>CM070577.1:39030308-44030308 GCA_036346355.1 Rhipidocladum racemiflorum | reverse complement strand
TCTAATACTCCATTTTCCTTCTAGCCTAGCCCTGGGCATATGTTTCTTTGCCAGCATTTATTTGAGCGCATACTTAGTACGTAAGCAAACCAGACCAAAGCACCGCCATGTTTAAGCCCGACAACGAGCAGAATCTATCTCGCGCGCATACGGGTAACAGATCGTCAGGCATCTAATACCCAGCGGCCAGCGAGAGATGAGGGTCTAGTCGGCTTTTCATGCGTGGTCTGATGGGTCCAAGTATGGTACGTAGCTTAAGTAAAAGGCATCGATAAAGGTTTGCAAAAACCACATGCTTTAGGTTAGCGCATAGTCTTTTCTCTTTTTCGCTAACCACCGCCTCGAGTCTTTACTCGAAGGCGTCTCGACCTAACAAAGGTTCCCAGAAAGTGTGCAAGTAAAAAATCATAGGTGCAGCAACCAAAGGGACAATCTAAAAAGAGCTATAAAAGTGCTAAAGCAAGCTTGTGCCTACGATGTGTTACTATTTCTCATCGATAAGGGAAAGGCAGGACAGAACACACTAGGCAAGCAAGGTCTTTATCATTAATAAACGAACAGGCAACAAAAAACGGAGAAAAGTCAAGCATGTCAGGGTTCCGGGCTCGTGTCATCCACATCATCAAATGACATCTCCAACATGTCCACTAACGTTGCGGCTAGATCTTTGAAGTATTCTACATGGTCAGCGGCTTCAATAAGGTTGCCCGCAAAACCCTCGTTTAAGCAGCAGTAGTCGAGGTCCGGATGATGGCTCTTCACCATGCCAAGCGCGAATGCAACGGCCCCTCGAGCCGCGTCCGTCTTGTATTGGCAAGGGTCCAACCGCAATTGGGCATGCAGGGCCTCCACCTGGGTTTCGGCATACACCTTCTCGATGACCGCCTTCTTCGTATCGTCTCGGGCCGCCTCCAGTTGAACTCAGAGAGCTACCAACTCGGCTTTCACATCGGAAGCCTCTTGGCGGGCAGCGATGAGCTGCTGGCAGGCCCACTCGAGAAAGGTCCCGAGTCCAAGCATTGCGTTCTTTGCCTCGAGCCAGTCTCCAGCAAGCACCGAAGGCAAAGAGAGGATTTGGGTCGGGGAAGCTGTGGTGCCGAAGTGAAAACTCACTTGGTCATGGGATATCTGAATCGTAATCTCTTCCTCGGACGATCTGATTCCGATGGTCTAGCCTAGGAGCCGGCCATGGTAGGAGGCACGACGACATCTACCTGGCCAACCTGTGAATCAAGCATGTCACCAACTGACAAGGGTCAGGAAATAACGGTCACGCAAAGCACCAACGATACCTGGTTGCTGGTCGAATGAAGCGGTGATCAAGGCGGCTACTACAGGGGCGTGATCGATCCTTGAAGGCCATCCCTCAGTTCATCTCGCTATTCATGAACTAGTTGTCGAATAAATCCAGAGCTAAACTCATAACATCTAAGTAGGGAGTTTAAGATCACATGAGCAGGCGACCGCGTTCAAGTCTGTTTGGGGGGCCGAGAGGACTCGGGAAGCGAAATCCCCTCACTACAAGGAGGGATGGACGTTGAGCTCTCAGTCTTCAATAATTTTGTCCCCCTAGGCGCAGCTGGAAGTGGCCCCTGCTCGGACGAAAGGATGGCCAATGAAGCCTCCTCGGTAACTTCATTCCTTCCAGAGACGTCAGTTGCGGGGGTCCAAACCATCACCTACCAGGTCGATGGTTCCCTCCAATAGTCTGCCTTCATCTCCAAACTTCGGCTCCTGAGGGTGATGTTGGTTAGCAGTAGGTAACATATGCACGAACGATGCATTGCATAGCCCAAAAACAACACTCACCTGCGGTCTGGCGAGGACTTTGAAAAAAACCCACTACACCGGTGCGACTCGGGTGGGAACCATGGAATAATTTGCTCAGGTGGGCACCAATGCCTGTAGGCAGCAAAACTGTGAGGAAAAAATCAAGCATTAGCGCAATGCCGTCGGAACAAAAAGAGGTGATACACCACTAACCCTTACTAGTAGGGGAGTCCCAGGTGGCATCTTCGATCCCCTCGTAGTCCCAAGACAAGTGATCACGGCTCTTAAGGGGGCTGATCCGCCGGGTGACAAAGTCGAATGCCACATCCCAGCCAAACAGAGATAGCTTCGCCAGCTCCGCGATCCTCTGAACGTAGTACGCGCTGCGGGCAGTCGAAGGAGGAGGACGGGACCAAAGCTCGGTGGGGTTGATCAAAACGCTGCGGTAAGTGATCGGATAATGGACGGTGTCCGGGAAAGTAATGTAGAACCACTTTTTCTTCCAATCAGCCTACCAGGAGGAAACGACATGAACCGAGATGTAGGGATCGGATCTGCCAGATCGAAGGAGAAATCCGGCACCCCCCACCACCTCTTGCTTTATTCTTTCCAAAATATCAAAGTGACGGAAGAGGTTGAGTGTAACACCCCAAAATTTTGCTTTTCTTAAATTCATGTGTGATTTGGCACTTTGGTGAATTTTTGGAATTTTCTGGAATTTATTTGGATTTATTTGGAATTTATTTGAATTTATTCCATGTTGAAATAATTAAAGAATTTAATTTTGCAAATAAAATTTTGTTGGAAATATTTTATTTGAGTCCAAAATGATCCAAAGTAATTTCCAGAATTTTTTTGGAATTTTTCTGAGTCATTTGCTATTTTTAATGAATTAAATGAATTACTGGGAATTATTTTAAATATTAAATCGCTGGAAAATGCGAGTGGGTTTGTACTGTTCATCCGATCGGGCAGTCAGGACTCGAGTTCGAGTCCGACCAACGTGGTCGGCCGAACGCCGTCTCCGTAACCCTAAGCCCTTGCGGCCGTTGGATCAAGATCCAGCGGTTGTGATTGGCGCCACGTCGCCTAGTCGACCGAAGTCGAACCTGCTCGCGTTCGCGTGCGATAAGTGGCCGTCCGTCGTGCAGCGTGGGCGGCTAGGATTGAGCAGCGTCGTCGCCGAGGAATTTGCAAATCGGACCCTCTGTGTATCTGATGACTAGTCCAGGAACGCGCTAGTGCTCTCAGTGTTTAACATCGGTATATATCTCATTCATACCAATCGATATTATCAAATTTCTTTATTTAAATAACCAAAGGGTTACTTGACCTTATGGCCAATGTACAAATATATGCCTTGCAAGCGAAACTTATTCAGAGAAAAATAATAGCAATGAAAATCAAATAAACTTCGTGGCGCCATCCGATACCACGGCAATCGGCGGGCTCGCATCCCCTAAGTAGACGGGTCCTCTTGGAAATCCTCCTCCGTCGGGCGTAGTCTCCTCTTCAACCGGTGTTGTGTTGAGGCAAGGGTGAGTACTTGGTACTCGACAAGTCATGCACGTAATGCTAATATACTATATGCATGGCTTGGTACAAAGGAATAGCTCGTATATTTGGCAAAGAAACAACATTTGACAAGTAATAAAAAGTAGATTCAAAGCGGTAGAAATAAGTAAAGCATAAATAACTTTTCAAGAAGTTTAACAAACATTTTTCCCCATCCTAAACCACATTTCCATCATCTTCATTATTAAACCAACCCAACTTTTTTCAAACCAACGTTATTTTGAGAAAATCTAACCTTGACTCAATTCAGAGCATTGTCCAAGATCAGGACTCGGCTATTTAAATAGATTCTAAACTCTGAGAGGTTATGCACTTTACCCACAAGATACAGTCAAACACCACAAAGGCGAGTTCAGTAACAAAGCCTTCCGGAAGCCTCAAACAACACAGGTGGTCCTCTCCTAAGCCGGTTTCTACACCATCCCTTCCCATAGCCAGAAGGCGAAGTATGGGACCAACACACCGTTAGATGGGTATCCGGCCTGACCCACGATCACGCTCCCCGTACAATCACACAAAGCGGTAATCGACACCCTGAGGCTCCACAAGTGAGTCCTTGGCGACTTAGTCAACTAGGGCCGTCCCATTCCAGCCATGTGGTTGCAAGTATGACCCAGTTCAAAGGCTTGCAAGGTTAAGTCCTTAGAGTGACCAGGGCAAGACTACCCGAAAAACCAAATCAACATCCCCAATGCCAATGGCCCACCTTTGATTGCTCTTGCCACATGCTCCCGGCCGAAATCATTTATCAAACCCCGCTGATTACCATGCACCACGTGCCATCAACATCACATGATACTTTTCCAAAACAGTTCAATATATCATTAAGTCAATATTAACATTTGATTGTCCAAAAATCATGTTATGAGCACGATGCAGGTCTACAAGATACTACAACGATCTAAACCCATGTTGGCAATTTAATAATGTCCAACTAGTAATCCACAACTAGGGTGACAAGGGATCATGGCACATACTTAGATAATCAAGGTGTCATCTGACAAATTGGTATTTATCTAACCCCATGTTTAAACAAAGTATCTTTCTAATTGATCTAGCATGCAATAGTTTAAATCAAAATAGATTTAAATAGGATCAACATGGTCAAAGCACAACTTGCCTTCAAAAAGTACTTGCTCTTGGTCTTGAGTTGGATCTGAATCAACACTTCTCCTTGAATCCCTCCAGACTTCAAGCGTCTACTCAGTAAAAGCGTGCAAATAGCAAATACCCAAATAAACAATAGGCAAAAACATCCCAAAACTCCAAATAAAATCCATAAAACAGAGAGAACATAATAATCTGGATTTTAAGAAACAGGAATCGTCAAATTTTGAGTTAAGACGAAAAAGATATCATTATTAAAAGTTTAAATAATCACTAAAATAATATAAAAGAGAAAAACTTTAGTCTAAAAATTAAATAAAATTCATATTTAGGTAGATCTCAATTTTATACAAATTTAGAAATTTGAATCACTCAAATCGGAGTTGAAACGCAAAAGTTATAAGCGTTTGAAGTTTGAATCTAAATTTGAAATCATTATTCGAATTAATAAATCATTTTCTTTTTTCGGAAATTTATTATTGCGTCAGCATGGACACGTGGCGACCTCGATTGGTCGGTGGCGTCAAATGGTCCATGGGCGTGGTCCACGCCGGCTCGGGTCCGCGTGGACTCGATCCACGACTCCACGTGAGATCGACATGTGGGCCCACTCGGGTGAGCGTCATCGGCCGGCGTCAAGCTCAGGCTCACGGTGCCGACATGTGGGACCCACTGCGACGCCATGGTGTAGCGTCGGCGCTCGGCTGGGACAACGGCCGTGACATCGCGGCCCTTCGACCGCGCGGGCCCAGCGTGTGACGTCCTGCCTGGCGATGCGTGGGCAGCCCGATCGCGTCTTGGCCCAACTTCGGACACGCGTGGCGCAATCACGCCGCTGGTTTGAAAATCAACGGCGCGGATTAGATCCAATGTTGACGCCAGCGTTTGGGTTAACGCGATTGATTTCGGGACCGTTGGATCTAGATCCGGGGTCGAGATTAGATTCTGAAAATCGTAACGCAATCTCACCGTGCGATGACGCGTGGCGTGATCTCGGCGTTGGATCTTGATCGGACGGCCGAGAGCTTCCGGTCCGGCGATGGCTTCTTGGCGCTGCTCACCGGCGCGGAGGGCAGCGATTTACCTTGCCGACGGCGTTTCGGCGCTCCGGTAGAAGATCTCTGGTGCGTCTCGCGGTGAGTCCGGACCGTCAACGGCAGAGACGACTGACGGGCGATGGAACGCAGAAAACGCGGGCGAGCGTTACGGCAACTCCGGCGAGCGATTGCGGCTGAGCAAGCGGCGGCTCCGGCGGACGTTGTTCTGGTTCACGGTCGCGCCGAAGTCTAGGTCACGATCGTAGTGGCGGCGCATTAAATAGCAACCTCGGCGTCAGTGAACGCGACGGAGACCGAGGTCGACACTGCTGACGGGCGGAGTCGGCGGGCCACGCGAGAGGAGTGACGTGGCACACGCGCTCCGTTGGATCTCGATCCAACGGTCGCGAAGGTTTGGGTCGGTCGGACTCGCAGCCGGTAGGCGCTCCGGTCGGCTCTGCTCGATGGCGTGGCTCAATCACGTGGCTGGATCAAGATCCAGCGGCCACGCTGGTTAGGCTTTCGGCCGAAGTGGGTTCGGTCGAGTCACGTGCTCGGTCGGACTCGAACTCTAGTTCGACTCGGCTCTGGCTGATGAAACAAGAATCCAGGCTTCGGTTTGGATTTCAATGATTTAATATTTAAAATAATTCGATAATTCATTTAATTCATTAAAAATAGCAAATGACTTCGAGAAAAATTCCAGAAAATTCTGGAAAATACTTTGGATCATTTTGGACTCAAATAAAATATTTCAACAAAATTTTATTTGCAAAAATTAATTTCTTCAATTATTTCAAAATGGAATAAATTCAAATAAATTCAAAATAAATCCAAATAAATTCAGAAAATTCCAAAATTCACCAAAGTGCCAAACCACACATGAATTCAAGAAAAGCAAAATTTTGGGGTGTTACACGTCAGCCGTGTCCGGAAGCCGACTCGCCCGCCTGCATCACTCGCCATGAAACCGTGGCGCATCTCGGCGTCCGAGCCAGATTTAAGGCGTGAGTGCGTGTTCGAGATCACCGTCACCGGCGCACCTTTTGCTCCTAAGCCGCCACTGGAGCTCCTCCGTGCTCACGATTCTCGGAGTTGATTAGGGTTAATTTAGGGTTTTAGCGTCGTTAGCGCCGCCCACCGTTTCTCCGTCGTGTTGGTGGCGATCCGAGACCGCAAGGACGAGCGCGTCTGGGAGTAGCAATTTCACGAGACGCCCTCAACGCTGCGTGTGGGAGGTCGCCTTTCCCGACTCGACGAACGAGCAAATACGCAACACCATCGCCAACCCCGAAGCACGCCAACCGCCTGATCAAATCCACCCGATCCAGGTGAGCCGCGTGTAACCAAAACCTCGGAACCCGGATCGATCTCGACCGTTGGATTAAGATCCAACGGCCCACGATCGGCCACGCCCGCTTCCAACGAGCCTAGATCCAATCCGAGCCGGGATTTCAAACCACGGCCAGGATAGCGCCCACGCGGTACTTCTAGCTGCGTGACGCATGCGTGGCGCGTGTCTTCGACACGCGGGCGCGCTCGAGGCCGCAGCGTCGGCGCGCCCGCGCTCGGCCAAAGATGAGCCCAAGCCGTGACAAGTGGTGTCCGTGATGTCGATGACACGGTCCGGTGGACCGGATTCACCGTGGACCAAGCCGTCTTGCGCCTACCGCACAAAGACAAGATGCGACACGTGTCATCACCCGGTGATGCCACGCGGGCATGATGACGTCATCTTGGACGTCATCGTGGGAGCCGTTCTTGGCGTCGACAAACACCTTGTGGACCAATCGGAGGCTGCCACGTGTCCATCGGCGCAATAATTAATTTCCGAAAAGAAAATGATTTGTTAAATCGAAATAATGATTTGATTTTGTTTCAAACTTCAAACGCTTATAACTTTTATGCGTTTCAACTCCGATTTGAGTGATTCAAATTTCTAAATTTGTATAAAATTCAGATCTACCCAAATATGAATTTTATTTAATTTTTGGACTAAATTTTTTCTCTGTAAAATTATTTAATTGATTATTTAAACTGTAATAAATCATAACTTTTGCGTTTTAACTCCAAATTTGACGATTTCTAAAAATCCGAGAAAATTATGTTTCTCTCTGTTTATGGATTTTATTTGGAGTTTTGGGATGTTTTTGCCTATTGTTTATTTGTGTATTTGCTATTTGCACGCTTTACGAGTAGACGTTGAAGTGCCGGAAGGATTCGAAGGAGAAGTATTGACTCAGGATCCAACTCAAGACCAAGAACAAGTACTTTTTGAAGGCAAGTTGTGCTTTGACCATGTTGATCCTATTTCGAAATCTATTTTGATTTAAACTATTGCATGCTAGATCAATTAGAAAGATACTTTGTTTAAACATGGGGGTTAGATAAATACCAATTTACTGTATGACACCTTGATTATTTAAGTATGTGCCATGACCCTTGTCACCCTAGTTGTGGTTTACTAGTTGGACATAATCAAATTGCCAACATGGGTTTTAGACCGTTGTAGTATACTGCTTAGACCTGCTACGTGCTCATGATCGGGTTTTGGGCAATCAAATGTTAATATTGACTTAATGATATATTGAACCTGTTTTGGAAAGGTATCATGTGATGTTGATAGCACGTGGTGCTTGGTAATCAACTGGGGTTTTGATAAATAGTTTTCGACCGGGGCATGTGGCAAGAGTAATCAGGTGGGCAGGTGGCATTCGGGGATGTTGATTTGGTTCTTTCAGGTAGTCTTGCCCCTGGTCACTCTAAGGACTTAACCTTGCAAGCCTTTGAATCAGTCATACTTGCAACCACATGGTCGAATGGGACGGCCCTAGTTGACTAAGTCGCATTAGGACTCACTTGTGGAGCCTCAGGGTGTCAATTACACCGTTTGTGTGATTGTGCGGGAGCCGTGTCGTGGTCGCGGGCCGATACCCATCTAACGTGTGTTGGTCCCATACTCGCGCTTGGCTAAGGGAAGGGATGGTGTAGCACCTAACCGGAGAGGACCACCTGTGTTGTTTGAGGCTTCCGAAAGGCTTTGTTACGGAACTCGCCTTTGTGGTGTTGGCTTATCTTGTGGGTAAAGTGCATAACCTCTGCAGAGTTTAGAATCTATTCGAATAGCCGTGTCCGCGGTATTGGACATCGCTCGGGAATTCTGATAAGGGTTAGATTTTCTCAAAAATAACTTTGGTTTGAAAAGTTGGGTTGGTTTAATAATGAAGATGATGGAGATGCGGTTTAGGATGGGGAAAATGTTTATTAAACTTCTTGAAAAGTTATTTATGCTTTACTTGCTTCTACTGCTTTCGAATCTACTTATATTACTTTTCAAATGTCAAGCATCGCAAATATACCTTGAGCTATTCCTTTTGTACCAAGCCATGCATATAGTATATTAGCTTGCATTACGTGCATGACTTGGTCGAGTACCAAGTACTCACCCTTGCCTCAACACAATATCGCTTTGAAGAAGAGATCGCACCGGCTTTGGAGGAGGAACTCCAAGAGGATCCGTCTACTTAGGGAAGCGAGCCCGATCGGTGGTATACTGGATGGCGCCACGATGTTGCCTTCGTTGTTTTCACGCCATTATTATTTTCTCTCGAATAAGTTTCGCCTTAGCAGGCATACATTTTGTAACTTGGCCATAAGGTCGAGTAACCACTTTGGGTTATTTAAATAAAGTACTTTGATAATATCGAATGGTATGATTGTGATATTTACCAATGTTAAGACTGTGTGCACTAGCGCGTTCCTGGACTAGTGCTGAATACACAGAGGGTCCGGATTTGCAAATTCGGGGTCCCGACATTGAGGCTGGGTGGGATGCCCAGATATGCCTCACAGAGATGCACGAACATGCTTAACATCGTGATCGAGTTTGGTGTCAAGTTGAAGAGTTGGATCAAGTAAAAGTCCAAGACGGAGAGAAGGAAAGCGGAAGGCAGAAAATTAAAGCCACAATAAAAGAAAGATGCAAAGACTATGATTTTGTCTTGAGTCTGCGGGGTAGGGTACGACTCACTTGCAGAGGGATGCCAGTTGACCAGCTCGCGAGGAGGAAGAAGGCCCTCCTTCTCCATGTCAACGAGGCACTCTTCGGACATAATCGAGGTCTGCCAGCATTTCTTGAGGCCCTCGTCTTCGAACACCGCCTCGGTGGTCTCCCCCTCCTTTGGCGGAGTGCCACCTCCGGTAGCCTTTGCATAGGATCCAAACGCCATCTCAAAGGGGAAAGATTTCTTGTTGGCAAAGAAGATGAAGCAAATGGCAGAGAAAACGGAATAATTTTTCAAAAATGCAAGTGACGACCACCTTCTCAAAGACGGAATATATACAATTCCCCTCGCTAGTAGTGGGCGGTTTCGTCCCCCATTACACGTCGCATCGAACGGAGGAGCAGTTGGAAAGCTGAGTGAGCGCGCGAAACATCGCAGCTTTTTGCAGACTACCATATTTAATGCCGTGCATTCCCAATACGGCGATATTTTGAATTGAGTCGTAACTCTGTCCAGCATTGAGTTCTTCAGATCGATATCGAGCCATGGGCAGGTCCGCTGGGAGCTCGAGGAAGGCTGATGGCCAGGTTGTCGACCCAACATCTCCCTACTCGAGCGCAGTAGTCCAACCCCTACTCAATGCATTCGACCATGAGCATGTATGGCATTATTCGTTCAAGTTAAAACTTTACAATAATCGACCTAACGCTCAGCACAGACCCATCACTGAATAGAGTTCAGGGGCTACTGTCGAATATCTAAATATGGGATATGCACACGCATTGGAAAGACGAAAATCATGCCGTATATCCCGGACACCCAGAGCCCTATCTCTTCGAGGGAGAAGGCTAACGGAAGGGATATCTCCACATTAGGAAGGACTCGATCTTACTCCCGTCAGGAGACCAAATTGAGTATGACGAATAAATAAGGAAATTCAGGTTCCCTGCGAGGATCTCGGAACATAGATCCCTGATCGGGAATGACTCACAGTCCTCACCCGGCGATGCCTCCAGAAGATGGTGCACCCAACTATAAAAACGGAGGGAGGCGCACGGAAAAGAGGAGAGCAATTGGAGCACACACTAAGAAGAAGCTGGAGGAAAGCACCCGCTAGGCCAGGGTCGACAGATTAGATCAAGCTGTAGTTTTCCTATCTTCATTGTAATCAGAGGCTAGACACCCCCAGATCTGTACTCTGTGTTCAAGCGGTCTGATAGTGCAAAACCACAGGAGTAGGGTATTACTCTTATTAGAGGCCCAAACCTATCTAAATCTTGCCTCGCCTGTGTCTTTGATCGTGCGAACCCCGAAGGTACCCGTTACAAATTTACCATCGATTTCTTAACCTTCGACAATAAAATCTATATCTATAACCAGCTATTTAGAAGCACAGTATAAACACCATGACTTGCCCCCTAAAAAACATAATGAACTAGCATTTTTCACAGATTAAAGAATTTGTAACATGAAAATTAATGAGAAACCAACTAAGAATGTTAAAAAAAATATACTACAAATGCATGTGCCTCAATTATAACCACGTAAAAAAATGGTACAGCAGATCAGCCACGATGGTAGCTTTGAAAAAGCACAAAAAAAGAAATCCATAATAGGGAATTAATGACGAACCAACCATGCGGGGAAAGGTTGCTTTATTTTCAGAACTATAAATATTACTTCTCCATTCATGAATAGACGACATTTTAGGATTTTGCATTTCAACTAAGAGACATGTAGAAATGACCAAATCGCTCTTCTTTATTACCTCACTTATTGCTCTTGGTTGGTGTGTGTTAATCTAATCCACAATTATAAATAATATTAGGAATAATGAATGGTAGAGGCATACATGAAAAGAAAAAATAGTTAAAAGTTATGTCAAAATTGTAGAATGATATGTATTAAAGAACAAAATTTAAAACCTAGAATGACATGTATCAGAAATGGGTAGAGTATTATACAAGAGCATACGTTGAATATTTGCAATTAATAGATCTACCCCTATGAATGTATAAGATAGGCCCCTCTGGGCCTACGGCCCTCGCCCCTCGGGCGGTCACCTCATGCGAGGAACAATCCGCATGATGGTCCCCTAGTTCCATCCTAGAGAACGCTTTTTAGGCCATGTTCAACGTAGCGCTAGTTGCGGGCGTTTCTGGAGAATGATCGCTATTCCTTGCCACCATGGACAGCATAGCATGGGGAACCATCACCCTCCGCTGCTGGAGTCCGATGCTGGGACCGTTTTCACGTGCGCAGATCCGACGCCTAGAGTGTTCGATTGTGCAGGGAATGTAGTTAGCAAATTTAGGCCCATTTGGTACGGATCCAGATGCTTGTAGAAACGGAAATGGTTTCAGATTCTTGGTAGAAACGTTTCAGGTAGAATCAGAATCACTGTCTGGAAACCATTTGGCTAACTGTCTGGATTCAAATTCTGGAAAGAGAATGTAGTGATGAAAATGACCGAAGTGCCCTTTGTATTTGTGATGGATTTGTTGTACATTTTAATGCAAGAAATGATGATGAAATACCACTTCGTTTGCTTCAAAACTTATGCAATTTGTATTAAGAAGAAAAGCATAGAAGCACTACTCTCAGCGTCATCCACAAGAATTGATTTACACATCTTATCACTTTGATAATACAACAAAGGTTTAGCCAGTGCTGAGGTGCACTTCCAATATGCACATTTAACAAACTGATTTTGATTGAAGAAAAGACTAATCGACGGTAGCAGCCTGGAACAAAACATACACTCAATACTTTGAGACGTAGAAGTAGTGTAGAACAACAAAAGAGCAAACAGACTGACCACACCAAACTACACGCTCCCTACACCCATGAGCTACGGATGAAGCCACAGTTCCAAGCACAAGAGGATCCGTACACAATTAGAGCATGTAACATTGAATTCAGGTTTGGAGCAAGCACCTCTCGAGTTCGATCGAACTGGGTTATGATCACATCCGCGGAGCGCAGCGTCATATCACTACTACGGAAAGGGCTTTTAGTACCGGTTTAAAAGAGCCTTTAGTACCGGTTTTTGAACCGGTACAGGCCATCCGGGACTGATGCTCAAGGGCATCGATCCGGTTCCCTCACCCGTCTTGATAGAGTATCAAGACGGTTGGTAGTCACACGTGGCAGCGCATCGTGAGACCCGATGGACCTTATCGATGCAGGTTGGTGTCTCCAACCGGTTACGATGAGGCCCTCATCGATCCGGTTGTTTTATCTAACCGATGCTTGATGGGTTGTATATAATATATATGTAAATATGTGTGTGTCCAATACTGGCTATTATATATAATATACTACAATATATATAATCAAATCACGGTGACTTCATGTGTGTGTTAAATCACAACGAATTAAAACACATATAATCAATCATGCACATTTGCCTGATAATAAAATCACTGTACATTCATTAACAAATTTAATTACATATAATGTACTACAATATGCACACAACTTTAATTACAACTCCAGTATTTCTTTTCCTTATGTTCATTGGGATTTTTTACCTGCATCGCTCTTGCTAGCCGTAGATGTCGAGAATGACAGTTCACCGGTCCTTATCGAAGGGCCCCACCTATTAAAATTTGGTTCGTGGAACTCGCCTTTTGGATTTACAACCTCATCGTAAATGAAGCCAACGAGTTGTTCTTGAATTGTTCTCACTCGCGCGGCGAGTTCCAACCTTGTTCCGCCAAATATTGAGGCACTCCGCCATTAAGTCATTAACAAATCAATCCTTGAATTTGTACAAGATGTAAGGAGTAATATACATCGTTAAAGGTAGTAATTATATTTACTCACCCCTTGTCGCCTTTTAGCATGCGGTCGTGACTCGGTTTGGGTGTGCAAAAACTCACATACGTAGTAACCGTATAAATTGTTGCCCGCCGACTGACTCAAGATCTGCGGTTGAAAAAGTTGAAAGCGTGAAATGAATGCAAGGAAATTAACTTAACTAACCAAAAAGCTAGCTTTATGATATACGTACTTGAGAGGCTGTTGTAATTTCGAATTTCTCCTTGAATGCGCCCCCTATTTTTAGCACGAAACTGTGCGAATGCACTACACATGTGATTACCAATTGTACATGATTAGAATTTGTTTCAAATGGAAGGAAATAGAAGTAAAACAATAATGAAAGGAATAAGAATTAATACCGGTCGAGCAAATTGATGAAGGTTTGATACGTTTGAACTGGTTTCCTTCTCGAGTCCATAATTGTGATCCAACTATGATCTAGCTCGATCATAATAAGAATCCAGTGAAAACTGTACATATGTCAACATAGATAACTAATTAGTTCTAACATAGTGTTATGAAAAAGGAGTAGAACAAGGCGGTACGAAAACACATACTCATGTGCGTAGGGTAGATATATCCTTGACTTATATTGATGTCCCATTAGCGCATTGTATACGTTAGTCTGTGTTTCGCTTGGGCTGTATCTAACGGTTGTCTCGTTGATAACTAATGGGTCCATGAATCCTATGTCAAAAATTTGATCCCTTCGGCATCTTTGTATCTCCATGCTACACAAGAAGAAATTAGTTAGGCTTGCAAGGTCCGTACTCTACAAGGGCACGCACGATGGTTTTTTTGTAAATAAGACACTTACAGAGTCCAACAACCCACCAAGGACGCGCTGAGGGCGTCTGTTTGTATAGATCATACATGACGTGCCATTCCATAAAAAATTCACCGTCACCGTGAAAAATCTTGATCCTTGTACCGACAAAGAAACAATCAGAGACCATGCTTGATCGCGTCCAAGTACCATTCATGGAATTGCCGCATCTTTGTCGTTAGGTGGAGCAGCTCCTCACGCCTGACCAATGATCCACCCAATGTAAATGGCCATCTTACTTGGGCATACTCAATTTCTGTTGTGCCTAATATTTGACTTGGGTCAAGCCCAGTTTCATCAAAGAATTGTAGCATCGCCTTAGCCTTCTCCTTCTCCTTGTCCTCAGCTGTCAACTTCTTGTGGCATTCCTTTCGCAATGTGCGCTCGTAGTTTGATTGGCGAGGCATTTCTTTTTGATCCTTCAAATTTGTAATAGTCGTCAAGCCTTTGTGAAATTCTTTCATGCGAGGTTGAACCTTCTTCTTTGGTGACTTGGGTCTAAAAAATTCAGTTACCTCACCTTGTACAATCTTATTGGTCTCCTCGTCGGTCATATCGTACGCCAGCTTCGAAAGTGGACGCAACTTCTTGGATTGGGTGGAGGACCTCGTCTTCTTGGGAGCTGCTGGCTGAGCTGGCTTGTTTCCTTTGGTTGGCGCCTTCTTGGGAGGAGACGGTCTTCTTGTGGGGCTTAAGTGCACAGGAGGTGGTGTAGAAGTCGGCGCATTCTTGGGAGGAGACAGGCTTCTCGTAGGGCATATGTGCGCGGGAGGTGGTGTAGGAGTCGGCGCCTTCTTGGGAGGAGATGGGCTTCTCCTAGGGCTTATGTGCGCGGGAGGTGGTGTAGGAGTCGGGCTTCTTCTTGGGCTTGGATGTGCGGGAAGTGGTGTAGGAGTCGGGCTTCTTCGCAGAGAGAACACATCCATGTTATCTCGAAAAATTATGTGCCATTTGCGCCATAGGATGAAAGTGTGTACCGCCTCTCCTAGCTTCGTACTCCCGTCACCTCCGGGAATTTTGAGCTCAAGGTCCTCGTACCCTGGGCAAACCTCCTCCACCGAGACCTTGGAGTAGTTTGACGGTATCTGTTGGCCATGGATGAGCTGCCCTGGCTCCACTGGGTGAACCATGCCATGCGCCGCCTTCAAGGAGAGGTTTCGCGCCCCGACATGCAGCTCACAAGGTGTCTGCTGCCTGATGTCATCTACGGGATACCTGTCCAAGTCCGCTTCGAGCAGCCCACCGGAAGCGCAGCTGCTCAGCTGCCCGGTGGGGCTGATGATGTTAGGACCTATGGGAGGTTCCTGGCACGTCTCCCATTGTTGGCTCTGGGCTAACTGCTCCTCTATTTGAGTCATGCGTTCTTCAAGCGCACTAAGCTGTTGTGCATGTTGAGCCTTGCTTCTCATCCGACTCCTATAGGTCTCGGTGTCCTGAGCGAAACCAACCTTCCACGGGACGACTCCAACACCTCGTGTACGTCCAGGGTGCTCCGGGTTTTGTAGAGCCCTTGTTAGCTCATCATTCTCCCTGTTTGGCACGAAGCTACCTTGGGAAGTCTCCTCGATGAACTGCACAAGCCTTCTGGCCACATCTCTCAGCACCTCCCCAAACACCGCATTGCCTCTATCATCGAGGCCACCACTGTGAGCATAGAACCAATGCTTTGCTCTGTCAGGCCATTCCATTGTTGCGAGTGTGACACCCTTCGCTAGCAGGTCATGTTCCCTCTTCTCCCATTTGGGTATTGCTTGGCGGTAACCACCAGGGCCGAGTCGGTGGTGGTAATTCTTCTTCTGTGCATTCAGCTTATTCTTCTCACTCAAACTTTGACCTTCCTCTGAAGTCTTGTAGTTCACGAACGCTTCCAGTGATCTTGCAACTTCGGGAACTTGTTGAAGTCGGGCGTTCGATTCTCCTTGATATACTCTATGTTCAACTTCTTTTTATAAGTTTGGAATGCGATGGCCATCTTCTTGAGAGTGTAACTCTTCACCTTCTCTTCGGTCCCTTGGGGGAAGGTGAATGTCTCTCTGACATCGTTCCAAAGCATGTTTTTTGTATCTTCAGGAACCTGATCCCATTTTGCTACGCTAATGGGCACGTGGTCCCTAACGTGGACGCCGCATGCCGAATTGAACGGCCCAATCACCGTCAAGGGTTTCTGAGGTTGGCCGTTCTCGTTGACTTCGGTGACAACATATCTTGCCTTCGGCTTCTTGGTTGGACCTCGCTGTCGTGATTGCCCGCTTGGTTGATCGATCTGAAAGCATGGTACAATCATGAACGGGTCAAAATGTTGGCTTAGCATGATAGTGAAATCGACAATCATTAACGTGATTGATTGTTACCTCTGCGGCATCATCGTGCTCTGCGGCCTCATCGTGCTCTGCGGCCTCATAACCACCATCTCACGCAATCAAATTTTCCATAAATTCTTCTTGATCAATTCCTTCGCCGTCCATCGTTGTTTCTTAGGCTAGAAGAAGGCACTGCAAATTAACGGCGTGGAAGACGGCGAGGAACAAATGCTGATTAGACCAACTCTACTTATACATTTCACATTTCAAATATACTGACACATCTCACATATACATCACATTTGACATATAATTACTCATCTGACACATCTCACATATACATAACATTACCTCCACCACATGGAAAAGAACAGATATTGACAATTGAGAATATATTTCTGGAGTAACCATTTCTTCACCAATGTAATCAATGGTACATAAATCGACGGTCTCTAGATCATTTATTGCAACTGGAACTTACATCATTTTGCATACAAGGCCTGACATTGCAAATATATTACGTTTGCAACATATACTAAAAAGTTTCGATTCTATACAAAGCCAATTCACCGTTGGCGGGAACGTTGCAATCTGGCAAAGTGACAATGTAATGGTCTAATTGCTCTAATTGCTGAAACAATACTAGCTAATGTCTAATTGATCAGTACAACATCATGTTAGCATTCATTCAACATCTGTTCTTGAACAAGATCACAACCGAAATAGAAATACTACACATTTTCCTCCAATTAGCAAATCCAATGTGAATCTACACCATACATGTACACCGTAGATATATTCTCGAGGCAAGAAGCGGCGAGGAGCACCGTCGGGGAGGCGCGGCACCGTCGGGTGGGGCGAGCTCCAGGAGGCGGCGCCGTCGAGAGGCGGCACCGTCGGTGGGGGGGCGAGGTCCGGGACGGCGGCGCGGTCCGGGAGGGCAGCACCGCCGTCGGGCGGCACTGCCGTCGGGTGGGGCGAGCTCGGACGGCGACGCGGTCCGGGAGGGCGGCGCCGTCGGGGGGGGGGGCGAGCTCCGGGAGGGCTTCCGACGCCGGCACAGGCTCTGGTGGCGGCGGCGCGCGCGTCAGGAGGAGGAAATGGGATAAAATCGGGCGGGAGGAGCACTAAGGTGGGGAGGAAATGGCGGCAGGGAAGTTTATAGGGGCACCATCAGTCCCGGTTGGTGTATCCAACCGGGATTGATATACACATCAGTACCGGTTGGATACACCAACCGGGACTGATCATTCCACATATGAGGAAAACCTAGGAGCTGTCAGTACCGGTTGGTGTATCCAACCGGTACTGATTAGATCACATCAGTACTGGTTAAATACACCAACCGGTACTGATTAGAATTAAATTCAAACTCTATTTACAATAAAATGAAAGAAAAAAATGATTTTTTGCACTCTTATAATTCCAATGCAAATTGGAATCCTTGTTACTAGTCATTTATAAATTCCTTTTATAGTTTCTACAATTCAACAATAATATATAAACAAGATAAGGTTATTAATATAAATTAAAAATATAAAAAATAAAGTAATTTTTGCTTAAATTCAATTATTGCTTCTTTGCTTAATAAAAAATAATAAATCATTATTATTCCACACTAAAATGATTTACAAAAAATAAAAAAGGTAATTAATACACAACTAGTATGTTAGTAGTCTATTACACCAAAAGAAAGCAAAGTGATCCATCACAATAGACAATTTAGTAGCATGGGAACACAGTAGACAAGATTGGACTTATTTGCTAACTACTTTGTTTTTACAAGCGATCCTTCATTATGATCGCGGCGTACGTAAAGACAGTCCTCTGTATCATTCAGGTCACTAATGTCTACGTCCACTGTGAAAGGAGGCAGCTCGTCGAATTGATTATACTCTTCTTCGTCCGTGACGCCCTCAACTCCGACAATCCTTCTTTTACCTGAAAGAACCACGTGGCGCCTTGGTTGATCGCTACTGCTAGTCTTCTCATTTTGATTTATGTTTTCGGTAGATTTGTTATGCTGCCTCTTCCTTTTAGTAGGCTTGTCCTTCGCTTCGCTGTTTGCTGTCCATGTCCATCACATAGAATACTTGTGTCACATCATTAGCGAGCACGAATGGTTCATCCCTATAGGCCACTTGCTTGAGGTCCACAGTTGTCATACCGTACTCATCGATCTCCACGGCTGCCAGTTTGACCCATTGGCACCGAAACAGAGGGACTTTTAAAGGTCCGTACTCGAGCTCCCAAATCTCCTGTATGAAACCATAATAGGTATCCATCTTTCCATTTTTGTCCAAGGCATCTATACGGACGCCGCTGTTTTGGTTGGTGCTCTTGCTATCCTGGGCTGTTGTGTAAAATGTGTACCCATTTATCTCATACCCTTGGAATGATATGACTGTTGTGGATGGTCCCCGAGCCAAGAGTTTCAACTGTTCATCATCTGTATGGTTGCCCAACAGTTGCTTTTGTAACCAACCGCCGAAATGATCCATTTGCTCGACTGCGATCCACTTATCTGACTTCTCTGGGTATTGGGCGCGTAGACTCATCTCGTAATCATACATATATGGAGCCACTACAGTTGCTTGTTTCAATACTGTGAAATGTGCTTGTTTAAATGAAAGTAGATCGTGGCTATAGGATTCTTTTCTCCCTAAAGTCCCTTTTCCCCGTAGCCTCCCCTCATGGCGTGATACAGGAACGCCAATCGGATTCAGATCATCAATGTAATTAACACAAAACTCGATCACCTCCTCTGCCGACACCTGCGCCAATGCAGCCTTGGACGAGACCGATTCTGAACATACTTCTTTAGGATGCCCATGTACCTCTCGAAAGGGAACATATTGTGGAGGAACACGGGTCCGAGAATTTGTATCTCTTTAACAATGTGGACCATGAGATGGACCATAATATCAAAGAATGATGGAGGGAAGATCATCTCAAGGCTAACTAGACTATTGACCATGTCGTCATGCAGATTACATAACTTATTCGGCTCGATGACCTTCTGCGACACCGCGTTGAAGAACGAGCACAACTTTATGATTGTCCCTCGTACCTGTCCTGTAATACCTCGCACCGCCACTCGGGAGCAATCGTGTCATCAACACGTGACAATCATGGGATTTTATGTGTACGATTTTATTCTCTTTTGTGTTTA
This sequence comes from Rhipidocladum racemiflorum, assembly GCA_036346355.1. Taxonomy (NCBI): domain Eukaryota; kingdom Viridiplantae; phylum Streptophyta; class Magnoliopsida; order Poales; family Poaceae; genus Rhipidocladum; species Rhipidocladum racemiflorum. The sequence goes on along the minus strand of CM070577.1, from coordinate 44,010,692 downwards.
TGAGTCTCCTTATGTTCGAGGAGTATCCGAAGGGACCTTCACCTTTGTTCAAGAACTTAATCATATTTTTCTTCTCTTCCTTGCTCAGAGTGTAGCTCGTGGGGTGGAGGTAATGTTGTCCTTCCGCTCTCATTTCCGGATGTAGGTCGTTCCTGATTCCCAGCAGCTGTAGGTCCTTTCGTGCTTGAAGTGTATCTTTTGATTTGCCATACATATCTAGGAAGCCTAGCAGGTTCACGCAGACATTCTTTGTGATATGCATGAAGTCCAGTGAGTGGCGAACCTCTAAGTCTTTCCAGTAAGGTAAGTCCCAAAATATTGACTTCTTCTTCCAAATGGGCTTTGTGTGATCTTGTTTTGTCGGGACAGGTTTGCTACCTGGACCTTTTCCAAATACTACTTTCAGATCGTTTACCAAAGAAAATACAAGAGCCCCACTGCGATGCGGGGGCTTCTTACGTTTCTCTTCCGTCCCATCAAAATTCTCACCCTTCCTCCTTAACGGGTCCTTCGTATGGAGGAATCTACGGTGGCCCATGTACACAACCTTTCGAGAGTTTTTTAGGTACTTGCTGTCCGTTTCCTCTAAGCAGTGGATGCAGGCTTTATATCCTTTGATGGATAGGCCCGACAGGTTACCAAGTGCAGGCCAGTCGTTGATGGTTACAAATAGTAATGCACGTAAAATGAAGTGCTCTCTTTTGTACTCATCCCATACACGTACACCATCGTTCCACAATGTTAGCAGATCTTGAACCAACGGTTTGAGGTACACATCGATGTCGTTTCCAGGTTGCTTCGGGCCTTGGATAAGCAACGGCATCATAATGTACTTCCGCTTCATACACAGCCAAGGAGGAAGGTTGTAGATACACATAGTCACGGGCCAAGTGCTGTGACTGCTGCTCATCTCACCATACGGGTTCATCCCATCTGTACTCAACCCAAACCTTATGTTCCTCGCATCCTCAGCAAAGTCCGGGTATGTTCTATTGACTTTCCTCCACTGGGAGCCATCAGCAGGGTGTCTTAGCCTTCCGTCCTCCTTACGGTCTTCTTTGTGCCAGCGCATCATCAGGGCATGCGCTTTGTTCGCAAATAAACGCTTCAACCGTGGTATTATAGGGAAATACCACACCACCTTACCAGGGGGCCTCTTCTTCTTACACTGCCCCTCTACCTCACCTGGGTCGTCACGCCTGGTCTTATACCGCGAAGTTTTGCATACCGGACAAACATCCAAATCCTCGTACTCATTGCGATAAAGGATACAATCGTTACGACATGCATGTATCTTCTGTACCTCTAACCCCAAAGGGCAGACAACTTGTTTAGCATTGTACGTAGTTTCAGGCAGTGTGTTCCCCTCTGGAAGTATCTTCTTGATGAGGCATAACAACTCGTCGAATCCCTTATCAGATAATCCATTGGTCGCCTTCCATTGCATCAGTTCTAGTGTAGTACGCAACTTTTTATGGCCCTGTTGGCTGTTTGGGTACAACAATGTTTTGTGGTCCTCCCATAGGCACTGGAACTTTTCGTAATGTCTTTCATCGATGTATTCTCCCTCTCCATCAAGCAGCATCTGGTCTAGGTCATCATTGCCAAACTCCCCAAATGTATCTTCGCAAGAGCCAGGTTGGCCAGCGTCTAAGTGAAAGGACCAACGATGTCGCCTAGAGGGGGGTGAATAGGCGGATTAAAATTTACGCAGCGGAATAAACCTGGCCGAGCTGGTCAACCCGGAGTCTCCGGGTTTTTGGTCCGGATACTCCGGCTTGTCCGGAGTGTCCGGTATTGAGTCCGGACTCTCCGGGTTAGCTGGCTCGGGAGCAAGATAAAAACTACTCTAGCAAGCACAATAAACCACTAGAAGTATATAGCAAGAACAACCTAGAACAATTGCTAGCAAGAATTTGAATTTAAAGCCAAGCAAAGAGCTAGATCTAACTTTACAAATTCAAATCCACTTAAGCAATACTAAGAAGTAAAAGTGAATGTGAGAGACACGAATTTTCACCGAAGTTCGGGTTCTTGAAGGGAACCCTACGTCTCCGTTGAGGTGGCTCGGTCGCACTTGAGCCGGGGTCTCTTTCAACCCGCTTTCCTCCCGGTGTTGCACAAATGCACTCGCCGGCTTCACTTCTTGTCTCTTTCCTTTCGGAGGCGAGACTTGCCTTCACAAACTACCGGGCTCACCACACAAGTTGGTAGCTCCCGGTGACTCCTAGCCGTCTAGGAGACCTTCAACCTCCAAGAGAAATAGCACCACGAAGAATCGCTTGGAGGATGAACTAGTGCTCAACAAGATGAAATGAATGCACTTTGCACTTTTCTTCTTCCTCTCCACACCAAAAGATCAACAACCAAATTAATTGGTGGGAGGAAGTGGGGCTCTATTGAATGCTTAGAGATGGTTAGGAATGGCTTGAATGCTGCTATGAATGATCTCAATAGAGATCCTAGCCGTTGGAGATGAGTGTTGGCGTTAAATACACTTTTTTAAAACTAGCCGTTACTCCGTTTTGAACAGGCGGAGTGTCGGACAAACAACCCGAGACTCGGGTTATCCGGAGACTCGGACCAAATGTCGGATACTCCGGACCAGCCGGAAACAAAGCAACCGAGAGAGGTCCAACCCGAGACTCGGACCAAATGTCCGGACACTCGGATTGAATCCGGAGACTCGACAAAATGTCCGGATACTCCGGTTACCTAAGCAGTTTCAAATTGAAACTTTTCAAAACCAAGTGTAGGAGTGCTAAAGTGAGATGCAAGACTTGATGTTGAGCACATGCACATCCTAAAATCGATTTCTCGTCATACCCTCTTAATAGTACGGCTATCCTTAAGACACAATTGAATAAAAGATTACAACTTTGGTCTTGATGCCGTCCTTTTGATTTTAAGTAGTCGAGGGGGTGTCCAATGTCATTCCAAACTTCGATATAATCTCGATATCTGCAGTATTCTTGGATAAAACATTAGATCTCTTTAATTGTGTCGTCATTAATCACCAAAACAATTTGAGGGGCCTAGATGCACTTTCAATCTCCCCCTTTTTGGTGAATTGATGACAACACAATTAATTAGCAAATAAAATAACGAGAACAAGACTTAGGCATAAGATAAATAAGAGGAGCTCCCCCTAAAAGTGTGCATTAGAGGAATTGAGTGGGAACGAATGCACATATTTACCGAGAGAAAACTGAGAGCTCCCCCTCAAACACAGCTACAGAGAATACAATACAAGTAACTGAAAGTAATCCATGCATAAAATAAGCATTAAAGACATTACATGGAATAGACAGAGTTCACAACACTAAATAAACAAATAAATTAAATAAAAAAAAAAGGCCACAAGCAAGACGCGACAGACGGAAAGATAAAGAGTCCACGACAAAGACAACGCTAAAGATCACTCCCCCTTTGGCATCAAGACACCAAAAAAGGAAGACGCAGGAAATCACTCGTCATCTCCGTCGTCGGAGGCCTCATACTCAGAGCCCTCGCTGTCGACGTCACCGGTATTTGGAGGAGCAGAGGAGGAAGCAATCCCAAACAAGGCATCGGCGAAGTGGCGTCGCTACTCTCCTCGGAAGACCGGAGGAATCATTTGGGAGAGGCGCCTCGCCATTGTGGCGGCGGATGCTGCGAATGTCTTGACCATTCTTCTTGATCTGTCGACTCATCACCTTCTGCCTGGTGGAGATGTCGCGCAAAGAAGAAAGACATGCTTGAGCATCCTCACGAAGAGTGTGGCTCGGGACCTCGGACTGCTCGGAAGGAGGTAGTGGAGGCACAGTGGAGCAGAGGCGAGGTAGAGCACAGCACGACCTCGCCAAGTCTAGCAGCGGGACCGAGGAGCAGTGGAGGGGCTGGAGTAGGCGAGGCGGACCTTGTAAGAAAGATGCTCCTCATCTCGACAAACTTCAGCCCACTCCTTCAAGAGATCAAGGTCATCATGAAAGGTGCATAGCCGCAATCGCCATGTTGCTCTGGCGTTACTGCCTCATTGTTTCCCACAAGAAATCGACAATGTCAAAAGGGTCGGTGCTCTCAACGAGGTGAAAGCAGAGTTCCTACCATAGGAACCGATAGCGAAGCATCTCCTTCCTTTGGCGAAAGAGTGACTCTCAACATCCCTGTTGAGCACGGTAGTATGTCCTTTAGACCCTTGATGGTCCCAACTGTGAAGCTCCTGGAAGTGTCATACAAAGCCTCAATTTGCTCAGAGTCATCACTTTCTTCTCATGAAGCTTTGGGTGGCATTGTATCCGAGGTTGAGCACTCGGCAAATCTCTTCTTGCTAGCCACATACCATATCTTGTCGGTCATCCACCAAATGGCCTCATCATTCTTGTCAAAGTACAAGGTGGCATAAAAGCGCATGATGATCTCATTGTTCGATCATACTTGTATGCCATGATGTTCTTGATCTCGATGCAGCTCGCAAATCTGAATGATCTCGGTGAAGACTGATTACTGCTGCAGCCATGTACTCCCAGTCAATTGTCTTCATGCGAACCCTTTGGGTGCTCAAGTGGGTATAGGACCGTTTCATAATGTAATTGATCAAACCGGTTCCAAACCGGCGGTCCACATACTCATCCTGGTGGAGCTCCAAAGGATCTTTCTTTCTGCGGCTCCACAATGGCTTTCCCTTTACCAGGTCCTGTCCGTAGTCAATTACTCTCATTGGATTTACGGACAATGGATAGTTCCACACGGGCTTGGCCTTGATCGAGAGGACCAATGAAGTGCCCGAAGGCACGGAATCGGCTTCTTTTACGATCCACGGCCTGGCATGGGTATCGGTGGATGCTCATCTGGATCAGGAGCTTGCTGAGGTGGAGGAGACAGGATAGGTGCTGATCCTGAAGCTAGCTGGCCTCGAGGTCTGGAAATGGGCCTTTTGGCCACTCCAATTCTCTGCCTTTTCTGCGGAGGCCGCGGAGGAGAATTGGTGGGAGACGCGCCCTGAGCGGGAGCACTGCCACTAGCTGCCTGCTGAGGAGGATCGCTGCCACCAGCTGCCTGCTGAGGAGGATCGCTGCCACCGGAAGTTCCCTGGGAAGGATCCATCTGACCAGATAAAGCGAACGAGAGGAATTAGCCGAGAGGCGACGCGAAAAACAGCGAAGTTCAGAATCTGGCCGAAGCACCCAATCCGGAGACAGAAAGTCCGGACACTCCGGATGTGCCAGAACGAGCACACGGGCGGGTGGGAATTGAGGAATTCAATCCGCACAAAACAGGAATTGGAACTAGATTGCCTCTAGGATGTTCAAGAAACGAGTAGGGCAAACTCTAGCAAAGAATTTCGCGGGAATAGGGCACAAAAAGGAACTCACCTCAAGAAGATTTGATAGATGAAGAACGCGGGTGAGTTAGGGTTAACGAATCTCCGATCTTGAGGGCAATGACGAGTCAATCGGCACCCTAAGAGAGTTGAAGCACACGGAGAGACCCTAAGAACCGCGAGATTTGTACCAAACCCGGAAAGAAAAGGTTAGGGCAAGAACATCCTTACCACGATCTTCAATCCAAGGGGATGGAGGAGGAGGTGGAGGAGTCCAAGAACCCTAGGAGCGTGAGAGGTGCACGGGAGAGGGAGAGGGAGAGGCGCCCGGTGCAAAAAGGAATAAAAAGAAACCGCGCGGGATTGGGGGGACTTAAACCGTCCGCCCCAACCCGGAGACTCCGGGATTTCAGTCCGGAGACTCACTAACCGGAGAGTCCGAACAAGTAGTCCGAGACTCGAATGATCCGGAGACTCGGATTAAATCTGGGACAGTCCGGGTTGCCCATTCGGTTAGGAAATTTTCAAGGTGAAGGATAGCTCAAGGAGTTTTATGCGAGAGAGAGAGAAAGATTCCTAAGATGTCAACTTGATATATGACCAGCGAACAATAAAGCAAACAAGCTATGGTCACATATCAATGACAAGATCAGAGGATCAAGAGCCAAAAACATTGAATAATTTCAAAGAAAAAGATGACTAAGGTTTTGAAATTCATTTTTTCATTCAACAAGCAATATGTGAGCACATGTCAAGCCACGTTACAAGAGTCTAAGATATTTAATCCACTTCTCAATTCACAGAACCTTTTCTCGTCAAGGGGCTTGGTAAAAATATCGGCTAATTGATCATTTGTACTCACATGTTGGATATCAATTTCGCCTTTAGTTGCGTGGTCTCTTAGGAAATGATGGCGAATATCAATGTGTTTTGTTCGGGAGTGTTGGACAGGATTGTTGGCAATTTTTATGGCGCTCTCATTGTCACACAAAAGTGGAACGCTTTTGTAGGATAGGCCAAAATCACTCAAGGTTTGTCTCATCCAAAGTAATTGGGCACAACAACTCCCGGCAGCTATGTATTCGGCCGGCGATGGATAGGGCTACGGAATTTTGTTTCTTGGAAGACCACGAGACTAGGGACCTACCCAAGAATTGGCAATTTCCTGAGGTGCTCTTCCTATCCACTTTGCAACCGGCATAATCCGCATCGGAATAGCCAATAAGCTCAAAGGAGGATCCTTTCGGATACCAAAGTCCGAAATGAGGAGTGTGCACTAAGTATCTCAAGATTCTCTTAACGGCCACCATGTGGCACTCTTTTGGAGCGGCTTGAAAACGTGCACACATACAAACGCTAAGCATGATATCGGGCCTAGATGCACAAAGATAAAGGAGAGAACCGATCATCGAGCGATATACCTTTTGGATGACCGGTTTACCTTCTTTGTCGAGGTCTAGGTGCCCGTTGGCTTGCATTAGCGTCTTTATGGGCTTGGCGTCCTCCATTAGAACTTCTTGAGCATGTCCTTGATGTACTTCGTTTGACAAATGAAAGTTCCTTCCTTGAGTTGTTTAACTTGGAATCAGGAAGAACTTCAACTCACCCATCATGGACATCTCAAACCTTTTGGTCATTATCTTGCTAAACTCTTTACACAAATGTTCATTAGTAGATCCAAATATAATGTCATCGACATATATTTGGCACACAAATAAATCATTATCATTATGCTTAGTAAAGAGAGTAGGGTCGGCTTTTCCGACTACAAAACCTTGTCCGAGAAGGAAGTCTCGAAGACATTCGAACCATGCCCTTGGAGCTTGCTTAAGTCCATAGAGTGCCTTGTGAAGGTAGTAGACGTGGTCCGGATGTCTTGGATCTTCAAATCCGGGTGGTTGCTCAACGTAGACCATCTCGGAAAGTGGTCCATTTAAGAAGGCGCTCTTCACGTCCATTTGATACAGCTTGAAATCATGGTGAGTAGCAAAGGCAAGTAATATTCTAATAGATTCAAGCCTAGCTCTTGGAGCATATGTTTCATCGAAATCCAAACCTTCTATTTGAGTGTACCCTTGAGCAACCAAGCGGGCTTTGTTCCTTGTCACGATCCCGTTTTCATCTTGCTTGTTTGGAAGACCCACTGAGTGCCGATAACGTTTTGATTTGGTCTTTTGACAAGCTCCCAGACTTGATTGCGCTTGAAGTTGTTCAGTTCCTCTTGCATAGCCATCACCCAATCTGGGTCTTCAAGCGCTTCATCTACTTTAAGAGGTTCAAGAGAGGAAACAAGCGAGTAAAATTCACAAAAATTTGCAACTCGAGATCAGTGGATACTCCTTGTTGATGTCTCCAAGTATGTTGTCGACCGGATGATCTCTTTGAATGCTTTGATGAACTCTAGGATGAGGTGCGGATGAGTCCAAGGCTTGAATAGGGCCTTCATCATCTTGGGTGGCATTGGAACCATCTTGAGCTTGATTGGACGAGGAGGGAATGTCGCCGAGCCTCGACCCATCCGAGACTCGGTATTGGACCCGAGACTCGGACTAATCCCGGACACTCGGGTTTCGGTAGGAGACTCCGGGTTGGGGAGCTTCGGGTGAGATTCCAAATTTTGAGGTCTTACCTCTCCAATTGCCATTTTCTTTATAGCTTCACAAGGAGGTTCTTCCTGTCAATCACAACACGATCAACTTGTTCTACTTGAGAACCGTTAGTTTCATCAAAAGTCACGTCACGAGATTTCAACGACACCGGTGGTATTGTTGAAAACTTCGTGCCAGCTGTAAGCATTGGTTCCATAACCAAGTAAGAAACCTTCATCTACTTTAGGAGCGAATTTAGAAGACTTAGCCTTTTTATTGAGGATATAGCATTTGCTCCCAAAGACTCGAAAGTAGGAGACATTTGGTTTCTTCCCGGTGAGCAACTCGTACGCCGTCTTCTTCAAAATCTTGTGGAGGTAGAGGCGGTTGGAGCTGTGGCATGCGGTGTTGATTGCTTCCGCCCAAAAGCTATCGGAAACCTTGTACTCGTCGAGCATTGTCCTCGCCATCTCGATGAGGGTTCGATTCTTCCTCTCGGCCACCCCATTTTGTTGAGGAGAATAGGGAGCCGAGAATTAGATGCTTGATTCCTTCCTCATCAAGAAACTCCTCCACGCCAATATTCTTGAACTCGGTGCCGTTGTCGCTCCGAATTCTCTTAATCTTTACTTCAAACTCGTTTTGAGCTCTTCTCATGAATTTCTTTAATGTCACTTGGACTTCTCCTTTGTCATGCAAAAAGAACACCCAAGTGAATCGAGAAAAATCATCAACAATGACTAAACCATACTTACTTCCCCGATGCTTATGTAGGCGTAATCGACCAAAAGATCCATATGAAGCATTTCCAAAGGTCTTGTGGTCGTCATCACATTCTTGGCGGGATGGGAGGCACCGACTTGCTTGCCAGCTTGACAAGCGCTACAAATCCTATCTTTCTCAAAGACAATATTGGTTAGTCCGAGAATGTAGTTGCCTTTAATGAGTTTGTGAAGATTCCTCATACCAACATGGGCCAACCGGCGATGCCAAAGCCAACCCATGCTAGATTTAGCCATTAAGCACGTTTCAAGATTAAGTCTATCCGTATTGAAGTCTACGAGATAGAGCTTACCCTTCAAACGCCCTTTAAAGGCTATTGAACCGTCAAGCCTCTTAATGACATCCACACCCTTTTCATTAAACAAACAATTATAGCCCGCTTCACATAATTGTGCAACGGACAATAGATTGTAGCTTAATGAATCAACAAGCAAAACATTATTTAATTGAAAATTGCTTGAGATAGAAATTTTACCCAATCCAATTACTTCTCCTTTTCCATTGTCTCCAAAGACAATGCTTTCACTGTTTGATCCATTTGAGTCCAATTGAGCGAACATTGCCTTTCTCCGGTCATGTGGTGCGTACATCCGCTATCCAAAATCCAACTCGTTCCACCGGAGATATAGGCCTACAAAATGACATTTAGTTGTTGCTCTTTGGTACCCAAACTTGGTTAGGTCCACGCACGTTAGTGACAAGCGATTTAGGGACCCAAATAGAACGAACACAAGGAGCATTCTTCGGCTTACGCCCAACATGATAAGCAACTACACGACCGAGGTTAGTCTTTTTAAGCACATAAGAAGCAAAGAACTCAGAGTGAGCTTTGTGCTTGGATGTTCCTTCGCCTTTTACAAAGTGAATGGGCTTGCTTAAAGGAGCAACAACAATGTTGCTCTTTTTGCCCTTTGGCGGAACATACCCAAGCCCTTGCCTCTTAGGATTACCTTGGCGCTTACCGAGATACTCCTCTAAACCTTTGCTTGCCTTGTAGGACTTTTGAAGTCCATCTTCAAGCATCACCTTAAGCTTCTCATTTTCATGAGCTAAGACTTTCAAAGTCTCACGGTTAGTAGCACAAGTAGCAATATCCACATTAAAGCATCTAGCGCAACCGTTGCTCGTTGAGGGTAGTGAAATATTGGAGTTGTTGATTGAGGTAGAAGCTTTATTCGAGAGATCAACAAGCTTCACTTCAAGAGCCTTGCAAGCATCCTTTGCTTTTGCAAGTTGCTCTAAGAGTGAAGCATTGGTGATCTCAAGACTAATTGCTTCATTTTTGGTCAAATTTGAACTTTTGACCAAATCCTCATTTTTCTTCTTTTCAAAGGCTAAGCTCTTCTCTAGTTCAAGGTTCTTCTCCTTTTCAAAAATAAGGAGATCTTCTTGAGCTTCGAGAATGGCCTCCTTTTGCTCAACAACCTCCTCCAATCTTTCAATATCCTTAAGTAGCAAGTCTAATTTTTAACATCAAAATCATCCATAGACTTAAATGCTACCTCTTCTTCATCACTAGCATCATCACAATCATCTAAGCTATAATCAACAATGGAATGAGTAGTGCTCTTAGATGATACCTTGTGCCCTTTTGCCATAAGGCACATTGGAGCATCTCCTTCGCCGTCGCTAAGTCGTCAAAGAGACTCTTTGACTTTGTCGGTGGAGTGGCAATGGCGACAGTGGCGAGTCCTTCTTCGTTGTCGGAGTTGGAATCGGACTCGGACTCGAGTCGAGTCGGAGTTCCACTCCTTGCCGATGTAAGCATGACCCTTGCCCTTGTACTTTTTGTTCTTGTCTTTGTCCTTCTTCTTGAACTTGTCTTTCTTGTAGGGCTTTTCCTCCTTCTTCTCTTTGTGTGGGCACTCGGCAATGAAATGACCTGTTCCCCACACTCATAGCACTTTCTTGAGGTAGTGACGCCCTCTTGACTTGTTGCCATAGTTCTTGGAGTGACTACCCGGCTTGTAGCCCTTCTTCTTCAAGAACTTGTTGAATCTTCTCACGAGCAAGGCCATGTCTTCATTTGTCAGGGGGCCGCTTGACTCTTCTTCATCGCTTGAGCTCTCTTTGGCTTCTTGCACCACCTTGACGGCCTTCAAGGCGATGCCCTTCTTCTTCTTAGGACTTGAGCTCCTCCACCACTTCCGCTTCCTTCACCATCATCTCATCCGTCATCAACCGCCAATCACATCATGAGGAGTGAGAGTATCGAAGTTTGGCCGATCGCGGATGAGTTGCTGGAAGGTTGCGGTTGGTGGGGTGATCACTCGAAGGATGATCTTCACCACGGCCTTGTCGGTGAGCTCGGTGCTTCCAAGTCCCTTTGCTTGATTCACTAGCACCATCAAGCGATCAAACATATTTGTGTACGATTCACCTTCTTCCAAAGTGAATCGGCAGCTCCCAATGATGAGTTCGATCTTTGACTCACGGACACTTGATACACCTTCGTGAGAAACCATCAATCTTTCCCAAATGTCCTTGGCATTGTCAAGGCCATCGACCGGTTGAACTTCGAGTCGCTCAAAGCATTGAACAAGGCATTGACGGCCAAGTCGTTGAAGTGTTGAGCTTTGTCTTCTTCGGAGGTGAGATTGTTGGGGTTTGCGGGCTTGAAACCTGTTTCAACAATCTTCCAAATACACGGATGAAGTGATCTCAAATGCATCTTCATCTTATGTTTCCATGCCGCATACCGAAGTGCCATCGAAGTGAGGCGCTCGACCGGACGAGACGGAAACATAGGATGAGGAGTTTGAGACTCCAAAGGAGGAATAATCTAATGGAATAGCAACCCCGATACCGGAACCCGAGGCTTTCTCTTGGCCATGGGTTTCGGTAACCTTTTCTATGTCCGACATCTTTGATTCTCCAAGCGGTTAAGCCAAAATAAAGGAGATTTGGCTCTGATACAATTATTCCCAAGCGTAGCACACATCTTTTTACAATTATTCCGGCGTAATCAACAATTACCCTGGGTATAACCCCTAAGTCACATATTCCATATCACCAGTTCATTCCACCAATAATTAATACTAACCACACGACACGATCTCCACTAGACATCCCTCATAAATACGGATCCCAGACAGACATCTGTCAAGAATAATTCAACCTTTCCTACAATCATTCCATATATCCTCATTAATTGATTACACGCAATTTTAAGTCATATTGTCGACCCACAATACTAACTGACCCACCAGCTACAATAGGCAGACTTTCACACCCTCTTCTTGCTATAACAAGTTCATCAACCGAGACATTCTATGCTAACTAATCTCAAACATCCATTAGATTCCATAACCCGCATCACTTTGCACACACCACTAATCAACTTTCACTTTGGATCACCTCGACGCCTCGTTTAATCATCTCTTATCAACACAATATTTTAGTTTATCTTTAAACAAACAACAAGTTTACTTTAACCGACCACTAGCTCATATCAACCGAAAACTCTAACTTCTCGTCATACACTTAACTTCTTAAACATCCGCGTGAATCACGCACCCAACTCTTAAGGAAACCATAATTGCTCCAGAAAAGAACAACACCCAAAACACCTTTCCTTCCGGAAAGCTCAACCATAAATCACAAGAGAAGTCAACTCTTAAATTCCCAAATGCCGACACGCAACTACTTCACAACTCTCGAGATCAACAACTTCCGCGAAGCAAAATGGTTGCAAGAGGGAAAACCAAGCGATTAACCAAATCTTTTTTCGATAAGGCCATAACCCCAAACTTCAAACTTTCATGAAACAAACGGTTTTTTTTTTTCAAAGATGAATTCCCAAGCAAGTCATCATTGCAATCAAACACCACTTAGGCCCCAACAACAAGATCTGGCACAACACCGCAATAACTCTTTTAAACCTCGGAGAAAGACAAACACAAAAATAAATTGAAACCACATCCCTTCCGACAAAACCTTGACACCTAAATCCATGCGACTTAGATTTTTTTTTTCCATCGGAACTTCAATAACTTCCTTTCAAATTGGAGAATGGTAACCCAAGAATCAATCTATAAGTTTCTATATAAGGCAAACAACAAATCGGCGTCAAAGTGGCAAGGCGACCAAAAGAGGCGCAACCCTAAATTCTTCTCTTGTCTTCAACAAAAGAAGACAAAACCAAAACCACCAAAAGAACTATTGGTGAGTATCCAAAACCAACACTTTTTTTCTTTTATTTCAACTAACCAAAAACCAACCAAAACCGTTCGTCAAAGCGGCAAAGGAAATTCGGAGGGTCAATCCACAACTCTACTACTCGACTCCAACCAACTACCCAATCTACGCATGTAAAGGATAAGCACTCTCCCAACAGGAGGTTAAAGCCCATCGGTGATGGCACTAACCGCCACACCGTCAAACCCAACAATACTACAAACAATGAAGGTGACCGAAACCCTTTCGGCACCACAACCCACAAAATCTCAAATGTATCAACACAATCGATTCTTTCATAAACATAGCAACATATATTACCAAATGTAACATTCCACATAAAAGCTTAAATACAACATTTAAGCGTAAAGCAACGGTACCCATACCCATTCCTCTTGTGCAACAGAGTGTGTCAAGTTTTAAATTAGTTATTCCACTTACACAAGTTTTAATGTTGCTATCCTATGGCAAAGTTTTAAGTAAAACCTAAGCCATGTTTCTAGGTTATACCACTTCATATTTTAGTTGAACCTATAGTATGACACTAAATACACATTCCAGGGACCTACAAAATTTCTCGATACCAATCAGTAACACCCGACTTTTACTAAGCCCTAATGTCACCAAACATAGACCCTAACACATTTAATACCATAATTTAAGGTAACTTACAGCAAGTAATCATTTGGAATAATTGGAAATTTTGGCAGCATCTCCTTTGTTTTTGCATGAAACTTAACAAGATAGCATCATATCAATATGTAAGACAAACGAGATATCCATACGCAGCGATAAGGATAGCTAAACATCAACTAAAACATCAATAAGCATCGATAGCAAAATAATAAGCATCAATTTAAATCTAGGAAGTTAAAACAACTCCCTCCATAGCCCCACATGATACACATGAGGGAGACAACCAAACATACGCACCATACACTAAAGATTATTGTAATGCTTATTGTCATGTCTCCACAACAGTGAATTTGCTAGATTATGATACTACGTGGAGTAGTGTAGCTAAAACCCTTTCACAGCGCCGATTTCATGGTACCTAAAGAAAACAAACAACGAAAATACAAGCGTGAGTTCATAACTCAGCGAAGTGTAATACAATGGAAAGCAGTGCAAGACAACAAACCATCAACTTCAATCTTCATAAGCATTACATATCACATCATTACCATTCTCACGTACCGACATGGTAAAAACATCATAATCATCTCTTGATCAATATGGTGTTCGTCTCATGAACTCATGAACAATTCAACAACATTCTCATTCATAGTTTCATTCATGCAATGCAATGCACATGTCTTCGAATACTCATACCGGTATGGTTGAGTGCACACCCGTCGGCATGCACCCTTTCCCCCCTCCATCCCGAAGATGGAGGGTGCCGATCACTCGCTTCCAGTCACCTCGGTGATGGAATCACGAGGTAGGACGTACTCAAACGAATGGCCCCGGACTAGTCATAACGGTTCTCACCGCCCCTACCTAATAGTTATGACTTAACTCACCGCCAGCCATGAAAATATGCCATGCATGCAAAATGGACAGTAACGTATTCATAAATAGAATATTGCATATCAACGTATGGCCTCTCAACATGTAAGACCGTGATCAACAATCAACGGTAACCTTTCAAAGACATGGCATGAATCCTTTATCAACGACAAGCATTTTAATCATAGCATGAGGACCCCATATCATCGACATTATTTCAATCATGGCCTAAGGACATCCTATCCATTATAACATGTAATTCCATGGCATGGCAAGACAACATGTTAACTATTCCAAATACCATCAATCAATTCTAGCAGCACGTATAACATAAAAACCACGCAAAACACTTGCCTTCACCCACGAGTAACGGAGTGACGAGAGGTTGAGGGCACTCCCGGAGGCACACCACCTGCAAACACGTGCCACTCACTCAAATTGGGTCCACAATACAGTACACAAATAAATCCCACTACCCGACTTCGCATACAACTCCTAAAATCAGAAAACAGCAAATCTGTCCCTTCGGGACAGCGGACTTCCAATGGGCATAACTTCTGTTCTAGGACTCCAAATTGAATAAACAAGTACATCTCCGCATAGCTTAGGAAATTTCCCAACTTTTTCTAGTTATAGGAAAGACTAATTCGGACTCTAATGTTGTTTAATCTAACGTTGAACACGAACTGTCCCAATCTCGTCACAGATTTGACAGCGCTCGGTAAAACAGCCATAACTTCTAAACGGCTGGGCGGAATTTCAATTTCTTTATATGCACGGAAAGATAAGGAAATTATCTACAACTTCCTAAAAGTCCGTACGGTCAGATTCAAACTCGAAATTGGCGAAAACGCCTGCCCTAGTTCGGGTTCCCAATCTGCCCGAACCAGAACATGAACACAACTCTAGATTTCATCAATCCTACCCCATGGCAGCACCTCCCTTGATCTAAAAACATGAAATTCATCCCTATAACAGTACCTAGACCCAAACCCAAGGATCACCCATGCCTTACCTCCTCCCGACGAGCAGCTAACGCCGAGATCTATCCTCCCGAGCCTCCCGAGCGTCCTCCTCGCTAGAATCGCCGGATCTCCTCGTCGCGGGGCTTCCCGTTGGAGGGGACAGCGAGGTTGTGTGGTGGGGATCTCCTCTTTGCAGCAAAGGAGGTGGAGAGGAGGAATTGGGGCGCACCCCAGGGGAGGAGGCGCCCAAGAGGGAGAGGAGGAGGCACCCAAGAGAGATGGGGATTGGGGGAGGGGCGGCTAGGGCAGGGAGGGACGCCCCTAGCCCCAAAATTCTGCCTCTTCTCCCTCATGGGCCCTAACTCTCTCCCACCAAGGCCCACGACTCACCCCCTAAGGCCCAAACTCCTCAGGAAGGCCCAAACTTCAAATCGGCCGAACGCGATTAAACTGCATAACGTAAAGTTTTAATCTCCGATTTCATACTTTATAAGGTCACATTCTCTAATTCACATTTGTTTACTGTGTCACGTCATTCCGTGGTGTCACATTCTCCCCCCCTTAAACAGGATTCTACCTCGAATCAGAACGAACGCTAAGAACCACAACAAAGCCCCTACAGGACAAAAACTTACGTACAGCGAAGGCAACCACACAACACTCAAACCGAATCATCGACAAGCACCCTACCAAACCAACACTTAACGAGAAAGAGTTGACTTAGCCCAGCTAAGTACAACCTCTCACGGTTCCACCTTTCCTTCCAATTATTTGACCCCTTTTCACAAGGAATCAAAATTTACTAATGTTATCTTCGCTCATAGCCTACATCAACCATACTTTCCTTTCGACTGCCAACCACACTACACTTTTCATTCTATCCTCTCCCAGGCATAACGCACACCCATGGACGTCTAGCTAAGACAATATCCACGAGAAAGCATTTTACATCACAATTTCTATAACATTTGCTTCCACCCAATGATACTTTCAACCAAATTCAAACCACGACGCCAACAACCTCCATCATCATCCACCCTCATACCACTAATGTCCATCACCTAGCCCCAGCTAGGATCGTAACTCACTACTAACTCTCAATTGGCACTTTTCCCCAAGAGGATGCTCTTAGATTATGCTCAACAATAATCTGAGGCCCTTCTTATTCTCGCTCCTATCAATAGTGCAAAAGAAGTACAATTCTTTTGAATCCAAGTAGACCACATACAACAACTCGAACCTCAAAGCGCCACAAATCACTTTGGAAAGAACCCGATAACATTGAAAGACCACCCTTTTTGCTTTTCCTAAATCAAGCAGCAAAGAAAAACTCAAATCTCCAATCAACGCGATACAATTCGCATTGGGGAGCACTCAAACAAATAGAGACTCCACACAATTCTCTTGTGAAGTTCTCAACAACTAGAGACAACTCGACTCGCTTTCACCACAGCCAAACTTTTCACTTTAACCAAAATCAACATCTTGGAAGAGAATCGCCACAAAAACTCTCAAGAGAAAGAGAAACTCAAATCCCTTGCATAACATAGCCAAAATGCCAAGATTTATCCATTCATTCCTTTTCATGCTAGAGAGCAATGAAAATCTCGATTCATAACACGAATGCGAATTCTTCAAGAGCACTCCTGATTAGTCATATATCTCTATATGACTTTCTCACCGTCCCTGGCTCAACAACTCTTTTATGCTTATAAAAACAATGTCATGAATCTTTTTCACCATTTATTCGTCATGTAACCACGATACCCATTAACCATTCACAAAGAGACTTCATTCTCTTTGTCACATGATTGACACCCAACAACATCGATGGTTGCTCAAATTCGCATAAACTACGACGGCGTTAACCGAAAAAAAATACCATATCGCATCACAACCCAACAACCATCAGACGCAATGCGCAAAACATCGCATTTTAACCCAAGCCAATAATGTAAGATAGCATCAACTCTCAAATCAAACGTCTACGCCTAATAACCGCTACCAATTCTCTTAAAGAGAAAGGAAACACATTCCCAGCAGGGAACACCTTACCAACAAAATCACTTATGAAACAATCATAAGATTCACCTTTTTGAAACGCTCGCAAACACCACACACGTTTCCCAAATAAATCCAACATCTAGTCACGATAGAATTACAATTTAAGCGCTTAACACCAGGGTTACCAAAGATAAATCAGTTGAACGCTAAAGAGAGCGTCCCACCCCAACGCTTTGGGTGTTAAACCATACTCATAGCATAGACTAAACAGATTAGCCCAAAACCAAAGATTGGCATGGTTCAATACCACACCACATTTGGAACCCATAAGCCGGTTACTTCAAATACTACTCTTTCATCCATATTTCCAATCATCGGAGTCAAGTTTGTAACTTGACAAAATGCCACTTAATCAGGAGATTTTATTGCACCCTAATCAAGACGCCTAAACAAAGAGGCAGCACTCCCGAGAAAATTTATACATTCATTTGAATCAGAACCTTCAAAAGAAAGTTCGAGCTCAAATCCCACCATTACTCGCATTCCAATACTCTTAGCCAATACGGATGTCATAATCACCCAAATCCCGAGAAGTCAAACATCAAGTTGCACACAAGCTACAACATCCGCTCTTAATAAAATCACTTTTCACTTTGCTCATATAACCACAATTGATTATATTACCAACGAACCATAGACCATATCTACCGTATGACAATCAACAAGGAGAACCACGTTCTCACAACTCCAAAGACAATTATCTTATCGCTTAATCCAACATAAGACGCATATCAACAACTTCTTTTGGTCTACTAACCATGACGAACCATTATTCATGCAACTTATTATCCCTGCCGTAGCACACATCTTTTTACAATTATTCCGGCGTAATCAACAATTACCCTGGGTATAACCCCTAAGTCACATATTCCATATCACCAGTTCATTCCACCAATAATTAATACTAACCACACGACACGATCTCCACTAGACATCCCTCATAAATACGGATCCCGCATGGACATCCGTCAAGAATAATTCAACCTTTCCTACAATCATTCCATATATCCTCATTAATTGATTACACGCAATTTTAAGTCATATTGTCGACCCACAATACTAACTGACCCACCAGCTACAATAGGCAGACTTTCACACCCTCTTCTTGCTATAACAAGTTCATCAACCGAGACATTCTATGCTAACTAATCTCAAACATCCATTAGATTCCATAACCCGCATCACTTTGCACACACCACTAATCAACTTTCACTTTGGATCACCCGACGCCTCGTTTAATCATCTCTTATCAACACAATATTTTAGTTTATCTTTAAACAAACAACAAGTTTACTTTAACCGGACCACTAGCTCATATCAACCGAAAACTCTAACTTCTCGTCATACACTTAACTTCTTAAACATCCGCGTGAATCACGCACCCAACTCTTAAGGAAACCATAATTGCTCCAGAAAAGAACAACACCCAAAACACCTTTCCTTCCAGAAAGCTCAACCATAAATCACAAGAGAAGTCAACTCTTAAATTCCCAAATGCCGACACGCAACTACTTCACAACTCTCGAGATCAACAACTTCCGCGAAGGAAAATGGTTGCAAGAGGGAAAACCAAGCGATTAACCAAATCTTTTTTTTTTCAGATAAGGCCATAACCCCAAACTTCAAACTTTCACGAAACAAACGTTTTTTTTTCAAAGATGAATTCCCAAGCAAGTCATCATTGCAATCAAACACCACTTAGGCCCCAACAACAAGATCTGGCACAACACCGCAATAACTCTTTTAAACTCCTGAGAAAGACAAACACAAAAATAAATTGAAACCACATCCCTTCCGACAAAACCTTGACACCTAAATCCATGCGACTTAGATTTTTTTTTCCATCTAACTTCAATAACTTCCTTTCAAATTGGAGAATGGTAACTCCAAGAATCAATCTATAAGTTTCTATATAAGGCAAACAACAAATCAAGGCCAAAGCGGCAAGGCGACCAAAAGAGGCGCAACCCTAAATTCTTCTCTTGTCTTCAACAAAAGAAGACAAAACCAAAACCACCAAAAGAACTATTGGTGAGTATCCAAAACCGAACACTTTTTCTTTTATTTCAACTAACCAAAAACCAACCAAAACCGTTCGTCAAAACGGCAAAGGAAATTCGGAGGGTCAATCCACAACTCTACTACTCGAGCTCCAACCAACTACCCAATCTACTTACGTAAAGGATAAGCACTCTCCCAACAGGAGGTTAAAGCCCATCGGTGATGGCACTAACCGCCACACCGTCAAACCCAACAATACTACAAACAATGTAAGGTGACCGAAACCCTTTCGGCACCACAACCCACAAAATCTCAAATGTATCAACACAATCGATTCTTTCATAAACATAGCAACATATATTACCAAATGTAACATTCCACATAAAAGCTTAAATACAACATTTAAGCGTAAAGCAACGGTACCCATACCCATTCCCTCTTGTGCAACAGAGTGTGTCAAGTTTTAAATTAGTTATTCCACTTACACAAGTTTTAATGTTGCTATCCTATGGCAAAGTTTTAAGTAAAACCTAAGCCATGTTTCTAGGTTATACCACTTCATATTTTAGTTGAACCTATAGTATGACACTAAATACACATTCCAGGGACCTACACGCTCTCGATACCAATCATAACACCCGCCTTTTACTAAGCCCGAATGTCACCAAACATAGACTCCTAACACATTTAATACCATAATTTAAGGTAACTTACAGCAAGTAATCATTTGGAATAATTGGAAATTTTGGCAGCATCTCCTTTGTTTTTGCATGAAACTTATGACAAAGATAGCATCATATCAATATGTAAGACAAACGAGATATCCATACGCAGCGATAAGGATAGCTAAACATCAACTAAAACATCAATAAGCATCGATAGCAAAATAATAAGCATCAATTTAAATCTAGGAAGTTAAAACAACTCCCTCCATAGCCCCACATGATACACATGAGGGAGACAACCAAACATACGAGACCATACACTAAAGATTATTGTAATGCTTATTGTCATGTCTCCACAACAGTGAATTTGCTAGATTATGATACTACGTGGAGTAGTGTAGCTAAAACCCTTTCCTCGCCCGATTTCATGGTACCTAAAGAAAACAAACAACGAAAATACAAGCGTGAGTTCATAACTCAATAAGTGTAATACAATGGAAAACAGAGTGCAAGACAACAAACCATCAACTTCAATCTTCATAAGCATTACATATCACATCATTACCATTCTCACGCATACCGACATGGTAAAAACATCATAATCATCTCTTGATCAATATGGTGTTCGTCTCATGAACTCATGAACAATTCAACAACATTCTCATTCATAGTTTCATTCATGCAATGCAATGCACATGTCTTCTGGAATACTCATACCGGTATGGTTGAGTGCACACCCGTCGGCATGCACCCTTTTCCCCTTCCATCCCGAAGATGGAGGGTGCCTATCACTCGCTTCCAGTCACCTCGGTGATGGAATCACGAGGTAGGACTTACTCAAACGAATGGCCCGGACTAGTCATAACGGTTCTCACCGCCCCTACCGGAATAGTTATGACTTAACTCACCGGCCAGCCATGAAAATATGCCATGCATGCAAAATGGACAGTAACGTATTCATAAATAGAATATTGCATATCAACGTATGGCCTCTCAACATGTAAGACCGTGATCAACAATCAACGGTAACCTTTCAAAGACATGGCATGAATCCTTTATCAACGACAAGCATTTTAATCATAGCATGAGGACCCCATATCATCGACATTATTTCAATCATGGCCTAAGGACATCCTATCCATTATAACATGTAATTCCATGGCATGGCAAGACAACATGTTAACTATTCCAAATACCATCAATCAATTCTAGCAGCACGTATAACATAAAAACCACGCAAAACACTTGCCTTCACCCACGAGTAACGGAGTGACGAGAGGTTGAGGGCACTCCCGAGGCACACCACCTGCAAACACGTGCCACTCACTCAAATTGGGTCCACAATACAGTACACAAATAAATCCCACTACCCGACTTCGCATACAACTCCTAAAATCAGAAAACAGCAAATCTGTCCCTTCGGGACAGCGGACTTCCAATGGGCATAACTTCTGTTCTAGGACTCCAAATTGAATAAACAAGTACATCTCCGCATAGCTTAGGAAATTTCCCAACTTTTTCTAGTTATAGGGAAAGACTAATTCGGACTCTAATGTTGTTTAATCTAACGTTGAACACGAACTGTCCCAATCTCGTCACAGATTTGACAGCGCTCGGTAAAACAGCCATAACTTCTAAACGGCTGGGCGGAATTTCAATTTCTTTATATGCACGGAAAGATAAGGAAATTATCTACAACTTCCTAAAAGTCCGTACGGTCAGATTCAAACTCGAAATTGGCGAAAACGCCTGCCCTAGTTCGGGTTCCCAATCTGCCCGAACCAGAACATGAACACAACTCTAGATTTCATCAATCCTACCCCATGGCAGCACCTCCCTTGATCTAAAAACATGAAATTCATCCCTATAACAGTACCTAGACCCAAACCCAAGGATCACCCATGCCTTACCTCCTCCCGACGAGCAGCGAACGCCGAGATCTATCCTCCCGAGCCTCCCGAACGTCCTCCTCGCGCTAGAATCGCCGGATCTCCTCGTCGCGGGGCTTCCCGTTGGAGGGGACAGCGAGGTTGTGTGGTGGGGGATCTCCTCTTTGCAGCAAAGGAGGTGGAGAGGAGGAATTGGGGGCGCACCCAAGGGGGAGGGGAGGAGGCGCCCAAGAGGGAGAGGAGGAGGCACCCAAGAGAGATGGGGATTGGGGGAGGGGCGGCTAGGGCAGGGAGGGACGCCCCTAGCCCCCAAAATTCTGCCTCTTCTCCCTCATGGGCCCTAACTCTCTCCCACCAAGGCCCACGACTCACCCCCCCTAAGGCCCAAACTCCTCCGGGAAGGCCCAAACTTCCGAAATCGGCCCGGAAACGCGATTAAACTGCATAACGTAAAGTTTTAATCTCCGATTTCATACTTTATAAGGTCACATTCTCTAATTCACATTTGTTTACGGTGTCTCGGCATTCCGTGGTGTCACAATGAACTAGTGCTCAACAAGATGAAATGAATGCACTTTGTGTGAAATCATGTGCTGAAAAATTGGTTTTGAACTGAAAAATTAACTTAGATTTGAATTTGCAAAATGTGTGTTTTGAAGTGGACTTTATGCAATGCTCATGTGAGTAGTTGCATGGATTGACATTGAGTCAAGTCGTGGACTTGTGCTCGGATTTGTTTTGTGGTTTGTTCATGTGCAGGTATTGCTCGAAGACGAATGTGGTCGATGATGGGACCGAAACTAGGTTCATGGAGGAACTGAGGTTCGGGACTAGGTTCAGGAGGAACTGAGGTCTTGGTGGTCAAGGATGTCATGCGGGACGTTCGGGCTAAGAGAATGGTGCACATGAAGAATGGTTAGTCACGTGAGAATGGCAGGAGGTCATTCGCGTGCAAAGTGTTAGTCACGTGAGTATGGCAGGTGGCCATACGCGTGCAAAGTGTTAGTCACGTGAGTATGGTAGGGTTGCCATACGCGTGCAAGAGTTGTACTCGGCCTGGTTGGGCCAAGTAGAGTTGAGTTGGATACAGATTCCTTCTAGGGAATAGGAATTGTATTCTAACTCTTTGTGGGTTGGTGCTTTAAATAGGTGGGGGGTCTCCTGTTGAAAGGCATCAAGTAGAGCTGAGCGCATCAAGCTTTGAGCTTGGTTTTAGGGTTTGTACTCTTTTGATGAGAGTATTTTAGACAAGAAATAAAGATCAATTCTTCCAAGATTTTTGCGTACTCTGATAACCTCAAATTCGCTCTGGTATTTTCTGTTTTGGTTCTTGTTTGCATGTTTGTTCTAGTTCTAGATTGGTTTTTGTTCTTCAAGTTTTATCTTGATTTGATCCATCAAAAACCTCTCTAGGATATTGATCTAGTGTTTCTCAAAGTCTAGTTGATCAATCTTTTGTCGTTCTTGTTTAATCTTGAAGTTTTGATTAGATTGATTCTCGTCAAGTTCTGGATCAGCAAGCTTGCGAAGCTCATAACTTTTGATCCGTAAGTCCGATCGAGCTGATTCTTTTTGGGTTCGATTCGTATTGGAATCTAGTTTCTTGTGTCCAAATTTCAGATCGTTTCGACGGTTGGATCTCTGGGAATTCTCGTTTTACCAAACCTCTGTCATTCTGTTTTTGTCGAAAACGAGGCAATTATTTGGTTCTGTTTTGGGGTGAACTTTTAATAGGTCAAGAATTTGGTTTTAGCTTCCGCACAATCATTCACCCCCTCTCTGATTGCTATATTCGTATACTTCGATCCTACAAGTGGTATCAGAGCAAGGCTCTACTAATCTATCTTAACAGGTGATTAGTAAACGGTAAGTTATGGCAACAGAGAAATACTCGAACAAACCGCCAATCTTCGATGGCACAGACTTCCCAAGCGGATCCGGATGATCGTGCATATCTTCAAGCTCAAGGTAACGCGATTTGGCGCCAAGGTAAAAATTTAAATGCGAGCTTCCTTCTAATGATGATATTGATAAAATCGAGTTTGAAAAAGATGTTGAAAACAATAATAGAGCTAGAAACATATTGCTTCAAGGACTTGCTAGAAAAGAATTCGATAGAGTCTGTCATTTACTCACTGCTCATGAAATTTGGAAATCTCTTCAAGATTATCATGAGGGTACTGACTCTGTAAAAGAAGCTAGGCAAGATCAATTTAAAAAGGAATATACTAGATTTGAAATGAACTCTGGAGAATCTCTAGATGATTGTTTTGCTCGCTTTAATGTAATCTTAAACAATCTTAGAGCTGTAGATGTAAAGTACACTGACTCTGAAAATGCTAGACATTTCCTATCATCTCTTGATCTTAAAATCTGGCAAATGAAAGTGACTGCTTTTAGGGAAGCTCACAAGATGAGTGAAATGACTTTGGATAAACTTTATTCTAGTCTCAAGACTTTTGAAATAGACATTGTTTCAAGAACTTCCAATGATAACTCTATGGCTCTTAATGCTAATTCTTCATATGATAATGCTACTAGTTCTTCATCATCATATTCCATTACTGCCTTGAGTGCTCTTAGTGATGAACAGCTAGATCAAATACCGGAAGATACACTTGCTCTTCTTTCCAAGCGTGTCAATGCAGCGTACATGAGATCAAGGGAGAGAAGAGGAGCCTCCATCCATCGCTACAAGCTGCGGCAAGGCGGGGCACATCCGTGCTAAGCTGTTTCAAGAACAAAGATAGAGAGGAGAAGGAGCAAAGCAACTCCTCCAAGTCCTTCCAAACCAAGAGAGAGCAAGGATAAAAATAAACAACGAACAAAGAAGATGCTCAACAAAGTCTTCGAGGCAATTGGTCGCTTAGACTTAAGCGACATTGATGACTCAATCAAGATGAGAAGGAAGCGAAGCAAACGGCTGAATGAGAAGGATCTCACCGGACTATGCTTCATGGCAAAAGGAACACTAGTGATTCTAGTAACAACGACAGACACCTCCAATGACGGTGATGAGGTAATGCCTTCGTATGATGAGCTTTGTGAAGTTTTAGTCATATTGAGAAAATCTTTAAGAAAATCTTCACTCAAAAATAAAAGCTTAGAAAAAGATCTATCCATGCTAAAATCTGAAAACTTTGATCTTAGAAATTCAAATTCTGAAAATATTTGCGATACTTGCTTAGATCTCAAATTTGAAATTAAGTCACTAAAAGAGGAACATGTGATTAAACTAGAACAAGTTTATGCCGAACAATTGAAAAATGAAAAACTTGTGAAAAATATTGGTTGCTCTCTTGATAGTTTACTGATCAAATTGCTTGCTCTAAATGTTCTATTCTTGAGTTGAAATTAAAAGATGTAAATTTTAGAGTTACCCAATTAACAAATGACATGTTCACTCATGAAATTAACTCGTGTTCAAATTGCCGTAAACAGCAGCTAAAATTGACACTCCTTGTGATAATTGTTTAACTCTTGCTAAGAAAGTTGATTACTTGCAAAATTCTTTGGAACGTTTCAGCGATGGCAAGAAAAACCTAAACATGATTTTGGATCAATCAAAAGTCAGCACTCCAAACAAAGGTTTAGGTTTTGATTCTTATGCTCATCATAAATCACATGCTCCCACCGTTGTCAAAACACTTGAAAGTGGAAAATTTGAAATTGTCAATGAGCCTAAGAAAAGCTGTCTTTAAATCTATTTGGTCTTTTATCTTCTACTATGATGAATGCAAAATGTGCTTCTCTTGTTAAAGCAAAACATCATGTTAAGTACACTTGCACTCATTGTGGTAGAGATGGACATTTAGTAGACTTTTGCTTTAGACTAGCTAAACAACAAAAGAGAGAAAGGTTTAATGCTAGGTCTAATTTCAGAAAGGCACACTCTACTTCTCATTATGTGCCTAGGGTGAAACAAACACCTTTTGTTTCTAAAAACACGGAAAAAGGCAAATCTGTTTTTGTACATAAGAATACTCGTGTTGAGCCCTCTGTTAAAGGTCGTGTGTCTCGATCTTTGGATTCCTAAACATCTTATTTCTAACCCCAGTACCGAGGCCTCGACAATTTCTGCTTCTATGTAGGCCTCTCACGCGAGGAAGGAGAACATGTGGCTAGTGAATTTCGGATGCTCACTTCATATGTTCAGTGATAAGTTTTGGTTCTTCTTCACTCGTGCATCTCATGCTAAAAGTGTTGCCTTTGAAGATACTTCTTCCACTTCTGTTTTCGCAAAAGGCACTAGTCCAAATAGTGCAGGTACAGGTGCATATGTTCAGGGGGAGAGTGTCTTTGTTCATAAAGATGATGATAATGCTGTTGAGGACGAGATAATTAGAGGTTTACATGAGAGACTCTTCCCACGTGCTTGTGTGTGCTTGTTTTCAAGCTTCCCACGTGCGTCACATCGACAAGCTATCAAAAGGATTTTCAGGTATCTTCATAGAACTCAAGATTTTGGCATTTGGCTTTCTGCTTCCTCATGCATTAGTTTGAGATCTTTTTCTGATGCTGATTTTGGAGGATGTAGAATTGATAGGAAGAGCACTTCTGGTTCATGTCACTTCTTGGGAAATTCTCTCATTGCATGGTCATCTAGAAAACAATCTTCATTGCACAATCAATCATGAATCTGAATATGTGGTCAGCTGCTAGTTGTTGTTCTCAAATTCTTTGGATAGTAGCTACACTAAAAGATTATGGGGTTAATTTGGATAGTGTTCCTCTTTTGTGTGATAACACTAGTGCAATTTGCATTGCTAAGAACCCCGTGCAACACTCTAGAACAAAACACATTGACATCAGATTTCACTTTCTTAGAGATCATGTTGAAAAAGGCAACATTGTGCTTCATCATGTGGATACTGAACATCAATTGGCAGACATTTTCACAAAACCTTTGTCTTCTTCTCGCTTTTGCTTTTATTCGGGGAGAACTTGGAATTGTTCATCCAATGGGATTGTTTTGAGGGGAGTTTCTTTGCCAAGTTCTTTCACTTGATGAGCTCACTTTATCATATTTCTTTATATGTTATGTAATTGAGCTAATATATGATAATCTAATTGTCTCACTTGAACTAAAAATGACATTGTGGAATTCCCTGGACTGATTACCTATAGCTAAATACTCTGTGATATCTTACTCTTCTAGGCTTGATATTGAATCCTCTTGACAAATTTGGGCTATGAAGCAAGTGTGGTTTCAACTTTACTCTTTCATAAGACCTTTTAATCACTTTTGCATGTTTATAATCAAAGAAAAATGAAAAGAAAAGGGAATCAATAAAAAAGGGTTGTTAAAAGCAAAAAACCTCAAGTTATGTGCTTCAGGGTGCTTTCCCTAAAAAGATAAGATGTATGCTTCAAGCATGCCATTCCCTCAAAGATAAGATGTATGCTTCAAGCATGCCACTCCTAGAAAATAAAAGAAGTATGCTTCAAGCATGCCACATGCAACTTATTATTTAAAGATTAAGTTGGTCTACTAGATTGGAGTTGAAACTACTTGCTCGCCCTAAGTTGTTAGTTGCTTCAATTTTTAAAGCCTTGCTTTTTCTGCTAAGATCTTGCTTAGTACTTGGCTATAGTTGACTAAATTGAGGTTGAGAAGCATGTCATTCCCTAACTTGTTAAAATCACATCAAGATCATGTATTTTGCATATTATGTGATATATAAGGTTATATGATCGAATGAGCTAATCTTTTCCTATCTTGGCACTCCCTTGTTTCTCTTGGTGAAATCATTGTTTCAGGAAAAATTTTGAACCTGTTCTCTCTTTTACTCTTGATGAATCCATTGTCAAAGGGGGAGAAATTTGGAATGGAAATCTTTCTTTGAAAAGTTTAAAGAAAAAGGGAGAGTTGTATTTGGAAATTTGAGAATTTTGGGAGAAGTTTGGAGAATTTTTGAAATTTTTGGGCGCATTGCACATTCACACACATTTTCATTCTCAGGGGGGGATTTCAAAATCTTTGGTAAAGTGAATGCCAAATGATCAATTCTAAGTGGTGTTGCCAATGTTTTCATCAAGGGGGAGATTGTGAAATCATGTGCTGAAAAATTGGTTTTGAACTGAAAAATTAACTTAGATTTGAATTTGCAAAATGTGTGTTTTGAAGTGGACTTTATGCAATGCTCATGTGAGTAGTTGCATGGATTGACATTGAGTCAAGTCGTGGACTTGTGCTCGGATTTGTTTTGTGGTTTGTTCATGTGCAGGTATTGCTCGAAGACGAATGTGGTCGATGATGGGACCGGAACTAGGTTCATGGAGGAACTGAGGTTCGGGACTAGGTTCAGGAGGAACTGAGGTCTTGGTGGTCAAGGATGTCATGCGGGACGTTCGGGCTAAGAGAATGGTGCACATGAAGAATGGTTAGTCACGTGAGAATGGCAGGAGGTCATTCGCGTGCAAAGTGTTAGTCACGTGAGTATGGCAGGTGGCCATACGCGTGCAAAGTGTTAGTCACGTGAGTATGGTAGGGTTGCCATACGCGTGCAAGAGTTGTACTCGGCCTGGTTGGGCCAAGTAGAGTTGAGTTGGATACGGATTCCTTCTAGGGAATAGGAATCGTATTCAGAACTCTTTGTGGGTTGGTGCTTTAAATAGGTGGGGGGTCTCCTGTTGAAAGGCATCAAGTAGAGCTGAGCGCATCAAGCTTTGAGCTTGGTTTTAGGGTTTGTACTCTTTTGATGAGAGTATTTTAGACAAGAAATAAAGATCAATTCTTCCAAGATTTTTGCGTGCTACAGTAACCTCGTCGCTACAGTATTTTCTGTTTTGGTTCTTGTTTGCATGTTTGTTCTAGTTCTAGATTGGTTTTTGTTCTTCAAGTTTTATCTTGATTTGATCCATCAAAAACCTCTCTAGGATATTGATCTAGTGTTTCTCAAAGTCTAGTTGATCAATCTTTTGTCGTTCTTGTTTAATCTTGAAGTTTTGATTAGATTGATTCTCGTCAAGTTCTGGATCAGCAAGCTTGCGAAGCTCATAACTTTTGATCCGTAAGTCCGATCGAGCTGATTCTTTTTGGGTTCGATTCGTATTGGAATCTAGTTTCTTGTGTCCAAATTTCAGATCGTTTCGACGGTTGGATCTCCGGGAATTCTCGTTTTACCAAACCTCTGTCATTCTGTTTTTGTCGAAAACGAGGCAATTATTTGGTTCTGTTTTGGGGTGAACTTTTAATAGGTCAAGAATTTGGTTTTAGCTTCCGCACAATCATTCACCCCCCCCTCTGATTGCTATATTCGTATACTTCGATCCTACACTTTGCACTTTTCTTCTTCCTCTCCACACCAAAAAGATCAACAACCAAATTAATTGGTGGGAGGAAGTGGGGGCTCTATTGAATGCTTAGAGATGGTTAGGAATGGCTTGAATGCTGCTATGAATGAGCTCAATAGAGATCCTAGCCGTTGGAGAGGAGTGGAGGCTTTAAATACTCTTTTTGAAAACTAGCCGTTACTCCCGTTTTTGAACAGGCCGGAGTGTCCGGACAAACAACCCGGAGACTCCGGGTTATCCGGAGACTCCGGACCAAATGTCCGGATACTCCGGACCAGTGAAACAAAGCAATCGAGAGGTCCAACCGAGACTCGGACCAAATGTCCGACACTCGGATTGAATCCGGAGACTCGGACAAAATGTCCTGATACTCCGGTTACCTAAACGGTTTCAAATTGAAACTTTTCAAAACCAAGTGTAGGAGTGCTAAAGTGAGATGCAAGACTTGATGTTGAGCACATGCACATCCTAAAATCGATTTCTCGTCATACCCTCTTAATAGTACGGCTATCCTTAAGACACAATTGAATAAAAGATTACAACTTTGGTCTTGATGCCGTCCTTTTGATTTTAAGTAGTCGAGGGGGTGTCCAATGTCATTCCAAACTTCGATATAATCTCGATATCTGCAGTATTCTTGGATAAAACATTAGATCTCTTTAATTGTGTCGTCATTAATCACCAAAACAATTTGAGGGGCCTAGATGCACTTTCACTAAGATATTGTTCGCCTCTTCTTGTTCACCGTCTTCTTGTATAATTTCTTCTTCACCATGCTTGGTCCAACAGGTATAGTTTGTCATGAAACCTCTTGTGAGCAAATGGAAGTGAAGGTGGCTGGAGTTTGCCCACTCCTTCTCATTCTTGCAGTCTATGCATGGACAACATATGTAGCCTGACGTCGTGTATGCATCGGCCGCACGAAGAAAATCTTGCAAACCCTGCAAGAACTCCGGGGAGCGTCGGTCCATGTACATCCATCGCCGGTCCATCTACATTATATTACATCAAGGTAACTTTTAGCTCATTTTCCGATAATGAATTGTTCAACATTTCCCAAAATCCAAATCAAGACAACTATATTTTTAAAATGATTTTATTTCATAATATACATTAAAGGCACTATATTTCATTACATATATTTTTTCCATAAAATGATTATTTGCTCCGGTATTCATACTCGACAAGTTTTTGCAACCTACTAAAATAATTAGTCAATGAAAATCTAGATTCAAAATTCTTCATCAATCGATGGAACCAAAACCTAAATATTAATGCAAGCATAATTTCACGATAGCTTTGCTCAAATTTTCAAAACTTTTTTTGAAAACTTTTTCACAAAATTTTTTAAAACTTTTCTCGAATCTTCAACTCATTTTATATTTTCTGTAAAGCCATTTATATTTTTAATATTTTTTTAATTCGCAAATGAATTTAAAATTCTTCTTTTTTGCACATAACTATTGCAATTTGAAGATCCTAAAAGCTATGATTTTCATGCACCATTCTTAATTTCCCCAACTATATATGCATCATCCTACATCGAACGATGGAACTAAAATGTAAATTTGAGCTAGATCCACACCTTAAATGCGAGCTATATTATAATCCAAGCAAATTTAAGCTTAGTTACCTTGGTTGCGAGTAAATTTTTGCATCCTACTTGAAAAGATCGAGCTAGAACTTTACATTTGTAATCTTTCATCGATTAATGGAAAAGATCAAATTTTCTTCATAATTCAAGCAAAGAAGAGGCTCCATTTAACACAAATGTAGTGAGGAATGATGGTACTAACCTTAGTTACCTTGCTTGGAGTAAAATGACCAAAATTTTAAAATTTGGGCAGCACCTCCTTCCTTGGAGCTCTTGCCCGAATCTTTGTTCTTCTCGCCGGCTGATCAAATGATCTTGGTCTGGCAGAGAGCGGGAGGAGGAACAAGTTTAAATTGCGACAGAGTACCGGTTCACAGCACAAGCCGGTACTGATAGTTTCACATCAGTACCGGTTAGTGCCTTACACCGGTACTAATATCCACCTGCAACTGTAGCCGTTGCTACTAGATAGTACCGGTTCGGAATACAAACCGGTACTGATGTGACTATCAGTACCGGTTGGTACCTTTAACCGGTACTGACCACCACCCCCGAGCGTATGTTGATCCAAACTAATGCCTCTCGAGTTGAGGCAGAGTACATGCATATGTTCAAATGAAAAATCAGAATGCGTATGTAAATAGAACAGCTAATATTTAATATTACCCACCGTTGAAAATGTTCAAATATACAGTGACATTACATAGTGGATAATTAACATTACATAAATAAAAAGTTCAATTATCGTCGTCACTCCATGGGGGGCTGCCGCTGTCCTCGCTATCATCGCTGTCACTTCTTTGTAAGTCGCCGTAAATGCCGGGCGGCATGGTGAACGTCGTCCTCGGAGGAGGAGGATGATGAGCTCCCCCAGCGGATGACGGTGACGTCCTCCTCCTCCTCTTCCTCCTCCTCCTCCTCCTCCTCCTCCTCGTCGTCGTCCTCGTCGTCCTCGTCCTCGTAAATGCCGCCCTCATAAATCGCCGTCCTCCTCGCCGCCGTCCTGCCGTCCTCCTCGTCGTTGTCGTCGTCCTCCTCGTCGTCGTCCTCGGCACGCTTTCTTTTCTTGGTTGGGGCGGGAGGTGCCTGGGGTGGAGGCGGCACTGGGGACAATGGCTCAGAGTCGGAGGAGTCAGAGGAGCTGGCGGGAGACACAAGCTCTGCCATGATCGAAAGAGGAAGATCGATCGAGACCGGTCTCTATCAGTGCAGGTTCTCCATCTCGCTCACTCTGTTTATACTTCGCGCGGGATGAACACGAAAAGGCGACGTGCGGGATCGAGGCGTCGCGCGGGAGACTGTGCGTTGAATACAAAGAATCGGCGCTTATCGATGCGGTTGGTTACACTAACCGATGCCGATGTGGTCTCATCGATCGGTTGGTTACACCAACCCGTACTAAGAAGCCAAGGAGCAGAGCAGACTGCTTAGTACCGGTTCATGTAACCAACCGGTACTGAAGATCGAGAATCAGTACCGGTTGGTTACATGAACCGGTACTAAGCAGTCTGCTCTGCTCCTTGGCTTCTTAGTACGGGTTGGTGTAACCAACCGGTACTGATGATACCACATCAGCACCGGTTAGTGTAACCAACCGGTACTGATGGTCCCCCCGGACCTGTCGACCGTTCAACCGGGACTGATGTAAATGTCAGTCCCGGTTCATGCATGACCGGTACTGATGGGCCGGTATGGAAGGTCAGATCTGTAGTAGTGTATCGATATTTTCGTGAGTCGTCCGCACCGCGTGCGTCCTCACCTACACGCCCACAGAGATGCCGTGAGAACACCAGTAGATGGCTAGGCGCGCACGAACCCTAAGAAAAGCACAGCTGCTGTGAAAGGAGCCAAGCATGGCGGCATCTACCAATCAATTCTTGTGGGAGGACTTTCAGCACCGGATGCGTCCTCCGCCGGCAGCGCTCGAGTTTGGTGTCAAGCGAAGAGCGAAGAGCGACGGGTATTTGAGGTAAAACGATTCGTGAATCGGGAGAAACAGCTTCAAGGGCGATTCGGCTCGGCGTGGGAAAAGTCGGAGCGTTTCTGAGAGAATGTTCCGTGAAGGAAATCGTTTGGCCGTCTTTCTCTCGGATCCTAGGAGAAATACTTCAATTCTGAGTTAGCAAACGCACCCTTAGTTGAACCGGTCGTATTTGTTGTTGTAACGATAGATTAACTACTAGTTCATTTAGTTGCATCTAACGATAGATTAACTATCAGTTCGTTCAGCTGTAGCTCCCGTTTGTTCTATATTTACACGATGAACTAGCGCTGTAGAATAATAGGTAGCTATCGCTGTAGCACTCCAAATGGATCTTGGCTACGTAAATTGGTTTAATTTCCCCAGCACTCATAATTTCCAGTGAACTTGTCACAAACCCAAATGTCACATTAATTGTCACAGAATTTATATCCTAGTGGTTGTGCTGCAAACTATGAGAGTCCACAAAATCTCAAGTGCATACAAACAAACAAAGAACATATCGGCGCTACAACTTCGACACCAAAAAATACATGCAATGTTGGGCGATGTGCACAGAGACAATGACAACGCACTACTACAGAACAAGCAATAGGCATCGGCCCATCTGTGTCGGTTTTTTGCGAACCGACAGAGATAAATATTTTGTGTCGGTTCTAAAACTCAAAATGGCAGGAATCTTATTTGTGTCGGTTTGTAACTACAACCGACACAAATAATTATGTATTAGTGTCGGTTTGTAATTCAAACCGACACAAATAGTATTTGTGTCGGTTTGTATATGAAACCGGCACAGATATAAAATTATTAGTGTCGGTGTTAATCACAAACCGACACAAATAGTTTCCCAAGTATTAGTGTCGGTTTTTAATTGGAACCGGTACAAATAAATTATTATTTATGTCGGTTGTAACAATAACCGACACAAATAAGTAAAATTTGTGCCGGTTCCGTTTACGAACCGACACTAATACGCCCCCCTATATAACCTGCTACTCGCAGCTCCTGCTCCATTCCCGATCAGTTCTTCCTCCCCGACAGCAAACTCTTCCTTCTTTCCTTCTTGCTCCATTGATTGCATTTGCTGCATTTTTAGTGTTTGTACTTCCTCTAGTTGTTCTAAGGTGAATAATTTCTTCTCCTCTCTTGATATGTGGTGTTCTAGATGCAATTTAATGTTTAGAATTTGTACAATTAAGGTTAATTTATATGTAGGTTTAGATTTAGTTTGTTTTAATTGGTGTAGCATTTTGTAGATGATGAATTTATTACCTAGCTTGATATGTAGCTTAGTTTTGTATAATGTATCTTAGTTTTAATTATATAATGTATAGCTTAGTTTTATATAATGTAATTTCTTCTCCTCTCTTGATATGTAGCTTAGGTTTATATAATGTAGATTAAAATTATGTCAATCTATTATTGTTAGCTAATTAATTATTATCAAACATATATTAAATTTTAATAAGCATTGATTTGTAATGTTCTAGTTGAAATTTAATGTTTACATCTGATTCAATAAAGATTAAATTATATGATCTAGCATTTTGTAGATGGTGATTTTGTTTTTATTGATATAGCATTTTGTAGATGTTGAATTTATTACCTAGCTCCATTAGATGAAGTTTTGCTTAGTTTTATATACTGTAGATTAAAATTATGTCCATCTATTATTGTTAGCTAATTAATTATTATCAAACATATATTAAATTTAATAAGCATTGATTTGTAATGATCTGGTTGAAATTTAATGTTTACATCTGATTCAATTAAGATTAAATTATATGATCTAGCATTTTGTAGATGTTGATTTTGTTTTTATTGATCTAGCATTTTGTAGATGTTGAATTTATTACCTAGCTCCATTAGATGAAGTTTTGCTTAGTATTATATAATGTAGATTAAAATTATGTCGATCTATTATTGTTGATCCAGTTGAAATTTAATGCTTACATATAGTTCAATTAAGGTTAATTTATATGTGGTTCAAATTAAAGGTTTATTTTGATAATCGTTTATGTTAATTAATCGTAGATGGACCGGAGATGGATGTACAGTGCAGACCGTTACAGTCGAGAATACATCGATGGCGTCTCTACTTTTCTAAGATTCGCTGAGGAGGACAAGTTGCAAAAGAAAAAAGAATGCATACATTGTCCATGTATTGATTGCAAGAATCAGAAGATGTTTTCAGACAAAGAGCATATCCACTTGCACTTGATTCGAAGGGGTTTTTTACCTGGATATACACATTGGACAAGGCATGGTGAAGAAGAGATCATACATGAAGGGGATAACGTCATCAACGACGGAGCTGCCAACATGGTATCTGACATCGGTTCCGGATCCGATGAGGATAGGTTGCTCGTGGATGATGACAATAATCTGGCTTAGATGTTGCATGATGCAGAAGGGAACAACACTAGTCAGAGAGAGTTTAATCAATTCCAATGTTTGATGGAGGACTCCGACAAACCTTTGTTCCCAGGTTGTAAGGAGGAATACACAAAGTTGCACACCGTGCTTTCACTACTAAAATTGAAGGCAAGCAATGGTTGGTCCGATAAAAGTTTCACGGTGTTGTTACATCTCTTGGCGGACATGCTTCCAGAGGGAAACGTATTGCCTGAAACCACATATCTTGCAAAGAAGGTTGTATGTCCATTGGGATTGCAAGTAGAAAGAATACATGCATGTCCAAACGACTGTATACTCTATCGCAAAGAGTATTCAGACATGCATGTATGTCCGGTATGCAAATCATCAAGATACAAGTTGAAGAGTGATGACAAAGAATGTCGTGAGGTGAAGAAAGGACCTCCTGCTAAAGTGGTATGGTATTTGCCAAGAATCCCTCGGTTGAAGCGTTTATTTGGAAACAAAAGCACGCCAAATTGTTGCGATGGCACTCGGAAGAGCGTAAGAGGATGGAAAGTCGAGACACCACCTGTGATTACGCCCAGTGGAGAACCATCGATAGGCTCTTCAGGAACAACTTCGGAAATGAACCTAGGAATATAAGGTTTGGATTGAGTACAGATGGAATGAATGCTTTCGGTAATATGAGTAGCATTCATAGCACTTAGCCCGTGACTCTCTGTATCTACAACCTTCCTTCTTGGTTGTGTATGAAACGAAAGTACATTATGATGTCGCTGCTTATTCAAGGGCCGAGACAACCTGGCAATGATATTGATGTATACCTGCAACCATTGGTGGAAGATCTTCTGATACTGTGGAATGAAGGTGTGCAGGTATGGAATGAGTACAAACGGGAATACTTCACTCTACATGCATTATTGTTTTGCACCATCAATGATTTTCCTGCCCTAGGTAACTTATCTGGTCGTACTATAAAAGGGGCCAAAGCATGTCCACAGTGCTTGGATGAAATAGAAAGTGTGTGGCTGAAGAACTCAAGAAAAACTGTATATATGCGTCACCGTAGGTTCCTTCGAAGGAATCACCCCTACCGTAATATGAAGAAACAATTTGACGGAACAAAGGAGAATGGTTTAGCTCCAAGGCCTCATCGTGGGGAAGAAGTATATGATATGGTTAAGGATATTAATGTTGTACTTGGAAAAGGTAGTAATAATACTTCAAGATCCCGAACTGAGAAGACCACGTGGAAGAAGAGATCAGTATTTTGGGACTTGCCCTATTGGAAAGACTTAGAAGTTCGACATTTCATCGATGTTATGCACGTAGAGAAGAATGTATGTGACAGCTTGATTGGTCTTTTATTGGATATTCGTAGCAAAACCAAGGATGGACTAAAGTCACGAAAGGACCTAGAAGATATGAAAATCATATCCGAGCTACATCCTCAAGATACCGGGTCGGGCCGACTTTATCTACCCCTAGCTTGCTACACTCTATCCAAGAAAGAGAGAACAGAACTTTGCAAGTGCTTACATGGTGTGAAAGTTCCGTCCGGTTATTCCGCAAACATCAAAAAACTGGTCTCGATGAAAGATTTGAAGTTAAATGGAATGAAGTCTCATGATTGCCATGTGATGATGACACAAATGCTTCCTGTTGCAATTAGAGGTATTTTGCCTGACAAAGTCCGAGATACAATAATGAGGTTATGTTTCTTCTTTAACGCAATTTCACAGAAGGTCATCGATCCCGTTGGACTATGTGAACTGCAGGATGATGTGGTCAAGACTCTCTGCCAACTGGAGATGTATTTTCCTCCATCCTTTTTTGATATCATGGTCCATCTCATTGTTCACCTTGTGAATGAGAAAAAGATATGTGGCCCCGTATTCTTGCATCGGATGTACCCGTTTGAGAGGTACATGGGAGTACTGAAGAAATATGTACGTAATCGATCTCAGCCGGAGGGCTGCATTGTAGAAGGTTATGCAACTGAGGAGGTTATCGAGTTCTGCGTCGATTACATGGACAACGTCGATCCGGTTGGTGTGCCTGTATCTCGACATGAGGGTAGGCTAGCCGGGAAAGGGGTCATCGGAAAGAAATTAATAAATACTTAAGATCATGTTTTGTTCGAACAAGCACATTTCACAGTCTTGCAACAATCAGTTGAGGTGTCCTCGTATATGGACTTGCACAAGGATGAGCTACGGAGGGAAAACCAAGGACGATCTGAGGTTTGGATAATAAAAGAGCACAACCGTTTGTTCAATCATTGGTTTAAGGAACACATGACTGGGAAAGAAACGAGTGTTACGTTGAGGTGGTTGGCAAAGGGGCCATCAGGTACAATCGTGACATGGCAAGGATACGATATAAATGGGTATACATTTTACACTAGAGCTCAAGATAGCAAAAGCACTTACCAAAACAGTGGTGTTCGCATAGATGCTTATGACAAAGATAGGCGATGAAGAAGAGCAGCTTCTATGGTTTCATAGAGGAGATTTGGGAGCTCGACTATTGTATCTTCAAGATCCCGATGTTTCGGTGTCGTTGGGTCCAACTCCCAAAGGGTGTGAAGGTGGACAAGTATGGCTTCACTATTGTGAATACTGAACATGTTGGATACACAAATGAACCATTCGTACTAGCGAAGCAAGTAGCACAAATCTTCTATGTAATCGACCCGGCAGATAAGAAGCGCCATGTTGTTCTTCACGGAAAAAGAAGGATCGTTGGAGTTGAGAATGTCGTGGATGAGGACGAGTACAACCAGTTTGACGAGTTGCCACCTTTCGTAGATGGAAGCATTAGGCTAGAGGAAGAAACCACTGAGGAAGAAGCTACCTATCATCGCGATGATCATGAACAAGGGCAAATTGTGAAAGAAAATTAGCTAGGAGTATGTCAATGTGATGTAAAAAAATATAATATAAATATGATGTCAAATATATGCATTTATGTGGACTTTTAGTTGTTTTTCTCATGTTGATTACAATTTTAAGATATTTTTATAATATAAAAAAGCTAGAAATCCTATCTTTTAAATAAATTATATACGTATTATATATTTATATGGACTTTTAGTTATTATTATCATGTTGATTTCAATTTTGGGATATTTTTATAATATAAAAAACTAGGAATCCTACCTTTTATATTAATACACTGAAAAGATTACAATTTTAGTTATTATTCTCATGTTGATTACAATTTTAGAATATTTTTATAATATCAAAAAAACTAGGAATCCTAGATTATAAAAAAAGTATATACCTATTATATATTTATATAGACTTTTAGTTATTATTCTCATGTAGATTACAATTTTAGTATATTTCCTAGCTTATAATATAAAAAAACTAGAAATCCTACCTTTAAAATAAGATATATAGCTATTATATTAATGCATTTTTAGTGTCGGTTCGTAGTTTCAACCGGCACAAGTATTCACATTTAGTGTCGGTTTTAATATGGAACCGACACTAAAACTAACTTTTTTGTGTCGGTTCGTAGTTTCAACCGGCACAAGTATTCACATTTAGTGTCGGTTTTAATATGGAACCGACACTAATATGTATGTTGTGTCGGTTGTTTCATTGAACCGACACAAATACTCCTGCACCCTTTTAAGTCCTATCTCAGTATATATAACTCCACGCCGTGCCCTTGAACCCTAAACCTAAGTCTGTCGCCCCCGTCCCCGTCCGCGTCGCCGCCCACGCCTTCGCCCCCGGGCACCGTGCACGCCTTCGCCCCCGGGCACCGTCCACGCCGCCGAGCGCCGACGCCGACCCGTCGCCACCCACGCCTCCCGAGCGCCGACGCTGACGCCGCGAAGGAGGCGGCGGTGCGGGATCCAAGCTGCTTCCGCTCCCGGAGCACCTCTCCTCCGTCACCTCCATCAAATCCGACTACCTCGCGCGGCAGCAGGTTAGGTGACCCCCCGCAAACCCCGGTTTTACTCACCGTGACGCCGCCAATAGTTAGCTGTGTGTAATTCTGCTTGATTATGGTGAAATGTTTGAGAGGTGTCTGATTGTGGCTCATAGCCACTCAGCACAAGTTGTTTGTGCGAGCCGATGAGGTGGGAGAAAATTATCTCTTAATT
Source organism: Rhipidocladum racemiflorum (assembly GCA_036346355.1). Classification (NCBI taxonomy): domain Eukaryota; kingdom Viridiplantae; phylum Streptophyta; class Magnoliopsida; order Poales; family Poaceae; genus Rhipidocladum; species Rhipidocladum racemiflorum. The sequence continues at coordinate 43,971,380 of CM070577.1, read as the reverse complement.
TTAGTTATACAGATAACACCAATGGAGAGAAGAACTAGGAACAAAAATAAGGGGGCTGTATAATCATCTTAGGCAAATAGTTGAATAATCCATGCTACAAATTGTTTAATTCCTTGCATAATCCAAGGCAAATAATAAAATATAGTAAAAAGCACAGTGCATGCTAGAATTTTGTTTTGAATGGATATATATATATAGTACAAATGAGTATTGCTTCTATGCTCTCCAATAAAACGCAAAGTGTAAAATTAGAAGCACATTAAAAGTTTGATTTGCAACAACCGACTACTCCAGAATTTTTTTTAAATAATACTTTTTTTTAAACTGAATTGCGTTTTTAATATACGGAATAAAAAATTTGCAAAAATAATATGTGGTCGCCAAACGGTACGGCGAATACCCTATTTTCGCCGAACCGTGCGGCGAACACCCTATTTTCGCCACACCGTTCGGCGAAAATAGGTTAATTGCGCTATTAAACTGCCGCACGGGAATCAAGGTTATTTTCGCCACACGGTGTGACGAACACCTAGTTTTCGCCAAACGGTGTGGCGAAAATACAGTATTCGCCAAACCGTACGGCGAAAATAGGTTGTCGCCGCACGGTGTGGCGAAAATAGCTCGGTAAATTGCCCGCGCCAGATCGATCTATTCGTTCGGCCGGAGAAACAGAGAAGAAAAGGGAGGCGCGCGGGCGAGCTACCGGCCGGAAGAGAGGGAGAGAGAGAGAGAGGGAAGGAGAGAGGGAGAGAGAGGAAGAGGAGGAGAAGAAGAAGAGGAGGAGAAGAAGAAGAGGAGGAGGAGAAGAAGAGGAGGAGGAGGAGAAGAAGAAGAAGGAGGTAACATCGCATCGCAATTTCGTTTAATTTCATGTTTTTTAATTTTGAGTAGCGATATAGAGTAGTGCAATCTAGAGTAGCGATTTAGATCAATGCAATCTAGAGTAGCGATATAGATCAGTGCAATCTACAGTAGCGATATAGATCAGTGCAATTTATAGTAGCGATTCTAGTTCTTTAGTTTAGAGTAGCAGTTTTAGTTATTTAATTTACAGTGGTGATATTAGTTTGCATATTTAAATGTTTTGAAATGTACAGTAATGAAATTTAGTTATTAGCATTGTTGAAGAAATCATTAATCGGTAGCTAATTGGTCGACCTAGGATTAACTGAACAAATCGGTCAATCATTAGTCGGTAGGTCCGCAAGGGCAATATATCGATGTAATTACTAAAATATTGAAAAAGTGATTAATCCCATTTTATCGATCGGTCGGCCATGCTCTATCACCGTAAACTTAAAAAATGGAATCTTTAGGTCTTCGATCACGAGCCAATCGGCCAGTTAATCGGCTAACCGGCCGATTTTTTCGAACATTTAGCAAATAGACATATTAGACATGCGCTATAATATTATAAGAATATAGTATCGATAGCGCGGTAGTTAATTAGCGTGGTTGAATTTACGGTTCTGATATTCCATTTTAAGTAGGGAAGGAAAAATTAATTATGTCTATGTCGTCGCAGTGATGTCGGAACCAGTGAAATTCAGGGTATATTATGGCGATGGTGAAGTAAAAAATGGGCAGAATGGAGTGGATTTAAGTTATTTTGTGGTCATCATGGCTGATGATGAGGACATCACTACCATGGATACGGCCATACTTACAAACCCAATGGAAACCAACAATGTCATACAAGGGCCAATTACTCGAGCTCGGGCACGACAATTCAATTACCAGGTGAATGCGTTCCTCGGGTTGCATACAGATAATTTAATGAATGGAATGCTATTTAATCCTCGTGATGATTTTATTGTCCTTAGGAACCAAGGAGAAGGACTCCCAAACGTCAAGCATGAAGCCAATTCTTCCGGTGCACAAGTTATACTCGGATTCGGCCTCCGGGACAGCACCAACTTAAAATGACCATAACTTTTTATCCACAAGGGTGTTTGGGGTCTATGAGTATTGGTTTGAAAGGTTTCGACGTCCTCTTTCCAACGGATCTGACCCCATCCCCAAATTCCGTCCGAGTCGACGGGAATCTGCAAAACAATTGGTGTCACTTTTCCAAATCGAGAAGACTTGGGCTTTGGGCCTTGTAATAGAGTTGTAGTTGGTATCCTACTGCTTTGGACGTGATTCCCACGCCCCTAGCTTTCATAAATAGCCAGACATCGGCTCCTTAGGGTTTAGAGTTTTATTTGATTAGTTTAGCCAAGTGCAAACTTGATCCTGCGAGTTGTGCTGGACAGCCACCTTGTCAAGATCGTCAATAAGACTCCACTTTGTTTCGTTTCCCGTTTTATCCGCAATTTCAGATTGCTTATCCTATTGTTCTTGCTTGTTCTTCGGTTGCTTGCAGGAATTGAACCTCGTGTTCAGGTTGATCGTGCCTACGGCAAGATCAATAACCCGCTGGAGTTGGTTTAGCGATTGCTAAGGCGCATCGTCGTTGTACGGTGTAGTCGGATCGTCAAAGTTGACCCCAACAAATCGATCGTGTGTTTCTCATCGAAAGATCGGGACACCCATAGTGCCATCACGGTGCCATCAAGTGGTATCAGAGCAAACCAGGTTGCTCGGTGAGAATTCATTACCCTAGTTTAGTAGATTGATATCTTTCCTATAGTCCAGAGAAGCGCCATCAGATTGGATCTCCCCATACCAAAACAATTTGAGCCTCGCAATTTCCTTTCCAGTGCACTGTGTTATTGAATTTTTGGTTGCATCGTCGTGTCGAGTTGCTGAATTCTAGTATATTTGGAGTCCTGGTCGGAAGAAATTTTTGTCTCCCACAGCGGTTTCGAGTTGTGTTCGGTTTCGGTCCCGAATCAAGAAAAAAAAGTGTTCGACCGAGGTTTCTTTTCGCCTTCGTCGCCGCTTTGTTGGTTGCCCACTTGGTCGCCGGCCAGTCGCCCTCTGTTAGCCGATCGCCGCTTTGATCGTCGCCACTGATAGCAGTCGCCCGATGATCGCCGCTGATCGTCGCCCACTTGGTCGCCCGGCCGTCGCCCTCTGATAGCCGATCCGCCTAATCGTCGCCCACTGATAGCCCATCGTCGCCTGATCGCCGTTGGTCGCCCAGTCGCCCTCTGTTAGCCGATCGTCGCCCACCGCCGTCACTTTGGTCACACGATCCTCTTCCTTTGCATAGCACTTGAAAGAGAAACGAGTCGGATCGTTCCGCAAAAAAAAAAAAAAAAAAAAGAGTCTGGAACAAATCCGAAAATTTTTATGTGCCAAACCTGTTTTCACAGGATCCCCAGTCTTTTGAGATAGTTCCCTTCTTTCTCGCACTGATTTTTCATCTGTTGTGGAACTGTCTTGTTCAAGCCATGATTTTGAGTCACCAGTCCTTGCTAGCTAGAGTCAGCAACTAGTGACTAGACGTTGAACAATTCTTCAATTTTGCATTCACTGATTGGATTATTGCTAACCTTTTGCTACTAAATTAAGCCTGTCCAAGCTCCACTTTCTACCTGTACAAGCGTTCGATCCCTTGGCAATCGCTCTACACAAACTTCGGAGAACCTTTGACAACGCCAACGGCCGACAACGCCTGCTGCATTGTAAGAACTTTTAAGAACTTGGGTCATAGGCTTGAGCGCTTGAGAGACTTGCCACCTAGTAGTTGATAGGAACATTATACTTGTGGTTTTTGTTTCCTTGTCATCAACTAACCATGTCAGGTGACGAGAGTTCACTTCATCACTCTCCACGAACCAAGGGCATCATTGCTCACTTCCAAAAAATGACGAGGGAAACCACCGATGGTCTTAGCGACGATGTACGGCTCACTAATGAGCGTATGTCAATTCAAGAAGACCGTCTCAGATCCATCGAGGCCGCACAAGGGATTGCTAACACTACTCTTGCTACTATTTTGGCTAGACTTGATACTTTTGCAGCTGCTGCATCTGGTGCTTCCAATCCACCACCCCGTCGTCCAAGCAACAATTCAGCTCCACAGGGGAGGCCCCCAGCAGATTTAGAAGAACAGAACAAAGAGCACGAATATGAAGACACCACTGATGTGGAGGAGGTCAATCCCGTCCATTACGATAATGATCGTGACCATCATCGGCTACGCTTCAATCAGCAAGGTATGAGACGTGATCCTCCACGACCAAGGGAACGAGAACGAGATGATGTTTTCCCTAAGGTAAATTTCAATATGCCACCTTTTGAAGGTAAATACGACCATGATGGTTACCTTAGTTGGGAATTACTTGTTGATCAAAAATTTGCGTGCCATGATTTCCCTGAAAATAGAAGAGTTAGGGCTGCCACAAGTGAGTTCACTGATTTTGCTTCTGTTTGGTGGAGAGAACATTGCCGTGCTCATCCAAATAATATACCCACCACTTGGGAAGCCTTGAAATTGCTAATGAGGCATAGATTTGTTCCTTCATACTATGCTAGAGATTTATTGAATAAATTGCAGCGCCTACACCAAGGTAAGAATTCGGTGGAAGAATATTACCAAGAATTGCAAATTGGCATGTTGCGTTGTGGATTAATTGAGAATGAGGAAGCTTCTATGGCTCGTTTCTTAGATGGTTTAACTCGAGAAATCCAGGATATTCTAGACTATAAGGATTATAATTCGATGACTCGGTTGTTCCATCTTGCTTGCAAAGCTGAACGTGAAGTGCAGGGTCGTCAATCGAGGGCAAAGACTAACTTTTCTGCAAGTCGAACTACTTCGTGGATACCGCGCACCCCTGTAGCCCCTGCCGGCCGTACGATCACGCTGACCTATTCCATCAACAGAACGGCGTCCGCCACCACAAATTCGACACCACGACCAGCGCCGACGAAAAGTGCCACACAAGCTACTACAAATAGTTCGTCGTCAGTTTGGCCGTGATCAACGGACGCACCAAAGATGTTCGCCATCGCTGCAAGGGTTTCGGTCACATGATGAGGGAGTGTCCGAACAAGCGTGTGCTAATAATCCGTGAAGACGGCGAGTATGACTCAAAGCAAGTGATCTTGATGAAGAAACATATGCTTTGCTCATTGAACATGAAGACGGGCGATCCAAATGCCGAGCATGACGAGGTGCACGTGGCGCCGTGATGTCGACCAATATTTGAGTATTATTGCACAACGTGTGCTTAGTGCTCAGATTGCTCGCGCCGATCCAAATCAACGCCACAACTTGTTTTACACAAAAGGCGTCATCAAGGAGCGATCTATTCGAATAATCATTGATGGTGGGAGTTGCAATAATCTAGCTAGCATGGACATGGTGGAGAAGCTAGCACTCTCCACTAGACCACACCCTCAGCCCTACCACATTCAATGGTTCAACAACAATGCAAACTCAAGGTAACTCGCATGGTAAGAGTACATTTTGCTTTAGGTTCCTATCATGATTATGTTGATTGCGATGTCGTACCTATGCAAGCATGTTCTATGTTATTAGGTAGACCGTGGCAATATGATAAGGATTGTTTACATCATGGTAGGACAAATCAATACTCTTTTGTGCATAAAGAAAAGAAAATTGTGCTACACCCAATGTCGCCTGATGCTATTGTAAAGGATGAAATTGCTAGATCTAGCAAAGAGAAAAATTGAGAGAACTCTAAGAGTGAAAATCAGATTGTCGCCAAAGGACTTGAACAACATAAACAGAGAGAATCTAACCTTGATTATGCCAAGCCGAATGAGATTAAATTGAGAGGTGCTTGTTTTCTTGCAACAAAATCTGATTTGAATGAGTTGGATGTTTGTAGGTATACATGCTATGCTTTGGTCTGCAAAGCAACTTTGTTTTCACTAGAGGAGATGTCCCTCTCTTTGCCTCCTATTGTCACTAACCTTTTGCAGGAATACACTGACATCTTTCCAAAGGACATCCCCTCGGGGCTGCCGCCAATTAGAGGTATTGAGCATCAAATCGATCTCATTCCAGGGGCATCCTTGCCCAACCGAGCACCTTACAGAACCAACCCTGAAGAGACACAAGAGATACAACGCCAAGTTCAAGAATTGCTTGATAAAGGGTACGTACGTGAATCTCTTAGTCCTTGTGCTGTACCAGTCATTTTAGTACCTAAGAAAGATGGAACATGGCGCATGTGTGTGGATTGTAGAGCAATTAATAATATCACCATTAGATATCGCCACCTTATTCCTCGGTTAGACGATATGCTTGATGAATTAAGTGGCTCTACTATGTTCTCTAAAGTGGATTTGCGTAGTGGGTATCACCAGATTCACATGAAGTTAGGAGATGAATGGAAAACAGCATTTAAAACTAAGTTCGGGTTATATGAGTGGTTAGTAATGCCTTTCGGGTTGACTAATTGTAACACCCCAAAATTTTGCTTTTCTTAAATTCATGTGTGATTTGGCACTTTGGTGAATTTTTGGAATTTTCTGGAATTTATTTGGATTTATTTGGAATTTATTTGAATTTATTCCATTTTGAAATAATTAAAGAATTAAACTTTGCAAATAAAATTTTGTTGGAAATATTTTATTTGAGTCCAAAATGATCCAAAGTATTTTCCAGAATTTTTCTGGAATTTTTCTGAGTCTTTTGATATTTTTAATGAATTAAAGGAATTTCTGGGAATTATTTTAAATATTAAATCGCTGGAAAATCAACTCGGGTCGAGTACTGTTCATCCGACCGAGTCGGAACCCGAGTCGGACTCGAGTCCGACCCGAGCCAACTGACTCGACCAAACCCAGTCCTAACCCTACTCGATCCCGATCGTTGGATCGGGATCCAACGGTCCGGATTGGACCGTATCGGTTCGAGCCGAAACCGGGCCGGGTCCGATCGTGCCCGCGCGATCGTGACCGTCGATCGCGCCACGTGGACGGTTCTCCATCGTCGTCCCAGCCGAGTCCGAGCCGGATTCCTCCGCCGCGTAACCGCCGTGTCTCGTTAGGGTTCCGATTTGTGCGCGCATCCCGGGGTTATTTAATGCGTGAGACATCGCCCGAGGTTGCCCTCTTCCGTGCGCACCCGTGCCCCCAAGCCATCTCGCCTGAGCCGTCGCCGTTTGCCCGTACGAGCTCGCCGGAGTTGGAATTCCGTTCCGCCGCGGTTAAACGCCGATTCCGCCGCCGTCCGCCATTCTCCGCCGCCGTTGAGCCCAGTTCCGGAACAGCCAGGTCAAGCCGCGTCGGTGAGGACCTTTCACCTCGCCGGAGCACGCCCCAAACGCCGTTCGTGTGGTCACCGCCGTCCTCGGCCGGCACCGCAACTCCGCCGTGAAGCCATCGCCGACCCCGAGCTCCACCAACCGTCCGATCAAGATCCAAAGGCCCAGATCGCGCCCCGTCACCCTCGGTGAGTTTCCCCGTTGAAAATCCTAGATCTAATCCCAACCGTTGGATCTAGATCCAACGGCTTAGGTTGCGCCACGTAGCAAGAACTGCACCAGGCTAGATTGGATCTGGACCGTTGGATCAAGATCCAACGGCCCACGATCGGCCACGTGCGCCCCAAGCACATGAGGCCCAAACCCAATCCTAGCCGTTGGATTTCAAACCAACGGCCACGATCGTGCCACGTGTCCAAGGAGCCGAACCGCCGCGCCACGCAGCGCAGCGTCTGCGGCCATCGACACGCCGGGCTCGCTGTCGGGCCGATCGCACCGCGGACGCCACCCATGACGTCACGGCCGGTCCCACCTGCCGCCACCGGTGAGCCTCACGACGCCAAGAATGGCGTCACCCGAGGGGGACCCACATGTCAGTGACACGTGGAGCCGTGGACCGAATCCACGGTTGACCCGAGACGAGCGTGGACCAAGTCCATGGACCGACTAACGTCAGCCAACCAATCAGAGGCTGACACGTGTCCAGGCTGACGCAATAATTAATTTCCAAAAAAGAAAATGATTTATTAATTCGAAATAATGATTTCAGATTTTGTTTCAAACTTCAAACGCTTATAACTTTTGCGTTTCAACTCCGATTTGAGTGATTCAAATTTCTAAATTTGTATAAAATTGAGACCTACCTAAATATGAATTTTATTTAATTTTTGGACTAAAGTTTTTCTGTGTAAAATTATTTAATTGATTATTTAAACTTTAAATAATCGTAACTTTTGCGTTTTAACTCCAAATTTGACGATTCCAGTTTCTAAAAATTCATAAAATTATGTTCTCTCTGTTTATGGATTTTATTTGGATGATTGGATACTTTTTGCCTATTGTTTATTCGTGTATTTGCTATTTGCACGATTTACGAGTAGACGTTGAAGTGCTGGAAGGATTCGAAGGAGAAGTATTGACTCAGGATCCAACTCAAGACCAAGAACAAGTACTTTTTGAAGGCAAGTTGTGCTTTGACCATGTTGATCCTATTTCGAAATCTATTTTGATTTAACCTATTGCATGCTAGTTCAATTAGAAAAATACTTTATTTAAATATGGGGGTTAGATAAATACCAATTTGCTGTATGACACCTTGATTATTTAAATATGTGCCATGACCCTTGTCACCCTAGTTGTGGTTTACTAGTTGGACATTATTAACTTGCCAACATGGGTTTTAGACCGTTGTAGTAAACTGCTTAGACCTGCTACGTGCTCATGACATGATTTTGGACAAACAAATGTTAATATTGACTTAATGATATATTGAACCTGTTTTGGAAAGGTATCATGTGATGTTGATGGCACGTGGTGCATGGTAATCAACTGGGGTTTGATAAATAGTTTTTCGACCGGGGCATGTGGCAAGAATAATCAGGTGGGCCAGTTGTGGCATTGGGGATGTTGATTTGGTTCTTCGGGTAGTCTTGCCCTAGTCACCCTAAGGACTTAACCTTGCAAGCCTTTGAACTGGGTCTAACGTGCAACCACATGTCTCAGAATGGGACGAACCTAGTTGACTAAGTTGCTAATAACGCACTGTGGGACCTCGGGAGGTCAACTACACCCTTTGTGTAAGTTGTACGGGGAGCGTCTGGCCGAGGCCAGGTACCCATCTAACGGTTGATTGGCCTAAACTTCGCCTTAGCTAAGGGAAGGGTTAGTGTGCAATAACCAGGGATGACCACTTGTATTGTTAGAAGTTTTCGAAAGACTTTGTTACGGGAACTCGCCTTTGTGGTGTTTGACTATATCTTGTGGGTAAAGTGCATAACCTCTGCAGAGTGTAGAATCTATTCGAATAGCCGTGTCCGCGGTATTGGACATCGCTCGGGAATTACAGTCAAGGATTAGATTTTCTCAAAAATAACTTTGAAAGGTTGGGTTGGATTAATAATGATGTTGATGGAAATGTGGATTAGGATGGGAAAGATGTTCATTAAACTCCTTGAAAAGTTATCTATGCTATACTTGTTTCTACTGCTTTCGAATCTACTTATGCTACTTGTCAAATGTTTGTTTCGCAAATATACCTTGAGCTATTCCTTTGTACCAAGCCATGCATATAGTATATTAGCCTGCATTATGTGCATGACTTGCTGAGTACCAAGTACTCACCCTTGCCACAATACAACACCAGTTGAAGAGGAGACTACACCAGCTTTGGAGGAGGAGCTCCAAGAGGAACCGTCTACTTAGGGAAGCGAGTGGTCAGTTGCCTGTGGTATACGGGATGGCGCCACGGTTACTTGATTTTCATTTGCTACTATTTCTCTCTTAATAAGTTTCGCCCTGCGAGGCATACATTTGTAACTTGACCATAAGGTCGAGTAACCAGTTTGACTATTTAAATAAAGTACTTTATTAAGTATCGAGTGGTATGATTGTGATATTTACCGATGTTAAGATTGTGTGCACTAGCGTGTTCCTGGACTAGTGCTGAATACACAAAGGGTCCGGATTTGCAAATTCGGGGTCCCGACAGAGGTGGTATCAGAGCCATACTGACCGTAGGCTCAACCCTAAGCTAGAATGGTCGTAGTGAGGATAAAACCTATTTTCTAAAGCTAAAAATTTGTCAAGATAAGAAATGACATCTCGACTTACCCCCTTCTCTCTTTCCTTGTCTCTTGCTGAATATTCCCTTACCTTGTCACGATTTAAAATTTCGAGTTCTTACGTGAGCACTCTTGTGACAGATGGAGGTAGAGTTCAACTACGTCGATCTGGAGGTTGGTCATGCCGCGGAACTTTGGCATATGCTTCAGACTCTCGGAGATTTTGAGAAGCCGCAATACCAAGTGGAAGTGATCAGACAAGTAGGATTGATCAAGGCTTGTGACGTGAAGATTAAGGTACTGCTAGGAAGAAGGGCCAGGCAATCGCTCGATACACTTTGCACCGCCAGGAGGTCTACAATGCGGATGGGTATCCAAGAAGTATCACGACGAGCAATGCGGCACATTACCCGTATCTACGCCAGAGAGTTGGAGAGCACGGTGTTCCGTTATCACCACAGCGCAGCAATAACCTTCTTGACCAAGGCGATTCAGGATGAGGATGCCATGGTTACACGCTTGGCACGACTTGTTGTCGCCAGGAGGATGTACTGATGATACAAGCAAAGAGCTACGTAAGGCCCGCAAGGAGATCACGACAGAGAAGAACAGATGGCGAGAAGCTCAAGAGTATGTCACACCTTCTGCGAAGGATTGACGAGTTGGAGATGGCTTTATACGGACCGTAACTGTGAGCCGATTTCGAGCTACACGAGCCAGATCCGGAGGAGTCAGATCTCGATGAGGACACTGCTTCTTCGACTACCACAGATGACACAGTTGCTGGACATGGCAATCGTTTCGCGCCTATGCCGCAGCATCCGTACCCAGGCCGTGGAGGTGTTCTCGATAAGTGAGCATAGGTTCTATAGTGAGACTCCTTCGTCGAGTCGCGTCATAGAATAAAGAGTCACCCTTTAGGCGTTAGACTCCAGTGTTAGTTCGATTTGGATTTTCATTGTTTGCTAAGTGTGCAGTATGTGTTGCAAGGCCCTTAGGCATTGTAAGCAACCATACCAAGTTATTAATATCAATAATAAAGTTGGACCTTAAAGTTACACCTTTCGCCCCGCATAAGTTCCATATTACTTATCTATTCTTGATTCCCCCTCATCTCTAAAACTTAGAGCAAATCGACAGATGGTGAACACCCGCGGAAACTTTGGAAGCAATGGAAGTGGTTCTCGCCTAGTAGAAAACCCCAATGATGGAGCACCAGCACCGCCAGTTGATATGCAGAATTTTGGAGCATTTCTTGCTGCTCAGACTCAGTTGATGCATGCTATGATGCAACAAATGCAACACGCCACCGCCGTGCCACAGCTAATCAAGTCAATCGTGACAACGCTTAATACAAGATCTGCCGAGTTCATGAGGACTCACCCACCCACTTTCTCCGGGAATGCCAATCCTTTGGAGGCCGATGATTGGTTAAGGTCAATTGAGAGGAAGCTACACATAGCTCAATGCATAGGAAATGAGAAGGTACTCTACGCTTCTCATCAGTTGGAAGGAAACATTGAATGGTGGGAGAACTTCGTGCCACGCAAGAGAACCCTCAAGATATCACTTGGGAAGAGTTCATAGCTGCATTCCGTCGGTATCACGTGCCGAAGGAATCATGGACCTTAAGAAGGAGGAGTTCAGAGCATCAAGCAAGGTAATCAGCCGGTGGTCGACTACCTGAACAAGTTCACACAGCCTAGCACGCTACGCACTGAGGATGTAGCGACAGATAAAGCCGACAGTCTCGCTTCATGAAGGGACTTAACTCAGGACTAAAAGTAGGGTGATCACCCACACCTTTCCAGATTTCCAAGAATTGGTGAATAAGGCGCTTATTCTTGAGGACAAGCGCAAGGAACTGGATGAGAACAGAAGCGCAGAATGCAACAAATAGGATCACGCCAAGGAACGCATAGCGGCGTCGAGAGTTGCACCAAATCAATTTTTGATTCCAGCCACAGAATGCAACAAGGACACCGTCACCGCACCAAGACCCGTCAATCGTAACTACTGCACTCCCAGCCCGCTTAGAAACGCTGCTCCAGGCAAAAGAAGGAACGATGAGACGCCGCTACAACCGCAACGAGCCAGGACATTTTGCCAACAATTGTCCAAAGAAGACAGCAGGAGTGACCCCGCTCGCTTTAACTTGGGAACCACCCGGCTAGGATGCCAGACTAGGAACCACATCCTAGACCGTGGTGAGAGGCCGAGTCAACCATGTCACCGCAGATGCACCGCAGAATGCTACGGACGTCGATCTTGGGTAAGTTACTTGTTAACTCGACTGCACCTGCATTTTGTTTGACTCGAGCTTCGCATTCGCTTGTTTCGCAAGGCTTTGCTGCTAGAAACGATTTGGGGATTGCAAGACTTAAGTGCATGCTTTTAGTTCAAACCCTGGTTCCGAACTCCGAACGAAAGTAGGATGTTCCGGTGAGAATACTAATAGATGGAATAGAGTTCCTAGCGAACCTTATAATTTTGGAGACCTAGACCTTAGACGTTATTTTGGGAATGGATCGTTATCCAAGCACAAGGCCGTATTGGATTGTGGACGAAGGACTATCTCGATTGAGAGCCCGTGTGGAAAGAAAGTGGAATTTCAAGCTACCGCCCGTTAGAGAAGGACAGTTGATGGTTAACAGCACCAAGGCAATCAGCATAGAGGATGTCTCAGTAGTGAATGAGTACCCAGATGTTTTTCCCGAAGATCTACCTGGTATGCCGCCAGACAGGGACATAGAGTTTGTGATAGAGCTTGTACCTTGTACAGCGCCGATAGCAAAGAGACCTTATCGGATGTCCACCGAGGAGTTGGTAGAGATGAAGAAACAACTAGAGGAGTTAATGGAGAAAGGATTTATCAGACCGAGTTCGTCGCCGTGGGGAGCACCAGTTTTGTTTGTCAAGAAGAAGGACGGGAGTTTCAGGATGTGCATCGACTACCGTGCACTCAATGAAGTCACCGTGAAGAATAAGTATCCGCTACCCAGATTGATGATTTGTTCGATCAGTGAGAGGAGCCTGAGTTTTCTCCAAGATTGATTCGAGATCGGATACCATCGATTGAAGATCCAATCGTAAGATATCCAAGACTGCATTCTCGTCAAGATATGGACATTACGAGTTTCTGATTATGTCTTTTGGGTCGACAAATGCGCCAAAGATATTTCATGAATATGATGAATAAGGTGTTCATGGAATATTTGGACAAGTTTGTTGTCGTGTTCATAGATGATATCCTAATCTACTCCAAGACGAGAGGATGAACATGCCGAACACTTGAGGTGAGTTTTGGAAAAGCCGAGGAACAGCAACTCTTCGCCAAGTTCAAGTAAGTGTGATTTTTGGAAGGACAAGGTGGAGTTTCTTGGACATGTAATGACCGCAGAAGGAGTCACCGTTGATCCAAGCAAAGTAGAAGCCGTGTTACATTGGGAGCAACCGAAGACCGTGACCCAGATCCGGAGTTTCCTTGGAATGGCAGGGTACTACCGCCGTTTCATTGAAGGCTTTTCGACAATTGCGAAACCTCTTACGCAATTGCTGAAAAAGGAGAAGAAGTTTGCATGGACGTCAGAATGTGAGAAAGGATTCCAGGAGCTGAAAAAGCGATTGACATCAGCACCGGTGTTAGTTCTACCGGATGTTGCTCAAAGCTTTGATATTTATTGTGACGCATCGCGCCAAGGACTTGGATGTGTGCTGATGCAGAATGGAAAGGTCGTCGCTTATGCATCAAGGCAGTTGAGGCCGCATGATGAGAATTATCCGACGCATGACCTAGAGTTAGCTGCCGTAGAGCATGCCTTAAAGATATGGCGTCACTATCTGATCGAGAACAGATGTGAAGTGTATACGGATCATAAGAGCTTTAAGTACATATTCACCCAGTCGGATCTGAATATGAGGCAAAGGAGATGGTTAGAGTTGATCAAGGACTACAATGTTGGAATCCATTACCATCCCGGGAAGGCCAACGTAGTTGCCGATGCCTTGAGTCGGAAAAGCCATACTGTGAGCATGTTGCTAGCCACAAGTCAGGATGAGCTATGTGAGGATTTCCAGAGAATGAAGATTGAGGTGGTACCTAGCGGATCCTTGGCCGCATTGGAAGTGAAGCCTACCCTAGAGGATCAGATCTGGGAAGGACAGAAGGATGATGACAAGATCCGCAGGATTAAGTCCATCAAGGAAGAAGGCAAGGCAGAGGACTTCAAGTTGGATGAGCAAGGCACGTTATGGATGAAGGATCGCATTTGTGTGCCCAACAAGAAGGAATTAAAGCAACTGATTTTGGAAGAAGCCCATGACTCCAAGTACTCAATTCATCCCCGAAGCGCCAAAATGTATCGAGATTTGAAGGAAAGATTCGTGGCCGAGCATGAAGCGTGAAGTTGCCGAGCATGTTGCATTGTGCGACGTATGCCGTAGAGTCAAGGCAATGCATCGAGACCAACAGGATTACTACAAATTACTAAAATACCTGAGTGGAAGTGGGAGGAAATCGGAATGGATTTCATTACCGGTTTGCCTAAGACTCAAGGAGGTTATGACTCCATATGGGTTATAGTGGACCGTTTGACCAAAGTAGCCCATTTTATCCCCGTGAACACCACCTACTCGGGAGATAAGTTAGCAGAGTTGTACATGATCAGGATCGTCTGTTTGCACGGAGTGCCAAAGAGGATTGTATCGGACAGAGGTACCCAATTTACCTCAAGGTTTTGGAATAAGTTGCATGAAGCCATGGGAACCCGTTTGAACTTCAGTACAGCCTATCATCCATAGACGGATGGACAGACCGAAAGAGTCAACCAGATTCTGGAGGATATGTTAAGAGCATGTGCATTGGCTTATGCTACCTCTTGGGATAAGAGTTTGCCGTATGCCGAGTTCAGTTACAACAATAGTTACCAACCTAGTTTACAGATGTCACCTTTGAGGCCTTTGTATGGTCGACCACTGTCGGACGCCATTGAATTGGAATGAGACGGCGAGCGCCGTGTCTTCGGCCTGATATTCTTCAAGAAGTCAAGAGCAGATTGCCGTGATTAGGGAAAGGTTGAAGATAGCCCAATCACGACAAAAGAGTTATGCTGACAACCGTCGCCGAGACTTGAGTTTTGAACCGGAAGACTTTGTATACCTCAGAGTTACGCCTCTCAGGGGAGTTAAGAGGTTCCATGCCAAAGGGAAACTCGCACCCCGTTATGTTGGACCATTTAAGATTTTGAGTCGCAGAGGCGAAGTTGCTTATCAGCTGGAGTTGCCACACGATCGTTAGCGAGGAGTACATGACGTATTCCATGTGTCCCAGTTGAAGAAGTGTCTCCGAGTACCTGAGGAACAGACACCGCTAGAGTCAATTGAGTTGCAAGAAGATTTGACTTACAAGGAGCATCCCGTAAAGATTTTGGACACTATGGATCGAGAGACCAGAAATAAGTCGACCCGCTTCTGTAGAGTACAGTGGAGCAACCACACGGAGAGTGAAGCAACTTGGGAACGCGAAGAGGATTTGAGGAAAGAGTTTCCAAACCTATTCCTTTAGTAAGCCCTGAATCTCGGGGACGAGATTCTATTAAGGGGGGGAGGTTTGTAACACCCCAAAATTTTGCTTTTCTTAAATTCATGTGTGATTTGGCACTTTGGTGAATTTTTGGAATTTTCTGGAATTTATTTGGATTTATTTGGAATTTATTTGAATTTATTCCATTTTGAAATAATTAAAGAATTAAACTTTGCAAATAAAATTTTGTTGGAAATATTTTATTTGAGTCCAAAATGATCCAAAGTATTTTCCAGAATTTTTCTGGAATTTTTCTGAGTCTTTTGATATTTTTAATGAATTAAAGGAATTTCTGGGAATTATTTTAAATATTAAATCGCTGGAAAATCAACTCGGGTCGAGTACTGTTCATCCGATCGAAGTCGGAACCCGAAGTCGGACTCGAGTCCGACCGAGCCAACCGACTCGACCAAACCCAGTCCTAACACTACTCGATCCGGCCGTTGGATCGGGATCCAACGGTCCGGATTGGACCGTGTCGGTTCGAGCCGAACCGGCCGGTCCGATCGTGCCTGCGCGATCGTGACCGTCGATCGCGCCACGTGGACGGTTCTCCGTCGTCGTCCCCGCCGAGTCCGAGCCGGATTCCTCCGCCGCGTAGCCGCCGTGTCTCGTTAGGGTTCCGATTTGTGCGCGCATCCCGGGGTTATTTAATGCGTGAGACATCGCTCGAGGTTGCCCTCTTCCGCGGCGCACTGCGTGCCCCAAGCCATCTCGCCGAGCCGCCGCTGCTTGCCCGCATGAGCTCGCCGGAGTTGGAATTCCGCTGGCCATGCAACGCCGATTCCGCCGCCGTCCGCCGTTCTCCGCCGCCATTGAGCCCAGTTCCGGAACAGCCAGGTCAAGCCGCGTCGGTGAGGACCTTTCACCTCGCCGGAGCACGCCCCAAACGCCGTTCGTGTGGTCACCGTCCTCAGCGCCGGCAGCCGCAACTCCGCCGTGAAGCCATCGCCGACCCCGAGCTCCACCAACCGTCCGATCAAGATCCAAAGGCCCAGATCGCGCCACGTCACCCTCGGTGAGTTTCCCCGTTGAAAATCCTAGATCTAATCCCAACCGTTCGATCTAGATCCAACGGCTTAGGTTGCGCCACGTAGCAAGAACTGCACCAGGCTAGATTGGATGCGGGTGTTGGATCAAGATCCAACGGCCCACGATCGGCCACGTGCGCCCCAAGCACATGAGGCCCAAACCCAATCCTAGCCGTTGGATTTCAAACCAACGGCCACGATCGTGCCACGTGTCCAGGGAGCCGAACCGCCGCGCCACGCGGGCGTACGCGTGGGTCACCGACACGCCGGGCCCGTGTGTCAGCGACCGCACCGTGACGTCACCCATGACGTCATAGCGGGTCCTACCGCCGACCGTGGTCGAGCCCGCCGACGCCAAGAATGACGTCACCCGAGGGGGACCCACATGTCAGTGACACGTGGAGCCGTGGACCGAGTCCACGGTAGACCCGAGCCGAGCGTGGACCAAGTCCATGGACCGGCTGACGTCAGCCAACCAATCAGAGGCTGACACGTGTCCAGGCTGACGCAATAATTAATTTCCAAAAAAGAAAATGATTTATTAATTCGAAATAATGATTTCAGATTTTGTTTCAAACTTCAAACGCTTATAACTTTTGCGTTTCAACTCCGATTTGAGTGATTCAAATTTCTAAATTTGTATAAAATTGAGACCTACCTAAATATGAATTTTATTTAATTTTTGGACTAAAGTTTTTCTCTGTAAAATTATTTAATTGATTATTTAAACTTTAAATAATCATAACTTTTGCGTTTTAACTCCAAATTTGACGATTCCAGTTTCTAAAAATTCATAAAATTATGTTCTCTCCGTTTATGGATTTTATTTGGATGATTGGATACTTTTTGCCTATTGTTTATTGGTGTATTTGCTATTTGCACGATTTACGAGTAGACGTTGAAGTGCCGGAAGGATTCGAAGGAGAAGTATTGACTCAGGATCCAACTCAAGACCAAGAACAAGTACTTTTTGAAGGCAAGTTGTGCTTTGACCATGTTGATACTATTTCGAAATCTATTTTGGTTTAACCTATTGCATGCTAGTTCAATTAGAAAAATACTTTATTTAAATATGGGGGTTAGATAAATACCAATTTGCTGTATGACACCTTGATTATTTAAATATGTGCCATGACCCTTGTCACCCTAGTTGTGGTTTACTAGTTGGACATTATTAACTTGCCAACATGGGTTTTAGACCGTTGTAGTAAATCGCTTAGACACTTCGTGCTCATGACATGATTTTGGACAAACAAATGTTAATATTGACTTAATGATATATTGAACCTGTTTTGGAAAGGTATCATGTGATGTTGATGGCACGTGGTGCATGGTAATCAAGCGGGGTTTGATAAATAGTTTTTCGGCCGGCATGTGGCAAGAATAATCAGTGGGCAGTTGTGGCATTGGGGATGTTGATTTGGTTCTTCTGTAGTCTTGCCCTGGTCACCCTAAGGACTTAACCTTGCAAGCCTTTGAATCGGGTCTAACGTGCAACCACATGTCTGTAATGGGACGGACCTAGTTGACTAAGTTGCTAATAACGCATTACTGTGGGACCTCACGAGGTCAACTACACCCTTTGTGTAAGTTATGCGGGGGGCGTCTGGCCGAGGCCAGTACCCATCTAATGGTTGATTGGCCTAAACTTCGCCTTAGCTAAGGGAAGGGTTAGTGTGCAATAACCGGGGAGGACCACTTGTATTGTTAGAAGTTTCCGAAAGACTTTGTTACGGGAACTCGCCTTTGTGGTGTTTGACTGTATCTTGTGGGTAAAGTGCATAACCTCTGTAGAGTGTAGAATCTATTCGAATAGCCGTGTCCGCGGTATTGGACATCGCTCGGGAATTACAGTCAAGGGTTAGATTTTCTCAAAAATAACTTTGAAAGGTTGGGTTGGATTAATAATGATGTTGATGGAAATGTGGATTAGGATGGGAAAGATGTTCATTAAACTCCTTGAAAAGTTATCTATGCTATACTTGTTTCTACTGCTTTCGAATCTACTTATGCTACTTGTCAAATGTCAAGTTACTGCAAATATACCTTGAGCTATTCCTTTGTACCAAGCCATGCATATAGTATATTAGCCTGCATTATGTGCATGACTTGCTGAGTACCAAGTACTCACCCTTGCCACAATACAACACCAGTTGAAGAGGAGACTACACCAGCTTTGGAGGAGGAGCTCCAAGAGGAACCGTCTACTTAGGGAAGCGAGCCCAGTCAGTTGCCTGTGGTATACTGGATGGCGCCACGAAGTTACTTGATTTTCCGCTGCTACTATTTCTCTCTTAATAAGTTTCGCCCTGCGAGGCATACATTTGTAACTTGACCATAAGGTCGAGTAACCAGTTTGACTATTTAAATAAAGTACTTTATTAGTATCGAGTGGTATGATTGTGATATTTACCGATGTTAAGACTGTGTGCACTAGCGTGTTCCTGGACTAGTGCTGAATACACAGAGGATCCGAATTTGCAAATTCGGGGTCCCGACACTAATGCTCCTAGCACTTTCATGAGATTGATGAACGAGGTTTTACGTGTTTTCATTGGAAAATTTGTGGTAGTTTACTTCGATGATATCTTGATTTATAGCAAATCTTTAGAGGCTCATCTTGAACATCTACGTGCTGTTTTTAATGCTTTACGCAATGCACGTTTATTTGGTAACCTTGAGAAGTGCACCTTTTGCACGGATCGAGTATCTTTTCTTGGCTATGTTGTTACTCCATAGGGAATTGAAGTTGACCAAGCCAAGGTTGAAGCGATACAGAGTTGGCCGACTCCTAACACGGTCACACAGGTGCGAAGTTTTCTAGGACTTGCTGGATCCTATCGTCGTTTTGTGAAGGACTTCAGCACCATCGCTGCACCCATGAATGAGCTCACCAAGAAGGGTGTACCTTTTGCTTGGGGCAAGTCACAGGCAGATGCCTTCAACATTCTCGAAGCTAAGTTAACCCATGCACCCTTACTCCGGCTTCCAGACTTTTCTAAGACTTTTGAACTAGAATGTGATGCTAGTGGAATTGGTTTGGGTGGTTTTCATTACAAGAAGGAAAACACATTTGCTTATTTTAGTGAGAAGTTGAGTGGGCCAAGTTTGAATTATTCTACTTATGATAAGGAGTTACATGCGCTAGTTCGAACTTTAGAAACATGGCAACATTATTTATGGCCCAAGGAATTTGTTATACATTCTGATCATGAATCGTTAAAACATATTAGAAGTCAAGCTAAACTTAACCGTAGACATGCAAAGTGGGTTGAATTCATTGAGTCATTTCCTTATGTCATCAAACACAAAAAGGGAAAGGATAATGTCATTGCTGATGCCTTGTCTAGGAGATATACCATGCTCTCACAACTTGACTTCAAAATTTTTGGTTTGGAAACGATTAAAGAGCAATATGTGCATGATAATGATTTTAACAATGTGTTGCTCAATTGTAAAGAGGGAAAAACTTGGAACAAATTTGTCCTCAACAATGGGTTTGTGTTTAGGGCAAACAAACTATGCATTCCAGCTAGTTACATTCGTTTGTTATTGCTACAGGAAGCGCATGGAGGAGGATTGATGGGACACTTTGGTGTGAAGAGGACGGAGGACATACTCGCTAGCCATTTCTTTTGGCCCAGGATGAGACGAGATGTGGAACGTTTCATCGCTCGCTGTTCTACATGTCAAAAAGCTAAGTCACGACTTAATCCCCATGGTTTATACATGCCTCTGCCTGTTCCTAACGTGCCTTGGGAGGATATTTCTATGGACTTTGTTTTAGGACTTCCTAGAACAAAGAAGGGGAGGGATAGTATCTTTGTCGTTGTGGATAGATTTTCTAAAATGGCACACTTCATACCTTGTCACAAAAGCGATGACGCTACCAACATTGTGACTTATTCTTTCGTGAAATTGTTCGCTTACATGGTGTGCCTAACACAATAGTTTCAGATCGTGACACTAAATTCTTAAGCCACTTTTGGAGAACTTTGTGGGCTAAATTGGGGACTAAACTTTTATTTTCTACTACTTGTCATCCCCAAACTGATGGACAAACTGAGGTCGTTAATCGAACTTTATCTACTATGCTTAGGGCTGTTTTGAAAAAGAACATTAAATTGTGGGAAGAATGTTTGCCTCATATTGAGTTTGCTTATAATCGGTCTATGCATTCTACTACTAAGATGTGCCCTTTTGAGATTGTATATGGATTTGTACCTCATGCTCCAATTGATTTGTTACCTCTGCCATCTTCGGAGAAATTGAATCTTGATGCTAAACAACGTGCTGATTTGATTTTGAAAATGCATGAGACAACTAAAGAAAACATAGAACGCATGAATGCTAAATATAAACTGGCTGGTAGTAAGGGAAAGAAACATGTAACTTTTGAACCAGGAGATTTAGTTTGGTTGCATTTGCGAAAAGATCGATTCCCAGAATTAAGAAAATCTAAGTTGATGCCGCGAGCTGATGGTCCTTTCAAAGTATTGGCAAAGATTAATGATAATGCATACAAGCTTGAATTGCCTGCAGATTTTTGGGTTAGTCCCACATTCAACATTGCCGATTTGAAACCATACTTGGGAGAGGATGATGAACTTGAGTCGAGGACGACTCAAATGCAAGAAGGGGAGGATGATGAGGACATCACTACCATGGATACGGCCATACTTACAAACCCAATGGAAACCAACAATGTCATACAAGGGCTAATTACTCGAGCTCGAGCACGACAATTCAATTACCAGGTGAATGCGTTCCTCGGGTTGCATACAGATAATTTAATGAATGGAATGCTATTTAATCCTCGTGATGATTTTATTGTCCTTAGGAACCAAGGAGAAGGACTCCCAAACGTCAAGCATGAAGCCAATTCTTCCGGTGCACAAGTTATACTCGGATTCGGCCTCCGGGACAGCACCAACTTAAAATGACCATAACTTTTGATCCACAAGGGTGTTTGGGGTCTATGAGTATTGGTTTGAAAGGTTTCGACGTCCTCTTTCCAACGGATCTGACCCCATCCCCAAATTCCGTCCGAGTCGACGGGAATCTGCAAAACAATTGGCGTCACTTTTCCAAATCGAGAAGACTTGGGCTTTGGGCCTTGTAATAGAGTTGTAGTTGGTATCCTACTGCTTTGGACGTGATTCCCACGCCCCTAGCTTTCATAAATAGCCAGACATCGGCTCCTTAGGGTTTAGAGTTTTATTTGATTAGTTTAGCCAAGTGCAAACTTGATCCTGCGAGTTGTGTTGGACAGCCACCTTGTCAAGATCGTTAATAAGACTCCACTTTGTTTCGTTTCCCGTTTTATCCGCAATTTCAGATTGCTTATCCTATTATTCTTGCTTGTTCTTCGGTTGCTTGCAGGAATTGAACCTCATGTTCAGGTTGATCGTGCCTACGGCAAGATCAATAACCCGCTGGAGTTGGTTTAGCGATTGCTAAGGCGCATCGTCGTCGTACGGTGTAGTCGGATCGTCAAAGTTGACCCCAACAAATCAATCGTGTGTTTCTCATCGAAAGATTGGGACACCCATAGTGCCATCACGGCGCCATCAGCTGAGCACTTGTCCCCCGATACTGTTAGCATTCGTGATATAAAACTTTGGTTGACCCAATTTTTTTCCCTGGATCCAAGTGTTTATTCTGTTATCATCCAAATCGTATACACACGTAGCAAGGGTGACCCGGCTGTGTGGGAGTTGAAGACAGTAGATCGAACACAATTGTGGCAGAAATGGTTAAGGTGGTGCAAGGGATCTAGCCTCGAATGTGTGATGCTGGTGCAAGCTTGCCCTAGGGAAGAGGTGGGTACTACTGGTGTGAGCGAGAGCAGCACATCGGCTACAGCTGAACAAGTTCAGCCAGCGGTGTCGGTTGAGGCAGCAGCTGGGGATGATCACATGGATGCAGCAAGCGCAGAAGGTCGGGCTGATGAAGGGGAGGATATCGATCAACTTGTGGATCAATTGGATTGGGTGGACCGCATGGCGACAGAAGAGGAAGCCGAATTGTTGGACCCTGTCGATCCCATCGGCGAAGATGACGAACGGGAGGAAGATGATGAAATGCATGGTAGTACTGGCTCAGCGGAGGTACCCATCCCCGATGAGTAGAACAGGCATAACAAAGCTGGTATGGAAGCTTTGTGGGGCCATGACTCGCAATGTGAGTATGGTACAGGTGCCATTCGGTTGAATCATGTAACACCCCGGCATTTAATATGCCTGAATGCTATCAAACATAAGCTAAATAACATCTAAATACCACATTTAACATAAAATTCCAGCAAAGGTGCATAGGCTAAAAACCGAGATTTCGGCAGCACCTCCTTTGTTTTAACATGGATTTAAGGAGCAACAACTGTATAGCATTATAAGGCAATATGAGAGACATCTAAAACAGCAATAAATAGAGTCTTAACGACAATATAAGACTAACATCAAGCACTTAAAGTCTCCAAGTGTCAAACGAACAATAAATCTCTCATAAACAAAGCTAAACCTTAAAGCAATAATCATCACACGCAATTTATTATCAAACTAATAGAATGACTTGTGGAATCAATATGGTGAAGCTACGTGTGGGCGTGTGACTATTTCCCTTCCATGCATGCCGTTCTCATGGTACCTAAAATAACAAGAAAACACAAGCGTGAGTTCGAAACTCAGCAAGCATATTGTAATGGACAACAAGAACAATATCATGGCAATAACATCTCCCATCATATATATCATCTCATTCATGAACACTTAACAATATCATCATCATTATGTATGCAATGTAATGCAATGCTCATGTCTCCTTGGAAACTCATACCGGTATGGTTGAGTACACACCCGTCGGTGTGCACCCTCTCCCCCCTTCCATCCCGAAGATGGAGGGTGCCTACTCCTCGCTTCCATTCACCGCGGTGAATGGAATCACGATGTAGGACTTACTCATTGGCTTTCTGGATTAGTCATAACTTTCTCACCGATCTTCCCGGACTAGTTATGACTTTCTCACCGCCCGAGCCATGTAACATGCCATGTATGCATTTATGCCAACATCATATTTAACTCACATATTAACACATGGCATCATAACATATTAAACATGCTCATCATATCATTGGCAATCATAAAAGCATGGCAAGTGATCATATATCATGTAGTCAATTCCATCTATTCTCAACAAGCAACCTACAAATCGCTATCCATCACAACACACTTGCCTCAACCACGGGCAACGGATTGGCGGGAAGTAGAGGGCACTCCCGGGGTTGCACCACCTGCACATAGGTACCACACGCTGACAATAATGTCCACAAAACAGTACGCAAACCCTCATCTACCCCGACATTGCCAACTACTCGCAAAACCTAAAAACAGAGGTTCTGTCCCGACGGGACAGCAGCATTGCAAAAGGCATAACTTGAGTTCTGGGACTCCGAATGAATTAAAAGAGTACACCCTCGCGTAGGTTAGGAAATTTCCAAACTTTCTCTAGGTATATGGAAAGACTGATTCGGACTCTAAAGTCGTCTAATCTACAGATTACCGAGATCTGTTCCAATCGCGTCATAGATTTTAACACGCTCGGTAAAACGGCCATAACTTTCAAACGGCTGATCGGATTTTAACGTGCTTTATGTCCACAGAAAGATAACTAAATTATCTACAACTTCTTTTAAGTCCGTACGGACAGATTCGGATTATAAATCGACGAAAACTCGAACCCTAGCCCGACTGCTCAATCTGCCCGAAAACAGAAACGTGGCAACGTCTAGATCTAACCCAAAGAACTCCAATCCAGCACCACCAATTGATCTAAAAACTTGATAATCACCCTAAGAACAGTACCTAAATCAATTCCAATGATCCCCATGATCATACCTTTGCCCAACGAACGAATCTCCAATAGATCTCCTCGCGGATCGCTCCTCGCTCCACGCTCCTCGCTCCTCGCTCCTCGCTCCTCGCTCCTCGCTCCAACGGATGGATCCACAAGGTGCAGAGGTGTGGAGACCACCCTAGGGCAGCAAGGGGGTGGAGGAGAGGTGGTGGAGAGGTGGGGAGCAATGGGGCAAAGGGGGAGGTGGAGGCGCACAAGAGGGAGAGGGAGAGGGGGTGGCGGCTAGGGCTTAGGAGGGGGAGGTTGGGGCGCCCAAGGGCAGGGGGAGCACGCCCAAACGGCTGGTGGGGAGCCCTTTTACCAGCCCCCACACCCAATCCTAGTCCGTTACGGAGACCTACTCCATCCCACCAAAGCCCACCAAGGCCCAAACTCCCCCGGGAAGGCCCAAAACCCCGGAAACGCCCCGGAAAAGCTATTAACCTCCATATCCTATAGTTTTAACCTTAATTCCACATCTCATAATGTTATTAACCTTATCATGCACGTTAAATAAGGTTACGACACTCCGTGGCGACATAACACTTCAACCGGCCCAAAAACGCGAGAAAACCCAAAGCCGAAAGGTTTTATTCTCTAGTTTCACCTTCTATAACGTCACACCAAACCATAGTGTCACAAATCAAATGTTCCCGAACAATTCTGAATTGAAGTTGGCAGTGAGCTTGTGGGCACTATCGTTGCAAAGAGAGTTTCGGGTTGTCCTGTCTAGCCCAGATAAGTACACAGTGAAGTGCGTAATCGATGGTTGTGAATTTAGAGTACATGCATACAAGCCGAAGTGTGAGACGTATTGGATTCCATCAAGAGTAGACGAGCACACATGCAGACTAGAAAATGTTCTTGTCAAACACCGTAACTTGAATGCGGCTGTAATAGCTAGCGTGATGTTTAATGAAATCATTGAGAAGCGGGATATCGAGTGTTCGTATATTCAGAAAGCAATGTTACGAACATTTAAGTATCAGATAAGCTACTCCATGGCACAGCGTCTGAAGCGAAAGCATTAGAGAAGAGGTTTGGCACATACGAGGCTTCGTATTGCAACCTACCTCGTGTGCTTGAAGTACTGAAGCAAACCAATCCTGGCACATACACTGTAACACCCCAAAATTTTGCTTTTCTTAAATTCATGTGTGATTTGGCACTTTGATGAATTTTTGGAATTTTCTGGAATTTATTTGGAATTTATTTGAATTTATTCCATTTTGAAATAATTAAAGAATTAAACTTTGCAAATAAAATTTTGTTGAAAATATTTTATTTGACTCCCAAATGCCCTAAAATATTTTCCAGAATTTTTCTGGAATTTTTCTGAGTCTTTTGCTATTTTTAATGAATTAAATGAATTACTGGGAATTATTTTAATTATTAAATCGCTGGAAATTCGAGTTGGGTCAAGTACTATTCATCCGACCGAGTCGGAACCCGAGTCGGACTCGAGTCCGACCCGAGCCACGTGATCCGGTCGAACCTTGATCGATCCGAACCGTTGGATCGAAATCCAACGGTCGGAAATTGGCCGCACCGATCCAACCGGATCCGGCCCGGACCCGTTGCGCCGCGCGATCTCGGCCGTGGATCGGGGCCACGCGGACGGCCACGATTTCGTCGTCTTCTCGAGTCCGGCTCGGACTGCGCCGCCGTGTCCGTTAGGGTTTCACGGATTGCGCGCACGCCGAGGCACTATGTAAAGCCCCGAGGCCACCCCGTTGAAGCCCTTTGCCGTGCGCATCTTTCGCCTCAAGTTTCAGAGCCCTAGCGCGCCCGCCGTAGCTGCAATTGCTCGCCGTAGTTCCTTCCCTCTCTCCGCCGGTTTTCGCCCGCGCCGCGTCGTCGAGCCGTCTCCGCCGTCACCGAAACGCAGATCCGACTCCTCGCTTTGAGACGCGCGAGAGTGCCTTTCATCTCGTCGGAGAAGCCCCAAGGCGCCGTCGGCGTGGTCGCCTTCCCCAACTCCGCGAGCGGCGCCACCACAACACCATCGCCGCCCTCGAAGCACGTCAACCGTCCGATCGAAATCCAACGATCCAGGTGAGCCCACGTGCAACCAAAACCTAAAACCTAGATCGGATCGGGACCGTTGGATCTAGATCCAACGCCCACGATCATCGTGTACTTTATAACGGTGTTAGCCTAGGGTAGATCTGGACCGTCCGATCTAGATCGAACGCCCGCGATCACCGTGTAGTTTTGAACGTGAACCTAGATCCGATCCGTGCGTCGGATTTCAAATCAACGCACGCATCGTGCCCACGTGTAACTAGCCGCGCCACGCGTGGCGCGTGTCTCGACACGCCGCCCGCGTGTCGGTGGGACAACCGAACCGCACCATGACGCCACCGCCGACGCCACGGTGGGCCCGCATGTCGATGGCGCCACCGAGCACGATGACGTCGATCTTGCCGACGCCACCCGAGATCCCACCGTCGGACCGAGCCGTGGACCGAGTCCACCGTGGACCGAGCCAAGCCGTGGGATCGAGCCCATGAGCCGGTGGCGTCCACCAGCCAATCAGGAGCCGACACGTGTCCTCGCTGACGCAATAATTAATTTCCGAAAAAAGAAAATGATTTATTAATTTGGAATAATGATTTCAGATTTTGTTTCAAACTTCAAACGCTTATAACTTTTGCGTTTCAACTCCGATTTGAGTGATTCAAATTTCTAAATTTGTATAAAATTGAGATCTACCTAAATATGAATTTTATTTAATTTTTGGACTAAAGTTTTTCTCTGTAAAATTATTTAATTGATTATTTAAACTTTAAATAATCATAACTTTTGCATTTTAACTCCAAATTTGACGATTCCAGTTTCTAAAAATTCATAAAATTACGTTATCTCTATTTATGGATTTTATTTGGATGTTTGGATAATTTTTGCCTATTGTTTATTGGTGTATTTGCTATTTGCACGCTTTACGAGTAGACGTTGAAGTGCCGGAAGGATTCGAAGGAGAAGTATTGACTCAGGATCCAACTCAAGACCAAGAACAAGTGCTTTTTGAAGGCAAGTTGTGCTTTGACCATGTTGATCCTATTTTGAAACCTATTTTGGTTCAAATTATTGCATGCTAGTTCAATTAGAAAATACTTTATTTAAATAGGGGAAATTAGATAAATGCCAAATTGCTGTATGACACCTTGATTAATTAAATATGTGCCATAACCCTTGTCACCCTAGTTGTGGTTTACTAGTTGGACATTGTTAAATTGCCAACATGGGAAATTAGATCGTTGTAGTATCGCTTAGACACTTTCGTGCTCATGACATGATTTTGGACAATCAAATGTTAATATTGACTTAATGATATATTGAACCTGTTTTGGAAAGGTATCATGTGATGTTGATGGCACGTGGTGCATGGTAATCAACTGAGGTTTGATAAATAGTTTTCGACCGGGGCATGTGGCAAGAATAATCAGGTGGGCCAGTTGTGGCACTAGGGATGTTGATTTGGTTCTTCGGGTAGTCTTGCCCTGGTCAACCTAAGGACTGCACCTTGCAAGCCTTTGAACTGGGTCTAACGTGCAACCACATGTCTGTAATGGGACGGACCTAGTTGACTAAGTTGCTAATAACGTACCTGTGGGACCTCAGGAGGTCAACTACACCCTTTGTGTAAGTTGTACGGGGGAGCGTACCGGGGCTGAGGCCAGGTACCCATCTAACGGTTGATTGGCCTAAACTTCGCCTTAGCTAAGGGAAGCGTTAGTGTGCAATAACCGGGGAGGATGTAACACCCTAAAATTTTGCTTTTCTTAAATTCATGTGTGATTTGGCACTTTGGTGAATTTTTGAAATTTTCTGGAATTTATTTGGATTTATTTGGAATTTATTTGAATTTATTCCATTTTGAAATAATTAAAGAATTTGATTTTGCAAATAAAATTTTGTTGGAAATATTTTATTTGAGTCCAAAATGATCCAAAATATTTTCCAGAATTTTTCTGGAATTTTTCTGAGTCTTTTGCTATTTTTAATGAATTAAATGAATTACTGGAAATTAATTTAAATATTAAATCGCTGGAAATTCAACTCGGTCGAGTATCGTTCATCCGACCGAAGTCGGAACCCAGTCGGACTCGAAACCGACCGAGCCGATTGACTCGATCAAACCAAAAAACCCTAATCAATCCCAACCGTTGGATCAAGATCCAACGGTGAGATCCGCCGTCACGGTTCGGCCGTATCCGCCCGGATCCGATCGCGCCGTCGCGATCGTGGCCGCTGATCGTGCCACGTGGGACGGCCGTGCGTCGTCGTCTCCGGCCCGACTCGGCCGGAGCTCCGCGTGACCGAAAGCGGACACGGCTAGGGTTCCGATTTGCACGCACGCCGAGGCCGTATTTAAAGCGTGGACGCCCCCGAGGTTGCCCTCATCCTTGCGCACTGCCGTTCCCGAGCCATCTCGCCTGAGCCGCCGCGCTTATTCGCGCGAGCTCGGGCCAGTAGTTGGAGGAAGTGACCGCCGCGGTTTTTGCTCGATTCCGCCGCCCGTCCCGTCTTCCGCCGAGAAGGAGCCAGATCCGATCTCGTGACGAGACGCACTGGCGAAGGACTCATCTCGCCGAGCAACCCGAAACGCCGCCGGGCTCGTCGTGCCGTTTCCCGGTGACCTTGCTCCGCCTGCCGCCATCGCTCGCGAAGCTCAGGACCGTCCGATCTTGATCGTGCGGTTGAGGTGAGTTCACGTGTTCCAAACTCGATTAGATCGACCGCTGGATCAAGATCCAACGGTTCACAATTGCCACGTCGTAGTAGTGTTATTATAGGATTAGATCCGACCGCCCGATCTAAATCGAACGCCCACGATCAACGAGTAGTTTCAACGTGTTAACCCTGGATCTAATCCGCGCCGTTGATTTTCAAACCAACGGCCGTGATTGCGCCACGTGTCGGGAAGTTGGACCGACGCGTCCGTCGGGCCAGACGTCGCTGGCCAGGTATCGACACGCGGGGCCCGCGTGTCGACCGCACCGTGGCGTCACCCATGACATCACGGGTCCCACATGTCGACCGATCGTGGCCGAGTCCCCGCCGACGCCGATGACGTCACCCGAGTGGGCCCACATGTCGGGCCTCACGTGAGTCGTGGACCGAGTCCACGGAGACCCGAGCCGGCGTGGACCAAGTCCATGGACCTACGTCGGCAGACCAATCCAAGGTCGCCACGTGTCCATGCCGACGCAATAATTAATTTCCAAAAGAAAATGATTTATTAATTCGAAATATTGATTCAAATTTAGATTCAAACTTCAAACGCTTATAACTTTTGCGTTTCAACTCCGATTTGAGTGATTCAAATTTCTAAATTTGTATAAAATTAAGATCTACCTAAATATGAATTTTATTTAATTTTTGGACTAAAGTTTTCCTCTGTAAAATTATTTAATTGATTATTTAAACTTTAAATAATCATAACTTTATGCTTTAACTCCAAATTTGATTTATTCCAGTTTCTAAAAATCCAGAAAATTATGTTCTCTCTGTTTATGGATTTTATTTGGAGTTTTGGGATGTTTTTGCCTATTGTTTATTTGTGTTTTGCTATTTGCACGCTTTTACGAGTAGACGTTGAATTGCCTAAGGATTCAAGGAGAAGTATTGACTCAGATCCAACTCAAGACCAAGAGCAAGTACTTTTGAAGGCAAGTTGTGCTTTGACCATGTTGATCCTATTTCAAATCTATTTTGATTTAAACTATTGCATGCTAGTTCAATTAGAAACATACTTTGCTTAAACATGGGGATTAGATAAATACCAATTTGTCAGATGACACCTTGATTATCTAAGTATGTGCCATGATCCCTTGTCACCCTAGTTGTGGATTACTAGTTGGACATTATTAAATCGCCAACATGGGTTTAGACCGCTGTAGTACACTTGCTTAGACTGGCTACGTGCTCATGACATGATTTTGGACAATCAAAGGTTAATATTGACTTAATGATATATTGAACCTGTTTTGGAAAAGTATCACGTGATGTTGATGGCACGTGGTGCATGGTAATCAATGGGTTTGATAAACGCTGACCGGGCATGTGGCAAGAGTAATCAAATGGGCCATGTGGCATTGGGAATGTTGATTTGGTTCTTCTGTAGTCTTGCCTGGTCACTCTAAGGACTTAACCTTGCAAGCCTTTGAACTGGTCATACTTGCAACCACATGGTGGAATGGGACGGCCCTAGTTGACTAAGTCGCTAAGGACTCACTTGTGGAGCCTCAGGGTGTCAATTACACCGTTTGTGTGATTGTATGCGGGGAGCGATCGTGGCTGTGGCCGATACCCATCTAACGGTGTGTTGGTCCCATACTTCGCCTTGGCTAAGGGAAGGGATGGTGTAGAGCACGAACCTGAGAGGACCACCTGTGTTGTTTGAGGCTTCCAAAGGCTTTGTTACTGAACTCGCCTTTGTGGTGTTTGACGTATCTTGTGGGTAAAGTGCATAACCTCTGCAGAGTTTAGAATCTATTCGAATAGCCGTGTCCGCGGTATTGGACATCGCTCGGGAATTACAGTCAAGGGTTAGACTTTCTGAAAATAACTTGGATTTGAAAGGTTGGTTGGGTTTAGTAATGAAGATGATAGAAATGTGGTTTAGGATGGGGGAAATGTTTATTAAATTTCTTGAAAAGTTATTTATGCTTTACTTATTTCTACTGCTTTCGAATCTACTTATATTACTTGTCAAATGTCATTTATCGCAAATATACCTTGTGCTATTCCTTTGTACCAAGCCATGCATATAGTATATTAGCCTGCATTCTGCAGCATGACTTGTCGAGTACCAAGTACTCACCCTTGCCTCAACACAATATCGCTTGAAGAAGAGATCGCACTACTTTGGAGGAGGAACTCCAAGAGGATACGTCTACTTAGGGAAGCGAGCCCGCATTGCCTGTGGTATCTTGGATGGCGCCACGGTTATCTTATTTTCCGCCGCTATTATTTCTCTTTTAATAAGTTTCGCTTAAGTAGGCATACATTTGTAACTTGACCATAAGGTCGAGTAACCAGTTTGGTTATTTAAATAAAGTACTTTGATAATATCGAATGGTATGATTGTGACATTTACCGATGTTAAGACTGTGTGCACTAGCGCGTTCCTGGACTAGTGCTGAATACACAGAGGGTCCGGATTTGCAAATTCGGGGTCCCGACAGAGGTGGTATCAGAGCCATACTTGACCGTAGGCTCAACCATAAGCTAGAATGGTCGTAGTGAGGATAAAACCTATTTTCTAAAGCTAAAAATTTTCAAGATAAGAAATGACATCTCGACTTATCCCCTTCTCTCTTTTCTTGCCTCTTGCTGAAATTTTCCCTTACCTTGTCACAATTTAAAAATTAGAAGTTCTTACGTAAAGCACTCTTGTGACAGATGGAGGAAGAGTTCAACTTCGTTGATCTCGGGAGTTGGTCACGCTGCAGAACTTTGGCATATGCTACTGCACTCCGAGATTTTGAGAAGCCCCAATACCAAGTGGAAGTGATCGACAAGCGGGATTGATCAAGGCTTGTGACGCGTGAGGATTGAGGTACCGCTAGAAAGGGCCCAGGCAATGCTGATACAACTGCCTTTGCCAGGAGATCTACAATGCAGATGGGTATCCAAGAAGTATCACGACGAGCAATGCGCACATTACCCGTATCTACGCCAGAGAATTGGAGAATACGGTGTTCGTTACCATCACAAGCGATAACCTTCTTGACCGGCGATTCAGGGATGAGGATGCCCACGGTTACCTGGTTACGATTTGTCGTCGCCAGGAGGATGTACTAGATAATACAAGCAAGGAGCTACGAAGGCGCAAGGAGATCACGACAGAGAAAAAGCAGATGGCGGGAAGCTCAAGAGGTATGTGGCACACCTTCTACGTAAGGATTGACGAGTTGGAGATGACCTTATGCGGACCGGCACTCCGAGCCGATTCCCGAGCTGACACGAGCGATCCGGAGAGTCGATCTCGATGAGGACATCGCTTCTTCGATTACCACGAAGGACACAGCGATTCTTTCGGACATGGCGATCGTTTCGGCGCCTATGCCACAAAGCACCGTACCAGGCCGTGGAGGTTTTCTCGATGAGTGAGCATAGGTTCTTTAGTGAGACTCCTTCACGAGTCGCGTCATAAAGAAAAGAGTCACCCTTTAGGCGCTAGACTCGAGAATGAGTTCGATTTGGATTTGCTTTGTTTGCTTTGAGTGCGGATGTGTTGCAAGGCCCTTAGGCATTGTAAGCAACCATACCAAGTTATTAATATCAATAATAAAGTTGGACCTTAAAGTTACCCCTTTCGCCCCGCATAAGTTCCATATTACTTGTCCATTCTTGTTTCATCTCTAAACCTAGAGCAAATCGGCAGATGGTGAATACCCGTGGAAACTTTGGAAGCAATGGGAGTGGTTCTCGCCAGTAGAAAACCCCAATGATGGAGCACCAAAGACCGCCCTGATATGCAGAATTTCGCAGCTTTTCTTGCTCGCCCGGACTCGTTGATGCATGCTATGATGCAACAAATGCAGCACGTCACCGCTCAGCCACCGCTAATCAAGTTAATCAGGGACCACGCCGTAATACAAAGGCCGTCGAGTTCATGAGAACTCACCCACCCACTCTCTTGGGAATGCTAATCCATTGGAGGCCGATGATTGGTTAAGATCAATCGGGAGGAAGCTACACATAGCTCAATGCATAGGAAATGAGAAGGTACTCTCGCTTCATCATCGCTGGAAGGAACATAATGGTGGGAGAACTGCGTACGCAGAGAACCCTCAAGATATCACTTGGGAAGAGTTCACAACGCATTCGACAAAGATCAACGTGCACTGAAGGAATCATGGACCTTAAGAAGGAGGAGTTCAGAGCAACTGAAGCAAGGTAATCACCAATGGCCGAACTACTGAACAAATTCACACAGCTAGCACGCTACGCACCGAGGATGTAGCGAGATAAATCCAGGCAGTCTCATTTCATGAAGGACTTAACTTCCGGGATTGCAAGTAGGGTTGATCACCCACACCTTTCCGGTAATTCCAAGAGTTGGTGAATAAGGCGCTTATTCTTGAGGACAAGCGCAAGGAACCCGGATGAGAACAGGAGCGCGGGATGCAACGGCAAGGATCACGCCGAACGCACAATACCTGAGAGTTGCACCAAATCAATTCTTCGATTCCAACCACAGAATGCAACAAGGACACCATCCCCACCAAGACCTCGCAAATCGTAACTACTGCACTTGACCCAGGCCCGCTAAACGCTACCCAGGCGATCGGCAAGGAACAGTGAGAGCCGCTACAAGAACGAGCCAGACACTTTGCCAGCAGCTTGTCCCAAGAAGACAGCAGAGGACCCGGGGCCGCTTCAATCTAGGAACCACCCCAGCTAGGGCGCCAAAGACACAGAGCCACACCCCAGGCAGTGGCCGTGAGGCCGAGTCAACCATGTCACCGCGGATGCACTGCGAATGCTACGGACGTCAGATCTTGAGTAAGTTACTTGTTAACTCACCTGCAACTTGATTTTGTTTGACTCTAGAGCTTCGCATTCGTTTGTTTCGCAAGGCTTTGCTACTAGAAATGATTTGAGGATTGCAAGACTTAAGTGCATGCTTTTAGTTCAAACCCTGGTTCCGAACTCGAGCAGTAGGATGTTCCGGGGTGAGAATCTTGATAGGTGGAATAGAGTTCCTAGCAAACCTTATAATTTTGGAGACACGATCTTAGACGTCATATTGGGGAATGGATTGGTTATCCAAGCACAAGGCCGTATTGGATTGTGGGCGAAGGACTATCTCGATTGAGAGCCCGTGTGGGAAGAAAAGTGGAATTTGCCACCGCAGCTAGAGATGGACAGCTTGATGGTTAACAGATTCAAGGCAATCAGCATAGAGGATGTCCCAAGAGTGAATGAATACCGATGTTTTTCCCAAGATCTACCTCGGTATGCCACAGGGACATAGAGTTTGTGATAGAGCTTGTACAGTACAGCACCGATAGCAAAGAGACCCTATCGGATGTCTACCAGGAGTTGGTAGAGATGAAGAAACAAATAGAAGAGTTAATGGAGAAAGGATTTATCGACACCAAGTTCGTCAATGTGGGGAGCACCCGGTTTTGTTTGTCAAGAAGAAGGGCGGGAGTTTCAGGATGTGCATTGACTACCGTGCACTCAATGAAGTCACCGTGAAGAATAAGTATCCGCTACCCAGGATTGATGATTTGTTTGATCAGCTTAAGAGGAGCGAGTTTTCTCCAAAATTGATCTCGAGATCGGATACCATCGATTGAAGATCCGATCGTAAGATATTCAAGACCGCATTCTCGCCAAGATATGGACATTCTGAGTTTCTGATTTATGTCCTTTGGGCCGACGAATGCGCCGGCTTATTTCATGAATATGATGAATAAGGTGTTCATGGAATATTTGGACAAGTTAAATCGCGTCGTGTTCATAGGCGATATCCTAATCTACTCCAAGACAGAGGATGAACATGCCGAACACTTAAGGCGAAGTTTTGGAAAAGGTCGAGGAACAGCAACTTTTAGCCAAGTTCAAGCAAGTGTGATTTTTGGAAGGACAAGGTGGAGTTTCTTGGACATGTAATGACCGCATGAAGAGTCGTAGTAGATCCAAGCAAAGTAGAAGCGGTGTTACATTGGGAGGCATAGACTGCGTGACCCGGTCGAGTTTCCTTGGAATGGCAGGATACTACCGCCCGTTTCATCGAAGGCTTTTCGACAATTGCGAAACCTCTTACGAATCTGAAGAAGGAAAAGAAGTTTGCATGGACGCCTTGAGAATGTGAGAGAGGATTTCAGAGTGAAGAAGCGATTGACATCGCGACCGGCAGTTAGTTCTCTACCGATGTTGCTCAAAGCTTCGATATTTATTGTGACGATCGCGCTAAGGACTTGGATGTGTCTTGTGCGTAATGGAAAGGTCGTCGCTTATGCATCAAGGCGCTTGAGGCCGCATGAGAAAAATTATCCGACACATGACTTAGAGTTAGCCGTAGTGCATGCTTTGAAGATATGGCGTCACTATCTCGATTGGAAACAGATGTATGAAGTATATCACGGATCATAAGAGCCTTAAGTACATATTCACCCAAATCGGATCTGAATATGAGGCGGAGAGATGGTTAGAGTTGATCAAGGACTACAATGTTGGAATCCATTACCATCCCGGGAAGGCCAGCGAGTAGCCGATGCTCTGAGTCGGAAAAGCCATACCGTGATTGCGTTGCTAGCCACAAGTCAGGATGAGTTATGTGAGGATTTTCAAAAGATGAAGATTGAGGTTGTACCTAGCGGATTCGTGGCCGCATTAGAAGTAAAGCCTACCCTGGAGGAGCAGATCCGAGAAGGACAGAAGGATGATGACAAGATCCGCAGGATTAAGTCCATCAAGGAGGAAGGCAAGGCAGAGGACTTCAAGTTGGATGAGCAAGGCACGCGTTGTGGATGAAGGATCGCATTTGTGTGCCTAACAAAAGGAGTTAAAGCAACTGATTCTCGAAGAAGCCCATGACTCCAAGTACTCAATTCATCCTCGAAGCGCCAAGATGTATCAGATCTGAAGGAGAGATTCCGTGGCCGAGTATGAAAGCGGGAAGTTGCCGAGCATGTTGCCTTGTGCGATGTATGCCGAGAGAGTCAAGGCAATGCATCGAGACCAGCAGGATTGCTACAACCGAAAATACCGAGTGGAAGTGGGAGGAAATCGGAATGGATTTCATTACCGGTTTGCCGAAGACTCAAGGAGGTTATGACTCCATATGGGTTATAGTGGATCGCTTGACTAAAGTAGCCCATTTTATCCCCGTGAAGACCACTTACTCGGGAGATAGATTAGCGGTAATTGTACATGATCGATTGTCTGCTTGCACGGAGTGCCAAAGAGGATTGTATCAGACGAAGGTACCCAATTTACCTCAAGGTTCTGGAATAAGTTGCATGAAGCCATGGGAACCCGCTTTGAACTTCAAGATCTGACTTATCATCCTGAGACGGATGGACAGACCGAAAGAGTCAACCAGATTCTGAGGATATGTTGAGAAAGCTTGTGCATTAGCTTATGCTACCTCTTGGGATAAGAGTTTGCCGTATGCCGAAGTTCAGCTTACAACAATAGTTATCAAAGCTAGTTTACAGATGTCACCTTTGAGGCATCAGATGGTCGACCACTGCTTGACGCCATTGAATTGGAATGAGACCGTGGCGCTGTCTTTGGGCCTGATATTCTTCAAGAGGTGAAGAGCGGATCGCCATGATTAGGAAAGGTTGAAGATCGCTTCAATCACGACAGAAGAGTTATGTCGACAATCGTCGCGAGATTTGAG
The DNA here is from genome assembly GCA_036346355.1 of Rhipidocladum racemiflorum. NCBI lineage: Eukaryota > Viridiplantae > Streptophyta > Magnoliopsida > Poales > Poaceae > Rhipidocladum > Rhipidocladum racemiflorum. The sequence continues at coordinate 43,934,595 of CM070577.1, read as the reverse complement.
TTTTGAACCGAAGACTTTGTATACCTCAGAGTTCGCCTCTCGGGAGTTAAGAGGTTCCATGCCAAAGGAAACTCGCACTCTGTTATGTTGGGCCATTTAAGATTTTGAGTCGCGAGGCGAAGTTGCTTATCATTTGGAGTTGCCACGATGTTGGCGAGTGCATGATGTATTCCATGTGTCTCGATTGAAGAAGTGCCTCCAGAGTTCCCTGAGGAACAGTTTCAGCTAGGAGTTAATTGAGTTGCAAGAGGACTTGACTTATAAGGAGCATCCCGTGAGGATTCTAGACACAATGGATCGAGAAACTAGAAACAAGTCAACCCGTTTCAGAGAGTTCAAAGTGGAGCAACCATGAAGAAAGCGGCGACTTGGGAGCGCGAAGAGGATTTGAAGAAAGAGTTTCCAAACCTATTCTCAGTGAGCCCCGAATCTGGACGAGATTCTATTAATGGGGAGGTTTTGACACCCCAAAATTTTGCTTTTCTTAAATTCATGTGTGATTTGGCACTTTGGTGAATTTTTGAAATTTTCTGGAATTTATTTGGATTTATTTGGAATTTATTTGAATTTATTCCATTTTGAAATAATTAAAGAATTTGATTTTGCAAATAAAATTTTGTTGGAAATATTTTATTTGAGTCCAAAATGATCCAAAATATTTTCCAGAATTTTTCTGGAATTTTTCTGAGTCATTTGCTATTTTAATGAATTAAATGAATTATCGGAAATTAATTTAAATATTAAATCGCTGGAAATTCAACTCGAACCGTCGAAAGTACTTGTCATCCGACCAAGTCGGAACTAGTCGGACTCGAGTCAACCGACCGAGCCAGTTGACTCGATCAAACCCAGCTCAAAACCCTAATCAATCCCACCGTTGGATCAAGATCCAACGCCGAGATCCGCCCGTGCGGTTCGAGCCGTGTCGGCCGGATCCGATCGCGCCCGTCGCGCCGTGGCGTTGATCGTGCTAACGCGTGGCGGTATGGCGCCGTCGTCTCGCTCCCGACTCGAAGCCGGAGTTCGCCGTGACCCCGAGCAGACACGGCTAGGGTTCCGTTGCACGCACGCCGAGCCGTATTTAAAGCGTCGGACATCCCCGAGGTTGCCCTCATCTGGCGCACCCGTCTCGAGCCATCTCGCTGAGCGCGCCGTTTGCCGGCGAGCTCGCCGTAGCTGGAGGAAGTGACCGCCGCGTTTTGCTCGATTCACGCCGCCCGTCAGTCGTCTTCCGCCGAGAAGGAGCCAATCCGGATCCCGTGGCGAGACGCACCCCAAGGGAGGACTCATCTCACGAGCAACCCGAAAGCGCCCATCGGGCTCGCTGTCGTTTCGCCTCGGTGACCTTGCTCCGCCGCGCCGCCATCGCCGCTGGACTCTGCGGACCGTCCGATCTTGATCGTGCGGTTGAGGTGAGTTCACGTGTTCCAAACTCGATTAGATGCGGACCGGTTGGATCAAGATCCAACGGTTCACAATTGCCACGCGTCGTAGTAGTGTTATTATAGGATTAGATCTGGACCGTGCCCGATCTAAATCGAGCGGCCCGCGATCAACGAGTAGTTTCAGCGCAGTTAACCCCTGGATCTAACTGCCGCTGATTTTCAAACCAACGGCCGTGATTGCGCCACGTGTCGTGAAGTTGGACGCGATCGTCGTGCAGACGCGGCGCAGGTGGCCAGCGACACGCGGGGCCGGCGTGTCGGCGGATCGCGACCGTGGCGTCACCCATGGCGTCATTGGTCCCACATGTGTCGACCTTTGTGAGTCCCCCGGCCGTCGGCGATGACGTCACCCGAGTGGGCCCATGTCTCCGCGTGAGTCGTGGGCCAGGAGTCCACGGTAGACCCGAGCCGGCGTGGACAAAGTCCATGGACCGTCTGACGTCAGCAGACCAATCCAGTGCTGCCACGTGTCCATGCTGACGCAATAATTAATTTACGAAAAAGAAAATGATTTATTAATTCGAAATATTGATTCAAATTTAGATTCAAACTTCAAACGCTTATAACTTTATGCGTTTCAACTCGATTGAGTGATTCAAATTTCTAAATTTGTATAAAATTAAGATCTACCTAAATATGAATTTTATTTAATTTTTTGGACTAAAGTTTTCCTCTGTAAAATTATTTAATTGATTATTTAAACTTTAAATAATCATAACTTTTATGCTTTAACTCCAAATTTGACTATTCCAGCTTTCTAAAAATCCAGAAAATTATGTTCTCTCTGTTTATGGATTTTATTTGGAGTTACAGGATGTTTTTGCCTATTGTTTATTTGTGTTTTGCTATTTGCACGCTTTACGAGTAGACGTTGAATTGCCGGAAGGATTCGAAGGAGAAGTATTGACTCAGGATCCAACTCAAGACCAAGAGCAAGTACTTTTTGAAGGCAAGTTGTGCTTTGACCATGTTGATCCTATTTCGAAATCTATTTTGATTTAAACTATTGCATGCTAGTTCAATTAGAAACATACTTTGCTTAAACATGGGGATTAGATAAATACCAATTTGCTGTATGACACCTTGATTATCTAAGTATGTGCCATGATCCCTTGTCACCCTAGTTGTGGATTACTAGTTGGACATTATTAAATCGCCAACATGGGTTTAGATCGTTGTAGTACACTGCTTAGACACCTCGTGCTCATGACATGATTTTGGACAATCAAAGGTTAATATTGACTTAATGATATATTGAACCTGCTTTTGGAAAAGTATCACGTGATGTTGATGGCACGTGGTGCATGGTAATCAATCGGGTTTGATAAACGATTTCGGCCAACGGGCATGTGGCAAGAGTAATCAGGTGGCCATGTGGCATTGGGAATGTTGATTTGGTTCTTCGGGTAGTCTTGCCACTGGTCACTCTAAGGACTTAACCTTGCAAGCCTTTGAACTGGGTCATACTTGCAACCACATGGTCTGGAATGGGGACGGCCCTAGTTGACTAAGTCGCTAAGGACTCACTTGTGGAGCCTCAGGGTGTCAATTACACCGTTTGTGTGATTGTATCAGGGGAGGCGTATCGTGGGTCGTGGCCGAGATACCCATCTAGCTGTGTGTTGGTCCCATACTTCGCCTTGGCTAAGGGAAGGGATGGTGTAGAGCACTGACAGGGAGGACCACTGTGTTGTTTGAGGCTTCCGAAAGGCTTTTATTACTGAACTCGCCTTTGTGGTGTTTGATTTGTATCTTGTGGGTAAAGTGCATAACCTCTGCAGAGTTTAGAATCTATTCGAATAGCCGTGTCATGGTATTGGACATCGCTCGGGAATTACAAATCAAGGGTTAGACTTTCGAAAATAACTTGGATTTGAAAGGTTGGTTAAGGTTTAGTAATGAAGATGATAGAAATGTGGTTTAGGATGGGGAAAATGTTTATTAAATTTCTTGAAAAAAGTTATTTATGCTTTACTTATTTCTCTTGCTTTCGAATCTACTTATATTACTTGTCAAATGTCTGTTTCTTTGCAAATATACCTTGTGCTATTCCTTTGTACCAAGCCATGCATATAGTATATTAGCCTCAAGATTCTGTGCATGACTTGCTTGAGTACCAAGTACTCACCTGCCTCAACACAATATCGCTGAAGAAGAGATCGCACCAATTTTGGAGGAGGAACTCCAAGAGGATACGTCTACTTAGGAAGCGAGCCCAATCAGTTGCCTTCGTGGTATCTTGGATGGCGCCACGAGTTATCTTATTTTCCGCTGCTATTATTTCTCTTTTTTAATAAGTTTTCGCTTAGGCATACATTTGTAACTTGACCATAAGGTCGAGTAACGATTTGGTTATTTAAATAAAGTACTTTGATAATATCGAATGGTATGATTGTGATATTTACCGATGTTAAGACTGCGGTGCACTAGCTGGCGTTCTGGACTAGTCTGAATACCGCAGGGTCCGGATTTGCAAATTCGGGGTCCCGACAGAGGACCACTTGTATTGTTAGAAGTTTCCGAAAGACTTTGTTACGGGAACTCGCCTTTGTGGTGTTTGACTGTATCTTGTGGGTAAAGTGCATAACCTCTGCAGAGTGTACAATCTATTCGAATAGCCGTGTCCGCGGTATTGGACATCGCTCGGGAATTACAGTCAAGGGTTAGATTTTCTCAAAAATAACTTGGATTTGAAAGGTTGGGTTGGATTAATAATGATGTTGATGGAAATGTGGATTAGGATGGGAAAGATGTTTATTAAACTTCTTGAAAAGTTATCTATGCTTTACTTATTTCTACTGCTTTCGAATCTACTTATGTTACTTGTCAAATGCTGTTTACTGCAAATATACCTTGAGCTATTCCTTTGTACCAAGCCATGCATATAGTATATTAGCCTGCATTCTGTGCATGACTTGCTGAGTACCAAGTACTCACCCTTGCCACAATACAACACCAGTTGAAGAAGAGACTACACCAGCTTTGGAGGAGGAGCTCCAAGAGGAACCGTCTACTTAGGGAGCGAGCCCAGTCAGTTGCCTGTGGTATACTGGATGGCGCCACGAAGTTATTTGATTTTCCGCTGCTACTATTTCTCTCTTAATAAGTTTCGCCCTGTGAGGCGTACATTTGTAACTTGACCTTAAGGTTGAGTAACCAGTTTGACTATTTAAATAAAAGTACTTTATTAGTATCGAGTGGTATGATTGTGATATTTACCGATGTTAAGACTGTGTGCACTAGCCGTTCCTGGACTAGTGCTGAATACACAGAGGGTCCGGATTTGCAAATTCGGGGTCCCAACATACACCGCTTTCAAAGACAGCGAAGTAGATGCAAATGGGATCTGTACATTTCGTCGTGCTTTCTTTTCATTGGGGCCTTGCATTGCGTCTTTCAGGTATTGTCGTCCATTGCTTTGTGTTGATGGAACATTTTTGACTGGAAAATACAAGGGGTAGATTCTAACAGCCATTGCAATTGATGCGAACAACCACATACTTCCATTGGCCTTTGCTTTTGTTGAGGGTGAGAATCGGGATAGCTTGCTGTGGTTTTTCAGACATCTGAAGGTGGGGGTAGTTGGTGATCGGCCCAGCATGTGCATCACTCATGATCGTCACAAAGGTATCCTGTCGGCAATTAAGACTCTACAGGAGGACCGAGATGAACCATTTCCGTGGCATGACCTGCAGAACAGGTGGTGCTTGAGACATTTGGGTGCCAATTTCTTCAGGCAGTTCAAAAGCAAGAAACCGATGAACCTGTTTAAGAGGTTATGCAAGCAGAATTAGGCACGTAAGTTCAACGCGCTATTTGCCGAGTTGGATAAGCACACCAGTGCGCACATCGAAGAGATGAAGAAGCAACCACCTACGCCGAACGAATGTCCACCCAAAAGGCTAACACCCCTTGGGGAGCTCGATCCTCCTAATATGAGGAGACGAACGTCGAGGAACATTAAGTGTTTCTCGCACTGGATAGAGGCTGAGCCTCTAGAGAAGTGGGCATTGCTCCATGACACCGGAGGCGCCAGGTTAGTATGGTACGTTAAAATATCAAAACACCGCTAAACAATTTGGGCTGTTGTTCTAAACTGTTTTGCGTTGAACAGGTTTGGCGTGATGACAACGAACATAGCCGAGGTTTACAATTGGGTCATCCGAGGCCTCCGTCCGCTACCGCTTGTGGCCATCCTTGAAGGCATGTTGCATGGCATCATTACCTACTACCAAAAAAGGCATGCGGAAACGGTACTTCATGCCTCGACATTGCAAACGCCGTATTATTCACGGATGATGACCTACATGGAGGAACGAACCATGAAAGCTCAGCAGCATATGGTGCGTAGCTACGGGGTCACTGAATACCGCTTCGAGGTGACTCTTCGGTGCAAAAGGGATTGGGAACGGACACAGCGGTTATTACGCACGAGGTTAATCTAGGCCAAGGGGCATCTGGATGGTGTGAATGCAGCTGCAATAAGCCAAGACTTCTCCATATTCCTTGCTCACACGTGATGGCTGCTTGTGGGCAAATTGGGATGAACACGTCGCAATACATGTCCCCTTTCTACTTGAAGGATCATGTTGTCCATATCTGGTCGGGTGAGTTTCGTGGTTTTCGTGCACACGATGATTTCACTGCGATTAACAGAGATGAGCGCATCTGTTTGTCGGATCCAACCTTGCGGAGGTGTGCGGAAGGGCGGTCTGGTCGTCCACAGACTAGGCACATTCGCAACGACACGGATGAATCTGAAGTGGGTGGCCCTCTTAGGAGGTGTTCTGAGTGCGGCGAGTATGGCCACAAGGCAAACCAGTGCACGTAGGGTGTTGGTTCTGAACGTGGTGGTGGATATGTATCGAAATATGTAATTATATGCACGTTGGATGTCTTTTATTGTAATATTGACGCGATTGGGTCTTTTATTCATATACGTTGTGTCTTCACATGTTGTGTACTTTTATTTATGTTCACCCCTTATGTCTTTTATACATATATGTACTGTAATATTGATGCGATTGGATATCCTTTATTCATATATGTGGTGTCTTTTATTCAATTATGTTGTGTTGCTCACATGTTGTGTACTTTTATTTATGTTCAACCCTCATGTCTTTTATTCATATACGTTGTGTACTTTTATTCATATATGTCGTTGTAGGATCGAAGTATACGAATATAGCAATCAGAGGGGGGTGAATGATTGTGCGGAAGCTAAAACCAAATTCTTGATCTACTAAAAGTTCACCCCAAAACAGAACCAAATAATTGCCTCGTATTCGACAAAAACAAAATGATAGAGGTTCGGTAAAACGCGAATTCCTAGAGATCCAACCGTCGGAACGATCTGAAATTTGGACACAAGAAACTAGATTCCAATACGAATCTAACTCAAGAAGAATCAGCTCGATCGGACTTACGGATCAAAAGTTATGAACCTCGCAAGATTGCTGTAACAGAAGATGACGAGAATTGATCTAACGAAAACTTGAAGGTTTAACAGAAACGACAAAACTTTAATCAACTAAACTTAGAGAAACCCTAAATCAATTCTCTAGAAAGGTTTTGATGGATCAAATCAAGATAAAACTCAAAGAACAAAAACCAATCTAGAAAAGAACAATCATGCAAACAAGAACCAAAACAGGAAACACTGTAGCAACGCGATATCAGAAAGCACGCAAGGATCTAGAAGAATTGATCTTTATTTTTTTTGTCTAAAGTACTCTCATCAAAAGAGTATAAACCCTAAAACTGAGCTTCAGGCTCTCAATGCGCTCAGCTCCGATTGATGCCCTTCAACAGGAGACACCCCTCATATTTAAAGGAGCAAAACACAAGGAGTTCTGAATACAATTCCTAATCTAGAAAGAGTATGTATACAACTCCTCTTGGCCCAACCTGGCCGAGTACAACTCTTGCACGCGTATGGCAACCCTACCATACTCACGTGACTAACACTTTGCACGCGTACGGCCACCTGCCATACTCACGTGACTAACACTTTGCACGCGAATGACCTCCTGCCATTTTCACGTGACTAACCATTCTTCATGTGCACCATTCTCTTAGCCCGAACGTCCCGCATGACATCCTTGACCACCAAGACCTCAGTTCCTTCCTGAACCTAGTCCCGAACCTCAGCTCCTCCATGAACCTAGTTCCAGTCCCGTCGTCAACCACATTCGTCTTCGAGCAATACCTGCACATGAACAAACCACAAAACAATTCCGAGCACAAGTCCACGACTTGACTCACATCAATCCATGCAAATACTCACACGAGCATTGCATAAAGTCCACTTCAAGCATCATGAAATTCTCACAAATTTCATAATCTCAAAAACAAATCAAACACAATTCCAATTTTGCTCAAAACCTAATCGAAAGCAAAACGCATTCACGACGGACCAAAAAATATGGTCCGGCGTACACATGAAAAAGTCACTCAAAAAACCATTCACGACGGACCAACAAAATCGGTCCGGTGTACAAGTGAAAGTCTCGGTTTCAAGAAGAAATCATTCCGGCGAAAACACGTTCTCGACAAACTAAAAGAAATCAGTCCGTCGTACATGCGAAATCAATCCTCAAAAAGCCGTTCACGACTGACCAAAGAAATTGGTCCGACGTACATGCAAAACTTACTGGTTTCTTGGAAAATTGAGTTCGGCTCATGATCTCAAAAGCATGTCCACGACAGACCCAAAAACTTGGTCCGTCGTACATGCGCTGACTGCTATTTTCTTGGAAAATTGAGTTTGGCTCAAGAGCTCAAGAACATGTGCACGACAGACCCAAAAACTTGGTCCGTCGTACACAAAATCGGTTCGGCGCAAAAGGACTCAGATTCATGTTTACAACAGACCAAAAAACTTGGTTTGTCGTACATGGGAAAATGAGGTTGCCAAAGCATGTTTACGACAGACCAACAAATTTGGTCCGTCGTAGATGGGAAACTTACTGTTTTCTTTAAGTTTGGTCCGGCGCCAAAGCGAAACTTACTGTTTCTTGTCAAATTGTCAAAACACATGAACAAACACATTTTGCAAATTCAATTCTAAGCCAATTTTTCAGCACATGATTTCACAATCTCCCCCTTGATGAAAACATTGGCAACACCACTAAAAATTGAACATTTGGCATTCACTTTACAAAAGATTTTGAAATCCAAAGGATCAAGGACCAAAAAGAGAAAACACAGAATTCCCCCTTTGACCAAAATGCAAAACAAAATCTCCCCTGAGAAGGAAAATGTGTGTGAATGTGCAATGTGGCCAAAAATTTCAAAATTCTCCAAACTTCTCCCAACATTCTCAAATTTCCAAAAACAACTCCCCCTTTTTCTTTAAACTTTTCAACGATTCCGAAATTTCTCCCCCTTTGACAATGGATTCATCAAGAGTACAAAAGAGAGAACAGGTTCAAAATTTTTCCTGTAGCAAAGATTTCACAAGGAGAAACAAGGGAGTGCCAAGATAGGAAAAGATGAGCTCATTCGATCATATAACCTTATATATCACATAACATGCAAAATACATGATCTTGATGTGAATTTAGCATGTTAGGGAATGACATGTATCTCAACCTCAATTCAGTCAACTATAGTCAAGTACTAAGCAAAACCTTTAGTAGAAAAACAAAGGCTCAAAGTTGAAGCAAATAACAAATCAGGGCGAGCAAGTAGTTTCAACTCCAATCTAGTGGACCAATTTAATCTTTAAACAGTAAACTGCATGTGGCATGCTTGAAGCATACTTCTTTTATTTCCTTGGAGTGGCATGCTTGAAGCATACATCTTGTCTTTTGAGGGAATGGCATGCTTGAAGCATACATGTTATCTTTTTAGGGAAAGCATCCTGAAGCTCATAACTTGAGGCTTTTGCTTTTAACAACCCTTTTTTGTTGATTCCCTTTTCTTTTCATTTTTCTTTGATTATAAACATGCAAAAGTGATTAAAAGGTCTTATGAAAGAGTAAAGTTGAAACCACACTTGCTTCATAGCCCAAATTTGTCAAGAGGATTCAATATCAAGCCTAGAAGAGTGAGATATCACAGAGTATTTAGCTATAGGCAATCAGTCCAGGGAATTCCGCAATGTCATTTTTAGTTCAAGTGAGACAATTAGATTATCAATTACATAACATATAAAGAAATATGATAAAGTGAGCTCATCAAGTGAAAGAACTTGGCAAAGAAACTCCCCCTCAAAACAAACCCATTGGATGAACAATCCCAAGTTCTCCTTGAATAAAAGCAAAACGAGAAGAAGACAAAGGTTTTGTAAAAATGTCTGCCAATTGATGTTCAGTATCCACATGGTGAAGCACAATATTTTCTTTTTCAACATGATCTCTAAGAAAGTGAAATCCAATATCAATATGCTCAAGAAAGGGGATTACTCAAGAGGTGGCACGAACCAAATCAATTCAACATCCTCCAAAGTCAACATCAGAATAAGCTCTTAAACTAATGCATAAGGAAGCAGAAAGCCAAATGCCAAAATCTTGAGTACAATGGAGATACCTGAAAGTTCACTTGAACGCTTGTCGATGTGAAGCACGTGAGAAGCTTGAAAACAAGCACACACAAGCACGTGGGAAGAGTCTCTCATGTAAACCTCCAATTATCTCATCCTCAACAGCATCATCATCATCTTTTATGAACAAAGACACTCTCCCCCTGAACATATGCACCTGTACTTGCATCATTTGGACTAGTGCCTTTTGCGAAAACAGAAGTGGAAGAAGTATCTCCAAAGGCAACACTTTTAGCATGAGATGCACGAGTGAAGAAGAACCAAAACTTATCACTGAACATATGAAGTGAGCATCCGAAATTCACTAGCCACATGTTCTCCTTCCTCGCGTGAGAAGCCTACATAGAAGCAGAAATTGTCGAGGCCTCGGTACTGGGGTTAGAAATAAGATGTTTAGGAATCCAGTATTGAGACACACGACGCACAACAGTAGGCACAACACGAGTATTCTTATGCACAAAAATAGATTTGCCTTTTTCCGTGTTTTTAGAAACAAAAGGTGTTTGTTTCACCCTAGGCACATAATGAGAAGTAGAGTGTGCCTTTCTGAAATTAGACCTAGCATTAAACCTTTCTCTCTTTTGTTGTTTAGCTAGTCTAAAGCAAAAGTCTACTAAATGTCCATCTCTACCACAATGAGTGCAAGTGTACTTAACATGATGTTTTGCTTTAACAGTAGAAGCACATTTTGCATTCATCATAGTAGAAGATAAAAGACCAGCAGATTTAAAGACAGTTTTCTTAGGCTCATTGACAATTTTAAATTTTCCACTTTCAAGTGTTTTGACAACAGTGGGAGCATGTGATTTATGATGAGCATAAGAATCAAAACCTAAACCTTTGTTATGAGTGCTGACTTTTGATTGATGCAAGATCATGTTTAGGTTTTTCTTTCCTTTAGTGAAACGTTCTAATGACTTTTCCAAGTAATCAATTTTTCGAGAAAGAGTTAAACAATTATTACAGAGAACGTCCACTTTTTCTTTTTGCTTGCGACAAGTTGAGCATGAAAGAACCTCATTTGTAAGCAAATCTTCTGTCATTTGAGAAACCCTAGCATTTGCATCATGCAACTTCAATTCTAGTATGGAGCATATAGAACATGGAGTTGTATCATGTAAATCAATGGTAAAACAACTAGCATGTTTAACAAGTTTCTCATTTTTCTCATTTTCAGCATTGATTTGCTCTAACAAGGTAACATGTTCTTTCCTAAGCAAAGTAAGCTCATTGTAAATTAAGTCACATGATTTGCAAGCATCATCATCAGGAATCAAGGTTTTAAGTCTAGCAATTTCAGCATTCAATGACTCAACAACAAAATCATGTTTTTTAATTTTCTTGTCACATTTATCAAGTAATTTTTCAAGACGGGCAACAGCATTGGCTAATTCATCATAAGAAGGATCTACCTCATTGAAGTCGCTGTCATTGCCGTCCTCGGTGAAGCTATCCTTGCTGCTTGCCATGAGACACAATCCCATCAAATCATGCTTGCTTGGAGTTGCATCATCTTCGCTGCTCTCCGAGTCCACATCGCTCAAATTGACTTGTTCAAGAGCGGAAAGAACTCGGTGAACCACCTTGCGGTTGATGAAGCTCTTCTTCTTCCTATCATTTGACGAGAACCTTTTCTTTTCATTCCTTCTGTCGTTGTCCTTCTCCTCCTTTGATGTTTTTCCTGCAAGCTTAGGACAATTTGTGTGAATATGGTTGAGTTCACTACACTCATAGCATCTTGGAGGACCACCTCTCTTTCTCATTCTCACATTCTGCAAAGCTTTGTTAAAGCGACAAGAGAGTAGTGCCAGATCTTCTTCAGGAAACTCTTCAAGTTGCTCATCTGTTAAAGAAGACATGGAAGACAAGGCAAAGCTAGAAGAAGAATTTGTATTTGACATGTTAGGGTTAGAGATCAAAGCAATTGATTTAATATTACCTTTCCTTGCAAGAACATCCAACTCATGAGTTTTCAATTTAGAATACAGAACATCTAATGTAAGTGTACTCGTGACAGTAGATTCTCTAATGGATGTAACTTTCATCTCCCAAATAGACATGTCTGAAGCACCAAGCAATTGTCTAGCATTAGCAGCATCATCAAAGCTAACTCCAACAGCTCGAAGATTACTAAGAATTTTATTAAAATGTGCAAAGAAGTCATCTAGCGACTCACCGGGTTTCATCTCAAATCGCATGTATTTCTTTTTTGTAAAGATCTTGACGAACCTCTTTAATAGTGTTAGAACCCTCATGGTAATCACAAAGAGATTTCCATACCTCATATGCGGATTTGAGATGGATCACATGGTCAAAGTCGCTGCGTCCCAAACCTTGGATGATCAAGTTGCGCGCCTTACTGTTTGCTTCAACATGTGTGCGATTGGTGTCGTTGACGTTGTCGTTTGCAGGGACTTCATATGGCTTGTAGACCTTCTCCCAAATTGTGAAGCCCTGAGCTTGGATGAACGCCTCCATCTTGGCCTTCCAAAACTGAAAATCAACACCATTGAACACACAAGGTTTTGTCGAATAATGATCCATTGATCTAATCACTGATTAAGATAGATTAGAAAAACCTTGCTCTGATACCACTTCTAGGATCGAAGTATACGAATATAACAATCAGAGGGGGGGTGAATGATTGTGCGGAAGCTAAAACCAAATTCTTGATCTACTAAAAGTTCACCCCAAAACAGAACCAAATAATTGCCTCGTATTCGACAAAAACAGAATGATAGAGGTTCGGTAAAACGCGAATTCCTGGAGATCCAACCGTCGGAACGATATGAAATTTGGACATAAGAAACTAGATTCCAATACTAATCTAACTCAAAAAGAATCAGTTTGATCGGACTTACGGATCAAAAGTTATGAACCTCTCAAGCTTGCTGTAACAGAAGATGACGAGAATTGATCTAACGAAAACTTGAAGGTTTAACAGAAACGACAAATGTTTAATCAACTAAACTTAGAGAAACCCTAAATCAATTCTCTAGAAAGGTTTTGATGGATCAAATCAAGATAAAACTCAAAGAACAAAAACCAATCTAGAAAAGAACAATCATGCAAACAAGAACCAAAACAGGAAACACTGTAGCAACGCGGTTACTGTAGCACGCAAGGATCTAGAAGAATTGATCTTTATTTCTTTTGTCTAAAGTACTCTCATCAAAAGAGTACAAACCCTAAAACTGAGCTTGAGGCTCTCAATGCGCTAAGCTCCGATTGATGCCCTTCAACAGGAGACACCCCTCATATTTAAAGGAGCAAAACACAAGGAGTTCTGAATACAATTCCTAATCTAGAAAGAGTATGTATACAACTCCTCTTGGCCCAACCTGGCCGAGTACAACTCTTGCACGCGTATGGCAACCTGCCATACTCACGTGACTAACACTTTGCACGCGTATGGCCACCTGCCATACTCACGTGACTAACACTTTGCACGCGAATGACCTCCTGCCATTCTCACGTGACTAACCATTCTTCATGTGCACCATTCTCTTAGCCCGAACGTCCCGCATGACATCCTTGACCACCAAGACCTCAGTTCCTCCCTGAACCTAGTCCCGAACCTCAGCACCTCCATGAACCTAGTTCCGGCCCCGTCATCAACCACGTTCGTCTTCGAGCAATACCTGCACATGAACAAACCACAAAACAATTCCGAGCACAAATCTACGACTTGACTCACATCAATCCATGCAAATACTCACACGAGCATTGCATAAAGTCCACTTCAAGCATCATGAAATTCTCACAAATTTCATAATCTCAAAAACAAATCAAACACAATTCCAATTTTGCTCAAAACCCTAATCGAGCAAAAACGCATTCACGACGGACCAAAAAATATGGTCCGGCGTACACATGAAAAAGTCACTCAAAAAACCATTTATGACGGACCAACAAAATCGGTCCGGTGTACAAGTGAAAGTCTCGGTTTCAAGAAGAAATCATTCCGGCGAAAACACGTTCTCGACAGACTAAAAGAAATCAGTCCGTCGTACATGCGAAATCAATCCTCAAAAAGCCGTTCACGACTGACCAAAGAAATTGGTCCGACGTACATGCAAAACTTACTGGTTTCTTGGAAAATTGAGTTCGGCTCATGATCTCAAAAGCACGTCCACGCATGCACCCAAAAACTTGGTCCGTCGTACATGCGCTGACTGCTATTTTCTTGGAAAATTGAGTTTGGCTCAAGAGCTCAAGAACATGTGCACGACAGACCCAAAAACTTGGTCCGTCGTACACAAAATCGGTTCGGCGCAAAAGGACTCAGATTCATGTTTACAACAGACCAAAAAACTTGGTTTGTTGTACATGGGAAAATGAGGTTGACAAAACATGTTTACGACAGACCAACAAATTTGGTCCGTCGTAGATGGGAAACTTACTGTTTTCTTTAAGTTTGGTCCGGCGCCAAAGCGAAACTTACTGTTTCTTGTCAAATTGTCAAAACACATGAACAAACACATTTTGCAAATTCAATTCTAAGCCAATTTTTCAGCACATGATTTCACAGTCGTGTTTGCCGTACGTTCTGTAGTATGATTTATGTTAAAACATTTCTATGTGCAGGGATGGAGCAGGTCGAGTCACTTCTGGACCCTGTGTTGGATGCGCGGCACCGTGCGCACGTCCACATGACACAGGGGAATGACAGGTTGGCCTTACTGCGGATTCGTGTGCCTAATAAGGCATGGTGCGTTGACGCTCGCTTCCACACCAGGTTAGTTGCGAGATTTGTACATGTTCCATTGTTCGCATAATTTGTGTTCATTACATTCAATTGATTCAACTCTGTTGTTCCTCGTTAGGTCGGCACGTCTTGCCGCTTCCGCTTAGTCCGCATGGTGGAGGGTTCACCGCCGACCACCGAGCACGACCCGCAGCGGCCGCGGGCGTTCCGCTCGACCACTCGCCGTTATCGTGTTTGGTCGATCACCGGAGGCCGGAGACGCACACTTTTCACCGCTTTCGGGAGATGACGGTGACGCTGCAGGACGTCGCCATGCTCACTGGATTGCCGATCGCCGGGGCAGCGATCGGCCCCTCGGTGACTCCTGCTGGGTGGGACGCGGACTTACAGGTGCGCTTCGCCGGGGTTGCGGAGGTTGACCCACAGATACCGGTAGGCGAGAAGCACGGGCCATCGAGGAGGTGGTTGGCACAGTTCGAGGTTAGTGATTCTACATATTACTATGTTACTCCAGCTTTGCATAGCGTTAACGTGATATCACACTCTTTCAATTGTCGCAGGTGCAGCGGATGGCGGCCGAGCCCACCGACTACCAGGTTGCTAGGCACCTTGAGGCCTATCTGCTTTGGTTGTTCGGCTAGGTTATGTTCACGTCGAGTCACGGCGACACCGTGGACGCGCGTTGGATAGCCTACGCACGGGCTATTGCGGACTCGGAGCCTGACGACGTACCGGAGGTATCCTGGGGTTCGGCGGTTCTTGCTTCCACGTACCGCGCCCTTTGCGACGCGTGCGTGAAGAAAGGCAGGAACCCCAATCTTACCGGGATGCCGCTCCTTCTTCAGCTTTGGTCATTCGAGCGCTTCTCCGTGGGTCGTGTGATACTACGGGATGGCATAACTTTAGAAAGTATGAAATTTGCAATTAGAACCCTACGGTCTGACGTTTTAGCGTGTTTCGGGCTGTTTCCGGGCTTCCGGGCCTCTCCAGGGTCGATTTGGGCTCTAAGGGGAAGTCGTGGGCCGGAGGTGGGGTGCTTGGGCTCATGTGGGAGTGGTGGGGAGGCAGCACAACCTGCTGCCCTAGCCCCCCCGCCTCCCTTGCGCCGCCCCCCCTTTTCCCCATCTCCTCCTCCCTCTAGCCCCTCCTCCTCTTCCTCCACACCCCCAAGCCGCACCACCCCCTCCTCCTTGCGCCTCCTCCCCCACCACCACGTGCCCTTGCTGCGTCGCCCTCGCTGCCACGCCCCGCCACGGTGCTGCCCTCGCTGGTAGAAGGATCCGTGACGAGGAGAACCGGAGGCCACGTCGCGTGGGGAGAGTTCGGGTGGAGTTCGCGCGAAGGAGAGCGATCGATTCGTGTTTCGTCAATAAGGTAATGGGGAAAACCTTTGGGGATTGATTAGATGCTGTGTAGAGGTGATTTACCATGTTTTTAGATCAAGGGAGGTGCTGCCATGGGGTAGGATTGATGAAAACTTGGATTGTATTCACGTTCTGTTCGGGCAGATTGGGAACCCAAACTAGGGCAGGCGTTTTCGCCAATTTAGATTTGGAATCTATCTGTATGGATGTTTAAGAAGTTGTAGATAATTTCATTATCTTTCAGTGGACATAAAGAACGTTAAATTCCGATTAGCCGTTTGGAAGTTATGGCTGTTTTACCGAGCGCTGTCAAATCTGTGACGAGATTGACACAGTTCGTGTTCAACGTTAGATTAAACAATTTTAGAGGCCGATTTGGTTTTTCCCAATAACTACAAAAAGTTGGGAATTTTCCTAAGATACGCGAGGATGTACTTGTTTATTCAATTTGGAGTCCTAGAACAGAAGTTATGCCCATTGGATGTCCGCTGTCCCGAAGGGACAGATTTGCTGTTTTCTGATTTTAGGAGTTGTAAGCGAAATCGGGGTAGTGGGATGTATGTGTGCTGTTTTGTGGACCCGATTTGAGTGTATGGCACGTGTTTGCAGGTGGTGTGCCTCCGGGAGTGCCCTCAACCTCTCGTCACTCCGTTACTCGTGGTTGAAAGCAAGTGTGTTGCGTGGATTGTATGCTATACGTGTTGCTAGAATTGCTTGATAGTATTTGAAATAGATATTTGATAGGAGGTCCTTAGGCCATGATTTAAATGTTATCGATGATATGGTGTCCTCATGCCATGATTAACAATGCTTGTTGTTGACAAATGATTCACATGCCATGTTTTGAACGGCAACCGTCAATTGTTGAATACGGTCCTACATGTGGAGATGCCATGTGTTGATATGCAATATTTCTATTTCTGTATACGTTGCTGTCCATTTTGCATACATGGCATATTTTCTTGGCCGTCCGGTGAGATAAGTCATAACTATTCCGGTAGGGTCGGTGAGAACCGTTATGACTAGTCCGGGGCTAATCTTTTGAGTAAGTCCTACATCGTGACTCCGTCACCGAGGTGAATGGAAGCGAGTGATAGGCACCCTCCAACTTCGGGATGGGAGGGGGAAAAGGGTGCATGCCGACGGGTGTGCACTCAACCATACCGGTATGAGAATTCCAGGAGACATGTGCATTGCATTGCATGAATGTTATACATGAATAAAGATGTTTATGAGATGATGAGTAGAGTACTCATGAGATGCTCATGAGATGATTATCATGTTGTTTTAAAGGATGTATATAATATTAAATATGATGTGTTGTGATATAACTGTGGAGACTGGAATGATGGTTTGTGGTCTTGATCCTTGTTGATTCATTACAATACACTTTGCTGAGTTATGAACTCACGCTTGTGTTTTCGTTGTTTGTTTCTTTAGGTACCATGAAATCGGCGCGCGGGAAAGGGATCTAGCCACACTCCTCCACGTAGTATCATAATCTAGCTAATTCACCCGTTTTGGAGACACGGCAATAAGTGTTACAATAATCATTAGTGTATGGTCTTTATGTTTGGTTGTTTCCCCCATGTGTAACATGTGGGGCTATGGAGCGAGTTGTTATATCTTCCTAGACTTAAATTGATGCTTATTCTTTTGCTTACGATGATTATTGATGTTTTAGTTGATGATTAGCTATCATTATCGCTGCGTATGAAGATCTTGTTTGTCCTACATATTGATATGATGTTATGTTGTTAAGTTTCATGCATAAACAAAGAAGATGCTGTCAAAATTTTCAATTTATGCTAAAGGACTACTTGCTGTAATTTTACCTTAAATTATGGTATTAAACGTGTTATGGTCTATGTTTGGTGACATTCTGGGCTTAGTACAAGCTGGGGTGTTACAGGTCGACCCCATGTTGACCCTCGGCACTACACCCCCGACATGTACGGCAGTGATGCGCTGGACCGACCGACGATGGGCTCGCTCTGGACCAGGTGACGGGTACATGTTCTTACTCATTAATGGAATTGTAATTTCAATGCCATGTGCTTACAGTTATTTCTACTCTA
Organism: Rhipidocladum racemiflorum; assembly: GCA_036346355.1. NCBI lineage: Eukaryota > Viridiplantae > Streptophyta > Magnoliopsida > Poales > Poaceae > Rhipidocladum > Rhipidocladum racemiflorum. Next base: position 43,916,455 of record CM070577.1, on the reverse strand, counting down.
TTGCAGCCACAGTGGGCAGGTCTGCAGGTGCGTGCGGCGTACCTCTCCTTCACGGAGGCCTTCGACCACCTGAGGGAGGGGCATGTCGTCTGGGACCCCTACAGCGACGAGCGTGTAGGAGAGAGAGCTGCTGCGGCGCTGCTGTGCCATAGGGACCAGGCCTACTGGTTGACGAGGAGGAAGCTCGTCTTCGACGTCTTCGTAGAGGACTACGCGCCGCACCGAGTCCTCAGGCAGTTCGGACTACGCCAGGTGGTCCCTGTTCCTTTGGGGGAACGCGTGCCAGCGAAAGTGCACTCGTGAGTTACTCGCCACTACATGTATGCTAAGTGCTTACGACATATTTGTAGTAATGAGGTATTTTATGCAGGTACTCCACCCAGGGACCCAAGAAGGCCATGGTGACCTTGATGCAGAGGATGGGGCCGTGGCTTGCGCTGTGGGAGGGGGCGCTGGAGGACGTTGTCGAGGAGGTCGCGCCCTACGACTCCTCCTCCTACCAGGAGTACTTGTCCTGGTACGTGCCCCGGACCCGTACTCATCTCCTACGCGACGAGCAGCCGGCCCATGTGTTTGCTCCTAGCGTCGCAGACTTGTACTCCAGCCACGTAGGAGTGGCACTGCACCAGATGGTAAGTCTCGTTGTGTTTTTACTCATTAATGCAATTGTAATTTCAATGCTATGTCGTTATGTTTATCGTTTGTTTGTACGTGATAGGTGGACGAGGCGAGGGACTTGCACCAGCATGCCACTGACTTTCTGTCTAGGCTGCAGCAGAGGACCACTTTCACACCGGACCAGCTCTTAGAGGCCATGGGGCGTGTGGAGCTGCAGTCCCGACGGATCGTGGAGATTGGTCTTTGCTTGGCGAGGCCCCGATCAAGCTTTCGGCTGGCACCTTGTCCAGGCCGCCACCAGGGCTCAGCTCCTCGACACCACCTTCTCGACCACCACTACAGCCAGGGTCCAGCTTCCACACCCAGGTGCCTCCAGCTCCAGGCACGGCTGGAGGATCCAGTTGGCAGGCGCCAGCACGCGGGCCTACCATGGTCCCCACACCCGGTAAGCCGATAAAAATCCAGTTGATATCGTTTCGAATCTAATCTTCTCACTATAATTAAATGTTAATGTCTGTACTGTAGGCCTCCTAGGACATGCCTCTACTTCGGACACCCAGTCAGGGCACGGCGTCCCTGACTACTGGACCGATCAGTTCTTCGCAGGGGCTCAGTTCACGCAGCATCCTCCAGCCACGCAGTACACGCCGCCTCCTCCAGCCACGCAGATCACGCAGCCTCCTCCAGACACGTTGCCTCCTCGCCAGCGTCGCCCGCAGGTTCGGTACAGCCCTTCGGACTACGCCCAGGCGGGACCGTCGCGGGTGCTTCGCCCACGACCTCTCGACGATGCACCCCCTTCGGTGCATCTGCGAAGGAGAGATAGGGGTCAGGGTCAGGATCCACCACCGGGGGGTGATCAGGATTACGATGTGCGTGCGTTGTTTTTGGGTACTTTGTCCTATTATGTTTTACCATATGTTTTTTGTACTTTCTCATATACGTGGTCTATTATATATTTCTGTCATCTTTAGTCATATCAACCGCGTGTCATTATTGCTTTTTCAGCTTTGGTCATAGCAACTTTTCCAGCCTTTATCATTTTAGTTGCATAATGCTGCCAAAAGCCGGCTATGGCAGAGATTCCCTGTCTAAAGCTGTGGGCATAGCCAAGCTCATGTCATCAGAAGCTGCAGAAGCATCCGATGCTCACGGATTTGAACTACTCTGAAGTCCGCGAGATGCTCCTTTGGCTACCCCTTCGCCAGCTCTTTATAAACCCACCGAGGGAGGGATATGTACATCACACTGCCAGAACTTCGATAAACTTTAGTCTGTTTTCCCCACACACACAGTAGGCCATGATGTCGTTCTACCGTCGCCTCTTCAGCAAGCGAAGGCTAACCCCCCCAATACCCGGATGAGAGTAGCGTTGACGCCCCAGTTCTGCCGGAGCTGCCACGCCCGAAATGTGACTGCAACCTGGTAGCGAAGGTTACGCAGCTTCACGACGGAGATACGGCTGCCCGCTCACTATCTTGCTCAGCGGCCGGGTAAACCAAATGATGTCCATACAAATTAGGGTAACACTACCATTTCATGCATCGATTTTTGTTTTTTTAGGACGAGGACCGTTGTTGCTTTTTCCAATGGATCGACGGGCCGGAACGACGTGACTACGAATTTCTCTACAACTGCCACGACGCCTACCCCACTTCGCCTGAGAACTTCACATGGTGGGAGAGGCCGCCGGGATATGTCCCCTACCTAGATCGACCGGAGTTAAGGGCCGGTGGGCATGGGACCAACCAATCGGTGAGTTTCATGTGCCTCATGTTTCAGCTATAAAGTACCCATTGTAAACCAGTTCATCGCATACATGACTTCAAAAAGAAGTTTTCAAAATGGCTCAAGTCAAGGAAACAAAATCCTCCTTAGGGGCCACCGCAAAGCCCCGAACTGTGCGACCACGGCCTCCAAGCAGTGGTTGATACCGGTGACGAGGATCTAGCGGACAGAAGATTCTACCGGTGCCCGTTGTCCGAGGATGCATGGTGCTGGTACTTCAACTGGGTGGACCCGGAGACGTACCACCCACATCTCAAACTTCCCGTATTTGATAACTGGGGAGAGCAACCCTCGCCGTGGTGCTACTACCTCCCAGAAAATCCGGACCCCGAGTACGCATACGATATTCTTCAACCACCACAGCGGGCATACTGCATTGACTGCAGCGCACGTTTTCGGTTGTACAACAAGAAGCCCAACACACACCTCCGGGACCATATAGTGGAGTGCGAGCCGAAACAGAGGAGGCGTCTCGGCAAGTCTCCGGAAGGGCAAGAGGGTTCGTCCTCTCGAAAGGTACGGGATAAGGGGAAGCACCCGGCCGAGGTCCGCAGTACGCAACAAATCCTTGACGCATTACAAAGGCCATCCGGGAACCCCGGTGGTATTAACATAGGGGGTGCCAGAAATCGGGAAGTGTGGGATGCCAGAGACAGGGGTCCCACCTGTGGGACCCACATCCGACTGGGCTATACGGGCGGAGCAGTAGGCCCAAAGCCCAGTAGCACCACAACGGGCCCGGAGGAGATTCTCGCCTTGTTCCCCAAGCCAACTCCCGATCCTTCGGGGAAGCTTCGCGCCACGCCCGAAGAACCCGCCAAGAACGAAGCATGCAGCCTGACACTGCCAGAGCCTGCGGTTCTTTGAAACTCGACAGGCGGCAGCGCTGAGTCGGGAAAAGCGCAACCACCTCTCCAAGACGTAGTGCGCCGGAGCCAACGAAGACAAAATAGGTGTTGGTAAGGCCACCATGTAGAGGGCCCGGTGGCGCCCATCTGCCATGTACCCTCCCCCCGGTATATAAGGGGAGGAGGGAGAAACAAGAAGAAAGGGGGAGAGGAAAAAGGAAGCTCATATATCCAAGAACACAGGACTAGGGTATTATCTCCTCCGAGAGAGCCCGAACCTGTCTAAAAACAGATTGCCCTCGCATCCTGTGTTACCATCAAGTTTAGATCCCGCACAAATCCCCTAGAATCACAAATCTCATTGCCGGCGAAACCGATCGTCGACAGTTGGCGCGCCAGGTAGGGGCTTGTGTCAAGATCTTCGTCAAGCTTGATGGCTACGACGAGCGAAGCCTCCACAGCCTTCTTCCCGGGCCAGGTCTTCCGCTTTTGGGCTTGACCTTCATCTCCAACGACCTCGGGAGCCTTTCCCTCTCTAAGGGAACCATGCTGCAGCGCGGCGAGGTTTTCGGCGAGCCATCGCCACGACTTCCGCGCCGATCGGAGGGTCCCCCTGTCTCGTGCTCTAAAATGCCGAATGGGGAACCGAAGGCCCATTCCGGCCTAGGAGTCGGACTCGAAGGCACCGAGGTGCGAATGGTGGGGGTTCTCACCGCCAAACCACTCGGCACCTCCGAGCGCCTGGATGCTCACCCAGCTCAGCGGCCGAGTCAGAAGAAAGCCTAGAGAGCTGCTGGAATTTCCGTAGAGTCTGCGTAATCGAGGGCTCGCGGGCGGATTCGCAGCAGCGCCTCGACGCTTACGCCGCCGCCGACTTGGAAGGTGGCCGAGCAACTGAACCTGACGCGCGGGCGCGTACTCTCCGGGATCGCGCCCGGGCTGTCAATGAAGACATTCTGCAAGCTAAGATGGGGGACCAAGCTGTTTTTCGTACCCCGCAGCAGAATATTGTCGCCTCCAAGACACTCCTGGACACCCTGACCCCTATGCTGGGGGCGGGTGATCCAGTCGCCCCGATCGTGGCCCAAGTAAAGGCCATGGTGACGGCGGCAGCGATCCAAATAGCCCAGGCATCGACCAACCGCAAAGGAGCATCACGCCACGGTCCGGAAAGGACCCAGACGGCCAGCAGCCGGTCAGGACGGGAAGCCCGCCAGACACATCATGTTCCGCCTCGCGGAGATGACCTGCGACACAGCATCAACCGCGACCTCCGTTCAGACCTCGACGCCAGGCGCCGCGACCGAGAAAGGGAGGAACAACGCCGTCAAGCCGACGAATATGAACGCTACGGCATTCTTCCGCGAGATCGTGAAGTACGCCAAGCGCGATCCTCTCCGCGTCGATCACCACCCGGAGGGTGTCGCGGGGTCATTGAAGGGGTTCGCGCGTTTACCCCTCACCTACGCCGAGTGGTTTGGCCTGATGGATTTAATCCTAAAGGCATCACCAGGTTCGACGGTGAGAGGGACCCGGAGGCGTGGCTACAAGTATATGCTCTGGCAGTCAGGGCCGCCGGGGGGGATCAGAAAGTCATGGCAAACTACTTACCGGTTACCCTCTCGCCCCTGGCCCAAGCATGGCTCACCGGACTTCCAGCGAACTCTATAGATTCCTGGGGAGATCTGTGTGAGCAGTTCATTTCAAATTTCCAGGGCACCTACGAGCGCCCAGGCACCCCTTGGGACCTGTATCAGCTACACCAAAGGAGGAACGAACCCCTCCGGGAGTTCGTCAAGCGCTTCATGCACAGGAAAAGCACCGTTCGGGATGTCACAGATGCGATTGTGATAGCCGCCTTCCAGAAGGGAGTCAGCGACCCTACCTCATCAAGTAGATGTCCCGGAAGCCACCGACGTCGGTCCGGGAGCTGTTCGCCCTAGCGGACCGTTATGCTTCAGCCTCCGAGGCTCTGGCGGAACGGCGTGACGAGGGGAAGGATCAGGCTGAACCCCCCCGGCGGAAAGAAAAGAAGCGCAAGGGTGAAGAGCTGGTGGCAGTCGCTGCACCAACTCACCCTCACGCCCTCAAAGAGGATGGATATGATAAGGTTATGAACTCACTTTGCCCTTTCCATCCGAAGGGGAGGCATGCCGCCAAGGACTGCTTCACCCTAAAGAGGTTCGCCCGTGAGAGCAAGAAGCAGGCTGGACAAGGTCCGAGTGGGCACGCCGCCAACAAGCCACCTCCCCCCGAAGCCGAGGAGGACTATCAGGAAGCCGATCTCGAGCTCAACTACATATTCGGGGGCTCAGCTGCATATGAGTCCAAGCGGAAGCAAAAGCTCACCGCCCGGGACATCTACGCGGTACGGCCAGAAACGCCCCAATATGTACGCTGGTCCGAGGTCGCGATAACCTACGACCGCTCGGATCACCCGGATCACGTCCCGTTCCCCGGCAGGTATCCTCTCGTCTTGGCGCCTGTCATCCGCGGCATCAAGCTCAAGAGGGTATTGATCGACGGCGGGAGCGGGCTCAATGTCCTCTTTGTCAAAACCCTTGACGATATGGGGATTCCACGGTCGGAGCTAAAGCGCGGATCGTCGCCTTTCCACGGTGTCATACCTGGAACTTCAGCGACACCACTCGGACAAATCACTCTGCCGGTCACTTTCGGCGCGAGGGAGAATTACCGGACAGAGAACCTTGGTTTCGAGGTGGCAGATTTCGCAACAGCATATCATGCCATCTTGGGGAGACCGCGCTGCCAAGTTCATGGCGCACCCACTACACGCATTTGACATTGAAGATGCCGGCCGACTAGTGTCATCGCTCTCACGCGGTGACATGAAGCGATCTTTTTCTGTGATGTGAAAGGCTGCGAGATGGCCGAGTCCACTGGAGGCGCGAAGCGGGTCGGGAGGATCCGGCGAGAAGCGGATTCCGAGAAGCCGGAAGGCGGCGTCCCCACCCGCAAAGCACGAAACCCCGGGATCGGCCCCGAAGAAGGTACCAAAAAAATCCTCCTCGACCCGTCCGATCCGTCGCGAACCGCCTTGATCGGGACAGGGCTCGGGGACAAATAGGAAGACGTGCTCGTCACTTTCCTGCGGGCGAATAAAGACGTCTTCGCCTGGAAGCCGTCGGACATGCCCGGAGTTCCCAGGGAGGTGATCGAGCATGCATTAAATGTAGACCAATCGGCCAGGCCAGTCAAGCAAAGGCTGCGGCGATTCGCCCAAGACCGCCGACAAGCCATCAGGGAGGAGATTACAAAGCTGCTAGCCGCAGGCTTCATCAAAGAAGTGTATCAACCCGACTGGTTGGCAAACCCTGTCCTTGTCCAGAAGAAGAATAAAAGCTGGCGCATGTGTGTTGATTACACCGACCTCAACAAGGCTTGTCCGAAAGATCCCTTTGGTCTCCCCCGTATTGATCAGGTGGTAGACTCCACTACCGGATCCCGACTACTTAGTTTTCTGGACGCCTACTCAGGCTATCATCAAATCCGGCTTCGAGAGGAGGATTGCGAGAAGACCTCGTTTATCACCCCGTTCGGAGCATATTGCTACATCACCATGCCGTTTGGGCTGAAGAACGCTGGCACTACTTATCGGTAGCGATACGGTGTTTTCACCATCGGCTTGGGCCTTAGCGTGGAAGCTTATGTGGATGATATAGTGGTCAAAACCGAGGCAGAAGACAGCCTCACCTCTGATCTAGCCGAGACGTTCACAAGTCTGAGGGCGTTCCAGATGAGGCTAAACCCCGAGAAGTGTGTTTTCGGAGTTTCCTCCGGGAAGCTACTCGGGTTCATTGTCTCTCATCGCGGGATCGAGCCGAACCCGGAGAAAATCGGGGCCATCATGAGGATGGCCCCGCCGCCACCTTAAAGAGGTCCAAAAGCTCACTGGGTGCATGGTAGCGCTTGGCAGGTTTATCTCCCGGTTGGGAGTTCGGGGAATGCCTTTCTTCAAGCTCCTCAAGAAGCAGGACCGCTTTGAATGGACGGCGGAGGCGCAGCAAGCCTTTGAAGAGCTCAAGGTGTTCCTCTCCACCCCTCCAATTCTAGTCTCGCCGGTGCAAGGTGAACCTCTCCTGCTCTACATAGCGGCGACAACTCATGTAGTCAGCGCCGTGATAGTTGTGGAGCGGGAAGAATCGGGACACCGCTACGGCGTGCAACGCCCGGTTTATTTTGTCAGCGAAGTGCTGGGCGAATCCAAGACGCGATATCCTCAAATCCAGAAGCTGCTGTACGCCATCTTGATCTCGTCACGGAAGCTGAAGCATTATTTCCAAGGACATTCGATTTCAGTAGTGACTTCTTTCCCCGTGGGAGAGGTCCTCCATAATCGGGAAGCTACTGGAAGAATTTCAAAGTGGGCAGCCGAGCTTGGAGCTTTCAACGTCTCGTTCAAGCCGTGCACCGCCGTCAAGTCCCAGGCTTTGGCCAACTTTACGGCCGAGTGGACCGAATCCCAGGCTCCCCGCACGGAAGAAGAGCCAGAATATTGGATCATGCACTTCGATGGATCTCTCATGCTTGGAGGAGCAGGGGCGGGAATTCTCCTTGTCTCGCCTAAGGGCGACAGGTTGAAGTATGTCCTTCGGATTCACTTCCCAGACTCGAACAATGCCGCAGAGTACGAGGCTCTCATCCATGGGCTCCGTATCGCCACATCACTCGGAATCCGACGGCTGGCGGTTCGGGGCGACTCCCAGTTGGTGGTGAACCAAGTACAGAAGGACTGGTCGTGCGTGGATCAGACCATGACGGCATACTGCCAGCAAGTCCGAGAATTGGAAGGCAAGTTTGACGGTCTGGAGCTGGTTCATGTCCTCCGCCGCAATAATGAGGCAGCTGACGAGTTGGCTAAAATGGGAGCCACTCGGGCAGATGTCCCGAGTGGTATCTTCGTACAGGATCTTCACGAGCCAACCGTTACAAAACGACGAGAGCCGAGTACGGATCCTGGGACCGGGGTCCTGCTCATCGATCCCGACTGGACTACCCCGTACCTTGATTATCTCCTGAAGGACAAACTCCCGGAAGCGACCACTCTGGCAGAGCGCGTCTCCCGACAAGCCAAGTCCTATGTGGTGGTGGGCGACGAGCTCTTCCGGAAGAGCGCCTCAGGTGTCCTCAGGCGGTGTATTTCGGAACAAGTGGGAAGAGAGCTGCTCCAAGAAATCCACTCGGGGATGTGTGGCCATCATGCGGCATCAAGCGCCTTGGTTGGGAAAGCCTACCGACAGGGCTTCTTCTGGCCAACGGCAGTAACGGATGCCAAGGAGATCGTTCGAACCTGCGAGGGCTGCCAGTTCTATGCAAGGCAGGCACACTTGCCGACGCAGGAGCTGCAAACTATCCCCATCTCTTGGCCCTTCGCAGTCTGGGGGCTCGATTTAGTGGGCCCGCTCAAGAAGGCTCAAGGTGGTTTCGCCTACCTCTTCGTAGCTATTGACAAGTTCACCAAGTGGATCGAAGCCAAACCAGTCGCCACTATCACTACGGTTAAGGCCAAGGAGTTCTTCCAGGATATCGTGGTCAGATTCGGAGTGCCCAACCGGATCATCACGGATAACGGCACCCAATTCAGGAGTGAAGAATTCCAAGAGTGGTGCGAAGGCGTCGGGATCAAGATCTGCTTCGCCTCGGTGGCTCACCCACGAAGCAATGGGCAGGTCGAGCGGGCTAACGGTCTGGTCCTCCAAGGCCTTAAGGCCAGGATCTTCGACCGCCTCAAACCATACGCTGCCCAATGGGTGAAGGAGTTACCGTCGGTACTCTGGGGACTCAGAACCACTCCCGGTAGAACAAGCGGCCAAACACCCTTTTTCTGGTCTATGGTGCAGAGGCGGTTCTGCCGACCGAACTAGGGTTCGAATCCACGAGGGTTCGGAACTACGACGAAGCCGAGTCCGAGGGAAGCCGAATGGTGGAGCTTGATCAACTCGAGGAGGCTCGGAACGTTGCAGCCATCCAGTCGGCTAAGTACCTCCAAGGACTTCGGCGCTACCACTCTCGCAATGTCAGAAGTAGAACCTTTTCAGAAGGAGATCTGGTCCTGAGAAGGAATCAGAAAAGCGAGCACAAGCTCTCTCCAATTTGGGAAGGTCCGTACATTGTGGAGAAGACGGTCCGGCCGGGTGCTTATCGACTTAGACGTGAAGACGGCGAGATTTTGGCGAATACTTGGAACGCCGAACAGCTCCGTCGCTTCTACGCATAAGTTATGTACCCGACTCTCACATATTAAATAAAATGGTGATCCGTCTTATTTTCTGAAGTTCTGTGTGATGCTAGTCCCGAGTGGTTGTTACTCGACTGGTGTAACACCTAACCCTGGTCGCGCCGGTACAAAACGCACGGAAATAAAAACCGCGATGAGCACAAAACTCCGGCGGTTTATACCAGCGCGCATAACAGAATGGGTAGAGCCTGAAAGCATTAACCACTCGGGAACTACAATTCACAGCGCCAGAATTTAACCGAGATTCGCCTGATCGTGAGTTTCTAGCCATCAAAAGCTCGAGCCCCAACGCCTCGTTCTTTGGCGCTGAGCAATGACTAGAACAGTTGATCAGGCGGAACCCTAAAACTCGGAATAAATATGACGACATAGATCGGGCAAGTTTTCACACTTTGTTCCTTAGTATTAGTAATTTACATTGCTAACTTTCTTTTTCATTTTCTCGCGCTAAAAAAAAAAAGAAAAAAAGGGGGAAGGCGGGGCGGCTCCTGCCGCCAATCCTGCTGCTGCTTCTGCCGCTGGGAGGCTCGGGAGAGAGGTCGTCGGGATCAGACGCGACGCGAGTGATGTAGCGCCGCTAGGATCTCGTCCTCAACCACCCAAAGGGGTGGTATGAGGCGAACGAGAGTCCTGATGGCCAGGTCGTCGCGGCGCTCGCGCCCGATCATCTCCATGATGATCTCAGCCACCTCGTGGAGCCCCGGAGCCACCTGCAGCAAGGCGGCCACTGCGGCGGCGTCGCTGGCGGCTCCTTCCTCCTCCTTCGCCTCTAGAGTGGCGAAGTCGAGCTCCTCCCAAAACTCTGCCTCCTCCCAGTTATGGAGTAGCCCAAAGAATCGCTGGCGGAAGAATGCCGCGTAGGGGCCAACGAATCTCCTCATGCTAGCCATGGAGGAAGGCTGGGAGGAAAGAAAGAGGAAGAAGAAGAAGAAGAAGGGGACGATCGCTCGAGGGCGGTGACGTCCCATTTATAACCTGTACCTGGCTCCGGAATCGAGGCGACGCCATTCAAAAACGCAAAAGACGAAGCGACGCCGCAAGACTGACAATTCGTTCGGAGTGCCAAAGAAGATCGGTACGTTGAACAAAATCAAGGGGCATTTCGCCAGACACGTGTCATGAGCAGTTCAAGCTCACTCGGCCTTCCCGCTTAATTCGCTCAAATTAAGCGAAAAGCCCGGGGGCTGGAGAGCTAGGAAACGACGCAAGCCTGGGGGGCTAAACCACTCAGCCAGGTGGCCACAACGTAAGTCCCGACGCTCGAGAGCTGCACGCCAGCCTCTCGGAAAAGCGTGTCTGGGGAAAGAAAGCCACGGGCCAAGACCCTGGCGCTTAGGAGCCAAACCAGTCGGCTGAAACCCACCCAGAAAGGCGCAACGGGATCCAAAAGGCTGTAGGCCTATATTCTAGCAACTCAGACAAAGGAGAAGGAGTGAAAGAGGTCTGGAGCTCATTTAGCAGAGGACAACACAGACAAATTATATTCAAGTGAGAAGACACAATATTTCAAACAAGGAGGGCCAGCACTCGGCATCAAGGTTCACATCGAAGTCAGAATTCTAGATTCTCTAACAAGGCTTGCGATGCACCGGAGACCTCTTCGAGGAGCGCGTTGGCCTTGTCTTCATCACAGGCAAAACCTTCTTTCACAGCTTCGAGGTCAACTCTCGGATAATGAGACTTGACCACCGCCAATGCCTGGTTCGCACTCATTGTCGCGGACTCCTTGGCGTAAGCTCTGATCCTGTCGGCTCCTCCAGAGAGAAGCGGAACAGCGTCGTCCTCCTGGCCCGGCTCAACTCCTTCAATACGCAGAAGGTGCAGAACTGGCTCGCAGGCGACGCGCAGCTCAGTCTAGCCCTGTTCGGCAGCGGCCATCTTCTCCTTGCATTCTACAACAAAGTCAAACGGCCATCAAGAGCACACCCGACGCCAAGTATGTTCAACCCAAGTCAAAGAAATTTACCCTTCAGCTCCCGCTGCATCCTCTCCAAGCTGACTCGAGCTTCGAGGCCAGAGTTCTCTGAAGCCTCCAGTCGGGCTCTCAGCTCAGCAACGGTCGAGTCGCGCTCTGAAACACGAGAGCGTCATCATCCTCTCCAACCATCCAAAAAGACATCCAAACCGAGTCCAGGGGAGGATCCCACCTTCGAGCGCATGCTCAAGCTTCGTCTTCTCCTCCCGGATCGCCATACATTGGTCCTCGAGCCCGTGGACCTCTTTCCATCTGTCCGCGCTGATCTCGCTGAGCTTGTCCTGGTACTGCTTCTGCTCCTTGAGCTTCGGGAGCACCTTCCGAAAAAATTGCGACCGCTGCTCCGAGCGCTCCCCCATGCCCTAGGTAACGGGGCAGAATCTCAGGGAGAAGTCAGCAGGCAACAAATTGAAGACAAGAGACTCACCCTAACGAGCGTGCTACACCTGACGGTGAGCTCATAAAGCTCCTTTCGAGCCGCTCTCTCCATCTCATCGTCCTCTTCCATCCCTTTCCAGTCGGAACCCCCCTCCCACCATACGGTCCGATTCGGGGGCTTCGGCAGAGGACCGAGCGGCGGTGGCTCTCGAGGCACCTCCTCCACTCCGGGAGACGGTGCCGGGTCAATCTCGTCGGCGGGCGGACCACGATGGATTCGGCCGTCGGCGGCCAGCGCCCGGTGGCGGCGCCGGCGATCGGCGGCGAGGTGACCTAGCCGACGCGGCGGGGGCTCCCCTTGGGGAAGCCTGCGCCCGGGGCTCCTTTTCAGGAGACCCCTCCACCGGGACGTCCATAGCAGGAGTCCTGAATCAGCAAAAAGGGAAGACACCTCAACACAGGCAATAACAAAAAGACAAAGATCACCCAAAAAGAATACCTCTTGGATTTCTTGAATTTCATCCCAGGTCTCATCCGAGACCCAGCACCACTCGGAGGGAAGTCAGCGCTTGCAGCCGGGGCTGCCCCTGGGACAGAAGGCTGTGGCTCTGTGCTTCGTGATCCGGGTGCATTGGAGGTCGAAGGCCCGGCTGACGAAAGACCAGCGGCCTCCTCCGCCGATTCCCGGCGCAGCTCGTCGACCGAGGTGTCAGCCACTCGCTTCGCCTGAGCATTTCTCAGCCGAGAGAGGCCGACGACCAGAGCGTCAGAGAGGAAGGACGCGCGTTCCTGAAAAAGGAACGATTGCACCCTGTTTGAGTCACACATCAGTCAAGAAATCATGGAACAGTTTTTCGAGAGAATAGTGCACTCACAGGTGGGGGAGGCCTTGCCGTCGAAAATTTATGAGGGCAGCCCCTGTTGGTGATCACTGTGCCAGGCACGAAGAGATCAACTACCCGTGCTGCCAGCGCCTCCATCGACAAGGACGTATCCGTTTCCCGAGTGGGGTCCCGAGACCCGCCGTACTGGAACCCCAAATGGATTCTCTCCTTCAAGGGCTGCACCCGGCGCTTCACAAAGCTGTTCGCGATCCCGGGACCCGTCAGCCCTCGGTTCTTCAGATCGTCAATCAATGCCAGAAGCTCGGGAATTTGGTCCGAACCGCCTCCATCCGGGGCGTCGCTCCAGCATCGGGAAGCTTTAGGGGCGCGGCCAGCGAAGGGGGCGAGGAAAGGGTCAACATTGGCACAATAGAACCACTCCCGCCTCCAACCTTTGAGGGAGGTCTTGAGGGGAACGACGAATATCGCTTCTTGAGCCCTCCCGCGGTGGAGCCCGGCCGCCCAACGACGCTGGGAGCGGCCCGGTTCGGATGAGGCTTGAGCAAGAAGAAGGAGCGGAACAAGTCCAAATGAGGACGTATCCCAAGATACGCCTCGCAAAGCTGAACGAAGATAGCGATGTGAAGAATCGAGTTGGGGTTCAAATTGATCAGCTCGATTACGTAAAAGTGGAGGAGCCCCCGGAAGAAGGCGCTTCCAGGAACACTAAATCCGCGCCAGAAGAAGGACTCGAACACCACAATCTCGTTTTCTAGAGGTGTGGGGTAGGGGTCACCTGCGGCGGGATGGGCGGAGATCAACTCCAGCGGAGGAAGGACGCCGGCGGCGACCAGTTCCTCCAAGCAGGACGTCGTGGTGATGGAGGTCTCCCACCCCGCAGTCGCAGGGTCGGTGCTACCCCCCGACGCTGACGAGGATCCCGAAGAGGAAGACATCTCTGTGAAGGAGACCTGGGGGGAGGAACCGTCGGGGGCCTTGGGCGCGAAACTAGAAACCCTAAGTCGCCCAAATCACCGGAAGAGGCTTAAAGGTTTCTCAACTGTGGTGGGGGAAGGGCAGAGGTACCTTCGCCTAGCAAGTTTTCCCTCATTTATAAGGAACAAGCCTTAATTTTCGCCTTACGGCGGGGAAAGCAAGGGCCTCGCTTTGATTCGGGCCGAGATCTAGGCACGCCTCATGTCGGGCCGAAGTCGAAGTTGCGCAAGACGCAACCAGGTGTCAAGTCTGGTTCGAAGTTTGGGATAAAGTGCGCCCCATGATGGGCCTGAACGCCGGCCGCCACGGAAGCTTGGGGCTGGGCACTTTCCGAACATCCTCGAGCGGTATGCCCCATAATTTGGGGTCAATTGCTGGTCACTGCCTCTTAGCGTGATTGGGTACCGTGGGAGGATTTTCACCAAGTCGGTCTTGAGGATGCGCCCCATGAGGGTGCAAGCGATCTTGGCAAATAGCGGGCACAGGAATCACTCAAAATGACCAAGGTATGCCCCATGAGGGTCGGCTGAGCGATAAGTCGGTTGCCGCACACCGTAAACGGGTGCGGGTACCACTCGGCCACGAGCCAAAAACGACCAAGGTATGCCCCATGAGGGTCGGCTGAGCGATAAGCCGGTTGCCGCACCCCGTAAACGGGTGCGGGTACCACTCGGCCACGAGCCAAAAACGACCAAGGTATGCCCCATGAGGGTCGGCTGAGCGATAAGCCGGTTGCCGCACACCGTAAACGGGTGCGGGTACCACTCGGCCACGAGCCAAAAACGACCAAGGTATGCCCCAGGAGGGTCGGCTGAGCGATAAGCCGGTTGCCGCACACCGTAAACGGGTGCGGGTACCACTCGGCCATGAGCCAAAAGACTGCGGTACGTCCCACGAGGGCCAGTTGAGCGACAAGCCGGTTGCCGCGCACCGTGAACGGGCGCGGGTACCACTCGGCCACGAGCTAAAAACCACGGTGGCTCCACACTACAAGTTCTTTACGATCTCTTTTCCCGTATGATCTTTATGACAGGATAAGAGACGGAAATCCGATCCTAAAGCACTTGGGGGCTGCTGTGGGATGCTAGAGACAGGGGTCCCACCTGTGGGACCCACATCCGACTGGGCTAGACGGGCGGAGCAGTAGGCCCAAAGCCCAGTAGCACCACAACGGGCCCGGAGGAGATTCTCGCCTTGTTCCCCAAGCCAACTCCGATCCTTCTGGAAGCTTAGCGCCACGCCCGAAGAACCCGCCAAGAACGAAGCATGCACTGACATCGCCCGAACTGCGCGGTTGCTGAAACTGACAGGCGGCGCGCGGAGTCGGGAAAAGCGCAACCACCTCTCCAAGGCGTAGTCTTGCGAGCCAACGAAGACAAAATAGGTGTTGGTAAGGCCACCATGTAGAGGGCCCGGTGGCGCCCATCTGCCATGTACCCTCCCCCCGGTATATAAGGGGAGGAGGGAGAAACAAGAAGAAAGGGGGAGAGGAAAAAGGAAGCTCATATATCCAAGAACACAGGACTAGGGTATTATCTCCTCCGAGAGAGCCCGAACCTGTCTAAAAACAGATTGCCCTCGCATCCTGTGTGACCATCAAGTTTAGATCCCGCACAAATCCCGTAGAATCACAAATCTCATTGCTGGCGAAACCGATCGTCGATAGGAAGGCATGCCCATATGGGAGGGCAGGACTCCACAGAATGCACACAAACAAGTTACTTCTTACACCCCAGAGACGTATGGCAGGCCATGGAACTCTTTCATAAGAGAGATTGAGCGGTGTCCAAGAACAAATCGCACAAGATTGACAGGTGATGTATGTCGGGACCCCGAATTTGCAAATCCGGACCCTCTGTGTATTCAGCACTAGTCCAGGAACGCGCTAGTGCACACAGTCTTAACATCGGTATATATCACAATCATACCATACGATACTATCAAAGTACTTTATTTAAATAATCAAAGGGTTACTCGACCTTATGGCCAAGTTACAAATATATGCCTTGCAGAAACTTATTAAAGAAATAGCGGCGGCCCGGAAAATCAAATAAACTTAGTGGCGCCATCCAGTATACCACGAGCAAGCTGTGGGCTCGCATCCCCTAAGTAAGGCAGGTCTTCTTGGAGTTCCTCCTCCAAAGTGGCGTAATCTCCTCTTCAAGCGATATTGTGTTGAGGCAAGGGTGAGTACTTGGTACTCGGCAAGTCATACCTGAATGCAAGCTAATATACTATATGCATGGCTTAGTACAAAGGAATAGCTCGGGAATTATATTTGCGATGACTTAGACTTTTGACAAGTAATATAAGTAGATTTGAAGCATTAGAAATAAGTAAAGCATAAATAACTTTTCAAGAAGTTTAAATAACATTTTCCCATCCTAAACCATATTTCCATCATCTTCCTTGTTAAACCAACCCATCTTTTCAAAACCAAGTTATTTTGGAAAAGTCTACCCCTTATTTGTAATTCCGAGCATTGTCGATCTGCAGTGGACTCGGCTATTCAAATAGATTCTACACTCTGCGGAGGTTATGCACTTTACCCACAGATACAATCCACTCACCACGTCGGTAGTGAATCGCCATACAAGAGTATGTCTGAATGACGATCATAACAAAGCCTTTGGAAGCCTCAAACAACACGGTGGTCCTCTCGGTGCGTGCTCTACACCATCCCTTCCCTTAGCCAAGGCGAAGTATGGGACCAACACACCGTTAGATGGGTACACTGGCCACAGCACGTCACTCCCAGACAATCACACAAGCGGTGTATGGCGACACCCTGAGGCTCCACAAGTGAGTCCTTAGCGACTTAGTCAACTAGGGCCGTCCCATTCCGACCATGTGGTTGCAAGTATGACCCAGGTTCAAAAGGCTTGCAAGGTTAAGTCCTTAGAGTGACGAGGGCAAGACTACTGAAAAACCAAATCAACACTCCCAATGCCACAACTTGGCCCCTGATTACTCTTGCCACATGCCGGTCAGCGTTTATCAAACCCGATTGATTACCATGCACCACGTGCCATCAACATCACATGATACTTTTCAAAAACAGTATCAATATATCATAAAGTCAATAATAGAATTTGATTATACAAAATCATGTCATGAGCAGTGCTTAGCGGTCTAAGCGTTATACTACAACGATCTAAACCCATGTTGGCAATTTAATAATGTCCAACTAATCAAACCACAACTAGGGTGACAGGGATCATGGCACATACTTAAGTAATCAATGTTTCATATAGCAAATTGGTATTTATATAACCCCCAGTTTTAAACCAAGTATCTTTCTAATTGAACTAGCATGCAATAGTTTAAATCAAAATAGATTTGAAATGGGATCAATATGGTCAAAGCACAACTTGCCTTCAAAAGCACTTGCTCTTGATCTTGAGTTGGATCTGAGTCAATACTTCTCCTTGAATCCCTCAGGCACTTCAAGCGTCTACTGCGTAAAGCGTGCAAATAGCAAATACACAAATAAACACTAGGCAAAGATCCCAAAACTCCAAATAAAATCCATAAGCAGAGAGAACATAATTTTACGGATTTTAGAAGCTGAATAAATCAAATTTGGAGTTAAAAGCATAAAGTTATGATTATTTAAAGTTTAAATAATCAATTAAATAATTTTACAGAGAAAAACTTTAGTCAAGAATTAAATAAAATTTATATTTAGGTAGATCTTAATTTTATACAAATTTAGAAATTTGAATCGCTCAAATCGGAGTTGAAGCGCCAAAAGTTATAAGCGTTTGAAGTTTGAATCTAAATTTGAAATCATTATTCGAATTAATAAATCATTTTCTTTTTCGGAAATTAATTATTGCGTCGACATGGACACGTGGCAGCTCTGATTGGCTGCTTGGCGTCGGTACGTCCATGGGCTTGGTCCACGCGCTCGGCTCGGGTCCGCACGGTGGACTCGGTCCACGGCTCACGTGGCCGACATGTAGGCCTCTCGGGTGGCGTCATCGGCCCGGCGTCGGCGGGGCTCGACCAGTCTTTGGCAGGTGGGACCCATTGTGGCGTCATGGGTGGCGTCGGCGCTGGCGAGTCGACCAGCGACATCACGGCCCCTCGACCGCAGCGGGCGGCGTAGCGTCGGCGTACTGCCAGTGGGCGTGGAGCGTTGGCCATGGCGGTCCATCTTCCCGAAACGCATTAAGCGCCAATCTCGGTAGTTGGTTTTGAAAATCAGCGGCGGCGGATTAGATCCGAGGTTAACTGCGTTGAAACTACTCGTTGCTCGTGGGCGTTCGATCTAGATCGGGCGATCGAGATCTAATCCTATATTACGCGCGCGCTGAGCGTGGCAATTGTGAACCGTTGGATCTTGATCCAGCGATCGGAATCTAATCGGGTTTGGGAACACGTGAGCTGCCTCAACCGTCCGATCTGGATCAAGCGGTCTCGAGCTCGCAGACAGCGATGGCTTCCCAGCGGCTTGGCCGGAGAGCGGGGGCGGCAACGAGCCGGCGGCGTTTGGGGCGTGCTCCGGCGAGATGAAGCCTCCGCCGAGTGCGTCGTCGCGAGACTCGGATCTGAGCTCCCTTCGGCGGAAAACGACAGACGGCAGCGAAACGGCGCAAACCCGCGCGGCGGAGGAAGAACAACTCGGCGGCGATTGCGGCTCAACGGTGGCGGCTTGGCGAGATGGCTCGAGAGCAGGTGCGCAAGGATGAGAGCAACCTCGAGGGGCGTCTCACGCTTTAAATAAGCCTCGGCGTCCGTACCTAGGCGGAAACCTAGTTCGCTCTGGCGTAGCGGCTGGCGAAGTCGGCTCGGTTCGGCGAAAACGGCGAAAATCGTGGCCGTCCGCATTAAGCGCGATCAACGGCACGATCGCGCAGCGCGATCGGATCCGGCGATTCTGGCTCGAGCCGTGCGGTGATCTCGGCCGTTGGATCTTGATCCAGCGGTTGGGATTGATTAGGATTTAAGTGGGTTGATTGAGTCAAGCGGCGAAAGGTGGGACTCGAGTCGACTTCGGTCGGATGAGCGATTACTTGACCGAGTTGGATTTTCCAGCGAATTAATATTTAAAATAATTCCCATAATTCATTTAATTCATTAAAAATAGCAAAAGACTCGTAGAAAAATTCGGAAAAATTCTGGAAAATATTTTGGAACATTTTGGACTCAAATAAAATATTTCCGACAAAATTTTATTTGCAAAATTAAATTCTTTAATTATTTCAAAATGGAATAAATTCAAATAAATTCCAAATAAATCCAAATAAATTCCAGAAAATTCCAAAAATTCACCCAAGTGCCAAATCACACATGAATTTAAGAAAAGCAAAATTTTGGGATGTTACAATGTAATATGTAGAAAATGTATGGCATCATTCCCACTCTACGAACACTGGCGGAACGATCACTTGTTCCACCATTACAATCAGTGTTATTGGCACTTCTCCTAGCAATGTCGTCACTGTTGTAATATCCGTTGTATCTGCCATACTAAGGTTGAGTTTGCGTACTAAGTTTGATGGCTGCATCTACATGCTTTTGTTATTGTCCTTTCTCATATTATGTTGGACCATTTATTTCTATCAGCGGAAACATAGGCGTAGATGAAATATTTTTCCATAATATGGTACTACATATATCAAAGAGCAAATCTGCAACATTCGTGGTAGAAAATACATTCGAACGTGACAATTTACAGGCTGCCGAAAAGGCTTAAATGTTATCGTTGACAATAGCACTTAGGGTTATTGTGGCGGTATATTTTTGTACTGAACAAAGGCGTAGATGAAATATTTTTCCATAATATGGTACTACATATATCAAAGAAAAAATCTGCGTCATTCGTGGTAGAAAATACATTCGAACGTGACATTTTACAGGCTGCCGAAAAGGCTTAAAAGTTATCGTTGACAATAGTACTTAGGGTTATTGTGGCGGTATATTCTTGTACTGAACAAAGGCGTAGATGAAATATTTTTCCATAATATGGTACTACATATATCAATGAGCAAATCTGCGTCATTCGTGGATTAAATAACATTCGAACGTGACATTTTACAGGCTGCCGAAAAGGCTTAAAAGTTATCGTTGACAATAGTACTTAGGGTTATTGTGGCGGTATATTTTTGTACTGAACAAAGGCGTAGATGAAATATTTTTCCATAATATGGTACTACATATATCAAAGAGCAAATATGCGTCATTCGTGGTAGAAAATACATTCGAACGTGATATTTTACAGTCTTGAAAAGGCTTAAAAGTTATCGTTGACAATAGTTCTTAGGTTTATTGTGGCTGTATATTATTGTACTTAACAAATGCGTAGATGAAATATTTTTCCATAATATGGTACTACATATATCAAAGAGCAAATATGCGTCATTCGTGGTAGAAAATACATTCGAGCGTGACATTTTACAAGTTTAAAAGGCTTAAAGGTTATCGTTGACAATAGTACTTAGGGTTATTGTGGCGGTATATTCTTGTACTGAACAAAGGCGTAGATGAAATATTTTTCCATAATATGGTACTACATATATCAATGAGCAAATCTGCGTCATTCATGCCGAAAATAACATTCGAACGTGACATTTTATAGGCTGCCGAAAAGGCTTAAAAGTTATCGTTGACAATAGTACTTAGGGTTGTTGTGGCGGTATATTTTAGTACTGAACAAAGGCGTAGATGAAATATTTTTCCATAATATGGTACTACATATATCAAAGAGCAAATCTGCGTCATTCGTGGTAGAAAATACATTCGAACGTGACATTGTACAGGCTGCCGAAAAGGCTTAAAAGTTATCATTCACAATAGTACTTAGGGTTATTGTGGCGGTATATTCTTGTACTGAACAAAGGCGTAGATGAAATATTTTTCCATAATATGGTACTACATATATCAATGAGCAAATCTGCGTCATTCGTGCCGAAAATAACATTCGAACGTGACATTTTACAGGCTGCCGAAAAGGCTTAAAAGTTATCGTTGACAATAGTACTTAGGGTTATTGTGGCGGTATATTTTTGTAGGAAACAAAGGCGTAGATGAAATATTTTTCCATAATATGGTACTCCATATATCAAAGAGCAAATCTGCGGTATTCGTGCCAAAAAATACATTCAAACGTGACATTTTACAGGCTGCCGAAAATGCTTAAAAGTTATGGTTGCCAATAGTATTTAGGGTTATTGTGGCGGTATATTTTTGTAGGAAACATAGGCGTAGATGAAATATTTTTCCATAATATGGTACTCCATGTATCAAAGAGCGAATCTGCGGTATTCGTGCCGAAAAAATTTACGTCCTACCGAAAGTGCTTCAGTATTTAAATAGGGTATTCAACTCAATTAATACCTACATATTTTTTGCATAAATGGAACATCCAACACTATATGCATATGGTATAATTATTTTTGGAGCCATGTTTTGTATATTTTCGCCATCTGGTACAGCGACTACCTATTTTCGCCAAACCGTGTGGCGAATACCCTATTTTCGCCACACGGTACGGCGGAAATACCCTAGCCCATGGTTAAGTATACTTAATAGCGCAATTAGCCTATTTTCGCCGAACCGTGTGGTGAAAATAGGGTGTTCGCCATACCGTTCGGCGAAAATAGGGTATTCGCCATACCGTTCGGCGACGGCATATTATTTTTGCAAATTTTTTATTCCGTATATTAAAAACGCAATTCAATTTAAAAAAAGTATTATTTAAAAAAAATTCACTACTCCACTAATAACACTACATTGCTTTAGGATTTGTAGTGCTTCTGTGCATGCTCTCGGAAAAAAAAAGAAAAAATTAAATACATGAAGAGTCGGAATTACAATTGTCTACCGCTCCACTACTATCAATATTGTTGCTGGTGGCAATACGCCTCCGCGAATTTGATTCTAGCCTTAGCAACTAAACTTATGAAGGTTTAATTTTCATCTCACAATTTCAGTTTCCATCTGATTAGCCAGTATTTTTGTTTACTTAAAGCATGAATCTCTTGAGTAATGATAGCATACAACTAAGCAATACTTAGGCAAATAGTTGAATAATCCAAGCGAAGAAATTTCAACCTGCAATTTTGAAATATTCAAATTACTTGCATAATTTAAAAGCTAAATGCAATTTGAGGCATTTATTTCCTCCTAGTCTTCATATGCTTATTCTAAAGAGGAGGATTAGTAATGTTTACATTTTTAAATCTGGAATTGATGGTTTATATGCTCATGTTCAATTTGGGTTGTATCAAATCCATTCATATATGCTACTGCATTCTAAAGAGGAGGATTAGTAATGATGAATTGAACAATTAATGCTTCAATAGCTATATGAGGCATCTTTTGGCTTTCTTTCTTCTATTTAATTGTGATTCTTATTTATTCAGTATATGTTATGTTTCAGTATTCGAGGATTAGAATATGCTATGTCAATGCTTCAATGTTTTCTTCTTATTTTTCTTTTATTGCTCGATGATTCAAATTGGGTCAAATGATGAATTGAACAATTAAGGTTGTGAATTAGGCCTTGAATCAGTAGACATCCATGCTACAAATTGTTTAATTCCTATGCATTAAATAAAGTATATACGTATTATATATTTATATGGACTTGTAGTTATTATTATCATGTTGATTTCAATTTTGGGATATTTTTAGAATATAAAAAACTAGGAATCCTTCCATTTTATATTAATACACTGAAAAGATTACAATTTTAGTTATTATTCTCATGTTGATTACAATTTTAGAATATTTTTATAATATCAAAAAAACTAGGAATCCTAGATTATAAAAAAAGTATATACCTATTATATATTTATATAGACCTTTTAAATAAGATATATAGCTATTATATTAATACCTTAAACTGCATGATTAGGAAGGTAAGGATTCAAGGCCTTCTTTACATAGTTAATTGTTTAGTTCAAATGAGATAAACTTGACCCAAGTGTAGATGAGGTAAGAGCTAGTCTCTAGCATTGCTACACCAATTGCCTGAGAGCACTACCAATCATTGGACTTTCTCTTAACCTTGTATGTACAAAATAACTCTTAACTTACCTTCTCTTAAATTTGCTTCTCTTAACTTTCTTTCTCTTAAATTCTATATCAATAGCTTCATCAACAATAGATGGAGGGGACCCCTGAGCCTAACCCAAGTAGGAGCCCGAGCAGAAGCCCGACTAGCTTCCTCAACATCCACACATCGGACGCTGAAGTTTCGCCTGCCCTTGATGTCGCGGTAGCAAGGCGTCGTGGATGAGGGCAAACAAAGAAGCCTAAAGGCCGACATGTTATCTCCGACATATCAGAGACTGGGGCTCCTAGTTCACCACAAGCAGTAGTTTCTAAATATAAATCAACCTGCGGGTGCATCGTTAGGGATAAAGTGCCAATCATCTATCAGGACTGGCATAAAGTGCCCGCCACCACAAAAGAGGACCTTTGGATAGAGCTGAAACAAAGCTTTGAATTCCCCGAAGGAGTCAAGAACCTCGTGCGTCGGGATGCCTTGATGACCATGGGTACCTGTTGGAAGAACTTCAAGACCCGGTTGAACTGCAAATATTTGAAGAAAAACCGGTCGGCCATTACGGACTATCCAAAACTGGAACCATACTGGGATGAGTTTGTGGCGATGAAGTCCAATGAATGTCGGGACCCCGAATTTGCAAATCCGGACCCTCTGTGTATTCAGCACTAGTCCAGGAACGCGCTAGTGCACACAGTCTTAACATCGGTATATATCACAATCATACCAAACGATACTATCAAAGTACTTTATTTAAATAATCAAAGGGTTACTCGACCTTATGGCCAAGTTACAAATATATGCCTTGCAAGCGTAACTTATTAAAAGAGAAATAATAGCAGCGGAAAATCAAATAAACTTAGTGGCGCCATCCAAGATACCACAGGCAACCGATCGGCTCGCATCCCTAAGTAGACGGGTCCTCTTGGAGTTCCTCCTCCGAAGCTGGCGTAGTCTCCTCTTCAACTGTATTGTGTTGAGGCAAGGGTGAGTACTTGGTACTCGACAAGTCATGCACAATGCAAGCTAATATACTATATGCATGGCTTGGTACAAAGGAATAGCTTAAGGTATATTTATGTAAACAGATTTGACAAGTAATATAAGTAGATTCAGCAAGAAAACAAGTAAAGCATAAATAACTTTTCAAAAGTTTAAATAACATTTTTCCCCATCCTAAACCATATTTCCATCATCTTCTTTGTTAAACCAACCCAACTTTGCAAATCCAAGTTATTTTCGTAAAATCTAACCCTTGATTTGTAATTCCGAGCATTGTCGATCACAGTGGACTCGGCTATTCAAATAGATTCTACACTCTGCAGAGGTTATGCACTTTACCCACAAGATACAATCCACTCACCACGTCGGTAGTGAATCGCCATACAAGAGTATGCGAATGAGCGATCATAACAAAGCCTTTCTAAGCCTCAAACAACACAGGTGGTCCTCTCCGGTTCGTGCTCTACACCATCCCTTCCCTTAGCCAAGGCGAAGTATGGGACCAACACACCGTTAGATGGGTACCTGGCCACGCCCACGATACGCTCCCGTACAATCACACAAACGGTGTAATCGACACCCTGAGGCTCCACAAGTGAGTCCTTAGCGACTTAGTCAACTAGGGCCGTCCCATTCCAGCCATGTGGTTGCAAGTATGACCAGTTCAAAGGCTTGCAAGGTTAAGTCCTTAGAGTGACCAGGCAAGACTACGAAAAACCAAATCAACACTCCCAATGCCACACTGGCCCACCTGATTACTCTTGCCACATGCCCCGGTCGAAAACTGTTTATCAAACCCCAGTTGATTACCATGCACCACGTGCCATCAACACCACATGATACTTTTCCAAAACAGGTTCAATATATCATTAAGTCAATATTAACATTTAATTATCCAAAATCATGTCATGAGCACGTAGCAGGTCTAAGCAGTATACTACAACGATCTAAACCCATGTTGGCAATTTAATAATGTCCAACTAGTAAACCACAACTAGGGTGACAAAGGGTCATGGCACATACTTAAGTAATCAAGGTGTCATATATCAAATTGGTATGTATCTAACCCCCAGGTTTAAACAAAGTATCTTTCTAATTGAACTAGCATGCAATAGTTTAAATCAAAATAGATTTCGAAATAGGATCAATATGGTCAAAGCACAACTTGCCTTCAAAAAGCACTTGCTCTTGGTCTTGAGTTGGATCCTGAGTCAATACTTCTCCTTCGAATCCCTCCGGCACTTCAACGTCTACTCGTAAAGCGTGCAAATAGCAAATACACAAATAAACACTATGCAAAAGATCCCAAAACTCCAAATAAAATCCATAAACAGAGAGAACATAATTTTCTGGATTTTTAGAAACTGGAATCGTCAAATTTGGAGTTAAAGCATAAAAGTTATGATGATTTAAAGTGTAAATAATCAATTAAATAATTTTACAGAGAAAAACTTTAGTCCAAAAATTAAATAAAATTTATATTTAGGTAGATCTTAATTTTATACAAATTTAGAAATTTGAATCGCTCAAATCGGAGTTGAAGCATAAAAGTTATAAGCGTTTGAAGTTTGAATCTAAATTTGAAATCATTATTCGAATTAATAAATCATTTTCTTTTCGAAATTAATTATTGCGTCGGCATGGACACGTGGCAGCTCTGATTGGCCTGGCCGACGTCACGGTCCATGGGCTCGGTCCATGCTCGGCTGTCCACGGTGGACTCGGTCCACGGCTCACGTGGATCGACATGTGGGCCCACTCGGGTGACGCTATCGCCGACGTCGGCGGGGCTCACCACGGCGCCGCAGTGGGACTCCATCGTGACGTCATGGGTGACGTCGGCGCTTAGGCTGGGTTAGCCATCGACATGCGGGCCCTCGACACGCGGGCCCGCGTGTCGGCGTCACACGCTGCCAGCTGCGTGGGCCGACTGACGCGTCGGTCCAACTTCCCGACACGTGGCGCCAATCTCGTCCTGGCTGGTTTGAAAATCAACGGCGCGGATTAGATCCAGGGTTAACACGTTGAAACTACTCGATGCTCGTGGGCGCTCGATCTAGATCGGACGGTCGGATCTAATCCTATAATCGCCTTTGCTAAAGACGTGGCGATTGTGAACCGCTGGATCTTGATCCAACGGTCCGCATCTAATCGGGTTTCTAGGGTTTGGGAAACACGTGAACTCACCGTTGCCGTCCGATCTGGATCCAACGGCACGGCTCGAGGGCGGCGATGGCACGCGGCGGCGCCGCTTGACCGGAGACGAGGGCAGCGACCTTGCCGTCGGCGTTTCGGGCGCTCCGGCGAAGTGAGGGTACTCGAACGCGTCTCGTCTTAGGAATCCGGATCTGGCTTGATGACGGCGGAGGGCGACGGACGGCGGCAATATCGGCGTTTGTCGCGGCGAACAGACTTCCAACTCCGCGAGCAATAACGGCGAGACGGTGGGGATCCTAGCGGCGCGAGCTAGGTTTCCGAACGGCGTGGGATGGCGATCTCGGTATGCCGGGCATTAAATAACCTCGGCGTCCGTCAAAACGGAGACCTAGCTCTCCACGGCGGACACGCGGCGAGTCCAGCTTCGGACTCGGCGGAGACGATGAAATCGTGGCCGTCCACGTGGCACAACCAACGGCCACGATCGCGCGCGGCGGCCGGGTCGTCGGACCGCGGCTTCTGCAGGTCGGACGGATCTCGGCCGTTGGATCTTGATCCAACGGTTGGGATTGATTAGGGTTAGGAGTGGGTTCGGTCGAGTCAATCGCTCGGTCGGACTCGAGTCCGACTTCGATCGGATGAACAGATGCCTTGACCGAGTTGGATTTTCCAGCGAATTAATATTTAAAATAATTCCCGATAATTCATTTAATTCATTAAAAATAGCAAATGACTCGTAAAAATTCGAGAAAATTCTGGAAAATATTTTGGATCATTTTGGACTCAAATAAAATATTTCCAACAAAATTTTATTTGCAAAATTAAATTCTTTAATTATTTCAAAATGGAATAAATTCAAATAAATTCCAAATAAATCCAAATAAATTCCAGAAAATTCCAAAATTCACCAAGGTGCCAAATCACACATGAATTTAAGAAAAGCAAAATTTTGGGGTGTTACAAACCTCCCCCTTAATAGAATCTCGTCCCAGAGATTCGTGGCTTACTAAAGGAATAGGTTTGGAAATTCTTTCTTCAAATCCTATTCGCGCTCACAAGTCGCTTCACTTTCTTCATGGTTGCTCCTTGAACTCTGAGAATCGGGTTGACTTGTTTCTAGTTTCTCGATCCATTGTGTCTAGAATCCTCACGGGATGCTCCTTATAAGTCAAATCTTCTTGCAACTCAATTGACTCTAGCGGTGTCTGTTCCTCAGGAACTCGGAGACACTTCTTTAACTGGGACACATGGAATACGTCATGCACTCCTGCCAACGACTGTGGCAACTCCAGCTGGTAGGCAACTTCACCTCTGCGACTCAAAATCTTAAATGGTCCAACATAACGGGGTGCGAGTTTCCCTTTGGCATGGAACCTCTTAACTCCCCTGAGAGGCGTAACTCTGAGGTATACAAAGTCTTCTGGTTCAAAACTCAAATCTCGGCGACGATTGTCAGCATAACTCTTCTGTCGAGATTGGGCTATCTTCAACCTTTCCCTAATCATAGCAATCTGCTCTTCAGCCTTTTGAAGAATATCAGGCCCAAAGACACGGCGCTCGCCGGTCTCATTCCAATTCAATGGCGTCAGAAGCGAGTCGACCATACAAAGGCCTCAAAAGGTGACATCTCAGAACTAGCCTGATAACTATTGTTGTAACTAAACTCGGCATCACGGCAAACTTTTATCCCAAGAAGTAGCATAAGCTAATGCACAAGCTCTTAACATATCCTCCGTAATCTGGTTGACTCTTTCTGGCCCCGCCCATCCGTCAGGATGATAAGGCATCTTGAAGTTCAAACGGGTTCCCATGGCCTCATGCAACTTATTCCGTAACCTTGAGGTAAATTGGGTACCTCTGTCCGATACAATCCTCCTTGGCACTCCGTGCAAACAAACAATCCTGATCATGTACAACTCGCTAATTTATCTCCGAGTAAGTGGTCTTTACGAGGATAAAATGGGCTACTTTAGTCAAGCGATCCACTATAACCCATATGGAGTCATAACCTCCTTGAGTCTTTGGCAAACCGGTAATGAAATCCATTCCGATTTCCTCCCACTTCCACTCGGGTATTTTCAATGTAGCAATCCTGCTGGTTTTCGATGCATTGCCTTGACTCTCGGGCATACGTCGCACAATGCAACATGCTCGGCAACTTCACGTTTCATACTCGGCCACTGAATCTCTCCTTGAGATCCTGATACATCTTGGCGCTTCGGGATGAATCGAGTACTTAGAGTCATGGGCTTCTTCCAAAATCGATTGCTTTAACTCCTTTTTGTTAGGCACACAAATGCGATCCTTCATCCACAACGTGCCTTGTTCATCCAATTTGAAGTCCTCTCGCCTCGCCTTCCTCCTTGATGGACTTAATCCTGCGGATCCTGTCATCATCCTTCTCGTCCTTCTCGGATCGATCCTCTAGGGTAGGCTTTACTTCCAATGCGGCCAAGAATCCGCTAGGTACAACCTCAATCTTCATCTTTCGAAAATCCTCACATAACTCATCCCGACTTGTGGCTAGCAACGCACTCACGGTATGGCTTTTCCGACTCGAGCATCGGCTACCACGTTGGCCTTCCCGGATGGTAATGGATTCCAACATTATAGTCCTTGATCAACTCTAGCCATCTCCTTTGCCTCATATTCAGATCCGATTGGGTGAATATGTACTTAAGGCTCTTATGATCCGTATACACCTCACATCTGCTTTCCAATCGATAGTGACGCCATATTTTCAAAGCATGCACTACGGCAGCTAACTCTAGGTCATGTGTCGGATAATTTTCCTCATGCGGCCTCAATCGCCTTGATGCATAAGCGACGACCTTTCCATTCTGCATCGGACACATCCAAGTCCTTGGCGCGATCGTCACAATAAATATCGAAGCTTTGAGCAACATCCAGAGAACTAACACCGTGCCGATGTCAATCGCTTCTTCAGCTCTGAAATCCTTCCTCACATTCTCGCGTCCATGCAAACTTCTTTTCCTTCTTCAAGCAATTGCGTAAGAGGTTTCGCAATTGTCGAAAAGCCTTCGATGAAAGCGGCGGTAATATCCTCGCCATTCCAAGGAAACTCGAATCTGGGTCACAGTCTTGGTGCTCCCAATGTAACACAGCCTTCTACTTTGCTTGGATCTACGGCGACTCCTTCTCATGGTCATTACATGTCCAAGAAACTCCACCTTGTCCTTCCAAAAATCACACTTGCTGAACTTGGCGAAAAGTTGCTTTGTTCCTCGACTTTTCCAAAACTCGCCTTAAGTGTTCGGCATGTTCATCCTCTGTCTTGGAGTAGACTAGGATATCGTCTATGAACACGACGACAAACTTGTCCAAATATTCCATGAACACCTTATTCATCATATTCATGAAATAAGCTGGCGCATTAAATCGGCCCAAAGGACATAATCAGAAACTCGTAATGTCCATATCTTGACGAGAATGCGCTTTGAATATCTTACGATCGGATCTTCAATCGATGGTATCCCGATCTCGTATCAATCTTGGAGAAAACTCCGGCTCCTCTTAACTGATCAAACAAATCATCAATCCTGGGTAGCGGATACTTATTTTTCACGGTGACTTCATTGAGTGCACGGTAGTCAATGCACATCCTGAAACTCCCGTCCTTCTTCTTGACAAACAAAACTGGTGCTCCCCCACGGCGACGAACTCGGTCTAATAAATCCTTTCTCCATTAACTCTTCTAGCTGTTTCTTCATCTCTACCAACTCCTCGGTGGACATCCGATAGGGTCTCTTTGCTATCGGTCTTTGTGCAGTACAAGTTCTATCACAAACTCTATGTCCCTGTCTCAAGCGGCATACTGTAGATCTTCGGGAAAACATCGGGTACTCACTCACTCTGGAACATCCTCTATGCTGATTGCCTTGGTACTGTTAACCATCAACTGTCCATCTCTAACTGCGGTGGCTTGAAATTCCACTTTCTTCCCACACGGGCTCTCAATCGAGATAGTTCTTCGCCCACAATCCAATACACCTTGTGTTTGGATAACCAATCCATTCCCAATATAACATCTAAGGTCCTGGTCTCCAAAATTATAAGGTTTGCTAGGAACTCTATTCCATCTATTAGTATTCTCACCTCGAACATCCTACTTCCGTTCGAGCTCGGAACCAGGGTTTGAACTAAAAGCATGCACTTAAGTCTTGCCATTCTCAAGTCATTTCTAGTAGCAAAGCCTTGCGAAACAAACGAATGCTGAAGCTCGAGTCAAACAAAATCATTGCAGTATCGAAGTTAACAAGTAACTTACCCAAGACGACGCCTCAGAGCATTTTGCAAAGGTGCATCTCGCGGTGACATGGTTGACTCGGCCTCTCACCACGATGCAGGGTGTGGCTCCTGGTCTGGCGTCCTAGCTGGGGTGGTTCCTAGATTGAAGCGAATCGGGTCGCTCTGCTGTCTTCTTTGGACAATCTGTTGGCAAAGTGTCCTGGCTCGTTGCTTGTAGCGCTGCGTCTCACTGTTCCTTCTTTGGCTGCACGGGGTAGCGTTTCTAGCGAGGCTGGGTCAGTAGTTTTGATTGGCAGGTCTTGGTGCCGGGAATGGTGTCCTTGTTGCATTCGTGGTTGGAATCAAGAATTGATTTGGTGCAACTCTCAGCGCCGCTATGCGTTCCCCGACGTGATCCTTCTTTGTTGCATCCTGCGCTTCTGTTCTCATCCGGTTCCTTGCGCTTGTCCTCAAGAATAAGCGCCTTATTCACCAACTCTTGGAAATCTGGAAAGGTGTGGGTGATCAATCCTACTTGCAATCCTGAGTTAAGTCCCTTCATGAAACGAGGTATGCGGATTTATCTGTCGCTACATCCTCGGTGCGTAGCGTGCTAGGCTGTGTGAACTTGTTCAGGTAGTCGACCATCGGCTGATTACCTTGCTTCGATGCTCTGAACTCCTCCTTCTTAAGGTCCATAATTCCTTCAGGCACGTGATCTTTGTCGAATGCATTGTGAACTCTTCCCAAGTGATATCTTGAGGGTTCTCTGCGTGTACAAGTTCTCCCACCATTCGTAATGTTCCTTCCAACCGATGAGAAGCGTAAAGTACCTTCTCATTCCCTATGCATTGAGCTATGTGTAGCTTCCTCTCAATTGATCTTAACCAATCGTCGGCCTCCAACGGATTGGCATTCCCGAAGAAAGTGGGTGGGTGAGTCCTCATGAACTCGACGGCCTTGTATTCTCGGCGTGGTCCCCGATTAACTTGATTAGCGGTGGCCTGGCGGTGACGTGCTGCATTTGTT
Organism: Rhipidocladum racemiflorum; assembly: GCA_036346355.1. Lineage (NCBI taxonomy): Eukaryota > Viridiplantae > Streptophyta > Magnoliopsida > Poales > Poaceae > Rhipidocladum > Rhipidocladum racemiflorum. The sequence goes on along the minus strand of CM070577.1, from coordinate 43,885,317 downwards.
GCATCATAGCATGCATCAACTGGTCTGAGCAGCAAGAAATGCTCCAAAATTCTGCACATCCAAAGGGCGGCCGGTGCTCCATCATTGGGGTTTTACATTGGGCGAGATCCACTCCCATTGCTTCCAAAGTTCCCACGGTGTTCACCATCTGCTGATTGCTCTAGGTTTAGAGATGAGAGGGAAACAAGAATAGACAAGTAATATGGAACTTATGGGCGAAAGGGGTAACTTTAAGGTCCATCTTTATTATTAATAACTTGGTATGGTCACTTACAATGCCTAAGGGCCTTGCAACACATAATGCACACTCAAGAAACAAAGCAAATCCAAATCGAACTAACTCTGAGTCTAACGCCTAAAGGGTGACTCTTTATTTTATGACGCGACTCGGCGAAGGAGTCTCACTATAGAACCTAAGCTCACTCATCGAGAAAACCTCCACGTCCTGGTGCGGGTCTTTGCGGCATAGGCGCGAAAGCGATCGCCATGTCCAAATGACTATGTCATCTGTGGTAGTCGAAGAAGCGGTGTCCTCATCGAGATCGACTCCTCCGATCGGCTCGTGTAGCTCGAATCTTGCTCGCTCGGGTCTGGTCCGTACAAAGTCATCTCCAACTCGTCAATCCTTCGTAGAAGGTGTGCCACATACTCTTGAGCTTCCCGCCATCTGTTCTTCTCTGTCGTGATCTCCTTGCGGGCCTTCTGTAGCTCCTTGCTTGTATTATCTAGTACATCTTCCTGGGCGACGACGAATCGTGCCAACCGTAACCGCAAGTGGCATTCTCATCCTGAATCGTCTTCGGTCAAGAAGGTTATCGCTTGCGCGATGATAACGGAACACCGTGCTTTCCAACTCTCTGGCGTGGATATCGGTAATGTGCCGCATTGCTCGTCGTGAAACTTCTTGGATACCCATCTGCATTGTAGATCTTCTAGCAAAGGCAGTGTATCGAGCGATTGCACAGGCCCCTCTTCCCGACAGTACCTCAATCCTCACGTCACAAGCCTTGATTAATCCTCGCTTGTCGATCACTTCCACTTGGTATTGGGGCTTCTCAAAATCTCCGAGAGTTTGTAGCATGTGCCAAAGTTCCGCGGCGTGACCAACTCCTAGATCAACGTAGTTGAACTCTTCCTCCATCTGTCACAAGAGTGCTTTTCGTAAGAACTCGGAATTTTTCGATCGTGACGAGGTAAGGGAGAATTTCAGCAAGAGGCAAGAAAAGAGAGAAGGGGATAAGTCGAGAGGTCATTTCTTGTCTTCACAAATTTTTAGCTTTAGAAAATAGGTTTTATCCTCACTACGACCATTCTAGCTTAGGGTTGAGCCTACAATCAAGTATGGCTCGATACCACCTCTGTCGGGACCCCGAATTTGCAAATCCGACCCTCTGTGTATTCAGCACTAGTCCAGAACGCGCTAGTGCACACAGTCTTAACATCGGTATATATCACAATCATACCAAACGATACTATCAAAGTACTTTATTTAAATAATCAAAGGGTTACTCGACCTTATGGCCAAGTTACAAATATATGCCTTGCAAGGCAGAACTTATTAAAAGAGAAATAATAGCAGCGGAAAATCAAATAAACTTCGTGGCGCCATCCAGTATACCACAGGCAACTGACACGGCTCGCATCCCTAAGTAGACGGGTCCTCTTGGAGTTCATCCTCCGAAACAGGCGTAGTCTCCTCTTCAACTGGTATTGTGTTGAGGCAAGGGTGAGTACTTGGTACTCGAGAAGTCATGCACGAATGCAAGCTAATATACTATATGCATGGCTTGGTACAAAGGAATAGCTTAATGTATATTTGTGTTATACAGGATTTGACTAGTAATATAAGTAGATTCAAAGCAAGAAAAACAAGTAAAGCATAAATAACTTTTCAAAAAGTTTAAATAACATTTTTCCCCATCCTAAACCATATTTCCATCATCTTCTTTGTTAAACCAACCCAACTTTGCAAATCCAAGTTATTTTCGTAAAATCTAACCCTTATCGTAATTCCCGAGCATTGTCGATCTGTGGACTCGGCTATTCAAATAGATTCTACACTCTGCAGAGGTTATACACTTTACCCACAAGATACAATCCACTCACCACGTCAGCCGTGAATCGCCATACAAGAGTATGCGAATGAGCGATCATAACAAAGCCTTCGGAAGCCTCAAACAACACAGGTGGTCCTCTCCGGTACGTGCTCTACACCATCCCTTCCCTTAGCCAAGGCGAAGTATGGGACCAACACACCGTTAGATGGGTACCTGGCCACAGCCACGATACGCTCCCCCGTACAATCACACAAACGGTGTAATCGACACCTGAGGCTCCACAAGTGAGTCCTTAGCGACTTAGTCAACTAGGGCCGTCCCATTCCAGCCATGTGGTTGCAAGTATGACCCAGTTCAAAGGCTTGCAAGGTTAAGTCCTTAGAGTGACCAGGGCAAGACTACCCGAAAAACCAAATCAACACTCCCAATGCCACACTGCCCACCTGATTACTCTTGCCACATGCCCCGGTCGAAATCGTTTATCAAACCCGCTTGATTACCATGCACCACGTGCCATCAACACCACATGATACTTTTCCAAAACAGGTTCAATATATCATTAAGTCAATATTAACATTTAATTATCCAAAATCATGTCATGAGCACGTAGCGTGCTCTAAGCAAGATACTACAACGATCTAAACCCATGTTGGCAATTTAATAATGTCCAACTAGTAAACCACAACTAGGGTGACAAAGGGTCATGGCACATACTTAAGTAATCAAGGTGTCATATATCAAATTGGTATGTATCTAACCCCGTGTTTAAACAAAGTATCTTTCTAATTGAACTAGCATGCAATAGTTTAAATCAAAATAGATTTCAAATAGGATCAATATGGTCAAAGCACAACTTGCCTTCAAAAAGCACTTGCTCTTGGTCTTGAGTTGGATCCTGAGTCAATACTTCTCCTTGAATCCCTCCCAAGCACTTCAGCGTCTACTCGTAAGCGTGCAAATAGCAAATACACAAATAAACACTATGCAAAAGATCCCAAAACTCCAAATAAAATCCATAAACAGAGAGAACATAATTTTCTGGATTTTTAGAAACTGGAATCGTCAAATTTGGAGTTAAAGCATAAAAGTTATGATTATTTAAAGTTTAAATAATCAATTAAATAATTTTACAGAGAAAAACTTTAGTCCAAAAATTAAATAAAATTTATATTTAGGTAGATCTTAATTTTATACAAATTTAGAAATTTGAATCGCTCAAATCGGAGTTGAAACGCAAAAGTTATAAGCGTTTGAAGTTTGAATCTAAATTTGAAATCATTATTCGAATTAATAAATCATTTTCTTTTGGAAATTAATTATTGCGTCGGCATGGACACGTGGCAGCTCTGATTGGCCTGCGACGTCAGCCGATCCATGGGCTCGGTCCATGCTCACTCGGGTCCACGGTGGACTCGGTCCACGGCTCACGTGGATCGACATGTGGGCCCGCTCGGGTGACGTCATCGGCCCGACGTCGGCGGGGCTCGGCCGCCCGGCAAGTGGGACTCCACTGTGGCGTCATGGGTGACGTCGGCGCTTAGCTGGGTTAGCCATCGACATGCGGGCCTCGACACGCTGGCCCGGCGTGTCGGCGTCCTACACGCCAGCGCTGCGTGCGGCCCGGCAGCGTCGGTCCAACTTCCCGACACGTGGCGCAATCTCGTCCGTTGGTTTGAAAATCAGCGGCGCGGATTAGATCCAGGGTTAACACGTTGAAACTACTCGATGCTCGTGGGCCGTTCGATCTAGATCGGACGGTCCAGATCTAATCCTATAATCGCCTTTGCTACGACGTGGCGATTGTGAACCGTTGGATCTTGATCCAACGGTCCAGATCTAATCGGGTTTCTAGGGTTTGGGAAACACGTGAACTCACCGTTGCCGTCCGATCTGGATCCAACGGTGCACGAAGCTCAGGGACGGCGATGGCACGCGGCGGCGCTGGCTTGACCGGAGACGGGGACGACGACCTTGCCGTCGGCGTTTCTGGCGCGCTCCGGCGAAGTGAGGGGTACTCCCGAACGCGTCTCGTCTTGGGGAATCCGGATCTGGCCTTGATGACGGCGCGAGACGAACGGCAGCAATATCGGCGTTTAATCGCGGCGGAACAGACTTCCAACTCCGGCGAGCAATAACGGCGAGACGGTGGGGATCCTAGCGGCGCGAGCTAGGGTTTCGGAACCGGCGTGGGATGGCGATCCTCGGGGTATGCCCCGGGCATTAAATAGCCTCGGCGTCCGTGCAGAAAACGGAGACCTAGCTCTCCACGGCGGCGGACACGGCGGCGGAGTCCAGCTCGGACTCGGGCGGAGACGATGAAATCGTGGCCGTCCACGTGGCACAACCAACGGCCACGATCGCGGCGGCGACGGTCCGGTCGATCCGACCACGGCTTCGGTGCTGGTGGACGGATCTCAGCCGTTGGATCTTGATCCAACGGTTGGGATTGATTAGGGTTAGGAGTGGGTTCGGTCGAGTCAATCGGCTCGGTCGGACTCGAGTCCGACTTCGGTCGGATGAAACGATGCTTGACCGAGTTGGATTTTCCAATAATTAATATTTAAAATAATTCCCAGTAATTCATTTAATTCATTAAAAATAGCAAATGACTCAGAAAAATTCCAGAAAAATTCTGGAAAATATTTTGGATCATTTTGGACTCAAATAAAATATTTCCAACAAAATTTTATTTGCAAAATTAAATTCTTTAATTATTTCAAAATGGAATAAATTCAAATAAATTCCAAATAAATCCAAATAAATTCCAGAAAATTCCAAAAATTCACCAAGGTGCCAAATCACACATGAATTTAAGAAAAGCAAAATTTTGGGGTGTTACAATGAATCAGCAATGAAGTCAAGTGAGGATCACAAACAGATCTCCAGAAAGAACATTCATCCCAACAGACTTGGCACGGGTGGGTACGCAGGAAAAATTCCCCAATGGGAGAGGCAAGAAGCAGAGGCCTCTCAATCGATTGGCAAAAGCCCCTTGTTTGAACTACCAAAGCGAGTCAAGCACTATGTGTTAGCAAGGGCAACTGTCACTTCTGGTGGGGGCTTGTCCTTCAAAACTAATGAAGATGAAGCGATGCCCCAAAGAATCCAAGAGTTGTCCGTCCAGGCTATAGAAGGCTATTTCATTCAAGATAGGGAGAAGGATGCACTTACCGTGGCCTTAGGAACCAAAGAGCACCACTGCCTGACACGGGGTGTTGGGGCTAAGGTACCTTGGAGCAAGGGATTCCCTGATCACATCAACTCTTACAGGAGTCGGAAGAGAGCAAAAGAAGAGCGTGCCGAATATGAACGAGAAGTAATGAAGCAAGAAATGCTTCGGGATTTACAAGGCACAATACAAGAATAAGTGCAAAGACAAGTACAAGCAGCCATGAGCCATGCAGAAGTCGGGAACATTATTCTCCCAAGCACCTCGCGCCATCGCAGCAGTTGCGCATCCACACCACTGCCAGATGATGCATTAGCCCGTTATCCCGTGGATGACATACAACAACCAACACCGTGCCAACTCAATATTCCTGTCATGAACATATCTCTTCAGTCACACAGCATGGCTTATCCGTGCCAAGTAGGGGGTGTTTTGCACAACTCCCCAATCGCGCCCGGATACACAAAGGTCGAAGTGGACACGGTACTTCGGCAGTTCACCGACATGATGTTGGAAATGCCCAGAAATGACGAGGTAAAAACTCTAGGGACTGCAGTGCACACGTTCATTCAGTGGCGCAAGCGTGACATTGTCCTCGACCTTCAAGTGCTAGCCTTTCCTACATTAGATGTTCCGGAGTCGTCACCAGCACTCCAGTGTCAAGTGTCAAGTGCCCCCGCCAGCCGTGACAGCATCAGATATTCCAGCATTAGATGTTCTGCCGGAGATACGTGAAGAACATAATGTCTATCCTACAAAGAAATTGAAAAGGAGGCGAGCCAAGTCGAACACATCAGGTGACGCCAAGACTGAACATGATGTTGTGCTTAAACAATATAAGGGCAAATCGAAATCAGACGGACAAGATAATGTACAAAGACTGAAATTCGAGATGGGGAAGCCTTTTGTGACCCAAAAAATGTTTGATACCCTAACATTAATGATGCAAAGATTGCATACGTGGTACATGGAGCGGTCCAACCAGGACGTACTGCCGAAGTCAGTCGTTGGAGTTTCTAAAGATGATCATTTTCACCATGGGGATGGGTGCTTCCTAATTGAATTCGACAACTTGCATAACTTGTGTAATATCCCGAGTATTTCTATACTCGAGTCACTGTACATTTGTACTCAAACACTATTCAATAATACACTGTTCTTGTGTGTTTCTGTATTTTGAGCTGAGTAGACTCGACTGGGATCCAAAAGAACCCTTTAACTTAATTAAACTCACTCAAAATCAAATCGAGTTCAATTGCGGTTCGTAATTGTCCTTTTGGACAAATTGGAAATTTAGGAAATTAAATGTCTAAAAGTCCTCAAAAACTATCCAAAATATCTTAGAAGTATTCAAAATCAGCTTTAGATGTTTGAATCTTCAAGTTTTGGCATTGGACCAAAATGCCCTCCATAAGTGCATAGTGCCCACATGTGTTTTAAGCCACTCCAAGCCTCCAACCAGCCATTTCCTTATTTCCCCACCTCCTCCCACACGTCTTGAGCAAGGAGAAGGAGAAAGAGAAGAAGAAGGCCACCCAAATCCGCGGATTCCGGGCGATTCAACCGACGAAAATCGAATCGAGGTCGGATTTGGCGTCCTCATCGCGTTCCCCATCTTCTCAACCCCTTCAAGTGAGTATTCCATCGAGATTCATCGATGTCTCTTGGAGTTCCGTGGTGCTTTTGTGATCGACTGATTTCTTGACTCCTGGGTCGATCCTCTTGCCGTAGCTACGACTCTTTTCTCCTGTAGCTTCGCATTTCATCAAGTTTTCCCAAACCCTAGCCTAGGCCATGTCTAGGTACCATGTGTTCAACGCATCGCATAGCAATTCTGCTTTAAAATCTAGACTCAGGTCGTCGTTAGGTCCGTTTAACTCTATAGTCGACAAGGCTTTTAGCCATCTTCAAAATCGAGCATGCTCTCGCTAGGTCTTCGGTTTGTCGGAGTTCTAGTGAGGTAGAGCATGTATAGATTTTTCCCATAGCACTTCTGGTAGCTAGAGCCGCTATCAGAAGAATCGGAATTCAATTCTGATAAGCCGGATTTTATTTTATTTAATTATGTGTTAAGTGTTTTCACAAAATACTAGGAGTCCGTAGCTTGAATCGACGATTCTATTAGCTCTTCTGATAGCCGTAGTCGCGATCGGAAGAGTCGAAATTCAATTTGTCGCATCCTACACAAAGTTGTCACTCTAGGTCACTCTATTTGCGAAAAATCGTAGAGGTCCGATGACCAAATGGATAGCCCCTATAGCTTTCTAGCTAGTAGAAACCCCGATAAAAAATACGGAGTTTAGTTTTGACCATTTTGCAAGATACTTTCTTTGCTTCTAGGTCTCAATTGGTTGAATAAAATCCTAGAGCTCCGAGCACGAATCGACTTCACCATTAGTCTTCTTAAAGGCTAAAGCAGTGGCTAAAAATGCTAGATTTGCATTTTAGCACTTCGCATTTTATTTTAATAATTAGAGGGCCCAAAGCCGTTCTTGGCTTTTAGCTTCAGTTCGCCTCGTTTAAGGTCCCTAATGTTGAAAGCATGCTTCACGTGTGCTTTAGATCCCATTTTGGCCCTTTTCCCACTTTTGTCGTGCCGGGTAAATCTGGGAGTTACGGACGCTTGATCAAAAGTCCGAGTAGGTTAAGTCAATTTTGGCGGTGATTGGCTCCGATAAGTCATTATTACTTCCAAGTGTCTAGCTGCGGTCCGAACGAAGTTTCACGACATTCTTGATCAAAAGCGACCTTTTGACGGTTTTGATCGCTTTTGGTCGATTAACGGCCGCTTTGATCGTTTGGCCGCTTTTGCGAATTCGATGCAAATTGCTAATCTACCGAGCGCTTTAGTTAGGTGTTGAGTGTTCGAACTCGTATCGGGAACCCACAAGCGGATTCGATCGCGTTTGGACTCAATACGGACTCAAAAGCGGTTTTGTCGGAAATTACTCCGCGGTTTTCATTTTGATTCAATTTTGGTCAATTTCATTAGGAATTGCTTTGCAACCGATCCAACTAAGTCCTAAATATCTTGCTTTAGCTTGTTGCGTTGTCGGAAACCTGTTTTGCGCAAATATCCGCAAAATTGGCCGCTTAACGGATTTCCGACAAAACGATCGCTTTACCGCTTCGGCAAATTTGTCGCTTTTAGGGCCGAAAGGTTTTTCTTCGATCTTTCGAGCGTTTTAGCACCTAGTTATGTACCTGAGGCCATATTGAGGCTCCACATGCAAATTTAATTGCATTTGTCTTCAATTTACGTATTTTTATTCACGTAGGTAAAGAATACGCCTTTTTTCGCTGCTTTAGCTCCTGGTTGATCATTTCAACTTCAAACAAGTTCCAATAAGTCCCATTAGGTATGTTATACCTATTTTTAGGTATTTCACTAAGTTTAGTTGGGTTTTACTTCATTTTGCATGTTTTAATCCATTTTGGCACTTGTTCGGCCGAAATGGACATAATAGGTCATAGTTTCACATTTTCTTCGTTTTCTTCATTTCTTTCTCCTTTAAATATTTAAGTGGGTCTTATTTGATGTTTAGTTGGCATTTGTGCATTTAAATCTTGCTTTTGCTAAGTTGTATTTCTTCTGTCGTTTTTGTTGCTTTGACCGATTAGAGGCTAGCGAGTCGGGCTTCGCCTCGAACGACCCGAACATCATCCCGGACATCACCGAAGTGCAACAACAAGGCAAGCACCTCCTTTGACCATCTTGAAACCTATATTTCACGATGTTTACTTTGATTTCTCAAACTATATGCATTGTTTATATTCAATAAAGTGCTAGTTTGTGGGAATGGTAGATATACCCTGATTTGGTGGTTTTTCCTCAATTAAATTCCCAGAGTTCATTGATAGCCTTAGTAGGGTTGGACAATTAATAAAATGTCACTTGGGTATAAACGACTTAGTAAATGCATATGCTTAGACACTGCAATAGAGATGAGCAAAGTCACTCATTAACCAAATGCTCAAAACTTATGATAATTGTAACTGGTTTTGGAAATGTTTTGGAAATGTGACTTGTAAAGGTAATTTGATAAAAATGTGCAGTGTCTAGTTGGTAATTAGACTTGGCGGGAGGTATAATATGTGCTAGTTAAACATGGTGGCGATTGGTTGGCGAGTTAAGTGGAGTTCCCCGCTTGAGTCACTAGGCAAAAATATAAGGACCGAACTTGTGACGGTTTTTGAATGAACACCGTGCAACCGCGCAACAATGCTGGGATGGGGCAGCCTGTTTTAGTACCTGAAGTGTGAGGGGATAGCCATGCCTGTTGGTAGGCCGAAGTGTGGACCTTTTCCCCGTGTTGAGCAGTCGAGCGCGGTGTGTGTGTCCTCACGACCCGCCGTATGCACCTTCGTGAGTGCGCTTGTACTTATGCAACGGGGAATCGCTCCAGTTCATGTTTGATTGATACAACGGTGTACGCCTTGCTATGGGATAATGCCGCGGCAAAAACTCGCCGTCGTCACGATGGATATTCCGTGGCCGCCTGAGTGGTGGTTGGCCTCTTATCGCCATAGTAGTGGGTTTATCGTCGCCGGTGCTGGGGTGTGGCTATAGCCTCAACGATGGGAAAGAATAGATCATTCTTGTATATCGGATACCTCGTGTATCGCGTGTACCCTGGATGACAGGATGCAAGTCTGAGTTGTGTTTGGGTAAAGTGCGCAAACTCTGCAGAGTATCAAATAATTCTAATCGATTAGCCGTGCTCACGGTTATGAGCAAATCTTCTTTAATCATATCAAGTATAGAAATTTGGTTTGGTTTTGAAAATGAAAAATTATCTCGGAGTCGATATAAAGTATGTGGTTGAATACGGTACTTGATGGATTTGTGGATATGTGGATATGATACTTGGAGGATTTATGAATATGTATGGATGTCGATTCGTATCCCAGCCGCGACCATGGATGGTGGCAATTGTGGAGCTCGATTGTTATTTATCTCAGAATATGTTTTATTCAAAGCTTTGTCTTTCAAATTATGTATTACATTTCGATGAACTGCTTCAAATCCTGCTTTTCGCAATAGACTTAGTGTAGTAGCCATTTCAATCGTATCAGCCTGCATATTAATTATAATTGCATACACTAAAGTCTTGCGAGTACATACGTGTACTCACCGCTGTCGGTAACCCTTTTTCCACAGAGGAAGGTAATGATGATGTCCCTGATGATGGCGAGCCCCTTTTCTCGCGAGTGTTGCGGCCGTAGTCCCTCCCTCCGCCAAGAGCCTGGGGTGGTCAGGCCACTACCGGTTGTCTTTCTTTTGTTTCATTGCCGCTTTACTTCTTTTGGTTTCGTGCTACACTTGTTCAAGGTTTACACCCGCTATGTAAATTATCTTAGTTTATCTTTTCGCATTGATACTCGGGTTGTGGAGTACGCTGATATCGGGCTCTTGATCCAGGGATCCGATTTCGGATGCGTCTGAGCACCGGTCCGGTTAAGTGTTCGATCCCGTCGATCGAATTTTTAGATTCGGATTTTCGGTGTCGAGGCTTCCTGTTGCTATACGGTGCTATACGCTACAGTAGACGGCGTACAGTACGGTATAGGAAGAGGGGGTGCTCACAGCGTTGGTATCAGAGCCATTGACTGCAGGAAGACTTAGTTAGCCTGGTCGTTAGACTTAGGAACAGATTTTTCTTCTCAAAATTTATTTTGAAGTACAAAACTCTATTTTGAAAGTGTAGAATGCTATTCTTGTCCATTCTATAGCTTTTCACTTATCTACTCTTCAAAATGAATCTGATCTTAATCCAAATTTCAAAATTTGTTTCCTTCTTCTATCTTGTTCAAAAGAATTAGGAGGAACACGGGTTTAGCTAAAAATGGGTTAAGGTTAGATGTTTATGGTTGTAATTAGGGATTATTTGTCGTTTCCTTAGGTTGACTTGTGATTTGATTCTTATGCTTCTTTGAATGAGTGTTTGTAGAATGTTGTGCTTTTGGAGGTATCCTTAAGAGTCAAACATTTTGCACCTGTTTCGCGCAGTTTAATTGACTCAACTGTGCATTTCAGGATGCCTCCCCGGAGGAGAGCAGTTCGTGCGCTTCCAGCAGCTGATGATGCTGGGGAGCGTGGCATGCAGTGGGTGCGGGGGCCCAGCAGTCGCAGGTCCCTACTGGTGGGTCAGCTGGGGCTCAGTCTCAGCTACATGCCCAGAGCGAGGAGCTCCCTCCACCTCCTCCTGCTCCTGACATGGCTGCACTCATGTTGCGGCAGACTCACCATGGAGCCGATGGTCCAGCTGTTCAGGGCAGCAAGAGAATGCAGCGAAGAAGAAGCAGTTAGCCTCGGTTGTCGGAGTTCCAACGAACTCGACCGCCGAGCTTTTCTTCAGCTACAGATCCGATGGAGGCAGAGGATTGGCTTAGCGACATGGAGGGGAAGTTGGAGTTAGTCGGTTGCACCGATGCGGAGAAGGTTCAGTACACCGCCTACTACCTCCAGGGACCAGCAGCTTCGTGGTGGAGCAGCTTCAAGGCTGTTCGCCCTGCAGATCAGGTCACCACATGGGCAGAGTTCAAGACTGCCTTTCGCTCCTTCCATGTTCCAGCGGGCTTGATCGATATCAAGAAGCGGGAGTTCTACGACCTTCGCCAGGGATCTATGACAGTGATGGACTACCTCCACCGCTTCAACCATTTGTCACGCTATGTTGCTGATGAGGTGACCACTGAGGCTAGGAGAGTGACATTGTTCAAGGAGCACCTCACCGAGGAGATCCGGTTTCAGCTTGCCGGCCATGATATCCCTAGCCTTCAGGTCTTGGTGAGCAAGGCCATCAGCATTGAGGATGGCGCCAAGGCGCTTATGGAGAGCCGCAAGCGCAAGTGGGCAGCTCAGCGGCCAGTCAGTGGCGGACCTTCCAAGACTCGCACCTTCACTCGATCGGCTTCCACCTTCTGCCGCCGCTCGAGAGGTCCTGTGGCTTGCCTCCTCGCCTCGCCAGAGTTCGGTGCGCCACCTAGTCGTCGGTGCAGCGATTGGGGTCCCGAGAACCCATTTAGCCATATCACATGCTTCTCCTGCGGCGAGGGGCCACTTTGCGGTGCTCGTCCGAAAGCAGCAGCGATAGCGGACAGCTCAGTGCACCAGCCCGTCCCCAGTCGATGGTGGGCGTGGGGTGGGTGACAATCAGGTCGCCCGGTTCCGAGCAGCTTCAGCTCGGGCCGTGGCGCTGAATGTGGCCACCGCAGAGGAGGCGGCAGCAGCCTCCAGATGTTATGTTGGGTACGTTGTCTGCTCATTCCGTGCCCACTTTGGTTCTATTTGACTGGAGCATCGCATTCTTTCATCTCTTCACAGTTTGTTGCTTTGCATGAGGTTCATTCTGTTCGCCTCGAGAGGTACTTGTTGATCCGTTCACCTGGATCCGTTTTGACTGCCGAGCTTGTGAGTCCAGGGGTTAGGATTGTGATCAATGGGGTAGATTTCTGGGTGATCTCATTAACATTGAGATGTCGTGTCTTGATGTGATTTTGGGTATGGATTGGTTGTCCAAGAATCAGGGGCAAATTGATTGTGCCAGGAGGTCAATTTCATTAGTCAACCCTGATGGCATTGCTGTTACCTTTTCTTCTGTTCCAGCAGTGCAGCAGCCTTTACTCAGTGCTCTTTCTGTTCCGGAGACCAGTCAGGTACCGGTGATATGTGAGTACCCCGATGTGTTCCCTGATGAGTTGCCAGGTTTGCCACCTGATCGTGATTTGGAGTTCATCATCGATCTCTTACCTGGCACTTCTCCAATTTCTAAGCGTCCGTACAGGATGCCTGCTGATGAGCTGATTGAGTTGAAGACTCAGCTCAAGGAGCAGTTAGAGAAGGGGTTCATTCGTCCCAGTTCTTCTCCCTGGGGCAGTCCAGTTCTGTTTGTGAAGAAGAAAGACGGCACTCTTCGCATGTGCGTTGATTACCGGTCTTTGAATGAGGTCACTGTCAAGAACAAGTATCCTCTCCCTCGGATCGACGATTTGTTTGACCAATTAGGCGGAGCTCGAGTCTTCTCCAAAATAGACTTGAGATCCGGCTATTTTCAGCTCAAGATCCGTCCGGAGGATATTGTGAAGACCGCATTCACTACTCGCTACGGTCTGTACGAGTACACAGTTGTTTCATTTGGCCTCACCAATGCACCAGCCACCTTCATGATTCTGATGAACAAAGTCTTCATGGAGTTCCTTGATAGATTTGTGGTTGTGTTCATTGATGACATCCTCATATACTCTAAGGATGATGATGAGCACGCACTTCACTTGCATATGGTGCTTAGCAAGCTTCGCGAGCATCAGTTGTATGCCAAGTTCGATGAGTGCGAAGTTCGCTCAAGCAAGTGGAGTTTCGGGCATGTCCCGTCGGAAGGTGGGGTAGCGCTGATCCACGCAAGGTACAGGATGTAATCTGTTGGGAGCAGCCCCGCAATGTGGCTGAGATTCGGAGTTTTATCGGTCTTGCCGGATACTATCGCCGGTTTATCGAGAATTTCTCCTAGATTGCTAAGCCACTGACAGAGCTACTCAAGAAGGAGAAGAAATTCGAGTGGTCACCTGGTTGTGAGTCCGGGCCAGAGTCAAGAATAGACTCACCATCGCACCAGATGTTGGTCCTTCCGACATTCACAAGAACTTCGATGTCTATTGTGATGCATCCCGCCTTGGACTTGGTTGTGTGTTGATGCAGGAGGGCAAAGTGGTTGCTTATGCTTCTCGACAGCTAAAGCCTCATGAAGCCAATTACCCGACGCATGATTTGGAGCTGCAGCCGTTGTTCATGCTCTCAAGCTGTGGCGACATTATCTCATAGGAAACAGATGTGAGATCTACACCGACCACAAAAGCTTAAAGTATTTCTTTTCGCAGCCAGATCTGAATTTGAGACAGTCGATGGCTAGAGCTGATCAAAGACTATGATTTGGGTATTCATTACCATCCTGGCAAGGCGAATGTGGTTGCAGATGCCCTCAGTCGCAAGCTGCACACAGTGAATGCCTTGGGTGTCATTGGCCGCCTCACCGGGTTGAAGAGTTTCGAGCTCAATCTAGAAGTGGTTGAGTATGGTTACATTTCTGCTTTAACCGCACAACCCACTCTAGAGTCTCGATTCGTGCAGCTCAACTCCAAGATGATGCTGTGATTGAGATTAGACGCCAGTTGACTGAAGATGGCGCATCTCCAGGTTTCTATGAGGGGTCCAATGGGCTGATCATGCATGGGCAGCAGATGTATGTCCCAGATGATATAGAGATCAAGGAGTTGATCTCGTCGTAAGCCCATGATACCCCTCTCTCTGTTCATCCTGGCAGCACCAAGATGTACCAGGACCTTCGCAGGCAATTCTGGTGGCCAGGTATGAAGAAGGAGATAGCGGCTCATGTGGCACATTGTGATGTGTGCCAGCGTGTCAAGGCCGAACATCAAAGGCCAGCCGGATTACTTCAGCCATTGCAGATCCCTGAGTGGAAGTGGGAAGAGATTGGGATGGATTTCATTACCGGCCTACCGAGGTCCTCCGCCGGTCACGACTCTATTTGGGTGATCATTGACCGTCTGACCAAGGTAGCTCATTTCATCCCAGTTCGTACCACCTATTCTGGAGCCAAGCTAGCGGAACTCTATTTGCATAATATTGTTCGGCTCCATGGAGTTCCAAAAGTCATAGTCTCTGACCGTGGTTCGCAGTTCACCTCCAGATTTTGGGAGAGTTTGCAGTCCATTCTTGGCACTAAGCTATCCTTCAGTACTGCTTACCATCCCCAAACTGACGGACAGACGGAAAGGGCAAACCAAATCCTTGAAGACATGCTAAGGGCTTGTGTGCTGTGCTACAGCAAGTCGTGGGAGAAATGCTTGCCATTTGCTGAGTTCTCCTACAATAACAGTCATCAAGTCAGTCTTTAGATGTCGCCTTTCGAGGCTCTTTATGGCAAGAAGTGCAGAACGCCCTTGTTTTGGTCCGAGGTTGGTGAGAGGCAATTCTTCGGACCAGCTATGATTGAAGAGGCTGAAAGGCAAGTTAGCTTGATTCGAGACCGGCTGAAAGAAGCTCAGTCTCGTCAGAAGAGCTACGCTGATCGCCGTCGCCGCGAGTTGAGCTTTGAGGTGGGTGACTTTGTCTACCTCAAGGTCTCACCACTCCGCGGTACTCGCAGATTCCAAGTCCGCGGGAAGCTAGCCCCGCGATACATCGGTCCGTTCCGGATTCTTGAGAAGGTTGGTGTTGTGGCTTATCGGCTTGAGCTACCACCACATCTTTCGGACGTTCACGATGTATTCCACGTATCCCAGCTGAAGAAGAGTCTTCGGATTCCATCAGAAGTCACTCAATTGGACCATCTTGATCTGCAACCTGATCATTCGTATCGAGAATATCCAGTTCGTATTCTCGAGACAGCTGAGCGTCATACTCGCAATCAGGTTATCAAGATGCTCAGGGTCCAGTGGAGCAACCATTCAGAAGATGAAGCCACGTGGGAACGTGAAGATCATATCCAAGACGAGTACCCCGACTTCCTTCGAGAGCGTTAGCAATCTCGAGGACGAGATTTTTTGTAAGGGGGGTAGACTGTAATATCCCGAGTATTTCTATACTCGAGTCATCAGACATTTGTACTCAAACACTATTCAATAATACACTCGTTCTTGTGTGTTTCTCAGATTTTGAGCTGAGTAGACTCGACTGGGATCCAAAAGAACCCTTTAACTTAATTAAACTCACTCAAAATCAAATCGAGTTCAATTGCGGTTCGTAATTGTCCTTTTGGACAAATTGGAAATTTAGGAAATTAAATGTCTAAAAGTCCTCAAAAACTATCCAAAATATCTTAGAAGTATTCAAAATCAGCTTTAGATGTTTGAATCTTCAAGTTTTGGCATTGGACCAAAATGCCCTCCATAAGTGCATAGTGCCCACATGTGTTTTAAGCCACACCAAGCCTCCAACCAGCCATTTCCTTATTTCCCCACCTCCTCCCACACGTCTTGAGCAAGGAGAAGGAGAAAGAGAAGAAGAAGGCCACCCAAATCCGCGGATTCAAGCGATTCAACCGACTAAAATCGAATCGGAGGTCGGATTTGGCGTCCTCATCGCGGTCCCCATCTTCTCAACCCCTTCAAGTGAGTATTCCATCGAGATTCATCGATGTCTCTTGGAGTTCCCGTGGTGCTTTTGCGATCTGACCTGATTTCTTGACTCCCGGGTCGATCCTCTTGCCGTAGCTATGACTCTTTTCTCCTGTAGCTTCGCATTTCATCAAGTTTTCCCAAACCCTAGCATAGGCCATGTCTAGGTACCATGTGTTCAACGACGCATAGCAATTCTCGCTTTAAAATCTAGACTCAGTCGCCGTTAGGTCCGTTTAACTCTATAGTCGACCTGGCTTTTAGCCATCTTCAAAATCGAGCATGCTCTCGCTAGGTCTTCGGTTTGTCGGAGTTCTAGTGAGGTAGAGCATGTATAGATTTTTCCCATAGCACTTCTGGTAGCTAGAGCCGCTATCAGAAGAATCGGAATTCAATTCTGATAAGCCGGATTTTATTTTATTTAATTAGGTGTTAAGTGTTTTCACAAAATACTAGGAGTCCGTAGCTTGAATCGACGATTCTATTAGCTCTTCTCGATAGCCGTAGTCGCGATCGTAAGAGTCGAATTCAATTTGTCGATCCTACACAAAGTTGTCACTCTAGGTCACTCTATTTGCGAAAAATCGTAGAGGTCCGATGACCAAATGGATAGCCCCTATAGCTTTCTAGCTAGTAGAAACCCCGATAAAAAATACGGAGTTTAGTTTTGACCATTTTGCAAAGATACTTTGCTGCTCTAGGTCTCAATTGGTTGAATAAAATCCTAGAGCTCCGAGCACGAATCGACTTCACCATTAGTCTTCTTAGAGGCTAAAGCAGGTGGCTAAAAATGCTAGATTTGCATTTTAGCACTTCGCATTTTATTTTAATAATTAGAGGGCCCAAAGCCGTTCTTGGCTTTTCGCTTCAGTTCGCCTCGTTTAAGGTCCCTAAGGTTGAAAGCATGCTTCACGTGTGCTTTAGATCCCATTTTGGCCCTTTTCCGGACTTTTGTCGTACTTCGGGTAAATACCGGAGTTACGCGAACATTTGATCAAAAGTCCGAGTAGGTTAAGTCAATTTTGGCGGTGATTGGCTCCGATAAGTCATTATTACCTCCAAGTGTCTAGCTGCGGGTCCAGAATGAAGTTTAACGACATTCTTGATCAAAACGACCTTTTGACGGTTTTGATCGTTTTTGGTCGTTAACGGCCGCTTTGATCGCTTTGGCCGCTTTTGCGGTCGATGCAAATTGCTAATCTACCGAGCGTTTTAGTTAGGTGTTGAGTGTTCGAACCGTGATCGGGAACCCACACGCGGATTCGATCGCGTTTGGACTCAATACGACTCAAAACGGTTTTGTCGGAAATTACTCGCGGTTTTTCATTTTGATTCAATTTTGGTCAATTTCATTAGGAATTGCTTTGCATCCGATCCAACTAAGTCCTAAATATCTTGCTTTAGCTTGTTGCGTTGTCGGAAACCTGTTTTGCGCAAAAATCCGCAAAATTGGCCGTTTAACGGATTTCCGACAAAACGATCGTTTTCGGCCGTTTCGGCAAATTTGTCGCTTTTAGGGCCGAAAGGTTTTTCTTCGATCTTTCGAGCGGTGTAGCACCTAGTTATGTACCTGAGGCCATATTGAGGCTCCACATGCAAATTTAATTGCATTTGTCTTCAATTTACGTATTTTTATTCACGTAGGTAAAGAATACGCCTTTTTCGCTGCTTTAGCTCCCGGTTGATCATTTCAACTTCAAACAAGTTCCAATAAGTCCCATTAGGTATGTTATACCTATTTTTAGGTATTTCACTAAGTTTAGTTGGGTTTTACTTCATTTTGCATGTTTTAATCCATTTTGGCACTTGTTCGGCCGAAATGGACATAATAGGTCATAGTTTCACATTTTCTTCGTTTTCTTCATTTCTTTCTCCTTTAAATATTTAAGTGGGTCTTATTTGATGTTTAGTTGGCATTTGTGCATTTAAATCTTGCTTTTGCTAAGTTGTATTTCTTTTTGTCGTTTTTGTTGCTTTGACCGATTAGAGGCTAGCGAGTCGAACCGCCTCGAACGACCGAACATCATCCCTGACATCACCGAAGTGCAACAACAAGGCAAGCACCTCCTTTGACCATTTTGAAACTTATATTTTACGGTGTTTATTTTGATTTCTCAAACTATATGCATTGTTTATATTCAGTAAATTGCTAGTTTGTGGGAATGGTAGATATACCCTGATTTGATGGTTTTCCTCAATTTAATTCCCAGAGTTCATTGATAGCCTTAGTAGGGTTGGACAATTAATAAAATGTCACTTGGGTATAAACGACTTAGTAAATGCATATGCTTAGACACCGCAATAGAGATGAGCAAAGTCACTCATTTACCAAATGCTCAAAACTTATGATAATTGTAATCGTTTTGGAAATGTTTTGGAAATGTGACTTGTAAAGGTAATTTGATAAAAATGTGCAAGTGTCTAGTTGGTAATTAGACTTGGCGGGAGGTATAATATGTGCTAGTTAAACATGGTGGCGATTGGTTGGCGAGTTAAGTGGAGTTCCCGCTTGAGTCACTAGGCAAAAATATAAGGACCGAACTTGTGACGGTTTTGAATGAACACCGTGCAACCGCGCAATGCTGGGGATGGGGCAGCCTGTTTTAGTACCTGAAGTGTGAGGGATAGCCATGCCTGTTGGTAGGCGAAGTGTGGACCTTTTCCCGTGTTGAGCGATCGGCGCGGTGTGTGTGTCCTCACGACCGCCGTATGCACCTTCGTGAGTGCGCTTGTACTTATGCAGCGGGGAATCGCTCCAGTTCATGTTTGATTGATACAACGGTGTACGCCTTGCTATGGGATAATGCCGCGGCAAAAACTCGCCGTCGTCACGATGGATATTCCGTGGCACGCTGAGTGGTGGTTGGCCTCTTATCGCCATAGTAGTGGGTTTATCGTCGCCGGTCTTTGAGGTGTGGCTATAGCCTCAACGATGGGAAAGAATAGATCATTCTTGTATAACGGATACCTCGTGTATAGCGTGTACCCTGGATGACAGGGATGCAAGTCCGAGTTGTGTTTGGGTTAAAGTGCGCAAACTCGCAGAGTATCAAATAATTCTAATCGATTAGCCGTGCTCACGGTTATGAGCAAATCTTCTTTAATCATATCAAGTATAGAAATTTGGTTTGGTTTTGAAAATGAAAAATTATCTCGGAGTCGATATAAAGTATGTGGTTGAATACGGTACTTGATGGATTTGTGGATATGTGGATATGATACTTGGAGGATTTATGAATATGTATGGATGTCGATTCAGATCCCACCGCGACCATGGATGGTGGCATTTGTGGAGCTCGATTGTTATTTATATCAGTAAATATGTTTTATTCAAAGCTGTCTTTCAAATTATGTAATACATTTCTATGAAATGCTTAAAAACATGCTTTACTAAATAGACTTAGTGTAGTAGCCATTTCAATCGTATCAGCCTGCATATTAATTATAATTGCATACACTAAAGTCTTGCGAGTACATACGTGTACTCACCGTTGCTGCTAACCCTTTTTCCACAGAGGAAGGTAATGATGATGTCCCGGATGATGGCGAGCCCCTTTTCTGCGAGTGTTGCGGCTTCGTAGTCCCTCCCTCCAGTCAGTAGCCTGTGGGGTGGTCAGGCCAGCTGCGCTGGTTGTCTTTCTTTTGTTTCCGCTGTCGCTTTACTTCTTTTGGTTTCTGTACTACACTTGTTCAAGGTTTACACCCAGTTATGTAAATTATCTTAGTTTATCTTTTCGTGCATTGATACTCGGGTTGTGGGTACGCGATACTGGGCTACTGATCCAGGGATCCGATGATCGGATGCGTCTGACACCGGTCCGAAGCTAAGTGTTCGATCCCGTCGATCGAATTTTTAGATTCGGATTTTCGATGTCGAGGCTTCCTGTTGCTATACGGTGCTATACGCTACAGTAGACGGCGTACAGTACGGTATAGGAAGAGGGGGTGCTCACAACTTGTACTACCAGGATGCTCTCAACGTGTCTCTTTTGAGATGTTGGGTACTGTAAGTATGAATTACATAAATTGTTGTCTACATTAATGTAGTTCCGATAAATGCAATGTCAAACTTCTTTATTATGTAGGTATGAGACCATTGAATTAAGGAAAACGCAAGCACTTAGTGTAGGGTTCCTCGACCCAGGAATAGTTTGTGAACCTATAGTCCGAGGAACACCAAATGAGGTCGAGGAATACGTATATAATACTTTCATTAAACTTCAAGAGAAGGAATTGATACTTTTACCCTACAACTTCAAGTAAGTGGTTCACTAGCTAGTTATATTACTCGATGTTGTTCCTTACTCATTGTGATTGTGACACTACGGTATGGTGTGACATTATAGAATGTGAAATTAGAGATTAAAATCTTTCGGCTTGAGGTTTACTCGCGTTTTTGGGCCTTTTGAAGTGATGTGTTACCACGGAGTGTCGTAACATTTTAAATAGTGCATGTTAAGGTCAAAAACTTTATGAAATATGGTATGGGAGGTTAAAACCATAAGGTATGGAGGTTAATAGCGTTTCCGGGCCGTTTTAGGGGTTTTGGGCCTTTCCGGGGGAGTTTGGGCCTAAGGGAAAGGTCCGTGGGCTTTGGTGGGATGGTGTTCGAGTCCATTTAGGGTAGGAGTTCTGTTTGGGGGGCCTCCTCCTGCCCTTTTGGGCGTCCTCCCCCTGCCCCTTGCGCCCCCAAGTGCCCTAGCCGCCTCCCACACCTCCCGACCTCCTCCTCTTCCTTGCGCCCCCTTTGCCCCATTGCTCTCCACCTCTCCACCTCTCCACCACCTCTCCTCCACCCCCTTGCTGCCCTAGGATGGCCTCCCCACCCCTGCATCCTCATGGATCCATCCGAGGAGCGAGGTGCGAGGAGCGAGGAGCGAGGAGATCTATTGGAGTTTTCGTGCGTCGGGCAAAGGTATGACCATGGGAAACCTTGGGATTGATCTAGGTACTGTTCTAAGGGTGTTTATCAAGTTTTTAGATCAATTGGTGGTGCTGGATTTGAGTATATTGGATTAGATCTAGAAGTTGCCACGTTACTGTTTTGGGACAGCATGAGCAGTCGACCTAGGGTTTGCGTTTTCATCAATTTAGAATCTGAATCTGTCCGTACGGATGTTGAAGAAGTTGTAGATAATTTCATTATCTTTCAGTGGGTATAAAGAACGTTAAATTCCGCCCAGCCGTTTGAAAGTTATGGCTGTTTTACCGAGCGTGATAAAATCTGTGACGTGATTGGAACAGATCACGGTAATCTGTAGATTAAACGACTTTAGAGTCCGAATCAGTCTTTCCCTATACCTAGAGAAAGTTGGGAAATTTCCTAAGCTACGCGAGGATGTACTCATTTAATTGATTCGGAGTCCCAGAACTCAAGTTATGCCTTTTGCAAGGTTGCTATCCCGACGGGACAGAACCTCTGTTTTTAGGTTTTGCGAGTAGTTGGCAATGTCGGGGTAGATGAGGGTTTGCGTACTGTTTTGTGGACATTGTTGTGAGCATGTGGTACCTATGTGCAGGTGGTGCGACCCCGGGAGTGCCCTCTACTTCCCGCCAATCCGTTGCCCGTGGTTGAGGCAAGTGTATTGTGATGGATAGCGAGTTGTAGGTTGCTTGTTGAGAATAGATGGAATTGACTACATGATATATGATCACTTGCCATGCTTTAATGATTGCCAATGATATGATGAGCATGTTTTTATGTTATGATGCCATGTGTTAATATGTGAGTTAAATATGATGTTGGCATAATTGCATACATGACATGTTACATGGCCCGGGCGGTGAGAAAGTCATAACTAATCCGGGAAGGTCGGTGAGAAAGATATGACTAATCCGGAGAGCCAATGAGTAAGTCCTACATCGTGATTCCATTCACCGCGGTGAACGGAAGCGAGGAGTAGGCACCCTCCATCTTCGGGATGGAAGGGGGGAGAGGGTGCACACCGACGGGTGTGTACTCAACCATACCGGTATGAGTTTCCAAGGAGACATGAGCATAGCATCGCATTGCACTTCATACATATTGATGATGATGATAATATGTGACCATGAGTGAGATGGTTTACATGATGTGAGATATTATTGTTATGTAATTGTTTATGTTTGTACCATTGCAATATACTTGCTGAGTGATGAACTCACGCTTGTGTTTATGTTGTTTTCTTTTAGGTACCATGAATCCGACATGCGGGAAAGGGAGCTAGTCACACGTCATCACTTAGCATCACACATTTAAACAATGACATGATAATGAAAGTATTGCCATGAACCTTGGAGTATTGCTTAACCGTGTGCTCGGTCTTATTATTTGATTCGTTTAGCTCATGAAGTGGTTGAATGCTTTATCCTGGACTTATATTGTTGCTATGTCACATGTTATTGCTGTTTTAAATGCTTTCCATTATGATATAACTTGTGATACTGTTGTTGCTCCTTCAATTCTTGTTAAAACAAAGGAGATGCTGCCGAAATCTCGGTTTTTAGCATGTGCGCCTTTGCTGGAATTTTTGTTTAATTGTGGTATTTAGATGTTGTTTAGCTTATGTTTGGTAGCATTCAGGCATATTAAATGCTAGGGTGTTACAGTTGGTATCAGAGCGGACTGTAGGTCCTTGGAATGTGAATTTTTAGTGTCATGCTATAGGGTACAACTAAAAAAAATGTGATGTGGAATAACTTAGAAACATGGCTTAGGTATTACCTAAAATTTTGTTATAGGATAGCAACATTAAAACTTGCAAAAGTGGTATAACTAATCTAAAATTTGACACACAATGGATGCACAGTAGGAAGGGTATGGGAATCGTTTCTTTACGCTTAAATGTTGTATTTAAGCTTTAATGTTGAATGCTTCATTTGACAATGCATGATGCTATGTCAATGAGATAAATGATTGAATTGTTCCTGTTGTGGTGATAAAAGTGGGGTTTTGGTGCCGAAGGGTTTCGGTCACCTCTTTTTGTTCATAGTAAGGGTGAGGTTTGACGGTGTGGCCGGTTAGCGCCATCACCGAAGAACTATTAACCCCTGTAGGAGAAGAGTGCTTATCCTTTCTGTCCTTGATCGGGTAGTTGACTGGAGTCAAATAGAAGAGTTGATGGTGGTTTCCTTCGGATGTTCTTTATCGATTACGTGGTCGGTCTTGGTTGGTTTTCTTGGTTTTAGTTGATGGAAACCAAAAGAAAAGTGTTTGGTATTGGATTTTCGCGGATCGTTCCGTGTCACGGTGTGTGGTTTTTGTCTTCCTTGGTTGAAGACAAAGAAGAGGAGTCTAGTGTTGCGCTTCTTTTGGGCGCCTTCCGCTTTTGATACCTAGTTTGTTGATTGCTTTATGGGGAAGAAGCATTCAAATTTATTTCTGTGTTTGTCTTTCTCCGAGGATAAAGGAGTTATTGCGGAGTTGTGCCATACCTGGCTGTTAGGACTGAAGTTTTGTGGCTTTGTAGGAGTAAGTGGTGTTTGATTTCGTTATTTTGCTGGTTTAAGAAATCATCTTTGAAGAACCCTTCTTGTTTTGTGAAAGTTTAGGGTTTGGTGTTAAGGTTTTAATTGCAAAGGTTTAATTGAGCGCTTGGTTCCCTTTCGAGAAAATTGTCTTTCAACCAATTTCCTCAATGGGAGTCCTTGGGATTTAAAAGTGTTTTGGAGAATTTCTTTTGCATGACCAAGTTTGGGTTTGTGTCATTGCAATTTTGAGAGTCAAGTTTCCTTATGAATTTGGGCTGAGTTTTAAAGCTAAAATGCTGCAAACAAGTGAGTAGTCTTTTGACTGAAATCGTTTGTCCCTAGTAAGAATTGTTGTTTAGTAGACAATACATGCGGGAAATCTTAGGTTCTACATTAGTAGACAATGACGTAGAGGTTTGTCATGCTAACAACGCAAATTGATTCATACCTAACGATAGCTACGAAAGCTCACATTCATTTTTTTCTACTTATAGCGCCTAAAATTGCCTACGAATAGACTGCACCATAAAGAAATCAAAGCCATTCAGGGACAACTCGCCTGGTTCATCATGAGTCAAATCATCAACAAGAATGGCGAGTTTCATGACCCTGACAACAATGACCCAGTCTTCTGTACTAATCTGGAACGAATCGTGTCTCCATCCAACTCCGATTGATATATGTATCAGTACAGAGTGTGATGATATTTCATATTTTTCCCTGAAACAGTTGGTGCAATGTAGAATGATGTACGCATGGTTTTCTATCATTTAAATTATTTGGTTCTGAATGAGATGGTTCTTTTATGATAAAGCGTCGTAGATTTGGGCCTCGCGGAGCTCTTGAGGCCTCGTGTCCCTAAACCCTTGCGCTGCTCTTCCTCCATTCATCCCCCTCGCATCGTCGATCCAGCTTGCAGATGTGGTGATAAGCGATAACCATTCTTCATCTAAACTAATAAAAAGAGAAGTTTACCCTGCTTATTGGATCGTCCAACAGCTCTTCGGTCCAACTCCCTCATTCGGCCCATTCGTCGCTCGTCAACCCTAGCTACTCGCTATCCAGCTCAAGCCGCCGCCCTGCGCCTCCTTCAACCCCTCTCGTCGCACACGCGCCCTATGGCCACCGCCGCCTCCCTTCCCACGCGCCTCTTGCATTCACTTTCAGCATGGTGGAAGTAGTGAGGGTGTTAGTGATATTTTTTTTATTAATGTTTTAAGGGTTTATATGTGATAGAAGCATTTCCTTAGGCTATTTTTGTCCACAAGTAACATTCAGCATGGTGGAAGTAGTGAGAACTGAGAAATCAATAATCAAATTGTCAGATCATGTTACGCGATAGCATGTCATATAGAAAAGGATCTTGGGTGAATTGGATTCCCCAAGCACACCGTTCCTTTTATGTGCTACTGCCTTAATCCACTTCTTTAGTTTTACAAATGTCTTTGCTGGCTGTGAATACCACCCATCTGTCATTTAGTAGAAGCTGTAGAGATATCAAGGCCTACATTACAAAATTTGGGCATCAAATTCTTTAGCATGCTATACTATTTGTAGCAGTCCATATAGGCAAATTCATGATTGCAAAAATCAACAATTGTATATGCTGCCTATTTGTGTAAGAAAATTTCATGTATGGAGCATTTGTTGGATACAAATGCGCCATAGAGGCTTGGAGCACAGGAATGCCCTCCCAGCTATTGGATTTAGACTTACATGGCTTAAATTAGGAGAGGTTAACCCATCGTATAATAAACCATGATTTGATCTGAACTAAACCATGAATGCAACTATTTGCTTGATTTGGTTATGGCGTAGATGATGATGACCAATTGTTTTATTTGGTTAGGGTGGCCGATTCATTGATTTTTTAATAAAATGCGGCCAATTCTTCATTTGGTTGTGTTAATTAATTGTTTTATTTGACTGATTGCCAAATAGTGGATTTGATGCTAGCTGTTTGATCGTGCAAACTGTAGATGATGCAAAGTGTAGTTGCACAACAGTCTGTTCTCTTATTAAAAGATCAAAGATGCATTAATACAACCATTTAGAAAATATGTGGTTCTGTATTAATATAACCAAGTACCAACCAAGGATCGGGAACAAATGGAAATGAAATTGCAAGATCGCTTGAAAAAAAATTGGTACAGAAGTAGATCTAGATCAGATCCCAATTTTTTTTTTTTTTTGCTATGTGCTAACCAGGAATCATACAGATCTACATCGCGTATGAAATTTTAATTTTATGATGGCTTGAAATCTGCTATCACTTTTGCTACTAATTGGTCTAGAGATTGATCTGTGTCTTTGCAAACCTGACACTTTCTTTCTAGCTGTTCCATACCTTAGAATCTCGAGTGCAAGTAATTTAATGCAGCTGTAATTTACTCTGTTCATTAATTCTGCCCTGTTTTCATTGGTTTCTCATCTCAAGTAGTCTTATATGATATGTTATCATGTTCTTCTAGTAATTTTTAGGTATAGAAGCTGAAAGAACATTTTTTCGCATTTGATGGGAAGGAAGGCATAAAATAGAGAATGTAGAAATGGATATGGAGCATTCTTGTTTGCCTAACTCTGATACGGAAAATTTTTCTTTTGATGCAGGTACCTTGGATCAATCAAGCAGTATCTTTGTTTGTCCTTGTTAAAGAACAGTGCCTTGTCAGCGATGAGTATTTTCCAACTGTTGTGCTTCATATTTTGGGTTTACTGTTAAGGTTTAGATCTGGACTAAAAGAGGAAATTGGAATATTTTTTACCATGCCTGTCCTTAGGGTTCTTGAGAATGTCCATCAGCCTAGCTTTCTGCAGAAAATGACTCATGTAGTTGATCATTACTCAATATTGTTGTCTATCCCCGTCTTGTGACTGATTTGGCATTGCGTCTCTCTACTTTGTGATCATGTTGCTTCAGAGGGCATGGCTGTCGGGACCCCGAATTTGCAAATCCGGACCCTCTGTGTATTCAGCACTAGTCCAGGAACGCGCTAGTGCACACAGTCTTAACATCGGTATATATCACAATCATACCAATCGATACTATCAAAGTACTTTATTTAAATAATCAAAGGGTTACTTGACCTTATGGCCAAGATACAAATATATGCCTTGCAAGGCGAAACTTATTAAAAGAGAAATAATAGCAATGAAAATCAAATAACTTCGTGGGCGCCATCCAAGTATACCACAGTAACTGACGGGCTCGCATCCCTAAGTAGACGGGTCTCTTGAAATCCTCCTCCAAACCGCGTAGTCTCCTCTTCAACTGATATTGTGTTGAGGCAAGGGTGAGTACTTGGTACTCAGCAAGTCATGCACAATGCAAGCTAATATACTATATGCATGGCTTGGTACAAAGGAATAGCTCAAGGTATATTTGCAAGAAATTGACTTTTGACAAGTAATAAGAGTAGATTCAAAGCGGTAGAAATAAGTAAAGCATAAATAACTTTCAAGAAGTTTAACAAACATTTTTCCCCATCCTAAACCACATTTCCATCATCTTCATTGTTAACCCAACCCAATCTTTCAAATCCAAGTTATTTTAAAGTCTAACCCTTATCATAATTGAGCATTGTCCAAGACTGCGGACTCCTGGCTATTTAAATAGATTCTCAACTCTGCAGAGGTTATGCACTTTACCCACAAGATACAACAAACACCACAAAGGCGAAGTTCCGTAACAAAGCCTTTTGGAAGCCTCAAACAACACAGGTGGTCCTCTCTCCGGTTCGTGCTCTACCATCCTTCCCTTAGCCAAGGCGAAGTATGGGACCAACACACCGTTAGATGGGTATCGGCCACGCCACGATACGCTCCGCATACAATCACACAAACGGTGTAACGGACACCCCGAGGCTCCACAAGTGAGTCCTTAGCGACTTAGTCAACTAGGGCCGCCCCATTCCGACCATGTGGTTGCAAGTATGACCCGTTCAAAGGCTTGCAAGGTTAAGTCCTTAGAGTGACCAGGCAAGACTACCCTTAAAACCAAATCAACATCCCTAAAGGCCACACTGCCCACCGATTACTCTTGCCACATGCCCTGGCCGAAATCTGTTTATCAAACCCGCTGATTACCATGCACCACGTGCCATCAACATCACATGATACTTTTCCAAAACAGGTTCAATATATCATTAAGTCCATATTAGCATTTGATTGTCCAAAATCATGTCATGAGCACGGAGCAGGTCTAAGCAGTGTACTACGTCAGTCTAAACCCATGTTGGCAACTTAATAATGTCCAACTAGTAATCCACAACTAGGGTGACAAGGGTCATGGCACATACTTAAATAATCAAAGTGTCAGAAATTGGTACTTATCTAACCCCCCATGTTTAAACCAAGTATTTTTCTAATTGAACTAGCATGCAATAGTTTAAATCAAAATAGATTTCGAAATAGGATCAACATGGTCAAAGCACAACTTGCCTTCAAAAAGTACATGCTTCTTGGTCTTGGAGTTGGATCCTGAGTCAACACTTCTCCTTCGAATCCTTCCTTCAACGCGTCTACTCGTAAAAGCGTGCAAATAGCAAATACACAAATAAACACTAGGCAAAACATCCCAAAACTCCAAATAAAATCCATAAACAGAGAGAACATAATTTTCTGGATTTTTAGAACCGGAATCACAAATTTGGAGTTAAAATGCAAAAGTTATGATTTATTAAAGTTTAAATAATCAATTAAATAATATTACAGAGAAAAACTTTAGTCAAAAAATTAAATAAAATTCATATTTAGGTAGATCTCAATTTTATACAAATTTAGAAATTTGAACCACTCAACTCGGAGTTGAAACGCAAAAGTTATAAGCGTTTGAAGTTTGAATCTAAATTTGAATCAATATTTCGAATTAATAAATCATTTTCTTTTTTTCGAATTAATTATTAGCAAGATGGACACGTGTCACTCTGATTGGTCGGTTTGCCGTCGGCCGGCCTCATGGGCTCACCACTATTCGGTCCACTATGGACCGGTCCATTCCACGTGATCGACATGTGGGACCCAATTGTCGGTCGGGGTCTCACGAACGCGGCCGACGTGGGCCCCTCGACATCGAGCGGGCGCTCCAGTGGACACGCCGCTTACTGCGCAGACGGCGACCGTCGGTCCATCTCCTCGACCGTGGCGCAATCGCGGCGATTGGTTTGAAAATCAACGGCGCGGATTAGATCGAGGTGTAACACGTTAACTACTTGATGATCGTGGGCCGTTCGATCTAGATCGACGGTCGGATCTAATCCTATAATAGCATCGCTACGGCACGTGGCGATTGTGGCTGCTGGATCTTGATCCAACGGTCCAGAATCTAATGGGTTTGGAACACGTGAACTCGCCTCAACCGTCCGTCACGATCTCACGGTCCTCTGAGCCGCGTGAGTCCGGCGATGGCAGCGAAGCTTGGCACGGAGACGCAGAACGACGACGAGCCCGACGGCGTTCCGGGTTGCTCGGCAGATGAAGGTGTCCTTCGGGTCATCCGATCACGAGGACTCAGACGGGATTCGGCTCTTTCTGCCGGAAGACGCACTGACGGCGGAATCGAGAAAGAAACCGCGCGGTCACTTCCTCCAACTACGGCAGCTCGCCTGCAACGACAGCGGCTCAGCGAGATGGCTCGGGAACGGTGCGCAAGGATGAGAGGCAACCTGGGACATCTCACGCTTTAAATAGCCTCGGCGTCTAGATTTCCGGAAACCTAGTTCTTTACTTGCGGCGCAAGGGCGCAAGGGCGAGTCCGTTTCGGCGAGGCGATGAAGCTCAGCCCGCCCACGTGCGCGATCAACGCCACGATCGCCGACGGCGCGATCGGATCCGGCCGATCACGCTCGAACGTGACGGCGGATCTCACCGTTAGGATCTTGATCCAACGGTTAGGATTGATTAGGTTTAGAGTGGGTTTGGTCGATCCACGTGGCTCGTCGACTCGAGTCCGACTCGGGTTCACTCGGTCGGATGAACAGATATGACCCGAGTTTGATTTTCCAAGCGATTTAATATTTAAAATAATTCCTAGTAATTCATTTAATTCATTAAAAATAGCAAATGACTCGAAAAATTCGAGAAAAATTCTGGAAAATACTTTGGATCATTTTGGACTCAAATAAAATATTTCCAACAAAATTTTATTTGCAAAATTAAATTCTTTAATTATTTCAAAATGGAATAAATTCAAATAAATTCCAAATAAATCCAAATAAATTCCAGAAAATTCCAAAAATTCACCAAAGTGCCAAATCACACATGAATTTAAGAAAAGCAAAATTTTGGGGTGTTACAATGGCTAGCAGTATTCCTGAGGCTAGCCACAATTCCGATTTTTATTTTTTCAGTTTAGTTATCATTTGTGTCGGTTCTTAAAAGAAACCGACACTGATATGTATATTTGTGTCGGTTATTGGCTTGAACTGACACTAATATGGTTTATATTAGTGTCGGTTCGTAGATTTAACCGACACTGATTGTTGAATATCAGTGTCGGTTTTTTATTAGAACCGATACTGATATGTAGATATTTGTGTCGGTTTGTTATTAGAACCTACACTGATATTCAAATATTTGTGTCGGTTTGTGATTAGAACCGACACTGATAATATTATTTGTGTCGGTTTATAAACCGACACTGATAATGTCCGATTATTACTGTCGGTACATCTGTGTCGGTTGGAAAACCGACACTAATGTCGGTTCCAAACCGACACAGATGAACATGTCCGCAGTAGTGACGGCGGCAACAACGATGACAATGAAGAAAACCGAGGTCGATGCCTGTCCTGGAGCCATGAAGACATATAAGACTGGTTTGCACTTCTTTTATGTATTTTCTTTTGCTATTGTTGGATTTAAATAAACATGTAACAATTTATTTGTTTTATGAATGCAGATTAGCACTTGGTTAAATAATTCAATCGATCCTATTGACGGGAACAATAAGAAATGAGAAGTCTATTGGGAAAAAGTCTCCGAAGATTACAGCAAGAATAGTCCGCTCAACCAAAGAAGACTAACAAAACATTTCAAAGACTACTAGGGAAAAACCAATAAAAAAGTTGTATGCTTTAATGGTATTTGGTGTAGGCTGAAAGATGTGTATTAACGTAGGCAATCAGATGACCAACCCATCGATAAAGCTCATGAAATGTACAAGATGGAAACAAAGCAGTGCTTCACGCTAGTGTACTGGTGGTGAGATGTATGGAACTAGCCTAAATGGACCAGGAAATACCAAGAGGCTAAGACCAAAAGGAATGAGACAATCTAGAGTTAGGTTATTGCAGAAGAAACTCGACCAATAGGAATAAAAGCTGCGAAAGCAAAAAAGAAAGGGAAAGTCATGGAAGACACTTCTTTCGGCAATATATCACATGAGGATGTTCAACTTTACTATGATTCACAGGCTTTACAAACTTCAACAACAGACATAATGGTAGACGTGCAACTTAGACTCTCAAAAGAAAAACTTGAAGTGGCACAAACAAAAGAGAGAACGTAAATGATGAAGAACTATACAAGGAACTTTTAATGACCGACACTACTTGCCTATCTGAATTTCAAAGGATAGAGCTTAGGCCACGTTCAATGCAAAGATACTTAGATAGATACTTAAAGAGGGAGAAATAATGTTATATCACGAAACATATATTCAAAAGTTCGTATCTCCAATGCAAACAATTATTTAACAGATGCTTGTTTAATTTTAAAAAAATTAAGAGTTCATCTAATCGTATGCTCGCTCCAATGCAAACTGGTCCATCCTCGCTCGACAGGCTAACTCTCATCGTTATTTTACCTACCATCGGTCTTCATCTAGTTTAAAGTCTCCTTTCTCTCCACTTTTCGCTCAAATCCAGACCACCCTCCCCTTTTCTCCCTAGATCTGGACCCGTTCCCTTGCTCCGATGGCCGGCCTCCTCACCGGCAATGATAGGGGAGGGGGTCCTCACTGTCGGACCCCGGAATAACACCTCCGAAATCCTATGTGTATTCTGTACTAGTCCAGGAAATGCTAGTACACACAGTAGAAATGAAACCATAGCATATGCAGCGTTCTTTATTAATAATAAATATTCAAGGTTACATAGGAAATGGCGCGCAGGCCAACAAATAAATAAGCGAACAAATAAAGCAGCGGAAATGAAGATTAATAAATAGAGCCTAATTAATTTGCCACAGGCAATCGACTGGGGACGCGGCCAAGTCCAACTGTTCCTCACCATCGTGGTACTCCTCCTCTGAAGTGGTAAATTAAGCAAGGGTGAGTACATACGTACTCAGCAAACCACACCAGAAATGCAATATAAATGTACGGGTAATCAAAGGATGGCAATATGGTTTGTCTAAGCATAAAGCAACAGTTTAATAATATTTTCAATAATTCTAAAAGACATACTTTATTCCAAAAAAAAATCAAATCTATAAAATTTAACTCAGGAATCTCTCCTGGAATTGGCTAAGTTATACCTATGATGGACTCCCTCCATCCAATCATCATTTCTGAAAACCAAATTTTAATTTACTAAAGTCTAATCTGAGAATGGCTTGCTCGGCATGCCCATAACCGCGGACGCGGCTAATCGATTAGTTTGACACTCTGCAGACTTTACCCACAAGATATAATATTTCCCCTTATGTCAACACACTTCCTTTGGTGAGTGACAGAGAAAATTATGACAAGGCTCCTATATTAATTCATACATGTAGTCATGCCCGCTAAGGTTTCACCGCTGAAAGACTCCCTCTATTCAGAAGCCCCCTCTTGCGCGAGAGTGGTAGCATCTCGCTTTCACCACACCACTACCCCCATATGGCATGACTGTCCAAGAAATGATTTAACAAGGATAGCCAGGTCCGTCCCATTCTAGACTCGTGGTAGTACGGTTAGGCTTTACATTCAGCGAGACTCAGACCGGTCCTTAATTGACTAGGCGAGACTGTCCACAAACCCAGAACCATGACCTCACCACTTTCCAACCAATTCTCGCCCAGTCTAAGTCATTTTCATTTTAACCATGCTAATCTCCACATTGATACTAACATTGATCAATATAAGTTTCCATTTGAACATGATATCATTTTGGCATAAAGTTCCCCAAAATTTCCTAAGTTCAGTTCTATGCATGGCTAAGCAATGTCTAACTATTACCATAGTCATAATTCATATTTTTACTAAGGTTACAAGGGTATCGGAATTCAAATGTCAAAGGTCGCATGTCGAAATTGGATATAACTATCATTTAAAACTAGGTCGAAAATTAATGTCTATAATAAATAAGCATGCAATAATTTAAAATACAACATACAAGTTCACAAACTGGGAGCAACATGGTCAAGGGGGTGTGACTTGCCTGGTTCGATGAGTTGCTGCTCGAAATCGTCGTTCGGGAACTCCTCGGACTCTCCGTAATCTACGCGTAAAAAGCACCCAAATTCAAATAAAATCCAAATGAATTCAAATAAACACAAATTGAATTTCAAACTAGCTCTAAACTAAAATTTAAGGTTTTTAATGAATTTAGAAAGAAGAGTGGAGCCAAACGGAGTTCGAATTGGCGAAAACGGGCTCCCGGAAGTTTAAAAACGAATAAAACGGATTTTCTGGAATTTTTAAATTATTTTTAAATGAAAAACCGAATTTACTGCGTCATGCTGACGTCAGCAGCCAAATCCGGTTTATGATTTATATTAAAAAGTAAAAACCGCTTTATGACGTCAACATGACGTCATAAAGGTTTTTTGGAAAATCTTTTTTTTTCTTTTTCATTTAAACTGACGGGTGGCCGGCCGGGCGCTGCGGATCGTCCACGCGACTGCGGATCAAGCGCGACACGCGCTGAGCGCGCTGCCGAGCGCAGCGCCTGGTGGCGCTGCATGGCGCGCGCGGCGCCGAGAGGCAGGGGCGAGGCGGGCGCGCGACCGGGCGGCGCGGAGGAGCGGAGTCGGGCGCGGGTGGCGGTGCCGAGGAGAAGCCGAGGCGGCTGGCGATCGGGCGGCGCGAAGCGTGGCGGCGCGCGCGGCGCTGGCGTGGCGCAGCGGCCGGAGTCGAGGACGGCGGCGGCGCATTGGGGAGGAGGAGAGCAGAGGAAGAGGGGAAGGCACGAGGAGAAAAGGGGCTCGTGGGGCTTTATAGGGGCTGAGCGCGCGGCGGCTCAACGGCCGCGAGTCGAGGAAGCGGCGCGAGGAGGCGGCGGCAGTTGCGGGCATGGGCGACGGCCGATGGATGGGCCAGGCGGCCGTTGGCGACGCTACCGACGCGGAGGAGCAGGGTGTCACAAACCTATCCCCCTAAAAAAGAATCTCGACCCCGAGATTCGGAAAGGCTGGCAAGAGAATAGGTTATAGATCCTTCAATTTATTTCTCAAACGTACCATGCTGCGAGTCTTGAGCCTTGATATTGTTCAGGAGTCCTTTGCTATAGTTCTGTGGCTTCCTTGCTGCATTGCGGAAGGCTTCGGAGTTGTTCACACTTGGACTTGCATTCTGCTGCTTCTTGGGGCAATTTCTGGCGAAGTGCCCAATTCCATGGCAGTCGTAACATGTGACTTTGGACTGGGGTTTTGAATTTTGCTGTGTTAGTCCTCTCTGATCTACTTTGTTGATTGCCAGGCTGTTGGGATAGTTCACCATTGCTGGCTTCTTGGTTACTTCTGTCGCCTCAAACTTGGGAGACGATGATGGATTTATCCGTGTTTTGGGGAAAGCTCCAGGATTGAACCTTTGGGTAGTCATTCTTCGCTTGCAGTTCTCCATTTCCAGGTGCTTGCCTTCCTGGCGAAGTGCCTTGTTGACCAGTTGTTGGAAGTCGGAGTAGTCGTGGGAGATCAGTTGAATTGACAGTTCGTCATTGAGTCCGTCTAGGAATCTCTACTGCTTGGCTTCATCTGTGGCCACATCATCTGGTGCATAGCGTGCTAGCTGGTTGAACTGTGTAGATACTCCGTCACCGTATGACCTCTTTGGCGTAGACCGCGAAATTCTTTCTTCTTTAACGCGATCAAGCCAGATGGGATGTGAGCTCTACGGAAAGCTACCACGAACTCATCCCAGATGATGGCTTGGGCGTTCTGGTGGGTGACATGGAAGTTGTCCCACCACTCTGCAGCGGGTCCACTCAGCTGATAAGAAGCGAACAAGACTCGCTCTCGGTCGCTGCACTGAATGATGTCCAGTTTCTTCTCAATGTTTCTGAGCCAGTCATCGGCGTCCATTGGCTCTGTGCTGCTGGAGAAGGTTGGAGGTCTCGTTCTCATAAACTCTGACAGTCTGGACTAAGGAGGTGTATAAGCTTGTTGAGTAGCTTGAACGGTCTGATTATTGTTGATGGACTGAGCCAGGAGTTGGATGAGTTGGTTCTGATTGTCCATCATTTGTTGCCAGTTGGGTCCATCTACAGGAGGAGGTGGCAGACCGGGTGGAGGTGGACTGTCGGTGTTACGGCTAGTGTTCAACATCTGGCGGTTGGGAACAAGGTTTAGGAAGGAGAAGACTGGGAACAAAGGGGGGGTAAGGATTTTGCACCCAAAGAAGCAATAAACTCCAACTTTTTTTTTACTATTGTGGCTGCCAACAAAAGAGGAAAAAGGACAGCACACAATCACCGTCTACTAAAAAAAAAATGGATAGCTTACTCTAGACCTTAATTGGGTATTCTTTCTGGTCTTGACATTCTTGATCTTCAGGTACGGAATGAGTCGCCATGTTTTCGAAAGAATCTTGTCAATTCATCGCTTTGCTGGAAACTCCGTCTAATATTTTGAGTGGGGATGAAGTAGATAAAACATTTAAATAAGAGTTTAGATAAGGACAAGATAGCATAAGATGAGAGGGGAACTTATACAAAAATATTGTTTTTATTTCAAAATAAGTCCTTAAGGTTAAACCATTCTGATTAAGGCCACTCCTACAGTCGATATGGCTCTGATACCATCTCTGTCGGACCCCGGAATAACACCTCCGAAATCCTCTGTGTATTCTGTACTAGTCCAAGAAATGCTAGTACACACAGTAGAAATGAAACCATAGCATATCCAGCGTTCTTTATTAATAATAAATATTCAAGGTTACATAGGAAATGGCGCGCATGCCAACAAATAAATAAGCGAATAAATAAAGCAGCGGAAATGAAGATTAATAAATAGAGCCCAATTAATTTGCCACAGGCAATCGACTGGGGACGAGGCCTAGTCCAACTGTTCCTCACCATCGTGGTACTTCTCCTCTGAAGTGGTAAATTAAGCAAGGGTGAGTACATACGTACTCAGCAAACCACACCGGAAATGCAATATAAATGTACGAACGGGTAATCAAAGGATGGCAATATGGTTTGTCTAAGAATAAAGCAACAGTTTAATAACATTTTCAATAATTCTAAAAGGCATACTTTATTAAAAAAAATCAAATCTATACAATTTAACTCAGGAATCTCTCCTGGAATTGGCTAAGTTATACCCATGATGGACTCCCTCCATCTAATCATCATTTCTGAAAACCAAATTTTAATTTACTAAAGTCTAATCTGAGAATGACTTGCTCGGCATGCCCATAACCGCGGGCGCGGCTAATCGATTAGTTTGACACTCTGCAGAGGTTGTACAACTTTACCTACAAGACATAATATTTCCCCTTATGTCAACACACTTCCTTTGGTGAGTGACAGAGAAAATTATGACAAGGCTCCTATATTAATTCATACATGTAGTCATGCCGGCTAAGGTTTCACCGCTGAAAGACTCCCTCTATTCAGAAGCCCCCTATTGCGCCAGAGTGGTAGCATCTCGCTTTCACCACACCACTACCCCCATATGGCATGACTGTCCACGAAATGATTTAATAAGGATAGCCAGGTTTGTCCCATTCCAGACTCGTGGTAGTACGGTTAGGCTTTACATTCAGCGAGACTCAGACCGGTCCTTGATTGACTAGGCGAGACTGTCCACAAACCCAGAACCATGACCTCACCACTTTCCAACCAATTCTCGCCCGGTCTAAGTCATTTTCATTTTAACCATGCTAATCTCCACATTGATACTAACATTGATCACTATAAGTTTCCATTTGAACATGATATCATTTTGGCATAAAGTTCCCCAAAATTTCCTAAGTTCAGTTCTATGCATGACTAAGCAATGTCTAACTATTACCATAGTCATAATTCATATTTTTACTAAGGTTACAAGGGTATCACAATTCAAATGTCAAAGGTCGTATGTCGAAATTAGATATAACTATCATTTAAAACTAGGTCGAAAATTAATGTCTATAATAAATAAGTATGCAATAATTTAAAATACAACATACAAGTTCACAAACTGGGGGCAACATGGTCAAGGGGGTGTGACTTGCCTGGTTCGACGAGTTGCTGCTCAAAATCGTCATTTGGGAGCTCCTCGGACTCTCCGTAATCTACGCGTAAAAAACACCCAAATTCAAATAAAATCCAAATGAATTCAAATAAACACAAATTGAATTTCAAACTAGCTCTAAACTAAAATTTAAGGTTTTAAATGAATTTAGGAAGAAGAACGGAGCCAAACGGAGTTCGAACGGGCAAAAACGGACTCCCGGAAGTTTAAAAACGAATAAAACGGATTTTCTGAAATTTTTAAATTATTTTTAAATGAAAAACCGAATTTACTGCGTCATGCTGACGTCAGCAGCCAAATCCGGTTTTTGATTTATTTTAAAAAGTAAAGACCGCTTTATGACGTCAGCATGACGTCATAAAGGTTTTTTGGAAAATCTTTTTTTTCTTTTTCATTTAAACTGACGGGTGGGGCCAGCTGGTGCGTGGACCGGGTCCACGCGACCCGTGGATCAAGACACGCTGCCGAGCGCGCCGAGCGCAGTGCGGGCGGCACGCATGGCGGCGACGGCGCCGAGAGGCAGGGCGAGGCGGGCGGCGAACCGGCGATCGCGGGTGGCGGTCGGAGGAGAAGCCGAGGCAGCTGGCGACGGGCGGCGCGAGCGTGGCGCTGGCGCTGGCGCGGGCGTAAGCGGCCGGAGTCGAGGACGGTCGACGGCGCACCGGGAGGAGGAGAGCAGAGGAAGAGGGGAGAGGCACGAGGAGAAAAGGGGCTCGGGCGGGGGCTTTATAGGGGGCTGAGCGCGCGGCGGCTCAACGACGCGCGAAGTCCGCGCGCGGGCGCTGGAGGAGGCGGCGGCGGCGGTTGCGGGCGCGGGGGCGGTCGGCGGGAATGGCGGGGCGGCCATTGGCGGCGGCGCGCTGGACGCGGAGGAGCAGGGCGTCACACTCACCAGATCAATTGATGCTTCCACCACTTGATTCGAGTATCGGCATGGCCGGAGCGTCTCAGTCGGCAGATCACGCTCCCAGGTCAGACATCCACCTTGCCGACGTCTTCGGCTGCCCGGCTTGACGCTCCTCAGGGCACGACCTCCAACGGCAGCGGTGCTCCTCTCTTGACTCCTTGCCCATCCGTTTCCTTTTGCTTTCCCGGTTTCTAGTGTTTGTTTGTTGACTTAGGTAGTTCTCGTGGCTAGGCTAGGTTGTGACTAGCATTAGGTGGAATTGACCCGAATTCATGCCTCCCATTGGTTGGGATCCTTCAACAAAACCATGATTTGATGATTTTAGGACTGAGACTATAGGTCATTCTTGGGGACAAAAGAAGTTCTAGTTAGTAAGCGGCTCCTTCAGTCAATTCAGAAAAAAGGAGTTCAAATCAAGTTCATTTTATCCAAAGTATGCTAGACATGCATGATTGGAATTAAGAACAGCACAACTGCTTTACTTTTGATGTATATCAGCTGGTCATTTTGTCACCGAATAGTATTGCAGTTGTCCAAGAATATTTTAGTTATCTTGCTAGGATACGAATGCTTGAACACGCAAAATTTTCTTCACACGTTCTTGTTGGTATAAAACAAGGTTGGAAAGTATGCAGACGAAAAGAAAATTTTAGACAACTTTATACATACCATGTAGAAATTGTTTTTTTTTTGTGTTTTAATGAAAGGATTTTTGTCTTTCTAGCTTGAAACAACATACAGGTGAGTTAAAAGGTGGTGCCAAAGCAGCCTATGCTGGAAGGCAATGGAATATTGCATGCCTTATTGAAGGCTTTGTCAACATAAGTGATGGTTAGTAGCTGTTACCATCATTTTTCCATAACTTCATACATTTGGGTGAGATGTTGCTGTTGGAATTATTTGGGCTAGGACCATTAATTCACAAATAATTCTTGAAAAATTTCAAAGGCCCATTAAGTGGAAGGGAGATGAAAAGAGAACAGTACCACATTACTAGTGGAGCTGGATGGAGACCAATTTATAAAGGATAGTTTCCTCCACCTTGCTAGAGCATGAGAAGAGAAGAAGAGAACACACGCGCGCTCGCTCGCCTCACCAGACGGCGCGCGTACGCGGCTTGTGCATGCATGGTGCAACGAAATCGAGTCCGACGGTTTGCACATGCACAGTCCTCTTCTGCAGTTTTTTTGCAGCGTGGGACTTAGTGGTGGATTTTACACGTGTGTACAAATCTGTAACCGACTCATATCATGCACATATTTTACACGTGCGCGCAAAAATTTGTCACTAACTCGTATCATGCTCGGATATTCTCTCTCTATTATATATACGCGAACAGAGATCAGATTTCTCTCGCTCAAACCTTATGCCTTCCGTCAGTACTGTGTTGCCTTCTTCTTCCCCGTCCCTTCACCAGCGTGCACTGACTGTTGGAAGAGCAGGTCTACGAATGTCCGTCCTTAAGATCCTGCACCAGGAGAGGGCGAATCATATTTTTGGGAAGCGTATTCACATGACTGCTTGCTGGTTTTTTTATCAACGATCGGCTTCGACTACATCGCCTGCTGACCTTCATCAACTTCTACTATCGGTTCAGCTACGTCTTCGTTTTAACTCAGTAACACACGCAAACTGCATGTATATTCTCTTCGTCTAATAATATGCATGAGATAGACATTACAATTGGCATATTGCTAGTGTCTAGCTTATTTATTTCCACTGTTCTATCTTTAATTATCGTCATAGTTTATTTTCAGAATAAATTCATCATTAGTATGCGTAATATTCGAAAAATCTAAAAACGTGATAGGCTTTTAATGGTGAATATGGTGAAAGCTTCTAGATTTGCTGAGGCAATGAGATCAGATAGGTTTACGGGTGTTCATTTTAAGAAATGGCTCACCATGAACGTCTACTGGGTTGCGGCTGGCAAACCTGAAGGAACCCTTACTACTGAGCTGGAAAAGGAGTTCAAGGATGCCACCACAATTTTCGTAGGTTGCATTCTTGGCGTTCTTTCAGACTGCCTTTGCGACGTGTATATGCAGATGTCGGATGCAAAGGAGCTGTGGAAGGCACTAAAAAATAATTTCAGTGCCTCGGATGCTACTTGCTTGTTCCATCCATGAAAAACAAAACCACGTGCAGTGCTGCGCCATCGATAAGCTGGTCTGCTATCGGCATTTTCTATTTATTAAGAGCCTTGAGGTTTCGGAAATCGATGCAAATACGCACTCTTCCCTTCGCCGGTTGTGTATGCTCGTAAAGCCACACCTAGCAATCAAATAAAAAAACAACTAAACTTGAAGTATATATCAAGTAACTAGTAATATACCCGTGCGTTGCTACGGGTTACAACATTATGGTTGAACGAACCACAAGTGCATAGCTAGAAAATGCGAACTATTGCCTAAGGCCGTGAACTATATGTCATGGAGCAATATCATGACTACATAATGGTTGATAGCCACTCTATAGTTGAACAGGCTTATGAGATATAGTTCATTGTGAGGGAACTTGATCACTTCAAATACACGTTACCCGACAAGTTTGTGGTTGGTGGCATCATTACCAAATTGCCTCCCTTGTGGAAAAATTTTGCCACATCTGTAAAACACAAGAGGCAAGAAATCTCTGTTGAGAGTATGATTGCGTCTCTTGATATTGAGGAGAAATCTCGAGCAAAAGATGTGCACCCTAAGGTGGTTGAAGGACAATCCAGTGCTAATTTTGTGCAGCATAATGGTTCTAGGAAGAACAAGCCGATGGGAAAAGATGTTCACTACCAATTTTAAGAAGAAAAAACAGTAGAATGACAAGCCTTGCTTCGTGTGTGGTGAGAGTAGACATTGAACAAAGAAATATCCTAGCCGCAAACAAGGAAAGGATCAGCAGGGATAGAACTTCAAATTTGTCAATGGGACTATTAGCAATGCTGAGACAAAGACACATGGGTATGGTAATCTACTCACTGTCCTCTCGGTTAATCAATCTATTGATTAGTGGATTGATACTTGGGCTAATATTCATGTTTGTGCTGACATATCATTGCTTTCTTCTTACCAGGTTGCTTGGGGTTCCACCGTGTTAATGAGGAATGGGCCATATGCTTCCGTTCTTGGTGTTGGCACGATAGATCTAAAGCTTGCTTCGGGAAAGATCGTGCGGCGGAAGAATGTGCAGTAT
Organism: Rhipidocladum racemiflorum; assembly: GCA_036346355.1. Taxonomy (NCBI): domain Eukaryota; kingdom Viridiplantae; phylum Streptophyta; class Magnoliopsida; order Poales; family Poaceae; genus Rhipidocladum; species Rhipidocladum racemiflorum. The sequence continues at coordinate 43,844,039 of CM070577.1, read as the reverse complement.
GTCCCTTCAATCAACAACAATCTGATTAGTGGTTCTCTTCTTTGCAGAGAAGGGTATAAGTTAGTATTTGAGTCGAATAAAGTAGTCATATCAAAGTGCGAACTATGTATTGGTAAAGGCTATGACAGCGAAGGCATGTTTCACTTTTCTCTTGAGAACGTTTGTAACAAATTTATGAAGCATCTTTGCGACAAGTGTTTGGCACTCACGACTATATCATCTTAATTTTGGTTCTATGTCTCGGATTTCCATTATGAAATTAATTCCAAAATTTTCCATTGTCAAAGGTTCTAAGTGCCAAAGTTGTGTGCAGTCTAAGCAACCTCGCAAGACTCATAAGGTAGTTGAGAAAAGAAACTTGGCACAATTAGAACTCATACATTTAGATATCTGTGAAATGAATGGTTTGTTGACAAATGGTGGAAAAAGATACTTCATGGCTTTAATTGATGATGCGACTAGATTTTTCCATGTGTATCTTTTAAAAACAAAAGATGAGGCTTTAGACTATTTTAACATCTATAAGGCATAAGTTGAGAATCAACGGGAAAGAAAAATCAAGAGTTAGGTCGGGTCGTGGTGGAGAGTATTTCTCTAGTGAATTCTCTCGATACTGTGCAAAGCATGGTATCACCCATAAGAAGATGCTTCTCTATCCACCCCAATCTAATAGGGTTTCCGAAAGGAAGAACCACACTCTAATTGATTTGGTTAATGCCATGTTAGTCACTGCAGGATTATCTAAGGCATGGTGGGGGAAGGCTTTGTTGACCTCGAGTCATGTCCTAAATAGAGTTCCCACTAAGAATAGTGAGGAAACTTCATATGAGGGATGGGAAGGAAGAAAAACATCACTATCCTACATGCGCACTTGGGGGGTGCTTGGCAAAAGTCAATGTACCGATAGTAAAGAAGCACAAACTTGGATCTAAAACTGTTGATTGTGTCTTTCTGGGGTATGCTCATTGCAGCATTGCCTATAGGTTTAGTAGTTAAATTTGAGGTATCTGACATGCACGTTGGTACTATAATGGAGTCTCGAGATGCAATATTTCTTTTAGAATATATTTCCTATGAAGGATATGCATAGCTTTACGAGTCAGACCTGTGATTTAATTCCTGAACCTACCATACCAATTGAGCATTTTGAACAAACACATGTACAAACTCATGAGTAGGATGACAATGATACTCAAGAGACAAAGGATCGCAAAATTCTTTGGTGATGATTTCACTGTGTACCCTATGGATGATGTTCCCAAGACCATTTCAGGAGCATATGCATCTCCTGATGCAGACTACTGGAAGGATGTGGCCCGTAGTGAAATTTCAGTTCTCGCTAACGGAACTTGGGAAATCACATATCGTCTTTATGGTTATAAACCAGTTGGATGCAAGTGGGTGTTCGAAAAAAAGCTTTGGCCTAATGGTTGCTCGTTTCCAAAATCGAGCTGAAACGTAAAATAGCAAAACAAGACTGCAAACTCCCAATGCTCTCTCTACGTCTTTTCTTGCCCCTTCGTGATGTTGTGCAAATAATCTATCATCGTCACATTGAGGTAGAGGGATCGTTTTCACAAATACAACCCATTCTAGATATATTCCATCGAGAAGATAGTAGCCCATGCTATATTGTCTTCCATTGACAGTAAATTGAACCGGAGGTGCTTTCCCTTGCAAGACGTTGGTGAACAACGGAGATTGATTTAACACATTAATGTCGTTGTTTGACCCAGCTACAACAAAAAAACATGTGCTATATCCATAGGTCTTGAGACGCCACTGCTTCAAGCATTATCGTAGCGACGTCATGTCACCACGATTGAATTGGCCATGCTATGCAATCGGGTAGTTTTTCCATTCCCAATACATGCAATCAAGGCTGACTAACATGCCTGGAAAGCCACAAGTCTCACCTATTTGAAGCAATCTATGAATGTCTTCTTCATGTATAGGTTATTGAAGATATTGTTGACCAAATACCACATTCAAACCTTCAACGAAATTCTTCAGGCACTCTATTGCTGTGCTTGCAACAATCCGTAAACATTCATCAACGGAATCAGTAGAACACCCGTATGCCAACATTCGACTGGCTGTTGTGTCTACAAAGGCGAGAATCCGGCTCTATTCAAGGCATCTGTTCTCTAGAGAAAAAAATAGTGACTATCCGCCAAGAAATTCCATGATACGCAAAAATAAGGACCTTCTCACTCAAAACCTACGACGAAACATAGCAACAGTGTACACTGCGCGTAGCAGAGAAGTAGTCTAACATGAGACGTTTGTGGCCTCCTTCGCGGTCTCTCTATGTACCTGATCCTCATACCGTTGCGACGACGGCGGCGGCGATTTCTGTTGCAGCGACGAAAAATACGAGCTTCGATCTGAGCATCCATCGCAGCGGCGAAATGCTCATCAACGGAATTATCCGTAACTTCGGCAGCGAGATCATTGAAATTGATTTACATGATGGCAGTGGCGTCATTATCAGAGCTATCTAATTTGGAACTCATGGATTAGGATATTTTGGAGTATACGGAGCATTGGAAGTCGCGGAGCTTTGTGGATCAATAAACATATCAAACCTACCCTACTTTTAACAGATAATATACTAGATTTAAGCAAAAGCCCAACGAAGCAACGTACGGACATTACAATTCTGACTTCATCTTTCTCTTTTTATTTCTTTCCCTTCTCATCCAAGCAACACGGGTGATTTTATGAATACACACATAAACCATGATGTAAAAATCAAAATAAAACTTTTATTTTGGAATGTAAACATTAATCCGGGATTACAGAAGTACATTTTTATCCGCTAAATGCTAATTAGGTATACTATACCATTTATTTTAGCAAAATAGTTGAATGCAAAAGCAGAAAATGGAAAGCGCATTATTAGTTGGTGCTATTGCTCCAAATAACTTATCACTAAAATATTTTACTGCCATCTAAGAGCAAGTACAATAAGGCCACGTAAGCTGGCTCTTAGCCTGTACATGTCAGCATTAGTCTATGTGGAAGAGTGAGAAACGATGAGAGAGAAGATAGCTGGCTCTTATTTAGTAGCCAGCTTTGCACGGATGCATAGGTAAATCATTTATGTACAAAAGAGAAGAGATATTTATTGCACAACATCTAGAGACAACTTTTAGAGATAGTTATTGTATAAGCTGGCTTTTAGCTTACTATTAGTCTACAGTGGGCTTTACTATTGTACTTGCTTCAAAGGAACCTTTTCTGGGGAAAAGGAAAACCTCCGTGCTGTTTTTTTAGGGAAAGATCCTTTTCCCATTGGTTTAGGGCACTAGGAACCTTGCGCATGTGGCTGATCCAGCTAACATGTAGAGCAACTTTCCCTTGGCTTGCCTTTTGGACTGCCTAGGAAAAGAAGTGCACACGTTCCCAAGGCACGAGCCAAATGTAGGATAATTTAAGTTTTAATTTAAGGGAACGCCCTCGAATGGCTAATTCGGACGCTTGCGTCGTATGCTGTTAGCAGTATCAGGATTGTCGTAACGTGAATAGTGACCATCGCATTGTCGGCTTTCCCTCGCGAAGCAGTGTGAGGTCGAATTAGCAATGAAAGACCATGTGACAACATGACCATCACATGACAAAACCACCTATAATATGCTTTTAATGCCATCCTCAAGTTTGTGCGGTTGCAAGTCGGACATCGTCTTCAAACTCACCGATGCAATATCTTAGGAGAATCGGGCAACAAATTATTTCAACATCCACAACTAAAGGACAAAAAAAAAAAACCAAAAAACATTGCGACAAAAGAGAAACATTGGAAGAACAATAAAAGAAAACTATCTCAAAAAAAAATTAAACATTGTTGCAATGAAAGGAATATTCATTGAAACAATTTAAACATTTACATGAGACTATTGCAACATTCGAAAAAGAAATGACCACAATAAAATCAATTATATGTTGCAACATTTGATATAAACTCCAAGGAGAAGATGGCGGAGGCAAGTTAACGGACATGAATCCGGCTGCACTGCATAAAGCAAATCACCTCCCCTAAAGGAATCTATGATAGCCCACAAGCTTGGAGGTGGCTGCTGGCTTGGATCCCATAGGGCCAAAAGCTGGACGGGTGTCTGTCGCCCCGGCTATGCCACTACTGAGTTCACTGTCTGCGGTGATCGCCATTGTAATATTATAGCTACAATACATTATTTTGGCAACTTTGGTTAAAAGGACAAATCTTCAATATAAGGAGTATTATGACTACAGGATTGGCGAATTGTTTTTCTGAGTTAAGCTTGTAGTAGTAAAATTTGTCAGTTTAACTTTTGTGTTTTGGTTGTGGCATGTTGGTTATTGCGCAGAAGTGCTCCTAGTAACACAGTACTATCAACTTTGCTTTTGATGTCATTCCTGCTCCCCTCCCAGCCGACCAAGCCCCCAACTGAAGCCTCCTCCTCCTGCAGCTCCTCCCCAACCCATGGCGCCTCCTCCTACAATTCCTCCCCAACCCATGGCTCCTCAGCCTACAGCTCCACCCCCAGCCGGCCCCTGCTCCCTAGCCGGTGTCTCTCCTCCTCCTCCTCCTTGTGGGTATGTGGAGGTAAGTTTTGGGGGGTATGCATGTTGTTCTAAGGGGGAGATTTACTGGTTTGGGTGTTCTAGGGTATGGGATTTAGGGATTTTGGAGGGAAATGGTGACTCTAGGGTTTGGGGAGAAATTCTGAATTTTCGTGTTGTACAAATTCCAACTTGGAGCTGCGATTTGAGGCCTCTAGGGGCATTTCTTGAAGGGTTGGCTATAGAGAAGGTTGTAGATCATTGTATTACCTTTATTTAGAGATTGAGATCACTCATTTTCATTTAGCCGTATAGGAGTTATGCTTGTTTTACTACCTGCTACCCTGAATCTATTTGCTTTAGTAGTTGTTGCATTAATCTATTGTTTAAGGCTAGATGGAGGTCGAATTAGAATTTTTCAATACCTAGGAAAAGATTGAACATTTCCTGTAGATGCTGAAAATGTCTTCATTTGCTTAATTTGGAGTTGTATAACATTATTTATGCTATGTTGAAGTGAGCTGTCCAAAAGTTGAAACTACTGAAAATGCAGAGTTTGGGCAGATTGCTGAATTGATCTTCAGATTCCATTTTAGGGTCCTTTTGGTCAGCTCCAGAGAGTTTGGTTGTTGCGAAAGTTGTAGAGCTTCATCTTAAGTTTTATTAGAGCTCAAGAACACCAATTTTGGTTTAGCGGTTTAAAAGAAATGATTGTTTTAATGACTGCTGTCCAAAATTGATGTTTATTGGCAGTAGCTTCGGATTTCTATTGATTTGAGATATTTAGAGCCATCTCTTGAGAGGTTGGCTATAGAAAGTTGTAGATCCTTGTCTTGTGATTATTTAGATACCAAGAATGAGATTTTTAGTTCAGCCATTTAGGAGATATGATCTTTTTGTGCTTGCTGTCCAGAGTTAATTCCTACTAGCAGTGGTCTCAAATTTGTGTTGTTTAGGATTATTTAGAGACCAAATTAAATTATTTGAATAACTAGAGAAAGCTAGGAAATATCTTGTAGATTCTAAAAATATCTTCGGTTGCTGAATTTGAAGTTGTGTGCTAGAAGTTTTGCTATTTGGAAGCTAGCTATCCTATTTAGTAGCATGCTGAACATTGAGACTAGACTCCGTATGACTAGATAGAGTTTTGGGACAAGTTGATCAAATAGGACTTTGCTCTTAAGCTTTGGTAGCTCGCCTTCAGTTCATCGCCTCCATCTTTTGGGTTTTGAGTTGGACATAGGAGCGATGTTGCATTGTCAGTCAATGGTTGTGATTGTATGGTTTTAAAATGTATGCACTTGTTACTTCAGGTGGAGTAACCTCAGGAGTGGCCTCACCCTCGTGCCATTCCGCTCCTCATGGTTAGATGCAAGTGCATGGTAGAATGCTAATTTGGTTACGAAGGATTGATCTTTAAATTTATTAATGTTACCTTGCAGATTTACATGATTATGATTAATCCTTGCTATGTTTTATGCTTAACATCTTGATATTATCATGGTGCGTGCATGTTGAGAAGGAATATTTGGTGATGTTGGTTCTTGATGATTGGTTTTTAGAAAGTGTTGCATCATTGGCATTCATGTCATGAAAGTTGCATTGGAGCCAGGTCAGTGAAAGAGTCATATAACTAATCTGGAGTGCATGAGCCAGGTCCGTGACAAAGCTATATGACTTGACCTGAGTGCTCTTGAGTAAGACCTACTTCGGTAAGCCCCCTCCACGTGTTGGATAGGAATGAGAGGGTGCACACCGACGGGTGGGCACATAGTAATACTGGTATTAGCTATGAAATGGGCATTATGAGCATGCACATTGCATTGCATCGCTAATAATAATTATTGTATTAATGGTAATGTGTAGATTTGGGATAGAGTTGTGGACTCATCCAAAGAGGTTGAATGAGGTACGTGCAATAAATGAGCAATGAAGGGAAGGTGGTAACTGGTGATGATGCTATTGATCTATGAAATTGCTAATTTTGTATAAGAAATGTGATTATGCTATTGTTTTAAGTGTGTTCATAGTTGTTGATCTTGTTTTGTTGATATGATGCACTTTGTTGAGCTTTTGAACTCATGTTTATTGTTTAATGTTTTTCTTTTAGGTACAATGAAGCTAGCATGCATAGATGGGAGTAGTAGCATAATCACGATTTTTGTCACCACATTATCATCTTGTTGACCTATAGCTTCTGATCATAAATAGTTCATGGAATACTTTAGACAGTTTCTACCTTGTGATAGTTTTAATGAAGTTATAACTAGTAAGAAGTTAGTTGGCAATGTATTTGTTAAGTACCACTTTGGCTTTTAGCTATATCTTGTTAAATTTTGTTTGTGGTGTTCGTTCTTGTCTTGTGACAAGCCATTTTTGTTTGGTTACTATTCTTTCTATTATCTGTCCTTGGGAGTGTCCTTTGGTGGATGTTTATTATTCATTAGTAGAGTTTTAATATTGTTGACATTTGGTGGAAGTTCTAAGTTGATGCTGAAGTTAATATTGTAAATGTTTAGTTAGTTGTTAGAATGGCATGAGTTAGTGACATCCCGAGCATAGGGAATGCTGTGGTGTTACAGCATACTTGTGCTTGTGGTTCCAAATTTCTTTTAATGTATGGTTGTTCTAATTTTGATTGTATCTCTTTTGTTTGCTAAGTGGATGTCCACTTAGTAGCGGATGTCTTGCCATTTTTTTTTGAAGTGGTGAAAGTTTGAGATTTTGCTTTCATTTTGGTGACAATTTGGGTACAGTTGATGTCAAGTTGTTACAGCCGTTGCCATGGATGATGAATTTTATTGGCATCTAATTATACTGCTACTGAGTTCACTGTCTGTGGTAGCAAAGAGGAGGAGGGAGGAAGGGAGAGGGAGATGGGGACAAGCAGGGTTAACCAAACTGTTTTCGAATTGAAAATTGAGGTCTCGGCAGTATCAGTTTATTGCGAAAATCGAGCGAAATCGTCAAAAACTGAAGAGTTTCGAAACCAAGCTTTTGAAAAAAGATTCAAAACAAATTCAAAGAAAAAATGAAAATTGATCAACGAGTTGAACCTTTTGGGCGGCCGATTTTTGGAGCGGTTTTCATTGATTTTTATCGAAAATCGCTCGATTTTCACCAGTTTTCGACCGGTTTACATCAAATAAATTTTTTCAATTTTTTTGAAAATTTTGAATTGAACTGGTTTACTGATCGGTTTAGGTTTTCAAACCATCTCGATATGGTCAAAAACCGTGGTTTTCGAGCGATTTTTGATGGTTATGTGAACCCTGAGGACAAGATTCTTGCGGGGTGCTTCAACCTGCAACAATGTGGTGGCTCCTCCAAAGGATTTGTGAGGTGTGCAACAGGAAAGCTTTTTGATTGGGAAATGAATGAGGCTGGATGCCAGAGGTAGAGCATTAGATGAGAATTGAGAGAGCTATGAGTGTGGTGGGCTATGGGCATCCGATACCATGGGCTCGTGGCATACACATGATGGGTGGCAATTCCCTTAATTCAAATACCAGATCATAATTCTTTATTACTTTAGTTTCTTATATGGCATTATTATTTCTAAAGAAATGCAAGCAAATACATAAACAATACTCTATCAGTCCTAATTTATAATGCTTATTTTTTAAATAGTCTTATCCATAAATATATAGTGTATTTCATATTTCAACGCAAAAATTAGTGTGATTTTATCTCTATACCCTTAATAAGCATCCATATTTACTTTATATTCTCTATATGCATGCATTGAATGTAGCATTTAGAGATAATAATTAGAGGTAATCTAGTCATTTTAAATATCTTATTGGTCTATGTGTCAAAAAGAAATATAGTTTGTAAATTTGGATGGAGAGTAATAAAATTATCCATCACAACAGTGAAACAATCTGAAGGACCATGTGGAGGTCTATCCATGTTTGTGATGAGTATTTGGCTTTATTTGAGCAAGGTGTGCTCAGGTTTGAGTTTGATTTGAATTAGAATTCAAAAGAAAGTAATTTGAGTTGTGTCAACTTCAGGCGGCACTATCGGCCTTGTGGAGGCGGTAGTACCAACTATATGAACGAGATAAGATTTTTGTTTGAGCCTTTGTGGTGATTATTTTGCATAACTTGTTAGGCAAGGCTATGTGATGTTTCATTGTCTTTGATGATTGCAGGGCTTCAATTTGTGGTCATGGAGAGGTGAAGAATGGTCAGGACTAGGTGTGAGAAGTCGGAGGTCCAGATGGCCTAGGATCACCGAAAGATAGCCAGAGATGAAGCCGGAGCAATTCAAAAAGTCAAGGGAACCTTGGAGAATCTAGCTTAACACTGCTCGGATCAAGGAGAATGGTTAGATCACGATTCTAGAGGATAGAATAGTGGTTAAGTCTAGTTTACTTTTAGAAGAGTGAAAAACCCGTTATGTTGTTGGGTTTTGGATTATCCCAATGGGTAAGTATGTGCGACCAAATTCTGGTCTTTGGAAGGTAGCTTAGGATAGAAGCAACTCATCCAAGGGTGAAGGATGACGCATGGACACTATAAATAGAAGGGTAGGGGTAGCCTCCCCACTTAAAAGTTTTGTGTGCTCCTTTGAGCTTTGCACACTTTAAATTTCGTATTCTGCAAATTAAATTCCGCATTTACATTATGTGTTTACTTTACGCAATTTAAATTCAATATTTACTTTCAAGCATTTAAATTTCGCACATTTGTCTCCCCTCCTTCAAAATGCTTGTGGTTCTTGAGCCAATGATTAATGATGGATGGATGAACCTTCTTAGATCATATCCCAATCATCTAGGCTTCACTTCTATGTTCAATCTTTGAGAAATCTTAAAGGTTGTGTTCTTGAAGTTTCATTCTTGATTTCCTGCTCAAGTCTGTTCTCTCTATGCAGCAGTCCTTATTTATTTTATAAAAAATTCATATTATCCGATATTAGGGTGATTCCTATTGGAAAAGTTGTGTGACTTTCATACCTATCATCCCTCCAAGTGGGAAGTTTATATGACTTATAGTATTAGAGCTATGAGGTTTTTACCGAGCCCTAAATACTTTGTCTGAGTTCTTTTTGTCATAGAGCTTGTTATTTTAATCATATTTTTACTATGCTTGATCTAGATATGATTCTTAGTAGGTAGCTTCATGACTTCATTATCTCATGAGATAAAAAATTTGAAATTCAAATGAGTCACAAATTTGGAGAGATCATGCTTTGACTGAGTTTCTTTTGTGCTGAAATTTCACTTTTGCTTTTTAGAAGCAACAGATCTTGTCTTATTTATCTCTTTTTGTAAAGGTGATTTTGAATTCATTTCTTTTTGGTGGACTCTCATTAATCAGTAGTACGAGAAAAAAATCCCCATGACCATATGAGCCATGATTGTTTCTTCATGGCAATTTTATTAAGGGGATGTGCTGCTGTCTTTAAGATGGTTGCTCTTGATTCTTCAAAGTTTATTGTTTGGTTTGATTATTTATGTTTGGTTTGATTATTTAACTTGGTTCTTCGGGCTTTTGTTGGAGAAAGCATCAATGTTGTCCAAGAGGTGGGAATTTTGAAATTGGAATCAGAGCTGGTTCTACTCTTCCAATTGGTATCAGAGCTGGTTCTACTCTTCCATAGGTCTTGACCGGTCTCAAGAGCCATGGCGATAAACAAATATTCGACCAAGCCTTCGATCTTCTCAGGAATCGACTATCTTTTTTGGAAGTCGAGGATTGAGTCATACATCATTGTCCAGGGTTTCTTGATTTGGTAGAAGGTGATGCTCCTTTATGAGGTTTCTGCCGGTGAGAACATCAATGCCGCAAATATAGCTGATTTTGAGGCAAACGCTAATGCAAGGAACATTCTCATATAGGGACTTAGCTGTAGTGAGTATGACCAAATCTCTCACCTACGATCCGCCCATCATATCTGGGTGACCCTTGATGCTTACCATGAGGGCAGCACTCAAATCAAGACGATGAGGCAGGACTAGTACAAGCGTGGCTATAGTTTGAGCAGCACGTTGGTGAGAGTCTTGATGAGTGCTTTGCTCGCTTCACTAAGATCCTTAGCAATCTCCAATCAATTGGTTGCACATGCTCTGACTTAGAGAACGCTAGGCATTTTCTGATGGCACTCGATCTTCGTGTTTGGGAGATGAAGGTGATCACCATCAAGGACTCTATTGATTTGTCGACCTTGACTCTTGATGGGCTCTTTTCCCATCTCAAGGCTCATGAGATCAACGTCATCTCTCATAAGATAAAATCTCAGTCGATGGCCTTGGTCACTGATCCCATTGGATTGTCTTCTGGATCTTCTCTTGAATTCTCTTCTGGTTTCTCTCCCTACTCTTTGCGACATAAGCAATGAAATTCTGAAAAAAAATTTCAGAAAATGAGCTTGCTCTTGTCGCCTACAAATTTTTTTAATATTTACAAGAGAGTGAGGGAGAGGACAAGGGGTGGCACAGTCACCTGCTTCAAGTCTGGTGGCCCCAACCACATTCATGTAAACTGCCCCAAGCTAGAGAAGGGCAAGAATGACTCTAGTGGTTCTAGAAAGAATGACTACACTAACAAGAACCGAAACAAGAACACTCCAGCTCATGAGCCGGTGCGTGAGAAGAAGAAGTACCGCAACTTCTCGAAGAACAAGAAGCTCTTCCACTGCGTCCTCGCTGCACTCGATGACATCGACCTCTCCGACACGGAGACGTGGACCGACGAGGGTGAGAACGATCTGCAAGAGAAGAAGGGCAGCGATGACTTCTCTAGCATGTGCTTCATGGCGGATGCCAATGGCATCAGCGACGATGACCTCTACAGCGATGTCGATGAGGTACCCACCTATGACAAGCTTAATGATGCTTTTTGTAAATTACGCAAATTCCATGCTAGAGCCAAGTCGAGGTGTTTGGAGTTAGAGAAGGAGGTTGATAGTCTGTTACAGGAGTTAGCTTTGCTTAGATCTTCTCCCTCCCGTGACATTGATTACACTTTATGTGATGCTTTGCTTGTGGAGCTAGAGAACTTAAAGACCTTACATGATAGTGTGCTTTCTGAACTTGATGGTCTTAGGTCGAAGAATACTAGCACTTGTCCCATTGATCATATTCCTGTAGATGCTAGTTTTCTTCATACTCGCACTACCGTATCATGTGAAAACTACCCTAAATCGCTAGCTGAAATTAATGCTATGAGTAGTAAGCTTAGGAAACTTTCTACTAGAAATGATGAACTTGAATCACATGCTTCTAAGGACCCAGTCAGCTCATGTGAGGGCTGTAGGCAACTAAAACTTGACAATGATACTCTTGAAGTCATGTGTGCTGAACTTACTAAGGACTTACTAGCTAAGTCACAAAATGGTTGCTTGCTGTGTGTTGGGGTTAAGGAGGATGTGGATAAAATCTATGTCGAGCTTAGGAAGAAGTTAGAGACCCAGGTTGGTAGAATTAGAAATGCTCTTTGTGTTTCCTGTGAGGCCCTCAAGATTGATGCAGCCGTGCATAGGGAGAGATATGCATGCCTGTTTGTTCTTCCCTTTCTGTCTCTTCTTCTACTCCTTCCAGTTGTTCTTCCCTTTGTCTCTTCTTCTACTCGTTCCCGTTGCTCTTCATGTGCCTCATTTTTTCGAGAATGTTAGTATCTTATGAGCACTCTCGAGAAATTTGTTGAAGGTAAGAAAAAGCTCAATCTCATCGTAGACCAATTCAAAATTAACAGATTCAATCAAGGTCTTGGGTTTGACCACTTGGAGCATGCACAGGCGCATCCGCCTACAGTTGTTTAGGTTAGCTGGCATGGTCCACAGATCTTTGATGAGAAGGTGACACCACCTGCAGCTTCATTCTCCAGTAAGGCAAACTATACCTGCATCTTCTATCACAAGGATGGACACCTTACTGACTTTTGCTTCAGACGCGCCAAGATCACTCGGCATGAGCGTGTTCGTTCCCTTAGGTGTATTCAAAGTCATTCCCAACCTCTGAGTGTTCCTAAGGCACACACTTCTTCTAGATAGGTTAGACAGGTTAGAGAGTCTCCTGTTCTTGGACAGTGTACGGGGCTTGGTTTTCAGGCTTCTAACTTTGATTTTCGCTCTGAAGTTGTCCCAAGTTAGTTTTTCCGCTGTTCTCATGATATTGCTCGTTTCTCCCATCGAGGTGGATATCAGCGGCATGAGTTTGCTTCCTCCAGCAAGAGGTCTGGGCAGCAGCACTGGGATGGTCCAGCCTTTGCATGCTGGCGGATCAACCTAGCACCTGTTTCCGGATATCTTATAGGAGCGATTTCTGATTTGGTGAGAGTAGAGTCACGGAGAGGCGCTATATCACATTCTTCTGATTCATTGACTGGTTCTTCTGCTTGGGTGACTCAGTTTTGGGTTTCTAGATTTGCAATGATCTATCTCGGTACTAAGCCATCTACTATTTTCTCTCTATAGGACAGGGAAGGGAAAGTTTTGGATCATAGACTCCAACTGTTCTCGTCATATGACCGAAGAATCCCGCTGGTTTTCTTCCCTAGTCCGAGCTCCCGGTGATGAATCAATCACCTTTGGGGATGCTTCATCAGGTAGAGTCATCGCTAAAGGTACCATTTCCATTAATGATTGTTTCATTTTTAAGGACGTTTCCTTAGTTAGTAAGCTAAAAATACAATTTGCTTTCTGTTTCTGAACTTATCGATGATAATTTCGAGGTAAGCTTTAAGAGTAGCACATGTAGGATCCTCGATTCTTCTGGGGAGTTGGTTTACGGGATTTCTAGATTTGGTAGTCTTTCGTGCTGATTTTTCTACTTATTCTGGAGACTCTCTCCGTTGCCTTATTGCCTCAGAGTTCCGTGATCTCTCTTTCTAGCATAGGAGACTTGGTCACATAGGCTTTGATCATTTAACCTGAGTTAGCGGCCATGATCTCATTCGTGGTTTGCCCAAATTCAAGATGGTCAAAGATGTTGTATGTTCTCCTTGCTGACATGGCAAGATGGTTGCTGCTACTCATTCCCCAATCACTTGAGTGATGACTGATACATCAGGACAACTCTTGCACATGGACAATGTTGGTCTAGCTAGAGTGTAGTTAGCAGGAGGGAAGTGGCACATTCTTGTTATAGTCGATGATTTTCTGAGGTATTCTTCATTGCCTTGAAGGATGAGTCTTTTTCTTATTTTAAGGGTTTGGTTCGTAGGTTGTCCACTGAGCTCCCAGGTGCCTTACGAGCGATCCATAGTGACAATGGCTCGGAGTTCAAAAACTCCTACTTTAGTAGCTTCTGTGAGGAGTTAGGCATAGAGCATCAGTTCTCTTCTCCATACGTCCCTCAGTAGAATGGTGTAGTGGAAAGGAAGAACATGACCCTTGTAGAGATGGCTAGAATGATGCTAGATGAGTACAATACTCTTAGGAAGTTTTGGGCTGAGGCTGTAGCTACAGCATGCCATGTTGCTTATAGAGTTTTTCTTATGGCAGACTTGCACCGCACTTTTTATGAGTTGAGGTATGGGCGAAAGCCAAGTGTCTCTCATTTTTGCATTTTTGGTTGCAAGGTTTCTTCTTGAAATCTATGAACCTAGACAAGTTCGAGTCACACTCTGCTGATGGGATCTTTCTAGGTTACTCGACTTCTTCCTGTAGCTATAGAATTTGGGCTGTAGATTTGGGTAGAATGATAGAGATCTGTGAGGTAACCTTCAATGAGGCTAGTCTAGTGCCCGGCCAGACACTTCAGGCTATTCTTCTCTTTCCCACTCTATCTTTGTAGAGGATGAAGATGGCGGAGATGAAGGCATTTTGCCTGAAACAGTCTCCATTCCTACCCCTGAGGTGCCTCCAGTCTCCATTTCTGCACCTCAGGGAGATCAGCCCTTACCCTCAGACGCTCCAACAGCTAGTGGCTCTGTTACTACTTCTCCCACAATAGGAGTAGAGGCCACTTCTGCTTCTGGGCCTCCCTGCAACATTCAGCAGGCTCATCCACTTGACTAGATCATCAAAGATCTGTTTGAGCGAGTTACTCGCTCTAAGTCAGGTTTGTCCACTTTTTGCCTTCACTCTACCTTTATTGCCTCTTTTGAGCCGAATGATGTTTTTCATGCATTAGTCGATGAATCTTGGATTAATGCCATGCATGAGGAACTTAAAAACTTTGAGAGGAACAAAGTTTGGCAGTTTGTCGAGCCCTCTTCTGGTCACAACATCATCGGGACCAAGTGGGTGTTCAAAAATAAACAGAGTGATGATGGGGTTGTAGTTAAAAACAAAGCTAGGCTAGTCGCTAAGAGTTTCACTTAGGTCGAGGGTCTTGACTTCGAGGAGACCTTTGCCCCTGTAGCTAGACTAGAGGCCATTAGCATCCTACTCGCATTCGTGGCATCCAAGGGCTTCAATCTTTATCAAATGGATGTCAAGAGTGCATTCCTCAATGGTTTCATTGAGGAAGAGTGTAACACCCCGGCATCTAGTATGACCGAATGCTACCAAACATAGACTACACAACATCTAAATACCACAAATAAAGATAAATTACATCAATGGTGTAAATGCTAAAACCGAAAATTTCGGCAGCATCTCCTTTGTTTTGACATGAATTGGAGCAATAGCAATAACATGGCAAGTTATATCATAGCATAAGACATCTAAAACAGCAATATCAACGAATAAGGCATCACTTATGTCTAAAATAAGGAATTCAACCATTCCACCAAATATAACAAACCAAACGATGAACTCAAGCCCAAACACCAAGTTTCATGGCACTATTCATTATTTCATGACTCCTAATGATTAAACTGTATATGAATGTGAAGCTACGTGTAGAAGTGTAGCTAATGCCCTTTCCCGCATGCCGGTTTCATGTTACCTGAAAACAACATAAACACAAGCGTGAGTTCATCACTCAGTAAGTATATTGCAATGGACCATAAAGAACAATTCAATGTTAACATCACTACATACCATGCTCAACATCATGAACCATAATTTCATATACAACATCATACTCATGTCTCAATATCATTGTACTCATTTCATCATCATCATTTATGCAATGCAAATGCTCATATCTCCTCGAAGCACATACCGGTATTGCCGAGTGCACACCCGTCGGCGTGCACCCCCTTTCCCCTTCCATCCCGTAGATGGAGGATGCCTACCCTTACTGACTCGCTCGCATGCACCACCGTGGATGGGACTACGAGGTAGGTCTTTCGTGTTCACTACGTGTGAACACAGAGGCCCGCATCAGCATGGGATGCCCCTTCCATTATGAATGCACATATGACATAAAAATGTAAAGATTGGCATAAACATTTAATACAACGCAATCATGTTCATCATGTCCTAGGCAAACATCAATCTTGGCATCATATCATAAAGCAATTTGCATCTAATCAAGTCTAACAACATTCAACACGCTACCCATTCCAATACACTTGCCTTAACCTCGGGCGACGGATTGGCGAGAGGTTGAGGGCACTCCCGTGGTCACACCACCTGCACATAAGTACCACATACTCAAAACGTGCCCACAAAACAGTACACACTCGCTCATCTACCCCGATTACGCAAACTACTCCCGAAAATGAAAAACAGAGAATCTGTCCCCCGGGACAGCAAACTTCAATCTAGCATAACTTGGGTTCTAGGTCTCCAAATCGAGTAAACGAGTACATCATCGCGAAGCTTACGAAATTTCCTAACTTTTTCTAAGTATTGGTAAAAGCTGATTCGTCCTCTAAAATTATTTAATCTACAAAACATTACGTTCTGTCCCAATTACGTCACAGATTTGAACCCGTTCGGTAAAACGACCATAACTTTCAAACGGCTGAGCGGAATTGGATGTTCTTGGTGTCCAATTAAAGGTATTGAAGTTACCTACAACTTTATCAACAGGCGAATGACCAAATTCCGAATCTAAAATCGCGAAAACTCAAACCCTAGGTCAAGTGCACAATTTGCCCGAAACAGAGAATTAAGAAACATCTAGTTTTCATCCAATCTACCCAATCGCAGCACCTCCTCTTGATCTAAAAGCATCAAATCAATCTCTAGATCAGCACCTAGACCAACCCCAAGGATCACCCATACCATACCTTTGCCCGACGAACGACGAACGCTGAATCCTCTCCTCCCGATTTCCCCGATCGTCTTCCTCGCGCCGGAACCGCCGGATCTCCTCGTCGCGGGGCTTCCCGATGGAGAGATCAACGGGATGGCGAGGTGGGGATCCCCTCTAGGGCAGCAAGGGGGTGGAGAGGGGAGGGGAGAGGGTGGCGGCTAGGGAGAGGAAACCCTAAAGGAGGGGGCGCATGGGCCAAATGGGGGCGGCTAGGGAGAGAAGGGAGGAGGTTGGGGCGCATTAGGGCAGGGGGGCGCCCCAAGGGCAGGGAATTCAGGTCCCCCTCCCTCATGGGCCCAAAACCCTTCCCACTAAAGCCCACGACTCAACCCCGTAGGGCCCGAACTCCCCCGGAGAGGCCCAAACTCCCGAAATCGGCCCGAAAATGCGATTAAACCTCATACCGTATAGTTTTATTCTCTAATTTCACATTTTATAATGTCACACCATTCCGTAGTGTCACATTCTCCCCCCCCCTTACACAGGATTCGACCTTGAATCCGAAGAACGCCAAAAACAACAACAAAGTCCCCAAGGAACAAAAGACTTCTTTGCAACACAAAACATTCACACAGACTCAAACCGGAACAATCGACAAACAAGTTCTCAAAACCAACACTTAGCGAGAAAGTGTTGATTTAGCTCAACAAGTGCAACCTCTCACGGTTCCACCTTCGCTTCAATTCCCAATAATTTTACAAAAGTCAACCGAAGTCCTCGATTTCACCCACTAAAAGGCTTAATCAAATTATTACGCCCAAATCCTCATGTCAAACCCTTCATACCACTATCACAACCAACCTGATGAACTCAGAACAACTTCTCTTTTTGAATTCATTCACAAAACCTTAATTTCATTCCTCAACCTGTCTACCACATCTCATTAACCTCATGATCACACAATCAAAGCGAATCACATCTCTTTTAACACCCTCTCTACCAACGAATCACCAACGGTGTCCTATTAATAACTGGGGTTCTAAACGATAACCGTCAAAGAATCAATTATACAAAATCCCATCTCTTCCAATTATTTGACCTTTTTCACAAAGAATCAAAATTAACTAATGACATCTACGCACACAGCCTTCATCGACAATACTTTCTTTTCGAGCACAAACCATGGTACTCTTTCATTCTATCCTCTCCCAGGCATGATCCACACCCAGGGACAACTAGCTAAGGCAATGTTCATGACAGAACACTTCATTTCAAATTACCATCACCCTTTTAACAACCAACCATAATCTCAACAAAATTTGAACCGACATCTCAAGCTTCCATCATAACCACCTTTTGAACCACAGCCAAACTTCTACACCTAGCCCAAGCTAGGGCTGTAGATTCTTGCCCCCCCCCCACGTGCCCAAACCGGCCGGGGGTATGTAAGGGCGGTTTGGTGCATGGGGAAGGGGATGGGGTGGTGAAAGAACGCAAGGTGAAAGAACGCAAGGTGAGATCGTAGGAAGAGAGGAAACCCTCGACCAGAGTTCGGTTGGGGGAGACGGAGGTTCCGAGAGGGAAACTCATTTTTTCAAGGGTAACAAAGACTTGAGGCATGACATAGGGCTATTACCCACCTTGGGGGCTCGAACCTGTGTAAATCAAGTGTGTCTACTGTTTATCTTCTCCGGGACGGCAGGGAGAGAGCGATCGGGTTAAGTCTCCGCTAAGCACACCCTCAATCCGAACTAAAACCTCCCTCGCGGGAGGATCCTGTCGTGAAAAACGCTGACAACATGTTTCATGGCTCTCATCCATACAAGCTAGGGGTACACATAGTTGTCTAGTTGTTCTGGTTTTTGCGGGTTTTGCGAATCTAAGGAGCACCGGTATGAACAAAAAATCTTTGAGTGTTTCATATTTTTGTTGCGGAATCGTTTGGAGTACTTTGAGTGGGGAAGATTTTATTTGGAATCATTCACCCCCCTCTGATCGCCATCTCGATCATTCACTCACGAATCTAAGTGCTGAAATGACAAAAATTGACTTGTTTATACTAACATTGAACTCATTACTTTACATTCTTGAGACTTCTTTCCATTGCATTTGGGATGAACTTGGAATGTATTGTGTACGACCAAGACCACTCTTTTAAGCTTCTTACTTAAGATGGTTGATTATGGCTTGAGTCAATAAAATTGTAAAATGCAAAATAAAATTGAAGAAGAGAGTGAAGCATAGGAGACTTTTGTCGATGGCTTCTAATCGAGGATATGTTTCACTGGGATAAACTCTCTACACCTCAAAGTATGCCGAGGAGAGTGAATCCTAGGAAGTCTTTGTCGATGACTCCTAGTCGAGAATATGCTTCACTAGGATAAACTCTTCAAACCGCAATGTGCTTTAATTTCAAAATTTGCATTTTATAGATGAATGAGCATGAGGGTTCTCTTATAGACTTGTAGCTTCTCAAAGTGTTGAATAGGTTGAACTCTAGTATATCCATTTAATCCTATTTTGGCTTCACTTCTAGTCTTCAAATTGTGCTAAGTGATGTTAATGTTGAAATCATGCGAAATTAGTATACTTTCTTTTTGAACTCGCTAGCAAAATTTGAAATATGCCTTTGGATATGACTTAGGATGACATAATATGAACTTGAGTAGCTTGGTGTTATACTTTGTCTAAGAGGTCACTTGCATAATTTTCAAAGCTCTTCTAGCTTGGCGTTATTTGGGCCAAGTATGATGTTGTAATCAAATTGCTTTTCTTCTTTTATTTTCAAACTCAAATTTATACCTTTTGTGTGATTTTTCAATATACTCATCAAGGAGGCGATTGAAGGACTATGTGGAGCTCCATCCATGTTTGTGATGAGTATTTGACTTTATTTGAGCAATGTGTGCTCACGTTTGAGTTTGATTTGAATTGAAATTCAAAAGAAAGCAATTTGAATTGTATCAGCTTCAGACGGCACTACCAGCTTGTGGAGGTGGTAGTACAAACTATATGAACGAGATAATATTTTTGTTTGAGCATTTTTTATGATTATTATGCATAATTTGTTGGGTAATGCGATATGATGGGTTTCCTTGTCTTTGATGATTGCAGGACTTCAATTTGTGGTCATGAAGAGGCGAAGAATGGCTGGGACTAGGCAAGGGAAGCTGGAGGTCCGGATGGCCGGGGATTGCCAGAAGATAGCCGGAGATGAAGCCAGGGCAAGTCAAAAAGTCAAGGAAACCTTGGAGAATCTAGCTTAACGCTGCTCGGATCAAGGAGAATCATTGGATCGCGGTTCTAGAGGACAGAGTTGTGCTTAAGTCTAGTTTGCTTTGAGAAGAGTGCAAAACCCATTATGTTTTTGGGTTTCGGGTTAGCCCAATGGGTAAGTGTATGGGATCAAATTTTGGTCTTTGGAGGGTAGCTTAGGATAGAAGCAGCACATATAAGGGTGGAGGATGACCCACAGACACTATAAATAGACAGATAGGGGGAGCCTCCCCACTTAAAGGTTTTGTGTGCTCCTTTGAGCTTTGCCCACTTATTGTGAGGCTTTGTAAACCTTCCCTCTAGAAATACAAAGAATTTCTTTATTTTACTTGTGTATTTAAATTCCATATTTATATTATGTCTTTACTTTACACAATTTAAATTCGGTATTTACTTTCAAGCATTTAAATTCCGCATACTTGCCTCCCCTCTTTCTAAATGCTTGTGGTTCTTGAGCCAAGGATTAATGATTGATGGATAAATCTTCTTAGATTACATCCCAATCATCTAGTCTTCACTTCTTCTATGTTCAATCTTTGATAAATCTTAAAGGTTGTGTTCCCAAAGTTTCTTTCTTGATTTTCTGCTAAAGTCTGTTCTCTCTGTGCAGGGTCCTTATTTATTTTACAGAAAGTTCATATGATATGATATTGCTGTGATTCTTATTGAAAAAGTTGCGTGACTTTCATACCTATCAACTCTCGAACTGGAAAGTTCATATGAATTATAATTTTTAAGACATAAGGTTTTTATCGAGCCCGAAATATTCTGTTTGAGTTCTTTGTGTGGTAGAGCTTGTTATTTTCATCATAATTTTACTATTTTTGATCTGGATTTGATTTTTGGTGGTTAGCTTTGTGACTCTATTATCTCATCAGATAAAAAATTTGAAATTCAAATGAGTCACAGATTTGGATAGATCACCTTTTGATTGATTTTCTTTTGTGCTAAAAATTCACTTTTGCTTATTAGAAGCAGCAGATCTTATCTTATTTATCTCTCTCTTTTTAAAGGTGATTTTGAATTTATTTCTATTTGGTGGACTCTCAACAATCAGTAGTACCAGAGAAAAAATCCCCATGACCGTATTAGACACGAATTTTTATTCATGGCAATTTTATTAAGGGGATGTGCTGCTGTCTTTAAGATAATTTCTTTTGATTATTGAGAGTTTATAGCTTGGTTTGATTATTTAACTTGGTTCTTGGGGTTTTTTGTTGGAGAAAGCATCAATCAGTAGTACCAGAGAAAGGTGATTTTGAATTGATTTTTTTTTGTGGTCTCAACAATCAGTAGTACCAGTGAAAAAATTCCCATGAGCATATGAGCCACTAATTTTTGTTCATTGCAATTTTATTAGGGGGATGTGCTACTGTCTTTAGGATGGTTGCTCTTAATTCTTGAGAGTTTATTGCTTCGTTTGATTATTTAACTTGCTTCTTGGGCTTGTTTTTGGAGAAAGCATTAATCTTGTCTAAGTGGTGGGAATTTTAAAATTAGAATCATTCACTCCCCCTCTGATCACCATCTTGATCTTTCACAATCAATTGTAACCACACATTTTATATTAGCTTAAACAGCAAGTTACAAATACTGAACACATATACTGAATTTGAACTACAGTTATGAACTAGATATTCTCCTTCATTATGGATTTTCTCCTTACCAGGCCTCTCGCAAGAAGGTCCATGTTTGGTAATTCCCTACAGTTGATTGCTTACAGGAGTACAAACTAGAATCTGCAAAGATGAACCATATGATACGACCGTACGATCCTGCAAAAACAGAACAGAACTTGAAGCTTACATAGCAATGCGAATCGAAGTAAAAGTGTTCAATTTGATTACTTAGTAAAGCTAGAAACAAAGGAGATTGTTTATATATTGCACCTGTCACATCCAACAATCACACGCAAACCATCCAGAACGGAGCAAAAATTAATGTTAGGGGAAAACAGTAATACATATACAATAAATGTTAAAAAAATATTTTTATACAATTGACTAGCCGTGAATTTACACATCTGCAAATGCTACATGTTAGGGGCACGTTTAAAAAAGAAATTCCAAAGGAGTACACTGTTCACAGAAACAGGGATCACGCGTTCCAAACGGATTCTAAAGATAATTTTAGTGTAATGAACTCGTAGAAATGATGAGTTTGAAAACCTAAATCTCTAATCAGCTATTTAGAAGCACAGTAGAAACATAATGAACAAGCATTCCATGGATTAAAGATTTGTAACATGAAAATTAATGCGGAACCAATTAAGAATGTTAGAAAAATCATATTGCAAATGCATTTGCCACAATCATAACCACGTTAGGATAATGATATCGTTGATCATCGACGACGGTAGTTTTGAAAAAGCCAAAAAAAAAATCTAGATAGGGAATTAATAATGAACCAACTATGCGAGAAAAGGTTGCTTTATTTCCGGTACTATAAGTACTATTATACAGAAGTATAAGTTGAACTTTTGCAAATAATGGATCTACCCCTAAGAACGAAAATGATAGGCCCCTCTGGGCCTACGGCCCTCGGCGGTCACGCATCTCGCCCAAGCCCGGAATGGCCCTGCATAATGGTCCTAGTGCCATCCTAGGGAACCCTTCCAAAGGAACCTTTTCTGGGGAAAGCAAAAGCCCCCTGCAGTTTCTTTAGGGAAAACCTAGGGAAAGATCTCCTTCCCATTGGTTTTGAGCACTAGGAAACCTTGCGCATGTGGTTGATCCAGCTAACATTTTGAGCAACTTTCCCTTGGCTTGCCTTTTGGACTGCCTAGGGAAAGAAGTGCACACGTTCACGAATCACGAGCCAAATGTAGGATAATTTAAGTTTTAATTTAAGGGAACGTGCTCGGACATCTGATCCAAGCGCTTGCGTGGTATGCCATTGGCAGTCCCAGGATTGTATAACGTGAACAACTATGACCATCGGATTGCTAGCTGTCTCTCGTGTAGCAGCGTGGGTGAAAGACCACATGGAGGTATGCCTATGTGTGTGATAAGTAATTGACTATATTTGAGATTATTGTGCTAAAGTTTGAGTTTGATCTAAATTAAATTTGAATTTGGAGCGGTTTGGTTTGCTATCAGTGCAGACGTGACTACCGGCTTTTCTGAAGCAGTAGTTATTTTTCAGTACGAAATACTTGATACCGCTGTTGATTAATATTTTGTTTGAGCAATGCTATGTGAAAGTTTACTTGTTTGTGATTGTTGCAGGATTTTGAAGCTAGGCCATGGTGTGGGACCCCGGATCAGCTATCCAGAATCTCCTGTGTATTTCCGTACTAGTCCCAGATCAGTAGCTAGTACACACAGTCACAGTGATACATCATTGCCGAACATAACGAAACTTGTAATGTAAATATTCATGTATGGGCCACATGGCCACTTATTACAATACTCGGTCCAACGACCGGACACTCAAAACAGCGGAAGCAAAAAGAAAGCAACCAGCGAACGCCACAACGCCACAGGCGACGACTAGGAACGCAACTAGTCCTCCTGGCAATCCTCCTCGAAGAACTCCTCTTCCTCTTCGGCATCTTGATAAATTTCTGATGATTACAATGTTGGTGTAGCACGTGAGTACAAAAGTACTCAGCAAGTCGGGAAAGTATGATCATGAGGGGCTTTCCAAAGGAAGCTTAAAAGGGTTTATTTGCATAAAGCCACATTTGATTAAATCATACTTAAGTAATAAATTTCACAAAGCATCTTTTACAACTCTTTTTAATAATTGAATTATTTATTATTGTAGCGAGGTTCTAACCACCATCACTAGCATAAAGGCTCTATCCGCCAACAGTTTAAAGGAACAAGGTTAATCATGTGACTCCATCCGTCAAATGTAAAACAGGTTCTATCCATCTGGGTTGGCTCTTTCCGCCAAACAACATTCGAGAGTTCTAACCACTCCCGAACCCCAAAACAAAACACTGTTTGGTTTTGAAAACAAAATCAAAGTCTACCAATATGAAAGCATTCTTCGCTTTGCCTTTGACCGTAGGCACGGCTATTCGAATAGTTTATACTCTGCAGAGGTGTACAACTTTACCCACAAGACAAGATAGACCCTTGTTGCCATGCAATTAACACACTTCCTTAGGTGTGCCGGCAGGGATATCTTGACAAGGCCGTTACAATGTATCTACCTAGCTAGACCCACCCGCTGAGGTTTCACCGTTAGGGTTCCTCCACCCGATCTGAAGCCCTCTTGCGCCGTGTGAGCAAAACAATATCCACAACAATGCCTCCGTCCGGCTCTCACACAACAACCGAGTGGTGAGTCTAAACTAGGCTTCTACAAATTAGTGAGCCAGGTCGTACCATTATAGACATGTGGTAGTACGGTTATGCTTAAAATGGCAATCATAAGCGTCGGTCCTTATATAACTTGCGGCGGTACTTGCACAAAAGGATCAAGGCTTGATCCGCTTCCACCCGACATTCCATGCCGCCCAAGTCAAAATCATTTTCCTTTTCTTTTATTTTAGAAAACAGGACCAAAATCATAATAAAAACCTTCAAATCACGTTTGATAACATTCTTTTTGAATAATCCCACCCATGGGTTGTTTTATCGGAAAAGGTCCTAAGCAATTCTACCGTACTACAAAGCAACGGATACCATATAAACATAGGCATGGTATTAACAATGTTCTAGGGTTACAATGGATATGGTTAACAATGTCATGGAGGAATTAACAAGTTCGGAATAACTAGCTCTTATATTTGACATATTTAATTAAACATAGCCATGCAACTTTATAAACAATTTTAAATCCTTTCGCAAACATAGGAGCAAAGTGCATCAAGGAGACTTGCCTTCAGATTCTTGTGGCGGTGTCGAACTCGGAAGGCTCGACAGCGAAATCGTGATGTGGCGGGATCGTCGACTACACGCAAAACGAGGCAACAAATAAATAACAGAAAATAAATAAAATCCAAAAATTATAAAATTAGTACTGGCAGGAAGGTCTTGATTTTAGATGAATTTAGAAATTTGAATGAGGTCAAACGGAGTTCGGATGAGGAAGTTATGAGCTTCCGAAGTTTGAATTTCGAATAAATCGAAAACCGGGAATATTCCCGGAATATTCCGTTTTGACCGAGTCAACGTTTGACTGCGCTTTGACCGGATGTTGACTGGTTTGACTTGGCTTTGGAGTGTATGACAGTGGGGCCCACGCGTCATAGAGAGAGAGGAAAGAGAGGAAGCTTCCTCTGGAAGCTTTCATGCCATCCATGGAGGAGAGAGAGAGATAGAGAAAAAGGAAGGGAGAGAGAGGGAAGGGGAGGGGACGGCCGGCGGCGAGAGTGCGGCCGGCGGCGGGGCTAGCCCAAGCACAGAGAAGGCCCAAACAAAACAGAGAACAAGCACACTCCCAAAAACCCGATTTTGATCTCATTTTTGCATGGAATCAATCCAAACAAAAAGCTAGAACCTCTAGAGAACCTCCTTAGCATCATCTAGGAGGAAGGAATTGAACCTAAACTCACCGGAATTGGAGGAATCGATGACGAACGGCGGTTCGGCCGAAACGAGCAAAACTCGAAATTCGTCGCCCACGGATGATGAAACCTAAAATCAATGGATGAGTTAGAATCTAGACTTCCATGCTAACACAAAGAAACGAACGGGAGGAAGAAAGATCCACCGGAGTGGAAGATATGAGCAAGAACACGAAGAACGCGAAGAACACAAGAGTTCGTCGGTGTTCTTGATCTTGCGGCCGATTGGATTTGAGAGGCTAACGGAGAGCTATACCACCGGAAAGAGGGTTCTTATACGGAGAGATGAGAGGTGGAATCACGCGGAACGGATTAGAAACGGCCGCGCAATCTCCAAAAGAGTCGGTTTCGGTTTCCACGCAACCGTTCAAAAATTAGCGAGATTTCGGGGGTATTATCCCCATGGATAGGAAGAGGAGTTCGTTGTGAGTCCAACGGATCCGGCCGTTCGCGATTTGGAGTTGTATTGGATGAGCTAGATGAATTTAAAGAGTGCTTCCACCATTTTTGCTTGCTTGGAGCTCCAAAGTTCATGCATGGCAAGAGGTTGAAGATGATGAATAGTGACTGCCACGTGTCACTTTCCTATTGGCTCTCTTTTACGTAAACGTGCCACCCTAGAGAAAAATTAGGAAAAATGGCCTAAAAATTCCGGAAAAATTCCTAGAGCCATTTTAGAATATTTGGAACTCAATGGAAGTGGTTTGGTTGAATTTGGATGATTTTTGTGGAATTGGATATTCGGGCGCGGATCGTAGGCATTAAACAAAAGCCGCGCGAGATAAAATAGGAATGGAGGTCCAAAAATCCGGGGAATGATTCCTAAAATCATTTCGGAATATTTGGAACATTTTAGAAGTGGTTTGGAGATTTTTGGAGCATTTTTGGACTCAGGTGAATTTTCTGCACTGCAGATCGAAAATCCGATTTTTCGCCCGGGAGGGAATTAATCCCCGATTTCGAAGGAGAAAGGATGCCAGGTTAATATAAACACCGAAGAAACTCCAACTTTTGAATTTACTTTAATTAAATTAGGTTTTTCTCCAGAAAGCCAAAACGAGGACGTTACACATGGTGAGCGAAGGAGACCAAGACTAGGCTAAGAGAGCTGAGGTCCAGACGGTCAAACGGCGCTAAAGATGATCGAGGCCGGGAGTTGCTGCGAACTGGGAGTGAGTGAGTGAGTTAATCCCAGCCATCGATGAAGTTCCTTATGGATGCATGAAGTCATCCAAAGGTGGAGATTGCTTCGGTGAGGCTATAAATAGAGGGGTGGGAGTATGCCTCCACCACCAAATTTGTGAGAAGGATTTTAGTTTTTTATGCCCTTTTGAGCTTTGCCCATCTAGTTGTGAGACTTTGTAAACCTTCCTTTCAAAGCAATGCAAGTTATATTTCCTTTCATATTCTGAAATTTATTTCAATTCCTGCAACTTGAGTTTCTATTGGATCTAGGACGCATAAGAGATTGAGAAACTCATCTAGATCATATCCCAACCCAGCGAGATACATTAGAACTCGTTCTTGCTCAAGTTGCATTTTGAACATCGTGTTCTTGAGTTGAAATCGTTGTTTTCGGTACAACTTAAACAATTTTGAAAGACCGAGATGGCGATCAGAGGGGGGGTGAATGATCCCAAATAAAATTTGCCCCACTCAAAGTACTCAAAACAATCCTGCAAGAAAACCAGTGCTCCTCAAATTCGCGAAACCCGCAAAAACCGGAACGACTCGACAACTATGTGTATCACTAGTTTGCATGGATGAGAAACATGAATCATGTGAGGGATTTATAAATCATAATCCGGGTTGTTAAGTGTCCAAAATAAAGAGGAATTAATTCAAAGACTTCTTTTCTAAAAGAGATCAAGCATAATCACCAAAAAGCCTCTTTTAGAAAAGCAAAAGTAGATTTTTCAAGAATGGTCCCCGCTTGCAGCAGTTGGTTGGTGGACTTCTGTTGCTCCAAAATTTTTAGGAATTTTTCACCCTGTGAGCAGGTGAGTCATGAAGCACTCCACCAAAAATCACCCCCAAAATCCTTACATAAAAAATAGGAAACATCACGAACTACAGACAGTCAGGAACTTTGATCAGAAAATTTGGGGCTCGGTTTTCACCTCATAGGCTCATAGTTCCCAAACGGTGCATTCAATGGACTCTAAAATTTTTTCACAGATGGATATATGAGTCACACCAATTCTCCAACAAGAAACACTCAAAAAGGATTTTTTCTAGATTTTTCTAAAAATCAAAGACTAACTGCTGCACGAAGAACAAGTTCAGGACAGATTTGCGATCTTAATCGAAACTTGACAAATAAACTCTTGCGGTATACAAACTTTGGAAAATAGACTCGATATTGAGCAAAGATCCAAATAGAATATATAAGGAGGTGAATGCGAATCGCTCAAGTCAAGAACAAAATCTAGCAATCATAAATGTAAATAAGGGAATGTAAATGCTGAATTTAATACATGAAAGTAAATACTGAAAGTAAAGACATAATGTAAATTGTAAGAATTAAATTGCGAGAAATAAATTTGGCTATTCAGAGATGTGTGATTACAAAGCCTCACTTCATGTGGGCAAAGCTCAAATGAGCAACACAACAACTCTAAGAATGAATGGGCATGGAGGCCTCCCTCCACCCATCTATTTATACTACTCTTGGGCCACCTATTACCCTTAGATGAGTCCCAAACCCTAGAGCACTCCACCAAGGGCTAGGATTAACCCACTCACTCCACCAAGCAAGGGACACCCAAAACCCTACACACATAATGGGTTTTCTTTGCACGGTTCTCAAAACATACCACTAGACCCGCTATCCTACCAACTAGATCACGATCCAACGGCCCTCATCGATCCTCGCGGCATCTAGTTAGTATCATCCCCTTTCCTTATCTTCTTTGACTTGCCCGGACTCCGTCTCCGATCATCTTCTGGCGATCCCCAACTGTCTGGACCTCTGACGCACCTCGCCTAGTCCCGGTCATCATCCAGCCCACCATGACCTAGCACCGTCGTCCTGCAATCATCAAAGACAAGGAAAACCATCACATAGCATTGTCCAATAATATGCAATAAACATCACAAATGCTCACAATTAATCATGTCTTATTCATTAGTTGGTTCTACCGCCAGCCAAAGGCCGGTAGTACCACATGTAACGCCCTAGTTTTCGCCTTCTTGAGAAAATCTAATTTAAATTAATTAAATTCAAAAATTGGAGTTTCCTTGGTGTTTATGTTAACCTGGCATCCTTTCACATCCAAAATCGGGATTTAATTCCCTTCCGTTCGAAAAATCGAATTTCCAAATTCCCGCCGGTACCTGAAATTTCACCCGAGTCCAAAAATGCTCCAAAAATCCCAAAACCACTTCAATTATGTCACAAATATTCCAAATTGATTTTTGGAACGATTCCCTGGATTTTTGGACCTTCGCTCCTATTTTATCTCGCGCGGCTTTTGTTTAATGCCCGCTATTCGCGCCTGAATATTTAATTCCACAAATTTCATCCAAATTCTGCGAAACCAATTTTATTGGGTTCCAAATATTCCAAAATGGTTCTAGGAATTTTTCCAGAATTTTTAGACCATTTTTCCTAATTTTTCTTTAGGGCGGTTCATTTACGTAATTCTCGACCAATCACGCGCTGCCACGTGGCCTTGCTACAGTAGTCTTCTTCTACCTTGGGATGGCATTGTACAGAGCAAGGAACTCAAGCTCATCCATGGAGGTCTCCTCTTTAATTGCTCATAACTCCTCCATCACATCTCCAAATCGCGAACCGCCGGGTCCGTTGAATCCGCAACGACGTCCTCTCTCCAGTCCCCACCATCATTAAACCCGAATCTCGCCGAAATTTGAACAAACGGTCAAAAACCGAAATGCACATTAATGGGCATTACTCGCCCGTTTCTTCTCCAAACGGCTCACCACCACCTCTCAAAGCTCCGTAGGGGAGTGCTCTTTCCAGTGGTGTCATTCCCCTTTAGCCTCTCCAACTCATTCGACCGGGAGATCGAGAAAACCGACGAGGCATTTTGTAACGATTCAGAACATAATTGAAGTGGTTTTGGGATTTCTGGAGCATTTTTGGACTCGGGTGAATTTTGGGTACCGGCGGGAATTTGGAAATTTGATTTTTCGAACAGAAGGGAGTTAAATCCCGATTTTGGATGGGAAAGGATGCCAGGTTAACATAAACACCAAGGAAACTCTAATTTTTGAATTTAATTAATTAAAATTAGATTTTCTCTAGAAGGCGAAAACTAGGGCGTTACACCACAAGAGACAAACACAACCCAAATTGCTTCCTTTTGAATTCTAATTCAAATCAAACTCAAACAGGAGCACACCTTGCTCAAATAAAGTCAAATACTTATCACAAACCTCCACATGGTCCTTCAATCTCCCCCTTGATGAGTATATTGACAAACCACACAAAAGGCATAATTTGAGTTTGAAAATAAAAGAAGAAAACCAATTTGATTGCAAAATCATATTTGGTCCAACTAAAAGAGAAAGCAATCTCATGACCAAATAGATGAGAAGATTTTCAGAGCTCCACACAAGAAAGAATAATTTTTCGATAAAAGCTCCAAAAACTAAGAAATCCTCCAAAAAGCTCAATATTACTTATGATCCAAATGCAATGACAATTGTTCAACATGATCATGAGAAAACATTTTCTACGATGCCTTTTCTACGTTTTCTCCCCCTTTTGGCAATATAGGCATCAAGAGAGCAATTTTTTTTGAATGAAATGCATCCTGGAAGAGCTTTGAGGATTATGCAAGTGACCATTTAGACAAAGTATGACACCAAGCTACTGAAGTTCAGAATATGTCATTCTAAGTCATATCCAAAAGGCATATTTCAATTTTTGCTCACTAGCGCAAAAGAAGTTATAACAATTTTGCATGATTTCAACAATAGCAACACTTAGCACAATTTCAAGATTAGAAGCAAAGCCAATGTAAGGAACAAGTGGATATACTAGAGTTCAACCTAGTCAACACTTTGGAAAGCTACAAGACCATTAGAGAACCCTCATGCTCAACCATCTCTTCAAATGCAAATTTTTAGATTAATGCTCACAAAGTGGTTCAAAGAGTTAGGCCTAGTAAAGCACATCCTCGACTAGGAGCCATCGACAAAGGCTTCCTAAGCTTCACTTTCCTTCGCAAACCTTTGAGGTGTAGAGAGCTTATCTTAGTGAAACACAACCTCGACTAGGAGCCATTGACATAGGTCTCCTAGGCGTCACTCTCTTCCTTTAGTTTATTTTGCATTTTTCAATTTACTGACTCAAGCCCTATTCGACCATCTCAAGCACGAGGCTTAAAAGAGTGGTCTTGGTCATACACAATTCATTCCAAGTTCATCACAAGTGCAATGGGAAGCAGTCTCGTGAATGAAGAGTGTTGAGTTCAATTTTAGCACAAAAGAGTCAATTTGTATTTTCAGCACTTATATTCATGAGCATTGTTGAGGATTCTAGAATGAAACAATGTAGCTAAACCAAGTTGTTCTAGGGACTCTAGTAGAAATCCACTATTTCAATAAGCTTGGCATAAGCTTCTCGTAAAGAAATATAGCAAGTAAAAGCCAAGTTTCATCAAGTTTTCAAGAAAGCACAATTTAAAATGTTGGCTAGTTTCACATGATATACCAATTTGGATATGACCTAGATTAGCAAATATCTTCAGAAAAGTAGCTGGTGCAACATATCTCAATTTTATCAATGGCATAATAGATAAACCTCATAAATGAAAAACAAGTCTATATGCAATGCAAGAGAATCAATTCCAAGTTCCCCCTCAACAAGTGAGTCAATTAAGCACAAAATCTGATTCAAGTTGATTTATTAGCAATTTTAAATTCCAAAAAGACGAATTGAACTCAACTGAAACCAGAAAGACAGAAATGAAAAGAATGAATCAAGAAACTGACAAATGGGAAATCTATGAGCATAGAAAAGATGAAGAGAAACACTAACACTCAAACTCGTTCTCACCTTCCCCATATGACTTATATAGGAAAGCTACATCTCCAACTCCAACCCAGGAGCAAACACAGACCCTGTCTACCCAGGGGGCCCAACACCTGCTAGACCTAAAAGACTGTGAGTGAGATCAACCGAGAAAAAGAGAAGATTAGCACCCTAAAGCATAAGGTGAGAGGTCCATGCCGAGGCATGCCAGAAGTTTAGGTGAAGAGGACTCAACCAAATAAAAACTATCCCAAAGATACCCAGAAAGGAGGAAATGTTGAATATAAACGTATAGTACAAGTCAGCTCCCCCTCAAGATATGCCATATGGATCACTATGAGTTACAGAAGGAAGCTGATCAAGCTCCAGAACTAGTGAGATCGAGAGTTAAAAGACTCAGTATTGGAGCAGATAAGAGCCAATTTGGGAACCCAATACTGAGTGACACGACGAGTAGAAGTACCAGTCACAAAAGCAGAAGACTGGACTCTAGTATCTCTCTCTGACTCTACTCTCAAAAGCTCAGAGACAGCTCCTATTGGACGTCTGGGAGCAGGTGCGGGGTTGGTCCACTGATGTGCAAAGGCCAGATCATCCACATGCTGCTGTCCAGACCTCCTGCTAGAGGAAGCAAACTCTCGCTGCTGATATCTACCTCGACGGGAAGTACAAGGCATATCATGAGGATGGTGGAAAGACTGACTCGGGACAGCTTCAGGGCGAAAACCAGAAGAAGAAGCCTGAAAACTAAGCCCCATACGCTGTCCAAAAACAGGCAACTGTGAAACCTGCCTAGAAGCCGTGTGTGCCTTAGAAGCACTCAGAGTCTGGGGATGACCCTGAATACCCCTAAGGGCGCTA
Source organism: Rhipidocladum racemiflorum (assembly GCA_036346355.1). Taxonomy (NCBI): domain Eukaryota; kingdom Viridiplantae; phylum Streptophyta; class Magnoliopsida; order Poales; family Poaceae; genus Rhipidocladum; species Rhipidocladum racemiflorum. The sequence continues at coordinate 43,811,789 of CM070577.1, read as the reverse complement.
ACACGCTCACGCCGAGTGATCTTGGCACATCTGAAACAAAAGTCAACCAAGTGTCCATCCTTCTGACAGAAGGTGCATGTATACTTCGCCTTGGAGGCCGAAGTAGCAGGAGAAGCATCCTTCTCGTCAGAGATCCTGTGGACCAGACCTGCTAACCTAAACACAGTGGTGCTTGTCTGAGGAGCAACCACAATCTCTCCACTCTTGGAGGCGCGCACAATAGTAGGCAGATGCGCCCGTGCGTGCTCCAAGGAATCAAATCCTAGATCTTGACTGAATCGACTAATTTTGGATTGGTCTAAGATAAGATTGAGCTTTTCTTGCCTCCAACAAATTTCTCGAGGATGCTCATAAGGTACTAGCACTCTTGAAAAAGTGAGGCACAAGACGAGCAGGGGGAAGGAGTAGAAGAAGAAGAGCCAGATGGAGAAGAACGAACAGCACGAGCAAATCTCTCCCTATAAACAGCAACCTCAATCTTGAGGGACTCACAAGACACATAGGGAGCATCTCTAATCCTTCCAATCTGGGCTTCTAAATTCTTCCTAAGCTCTTCGTGGATTTTGACCACATCCTCCTTAACCCCAACACACAACAAGCAAGCAGTAGGTGACTTAATTAGTAAGTCCTTAGCAAATTTAGCATACTTGACAGTCAAAGCATCATTGTTAAGTTTTAGTTGCTTATAGCCCTCACATTAGCTGACTGGGTCCTTAGAAGCATATGATTCAAGTTCATCATTTCTAGCAGAAAGCTTCCTAAGGTGTGAGCTCATGCCATCAATATTAGCAAGCAATTTAGGGCAATTATCACAAGATGCAGTTGTGTGAGCATGAAGAAAACTAGCATAAGCAGGAATAGGATCAACAGAACATGTGCTAGCATCCTTCGACCTAAGAACCTGAAGATCAGAAAGCACACTATCATGTAGGGTCCTTAGGTCCTCCAGCTCCACAAGCAAAGCATCACAGAGAGTACAGCTATCAGAGTCTAGGGAGCAACATGATCTAAGTGAAGCTAACTCCCGAGACAAGGTACCTACTTCCTTCTCTAACTCTGCACACCTAGCTCTAGACTTGGAATGAAATTTTCCTAGCTTGACAAAAGCATCATTGAGCTGGTCATAGGAAGGTACCTCCTCTGTGTCGCTGTATAGCTCGGAGTCATCTACTTCTATGGCATTGGAGGCCATGAAGCACATGCCGGAGAAGTCATCGCCATTCTTCGCCTTCTCTTGTGGTTCATCCTCATCCTCGTCGCTGCAAGTCTCCGTGTCAGAGAGGTCAAGGCCATCGAGCGCTGCGAGTACGCGGTGAAACAGCTTCTTGCTCTTGGCGAACTTGCGGTACTTCTTCTCTCGCGTCGGCTCGCGAGCTGGAGGCTTCTTGTTGCGGCTCTTGTCGATGTAGTCGATCTTGCTTGAACCGCCTTGTTCGTTTTTGCGCTTCTCCAGCTTTGGGCAGTTTGCCCGAATGTGGTTGGGGCCACCACACTCAAAGCAGGTGATCTTGCCACCTCTCTTTCTATCTCTCACTCTCTTGTAAATGTTTGAAAACTTGCGAGCGACAAGAGAAAGCTCGTTCTCAGGAAATTATTCCTAAACATCATCGCTTACATCGCAAAGAGCAGAAAGAGAGAAACCGGAAGAGAAGTCAAGAGAGGGTCCAGAAGAGGAAGATCCAATGGGATCGGTAACCAAAGCGATCGATTGGGATTTCGTCCTACGAGCGACGATGTTGAGCTCATGAGTCTTGAGACAGGAATACAACCCATCAAGAGTCAAGGTCGATAAATACGTGTGGTCCGTGATGGTGGTTACCTTCATCTCCCAAATCCTCAGATCGAGTGCTCTAAGAAAATGCCTCGCATTCTCCGAATCAGTGTATGAGCAACCAACTGACCGAAGATTGCTAAGAATCTTTGAAAAATGAGCAAAGCACTCATCGAGGCTCTCACCAGCGTGCTGCTCAAACTTGTTGTAGTCACGCTTGAATTGATCCTGTCTCTCGAACTTGATATGAGTGGTGCCCTCATGGTAAGCATTGAGGGTCACCCAGATCTCGTGAGATGATTGTAGGTGAGAGACGCGATGATACTCACTGTGGCTAAGTCCCTGTATGAGGAGGTTCTTGGCCTTAGCCGTTTGCCTCAACGTCAGCCATGTTTGCGGTGTTGACGTTCTCATCGACCGGAACCTCATACGGGAGCTTCAACTTCTGCCATATAGAAAAGCCTTGGGTAGTGATGTATGTCTCCATTCGAACCTTCCAGAACGGATAATCAACTCCAGCAAAAATTGGAGGCTTAGAAGAGTACTTGTCCGTCGCCATGGCTCTTGAGACCGGTCAAGATCTATAAAAGAGCAAATCGGCTCTGATACCAATTGAAAGACCGAGATGGCGATCAGTGGGGGGTGAATGATCCCAAATAAAATTTTCCCCACTCAAAGTACTCAAACTAATCCCGCAAAGAAATCAGTGCTCCTCAAATTCGCGAAACCCGCAAAAACCAGAACGACTCGACAACTATGTGTATCCCTAGTATGCATGGATGAGAACCATGAATCATGTGAGGGATTTGTAAATCACAATCCTGGTTGTTAAGTGTCCAAAATAAATAGGAATTAATTCAAAGACTTCTTTTCTAAAAGAGATCAAGCATAATCACCAAAAAGCCTCTTTTAGAAAAGCAAAAGCAGATTTTTCAGGAATGGTCCCCAATTGGAGTAGGTGGTTGGTGAACTTCTGTTGCTCCAAAATTTTTGGACATATTTCACCCTATGAGAAGGTGAGTCGTGAAGCACTCCACCAAAAATCACCCCCAAAAGCCTTACAGAAAAAATAGAAAAAATCACGGACTACAGACAGTCAGGAACTTCGATAAGAAAATTTGGGGATCGGTTTTCACCTCATAGATACCAAACGGTGCAATCAATGGACTCCAAATTTTTTTAAAGATGTATATATGAGTCACGCGCATTCTACAACAATAAACACTCAAAAAGGATTTTTCTAGTTTTTTCTAAAAATCAAAGACTGACAGCTGCGCGAAGAACAAGTTCAGGACAAATTTGCAATCTTGATAGAAACTTGACAAATAAACTCTTGCGTCATACAAACTTTGGCAAATGGACTCGATCTTGAGCCAAGATCCAAATAGAATATAGAAGGAGGTGAATGAGAATCGCTCAAGTGAAGAACAAAATCCAGCAATCATAAATGTAAATACGGGAATGTAAATGATGAATTTAATACATGAAAGTAAATGCCGAAAGTAAAGACATATTGTAAATTGCAAGAATTAAATTGTGAGAAAATAAATTTGGCTCTTGGAACTTCTATTTCATTCAGAGATGTGTGATTACAAAGCCTCACTTTATGTGGGCAAAGCTCAAATGAGCAACACAACAACTCCAAGAATGAATGGGCATGAAGGCCTCCCTCCACCCCTATTTTTATACTACTCTTGGGCCACCTACTACCCTTGAATGAGTCCCAAACCCTAGAGCACTCTACCAAGGGCTAGGATTAACCCACTCACTCCACCATGCAAGGGACACCCAAAACCCTACACACATAATGAGTTTTCTTTGCACGGTTATCAAAGCATACTACTAGACCCACTATCCTATCAACTAGACTGCGATCCAACGGCTCTCATCGATCCTCGCGGCATCTAGCTAGTATCATCCCCTTTCCGTATCTTCTTTGACTTGCCCGGACACCGTCTCCGATCATCTTATGGCGATCTCCAACCATCTGGACCTCTGACGCACCTCGCCTAGTCCCGGTCATCATCCGCCTCACCATGACCTAGCACCATTGTCCTGCAACCATCAAAGACAAGGAAAATCATCACATAGCATTGTTCAATAATATGCAATAAACATCACAAATGCTCACAATTAATCATGCCTCATTCATCAGTTGGTTCTACCGCCAGCCAAAGGCCGGTAGTAACACAAGAGACCAACACAACCCAAATTGCTTTCTTTTGAATTCTGATTCACTGCTAGAAAAATAGATATCAGTGGCGGTTCGTAACTGCCATCAGTGGCGGTTTTTCGAACCGCCACTGATATAGTGCCACTGATAATATTATCAGTGGCGGTTCCAAACAAAAACTACCACTGATAATGGACTATCAGTGGCGGTTTTAACCAAAAACCGTCACAAATATTTATATTTAATATTTGACAGTTTTTAACACAAAATGAATATATTTTCTAGGAGGTCACCCCTCACCCATCCTAGTTAGTACTACTCTCACCTAAGCACGCTTAACTAATGAGTTCTACCACCAATTTTAATGCAAATATGAGCACTTCCCGATAGGTCACCCATCCTAGTACTACTCCCAACCCAGCACGCTTAACTTCAAAGTTCTTATATGATTTAGTACCATAGTGTTGGTATGATCACATTTGAAATATAACGTGTCCCCCTCCCCTTAACCCCACAAAGGACCCGAACACTAATTTTAGTATCCTCATACTCTCGATTTTACCATGACATGGGTACTCCCAATTTCAACTAAGTGCATGATTTTACCATGACATGGGTACTCCCAATTTCAACTAAGTGCTCGATTTTACCGTGACATGGGTACTCCCAATTTCAACTAAGTGCATGATTTTACCATATGCTCCCAATTTCAACTAAGTGCATATGATTTTACCATGACATGGGTACTCCAATTCAACTAAGTGCTCGATTTTACCATAACATGGGTGCTCCCAATTTCAACTAAGTGCACAATTTTATCAACGCTATGGATGCTTCCAATTTCAACTAAGTGCTCGATTTTACCATGACATGGGTGCACTTAGTTGAAATTGGGAGCACCCATGTCATTGTAAAATCGTGCATTTGGATGAAATTGGGAGCACCCATGTCATGGTAAAATCGTGCACTTGGATGAAATTAGGAGCACCCATGTCATGGTAAAATTGAGCACTTAGTTGAAATTTGAAGCACTCAAATTATCGGTTTTTAATTTTCTAACAATTTAAAACAAAATTAGGTAACTATAATTATCAGCATCGGTTCTATCAAAATTGGGAGCATCATAGGAATATTATTTGTGACGGTTTTAAACTAAAACCGCCATAGATAACAGTATATGCGATGGTTCTAATATAAAACCGCCACAAATAGTCCCATTATCAGTGATGGTTTTTATGTTGAACCACCACAAATAGTTCCCAAGTATCAGTGGCGGTTTTTATTCCGAACCGCCACAGATAATGGACTATCAGTGGCGGTTTGTGGTTAGAACCGCCACTGATAGTGCTCGAAGTATTTGTGGCGTTTCTAACCACAAACCGCCACTGATAGTCCATTATCTGTGGCGGTTCGGAATAAAAACCGCCATTGATGATCCTGGCACCGGTTTCAGTTGAAAAACCGCCACTGATAGTCCTATTAGTGACGGTTCCAAACAAACCGCCACTGATAGGGCGTCTTCTATGTGCTGTTTTGTAGTAGTGATTCAAATCAAACTCACACACCTTGCTCAAATAAAGTCAAATACTCATCACAAATATGGATGGACCTCCACATGGTCCTTCACATTTACATGAAAGGTTGAGATCTTGGGCTTCTGCTTGTAATTTCTTTTGGAAGCACGGTCCTGAGGTCATTTCCTAGTCATGATTCAAGTTTCATCAAGTTTGGTTGGATAGATCAAAAGTTAGTATGATTTCTTTGAGATCAAGTTTATGAAATCTCTATTTTTGTGCAGTATGGATGTTGAACTAGAAAGATCACTTATTTAGACTTTGTTTTGATATTTCCTATGGAATCATTACCCTGATGACCTTATCTTACTATATTTCTAATTTCATCCATTTTGGTTAAGTAGATTAAAAGTTATTGATGTTTCTTTGCAGTTAAGTTTTTGAATCCTATGTTTAGAGCAGCGTGGATGTTGAGTTAGATATGTCTCTCACTTGGGTTTTGTTTTGAGATTTCCTTTGGAATCATGACCCTAAGGACCTTATTTGCTACGTTTAAAATTCATCAATTTTGGATGAGTAGAAATAAATTTATTAATGTTTCTTGACTGTCATATATGATATTTCTGCTCACTCGAGTTGCTAAAATTCTTGCTCAATTCATCATGTTTTGGTGTTCTTAAACCTAATGTTTGCTTGATAGCACTAGTGTTTATGAGAAGAAATTCTTGAGAGAGAAAATTTTAATTGGCTCCTATTCACCCCACCCCCTCTAGTTGCCGGTTTTTGGTCCTTCAATGGGGTTGAATTAGCGCAACAAATGACCATGCGACAACACGACCATCACATGACAAAACCACCAATAACTTGGCCTTTTAATGCCATCCTCGAGTTTGTGCTGTTGCTAGACGAACATTGTCTTCAAACTCACCAACGCAACATCTTAGGGCAATCAGGCAACAAATTCTTTCAACACCCATAGCAAAAACCCAAAAGGCATTGCAACAAAATAGAAACATTGGTGCAACAATATAAGAAACTATCTCAATAAAAATAAAACTTTGTTACAATGAAAGAAAATTTATTGAAACAATTTCAATATTTACGTGAGGGTGTTGCAACATTCGAAAAGAATGACCACAATAAAATCAATTATATGTTGCAACATTTGATATGAGCTCCAAGGAGAAGATGACGGAGGCTGGCTGACAAACACGATCCTAACTTCACTGCCTAAAGCAAATTATCTCTCCCAATAAGACCTAGTTTATTTCAGCTTCTAGATTCTGGATTATGGGAGAAATTGCTTTTGATTGTTAGAGAATCGAGCCGAGCCAGCTGTAACTTTTATGTTCCGAATCAGGCCGACAAGAATCAGCAAGAATCAGGTTCCAGCCAGATTCTGATTCTATGTAGAGGGCAGCTTCTTATTGTTGGAGAATCTGCCCAGAATCCTCTCATTTATCAAATAATTTGTTTTTTTTTAAAATAGAAACTATACAAAAACTGAAATAAACAGGACCGAAATCAGTGACAGGCCAAGTCCGATAGGTTCAAAAGCTGGACAGGTGCCTCGTCACCCTAGCTATGCCGCTGCCGAGTTCACCGTCTGCGATGATCGCCATTGTAGTGGATGACAAATTTTATCGGCGCCTGATTGTAGTTTCGGTAGCAGTGCAAATGTGGAATCCAAGAGAAAGAGGGAGGAAGGGGGAGAGAGAGATGGGTGGGGACAAGATGCTTGCGGGGCGCTTTGACCTCCGGCAATGTGGAGGCTCGTGCAAATGATTTGTGGGGTGTGCAACAGGATAGCTTTTTGATTGGGAAATGAATGAGGCCGGATGCCAGAGACAGAGCATTAGATGAGAACCGAGAGAGTTATGAGTGTGATGGGCTATAAGTAGGGATGAAAATAGATCGGATAGTTTTTGATTGATCTGCATAATTTTCGGATATGAATTTTATCGGATTGGATATTTGTCGGATAGTATCGTATCGAATACAGATATGGATTTTTTTGCGGATGCAGATTTTGTAGCTCAATATCCGTCGGATATGGATTTGGATAATCCAGATATTGATGAGTCGGATATCTGGATATGCATGTGAGCTGGGCCAAGCTACTCTTTTGGCCAAAAAGTTTTCTAAATTTTAAAATCATTTTCTAATTTAATTAATCCATAAAATTAAGTTTCAATTATTAAAATTGGCAAACTAGCTCCAAAAATTATGAAATTTTTTGAAAAATTTCTAATATAATCCATCATTTAAAAATCTTATTTTAAATATTTTATCAGATTTTAAGTTTTCAAAAAAAATTCAAATATTGATGTTCTTAATAGGAAAATATTTTAAATAAGTAGCTAAAAATGCATAAAAACTCATAAATATATAATTTATTATCTTAAACATAATTTAACAAAGAATACAAATCTTGGGTCATTACATGTAAGTGTTATATATTTTTTCCTAGAGATATATTATCTAAGTAATATCAAACTTTTAGTGTGCTCTGTGTTTGCTTCTATTTGTATATATGAGTAAGGATCACCTTTATTTTATGTTTTGATCTACATGTATGATGAACTAATCGTATATGCGTGATGAATTAAGTCTTTCATAATTTTGTTTACAACATGGTATTTAACTATTGTCTAAGCGAATGAAAATGCTTATATTTGTTCAATTTTCAATAATGTTTTGATCAAATCCACTAGTTATGTGTTTTTGTTGATTTTTTATGTACAATGTAAGGGGTTATCATGTTCTGATAAATATTCGCAACCGTATCCGATTTGATTCGTTTTTTATCCGTATGTGTATTCAACATTATCCGTATTTGTATTCATATCTAGACTATCCGTATCCGTATCCGCATTCGAGAAAAAAAAAATATAAAAACAAATATGATACCATGGGTTCCTGCCTTACACATAACGGGTAGCAATTCCCTTAACTCAAATAATAAATCATAATTCTTTATTGCTTTAGTTTATTATATGGCATTATTATTTCCGTAGAAATGCAAACAAATACATAAACAATATTCTATCTATCCTAGTTTGTAATGCTTATTTTTAAAATAGTATTAACTGTAAATATACGGTGTATTTTATATTCTAATGCAAAAAATAGTGTGATATTCCCTCTATACTCCTAATAAATATCCATATTTACTTTATATTCTCTATTTGCATATATTGAATATAATGTTTAGTGATAATAATTAGAGGTAATCTAATCATTTTAAATATCTTTTTGGTCTATATGCTAAGACACTACAGGAATCCGATCTATTTACGTCGGCCTAAAAAAAACTGACGTAAATGTGGATCTATTTACGTCGGCTACGCTAAGCCGACGTAAATACTGCTATTTACGTCGGCCAGGCTGACAGAAATAGCGCCAAATCCCGCCAGAAAAAATTTAAAAATCCTACAGACACATTTACGTCGGCCAACCACTCTCTTTGTTTATTTTTAACTAGGCCATCCTAGTATCGCAGTGTCCATATGACCATATGCAGCCTAGTATAGCAAGTTATTTTTAAGTGGCCTATCCTAGTATCGCAAGTTAAGTTTTTTTTTTAAGTAGGCTATCCTAGTATCGCAAGTTAAGTTATTTTAACTAGGCTATCCTAGTATCGCAAGTTATTTTGCAACTTTATTACAGGGAAAGACCATCTTGTGTAATTGGCTAACTGACGAACAGTTCAACGTTCCTAAGTACTTTGGCCCTCAGCCTGTTAAGCTGCCTCTATTGCCTAGCTATTCATATGAACTGTACTTTCTTTTGCACAATGTTGCCAAAAATTCGTATACTTATGTCTATTTCGTTGTATGTTTGTATTCATGTTTTAATTATATGAAAGTTACCAAGGACTAGATGCTAATTAACTAGCTTTGTATATGTCGATGATTGGTCGTTCTTGCTATATGTGCTTAGCATTCATGTTTTAATTTTAGTTATATGTCGATGAACCTCCACCCTTCTTTACCCCGCAATCTCCCAACATGGTATCATCAATTTTTTAAATTTGTTTTAACGTAATCTAGCTATCTCTAACATATGTTCGTTGATATAGGGTTCGGCGGCTCACACACCGGATGCACATGTTGGAGGCACCGGCGCTTCTTCTTTGAGGACTCCGCCGTCGGTTGGTGGCTTCTTAAACTCGGAAGGTGACGCCGGTAGTGGGCATCATTTTGAAGATACTCGGCCAAATTGATGTTTGTATGAACAATGAGTAGTATGGTTTAACTGTGTCATATGTCATGTTTGCAAATTGAAGTTTCTATGTATTGTATGTCATGTTTGCAAATTGAATTGTGTCATCTGAATGGATGGATTGATATTGGTTTATATGAATGCATGGTTGAATGGCTTGATATTTTTACTATCCTGAACTCTCCAATTCGATATGAATGGATTGATATTTTTGCTGTCGTGAACTGATATTTTTGCCGTCCGAATCCAGCCGGCCAAAATTGATATTAGGTTGCCCGTTGTTCCAGTATTTACGTCGGCCAGACCCTGGCTGACGTAAATAGCCCCAGTATTTACGTCGGCTAGACCCTGGCTGACGTAAATACGTTAGTTATATACGTCAGCCAGGCCCTAGCTGACGTAAATAGCCACAGTATTTACGTCGGCCAGGCCCTAGCTGACGTAAATAGCCCCAGTATTTATATCGGCCAGACCCTGGCCGACGTAAATATGTTAGTTATTTACGTCGGCCAAGCCCTAGCTGACGTAAATAGCCCCAGTATTTACGTCGGCCAGACCCTGGCTGACGTAAATACGTTAGTTATTTACGTTGGCCAGGCTTGGCCGACGTAAATACTTGCACCACGAGCCGGCTATGAAACGTAGGGTATTTACGTCGGCCAGGCCCTGGCCGACGTAAATAAGTGCCACATCAGACGGTGATGTGGTTCGGTGATGTGGATATTGTTTACTTCGTGAATTACTATTCGTATTTACGTCGGCCTTGTGGCCGACGTAAATACGCCCTGTTTACGTCGGCACCGACGTAAATAAGGACTATTTACATCGCTCGGTTTACGACGGCCTATTTATGTCGGCATGCCGACGTAAATAAATATTTACGTCGGTTTTTGCCTTATTTACGTCAGCTTCTGGCCGACGTAAATAGATCAGATTCCTGTAGTGAGAAGAAATACAGCTTATAGACTTGGACAGAGAGAGTACTAAAATTATCCATCACAATAGTGGCCCAGTCAAAGGTAACCACACATTTTTACATTGGCTTAAACATCAAGTTACAAATACTGAACACATATACTGAATTTGAGATACAGTTATGAAGTAGATATTCTCCTTCCCAGGCCTCTCGAAAGAAGGTCCATGTTTGGTAATTCCCTACCGGTGATTGCTCACAGGAGTACAATCTGCAAAGAAGAACCATATGGTAGGATCGTGAAAAAACACTGTGAATCGAAGTAAAACTTTTACTGTAAAAGTGTTCAATTTGATTACTGACACAGTAAAACGAGAAATATAGAAGGAGATTATCTACCTGTAAAAGTGTTCAACGTGCCTTGCTCATCCAGTCTGAAATCCTTAGCCTTGCTCTCATCTATCTTGGACTTAATTCTATGGATCTTGTCGTCATCCTTCTGTCCTTCTCGGATCTGGTCTTCTAAGGTAGGCTTCACCTCCAACGCGGCCAAGAATCCTTCCTGTAATACTTCTAGCTTCAGCTTCCGAAACTCTTTGCATAGCTCATCCTGACTTGTGGCCATTATCATATTCACGGTATGACTTTTCCGACTCAGGGCATCGGCCACCACATTGGCTTTTCTTGGATGGTAATGGATTCCGACATTGTAATGCTTGATCAACTCCAACCATCTTCTTTGCCTCATGTTCAGATCCGATTGGGTGAAGATGTATTTAAGACTCTTATGGTCCGTATACACTTCGCATCTATTCCCAATCAGGTAGTGTCGCCACAACTTCAAGGCATGCACTACAGCTGCTAACTCTAGGTCATGCGTCGGGTAATTATCTTCGTGCGGCCTCTGTTGCCTTGATGCATATGCGACGACCTTCCGGTTCTGCATCAGCACGCATCCAAGTCCTTGGCGCGATGCATCACAATATATATCAAAGATTTGATTAACATCTGGTAGGACTAACACCGGCACTGATGTCAATCGCTTTTTTAGCTCCTGGAAACCTTTCTCACATTCCGACGTCCAGTTAAACTTCTTTTCCTTTTTCAGCAATTGCGTAAGCGGTCTCGCAATTGTTGAAAAGCCTTCAATAAAACGGCGGTAGTAACCTACCATCCCAAGGAAACTCCGAATCTGGGTCACAGTCTTCGGCTGCTCCCAATGTAACACAGCTTCAACTTTGCCTGGATCAACGGCGACTCCTTTGGCTGTCATCACATGTCCAAGAAATTCCACCTTGTCTTTCCAAAAATCACACTTGCTGAATTTGGCGAAGAGCTGCTGTTCCCTCAGCTTTTCCAAAACTAGCCTCAAATGTTCTGCATGTTCATCCCTCGTCTTGGAGTAGACTAAGATATTATCTATGAACACAACAACGAACTTGTCCAAATACGCAATGAATACCTTATTCATCATATTCATGAAATAAGCTGGCGCATTCGTCAGACCAAAGGACATAACTGTAAACTTGTAATGTCCGTATCTTAACGAGAACGCGGTCTTCGGGATATCTTTTGATCAGATCTTCAACTGGTGATACCCTGATCTCAGATCAATCTTGGAGAAAACTCCGGTTCCTCTCAACTGGTCAAACAGATCGTCGATCCTGGGTAGCGGGTACTTATTCTTCACGGTGACCTCATTGAGTGCACGGCAGTCAATGCACATCTTGAAACTCCCGTCCTTCTTCTTGACGAACAGAACTGGCACTCCCCATGGCGATGAACTCGATCTAATGAATCCTTTCTCCATCAACTCTTCAAGCTATTTCTTCATCTCCACCAATTCTTCAGTTGACATCCGATAGGGTCTCTTTGCTATCGGTGCAGTTCCTAGTACTAACTCAATCACAAATTATATGTCTCTGTCTGGTGGCATACCCGGCAGATCTTCAGGAAAAACATCAGGATACTCATTTACCACTGGAACATCTTCTATGCTGACTGTCTTTACACTGTTGACCATCAACTGTCCAGCTCGAACGGCGGTCGCTTGAAACTCCACTTTTCTTCCACACGGGCTCTCAATTGATATGACCCTTCGTCCACAGTCCAATACGGTCTTCTGCTTGGATAACCAGTCCATTCCCAAGATAACATCTAAGGTCTGGGTTCCCAATATAATAAGGTTCGCCAAGAACTATACCCCACCTATTAGTATTCTCACCCCAGAACATCCTACTTGAGATCGGAGTTCTGACCCAGGGGTTTGAATTAGAAGCATGCATTTAAGATTCACAATCTCCAAATCATTCTTAGAAACAAAATCTCGGGAAACAAACGAATGCGAAGCTCTAGAGTCAAACAAAACTGTTGCAGGTACTGAATTGACAAGTATCTTACCTAGTATGACGTCCGTGGCATTCTGAAGTGCATCTGCGGTCACATGATTGACTCTGCCTCTCACCACGATCTGGGGCACGGCTCCTGGCTGTGCTGCTCCACGGTTCGCTCCTGGTGCGGGTGTCCTAGCTGGTGTGGATCCCAAGTTGAAGCGAACTGGGGTAACTCTTGCTACCTTCTTGGGGCAATTGTTGGAGAAGTGCCCTGGCTCATTACATATATAGCAACGCCTCACTGTGCCCTGCTGGTTGCTTGCAGCGGCGTTCCTGGCTGGAGCTAGGGTCTGGAAATTCTAATAACGGGTCTCGGTGCTGGCGACGGTATTCTTGCTGCATTCTGCTGCTGAAATCTGAAAAACTGATTCGACGCAACTCTCAGACGTTGCTGCACTCCCTAGCGTGATCCATGTTGCTGTTCATATTTAGGAAAGATCATGCTGAAATTTTTCGTGTTTCACATACTTTTTTTTATATATATTTCTTATATTTTTCCTATTTTCATCTTTAATGGTTTTACAAATTTTACAACATTTTTTTGTAATTTTTCTATTTTTCAACAGTCGAGTGGTTTTTGGCGGTTTTCGGCAAAAAACCGTTCAAAAATTGAGCCTTGTTTCAGTGATTTTTGTCTAAAAATCATGAAAACCACTTGGCGGTTTGATCAAATATCAAATTCACTTGACTTTTGAATTGTTCGGTTTTGAATAAATTTCAAATGATTTTTTTTTGTAAATTTCGATATCACTAGATCATCGAAATCATCGAAATTCGGATTCGAAATGGTATTATTAACCCTGATACTATCCGATGAGGAGGGAGCCCACCGTTTTTCTGCGACGGATTATTTTAGGAGGCTAAACGAAAAGGTCTCCGTGGAGTTTCACGTTCTCGCCCGACGGAACTCTTCTTTCCTTTGGATGCATTCGAGTACAAATGCCAAGTCTAGGTGTATTTGGTGCAGTTACACATGTTCTTTATATCTGATTCTTTTTCAAATAAAGTTGCAAATCTAGATCTTTTCTTAACTACATAAATAAAATAGTAATATATATCACCTACCGCGCTTCTCTACAGCTACAGATTGCTAACATCGTAGCTCCATTCCTACTGAGCTCGAATACCACAACAAGTACGTACAGATCTCAAGTACTGCGATACTTGTCTTGCTAAGCGTGGCATGTACCGCGCTCCCCTACCGATGCTCGGCAGGATGGGGAGCTACGGTACTTCATATCGGTAGGAAGAGGAGCTACATTGCCAGTGACTTGCTATGGTATGTAGCGTGATAGAGACATATTCATCTATCAATGCTTCTCCGGTCAAGAAGAGAATTAGATTTGCAATTTTATTTAAAAGAATTTCAATAATAATAATAATAAATATGCGAAGGGACAAATGGACCAAAGACTGCCATCGTGGCATCCACCTGGCGCTCCTGCGCATGTTCCCATAGGATGATAGGAATCGTGTAGCGCCATAGGGAAAATTTTACCTTTACATTGGGTTTGCTGCACAATTCCACGGTTACATGATGTCCCATGGGACATCATAATTTTAGTAGTGAAGGAATTGGAAGAACCAGAGAGGGAGAAGCCGAATGGGGAAGAAGAATTCGTTTCATTTGTTCTGTTCTGTCGGAACCCGAATTTGCAAATCCGGACCCTCTATGTATTCAGCACTAGTCCAGGAATGCGCTAGTGCATACAGTCTTAACAACGGCAAATATCACAATCATACCACTCGATACTAATAAAGTACTTTAATCAAATAATCAAACTGGTTGCTCGACCTTATGGTCAAGTTACAAATATACGCCTTGCAGGACGAAACTTATTAAAAGAGAAATAATAGCAGCGGAAAATAAGATAACATCGTGGCGCCATCCAAAGATACCACACAGCAACTGACTGGGCTCGCTCCCTAAGTAGACGGTTCCTCTTGGAGCTCCTCCTCCAAAGCTGGTGTAGTCTCCTCTTCAACTGGTGTTGTATTGCGGTAAGGGTGAGTACTTGGTACTCAACAAGTCATGCACAGAATGCAAGCTAATATACTATATGCATGGCTTGATACAAAGGAATAGCTCAAGGTATATTTGCAGTAAAGAGCATTTAACAAATAATATACGTAGATTCAAAGCAAAGAGAAACAAGTATATCATTAATAACTTTTCCAGGAGTTAAATAAACATCTTTCCCAATCCTGATCCATATTTCCATCAACATCATTATTAAACCAAACCCAACCTTTCAAGTCCAAGTTATTTTTGAGAAAGTCTAACCCTTGACTGTAATTCCTGAGCGATGTCCAATACCGCGGACACGGCTATTCGAATAGATTTTACACTCTGCAGAGGTTATGCACTTTACCCACAAGATACAGTCAAACACCACAAAGGCGAGTTTCCGTAACAGTCTTTCGGAAACTTCTAACAGCACAAGTGGTCCTCCCCGGTGTTGCACGCTAACCCTTCCCTTAGCGAAGGCGAAGTTTAGGCCAAACCACCGTTAGATGGGTACCTGGCCGCAGCCCCGGTACGCTTCCCCGTACAACTTACACAAAGGGTGTAGTTGACACCCAGAGGTCCCACAGGTACGTTATTAGCAACTTAATCGAATAGGTCTATCCCATTACAGACCTGTGGTTGCACGTTTGACCCAGTTCAAAGGCTTGCAAGGTTAAGTCCTTAAGGCGACCAGGGCAAGACTACCCGAAGAACCAATTCAACGTTCCCGGTGCCACAACTGGCCCACCCGATCATTCTTGCCACATGCCCCGGTCAAAAAATATTTATCAAACCCCAGTTGATTACCATGCACCATGTGCCATCAACATCACATGATACCTTTCCAAAACAGGTTTAATATATCATTAAGTCAATATTAACATTTGATTGTCCAAAATCATGTTATGAGCACGTAGAAGGTCTAAGCAATATACTACAATGATCTAAATTCCCATGTTGGCAATTAAGTAATGTCCAACTATTTAATCCTCAACTAGGGTGACAAGGGGTCATGGCACATATTTAATTAACTAAGGTGTCATACTGCAATTTGGCATTTATCTATTTCCCCGGAATTATATAAAGTATTTTCTAATTAAACTAGCATGCAATAAATTGAATCAAAATAGGTTTCCAATTGGGATCAACATGGTCAAAGCATAACTTGCCTTCAAAAAGTACTTGCTCTTGGTCCTGACTTGGCTCCTGGGTCAACACTTCTCCTTCGAAGCCTTCAGGCACTTCAACGTCTACTCGTAAAGCGTGCAAATAGCAATAAATAAATAAACAGCAGACAAAAAGTCTCCAAACATCCAAATAAAGTTCATAAACAGTGAGAGCATAATTTTATGAATTTTTAGAAACTAGAATCGTCAAATTCGGAGTTTAAATGCAAAAGTTATAGCATTTGAAGTTTAAAATAATCAATTAAATATTAATATAGAGAAAAACTTTGGTCCAAAAATTAAATAAAATTCATCATTAGGTAGATCTCAATTTTATACAAATTTAGAAACTTGAATCACCCAAATCGGAGTTAAAACGCAAAAGTTATAAGCGTTTGAAGTTTGAAACAAATTCTGAAATCAATTATTCAAATTAATAAATCATTTTCTTTTTCGGAAATTCATTTATTGCGTCAGCAAGGACACGTGGTAGCCTCTGATTGGGTGGCTGACGACAGCCGGTCCACGGGCTCAGCCCACGGCTCGGCTCGGGTCCACCGTGGACCCGGTCCACGGTTCACGTGTCTCTGATATGTGGGACCCTACGGGTGACGTCATTGCTGACGTCAGCGGGGACTCACCATCAGGCCGACAGTGGGACCCATCGGTGACGTCATTGCCGACGCCACCGCACTACCGGGTGGTGGCCGACAGTGGATTTCCCATGACGCCGGGCCATGACGTCATGGTGCGCGGTTTGGCGCTGCGTCGCTGACACACGGGCCCGGCGTGTCAGCGTCACACACGCGTACGACGCTGACCGCGCCGGTCCAACTTCTTCACACGTGGCTCGATCTCGGCTGTTGATTTGAAAATCAACGGCCCAGATCGGATCTAACCTAACGCAGTAGAAAAACTACTCGGCTGATCTGGACCGTTCGATCTTGATCGGATGGTCAAGATCCAATCTAACGCAAACAACACAGCTAAACCTAACCGTTCGATCTAAATCTAACGGCTGAGAATGGATCTAGCACTGTGCAGTGAAGGCTACGTGGCACAATCTAAGCCGTTGGATCTAGATCAAACGGTTGAAAATAGATCTAGAGGGTTGCACGTGAGATCTCACCGTGGCGTGACGTGGCGCGATCCGAGCCCTTGGATTCTGATCGGACGGCTGGCGGTGCTCGCGGACGGCGATGGCGACGCGGCGGAGCAGAGGCTACCGGAGACGAAGACGACGACGAGTCCGACGGCGCTTCGGGGCTTCTCCGGCGGAGTGATTGGTACTCCCAACGCCGCTACCTGGGAATCCGGATCTGGGCTTGACGGCGGCGGAGGACGACGGACGGCGGCAGCAAACGCAAGAAACCGCGGCGGAGGAGAGAAACAACTACGGTGAGCTCTAGCGGCTAGACGGTGGCGGCTCAGGCGATGTGAGCTAGGGTTTCGGGTGCGCGCGGAAGAGGCGGTCACGGCCTTGGTAGCGGCGCATTAAATAGGGGCCTCGGCTTCCGTGAATCTCGCGAAAACCGAGGTCCACCCGCGGGCGGCGGCGGAGTCTGACGAGGACTCGGAGAGGGCGACGTGGCACGCCACCGTTGGATCAAGATCCAACGGCCGCGGTTCGGCTCGATGCCTCGAGCTGGCTGGCTCGGTCGGAGTCGGGCTCGGTGACGCGGCTCAATCGTGGCCGTTGGATCTTGATCCAGCGGTCACGCGCGTAGGTTTTCGGCCGAGTGGCTTCGGCTCAACCACGGGCACGGTCGGGTTCGGGTCGGACTCGGACTCGAGTCCGACTCGGGCTCGGTCGGATGAACAGTAAAACCCATTCGCATTTTCCAGCGATTAAATAATCCAATAAATTCCCAAAAATTCATTTAATTCATTAAAAATAGCAAAAAACTCATAAATATTCCAGAAAAATTCTGGAAAATATTTTGGAACATTTTGGACTCAAATAAAATATTCCTAACAAAATTTTATTTGCAAAGTTAAATTCTTTACTTATTTCAAAATGGAATAAATTCAAATAAATTCCAAATAAATCCAAATAAATTCCAGAAAATTCCAAAAATTCACCAAAGTGCCAAATCACACATGAATTGAAGAAAAGCAAAATTTTGGGGTGTTACATGTTCGGTTCCATTAGTACAGGGTGAGACATATTTATCTGCCTTCACACACACACAGGCCTCTAGGCCCACCTGACAGCTCAACTATGTTGGTGTATGACAGCAAATCTTATAACTCCAGGATAAATCAAGCGAGAAAAGAACTTGTTGACGCCAAAAACTTGAAGTAGGGTTTTTAATTTCAAACATACCAGTCGAACACCTGGTTCAAGTGTGTCAATCGATTTGACCTGCAATCGATAAGGTAAAAATCGTGAAATCAATCGAAGCTGATATCGAGTAACTATCGGCGTAACTTCGATCAGTTATAGGCCGATAAGGATGTAACCAGATTAGCCGATTAAGGCTAATCCGGGGGTAAAGGCCGATTAGCTTTGAAAGGCGATGCGCAACAGAACAAAGCAAAACCAAATCTGGGGAGAAATCGGTAAGATCAATAAATTAGCGATGCGCAACTCTTTATTGATCTCGTCGACTTACAGAGGAAGGCTTGTTACAACAGAAAACTAAAAATTGAAGAAATATAAGTGTGGTTGTGTTGTTGGTTGATTGATGCCCATTCCTTCTGGCCTAGGCCTCCTTTTATACATCTCGGCTGATCTGAGTCCTCCTTTGATACGGCAACAAAGTTCGTGTCGACCACGATCTCCAGTTTCCAATTTTCTCCGTCATACGCTTATCCCAATTCCTACACCATATTTGGCCGACATTTCCATATATGTCAAATTCTTGATAGTGTAATCTTCGGTCAGCAGGACTTTTTTAGCTACAGCAATATAGCCGATTATCGGCACCCTTCCTTTTTACAACTAGATGCCGACAGCTCTTCCATGCTACAATCCACTCTGGATTTATACAAGTTCTTCATTTCTCCTAGCATCCTTCATGTGGGCATGAGCACGAGGAATCGGACTTATCAGCTGTCCTATGAATTTTACCATCCTTCGGTCTACGCTCGCCAATTGAGCTTCGGCCAAGTCATCCCTAGCCTGCCTCAACTTAATCGACTTCAACCTAGAGCTAGGGTGACAAACAAAGCGGGAGCCAAGATCGTCCTTGAGGTAGCCGATGAATTCCAGATTACACGACTTCAACGCTTTGTTCTCAATACTCGCCGGTCGAACCGATTTATGACCTGGTGGTCTTTGGTGGCGGAAGCCCTCCTTCTGGATAGAATTCCGTCGGCATTTATTTCACTATTCCTGCCTGATTATCATGAGCCGACTATTGTTTCTGACAATACTTCCAGCGAGAGCGATAGTTCTTCTGGTTACACTAACTCATCGATAGCCATAGAGGTACTGACCTTTTCGATTTTCTATTTTCAAATGTTTTTCTCACATCGGCTGACCGAGCTCTTTTGCTTTTTCACAGGACAAAACCACGAAGGACACCGGCAAGTAGGTAGCCGACCCCAAAACTTCGTCAGTCCCGTCTGGCAACGGCCGCTAGGCGAAGAGGGCAAGCCAAGCGACAGGCCTCACGGGCTATTCATCTGGCAATCTGGGCATCCAAAGACCGTCCCTGTCAGACCTCGCCAAGAAGAAACACCCAACAAGTAAGCCTTACTTCGATATAAGTTATATTATCGTCCTTTTGCCGATACTTATTCTAGCCGATCTTGATTTCCAGAAAAAGCGAAAATGTCAAAGTCCACAGCAAAGAAATCTTCCAAGCCTTTGGAGCAGAGTGCCAAAACCTCACCAGGCGGATCGGCTACTGGGGTAACCTCTCATGTCTTGAGGCTTTCAATTTCGTTCAAGTCTGGATTTGCACTAACCGTGCCATTATCTCCTTGCATCAGCCGTCACCATTAGCGCAGGTGGCTGTAATCCTAGCCGATATCCAGGGCACATCATCGGCTGTTCTGCTGTCCCTCTTTCCGACGCTGCCAATTGTGCTTCCTCCTCCGGTGCCTATCATGCCTACTCCTTCGGCACCAACTATGGATTCGGCTGATCTTTTGGGCTTTACCTTGGATGACTTGGATGATCCTGAGGTGATGGCTACGGATGACTACTCAGCCGATATCCGCAAGATTATCGATGCTTCAACCGCAGTGTTGGCTGCCGTGACCTCTGCGCCCAGTATGCAAGATTGGCTTAACCGCCTTTTCTTTGAAGTTACACAACCTGAAGCACAGCTTTTAGCCGACACACAGCCACTGCGGATGACCATGGCAGCGATTGAAGCCGACCTTGCCCCCGAAGCCCTGAAGGCCCTTCTGGACGTCTGCCATTTAGATGATTAGAGGGAGGCGGCAGCAGTGGCTAGAACTAGAATAGCCCAAAGAGAGGTGCAACAAGCCGACCAGCGGCTCCTGGATAGGATGGTGGCTAAGGCGAAATCCAAAAAATAGAAGTTTGATCAAGATGCTTCCAGCCACAAGTCCGCTAAAGCACAGGTCCAAGAACTTATATTGGCCAAAAAGTCACTCGAGGAAAAGTTAGCCGCAGTCACCAAGCAACTCGCCGAATGCCAAGTGCAAATTACTGAATCGACTGTCCCCCTGGCAGACCAGAAACGGCATATTGGTGAGGCAATTGCCAAAGTTCAGGAGCAGTCTGCCAAGATGACAGTTGTCCCTGGCAGCACCAAAGACGATCAGTAAACTGTAGACGGAGTTCGAAAGACTATTGGGAAGACAGCGGCGGCACTATCGGCTTTAGGAGCTAGATTGCCTGGATCCGGGCTATAATTTATAACTGTGTTTTGAACAATGTTGGCTACGAACAATGCTGGATACTTGATGTTTTTTGTACTACTATTTAAATCGGTTGTAAAACCATGCTTTATTGTAATCGGCTATTTAACCGATTCCTATGATGTTTTCCCTTAATCCATGCATTATGCTTTAATCGGCTCATTATCTTCTGTTCTTAATTACTTGACATAATTACGATCCGATCCTCACACTAGGGAAGTATGCCTTCAGGTATTTTCTGTTGATTGCCATTGGTAGCACCGACCCCTCGAGCATTTCAATAATATATGAGTTCCCGTCGACATACCGATTTATCCGGTATGGCCCTTCCCATGTTGGCGACCATTTACCGAATCGATTTTTCTTAGATCCAATCGGCAATATAGTTTTCCACACCAAATCGGTTTCCCTAAACGTTTTTGGCACAACTTTTTTATTGTATGCTCTAGCAACCCTTTCCTTGTTCTTTTTAAGCCAATCCAATGTAACCAATCTGGTTTCCGCCAAATTGTCCAAGTCGTCGATCATTAGTTCTTTGTACTCGTTAGCCGACAAACTATTTTGTCTGGCCACCCTCAAGGAATCAATATTTATTTCTACGGGTAAAACAGCCTCATGCCAGTACACTAACTGAAATGGAGACAACTTGGTCGATCCATGGTACGCTTGCCGATATGCTCACAACGCCTCCGATGACACAGAATGCCAATTCCTTGGTTTTTCATCAATCTTCCTTTTTATCAGCTTGATGAGGTTTTGTTGGACGACTCGGCTTGTCCGTTAGCCTGAGCGTAATAAGGTGATGAATTAAGCAGCTTAATGCCCAGACTTTTTGAAAAGGTCTGGAAATCATCGCACATGAACACGGTCCCTTGATCGGCCGTAATGGTTTGTGAAATACCAAACCGATGGATGATGTGTTCGTTAATGAAGTTGATTATCTCGGCACTAGTAACTTTTTAAGGGGCACGACCTCTATCCACTTTAAAAAATAATCAGTTGTCACAAGGATAAATTTGTGACCTTTACTTAACGATGGGAATATTTGGCCGATCATATCCATCCCCCATCCCCGGAACGGCCAAGGTTTGGTGATTGGGTGTAGAGCCGATGCCGGTGCGAGTTGAACATTTCCAAACTTCTTGCATGTTAGACATCCTTTGTAATATTTGAAACAGTCTTTCAGCATCGTCGACCAATAATACCCTATCCGTCTTAACATCCATTTCATCATGTAAGCCGATTGGTGGGATCCGCAAATTCCTTCACGAACTTCACCCATTGCCACCTTTGCTTCATCGGCTCCAAGGCATCTTAGAAGCAGTCCCTCTATGGTTCGAAAGTATAGCACCCCTTCCAACATGACATATTTTAGAGCTCGTTGCCTAACTTTTCGTGTAGTCGGCTTGGATGGGTCCGCTAGATAATCCGTAACTTCTGTTCTACAGTCAGCAGAGTCGACACACATCACCGCCTTGTCGACTGACTCGATTATACCATATCGGCTATGACATTTATATCCCGATGCTTGTTGTGCCAATAGGTTAGCTCTATCGTTCAATTCTCTAGGGACATGCTCAATGGAGAACGTCGTGAATGACCTGATAGATTGAAGGCATTACTCTAGGTATTGTGTTAATACCTCATTGTTGCATCGGAATTCTCTCTTGACTTGCTGTACGACCAGCAATGATCCCCGAATATCTTGACATTACTTACTCTGATGCTTTCCAATAATTGCAGACCTTTGAGCAGTGCCTCATACTCCGCCTGATTGTTGGAACATCGGCTATTGAGCCGATATGCGAACTCGAAGTTGTGCCCTTTTGGTGAAATTAGAACTATACCAATGCCATTGCCTTCTCGACATACTGACCCATCAAAATACAACTGCCAAGGGGCAACGTCGACCAACCCAGCCATGGTTTCGCCGCCTGTGATGAAATCGGCTATGGCCTGCGCTTTGACAGCTTTGGCTGATTCGTAAACTAGGTCGAACTCGATCAAGGCATACACCCATTTACCAAGTCGTCCTCGTAAGATTGGCGAGGACAGGATGTATTTGATGACATCGGTTCTACATACTATTATGCATGTCGATGCTAAGATATAATACCTTAGCTTCGTACAAGCAAAATAGAGGGATAAACACGACTTTTCTATGTGAGAGTATCTCCTTTCAGTATCTAGAAGTCATCGGCTTAAATAGAATATTATTCATTCCTTACCATCGACTTCTTGTGCCAAAACGGCCCGGTTGTTTCCTCTTCTGCCGATGGGTATAGTCTAAACGACATCCCCTTCTTTGGTGCGGCCAGAATCGGGGGCTTCACCAAATACTCCTTTATATCGTTGAAGGCCTTCTGCTGCTCATCTCCCCATACGAAATTTTGATTCTCTTTCAACTTCAACAATGGAGTGAAGGCCTTAATCCATCCGGACAGGTTCGAAATAAAGCGCCGTAGGTAATTGATTTGTCGATCAATTTTTGCAGCTCATTTTTGCTTGTTGGCGGTTTAGTATCGGCTATGGCTTTTACCCTTTGCTGGTTAACTTCTATCCCTCTTTCGTGCACCATGAATCCGAGGAATTGCCCAGCCGATACTCCGAATGCATACTTGAGGGGGTTCAATTTAACCCATGGGCTCTTGTACTCTGAAAAACCTTTTCCAAATCAGATAAGTGTTGCCAATCATCCTTTGATTTCACGACGACATCGTCGATGTAGATTTCAACGATGTGGCCGATTACATCGTGAAAGATTAAATTCATGGCGCGTTGGTACATGGCGCCGGCATTTTTCAACCCAAACGTCATGACAGTCCATTCGTAAAGCCCCAAGGCCCGGGACATCTGAAAGCTGTTTTTGTACGTCGGCTTCTGCCATGAATATTTGGTTATATTCGGCATTCCCATCAAGGAAACTAATAATCTTATTGCCCGATGCAGCGTCGATAAGCATATCAGCTATTGGCATCGGATACTCGTCTTTTGGCATGGCTTTGTTTGGATCTCTAAAGTCCACTCAAACTCGCAGTTTGCCGTTTTTCTTAGCCACAAGAACGATGTTTGATACCCATTCAGTGTATCGGCAAGGCCTGATAAACTTGGCCTCTAACAATCGTTCTATTTCCTCTTTAATATCACTATACAAGGTTGGATTAAAGCGTCAGGGGAACTGCTTAAAAGGCAAATACCCTGGCCTTATGGGCAGCCGATGCTCAACTAATTGTTGGCTTAAACCAGTCATTTCATAATACTCCCAAGCAAAACAATCCCTATATTTCTTAAGTATCTCAACCAACTTGGCTTTATAGTCCGTTTCTAATTTTGCGCTCACAAAAGTTGGCCTTCTCCTATCACCTTCCCCTATGTCTATTTCTTTGAGTAAATCGGCAGATGTGAAACCTTGTCTCATCCTCTCTCCTTGAAAATCTTCAATGGCTTCTTCGTAATCCCCCGTTAGCCTATAGCTCCTTGCTTTGTCCTGTAGTTCCTTAACTAATTTTGACTCCATCTTCTTATGACTTCACTTGCTCGATCAAACGTGCCTGGCTTGACACTGATCGGCATCAGACCTGTTTTACCAATGCAGATGAAATCGTAATCTTCCAATGTCCTTCCTGATATGCATTCGACTTCTTCGTGTGGCTAGTTAGCATCAGAGCTAGCCATGGCTATATGAGCCAATGTATCGGCTGACACCACCTTGACCTTGTCGTCATTCCATTGTACGAGCTTTTGATGCATGGTCGATAGGATGCAGCAGTTAGCGTGAATCCAATCTCGTTCGAGGAGCATGCTGTAATTTCCCTTGGTTTCAATTACAAAAAACGCGGTTGGCAAGGTCTTACTACCGACCGTTAGCTCTGTAACCATTACTCCTTTTGCTTCGGTGAGGTCGCCCGTAAAGTCATTTAACACCATGTTTGCCTTAATCAAATCTTCATCAGACTTGCCTAATTTCTTGAAAGTGCTTAGTGGCATTAGGTTTACCGTGGCTCCGTCGTCCACCAACATCCTTGATATTGGTCGGCTGTTGATATGCCCCTTAAGATACAATGGCTTTAAATGATGATGCATGTCCTGAGGCTTCTCAAATACTGCATCCTTTGCGCTGAGACATAACTGGGCAACTGCTTCTTTGGCCGATTTGGTTTCGGTCCTAAATTTGAACGGTAGGGTGAACACCATGTTGATGTTGTAATATCGCGAATGGTTACCCAAGTTCGGGGCCTCCTGGTCCGGGCATTCGGTTGTCCTGATTGTGAGTTGAGGGAGTCAAGGAGTAAGTGGAGTTAAAAATTTTATTTATAAGTTTCTCTCCACCCACTCTATTCTCTCTCTCTCTTCAATCTCTCCCCAACCTTAGCCATTCGGTCGGCTCACCTCATCCACCCGATGCCGCCATTTGTTCCTCCCCTCCCCGGTCTCACCGAGCACGACCGTCGTCCCCTGCACCTCCCCGAGGTCGCCGCACCGCCCTGATCCCTCCTGTGGCCGAGCCTCCTCCCAGCCGCCTGGCTCCTCCCGATCCAGATTCGCCGCCCGCGTGTCACCCTTCCTCCTGCTTTACTGCCACTGTTCGTCGCCTCCCTAGCTCGGCGACGCCACCCCGCACCGCTTCCCAGCCGACGCAGCCGCCCCGACTCCTCCTGGCCCGATGCCCACCCGGCTCCTCCCCTGCAGCCGGTGCCGCCTCCCAGGCCGGCGATCTCCCCCAAGCCGGCGATCTCCCCCAAGCCGGCGACCCCCCCTCCTGCCTCTCCCCACTAGTGGTAAGTGATGGTGAGGTCCTAGCTTGTGGAGGAATGGATGAATTAGTGTAGTCAAGGTGTTCAATGAAATGCCGAACCGGGCTGTGGTCAAGGTGTTTGGGGGTATTGATGTACTGGCATTCATCCTTCGTTAGTTGGTTGTGAAATGTTAATGTGGAATTCATCTGTGTTTGCTGTCTCATGGAGAATTTCTTAGTTCATGTTTGATGACTGATAATTGGTCCTAACTATGAACTATGATGTGTGTGTGCTTGATTATGAATGTTGTTGTGTTATGCTACCTCATGGTTTACATGTACATGGATCAATAATGGTTTCATGCTTTTAGGCTGGCTGCTTATGATTCAAGGTTTATCTCTTTTACACTGCGACAATGGGAGTGCATGCATATTCGTCCTGTACTTCTTATATGGTTAAGGGTATAAGATCCAAAACAAAAAATATATATATAATCAGCCCTTAGTGCTTTGTGATCATTAGAAATGTGGGTCTTAAATTGATTTAGACGCTTGACTGCTTGGTGATGAAATGTCAATAATTGCTTTGCAAGGTTCCTGTCACTGCATCGTCATAGTACAATGCATACATCCTATAATTGCTAGCTATTAAATTTCACTAGTAAAGTGTAAATGCCAGAGCCTGCTATCATGTTTCTAGTCAATTTTTAGTCGTGTTCCCATTACTTTTTCCCAATTAACTGTATTACTGCGGATCGTTGATCATTTCGCGACTGCCGTTCGGAGTTGCATTAGTTGAAGAGAAATAGAGTTGAGTGTCAATGTATGAAGTAAAGTTGTGATTGATTGAATAGTCCGTGATTTGTGGTTGTTATGATTTCTGTTTTCAGGGGGAGTGGCCTCTTCTTCGCGCGCCACTCCACTTCCCGCGGTTAAGGCAAGTACACTGGTGATGTTGTGAATGGTTGGAGTATTTAGATGTGGGGTTTAAAGGATTAAGTCTTTTCTAGTCATAGCATATTTGAGAAATTTCTTTGTGCTATCAAATTAGGTGATATGTTGCCCTAGTTTTTATTCATGATTTTGATTAGGCTAGTATGAATGATCATATATGGATATGAGAATTAATTGATGCTTTCATATTTGGTTATGGCTAGGCAAGTGTATGGTGGTGTTTGTTGTCTAATACGGATGATTTATCATTGTGTGGTCTCACTAACCTTGTAGAAACTTCTTTATGTTGTGCTATCACCTGCCCTTACTCATGAATTTGATTAGATGAATACAAATGGTAAGTTAGGGATGTGAGAAATAGTTGTTGATCCTGCACTTATTCATGACTATTCAATTGTTAGAAGTGAGTGTACTCGCAATTCATTTACGTCAATTGCATGATGCATTCATGATGGAAGAGGCGACCCATTCTGATGGGGCCTCTGTGCTCACACGTAGTGAGCACTAAAGTCCTACCTCATAGTCCCATACACACGGGTGTGTGGGAGCGAGTCAGTAAGAGTAGGCACCCTCCACGGGATGGAGGGGATGAGAGGGTGCACACCGACGGGTGTGCGCTCAACTATACCGGTATAGGCTTTAAAAGATGCATATGAGCATTCAAGCATAATTGCATTACATAACTTTGCCAAGGGAGTGATGGTCAATGTGTTGGTTGTGACAATTGTGTGTATGATGACTTTGTTTGATGCGTTGCATAGCATGAAAAAGACGAATGTTAGTCAATGGGTTGATTGCGACAATTTAAGTGCATATGCTCTGAGTTGTTCATTATCGAGTAGGCCTGTCGCATTGCATGATATTTCTAATGATGAATGGTAATTGATTAACCTTGAATGGATGTCAGTATTCAGGTTATGAATGGATCGAGTCATGGACTCATCCAATATTGTCTAATGAGGTATGTGAAATAAAGGACCAATGTAGTTGATGAGGTGGCCGATGGTGATTTCTTTGTTTTATGTATTTGTTAATTTTGGTTTAAGAGGTACGAGCATGTTATTGTTTTAAATGCGTTAATTGATAATGTCATTGCCATGTGTTGTACTTGGCTGAGTCTTTGACTCACGCGGGATGTTTAATGTTTGTAGGTATAATGAAGCTGGCATGCCGGGATGGGGAAATAGTATCACATCACTCCCTTCATCACATTCAATTAATAGTTTGGAAGAAAGTTGTATGATTTGTGGTTATGGTTAGTGTATTCTGCATAAGGTTTGATTGAACTTCTAGATGATTATTGGAATTTATTAGTGAAGACCATAACCCTTTGTATGTGCTTAGCGAGTCATGATGGTTACTTGATTCCTTGTTGTTATTAAATTTGTTAATTGTCTCTCTGTTTGCCTGCTGAGTGGATGTCCTCTATGTTTAGTGGAAGTGCTGCCAAAATTTCCAGTAAATACGGTAACTCGCTAAAATTTTTAACTTGCTTTGTTAAATATCTAGTGTCTTCAGCTAGTTGTTTGTTGAGGGTGTAACATTCAGGGCACACGGGGTGCCAGGGTGTTACAGTTGGTATTAGAGCGGGCATTAGGTCCGTCGTTTACGAATTTAGTAATTTACTCTAGAGTAAACTAAAAAAATCTGGAATAGATTGGTTAATTAACTTAAAAACTTGACACACAGATGCATAGTAGGAAGGGATGGGTATCATTGCATTACGCTTAAATGTTGTTGTAACACCCCGGCATCTAGTGTGCCCGAATGCTACCAAACATAGACTAAACAACATCAAAATACCACAATGAAACATAAATTACAGCAAAGGTGCACATGCTAAAAACCGAAATTTCGGCAGCATCTCCTTTGTTTTAACATGAATTGAAGCGATAGCAATATCAAGGCAGTTCATAGCAAAACATAAGGCATCTAAAACAGCAATATAAACGAATATAGCATCAACATAAGACAATAATACTAAAGCCAACCACTCCATAACTATGGCTAAGCAAATAAGGATCACAAGCACACAAAAGTTATTCCAAACACCTAGTTCATGGCACTTATTATGAACTTGACTAAACAATAGTAAATGTGGCTGGACTACGTGAAGATGTGTAGCTATTTCCCCTTCCCACATACCGGTGTCATGGTACCTAAAATAAACAACATAAACACAAGCGTGAGTTCATCACTCAGCAAGTATATTGCAATGGTACAAACATAAACAATTACATGGCTACAACAACTCACATCATGTATATCATCTCATTCATGATCACAAATCATTATCATCATCATTATGTATGCAATGCGATGCTCATATCTCCTTGGAAACTCATACCGGTATGGTTGAGTACACACCCGTTGGTGTGCACCCTCTCCCCCCTTCCATCCCGAAGATGGAGGGTGCCTACTCCTCGCTTCCGTTCACCGCGGTGAATGGAATCACGATGTAGGACTTACTCATTGGCTCTCCGGAATAGTCATAACTTTCTCACCGACCTTCCCCGGACTAGTTATGACTTTCTCACCGCCCGGGCCATGTAACATGCCATGTATGCAAATATGCCAACATCATAATTAACTTGTACATTAACACATGGCATCATAACATAATAAGCATACTCATTATATCATTGGCAATCATTAAAGCATGGCAAGTGATCATATCATATAATCACTTTCATCTAGTCTCAACAAGCAACCTACAAACCGCTATCCATTACAATACACTTGCCTCAACCACGGGCAACAGATTGGCGAGAAGTAGAAGGCACTCCCGGGGTCACACCACCTGCACATAGGTACCACACACTCACAATCATGTCCACAAAACAGTACGCAAACCCTCATCTACCCCGACATTGCCAACTACTCGCAAATCCCAAAAATAGAGGTTCTGTCCCGTCGGGACAGCAGCCTTCCAAAAGGCATAACTTGGGTTCTGGGACTCCGAATCAATTAAACGAGTACATCCTCGCGTAGCTTAGGAAATTTCCTAACTTTTTCTAAGTATATCGAAAGACTGATTCGGACTCTAAAGTGGTTTAATCTACATAATACCGTGATCTGTTTCAATCACGTCACATATTTTAACACGCTCGGTAAAACTGCCATAACTTTCAAACGGATGATCGGAATTGGACGTTATTTATATCCACGAAAAGATAATGAAATTATCTACAACTTCTTCAACATCCGTACGACCAAATTCGGACTCTAAATTGGCGAAAAACCAAACCCTAGGTCGACTGCTCATGCTGTCCAAAACAGAGAATGTGGCAACTTCTAGATCTAATTTAATCTACTCAATTCCAGCACCACCAATTGATCTAAAAACATAATAATGACCCTTAGAACAGTACCTAAATCAACTCCAAGGATTCCCATGGCCATACCTTCGCCCGACGCATGAAAACCCAATGGATCTCCTCCCGGTTCGCGCGATCTCCTTCCTCGCTCCAAATCCACCGGATCTCCTCGTCGCGGAGCGCTCCAATGGATGGATCTTTGGGTTGGTGAGGTGGAGAACCCCCCTAGGGGAAGCAAGGGAGGTGGAGAGGTGAGGAGAGGGGTGGTGGCGCAATGGGGAGCAAGGGGGTGGTGGGGGCGCATGCAAGGGAGAGGGGGAGGTGGGGGGTGGCGGCTAGGGCATGGAGGGGGAGGGAGGGGGCGCACCAAAGGGGGTGGGGGCGCAGGGCAAGGGCAAGGGGGCTCTAATTACCAGCCCAAACTGGTCTCCTACTCCTAAAAGGACTCAAACTCTCCCCACCAAGGCCCACGACCCTTTCCCCTAGGCCCAAACTCCACCAGAAAGGCCCAAATCCCCGGAAATGGCCCGAAAACGCAAATAAACCTCATACCATAGGGTTTTAACCTTAATTCCACATTTTATAATGTTTTTGCTCTCAACATTCACATTTTGTAATTGCCACAATCTCTAATTTGACATTTTATAAAGTTTCGGCATTCCGTAGTGTCATATTCTCCCCCCCCAAAAAACAGGATTCGACCTCGAATCCGAAAAGACGCCAAAATCAACAACAAAGTCCCCAGGGGACTAAAGACTTCTCTGCAGCACAAAACATTCGCACAACAACTCAAACCGGAACAAACGACAAGCGAGTTCCCAAAACCAACACTTAGCGAAAAAGTATTGATCTAGCTCAACTAAGGGCAACCTCTCACAGTTCGACCTTCACTTCAATTCCCAAATAGAATCTGCGTTTCAACCACAAAGGGCTCCATCAACCCAAAACGCTCGAATCCTCACTACAAACACTTCACACCTCTATCACAACCAACCTGACTACCACACTCCATTAAACTCAACATGATATAATCAAAGCAAGTCACAATTCCTTTAACGACCTCTCTACATTCCCAAAAATTTCCATCGAGGGGAATAACTCATTAAGGCACACTTGCCCTTCCGATACACGATCATACTAACATTTTATTCCATCCTCTCCCAGGCAAGACTCAAATCCAAGAACAACTAGTGAAGACAATTGCTCACGGCAGGACAATTATCACCGATCTACCTTCAACTTCACTTCCACCCATCGCTACTCTTAATAAAGGTTAAACCCATACATCATCAACCTCCATCACAAACCACCCTTATACCACTAAGGTTCGACACCTAGCCCCAAGCTAGGATCGTAAAACCTTACCAAACCACAATTGGTTCCTTTCTTAAGAGGGTCTCGCCCTCACACAAAAACACTTAACTATCAAGCCCAAGTGGACCACACATGACAACTCAAACCCAAAGCGTTAACAACCATTTTTGGAAATAATTCGGCAACATCCAAGCCAAGTCACAAAGGAAGCATAAATCCCCTACACCACAACCAAGATACCATAATTTCTTCATTCTTTTCTTTTCATACTAGAAAGCAAGGGAAATCTCGTTTCATGACATAAATGCACACTCTTCAAGAGCACTCCGGATTAGTCATATCTCCATATATGACTTTCTCACCGACCTAGCTCAACGACTCTTTTATCATTTAACATCTAAAAACGATGTCATGTTTACTTTTCACCATTCATTCTTCATGTAACAACAATACCGAATAATCATTCACCAAACGACTACTTCCTCGGTATCACAAGTTTGAAACACACATAACATTGACGGCAACACCATTAACCGCAAAACACCACGTCGGGTCAGAACCCACCAACGATAGATAGCTAAACTTGCAAAACATCGCATTTTAACCAAAATCAACATTTTGGAAAAGAACATCGACTCCAAAGTCAAACATCTGCATTAACAACCGCCCTAAATTTTCTCAAAGAGAAAGGGAAACTCATTTTCAAAAGAGAATACTTCACTAACAGCATCGCCGATGAAACAACCACAAAAACCACCTTTTGAAGCACTTGCAAACTCTACCCAGATTTTTTTCCAAATAACTCCAACTCTAGCAAAGAAAATATTACAAATTAAACCTCGTGAGTTTTCCAACATAACCCTCTATGTCCATTTGTTTCCTTTAAAATTTATTCCAAAGATAATTCAGGGTGCACGCGAACAGCGCGATCCACTCAAAAACTTTTGGGGTGTAAATCCATACTCATAGCACCAACTAAACAAATTAGCCAAAACCAAATATTTGCACTAATTTCTATGAGTTTTAGGGAAACTCTGAAACACAACATATGGAACACCTTGACCGAAAACCCTTCAACCAAAATGGCAAACAACCAAACCAGTCCAAAAGCTTTTAAACACAAGCTCAGCATAAATACAATCATCTCTAGTGTTCCACTACGCTTTCCATTAAAGACTTCGAAATTCACTACTTACTCATTGAGAAAGTCCAACCGGTTTTAACAAAATTGACGTAACAAATTCTTTCTCTAGTTACCATTTCCAACACTTTTAATTAAAATTTATGGTGCTTATAAAAAAACACCCAACCAAGACTACATCGACATGATCCCCATGGATCTTATTCTACATTTGAAATATAGTACTTCAACAAATCTTTCAGCATGATCAACCTATAAATTTCATACCACCTATATGTCAACATCTCGACAATCGAAACTTATTCAGTTAACAAACGACTTCAACATGTAAATATTATCTCCACAGGGTAGAATTCGCAAGTAAGACTCTAAATTATACATTCATTAAGGATAAAATCATTCATCATGTTAATTACCCAAAGTTCACTCCATCACCACATGTTACAAATTCCTCTATTTTAACCATAGTTTTCAACAAGTAATCTAAACAATTACCACCACTACTAGGTTATTAATAACAACCAACGAGCATAATCATCAAACGACAACATTACTTTTAGCTACCCTATAGATAGGTTACAACAAAATTGTCACTACACAACAAACTCCAACTATTAAATTAAATTTAATAAGTTAGACCAGTACAAAGTTCTTGCAATATCATCAAACTACAAAACCCATATCTTTCCAATTGGCCTCGACACTAGCATTTTAGGAACACGGCTGCATACTTCCAATCATGCTAATATTTTGCAACAACATGAATAGCAACTCTAATCAACTTCCAAGTTAAGGTCACAAGCTAACATGATCAAATTTCTCTACTAACATGTTTAAATTAGAACATCTTTAAACAACCAGCAAAGCTTCTTTAACAATATCAGCAGTTTACATCATCTTAATCTTCTAACTATGCAACAGGGTTTAAAACTTTAAACATTATCAAGGGTCATAAGCACTTTTAAATCAAAACAACAGATTTTAAGCATGTACTTTAGCACATTCAATCATTCTCGCTAAGAGTAAACCACAATACTAGTAGTCTATTTATTCTCAAGCTAGAGATAACAACCGCATTGAATTGTTTCAACTCACAAATTAACTTAACAATGCATCATCCCCTAAACCGCATTGGTACATGCTACATAACATGCTAAACAGCAATTCTTACTAGGGACAAACGATTTCAGTCAAAAGACTACTTACTTTGTTTGCAGCATTTTAGTTTTAAAGCTCATCCCAAATTCATAACGAAACTTGACTCTCAAAATTGCAATGAGACAAACCCAAACTTGGTCATGCAAAAGGAATTTTCCAAAACACTTTTCAATCTCAAAGACTCCCACAGGATGGAACAAAGCGATCAAATAAACCTTTGCAAATAAAACCTCAACACCAAACCCCAAACTTTCACGAAATAAGAAGGGTTCTTCAAAGATGATTTCTTAAACCAGCAAAATAATGAAATCAAACACCACTTACTCCTACAAAGCCACAGAACTTCAGCCCTGACAATCAGGTCTGGCACAACTCCGCAATAACTCCTTTAACCTTGGAGAAAGACAAACACAGGAATAAATTGAATGCTTCTTCCCCATAAAGAAATCAACAAACTAGGCATCAAAACTGGAAAGACGCCCAAAAGAAGCGCAACACTAGACTCCTCTTCTTCGTCTTCAACCAAGGAAGACAAAACCACACACCGCATACGGAACGATCCGCGAAAATCCAATACCAAACACTTTTCTTTTGGTTTCCGTCAACTAAAACCAAGAAAACCAACCAAGACCGACCACAGAACGATAAAGAACATCCGAAGGAATCCACCACCAAACTCTTCTATTTGACTCCAGGCAACTACTCGATCTACGACAGAAAGGGTAAGCACTTTTCTCCTACAGGGGTTAATAATTCTTCGGTGATGGCGATAACCGGCCACACCGTCAAACCTCACCCTTACTATGAATAAAGAGAGGTGACCGAAACCCTTCGGCACCACAACCCCACTCTATCACAACAACAATAGCAATTCAATCAATTATCACATTGACATAGCAACATGCATTGACAAATGAAGCATTCAACATCATAGCTAAAATACAACATTTAAGCGTAAAGAAACGATACCCATACCCTTTCCTACTGTGCATCCATTGTGTGTCAAATTTTAGATTAGTAATACCACTTTTTCAAGTTTTAATGTTGCTATCCTATGACAAAATTTTAGTAAAAACCTAAGCCATGTTTCTAAGTTATTCCACATCACATTTTAGTTGTAACCTAAGGTATGACACTAAAAATACATATTCCAAGGACCTACAAACTCGCCTCGATACCAATCAGAAACTCCCCGGCATCTAGTGTGCCCGAATGCTACCAAACATAGACTAAACAACATCTAAATACGATAATTAAACATAAATTACAGCAAAGGCGCACATGCTAAAAACTGAAATTTCGGCAGCATCTCCTTTGTTTTAACATGAATTGAAGCGATAGCAATAACAAGGCAGTTCATAGCAAAACATAAGGCATCTAAAACAGCAATATAAACGAATATAGCATCAATATAAGACAATAATACTAAAGCCAACCACTCCATAACTATGGCTAAGCAAATAAGGATCACAAGCACACAAAAGTTATTCCAAACACCTAGTTCATGGCACTTATTATGAACTTGACTAAACAATAGTAAATGTGGCTGGACTACGTGAAGATGTGTAGCTATTTCCCCTTCCCACATGCCGGTGTCATGGTACCTAAAATAAACAACATAAACACAAGCGTGAGTTCATCACTCAGCAAGTATATTGCAATGGTACAAATATAAACAATTACATGGCTACAACAACTCACATCATGTATATCATCTCATTCATGATCACAAATCATTATCATCATCATTATGTATGCAATGCGATGCGATGCACATATCTCCTTGGAAATTCATACCGGTATGGTTGAGTACACACCCGTCGGTGTGCACCCTCTCCCCCCTTCCATCCCGAAGATGGAGGGTGCCTACTCCTTGCTTCCGTTCACCGCGGTGAATGGAATCATGATGTAGGACTTACTCATTGGCTCTTCGGAATAGTCATAACTTTCTCACCGACCTTCCCCAGACTAGTTATGACTTTCTCACCGCCCGGGCCATGTAACATGCCATGTATGCAAATATGCCAACATCATAATTAACTTGTACATTAACACATGGCATCATAACATAATAAGCATACTCATCATATCATTGGCAATCATAAAAGCATGGCAAGTGATCATATCATATAATCAATTTCATCTAGTCTCAACAAGCAACCTACAAACCGCTATCCATTACAATACACTTGCCTCAACCACGGGCAACGGATTGGCGAGAAGTAGAAGGCACTCCCGGGGTCACACCACCTGCACATAGGAACCACACACTCACAATCATGTCCACAAAACAGTACGCAAACCCTCATCTACCCCGACATTGCCAACTACTCGCAAAACCCAAAAACAGAGGTTCTGTCCCGTCGGGACAGCAGCCTTCCAAAAGGAATAACTTGGGTTCTGGGACTCCGAATCAATTAAATAAGTACATCCGCGCGTAGCTTAGGAAATTTCCTAACTTTTTCTAAGTATATGGAAAGACTGATTCGGACTCTAAAGTGGTTTAATCTACAGAATACCGTGATCTGTTCCAATCACGTCACAGATTTTAATACGCTCGGTAAAACTGCCATAACTTTCAAACGGCTGATCGGAATTGGACGTTCTTTATATCCACAGAAAGATAATGAAATTATCTACAACTTCTTCAACAGACGTATGACCAAATTCGGACTGTAAATTGGCGAAAAACCAAACCCTAGGTCGACTGCTCATGCTGTCCAAAACAGAGAACGTGGCAACTTCTAGATCTAACTTAATCTACTCAATTCCAGCACCACCAATTGATCTAAAAACATGATAATGACCCTTAGAACAGTACCTAGATCAACCCCAAGGATTCCCATGGCCATACCTTCGCCCGACGCATGAAAACCCAATGGATCTCCTCCCGGTTCGCGCGATCTCCTTCGTCGCTCCAAATCCACCGGATCTCCTCGTCGCGGAGCGCTCCAATGGATGGATCTTCGGGTTGGTGAGGTGGAGAACCCCCCTAGGGGCAGCAAGGGAGGTGGAGAGGTGAGGAGAGGGGTGGTGGCGCAGTGGGGAGCAAGGGGGTGGTGGGGGCACATGCAAGGGAGAGGGGGAGGTGGGGGGTGGCGGCTAGGGCATGGAGGGGGAGGGAGGGGCGCACCAAAGGGGGTGGGGGCGCAGGGCAAGGGCAGGGGGGCTCTAATTACCAGCCCAAACTGGTCTCCTACTCCTAAAAGGACTCAAACTCTCCCCCACCAAGGCCCACGACCCTTTCCCCTAGGCCCAAACTCCACTGGAAAGGCCCAAATCCCCGGAAACGGCCCGAAAATGCAAATAAACCTCATATCGTGGGGTTTTAACCTTAATTCCATATTTTATAATGTTTTTGCCCCCAACATTCACATTTTGTAGTTGCCACAATCTCTAATTTCACATTTTGTAAAGATTTGGCATTCCGTAGTGTCATAGTTGTATTTAAGCTTTGATGTTGAATGTCAAACTATTATTGCACATTGCTTTCATTATAAAAGGATTGTTTCAATCATGATGTTTTCGTCCTCATACTTGTGATCGTGTTAAGGGTCTTGGTTGTTGGTGTAACACTCCGGCATCTAGTATGCCCTGGACGTCACCAAACATACAATAAATAGCAACTAAATACCACAATTAAGATTAAATTACAGCTAGGGCGTAAATGCTTTAACCGAAAATTTTGGCAGCATGCCCTTTGTTTTTCCATGATTAGAAGCAACAACAATAATATCACAAGATATAGCATAATGCAAGACATCTAAAACAGCAATAACAGGTGATATAGCAACAGTTTAAGTCCAGAATAATGAATTCAACCACTTCATGAGCTAAACAAAATTAAATGATATGACCAAGCACACACATTTGAGGCAAACTCCAAGCAACAACGCAATTAAACTTATTATCACAACTACGGAAGGTGACATGTAGTTGTTTAAATGTATGACGCTATGTGAAGGTGTGTCGCTAAGCCCCTTTCCTGCATGCCTGTTTTATGGTACCTAAAAACATCATAAACACAAGCGTGAGTTCATCACTCAGCAAGTATATTGCAATGGAACAAGCAAGCAGTTTCAATACCATCATCACTACATCTCCTATCCAACTTCATGAACATTTCATATTCACATTGTAAACATCTCATAATCATCATCATGTATGCAATGCAATGCACATGTCTCCTCGAAGCACATACCGGTATTGCCGAGTGCACACCCGTCGGCGTGCACCCTCTTTCCCCTTCAATCCCGTAGATGGAGGGTGCCTACTCTTACTGACTCGCTCCCATACACAACCATGTATGGGACTACGAGGTAGGTCTTTCATGTTCACTACGTGTGAACATAGAGGCCCGCATCAGAATGGGACGCCTCTTCCATTATGAATGCACATATGACATGAACATGTATAAACTTGCATAAATATTTAATACAAAAATTTCATAACCAATAAGTCACCATATTCATCATATCATAAGAAATTACCAAGCATGGCAAATTAACACATCGTGTAGCCATATTACACCTATGCAAGTCTAGTGATCATACAACACCCAAACCCATCCCAATACACTTGCCTTCAACCCTGAGCGACGGAGTGGCGAGAGGTTGAGGGCACCCCCGGGGTCACACCACCTGCACATAGGTACAACACACTCAAAACGTGCCCACAAAACAGTACAAGAACGATCATCTACCCCGACTTCGCAAACTACCCCTAAAACCCAAAAACAGATAATCTATCCCGACGAGACAACGGGCTTCCAACTAGCCTAACTTGAGTTCTAAGACTCCAAATCAAGTAAACGGGTACATTTTCTTGAATCTTAGGAAATTTCCTAGCTTTTTCTAAGTATTCGCGAAGACTGAATCGGCTTCTAAAATTGTCTAATCTAAAGTTGAACTCCCAATCTCGTCACAGATTTGACAACGTTCGGTAAAACGGCCATAACATTTAAACGGCTAATTGGAATTTCACGTTCTTGGTATCCACTGAAAGGTAATTAAATTATTTACAACTTTCTCAACAGGCGGCCGACCAGAAACGCCTCTAAAATTGTGAAAACTCAAGCCCTAGGTCGGACGTCCAATCTGGCCGAAACAGAACACCACAACAATTCTAGTTTTCATCAACACTAACTAGTTGCAGCACATCCTCTTGAACTAATAGCACCAAAACCACCACTAGCACATCACCTAATCCACCCCAAAGGTTTCCCATCACCATACCTTATCCCGATGAACGACGAACAGATGAAAACTCCTCTCCCGGCCACAAACTCCCTCCAATCTTCGGATCCTCTCGGTCGCAAGCCTTCGCAACGTGGAGATCAACGGAGGGGATGTAGTGGAAGCAAGGGATGGGGTGGATCTCTCCTAGAGCCAGCTAGGGAAGGTGGGAAGGTGAAGGAGGAAGGGGGAAGAGGTGGAGGCGCAAGGAGGGGGGCTAGGGACGGCTAGGGTTAGGGGGGAAGCGGGGCGCACATAGGGGAAGGGAGCTGGTGCATGGGGGTCTTTTGGCAGGAAAATTTTCCCCCTTGGGCCCCAAACACTCCCCCACCAACAGCCCACTTCATCCCCCTAAGAGCATCTCCAAGAGAGGCCCTAAATAGGATCCTATCTTGAATTATAGGGCTTTTAAGGAAAAGATCTACTCCTACAGGGGACCTAATCTGATAAAATTTAGCAAATTTTTTAGGGCTCTCGTATGGGTCGCTATATTTAGCAACGATACCAATCGGCCCTATCTTTCTCCCGCGTTGCTCGGAGTTTTCCGTCCCAACTACCTCAAGAGACAGGCATCTTGGATGGCGTCGCCACCTTCGTCTCGGATGGCGTCGCTCCCCCAGTCACCGTCGCGTAGAGGGAGCACGTCTCGTGCTTGTAGCTTCCCCCTCTTGGCCACGCTCACCGTCGTGACCGCGAGCGTCGCACTGGTCCAGTGGTGTCCTCCTCCGTCGCGGTCGGCGGACCCAACGCCCTCCCCACCTCCTCCGTCGCGGCCGGCGGACCCAGCGCCCTCACCGCCTCCTCCGTCACGACCGGTGGAACCAGCGCCCTCCCAGTCAACTTGGAGCCCGTCATCGACATCGTATCAGCATCTTCGTCGCCCACGCCGACTGGATTCAGGTATGTTTAATTTGTCGATCCAATTGGATATTGAGTGTTGGTACTATTCGGCAATTTGTATATCTTGATTCAATTTGGATATTGAGGTATTTTTTAGAAGTTCTTGATCCAATTAGATATATCCAATCTGCACAAAATAGTTCTTGATAGTTTCTGACATTTTGGTCCAATTATCCAATCTACACAAATAGATGTATCACCAATTTGATCCAATTGGATATATCCAATCTGCACAAATAGATGCATATATGTAGAGTTATGTTTTAAAACTGAGCTCATTCAAGAAGTACTTTCTTCTTTGACTCGACACAATATGACCTTTAGATAGCAGCAAGCAAACATGAACAACAAAGATCATGTTCAGGTTATATGTACCTAGTTGCATTGTCAGCTAATTTACATGGCTGTGTTTCCTCTTTGAATTACTGTGTACCAGCATTCCTGAATGTGAATCGTGCTCTACTATATGGTGGGGATTGATGGGGCGTACTGGTATTTTAGTGCTCGTTCTTTCATTTCCTGTGATCTAATTCTTTGTTTGGCACGAGGGATACAAGTTATTCAGGTTCTGATTTCATTATGGCAAAACGTGCATAAGCTGTGTTTTCTAGGGTGAGCATGACGCCTCCAAATTTTGAAGTTTCAAAATTACAAATTTAGATGACAAGAGATTGTAATAAGTGACTAGACAAAGCTTGTCAGCTTTGTACAGGAGGCATATGGACCATTTCCCCTTCATTGATAGAACCATTAATCAGGAGCCCCTTCCATTGATTTGGGACTGAGACGGGGTGCCCTCTAGCCTATGCCTGCCCTTGTTGGGACCTTTTTTGATGGGTCACTTTATGCATTCACTCCTACTCCCCCCAGCTGCCCCAGGTTGAAAGCAGGAAGATATCAGCATATGTTGACAGATGATGCCCATTGCTGGCTGGTCCTCTGATTACTGACTGATAGATCATAAATCATGGATGATCATTCATTGATGATGCATTAGTGCCACCAAGAAGGCCTCCTTTTGCTGCTGTCCTGTTCTAAGTTAGCTCATCTCGCTTGCTGCCCGTTAGTATCTCAGTTTTACAACTGGGAAATCTGCACTGCGTAAACACATTCATTTCTTCCAGGTGCATATAACTGACTCCCTGGCATAAATTTGGTAGGACACACTGACCTGAGAGGGGAGTCACCTGTGTGTGATACACATCGGCAGCCATAGCAGATGTTAGTGTCAGGCATTGAAGGTTTTCAGTCACAATGGCTGACCAAGCAAAGATTGTGCCTGTGGAAAGAATGTAGCCAGTCAGTCGTCCAATCTGTAATATGTTTTGCTGGTATTGCAATTGGGTCTCACAATGTGAATTCGCTTCATATTTTGCACTGAGATTTTTGCCAGGGCGATATTTCTTTATTAATGAGAAAAACCTTTGGACCTTTTTTTTCTCCTGTAGTGTTGGATTCGAAATGTAACGACCCTTGCATTAATCCAAATGATGATGTGTATTTTGATGACACTCACAATTGTTTGCAATATGTGTTGCAGCAATCTGGAGTATGCAATGAATGGTCCTTTCACCTCATTACTAACCCAGAACTTTGTTGAAGATAACTTCGAAAATCAAAATAACTACGAGTTGCGAATTGATCTCAGTCAGTCCTCCCCAGTCACTGCCGTGTGCTCCCAAACTAAAACGAAGGGTAGAATGTAACATCCCAAAATTTGGGTTTTCAAAAAAAAATTTGTTTAGTTTAGCTTCCCAAAAATTTTCGTTGATTTTCTCGCGTTTATAAAGCTTGATTTGAATTTTTCTAAAAGCTAAAACAATTTAATTTGATTATTCTAAACCTCAAATAAAATAAATTTCATTTTATTTGGATTCCTTGTGCTTCAAGAAATTCTTATGTAATTTTTGAGATTTTTCGGAGCTCGTTTGCTATTTATTGGATTTAATTGAAATGAATTTGTATTAAGCCCCTTTTATGGAAATTAATTAATTATTTGGAAAATTTCATATAAAGTTTTGTTGAAAATATTTTATTTGAGTTTAAAATGTCTCAAATTATTTTCTAGAATTTTTCTAGAATTTTTCTGGTATTTTTATTACCTCTATTGATTTATTTGAATTTGATTTGAATTAAGCCTCTTCGTGCAAATTAATTAATTATTTGGAAAAGTTTATAAAAAGTTTTGTTGCAAATATTTTATTTGAGTTCAAAATATCTCATAATATTTTCTAGAATTTTTCTAGAATTTTTCGGTTATTTTTATTGCCTCAAATGATTTATTTGAATTTTCGGAATCGTTTTTATTCGAAAATGTCACGTGTCGCCACCACAGCGCGCCACGTCAGCCCAGTCCGAGCCACGCACGGAAGATGCTCGTATAAATGCCTACAAGGCCCGTTTTTCCTCCAAACGCGCTCAAATTTTTTTTGCTTGACCTAGCCGCCACCCCTAACCTTTGTAGACCTCCCACACGTCTCCTAGACCTCAGATGAATTTTCTAAACTTCCAAAACCATCCAATGTCGCCCGAACGTCGCCCGACGATGGCCGAACTTTGGAGCCGCGTCTCGGGTAGCTCGTCAACTCTTTTCGACATCTGTCTTCGCCATGGTGTGCCACAAGGTACCATCTGCTTTCTATCCAAAATTCAGCCAATTTGGCCCACGAGATCAAAAGTTATGGCCGTTTCAATCTCGAATCTTGCCGAGGCCATAACTCCCTCAATTTTTCGAGTTTGACCGTGAAATTTTTTGTGTAGACTCCTGGGGATGTCCTCTACGTGATGCACATCTTGCCCCATGGTTTTGACCTCTGGATTTGGTGCAGCAAAATCTTTTCTCCGATCAGACTACGAACAGACTGCGTTTCAGATAGCGGCAAACTTCCTCGCGCGTTCTCCGCTGTTCTAGAAGGTATTTCTTCGAGCCACCTGTGTCACGGTGTGCCTCTTGGTCCCACCTAGCTCTCGGTCAAATTTCGTTAAGTTCCGATCATTATTTTAGAAGTTATGGCCGTCCAAAAATTTTTATCCGAAACCCGTTAATCGGCAGTTTGTGATTAATCCGGAAGGGCGCCACAAAATCCGCCTATATCGTTGAGTTCGTCTCGCCGCGTTCTACGCAGTAGACATTCTCCTTTTGCCATCCCATCCCCGGAATTTTTTTTATATATTTAGGCTACCGTTTGCCGTCGCCGCGCGTCGCCTTTTGACGCCGGCTATTTTGGTTCGCTCCGGCCGTGTTGTCGCGTCCGGAGGATCATCTTGTACTGTTTTGATCCATCCTTAAGGTTCTTTTGGTCTCCGTTTGCCGAGAAGCCCGGTGCCGGCCTTAAATCGTTATTTTTCAACCTAGCGTGCGTCGGTTCGCTGCCGGTTAGCCGCCTTGGTAGCGTTTTGCCGCGGCCATGTCGTTATACCGACGGTCGCTACTTCGCTTTATGAGTATCCTATCATTGTTTGACCTCCGGCTGTGCGTTCCTCCGTTACATTTGCCGTTAACGTTTCGCGTGCGCTTTCGTCGATAACGCTCGCGGGTTAATGTTTCCGTCGTGCGTTCCTCCGTTAACGTTTCACCGTTAACGCTCCGTCGTTAACGCTCCGCCGTTAACGTTTCGTCGTTAACGTTCCTCCGTTAACGTTTTGCCGTTAACGCTCCGTCGTTAACGCTCCGCCGTTAACGTTTCGTCGTTAACATTCCTCCGTTAACGTTTTGCCGTTAACGTTTCACCGTTAACGCTCTGTTGTTAAATCTCCTCCGTTAACGTTTCCCCGTTAACGCTCTGTCGTTAACGTTCCTCCGTTAACGTTTTGCCTTTAACGTTTCACCGTTAACGCTCCGTCGTTAACATTCCACCCTTAACGTTTCGCCGTTAACGTTCCATCGTTAACGATTCATCGTTAACGGCAGCTCTCTTCGCCGTTGTCGCATGCGTGCATTCTTGCACAAACCCTAGTGCGATGCCTTCACCTGTTCTATCATCATGATGTGAGCCTAGCCTCATCGTCATATCATCTTCAAAGCCGAATCAAAACCCTAACCTAAGACCGGTTCGATGAACTAAGTTTATCGTGAGCCGCGTTGTTATCTTTGCAATCTTTTCCGTTGTTTCAATCGTGGTAAGACACTTGTCTTGTCTTATCCCTGAAAACCTAATCTGCCATTAATCGAGAATTCCTTCGTGGACTTGGTCGATAGACCATTGGCCATCTGTCATACCCCTGTGCCCGATCTATCCGTCTCTCTTTTGTTTGACTGTGTCCGTTCGGTCAACAAAAGTCAACATTCGAGAATCAGTTTAGTTCACTGTGAACTAACATATCCTTATGGACCCGATCTATAGATCGAGAGCCCATATGTCGCTATCTGTTCAATCAAGATAATAACTTTGGAAGAAATATTCTTCGGAATATTATTCTTTCTTTCCCAATTATTAATCTTTCTCTTTTCGGTGTTCTTCCGAAAGCCCGTCCCCTCTTGTCCAATCTTCGATCCAATCCTTTCAGGTTCCTAATTTTATCCCAGCCGTTGTGCCCAATGCTGTTTGTTCTTATTTGGAGTTTTACTTGATTTGTCGTTTGAATGTGTTGTATTTGCTTCTTCTTTAATCGTTAGATGTGTCGTCCGGAAGTCGTTCGAACGAGCCGAGGATCGAGAAAGTGGAAGTTGAAGCTCGAGGATCAAGGATCAAGGATAAAGAGTAAAAGACAGTAAAGTTTGC
Organism: Rhipidocladum racemiflorum; assembly: GCA_036346355.1. NCBI lineage: Eukaryota > Viridiplantae > Streptophyta > Magnoliopsida > Poales > Poaceae > Rhipidocladum > Rhipidocladum racemiflorum. Next base: position 43,767,314 of record CM070577.1, on the reverse strand, counting down.
AAGGGCCAGGCAAGTTGTGCTTTGACCATGTTGATCCCATTTTCGAACTTATGTTGTTTCAAATTATTGCATGCTAGTTGGATATAAACTGGTTTCAATTAGTTTGGGATTAGATATTTAACCTACTTGTTATTGCCACCTTGTCTATAATAGTTGTACGCCATGATTCATTTGTCACCCTAGGTTTGTTGATTAATAATTGGTAGCTAATAAATTGCCAACATGGGTTAGTTAGACCGTCAGTAGCTGCTTAGTCCTGCAACGTACCCTTGACATCATTTTGGAATTTCAAATGTCAATATTGATTAATGGAATATGCAATGTATTTTGAAATGGTGTGACGTGTTGCCGACACGATGATGTTGATATGCGGAGGCCTTCGTGCTTCTTCAAGGATGTTGAGTTGTTGTTGGCATTGTGTTGCGCAATAATCAACTAGGGTGATAAAATTATTTGGACTGGGGCAAGTGGCAAGAATGAGCTGGTGGGCCATGGTTGGCACCGAGGAAATCGTTTTGGTGCTTTGGGTAGTCTTGCCCTGGTCACCCTAAGGACTTAACCTTGCAAGCCTTTGAACTGAGTCAAACGTACAACCACATGTCCGGAATGGGACGGACCTAGTTGATTAAGTTGCTAATAACTTACTTGTGGTACCTTGGGGTGTCAACTACACCGTTTGTGTAGATTGAAGGGGGAGCGTACCAGGGCTACGGCATGGTACCCATCCAACGGTATGTCGGTCCCATACTTCGCCTTAGCTAAGGGAAGGGATGGTGTACGGCAAAAACCGGAGAGGTTCACTTGTGTAGTTAGAGGCTTCCGAAAGACTTTGTTGTGATCGCTCAATCGCATACTCTTGTATGGTGATTCACGGCTGACGTGATGAGTTGATTGTATCTTGTGGGTAAAGTGTATAACCTCTGCAGAGAGTAAAACCTATTCGAATAGCCGAGTCCACGGTACTGGACATTGCTCGGGGATTACAGTCAAGGGTTAGCTTTTCATGAAAATGAACTTGGGCTTGGAGGCAGTTTGCCTGTGGAAAAGTGATAATTGTTTAAGGATGTGGAATGGTTTACTTGTGAAACCACTGTGAAATTTATTACTATTGTTATTTGTTTTACCGCTTTACAATCTAATATGAATATTTGTGAATGTTGTTTATTGCAAAACAACCCCTTCAGCCTGTTACTTGGAATAAGCCATGCATATAGTTATTAGACTTGCATTCTGTGCATGACTTGCTGAGTGCTTTATGTACTCACCCCTTGCAACAAACAATCACCAGTGAGCAAAAGTCTACATCGTCGAAGAAGAAGAAGTTCCGTGAGAAGGCGATTATCTAGGAGTCGAACCCTGTCAGTTGCCTGTGGCGTATTGATGGGATTCACCAATGTTCTTCGTTCCGCTGCTGCTTATTTGGAGTTGAAGCCATCAAGGCTTCGCAAACGTAAGGTTGACCTTAAGGTCGTTCAATAGTTTATATTCTATTATTGAGTTATTTTTACTATTCCGCTGTGTATGATTGTGATATTCATCTATGTTGAGACTGTGTGCACTAGCGTGATCCTGGACTAGTGCTGAATACACAGAGGGTCCGGATTTGCACATTCGGGTCCCGACATAGAACAAAAAACTTTAGTGAAGAAGAAGACATTTTGTTGGTATCTGCATATCTGAACATTAGTACAGATGCTGTACAAGGTAATCAGCAGAAAGATGACAGTTTTTGGATGAGGGTTGAGAAGTATTTTCATGAACATAGGAAGTTTGAGTCAGATCCTAATTCGTCTTCATTGAAGCATCAGTGGCAAGCATTGCAAAAGGATGTCAATGCTTTCCAAGGTTGTTATGATAGTATTGATAGGAAAAATAAAAGTGGAAAGACAATTAATGATAAGGTGTAGTATAATGTCAAATTACCTCTTGTTCCTTTTCGTTGTAATAAAATTAATTTCTAACCACATTATTTTCTTTTGTAGCTTGCGGATGCCAAAGCAATGTTCCATCAACTATATAAAAAATCATTTTCTATCTTCCATGTATGGAATATACTTCATCTTGAGCCAAAATGGACAGCTTCTAAATCATCCAAATGCAACAACAACAATACAAAAAAAATCAGTATTACTGAATCGAACACTGTTAATGTGGACCATGTAGGGCAGCCCAATGTGGACAGACCAACAGGAAGAAAAGCAGAGAAGGAACGTCTTCGACGAGTGCGGAAGCGAGGTGATGATGATTTTGACCTTTTCATTGATGAAGTGAAGAAATTTAGGGAAGTACGTCAGGAGATAGAAAAAGAACGGAAGGAGCGTGACGACAGAATTTATGAGATTGAGAAGAAGAAATTCCAACTGGAGCAAGACCAACATGATACAAAAATTATGGAAACCGATACAAGCACAATGGACGATGAAACAAAAATGTACTTTAAGAAGATGAAGGAGGAGATTTTAGCTCGTCGTTTCGGAAATAGCCAACAGTAACTTGTATCTTGATATGTGATGGTTTAATTAGATGTTATTTCCAATTCACATGTAATAGAATTGCTACAGCACAATATTTTTATTCAGATTGTTTTACTTCAGAATAAATGAGAAGTTCATATTGTTATTCACATCTGATGCGAAATTCAGCTTGTATCTTGATATGTGGTCGTTTTCTGTTTTTTAAAGTCTGTTGTGAATATGAGTCAGATTCTTGGTGGAATGTTGCAACGTCAGTTTCTTGATGACCAATGGAATGCTAAACAGTATTGATCCTAAACAGTACAAAACATCACTAAACAGTATTGATCCTAAACAGTGCTATCAATTTAACAATTGAGACTTTCTTCAGATAAATTTGCCTCTGTACTGCCCCATTTGAAAGATGTATTTTATACTTATTTCATGTGAAGTTCTTGTTGAGGTAAATTGGTGAGGGTTACTGTTTTGTCGCACATTATGATAATAGCAAGCTAGCAGAATATGCACGTTGTATGATATCTGGTCGATTTTTTTGTGACAGGTCAGCTGATGTGTTACAAGAACTATGGAATAATTTGATTGAAATACTTTACCATCTCAAGAACAGCTGCTCTTGCGGTAAATATTAGTTACAGCCCGAACATTAGTGACATGTAGTACTGATTGCTGAATACCTAATAGATTAAAAAGGGAGTTATGCCACCGGGTTGTTTGGACTTTTGCTCAGTGGTTCTTTATTGGTGCATATATGAACTACTGGCAGATCATATCATGTAAACACGAAACAGTACTACATGAACACAAACAACTTTAGCTAACAATTCACATGTAAAAGAAAATGTTGTTGACACTGCTATCCTACTGCTCCCTATGCCGCTCCCACAGATGTTCAACTAGATCGTCCTGCAGTTGAATATGCATTTGGGGATCGCGGATTTGTTTATGGTTGCTAATAAACTTTGAGAAATCAGTTGTTCCTTCACGAGAAATCACATTTCTAATATCAGTAGCTTCTTCATCATACGGTTTGTCATGATATTCGGTATCCCGTTCATCTTCAATTATCATGTTGTGCATTATGATGCATGATTTCATTATGTCTCGAAGAGTTTCTTCATCCCAAAATCGACTTGAACCTCGCACTATGGCAAAACGAGCCTGCAGTACTCCAAATGCACATTCAACATCTTTTCTCTGTGCCTCTTGAATAGTAGCAAAATGTTATGTCTTCGCACTTGGTGGGGCTTTTATTGTCTTCACAAATGTCGACCAGTTAGGATAAATCCCATCGGCTAGATAGTAACCCATATTATAGTTGTGTTCGTTAATTGTATACTTCACAGCTGGAGCCTAACCTTGAGTTAGTCTATCAAACAGAGGTGGTCGGTGAAGGACATTTATATCATTGTGCAAACCAGGTAACCCAAAAAACGCATGCCATATCCATAAATCATTTGAAGCCACCGCCTCCAGTATGATTGTAGGGTCATGTACATGACCAGAGTACATACCTTGCCATGCAGTAGGGCAATTCTTCTACTTCCAATGCAGACAGTCGATACTACCTAGCATTCCAGGAAAGCCACATTGTTAACCTGTATGAAGCAACCTAGATGTATCACTTTCCTTGGGAGGTCTTAGATATTCATCGCCAAACACTTCACAAATAGATTTCACAAACTTCCTTAGGCTCTCAATAGCAATGCTCTCACCAATCCGCACATATTCATCAACAGTATCGGCTGGCACACCATAAGCTAGTTGCCTAAAAGCTGAAGTGACCTTCTGCAAGCAAGATAAACCAAGAATCCTTGTGGTGTTTCGTTTCTGAACAAAGTACGGATCATTCTCTTCAACGGCTGCTTTGATCCGGTCATCCGAAATATTCGTCGGAAGAGGTTCTCAGGAAAGGTTGGATTTTCCGCAAAGTAATCTTGATACAATCTGTTATGACCGTCTTCTCTATCCCGAATAATTGTCCTCCGACCAAGGATTAAGTCTTTTCTAGTCATAGCATATTTGAGAAATTTCTTTGTGCTATCAAATTAGGTGATATGTTGCCCTGGTTTTTATTCATGATTTTGATTAGGCTAGTATGAATGATCATATATGGATATGAGAATTAATTGATGCTTTCATATTTGGTTATGGCTAGGCAAGTGTATGGTGGTGTTTGTTGTCTAATACGGATGATTTATCATTGTGTGGTCTCACTAACCTTGTAGAAACTTCTTTATGTTGTGCTATCACTTGCCCTTACTCATGAATTTGATTAGATGAATACAAATGTTAAGTTAGGGATGTGAGAAATAGTTGTTGATCCTGCACTTATTCATGACTATTCAATTGTTAGAAGTGAGTGTACTCGCAATTCATTTACGTCAATTGCATGATGCATTCATGATGGAAGAGGCGACCCATTCTGATGGGGCCTCTGTGCTCACACGTAGTGAGCACGAAAGTCCTACCGCGTAGTCCCATACACACGGGTGTGTGGGAGCGAGTCAGTAAGAGTAGGCACCCTCCACGGGATGGAGGGGATGAGAGGGTGCACATCGACGGGTGTGCGCTCAGCTATACCGGTATAGGCTTTAAAAGATGCATATGAGCATTCAAGCATAATTGAATTACATAACTTTGCCAAGGGAGTGATGATAAACGTGTTGGTTGTGACAATTGTGTGTATTATGACTATGTTGGATGCGTTGCATAGCATGAAAAAGACGAATGTTAGTCAATGGGTTGATTGCGACAATTTAAGTGCATATGCTCTGAGTTGTTCATTATCGAGTAGGCCTGTCGCATTGCATGATATTTCTAATGATGAATGGTAATTGATTAACCTTGAATGGATGTCAGTATTCAGGTTATGAATGGATCGAGTCATGGACTCATCCAATATTGTCTAATGAGGTATGTGAAATAAAGGACCAATGTAGTTGATGAGGTGGCCGACGATGATTTCTTTATTTTATGTATTTGTTAATTTTGGTTTAAGAGGTATGAGCATGTTTTGTTTTAAATGTGTTAATTGATAATGTCATTGTCATGTGTTGTACTTGGCTGAGTCTTTGACTCACACGGGATGTTTAATGTTTGTAGGTACAATGAAGCCGGCATGCTAGGATGGGGAAATAGTATCACATCACTCCCTTCATCACATTGAATTAATAGTTTGGAAGAAAGTTGTATGATTTGTGGTTGTGGTTAGTGTATTCTGCATAAGGTTTGATTGAACTTCTAGATGATTATTGGAATTTGTTAGTGAAGACCATGACCCTTTGTATGTGCTTAGCGGGTCATCATGGTTAGTTGATTCCTTGTTGTTATTAAATTTGTTGATTGTCTCTCTCTTTGCCTACTGAGTGGATGTCCACTATGTTTAGGGGAGGTGCTGCCAAAATTTCCAGTAAATACGGTAACTCGCTAAAAATTTTAACTTGCTTTGTTAAATTTCTAGTGTCTTCAGCTAGTTGTTTGTTGAGGGTGTAACATTCAGGGCACACGGGGTGCCGGGGTGTTACAGATGTCCACGGGGGGGTTATCATCCCAAATAATTGGTGATCCAGAATCGACCGATTGAGCTGAATCCTCATCGGCCTGATTTTTCCTCCTCCATTCTTGTTTACGACCCGTACTGGTCGCAACTCGTTAAACATCCTATCTCTGTCCCTTTCCTGTTCGGCTTCCCTCATCTCCTGCGTCCTCAAGCGTTGTAGCCGTTTACGCTGGGATCGGTTGAGACCTGTAGGGCACCAACTCGGCTTAGGTTCGATCGGCTTTCGGATTTTTCTGGCTAGATTGCTAGTTTTGCTGATGGATTCCGAAGACTTTGGGGATTTAGAGGACTCGTCTTGATCTGGCATAGACAGTCTTTCTTGGATTGACTTTTTATTTTCTAGGCCTGGCTGACCATGTGTGTGTCTGGATAATCTCTCCCTGACTGACCGTCTTGGCCAGTCTCTTTCAGGGTGTTGCATTGGACATGATCGCACCGTCGGTAATGCCATTCTCCTTTCCCAGCAGAACTGCCAAAAGGGGCATTGCAGATGGGCTGCCTCTTCATTGTCCGCCCAATGTAGATTATCCGGCCAATGGGGGCGCTGCTTTTGCCGATAGATTATTCTCTCATATTTTTCGAAGAGCTGAGAGAAGGTTGGCTTAGATCTGATTGCCGGTCTCCTGGGAGGGGGTCTCTCGGCTTTGTACCATTGCCCGATTTGCAACTTCCCCTTTGGTTTGACATTTCTTGAGTTCTGACCGTCTCGGTCGGCTTCTATCTCTATCGAGCCGATTGTTATCTGCAGTGTTTCATCCCCATTAGCGTTCGATCGAACATCAGCTTACCGCGTCGGCTTAGTGTCCGCGTTCATGGGCTCCTTCCCTTTGCATTTGCATTGGACCATGTTAATGGGAAAAGGATCCACATCCACTTGCATGGTCGGCTCTTCCGCAAACTTCAATCGTCCGTCCTCAATAGCCGACTGTACCTGCTAACGGAAAATATTACAATCGTTAGTATTATGTGAAAAAGAGTGATGCCACTTGCAATATCTCCGTTTTTTATCTCATCAGCCGACGAGATGACATGCCCTTCTGGTAACCGTATCAGCTTTTCCTATAGCAACAAATCAAATATTCGATAACATTTGGACACATCAAAGGCGTATTTAACTTCTGACTTATTTTTGGTCGGTTTAAGCCATGAGCAGACAAGTGATTTTTTAGGACCCTTCTTCCACTCGGCTATGTGTACGTCGGCTTCTTCGTCTTCAGAGGTTTCGTTGGAGCTACAGTCGACCATATTCACTTTGGCCTTTTCGTTTCCATTCACCTTAAACCTATCTTTAAAATCCTTTACTATCATAATATCAGCTTTCTTGTGCCGATACACGATGGAACAGATAGCCCAAATTGGAGAATTCTTTCCCTATGAACTTATCCTTGAGTGGCGGGATCAATCCTTGGAACGCCAAATCGGCTAATTGGTCATTAGTTAGCGTGACACTGAAGCACTGCTTCGCACGTCCCTAAATCTTCGAATGTAATCCGAGACTGATTCGCCAAATTTCTGTCGGACCACACTTAGATATGAAATTCTAAGCTTAGGACTACCAGAAAAGAAATACTCGTGGAATTGGCTTTCCAAATCGTTCCAAAAGTGGACCGAATTTGGGGGTAAGTTTGTGAACCATGTGAAAGCAGTTCCTGACAGAGATAATGGAAAAAGCCTAATTTTTAACCCGTCGGACTGCGCAGCTTTGCCACATTGAGCAATGAATCTACCGACGTGTTCAAGGGTGGTGACAGAGTCATCTCCCGAAAATTTAGCAAAATTAGGGATCTTGTAATTGTGTGGATAGGCCATTCGATCTATGAAATCTGGGTATGGCTTCCTAGAGCCGATGGTCTTGCCCTTGGGTTGTAAGCCGAATTGGTCTCTTAATATGGCAGAAATTTGATCGGCCCAATTAACGGCACTGGCTAACATGGTGTTGGGATTCTGCCCGTTGGGGTGACTAGTATCTTGCCCCAGAGTGCTAGCTCGGGTCGCTAGCTGAACTGAACCGATGGGGCATTAGGGTTTTGCCAATTATGCAAATTAGCATCCTGCCCCCCGAGTGCAAACTCGGGTTGTCGGCTAGACCAGACCGGCTGATGTTGAGGCGGTTGGTCGTATTCTTCCTTCTTAACGTTTGGTAGCTCGGGTACAGGAGTAAAGGGTTCAGTGTAAGTGACTACCTTATGTGGGATCGGATTCCGCGGTGGAATACATCCTTGGAACTGGGGAACCTGATCTAAACCATTCGGCCGGGGGGCCGACTGGACGAAAGTGTTTACCGGTGTGGCCGATGGTATGTTGGCTGTGGTGCACATTTTTGCCGCATCGGTGTATGCATGGTATTGCGTAATTCCACCTGTATGGGCCCTAGGTGTCAACATAGTAGGTTGGGTCGGCATTAGTGAAGGGATTGATGCCGATCCTCTCATCGTACTGGTGTTTTACGCTAGTGAGTAAACGAGAGTGGCTATATTGGGTCGAGCAAACTTCCAGTTGAAGCCAGCTCTTGAGCAATCGTCTTGACGCTATTTTCAATCATCGGCTTTAAAGTTGTAACCAAAGCCGATGACTGGTTAATTAGCGTGTGATGCACCTATTGCTCAATCATAACAGACAACTCGGCTTGTGCCGACATGTATCAGCTTACCGGGTTAGATGAGGTACCATCATTGCCGATGAGGTTGAGCGTTGGGAGCGCAGTCTTTTGTGTGATGCCCCGCCGGGTCTTCTGATAGCATCCTAGCATCATCTCCTCCAATGCGGTTTTTCGATCTTTGATATCTTTCCGCTATTCTAGCTTTAAATCAGCCAATGTAGGCACGATTATTGCGTCGGGATTGATATCGGTGGTTGCTGTAGTTTTTCTAGATGATGTTATATTGTTTTCCTCTCCCACCGGGCGTGCCAAAAGTGTGTTAACGCCAAAAACTTGAAGTAGGCTTTTTAACTTCAAACACACTAATCGAACACCTAGTTCAAGCGTGCCAATCGATTTGAGCTGCAATCGTAAGGTAAAAATCGTGAAATCAATTGAAGCCGATATCGAGTAACTATCGACGTAACTCCGATCGGTTATAGGCCGATAAGGACGTAACCATCTGGGGGTAAATGTTGATTAGCTTTGAAAGGCGATGCACAACAGAACAAAGCAAAACCAAACCTAGGGAGAAATTGGTAAGATCAACAAATTGGCGATGCGCAACTCTTTATTGATTTCGTCGACTTATAGAGGAAGGCTTGTTACAAAAGAAAACTAAAAACTGAAGAAATATAACTGTGGTTGTGTTGTTGGTTGATTGATGCCCGTTCCTTCTGGCCTAGGCCTCCGAGTCGTCCTTTGATACGGCAACAAAGTCCGTATCGGCCACGATCTCCAGTTTCCAAATTTCTCCGTCGTACGCTTATCCAAATTCCTACGCCGTATTTGATCGATATTTCCATATATGTCAAATTCTGGTGTAAACAGAAATGTAGCAAGAAAAATGTGGGCACGATGACATGATGTATGTGTACTCCCCATAGGAAGGTTCTGTACCAACGGTAACAATCGTAGCACGAAAATTGAGTGCACAGAGCCCATACAAAAGTGCACACATCTCTTAACGAAGGGCTAAAATACGGAATTCAGATACAGAACTTGTATTTTTTTAAGATGAATTTGTACATAATAGGTTGCTGTTTATGAAATAAATAAAATTCAAATAACCAGATTTTGCTCGAGCAAGGGAAATTTTACGGTACACCACCTTATCACCCATGATCTTTAAGATGGCAATATTTGTGACGGGCCGCCCTTTTCAGGGGGTGCGTTTAAATCCGCAACGGCTACCCAGGAAGATTAGCCGTCGGGAACCAAGTCATACATTGCCAGCATAAGAACGAAACAACTGTTTTAATTCAAATAAGGCCTAACGGCCAGAGCTTTACAAAAGGAAGCGGCGGGCTTCAATATAATACATCACAAAAGTCCACACAGGCAAGGCCTGAGCACAGAAAAAGGACCCTACAACCAGACTGCTTCACCATCTACGATCTTCTGGAGTTCTCCTGCGTCTTCAAATTCTAAAATAGGTTGAAAAGCAAGACTGAGTACAAAACAGTACTCAACAAACCGTACAGGAAAAATTCTGAATATTACATGCAAGGGTATTCACAAAGGAAAAGGCAATATGGTTATTATCATTGTGGATGCAATTTTATTTTCGAAGTCATTTTACATTTGAAACACAAACCATACATAATATAAATAAGCAAATTTTGAGTTTTTACAAGTTCATCATTACGTCATGTTGGAAATAGCAATTCTACTTGGGTTAGGTTACGGGATTCACCCCAATTCAAACTTAGCTTCATTTACTGGAAGCACGGCGTATTCGAATACCATTAAAATATGACTCTGCAGAGTTGCTCAACTTTACCCACAAGATATCTTCGACCGTTAATGCCACGCGATTACATGCAACTTATATGCATGCGGCCGGGCCGAGATAATCAAAGCTTTTCGTTGAACTACCCCTCTTTAGCACTTACCCGGTAGTTTCATAACCGCACAGTACTCGGAATCCCACGGGCCACGGCGGGATGCACATTCCGATCCTGGCGGTATCTACCGTTGTGGATAGGCGACACCACTGGTCAACCTCCATTCCACCCCGTTCGCCGCGGGCATACTGATCAATGCCCACAGTATGGAACCTCTCGCCTATAAGTATTCCAAGGGGGAGTTCAAGTACCAAGCTAGGTTGGATCGAGTCAACGAGGTCGACCGACCCAACTTGTGGTTGAGCGAGATCTAAGTTATTTACATTGCCCAAGGTGGCGATTACTTAAAATTATGCTCAAGACTTAGCCAATTCCAAACCAACAATCCACACGACACATATTGGCCTCGTCAACGGTCGAGGTTCAGGCACGTAGCCATCTAGTGGTTTGCCCGCCAAAGTCCTCTCACCGTAGCACATTTTCGAATATAGTCTACATCAAGCCTCCTACTTGATGGTTTATTTTTATACACGAGACTTTAGGTTCAACTAATTAATTAACTACTAGCATACGAGGTTCAATAGCTAAGTCTAGGGTTTTTCAACAGAAATATGGCACAACAATACAAAGTGGGTCTTTAAGCAAGCTAGGTACTACCTATGTCATCATGGCATTCTAAAATAAACATTTTCTAGCATTTAACATACTAACATAATGCAATAGCAAAATAATTAATACTACAATAATATCATGGGTTCAACATGTTCAAGGGGTGCAGCTTGCCTTGCGAGGCGAGGGGAATTCTAGGTCGTCGTCGACGTAGTCGATCTCGGTGCCGGTCGCGTCTGGCTCCTGCTCCGGTTCCTCGTACTGCTCTGGGATGGGCTCCAAGGTCGGATCTAGCGTACAAGAAGCGAGCAATAAATAAACAAATAAAACAAAGAGAAAAGAAAAGAGAAAAACAAGAAAAGGGAGAAATAAAAAGGAAATGAGAGAGAAAAGGGCCGGAGGAGAGTTTCGAGGGCACTTTAGGCATTTAGGAATTTTGTGGACTTCAAAAGGCGAAACGGAGAACGTATTTGAACTCAGTGGATCGAAACGGTTGGGATAGTGTACTTTGGGTATTTTGGGACTTTCCTTGGGATTTTTGGGAGTATTTTTGGATTAAAAAGGGACTTTTGGATTATTTAAAATCCAAAAAGAAAATAGAACCCAACCGCAGTGACAGGCCGCTCCAGGCACGGCCCGTGGGTGTGGCCTTGAGCGGCCCAGGTCGGCCCATGCGCTGGCGAATAGCGCCGGCCGGCTTCGGCCGAGCAAAAGCGGGGAGGGCTTCGGCTAGGGTTCCACAAGGGTGGGGGGGCACGAGCGAGGCGACGGCTGGGGCGAGGCGAGGGCGCGCGAGGGCGACCGGGGCCTGGGGAGATGAGGGGCTTCGGGGCGGGGTCCGGTGGCAAAAAAGAAGAGGGGGCTAGGGTTAGTGTTTGGGGTCTGGGTCGGGGAGGACGAGCGGCGAGGGAGGTGGTTGGGCTAAGTTTTGGCCGGAGCCGATGGGGACGAAGGAGGCGAGGGGTCTCGGGCGGCAGTGGAGATGAAGTAGGGTTAGGGATGAGTGGAGGCGGAGGCGAGCGAGGCCATCCGGCCAGAGGGGAAGAAGACGAGGAGGCAAGGGCTCACCAAGGGGAGACGAAGAGGCGGGCGAAGCGAGGCGAGGCGGCGCGCGGGGGCTTTATAGCCGGGCGCGGCATGGGCAAGCGGCGGAGGCAAGCGTGTGGCTGGTGTGGACGAAGGCGACGGGCGAGGGCAGGTGAGCGCGACGGTCGAGGCGCTGACCGACGCGAGAGAGAGATGGGCATGCGGGGCGGCAGGAGAAGCGGGGGTGACGCCCGCGAGGCGACAGGGGTCGGTGGGCGCGGCGTCCAAGGCGACGACCCGCGTGAGGAGCGGAGCAAGCGGCATGAGGCGAGGATGACGCGCATGACGGAACCGCGACGGCGACGCACGGGAGACGATGGAGGCGACGGGAGCAGCTCCAAGGTGACGCGGGCGGGCGTCACGCGAAGCGACGAGGCGACCGGTGGTCCAAGCGAGGGAGACAGGTAAGTTCCAACCATTCCCCCCTTTCCAAACCTCCCCAAATCCAAGAACGGGATCAAGAACGAAATAAAACGCAATTAAACTCGATTAGGGTTGCAATTTGGGTTTTGATTTGGTTTGGAAATTTTGGGGCATTTCAATATTGTCTTCACTGGACATTTATGGATAGAACATATTTGGAATGAAACAACTATCTTATGGAAAATAGATCAATGCGTCAAAACTTGATTCAATTTATGTTAAAATTGAGCGTGCAACGTGACATGTGAAGTGAGTCACCACACAAATATTGGAATGACTATGGATATTTTATATCATATTTGAATGTTTATTTCACTTGGAGTTTGAGGCTTCAAATGACAATCGATTTTTGTTTCAAATACAAAATATTATAGAACTCCCATTGTCTAATTTGTATACACCAAAAGTTCTGTGATTTCATTGACATGAAGCCAGCTATTAATGGATGATAAATAATGACGTGCATGACCAAGATTAGGTATGATAACTAATTCCACTATTTCTTTCCCCTCTTGCTGCTGCATTTTAAATCGGTGGAGCCGGTGATCATCTTATTGACCAAATCAAACCATTAACAATCAACGGTTCATATTTATCAAAGCTGTTCCCTTATAAGATGTACCTTAAAAGAGCTCTTTGAGAAATAGTTAAGAAAAAAAAAACTGAATTCAGAAACGAAACTTGCCTTCGAGATCACAAATCCATCAACCAGTACAGAAGTCCGGTACACCATGTGCATGGGCTAGCATCCGGCATTTCTCACTTCGGGCCTCAGCTCATCGGAATATCGGCCAGCTATGTGCAAGTGCGAATCAGCTGGGCGGCCCAAACAATCGCAAGCTCAACATGAAAGATAAACATGAGAAACGGCAGGGTACTTGTTCCCCCACCGAAGCTCAGATGCTGACCTCCCCACCACTCGCCGCGCTCTCCAAAGCCGCCGCCGCCCGCCGCGCCGCAGCGAGTGCCGCCGCCCGCCACCTCCTCCCCTCTATCAACCCGCTAATCCCTGAGCCCTCCGTCCCTAGCCCTGCTACACCTCTCCGTCTCCATCGCATCCGCCTCATGCCGCAGGAGGACAGGGCCCCGCGCGCTCCCCAGCCGCCGCACGGCAGGAGTTTCGCGGTGGCCGCGGGGGCCGGAGGCGTAGAAGGCGAGGAGGTCCCGGCCCTGGTGGTGGTGTCGTTCTACAGGTTCGCTGACTTCCCTGACCACGCCGCCTTGCGGCGGCCGCTCAAGGAGCTCTGCGAGGAGCTGGTGAGCGCACAAAGATCCTCCCCCATCTTGCTATAATATATAGTTTTTTGCACTTTGCGTGCCTGTGACCTAATGGGATGTACGAATTGTAGTGTCGGCAACTGTTGCGAAACTTGTGTCTAAGCTGCTAAGGAGGACTTGAATAATTACACGGATAAGGGCTAAATAAGCATTTTATGGACAGTGTAGTAGCAGCATTCTGTAGATAAGTTTATACTGCATATAGTTCTCTTCTGGGATGAACTGATTAGATCGATAGGAGATCATCTGGTAAGTGATGTACATATGCCAGAATTCCGAGTTATATTGCAGTAGTATTTTTGTTGTGGATAAAATATTTTCGACTAAAGTTTGATGCATTTGTGTGGTGAACATATCAAGCTCCTTAGATATGAAAAATGATGGTAATAGTGCATACGGCTGAAGAATTTAAACTGGATTCTGCATTGTATTATCTTTTTTCCTAATTTGTGTATGTATGCAATTTATTTATTGATGTAGATTTTTTTTTTTCAAAATACAGATGCATGCAGCAGGCCACTTGTGTGCCATAGGCCATAGCAATGCTAAAGGTTACCGAAAATCGTAGCTCAGAAGGCACAAAATAAGTTTGACATTCCTCTTGTTTGGATAGCTTTTTTTCACCCCAAATTGAACTGAATACCAAAAATTCCCAAGGAAACCCCCAACATACAAACACCCACTCGATGGGAATCAGCTTTAATTGTTATGATCTTTTGTTTAACTCTTTGGTATATTTGTGTTCATTTAACTCTTTTAATTTTTTACTATTTGTGCACTAATGTTCAATTTTGTTACTTGATTTTTTACATCAAGCTTAGCTTATCAGAACTTTCATGGTATGATATTATTAATTCTTCTCTAAATCCTAATGCAAGAACTAGTAGGCAAGTTTGGTCCTTTCTTATGCATAGTTACCACCCTCTGTGTGGATGAATGGTTGTATTCAATGTTGTTGACTTATTGCAACTTTGAAATAGTCATTGGTTATTGAGAGTGCTTTGACTTGTGGTGTACATATCGTGATGAAACTACAAATCTATGCTGCTTACCTATTATCTTTTCCATGAAATTGGGCTCTCACATGGTTGGTTGGCTGATGCTGTTCAGTGTGTTTCAGGTGGCATTATTCTTGCACCAGAGGGAATCAATGGTAGTATATGTGGAACACAAGAAGCTGTGGAGAAAGTGTTGAACTTTATTGAAGCAGACGATCGCTTAAAAGGATTGAGATTGATCCAGTCACCTGTTACTCCAGAGGATGAGGCTATCCATCATGGACATACCAACCATTCTCCTGTTGGTGCTGGGGAAGATGCACCATTCCGATGGGATCATGTCCGTGTGAAATTGAAAAAGGAGGTTGTTTTCGTGCATAATAGTTACTGGCTGTTTAGTAGAATGGCCGAGTATTTAATTATGCAGCTTACTCTTTTTTATTGACAATTTCACAGATAGTGACTTTCGGAGACCCAGGTGTGATGCCTACCAAAATGGTTGGAAAATATGTTAAGCCAAAGGACTGGAATGCATTGATAAGTGATCCAGACACTGTGAGTGTTTCATTCATCTCAGAGCTTTGTCCTATCTGTGTATATCTTTGGATTGTATAATGACTTTTGTTCCACATCTGCACGATGATTTACACTATCCATGTGGCAGGTTGTCATTGACGTCCGCAACATGTATGAAATACGCATAGGAAAATTTAAGAGAGCTGTTGATCCATGTACTAACTCATTTAGAGAGTTTCCGTCTTGGGTCGATGATCAATTCCAATTGGCTGAATCTGACAGTCAGCAGTTATTAGTAAATAATGAGATTGGAACTGATGGACTAGAAGGCCTGAATTCCAGTGAACCCAAAGAGCTACCACGAGTTGCTATGTACTGCACTGGTGGTATTAGATGTGAGAAGGCATCAAGCTTTCTCCTCAGCAAGGGCTTTAAAGAGGTAAACTTAAAGGCTGTTCTCTGCCTTGTATTGTTCTGCTGAATTTCAATACCAAGATGCTACCACTCAATCTCCTCTTCACTTGTAAATTACGAAATTCCTTACACAAATAGACTTCATAATAGATTGGATATCGCTGAAAACTAATTTGTTCTCAGGTTGACTCGATCTTGCACTTTGTGTACAGTTTTAACTTTCTATCAATGATTTACCCTCGATCTCATTAGGTTATATAAATATTGGTAATGTTCTGTAATTTTTTTTAAAATATATGATAGATGTTTACTGCATCAACTTTTGTTAGTTGACACTCATTCTATGATTTCTGAAGTTGTCCTTGTCTCCTTGAGATGGTTCATAGTTACTACCCTAATGGTAGGTTTCATAACCTGTACATGTCAGGTTCATCATTTGGAGGGTGGGATATTAAAGTATCTAGAGGAAATCCCAAAGGCTGAAAGCTTGTGGGAGGGTGAATGCTTTGTATTTGACAAACGTGTCTCAGTGGAGCATGGATTAGCCCAAGGAACCCACAAACTTTGTTATGGATGTAAACAGCCGGTTAGCGATGAAGACATGGACTCTCCTGAATGGGAGTATGCTGTCTCATGCCCATACTGCTTTGCGACAAAATCCGAGGAGGAGAAGGAGAGGGCAAGGGCTCGGCAACGACAGTTTGAGACATGGGGTGTTATCGGCGGGCCTGATAAGGGCAGGAGCCTGAAAAGGCTGGAAGCTAATTGCGCAGTCGAGGAGACCAAACAGTTACCCAACTCAATCTAACTCAAACTGGGCGACTGAAATTTGTTCTGTTACTATCCCCTGTTGATTAAAGTGTTGTCCACAATGTGAGGGGATCCTTTGGATTAATAGTGCCTTTTATTTACTACATTGTTCTGGTCTTTGGAGTTATTTCTTGCTCTCTTATCTATTCGCTAGGTTCATCAACATTATGTAACGATTTATCCAAGCTTTAAATTTTCTTTGGAGGCACTGTTGTTTGTACCATCTGGTTGCAACTTGTAACTTAAATTACTCTTATAAACAATTATTTAGGCCTGATTGAATGAGATGCATTTGGTTTCGCATCGCCTGTTATGGTCTCGTTGTTTCCAACTTAATTGGCTTACTTCTGGTTGTTTTTTTTCTAGGGGTACGAAAGTTAACCTCATCCTTTATATATCACTCATTATGTTACTAACATGTGAGTCTTGATCCTACATATCAGTAACACATTCATAGATTTTTTTTCAAATTTCAGTGACATACGAGAAATTAATCATTTTTCTAACCCTCGTATCGTATCTTTAGAGGTTGCAACTCATCAGCTTATGCTTCCAGAAACTGTAATCTAATCTGCGTTGAAAAGGCATGGTTTGTCTTATATAAATGTTCTCCTTACGGTCTCCTCTCTGTAATTGGTGAAAAAAGCAAGTAGGCTTAGGGCTGCATCCTAAACGATAGTGTGTGTGTGTGTCAGTGGCAGGTCCTCAAGATACGCCGAGCTTATTCTAGAATCTAGTGTGATTCCTACTTTCTCTGGAAGCTACTGACACTTACCAGGTAAAGAGGAAAAGAGCATTATAAGAACTCATCGTCTTTTCGGCTCAACAGAGCATAGAAAACTCTTTAGAGGACGAGACTAAGCCAAATCTCGTAGCTATCTCCGTGCGCGGGTTCATTGTGAGCTTTAGCACTGCCAAGTCGCCACCACGTCGTCTTCCGAGATGCCTGCTGCTCCGTCCACCGGTCGTCTGTTCAGGTTCCTGCCGCCGCACCGCCGCCCGCAGGGCACTGACATCGCTGCCGTCGCCTGCTGGAGCGTCGCCGGCGTCGCCACCGCCGTCTGGCTCGTCCAGGTGAGTCCTTGCGTGTCTCTTACAATAGTAATGAAATACTCATCTACCATACGATGATATGACATAGTGGCCTGACGATCTGCTTCGTATCATGATACTGTCATTTTCGGAATTTTCTCATGCGTGCCGCTGTTGTTGTGATTAACGGTGGGTGGATTGAGTTTTGACCTGTGCGCTGTTTTGATGTTTGCAGCCGTTTGATTGGATCAAGAAGACGTTCTTCCAGAAGCAAGAACCCGAGGAGTAGTGAAACGTGAATCTTGTGCACAGCATGTACCACTTCTACTTGCATATTGACGCTGTCTAGTTACCCTTATGATGGAACCGTGCAGACTGCAGAGGCTGCAGTAAAGTTCAAAGAATGCTGACTACCGAACCGAGGAATTTTTTTTTTAAATAATACTTTTTTTAAACTGAATTGCGTTTTTAATATACGGAATAAAAAATTTGCAAAAATAATATGCCGTCGCCGAACGGTATGGCGAATACCCTATTTTCGCCGATCCGTGCGGCGAACACCCTATTTTCGCCACACGGTTCGGCGAAAATAGGCTAATTGCGCTATTAAGTTTACTTAACCATGGGCTAGGGTATTTTCGCCGTACCGTGTGGCGAAAATTAAGTATTCGCCACACGGTACGGCGAAAATAGGTAGTCGCCGTACTATACGGCGAAAATATATTATTCGCCAAGCCGTATGGCGAAAATAGGTAGTAGCCAAGCCGTATGGCGAAAATATACAAAAGTAACAAAACATGGAATAAAATAATTATACGTGTTGTATGTTCCATTTATGCAAAAATATGTAGGTATTAATTAAGTTGAATACCCTATTTAAATACTGAAGCACTTTCGGTAGGATGTAAATTTTTTCGGCACGAATACCGCAGATTCGCTCTTTGATACATGGAGTACCATATTATGGAAAAATATTTCATCTACGCCTATGTTTCCTACAAAAATATACCGCCACAATAACCCTAAGTACTATTGTCAACGATAACTTTTAAGACTTTTCGGCAGCCTGTAAAATGTCACGTTCGAATATATTTTTAAACACGAATACGATGATTTGCTCTTTGATATATGTAGTACCATATTATGGAAAAATATTTCATCTACGCCTTTGTTCAAGATACAAAAATATACATACAATAACCCTAAGTACTATTGTCAACGATAACTTTTAAGACTTTTAAACTGTAAAATGTCACGTTCGAATGTATTTTTAAAGACGAATACATGATTTGCTCTTTGATATATGTAGTACCATATTATGGAAAAATATTTCATCTACGCCTTTGTTCGATTACAAAAATATACCACCACAATAACCCTATGTACTATTGTCAACGATAACTTTTAAGCCTTTTAAACTGTAAAATGTCACGTTCGAATGTATTTTCTACCACGAATGGCCTTGATTTGCTCTTTGATATATGTAGTACCATATTATGGAAAAATATTTCATCTACGCCTATGTTTCCGCTGATAGAAATAAATGGTCGAACATAATATGAGAAAGGACAATAACAAAAGCATGTAGATGCAACAAAGAAACTTAGTACGCAAACTCAACCTTAGTACGGCGGATACAGCGGATATTACAACAAAGGCGACATTGCTAGGATAAGTGCCAATAACATCGATTGTAATGGTGGAACAAGTGATCGTTCGCCTATGTTCGTAGAGTGGGAATGATGCCATACATTTTCTACATATTACATCACTGTCAATCTTGTGCGATTTGTTCTCGGACACCGCTCAATCTCTCTTATGAAAGAGTTCCATGGCCGTCTGCGATGCTCCCGGTATCGCCGAATGGGTAGCCTATGCCATACGTCTCTGGGGTGTAAGAAGTAACTTGTTTGTGTGCATTCTGTGGAGTCCTGCCCTCCCATATGGGCATGCCTTCCCGATTTCCGGCGCCCCCTATGTTAATACCACCGGGGTTCCCGGATGGCCTTTGTAATACGTTAAGGATTTGTTGCGTACTGCGGACCTCGGCCGGCTGCTTCCCCTTATCCCGTACCTTTTGAGAGGACGAACCCTCTTGCCCTTCCGGAGACTTGCCGAGATGCCTCCTCTGTTTCGGCTCGCACTCCACTATATGGTCCAGGAGGTGTGTGTTGGGCTTCTTGTTGTACAACTGAAAACGTGTGCTGCAGTCAATGCAGTATGCCCGCTGTGGTGGTTGAAGAATACCGTATGCGTACTCGGGGTCCGGCTTTTCTGGGAGGTAGTAGCACCACGGCGAGGGTTGCTCTCCCCAATAATCAAATACGGGAAGTTTGAGATGTGGGTGGTACGTCTCTGGGTCCACCTAGTTGAAGTACCAGCACCATGCATCCTCGGACAACGGGCACCGGTAGAATCTTCTGTCCGCTAGATCCTCGTCGCCGGTATCAACCACTGCCTGGAGGCCGTGGTCGCACAGTTCGGGGCTTTGCGGTGGCCCCTGAGGAGGATTTTGTTGCCTTGACTTGAGCCATTTTGAAAACTTCTTTTTGAAGTCCTATATGCGATGAACTGGTTTAGAATGGGTACTTTATAGCTGAAACATGAGGCACATGAAACTCACCGATTGGTTGGTCCCTTGCCCACCGGCCCTTAACTCCGATCGATCTAGGTAGGGGACATATCCCGGCGGCCTCTCCCACCGTGTGAAGTTCTCAGGCGAAGTGGGGTAGGCGTCGTGGCAGTTGTAGAGAAATTCGTAGTCACGTCGTTCCGACCCGTCGATCCATTGGAAAAAGCAACAACGGTCCTCGTCCTAAAAAAACAAATAACGATGCATGAAATGGTAGTGTTACCCTAATTTGTATGGACATCATTTGGTTTACCCCGAAGCCGCGGGCACAAGAAGAGTGGCGCTGCGGCCGTATCTCCGTCGCGTGAAGCTGCGTAACCTTCGCTACCAGGTTGCGATCACATTTGAGCGTGGCGACTCCGGCAGAATGGGCGTCAACGCTACTCTCATCCGGTATTGGGGTTAGCCTTCGCTTGAAGAGGCGACGGTAGAACGACATCGTGGCCTCGTGTGTGTGGGAAAGCAGACTAAAGTTTATCGAACTTACGGCGATGTGATGCACATATCCCTCCTCGGTGGGTTTATAAAGAAGGCGGCGAAGGGCAGCCAAAGGAGCGTCTCGCGGATTTGAGTAGTTCAAATCTGCGAGCATCGGATGCTTCTGCGACCGATGACATGAGCCTGGCTATGCCCTGACTTTAGACAGGAATCTCTGTCATAGCCGGCTTTTGGCGACATTATGCATTGAAATGACAAAAAGTGGAAAAGTTGCTATGACCAAAGCTGAAAAAGCAAAAATGACACGCGGTTGATATGACTAAAGATGACAGAAATATATAATAGACCACGTATATGAGAAAGTACAAAAAATATATGGTAAAACATAATAGGACAAAGTACCCAAAAACAACGCACGCACATCCTAATCCTAATCACCCCCCGGTAGTGGATCCTGACCCTGACCCCTAGCTCTCCTTCGCGGACGCTTGAAGGGGTGCATCGTCGAGAGGTCGTGGGCGAAGCACCCGCGACGGTCCCGCCTGGGCGTAGTCCGAAGGGCTGTACCGAACCTGCGGGCGACGCTGGCGAGGAGGCAACGTGTCTGGAGGAGGCTGCGTGATCTGCGTGGCTGGAGGAGGCGGCGTGTACTGCGTGGCTGGAGGATGCTGCGTGAATCGAGCCTCGCGAAGAATCGATCGGTCCGATGGTCGTGACGCCGTGCCGATCGGGTGTCCGGCAGAGGCATGTCCTAAGAGGCCTACAGTACAGACATTAACATTTAATTATAGTGAGTAGATTAGATTCGAAACGATATCAACTGGATTTTTATCGGCTTACCGGGTGTGGGGACCATGGTAGGCCCGCGTGCTGGCGCCTGCCAACTGGATCCTCCAGCCGTGCCTGGAGCTGGAGGCACCTGGGTGTGGAAGCTGGACCCTGGCTGTAGTGGTGGTCGAGAAGGTGGTGTCGAGGAGCTGAGCCCTGGTGGCGGCCTGGACGATGTGCCAGCCGAAACAGTCGGGGCTGGGGCCTGCCAAGTAGCACCAATCTCCACGATCCGTCGGGACTACAGCTCCACACGCCCCATGGCCTCTGAGAGCTGGTCCGGTGTGAAAGTGGTCCCCTGCCGCAGCCTAGACAGAAAGTCAGTGGCATGCTGGTGCAAGTCCCTCGCCTCGTCCACCTATCACGTACAAACAAACGATAAACATAATGACATAGCATTGAAATTACAATTGCATTAATGAGTA
Source organism: Rhipidocladum racemiflorum (assembly GCA_036346355.1). Taxonomy (NCBI): domain Eukaryota; kingdom Viridiplantae; phylum Streptophyta; class Magnoliopsida; order Poales; family Poaceae; genus Rhipidocladum; species Rhipidocladum racemiflorum. The sequence continues at coordinate 43,745,307 of CM070577.1, read as the reverse complement.
AACACACAACGAGACTTACCATCTGGTGCAGTGCCACTCCTACGTGGCTGGAGTACAAGTCTGCGACGCTAGGAGCAAACACCTGGGCCGGCTGCTCGTCGCGTAGGAGATGAGTACGGGTCCGAGGCACGTACCAGGACAAGTACTCCTGGTAGGAGGAGGAGTCGTAGGGCGCGACCTCCTCGACAACGTCCTCCAGCGCCCCCTCCCACAGCGCAAGCCACGGCCCCATCCTCTGCATCAAGGTCACCATGACCTTCTTGGGTCCCTGGGTGGAGTACCTGCATAAAATACCTCATTACTACAAATATGTCGTAAGCACTTAGCATACATGTAGTGGCGAGTAACTCACGAGTGCGCTTTCGCTGGCACGCGTTCCCCCAAAGGAACTGCCTGGCGTAGTCCGAACTGCCTGAGGACTCGGTGCGGCGCGTAGTCCTCTACGAAGACGTCGAAGACGAGCTTCCTCCTCGTCAAACAGTAGGCCTGGTCCCTGTGGCACAGCAGCGACAGCCCCCCCCCGCAGCAGCTCTCTCTCCTACACGCTCGTCATTAGGGGTCCTGCACGACATGCCCCTCCCTCGGGTGGTCGAAGGTCTCCGTGAAGGAGAGGTACGCCAGACGCACTGCACTCGCCACCGTGGGCTGCAATAGAGTAGAAATAACTGTAAGCACATGGCATTGAAATTACAATTCCATTAATGAGTAAGAACATGTACCCGTCGCCTGGTCCAGAGCGAGCCCATCGTCAGTCGGTCCAGCGCATCACCGCCGCACATGTCGGGGGTGTAGTGCTGAGGGTCGACATGGGGTCGACCCACGGAGAAGCGCTCGAATGACCAAAGCTGAAGAAGGAGTGGCATCCTGGTAAGATTGGGGTTCCTGCCTTTCTTCACGCACGCGTCGCAAAGGGCGCGGTACGTGGAAGCAAGAACCGCCGAACCCCAGGATACCTCCGGTACGTCGTCAGGCTCCGAGTCCGCAATAGCCCGTGCGTAGGCTATCCAACGCGCGTCCACGGTGTCGCCGTGACTCGACGTGAACATCACCCAGCCGAACAACCAAAGCAGATAGGCCTCAAGGTGCCTAGCAACCTGGTAGTCGGTGGGCTCGGCTGCCATCCGCTGCACCTGCGACAATTGAAAGAGTGTGATATCACGTTAACGCTATGCAAAGCTGGAGTAACATAGTAATATGTAGAATCACTAACCTCGAACTGTGCCAACCACCTCCTCGATGGCCCGTGCTTCTCGCCTACCGGTATCTGTGGGTCGACCTCCGCGACCCCGGCGAAGCGCACCTGTAAGTCCACGTCCCACCCAACAGGAGTCACCGAGGGGCCGATCGCTGCCCCGGCGATCGGCAATCCAGTGAGCATGGCGACGTCCTGCAGCGTCACCATCATCTCCCCGAAAGGTAGGTGAAAAGTGTGCGTCTCCGGCCTCCAGCGGTCGACCAAACACGATAACAGTGAGTGGTCGAACGAAAACGCCCGCGGCCATTGCGGTCGTCACCCTGGGCCTGGGGTCGTGCTCGTGGTCGGCGGTGAACCCTCCACCATGCGGACTAGCGGAAGCGACGACGCGTGCCCGACCTAACGAGGAACAACAGAGTTGAATCAATTGAATGTAATGAACACTAATTGTACGAACAATGGAACATGTACAAGTACTGCAACTAACCTGGTGTGGAAGCGAGCGTCAACGCACCATGCCTTATTAGGCACACGAATCCATGATAAGGCCAACTGTCATTCCCACAGTATCGTGTGGGCGTGCGCCTGATGCCGCGCATCCAACACAGGGTCCAGAAGTGACTCGACCTGCTCCATCCCTGCACATAGAAATGTTTCAACATAAATCATACTACAGAACGTACGGCAAACACGACATATATGAATAAAAGTACACAACGTATATGAATAAAAGACATGAGGGTTGAACATAAATAAAAGTACACAACATGTGAGCAACACAACATAATTGAATAAAAGACACCACATATATGAATAAAGGATATCCAATCGCATCAATATTACAGTACATATATGTATAAAAGACATAAGGGGTGAACATAAATAAAAGTACACAACATGTGAAGACACAACGTATATGAATAAAAGACCCAATCGCGTCAATATTACAATAAAAGACATCCAACGTGCATATAATTACATATTTCGATACATAGCCACCACCACGTTCAGAACCAACACCCTACGTGCACTGGTTTGCCTTGTGGCCATACTCGCCGCACTCAGAACACCTCCTAAGAGGGCCACCCACTTCAGATTCATCCATGTCGTTGCGAATGCGCCTAGTCTGTGGACGACCAGACCGCCCTTCCGCACACCTCCGCAAGGTTGGATCCGGCAAACAGATGCGCTCATCTCTGTTAATCGCAGTGAAATCACCATGTGCACGAAAACCACGAAACTCACCCGACCAGATATGGACAACATGATCCTTCAAGTAGAAAGGGGACATGTATTGCTACGTGTTCATCCCAATTTGCCCACAAGCAGCCATCACGTGTGAGCAAGGAATATGGAGAAGTCTTGGCTTATTGCAGCTGCATTCACACCATCCAGATGCCCCTTGGCCTAGATTAACCTCGTGCGTAATAACCGCTGTGTCCGTTCCCAATCCCCTTTTGCACCGAAGAGTCACCTCGAAGCGGTATTCAGTGACCCCGTAGCTACGCACCATATGCTGCTGAGCTTTCATGGTTCGTTCCTTCATGTAGGTCATCATCCGCGAATAATACGGCGTTTGCAATGTCGAGGCATGAAGTACCGCTTCCGCATGCCTTTTTTGGTAGTAGCTAACGGTGCCGTGCAACATGCCTTCAAGGATGGCCACAAGCGGTAGCGGACGGAGGCCTCGGATGACCCAATTGTAAACCTCAGCTATGTTCATTGTCATCACGCCAAACCTGTTCAACGCAAAACAGTTTAGAACAACAGCCCAAATTGTTTAGCGGTGTTTTGATATTTTAACGTACCATACTAACCTGGCGCCTTCGGTGTCATGGAGAAATGCCCACTTCTCTAGAGGCTCAGCCTCTATCCAGTGCGAGAAACACTTAATGTTCCTCGACGTTCGTCTCCTCATATTAGGAGGATCGAGCTCCCCAAGGGGTGTTAACCTTTTGGGTGGACATTCGTTCGGCGTAGGTGGTTGCTTCTTCATCTCTTCGATGTGCGCACTGGTGTGCTTATCCAACTCGGCAAATAGCGCGTTGAACTTACGTGCCTGATTCTGCTTGCATAACCTCTTAAACAGGTTCATCAGTTTCTTGCTTTTGAACTGCCTGAAGAAATTGGCACCCAAATGTCTCATGCACCACCTATTCTGCAGGTCAGGCCACGGAAATGGTTCATCTCGGTCCTCCTGTAGAGTCTTAATTGCCGATAGGATACCTTTGTGACGATCATGAATGATGCACATGCTGGGCCGATCACCAACTACCCCCACCTTCAGATGTCTGAAAAACCACAGCCAGCTATCCCGATTCTCACCCTCAACAAAAGCAAAGGCCAATGGAAGTATGTGGTTGTTCGCATCAATTGCAATGGCTGTTAGAATCTGCCCCTTGTATTTTCCAGTTAAAAATGTTCCATCAACACAAAGCAATGGACGACAATACCTGAAAGACGCAATGCAAGGCCCCAATGAAAAGAAAGCACGACGAAATGTACAGATCCCATTTGCATCTGCTTCACTGTCTTTGAAAGCGGTGTATGTGCCAGGATTGGTTTGCTTCAGTACTTCAAGCACACGAGGTAGGTTGCAATACGAAGCCTCGCATGTGCCAAACCTCTTCTCTAATGCTTTCTGCTTCGCACACCAGGCCATGGAGCAGCTTATCTGATAAATGTTCGTAACATTGCTTTCTGAATATACGAACACTCAATATCCCGCTTCTCAATGATTTCATTAAACATCACGCTAGCTATTACAGCCGCATTCAAGTTACGGTGTTTGACAAGAACATTTTCTAGTCTGCATGTGTGCTCGTCCACTCTTGATGCAATCCAATACGTCTCACACTTCGGCTTGTATGCATGTACTCTAAATTCACAACCATCGATTACGCGCTTCACAGTGTACTTATCTAGGCTAGACAGGACAACCCGAAACTCTCTTTGCAACGATAGTGCCCACAAGCTCACTGCCAACTTCAATTCAGAATTGTTCGGGAACATTTGATTCAACCGAATGGCACCTGTACCATACTCACATTGCGAGTCATGGCCCCACAAAGCTTCCATACCAGCTTTGTTCTGCCTGTTCCACTCATCGGGGATGGGTACCTCCGCTGAGCCAGTACTACCATGCATTTCATCATCTTCCTCCCGTTCGTCATCTTCGTCGATGGGATCGACAGGGTCCAACAATTCAGCTTCCTCTTCTGTCGCCATGCGGTCCACACAATCCAATTGATCCACAAGTTCATCGATATCCTCCCCTTCATCAGCCCGACCTTCTGCGCTTGCTGCATCCATGTGATCATCCCCCGCTGTTGCCTCAACCGACACCGCTGGCTGAACTTGTTCAGTTGTAGCCGATGTGCTGCTCTCGTTCACACCAGTAGTACCCACCTCTTCCCTAGGGCAAGCTTGCACCAGCATCACACATTCGAGGCTAGATACCTTGCACCACCTTAACCATTTCTGCCACAACTGTGTTCGATCTACTGTCTTCAACTCCCACACAGCCGGGTCACCCTTGCTACGCGTGTATACGATTTGGATGATAACAGAATAAACACTTGGATCCAGGGAAAAAAATTGGGTCAACCAAAGTTTTATATCACGAATGCTAACAATATCGGGAGACAAGTGCTCAGCCATGGTGACCGCAAAACAACTTAAATCCACTCCATTCTGCCCATTTTTTACTTCACCATCGCCATAATATACCCTGAATTTCACTGGTTCCGACATCACTGCGACGACATAGACATAGACATAATTAATTTTTCCTTCCCTACCGCGCTAATTAACTACCGCGCTATCGATACTATATTCTGATAATATTATAGCGCATGTCTAATATGTCTATTTGCTAAATGTTCGAAAAAAATCGGCCGGTTACCCGATTAACTGGCCGATTGGCTCGTGATCGAAGACCTAAAGATTCCATTTTTTAAGTTTACGGTGATAGAGCGTGGCCGACCGATTGATAAAACGGGATTAATCACTTTTTCAATAATTGACCGATTTGTTCAGTTAATCCTAGGTCGACCAATTAGCTACCGATTAATGATTTCTTCAACAATGCTAATAACTAAATTTCATTACTGTACATTTCAAAATATTTAAATATGCAAACTAATATCACCACTGTAAATTAAATAACTAAAACTGCTACTCTAAACTAAAGAACTAGAATCGCTACTCTAAATTGCACTGATCTATATCGCTACTGTAGATTGCACTGATCTATATCGCTACTCTAGATTGCATTGATCTAAATCGCTACTCTAGATTGCACTACTTTATATCGCTACTCAAAATTAAAAAACAGGAAATTAAACGAAATGGCGATGCGATGTTACCTCCTTCTCCTCCTCTTCTTCTTCTCCTCCTCCTCTTCTTCTTCTTCTCCTCCTCCTCTCTCTCCCTCTCTCCTTCCCTCTCTCTCTCTCCCTCTCTCCGGCCGGCGGCTCGCCCTCCCCTCCCTTTTTCTTCTCTGCTACGGCGGCCGAAGAACAGATCGATCGATTCGATCGATCTGGCGCGGGGCAATTTTATCGAGCTATTTTCGCCATACCGTGCGGCGACAACCTATTTTCGCCGTATGGTTTGGCGAAAACTGGGTGTTCGCCATACCGTTTGGCGAAAACTGGGCGTTCGCCACACCGTTTGGCGAAAACTGGGCGTTCGCCACACCGTGTGGCGAAAATACCCTTGATTCCCGTGCGGCAGTTTAATAGCGCAATTAACCTATTTTCGCCGAACGGTGTGGCGAAAATAGGGTGTTCGCCGCACGGTTCGGCGAAAATAGGGTATTCGCCGTACCGTTTGGCGACATATTATTTTTGCAAATTTTTTATTTCGTATATTAAAAACGCAATTCAGTTTAAAAAAAGTGTTGTTTTAAAAAAAAATTCCCGAACCGAGTGACTCGAACAATAGTAGAATGCGTGGTGTATAGTACTCTCTCTGCCTATCCTGGTTATGCTTCTCATTTCACTTTGTAAAGTTATCATGTCACCTGAGAAAAGAAAAATAAATAAATAAACGTTTGCATCTGTAGCTCAGTTCCTGCCTGTGATGTTCACGTTAGAGATAAAAATAGAATAAAAATGGTCGGTAAATGATTGTTTCGTTTCTGTTTTTATATATTTTCTTTAATTTACTAATAATAGAAAAGAAATAAGAAACTCTAAAAATAGATACTAAACGGAATGGATACATAAATGAAATGGATACAGAAAAGAAAACGAAAAATTCAACGTTTTACATAATCTATCCAAATGTACTGACCTTAGATAAAAACTAGATACCGCACGCGGCGCCGTCGCGCCGCGCAAAACACGACGTTGCGCGCGTGACACTATCCTTTGTGAAGGAGCCTACGCTGGAGTATTTTTGCTGTATTTTTTTAACGTACACGTATATTTGGGATCATGAACAATGCACATCCTCAAGAACAAGACGCTACACACACAGTTGACCAGCTTGTGTGTAAACTGCAAGCAACGAAAAAAAACGTCTCAATAGTTTACACTAACCTTTCTTCCTTGAATTGTATCTGGAACATCCCCATTGACAATAAGCTGTGCAAGCCCGTCTGCAATAGCAGTCTTTCCAACACCAGGCTCTCCAATTAGGCAAGGGTTGTTCTTCGTCCGCCTAACTAATATCTGGGTGACACACTCGATTTGGTCCTGCCTGCCGACAACTGGATCTAGTTTACCCTGAAAAAAAAAGGAAAAACACATTTGCATCCAACAGCAACAAGAAATGAAAAGTAACTCTTCAGCTAGCTTCGTCAAATTAGTCCCATTATTCCTCAAGTGTAGACGTCTTTTGACCACTGTGGAAGCGAACGCCAGTACCGATAGCTTCCGTGCTTTCACCAACCATTTTTATGACCTGCATAACAAATCATATATTACTTCCTACGTAGCGCAACTTGAAACATGTAAATTTGAAAGGCAAATGTAAGGGACTGCCTGTGTGCGGGCCCTAGTGGCGGTCGGTATCAATGGGCGAGCGCTCACCTTCACCGAGGATGTTGGAGGAGTGGTAGAAGATGAGGCGAGGATGCGGAGGTCGCGTGGGGGCACGTCGGCCGGGCAGATGATGGAGGTCTTGTTGTCGGGATATAAATGCATAAATTCGGACTTTCTGTATATTCAGAACTTGTTTAGGATCATGTTAGTGCACACAGTTTTATATATATGAAATATCACAATCATACTATAGGAGCTCTGATATTAGATTAGCGATTAGGACTCTTACTGTTGCACCGAACTGGATAATGATGCAACCTGGAAGAAATTCAATCGCTTATTTGAAACCGTACTCGGATTGAGATCAACCAATCGGCGCAACACTCATGCTCTTGCCAACCGGTTGGAATCAATCCAAGCTTCCCGCATATGTGTTCAATGCTAGTTCCCAAGATCAACGTCTAGCACACACATACTTGTCACATCGAGATGATTCATCACACATACAAATATGAACAATACTTAAAAGTAGTCTGGCAGTTATTACATTCACTTAAGTTTACAAAACCATGGCCGACCGGCCAAATATACAACACAAAAGAGTAAAGTTTAGCGGAAGAAGCATAAGTCCAAAAGAAAGATTACGGAATGCCACCCATAATCCAAAAGGCATCCGACTGGGGAAAGGCCTAGTTCAACCATCTAAGAAATCGCTTGACCCCGGTTCGAAGTAAGCGTCATCAGGAGCGTCGTCATTACCTTCCTCTAAACATTTTTAGGTAGAGCAAATGGTGAGTACACGTATGTACTCTGAAGACTTTAGTGTATGGAAGTAATTATACATGTAGGGCTATTCAAATGAATGAAAGCTTCTATTCTAGGTTTGAATTTCAGCATAAGGCAAATTTTATTGGTAACCATGCAATTTGTTAAACATCGATAACATTTGAAATGAGCATTTGATTAAAAACTATAAGTAGCATATAAGTAATTGAACAATCATTCATAACCCTCCATGGCCATAAACGACACTCGCAACATAACCAACCCACTAATGCTTTACACCAACACACTAAATCACCATTTTTCTAAGTTATTTTGCAAAACCAAAACCAAAACACTATACTTGACATTATGTTTCCAAGCCGCTCTTGACCGTGAGCACGGCTAATCGATTAGATTTAAATCTCTGCAGAGAGTGTACACTTTACCCACATGACATATTCTAGTAATCATGTCAACCATACCACGCGATACACAAGTATTCGTTTTGCTAGACTATGACGAAACTTTTCGACTAGCTAAAGCCTAACCTTGCACTAGCCCGAGTATGACATGTCCTTGCTATGGCGGCAGAAGTTCAACAGTCACGATGGTCCCACTAGCCATTGCCCTCGTTCTCCCCATAGCAAGGTATACACGTTGTATCGGGTCAATTGATCCCAACACCTTGGTGAAGGGAGCACCCTCGAACGGCACCACTCACTTGGTTCGTCCATACTCTTCGGCCTACCAACGTACAAGGTTCAAACTTTATTTAGCTTACTAAGTTAGGCTATCCCATACTAGCACATGTGGTTGCACCAATTAACTCAGTTAATAGTATCAAGTTCGGTCCTTAGATTAACTCAGGCGAATATCTCCCCCTAACTATGTGCAATTACCAAATTCATACCACATCCATCCAATTCCTTGTACCGTACAAGTGGCCACTTGTACGGTGCAAGACAACCCATTGCACTTTCAGTTATACATAACTCGCCTGTTTCTAAAACATACTTTTAACCACATATCAGTATCCTTTACTGCCATTACAACATTTTTAGAATTTCATAAAGATTCAAGCCTATCATTCTACCCATAACTAAAGAATGGCTAAGCATAGCATTTAATAACGATAATACCCAAGTTTCATCTCATAGCATGAATAATCCTAGTCTAGGTTTCAACAAGATCTCATGTCAATGTAATTAAGGTAATCCCACAAGTTAGGAGCATAACTACCATGACCCACAATATAGCAACTTTACAGAAATTAGACGTATGCATAATAGTTTTGATTAAAACAATTTAGACTTTGTAAAGTATGGGATCAACATGTTCAAAGGATGGTGCTTGCCTGTTTGCTCTTCTTCGGGATTGATCTCAGGACTATAATCGAGGTCGTTGTCCACGGACTCCGACACGTCGTTAGCTACACGCATGAATGATAAAAGCCGCGACAAAAGCAAATAACAACGAATCAAAATGGGGCAAAAGGAAATCAGATGCAAATACACAACTTAAACTCAACAAAAGAACAAGCAGTTCTAGGAGAAATCAATACATTGCTAGCATACTAGTTCCACACACAGCAGGTTAAATTTATGTATTTTAGTAACTATGCCATCGAATTCAAGAAGCTAAGATTGTTTGGATTTAAGGAAATTTAAGACTAGCTACTTAAGCAATGCACTAGTTCACCATAAAACTTAGACCTTTTGCTCTAATAGGATTCAGATGCAAAGCAAGTTATTAATTAAATGTTTTTCCACAACATGGTAGTATACATAATGTAGAGTGATTTGGAGCTATTCTCCCTAATTTGTGCATTTAGACGAGTAGTTCTACGGAGACTGAAAAGGCCTAAAAGATCACAATTGCATATGTATAAAGTTAAGTTTGCATCTTTAAATTGAGATGGCAACACGTTAAGTTATCTACTCAGTCTTTGAGAATCGTTAGTGGATGTATACAGAAGTAGCTTAAAGTTGGTTTTACTACATCTTGAAGTCTATTTGCAAGGTTAATAGTTTAATTGAGTACGGAAGCCTTAATGTTCCATTTTCCCTTAATAAGCATGAACATGGAATCAAATTCTTGAACATGTAACAATGGTGAGCAAACCCTAAGCAAATCATACAATAGCATGAGTATGATATTTTAAAGTCCTGGGAACAAGTTTAATTTCATTTGAACCAAAGTTGTTCAAGTTAATAGCATTCCGGCAATTCCATGCATTGAAATACAACTATGATAACATTCTATATAAATCAAGTCCAAATTCAATTATGATCACAAATTTGGAAAGCTTATAGACCAAAGATTCAAATGAAGTTGGTTTCATTCATTTTGGAATTGATTTGCAAATTTAGTACTTTATGCAATTTCTAACCTAAAGCATATAATTGAGCTCATATTCTGTACATTAGTCCAACATGAAATATTTTTACATAATCATAATCTTCATGATTTTACAAAAATTTAGGAAGTGGTTTCATCTGATTTGGAGTTGTGTAGCAAAACATATGAATTTTTGAAGTTGGTTCGGCCAGAAAATATATGGAAATTAGGAAAATACGTTTCCTAAAAGGGAAAACGTATTTTCACTGGAGCACACGTGCTTCAAGGGCTTCAGCCACCTGTCAACGGGGTCCCACTGGTCAGTGGGCTCTCGCGCGTGCCACTGACCAGCGAGCCCCCATGCTAGCGACCCGGGGCAGAGCCGCTCGGGAGCGAGCTCACCGGTGGCGCTGCGGCAGCGGAGGGAGGCTAGCGACCACAGGTAGAGCAAGAGGGCGTCACGGTGAACCTGGGGGCATGGTGGATTGAGGTCGGACAGCGACGAGGGAGTCCCGCGGCGAGGAAGGGCAGAGCTCCAAGGCAGGAACTACCGGCGACGAAGGAGAAGGAGGGGTTAAGCCCGGAGCCAGAGAGGAGATGAACTGGGGATCAAGGGGAACCTTGCGGCGCGGTCAGCTTCCTCGGAGGTGGCTCGGAGCGGGCTGACACCGTGTAACCGGAGGTGGAGACGAAGAGCGTGGCCGCGGCGGCGCCACAAGCTTTAAGAGCTAAAATGGAATGAAGGAGGGTGATCAGCGAAGTCCCAAGACGCTAAAGCTCGGTTGCATTGATGCACTACTTCACCGGTTAGCTCAATTAATGATTTCCCCCGTTCCGGCTTCTCTGAAGAAAATGCGAAATCGGCAGCGCAGAGGGGCAGCTTGCGAAGAGGAAAAGGGCAAAGGGAGAAATGGCGAGGCCCAGCGATGATTTATAGTGGTCGGGATGGAGAGGGCGAGGCCACAGGGCTCGGTATGGGCGGCGACGCAGGCGAGGCTCAGGCGCTGCGGCCGCGTGGCGCATGCCTCCTGCGCAGGGCATGGCCGGGGAGAGAAGAGGGGGATGGAGGAGGCAAGGGCGAGCTTGCTGCAACGGTCGACCGAACGGCCGATCGGCGATTTCGTTAGTGAACCGTCAAGTTCAGTGAAGGCTTGCCGTGAAATGCTACAGTGCGCATTCAGTTCTGTGTTCCTTGCACTATGCCAAGATTCAGAAAGTGCAGCACTTGCTTGATACAATGAGTTGTCAGATTACAACATTGGATTGGCCAACAAAGATACGAAGATCTTTGGGTTAGATAGCCACCAAGGAATGCATTGGCTCCAGCCTGAAAAATGAGGCAAAGTTTAGAGTTTGAGTAAAAGGAAATGGGAATTCATTATACTGGTAAGGTTCCAGATGATGCAATACTCATTTTCTACATTGAGTCGACAGACTTCAAGCAAAGGATTGGCCAAATTGATCTGATGACCTTTGAGCTAGAGGTTTAGGGAGAGAAACCCTGGAATTAACCATTCACTCGCTCAATCTAAAATGCAAAGCTCTCATTAGGGTGCTTGAAATATGTACTTTATCTAGTTATCAAGGTTCCCTAATATAAGCATTTGCTTAACTTCACATTGATGATGCAAAGTTTATCTTGGAAAGCAGGGAATGGGAACTTTATTCAGGTAACAAGGTTTCGGATGTTACACATACACATCGGAATAATAAATAAAGACTTCATCTATTAACATAACCTGTTTGGTCAGCCTTATGGTCAACTTATAATAATACGCCACACAATAAAAAGACTCAAATATATATAAAAAAAATTACAGCGAAAAAGTAAGACTCGTAGTAACCCATCAATTTACCACATGCAAATGACAAGGCTCGCACCCTCATTGTTCAACTCCTCATGGTACTCTTCTTCAAGATCTGACATAGACTCGTCACTGGTGTTTGAATTGTTGCAAGGGGGTGACTCATCCTCGACTGGTGTTTGAATTGTTGCAAGGGGTGAGTACATAAAACACTCAGCAAGTCATGCACAGAAGGCAAGTCTATTAACTACATGCATGGCTTATTCTAAATGAATGGGTAAAGTGGTTATTTTGTACAAAGTAATATTTACAAATGATTATCATGTATAGATTGAAATGATTGTAAACCAAACATTACCACTAAGTAACTTTCTCATTTATTTTTCAAAGATTCACTGGCACACAGCCTAAACCAAATTCCTTTCTTCCAGTGGCACACAGCCTCCCATTCCCAAATTTTACTTTTCAAGATGTAACCCTTGACTGTAATTCTCGAGCAATGTCTAATACCGTGGACATGACTATTTGAATAGGTTTGACACACTACAGATGTTACACACTTTACCCATAAGATATAATCAACTCACCAAGTCTACCGTGAATCGTCAAACAAGAATATGCGAATGAGCGATCATAACAAAGTCTTTACAATGCTCCATATAAACCCAGTACTGCCCGTTGAGGTTTCAACACTGAAGGGACTAGTTACCACACTCAAGACCCCCCTCTTGCGCCATGTGAATCTACCCATACATCCGGAACCCACACCACCACAACAGTACCATAATGTAGACATCACAAATTAGTCAGCTAAGTTTGTCCTATTCCAGACAGGCAAACATGTGGTATATGTGAAGGATCGAGATGGCAATCAGAGGGGGGCCATGAATGATCCCAAATAAATTTTCTCCCACTCAAAATACTCCAAACAAGCCTGCAATGAAAATCCGAAAAACCCAAAGATTTTTCTTCAGACCGGTGCTCCTTAAAATCACCAACCCTGTAAAACCCGAACAAGTAGACAACTATGTATACCTCTAGCTTGCATGGATGAGAACCATCAATCATATGAGGAATTTTTGAATCACAATCCTGGTTGTCAAGTGTCCAAACAAAAAGGAATCAATTCAAATACTTTTTTCTGAAAGAGATCAAGCCAAATCACCAAAGTCTCTTTTCAGAAAAGCAAAAGCAAATTTTTTAGAAATTATCCTCACTTGGATCAGGTGGTTGGTAGATTTTTGTTCCTCTAGAATTTTTGGGAAATTTTCTCCCTGTGAACAACTGAGTTGTGAAGCAATCCATAAAAAACCACCTCAAAAGGCTCTGTAGAACAATCAGGAAAAATGAAATACCACAGATAGTCAGGAACTACAATCGGAAAGTTTGGGGCTCGGTATTCACCTCATAGCACCCAAACGGTGAAACCAGTGGACTCCCTAATTTTTACATAGATGTATATATGAGTGACGCATGTTCTCCAATAAGAATCACCCAAAAAGGATTATTTTAGATTTTTCTTAAAATCAAATATTGACTGCTACACGAGGAACAAGTTCATGACAAATTTGCAACTTGATTTAAACTTAATCTCTAGTCTATCCTAGGGTGCAAGAGAGATGTAAAACCATATAAGCACCATCAAGACATCCTAGATCAACAACATTTAGAAGGAGGGGAGGCAAATCCAAATTGCGAGAAAGTAAATTGTGGGAATTTAAATACGGAATTGAAATGCTGAATTTCAGTCATAAAGTAAATGTGTAATGTAAATTCAAGCATAAATGAAAATGATTTGCATTGCAGAAAGAGGAGGTTTACAAAGCCTCACAACAAGGTGGGCAAAGCTTAAAGGGGGGTAAAAACCTCTACAACCTTCTTATAAGGGAGGGCATCCCTCCCCTTCTATTTATACTATTCTTGGGCCACCTACCACCCTTGGATGAGTCCCTCAACCCTAGAGCACGCTACCAAGTGCTAGGATTAACCCACTCACAAAACCATGCAAGGGCAACCCAAAACCCACACACATAATGGGTTTAATTGCATGGTTTTCAAAGTATACTACTAGACCCGCTATCCTATCAACTAGACCGCAATCCAACGGCCCTCATCGATCCCCGTGGCATCTAGCTAGTATCATCGCCTTTCCTTGTCTTCTTGACTTGCCCAGACTCCATCTTCGATCATCTTCTGGTGATCTTCGACCATCTGGACCTCCGACGCACCTCACCTAGTCCCAGTCATCCTCCACCTCACCATGACCTAGCACCGTTGTCCTGCAACCATCAAAGATAAGGAAAACCATTACATAGCATTCTCCAACAATAATATGCAATAATCATTTAATTGCTCACAATTAATCATGTCTCATTCAACATGTCGGTGCTACCGCTAGCCATAGGCCGGTAGTACCGCAAGAAGCTAATACAACTCAAATTGCTTCCTTTTGAATTCCAATTCAAATCAAACTCAAACCTAAGCGTACCTTGCTCAAATAAAGTCAAATGATCATCACAAACATGGATGGACCTCCACATGGTCCTTCAATCTCCCCCTTGATGAGTATATTGATAAATCACATAAAAGGCATAATTTGAGTTTGAAAATAAAAGAAGAAAAGCAATTTGATTGCAAAAATCATACTTGGTCCAATTAAAAGAGAAAGCAAACTCATGACCATTTAGATAAGAAGATTTTCAGAGCTCAACATAAGAAAGAATACTTTTTCAACAAGAGCTCTAAAAACCAAGAAATTTCTCAAAAAGCTCAATATTACTCATGATCCAAATGCTAGGACAATTGTTCAGCATGATCATGAGAAAGTATTTTTTTTTAATTTTCTTTCCTCTAAGATACCTTTTCTACATTTTCTTCCCATTTTAGCAATATAGGCATCAGAGAGCATTTTTTAGAATGAAATGCAACCTAGAAGAGCTTTGAAGATTATTCAAGTGACCACTTATACAAAGTATGACATTCTCCTCAACATATTTCAATTTTTGCTGACTAGCTCAGATTATGTCATTCTAAGTCATATCCAAAGGCATATTTCAATTTTTGCTAACTAGCTCAAAAGAAGTTATGTTACTTTTGCATGATTTCAACAATAGCAACACTTAGCATAATTTCAAGACTAGAAGCAAAGACAACCTAAAGAGCAAATGGATATACTAGAGTTCAACCTAGTCAACACTTTGGGAAGCTACAAGACCATTAGAGAACCCTCATGCTCAAACATCTCTTTAAGTGCAAATTTTTTAGATTAACGCTCACAAAGCGGTTCAAAGAGTTAGGACTAGTGAAGCACATCCTTGACTAGGAGCCATCGACAGAGGCTTCCTAAGCTTCACTCTCTTCCATAAACCTTTGAGGTGTAGAGAGTTTATCCTAGTGAAACACAACCTCAACTAGGAGCCATCGACATAGGTCTCCTAGGCGTCACTCTCTTCCTCTAGTCTATTTTGCAGTTTTCAATTTTATTGACTCAAGCCATATTCAACCATCTCAACCAAGAAGCTTAAAAGAGTGGTTTTGGTCATACACAATTCATTCCAAGTTCATCCCAAGTGCAATGGGAAGCAGTTTCGAGAATGTAAAGTGTTGAGTTCAGTTTCAGCACAAACAAATCAATTTTTATCATTTTAGCACTTAGATTCATGATCATATTGAGGATTCTAAAATGAAACAATACAGCTAACCCAAATTACTCTAGGGACTCTAGTAAAAATCCACTATTTCACTAAACATGGCATAAGCATCTAGTAAAGAAATATAGCAAGTAAAAACCAAGTTTCATCAAGTTTTCATGAAGGATCAATTTTAGAAGTTGGCTAGTTTTAACATGATAAACCAAAGTGGATATAACCTAGATTAGCAAGAATCTTGATGAAAGTAGCTAGGTGCAATATATCTCAAATTTATGAATTGCATAAAAGACAAAGCTCAAAAAATGAAAATAAGTCTATGCAATGCAAGAAAATCAGTTTCAAAGACCCCCCCTCAACATGTGAGTCAATTTTAAGCACAAATCTGATTCAAGTTGAGTTATTAGCAATTTTGATTCCAAGAAATAAAGAGGAACTCAATTGAAACCAGAAAGACAGAAATGAGAAGAGGGAAACAAGAAATTGACAACTGGGTGATCTAAGAGCATAGAAAAGATGGTAGAGACACTACAACTTAGACTCACTCTCACCTTCCCCATATGACTTACAAAGGAGAACTAGCTCTCAAACTCCAGCCTAGGAGCAAACACAGACCCTATCTACCCAAGGGGCCCAACACCTACTAGACCTACAAGACTGTGAGTAAGCTCAACCGAGAAGAAGAAGAGAATAGCATCCTAAAGCATAAGATGAGAGGTCCATGCCGAAGCATGCCAGAAGTCTAGTGGACTCAACAAAATGAAAAACAGGCCAAACATACCAAGAAGAAATAGAAAGGAAATGTTGAATATGCATATATAAACATATAATACAAGTCAGCTCCCCCTCAAGCTATGCCATATGGGCTCAGAATTCCAAGCTCCCCTCTCAAGGCAACAAAACTAGAGCTATCCAAAGGCTTGGTGAAAATATCAGCCAATTGGTGATCACTCTCCACAAACTGGAGCACTATGTCACCCTTCTCCACATGGTGTCTAAGGAAGTGATATCGAATATCAATGTGCTTGGTCCGAGAATATTGCACTGATTCTTAGCAATGTGAATGGTGGATGTGTTATCACAGAAAAGTGGAACACACTCTGCTACTAACCCATAGTCCCGTAGGGTTGATCTCATCCAGAGCACCTGGCTACAGCGACATACTCGGCCTTTGGGGTGGAATGAGCATCTCCGAACTGCTTCCTAGAAGACCAAGAAACAAGAGAAGTGCCAATGAATTGGCAAGCGCCAGATGTGCTCTTCCTATCTATCCTACAGCCAGCAAAGTCTGCATACGAAAAGGCTCTAAGGGATAGACAGGAGGAGGAAGAGTACCAAATACAATAATTAATGGTAGCTCAAAGGTACCTGAAGATGTGCTTCACCGCCTAGCGGTGAGAGGCGAGAGGAGAAGCCTAAAATCGAGCACAAAGACATACAGAGAAGTGTATGTCAGGTCTTGAAGCAGTGAGATACAGGTGAGAGCCGATCATGCTTCGATACTCCTTTTGATCAACTGGCTCACCATCCTCGTTTGGCTCAAGGATAGTAGTGGTGGCCATAGGAGTCATGACTAGCTTCCTGTCAGACATATCAAAGCACTTCAGGAGGTCTCGTGTGTGCTTTTCTTAATGCAAGAATGTACCCTCCCGAGTCTGCTTGATCTGGAAGCTAAGGAAGTAGCTCAACTCATCTATCATGCTCATCTCAAACTCAGTACTCATCACATCTGAGAACTGTGTAACGAGTGAATGCGAGGAACCACCGAAAATGATGTCGTCGACATAGATTTGGACTAGGAGAAGGTCTAAATCGGAATGTATGACAATCAAAGTCTTGTCCACTTGACCTATATGAAAACCATGACTCAAGAGGTAGGACTTAAGCCTCTCATACCAAGCTCGTGGAGCTTGCTTAAGTCCATACAAAGCTTTGGAAAGCTTGAATACATGGTTGGGGTACTTGGGGTTCTCAAATCCTGTCTGACATACACCTCTTCCTCAATGAAGCCATTAAGGAATGTACTGTTGACATCCATTTGATAAATCTTGATGCCCTTGGATGCCACGAATGCGAGCAAAATCCTGATAATTCTGATGGTCTCTAATCTTGCTACATGGGCAAAAGTTTCCTTGAAGTTGAGACCCTCGACCTGAGTGAAACCCTGAACGACTAGCCTAGCCTTATTTCGAACTACAACCCCATCTTCACTCTTCTTGTTTTTGAACACCCATTTGGTTCCAATGATGTTGTGACCAGAAGGAGGCTCAACAAGATTCCAAACTTTGTTCCTCTCGAAGTTTTTGAGTTCCTCATGCATAGCATTAATCCAAGATTCATCAGATAATGCATGAGAAACATCCATCAGCTCAAAAGAGGCAACAACGGCAGAGTGATGGCAGAAGGTGGACCGACCTAACTTAGAGCGTGTGACTCGCTCAAATAGATCTCCAATGATTTAGTCAGGTGGATGAGCCTCCTAAATGTGGCAGGAAGGTCTAGAGGCAGAAGTGGCCTCAACTCCTCGTGTGGGAGAAGTAGAAACAGAGCCACTGGCTGCTAAAGAGTCTGAGGGTAAGGGCTGATGTCCCTGAGGTGCAGAGATGGAAATTGTGGGCACCTCAGGAGCAGGAATGGAGACTGGATTAGGAAATACGCCTTCATCTCTGTCATCATCATCCTCTGTGAAAATGGACAAGGAAAGAAGAGAAGAGCCTGAAATGTTTGATCTAGCACCGGGACTAGCCTCATCAAAGGTCACCTCACAGGTCTCTATCATCCTACCCAAGTCTACAGCACAAATCCTATAGCTACGGGAAGAAGTCGAGTAACCCAGAAATATCCCATCAGCAGAGCATGACTTGAACTTGTCTAGGTTCCTAGACTTCAAGAAGAAGCACTTGCAATCGAAAACATGAAAATGAGACACATTGGGCTTTTGCCCATATCTCAACACATAAGAAGTGCGGTGCAAGTGTGTCCTAAGAAAAACTCTATTGGCAACATGGCATACCGTAGCTACAGCCTCAGCCCAAAACTTCCTTGCAGTATTGTACTCATCCAGCATCATCCTGGCCATCTCAACCAGGGCCCTATTCTTCCTCTCCATTACGCCATTCTATTGAGGGATGTTTGGAGAAGAGAACTAATGCTCTATATCTTACTCCTCACAGAAGCTACTAAAGTAAGAGTTCTTGAACTTTGTGCCATTGTGTAACACCCCAAAATTTTGCTTTTCTTAAATTCATGTGTGATTTGGCACTTTGGTGAATTTTTGGAATTTTCTGGAATTTATTTGGATTTATTTGGAATTTATTTGAATTTATTCCATTTTGAAATAATTAAAGAATTTAATTTTGCAAATAAATTTTTGTTGGAAATATTTTATTTGAGTCCAAAATAATCCAAAATATTTTCCAGAATTTTTAGAATTTTTTACGAGTCATTCGCTATTTTTAATGAATTAAATGAATTCTTGGAATTATTTTAAATATTAATTACCGAAAATCCAACTCGGGTCAATCTTGTTCATCGACCAAGTCGGACTCGAATCGAGTCCGAGACTTGATTGGCTCAACCAAACCGACTCTAACCACTAATCGATCGCCAGTTGGATCAAGATCCAGTGAGATCCGCCCACCAAGCCGGCGTGAAGCGACGGACCGATCGCGCCTGCGATGTGGGCTTGAGCGCGGCACGTGGTGGGCCCGCGATTCGTCGTCTTCCCAGTAATGACTCGCCTTGTGCAGTAGCACGCGTCGATTAGGTTTCCAGCAGTGTACGCCGCCGAGGCTATTTAAGGCGTGAGATATCGCCTGCGAGATCGCCGTTAGTGTCGCGCCTATTGCCCCTAGTTTCCAACGCCCAAGCTTACAGCCTCGCGATTTCTCGCCGAAGTTTGGGGAGTGCCGCCAGGTTTTCTTCGTTTCCGCGCGTCGTCATCCTCACGCCGCCTTCAAGCCCGGATCCCGAGAACCTTGCGTCGAGGCGCACTCGTAGGGTGCACTCACTTGGCTTCGAGACGCCGGCTTGCCGTTAGGGTGGTCGCCGTCCTCGGCCGTAGAACGCCAGCCGCAAGCCATCGTTGCCGCGAGCTCGCACCGTTGGATCAAGATCAACGCGCGAGGTGAAGGCCGCGTCGCCATCATTCCGTCTCGATTAGGTTTCAAGCGTTAGATTTAGATCGTCACGGTGCGTGGTTAGTTGTGTTGTAGCTTTAGGTTAGATCTGGGCCGTCCGATCTAGATCGAGCGGACCCGGATCAAGTGTAGTTTTGAAGCGTGAGGTCTAGATCCAATACGGACCGTTGATTTTCAAATCAGCGGCGAGATTGTGCCACGTGTCTTCCGGCCCGCGCCCGCGTGGGATGCGTCTCGACAGCGGGACCGGGTCGAGAGACTACGGTCGGCGATAATGCCAGCGTCGCGTGAAACCCAGGCTACCGGCGGTGGGACCCACATGTCGATCCGTGGTAGTGGACCCAAGCCGAGCGTGGGACCGAGCCCATGGATCGGCGTCGAGGCCAATCAGGAGCTGCCACGTGTCCATGCCTGGCGCAATAATTAATTTCCGAAAGAAAATGATTTATTAATTCGAATAATGATTTCAAATTTAGATTCAAACTTCAAACGCTTATAACTTTTGCGTTTCAACTCGATTTGGCGATTCAAATTTCTAAATTTAATAAAATTAAGATCTACCTAAATATGAATTTTATTTAATTTTTGGACTAAAGTTTTCTCTGTAATATTATTTAATTGATTATTTAAACTTTAAATAATCATAACTTTTAACGTTTTAACTCCAAATTTGTGATTCAGTTTCTAAAAATCCAGAAAATTATGTTCTCTCTGTTTATGGATTTTATTTGGAGTTTTGGGATCTTTTGCATAGTGTTTATTTGTGTATTTGCTATTTTGCACGCTTTACGAGTAGACGTTGAAGTGCCGAGAGGATTGAAGGAGAAGTATTGACTCAGGATCCAACTCAAGACCAAGAGCAAGTGCTTTTGAAAGGCAAGTTGTGCTTTGACCATATTGATCCTATTTAAATCTATTTTGATTTAAACTATTGCATGCTAGTTCAATTAGAAAGATACTTTTGGTTTAAACCTGGGGTTAGATAAATACCAATTTGCTATATGACACCTTGATTACTTAAGTATGTGCCATGACCCTTTGTCACCCTAGTTGTGGTTTACTAGTTGGACATTATTAAATTGCCAACATAGGTTTGGATCACAGTTGTAGTATCTTTGCTTAGACCACCTTTCGTGCTCATGACATGATTTTTGGACAATCAAATGCTAATATTGACTTAATGATATATTGAACCTGTTTTGGAAAAGTATCATGTGATGTTGATGGCACGTGGTGCATGGTAATCAAGCGGGGTTTGATAAAGCTTGATTTTAGCCAAGGCATGTGGCAAGAGTAATCAGTGGGCCAGTGTGGCCTTTGAGGATGATGATTTGGTTTTTAGGGTAGTCTTGCCCTGGTCACTCTAAGGACTTAACCTTGCAAGCCTTTGAAGCCCAGGTCATACTTGCAACCACATGGTCGAATGGAATGACGGCCCTAGTTGACTAAGTCAGCTAAGGACTCACTTGTGGAGCCTCGTGGTGTCGATTACACCGTTTGTGTGATTATGCGGGGGAGCGTATGTAGGCCGTGGCAGTACCCATCTAACGGTGTGTTGGTCCCATACTTACGCCTTGGCTAAGGAAGGGATGGTGTAGAGCACGTCTGGAGAGGACTACATGTTGTTTGAGGCTTCCAAGAGGCTTTGTTATGATCGCTCATTCAAGACATACTCTTGTATGGCGATTCACGGTGACGTGGTGAGTGGATTGTATCTTGTGGGTAAAGTGCATAACCTCTGCGAGTGTAGAATCTATTTGAATAGCCGAGTCCACGGTCTGTGATCGACAATGCTCTGGAATTACTGATCAAGGGTTAGATTTTCAAAATAACTTGGATTTGAAAAGTTGGGTTGGTTTAACAAAGAAGATGATGGAAATATGGTTTAGGATGGGGAAAAATGTTATTTAAACTTCTTGAAAAGTTATTTATGCTTTACTTGTTTTCTTTTCGCTTTGAATCTACTTATATTACTTGTCAAATCTGTGTCACAAATATACCTTAAGCTATTCCTTTGTACCAAGCCATGCATATAGTATATTAGCTTGCATTCTGCATGACTTCTGCCAAGTACTCACCCTTGCCTCAACACAATACCAGTTGAAGAGGAGATTACGACATTGGAGGAGGAACTCCAAGAGGACCCGAACTACTTAGGGGATCGAGCCGGTCGTTCTGTGGTATACTTGGATGGCGCCACAAGTTTATTTGATTTTCCGCTATTATTTTTCTCACTGAATAAGTTTCGCCTTACGAGGCATACATTTGTAACTTGACCATAAGGTCAAGTAACCAATTTGGTTATTTAAATAAAGTACTTTTGATAATATCGATTGGTATGATTGTGATATTCTGACCAGTTAAGGCTGTGTGCACTAGCGCGTTCTGGACTAGTCTTTGAATACATGAGGGACCAGGATTTGCAAATTCGGGGTCCCAGAACAGAGGTGGTATCGAGCCATACTTTGTGAAACTCAACCCTAAGCTAGAATGGTCGTAGTGAGATAAAACCTATTTTCTAAAGCTAAAAATTTGTGAAGACAAGAAATGACATCTCGACTTATCCCCTTCTCTCTTTTCGTCTCTTGCTGAAATTTTCCTCACCTTGTCACAATTTGAAAATTTGAGTTCTTCACGTAAAGCACTCTTGTGACGGATGGAGGAAGAGTTCAACTACGTTGATCTAGGAGTTGGTCACGCCACAGAGCTTTGGCACATGCTACAAACTCTCGGAGATTTTGAGAAGCCCCAATACCAAGTGGAAGTGATCGACAAGCGGGATTGATCAAGGCTTGTGGCGTGAGGATTGAGGTACCGCCAGGAAGAGGGGCCCGGGCAATGCGCGATACCGCAGCGCTAGAAGATCTACAATGCGGATGGGTATCCAAGAAGTTTCACGGCGAGCAATGCGGCACATTACGTGTCTCGCCCGAGAGTTGAGAAGTCTCGGTGTTCCGTTACCATCGCGCGATAACCTTCTTGACCCGGCGATTCGGGATGAGGATGCCACTGGTCAATTGGCACGATTTGTCGTCGCCAGGAGGATGTACTAGATAATACAAGCAAGGAAGCTCTGAAGGCCCGCAAGGAGATCACACAGAGAAGAAATGATGGCGGGAAGCTCAAGAGTATGTGGCACATCTTTGCGAAGGATTGACGAGTTGGAAATGACTTTATGCGGACGGACCAGAGCCGGATTGAGCTACACGAGCCGATCCAGAGAGTCGGATCTCGATGAGGACAGCGCTTCTTCGACTACCGCAGATGACATAGTCATCGCTGGACATGGCGATCGTTTCGGCGCCTATGCGCAAAGACTGCATCAGGCCGTGGAGGTTTTCGATGAGTGAGCTTAGGTTCTATAGTGAGACTCCTTAGCCGAAGTCAGCGTCATAAAATAAAGAGTCACCCTTTAGGCGTTAGACTCGAGTTGAACTCAGATTTGGATTTGCTTTGTTTCTTGAGTGTGCGGTATGTGTTGCAAGGCCCTTAGGCATTATGTGACCATACCAAGTTATTAATAATAAAGATGGACCTTAAAGTTACCCCTTTAGCCCCGCATAAGTTCCATATTACTTGTCTATTCTGGTTTCCCTCTCATCTCTAAACCTAGAGCAATCAGAGATGGTGAACACCATAGAACTTTGGAAGCAATGGGAGTGGATCTCGCCCATGTGAAAACCCCAATGATGGAGCACCGGCCTTAATCGGATGTGCAGAATTTTGGAGCATTTCTTGCTGCTCCAGTTGATTGATGCATGCTATGATGCAACAAATGCAGCACGTCTTTGCTCAGGCCCAACGCTAATCAAGTTAATCAGGACCACGCTTGAGAATACAAAAGGTCGAGTTCATGAGGACTCACCCACCCACTTTCTCCAGGAATGCCAATCCGTTGGGCCGACGATTGGTTAAGATCAGTGAGAGGAAGCTACACATAGCTCAATGCATAGGGAATGAGAAGGTACTTTACGCTTCTCATCAGTTGGAAGAAACGGCCGCGAATGGTGGGAGAACCTTCGCGCCACAGAGAACCCTCAAGATATCACTTGGGAAGAGTTCACATTTGCATTCCGCGATATCACGTGCACTGAAGAATTATGGACCTTAAGAAGGAGGAGTTGAGCACTAAAGCAAGGTAATCAGCGGTGGCGACTACGAACAAGTTCACCTGATTAGCACGCTACGCACCTGAGGATGTAGCGACGAGATAAATCCAGGCAGGTCGTTTTATGAAGGACTTAACTCGAGGATTGCAAGTAGGGTTGATCACCCACACCTTTCCGCATTTCCAAGAGTTGGTGAATAAGGCGCTTATTCTTGAGGACAAGCGCAAGGCCCGGATGAGAACGAGGAAGCGCGGGATGCAACAAACAGGATCACGTCAGTGGAACGCACAGCTTTGAGAGTTGCACCAAATCAATTCTTGATTCCAACCACGAGAATGCAACAAGGACACTTCTCCCGGCACCAAGACACCAATCAAAACTACGGACCCCGACTCGCTACCCAGGCAGCCGAGAAGGAAACGGTGAGGCAGCTACAATCAGCGAGCCAGGACACTTTGCCAAGCAGTTGTCCAAAGAAGACAGCGAGGCGACCCGATTCGCTTCAATCTAGGAACCACCCAGCTAGACGCCCGGCACCAGGAGCCACCAGGCCGTGGTGAGAGGCCGAGCCAACCATGTCACAGCGGATGCCTTGCAAAATGCTACTGACGTCAGATCTTGGGTAAGTTACTTGTTAACTTTCGGTACACACGATTTTGTTTGACTCACGGAGCTTCGCATTCGTTTGTTTATGCAAGGCTTTGCTACTAGAAATGACTTGAGAATTGCAAGACTTAAGTGCATGCTTTTAGTTCAAACCCACGATTCCGAACTCGAGCGAGTAGGATGTTCCTTCGGTGAGAATACTAATAGATGGAATAGAGTTCCTAGCAAACCTTATAATTTTGGAGACCCCGGACCTTAGATGTTATATTGGGAATGGATTGGTTATCCAAGCACAAGGCTGTATTGGATTGTGTGGACGAAGAACTATCTCGATTGAGAGCCCGTGTGGGAAGAAAGTGGAATTTCAAGCCACTGCGATTAGAGATGGACGATTGATGGTTACCAGTACCAAGGCAATCAAGATAGAGATGTTCCGGTAGTGAATGAGTACACGCAGGCGTTTTCAGGATCTACGGTATGCCGCCCGACAGGGGACATAGAGTTTGTGATAGAACTTGTACGGTACAGCACCGATAGCAAAGAGACCCTATCGGATGTCTCTGAGGAGTTGGTAGAGATGAAGAAAGCAGCTAGAAGAGTTAATGGAGAAAGGATTTATCGGGAGGCCAGAGTTCGTCGTAGAGCACCGAGTTTTGTTTGTCAAGAAGAAGGGCGGGAGTTTCGGGATGTGCATTGACTATCGTGCACTCAATGAAGTCACCGTGAAGAATAAGTATCCGCTACCCGGGATTGATGATTTGTTTGATCGATTAAGAGGAGCCGGAGTTTTCTCCAAGATTGATCTCGAGATCGGATACCATCAGATTGAAGATCCGATCGAAGATATTCCAAGACTCATTCGTCAAGATATGGACATTACGAGTTTTACGATTATGTCCTTTGAAATTTTGGCAGAATGCGCGGCTTTTATTTCATGAATATGATGAATAAGGTGTTCATGGAATATTTGGACAAGTTTGTCGTCGTGTTCATAGACGATATCCTAATCTACTCCAAGACGAGGATGAACATGCCGAACACTTAAAGTGAGTTTTGGAAAAGCTGAGGAACAGCAACTTTTAGCCAAGTTCAAATAAGTGTGACTTTTGGAAGGACAAAGTGGAGTTCCTTGGACACGTGATGACGCAGTAAGGAGTCGCCAGTAGATCCAAGCAAGTAGAAGGCGTGTTACATTGGGAGCAAGAAGGCGTATGACCCAGTCTGAGTTTCCTTGGAATGGCAGGATACTACCGCCGTTTCATTGAAGGCTTCTCGACAGTGCGAAACCTCTTACGCAATTCTTTGAAGGAAAAGAAGTTTGCTTGGACGCCGAGAATGTGAGGAAGGATTTGGGGTGAAGAAGCGATTATGACATCGCAGGTGTTGCGTTCTCTGGGATGTTGCTCAAAGCTTCGATATTTATTGTGACGCATCGCGCCAAGGACTGGATGTGTCTTTGATCTGCGAGAATGGAAAGGTAAAAACATGCATCAAGGCGATTGAGGCCGCATGAGAAAAATTATCCGACACATGACCTAGAGTTAGGCTAGTAGTGCATGCCTTGAAGATATGGCGTCACTATCTCGATTGGAAAGCAGATGTGAAGTATATACGGATCATAAGAGCCTTAAGTACATATTCACCAGTCGGATCTGAATATGAGGCCAGAGGAGATAGTTAGAGTTGATCAAGGACTATAATGTTGGAATCCATTACCATCACAGGAAGGCCAGCGTAATGTAGCCAAGCTCTGGCCGGAAAAAGCCATACCGTGAGTGCGTTGCTAGCCACAAGTCAGGATGAGTTATGTGAGGATTTTGAAAATGAAGATTGAGGTTGTACCTAGGATTCTTGGCCTTGGAAGTAAAGCCTACTTTAGAGGACCGGATCCGAAGGGACGGAAGGATGATGACAAGATCCGTAGGATTAAGTCCAAGAGGAGGAAAGGCAAGCGAGAGGATTTCAAGCTAGGCGAGCAAGGCACGTTATGGATGAAGGATCGCATTTGTGTGCCTAACAAAAAGGAGTTAAAGCAACTGATTAGGAAGAAGCCCATGACTCTAAGTACTCGATTCATCTCAGAGCGCCAAGATGTGTCGAGGATACGAAGGAAGATTGTGGCCAGTATGAAGCGTGAAGTTGCCGAGCATGTTGCATTGTGCGACGTATGCCGAGAGTCAAGGCAATGCATCGAGACCAGCGGGATTACTACACGTGAAAATACCTGAGTGGAAGTGGGAGGAAATCGGAATGGATTTCTCATTACCGGTTTGCCGAACTCAAGGAGGTTATGACTCCATATGGGTTATAGTGGATCGCTTGACTAAAGTAGCCCATTTATCCCGTGAAGACCACTTACTCGGGAGATAAGTTAGCGAGTTGTACATGATCGAGATTGTTTGTTTGCCGAGTGCAAAGAGGATTGTATCGAGACGGTACCCAATTTTACCTCAAGGTTAGAATAAGTTGCATGAAGCCATGGGGACCCGTTTGAACTTCAGTGCGACTTATCATCCACGGATGGCAGTTCGACCGAAAGAGTCAAGCAGGTCCGGAGGATATGCTAAGAGCTTGTGCATTAGCTTATGCTACCTCTTGGGATAAGAGTTTGCCTTAGTATGCCGAGTTTAGTTACAACAATAGTTATCAGGCTAGTTTCTGGATGTCACCTTTTGAGGCCTTGTATGGTCGACCTGTCGGACGCCATTGAATTGGAATGAGGCCGTGGCGCCAGTGTCTTTGGGCACGATATTCTTCAAGAGGTCAAGAAGCGGTCGCCCATAATTAGGGAAAGGTTGAAGATAGCCCAATCTCGGCCGAGAAGAGTTATCTTGACAATCGTCGAGATTTGAGTTTTGAACGAAGACTTTGTATACCTCAGATTACGCCTCGTGGGAGTTAAGAGGTTCCATGCCAAAGGGAAACTTCGCACCGTTATGTTGGACCATTTAAGATTTTGAGTCGAGAGGTGAAGTGCCTACCATTTGGAGTTGCCACGATCGTTGGCAGGAGTGCATGACGTATTCCATGTGTCCCGATTGAAGAAGTGTCTCCGAGTTCCCCGAGGAAGCAGAACACCGCTAGAGTCAATTGAGTTGCATGAGGACTTGACTTATATAGGAGCACCACGTGAGGATTCTAGACACAATGGATGAGAAACTAGAAACAAGTCAACCCGTTTACGTAGAGTTCAAGGAGCAACCATGAAGAAAGTGAAGCGACTTGGGAAGCGCGAAGAGGATTTGAAGAAGAATTTCAAACCTATTCCTTTAGTAAGCCCTAATCTCGGGGGCGAGATTCTATTAAGAGGGGAGGTTTGTAACACCCCAAAATTTTGCTTTTCTTAAATTCATGTGTGATTTGGCACTTTGGTGAATTTTTGGAATTTTCGAATTTATTTGGATTTATTTGGAATTTATTTGAATTTATTCCATTTTGAAATAATTAAAGAATTTAATTTTGCAAATAAATTTTGTTGGAAATATTTTATTTGAGTCCAAAATAATCCAAATATTTTCGTAATTTTTGGAATTTTTACGAGTCATTCGCTATTTTTAATGAATTAAATGAATTCAGAATTATTTTAAATATTAATTATTTGGAAAATCCAACTCGGGTCAATCTTGTTCATCCGAGCCAAGTCGACTCGAGTCGACCGAGCCGATTCTTCAACCAAACCGGCTCCTAACCTAATCGATCAGCCAGTTGGATCAAGATCAACGGTGAGATCCGCCCGGAAACTCCGACCGTATCGGGCCAGGACCCGTCGCCCGGCGATCGCGTGGCCGATTGGCGCGATACGTGGGCGACACTATTTCGTCGTCTTCCCCGTATCGAAGCTGGACTCACGCCGCGCGTAACCCATGCGCGTCCGATTAGGTTTCGCTGTGCGACGCCGCCAGGCTATTTAAAGCGTGGATATCGCCGAGGATCGCCGTTCGTGTGCTGGCGCCTATTGCCCTAGTTTCAACGCCTAACATGGCCTTGCGCCTCGCGATTTCGCCGGAATTTGGGAAATTACGCACAGGTTTTCTTCGTTTAAGTGCGCGGGTCGTCATCTCATGCGCCTTCAAGCGATCCCGAGAACCTTGCGTCGCGCACTGTGGGTGCACTCACTTCGAGACGCCCGAGCGCCGTTAGGGTGGTCGCGCCTCAGCCGGCGTGCAACGCCGCCGCAAAGCCATCGTTGCGCGAAGCTCGGTGCACCGTTGGATCAGATCCAACGCGCAGGTGAAGAGGCCACGTCGCACGCTTCTTGTTTAGTCTCGATTGAAGTTTCAACCGTTAGATTTAGATCGCATACGGTCGTGGTTAGTTGTGTTGTAGCTTTAGGGTTAGATGCGGGCCGTCCGATCTAGATCGGCGGCCGGATCAACCGTGTAGTTTTGAGCGTGAGGTCTAGATCCAATCTGGGCCGTTGATTTTTCAAATCAGCGGCGAGATTGTGCCACGCGTGTGCTCAGCGGCGCCCGCAGCGGCGTGAAGCGTGTCTCGACACGCGGACCATGCGGGTCGGAGGCCACGATGTCGGCTGCCGATCCCGCAGCGTGCGTGAAACCCGGGCGGTGGGGCCCACATGTCGATCCGCGTGGCGCGTGGACCCAAGCCGAAGCGTGGACCGAGCCCATGGACATGGCGTCAACGAGCCAATCAGAGCTGCCACGCGTGTCCATCTTTGGCGCCAATAATTAATTTCCAGAAAGAAAATGATTTATTAATTCGAATAATGATTTCAAATTTAGATTCAAACTTCAAAGCAACTATAACTTTTGCGTTTCAACTCCGATTTGAGCGATTCAAATTTCTAAATTTGTATAAAATTAAGATCTACCTAAATATGAATTTTATTTAATTTTTGGACTAAAGTTTTCTCTGTAATATTATTTAATTGATTATTTAAACTTTAAATAATCATAACTTTCTATGCGTTTTAACTCCAAATTTGTGATTCCAGTTTCTAAAATCCAGAAAATTATGTTCTCTCTGTTTATGGATTTTATTTGGAGTTTTAGGATCTTTTGCATAGTGTTTATTTGTGTATTTGCTATTTGCACGCTTTTACGAGTAGACGTTGAAGTCTTGGGAGGGATTGAAGAAGTATTGACTAGATCAACTCAAGACCAAGAGCAAGTGCTTTTTGAAGGCAAGTTGTGCTTTGACCATATTGATCCTATTTGAAATCTATTTTGATTTAAACTATTGCATGCTAGTTCAATTAGAAAGATACTTTGGTTTAAACACTGGGGTTAGATAAATACCAATTTGCTATATGACACCTTGATTACTTAAGTATGTGCCATGACCCTTTGTCACCCTAGTTGTGGTTTACTAGTTGGACATTATTAAATTGCCAACATGGGTTTGGATCGTTGTAGTATCTTGCTTAGACGCTTTGTGCTCATGACATGATTTTTGGACAATCAAATGCTAATATTGACTTAATGATATATTGAACCTGCTTTTGGAAAAGTATCATGTGATGTTGATGGCACGTGGTGCATGGTAATCAAGCGGGGTTTGATAAACAGCTGATTTCGGCCGGGGCATGTGGCAAGAGTAATCAGGTGAGCGATGTGGCAGGATGATGATTTGGTTTCGGGTAGTCTTGCCTGGTCACTCTAAGGACTTAACCTTGCAAGCCTTTGAACTGGGTCATACTTGCAAACCACATGGTGGAATGGGGCTCTGGTTGACTAAGTCGCTAAGGACTCACTTGTGGAGCCTCAGGGTGTCGATTACACCGTTTGTGTGATTGTGCGGGGAGCGTATCGTAGGCTGTGGCCAGGTACCCATCTAGCACGGTGTGTTGGTCCCATACTTCGCCTTGGCTAAGGGAAGGATGGTGTAGAGCACGCACTGGAGAGGACTACTCGTATGTTGTTTGAGGCTTCGAAGGCTTTTGTTATGATCAGCTCATTCGCATACTCTTGTATGGCGATTCCGCGTGACGTGGTGAGTGGATTGTATCTTGTGGGTAAAGTGCATAACCTCTGCAGAGTGTAGAATCTATTTGAATAGCCGAGTCCATGATCTTGGACAATGCTCGGAATTACGGTGATCAAGGGTTAGATTTTAAAATAACTTGGATTTGAAAAGTTGGAGTTGGTTTAACAAAGAAGATGATGGAAATATGGTTTAGGATGGGGAAAATGTTATTTAAACTTCTTGAAAAGTTATTTATGCTTTACTTGTTTTTCTTGCTTTGAATCTACTTATATTACTTGTCAATCTTTGTTTACATAAATATACCTTAAGCTATTCCTTTGTACCAAGCCATGCATATAGTATATTAGCTTGCATTACGTGCATGACTTCGAGTACCAAGTACTCACCCTTGCCTCAACACAATACCAGTTGAAGAGGAGATTACGCATTGGAGGAGGAACTCCAAGAGGACGACTACTTAGGGATCGCGAGCTCACTACTGTTGGTATTATCTTGGATGGCGCCCACGAAAGTTTATTTGATTTTCCGCTGCTATTATTTTCTCTGAATAAGTTTTAGCCTTCGAGGCATACATTTGTAACTGACCATAAGGTCAAGTAACCGATTGGTTATTTAAATAAAGTACTTTGATAATATCGATTGGTATGATTGTGATATTTACCGACGTTAAGACTGTGTGCACTAGCGCGTTCCTGGACTAGTGCTGAATACACAGAGGGACCGGATTTGCAAATTCGGGGTCCCGACACATTGTCACTGTGGATCACTCGTAAGGCACTTGGGAGCTCAATGGACAACCTACGGACCAAACCCCTAAAGTGAGAAAATAACTTATCCTTCGAGGCCATGAAAAACACCCAAGAATACCTCGAAAAATCATCGACTATGACAAGAATGTACCACTTCCCTCCCGCTGACTACGCTCTAGTCGGACCAACCGTGTCTATGTGCAAGAGCTATCCTGGTGCATCAGTCATCATTCAGGTGACTGGGAGATGAGAAGCAGGAACCATCTTGCCATGCAGGCATGGAGAACACACGACATCTTTGACCATCTTGAGTTTGGGCAGACCACGAATGAGATCATGGCCGCTAACTCAGGTCAAATGAATAAAAACAATGTGACCAAGTCTTCTATGTCGAAAGGAGAGATCACGGGACTCTGAAGTAATAAGGCAACGGAGAGAGTCTCCAGAAGAGGAGGAAAAATCAGCACGAAAGACTCCCAAAATGAGAAATCCCGCAAACCAACTCTCCAGAAGAATCGAGGATCCTAC
Organism: Rhipidocladum racemiflorum; assembly: GCA_036346355.1. NCBI lineage: Eukaryota > Viridiplantae > Streptophyta > Magnoliopsida > Poales > Poaceae > Rhipidocladum > Rhipidocladum racemiflorum. The sequence continues at coordinate 43,713,491 of CM070577.1, read as the reverse complement.
AAGTGCTGCTCTTAAAGCTTACCTCGAAATGGTCATCGATAAGCTAAGAAACAAAAAACAAATTATATTGCAGCTTACAGACTAAGGCAATGTCCTTGAGAATAAAATGATCATTAATGCAAACGGTACCTATCTTGGATCCTCTACTCGAATTTTCAACTGATGATATCCTAACCGAAGATCTATCTTGGAGAAAACTCTAGCTCCTTGTAACTGATCAAACAAGTCATCGATCCTGGGCAGCGGATACTTGTTCTTTATCGCCACTTCATTAAGCGCATGATAATCATACACATCATTAGGCTTTCGTCTTTCTTCTTGATGAACAAAATAGGTGCTCCCCAGGATACGAAGTAGATCTCACAAATCCTTTCTCCAACAACTCTTCAATATGTTTCTTCATCTTTACCAACTCATCGGTAGGCATCTGATAAGGTCTTTTAGCTATCGGGGCTGTACTAGGCACCAATTCAATCACAAACTCAATATCTCAGTCTGGTAGCATACCAGGTAAAGCCTCTGGAAAAACATCCAGGTATTCTCTAACCACTGGTACTTCCTCTAGACTGATAGCTTTTACACCGTTAACCATCAATTGACCATCATGAATTGCGGTCACTCAAAACTCCACTTTCTCACCATTTAGGTTCTCAATAGATACTACTCTCCGTCCACAATCCAAAATAGTCTTGTGTTTGGACAATCAATCTAATCCCAATATGACATGTAAGGTCTAGGTATCCAACACTATAAGGTTCGTTAGGAACTCTATTCCATCTATAAGAAACTTTACCCTAGAACATATATCATTAGATCAAAGTTATGATATAGGGGATTGGACTACTAACACGTGTTTAAGATTCACCATATTCAACCCATTCCCAGCAGCAAAATCTTGAGAAATAAAGGAATGCGAAGCTCCAGAATCAAACAAAACTATTGTAGGTACTGAGTTAACAAAAAACTTACCCTCTATGATGTCTGTTGCATCCTGGGCTCCATTAGTTGTGATGTGGTTCACTCGTCCTCTCACAGTTGCTTGGGTTATAGCTCCAGCTTGAGCAGTTCCACGATTCACTCCTGGTGCAAGTGCCTTTACAGGTGTTGTTCCAAGATTGAAGTGAATAGGTGTCACACCTCCTCTTTTAGGACAATTGTTAGCAAAGTGTCCTAGCTCATTGCAGTTGTAGCAACGACTGTTTGCCATCTGTTGATTTCCTCCAATCTGATTACCAGCTTGGGAAGGTGTCTGTGAACTCTGACCAGATGGACATGGTGCTGGTGATGACATCTTGAAAGAATTCTTAGGCTGGAAGCTTATGAACTGGTGAGGTACAATCCTCACTCTCTGCGGTCCTTGGTGAGCTCTTTGCTGTGCCATTCGGCACTTCCGGTTGTCATCCAACTCCTTGCATTTGTTCTCTAGAATTAAGGCCTCATTTACGTATTTTTGAAAATTAGGAAAAGTATGGGTGATCAAACCCACTTGTAATCCAAAATTCAGCTCCTTCATAAAGAGAGGCTACCTTACTTTCTCAGTTACCACATCTTTAGGGGAGTAGTGTGTAAGCTATGTAAACTTGTTCAAATAGTCAACCACTGACTGACTCCCCTACTTGAGTGCTTTGAAATCTTCCTTCTTCAAATCTATGATACCTTCTAGTACGTGGTACTGGCAAAAAGAAGCAGTGAATTCATCCCATGTGATCTCCTATAGGGTTTTCATGAGAAGTACAATAGTTCTCCTACCATTCTGCAGTAGTTCCCTCAAGTTGATGAAAACTATAGAGCACCTTCTCATTTCCAGCACACTGGGTAATATGAAGCTTCCTCTCAATAGATCTAAGTCAATCATTTGCCTCCAAAGGATTGGCATTCCCAGAAAAAGTAGGCGGACGTGTCTTCATAAACTCTAACAATTTAGAATAAGAACATTGTCCATTGTTAGCATCATAATTTGCTTGATGGGAAGTTGCCTGGTTAGTGAGGTGCTGCACTTATTGCATCATAGTGTGCATCAACTGGGTCTGTGCAGGTAGAAAAGCTCCAAAACTCTGCATATCCATTTGTGGTGCAGGTTGAGGGTAAGTTTCTTCATTGAGATTCCCACTGGGTGTGAGAACCACTTCCACTAGCTCCATTGTTTCCTCATGTTTGAACCATCTGTTGATTACTCCAAGGTTTAGAGAAAAGAGGGAATAAGAATACACAAGCAATAAAGAATCTTATGTGGTGGTAACAGGTGTTACTCAAAATCTAATCAATCTTTTATAAATAACTTGGCATGGTTGCTCACAAATGCCTAAAGGCCTTGCCACTCATACTGCACACTCAGAAAACATAAAGTGACTTATTATCCAAAGCACACAAAAGTCTAATGCCTAAAGGGCGACTCCACTAACTCAAAAGACACGACTCACACACTTGGGTCTCAACCACTAAACTAGACTCGATCACTCATCAAGCCAACCTGGCTGCAGCTCTCCTGAGACATACACTGATGGGTTATTAGGCATCGGTGCAAATTGATCCAGGTGACCTCCTACTGCGGTAGTAGTCGACGATCCATGTTCCTTAGGCTTTGGCTCTGGCTTTGGCTCAGGCTTATACTCTGGCTCTAGCTTCGGCTCGGGCTTATACTCTAGCTCTAGCTCCTCGGGATCCTTGTCCTCGAGCTCTAACTTAGCCTCTTCCTCTATAGTGTACAGGGCCTCCTCGAACTCAGTGATCCACTATGAAGCCAACACTCTGATCTCCTGGAATCTCAACTCAGCGGCCTCTAAAGCATCACAGGTCTTCTGAAGGTCCTGAACTATGCTCTTCATGACTTCCTCTTGAGCGGCAGCAAACCTAGCAAGGTGAACAACTGCGGCATCCCCCTCAAGGTCAATCCTGGCACTGGTGGCACCTCCCTCTTGTGGGTGGAGATGGAACACAGTCTATTGAAGCTCCTTCGAGTAGTCGTGGTTGATCCCGCGCAATGCAAGACATGCTGACTCTTGAATCCTAGCCTCGAAAGTCAACCTCCTCACTATTATGTTGATTGGACAGCTGGCCTCCGTGTGTTCACGTGTGTAGATGGTGACTTTGTAGATCATCCCTTGTCCTTTTCTGTTGATGATCCTGTTGTTGGCCCTGTAAATCAGTTAGTCAAATCCTCCCAGTACCTAAAGCATCCTCCATATCTCAGCGGCATATCCACAGTTGCATTCCCCATAGGTGTGCATTGTCCTCATCTTCCAAAAGATAGCTCTTGTGAGATCACAAATTTTAAAACAATGGTAGCAACAAAAAAATTCAGCAAAGGTATGAAACAAGAAAGAGGGGATAAGTCAAGAATTCTTTGATCGCCTTGGTAAATTTTAACTTTAGAAAATAGTTTTATCCTCCCCAACAGCCAGTCTAATTTGGGTCAAGTCCTACAGTCAACCTAGCTTTGATACCACCTCTATTAGGACCCAAATGTGCAACTTCGGACCCTCTGTGTATTCAGCACTAGTCCATGATCACACTAGTGCACACAGTCTCAACATAGATGAAATATCACTATCATACACAGTGAATTTATGACATCCTGAGTTTCTAATCACCTTTTTAAATGTTAATCAAGCCTTAAGAGTTGTTCGGATCTTTATTTGGAGTTAATCTTGTTTGGTTTTGAAGAATTTGGTTTAAAAATTTGATTTCAATCTCCGTTTAGACTCGTGTAGCAATTGTAACTTTTAAAACTTCTTTAGCTATCCTAGAATCCATCATAAAAGTTTCCGGGAAGGATTCCCAAGTTTCGGAGTTTTTTGGGGGTTTTTGGGGTTTTTCTGCCCTGGGCGGCAGTACCGCCGGCCTAGGCCGGTACCGCCGGCCGTGGCGACCGGGCAGGGGGCAGAGCCCTCCCTGCTGCCCATTGCCCAGCCACCTCAGCACCTTCTGGTGTCTTCCCCTCTAAGTCACCTCCCCCAGCCGACTCCCTCTCCCTCCCCTTCACTTCACTCCCTCACTCTCCCTCCCTAGCTCTCTCTCTTCCTTGGAGCTCTCCCCCTCTCTCTTAAGCTTTCCCTCCTTCTAAAATCTCTCTCTCTCTCTCCGGTGTTCTCGAGCTCGAGGAGAAGCAAGCCACGGAGGAGATCGCTATTCTCAAACCGTAGCGGCGATCCGTGGTAAGTGGATTGAGTTCTAATCAACTCTGCCGCGATCTGAGTTCTCTCCTCTAGTTCATGCTTCCTTACTCCTTGTTGTTTTAGTTGGAACCCTAGAAAACCTAGTTGTAGTGCTCAACCTCTAGTTAGTTGGGGTTTCTAAACCTAGGATAGATGGTAGATGTTTAGATGTCGCAGGAACCAAGATCAGAAACCCTAAATACGTTTTTATCGGATATATTTGGTTAAATGTCGTTTTCGTAACTTCTGGAAGTAACCCCTGAAAACCTAGTTCCAAAAGCTAGGAAAATGACACTAGAATATATTCGATGCCGTTAAAGTTCAAGTTTCGCGAAAGGAGTCGAGTTTGAATTCGATTCGGGGTGAAAGTCGAAATTTAGCGTATTTTAGGACTCTTTAGTTTCTCGGATTAGAAATTAAGTCAAACGAGGTCGAAATAATGCGTGGTTTGCGTGAATGGGTCCTTACCACCTCCGAGAACCCATCCATGCAATCACCGCGAAGTTCCGTAGTCGTTTGCTCGAAAACCCCTTTTTCTGGAAATCCTAGTCGACCTGTGGCCGGCACTACCGACGTGGCGAAGCCGGTGCTGCCGCTCAGGTCGGCACTACCGACCCATGTGGCCGGTACTGCCAGGTTGTAGGCCGGCACTACCGCCCCTGCAACGCCGGTAGTTATTTTCCAGAGAGGTCCTCTTTTTGGTTCGAAGCCTCCGGTACTACCGACCCATGTGGCCGGTACTGCCGACTGTAGTGCGGCACTACCGGGATTTGATTGCCGGTACTGTCGGGCTCCGAATCAATTGAGTGTTCGTTGAGTTTTCTTTCTCGCATTCGCTTGTTGGTTGTTGTCCGATTCTCTGAGCTTTTTGCCTTGTTCTCGTTGAATCTTATTCGACTTCTCGTTGTTCCTTGTTGCGTTTCGTCAGACGTCGGTGGTTCAGGAGCAGTTGGCGAGAATCTAGACTACGACCCAGAGGACACGCAAAACCAAGAGCAAACAGGCAAGCACCCCCTTTGAACATATTGCTCCTATAATTGCAAAAGTATTTGACGATTCGCAAAACTATTACGCATGCATAAGATTATTACAAGTATTTGAATGGTGGGAAATGGTAGATATCCTAATGGTTGGATGGCTTATCTTAATCTCATTGTTACCCCAAAATCCTTGAGTAACCCTAGATTAAGGATAGATGCTATATTAAGTGTCACCAGGGAATATAAGTCTAATAGTTGCATACGCTTAGCCCAGCCTTAGACTGATTGAATATCGATCGGTGGACTCAGTCAATCAAAATCTCTTGATATGTTATTAGGATTTCTGAAATGATGATTTTGGAAAATAAAGGCTATGTTGGCAAAAGATGAAAAAGGAAAGGTGTACAGTGGTTTATGCCGGACGGACGACGGGAGGCCTCGTCTGTGCAGTTCTAAGGACCGAACTTGACGCTTATAACTGAGTCTTTTCGTACAACCACATGTGCTAGTATGGGATAGCCTAAACCCAGTACAGGAGTTGGAATTTGGTTTTGCGCCGTGGTAGGTCGAAGTAATTGGGCAATACCGACGTGCTGGTGTTGCTTAGAATACTCCCTTACCTCGCGCAGGTGTTGGAGACTTTCGTGAAACAACGGTGGATGCTTTGCTGAGGGTAAAAGGCACGATGGGACGTCGGCCATCGTTGGATCCGTGTGGGTGAATCAGGTTTGGAGTTTAAGGTACCCAAACAACTTAACTGGGGGCTACTCTCGCCTGGCCCGGGGTTACTCTGTGTGGGTGGTTGGAGCCCCCACCCAAAGCAAAGAGCGCACATCACCGGGGCTGACGCAAGACAAAATGACGACAATTGGAAGAGTTTCGTCACAATCTAGCAAAACGGATACAGTATGTATCGCGTGGCATGGTTGACATGATTGCTAGAGCATGTTGTGTGGGTAAAGTGTGCATTCTCTGCAGAGATTAATTAAACTAATCGATTAGCCGTGCTCACGGTTTGTAACACCCCAAATTTTTTGTGTTCTTGAATAAAGTTGAATTTTAGAATTTTTGTGAATTTTTGGAATTTTCTAGAATTTATTGGATGTATTTTGAATTAATTTGAATTTATTCCTTATTGAAATAATTAAAGAAATTAAATTTTCAAATAAAGTTTTGTTGGAAATATTTTATTTGAGTCCCAAATGCCCCAAAATATTTTCTATAATTTTTCTGGAATTTTTCTAAGTATTTTGCTATTTTCTTGAATTAAATGAATTTCTAGGAATTATTTTGATTATTTAACCGCTGGAATTAGTTCGGGTCAAGTACTGTTCCTCGGGCTCGAGCCGGACCCAAGTCCGACCCACGCCACTTGACTCGGTCGAGCCACGCCGCTCCCAACCCTAACCCTAACCGCCGAGCCGTCCGATCGAGATCGGACGGTTGAGCTTCCACCCGCGCCGCGCACGTGGGAGCGGATCGGGCCGTTCATGCCGAGCCAATCTGGGCTGTTGATCCGGACATGTGGACGGCATCCCGTCTTCGTCTTCGTCCGAGCCCGAGTCGGAGAGCGCCGCCGTATGCATTAGGGTTTGCGGGATTCGCGCACGCCGAGGCCCCATTTAAAGGTCCGACCCCGCCGCCGCCTTCCTCTTCTCCTTGCGCACCTGTTGGACAGCTCTCCATTGCTCGAACCGCGCCCTAGCCACCGCAATCTCTCGCCGGAGTTGGAAAGGGAGCCGCCGCGGTTTTGGTCTCCTTCCACCGCCGTCAAGCCGTTCCAACTGCCCTTGATCCTAGATTCGGGTGCGCCAAGTCAAGCCGCGTCGGGTGGGACATCTCACTTCGCCGGGGCGGTCTCAGAACGCCGGTTGGGGTGTCATCGTCCTCGCCTCCGGTACCGCAAGCCAGCCGCGACCACCATTGCCGCTCCGAGCTCCGTGGACCGTGGGATTCCCATCGAACGGTTGAGGTGAGTCCACGTGATCCACAACAATCGTAACCTAGATCTGTTACTTGCCGTTGGATTTAGATCGGGTGGCTCGGATTTGGCCACATAGCCCTTACGACTTGCACCTAGATTTACTCGGAACCGTAGGATTTGCTTTGAACAGTTTAGATTGATCGGAGTAGACGCGATTGGATCTAACCATAGCCGTTCGATCCGAATCGGGTGGCCAGGAGTGTGCCACGTGGCGGGCGCCGGGACATGCCCCGTGCATCAATCCGGCACGCGGAAGATCTAATCGCCACCGTTAAATTTTGAATCAGCTGGCGGGAACTCTTCGCACCGTGCGGACGGGAGCGTGGGCCGCTGACAGACCGGGCCCGCGTGTCAGCGGCCTGGCCCTCTGAGCGGTGACGCCATCCACTGACGTCGAGCCGACGTCACGTGGGACCCGCGTGTCAGCCTTTGTCGCCCGTCTTATTTGGGTGCACCGTAAGCCGAACGGTATGCACCAGGTCCATCGAACAAGATCGACACGTGGCAACACCCGAGCGTGCCACGTGGCATGGTGACGTCATGCTGACGTCATCATGGGGTTCGGCCGGTGCTGACGTCAGCAAGGCTGACGTGGACCAATCAGGAGCCGACACGTGTCAAGGCTGACGCAATAATTAATTTCCAAAATTTAAAATGATTTAATAATTCGGTTTAATGATTTTTAAATCTGTTTTAAACTTCAAACGCTTATAACTTTTGCGTTTCAACTCCGATTCGAGTGGTTCAAATTTCTAAATTTGTATAAAAATGAGATCTTCACAAGGGTGAATTTTATTTAATTTTTGGACCAAAGTTTTTCTCTACAAAATTATTTAATGGATTATTTAAACTTCAGAATGCTATAACTTTTGCGTTTTAACTCCGATTTCGACGATTCAAGTTCCTAAAAATTCATAAAATTATTCTCTCTCTGTTTATGGACTTTATTTGGATGTTTGGACACTTTTTACTGTTTTATTCACATATTGCTATTTGCACGCGTTACGAGTAGACGTTGAAGAGCCCGAAGGCTTCGAAGGAGAAGTGTTAACCCAGGAGCCACCTCCGGAGCAGGATCAAGTATTCTTTGAAGGCAAGTTGTGCTTTGACCATGTTGATCCCAATTTTGAAATTAGTTTGATTTAAATTATTGCATGCTAGTTCAATTATAAAATGCTTTAATTAATTTTGGGAGATTAGTTAATTACCTAGTTGCTGTATGCCACCTTGACATAGATAATTGAATGCCATGAACCCCTTGTCACCCTAGTTGAGGATTAAATAGTTGGACATTATTAAATTGCCAACATGGGAATTTAGATCGTTGTAGTATATTGCTTAGACCTGCTACGTGCTTATGACATAATTTTGGACAAACAAATGTTAATATTGACTTAATGATATATTGAACCTGTTTTGGAAAAGGTATCATGTGTTGTGATGTTGATGGCACGTGGTGCATGGTAATCAACTGGGGTTTTGATAAATAGATTTGGACCGGGGCATGTGGCAAGAAATGATCGGGTGGGCCAGTTGTGGCATCGGGTGTGATGGTTTGGTTCTTCGGGTAGTCTTGCCCTGGTCAACCTAACAACTTGGACTTGGAAGGTTTGGTTTGATTAATAGATGATGTTGATGAAAATGTGGACTAGGAATGGGGAAGATGTTTATTTAACTCCTGGAAAAGTTATTGATATTATACCCGTCTTTACTGCTTTCGAATCTACTTATGATACTTGTTTAATGCTGTTTACTGCAAATATACCTTGAGCTATTCCTTTGTTTTAAGCCATGCATGTAGTATATTAGTTGCATTCTGTGCATGACTTGCTGAGTACCAAGTACTCACCCTTGCCACAATATAACACCAGTTGAGGAAGAGTCTACACCAGCTTTGGAGGAGGAGCTCCAAGAGGAACCGTCTAACTAGGGAGCGAGCCCAGTCAGTTGCCTGTGGTATACTGGATGGCGCCACGATGTTATCTTACTTTTTCCGCTGCTATTATTTCTCTTTTAATAAGTTTCGCCCTGCGAGGCGTATATTTGTAACTTGACCTTAAGGTCAAGCAACCAGTTTGATTATCTAATTAAAGTACTTTATTATTATCGAGTGGTATGATTGTGATATTTACCAATGTTGAGACTGTGTGCACTAGCGTGATTCTGGACTAGTGCTGAATACACAAAGGGTCCGAATTTGCAAATTCGGGTCCCGACAGAGGTGGTATCAGAGCCATACTGACGGTAGGCTCAACCCATAGTTAGAATGGTCGTAGTGAGGATAAAACCTATTTTCTAAAGTTAAAAGTTGGTCAAGATAATGAATGAATTCTCGACTTATCCCCTTCTCTCTTTTCTTGCCCTTGCTAAATTTTTCCCCTTACCTCAGCACAATTTGAAATTCTGTTCTTACGTGAGCATTTTGTGACAGATGGAGGGAGAGATCAACTACGTCGATCTTAAGGTTGGCCAAGCCGCGGAACTTTGGCGTATACTGCAGTTTCTTGGAGGTTTTGAGAAGCCGCAATACCAAGTGAACGTCATCAGACAAGCGGGACTGATTAAGGCCTGTGATGTGAAGATCACAGTACATGCCAGAAAGAAGGGCAAGGGCAACCGTCCGATATACTCCACCGCCAGGAGGTCGACAATGCAGATGGGATTTCAGGAGGTATCACGACGTGCAATGCGACACATCGCCCGCATCTACACCAGCGAGCTAGAGGGTGCGGAGTACCGCTACCATCCACACAACAAAAACCTTCTTGACCCGAAGCTGATTCAGGATGAGAATGCCACGGTCACACAGTTGGCACGGCTGGTCATCCCTCAGGAGGATGTGCTCGATGATACGAACCGAGAGCTACAGAAGGCTCGTAAGGAGGTCACGATAGAGAAGAACCGATGGCGGGAGGCTCAAGAGCATGTGTCCCACCTTCTGCGAAGGATTGACGAGTTGGAGATGGCATTGTACGGACCAGGACCAGAGCCAGTACTCGAGTTACATGAGCCGGACCCGGAGGAGTCAGATCTCGATGAGGACACTGCTTCTTCGACTACCACAGTTGCAGAGCATGGTGATCGTTTCGCGCCAATGCCACCGCACCCGCACCCAGGCCGAGGAGGTTTTCTTGACGAGTAATGCTAGGTCTTGTGGTTGGGACTCCTTCGTCGAGTCGCGTTATATAATAAAGATTCACCCTTATAGGCGTTGGATTTTCATGGCTTGCTGAGTGTGCAGTATGTGTTGCAGCCCCTTAGGCATTGTAAGCAACCATACCAAGATACTATTATGTTATAGATAATAAAGTTAGATTTTGAGTTACACCCCCGCATAAATTACTCTACTACTTGTCTATGCTTGTTTTTTCCCCTTGTCTTTAAACCTTGGAGAAATCAACAGATGGTGAACACCCGCGGAAACCTTGGAGGCAATGGGAGTGGTTCTCGCCCAGCGGGGAATCCTAATGATGGAGCACCTGCACCCCAGCCACCACCGCCTGTTGACATGCAAAACTTTGGAGCTTTTCTTGCTGCGCAAACCCAGCTGATGCATGCCATGATGCAACATATGCAGCAGGTCACTGCTCAGGCCATCGCTAACCAAGCAAATTAGGGACAATGACAGGGAGCAAAGTTGTCAGAATTCATGAGGACTCATCCACCCACATTCTCTGGGAATGCCAATCCACTGGAGGCGGATGATTGGCTAAGGTCAATAGAAAGGAAGTTACACATTGCCCAATGCATGGGGAATGAGAAGGTGCTTTATGCATCTCATCAGTTGGAAGGAACCGCCGCTGAGTGGTGGGAAAACTTCTGCGCCACGCGGAAGAACCCACAGGACATCACGTGGGAGGAGTTTACGGCTGCGTTTCGTCAGTATCATGTACCAGAAGGGATCATGGACCTTAAGAAGGAAGAGTTCAGGGCATTGAAGCAAGGTAATCAACCGGTGTCAGAATACCTGAACAAGTTCACACAGCTTGCACGCTACGCACCTGAAGACGTAGCGACAGATAAGGCTAGGCAGTCTCGCTTCATGAAGGGACTCAACTCCGGACTGCAGGTGGGATGATCACCCACACCTTTCCAGATTTCCAGGAACTTGTAAACAAGGCGCTTATTCTTGAGGACAAACGCAAGGAGTTGGATGAGAACAGGAAGCGCAGAATGCAGCAGCAAGGATCACGTCAGGGAGCGCAGCAGCGTCTGCGGGTTGCGCCAAATCAGTTTTTCAGATTCCAACCGCATAATGCAGCAAGGACACCGTCGCCAGCACCAAGGCCTGTGAATCAGAATTTCCAGACCCCAGCCCCAGTCAGGAACGCCGCTACAAGCAACCAGCAGGGCACAGTGAGGCATTCCTATACATGCAATGAGCCAGGGCATTTCTCCAACAACTGCCCCAGGAAGACAGCCGGAGTGACCCCAGTTCGCTTCAACTTGGGCTCCACAGCCGTGACCCAGCCAGGGAGCAAACCGCGAGCAAAGACAAACCAGAGCCGCACTCTGCATCGTGGTGAGAGGCAGAGTCAATCACGTGACTGCAGATGCACTCCAGAATGCCACAGACATCATACTGGGTAAGATACTTGTCAACTCGGTACCTGCAACAGTTTTGTTTGACTCTGGAGCTTCGCATTCGTTTGTTTCTCGAGAATTTGTTTCTAAGAATGATTTGGAGATTGTGGATCTTAAGTGCATGCTTATAGTTCAAACCCCTGGGTTAGAACTCCGATCTCAAGTAGGATGTTCTGGGGTGAGAATACTAATAGACGGGGTAGAGTTCTTAGCGAACTTGATTATATTGGGAACCCAGACTCTAGATGTTATTTTGGGAATGGACTGGTTGTCCAAACACAAGGCCGTGTTGGACTATGGACGAAGAGTCATATCAGTTGAGAGCCTGTGTGGAAGAAAGGTGGAATTTCAAGCGACTGCCGTTAGAGATGGACAGTTGATGGTTAACAACGCCAAGGCGATCAGTATAGAAGATGTCTCAGTGGTGAATGAGTATCCAGATGTTTTTCCTGAAGATCTACCTGGGATGCCGCCCGACAGAGATATAGAGTTTGTGATCGAGCTTGTACCTGGTACAGCGTCGATAGCGAAGAGACCATATCGGATGTCCACTGAAGAATTGGTGGAGATGAAGAAACAGCTTGAAGAGTTGATGGAGAAAGGCTTCATCAGACCGAGTTCGTCGCCGTGGGGAGCGCCAGTTTTGTTCGTCAAGAAGAAGGATGGGAGTTTCAGGATGTGCATTAACTACCGTGCACTCAATGAAATCACCGTGAAGAATAAGTACCCGCTACCCAGGATCGATGATCTGTTTGACCAGCTAAGAGGAGCCAGAGTTTTCTCCAAGATTGATCTGAGATCGGGGTACCACCAGCTGAAGATCCGATTGGAAGATATTCCGAAGACCGCATTTTCGTCAAGATATGGACACTACAAGTTCACTGTTATGTCCTTCGGTCTGACAAATGCGCCGGCTTATTTCATGAATATGATGAATAAGGTGTTCATGGAATATTTGGACAAGTTTGTTGTTGTGTTCATAGATGATATCTTAATCTACTCCAAGGCAGAGGATGAACATGCAGAGCACTTGAGGCGAGTTTTGGAAAAGTTGAGGGAACAACAACTTTTCGCCAAGTTCAGCAAGTGTGACTTTTGGAAGGACAAGGTGGAGTTCCTCGGACATGTAATGACCGCAGAAGGAGTTGCCGTAGATCCAAGCAAGGTAGAAGCTGTGTTACATTGGGAACAGCCGAAGACCGTGACCCAGATCCGGAGTTTCCTTGGAATGGCAGGTTACTACCGCCGCTTCATTGAAGGCTTTTCGACCATTGCGAAACCTCTTACGCAATTGTTGAAAAAGGAGAAGAAGTTTGCATGAACGCCAGAGTGCGAAAAAGGTTTTCAAGAGTTGAAGAAGCGATTGACATCAGCCCCGGTGTTGGTTCTACCGGACGTTAATCAAAGCTTCGATATTTATTGTGATGCATCGCGCCATGGACTTGGATGTGTGCTGATGCAGAACGGAAAGGTCGTCGCTTACGCATCAAGGCAGTTGAGGCCACACGAGGAGAATTATCTGACACATGACCTAGAGCTAGCTGCCGTAGTGCATGCTTTGAAGTTGTGGCGACAATATTTGATCGGAAACAGATGTGAAGTATACACGGATCATAAAATTCTTAAGTACATCTTCACCCAATCAGACCTGAACATGAGGCAGAGAAGATGGTTAGAGTTGATCAAAGATTATAATGTTGGAATCCATTATCATCTCAGAAAGGCCAACGTGGTGGCCATGCTCTGAGTCAGAAAAGCCATACTGTGAACATGTTGACAGCCACGAGTCAGGATGAGCTATGTGAGGATTTCCATAGGATGAAGATGGAGGTCGTACCAGAAGGATTCTTGGCCGCATTGGAAGTAAAGCCTACCCTGGAGGATCAGATCCGAGAAGGACAGAAGGATGATGACAAGATCCGTAGGATTAAGTCCAAAATGGATGAAGGTAAGGCAAAAGACTTCAAACTGGATGAACAAGGCACGTTGTGGATGGAGGATCGAATTTGTGTGCCAAACAGGAAGGAGTTGAAACAGTTGATACTAGAGGAGGCCCATGACTCCATGTATTCATTTCACCCTGGAAGTGCGAAGATGTATCAGGATTTGAAGGAAAGATTCTGGTGGCCGAGCATGAAGCGTGAAGTTGCCGAGCATGTTGCGCTGTGCGACATATGCCAAAGAGTTAAAGCAATGCATCAGAGACCAGCATGATTGCTACAGCCGTTGAAGATACCTGAGTGGAAGTGGGAAGAAATCGGAATGGACTTCATTACCGGTTTGCCGAAAACTCAGGGTGGATATGACTCCATATGGGTCATAGTGGATCGCTTGACTAAAGTCGCCCATTTTATTCCGGTAAAGACCACTTACTCGGGAGACCAGTTAGCAGAATTGTACATGACCCGGATCGTCTGTTTGCATGGGGTGCCGAAGAAGATCGTATCGGACAGAGGTACCCAGTTTACTTCGAGATTCTGGAACAAGTTGCACGAAGCCATGGGGACCCGTCTGAATTTCAGTACAACTTATCACCCTCAGACAGATGGACAGACTGAGAGAGTTAAGCAGATTCTAGAGGACATGTTAAGAGCTTGTGCATTAGCTTATGCTACCTCTTGGGATAAAAGTCTGCCGTATGCTGAGTTCAGCTACAACAATAGCTACCAGGCCAGTTTGCAGTTGTCACCATTTGAGGCACTATACGGTCGACCCTGTCGAACAGCGTTGAACTGGAATGAGACGGGGGAGCGCCGTGTCTTTGGGCCGGACATTCTTCAAGAAGCTGAAGAACAGATTGCCATGATCCGGGAGAGACTGAAGGTAGCACAATCAAGACAGAAAAGCTACACCGATAACCGTCGCCGAGACTTGAGCTTTGAACCAGAAGATTTCGTGTATCTTAGAGTTACACCCCTCAGGGGAGTTAAGAGATTCCATGCCAAAGGGAAGCTTGCACCGCGTTATGTCGGACCATTTAGGATTTTGAGCCGCAGAGGCGAAGTTGCTTACCAGCTGGAGTTACCGCAGTCGTTGGCCGGAGTGCATGACGTGTTCCACGTGTCCCAGCTGAAAAAGTGTCTTCGAGTACCAGATGAGCAGACACCACTAGAGTCCATTGAGCTGAGAGAAGATCTGACTTACAGGGAGCACCCCGTGAAGATTCTGGACACCATGGATCGAGAAACAAGGAATAAGTCAACCCGTTTCTACAGAGTCCAATGGAGCAACCATGCAGAGAGTGAAGCAACTTGGGAGCGCGAGGAGGATTTGAAGAAAGAATTTCCAAACCTATTCTCTAATGAGCCCTGCATCTCTGGGACGAGATTCTGTTAAGAGGGGAGGTTTGTAACACCCCAAATTTTTTCTGTTCTTGAATAAAGTTGAATTTTAGAATTTTTATGAATTTTTGGAATTTATTTGGAATTAATTTGAATTTATTCCATATTGAAATAATTAAAGAAATTAAATTTTCAAATAAAGTTTTGTTGGAAATATTTTATTTGAGTCCCAAATGCCCAAAAATATTTTCTAGAATTTTTTTGGAATTTTTCTGAGTATTTTGCTATTTTTCTTGAATTAAATGAATTTCTGGGAATTATTTTGATTATTTAACCGCTGGAATTAGTTCGGGTCAAGTACTGTTCCTCGGGCTCGAGCCGGACCCGAGTCCGACCCGCGCCACTTGACTCGGTCGAGCCACGTCGCGCCCAACCCTAACCCTAACCGCCGAGCCGTCCGATCGAGATCGGACGGTTGAGCTTCCACCCGCGCCGCGCACGTGGGAGCGGATCAGGCCGTTCGTGCCGAGCCAATCTGGGCCGTTGATCCGGACACGTGGACGGCATCCCGCCTTCGTCTCCGTCCGAGCCCGAGTCGGAGATCGCCGCCGTATGCATTAGGGTTTGCGGGATTCGCGCACGCCGAGGCCCCATTTAAAGTTCCGACCCTGCCGCCGCCTTCCTCTTCTCCTTGCGCACCTGTTGATCGCTCTCCATTGCTCGAACTGCGCCCCAGCCACCGCAATCTCTCGCCGGAGATGGAAAGGGAGACGCCGCGGTTTTGGTCTCCTTCCACCGCCGTCAAGCCGTTCCAACTGCCCTTGATCCTAGATTCGGGTGCGCCAAGTCAAGCCACGTCGGGTGGGACATCTCACTTCGCCGGGGCGGTCTCAGAACGCCGGTTGGGGTGTCGTCGTCCTCGCCTCCGGTACCGCCAGCCAGCCGCGACCGCCATTGCCGCTCCTAGCTCCGTGGACCGTGGGATTCCCATCGAACGGTTGAGGTGAGTCCACGTGATCCACAACAATCGTAACCTAGATCTGTTACTCGCCGTTGGATTTAGATCGGGTGGCTCGGATTTGGCCACGTAGCCCTTACGACTTGCACCTAGATTTACTCGGAACCGTAGGATTTGCTTTGAACAGTTTAGATTGATCGGAGTAGACGCGATTGGATCTAACCATAGCCGTTCGATCCGAATCGGGTGGCCAGGAGTGTGCCATGTGGTGGGCGCCAGGACATGCCCCGTGCATCAATCCCGCGCGCGGAAGATCTAATCGCCGCCGTTAAATTTTGAATCAACGGGCGGGATCTCTTCGCACCGTGCGGACGGGAGCGTGGGCCGCTGACAGACCGGGCTCGCGTGTCAGCGGCCTGGCCCTCTGAGCGGTGACGCCATCCGCTGACGTCGAGCCGACGTCACGTGGGACCCGCGTGTCAGCCTTTGTCGCCCGTGCGCCGGGTGCACTGTAGACCGAACTAGAGCTGTGCACCAGGTCCACCGACCAGTACCGGACACGTGGCAACACCCGAGCGTGCCACGTGGCATGGTGACGTCATCATGGGGTTCGGCCGGTGCTGATGTCAGCAAGGCTGACGTGGACCAATTAGGAGCCGACACGTGTCAAGGCTGAACTTGGGAACATGAAGATCGTCTCCAATCCGAGTTTCCATCTTTCTTTTTTGAATCCTTGTAATCTCGAGGACGAGATTATTGTAAGGGGGGTAGAACTGTGACATCCTGAGTTTCTAATCACCTTTTTAAATGTTCATCAAGCCTTAAGAGTTGTTCGGATCTTTATTTGGAGTTAATCTTGTTTGGTTTTGAAGAATTTGGTTTAAAAATTTGATTTCAATCTCCGTTTAGACTCGTGTAGCAATCGTAGCCACCTCCGGACCAGGATCAAGTATTCTTTGAAGGCAAGTTGTGCTTTGACCATGTTGATCCCAATTTTGAAATTAGTTTGATTGAAATTATTGCAAGCTAGTTCAATTATAAAATGCTTTAATTAATTTTGGGAGATTAGTTAATTACCTAGTTGTTGTATGCCACCTTGACATAGATAATTGAATGCCATGAACCCCTTGTCACCCTAGTTGAGGATTAAATAGTTGGACATTATTAAATTGCCAACATGGGAATTTAGATCGTTGTAGTATATTGCTTAGACCTGCTACGTGCTTATGACATGATTTTGGACAAACAAATGTTAATATTGACTTAATGATATATTGAACCTGTTTTGGAAAAGGTATCATGTGTTGTGATGTTGATGGTACGTGGTGCATAGTAATCAACTGGGGTTTTGATAAATAGATTTGGACCGGGGCATGTGGCAAGAAATGATCGGGTGGGCCAGTTGTGGCATCGGGAGTGATGGTTTGGTTCTTCGGGAAGTCTTGCCCTGGTCAACCTAAGGATTTAACCTTGCAAGCCTTTGAACTGAGTTAATTGTGCAACCACATGTCCGTAATGGGACGGACCTAGTTGAGTAAGTTACTAATAACTTGCATGTGATACCTCGGGTGTCAACTACACCTTTTGTGTAGCTTGAAAGGGGAGCGTACCGATGCGATGGCATGGTACCCGTCCAATGGTATGTCGGTCCCATACTTCGCCTTTGTTAAGGGAAGGGATGGTGTATGGCAAAAACCGGAAAGGTTCACTTGCGTAGTTAGCCGTTTCCGAAAGGCTTTGTTACGATCACTCGCCTTTGTGGTGTTTGGCTGTATCTTGTGGGTAAAGTGCATAACCTCTGCAGAGTGTAAAAAACTATTCGAATAGCTGTGTCCGCGGTATTGGACATTGCTCGGGGATTACAGTCAAGGGTTAGACTTTCGTGAAAACAACTTGGACTTGGAAGGTTTGGTTTGATTAATAGATGATGTTGATGAAAATGTGGACTAGGAATGGGGAAGATGTTTATTTAACTCCTGGAAAAGTTATTGATATTATACCCGTCTTTACTGCTTTCGAATCTACTTATGATACTTGTTTAATGCTGTTTACTGCAAATATACCTTGAGCTATTCCTTTGTTTTAAGCCATGCATGTAGTATATTAGTTGCATTCTGTGCATGACTTGCTGAGTACCAAGTACTCACCCTTGCCACAATATAACACCAGTTGAGGAAGAGTCTACACCAGCTTTGGAGGAGGAGCTCCAAGAGGAACCGTCTAACTAGGGAGCGAGCCCAGTCAGTTGCCTGTGGTATACTGGATGGCGCCACGATGTTATCTTACTTTTTCCGCTGCTATTATTTCTCTTTTAATAAGTTTCGCCCTGCGAGGCGTATATTTGTAACTTGACCTTAAGGTCAAGCAACCAGTTTGATTATCTAATTAAAGTACTTTATTATTATCGAGTGGTATGATTGTGATATTTACCAATGTTGAGACTGTGTGCACTAGCGTGATCCTGGACTAGTGCTGAATACACAGAGGGTCCGGATTTGCAAATCCAGGTCCCGACACGGTCATGAGCATCTTGGATATTTGATGTCAAGTATAGTATTTTGGTTTTTGGATTTCTGAAAAGGTTTTGAAACCGGTAGATCTTTTAAAAGATGGGCTGCATTGAGCTAAATGTTAAGTCGTTGAACTCAGAGATTGGTTGGACTGGTGATTTGATTGAGCTGGTGGTGATTCGTGATGCCATGTGATGGTATGTTTGTTATGATGGTTATGTTGAAGGAAATGATTCTTGATGCCATGTGATGGTATGTTGGTTATGTTGGTTATGTTAAAGGAAATGATTCTTGATGCCATGTGATGGTGGTGTTGGATATTTTGGAGGAAATTGGGTGTTGAATGAAATGTACATTTACCTTATGTATTGAATTACTTTCATTTACTAAATGCTTTATAAACTGTGCAGTATTCCAAATCTATTAGTCTATTACAAATAACTTCAGCTTCATGCAAATTTGAGCTAGAATAGCAACCATCTTCTTTGAGTAGCCTGCATTATTAATATACATGCAAATAATAAAGTCTTGCGAGTACATACGTTTACTCACCGTTTGCTCTAAAAATTTGCGTGAGGAGCAGAAGATGCAGGTGGAGAAGAAGGTGACTAGGAGTTCAGTGATCCAGACGCGGGTGGTGTGTTTGACGGCTAGCGGAGTGATATGCTCGCCGGTTGCCTATGGGAATGGAGGCACACCGTGGCCGCTTTACTTTTGTTTCTCTTCTTTTCTCTTCAGTTTACTTTAAGCCAGTTGGCCTTTTGTAAACAGGCTCAAGTTGTAATATTATTATCTATCATTGTAATATATCACTTCCACTCTAAATTTGTGTTGGCATGGTTGTGATACTACCTATCTCAACATGTGACACTAGCCTACCGATTCAAGGACTAGTGGTTATCACATGATTGCGGGAAGCTCAAATTGGAACTAATTGGATGGCATATGACCTCATGAGACGAGTGTCGTGCTGACCAAGTGGTTTCAATCTGAGTCTGTCGTGATGCCGTGATCGTTACGTTACTGGTTGTGTTATTAACCAGGCCTGCGCAACAGTAATGGAGTATCACTGTACCAGGACAGGAGCCCCCACGACAGAAATAATGAATAAATAAATACTTCATCTATTAATATAAATGGTTTAGTCAACCTTATGGTCAACTTACAATAATACGCCACACAGGGCAAAGACTCAAACAAAAAGAAAAATGCAGCGGAAAAGTAAGACTTGTAGTAACCCATCAATTTGCCACAAACAACTGACAATGCTCACACCCTAATTATTTGACTCCTCCCGGTACTCCTCTTCAATATCTAGCATAAACTCCCCATCAACTGGTGTTTGAATTGTTGCATAGGGGTGAGTCATAAAGCACTTAGCAAGTTATGCACATAATGCAAGTCTATTAACTACATGCATGGCTTATTCTAAATGAATGGCTAAAGTGGTTATTTTGCACAAAGCAATATTTACAAATGATTATCATGTATCGATTGAAATGATTGTAAACCAAACATTATCACTAAGTAACTTTCTCATTTATTTTTTAAAGATTCACTAGCACATAGCCTAAACCAAATTCCTTTCTTCTAGTGGCACATAGCCTCCTATTCTCAAATTTTATTTTTCAAGATCTAACCATTTACTGTAATTCCTGAGTATTGTCCGATACCACGGACACTGCTATTCGAATAGTTTGACACTCTGCAAAGGTTATACACTTTACCCACAATATATAATTAACTCACCACGTCTACCATGAATCACCATACAAGAGTATGTGAATGAGTGATCATAACAAAGTATTTACAATACTCCGTTTAAACCCAGTACTGCCCGATAAGGTTTCAACAAGGGACTGGTTACCACACTTAGGGCCCCCCCTCTTGCGCCATCTGAGTCTACCCACACCACCACGATAATACCAAAATCTAGACATCACAAATTATTTAGCTAGGTTTGTCCTATTCCAAACATGTGGTTATATGTTTGGCCTAGTTCAAAGGCTTGCAAGGGTAAGTCATTAATTGAAGGCAAGACTTCCAAACTCTCAAATGGCACACAACCCCTTACATCCACTCATATGGCACACAACCTTCACTCAAATGGCACACAGCCCCTTACATTCACTCATCAACCCATTGCCACACAGACCCACCATGACACACAATCTTTTGCCACTTACCCCAGTCTAAATCATTTCCCATCCCAGTTGATTACTATGCAACACATGCCAACAACAATTCAACATCCATGTAGAATAACACATGCCTTTACATATCAACATCATCGTATGGCAACACGTGGCACACCATTTCAAAAACTTATTGCATATTTCATTAATCAATATTAAATTTGTATTTCTAAAATGATATCGACAACACGTTGCATGTCTAAGCATACTAATCACGATCTAGTAACCCATGTTGGCAATTAAAATAGCAACCAACTAAATAACAATAATCCTAGAGTGACGAATTAATATGGCATACAAATAATAATGACAATGTGAACATAGATCAAATGGTTTGATTAACTATTCCCAAATTAATTGAAATCATTTTTAATTGAATTATCATGCAATAGTTTGAAACAACATAACTTTAAAATATGGGATCAACATGATCAAAGCACAACTTACTTTGGAAAAGCTCTTGCTCCTGCTCTGGACCTTGCTCTTGGACTAGCGA
This sequence comes from Rhipidocladum racemiflorum, assembly GCA_036346355.1. NCBI lineage: Eukaryota > Viridiplantae > Streptophyta > Magnoliopsida > Poales > Poaceae > Rhipidocladum > Rhipidocladum racemiflorum. Next base: position 43,692,349 of record CM070577.1, on the reverse strand, counting down.
TTCTCCCTCGAAACCCTCGGGCACTTCAACGTCTACGCGTAACGAATAAATAAGTACATAAATATCAAAAACAAAGATTAGCTTAACTCTAAAAATAAATAAAATTCACCATTAAATAGAACATAATTTTACAAATTTTTAGGCTCTAGAATCACCTTAATCGGAGTTCAGATTAGCAAGAACAACCTATTTGAAGTTTAAAAATACAAATAAAAGAATAGACCAAATTAATTGAATTATTTTTGTACTAGAAATTCCAAAATATGATGTCACGCTGACATCAGCACTGAAAATGATTTTCAGCTAGAATAATTTTCTATGGAAAATTATATTTATGATATCACGCCGACGTCATCCTGACACGTAGCCCAAACAGATGATGACACGTGTCACTGGGTTTTCAATTTTCAAATGGAATTAATTTTCTACTAGAAATCCCAATTTATGACATCACTGCTGGTGTCATCAATTGAATAAAATAAATAAATATTTGCTAGAAAATAATCTATTAGACTGACATGTGGGTCCCACAGCTGATGTCACGCGACTGCGGTGCAGCTGGTGACGCTTTGAATTTCGCGCACTACATGGCAGGTTGTGATTGGTTGAACGTGCGGTGCGATCTTGACAGTTCAATTCAAATCGGACAGTCCAGATTAAATCGATCAGTGGCATGGCCACGTGCACGTGATGAGCCATCACGCTACCCACATGGCTCAATCTACGCCACCCATCCTAGGATCTAACGACTATGATAGATTCAATCTATGGAAAAATAGTAGCATCGATTTGCGACACGTGGACTCATCTGGAACGTTCGATCTTGATCCGACAGTCACGATGCTTCACGAAGAGGGTGGTGGCGCTGGTCAACCAGGTTCAGCTGGACTTGGGGATGATGACCACCTCGACGGTACTCCCGTGGTTCTCCGATGAGACAAAGTATAGGTCCAAATGCATCTCGACGACAGGGTCTTAGTTCTAGAATCCACACGGTAGACTATGCCTAACAATGACAAAATCTCAAAGAACACCGCAGCGGTGCAAGGAACTCCGATGAGCCATTCTGCGCAAATGGCGGTTGCTCGAGCGTGAAGACCTAGGGTAGAGCATAGAACACGAAGTGACAATCACGAAGGGCTATTTAACGCGCCTCGACGTGTGTGTTTGGCCTGAATTCCGCAGCACGGTCATTGTGATGGTGGACTCCAGCTTCGACATGGTGAGGCGACACGGCGTAATCACAAAGGTCCACGTGTCCTTGATCCGGCGGTTCACACTCGCACGGCTATGTGGACAGTTCCTGATTCAAACGGCCGATGGGTTAGGGTTAGGATTTGAGTGGGTTACGGCACGGGTTGGGTTGGGCTAGGTAGGTTAGGCCCATTAGGGTTCGTCCTAGTACTGTTTAGTGATTATACAGTTTTTTATGTAAAATAATTTTAGGAAATAGATTAAGTCAAGAAAAATAGTAAAAATATCAGAAAAATTCTGGAAAATATCTTGAGATATTTTGAACTCAAATAAAATATTTCCAATCAAAATTTATATAAAATTTTCAAATATTTAATTAATTCAACAAAAGCTTGATTCAAACTAATTCAAAATAAATCTAAATAAATTTGAGAAAATTCCCAAAAATTCAAAAGCACAATAAATACAAGAAAAACAAAAATTAGGATGTTACACTTGTCGAGCTCTAGGATCTCGGAGGCACTCCACCGGTCCAACCGCATCCACAAGCGCACTTCGGCCTTCTCCTTGCTAACCTTTGCCAGACACAACGCCATAGTTTGAAACATGGGATGATAGGCTCATGGCCTCGAGTAGTGGACCAGTGGGTTAGATTTCTGGAAGTTTTAATTTCATTTATACAGTATTTCTGTTTTTATTGGAACTAGCTTTTCCGTTTCTGTTTCCAGAAAAAAAAAATTATTTCCGTTTCTATATGGATATTTTCTATTTCTGTTTTCGAAAAAAACTTCCATTTCTATTTTTCTCCAAAACGATCTGAACCTTTTCGTTCCGTTTTCACCCCCTATATGTTCATGTGTCCTACCCAAGCTCACGTACTCGGCTGACTTAACTTGTGGCCTATATTGTTAGCGTCGATATGGTACATGGCCATTGACGTACCAACATCGGTACATCTGGTTGGGACTTTTCGTTTTATTACTTGTTGATGATGACATGACTTATTGATCGAATACAGCATTGACCTTGTACAGTGTATAGGCACGTCTGTCTGGAGTTTGCGAAATGAGAAATTAATTCTGGGCTAAATAGATATCCAAAAATCTTCCATATGATCGTGGCTCGAGCTCTCGCGCTTGCTTATATGCTCAATTTGAACCGTCGATTCTGTTATCGATTTTCTCTATATATGCAGTTTGCTTCGATGGTCGCACTTATTGCGCATTTCGTTTTGGCAATTGTTTTGAAATAACTAAATTATTTCAAGGTTGAATCTCAAGATCATGATGATAACTGTCATGAATGATCGTAATGATGACTCTATGAGCAGGTTACTACACTTGCATTGCTGGCCTTACTGCTTTACACGCATTAGATTATTTTTGTTGCCGGGGAGGCTTCCATGACCATTGACCTACCAACATCTGTATGTCTGGTTGGGACTTTTTGTGATACTACGGATCGACGGTGTGAGTCTTTTCCGATGTCGGCATGTCGGTACGACTTTAGTAGCATGTTTTTGGGCCTTCCGGGGAAGTTCGGGCCTAGCGGGAGCTAGTTTGGACCTTAGGGGAAGGAAGTGGGCCGTTTGGTCGAGTTTTGGGCCCATGGGGGAAACCTGAAATTTCTGCCTTGGGGGCGCCCCCACCCTTGCTTGTGCGCCCCCCACTCCCTTTCCCAACCCTAGCCGCCACCTCCTAGCCCCCCATGCGCCTCCACCCTCCACCCTCCACCTTCCTCTCCATCTTCCCCCATGGCGCCACCACCTCTCCCCTCCCCTCTCCACCCCCCTTGCTGCCCTAGAAGAGATCCCCACCTCACCATCCCGTTGATCTCTCCATCGGGAAGCCCCGCGATGAGGAGATCCGGCGGTTCCGGCGCGAGGAAGACGATCGGGAACTCGGGTGGAAGGATTTTGGCGTTCATCGTTCGTCGGGAAGAGGTATGTTTTGGGTGATCCTTGGAGGTTGGTCTAGGTACCGTTCTAGATGTCGTTTTGATGTTTTTAGATCAAGTGGTGGTGCTGTGATGGAGTAGATTGGATGAAATCTAGAGTTTGCCACGTTCTCTGCTTCGGGCAGATTGTGCAGTAGACCTAGGGTTTGAGTTTTCGCGACCTTAAAGTCGGAATTTGGTTGGGTGCCTGTTGAGAAAGTTGTAGGTAACTTCAATACCTTTCAGTGGACATAAAGAACGTCCAATTCCGCCCAGCCATTTGAAAATTATGCTCGATTTACCGAACGTGTTCAAATCTGTGACGTAGCTGGGACAGAACGTAGAGTTTTGTAAATTAGATAACTTTAGAGTCCGAATCAGCTTTTCCATATACTTAGAAAAAGTTAGTAAATTTCCTAAGCTACGCGAGGATGTACTCGTTTAATCGATTCAGAGTCCTAGAACTAAAGTTATGCTAGATTGAAGTCTGCTGTCCCGGGGGGGGGGACAGATTCTCTGTTTTTCGTTTTCGGGAGTAGTTTGCGAAATCGGGGTAGGTGGGTGATGGCGTACTGTTTTGTGGGCACGTTGTGATTGTGTGGCATCTATGTGCAGGTGGTGTGACCCCGGGAGTGCCCTCCTCATCCCGCCAATCCGTCGCCCGAGGTTAAGGCAAGTGTATTGGGATGGGTAGCATGTGGTTTTTGTGCTTGTCTTGACTAGATGCAATTGTTTACATGTTATGCTATCTTGCTATGCTTAGTGTTTGCCATGATATGATAAAAAGGGTATGTTAAGATGCTATGCAATGGTTTATGGTTAATGTTTATGGCCTATGTTGCATACATGGCATGAAACTTAGCCCGGTCGGTGAGAACGTCATAACTATTTCGGTAAGGTCGGTGAGAAAGTTATGACTAATCCGGAGCGCCATGGATATAAGACCTACCTCGTGATTCCACCCACGCGGTGAGTGGAAGCGAGGAGTAGGCACCCTCCATCTACGGGATGGAAGGAGGACGTGGGTGCACGCCGACGGGTGTGCACTCGGCAATACTGGTATTTGCGTCGAGGAGACATGTGCATTGCATTCATAATGATGATGATGATGAAATGATCTCAATGAGGTTGGGATATGAATATGATGTTGCATTTGAAGTATGACTTGATCATGATGTTAATTTGTTATGTAGAGATGATAATAATTGAATTGTTCTGTATTGTCCATTGCAATATACTTGCTGAGTGATGAACTCACGCTTGTGCTTTCTTGATGTTTAGGTACCATGAGACCGGCATGCGGGAAAGAGAACTAGTCACACTTCCACACGTAGCTCACGCATTTGATCCCACAGTCTATTCATCTGGAGTCTTGATAATAAATTTAGTGTGTTGCAACTTGGTTTATGATTTATTTGTGTGCTATAAGTGCCTTAATCGTTTCGTTTGGCGCATGAAGAGTTTGAATGCTTAAGTTGGACTTATATTGCTGTCATGTCATTGAGTATTGCTGTTTTAAATGTCTCGTTTTATGCCATATTTTGCTATGCTATTATTGTTGCTTCAAATCATGTTAAAACAAAGGAGATGCTGCCGAAATTTTCGGTTTTAGCATTTACGCCTTTGCTGTAATTTATTTTAATTTGTGGTATTTAGGTAATGTTTAGTCTATGTTTGGTAGCATTCGGGCATACTAGATGCCGGGATGTTACACTTTTCGTTTTATTAATTGTTGATGATGACATGACTTAGATTGATCAAATACAGCATTCTCTGCACGATTTGACAATGGTACTTAATTCTGAATTTACTTGTTCAATTAATATAGCGTCTGTGACTAGGAGAAATTGAAAATAAATATCAGGTGGAAACCATCTTATCTGTGTAAACTCCGGAAATAATGTATAAAGTTTTCAAAAATTCAACACAAATTTGCATATGTAATGGATATGATATTCTAAACCCTGTAAGAATACAATATCAAACTTGAAATTGACAAGCATCGAAATAAATAGTGATGAAACATAGAAAAATCAGTAAGTGCTGAATTTGTCTTTTATATTTGCAAAATCGAGTGAGTTCGATCTTGAATTTTTGTAGGGTTATAGAATGTCACTCCATTACATATGAAATTTTTGGGTAATATTTTAAAACTTTTACACGTGGTTTCTGCATAGATTGTATGGAAAGGGTGGTTTCCAATATGATATTTGCCCAAAATGGAAATACATAATTGCTGGTAGTTGTTTGTTCCATGGAAAAATAGTAAATCTTCGGGCTTGCCCATGGATCATCTTAACTATTAGCATATCTAATCCAGGTTCTACTTACAGTGTGATTATGATTTTTGTAAGAACTTATTTTTTTCAGAGAAATATTGTCAATTAATCAGGATTCAACACTGCATCGCACCACTGACAAAATTGCGAACAACAAATGGGACAAATACTATTGATGTGAACTGATCACAAGCACCCAAAGAGCTCACTACCATGCAAAAAAAGAGCACTTTTACGGTACACTAAATTGAATATGAACCGTTCATTCTTTTCGATCCAATGGATCGGATTAACTAGAGTTTACTTATACTTCATCTAGTAGTACAGTAGTAGAAACAACCTTAACAAATCAACGGTTAGATTTGATTTCTACTACACACTATATACTACCAGTATAATACACCGTAAAATTTCTAAAAAAAAAAAAAAAGCTTGGAAAGTTACCTCCAAATAATAGCCGTGGATGTACACATCAAGTCTACAAGTTCATGGCTAACCATGAATGGCTGCTCTGGTTGGTCAAATAAAATATGGCTGCTCTCGTATATATTTTTCAATTATACCCTTGTTGTGAAGAGTTCAGCAAATTATTCGTGTTATGAACTTACAACATGTCGGGGAGTTTCAAGATGGGAAATCAACCAACCAAACAACCCCTCAGCTTCCGGAAAGCTCTTAACGAATTGAAGATGGAAATGAACTACCTATTTCCATATTGCAACACTAATGACCATGTCCTTGCAGTCCAAATCCTTAATGAACGCACTGAAATTCTCTTTGATTTTGATTAGTCTACATAGGACACCAGTGACCACCAATTTTTATTTCAATTATAGCTTGACACGACTGCATACTTGGTTTTGATTAGAGTTCATTCTTCTATTGCATTTTGATTAGAGTTCATTCTTCTATTGCGTGACGCCCTCACCTACTGTACTCTGGACCTGCCAACTTACTCTGCACCTGCCAACCGCACAAAGACATGCATGCTTCTTTTGTTGACCAGGACATGTTCGTGCGCTAAAAATTAAGTATAACCAAACCTATTTGCATGTTTAAAAACATGTCACTACAGTCCAGCCAGCTATGATCTATGTCTATGCATCAAATGTGTCAAGAGAGAAACTTGTATAAAAAGATAGGAGAATGATGGAAAAAAAAGGCACCCAAAATCTTGGCAGAGGTTAATCATGCTGAGCAACACATTAGCATACAATCAGCAAACAGTAGCACCAACCACTCTTTCTGAATAGCTTGCAAGAGACAAATAGCTATTTAGGATGTATATTTCTTCCCCTTTACTCTTCTAGTAACTGCTGAGGTAAGGCACACAAGCCTTTCTTCTCTGCTGAAAACTACAGCAGAAAGATGCACACCAGCAAAGCCTCATCGTATATGATACGAACAATTCTCCTCGAGAACATTGCATGATTACTTACCTCATCCGTGGGAAAAAAGGAGCGGAAAGAATTGATGATTGAGGTGTTATATACTTCATGGACGTCTGTATCATCTGAGGTGGCTGAGGTGGCTGGTGTGGTGGTGCCTGCGCTCATCAAGGCCACAGCATTGTATCACAGGGTAGCAAGCCACAAAGAGGCACCTCCCAATCCCTCTAATGACAGAGCTGAGCGCATAGCAGGGGCAGCAAGCGTAAGCCAAGAAGGGGTAGTCCTCATCATGAGCCCCCTCACCTCTTCCTCTGTGGCGATTGCTCTTACTATGACCCACTTCTTCTCTATTCTTTCTTGTTTCCATTTTCTTCCAAACCTAAAAGAAAAGGAGAAAAAACAAGAAGCAACTACTTGAATTAGAAGGTGTTTTACAGATATGGATATGCACAAACCAATTATCCAATCATGATACTTTGATGCTACTCTGATAATAAAGAGAATGAATTCGATAAACCAAGATGTATCGGAGAATATGAACTAGGGACACGAACAGGGGAGATAAGCTAGAATCTTTGGTGCATACCTTCAGCTGGATAAGCCCTACTTGGAACCCACAAATTGGCAAGAACCCTGACAAAACAGATGCTTGCTTTCCCATCAGTTGTACAAGAGGTTTGTATATAGTTGAAAGAAGCTTTTCCAAGGCTCCAACGAAGAGGCGAAGAGATGCCTTAGTAAGATGCTTGCACTCATGTTTCTCTTTATGATTCCTTGTTAGTCTTCTGCTCCCTTTTTTTATTTTAATATATGTTGGATGATTTTTCTTTGTCTTAGGCGTCACCAACTGTTTAAATAAAAGGACACGACGCATTATCTGGTGAAATGTTTTTGTTGGGTCGTATTCTCCCTTACAGACACAGACAAGGAAAATGGAAAGTGGTAGTTACTAGGTAGCACCTACAAGACCACCACGAACTACAAGCGTGATCTGGCACTGGAGTTCAATTTTGTTTTCGTCTTAGGTTCCAGCAGTGTCCAAAATTGTTTAGTGTACCACAGCAATGCTACTCTGATAATTAAGAGTATGGCAACTGTACAGCTGGAATTTTTTACGAAGATAGAAAAACCTTTACCACCGCCGCTGTCGGGACTGCTAGAGCGCACAGAGGACCAACCAACGCTGGAGAATAATAGTTCCTGTCTTCAGGATAAGATTTGGGATATCTATAATTAGTTTTTATAGCCCGTGAAAGTTATGAAAAACGTAAATTTCTATCTAAAGTTTAATTAGAGTATAATAATATAAAATTTGGTTGAGCGGTTTAAATGTTATGACTTGTAGAACTTATTATCCAGAAATTCGTGGTAATCTGCGATTAGGGCTAGTTAATGAGCGAATTAAATTATGTCCATAACTAAAGAAAGCTAGATAATGTTCCGTCGATTCTAGAGATATTATGGTTTACTATGCTTGGAGTTGTATAAAAATAGTTATGAAATTGTGAAGCCTCCTATCCAGTAAAACAACAAATCAGTCTTTGGGGTTGGAAATGAGGGTTAAATGAATTAATTGAAAAAGATAGATAACTAGAATATTGTAGGTAATCTTCTATAGTTTTCAGAAAACATGGTTTGTTGTATTTAGACTCCTAAGCTAAGAGTTAAGGCGTTTCGACTGTCAGAATAGCGCAGGGTAAACTGTCCGACGAGGGAGAAATTTAAGTCTAGGGTTGTGCGTAGATGTGATGTTGTTATGTTTGATGCTTATACTGTTATCGTATGATTTTGAGATAAATTTACCTACTGTAGGAGGTGTAACTTCGGGTTTGACTTCGACCTCATGCTATTCCGTTATTGATGGGTAAAAAATCAAGGGCATGCATGGTAGAATGATGATTTGTTTAAGATGAATTGTTTCTTAAATTTAATTGATACATTACCATTTTATATGATTATTGTCAATTATTGTTACTGTTTATGCTCCTGATTTTGATAATGATGATGAAAGATAGATAATGAATACCATAATTTGTATTGGCATCTTATGCATCATGTGGATAAGAGGTGATATGTGTGGCACTCTAAGACCTATTTTGTGTGGGCATGAAAGACCTAAGGAGGTAGGCCCCTCCACATGACAAAAGAGAATGAGAGGGTTCGACATTGACGGGTGTACACTTAGCTATACTAGTATAGGTTATGTGATGTGCATATGGGCATTTAGACAGAATGCATAGTATGAATGAAAGAAAAATAAATTAATTTGATGAATTTATTTGCATGTGATGTTATCATTCTATGATGTTGTTGACACCAAAATCTAGCACATGGTTGATTTGGTAAGATAGATTGGTATGGTTAGTTGATTAAGGATAGTATCGGGTTTGGAAAAACATAAGCCGATAATGGTTTATCGGATTATAACCGACGATTAGTACTAAAAGGAAAGTATCTTGGGGGGAAACTGAGACTGATACGGATAGTTATGTGAAGAGTCCAAGGAGAACACGATCGGGGTTAGATACTATAAAAGAAGATGATAGGCGACATCGGGAATAGATACAATCAACCAAACAACCAATCTACTTTTTGTTTTTACTTTTCATCTACTAGGAGTAGAATTTTAGATTTGTAATCTTTCATCTCTAATTCGTTTTATCAATAAAGTTGTGCATCACCAATTATTGATTTTTGTCAACTTACACCAACCCAGGTTTGTTTTTTTCTCTAATTTTGTTGCGCATCACCTTTTTTTAGGAAAACATGTCCTTTACCTCTGTCTAATCAACTCAATCTGTTTAATTAGATCTATCAGTTACTTTTCATCTAAATCGGCTCAAACGGCCGGCTGGAATAGATCGTTGTTGAGATATTAGATCGGTTTAATGACAAATTGAATTATATATTATCCTCTTGCTGATTGCGGGATCAAATCGGCTGGCACACCTGCACCCAAAATTAAACATGGTGTTTGTGTGTGCTGATTGTTGATCAACCCTTTGTCATATTTTTTGGCGTCAACATATTTTTGGCACGCCCGGTGGGACACCATCGGACGACGATGTCTTCTTCTGGAAAGTCAATCCCTCCATCCGATGTCAATCCTTATGCTATAATCGTCCCCCCATTGGACGATTTGATGCCAAAATAGCAACAAGAAATTAAAGATTAGAAGGCTGCATTTGAGCAGATGATGCTCAATTGCTATCAGAAGACCCAACACGGCATCACGCAAAAGTCCGTGTTGCCGACGGTTAGCTTCGGTGGCAAGGAGGCTCCAGATGCTATGAAAAGAGCACATGTAAGCCGATATATGCCCATTCAGGTGGAGTTATCGGATATGATTAATCAATCTATGCATTGTGCTCTCATCAACCAGTCATCGGCTTTAGTAACAACCCTTAAGCCAATGATAGCTAATAGCGTAAAAGAAGTCATGCAAGAAATGGTGTCAGCTGGGACCCTACTCGATCCCTTGCCGACATACTCAGTTTACTCCAATGCCCAGAACGTCTAGAATGTGAAGCCCATGGTCGATCCAAAACTATCGGTTGCTATCCCTACATTAGTGCCAACATAGCCGACCGTGGCATTGCCATAGGATCTCAGTGTGAGCGGAATTACTCATTACCAGGCTTACATAGATTGCTCCAAATTGGGCAACCAGTAGGGGTGGGCATTTTTAAACTAAAACTGAAAAACCAAATCGAACCAATTTAACCGAATTTTTTAGTTTTTTCGGCTTTCGGTTTTCAGTTCGCTTTTTATTTTAGTTGTATTCGTTTTCAGTTCGGTTTCCGGAAGCTAGAAACCGATTCTACTAAAAAACCGAATATTGTCCGCCACTCGATCCCCAACTCACGGAGCCAGCCCGACAGTTCGGCACTTTGACATTTCAGCCCATTAGCCCAAAGCACCAGATGGCGAGGTCCCCATTCCTCCTGTTCCCCGATCGGATCGATCCCCAAATCCTCCTCCCACGGCCGCCGCCCCGAGGCCCCTGAAGCATTTTGTCCTATAGGCCAGAGCACCGTAGCGACCGAGACAAGCACATCACATGGTTCGCTTGTCATAAAGATCAACGCGGCCGCATAGAGCTCGCAATGCATGCCTCAGCAGGGCCGCAACCCGCCTGCGCCCGCCGCCCCCATGGACTCCTCATTGCAGTCGCCGCCTTCAGCTAGGGCAGACCCAGGGGTGAAAACAGGTCGGGTAATACCCGACCCGTATGGGTACCCACGCTGCGCATTACCCGAATTTTCAGCCGGGTATTTGTACCCGTTGGGTTTAGGTTCGGGTACTACCCGGTTATTTTCTAGCCGGGTACGAATCGAATACGGGAGAAACAGTACCCGACGGATACGGGTACCTGGACCCGGATAAAAAATTCTATCCCGGTACCCAGATTGTAACAGGCCCGGTCCTCTTCTCTACTCATCAGTCATCAAAACCACTCTCGAGTCTCCGTTCTGCACAAGCGCCCCGCCGCTGCCCTCCGGCGCCCCGCCCCGCCCTCCGCCCCTCCAGCGCCCCGCCCTGTCCCCGTGTCTGCATGGCGCCGCCGCCAGTCGCCGCCTTGCCGCCGCCCTTCGACGCCCCAGAATAGACATGAAATCTATTTTCCCTCTCTCCTCTGAATTCTCATCCCCAGCCCTTCCCCTTCTCATCCCAATTCTCTCAAAATTATTCATTTGTATTCCGATTTGTGCATCTCCGATCAATTGGGAATCCAACCGGACCATGCCGCCACAGAATTCTTGGATCGATTTCTTTTGTTGGTGACGATCCCTACCTATTTGCTTGGATTGCTAGGGGGAGGGGTTCTTGGCTCGGGCGGCAAGATGAGGCTGCTCCGGGTGGCCATGTGCAACCTGAACCAGTGGGCGATGGACTTCGACACCAACCTCCGCAACGTCAAGGAGTCCATCGTCCGGGCCAAGGTCGGGGGCGCCACCGTCCGCGTCGGCCCCGAGCTCGAGCTCACCGGATACGACAGCGAGGACCACTTCCTCGAGCAGGACGCCGTCGAGCACGCGTGAGTATTTTCTCGCCCTTTCTGAATCATCACGGTCGTCTGAGTTCTTTTCCTGTCGTGATTGATGGATTATTGGTGGAAACCATCGTGGCCTACATATTGTTGATTTTGAACCTATGTGTTAGACAAGGCAGATATAGCAGTAGCAGTGTGAAGATGCTACTTTCAATATCTCTTTATGTCATAGAAAATCTTCTCCTGGCACTACTTCTACTCCACTTTGGTAGAATCGGTAAGGCGTCCAGGCATTACTATGGAATTGAATTGAATTGGGAACCAGAACTGATAAATTGATGATTGGCTAGTGCCTGTTATTTTCTTTTCGGAACATAGGCATCTTACAATTGGAGAGTGAGATTGCAGTTGTCTTTTTTTTCGAAACAAAGATTTTAGTTGTCTAATATGTCTTAGCTTTTACCGTTTTGGTTTGTGTTGGCACACGCATTTCTTATTTTTATATTCTGCAGCACAGGGAGATCTTTCTATTTCTTTTCCCATGAATGCATGGTTAAATCAAGTGCCTGAGGATCACAGAACTCTATTAGGAAGTTTTGTTTCAGCACTACTAGTTTGCTTCTTTTTGTATGGAAATTCATTGTGTGTAAATTTCTAATTGAAATGATAGGAATCAGGTAGTATTTATGCGCTTTATTTCTCCCTCTATAATTGCTGCAGAGTTGTACATGAGTATTTTAAGTAGTTATTTTTAGCCAAATTGTTTTTGTGGGCCAGTCAAAAGCATGCAGATGAAGCTTGAATTCGTATGTTTACTCTTTGAATAATGAATACTTATTGCACAAGAACTGGTAGTTCGAAAGCATGACAGACAACTAACTGATCCCTGATACTGAAATTCTGGTTGAGGTTTCACATTCTAATTGATAATAAAACAAGTTAATGAGTTGTGTTTAAGTAAATAGGGAGATCTTCAATTTCTTGATGTGTAAGTACTAATGCTTAAATTGGTTTTTCCTGATTGTGAACTTGTGATTTCAGCTTGATGCTTTCCTAGTGAGCACACTAATATTTTTTTGCTGCATAATCACATAGATATTGTGACCATTAAAGAACTCCAGTTAGACATTTTCTAAATCAAGTTGGATATTAAAAAAACAACTTTCTTAGTGTTTTTCCAAATCACAACTCAACAGGCACTAACTACTAGAAGTACTTGGCTTACTGGGGTGACCAATTCTTACACAAGAAATGGATAGCTCAACTCAACTCCTTATTCTCTACTACAAATTTGATACAACAAGAGACTCAAACGTCATTAATTATTAAATTTTATATGTGATGTGTGATCGATAATTTATGCATTTCTTGATCATACTAAACTATTTAATTATCTGGTTGCACGGTTATCATCTTATTCTATTATGGCTTTGATTTTAATTGCTGTTTTTCAGATCATTGGCTGCTGAAACCTGTGAAGAGCTCATTACTGCAAATGCTCCTCGGATTGACCTAGCATTGAATGGTGTTGAGGTTTTCATGAATGCAAGTGGAAGCCATCATCAGTTACGGAAGCTCAATCTTCGGATTGATTCCATTAGAAATGCAACCCGTTTATGTGGTGGTGTTTACAAGTATGCTAATCAACACTACTACAGAACCGGGCATCACAACCGGCATATTAGAAGCGGTTTCATGCGAACCGGTTGTAATGTGAGCACCAGAAGCGGTTCGTGGCAATGGGCAGGAGAGGACCTCTAGAACCGGTTTGAGCCACGAACCGCTTCTGATATTTGAGCTTTAGAAGCGGTTCGTGTATAAAACCGCTTCTGGAAAGTCAGAAGCGGTTTGAAACACAAACCGCTTCTAGAATTCAACTATCAGAAGCGGTTTGTGTCTCCAACCGGTTCTAGAAGCCCTCCCGCCCAGCACATTTTAAACCCTTCTTCCTTCCCGAGCCAACAATCATGAACAATGGAGGCCGATCACTGTTCGTTCCGGGGAGGTGCTGCCCAAATTTTTAGTTTTTAAATTGCCGGTGATTTAGCTTCAAATTAAGTGTTTCAAGGTCAGTAAGAGCATGTTAGCATCTTTCTCACCTACATATTGCTGTTTTTTATGCATTGGATGTGGAGAAATCATGATTTATTCATGTTGAAATGTGTTCCTTAATTTGCTAGGTCACTCTAGAACATGTTGAAATGTGTATGGTATGAAGTTGTTCCCCAAAATTTATTTTGTATGCTTGTTTTTGTTATGGTATGAAGATGTATGGTGGTGATATAGTTCAAAATATGACATTGCAATTAATGAAGTAATTAGTAGTGTATAAAATAAAATAGGAAAACATGTGAAGGATAAAAAAATAATTACAAAGGTAGAAAGGGATAAAAAAAATAATTAGAAAGGTAGATCTTTAATTGCATGAAGGTGTAGGTGGGGTTGTTTTTCTTGGAGAAGAAAAAATATATGAAATTATAACTTGTTGTAGATGAACCTAAGCAATGGATGTACAATGCGGACCATCGCTCGAGAGAGTTCATTGATGGCGTCGCGAGCATTTCTCGATGCGGCCATTGCATTCCTGCCTCGAGCAGCTTCATATGTTGTCCGTGCGTAGATTGCAAGAACGAGAAGGAGCACTCACGGCGATGGCGTGTTATGAACCATTTGATGATGAGAGGTTTCATGCCAAACTATACCTATTGGACCAACCATGGCGAAGACGAGGAAGACGATAAAGAAGACGAGGAAGAAGAAGAGGGATTCAACAATATCCCGGACGCCACGCAATGCTATTCCGTGGGAGATACACTCAGTGACTTTGGTGGTGATGAGTGGACCGAGATCTTTGCGTGATGGTGAGGAGACTACACCGATGAAAGATATTCGAGAAGTTCCAGCGCATGTTAGAGGACCACGTAACTCCTCTGTACCCAAAGCGTAGGCAGGACCACAAAAAGTTGCGTACCACACTTGAACTTATGCAATGGAAGGCCACAAATAGTGTGTCAGATAAGGGATTCGATGAGTTGTTATCACTCATAAAGAAGTTGCTTCCAGAAGATAACACTCTACCTGAATCTACATATGAAGCAATGGAAGTAAATGCCCTTTGGGACTGAAAGTACAGAAGATACACGCATGTTGTAACGATTGCATCCTGTATCGCAATGCATATGCCAATTTGGATGTTTGTCCAGTGTGCAAAGAATCACGGTATAAGGTGAAGAGAGATGATCCAGGTGAAATAGATGGGGAGCGTAAGAAGAAGAGACCTCCAGCTAAAGTGTTGTGGTATTTCCCTGTGATTCCCCGATTGAAGCGTATGTTTGCGAACAAAGCGCATGCCCAGATGATGCGTTGGCACAAAGAAGAGCGTAAGGATGACGGTATGCTTAGACACCCTGCAGATGGCTCACAGTGGAGGAAAGTCGATCGGACGTACCCAGACTTCGCACAAGAGGTGAGAAACATAAGGTTTGGGTTAAGTACCGATGGGATGAATCCTTTCGGAGAGTTGAGCAGCAACCATAGCACCTGGCCTGTTACACTATGCATGTATAACATTCCTCCATGGTTGTGCATGAAGCGAAAGTACATCATGATGCCGTTGTTGATCCAAGGCCCCAAGCAACCTGGAAATGACATCGATGTCTACCTGAAACCATTGGTTGAAGATCTTGTGACGTTGTGGGAGGATGGTGCACGGGTATGGGATGAGTACAAAAGGGATTATTTCACCCTACGTGCATTGTTATTTGTAACAATCAACGATCGCCTGGCTTCCTCAGTAACTGTCCGGCCAAACTATCAAAGGATATAGAGCTTGCGTCCAATGCTTAGATGAAACGGACAGCATGTACCTGAAAAACTCTCGAAAGGTTGTGTACATGGGCCACCGTAGGTTTCTTCCTACGAGTCACCCATGGCGGAAGAAGTGCAGGAAATTTAACGGGCAACTAGACCTTTGTGCTAGGCCTCAACATCGTACTGGACTACATGTACTTGCTATGGTAAAGAATCTAAAGTAGTATTCGGAAAGGGTCCTGGAAGTAAACCTGTGCAGAATGAGGATGGTCATGCACCAATGTGGAAGAAGTCAATATTTTGGGACTTGCCTTATTGGGAAGTCTTAGAGGTTCGACACTCACTTGGCTTCATGCACATCACGAAGAATGTTTGCTTGAACCTGCTAGGCTACATATATATGTATGACCAATCAAAAGATACACTGCAAGCTCGAAAGGACCTTAAACTCTTGGAACTGAGGAACGACCTACATCCGAAAAAGGGAGAAAAAGGACAACATTACCTACATCCTGCGAGCTACACTCTAAGCAAAGATGAGAAAAAAGCATGATAGAGTGCCTGAATAGTGTGAAGGTCCCTTCCGGATACTCATCGAATGTAAAGAGACTCATAAACACGAAAGAGAATAAAATCGTACATCTGAAATGCCATGACTGTCTTGTATTGATGACACAGCTGCTCCCAGTGGCTACAAGAGCTATACTTCCCGAGTGGGTACGAGGGACAATCACAAAGCTGTGTTCCTTTTTCAACGCGATTTTGCAGAAGGTCATCGACCCAGATAAACTAAGTAATCTGCAGGATGACGTGGTACAAAGTGTGGTTTGTCTTGAGATGATATTTCCTCCTGCGTTCTTTGATATTATGGTTCATCTCACTGTTCACCTTGTCAAAGAGATAGGTATTCTCGGACCCGTGTATCTGCACAACATGTTCCCTTTCGAGAGGTACATGAGTGTGCTAAAGAAGTATGTTCGTAACCGTTCTCGTCCGGAAGGATGCATTGCCGAGGGTTATGGGACAGAGGAGGTGATTGAGTTTTGTGTAGATTACATTAATGATCTAAATCCGATCGGCGTCCCTATATCACGCCATGAGGGGAGGCTACGGGGAAAAGGGACACTAGGAACGGAAGCAATTGCATGCAATGATCTTCTTACATTTAACCAAGCACATTTCACGGTTTTGAAACAATCAACTGTGGTGGCCCCGTATGTTGTTGAGCATAGGAGTATTCTACGTCGTGAATTCCCTGGGAGGTCTGAGGATTGGATAACACTGAAGCACATGGATTCTTTCGGCGCTTGGTTACAAAACTATATCCTTTTCAAAGGGCCAGACAATGAACAGTTGCAACGATTGGCACGGGGACCTTCTAGTGAAATCGTGAAATTCAAGGGGTACGAGATAAATGGTTACACATTTTACACCAGATCCCAGGATAACAAGACCACCAATCAGAACAGCGGTGTCCGCATAGATGCTGAAGACAACAAAGGCAAGGTGGACACATATTTTGGTTTCATAGAAGAGATATGGGAGCTTGACTATGGACCTTTAAAGGTCCCTCTATTCAAGTGCCAATGGGTCAAACTGACTTCAGGCGGCGTAAAGGTCGACAAATACGGCATGACAACCGTTGACCTCACGCAAGTCGGCTATAGGCGCGAACTGTTCGTCCTTGCAAATGATGTGAGACAGGTCTTCTATGTAATAGACATGTCAAGCAAACCTAAGAAGCAGAAAGATAATAATAAGCCAAGGCGACACGTGGTTCTCCAAGGCAAACGAAGGATTGTCGGAGTTGAGGACGTCACAGATGAGGAAGAGTATAGTCAGTTCGACGAGCTCCCTCCTTTTGCGGTGGATGTTGACATAAGCCTCCTGAATGACACAGACGTGGATGCTCCTTACATACATCACGATCATAATGAAGGAAGACTTGTAAAGACATAGTATGGTACTACTTAAAATGTAGTACTACTATATAAACTTATTTATTTGAACTTGTGTGATAATTTTTAGATGTGTCTTCTACTGCTTATTTGAAATAAACCATATAAAGAATATACAATAAAGAAATTAACCTTATGGAATAAACAATAAATAAATAAAGAATATAAAGGATAAACAATAAAGAAATAAACCTTATGGAATAAACAATAAAGAAATAAACCTTATGGAATAAACAATAAAGAAATAAAGAATATAAAGGATAAACAATAAAGAAATAAAGAATAAAAAGGATAAACAATAAAGAAATAAACCTTATGGCAAGATAAAATAAAGAAATAAAGAATATAAAGGATAAACAATAAAGAAATAAAGAATATAAAGGATAAACAATAAAGAAATAAACCTTATGGAATAAACAATAAAGAAATAAAGAATAAACAATAAAGAAATAAACAGAATAAATAATAAAGAAATAAACAGCCAAAATAAAGAAAGTAAAGAATGTAAAATTAACAACCGAAATAAAGAAAGTAAAAAAAAGGAAAGGCCTACGGGGCGCGAGTGGGGCTCGAACAGGCGACCTCGTGGTTGCCCGCACTCAAGCGCCCGCACTAGCTAGGCGGGAGGGGAGAGTTCTTGTTAACCTGAATAGGCAACGCAATCTTTTAAGTATTATGTGTCGGTACTATTACAAGCGGTTCCAATTAATAACCGCTTGTAGAGAGGGCTACTACAAGCGGTTCCAATTAATAACTGCTTGTAGAGATGGCTTCTACAAGCGGTTCCAATTAATAACCGCTTGTAGAAGGTTTTACAAGCGGTTCGTTTTATGAACCGCTTGTAGAGGTCACGTTTACAAGCGGTTCGTAATACGAACCGCTTGTAGAAGTGGCTTCCTTTATATATCGCTTGCGCGCTCTCACTTGGTCACACCTCCAATTTTTTCTAAGTCCCGCGCGCCCTGGTCACACCGTGCGCGCCCTGCTCGCCTCCTCTGCGCACCGCGCCTCCGCCACCGCGCCGACGCCGTCTCCGCCACCACGCCGACGTCGCCCTACGCCACCCCACCCCGGAGGAGCTAGGTATGGCTGTGTGTACACCCCCAGCTCCTCCTTTTGCGCTTGCCCATAAGGTGTTCGACGAAATGCCCACAAAGCATTTTCATGTTTACGTATGTTCGCGATGGTATATGTATGTTGGTATGATGGTATATTCATGTTGGTATGTTCATATATGTATTTGGTATGTATATGTATTTGGTATTTAGTATTTATGTTGGTATGTATGTTGGTATGTATTTGGTATGTATGTGTATATATATTGGTTATGTATGTTGGTATGTATGTTGGTATGTATTTGGTATGTATGTTGGTATGTATTTGGTATGTATGTTGGTATATATATGTTGGCGATGGTTATGTATGTTGGCTATATATAGAAAACTCCTGTTGTTTTTCGTTTCTATCGACGGCGCTTTTTGAGGGATAGGAACTAGGACAGAGCTAGCGGCCGCGCTATAATCGCGAAAAGTAGTATAAACAACATGGTGAATTCTTACTGATTAAAATGGTATATGTATGTATGCTGTAATCGCGCTTTTTGTTGGCGATGGTTATGTATGTATGCTGTAATCGCGAAAAGTAGTATAAACGAATCTCCGGCGGCGAAGTTCCTTCTCCTGGTGAATCTTACTGATTAAAATGGTATAAATTCTTACTGATTAAAATGTTTAATACTAGTGATTGTCTTTCCAACCGAGCAATTACTAGTTACTCCTGGATTTAGAACATGTTCCTTTTCCATACTTGAAATTTAGCATTATATACTTCTTTCCTTGCTAAGCAACTTCTTCCATCGCTAAGGACTGAAGCAGTATATACTTCAGTGTTGTTTGATACTCCCATTACTTGGCACAGAAAGCAGTATTACAGGGATAGTATATACTCCAAATGATGCCATACCAAATCTCCCATAGACGATACTTCCCCTAGTTTCAAGGACTAGTTCTGCTAAGATCGACTGGCTCAACCGCTAATGGATATATCCAATACCAAATCATCCGTTAGGTGGTTGACATCTCAAGGCTGATCAACCGTAGGGAAGGATTGAAGTATGTACTCCTGGGAGCACCAAACAGGCTTCCTATATATATATATATAACAACACATATATATATATATATGTATGTATGTTGTTTCCTCATGTTGGTATATGTATACCTATATATATATGTTGTTATAGATGTTTTCGAATTTAAGGTTACATTATATCAACATTTACTTCGAATTAGGATAGATGGCACAACCAACACGTGGTGACCCTAATTTCGACGTGGAAGAACAGTTCCTGTTAGACTCCATCGCCGACTATGAAGGTGATCCTGCAGCCGCTGTGGCCGGTAACACTGGTTCCTGCGAGAACGTGGACACCGTTGACACCGAGGTATAGTCAGAAGAAAATAATTCCCGTGGGCATGTTAATTAATCGCAATTCATTATTAGAATACACTTTGACCTGTTATATATATGTTTGTTTATTTAAAGCCTGGTACATCGAGCAACTAATCCAAGAATCGGGGACCTAACAAGAAGCCGTCCACAAAGCATGTGTTTACCGATATTGACAACGATGGGAAGCCGATTGCCCCTCTTTCAGCAGTTGGGCCGTTCAACAACGCCTGCGGTTACCACGTAAGGGATCACGTCCCAATTAGCATCAAGAAATGGGCTGAAGTTCCTCAAGCTACCAAGGACCTCCTCTGGCAAGATATTCTGGAAAATTTCACATTTCCTCAAGGGTTTGGAGACAAGGCCAAGAATTATACTTTGAAGAAGATGGCACTCTCATTTCAGTCATGGAAGTCGGCTCTCAGCAAAAAGTACGTGCAAAAGGGAGAAAGACCTGACTTCAACCAATTTCCTAATCTGGCCGATCACACCGGTTACTGCTTTGTGGGAAGAGCGCCTGCACAATTGGTTCATGGGTCACGGGGGGAGCCTTGCAGATGATGGCAGTTTGGTGATGCTACCAAATGTACAAGATGTTGGCCAGAGAATTGTACAAGCCGTCGAGCAGTCTCAGTCAGGCTCTTTTGTGGTAGACTAGTTGTACAAGCCGTCGAGCAGTCTCAGTCAGGCTCTTTTCTGGAAAATTCCAATGAAGATGAAGTCGAAGTAAATATAGCCGAATGGGTTAAGGGGAGTAAGAAATCCCCGGTCTATTCCTAGCTTAAGCTGGTTAAAGCTAAATCAAAAATTAAATACTCTTTTGATGTAACCAAATGTGATCATATCTTTGATTTGTTGCTACAAGAAAAAGTTATATGATTGCCCGATGGTCACATATTGTCGTCGGCTGAGGACATTAAGAAACAAATGTATTACAAGTGGCATTGTTCTTTTTCAGATAATACTAATGATTGTAATATTTTTCATCAATAGATTCAATTGGCTATTGATGACGGCCGACTGAAGTTTTCTGAGAAACCAACAATGCAGATAGATGCCGATCCTTTCCCAGTTAACATGGTCAATTGTTCGTCGAAGCGGAAAGGGTCGGCATGGGATGAGATCCGTTCACTATCTACATCGGCTAAAATAGTACAGTAGGCCAATGTAAAAGCAACAAATGGTGAGGAAATAATTAAGATCACAGTCACTTCTATTCAGATTGAGACTGACCACGAAGGTAAACACTCAAGAATGATAAAGCCAAGATGTGAACTCAAAGTTGGCAAGTGGTATAGAGCTGTGAATCCGGTGCCACCACGGAAGCCGATACAAAAGTACAAGCCAACATTCTCGCAATTTTTGGCTAAGTACGAGAGGAGGAGTTGGGAATTGCAAGGAAATCCCCCTCATTGGCTGACAAATAACTATACGCCAACAACTGCTGAGAGAGCGCAAGAATAGTGCCCCTTTTGGCAATTCTGTTGGGAAAGAGGATTGGTGTTGTGTGGGACCCCGGATCAGCTATCCGAAATCTCCTGTGTATTTCTGTACTAGTCCCAGATCAGTAGCTAGTACACACAGTCAACAGTGATACATCATTGCCGAACATAACGGAATTGTAACATAACTATAAAGTATTAGCCACATGGCTACTTATTACAATACTCGGTCACACGACTAGAGTCACAGCAGCGGAAACAAAACGACAAACAGCGAAACCCAAAGAACACCACAAGCGACGACAAGACACGCGACTAGTTCTCTTGACGATATTCCTCGAACTCCTCGGCGTAGAACTCACCGTCTTCAACGGCGTCCTAATAGTTATCTGATGACAACAATTTATGTAGCACGTGAGTACAAAAGTACTCAGCAAGTCTGGGAAAATTATGCACATGTAGGGCTTTCCAAGGAAACCATACTTAATAATAAGTTTCATAAAGCATATTTTAGCAATTCTTTTTAACAATTGAATTATGTAATATTTCAGTGAAGGTTCTATCCACCATCACTAGTACAAGGGCTGTATTCCCCACAATTTAAAAGATCAAGATTATCAACGCATGACTCTATCCGTCATGACATAAAAACAGGTTCCATCTAACTGGTTGGCTCAATCCGCCAATTAAACATCCTAGAGTTCTAACCACTCCCGAATCCCAAACTATCATTTATTTTCAAAACCAAAACTAAAGTCTACCAGTGTGAAAGCATTCTTTGCTTTGCCCTTGACCGTAGGCACGGCTATTCGAATAGTTTTAACTCTGCAGAGGTGTACAGCTTTACCCACAAGACATGATATTCCCTTAGTGCCATTGTAACACCCCAATTTTTGCTTTTCATGAATTTAAACAAGATTTGGCACTTTTGTGAATTTTTGAAATTTTCTGGAATTTATTTGGATTTATTTGAATTTATTCCCTTTTGAAATAATTAAAGAATTTAATTTTGCAAATAAATTTTTGTTGGGAATATTTTATTTGAGTCCAAAATGTTCCAAAATATTTTCTAGAATTTTTCTGGAATTTTTCTGAGTGTTTTGCTATTTTTAATGAATTAAATGAATTTCTGGGAATTAATTTGATTATTTAATCGCTGGAAAAACCCAAACCGGGTTTTACTGTTCATCCGACCGAGCCCAAACCCGAGACAGACTCGAGTCCGACCCGAGCCGCGTTCGAGCCGAACCCGAGTCCAACCTAACCTAAACCGCGTGACCGTTGGATCAAGATCTAAGGGCCCAGATTCGTCCACATCATCCCCGGTAAAGATCTCACGTGTTAATCTCTAGATCTGTTTCCAACCGTTGGATCTAGATCCAACGGTTTAGATCGTGCCACGTAGCTAAAACTGCACCGTGCTTGGATAGATGTCAGCCGTTAGATCTAGATCGAACGGCTAGGGTTAGCCACGTTGTAAACTCTAGATTGGATCTTGACCGTCCGATCAAGATCGAATGGTCCAGATGGACCGAGCTGTTTCCTAACGCGCGAAACCAGATCCGATCTGGGCCGTTGATTTTCAAATCAACGGCTGAGATCTAGCCACGCGTGGGCGTAGTGATCGGCCGTCGCGGTCGTGCGCCGCCGCCGGCCATCGCCGACGTCGCAGCGTGGCGTCGGCGTGGACTCCATCGGCGGCTTCGGCCGAACCGCACCATGACGTCACTATCGGCGTCACGCAGTGAAACCGGTATCGGCCGTCCCTCGGTAGGCGTGATGACGTCACCGCTGACGTCATCCGATGGGGCCCACATGTCACTGAGACATGTATTCGTGGACTGGGTCCACGGTGGACCCAAACCAAACCGTGGACCACGTCCATGGACCGGCTGACGCAATAAATCGATTCTTCAATAGAAAAATAATTCGGTGGAAAATCAAAATTGTGACACTACGGTATGGTGTGACATTATAAAATGTGAAATTAGAGAATAAAACCTTTCGGCTTGAGGTTTACTCGCGTTTTTGGGCCTTTTGAAGTGTTGTGACACCACGGAGCGTCGTAACCTTATAAAAGGTGCATAATGAGGTCAAAAACATATTGAAATATGATATGGGAGGTTAAAACCATAAGGTATGGAGGTTAATAGCGTTGTCGGGCCGTTTCCGGGGTTTTGGGCCTTCAGGAGTTTGGGCCTTAAAGAGGGGGTTGTGGGCTTTGGTGGGATGGAGTGGGAATCCATTTAGGATTAGGAAAGGGGCTTAGGGCTGGTTAAAGGGGGGTTTCCCTGCCCTTTTGGGCGTCCTCCCCCTGCCCCTTGCGCCCCCAAGTGCCCTAGCCGCCTCCCACACCTCCCCACCTCCTCCTTGGGCGCTTCCACCTCCCCCAAGCTTCTCCCCTTGTGCCACCACCCTCTCCACCTCCCTTGCTGCGCCTAGGTGAGTTCTTGACCTCACCACCTCGAAGATCCATCCATTGGAGCGCTCCGCGACGAGGAGATCCGGTGGATTTGGATGCGAGGAAGGGGATCGCGCGAACCGGGAGGAGATCTGTTGGGTTTTCGTGCGTCGGGCAAAGGTATGTCCATGGAAATCCTTGGGGTTGATCTAGGTACTGTTTAAGGGTGTTTATCAAGTTTTTAGATCAATTGGTGGTGATGGAATTGAGTAATTTGGATTAGATCTATATGTTGCCACGTTTTGTTTTTGGGACAGCATGAGCAGTCGACCTAGGGTTTGCGTTTTTATCAATTTAGAATCCGAATCTGTCAGTACGGATGTTGAAGAAGTTGTAGATAATTTCATTATCTTTCAGTGGGTATAAAGCACGTTAATTTCTGCCCAGCCGTTTGAAAGTTATGGCTGTTTTACCGAGCGTGATAAAATCTGTGACGTAATTGGAACAGATCACGGTAATCTGTAGATTAAACAACTTTAGAGTCCGAATCAGTCTTTCCATATACCTAGAGAAAGTTGGGAAATTTCCTAAGATACGCGAGGGTGTACTCGTTTAATTGATTCGGAGTCCCAGAACTCAAGTTATGCCTTTTGCAAGGCTGCTGTCCCGACGGGACAGAACCTCTGTTTTTAGGTTTTGCGAGTAGTTGGCAATGTCGGGGTAGATGAGGGTTTGCGTACTGTTTTGTGGACATGATTGTGAGCGTGTGGTACCTATGTGCAGGTGGTGCGACCCCGGGAGTGCCCTCTACTTCCCGCCAATCCGTTGCCCGTGGTTGAGGCAAGTGTGTTGTAATGGATACCGATTTGTAGGTTGCTTGTTGAGAATAGATGGAATTGACTACATGATATATGATCACTTGCCATGCTTTTATGATTGCCAATGATATGATGAGCATGTTTAATATGTTATGATGCCATGTGTTAATATGTGAGTTAAATATGATGTTGGCATAAATGCATACATGGCATGTTACATGGCTCGGGCGGTGAGAAAGTCATAACTAGTCCGGGAAGGTCGGTGAGAAAGTTATGACTAATCCGGAAAGCCAATGAGTAAGTCCTACATCGTGATTCCATTCACCGCGGTGAACGGAAGCGAGGAGTAGGCACCCTCCATCTTCGGGATGGAAGGGGGGAGAGGGTGCACACCGACGGGTGTGTACTCAACCATACCGGTATGAGTTTCCAAGGAGACATGAGCATTGCATTACATTGCATACATAATGATGAAGATATTGTTAAGTGTTCATGAATGAGATGATATATATGATGGGAGATGTTATTGCCATGATATTGTTCTTGTTGTCTATTGCAATATGCTTGCTGAGTTTCGAACTCACGCTTGTGTTTTCTTGTTATTTTAGGTACATTGAGAATGGCATGCGGGGAAGGGAAATAGTCACACGCCCACACGTAGCTTCACCATATTGATTCCACAAGTCATTCTATTAGTTTGATAATAAATTGCGTGTGATGATTATTGCTTTAAGGTTTAGCTTTGCTATATGAGAGTTTTATTGTTCGTTTGACCCTTGGAGACATTATGTGTTTGAAACTAGACTTATATTGTTGCTAAGTCGTTAATTATTGCTATTTTTAGTTGTCTCTCATAATCCATACATTGCTATACTGTTGTTGCTCCTTTAATTCATGTTAAAACAAAGGAGATGCTACCGAAATTTTGGTTTTTAGCATATGTACCTTTGCTGGAATTTATGGTAACTTGTGGTATTTAGATGTTGTTTAGCTTACGGTTGGTAGCATTCAGGCATATTAAATGCCGGGGTGTTACAAAAATCCACGCTGACGTCATGCTGACGTCATTATTCGGTTTTTCAGTATAAAAATAAATGAATTAATTCGGATTATTGATTTATTTGAATTTTGAAACTTCAAACGCTTATAGCTTTTGCAATTTAACTCCGATTTGAATGATTCAAATTTCTAAATTTTCATAAACTTGAGATCTGCCTAATGGTGAATTTTATTTAATTTTTGGACGAAAGTTTTTCTCTGTAATATTATTTAATTGATTATTTAAACTTTAAACGCTTGTAACTTTTGCGTTTTAACTCCGATTTTGCCGATTCAAATCCCTAAAAATTCATAAAATTATGCTCTCTCTGTTTATGGACTTCATTTGGATTTTTGGACACTTTTGTGTACTATTTATTCATTTATTGCTATTTGCACGCTTTACGAGTAGACGTTGAAGTGCCTGAAGGCTTTGAAGGTGAAGTGTTGACCCAGGAGCCAGCTCAAGACCAAGAACAAGTACTCTTTGAAGGAAAGTTGTGCTTTGACCATGTTGTTCCCATTTTCAAATTAATTTGGTTTAAATTATTGCATGCTAGTTTAATTAGAAAATGCTTTACTTAATTATGGGAAATTAGATAAATGCCAAATTGCTGTATGACACCTTGGTTAATTAAATATCTGCCATGACCCCTTGTCACCCTAGTTGTGGATTATTAGTTGGACATTATTAAATTGCCAACATGGGTAGTTAGACCGATGTAGTATGCTTAGCCTTGCCACGTGAAATGCTTTGGACAATCAAATGCTAATATTGACTTAACGAGATACTGCACCTGTTTTTGAAAGAAGTATCATGTGTTATGATTGTTGATAGCACGTGGTGCATGGTAATCAACTGGGGTTTGATAAATAGATTTCGACCGGTGCATGTGGCAAGAATGATCGGGTGGGCCAGTTGTGGCACCGGGAACGTTGTTTTGGTTCTTCGGGTAGTCTTGCCCTGGTCACCCTAAGGACTTAACCTTGCAAGCCTTTGAACTGAGTCAAACGTGACCACATGTCTGTAATGGGATGGACCTAGTTGATTAAGTTGCTAATAACGTACCTGTGGGACCTCGGGGTGTCAATTATGCCTTTTGTGTAGTTGTACGGGGGAGCGTACCGGGGCTGCGGCCTGGTACCCATCTAACGGTTGATTGGCCTAAACTTCGCCTTCGCAAAGGGAAGGGTTAGTGTGCAATAACCGGGGAGGCCCACTTGTGCTATTAGAAGTTTCCGAAAGACTTTGTTACGGACACTCGCCTTTGTGGTGTTTGGCTGTATCTTGTGGGTAAAGTGCATAACCTCTGCAGAGTGTAAAATCTATTCGAATAGCCGTGTCCGCGGCATTGGACATCGCTCGGGAATTACAGTCAAGGGTTATACTTTCTTGAAAATAACCTAGACTTGGAAGGTTTGGTTTGGTTTAATAATGATGTTGATGGAAATGTGGATTAAGAATCACTACGTCAGGATCGGCCTATAGTAACACGTATATGTGATGCTATAGCTCAAAAAAAGTGTTACTAAGTCCTATTGCAACATATTTGTTTAGTGTTACTATAGCCTATGTTGCTATAGAAGAGTCTATTGTAACATTTAATAAGTGTTCTTGTATGTTAAAAAAGATGTTGCAACCATGCTACGGCAACATGTATCAAATGTGTTGCTATAGACTGCAGCAACACCTTTTTTAGCAAGAGCAACATAGTAGGACGTGTTGCCATAGACCCTAGTAACACATTTTTAGATACAATAATTGAACTTAGTAACACTCTTTTTGAACGACAACACAATGTTGAGCTCCTAAAATAAATTTAAATATCTTTATTATTTTCTTATTTTTTGGTGAATGTACAAATCAAAATTGTTTCATACAATATCTTTTGATAAGAATAACACATTGTACAATATAAAACACAAATGGCCATAAGTGCAACAATCATAACATATTGCATTGCATCAAACAAAAAAAATTTCACACCATTCAACAGAATACATAACGATTTGATTTCTAGAAAAAAATTTCACACCAATCAATAGAATACATAACGATTTGATTTCTAAAAAATTTCACACCATTCAATAAAACACCCTCAGCTATTTCAACTAGTCCAACCTGTTGTGGCAGAACAGGTACCCATCTGGCGCATTCTGGCATTCATCTGTTAAAGTGCATGCAACAGATTCTCCTGGTATTTGTTCGGGAATTGAAGGATACTTGTTTTTAGCATTTTCAGAAGCACTTGCAGAATGTGCTCCATCTTTCTTCGTGAAGGACGTAACGAGGAATTAGCCTTTGGTTTAGGGTTTTTGGCCTGCTTTGGTTGTAACTGATAGGCCATGTCTGTATGTGTGCTGACAGGTTCATTTTTGGGCACATTATTTGCATCCTGGTTAGATTTCAGTGCAGCTAAACGAGGTGACGCTCGAAGAGGTGCAGCAATCCGTTTCACAGGTTTATTTTTGTGCTTCTTTTCCTTGGGTTTCAGCTCAACATTTGCTTCTTTTCCTGTAGCAGATTCATGCTCCTGAGACTGATTGGGCACTCTTGCCTTCTGAAGCTTCAACTCGGTCAGCTTTCCTTTGGATACTCCCTTGGGCTCCGATGATGGCATATTTTCAGAATTCTCTCTACTCTCAGGATTAGACTCATCTACAGTATCTAGATCTCTGTAATATGATGGTCTTCCTGTCTGAATTTTACAAAATAAAGGTTATAAGATGGGAGCAGTAATAGTCAAATAGAAAAAGTAAAACATGTAACAAACAAAATCCTTCCAATTAACTCAGCTACAATACAATAAAATAAGAGGGCATTGTCAGTTTGGCACTACTATGATTTATAATAAGATGTGTCATAACTTCAATTTTATAAATGTGAATGACTGGAAGTTCACAACTTCAATTTTATTATTGCGCATTACTAGAAGTCTAGAACACAATAATACATGACTAGAGTCTTAATCCAAGACAGATTTTCACTGTTTATCAAGAATAACAATGTTGATGTTTAGGTCTGTATGAGAAACTTAATACTAACTAAAGATTGGTTCCCTGCAACACGCAGGTCTTCACTTTTTCTTTTGTTTGGCACCATAACACAATTACTTATGTCTCTAGAATTGAGATAGCGGTAAACATCCTTCAGAGAACGAAATTCATACCCATTGGTTGGATCAATATAGAACCGTAGAGATCAAACAAATAGAGTAGTTACAAGTACAGAACAAGTGCCAGTCTTTTATTTCCCCTTGTGGAACATTACATGGTTAAGTAAAATGAAAAGAGAAAAAAAAATACAATATGGCAGTCATCAGCAATCAGAAGAAAGAAAGTTGCCATTTTTACATAGAAATTTGTATTGCAAACATGTTAACTAATCCGAGTAAACTTCCTATAGTTATGCACTTCCAAACTGAAGGAAACTACAGATCATAGGTTTCTAGCTATGTAATGTAAAAGGACAGCTACAATTGAGTCATTAATTCAACAACATGGCTAATGAGCAAGCAGGATGAACAGACACCCTACGAAGTAAGAACTAAATCACTACGCGCCTACGAAGTCACATGGGTAGAAAGAAAATAAAACTCGATTAGCAAGAATCGAGGCAAGGGGAGGAGGAATCATACCACTCGCCGTCGTCGATTCGCTTCCAGAGATCCGGTTCCTGGGCCGAGGTCCCCATGGTTTGGCTCCCCCGCCTCCACCTCCCAGGTAAGTATCGAGCAAACCAACAGCAAAAACTGTGCTCCTTTGGTCCTCATACGCGAGAAACACAAAGCCCCTGGATTTGCCAGTGCCCTTGTCGCGCACGAGGTTCACATCGACCACCTCGTTGTACTTGACGAAAAAATCAGAAACTACGCAAAATTTTCGTCGGCAAATCCATGAGGGGAACAGACGAATAGGCAAATCCATGATGGGAACAGACGAATAGCGAGATGAAGGTGTACTCACCAGCCGTACCGTGGCTGGATCCGGATGGAGCATGTCGTGCTGCCGCCCTAATGGATTGTCTCCGCATGAGACTCCCCATCCCTCCGTCGGTCACGTTGTAGGGAATCGGGCGAGAGGGGAAGGGAGGGAATCAGTGGTGAGGGGAATTACTGCCGAGGATGTACGGTTGCGCTGCTGGACGCGGTTCGCATGACGGGGGTGGGTGGTGAGGGGATGGTGGGGATGGAAGTGGCGGGGAACAAAGATCGTCGGGGCGTAGGCGATACGGGCGAACGGAATTGTGGCGATACGACGAGGCGAGGAGAGAAGATGGTGGGTATCAGGGTATGGAAGCGGCGGGGTGTGGAGATTGTGGGGCGGAGGTGATTCAGGCAAACGGAAGAGGGCTAAGGTGCGTAACCATCGGTCAAGGGGGAAAATCGCGATGGCTTCGCGAGAGAGCAACGATCCACTGCACGGAGTTGGGCTTGGACCTTAAGGGGTTGTGGACGATCCACGATGCAAAAGGGGTAAACTCCTTCTTTTATTAGTTTATTAGATTAGATTAGATTAGATGTGATGCATAACATGGTGTCAAACAAATTTGGTTATGATTAGAGAGGTTGTTGGTTTATATATATATATATATATATATGTTTTAATTTATAGTAATTAAGTTATGTGTTACAATATGTCTCTATACATGTTAATACAATATTATTATTCATACTTTAAAACCATGTGTTACAATATTCCTCTGTAACATATATTATGTGTTACTGTTGTAGTTTTCTGTAACACTTTTTATATCTCATTAAGTATGTGTTACAACATGCCTTTGTAACACAAATTTAATGTTACTGCAATATCTCTCTGTAACACATTGTTCAATGTGTTACGGAAATGTGTTACAGAAGATATGTTTTGTAGTAGTGAATGGAAAAGATGTTTATTTAACTCCTGAAAAAGTTATTGCTCTTAAACTTGTTTCTACTGCTTTCGAATTTACTTATGTTACTTGTCAAATGCTGTTTTACTGCAATTATACCCTGAGCTACTCCTTTGTACCAAGCCATGCATGTAGTATATTAGTTTGCATTATGTGCATGACTTGCTGAGTACCAAGTACTCACCCTTGACACAATACAACACCAGTTGAAGAAGAGTCTACACCAGCTTTGGAGGAGGAGCTCCAAGAGGAACCGTCTAACTAGGAAGCGAGCCTAGTCAGTTGCCTGTGGTATACTGGATGGCGCCACGAAGTTATCTTATTTTCCGCTACTGTTATTTCTCTTTTATTAAGTTTTCGCCCTGCGTGGCGTATATTTGTAACTTGACCTTAAGGTCAAGCAACCAACTTGGTTAACTAATTAAAGTATCTTATTATTTCATTGAGTATGATTATGATATTTACCAATGTTGAGACTGTGTGCACTAGCGTGTTCCTGGACTAGTGCTGAATACACAGAGGGTCCGGATTTGCAAATTCGGGTCCCGACAGCCATGTACAATTAACACACTTCCTTAGGTGTGCCGGCAGGGATATCATGACAAGGCCTTTACAATGTATACACCTAACCCAACTCACCCGCTGAGGTTTCACCGCTGTTAGGGTTCTATCTACCCAGTACAGAAGCCCCCTCACATTCGCGTAACACATTGAACAATGTGTTACAAAGATATTTTGTAGTAACATATAATTTGTGTTACAAAGACATGTTGTAACACATATTTAATGAGTTGTGAAAAGTGTTGAGAAACTACGGTAGCAACACATAATATATTCTGAGAGGAACATTGTAACACATGGTGGTAGAGTTATGAAATCACTCGATTGAAGTTATTGATTCGATTATTTCCTAAAATTACATAAATACCATATTTTAGCATCGATAAGTTTTAAGTGTGTAAGGTGTCAACCTTTTTATTTTATTGTTTTAAGATTTATAAATTTTACATTGAGATTTTAGGCTTGTTTATCATTTTATTTGGTCGCTTTTGTTGAATATTCAACCAACTAAATTGGTTGATTTAATAGGTTTTTAATTAATTCATTGTAAAGGTGAATTATTCGAGATATTAGTGGTTCAAAATTCTACTAATTTGACTAGATATATATTTTCTTATTTTCTCTTTTATTTTCTCTTCTTTTAATTTCTTTGTCAAGAAATTTCTTTTATTTCTCTTATTTTCTTTGTGGAGAAATATTTTCCACAATTTCTTTGAAAAAACAAAAAGTACATGTAGATTTTTGTGGAATTACGCTCGATTTTTCCAACGAATTTTTGTAAAACAAAAAAATGCCCTCAATCCTTACAAAAAAGGAATTTATTTAATTAAAATCCATGTTATTTAACACTAAAAAAATAAAATAGAAAACAACCACAAAGAAGCTACGACCAATCGTGCAAGCGGCGCCCTCACAAATAATATTTCACTCGTTATTTACTTGCACTAATCACCCTCCAAAATATTTTCTGAGGACGTGAACCAATTATAAATCCTTCTCCACAACTAGCTGCGCCTCCATCCTTCTCCACATCCTCTCTCATCTCTCTCATCTACTACGGCATGGAGACTACTGTAAATTTCCTTCTCCACAACTAGCTAAGCGCCTCCTGTAATTTTCCTTCTCAAAACTAGCGCCTCTCTGCCCTTCTGCTACAACTAACGCCTCTTGTAAGTTTCCTCTCGGACTTGAGGTGTCTCGCCACCACCAGTTGATCGCAGAAATCGATCCGGCTTGTGCACTTAGTCACCAGGGCTCAGCGTCTTACGCCACCTATCGAATAAGTATGTATGGTTTAATTCCCTTCTCATTTAGTTCTTATTGATTATTTTGAGGATTTGAGGAACTAGGGTTCTTGGAAGTACATATGGAATTGGGGATTTTCTTTGGGGGTGTAAATCTGCATCGAATTAATCAATGGTGGATATTTCCCATGCGAGCATCTAATTTTTACCATAATTTATTTGAATATACTACTCGGGTGGGATCCTCTCACTTATGACAAAAGAAGCGATAGATAAATCGGTCATGAAATTAGATTGAAAGGTCTCTTTTTCTATGTGACTACTCAAGTGAGGAGAATCGTATACTGCTTCTATGTGTTGTTTCGATGATACTTTGAACTATTCTTTGCATCTTTATGACGAGGCGGCAGGATGTGTTCGTCAGATCAATTGTTAAGTGTGAATGAACAATTATATAGAAGCATCTGATTGAAAATTAATTGTTTATATGAAACAATATCATTTGGTAGTCAGAATGTATACCCTGTCGTCTAGTCCAGGTAACAAAAACCTGCATAAATTACTCATAATAGTGTTTAACTCATATGAAAATTGTTTGATTGAGATACATGGCCATGATCTACAATCGTCTAGTCACAGTAACAAAACACGCATCCTTGGAGGCGTATTATGTGTTAGATCTAGAATGATGTTGTTACTTTTACACTTGCATTTGTGGCGCTTGATATGATTTGTAAGCTTTCCCAAATCGGATTGTATTCTTGTGTGATGAAAAGGGGTTACAATCTTGCATTAGGAGTATTATTGTGTGATTAGAAAGTACTAGTGTTTTCCTTTTCC
Source organism: Rhipidocladum racemiflorum (assembly GCA_036346355.1). Lineage (NCBI taxonomy): Eukaryota > Viridiplantae > Streptophyta > Magnoliopsida > Poales > Poaceae > Rhipidocladum > Rhipidocladum racemiflorum. Next base: position 43,659,103 of record CM070577.1, on the reverse strand, counting down.
ACGAAGCATGGAACTTTCATGATATACTTTATCATTAGCTAGAATTATGTAGCGAGCTTAGATGTGCAACTAATTAGGCATTATACGCCATCGCCTTCATCTCTGCCACACGATTTATCGATTATGATGCTGAATATTTGTAGCGAGAATGGAGGTTATTATTTAGTACTATTTCTTGCCCTTGTATTGAAGATCATTCATAGGATACATGGCCATGAGCTACAATCATCTAGTCAGTAACAAAAACCTGCATAAATTACTCATAAGAGTGTTTAAATCATATGAAAATTGTTTGATTTAGAGATCAAAACTACGGAATAAAATGCATTGCTTCCTCCTTGAGGAAAATATTGAAACCAAACCATAATTTGTTAAATTATAAATACTATCTACTAGTATGTGCTTTGACATTAAATTAGAATATTGGGATACTTTTTCTCTATTTCCACAATGATTCAAGGAGAGAAAGAAATTAAGATGAGGCTTGTCCTTTAATGTATTATCTTTGGATCCTATTTGGTTTCTCATTACATGAGCTTGTCAATCTCTTATTTTAATGTTGTATCAAATCCTACATATTTTAGGTGAACAAGTGGCCTGTCGGGAGGAGCTAAGGGTGGTTGGACACTATAAGAGGTTAGTAATTAGCTCTTTTTCCTTAATAACTCTTTCACATACTTTGGTAAATGGAATCGTAGAGCATATTTTATGGTTCTTTGCCAAAGACGAGAGGTTTCTGAAGTGAAATAGAAAGGTAGCTCTCAAAATTTGTTCTCAATGAATCAGAAGCCTCTTACATGATTCTTTAGGCAAGGAATGAAGCTTCCTAAAAGAGCTATTCAGTACCAAGTGCAAACTATTGCTTACGAATGAGTGAAAATTATAGTTAAATAGACCTAAACACTAAACTACAAGTACATTTAGATATGTACAATAGCACATGTTATCCACAAAATAGTATTAGTGGAAAGATGAAATATTTAGGTGAGAAAAATTTGAAAATGCAAATGTATGAATTGGAATTGAGGAAGAAGTCCATAAGGTACTTTCATGAGTTTGCTTTGATGAATCACGGCATGATCTCCTCAAGTCAAGTATCTTTGCTTGTGCTATAACATCTGACTTTTAACTAATTTATTCATACACAATCTTACCTCTCTAGGCGCCTTTTGCAATAGCTAGGGGTAAAATTCACATGAACTTCTTAGGGTTTTTGTATGGGTTGAGATCGAGGAGGAGGGACTACTGACCACCATGGCGAGGGAGCAGCGCTTGCATGCAGTGGCTTTGCCACCATGTAATCCAAGCTGCCATATCAACGCCGCAGCGACCTTTGTATAATTTACATTCGACATATACATTTAATATATTACCTTTTCATGCAGTGTCGGAGGCCATGCGCTACGATTGGTCATGACTCATATGCATGTATATGTCGAGGATGAAAATGTTTAATCATTCAATCAACTAATCTTCTAAACATCATTGACTTTAAACATTTCCTTGCTCACTCTTTTAAGTTAGCTTAGCAGAAACTCTCGGCTAGTAGGCACCTTCACACTGAAAAATAAACGAATATGTTGAATCATATTATCTGTAACTAAATTCTGTATAAAATATGTCGAATCATATTATGCCATTGCACACAAATTACTCGATATTTCAGTTTGCGGGAAAATGGATAGAAAAAAGCGGTTGAATGTAGTCAATGTGGTGCTCAATATCTGATGGAAGCGCGATGGCGTGAGCATTCTTTGCCACCTGGCGAGGCCGTGCTTGAATCACAAGCATTGGAAGATGATGGTATCCAAGTTGAGCGACAAGATGATGACCCTTTGAATATAGCCAGGTACAACTATAATTACATAAAACTATGACTAGCTAGAAGAATTGAATGAGTATATGGTGATCATAGAGTTAATGACTTGGTGAGTCATTTTGTTTTGTATACGCTAAATATTCTTATTCATGTTTACCTTTTTGTTGTTGTACCCCCTGTTGTTTTAGGATCACGAAGAAAGCGGTAGCATAGAAAGCAAATGTTTACTTAGCAACTCACAAAAGAAGAGGCAAAGATAAACATGAGCAAGTGGTATGCTATATACATAATTCTTTCCCGAGATACCAATTTATGAAAGTGGTTATCAATTATCCTATTGTGGAAAAATAGGAGTTAGTAAGGCCAATCAAACACTATATAGACAATTGGCGATGCCCATGTGGAAGCAAGGCGATTACTTGGACTTCCTTTTGTGTATGTTAATTATTTCTTGCTTTAATTGTAGTGAAGTGCATATATCATATTTTGTAATTGCAATCATAAAGGTTAATACTTTCTTTTGTGCAGATTGAAAAGATCAAGGTTGAAATTCATACATTTGGTTGCTTGCCACACGAAGGGATCTAGAAGCAAAGAATTTTATGAAGATTAGGCAATATTAGATATTTTTATATTCTTTTTATTGAGAACAATGTATTTGATTCATAGACTAAAGGCTTGTCTTCTCTAGAAATCAAATGCGTTATGTATTCTATCGAATGGTGTGAAGTACTTAATATTTATTTGTTTGATGCAATGCAATATGTTATAATTATTTGCACTTATGGCCATCTGTGTTTTGTATTGTACAATGTGTTATATATGCTTATCAAATGATATTCTATGAATAATTTTAATTTGTACATTCACAAAAAATAAGAAAATAATAAAGATATTTAAATTTGTTTTAGGATCTCAATATTGTGTTGTTGTAGTTTAAAGGGTGTTACTAAGTTCAATTATTGTATCTAAAAGGTGTTACTAGGGTCTATAGAAACCCATGCTCTTGTGTTGCTTTAGTGAAAAAAAAGGTGTTACTAGGGTCTATGGTAACACATGCTACTATGTTGCTCTTGCTAAAAAAGGTATTCTTTAGGTCTATAGCAACACATTTGATGCATGCATGTTCTTTGTAGCATGGTTGCAACATCTTTTCTTATATACAAGAACACTTGTTACATGCTACAATAGACCCTTCTATAGCAACATAGACTATAGTAACACTAAACAAATATGTTGCAATAGGACTCGGTAACACTTTTTTTGAGTTATAGTAGCACATATGCGTGTTACTATATACCCATCTTGACGTAGTGTGGGGAGTACAACTTGCCTCTATCCGGCACCCACATTCCACCAACGGGTGAGTCTAAGTTAGGTTTCTACAAATTATTTATCCAGGTCGTACCATGTTAGACATGTGGTAGTACGGTTATGCTTATAATGGATAGTCATAAGCGTCGGTCCTTAATTGACTTGGGGCGGTACTTGCACAATGGAAACTAGTGCTCAATCCACACCCACCCGACATTCCAATCCGCCCAAGTCCAAATCCTTTTTGTTTTTCTTTTTATTTTAGAAAAACAGTACCAATACTTTATAATAATTCTCAAATCACACTTTAAACCATAACTCTTGTATAATCCCACCCATGGGTCATTTTCATCAATTCGGGTACTAAGCATATCTACCGTTCTAACCAACAAAAGTCACAATACAAGATATACATGACATATCAAAGGGTCCTAGGGTTACAATTAAGCATAGTTAATAATAATCAAGGAGGTAATAGCAATTTGGATTAACTAATCATCAATATTTGACATACGATGATAAAGATAGCGATGCATGTTTATAAAGCATTGTAAACACATTTGCAATCATAGGATCAAAATGCGTCAAGGGACTTGCCTTCAGTCACAGCGAGGAGGTCGTACTCTTGAAGTCCGGCGGCGGGGTCGGCTGACTCGGCGGGATTCTCAGCTACGCGCAAAACGGTACAAAAAATAAATAACAATAAAATAAATAAAATCCAAAAATTATAAAAGTAGTACTGGCAGGTAGATCTTGAATTTAGATGAATTTAGGAATTTGAACGGAGTCAATCGGAGTTCAGACGGAAAAGTTATGAGCCTCCGAAGTTGGAAAATGCTGGAAAATAGAAAAAGAGGAATATTCTCCAGAATCTTTATTTTTCCTGATTTTTTGATTTTTGGAAGGCAATGAGTCTATGGCTTGTGGGGCTTCTTTGTCATAGAGAGGTGGGGTGCTTCCCCATTGGAGCAAGAACAGGGGAGCTTAAGCTCCCCATGGGCGCCGGCAGTGGGGGCCACGGCGGCGGCGGCGATGGCGCCGGGAGCGGCGACGGCAGCCGAGGCGCCACAGGCGCGAGGCTCGCGGCACGCTGGCGCGCGCTGGCGGCCGGCGGCGTGGCGCGCGAGGCGCGAGGGTCGGGGAGTGCGCGCGCATGAGAGCCGGCCGGCTGGCCGGCCGGAAGCGGGCCGTGGCGCGCCACGCGAGGGCAAGCGGCGGCGACGGTATACGCTGCGTGGGGCAAGCGGCGGCGGTGGTGACCGTCGTGGGGGCGGCGGGGGCTGCGCGGCGGAGTCGGCCGGAATGGCGGTGACGGCGGGTCGCCGACCGGAGCACACACACGGGCAAAGCCCAAAACAGAGAAACCCCCACACAACCAAAATCCGAATTTTTCCCCAAAAATTGAAACATGGCTATACCAATTGGATGATGTATCATCTAGAGTACATCTAGAAGGATTCATGGTAGCAAGGAATCGAACCAAAACTCACAGGAGGAGATGAATTCGGCGATGAATGGAGATTCGGCTGAAGCAACGCAACTCCAAAATTCGTCACCCAAACTTGATGGAACCTAAAATTGGTTGATGGGTTAGAATCTAGACACCCATACGAACACAAGGGAACGAACGGAATCGGATTTGGCTCACCGGAGAGGAAGATATGAGGATGAACACGAAGAACATGAAAATGTGGCTTCCTCGTCGGTTTTCTCAATCTAGCGGACAAATGAGTTAGAGATGCAAAGGATGGGTGCTACCACCGGGAAGAGGATTCTAATACGGAGATTTGAGAGGTGGTGGTGCGCGATTTGGTGAAGAAACGGCCGAGTTATGGCCATTAATGCAATTTTTGGTTTTTAGTTAATGCAGCCGTTTCCAGCGAGATTAAGGGCTAATGAACCCTGGGAATGGAAACTCCTCGTCTCCCTCTTCGCAACGGATCCAGCCATGATGGATTCGAAGGTTCAATGAGGAAGATATGGTGATTTGAATGGATGAAGGCTTGAATGGAAAGCCTCTGTTCTTTCCCTGGAAGAAAACATGATGGGGAAGAAGGAGCTACAGTGCGCGCTAGGTGGCAGCCTCCCATTGGCCGAGGTTAAGTGAAGGTTTTAGCGCGAGAGAAAAATTAGCAAAAATGGTTTAAAAATTCCGGAAAAATTCCTAGAACCATTAGGGAATATTTGGAACCCAATAAAATTGGTTTCGCCGAATTTGGATGAAATTTGGAGTTTAGAATATTCTGGGGCGAATAGCGGGTATTAAACAAAAGCCGCGCAAGATAAAATACCAGAGGGCTTCCAAAAATCTTGGAAAAATTCCCAAAATTTTTTTAGAATATTTGGAGCCTAATGCAATAGGTTCCGGGATTTTTGAAGCATTTTCGGACTCGGGCGGAATTTCGGGTACTGACGGGAATTTGGAAATTTGATTTTTTGAACGGAGGGGAACTGAATTCCAATTTTGGAAGGGAAAGGATACCAGGTTAGATTAAACACCAAGGGAAATCCAAATTTTAAATTTACTTAATTTAAATTAGACTTTTCCAGAAAGCTGAAATTGAGGATGTTACATGTTGCCATCACCTTATGTTTGCCCATGTAACATTACCCTGGGCCGAGCTAGGAAAACCAAAGGTTAGCTAAAGCAAGATTATCTGAATCAGTTCTAAGCTGACACAAGGAGAATCATAAGTGACCAGTTTGGGAGAGAATTTCTGAACCGATCCAGGAACAGCAACAACCCGATCAAGGACATGAGGAAGTAGGTGAGACAGAGTTGATTGGAAAAATACTGAAGTCGATTGAGCCTATGCCATGATGGTGCCCTCCAGGGTTGAACAATTCACGGAGTCAATGGCTTCAACATGTGAGAAGTCAATAGTTGAGGGAAGCTAATCAGGGAAAGAAGAGGGACGAAGATTTTAATAAATTTCGTTCGACCAAGTTCATTAAAAAGGAGTGGAGGAAGAAAGAAATCATTTAGGAAGACTTTGATTTAGATGACGTTTTGGATTCCTCATCCTTCGGTATGATTAGCCACCACCGATGGACATCAATATGGTGTTCACCCTGCTTGTAGAGTTCAAGGTATGCAAGCCATCGGCTAGGAATCATTTGCTCAATTATGCCTTGGTTCTTAGGATGCTACTTTTAAGAAGCCAGGAGATGATCATCAATATCTTAGGCCGTTATATTTGAAGGATCATATTAAGGAAAAGGAGATATCAAGGACCATTAATCTGATGCCTTATTCGATGTATACAAAGTTGTGCAAATTCAATGAAGATCTTATAAAAACTAATATGGTGTTGAATGACTTCACTGGAGACTCTACCGAAGCAAAATGTGTCATGGTAACTGAGCTCACGGTCAGCAGTAAGACCTTGCCGATAGCTTTTTTTGTGATTGATGTCGAGGGAAGCTATAGCGTGTTACTTGGCAATGATTGGATACATGCTAACTATTGCATACTATTGACTATGCATCAAAAACTAATATAATGGAATGGCGATGAGGTCAAGGTGGTCGAAGCTGACACATCGGCGCATATAGCTATAGCCAGTCTGGAGGCCAATTGGCAACATGAAGGGGCCGAGTGCATATCGGTAAATCACTTCAAGACTATGATTTTATATGCATTGGCCAGGCAGGTTTAAGTCCGATCAACATGAAGCCTAGTGCACTTGATCGAACAAACGAGATTGTACAACGATGAGTCCAAAGTGGTAGTAAAAGTTTTACAAGATAAAATGCAACGCTATTAGCAAACAATAGATAGCTATGAGGCCATCAAATATTTTGAAGATATTGAAAGATTTGGATAAAGTTTTACATCTTCAGATCCCTTACAAGAAATAGATATAGGTGATAGTGATAAAAAGAGACCAACTTTTGTTAGTTCAAAATTAACTATTGAATACAAGAAAAGGTTGGTCAATTTGCTGAAAAATTATAAAGATTGTTTTGTTTGGAAATATCATGAAATGCTTAGCTTAAGCCGACAACAGTTGAACATCGGCTACCGATAAAACCAGGCTATCAGCTCTTCAAACAGTCTCCCAAATGGTTTAATCTTGCCATGTATGATAAAATAAAAAGAAGAAATAAAGCAATTATTAGAGGCTAAGTTTATCAGGTCTTATCGATATGCTAAGTGGGTTTCTAATATCGTTCCTATAATGAAGAAAAACGGTAAACTTAGGGTTGGCGTCGATTTTAGAGATTTGAATAAAACAACACCTAAGGATGAATACCTGATGCCTATAGTTGATATGCTTATCGATGCCACATCTGGGAATAAAATTATTAGTTTTCTTGATGGAAATGCCGGATACAATCAAATATTCATGGCCGAAGCCGACATTCATAAGACAACTTTCAGCTGCCCTAGAGCACAAGGCTTATTTGAATGGGTTGTAATGATATTTGGCTTGAAAAGCACTGGCACTACATATTAAAGAGTCATGAATTTGATGTTTCATGAATTGATCGGCCACATTATGAAAATTTATATCGACGATGTTGTTGTAGAATCAGTAAGCGATTATCAACATTTGGCCGATCTGGAAGAAGTGTTCAAGACAACCAGAGTGCATAACTTGGAGATAAATCCTTACAAATGTGCTTTTTGGGGTGTCGGTTAGAGATTTTATTGGCTTTATGGTGCACGAGAAAGGCATCGAAGTCAACCATGAACATGTCAAGGCTATAGTCGATACACAACCTCCAAGGTGCAAAAAGGATCTCCAAAAGTTGACTGGTCAGATAAATCATTTGAGGCGGTTTATGTCAAACTTATCTAGTCGGATAGATGCTTGTACTACATTACTGAGGTTAAGAGAAAATAAAAAATTTGGGTGGAGAGCTGATGAGCAGAGGGCCTTTGAGAATATCAAGGAATATCCATCTAAACCTCCGTATTAGTTGCGCTACAAAATAGTGTGACGTTTAGGTTGTAAATATGGCTGAAGAATTGATGATTGGAGCAGTCTTGGTGCAAAAAATCGGTGGAATGGAACAAGTAATCTTCTATTTAAGCTAATGGCTAATTGATGCTAAAACGAGATATCCTCCCATTAAAAAACTTCTTTGTCTTTATATTTTGCTTCCACCAAGTTAAGGCATTATATACTGGCTTCGACTTGTAAGGTCATATGTAAAGCCAATATAATTAAGTATATGCTATTTGCGCCAATTCTGAAAGGTCGACTTGGGAAGTGGGCCTATAGGCTTACTGAGTCCGACCTAACATTTGAATCAGCAAAAGTAGTTAAAGGACAGGTGATAGCCGATTTTATAACAGAACATAGTGCTGATTGTGAAATACTTACTGTTGCCCCGTAGCGTTTGTATCTTAATGGATTAGTTTGTAGATGTAACACCCCAAAATTTTGCTTTTCTTAAATTCATGTGTGATTTGGCACTTTGGTGAATTTTTGGAATTTTCTGGAATTTATTTGGATTTATTTGGAATTTATTTGAATTTATTCCATTTTGAAATAATTAAAGAATTTAATTTTGCAAATAAAATTTTGTTGGAAATATTTTATTTGAGTCCAAAATGATCTAAAGTATTTTCCAGAATTTTCCGAATTTTTCAGTCTTTTGCTATTTTTAATGAATTAAATGAATTATCGGGAATTATTTTAAATATTAAATCGCTGAAATCAACTCGGGTCAAGAAATCGTTCATCGGCCGAGCCCGAGTCAGACTTCGAAGTTCGAGTCGACCAGCCACGTGACTCGACCGAACCCACTTAAACCTAATCAATCTAACCGGTTGGATCAAGATCCAACGGCCGAGATCCGCGCTGCACGGCTCGAGCCAGATTCCGCCGGATCCGTCGCGTCCGCACGCGATCGTGGCCGTTGATCGTACCGCGTGAATGCCGCGTGAGTCATCGCCTCCGCCCGACCGAGCCGAGAGCTCCGCCAGTGACGGCGAGACCGACACGCTTAGGGGTTCCGGCTTGCACGCACGCCGAGGCCGTGATTTAAAGCGTGAGACGCCCCCGAGGTTGCCCTCATCTTTGCGCACTCCGTTCCCGAGCCATCTCGCTGGCCGGGCTCGTTTGCCCGTGCGAGCTTCGCCGTAGTTGGGAAAGTGACCGCCATGGTTTTGCTCGATTCCGCCGTCGTCGTCGCCTTCCGCCAGAAGGAGCCCGGATCCGGATCTCGTGATTTGAGACGCTTGCGAAGGGAGGACCCATCTCGCCGAGCAACCGAAACGCCGCGGGCTCGTCGTTCTCGTTTCGGCGGACCTTGCTCCGGCCGCGTGGCCGCTTATATCGCCTCGAAGCTCAGGACCGTCCGATCTTGATCGATGCGGTTGAGGTGAGTTCACGTGTTCCAAACTCGATTAGATCTGGACCGTTGGATCAAGATCCAGCGGTTCACAATGCGATGCGTCGTAGTAGTGTTATTATAGGATTAGATCTGGACCGTCGATCTAAATCGAGCGGCCACGATCAACGAGTAGTTTCAAGCGTGTTAAACCCTGGATCTAATCCGCGTTGATTTTCAAACCAACGGCCGTGGATTGCGCCACGTGTCGGGAAGTTGGACCCGACGCTGTCGTGCAGACGTCGTGGCCCGACACGCCGGGGCCCGCGTGTCGGCGGCTGCGATTGGCGTCACCCATGGACGTCCGCGATGGGTCCCATGTCAGCGACCGTAGGCTGAGTCCTCCCGACGCCGCGATAGCGCCACCGAGTGAGCCCACATGTCGATCTCACGTGAGTCGGGCCGAGTCCACGCAGTGAACCCGAGCCGAGCGTGACCACGCCCATGGACCGACGTGGCCGCCCAATCGAGGCTGCCACGTGTCCATGCTGGCGCAATAATTAATTTCCTAAAAGAAAAATGATTTATTAATTCGAATTAAAGATTTGATTTTGTTTCAAACTTCAAACGCTTATAACTTTTGCGTTTCAACTCCGATTTGAGTGATTCAAATTTCTAAATTTGTATAAAATTGAGATCTACCTAAATATGAATTTTATTTAATTTTTGGACTAAAGTTTTTCTCTGTAATATTATTTAATTGATTATTTAAACTTTAAATAATCATAACTTTATGCGTTTAACTCCAAATTTAGCGATTTATTCGGTTTCTAAAATCCAGAAAAATTATGTTCTCTCTGTTTATGGATTTTATTTGGAGTTTTGGGATGTTTTTGCCTATTGTTTATTTGTGTTTTGCTATTTGCACGCTTTACAGGTAGACGTTGTGAAGTGCAAGGATTCGAAGGAGAAGTATTGACTCGTGATCCAACTCAAGACCAAGAACAAGTACTCTTTGAAGGCAAGTTGTGCTTTGACCATGTTGATCCTATTTGAAATCTATTTTGATTTAAACTATTGCATGCTAGTTCAATTAGAAAAATACTTTGTTTAAACTGGGGTTAGATAAATACCAATTTGCTATATGACACCTTGATTATCTAAGTATGTGCCATGATCCTTGTCACCCTAGTTGTGGTTTACTAGTTGGACATTATTAAATTGCCAACATGGGTTTAGACCCGTTGTAGTATCAGCTTAGCCACGCTACGTGCTCATGACATGATTTTGGACAATCAAATGTTAATATTGACTTAATGATATATTGAACCTGTTTTGGGAAAAGTATCATGTGATGTTGATGGCACGTGGTGCATGGTAATCAAGCGGGGGTTTGATAAACAGCTTTTTGACCGGGCATGGCAAGAGTAATCGGTGGGCCGGTTGTGGCATTGGGAGTGTTGATTTGGTTTTTCGGGTAGTCTTGCCTGGTCACTCCTAAGGACTTAACCTTGCAAGCCTTTGAACTGGGTCATACTTGCAACCACATGGTCGAATGGGACGGCCCTAGTTGACTAAGTCGCTAAGGACTCACTTGTGGAGCCTCAGGGTGTCAATTACACCGCTTGTGTGATTGTGATCGGGAGCGATCGTGGCTGTGGCCAGATAATCCCATCTAGCAGTGTGTTGGTCCCATACTTCGCCTTGGCTAAGGAAGGGATGGTGTAGAGCACGAACCGAGGACCAGGACCACCTGTGTTGTTTGAGGCTTCCGAAAGGCTTTGTTACGGGAACTCGCCTTTGTGGTGTTTGACTGTATCTTGTGGGTAAAGTGCATAACCTCTGCAGAGTGTAGAAACTATTTAAATAGCCGTGTCCACGGTACTGGACAATGCTCGGGAATTACAGTCAAGGGGTAGACTTTCTGAAAATAACTTGGATTTGAAAGGTTGGTTTGGTTTAATAATGAAGATGATGGAAATGTGGTTAGGATGGGGAAAACGTTTATTCAACTTCTTGAAAAGTTATTTATGCCTTACTTATTTCTACTGCTTTCGAATCTACTTATATTACTTGTCAAAAGTCAAGCATCGCAAATATACCTTAAGCTATTCCTTTGTACCAAGCCATGCATATAGTATATTAGCTTGCATTCTCGCATGACTTGGTCGAGTACCAAGTACTCACCCTTGCCTCAACACAATATCAGTTGAAGAGGAGATTACGCCACTGGAGGAGGAACTCAAGAAGATCCGGCCTACTTAGGGAAGCGAGCCGGTCAGTTGCCTGTGGTATCGATGGCGCCACGATGTTACCTTATTTGATTTTCCGCTGCTGTTATTTCTCTTTTAGTAAGTTTCGCCTTGCGAGGCATATATTTGTAACTTGACCATAAGGTCAAGTAACCTGTTTGGTTATTTAAATAAAGTACTTTGATAATATCGATTGGTATGATTGTGATACTTACCGATGTTAAGACTGTGTGCACTAGCGCGTTCCTGGACTAGTGCTGAATACACAGAGGGTCCGGATTTGCAAATTCGGGGTCCCGACAGTAGAGAAGGTGACAGTGTTGGCATCGTACTAATATCCCAAAAGGGATATAGTTTTGAGTTCGTGTTAAGGCTTAACTGCTGATGTTCAAATAATCAAGCTGAGTATAAGGCATTACTTAGAGGTTTGCATATGCTTGACAATCTTGGTGTCGACTCCGTTGAAGCTTATGGTGACTCTCAGCTTTTGATACATCAAGAGGGGAATATAATTGCTATGATAATATTTTGGCTAGGTACTTGGAGTAGTGTCGAGTGATAATCGGATCATTTAGTTCTTTCTCAATCAGCCATATCCCTCGTGAGCAAAATACTAGGGCCAATTTATTGGCATAGCAAGCATTGGGGTATAAGATTTTTGACCGATTGGTTGATTGTGAGCCGATTGAACAATTGATTATGTGGACTAATATAGCCGATTGATGATTGAAGATATCGGATTATTTATCAGATCCGTTAAAGCCGACCGATAAGAAAATTAAAAGATAAACTTTAAAATATGTTATGCTTGATAATACGCTTTATTATCAGACTTTAGAAGGTTTGTTGCTAAGATGTCTTGGAACTAAGGAGGAAAAATTAGCAATGAGAGAAATTCACGAAGAAATTTGTGGAACACATCAGTCGATTCATAAAATGAAGTGGTTACTAAAGCGTATTGGTTGCTTTTGGCCAACGATGTTGGAAGATTGTTTTAAATACTACAAAGGATGTTAGGACTGCTAGAAATTTGGAAATGTGCAATTAGCACCTGCTACAATCTTACACCCAATCATAAAGCTATGGCCACTTAGAGGTTGGGATATAGATGTAATCGATCAAATATATCCCACATCCTCTAAAGGGCATAAGTACATATTAGACACGACAAATTATTTTTCTAAATGGGTTGAAGCTATTCCTTTGAAAAAGGTGACCAGTGTTGAGTCGATTGCATTCGTCTAGGAGCACATTATCTATCAGTTTGGGATCCCTTAGATGATTCTGACCGATCAATATACTATGTTCATGTCTAATGAATTCCAGAGTTTTCCTGAGAATTTTGGGTTCAAACTATTAAATTCGTCGCCTTATTATGCACAAGCTAATGGTCAAGCCGAGTCATTGAATAAGATATTAATCAAGTTGATTAAGAGGAAAATTTATTATAAGTCAAGGAATTGGCATGTGACATTGTCGAATGTGTTATGGTCTTATCGGATTGCTTGTCATAGAGCTACAAAGTTGTCATCCTATCAACATGTGTATGGACAAAAGGTGGTATTGCTGATAGAAATTAGTACAAGCTCTTTGAGGGTCACTAGACAGGATAATTTATCAGCTCAGGATTATAAAGATTTGATAACCAATAATTTGGATGACTTTGCTGAATTGAGGTTACGAACGCTAGAGCAAATTAAAAACAATAAACCTAGAGTCGTAAGAGCCTATAATAAAAGGGTTGCGCCTATGTCATTTGATGAAAACGAATTGGTATGGAAAATTATTTTGCCTGTCGGCTCGAAGGATAGCCAATATGGAAAGTGGTCTCCGATGTGAGATGGGTCGTATAGAGTTAATCGGCTATTTCACTGTAATTCCTATATTTTGGAAACTTCGGATGGAGTGCTGTTCACTAGGGTAATCAATGGAAAATACCTAAAGAAAGACTACCAAGGTGTTTGATTTGGATCATAATCGGCAAAGGCCTTGATTGACTTGTTGCGGTCAACTAGGTTTGTTAGTCAATTGAAATTAGGAGACCAAATTAACTCGTTGCGATTAATTCTGGTATATGGCCAATGGGATGCATCATCCTTAGAACAAAATCAATAACATAGAAATAAATATTAGAACATTAAGTGCAATTTAGAACTAGTTAAATAGCCGATTTACAAAATAGCATTCAGAATTGTTCATCGACCAACTTGCAGATAATCCATTACATAATGTTTCTGTAACACCCCGGCATCTAGTATGCCTGAATGTTACCAAAAATAGACTAAACAACATCTAAATACCACAAATAAAGATAAATTACAGCAAAGGAGTAAATGCTAAAATCGAAAATTTTGGCAGCATTTCCTTTGTTTTTCCATGATTCAGAGCAACAACAAAGTATCACAAGTTATATCATAATGGAAAGCATCTAAAACCAATAACAGGTGACATAGCAACAATATAAGTCCAGGATAAAACATTCAACCACTTCATGAGCTAAACGAATCAAGTAATAAGACCGAGCACACAGTTAAGCAATTCTCCAAGTTTCATGGCATTACTTTTAATATCATGACTCCAAATGATAAAAACTGTCTATATGTGTGGAGCTACATGTAGAAGTGTAGCTAAACCCCTTTCCCGCATGCCGGTTTCATGGTACCTAAAAACAACATAAAACACAAGCGTGAGTTCATCACTCAGCAAGTATATTGCAATGGAAACAAGAAACACATTTCAATACCTTCATCACTACTTTTCATATTCAACATCATAAACATCTCATATTCACATTGAATGCATCACATTGACCTCTTCATATAACATCATCATATAATGCAATGCAATGCACATGTCTCCTTGAAGCACATACCGGTATTGCCGAGTGCACAACCGTTGGCGTGTACCCTCTTTCCCCTTCCATCCCGTAGATGGAGGGTGCCTACTTCCCGCTTCCACTCACCACGGTGGATGGAATCATGAGGTAGGTCTTATTCAATGGTGCTCCAGATTAGTCATAACTTTCTCACCGACCTTGCCGGACTAGTTATGACTTTCTCACCGACCTGGCCAGTTCACATGCCATGTATGCAATTATGCCATAAACATAAACAACTAATCATTTCATAGCATCATAACAAACCATTTTCATCATATCACGAGCAAACACTAACCATGGCAAGATAGCATATCATGTAATCAATTTGCACCTAGTCAAGACTAGCAATCCATACTACACACTACCCATTACAATACACTTGCCTTAACTGCGGGCGACGGATTGGCTAGAGGATGAGGGCACTCCCGGGGTCACACCACCTGCACATAGAAACCACACACTCAAAACGTGCCCACAAAACAGTACACAATCGCTCATCTACCCCGACTTCGCAAACTACTTCCAAAACCGAAAAACAGAGAATCTGTCCAACGGGATAGCAGCCTTCGGAAGGCCATATCTCGGGCTTAACTGTAACACCCCGGCATTTACTATGCCTGAATGTTACCAAACATAAGCTAAACAACATCTAAATACCACATTTAACATCAAATTCCAGCAAAGGCGCATAGACTAAAAACAGAGATTTCGGCAGCACCTCCTTTGTTTTATCATGATATTAAGGAACAGCAACAATATAGCATTATATGGCAATAAGAGAAACATCTAAAACAGCAATAAATAAAGTCTTAACGACAATAAAAGAATAACATTAAGCTCTTAAGGTTCCAAGTGTCGAACAAACAATAGAACTCTCATTAACCAAGCTAAGACTTAATTTTAAAGACCATCACACGTAATTTATTATCAAACTAAATGAATTGACTCGGGGAAACATAAAGGTGAAGCAACGTGTGAGCGTGTGACTATTCCCCTTTCCCGCATGCCGTTCTCATGGTACCTAAAACAACAAGAAAACACAAGGGTGAGTTCGAAAACTCAGCAAGCATACTGCAATGGACAACAAGCATAACAACATGGCAATAACATCTTCCATCATGTATATCATCTCATTCATGATTACTTATCAATATCATCATCAATTTGTATGCGAAGTAATGCAATGCTCCTGACCCTCTGGAACCTCATACCGGTATGGGAAGTACACACCCGTCGGTGTGCACCCTTTCCTCCCTTCCATCCCGAAGATGGAGGGTGCCTACTCGCTTCCAAACACCACGTGGATGGAATCACGACATAGGACTTACTCAATGGCATTCCGGATTAGTCATAACTTTCTCACCGACCTTGCCGGACTAGTTAAGACTTTCTCACCGCCCTCGCCCTATCTCATGACATGCATGCAACCATGCCAATTATCATATTTAATTCACATATTAACACATGGCATCATAATATGTTAAACATGCTCATCATATCATATCATTCATTAACACATGGCAAGTGGACATATATCATGTAAACAATTCCATCTAATCTCAACATGCAACCTACAACTCGCTATCCATCACAACACACTTGCCTCAACCACGTGCAACGGATTGGCGGGAAGAAGAGGGCACTTCCGGGGTCACACCACCTGCACATAGGCATCACACACTCACAATCATAGCCTCCAAACAGTACACAAACCCCCATCTAACCCGACATTGCCAACTACTCGCAAAACCTAAAAACAGAGGTTCTGTCCCAAGGGACAGCAGCCTTGCAAAAGGCATAACTTGAGTTCTGGGACTCCGAATGAATTAAACGAGTACACCCTCGCGTAGCCTAGGAAATTTCCCAACTTTCTCTAGGTATAAGGAAAGTCTGATTCGGCTTCTAAGGTTGTTTAATCTACAGATTACCGAGATCTGTTCCAATTATGTCACAGATTTTTAGGCGCTCGGTAAAACAGCTATAACTTTCAAACGGCTGATCGGAATTTAACGTGCTTTATGTCCACGGAAAGATAATTAAATTCTCTAGGTATAAGGAAAGTCGGATTCGGATTCTAAATCGATGGAAACTCGAACCCTAGTTCGACTGCTCAATCTGCCCGAAAACAGAAACGTGGACAAGTTTAGATCTAACCCAAATTACTTCAATCCAGCGCCTCCAATTGATCTAAAAACTTGATAAACACCCTAATAACAGTACCTAGATCATCCCAAAGGATTCCCAAGATCATACCTTTGCCCGACGAACAAATCTCCAATCAATCTCCGCGGATCTCCTCGCGAATCGCTCCTCGCTCCACGCTCCTCGCTCCTCGCTCCTCGCTCCACGGGATGGATCCACGAGGTGCAGGGGTGGGGAGGCCACCCTAGGGCAGCAAGGGGTGGAGGGGAGGTGGTGTGGAGGTGGAGGAAAGGGAGGGGGGGCGCACGGTTTGGGAGGGAAGGGGTGGGGCGGCTAGGGCTAGGGGAAGGGAGGAGAGGAGGAGGGGGAAGGTGGGGCGCCAAAAAAGGGGGGGGGGGCGCCAGGGGCTGGGCGACGCCCCCTTGTAACAGCCCGCAACCCAATCAGAGTCCGGTACGGAGACGTAATCCATCCCACCAAAGCCCACCAAGGCCCAAAACTCCCAGGAAGGCCCAAAACTCAAAACGGCCCTAAATGGCCCTAAAAGCTATTAACCCCAAGTCTTATGGTTTTAACCTTATTTCCACACCTCATACTATATTTAACCTTATCATGCTCAATAATAAGGTTACGACACTCCGAGGTGTCACATTCTTCCCCCCTTCAACAGGATTCGACCTCGAATCTAAACGCACCAACACGAAACCCCGCAAAACCAAAGACAGCTAGGTTTTCACATCACATACCTGAGGCGAAAAGCTCAGGATACTTCTCGCGCATGCGAGATTCCAGCTCCCAAGTCGCTTCTCTCTCGGTCTGATGTGACCACAGGACCTTGACAAACTTAAGCGTCCTGTTCTTCATCACTCGCTCTGAAGTCCCCAGAATTTCCACAGGACGGGACTCGAAGGTGAGGTCCTGCTGAAGCACTAATGGTTCCAATGGAACCACCAACTCCGGATCATGCAAGTATTTCTTCAACATCGAGACATGGAACACATTATGCACACCTTGCATGGATTCCGGTAGCTCTAGGCGATAGGCCAACCTGCCAACTCGGGCGAGGATAGGAAAAGGCCCAACATACCTTGGGTAGAGCTTCCCTTCGTGCCAAAACGCACCACACCCTTGGTGGGAGATACTCGCAAGAGTACGCTATCACCCACCTCAAACTCCAAGTCTCGCCGCCTCACATCAGCATAGCTCTTCTGTCTGCTCTGCGCTGCGAGAAGGTTCTGCCGTACCTCCGCCACGCGATCAATAGTCTGCTGAACCCAATCCGGTCCAAGAACTGCTCTCTCGCCCACTGCATCCCAACAAAGTGGCGATCTGCACTTCCGGCCATATAGTACCTCATAAGGAGCAGCCCGGATGCTGGAATGATAGCTGTTATTGTAAGCAAACTCCGCAAGAGGCAAATGATCTTCCCAGCTACCCTTCCAAGCCATCACACAGGCCCTGAGCATGTCCTCCAAAGTTTGGATGGTACGCTCAGACTGCCCATCTGTCTGAGGGTGAAAAGCGGTACTAAGGCAAAGCTGCGTACCCAAAGCACTCTGCAAACTCTCCCAGAACTTGGAGACGAACTTCGCATCCCGATCAGAGATAATGGTCTTGGGTACACCATGCAATCTCACAATCTCCCGCACATAGATGGGAGCCAACTCGCTCGCTGAATTGGTCGTGCGGATGGGAATGAAATGCGCAGACTTGCTGAGACGGTCCACCACAACCCAAATAGCATCCTTCCCTCGAGGAGTACGAGGTAAGCCGACCACTAAATCCATAGAGATGTCATCCCATGGCCACACAGGAATCTCCAAAGGCTGCAACAGGCCAGCGGGACGCTTATGCTCAGCTTTGATCTTCTGGCAAATCCCACAAGACGCCACGTACTTGGCAATATCCACTCTCATCCTTTTCCACCAGAAATTCTTCTTCAAGTCCCTGTACATCTTGGTCTCTCCAGGATGGACCGTGTACGGGGTGCGATGAGCTTCTTTCAGGATGTCTTCTTTCACTTGAGATTTTTGGGGCACGCATACCGGCCCCGAAACCTCAAGGCTCCCGCATCATCAACAGTAAAGTCTCCAGACTTGCCATCCTCAAGGCGCTTCCTCACCGCTGGAGCAAACGATCATGTCTTTGTGCCTCTCGCACACGCTCAGAATCGCCGACTCAAGAATCATTTGAGTTTCAGCCTGCACGGTCCCCGCAGCAAAGAGGGAGACTCCCAAACGCTCAAAATCAGCAACAAGACAATCAACAAAAGGGGCATTGCCTTGCGATCGAGGGCGTCGGCCACCACATTTGCTTTCCCTGATGATATCGGATAGTGAGGTCATAATCCTTTATCAACTCTAGCCACCTCCTCCGCCTCAAGTTCAAATCTTTCTGAGTAAAGATGTACTTGAGGCTCTTGTGATCAGTGAAAATATCACAAGACTCGCCAGACAGTAATGCCTCCATATCTTCAATGCAAACACCACGGCGGCTAGCTCAAGATCATGGGTGGGATAGTTCTCGCTCATGCTTTTAGCTGCCTCGAAGCATAAGCAATCACCTTGCCATCTTGCATGAGCACACAACCAAGTCCCAACCGAGAAGCATCGTAATAAACAAGGAAGCGCTTCCGGCTCGGGAAGGGTAAGAACAGAGCAGTCACTAACTTCTCCTTCAAAGTGCAGAAGCCGTGTGCTCACACTGCAGATCCACCGAACTTCATCCCCTTCTCGAGTCACCGTGAAAGTGGCTTGGCAATGATAGAGAAATCCTGCACAAAACACCGATAGTAGCCACCAACCCAAGGAAACTACGCACCTCTTTGACATTGGAAGGCCTCTTCCAATCCAAAACTCACGAGACTTTGCTAGGATCTACAGATATGCCCTCTGGATTGATGATGTGGCCAAGAAAACCCACTTCAAATCCAGAACTCGCACTTTTTCAGCTTAGCAAAGAATTGATTCTCCCTAAGGGTACTCAAAGACAAGCCTCAAGTGTCGCTCATGCTCCTCTTCCGATTTAGAGTAAATCGAATGTCATCGATGAACACTACCACAAACTCATCAAGGTACTTGTGTAGCATAATGTTCATCGCCTCCATAAAGACAAATAGGAGCATTAGTTAGTCCAAAAGACATAACTTTAAATTCATAATGCCCATACCTAGTGGAGAAAGCAGTCTTCTCAATGTCCTGCTCCCTCACACGGATCTCGATTGTACCCGATCGAAGATCAATCTTGGAGAACACCTTTGCTCCCTTGATTGGTCAAACAGATCCTCGATGCGAGGCAAAGGATACTTGTTCTTGACTGTCACTTGATTAAGAGCACGATAATCAATGCACATACGCCAACTTCCATCCTTCTTCGAGACGAAGAGGACGGTGCTCCCCATGGCGAACGCTACGCCGAACGAAGCCCTTGGCCAACAGATCCTCCAATCGCTTCTTCAACTCGCCTTGAAAAGGACGAGCCAAGCGGTATGGAGAGATAGAAATAGGTCGAGTGCCAGGAACAAGATCAATACGAAACTCCACATTCCTCACAGGAGGTAGACCAGGCAACTCGTCGGGGAACACATCAACGAACTCCTTCACTACGTAAATCTCCTCAATGGAAATCGATGAAGATGGCTTTTCCGACAAGGTCATGAGGAAACCCAAATGCCTCAAACGGCGACCGTAAAACAGACTAGTCAACGCAAAGACGAATCGAAGGTAAACCACCCTGAAAGGTCAACTCTACTCGACGGGCCTGCAAGGCAACCATCTTCCGTAAACAACAAATCTTGGCACGCATCGATGCAGCCACCCATGCCCAAAATGACATCAAAAGGAGCCAACTGGATCACCATGAGATTGGCAAAGAAAACCTCATCATCAATGGCAATGGTGCAACCAGGGCAAACCAAAGAACTAGCAATCAACCCCAGGAGAATCGACTAACACGGACTCGTAAATCCGAACTCCCAACTTAGCTCTACTAGCAAACTCCGACGACACAAAAGAGTAGGATGCTCCGAATCAAATAGAACAAAGGCATCAACGGAATCCACGAGCGAGTACCTAAAACCACCTCTGGATGCCCTACCGACTCGGCGGTCGGCAAAGCGTACACCCTGGTGGCGCCGGGACGAAGGAGCCCTGACTCAGGCTGATGCCCCAACAAGGTCAGGCGGAGGAGGCAATCGAGGAGGAACAGACGGCCGCGGGCACCAAGACGCCGGGTGGCGCCCACGCAAAGGGTGGCCGAGAGACAGAGCAGCCATCATGTGCACCGATCCTCTGGAAGACGCTACCGAGTGGGAGGAGAAGGCACCGACTCCCACTTGATAATGCTACGGGGTTCATCCGGCAGACTCGCCCCATATGGCCGGGCTTGCCCGTGTGGTTGCAACTCCCGGTCCAACCACACTCAAGCACGGTGCTCGCCACCGCACTTGAAGCACTTCATGCCCTGCCCGGCACAGATTTAACAGCCGCTCGCGAAGAAGACGACAGGACGGCCCCATCTTAGCCCCCCGAGGAGGAGCCCTGTCCTCCCTTGAACTTCTTGAAGGTGGGTCGAGAGGACCCACCTCCTCCACCAAAGGTCCTCTTCGCCCCCGCTGGGGCCGCAGGAACCCTCAACCTCCCGGTTCTCGCTTGTCCCGGAGAGCTCCAACTCGAGCTCCATGCCCTTTGCTTGCTCCACCATCGAGCGAGAAGTCACGAGGGACATCGCCCCCATGACAACTCTGAACTCCTGGTTGAGGCCCCTACGAACCTCCTAGCTTTCTCCCGATCGTTTACCGCCACACGGTACGAAGCGCACCACGCCGTTGAACTCCTTCTCATACTCACACCGACCTCTTTCCTCGGGAAAGAGTGGTCGAGTAAGCTCCATCCTCTCAAGGAAAGACTCGATGGAACTTGGCTCGGAGCGAGCCACAAAGTCCTCCTGTGTCATCGGACCCAGATCGGGGCTCTAGCAGCCGTAACCCCTCCCACCAGATATCGCCTGGCCCTTCAAATTAAAAGCCACAAAGCGAGTCCTCTCGAACCGAGGTCAACTCTAGGACCTCAAATCGCTTTCTCCATGTACCGCAGCCAATCTGGATCGATCGACGTGCTGCTCCGTCGAAAGTGTCAAGACGGAGGGACATCCACTCCCGGAGATTCATCCTCGGCTCCGGTGCACGGGGCAACAACAGGGCCATCGGCAGGGGAGGCACAACAGCGAGGCTGCCCGCACCGCCGGGCGCAGCCTCTGAATCTCCTCTGCAGAGCCTGAACTAAATCTTCATTTGCGGTGGGCACCCTGCTCCCGACCGTAGCCGAAGCTCCTCCCGAGCTGGCCCACGAGCATTAAGCTAAACGCTACCCTCAAAGAATGCACTCCTCAACTCCTGGGAGCCTCGCCCCCTGGCCTCCACGCCACGGCGTCCACGGCCTCTACCCCTTGGCATGGCTGCTTTAGACAGACAACCACCCAAACACGAAGCACACAATCAAGATCATAGATCAAACATCATCATAAGCATATTCCTTATCACATAATCAAGCGATGCAATGACGAACCAAAACCCATCCTACTGTGCATCCAAGTGTGTCAGATTTTAGATTAGTTATACCACTTTTACAAGTTTTAACGTTGCTATCCTATAACAAGGTTTTAGTTAGAACCTAAGCCATGTTTCTAAGTTATTCCACATCATATTTTAGTTGCAACTTAAGGTATGACACTAAAAATACATATTCCAAGGACCTACAGCCCGCTCGATACTAATCAGAATAACACCCCGGCATTTACTATGCCTGAATGTTACCAAACATAAGCTAAACAACATCTAAATACCACATTTAACATCAAATTCCAGCAAAGGCGCATAGACTAAAAACCGAGATTTCGGCAGCACCTCCTTTGTTTTATCATGATATTAAGGAACAGCAACAATATAGCATTATATGGCAATAAGAGAAACATCTAAAATAGCAATAAATAAAGTCTTAACGACAATAAAAGAATAACATTAAGCTCTTAAGGTTCCAAGTGTCGAACAAACAATAGAACTCTCATTAACCAAGCTAAGACTTAATTTTAAAGACCATCACACGCAATTTATTATCAAACTAAATGAATTGACTCGGGGAAACATAAAGGTGAAGCAACGTGTGAGCGTGTGACTATTCCCCTTTCCCGCATGCCGTTCTCATGGTACCTAAAACAACAAGAAAACACAAGGGTGAGTTCGAAAACTCAGCAAGCATACTGCAATGGACAACAAGCATAACAACATGGCAATAACATCTTCCATCATGTATATCATCTCATTCATGATTACTTATCAATATCATCATCAATTTGTATGCGCGTAATGCAATGCTCTCGACCCTCCGAACCTCATACCGGTATGGGAAGTACACACCCGTCGGTGTGCACCCTTTCCTCCCTTCCATCCCTAAGATGGAGGGTGCCTACTCGCTTCCAAACACCACGTGGATGGAATCACGACATAGGACTTACTCAATGGCGTTCCGGATTAGTCATAACTTTCTCACCGACCTTGCCGGACTAGTTAAGACTTTCTCACCGCCTTCGCCCTATCTCATGACATGCATGCAACCATGCCAATTATCATATTTAATTCACATATTAACACATGGCATCATAATATGTTAAACATGCTCATCATATCATATCATTCATTAACACATGGCAAGTGGACATATATCATGTAAACAATTCCATCTAATCTCAACATGCAACCTACAACTCGCTATCCATCACAACACACTTGCCTCAACCACGTGCAACGGATTGGCGGGAAGAAGAGGGCACTTCCGGGGTCACACCACCTGCACATAGGCATCACACACTCACAATCATAGCCTCCAAACAGTACACAAACCCCCATCTAACCCGACATTGCCAACTACTCGCAAAACCTAAAAACAGAGGTTCTGTCCCGGCGGGACAGCAGCCTTGCAAAAGGCATAACTTGAGTTCTGGGACTCCGAATGAATTAAACGAGTACACCCTCGCGTAGCCTAGGAAATTTCCCAACTTTATCTAGGTATAAGGAAAGTCTGATTCGGCTTCTAAGGTTGTTTAATCTACAGATTACCGAGATCTGTTCCAATTACGTCACAGATTTTTAGGCGCTCGGTAAAACAGCCATAACTTTCAAACGGCTGATTGGAATTTAACGTGCTTTACGTCCACGGAAAGATAATTAAATTATCTACAACTTCCTAGAAGTCCGTACGGTCGGATTCGGATTCTAAATCGACGGAAACTCGAACCCTAGTTCGACTGCTCAATCTGCCCGAAAACAGAAACGTGGACAAGTTTAGATCTAACCCAAATTACTTCAATCCAGCGCCTCCAATTGATCTAAAAACTTGATAAACACCCTAATAACAGTACCTAGATCATCCCCAAGGATCCCCAAGATCATACCTTTGCCCGACGAACAAATCTCCAATCAATCTCCGCGGATCTCCTCGCGAATCGCTCCTCGCTCCACGCTCCTCGCTCCACGGGATGGATCCACGAGGTGCAGGGGTGGGGAGGCCACCCTAGGGCAGCAAGGGGTGGAGGGGAGGTGGTGTGGAGGTGGAGGAAAGGGAGTGGGAGGCGCACGGTTTGGGAGGGGAAGGGGTGGGGGCGGCTAGGGCTAGGGGGGAAGGGAGGAGAGGTGGAGGGGGAAGGTGGGGCGCCAAAAAAGGGGGTGGGGGCGCAAGGGGCTGGGGGAAGCCCCCTTTTAACAGCCCTCAACCCAATCCTAGTCCGTTACGGAGACCTAATCCATCCCACCAAAGCCCACCAAGGCCCAAAACTCCCCCGGGAAGGCCCAAAACCCCGAAAACGGCCCGGAAACGGCCCGGAAAAGCTATTAACCCCCAAGTCTTATGGTTTTAACCTTATTTCCACACCTCATACTATATTTAACCTTATCATGCTCAATAATAAGGTTACGACACTCCGAGGTGTCACATTAACAACTCCAAATCAAATGAACGAGTACATTTTCTCGAAGCTTAGGAAATTTCCTAGATTTTTTAAGTATTGGGAAAAATTGATTCGGCCTCTAAAATTGTTTAATCTACAGAACAACGTAATCTATTCCAATCTCGTCACAGTTTTGAACATGTTCGGTAAAATAGGCATAACTTTCAAACGACTAATCGGAATTATACGTTCTTGGTGTCCAATGAAAGGTACAGAAATTATCTACAACTTTCTCAACAGGCGGCTAACCAAACTCTGAACCTAAAATTATGAAAACTCAAACCCTAGGTCGGACGTTCAATTTGCCCCGAAACAGAACACCATGCAAACTCTAGTTTTCATCGATTCTATCAATTTGCAGCACCACCTATTGATCTAATAGCACCAAAATCCCCATCAACACAGCACCTAATCCACCCCAAGAGTTTCCCATCTCCATACCTTAGCCCGACGAACGACATTCCGACAAAAACTCCTCCCGGTCGCTCGATCTCCTTCCACGCGCCAATCCCGCTGGATCTTCTCGTCGCGGAGCTCCCTAACGGCGAGGACAACGGATTGGAAGGGCGTGGCAGCAAGGGGTGGGGGTGGAGCTCGCCTAGGGCCATCTGGAGGTGGTGGGGAGGAAGGGGAAGGGGAGGCGCAAGTGGGGGGAAAGGGGGTGGCGCATGGGGGAGTTGGGGGGCGGCGGCTAGGGTTTTGGTTGGGGAGCGCACCAAGCATGGGCAGCAGGTTTGCTGCCCAATTCCACCTTCTCATGGGCTTAAACTCTCCCCTCTTTCGGCCCAAAATAGTCCCCCAAGGCCCAAGCTCCCCCGGAAGCCCAATTTCTCCCCCGGAAAGCCCAAATTCTCCCCCGGAAAGGCCCAAACTCACGGAAAAGGCCCAAAAACATGACACCAAAGTCGTACCTTAATGTCGACATCGAAAATGACTCATACCATCATTCCGTAGTGTCACAGTTTCATGATAGCTTCAAGGGTTGATCCCCAGGCCTGAGAGTATAGCCAACGCACTAGCGAGAATTTTGTCAATTTCGTCGATGATAGCATGATCCTCTTTTGCAGTACCAGGGATAAGGATCACCTTGGCTGACTGAGTTCAGATTACTGATATGACCTTAGCCAAGGCAATCTTTTTCTCCTTAAGAGAAGATGAGAAGCTGTATATTTTTGGGGCCACATCAGCCAGCTGCTGGTCAACTTTGGCTAGTTCGTCTTCCAAAGCCTTCTTGGATGCTTGCAAAGCCGACACAAACTCCTTTGTCTCTTTGAAGTCCTTGTTCTCCTCATCGAACTTGGCCTTCATCGACTTAGTGTCGGTTGCCAGCCGATCCAGAAGCTTTTGATCTTGCCTTTGAGCAATGCGACATTTCAGCCAATCTTTCGCTTCCTCTACTGCTTGCTTCTTGTCATCAATGAAGCACGCGTTGAGTAAAGCAGGTGTGGCTTGCTCGGGCAGGTTAGGCTTCATGGCGTCAAAGGCATCTTGAATCGGCTGAGAGTGCTTGAGCAGGTTGGCCTTGGGACTGAGAAGTAGCATACAGAGGTGCCTAATCCTCTCCACAGCGCCTGGAGCCGTTGTCACCTAACCCGATGCGCCTTTTGCTTCTGCGAGGATGGTGTCAATGATGGTGGGGATATGCTCTTCATCCTCACTTTTGATGTCCGACATGTCTAACTTGAGCATGTTGGCAATGGATGACTTTTTCACTATTTTGAAATACGAAAAAGATCCAAATCCCAAATGGCAGTGGAGATTGAAGTACCCGTGCCAGTAGCGGGCTATGTCAATGGTGTTGACTGGGAGGGCGGTGGAGTTAAGGCACTAGCCGTGCCTTCTGGCAGGTTGATATTGGCCGACGGAGAAAATGGGGGAGGCAAAGAGATGCGTTGCAAGTGTGAAGAGCATTTGTTAGGCCAATTGGGGTATCTATTTCGTCTCTTGGTTAAAAAATACAAAGTTAAAATACTTACCCTACCAATCACGGAAGTATTTGGCGAACTCTCAGTCACCTCCTGGGGTGATGATTTCTTCCTCTGAGCAGTTTTCTTGAAAGACCAACTTTTCCTTTTTTTTCTATAAAAAGAAGCTGATTAGACATATTTGGACTTGGTGATGTTAAAACTAAATAAGCTATAACTTACTCGGCTGCTATTGCTACCTCTCAAGATCAGAGAGGGAGGGAGATTGAATCCCAAGGGTCCATGATGAGTGTGCCGATAAACCAATCGGTCGCTATTTCTGTAACACCCGGCATCTAGTATGCCCTGAATGTCACCAAACATGATAGAAGAAGCATCTAAATATCATAAATAAATATAAATTACAGCAAAGGAGCAAATGCTAAAACCGAAAATTTTGGCAGCATCTCCTTTGTTTTTCCATAGATTTCAGCATCAATAATCATAACATGGCAAGATAGCATAATAGAGAACAATTCTAACATGATAGCTAAGGATTTCATCATGAAGGACCATGTGGAGGTCCATCCATTTTTGTGATGAGTATTTGACTTTATTTGAGCAAGGTGTGCTCAGGCTTGAGTTTGATTTGACTCGGTATTGCATGTTTCAATTAATGATAATTGTGGACTAACATGCAGGAAGAAAAGGTATGTGCATTGTGGTATGTGCAAAATGGTTTGTTCCTTGTGGTACAGGTTCTTGAGGCAGCTATGGTCGCAGGCACCGGGACTAGGTTGGGAGAACCGAGGTCCAGAGCGGTCGAGGATGCCGACGAGATGGTTGGGCTCAAACCGGGTTCACTTGGACGTCATGAAATGGACTTGAGGTGGCTCAAGGTTTCCGGTTCGGGTTGGAGGCTCGAAGAGGCGGAAACGAAGCGGTCAAGTCCGGCGGATGAAGGCCCGTTGCATCGGGTTGATCGGGTTTTGTTTAAAACCCATGTATGGCCAATGTGGCCCATGTAAAGCCCATGTGTGGGTTGAAATGAGAGGGTTAATCCTAGCCCTTGGTGGAGTGCCCTAGGGTTTGGGACTCATCCAAGGGTGGTAGGTGGCCCTAGAGTAGTATAAATAGAGGGGGAGGGGTGTCCTCCCTCACTTGAAGGTTTGAGTTGCTCCTTTGAGCTTTGCCCACATGAAGTGAGGCTTTGTAAACCTTCCAACCAGAAAATACAAAGATTTTCTTTACTTTTTGTGAATTTAAATTCGCATTTACATTATGTCTTTACTTTACGCAATTTAAATTCAGCATTTACTTTCCGCATGTAAATTCTCGCAATTACTTTCTCGCAATTTGGATTTGCTCCTCTCCTTCTAAATGCTGTTGATCAAGGAGGTCTTGAGGGTGCTCATTTGGTTTTACATCTTTCTTGCACCCTAGGATAGACTAGAGATCAAGTTTCTATCAAGATTGCAAATCTGTCCTGAACTTGTTCTTCAAGCAGCAGTCAGTCTTTGATTTTTAGAAAAATATAGAAAAATCTTTCTTGATTGATTCTTGTTGGAGAAGGTGCTTGACT
Source organism: Rhipidocladum racemiflorum (assembly GCA_036346355.1). NCBI lineage: Eukaryota > Viridiplantae > Streptophyta > Magnoliopsida > Poales > Poaceae > Rhipidocladum > Rhipidocladum racemiflorum. Next base: position 43,630,929 of record CM070577.1, on the reverse strand, counting down.
CATATACCAATCTGTGGAAAAATTTTGGAGTCCACTGGATGCACCATTTGGGAGCTGTGAGGTGAAAACCGAGCCCCAAATTTCCTGATTGAAAATCCTGACTGTTCGTAGTTCTTGATTTTTCCTGTTTTTGTAGAAGGTGTTTGGTGGTGATTTTTGGTGGAGTGCTTCACGACTCAACAGCTCACAGGCTGAAAAATTCCCAAATTTTTGGAGCAACAGAAGTCCACCATCCACCTGCTCTAATTGAGGACAATTCCTGAAAATCTGCTTTTGCTTTTCTAAAAGAGGCTTTTGTGTTTTGGCTTGATCTCTTTTAGAAAAGAAGTATTTGAATTGATTCCTCCTTGCTTTGGACACTTGACAACCAGAATTTGTGATTTAAATATCCTCACATGATTCATGGTTCCTATCCATGTAAGCTAGGATACACATAGTTGTCAAGTCGCTCTGATTTTTGTGGGTTTCAAGGATTTTAAGGAGCATCGGTTTTCTTTAATGATTGTTTGGAGTACGTTGGAGTAGGGGATATTTTTATTTGGGATCATTCACCCCCCTCTGACGCTTATCTCGGTCTTTCAATTGGTATCAGAGCCGGTTTTGCTCTTTCATAGATCTTGACCAGGTCTCAAGAGCCATGGCGACGACAAGTACTCAACTAAGCCTCCAATTTTTGCTGGAGTTGATTATCCGCTCGAAAGTTCGATGGAGACATACATCACCGCCAGGGCTTTTCTTTATGGCAGAAGGTGAAGCACCCGTATGAGGTTCCGCCGATGAGAACGCCAACGCCGCAAACATGGTCGACGCGTGAGGCAAACGCTAAGGCCAAGAACCTCCTCATACAGGGACTTAGCCGCAGTGGAGTATGATCGCGCCTCTCACCTACGATCGCTCACAGATCCTGGTGACTCTCAATGCTTACCATGAGGGCACCACTCGATCAAGTCCGTGAGACAGATCAATTTAAGCGTGACTACAACAAGTTTGAGCAGACGGTGAGAGCCTTGATGAGTGCTTTGCTCGCTTTGCAAAGATTCTCGCAATCTTCGGTCAAGGTTGTTCATACATCGATTCGAGAATGCGAGGCATTTTCTTCGAGCACTCGATCTAAGGATTTGGGAGATGAAGGTAACCACCATCACGACCATACGGACTTGTCGACCTTGACTCTTGACTCGGTTGTATTCCCGCCAAGACTCATGAGCTCGATGATCGCCGCCGCAGATCGAAGTCCCAAACGATGGCATTGGTTACCGATCCCACCGGTCTTCCTCTCTCGACCCCCTCTTGACTTCTCTTTCCGGTTTTTCTCTCCCGCCTTTGCGAAGCGATGACATTCGGAACAATTTCCGTAAGACGAGCTTGCTCTTGTCGCCAAAATTTTCGAACATTTACAAAAGGGTGAGAGATAGAAAGAGGAGTGGCAAGTTCACTTGCTTTGAGTGTGGTGGCCCCAACCACATTCGGCAAACTGCCCTGCCGGAGAAGGGCAATTATGAACAAGGCGAAAGTGCGGGTAAGAACGACTACATCAACAAGAACCGCAACAAGAAGCCTCCACCATGGGCCAAGAGAAGAAACACCGCAAGTTCGCCAAGGGCAAGAAGCTCTTTCACCGCTGCTCCTGCCGCGCCGACGACCTTGACCTCTCCGACACTGGAGACATGGAGCGACGAGGACGAGGATGAACCGCAAGAAAAGGTGAAGGGCGGCGATGACTTCTCCGGCATGTGCTTCATGGCCTCCAATGCCATGGAAGTACCACACCGAAAGCTGTACAAATGACACGAGGAGGTCCAGAGGACAGGGAAGGAGGAGGTTTGGATCGAGACTCCGCTGTTCTCGCCACATGACCGAGACTCCTGCTGGTTTTCTTCTCGACTGAGATCCCGGTGATGAGGTAATCACCTTTGGGGATGCCTGCGGGTAGAGTCATTGCTAAAGGTACCGTCTGCATTAACGATCATTTCATTCTATGAGGACGTTGCCTTAGTCGTTAGTTGCATTTCAACTTGCTTTCCTCGCCTTCTTGATGACGATTTCGAGGTCAATTTTAAGAGGAGCTCTTGTAGGATCCCTCGATTCTTCCGGGAGTTTGTTTATGGATTTCTCAGTTTTGGAGAGTCTTTCGTGCTGATTTTTCTTTTCCTCTAGAGACTCTCTCCATTGCCTTATTGCTTCCGAAGTCCCGTGATCTCTCCTTTTGGCATAGGAGACTTGGTCACATTGGCTTTGATCATTTGACTCGAGTTAGCGGCCATGATCTCATTCGTGGCCTCGCCTAAACTCAAGATGGTCAAAGATGTTGTATGTTCTCTTGCCACATGGCAAGATGGTTGTCGCCCCATCCTCCGATACCCGAGTGATGATCGATGTACAGACACCGCTACACATGGACACCGTTGGTCCACTGAGTGCACAAGCAGTGGGAAGTGGTATATTCTTGTCATTGTCGATGATTTTTCGAGGTACTCTTGGGTGTTTTTCATGGCTCTCAAGGATGAGTGTTTTTCTACACTTCGTGGGTTTGGTCCGTAGGTTGTCTCGTTGAGCTCCTGTGTGCCTTACGAGCGATCCGCAAGTGACAATGGCACTGAGTTCAAGAACTCTACTTTAGCAGCCTTCGTGAGGAGTTAGGCTTAGAGCATCAGCTTCTCCTCTCACACGTCCCTCAAGAAATGGCGAGTGGAAAGGAAGAACAGACCCTCGGTTGAGATGGCCAGACGATGCTAGATGAGTACAATACTCCTAGGAAGTTTTGGGCTGAGGTCGTAGGCTACGGCATGCCATGTTGCCAACAGAGTTTTTCTTAGGCACACTTGCATTGCACTTTATGAGTTGAGATATGGGCTAAAGCCCTAGTATCTCATTTTCGTGTTTTTGGTTGCAAGTGCTTCTTCTTGAAGTCTGGGAACCTAGATAAGTTCGAGTCACGCTCACGATGGGATCTTTCCGGTTACTCGACTTCCGCCCGTAGCTATAGGATTTTGGGGTAGATTTGGGTAGGATCATAGAGACTGGGCGAGGTGACTTTTGATGAGGCTAGCCCCTGCTAGACCGGCACATTTTCAGGCTCTTCTCCTCTTCCCGCCTATCTTCTCAGAGGAAGTTGATGACGGAGATGAAGGCGCCTTGCCTGATCCAATACCATTCTCAAGCCCCGAGGTGCCTCCCATTTCCATTCTGCACCTCGGGAGATCACCTTACTCCTCGCATTCTTCAGCGCCTAGTGGCTCGCTCCTACTTCTCCCACGCGAGGAGTAGAGGTCACTTCGCTCGACCTCCCCGCCACATTCAGCAGCTCATCCACCCGACTGCATCATTGAGATCTGCTTGAGCGAGTCACTCGCTCTAAGTCAGTTTGTCCACTTTCGCCTTCACTCGCTTTTGTTGCCTCTTTTGAGCCAAAGGATGTTTCTCATGCATTATCTCGATGAATCTTGGATTAATGCTATGCATGAGGAACTTGAAAACTTCGAGAGGAACAAAGTTTGAAGCTTGTCGAGCCCTCTCGTCACAATATCATTGGGACCAAATGGGTGTTCAAAACAAGCAGAGTGAGGATGGGGTTGTAGTTCAAACAAGGCTAGGTTAGTCGCCAGGGTTTCTCTCGTGTCGAGGGGTCTCGACTTCGAGAGACTTTTGCCCCTGTAGCCAGACTCGAGGCCATCCGGATCCCTGCTGCATTCGCGTAATCCAAGGGCTTCAAGCTTTTTCAAAAGGATGTCAAGAGTGCATTCTCAATGGCTTCATTGAAGAAGAGGTGTATGTCGAGACAACCTCCAGATTTGAGAACTCTCAGTACCCAAACCATGTCTTCAAGCTTTCCAAAGCTTTGTATGGGATTCTAAGCAAGCTCCACGAGCTTGGTATGAGAGGCTTAAGTCCACTCTCTTGAGTCATGGTTTTCATATGGGTCAAGTGGACAAGACTCGCATTCGTCACATTCTGATTCGGATTTTCTCCTAGTCCAAATCTATGTCGACGACATCATTTTTCGTGGTTCCTCAGATTCGCTGCTACTCGCCTCGATGTGATGAGTACTCGAGTTCGAGATGAGCATGATGGGCGAGTTGAGCTACTTCCTTGGCTTCCAGACAAGGCATCTGAGGGTACATTCTGCATCAAGGCAAGTACACTGAGACCTCCAAGCGCTTTGACATGTCTCATGGAAAGCCGCTATGACTCCTATGGCCACCATCGCTGTCCTCGAGCCTGACGAGGATGGTGAGCCGCCGATCGGAGTTCCGAGCATGATCGGCTCTCTTGTATCTCATCGCCGAGACCGACATACATTTCTCCGTATGTCTTTGTGCTCGGCTCGGGCTTCTCGCCTCTCACCGTCAGCGGTGAAGCGTGATCTTCAGGTACCTTCGAGCTACCATTGACTATGGTATCTGGTACTCTTCTTCCTCCTGTCTATCTCTCAGAGCCTTCTCCGATGCGCACTTCAGCGGGCCAGAGGATAGATAGGAAGAGCACTTCTGCACTCTGCCAATTCATTGGCACTTCTCTTGTCTCTTGGTCGCCTAGGAAGCGACCGTGTTGCACACCCATCGAGGCCGAGTATGTTGTCATAGCACATTGTCAGAGCTGTGTTCTCTCGATGAGATCGACCTTGCGGGACTTTGGGTTAGTGTGACATTGTGTTCCACTTTCTCGTGATAATACGCCTGCCATTCACATTGCTAAGAACCCAAAGGCAACACTCTCGGACCAAGCACATTGACATTCGCTATCACTTCCTTAGAGACCATGTGGAGAAGGGTGACATAGTGCTCCGGGGCCAGGAGAGTGACCACCGGGTCGACATTTTCACCAAGCCTTTGGATAGCTCCGTGTTTGTTTCCTCGAGAGGAGAGCTTGGGATTATGAGCCCATATGGCATATCTTGAGGGTGGAGCTGGCTTGTATTATATGTTCTGCTTGTATATTCAAATTTCCTTTCTCTTCCTGGGTATCTTTTGGGATGGTTTTTATTTGGTTGAGTCCACTTCACCTAGACTTCTCCGGGCATGCCTCTGATGGACCTCTCACCTTATGCTTTAGGGTGCTATTCCTCTCTTCTTCCTCGGAGCTCACTCACGCCTTTTAGGTCTAGCAGTGTTGGGCCCCTGGGTAGACAGTGGTCCAGTGTTTGCTCCTCGGGTTGGAGTTGGAGTTGTAGCTTTCTATATAAGTCATATGGGGAAGGTGAGAGCGAAGTCCGAGTGTTAGTGTTTCTCTTCATGTTATCTATGCTCCTAGACTACCCATTTGTCGCTTCTTGATTCCTTCTCATCATTTCTCGCTCTTCTCGGTTTCAGCTGAGTTCATTTCATCCTTTTGAATCTAAAATTGCTAATAACTCAACTTCAATCGCTTTTGTGCTTAATCAACTCACTTGTTGAGGGGGAGCTTGGAATTGATTCTTTTGCATTGCATATAGACTTGTTTTTCATTTACTTAGCTTTTGTCTATTATGCAATTGATAAAATTGAGATATGTTGCACCTAGCTACTTTTTCTCAAGATATTTGCTAATCTAGGTCATATCCAATTTGGTATATCATGTGAAACTAGCCAACATTTTAAACTTGAGCTTTCTCAAAAGTTGATGAAACATGGCTTTTACTTGCTATACTTCTTCACTAGATGCTTATGCCATGCTTATTGAAATAGTGGGTTTCTACTAGAGTCCCTAGAGCAAACTTGGGTTAGCTACATTGTTTCATTCTAGAATCCTCAATAATGCTCATGAATCTAAGTCAAAATATAATTTGACTCTTTTGTGCTAAAATTGAACTCAACACTATTCATTCACTAGACTGCCTCCATTGCACTTGGGATGAACTTGGAATGAAGTGTATGACCAAAAACCACTCTTTAAGCTTCTTGCTTGAGATGGTTGCTAATGGCTTGAGTCAATACATCGAAAATGCAAAAATAACTAGAGAAAGAGAGTGATGCCTAGGAGACCTATGTCGATGGCTCCTAGTCGAGGTTGTGTTTCTCTAGGATAAACTCTCTAAACCCCTAAGGTTTGTGGAGGAGAGTGAAGCTTAGAGGCCTTTGTCGATGGCTCCTAGTCGAGGATGTGCTTCACTAAGCCTAACTCTCTCATACCGCTTATGAGCTTTAATCTAAAAATTTGCATTTAAAGAGATGATTGAGCATGAGGCTTCTCTTATGAACTTGTAGTTTCCCAAAGTGTTGACTAGGTTGAACTCTAGTATATCCATTTGCTCGCTTGATTGGCTTTGCTTCTAGTATTGAAGTTATGCTAAGTGTTGCTATTGTTGAAATCATACCAAAGTATTATAACTTCTTTTGAGCTAGTTAGCAAAAATTGAAATATGCCATTGGATATGACTTAGGATGACATAATCTGAACTTGAGTAGCTTGGTGTCATACTTTGTCTAAGTGGTCACTTGCATAATCCTCAAAGCTTTCTAGGTTGCATTTCATGCAAAAAAATTGTTCTCTTGATGCCTATATTGCCAAAAGGGGAGAAAACGTAGAAAGACATCTTAGAGAATTAAAAATGCTTTCTCATGATCATGTTGAACAATTGTCCTTGCATTTGGATCATGAGTAATATTGAGCTTTTTGAGAGATTTTCTGGTTTTTGGAGCTCTTGTTGAAAAATTGTCCTTTCAAGTGTTGAGCTCTAAAAATCTTCTCATCTATTTGGTCATGAGCTTTCTTTCTTTTTTATTGGACCAAATATGATTTTTGCGTAATCAAATTGCTTTTCTTCCTTTGTTTTCAAACTCAAATTTATGCCTTTGTGTGGTTTGTCAATATACTCATCAAGGGGGAGATTGAAGGACCATGTGGAGGTCCATCCATTTTTGTGATGAGTATTTGACTTTATTTGAGCAAGGTGTGCTCAGCTTGAGTTTGATTTGACTCGGTATTGCATGTTTCAATTAATGATAATTGTGGACTAACATGCAGGAAGAAAAGGTATGTGCATTGTGGTATGTGCAAAATGGTTTGTTCCTTGTGGTACAGGTTCTTGAGGCAGCTATGGTCGCAGGTAAGTACCGACTAGGTTGGGAGAACCGAGGTCCGTGAGCGGCCGAGGATGCCGACAGATGGTTGGGCTCAAACCGGGTTCACTTGGACGTTGAAGGAAATGGACTTGAGGTGGCTCAAGGTTTCCTGTTCGGGCTGGAGGCTCAAGAGGAGGAAACTGAGCGGTCAAGTCCGCATGGATGAAGGCCCTGCTGTATCGGGGTTGATCGGGTTTTGTTTAAAAACCCATGTATGGCCAATGTGGCCCATGTAAAGCCCATGTGTGGGTTGAAATGAGAGGGTTAATCCTAGCCCTTGGTGGAGTGCCCTAGGGTTTGGGACTCATCCAAGGGTGGTAGGTGGCCCTAGAGTAGTATAAATAGAGTGAGGGTGTCCTCCTCACTTGAAGGTTTGAGTTGCTCCTTTGAGCTTTGCCCAAATGAAGTGAGGCTTTGTAAACCTTCCAACCAGAAAATACAAAGATTTTCTTTATTTTTGTGAATTTAAATTCCGTGATTTACATTATGTCTTTACTTTACGCAATTTAAATTCAGCATTTACTTTCCGCATGTAAATTCTCGCAATTTACTTTCGCAATTTGGATTTGCTCCTCTCCTTCTAAATGCTGTTGATCAAGGAGGTCTTGAGGGTGCTCATTTGGTTTTACATCTTTCTTGCACCCTAGGATAGACTAGAGATCAAGTTTCTATCAAGATTGCAAATCTGTCCTGAACTTGTTCTTCGCAGCAGTCAGTCTTTGATTTTTAGAAAAATATAGAAAAATCTTTCTTGATTGATTCTTGTTGGAGAAGGTGCTTGACTCATATACCAATCTGTGGAAAAATTTTGGAGTCCACTGGATGCACCATTTGGGAGCTGTGAGGTGAAAACCGAGCCCCAAATTTCCTGATTGAAAATCCTGACTGTTCGTAGTTCTTGATTTTTCCTGTTTTTGTAGAAGGTGTTTGGTGGTGATTTTTGGTGGAGTGCTTCACGACTCAACAGCTCACAGGCTGAAAAATTCCCAAATTTTTGGAGCAACAGAAGTCCACCATCCACCTGCTCTAATTGAGGACAATTCCTGAAAATCTGCTTTTGCTTTTCTAAAAAGAGGCTTTTGTGTTTTGGCTTGATCTCTTTTAGAAAAGAAGTATTTGAATTGATTCCTCCTTGCTTTGGACACTTGACAACCAGAATTTGTGATTTAAATATCCCTCACATGATTCATGGTTCCTATCCATGTAAGCTAGGGATACACATAGTTGTCAAGTCGTTCCGATTTTTGTGGGTTTCGCGATTTTAAGGAGCATCGGTTTTCTTTGCGGGATTGTTTGGAGTACGTTGAGTAGGGGATATTTTTATTTGGGATCATTCACCCCCCCTCTGATCGCCATCTCGGTCTTTCACATCAACCATTCAAGTCCATCACATACTTTACCCATCACATAAACCAATTATGAATAAACATTGAATCATGGGCATCGACGAGGCAATTAACCATTATAACATTGAGCCTAACGACCAACATAATTTAGGGAAACGTTTGGTGGTGTTTATTTGAATGGAGTTATGTGTGGATGTGCATCTAGCTCCCTTTCCCACATGCCGAACTCAAGGTACCTAAAAAAACCATCAAACAACAAGCGTGAGTTCATCACTCAGCAAAGTGTATTGCAATGATACAAAAACAATAATCAACTCACATACATACTTAATGCCATTCACATATCCTGAGAGTCAACTCATGAACTTTATTTATGCTCTCATATAACATCATCATAAACATCTCAAATAACATCTTCATATGCATCTCATAGAACATCATAATCATCTCATAAACCACTTCATTCATGCAATGCAATGCACATGTCTCTTTGAAGCACATACCGGTATTGCCGAGTGCACACCCGTCGGCGTGCACCCTCTTTCCCCTTCCATCCCGTAGATGGAGGGTGCCTACTCCTCGCTTCCACTCATCACGTGGATGGAATCAACAGGTAGGTCTTACTCAATGGCGCTCCGGATTAGTCATAACTTTCTCACCGACCTTACCGGACTAGTTATGACATTTTCACCAATCGGGCCAGTTTTCATGCCATGTATGCAACATATGCCATAAACATAAACAATTAATCGTTGCATAGCATCATAACATACCATTTTCACCCTATCATGGGCAAACACTAATCATGGCAAGATAGCATATCATGAAAACAATTTGCATCAAATCAAGACAAGCAACATACAACACACTACCCATTCCAATACACTTGCCTTAACCGCGGGCGACGGATTGGCGAGAGGAAGAGGGCACTCCTGGGGTCACACCACCTGCACATAGATACCACACACTCAAAATGTGCCCACAAAACAGTACACACTCGCTCATGTACCCCGATTACGCAAACTACTCCCGAAAACGAAAAAACTGAGAATCTGTCCCCCGGGACAGCAGACTTCAATCTAGCATAACTTGAGTTCTAGGTCTCCAAATCGAGTAAACGAGTATAACATCGAGAAGCTTAGGAAATTTCCTAACTTTATCTAAGTATTGGGAAAATCTGATTCGGCCTCTAAAATTATTTAATCTACAAAACATTACGTTCTTTCCCAATTACGTCACAGATTTGAACCCGTTCGGTAAAATGACCATAACTTTCAAACGGCTGGGCCGCATTGGACGTTCGTGTTGTCCAATTGAAGGTATTGAAGTTACCTACAACTTTATCAACAGGCGGCCGACCAAAATCCGAATCTAAAATCGTGAAAACTCAAACCCTAGGTCGAGTGTACAATCTGCCCGAATCAGAGAATTAAGAAACATCTAGTTCTCATCCAATCTACCCAATCATAGCACCTCCTCTTGATATAAAAGCATCAAATCAACCTCTATATCAGCACCTAGACCAACCCCAAGGATCACCCATACCATACCTTTGCCCGACGAACGACGAACGCCGAATCCTCTCGTCCCGGTTTCCCCGATCGTCTTCCTCGCGCCGAAACCGCCGGATCTCCTTGTCGCGGAGCCTCCCAATGGTGAGGATAATGGCATGGAGGGGGTGTGGCAGCAAGGGATGGGGGTGGATTCCTTCTAGGGCCGGCTAGGGGAGGAGGGGAGGTGGAGGAGCAAGGGGAGGGGTGGAGGCGCATGGGAGGAGGAGGGTGGCGGCTAGGGGAGGGCAAAGGGGGGTGGGGGCACCAGAACTAGGGTTTGGGGCGCATTGGGGCAGGTTGTGCTGCCCCCCAACTCCCCCACATGGGCCGGGGACTCCCACCTACGGCCCAATAAGGTCCCCCCAAGGCCCAAACTCCCTCGGAGAGGCCCAAGCACCCGGAAACGGCCCAAAAACACAATATAAAGTCGTACCGTAAAGTCGTAATCTATAAAGTCCCATTCCATAATGTCACTTTTCATAATGTCACATCCCGTGATGTCACAATCTCTCCCCCTTAATAGGATTCGACCTCAAATCTGAAGAACGCCAAAAACAGAAACAAAGTACCCAAAGGAAAAAAGACTTCTTTGCAACACAAAAAATTCTCGCAAAGACTCAAACCGGAACAAATGACAACCAAGTTCCCAAAACCAACACTTAGCGAGAAAAGAGTTGACTTAGCTCAACTAAGCGCAACCTCTCATAGTTCCACCTTCACTTTAATTCCCAATAACATTAGCAAAAGCCAATCGAAGTCCTCGATTTCACCCACTAAAAGGGCTCAATCAAATTATTTCGCCCAAATCCTCACGTCAAACCCTTCATACTACTATCACAACCAACCTGAAGAACTCATAACAACTTCTCTTTTCAACTTCATGCTACAATAATTTCCTTTCCAAACACAAACCATGTTACATTTTTTTTATTCTATCAACTTCCGGGCATATCTCATACCCAACGACACTAGCTAAGACAATGTTCATAACAGAACATTTTACATCACAATTCCTATAACCTTCACTACCACCAAACGGTACTTTCAACAAAATTTAAACCACGACATCTATAACCTCCATCATAACCACCTTTTAAACCACAACCAAAGTTCTACGCCTAGCCCAAGCTAGGGCTGAAAATTATTACCAAACCACCGTTGGTTCTTTTCCTAAGAGGGTCTCACCCTCACATAATCACATTCAAAAAACAACCAAGCCCATGAGTATATTCCTCCAATATACTCAACAGTTCCATAAGCATTTCTATTCATATCTCAAACAAGCATGCCAACAGAAAAAATTCCCTTTAGCCGGATGAACCACATTCATCAACTTGAACCCAAAGCGCTACAAATCACTTTGGAACAAAGATTCAACAACATCCAAAGACCACTCTTTTTTTTCTAAGTCAAACCGCAAAGGAAAACTCAAATCTCAAAACAATGCGATACATTTCGCATCGGGGAGCACTCAAACAAAAGAGAGACTCCACACAATTCTTTGACAGAAGTTCTCAACAACCAAAACATCTCAACTCGCTTTCACCAAAGCAAAACCTCTCATTTTCACCACAATCAACATTTTGGAAGAGAAAACTGATTCTCAAATCACACAAAAGGGTCCACAACTGCCATAAAAACTCTCAATGAGAAAGGGAAACTCAAATCCCTTACATAGCATAACCAAAACATCAGCATTTATCCATTCTTTCTTTTCATGCTAGAGAGCAATGGAAATCTCGATTCATGACATGGATGCAAACTTTTCAAGAGCACTCCGGATTAGTCATATATCCATATATGACTTTCTCACCGACCTGGCTCATCAACTCTTTTATGATAAAACATCGCATTTTAACCAAAGTCAATATTTCAGAAGAGAACATCAATTCTCAAATCAAACATTTGCACCACAATCACTACAAATTCTCTCAAAGAGAAAGGGAGGCTCATTCCGAAAAGAAAACACTTCACCAGCAAAATCACTCATGAAACATTCATAAGATCCACCTTTTTAAAGCACTTGCAAACACCGCACACATTTTCCTAATAAAGTCAACTCTAGTCACAATAGAGTTACAAGTTAAGTGCTTAACTCCAGGGTTTTCAACACAGCCCACCATATCCATTTACTTCCTTTACATATGGTTTCCAAAGATAATTCAGTTGAACACGAAAGAGCGCGATCCACTCGAAACTTTTGGGTGAAAATCCATACTCATAGCCTAAGCTAAACAAATTTGCCAAACCAAAGATTGGCATGATTCAATAACATACAATATTCCGGAATCCATCAGCCGATTACTTCAAAAACTACTCTTTCATCCATATTTCCAATCATCAAAGTCAAATTCGTAACTTGACAAGATGCCACTTACTCAGGGGAGATCTATTGCACACTAATCAAGATGCCTTAACAAAAGGACAGGCACTCCCAGAAAGTTTATACATTCATTTAAATCTGTAAACCTTTAAAAGAAGGTTCGACTCGAATCCCACCATTTTTCGCATTCCAATACTCTTAGCCATTAAGGATTTCATAATCACCAAATCCTGAGAAGTCCAACACTGTTGAACACAAGTTACAACATCTAATCTTTGATAAAAACACTTCCTACTAATCAAGTACCCACCAATGGTCATATGATCATCAAACTCTATCCATGTCTATCTTATAACAATCAACAAGGAGAACCATGTTATCACAACTCGGCACAACGAACTTACTAGTTACCTCAACATAAGACTCACGTCAACTTCTTCTTTTGGTCTTGTCGGGACCCCGAATTTGCAAATCCGGACCCTCTGTGTATTCAGCACTAGTCCAGGAACGCGCTAGTGCACACAGTCTTAACATCGGTAAATATCACAATCATACCAATCGATATTATCAAAGTACTTTATTTAAATAATACCAAGTTACTTGACCTTATGGTCAAGTTACAAATGTATGCCTTGCAAGGCGTAAACTTATTAAAAGAGAAATAATAGCAGCGGAAAATCAAATAACTCGTGCGCCATCCAAAGATACCACAGGCAACTGACTGGGCTCGCATCCCCTAAGTAGGCACGGTCCTCTTGGAAATCCTCCTCCGAAATCGGCGTAGTCTCCTCTTCAACTGATATTGTGTTGAGGCAAGGGTGAGTACTTGGTACTCAAGAAGTCATGCACAGAATGCAAGCTAATATACTATATGCATGGCTTGGTACAAAGGAATAGCTCAAGGTATATTTGGCAAGAAATGTGCTTTTGACAAGTAATAAGAGTAGATTCGGCAAAGTGGGAAATAAGTAAAGCATAAATAACTTTCAAGAAGTTTAACAAACATTTTTCCCCATCCTAAACCACATTTCCATCATCTTCATTGTTAACCCAACCCAACTTTTCAAATCCAAGTTATTTTTGAAAGTCTAACCCTTGACTGTAATTCCTGAGCATTGTCCAACATCGTGGACTCGGCTATTTAAATAGATTCTCAACTCTGCAGAGGTTATGCACTTTACCCACAAGATACAGTCAAACACCACAAAGGCGAGTTCAGTAATAAAGCCTTTCTAAGCCTCAAACAACACAGTGGTCCTCTCCGGTTCGTGCTCTACACCATCCCTTCCCTTAGCCAAGGCGGTAATGGGACCAACACACTGCTAGATGGGTATCCGGCCACAGCCACGATACGCTCCCCGCATAATCACACAAACGGTGTAATCGACACTCGAGGCTCCACAAGTGAGTCCTTAGCAACTTAGTCAACTAGGGCTGTCCCATTCCAGCCATGTGTGGTTGCAAGTATGACCCGAGTTCAAAGGCTTGCAAGGTTAAGTCCTTAGAGTGACCAGGGCAAGACTACCGAAAAACCAAATCAACATCCCCAATGCCACAACTGGCCCACTGATTACTCTTGCCACATGCCCCGCCAAATCATTATCAAACCCCAGTTGATTACCATGCACCACGTGCCATCAACATCACATGATACTTTTCCAAAACAGGTTCAATATATCATTAAGTCAATATTAGCATTTGATTATCCAAAATCATGTCATGAGCACGTAGCAGGTCTAAGCAGCATACTACAACGATCTAAACCCATGTTGGCAATTTAATAATGTCCAACTAGTAAACCACAACTAGGGTGACAAAGGGTCATGGCACATACTTAAGTAATCAAGGTGTCATATAGCAAATTGGTATTTATCTAACCCCCATGTTTAAACAAAATATCTTTCTAATTGAACTAGCATGCAATAGTTTAAATCAAAATAGATTTCGAAATAGGATCAACATGGTCAAAGCACAACTTGCCTTCAAAAAGTACTTGCTCTTGGTCTTGAGTTGGATCCTGAGTCAACACTTCTCCTTCGAATCCTTCCGGCACTTCAACGTCTACTCGTAAGCGTGCAAATAGCAAATACACAAATAAACACTAGGCAAAAACATCCCAAAACTCCAAATAAAATCCATAAACGGAGAGAACATAATTTTCTGGATTTTTAGAAACCGGAATAAATCAAATCTGAGTTAAAATGCAAAAGTTATGATTTATTATAGTTTATATAATCAATTAAATAATATTACAGAGAAAAACTTTAGTCCAAAAATTAAATAAAATTCATATTTAGGTAGATCTCAATTTTATACAAATTTAGAAATTTGAACCACTCAAATCGGAGTTGAAACGCAAAAGTTATAAAAGCGTTTGAAGTTTGAATCTAAATTTGAATCAATATTTCGAATTAATAAATCATTTTCTTTTTTTTCGAATTAATTATTGCGTCAGCATGGACACGTCAGCTCACGATTGGCTGGCTGACGTCAGCCGGCTCATGGGCTCACCACGGCTGCGTTCGGTCCACGTGGACCCGGTCCACGGCTCCACGTGAAGGCCCGACATGTGGGACCCACACGCCGTCGCAGTGGTCTCACGCAGACGCGGCCGACGTGGTGGGCTCCTCGACATGGGGGCGTGCCAGGTCAGGGACACGCGCTTACATCGCCAGACGGGCGACGCGTCGGTCCATCTCCTCGACCGCGTGGCGCACCGCGACCGTTGGTTTGAAAATCAAGCGCCGGATTAGATCCAGGGGTTAACACGTTAAACTACTTGATGATCGGCGTTCGATCTAGATCTAGATCGGCGGTCCAGATCTAATCCTATAATAGCACTTCGCTACGGCACGTGGCGAGTGTGAACCGCTGATCTTGATCCAACGGTCCAGTCTAATCGGGTTTGGAACACGTGAACTACCTCAACCGTCCGTCTCGGACGGTCCTCACGAGCTCGCTGAGTCCTACGATGGCACGAGCTTGGGCACCGAGCGAACGACGACGAGCCCAACGGCGTTCGGGTTGCTCACGAGATGAAGGGTCCCTTCTTCGGCATCTCGACGAGGACTCCTGGATCTGGGCTCCTTCTCGGCGGAAGACGACTGACGGGCGGCGGAATCGAGCAAAACCCGCGGCGGTCACTTCCTCCAACTACGGCGAGCTCAAGACGGGCAAACGACGGCTCGCGAGATGGCTCGGGGAACGGAGTGCGCAAGGATGAGGGCAACCTCGTGGGACATCTCACGCTTTAAATAGCCTCGGCGTTAGGTCTGCCCTAGCGGAAACCTAGTTCTTTCTCGGTAGCGGCGGCGGAGTCCGCTCGGACTTCGGCGGGGACGATGAAGCTTCGGCCGTCCGGCACGATCAACGACTACGACATTATCGCGGTAGCGATCGGATCCGGGCCGGACACGGCTCGAACCGTGCAGGCGGATCTCCGTTGGATCTTGATCCAACGGCTGGATTGATTAGGTTTAGGAGTGGGTTTGGTGAGTCACGTGGCTGAGTCGGACTTCAAAGTCCGACTAAAGGTTCACTCGGTCGGATGAACAGTACTTGACCCGAGTTTGATTTTCCAGCGATTTAATATTTAAAATAATTCCTAGTAATTCATTTAATTCATTAAAATAGCAAATGACTAAAATTCCAGAAAAATTCTGGAAAATACTTTGGATCATTTTGGACTCAAATAAAATATTTCCAACAAAATTTTATTTGCAAAATTAAATTCTTTAATTATTTCAAAATGGAATAAATTCAAATAAATTCCAAATAAATCCAAATAAATTCCAGAAAATTCCAAAAATTCACCAAAGTGCCAAATCACACATGAATTTAAGAAAAGCAAAATTTTGGGGTGTTACAGGTCTACTAACCACTATGACTCATCATTCATACAACTGTTTATCCCAACCTTAAAACACATCTTTTCCTCACTAATTTCGGCATAAACAATAAATGCCTCTCGCACAAACCATAAGGCACTTACTCAATATCCCTAGTTCATTCAACCAATGAATAATTCTAACCACTCAATCCAATCTCCATTAGACATCTTTCATAACTACGGATCCCAGACAGACATCTGTCAAGGACAATATCAACCTTTCCTACAATCATTCCATATCCCCATTCTTTGATTACGCATCAATTAAGTCATTTTGACTATTCACCGTTCACTCGACTCCTAAACAAAAAACCCAACAATCGTCAAGTCTTTACACCATAACCTCACTATACTAATTTTTCACCCAGGAAGTTCTAGACCTTCTCAACTGCAATCAACACTTACTAATCTCTAACTTCCGATAACTCCCATAACTCACAACACTTTGCATAAAACACTAATCAACTTTCACTTTGGATTACCTATCATCTCGATTCATCATCTCTATCAACACAATAGTTTAGGTTGTCTTTAAACAACCAACACAATCACTTTAACCGAATCAATGACCCACATCATCTGAAAACTCTAACTCCTCGACATACACTTAACTTCTTGAACATCTACGTGGGTGACGCACTTCACTCTTAAGAAATCCATAGTTTCTAAAGAAAAGCACACCCAAAAACACCTTTCTTTCCAGAAAACTCAACCATAAAACACAAGAAAAGTCAACTCTTTAAATTCCCAAATGCTGACATGCAGCAACTCCACAAATCTCGAGATCAACAACTTTCACGAAAGAAGATGGATGCAAGAGGGAAAACCAAACGATCAACCAGATCCTTTTAAGATAAAGCCTTAACACCAAACTCCAAACTTCCACGAAACAACCGGGTTTTTAGGGATGATCTCCCAACCAAGTCAAAAGATGAGATCAAACATCCCCCTTACTCTAACAAAGACACATACTTCAGTCCTAACCACCAGGTCTATCACAACTCCACAAACTCTGCTAATCCCGGAGAAAGACAAAAACAAGAATAAATCTAGAGCCTTCTCCTTAAGGCAATCAACAAAATCGGACGCCAAAAATGAAATGGCGATCCGAAATAGGCATTGCACTCAACTCTTCTTCTTTGTCTTCAACCAAAGAAGGCAAAACCAAACACCGCATGCGGAACACTCCGCAAAAATCCAATACCAAACACTTTTCTTTTGGTTTCAATCAACTAAAACCAAGAAAACCACCCAAAACCGACCGTCGGAATGGTAAAGAACATTAGAAGGAAACCACCACCAATCTCTTCTATTTGACTTCAGTCAACTACCCGATCTACGACAGAAAGGATAAGCACTCTTCTCCTACAGGGGTTAATAATTCTTTGGTGATGGCGTTAACCGGCCACACAGTCAAACCACACCCTTACTATGAACAAAAAGAGGTGACCGAAACCCTTCAGCACCACAATCCCACTATATCACAAATATAGCATCTCAATCAATACTTTCATAAATATAACATCATGCATCATCAAATGCAGCATTTAACATCAAAGCTTAAATACAATATTTAAGCGGATAGCATCGATACCCATACCCTTTCTACTGTGCATTAGAGTGTGTCAAGTTTTAAATTAGTTAACCAAACTATTTCAGATTTTAAGGTTATTGCCATAAGGCCAAATTTTAACAAGTAGACCTATGCCATGTTTCTACTTTTCCAAGTCAATATTTTAGTTTACTCTAAAGTAAATTACTACATTCACATCCCACGGACCTGAACCTGGCTCTGATACCAACTGTAATACCCCGGCATCTAGTATGCCCTGAATGTCACCAAACATGATAGAAGAAGCATCAAAATACCATAAATAAATATAAATTACAGCAAACGAACAAATGCTAAAACCGAAAATTTCGACAGCATCTCCTTTGTTTTTCCATAGATTTCAGCACAATAATCATAACATGGCAAAATAGCATAATAGAGAACAATTCTAACATGATAGCTAAGGATTTCATCGACCATTCAAGTCCATCACATACTTTACCCATCACAAAAACCAATTATGAATAAACATTGAATCAAGGGCATCGACGAGGCAATTAACCATTATAACATTGAGCCTAACGACCAACATAATTGAGGGAAACGTTTGGTGGTGTTTATTTGAATGGAGTTATGTGTGGATGTGCATCTAGCTCCCTTTCCCACATGCCGAACTCAAGGTACCTAAAAAACCATCAAACAACAAGCGTGAGTTCATCACTCAGCAAAGTGTATTGTAATGATACAAAAACAATAATCAACTCACATACATACTTAATGCCATTCACATATCCTAAGAGTCAACTCATGAACTTTATTTATGCTCTCATATAACATCATCATAAACATCTCAAATAACATCTTCATATGCATCTCATAGAACATCATAATCATCTCATAAACCACTTCATTCATGCAATGCAATGCACATGTCTCTTTGAAGCACATACCGGTATTGCCGAGTGCACACCCGTCGGCGTGCACCCTTTTTCCCCTTCCATCCCATAGATGGAGGGTGCCTACTCCTCGCTTCCACTCATCACGTGGATGGAATCACGAGGTAGGTCTTACTCAATGGCGCTCCGGATTAGTCATAACTTTCTCACCGACCTTACCGGACTAGTTATGATGTTCTCACCGACCGGGCCAGTTTTCATGCCATGTATGCAACATATGCCATAAACATAAACAATTAATCATTGCATAGCATCATAACATACCATTTTCACCCTATCATGGGCAAACACTAATCATGGCAAGATAGCATATCATGAAAACAATTTGCATCTAATCAAGACAAGCAACATACAACACACTACCCATTCAAATACACTTGCCTTAACCGCGGGCGACGGATTGGCGAGAGGAAGAGGGCACTCCCGGGGTCACACCACCTGCACATAGATACCACACACTCAAAATGTGCCCACAAAACAGTACACACTCGCTCATGTACCCCGATTACGCAAACTACTCCCGAAAACGAAAAACAGAGAATTTGTCCCCCGGGACAGCAGACTTCAATCTAGCATAACTTGAGTTCTAGGTCTCCAAATCGAGTAAACGAGTATATCATCATGAAGCTTAGGAAATTTCATAACTTTTTCTAAGTATTGGGAAAATCTGATTCGGCCTCTAAAATTATTTAATCTACAAAACATTACGTTCTGTCCCAATTACGTCACAGATTTGAACCCGTTCGGTAAAATGACCATTACTTTCAAACGGCTGGGTAGAATTGGACGTTCTTGGTGTACAATTAAAGGTATTAAAGTTACCTACAACTTTATCAATAGGCGGCCGACCAAAATCCGAATCTAAAATCGTGAAAACTCAAACCCTATGTCGAGTGCACAATCTGCCCAAAACAGAGAATTAAGAAACATCTAGTTCTCGTCCAATCTACCCAATCACATCACCTCCTCTTGATCTAAAAGCATCAAATCAACCTCTATATCAGCACCTAGACCAACCCCAAGGATCACCCATACCATACCTTTGCCCGACGAACGACGAACGCCGAATCCTCTCGTCCCGGTTTCCCCGATCGTCTTCCTCGTGCCGAAACCGCCGGATCTCCTTGTCGCAGAGCCTCCCAATGGTGAGTACAATGGCATGGAGGGGGTGTGGAAGGAATGGATGTGGGTTGATTCCTCCTAGGGCCGGCTAGCGGAGGAGGGGAGGTGGAGGAGCAAGGGGAGGGGTGGAGGCGCATGGGAGGAGGAGGGTGGCGGCTAGGGGAGGGCAAAGGGGGGTGGGGGCGCCAGAACTAGGGTTTGGGGCGCAAGGGGGCAGGTTGTGCTGCCCCCCAACTCCCCCACATGGGCCGGGGACTCCCACCTACGGCCCAATAAGGTCCCCCCAAGGCCCAAACTCCCTCGGAGAGGCCCAAGCACCCGGAAACGGCCCAAAAACACAATATAAAGTCGTATCGTAAAGCCGTAATCTATAAAGTCCCATTCCATAATGTCACTTTTAATAATGTCACATCCCGTGATGTCACAATTTCTTTGTTGGGATATTTACCGATGGCTCTATGAGTCTCTTTCCGACTGCTTTAGTCTAAAAAAATAGAATGTAAGGAGAAGCCGATTAAAATTATAAATTAGAGAAGAATGTTTAATGGTTAGTACCTCGCCAGTAATATCAACTAAACTTGTGTTAGTATGGCCCGATGAGCTAGATCAAGTCAAACTGGAGCTTGAGTTAGTTCTAATTGTCAGCTTTGGTGATAATTCTAGGAAAGGTTCAGCTATTATCGTTGAAGGTGGGCGTTCGGATGGGAATAAGGATGAAGAGATGGTTGATCACCAAGAAATGTAGCTAGAGCTCTCATGGTATAAAGAATGAAATGGGGAACTTCTCGAATGAGGAGATCATCAGCTATGTGAAGGACCATATTGGCTGAGGATACACAACAAAGTCTTTCACGAGGTTGGAGTCGATCAAATAGAAGGAATTTTGGAATAATTTGGCTGAAAACAAGTTGTTTAGCATAGACTGATGGATGGTAGAATTCATAGGATGGCTAGAAGGTTCTACGCTTTGTATGCAAGAGGACAGAAAGGATGCTTGCAGAAAGAAAGATTTTTGTAAAACTCTAAAGTTTCGTCAAGCATGTATTCGTAATCAGCTGCGAGGTGGAAAAAGGAAGGACAAGGGTAATTATCGGCTTCACGATAGCTAAAGAAATCAAAGTTAGGAAGGAAATTTTGGTCGAGTTGGCAGAAAAAGGATATGTATTTCCTGGCTCTGACTGGAGTGATTTTTGTCTCACCCCCGGAGCAGAGAAAAAGACTTTTGCCAAAGGATTGGCTATTACAAAATTCTACCGGTCGGCTTTGTGGAGTTTCCTTGCAGGGGAATGGGGTCATCTCAGACAAGTCAATCTTGAAAGATTGACTAAAAACACAGTAGAATCATCATGCAAATACTAATGAAAGTCAAGCAGTGTTTGAAGCACATGCTATCGCTCAGCAGGCTAGTAGTAGCCATGGCCGCAGAAAGGGCCAAATGTACAAGGGGAATAAATGAAAGAATAACAGAAATCAAAAGGGAAAAGGCAAATCCCAATGGAACGGTAAAGGGAAGGGTACAGGAACCTTCCAGAAGCAAGGTCCAGCCAATAAAGCACCCGACTCTCAAACATGCTTTACGTGTGGTTGCGTTGGCCACTGGTCATGCAATTGTCGCACGCCAAAGCATTTGGCAGAACTTTACATGAAATCCACTGGGAGATTCCAGAAGAATCAAGAAAGGAAGGTTGAGACACACTACACCGCTCTACTAGATGTTGAGCAAGAAGGTGGAGAGAATGATAGCAATGTTTCCCAGGAGATGGAACTTGACTTATATGGAGATCTGGAATAGTCTCCATATACCATTTTTGCTATATGTCGCATTTCTGTTAGTTGAGCCTCCTTAAAAGTCTCATCAGTCTGAATAATTATGTTCCTGCATGAACATTTGGTCTATGTTCCTGTTGAGCAATTATCAGTGATATTTAAATAAAGTGTTTTCCAGAATATTTTATGTTATGCTTGTTTGATTGTTATACTATGCAACCTGAAGTTGGCATTGCAATAACCTTGAGTTGAATATTATGATAAAATAATTACTAATTCTGCTGGCCATAGCATAAAGACTTCCTTAGACCTGAAGATTTCTTATCATCTAACTTGTAGAAGAATCATTGAATTTCTTGAAGTAAATTCGAAGTGATATCTGTGGACCTTTTCGGCCCCTGTTGGAACCATGCTTCTACCTAAATAAATTGCCTAATTTTTGTGAGCCTCCTTTGCAGAAAAAAGAATCAAGTCCATTCAAATGGACAATGCTAACGAGTTTTACTCAAAAGCATTATATGGCTTTGGGAATTAATGTAGAGCTTTTAATACCTCATGTCCACATAATATAATGGCCCTGCAGAGTCATTATTAAGGGAATAAAATTTATTGCTTGACCACTTTGCAGAATAGTAGGCTACCCACCAGTTGTTGGGGCCACGCAGTGCTGCACATTGCGATATTAATTCAACTCAAATCAACTGTATATAATGGAATTTTTCCCGTTGCAGATAGTGCATGGAAGAGAATTAAGTATTTCCCATCTGCGAAAATTCGGTTATGTTGTATACATGCCAATCTCTCCACCACAGCATACCGCCATGGGACCTCACCAGAAGTTGAGGGTCTGTACATGGTTCGGTACGCTGATTGTACTAAGGACATATTTCGGCATTAGGGGAAGATAAGTACCACATTAAAGCATGCCGAGTCCTTAGATCTACGCACTAAAGAGACCGAACTTGAAGTTCGGAAAGTAATAAATCTGCAACAAGTAAGCTAAGAATCTGCCAAATACCTTCAC
Organism: Rhipidocladum racemiflorum; assembly: GCA_036346355.1. NCBI lineage: Eukaryota > Viridiplantae > Streptophyta > Magnoliopsida > Poales > Poaceae > Rhipidocladum > Rhipidocladum racemiflorum. Next base: position 43,608,357 of record CM070577.1, on the reverse strand, counting down.
TGATCATAGGGTAGTGGAAAGATCTCATATACCGCAAGATATGCACTGAAAGAGTGGAAATATCCTAGAAGGATATTAAACCCACTCTTGACCCTCATGATAAAATGAGGGGAGGCCTCAGTGCATGGGACTCAATTTCGCGGAGACGTCCTCAGAAATAGAGAACCAAACAATTGAGAACACTACAGATGACAGTGGAAGAAGCTTAACCTGATGTTGAGAAAATCCCTGAAGTGAGCCATCTAGAAGATGGTAATATCCCTGAAGAGATCCATCCTGAAGATGATAACCCCAGCGTATATTTGTGCGCACAATCCAATGCTGGGAAGTCGGAACACCCAGACTTCATCGTCGTGGGAAATCAGGAGAAGCTGGAAGAAATTGATAAAGAGACATCCCTGGAGTGATGCAGGAGAATTATATATGAAGAAAGACTACAATTGTCGACATATTTTGCCTCTAAAAATTGCTAAAATCTGGATCCAGAACCAAAGTCCATGGCAGAGTGCCAGAAGCGCTCATCTAGGTTCACCTGAAAAAGCAATTGAGGTAGCGCTCGCTTAATGAGAGGAAAGTTCTTGGTCCTGTTGACAGAACATTTCCTGAAATATTCCCTGTAGGATCAAATGGATTTTTCATCCTGAAGAGATATGAAAATATTCAGGTGGTGAGATATAAAGCGAGGCTTGTAGCACAAGGGTTTTTAGCAGAGACCCATCATCGATTACGATGAAATCTGTTCTCCTGAAATGAGTGAAATGACGTTCCGAAATTTAATATTGATGGTAGCAAGCTTAAACTTTTCAGTACAGTTGATGATTATAGTGACCGCATATGTATTTGGGTCACTAAATACAGATTAAAACAGTCGATAAGGATGTGGTACAATCGACTAAGTTGATTCCTCCTGAAAAAGGAATATGGTCCCTGAAGGAATAATGTTCATGTGCGTTCATGAAGAAATCCCAGAATGGATTTTTATTTTCCTCTGTGGTGGTACAGCCACTCAGAGATTATAAAGGAAGCCTCACGGGAACATGTTTGGCTAAGACGGGTAATCAACCATGTCCAGAAGTCATATGGCATGAATACCGTCAATACCCCTACTATTATCTATGAAGATAATGATACTTGTGTTGCACAAATGCAATTGGGTTATGTAAAGAGCAATATCACAAAGCATATTGCTCATAAGTTCTTTTATCCTCACGAACTCCAGAAGAATGGTGAGATAAAAACAATGCAAACTAAGTCATGTGAAAATCTAGCAGATTAATTCACAAAATCTTTGCCAAATCCATCTTCCAAAGGTATGTTAATGGCATCGGAATGAGGCGGCTTAGAGATTTGCATAGTTCAGGGGAAGTAAACTCCTGAACCATAATCCCTTTGCTTGATCCTGAAGATCATAAGTTGTACTCTTTTTCCTTTGTGAGTTTTCCTGATGTTTCTCACATAAAGGTTTTTAATGAGGCAACAAATGCAACATAAGGAGTGAATGTGATGTACTCTTTTCTCCATCTCTTTTTTCCCACTGGGTTTTTGAGTGGAGTTTTTAACGAGACATATGCATTACGCGGTATTTGCCCAAGGGGAAGTGTTATGAGATATGACTCTAACCGTATACGGTTAGGAGTCTATCTCTAATATGTGGGCAAATCCCTAATACCTCTTCTATAAATACCGGGTGCCTCCCATTGTATCTACACACATTGATCAATAAAGAAGAGAGAGTTCCACCCATATCTTGTGTTCTTCGTTCGTGTGTTCTTTGTGTTCATGTTGATTGCCGGTGATCGACGTGGGTGAACTACTCATTTTACAACACATTGCACATTCCGGGGCGTTTGCACGTAGGGGCCTATTAGGCCATCCATGAGGAGTCTTCGAAGTGAGGAGTCTTCGAAGTGGCACTTTGTTGAATTCTTTTTAATAATACAATTTTTATTTAAAATTTCAAAACTATACGTCGAAGAAAAAAAATTACACAAATATACACCTAACATCCGTTGGCTTGGCAATACAGGTCTATCGCCGAACAAATAGGCGACAAGAGGCTGTTGGAGTCTCTGTCGCCCGTTTATCGGGAACAGTATAAAAACTGCCCGATGAATGGGCGATAGTATAAAAACCGCTCGATGAACAGGCAACAAAGCGTGTGCGGGCTTCTGTCGCCCGTTGATCAGGTGACAGAGAACAATTTATAAATCACCGCACGGGAAAGAGTGACAGAGCAACCTCCATTCTAAATAGCGAAAGAAAAAGAGAAAGAAGAAGAGAGAAAGAAAAAGAGGAGGGACGAGAGAAAAAGAGACGGACTGCGCGACGAGTTTCAGGTAATTGCTCGTTGTTTAATTTTTGTAGTTGTAAATGCAGTTAACTGTAGGTAGATCTAGCGAATTTAGTTAGATATAGGTAATTGCTCTTAGGAATGTAGTTGGATAGATCTAGCGAATGTAGTTAGAGTAAAAATTATTTGTAGGGAATGTAGTTAGAGTAGAAATTATTCGTTGTTTAATTTTTTAGCAGTAAATTATGATTGAGTAGAAATAATTTTAGATCTAGGTTTATGTGCGTAGATCTAGCGAATGTAGATGTTTTATACCGATACAAGTACGTCCATATGTATATATATATATTCATTTATTAGGAATGTAGTTGGATAGATCTAGCGAGTGTAGTTAGATGTAGGTAGATATATATTAATTGTAGAGAATGTAGTTAGAGTAGGAATTATTTCGTTGTTTAATTTTTTTAGTAGTAAATTATGATTGAGTAGAAATAATTTTAGATCTAGGTTTATGTGCGTACATCTAGCGAATGTAGACGTTTTATACCGATACAAGTACGTCAGTGTGTGTGTGTGTCTATATATATATATATATATATATATATATATAGGAAAATGGTTCCATACCCTTGGGAGTACGTACTCCCACTTTCAAAATACTGCATAAATGATATTGTTATACTTCTTTATCTATTTGAGTATACTCTAATACTAATTATAAGATACTCCAAAGTGAATCCACGAAAAATTTCATTAAAATCCACCATTTATAGCATAATTTGTTTATATACTCTTTTTACACATGAAAAACGGTATATAACAAAAAATAAATGGCTCCCATGAATTTTTTTCATTCATGCCGTATTGTAGTATCTTAGAATTATTATTGGAGTATACTGAAAGTGATAAAGGAGTATAATACATTCATTTAAGTGGTATACTGGGGGTGGGAGTACGTACTCCCAAGAGTACAGAAAAGGCTTCCTATATATATATATATATATATATATATATATATATTCATTTCTTAGGAATTTAGTTGGATAGATCTAGCGAATGTAGTTAGATGAGGTAGATATATATGCTTAGGAAAGTAATTAATTCGTGGGTGAATGAATGGATCCGCAGATATAGTAGAATGAGTTCCATTTAGAATCTATTATGGAGAAGGGGTTGTAATGTATGGTTTGGAGGGTGCGGATCTAAGTAACTTCTAGTATGTCGAAAGAAGTTTGACTAGGGTCAAAGAGCGCACATTTTCTTCTGTGTTGAATGATATACCTTGGCAATATAGTGCCAATGAGGTTAGGCCTAACAGTATGTACCTAACAAAAGAGACTGTGCAAGATGCTGTGAAAGATTGGGCTTTATTATTATTTAAAAGGACTTTTAGGGTTAAGAAATTCACCCTCGACCTGCTACGACGTGGTGTGTGAGATCCATGGATGTCCGTGGAGAGTGCTAGCGTACAAGCCCAAATGGGGCACCCATTGGTTATGCTCGAAGGTTGAGCAGCATAGCTGTATGATTGAGGAAACAATAATGGCTCATAGGAACCTGTCATTCGGGTACAAGCCCAAATGGGAAACAATGATGGCTCACACGTAAGTTCCCTACATCGATGTTACATAATTATTATCGTGTATTGTCATCTAATAATGCTATATTTATTTCTGATCCACAGCTAGACTAGGAAGGGCATGCATGGGGCCACCCCCTGGCACGTACGAATGGCGCCATGGGTCGAGGAGTGCGCAGGAGCCTTGGAGGTCGTCCATGCTAATGATGCGCTGTACGACCTGCAGACGTACCGGGCCTACCGAGAGTGGTACACTTCCCGTACCCTTCTACGTTTGGTACGTGTTGACTTGGATCGTCCCAGACACGTCCCCAGGGCGAGAGACACGTATCCCGCCCATACGGACTCGGCTCTACACGGTGCGGTACGTTGTCTTGTATACGATTTCATGCACACTCATTTCGTAGCTATGCTAACTAATTCGTGATGTCTTTTTCAGACTAATATGCTAGCTCGGGTCTACGAGGACTCAGGGAGGTTGATTTCATGATTGACTAGCGGCTTAGAGGTGACCAGAGAGGAGGTCACCTCCTTGCTCATGAGGTTTCGGGATGACTCATGACACGCCCTCGAGTTGGCAGGATGCCGCCTGCCTCTCAATGTGGGCCATGGTGTGCCACTTGGGAGAGGCAGGGGATCTGCAGGTCCATCTAATTCACACGGTGCCACCGTCACACCTCCGACTGCGAGCGGTCGAGCTCTTGGACACGCTGGTCTAGCCTTTCATGCTGGAGCTGAGTACTGAAATGCACTTTTCATGTTTTGCAATCACTTTTCATGTTTTGCAATCACTTTTTGAATGCTCTCAACAATTCTTCACTTGCTACAGGTACAAAGTCATAGTGATTGCCGCATGCACCTGATGACTATGAGGGATAGGGTGATGATCCATATCAGTAGGACTACGAGGACGACGATGTGTCGAGGTTCCTCGTCGATCCATATCCAGATTAGCCTGGGTAATCGCAGTGGTAAGCAGCACCACCACCGACGCAGCCTGGGTCATCACAGGGGCAAGGAGCACCACCATTGACGCAGTTTGGGTCATCACAGTGGGAGGGACCACCACCACTGACGCAGCCTTCTCAGTCGGTGTGCGCCACACCTCCAGCGAGACCACAGAGGGCCCACCGCGCACCGACGTAGTTGACATACTCGCATGGCCAGGTTCTGAGGATGTCTGCACAACCATGAGGAGCCACCCCGAAAAGGGGCCGGAACTAGTTTCTTTTGTTTTTGATTGTTGGTAGTTTCAATCTTATGTACTTAGTTAAACCTTCAAAATATGTTCTACGCACTTTTGTATTTTGATTGTTGGTACTTTTAATCTTGTGGACTTAGTTAATCCTTCCACAACACACCACACACTACCAAGCGACAAAACACTACCCATCTCAAACCTATAGACATGATTCTGCCGACCTTAGAGCGAAGTGACAACACCCTGCCACCCACCGCTTTCTCAGAGTGAAACGATAACACGCTGCAGCACACTTTTTAGGACTGAGTCGACAATATGCTGCACCCCGCTTTTTCAGAGTGAAACGACAACACGCTACGCATCCCACTTTTTTCAGACCAAAGTGGATGATTGGACGATGCACACCATAGCCTTCTCAGTGCGATGTGCCAGCGCGCTGCTATCAGCTTTCCAACACTTATTTGACAACACTCTGCACATCACCAAGCGACAATGACAACACCCTTCAACCCACCTCTTTTTAGGATTGAAACGAAACCACGCTGCAGCCCGCTTCTTCAGATGAACGGGCACCCTATATAAGGTAGTATGCTGCCCTTCATACCACCCACCTGCCTTCTCACCGAGCAAGAGAGAAAACAAGAGAGAAGAGACGAAGAGAAAAAAAAAGAGAGGGAGCAAAGAATAAAAACAAGTGGAGGATCAATCGAATATGCCGAGGCATGCAAGTGGCAAGGGAAAGGGGGAAGCAAAGGAAGAGGGAGGCGCTTCGGGCTGTCCGCTCAATTCAGCGTACCAAGACCTCCTCCTACCTCATGGAGCTATCCCACCGATGTGTTTGTGCGGAGATTCTTGCAGGCTTGTCGGCTCTTAGGAAATTACAACTTGGAAGAGGAGGTACTGGAAGTGCCGCAACTATGCCTTTGACCCGCCGGTGAAGAGCTTAAACAAACGCCAGATGGTAATAATCATACGTTGCAGCTCCTCCTCGCTTCGAACACTGGTTGGCGAAGTGCCCTGGCTCATTGCAGCTATAACAACGTCTCACTGTCACTGACTGGCTTCCTGCTGGTGTGATTCTAGCTTGTGCTGGCATCTGGAAATTCTGTTCGGCAGGTCTCGGTGTTGGTGGCGGTGTCTTGGCGACGTTCTGAGGCTAAAATCTGAAGAACTGATTGGGCGCAACTCTCAGCCTTTGTGCTCTGGGGTGAGATCCCTGTTGTGCCATCCGACGCTTCCTATTATCATCCAGCTCCTTGCACTTGTCCTCTAAGATGAGAGCCTTGTTTACCAACTCCTGGAAATCGGAAAATGTGTGGATGATCAAAACCACCTACAGTCCTGAGTTTAATCCATTCATGAAGCGAGACTGTGTTGCCTTGTCCGCACTACATCTTCAGGTGCGTAGCGAGCAAGTTGAGTGAACTTGTTCAAGTAATCAGCCACTGACTGGCTACCTTGCTTCAGTGCCCTGAATTCCTCCTTTTCCAGATCCATTATCACATGGTACTGACAAAAAGCAGTCGTAAACCCCTCCCAGGTTATCTCCTGTGAGTTTTCATGCGAGGCGTAGAAATTCTCCCACCATTCAGTTGCAGTCCCTTCCGATTGAAGAGATGCATAAAGCACTCTTTCATTCCCAATGCACTAAGTGATGTGCAACTTCCTTTCAATAGACCTTAGCCTCATCTGCCTCCAGCGAATTGGCGTTCTCAGAGAACGTGAGCGAATGGGTCCTCATGAACTCTGAGAGCCTTGAATTCTGTCACTGTCCCTGATTAGCTTGGTTGGCCTGATTGGTAGCGGCTTGGGCAGTAACTTGCTGCATCTGCTGCATCATGGCATGCATCAACTGTGTCTGAGCGGCAAGGAAAGCTCCAAAGTTTTGCATGTCAACCGGTGGTGCTGGCTGGGGCGCAGGTGCTCCATCATTGGGGTTTCCTGCAGGGCGAGAACCACTTCCACTTCCTCCGTTGTTGTCACGAGTGTTCACCATCTGCTGAGTACTCCAAGGTTTAGAGACGAGAGGGAACAAGAATAGACAAGTAGTAGAGAAACTTATGCGGGGGTAGATGGTGTAACTCAAAATCCAACTTTATTAATTATTCAATAATAACTTGGTATGGTTGCCCACAATGCCTAAGGGCTTTGCAACACATACTACACACTCAGCAATCAAGAAGATCGAAATTAAACTAACACACTGAAGTCTTATTAATCTAAGATGCGACTCAACACTGAAGTCTCAACTGCTAAACCTAAACGCTCACTCATCGAGCCATCCCCCATGGGAACAACCCAGGGTACACTTGGGATGGTGTGGCGACATTGGCGCGAAGCGATCTCCATGACCCTCAACAGCTGTGGTCGATGAAGCAACGTCCTCCTCCAACTCTGGCTCTGGCTGCTGCTCTGGATCCTCAGGATCTGGGTCGTGCAGATCCAACATTGGCTTCAGTGTTGGCCCGTACAGTGCCATCTCCAACTAGTCGATCCTCCATGAAGAGTGAACTCCTGAGCCTCTCGCAGCTGCCCCCTCACATCCTCGACTTCATCGCGAGCCGTCTGCAACTCCTGAACTATCTCGTCGATAGCATCCTCCTAGGCGATAACAAACCTCGCTAGGTGAGTGATCGTAGCGTCTTTCTCCACTATCAACTCCTGATTGAGGCGGCTGTCTCTGCGCGGATGGTGACGAAACACAGTGCCTTCCAACTCTGAAGAGTAGGTGCGAGCGATCTGCCGCATTGCCCGACGTGACGTCTCTTGGTTCTCGACTTCAAACGAAGACCTCCTCGCTGTGATATAGATAGAACGACTCACCTTGGTCTTCTCTCTGGAATACACAGTGATCTTAACGTCCCATGCTCGGACCAGTCCTGCCTTCACTATGGTGGTTCCCTGGTAGATCGGTCTGTCAAAACCCCCAAGTAGCTACATCATACGCCACAACTCAGCAGCGTAACCTCCCTCACATTCAGCATAGTTATTGATCATCTTCATATGCCAAAGTAACTCACGTGAGAACGCAACATTTTAAATCAAAGTGGAGACAAAAGAATTCAGCATGGGGTATGAACAAGAGAGAAGGGGATAAGTCGAGAGTTCATTCATTATCTGGGCAACTTTTAACTTTAAAAAATAGTTTTGTCCTCACTACGACCATTCTAACTATGGGTAGGCCCTACAGTTAACCTGGCTATGATACCACCTCTGTCGGGACACGAATCTTCAAATCCGGACCCTCTGTGTATTCAGCACTAGTCCAGGATCACGCTAGTGCACACAGTCTCAACATCGGTAAATACTCCAATCATACTCAATGAAATAATAAAGTACTTTATTGAAAGGAAATATAACCAATTGCTCGACCTTATGGTCAAGTTACAAAAGTACGCCTCGCAGGGCTTAAGTCTTACTAAAAATAAACTTGCAGCGGAAATAAAGAAACATGTGGCGCCAACCAATATGCCACAAGCAACTGACTGGACTCGCCCCTAGTTTGTCGGCTCCTCTTGGAACTCCTCCTCCAATGCTGGCGTCGATTCTTCTTCGACTGATGTTTGTATTGTGGCAAGGGTGAGTACTTAAAAGCACTCAGCAAGTCATGCACAGAGATGCAATGCTAATATCTACATGTATGGCTTTTTCCAACAACAGGCTAGTTGGTTCTTTTGCAATAAGCAACATTCATAAATAATAGTAATAGATTGAAAAGCAGTAAAACAGTAATAACAATAATAACTTTGTAAACAATTTCTCAAGTAAAGCATTTTCATAAAGTCTAACCCTTGACTGTAACTACCGAGCAATGTCCAATACCGTGAACTCGGCTATTCGAATAAGTTGTACACTCTGCAGAGGTTATACACTTTACCCATAAGATACAGTCAAACACCACCAAGGCGAGTGATCGTGACAAAGCCTTTCTAAAGCTACTTGTAGACCCGGTATTGCCCGCTAAGGTTTCAACACTGAAGGGACTGGTTACCACACTCAGGGCCCCCCTCTTGCGCCTGTGAGTCCACCCGTTAACCCGGGGCTCACGCCACCCTGACAGCACTGAAATCTAGACATCACAGTTTACTCGGCCAGGTCTATCCCATTCCAGACTTGTGGCTGTATGTTGGACTCAGTTTAAATTCTTGCAAGGTTAAGTCCTTAAATTGACCAAGGCAAGACTAGCCAATAATTCACGTGTCCAAATCAGCAAAAACCACCTCTGGCCCACTAGAAACAAACTTGCCACTTGCCTTAGTCTAAATCATTTTATCACCCCGGTTGATTACCATGCACCATGTGCCATCATCAACATCAGTAACACATGTCACATCTTCCATAAACACGTTCCATATCTCATTAAGTCAAGATTAACATTTAATATTCCAAAATGATGTCATTGACACGTTGCAGGGCTTAGCGTACTACATGAGATGTATATAACCCATGTTGGCAAATTAATAATGTCCAACTAATATTCCATAATCTAGGGTGACAAATGATTCATGGCATACAATTATTATCATCAAGGTGCCATACAACAAATAGGTCATTTATCTAATTTCCCAAATTATCTGAAATCATTTCTAATTAAATTAGCATGCAATAGTTTAAATAAACATAATTTAAAAAGTGGGATCAATATGGTGAAAGCATAACTTGCCTTGGAAAAGGTCCTGTTTCTGGTCTTGGACTTGTTCCTGGGTCAGAACCTCTCCTTCGAACCCTTTGCGCAGTTCAACGTCTACGCGTATCTGATAAATAAACAACAAATAAATAAAAAACAGAGAAAACTCATGTCCAAAAATTAAATAAAATTCACCATTAAATAGAGTTCAATTTTATAAAAATTTAGAAACTGGAATCACCTCAATCAGAGTTAAAACGCAAAAGTTATAGCCGTTTGAAGTTTGAAAAATCAATTAAAAGAATAAACCGAATTAATTCATTTATTTTTCTATGGAAGAATCCGAAATATGATGTCAGCATGATGTTAGCACGGATTTTGAATTTCGGCCAAATTATTTTCCTAAAGGAAAATCGAATTATGACGTCATGCTTGCGTTAGCCGGTCCATGGCCCTGGTCCATAGTTCGGTTTCGGTCCACCATCGACCTGGTCCACGAGCGCACATGTCACTAACACGTGGGACCCACTGATGACATCACTGCTGACATCATCACAGCTCGGCCGAACGGTACTGACAGCTGGGCCCCACCGTGATGTCAGCATGACGTCATGGATGATGTCATCGTGCTGGTGACCTTGCCGTTGACACGCGGGCCCAACGCTGACGTCTGGGATGACATCAGCGGTGACCGGGCGCTGGCTGCGCCGCTTCGGCTCCCGGCTACGTGGCACGATCTGGACCGTTGGTTTGAAATCCGACGGTTAAGATTAGATCTAATCCCGCACGTTTTGGATCTACGCGGTTGTTCTGGACCGTTCATTTCGAATCGGCTAGCTGAGATTGGATCTGGATCCCATCACCGTGGGGGGTGACATGGCATGACACGGCGTTCGACGCGTGGCACGATCTGGACCGTACACCACAGATCGAACGGCCGAGATTACATCTAGCGCTACCACATGAACCTAATCTAACCGTTTGATATAGATCTAATGGATGAGATCTAATCTAGCACGGTGCAATAAGGGGCTACGTGGCTTAATCTGGTGCGTTGGATCTAGATCCAACGGTTGCTAATAGATCTGAACCGTAACACAGGATTTTTGCACGGGGTGACGTGGACGAACCTGAGCCCTTGGATCTTCATCGGATGGCTGGCAGAGCTCAAGGATGTCGGTGATGGCGCGGCGGAGCTGGCTGGCCAGAGACAAAGACGATGACATGACCAACGGCATTTGGGACGCGCTCCAGCGAGGTGAGTGGTACTCCCAGGTGCACCTTGTCATGACGGTCTCGGATCTGGGCACCAACACGGTGGAGGATGGCGGATGGCGACGGAAACTCACCAAAACCCGAAGTGAACCCTAATGAACTATGGCGAGCAATCGTGGCCACGGCAAGGATCTACGGGTGATGGCAGCTAGGGCAAAAGGTGCGCGAGGCGAAGGCGGTCCTTGAGCACGCACCCACGCATTAAATACCAGCTCGGACGTTGAGATACGCGCGTATTTCGCGACGAGGCCGATACGGGTGGCGGAGTCCGACGCGGACACGGAGAGGGTGAAGTGGCACCATCTCGACCGTACATGCGTACACGATCAACGGCCCAGATCCAGCCGGCGCGAACAGATCCGATTTGATCCCGCGTGAGCGACGTGGCGCTATCTCGGCCGTTGGATCAAGATCCCACGATCGCGCGAATAGGGTTTGGGTTCGGCGCAGACACGGCTCGGTTGGACTCGAGTCTAACTCGGGTCTGTTCAACAGTGCAAATCTATTAGGGTTTTCAGCGATTTAATAATTGAAATAATTCTAGAAATTGAAATAAATCAAGAAAAATAGCAAAATGCTCAGAAAAATTCCAGAAAATTCTCAAAAATACTTTCAAACATTTTGGACACAAATAAAATATGTAAAACAAAATTACCGGTCCAGAGGGTGACCAGGGCGAAAACTAGGTCCGTCCCATTACAGACATGTGGTTGCATGCTTGACTCAGTTCAAAGGCTTGCAAGGTTAAGTCCTTAGGGTGACCAGGGCCAGACTACCCGAAGAACCAAAACATCGTTCCCGGTGCCACAACTGGCCCACCCGATCATTCTTTCCACATGCCCCGGTCGAAAACTATTTATCAAACCCCAGTTGATTACCATGCACCACGTGCCATCAACATCACAACACATGATACCTTTCCAAAACAGGTTCAATATATCATTAAGTCAATATTAACTTTTGATTGTCCAAAATCATGTCAAGAGCACGTAGAAGGTTTAAGCAATATACTACAACGATCTAAATTCCCATGTTGGAAATTTTAATAATGTCCAACTATTTAAACCTCAACTAGGGTGACAAGGGGTCATGGCACATATTTAATTAACCAAGGTGTCATACAACAATTTGGCATTTATCTATCTCCCCGGAATTTAAATAAAGTATTTTCTAATTAAACTAGCATGCAATAATTTAAACCCAAAGTAATTTGAAAATGGGATCAACATGGTTAAAGCACAACTTGCATTCAAAAAGTACTTGTTCTTGGTCCTGAGCTGGCTCCTGGGTCAACACTTCTCCTTCGAAGCCTTCGGGCACTTCAACGTCTACTCGTAAAGCGTGCAAATAGCAAATAATAAATAAATAGTAGACAAAAAGTGTTGAAACATCCAAATAAAGCTCATAACCAGAGAGAGAATAATTTTATAAATTTTTAGAAACTGGAATCGTCAAATTCGGAGTTTAAATGCAAAAGTTATAACCGTTTAAAGTTTAAAGAAAACATTAATTAAATAAAAGCAGAGAAATATTCATAATAAAAAATTAATTAAAATTCATATTTGAGTAGGTCTCATTTTTATAAAAATTTAGAAATTTGAATCACTCAAATCGGAGTTGAAACGCAAAAGTTATAAGCGTTTGAAGTTTGAATCCATTTTTGAAATCAATAATTCGAATTAATAAATTATTTTCTTTTTCGGAAATTGAATTATTGCGTTAGCATGACACGTGGACCAATCGGGAGCCGCCACGTCGCCTCGGGTCCATGGACCCGATGCACGGTTTGGCTCGGTCCACCGTGGACCCGGTCCACGGCTCGTGTCTCTGACAGGTGGGCCCCTCTGGTGACGTCAGCATGATGTCAGCGCACGGCTCAGCCGAGCGGGCTGACACGCGGGCCCCACCGTCATGGTGCGGTTTCGGCGGTCACTGACGTGCGGGTCCCAGGCTGGCGTCACGTGCTGACGTCAACGGCGACTAGCGTGACCACGCTGACCGCGACGGTCAGCCTTTCAGCACGTGGCATGATCTCAGCCGTTGATTTGAAAATCAATGGCTCAGATCAGATCTGGCTTAACGCGTTTGGAAAACAACTCGGCTGATCTGGACCGTTTGATCTTGATCGGACGGTCAAGATCCAATCTGGAGATTACAACGTGGCTAACCCTAGCCATTTGATCTAGATCTAACGGCTAAGAATGGATCTAGTACGGTGCGGTTAAGGCTACGTGGCACAATCTACGCCGTTGGATCTAAATCCAACGGTTGGGAATAGATCTGAGGATTAGCACGTGGGATCACCCCGGGGGGTGACGTGGACGATTCTGGGCCCTTGGATCCGGATCGGACGGCTGATGGAGCTCGGTCGACGGCGATGGCTTGCGGCGGCGCTGGTTCACCGGAGACGAGGACGGCGACATGCCCGACGGCGTTTGGGCGCGATTTTGGCGAAGTGAAAGGTCCCCTCCGATGCGGCTTGACCTTTCGGTTCCAGATCTGGGCTCAATGGTGGTGGAGGACGGCGGACGGCGACGGAATCAGCGATTAACCGCGGCGGAGCGTTAGACCAACTACGGCGAGCTTGCGCGGGCAAACGGCAGCGGCTCAGGCGGCATGGGCTAGGACTACGGGTGCGCACGGAAGTCGGCTACCCGGTGGCGGCTGCGGCGCATTAAATAGGGCCCTCGGCGTCCGTGAAACTTGCGGAAACCGAGGCCTACACAGTTGCGGCGGCGGAATCCGAATTGGATTCGGATTAGGTGACGTGGCTCAACGTGAGCCGTTGGATCAAGATCCAACGGTGCGAGGGTTTGGGCTCGGGTCCAGCTCGGGCGACCTGGCTGGCTCGGTCGGGCTCGGGTTCGGTGACGTGGCGCGATCATGGCCGTTGAATCTCGATCCAACGGTCACGGACGTTAGGGTTTGGCGACTGGGTTCGACAGGAACAGCTGGCTCGGGTTGGACTCGAGTCTGACTCGGACTCGGGTCCGGTCGGATGAACAGTGCAAACCAACTCGATTTAATCCAGCGATTAAATATTCAAATTAATTCCCAGAAATTCATTTAATTCGTTAAAAAATAGCAAAACACTCAGAAAAATTCTAGAAAATATTTTGGAACCTTTTGGACTCAAATAAAATATTTCCAACAAAATTTTATTTGCAAAATCAAATTCTTTAATTATTTCAAAAGGAAATAAATTCAAATAAATTCCAAATAAATCCAAATAAATTCCAGAAAATTCCAAAAATTCACCAAAGTGCCAAATCACACTTGAATTTTAGAAAAGCAAAATTTTGTGGTGTTACAAACCTCCCCCCTTAACAGAATCTCGTCCCCGAGATTCAGGGCTTTCTAAAGAATAGGTTCGGAAACTCCTTCTTCAAATCCTCCTCGCGCTCCCAAGGTGCTTCACTCTCCGCGTGGTTGCTCCATTGAACTTTGCAGAAACGGGTTGACTTGTTTCTCGTCTCTCGGTCCATTGTGTCCAAAATCTTGACGGGGCGTTCCTTGTAAGTCAGATCCTCTTGTAACTCGATTGACTCTAGCGGTGTCTGTTCCTTAGGTACTCGAAGACACTTCTTCAACTGGGACATGTGGAACACGTCATGAACTCATGCTAGTGATTGCGGTAGCTCCAGCTGGTATGTAACTTCTCCTCTGCGACTGAGAACCTTGAATGGTCCAACATATCGCGGCGCGAGTTTTCCTTTGGCATGGAATCTCTTAACTCCTCTGAGAGGTGTAACTCTGAGATACACGAAATCTTCCGGTTCAAAACTCAGGTCTCGGCGACGGTTATCGGCGTAGCTCTTCTGTCTTGATTGTGCTATCTTCAGTCTTTCTCGGATCATGGCAATCTGTTCTTCGGCCTCTTGAAGAATGTCCGGCCCAAAGACACGGCGTTCACCTGTCTCATTCCAGTTCAACGGTGTTCGACAGGGTCGACCGTATAGTGCTTCAAATGGCGACATCTGCAAACTTGCTTGATAGCTGTTATTGTAGTTGAACTCAGCGTACGGCAGACTTTTATCCCAAGAGGTAGCATAAGCCAATGCACAAGCTCGTAGCATGTCCTCTAGAATCTGATTAACTCTTTCGGTTTGCCCATCCGTCTGCAGATGATAAGCTGTACTGAAGTTCAAACGGGTTCCCATGGCTTCATGCAGTTTGTTCCAAAATCTCGAGGTAAACTGGGTACCTCTGTCCAATACAATCTTCTTCGGCACTCCATGCAAACAGGCGATCCTGGTCATATACAATTCTGCTAACTTATCTCCCGAGTAGGTGGTCTTTACTGGAATAAAATGGGCGACCTTAGTCAAGCGGTCTATTATGACCCATATGGAGTCATATCCACCCTGGGTTTTCGGCAAACCGGTAATGAAATCCATTCCGATTTCCTCCCATTTCCACTCAGGTATCTTCAACGGCTGTTGCAATCCTGCTGGTCTCTGATGCATTGCCTTGACTCTCTGGCATATGTCGCACAGCGCAACATGCTCGGCAACTTCACGCTTCATGCTCGGCCACCAGAATCTTTCCTTCATATCCTGATACATCTTGGCACTTCCTGGGTGAATTGAATACTTGGAGTCATGGGCTTCTTCTAGAATCAGCTGCTTCAGCTCCTTCCTGTTTGGCACACAGATTCTATCCTGCATCCATAACGTGCCTTGCTCGTCCAGTCTGAAGTTTTTTGCCTTGCCTTCATCCATCTTGGACTTAATCCTGCGGATCTTGTCATCATCCTTCTGTCCTTCTCGGATCTGATCTTCTAGGGTAGGCTTCACTTCTAATGCGGCCAAGAATCCTTCTGGTACGACTTCAATCTGCATTCTCTTAAATTCCTCGCATAGCTCCTCCTGACTCATGGCTATCAACATGTTCACAGTATGGCTTTTCTGACTCAGGGCATCGGCCACCACGTTAGCCTTTCCGGGATGGTAATGGATTCCAACATTATAATCCTTGATCAACTCTAACCATCTCATCTGCCTCATGTTCAGGTCTGATTGGGTGAAGATGTACATAAGACTCTTATGGTCCGTGTATACCTCACATCTGTTTTCGATCAGATAATGAAGCCATAACTTCAAAGCATGCACTACGGCAGCTAACTCTAGGTCATGCGTTGGATAATTCTCCTCATGTGGCCTCAACTGCCTGGATGCATAAGCGACGACCTTTCCATTCTGCATCAGCACACATCCAAGTCCTTGGCGCGATGCATCACAATAAATATCGAAGCTCTGATTAACATCCGGTAGAACTAACACCGGCGCTGATGTCAATCGCTTCTTTAGTTCTTGAAAACCTTTGTCGCATTCCCGCGTCCATGCAAACTTCTTCTCCTTTTTCAACAATTGCGAAAGAGGTTTCGCAATTGTCGAAAAGCCTTCAATGAAACGGCGGTAGTAACCTGCCATTCCAAGGAAACTCCGGATCTGGGTCACGGTCTTCTGGTGTTCCCAATGTAACACAGCTTCTACCTTGCTTGGATCAACGGCAATTCCTTCTGCGGTCATTACATGTCCGAGGAACTCCACCTTGTCCTTCCAAAAGTCACACTTGCTGAACTTGGCGAAAAGTTGCTGTTCCCTTAGCTTTTCCAAAACTCGCCTCAAGTGCTCTGCATGTTCATCCTCTGTCTTGGAGTAGATTAAGATATCATCTATGAACACAACAACAAACTTGTCCAAATATTCCATGAACACCTTATTCATCGTATTCATGAAATATGCTGGCGCATTCGTCAGACCAAAGGACATAATAGTAAACTCGTAATGTCCATATCTTGACGAGAATGCGGTCTTCGGAATATCTTCTGATCGGAACTTCAACTGGTGGTATCCCGATCTCAGATCAATCTTGGAGAAAACTCCGGCTCCTCTCAGCTGATCAAACAGATCATAGATCCTGGGTAGCGGGTACTTATTCTTCACGGTGACTTCATTGAGTGCACGGTAGTCAATGCACATCCTGAAACTTCCGTCCTTCTTCTTGACAAACAAAACTGGCGCTCCCCACGGCGACGAACTCAGTCTAATGAATCCTTTCTCCATCAACTCTTCAAGTTGATTCTTCATCTCTACCAATTCTTCGGTGGACATCCGGTAAGGTCTCTTTGCTATCGGCGCTGTACCAGGTACAAGCTCTATCACAAACTCTATGTCTCTGTCTGGCGGCATACCAGGTAGATCTTCAGGAAAAACATCTGGGTACTCATTCACTACCGAGACATCTTCTATGCTGATTGCCTTGGTGCTGTTAACCATCAACTGTCCATCTCTAACAGCGGTGGCTTGAAATTCCACTTTCCTTCCACACGGGCTTTCAACTGAGATAATCCTTCGACCACAATCCAAAACGGCCTTGTGCTGGGATAACCAATCCATTCCCAAAATAACATCTAAGGTCTGGGTTTCCAACATAATAAGGTTCACTAGGAACTCTATCCCATCTATTAATATTCTCACCCCAGAACATCCTACTTTAGTTCGGAGTTCGGAACCAGGGGTTTGAACTAAAAGCATGCATTTAAGTCTTGCAATCTCCAAATCATTTTTAGCAGCAAAGCCTTGAGAAACAAACGAATGCGAAGCTCCAGAGTCAAACAAAACTATTGCAGTGCTTGAGTTAACAAGTAACTTACCCAAGACGACGTCCGTGGCATTCTCAGAGTGCATCTGCGGTGACATGGTTGACTCGGCCTTTCACCACGGTCTGGTGCCGCTCTGGCTGTCTTTGTCCCTCGGTTGGCTCCTGGTGCATGCGTCTGGCTGGTGTGGATCCCATTGAAGCGGATCGGGTCACTCTGCTGTCTTCTTAGGGCAATCGTTGGCAAAGTGTCCTATCTCGTTGCGGTTGTAGCAATGCCTCACTGTCCCTCGCTGATCGCCTCGAGCGACATTTCGGGCCGGGCCGAGTCTGATAGTTCTGATTGATGGGTCTTGGTGCTGGTGACGGTGTCCTTGTAGCATTCTGCGGCTGGAATCTGAAAAACTGATTTGGCGCAACCCTCAAGCGTTGCTGCGTTCCCTGACGCGATCCCTACTGTTGCATCCTTCGCTTCCTGTTGTCGTCCAGTTCCTTGCGCTTGTCCTCAAGAATAAGCGCTTTATTCACCAACTCTTGGAAATCTGGAAAGGTGTGGGTGATCAGTCCCACCTGTAGTCCTGAGTTAAGTCCCTTCATAAAGCGAGACTGTCTGGCTTTATCTGTCGCTACATCCTCAGGTGCGTAGCGTGCAAGCTGTGTGAACTTGTTCAGGTATTCGGTCACCGGCTGATTACCTTGCTTCAGTGCTCTGAACTCCTCCTTCTTGAGGTCCATAATTCCTTCTGGCACATGATACTGACGAAATGCAGCTGTGAACTCCTCCCAAGTGATGTCCTGAGGGTTCTCTTGCGTGGCACAGAAGTTCTCCCACCATTCGGCGGCTGTCCCTTCCAACTGATGAGAAGCGTAGAGTACCTTCTCATTTCCCATGCATTGAGCAATGTGTAGCTTCCTCTCAATTGACCTTAACCAATCATCGGCCTCCAACGGATTGGCATTCCCGGAGAAAGTGGGTGGGTGAGTCCTCATGAACTCTGACAGTCTTGTATTCTGGCGTTGACCCTAATTGACTTGATTAGCAGTGGCCTGAGCAGTGACGTGTTGCATCTGTTGCATCATAGCATGCATCAACTGAGTCTAAGCAGCAAGAAAAGCTCCAAAATTCTGCATGTCAACTGGCGGTGCTAGGTGGGTTGCAGGTGCTCCATCATTGGGGTTTCCAGCTGGGCGAGAACCACTTGCATGGCCTCCAAGGTTTCCGCGGGTGTTCACCATCTATCGATTGCTCCAAGGTTTCAGAGATAAGGGGGAAACAAGAATAGACAAGTAGTAGAGAAACTTATGCGGGGGGAAAAGTGTAACTCAAAATCCAACTTTATTATTAATAATGATAACTTGGTATGGTCACTTACAATGCCTAAAGGCCTGCAACACATACTGCACACTCAGCAAACAATGAAAATCCAACGCCTCTAAGGGTGACTCTTATTCTATAACGCAACTCGACGAAGGAGTCTCAACCTCAAAACCTACGCTCACTCATCGAGAAAACCTCCACTGCCTCCTCGGGGCGGGTGCGGCGGCCTCGGCGCGAAACAATCGCCATGCCCCACAACTGCAGCTGTGGTTGATGACGCGGCGTCCTCCTCTGGCTCGGGATCTGGCTGGTGCTGTAGCTGTGGCGCGGGTGCAGGTGGCGCCTCTTCTGGTTCCTCCTCTGGCTCTGGGGCTTCCAACTCCAACACTGGATCGGGGCCCTGTCCATACAGTGCGGTCTCCAGCTCTGCGATCCTTTCCGCAGCATAGGCGACGTACTCACGAGCATTCTCTAAGTGCTTCTTCTCCTCCTCAACCTGTTCGCGAGCCTTCTTCAACTCCTGGACTGTGTCATCGATCAGCTCTTCCTGGGTGGCCACGAATCTGGCTAAGTGAGTGACGGTAGCATCCTCATCCTCTATCGGCTTTCGTTGAGCTCTGTTGTCTCGGTGTGGGTGGTGCCGTAACACTGTGCCATCCAGCTCCCTGGAGTAGGTGCGAGCGATCTGCTGCATTGCTCGACGCGACACCTCCTGGATTCCCATCTCAAAGGTAGACCTCCTGGCGGTGAAGTGGAAAGGGCGGCTGAACTTCGTCTTCTCTCGGGCATACACCGTGATCCGAACGTCCCATCCTATGACTTCTCCTGCCTGCACGAGTGTAGTCCCTCGGTAGAGCGGTCTCTCAAAACCTCCAAGAAACTGAAGCAAACGCCACAACTCGGCGGCATAGCCTCCCTCACGCTCGGCATAGTTGTTCTTCATGATCATCTGCCAAAAGACGCTCGCGTAAGAACGCAACATTTTAAAATCAATGTGGAAGACGAAAAGAACTCAGCAAGGGGTATGAACAAGAAAGAAAGGGGTAAGTCGAGAATTCATTCATTATCTTGACAAATTTTATCTTTAGAAAATAGGTTTTATCCTCACTACGACCATTCTAGCTATGGGTGAGCCTACAGTCAGTATGGCTCTGATACCACCTCTGTCGGGACCCGAATTTGCAAATCCGGACCCTCTGTGTATTCAGCACTAGTCCAGGATCACGCTAGTGCACACAGTCTCAACATTAGTAAATATCACAATCATACACATCGATAATAATAAAGTACTTTAATTATGATAACCAAACTGGTTGCTCGACCTTATGGTCAAGTTACAAAAGTACGCCTCCCAGGGCTAAGACTTATTCAAATAAAGTCTGCAGCGGAATATAAGATAACATCGTGGCGCCATCCAGTATACCGCAGGCAACTGACTGGGCTCGCTCCCTAGTTAGACAATTCCTCTGGGAGCTCCTCCTCCAAAGCTGGTGTAGACTCTTCTTCAACTGGTGTTGTATTGCGGCAAGGGTGAGTACTTGGTACTCAGCAAGTCATGCACAGAATGCAGCTAATATACTACATGCATGGCTTAATACAAAGGAGTGGCTCAAGGTATATTTGTAGTAAAGAGCATTTAACAAGTATCATAAGTAGTTTCGAAAGCAGTGAAAACAAGTCTAGCATCAATAACTTTTCCAGGAGTCACATAAACATCCTTCCCGATTCTAATCCACATTTCCATCAACATCATTATTAAACCAAACCCAACCTTTCAAGTCCAAGTCATTTTCAAGAAAGTCTAACCCTTAACTGTAATTCCCGAGCGATGTCCAATACCGCGGACACGGCTATTCGAATAGATTTTACACTCTGCAGAGGTTATGCACTTTACCCACAAGATACAGCCAAACACCACAAAGGCGAGTGTCCGTAACAAAGTCTTTCGGAAACTTCTAACAGCACGAGTGGTCCTCCCCGGTGATTGCACACTAACCCTTCCCTTAGCGAAGGTGAAGTTTAGGCCAATCCACCGTTAGATGGGTACCTGCCCGCAGCCCCGGTACGTTCCCCCGTACAACTACACAAAAGGTGTAGTTGACATCCTGAGGTCCCACAGGTACGTTATTAGCAACTTAATCAACTAGGTCCGTCGCATTACAGACATGTGGTTGCACGATTGACACAGTTCAAAGGCTTGCATGGTTAGGTCCTTAGGGTGACCAGGGCCAGACTACCCGAAGAACCAAAACATCGTTCCCGGTGCCACAACTGGCCCACCCGATAATTCTTGCCACATGCCCCGGTCGAAAACTATTTATCAAACCCCAGTTTATTACCATGCACCACGTGCCATCAACATCACAACACATGATACCTTTCCAAAACAGGTTCAATATATCATTAAGTTAATATAAACTTTTGATTGTCCAAAATCATGTCAAGAGCACGTAGCAGGTCTAAGCAGTATACTACAACGATCTAAATTCTCATGTTGGCAATTTTAATAATGTCCAACTATTTAAACCTCGACTAGGGTGACAAGGGGTCATGGCACATATTTAATTAACCAAGGTGTCATACAACAATTTGGCATTTATCTATCTCCCCGGAATTCAAATAAAGTATTTTCTAATTAAACTAGCATGCAATAATTTAAACCCAAAGTAATTTGAAAATGGGATCAACATGGTCAAAGCACAACTTGCCTTCAAAAAGTACTTGTTCTTGGTCCTGAGCTGGCTCCTGGGTCAACACTTCTCCTTCGAAGCCTTCGGGCACTTCAACGTCTACTCGTAAAGCGTGCAAATAGCAAATAATAAATAAACATTAGACAAAAAGTGTCCAAACATCCAAATAAAGTTCATAACCAGAGAGAGCATAATTTTATGAATTTTTAGAAACTGAAATCGTCAAATTCGGAGTTTAAATGCAAAAGTTATAACCGTTTAAAGTTTAAAGAAAACATTAATTAAATAAAAATAGAGAAATATTCATAATAAAAAATTAATTAAAATTTATATTTGAGTAGGTCTCATTTTTATGAAAATTTAGAAATTTGAATCACTCAAATCGGAGTTGAAACGCAAAAGTTATAAGCGTTTGAAGTTTGAATCCATTTTTGAAATCAATAATTCGAATTAATAAATCATTTTCTTTTTCAGAAATTGAATTATTGCGTCAACATGACACGTGGACCAATCGGGAGCCGCCACGTCGCCTCGGGTCCATGGACCCGGCGCACGGTTTGGCTCGGTCCACCGTGGACCTGGTCCACGGCTCGTGTCTCTGACAGGTGGGCCCATCTAGTGACGTCAGCATGACGTCAGCGCACGGCTCAGCCGAGCGGGCTGACACGCGGGCCCCACCGTGACATCAGCATGACGTCACGGGTGACGTCATGGTGCGGTTTTGGCGGTCACCGACGTGCGGGTCCCACGCCGGTGTCACGTCTTTGGCGTCGCTGGCGGCGATCGGCGTGACTGGCTACCGGCCGTGACGGCCAAATTTTCGGCACGTGGCATGATCTCAGCCGTTGATTTGAAAATCAACGGCTCAGATCAGATCTGGCTTAACGCGTTTGGAAAACAACTCGGCTGATCTGGACCGTTCGATCTTGATCGGACGGTCAAGATCCAATCTGGAGATTACAACATGGCTAAGCCTAGCCGTTTGATCTAGATCTAACGGCTAAGAATGGATCTAGTACAGTGCGGTTAAGGCTACGTGGCACAATCTACGCCGTTGGATCTAAATCCAACGGTTGGGAATAGATCTGAGGATTAGCACGTGGGATCTCACCGGGGGGTGACGTGGACGATTCTGGGCCCTTGGATCCGGATCAGACTTGCGGCGATGGCTTGCGGCGGCGTTGGTTCACCGGAGACGAGGATGGCGACACGCCCGACGGCGTTTGTGCGCGATTCTGGCGAAGTGAAAGGTCCCCTCCGACGCGGCTTGACCTTGCGGTTCCAGATCTGGGCTCAACGGCGGCGGAGGACGGCGGACAGCGGCGGAATCAGCGATTAACCGCGACGGAGCATTAAACCAACTACGGCGAGCTTGCGCGGGCAAACGGCGGCGGCTCAGGCGGCGTGGGCTAGGGCTACGGGTGCGCACAGAAGTCGGCTACCCGGTGGCGGCGGCGCATTAAATAGGGCCCTCGGCGTCCGTGAAACTCGTGGAAACCGAGGCCCACACAGTTGCGGCGGCGGAATCCGAATTGGATTCGGATTGGGTGACGTGGCTCAACGTGAGCCGTTGGATCAAGATCCAACGGTGTGAGGGTTTGTGCTCGGGTCCGGCTCAGGCGACCTGGCTGGCTCGGTCGGGCTCGGGTTCGGTGACGTGGCGCGATCGTGGCCGTTGGATCTCGATCCAACGGTCACGCACGTTAGGGTTTGGTGACTGGGTTCGACCGGAACGGCTGGCTCGGGTTGGACTCGAGTCTGACTCGGACTCGGGTCCGGTCGGATGAACAGTGCAAACCAACTCGATTTAATCCAGCGATTAAATATTCAAATTAATTCCCAGAAATTCATTTAATTCGTTAAAAAATAGCAAAACACTCAGAAAAATTCCAGAAAAATTATAGAAAATATTTTGGAACCTTTTGGACTCAAATAAAATATTTCCAACAAAATTTTATTTGCAAAATCAAATTCTTTAATTATTTCAAAAGGGAATAAATTCAAATAAATTCCAAATAAATCCAAATAAATTCCAAAAATTCACCAAAGTGCCAAATCACACTTGAATTTAAGAAAAGAAAAATTTTGGGTTGTTACACCCAACCAGGAAATAAAACGGCTTGGAGACGCCATTCATCCGGTCGGGGCTTGGACCTCCTTTAAGCAGCTAGGAGGCGGCATGCTCTCGATGGCTTCGATCTTCTCTGGATTTGGTCCAATGCCCTATGGATCGACCATGTAGCCAAGCACCTTGCCCACCCTCACACCGAAGACACATTTCTCTGGATTGAACTTTATTTGATGTTTATTGAGGTTACAAAAAGTTTCCACGAGGTCGGAGACATGACTCGAGGCGAGCTTGCTTTTGACTACCATGTCCTCCACATAGACTTCCAGATTCCAACCTATCTGATCTGGGAAAGTTTTCTGCATGAGGCGCTGAAAGGTCGCTCCAGCGTTCCTCATACCGAAAGACATGATCGTATAGCAGAACATCCCAAATGGGGTAATGAATGAAGTCTTCTCTTCATCTTCAGGTGATACACTGATCTGGTGGTAGCCCGAGTAGGCATAAAAAAAGCTCATCACCTGGGACTCCGCTGTCGCATCAAGCAACTGGTCTATGTGGGCCAGCGGGAAGTTATCCTTGGACATGCGGCATTCAAGCCCGTATGGTCGCACATGCGCTATTTGCCCCCCTTCTTCTTAACGATGACCGGGTTAGCCAGCCATTCCAAATGCTAGACCTCTCGAATGAAGCCAGCCTTGAGGAGCTTGTCGAGTTTCTCCTGGATGATCTTTTGCTTTTCTGGGGACTAATGCCTGAGCTTCTGCCGCACCGGTTTTTTGTCAGGCTGGACCACCAGCCTGTGCTCAATCACTTCCCTTAGGACCCCGGGCATGTCAGACGGTTCCCAAGCGAACACGTCTGCATTCTTCCGGAGGAAAGTAATGAGCTTGAGTTCCTATTTAGGGTCTAGGGAAGATCCTAAATGCACGACCTTGGTTGGTTCTGCTTCGCTTAGCAGAACGGCCTTGGTCTCTCCTCTGGGATGGAGGGCAACTTTAGGCTGAGAATGCTTCGGCTCTTGGTCAGGACCGCGCAGAGGCAGTTGCCCAACCATGTCCACTGCCCTCTCGTCATAATTTAGTGCTGACTTATGGCTCCCCTTCACGGTATCACCCCGTTTGGGCCGGAAACTTCAGGCATTGGTACACATGATGCGTAGCAGCCATAAATTTGGCTAGAGCTGGCCTGCCAACGATGGCATTGTAGGCTGACTCGAAATCAACCACCTCGAAGGTGATCATTTCTGTCTAGAAATTGCTTAGACTGCCAAAGGTCACGGGCAACACGATTTGACCGATAGGCTCGACCGACGTGCCCGGTATGATCCCGTAGAAAGGGACCGCTATGCTCTTGATCTTTGAATGAGGAATCTGCATCTCATCCAAGGCCTTGGCAGAAATCAGGTCCAGAGAGCTCCCGTAGTCGATAAGCACCCGCCCTACCATAATGTTACTGATGGTCGGGCTTACAGCCAATGGGAGTTTTTGCAGCTTGGTCATTCCAAGGGGACAATCATCCTTAGAGAAAGTGAGGGATAGCTCGGACCACCTGAGCTGCTACACGGGAGGTTTGCCCTGGGTGACATGGTGCACTTCCCGTGCTGCCTCCTTTAGGTCACGACGAGACTTGTAAGCAAAGGAGCCCCCGAATATCACTGCGATGTGATTATGAGGTTCCTGATAGTCCATGTCATCGTCTTCTTCGACGAGTTGTTTGCCCTTGCTGTTCTCACCCTGCTCCGGAAGCGTGGGCATAGGATCTTTGCCGTTGTAGAAATACTCCAGACGGAACATCCAAGTTTGGCAATTCCGAAGGTCGTGCCCATACGCCTGGTGGAGAGGGTAGAAGTGATTACTCGGCGGAGCTACTCGATCATTGCGACCCTGGTCATCGCGATGCTGGGGAGGTCGTCCCCTGTCTTGGGCATTAGACCCCTTACGCTACTGCTAGGGTGCTCGGGACTGTTGTTGCTCCACCGCAGCGACCATGTTCGGCGCGGATTACTTATTTTTCTTCTTTTTTATTTTCTTCTCTACAGAACTCGAATTCTTCTTGCTCGTGGATCCCACCAACCCGGGTTGAGGTGGCAGCTTGCCTTCATCCAACATCTTCTTCCACTAGACTGCCTCGTCGTCATTCGCATACCGGTCGGTATTACGAAACAACTCGTTGGCTGTCAGGTCGGGATGTATTTCCAGATCTTGTGTGAAACGGATATCCCAGACTTCGAACTTGAAAGCCCAGACAACTGCTTCGTCCATGATGTTCGGGATTGAGTTCCGTACCTGGATGAACCTTTGGACAAACTATCGCAAAGTCTCACCTTCCATCTGGATCAAGCGCTCGAGATCATGCTCTTTGCCCGGACAGATGTAGCAACTCTGGAAGTTTGCTCGGAGTGCGGCACTGATGTCGGGACCCCGAATTTGCAAATCCGGACCCTCTGTGTATTCAGCACTAGTCCAGGAACGCGCTAGTGCACACAGTCTTAACATTGGTAAATATCACAATCATACCACTCGATACCAATAAAGTACTTTATTTAAATAACCAAACTGGTTACTCGACCTTATGTCCAAGTTTGAAATATATTCCTTGCTAGGCGATACTTATTAAAAGAGAAATAACGAGAATGAAAATCAAATAACTGCGTGGCGCCATCCAGATACCACAGTAACCGATCGGGCTCGCATCCCTAAGTAGACGGTCCTCTTGGAACTCCTCCTCCGAAATCGCGTAGTCTCCTCTTCAACTGGTATTGTGTTGAGGCAAGGGTGAGTACTTGGTACTCAAGAAGTCATGCATGTAATGCAAGCTAAGATACTATATGCATGGCTTGGTACAAAGGAATAGCTCAAGGTATATTTGCAGAAACAAGATTTGAAAAGTAATATAAGTAGATTCGAAAGCAGTAGAAATAAGTAAAGCGTAAATAACTTTTCAAGAAGTTTAACAAACATTTTTCCCCATCCTAAACCACATTTCCATCATCTTCATTGTTAAACCAACCCAACCTTCACTACTACAGAATGGCACATTACTATCGGTTTTTTTCGGCCATCACCGTCGGTTTTGGTGGCGATACAAAGTCCAACGACAGTGATAAGGTAGATATATCACAGTCGGTTTTTAACCGACACTAATAATACATTATCACTGTCGGTTCTTTTTACGAACCGACTGTGATATTACACTTATCACAATCGGTTTTCTCTTAGAACCGATTGCGATAAGTATAATATCACAATCGGTTCTTATCTAGAACCGATACAAATGATTACATTATCACAATCGGTTCAGTTGTAGAACCGATGGGGATAATAATAATATCACAATCGGTTCTTTTAGAACCGATTCAAATTATTACATTATCACAATCGGTTTTTTATTGAAACCGATGGGGATAATAATATTATCAAAATCGGTTCTTTATGCAAACCGACAGATATCAGATATATCCCAATCGGTTCCAAGTAAGAACCGACAGATATCAGACATATCCCAATCGGTTCCAAAGAAGAACCGATTGTGATATCAGACCTATCCCAATCGGTTCCAACAAATAACCGATTGTGATGATGTTATCGCCCATCGTCCGAAATGGCCTCGCATTGACAATATGACACATTCATCACAATCCACAATATCACGTAACATATACATCACAATCTACACACATTGCATTAAAATTAATATTGTTTACAATCTGTAATGCATCACATTCACATTCAGATAAATTTTGTTTACACTTTATGGACTAGTATTTGCTTGAATGGTCTCTATATCTACCATCATCCGTTATAACTTCATCGGCCCAGCACCACTGCATAAATGGTCTCGTAATTTCTTGAGATCAGCGTTGGTTAGGCTCTTCCTGTTGATATCAATGTCCTGCAAAATAGATAGTAGTGCACTAATATATTTAAGTCTTAAATTGGAACTAAAACATGCTGATAGTATTATGCTTGTAAACAAATATCACATAGACAAGAGTGCAAATAATCTGCTCTATACCTTAGGAAAAAGATGTGAGCGACCAACCAAAATCAGGATGTGATGCATCACGTAAAAGCCGTGATAGATCATCGCACCCTTGTTGATGACACTGTGAACAAAGAAACTTAAATTAGAGACGAATTAAAAATAGGTGTCGAAAAAATCCTATGATAGACACTTGTACCTTGAAGCGCTTCCACTCGAGTTTGGTGCCTTGTTTATCATTGTGTCGCCACGCTCAAGAACGTAAGACATGAAAGCCCTATACATTGGAGAGATGCCATTGAGGTTAAAAATACGTAACGTAGTTCAATATGTAAAGTGTTAGGTTAGAGGAATGTACTTACTTCAAAACAAAGGCTCGACGCATATTCCATCGGTCTATTTTCGAGCGAGTTCAACGTGTAGACCTTGTTTTGACTCGGAACAACCACAAGTAGAACCCAATGGTTGCTTATTAAACGGTACACAATGCAAGAGAATAAGTTAATGCAAGGTTGAAGTGTGTACATGTAATTGAATTGTATAGTAGTACATACTCCTGGTGGTATGGGAAGAGAATGAAGTCCTTTTTTGCCTCCTCATGCAATGCCTGCTTGATGTATCCTGCAAGGAACTCCGATTGATACTTAGCCATGGTCGCAGACACCATCTCGGGGTCGACAAACCCGACAGGGTGTCGACCCGTCACGGCTCGCTGCCTCATGATCCCGCAATTCATGTCAATTGTGAAAAATATTTTACAAAATCATTAAATAGTCATCTCGATTGAGTATGGTGCGAGACTCACAATACCAGATCGTATGGTAGAAATATCGACGGCTTTCAAGCTGTACATAAAGTACAGATCCTCAAAACTGACTGGGAAGGTCCCATCCTCGTTGCGGTGGAATTGGCGCGCTCGATACTTCACTATGAAATCGTGGCGAGGCTCGTCCTCATGTGACCTATCGATGTACCATCCATGTAGGTGGCGAGTGAACAAGCCCAAAGAATTCAATTCTTGGCTTGGGAGAAAGGGCTTTCCATGTATGTACCGCTTGTGATCATCGTGGTGTTCTGTGCCCTCTCGACAACTTTGCCTTCTTCACTGAGGGACTCTCTCAACTCGCTTTGTATCTTTCGTCATCGTGGTAGAAGTCCTTTTGCGCCCCACCGCAAGCACTAAAGATTTGTAGCCGCAGCGAGCGTAGGTGCAGGAGGTGCAACCGCAGCGAGGTGCAAAGTTGTGTAGCAGGCAGGAGCATGTGCAAAGCAGAGCAGGAGCAAAGCAGAGTAGGAGGAGCAGGAGCAGGAGCAGCAGAGAGAGGAGGAGGAGCAGGAGCAGCAGCAGCAGCGTGAGTAGTACCAGGAGCAAAGAGCAGAGTACCAGCAGTGAGCGTGAATGTGAGCAAGCACCAGAGCGCACTCAGCATTTAGCAAGCAGTGAGTAGTAGCAGCAATCGTGAGCAAGAGCAAAGAGTGATAGCCAGAGCAGCACTCAAAGAGTAGCAGTGAGCAGCAGAGTGCAGCAGTGAGTACCAAAGCAGTGAGCGTAAGCTAGTAGCGAGTACCAAAGCAGTAGCGTGCAGCTAGGAGGTGCTTGCACTACGACACCCGTCGCGGGCCACTTGATGAACGACATCCGTGCTTGCCCAAGAGTGGTGATATCTTCGTTAGGGGGAACTCGAGGGCATGAGACATGTAAACATCGTGGACATAGTCCACCTGCACCCTCATGTAGCCCATCCCCAAAGGTATACTCATGCACCGTGTCATCCTCCTTGCTTGGAAATGCAACCCCGCCGCAGCCTCAATCAGATTCCGTCGCCGATCGTGACTAGCCGGCACTTGGCGGTGACTCCTCGCAAGAAGTGATCAAGATCTTCATCATAATCTGTGTTGTTTACTCATGTACCTTTGGTCTCAAAACAGCTTATTACCTTGAGGTGTGGAATGCACAGCTTCCTTATTGGAAGCGCAAATGCTAGGGCGAGCATAGGCGATGGTTGAGGAATCTGATTCTGGGAGAACATCGCCATCATCTCACCCATCATCTCACCTTTAACTCCTCCTTCAACTCCTCCTTCATCTCGCGCCTCTAATCCGCGCCACGTGCTTCCCATGATCTTGCCTCGCACTGAAGCGCCTCCTCTACAAAGAAGGACCTCTTCAGATACTCCCGCACTCGCGCAAGCACCCGCCCTTATGATCGGGCTTCCGATTGCCGAACACAGATGTCCTTGACCCTTGGCTTTCAAATGCTCCTTGCTCTTCTCGCAGCTTACCTCCTCCTGCAGTCGCAAGTATAAATTATTACTAAAATACAATGGGAATATAATATGCAATGTACTATGTTAGATATCTTACGATGGTCGTGGACGATCCTGCGGCGTCGCGGGTTTGGAATGACAATCGACCGTCGAGGTTTTCTTCGCCCTCGCTAATACCCGGTCGCGTGCCCGCTTCCTCGTGCATATGTGGGAGTAAGGCATCGTTGTCCCAGAGGTTGCACACTCTCTCGCTAGTCGCACCCACTCGCCTTCTTCCCTACATACCCACCGGAACCGAGGTGGTGCGCGTGTGTGTTACGCCTCAGATAGCGATATTCTTCTCTCTCGGCTCCTCCGCCTCAGGCGTATTCCTCATCCTTGCAAACTCCTCCCAAACCTCGGGTGTAACAAATGGATAACTTTGGAAGGGAGTACGGTCTTTCAACACGAACTTGGCATGCATGGTCACCCCGAATGCCTCAAAGCCACACCCATTCTCTTCAAGGCGCACTGCCTCGCATTGATTTCATCTTCCTCTCGTATAATCCATTTTCCCTTAACTTCGCCCCACATTCGGTTCTTCGCTTGTCGCTTACTTCCTTCCTCCGCCTCTTAATTGTGATCGCACTCGCTCCCTCACCAATTGGCCGAGAAAAGAGGAGTAGCGCCTTAAACTGCCAGACCTGCAAACCCCTGGCATTGAAGCGGAGCACTTGCGGCGTTCTCCCTGTGGCTCCTTTATTCGGTCCTCCGGCCTTTCTAACCTTCCTCGATGGGGTAGCAGACCTTCTTCTCGCTCGGGCGTGGAGCCGGTGCTCCCTCTGAGCGACAGTTCGAAGTAAGTACGTATATGTCAAACCCAAACCTCATGAGAGGAAGCAATTCAAATGTCAAATAATAGAACACAATTCACAGGTCTCTTTGTAGACCGACTAAGTACAATGCACGTACTCAACGATGACTCCTAATCTCTAATTAGGTTAGGTCCTAATCCCATTCGAGGATATGTGGTTCGAGCAAGTTCCTAAGTCGTTGTACAACTCTAGAGAAAATGCAAAGATCTTCTCACTGTTCTCCAAATACACGCCTCGACAACAAAGTCAAGAGGGTGTGTATTCGAAGAACACCAGGAGATGTCGCCAAACTTTCTAGAGTTTGTACAACAAATTAGAACTTGCCCGAGCCACATATCCTCGAATCGCCCAAAAACGTGGACAATTGAGACTACTTATTTATAAATATGCCATTTTAGCATACTTATAAACAAGCACCCTCGAACGGGAGACGATAGGTTACGCAACTAAACTCGATAATAAAGTGCGATAATATAGCATGTGTTACAAGTTTCAAATTGCAATGATGGATTGCTCTCGATTGCTATAGAAGGGTTGCTAAATTAATTAGTCATTCAACTTCTAGATGGCCAATATATCACCGGCTATTACATCTAAAAATTTCAGATTACAACTCCTAGAACAAAGATCGCTCTAGCACAGAAAACAACAAGTACAAAGATAGCACGTAATGAATATAGCACTAATCTAACTCCTACCACAATGCATTAAGAGCAAGTGCCACCAAATTGTCACTAAGAGCATAAAGGAATAAGCACAAGATCAAGCTTCCGACTCCTAGAACAATGCATTAAGAGCAAGTGGCACCAAATTGTCACTAAGAGCAAGTGTTGTTCTAGGTCTAGCAAGTTCCTTTAATGATCAGATTAATCAAGCCTCATTCAAAAGCAATCATCATCGAGCTATTTACAACCAATTACAGCCCACATCCAAATGCATCTTACGGTCGCCGAACCGAAGTCGGCAATGGGGAGGAGCCGATGGGGACGCGCCGATTGGGGGAGGAGCCGGAGGGGAGGCGCCGGGGAGGAGCCGGAGGGGGAGGCGCTGGGGAATCGCCGGAGGGGGAGGCGCTGGGAGGAGCCGGAGGGGAGGCGCCAGTGGGGAATCGCCGAGGGGAGGCGCCGGGGAGGACCCGGGAGGAGGCGCCGGTGGGGAGGTGGTCGAGCTAGGTGTGGGATCGAGGAGCCTGGAGGAGGCGCCACTGGTACCCGCCGATGGGGAGGCGCCGGGGAGGAGCCGGAGGAGGCGCCAGTGGGGAATCGCCGGAGGGGAGGCGCTGGGGAGGACCCGGAGGGGGAGGCGCCATGGGGAGGTGGTCGAGCTAGGTGTGGGATCGAGGAGCCGAGGGGGAGGCGCCACTGGTACCCGGCCGATGGGGGAGGCGCCGGGGAGGAGGCGAGGGGAGGCGCCGTGGGGAGGTGGTCGAGCTAGGGTTGTGGAATGAATTGAAACGAAATCGATGCGCCGAAATGAATCGAGTATGCGCTACCGAAATGAAAATGCTCGGGTTTTATCACGGCCGGTTAACCAAAGAGACCGATCGCAATATGTGGAGTATCTCGTGTTTCGGTTCTATAGAAAACCGATCGCAATATGTTGAGTATCCGTGTCGGTTCTATATAAAAACCGATCGCAATATTTGGAGTATCTCGTGGTTTCGTTCTATATAAAAACCGATCGCAATATTTGGAGTATCTGTGTCGGTTCTATAGAAGAACCGATCGCAATTATACTATCTGTGTCGGTTTCCTAAACGAACCGATTGTGATGACTATGATCCAATTTCTATTTTTTTTTAAAACAGAGTCTTCATTCAAAAGAGTCGAATAATTCAAATCTTTTTCAAATTTGCTATACTATAAGATCCATTTGACATATATATTCCACAAAATGCTACATTAATACAGGGAATTCTTACAACTTAATTTATTTAAAATACAACCCTTCTTGATGATCTACACGCATGTAATGTGTTCCATGTGTGCCGTCGTCACCGCTAAGACATGCCCCATCTGCAAACGGAGGTGTTTCATCAAATTGGTTGTACTCTTCTTCATCTACTTACATTTTCAACTCCAACAATCCTCCTCTTGCCATGAAGTACGACGTGCAACCTCGGATTGGCCGGATCACGACGAGAAAACTTGAGTTGCTTGCTTTGCGAGGACGAATCGGTTCATCTCTCAGAGGCCATCTATTCAGATCAACAATTGTAAAACCTGTCTTGTCGACCTTAACTCCGTGAGGAAGTCTCACCCACTTACATCGGAACAATGGAACTTGGTATATTTCGTAGTCGAGCTCCCATATTTCTTCGATCATCCCGTAGTAACAGCTCATTGCAGTTGACGATCCTCTATTTGAGTGATCATCGGACAAAGCATCTATGCTCACACCACTGTTTTGCACTGTACTCTTTGCATCTTGACTTTCAGTATAAAATGTGTAGCCATTAATATCGTAACCTTGCCATGTCTCAGATATTAAATCTTGGTCCGTCAGCCAACCATTTGACATCCTCGGTACTAACGGAGACCTTCACCTTTTCTTTGAACCATGTGAGGAATCGATCGTTGTGTTCTCGTGTGATGGAAAGCTCATCCATAAGTGGATTCTCTTCCCGTAATATCAACTTGTGCTGTTGGATGTATGGATGAACTTCTGCGTTGTGTTGCAAGACTGTGAAATGCGCTTTACAAGACATATCAAATTGTGGGCTCATTAGATTTGACCCAATGGTTCCTTTGCCACCAAGTCTGCCCTCATGACGAGATATAGGAACACCAATCGGTTGTCTTTTACCTAGGTAGTCCACGCAGAACTCAATAACCTCTTCAGTCCCATAACCTTCAATAATACTACCCTCAGGCTTCGACCTATTCCTCACGTATGACTTTAATATACCCATGTACCTCTCGAACGGATACATGTAACGCAGGAATGCGGGTCCACAAATCTTAATCTCTCTAACAAGGTGAACAACGAGGTGGACCATGACGTCGAAGAACGACGGGGGGAAATGCATCTCAAGCTGACAAAGAGTCTGCACCACCTCACTCTGTAAGTTGTCTAGTATATCGGGATCAATAACCTTGCATGAAATCGCATTGAAGAAATAGCATAGCTTCGTGATTGCCAACCTGACGTCATATGGTAGGATATTTCGATTGCAACAGTGGAGCATTTGGGTCATCAAGACATGACAAATGGGACTTCATACCGATCAACTTCAAATCATCCATAGACACAAGCTTCTTAATGTTTGCGGAGTAGCCTGATGGAACTTTAATATCGTGGAGACACTTGCAGAGGTCTTCTTTCTCTTTCTTGGATAAGGTGTAGCATGCAATGGGATGTACGGCCCTTTTCCATCCTCCTCCATCATCGCAAGCTTGGGCCCTGATCCCCATGTAGGTCATATCACGGCGAGCATTCAAACCATCCTTGGTCTTCCTGTATGTTCAGCAGATGCCTACCAAATTATCACAAACATTTTTCTCAACGTGCATGACATCAATACATTGACGGACATCTAACTCCTTCCAATATGGTAAGTCCCAAAATATCGACCTCTTTTTTCCAAATGGTCCTAGGACTAACAGATTTACGGCTCTTACCATACCGAACATCGATATCCTCTACACGTGAATATACTTGCCTTCCACCATAGGTCGGGGCTGCCACGAACTTCCCTCTTTCCATCAAATTTGTCATCCATCTTACGATATCGATGACTTCTGGTAGAAACCTACGGTGACCCATGTACACCGTTTTCCTCGAATTCGGCAGCCACAAGCTATCGTTGTCCTCTTCACAAATTGGACAAGCTTTGGCTCCTTCGTACTATAGCCCGCCAAATTACCAAAGGCTGGAAAATCATTTATGGTGCAAAATATCATAGCCCGTAGGATGAAGTTCTCTCTTTTGTATGCATCCCACACCTCAACCCCACATTCCACAATTTTACCAAATCCTCAATTAGTGGTGATAGGTACACATCAATATCATTACCCTACTGTTTGGGACTCAGATTAGCAACGACATCATGATATACTTCCGCTTCATGCATAACCAAGGAGGCAAATTGTAGATACACAACAAAACTGGCCAAGCATCAGGTCGATCGCTTCATATTACCAAACGGATTCATACCATCCGTACTCAATCCAAATCTTATGTTCCTCATCTCGGCACCAAACTCCTCATGTTGCCAATTAATGTTTCTCCATTGAGCCGAATCAGCGGGATGTCTCAACTTGCCATCTTCCTTTCGGGATTCATAATGCCAACGCAACAATTTTGCCTCTTTAGTATTTGCAAATAACCGCTCTAAACGGGAATGATGGGCAAATACCATAACACCTTGGTCGGGTGCCCCTTTTTTCACATCTTCACCGTCGTCAATTAGGTTCTTACGCTTCTTGTCATTACGCTTCTCATTTTGTTTGTATCGGGTACACCACAAACAGACAAATGCGCAGCTTCCTTATGGACGCTATGTATAGTATGCAATCATTTGGACATGCATGTATCCTTTCTATTTCCATTCCCATGGGACATAATAGCTTCTTCGCTTCATAAATACTTGTTGGCAACTCGTTTCTCTCGAAGCATATCCGATAGAAGTATTAAAAGTGCATTGAAACTTGTATCCGCTCCAACGGTGTTTTGCCTTCAGTTCAAACAATGCAAGAACCGAACCCAACTTGGTGTATTCCCTTGCAACTTGAAAACAATGGTTTGGCATCGCTATCCATCAAGCTTTTAAATTTTTCGAACTCTCTTTCCGTAATTTCCCTCCACATCCCGCAACATTTGATCTAAATTATCGCCATCGAACATATCACGCTCCAACTCGTGATCGGGCTTCCAAAGATGTCTTCGCTGGCGTGAGCACGCAGGTACTACCTATCTCCCCATGATGGATCCAACACGTGTAATTCCTCACGAAGCCACGTCGAATCAAATGCCCTTCAATTTGAGCTGAGTTGTTAAATCTCCTGAGATTGGTGCAATCAATACAAGGACAATATATGAACTTTACACCCCTCATAACCATATCTTCTTACGCAATTTTATGAACTCCTTAACTCCCTCCTCAAATTCAGCACTCACACGGCTTTTGTGATACATCCATTCTTCACGGTCCATCTACAAGTAAACCGCAAACAATAAATTAATAATGCCCTAATCAATGAAATAAAAGAAGGGTTGAACCCGAAAACAAAGTTTTTTTGTTGAATGATCTTATATAAAGAAACGTATATCTGTAGACCGACTAAGCACGTGCATTACTCAACGATGACTCCTAATCTCTAAGTAGGTTAGGTCCTAATCCCATTCGAGATATGTGGTTCGAGCACGTTCTTAAGATGTTGTACAAACTTTAGAGAGAATTTCGCAAGATCTTCCTCGCCGCTCTCCAAATACACGATCGACAACATGTCAAGAGGATGTGTATTCTGAGAACACTGCCAGGAGATGCCGCCGAAACTTTCTAGAGTTTGTACAACAAACCTTAATTAGGAACTTGCCCGAGCCACATATCCTCAAACTGTCCAAAAACGTGGACAATTCGAGACTGCTTATTTATAAATATGCCATTTTAGCATACTTATAAACAAGCACCCTCAAACGGGAGACGCATAGGTTACGCAGCCTAATTAACTACGTACTCTATCATTGATCATATTAATTATATTGACACAATTATGACATGTAATGTACACATTGACCAAATAAAAAACTAATTTAAGTCCTACCGCAAATATTGAAGGGATTTATAAGAATTAATGCCGATCACCTTTCGAGGAAAGCCACAAACGAGGGGAAATCTAGCTCCCGATCAAGCTAGCTAGGGTTTCAATTAACTTTAACCTTCAACGACCGATCTCCTACACCCCTCGCTTCTCAACCATACACTCTGCTAATGACACCAAATCAAAATCGAATAATGTATGTTAATACAAAATTGAAGGGATTCAAGGAATGGGGCCCACCTTTGAATAAAGCCACAAGTAAGCTAGGCAGAAAATAGAGAAATCGCTTAGCTTAACCAACTCGACGAGTTAATAAGTTCATCCCGAGTCCAGATGGTACATATATAAACCTAGCGAACTCATCACAATCGGTTCTATACAAGAACCGCTTGTGATTATTTATTTATCACCGCCGCTATATGTAAAACCGATCGTGATAATTTGGATCCTCAACAACATCGCTTTCTTTATAGAACCGACACGTATAATGTATCTGTATCGGTTTTAAAAAAGAACCGATCGCAATAACATAGGTCATCACAATGGTTCGATATGAACCGACACGGATATTATCGCACCCCTCGCCTTCCCCGCCAATTTGACCGCTCAAACATATAGCTCCTTTCATATAACTCCTTTCATCGATATCGGGGTACTCTTCCAAGGTTTGATCGCTCCTTTCTTCTCTCGCAAGGTCTAACTTCTCTGCAAGGAACGCATTTATGACTCCATATAGCTCCTTTTCTCGATCTCTTTCATATAGCCCCTTTCTTCTCTCGCAAGGTCTAACTTGATCCTTTCGTCGACCGCAAAGAATGGCGGCGCCTCCTTCTCCCAAGAAGGTCCGAGGAATCCGCGGAGTCACCGTGACGTTCCTCCAGCGCCCTCACCGCCACGCCCGGCGGCTGGCCCTCAGCCTCCGGCGCCTCACTCCGGCGTGGCGCCGCGCCCCACTGCTCTCCCATCCCTCCCAAAGACTCACCCCATCCGAGCGCCTCCAAAGCCAGCAGAAGCGCCCGCAGAGATGGCGATCAAGACGACGCATTTACGCAGGAGGAGGAGGAGGAGGACGCATTTACGACGAGGAGGAGGAGGAGGAGGACGCACGACGACGAGGAGGACGAGGAGGAGAAGAAGGAGGAGGAGGAGGAGGAGGAGGTGGAGTACTTCGCGCCGATCACCATAGGGACCGGCGCCTGCCTAGATCGGGTTCATCATCTCGAGGATGAACCATCACTAGTCCGCTGTAGTTCTCCGGTGATACCGACTCGCGACTCGGGTGACTCCTACCGACTGGCCGTAAATGTAATATATTAGCTGTAATATATGTTTAATAATTATAAACAATGGATGTGGTGATATATATTGTAATGAAAGTACAACTGCGGGAAGACTAATGTTATATATATTTTGCATCACTACATGTGTCTATATAAATTATCCGAGAGTTGAACCGCGAGTTGGGATTCTAGCAGAGCGGTACTATTCATCGTCCGAAAAAACAAGTTGCACAAATATTAAAGCATGAATGAAGGGTAGATGAGGTCTGTGTTGGGATTCTAGCATAGCGGTCCGTGTTGGAGTTTTTTAATTTCTTGATCCCTGAAGGGGAAATCTGTGAGGATCTCACAATCGGTTCTGGAAAAGAAATGATTGTGATAACCCCTGTGCTCATCACAATCGGTTTCTTCCCAAAACCGATTATGATAATACCATCTCATTGCAATCGGTTCTGGAAAAGAACTGATTGTGATAACCCCTGTGCTCATCACAATCGGTTTCTTCCTCAAACCGATTGTGATAATACCTACTCATTACAATCGGTTCTATATAAAAACCGACAGATAAAACAATGATTATCACAATCGGTTCTTATCTAGAACCGATTGGGATTATTATCGTATCACAATCGGTTCCCTCTCAGAACCGATTGTGATAACCTGTTACCAAGATTTCCAAATGGAATATACTTATCACAATCGGTTTTTTAGTCAAAAGTTTAGAACCGACACAGATGAAGCGATAGTAATGTGTCATTCTGTAGTAGTGCTTTCAAATCCAAGTTATTTTCAGAAAGTCTAACCCTTGACTGTAATTCCCGAGCATTGTCCAGTACCGTGGACTCGGCTATTCAAATAGATTCTACACTCTGCAGAGGTTATGCACTTTACCCACAAGATACAGTCAAACACCACAAAGGCGAGTTCCTCAGAATAAAGCCTTTCTAAGCCTCAAACAACACAGGTGGTCCTCTCAGGTTCGTGCTCTACACCATCCCTTCCCTTAGCTAAGGCGAAGTATGGGACCAACACACCGTTAGATGGGTATCGGCCACACCACGATACGCTCCCCGCACAATCACACAAACGGTGTAATCGACACCCTGAGGCTCCACAAGTGAGTCCTTAGCGACTTAGTCAACTAGGGCCGTCCCATTCCAGCCATGTGGTTGCAAGTATGACCCAGTTCAAAGGCTTGCAAGGTTAAGTCCTTAGAGTGACCAGGGCAAGACTACCCTAAAACCAAATCAACACTCCCAATGCCACAACTGCCCACCTGATTACTCTTGCCACATGCCCCGCCGAAATCATTTATCAAACCCCGCTTGATTACCATGCACCACGTGCCATCAACATCACATGATACTTTTCCAAAATAGGTTCAAGATATCATTAAGTCAATATTAACATTTGATTGTCCAAAATCATGTTATGAGCACGAGTGTGCTCCTAAGCAAGATACTACAACGGTCTAAACCCATGTTGGCAATTTAATAATGTCCAACTAGTAAACCACAACTAGGGTGACAAGGGATCATGGCACATACTTAGATAATCAAGGTGTCATACAATAATTTGGTATTTATCTAACCCCCATGTTTAAACAAAGTATCTTTCTAATTGATCTAGCATGCAATAGTTTAAATCAAAATAGATTTCAAATAGGATCAACATGGTCAAAGCACAACTTGCCTTCAAAAAGTACTTGCTCTTGGTCTTGAGTTGGATCCTGAGTCAATACTTCCCTTCGAATACCTCCTAGACTTCAACGCCTACTCGTAAAAGCGTGCAAATAGCAAATACACAAATAAACAATAGGCAAAACATCCCAAAACTCCAAATAAAATCCATAAACAGAGAGAACATAATTTTCTGGATTTTTAGAAACTGAATCGCCAAATTTGGAGTTAAAACGCAAAAGTTATGATTTATTAAAGTTTAAATAATCAATTAAATAATATTACAGAGAAAAACTTTAGTCCAAAATTAAATAAAATTCATATTTAGGTAGATCTCAATTTTATACAAATTTAGAAATTTGAATCACTCAAATCGGAGTTGAAACGCAAAAGTTATAAGCGCTTGAAGTTTGAATCTAAATTTGAATCAATATTTCGAATTAATAAATCATTTTCTTTTCGAAATTAATTATTGCGTCATCATGGACACGTGTCAGCCTCTGATTGGTTGGTCGACGTCACGGCTCATGGGCTCACCACGGCGCGGTTTGGTCCACGGTGGACCCGGGTCCACGGCTCGGGTGAGGTCGACAGTGGGACCCACCTGTCGGTCGCGGGTCTCACGCCAACGCGGCCGACGTGTGGGCTCCTCTCGACATGCGGGCCCAGCGTGTCGAAGGACACACGCCGCCACAGCGTCTGACCGCCGCGTCGGTCCACCTTCCCAACACGTGGCGCAATCTCGCCGTTGGTTTGAAAATCAACCGCGGATTAGATCCAGGGTTTAACACGTTGAAACTACTCGATGCTCAGGGCGCTCGATTTAGACTCGGACGGTCCAGATCTAATCCTATAATAGTATCGCTACGGCACGTGGCGATTGTGAACCGCTGGATCTTGATCCAACGGTCCGTATCTAATCGGGTTTGGAACACGTGAACTCACCTCAACCGTCCGATCCGATCCGACGGTCCACACGCGAGCTCGCGAGTCCGGCGATGGCACGCCGGCTTGGGCACCGAGACGGAACGATGACGAGCCCGACGGGCGCTTACGGGCTCCTCCGCGACGCGCGGGTCACGCTCGAGTCGCCTTGGCTCGAGGATCCTGCTTCGACCTCCTTCTCCTCGCGACGGCCGACGGCGGCGAAGGTGAGAAAAACCACCACGATACCCTAGCTACTACGGCGAGCAATCCCGAGCAAGCGGCGGCTGCTAGGGCTTAGCAAGCTAGGCAAAAAGTAGCGCAAGGTCACGGCGATACTTCGGTGCGATCCGGCATTAAATAGCCCCGGAGGCGTGCTCAGTATGAGCCCTAGTCGATCACGGCGGCGCACTTTACGGCGGAGTCCGGCTCGGTCTCAGCGAAGACGACGACTCGGCCGCCCACGTGGCGCGATCAGCGCCACGATCGCGACGGGCGCTGATCGGATCCGGCCGGATACGGCTCAACCGTGACGGGCGGATCTCACCGCTGGATCTTGATCCAACTGGTTGGGATTGATTAGGTTTAGGAGTGGGTTTGGTCGAGTCGCGTGGCTCGGGTCGGACTCGAGTCCGACTCGGGTTCCGACTCGGTCGGATGAACAGTACTTGACCCGAGTTTGATTTTCCAGCGATTTAATATTTAAAATAATTCCTAGTAATTCATTTAATTCATTAAAATAGCAAATGACTCGTAAAAATTCCGTAAAAATTCTGTAAAATATCTTTGATCATTTTGGACTCAAATAAAATATTTCCAACAAAATTTTATTTGCAAAATTAAATTCTTTAATTATTTC
The DNA here is from genome assembly GCA_036346355.1 of Rhipidocladum racemiflorum. Classification (NCBI taxonomy): domain Eukaryota; kingdom Viridiplantae; phylum Streptophyta; class Magnoliopsida; order Poales; family Poaceae; genus Rhipidocladum; species Rhipidocladum racemiflorum. The sequence goes on along the minus strand of CM070577.1, from coordinate 43,567,097 downwards.
AAAATGGAATAAATTCAAATAAATTCCAAATAAATCCAAATAAATTCCAGAAAATTCAAAAAATTCACCAAAGTGCCAAATCACACATGAATTTAGGACAAGTAAAATTTTGGGGTGTTACAAACCTCCCCTTAATAGAATCTCGCCCCGAGATTCAGGGCTTACTAAAGGAATAGGTTTGGAAATTCTTTCTTCAAATCCTCTTCGCGCTCCCAAGTCGCTTCGCTTTCTTCATGATTGCTCCACTGAACTCTACAAAAACGAGTTGACTTGTTTCTAGTTTCTCGATCCATTGTGTCCAGAATCCTCACGGGATACTCCTTATAAGTCAAATCCTCTTGCAACTCAATTGATTCTAACAGTTATGCTCTCGGGAACTCTGAGACACTTCTTTAATCGAACACATGGAATACATCATGTACTCCGCCAACGATCGTGGGCAACTCCAAATGATAAGCAACTTCGCTCTGCGGCTCAAAAATCTTAAATGGTCCAACATAATGGGTGCAAGTTTCCCTTTGGCATGGAACCTCTTAACTCCCCGAGAGGCGTAACTCGAGGTATACAAAGTCTTCTCGGTTCAAAACTCAAATCTCGGCGACGATTGTCGCGATAACTCTTCTGTCGAGATTGGGCTATCTTCAACCTTTCCCTAATCATGGCGATTTGCTCTTCAAATTTCTTGAAGAATATCAGGCCCAAAGACACGGCGCTCGCCACGGTCTCATTCCAATTCAAAGGCGTCGACAGGGTCGACCATACAAAGGCCTCAAAAGGTGACATCTCAGAAACTAACCTCGATAACTATTGTTGTAATCGAACTCGGCATACGGCAAACTCTTATCCCAAGAGGTAGCATAAGCTAATGCACAAGCTCTCAACATATCCTCCAGAATTTGGTTGACTCTTTCTGGCCTGGCTCCATCCGTCTGTGGATGATAAGTCAGATCTTGAAGTTCAAACGGGTTCCCATGGCTTCATGCAACTTATTCCGTAACCTTGAGGTAAATTGGGTACCTCTGTCCGATACAATCCTCTTTGGCACTCCGTGCAAACAAACAATCCCGATCATGTACAATTCTGCTAATTTATCTCCCGAGTAGGTGGTCTTCACGGGATAAAATGGGCTACTTTAGTCAAGCGATCCACTATAACCCATATGGAGTCATAACCTCCTTGAGTCTTGACAAACCGCTAATGAAATCCATTCCGATTTCCTCCCACTTCCACTCGTATTTTCAGCGGTTGTAGCAATCTCGCCGGTCTCTCGATGCATTGCCTTAACTCTCGGCATACGCCGACAATGCAACATGCTCGGCAACTTCACGCTTCATACTCGCCACCGAATCTCTCCTTCAGATCTCCGATACATCTTGGCGCTCCAGATGAATCGAGTACTTGGAGTCATGGGCTTCCTCCGTAATCGCTTGCTTTAACTCCTTCTTGTTAGGCACACAAATGCGATCCTTCATCCACAACGTGCCTTGCTCATCCAACTTGAAGTCCTCTGCCTTGCCTTCCTCCTTGATGGACTTAATCCCCGCGGATCTTGTCATCATCCTTCCGTCCTTCTCGGATCCGATCCTCTAGGGTAGGCTTTACTTCCAATGCGGCCAAGAATCCGCTTAGGTACTACCTCAATCTTCATTTTCGGAAATCCTCACATAACTCATCCCGACTTGTGGCTAGCAACGTACTCACGGTATGGCTTTTCCGACTCGAGCATCTGGCTACTACGCTGGCCTTCCCGGATGGTAATGGATTCCAACATTATAGTCCTTGATCAACTCTAACCATCTCCTCCGCCTCATATTCAGATCCGACTGGGTGAATATGTACTTAAGGCTCTTATGATCCGTATATACTTCACATCTGCTTTCCAATCGATAGTGACGCCATATCTTCAAAGCATGCACTACAAAGCAGCCTAACTCTAAGTCATGTGTCGGATAATTTTCCTCATGCGGCCTCAATCGCCTTGATGCATAAGCGGCGACCTTTCCATTCTCGTGACAAGACACATCCAAGTCCTTGGCGCGATGCGCCACAATAAATATCGAAGCTTTGAGCAACATCCTAGAACTAGCACCGGTGCGACGTCAATCGCCAGCTCCTGAAATCCTTTCTCACATTCCTGGCCCATGCAAACTTCTTTTCCTTCTTTAGCAATCTGCGTAAGAGGTTTCGCGATTGTCGAAAAGCCTTCGATGAAACGGCGGTAGTATTCCTGCCATTCCAAGGAAACTCCGAATCTGGGTCACAGCCTTCATTGCTCCCAATGTAACACGCCTTCTACTTTGCTTGGATCTACTACGACTCCTTCAAGGGTCATTACATGTCCAAGAAACTACACCTTGTCCTTCCAAAAATCACACTTGCCGAACTTGGCTAAAAGTTGTCGCTCCTCGCCTTTTCCAAAACTCGCCTTAAGTGTTCGGCATGTTCATCCTCCTGCCTTGGAGTAGATTAGGATATCGTCTATGAACACGACGACAAACTTGTCCAAATATTCCATGAACACCTTATTCATCATATTCATGAAATAAGCCGGGCGATTCGTTAAATTTTCAAAGGACATAATCAGAAAACTCGTAATGTCCATATCTTGACGAATGCGCCTTCGAATATCTTCTGATCGGATCTTCAATCGATGGTATCCCGATCTCGTATCAATCTTGGAGAAAACTCCGGCTCCTCTCAACTGATCAAACAAATCATCAATCCTGGGTAGCGGATACTTATTCTTCACGGTGACTTCATTGAGTGCACGGTAGTCAATGCACATCCTGAAACTCCCGCCCTTCTTCTTGACAAACAAAACTGGTGCTCCCACTACGACTAACTCTGGCCTCGATAAATCCTTTCTCCATTAACTCTTCTAGTCAAGCTTTCTTCATTTCTACCAACTCCTCGGTAGACATCCGATAGGGTCTCTTTGCTATCGGTGCTGTGCAGTACAAGCTCTATCACAAACTCTATGTCCCTCGTCTCGGCATACTGTAGATCTTCTGAAAACATCGGGTACTCATTCACTACTCGACATCCTCTATGCTGATTGCCTTGGTACTCAAGTAACCATCAATCTGTCCATCTCTAATCGCAAAGTGGCTTGAAATTCCACTTTCTTCCCACACGGGCTCTCAATCGAGATAGTCCTTCGCCCACAATCCAATACGGCCTTGTGCTTGGATAACCAATCCATTCCCAATATGACGTCTAAGGTCCGGGTCTCCAAAATTATAAGGTTTGCTAGGAACTCTATTCCTCCTATTAGTATTCTCACCGGAACATCCTACTTTCGCTCGGAGTTCTGAACTGTGGGTTTGAACTAAAAGCATGCACTTAAGTCTTGCAATCCTTAAATCATTTCTAGTAGCAAAGCCTTGCGAAACAAACGAATGCTAAGCTCGAGTCAAACAAAACTGTTGCAGGTATCGGTTAACAAGTAACTTACCCAAGATTTACGTCTCGTAGCATTCTCTCGCAGTGCATCTGCGGTGACATGGTTGACTCGGCCTCTCACCACGGTCTGGGGTGTGGCTCCTGGTCTTTGGCGCCCTAGCTGGGTGGTTCCTAGGTTGAAGCGGATCGGGGTCGCTCTGCTGTCTTCTTTGGACAACTGTTGGCAAAGTGTCTCGGCTCGCTGCGCTTGTAACAGCCTCACTGCTCCTTGCCGATCGCTCGAGTAGTGTTTCTAGCGGGGCCGGGTCCGTAGTTCGATTGGCGTGTCTTGGTGCTTTGGGATGGTGTCCTTGTTGCATTCTCGTGGTTGGAATCAAGAATTGATTTGGTGCAACTCTCAGCGCCGCTATGCTCCTCGACGTGATCCTTGCCGTTGCATCCTCGCGCTTCTGTTCTCATCCAGTTCCTTGCGCTTTGTCCTCAAGAATAAGCGCCTTATTCACCAATTCTTGGAAATGCGGAAAGGTGTGGGTGATCAACCCTACTTGCAATCCTGAGTTAAGTCCCTTCATAAAAGCGAGGCTGCCTGGATTTATCCGTCGCTACATCCTCAAAGCGTGAGCGTGCTAGGCTGTGTGAACTTGTTCGTAGCTCGGCCACCGGCTGATTACCTTGCTTCAAAGGCTCAACTCCTCCTTCTTAAGGTCCATGATTCCTTCAGCACATGATAATCTTAATGCAGGTGTGAACTCTTCCCAAGTGATATCTTGAGGGTTCTCTTTGCGTGGCACGAAGTTCTCCCACCATTCTGGCCATTGTTTCCTTCCAGGTGATGAGAAGCGAGAGTACCTTCTCATTCCCTATGCATTGAGCTATGTGTAGCTTCCTCTCGATTGATCTTAACCAATCATCGGCCTCCAATGGATTGGCATTCCCAGAGAAAGTGGGTGGGTGAGTCCTCATGAACTCTCGACAAATTTTGTATTCTCGCGTGGTCCCCCGATTAACTTGATTAGCAAAGTGGCCTGAGCAAAGGACGTGCTGCATTTGTTGCATCATAGCATGCATCAATCGAGTCTGAGCAGCAAGAAATGCTCCAAAATTCTGCATATCAATCAAGGTGATGGTGCTCCATCATTGGGGTTTTCTCATTGGCGAGAACCACTCCCATTGCCTCCAAAGTTTCCACGGGTGTTCACCATCTCGCCGATTTGCTCTAGGTTTAGAGATGAGAGGGAACAAGAATAGACAAGTAATATGGAACTTATGCGGGCGAAAGGTGTAGCCTTAAGGTCCAACTTTATTATTAATAACTTGGTATGGCTGCTTACAATGCCTAAGGGCCTTGCAACACATAATGCACACTCAAAGAAACAAAGCAAATCCAAATCGAACTAACTCTCGAGTCTAACGCCTAAAGGGTGACTCTTTATTCTATGACTCGACTCGCGAAGGAGTCTCACTATAGAACCTATGCTCACTCATCGAAAACCTCCACGGCCTGGTGCGGATGCTGCGGCATAGGCGCGAAACGATTGCCATGTCCAGAATCGTGTCCTCTATGGTAGTCGAAGAAGCGGTGTCCTCATCGAGATCTCGACTCCTCGATCGGGCTCGTGTAGCTCGAGTAATCGCTCGGGTCCGGTCCGCATAAAGTCATCTCCAACTCGCCAATCCTTCGTAGAAGGTGTGCCACATGCTCTTGAGCTTCCCGCCATCTGTTCTTCTCCGCCGTGATCTCCTTGCGGGCCTTCGTAGCTCCTTGCTTGTATTATCTAGTACATCCTCCTGGCGACGACAAATCGTGCCAACTGCGTGTAACCGTGGCATCCTCATCCTCGAATCTCCTTCGGTCAAGAAGGTTATCGCTGCGCTGATGATAACGGAACACCGTGCTCTCCAATTCTTCCTGGCGTAGATACGTAATGTGCCGCATTGCTCGTCGTGATACTTCTTGGATACCCATCTGCATTGTAGATCTCCTGGCGGTGCAGTATCGGGCGATTGCCTGGCCCTTTTTCCTAGCAGTACCTCAATCCTCACGCCACAAGCCTTGATCAATCCCGCTTGTCCGATCACTTCCACTTGGTATTGGGGCTTCTCAAAATCTCCGAGAGTCCAAGCATATGCCAAAGTTCCGCGGCGTGACCAACTCCTAGATCAACGTAGTTGAACTCTTCCTCCATCTGTCACAAGAGTGCTTTACGTAAGAACTCGGAATTTTTAAATTGTGACAAGGTAAGGGAAAATTTCAGCAAGAGACAAGAAAAGAGAGAAGGGATAAGTCGAGATGTCATTTCTTGTCTTCACAAATTTTTAGCTTTAGAAAATAGGTTTTATCCTCACTACGACCATTCTAGCTAGGGTTGAGCCTACATCAAGTATGGCTCGATACCACCTCTGCCGGGACCCCGAATTTGCAAATCCGACCCTCTGTGTATTCAGCACTAGTCCAGAACGCGCTAGTGCACACAGCCTTAACATTGGTAAATATCACAATCATACCACTCGATACCAATAAAGTACTTTATTTAAATAACTAAACTGGTTACTCGACCTTATGGCCAAGTTACAAATATATGCCTTGCAAGGCGAAACTTATTAAAAGAGAAATAACAAGAATGAAAATCAAATAACTCGTGGCGCCATCCAAGATACCACAGCAACTGATCGGGCTCGCATCCCTAAGTAGACGGGTCCTCTTGGAACTCCTCCTCCGAAACTGGCGTAGTCTCCTCTTCAACTGGTATTGTGTTGAGGCAAGGGTGAGTACTTGGTACTCAGCAAGTCATGCACAGAATGCAAGCTAAGATACTATATGCATGGCTTGGTACAAAGGAATAGCTCAAGGTATATTTGCAGTAAACAGCATTTGAAAAGTAATATAAGTAGATTCGAAAGCAGAGAAATAAGTAAAGCGTAAATAACTTTTCAAGAAGTTTAACAAACATTTTTCCCCATCCTAAACCACATTTCCATCATCTTCATTGTTAAACCAACCCAACCTTTCAAATCCAAGTTATTTTCAGAAAGTCTAACCCTTGACTGTAATTCCCGAGCATTGTCCAAAGATCGTGGACTCGGCTTATTCAAATAGATTCTACACTCTGCAGAGGTTATGCACTTTACCCACAAGATACAGTCAAACACCACAAAGGCGAAGTTCCTCGTAACAAAGCCTTTCTAAGCCTCAAACAACACAGTGGTCCTCTCCTGTTCAGGCTCTACACCATCCCTTCCCTTAGCTAAGGCGAAGTATGGGACCAACACACCGTTAGATGGGTATCTCGCCACAGCCACGATACGCTCCCCGCATAATCACACAAACGTGTAATCGACACCCTGAGGCTCCACAAGTGAGTCCTTAGCGACTTAGTCAACTAGGGCCGTCCCATTCCAGCCATGTGGTTGCAAGTATGACCCAGTTCAAAGGCTTGCAAGGTTAAGTCCTTAGAGTGACCAGGGCAAGACTACCCAAAACCAAATCAACACTCCCAATGCCACAACTGCCCACCTGATTACTCTTGCCACATGCCCCGAAATCTGCTTATCAAACCCCGCTTGATTACCATGCACCACGTGCCATCAACATCACATGATACTTTTCCAAAACAGGTTCAAGATATCATTAAGTCAATATTAACATTTGATTGTCCAAAATCATGTTATGAGCACGAGCGTGTCTAAGCAAAGATACTACAACGGTCTAAACCCATGTTGGCAATTTAATAATGTCCAACTAGTAAACCACAACTAGGGTGACAAGGGATCATGGCACATACTTAGATAATCAAGGTGTCATACAGCAATTTGGTATTTATCTAACCCCCATGTTTAAACAAAGTATCTTTCTAATTGATCTAGCATGCAATAGTTTAAATCAAAATAGATTTCGAAATAGGATCAACATGGTCAAAGCACAACTTGCCTTCAAAAAGTACTTGCTCTTGGTCTTGAGTTGGATCCTGAGTCAATACTTCCCCTTCGAATACCTCCGGCACTTCAACGTCTACTCGTAAAGCGTGCAAATAGCAAATACACAAATAAACAATAGGCAAAACATCCCAAAACTCCAAATAAAATCCATAAACAGAGAGAACATAATTTTCTGGATTTTTAGAAACTGGAATCGCCAAATTTGGAGTTAAAACGCATAAAAGTTATGATTTATTAAAGTTTAAATAATCAATTAAATAATATTACAGAGAAAAATTTAGTCCAAAAATTAAATAAAATTCATATTTAGGTAGATCTCAATTTTATACAAATTTAGAAATTTGAATCACTCAAATCGGAGTTGAAACGCAAAAGTTATAAGCGTTTGAAGTTTGAATCTAAATTTGAATCAATATTTCGAATTAATAAATCATTTTCTTTTTCGGAAATTAATTATTGCGTCAGCATGGACACGTGTCAGCCTCGATTGGTTGGCTGGCGTCGGCGCTCATGGGCTCACTCACGGCGCGGTTTGGTCCACGGTGGACCCGGTCCACACGCTCGGCGTAGGTCGACAGTGGGACCCACTGTCAAGTGGGTCTCACGCCAACGCTGGCCGACGTGTGGGCCCTCGACATGCGAGGCCCGCGCGTGTCGAGGACACGCGCCACATCGCCAGCGTCGACGGCGCTGGCGCGTCGGTCCACCTTCCCAACACGTGGCGCAATCTCGCCGCTGGTTTGAAAATCAACCCGCGGATTAGATCCAGGGTTTAACACGTTGAAACTACTCGATGCTCGTGGGCCGCTCGATTTAGATCGGACGGTCCAGATCTAATCCTATAATAGTACTGCTACGGCGCGTGGCGACAGGAACCGTTGGATCTTGATCCAACGGTCCAGATCTAATCGGGTTTGGAACACGTGAACTCACCTCAACCGTCCGATCCGATCCGGCGGTCCACAGAGCTCGCGAGTCCGGCGATGGCACGGCTGGGCTTGGGCACCGGAGACGGAACGATGACGAGCCCGACGGCGCTACGGGCTCCTCCGGCGACGCGCGGGTCACGCTCGAGTCGCCTTGGCTCGAGGATCCTGCTCGACCTCCTTCTCTCGCGACGGCGACGGCGGCGGAAGGTGAGAAAACCACCACGATACCCTAGCTACTACTGGCGAGCAATCCCGAGCAAGCGGCGGCTGCTAGGGCTTAGCAAGCTAGGGCAAAAAGTAGCGCAAGGTCACGGCGATACTCGAAGTGCGATCCGGCATTAAATAGCCCCGGAGGCGTGCTCGTATGAGCCCTAGTCGGTCACGGCAAGACTTTGGCGGCGTGAGTCCGGCTCGGTCTCAGCGAAGACGACGACTCTCAGCCGTCCACGTGGCGCGATCAACGGCCACGATCGCACGGCGCGATCGGATCCGGGCCGGATACGGCTCAACCGGTACGGGCGGATCTCAGCCGTTGGATCTTGATCCAACGGTTGGGATTGATTAGGTTTAGGAGTGGGTTTGGTCGAGTCGCGTGGCTCGGGTCGGACTCGAGTCCGACTCGGGTTCCGACTCGGTCGGATGAACAGTACTTGACCCGAGTTTGATTTTCCAGCGATTTAATATTTAAAATAATTCCTAGTAATTCATTTAATTCATTAAAAATAGCAAATGACTCAGAAAAATTCCAGAAAAATTCTGGAAAATACTTTGGATCATTTTGGACTCAAATAAAATATTTCCAACAAAATTTTATTTGCAAAATTAAATTCTTTAATTATTTCAAAATGGAATAAATTCAAATAAATTCCAAATAAATCTAAATAAATTCCAGAAAATTTCAAAAATTCACCAAAGTGCCAAATCACACATGAATTTAGGACAAGTAAAATTTTGGGGTGTTACAACTGAGCAGCCTCCATGAGTGAATTGAACCCTCTTTTTATGTGAAGAGCCAAGTACGTGCGGCTCCATCTAGGACCGTCAGGAGGAAGTTAGCCATAACTCCCTCGTCTCCCCCTACTGCCAAGATCGCAGTGGTGTAGATCGAGAGGAATTCATCCGGGTTCTGAGTCCCGTTGAACCTCTCAATATGGCCAAGCTTGAACTTGCTTGGCCACGAGACATTACGGAGAGTCTATAAATGCCCAACACCAGCAGACCAGAGTGCCTCAGTGATCTCTCCTAATGCAATGGTTGCTGCGATCGTCATTGTACTAGCACCCGACACGTGGACCAAGCCGAGAAAAAACTTCTCGAAGCCGGCGCGTCGGAGTTTGTTCCGTCGTGGAATGTTCAGTATGCTCGCAATCATGATGAGCGTACCTCTTATACCTCAAGGTTGCTTGGGAATCACTCTGAGAGTCCTCGTGGTACCGATCATTCCTCCTACGACCCTCTCGAGGAAGGCTTTGAGACTCATCGTGATGATAGCGGACCGGGGGTGCTCCCTACATTCCCGGGAAATACTCCGGGCCTCCTTGTCATGGGATGACTTTGAGATTCTCATGTCTACAGTGAGCTTTTCCGGGTCCTCAGCAATGACCGCGCCCATAGCCTCCAAGTCCACTTGCTCGGGGAAGTTCCGGAGATCGCGCACGACCGCCGCCAAGGCCTGCAATCATTCCATGTTCTGAAGAACAGGAGGTGGTGAGCTCGGGCGACGTTCAGGTATGATCTCCGGGGTACGACACCTGCGAGAATTCTCATGGGCTGAGACTTCCTGCCTGGAAACCTGCTTCTCGCAAGCTTCGCGTCGGATGCTCGCCAAGGTCTTGTCTAAAGATGCTTTCAGGTGATTTCTGGCCGCTTCGAAGCGGTTACAATGAACAGCCCCCGAGGATTCCATCCTAGAGTCTATGTCTCCTCCCGTCATGTTGACATTGCAGGAATAAGACGAGCGCGAGGGTGACATCATGGTCTCCCTACGATACTGTTTCGTGATCCGGCTCGATATGGTCAGGGATGTCTGGACCATCATAGAGCCCATCATAATCCTCCTCATCATCCCCGAGGGCATCGCGCTGGGAGCGAAGAAACTAATCTCACGCCACAGCTACTTGGGAAAGACTCCCAGCCCCGGTGTGACCTACTAGGTTGGTAACACCGACTACATCGTCGCTGGTGTAGTACATGTCATCGTCCTTGACGTCATTGAAGGCACAAAGGTCTTGAGTGTCCTGGGAATTCGGCATCTCCAGGGATTCTTCATTGAAGGATTTGACACAGTCGATCGCCATAGATAGCGCCAACTGTCAACGATTGGGGAACAGACCCCTGCCAAGCTTACTTGTTGATTGAGGGATCAACTTAAGCCCTTTCCTCCATGAAGGGCTGGCATCTGGATGATGCGCTGAATAATGTGGACACTCAAAGTTGGGACATGGGAATTATACTGGTTCGGGCCTCTCACTGGGGAGATAACAATCCTACTCCAGTGGTTTTTTGTTATTTTCTGGAGCTTCGTAAGAACAAGCAAATCTGTTCAGAAGAGCTAAAGAGAGCATTTTTTCCCTGCTTTCTACCGGGAGGGTTTATATATACATAGAATACATGATATTTTGGTAATTGTCTCTGAATATTGTGCATGTTACCGTAGTTACCGTGCCCATAACTGAAGCCGTGATTCCCGTCACGTTTCCATTTCGAGTGTAACTACCTCATATCCTAGCGCCTTTGTCGCCACTTTCCTATTCATGGGATGGACACGATCTTCGACCATGTCGCGAGTACATCCTTGGTCTTGACTTTGGTCGTTCTGCTGTTCCCGAGCATGGATGCTCGTGTGCAGCTTTGATGCTCATCGCCGAGCGTGACCGCTCAAGGGCGAGCATGGGTGCTCGTGGTTCGAGCGCTAGTGCTCTTTCTCGAGCAATGGGTTACTCGAGGTCTCTCCTTGGGAACATTGACCAAGGGTATTCATGGTCGGCTAACATCGGCTGTCAGGGTAGAACGGTCTTTATGGAAAATGTTCCAATCCCTGACAAAAATATTTTTCCAGAAAATGGTAGTCCATATATCAAAGAGCAAATCTGCTCTATTCTTTCAAAAAATTACAGTTCAACGTGATATTGTAGGATCGAATTATACGAATATAGCAATCAGAGGGGGGGTGAATGATTGTGTGGAAGCTAAAACCAAAATTTTGATTTATTAAAAATTCACCCCAAAACAGAACCAAATAATTGCCTCGTATTCGACTAAAATAGAATGATAGATGTTCAGTAAAACGAGAATTCCTGGAGATCCAACAGTCGGATCGATCTAAAATTTGGACACAGGAAACTAGATTCCAATACGAATCGAACCCCAAAAGAATCAGCTCGATCAGACTTACGGATCAAATGTAATGAGCCTCGCAAGCTTGTTGTGACAGAACTTGACGAAAACTGATCTAATCAAAACTTGTAGATTAATTAAGAACGATAAAAGATTAATCAATTAAACTTTGAGGAACTCTAAATCAATACCCTAGAAAGGTTTTTGATGGATCAAATCAAGATGAAACTCAAAGAACAAAAACCAATTTAGAACCAGAACAAGCATGCAAACAAGAACCAAACAGAGAACACTGTAGAAACGCGTGCATTGTAGCTTCGCGATTACTGTAGCACGCAAAGGATCTAGAAGAATTGATCTTTATTTATTTTTGTCTAAAGTACTCCAAACAAAAGAGTACAAACCCTAAAGCTCTAACTGATGCCCTTCAAAAGGAGACAACCCCTCCTATTTAAAGAAGCAAAACACAAGGAGTCATGAATACAATTCCTACTCCTAATCCTAGAAGGAGACCCACTCCTAATCCTAGAAGGAGTATGTATTCAACACAACTTCACTTGGCCTCACCTGGCAAATTACAGCTCTTGCACGCGTATGGCAACCCAATCATACTCACGTGACTAACAACTCTTGCACGCGTATGGCCACCATGCCATACTCACGTGACTAACCATTCTTCATGTGCATCATTCTCTTAGCCCGAACGTCCCGCATGACATCCTTGACCACCAAGACCTCGGTTCCTCCCTGAACCTAGTCTCGAACCTCAGTTCCTCCATGAACCTAGTTCCGGTCCTGTCATCAACCACGTTTGTCTTCGAGCAATACCTGCACATGAACAAACACAAAGGTATGCGAGCACAAGTCCGCGACTTGACTCAAATCAGTCCATGCAACTACTCACATGAGCATTGCATACAATCAACGCAATTTCAATTCTTGCAAAACATCCAAAACCGAGCCAAACACGGTCACGACGGACCAAACATTGGTCCGGCACACACAGGGCAAAAACCCTAGAAAAGTCCATTCACGCCGGACTAAACACCGGTTCGACGCAACTCACGACGGACCAAAAACATGATTCGACGTACATGCAAAACTTACTGTATTTGAGAAATTGGGTTCGGCGAAAAAACGTTTGAAAACACGTTTACGACAGACCAAACGAAATCTAGTCCATTTAAATAGAAAACTTACTGTTTTTAGTCCAGCACATATACAAAAACAAACCTCAGAAACCCGTCCACAACGGACCAAAAATTTGGCCCAGCGTGCATGTAAGAACAGGCCTTCAAAATGCCGTTCACGATGAACCAAGAATTTGGTCCGGTGTGCATGGTCCGACGTAACATAGAAGCTTACTGTTTTTGTAAAACTTGGTCCGGCACAAAATGCGTTCACGACGGACTAAACAAAAATCAGGCCGGCGTACACATGAAAAAGGACCTTCAAATCTCCGTTCACGACAGACCAAAACTTTGGTCCGACGTGCACACGGAAAACGGTCAAGCGCAGATGGGGAACTTACTGTTTTTCCAGAATTTGGTCCGGCGCATGAAAAGAAACACTGTTTTTTTTGTCAATTTGTCAAACACATGCACAAACACATTTTGCAAATTCAATTCTTTAGCCAATTTTTCAGCACATGATTTCACAGATATTTTACAAGCTGCCGAAAAGGCTTAAGCGTTTCCAGACTATAATAATTAGGGTTTTTGCACTACTAGAATTTAGATGCAAAGAAAGGTGTAAATAAAATAGTTTTTTCAGAAAATGGTAGTCCATATATCAAAGAGCAAATCTGCTCTATTCTTCCAAAAAGATTACAATTAAAAGTGATATTTTACGGGCTGCCGAAAAGGCTTAAGCGTTTCATTATTGTCGACAATAATACTTACGGTTTTTACACAAGTAGAATTTAGATGCAAAGGAAGGTGTAAATAAAATATTTTTTCAGAAAATCGTAGTCCATATACCAAAGAGCAAATCTGTTCTATTTTTCCAAAAAAAATTACAATTAAACGTGGTATTTTACGAGCTGCCGAAAATGCATAAGCGTTTCATTGTTGTCGACTATAATACTTAGGGTTTTTGCACTAAAGAAATGTGTAAATAAAATATTTTTTCAGAAAATGGTAGTTCATATATAAAAGAGCAAATCTACTCTATTTTTCCAAAAAATTACAGTTAAACATGATATTTTTCGGGCTGTCAAAAAGGGTTAAACGTTTCATGCAAGAGAGGCTTTTATAGTTATTTGGTTTATTAAACTGAGTCCTTTCCAAAATATTTTTGTAAAAATGGGACATCTAAAATCCTACGAATAAGTGATATTTATTTCATGATATTTTGAGATATGGTTTGTATAGTTTCTTCATAATACATAAAAGGGTCTTTAAGTAAACTTGATTTAAACAATTTCAATTTGCACGAAACATAGTAGTTTTCATCGACACCTGACACTGGATAACTTTTGCTACACATGGACGAATTGATTCACAAGGGTGGAGACTTTGTTCCGTAGGTCAGTTATCCATCCGAACAGATATAGCATATAAACTTGGGGGCAACGTCTTTCACATATTGTGTCGGATCTGAAAAATTAATTCCAAACACTATGTGTACACCATGAATTTTTTTTTATATTATATTTATTTTAAATTCTTTTTTCGAAATTGTACCTCGGAATGAAAAATTTGCAGAAATGGATGCCCGTCGCCCGTATATGGGGCGATCGCCCCATATTGGGGCGATTACTAGCCGCCGTGAAGTTTGTTTTTGACGCCGTGACGCTGTTTCATCTGCCGTGGCACTGATCGCCCCATGCACGGGCGATCGCCCCAGTCACGGGCGATCAGTGCCTCCCCCCTAAAACACTGCCACAGCAGCAAATAATCAGCCCGTGGCAGCAAACGACAGCAAAGATAGGTGCCATCCCAGCCTAAAACACTGCCACGGCAGCAAAAACCCGTGGCAGCAAGTCGCTGAACGGAAACAGCGATTTATCGATTGAACGACTCAGCGGTTTAGCGATGTAGGGACTTAGCGGTTTATCGATTTATCGATTGAACGACTCAGCGGTTTCCAAAAAGACATGTCACGATTGGCTTTCGGTTGCCACGACAGAGTTTCAGCGGCAAACATTCAAAAAGGTTATGTCGGCAAATATTTTATTTACACCTTTGTTTGCATATAAAATGCACTAACCCTAACCCTACCCATACCCTAACCCTAACCCTAACCTAACCCTAACCCTACCATAACACTAACCCTAACCATACCCTAACGCTAACCCTAACCATACCCTAACGCTAAACCCTAAACCCTAAACCCTAACCCTAACCCTAACCCTAACCATACCCTAACGCTAACCCTAACCCTACCCTAACCCTAACCCTAACCATACCCTAACCCTACCCCTACCCCTACCCTAACCCTAACCTAACCCTAACCCTAACCCTAACCCTAACCATACCCTAACCCTAACCCTACCCCTACCATAACCCTACCCTAACCGTAACCCTAACCTAACCCTACCCCTACCCCTACCCCTACCCTAACCCTATCCCTAACCCTAACCCTAACCCTAACCCTAACCGTAACCGTAACCCTAACCCTAACCCTAACCCTACCCTAACGCTAACCCTAACCCTAACCCTAACCCTAACCCTAACCCTAACCCTAACCCAACCCTAACCTGTCGGGACCCGAATTTGCAAATCCGGACCCTCTGTGTATTCAGCACTAGTCCAGGAACGCGCTAGTGCACACAGTCTTAACATCGGTAAATATCACAATCATACCACTCGATACTAATAAAGTACTTTAATTAAATAGTCAAACTGGTTGCTCGACCTTATGGTCAAGTTGCAAATATCATACGCAGGCGAAACTTATTAAGAGAGAAATAATAGCAGAAAATAAGATAACTTCGTGGCGCCATCCAAAGATACCACAGCAACCGACCGGCTCGCTCCTAAGTAGACGGTTCCTCTTGGAGCTCCTCTTCCAAAGTGGTGTAGTCTCCTCTTCAACTGGTGTTGTATTGTGGCAAGGGTGAGTACTTGGTACTCGACAAGTCATGCATGTAATGCAAACTAATAGACTATATGCATGGCTTGATACAAAGGAATAGCTCAAGGTATATTTGCAGTAAAAACAGCATTTGACAAGTAGCATAAGTAGATTCGAAAGCATTAGAAACAAGTATGGCATAAATAACTTTTCCAGAAGTTTAATCAACATCCTTCCCATTCCTAAACCACATTTCCATCAACATCATTATTAATCCAACCCAACCTTTCAAGTCCAAGTTATTTTTGAGAAAATCTAACCCTTGACTGTAATTCCCGAGTGATGTCCGATACCGCGGACACGGCTATTCGAATAGATTTTATACTCTGCAAAGGTTATGCACTTTACCCACAAGATACAGTCAAACACCACAAAGGCGAGTTCCCGTAACAAAGTCTTTCGGAAACTTCTAACAATACAGGTGGTCCTCCCCGGTTGTTGCACACTAACCCTTCCCTTAGCTAAGGCGAAGTTTAGGCCAACCAACCGTTAGATGGGTACCTGGCCTCACCCCAGACGCTCCCCCGCACAACTTACACAAAGGGTGTAGTTGACCTCCGAGGTCCGCAGTGCACGTTATTAGCAACTTAGTCAACTAGGTCCGTCCCATTACAGACATGTGGTTGCACGCTTGACTCAGTT
The DNA here is from genome assembly GCA_036346355.1 of Rhipidocladum racemiflorum. Taxonomy (NCBI): domain Eukaryota; kingdom Viridiplantae; phylum Streptophyta; class Magnoliopsida; order Poales; family Poaceae; genus Rhipidocladum; species Rhipidocladum racemiflorum. Next base: position 43,550,775 of record CM070577.1, on the reverse strand, counting down.
CAAAGGCTTGCAAGGTTAAGTCCTTAGGGTGACCAGGGCAAGACTACCCGAAGAACCAAAACAACATTCCCAATGCCACAACTGGCCCTCCTGATCATTCTTGCCACATGCCCCGGGTCGAAAACTATTTATCAAACCCCAGTTGATTACCATGCACCACGTGCCATCAACATCACATGATACCTTTCCAAAACAGGTTCAATATATCATTAAGTCAATATTAACGTTTGATGGTCCAAAATCATGTTATGAGCACGTAGCAGGTCTAAGCAGTATACTACAACGATCTACAAACCCATGTTAGCAGTTTAGTAATGTCCAACTAGTAATCCACACTAGGGTGACAAGGGGTCATGGCACATACTTAAGTAATCAAGGTGTCATACAGCAATTTGGCATTTATCTAATTTCCCATATTTAAATAAAGTATTTTCTAATTGAACTAGCATGCAATAAGTTAAATCAAAATAGGTTTCAAAATAGGATCAACATGGTCAAAGCATAACTTGCCTTCAAAAAGTACTTGTTCTTGGTCTTGAGCTGGCTCCTGGGTCAATACTTCTCCTTCGAATCCTTTCGGCACTTCAACGTCTACTCGTAAAGCATGCAAATGGCAATACACGAATAAACAATAGGCAAAAAGTGTCCAAACATCCAAATAAAATCCATAAACAGAGAACATAATTTTATGAATTTTTAGAAACTGGAATCGTCAAATTCGGAGTTAAAATGCAAAAGTTATAGCATTTTGAAGTTTAAATAATCAATTAAATAATATTACAGAGGAAAACTTTAGTCCAAAAATTAAATAAAATTCATAATTAGGTAGATCTCAATTTTATACAAATTTAGAAATTTGAATCACTCAAATCGGAGTTGAAACGCAAAAGTTATAAGCGTTTGAAGTTTGAATCGAAATCTGAAATCATTATTTCGAATTAATAAATCATTTTCTTTTTCGGAAATTAATTATTGCGTCAGCGAGGACACGTGGCAGCCTCTGATTGGGCGGCTGACGTCAGCCGGTTCATGGACGTGGTCCATGGTTTGGCTCGGTCCACCGTGGACTCGGTCCACCGTGGACTCGGTCCACGGCTCCACGTGTCGCTGACAGGTGGGTCCCCTCGGGTGACGTCATTGCTGACGTCAGCGGGGCTCAGCCCACGGTGCTGACAGGTGGGACCCACTGGTGACGTCATGGGTGACGTCACCGCATGGCTGGGGTGGCCGCTGACAGGTGGGCCCGTGCTGACGTCATGGTGCGGTTGCGGCTAAGCCGCTGACACGCGGGCCCAGCGTGTCAGTGACCCACACACGCGCGCGTGGGCGCGGCGGCTCGGCTCCCCGGACACGTGGGGTTAACACGTTGAAAACTACACGGTGATCGTGGGCCGTTCGATCTAGATCGGACGGTCCATACCTAACCCTACGTTAACACTGCTACGGCACATGGTGATCGTGGGCTGTTGGATCTTGATCCAACGGTCCAGATCTGATCTGGATTCCAGGGTTTGGGGGAGAACGTGGGCTCACCGTGTGCGTTCGATCTTGATCGGATGGCTGTCCGAGCTCGCGAGGTTGATGGCGACGCGGCGGCGCTGGCCTGGCCGGAGACGAAGATGGCAACCTCCCGAACGGCGTTCGGACGCGATTCCGGTGAGGTGAGTTGGCCTCCCGGGTGCGTCTTGGCCTGGGCTTCTCGGATCTGGACTCAACGGTGACAGGAGACGGCGGATGACGACGGAGAGGACGGAAAACCGCGGCGGAGGAGTACTGCAACTCCGGCGAGCAATTACGGCTGCGGCGGGGCGTTCCAAGCGGCGGCGGCTAGGGCAAAAGGTGCGGGAAGTCAAGGCGGTCCTCGAGGTGCGACCTGGGCATTAAATACCCTCGGCGTCCGTGTGAAAAACGGAAACCTAGGCCCACACGGCGGCGGGCGCGGCGGAGGAATCCGGCTCGGACTCGGGCGGAGACGACGATGGAGGACCGTCCACGTGGCGCGATCAATGGCCACGATTGGCTCGGGCGCGATCGGATCCGGTCGGATCGGTGCGGTTCGATTTCGGCCGTTGGATCTTGATCCAACGGTCCCGCGCGGCTAGGGTTTGGACTTGATTCGGTCGAGTCACGTGGCTCGGGTCGGACTCGAGTCCGACTCGGGTTCCGACTCGGTCGGATGAACAGTACTCGACCCGAGTTGATTTTCCAGCGATTAAATATTCAAATTAATTCCCAAAAATCCATTTAATTCATTAAAATAGCAAAAGACTCAGAAAAATTCCAGAAAAATTCTGGAAAATACTTTGGAACATTTTGGACTCAAATAAAATATTTCCAACAAAATTTTATTTGCAAAGTTAAATTCTTTAATTATTTCAAAATGGAATAAGTTCAATTAAATTCCAAATAAATCCAAATAAATTCCAAAAAATTCCAAAAATTCACCAAAGTGCCAAATCACACATGAATTTAGGAAAAGCAAAATTTTGGGATGTTACAAACCTCCCCCCCTTAACAGAATCTCGTCCCCGAGATTCAGGGCCTACTACAGAATAGGTTTGGAAACTCTTTCTTCAAATCCTCTTCGCGTTCCCAAGTCGCTTCGCTTTCTTCATGGTTGCTCCACTGAATTCTACAGAAACGGGTTGACTTATTTCTAGTCTCTCGGTCCATAGTATCCAAAATCTTCACGGGATGCTCCTTATAAGTCAGATCCTCTTGCAGTTCAATCAACTCCAATGGTGTTTGCTCATCTGGCACTCGAAGACACTTCTTTAGCTGGGACACATGGAACACGTCATGTACTCCTGCTAACGACTGCGGCAACTCTAGTTGGTAAGCAACTTCGCCTCTGCGGCTCAAAATCTTAAATGGTCCAACATAACGGGGTGCAAGTTTCCCTTTGGCATGGAACCTCTTAACTCCCCTGAGAGGCATAACTCTGAGGTATACAAAGTCTTCTGGTTCAAAACTCAAATCCCGGCGACGATTGTCAGCATAACTCTTCTGTCGTGATTGGGCTATCTTCAACCTTTCCCTAATCATGGCAATCTGCTCTTCAGCTTCTTGAAGAATATCAGGCCCGAAGACACGGCCAGCCGGGTCTCATTCCGCTTTAATGGCGTCCTGACAGTGGTCGACCATACAAAGGCCTCAAAAGGTGACATCTCGTAAACTAGCCTGGTAACTATTATTGTAACTGAACTCGGCATACGGCAAACTCTTATCCCAAGAGGTAGCATAAGCCAATGCACACGCTCTTAGCATATCTTCCAGAATCTGATTGACTCTTTCGGTCTGTCCATCCGTCTGTGGATGACAGGCTATACTGAAGTTCAAACGGGTTCACATGGCTTCATGTAGCTTATTCCAGAACCTCGAGGTAAACTGGGTACCTCTATCCGATACGATCTTCTTTGGCACTCCGTGCAAACAGACGATCCTGATCATATACAACTCTGCTAACTTGTCCCCCGAGTAAGTGGTCTTTACGGGGATAAAATGGGCTACTTTGGTCAAGCGATCCACTATAACCCATATGGAGTCATAACCTCCTTGAGTCTTAGGCAAACCGGTAATGAAATCCATTCCGATTTCCTCCCACTTCCACTCAGGTATCTTCGGTAATTTGCAACAATCCTGCTGGTCTCTGATGCATCGCCTTGACTCTTTGGCATACGTCGCACAATGCAACATGCTCGGCAACTTCACGCTTCATGTTTGGCCACCAGAATCTTTCCTTCAAGTCTTGATACATCTTGGCACTTCCAGGATGAATTGAATACTTGGAGTCATGGGCTTCCTCCAAAATCAGTTGCTTTAATTCCTTCTTGTTGGGCACACAAATCCGATCCTTCATCCATAACGTGCCCTGCTCATCTAGCTTGAAGTCCTTTGCCTTGCCTTCCCCCATTTTGGACTTAATCCTGTGGATCTTGTCATCATACTTGGCCCTTCCTCAGATCTGATCTTCTAGGGTAGGCTTTACTTCCAATGCGGCCAAGAATCCGCTAGGTACCACCTCAATCTTCATTCTCTGAAATTCCTGGCATAGCTCATCCTGATTCGTGGCTATCAACATATTCACGGTATGGCTTTTCCGACTCAAGGCATCGGCCACCACATTAGCCTTTCCGGGATGATAATGGATTCCGACATTGTAATCCTTAATCAACTCCAACCATCTCCTTTGCCTCATATTCAGATCCGACTGGGTGAATATGTACTTAAGGCTCTTATGATCTGTGTACACTTCACATCTATTCCCGATCAGATAGTGACGCCATATCTTCAAGGCATGCACTACTACGGCCTAACTCTAGGTCATGTGTCGGGTAATTCTCCTCATGCGGCCTCAACTGCCTTGATGCATAGGCAACAACCTTTCCGTTCTGCATCAACACACATCCAAGTCCTTGGCGCGATGCATCACAATAGATATCAAAGCTTTGATTAACGTCCGGCAGAACCAACACCGTGCTGATGTCAATCTCGTCTTGATTCTTGGAATCCTTTCGCACTCTGGCGTCCATGTAAACTTCTTCTCCTTTTTCAGCAATTGCGTAAGAGGTCTCGCAATTGTTGAAAAGCCTTCAATGAAGCGGCGGTAGTAACTTGCCATTCCAAGGAAACTCCGGATCTGGGTCACAGTCTTCGGCTGCTCCCAATGTAACACAGCTTCTACTTTACTTGGATCAACGGCGACTCCTTCTGCGATCATTACATGTCCAAGGAATTCCACCTTGTCCTTCCAAAAATCACACTTACTGAACTTGGTGAAGAGTTGCTGTTCCCTCAGCTTTTCCAAAACTCGCCTCAAGTGCTCTGCATGTTCATCCTCAGTCTTGGAGTAGATTAGAATATCATCTATGAACACAACAACAAACTTGTCCAAATACTCCATGAACACCTTATTCATCATATTCATGAAATATGCTGGCGCATTCGTCAGACCAAAGGACATAACAGTAAACTCATAATGTCCGTATCTTGACGAGAATGCAGTCTTCGGAATATCTTCTGATCGGATCTTCAACTGATGGTATCCCGATCTCAGATCAATCTTGGAGAAAACTCTGGCTCCTCTCAGCTGGTCAAACAAATCATCAATCCTGGGTAGCGGATACTTATTCTTCACGGTGACTTCATTGAGTGCACGGTAGTCAATGCACATCCTGAAACTCCCGTCCTTCTTCTTGACGAACAAAACTGGTGCTCCCCATGGCGACGAACTCGGTCTGATAAATCCTTTCTCCATTAACTCTTCAAGTTGTTTCTTCATCTCTATCAATTCCTCGGTGGACATCCGATAGGGTCTCTTTGCTATCGGTCTTTGTACTGTACAAGCTCTATCACAAACTCTATGTCCCTGTCTGGCGGCATACCAGGTAGATCTTCATGGAAAACATCTGGGTACTCATTCACTACTGAGACATCCTCTATGCTGATTGCCTTGGTACTGTTAACCATCAACTGTCCATCTCTAACGGCAGTAGCTTGAAATTCCACTTTCTTTCCACACAGGCTCTCAACTAAGATAGTCCTTCGTCCACAATCCAATACGGCCTTGTGCTTGGATAACCAATCCATTCCCAAGATAACATCTAAGGTCGGAGTCTCTAAAATAATAAGGTTCGCTAGGAATTCTATCCCATCTATTAGTATTCTCACCCCAGAACATCCTACTTTCGTTCGGAGTTCGGAACCAGGGGTTTGAACTAAAAGCATGCATTTAAGTCTTGCAATCTCCAAATCATTTTTAGCAGCAAAGCCTTGAGAAACAAACGAATCTGAAGCTCGGAATCAAACAAAATCAAGCAGGTGCAGTGAGTTGACTAGTAACTTACCCAAGATCGACGTCCGTGGCATTCTGCAGTGCATCTGCGGTGACATGGTTGACTCGGCCTCTCACCACAGTTTGGGGTGTGGCTCCTGGTGCTGGCGTCCTAGCTGGTGTGGATCCCTGATTGAAGCGAACTGGGGTCACTCCTGCTGTCTTCTTAGGACAACTGTTGGTAAAGTGTCCGGGCTCGTTGCAATTGTAGCAGCGTCTCACTGTCCCTGATTGGCTGCCAAGCGGCGTTTACGGGCTGGGCCGATCTGATAGTTCGATTGACGGGTCTTGTCTTTGGTGACGGTGTCCTTGTTGCATTCTGTGGCTGGAATCTGAAAAGCTGATTTGGTGCAACCCTCAAACGTTGCTGCGCTCCCTGACGCGATCCCTGATGTTGCATCCTGCGCTTCCTGTTCTCTTTCAGTTCCTTGCGCTTGTCCTCAAGAATAAGCGCCTTATTCACCAACTCTTGGAAATCTGGAAAGGTGTGGGTGATCAATCCCACCTGCAATCCTGAGTTAAGTCCCTTCATGAAACGAGACTGTCTGGCTTTATCTGTCGCTACATCCTCAGGTGCGTAGCGAGCAAGCTGTGTGAACCTGTTGAGGTATTCGGCCACCGGCTGATTACCTTGCTTCAGTGCTCTGAACTCCTCCTTCTTGATGTCCATGATTCCTTCAGGCACGTGATACTGACGGAATGCAGCTGTGAACTCCTCCCAAGTGATGTCCTGAGGGTTCACTTGCGTGGCACATAAGTTCTCCCACCATTCAGCGGCTGTTCCTTCCAACTGATGAGAAGCGTAGAGTACCTTCTCATTTCCTATGCATTGAGCAATGTGTAGCTTCCTCTCAATTGACCTTAACCAGTCATCGGCTTCCAACGGATTCGCATTCTCGGAGAAAGTGGGTGGATGAGTCCTCATGAACTCTGACAGTCTTGTATTCTGGCGTTGTCCCTGATTAACTTGATTAGCAGTGGCCTGAGTAGTGACGTGTTGCATCTATTGCATCATGGCATGCATCAACTGAGTCTAAGCAGCAAGAAAAGCTCCGAAATTCTGCATATCAACTGGCGGTGCTGGTGCTCCATCATTGGGGTTTTCTGCTGGGCGAGAACCACTTCCACTGCCTCCAAGGTTTCCACGAGTGTTCACCATCTGTGGTTTGCTCTAGGTTTTAGAGATGAGAGGGAAACAAGAATAGACAAGTAGTATGGAACTTATGCGGGGCGAAAGGTGTAACTTAAAGTCCAAATTTATTATTTTAAACAATAGTAACTTGGTATGGTTGCTTACAATGCCTAGGGGCCTTGCAACACATACTGCACACTCAGCAAGCAATGAAAGTCCAAATCGAACTAACACTGGAGTCTAACGCCTAAAGGGCGACTCTTTATTCTATGACGCGACTCGGCGAAGGAGTCTCACTATAGAACCTACGCTCACTCATCGAGAAAACCTCCACGGCCTGGATACGGACGCTGCGGCATAGACGCGAAACGATCGCCATGTCCAGCAACTGTGTCATCTGTGGTAGTCGAAGAAGCAGTGTCCTCCTCAAGCTCTGGCTCCTCCGGGTCTGGCTCGTGTAGCTCAAATCTTGGCTCGGCTGCAGTGCGTACAATGCCGTCTTTAACTCTCCAATCCTCTGCAGAAGGTGTGACACATACTCTTGAGCTTCCCGCCATCTGTTCTTCTCTGTCGTGATCTCCTTGCGGGCCTTCTGTAGCTCCTTGCTTGTATCATCGAGTACATCCTCCTGGGCGACAAGTTGTGCCAACTGTGTAACCATGGCATTCTCATCCTGAATCGCCTTTGGGTCAAGAAGGTTATTGCTGCGCGGATGATATCGGAACACCGTGCTCTCCAATTCTCTGGCGTAGATACGGGTAATGTGCCGCATTGCTCGTCGTGACACCTCTTGGATACCCATCTGCATTGTAGACCTCCTGGCAGTGCAGTGTATCGGGCGATTGCCTGGGCCCTTCTTCCTAGCAGGTACCACAATCTTCACGTCACAAGCCTTGATCAATCCTGCCTGTCTGATCATGTCCACCTGGTATTGCGGCTTCTCAAACTCTCCGAGAGTCTGTAGCATACGCCAAAGTTCCGCGGCGTGACCAACCTCCAGATCGACGTAGTTGAACTCTCCCTCCATCTGTCACAAGAGTGCTCACGTAAGAACTCGAAATTTTTAAATCGTGACAAGGTAAGGAAAAATTCAGCAAGAGACAAGAAAAGAAAGAATGGGATAAGTCGAGATGTCATTTCTTGTCTTGACAAACTTTTAGCTTTAGAAATTAGGTTTTATCCTCTCTACGACCTTTCTAGCTAGGGTTGAGCCTACGGTCAGTATGGCTCTGATACCACCTCTGTCGGGACCCAAATTTGCAAATCCGGACCCTCTGTGTATTCAGCACTAGTCCAGGAACGCGCTAGTGCATACAGTCTTAACATCGGTAAATATCACAATCATACCACTCGATACTAATAAAGTACTTTAATTAAATAGTCAAACTGGATGCTCGACCTTATGGTCAAGTTGCAAATATACGCCACGCAGGGCGAAACTTATTAAGAGAGAAATAATAGCAGCGAAAAATAAGATAACCCGTGGCGCCATCCAAGATACCACAGTAACTGACCGGGCTCGCTCCTAAGTAGACGCTTCATATTGGAGCTCCTACTCCAAAGCAGGTGTAGTCTCCTCTTCAACTGGTGTTGTATTGTGGCAAGGGTAAGTACTAGGTACTCGAGAAGTCATGCACGTAATGCAAACTAATAGACTATATGCATGGCTTGATACAAAGGAATAGCTCAAGGTATATTTGCAGTAAAAACAGCATTTGACAAGTAGCATAAGTAGATTCGAAAGCATTAGAAACAAGTATGGCATAAATAACTTTTCCAGAAGTTTAATCAACATCCTTCCCATTCCTAAACCACATTTCCATCAACATCATTATTAATCCAACCCAACCTTTCAAGTCCAAGTTATTTTTGAGAAAATCTAACCCTTGACTGTAATTCCCGAGTGATGTCCGATACCGCGGACACGGCTATTCGAATAGATTTTATACTCTGCAGAGATTATGCACTTTACCCACAAGATACAGTCAAACACCACAAAGGCGAGTTCCCATAACAAAGTCTTTCGAAAACTTCTAACAATACAGGTGGTCCTCCCCGGTTGTTGCACACTAACCCTTCCCTTAGCTAAGGCGAAGTTTAGGCCAACCAACGATTAGATGGGTACCTGGCCTCAGCCCCGGTACGCTCCCCCGTACAACTTACACAAAGGATGTAGTTGACCTCCTGAGGTCCCACAGGTACGTTATTAGTAACTTAGTCAACTAGGTCCGTCCCATTACAGACATGTGGTTGCACGCTTGACTCAGTTCAAAGGCTTGCAAGGTTAAGTCCTTAGGGTGACCAGGGCAAGACTACCCGAAGAACCAAAACAACATTCCCAATGCCACAACTGGCCCACCTGATCATTCTTGCCACATGCCCCGGGTCGAAAACTATTTATCAAACCCCAGTTGATTACCATGCACCACGTGCCATCAACATCACATGATACCTTTCCAAAACAGGTTCAATATAGCATTAAGTCAATATTAACGTTTGATGGTCCAAAATCATGTCATGAGCATGTAGCAGGTCTAAGCAGTATACTACAACGATCTACAAACCCATGTTGGCAGTTTAGTAATGTCCAACTAGTAATCCACACTAGGGTGACAAGGGGTCATGGCACATACTTAAGTAATCAAGGTGTCATACAGCAATTTGGCATTTATCTAATTTCCCATATTTAAATAAAATATTTTCTAATTGAACTAGCATGCAATAAGTTAAATCAAAATAGGTTTCAAAATAGGATCAACATGGTCAAAGCATAACTTGCCTTCAAAAAGTACTTGTTCTTGGTCTTGAACTGGCTCCTGGGTCAATACTTCTCCTTCGAATCCTTCCGGCACTTCAACGTCTACTCGTAAAGCGTGCAAATGGCAATACACGAATAAACAATAGGTAAAAAGTTTCCAAACATCCAAATAAAATCCATAAACAGAGAGAACATAATTTTATGAATTTTTAGAAACTGGAATCGTCAAATTCGGAGTTAAAATGCAAAAGTTATAGCATTTTGAAGTTTAAATAATCAATTAAATAATATTACAGAGGAAAACTTTAGTCCAAAAATTAAATAAAATTCATAATTAGGTAGATCTCAATTTTATACAAATTTAGAAATTTGAATCACTCAAATCGGAGTTGAAACGCAAAAGTTATAAGCGTTTGAAGTTTGAATCGAAATCTGAAATCATTATTTCGAATTAATAAATCATTTTCTTTTTCGGAAATTAATTATTGCGTCAGCGAGGACACGTGGCAGCCTCTGATTGGGCGGCTGACGTCAGCCGGTTCATGGACGTGGTCCATGGTTTGGCTCGGTCCACCGTGGACTCGGTCCACGGCTCCACGTGTCGCTGACAGGTGGGTCCCCTCGGGTGACGTCATTCTATTGGCGTCGTGAGGCTCGGCCGCGGTCGGCGGGTGGGACCGGGTGACGTCATGGGTGACGCCACCGCCGCAGCTGGGTGGCCGGTTGGCGGGTGGGCCGTCGACGTCATGGTGTGGTTGCGGCTAAGCGTGACCGACGCTTGGGCCCGGCGTGTCGATGACCCCACGCCGCGTGGCGCGGCGGCTCGTCTCCCCGGACACGTGGCACGATCGTGTCTATTGATTTGAAAATCAACGGCCGCGATTAGATCCAGGGTTAACACGTTGAAAACTACACGGTGATCGTGGGCCGTTCGATCTAGAGCGGACGGTCGGACCTAACCCTACGTTAACATCGCTTTCAAGACGTGGTGATCGTGGGCCGTTGGATCTTGATCCAACGGTCCAGATCTGATCTGGATTCCAGCGTTTGGGGGAGAACGTGGGCTCACCGTGTGCGTTCGATCTTGATCGGACGGCTGTCCGAGCTCGCGAGGTTGATGGCGACGCGGCGGCGCTGGCCTGGCCGGAGACGAAGACGGCAACCTCCCGAACGGCGTTCGGACGCGATTGCGGCGAGGTGAGTTGGCCTCTCGGGTGCGTCTTGGCCTGGGCTTCTCGGATCTGGACTCAGCGGTGACAGGAGACGGCGGATGATGACGGAGAGGACGGAAAACCGCGGCGGAGGAGTACTACAACTCCGGCGAGCAATTACGGCTGCGGCAGGGCGTTCCAAGCGGCGGCGGCTAGGGCAAAAGGTGCGGGAAGTCAAGGCGGTCCTCGAGGTGCGACCCGGGCATTAAATACCCTCGGCGTCCGTGCGGAAAACGGAAACCTAGGCCCACACGGCGGCCGGCGCGGCGGAGAAATCCGGCTCGGACTCGGGCGGAGACGACGACGGAGGACCGTCCACGTGGCGCGATCAACGGCCACGATTGGCTCGGGCGCGATCGGATCCGGTCGGATCGGTGCGGCTCGATTTCGGCCGTTGGATCTTGATCCAACGGTCCCGCGCGGCTAGGGTTTGGACTTGATTCGGTCGAGTCACGTGGCTCGGGTCGGACTCGAGTCCGACTCGGGTTCCGACTCAGTCGGATGAACAGTACTCGACCCGAGTTGATTTTCCAGCGATTAAATATTCAAATTAATTCCCAAAAATCCATTTAATTCATTAAAATAGCAAAAGACTCAGAAAAATTCCAGAAAAATTCTGGAAAATACTTTGGAACATTTTGGACTCAAATAAAATATTTTCAACAAAATTTTATTTGCAAAGTTAAATTCTTTAATTATTTCAAAATGGAATAAGCTCAATTAAATTCCAAATAAATTCCAGAAAATTCCAAAAATTCACCAAAGTGCCAAATCACACATGAATTTAGGAAAAGCAAAATTTTGGGATGTTACATAACCCTAACCCTAACCTAACCCTAACCCTACCCTAACCCTAACCCTACCCTAACCCTAACCTAACCCTAACCCTAACCCTAACCCTAACCATACCCTAACCCTAACCCTACCCCTAACCCTACCCCTACCCTAACCCTACCCTAACCCTAACCCTAACCTAACCCTACCCCTACCCCTACCCCTACCCTAACCCTATCCCTAACCCTACCCTAACCCTAACCCTAACCCTAACCCTAACCCTAACCCTAACCCTACCCCTACCCCTACCCTAACCCTAACCCTAACCCTACCCTAACCCTAATTAAAGAACGTATTAACATATTACTCAATTAATGATTCGTGGCCTAATGAATGTCTCTACGTACGGATACCACACCTGTAAGCAACAAGAACCAGTGCGCACTAAATCCGGGCGATTGGTCCTTTTTATAACCACAGGCACATTGTCCGGGTACTTTTTATAACCATAGGCACATTGTCCGAGGTTAATATCGCCAGAAGAAGGGGCGATCGCCCAAATATGGGGAGATCGCCCAAATATGTGGAGATCGCCCAAATATGGGGCGATCGCTCTTAATCCCGGCGATTGGTCCTCTTTATAACCAGAGGCGTAACGCCAAAACCTTTGGGGCATTGCGAGGAAGACGAAACACATAGCACAAGTAAGTGCAAAAGCAACGAGTGGCAATGGAGTTCCTCGCCCCAAGGCACAACCATCGCGAAGACATCCCCGAAGGCACGCAGTCCCTATGTGCCTATCTGATCCTTGCCGGTTCAGAAAGTGCAGAGAGGACTCATACACATATGGTATGAGGTACTGGAGCTGCCGCAACCACGAGTCCGAGCCAAAGCTGGAGATGCGGATGGGCCGAAAAAGTCCGGTATGTTCGTACTCGCATTTGATGTTACATGAAAAGGTGAAAACATAATACTGACGAGTATGGGGAGGTCGCCCATACTGACGAATTCATCTTTTCTGACAAATTGCAGTCTCCACTGTGCGAGTTCATCAAATTCTACGACGCGGAGCAGCATAAATGAGATGGAGAGGATGCGTGATCGGGAGTACTCGCATCGAAGAGCTATGGTAGACGAGAAGTGGCGTGAGCAGGAACAGGAGGAGAAGCGCATGAAGCAGCATGAAGAAATGTGTGCAAAGAGGGACGCGGAACGACATCGCCTGGCGGCCGAGCGGGAGGCCGAGCGTGAGAGGAAGCGCGAGAGGGCGGCTAGGGCCAGGTCGGCAGGCACCGATGGGTTGCGCAAGGGGAAATATCCCCGGTGCACTCAGTAGTGTACCATAACGGCCGTTGTTGTTCGTTGTAACCTTCATGTTATTTATTAGCATTTTGGCCCTATCGTTAAATCGTGGCAACTCAAATCGAATACTGCAGTCACACGTGCTAGTAATTAAGATAGATTTAAAAAACATGCACTGAGTTCAGCTAACTGCATTACAAGATGAAGAATGTAAAGTCATAACAAAAGCATAGACGTAGAACAAGTCAGTCACGTGGACGCCTCCTGATCTATCCCGTGGGGTACGTGAGCGGCGACGGAGGATGAACTACCCTCCTAGGCCGACCCTGCGGCACAGGGGTAACCCCGGCTGTCGGCGAGTCGGGCGCTGCTGATTGAGGAGGGGGGCCGAAGAACTCACTCGACAGAAACTGAGTCACGTCAATCTCTGCCTCCGTCTGGTCATCGTAGCGTGCGTCGTGACAGCGCGCGCCGCCTGCTGGGGCGCGAGACGAAGACTGCCCCTCGTGACCCCAGTGCGGCTGTGTGGGACGCCACGAGGGCTCGCAGTAGCCGACGTCGGGCGGTGTCACCCCGTTGCCAGCGAGAGGTGGGGGCGCTGCTCCACGAGGGTGACGTGGTGGGCAACGTGGGGTCGGTGCGCTGCACCGAACCGCGTCACCATGCCCTTGACATGTCATAGTGCGAAGGAACAGCCTCGCAGCCTGACGGACTCGCTCCCAAGCTGGCCTTGCCTCATCGACGGTAACCTGGATGCCTGCATCGAGGCGCGCCAGCATGGACGTCGCCTCGATGTCCAACTCCATCACACGCTGTGCCTGCATGTAGTGCAAGATTGATATGAGGTATTCTACATGGAAATGACCGCACGGCCTGCGATTCGATCGTGAAACATACCATGAAGTTGTCCCTTTCAGACAGCTGTGAAGGGTACATGTCCGACACCGATGCTTGGCGGGGGACATACGGTGCTGGCGGTGTGTACCCCACCCTGATCCTTGTGCGTGGCGCGTACCACTCCATGTACACGTCGTACGTGGAGTGGTCGTACGGCCGCGTCTCCGTGACCCTATCTGCAAGTGCATCGTCCCACTGCAGTACCCATATTGTCATGCGATGCGCAAAGGGAGTTCCCGCTACAACCCCCATCCGGGACATCCTGCAATGCAAACAAATTATTACATCAAGATTCAACTTCTGATCCGACGGAATTGTAAGCGGTGCGGGACGCAGACGTACCTATGAGCGCCCCGTGAGACAGCGTGGGTAGGCTGTAATGGGAAAATCTGGAACAGGTCGAACTGCCGTAGCACCCTGTGCGGCGAGTACTCCTCCACGCACAGGTCGAAGACAATGACCTTACGGGTAAGCCAGTATTGCTCATCTCGTGTGCAAAGCGCGGCGATCACAAATGGTGCCCGTACGTGTACGGCATACGCGTCATACGGGGTCCACCTCACGTCCTCCTCGTGGAGGCTGTCGAACTCCCGAACGAACTCGGGGTACGACCTCCTCACCTGTCGGTGGGCGTACAAGCGCTGTGTGGAAATACAAAACGGTGCATGTTATGAAAGTGCGCAAGTACGGAAGCAATAAAGGAGGGGGTGTACCTGTCGCCGAACCCAGTAGTGGCCCATGGTGGGCCAGTCCATCGGGTCCCCGTAGTACAAGTCCTCCGAGTACGGCGCGGTGTCAATAACAGGCATGCCGATGGAGAAGCGCTCCCAGGACCACAACTGCAGAAGGAGGACGCACCCTGACATCGTCGCCTCCTGAAACGCCCGAGAGACCGCGTCGCATAGGCCTCTATATGTCGCCGCGAGCACAGCGGAGGCCCAAGACCATTGCACAATCTATTTACATCAAGAATGTTAGTCATGTCCTGTCAGTATATATTTCAACGAAATGTTTTACCTCCTCCGCGGGGGTGTCGGCTATGGACTGCGCGTACTCGATCAGGTGCCGATCCACCGTGTTCCCGTGCGACGAAGGGAACATCACCCAACCAAACAGCAAAAGCAGGTATGCCTCAAGGTGTTGGGCCACGTCCACCTCCTCTGCGTGCGGGTGGAGAAGCTCAGCCTGCAACACTTGGCCAAATTTTATAAGCAACTTACCGGCCCCTCAGAAATAGCAACGAAGAGGGTACTAACTGCGTGAATCGAAGCAGCCACACCTTCGTCGGTCCGTGCCGCTCACCGTGCCTGAGGGGCACGTACACGCCTGCCCGAGGGTGTCGCTGCACCTCGGCGAACCGCGCGGACAAGTCCGTCTGCCACGTGACGGGAACGTCGTGCGGCACAACTGCAGGACCCGCGCAGGGTAGTCCCAATAGGTAACACACGTCCTGCAGTGTCGGATCCATCTCTCCGCACGGCAGGTGGAACGTGTGCGTCTCAGGTCTCCACCGGTCGACTAGGGCGGCCGCCAGGACCGGTCATACCAAACGTGGGATCTGGTTCCTCCCTCAAGCGCCGTATGCTCCACCATCTTGCAGAGCGAAAGTAAACCAGCCGTTCGTAACCTGCACGTAGTGCCGTCAAACTGTAATCGCAAGTAAGTGCATGTACGAACACGAGTATGCAAGGCAGGCGGCAGCTTACTGTGGAACCCAGCGTTGGTCGATGCGGAGCATCTCGTTCGGCACCCGAGGCCGCAGTGTCGCTAGCTGTCGGCCCTCAACTGCGGACAACCTAGACCGGTGGGTCTGATCAACGGTCCTATCTAGCAGCTCAGGGCAGTCAACAGCACCATACCTATCTCCCGCCATTGCCGCCTGTTACAAACCAAGTACATTCAACTGGTTAGCAATTAAACTGGTTAGCAATTAAGCTGTTACAAACCAAATACGTTAAACAAAGTGGAGAATAAAGAAGTTACAACTTACAACAACCACAAGTTATGCACCGTTACAATAATTAACTGGTACAAATTGAAGTTCCCGAAGTAAAGAAATACGTGCAGAAGGGAAAAACAACAGACATGACAACATTGTTACAAAGCAAATACATTTAACTGGTTACCAATTAAACTGGTTAGCAAATAAACTGTTACAAACCAAATACATTAAACAAACTGGAGAATAAAAAAGTTACAAATTACAACAACCACAAGTTATGCGCCATTACAATAATTAACCGGTACACATTGAAGTTCCTGAAGTAAAGAAATACATGCAGAAGGAAAAAACAACAGACAGGACAACACTTAAATCTTACAGATTACAACAACCAAATACATGTAGACATGAAACTACATTATTCACGATTACGACGTGCCTCAGACTCGTCCATATCGTTCCGAATACGCCGTGTTCTTCGTCGATCGACCTTCTGCTTCAACAATCGGATGTCCGGTACCCATCGATGCTCTGGAGGGGGTGCTGTTGTGAACGATCCGTTCACCCTGTACCCGTACACCTCGTTATGCCATGTGGCGTGAACACTTTGCTTGTAGTAATAGTGGGCAATTTACGGACGACATGATTGGTGTGTCTCGGCAGCTGCAGCAATCACATGAGAGCACGGCAGGTGCAGCAGGCGTGGTTTCTGGCAGGAGCACTCGCACTCAGATGCTCTCAATATGCACATATGTGAAGTCCTCTCTCGGTGGGCACCTCTTCGACCTCGATCACCACAGTGCACGTGGTACCTCCGTTCCAAGCCACTCTCCGGTGTAACACGATGAGTCTGTGCCTTCCGTGTTTTTTTGGCCATGTACGTAGATATAACCGTTGAGTACATCAGTCGATTGTCCGACATACATGCAACAGACTTGTTGTATCGCTCTATGAAATATCGTTGGGTGCCTAGCAACACACCTTCAACTATACCCACCAATGGAAGGCATCTAGTGCCTTTCATTACCCAGTTGTAAATCTCCGCCAGGTTCGTTGTCATTATTCCATAACGCGAACCACCCTCGTCATGCAGAAGGGACCATTTCTCCAACGGCTCGTGTCGTATCCAGTCCGTGAAGCTCTTTATGCTTGTCCCCGGCCTACGCCGAATGTTTGGGGCATCGGTCGGAAGCGCACACAAGGCTGTCGGGTCCTCTCCTTGCTCGTGGTAGACCATAGGGTTCCTTGAAGAACTAGCAGCCCCCCTTGGATTCATTGATTGCTTCCTGGTTAGTTCATCCAGTGTCCTCCACAGTGCATCGAACTTCCACCGCTGGTTCTACTGGCACAACCGCTTAAACATGTTCATCAACTCCTTGTTCCTGAACTGACGAAAGAAATTAGCACCCATGTGCCTCATGCACCACCTGCTCTTCAGGTCTGGCCACTTTGCTGCTCCCACGACCTCAGAACCCTCCTGCATATCCACGATCGCTCTCAGCAACCCTGCATGCCGGTCGTGGATGACACAAACATCGGGCCTATCCTGCACAACTGCAAGCTTGACTCTCTCAAGGAACCAATACCAGCTGGCGGTGTTTTCTCCCTCCACAAAGGCCAATGCGACCGGTAGAACCTGATTGTTGGCGTCCACCGCGATCGCAGTTAGAATCTGACTCTTGTATTTCCCAGTGAGGAATGTGCCGTCCATGCATATGACCGGACGACAGTGTCGGAACACACTTATGCATGCGCCGAGGGCGAGGAAGGCTCGCTGCAATACCCACTTACCCGCGCACGGACCACCAACAGGAAACTCCATAAGGTCGATGGATGTACCGGGGTTCCTATTTGATATTGCCCTGAGCAGGTGGGGAATATTCTCGCATTTAAGCCTCAGACGTCCCGAACCGTATTTGCAAAGCTGTCATTTTTGCTCTCCATGCTTTTGCATAGCTAATCTTGTACTGAAACCTCTCCTCGACAGCTGTTATAATGGATCGAGGCTGCAGGTGTGGATTGTCCACAATCTGACCATAAAACACATTTGCCACCCAGGTGGACGACAGATTGCGATGTTCCTGCTCCGCTTCCTCCAGTACACAGTTATGCTCCGTCACTATGGAACATTTCCAGTAGTCCCTCCACTTCCCCTTGTATGCATGCACCCGCCATGGGCACGAATTAGCTACGCACTTCACGTCGTACTCTGTTTTGCTGGACTTCACTACCCTAAATTGCCGCCGAAGTGACATTGCCCAGTATTTCACCGCATCCATCACAGCCTCCTTGTCTTTATATATGGCTCCCTGTGTTACCTCGTTGTCATGATACTCCCATGCATCAACGTTCCCTTCATTCATTGTTAGGTCTTCGAAGTTAAAATTACTCCACGCACCAGGGACTGGCACCTCAGTAGTATTGTCCTCCTCATCCGACTCTTCGCAATCAGGGACTTCCTCATCCGCACGGCCCTCCTCCTCCATCATGTCAACTATATCCTCCACCTCCTCCCCCTCGTCGGCCACCCCCCGCGCCTCCACGACAGTCTCCTCGCCCCCGCCGATCCCCTCGCCACCACCAAACTCATGCCCCCCCTCTCCGAGCTCCTTGTCACCTTCATCATCACGTTCCTGCATGTTTGTCTGCCCCTCCTTCACAATATCTACCTCGGCATCGCCCACTATCGACACCGACGGAGCTACCGGGTACCACTGTACCAGTAAGATGAGTGGCCAGCTCCGCTCCACGGCATACCCAAGATAGCTCCTCCACGATGTTGTCCCGTTAATAGGAATCAACTCTCCAAAAAAATAGTGTTGCGCACGGCTGACTATTTCTCTAATCCGCAGCCGAACTGCCTCTGCATCCAACCTGAACATCCCAAACAACCACTCCAACAAAGTCCTGTATATCCTATCCCTCGGTCTAGGCATGCCCTGTACGACCATTGAAAATGATGACAAATCTACGCCTGTCGGACCCTGTGCTATCTCGCCATCTCCATAAAATATTTGGAAATATGTCATCTCCGACATGCTGCCTACAACGTCGGACCGAAATTTCAATCAGTTGTCATCTAACCGCATCGTGCATTACCCTATGAATGTTACACTATATTTATACATTTTTCTGTGCTAACTTCTAACATTGCATGACTACTATTTTTTTAAATATTACTCAACACTACAATATGTAAGTCAATCCTACTAAATCCTACTAGCCTAACGTATGAAATCCTATTAAATCCTACTACGTTGTAATTACTACGTTGTAATTTTCAATAACAAAATTTCGAGTACAAAATCCTACTACATTATATTTATAAATATTACCTACATTACAATTACCACGTTATATTTCTAACCAATCCTACATTACAATCCTAAAGCTAAACATTTCTACATTACATTTTCTATATCGAAAACTAACCTACATTATATTTCTAAAGACTTAACAATATATTTCTAAAGACTAACCTACATTACAATCCTATATTATGTTTCATACATCGAAAACTAACCTACATTATATTTCTAAAGACTTAACAATAGACAAAAATAAACTTTTATACTACATTGCAAAAAACAAATTTGAAAAATCATACCTCACAAAAACGATGAACCAAACTTTTAATCTTCTTTTTTTTCTTCTCTTTTCCTCTCCTTCTCTTCTTTCCTCTTCTTCTCTTCTTTCTTCTTCTTCTCTTCTTTCTTCTCTTCTTTCTTCTTTCCTTCGGTTCGGCCTCTCCTCTGGCTTTTGCTCGGCCGAATGGGGGGGGCTTATAGAGGGGCACCTATCGCCCCTCTTATGGGCGATCGCCCAAGACTTCTGCGACAGGTGGGCCTGCCCCTTCTAGCCGTTGGCGCCCTCTTTCTACCGTTAGTGGGGCCCACTGCTCGCCCGTGTATGGGGCGATCGCCCTGTACATGGGCAACAGGTGCCTATTTCTGTAAAATTTGAACTCCGCAGTACAGTTTTGAAAAAATGATTAAAAAGAAGTATTAAATAAAAAAAATTTCTGTACACCATGCTAGTTGTAACAGCGGATTCAAGCCTTGGGCTTGATGGACTATAGCCCGATGCCTGGAATATGGGCCCACTAAATTTCATGCCACTGTGGCCCAGCTTGAGGCGTATGGCCAAGTTTGGGGCTAAGTCAACCAGCCTGCAGGCCTCCCAGTCTCACTCCCATCCCTTTTCCAACCCACATCCTATCATATCATGCGGCCCAACCCCCAAACAACATCAGGCCATCAGCCCAGCAACGCCAAACAACAGTGCTCCCGAACCCTACTGCTCCCCCTAATTTATTTTTATGTAATATTTATTTTAAATTGTTTTTTCAAAAATAATCAACAGAATGATTTTTTTTGCAAAAGTAGGCACCCGTCGCCCCATATTAGGGCGATCGGTACCTTTTCGCAAAAAATGTTGACAAATCTAGTCCTCCATATATCCATTTTTGCAATTACATTTTTTGCATCCAGGTACCTATCGTCTCAATATGGGGCGATCGCCCTATATTGGGGCGACAGGTGCCTACTTTCGCAAAAAATTTATTCCGTTGATTATTTTTGAAAAAAATATTTAAAAAAACATTAAATAAAAAAATTCCTGCTCCCCCCTCGCTCGCTCGCTCGCTCGACAGCCTGCAGTAACGCAACAGTAGTGTTCAGTCGATCTCGATCGATCCGGTAGTCCACCAGCATAGAAATTGCCCATGTATCAACCAAAAATAGATAGAAACTAAATAAAATTTAAAGTCAAATTTTTTAAATTCATTGGTTAAACAGTATTAAAATAATTCAAAAATCGATCATTTTACTGATTTTCAACCAATTTATATAAAAAAATCAGTACACTTAACAAAAATTAAAAAATACAGAAAATACTGGAAAAATAAAATAAAATGAGAAACTTCAGCCACTTTTAATGCAATACAAAAGTCTCAAAGATCTGATATTGTTACTCATTACACTTTCATGATTGTCCTCTTCATATCCTGTATTTCACGACATTATGAAACTGTAAGTTGGCAAAGTTTATGTGCTGTCATACGATGAGTTTTCCGTTTATGACAATGGATGTGACGGACCGCCTTTTTAGGGGCAGTGCGAAACTCACAACAGTTACCCAGGAAGACTAACTGTTGTAAAACAAGAGTAAAATTACCTGGCCAAAAGCCAATTCAACACTTTTTATTCAATATAGCCGGTTTAACAACCGGATTTTACAAGGGAAGCATCCAAGCTTCTAGACTTACACTACCAAAAGAGAGAAACCACAGGCAGCGCCTGAGCGAAGACAAAGACCTAGAACCAGACTAAATCGCCATCTACGATCTCCTGGTAGGCTCCAGCTTCTTCGAACTCTGAAAGGGCGGGGGTTTGCAAGGGTGAGTACAGAGTACTCAACAAGTCGTACGGAACCACTGAATACTATATGTAGGGGAAATCAAGGGATGGCAGTAGGGTTAAGTATCTGGATGCAGTTTTATTTCACAATCCATTTTACATTTGAAGCACAAACTATTAAATAAGTAATTTGAATTTC
Source organism: Rhipidocladum racemiflorum (assembly GCA_036346355.1). Taxonomy (NCBI): domain Eukaryota; kingdom Viridiplantae; phylum Streptophyta; class Magnoliopsida; order Poales; family Poaceae; genus Rhipidocladum; species Rhipidocladum racemiflorum. Next base: position 43,529,370 of record CM070577.1, on the reverse strand, counting down.
ACAAGATTCAACGGCATTAAACCACAATTGTCCAAATTCCAAACAGTAACTTGAGCTTAGTTACGGGTATCAACCCCGATTCCAACTTAACTTCATTAACCGGAAGTACGGCGTAACCGATTACAATTAAGATTAACTCTGCAGAGCGGCTCAGCTTTACCCACAAGATATCTATAACCTTTATGCCAATCTCGAGTTTTCATGCAACTTAAATGCATGTGGCCCAGTTTAGATTATCACAGCTTTTCGTTTAATCATTCCTGTCCTTTAGTTGTTTACCGATAGTACCGCTACCTTGGACTCAGGGTCCCCATTAGCGTCTACCGTTGTGAGAACCAAGAACGTCACTCTGGACCATTCCCGTTCCACCCCTCCGGTCCATTTCCCTGCCGGGAAGGCCGGTCCCCAATCTCTCCAGAGAATGGTAGCCACCAAGACAGTCCAATTATTATCTCAGGAATGACTAACTTACTGAGCCATGTCGGATACGGGTCATCGACCAGTCCGACCTGTGGTTGAGCGGGAACTAAGTTATTTACTTTGCTCAAGGGGATTATTAATCTTATACTTTTGCCAAAGACCACGCCTTCATCCACAAACCCATTCCGGTACTCATGATCTGCCACTGCACCAAACAAGGCATTAATCACCAGCCGGGGATCGGAATCTCATCCACTCCGGGATTAATCCGATACTGTCCCCCTGACTGCAGCACTTTTATAAACAATCCGAATCGGAGATTCGGCAGCATTTTCTTTAAATCCAGGTTTTAAACTAACTAAGCAGTATAGTCTAACCTATCCATGGCAATAAGCAATTAACTAGGGTTCCAAAGGATTTATAGGGTTTCAATATTTCAAGGAGGTTCAATGAGCAATTCGGCATTATCTAATATCATGTCATTCTAAAATACTGGATTTCAAAAATTCGACATATATTAAAGTAATGCGGTATAAAATAATTACTACTATAGCATGGCATGATAGGATCAACATGATCAAAGGGTGTACGGCTTGCCTTGCGCGGCAGCTGGATCGGATGAGTCGTCGAGGAAGTAGTCGTACTGCGCTCCCGTCTGGTCCGACGTCTGCTCCGGGAACTGCTCCGACTCCAGGGGCTGCTCCGGCTCCACTGGCGTCTCAACGGTCGAATCTAACGTGAAAAGACAACCAACATAAATAAACGACAAAACAACAACTGAAAAAGAAAACGGAAACTGAAACGGAAAACCGGAAATCGAGTCGGAAGAGAACGGAGGGTAAAACTGGGATTTGGGGATTTTCTGAGTTTCGGATTTGGGAACGGACAGCATTTCTAGACTCAGGGGATCGAAACGGTTCGGGAAAAGTATTTGGTGGGGCTCTGGGTTTTTCCGGGATTTTTCTGGATTTTTCGGGCTATTTTTGGAATTAAAACGAATTTCGGATTTATTTAATTAAAATAAAAACCGAAATTGGTTTTTACTGTGCTGGGGCGCTGGGCCGGCTTTGGCGCGAAAAATGGGCCAAGGCCCACGGCGGCGAGGCTGAGGTCACACGGCCTGGCTCGGCGAGCCCACCCGGCAAAGCGGAAAAGAAAGGGGCGGGAGGAGGTCGACGAGCGGGGCCCGCTCGTCGGGCACGGGCGCGGGAGGGGCTAGGCAACAGGAGGGCACAGGGGAGGCGGGGCTTCGACGGCGGCGGCGCGGATCGGCGCGGCGGCCGAGGCCGGGCGAGGAAAAGGGGAGGAGGGAGCTCACCGGGAGAGGAGGGGCGGGCGAGTTGGAATGGCGGGGAGGGCGACGGCTTTTATAGCCAAGGGCGAGGGCGCAGCGCACGGGCGGCGGCGGATGCGGGCGCGAAGCGGGCGGCGCAGGCGCCGCGCGACGGGCTGCCGGCCGCGCAGCCGCTGTGGCGCGGGGAGGCGGAAGGCGGCGCAGCGGCGTCCACGCGGCTGCAGCAGGCGGGCGGCATGGCGCGCGTGGCCGAGGCGAGGCGACACGGGCGCTGGGCCGGAGGAAGCAGGCCGACGGCCGAAGGAGAACAGGCCGGAAGGCCCAAAAAGGAAACGGGATTCGGCCCAAACAAGGTTTGAATTCCAAACTCAAATTCCAAACTCCAAATCCAAATTCAAACGCAAATTCAACAAAAAGCAAACAAATTCATTTTGAATTTGAGGTTGTTTCAACCTACCCCACTTAAAATGGAATCTCGTCCCCGAGATTCATTTCGCCTGGGAAAATAGGTTGGGAAAATTCTGCTGCAATTCGATTCCTTCTCCCAAGTAGTTTCCTCGAGTGTATGATTCTTCCATAGCACTCGTGAGATCCTGACATTCTTGAACTTGAGTTCCCTTTCCATTGTTTCCACAATTACTGATGGTTCCTCATGATATGTCAAATCCTCTTTCAAGTCTATCCCCTTCAATCAGACTTGTTCTGACGGCTGACGGAGGCATTTTCTCAACTGGGACACATGAAAAACATTGTGTACCCTTGACAGCTCTGGACTTAGCTGTAACTTGTAGGCTACTTCTCCAATCCTGCCAGTCACGGGGTATGGTCCAACATACCTCGGAGCTAACTTCCCTTTTATCTGAAAACGGCGAACAGGCTTGAAGGGTGTCACTTTCAGATAAACGTAGTCTCCAACATGATAACTTATATCTTTTCTTCTCATATCTGCATAACTCTTCTGCCGAACTTGAGCTGTTCTCAGATTCTTCCTTATGATCCTCACATGAGCTTCTGCATCATGAACTAGCTGAGGTCCAAAAAGCTGTTTCTTTCCGGTTTCTGTCCAATTCAACGGGGTTCTGCACTTCCTTCCATATAAGGCTTCAAAGGGTGACATATCCAGACTGGTCTGGTAACTGTTATTGTACGAGAACTCCGCAAATGGTAAACACTTGGCCCATGAGGCTCCGTATGCTAGAGCGCAGGCTCTCAACATATCCTCTAGTATCTGGTTAACTCTTTCTGTCTGACCATCATGCGAGGGTGATAGGTCATCTTGAAATTCAAGTCTGTACCCATAGCTTCATGCAGACTTTTCCGTAACTTAGAGGTGAATCGGGCTCCACGATCGACCACGATCTTCTTAGGGATTCCATGTAATCTGACAATCTGGGTCAGGTACAATTCTGCCAGCTTATCCCTTCCAACAGTCTGCTTTATGGGGATGAAATGGGCTACTTTGGTCAGTCTATTAATGATTACCCAGATAGCATCATATCCTTGCTGAGTCCTGGGAAAACCAGTGATAAAGTCCATTCCAATCTCTTCCCACTTCCATTCTGGCACTGGGAGGGGTTGCAGTAATCCTGCTGTCTTCTGGTGGTCTATCTTGACTTTCCGACACACGTCACAACACACCACGTGTTCGGCTATCTCTTTCTTCATTCCATTCCACCAGTATTCCCTCTTCAAGTCTTGGTACATCTTCGTACTGCCAGGGTGTATTGAGAATTGCGACGAGTGAGCCTCTGTCAAAATCAATCCTCTTATATCCTTGTCCTTCGGAATGCATATACGATCGCGGAATCGTAGTATGCCTTGCTTGTCTTCTGAGAACTCCGAGGGACTAACTTCCTTCATCAACTTTCTGTATTCCAGTATCTCTTCGTCTGTCTGCTGAGCTGCTTTGATCTGTTTCAGAAGATCTGACTGTATCTCAAGAAAACATACTGATCCTTCTGACACTATCTGCAGGTTCAACTCCTGTACTTCTGACTTCAGCTGGGGAGAGATAGTCTCGACTTGAGCTAAATGATGGCATGCTTTTCGGCTCAAAGCGTCTGCTACCACATTAGCTTTTCCTGGATGATAAAGGATCTCTAGGTCATAATCCTTAATCAACTCCAACCATCTTCTTTGTCTCATGTTCAGATTGGGCTGGGTGAACACGTACTTCAGGCTCTTGTGGTCTGAAAACACTTCACAGCGGTTCCCCAACAGGTAATGTCTCCAAATCTTCAATGCGTGCACTACTGAGGCTAGCTCCAGGTCATGGGTCGGGTAATTCTCCTCATGCGGTCTGAGTTGTCGCGACGCATACGCAACCACTTTTCCTTCCTGCATTAACACACATCCCAATCCTCTCTTCGAAGCATCACAGTAGATCTGGAAATCTTTATCCGGATCTGGGAGAGTGAGGACTGGGTCTGAGGTTAACTTGGTCTTCAACTCTTGGAAACTTTTCTCACACTTCTCAGTCCAAATGTAGGGTCTGTCCTTTTTGAGAAGCTGAGTCATCGGTTTGGCTATCTTGGAGAATCCTTCGATGAATCTTCTGTAATATCCTGCCAATCCGAGAAAACTTCTGACTTCTGTCACTGACACAGGCTGTTTCCATTCCAACACTGTTCTGATCTTCTCGGGATCCATCTTCACGCCATCCTTGGTGATAATGTGTCCTAGGAAAGCGATTTCATCCAACCAGAAATCACACTTAGAGAATTTTGCATATAGCTGATGTTCTCTAAGCCTTCCCAGAATTAGATGCAGATGCTTCTTGTGATCTTCTTCAGTCTTGGAGTAAATGAGTATATCGTCTATAAACACTACGATGAACTTGTCCAAAAACTCCATGCATACTTGGTTCATCAGGTTCATAAAGTAGGCCGGGGCATTTGTGAGTCCAAATGGCACCACGGTGAACTCATATAATCCGTACCGAGTAGCAAATGCTGTCTTCTCTCTGTCTTGTTCTCTGACTTTCAGCTGATGATATCCTGTCCTCAGGTCTATCTTCGAAAAGATCTTGGCTCCTTTCAACTGATCGAACAGGTCATCTATCCGGGGCAACGGGTACTTGTTCTTGATCGTCGCATCATTCAGGGCTCTGTAATCTATGCAGAGTCTCTTACTTCCGTCCTTCTTTCTGGCAAATACTACTTGCGCGGACCAAGGCGAGATGCTTGGCCGTACAAATCCTTTATCCAGCAATTCATCCAATTGCTTCTTTAGTTCCTTTAACTCCAAAGGCGACATTGGACGGGATCGCTTATGGATAGGAGATGTTCCAGGAACTAACTCTATTGCCAGTTCTATGCCTATGTTCGGAGGTTTCCCTGGTAACTCTTCCGGAAAAACTTCAGGGTACTCCCGAACTACGGGTATTCTGTCTAGTCCGCGGGCAACTGCATTGATGATGCTCTGACTTCTTTTGATCAACCTCGGATCATTCTGAACTGTCACTTTCTGACCATAACCATTCCTGAGTGTCACTGTCTTCTGAGCACAATCTAACTGAGCATGGTGTCTAGATAACCAGTTCATTCCCAATATGACATCTAGACCATCCATCTCTAACAACAACAGGTTGGCTCTGAACTCAATCCCTTGGATTTCTATCCTCAGATTACTGCAGCTGAATCTTGCCATTAATCGACTTCCAGGGGTGTGGAAAACACAGGGAGAGGGCAAGGGAGAATAGGGCAACCCACTTTTGCAAGCAAAAGCCAAAGAAATGAACGAATGGGTTGCACCGGGATCAAAGAGGGTTAATGCCAACTTGGTCTGGACGGGAAACTTACCAACGATGACATCTGTTGCTTCAGCTGCCTCTGCTGCTGACACATGGTTGATTCTTCCTTGGGGGTTCCTGGGCGGATTGGGTCCGCGGTTGTTCGAGTATCTTTCTGTCTTAACTGGTGCCCTCAAATAACCTTGATGGGGCGGCTGAGGTTGACGAGGTGCTGGCTGTCTGTTGGCAGAAGCTGACGCCTGAGCTTTTGCCACATCACTCGGCAAGTCCTTCTTCGGGCACTGCTGCCTGAAGTGTCCGGGTTGTCCGCAATGGAAGCAAGCTGAACCTTTCTTGGGACACATATTAGAGTAGTGGTTCCCGTTGCAGGTAAAGCATCGGACATTCCCGGGCTGGTTGTTGGGAGGACTAGGCCGCGATCCACCTACGGCCTGTCTCTTGTTTGGAACATTGGGGTTGAAGGTATAGGTTCTTCCCTTGAACTGACTTGCTGCTGACATTCTCTGTTGCTGGGCCTTTCTCTTTCTGGTATCTTCCAGGTCATTTCTTGTCTCTTCTGACACAATCAGCCTATCCACCATAGCTGAAAAATCCTTGAACTCCACAGCTGAAACATGGAACTTGAGGTTCTTCTGCAGTCCTTCATAAAATCTTTCTATCTTCTTCTCTTCTGTGTCTACCTCCCTGGGTGCATAGCGAGAAAGGTTGTTGAAGTGGTGTAGGTATTCCATCACTGTCCTTCCTCCTTGATGGAGAGACAGGAATTCCCTTCGCTTGGAGGCCATCAAGCCTGCTGGAATGTGCGTCTTCCGGAAGGCTTCTTCAAACATCTGCCATGAAATCTCTTGTCCTGCCTTCAGAGTCTGAAAGTTAACCCACCATGCTGCTGCTTGTCCTTGCAGTTGGTGAGAGGCATAGAGCACTTTCTCCTTCTCAGTGCACTGTACCGTATCCAGCTTCATCTGGATAACCGTGAGCCAATCATCTGCTGATAATGGCTCAGTTGACACGGAGAAAATAGGGGGCCGGGTCTTTTGGAAGTCAGACCAGTGTGACCCACCTAATAATCCATCCTGTCCAAAGTTATTTCCTTGAGGATTCATCTGTGGTCTTGCAGCCATCTGACCTATCAACATCTCAATCATATGATTCTGCCTCTGCTCGATCGATATCTATTCCTTTCCATGGCTGCCGCATGCTTGAGCTAAGTTAACAGGGTTTTACGGGTCTGCCTCATTCTCATGACCTTGGAACTGCGATCCTTCTCCTTGATCCATTCTGACTATCTTTAGGTCTTGCTGCAGGGTTTTGGGTAAAGCAGAAGATAAGTAAGATTTAGACATGGGGCAGAGGAAGATAGAATAGATGAGAGGCGAGACGAAATGGGAAAGAATTAGTGGAATTGGGCCGAAGATATAAGGATAATAGGGCAACCAACATACAGAGATAGGAAACTTAATTTTACTGATAGCATAGATTGTTTACAATACCGTCATACTAAGGTAAGAAACAACCTATTTTACATTACAAAAGACTACTCCAAAAGGGGTAAAGCCAACTTCTAGGACTAACGCCCTATTCTAAGACTGGAATCTTCAATCGTCGCCGGAGATGTAGATGATGCGCTCCTCCGGGTCTTCTTCCACATCTTCTGCCATGGACACGTCCACCACCTCTGATGGACCATCCACAGACATCTCCTCTCCGGGCTCGTACTGGGGCTGCAGCTGGTCTATCTCTTCGCGAAGCTCGTCGATCTCCATCCAAGCATTGCCCAACTGTCGCTGCAGATCATCTCGCCAGGAGAAGGCGGTACCATGTAGTCCTTGTTCACCATCGGATCAGCAGCTTGGTCGACACGCTGGTCTCAGACGTCATCCGACGGTGATGATCATCGTGCGGGGCATCCCTCTCATAGGGATGAGCTGGAATCGACTGTCGTCAAACTCAGCATCGAAGAGACGACGCAGGTGCTTCACTGCCCGACGGACAGAGTCCTGGATAGCGTCTGACTCGGAGACGCGGAATCCTTGGAAGCGGCGTGGAATATCGAGATTGTCGTGCGCAGGATTAAGATCAACCAGGCTTTCCATTCAGAACGAACGGCACCCTGGAAGAGTTCTTACGTGTGGAAAATCGGGCTTCATTCGCTCGCACCAACATGTCAAGCATCCTCCACAAGAACCACCCATCCCCAAAGCTTAGGAACAGATAATCATGCTGAACCATCTGCCAAATCGAGAATTATTTTCAAGTCTGATGAGCGGAAAGATTTTAAGTGAGTTTAAAAAGGAGAGAAGAGAATCTTAAGGAAAAGGGCGGGAACAGAGAGAGGAGAGAAACGGGATTATAAGGATAATACTTACAGTTTTCGAAACTCATTTTGTAGTTTGAAATAATCTTTCGAAAAAGACTCCTTAAGCCAACTTAGGTCTCAGTCTACGGTCAAACCTGGCTCTGATACCACTTGTGACGGACCGCCTTTTTAGGGGCAGTGCGAAACTCACAACAGTTACCCAGGAAGACTAACTGTTGTAAAACAAGAGTAAAATTACCTGGCCAAAAGCCAATTCAACACTTTTTATTCAATATAGCCGGTTTAACAACCGGATTTTACAAGGGAAGCATCCAAGCTTCTATACTTACACTACCAAAAGAGAGAAACCACAGGCAGCGCCTGAGCGAAGACAAAGACCTAGAACCAGACTAAATCGCCATCTACGATCTCCTGGTAGGCTCCAGCTTCTTCGAACTCTGAAAGGGCGGGGGTTTGCAAGGGTGAGTACAGAGTACTCAACAAGTCGTACGGAACCACTGAATACTATATGTAGGGGAAATCAAGGGATGGCAGTAGGGTTAAGTATCTGGATGCAGTTTTATTTCACAATCCATTTTACATTTGAAGCACAAACTATTAAATAAGTAATTTGAATTTCACAAGATTCAACGGCATTAAACCACAATTGTCCAAATTCCAAACAGTAACTTGAGCTTAGTTACGGGTATCAACCCCGATTCCACCTTAACTTCATTAACCTAAGTACAGCGTAACCGATTACAATTAAGATTAACTCTGCAGAGCGGCTCACTTTACCCACAAGATATCTATAACCTTTATGCCAATCTCAAGTTTTCATGCAACTTAAATGCATGTGGCCCATTTAGATTATCACAAATTTTCGTTTAATCATTCCTGTCCTTTAGTTGTTTACCGATAGTACCGCTACCTTGGACTCGGGGTCCCCATTAGCGCTCACTGCTGTGAGAACCAAGAACGTCACTCTGGACCATTCCCGTTCCACCCCTCCGGTCCATTTCCCTGCCGGGAAGGCCGGTCCCCAATCTCTCCAGAGAATGGTAGCCACCAAGACAGTCCAATTATTATCTCAGGAATGACTAACTTACTGAGCCATGTCGGATACGGGTCATCGACCAGTCCGACCTGTGGTTGAGCGGGAACTAAGTTATTTACTTTGCTCAAGGGGATTATTAATCTTATACTTTTGCCAAAGACCACGCCTTCATCCACAAACCCATTCCGGTACTCGCAGTACCGGCCACCAGACCAAACAAGGCATTAATCACCAGCCGGGGATCGGAATTTCATCCACTCCGGGATTAATCCGATACTGTCCCCCTGACTGTAGCACTTTTATAAACAATCCGAATCGGGGATTCGGCAGCATTTTCTTTAAATCCAGGTTTTAAACTAACTAAGCAGTATAGTCTAACCTATTCATGGCAATAAGCAATTTACTAGGGTTCCAAAGGATTTATAGGGTTCCAATATTTCAAGGAGGTTCAATGAGCAATTCGGTATTACCTAGTTATCATGTCATTCTAAAATACTGGATTTCAATAATTCAACATACAGTAAAGTAATGCGATATAAAATAATTACTACTATAGCATGGCATGATAGGATCAACATGATCAAAGGGTGTACGGCTTGCCTTGCGCGGCAGCTGGATCGGATGAGTCGTCGAGGAAGTAGTCGTACTGCGCTCCCGTCTGGTCCGACGTCTGCTCCGGGAACTGCTCCGACTCCAGGGGCTGCTCCGGCTCCACTGGCGTCTCAACGGTCGAATCTAACGCGAAAAGACAACCAACATAAATAAACGACAAAACAATAACTGAAAAAGAAAACGGGAACTGAAACGGAAAACCGGAAATCGAGTCGGAAAGGAACGGAGGGCAAAACTGGGATTTGGGGATTTTCTGAGTTTCGGATTTGGGAACGGACAGCATTTCTGGACTCAGGGGATCGAAACGGTTCGGGAAAAGTATTTGGTGGAGCTCTGGGATTTTCCGGGATTTTTCTGGATTTTTCGGGCTATTTTTGGAATTAAAACGAATTTTGGATTTATTTAATTAAAATAAAACCGAAATTGGTTTTTACCGTCAAGGCTGGGCCGCTTTAGCGCCAAAATGGGCCAAGGCGCCCACGCGGCGCGAGGTGAGCCACGGCACAGCTCATGAGGCGGCCCACCCGGCGTGCGCGGAAAAAGAAAGGGGCGGGAGGGAGGCCGACGAGCGGGCCCGCTCGTCGATGGGCACGGCGCGCGAGGGGCTAGGCAACAGGAGGGCACAGGAGGCGGGCTTGACTGCTGGCGGCGCTGGATCGGCCGGCGCCGGAGGCAAGCGGGCGAGGAAAAAGGGGAGGAGGGAGCTCACCTGGGAGAGGAGGGGCGGGCGAGTTGGAATGGCGGGAGGGCGACGGCTTTTATAGCCAAGGGCGAGGGCGCAGCGACGGTGCGGCGCGCGGCGGCGCGCGAGCGAAGCGGCGCAGGCGGCCGCGCGACGGGCTGCTTGCCGGCGCAGCTGCGGGCGCGGAGGCGGAAGGCGGCAAGCGGGCGCCCACGCGTGCAGCAGCGGCGGCGAGGCGGCGGGCACGCTGGGCCGGAGGCGGAGGCGACGGCGGCGCTGGGCCGGGAGGAAGCAGGCCGCACGGGCCGAAGGAGAACAGGCCGGAAGGCCCAAAAAGGAAACGGGATTCGGCCCAAACAAGGTTTGAATTCCAAACTCAAATTCCAAACTCCAAATCCAAATTCAAACGCAAATTCAACAAAAAGCAAACAAATTCATTTTGAATTTGAGGTTGTTTCAACCTACCCCACTTAAAATGGAATCTCGTCCCCGAGATTCATTTCGCCTGGGAAAATAGGTTGGGAAAATTCTGCTGCAATTCCGATTCCTTCTCCCAAGTAGTTTCCTCGAGTGTATGATTCTTCCATAGCACTCGGCAGATCCTGACATTCTTGAACTTGAGTTCCCTTTCCATTGTTTCCACAATTCTGACTGGTTCCTCATGATATGTCAAATCCTCTTTCAAGTCTATCCCCTTCAACTGTACTTGTTCTGACGGCTGACGGAGGCATTTTCTCAACTGGGACACATGAAAAACATTGTGTACCCTTGACAGCTCTGGACTTAGCTGTAACTTGTAGGCTACTTCTCCAATCCTGCCAGTCACGGGGTATGGTCCAACATACCTCGGAGCTAACTTCCCTTTTATCTGAAAACGGCGAACAGGCTTGAAGGGTGTCACTTTCAGATAAACGTAGTCTCCAACATGATAACTTATATCTTTTCTTCTCATATCTGCATAACTCTTCTGCCGAACTTGAGCTGTTCTCAGATTCTTCCTTATGATCCTCACATGAGCTTCTGCATCATGAACTAGCTGAGGTCCAAAAAGCTGTTTCTTTCCGGTTTCTGTCCAATTCAACGGGGTTCTGCACTTCCTTCCATATAAGGCTTCAAAGGGTGACATATCCAGACTGGTCTGGTAACTGTTATTGTACGAGAACTCCGCAAATGGTAAACACTTGGCCCATGAGGCTCCGTATGCTAGAGCGCAGGCTCTCAACATATCCTCTAGTATCTGGTTAACTCTTTCTGTCTGACCATCTGTCTGAGGGTGATAGGCTGTACTGAAATTCAAGTCTGTACCCATAGCTTCATGCAGACTTTTCCAGAACTTAGAGGTGAACTGGGCTCCACGATCTGACACGATCTTCTTAGGGATTCCATGTAATCTGACAATCTGGGTCAGGTACAATTCTGCCAGCTTATCCCTTCCAACAGTCTGCTTTATGGGGATGAAATGGGCTACTTTGGTCAGTCTATCAATGATTACCCAGATAGCATCATATCCTTGCTGAGTCCTGGGAAAACCAGTGATAAAGTCCATTCCAATCTCTTCCCACTTCCATTCTGGCACTGGGAGGGGTTGCAGTAATCCTGCTGTCTTCTGGTGGTCTATCTTGACTTTCCGACACACGTCACAACACACCACGTGTTCGGCTATCTCTTTCTTCATTCCATTCCACCAGTATTCCCTCTTCAAGTCTTGGTACATCTTCGTACTGCCAGGGTGTATTGAGAATTGCGACGAGTGAGCCTCTGTCAAAATCAATCCTCTTATATCCTTGTCCTTCGGAATGCATATACGATCGCGGAATCGTAGTATGCCTTGCTTGTCTTCTGAGAACTCCGAGGACTAACTTCCTTCATCAACTTTCTGTATTCCAGTATCTCTTCGTCTGTCTGCTGAGCTGCTTTGATCTGTTTCAGAAGATCTGACTGTATCTCAAGAAAACATACTGATCCTTCTGACACTATCTGCAGGTTCAACTCCTGTACTTCTGACTTCAGCTGGGGAGAGATAGTCTCGACTTGAGCTAAATGATGGCATGCTTTTCGGCTCAAAGCGTCTGCTACCACATTAGCTTTTCCTGGATGATAAAGGATCTCTAGGTCATAATCCTTAATCAACTCCAACCATCTTCTTTGTCTCATGTTCAGATTGGGCTGGGTGAACACGTACTTCAGGCTCTTGTGGTCTGAAAACACTTCACAGCGGTTCCCCAACAGGTAATGTCTCCAAATCTTCAATGCGTGCACTACTGAGGCTAGCTCCAGGTCATGGGTCGGGTAATTCTCCTCATGCGGTCTGAGTTGTCGCGACGCATACGCAACCACTTTTCCTTCCTGCATTAACACACATCCCAATCCTCTCTTCGAAGCATCACAGTAGATCTGGAAATCTTTATCCGGATCTGGGAGAGTGAGGACTGGGTCTGAGGTTAACTTGGTCTTCAACTCTTGGAAACTTTTCTCACACTTCTCAGTCCAAATGTAGGGTCTGTCCTTTTTGAGAAGCTGAGTCATCGGTTTGGCTATCTTGGAGAATCCTTCGATGAATCTTCTGTAATATCCTGCCAATCCGAGAAAACTTCTGACTTCTGTCACTGACACAGGCTGTTTCCATTCCAACACTGTTCTGATCTTCTCGGGATCCATCTTCACGCCATCCTTGGTGATAATGTGTCCTAGGAAAGCGATTTCATCCAACCAGAAATCACACTTAGAGAATTTTGCATATAGCTGATGTTCTCTAAGCCTTCCCAGAATTAGATGCAGATGCTTCTTGTGATCTTCTTCAGTCTTGGAGTAAATGAGTATATCGTCTATAAACACTACGATGAACTTGTCCAAAAACTCCATGCATACTTGGTTCATCAGGTTCATAAAGTAGGCCGGGGCATTTGTGAGTCCAAATGGCACCACGGTGAACTCATATAATCCGTACCGAGTAGCAAATGCTGTCTTCTCTCTGTCTTGTTCTCTGACTTTCAGCTGATGATATCCTGTCCTCAGGTCTATCTTCGAAAAGATCTTGGCTCCTTTCAACTGATCGAACAGGTCATCTATCCGGGGCAACGGGTACTTGTTCTTGATCGCCGCATCATTCAGGGCTCTGTAATCTATGCGCAGTCTCTTACTTCCGCCCTTCTTTACGGCAAATACTACTTGCGCGGACCAAGGCGAGATGCTTGGCCGTGACAAATCCTTTATCCAGAATTCATCCAATTGCTTCTTTAGTTCCTTTAACTCCAAAGGCGACATTGGACGGGATCGCTTATGGATAGGAGATGTTCCAGGAACTAACTCTATTGCCAGTTCTATGCCTATGTTCGGAGGTTTCCCTGGTAACTCTTCCGGAAAAACTTCAGGGTACTCCCGAACTACGGGTATTCTGTCTAGTCCGCGGGCAACCGCATTGATGATGCTCGACTTCTTTTGATCAACCTCGGATCATTCTCGAATCGTCACTTTCGACCATAACCATTCCCGAGTGTCACCGTCTTCTCGAGCACAATCTAATCGAGCATGGTGTCTAGATAACCAGTTCATTCCCAATATGACATCTAGACCATCCATCTCTAACAACAACAGGTTGGCTCAACTCAATCCCTTGGATTTCTATCCTCGACATCGCACTGAATCTTGCCATTAATCGACTTCCAGGTGTGGAAAACACAGGAGAGGGCAAGGGAGAATAGGGCAACCCACTTTTGCAAGCAAAAGCCAAAGAAATGAACGAATGGGTTGCACCGGGATCAAAGAGGGTTAATGCCAACTTGGTCTGGACGGGAAACTTACCAACGATGACATCTGTTGCTTCAGCTGCCTCTGCTGCTGACACATGGTTGATTCTTCCTTGGGGGTTCCTGGGCGGATTGGGTCCGCGGTTGTTCGAGTATCTTTCTGTCTTAATCAGTGCCCTCAAATAACCTTGATGGGGCGGTTGAGGTTGACGAGGTGTTTGCCGTCTGCTAGGCGTATCGACGCTGAGCTTTTGCCACATCACTCGGCAAGTCCTTCTTCGGGCACTGCTGCCTGAAGTGTCCGGGTTGTCCGCAATGGAAGCAAGCTGAACCTTTCTTGGGACACATATTAGAGTAGTGGTTCCCGTTGCAGGTAAAGCATCGGACATTCCCGGGCTGGTTGTTGGGAGGACTAGGCCGCGATCCACCTACGGCCTGTCTCTTGTTTGGAACATTGGGGTTGAAGGTATAGGTTCTTCCCTTGAACTGACTTGCTGCTGACATTCTCTGTTGCTGGGCCTTTCTCTTTCTGGTATCTTCCAGGTCATTTCTTGTCTCTTCTGACACAATCAGCCTATCCACCATAGCTGAAAAATCCTTGAACTCCACAGCTGAAACATGGAACTTGAGGTTCTTCTGCAGTCCTTCATAAAATCTTTCTATCTTCTTCTCTTCTGTGTCTACCTCCCTGGGTGCATAGCGAGAAAGGTTGTTGAAGTGGTGTAGGTACTCCATCACTGTCCTTCCTCCTTGATGGAGAGACAGGAATTCCCTTCGCTTGGAGGCCATCAAGCCTGCTGGTATGTGCGTCTTCCGGAAGGCTTCTTCAAACATCTGCCATGAAATCTCTTGTCCTGCCTTCAGAGTTTGAAAGTTAACCCACCATGCTGCTGCTTGTCCTTGCAGTTGGTGAGAGGCATAGAGCACTTTCTCCTTCTCAGTGCACTGTACCGTATCCAGCTTCATCTGGATAACCGTGAGCCAATCATCTGCTGATAATGGCTCAGTTGACACGGAGAAAATAGGGGGCCGGGTCTTTTGGAAGTCAGACCAGTGTGACCCACCTAATAATCCTTCCTGTCCAAAGTTATTTCCTTGAGGATTCATCTGTGGTCTTGCAGCCATCTGACCTATCAACATCTCAATCATATGATTCTGCCTCTGTTCTGACTGATATCTGTTCCTTTCCATGGCTGCCAGTACTTGAGCTAAGTTAACCGGGTTTCTGGCTGGGTCTGCCTCATTCTCATGACCTTGGAACTGCGATCCTTCTCCTTGATCCATTCTGACTATCTTTAGGTCTTGCTGCAGGGTTTTGGGTAAAGCAGAAGATAAGTAAGATTTAGACATGGGGCAGAGGAAGATAGAATAGATGAGAGGCGAGACGAAATGGGAAAGAATTAGTGGAATTGGGCCGAAGATATAAGGATAATAGGGCAACCAACATACAGAGATAGGAAACTTAATTTTACTGATAGCATAGATTGTTTACAATACCGTCATACTAAGGTAAGAAACAACCTATTTTACATTACAAAAGACTACTCCAAAAGGGGTAAAGCCAACTTCTAGGACTAACGCCCTATTCTAAGACTGGAATCTTCAATCGTCGCCGGAGATGTAGATGATGCGCTCCTCCGGGTCTTCTTCCACATCTTCTGCCATGGACACGTCCACCACCTCTGATGGACCATCCACAGACATCTCCTCTCCTGCTCAGACTGGGCCGCACTGGTCTATCTCTTCGCGAAGCTCGTCGATCTCCATCCAAGCATTGCCCAACTGTCGCTGCAGATCATCTCGCTCGTGGAGAAGGCGGCTGTACAGGTAGTCCTTGTTCACCATCAGATCAGCAGCTTGGTCGACACGCGGGTCTGTATCGTCATCCGGGACGGTGATGATCACTGTGCCGGGGGCATCCCCTCTCATAGGGATGAGCTGGAATCGACTGTCGTCAAACTCAGCATCGAAGAGACGACGCAGGTGCTTCACTGCCCGACGGGCAGAGTCCTGGATAGCGTCTGACTCGGAGACGCGGAATCCTTGGAAGCGGCGTGGAATATCGAGATTGTCGTGCAGAGGATTAAGATCAACCCAGGCTTTCCATTCAGAATCTAACGGCACCCTGGAAGAGTTCTTCTGTGTGGAAAACTGGGGCTTCATTCTGGCCTGCACCAACATGCTGAAGCATCCTCCACAGTAACTCAGCCCATCCCCCGAAAGCTTCGGGGAACAGATAATCATGCTGAACCATCTGCCAAAACGAGAAAACTTTTTCAAGTCAGATGAGCGGAAAGATTTTAAGTGAGTTTAAAAAGGAGAGAAGAGAATCTTAAGGAAAAGGGCGGGAACAGAGAGAGGAGAGAAACGGGATTATAAGGATAATACTTACAGTTTTCGAAACTCATTTTGTAGTTTGAAATAATCTTTCGAAAAAGACTCCTTAAGCCAACTTAGGTCTCAGTCTACGGTCAAACCTGGCTCTGATACCACTTGTGACGGACCGCCTTTTTAGGGGCAGTGCGAAACTCACAACAGTTACCCAGGAAGACTAACTGTTGTAAAACAAGAGTAAAATTACCTGGCCAAAAGCCAATTCAACACTTTTTATTCAATATAGCCGGTTTAACAACCGGATTTTACAAGGGAAGCATCCAAGCTTCTATACTTACACTACCAAAAGAGAGAAACCACAGGCAGCGAGCCGAAGACAAAGACCTAGAACTGCACTAAATCGCCATCTACGATCTCTGGTAGGCTCCAAATTTTCTTCGAACTCGAAGGGCTGGTTTGCAAGGGTGAGTACAGAGTACTCAACAAGTCGCATCTGAACCACCGAATACTATATGTAGGGGAAATCAAGGGATGGCGGTAGGGTTAAGTATCCGGATGCGCTTTATTTCACAATCCATTTTACATTTGAAGCACAAACTATTAAATAAGTAATTTGAATTTCACAAGATTCAACGGCATTAAACCACAATTGTCCAAATTCCAAACAAGAACTTGAGCTTAGTTACGGTATCAACCCGATTCCAACTTAACTTCATTAACCTAAGTACGGGCGTAATCGATTACAATTAAGATTAACTCTCTGCAGAGCGGCTCACTTTACCCACAAGATATCTATAACCTTTATGCCAATCTCGAAGTTTTCATGCAACTTAAATGCATGTGGCCCGATTTAGATTATCACAAATTTTCGCTTAATCATTCCTGTCCTTTAGTTGTTTACCGATAGTACCGCTACCTTGGACTCGGGGTCCCCATTAGCGTCTACTGCTTGTGAGAACCAAGAACGCCACTCTGGACCATTCCTGCTCCACCCCTCCGTCCATTTCCCTGCCGGGAAGGCCGGGTCCCCAATCTCTCCAGAGAATGGTAGCCACCAAGACACCCAATTATTATCTCAGAATGACTAACTTATCGAGCCATGTCGGATACGGGTCATCGACCATCCGACTGTGGTTGAGCGAACTAAGTTATTTACTTTGCTCAAGGGGATTATTAATCTTATACTTTTGCCAAAGACCACGCCTTCATCCATTAAACCCATTCCAGGTACTCGCAGATCGCCACCGCATCAAACAAGGCATTAATCACCCGGTAGGGATCGGAATTTCATCCACTCCGGATTAATCCGACATCGCCCCTCGATCAGTAGCACTTTTATAAACAATCCGAATCGGGATTCGGCAAAGATTTTCTTTAAATCCAGGTTTTAAACTAACTAAGCAGTATAGTCTAACCTATTCATGTCAATAAGCAATTTACTAGGGTTCCAAAGGATTTATAGGGTTCCAATATTTCAAGGAGGTTCAATGAGCAATTCGGTATTACCTAGTTATCATGTCATTCTAAAATACTGGATTTCAATAATTCAACATACAGTAAAGTAATGCGATATAAAATAATTACTACTATAGCATGGCATGATAGGATCAACATGATCAAAGGGTGTACGGCTTGCCTTGCGCGGCAGCTGGATCGGATGAATCGTCGAGGAAGTAGTCGTACTGCGCTCCCGTTTGGTCCGACGTCTGCTCCGGGAACTGCTCCGACTCCAGGGGCTGCTCCGGCTCCACTGGCGTCTCAACGGTCGAATCTAACGCGAAAAGACAACCAACATAAATAAACGACAAAACAACAACCGAAAAAGGAAACGGAAACTGAAACGGAAAACCTAAATCGAGCCTAAGAGAACGGAGGGTAAACTGGGATTTGGGGATTTTACGAGTTTGGATTTGGGAACGGACAGCATTTCTAGACTCGAGGATCGAAGCGGTTCGGGAAAAGTATTTGGTGGGGCTCGGGTTTTTCCGGATTTTTCTCGATTTTTCGGCTATTTTTGGAATTAAAACGAATTTGGATTTATTTAATTAAAATAAAACCGAAATTGGTTTTTATCTTTGGCCGGGCCGGCTTTAGCGCGAAAAAATGGGCCAAGGCCCACGCGGAGCGCGAGGTCGGGCCACGGCCTGGCTCGCGAGGCGAGCCCACTGGCAGGCCCGGGAAAAAGAAAGGGGCGGGAGGAGGTCGACGAGCGGGCCCGCTCGTCGGGCACGGCGCGCGAGGGGCTAGGGCAACAGGAGGGCACAGGGAGGCGGGCTTGACGGCGGCGCGCTGGATCGATGGCCGGCCGGAGGCGAAGCGAGGAAAAAGGGGAGGGAGGGAGCTCACCGGGAGAGGAAGCGGGGCGAGTTGGAATGGCGAGGAGGGCGACAGCTTTTATAGCCAAGGGCGCAGGCGCAGGCGACGGTGCGGCGCGGATGGGCGCGAAGCGGCGCAGGCGCCGCGCGACGGTCGCTTGGCACGGCAGCTGCGGCGCGGGAGGCGAAGGGCGGCAGCGGCGCCCACGCTGGCAAAGCAGCGGCGCGAGGCGGCGGGCACGCGCTGCGGGTCGGAGGCGGAGGCGACGGCGGCGCTGGGCCGGGAGGAAGCAGGCCGCATGGGCCGAAGGAGAACAGGCCGGAAGGCCCAAAAAGGAAACGGGATTCGGCCCAAACAAGGTTTGAATTCCAAACTCAAATTCCAAACTCCAAATCCAAATTCAAACGCAAATTCAACAAAAAGCAAACAAATTCATTTTGAATTTGAGGTTGTTTCAATGGACACTCATGAAAGTATTAATCTAGTTTGTGATATGTGAAAAATATGCACCACGATATTCTTTGTTCTAACCAAAGAAGATTGTGAATTTTAAAGTGCGTATGCTTAGATGAGGGGTTGGATTGCATCCACTGCACGCGATACTTGTTTATCTAATCATTACCGTTTCAAAATTTGTATTCATTTGTTTAGAATTAGCATGAATGCACACCCCAGATTCCCTATGGTTTGCTGTTACGTCATTATACCATGTTCCCTGAGTAAGGTGATTGCCCTGTGGCTAAATATCAAGTGTTTCATGAGTAATTTTCCATTTCAGACTTTGGTAGAGAAATAACATTTTGAGCAGCACAGTCTATCTTTTATTGTTTCACATAGTTGTTGTACACAAGTAGTTTGTCAATCCTATGGTTATGAATACGGTATTATAAAAGAAATTAACAATCAAGGTTCACATATATGCCATGTTGGACCTGCATGAACACTATGTTAGTAAAAAAAATTGAATTGTAATGAAATAAACATACAAATAAAATATTACATATATTCGATTTTTCTAAAAAAACATTTCAAAAATTCAGTTCTTCAAAAAACATCATGGCAGATATCAAAAGGTTATTAATACACTCAAAAGTTGTAAAACAATCAGAGGTAGAAGCCTGAAAATCAAGCCCCATACGCTATCCAAAAACAGGCAACTCTCTAACCTGTTTAGAAGTAGTGTATGCTTTAGGAGCATTCAGAGTCTGGGGATGATCTTGAATACCCCTAAGGGCACGAACACGCTCACACCGAGTGATCTTGGCGTGTCTAAAGCAAAAATCAGCAAGGTATCCATCCTTCTGACAGAAGGTACAAGTATATTTCGCCTTAGAGGCTGAAGTAGCAAGTGGTGTCACCTTCTCGTTAGAGATCCCATGGACCATTCCAGCTGACCTAAACACAGTGGTGCTCATCTGTGGCGCAACCACGATTTCTCCACTCTTAGAGGCACGCACAACAGTAGGCAGATGCGCCCGTGCATACTCCAAGTGATCAAACCCTAGATCTTGATTGAATCTGCTAATTTTGGACTGGTCTAGAATGAGATTGAGCTTCTTCTTGCCTCTAACAAATTTCTCGAGAGTGCTCATAAGATACTGACACTCCCGAAAAAGTGAGGTACAAGAAGAGCAAATGCAAAGAGTAGAAGTGCCAAAAGAAGATGATCAAACAATGCATGCATCTCTCTCCCTATATAAGGCTGCCTCAATTTTGAGAGACAAGAAACACAAGGAACATCTCTATTTCTACCAACCTGGGCCTCTAACCTCATCCTAAGCTCAGCGTGGACCTTACCCACATCATCCTTAACCCCAATACACAGCAAGCAACCATTTGGTGACTTAACTAGTAAGTCCTTAGCAAATTGAGCACACTTGACATTCAAAGCATCATTGTCAAGTTTTAGTTGCTTACAGCCCTCACATGAGTTGACTGGGTCCTTAGAAGCATGCAATTCAAGTTCATCATTCCTAACAGAAAGCTTCCTAAAGTGTGAGCTCATGGCATCGATCTCAGCAAGAAGTTTAGGGCAACTATTACACGATGTAGTTGTGTGAGCCTGAAGAAAACTAGCATCGACAGGAATGACATCAGAAGAACTAGAGCTAGCCTTCATTGACCTAAGATCATCAAGTTCAAAAAGCACACTATCATGCAATGTCCTTAGGTTCTACAACTCCACAAGCAAAGCATCACAAAGAATACAACTATCAGAGTATCGAGAGTAACATGATTTAAGTGAAGCTAACTCTCGAGACATGGTACCTACTTCCTTCACTAACTCCGTACACCTAGCTCTAGATCTAGCATGAATTTTTCCTAGCTTGCAGAAGGCATCATTGAGCTGGTCATAGGAGGGTACCTCATCCGTGTCGTTGTACAGCTTAGAGTCCCTGACGCTATTGGCGTCCGCCATGGAGCACATGCCGGAGAAGTCATCGCCGTCATTCGTCTTCTCTTGCAGTTCATCCTCACCATCGTCACTCCATGTCTCCGTGTCAGAGAAGTCGATATCGTCGAGAGCAGCGAGCATGCGGTGGAAGAGCTTCTTGTTCTTGGCGAAGTTGCGGTGCTTCTTCTCTCACGCTGGCTCGCGAATTGGAGGCTTCTTGTTGCAGTTCTTGTCGGTGTAGTCGTTCTTGCTCGAACCGCCTTGCTCGTTCTTACACTTCTCCTGCTTGGGATAGTTTGCTCGAATGTGGTTGGGGCCACCACACTAGGAGCAAGTCAGAGCATCTCCAGGAGATAGCCCTAAAAATGAGCCTTAAACTTTAATTTAGAACCCCAACTAATTAGATTTAGGGCTCCAACGAAATTTTCACTCCAGCAATTAGGTCCTAAAACCCACTGAAGATAGGGCTTAATCACAAAGTTGCTAAAATATAGCTACTCTCTTAGGGGCCCTGTGACACTACGGAAGGACGAAACAATATAAAATATGAAATCGGAGCTTAAAACTATACGCTGTGAGGTTTA
Organism: Rhipidocladum racemiflorum; assembly: GCA_036346355.1. NCBI lineage: Eukaryota > Viridiplantae > Streptophyta > Magnoliopsida > Poales > Poaceae > Rhipidocladum > Rhipidocladum racemiflorum. Next base: position 43,507,883 of record CM070577.1, on the reverse strand, counting down.
TTCGCATTTCCGGGCTGTTTTCGGGAATTTGGGCCTCTCCGAGGGAGTTCGGGCCCAAGGGTATGTGTCGTGGGCCTTGGTGGGAGGATTTTTGGGCCCATGAGGGAGGGGGAGGCAGGTTATCCTGCCTTGGGGGCGTCCTCCCCCTGCCCACATGCGCCCCCTCAAACCTAGCCGCCTCTACCTCTTCCCCATGCGCCTCCAGCTCTCCCCTCTCCTCTCCACCCCCTTGCAGCCCTAGGGGAGATCCCCACCTCTCCACCCTGCTGTCCTCTCCGTTGGGAGGCTCCGCGATGAGGAGATCCGGCGGAATCGGCGCGAGGAAGGAGCTCGCGCGAACCGGGAGGAGATCCGTTGGTTTTTCGTTCGTCGGGCGAAGGTATGGTCACGGGAATCCTTGGGGTTGATCTAGGTACTGTTCTAAGGGTTAATATCATGTTTTTAGATCAATTGGTGGTGCTGTAATTGGGTAGATTAGATCAAATCTAGAGTTTGCCACGTTCTCTGTTTCGGGCAGCATGAGCAGTCGACCTAGGGTTTGGGTGTTCGCCAATTTAGAGTAGGAATTTGGTCGTCCACCTGTTGAATAAGTTGTAGGTAACTTCAATACCTTTCACTGGGTATAAGGAACATCCAATTCCGCCCAGCCGTTTGAAAGTTATGCTCGTTTTACCGAACGTATTAAAAACTGTGACGTGATTGGAACAGATCACGGTATTCTGTAGATTAAACCACTTTAGAGTCCGAATCAGTCTTTCCATATACTTAGAAAAAGTTAGGAAATTTCCTAAGCTACGCGAGGATGTACACGTTTAATTGATTTGGGGGTCTTAGAACCCGAGTTATGCTCGTTGCAAGTCTGCTGTCCCGGCGGGACAGAACCTCTGTTTTTGGATTGTGCGAGTAGTTTGCGAAGTCGGGGTAGAAGAGTGTTTGCGTATTGTTTTGTGGGCATGATTTTGAGTGTGTGGTGCCTATGTGCAGGTGATGTGACCCCGGGGGTGCCCTCTACTTCTCGCCAATCCGTCGCCCGTGGTTGAGGCAAGTGTATTGGAATGGGTAGCGGGTTGTAGTTTGCTAGATTGGTTGAGATTGAAATTGAATATATGATATGTTCATATGCCATGCTTTAATGTTTGCCATTGATATGATGAATATGCTTATTATGTTATGATGCCATGTGTTAATGTACAAGTTATTTATGATGTTGGCATGTTTGCATACATGGCATGATACATGGCCCGGGCGGTGAGAAAGTCATAACTAGTCCGGGGAAGGTCGGTGAGAAAGTTATGACTATTCCGGAGAGCCAATGAGTAAGTCCTACATCGTGATTCCATCCACCGCGGTGTATGGAAGCGAGGAGTAGGCACCCTCCATCTTCGGGATGGAAGGGGGGAGAGGGTGCACACCGACGGGTGTGTACTCAACCATACCGGTATGAGTTTCCAAGAGACATGTGCATCGCATCGCATTGCATACATGATGATGATGAGAATGATATGTGATCATGAATAAGATGATAGACATGATGTGAGTTGTTGTAGCCATGTAATTGTTCTTTTGTACCATTGCAATATACTTGCTGAGTGTTGAACTCACGCTTGTGCTTTCTTGTTGTTTTAGGTACCATGAGACCGGCATGCGGGGAAGGGAAATAGTCACACTTCTACACGTAGCTTCACTCATTTGTTCCCACAGTCATTCAATTGGGTCTTGATAATAAATTAAGTGTGATGCTTATTGATTTATGGTTTAGTTTTGCGATATGAGAGTCTTAATGTTCGTTTGGGTCATGGAGACATTGAATGCTTGGAATTAGACTTATATTGCTATCATGCCTTTAATTATTGCTATTTTAGATGCCTCTTATATTGCCATATATTGCTATGCTATTGTTGTTCCTTCAATTCTTGTTAAAACAAAGGAGATGCTGCCGAAATTTCGGTTTTTAGCATTCGTGCCTTTGCTGTAATTTACTTGTATTTGTGGTATTTAGAGGTTGCTTAGTCTATGTTTGGTAGCATTCAGGCATATTAAATGCCGGGGTGTTACAGGCCCTAAAACAATTTGCTAAATTTTAACAATTTAGGGTCTTTGCTGGAGTTAATCTTTTCCCCAAAAGCCCTATAATTCAAATTAGGGCCATATTTAAGGCCCCTCTTGGAGATGCTCTCACGGTGCCACCTATCTTCCTCTCTCTCACTCTTTTGTAGACGTTGGAAATTTTTCGAGCGACAAGAGCAAGCTCATTTTCTGGAAATCGTTCCAGAATTTCATCGCTTATGTCGCAAAGAGCGAAGAGAGAAAAACCAAAAGCAAAGTCAAGATAAGGTCCAGAGGAAGACCCAATGGGATCAGTGACCAAGGCCATCGACTGAGATTTCATCCTTCGAGAGACAACATCGATCTCATGAGTCTTGAGATGGGAATAAAGCCCATCAAGAGTCAAGGTCGATAAATTAGTGGAGTTCTTGATGGTGGTCACCTTCATCTCCCAGACACGAAGATCGAGTGCGATCAAAAAATAATGAGCATTCTCCGAGTTAGAGTAAGTACTTCCTACTGCACAAAGATTGCTCAAAATATTGGTCAAATGACCAAAGCACTCATCCAAACTCTCACCAGCGTGCTGCTCAAACTTGTTGTAGTCACGCTTGTACTGATCTTGCCTCACTGTTTTGATCTAGGTGGTGCCCTCATGGTAAGCATCGAGGGTCACCCAGATCTGGTGGGCAGATCATAGGTGAGAGATATGGTCATACTCACTTCGGCTGAGTCCCTGTATGAAGATGTTCCTTACCTTAGCATTTGCCTCAACATTAGCCATGTTCGCGGCATTGACGTTCTCATCGGCAGGAACCTCATACGGGAGTTTCACCTTCTGTCATATCGGGAAGCCCTGAGCAGTGATGTATGACTCCATCCGTATTTACCAAAATGGATAATCAACTCTAGCAAAAATTGGAGGCTTCATCGAGTACTTGTCCGTCGCCATGGCTCTCGAGACCTGTCAAAATCTAAAGAGAGAAAAATCGGTTCTGATACCAATTGATTCTAAATAAAATATTTCTCACTCAACGTACTCCAAACAATCCCGCAATGAAAATCCGAAACACCCAAAGATTTTTCATGAAACTGGTGCTCCTCATATTCGCAAAACCCGCAAAAACCGAAACGACTAGACAACTATGTGTACCCCTAGCTTGCATGGATGAGAGTCATGAAACATGTGAGGGATTTTTCAATCATAATCCTGATTGTCAAATGTCCAAACTAAAAGGAATCAACTCAAATACTTATTTTTTAAAATAGATCAAGCTAAATCACAAAAGTCTCTTTTAGAAAAGCAAATGTAGATTTTTTTAGGAATTGTCCTTAGTTGGAGCAAGTGGTTGGTGGATTTATGTTGCTCTAAAATTTTTGAGAATTTTTTTCCCTATGAGAAAATGAGTCATGAAACACTCCACCAAATAGCACCTCAAAAATCCTTGTAGAAAAATCAGTAAAAATGAAGAACTACAGATAGTCAGGAACTTCGATCAGAAAGTTTGGGGCTCGGTTTTCACCTCATAGCGCCCAAACGGTGCAATCAGTGGTCTCCAAAATTTTTTGCATAGATGAGAGTCATGCACTTTATCCAATAAGAATCACCCAAAAGGGTTTTTTCTAGATTTTTCTAAAAATCGAAGACTGACTGCTATGCGAAGAACAAGTTCAGGACAGATTTGCAATATTGATATAAACTTGGTCTCTAGTATATCCTAGGGTGCAAGAGAGATGTAAAACCAAATGAGCACCCTCAAGACATCCTTGATCAACAACATTTAGAAGGAGGTGAGGTGATGTAACATTGGGTGTCCCAATCTTTCGATGAGAATGATAACCTTCGATTTGGGTGGAGACGACTTTGACGATCCGACTACAACGTACAACGACGATGCGCCTTAGCAATCGCTAAACCAACTTTAGATGGTTATTGACCTTGCCGTGGGCACGATCAACCTGATCACGAAGATCAATTCCTGTAAGCAATCGAAGAACAAGCAAGAACAAAACAAAAGCAATCTAAAATTGCAAATATAGATGAAGTATTGAAAAGTTGGGGTTCCGATACAAGGAGCTTGTTAGGCGGCCGTTGAGCATGTCTAAAAGACTCAAAATAGTAGCAAAAGGATAAACTATCAAATAACCAAAACCCAAGTTATTTGGGGGGACTCCCTAGCTATATATAGGAGAAATAGGAAGCCAAAACCGTGCTAGGGGCGTCCAAAACACATCCATGGCCGAGTAGGACTCCTATTCCTAGTTTGACTCGGATTTGGAAAGATGACCGAACTTGTTTTGCAGATTCCCGTTGACTCGTAAGGAATTTCGACATGAGGCCGGATCCGTTGGAAAGAGTATGACGAAACCTTTCAAACCAATACTCATAGACCCCAAACAACCTTGTGGATCAAAAGTTATGGTCATTTTAAGTTGGTGCTATCCCGGAGGCCGAATCCGAGTTGAACTTGTGCACCGGAAGAATTGGCTTCATGCTTGACATTTGGGAGTCCTTCTTCTTGGTTCCTAAGGACAATAAAATCATCACAAGTATTAAATAGCATTCCATTCATTAAATTATTTGTATGCAACCCGAGGAACGCATTCACGTGGCAATTGAATTGACGTGCACATGCTCGAGTAATTGGCGCTTGTATTACATTGTTGGTTCCAATTAGGTTTCAATTGGGCCAAAAGAAATGGCTAGCGAGTATGTCCTCTATCTTCTTCACACCGAAGTAGCCCATCAGCTCTCCTCCATGTGCTTCCTGTAGCAATAACAAACGAACAGAACTAGCTGGAATGCATAGTTTGTTGGCTCTAAACACAAACCCATTGTTGAGGACAAATTTGTTCCAACTTTTTCCCACTTTACAATTGAGCAATATGTAACGCCCTGGTTTTCGCCTTTTGGAGAAAATCTAATTTAAATTATTTAACTTCAAAATTGGGAGCTTCTTTGGTGTTTTATTTAACCTGGCATCCATTCCCAACCAAAATCGGGATTCAATTCCCTTCCGGTAAAAAAATTGAATTTCCAAATTCCCACCGGTACCCGAAATTTCACCCGAGTCCAAAAATGCTCCAAAAATCCCGAAACCACTTTAATTATGTCCCAAATATTCCAAAATGATTTTAGGAATCTTTCCCCGGATTTTTGGACCTTCGCTCCTATTTTATCTCGCGCGACTTTTGTTTAATGCCTGTGATCCGCGTCTGAATATTTAGTTCCACAAATTTCATCCAAATTCCGCGAAACCAATTTTATTGGGTTCCAAATATTCCAAAATGGTTCTAGGAATTTTTCCGGAATTTTTAGACCATTTTTCTTAATTTTTCTTTAGGGCGTCTGTCGGGACCCCGAATTTGCAAATCCGGACCCTCTGTGTATTCAGCACTAGTCCAGGAACGCGCTAGTGCACACAGTCTTAACATTGGTAAATATCACAATCATACCAATCGATATTATCAAAGTACTTTATTTAAATAACTAATCGGTTACTTGACCTTATGGTCAAGATACAAATATATGCCTTGCAAGGCGAAACTTATTAAAGGAGAAATAATAGCAGCGGAAAAACAACGAAAGCAACATCGTGGCGCCATCCAGTATACCACAGGCAACTGACTGGGCTCGCATCCCTAAATAGACGGGTCCTCTTGGAAATCTTCCTCAGAAAGCGGCGAGTCTCCTCTTCAACCGATATTGTGTTGAGGCAAGGGTGAGTACTTGGTACTCAAAGAAGTCATGCAATGCAGTGCAAGCTAATATACTATATGCATGGCTTGGTACAAAGGAATAGCTCAAGGTATATTTGGCAAGAAATGTGACTTTGACAAGTAATAAAAGTAGATTCGGAGCAAGAGTAGAAATAAGTAAAGCATAAATAACTTTCAAGAAATTTAATAAACATTTTTCCCATCCTAAACCATAGTTACATCATGTTGAATGTTAAACCAAACCAACATTTAAAATACAATTTATTTTAAGAAAGTCTAACCCTTGATCAGAATTAGCATTGTCCAAGATCGTGGACTCGCTATTTAAATAGATTCTCAACTCTGCTTGAGAGGTTATGCACTTTACCCACAAGATACTGAGTCAAACACCACAAAGGCGAGTTCCGTAACAAAGCCTTTCGAAGCCTCAAACAACACAGTGGTCCTCTCCGGTTCGTGCTCTACACCATCCCTTCCCTTAGCCAAGGCGAAGTATAGGACCAACACACCGTTAGATGGGTATCGGCCACACCACGATCACGCTCCCCGCATAATCACACAAACGGTGTAATCGACACCCGAGGCTCCACAAGTGAGTCCTTAGCGACTTAGTCAACTAGGGCCGTCCCATTCCACCATGTGGTTTGCAAGTATGACCAGTTCAAAGGCTTGCAAGGTTAAGTCCTTAGAGTGACCAGGCAAGACTACCCGAAAACCAAATCAACATCGATTGCTTACCTTGGCCCACCTGACATTTCTTGCCACATGCCGAAATCAGCGTATCAAACCCAGTTGATTACCATGCACCACGTGCCATCAACATCACATGATACTTTTCCAAAACAGGTTCAATATATCATTAAGTCCATATTAGCATTTGATTGTCCAAAATCATGTCATGAGCACGTAGTGTCTAAGCGAGTGTACTACATCGTGGTCTAAACCCATGTTGGCAACTTAATAATGTCCAACTAGTAATCCACAACTAGGGTGACAAGGGTCATGGCACATACTTAGATAATCAAGGTGTCATACAGCAAATTGGTATTTATCTAACCCCCATGTTTAAACAAAATATCTTTCTAATTGAACTAGCATGCAATAGTTTAAATCAAAATAGATTTCGAAATAGGATCAACATGGTCAAAGCACAACTTGCCTTCAAAAAGTACTTGCTCTTGGTCTTGAGTTGGATCTGAGTCAACACTTCTCCTTCGAATCCTTCCCACTTCAACGTCTACTCGTAAAGCGTGCAAATAGCAAATACACAAATAAACACTAGGCAAAAACATCCAAAACTCCAAATAAAATCCAAAAACAGAGAGAACATAATTTTCTGGATTTTTAGAAACTGGAATCGTTCAAATCGGAGTTAAAATGCAAAAGTTATGATTTATTAAAGTTTAAATAATCAATTAAATAATATTACAGAGAAAAACTTTAGTCCAAAATTAAATAAAATTCATATTTAGGTAGATCTCAATTTTATACAAATTTAGAAATTTGAATCACTCAAATCGGAGTTGAAACGCAAAAGTTATAAGCGTTTGAAGTTTGAATCTAAATTTGAAACAATATTTCGAATTAATAAATCATTTTCTTTCGAAATTAATTATTGCCCAAGCGACACGTAAGGCAGCCTCGATTGGTTGGCGGCGTCACCGTCCATGGACTCGGTCACGCTCGCTCGGGTCCGCAGTAGACTCGATGGCCCACGACTCATCGTGTCACCGACATATGTGGGACCACTTTCGGGTAGCTATCGCCGACGTCAATGTGACTCACTTCAGTCTTGACATGTAGGACCCAGACGCGTCATGGGTGACGTCGGCGCTTGGCTGGATTAGCCAGCGACATGCGGAGCCCTCGACACGCGGGCCCCGTGTCGGCGTCTACGACTGAGCGGCGACCAAGCGTCGGTCCAACCTTCCAAGACGCTGCGTGGCACAATCTCGGCCGTTGATTCGAAAATCAACGGCCCGTATTGGGTCGCAGACGCTCGGGGTGAACGTGGCCAATCCGACCGTTGGATCTAAATCCAAGCAGGCCGGGATTAGATCCGAGGATCTAAGCGTGATCTCACCGTGGTCCGATCTGAATCGGACGGCCGTTGTCCGCGAGGTCGCGGTGATACGCGGCGTTGGCTTGACCTGGCAGAGGCGAAGAGCGATGACCTCCGTCACGGCGTTCCTGCAACTCCGTGAAGGTGCACTTGCCAGGCGGCCGCGACACGGCGATCTCGTACCGGGTTTGGTGTCGCTTCGGAGACGGATCTGCGCGAGGATCAACGAAGAACGGCGGAAGACCTCCTCTCTACTCCGGCGAGCAATAGCGGGGCGACAGCGGCTCAGCGAGTGAGAAGGGGCTCGAGTGCGATGTGTCGCTTCCGATGGCGCGGCGTATTTAAAGGGCCTCGGCCCTCGTGAGCGGAAACCGAGGTTGACACGGTGATTCGGCGAGAGGACTCGACTCCGATCCGGCGAGGGCACGAAATCGCGGCCGTCCACGTGGCGCGATCAACGCGGCCACGATGGCTTGGCTTAAGCGGGTCCGGTCCGGACCGCGGCTCGAGGTCGGGGTCGATCGCGATCATGGCCCGTTGGATCTCGATCCGACGGTCCCACGTGGTTAAGGTTCAACGTGGTTCGGTCAAGTCGGTGGCTCGGGTCGGACTCGAGTCCGACTGCAGGTTCGACTTCGATCGGAGGAATAGTACTTGACCGAGTTGAATTTCAGCGATTTAATATTTAAAATAATTCCGATAATTCATTTAATTCATTAAAAATAGCAAAAGACTCAGAAAAATTCCAGAAAAATTCTGGAAAATATTTTAGGGTATTTGGGACTCAAATAAATTATTTCCAACAAAATTTTATTTGCAAAATTAAATTCTTTAATTATTTCAAATGGAATAAATTCAAATAAATTCAAATAAATCCAAATAAATTCGAGAAGAAAATTCCAAAATTCACCACAGTGCCAAATCACACATGAATTTAAGAGAAGCAAAATTTTGGGGTGTTACAAACCTCCCCCCCTTAATAGAATCTCGTCCCCGAGATTCAGGGCTTACTACAGGAATAGGTTTGGAAACTCTTTCTTCAAATCCTCTTCAGCCTCCCAAGTCGCTTCGCTTTCTTCATGGTTGCTCCTTTGAACTCTACAAAAGCAGGTTGGACTTGTTTCTAGTTTCTCGATCCATTGTGTCGAGAATCCTCACGGGATACTCCTTATAAGTCAAATCCTCTTGCAACTCTATTGACTCTAGCGGTCTATCTCTCGAGGAACTCGGAGACACTTCTTCAAGCTGACACATGGAACACATCATGCACTCCACCTTAGCATTTGTGGCAACTCCAGTAAGCAACCGCCTCTGTGGCTCAAAACCTTAAATGGTCCAACATAGCAGGTGCGAGTTTCCCTTTGGCATGGAACCTCTTAACTCCCCGAGAGGCGTAACTGAGGTATACAAAATCTTACGGTTCAAAACTCAAGTCTCGGCGGCGATTGTCGACATAACTCTTCCATCGAGATCGGGCTATCTTCAACCTTTCCTAATCATGGCGATGCGCTTCTTCACTCTCTTGAAGAATATCAGGCCCAAGACACGGCGCCGCCGGTCTCATTCCAATTCAATGGCGCCCGGCAGGGTCGACTCATACAAAGGCCTCAAAAGGTGACATCCAAACTAGCTGATAACTATTGTTGTCGAACTCGGCATACGGCAAACTCTTATCCCAAGAAGTAGCATAAGCCAATGCACAAGCTCTTAACATATCCTCCGAATAGGTTGACTCTTTCGCCTCATCCATCCGTCTGTGGATGATAAGGTATCTTGAAGTTCAAACGGAGTTCCCATGGCTTCATGCAACTTATTCCGGGAACCTTGAGGTAAATTGGGTACCTCTAGATACAATCCTCTTTGGCACTCGTGCAAATGCAGACAATCGATCATGTATAATTTGCTAATTTATCTCCCAGGTAAGTGGTCTTCACGGGAATAAATGGGCTACTTTAGTCAAGCGATCCACTATAACCCATATGGAGTCATAACCTCCTTGAGTCTTCTGACAAACCTGCACGAAATCCATTCCATTTCCTCCCACTTCCACTCAGGTATTTTCAATGCATCAGAGTAATCCTGTGGTCTCTCGATGCATTGCCTTGACTCTCCTGCGTCGCATAATGCAACATGCTCAAGCAACTTCACGTTTCATACTCGCCACTCGTACGAATCTCTCTCCTTCGATCTGATACATCTTGGCGCTTCGGGATGAATTGAGTACTTAGAGTCGTGGGCTTCTTCCAAAATCAGTTGCTTTAACTCCTTTTGTTAGGCACACAAATGCGATCTTTCATCCACAACGTGCCTTGCTCATCCAACTTGAAGTCCTCTGCCTTGCCTTCCTTCTTGATGGACTTAATCCTGCGGATCTTGTCATCATCCTTCCTGTCCTTCTCGGATCTGATCCTCTAGGAGTAGGCTTTACTTCCAATGCGGCCAAGAATCAGCTAGGTACAACCTCAATCTCCATTTTCCTAGAAAATCCTTACATAACTCATCACGGCTTGTGGCTAGCGCACTCACGGTATGGCTTTTCCGACTCGAGCATCGGCTACTCGTTGGCCTTCCCGGATGGTAATGGATTCCAACATTGTAGTCCTTGATCAACTCTAGCCATCTCCTTTGCCTCATATTCGAATCCGACTGGGTGAATATGTACTTAAGGCTCTTATGATCCGTATATACTTCACATCACTTCCGATCGATAGTGACGCCATATCTTCAAGGCATGCACTACGGCTAACTCTAGGTCATGTGTCGGATAATTTTCCTCATGCGGCCTCAATGCCTTGATGCATAAGCGCATTTACCTTTCCATTCTCAGACACACATCCAAGTCCTTGGGCGCGTCGTCTGTAAATCTCGAAGCTTTGAGCAACATCCAGGTAGAACTAACACCTGCGGTCGTCATCGCTTCTTCGCTCACGGAATCCTTTCTCACATTCTGGCGTCCATGCAAACTTCTTTTCCTTCTTCAAGCAATTATGCGTAAGAGGTTTCCATGATTGTCGAAGCCTTGATGAAACGGGCGGTAGTATCCTGCCATTCCAAGGAAACTCGAATCCGGGTCACAGTCTTGGTGCTCCCAATGTAACACACTTCTACTTTGCTTGGATCTACTGACTCATGCCGGTCATTACATGTCCAGAAACTCCACCTTGTCCTTCCAAAAATCACACTTGCTGAACTTGGCGAAAGTTGCTGTTCCCTCGGCTTTTCCAAAACTCGCCTTAAGTGTTGGCATGTTCATCCTCCTGCCTTGGAGTAGATTAGGATATCGCCTATGAACACAACGACAAACTTGTCCAAATATTCCATGAACACCTTGTTCATCATATTCATGAAATAATTTGGCGCGATTAAATCGGCCCAAAGGACATAATCAGTAAACTCAGAATGTCCATATCTTGGCGAGAATGCGATCTTGAATATCTTCTCGATCGGATCTTCAATCGATGGTATCCCGATCTCGATCGATCTTGAGAAAACTCGGCTCCTCTTAACTGATCAAACAAATCATCAATCCCGGGTAGCGGATACTTATTCTTCATGATGACTTCATTGAGTGCACGGTAGTCAATGCACATCCTGAAGCTCCCATCCTTCTTCTTGACAAACAAAACGGTGCTCCCCACGGCGACAACTTGGTCTCGATAAATCCTTTCTCCATTAACTCTTCCATTGTTTCTTCATTTCTACCAACTCCTCTGGACATCCGATAGGGTCTCTTTGCTATGTCGGTCTTTGGCACGAGTAAGCTCTATCACAAACTCTATGTCCGTCCGCGGCATACCGTAGATCTTCGGGGGAAAAACTTCTGGGTACTCATTCACTCTTTGGGACATCCTCTATGCGTTGCCTTGGTACCGTTAACCATCAATCGTCCATCTCCAGCTGCAGTGGCTTGAAATTCCACTTTCTTCCCCACGGGCTCTCAATCGAGATAGTCCGTTGTCCACAATCCAATACGACCTTGTGCTTGGATAACCAATCCATTCCCAATATGACGTCTAAGGTCCGGTCTCCAAAATTATAAGGTTAAGCTAGGAACTCTATTCCATCTATTAGTATTCTCACCCGGAACATCCTACTTCCGTTCGAGTTCGGAACCAAGGGTTTGAACTAAAAGCATGCACTTAAGTCTTGCAATTCTCAAGTCATTTCTAGTAGCAAAGCCTTGCGAAACAAAGCGAATGCGAAGCTCCGTGAGTCAAACAAAATTGCATGTGAGTTAACAAGTAACTTGCACGACGTCAGTAGCATTCTCGCGTGCATCTGCGGTGACATAGTTGACTCGGCCTCTCACCACGCCGGGGTGTGGCTCTGATCTTTGGCGTCCTAGCCGGGTGGTTCCTTAGATTGAACGAATCGTCGCCTCGTCACTTTGGACAAGCTGTTGGCAAAGTGTTCGCTCGTTGCGGTTAGCGGCGTCTCACTGCCTTCATGTGCGAGTAGCGTTTCTAGCGGGGGTGGTCGATAGTTCGATTGGCGGGTCTTGGTCTTGGGGATGGTGTCCTCGTTGCATTCTGGTTGGAATCTGAAGAATTGATTTGGTGCAACTCTCGGCTATGCTTCGCGTGATCCTTCTTTGTTGCATCCTGGCTTCTGTTCTCATCCAGCTCCTTGCGCTTGTCCTCAGAATAAGTGCCTTTATTCACCAACTCTTGGAAATCACAGGAAAGGTGTGGGTGATCAATCCTTACTTGCAATCTGAGTTGAGTCCCTTCATAAAGCGAGGTACTGCATGATTTATCTATCGCTACATCCTCGGTGCGTAGCGTGCTAGGCCGTGTGTGAACTTGTTCAGGGTAGTGACCACTGGTCGATTACCTTGCTTGATGCTCTGAACTCCTCCTTCTTAAGGTCCATGATTCCTTCAGCACGTGATACCGCCTAATGCACCTGTGAACTCTTCCCAAGTGATATCTTGAGGGTTCTTCTTAAGTGGGCACGAAGTTCTCCCACCATTCGGGCGGCATTGTTCCTTCTAGTGATGAGAAGCGTAGAGTACCTTCTCATTCCCTATGCATTGGGCTATGTGTAGCTTCCTCTCGATTGATCTTAACCAATCACTTGGGCCTCCAATGGATTGGCATTCCCAGGAAGAAAGTGGGTGGGTGAGTTCTCATGAACTCGGCGGCAAATGTATTCAAGTGGTCCACTGATTAACTTGATTGGTGTGGCCTGAGCAAGGACGTGCGGTGCTGCATTTGTTGCATCATAGCATGCATCAAGCGAGTCACGAGCGACAGAAATGCTCCAAAGTTCTCATATCAAGCTCGGTCTTTGGTGCTCCATCATTGGGGTTTTCTGGCGAGAACCACTCCCATTGCCTCCAAAGTTTCCACGGGTGTTCACCATCTGTCGATTTGCTCTAGGTTTAGAGATGAGAGGGAAACAAGAATAGATAAGTAATATGGAACTTATGCGGGGCGAAAGGTGTAGCCTTAAGGTCCAACTTTATTATTGATATTAATAACTTGGTATGGTTGCTTACAATGCCTAAGGGCCTTGCAACACATCTTGCACACTCAGCAAACAAAGCAAATCCAAATCGAACTAACTCTGGAGTCTAACGCCAAAAGGGTGACTCTTTATTCTATGACTCGACTCGGCGAAGGAGTCTCACTATAGAACTTATGCTCACTCATCGAGAAAACCTCCATCTGTCACAAGAGTGCTTTACGTAAGAACTCGGAATTTTTTTTTAAATTGTGACAAGGTAAGGGAAAATTTCAGCAAGAGACAAGAAAAGAGAGAAGGGGATAAGTCGAGATGTCATTTCTTATCTTGACAAATTTTTAGCTTTTAGAAAATAGGTTTTATCCTCACCACACCATTCTGGCTTAGGTTGAGCCTACAATAAGTATGGCTCGATACCACCTCTGTCGGGACCGAATTTGCAAATCCGACCCTCTGTGTATTCAGCACTAGTCCGAGAACGCAGCTAGTGCAATACAGTCTTAACATTGGTAAATATCACAATCATACCAATCGATATTATCAAAGTACTTTATTTAAATAACTAATCGTTACTTGACCTTATGGTCAAGATACAAATATATGCCTTGCAAGCGAAACTTATTAAAGGAGAAATAATAGCAATGGAAAAACAACGAAAGCAACATCGTGGCGCCATCCAAGATACCCACGCAATCGACTGGGCTCGCATCCCTAAATAGACGGGTCCTCTTGGAAATCTTCCTCGAACGCGTAGTCTCCTCTTCAAGCCCGATATTGTGTTGAGGCAAGGGTGAGTACTTGGTACTCAAAGCAAGTCATGCACAGAATGCAAGCTAATATACTATATGCATGGCTTGGTACAAAGGAATAGCTCAAGGTATATTTGCAGATGCATTTTGACAAGTAATAAAAGTAGATTCGAAAGCGATGAGAAATAAGTAAAGCATAAATAACTTTCAAGAAATTTAATAAACATTTTCCCCATCCTAAACCACATTTCCATCATCTTCATTGTTAAACCAACCCAACTTTTCAAATCCAAGTTATTTTCAGAAAGTCTAACCCTTGACTGTAATTCCCGAGCATTGTCCAAAGCATCGTGGACTCGGCTATTTAAATAGATTCTCAACTCTGCGAGAGGTTATGCACTTTACCCACAAGATACATCAAAACACCACAAAGCGAGTTCCGTAATAAAGCCTTTCCGGAAGCCTCAAACAACACATTGGTCCTCTCCGGTTAGGTGCTCTACACCATCCTTCCCTTAGCCAAGGCGAAGTATGGGACCAACACACCGTTAGATGGGTATCGGCCACAGCCACGATCGGCTCCCCTGCATAATCACACAAACGGTGTAATGGCGACACCCTGAGGCTGGCTCCACAAGTGAGTCCTTAGCGACTTAGTCAACTAGGGCCGCCCCATTCCGGCCATGTGGTTTGCAAGTATGACCCAGTTCAAAGGCTTGCAAGGTTAAGTCCTTAGAGTGACCGAGGGCAAGACTACCCGAAAAACCAAATCAACATCCCGTGCCACACTGGCCTACCCGATTACTCTTGCCACATGCCCTGGCCGAAATCAGCATTTATCAAACCCGGTTGATTACCATGCACCACGTGCCATCAACATCACATGATACTTTTCCAAAACAGGTTCAATATATCATTAAGTCCATATTAGCATTTGATTGTCCAAAATCATGTCATGAGCACAGTGAGTCTAAGCGAGGTACTACATCGGTCTAAACCCATGTTGGCAACTTAATAATGTCCAACTAGTAATCCACAACTAGGGTGACAAGGGTCATGGCACATACTTAGATAATCAAGGTGTCATACGAAAGAAATTGGTATTTATCTAACCCCATGTTTAAACAAAATATCTTTCTAATTGAACTAGCATGCAATAGTTTAAATCAAAATAGATTTGAAATAGGATCAACATGGTCAAAGCACAACTTGCCTTCAAAAAGTACTTGCTCTTGGTCTTGAGTTGGATCCCTGAGTCAACACTTCTCCTTCGAATCCTTCCAGCACTTCAACGCCTACTGTAAAGCGTGCAAATAGCAAATACACAAATAAACACTAGGCAAAACATCCCTGTAACTCCAAATAAAATCCAAAAACAGAGAGAACATAATTTTCTCGGATTTTTAGAAACTGGAATCGTTCAAATCGGAGTTAAAATGCAAAAGTTATGATTTATTAAAGTTTATATAATCAATTAAATAATATTACAGAGAAAAACTTTAGTCCAAAAATTAAATAAAATTCATATTTAGGTAGATCTCAATTTTATACAAATTTAGAAATTTGAATCACTCAAATCGGAGTTGAAACGCATAAAGTTATAAGCGTTTGAAGTTTGAATCTAAATTTGAAACAATATTTCGAATTAATAAATCATTTTCTTTTCGGAAATTAATTATTATGGCGCAAGGACACGTGGCAGCCTCGATTGGTTGGGCTGGCGTCAGTAGGTCCATGGACTCGGTCACGCTCGGCTCGGAGTCCACCGTGACTCTGGCCCACGACTCATCGTGTCAGCGACATGTGGGACCACTCGGGTGACGCGTCATCGGACGTCGGCGGGGACTCACACGATCTTTGACATATGGGACCCAGCGGCGTCATGGTGGCGTCGGCGCTTGGCTGGATTAGCCAGCGACATGCGGGCCCTCGACACGCGGGCCCGTGTCAGCGTCCTACCACGCCAGCGTGGGCTGGCTGACCGCGTGGTCCAACTTCAAGGCAGCGTGGCACAATCTCGGCCGTTGATTCAAAATCAGCGGCCCAGATTGAATCGGGTGACGCACGCTCAGGGTGAACGTGGCCAATCCGACCGTTGGATCTAAATCCAATCTAGGATTAGATCCAGAGGATCTAAACGTGATCTCACGTGACGGCCCGATCTAGACGGACGGCCATTCCGAGTTCGCGAGGGCTGGATGGCCGCGGCGTTAAACTGGCCGGAGAAGCGAGACATGACCTCCGTGCGGCGTTCGCGTGCAACTTTCCGGCGTGAAGTGGCACTCGGCCCGCGACACGGCGATCTCACTGGTTTGGTGTCGTCGGAGAACGGCGGATGCGGCGAGATCAACGAAGAATCGCGGCGAAGACCTCCTCTACTCCGGCGAGCAATAGCCAGCGACGCGGCGGCGGCTCGGCGGTGAGAAGGGGCCTCGTGCGTGACGGTTGTCAGCTTCCGATGCGCGCGTATTTAAAGAGGCCTCGGCCCGCCTGTAGAGCCGCTGAAACCGAGGTTGACACTGATGACGGCGCGGAGGACTCCGGCTGATCCGCGAGGCGACGAATCGCGGCCCGTCCACGTGGCGCGATCAACGGCCCGCGATGGCTTGGCGCCAAGCGAATCCGGTCCGGACACGGCTGGTCGAGGTCGATCGATCATGATCGCCGTTGGATCTCGATCCGACGGTCACGTGAGTTAAGGTTCAGCGTGGTTCGGTCAAGTCGGCCGTTTGGCTGCTCGGACTTCGGAGTCCGACTTCGGGTTCACTCGGAGGAATAGTACTTGACCCGAGTTGAATTTCCGATTTAATATTTAAAATAATTCCCAGTAATTCATTTAATTCATTAAAAATAGCAAAAGACTCAGAAAAATTCCAGAAAAATTCTGGAAAATATTTTAGGGTATTTGGGACTCAAATAAATTATTTCCAACAAAATTTTATTTGCAAAATTAAATTCTTTAATTATTTCAAAATGGAATAAATTCAAATAAATTCCAAATAAATCCAAATAAATTCCAGAAAATTCCAAAAATTCACCAAAGTGCCAAATCACACATGAATTTAAGAGAAGCAAAATTTTGGGGTGTTACAGCGTCACTTTCGCGTAAACCTCGGCCAACCAGAGTGCGCCATGTGGCAGCTACAGTGTCATCCCTAACCTTGGGTTGGCTTGCACGTTGGAATCCTTGCCAGAGAAAGAACAGAGAGTGAGCATAGTATTGTTCATCCCTTCAATCACCCGTAACTCTTGCAATAATGCCTCAAATCACTCCCGACCGGATCCGTTGGATTCGTATGGACGAGACCCTTCCATCCCCCACCACCATTAACTCCAAATCTCGCCGGAATTTGAACAGTAACCCAAAAACCGAAAAGAGCATTAATGGCCATAACTCTGCCGTTTCAAATCCAAACGACGTGCTTCCACCTCTCAAATCTCCGTGTGGACGCCCTCTTCCCGGTGGTGGCACTCACTCCTTGCTTCCCTCACTCGTTTGCCCGAGAGATCAAGAAAACTAACGCCGGGTCATCTTTTTTGGTGTTCTTCGTGTTCTTGGCCATAGATCTCTCTCCGGTGGGTCAATCTTCATGCTACTTGGTTCCTTGTGACCGTGAGGGAGTCTAGACTCTAACCATTCAATCAATTTTAGGATCCCTCAAGATTTGGAGAAGAATTTCGGGTTTTTGTCATTTCGGCCGGAGCTCCGTCCGTCGCCAAATTCGTCGTCTCTGGTGAGTTTGGATCCGATTCTTTCCTCCTATGACTCCCTAAGCATGTTATCTAGAGGATCCATGCTTTTATTTGGTTCAATTTCATGCGAATTTGGGCGAAAATCTGGGTTTTTCTCAATTTTTGGAACCTCTGTTGTTTTGGGGGGCCTTTGCGCGTGCTCAGCTGCCGCCGCCTTTGCCCGCCCCGCCCGCCGGCCAGCCCGCGCCAGCGATGCGCTCGCACCCACCAGCGCTCAGCGTGCGCCTTTCATGCGCGGCAGCCCGCCATGCTGCCCGCCAGACGCGCCGCCACGCCGCCATTGCCGGGCGCCGTCGCGACCCCGGGCCCCGGGTGATGATACAAGGGTTGGTAATATAAAATGGATCTATGAATGGTGATCATCGAACATTGTGACGTTGGATTGTGGTAGTAGCTCACATTATAATGAATTGGGGGAAATTGTGGAGGATGTATGGTATTGTGAAGTATGCATGATGGATTAGATGGATCATTGCAAGTAGATAACATATTGAAATTGGATTTCTTGGTTTGACAAAATAATATCAAAATGAGAGTCAGAGATAGTTGGATTATTAGTGTTTGTTGGGACTTATTATTAAAGGACTGATTAAGGAATAGCGGATTATGAAAATATAAATCCGTGGTAATCAATTATGGAGAATTGTGAATAATCCAGAATGTTTGGTGGTTTAGTAAATGACAATGTTACGTATTCTTGGTGGATAAAATGTAGATGATTTAGCGATGACAATCTGAAGGGTTACAACAGGTGATGGGGAGAATGATACTCGATGATTTAATCAATGATATTATCAAATATACTCGATGTATTAAATGGATAATACTGAGAATCGTACTCGGTGGTTTAGTAGATGATTTTGGGAAATAGGGTTTTGCGATAACCATTTGTGTGGGATTATGAATAATGTGGATTGGGTGTGATTCGCTTAGTCAACTTGATGTCATTGTTTATGGAAACAGCTCTAGGCAATGAATTCATGAAATCTTGGGTTTGTAGAACCTTTCATGAAATATGCTCAGGGATGAAATTCGGAGTTATTCTCGGTGGATCAAGTAGATTAAAAGACCAATCAATGTGTGGAGGATGGGTAATCAATAAGGAGACTCATATTTTGAGGAGATTGTTTCATATACAATGATAATAATAGCTTGGCATGATTTTAGAGTTATGATGGCACATGATATCAACTTTACATGGTGGAAGTACTAAATTGGACTGGATTATATAGTACCATGATAAGAATGGGGGAATCTCGATGGTCTCATGAATTTTGGAAAGTACCGATTTAATTATAATCATGTTTTATTAACCCTAAGATTTGTATTTTATAAACTAAACTATTGGTGGAATAGAATAGTATGGTAGAAATGCTTAGACTCGCAATCGGTCAGTGTACACCTATGGGTGAGAATTGCATTTAAATCTTG
Source organism: Rhipidocladum racemiflorum (assembly GCA_036346355.1). NCBI lineage: Eukaryota > Viridiplantae > Streptophyta > Magnoliopsida > Poales > Poaceae > Rhipidocladum > Rhipidocladum racemiflorum. The sequence goes on along the minus strand of CM070577.1, from coordinate 43,488,656 downwards.
AAAACTTGTGTTGGAAATTATAGGCAAGGAGTATTGCCGTTGGTTTACAAAATAAAAATTTAAAATGAAAAAATGGTTTGGACTGGGGCGTAATGGTTTGTCTGGTGGGTGCGGATGGAGCGCTAGCTTTCATTGTGTAAGTACCGCCCCAGGTTAGCTAAGGACCGACGCTTATGACTGTCTCCATTCTAAGCATAACCGTACAACCACATGTCAAAGTGGGCACGACCTGGCTGAATAATTTGTAGAAACCTAACTTAGACTCACCAAACGGTGGAATGTGAGCGCCAGATAGAGGCAATGTTGTTGTTTTTCTCACACGGCGCAAGAGGGGGCTTCTGTACTGGGTGGATATAACCCTAACAGCGGTGAAACCACAGCGGGTGGGTCAGGTTGGGCGTATACATTGTAAAGGCCTTGTCATGATATCCCTACCGGCACACCTAAGGCAGTGTGCTAATTGCATGGCGTCAAGGGAATATCATGTCTTGTGGGTAAAGCTGTACACCTCTGCAGAGTTAAAACTATTCGAATAGCCGTGCCTACGGTTAAAGGCAAAGCTTGCTGAATGCTTTCATACTGGTAGACTTTGGTTTTTGGTTTCAAACTAAACAATGGTATGTTTTGGGATCCGAGAGCGGTTAGAACTCTCGGGTGTGCTTCTGGCGGTTAAAGCCAGGTAGGTGGAATGAACTTGATTTTGTGAACCGTGGCAGTCAGAGCCATGTGATTAGATTGAACCCTGATCTTGTTGAGATGTGGCGGATAGAGCCTGTATATTAGTGAGTGGTGGTTAGAACCTTCACTGCAATATTACATAATTCAATTATTAAAAGAGAATTGCTCAAATATGCTTTGTGAAACTTATTAACAAGTATGATTTGATGAAACTTGGCTTTATGCAAAAGAACCATATAAAGCCATTCTTGGATAGCCTACATTGTGCATCATTTCCCAGACTTGCTGAGTACTTTGTGTACTCACGTGCTACATTCTAATCATATCTCAGAAGTGAAAGAAGCTGTCAAGGAATTCCAACGACTAGGACGCGCTCCCCACTCGATTGCCTGTGGGCATTTGGATGGGTCGCCTTGGTGTTTTCGTCTTCCGCTGCAGTTGTTCAAGTTGTTCTGCCTGTTCAGGCCGTAATGGTAAACCTTGACCATAAGGTGTTTGCTTTTATTTGGTGTTATTATTATATGTATTCGTGATATGGTTGTTGATTCATCACTGTTTGACTGTGTGTACTAGCTACTGATCTGGGACTAGTACAGAAATACACAGAGGACTCCGGATAGCCGATCCGGGGGCCTACATAATACATCTTCAAAATCATCATCATGCACATATTGCTCTTTAATCGTTTCCAAACCAAAATTTTTGAAGTCAAGTTATGAGAGCATGGTATATCTCCTAGACAAGGCATCAGCAATGATATTATCCTTTCCCTTTTTGTGTTTGATGACATAAGGAAATGACTCAATGAATTCAACCCACTTTGCATGTCTACGGTTCAATTTAGCTTGACTTTTAATATGTTTTAACGATTCATGATCAGAATTTATAACAAATTCCTTGGACCATAAATAATGTTGCCATGTTTCTAAAGTTCGAACTAGCGCATATAACTCCTTATCATACGTAAAATAGTTCAAACTAGGCCCACTCAACTTCTCACTAAAATAAGCAATAGGTTTTTTTTCTTGTAACAGAACACCACCCAAACCAATTCCACTAGCATCACATTCTAGTTCAAAAGTCTTAAAAAAGTCTGGAAGTTGGAGTAAGGGTGCATGTGTTAACTTAGCTTTCAGAACATTGAAGGCATCCTCCTGAAACTTGCCCCAAACAAAAGGCACACCCTTCTTGGTGAGTTCATTCAAAGGTGCGGCGATTGTGCTGAAGTCCTAGGAAACTCTGCACCTGTGTGACCGTATTAGGAGTCAGCCAACTCTGTATTGCGTCAACCTTGGATTGATCAACTTCAATTCCCTGTGGAGTAACAACATAGCCAAGAAAAGAGACTTGATCAGTGCAAAAGGTGCACTTATCAAGGTTACCAAATAAATGTGCATCACGTAACGCATTAAAAACAGCATGTAAATGTTCAAGATGGTCTTCTAAAGATTTGCTGTAGATCAAGATATCATCAAAGTAAACCACCACAAATTTTCCAATGAAAGCACGCAAAACCTCGTTCATCAATCGCATAAAAGTGCTAGGTGCATTAGTTAATCCAAACGGCATAACTAACCACTCATTTAAACCGAACTTAGTTTTAAATGTTGTTTTCCATTCATCTCCTAACTTCATGTGAATCTGGTGGTACCCACTACGCAAATCAACTTTAGAGAACATAGTAGAGCCACTTAATTCATCAAGCATATCGTCTAACCTAGGAATAGGATGGCGATATCTAATGGTGATATTATTAATTGCTCTACAATCCACACACATGTGCTATGTTCTATCTTTCCTAGGTACTAAAATGACTGGAACAGCACAAGGACTAAGAGATTCACGTACGTACCCTTTATCAAGCAATTCTTGAACTTGGCGTTGTATCTCTTTAGTCTCTTTAGGGTTGGTTCTGTATGGCGCTCGGTTGGGCAAGGATGCCCCTGGAATGAGATCAATTTGGTGCTCAATCCCTCTAATTGGCGGCAGCCCTGAGGGGATGTCCTTTGGAAAGATGTCAGCGTATTCCTGCAAAAGGTTAGTAACAAAAGGAGGCAAAGAAAGAGACATCTCCTCTAGTGAAAACAAAGTTTGTTTACAAACTAGAGCATAGCAAGAATAACTACTTGTATCCAACTCATTCAAATTAGATTTTGTTGCAAGAAAACATGCACCTTTCATCTTAATCTCATTTTTCTTGTCACCATCAGAGTTAGATTCTTTCTTTTGATGTTGTTCAAACTCCTTTGCAACAATCTGATTTTCACTCTTAGTCTTCTCTCGATTTTTCTCTTTGCTAGCTTTAGCGATCTCATCTTTTACAATGGCATCAGGCAACATTGGATGTAACACAATCTTCTTTTCTTTATGCATAAAAGAGTATTGATTGGTTCTACCATGATGTAAACAATTCTTATCATATTGCTAAGGTCTACCTAATAACATAGAGCATGCTTGCATAGGTACGACATCGCAGTCAACATAATCATGATAAGAACCTAAAGCGAAATGTACTCTTACTAGGCGTGTTACCTTGAGCTTGCCGCTATTGTTGAACCATTTAATGTAGTAGGGCTAAGGGTGTGATCTAGTGGATAGTGCGAGCTTCTCCACCATGTCCATGCTTGCTAGATTATTGCAACTCCCACCATCAATGATTATTCGGATGGATCGTTCCTTGACGACGCCTTTAGTGTAAAACAAGTTGTGACGTTGATTTGGCTCAGTTCGGGCAATCTGAGCACTAAGCACACGGTGCGCAATAATACTCAAATATTGTTCAGCATCATCAGCGCTCACGTGCTCTTCTTCATGTTAAGTTTGGATCGATGTTTTCATGTTCCGCAAGCAAAGCATATGTTTCTTCATCAAGATCACTAGCAGAATCGTACTCGCCATCTTCACGGGTTATTAGCACGTGCTTGTTTGGACACTCCTTCATCATGTGGCCAAAACCCTTGCAGAGATGGCACTGAATATTTTTTGTGCGTCCCGTTGAGGCGATGGATGCCGACGAGCTTTTGGTAGGAGCTTGTGTGGCACTCCTCGTCGGCGTTGGTCGGGGTGCTGAATTTGAAGTGGAGGGCATCATTTTGTTGTTGGAGGGGGTTAGGGTAGTGGTATGACTGGTGTAACACCCCAATTTTTGCTTTTCATGAATTTAAATGAAATTTTACACATTGGTGAATTTTTAGAATTTTCTGGAATTTATTTGGATTTAATTTGAATTCATTCCCTTTTGAAATAATTAAAGAATTAAAAGTTACAAATAAAATTTTGTTGGAAATATTTTATTTGAGTCCAAAATGTTTCAAAGTATTTTCAAGAATTTTTCTGATTATTTTGCTATTTTTCTTGACTTATTTGAATTTCTAGAAATTGTTTTGAATATTAAAATCGCTGGAAATAGCCGAGTGGGTTTGCAGTTTTCATGCGACCGAGCCGGACCCGAGTCCGACTCAAGCCCGACCCGGACCACGTTCGCGCCCAACCGCGTCGTGCCCGAGCCTAGCCGCGTGACCGTTGGATCTTGATCCAACGGCCACCGTTGCGCCACGTCGCCCAATCCGAATCCAATTCGGATTCCGTCGCCGCAGCCGGGTGGACCTCGGTTTCCACGATTTTCACGGAAGCCAAGGGCCCTATTTAAAGCGCCGCCGTCGCCATCGCGTAGTCCTCTTCCGTGCACACCTGTAGCCCTAGACCTTCGCGCCTGAGCCGCCGCCGTTCGCCCGCTAGAGCTCGCCGTAGTTGGATTTGGGTTCCGCCGTGGTTCTTTGTTGTTTCCGCCGTCGTCCGCCATCCTCCACCGTCACCGAGCCCAGATCCGGATCCGCTGCGTCGAGCCGCGTCGGGGGGTACCATCCACTTTGCCGGAGCGTGCCCGCAACGCCGTTCGGGTGGTCGTCGTCTTTGTCTCCGGCCAGCCAGCACCGCTGTGGACATCGCCGACATCGTGAGCTTCGTGCACCATCCGATCAAGATCCAAAGGCCCAGATTCGTCCACGTCGCCCGAAGGTAAAATTTCCACGTTTCAGTTTTTAGATCTGTTTTCAACCGTTGGATCTAGATCCAACGGTTTAGATCAAGCCACGTAGCCGTAACCGCACTGTGCTTGGATAGATCTTAGCCGTTAGATCTAGATCGTACGGGTAGGGTTAACACACGTTGTAGCATTAGATGTAATCTCGGCCATTTGATCAAAATCGAACGGTGTAGATTGAGCCACGTGTCGCGCGCCGGGTCAAGCCACGTCACCCCCAGAGACGCAGTGAAACCCGATCGGATCTCGACCGTCCGATCAAGATCGAACGGTCCAAATCAACCGCGTTATTTCCAAACGCGTGAGGTTAGATCTGATCTGGACCGTTGATTTTCAAATCAACGGCCTAGATTGTGCCACGTGTCCGGGGGTTGGACCGGCGCGGTCAGCGCGGTCACACCCGGTCACCGCTGACGTCAGTGTGTGTAACACCCCGGCATTTAATATGCCTGAATACTACCAAACATAAGCTAAACAACATCTAAATACCAAGAATTAAGGTAAATTACAGCAAAGGGGTAAATGCTAAAACCCGAGATTTCGGCAGCATCTCCTTTGTTTTAACATGATTTGAAGGTGCAACAACAGCATAGCAATATAAGGCAATATGAGAGACCATTAAAACAGCAATAAATAACGACTTAACAACCATGTAAGTCTAGTTTCAAGCATTTAATGTCTCCAAGAGTCAAACAAACAATAAGACTCTCATATAGCAAAGCTAAACCTCAAAGCAATAATCATCACACGCAATTTATGATCAAAAACTAGTTGAATGACTTGTGGAATCAAATGAGTGAAGCTACGTGCGGAAGTGTGACTATTTCCCTTCCTCGCATGCCGGTCTCATGGTACCTAAAACAACAGGAAAACACAAGCGTGAGTTCAAAACTCAGCAAGCATATTGCAATGGTACAACAAGAGCAATTATATGGCAATAATATTTCACATCAGGGTAAACCATCTCATTCATGATCACATATCATTATCATCATCATTATGTATGAAATGCAATGCTATGCTCATGTCTCCTTGGAAACTCATACCGGTATGGTTGAGTACACACCTGTCGGTGTGCACCCTCTCCCCCTTCCATCCCGAAGATGGAGGGTGCCTACTCCTCGCTTCCGTTCACCGCAGTGAATGGAATCATGATGTAGGACTTACTCTTTGGCTCTCCGGATTAGTCATAACTTTCTCACCGACCTTCCCCGGATTAGTTATGACTTTCTCACCGCCCGGACCATGTAACATGCCATGTATGCAAATATGCCAACATCATAATAAACTTGTACATTTAACACATGGCATCATAGCATACTCATCATATCATAGGAAATCATTAAAGCATGGCAAGTGATCATGTCATATAATCAAGTTCATCTAGTCTCAACTAGCAATCCTACAAACCGCTATCCATTACAATACACTTGCCTCAACCACGGGCAACGGATTTGCGGGAAGTAGAAGGCACTCCCGGGGTCACACCACTTGCACATAAGTACCACACACTCACAATCATGTCCACAAAATAGTACGCAAACCCTCATCTACCCCGACATTGCCAACTACTCGCAATACCCAAAAACAGAGGTTCTGTCCCGCCGGGATAGCAGCTTTCCAAAAGGCATAACTCGAGTTCTAAAACTCTGAATCAATTAAACGAGTACATCCTCGCGTATCTTAGGAAATTTCCTAACTTTTTCCAAGTATAAGGAAAGACTGATTCGGACTCTAAAGTTGTTTAATCTACAAAATACCGAGATATGTTCCAATCACGTCACAGATTTTAACACGCTCGGTAAAACAGCCATAACATTCAAATGGCTGAGCGGAATTTAAAGTTCTTTATACCCACTGAAAGGTATTGAAATTACCTACAACTTCTTCGACATCCGTACGACCAAATTCCGAATCTAAATTGGCGAAAAACCAAACCCTAGGTCGACTGCTCATGCTGCCCGAAACAGAGAACGTGACCAACTCAAGAATCCATCTAATCTAATCAAATCCAGCACCACCAATTGATCTAAAAACTTGATAATCATCCTTAGAACAGTACCTAGCCCAACCCCAAGGAGTCCCATGGCCATTCCTTCGCTCGACGCACGAAAACCCAATAGATCTCCTCGCTCCTCGCTCCAATGGACGGATCTTCGAGGTGCAGGGGTGAGGAGACTACCCTAGGGCAGCAAGGGGGTGGAGGAGAGGTGGTGGAGAGGTGGGGAGCAAAGGGGGCAAGGGGAGGGGGCGCACGGCCACAAGGGGGAGGGGAGGGGGAGTGCGTCTAGGGCACAAGGGGAAGGTGGGGGGCACACAAGGGCTGGTGGAGGCACATTAAGAGCGAGGAGCGAGGAGCGATCCGGGAGGAGATCTATTGGGTTTTCGTGCGTCGGGCGAAGGTATGGCCATGGGACTCCCTGGGGTTGGGCTATGTACTGTTCTAAGGATCATTATTGTGTTTTTACATCAATTGGTGGTGCTGGAATTGAGTATATTAGATGAAATCTAGAAGTTGTCACGTTCTCTGTTTCGGATAGCATGAGCAGTCGACCTAGGGTTTAGTTTTTTGCCAATTTAGATTCCGAATTTGGATGGCCGCCTGTTGAAGAAGTTGTAGGTAATTTCAATATCTTTCTGTGGGTATAAAGAATGTCCAATTCAGATCAGCCGTTTGAAAGTTATAGCTGTTTTACCGAGCGTGTTAAAATCTGTGACGTGATTGGAACAGATCACAGTATTCTGTAGATTAAACCACTTTAGAGTCCGAATCAGTCTTTCCATATACTTAGAAAAAGTTAGGAAATTTCCTAAGCTACGCGAGGATGTACTCGTTTAATTGATTTGGAGTTCCAGAACCCAAGTTATGCCTTTTGGAAGGCTGTTGTCCCGACGGGACAGAACCTCTGTTTTTGGGTTTTGCAAGTAGTTGGCAATGTCGGGGTAGATGAGGGTTTGCGTACTGTTTTGTGGACATGATTGTGAGTGTGTGGTACCTATGTGCAGGTGGTGCGACCCCGGGAGTGCCTTCTACTTCCCGCCAATCCGTTGCCCGTGGTTGAGGCAAGTGTATTGTAATGGAAGCGGTTTGTAGGTTGCTAGTTGAGACTAGATGAAATTGATTATATGATATGATCACTTGCCATGCTTTAATGATTGCCAATGATATGATGAGTATGCTTATTATGTTATGATGCCATGTGTTAATGTATAAGTTAATTATGATGTTGGCATATTTGCATACATGGCATGTTACATGGCCCGGGCGGTGAGAAAGTCATAACTAGTCCGGGGAAGGTCGGTGAGAAAGTTATGACTATTCCGGAGAGCCAATGAGTAAGTCCTACATCGTGATTGCATTCACCGCGGTGAACGGAAGCGAGGAGTAGGCACCCTCCATCTTCGGGATGGAAGGGGGGAGAGGGTGCACACCGACGGGTGTGTACTCAACCATACCGGTATGAGTTTCTAAGGAGACATGAGCATCGCATTGCATTGCATACATAATGATGATGATAATGATATGTGCTCATGAATGAGATGGTTTACACGTTGTGAGATATTATTGCCATGTAATTGCTCTTGTTGTACCATCGCAATATGCTTGCTGAGTTTTGAACTCACGCTTGTGTTTTCTTGTTGTTTTAGGTACCATGAGACCGGCACGCGGGGAAGGGAAATAGTCACACTTCCACATGTAGCTTCACTCATTTGATTCCACAAGTCGTTCAATTAGTTTTTTATAATAAACTGCGTGTGATGATTATTGCTTTAAGGTTTAGCTTTGCTATATGAGAGTCTTATTGTTCGTTTGACTCTTGGAGACATTAAGTGCTTGCAAGTAGACTTATTTTGTCGTTAAGTCTTTAATTATTTTTGTTTTAGTTGTCTCTCATATTGCCTTATATTGCTATACTGTTGTTGCTCCTTCAAATCATGTTAAAACAAAGGAGATGCTGCCAAAATGTCGGGTTTTAGCATTTACTCCTTTGCTGTAATTTACCTTAATTCATGGTATTTAGATGTTGTTTAGCTTATGTTTGGTAGCATTCAGGCATATTAAATGCCAGGGTTTTAGCATTTATGGGAGCGACCGTCCCTCGTGACTTCTGCTCCGTGGTGGAGCAGGCGAAGGGCATGGAGCTCGAGTTGGAGCTCTCCCGGGATAGGCAAAACCCGGGTGGTTCAGGGGTTCCTACGGCCCCAGGCGGGGGCCAGAAGAGGACCTTTGGTGGAGGAAGTGGGTCTTCTCAGCGACCCACCTTCAAGAAGTTCAAGGGAGGACAGGGCTCCTCCTCAGGGGCTAAGATGAGGCTGCCCCACTGCCCGCCTCTCACGAGCCGGCTGTTTCGCCCCGTGACTGAAGGGCATGATGTGTTTCAAGTGCGGTGGCGAGCACCGTGCTTCGGAGTGTGGTTGGACTGGAAGTTGCAACCACTGTGGCAAGTCTGGCCACATGGGACGAGTCTGCCGGATGAATCCCGGTAGCATCATCAAGTGGGAGACGGTGCCTTCTCCTCCAACTCCAGCGGCGTCTTCCAGAGGATCGGTGCACATGATGGCGGCTCCTACTCCCCAGCCGCCCTTTGCGTGGGCGCCACCAGCAGCGTACTGGTGCCCGCAGCCGTCTGCTCCTCAGTTGCCTCCTCCTCCCCCAGCCTTGTTGGGGCACCAGCCGGGAGTCGGGGCTCCTACTGTCCCGGTGCCACCAGGAGTGTACGCCTTGCCGACCGCCGAGTCAGCCAGGCATCCAGAGGTGGTTTCAGGTACTTTGCTCGTGGATTCTGTTGATGCCTTTGTTCTGTTTGATTCCGGAGCATCCTATTCCTTTGTGTCGTCTGAGTTTGCTAGTAGAGCTAAGTTGGGGGTACAGCGGATCTCTGAGTCGGTGATAGTCAGTTCTCCTGGGGGTTTGATTGCTAGTTCTTTGGTTTGCCCCGGTTGCACCATTGCCTTTGATGATGAGGTTTTCTTTGCCAATCTTATGGTGATCCAGTTGGCTCCTTTTGATATCATTTTGGGCATGGACTGCTTGCATCAGTACCGTGCCAAGATCTGTTGCTTTTGGAGGACGGTTACCTTGCAGGCCCCGTCAGGGGTATAGTTGACCTTTCAGGGCGGTTTACCTTCTAGTTCCGTCTTTGCTTTGGCTAGTCTGTTTTCTGGTCGCCGTTTGAGGCAGCTGGGTTTCCTCATGACCTTGTCTGAGAAGCCATCTTCTTCAGTTTCCATTGAGGAGATTCCTGTAGTGAAGGAGCTTGTTGATGTGTTCCCGGATGAGTTGCCTGGTCTACCTCCCGTGAGGAATGTGGAGTTTCGTATTGATCTTGTTCCTGGCACTCGACCTATTTCTATCTCTCCATACTGCTTGGCTCGTCCTTTTCAAGACGAGTTGAAGAAGCAGTTGGAGGATCTGTTGGCCAAGGGCTTTATTCGGCATAGCGTTTCGCCATGGGGAGCACCCGTCCTCTTCGTCTCGAAGAAGGATGGAAGTTGGCGTATGTGCATTGATTATCGTGCTCTTAATCAAGTGACAGTCAAGAACAAGTATCCTTTGCCTCGCATTGAGGATCTGATTGACCAACTGAAGGGAGCAAAGGTGTTCTCCAAGATTGATCTTCAGTCGGGGTACAATCAGATTCGCGTGAGGGAGCAGGACATTGAGAAGACTGCTTTCTCCACTAGGTATGGGCATTATGAATTTAAAGTTATGTCTTTTGGACTAACTAATGCTCTTGCTGTCTTTATGGAGGCGATGAACAGTATGCTACACAAGTACCTTGATGAGTTTGTGGTAGTGTTCATCGATGACATTCTGGTTTACTCTAAATCAGAAGAGGAGCATGAGCGGCATTTGAGACTTGTGCTGAGCACCTTGAGGGAGAATCAGTTCTTTGCTAAGTTGAAAAAGTGCGAATTCTGGATTTCAGAAGTTGGTTTTCTTGGACACATCATCAATCCAGAGGGCATATCTGTAGATCCTAGCAAAGTCTCAGCAGTTTTGGATTGGAAGAGGCCTTCCAATGTCAAAGAGGTGCGTAGTTTCCTTGGGTTAGCTGGCTACTATCGGCGTTTTGTGCAGGATTTCTCTATCATTGCCAAGCCACTTTCGCAGCTAACTCAGAAGGGGATGAAATTCCAGTGGATTGCAGAGTGTGAGCACAGCTTCTGCACTTTGAAGGAGAAGTTAGTGACTGCTCCTGTTCTTACCCTTCCCGAGCCGGGGAAGCGCTTCACTGTTTATTCTGATGCTTCTCGTTTGGGACTTGGTTGTGTGCTCATGCAAGGTGGCAAGGTGATTGCTTATGCATCAAGGCAGTTGAAAAATCATGAGCAGAACTATCCCACGCATGATCTTGAGCTAGCCGCTGTGGTGTTTGCATTGAAGATATGGAGGCATTACCTGTATGGTGAGTGTTGTGATATCTTCACTGATCACAAGAGCCTCAAGTACATCTTTACTCAGAAAGATTTGAACTTGAGGCAGAGGAGGTGGCTAGAATTGATAAAGGATTATGACCACACCATCCAGTACCATCCGGGTAAGGCAAATGTGGTGGCTGACGCTCTTAGTCGCAAGACAATGCCTCCTGTCATTGATTGTCTTGTTGCTGATTTTGAGCGATTGGGAGTCTCCTACTGCTTTGCGGGGACCGTGCAAGCTGAGACTCAAATGATTATTGAGTCAGCGATTCCCGAGCGTGTGCGGGAGGCACAGCAGTGTGATCGTTTGCTCCAGAAGGTGACGAAGCGCCTTGAAGATGGCAAATCTGGGGACTTTACCGTTGATGATGCGGGAGCTTTGAGGTTTCAGGGTCGTCTGTGCGTACCTCAGAAATCCCAAGTGAAAGAAGATATTCTGAAGGAGGCCCATCGCACCCCGTACACGGTCCATCCTGGGGAGACCAAGATGTACAGGGACTTGAAAAAGAATTTCTGGTGGAAAAGGATGAGAGTGGATATTGCCAAGTATGTGGCGTCTTGTGGGATTTGTCAGAAGATCAAGGCTGAGCATAAGCGTCCTGCTGGTCTGTTGCAGCCATTGGAAATTCCTGTATGGCCTTGGGATGACATCTCCATGGATTTCGTGGTTGGCCTACCTCGTACTCCACGGGGGAAGGATGCTGTTTGGGTTGTGGTGGACCGTCTCAGCAAGTCCGCGCATTTCATTCCTATTCGCACTACCAATTCAACGAGCGACTTGGCTCCCATCTATGTGCGAGAGATTGTGAGACTGCATGGTCTACCCAAGACCATTATCTCTGATCGGGATGCGAAATTTGTATCAAAATTCTGGGAGAGTTTGCAGAGTGCTTTGGGTACACAGCTTCGCCTTAGTACTGCTTTCCACCCTCAGACGGATGGGCAGTCTGAGCGTACCATTCAGACTTTGGATGACATGCTCAGGGCCTGTGTGATGGCTTGGAAAGGTAGCTAGGAAGATCATTTGCCATTGGCAGAGTTTGCGTATAATAACAGTTATCATTCCAGCATCCGGGCTGCTCCTTATGAGGTACTGTATGGCCGGAAGTGCAGATCGCCGCTGTGTTGGGATGCTGTGGGCGAGAGAGCAGTTCTTGGACCAGATTGGGTTCAGCAGACTGTTGATCGCGTGGCGGAGGTACGGCAAAATCTTCTTGCAGCGCAAAGCCGACAGAAAAGCTATGCTGATGTTAGGAGGCGAGATTTGGAGTTTGAGGTGAGTGATAGCGTACTCTTGCGAGTATCTCCCACCAAGGGTGTGGTTCGATTTGGCATCAAGGGAAAGCTCAGTCCGAGGTATGTTGGGCCATTTCCTATCATCGCCCGAGTTGGTAAGCTGGCCTATCGTCTGGAGCTACTGGAATCCATGCAAGGTGTGCATGATGTGTTCCATGTCTCGATGTTGAGGAAATACTTGCATGATCCAGAGTTGGTGGTTCCGTTGGAACCATTAGTGCTTGAGCAGGACCTCACCTTCGAGTCCCGTCCTGTGAAAATTCTGGGGACTTCGGAGCGAGTGATGAAGAATAGGACACTCAAGTTTGTCAAAGTCCTGTGGTCACATCAGACCGAGAGAGAAGCGACTTGGGAGCTAGAGTCTCGCATGCGCGAGAAGTATCCCGAGCTTTTCGCTTCAGGTATGTGATGTGAGACCTAGCTATCTTTTGCTTTGCTGGGTTGCGTTTTGGTGCGAATTAGATTCGAGGTCGAATCCTGTTGAAGGGGGGGAGAATGTGACACCACGGAGTGTTGAAACCTTATTTAATGTGAATGTTGAGCTCAAAAACATTATGAAATATGGTATTGGAGGTTAAAACCATATGGTATGAGGTTTAATTGCGTTTCCAGTCCATTTCCGGGAGTTTGGGCCTTTTCGGGGGAGTTTGGGCCTAAAAGAAGGGGTTGTGGGCTTTGGTGTGATGGAGTATGAGTCCATTTAGGATTAGGAGACTTGTGTGGGCTGGTAAAAGGGCCTCCCCCTGCCCTTAATGCGCCCCCACCAGCCCTTGTGCGCCCCCCACCTTCCCCTTGTGCCCTAGCCGCACTCCCCCTCCCCTCCCCCTTGTGGCCGTGCGCCCCCTCCCCTTGCCCCCTTTGCTCCCCACCTCTCCACCACCTCTCCTCCACCACCTTGCTGCCCTAGGGTAGTTTCCCCACCCCTGCACCTCGAAGATCCGTCCATTGGAGCGAGGAGCGAGGAGCGAGGAGCGATCCGGGAGGAGATCTATTGGGTTTTCGTGCGTCGGGCGAAGGTATGGCCATGGGACTCCCTGGGGTTGGGATAGGTACTGTTCTAAGGATCATTATCATGTTTTTAGATCAATTGGTGGTGCTGGAATTGAGTATATTAGATGAAATCTAGAAGTTGTCACGTTCTCTGTTTCGGACAGCATGAGCAGTCGACCTAGGGTTTAGTTTTTTGCCAATTTAGAGTCCGAATTTGGACGGCCGCCTGTTGAAGAAGTTGTAGGTAATTTCAATATCTTTCTGTGGGTATAAAGAATGTCCAATTCCGATCAGCCGTTTGAAAGTTATAGCTGTTTTACCTAGCGTGTTAAAATCTATGATGTGATTGGAACAGATCACGGTATCCTGTAGATTAAACCACTTTAGAGTCCGAATCAGTCTTTCCATATACTTAGAAAAAGTTAGGAAATTTCCTAATCAACGCGAGGATGTACTCGTTTAATTGATTCGGAGTTCCAGAACCCAAGTTATGCATTTTGGAAGGCAGCTGTCCCGACGGGACAGAACCTCTATTTTTGAGTTTTGCGAGTAGTTGGCAATGTCGGGGTAGATGAGGGTTTGCGTACTGTTTTGTGGACATGATTGTGAGTGTGTGGTACCTATGTGCAGGTGGTGCGACCCCGGGAGTGCCTTCTACTTCCCGCCAATCCGTTGCCCGTGGTTGAGGCAAGTGTATTGTAATGGATAGCGGTTTGTATGTTGCTAGTTGAGACTAGATGAAATTGATTATATGATATGATCACTTGCTATGCTTTAATGATTGCCAATGATATGATGAGTATACTTATTATGTTATGATGCCATGTGTTAATGTACAAGTTAATTATGATGTTGGCATATTTGCATACATGGCATGTTACATGGCCCGGGCGGTGAGAAAGTCATAACTAGTCCGGGGAAGGTCGGTGAGAAAGTTATCACTATTCCGGAGAGTGTAGGATCGAAGTATACGAATATAGCAATTAGAGGGGGGTGAATGATTGTGCGGAAGCTAAAACCAAAGTCAAATCGCATGTATTCTTTTTTGTAAAGATCTTGACGAACCTCTTTGATAGTATTAGAACCCTCATGGTAATCACAAAGAGATTTCCATACCTCATATGCGGATTTGAGATGGATCACACGATCAAAACCGCTGCGTCCCAAACCTTGGATGATCAAGTTTCGCGCCTTGCTGTTTGCTTCAACATGTGTGCGATTGGTGTCGTTGACGTTGTCGTTTGCAAGAACTTCATATGGCTTGTAGACTTTCTTCCAAATTGTGAAGCCCTGTGCTTGGATGAACGCCTCCATCTTGGCCTTCCAAAACTGAAAATCAACACTATCGAACACACATGGTTTTGTCGAATAACGATCCATTGATCTAATCACCGGTTACGATAGATTAGAAAAACCTTGCTCTGATACCACTTGTAGGATCGAAGTATATGAATATAGCAATCAGAGGGGGGGTGAATGATTGTGCGGAAGCTAAAACCAAATTCTTGATCTACTAAAAGTTCACCCCAAAACAGAACCAAATAATTGCCTCGTATTCGACAAAAAACAGAATGATAGAGGTTTGGTAAAACGCGAATTCCCAGAGATCCAACCGTCGGAACGATCTGAAATTTGGACACAAGAAACTAGATTCCAATAAGAATCGAACCCAAAAAGAATCAGCTGATCGGACTTACGGATCAAAAGTTATGAACCTCGCAAGCTTGTTGTGACAGAAGATGACGAGAATAGATCTAACTAGAATTGTAGCTCGCCGAAAGATTTGGAGAACTTGATCTTTATTTCTCCTTTCTTTTGTCTAAAGTACTCCAAACAAAAGAGTACAACCCTAAAGCTTGCTCAAAGCTTGATGCCCTTCAACAGGAGACAACCCCTCCTATTTAAAGGAGCAAAACACAAGGAGTCATTAATACAATTCCTACTCCTAATCCTAGAAGGAGTCCCACTCCTAGTCCTAGAAGGAGTCCCACTCCTAATCCTAGAAAGAGTATGTATTCAACACAACTCCTCTTGGCCCAACCTGGCCGAGTACAACTCTTGCACGCGTATGGCAACCCTACTATACTCACGTGACTAACACTTTGCACGCGAATGACCTCCTGCCATTCTCACGTGACTAACCATTCTTCATGTGCACCATTCTCTTAGCCCGAACGTCCCGCATGACATCCTTGACAACCAAGACCTCAGTTCCCCTGAACCTAGTCCCGAACCTCAGTTCCTCCATGAACCTAGTTCCGGTCCCGTCATCGACCACATTCGCCCTCGAGCAATACCTGCACATGAACAAACCACAAAACGATTCCGAGCACAAGTCCGCGACTTGACTCAACATTAGTCCATGCAAATACTCACACGAGCATTGCGTAAAGTCCGCTTGAAAACAAGCATCATGAAATTCTCACAAATTTCATAATCTCAAATTCAAACCAGAATTCAATTCCAAAATTGCTCAAAACCCTAATCGAGCAAAAAACCATTCACGCCGAACCAAAAATCCGGTCCGGCGCAAACGTGAAAAACAAGTCAAAAATCCACCTTGCTTGTGGAGGGAGAGTCCGTCGTACCGCCTTGAGGAAACTACTGAGTGGCATGCTTGAAGCATACATCTTGTATTTTGAGGGAATGGCATGCTTGAAGCATACTTCTTATCTTTTAGGGAAAGCATCCTGAAGCACATAACTTGAGGTTTTTGCTTTTAACAACCCTTTTTTTAACTGATTCTCTTTTCCTTTATTTTTTGATTGTAAACATGCAAGGAGATTAAAAGATCTTTTGAAAGAGTAAAGCTGAAAACACACTTACTTCATAGCCCAAATTTTGTCAAGAAGATTCAATATCAAGCCTAGAAGAGTAAGATATCACAGAGTAATTAGCTATAGGCAATCAGACCAAGGAATTCTGCAATGTCATTTTTAGTTCAAGTGGAACAATTTAGATTATCATATATTAGCACAATTACATAATATATAAAGAAATATGATAAAGTGAGCTCATTAAGTGAAAGAACTTGGCAAGGAAACTCCCCCTCAAAACAAACCTATTGGATGAACAATCCCAAGTTCTCCCCGAATAAAAGTAAAACGAGAAGAGGACAAAGGTTTTGTGAAAATGTCTGCCAATTGATGTTCAATATCCACATGGTGAAGCATAATGTTGCCTTTTCAACATGATCTCTAAGAAAGTGAAATCTGATGTCAATGTGTCCAAGAAAGAGAATTACTCAAGAAGTGGCATGAACCAGATGTACTTTTTCTATCAATTCTACATCCTCCAAATTCAGCATCAAAGAAAGCTCTTAAACTAATGCATGAGGAAGCAGAAAGCCAAATGCCAAAATCTTGAGTACCACGGAGATACCTTAAAATCCTCTTGATAGCTTGTCGATGTGAAGCACGCGGGGAAGCTTGAAAACGAGCACACAAGCACACAAAGAAACTCCAATTATCTCATCCTCAACAAAGATCATCATCATCTTAATCAACAAAGATACTCTCCCTGAACATATGCACTGTACTGCACTATTTGGACTAGTGCCTTTTGCGAAAACAGAGGTGGAAGAAGCATCTTGAAAAATAACACTTTTAGCACGAGATGCACGAGTGAAGGAGGAGAACCAATTCTTATCATCGGACATGTGGCGTGAGCATCCGGAATCCACTATCCATATGTTCTCCTTCTTCGCGTGAGAAGCCTACATAGAAGAAGAAAGTGTCGAGGTCTCGGTACTGGGGTTAGAAATAAGATGTTTAGGAATCCAGTACTGAGACACACGACGCACAACAGTAGGCACAACACGAGCATTCTTATGCACAAAGATAGATTTGTCTTTTCCCGTGTTCTTACCAACAAAAGGTGTTTGCATCACCCTAGGCACATAATGAGAAACAAAGCGTGCATGTCTGAAATTAGACCTAGCATTAGTTCTTTCTTTCTTTTGTTCTTTGGCTAGTCTAAAGCAAAAATCTACTAAATGTCCATCTCTACCACAATGAGTGCAAGTGTACTTAACAGGATTTTTGGCTTTAGAAGTAGAAGCATCATTTGCATTCATCATAGTAGAAGATAACACTCCAGTAGACTTAAAGACAATTTTCTTAGGCTCATTGACAATTTCAAATTTTCCTCCTTCAAGTGATTTAACAACAGTAGGAGCATGTGATTTATGATGAGCATAAGAATCAAAACCTAAACCTTTGTTATGAGTGCTGACTTTTGATTGATCCAAGATCATGTTTAGGTTTTTCTTTCCTTTAGTGAAACGTTCTAATGACTTTTCCAAGTAATCAATTTTTCGAGAAAGAGTTAAACAATTATTACAGGGAACGTTCACTTTTCCTTTTTGCTTGCAACAAGTTGAGCATGAAAGAACCTCATGTGTAAGCAAATCTTCTGTCATTTGAGAAGCCCTAGCATTTGCATCATGCAACTTCAATTCTAGTATGGAGCATTTAGAACATGGAGTTGTATCATGCAAATCAATGGTAGAACAACTAGCATGTTTAACAAGTTTCTCATTTTTCTCATTTTCAGCATTGATTTGCTCTAACAAGGAAACATGTTCTTTCCTAAGCAAAGTAAGCTCATTGTAAATTAAGTCACATGATTTGCAAGCATCATCATTAGGAATCAAGGTTTTAAGTCTAGCAATTTCAGCATTCAATGACTCCACAACAAAATCATATTTCTTAATTTTCTTGTCACGTTTATCAAGCAATTTACTAAGTCGAGCAACATCAATAGCTAATTCATCGTAAGAAGGATCTACCTCATTGAAGTCGCTGTTGTGGTCGTCCTCAGTGAAGCTGTTGCTGCTTTTAGCCAGGAGACACAACCCCGTCAACTCATGCTTGCTTGGAGTTGCATCGTCCTCACTGCTCTCCGAATCCACATCGCTCAAATTGACTTGTTCAAGAGCGGAAAGAACTCGGTGGACAACTTTGCTGTTGATGAAGCTTTTCTTCTTTCTATTACTTGAAGAGAACTTCTTTTTCTCTTTTCTTCTGTCGTTGTCCTTCTCCTCCCTTGATGCTTTACTTGCAAGTTTTGAACAGTTTGGACGAATGTGGTCGAGATCACCACACTCATAGCATCTTGGAGGATCACCACCACCTCTCTTTCTCTTTATCACATTTTTCAAAGCTTTGTTAAAGCGAGAAGAAAGTAGTGACAAGTCTTCTTCTGAGAATTGCTCAATCTGTTCATCGGTTAGTGAAGACAAGAAAGATAGAGCAAAACTTGAAGCAGCACCATTATGAGATATGCTAGATTGAGATGTCAAAGCAATTGATTTATGATCATTCTTTCTAGCAAGAACATCTAATTCATGAGTTTTCAACTTAGAATACAGAACATCTAATGTAAGTGAACTCATGATAGTAGATTCTCTAATGGATGTAACTTTCATCTCCCAAATAGACATGTCTAATGCACCAAACAATTGTCTAGCATTAGCAGCATCATCAAAGCTAACTCCAACAGCACGCAAATTGCTAAAAATCTTATTAAAGCGTGCAAAGAAATCATTCAACGACTCACCGAGTTTCATCTCAAATCGCATGTATTCTTTTTTGTAAAGATCTTGACGAACCTCTTTGATAGTATTAGAACCCTCATGGTAATCACAAAGAGATTTCCATACCTCATATGCGGATTTGAGATGGATCACACGATCAAAACCGCTGCGTCCCAAACCTTGGATGATCAAGTTTCGCGCCTTGCTGTTTGCTTCAACATGTGTGCGATTGGTGTCGTTGACGTTGTCGTTTGCAAGAACTTCATATGGCTTGTAGACTTTCTCCCAAATTGTGAAGCCCTGTGCTTGGATGAACGCCTCCATCTTGGCCTTCCAAAACTGAAAATCAACACCATCGAACACACATGGTTTTGTCGAATAACGATCCATTGATCTAATCACCGGTTAAGATAGATTAGAAAAACCTTGCTCTGATACCACTTGTAGGATCGAAGTATATGAATATAGCAATCAGAGGGGGGTGAATGATTGTGCGGAAGCTAAAACCAAATTCTTGATCTACTAAAAGTTCACCCCAAAACAGAACCAAATAATTGCCTCGTATTCGACAAAAACAGAATGACAGAGGTTCGGTAAAACGCGAATTCCTCGAGATCCAACCATCGGAACGATCTGAAATTTGGACACAAGAAACTAGATTCCAATACGAATCGAACGCAAAAAGAATTAGCTCGATCGGACTTACGGATCAAAAGTTATGAACATCATAAGCTTGTTGTGACAGAAGATGACGAGAATAGATCTAACTAGAATTGTAGCTCGCTGAAAGATTTGAAGAACTTGATCTTTATTTCTCCTTTCTTTTGTCTAAAGTACTCTAAACAAAAGAGTACAACCCTAAAGCTTGCTCAAAGCTTGATGCCCTTCAACAGGAGACAACCCCTCCTATTTAAAGGAGCAAAACACAAGGAGTCATTAATACAATTCCTACTCCTAATCCTAGAAGGAGTCCCACTCCTAGTCCTAGAAGGAGTCCCACTCCTAATCCTAGAAAGAGTATGTATTCAACACAACTCCTCTTGGCCCAACCTGGCCGAGTACAACTCTTGCACGCGTATGGCAACCCTACTATACTCACGTGACTAACACTTTGCACGCGAATGACCTCCTGCCATTCTCACGTGACTAACCATTCTTCATGTGCACCATTCTCTTAGCCCGAGCGTCCCGCATGACATCCTTGACAACCAAGACCTCGCCTCTCGAACCTAGTCCCGAACCTCAGTTCCTCCATGAACCTAGTTCCGGTCCGTCATCGACCACATTCGCCTCGAGCAATACACGCACATGAACAAACCACAAAACGATTCCGAGCACAAGTCCGCGACTTGACTCAACATTAGTCCATGCAAATACTCACACGAGCATTGCGTAAAGTCCGCTTGAAAACAAGCATCATGAAATTCTCACAAATTTCATAATCTCAAATTCAAACCAGAATTCAATTCCAAAATTGCTCAAAACCCTAATCGAGCAAAAAACCATTCACGCCGAACCAAAAATCCGGTCCGGCGCAAACGTGAAAACAGCCGTCAAAAATCCACCTTGCTTGTGGAGGGGAGAGTCCGTCGTACACGCGAAACTTACTGGAGTGGCATGCTTGAAGCATACATCTTGTATTTTGAGGGAATGGCATGCTTGAAGCATACTTCTTATCTTTTAGGGAAAGCATCCTGAAGCACATAACTTGAGGTTTTTGCTTTTAACAACCCTTTTTTTAACTGATTCTCTTTTCCTTTATTTTTTGATTGTAAACATGCAAGGAGATTAAAAGATCTTTTGAAAGAGTAAAGCTGAAAACACACTTACTTCATAGCCCAAATTTTGTCAAGAAGATTCAATATCAAGCCTAGAAGAGTAAGATATCACAGAGTAATTAGCTATAGGCAATCAGACCAAGGAATTCTGCAATGTCATTTTTAGTTCAAGTGGAACAATTTAGATTATCATATATTAGCACAATTACATAATATATAAAGAAATATGATAAAGTGAGCTCATTAAGTGAAAGAACTTGGCAAGGAAACTCCCCCTCAAAACAAACCTATTGGATGAACAATCCCAAGTTCTCCCCGAATAAAAGTAAAACGAGAAGAGGACAAAGGTTTTGTGAAAATGTCTGCCAATTGATGTTCAGTATCCACATGGTGAAGCACAATGTTGCCTTTTTCAACATGATCTCTAAGAAAGTGAAATCTGATGTCAATGTGTCCAAGAAAGAGAATTACTCAAGAAGTGGCATGAACCAGATGTACTTTTTCTATCAATTCTACATCCTCCAAATTCAGCATCAGAGAAAGCTCTTAAACTAATGCATGAGGAAGCAGAAAGCCAAATGCCAAAATCTTGAGTACCACGGAGATACCTTAAAATCCTCTTGATAGCTTGTCGATGTGAAGCACGCGGGGAAGCTTGAAAACGAGCACACAAGCACACAAAGAAACTCCAATTATCTCATCCTCAACAGCATCATCATCATCTTAATCAACAAAGATACTCTCCCCCTGAACATATGCACCTGTACCTGCACTATTTGGACTAGTGCCATTTGCGAAAACAGAGGTGGAAGAAGCATCTTGAAAAATAACACTTTTAGCACGAGATGCACGAGTGAAGGAGGAGAACCAATTCTTATCATCGGACATGTGGCGTGAGCATCCGGAATCCACTATCCATATGTTCTCCTTCCTCGCGTGAGAAGCCTACATAGAAGAAGAAAGTGTCGAGGTCTCGGTACTGGGGTTAGAAATAAGATGTTTAGGAATCCAAGATCTTGAGACACACGACGCACAACAAAGAGGCACAACACGAGCATTCTTATGCACAAAGATAGATTTGTCTTTTCCCGTGTTCTTACCAACAAAAGGTGTTTGCATCACCCTAGGCACATAATGAGAAACAAAGCGTGCATGTCTGAAATTAGACCTAGCATTAGTTCTTTCTTTCTTTTGTTCTTTGGCTAGTCTAAAGCAAAAATCTACTAAATGTCCATCTCTACCACAATGAGTGCAAGTGTACTTAACAGGATTTTTGGCTTTAGAAGTAGAAGCATCATTTGCATTCATCATAGTAGAAGATAACACTCCAGTAGACTTAAAGACAATTTTCTTAGGCTCATTGACAATTTCAAATTTTCCTCCTTCAAGTGATTTAACAACAGTAGGAGCATGTGATTTATGATGAGCATAAGAATCAAAACCTAAACCTTTGTTATGAGTGCTGACTTTTGATTGATCCAAGATCATGTTTAGGTTTTTCTTTCCTTTAGTGAAACGTTCTAATGACTTTTCCAAGTAATCAATTTTTCGAGAAAGAGTTAAACAATTATTACAGGGAACGTTCACTTTTCCTTTTTGCTTGCAACAAGTTGAGCATGAAAGAACCTCATGTGTAAGCAAATCTTCTGTCATTTGAGAAGCCCTAGCATTTGCATCATGCAACTTCAATTCTAGTATGGAGCATTTAGAACATGGAGTTGTATCATGCAAATCAATGGTAGAACAACTAGCATGTTTAACAAGTTTCTCATTTTTCTCATTTTCAGCATTGATTTGCTCTAACAAGGAAACATGTTCTTTCCTAAGCAAAGTAAGCTCATTGTAAATTAAGTCACATGATTTGCAAGCATCATCATTAGGAATCAAGGTTTCAAGTCTAGCAATTTCAGCATTCAATGACTCCACAACAAAATCATATTTCTTAATTTTCTTGTCACGTTTATCAAGCAATTTACTAAGTCGAGCAACATCAATAGCTAATTCATCGTAAGAAGGATCTACCTCATTGAAGTCATTTGTTGTGGTCGTCCTCAGTGAAGCTGTTGCTGCTTTTAGCCAGGAGACACAACCCCGTCAACTCATGCTTGCTTGGAGTTGCATCGTCCTCACTGCTCTCCGAATCCACATCGCTCAAATTGACTTGTTCAAGAGCGGAAAGAACTCGGTGGACAACTTTGCTGTTGATGAAGCTTTTCTTCTTTCTATTACTTGAAGAGAACTTCTTTTTCTCTTTTCTTCTGTCGTTGTCCTTCTCCTCCCTTGATGCTTTACTTGCAAGTTTTGAACAGTTTGGACGAATGTGGTCGAGATCACCACACTCATAGCATCTTGGAGGATCACCACCACCTCTCTTTCTCTTTATCACATTTTTCAAAGCTTTGTTAAAGCGAGAAGAAAGTAGTGACAAGTCTTCTTCTGAGAATTGCTCAATCTGTTCATCGGTTAGTGAAGACAAGAAAGATAGAGCAAAACTTGAAGCAGCACCATTATGAGATATGCTAGATTGAGATGTCAAAGCAATTGATTTATGATCATTCTTTCTAGCAAGAACATCTAATTCATGAGTTTTCAACTTAGAATACAGAACATCTAATGTAAGTGAACTCATGATAGTAGATTCTCTAATGGATGTAACTTTCATCTCCCAAATAGACATGTCTAATGCACCAAACAATTGTCTAGCATTAGCGGATCATCAAAGCTAACTCCAACAAAGACGCAAATTGCTAAAAATCTTATTAAAGCGTGCAAAGAAATCATTCAACGACTCACCGAGTTTCATCTCAAATCGCATGTATTCTTTTTTGTAAAGATCTTGACGAACCTCTTTGATAGTATTAGAACCCTCATGGTAATCACAAAGAGATTTCCATACCTCATATCTTGGATTTGAGATGGATCACACGATCAAAACCGCTGCGTCCCAAACCTTGGATGATCAAGTTTCGCGCCTTGCTGTTTGCTTCAACATGTGTGCGATTGGTGTCGTTGACGTTGTCATTTGCAAGAACTTCATATGGCTTGTAGACTTTCTCCCAAATTGTGAAGCCACATTAGCTTGGATGAACGCCTCCATCTTGGCCTTCCAAAACTGAAAATCAACACCATCGAACACACATGGTTTTGTCGAATAACGATCCATTGATCTAATCACCGGTTAAGATAGATTAGAAAAACCTTGCTCTGATACCACTTGTAGGATCGAAGTATATGAATATAGCAATCAGAGGGGGGTGAATGATTGTGCGGAAGCTAAAACCAAATTCTTGATCTACTAAAAGTTCACCCCAAAACAGAACCAAATAATTGCCTCGTATTCGACAAAAACAGAATGACAGAGGTTCGGTAAAACGCGAATTCCTCGAGATCCAACCATCGGAACGATCTGAAATTTGGACACAAGAAACTAGATTCCAATACGAATCGAACGCAAAAAGAATTAGCTCGATCGGACTTACGGATCAAAAGTTATGAACATCATAAGCTTGTTGTGACAGAAGATGACGAGAATAGATCTAACTAGAATTGTAGCTCGCTGAAAGATTTGAAGAACTTGATCTTTATTTCTCCTTTCTTTTGTCTAAAGTACTCCAAACAAAAGAGTACAACCCTAAAGCTTGCTCAAAGCTTGATGCCCTTCAACAGGAGACAACCCCTCCTATTTAAAAGAGCAAAACACAAGGAGTCATGAATACAATTCCTACTCCTAATCCTAGAAGGAGTCCCACTCCTAGTCATAAAAGGAGTCCCACTCCTAATCCTAGAAAGTGTATGTATTCAACACAACTCCTCTTGGCCCAACCTGGCCGAGTACAACTCTTGCACGCGTATGGCAACCCTACCATACTCACGTGACTAACACTTTGCACGCAAATGACCTCCTGCCATTCTCACGTGACTAACCATTCTTCATGTGCACCATTCTCTTAGCCCGAATGTCCCGCATGACATCCTTGATCACCAAGACCTCAGTTCCCCTGAACCTAGTCCCGAACCTCAGTTCCTCCATGAACCTATGTAACACCCCAAAATTTTGCTTTCCTTAAATTCATGTGTGATTTGGCACCTTGGTGAATTTTTGGAATTTTCTGGAATTTATTTGGATTTATTTGGAATTTATTTGAATTTATTCCATTTTGAAATAATTAAAGAATTTAATTTTGCAAATAAAATTTTGTTGGAAATATTTTATTTGAGTCCAAAATGATCCAAAATATTTTCCAGAATTTTTCTGGAATTTTTCTGAGTCATTTGCTATTTTTAATGAATTAAATGAATTACTGGGAATTATTTTAAATATTAAATCGCTGGAAAATCCAACTCGGGTCAAGTATCGTTTCATCCGACCGAAGTCGGACTCGAGTCCGACCCGAGCGATTGACTCGGCCGAACCCACTCCTAACCCTAATCAATCCCAACCGTTGGATCAAGATCCAACGGCCGAGATCCGTCGACCGACCGAGCCGTGTCCGGATCGACCGGACCCGCGCCAGCGATCGTGGCCGTTGGTTGTGCCACGTGGACGGCCACGATTTCATCGTCTCCGCCCGAGTCCGAGCTGGACTCCGCCGCCGTGGAGAGCTAGGTCTCCGTTTTCTACACGGACGCCGAGGCTATTTAATGCCCGGGGCATACCCCGAGGATCGCCATCCCACGCCGGTTCCGAAACCCTAGCTCGCGCCGCTAGGATCCCCACCGTCTCGCCGTTATTGCTCGCTGGAGTTGGAAGTCTGCATTCGCCGCGATTAAACGCCGATATTGCCGCCGCCCGTCGTCCCTCCGTCATCAAGCCCAGATCCGGATTCCCCAAGAAGGCGAGGCAGCGTTAGGGTACCTCACTTCAGCCGGAGCGCGCCCGAAGCACGCCGACGGCAAGGTAAATCGTCCCGTCTCACGGTCAAGCCCGGCGCCGCGCGTGCCATCGCCGTCCACGAGCCGTGCACCGTTGGATCCAGATCGGACGGCAGCGGTGAGTTCACGTGTTTCCCAAACCCTAGAAACCCGATTAGATGCGGGCCGCTGGATCAAGATCCAGCGGTTCACAATCGCCACGTCTTTGTATCGGTGCGATTATAGGATTAGATGCGGACCGTCCGATCTAGATCGAGCGCCCACGAGCATCGAGTAGTTTCAACGTATTAAACCCTGGATCCAATCCGCGCCGCTGATTTTCAAACCAACTGACGAGATTGCGCCACGTGTCGGGAAGTTGGACCGACGCGGTCGCCGGCGAATCCGCAGCGTGCGTGGCAATGACGCCGACACGCCGGGCCCGCGCGTGTCGAGGGCCCG
Source organism: Rhipidocladum racemiflorum (assembly GCA_036346355.1). Taxonomy (NCBI): domain Eukaryota; kingdom Viridiplantae; phylum Streptophyta; class Magnoliopsida; order Poales; family Poaceae; genus Rhipidocladum; species Rhipidocladum racemiflorum. The sequence continues at coordinate 43,462,600 of CM070577.1, read as the reverse complement.
CATGTCGCTGGCTAACCCAGCCAGCGCCGACGTCACCCATGACGTCACAAAGGTCCCACTGCCGCGGTGGGCCGAGCTCACGACGTCGGCCGATGACGCGTCACCCGAGTGGGCCCACATGTCGATCCACGTGGCCGTGGACCGAGTCCACCGTGGACCCGAGCCGAGCGTGGACCAGAGCCTATGGATCGGCCGACGCCAAGAGCCAATCGAGAGCTGCCACGTGTCCATGCCGACGCAATAATTAATTTCCAAAAGAAAATTATTTATTAATTCGAATAATGATTTCAAATTTAGATTCAAACTTCAAACGCTTATAACTTTTGCGTTTCAACTCCGATTTGAGCGATTCAAATTTCTAAATTTGTATAAAATTAAGACCTACCTAAATATAAATTTTATTTAATTTTTGGACTAAAGTTTTTCTCTGTAAAATTATTTAATTGATTATTTAAACTTTAAATAATCATAACTTCGCGTTTAACTCCAAATTTGATTTATTCCAGTTTCTAAAAATCCAGAAAATTATGTTCTCTCTGTTTATGGATTTTATTTGGAGTTTTGGGATCTTTTTGCATAGTGTTTATTTGTGTATTTGCTATTTGCACGCTTTACGAGTAGACGTTGAAGTGCTTGGGAAGGATTCGAAGGAGAAGTGTTGACTCAGATCCAACTCAAGACCAAGAGCAAGTGCTTTTTGAAGGCAAGTTGTGCTTTGACCATGTTGATCCCATTTCAAATCTATTTTGATTTAAACTATTGCATGCTAGTTTAATTAGAAAGATACTTTGGTTTAAACCTGGGGTTAGATAAATACCAATTTGCTATATGACACCTTGATTACTTAAGTATGTGCCATGACCCTTTGTCACCCTAGTTGTGGTTTACTAGTTGGACATTATTAAATTGCCAACATGGGTTTAGATCGTTGTAGTATCTTTGCTTAGACACACTCGTGCTCATGACATGATTTTGGATAATCAAATGCTAATATTGACTTAATGATATATTGAACCTGTTTTGGAAAAGTATCATGTGACGTTGATGGCACGTGGTGCATGGTAATCAAGCGGGGTTTGATAAGCGATTTTCGGCCAGGGGCATGTGGCAAGAGTAATCAGGTGGGCCAGTGTGGCATGGGGAGTGTTGATTTGGTTTTTCGTAGTCTTGCCCTGGTCACTCTAAGGACTTAACCTTGCAAGCCTTTGAACTGGTCATACTTGCAACCACATGGTGGAATGGGACGGCCCTAGTTGACTAAGTCGCTAAGGACTCACTTGTGGAGCCTCAGGGTGTCGATTACACCTTTTGTGTGATTGTACGGGGAGCGTATCGTGGTCGTGGCCAGTACCCATCTAACGGTGTGTTGGTCCCATACTTCGCCTTGGCTAAGGGAAGGGATGGTGTAGAGCACGAACCTGAGAGGACCACCTGTGTTGTTTGAGGCTTCCAAAGGCTTTGTTATGATCGCTCATTCGCATACTTTTGTATGGCGATTCACTACCGACGTGGTGAGTGGATTGTATCTTGTGGGTAAAGTGCATAACCTCTGCAGAGTGTAGAATCTATTTGAATAGCCGAGTCCACTCTTGATCGACAATGCTCTGAATTACAAATCAAGGGTTAGATTTTCTCAAAATAACTTGGATTTGAGAAGTTGGGTTGGTTTAACAAAGAAGATGATGGAAATATGGTTTAGGATGGGGAAAAATGTTATTTAAACTTTTTGAAAAGTTATTTATGCTTTACTTGTTTTTATCGCTTTGAATCTACTTATATTACTTGTCAAATGTCAAGTTTACATAAATATACCTTAAGCTATTCCTTTGTACCAAGCCATGCATATAGTATACTAGCTTGCATTACTGCATGACTTGTTGAGTACCAAGTACTCACCCTTGCCTCAACACAATACCAGTTGAAGAGGAGACTACGCCCGGTTCGGAGGAGGAACTCCAAGAGGACCCGCCTACTTAGGGATGCGAGCCCGATCGGTTGCCTGTGGTATAATGGATGGCGCCACCAGTTTATTTGATTTTCCGCTGCTATTATTTCTCTTTTAATAAGTTACGCCTTGCAAGGCATATATTTGTAACTTGGCCATAAGGTCGAGTAACCCTTTGATTATTTAAATAAAGTACTTTGATAATATCGTTTGGTATGATTGTGATATATACCGATGTTAAGGCTGTGTGCACTAAGCGCGTTCTGGACTAGTGCTGAATACACAGAGGGTCCGGATTTGCAAATTCGGGTCCCGACAGAGGTGGTATCGAGCCATACTTGATCAGAAGCTCAACCCTAAGCTAGAATGGTCGTAGTGAGGATAAAACCTATTTTCTAAAGCTAAAAATTTGTGAAGACAAGAAATGACCTCTCGACTTATCCCCTTCTCTCTTTTCTTGCCTCTTGCTGAAATTTTCCCTTACCTCGTCACGATCGAAAAATCCGAGTTCTTACGAAAAGCACTCTTGTGACAGATGGAGGAAGAGTTCAACTACGTTGATCTAGGAGTTGGTCACGCCGTGGAACTTTGGCACATGCTACAAACTCTCGGAGATTTTGAGAAGCCCCAATACCAAGTGGAAGTGATCGGACAAGCGAGGATTGATCAAGGCTTGTGACGTGAGGATTGAGGTACCACTGTCGGGAAGAGGGGCCCAGGCAATCGCCCGATACACCGTGCCCGCTAGAAGATCTACAATGCAGGCAGTATCCAAGAAGTTTCACGACGAGCAATGCGGCACATTACGATATCCACGCCAGAGAGTTGGAAAGCACGGTGTTCCGTTATCATCCGCGCCAGCGATAACCTTCTTGACCCGAAGACGATTCAGATGAGAATGCCACGGTTACATACGCTTAGCCACGATTTGTCGTCGCCAGGAGGATGTACTAGATAATACAAGCAAGGAGCTACGAAGGCCCGCAAGGAGATCACGGCGAGAGAAGAAACGAGATGGCGGGAAGCTCAAGAGTATGTGGCACACCTTCTACGAAGGATTGACGAGTTGGAGATGACTTTGTACGGACTGCACTCCAGAGCCAAGATTGAGCTACACGAGCCAGATCCAGAGGAGTCGGATCTCGATGAGGACACTCGCTTCTTCGACTACCACAGATGACATAGTCGCCGGACATGGCGATCGTTTCGCGCCTATGCCGCAAAGACCCGTACCAGGCCGTGGAGGTTTTCTCGATGAGTGAGCTTAGGTTCTATAGTGAGACTCCTTCGCCGAGTCGCGTCATAAAATAAAGAGTCACCCTTTAGGCGTTAGACTCCAGAGTTAGTTCGATTTGGATTTGCTTTGTTTGCTGAGTGTGCAGTATGTGTTGCAAGGCCCTTAGGCATTGTAAGCAGCCATACCAAGTTATTAATAATAAAGATGGACCTTAAAGTTACCCCTTTCGCCCCGCATAAGTTCCATATTACTTGTCTATTCTTGTTTCCCTCTCATCTCTAAACCTAGAGCAATCAACAGATGGTGAACACCCGTGGGAACTTTGGAAGCAATGGGAGTGGATCTCGCCCAACAGAAAACCCCAATGATGGAGCACCAAAGACCGCCCATCGGATGTGCAGAATTTTGGAGCATTTCTTGCTGCTCAGACCCAGTTGATGCATGCTATGATGCAACAAATGCAGCACGTCACTGCTCAGGCCACTGCTAATCAAGTTAATCAGGGACCACGCCAGAATACAAGACTATCAGAGTTCATGAGGACTCACCCACCCACTTTCTCTGGGAATGCCAATCCATTGGAAGCCGATGATTGGTTAAGATCAATCGAGAGGAAGCTACACATAGCTCAATGCATAGGGAATGAGAAGGTACTTTACGCTTCTCATCAGTTGGAAGGGACAAATACGAATGGTGGGAGAACTTCGTACACGCAGAGAACCCTCAAGATATCACTTGGGAAGAGTTCACACCATTCCGACAAGATCACGTGCTGAAGGAATCATGGACCTTAAGAAGGAGGAGTTCGTGGCATCAAGCAAGGTAATCACCCGGTGGTCGACTATCTCGAACAAGTTCACACAGCTAGCACGCTACGCACTGAGGATGTAGCGACAGATAAATCCAGATAGCCTCGTTTCATGAAGGGACTTAACTCAGATTGCAAGTAGGGTTGATCACCCACCTCTTTCCAGATTTCTAATAGTTTGTGAATAAGGCTCTTATTCTTGAGGACAAGCGCAAGGAACTGGATGAGAACAGAAGCGCGAGGATGCAACAAAGAAGGATCACGCCAGGAACGCAATGCTTGAGAGTTGCACCAAATCAATTCTTCGATTCCAACCACGTAATGCAACAAGGACACCCTCCTCAAAGACCAAGACCATCGACCGTAACTACTGCACTCCCAGCCCCGCTAGAAACGCTACCTGTGCAAACAGGGAACAAGGAGACGCTGCATAATCAAGAACGAGCCAGACACTTTGCCAACAGCTTGTCCAAAGAAGACAAAGCAGGAGCGACTCCGATTCGTTTCAACCTAGGAACCACCCCAGCTAGGACGCCAAAGACCAGAGCCACACCCTGCATCGTGGTGAGAGGCCGAGTCAACCATGTCACCGCAGATGCACCGCGAAATGCTACGGACGTCAGACCGGGTAAGTTACTTGTTAACTCAAGACTGCTTGAGCTTTGTTTGACTCTGGAGCTTCGCATTCGTTTGTTTCGCAAGGCTTTGCTACTAGAAATGACTTGAGAATTGCAAGACTTAAGTGCATGCTTTTAGTTCAAACCCCTGGTTCCGAACTCCGAACGGAAGTAGGATGTTCCGGGGTGAGAATACTAATAGATGGAATAGAGTTCCTAGCAAACCTTATAATTTTGGAGACCCAGACCTTAGATGTTATATTGGGAATGGATTGGTTATCCAAGCACAAGGCTGTATTGGATTGTGGACGAAGGACTATCTCGGTTGAGAGCCCGTGTGGGAAGAAAGTGGAATTTCAAGCCACTGCAGTTAGAGATGGACAATGATGGTTAACGCAGTACCAAGGCAATCAGCATAGAGGATGTCCCAAGAGTGAATGAGTACCCAGATGTTTTTCCCGAGGATCTACCTGGTATGCCGCCAGACAGTGACATAGAGTTTGTGATAGAGCTTGTACAGTACAAGACCGATAGCAAAGAGACCCTATCGGATGTCTACCGAGGAGTTGGTAGAGATGAAGAAACAAATAGAAGAGTTAATGGAGAAAGGATTTATCGTACCAAGTTCGTCACCGTGGGGAGCACCGCTTTTGTTTGTCAAGAAGAAGGACGGAGTTTCAGGATGTGCATTGACTACCGTGCACTCAATGAAGTCACCGTGAAAAATAAGTATCCGCTACCCAGGATTGATGATTTGTTTGATCGATTAAGAGGAGCCGAGTTTTCTCCAAGATTGATCCGAGATCGGGATACCATCAGTTGAAGATCCGATCGTAAGATATTCAAGACTCGCATTCTCGCCAAGATATGGACATTACGAGTTTACGCTATGTCCTTTGGGCCGATTTAATGCGCCACTTATTTCATGAATATGATGAATAAGGTGTTCATGGAATATTTGGACAAGTTTGTCGTCGTGTTCATAGACGATATCCTAGTCTACTCCAAGACAGAGGATGAACATGCCGAACACTTAAGGCGAGTTTTGGAAAAGCCGAGGAACAAAGCAACTTTTCGCCAAGTTCAGCAAGTGTGATTTTTGGAAGGACAAGGTGGAGTTTCTTGGACATGTAATGACCGCAGAGGGAGTCATTGTGGATCCAAGCAAAGTAGAAGCCGTGGTTACATTGGGAGCAAACCAAGATCGTGACCCAGTTCTGAGTTTCCTTGGAATGGCAGGATATTACCGCTGCTTTCATCGAAGGCTTTTCGACAATTGCGAAACCTCTTACGCAATTGCTGAAGAAGGAAAAGAAGTTTGCATGGGCGCCGGAGAATGTGAGGAAGGATTTCAGAGTCAAGAAGCGATTGACATCGGCCGGTGTTAGTTCTCTGGGATGTTGCTCAAAGCTTCGATATTTATTGTGACGCATCGCGCCAAGGACTTGGATGTGTGCCGATGCAGAATGGAAAGGTCGCCGCTATGCATCAAGGCGCTTGAGGCCGCATGAGGAAAATTATCCGACACATGACCTAGAGTTAGCCGCCGTAGTGCATGCTTTGAAGATATGGCGTCACTATCGATTGGAAAGCAGAGGTGAGGTGTATACGGATCATAAGAGTTTTAAGTACATATTCACCCAATCGGATCTCGAATATGAGGCAAAGGAGATGGCTAGAGTTGATCAAGGACTATAATGTTGGAATCCATTACCATCCTGAAGGCCAACGTAGTAGCCGATGCTCTAAGTCGGAAAAGCCATACCGTGAGTCGCTGCTAGCCACAAGTCGTGATGAGTTATGTGAGGATTTTCAAAGATGAGGATTGAGGTAGTACCTAGCGGATTCTTGGCCGCATTGGAAGTAAAGCCTACCCTAGAGGATCGGATCCAGAAGGACGTAAGGATGATGACAGATCCGCAGGATTAAGTCCATCAAGGAGGAAGGCGAGGCAGAGGACTTCAAATTGGATGAACAAGGCACGTTGTGGATGAAGGATCGCATTTGTGTGCCTAACAAAAAGGAGTTAAAGCAATCGATTTTGGAAGAAGCCCATGACTCTAAGTACTCGATTCATCCTGAAGCGCCAAGATGTATCAGATCTCAAGGAGAGATTCGGTGGCCGAGTATGAAACGTGAAGTTGCCGACCATGTTGCATTGTGCGACGTATGCCGCAGAGTCAAGGCAATGCATCGAAACCAGCAGGATTGCTACAATTACTGAAAATACCCGAGTGGAAGTGGGAGGAAATCGGAATGGATTTCATTACCGGTTTGCCAAAGACTCAAGGAGGTTATGACTCCATATGGGTTATAGTGGATCGCCTGACTAAAGTAGCCCATTTTATCCTCGTGAAGACCACTTACTCGGGAGATAAGTTAGCGAAGTTGTACATGATCAGATTGTCTGCTTGCACGGAGTGCCAAGGAGGATTGTATCAGACAGAGGTACCCAATTTACCTCAAGGTTGGAATAAGTTGCATGAAGCCATGGGGACCCGTTTGAACTTCAAGATGACTTATCATCCACACAGACGGATGGACAGACCGAAAGAGTCAACCAGATTTTGGAGGATATGCTAAGAGCTTGTGCATTAGCTTATGCTACCTCTTGGGATAAGAGTTTGCCGTATGCCGAGTTCAATTACAACAATAGTTATCGTGCTAGTTTACGGATGTCACCTTTTGAGGCCTCAGTATGGTCGACTGCCTGACGCCATTGAATTGGAATGAGACCGTGGCCGTGTCTTTGGGCCTGATATTCTTCAAGAGGTCAAGAAGCAGATCGCCATAATTAGGGAAAGGTTGAAGATAGCCCAATCTCGACGGAAGAGTTACGCCGACAATCGCCGCGAGATTTGAGTTTTGAACCGTAAGACTTTGTATACCTCGAAGTTACGCCTCTCGGGGAGTTAAGAGGTTCCATGCCAAAGGGAAACTTCGCACCCGTTATGTTGGACCATTTAAGATTTTGAGTCGCAGAGGTGAAGTTGCTTATCACCGGAGTTGCCACAACAAGTTAGCAGGTACATGATGTATTCCATGTGTCCCAGTTGAAGAAATGTCTCCGAGTTCCTCGAGGAATGCACACCGCTAGAGTCAATTGAGTTGCATGAGGATTTGACTTATAAGGAACATCCTGTGAGGATTCTAGACACAATGGATCGAGAAACTAGAAACAAGTCAACCCGTTTACAGAGTTCAAAGGAGCAACCATGAAGAAAGCGGCGACTTGGGAGCGAAGAGGATTTGAAGGAAGAATTTCCAAACCTATTCCTTTAGTGAGCCACGAATCTCTGTGGACTAGATTCTATTAAGGGGGGGAGGTTTGTAACACCCCAAAATTTTGCTTTCCTTAAATTCATGTGTTACTTGGCACCTTGGTTAATTTTTGGAATTTTCTTTAATTTATTTTGATTTATTTGGAATTTATTTGAATTTATTCCATTTTGAAATAATTAAAGAATTTAATTTTGCAAATAATATTTTGTTGGAAATATTTTATTTGAGTCGAAAATGATCCAAACTCTTTTCCAGAATTTTTTCTCGAATTTTTCGAGTCATTTGCTATTTTTAATGAATTAAATGAATTATCGAATTATTTTAAATATTAAATCGCTGGAAAATCCAACTCGGGTCAAGTAATCGTTTCATCCGATCGAAGTCGGACTCGAGTCCGACCGAGCCGCTTGACTCGACCGAACCCACTCCTAACTCCTAATCAATCCCAACCGTTGGATCAAGATCCAACGGCCGAGATCCGTCCGACCAGGACCCGAGCCAGGTCCAGGACGGACCGTCGCGCCAGCGATACGTGGCCGTTAGTTGTGCCACGTGGGCGGCCACGATTTCATCGTCTCGCGCCGAAAGTCCGAAGCTGGACTCGCCGGCCGTGTCCGCCGCCGGAGAGCTAGGTCTCCGTTTTACTTACAGGCCGAGGCTATTTAATGCCCGGGGCATACCCCGAGGATCGCCATCCCACGCCGGTTCTGAAACCCTAGCTCGCGCCGCTAGGATCCCCACCGTCTCGCCGTTATTGCTCGCCGGAGTTGGAAGTCTGTTCCGCCGCGATTAAACGCCGATATTCTTTGCCGTCCGTCGTCCTCCGCCGTCATCAAGCCCAGATCCGGATTCCCCAAAGGCGAGGCGCGTTAGAGTACCTCACCGCCGGAGCGCGCGAAGCGCCGACGGCAAGGTCAAATGCGTCCGTCTCACGGTCAAGCCAGCGCGCCATGCGCGTGCCATCGCCGTCACGAGCTTCGTGCACCGTTGGATCCAGAATCGGACGGCAGCGGTGAGTTCACGTGTTTCCCAAACCCTAGAAACCCGATTAGATCTGGACCGCTGGATCAAGATCCAACGGTTCACAATCGCCACGCGTCGTAGCAAAGGCGATTATAGGATTAGATCCGACCGTCCGATCTAGATCGAACGCCCACGAGCATCGAGTAGTTTCAACGTATTAAACCCTGGATCCAATCCGCGCCGCTGATTTTCAAACCAACGGACGAGATTGCGCCACGCGTCGGGAAGTTGACCGACGCGCGTCGTAGCCCACGCTGGCGTGCGTGTAACGCCGACACGCCGGGCCCTGCGTGTCGAGGGGCCCGCATGTCGCTGGCTAACCCAGCGGCGCCGACGTCACCCATGACGCCACGGTGGGTCCCACTGCCGGGCCGTGGCCGAGCTCACGACGCGCGTCGATGACGTCACCCGAGCGGGCCTACATGTCGATCCACGTGAGCCGTGGACCGAGTCCACCGTGGACCCGAGCCGAGCGTGGACCGAGCCTATGGACCGGCGTCGGCCAGGCCAATCGAGCTGCCACGTGTCCATGCCGACGCAATAATTAATTTCCAAAAGAAAATGATTTATTAATTCGAATAATGATTTCAAATTTAGATTCAAACTTCAAACGCTTATAACTTTTATGCTTCAACTCCGATTTGAGCGATTCAAATTTCTAAATTTGTATAAAATTAAGGCCTACCTAAATATAAATTTTATTTAATTTTTGACTAAAGTTTTTCTCTGTAAAATTATTTAATTGATTATTTAAACTTTAAATAATCATAACTTTTATGCTTTAACTCCAAATTTGACGATTCCAGCTTTCTAAAAATCCAGAAAATTATGTTCTCTCTGTTTATGGATTTTATTTGGAGTTTTGGGATCTTTTGCATAGTGTTTATTTGTGTATTTGCTATTTGCACGCTTTACGAGTAGACGTTGAAGTGCCTTAAGGATTCAAGGAGAAGTGTTGACTCAGATCCAACTCAAGACCAAGAGCAAGTGCTTTTTGAAGGCAAGTTGTGCTTTGACCATGTTGATCCCATTTCAAATCTATTTTGATTTAAACTATTGCATGCTAGTTTAATTAGAAAGATACTTTGGTTTAAACCTGGGGGTTAGATAAATACCAATTTGCTATATGACACCTTGATTACTTAAGTATGTGCCATGACCCTTTGTCACCCTAGTTGTGGTTTACTAGTTGGACATTATTAAATTGCCAACATGGGTTTAGATCGTTGTAGTATACTGCTTAGACCTGCTACGTGCTCATGACATGATTTTGGATAATCAAATGCTAATATTGACTTAATGATATATTGAACCTGTTTTGGAAAAGTATCATGTGACGTTGATGGCACGTGGTGCATGGTAATCAACTGGGGTTTGATAAACACGGCCAGGGCATGTGGCAAGAGTAATCAGTGGGCCGTTGTGGCATGGGGAGTGTTGATTTGGTTTTTCTGGTAGTCTTGCCCTGGTCACTCTAAGGACTTAACCTTGCAAGCCTTTGAACCTGGTCATACTTGCAACCACATGGCTGGAATGGGACGGCCCTAGTTGACTAAGTCGCTAAGGACTCACTTGTGGAGCCTCAGGGTGTCGATTACACCTTTTGTGTGATTGTACGGAGCGATCGTGGTCGTGGCCAGGTACCCATCTAACGGTGTGTTGGTCCCATACTTCGCCTTGGCTAAGGGAAGGATGGTGTAGAGCACGAACCTGAGAGGACCACCTCGTGTTGTTTGAGGCTTCCAAAGGCTTTGTTATGATCGCTCATTCGCATACTTTTGTATGGCGATTCACTACCGACGTGGTGAGTGGATTGTATCTTGTGGGTAAAGTGCATAACCTCTGCAGAGTGTAGAATCTATTTGAATAGCCGAGTCCACGGCATCGACAATGCTCGGGAATTACAATCAAGGGTTAGATTTTCTGAAAATAACTTGGATTTGAGAAGTTGGGTTGGTTTAACAAAGAAGATGATGGAAATATGGTTTAGGATGGGGAAAATGTTATTTAAACTTTTTGAAAAGTTATTTATGCTTTACTTGTTTTTACCGCTTTCGAATCTACTTATATTACTTGTCAAATGTCAAGCATCGCAAATATACCTTAAGCTATTCCTTTGTACCAAGCCATGCATATAGTATACTAGCTTGCATTCTCAGGCATGACTTGTCGAGTACCAAGTACTCACCCTTGCCTCAACACAATACCGCTTGAAGAGGAGACTACGCCAGCTTTCGGAGGAGGAACTCCAAGAGGACCCGCTCTACTTAGGGATGCGAGCCTACCATTGCTCGTGGTATACCGGGATGGCGCCACTAAGTTTATTTGATTTTCCGCCGCTATTATTTCTCTTTTAATAAGTTCTCGCCTTGCAAGGCATATATTTGTAACTTGGCCATAAGGTCGAGTAACCCTTTGATTATTTAAATAAAGTACTTTGATAATATCGCTTGGTATGATTGTGATATATACCGATGTTAAGATCTGTGTGCACTAAGCGCTGCTCCTGGACTAGTGCCGAATACACAGAGGGTCCGATTTGCAAATTCGGGTCCCGACAGAGGTGGTATCGAGCCATACTTGACCTGTGAGGCTCAACCCTAAGCTAGAATGGTCGTAGTGAGGATAAAACCTATTTTCTAAAGCTAAAAATTTGTGAAGACAAGAAATGACCTCTCGACTTATCCCCTTCTCTCTTTTCTTGCCTCTTGCTGAAATTTTCCTTACCTCGTCACGATCGAAAAATTCCGAAGTTCTTACTTTAAAAGCACTCTTGTGACAGATGGAGGAAGAGTTCAACTACGTTGATCTAGGAGTTGGTCACGCGCGGAACTTTGGCACATGCTACAAACTCTCGGAGATTTTGAGAAGCCCCAATACCAAGTGGAAGTGATCGACAAGCGGGATTGATCAAGGCTTGTGACGTGAGGATTGAGGTACTGTCAGAAGAGGGGCCAGGCAATCGCTCGATACACCGCACCGCTAGAAGATCTACAATGCAGACGGGTATCCAAGAAGTTTCACGACGAGCAATGCGGCACATTACCGATATCACGCCAGAGAGTTGGAAAGCACGGTGTTCCGTTATCATCCGCAGCGATAACCTTCTTGACCCGAAGACGATTCAGATGAGAATGCCACGCAGTTACACAGCTTGGCACGATTTGTCGTCGCCAGGAGGATGTACTAGATAATACAAGCAAGGAGCTACGAGAAGGCCCGCAAGGAGATCACGACAGAGAAGAACAGATGGCGGAAGCTCAAGAGTATGTGGCACACCTTCTACGAAGGATTGACGAGTTGGAGATGACTTTGTACGGACGCACTCCAGAGCCAAGATTCGAGCTACACGAGCCGATCCAGAGGAGTCGATCTCGATGAGGACATCGCTTCTTCGACTACCACAGATGACATAGTCGCCGGACATGGCGATCGCTTTCGCGCCTATGCCGCAGCACCCGCACCAGCCGTGGAGGTTTTCTCGATGAGTGAGCTTAGGTTCTATAGTGAGACTCCTTCGCCGAGTCACAATATAAAATAAAGAGTCACCCTTTAGGCGTTAGACTCCGAGTTAGTTCGATTTGGATTTGCTTTGTTTGTCGAGTGTGCAAGATGTGTTGCAAGGCCCTTAGGCATTGTAAGCAGCCATACCAAGTTATTAATAATAAAGATGGACCTTAAAGTTACCCCTTTCGCCCGCATAAGTTCCATATTACTTGTCTATTCTTGTTTCCCTCTCATCTCTAAACCTAGAGCAATCAATGTGATGGTGAACACCCGTGGGAACCTTGGAAGCAATGGGGAGTGGATCTCGCCAAATGTAAAACCCCAATGATGGAGCACCAGACCGCCACTGGATGTGCAGAATTTTGGAGCATTTCTTGCTTCTCGCACCCGATTGATGCATGCTATGATGCAACAAATGCAGCACGTCACTTTGCTCGAGGCCAGCGCTAATCAAGTTAATCAGTGACCACGCCGTAATACAAGACTATCAGAGTTCATGAGGACTCACCCACCCACTTTCTCTGGGAATGCCAATCCATTGGAAGCCGATGATTGGTTAAGATCAATCGAGAGGAAGCTACACATAGCTCAATGCATAGGGAATGAGAAGGTACTTTACGCTTATCATCAGTTGGAAGGAACATTGCCGAATGGTGGGAGAACTTCGTAGCCCGCTTGAGGAGAACCCTCAAGATATCACTTGGGAAGAGTTCACAGCTGCATTCCGACAGTATCACGTGCCTGAAGGAATCATGGACCTTAAGAAGGAGGAGTTCAGGGCACTGAAGCAAGGTAATCAGCCAGTGGATTTGCTTTGTTTGCTGAGTGTGCAGTATGTGTTGCAAGGCCCCTAGGCATTGTAAGCAACCATACCTAGTTATTATTGATTAGTTAATAAAGTTGGATTTTGAGTTACACCTTTTCCCCGCATAAGTTTCCCTACTACTTGTCTATGCTTGTTTCCCTCTCATCTCTAAAACCTTGGAGTAATCGACAGATGGTGAACACCCGCAGAAACCTTGGAGGCAACGGGAGTGGTTCTCGCCCCGCAGTGAACCCCAATGATGGAGCGCCTGCACCCCAACCAGCACCGCCAGTTGACATGCAGAACATTGGAGCCTTTCTTGCTGCACAGACACAGCTGATGCATGCCATGATGCAGCAGATGCAGCACGTCACTGCTCAGGCCGCCGCTAATCAAGTCAATCAAGGACAGCGTTAGGGCTCAAGATTGTCCGAATTCATGAGGACTCATCCGCCCACCTTCTCTGGAAATGCCAATCCACTTGAGGCGGATGATTGGTTAAGGTTAATTGAGAGGAAGTTGCACATTACCCAATGTGTGGGAAATGAGAGGTTACTCTACGCCTCTCATCAATTGGAAGGAACCGCAGCTGAATGGTGGGAGAACTTCTGCGCCACACAGGAGAACCCACAGGACATCACATGGGAGGAATTCACAACTGCGTTTCGCCAGTATCATGTGCCAGAAGGAATAATGGACTTAAAGAAGGAAGAATTCAGGGCATTGAAGCAAGGTAATCAACCGGTGGCTGAATACTTGAACAAGTTCACACAGCTTGCACGCTACACGCCGGAAGATGTAGCGACAGACAAGGCCAGACAGTCTCACTTCCTGAAGGGAATGAACTCTGGACTGTAGGTGGGACTGATCACCCACACCTTTCCAGATTTCCAAGAGTTGGTGAACAAGGCGCTCATCCTTGAGGACAAGTGCAAGGAACTGGATGAGAACTGGAAGCGCAAGATGCAACAAATAGGATTGGCGCCAGTGAGCGCAAAGCAACGTTTGAGGGTTGGCGCCAAATCGCTTTTTCGCATTCCACGCAGAATCGCAAGAAGGACACCGTCGCCAGCACCGAGGCCTGCTAACCAGGGTTACCAGACACCAGCTCCAGCCAGAAATGCCGCTTCGGGTAGTCAACAGGGAACAGTGAGACAATGCTACACATGCAACGAGCCAGGGCACTTCTCCAACAGTTGCCCTAAGAAGATAGCAGGAGTGACCCCAGTCCGCTTCAATCTGGGATCCACACCAGCCAGGACGCCTACACCAGGAGCAAACCGAGGGACAGCACAACCAGGAGCCACGCCCCAGACCGTGGTGAGAGGCCGAGCCAACCATGTCAACGCAGATGCACTTCAGAATGCCACGGACGTCGTACTGGGTAAGTTACTCGTTAACTCAATACCTGCAACAGTTTTTTTTGATTCTGGAGCTTCGCATTCATTTGTATCTCAAGGTTTTGCTACTAAGAATGATTTGAGGATTGCAAGACTTAAATGCATGCTTCTAGTTCAAACCCCTGGTTCCGAACTCCGAACTAAAGTAGGATGTTCTGGGGTAAGATTATTAATAGATAGGGTAGAGTTCCTAGCGAACCTTATTATGTTGGAAACCCAGACCTTAGATGTCATCTTGGGAATGGACTGGTTATCCAAGCACAAGGCCGTACTGGATTGTGGGCGAAGGATTATCTCAGTTGAGGGCCCATGCAGAAGAAAAGTGAAATTTCAAGCAACCGACGTTTGAGATGGACAGCTGATGGTCAACAGCACGAAGGCAATCAGCATAGAAGATGTTTCAGTGGTGAATGAGTATCCTGATGTTTTTCCCAAAGATTTGCCTAGAATGCCGCCAGACAGAGACATAGAATTTGTGATTGAGTTTGTACCTGGTACAGCACCGATAGCAAAGAGACCCTACAGGATGTCAACCGAAGAGCTGGTAGAGATGAAGAAACAGCTTGAGGAGCTGATGGAAAAAGGATTCATTAGACCGAGTTCATCGCCGTGGGGAGCGCCAGATCTGTTCATCAAGAAGGACGGGAGTTTTAGGATGTGCATTGATTACCGTGCACTCAATGAAGTTACCGTGAAGAATAAGTACCCGCTACCCAGGATCGATGATCTGTTTGACCAGTTGAGAGGAGTCGGAGTTTTCTCCAAGATTGATTTGAGGTCAGTATATCACCAGTTGAAGATCCGATCAGAGGATATTCCGAAGACCGTATTCTCGTCAAGATTTGGACATTACGAGTTTACTGTTATGCCCTTCGGTCTGACGAATGCGCCAGCTTACTTCATGAACATGATGAACAAGGTTTTTATGGAATACCTGGATAAGTTCGTCATTGTGTTCATAGATGATATCTTAGTTTACTCCCGGTCAAGAGAAGAGCACGCAGAGCATCTGAGACTAGTTTTGGAGAAGCTGAGAGAACAGCAACTCTTCGCCAAGTTCAGTAAGTGTGATTTTTGGAAAGACAAGGTGGAGTTTCTTGGACATGTGATGACCGCAGAAGGAGTCGCTGTTGATCCAAGCAACGTAGAAGCTGTGTTATATTGGGAACAGCCGAAGATGGTGACCCAGATTCGGAGTTTTCTTGGGATGGCAGGTTATTACCGCAGCTTCATCGAAGGCTTTTCAACGATTGCGAGACCCCTTACGCAATTGTTGAAGAAGGAGAAGAAATTCACATGGATGCCGGAGTGCGAAAAAGGTTTTCAGGAGCTGAAGAAATGATTGACATCAGCACCGGTGTTAGTTCTACCGGACGTCAATCAAAGCTTCGATATTTATTGTGATGCATCACGCCAAGGACTTGGATGTGTGTTGATGCAGAACAGAAAGGTTGTTGCATATGCGTCAAGACAGTTGACACCGCATGGGGAGAATTATCCGACGCATGACTTAGAGCTAGCAGCTGTAGTGTATGCCTTGAAGTTGTGGCGACACTACCTGATTGGAAATAGATGCGAAGTGTATATGGACCATAAGAGTCTTAAATACATCTTCACCCAATCAGATCTGAATATGAGGCAAAGGAGATGGTTGGAATTAATCAAGGACTACAATGTTGGGATCCATTATCATCCTGGGAAGGCCAATGTGGTGGCTAATGCCTTGAGTCAGAAAAGCCATACCGTGAATATGTTGATAGCCACAATTCAGGACGAGCTATGCAAGGAGTTTCAGAAGATGCGGATTGAGGTGGTACACGAGGGATTCTTGGCCGCATTGGAGGTAAAGCCTATTCTGGAGGATCAGATCAGAGGAGGACAGAAGGATGATGACAAGATCCGCAGGATTAAGTCCAAGATGGATGAAGGCAAGGCAAAAGACTTTACGTTGGATGAGCAAGGCTCATTGTGGATGAAGGACCGCATCAGTGTGCCGAACAAAAAGGAGCTGAAGCAGTTGATTCTAGAGGAAGCCCATGACTCCAAGTATTCCATTCACCCAGGAAGTGCCAAGATGTACCAAGATCTAAAGGAAAGATTCTGGTGGCCAAGCATGAAGCGGGAAGTCGCCGAGCATGTTGCATTATGCGACAAATGCCAGAGAGTCAAAGCAATGCATCAGAGGCCAGCAGGATTGCTGCAACCATTGAAGATACCTGAATGGAAATGGGAGGAAATCGGAATGGACTTCATTACCGGTTTGCCTAAAACTCAAGGAGGTTATGACTCCATATGGGTTATAGTGGATCGCTTGACTAAGGTCGCCCATTTCATCCCAGTAAAGAACACTTACTCGGGAGATAAATTAGCAGAGTTGTACATGACCAGGATCGTCTGTTTGCACGGAGTGCCAAAGAAGATTGTTTTGGACCAAGGTACCCAATTTACCTCGAGATTCTGGAATAAGCTGCATGAAGCCATGGGGACCCGTTTGAACTTCAGTACCGCATATCATCCGCAGATGGATGGGCAGACCAAAAGAGTTAATCAGATTTTAGAGGACATGTTAAGAGCTTGTGCATTAGCCTATGCAACCTCTTGGGATAAGAGTCTGTTGTATGCCGAGTTTAGCTACAATAACAGTTATCAGGCCAGTCTACAGATGTCACCTTTTGAAGCATTGTATGGTCGACCTTGTCGGACTCCATTGAATTGGAATGAGACAGGTGAACGCCGTGTCTTTGGGCCGGACATTCTTCAAGAAGTTGAAGAACATATTGCCATGATCAAAGAAAGATTGAAGATAGCCCAATCGAGGCAAAAGAGCTACGCCGATAATCGCCGCCGGGATCTGAGTTTTGAACCGAAAGATTTTGTATAACTCAGAGTTACACCTCTCAAGGGAGTTAAGAGGTTCCATGCCAAAGGGAAACTCGCACCCCGATATGTTGGGCCATTTAAGGTTTTGAGCCGCAGAGGCGAAGTTGCTTACCAGTTGGAGTTGCCACAATCATTAGCCGAAGTGCATGATGTGTTTCACGTGTCCCAGCTGAAGAAGTGTCTTCGAGTACCGGACGAGCAAACACCGTTAGAGTCGATAGAACTGCAAGAGGACCTGACTTACAAGGAATATCCCATGAAGATTCTGGACACCATGGATCGAGAGACAAGAAATAAGTCAACCCCTTTTTGCAGAGTCCAGTGGAGCAACCATGCAGAGAGTGAAGCTACTTGGGAGCACGAGGAGGATTTGAAGGAGTTTTCGAACCTATTCCTTAGACACCCCTGAATCTCGGGGATGAGATTCTGTTAAGGGGGGAGGTATGTAACACCTCAATTTTTCTTTTCATGAATTTAAATGTTATTTTTCACTTTGGTGAATTTTTGGAATTTTCTGGAATTTATTTGGATTTAATTTGAATTTATTCCCTTTTGAAATAATTAAAGAATTAAAATTTATAAATAAAATTTTGTTGAAAATATTTTATTTGAGTCCAAAATGTCTTAAAGTATTTTCCAGAATTTTTCTAGAATTTTTCTGATTATTTTGCTATTTTTCTTGAATTATTTGAATTATAGAAATTAATTGAATTATTTAATCGCTAGAAAATCCAACTCGGGTCAAGTACTGTTCATGCGACCGAGCCGGACCCGAGTCCGACTCGAGCCCGACCCGGACCGCGGTCGCGCCCGAGCCTAGCCGCGTGACCGTTGGATCTTGATCCAACGGCCACCGTTGCGCCACGTCGCCCAATCCGAATCCAATTCGGATTCCGTCGCCGCAGCCGGGTGGACCTCGGTTTCCATGGTTTTCATGGACGCCGAGGGCCCTATTTAATGCGCCGCCACCCCTGTCGTGTAGCCCTCTTCCGTGCGCACCCGTAGCCCTAGATCTTCGCGCCTGAGCCGCCGCCGTTCGCCCGCTAGAGCTCGCCGTAGTTGGAGTAGGGTTCCGCCGCGGTTCTCCGTTGTTTCCGCCATCGTCCGCCGTCCTCCACCGTCACCGAGCCCAGATCCGGATCCGCCGCGTCGAGCCGCGTTAGGGGGTACCATCCACTTCGCCGGAGCGTGCCCACAACGCTGTTCGGGTGGTCGTCGTCTTCGTCTCCGGCCAGCCCGCTCTGCCGTGGACATCGCCGACCTCGCGAGCTTCGTGCACCGTCCGATCAAGATCCAAAGGCCCAGATTCATCCATGTCGCCCAAAGGTAAAATTCCACGTTTATTTTTTAGATCTGTTTTCAACCGTTGGATCTAGATCCAACGGTTTAGATCAAGCCACGTAGCCGTAACCGCACCGTGCTTGGATAGATCTCAACCGTTAGATCTAGATCGTACGGTTAGCGTTAACCATGTTGTAGCGTTAGAGGTAACCTCGGTCGTTCGATCGAGATCGAACGGCGTAGATTGAGCCATGTATCATGCGCCGGGTCAAGCCACGTCACCCCAGAGACGCGGTGAAACCCGATCGGATCTCGACCGTACGATTAAGATCGAACGGTCCAGATCAACCGCGTTATTTCCAAACGCGTGAGGTTAGATCTGATCTGAACCGTTGATTTTCAAATCAACGGCCCAGATTGTGCCACGTGTCTGGGAGTTGGACCGGCGTGGTCGCGCCCGATCGCCGCTGACGTCAGCGCATGACGTCAGCGAGGGGCCCGCATGTCAGCGGCTGGCCCAATCTCTCCATGACGTCACGTGGGGCCCGCGTGTCAGCCGTCCTTTGCTGAGCCGTGCTGACGTCAGCTGCTGACGCCAGTAGTGGGTCCCGCGTGTCAGAGACACGTGCGCCCGTGAGCCGGGTCCACGGTGGACCAAGCCGTGCCGTGCGCCGGGTCCATGGACCCGAGGCGACGTGGCGGCTCCCGATTGGTCCACGTGTCGTGCTGACGCAATAAATGCAATTTTCAATAGAGAAATAAATGAATTAATTCGGTTTATTGATTTATTTGAATTTTCAAATTTCAAACGCTTATAACTTTTGCGTTTCAACTCCGATTTGAACGATTCCAATTTCTAAATTTTTATAAAATTGAGATCTACTCAAATATGAATTTTTATTAATGTTTGAATAAGGAAATTTCTCTATTTATATTTAATTAATAGATTCTTTAAACTTTACACAATTATAACTTTTGCATTTTAACTCCGATTTGGGCGATTCCAATTTCTAAAAATTCGTAAAATTATGACCTTTCTATTTATGGACTTTGTTTGTGGTTTTGAGAAATGTGCATGTACTGTTTTATTTATTTATTGCTATTTGCACGCATTAAGAGTAGACATTGAAGTACCCAAGGGCTTCGAAGGTGAAGTGTTGACTCAGGAGCCATCTCAAGACCAAGATCAAGTACTCTTTAGAGGCAAGTTATGCTTTTACCATGTTGATCCCATCTTTGAAATTAATTTGGTTTAAATTATTGCATGCTAATTTAATTAGAAAATGCTTTGAATAATTCTGGGAAATTAGATAAATGCCAAATTGCAGTATGACACCTTGATTAATTACTTATGTGCCATGAACCCTTGTCACCCTAGTTGTGGAATATTTAGTTGGACATTATTAAATTGCCAACATGGGTAAATAGACCGTTGTAGTATATTGCTTAGACCTGCCACGTAGTCACAACATGATTTTGGATAATTACATGTTAACATTGACCTAATGACATATGGAACATGTTTTTGAGAAGTGTCATGTGTTATTGATGTTGTTATCGATGGCATGTGGTGCATGGTAATCAACTGGGGTTTGATAAATAGATTTGGACTGGGGCATGTGGCAAGAATGATCGGGTAGGCCAGTTGTGGTACCGGGGAAGTTGATTTGGTTCTTCGGGTAGTCTTTCCCTGGTCGACCTAAGGACTTAACCTTGCACGCCTTTGAACTGAGTCAAACGTGAAACCACATGTCTGTAATGGGACGGACCTAGTTGATTAAGTTGCTAATAACGTACCTGTGGGACCTCGGGGTGTCAACTATACCTTTTGTGTAGTTGTACAGGGGAGGATACCAGGGCTGCGGCCAGGTACCCATCTAACAGTTGATTGGCCTAGACTTCGCCTTTGCTAAGGGAAGGGTTAGTGTGCAATAACCAGGGAGGCCCACTTGTGTTGTTAGAAGTTTCTGAAAGACTTTGTTACGGACACTCGCCTTTGTGGCGTTTGGCTGTATCTTGTGGGTAAAGTGCATAACCTCTGCAGAGTGTAAAATCTATTCGAATAGCCATGTCCGCGGCATTGGACATTGCTCGGGAATTACAGTCAAGGGTTAGACTTTCATGAAAACAACTTGGACTTGAAAAGTTTGGTTGGGTTTAATGATGACGTTGATGGAAATATGGATTAGGAAAGGGAAAGTGTTTACTTAACTCCTGGAAAAGTTATTGATACTACATGGCTTCTACTGCTTTCGAATCTACTTATGTTACTTGCTAATTGCTGCTTTACTGCAAATGAACCTGTTAACCTATCCTTTGTATTAAGCCATGCATATGGAATATTAGTTGCATTCTATGCATGACTTGCGGAGTACCAAGTACTCACCCTTGCCACAATACCACACCAGTTGAAGAGGAATCAACGCCAGCACTGGAGGAGGAGCTCCAGGAAGAGCCGACAAGCTAGGGGAGAGCCCAGTCAGTTGCCTGTGGCATATTGGTTGGCGCCACGCGATTTCTTTACATTCCGCTGCAGATTGTATTTGAGTAGGACTTTAGCCCTGCGAGGCGTATCTTTGTAACTTGACCATAAGGTTGAGCAACTAGTTTGGTTAATTAATTAAGGTACTTTACTATTTCATTGAGTATGATTGTGATATGTACCGATGTTGAGACTGTGTGCACTAGCGTGATCCTGGACTAGTGTTGAATACACAGAGGGTCCGGATTTGCAAATTCGGGTCCTGACAAGTTAAGACGAAATCTCCAATATCTAAATATCAAGAAAGGACAATATTTAATACCGAGGCCTGCAAAAACTGTAATACATGGGTGTAGTGCCTTCTTTTCGACTTCTCTCCTGATTCTTGCGCCATGTGAGGGGGAACGTATATGCCCATTGGGAAAGAAAATTGTATATATTCCCATACTTGGAACTGTTGCTATTACCTACCCCTTCAAGAGCTCTGCTACTTTCTTCGGAATAGACTTCCTCCAAAGAAAGTTTTCTTGTGTTCTCTTCCAATGGCGTCCAGTTCCTGTGCCGCTGCTAAGGATGCCCCGCCACCGAAGGACGCAAAAGCAACAAAAGCGGTTTTTGAAGATGATGACTTTGTGAGTTTTTGGCAGACCTCAATCATGATCGAGGATCGCCTTATCGAGATGGAGGCAGCTAGCTTCATACCTCCTCGGGCACTTGTCCACTGGAGGCTATTTGCTGATTAGCCATTTCCCACCCCCAAGAATGAGCATGAGACTATCGTCTTTGAGGCCTTCTTCCGTTGTGGTCTCAATTTTTCACCTTCTCCTTTCCTGTGTGAAGTCCTAGACTTCTATTCTCTCCAGCTTTTTAACTTGAGCTCGAACTCGATCATGATGTTCAGCATGTTCGTTCACCTTTGTGAGGCTTTTCTGGGTATCAAGCCTAGCCTCAATCTCTTCCACCACTTTACAGCTTGAAAAGAATCAAAAAATATGTTGTAGGGGGTGCTGGATTCCACCTTCATAGTGGGAAGTATGGGCTCTACATCCATGACCCTGTTACCTCTTCTTGGTAATCTGACTGGAAGAAGCGGTAGTTCTACATCACCTCTTCGGACACCGTCAATTCTCCTCTGACCTACCGCCCCCTTCTTATCACTCCCACTAACCTCTGGATGAAGTTTCCTCCATCGACCGCCCGTAATGTTTATTACGCTAAGAAGATCGAGGAGATGAGGGAGCAATATCTGACAGGGTGGAATGTGGCCAAACACTTCATCACCCACCGCATCAGCCTGCTAAAGTGTCACGATCATCTAGCCTGGGATTACACCGGCGTCATCGATGCTACCAGGGATACGTCTGACTGTAAGTGCCAAGGACACTCAATTGCTCCTTTTCTCTTTTCCTTTTTTTACAATTGAGCCGACTTTCTTTTGCCATGCTTGACGGAGCCTCGCCCCGCCACAAGGCTGAATAAGATCTTCCATGGCCCGTATCTGAGCGACTGCGACATTGTCGGATACTCACGACGCAACCCTCGACTAGAGGTGAGTACTAGTTTATAGCTTGCAATGCATCGTTCGTGCATCTATTATCCATTCTGACCCACCATCCCCTCAAGAGCCGAGGTTCGAGAATGAAGCCAATGAAGGCAGAGTCGAACCATCACAGGGGGGTCATCGACCTGGCAGAGGATGAGCCAGCTTGAGATGAGGATCGGGTGTCAACTCCTGGTTCTGCTAGAGCAGCTTCTCCTTTGGGTGCCCCAGTTCACGAAGCTACTGCCCCCAATGAAGGCGAGGTTGCTCCAGACCAGGAGGCGATCAACCCTCCTCGCAGGCGGAGGTTGACATCCCCAGGGGTTGCTCAACCCACCAAGTGGCTCCGGACACAAACACCGAGGCCACCCAACCAAATGATCTTTAACCCTTCACTTGGGTGTTATGAACCTTCTTCTAATGTCATTTAGTAATTAATGGATGAGTACCGAGATGCCTGGGTGGCTGATTTGCAGAGGACGATGCCTCTGCAGACACATCCTCAAGTTGGATCCCCCTCGAACAAGGCGACTAAGCAGGTAACTTTTCTCATCGAATTGTTTTTAATTGAGTATTGCTTTGGTAGTTTTTGTTGATCATGACCCTTTGTGGCAGCTTCCACCACCGGTTGCCATCCCGCCGACCCCTGCCGGACCAGTTGACGCTACAACCACCGAAGTAGTTATGAAGGCACCACCTATGTAGCAGAACGTTCGAGTGCGACTCCGCATGGCCAAGTGAGTTGTCCTTCTTTCCCTTGAACCTTCTTTTGCTATTTTTTGAAAAGTGTTTGACCAAGAAAAAGCTTTGCAGGACGAGGAGAGCTAATGGCACCGCTGGTGGCACTTTCGCGGCTGCGCCGCTATCCATAAGCGTCACTCCAGAAACCTTAGTTCTTCTGGTAGCTTCGGCTTCACCTGCGGTTCTTCCTCCTTCGTCTTCTCAAGGACCTCCAAAAACTTGGTTTGTCCTGAAGCCTCAAGCCCAGTTATGTAATCTTAATCAACCTAATTTTTGTCCTTGCCTAGACTGATTTTAGACAATATTGGTTTTTTTTCAGGCGTTCTAGCATGATCTTGAAGCCCTCTTTGAGCAGGCTCAACAGAAGGAGCAGCTTCTGAGCGTCAGCCAACAAGAGCTCGAAAGAAAAGATGTCAAGCTAGTGGCTCTCAGGGCTGACCGGGATTCTACTCGGGGCGAGGTTGAAGGATTGAAGGAGGTAGAGAAACTCAGGGCCGAGAAGGCTACTACCGAGGCGAGTCAGGCACAGGTGTTTGGCACGTACGCCAAGGCTTGATCGGACACCTTTTAGCACATGACCACGTTGATCCAATTTGCAGCTTCCCACATGCTTGGTATGATGAGGAGTCATTACTCAAGCATGGATTTTTTGATCCTGAATGAGGGATTCGTGGGTGAGATGAGTGATGTTGCTGACCACGTCCAGTTCTTCGAGGACTTTGCCGCGACGTTTGTAGACAGGCTGGGCCTTGAACTCGAGGACGCTGAAGGCGTGAGCTAGAATTCTCAGGAATGCTTTTGTACTTGTATAATTCTGACTCTTCTAGTCTTGTATTGGTCATATGCGGTAATACCAGCTTTGTTTGCTTGTCCATTGTGCCTTGTCTACTATCCCTTTTCGATGAAAAAGAGTAACACGAGTAGATGCAAAAACTAACTTAGTATCCATAGACCTTCACCGGACAACTTCGTTGCTGGCTTAAATTGCTTTCTGTGCATAGGGCTAGAAAAACTTGTGTTAAACAACTGAGCCCCTGAGCTTGCACTCGGGTGAGCCATAAATGACACATAACTATTACCTACATTGAGCCAGAAAAACCCGCATGGTTTTTGCACGTGTTTGTTGAATATCATCGCTTGAGCTTGGCGGCAAACGTGAACTCGATGAATAGCGTATGTAGAATTGACTAGAGACCTCGTCTCCTACCGACCGCTGGGCGTTAGATGACTGATAATCTAGTGCTCGTATGAGCACAAGATAGATTTTTCTCATCATCGAGTTCGGACATAGCTATGCATAAGTTTTAGTCTACTAGCGTGCTAAGCGCTTAATCGCGTAAATGTGCGCAAAAAAGCTTATGCCTTTTTCTGGCGAGAAGGTTGAAAAAACATGAGATAAAAGACAAAGAATATCAAACTAAGGATGTCGAGTTACCTATAGCCCCCGACTCCTTACTCGATGTGGTCATCGAGCAAGGAGTGATGTGGCCTTTGGTTTTTTCCTTTAACCTCATGCATCGAGAATGTCTGGTGTAGCCCCTGACTCTCTACTTGATAGTTGTATCAAGTGGAGAGTTGAGCATAAGCATCAAAAATATTCGACGTAGCCCCCGACTCTCTGCTTGATTAGTTTATCGAGTGGAGATTTGAGCGTCAGCATCAGGAGTTATGGTCTTTTTGGTTTTCGTGCGGCGTTACACCCTGTCACCATAAATTGGTGTCGCTTCGATTTTTGCACACCACGTGGTGCGCTTTGAAATTCAGAGTGGCCATGATGTGACCCATTTGCATGGCTATAAATAGGCAGGACTTTAACCACTTTGTTCAAGGAGCCTCAGTTGTTTCGACACGCTCATGGCTTCTTCTCCACCATCTTTTTTGTCTGTAAAGATCCTCGAAGACTTTTCTACCCCACCACCACCAGCCATAAACTCGCCGAGTCGAATCATCATCTCATCTAATGCGGATGATGAGATCGACTAGGAGGCTATCGAGAAGGAGGTG
This sequence comes from Rhipidocladum racemiflorum, assembly GCA_036346355.1. Taxonomy (NCBI): domain Eukaryota; kingdom Viridiplantae; phylum Streptophyta; class Magnoliopsida; order Poales; family Poaceae; genus Rhipidocladum; species Rhipidocladum racemiflorum. The sequence continues at coordinate 43,437,048 of CM070577.1, read as the reverse complement.
TGGCCGAAGGACGAAGATGAAGTCACCAGTGAGCTGAAGCTCAACGCTAGCCGAGAGACTATTGAGAAGAAGTTGACCGCGCCACCACTAGGGACTAAATTGAAGCTCAAAACAAGCTTCGTCTCCTCGGCACCTTCTCCCTCCACCGAGGCGAATGACGCCGCTGGCGCTTACGGGGAAGTAGGTGAAGCTCAAGACAGCTTCCCCAACCCAGCGCCTTCCGGTAGCCTGGACACTACTGGCACCTCTCAGCCTCTAACAACAATGGAAAGGACGTCATTGCCGGGGGGCTCTACTCTGCTTCTGACGACGGAGAGGACGTCCTTGCCCGGGGGGGCGAGGACGTAGCCTTTGCTCGTTCCACCTGTCCACATCAAGGGCGGAGGCCTATTCTAAGGACCGTCAACTTTCAGTCCGCATGGATGCAGGCGAGGCGACGCCATGGTGCCGACGACTAGTAGTAGGGTACTTGCCTTTAGCATGTAATAGGATAGATTTTTGTAAGATAATGCTTAATGAAATCATACTTACCTAACTTTCTTTTGTGATGTACATGCTTTTGTTGCTATGTATGACTGAGATGTAGCCCCCGACTCTCGATTCAATGAGTTCATCGAGTGGAGAGTTGAGCGTAAGCATCAAAAATATCCGATGTAGCCCTCGACTCTCGACTCGATGAGCTCATCGAGTGGAGAGTTGAGCGTAAGTATCGAAAATACCCAATGTAGCCCCTGATTCTTGACTCAATGAGATCATCAAAGTCGAGAGTTGAGCTTAAGCATCAAAAATACTCGATGTAGCCCCCGATTCTCTACTCGATGAGATCATCGAGTGGAGAGTTGAGCTGAGCATCGAAAATACCCGATGTAGCCTCGATTCTCAACTCGATGAGATCATCGAGGGAGAGTTGAGCATAAGCATTGGAGGATGTGGGTATTTTTGATATCTAGGTGGTGCTATGCTCGATGGTAAGCATCACTTCGGTTTTTACGCTCGGCGTGGTGCATGCCTCGGGAATTTGGAACAGCTTGATTTGACGCGCTTCTAGGGCTGTAAATGGATTGGACTCATAACCACTTTGCCTCAGTTCACCTTTGTCTCTTCACTTTTCCTCTCATTCATTTCCAGAGCTCCCTGTGCACTCATGGCTTCTGCTCTGCTACCATCCCCTTCCCTTGAAATCATTGGGGATTCTCTTCCTCCGGCGCCCCCGGTCGCGAACTCGCCAAGTCTGATCGTCATTTCATCTGATGCGGATGATGAGATCGACTAGGAGGCCATCAAGAAGGAGTTGTGGCCAGAGGAGGAGGAGGAGGTGACCAGTGAGTTAAAGGTTTGTGAAATCATGTGTTGAAAAATTGGCTTAGAATTGAATTTGCAAAATGTGTTTGTTCATGTGTTTTATCAATTTGACAAGAAACAGTAAGTTTCGCTTTGGCGCCGGACCAAGCTTAAAGAAAACAGTAAGTTTCCCATCTACGACGGACAAATTTTGTTGGTCTGTCGAAAACATGTTTTGGCAACCTCACTTTCCCATGTACGACGGACCGATTTTGTTTGTCTGTCGTGAACGTGTTTTTTAGCTCATGAGTCGAACTCAATTCTCCAAGAAGCCAGTAAGTTTTGCATGTACGATGGACCAAGTTTTTGGGTGCATGCGTGGACATGCTTTTGAGCTTATGTGCCAAACTCTTTTCCAAAGGAACCGATATTTTCACTTGTACAACAGACTGATTTTGTTGGTCCGTTGTGAACGTGTTTTGCTCGGTTTTGATTTCTTCTTGAAACCGAGACTTTCATGTGTACACCGGACTGATGTTGTCATCCGTTGTGAATGTTTTTGAGTGGTTTTTCATGTGTACGGACCATATTTGTTTGTCCGTCGTGAATGCGTTTTTGCTCGATTAGGGTTTTGAGCAAACTTGGAATTGTGTTTGATTTGTTTTTGAGATTATGAAATTTGTGAGAATTTCATGATGCTTGAAGTGGACTTTATGCAATGCTCATGTGAGTAGTTGCATGGATTGACATTGAGTCAAGTCGTGGACTTGTGCTCGGATTTGTTTTGTGGTTTGTTCATGTGCAGGTATTGCTCGAAGACGAATGTGGTCGATGACGGGACCAGAACTAGGTTCATGGAGGAACTGAGGTTCGGGACTAGGTTCAGGAGGAACTGAGGTCTTGGTGGTCAAGGATGTCATGCGGGACGTTCGGGCTAAGAGAATGGTGCACATGAAGAATGGTTAGTCACGTGAGAATGGCAGGAGGTCATTCGCGTGCGAAGTGTTAGTCACGTGAGTATGGCAGGTGGCCATACGCGTGCAAAGTGTTAGTCACGTGAGTATGGTAGGGTTGCCATACGCGTGCAAGAGTTGTACTCGGCCAAGTTGGGCCAAGTAGAGTTGTGTTGGATACAGATTCCTTCTAGGGAATAGGAATCGTATTCAGAACTCCTTGTGGGTTGGTCCTTTAAATAGGAGGGGTGTCTCCTGTTAAAGGGCATCGAATTGAGGAGAGCTAGGCACATAGAGCCTTGGGCTCAAAGTTTAGGGTTTGTACTCTTTTGATGGGAGTACTTTAGACAAAAGAAATAAAGATCAATTCTTCTAGTTCCCGCATTGCTTCAACGTTCTCTTTTTGGTTCTTGTTTGCATGCTTGTTCTAGTTCTAGATTGGTTTTTGTTCTTTAAGTTTTATCTTGATTTGATCCATCAAAAACCTCTCTAGGGTATTGATCTAGTGTTTCTCAAAGTCTAGTTGATCAATCTTTTGTCGTTCTTGTTTAATCTTGAAGTTTTGATTAGATTGATTCTCGTCAAGTTCTGGATCAGCAAGCTTGCGAAGCTCATAACTTTTGATCCGTAAGTCCGATCGAGCTGATTCTTTTTGGGTTTGATTCGTATTGGAATCTAGTTTCTTGTTTCCAAATTTCAGATCGTTGTGACGGTTGGATCTCCGGGAATTCGTGTTTTACCGAACCTCTGTCATTCTGTTTTTGTCGAAAACGAGGCAATTATTTGGTTCTGTTTTGGGGTGAACTTTTAATAGATCAAGAATTTGGTTTTAGCTTCCGCACAATCATTCACCCCCCCTCTGATTGCTATATTCGTATACTTCGATCCTACAAGTGGTATCAGAGCAAGGTTTTTCTAATCTATCTTAATCGGTGATTAGATCAATGGATCATTATTCGACAAAACCTTGTGTGTTCAATGGTGTTGATTTTCAGTTTTGGAAGGCCAAGATGGAGGCGTTCATCCAAGCTCAGGGATTCGCAATTTGGGAGAAGGTCTACAAGCCATATGAAGTCCCTGCAAACGACAACGTCAACGACACCAATCGCACACATGTTGAAGCAAACAGCAAGGCGCGCAACTTGATCATCCAAGGTTTGGGACGCAGCGACTTTGACCGTGTGATCCATCTCAAGTCCGCATATGAGGTATGGAAATCTCTTTGTGATTACCATGAGGGTTCTAACACTATTAAAGAGGTTCGTCAAGATCTTTACAAAAAAGAATACATGCGATTTGAGATGAAACCCGATGAGTCGCTAGATGACTTCTTTGCACGTTTCAATAAAATTCTTAGTAATCTTCGTCTTTGTTGGAGTTAGCTTTGATGATGCTGCTAATGCTAGACAATTGCTTGGTGCATTAGACATGTCAATTTGGGAGATGAAAGTTACATCCATTAGAGAATCTACTGTCATGAGTACACTTACGTTAGATGTTCTTTATTCTAAGTTGAAAACTCATGAATTAGATGTTTTTGCTAGAAAGAATGATTATAAATCAATTGCTTTGACATCTCAATCGAGCATATCTCATAATGGTGCTGCTTCAAGTTTTGCTCTATCTTTCTTGTCTTCATTAACCGATGAACAGATTGAGCAATTCCCAGAAGAAGACTTATCACTACTTTCTTCTCGCTTTAACAAAGCTTTGCAAATTGTGATCAAGAGAAAGAGATGTGGTGGTGATCCTCCAAGATGTTATGAGTGTGGTGATCTCGACCATATTCGTCCAAACTGTCCAAAACTTGCAAGTAAAGCATCAAGGGAGGAGAAGGACAACGATAGAAGAAAAGAGAAGAAGTTCTCTCCAAGTGATAGAAAGAAGAAGAACTTCATCAACCGCAAAGTTGTCCATCGGGTTCTTTCCGCTCTTGAACAAGTCAATTTGAGCGATGTGGATTCGGAGAGCAGCGAGGATGATGCAACTCCAAGCAAGCATGAGTTGACGGGGTTGTGTCTCATGGCCAAAAGCAGCAACAGCTTCATCGAGGACGATCATGACAGCGACTTCAATGAGGTAGATCCTTCTTACGATGAATTAGCTATTGCTGTTGCTAGACTTGGTAAATTGTTTGATAAACGTGACAAGAAAATTAAGAAACATGATTTTGTTGTGGAGTCATTGAATGCTGAAATTGCTAGACTTAAAACCTTGATTCCTGATGATAATGCTTGCAAATCATGTGACTTAATTTACAATGAGCTTACTTTGCTTAGGAAAGAACATGTTACCTTGTTAGAGCAAATCAATGCTGAAAATGAGAAAAATGAGAAACATGTTAAACATGCTAGTTGTTCTACCATTGATTTACATGATACAACTCCATGTTCTATATGCTCCATATTAGAATTGAAGTTGCATGATGCAAATGCTAGGGTTTCTCAAATGACAGAAGATTTGCTTACACATGAGGTTCTTTCATGCTCAACTTGTCGCAAGCAAAAAGGAAAAGTGGACGTTCCCTGTAATAATTGTTTAACTCTTTCTCGAAAAATTGATTACTTGGAAAAGTCATTAGAACGTTTCACTAAAGGAAAGAAAAACCTAAACATGATCTTGGATCAATCAAAAGTCAGCACTCATAACAAAGGTTTAGGTTTTGATTCTTATGCTCATCATAAATCACATGCTCCCCATCGTTGTCAAAACACTTGAAAGTGGAAAATTTGAAATTGCAATGAGCCTAAGAAAAATGTCTTTAAATCTTTGGTCTTTTATCTTCTACTATGATGAATGCAAATGTTGCTTCTACTTCCAAAGCTAAACATAATGTTAAGTACACTTGCACTCATTGTGGTAGAGATGGACATTTAGTAGACTTTTGCTTTAGACTAGCTAAACAACAAAAGAGAGAAAGGTTTAATGCTAGGTCTAATTTCAGAAAGGCACACTCCACTTCTCATTATGTGCCTAGGGTGAAACAAACACCTTTTGATGCTAAAAACACGGGAAAAGGCAAATCTGATTTTGTGCATAAGAATACTCGTGTTGTGCCTACTGTTGTGCGTCGGGTGTCTCAGTACTGGATTCCTAAACATCTTATTTCTAACCCCAGTACCGAGACCTCGACACTTTCTGCTTCTATGTAGGCTTCTCACGCGAGGAGGGAGAACATGTGGCTAGTGAATTTCGGATGCTCACTTCATATGTTTAGTGATAAGATTTGGTTCTCCTTTACTCATGCATCTCGTGCTAAAAGTGTTATCTTCTGAAGATGCTTCTTCCACTTCTATTTTCGCAAAAGGCACTAGTTCAAATGATGCAGGTACAAGTGCATATGTTCAGGGGGAGAGTGTCTTTGTTCATAAAGATGATGATCTTTGTTGACGATGAGATAATTGGAGGTTTACATGAGAGACTCTTCCCACGTGCTTCACATCAACAAAGCGGTCAAGTGAATTTTTAGGTATCTCCATGGTACTCAAGATTTTGGCATTTGGCTTTTTGCTTCCTTATGCATTAGTTTAAGAGCTTATTCTGATGTTGACTTTGGAAGATGTTGAATTGATTTGGTTCGTGCCACCTCTTGAGTAATCCTCTTTCTTGAGCATTTGATATTGGATTTCACTTTCTTAGAGATCATGTTGAAAAGAAAATATTGTGCTTCACCATGTGGATACTGAACATCAATTGGCGGACATTTTCAAAACCCTTGTCTTCTTCTCGCTTTGTTTTTATTCGGGAGAACTTGGGATTGTTCATCCAATGGGTTTGTTTTGAGGGGAGTTTCCTTGCCAAGTTCTTTCACTTGATGAGCTCACTTTATCATATTTCTTTATATGTTATGTAATTGAGCTAATATATGATAATCTAATTGTCTCACTTGAACTAAAAATGACATTGTGGAATTCCTTGGACTGATTGCCTATAGCTAAATACTCTGTGATATCTTACTCTTCTAGGCTTGTTATTGAATCTTCTTGACAAATTTGGGCTATGAAGCAAGTGTGTTTTCAGCTTTACTCTTTCAAAAGACCTTTTAATCTCCTTGCATGTTTACAATCAAAAATAAAGGAAAAGGGAATCAGTTAAAAAAAAGGGTTCTTAAAAGCAAAAACCTCAAGTTATGTGCTTCAGGATGCTTTCCCTAAAAGATAAGATGTATGCTTCAAGCATGCCATTCCCTCAAAAGACAAGATGTATGCTTCAAGCATGCCACTCCAAAGAAATAAAAGAAGTATGCTTCAAGCATGCCACATGCCGTTTACTGTTTAAAGATTAAATTGGTCTATTAGATTGGAGTTGAAACTACTTGCTCGCCCTGATTTGTTAGTTGCTTCAACTTTGAGCCTTTTTCTACTAAAGGTTTTGCTTAGTACTTGGCTATAGTTGACTGAATTTGAGATGCATGTCATTCCCTAACTTGTTAAAATCACATCAAGATCATGTATTTTGCATAATATATGATATATAAGGTTATATGATCGAATGAGCTCATCTTTTTCTATCTTGGCACTCCCTTGTTTCTTCTTGTGAAATCATTGCTACAAGAAAAATTTTGAACAAATTCTCTCTTTTGTAGTCTTGATGAATCCATTGTCAAAGGGGGAGAAATTTGGGAATCATTGAAAAGTTTAAGGAAAAAGGGGGAGAAGAAAAAGGGGGAGTTGTGTTTGGAAATTTGAGAATTTTGGGAGAAGTTTGGAGAATTTTGGAATTTTTGGGCACATTGCACATTCACACACATGTTCCTTCTCAGGGGGAGATTTTGTTTTGCTTTTTGGTCAAAGGAGGAATTCTGTGTTTTCTTACTTTGGTCTTTGATCCTTTGGATTTCAAAATATTTTGTAAAGTGAATGCTAAATGTTCAATTCTAAAGTGGTGTTGCCAATGTTTTCATCAAGGGGGAGATTGTGAAATCATGTGTTGAAAAATTGGCTTAGAATTGAATTTGCAAAATGTGTTTGTTCATGTGTTTTATCAATTTGACAAGAAACAGTAAGTTTCGCTTTGGCGCCGGACCAAGCTTAAAGAAAACAGTAAGTTTCCCATCTACGACGGACAAATTTTGTTGGTCTGTCGAAAACATGTTTTGGCAACCTCACTTTCCCATGTACGACGGACCGATTTTGTTTGTCTGTCGTGAACGTGTTTTTTAGCTCATGAGTCGAACTCAATTCTCCAAGAAGCCAGTAAGTTTTGCATGTACGATGGACCAAGTTTTTGGGTCTGTCGTGGACATGCTTTTGAGCTTATGTGCCAAACTCTTTTCCAAAGGAACCGATATTTTCACTTGTACAACAGACTGATTTTGTTGGTCCGTTGTGAACGTGTTTTGCTCGGTTTTGATTTCTTCTTGAAACCGAGACTTTCATGTGTACACCGGACTGATTTTGTCTGTCCGTTGTGAATGTTTTTTTGAGTGGTTTTTCATGTGTACGCCGGACCATATTTGTTTGTCCGTCGTGAATGCGTTTTTGCTCGATTAGGGTTTTGAGCAAACTTGGAATTGTGTTTGATTTGTTTTTGAGATTATGAAATTTGTGAGAATTTCATGATGCTTGAAGTGGACTTTATGCAATGCTCATGTGAGTAGTTGCATGGATTGACATTGAGTCAAGTCGTGGACTTGTGCTCGGATTTGTTTTGTGGTTTGTTCATGTGCAGGTATTGCTCGAAGACGAATGTGGTCGATGACGGGACCGGAACTAGGTTCATGGAGGAACTGAGGTTCGGGACTAGGTTCAGGAGGAACTGAGGTCTTGGTGGTCAAGGATGTCATGCGGGACGTTCGGGCTAAGAGAATGGTGCACATGAAGAATGGTTAGTCACGTGAGAATGGCAGGAGGTCATTCGCGTGCGAAGTGTTAGTCACGTGAGTATGGCAGGTGGCCATACGCGTGCAAAGTGTTAGTCACGTGAGTATGGTAGGGTTGCCATACGCGTGCAAGAGTTGTACTCGGCCAAGTTGGGCCAAGTAGAGTTGTGTTGGATACAGATTCCTTCTAGGGAATAGGAATCGTATTCAGAACTCCTTGTGGGTTGGTGCTTTAAATAGGAGGGGTTGTCTCCTGTTGAAGAGCATCGAATTGAGGAGAGCTAGGCGCATAGAGCCTTGGGCTCAAAGTTTAGGGTTTGTACTCTTTTGATGGGAGTACTTTAGACAAAAGAAATAAAGATCAATTCTTCTAGTTCCCGCATTGCTTCAACGTTCTCTTTTTGGTTCTTGTTTGCATGCTTGTTCTAGTTCTAGATTGGTTTTTGTTCTTTAAGTTTTATCTTGATTTGATCCATCAAAAACCTCTCTAGGGTATTGATCTAGCGTTTCTCAAAGTTTAGTTGATCAATCTTTTGTCGTTCTTGTTTAATCTTGAAGTTTTGATTAGATTGATTCTCGTCAAGTTCTGGATCAGCAAGCTTGCGAAGCTCATAACTTTTGATCCGTAAGTCCGATCGAGCTGATTCTTTTTGGGTTTGATTCGTATTGGAATCTAGTTTCTTGTTTCCAAATTTCAGATCGTTCCGACAGTTGGATCTCCAGGAATTCGTGTTTTACCGAACCTCTGTCATTCTGTTTTTGTCGAAAACGAGGCAATTATTTGGTTCTGTTTTGGGGTGAACTTTTAATAGATCAAGAATTTGGTTTTAGCTTCCGCACAATCATTCACCCCCCTCTGATTGCTATATTCGTATACTTCGATCCTACAAGGTTAAGCATGATTTGAAGACTTCCATGGAGGAGTTGCTGTCGCCACCGCCGGAGACGAGACTAAAGCTTATGGCAGCTATTCCTCGTCCAGCACCGTGGCCTATCACGGGAGGAAGAGATGCTGCTGCTGCTGCTACCACCACGCGAGGAGGAGGAAGTGATGTTTCTAGTTTCACGCCAGCCGGGAGTTTAGACACTATCGGCGCTTCATAGCCTCCATCGACGGAGAGGCTGCCGTCCTCATCGGTCGGTGATCGAGCTTTTGCTCACTCCTCTAGCCTGTACCAAGGGCGGAGGAAGATTCCAGGGATGCTCCTTTTCTCCTTCGAGTCCCCATGGATGAAAGCAGGCAACGCGATGATGCCAACGGCAAATAGTTGTAGAGTTCCTACCTCTAGATGTAAAATATTTTAAAAATATTAATGAAATTACACCTACCTGGCTTTTACCTGTGACGTGTACTTTTTGAGGTTTACGTGTGAAATCTTCTTAACTGGTTGATGTTCCATGAATTGCTAAGTATCGTGCCATCCAGCGTAGATAGGCATACTGATCCTGGTCGAGTTACTTCGACCACCATGAAGGGACCTTCACACTTAGGAGATAGTTTATTGCGATTGTCTTGCTTTTGTACTTTCCGTACTACTAGGTCTCTGGTGGTAAGCACTCTTTCGCGAATCTGTTGACTGTGGTATCTGCGCAAGGCTTGCGGGTACTTGGCTGCCCAGATGGAAATTCGGTCAGGATGTTCTTTGAGTAAGTTTACATCATTTGCTCGCATCTACTCTTGGTCCTCTTCAGAGTAGTTATCCACTCAAGGCGATCTGAACGTTAGTTCGCTTGGGAGCACTGCTTCTGCTCCATAGAGTAGGAAGAATGGTGTCTTGTCGGTGGCACGGCTGGTCGATGTTCGAACAGCCCATAGTACCAAAGCTAATCCTTTCGCCCATCGGGTCGAGTAAGCCTTGAGCCTATTGAACACGCGGGTCTTGATTCCCTATAGGACAATGCCATTGATGCATTCGACCTGACTGTTACTCTGGGGATGAGCTACCGAGGCGAAACATAGTTTTACACCCAATTCTTCACAAAAGACTATGAAAGCGTTGCTCTTGAATTGGGTGTTGTTGTCTGTGATTACTCAATTAGGGGTGCCAAATCGAGTAATGATGCTCCTCATGAACCTCTTGGCTACTTCTGAGGTGATATTCTTAACGAGCTCGACCTCGATCTACTTGGTGAATGTGTCGATTACCATGAACAAGAACTTGTAACCTCCTTGGGCTCTTGGGAAAGGTCCCAGGATATGCAAGCCCCAGACGGAGAAGGGCCAAGATAGAGGAATAGTTTGCAGTGCATGGGCTGGTCGGGTGGTTTTCTTGTCAAAAAATTGGCAGCTCTCGCACTTTTTCACCAGCTTGCAAGCGTCCTGAGGGCAGTCGGCCAATAGAACCCTTACAGAAGAACTTTCCCAACAAGAGCGCAATAGGTCGCATGGTTGCTGCAAAAGCCTCCATGGACATCGAGCAATATTTTATTTCCCTCTTCCTGAGTGATGCACTTCATCAAGATTCTGTTACTCACCTTTCGATAGTGCTTCCTATCTACCAATACGTACAGTTTGGATTTATGCACAATTTTCTCGGCTGAGGCATCATCGTCTGGGACCTGTCAACCTTCAAGATAGGCTTGGAATGGGGTCATCCAAGTTGGCTCACGTTCAAGTAGTGCAGCTTCCGTGTCTGTGGGTTCTACCTCACTGACTCGATTAGACTGCTGATTGAGTTGGGCGTCATCTGTCTCCAGTTTAGGGGAAACAAAGGGAATTGATGAGTTTATCGATGAAGACTCCTATAGGGGCTAGTGACCGAGATGAAGCGAGCCTGTCAAGTTCATCGGCATCAGAGTTGTCGCTTCACCAAATGTATCTTACCTCGAGCCCTTCGAACTTGTGCTCTATCTTGCGAACCTCATTCAGGTAAGCCACCATGTTGTCATCCGAACATTGATACACCTTCAATACTTGGTTTACGACTAGCTGTGAGTCCCTTTTCACGAGCAATCGCCTTATGCTAAGTGATGCAGCATCCGGAGGCCGTTAACTACTCCTTCGTATTCTGCAACATTGTTGGAAGCTGGAAAAACAAGCTGGATAACATACTTAAGTTCCGCACCTGTCGGGGACTTGAGCATGACTATGGACCCCAAGCCTTGAAGCGTGAGTGACCCGTCGAAGAACATGGTCCAGTGGTCATCGACCACCTCGTGTCCCCTTTCCTCAATGTGTATCCATTCTGTAATGAAATATGCTAGAACCCCGAACTTGGCACTGGTTCGAGGTGCGAAATCGACCTTGAACTCGTTGAGTTCAACTGCCCACTATGCGATTCGCCCTATTGCTTCTCGGTTACGTACTACCTCCTTGAGCGGGTAGGTCATCATGACCATAATTTAATGGGCTTGGAAGTAGTGCCGTATCTTTCGAGAAGTCACTAGCACAACATACAACATTTTTTGTATTTCAGGATACCTTAATTTGGCATCATGCCGGACTTCGCTCACATAGTACACCGGTTTTTTTGGATTTTGGCCTTTTTCTCAGGACAATCTCATTCAACCACCAGGACCGTACTTACTACTTCTTGTTTCCTTGGTCCACTCGGAAATGGGGGGAGACAATCCTCTTTTTCGTTAGGGAAAATTAGTTTGGAGGGAGACGATTAATACCTTTTTAGGTCTTGAAAAGCTTCTTCTACCTCCTTGGTCCAGTCGAAGACATCCTGTTTCTTGAGCAGTTTGAAGAAGGGTAGTCCTCATTCGCCTATCCGGGAGATGAATCAACTGAGGGCCACAATATAACCTCTAAGCTTTTGTACCTCCCTAAGTGTCCTCGGGGGACACATTTGGTCGATAGCTACAATTTTATGCGGGTTGGCCTCGATGCCTCGACTAGACACCAGGAAGTTGAGAAGCTGTCGGGACCCGAATCTGCAAATCCGGACCCTCTGTGTATTCTGTACTAGTCCAGGATCGCGCTAGTACACACAGTCAAACAGGGTTAAATATCACATCCATACACAGCGGAATTATAAATAAAGTACTTCAAAACATTAATATAAATTGTTGCAAGACCCTAAGATCAACTTACAATATCCAGCCACGCAGGGCTTACAATAACAAAAGTAAATAATCAGCAGCGGAATGAAGAACGTCGGTGACACCCATCAGTATGCCACAAGCAACTAACAAGGTTCAACTCCTAGATAACTGCCTCCCCGTGGAACTTCTCCTTCTTCGAACTTGTAGTCTTCTCCTCAACTGATGATTGTGTTGAAAGCAAGGGTGAGTATACAACATACTCAGCAAGTCATGCACAGAGGTGCAATCCTATTACTATATGCATGGCTTCTTCCAAAGGAATGGCTTAAGTGGTTGTTTTTGCCTCAAACAGCATTTTGCTTTAATTAAATAACCTTAATAGATTCAAAAGCAGTAAAACCATATTATATAGTAAGTTATCAATATCTTTTTAAACAATTTGGCTCAAAGCCCTAATTTACTTTAGCAATTGTCTCTAGCACTCGGCCACCCATTCCCACATTTTATTTTAGAAAAATCTAACCCTTGACTATAATCCCCGAGCGTTGTCCAGTTCCGTGGACTCGGCTATTCGAATAGATTTTTACACACTCTGCAGAGGTTATGCACTTTACCCACACAATACAGTCAAACACCACGGAGGCGAGTGACAGTAACAAAGCCTTTCGGAAACTGCTAACTATACAAGTGGACCTCTCCGGTTTTTGCCATACACCATCCCTTCCCTTAGCAGAGGCGAAGTATGGGACCGACATACCGTTGGATAGGGTACCTAGCCGTAGCACCGGTACGCTCCCCCGTACAACTACACAAAAGGTGTAGTTGACACCCTGAGGAACCAAATGCAAGTTATTAGCAACCTACTCAACTAGGTCCGCCCCATTACAGACATGTGGTTGCATGGTTGGCCCAGTTCAAAGGCTTGCAAGGTTAAGTCCTTAGGGTGACCAGGGCATGACTACCTGAAGAACCAAAACGACTTTCCTAGTGCCACTCATGGCCCACCCTATCATTCTTGCCACTTGCCCCGGTCTAAATCTATTTATCACCCCAGCTTGATTATTGTGCAACGCATGCCAACAATAATATCAATTACCATGTAGAACCACAAGGGTATCTACACTTCACATCATCACATGGCAAGATTACACTAACTCCAAAATTCATTTCATATAACATTAGTCAATATTATTTTGCCATTTGAAACACATTTCACGTAAGCATGGCTAAGCAACTACTCACGGTCTAGCCTCCCGTGTTGGCACAATATTAACATCCAACTAAATAAACCAACTTAAGGTGACAATGGAACACATGGCATACGAATATTAACATCAAGGGTGGAATTAACAATTAGGTTTTCTAACTACCTAGCCCAAATTAAATTATTCATTTTAATCAACATAGCATGCATAATTTAAATAAAAATATATTTCAAAAATTAGGAGCAATATGGTCAAAGCACAACTTGCCTTCAAAAAGCTGATGATCTTGATCTAGGGCTTGAGCTTGGTCTTCAACTTCCGCACTCTCGCACAGTTCAACGTCTACGCGTAGCAAATAAAGAACCAAATAAACACTCGGAACAACGTATAAACACACATTCGAAAACAATGCTACAAATCAAACTAGATCATAATTTTACGAAAACTTCCAGATAATTAGTCTAGCATTTTCTAAGATTTATAAAATTTATTTTGGAATTTTTGGACGTATAGTTTAAGAGCTACAAAATTCATAAGTTTAGACTTTCCGCGAATAATTTAACAATATAAATTTATTTATAAAATTTCACAAAAATTACTGTAGGAAGGTATTAATTTTTACTAATTAACAAAATTTGTTGCAAGCGATTCGGACTTAGAACGAATTTTTAGCGAAAAAGACAAAATGCGCAATTTGGAGAAAAATGAATTACGTAACTTCTTTTGCATGGCACTATTCATTGCGTATATGTGTATACTCCTTGGTTGCATATGAGTTCATTTTGGGCACTTGCTACGAGGGAAAAAAAACAAAGATCGGCCTGACAACCAGAGCGGGACAGCGAGCGCAGTCTGCCGGAGGCAGCGACAGCGGTGAACGCAGTCAGCCGGAACCGGTCGGTGGCAACGGTGACTACGGCGCGCAGACGGCTATGCGACTACGGCGACGGCGCGCTTGTGCATGCAGACTAGAGAGGAGTCGCGATCAGCTACGCCAACAAATATACGTGTAAACGCATACGTCTATTATATATTCGTATACTTGCATACGATCCTAGTACAAATAGACATACATGCGTACGTACTACATTTACATGCAACGAGACCAACCGATCAGTAGAGATAGAGCGCATACGAAGGAGAAGAAAACAGGTATACCGTCCGGCGCAGGGGATGCGAGACTGGAGAGTGCGTCGACGGCGCGGTAGCCGGCGGCGACGGTGGCTCCAACGGCGCGGCGACGGTGACGGCGTACTCGGCGTCGACCACAGCGGTGAAGGCGGCGATGATGACGATGGCGGCGATGTAACCGGCGGCGACGACGACGTAGACAACGGCGACAAGTCAATGGAAATGGTGCGGCTAGAAGATGGAAGGCGCATGCACTGCTAGGTAATACTTCAAGCGTTCAGAACTACTAGATACTAGTAACTGATGGATTAAAGGATGGTCAGGTTCTAGTGTGCAGGAATGAGAAGCGGCTGGAGGAAAAAGACTGGAAGAAAATACATAGCTTCATGCACAGGGAGAGAAGGCTGGGAAATATAAAGGTTGGTAATAGGAAACATCATAGTCTAGAGTCATGCATGGAGGAATGGCTAGAAAAGGAAACGTACGTTGTGCTCATGGAATAAATATTTCCTCCCGTGCATGCAATTGGAACGGTCATGGCATTGTGTAGAGGCACATGCATGTAACGGCTGGAATTAAAATTCCATTAGGTGCATGCGTGGAGACAAAGCATGGTTCACTCGTTACTACTCCTAGTATTAGTGATCACATTAATTACTAGTTAATGCATGCAACAATGGGAAGATGGAACGCATGGAGGAATTGGCTGGAAGAACATTCGTGCAAGGAAAAGCAAGGGTCCAAACAAGTATTCACGTATACATATACACAAATACCTTTTCAACACGTGCTAAAAAAAACAAGGAGGTTCTAAAAATCTAGAAAATTCCTCTAAAATACTAGGAACTATTTGGAACCTAACGAAGTTGGTTTCGTGATTTTTCAACGCATAGATTTTCTATAAACACTACTACAGAATCAGCTTCTAGAAGCGGTTCGAAACCACTTCTAGAAGCGGTTGACCGCTTCTAGGCAACCGGTTGTGATACCTCGAAGGGTATCACAAGCGGTTCTAGGAACCGCTTGTGGTGGTGCGACACCAAGCGGTAAAAGGTAGTAATAATATCGTGGGAACGAGATTCGAACCCACGACCAGCACTCCAACCTCGTGACTCGCCTCATCCATCTAGCCAACCCACACCCACGCGTGCTCTCTGATAGAGTAGGGCACGCATTCCTTTTATTATTTCTAAAACTGGGCTTCTACAAGCGGTTCGTGACACGAACCCCTTCTGAAGGGGGTCTTTAGAAGCGGTCCGTGTCACGAACCGCTTCTAAAGCCTCACCTTTAGAAGGGTTCGTGACACGAACCCCTTCTAAAGCTTTAGAAGGGGTTGGGGACACCAACCGCTTGTAAAGAGCTTTAGAAGGGGTTCGTGTCACGAACCCCTTCTAAAGGTGGGGCTTTAGAAGGGGTTCGTGCCACGAACCGCTTCTAGAGATCCCCTCCAGCCTGTTGCCATAAACCGCTTCTGTTGTGAGCATTATAACCGGTTCGCACCAAACCGTTGCTAATAGGCCGCTTGTGATACCCGGTTTTGTAGTAGTGAAAAATTTTTTTAGTGAATCAGACACCTGTACAGATTTTTATAAAATCAACGACTTACATTATAAAACATGTTTTTCGAAAATATTTGAAGCGAACACTCTCGTCTACCTATTATCTTAATTATAAACAAAATTTTAGATTTTATGCTTATTCGAAAACGCCGGATCTTTATTTTAAGTGATTATTTCAATAAACTTGACACCGAATTACTCGCGAGGCTTTCAAGTAAATTTCAAAAAATTACAAATAATCCAGCAACACACTAAATATATTAAAAGAAATTTTTGGGATGTTACAGAAGCTTGCTGGACGGGACGTTGGGGTTAAGCATCATCCGATACTTCCTGAGGCTGTCGAATGTTTCTTCGAGGTTGTTGATTAGGGAGCTCTTGGTTCTTGATTTTACTACAATATCATCAACTTACGCTTCTACTCGTGCCCGATTTGGGACTTCAAGCAATTTTAGATGCA
Organism: Rhipidocladum racemiflorum; assembly: GCA_036346355.1. Taxonomy (NCBI): domain Eukaryota; kingdom Viridiplantae; phylum Streptophyta; class Magnoliopsida; order Poales; family Poaceae; genus Rhipidocladum; species Rhipidocladum racemiflorum. The sequence continues at coordinate 43,420,647 of CM070577.1, read as the reverse complement.
CCATTGATATGTAGCGCTAGCATTCTCTAAACCAAAAGGCATCGTAGTGTAACAGAATACACCCAATGGGGTAGTAAACGCAGTTTTTCCTCATCTTCTACTACCATGCTAATTTGTTGATACCCCGAGTAGGCATCTAGAAAACTTAGCAATTCACAACCCGCAGTCGAGTCCACTATTTGGTCGATGAGGGGGAGAGGAAAAGGGTCTTTGGGACATGCTTTATTTAAATTGGTTTAGTCAACACACATCCTCCACTTGCCGTTAGGTTTTTTGACCAAAACGGGATTTACCAACCATGTCGGGTGATAAACATCTCAGATGAAGCCTGCTTTTAGGAGTTTGCCGACCTCCTCTTGCATGGCTAGTTTTTGGTCATCCGTGAATCTGCGTTGTTCCTGCACTACTAGTTTGGTGCTAGGTTCTACAGCCAGTCGATGCTCGATCACCTCCTTGGGGACCCCGAGCATGTTGGATGGTTGCCACGCAAACACATCACGATTTTCCTAGAGGAAGGTGACGAGCTCGAGTTCCTATTTGGGGTCAAGGTCAGTGCCTACCTTGACCGCCTTGGATGGCTCGGATGGATCCCAAGGAATCATCTTGACTCCTCCATTGGCTTTCTTGTCCTTTTTGCCGTCGTTGGCGGCGTTGTCGGGCATCAAAATGCTATCAGTGCCCTTGGGTCTTTGGCGCTTGATTCCTTCGTTGTTCTCAGGGACGGTGTCCGGCGAATATTTTCCACCATCTCTAAGCTCCTTTTTGTCGCACCAAACCGCAGCTTGCGGATCAGCCTTAATCGTGAGGTCTCCTTTTGGCACCGGTATCTTGTTGATCTAGTAGGCGTAGTGTACTACCGCCATGAACTTGGCCAACATTGGGCGGCCTAGGATCACATTGTACGTGGTTTAAAATCTTCCACATTGAATAGGATTTTTTTTTGGTGCAGAAGTTGTCCGGTGTACCAAACATGACTGGCAGCTCGATCTGGCCAAGGGGTATTAAGGATAAATGTAGGGTTATGTCGTGGAATGGCTTGACACTGGCTTTTATCTCTGTTCGGGGGATTCCCATGTTATCAAACGTCTTCGTGAAGATGGGATTCAGCGAGCTGCCCCCATCGACAGGTTCGGGCGACCCTGGTGTTAAGAATGGTGGGTTCAACCACCACTGGTTATTGACCCGGATGTGGGACCACGGCTGGATGGTCGAACTGTTTGAAGGTTATTGATACTTCAGACCACTTAAGGAATCGGGGAAGAGCTGGCGTGACCAAACTGACTTCCCTTTCGACTGCTTTGTACTGTCTTTTGGACTCGTACATGGCGGATTCTCCGAAGATATGAGCCAACTTGTGATCAGCTCTATGATATTTAGGTTCCTCATCCTCGGGTTTTCCCTTGGCTTGCTTGATTCCGCGCTCGGCGACGGAAGTTTTGAGCTTTTCCTGGACTTTTTTACTGATCACTTGGCACTCGTCAAAGTCGTGTTTGTTCGTGTGATGGACCGGGAAATATTTGTTTCCCCCACGGTTTTGACCCTTGTTGTCACAAGTGTTGCATGCTTCTCACCGTGGTTCATGTTCGTCTTCGCCCCCTGCTTGGACGACTCGGGTTTGTCACTGTCAGGCTTGGGGTTATCGAGGTAACCTCGGGCTTCGGCGCGTATGGCATATTTGTCTGCCAGCTCGAAAAGTTCCCTTGTGGTTCTGATCTTTCGAGTGGTGAGTTTCCCTTTTAGCTCTCTATCCTTAATACCATTCTCGAAAGACATTGTAACAGCTTCATCTGAGATATCGGGTATCAAGTTGCGCTTATTGCTAAAGCACTGGATGATGTTGCGTAGCAATTCTGTTGGCTCCTATACCACCCGATGGAGGTCACAATGAGCCCCAGGGCATTCATACGTACCTTAGAAATTGGCAACGAACTGGGCCTGTAACTCCGCCCACAATGATATGGAGTGAGGTGGGAGGTTGAGTAACTAAGATCTGGCTGTGCTATCCAGGGTGGTGAGCAGATAGTTGGCCATCACCTTCTTGTTACCTCCAGCCGCCCTCATGACTATGGTGTAGATTTGCAGCCATTCAACTGGATTGATTTTGCCCAAGTATTTCTTAACTAGGCTTGTCTTGAACTTGTCCGGCCATCTGACGGCATGAAGTTCGGTGGTGAAGACCTTGCATCCTTCGTCAATGTCTTCCATGGCGGGCCGTTGTGGGGTACATGGACCCCGGGTATCTACATGGCGGGCCGCATGGACCAAACAAAAGGAGACGGGCTGAACCAGCCACGTGAGGTCGGGCGCCATCCGGACTGTTACCATCGTGCCTAACAAGGAAGGATAGGAGATGGTAACCGACTCTTGTTAAGAAAGATAGGATCGTAATCATAGGGGATAGCGTATGTCGGGACCCCGAATTTGCAAATCCGGACCCTCTGTGTATTCAACACTAGTCCAGGAACGCGCTAGTGCACACAGTCTTAACATCGGTAAATATCACAATCATACCATTCGATGCTAATAAAGTACTTTTATGTAAATAACCAAACTGGTTACTCGACCTTATGGTCAAGTCACAAATGTACGCCTCGCAGGGCGATATTTATTAAAAGAGAAATAGTAGCAGCGGAAAATCAAAGAAGGTAACATCGTGGCGCCATCCAGTATACCACAGGCAACTGACTGGGCTCGCTCCCTACGTAGACGGATCCTCTTGGAGCTCCTCCTCCAAAGCTGGCGTATTCTCCTCTTCAACTGGTGTTGTAGGGTGGCAAGGGTGAGTACTTGGTACTCAGCAAGTCATGCACAGAATGCAGGCTAATATACTATATGCATGGCTTGGTACAAAGGAATAGCTCAAGGTATATTTGCAAAGAAACAGATTTGACAAGTAATATAAGTAGATTCAGCAAGAGAAACAAGTAAAGCATAATAACTTTTCAAGAAGTTTAACAACCATCTTCCCATCCTAAACCACATTTCCATCAACATCATTATTAATCCAACCCAACTTTTCAAACCAAGTTATTTTTGAGAAAATCTAACCCTTGACTGTAATTCCCGAGCGATGTCCAATACCATGACACGGCTATTCGAATAGATTCTAAACTCTGCAGAGGTTATGCACTTTACCCACAAGATACAATCAAACACCACAAAGGCGAAGTTCCCGTAACAAAGTCTTTCGAAACTTCTAACAATACAAGTGGTCCTCCCGGTTATTGCGCACTAACCCTTCCCTTCGCTAAGGCGAAGTCTAGGCCAATCAACCGTTAGATGGGTACTGGCCTCACCCCAGACGCTCCCCGCACAACTTACACAAAGGGTGTAGTTGACCTCCTGAGGTCCCACAGTGCGTTATTAGCAACTTAGTCAACTAGGTCCGTCCCATTACAGACATGTGGTTGCACGTTAGACCCAGTTCAAAGGCTTGCAAGGTTAAGTCCTTAGGGTGACCAGGGCAAGACTACCCGAAGAACCAAATCAACATCCTCAATGCCACAACTGGCCCACCTGATTACTCTTGCCACATGCCCCGGTCGAAAACTGTTTATCAAACCCCAGTTGATTACCATGCACCACGTGCCATCAACATCACATGATACTTTTCCAAAACAGGTTCAATATGTCATTAAGTCAATATTAACACTTGATTATCCAAAATCATGTCATGAGCACGTAGCAGGTCTAAGCAGTATACTACAACGATCTAAACCCATGTTGGCAATTTAATAATGTCCAACTAGTAATCCACAACTAGGGTGACAAGGGGTCATGGCACATACTTAAATAATCAAGGTGTCATACAGCAAATTGGTACTTATCTAATTCCCCATGTTTAAACAAAGTATTTTTCTAATTGAACTAGCATGCAATAGTTTAAATCAAAATAGATTTCGAAATAGGATCAACATGGTCAAAGCACAACTTGCCTTCAAAAAGTACTTGTTCTTGGTCTTGAGTTGGATCCTGAGTCAACACTTCTCCTTCGAATCCTTCCGGCACTTCAACGTCTACTCGTAAAGCGTGCAAATAGCAAATACACAAATAAACAATAGGCAAAAAGTGTCCAAACATCCAAATAAAATCCATAAACAGAGAGAACATAATTTTATGAATTTTTAGAAACTGGAATCGTCAAATTTGGAGTTAAAACGCAAAAGTTATGATTATTTAAAGTTTAAATAATCAATTAAATAATTTTACAGAGAAAAACTTTAGTCCAAAAATTAAATAAAATTCATATTTAGGTAGATCTCAATTTTATACAAATTTAGAAATTTGAATCACTCAAATCGGAGTTGAAACGCAAAAGTTATAAGCGTTGGAAGTTTGAATCAAAATCTGAAAGCATTATTTCGAATTAATAAATCATTTTCTTTTTCGGAAATTAATTATTGCGTCAGCCTGGACACGTGTCATCCTGTGATTGGTCCACAGTGACCTGCTGACGTCAGCACCGAACGGCCTCCATGATGATGCCAGCATGACGTCCTCATGCCACGGGGCACCACTCAGGTGCTGCCTCGTGTCCGGTCCATGGACTGGGTCCACGGGCGGCACGGTCCACGGTGGACTGGCGCACGGCTTGGTGGGGTGACATGGGGGCCCGCATGTCGGCCGCCCACGCGCGCTTACGCCGCGGCGCGCTGAGGTTACGTGGCAAGATCGTGTCCGTTGATTTGGAAATCAACGGCCGCGATTAGATCCGGTGGTTAACACGTTGAAAACTACTCGATGATCGTGGGCCGCTCGATCTAGATCGGACGGTCCAGATCTAACCCTACGATAACACCGCTACGGCCTGAGGTGATCGTGGGCCGCTGGATCTTGATCCAACGGTCCAAATCCAATCGGGTTTGGAAGCACGTGACTCACCGCTACCGTTCGATCGGAATCGGACGGTCCAGAGCTTTCGCACTGTGATGGCGGCGCGGCGGGGCTCGGGCTACCGGAGACGAGGACGGCGACCTTCCGTGCGGCGTTTCCGAGGGTCTCCGGCGAGGTGGATGGTGCGGTCCGATGCGCCTTGCTCTTGCGGTTCCAGATCTGGGCTTCAACACGGCAGAGACGGCTTGACGGCGGCGGCGTGCGCACGAACCCGAAGCGAAGCCCTAACCCTACTACGGCGAGCAATTCCTTGGCCAAGACGGCGACTCGGGCGGTGTGGCTTGGGGAAAAAGGGGCGGCGTCGAACGACGATTCTCGGGGACGGGTCCACGCCTTAAATACTGCCTCGACGTGCGCGCAAATCGGAACCCTAACCGTGTCTCGCTTGGTCACGGCGGAGCTCTCCGGCTGGGATTCGGAACGGAGACGATGGCTGGGGACCGTCCACGTGTCGCGATGAGCGGCTACGATTGCTCACGCGCGAACGGATCCGACCGGACTCGGGCTCTAGCCGGTGTGGTCCAATCCGGACCGTTGGATCCCGATCCAACTGGCCGGATCGATTGGGTTAGAGTGGGTTTGGTCGAGTCGATCGCTCGGTCGGACTCGAGTCCGACTCGGGTTCCGACTTCGATCGGATGAACAAGATTCGACCGAGTTGAATTTCCAGCGATTTAATATTTAAAATAATTCCCGATAATTCATTTAATTCATTAAAAATAGCAAAAGACTCGAAAAATTCGAAAAATTCTGGAAAATATTTTGGATCATTTTGGACTCAAATAAAATATTTCCAACAAAATTTTATTTGCAAAGTTTAATTCTTTAATTAATTCAAAATGGAATAGATTCAAATAAATTCCAAATAAATCCAAATAAATTCGAGAAAATTCCAAAATTCACCAAAGTGCCAAATCACACATGAATTTAAGGAAAGCAAAATTTTGGGGTGTTACAAACCTCCCCCTTAATAGAATCTCGTCCCCAGAGATTCGGGGCTCACTACTGAGAATAGGTTTGGAAACTCTTTCTTCAAATCCTCTTCGGCGCTCCCAAGTCGCTTCGCTTTCTTCATGGTTGCTCCAATCGAACTCTACAGAAACGGGTTGACTTATTTCTGGTCTCTCGATCCATTGTGTCTAGAATCCTCACGGGATGCTCCTTATAAGTCAAATCCTCTTGCAACTCAATTGACTCTAGCGGCGTCTATTCCTCAGTAACTCGGAGACACTTCTTCAACTGGGACACATGGAATACATCATGTACTCCTGTTAACGATCGTGGCAACTCCAGTGATAAGCAACTTCGCCTCTGCGGCTCAAAATCTTAAATGGTCCAACATAACGGGTGCAAGTTTCCTTTGGCATGGAACCTCTTAACTCCCGAGAGGCGTAACTCGAGGTATATAAAGTCTTAGGTTCAAAACTCAAATCCTCGCGATGATTGTCAAGATAACTCTTCTGTCGAGATTGGGCGATCTTCAACCTTTCCCTAATCATGGCGATCTGCTCTTCACCTCTTGAAGAATATCAGGCCCAAAGACACGGCGCCACGGTCTCATTCCAATTCAATGGCGTCCGACAGTGGTCGACCATACAAAGGCCTCAAAGGTGACATCTCAGAACTAGCCTGATAACTATTGTTGTAACTGAACTCGGCATACGGCAAACTCTTATCCCAAGAGGTAGCATAAGCCAATGCACAAGCTCTTAACATATCCTCCAGAATCTGGTTGACTCTTTCGGTCTGTCCATCCGTCTGTGGATGATAAGCTGTACTGAAGTTCAAACGGGTTCCCATGGCTTCATGCAACTTATTCCAGAACCTTGAGGTAAATTGGGTACCTCTGTCCGATACAATCCTTTTTGGCACTCCGTGCAAACAGACAATCCTGATCATGTACAATTCTGCTAATTTATCTCCCGAGTAAGTGGTCTTCACGGGGATAAAATGGGCTACTTTAGTCAAGCGATCCACTATAACCCATATGGAGTCATAACCTCCTTGAGTCTTAGGCAAACCGGTAATGAAATCCATTCCGATTTCCTCCCACTTCCACTCAGGTATTTTCAGCGGCTGTAGCAATCCTGCTGGTCTCTGATGCATTGCCTTGACTCTCTGGCATACGTCGCACAATGCAACATGTTCGGCAACTTCACGTTTCATACTCGGCCACCGAATCTCTCCTTCAGATCCCGATACATCTTGGCGCTTCGGGATGAATTGAGTACTTGAGTCATGGGCTTCTTCCAAAATCGATTGCTTTAACTCCTTTTTGTTAGGCACACAAATGCGATCCTTCATCCACAACGTGCCTTGCTCATCCAACTTGAAGTCCTCTGCCTTGCCTTCCTCCTTGATGGACTTAATCTCGCGGATCTTGTCATCATCCTTCGCCCTTCTCGGATCTGATCTTCTAGGGTAGGCTTTACTTCTAATGCGGCCAAGAATCCGCTAGGTACCACCTCGATCTTCATTCTCTGGAAATCCTCACATAGCTCATCCTGGCTTGTGGCTAGCAACATGCTCACGGTATGGCTTTTCCGACTCAAGGCATCGGCAACTACGTTGGTGAAGGGAATATGCCCGAGAGGCAATAATAAATTGTTTATTATCTTATTCCATGTTTATAATAGATGTTTATTTCTCATGCTAAAATTGTATTAACCGGAAACGTTGATACATGTGTGTGTAATAAACAAACAAAAGGTTCCTAGTAAAGCCTCTCTTTTAAACTAGCTTGTTGATTAAGCGATGATCAAGGTTTCACGATCATGAACATTGGATGTTGTTAATAACGGGGTCACATTATTAGAAGAATGATGTGATGAACACACACCCAAGTTGGTATAGCAAATTCGATCAAGTCATTAAAGTTTGTTGCTGTACTGAACATATACAAAATAGCTCTTTTCCTTAGACCATGAGATGATGTCAATCACTAACTCCGGAAGAGTACTTTGATGACATCAAAGCGTCACTCCGTAACACGGTGACTATAAAGATGGATTTGGGTACTATGAAAGTATTAGTTGAGGCTCATGCATCAAGAGTGGGATTTGTCCATCCGGATGACTCGAGAGATATACTCTGGGCCCTCTCGGTGATATCACATTGACATCGCTTGCAAGCACGTGACTAGGTCACAAGAATGTCATATCACGGGCGAGTAAAGAGTACTTATCGATGCACGGGATCAAACTAGGTATAGTTGATACCAATGATCGGATCTCGGATAAGTAATATATCGCGAGACAAAAGGAATTGGTTATGTTGGTTTTGGTTCACCACGATCACTAGTTCATCGTTGAGTAAGTAAGTCATTATGGATCTCCAGATCCATTGATGATTATTGATCGAGAGGTGTCTTGATCATGTCCATTTTATTCACGAACCGTAGGGTGACACACTTAAGGTTCATCGGCGGTTTTGAGTGGATCTGAACAGGAGAAAAGTTTGGAACAACAGGAATAGTTTCGGGATATCGAACATTCACATGAAGAGAATGGAGAGTCCATTCACATGGAGAGTCCATTCACATGAAGAGAATGGAGAGTCCATTCACATGGAGAGTCCATTCACATGGAGAGAATGGAGAGTCCATTCACATGGAGAGTCCATTCACATGGAGAGAATGGAAAGTCCATTCACATGAGAAGTCCATTCACATGGAGAGAATGGAAGTCCATTCACATGGAGAGAATGGAGAGTCAACTCACTCCTATAAAAGGGAGGGTGGAGCTCTCTCTCATGACTAATCTCCATGACCCTTTGGTTGGTCTTTTCTCCTTCCTCCCTGTTTGTTCCACCTTTCAAGCGAGCTTGGCCAGGCCTTCTTGGCTCGAGTTTCTCCACCACCACCACTAAGCCGTAGTGTTGTTGGAGTTTCCAGTGATCCTCTACTTCGCTGCCGGATCGAGGATTGAGGTCATCGTTGTTCGTGCGTGTGACCAAATGCAGGCGCTTGTGGCGCTCATCTTCGCGACTTTGAAGTCGGGCGTGTACCTCTACTTCAACCACGTTTGTTTTGCGGGAACGTTATTCCCGCTTTCGGTCCCCTGAGGTGAGTCATACAAAACCGTTTGCATGCATCTCCTAGATATGATCTTGGTGTTTGGTTGCATTCGTAGGAAAATTTTTGTTTTCCATGCTTGAAACCCATCGATGGTATCGTGAGCCGTGTCTATGCGTAGATGTTTTATGCACGGTTTAAAACACATGTGGATGTGGGCGTTGATGATCATGTTATTGCATACTTCGTGTATTTTGGATCATGGTGGCATAGTGGGATTTGAAGCGGCCGGACTAACCTTACATGTCCTGCGCACATGAGACTTGTTCCACCTTTCGACATGCAACTAGTATTGCATAAGTGGCTTCTTGGCGGGTGTCATTTCTCCTACTATAGTCATGATCTAATTTACAGCGGTTTGCTAATAATGTTTTTATCACCGCTGTGGTTCTTGTTCGTAGGTAAACGATTTTTCCTAGAAAGCCCAAAACCCGTAAAATATGCAAAAATAAATTAGAGGCGTCTAACTTGTTTTTGCAGGGCTTGTGATGTGATATGGTCATTGATACAAGATTGTTGTATGAAATGAAATTTATTGTAAATTTAAACAACCAGCAGGAGCCATTTGGTTGTTTTTTCTTTTATGGCTCGCGTGCTAAGTATATGTCCATGTGATATATTGTAATGGAGGAAGACAATCAAGATGCGCATCATGGACCTTGGTGCCATGCCGGTGGAATGATGGAGATCATACCATGTCGCACAAGATGGAGATCAAGTCTTTGAAAGGACCATATCATATCACTTTATTCATGCATGTGATGTTAATCCTTTTATGCATCTTATTTTGCTTGGATATGATCACGTTGATAGCACTATAAGATGATCCTCCAAATTAATATCAAGATAATAATGTGTTCTTCCATAGTATGCACCGTTAAGAAAGTTAGTAGTTTGAAGCACCCTTTTGATGATCGGGTGTAATAGACTCTACGTTCGCATACAGCGTGTAAGCGATTACACACGCAAATACTTTGGTTCTACTTGGCGAGCCTAGCATGTGTAGACATGGCCTCGGAACACGAACCTAAAGGTAAAGCATGAGTCATATGGATGATATGATGAACATATTGATGTTAAGCCTTTGAAACTATCGTCTCACGTGATGATCGGTTTCGGTTATAGTGAATTTGGTTAGTGTAATCACTAAAGATGACTAGAGGGATGTTGTTTTTGAGTGGGAGTTCTCGTAGTAATTTTGAATTAAACTTGAACTTAATCTATTATGAACTTAGTCTAATTAACTTTGCAAATCGTTGTAGATGGCACCACCTATTTTCAATTTCGATCTGCTCATGGAGAAAGAGAAACTAGCCACCAACGGTAACAACTTTACCAATCGGGCCCTTAACTGCAGATTCTCCTCAGTGTGCTCAAAGGAGCTATGTGCTTGATAGCTTGGCCAGGTGCCCCTTGCGTGATGATGGCCCCGAGGAGGAGAAAAATGTTTTCTTGACTCGCTTAAGGAGGACCACGCCTAGTTCATCACATTTTGTACGGCCTTGAGCCTGGCACGGTACACGTTTGAGCACAGCAATGCTTTTGATACAATGAGAGAGTTGAAAATGATCTTCGACACCCATGCCGCATAGAGAGTTATGAAGCTTGAAAAGTTCTTTAGGCTGCATGATGGAGAAAACAGCTCCATTAGTGAGCACGTACTCAAAATGTTCAGATGCAGCCAGATAAACTCATAGCTTTGGGAATAACGATCCCCATTGAGCTAGGAATTCATCGTGTTCTCCAGTCCTACGCCACCAAGCTACAAGAGCTTTGTGATGAACTACAACATGCGAGGGCATGAAGAAGTCTCTCCCGAGCTTCACAATCTTGAAAGCTAGCGAAGTGGAGATCAAAAGGAACATCAAGTGTTGATGGTCAAAGACTATCGATTTCAAGAAGAAAGGCAAGGCTAAGGGAAACTTCAAGAAGAAGGGCAAGTCTGTTGCCACATCGAGAAGAAGACCAAGGCTGGCCTAAGTCGAGATCTTGAATGTTTTTGCAAGGGCAGACGCTGAAGCGCAATCGCCCAAAATATACAGGTGATAAGAAGGGCGGGAATGTGAACAAAGGTATATATGATATACATGTTATTGATGTGTACCTTACTAGTACTCGCTGATAGCGCTGGTATTTGATACCGGTTCGATTTGCTAACATATGTAACTCAAAGCAGGAGCTAAAGGAACGAGGAGACAACTAGCAAGGATGAGGTGATGATGCGGCGTCGGCAATGGATCAAAGGTTGATGTGATGCGTCGGGCGCTACCTATCCAATTACCATCGAGGATTAGTTATAAACCTAAATAATTGTTATTTAGTGCCTGCGTTGAGCATGAACATCATATCCGGATCTTGTTTAATGCGAGACGGTTATTCATTCAAGTCTGAGAACAATGGTTGTTCAATTTATATGAATAATATCTTTTATGGTCATGCACGAAAAGAATGGTTTATTTATTTTGAATCTTGATAATAGTACACATGTTCATAATGTGAATGCCAAAAGAATTAAGTTGAATGATGATATTGCTGCCATATATGTGGCATTGCCGCTTATGTCGTATTGGTGTTAAGCATGAAGAAGCTCCATTACGATGGACTACTAGAATCACTTGATTATGAATCATTTGAAACATGTGAACCATGCCTCATGGGCAAGATGACTAGAACCCCGCTTTTCAGTACAATGGAAATGAACATTATTGGAAATCATACATCGATGTGTGTGGTCCAATGAGTGTGTCGGTACAGGGTGGATATCGTTAGCATTGCGTTACTTTCACGGATGATTTGAGTAGATATGGATATATTTACTTAACGAAACACAAGTGCAAAACATTTGAAAAGTTCAAGAATTTCAGAGTGAAGTAGAAAATCAATCGTAATAGAAAGATCAAATTTCTACGATCCGATCGTGGAGGAGAGTATCTTAGTTCTGAGTTTGGCACACATGAGACAATGTGGAATAGTTTCACAACTCACTCCTGTGGAACACCACAGCGTAATGGTGTATCCGGCGTCGTAATCGTACTTTATTGGATATGGTTCGATCTATGATGTCCCTTCAGATTTGCCACTTTCATTTTGGGGTCATGCACTAAGCAATTTGCATTCACTTTAAATAGGGCACCATCTAAATCCGTTGAAATGACACTGTATGAATTATGGTTTGGCAACAAACCTAGGTCATCATTTCTAAAAGTTTGGGATCGATGTTTATGTGAAGAAACTTCAACTGATAAACTCGAACCCAAAGCGGAAAAATGCGTCTTCATAGGATACCCTAAAGAAACAATTGGGTACACCTTCTATCAGATCCAGAAGGCAAGGTTTTCGATTGCCAAGAATGGATCCTTTTTGGAAAAGAGTTTCTCTCGAAAGGTGTGAGTAGTAGGAAGGTAGAACTCGATTTGAGGTTATTGAACCTTCTCTTCATGGAATGGCAAGTGCAGCGGAGGAAGTTGTTTCGGAGTTGACTTCACCAAATGAAGAGGGAACTAATGATAAGGATCATGAAACTCCGAAGAGAACACTACCGCACCTCGCGGTCAACAAGAGCGCATAATGCTCGACTTTTATGTTCCTACTATGAATGTCATGGTAGTTGAGAATAATGACCTGCGGCCGTATGATGAAGCGATGATGAGCCCAGATTCGACAAATGGCTAGAAGCCATGAAATCGAAATGAGATCCATGTATGAAAACCAAGTATGGACTTTGGTGGACCTACCCGATGGACCGCAAGGCCAGTTGAGAACAAATGGATTTTCAAAAGAAAATAGACGCTGATGGTAATGTGGCCGTCTATAAAAGCTCGACTTTGTCGCAAAGGGTTTTCGACAAATTCAAGGAGTTGACTACGATGAGACTTTCTCACGTAGCGATGCTAAAGTCTGTTAGGATTATGTTAGCAATTGCTGCATTTTTCGATTATGAAATTTGGCGAGATGGATGTAAAAACGCGTTCCTTAATGGAAACATTGAGGAAGAGTTGTATATGATACAACCCAAAGGTTTTGTTGATCCTAAGGATCTTTGATAAGGTATGCAAACTTCAGCGATCCATTTATGGATGAAGCAAGCATCACGAAGTTGGAATCTCCGTTTTGATGAGGTAATCAAGGTTTTGGATTTGTCCAAACTTACGGAGAAGCTTGTATTTACAAGAAAGTGAGTGGGAGCTCTATAGCATTTACGATATTATATGTGGATGACATATTGTTGATTGGAAATGATATAGAACTTTGAAAGCGTAAAAAGATTACTTAAGCAGTAAGTTTTCAATGAAGGACCTTGGTGAAGCGGCGTATATTTTAGGCATCAAAATCTATAGAGATAGATCGAGGCGCTTGATTGGAGTTATCGCATAAAGTACATACCTTGACAAGATTCTAAAGAAGTTTAGAATGGACGAAGTAAGAAAGGGTTCTTACCTATGTTGCAAGGCAAGACGCGTTGAGTAAGACTCAGAGTCCAACTATAGCGAAGATAGAGAAGTAATGAATAAAATTCCCTATGCTTCAGCCATAGGCTCTATCATGTATGCTATGTTGTGTACAAGGCCAGGATGTGGCACATGCTATTAGTTTGACTAGCGGTACCAATCGATCCAGGTTTGGAACACTGGACACGGTCAAGAATATCTTTAAGTACTTGAGAAGAACTAAGGATATGTTTCTCATATATGGTGGTGAAGAAGAGCTCGTCGTAAAGGTTAAATCGGCCGACGCTTAGTTTCGACACGATTAGGATGACTCTAAGTCACAAGCGGGTATATTTTTGAAATGAATGGAGGAAGCGGTGGTGGAGGAGTTCCAAGCAATCTGTGGTGGCAGGATCTTCAACCAGGCGGATATGTTCTTTGCTTGAAGCGGCGCGAAGCGATTTGGATGAAGATGTTCATATCCGAACTGGGTGTGGTTAAGTGCGTTGGACCCAATGGTTATCTATTGTGACAACAATGGTGCCATAGCCAATGCTAAAGAACCAAGGTCACACAAGAATTCCAAGCATATTAAGCGCCCGGTTTCACTCCATCCGTGAACATGTCAAGGATGGCGATGTAGATTTGCAAAGTGCACACGGATCTGAATGTGGCAGCGTTGACTAAAGCTCTCCCAAGGGCAAAACATGATCGCACTAACTCAATGGGTGTTAGATTCATCACAATGTAATCTAGATTATTGACTCTAGTGCAAGTGGGATCAAGGGAATATGCGAGAGGCAATAATAAATTGTTTATTATCTTATTCCATGTTTATAATAGATGTTTATTTCTCATGCTAAAATTGTATTAACTGAAACGTTGATACATGTGTGTGTAATAAACAAACAAAAGGTTCCTAGTAAAGCCTCTCTTTTAAACTAGCTTGTTGATTAGCGATGATCAAGGTTTCGATCATGAACATTGGATGTTGTTAATAACGGGGTCACATTATTAGAAGAATGATGTGATGAACACACACCCAAGTTGGTATAGCAAATTCGATCAAGTCATTAAAGTTTGTTTCTTTATCTTGAACATATACAAAATAGCTCTTTTCCTTAGACCATGAGATGATGTCAATCACTAACTCGGGAAAGTACTTTGATGACATCAAACGTCACTCCGTGCTACGGTGACTATAAAGATGGATTTGGGTACTATGAAAGTATTAGTTGAGGCTCATGCATCAAGAGTGGGATTTGTCCATCGGATGACGGAGAGATATACTGCGGGCCCTCTCGGTGATATCACATTGACATCAACTTGCAAACGTGACTAGGTCACAAGAATGTCATATCACGGAACGAGTAAAGAGTACTTATCGGGTAACGGATCAAACTAGGTATAGTTGATACCAATGATCGGATCTCGGATAAGTAATATATCGCGAGACAAAAGGAATTGGTTATGTTGGTTTTGGTTCACACGATCACTAGTTCATCGTTGAGTAAGTGGGAGTCATTATGGATCTCCGGATCCCGTGATGATTATTGATCGGAGAGTGTCTTGATCATGTCCATTTTATTCACGAACCGTAGGGTGACACACTTAAGGTTCATCGGCGGTTTTAAGTGGATACGGAACACCGGAGGAAAAGTTTGGACAGCACCGGAATAGTTTCGGGATATCAGAACATTCACATGAAGAGAATGGAGAGTCCATTCACATGGAGAGTCCATTCACATGGAGAGAATGGAGAGTCCATTCACATGGAGAGTCCATTCACATGGAGAGAATGGAGAGTCCATTCACATGGAGAGTCCATTCACATGGAGAGAATGGAGAGTCCATTCACATGGAGAGAATGGAGAGTCAACTCACTCCTATAAAAGGGAGGGTGGAGCTCTCTCTCATGACTAATCTCCATGACCCTTTAGTTGGTCTTTTCTCCTTCCTCCTCTTGTTCCACCTTTCAAGCGGTAGCTTAAGCGGCCTTCTTGGCTGAACAGTTTCTCCACCACCACCGCTTAAGCCATGTAGTGTTGTTGGAGTTTCCGTGGATCCTCTGCCACTGCCCATTGGATCGAGGGATTGGAGGTCGTCGTTGTTCCGTCGTGTGACCAGAAATGCGGGCGCTGCCGTTTTTGGCGCTCATCTTCGCGACTTTGAAGTCGGGCGTGTACCTCTACTTCAACCACGTTTGTTTGCGGGAACGTTATTCCGCTTTCGGTCTACGAGGGTGAGTCCTTCTGAAACCGTTTGCATGCATCTCCTAGATATGATCTTGGTGTTTGGTTGCATTCGTAGGAAAATTTTTGTTTTCCATGCTTCGAAACCCATCAGTTGGCCTTCCCGGGATGGTAATGGATTCCAACATTGTAGTTCTTGATCAACTCTAACCATCTCCTTTGCCTCATATTCAGATCCGACTGGGTGAATATGTATTTAACGCTCTTATGATCCGTATACACTTCATATCTGTTCCCGATCAGATAGTGACGCCATATCTTCAAGGCATGCACTACGGCAGCTAACTCTAGGTCATGTGTCGGATAATTTTCCTCATGCGGCCTTAACTGCCTTGATGCATAAGCGACGACCTTTCCATTCTGCATCAGCACACATCCAAGTCCTTGGCGCGATGCGTCACAATAAATATCGAAGCTTTGAGCAACATCTGGTAGAACTAACACCGGTGCTGATGTCAATCGCTTTTTCAGCTCCTGAAATCTTTTCTCACATTCTGACGTCCATGCAAACTTCTTCTCCTTTTTCAGCAATTGCGTAAGAGGTTTCGCAATTGTCGAAAAGCCTTCAATGAAACGGCGATAGTATCCTGCCATTCCAAGGAAACTCCGAATCTGGGTCACAGTCTTCGGCTGCTCCCAATGTAACACGGCTTCTACTTTGCTTGGGTCTACGGCGACTCCTTCTGCGGTCATTACATGTCCAAGAAACTCCACCTTGTCCTTCCAAAAATCACACTTGCTGAACTTGGCAAAAAGTTGCTGTTCCCTCAGCTTTTCCAAAACTCGCCTTAAGTGTCCGGCATGTTCATCCTCCGTTTTGGAGTAGATTAGAATATCATCTATGAACACGACGACAAACTTGTCCAAATATTCCATGAACACCTTATTCATCATATTCATGAAATAAGTGGCGCATTAAATCGATCCAAAGGACATAATCAGAAACTCGTAATGTCCATATCTTGACGAGAATGCGGTCTTGAATATCTTCTAATCGGATCTTCAAGCGATGGTATCCCGATCTCGAGATCAATCTTGGAGAAAACTCCGGCTCCTCTCGGTGATCAAACAAATCATCAATCCTGGGTAGCGGATACTTATTCTTCACGGTGACTTCATTGAGTGCACGGTAGTCGATGCACATCCTGAAACTTCCGTCCTTTTTCTTGACAAACAAAGCGGTGCTCCCCACGGCGAGCCTCGGCCTCGATAAATCCTTTCTCCATTAACTCTTCTAGCTGTTTCTTCATCTCTACCAACTCCTCGGTGGACATCCGATAAGGTCTCTTTGCTATTGGTGCTGTACCAGGTACAAGCTCTATCACAAACTCTATGTCCCTGTCTGGCGGCATACCAGGTAGATCTTCGGGAAAAACATCTGGGTACTCATTCACTACGGAGACATCCTCTATGCTGATTGTCTTGGTACTGTTAACCATCAACTGTCCATCTCTAACGGCAGTGGCTTGAAATTTCACTTTCTTTCCACACGGGCTCTCCACTGAGATAGTCCTTCGTCCACAATCCAATACGGCCTTGTGCTTGGATAACCAATCCATTCCCAATATAACGTCTAAGGTCTGGGTTTCCAAAATAATAAGGTTTGCTAGGAACTCTATTCCATCTATTAGTATTCTCACCCCGGAACATCCTACTTTCGTTCGGAGTTCGGAACCAGGGGTTTGAACTAAAAGCATGCATCTAAGTCTTGCAATCCTCAAATCATTTCTAGTAGAAAAGCCTTGCGAAACAAACGAATCACGAAGCTCAGTCAAACAAAAGCTGTTGCAGTCTTGAGTTAACAAGTAACTTACCCAAAGATCGACGTCAGAGCATTCGCAGTTGCATCCTGCGGTGACATGGTTGACTCGGCCTCTCACCACGGCCTGGGGTGTGGCTCTGGTCTTTGGCGTCCTAGCTGGGTGGTTCCTAGATTGAAGCGGCCCGGGTCACTCCTGCTGTTTTCTTTGGACAATGTTGGCAAAGTGTCTGGCTCGTTCTTGATTGTAGCGGCGTCTCACCGATCCTTCTTTTGCACAGGTAGCGTTTCTAAGCGGGGTGGGTCCGTAGTTCTGATTGACAGGTCTTGGTCTTTGAGGATGGTGTCCTTGTTGCATTCGTGGTTGGAATCAAGAATTGATTTGGTGCAACTCTCGGTATTGCGTTCCCTAACGTGATCCTTCTTTGTTGCATCCTGCGCTTCTGTTCTCATCCGGTTCCTTGCGCTTGTCCTCAAGAATAAGCGCCTTATTCACCAGCTCTTGGAAATCTGGAAAGGTGTGGGTGATCAATCCTACTTGCAATCCCGAGTTAAGTCCCTTCATAAAAGCGAGGTATGCCTGGATTTATCTGTCGCTACATCCTCAGGTGCGTAGCGTGCTAGGTGTGTGAACTTGTTCGTAGTCGACCCTTTGGTGATTACCTTGCTTGATGCTCTGAACTCCTCCTTCTTAAGGTCCATGATTCCTTCAGGCACGTGATCTTGTCGGAATGCACCGTGAACTCTTCCCAAGTGATATCTTGAGGGTTCTCTTGCGTGTACGAAGTTCTCCCACCATTCGTAATTTGTTCCTTCCAGGTGATGAGAAGCGTAGAGTACCTTCTCATTCCCTATGCATTGAGCTATGTGTAGCTTCCTCTCAATTGACCTTAACCAATCATCGGCCTCCAATGGATTGGCATTCCCGAGAGAAAGTGGGTGGGTGAGTCCTCATGAACTCGGCAGTCTTGTATTACGGCGTGGTCCCTGATTAACTTGATTAGCGGTGGGATCACAAGATGACGTGTTGCATTTGTTGCATCATAGCATGCATCAAGCGAGTCTGGGCAGCGAGAAAAGCTCCAAATTCTGCACATCCGATGGCGGTCTGGTGCTCCCTCATTGGGGTTTTCTGTGGCGAGAACCACTCCCATTGCTTCCAAAGTTCCCACGGTGTTCACCATCCTGTCGATTTGCTCTAGGTTTAGAGATGAGAGGGAAACAAGAATAGACAAGTAATATGGAACTTATGCGGGGCGAAAGGTGTAACTTTAAGGTCCAACTTTATTATTAATAACTTGGTATGGCTGCTTACAATGCCTAAGGGCCTTGCAACACATACGCACACTCGACAAACAATGAAAATCCAAATCGAACTAACTCTCGAGTCTAACGCCTAAAGGGTGACTCTTTATTCTATGACGCGACTCGTGAAGGAGTCTCACTATAGAACCTATGCTCACTCATCGAGAAAACCTCCACGGCCTGGAGTGCGGGTCTTTGCGGCATAGGCGCGAAACGATTGCCATGTCCAGCAATCGTGTCCTATGTGGTAGTCGAAGAAGCGATGTCCTCATCGAGATCGACTCCTCTGGATCTGGCTCGTGTAGCTCGAGTAATCGCTCTGGAGTGCAGTCCGTACAAAGTCATCTCTAATTCGTCAATCCTTCGCAGAAGGTGTGCCACATACTCTTGAGCTTCCCACCATCTGTTCTTCTCTGTCGTGATCTCCTTGCGGGCCTTCGTAGCTCCTTGCTTGTATTATCTAGTACATCCTCTTGGCGACAACAAATCGTGCCTTTGTGTAACCATGGAATCCTCATCCTGAATCGCCTTGGTCAAGAAGGTTATCGCTGCGCGGATGATAACGGAACACCGTGCTCTCCAACTCTCTGGCGTAGATACGGGTAATGTGCCGCATTGCTCGTCGTGATACTTCTTGGATACCCATCTGCATTGTAGACCTCCTGGCGGTCACGTTGTATCGAGCGATTGCCTGGCCCTTCTTCCTAGCAGTACCTCAATCTTTACGTCACAAGCCTTGATCAATCCCGCTTGTCTGATCACTTCCACTTGGTATTGCGGCTTCTCAAAATCTCCGAGAGTTTGTAGCATATGCCAAAGTTCCACGGCGTGACCAACTCCCAGATCAACGTAGTTGAACTCTTCCTCCATCTGTCACAAGAGTGCTTTACGTAAGAACTCGGAATTTTTAAATTGTGACAAGGTAAGGGAAAATTTCAGCAAGAGACAAGAAAAGAGAGAAGGGGATAAGTCGAGATGTCATTTCTTGTCTTCACAAATTTTTAGCTTTAGAAAATAGGTTTTATCCTCACTACGACCATTCTAGCTAGGGTTGAGCCTACAGTCAGTATGGCTCTGATACCACCTCTGTCGGGACCCCGAATTTGCAAATCCGGACCCTCTGTGTATTCAACACTAGTCCAGGAACGCGCTAGTGCACACAGTCTTAACATCGGTAAATATCACAATCATACCATTCGATGCTAATAAAGTACTTTTATGTAAATAACCAAACTGGTTACTCGACCTTATGGTCAAGTCACAAATGTACGCCTCGCAGGGCGATATTTATTAAAAGAGAAATAGTAGCAGCGGAAAATCAAAAAGGTAACATCGTGGCGCCATCCAGTATACCACAGGCAACTGACTGGACTCGCTCCCTACGTAGACGGATCCTCTTGGAGCTCCTCCTCCAAAGCTGGCGTATTCTCCTCTTCAACTGGTGTTGTAGGGTGGCAAGGGTGAGTATTTGGTACTCAGCAAGTCATGCACAGAATGCAGGCTAATATACTATATGCATGGCTTGGTACAAAGGAATAGCTCAAGGTATATTTGCAGATGCTTGACATTTGACAAGTAATATAAGTAGATTCGAAAGCAGTAGAAACAAGTAAAGCATAATAACTTTTCAAGAAGTTTAACAACCATCTTCCCATCCTAAACCACATTTCCATCAACATCATTATTAATCCAACACAACTTTTCAAACCAAGTTATTTTTGAAAAAATCTAACCCTTGACTGTAATTCCCGAGCGATGTCCAATACCGCGGACACGGCTATTCGAATAGATTCTAAACTCTGCAGAGGTTATGCACTTTACCCACAAGATACAGTCAAACACCACAAAGGCGAGTTCCCGTAACAAAGTCTTTCGGAAACTTCTAACAATACAAGTGGTCCTCCCCGGTTATTGCGCACTAACCCTTCCCTTCGCTAAGGCGAAGTCTAGGCCAATCAACCGTTAGATGGGTACCTGGCCTCTGCCGATGCGGCTCCCCGTACAACTTACACAAAGGGTGTAGTTGACCTCCGAGGTCCCACAGTGCGTTATTAGCAACTTAGTCAACTAGGTCCGTCCCATTACAGACATGTGGTTGCACGTTAGACCCAGTTCAAAGGCTTGCAAGGTTAAGTCCTTAGGGTGACCAGGGCAAGACTACCCGAAGAACCAAATCAACATCCCCAATGCCACAATCGCCCACTGATTACTCTTGCCACATGCCCCGGTCGAAAACTGTTTATCAAACCCCAGTTGATTACCATGCACCACGTGCCATCAACATCACATGATACTTTTCCAAAACAGGTTCAATATGTCATTAAGTCAATATTAACACTTGATTATCCAAAATCATGTCATGAGCACGTAGCAGGTCTAAGCAAAGATACTACAACGATCTAAACCCATGTTGGCAATTTAATAATGTCCAACTAGTAATCCACAACTAGGGTGACAAGGGGTCATGGCACATACTTAAATAATCAAGGTGTCATACAGCAAATTGGTACTTATCTAATTCCCCATGTTTAAACAAAGTATTTTTCTAATTGAACTAGCATGCAATAGTTTAAATCAAAATAGATTTCGAAATAGGATCAACATGGTCAAAGCACAACTTGCCTTCAAAAAGTACTTGTTCTTGGTCTTGAGTTGGATCCTGAGTCAACACTTCTCCTTCGAATCCTTCCGGCACTTCAACGTCTACTCGTAAAGCGTGCAAATAGCAAATACACAAATAAACAATAGGAAAAAAGTGTCCAAACATCCAAATAGAATCCATAAAAAGAGAGAACATAATTTTATGAATTTTTAGAAACTGGAATCGTCAAATTTGGAGTTAAAACGCAAAAGTTATGATTATTTAAAGTTTAAATAATCAATTAAATAATTTTACAGAGAAAAACTTTAGTCCAAAAATTAAATAAAATTCATATTTAGGTAGATCTCAATTTTATACAAATTTAGAAATTTGAATCACTCAAATCGGAGTTGAAACGCAAAAGTTATAAGCGTTTGAAGTTTGAATCAAAATCTGAAAGCATTATTTCGAATTAATAAATCATTTTCTTTTTCGAAATTAATTATTGCGTCGGCTGGACACGTGTCATCCTGTGATTGGTCCACGGTGACTGCTGGCGTCGACCGAACGGCCTCCATGATGACGTCGGCATGACGTCATCATGCCACGTGGCACCACTCAGTCTTTGCCACGTGTCCGGCCCATGGATCGGGTCCACGGCGCGCACGGTCCCGCGGTGGGTGGCGCCGCGGCTTGGTGCGGCGACATGCGGGCCCGCATGTCGGCGGCCACGCGGCGCTTGCGGCTGCGGCGCGCCTAGGCTACGTGGCAAGATCGTGTCCGTTGATTTGGAAATCAACGGCCGCGATTAGATCCAGGGTTAACACGTTGAAAACTACTCGATGATCGTGGGCCGTTCGATCTAGATCGGACGGTCCAGATCTAACCCTACGATAACACTGCTACGGCCTAAGGTGATCGTGGGCCGTTGGATCTTGATCCAACGGTCCAGATCTAATCGGGTTTGGAAGCACGTGACTCGCCTCTACCGTTCGATCGGAATCGGACGGTCCAGGAGCTTCGCACTGGTGATGGCGGCGCGGCGGGGCTCGGGCTACCGGAGACGAGGACGGCGACCTTCCGTGCGGTGTTTCCGAGGGTCTCCGGCGAGGTGGATGGTGCGGTCCGATGCGCCTTGCTCTTGCGGTTCCAGATCTGGGCTTCAACACGGCGGAGACGGCTTGACGGCGGCGGCGTCGCGCCTGAACCTGGCGAAGCCCTAACCCTACTACGGCGAGCAATTCCTCGGCCAAGACGGCGACTTCGGGCGGTGTGGCTTGGGGAAAAAGGCGGCGTCGAGCGGCGATTCTCGGGGGCGGGTCCACGCCTTAAATCTTGCCTCGGCGCGGCGCCAAATCGGAACCCTAACCGTGTCCCGCTTGGTCACGGCGGAGCTCTCCGGTGGGATTCGAATGGAGACGATGGTGGGGACCGTCCACGTGTCGCGATGAGCGGCTACGATTGCTCACGCAGCGACGGATCCGGCCGGACTCGGGCTCGAGCGGTGCGGTCCAATCCGGACCGTTGGATCCCGATCCAACGGTCGGGATCGATTGGGTTAGGAGTGGGTTTGGTCGAGTCGACTGGCTCGGGTCGGACTCGAGTCCGACTCGGTTGGATGAACAGTACTCGACCCGAGTTGAATTTCCAGCGATTTAATATTTAAAATAATTCCCAGTAATTCATTTAATTCATTAAAAATAGCAAAAGACTCAGAAAAATTCCCGAAAAATTCTGGAAAATATTTTGGATCATTTTGGACTCAAATAAAATATTTCCAACAAAATTTTATTTGCAAAGTTTAATTCTTTAATTAATTCAAAATGGAATAAATTCAAATAAATTCCAAATAAATCCAAATAAATTCCAGAAAATTCCAAAAATTCACCAAAGTGCCAAATCACACATGAATTTAAAGAAAGCAAAATTTTGGGGTGTTACAGCGTTTCTAGCAGAAACGGTCAAAGATAGAATCCTCACCCTGTAACCGACCAGGATTCTACCATGTAACTGACTAGGACTCTTTCGCCCCCTTCCTATATATGGGGTGAGGGGCCCTAGAGAGGACATTAGAGGAAAAAGATCAAGCTACACATAATTCCAGAGCATAGGACTAAGATATTACCTCCACCGTAGAGGGCCTGAACCTGTTTTTCACAGAACATCGTCGCCTCCAAGACGCTCATTGACACCCTAGGCCCCATGCTCGAGGATGATAGCCCAGCTACCCCAATAATGGCCCAAGGCCATGGTGACGGCGGTAGCAATTCAGCATAACCAACAAGAAAAGGCGGTGACGACGCTCCCTCGCACCCATGTGGTCACTCAGACCGTCAGCAGTCGAACCGCCCATAGTCGGACTGAGCGCAGTCGGCGCAAGTCCCCCTGTGATAAGGATGCATGCCCAACCATCATCGCGACCTCCGCCAGGACCTTAATACCAAAAGGCGAGGACGAGTGGATGAAGAGAGGCACCGACGCGACGATGACTACGAGCGTTTCGGCATCGACCACGACCGAGGCAGCAGTTTCCACATGGTGGCCAAGAAAACCGCGACGGTCGAAGCACATATCACTGCGAACGGAGGAACCAACACCACCCTGGCTGGTACAATGATAATGACCGCTGGGTTGGATCTCGACCGCGCTGATCCCCACCGTGCCACGATGAGGAACCCATTGACAGAGTCCGTGCATTTACCCCTTGACTCCACCGAGTGGTCGTATGGCCCGACGGCTTTAACCCCAAGGGCATTGTCAAGTTTGACGGGGAGAGAGATCTAGAAGCTTGGCTGCAGGTTTATGCCTTTACAGTCAAGGCAGCTGCAGATGACCGTAACGTGATGGCAAATTACCTGCTGGTCATGCGCGCCCCATCAGCTCAGACCTGGCTCACAAGGCTTCCCAGGAACTCAATAGATTCTGAGGGAGATCTTTGCGAGCAGTTCATCGTAAACTGTTAGGGCACTTATGTGAGGCCTAGGACTCCGTGGGACTTACCAACTTCATCAAAAGAAGAATGAGTTGTTATGGTATGCCCTTGAGGCAGTCATATATATGATTGTAACATGACTATGTTTATGAATAATAATATGATTATTGGTCCAATGAATGTATATCATTATATTGATCAGTAAGTATGTGACTTGCTTATGAAACTCTCTACTCATTGATATAATTCTGTAAGTATCTCTGATCGAATATCATCGTAGTGGACAACGATGAATAGATCAGCACATGACTGATCTATGTTCATGTTTCATAGATCATGGGATATGGAGATATCATCAATACATTGTGAACGCATGTTGGAGAACATATGTTAGATGGACCCGCAATGTAACACTGCGAGAATGTTGCATTCTTATATGTCATCAGTGTATCTCATACATAGTAGATGTATGATCCTTAGACCTGAGATTGTCACATTCCCTACATATGTAATAGTTTACCTTGGGGTTACCAAACACTATTTCCTAACCGGATAGTTATAAAGGTAGCTTTCATGTTTACTATGAAACATGCAGAGGGAAGTGAGCAGTCAATATGGAATTTGCCACTCCAGTGTAATGAAGATATATGTCTAGGCCACTCGTGTGATATGATTAAGGAAGTGCATGGCCATGCCGTGATTGAGAAGTCAATCAAAACTTATTAATATATCACGGATACGAGAGATGGATTGAACTGTCAAAGGATGACATGCTTCTCACCTTGAGTTCGATCTTCATATAGTTTGGCAAAGGGATTATTACATCAGTGCTTTAATCATATGCATTTGGGAGTTGACATGCTCTGCAAGGATCCGCTACCGATTATTGGATTAGAAAAGGGTTTTCCAAACCCATGTCCAAATGCGCATGAACCTATAGGGTCACACACTTAACGGGCTGGCACACATTAATTTGGATTGGATCCGTAATTAATGGACCTTGTGGGCTTAGCGCTAGATGGGCCCTGACTGCCTAGGGTTTCACCTCGTGGCTATACAAGAAGAGGAGGAGGCTGGGCGCAGCACACCTCTCTCGCTCCTCCACCTCGTCGTCAATGGTCTCCCACTCACCTCCCTCACCATGCCACGTGGCTTAAAGAGGAGACTCAGGGAAGTTCCTCGATTGGAGGGGAGGAGCATGCGGCGGGCTCTTGAACCATCGGGCTTGAGGATGGCCCAAGGTGTTGGCGAGGCGGCGAGGAGATCGACACCGCTTCGGGGACAGCTTCGTCATCCTCAGGTGCGGTAGCACTTGGCGAAGGCATCTTGTCCTGGCTGGGGGCACCCTTAGGTTTTGTTGCTTGAGGGTCCCAGTCAGCGCGTCCACAGGAACATCATCAGACGGTTTCCTGATAAAATGGGGAGACCAGGACATGATCCAACAAAGCAAAGGCAAGAGTCAAGGGGGAAACTAACTTGATGGACCTTCTTATTTTTACCACGGGCCCTTTCCGAGCAGACAGAGTACCGATGGAAGAGCCCAGCTGCTAGTCAGACTTCGGAGACGGCGATGCAGGTTGCGCTCGGGGCTAAGCTGCAGGCTCCTGGATCATTGGGCCCCCAGTTGGGCATCGAGGGCTCGGAGGCCCCTTGTCCGCTGGCTTCTTCCCTTTCTTGGCACTCGGCTACTCGACGGATGAGCCAACAGGCCGCTTTAGCCCCACCCCCACATGCTGAGAAAAGTGGGGGAGCGAAGCATCAGAAAAGAAGGCATGTCGTTCCTACAGATAACAACAAGCACTTAATCAGTAGACGACCAATCAAAAATTGATGATTAGGTGCTGGAGTGAAAAAGACCGTTACCGGAGGAGGGAGGCATTTCACGTTGAAGGGCTTCAGACACCCTGCTTGACACCTAAATAGCACCTTGTTCGGGACCAGTTCAGGCGCTTCTCGAGTAAGATCAACTTCCCCGTGATACTCGAACACCAAGTGGACTCGCTCCTTGAGGGGCTGCACTCGGCGGACGGCGAAGCTAGCAGCAATGCCAACTCCGTGCAGGGCCCTCTCCTTCAGTCCGCTAATTATCCCTAGAAGCTCTTCAACTTGGTCCATCTCGCTGTCGGGGGGGACCGAGGACCAAGAGGGAGAAACATTGGGCTTGCGCTCGGCAAAAGAAGGAAGGAAAGGATCAGGATTGGCGCAATAGAACCATTCTTGGTGCCAACCCTTGTTAAAGGTTTTGAAGGGGATGGAGAAGTAGGACTTCTTCAAGCCGTCCCGAAGCAGGAAGCTAGCACCCCCAATCACTTTGGGGGTGCTTTTGCTCGGAAAGGGCTTGAGGAGAAAAAGGTGGCGAAAGAGATTAAAGTGAGGGCCAATGCCAATGAAGGTTTCACAGAGGTGGACAAAGATGGAAATTTGAAGAATGGAATTCGGATTCAAATGGATCAACACAATTCCATAAAAATGAAGAAGGCCATGAAAGAAAGCGCTGGCAGGGAGACCGAACCCGCGCTGGAAGAAAGATTCGAAAACAACCACTTCCTCAGGGCGAGGGGTAGGAGAAGACTCACCCTCCACCGGGCGCGCACTGATCAGTTCCAGTGCAGGGAGAACTCCGGCGATGACCATCTCCTCCAGGCGCTCCTCCGTCGTCACCAAGGTAGCCCAGTCCCTGTATGAGGATGGCGCGTTGGCATCTTCGGAAGGGAAAGAAGACATTTTGGGAGCAGATAGAAGCGGTGAGGCATCAGCGAACCCTAGCAAAGGGGGCGCGATGCGAGAGTTGAAGACGAAGAGGCGAAGGCACGAAATGGGATTGAGGCTCCTCGATTACGCCCAAAGTCCAATTTATGCGGGAGGTGGTGCTAGGTTTTTGCCCCTGGGCAGGAGGAGCATTTTGGCTTCTGTAAAAGACCTATGCCTGATCAAGTTCCTAGTTTGGGCCTGATTTAGGTTTGGGCCTAATTCGGTTCAGAGGGTACACTCTAAAAAAGATCCGCCAGCTGTACACCACGACCGCTGGGTATAGGTACCGTTCGATCAAACATAGTTTGGGCTATGATAGGCCGATCGCCGGTTACCGTATTAAGCGGGACCTGGGTACCTACCAAACTAAATAAAAATATCTTCTCGTGATATACCCCATGTTGGGTCGATCGCTGGTTACCGCATGAGTCAGAATTGGGTATCACGAGTTGACTCGAGGCAAGGGTTCCGAAGGTATGCCCCATGTTGGGCCACCAGCTGTACACTGCAATAGTCGGGTACAGGTACCACTCGGTCAAAATCCACTCATGTTATGATGCGCCCCAAGATGGGCCAATTACCAATATCCTACTGGATATATGAGGTGTCACTCGAAATTCCCGACGCGTGGAGCTCTATTGAGTTCTTCACAATCTCATTGCCTGCAATAGAGCACTCGACATAGAAAAGAGACCAGTCAGAAAGCTGTAGCAAAAACTAGAAGCACTCGGCATGAAGCACGACTTGGCTGGGATGTATCCAAAAAGATTGCAACTCGATTGCGAAGCACTCGAAGGCTACTGTGGGGTACATGGACCCAAGGTATCTGCATGGCGGGCTGCATGGACCAACCAAAAGGAGACAGGCTGAACCAGCCATGTGACGTCGGGCGCCATCTGGACTGTTACCATCGTGCCTAACAAGGAACGGCAGGAGATGGTAACCAACTCTTGTTAAGAAAGATAGGATCATAATCCCAGGGGATAGCATATCTAGCAGAAATGATCAAAGATAGAATCCTCACCCTGTAACCGACCAGGATTCTACCATGTAACCGACCAGGATTCCTATATAAGGGGGGTGGGGGCCCTAGAGAGGACACGAGAGGAAAAAGACCAAGCTACACATAATTCCAGAGAACAGGACTAGGGTATTACCTCCACCGCAGAGGGACCGAACTTGTATAAACCCTTGTCTAGTGTCACCATCGAGTTTGGATCCAGCACCTATCCTTGTATTCATTACTGTCGACAGCAAACGTCGACAACCGTGTTGGCGAGCGGCTCCTCGAGGAAGATGACCCGACCCTTCGAGCTCGATGCTCAGGAGACTGATTCTTCATGGAGGAAGACTCCCTCCCCCGTCGCTCGTGCTCTCGTTCCTCTCTTTGATTGCAGATGATGAGGCGTAGATCCCATCAATCATGAGGGATGCAATCCCAAAGATCACCATGGTGCCTATGATAAGAGTTGGGATGATGTGTCTTGGAACTCTTGTGACCAGAGCTGGCCACTATTGACCCCGCTGCATGATAACTTGGGCGAGATGGTCTTGGCTACTAGCTGGTGGCCCCTTGTTGGTAGGAACGTTCGAGTTTTGAGTTGGCAACTTGGGCAGTTTGAGCGTGTGCTGCATCAAGCAGCCTCCTCATTTGATCAATCACTAGCGTCATTGGGTTTTTTGGATCCGAAGGCGGAAGTGATCTTAGTAACATGTGTGCACATTGGACATTCGCTTCAGGGGTGTTGAAGATGTCACTGTTGCGGTATTGCCAAGATGTCGTCTTTGGAGCGTGGCTGGGCCAGTCATGTTGTCGAGGGATTTGTTGATCCTAGGGATCTGTTACCCTTGGATGGGGTGTAGTCGGATTGTTATGACCAAATTGCCTTGACAAGTTGGCCATGGTTCCTACTGCATCCACTATAATTGGATCTCGTCGATGATCCGCAATGCCTGGGGCGATGACGTCCAAGGCTACTTGTGCCAAGTTTGGCGCCATCGCTGGGTCTCGAGGCATACCCGAGGAATTCTGGTGTCCCCGGCCGTCTACGATGTCTGCCCCCGAGCTCTTTCTTGAGAGTTTTCGGGAGTTGCACGATTATTGGCCCCAACCATGAACACATAGCGATCTGTGTTGCTGCCTTGGCTGCTGCTGTCGCTGTCAGTGTTGATGCACTTGAGGACACTAGGTTCCATTGGGTTGAAGTCAATGAAAGCCACTTCTCGGCATTGGTCCCAGGAGTGAGATTCGATGAATCCGACGTGTTCGAGTCCCCCATCGGACTTCCAGCAGTAGAGCATAGTCCCAAAGGCATCTCAGATCTAATTGCGGGGGTGTTGTCGATGGAAGTATTCGAGTCGAAGTTGTTGATGTATGCAATGTTGGAAAATCCATCGTGGATGCTAACCGAAGACATGATTGATCTGCAAATATAGTTGAAGGCCCCTACCTAGTGTACCAATTGTCAAAGGTTAGGAATCGACAATAAACTTATATTTAGGTACCTTCAATAATGCAGGGTCAATCAGGAAATCAATCAACACACAACGTAGACAGGTTCGGGCATCCCGATCTAGTAATACCCTACTCCTGTGTAGATGTACTATGGTATCGCTTAGAACAAAGTACAGAATAGAGAGATCAAGCCTGGGTTACAATGGAGACTATTTCTAGGGGGTAGCTAAGCCCTAGCCTAGGCGCTACTCTGCGAAGATTGCTCATCGTGTGTACTGCTTGGATGGTGTATGCTTGAGTCTCGATTGTCTCTCTCCCCCCATTCCTAAGCGTCTACCCCCTTATTTATAAGGTTGGGGTAGCCTTCTTATGAGTCGTAGTAGATGTGGAACACCCGGTTGTACTCGATGAGGAGTCCTCCGTTCTGAGATCTGTGTGGTGTATCCAAATTTCCCTTGTTTTTCGGCATACTCAGGTTAGTTTCCTCGTAACGGGAACATGACCGAGTCCTTTCCGAATGTGGGGATATTCCTTCCATGCATATCTTATCCCGTATAATTCGAGCCTGAGATATCGTTAGTTTGACGTGTAGGTCATCGTGTATGGTATAGTATCCGAGTTTCCTGGGTGCGCATATATCCCAATTTAGATATTCGACACAAGTGCTTACCTTTCAACGGAGTTTGAGATGAAAGATTTGGGTAAAACCAAATATTGCTTATGCCTGTTGCTAAAGCATTTCCCAGAAAGAATTTTTGTACACCAGTCTATCTACACTAAGAAGGTATTGAAAAGATTTAATACAAATAAATTTCATCATTTAAAGACCCCCATGGTTGTAAGATCTCTTGAAGTGAATAAAGACCATTTCGGACCAAGGATGGAAAATGAGAAAGTCTTAGGACCTGAAGTCCCATACTTATGTATCTTGTGAATTGTACAAGTCTTGATATTGCAGTAAATTTACTAGCAAGACAATGTAGTCCCAACCAGAAGACATTGGGCTAGTGTCAAGACTTTACTCATATACCTCCAAGGTACTCAAGATCTTGGATTGTTTTCCTAAAAGAACCAAGATTTAACCATGGCAAGGTATATGGATGTTGGCTATCTATTTGATCCCCACAGTGCCAAATCTAAGACTGGTTTTGTGTTTTTCTGAGGTGGTTTAGCCATTTCTTGGCAGTCTTTTAGGCAGACCTTGGTAACTACTTCTACCAATCACTTAGAGATTATAACTTTATATGAAGCCTGACGTGAATGTGTTTGGCTGAGACGTGTAATTAACCATATCCAGAAATCATGTGGCCTTAATACCGTCAAGACCCCTACGATTATCTTTGAAGATAATATTACTTATGTTACACAAACACAAATGGGTTATGTATAGAGCAATATCACAAAGCATATTGTCCCTACATTTTTCTATCCTCATGAACTCCAGAAGAATGATGAGATAAAGATATTACAAACCGAGTCATGTGAAAATCTAACAGATTTATTCGCTAAATCCCTGTCAAAATCTATTGTCAAAGATGTGTTAATGGCACTAGAATGAGACGACTTACAGTTTTGCAGACTTCAAGTGGAGTAAATCTCTGAACCATGACCCTTGTTGCATGATCCTGAAGATCATATTTTATATCCTGAAAATTATAAGTTGTGCTCTTTTTCCTTTTGTGAGTTTTTCTAAAGTTTCTCACATGAAGGTTTTTAATGAGGCAACTAGTGTAACACAGAGTGCGAGTGCAATGTACTCTTTTCTCTATTCTTTTTTTCCTATTGGGTTTTCGGGAGGAGTTTTTAATGAGATTGTGCATTATACGGTTTTCGTCCAATGGAGAGTGTTATAATGATATAGATAGCATCTTAATCCAAGTTTAGAAGGACTCTAACTATTGGTGGGCAAATCCAGACCTATCTACAGTTGGCTTTGCTATATACTAGCCACCCCTTGTATAGAACGATCAATATAATAAAGAGAGATAACTTTACCCCTACTTTGTGTGTGCTCTTTGTTCTTGCTCTTGCGATTTCGTTGGCGTGTTGTTAATTGATCGTGGTAAACAACTACGTTTTACAAAACCAACAACTTCCTGTTGGTATTTTTTTCTATTTGATTTCGGCTTATTTCTAATTAGGCCTGGTGGCAATAATCCATAATGTAATTATTTTATTACCAATTTACTTCTAATATAGGATATAAAATTACACATAAAATGAGTGCGAACATCAGGCACAGAAGGGAATCTTGCACGTGCTCATCCTGGCCTAGAGCTTGAAGCAGACAACTAAACGGGTGGAAAATTGCATGTGCTGGGAGTAAGCCAGGGTTCAAAATTTCGGTTTAGGGTAAAATTTGTCACTCACCGAAATCCGATTTTTCTCAGAGATCTCATTATTTCGGATGAAATCCGAACGAAATTCAAATTTTAAAATTTGAATCCGGTTTTTTTTAACCAAGATTACCGAGATTTCAATTCAAAAACGGAAATTTCGCCACAATTAGCCGAGATCTCGGCCAAATTAAAATGATGTAAAAAGTGTGCAAAATTCGTTAAATGTTTTTTAATTTTTTTATGTATGCTTTTGACATAACATTAATATTTGTATGAAATTTGTAGATAATGATCAAGCTTGGGTAATTTGTAAAAATTCATAGAGTGAAAAGTATTATAAAATGGTATCCCAGGGCTAGAAAAAAAATTGGAAAATTTTTGAAAATAACCATGAAAGAATTTATGTGACATTCCTATCTGTTTGAATGAAATTTACTAAGTTTTTGCACATAAAATACCATACACAACCAAATTTCGGCAACATTTCGCCTGATTTTTGGATTTGAACACTTTAAGTAGGCAACATAATATGATCACAAATGATAAACATTTAAATTACATTCACAAACATCATGCGCTCCATCCATCACAATTTTTTTCATAAATACATACACAAGACAAATACCTGTTGAAAGCTTGAAGCATGGATGACGCCGCAACCCACCGAAGACCTACAAGAGGCATAATTAAATAAGGAGTATGAATATTTATTGCATGAAGACGTGTGGAAAAGATTGAAATGATCTTGTGAACAACTATGCATTGACATACCTACGAGTAGTAGTACGTGTATGGTGCAACCTCTACCTCTGCATTATCAACAATGATCTCATCGTACTTCTTCTCGTGCCCTTGCTTGTAATCCTCCCAGGTCACATTCCGTGGTAGCCATGCAGACTTCTAGTGTTCGTAATGAGCGATCCAGGCCACAAGCCGTAGGTGTTTGTAATTTCAATGCTGTAGAAAAAAATCCGGCCTAATCCGATTCATTATCATCTCCACCTGGTCAAAAAAACTACCTAATCTCGGTAAAAAAACCAAAATCTTGCCTCGTCTAACTGAAACGTCGCTAAGATTATATATGTTACTATAGCCTTTTTGGAAAAAATTTGTATTTAGCCGGTATTTCTAATTTCGTCCATGGCCGAGAACCGAGAATTCGCCGAGATCTCGCGAAATTTTGGCGAAATTTTGAACCACGGAGTAAGCCACCCTCGATGCAGACTGCTGAACACACCCATAGGTATCCCATATCTTAATATCATTGCACAAAATTAAACACATCAAATTATTTGATTATTTTAAGAGTTGAAACATAGGGCATCCCAAGCCCTAACATGCATTTACCATCACCCGCCTCATCCGCCATCGCCCTCTGGCTACTGCCGCCATTGCTACCAACTACCACTGTTAGACCGCTGCCCGCCTCTTCCACGATCACTTCCTTGTTGTCATCCCTCTTGTCTATTGCCAATCTCTCCTGCCCAATGACACTTTCACTGCCTTGCTGCGTAGCACACAGAGAGCCCATCTAGAGAGTAGTAGGCGCTCAATCCAGGGTTCCACTTATCGCTCGATATTCTTCGATTTTTGCGATTTTCGAGCTTACCGAGCCGGCACGATATATAATACCGGTCGATAAATCGATTAAATTCAAAAAAATAATTCAAAAAATTCAAAAATTTGAAAACATTTGTCCAACACAAATATCGCGATAATCGAGCCATATCGAGCGATTATCGAGGTATATCGACCGAAAATCGCTCAAAAAATCGACCGACGGGGAAGTTCACGTAATCGGCTAATTTTTGAGGAAAATATCGAGATAATCGAGCAATATCGAGCGATTATTGACCAAATATCGCGATTATCGACCAAATATCGAAATTTTTGAAATTTTTTTCAAAAAATTTGAATTTTCAAACCATTCGATTTTTATCGATTTTCGAGCCGATTTTCGAAATTCGGTAAGGGAACCCTGGCTCAATCCCCAACATGCATGTGATCAACACAAGATCATGTAATAATTCCCGACAGACAACGTGAGCTCTTTTGTTGTGTTATTGTCGTGCCATGGCATGGCTGGCGTGAATCGTGTGAATGAAGCATACTAGAACAAAACTTTTTTTAAGATAATGGAAGAATGGATCTCTCAGCCTCTGCATCGTGAGATGCACTCAGTCAAATAATTATTACAAAGTTACAACTAAGCAGTCGTCTAAAAGAAAAAAAAGAATTATAAAGAGTTTTCACTACTATAGACAAGCTCATCTGTGTCGGTTTAAAACCGACATTAGTGTCAGTTTTCCAACCAACACAGATGTACCGACAGTAATAATCGGACATTATCGGTGTCGGTTTATAAACCGACACAAATAACATTATCAGTATCAGTTCTAACCACGAACCGACACAAATAATCAAATATCAGTGTCGGTTCTAAACATGAACCGACACCAATATTCACATATCAGTGTCGGTTCAAACCAATAACCGACACTAATTACGCCATATTAGTGTCAGTTCAAACCAATACCCGACACAAATAGACAGCATATCAGTGTCGGTTTCTATTAAGAATAGACACAAATGATACCTCACCGAAAAAATAAAAATCAGCATTCTGGCTAGCCTCAGGAATACTGCTAGCCATGCCCTCTGGAGCAACATGATCACAAACAGTCATTATATTTATACACTAATACTTTTTGGATCATAGGAGCATAAAAAGTGTAAAATGACAAGAAGATATTATTGTATTGTGTGCAATTGGCCAATATACCCACTTGTGTCAAATTTTGTGCAATAAACATTAAGGAACAGAAAATAAAAATTGCCAACACATTAGGAGTTGCTGAAAGTCTTAAACACAAAAGAAAGTTCTTTTTTTTACTAAATTCTGTTTTTTTAAAACTTAAATTCGCTAACTAGGAAATAAAGATTTTATGTCCTACAATTCAAATTAAACTAAAAAATGTTTAGCTACAAAATAACTACATACACAACACCGTAGAAAGCATACATAGAGGTCGAGAAGATTGTATTCAAAACATTGACTTAATTTTTCACCTAGAGAGCAGGTATGAATGCGTAAGCATTAATATCAAATTTTGAGGTTTACTTATCACAAAAGAACTATCTCATTCATAACCAAATAATTTAAATGATAGAAAACCATATGTACATCATTCTACATTGCACCAACTGTTTCAGGGAAAAATATGAAACATCATCACACTCTGTACTGATACATATATCAATCGGAGTGCGATGGAGACACGATTCATTCCAGATTAGTACAGAAGACTGGGTTATTGTTTGTCAGGGTCATGAAACTAGCCATTCTTGTTGATGATTTGAATCATGATGAACCAGGCGAGTTGTCCCTGGATGGCTTTGATTTCTTTATGGTACAGTGTAACACCCCGGCATTTAATATGCTCGAATGCTACCAAACATAGGCTAAATAACATCTAAATACCATAAACTAAGGTAAATTACAGCAAAGGAGTAAATGCTAATACCAAAAATTTCGGCAGCATCTCCTTTGTTCTTCCATGAATTGAAGCAACAACAATATGATCACAGGGTATAGTATAAAGAATGAAATTTAAATCATCAATACTAAAGGTTCTAGCAGCAGTATAAGACTAGAATAAAGATTCCAACCATCTCATAAGCCAAACGAAGTAAATGAGGAAACCAAGCACACAAATTAACCACCACAATTTAATGGAATGAACATGTCATTGTTTATATGTGTGATGCTAAGTGATGATGTGTGACTAGCTCCCTTTCCCGCATGTCGGTTTCATGGTACCTAAGAAAAACAACATAAACACAAGCGTGAGTTCATCACTTAGCAAGTATATTGCAATGGAACAAGAAAATACATTCTAATACCTTCATCACCACTTTTCACATACGACATCATACACATCTCATATTCATAGCGTAAGCATATCATTAACATCATCATATATCATCATCATATAACATCCTCATATAATGCAATGCAATGCGATGCACATATCTCCTGGAAACTCATACCGGTATGGTTGAGTACACACCCATCGGTGTACACCCTCTCCCCCCTTCCATCCCGAAGATGGAGGGTGCCTACTCCTCGCTTCCGTTCACCGCGGTGAATGGAATCACGATGTAGGACTTACTCATTGGCTCTCTGGAATAGTCATAACTTTCTCACCGACCTTCCCCGGACTAGTTATGACTTTCTCACCGCCTGGGCCATGTAACATGCCATGTATGCAAACATGCCAACATCATAAATAACTTGTACACTAACACATGGCATCATAACATAATAAACATATTCATCATATCATTGGCAATCATTAAGGCATGGCATGTGAACATATCATGTACGCAAATTCAATCTCAACCAATCTTGCAACTACAACCCGCTACCCATTCCAATATACTTGCCTCAACCACGGCGACGGATTGGCGAGAAGTAGAAGGCACTCCCGGGGTCACACCACCTGCACATAGGGACCACACACTCACAATCATGTCCACAAAACAGTACGCAAACCCTCTTCTAACCCGACATCGCAAACTACTTGCAAAACCCAAAAACAGAGGTTCTGTCCCGTCGGGATAGCAGCCTTCCAAAAGGCATAACTCGGGTTCTAAAACTCCGAATCGAATAAACAAGTACATCCTCGCGTAGCTTAGGAAATTTCCCAACTTTTTCTAAGTATATGGAAAAGCTGATTCGGAATCTGAAGTTGTTTAATCTACAGAATACCGTGATCTGTTCCAATCACGTCACAGATTTTAATACGTTTGGTAAAACGAGCATAACTTTCAAACGACTGGGCGGAATTGGACGTTCTTTATACCCACTGAAAGGTATTGAAATTACCTACAACTTCTTCAACAGCCGTACAACCAAATTCCGACTCTAATTTGGCGAAAACCCAAACCCTAGGTCGACTGCTCATGCTGCCCGAAACAGAGAACGTGGCAACTTCTAGATTTCATCTAATCTACTCAATTCCAGCACCACTAATTGATCTAAAAACATGATAATACCCCTTAGAACAGATCCTAGACCAACCCCAAGGATTCTCATGGCCATACCTTCGCCCGACGCACGAAAACCCAATGGATCTCCTCCCGGTTCGCGCGATCTCCTTCCTCGCTCCAAATCCACCGGATCTCCTCGTCGCGGAGCACTGCAATGGACGGATCTTCGAGGTGTTGAGGTGGAGAACTCCCCTAGGGGCAGCAAGGGAGGTGGAGAGGTGGAGGAGGAAGGGGAACAAGGTGGCGGCTAGGGGAGGCAAGGGGAAGGCGCATGGGGGAACAAGGGAGGCCGCTAGGATTAGTGGGAGGGGGTGGGGCGCAGGGGGCTGGGCAGCAGGTTTTGCTGCCCAATAACTCCTCCACATGGGCCAAATCTTCCCCACCTTCGGCCCAAATTGGTCCCCCAAGGCCCGAGTTAGGTCCCCCAAGGCCCAAACTCCCCCGAAAGGCCCAAAACATGATACAAAAGTCGTACTTTAATGCCGACGTCGAAAAAGTCTCATACCGTCATTCCGTAGTGTCACATTCTCCCCCCCTTAAACAGGATTCGACCTCGAATCCGAACGAACTCCAAGAACCACAACAAAACCCCTATAGGGCTAAACCCCTATAGGGCTAAACTCCTGAAACCTCACGACAAACACTTCACTCTACTATCACAACCAACCTGACTACCACACTTCATTAAACTCAACATGACACAAACAAAGCGAGTCACATTCTGTTTAACAACCTCTCTACATTCCCGAGAAATGCCATCGAAAGAAATAACTCATTAAGGCACATTTGCCCTTCCGACACACGATCATGCTAACATTTCATTCCATCCTCTCCCAGGAAAGTCTCAAACCTAGAGACAACTAGTTAAGACAATTGCTCACGGCAGAACAATTACCACCGAACTACCGTCAACTTCACTTCCACCCATCGCTACTCTTAATAAAGGTTAAACCCATACATCGTCAACCTCCATCACAAACCACCGTTATACCACTAAGGTTCGACACCTAGCCCCAAGCTAGGATCGTAAAACCTTACCAAACCACAATTGGTTCCTTTCTTAAGAGGGTCTCGCCCTCACACAAACACACTTAGTTATCAAGCCCAAGTATACACATATTTCGCATATTCAACCATAAACCAAGAACATTTATATCCTCACTCCCATCTATAGAGCAAGAGAAGTACAATTCTTTTGAACCCAAAATGATCCACATACAACAACTCGAACTCCAAAGCGCTAAAAGCCACTTTGGAAAGAATCCAGCAACAACCAAAGAGTACTCATCTTATTTTTCCTAAGCTAAGATGCAAAGGAAACACAAATCTCCTACACCACAACCAACATACCAGAAAGAAATAGAAGTCTCGATTTATGACATGCATGCACACTTTTCAAGAGCACTCCGGATTGGTCATATATCCATATATGACTTTCTCACCGACCTGGCTCATCGACTCCTTTATGATTAATTATGCATAAACAATGTCTCGTTTTCCTTTTCACCATTCATTCATCGTGTAAACCGAATAGTCATTCACCAAATGACTTCTTCCTCGGTATCAAATAATGGAAACACAATTAACATCGAAGGTTGCGGAAATTCATATAAACTATGACGGCAACACCATTAATAGGAACACCACATCGTATAGGAAGCCACGTCAATTTGAAAACTAAACTTGCAAAACATCGCATTTTAACCAAAATCAACATTTTGGAAAAGAACATCGACTCCAAAGTCAAACATCAGTACACACAACCGCCACATATTTTTCTCAAAAGAAAGGGAAACTCATATCCCAAAAGAGAACACTTTGCTAACAACATCACCGATGAAACATTCATAAAATCCACATTTTTGAAGCACTCGCAAACATCACACACATTATGCAAATAAATCCATCTCCAGTCAAAA
Organism: Rhipidocladum racemiflorum; assembly: GCA_036346355.1. Classification (NCBI taxonomy): domain Eukaryota; kingdom Viridiplantae; phylum Streptophyta; class Magnoliopsida; order Poales; family Poaceae; genus Rhipidocladum; species Rhipidocladum racemiflorum. Next base: position 43,381,910 of record CM070577.1, on the reverse strand, counting down.
AGAGTTACAAATTAAATCTCAAGAGTTTCCAATGCAACCCACTATGTCCATCTGCTTCCGTTAAAATTTATTCCAAAGATAATTTAGGGTGAACGCGAAGGAGCGCGATCCACTCAAAAACTTTTGGGTGTAAATCCATACTCATAACACAAATTAAACAAAATAGCCAAAACCAAAGATTGGCACCAATAGCTACGGGTTTTAGGGAAACTCGGAAACACAACACAAGGAATACTTTGACTGAAGGCATTCAACCAAAATGGCAAACAACCACACCAGTTGAAAGGGTTTTAAACACCAGCTCAGCATGAATCCCACCATAACTTGTATTCTACTACACTTACCATTTAAGCATTCAAAAATCACTATTTACTCATCAAGAGAGTCCAACCGGATTTAACAAAATTTACATAACCATTTCTTTCTCTAGTTACTGTTCCCAACACCTTTAATTAAGGTTTATGATGCTTATTAAAAAGGCACCCAACCAAGACTACATTGACATGATCCCCACGGATCACCAACTCATAATACTAAGACTCCGAATCAATTAAACGAGTACATCCTCGCGTAGCTTAGGAAATTTCCTAACTTTTTCTAAGTATATGGAAAGACTGATTCGGACTCTAAAGTGGTTTAATATACAGAATACCGTGATATGTTCCAATCACGTCACAGTTTTTAACACGTTCGGTAAAACGAGCATAACTTTCAAACGGTTGGGCGGAATTGGACGTTCTTTATACCCACTGAAAGGTATTGAAGTTATCTACAACTTCTTCAACAGGCGGACGACCAAATTCCAACTCTAAATTGGCGAAAACCCAAACCCTAGGTCGACTGCTCATGCTGCCCGAAACAGAGAACGTGGCAACTTCTAGATTTCATCTAATCTACTCAATTCCAGCACCACCAATTGATCTAAAAACATGATACTGACCCTTAGAACAGATCCTAGACCAACCCCAAGGATCCCCGTGGCCATACCTTCGCCCGACGACCGAAAACCCAACGGATCTCCTCCTGGTTCGCGCGATCTCCTTCCTCGCTCCAAATCCACCGGATCTCCTCGTCGCGGAGCGCTCCAACGGATGGATCTTCGGATTGGTGAGGTAGAGAACTCCCCTAGGGGGCAACAAGGGTGGTGGAGAGGAGAGGAGAGGGGTGGTGGTGCAATGGGGAGGAGGGAGGAGGAGGGTGGCGCACAAGGGGGAGGGTGGCGGCTATGTGCCCCGGATTAGTTATGACTATTCCGAAGAGCCAATGAGTAAGTCCTACATCGTGATTCCATCCACCGCGGTGTATGAAAGCGAGGAGTAGGCACCCTCCATCTTCGGGATGGAAGGGGGGAGAGGGTGCACACCGACGGGTGTGTACTCAACCATACCGGTATGAGTTTCCAGGAGATATGTGCATCGCAATGCATTGCATTATATGAGGATGTTATATGATGATGCCAATGATATGCTTACGCTATGAATATGAGATGTGTATGATGTTGTATGTGAAAAGTGGTGATGAAGGTATTAGATTGTATTTTCTTGTTCCATTGCAATATACTTGCTGAGTGATGAACTCACGCTTGTGTTTATGTTGTTTTTCTTAGGTACCATGAAACCGGCATGCGGGAAAGGGAGCTAGTCACACGTCATCACTTAGCATCACACATAGAATCAATGACATGTTCATTCCTTTAAATTGTGATGGTTAATTTGTGTGCTTGGTTTCCTCATTTACTTCGTTTGGCTCATGAGATGGTTGGAATCTTTATTCTAGTATTATACTGCTGCTAGAACCTTTATTATTGATGATTTAGATGTCATTCTTTTTACTATACCCTGTGATCTTATTGTTGTTGCTTCAATTCATGGAAAAACAAAGGAGATGCTGCCGAAATTTCTGGTATTAGCATTTACTCCTTTGCTGTGATTTACCTTAGTTATGGGATTTAGATGTTGTTTAGCCTATGTTTGGTAGCATTCGGGCATATTAAATGCTGGGGTGTTACATACAGTCCATCCGTAGGCAATTTGAGGCACTATAAGTAGAAAAAATTAATGTGAGCTTTCGTAGCTATGGTTAGGTATGAATCAATTTGCGTTGTTAGCATGAAAAACCTCTACGTTATTGTCTACTAATGTAGAACCTAAGATTTCCCGCATGTATTGGCAGACAAAATATCCGCGTAATTTTGTGCCTTGCAACTATTTGTGACACTGCAAAGAATAAATAAACTACAATGTCACGAAACGAGTCATTTACTACAAAATGCGATATAGAAATAATGTGTACGTACCGGGAATTTAGTACGCATTGAGAGGGACTTTTGGAATGGGCGGTATCTCGTGCTCTTTTGATAGTATCTTTTAAAGGCATTCTGGAGTATATTTGTCATGTCCTTGTAAAGTTCTTCATCTTTCTCTAGGGGATCCAGTACAACCATTTTGCTCTTATCGAGTGTAAAGGCAATGAGTATCCAATGGAATCTACATACACAGGTAATATGCCATAGTCATTGTGCTAAGATCACAATGAGTAAGGAACAACATCGAGTAATATAACTAGCTAGTGAACCACTTACTTGAAGTTGTAGGGTAAAAATATCAATTCCTTGTCTTGAAGTTTAATGAAAGTATTATATATGTATTCCTCGACCTCATTTGGTGTTCCTCTGACTAGAGGTTCACAAACTATTCCTGGGCCGAGGAACCCTACACTAAGTGCTTGCGTTTTCCTTAATTCAATGGTCTCGTACCAACATAATAAAGAAGTTTGACATTACATTTATGAAGGATCGTTATTTTTGATCCAGTTGATTTTGATGATGAGTATTTGAAAAAGATTTGAAACCAGTTTGATATTTCGACAAGATTTATTTTTTGGTTTCTTTATTTGAAAAGATCTGAAATCAGTTTGATTATTTGAAAAGCTTTTTGATTTTTGCAAAGGTTTTTGTTCGTGTTTTGAAATCGTGTTCTTAGAATATTTAATGCAATGCACTCCTGTGAGTGGTTGCATGGTTTAATGTGAGTCAAGTCGCGGACTTGTGCTCGGAATCGTTTTGTGGTTTGTTCATGTGCAGGTATTGCTCGAGGGCAAATGTGGTCGATGACGGGACTGGAACTAGGTTCATGGAGGAACTGAGGTTCGGGACTAGGTTCAGGGGGAACTGAGGTCTTGGTGGTCAAGGATGTCATGCGGGACGTTCGGGCTAAGAGAATGGTGCACATGAAGAATGGTTAGTCACGTGAGAATGGCATGAGGTCATTCGCGTGCAAAGTGTTAGTCACGTGAGTATGGTAGGGTTGCCATACGCGTGCAAGAGTTGTACTTGGCCAGGTTGGGCCAAGTGGAGTTGTGTTGAATACATGCTCTTTCTAGGATTAGGAGTGGGAATCCTTTTAGGATTAGGAATCCTTCTAGGATTAGGACTCCTTCTAGGATTAGGTGTGTTTGTCTTCTTTAAATAGAGGGGTTGCCTCCTGTTGAAGGCAATCAAGCTTTGAGCAAGCTTTAGTGTTGTACTCTTTTGTTTGGAGTATTTTAGACAAAAGAAAGGAGAAATAAAGATCAAGTTCATCAAATCTTTCGGCGAGCTACAATTCTAGTTAGATTTATTCTCGCCATCTTCTGGAACAGTAAGCTTGCGAAGGTCATAACTTTTGATCCGTAAGTCCGATTGAGCTGATTCTTTTTGGGTTTGATTCGTATTGGAATCTAGTTTCTTGTGTCCAAATTTCAGATCGATTGGACGGTTGGATCTTCGGGAATTCGCGTTTTACCAAACCTCTATCATTCTGTTTTTTTCGAAAACGAGGCAATTATTTGGTTCTATTTTGGGGTAAACTTTTAATAGATCAAGAATTTGGTTTTAGCTTCCGCACAATCATTCACCCCCCCTCTGATTGCTATATCCGGTCCTACAAGTGGTATCAGAGCAAGGTTAAGGTATGGCGTCAGACAGGTATGTTAATCGTCCTCCTATGCTTGATGATTCGAATTTTTCTTATTGGAAGAGTCGTATGCAATCCTATATTGAGGCTCAAGGTAATGATGTTTGGTGCAAAGTTTCTACTGTTTTTGATGTTCCTGATATAGTCACCAATGATAATAAAGTAGACGTTGATATGAATGCTAAAGCTAGAAACTTGATTTTTCAAGGAATTTCTGAAAAAGAATTTGATCGAGTTTCTCATCTACGTTCTGCTTATTCTGTTTGGAAGACATTATGTGACTATCATGAAGGTTCTACTAAGATTAAGAAAGTGCGCAAAAATATTTATCAAAAGGACTTTTCTGATTTTGCTATGAGACCAGGTGAATCAATTGATGATCTTTTCTCTCGATTTGAGAAAATCTTGTGTAATTTGCGTGGTGTTGGAGTAACTAATTCAGTTGAGGATAACGCTAGTAAAATTTTGAGATCTCTTAGTCCTGAATGGCGCATGGTTGTTACTGCGATTAATCAAACTGTTGATTTGGATACTTTGACCATGGATGATCTTTATTCTAGACTAAAAACTTATGAGATGGATTCCTTGTCACCTAGAGATGATAAGTCCTCTACACATGCACTTGTTGCTAACCCCAGCACTTCGTCTGGACTACCATCTTTTGTTTCCTTGTCTGCATTGGCTTCTTTTTCAGATGAACAGTTTGAGATGCTTCCTGAAGAAGATCTTGTGCTCATCTCCTCACGTGCTTTTAAAGCACTCAACAATGTGAGGATGAGGAGGCGTGGAGGCACAACTTCGGAGTCCTTCAACTGCTTTGAGTGTGACATTCCCGGGCATGTTAAAGCAAACTGTCCCAAGTTGAAGAAGAAAGAAGAACGGGAATCGGCACAACGCAGCTCAAGACACACTACTTCTAGGCGCCCCAATTTTCGGAAAGTTGCTAAGAAAGTCTTAGCCGCCATAGAGGAGTGTGATCTTAGCGATGTGGACTTTGAGAGTGATAATGAGCCACATGATAAGAAGAAGGACAAGAAGGGAGATTCCGATGATGACTTCACCGGGATGTGTTTCATGACTAGAAGGGATAGCGACAACGACTCCGATTTTGAAGAGGTGAGGCCTTCTTATGATGAGCTTGAGTATGCCATGGTTAAATTAGCTTCAGAACTTAAAAAGTCTAAGAAGGCTCTTAAAGAAAAAGATCTAGAAATTGATAGTTCCAATTCTGAAATTGCAAGGCTTAGATCTTTAATTCCTGATGATGATTCTTGCAAATCTTGTGATGTGCTACAATCTGAAGTTATTGCTTTAAGGAGTGTTCATGCTTCCCTATTGCATCAAAATGAGAAACATGTTAAACATGCTAGCTGTTCCACTGATGATTTGCATGGTTCAATCTCTTGTCCTAAATGCTCGATTCTTGAATTGAAATTGAAAGATGCAAATGCTATAGTTTCTCAGATGACTAATAACATGCTCACTCATGAGGTTCTTTCATGCTCTACTTGTCGCATAAGCAGACAGAGAAGGTTGATATTCCTTGCAATAATTGTCTTGTGCTTTCTCGTAAAGTTGATTACTTGCAAGATTGTTTAGAGCGTTTTACTAAAGGAAAGAAAAACCTAAATATGATTTTGGATCAATCAAAAGTCAGCACTCATCACAAAGGTTTAGGTTTTGATCCTTATGCTCATCACAAATCACATGCTCCTACTGTTGTTAAAGCTCTTGAAAGTGGAAAGTTTGAAATTGTCAAAGAGCCTGAGAAAACTGTTTTTAAATCTACTGGAACTTTATCTTCTACTATGATGAGTGCAAATGTTGCTTCTACTTCTAAAGCTAAACATCATGTTAAATACACTTGCACTCACCGTGGTAAAGATGGTCATTTAGTTCAGTTCTGCTTTAGACTAGCTAAACAACAAAGGATAGAAAGGTTCAATGCTAAGTCTAATGTCAGAAAGACACACTTTGCTTCTCATTATGTGCCCAGGGTGAAGCAAACACCTTTTGTTGCTAAAAACACGGGAAAGGATAAATCTATTTTTGTGCATAAAAATTCTCGTGTTGTGCCTATTGTTGTGCGTCGTGTGTCTCGATCTTTGGATTCCTAAATGCTTTATTTCTAACCCCGATGCAGAGACATCGACACTTTCTGCTTCTATGTAGGCTTCTCACGCGAGGAAGGAGAACATATGGCTAGTGGATTCCGGATGCTCACGCCACATGTCCAATGATAAGAATTGGTTCTCCTCCTTCACTTGTGCATCTCGTGCTAAAAGTGTTATTTTTCAAGATGCTTCCTCCACCTCTGTTTTTACTTAAAGGCACTAGTCCAAATAGTGCAGTGCAGTGCGTATGTTCAGGGAGAGTATCTTTGTTGATGAAGATGATGATGATGCTGTTGAGGATGAGATAATTGGAGTTTGCTGTGTGCTTGTGTGCTCGTTTTCAAGCTTCCCCGCGTGCTTCACATCGACAAGCTATCAAGAGGATTTTAAGGATGTGGAATTGATAGAAAAAGTACATCTGGTTCATGCCACTTCTTGAGTAATTCTCTTTCTTGGACACATTGACATCAGATTTCATTTTCTTAGAGATCATGTTGAAAAAAGAGCTATTGAACTGAAATTTGTTGATTCGGGTGCTCGACTTGTCGATATTTTCACTAAACCGCTTGATTTTTCTCGTTTTGCTTTCTTACGCGGTGAACTTGGGATCATTCATCCCCATGGGTTGATTTGAGGGGGAGTCTTGAGTTTATCTCTTTTTGGGTTACTTGGCTTTGGTTCCTAGAAGTGATTTTTTTATAAGTGGTATTTTGACTTTACACCTCAAGTAAAAACCCCTGTTTACATTGCATCATGTAGTACAAAGCTTTGGTGATTATTCTTGTGTATATAGCCAAGTTAATGCTCAATGCTTTACTTATCACTAAAAGGCTAAAATAATTCAATTTGAGATGCTTTTCGAGAATATTTTGGCTCTTGCTCATTATGGTATTGCATTTGTGAAATAGGCTTAAAAGTTTCTTGTCATCTGTTGAAAGGCTAGAGCTGATTAGAAACTATGTGTGAGTTTTTTGTTGGACTTCAAATGATCATTATGAGTCTCAAGCAAAATCATCTGTTAAAAGCAAGTTGAAAAAGATGCAAGCAAAAGCTACTTGGCTAAACACAAGTTTAGTACAATGTGCAGCTTCCTTGCCAGGGATTTAAATGCAAAAGATGCAAGAAAAGGCTACTTGTCTAAACAAAAGTTCAGAACAATGTGAAGCCACTTGCCAATTTAAACTGAGAAAGATACAAGAAAGAACTACCTACTCATACACAAGTATGGGCTAGTGTGCGATTACTTGTCATCCTGTTGATCACAAAGCAAAATTGTCAAACTTGCTAAACAAGAAAAAGGAAATTCAAATGGTTGAAAAAGGCTTGAGACAAATATTAGTGAATTTGAAAGTCTCTCTATGCTCATGATAGATTTCTTTTTCGCTTTGGCAAAATCTGTTTATGACATTTTACTTGTTTGCTCTAATTTGCTTATGCAATAACTATTCTATGTGTTAGAGCCTCCATATTCTCACAATTTGCTTTCTCATTGGATAATTTGATACAAAATGAGAAAGTTCTCCTAAAAACTCTTCAAATGCTTTACTTTGATTATATACCTTGAATATACTTCAAAGCTTGAGATCCTGCATTCATTAAGGGGAGTTTTGAGATCTTGATGACTATTTTGTCAAAAGGGGAGAATAAGTCAAGGAGGTTTTTGAATTGGGATTATTTAGTCTTTTGGTTCTTGCTCAATCTCTTGTCAAATCTTATATTGTGTTTTGTCAAATTACTCATCAAGGGGGAGATTGAAGGATCGTTATTTTTGATCCAGTTGATTTTGATGATGAGTATTTGAAAAAGATTTGAAACCAGTTTGATATTTCGACAAGATTTATTTTTTGGTTTCTTTATTTGAAAAGATCTGAAATCAGTTTGATTATTTGAAAAGCTTTTTGATTTTTGCAAAGGTTTTTGTTCGTGTTTTGAAATCGTGTTCTTAGAATATTTAATGCAATGCACTCCTGTGAGTGGTTGCATGGTTTAATGTGAGTCAAGTCGCGGACTTGTGCTCGGAATCGTTTTGTGGTTTGTTCATGTGCAGGTATTGCTCGAGGGCGAATGTGGTCGATGACGGGACTGGAACTAGGTTCATGGAGGAAATGAGGTTCGGGAATAGGTTCAGGGGGAACTGAGGTCTTGGTGGTCAAGGATGTCATGCGGGACGTTCGGGCTAAGAGAATGGTGCACATGAAGAATGGTTAGTCACGTGAGAATGGCATGAGGTCATTCGCGTGCAAAGTGTTAGTCACGTGAGTATGGTAGGGTTGCCATACGCGTGCAAGAGTTGTACTCGGCCAGGTTGGGCCAAGTGGAGTTGTGTTGAATACATTCTCTTTCTAGGATTAGGAGTGGGAATCCTTTTAGGATTAGGAATCCTTCTAGGATTAGGACTCCTTCTAGGATTAGGTGTGTTTGCCTTCTTTAAATAGAGGGGTTGCCTCCTGTTGAAGGCAATCAAGCTTTGAGCAAGCTTTAGTGTTGTACTCTTTTGTTTGGAGTATTTTAGACAAAAGAAAGGAGAAATAAAGATCAAGTTCATCAAATCTTTCGGCGAGCTACAATTCTAGTTAGATTTATTCTCGCCATCTTTTGGAACAGTAAGCTTGCGAAGGTCATAACTTTTGATCCGTAAGTCCGATTGAGTTGATTCTTTTTGGGTTTGATTCGTATTGGAATCTAGTTTCTTGTGTCCAAATTTCAGATCGATTGGACGGTTGGATCTTCGGGAATTCGCGTTTTACCAAACCTCTATCATTCTGTTTTTTTCGAAAATGAGGCAATTATTTGGTTCTATTTTGGGGTAAACTTTTAATAGATCAAGAATTTGGTTTTAGCTTCCGCACAATCATTCACCCCCCCTCTGATTGCTATATCCGGTCCTACAATTTATCGGTATTACATTAATGTAGACAACAATTTATGTAATTCATACTTACAGTACCCAGCATCTCAAAAGAGACACGTCGAGAGCATCGTGGTAGTACATGTTATGCAAGTTGTTGAATTCAACCAAGAAGTACCCATCCCCATGGTGAAAATGCTCCTCTCTAAAAATTCCAGTGACTGCCTTCGGCAGTACATCCTAGTTGGACCACTCCATGTACCACTTATGCAATCTTTGCATCATTAATGTTAGGGTATGAAACATTTTTGGGTCACAAAAGGCTTCTCCATCTCGAATTTTAGTCTTTCTACAGTATCTTGTCCTTCTGATTTCGATTTGCCCTTATATTGTCTAAGCACAACATCATATTCAGCCTTGGTGTCACCTGATGTGGTCGACTTGGCTTGCCTCTTGTTCAATTTCTATGTACAATACACTTTAGGTTCTTCACGTATCTCCTGCGAAGTGTTGACAATAGGCATTTGACACTGAGGTGCTGGTGACGACCGCAGAACATCTAATGCAGGAAAGGCCGGCACTTGAAGGTCGAGGACAATGTCACGCTTGCGCCACTGAATGAATGTGTGCACTGCACTTCCTAGAGTTGTCACGTCATCATTCCCGGGCATTTCCAACATCATGTCAGTGAACTGCGGAAGTACCGTGTCCACCTCGACCTTTGTGTATCCCGGCACGATTGGGGAGTTGTGCAAAACACTTCCTTCTTGGCACTAATAAGCCATGTGTAACACCCCAAAATTTTGCTTTTCTTAAATTCATGTGTGATTTGGCACTTTGGTGAATTTTTGGAATTTTCTGGAATTTATTTGGATTTATTTGGAATTTATTTGAATTTATTCCATTTTGAAATAATTAAAGAATTTAAATTTGCAAATAAATTTTTGTTGGAAATATTTTATTTGAGTCCAAAATGATCCAAAATATTTTCCAGAATTTTTCTGGAATTTTTCTGAGTCATTTGCTATTTTTAATGAATTAAATGAATTATCGAATTATTTTAAATATTAATTACCGAAAATCCAACTCGGTCAAGTAATCGTGTTCATCCGACCGAAGTCGGACTCGAGTCCGACTCCGAGCTTGACTCGACCAACCCACTCCTAACCCTAATCAATCCCAACCGCTGGATCAAGATCCAACTACCGAGATCCGTCCGACCTGCACGAAGCCGTGTCCGGACGACCGTCGCGCCAGCGCGATCGTGGCGTTGGTTGTGCACGTGGGACGGCCACGATTTCATCGCTCCGCCCGAAGTCCGAGCCGACTCGCCGCCGTGTTCGCCGCCGCCGTGAGAGCTAGGTCTCCGTTCTGCACGACGCCGAGGTTATTTAATGCCCGGCATACCGAGGATCGCCATCCCACGCCGGTTCCGGAAACCCTAGCTCGCGCCGCTAGGATCCCCACCGCCTCGCCGTTATTGCTCGCCGAGTTGGAAGTCTGCTCCGCCGCGACTAAACGCCGATATTGCCGCCGTCTGGTCGTCCTCCGCCGTCATCAAGGCCAGATCCGGATCCCCAAGACGAGACGCGTTCGGGAGTACCTCTCACTTCGCCGGAGCGCGCCAGAAACGCCGACGGCAAGGTCGTCGTCCCCGTCTCCGGTCAAGCGCCGCCGCCGCGTGCCATCGCCGCCCTCGAAGCCGTGCACCGTTGGATCCAGACGGACGGCAACGGTGAGTTCACGTGTTTCCCAAACCCTAGAAACCCGACAGATCTCGACCGCTGGATCAAGATCCAACGGTTCACAATCGCCACGTCTTTGTAGCAAGGCGATTATAGGATTAGATCCGACCGTCCGATCTAGATCGAACGCCACGAGCATCGAGTAGTTTCAACGTGTTAACCCTGGATCTAATCCGCGCCGTTGATTTTCAAACCAACGGACGAGATTGGCGCCACGTGTCGGAAGTTGGGACCGATGCGGTCGGCCCACGCGCTGCGTGTGTAGACGCCGACACGCGGCCCGCGTGTCGAGGGCCGCATGTCGCTGGCTAACCCAGCCAAGCGCCGACGTCACCCATGACGCCAGGACCCCACCTGTCAAAGCCACCATGGGCCGAGCCTCACGACGTCGGCCGATGACGTACCCGAGCGGGCCCACATGTCGATCCACGTGAGCCGTGGGACCGAGTCCACCGTGGACTCCGAGCCGAGCATGGACCGAGCCCATGGATCGCCGACGCCAAAGCAGGCCAATCAGAGCCGCCACGTGTCCATGCCGACGCACAATTAATTTCCGAAAAGAAAATGATTTATTAATTCGAATAATGATTTCAAATTTAGATTCAAACTTCAAACGCTTATAACTTTATGCGTTTCAACTCCGATTTGAGCGATTCAAATTTCTAAATTTGTATAAAATTGAGATCTACCTAAATATGAATTTTATTTAATTTTTGACTAAAGTTTTTCTCTGTAATATTATTTAATTGATTATTTAAACTTTAAATAATCATAACTTTTATGCTTTAACTCCAAATTTGATTTATTCCAGTTTCTAAAAATCCAGAAAATTATGTTCTCTCTGTTTATGGATTTTATTTGGAGTTTTGGGATCTTTTGCATAGTGTTTATTTGTGTATTTGCTATTTGCACGCTTACGAGTAGACGTTGAAGTGCCTGGGGATTCAAGGAGAAGTATTGACTCAGATCCAACTCAAGACCAAGAGCAAGTGCTTTTTGAAGGCAAGTTGTGCTTTGACCATGTTGATCCCATTTCGAAATCTATTTTGATTTAAACTATTGCATGCTAGTTTAATTAGAAAGATACTTTGGTTTAAACATGGGGGTTAGATAAATACCAATTTGCTATATGACACCTTGATTACTTAAGTATGTGCCATGACCCTTTGTCACCCTAGTTGTGGTTTACTAGTTGGACATTATTAAATTGCCAACATGGGTTAAGAACGTTGAAGTATACTGCTTAGACCTGCTACGTGCTCATGACATGATTTTGGACAATCAAATGCTAATATGGACTTAATGATATATTGAACCTGTTTTGGAAAAGTATCATGTGTTGTTGATGGCACGTGGTGCATGGTAATCAACTGGGGTTTGATAAACGATTTCGGCCAGGGCATGTGGCAAGAGTAATCAGTGGGCAGTTGTGGCATTGGGAGTGTTGATTTGGTTTTTCTAGTCTTGCCCTGGTCATTCTAATGAATTAACGGTGCTAGCCTTTGAACTGGGTCATACTTGCAACCACATGGCTGGATTTGGTCGTCCCTAGTTGACTAAGTCGCTAAGGACTCACTTGTGGAGCCTCAGGGTGTCGATTACACCGTTTGTGTGATTGTACGGGGAGCGTATCGTGGTCGTGGCCGTGTACCCATCTAACGGTGTGTTGGTCCCATACTTCGCCTTGGCTAAGGGAAGGGATGGTGTAGAGCACGTCACGAGAGGACCACCTGTGTTGTTTGAGGCTTCCAAAGGCTTTGTTATGATCGCTCATTCGCATACTCTTGTATGGCGATTCACTTGACGTGGTGAGTGGATTGTATCTTGTGGGTAAAGTGCATAACCTCTGCAGAGTGTAGAATCTATTTGAATAGCCGAGTCCACTGCATCGACAATGCTCGGAATTACAGTAAGGGTTAGATTTTCAAAATAACTTGGATTTGAAAAGTTGGGTTGGTTTAACAAAGAAGATGATGGAAATATGGTTTAGGATGGGGAAAAATGTTATTTAAACTTCTTGAAAAGTTATTTATGCTTTACTTGTTTTTACCGCTTTGAATCTACTTATATTACTTGTCAAATGTCTGTTTACATAAATATACCTTAAGCTATTCCTTTGTACCAAGCCATGCATATAGTATATTAGCTTGCATTCTCAGGCATGACTTGTCGAGTACCAAGTACTCACCCTTGCCTCAACACAATACCACTGAAGAGGAGATTACGCCATTGAGGAGGAGTTCCAAGAGGACCCGTCTACTTAGGATGCGAGCCCGATTGCTGTGGTATCTTTGGATGGCGCCACGAAGTTTATTTGATTTTCCGCTGCTGTTATTTCTCTTTTAATAAGTTTCGCCTTGCAAGGCATATATTTGTAACTTGGCCATAAGGTCGAGTAACCCTTTGATTATTTAAATAAAGTACTTTGATAGTATCGTTTGGTATGATTGTGATATATACCGATGTTAAGACTGCGGTGCACTAGCGCTGCTCTGGACTAGTGCTGAATACACAGAGGGTCCGGATTTGCAAATTCGGGGTCCCGACAGAGGTGGTATCAGAGCCATACTTGACTGTAGGCTCAACCCTAAGCTAGAATGGTCGTAGTGAGGATAAAACCTATTTTCTAAAGCTAAAAATTTGTGAAGACAAGAAATGACATCTCGACTTATCCCCTTCTCTCTTTTCTTGTCTCTTGCTAAAATTTTTCCTTACCTTGTCACAATTCAAAAATTCCGAGTTCTTACGAAAAGCACTCTTGTGACAGATGGAGGAAGAGTTCAACTACGTTGATCTAGGAGTTGGTCACGCCGCGGAACTTTGGCACATGCTACAAACTCTCGGAGATTTTGAGAAGCCCCAATACCAAGTGGAAGTGATCGGACAAGCGGTGATTGATCAAGGCTTGTGACGTGAGGATTGAGGTACCTGTCGGGAAGAGGGGCCTGTGCAATCGCCGATACACCGTGACCGCTAGAAGATCTACAATGCAGATGGGTATCCAAGAAGTTTCACGACGAGCAATGCGGCACATTACCGAGATCCACGCCAGAGAGTTGGAAAGCACGGTGTTCCGTTATCATCCGCAAGAATAACCTTCTTGACCCGAAGACGATTCAGATGAGAATGCCACGGTTACAGCTTGGCACGATTCGTCGTCGCCAGGAAGATGTACTAGATAATACAAGCAAGGAGCTGTAAGGCCCGCAAGGAAATCACGACAGAGAAGAACAGATGGCGGAAGCTCAGAGTATGTGGCACACCTTCTACGAAGGATTGACGAGTTGGAAATGACTTTGTACGGACCAGACCCGAGCCAAGATTTGAGCTACACGAGCCAGATCCAGAGGAGTCGATCTCGATGAGGACACCGCTTCTTCGACTACCACAGATGACATAGTCACATGGCGATCGTTTCGCGCCTATGCCGCAAAGACCGTACCAGGCCATGGAGGTTTTCTCGATGAGTGAGCTTAGGTTCTATAGTGAGACTCCTTCGCCGAGTCGCGTCATAGAATAAAGAGTCACCCTTTAGGCGTTAGACTCCAGAGTTAGTTCGATTTGGATTTGCTTTGTTTGCTGAGTGTGCAGTATGTGTTGCAAGGCCCTTAGGCATTGTAAGCGACCATACCAAGTTATTAATAATAAAGATGGACCTTAAAGTTACCCCTTTCGCCGCATAAGTTCCATATTACTTGTCTATTCTTGTTTCCCTCTCATCTCTAAACCTAGAGCAATCAATGTGATGGTAACCACCCGTGGGAACTTTGGAAGCAATGGGAGTGGATCTCGCCAACAGAAAACCCCAATGATGGAGCACCAAAGACCGCCACCGGATGTGCAGAATTTTGGAGCATTTCTTGTCGCTGCACTCAGTTGATGCATGCTATGATGCAACAAATGCAGCACGCCATCGCCAGGCCATCGCTAATCAAGTTAATCAGGGACCACGCCAGAATACAAGGCCGTCGAGTTCATGAGGACTCACCCACCCACTTTCTCGGGAATGCCAATCCGTTGGAGGCCGACGATTGGTTAAGATCAATTGAGAGGAAGCTACACATAGCTCAATGCATAGGAATGAGAAGGTACTTTACGCTTCTCATCGGTTGGAAGGAACATACGAATGGTGGGAGAACTTCAGGCTACGCAGAGAACCCTCAAGATATCACTTGGGAGGAGTTCACAACAGATTCCGACAAGATTCACGTGCTCAAGGAATTATGGACCTTAAGAAGGAGGAGTTCAGAGCATCAAGCAAGGTAATCACCGGGTCGACTACTGAACAAGTTCACACCTAGCACGCTACGCACCGAGGATGTAGCGACAGATAAATCCGCAGTCTCGTTTTATGAAGGGACTTAACTGAGAATTGCAAGACTTAAGTGCATGTCGTTAGTTCAAACCCCTGGTTCCAACTCCGAACGGAAGTAGGATGTTCCGGTGAGAATACTAATAGATGGAATAGAATTCCTAGCAAACCTTATAATTTTGGAGACCTGCACTTAGATGTTATATTGGGAATGGATTGGTTATCCAAACACAAGGTCAGTATTGGATTGTGGACGAAGAACTATCTCAGTTGAGAGCTCGTGTGGGAAGAAAGTGGAATTTCAAGCCACTGCAGCTTAGAGATGGACAGATTGATGGTTAATAGCATCCAAGGCAATCAGCATAGAGGATGTCCCAAAGAGGAGTGAGTACCCGATGTTTTTCCCGAAGATCTACCCGGTATGCCGCTGCACGAGGACATAGAGTTTGTGATAGAACTTGTACTGCACAAGACCGATAGCAAAGAGACCCTATCGGATGTCTACCGAGGAGTTGGTAGAGATGAAGAAACAAATGGAAGAGTTAATGGATAAAGGATTTATCGTACCAAGTTCGCCACCGTGGGGAGCACCGCTTTGTTTGTCAAGAAGAAGGACGGGAGTTTCGTGATGTGCATTGACTACCGTGCACTCAATGAAGTCACCGTGAAAAATAAGTATCCGCTACCCGGGATTGATGATTTGTTTGATCGATTAAGAGGAGCCGAGTTTTCTCCAAGATTGATCTAAGATCGATACCATCGCTGAAGATCCGATCGGAAGATATTCAAGACTCGCATTCTCGCCAAGATATGGACATTACGAGTTCTGATTATGTCCTTTGGGCCGATTTAATGCGCCAAATTATTTCATGAATATGATGAATAAGGTGTTCATGGAATATTTGGACAAGTTTGTCGTGGTGTTCATAGACGATATCCTAGTCTACTCCAAGACAGAGGATGAACATGCCGAACACTTAAGGCGAGTTTTGGAAAAGCCGAGGAACAAAGAACTTTTCGCCAAGTTCAAGAAGTGTGATTTTTGGAAGGACAAGGTGGAGTTTCTTGGACATGTAATGACCGCAGAAGGAGTCACCGTAGATCCAAGCAAAGTAGAAGCCGTGTTACATTGGGAGCACCAAGATCGTGACCCAGATTCGGAGTTTCCTTGGAATGGCAGGATATTACCGCCGTTTCATCGAAGGCTTTTCGACAATTGCGAAACCTCTTACGCAATTGCCGAAGAAGGAAAAGAAGTTTGCATGGACGCCGTAATGTGAGAAAGGATTTCAGAGTGAAGAAGCGATTGACATCAAGACCGTGTTAGTTCTAATGATGTTGCTCAAAGCTTCGATATTTATTGTGACGACGCGCCAAGGACTTGGATGTGTCATGCAGAATGGAAAGGTCGCCGCTATGCATCAAGGCGCTTGAGGCCGCATGAGGAAAATTATCCGACACATGACCTAGAGTTAGCCGCCGTAGTGCATGCTTTGAAGATATGGCGTCACTATCTCGATTGGAAACAGATGTGAGGTGTATACGGATCATAAGAGCCTTAAGTACATATTCACCAATGGATCTCGAATATGAGGCAAAGGAGATGGCTAGAGTTGATCAAGGACTATAATGTTGGAATCCATTACCATCCGGGAAGGCCAACGTGGTAGCCGATGCTCTGAGTCGGAAAAGCCATACCGTGAGTGCGTTGCTAGCCACAAGTCGATGAGTTATGTGAGGATTTTCAAAGATGAAGATTGAGGTTGTACCTAGCGGATTCTTGGCCGCATTGGAAGTAAAGCCTACCCTAGAGGATCAGATCCGAGAAGGACAGAAGGATGATGACAGATCCGCAGGATTAAGTCCATCAAGGAGGAAGCGAGCGAGGACTTCAAATTGGATGAACAAGGCACGTTGTGGATGAAGGATCGCATTTGTGTGCCTAACAAAAGGAGTTAAAGCAACTGATTTTGGAAGAAGCCCATGACTCTAAGTACTGATTCATCCCGAAGCGCCAAGATGTATCAGATCTCAAGGAGAGATTCTCGTGGCCGAGTATGAAAGCGTGAAGTTGCCGAGCATGTTGCATTGTGCGACATATGCCGTAGAGTCAAGGCAATGCATCAAACGGCAGGATTGCTACACCGCTAAAAATACTGAGTGGAAGTGGGAGGAAATCGAATGGATTTCATTACCGGTTTGTCAAGACTCAAGGAGGTTATGACTCCATATGGGTTATAGTGGATCGCTTGACTAAAGTAGCCCATTTTATCCTCGTGAAGACCACTTACTCTGAGATAAGTTAGCAGAGTTGTACATGATCAGATTGTTTGTTTGCACGAGTGCCAAAGAGGATTGTATCGGACGAGGTACCCAATTTACCTCAAGGTTCTGGAATAAGTTGCATGAGGCCATGGGAACCCGTTTAAACTTCAAGATCTGACTTATCATCCACAGACGGATGGACAGACCGAAAAGAGTCAACCAGATTCGAGGATATGTTAAGAGCTTGTGCATTGGCTTATGCTACCTCTTGGGATAAAAGTTTGCCGTATGCCGAGTTTAGTTACAACAATAGTTATCCTAGTTTACAGATGTCACCTTTTGAGGCATCAGTATGGTCGACCACTGTCGGACACCATTGAATTGGAATGAGACCCAGCGAGCACCGTGTCTTTGGGCCTGATATTCTTCAAGAGGTCAAGAGCAGATCGCCATAATTAGGGAAAGGTTGAAGATAGCCCAATCTCGACAGAAGAGTTATGCCGACAATCGTCGCCGAGATTTGAGTTTTGAACCGAAGACTTTGTATACCTCGAGTTACGCCTCTCAGGAGTTAAGAGGTTCCATGCCAAAGGGAAACTCGCACCCTGCTATGTTGGACCATTTAAGATTTTGAGTCGCAGAGGTGAAGTTGCCTACCATTTGGAGTTGCCACAGCTGGGCGGGAGTGCATGACGATTCCATGTGTCCTGGTTAAAGAAGTGTCTCCTAGTTCCCCGAGGAACAGACACCGCTAGAGTCAATTGAGTTGCAAGAAGATTTGACTTATAAGGAGCATCCGTGAGGATTCTAGACACAATGGATCGAGAAACTAGAAACAAGTCAACCCGATTCTCAGAGAGTTCAAAGGAGCAACCATGAAGAAAGTGAAGCGACTTGGGAGCGCCAAGAGGATTTGAAGAAAGAATTTCCAAACCTATTCCTTTAGTAAGCCCTGAATCTCGGGGACGAGATTCTATTAAGGGGAGGTTTGTAACACCCCAAAATTTTGCTTTTCTTAAATTCATGTGTGATTTGGCACTTTGGTGAATTTTTGGAATTTCTGAATTTATTTGGATTTATTTGGAATTTATTTGAATTTATTCCATTTTGAAATAATTAAAGAATTTAAATTTGCAAATAAATTTTTGTTGGAAATATTTTATTTGAGTCCAAAATGATCCAAAATATTTTCGCAATTTTTCTGAATTTTTCTCGAGTCATTTGCTATTTTTAATGAATTAAATGAATTATCGGGAATTATTTTAAATATTAATTACTGGAAAATCCAACTCGGGTCAAGTAATCGCTCATCCGACCGAAAGTCGACTCGAGTCCGACCGAGCCAGTTGACTCGACCGAACCCACTCCTAACCCTAATCAATCCCAACCGCTGGATCAAGATCCAATGGCCGAGATCCGTCCGACCTGCACTCCGAAGCCGTCGACCGGACCCGATCGCGCCGCGATCGTGGCGTTGGTTGTGCCACGTGGACGGCCACGATTTCATCGCTCGCCGAAGTCCGAAGCGACTCCGCCGTGTTCGCCGCCGTAGAGCTAGGTCTCCGTTCTGCACGGACGCCGAGGTTATTTAATGCCCGGCATACCGAGATCGCCATCCCACGCCGGTTCGAAACCTAGCTCGCGCCGCTAGGATCCCCACCGCCTCGCCGTTATTGCTCGCCGGAGTTGGAAGTCTGTTCGCCGCGACTAAACGCCGATATTGCCGCGTCCGCCGCCCTTCGCCATCAAGCCCGATCCGGATTCCCAAGACGTGACGCGTTCGAGTACTTCACTTCGCCGGAGCGCGCTAAACGCCGACGGCAAGGTCGCCGCCCGTCTCCGTCAAGCTGGCCGCCGCTATCGCCGCCCTCGAAGCCGTGCACCGTTGGATCCAGACGGACTAACGGTGAGTTCACGTGTTTCCCAAACCCTAGAAACCCGACAGATCACGGACCGCTGATCAAGATCCAACGGTTCACAATCGCCACGCGTCAGAGCGCGATTATAGGATTAGATCCGACCGTCCGATCTAGATCGAACGCCCACGAGCATCGAGTAGTTTCAACGTGTTAACCCTGGATCTAATCCGCCGCTGATTTTCAAACCAACGGACGAGATTGCGCCACGTGTCGAAGTTGACCGATGCGCGCCGCCCACGCGCTGGCAGGTAGACGCCGACACGCGGGCCCGCGTGTCGAGGGCCGCATGTCGCTGGCTAACCCAGCCAAGCGCGACGTCACCCATGACGTCCATGGACCCCACCTGCCGCCACCATGGGCCGAGCCTCCCGACGACGTCGGCGATGACGTTACCCGAGCGGCCCACATGTCGGGCCACGCGGAGCCGTGGACCGAGTCCACCGTGGACTCGAAAGCCGAGCATGGACCGAGCCCATGGATCCGGCCGACGCCAAGAGCCAATCAGAGCTGCCACGTGTCCATGCCGACGCAATAATTAATTTCCAAAAGAAAATGATTTATTAATTCGAATAATGATTTCAAATTTAGATTCAAACTTCAAACGCTTATAACTTTTATGCTTCAACTCCGATTTGAGCGATTCAAATTTCTAAATTTGTATAAAATTGAGATCTACCTAAATATGAATTTTATTTAATTTTTGGACTAAAGTTTTTCTCTGTAATATTATTTAATTGATTATTTAAACTTTAAATAATCATAACTTTATGCTTTTAACTCCAAATTTGACGATTCCAGTTTCTAAAAATCCAGAAAATTATGTTCTCTCTGTTTATGGATTTTATTTGGAGTTTTGGGATCTTTTGCATAGTGTTTATTTGTGTATTTGCTATTTGCACGCTTTACGAGTAGACGTTGAAGTGCCGAGGGATTCGAAGGAGAAGTATTGACTCAGATCCAACTCAAGACCAAGAGCAAGTGCTTTTGAAGGCAAGTTGTGCTTTGACCATGTTGATCCCATTTCGAAATCTATTTTGATTTAAACTATTGCATGCTAGTTTAATTAGAAAGATACTTTGGTTTAAACATGGGGGTTAGATAAATACCAATTTGCTATATGACACCTTGATTACTTAAGTATGTGCCATGACCCTTTGTCACCCTAGTTGTGGTTTACTAGTTGGACATTATTAAAGTGCCCACATGGGTTTAGATCGTTGTATAATCGCTTAGACTGCTACGTGCTCATGACATGATTTTGGACAATCAAATGCTAATATGGACTTAATGATATATTGAACCTGTTTTGGAAAAGTATCATGTGTTGTTGATGGCACGTGGTGCATGGTAATCAACTGGGTTTGATAAAACGCTGACCGGGGCATGTGGCAAGAGTAATCAGGTGGGCCATTGTGGCATTGGGAGTGTTGATTTGGTTTTTCGTAGTCTTGCCCTGGTCACTCTAAGGACTTAACCTTGCAAGCCTTTGAACTGGTCATACTTGCAACCACATGGTCGAATGGGACGGCCCTAGTTGACTAAGTCGCTAAGGACTCACTTGTGGAGCCTCAGGTGTCGATTACACCGCTTGTGTGATTGTACGGGGAGCGTGATCGTGGCGTGTGGCAGGTACCCATCTAACGGTGTGTTGGTCCCATACTTCGCCTTGGCTAAGGGAAGGGATGGTGTAGAGCACGTCTGGAGAGGACCACCTGTGTTGTTTGAGGCTTCCGAAGGCTTTGTTATGATCGCTCATTCGCATACTCTTGTATGGCGATTCACTACCGACGTGGTGAGTGGATTGTATCTTGTGGGTAAAGTGCATAACCTCTGCAGAGTGTAGAATCTATTTGAATAGCCGAGTCCACTGTGATCGACAATGCTCGAATTACAAACAAGGGTTAGATTTTCCGAAAATAACTTGGATTTGAAAAGTTGGGTTGGTTTAACAAAGAAGATGATGGAAATATGGTTTAGGATGGGGAAAAATGTTATTTAAACTTCTTGAAAAGTTATTTATGCTTTACTTGTTTTTACCGCTTTGAATCTACTTATATTACTTGTCAAATGTCCATAAATATACCTTAAGCTATTCCTTTGTACCAAGCCATGCATATAGTATATTAGCTTGCATTCTGCATGACTTGTCGAGTACCAAGTACTCACCCTTGCCTCAACACAATACCAGTTGAAGAGGAGATTACGCCGCTTTGAGGAGGAGTTCCAAGAGGACCCGTCTACTTAGGGATGCGAGCCGATCATTGCCTGTGGTATACTGGATGGCGCCACGAAGTTTATTTGATTTTCCGCTGCTATTATTTCTCTTTTAATAAGTTCTGCCTTGCAAGGCATATATTTGTAACTTGGCCATAAGGTCGAGTAACCCTTTGATTATTTAAATAAAGTACTTTGATAGTATCGTTTGGTATGATTGTGATATATACCGATGTTAAGACTGTGTGCACTAGCGCGTTCCTGGACTAGTGCTGAATACACAGAGGGTCCGGATTTGCAAATTCGGGGTCCCGACACCATGCCTGTAGCAGCCTGAAGAGATATGTTCATGACAAGAATATTGAGCTGGCACGGTGTCATTTGTTGTATGTCGTCCACGGGATCGCGGGCTAATGCATCTTCTAACAGTGGTGTGGACGCGCAACTGCTGTGATGGCGCGAGGTGCTTGGGAGAACAATGTTCTCGACTTCTGCATGGCTCATGGCTGCTTGTACCTGTCTTTGTACTTGTTCTTGTATGGTGCCTTGTAAATCTTGAAACATTTCTTGCTTCATTACTTCTCGTTCATATTCGGCGCGCTCTTCTTTTGCTCTCTTCCGACTCCTATAAGAGTTGGTATGCTCTGCGAATCCCTTGCTCCAAGGTACCCTAGCCCCAACACCCTGTGTCCGACCAGGGTGCTATTTGGTTCTTAAGGCCACGGTAAGTTCGTCATTCTCCCTATCTGGAATGAAAGTGCCTTGTGTAGCCTGAACGGACAACTCTCGGACTCTTTGGGACATCGCTTTGTCTTCATTATTTTTGAAGGACAAGCCCCCAACAGACGTGACAGTTGCCTTTGCTAGCACATAGTGCTTTACTCACTTTGGTAGTTCAAACAAAGGACTTCTGCCAGTCGATTGAGTGGCCTCTGCTTCTTGCCTTTCCCATTGGGGAATTTTTCCCGCGTACCCATCCGTGCCTAGTCTATGGGGATGAATGTTCTTTCTGGAGATTTCTTTGTGGTCCTCACTTGACTTCATTGCCGATTCTTGTAACTTCATCGCCACAAACTCATCCCAGTATGGTTCCAATTTCGGATAATCCCAAATGGCCAACCGGTTTTCCTTCACGTATTTGCAATTCAACCGGGTATTGAAGTTCTTCCAGCAAGTACCCATGGTCATCAATGCATCTCGACGCACGAGGTTTTCGACTCCTTCGGGGAATTCAATGCTTTGTTTTAGCTCTATCCAAAGGTCCTCTTTTGTGGCGGCGGGCACTTTATGCCAGTCCTGATAGATAATAATGCACATAGAGTGAAGTACTCTAGTTTGTACTCATCCCATACCTACTCACCTTCGTTCCACAGTATCACAAGATCTTCCACCAATGGTTGCAGGTATACATCAATATCGTTGCCAGGTTGTCTCGGCCCTTGGATAAGCAGTGGCATCATAATGTGCTTTCGCTTCATACACAACCAAGGAGGAAGGTTGTAGATACAAAGAGTCACGGGCCAAGTGCTATGAATGCTACTCATGTGTAACATCCCAAAACTTGCTTTTAATATATTTAGTGTGTTTCTGGGTTTATTTGAATTTCTCAGAAATTATTTAAAGTCCTCGCGGTTAATTCGGATTCAAGTCTATTGAAATAATCACGTTAAATAAAGATCCTACCTTTTCGCATATGCATAAAATTAAAAATTTTGGTTAAAATAAAGTTAATTGGTAGACGAGAGTGTTCTCTTCAAATATTTTCAAAAAAATATGCTATATAACTGAATTCGTTGATTTTACAAAAATCTGTACAGGTGTCTGATTCACTAAAAGAATTTCTGCGAAAAATCTATATGTCGAAAAATCGCGAAACCAACTTTGTTAAGTTCCAAATAGTTCCTAGTATTTTAGAGGAATTTTCCAGATTCTTAGAACCTCTCTGTTATTTTTTTTTCCCAACCCACCTTTACTATGTATACGTGCATATGCATGTATATGTGCCACATGCATTCACGTAGGTGCATTCGATCCTCATGTGTGCATGAAGCATTACGTGCCTTTCTCATGAATGAAGTGTTACTGGCTGTATTGGTTCTTGCCGTTTCCATTTTGTGCAGCCGCCTCCATCTCCTGGCAACGTTTCCATTACTGCCATGCATGAACTAGCAGCCCTTCCCATTCTCTGCATGCAACGAGTAAAAACACCAGCCGTTTCCACTCATCATCCTTCCAGCCGTTCCAATCCCAACGCCTGAACCAGTAACACCAGCCATTTCCAAACTTTCCAGCCGATGATTGCTCGTTCTAATTTACTCATCAATTCCTTGAAGTAGTAACCGGCCACCATGCATTTAGACTTAGTGAATACCACAACAAAACTAGTAACGTGCCCACTACTAGTGAATGCATCACTACCATGCATGCATGAAGTATTGGAAATTCTTTCCCTTAAAGCAACGTGAGTCCACGCACAAGAACTCCTTTCCAGCCATTCTCTATTTTCTCTAGCATGTTTCCATTTCTTCAGCACACAAGAACGTCTATTTCAAATATTTCCAAGCAAATGCATGAGCCTTCCATCCTCTAGCCACACCATTTCCTTTGACGTTGCCGTCGCCGCCGCTGTGTACGTCGCCGCCATTGACACCGTCGCCGCCGCCGTGTACGTCGTCGCCATC
Organism: Rhipidocladum racemiflorum; assembly: GCA_036346355.1. Classification (NCBI taxonomy): domain Eukaryota; kingdom Viridiplantae; phylum Streptophyta; class Magnoliopsida; order Poales; family Poaceae; genus Rhipidocladum; species Rhipidocladum racemiflorum. The sequence continues at coordinate 43,357,859 of CM070577.1, read as the reverse complement.
ACCGTCATCACCGCCATCGTCATTGTCGCCGTCTCACCTTTCGACCTCGCCTTCTTCCGCGTCGACGATCCGCGCTACTACTCGTCGTCGATCGGTATCTTTTGTTCTCTCCTTTGCGCGCGCTCTATTTCTACCGGTCGATTGATCCTGTCGACGCGTAATCGTGTATATATATGTTAGTATATATACGTATAGGTTAGGCGGATGTATTCTGTAGCCTGCGCATATACATGTCTACATGTAGGTATACTTGGTCGATTCACGTGTAGATATCGTTGCGCGTAGATATATTCGGTTGCTATGCATGTAAAAATATATATCGTAGCATATTGATTCGGTACTCTCTGTTATTAAACGCTAGCAGTATGTATACGTATGGATATATTCGTCGGCTCTGCATGTATATATTCGGCCGGTTCGCAAGTATAAATTTTCTATATGCGAGTATACGGTTATATTAAGAAGAATACGTATTTAAATACGCAAATTATAATGTGGTTTCGGTTCCTCACGTGTTCTAGCCGAACAGAAGTATATACATATACACAGTGAATAGTGCCATGCAAGAAAAAGCTAGTTGTACATGCACATTTCTAGAATTTGCAAAATTTGTCTTTTCACTACAAATTCGTTTTGAGTCCGAATCGCTTTCAACAAATTTTGTTAATTAGTAGAAATTAATACCTTTCTACAGTAATTTTTATGAAATTTTATAATTAAATATATACTATTAAATTATTCATGGAATGTCCAAACTTATGAATTTTGTAATTCCTAAACTATACGTCCAAAAATGTCCATATAAATTTTATAAATCTTAGAAAATGTTAAACTAATTATCTGAAAGTTTTCATGAAATTCCAAACTATTTTGATTTGTAGCATTTTCTGAATGTGTGTTGTATGTTGATTTGCGTGTTTATTTGGTTCTTTAACTGTTGTACGTAGACGTCGAACTGTGTGAGGGTGTCGATTTTGAGGAGCAAGCTCAAGATCAAGATCTAGCCCAAGACCAGCTGATATTTGAAGGCAAGTTATGCTTTGACCATTTTGTTCCCATGTTTTAAAATATTAGGTTGTTTTAAATTATGCATGCTAATTTAATTATAATGTGTTCAAGTAATTTGGGATTAGATAATTACCACTTGGTATTGTCACCTTGTCCATAATACTTGTATGCCAATTAACCATTTGTCACCCTAGGTTGGATTATACATACTGGTTAATATTAATCACCAGATTGGGGTAGTTAGAACGTGGTAGTTCTGCTTAGCCATGCCATCGAACTACTGGTACCCATTTGGAAGTAAGCTGAATACTGACTATTGAAATATGGAACCTGTTTTGAAAGAATGTGACATTTGTTGTTGATAAGTTGTTGGCACATGGTGCATGGTAATCAACTGGGTGGGAAAATGGTTTAGACTGTGGCAAGTGGCAAGTGATCAATGGGGGACCCGATGTGGCACATGGGAGAGATATTGTTGAATTTGGTTTTGTGAACTTTGGGTAGTCTTGCCACGGTCAACCTAAGGACTTAACCTTGCAAGCCTTTGAACTAGGCCTAACATACAACAACATGTCTGGAGTGGGACAGACCTAGTTGAGTACGATTCCGAAGTCTTAGCATGTGAGACCTCAGGTGGTTTTTGTAGCTGTAAATGTGGAGAGAAGGGTGTAGTGTTTACCGAAATGGTCTTACATCTTTTCAATGGTATCCGTTGGCCCTGTACTTCCGCTCTGAAAAAGGGAAGGGACAGTGGGAACTATACCGGGAGGTATGCATGCGAGGATAGAGGTTTCGAAAAGACTTTGTTATGGTTACTCGCCTGTGTGGTGTTTAACTATATCGTGTGGGTAAAGTGTATAACCTCGGCAGAGTGTACAAACTATTCGAATAGCCGTGTCCACGGTATTGGACATCGCTCAGGGATTACAGTCAAGGGTTAGACTTTATTAAAAATGTGGTTGGAATGAAAGATGAAGTTGATGGAAGTATGGATTAGGATGTGGGAATACTTTTACTTAACCTCTGAAAAGTTATTTTTACATTATTTGTTTTTACCGCTTTCAAATCTATTTATGTCACTTGTTAAAAGCTGCTTTACCGCAAAATAAACCTGTTAAGACATTCCTTTGGAATAAGCCTGGCATGTAGGATATTAGGTTGCATTCTGTGCATAGCTTGTTGAGTACCAATGTACTCACCCCTACAAAAATCACAACACCAGAAGAAGAGGATCTGCAAGCTAATGAAGAGGAGCAGAACGGAGAGGCGAACAACTAGGGGCAAGCCAAGTCAGTTGCCTGTGGCATACTGAGGCGCCACGAATAATGTTATGTTTCCGCTGTTGCTATTTGTTTACTCTAAACTCAGCCCTACGTGGCTTAATATTGTAAGGCTAACCTTAAGGTCTTAACGATTTTTATATGAATTGAATACTTTATTATTATTATTTCCGCTGTGTATGTGTAATGGTATTCATCTCTGTTGTATCTGTGAGAACCAGCGTGGTCCTGGACTGGTGTGTCACACAGAGTGTTCGGAATTCCGATTCCGGGCGTGACATCATGTTACCGAAAGGAATCATTCCATCTGTACTCAATCCAAACCTTATATTCCTACGTTCATTTCTGAAGTTGTTCCTGAAGAGCCTATAAAGGAGGAAGGTTGTAGATACAGAGAGTCACGGGCCAAGTGCTATGAATGCTACTCATGTTATCGAAAGGATTCATTCCATCTGTACTCAATCCAAACCTTATATTCCTAGGTTCATTTCCGAAGTTGTTCCTGAAGAGCCTATTGATGGTTCTCCACTGGGCAGAATCAACAAGGTGTCTCAGCTTTCCATCCCTCTTATACTCTTTTAAGTGCCATTGCAACAATTTGGCGTGCTTTTTGTTTCAAAATAAACGCTTCAACCGAGGGATTACTAGCAAATACCATACCACTTTAGCAGGAGGTCCTTTCTTCACCTCGATGACACTGCTATCATCACTCTTACACTTGTATCTTGATGATTTGCATACCGGACATACATGCATGTCTGAATACTCTTTGCGATAGAGTATACAGTCGTTTGGACATGCATGTATTCTTTCTACTTCCAATCCCAAGGGGCATACAACCTTCTTTGCAAGATATGTGGTTTCAGGCAATACGTTTCCCTCTAGAAGCATGTCCGCTAAGAGATGTAACAACGCCGTGAAACTCTTATCAGACCAACCATTGCTTGCCTTCAATTTTAGTAGTGAAAGCATGGTGTGCAACTTTGTGTATTCCTCCTTGCAACCCGGGAACAAAGGTTTGTCCGAGTCCTCCATCAAACCCTTGAATTGATTAAACTCTCTCTGACTAGTGTAGTTCCCTTCTGCATCGCGCAACATCTGAGCCAAATTATTATCGTCATTGACAAACAACCTATACTCATCGGATTCGTAACCGATGTCAGGTACCAGGTTGCTAGCTCCATCGTTGATGACGTTATCACCTTCATGTATGATCTCTTCTTCACCGTGCCTTGTCCAATATGTATAGCCAGCTAAAAAACCCCTTCGAATCAAGTGCAAGTGAATATGCTTTTTGTCTAAAAATATCTTCTCATTCTTGCAATCAATACATGGACAATGTATATATTCCTTTTTCTTTTGCAACTTGTCCTCCTCGGCGAATCTTAGAAAAGCACAGACGCCATCGATGTATTCTCGGCCGTAACGGTCTGCACTGTACATCTATCTCCGGTCCATCTACAATTAATTAACATAAACGATTTTCAATAAAAACTAACTAAATCTAAACTTTAATTTGAAAAATATATAAATTAACCTTAATTCAACTAGTTCTAAACAATAAGTTTCCACTAGATCACTACAAATAAATGCTTATGAAAATTTAATATCTTAATATATTAAATTCAATATATGCTTAATAATAATTAATTAGGTAACAATAATAGATGGACATAATTTTAATTTATATTATATAAACCTAGGTCAATAAAAAAACTAAATCTAAACCTATAATTTGAACTACATATAAATTAACCTTAATTGAACTAGGTCTAAACATTAAATTTCCGCTAGATCGCTACAAATAAATGCTTATGAAAATTAAATATCTTAATATATTAAATTCAATATATGCTTAATAATAATTAATTAGGTAACAATAGTAGATGGACATAATTTTAATTTATATTATATAAAGCTAGGTCGGTAAAAAAACTAAAACTAAATCTATAATTTGAACTACATACAAATTAACCTTAATTGAACTAGGTGTAAACATTAAATTTCAACTAGATCGCTACAAATAAATGCTTATGAAATATTAATATTTTAATTAATTAAATTCAATATATGCTTGATAATAATTAATTAGGTAACAATAGTAGATGGACAAAATTTTAATTTATATTATATAAAGCTAGGTCAGTAAAAAAACTAAAACTAAACCTATAATTTAAAGTACATACAAATTAACCTTAATTAGACTAAATCTAAACATTAAATTGCAACAAGATCACCACAAATCAAGAGAGGGGAACAAATTACTGACCTTGGAATACCTAGAGGATGTACAAACAAAGGAATCACTACAAATAGAATCTGAAATTTTTGGCCTTCAGTTTGGTTTCGGGAGGAAGAAGATCGGGCATGAAGCTGTAGCTGCAAGGTTCAGTAGTATTTATAGGTACTATTATTAGTATCAGTTTTTTATTAGAACCGGCACAAATATTACTATTTGTGTCGGTTTGTATTAATAACCGACACAAATAATTCCTTATTTGTGTCGGGTCCAATTACAAACCGACACAAATAACTCGAAAAATATTAGTATCAATTTGTAGTTATAACCGACACTAATAATTTCATATCTGTGTCGGTTCCATTTACAAACCGACACAAATATTATTTGTGTCGGTTTTAATTACCAACCGACACTGATATGAAACTATTTGTGTCGGTTGTAATTACAAACCGATACAAAAAGTATCCCCACCATTTTGAGTGTTGGGACCGACATAAAAAATGTATCTGTGTCGGTTCAAAAAAAACTGACACAAAAAGGCCAACACCTATTAGGTGTTTTGTAGTAGTGTTTCAACAAGCTTAAAAAAGATGAAATAAAACGTCACAAACCACACAAAGTCTGTTACTAGTTCTCCATCCATGCTTGATAAAGAGATCCCTGATTACCAAGTCTAGCATTTTGCATCCTAAAAAAACCATATCCTTGTCCACCTGAGATTGCAGTACTGACCACAAGCGTAGCCAACCAATGGACACAAAGATAACCTGCAGTGGATTAGAACTTCTTTTCTTACCAAACGCCATATCATTTCAAAGTGTCCAAATTCATCAACAAAGTACTACTACGCCCACTAAAATGTGAGCCTATAAATCTTTACCCATCCACATTAATCAGTTCCCAAACATATTGGTTATGCTACTAGGAGGTGTCAAAGTAAGAGCCACTTGGATGATACGCCACGTAAAACGAGCAACATGGCAATAAAAAAAGATGTTGAATAGTTTTATTATTATTGTAAAAGCAACAAATTTTGCTACCAATCCAGTTTCTTTTTGCAAGATTATCTTTTGTTAAGATCACCCCCACGATGAGGATACCAAAGAAATTTTTTTATTTTTAGCAGTATCTTAAGTTTCCACAAATTTCTGTTTGTAAATGAAGCATTATTATTCATTAAAGTCTGATACAATGATTGAACAAAAACTGTCCATTTTTATGAAGATTCTATCGAAAAAAATCTCTTTCTAAAGATAATTACACTCCCACTAACCTTTGTAAAGAGGTTATGTAAAACTATTTAGTCATGATCCGTAATAGTTCGACGAATGGATAAATTTAGTGTGAGAGTTCATAACTTCCGCCACGTTGCTAGCTAGGCAACAAAATGGCTAAGCTAGCTAAATACAGAGTACAATGAAAGTGGACATAGTCGCGTGCATGACCTTTAACGGGAGCTTTGTGAAAGCAGAAGCGTGTAAAACTGAAACTGAGTTGAAAGACCCAGGTTACTTCTAGGTCAGCAAATTCTGCGAATCTTCTCTGAACAGCGGTGTGCTATGTGCTCTCTAGGAATAGATCAACGCCTCGCTGTTCCACTCCTTCGTGATCTCATCGTCGTTCTGACGGAGCGGTTGCACGGCTGCGATCGCACCAGGCACACGAACTGCAGCAGAACGAACGGGGCCCAATACATAGCTATTTCTTTCCCGCAAAAGATATTAGACGGAGGAGTTCCAGTCAACAAATCAAGTATTGCGGACATCACGTGTCCAGCTCTTGCTATCTCCTACACATACCTTCAATAGGGTTTAAGAATTAGATTTCAAAATAAGGTTTTGGGTTATTGTAGTTTTAAAGAAATTTGGAAAAGAACCTCGTCAAACTTACATTTTTTTGAGACCAGTCACACTTACATTCGAGAAAAGCAAAATTATTGTGAAAAGAACCTACTAAAAGCTACATTCTTTTTCTTTTTTTTTTTGAGACGAGCCATCAAATTTACTTGCAAGAAAGGCATAATTGGCTTTGCACTTGGTTGGCATTTGATGAAAAACACAATAAAAGCGAAATTCACTAATGAACACAACAAAATTGTGGCAATTCGCTGTAACTCACAAATCATTTACAATACTATTATTTTAAAAATTAGAAGAGATAAGGGATGAAAAGTCAAAGTTGTCCATGGAAATTAATTGGGCCACGTGCCATTGCTCACCCCTTTTTTCTTCTCCTCTCACTATGCTCTCCTCTTTTCTAAATTTCAAAACAATGATTTTTTCCATGGATTTGAAAGAAATATCTTTTCCATTTTCTAGCCACTACTTCTAAAATTTAAATTTCAAAATTGAAACTATTAAAAGTATGAAAATATTTTATTTAAGTTCTTGGTAACCCAAATTGCCTCTCCAACAATTTTTATGAATTTTCAAGTTGGATTGCTATTTTTGAAAAATATAATATTATAATCATTATTTAAAAAATGAGGCACTAAAAGAATTTTTGAAGAAAACCTAGAGCTGAAAAAATTCTAAAAATTTTATAGAAATATCAGTGCCACATCAAAAGCACAAAAAAAAAATTCATAAAATTTGAAGTTAGTTTGGTATTTAACAAAATCCCAAGTTTTCGAGCTGAAATTAGAAACCTTTAGGAAATTATTTTTAAACCCAAAAATGGAAGGCACCCAGCTCAAAACCCGTCTCTGCCAGCGAGAAGGTTTATTGCGGCAAAAGACGCTTTCCCTTTGCGGCTCCACACTCTTTCTTTCTCAATGACATGCTGGGCCTGTGTGTCGGCCTCTCCATGGCCAATGCGTGCCCAGGCCACTCATGTCTCGTGCTGTTCACGCACTGCACTAGCTCAAGCACCAAATCGATGCGTGCTGCGCGCTTAGCACACAACCGCCACGTCGTCGCTCCTCACTAGCCTTCACCGCCATCTCCATCCATGCCTCCTTGCGCCACCCATGCCACGACAATAATCAAGACCCGTGACTTGCCCATCCCGTCTGCCAGGCCCCTACCCATGCCGCCTCGCCGCCTCCACAAGGTTCCCCATCGAGCCATCACCTCCGCCTACCATCACCGCCAACAATGCCTCCCTACGTGCGTGGCAAAGCCGCTGAAAAGCCGATGTTCCCATCGCCAACCCTCAAAACGGAGCCCCCTCACCTCCCTGATGCTTTCCCCTCCATTAATTTGGCACCAGCACCTCCATGCTTCTTCCTCCACAATCTGCCATGGCTGCCGCGCAAAGCTCCACCGTCATCCCTCTTCGACCACCCTCAACCATGGCCAACCTCTCCTCGAGCACCTCCTCCACCCCTTCTCACTACCCTGAGCTTTGGCCTCGAGATATTCATCGCTGCTAGCCTCGCTCGAGCTGCCGCTTTGTTTTGAGTCACTAACAAGCGGGCCCCGCTGGTCAGGTACTCACATCCCCCCCTCTCTCTCTCTCTCTCTCAGTAACTAACCAACCGGTTCCACAGGTCAATATTCCTTTTAAAAATTGTATTAAAAAACGTTGTCACTAATATGTGACCCAGGTAAAATTAATAACATGCTTTGTAATTTAAAATGGTATTTAGTTATTAGTCATTGACAAGTGGGCCCTACCTATCAGCCTCTGTAATATTGAGCTTAAAAACCCTAAAATGAGAAATACGCTTTCAATTCAGTAGAGAATATGCATTCTCTGTTGAGAGGCGCAATATCTGAAAATACAACTACAATGTCACACCTCTTTTCATTTTAGGGGATTTTCAGCCGATTTAAATTCAAATGTTCATAACTTTTGCATACAATCTCCAAATTGAGTGAAACAAGATTATAAAATTTTATAAAATCATGATGTTTCTGAAATTGTAAAAAAATATGTGAATTTATTCTTTGTTTGAATTAATTTGGTTCTTATTATTGCTTACTACGTGTAGACACCAACGTCCCATACACCTTCCTTGTCGACCCCACTCAATGAGAAAGGCCAGCACTTCCTTTGATTATATTGATCTTAATATTTCACTTAATATATATTGTTTTACAAATTTATGTATGCACACGTGTATTTTCTATAAAAAAAATAGCTATATTGTGGGTGTCGATAGATATTCCTGTTTGTTGCATGGAACTTCCTTAATAAATACATAAATATCAGCCTTGAAATCCATATGATAAGGGTTAGGAAATAACTAATGTTAATCTTGGATATATTCGATTTTATGTACTTACACTTTGCCATGCTTAGAATTAAGAAGAACAAATGAACGTTTGGAACATTTGTTCGGAATAGGCAATTTTGACATGATGAACCAGATGAGTTATCTCTATTACATTGGTATAAAATCAAAACTAAAAACTAAGCTTGACATGGGCAAGTTATTGTTATAGTCTGAAGTGTGAGGGATGAACTTGTATATAGTGTAGAGGGAGTTCTTGTCTACGTCAATTAAGGACCGAATATAGTGCCACAGATCTAGGACATCTGTGCAATCACAAATGCTATTATGGGTGGCTTTAAACTCTTAAGTTGTATAGGACTAGCTTTGAACATTGGAAAGCAGGAGTAGTATGGACATTCCAAGTAGGTTTGCTCACAGGGGTGCTCTCATTGAGGTGTTGGGAATAACGCTTACCGATACAATGGTGTATGTCGTGTTATGAGGGGAAATGGTTATGACAGAAATGGTTATGACAAGGATGGAATGTCATTAATATTATGTATATATGTATTTAGTTTCCGCCGCCATAGCAGGAGTGGTCAAACATCACTGAGCTGGTGCAATGTTAGGTTAGGTCTAGATGATGTAACGGTTTTTATCATAATCTCTCTGCTACACACCAAAGGAAGTGTGAAAATAGTGGCAACAAAGTTGGTCATGTCTTGTAGGTAAAGTTGTATCCCTCTATAGAGTTAAATCTTTTCGAAAAGCTGCACTTGCGATCATGAGTGGCTCGGGTGCATTCACATTACGTTAGTCTTGAATTTTTATGCAAAAACTATGGTGGAAAATGGTGGGTATCTATTGTTTTAAATGAAATGCTAGATATGATAGGAAATGTATTTGTTGATCACAGTCATAGATGATTGTGAGTTATTATCATTTTACATACTTGTCAAACTGTTCTTTACAAATTCTATTTGCAATATGCTATCGTTATTGTTGACTAAATGTCGCTTTATGCAAAAAAAAAAAAAACATGGTAGGATAGACATTTTCTTTGATATAACAAGCATGTACGTATAATTGTGATACATTACAAGTCTTGTTGAGTACAAATATACTCACCCTTACTTATTGATATACATATGGCGAAGAAGTCGAGGTCCTCGACAATTCCTATTTTTCTGCAGGATTCGAAGAATACGGCGCCGACCTTTTCTAGGCTTAATCTAGTCAATTGCTCATGGATATTTTCTGATCGAGCATATCACTAGACTTTGATATTTATTTCAAACCTTTCTGCTGCGTTTCATTCGACCAATGGTCATATTATTGTAAGAATTATGTATTTTATTCAGTTATATTGTGTATGGATGTGATGACTATATTGTGAATGTGTGTACTAACCACTGATCATAAGACTAGTATAGAATACACATAAAATCGTTGTTAGAGGTCTCGACAATATATCAGAAATACCTTATACAATTAATACAAATACCAAACACACGTTAGACGTGCTCCATAAAAACAAATTTGATACTCACATTACTTCGCAGGGCCATTTTGATTGCACGGAATTTAGGAATTCAACCTTTAAAAAACACATTTAAAAGACGGTAGAAACTCCATTGATAGTGAGCACAACGTGTAACAGTAACGGTCCACTTCGGTAGTTCCCATACTACAGTGCTACGAGTGCCGTGGACGCTGCCGTCTCCTCGGCCTCCGTGTGGCGCAGACCAAACCTCCCGAAACCAACCAATCACCAAAAATGAAATAAGGGCCCGGCAGGCCGGCACTGTCTACGCGCAGCACGCAAAGCCCGACCTCCTCACCTCCACACCTCCCTCCTCCCGCTTCCCCCCGCCGACCATGGCGGCTACCACCTCCGCGTCGGCGGCGGCGGCCGTCGTCTCCTTCTCCTACCCCTCCCCTCCGAGCCGCGCGCCTCGCCGCCGCCGCCCCACCCTCCTCCGCGCCGCCTCCACCGCCGCGCCCCCGTCCCCCGACCTCTCCATCCAGCTCTCCCCCCGCCCGTCCCCGCCGTCAGCACCTCCCCCCGTGTCAGCCTCCTTCGCCCGGGCCCGCGCCGAGGACCTGCAGGCCGAGGCCCGCGCCATGGTTCGCGCCGCGAACGCCACCGTCTTCAGCCCCGACCTCCTCGCCTCCCGCTACGGCTCCCGTCCCTTCAAGGCATGCACCCAAGCTAAAACCCCACCCTTTCTTTCGCCTCAAAACTAACTAAGAACAGCAACTGAGGTGCTCGAATTTTGACTTGCGCGGTGTGGATTGCTGCTGTTTGATTTATTAGGTGGCGCTGAGAGCGGCGGAGGTGCTGTCCAAGCTGGGGTCGTTTGGGCTGAAGCTTCTGCTGGACGAGCGGAGGGGGCAGTCGTCGGCAATGAGGCGAGCAAGGGCGGTGGAACTGCGGACCATACTGACAAGGCTCGGCCCGACGTTCGTCAAGATTGGGCAGGGGCTGTCCACGCGGCCCGACCTCTGCCCACCCGAGTACCTCGAGGAGCTCGCGGAGCTGCAGGTGGACCTTCTTTCTTGCCTGTGCTCACCTTACGAAATGCTTATTATTGTTTCCAACGGACTGGACAAGTTACTCTTCGAGATAGTAGGATGGCAGTATATCAATATTAGGCCAATGAGGCATGCTTTTGTTCAAGAATGGAGCGTCACTACTGACTAGACTTAATTGCTTGTTTATTGATCAATGAATCAGTGGTGATTCATTGAAGAACCATCTGCTAAAGGTTCCTCCCGTTATGCAATGCTTATTGTTTTGAATAGGGTGGATGGCCGACAAATATGGTGTTGCTTGGAAAGGAGTCAATGGCATCAGCTTCAGTTTACTAATTGAATATGTTTCCTGATAACTTGGGGAATTACTTCTATTACTGATTAAAGGTCTCTCCAAATGGTTGACACGTAGCTGTCTTGCAGGATTCACTCCCCACGTTTCCAGATGAAGAGGCATTTGCATGTATAGAGAGGGAGCTCGGCTTTCCTCTTGATTCAATCTACTCGTCAATATCGCCTTCCCCAATTGCAGCTGCAAGTTTAGGCCAAGTTTATAAGGCACGGTTGAAATACTCTGGGAAGCTGGTCGCTGTCAAGGTCCAAAGACCTGGTATTGAGGATGCCATAGGGCTTGATTTTTACCTATTGAGGGGCCTTGGTTTTCTAATAAATAAGTATGTCGACTTTATATCAAGTGATGTTGTTGCCCTGATGGATGAATTTGCTCGAAGAGTTTACCAAGAGCTCAACTATGTCCAGGTACATTCTCTTTGCATATGTTCTATTCTCCGTATATGTAGCCTATACTCTACAATACATCACCCGCTTTCGTGCTGACAAATATTAAAGTTGCCACTGCACCTGTGAACCCTTGACAAAATTATCATGATGAAATTCAGAGGCAAAAACACATTCTCGGTTGCTTAATCAGCGAAATGAGAACTATTTCTCTTTAGTTTGTCCGTATGCTTTTATTGATTATTGAATGGCAGTAACAATACTGAATGCAGGAAGGGCAAAATGCACGAAGATTTAAAAAGTTGTATGCGGACAAGCAAGACATATTGGTACCTGATATATTTTGGGACTACACAAGTGCAAAGGTTCTGACAATGGATTGGATTGAGGGCGTAAAGTTAAATCAGCAAGCAGCCATTGAAAAGCAAGGTCTGAAGGTTTTGGATTTGGTGAACATTGGTATCCAGTGCAGCTTAAGGCAGCTTCTAGAGTATGGCTACTTTCATGCTGACCCTCATCCTGGTAATATTTTGGCAACACCTGAGGGGAAGCTTGCTTTTCTTGATTTTGGCATGATGAGTGAAACCCCAGAGGAGGCAAGAGTAGCCATCATAGGACATGTTGTCCACATGGTCAATAGGGACTATGAAGCGATGGCTCGTGATTATTATGCACTTGATTTTTTGGAACCTGGTGTAGATGTTTCCCCAATCGTGCCGGCTCTCAAGAATTTCTTTGATGATGCACTGAACTCAACAGTAAGTGAGCTGAACTTCAAAACCATAGTCGACGGCTTAGGTGCTGTTCTTTATCAGTACCCGTTCAATGGTAAGTTTTGCATTATTGAGGTATAATTTCGTACATCTTAATTTTGCTAAGATAGTGATATAGTTTTCCTGCATTGTTCACATCTAGTACCGGCCTACTATGCGTTGATACTGCGATCACTTACTGTACTGGAAGGTCTGGCACTCTATGCTGACCCAGATTTTAAGGTGCTCGCTGCCTCATATCCTTACTTTGCTAAAAGGCTACTCACTGATCCCAATCCATATCTCAGAGATGCTCTGATTGAGCTGCTATTCAAGGATGGCAAATTCAGGCAAGTACTTGTCCTGCTTATAATAGATTATGCAGCATTTTGTATGCTTGTACTGACAATTACATTCTTTCATGATAGCATTGCTTGACCTTTTGCTCTGCTACAGATGGAATAGGCTTGAAAATCTTCTTGTTCAAGGGCGCCAAGATAGAGAGTTTGCAGCCAAAGATGCTCTACAACCTGTTCTAAAGCTTCTACTTGGTCCAGATGGGGAGGAATTGCGACTGCTAGTTGTGAAAGAGGCGGTTCGTGTCACAGAAGCCATCACTTTCGGAACACTGATTGATTCATACAATGCAGCTCCAGAATTTCTGAAGCCATTAATTTCCAATGGCAATCCAGCCGGACCCTTTAAGATAAACGAGGTTGAACGGGGACAAATGATTGAGCTCAGAGACAGGGTTTTCAGAATATGGGGTCTTTTGAGATCCTCTGATAGCTTTGATCCAAGCCTTTTGCAGCCAATTTTACAGGTAGGCTGCAGTTTCATTTCTTATTATGTACTTAAAACAGCTATTGAGAACTCTTTAACTGATACTATGGAGTAATTTTGATATTCAGGTGCTACAAGAACCAGAAGCCCGTGTTCTGAGTTCTCGGGTTGCAGGAGGTGTGACACAGCGTCTTGCGGCCCGCCTGTTGCAACAGCTGCTGAGGACCCCACCTCTTCCTGGATCTACTCAATAGATAGGCTCCCACTAAAACATGTAAATTCACACTATGCTTTCCACAGGAAAGAAAAAGGAAATGTAATTCATAAACCAAGTATAAAGGTAATTTCTTCATTCATGGCGGATAAAAGCCCTCCCAGATGTTTGTACATGCGTCCGAGTTTGAGTTACTGCATGAGATGTAGCGCATCCACCAAAAGTACAAACACACTAGCAGAAATTTATTGTCAGATGGAGCAATGTGTGTGTACTTTCTCTTACGTAGCATCTACCTGCGAATTTTTTACTGTTCTAGCTGTGTTGCAAAAAGTTTTTACAGTTATGCAATTTGTTCGCTGAAATTTTTTTATTTTTTAATTCATTTTCAGTGGTCGGCAGCGCTAATTTTTTATTTTATTTTAAAAGGTCTACGACCGCTGAATTTTTTAAAAATTTTTATATTTAAGCGGTCCCGACCGCCGAATTCTATTTTTTTTATTTTTCAATTTTTTAATATTTAAGCGGTCCTTGACAGCTTATTAATTTGAATTTTTTTTGTTTTTTTACATTTAAGCGGACCCTATCTGCTAATTTTTTTTATTTTTTTCATTTTCGGTTTTTCTTTTCTTTCTTTTTTTCCTTTTTCGGATTAATTAAATCCTAAAAATTCAAAAATACATTTTCTTAATCAGTTCGATCCATTGAGTCTAAAAATGGCATCCGCTTCAACAAAACAAGTCTCTAAAATCTTCAAAATGACCAAATACCCTTCCGACCCCTTCTCTAGCCCCTCTTTTCGGATTTTCGGTTTTCCTTTCTTCTTGCTTGTGTTTTGTTTGTTTGTTTATTTGATTTTGTTTGTTCGCGTATTTTAATACTGATATAGTCTAACCACTTGATATGGTCTAAAATGCGCTCCACCTTAAACATCAACATGTTAAGTCTCTGCTCGAGCATAGGGTCCATCCTCTACTCTAGCCTGAGCTGCATCCCATGTGGTATTGTGCTACAAGGACGCTCCATCGATGAACTCATGATGACTGCCCACTGAAAATATTGGTATCATGCAGCCTACGTGATGAAGTGAATATGCTTTGAGGCCGTAGAAAGAAAGAAGATCTCACAAGAAATATACAACTTGAACAAGAGAATAATCATCAAAACCTGAAGAAATCAAATTACATTCACTTACAGCGTAAAAAAGGAATTTGTAAAACACCCGACCGTTATTTGCCGGACAAACGAAATCCACGGACAAATGAAATCCGAAAACGGGAATCAAATAAATAAACGAACAAAACAAAAACAAGAAGAAAGGAAAATGGGAAAATCTGGAAAGAGGCTGGAGAAGGGGTCAGAAGGGTATTTTGGTCAATTTGGAGATTTTAGAGACTTGGTTTGGTGAAGTGGATGTCATTTTTGGACTCAGTGGATCGAACTGATTAAGAAAATGTATTTTTTGAAAATTTTCGGATTAATTAAATCCAAAAAAGAAAAGAAAAGAAAAAACAAAGACGAAAAAAAGAAAATAATTGGCGAATGGAGTCCACTTAAATATAAAAAAACAAATTATTTTTTCAAATTAATAAGCAGTCGATGACTGCTTTAATATTAAGAAATATAAAAAAATATAAAAAATAGAATTCAGCGCCAGGGACCGCTTAAATATTAAAAAATTAAAAAAATTCAGCGGCCCCGGACCACTTAAAATAAAAAAAAATTCAGCTTTGCCGGACCGCTGAAAATAAATTAAATTTTTTTTTCAGCGAACCCAGATCGCGGAATTGCACTGTACAGGGGCTATTTTTACAATTTTATTGGATGAACGAACAGTTACAGAAAATTTTTTCGCAACGAGGCTAGGACAACAAAAAATTCTCTACCTGCAAGCGCAGTTCTCTTGGTAGACAATATTGTATATTGCGCTGCAGTTGTTCATTCAATAATACGAACTTGTTTTGTGATAAGAGTTTTAAAAGCCAATTCCAAACTCATTTTTCATGCTTCCCAGCAGGGTTTTGGTAACCGGAATTGGCGGTGGTGCTCGGTTCTCCATGCCAAAAAAAAATCACGAGTGCATTTGAGTTTTAAATTAAAAACTAGCATGGTGTTCCACGCACTTGTGCGAGCACCTCTTCTAGAGTATGTTTAAATGACTTGGTAATACATATATAATTTTATTTTTTTAAATAGATTATTATAGAACTCTATTTGTGATATTTTAATATTATATATAATTTCACAAAAAAAATACTCACTCTATTTTTTAGTATTTGTCACGTGTGACCGAAACTTTCTTTCCTAAATATTTGCATACTAAAGCAACAAACATAGCATAGCATAACATTTTCCATTTATATCATCATCTTCTCTTTCTTTGGTTTTTGCAATGCTTATCTGTACTAAATGTTCACAATGCATATCACATAGTTTATATTGGTATAGTCGAGTAAACACACTCAGTCGATATATCACACTCTCAATCCCTCTATCTCGTGAAGGTCCACTAAATAAAAGGTAAGAATGTTTTCTTTTTATTCAAATAATGTGGGGTATCTCGTCTATTTTGAAAGACTTAAACGATGTGTTTATCTGTCTTTCTTGAAAAAAAAAAACAAATTCATTGAGTTCCAAAGTTTTTGGTAAATCTAGTTGGTGTTCAGTCGTCAACTGGGGCTTCCGACTAAGCCTTGCTAACCAGTAGAGAATTCTTCATAATCAACCCCAGGACGTTGAGTGAAACCTTGAGTGACAAGCCTTGCCTTGTACCTTACAACTTCATTGTTTTCATTCCTCTTCCGAACAAAAACTCATTTGTGCCCTACGGGGTTTATATGGGGAGACGTGCGGCACACAGGCCCAAACACCTCTCTTTTGTTCAGAGAGACTAACTCTGCGGTGATTTCCTTTTTTCATTCTTCCCAATCGAGAATTTTCTTGCACTCTGCGAGAGATGCGGGCTCGGGATCATGATCAATGATCGTGGCAATCTTCTTTGCAAAGTATGCATCGACATTGGCTGTTGCTCTATTCATTGATTCTCCTGTTATTACAAAATTTATGGCCATTTCGTCATGGTGTGCTTAATGCACTTCTACTTGCTCTTCATTGCTATTTCTTATTCTAAGAGCAAGTTCCTTTAGTTTTTCTCCGCCAATGTGTGCGCACAGATTATTTTCGACGGCTTCTTCAAATGGAAAGTTCAGATCTGGAATTGCCTTTTTCACAGGCTTCTCTCCAGTGCCAGGTCTCAACTGGCTCCCCTTCTTGCTTTGGGGCACTTTTGTGATTGGCTGTGGTGAGTCCTCTTGCCAGTTTTCCCCAGACATCTCCGGGTACTTTGGGTTTGAGAAGCCAGATTTCCTGTTTTTTTCTTTGAGGCCTTTGAATAGGATGAGGGATACCTTCTACTTTCTTTGGTATTTTCACCCTCTCTGGTGCATTTCTTGCTGGTATATGCGACTTAACCACGCTCTTCAGATCACAAAAATGATCAGGAAGTTCATTTGCTAAGTTCTGCAAATCGATTATCTTCTTGACTTCTTGATTTGCTTCATTAGTACGAGGGTCATGCGCGTGATCCCAGTGGAATGCTATATAATTTCTCAGCATTTTTCATCTAATGGTTGATTCTCTACCCCTAATGACGGGAAACTGTCATCGTCAAAGTTACAGTCAGCGAATCGGGCTGTATGCAAGTCTCTAGTCATGGGTTCCAAATACCTGATTATGCATGCACTCTCATAACCAACGTATATCCCAGACTTGCGGAGAGGGCCCATTGCAGTCCGCTATAGGGGTGGTATAGGTACATATACCATACAACCAAATTTTCTAAGATAGGGAATCTTTGGGATGACCCCTTGCACTAGTTGCATAGGTGAATGGATGTTGTAGGCTGATGGTCTATAATTGATGAGTGCTGTTGCGTGCAGGACTGCGTGTCCCCAACAAGTGTTGGGCAAGTTACAACTCTGCAAGAGCGGTCTGGCAATGAACTTAATCATCTTTATTAGTGTTTCAGCTAGCCCATTTTGCGTATGGACGTGCGGTACAGAGTGCTCAACAGTTATTCCAATTGCTGTGCAATAATCATCAAATGCCTTGGAAGTAAATTCGCCGACATTGTCCATTCGAATGGACTTCACGCGATGATCAGGAAAAACATTCTTAATTCTGATGATCTGCGAGATCAGTTTTGCGAATGCATGATTCCTTGTTGACAGCTGTCAGGGCCCCCAAGTTCCAAAATTCTGGGATAGCCGGAGTATCCGGATCAACATCCGGAATGTCCGGACATGACCCGGAATGTCCGGACATATTGTCCGGAGTGTCCGGATTAGCCTGACCGAGCGCCTCAACCCGGAGTGTCCGGACCAATTGTCCAGAGTGTCCGGGTTAGTGTTACCGAAGACCCCAACCCGGAGTCTCCGGGTTAGCGTCCGGAGAGTCCGGTATTTGCGGGGGTTTAGTATAAAAGTCCCATTTCATGGCTCCCCTCCATTCTTTCTCCTCCATGTTGTTTTCCCACTCCTTGGTGCTACTCCCCTCCACCCTAGCTTCACTCCGGTGAGCTCCCACCGGCCGTTGACCCACCGTGGCTCCTCCCCGGCGTCCCCTAGCTCGATCTCAAGCCGGTGTTCTCCTTCCTCTACCCGGCGTTGTTCTCCTCCATCTTCCTTTGGAGGTAGGTCTTTCTATAAGGGGTTGATTCGTGGGTTTCTTGGGTCCTAAGGCCATCCATGGTGGGTTTGGGACTTAGGTTTGGGTTTGAGAGTTTGGGGAAGAACTTTGGAGTTTTAGGGTTTTGGGAAGTGGTGGTTCTTGGGTTGGTTTTGGGGTTGGGTTTTGGGGAATGTAGGTTGCCTAGGTTAGAGATCGGGTAGTAACAAAGCCATTGCGCGGCTTGGAGCTAGTCTTGGTTGGGCTAGTAGAATGTCGTCGTTTCTAGGCGGTTTGAGCTAGCTCGGGGTTTCTCCCGGCTTGCAAGTTGTAGAAAAGTCGTGGATCGGGTCGATGTGAAGCCGTAGAAAGTGGTAGGGCTCCCCTCCTCAAGTCGCGTTGGGCCAGATGCTCCAGGTCCGGAGTGTCCGGCCGCGAATGGTCCAGAGTGTCTGAGTCGTCCGGAGAGTCCGGACAGAAACATCCGGAGTATCCGGGTTATCCGGACTGTCCGGATCAAATAACTGGACTGTCCGGGTTAGGCTATTCTGTCCGGTTTCGTTAACCTGTCCGGTCGCGTTATTTCGTCGGGATTTTTCCTTTTGTGTTCATTTCATTTGTCTAGCATGCATCTCATTATGCATTGTACTCGTGTAGGGAACGATCCCGCGGAGACTGACGCCGCGGTGACCAAGGGTGTTACCGGAGAGCCGACTGTTGCCGACCCACAGGCAGAAGAACAAGGCAAGCACCTATGCATCTTGAACCTATATTAATTGTATTTTTGTGAATAAATTGCTTAATTGGTGAAATAAGTCTGCATTAGGAGTTGAATTGGGTTAGGGTTAGATCCTAATTGCTGCACATTCGTCCCTTGGATTTGTGAATACTTCCATTGGAACTAGTATGGGTATTAAATGAGTCATTGCTTAGAATTGCTTAGAGGTCGGGATTTGGGCCAAGTGGCGGAAGGTTCCGTCGCTTGAGGTCGTTACCTTATCTTTGATAAAAAGAGTGGGCATGGATAGGTAGTTGGAAAAGAAAAGATGAATTGGAGATCGGGCGGGAAGGTTGGGGCATTGGGTAAGGAGACCCGATGTGGTAGTTCCCGTCTGAGTCGATTAAGGACCGATTCGATGGTTGCCCTTTGATTGAGCACACCCCGGTTGGTCGCATGCCCGATTATGGTACGGTAAGCCACTCTTTCTCTCATACGGAATCGATGGACCGTAACTTCCTGTGGTTGGACGTGGTTGAGGGCGAGGCTTAGGCCGACTCTCGAGCGCCAAGCCGGGCTTGGGGCTGCTCGAGGGGGTGCTAGGTTTTCGGGCCACAGGAGGACGCTTCAGCGATTGGGTATGATTGGGAGGGGGTTGACACTAGGCCCTTGTGGTAAGTGTCGTGCGATCAATGCTTCCTTGCAGGGTTAATTAAGCGATTCGAATTGCCGCGCTCTCGGATATGAGCAAGCTCTTTCATCGCACAGTCACGTAGTAAGAACTTGAACCGAGGTTCGCCGTCGAGCTTGAGCCCAATAAATTGGTGATGAGATTAATTGTTGTGAATTAATGATTGCACTTCATTTTTAGAAGTAGGCGCTGTTACAACTGCTTAACTTGTGAATTGAGTAGTTGAGTGACTAAATAATAAACCTAAGCATTTCCGCAAATGTTACCTCTAGCTTATTCCTTGCTACATCCAATTGCATGTCCTTTGGAGTCGGTCATATATGGACCACGGGTAAGACTTGCGAGTACCTTTTGTACTCAGGCTTCTGCTTTGTGGTTTTGCAGGTGAGGATCCAGCGGGGTGCGAGTTTTGCCCCTACTGCCTATCGGTGACCGGGCGGGGCACCGAGTAGAGGCTATCGACGTTGTACGCCCGGAAGTGTTCAGGGCATGACACTTCCGGAGGTGTTTTACTTTTGTTTGTATAGAGTGGGTGGTCTTACTTTTGTGAACCGTTGCTGCTTTTATTTCTGTATTGGACTAAATGCACTTTTAGTTGGTAAATGCGTTGTTGGTTGTCTTTGTTGGGCCTTTTTGTGCCGTGTGGTGTGTTTGTTGCTTCCGCGTTTTTCTTTGCGTCTCTGGTAGTGATCTTGGGGGCTCGATGCCCCTTTGTGCGAATTGATGTTTGATATAGCATTGGGAACCGGTATGTGGGGATCCTGGGCGAGTTTCGGATCACATACCAGGGGAATACCGGGGTTGTTGTCGAGTTGTTTGGATGTTTGTAGAGTTGTCTCGTTTGGGCTTGGTTGTTAGCATCGAGATCACCTCCGGTGGTCTGCTGCTAGGATCCAAATCCGACGGGAACGACTGTTCATCCAACAACTCGAGGACAATCTGGGCGGCTCCTCTCAACAGCAAACATACATGCGACCATTTCGAGGAAGCATCAATGAGCACCATAAAGTACTGAAACGGCCCCGACAAGGGTTGAATCGGACCGCAAATATCTCCCTAAATGCATTCCAGGAATGCAGGCATTTCATGTTGCACTTTCATAACAGAGGGTTTTGTTATTAATTCCCCGGTGGCACATGCATGGCACACAAAATCTTCATGATTCGGGAAATTTTTAACATTAATGCCATGACCTTGTGAGTTTTTAACTATATTTCTCATCGATCTAAGACCAGGATGACCTAAAATGCCATAAAGAAAATAATTCAGAGCTTCGAAAGACAGTCTTCAAAGAAGTATACACTGCGGGTGCATTGATTTTCGTGTAGTACAACCCAGATTCATATGAGGGACATTTTTCTAATACCATTTTTTCATATTCCGCATGCTTCACAATGCACAAAATTCTTTGCCATTTTCTTCATTTGTTTCTACGTGAAACCCATTAGCGCGGATATTTTTAAAACTTAAGAGAGTGCGTGTTGATTCAGGGTACAAGAGGGCTTCTTCAATTACCAAAGTTGTACCCATTGGCAATTGTGACACTACGGAATGACGAAACGAGTCATTTTTTTCGTTTCCAGCATTTCGGTATGTCTTTGGTTTCCTGTTTTGGGCCTTCCAGGGGGGAAATGGGCTTTTCAGGGGAATTTTGGGCTTGGGGGAAGCATCGTGGGCCGGTGGTGGGAGGCCTTTGGCCCAAGTGGGAGAGGGATTAGGGCAGCAAGGGGGCTGCCCATGCGCCCCACCCCTCCCCCATGCGCCTCCCTCCCCTCCTCACCTCCCTAGCCGCCGCCCCCACCCCCACCCCCTCCTTGCCGTGCGCCCCCCTTCTCCCTCTTGCGTCTCCCCCACCACCTCCTAGCCGTCCCTAGCATGGTCTCTCTTCTCTCCATTGCTTCCTCTCCATCCCTCTCCATTGATCTCCACGTTGCTAAGGGTTTCGATCGGGAGGATCCGAAGATTGGAGGGAGATCGTGGCCAGGAGAGAGGTGTTCGTCGGTTCGTCGTTCATCGGGCTAAGGTATTGTGATGGAAAACCTTTGGGTGGATTAGGTGCTGTGTTAATGGAGGTTTTCATGCTATTAGTTCAAAAGGTTGTGCTACCATTGGTTAGATTTGATGAAAACTAGAGTTGTCATTGTGTTCTGTTTCGGGCAGATTGGACGTCCAACCTAGGGTTTGGGTTTTCGCAATTTTAGAGTCGGAATTTGGTCATCCTCCTGTTGAGAAAGTTGTAGGTAATTTCAATACCTTTCAGTGGACACCAAGAACGTGAAATTCCGATCAGCTGTTTGAACGTTATGGATGTTTTACCGAACGTGTTCAAAACTGTGACGTGAATGGGACAGATCGTGTTGATATGTAGATTAGTTAATTTTAGAGGCCGAATCAGTTTTTCCCAATACTTAGAAAAAGCTAGGAAATTTCCTAAGCTACGATAAAATGTACTCATTTACTTAATTTGGAGTTTAGAACTCAAGTTATGCTAGTTGGAAGCCCGCTGTCCCGTCGGGACAGATTCTCTGTTTTCGGGTTTTAGGTGTGGTTTGCGGAGTCGAGTTAGGGGATCGTTCATGTACTGCTTTGTGGGCACGTTTTGAGTATGTGGTACCTATGTGCAGCTGGTGTGACCCCGGAGTGCCCTCAACCTCTCGCCAATCCGTCGCCCACGGTTGAAGGCAAGTGTATTGGAATGGGTTCGAGTTGTATGATTGCTAGACTTGCTTTGGTACAATATGATTACACGATACACTATCTTGCCATGATTGATGTTTTCCTATGATATGATCAATATGGTTTTATATATTTGTTATGAATTCATTGTATTAAGTGTTTTTGCGAGATTACATATTCATGTCATATGTGAATTCATAATGGAAGAGGCGACTCATTCTGAAGCGGGCCTCTGTGTTCACACATAGTGAACACGAAAGACCTACCTCGTAGTACCATCTATGGTTGTGTATGGGAGCGAGTTAGTAAGAGTAGGCACCCTCTATCTACGGGATGGAAGGGGAAGAGGGTGCACACCGACGGGTGTGCACTCGGCAATACCGGTATGTGCTTCACGGAGACATGTGCATTGCATTGAATACATGGATAATGATGTTATGAGATGGATACCATGTGAATGTGAAATACTTGTGATGTCAATTATGAGATGTGCACATGATGTTATTGAAATATGTTCCTTTGATTCATTGCAATACACTTTGCTGAGTGATGAACTCACGCTTGTGCTTATGTTGTTTTTAGGTACCATGACACCGGCATGCGGGAAAGGGGCTTAGCGGCACTTCATCACATAATTTCCGCACAATTAGACAATATTTACTTTTCTGGAGTTGTGATAATAAATTTAGGGTGATGAGACTAGGATTATGATTTGTTCGTGTGCTTGTTTACATCCATTACTTCGTTTTAGTTCATGGAGTGGTTAAATTCGTTATGCTAGACTTAAATTGCTGCTATGTCACCTGTTATTACTGTTTTAGATGCTTTCCTTTATGATATATCTTGAGATATTCTTGTTTCTCCGTACCATGGAAAAACAAAGGAGATGCTACCGAAATTTTTTGGTTTAGCATTTGCGCCCTTGCTGTAATTTATCCTAATTTGTGGTATTTAAATGCTTCTTATGCTATATTTGGTGACATCCAGGGCATACTAGATGCCGGGGTGTTACGGTTGGTATCAGAGCGCGCTTTAGGTCCTTGGAGCATGTATTTTTAGTGTCATACGTTAGGTGCAACTAAAATGTGATGTGGGATAACCTAGAAACATGGTTTAGGTTACAACTAAAATTTTGCCATAGGATAGCAACAATAAAACTTGCATAATTGGAATGATTAATTTAAAAATTTGACACACTTGGTTGCACAGTAGGATGGGGTTTTGGTTCGTCATTGCATCGCGTTCGATTACTTGATGGAGCCTATGTATATGATAATGTTTGATCTTTGCTTTTGTTTACATTGATGATGTGCTTATGAATATGTGATCGTATGGTTGTCTGACTGTAGCAGCCATGCCGAGGGGTAGAGGCCGTGTTCGCCGTGGCCGTGGAGGCTAGGGTCGAGGTTCTCATGGAGTTGCTGAGTCCGTAGCTGAGGGGAGCATTTCGCTCAATGCTCATGGGCAAGAGAAGGAGGAGGTCCCGGTGGCACAGTCAGGGGCTGAGGTGCCGGCCGCCACTGCGGCCTTGTTGCAGGCTCTACAGAGGGAGGTTCAGGAGCTGCGCCAGCAGCTGTGGGCAGCCCCTGCTATTGTTCCTCCCCCTGCAGCGGCCCTAGTTGCTGCCCCCGTAGTGCCGGAGCCGAGGATGAGTCTCCGGGAGTGGATGTCCCTCTGTCTGGACACTTTTGACGGAGCGGGCACGCCGGTCCAATCCGCAGATTGGCTGCGGTACATGGAGCGGTAGTTTGAGGTTCTGGAGTTGACCATGGTCCAGAGAGCTCGCTTTGTGGCCTTCCAGCTGAAGGGCCAAGCGGATATTTGGTGGGAGGGGGTTCTCGCCATTAGAGCCCCCGCTCTTGGACCGGTCACCTGGGAGGACTTTGTGGCTCGCTTCCGAGCCAAGTTCTACCCAGAGTCTTTTTTTGAGAGGATGGAGCATACTCTGACGACTCTTTCCCAGGGGAAGAAGTCGGTGGCAAAGTACGAGGTGGAGTTCAACAATGTGGTGCGCTTTGTGCCAGCTGTGGCAGCGGATGACAAGGAGAAGGCGAGGAGGTTCCGTAGGGGCCTCAACCAGGAGTTCAGAGTTGTCATGGGGGCGACTGTCCCTCGTGACTTCTGCTCTGTGGTGGAGCAGGCGAAGGGCATGGAGCTCGAGTTGGAGCTCTCCAGGGATAAGCAAAACCCTGAAGGTTCAGGGGTTCCAGCGGCCCCAGGCGGGGGCTAGAAGAGGACCTTTGGTGGAGGAGGTGGGTCTTCTCAGTGACCCACCTTCAAGAAGTTCAAGGGGGGATAGGGTTCCTCCTCAGGGGCTAAGATGAAGCCTCCCTAGTCGTCTTCCTCGCGAGCGGCTGTTCGTCCTGCGCCAGGGCAGGGCATGATCTGTTTCAAGTGCGGTGGTGCACACCGTGCTTCGGAGTGTGGTTGGACCGGGGACTGCAACCATTGTGGTAAACCCGGCCATATGGTCCGAGTTTGCCAGATGAATCCCGGTAGTATCATCAAGTGGGAGATGGTGCCTTCTCCTCCCGCTCCAGCGGCGTCTTCCAGAGGGTCGGTGCATATGATGGCAGCCCCTGCTCCCCAGCCGCCCTCTGTTTTGGCGCCACCGGCGGCTTACTAGTGCCCGCACCCGTCGGCTCCTCCTCAGCTACCCCCACCGCCCTAGCTTTGTTGGGGCATCAGCCGGGTGTCGGGGCTCCCACCGCCCCGGCGCCACCGGGAGTGTACGCCTTGCCGACCGCCAAATCAGCCGGGCATCCAGAGGTGGTTTCAGGTATTTTGCTTGTGGATTCAGTTGATGCCTTTGTTCTGTTTGATTTCGGAGCATCCTATTCTTTTGTGTCGTCTGAGTTTGCTAGTAGAGCCAAGTTGGGAGTTCAGCGGATTTCTGAGTCTGTGATAGTCAGTTCTCCTAGGGGTCTGATTGCTAGTTCTTTGGTTTGCCCGGGTTGCACTATTGCCATTGATGATGAGGTTTTCTTTGCCAATCTTACGGTGATTCAGTTGGCTCCTTTTGATGTCATTTTGGGCATGGACTAGTTGCATCAGTATCGTGCCAAGATCTGTTGCTTTTGGAAGACAGTTACCTTGCAGGCCCCGTCAGGGGTGGAGTTGACTTTTCAGGGTGGCATACCCTCTAGTTCCATCTTTGCTTTTTCCAGTCTGTTTTCTGGTCGCCGTTTGAGGCAGTTGGGTGTTCTTATGGCTATTTATGAAAAGCCATCTTCTTCAGTAGCAGTTGAGGAGATTCCTGTAGTGAAGGAGTTTGTTGATGTGTTTCCTAATGAGTTGCCTGGTTTGCCTCCAGTGAGGAGTGTGGAGTTTCGAATTGATCTTGTTCCTGGCACTCGACCTATTTCTATCTCTCCATACCGCTTGGCTCATCCCTTTCAAGACGAGTTGAAAAAGCAATTGGAGGATCTGTTGGCCAAGGGTTTTATTCAGCGCAGTGTGTCGCCATGGGGAGCACCCGTCCTCTTCGTTTCGAAAAAGGATGGTAGTTGGCGCATGTGCATTGACTATCGTGCTCTCAATCAAGTAACTATCAAGAACAAGTATCCAGTGCCTCGCATTGAGGATCTGTTTGACCAACTGAAGGGAGCAAAGGTGTTCTCCAAGATTGATCTTTAGTCTGGTTACAATCAGATTCGCGTGAGGGAACAGGACATTGAGAAGACTGCTTTCTCCACTAGGTATGGGCACTATGAATTTAAAGTTATGTCGTTTGGACTAACTAATGCTCCTGCTGTCTTTATGGAGGCGATGAACAATATGCTACACAAGTACCTTGATGAGTTTGTGGTAGTGTTCATCGATGATATTCTGGTCTACTCTAAATCAGAAGAAGAACATGAGCAACATTTGAGGCTTGTGCTGAGTGCATTGAGGGAGAACCAGTTTTATGCTGAGTTGAAGAAGTGCGAGTTCTGGATTTCAGAAGTGGGTTTTCTTGGCCACATCATCAATCCAGAGGGCATATCTGTAGATCCTAGCAAAGTCTCAGCTGTCTTGGATTGGAAGAGACCTTCCAATGTTAAAGAGGTGCGTAGTTTCCTTGGGTTGGCTAGCTACTGTCGGCGTTTTGTGCAGGATTTCTCTATCATTGCTAAGCCGCTTTCGCAGCTGACCCAGAAAGGGATGACATTCCAGTGGTCTGCGGAGTGTGAGCACAGTTTCTACACTTTGAAGGAGAAGTTAGTGACTGCTCCTGTTCTTATCCTTCTCGAGTCTGGGAGGCGTTTCACAGTCTATTCTGACGCTTCACGTTTGGGACTTGGTTGTGTGCTCATGCAAGATGGCAAGGTGATTGCTTATGCATCGCTGTAGTTGAAAAAGCATGAGCAGAACTATCCCACTCATGATCTTGAGCTAGCCGCTGTGGTGTTCGCATTGAAAACTTGGAGGCACTACTTGTATGGTGAGTCTTGTGATATCTTCACTGATCACAAGAGCCTCAAGTACATCTTCACCCAGAAAGATTTGAATTTGAGGCAGAGGAGGTGGCTAGAGCTGATAAAGGACTATGACCTCACAATCCTGTATCATCCAGGCAAGGCAAATGTGGTGGCTGACGCTCTCAGTCGTAGGACAATGCCCCCTGTCATTGATTGTCTTGTTGCTGATTTTGAGTGATTGGGAGTCTCTTACTGTTTTGCGGGGACCGTGCAAGCTGAAACTCAATTGTTTCTTGAGTCAGCGATCCCCGAGCGTGTGCGGGAAGCACAACAGCATGATCATTTGCTCTAGCAGGTGAGGAAACGCCTTGAGGATGGTAAGACTGGAGACTTTTCCATGAATGATGTTGGAGCTCTGAGGTTTCAGGGTCGCCTTTGTGTGCCTCAGAAATCCCAAGTAAAAGATGATATCTTGAAAGAGGCTCATCGCACCCCGTACACGGTCCATCCTGGGGAGACCAAGATGTACAGGGATTTGAAAAAAAACTTTTGGTGGAAAATGATGAGAGTTGACATTGCCAAGTATGTGGCGTCTTATGGGGTTTGTCAAAAGATTAAGGCTGAACACAATCACCCCGCTAGTCTGTTGCAGCCATTGGAGATTCCCGTGTGGCCTTGGGATGACATCTCTATGGACTTCGTGGTTGGCCTACCTCGTACTCCACGAGGGAAGGATGCGGTTTGGGTTGTGGTGGACCGTCTTAGCAAGTCCGCGCACTTCATTCCTATCCGCACTACCAATTCAGCGAGCGAGTTGGCTCCCATTTATGTGCGGGAAATTGTGAGACTGCATGGCGTGCCCAAGACGATTATCTCTGATCGGGATGCAAAATTTGTCTCAAAATTCTGGGAGAGTTTGCAGAGTGCTTTGGGTACACAACTTCGCCTTAGTGCCGCTTTTCACCCTCAAACGGATGGGCAGTCTGAGCGTACCATTCAGACCTTGGAGGATATGCTCAGGGCCTGTGTGATGGCTTGGGAAGGTAGCTGGGAAGACCACTTGCCGTTGGCAGAATTTGCTTACAATAATAGCTATCATTCAAGCATCCAGGCTGCCCCTTATGAAGTGCTCTATGGCCGGAAGTGCAGACCGCCGCTTTGTTGGGATGTAGTGGGAGAGAGAGCGGTCCTTGGACCGGATTGGGTTCAACAGACTGTTGATCGGGTGGCAGAAGTACGGCAGAACCTTCTTGCAACTCAGAGTAGATAGAAAAGCTACGCTGATGTGGGAAGGTGAGATCTGGAGTTTGCAGTGGGTGATAGTGTACTCTTGCGAGTATCTCCCACCAAGGGTGTGGTTCGATTCGGCACCAAAGGGAAGCTCAGTCCGAGGTATGTTGGGCCGTTCCCGATCATCGCTCGAGTTGGTAAGTTGGCTTATCGCTTGGAGCTACCGATGTCAACGCAGGGAGTCCACAATGTGTTCCATGTATCGATGTTGAGAAAGTACTTGCATGATCCGGAGTTGGTGGTTCTGTTGGAACCATTGGTGTTCGATAAGAATCTCACATTTGAGTCCCGTCTTGTGAAAATTCTGGGGATTTCAGAGCGAGTGATGAAGAACAGGACACTCAAGTTTGTCAAAGTCCTGTGGTCACATCAAACTAAGAGGGAAGCGACCTGGGAGTTGGTGTCTCGTATGCTCGAGAAATACCCAGAGCTATTCTCATCAGGTATGAACCGTGAAGTTTAATTCTCCTTGTGTGGTTTGTTTAGCGTAGTGGCGTGTCTCAGATTCGGGGTCGAATCCTGTTTAAGGGGGGAGAATGTGACACTACAGAATAACGAAACGAGTCATTTTTTTCGTTTTCGGCATTTCGGTATGTCTTCGGTTTCCTGTTTTGGGCCTTTCGGGGGGGGAATGGGCTTTCTGGGGGAATTTTTGGCTTGGGGGAAGCATTGTGGGCTTGGGGAAGCCTCGTGGGCCGGTGGTGGGAGGCCTTTGGCCAAAGTGGGAGAGGGATTAGGGCAGCAAGGGTGCTTCCCATGCACCCCACCCCTCCCCCATGCGCCTCCCTCCCCTCCTCACCTCCCTAGCTGCCGCCCCCACCCCCTCCTCCCTCTTGCACCTCCCCCACCAGCTCCTAGCCGGCCCTAGCGTGGTCTCTATTCCCTCTGTTGCTGCCTCTCCATCCCTCTCCATTGATCTCCGCATTGCGAAGGATTTCGATCGGGAGGATCCGAAGATTGGAGGGAGATCGTGGCCGGGAGAGAGGTGTTCGTCGGTTCGTCGTTCATCGGGCTAAGGTATGGTGATGGGAAACCTTTGGGGTGGATTAGGTGATGTGTTAATGGAGGTTTTCATGCTATTAGTTCAAAAGGTTGTGCTGCCATTGGTTAGATTTGATGAAAACTAGAGTTGTCATTGTGTTTTGTTTCGGGCAGATTGGACGTTCGACTTAGGGTTTGGGTTTTTGCAATTTTACATTCGGAATTTGGTCATCTGCTTGTTGAGAAAGTTGTAGGTAATTTCAATACCTTTCTGTGGACACCAAGAACGCAAAATTCCGATCAGCTGTTTGAAAGTTATGGCTGTTTTACCGAATGTGTTCAAAACTGTGACGTGAATGGGATAGATCGTGTTGATCTGTAGATTAATCAATTTTAGAGGCCGAATCAGTTTTTTCCAATACTTAGAAAAAGCTAGGAAATTTACTAAGCTACGATAAAATGCACTCATTTACTTAATTTGGAGTCTTAGAACTCAAGTTGTGCTAGTTGGAAGCCCGCTGTCCCGTCGGGACAGATTCTCTATTTTCGGGTTTTAGGTGTGGTTTGCGGAGTCGAGTTAGGGGATCGTTCATGTACTATTTTGTGGGCACGTTTTGAGTGTGTGGTACCTATGTGCAGGTGGTATGACCCCAGGAGTGCCCTCAACCTCTCGCCAATCCGTCGCCCACGGTTGAAGGCAAGTGTATTGGAATGGGTTTGGGTTCACTACAAGAAACAGTGAAAAATTCGTGGGTTTTTTTAAATTCGTGGGTTTTTTTTTTGCCCACGAATTTATATATTTAAATTCGTCGGTTTATAAAAAACACACGTATTTACTTAAATTCGTGGGCCAATAAAATACCCACGAAATTATAAATTTAAATTCGTCAGTTTTGTTTGCTAACGCACGAATTTAATTAAATTCGTGGGCTAGCCCACGAATTTATCTTAGGGTTATACGGGCGTGGGTCACGAGCATCTCTCTCGCTCTCTCTCTCTCTCTTCGCTCGATCCCAGCCCAGTGCTTACCCGATCGAGGACGCCGCTCGCCCATCCCCATCCCCGATGCCCCCGCCGCCGCCTCCATCCCCGGACCCCCTGCGCACCCGTGCCGCCCCCTCCCTCCAGCATCACCACCGCCGCCTCCATCCCCGGACCCCCTGAGCACCCGTGCTGCCCCCTCCCTCCACCATCGCCACCACCCCCATCCCCGACGCCCCCGCCGCCGCCTCCATCGATCCCTGGACCCCCTGCGCACCCGTGCCGCCTCCCTCCAAAGATCGCCGCCGCCTCCATCCCGACCCCCGAGCACCCGTGCCGCCTCCCTCCACCATCGCCACCACCCCATCCCCGACGCCCCCGCCGCTACCTCCATCGATCCCCGGAACCCCTGCACCGTCGCCGCCTCCCTCCAAAGATCGCCGCCGCCTCCATCCCCGACCCTGAGCACCGTGCCGCCCCTTCCCTCCACCATCGCCCGCCGCCAGCGTCTTTGGGAGTCCCTTAATGCGCAGGGACGAGGAGAGGAGGAGGCTGGGAGGAGGTCATCACCGAGGGTGAGGAGGCGAGCCACAGAGGGGGCAAGGCAGGAGGATGAGTGAGTGGTGGGGTTCTGGTCGCCACCCACCGGAGACGAGGTCCGCGCTGCCTTCTCCAGCATCCAGGAGTAAGATTCATTTTCCCATCCTTAATAACTGGATGTTAATTTGAAGTAAGCAACATGTTACATGTGAGCTTGATCTCATCTTTCGTTGGAATGGAACCGACATATATTGTACATCATGTATATATTTTCTTTGCCGACTTTGTTAAGAAGTTCTGAAATTTGGTTTGGGAAACGAAGAAATCAATCGTTGTGGTTTGTGTTGGGTGCTTTCACTGTAATGGTACATTTAGTTATACACTTGATTGCAACATTTATATAGTTCTGCTTTGCTAGTGCATAAAACCTTGTCATTTGTTGCTAAAAGAGATGGGTTTTTCGAGCATATCACATTTTCTGATGCGCTTAGCACTGTAGGTTTGTGGATTGCTATCTGATTGATGCAATTTGTAAGCTGATATACATCTCGCTTTAAGTCAAAGTCGTTTTTGTTCAGTCAGGCATGTGAAAGCTCCATGTTTCAATGGCTGCTTTCAGAAGAGCTCTTGACAAAATTGTTCTAATCAATGTGCACTACAAGAAATAGTGAAAAATTCGTCGATTTTTTAAAATTCCAATCTTCGTCATATCTATTGTTTCCGTTCTCAATTCATTTGAAGAAAATGTCTTGGTATTGCGCTGTTTTTTTGGCAGAGAGAAGAACTCGACTTGCTTGAACAACATTAATTTAGTAAGACCATTAGTAATTATCTAAACTCATTGTCTATTAGGCCATCACCAACAAGGATTAAAAGAGTACTAAAGATTATCTACTAGTATGTTTAGTTGGGATAACCTTATGCTCCAGTTTGCCTAAGCGTCACCCGTTCGGGAACAGCGTTAACAGTGTTTCCAAACTAAGATGCAAAGATTTTTTTTTGAAACAAGAATTCGTAGCAAAAATAAGCATACTTGTAGATCAGACATTCTCTGTCATAGAGCTTATCTACTTCTCAATCCTCGTTAGTTTTCCACGCATAGGACAAGTAGATAGCTAAGGAATTGACATAATCTTTGTTAATGCAATGTGCTAACTTTTTCTTGTATGTGATTTCTAGAAATTTACCCAACTAAAATTGCCATATTTGATGAAAAATCATAGAACTTGGGTTAGATTACCTTCCTATGATTCATGCAGGACTCTTGTTTGGGAATTTGAAACCACAGGTAAAAAAAAACAGTGAAAAATTCGTGGGTTTTTTTAAATTCGTCGGCTATAATTGTGATTTCTTAGTTGATCTATGATATGTGATGTTTAATTTATCTATGATGTTGAGGTGAGCTAAAAGTTTGCATACTTGTGTTCAATTATCAAACACGTTCACAACCTTTCCCCCCTGTCTTCATATGAGATCCACTTGCAGTTTTGGGGTGAAACTAAAGTACTAGATAGATTAATATAGCCATACTGATATTTTATATAGTTAGGAGGCATTCAGTTAGTCATTTTCCACTTTCGACTTTAAGCTCACTGTGAAATGATTAATTCATTTGAAGTTATTTCATCTCATTTTATATTCGTTGCTTATGGTATATATATTTTTATTCTCTCGCTGCCGTTGTATATAATGTTAGAGTTTAGGGTTTGCGTCGAACAGTAGAGAGCCTAGGCGTCACCCGTTCGGGAACGGTGCATCTCACATTTGCTTGTGAGGTGCGCGGTTCCGGAATTGTCCAAATATTTTGGACGGCGAGAATGTTGGTTGTTGCATGGGACTGTGGCGTGTCGGCGATCCGAGCGTAATTTTGGCCACATAACCTGTTGTTCTCTCGGCGCACCATCAGCGTGCGTTTGGAGAAACAGCGGGGTTATCTTTGCCGAAATTTCGTTCGGTTCATAAGCGCCGTCACGGAGTGCGCATGCAACGGCCTCCATTCTTGGGTGGAGTTTAGAACACATCTTTCCTAACAGGTTGTCTTTGTCAACTAAGCCCACGGTTATGCGTTGACATCATTTCATTTGTTTAGCTTTGAGAATGGGTGACGATCGAAGGGCGATGTATGACGGATGGAGGAGTGATGGGGGCACTCAAGGGAATGGGGCGGATCACGGATGCTTTCTTGAAGCAAGCATTCGCTCGAGGAGCGGAATATGTGTATTGCCCGTGTACCCTCTGCGAGAATAACAGCTACTACAGCAAGGATATAGTGCAAGATCACATTTGCAAAAATGGGTTCATGCCTAACTATTTGGTGTGGCACCGTCATGGAGAGGCCGCAGGCAGCCCATTGAGTCGGACCATGGGGACGATCATGGCCGGATGGAAGAGATGTTGGATGATCTTGGCGAGGATTGAATTTAACTCGGGGGAGGGGTCACAGCCGGAGGAGGTTAAGGAATTCTATAGGCTACTTGATGCCTCGGATGAGAAGCTGCATGACTTGACCAATGTGACCGTCTTGCAGGCGGTTACACGGCTTATGTCGATGAAGTCGAAGTTCAACTTTTCGAACAAATGCTTCAACACTTTGCTTGAACTTATGAATGATGTCCTGCCGCCTAACCACAAGATGCCAAAGGATTTGTACCAATCGAAAAAGTTGATGGCTGGCACAGGGATGAATTACGGAAGATTGATGTGTGCGAGAATAATTGCATCTTTGTTACGGAAGGATCATGACAAGGATACTCATTGTATGCATTGCGGTAAGTGTAGATTCGTTGAGGTGGTAGATGAGGAAGGGGTATCGGTGACTACAAAGGTCGCACCTAAACAGCTTGGTACATGCCGATCACGGATAGGCTTAAACGGTGTACATGTCAAAAGAAACAATGAAACATATGCGGTGGCACAAAGAAGGTAAGCATGACGACCAAGACCGGATATGATGGTGCATCCGTCGATGGCGAGGCATGGCAGGCATTGGACCGATTTGATCCTGCATTTGCAAGCGACCCTAGGAGTGTCCGTCTTGGTTTGTCCACGGACGGTTTCACACCTTTCAGCACAAGCGCTAGCCCCTACTCTTGTTGGCCGGTATTCATCATGCCATACAATCTTCCACCTGAGATTTGCTTGAAAGAGGGGTTCATATTCCTTGCTCTTGTCATTCCAGGTCCTAAGCATCCAGGGAAGGATCTCAATGTGTTCATGTGGCCCTTAATTGACGAGCTGAAAAAGTTGTGGCGAGGAGAAAAGGCATACGACAGCGTTGCTGGTAGAGAATTTACCTTATGTGGGCCCCCGGATCGGCTATCCGGAATCCCCTGTGTATTTCTGTACTAGTCCCAGATCAGTAGCTAGTACACACAGTCAAAAGTGATGAATCAACAACCATATCACGAATACAAATAATTAAATAAAAATAATACCGAATAAAAGCAAAGACCTTATGGTCAATGTTTACCATTACGGCCTGAACAGGCTGAACAACTCGAACAAGCTGCAATGAAGACGAAAACGCCAATGCGACCCATCCAAATGCCCACAGGCAATCGAGTGGAGAACGCACCCTAGTCGTTGGAAATCTTGAACCGCTTCTTTCATTTCTGAGAGAGGATTAGAATGTAGCACGTGAGTACATAAAGTACTCAGCAAGTCTGGGAAATTATGCACAATGTAGGCTATCCAAGGATGGCTTAATATGGTTCTTTTGCATAAAGCCAAGTTTCAACAAATCATACTTGTTAATAATTTTCACAAAGCATATTTGAGCAATTCTTTTTAATAATTGAATTATGTAATATTGTAGTGAAGGTTCTAACCACCACTCACTAATATACAGGCTCTATCCGCCACATCTCAACAAAATCAGGGTTCCATCCAATCACATGGCTATGTCCGCCATGGTTCACAAAATCAGGTTCTTTCCACCTACTTGGCTTTGACCGCCAGAAGCACACCCGAGAGTTCTAACCGCTCCCGGATCCCAAAACAAAACATTGTTTAGTTTTGAAATCAAAACCCAAAGTCTACCAGTATGAAAGCATTCTTCGCTTTGCCTTTGACCGTAGGCACGGCTATTCGAATAGTTTTAACTCTGCAGAGGTTGTACAGCTTTACCCACAAGACATGATATTCCCTTAGTGCCATGTACAATTAACACACTTCCTTAGGTGTGCCGGCAGGGATATCATGACAAGGCCTTTACAATGTATACGCCTAACCCGACTCACCCGCTGAGGTTTCACCGCTGTTAGGGTTATGTCCACCCAGTACAGAAGCCCCCTCTTGCGCCGTGTAAGATAAACAACAACAACATCAACAATGCCTCTTTCCGGCTCTCACACAACCACCGAGTGGTGAGTCTAAGTCAGGTTTCTACAAATTAGTTAGCCAGGTCGTGCCCACTTTGACATGTGGTTGTACGGTAATGCTTAGAATGGAGACAGTCATAAGCGTCGGTCCTTAATTGACTTGGGGCGGTACTTGCACAAAAGAACCAAGGCTTGGTTCGCTTCCACCCGACATTCCAGGCCGCCCAAGTCGAAATCATTTTTCATTTTATTTTTATTTTGTAAACCATTGGCAATACTCCTTGCCTATAACTTCTAATACAAGTTTTCAAGAGATAATTGAAAGTCCCACCCATAGGTGAATATTGACCGATAACGAGGCTAAGCATTACTACCGTACTATTCTATTCCACCAATAGTTTGTTTTTGTAAAATACACATCTCAGGGGTTGATGACAATCCTTACAACCAATTATGTAATCTCCAATAATCATTAAATTGCCCTAATGGCACAATCATATGAATAATCCGATTCAATATCGTATCCATAAAGTATTGAGTATATCATGGTAATATCCTAACTCTCAAAATCATATTAAACCCCAATTAGGTGTGTCTATTTCCCTTGAACTATGACTTGTATTAATGAATTGACCATCATTCTTATAACGATCGCTCGTATCATCCACAAAGAATATTTCACAAATTCATCTCTAATCATTTCGAATACAATCCACCGATAATACGTCATAACGCCCTATATTTAATCCTTCACACTATCACCCTTAAATCATCTATTTTAATCCACCAAAATACGCCATAATATTATTCACTAAACCACCAAACATCCTGGACTATTCACAATCTCCCTAAATGATTATCACATAGCATTCTAGTTAAAATCCACCGAAACATAATTCACCACTTGATCTATTTGACCTATACATATGACTCTCAATAACATTCATTTACTCTCCCCGACTATTATTCCTGACATCATACATCTTCCAACATCCTCCCAATCCACCAAAATACATGAACTACCATTCATAGATCAATGTTATGATTACAAGCCCCATATCAACTCTAATATTCATCTATCTCCAATTTGCATTCCACCCCAATCCATTCTCATTATATTGTTAACTACTATCACAATCCAACTCCTCAACATTTAAATGATCACCACCATAAATCAATTTCATAATAACAATCCTTACATTATCACTAATATCCATCCGTCTCCCAATTACATTGTCCCCAATTAACTCTATTCAAACTATCTGCTAAATAGTCATTTTCCCCATCAAAATGTATTTTATTAAAAATATTTATTATGGTGGATCCCTGTTCTAGGTCGACAAAGGGTCAGGGATAACAAATCTCAAGGAGGTATAAACAACTGGTATAACTAACCTCTTAACGTTTTAACATCACCATTTTATGTAATTAGCAATGCAGTTTGTAAAACAGGGTAAAACATTTATAAAGCATAGGTTCAATATGCGTCAAGGAGACTTGCCTCGGTCACAGCGAGAAGGTTGAACTCTCTGAAGTCCGGTGGCGGGGTCGGCGAACGCGGCGGAAGCGTCGACTACGCGCAAAACGAGGCAACAAATAAATAAAAGAAAATAAATAAAATCCAAAAATTACAAAATTAGTACTGGCAGGTAGATCTTGATTTTAGATGAATTTAGGAATTTGAATGGAGTCAATCGGAGTTCGGATGAGAAAGTTATGAGCTTCCGAAGTTTGAATTTTGAATAAATTGGAAAACCGAGAATATTCCCGGAATATTCCTTCTCGGGTTGACTGGTCAAAAGAGGCTTTGACTGGACTTTGACTAGGCTTGACTTGGTCTTGTGTCTATGGCAATGGGCCCCATGTGTCATAGAGTGGAGTGCTTCTTCAACCTTGAGCTAACACCATGGCCATGAATGGGAGCTTGGAGGCTAGAGGGAGGAGGGGGGGTTCGCCGGAGGGGGCGGCGGCGAGGGAGGTCGCCGGCGAGGGCGGCGGGCGGTGGGGCGGTCGCCGGCGGCAAGGGCGGCGGGCGGTGGCGCTTCAGCGGCTGGTCGGCGCCCGGGGCGGCGGGCAGCGGTGGCGTGGCCGGGCCGAGGCCAAGGGCCCAAGTCCCCATGGACAAGTGAGCTCCACCAAGAACGAGAGAAGGCAAATAAAATTGCAAAGGACTCAACTCCATCTAGAAACTTGATTTTTAGCCCAAATTTGCATGGAATTGATTCAAACAAAAACCTAGAACCTCTAGACAACATCCTTAGCTACATCTAGGAGGAAGGAATTGAACCAAACCTTGCCGGATTGGGAGAAATCGACGACGAGCGGAGTTGCGGCCGAAACAACAAAAACTTGAAATTGGTCGCCCACACTTGATAGAACCTAAAATTGATTGTTGGATGAGCTTCTAGACTACCTCACGATCACAAGGAACCAAGGAACAAGAAGAAAAGCTCACCTGACAAGAAGATACAAGTATGAACACGAAGAACACGAAGAGCGTCTCGTTTTAGTCGGTTTTCTCGATCTCACGGAAGAATGAGGAGGAGAGGCTAAAGGAGGGCTATACCAACGGAAAGAGGATTCTTATACGGAGAGATGAGAGGTGGAATCGCGTCGTTTGGAGTTGAAACGGCAAAGTTATGAACAATCAAAGCCATTTCGCTTTCTTGCAAACTGCACGCATTCCAAGGCGAGTTAGGTGGGAGACCACCGGGATGGAAGGGTCTCGTTCATCACGAATCCAACGGATCCGGCCGTTCGCGATTTGGAGCATTATTGCAAGAGTTATGAGTGTTTGAATCCATGGAGGAGAG
Organism: Rhipidocladum racemiflorum; assembly: GCA_036346355.1. NCBI lineage: Eukaryota > Viridiplantae > Streptophyta > Magnoliopsida > Poales > Poaceae > Rhipidocladum > Rhipidocladum racemiflorum. Next base: position 43,320,074 of record CM070577.1, on the reverse strand, counting down.
AAGGGAGCTCCTGTTCTTCCTCTGGACAGAACGATCGATTTGTGGGGAAGATGAACAGTAACGCGACGCTACAGTACACGGTGCTACAGTACCGCCACGTGTCACTTTCCTATTGGCCCCCTTTTACGTAAACGTTCCGCCCTAGAGAAAAATAAGGAAAAATGGCCTAAAAATTCCGAAAAAATTCCTAGAGCCATTTTAGAATATTTGGGACCCAATAAAATTGGTTTGGTTGAATTTGGATGAAATTTGTGGAATTGAATATTCAGGTGCGAATCGCAGGCATTAAACAAAAGCCGCGCGAGATAAAATAGGAACGGAGGTCCAAAAATCCGGGGAAAGGTTCCTAAAATCAATTCGGAATATTTGGAACATTTTAGAAGTGGTTTGGAGATTTTTGGAGCATTTTTGGACTCGGGTAAATTTTCGGGTACCGGCGGGAATCTGAAAATTCGATTTTTCGATCGGAGGGGAATTAAATCCCGATTTTGGAGGGAAATGGATGCCAGGTTAATATAAACACCAATGAAACTCCAAATTTTGAATTTACTTTATTTAAATTAGGTTTGTCTCCTGAACGCGAAAACTAGGGTGTTACACCTTACGAGCCGCATACCTGTGGTCGGTCCATGATTTGTTGGCATATGCCATTTGGGCCGGCTGGTGTGTTCATGGTCGCCTGTGTTGTCCAATTTGTATGGCTGACTCTGATGCATTCAGGCTCACACACGGTAAAAAGATCACATTCTTCGATTGCCATCGACGGTGGCTTCCGGCGAGGCACCCTTTTAGGAATGACGTCAAAGCATTTCGAAAAGGAAAGAAAGTTAAAAAAGGGCCGCTGAAGCGACTCACAGGAGAGGAGATAGCTGAATGGCATAGTCGGCTTGAACGATCTACAGAAGTGGGTTTCACTGGCTATGGAAAGGAGCACAACTGGACTCATATTTCTTTTCTTTGGGAGTTGCCTTACGCGAAAGCTTTGATTCTGCCGCATAACATAGATTTGATGCACCAAGAGCACAATGTGGCAGAAAGCATCATAAGCATGGTGTTTGATGTAACCGACAAAACAAAGGATAACGTGAGTGCTAGGAAAGACATGGGTGATCATTGTGCTAGGCCGTGGCTAGAGGTTAAAGTTGGTTTAAATGGAAATGAGAGCCGGCCACGAGCTCCATCTTGTGTGAAGCCGTAAGACCGTAAACAGATTTTTGAGGTGGTTGAAAACTCTAAAGTTTCACGATCGCTATGCATCTAACATAAAACGAAGCCGTGTGAATGTCAAGACCGGTAAGCTAAGCGGGCTAAAGAGTCATGATTACCATATCATCATGGAAAGACTTGTTCCTAATGTTTCGTGGCTATTTTGATAATGAGTTGTGGAGGATGTTAGCCGAGCTCGATTTCTACAGGCAGATATGCGCTAAGGAAATCTCGAAGACATTGATGCAGAAGTTAGAGAAGGGAATTCCATTGCTTGTATGCAAGTTGGAAAAAACTTTCCCACCTGGTTTTATGAATGTGATGCAACATCTGCTGGTGCATCTGCCTTGGGAAGCGAAGGTTGGAGGTCCTGCGCAGTTCAGATGGATGTATAGTCAGGAAAGGGAGTTGAAAAAGCTTAGAGCTACAGTGCGCAACAAGGCAAGGGTAGAGGGGTGTATCGCAGAGGCTTATGCAAGTAAAGAGATCACAAACTTCTCAACAAAGTATTTCGCACTCAAGCACAACGTGAATGTCCCTACAAATCGGTACCGTGCCGCGGAAAAAGAACCGTTGTGCGAACTTAAGCTTTTTCAATACAAGGGTCAACCTGTTGGGTCGTACACTGCACACCATGTTGAGTATGAGGAGTGGAACCTGGCCATGCTTTACATGTTCACTAACATGGTAGAAGTTGAAAAATATTTTCAGTAAGTGACCTTCTGAATTATGTTTTCAACATTTGAGTGTAGAGTCCTTTTTAACACAGGATTAAATGACGCAGAGTGTTTGACAAAGAAAATTGGAAGTCAACTCGACAACCCACATCTAAGCAATTGGATAACCTACATCGTGATGGGTTGCAAGGCGGCCCAAGCTTAGTGCAATGGTTCCACAAGATGTAATTTGACTATTTATTCATTTTTAAAATGAATCGTTGTAGTAACCTAATATTAGACTAACAAAGTGATGCATATTGCTATATAGTGTATGCGTGATGCCTCCATCCTCGAGGATCTCCGACAGCTCGCATGGTGATGTGACGGCAAGGAGCTATAGTCGCTATGATGTGAACGGGTTCCGTTTTGAACAAATGAAATTAGAAGCTAGCCGTCCACTTGCGGCCACTTCAAACAATGAGTAGTCACAACGTCATCCGATTCCAGCGGTGATATATTAGACTACTACGGTGTTGTACAAAACATAATTGAGTATACCTTTGGGGTGCCAAAGATCTGAAGGTTGTGTTTTTGATTGCCATTGGTTCGATCCACACAACGGCACACGTGTCGATGACTTTGGGATGGTGGAGGTGAAGCATAGTTCGCGGCTTCAGGGTCACATTAATAACATTGTGCTTGCACATCAAGGTTGGCAGGTGTACTACCTTAGCTATCCTCACCCTAGCTTGAAGGCTTGGTGGGTTGTATTTAAAGTTAACCTCAAGTATATCCTCCTAAGGATGTTTCGTATGTGGAAAGCAACGTAGAAGATGATGTGGGTGATGTATATCAAGAAGAAGCTATGGGGATTCTTTCCTTGTCTCCGACAGGCAGGACTCGATCAATTACCTACCGATGCCATAGACTTAATAACAGATGAACCAGGCCCTTCACAAAACGCCCTCAAAAGTCGGTAAGGATTGCACGTCTTCAAGCACGTCTCAATGAAATACGAGTCGCGTATGACATTCCGACGCCCGGCGACTTTTGATATGTATATTTTGTAAGATTATTGTTGTCTCATTCATTTTTGCAAGTTATTGTTGTCTCATTCATTTTGCAAGTTATTGTTGTCTCCTTCATTTTTACAAGTTATCGTTGTCTCCTTCACTAACTCTTGTCAAATTTGAGCAGATACCGATGTTCGTGCATCGAGTTGACAAGCTTAAAGGCAAGTTCAGTGGTCGTCCTCCGGAAGGTCGAGGAGTAGGGGTTACGATGCTCGAGGACTCGGCGGCCGGGCAAGGCCATATTTGCTGGGTCGCGCAGATTAGATTAGGCGAGAGCGGCTCCAGAGGTGCTTCGATGGCGAGCACGAGAACAAAGCGCAGGAGCAACCTCGGGAGGACGAGGGCAAGTGGGGTTGAGGACGAGGGGCAGGTGGGATGTGAGGATGAGGACATGGGTGAGGCGGACGACGAGGAGGTCGACGTTGGGGGTGGTGGCGGTGGGACGACAGATACAGATGCAGACGCCGAGGCCGAGGTAGCGGCAGATGCAGAACTTGGCGGCGACCTTAGACCCAGATTGAAGAGGGCGGGTCTTCTTCGGTACTATCAGGTATATGTGTAGTATTGGATTATCATTTAATGTCCATATTTACATTGTAATGTCTATAAACTAATGATTTGCATTTTAGGTTTCGTAAAACCGTCTCAGTTCGTCCGAGATGCAACCCGGCCGATAGGAGGTTGATAGAGCTACATGGGAGCAAGTAATGATTATATCTTTCATGTCTTTTCTTTTAGCATGAGCTAAGTGACAAGCGCCTCGTGGCCGATAGGAGGTTGATAGAGCTACCTTTTGATGCATCTTTGTCTTGTATTTTGTTGTAGGCGGTGGAAAGAGCCGGGTTGGGTGGGACGGGCCACATTACAAAGGTTAACGCCGTCTTTGGGAGCCCTTAGCCGCTACTACTACCCTGGCATGGTTGAGTCGGTGGGGATAGATTCGCGACCCACTGGCTGGAAGCACTTGGGCGTTGAAGGAGAACGTGGAAGGAGGCGAAGACACCATACATGTCGAGGCGCGGTGTGGGCTGGCTTAGGTGAGTTTGCGTTATGTATTTACTCTATTTGAGTATTGCTTTAAATGTAAATACAATTTGACAATGTGTGATTATATGTAGGAGAGGTTTCGGCTTGAGAACGAAGGCGATTACAGCCTTTTGAAGAAGGCCAAAGCGTCTTCAACAGCGGCACAAAAGGTTGTCGGAGATTCGTTCAGCAATGCCCTGATTCAAGCCGTCATCAATTTTACAAGAGGGTGAAGAAGGTGAACATGAGAAGAGGACCGAGGCGAGGAGTATACACTGATGAACAAGAGTATCTCGAGAGCTCGGTCGATTGGATAATGAAGGACATGGAGGCTTGGAGGTGGATGTGCCAGATCTTGGGCGTCGGAGGATTTTCAAGAAAAATCAAATAGAAATCGAGGGAACAGAAGAAGTAGATTGGGGAAGCACAAATACGGCGCAGACGGACACATTGGCCTAGAGCAACGAATGGTAAGTATCGCTATTATAATTGTTAGTGAATTTGTCACTATGTTTCTAACTTTGCACCGTAGGAGGCTGAAAGTGGGAGTACTCCCTCTTTTGTGGAAGTTTACATCCGGGGGCACAAAGGCGAGGATCCACAGAACCCGGATGTTTTGTGCGACGACGGGGCTAGTGAGAGGATGGTAAGTATAAATGAAACAATATGTTTTGTGCAATTTTAAATCCGAGAGCACCAACATGCTGTTTTGCAGGCGTCATATGCAGAACAAATGACACAACGTCATGGGACGGAGTTTGATTGGAGGGCCGCGCCGGTCGATGTGGAAGCCTTGTACCACGCTGGAGGGGGCCTAAAGCATGGGAGGTTCGTTAATAAAACTGATTTTAATTGTTTTTGCTCTATGAATAAAAAAATGTTGCATGGTCACATTTCAGTATATATCGTTTGTAGGTGGGCCATGGCCCATGGGGGACGGAGTTGTCGAGTGCGATCATCTTCCACGAGGCTCGGTTTCCTCACAGGGGAGTGCTCACTCGTCGAGGTCCGCACGGGAAGCACAAGCGCGGGAGGAGGCTCGTGAAGCGCGAGAGGAGGCTCGTCAAGCGCGAGAAGAGTCTCGTGAAGCACGAGAGGAAGCTCATGAAGAGAAGACTCAGAATACATGAAAATGTATCTGCAGGTACAATCTCAACTTTGAACAAATCGATCATTTGTACATCTGTGATTAAAATCTAACAAACAATCTATATGCAGCAACTGTCACAATCTCTTGGACCTAACGTGCCAGTGTTTCGCCCTCCTATTATGCCCCAGGTAAAAATACTTGAGTTCATTACTCTCTAACTCACTTAACTCATAAAATCGTGTTTCTGACAAACTTGACTATTATGTCATAGGCCTCCCAGCCACCTCCTTTCTGCATGTTTTCTCCTCACATGCAGCCACCACCACAAGGAGAAGCATCACAGGGTGCTCAACCTCCCCCGGCGTCCTTCATAAACCCTCTTTGGGATGCAGGCACCACCCTAGGAGATGCACCTCAGGTTATATGAAATTCTCATGCATTCTTTATTTTTAAAAACTCTATTCAGATACTTGATATCACAAACTATGATCCATAGGGCTCCCGGCCTCCTCGTCCTTTCTACATGTTCACCCCACGTATGCAAATACCTTCTCAGAGGAGAGGCACCACAGGTAAAGATGGATCAGTTCAATTCGATATTCAAAATTTGAACGAAAGATTTAAATGTGGCATAATGTACCTAACTATGCCTTACAGGCTCCCAGCCTCCAAACCCGTTCTTCATGTACCCACCACCTATGCCGAGGCCAAGGAATGCCTATGTATTTCAACCATTGGGCCATGCACCACCTCGAGACAACACCACGGTATGGATGTCAAAAACATTCTAAGTTTACGAAACGAGCTAAGTTTGTCAATTGTGAGCTAAACCAAGTCAAATTGAGTAAATTGAGCTACCTTCACAAAACTTAGTCAATTATATCACATTTAGGCAAATAAAACTCAATTCTGTCAAAGTTGAGCCAGACTTAGTCAACTTGAGCAAATTCAGCTATACGTGCAAAACTTAGTCGATTTTACGACACTTAGGCAACTCATGCTTAAACCTTGCACAAATCATGTCAATGTTTGCTAAGTTTGCAAATTGAGTTAACTTTGTTATTTGTGAGTCAAGACTAGTCAAATCCTGCAAATTGAGGTATTTATGCAATAATTATTCGATTCTTATCAAATTGATAATTAACATGTAAACCCTAGTCAAATTGAGGCATTCGTTCAAAATCGAGTCGATTCTACCACATTTAGCCAAATATAGCTTAAATCTTATCAAATTCATCTCAGTGGTTGCTAAGTTTGCGAAACAAGGTAATTCTATCAATTGTGATCCAAACTTAGTCAACTTGACGAAATTGCCTTATTCGTGCAAAACTGATTCGATCCTAGGACATTTAGCACAAATCATTTTGATATTTGCTAAGTTCGACGATATGTTACTTGTAACACAACCTAGTCTTGAACTTGCAGGTTTCTGGGTCACGCCCTCCAAAGACGCATTTCAACGATTTACATCATAGAAGACGTCATAGTCTCGCCCTCCGGCGGTGGTGGTAGCGCTCACAACTCCAACAACCCCGAGACATGAATTGCATTGTGAGCTGGATTGGTGTATTACTGTTGGACTTTATGACTTCGTCGTCGGATTTGTATTGTGATGGATAGATTGTAATGTGGATTGTAATGCGTAGTTTACAAATTGTCGTTGGATGTGTGATTGGTTATCTAAGGATCTGCTAGAATGTCTCCTTCTGGTTTGAGAGATTGATATATATATATTATCACCGCAAATGTTTTTTTTGTCTGCTGAGTGGATGTCCTATTTACTAGAGAGGTCATGCCAAAATTTTGTACATTTCGGTGACTTAGTTATTCGTTGTGGAGTTTGATTCTTGAATCATGTTGGTAATACTCTTGAATTGTTCGTAATACTCTTGAATCTTGAGTTGTCGATATATATTGAGTTTTGATTGAATGTATAGATATTGATATTGAGTGTTTGATTGAATGTTGAATGAGATGCATACCGATTGATATATATTGATTATTTGATTGAATGTTTGATTGAATGTATAGATATTGATATTGAGTGTTTGATTGAATGTTGAGATGCATACCGATCGATATATATTGAGTGTTTGATCGATATAGATATTGAGTGTTTGATTGAATGTTGAATAAGTTTGATTGAATGTTTGATCGATATATATTTGAGTACATATATTTGATCGATATATATTTGAATCTTGTGATGGACTTATTGTGATGTGTTGAATAAGATTGAATGTGAAGATGCTTGTGTTGAATGACATGCATATCGATCCATATATGCGTGGTCGATATATTGAGTGTTTGATTGAATGTTGAATAAGTTTGATTGAATGTATTGAGTGTGATGCATATGGATATATATATATATATTAAGCGTCAGTTAAATTCGTGGGTTTCTGCCTGGCCCACGAATTTAAGTTAAATTCGTGGGTTTTCCTGGCCCACGAATTTAAGTTAAATTGGAGTTTTCTGCCCACGAATTTAAGTTAAATTCGTGGGTTTTCCTGGCCCACGAATTTAAGTTAAATTCGTGGGTTTTCCTGACCCACGAATTTACTAATTAAATTCGTGGGGCCAGAGAAACCCACGAATTTATCAGTTAAATTCGTGGGCCAGGCAGAAACCCACGAATTTAACTTAAATTCGTGGGCACCCACGAATTTAATTGATTAATTTTGTCGAGTTAAATTCGTGGCCTAAATTCGACGGTTTGCGCACGAATTTATATTAAATTCGTGGGTTTTGGCCTAAATTCGTGGGTTTCTGGCCCACGAATTTTCCCCTGATTCCTGTAGTGGTTGTAAGATTGCTAGACTTGCTTTGGTGCAATATGATTACACGATACGCTATCTTGCCATGATTGTTGTTTTCCTATGATATGATGAATATGGTTTTATATATTTGTTATGAATTCATTGTATTAAGTGTTTATGCGAGATTACATGTTCATGTCATATGTGCATTCATAATGAAAGAGGCGACCCATTCTGATGCGGGCCTCTGTGTTCACACGTAATGAACACGAAAGACTTACCTCGTAGTCCCATCCACGGTTGTGTATGGGAGCGAGTCTGTAAGAGTAGGCACCCTCCATCTACGGGATGGAAGGGGAAGAGGGTGCACACCGACGGGTGTGCACTCGGCAATACCGGTATGTGCTTCACGGAGACATGTGCATTGCATTGCATACATGGATAATGATGTTATGAGATGGATACCATGTGAATGTGAAATACTTGTGATGTCAATTATGAGATGTGCACATGATGTTATTGAAATCTGTTCCTTTGATTCATTGCAATACACTTTGCTGAGTGATGAACTCACGCTTGTGCTGATGATGTTTTTAGCTACCATGACACCGACATGTGGGAAAGGGGCTTAGCGACACTTCATCACATAATTTCTGCACAATTAGACAATATTTACTTTTCTGGAGTTGTGATAATAAATTTTGGGTGATGAGACTAGGATTATGATTTGTTCGTGTGCTTGTTTACATCCATTACTTCGTTTTAGTTCATGGAGTGGTTAAATTCGTTATGTTAGACTTAAATTGCTGCTATGTCACCTGTTATTGCTGTTTTAGATGCTTTCCTTTATGATATATCTTGAGATATTCTTGTTGTTGCTCCGTACTATGGAAAAACAAAGGAGATGCTGCCGAAATTTTTCGGTTTAGCATTTGCGCCCTTGCTGTAATTTATCCTAATTTGTGGTTTTTAGATGCTTCTTATGCTATATTTGGTGACATCCAGGTCATACTAGATGCCGGGGTGTTACAGCAATATAATTGTGGCTCTTCCTGAGCCTATTATATGTGTATCACTTCCTGTGATTGTCGTAATCCTTCCAGCGTTCTTCGTGATCGTCTGGAAGTATTTTGACTCTCTTAAGACGGTATTTGTTGTGCCACTATCAATAATGCATATTTCCTCCATTGGGCGTTAGACGATTTCTAGATGAAAAGAAATATAATTCTAATCAGGCAGTGGCAAAGTAATTCAAACATTGCTTGTAAATAAAGAATACTTGAATAAAGATTAAACTGCATATACATTCGTGAGAAAAAAATATGCTCTTCGAGAGCTTGCAATTCATTATGCAATCTGATGTCTATGTGAGATAGTTCTGACTATTCGACCCAGTTCTTCAAAACTCACGTTAGACAATGCTAGACCTTTGCACATTCATAAGATTCTTCCATTAGATTTGTTGCGTGCAATCTAATAGGAAGTAGCTGCTAGATTCAATAAAATGCATAATTAAATTCTCATGAATTTCCAGCAAAATAAAAGAAAGCAATAATTGCAAGATTCATAAATACAAGATTCATAAATGCAAGATTCATAAGTGCGAGATTCATAAATGCAGGATTCATAAGTACAAGATTCATAAATACATGATTCATAAATGCAAGATTCATAAATATTCATAAATATAGCTTCGTGCATATATGTGATCGGCTTCGTGCAAGCGATCAGTTTCATGCGCGCGATCAGCTTCATGCGATCGGCTTCATGCATGCGATCAGATTCATATGCATGATCGACTTCGTACGATCTGCTTTATGTGCACGATCGGCTTCGTGCCTGCGATCGAATTCATGCGTGCGATCGCCTTCATGCGATCGGTTTAGCGCGGCTTCATGCGCGCAACGCATTCAGTTCCATGCGCGTCGGCCTTCCTGGCGCGACAGTGGCCGCTTCGTGCGGCGTGCTTGAATTTCCAACGAACTATATTAAAGCAATAAATACAATGAATGGAACAGAACAATAATTGCACAATCATGAATTCATAAATGCGGAAAATAAATTCTCATGAATTTTCAACATTCTAAACGGGGCAATAATTGCAAAAATACATGCAAATATTCATAAATATAGAAAATAAGGCTAAGTACAAATTAAAACATAGTCACAAAATTTTCTGTAATTTTCTAGGATTTTTCATATTTTTCTTGCATTTTTTAGAATTTTCTGGAATTTCTAATTGATTTTCTGAATTTCTAATTATTTTCTGGAAAAACAATCAGAAAATCTTTAAAAAAACTAGGGGCAAGGAGGTAATGTCCCCCTCCCCGTGCGCCATGCTGGATTTCAATCCGGTTCACATCCCTTTCACGTCCGATCGGCTTGGAGCGGAAATTATGGACTTCGTGTCCATGAGCCAGGAACTTCATTATGGACTTCAAGTCCTTGTGTTCAACCGACGCGGAGGACCGGGCTGGTGCTGCTTCAGTGGTCGGCGCGCTGGAGGCCTGCCGCGCTGCGGGGCCGGCGCGCTGAGGCCGGCAACGGCGACGCTACCGAGTTGGCCGAGCGCCTTCAAGCGTGACGGCTACCGTGGGCTGGGCAGCGGAACTCGGCGGGGCTAGCAGGGAGTGGCATGGCTCCAAGCGCACGAGACGGGGAGCCGGAGCCAAGACACGGTGCGCTTCGTGCACAGGGAGGCGAGGCTCCAGGCGGCGTCGCCGGCCGTACAGCAACGATGGCTTGAAGCCACGTTGTATTCTCTGTACTGTAGTTTCAATGTACAGTAGATAGATTCAATCTGTCTCTGCGGTAGAACGTCGTGCTGATAACGTGTTAGACAACCTCGCTATCGAATAGTCTGGGATTGCCTAATAGATCTAAATTGGAGAACAGAGAGAGAGGGAGAGAGACACAATATGAGGAGGGACTGCTCTGCTTTATTATTCTGATTGCATCAGTGTACACGGGGTGACCCCCTGCCTCCTATTTATAACCTATAGCTAGGGTTTCGGGAGAGTCCACATGGGCCATGATGGGCCGGCTTCCTAACAATTTTAACATATTCTTTTTTTCTTAGTGACGGCAAACTACTTAGTTTGTAATTTAAAAATAATTACTAATTTCTTTGATTTTATTCTAAATTTGCATATTTTTGAATTGTACTTCTCATAGACTTTCTTTTTCAATTTTAGGTTAGAATTCATACATAAATCCAATTACTAATTTTTACTTTGAGTTTATGTTAGTTTTTATTGTACTTGATGTAAACTCTTTCTTTTAATGAAAATTAAATTGCAAATTTCCTTTTTTTAATTAAGAATGTGAGACCCCGGATCAGCTATCCGAAATCTCCTGTGTATTTCTGTACTAGTCCCAGATCAGTAGCTAGTACACACAGTCAACAGTGATACGTCATTGCCGAACATAACGAAGTTGTAACATAATAATAAAGTATTAGCCACATGGCTACTTATTACAATACTCGGTCACGAGACCGGAGACACGACAGCGGAAGCAAAAACGACAAAAAGCGAAAACCAAAAACACCACAGGCGACGACACGACATGCGACTAGCTCTCATGGCGAACTTCCTCGAATTCTTCGGAGTAGAACTCACCGTCCTCAATGGCGTCCTGGTAGTTCTCTGATGATGACAAGATGTGTAGCACGTGAGTACAAAAGTACTCAGCAAGTCGGGGAAAATATGCATATGTGGGGCTTGCCAAGGAAGGCTTAATATGGTTCTTTTGCACAAAGCCAAGTTTCATCAAACTATACTGGTTAATAAGTTTCATAAAGCATATTTTAGTAATTCTTTTTAACAATTGAATTATGTAATATTGCAGTGAAGGTTCTATCCACCATCACCAATATAAGGGCTCTATCCGCCACAGTTTGAAAGATCATGATTAATCATACATGACTCTATCTGTCATGACATAAAACAGGTTCAATCTACCTGGTTGGCTCAATCCGCCAAATCAACATTCGAGAGTTCTAACCACTCCCGAATTCCAAAACAAAACATTGTTTAGTTTGAAACCAAAAACCAAAGTCTACTAGTATGAAAGCATTCTTTGCTTTGCCCTTGACCATAGGCACGGCTATTAGAATAGTTTTAACTCTGCAGAGGTGTACAACTTTACCCACAAGACATGATCATCTCTTGTTGCCTCCGGATTAACACACTTCCTTTGGTGTGCCAGCAGAGAGATCAGATCATGACAAGGCCTTTCCAATGTATACGCCTAACCCAACTCACCCGCTGAGGTTTCACCGCTGTTAGGGTTCTATCTACCCAGTACAGAAGCCCCCTCTTGCGCCGTGTGGGGAGTACAACTTGCCTCTATCTGGCACCCACATTCCACCAACTGGCGAGTCTAAGTTAGGTTTCTACAAATTATTTAGCCAGGTCGTACCATGTTAGACATGTGGTAGTACGGTTATGCTTAGAATGGACAATCATAAGCGTCGGTCCTTAGTTGACTTGGGGCGGTACTTGCACAATGCAACTAGTGCTCAATCCGCACCCACCCGACATTCCATTCTGCCCAAGTCCAAATCATTTTTCTTTTTCTTTTTATTTTAGAAAAATAGGGCCAAAATCATTATAACCATTTCCAAATCACACTTTAAATCATCATTTTTGTATAATCCCACCCATGGGTCATTTTTATCAAGGTTGGCCCTAAGCAATTTTATTGTACTATTCAACAAAGGTCACCATATAAGGTAAACATGGCATAGCAAAAGTCCTAGGGTTACGAGTAAGCATGGATGGCAATAACAAAGGTGGTATTCACAAATTGGATTAACTATTCATCTAAATTTGACATACGATGATAAACATAGCCATGCAAGTTTATAAAACATGTTGAAACATTTGCAATCATAGGATCAAAATGCGTCAAGGGACTTGCCTTCAGTCGCGACGAGGGTGTCGAAACCTTGGAGCTCGGCGGCGGGGTCGGCGGACTCGGCGGGATCCTCGGCTACGCGTAAAACAGCACAACAAATAAATAACAATAAAATAAATAAAATTCAAAAATTGTAAAAATAGTACTGGTAGGTAGATCTTGATTTTAGATGAATTTAGGAATTTAAACGGAATCAATCGGAGTTCGGACGGAAAAGTTATGGGCTTCCGAAGTTCGAAAACCCTGGAAAATCGAAAACGAGGGAATATTCCTCGGAATATTCCTTTTCTTTATTTTTCTGATTTTTGGATTGCTTGGGGTCTATGGCAAGTGGGCCCATGCTGTCATTGGGTGGAGCCTTCTTCCCCAAATGCGATGGAACAGAGGAGGGAGCTCCTCCTTGCGCGCCGGCCGAATCCGAGGTCGGCATGGCAGCGGCCGGGCCGGCCAAGATGGGGAGGGCGGCGGCGAGACCGGTGTGGAGCGGCGGTGCCGGCGAGGGGGTGGCGGCGGCGGCAACACGGCTGGAGGCCGGCGACCACGAGCAAGGTGCGGCCATGAACAGAGCATGCCCCAAAATGCCCAAAAATTGGAATTTCCTAAGAAATTTGAACATGACAACACTAATGGGATGATAGATCATCTAGAAGACATCTTAAGGAACCTAGCATAGCAAGGAATTGATCAATGGCTCACCGGAGAAGATGGAATCGACGAAGAACACCGGTTCGACCGAAGCAACCAAAATGTGAAATTCTTCGCCAAATCTAGACACCCATGCTAACACGAGGAAACAACCGGAACAGAGAATGAATCACCGAAGGGGAAGCTATGGGGATGAACTCGAAGAACACGAAAACTCGGCGTTCCTCGGCGGTTTCTTCGATCTAGCGACCGGACGAGTAGGAGATGCAAAGGGCGAGTGTTACCACTGGGAAGAGGGTTCTAATACGGAGCAACGAGAGGTTGAAGCACGCAAATCGGAGTTGAAACGGCCGATTTAATGCCGTAAATGTCGATTTCGATTTTGGGAAGAACAAGCCATTTCCGGCGAGATCCCGGGCTAATGATAGTGGGGGATGGAAAGAGCTCGTCGCTACGGATTCAACGGATCTGGCCTTGCTTGATTTGGCTCATTGATTGAGGAGTTATGGCGGTTTGAATCTATGAACCTAGTATGGAAGTTTGAAAGCTCAAGGCTCTGGTTCTTCCAACGCAAGGTAGAAGACAATGAACAGTCACTGCCACGTGTCACTCCTTGGTTGGCCGGGGTTTACGAGAAAGTGATGCCCTAGAGAAAAATTAGCAAAAATGGTCTAAAAATTTCAGAAAAATTCCTAGAACCATTTTGGAATATTTGGAACCCAATAAAATTGGTTTCGCGGAATTTGGATGAAATTTGGAGATTTGAATATTCTGGAGCGAATAGCAGGCATTAAACAAAAGCCACGCGGGATAAAATACCAGAGAGCCTCCAAAAATCTTGGGAAAATTACCAAAATGTTTTTAGAATATTTGGGACCTAATGCAATAGGTCCCATTATTTTTGGAGCATTTTTGGACGCGGGTGAAATTGCGGGTACTGACGGGAATCTGAAATTTGATTTTTCGAACGAAAGGGAATTGAATTCCGATATTGGATGAGAAAGGATGCCAGGTTAAGGCCCTGTTTGGCAGAGCTCCAGATCCCAACTCCACCTCAGAGCTGAAACTTGTAGACTGAAATAAAGTGACTAAAGTTTATAATTTTATTCTAAAATATAAATAAGATGACTCACCTAAACATTCTTAATACACCCATAGCTCCAGCTCCACGAATTTGTTGGAGCTAGGAATACCTAACTCCACCAACTCCAAGAATTTGGTGGAGCTGGAGCTCTGCCAAACACCCCCTAAATTAAGCACCAAGGAAACTCCAATTTTTGAATTTAATTAATTTAAATTAGATTTTTCTAGAAAGCGAAACTGAGGATGTTACAAAGAATTTTTGTTATTTTTTGGTTATGTTTCATTTAATTTCAAATCTCAATTTTAGTTCAGAATTTATATACAAATTCAACTGTTAATTTTCACCTAATTGTTATTCTAAATTTCAACTATGTAGTAGTTTGAATTTGAGTTTTTATGAAAATCATATTGCTAATTTCCTTTTATTTTTCATTCCTAATTTATGTTAATTATTATTGTTATTTTTTATTTAATTTTGAATATCATTTTTAGTATAGAATTCATATAGAAATCCAACAGCTAATTTTTATCTAATTTTTATTTTCAATTTCAGCTACGTACGGGTTTTAATTTGTAGCTCGCATGTAAATCGAATGGCTGATTTTCCATTTATTTTTTATTGTACTTGGCATGACCTATTTTTTTTTAAAAACTAAGCTGTTAATTTTAATATATTTTTATGTAGACTAGAAAATCAATTTAGGTTAGAATTCGTATACAAATCAAAAACTAATTTTAATCTAATTTTTTATTCCAAATATCGTAGTTTTAGTTTAGATTCTCTACAAATGACTAATTTATTGTTATTTTAGTTCTGAATTTCTATTATTTTTTATTTTACTTGGCATTTACTCTTTCTTTTAATGTAATCCATTATAACTCCGGTTTCGCTAGATGAATGGTTGGATATTTATTTAAAATAATAACATCGAATGGCTATCATAGTATGGTCTCTTTCTTTTAATCTAAGCTGTTAATTTTACTATTCTTTTGTTTAATTTCCAATACCAATTTAGGTTAGAATTCATATACAACTCCAATAGCTCATTTTGATCTAATTTTTATTCTGAATTTTAGCTATTATAGGTTTTACTTTGGAATTCGTATGAAAAGCAAATGGATAATTTATTTTTTATTTTTATTCCAAATTTATGTTATTTTTTATAGTACTTGACATAGACTTTTTTAATCTAAGACATTATAATTCAGGGCCGCTATATGGATGGTTAGATATTTTTTAAAATATAACTGTAACACCCCGGCACCCCGTGCCCTAAATGTTACACCCTCAAGTACCCAACAACTAGCACAAGACACTAGAATAATTTAGCCAAGCAAGCTAACCTACTTAGCAACTTACCGAAATTATTAGAAATTTCGGCAACACCTCCCCTAAAACTAGAACATCCACTCAGTAGACAGAAGACAACATTTAATATAACAACAACATATAGCAACTAACAATAACCAACCAAGCACAACACACAGGTTATGGTATCAACCAACCATCCGAACCCAACGATGCACATACAACTACCACGACTTAATTACAAGACAATGAATTTAAAGAGATTATGAGCGATAAATTAAGTTGGGACTGTGGTGATGCAAAGCGTGTTCGTGCCACTACTCCCATCCACGCATGTCAGATTCAACGTACCTACACACAATACACAAACAAGTGTGAGTCGAAGACTCAGCAAGCACAACAAATAACAATGTCAATATCAATTAACGCATTTCAATCAATAACAGATTAGTATCTCTTATGTCAAATTAACAAAGATATGAAACAAAGAGAAATCATCGTCGGTTACCTCATCAACTACATTGCACCTGTATTTTGCATACCTCATTAGGCCATATTGGATGAGTTCATGACTCGATCCACCCTCAACCTGTTTATTGCCATCAACTCACAGATACATTCAATTTCCATCCATCACTAGCACAACCATGCAATGCAACAGGCATAATCACAGTGCACAACTCAAAACATGCACACACCATCTATTACACTCAACACATTAACCATTGCTCACTTTGCAATGTCATGCAATACATTTAAGCTTTCATGCTCATATGCACACTTCATAACTGAATATACATAAACATTAGTAACTATGCAATACAAATGCAGTGCAAGATGCGTCTTTTCCTCTGAGCTCATACCGGTATAGCTAGGTGTGCACCTGTCGATGCCACACCTCGCCCCGTCCTTTTTCATACGGGGTCAATTCCTCCACTCCCGTGGAGTCCCTACAGGGTTCCCACTCCCATGGAGACTCCTCCTGTAGGACTTTTTCGGAGCACCCAAGTCTAGTCATATAACTTTCTCACTGGCCTGGCCCACGGAGCTCTCGGGGAAAAATTCACATATCTTTCTCATTGACCCGACCCGTGGCACTACGGACTAGTTATATGACTCTCTGACCTGGTTCCTATGCACATGAATGCATTCACGCAATTGACACGCAATCAATACAATTTGTGTTTTCATAATCACACACCCATACATAATTATTAGCATAACCTCACATTCTTAACCTACTATTCGCATTAATCAAATCATGATCACGAGTAAGACATGGTAATAGACATATGCGTCCAAATAGGCGAATAAGCTGTAACACTCATTATAAAACCATTACCAAGAGCCTATTCTCAACCCAGAATTCATTTAACCTGCAGAGCAATAAATAGAATAGAGAGCACCACATATTAACATACAACCATACTCAACCACATGATGCACTTGCCTTAACCTCG
Source organism: Rhipidocladum racemiflorum (assembly GCA_036346355.1). Taxonomy (NCBI): domain Eukaryota; kingdom Viridiplantae; phylum Streptophyta; class Magnoliopsida; order Poales; family Poaceae; genus Rhipidocladum; species Rhipidocladum racemiflorum. Next base: position 43,302,844 of record CM070577.1, on the reverse strand, counting down.
GCGATAACCGACATCCCATTTGCGATGGTAGAGACCTCCAACCCTAGAGAATAAAACAGTATTCAAATTCGTTCTTCAAGTGAAAGTTGCTATTAATTTGGTGATATACACTCTAGTGATCCAAAACCCAACTTTCCGGAAACTAGCTAAAACCCTACTCGCCCACTGATCTAGCCAAAACTTTTTAAACCGTTGAATCGAACATAACAAATAAAATACAACTGGAGCACCTAGTGTATGAAGGTAACTGATATAGACCGGGTCTATTTTAGGAAAGGGAGGAGTGGTTAGGATCTGCCGCAGGATTAGTGCAGGCGCCATTGCCTTGCATGGCAGATTCTATTTTTTTAGTTTCCTAAGATATAGTTGGTAGTTTTTCAATCAGTGGTTGCTTGCCACTTTTAGTTAAGATTTTCCTTGTACTGGAGAATATAAGGGGAGGAGAGAAATAAGAAAAGGCATGCAGATTTTTGCCACAAACACATACTCAGGCGGTGGCTCCGAAAACAGCCAAATTACCTACGCCGCTGGCGGAATCGTCGGCGAGCAATCTTCGGCCGGGTTTCCGGCCGGGTACTCGTGCGTACGAACAAGCTCTTGCCGAGCGAGTCCGTACCAATTTGGTATCAGAGCCCAACGCTCCTGGTGCCATGGCGACTCCGGGAGATGAGCGCATCTCGTCGCTGGAATCCGAAGTGAAAGAGATGAGAAGCATGATGGAGGAGATGGTGAAACTCCTGAAGGGGAAGAATACGGTGGTTGAATCGATAGAAGACGGTGGAAATTCAAGGGCGCATCCAGAGGAACCCGCATTGAAGGCCGGCCAACAGGGCAATCTTCCGCCTTGGAGAAGGGGGCGGGACGGTCTGGGCCGAGAGGAGTATACAGAGGGAAGACAGCGGAACGATCGGCCGCCAGGGAGAGGCGGGCGTCGTGGCATGGGACGGGAGGAGCTTGAGGCGGAAAGGAGGAGAGGCGCAGGACGAGGAGAGGAGGAGGATCGTCGGTGGACACCTCGCCCTCCGCGGTTCGATCTGCCGGATTACAATGGGCAAGAAGATCCGCTGGGATGGTTGAGTCGCTGCGAGCGGTTCTTCAGGGTTCACCGCATCCCGGAAGAGGAGTATGTGGAGATCGCCGGCCTGCATTTGTCAGGGGAGGCGCTAGAAGTCCTGGATAACTGGCAAAGGGAGGAACCGTGGATTGCGTGGGATGATTTTGCGGAGGCATTCACGCAAAGATTCACGCGACAGTTGAGTATCGGCCCGTTGGGAGACCTGGTAAACTTCAAACAAGGCGGCAGCGCAGTGGATGACTATGCGCGGGAGTTTCAAAGACTCCTCGCCCGTACTCCACGAATGAGGAAGGCAGATCAGGTGGAAACTTTCATGGCAGGACTTTCGGTGGCGTTGGGTGGGGAGGTGCGCAGAGAACGACCCCGAGATCTAGCAGAGGCGATTGGGATCGCGCGTGAAGCAGAAGCACGAAAGGCGGCGTGGATCGCGGAGGCAATCGAGGGCATGTCCAGTACGGGAAGGGGACACGGGCGAACCCGCAACCAGCAGTATACTATCCCCGCGTCGTCCAATCCAGGAAGCTTCCAGTCTGGGGGAGCGGCACTGATAGGGCGATCCTTTGGCGCGCAAGGAATGAGGGCCGGAGGACAATCCCTTCAGGGAGGCGGAGACCAAGCCACTCAAACCCGAACAGTTCCGGCAGCAAGTTCACAAGGTAGCGCAGCATCAGTTCCTAGCAGATTGCGTTTGACTACAGAACAACTGGCAGAGAGACGTGCCAAGGGGTTATGTTACAATTGTGATGAAGTGTATACCCGAGGGCATCGCTGCAAACGCTTGTTTTATCTGGAGATCGAAGAGGTGGAGGAGGGGACGGATGGAGTCCAAGAGGGGGAACCAAGTGACGAGGTGTCGCTGTCTATGATCGCCGCGTTGGGACCAAAGCAAGGAAACACCATGCAGGTCTCAGTACAAATGGCAAGACAGAGTTGGAGGGGACTCATTGACAGTGGCAGCACACATAATTTCATGAGCGCTTACGCGGCTGAGAAGGAAGGGTGGAGAACAGATTCGAGAGAATCAGCTAAGGGAAACCTTCGCCAAGTGCAGGTGGCAGGAGGAACTCATCTGCCATGCTTGGGCACGTTGGAGGCTGCTTTCATCATTCAAGGACAACAGTTCAAGGCCCCATTCATCATTCTTCCTATAGATGGCTTTGATATAATATTGGGAGTTCAGTGGCTTCGCGCGCTTGGGGACATCCAGTGGAATTTCACCGAGCTTCTGATGGAGTTCACATGGGAAGGAGACCGAGTCAGATTACAAGGCACCAGAAAATCTTCCCAGGCGTCCATGATGCAGATAGGGGGTAAGGAAGCCACCATCTTACAGGAGATACTACAGGGGTATGAAGCAATGTTTAGAGAGCCGCAAGGACTGCCTCCTAGTCGGCACTGTGACCACCGCATCACATTGGCCGAAGGATCAAACCCAGTAGTGGTGCGTCCGTACCGGTACCCCTACCGGCAAAAGGATGAAATAGAGAGGCAATGTGAAGCCATGTTGAAGCAAGGCATCATTAGACCCAGCCGCTCACCGTTTTCCTCACCGGTGTTGCTGGTCAAGAAGGCGGACGGCACTTGGCGGTTCTGTGTGGATTACCGCGAGTTAAATGCCCGCACGATAAAGGACAAGTTCCCGATTCCGGTAGTAGAGGAGTTGCTTGATGAGTTGGGGGGTGCGCGCATATTCTCCAAACTGGATTTGCGCGCAGGATATCATCAAGTTCGGATGTGGCCATCTGACATCGCTAAAACGGCCTTCCGGACACATCACGGCCATTACGAATTCCTCGTAATGCCCTTTGGATTGTCCAATGCCCCTTCGACATTCCAGGCATTGATGAATGAAGTGTTACAGGAGTTTCTTCGTCGGTTTGTGTTGGTTTTCTTCGACGACATCTTGGTTTATAGCCGTTCGGAGGAAGAGCACTGGGAACATTTGTGCGCAGTCATGAGCCGGCTACAAGTGCATGGGTTGTACCTCAAACGATCAAAATGCGCATTTGCACAAGATCGTGTGGGGTACCTGGGACACATCATCTCGCAAAATGGAGTGTCCGCCGATCCCGAAAAACTACACGCAGTCACCAGTTGGCCGCACCCAGCGTCGGTTTCGGCTCTTCGTGGGTTTCTGGGCCTAACAGGATACTACAGGCGCTTTGTGCAGGATTATGCCAGCATCGCCGAACCCCTCACGGCCCTTTTGCGTCGAAACAGTTTTCATTGGACGGAGGCAGCAGAGGCGGCCTTCCACCGCCTCAAACGTGCTCTGGTTTCAACTCCGGTGCTGCAGCTGCCGGATTTCTCGGCCCCCTTTGTGGTGGAGTGCGATGCATCCGGAACAGGCATTGGTGCGGTGCTTCAACAACTGGGGCATCCCATAGCCTATTTCAGCAGGAAATTAGCCGACCGTCACACCAAATTGGCGGCATATGAGCGGGAACTCATTGGATTATCGAAGGCGGTGCGGCATTGGAGGCCCTATTTATGGGGGCAGTCCTTTACTGTCCGAACGGACCACGGAAGTCTTAAATTCTTGTTGGAGCAGGCCCTCATTACTCCACCACAACAGCACTGGCTCAGCAAGCTAATGGGATTTGATTTTCAGGTTGAATACAAGCCAGGGCGGCATAATGTGGCTGCCGACGCCCTTTCCCGCATGCATGCTGATGAATCTCACTGCACAGCCATTTCCGAACCCCAGGAGGTGACGCGGGAGCAGTGGTCGGCTGTCCTCCGCCAGGATCCGGAGGTCATCAGTTTAGTCACCAAGTGGGGTACAGTTCCCAGCCAGTCCGCGGAAGATCCACCACAGTCGGCCCAGGCGCTTCCTCCTCATTCCACCACGCCGGCTGAGGCTATTCCAGAGAACACCGACTCCACAGAGACAGGGCAGGTTCAGTGGAAGGTACGAGAAGGGTTGGTTTATCGTAACAATCGCCTCTTCATACCCAAATCGTCCCCTTTAGTAGAACGGATCATTGCCTCAATCCATGATCTCACTCACGAAGGGGTTCAGAAGACGTTGCATCGCCTCCGAGCCACTTATTTTTGGAACAAACAGCGCGAGTCAGTCGCCAATTTTGTGGGTCGGTGTGGGGTTTGCCAGCAGAATAAGTCCAGCACGTTATCTCCGGCCGGGCTACTTCAACCACTTCCTGTTCCACACCACGTATGGGCGGACCTTTCCATGGATTTTATCACTGACTTGCCTAAGTCTCAGGGCAAGACTATGCTTCTGGTGGTCGTGGATCGATTGTCCAAGTATGCTCACTTCCTTCCACTTTCCAGACCAGCGACAGCTCCTGTGGTGGCCAAGTTATTCTTCGACCAAGTGGTACGGTTGCACGGCATGCCGGAGTCAATAGTCTCCGACCGGGACCCGGTGTTCCTGAGTGCTTTTTGGCAAGACCTTTTTAAGCGCAGTGGAACTGCTCTCCTGATGTCCACAGCTTATCACCCCCAAACCGACGGTCAGACGGAGGTGGTTAATCGCACTGTCGAGATGTATCTTCGTTGCTTTTGTGCAACATCACCGTCTACTTGGTCACAATGGGTACCGTGGGCGGAGTTTTGCTACAACTCCTCGTACCACACCGCCCTACGCATGACCCCTTTTGAGTTGGTATATGGCCGGCCTCCACCTTCATTGCTGCCTTACCAACAAGGGTCGACTGTGATCAATGCCGTGGACTGTGCTTTGGTGGACAGAGATGAGCATCTACAACAAGCTCGGCGCCACTTACTTCAGGCTCAGAACTATATGAAGCAACGTTATGACAGAAACCACAGAGAGCTGGCATTTGAGGTAGGCGACTGGGTATGGCTCAAGCTGCAGCACCATCGGCAGGGTTCTCTTCGCATGAGTCGCCAGTCCAAGTTGGCTCCTAAATTCTTCGGACCCTATCAGGTGGAGGCACGCATTGGGGCTGTGGCTTACCGTTTGACATTGCCTCCAGAGGCTCGCCTTCACAACGTTTTCCACATTTCGTTGTTGAAGGCTTTCAAAGGTGAGCCGCCGGGACGGCTAGTCCCTCTTCCGGCCGATGTCACACCAGCGCCAGAAGCAGCTCAGCCGACACCGCACAACATCCTGGCGCAACGCTTTGTCAAGGGTGCTCGTCAGTTCCTCGTGCATTGGGCGGGTGAGCATCAAGACGACGCATCCTGGGTGGACGCTCTCACCTTCCGGCGTTCATATCCCGATTGCCAGCTTGAGGACAAGCTGGATTTCCAAGGGGGGAGTAATGATATAGACCGGGTCTATTTTAGGAAAGGGAGGAGTGGTTAGGATCTGCCGCAGGATTAGTGCAGGCGCCATTGCCTTGCATGGCAGATTCTATTTTTTTAGTTTCCTAAGATATAGTTGGTAGTTTTTCAATCAGTGGTTGCTTGCCACTTTTAGTTAAGATTTTCCTTGTACTGGAGAATATAAGGGGAGGAGAGAAATAAGAAAAGGCATGCAGATTTTTGCCACAAACACATACTCAGGCGGTGGCTCCGAAAACAGCCAAATTACCTACGCCGCTGGCGGAATCGTCGGCGAGCAATCTTCGGCCGGGTTTCCGGCCGGGTACTCGTGCGTACGAACAAGCTCTTGCCGAGCGAGTCCGTACCAGTAACAACTGAAAAGATGAACTATTCTGGTCAATTGGGGGTTTAACATCATACATGCTTGCTTCTAATATCTAAACCAAACCAGGCATAGCAAGACACTCCAAATGCGCTTCAGAACTTAATTAGCAAAGATGAAAGATGAACTTAACTATTTATCAGTACCATATAGCCTCTGAAAAGACGCTACACACCAAGTCAGTCACTGCCATGACTAGGAAAAAGGTAGAATCCAAATCAAGAATTCTAATCACAAGTAGTATAACATTGACATCAGGACCGAATAATGGTGTTCAATCAATCAAGTAAAATTCACAGTTTAAGCATGTCATCTACCATATCTCCTTGTTACAGCTCAGAGAAGGAAGGATGCCATTAATAGAAACAAGTTTGCTTAGGTTTGTTGCAGCTCCTTGTAGCATGTATAATTGGTGTTATTAACCATCTCTTTCACCTATTTCTTCAAAGAATACCACATGGCATCAAGCATTTAACCACAAGGCCATAAAACTGATGGTCAAAAGGAAATACTATGCACAATTAAGCAATATGTGTGATAATTTTAGTATGACTTCATAGTTCCCAAATCTTATTTGATTCATTTCCCTTGCTTACTTTTGCCGAGGCAACTTCGCAGCACATACATTGGCATGAATGGCACTATGAGTAATGTAGAGCTAAATTATGAGATGATATGTCATAATAGAAACGTACCGAGTAACTTACTTATCTAAAACCTCCTAGCAATCTAAAACATCACCTTGCAACCAACATCACAGATAGTCAATGTAAACACAGCAGGGAAACGCCCGAGCGGCGAGGGCATCGGCCAGGGGAGGAGCAGGGAGGACGCAGGCGGCGTTGCCGGGCCGGCGAGGCGGCGCGCGGGCAGCTGAGCTGAGGAGGGAAGGCGGCACGCCGGGGGTTGCGCTAGCTGCAGGGGGAGGCTGGGGGGCAACGAGCTAGGAGGGAGGTCTGTAGGGGCAGCCAAAAAGGGTGGGTGCTCGGTCCCTAGAGGTGGCGATGGAGTCGGCCAGGAAAAAGGGAAAAGGGAAGAAGGGTTAGGTCGGGGAGGAAATTCCAGAAAGACCCCTACCACCACCATAAGCTTAACCCTAAGGCCCTGTTTGGAAGCAAAGTTTTTCAATACCATAGTATTAAAAGCCATGACTTAGAAATTGTTTTGGCATAAATACCATAGTTTCACCTACCACCATTGAAACCATGGTTTTTCTTGGAACTACAAACTGTTTGGCTACAAAGTATTTGGCATGGTATTTTCAAAGTATTGACACCTCTCACTCTCTACACCAACACCAAAAGCTCAAAACTCCACTTTGAGTGGAGTTTTCAATACTCCAAAAATACCATGGTATTGGCAATACCATGGTTTTCAAAACAGAGTTTTTTGGGTTGCTTCCAAACACCATGTTGCCAAAAATACCACGGTATTCTCCAAAACCATGGTTTTGCCTAGAAACTATGAAAATACTTTGTTGCCAAACAGGCCCTAACTCTCCCAAAGGGTCCACAACTTCCGAAACTCCTGAAAAAATGGACCTACACTCACTCAGCTGAAAATTTCCAAAACTAGGAGATTAGTCCACGGTATTACAATAACATCTCATGACTACTTATAGTTCAACTTAGTTGTGGTCCACCAGATGTTTTGCTGTTTTTTTAGAATTTTTAGCATATTCCTTTTTTCTTTGCAACTCTGAAAGAATTGTTGCTTTTAATATATAAATAGATTTAGGATGCGTTGGATTGCTTATACCAAGTGGTGCAAATATGAAGTAGTTCAAGAAAAAATCATCCATACATTTGGTTCTTTGAATAGAACCATCCTATCCTAGCTAGTGGGATATAGATTTGAAAAATATTCTCTCTACACACTAAACCATCCAATTCATAAAAAAATAATGCAACCACATGGTACACAGACCATCCCATATCATTCAACTTCATCCCACCAACCAAACACACCATAGAGATCAAAATAAAGCTGGGATATAAATTTGAGAAAAATTCTCTCTAGATATTGAACCATCCTATTCACAAAAATAATCCTATCCTGGGTGGTAGGATATAAATTTGAGAAATATTCTCTCCACGTACTGAACCATCCCATTCATAAAAAATAATGAAACAACATCATACAGGGGCCATCTTATCTCATTCAATTTCATTCCACTAACCAAACACACCTTAGAGGTCAAAAGGACGCTCACAAATACTGAACCATCCCATTCACAAAAAATATTCCTATCTTGGATGGTGGGATATAAGTTTGAGAAATACTCTCTCTAGATACTTGTTGACACCAAGATTTGGCGCTCTTAACTGATTAGGCAAATATGATCGATTTGGTAGTTGTAGCCGATTTAGAAAGATGGTTAAATATGGGTGCGAGATCGAAGATGACAATCGGTTTAGGCAAAAATTATTTTGGAGATTGATGTCGATACACATTTCTACAAGAGTTAGAGAAGTATATGATCGACCTAGTGGTATAAAAAGGATCGACGGGCAAGACATATAAGATATAGAGAATCAATCAACCAACTCGCTATATTCTTTTTACTTTACTTTTCATCGACTAGGAGTAGAATTTTAGCTTTGTAATCCTTCCTCTATAATTCACTTGATCAATAAAGTTGCGTATCATCGATTATTGGTTTCATTGACTTACGCCACCCAGGTCTGCTTTTTCTTCGATCTTGTTGCGCATCGCCTTTTTCGGGAAAAACTACCTTTATCCTTGTCTAAACAGCCCAATTGTGTTGTCTAGATCCATCGATTACTTTTCATCTAATTGTCTTGAATAGCTACTTAGACTAGATTAGATCGTCATTAGAAAATATATCGGCTTAAAGGCAAGTTGAACTAAATCTTCCTCTTATCGATTGCATGATCAAATCGGCTGGCGCGCGCACACACACACACACCCAGAATTAAACCCGCTATTTGCATGTGCTAATTGCCGATTAACCCTTCATCACGTTTTTTGGCGTTAACACACTTTTGGCACACCCGGTGGGACCCTGATCGATGATGATGTCTTCTACCGGAAAGTCAGTCTCTATGTTCGACATTAATCCTGACGTGATAATCGTCCCAACACGTAATTATCGGATATAATTAATCAATCTATACATCATGCTCTTGTCAACCAGTCATTGACTTCAGTAACCAAGCTTAAGCTGATGATAGCTAGCAGCATCAAATAAGTCGCTAAAGAGCTAGTGTTGGCTGGGACTCTGCTTGACCTGTGCAATCTTTGTCGACCTACCCAATCTACTCCATTGTCCAGAACACTCAAACCATAAAGCCAATGGTTGATCTAAAGTTGTTGGCTACTATTCCTACTATGGCACAGGCACAGCCGACCGTGGTCTTACCACAGGATCCCAGCGCAAGTTGAATTACTCATTATCAAGCATACACAGATGCTTCTAAATTAGAATTCCAACCTAGTTTACCTCCATCTACTCTATTCTACGCCTACCCTAAATTGGTTGTTCAGCCGATTGAGACTCAAGTACGTCCACATCACGTTGAGACAATTCCTAAAAGGGATTCCTTTGCTCCACTCCTAGAATTGATATTTAGATGGTAGAATATCACGTATGAGCATTTGCCAATGCATCCACTGGTACCATGCCAGCCCGAGTTTGCACTCAGGGGGGGCAGAATACTGATTTTGCCCCTAATTGACAGGCGCCTCAAGCACGGGTGGTATCAGCCTAAGAAACCGATTGGGTCAAGGCTATTAGTACTATGCTAAGAGATCAATTTAGCATCCAACCAAAAGGCTGGACTATCGGCTATAAAAGCCGTGTCCCGACTAACTATATCAATCGAATTTCATACCCCAATGGTACAGGTTCCCCAATTTTGCAAAATTCTCAGGGGATGACTCCACGACAACACTAGAACATATCAGATGCTTTGTGGCACAGTGTGGTGAAGCAGCCCAGTCCGATGGGTTGAAAGTGAAATGGTTTCCATTATCACTATTTGGGGTAGCCTTTACTTGGTTCACAACATTACCTCTAAATTCGGTCAACACTTGGACCGATTTGGACAGCCAATTCCATCAGTACTTTTTCTGCAGGAGTCTAGAATTGAGGATATTAGATTTTAGCTCTGTTAGACCGAAGTTTGGGGAATGGGTAACCGATTATATTAAAACATTCCAGGAAGTTAGAAATCGGTGCTTTAGTGTAACACCCCGGCATCTAGTATGCCTGAATGTTACCAAACATAGACTAAACAACATGTAAATACCACAAATAAAGATAAATTACAGCAAAGGTGCAAATGCTAAAACCAAAAATTTCGGCAGCATCTCCTTTGTTTTTCCATGATTCGGAGCAACAACAAATTATCACAAGTTATATCATAATGGGAAGCATCTAAAACAGCAATAACAAGTGACACAACAACAATACAAGTCCAGGATAAAGCATTCAACCACTTCATGAGCTAAACGAATCAAATAATAAGACCGAGCACACAGTTAATCAATTCTCCAAGTTTCATGGCATTACTTTTATTATCATGACTCCAAATGATAACAATGTCTAATTTGTGTGGAGCTACGTGTAGATGTGTAGCTAACCCCTTTTTTCCTGCATGCCGGTTTCATGGTACCTAAGAAAAACAACATAAACACAAGCGTGAGTTCATCACTCAGCAAGTATATTGCAATGGAACAAGAAAACACATCCCAATACCTTCATCACCACTTTTCATATATAACATCATAAACATCTCATATTCACAGTGTATGCATCTCATTTACATCATCATATAATGCAATGCAATGCACATATCTCCTTGAAGCACATACACTGTGATTACTTTTATTATCATGACTCCAAATGATAACACTATCTAATTTGTGTGGAGCTACGTGTAGATGTGTAGCTAACCCCTTTTTTCCTGCATGTCGGTTTCATGGTACCTAAGAAAAACAACATAAACACAAGCGTGAGTTCATCACTCAGCAAGTATATTTCAATGGAACAAGAAAACACATTCCAATACCTTCATCACCACTTTTCATATATAACATCATAAACATCTCATATTCACAGTGTATGCATCTCATTAACATCATCATATAACATCATCATATAATGCAATGCAATGCACATATCTCCTTGAAGCACATACCGGTATTGCCGAGTGCACACCCGTCGGCTGCACCCCCTTTCCCCTTCCATCCCGTAGATGGAGGGTGCCTACTCTTACTGACTCGCTCCCATGCACAACCATGGATGGGACTACAAGGTAGGTCTTTCGTGTTTACTACGTGTGAACACAGAGGCCCGCATCAGCATGGGCCGCCTCTTCCATTATGAATGCACATATGACATAAACATAAACAACTTGCACATAAACTCAACTAATCATTGCATAGCCTCATAATAAACCATTTTCATCATGTTGCAAGCAAGAGTTCATCATGGCATCATATCATAAAACATGTGTAAACCATCTCATTATCAAACATTACGGCTCCCTAAGCCGCAACCACTACAATACACTTGCCTTTAACCCTTCGGAACGGTGTGGCGGGTTGATGATGCCACTCCTGGGGTCACACCACCCGCAAATACATGTTTTCACTCAATATCATACCAACCAAGCAAGTACAAAACTCAGAACACAACGATTCTACCCGAAACCCCGAAAACCTAAAAAATAGACCAATATGCCCGTCGGGACAGCAGGCTTCCAACAATCACAACTTGAGTTCTAAGACTCCAAATTAAGTAAACGAGTACATCATCGCGAAGCTTAGGAAATTTTCTAGCTTTTTCTAAGTATTGGGAAAAGCTGATTTGGCCTCTAAAGTTGTCTAATCTACAAAACAATACGTTCTGTCCCAATCACGTCACAGTTTTGAACACGTTCGGTAAAACAGCCATAACATTCAAACGGCTGATCGGAATTATGCGTTCTTGGTGTCCAATTAAAGGTAATTCAATTACCTACAACTTCTTCAACATGTGAACGACCAAATTCGGAATCTAAAATTGCGAAAACTCAAACCCTAGGTCGGACGTCCAATCTACCCGAAACAGAACGTGGGACAACAAAAGCAATCTCCCTAATCTCATCTAGAAACACCACCTAAACACCAAATTTAAACATGAAATTACCCATCTAACAGCACCTAGATCACCCCGAACAAGAGCCCAAATCCGTACATCTTCTTGACGGATCACCCGGTCGACGAACATCTTCTCCTCGCGACCTGATCTCTCCTCCAATCGCCGGGAACGCCGGAATCGCCGGGATCGCCGGATCCTCTTGGACGGAGAGTTCCCGGACAGCGAGATCGTGTGGAGGGAGAGGCTCTAGGGCCGGCTAAAGGAGGAGGAGATGTGGCAGCTAGGTAGGGAGAGGAGAGGGGCGCATGGAGGGGAGAGGGGGTGGGTAGCGGCTAGGGTTTAGGGAGGAGGGGGCGCATGAGGAGGGGGGCGCATGGAGGGTGGGGCACCAGCCCTTTGCTGCCCAAAAACTCGACCACAAGGCCCAAAACACTCCCACCTTCGGCCCACGAGGGTCCCCCAAGGCCCAAGTTAGGTCCCCCAAGACCCAAACTCCCCTAGAAGGCCCACAATCTTCCCCGGAAAGGCTCAAATTCACGGGATAGGTCCAAAAACATAATACGAAAGTCATACCTAAGTGCCGACATCGAGAATGCCCCAAACCGTCATTCTGTAGTGTCACATTCTCCCCCCTTAAACAGGATTCGACCTCGAATCCGAGGAACACCAATTCGACACACAAAGTCCACAAGGGACCCAACTTCCAAGTTAGGACAAAACAACTGAAATGCCAACGCAAAGACTTCAAACAGAAGCGAACAACAAACCAACTCTCCAAACCCACTATTGACAAAAATGACTTGACTTAGCTCAACTATGCTCAACTTGTCACGATTCCTCATTCACTTCAATGTCTCCTAAAATTTCCAAGGGACAAAATAATTCCTAGCAATCTGGATTACAAGGAATTTCCTGAACCAGATAACTCATATCACTATCTTCATAATTGATCTGACAAAACTAAGACTAGATTTTCCTTTATCACTACAACACACTATACCTCTTACTCGATTATTCTTCTCAACAGAAGAGGGTATTAATTTCTAAACTCAACAGAGGTCTAATCTCCTCTTTGTACCACTCTATCATGATTCATCAAGCGCAAGATGACACAATCATCGTGAGACACATCCATTTAACAAACATTTAACCTTCTTCACCATTAGTATTTGAACGGTTAGCTAAGGTTCCAAACTTGAACCCCGAAAGAATTAATTACACACGATCTCCTCCTTTCCAATTAGTTGATCTTTTTCACAGAACAACCTCAATCCACTAATGCCCTCGAAAGAATTTGCTCACTTGGCAAAATTTTCCTTTCCAATCACAAACTACATTATATTTTCATTCTATCTTCTCCTAGGCGTACCTCACACCCAAAGACAATTAGCCAAGACAAAGCTCACGACAGAACCTTTTTATATCATAATTTCTATAACATTTACTAACACCAAACGATATTCTCAAACGAGAATACCAACAAAAGCAACTCCCTTTAGTCGGATGAACCACATTCATCAAATCTAATCCCAAAACGCCACAAATCACTTTGGAACAAAGATTTGACAACATCGAAAGACCACTCTATTTCTTTTCCTAAGTCAAGTCGCAAAGGAAAAAAACTCCAATCTCAATTCAATGCGATACATTTCGCATCGGGGAGCACTCAACCAAAAGAGAGAGACTTCACTCACATCTTTGACATAAATTCTTAACAACCAAATACAACTCAACTCACTTTCACCAATGCCAAACTTGTAATTTTAACCAAAATCACATTTTGGAAGAGAAAACCGATTCTCAAATCACACCCAAGAATCCACAACCGCCACAATCACCCTCAAAGAGAAAAGGAATCTCAATTATCTTACAACATAGCCAACTGCCAGAAATTCTTCACTCTTTCTTTTCATGCTAGAGAGCAATGGAAATCTTGATTCATGACTTGAATGCAAACTTTTCAAGAGGACTCCGGATTAGTCATATATTCATATATGACTTTCTCACCGACCTGGCTCATCAACTCTTTTATGATAAACATCGCATTTTAACAATAGTCAATATTTCAGAAGAGAACATCAATTCTCAAATCACACATTTGCACCCACAATCGCTACAAATTCTTTCAAAGAAAAAGGGGGACTCATTCCCAAAAGAAACACTTCACCAGCAAAATCACTCATGGAACGTTCATAAGATCCACCTTTTTGAAGCACTTTGCAAACACCGCACACATTTTCCAAATAAAGCCAACTCTAATCACAATAGAGTTACAAGTTAAGTGCCTAACTCCAAGGTTTCCAACACAACCCACCATATCCATTTACTTCCTTTACATATGGTTTCCAAAGATAATTCAATTGAACGCGAAAGAGCGCGATCCACTCAAAACTCTTGGGTATAAATCCATACTCATAGCCTAAGCTAAACAAATTAGCCAAAACCAAAGATTGGTACCAATCACTACAAGTTTAGGGAAACTCTGAAATACAACATAAGGAATACTTTGCCCGAAAGCATTCAACCAAACTAGCAAACCACCAAACCAGTCCAAAAGTTTTAAACACCAGCTCAACATAGATCCCACCATACCTAGTAATCCACAACGCTTACCATTAAAGATTTCCAAATTCACTATTTACTCAATGAAAAGGCCGATCAGGATTTAACAAAAAACTTCATAGCAAATTCTTTTTCTAATTACCTTTCCCACTACTTATGAATAAAGTTATTGATGCTTAACATAAGGCATCCAACCAAGACTAACTCATCATGATCCACACAGACCAACACATCATAAACAACGTATTCTATACTTAAAACATATTCAACAGATACTTAAGCATGTTCAACCTATCCATTCTATACCACCCATACGTCAACATCTTGGCAATTGAAACTTGTTCAATCAGTAAATGACTTCAACAAGTAAATATTATCTCCACAAGACAAAGTTTGTAAATATAATTCTAAGATATACATTCATTAAGGATAAAACTCTACATCATGTTAATTGTCCATGGTTCACTCTATCACAACATGTTACAATTTCCTCCATTCAACCATGGTTTTCAGCAAGTAATCTAAACAATTACCACCACTACTAAGTCATCAATATCAATAAATGGACATAATCATAAAACAATAACATTGCTTTTAGCTACCCTATACAAAGGTTATAACAAAATTACCACTATACCACATACTCCAACTAGTTGAAATAAATTTAATAAGTTAGACCATCACGATGCTTTTACAACATCACCAAACAACAAAACCTATATTCTTCCAATTGACGTCAATACTAGCATTTCAGGAGTGCTGCGTACTTCCAATTATGCTAATAACTTGCAACATCATAAATAGCAACTCTAATCAACTTCTCAGTTAAGGTCACAAGCCAACACAAATAAATTTCTTTACCAACAAAGTTTCTTTAACAAAATCAGTAGTTTACATCATCTTAATGTTCTCACTACGCATCAAGGTTTAAATCTTTAAACACTATCAATGGTCATCTTCTCATGAAGTAAAAGCAGTGTGCTACCTCTTTTTTTAACACAAAGCTACAAATTCTAAGCATGTACGATCACACATTTAATCATTCTCGCTATGGAGTAATCTACAACACTTGAAGTTTATTTAATCTCAAGCTAAAGATAACAATTACATTTAATTGATTCAACTCACCAATTAACTTAGAAGTGCATCGTTTCCATAAATCACATTGTTACATACTACATAACATGCTAAACAACAATTTTCACTTTTGACAAATAATTTCAGTAAAATGAATACTTACTTTAATTGCAGCATTTTCTATTTAAAACTCAACCAAAGTTCACAAAGAACTTGACTCTCAAAGTTGCAATGGGACATGACTCACACTGGATCATGTAAAAGATCTCCAAAACACACTTCAATCTAAAAGACTCCCACAGAAGGGAACCAAGCGATCAAGTAAACCTTTACGGACAAAGCCACAAAACATAAATTGACACATCTAAAGTTTCTGCACACCACTTCAATAACTTCCTTTAAACTCATAGTAAGACACACAAGAACCAAAACTATACTTTTCTTTGCAAAGCAATCAACAAACCGGTGTCAAAGCCAAAAGGCGAACAAAAAGGCGCAACACTAAACTCTTCTTCTTCGTCTTCAGCCAAGGAAGACAAAACCACAACCCGCCGAAGGATCAATCCGCGAAATACAAATACCAAACATTTTTCCTTTGATTCAATCAACTAAAACAAAGAAAACCAACCAAAACCGATCATCAGAACGGTAAAAGAAATAAAAAAAGGATCCACCATCAAGTTTTCTAATCAACTCCAACCAACTACCCGGTCTACGACAGAAAGGATAAGCACTCTCCCTAGGGGAGGGTAATAGTCTTTTGATGATGGCTCTCACCGGCCACACCAATAGTCCACATAACATTACGACGAACAATAGAAGGTGACCGAAAACCTCCGGCACCACAACCTCACTACATCATAAATATAGCAATTCAAACAATACTTTCGTAAATATAACATCATGCATCATCAAATGTAGCATTCAACATCAAAGCTTAAATACAATATTTAAGCGGATGGCAACGATACCCATAGCCTTCCTACTGTGCATCAGAGTGTGTCAAGTTTTAAATTAGTTAACCAAACTATTTCAGATTTTAAGGTTATTGCCCTAAGGCCAAATTTTAACAAGTAGACCTATGCCATGTTTCTACTTTTCCAAGTCAATATTTTAATTTACTCTAGAGTAATTTACTACATTCACATACCACGGACCTAAAGCCCGCTCTGATACCAACTGTAACACCCCGGCATCTAGTATGCCTGAATGTTACCAAACATAGACTAAACAACATCTAAATACCACAAATAAAAATAAATTACAGCAAAGGTGCAAATGCTAAAATGAAAAATTTTGGCAGCATCTCCTTTGTTTTTCCATGATTCGGAGCAACAACAAATTATCACAAGTTATATCATAATGGGAAACATCTAAAACAGCAATAACAAGTGACATAGCAACAATACAAGTCCAGGATAAAGCATTCAACCACTTCATGAGCTAAATGAATCAAATAATAAGACCGAGCACACAGTTAAGCAATTCTCCAAGTTTCATGGCATTACTTTTATTATCATGACTCCAAATGATAACACTGTCTAATTTGTGTGGAGCTACGTGTAGATGTGTAGCTAACCCCTTTTTTCCCGCATGCCGGTTTCATGGCACCTAAGAAAAACAACATAAACACAAGCGTGAGTTCATCACTCAGCAAGTATATTGCAATGGAACAAGAAAACACATTCCAATACCTTCATCACCACTTTTCATATACAACATCATAAACATCTCATATTCACAGTGTATGCATCTCATTGACATCATCATATAACATCATCATATAATGCAATGCACATATCTCCTTGAAGCACATACCGGTATTGCCGAGTGCACACCCGTCGGCGTGCACCCCCTTTCCCCTTCCATCCTGTAGATGGAGGGTGCCTACTCTTACTGACTCGCTCCCATGCACAACCGTGGATGGGACTACGAGGTAGGTCTTTCGTGTTCACTACGTGTGAACACAGAGGCCCGCAACAGCATGGGTCGCCTCTTCCATTATGAATGCACATATGACATAAACATAAACAACTTGCACATAAACTCAACTAATCATTGCAAAGCCTCATAATAAACCATTTTCATCATGTCGCAAGCAAGAGTCCATCATGGCATCATATCATAAAACATGTGTAAACCATCTCATTATCAAATATTACGGCTCCCTAAGCCGCAAGCACTACAATACACTTGCCTTTAACCCTTCGGAATGGTGTGGCGGGTTGTAGGATCGAAACACACAAATATAGCAATCAGAGGGGGGTGAATGATTATGCGGAAGCTAAAACCAAATTCTTAATCTACTAAAAGTTCACCCCAAAACAGAACCAAATAATTGCCTCGTATTCGACAAAAACAGAATGATAGTGGTTCCGTAAAAACGCGAATTCCCAGAGATCCAACCGTTAGATTGATCTGAAATTTGGACACAAGAAATTAGATTCCAATACGAATCGAACCCATAAAGAATCTGCTCAATCGGACTTACGGATCAAAAGTTATGACCTTCGCAAGCTTGCTGTGACAGAAGATAACGAGAATAGATCTAACTAGAATTGTAGCTCGCCGAAAGATTTGAAGAACTTGATCTTTATTTCTCCTTTCTTTTGTCTAAAGTACTCCAAAAAAAAGAGTACAACCTTAAAGCTTGCTCAAAGCTTGATGCCCTTCAATAGGAGACAACCCCTCCTATTTAAAGGAGCAAAACACAAGGAGTCATGAATACAATTCCTACTCCTAATCCTAGAAGGAGTCCCACTCCTAATCCTAGAAAGAGTATGTATTCAACACAACTCCTCTTGGCCCAACCTGGCCGAGTACAACTCTTGCACGCGTATAGCAACCCTACCATACTCACGTGACTAACACTTTGCACGCGAATGACCTCCTGCCATTCTCACGTGACTAACCATTCTTCATGTGCACCATTCTCTTAGCCCGAACGTTCTGCATGACATCCTTGACCACCAAGACCTCAGTTCCCCCTGAACCTAGTCCCGAACCTCAGTTCCTCCATGAACTTAATTCCGGTCCCGTCATCGACCACATTCGCCCTCGAGCAATACCTACACATGAACAAACCACAAAACGATTCCGAGCACAAATCCGCGACTTGACTCACATTAAACCATGCAACCACTCACAGGAGTGCATTGCATTAAATATTCTAAGAACACGATTTCAAAACACGAACCAAAACCTTTGCAAAAATCAAAAAGCTTTTCAAATAATCAAACTGATTTCAGATCTTTTCAAATAAAGAAACCAAAAAATAAATCTTGTCGAAATATCAAACTGGTTTCAAATCTTTTTCAAATACTCATCATCAAAATCAAATGGATCAAAAATAACGATCCTTCACAGGTTGATGATGCCGCTCCTGGGGTCACACCACCTGCAAATACATGTTTTCACTCAATATCATACCACCCAAGAAAGTACAAAACTCAGAACACAATGATTCTACCCGAAACCCCAAAAACCTGAAAAACAGATCAATCTGTCCGTCGGGACAACAGGCTTCCAACAATCACAACTTGAGTTATAAAACTCCAAATTAAGTAAACGAGTACATCATCGCGAAGCTTAGGAAATTTCCTAGATTTTTCTAAGTATTGGGAAAAGCTGATTCGGCATCTAAAGTTGTCTAATCTACAAAACAATACATTCTGTCCCAATCACGTCACAGTTTTGAACACGTTCGGTAAAACAGCCATAACTTTCAAACGGCTGATTAGAATTACGCGTTCTTGGTGTCCAATTAAAGGTAATTCAATTACCTATAACTTCTTCAATAGGAAGATGACCAAATTCCGTATCTAAAATTGCTAAAACTCAAACCCTAGGTCGAACATCCAATCTGCCTGAAACAGAACGTGGGACAGCAAAAGCAATCTCCCTAATCTCATCTAGGAACAGCACCTAAACACCAGATTTAACCATGAAATTACCCATCTAACAGCACCTAGACCACCCCGAACAAGACCCCAAATCCGTACCTCTTCTTGGCGGATCACCCGGTCGACGAACGTCTTCTCCTCACGACCCGATCTCTCCTCCAATCGCCGGGAACGCCGGAATCGCCGGGATCGCCGGATCCTCTTGGATGGAGAGTTCCCGGACAGCGAGATCGCGCGGAGGGAGAGGCTCTAGGGCCGGCTAGAGGAGGAGGAGAGGTGGCGGCTAGGTGGGGAGAGGAGAGGGGCGCATGGAGGGGAGAGGGGGTGGGTGGCAGCTAGGGTTTCGGGAGGAGGGGGCGCATGAGGAGGGGGGACGCATGGAGGGTGGGGCAGTAGCCCTTTGCTGCCCAAAAACTCCACCACAAGGCCCAAAACACTCCCACCTTCGGCCCATGAGGGTCCCCCAAGGCCCGAGTTAGGTCCTGGAAGGCCCACAATCTTCCCCGGAAAGGCTCAAATTCACGGGAGAGGTCCAAAAACATAATACCAAAGTCATATCTAAATGTCGACATCGAGAATGACTCAAACCGTCATTCTGTAGTGTCACATTAAGTGTTACATTTCCTGATAACTAATTGGCCGATTTAGCTTTTCAAAGGTTAATTCCTCCATTGAAGGAAATATTTGGTTGCCAAGAGTTTACTAATTTGAGCCACCCGCTGCATAGAGTATCGAGTCAAGAAAGCCAATTATTTGAAAACAGAGGTTTTAAAGATAGGTTCAAAAGTAATAAGGAAAAGAAAAGCCTAATATTAACCTTGTTGAATATGAGTTGGCTAGCTCATCCGAGGAAGATGTGACCAAAATAAATGTAGCAGAGTGGATTAAGGGGAGTAAAATGTCCCTGGTATGTTCCTGGCTTAAGCCGACTAAAGTTAAGTCAGAAGTTAAATATGCTTTTGATGTGGCCAAGTGTGATTGTATTTTTGATTTATTATTACAAGAAAAGGTTATACGATTGTATGAGGGTCACACTTTACCATTGGCTAAAGAAATCAAGAAACGAAGATATTGTAAGTGGCATCATTCTTTTTCATATAATACTAATAACTGTAATATTTTTTGACAACAGATTCAATCGCTATTGAAGACGGCCGATTAAAATTTGTCGAGGAGCCGGCAATGCAGCTAGATGCCAATCCGTTCCCAGTCAATATGGTTAGTTGCTAAACAAAGGGGAAAGATTTGGCACGAGATGATCAGATCCGTTCACTAGCAACATGTAACACCCCGGCATTTAATATGCCCGAATGCTACCAAACATAGACTAAGCAACCTCTAAATACCACAAATACATGTAAATTACAGCAAAGGCACGAACGCTAAAAACCGAAATTTCGGCAGCATCTCCTTTGTTTTAACATGAATTGAAGGAACAACAACAGCATAGCAGTAAATGGAAATATAAGAGGCATCTAAAATAGCAATAATTAACGGCATGACAGCAATATAAGTCTAATTCCAAGCATTCAATGTCTCTATGAGCCAAACGAACAATAAGACTCTCATATCGCAAAACTAAACCATAAATCAATAAGCATCACACTTAAATTTTTATCAAGACCAATTAAATGACTGTGGGAACAAATAAGTGAAACTACGTGTAGAAGTGTGACTAGTTCCCTTCCCCGCATGCCGGTCTCATGGTACCTAAAACAACAAGAAAGCACAAGTGTGAGTTCAACACTCAGCAAGTATATTGCAATGGTACAAAAGAACAATTACATAGCTACAACAACTCACATCATGTTTATAATCTTATTCATGTTCACATATCATTATCATCACCATCATGTATGCAATGCGATGCGATGCACATGTCTCCTGGAAACTCATACTGGCATGGTTGAGTACACACCCGTCGGTGTGCACCCTCTCCCCCCTTCCATCCCGAAGATGGAGGGTGCCTACTCCTCGCTTCCATTTACCGCGGTGGATGGAATCACGATGTAGGACTTACTCAATGGCGCCCCGGACTAGTCATAACTTTCTCACCGACCTTACCGGACTAGTTATGACATTCTCAACGACCCGGCCATGTATCATGCCATGTATGCAAACATGCCAACATTATAGATAACTTGTACATGAACACATGGCATCATAACATAATAAAACATATTCATCATATCAATGGCAAACATTAAAGCATGGCATGTGAACATATCATATATTCAATTTCAATCTCAACAAAACTAGCAATCTACAACCCGCTACCCATTCCAATACACTTGCCTCAACCACGGGCGACGGATTGGCGAGAAGTAGAGGGCACCCCCGGGGTCACACCACCTGCACATAGGCACCACACACTCAAAATCATGCCCACAAAACAATGCACAAACACTCTTCTACCCCGACTTTGCAAACTACTCGCACAACCCAAAAACAGAGGTTCTGTCCCGTCGGGACAGCAGATTTGCAACGAGCATAACTTGGGTTCTAAAACTCCGAATCGATTAAACGAGTACATTCTCGCATAGCTTAGGAAATTTCCTAACTTTTTCTAAGTATACGGAAAAACTGATTCGGAATCTAAAGTATTTTAATCTACAGAATACCGTGATCTGTTCCAATCACGTCATAGTTTTTAACACGCTCGGTAAAACAAGCATAACTTTCAAACGGCTGAGCGGAATTGGACATTCTTTATACCCACTGAAATGTATTGAAGTTACCTACAACTTCTTCAACAGGCGGATGACCACATTCAGAGTCTAAATTGGTGAAAACCCAAACCCTAGGTCGACTGCTCATGCTGCCCGAAACAGAGAACCTGGCAAACTCTAGATTTCATCTAATCTACCCAATTACAGCACCACCAATTGATCTAGAAACATGAAATCAACCCCTAGAACAGTACCTATACCAACCCCAAGGATTCCCCTAGCCATACCTTCGCCCGACGAACGATGAACCGACGGATCTCCTCCCGGTTCGCGCGATCTCCTTCCTCGCTCCAAATCGACCGGTTCTCCTCATCGCGGAGCGCTCCAATGGACGGATCTTTGGGTTGGTGAGGTGGAGAACTCCCCTAGGGGCAGCAAGGGTGGTGGAGAGGTGAGGAGAGGGGTGGTGGTGCAATGGGGAGGTGGCGCAAGGGAAGATGGGAGGCGGCTAGGAGAGGGAGGTGTGGGGGCGGCTAGGGCAATGGGGGGCGCATATGGGCTGGGGGTGGGGCGCAAGAAGGCTGGGGGAGACGCACCAACCAGGTCATCTACTCCTATTTGGACTCAAACTCCTTCCCACCAAAGCCCACGATCCTTTCCCTTACGCCCAAACTCCCCCGGAAAGGCCCAAACTCCCGGAATCGGCCCGGAAACGCAAATAAACCTCATACCGTATGGTTTTAGCCTCAAATTTCATATTTTATAATGTTTTGACCTCAACATTCACATTTTATAAGGTTACGACACTCCGTGGTGTCACATTCTCCCCCCTTCAACAGGATTCGACCTCGAATCCAAGATACACCAATACGCAACCCAGCAAAGCAAAAGATAGCTAGGTTTCACATCACATACCTGAGGCGAAAAGCTCGGGATACTTCTCGCGCATGCGAGACTCCAGCTCCTAAGTCGCTTCTCTCTCGGTCTGATGTGACCATAGGACTTTGACAAACTTGAGCGTCCTGTTCTTCATCACTCGCTTCGAAGTTCCCAGAATTTTCACAAGACGGGACTCGAAGGTGAGGTCCTACTCAAGCACTAATGGTTCCAACGGAACCACCAACTCCGGATCATGCAAGTATTTTCTCAGCATCGAAACATGGAACACATTATGCACTCCTTGCATTGACTCCGGTAGCTCCAGACGATAGGCCAGCTTACCAACTCGGGCGATGATAGGAAATGGCCCAACATACCTCGAACTGAGCTTCCCCTTGGTGCCAAATCGAACCACACCCTTAGTGGGAGATACTCGCAAGAGTACGCTATCACCCACCTCAAACTCCAAATCTCGCCTCCTCACATCAGCATAGCTCTTCTGTCTGCTCTGCGCTGCAAGAAGGTTCTGCCGTACCTCCGCCACGCGATCAACAATCTGCTGAACCTAATCCGGTCCGAGAACTGCTCTCTCGGCCACAGCATCCCAACAAAGTGGCGATCTGCACTTCCGGCCATACAATACCTCATAAGGAGCAGCCCGGATGCTGGAATGATAGCTGTTATTATAAGCAAACTCTGCCAAAGGCAAATGATCTTCCCAGCTACCTTTCCAAGCCATCACACAGGCCCTGAGCATGTCCTCCAAAGTCTGAATGGTACGCTCAGACTACCCATCCGTCTGAGGGTGGAAAGCGGTACTAAGGCGAAGCTGTGTACCCAAAGCACTCTGCAAACTCTCCCAAAATTTAGAAACAAATTTCGCATCCCGATCAGAGATAACGGTCTTGGGTATCCCATGCAGTCTCACAATCTCCCGCACGTAGATGGGAGCCAACTCGCTCGCTGAATGGGTAGTGCGGATGGGAATGAAGTGTGCAGACTTGCTAAGGCGGTCCACCACAACCCAAATAGCATCCTTCCCTCGTGGAGTATGAGGTAGGCCAACCACAAAATCCATGGAGATGTCATCCCACGGCCACACAGGGATCTCCAATGGCTGCAACAGACCAGCAGGGCGCTTGTGTTTGGCCTTGATCTTCTGACAAATCCCACAAGACGCCACATACTTGGCAATATCCACTCTCATCCTTTTCCACCAGAAATTCTTTTTCAAATCCCTGTACATCTTGGTCTCCCAGGATGGACCGTGTACGGGGTGCGATGAGCCTCCTTCAGAATATCCTCTTTCACTTGGGACTTCTGAGGTACGCACAAACGACCCTGAAACCTCAAAGCTCCCGCATCATCAACGGTAAAGTCTCCAGACTTGCCATCCTCAAGGCGCTTCATCACCTGCTGGAGCAAATGATCATGCTGTTGTGCCTCCCGCACACGCTCGGGAATCGCTGACTCAAGAATCAATTGAGTTTCAGCTTGCACGGTCCCATAAGCGATGAGGAGACTCCCAATCACTCAAAATCAGCAACAAGACAATCAATGACAGGGGGCATTGTCTTGCGACTGAGAGCGTCAGCCACCACATTTGCCTTACCCGGATGGTACTGGATAGTGAGGTCATAATGCTTTATCAATTCCAGCCACCTCCTCTACCTCAAGTTCAAATCTTTCTGAGTAAAGATGTACTTGAGGCTCTTGTGATCAGTGAAGATATCACAAGACTCACCATACAGATAGTGCCTCCATATCTTCAATGCAAACACCACAGCGGCTAGCTCAAAATCATGTGTGGGATAGTTCTGCTCATGCTTTTTCAGCTGCCTCGATGCATAAGCAATCACCTTGCCATCTTGCATGAGCACACAACCAAGTCCCAAACGAGAAGCATCAGAATAAACAGTGAAGCGCTTCCCAGGCTCGGGAAGGGTAAGAACAGGAGCATTCACTAACTTCTCTTTCAAAGTGCAGAAACTGTGCTCACACTCTGCAGTCCACTGAAATTTCATCCCCTTCTGAGTCAGCTGCGAAAGTGGCTTGGCAATGATAGAGAAATCCCGCACATAACGCCGATAGTAGCCAGCCAACCCAAGGAAACTACGCACCTCTTTGACATTGGAAGGCCTCTTCCAATCCAAAACTACTGAGACTTTGTTCGGATCTACAGATATGCCCTCTGGATTGATGATGTGGCCAAGAAAACCCACTTCTGAAATCCAGAACTCGCACTTTTTCAGCTTAGCAAAGAACTGATTCTCCCTAAAGTACTTAGCACAAGCCTCAAATGCCGCTCATGCTCCTCTTCTGATTTAGAGTAAACCAGAATGTCATCGATGAACACTACCACAAACTCATCAAGGTATTTGTGTAGCATACTGTTCATCGCCTCCATAAAAACGGAAGGAGCATTAGTTAGTCCAAAAGACATAACTTTAAATTCATAATGCCCATACCTAGTGGAGAAAGTAGTCTTCTCAATGTCCTGCTCCCTCACACGGATCTGATTGTACCCCGACTGAAGATCAATCTTGGAGAACACATTTGCTCCCTTCAGTTGGTCAAACAGATCCTCAATGCGAGGCAAAGGATACTTGTTCTTGACTGTCACTTGATTAAGAGCACGATAATCAATGCACATACACCAACTTCTATCCTTCTTCGAAACGAAGACGACGGGTGCTCCCCATGGTGACACACTGCGCCGAATAAATCCCTTGGCCAACAGATCCTCCAACTGCTTTTTCAACTCGTCTTGAAAAGGACGAGCCAAGCGGTAAGGAGAGATAGAAATAGGTCGAGTGCCAGGAACAAGATCGATACGGAACTCCACATTCCTCACAGGAGGTAAACCAGGCAACTCGTCAGGGAACACATGAACAAACTCCTTCACTACAGGAATCTCCTCAATGGAAACTGAAGAAGATGGCTTTTCTGACATAGCCATGAGGAAACCCAACTGCCCCAAACGGCGACCAGAAAACAGACTAGCCAAAGCAAAGACGGAACTGGAAGGTATACCACTCTGAAAGGTCAACTCTACCCCTGACGGGCCTGCAAGGTAACCGTCCTCCAAAAGCAACAGATCTTGGCACGGTACTGATGCAACCAGTCCATGCCCAAAATGACATCAAAAGGAGCCAACTGGATCACCATAAGATTCGCAAAGAAAACCTCATTATCATGGCAATGGTGCAACCCAGGCAAACCAAAGAACTAGCAATCAAACCCCCAGGAGAACTGACTATCACAGACTCAGAAATCCGCTGAACTCCCAACTTAGCTCACTAGCAAACTCAGATGACACAAAGGAGTAGGATGCTCCGGAATCAAACAGAACAAAGGCATCAACTGAATCCACAAGCAAAGTACCTGAAACCACCTCTGGATGCCCGGCTGACTCGGCGGTCGGCAAGGCGTACACTCCTGGTGGCGCCGGGACAGTGGGAGCCCCGACACCCGGCTGATGCCCCAACAAAGCTGGGGGCGGAGGAGGCAACTGAGGAGGAGCCGATGGCTGCGGGCACCAGTAGGCTGCTGGTGGTGCCCACGCAAAGGGCGGCTGAGGAGAGGAAGCCGCCATCATGTGCACCGACCCTCTGGAAGACGCCGCTGGAGTGGGAGGAGAAGGCACCGTCTCCCACTTGATGATGCTACCGGGATTCATCCGACAGACTCGCCCCATGTGGCCGGGCATGCCACAGTGGTTGCAACTCCCGGTCCAACCACACTCCGATGCACGGTGCTCACCACCGCACTTGAAACAAATCATGCCCTGCCCGAGCACAGGACGAACAGCCGCTCGCGAGGAAGATGACTGGGGCGGCTTCATCTTAGCCCATGCGGAGGAGCCCTGTCCTCCCTTGAACTTCTTGAAGATGGGTCGCTGAGAAGACCCACCTCCTCCACCAAAAGTCCTCTTCTGGCCCCCGCCTGGAGCCGCTGGAACCCCTGAACCACCAGGGTTTTGCTTATCCCTGGAGAGCTCCAACTCGAGCTCCATGCCCTTCGCCTGCTACACCACGGAGCAGAAGTCACGAGGGACAGTCGCTCCCATGACAACTCTGAACTCCTGGTTGAGGCCTCTACGGAACCTCCTCGCCTTCTCCCTGTTGTCAGCTGCCACCGCCGACACAAAGCGAACCACATTATTGAACTCAGCCTCATACTCTGCCACCGACCTCTTTCCCTGGGAAAGAGTCGTCAGAGTATGCTCCATCCTCTCAAGGAAAGACTCTGGGTAGAACTTGGCTCGGAAGCGAGCCACAAAGTCCTCCCAGGTGATAGGTCCAAGAGCGGGGGCTCTAGCAGCCAAAACCCCCTCCCACCAGATATCAGCTTGGCCCTTTAGCTGAAAGGCCACAAAACATACTCTGTGGACCGAGGTCAACTCTAGGACCTCAAACTGCCGCTCCATGTACCGCAGCCAATCTGCGGACTGGACCGGCGTGCCCGCTCCGTCAAAAGTGTCAAGGCGGAGGGACATCCACTCCCGAAGACTCATCCTCGGCTCCGGCACAGCGGGGGCAGCAACTGGGGCCGCTGCAGGTGGAGGCACTTCAGCAGGGGCTGCCCGCAACTGCTGGCGTAGCTCCTAAACCTCCCTCTACAGAGCCTGAACTAAATCCGCATTGGCGGCGGGTACCTCAGCCTCTGACTGTGCCGCCGGGAGCTCCTCCTGCGCTAGCCCATGAGCATTGAGCGAAGCACTACCCTCAGCTACAGACTCAGCAACTCCCTGGGAACCTCGCCCCTAGCCTCCATGGCCACGGCGACCACGGCCTCTACCCCTCGGCATGGCTGCTACAGACAGACAACCATCCCATCACATAAACATAAGCACAACATATAATCAAGAACAAAGATCAAACATCATCATAGACATAGTCTTCATCAAATAATCAAGCGCAATGCAATGATGAACCAAAACCCCATCCTACTGTGCAACCAAGTGTGTCAAATTTTAAATTACTTATTTCACTTTTGCAAGTTTTAATGTTGCTATCCTATGACAAAGTTTTAGTTAAAACCTAAGCCATCTTTCTAAGTTATTCCACATCACATTTTAGTTGTAACCTAAGGTATGACACTAAAAAAATACACATTCCAAGGACCTACAGCCCGCTATGATACCAACTGTAACACCCCGGCATTTAATATGCCCAAATGCTACCAAACATAAACTAAGCAACCTCTAAATACCACAAATACAAGTAAATTACAGCAAAGGCACGAACGCTAAAAACCGAAATTTCGGTAGCATCTCCTTTGTTTTAACATGAATTGAAGGAACAACAATAGCATAGCAGTAAATGGCAATATAAGAGGCATCTAAAATAGCAATAATTAACAGCATGATAGCAATATAAGTCTAATTCCAAGCATTCAATGTCTCCATGAGCCAAACGAACAATAAGACTCTCATATCGTAAAACTAAACCATAAATCAATAAGCATCACACTTAAATTTTTATCAAGATTCCAATTGAATGACTGTGGGAACAAATAAGTGAAACTACGTGTAGAAGTGTGACTAGTTGCCTTCCCCGCATGTCGGTCTCATGGTACCTAAAACAACAAGAAAGCACAAGCGTGAGTTCAACAACTCACATCATGTTTATCATCTTATTCATGTTCACATATCATTATCATCATCATCATGTATGTAATGCGATGCGATGCACATGTCTCCTGGAAACTCATACCGGTATGGTTGAGTACACACCCGTCGGTGTGCACCCTCTCCCCCCTTCCATCCCGAAGATGGAGGGTGCCTACTCCTCGCTTCCATTTACCGCGGGTGGATGGAATCACAATGTAGGACTTACTCAATGGCTCCCCGGACTAGTCATAACTTTCTCACCGACCTTACCGGACTAGTTATGACTTTCTCACCGACCCGGCCATGTATCATGCCATGTATGCAAACATGCCAACATCATAGATAACTTGTAAATTAACACATGGCATCATAACATAATAAAACATATTCATCATATCAATGGCAAACATTAAAGCATGGCATGTGAACATATCATATATTCAATTTCAATCTCAACAAAACTAGCAATCTACAACCCGCTACCCATTCCAATACACTTGCCTCAACCACGGGCGACGGATTGGCGAGAAGTAGAGGGCACTGCCGGGGTCACACCACCTGCACATAGGCACCACACACTCAAAATCATGCCCACAAAACAATACACAAACACTCTTCTACCCCGACTTCGCAAACTACTCGCACAACCCAAAAACAGAGGTACTGTCCCGTCGGGACAGCAGACTTGCAACGAGCATAACTCGGGTTCTAAAACTCCGAATTGATTAAACGAGTACATCCTCGCGTAGCTTAGGAAAGTTCCTAACTTTTTCTAAGTATACAGAAAAACAGATTCGGAATCTAAAGTGTTTTAATCTACAGAATACCGTGATCTGTTCCAATCACGTCATAGTTTTTAACACGCTCGGTAAAACGAGCATAACTTTCAAACGGCTGAGCGGAATTGGACATTCTTTATACCCACTGAAATGTATTGAAGTTACCTACAACTTCTTAAACAGGCGGATGACCACATTCCGAGTCTAAATTGGTGAAAACCCAAACCCTAGGTCGACTGCTCATGTTGCCCGAAACAGAGAACCTGGCAAACTCTAGATTTCATCTAATCTACCCAATTACAGCACCACCAATTGATCTAGAAACATGAAATCAACCCCTAGAACAGTACCTATACCAACCCCAAGGATTCCCCTAGCCATACCTTCGCCCGACGAACGATGAACCGACGGATCTCCTCCCGGTTAGCGCGATCTCCTTCCTCGCTCCAAATCCACCGGTTCTCCTCGTCGCGGAGTGCTCCAATGGACGGATTTTCGAGTTGGCAAGGTGGAGAACTCCCATAGGGGCAGCAAGGGTGGTGGAGAGGTGAGGAGAGGGGTGGTGGTGCAATGGGGAGGAGGCGCAGGGGCTAGGAGAGGGAGGTGTGGGGGCGGCTAGGGCAATGGAGGGCGCATATGGGCAGGGGTGGGGCGCAAGAAGGCTGGGGGAGGCGCACCAACCAGGTCTCCTACTCCTATTTGGACTCAAACTCCTTCCCACCAAAGCCCACGACCCTTTCCCTTAGGCCCAAACTCCCCCGGAAAGGCCCAAACTCCCGGAATCGGCCCGGAAACGCAAATAAACCTCATACCGTATGGTTTTAGCCTCAAATTTCATATTTTATAATGTTTTGACCTCAACATTCACATTTTATAAGGTTACAACACTCCGTGGTGTCACACAACATCGGCTAAATTAGCTCAGTAAGTCGATGTGCTGTTTACTGCAAAGGGTGATGAAATGATTAAGATCTCGATCGGTTCTATTCAGATTGAGACCGGCCGTGAAGGTAGGAACTCAAGGACCATGAGGCCAAGAAGAGAACTCCAGGTCAGCAAGTGGTACAAAGCCAAAAAGTCGGTACCGCCACGAAAGTCGATAGAGAAATATAAGCCAACATTCTCTCAGTTGCTAGCTAAATATGAAAGAAGGGGTCGAGGGTTACAACGAATCCCGCTTATTGGTCGATGAATGTACATCAGCCAACTGGTGCTGAGAGAGCTCATGAGTGGTGCCCTTTTTGGTAATTTTGCTGGGAGGGGGGATTGGCTTTGTCATCACCACACATTTGCCCAATGCAGCATTATCTTGGGCAAAGACAAGAGCATCGCCAACCGGCTAAACAGAGGTTATCAGATTGGCCCTAGACCAACAATAAAATGACCAAAAGAAGAAGTTAGCGAGAGGATTTTTGAGCCGGTTCAAAATCGAATACAGCCATACCAAGGGCATGAGGAAAAGGTCGAGTCAGATTTGATTGGCAAGATACGAAAGCCGATTGAGCCCAGTCCACGATTGTGTCCTCCAGGATTGAGCAAGTCACAGAGAAGACGGCTTCAGTGTTTAAGAACTAAATAATTAAGGGAAGTCGATCAAGAAAAAGGGAGGGAAGAAGATTTCAATAAACTTCGTCAAATTAAACTCGTCAAGAAGGAATGGAGGACAAAGGAAATTGTTTGGGAAGAATTTGATCCAACTGACGATCTGGATTCCCCCATTTTTCACAATGATTCACCGCCATCGATGGACATCAACATGGTGTTTACTCTGCCTGCAGAGTTCAAGGTATGTGTGCCATCAGCTAAAGAATCGTTTGCGCAATTATGCTTTGGTTCATAGGATGCTGTCTTTGAAAATCCACAAGATGATCATCAGCATCTAAGGCTGTTGTATTTAAAAGACCATATTAACGGCAAGCCGATATTAAGAATGCTAGTGGATGGTGGAGCAACTGTTAATTTGATGCCTTATTCAACTTGCAAAAAATTGTATAAGACTCATGAAGATCTCATTAAAACTAACATGGTGTTAAATGACTTCACCGGAGATCCCACAAAAGCCAAAGGTGTCATGGTGATCGAGCTCACAGTCGGCAGTAAGACTTTGCCGACAGCTTTCTTTGTGGTTGATGCCAAAGGAAGCTACAGCATGTTGCTTGGCAGAGATTGGATACATACCAACTATTGCATTTCGTCGACTACGCATCAAAATTTGATACAATGGAATGGTGACAAAGTTGAGGTGATCGAGGCTGACACATCGGCTCATATAGCCATGGCCAGTCTAAAGGCCAATTGGCAGCATGATGGGGCTGAATGCATATCGAACAAAGTGCTTGAAGACTATGATTTCATATGCATCATCCAGATGAGTGCGATACTGTCGGGACCCGGATTTACAAATCCGAAACCCTCTGTGTATACTGCACTAGTCCAGAATCACGCTAGTGAACACAGTGGCAACAAAGTTGAAATATCATTCCATTCAACGAATTAACTAAGAAAGTAGCAATTAATAACGACGGACCTTATGGTCAAGTTTACATAACTATGCCTTAAGGCTTAAGAAATAAATAAACTCTTGTATCGGAAATAAAATAACTTGGGCTATATGACATGCCACAGGCAATCGTTTGGGGAAACGTCATCCTAGTTCTCATAATCTTCATAGTACTCCTCGTAGAACTCGATATTTCCTTGTTCTTCCTCAGCAACTGATCAACAAAGGCATAAAGCCGTGAGTACAAAAAGTACTCAGCAAGCCGTAGAGAATGCTGCAAATAATGTACGGCTTGACAAAGAATAGTCATATGGTTATTTTGCATAAAGCAGTAACTTGCATGTAAATACAATAAATAGATTCAAAGCATCGTTGACAAATGATAATAAATAACTGGTAAACCAATGGTAGATAACAACATAGGACTAGTGAGACATCACCCATCACCATTTGAAACCATCATCAACCATCAAACTCAATAGTAATAACTTTTGGCATCAAAACAATAGTGAACTCCCCGTTCACTTCCGATAATTCCATCATCCAACAAGTTATGAAAACTCTATACCTCGTGAGAAATTCCCAGGCACGTCTATGACCGCGGACATGGCTATTTGAATAGTTTGACACACTCTGCATAGGTTGTATAGTTTTACCCACAAGACATGATTATCTTTTAATGCCACGCGATTATCACACTTCCTTTGGTGTGCGACAGAGAGATCACGATAAAGGCCTTTACAATGATGTCTAAACCCAGTACTGCTCGATAAGGTTTCACCCCTCAGGGCCCCCTCTTGCACCATGTGAGTCTACCCGTCCATCCCGGAACCCACAAAACCACAATAGTACTCAAATTTAGACATTGCAAATTAATTAGCTAGGTCTGTTTCATACCAGACATGTGATTATACGGTTAGGCCCAGTTCAATGGTGCACAAGATTAAGTCCTTAAAGTATTCCGAAGCAAGACAACCACATCCCAAATGCGCTAACAGCACCCCCTTTACTGCACGATCACTTGCCCGAGTGAAAACAATTTTGTATAACCAAGACCAATGGCACACTGTGAGACCCCGGTTCAGCTATCCGAAATCTCCTGTATATTTCTGTACTAGTCTAGTACACACAATCAAAAGTGATACATCATTGCCGAACATAACGAAAATGTAACATAGATATAAAGTATTAGCCACATGGCTACTTATTACAACACTCGGTCACCCGACCAAAGTCACGGCAGCAGAAACAAAACAACCAGAAGCAAAACCCAAAGAACACCACAGGCGACGAAAAGACACACGACTAGTTCTCCTGGTGATCTTCCTCGAACTCCTCGGCGTAGAATTCACCGTCTTCCACGGCGTCCTGATAGTTCTCTGATGATAACAGTTTATGCAGCCCGTGAGTACAAAAGTACTCAGCAAGTCTGGGAAATTATGCACATGTGGGGCTTTCCAAGGGAAGGCTTGTTATGGTTCTTTTGCATAAAGCCAAGTTTCCTCAAACCATACTTAATAATAAGTTTCATAAAGCATATTTTAGCAATTCTTTTTAAAAATTGAATTATGCAGTATTTCAGTGAGGGTTCTATCCACCATCACTAGTATAAGGGCTCTATCCACCACAATTTTAAAAGATCAAGATTATCAACACATGACTCTATCCGTCATGACATAAAAATAGGTTCCAACTACCTGGTTGGCTCAATCCGCCAATTAAACATCCGAGAGTGCTAACCACTCCCGAATCCCAAAACATCATTTATTTTCAAAACCAAAACCTTAATCTACCAGTATGAAAGCATTCTTTGCTTTGCCCTTGACCGTAGGCACGGCTATTCGAACAGTTTTAACACTGCAGAGGTGTACAGCTTTACCCACAAGACATCATATTCCCTTAATGCCATGTACAATTAACACACTTCCATAGGTGTGCCGGCAGGGATATCATGACAAGGCCTTTACAATGTATACTCCTAACCCGACCCACCCGCTGAGGTTTCACCGCTGTTAGGGTTCTATCTACCCAGTACAGAAGCCTCCTCTTGCGCCATGTGAGAAAAATAGTCTTGCCTCTATCCGGCACTCACATTCCACCAACTAGTGAGTCTAAGTTAGGTTTCTACAAATTATTTAGCCAGGTCGTACCATGTTAGACATGTGGAAGTACGTTTATGCTTAGAATGGACAGTCATAAGCATCGGTTCTTAATTGACTTGGGGCGGTACTTGCACATTGGAAACTAGTGCTCAATCCGCACCCACCCGACATTCCAATCTGCCCAAGTCCAAATCCTTTTCCCTTTTATTTTGGAAAAACAGTACCAAATACTTTGGAATAATTCCCAAATCACAATTTAAATCACAACTTTTGTATAATCCCACCCATGAGTCATTTGCATCAATTCGGGTACTAAGCATACCTACCGTTCTAACCAACAAAAGTCACAATATAAGGTATACATGACATAGTAGAGGGTCCTAGGGTTACAATTAAGCATGGATAACAATAATCAAGGAGAAATCGCAATTGGGATTAACTAATCATTTATATTTGACATACGATGATAAAGATAGCGATGCATGTTTATAAAGCATTGAAAACACATTTGCAAACATGAGATCAAAATGCATCAAGGGACTTGCCTTCAGTCGTAGTGAGGATGTCGTACTCTTGAAGTTCGGCGGCGGGGTCGGCGGATGTAACACCCCAATTTTTGCTTTTCATGAGTTTAAATGAAATTTGGCACTTTTGTGAATTTTTGGAAATTTTTGGGATTTATTTAGATTTATTTGAATTTATCCCCATTTGAAATAATTAAAGAATTTAATTTTACAAATAATTTTTTGTTGGAAATATTTTATTTGAGTCCCAAATGTCCTAAAATATTTTCTAGAATTTTTCTGGAATTTTTCTGACTATTTTGCTATTTTTCTAGATTTATTTGAAATTTCTGCGAATTAATTGAATATTTAATCGCTGGAAAACCGAGTTGGTTGCACTGTTCATGCGACCGAGCCCGAGTCGGACTCGAGTTCGAGTCCGACTCGAACCCAGCCGCGCCGCGTCTGAGCCTAACCGAGCCGGACCGATCCGTGACCTGTGGACCGTTGGATCAAGATCCAACGGCCCACATTGAGCCACGTAGCCCACGTGCGCCGCACCACACTAACCCAGAGACCAGCCGATCTGGACCGTTGGATTTAGATCCAACGGTCAAGACCAACCCATACCGGTTCGAGCCGTATCCGGTCCGGATCCGGTTCCGCCCGCGCGATCGTGGCCGTTGGTTGCGCCACGTGTACGGCCCAGATTGCATCTTCCCTGTCCGAATCGCCGCCAGACTCCGCCGCCGTGTGGGCCTAGGGTTCCGCCTTTTACGCAAACGCCGAGGGTATTTAATGCCTGGGTCGCACCCCGAGGACCGCCTTGACCCCGCGTAGCCGTTGCCCTAGCCGCCGCCGCCCGTAGTGCCCCGACGCGCCCGCAATTGCTCACCGTAGTTTCTCTCTCCTCCACCACGGTTTTTGCTTCGCCCTACCATTGTCCGCCGTTCTCCACCGCGGCTGAGCCCAGTTCCGAGATCCCCAGACCGAGGCGCACCCGTGGGGATATTTCACCTCGCCGGAATCTCGTCCAAACGCCGTTGGGCGTGTCATCGTCTCCGTCTCCGGCCACCGCAGCCCTGCCGCGTCACCATCGTCGCCTCGAGCTCGGACAGCCGTCCGATCAAGATCAAACGGCCACGGTGAGTCCACGCGCGTAGGGTCAAGATCAAACGGCCAAGATCAAACGGCCACGATCAAACGGCCACGATCGAGATCGAACGGCATAGGGCGCGCCATGTGTCGCGCGCCGGGTCATGCCATGCCACCCCGCGGTGAGGATCAAAGCCGAGTGGATCTGGACCGTCCGATCTGAATCAAATGGCCCGGATCAACCGCGTTAATCACAACGCGTGAGATCCAGATTCAATCTGGGCCGTTGATTTTCAAATCAACGGCCGAGATCTAGCCACGTGTGCGGCAGCCGAACCGGCGCGTCCGCGTGGACAGAGGCGTGGGTCACTGACAGGGCAGGCCCGCCTGTCAGTGACACCGGTCCAGTGGACCAGGGCCACCGTGGACCGGGCTGTGCGCGTAGACCGCGTCCGTAGACCGGGACACGTGGCAGCACCCGGGTGGTGCCACGTGTCATGGTGACGTCATGCTAACATCATCGAGGGATTCGGCTGGTGCTGACGTCAGCAGGTCCACGTGGACCAATGAGGTGCTGACACGTGTCACCCATGACGCAATAATTATTTTCCGAAAAAGAAATTATTTATTTAATTCGGTTTATTGATTTCAAATATAGATTCAAACTTCAAACGCTTATAACTTTTGCGTTTTAACTCCGATTTGAGTGATTCAAATTTCTAAATTTTTATAAAATTGAGATCTACCTAATGGTGAATTTTATTTAATTTTTGGATAAAATTTTTTCTCTGTAATATTATTTAATTGATTATTTAAACTTTAACGCTTGTGACTTTTGCGTTTCAACTCCGATTTTGCCGATTCAAATTCCTAAAAATTCATAAAATTATGCTCTCTCTGTTTATGGACTTCATTTGGATGTTTGGACACTTTTTGTCTATTGTTTATTTATTTATTGCTATTTGCACGCTTTACGAGTAGACGTTGAAGTGCCCGAGGGCTTCGAAGGTGAAGTGTTGACCCAGGAGCCAGCCCAAGACCAAGAACAAGTATTCTTTGAAGGAAAGTTGTGCTTTGACCATGTTGATCCCATTTTCAAATTAATTTGATTTAAATTATTGCATGCTAGTTTAATTAGAAAATGCTTTACTTAATTTTGGGAAATTAGTTAAATGCCAACTTTGCTCTATGACACCTTGATTATTATCTATGTGCCATGACCCATTGTCACCCTATCACCCTAGTTGTGGATTATTAGTTGGGCATTATTAAATTACCAACATGGGTAATTAGACCGATGTAGTATGCTTAGCCTTGCCGCGTAACATGTGTTTTGACAATTACATGATAACATTGACTTAATGAGATATGGAACATGTTTTGAGAAGTGTCATGTGTTATGGATGATGATATTGATGGCACATGGTGCGTGGTAAACAACTGGGGTTTGATAAATAGTTTTCGACCGGGGCATGTGGCAAGAATGATCGGTTGGGCCAGTTGTGGCACCGGGAGCGTTGATTTGGTTCTTCGGGTAGTCTTGCCCTGGTCACCCTAAGGACTTAACCTTGCAAGCCTTTGAACTGAGTCAAACGTGCAACCACATGTCTGTAATGGGACGGACCTAGTTGATTAAGTTGCTAATAACGTCCCGGTGGGACCTCGGGGTGTCAACTATACCTTTTGTGTAGTTGTACGGGGGAGCGTACCGGGGCTGCGGCCAGGTACCCATCTAATGGTTGATTGGCCTAAACTTCACCTTCGCTAAGGGAAGGGTTAGTGTGCAATAACCGGGGAGGCCCACTTGTGCTGTTAGAAGTTTCCGAAAGATTTTGTTATGGACACTCGCCTTTGTGGTGTTTGGCTGTATCTTGGGGTAAAGTGCATAACCTCTGCAGAGTGTAGAATCTATTCGAATAGCCGTGTCCGCGGCATTGGACATCGCTCGAGAATTACAGTCAAGGGTTAGACTTTCTTGAAAATAACTTGGACTTGAAAGGTTTGGCCGGGTTTAATAATGACGTTGATGGAAATGTGGATTAGGAATGGGAAAGATGTTTATTAACTCCTGGAAAAGTTATTGATCTTATACTTGTTTTTACTGCTTTCGAATCTACATATGTTACTTGTCAAATGCTGTTTTACTGCAATTATACCATGAGCTGCTCCTTTGTACTAAGCCATGCATGTAGTATATTAGTTTGCATTCTATGCATGACTTGCTGAGTACCAAGTACTCACCCTTGCCACAATACAACATCAGTTGAAGACGAGTCTACACCAGCCTTGGAGGAGGAGCTCCAGGAGGAACCGTCTATCTAGGGAGCGAGCCCAGTCAGTTGCCTGTGGTATACTGGATGGCGCCACGAAGTTATTTTATTTTCCGCTGCTGTTATTTCTCTTTTAATAAGTTTTCGCCCTGCGAGGCGTATATTTGTAACTTGACCTTAAGGTCGAGCAACCAGCTTGGTTAACTAATTAAGGTACCTTATTATTTCGTTGAGTATGATTGTGATATTTACCAATGTTGAGACTGTGTGCACTAGCGCGTTCCTGGACTAGTGCTGAATACACAGAGGGTCCGGATTTACAAATTCAGGTCCCGACAGAGGTGGTATCAGAGCCAGGTTGACTGTAGGCTCACCCATAGTTAGATTGGTCGTAGTGAGGATAAAACCTATTTTCTAAAGATAAAATTTGTCAAGATAATGAACGAATTCTCGACTTACCCCCGTTCTTTCTTGTTCATACCCCTTGCTGAGTTTTTTTGCCTTCCACTTGATTTTAAAATGTTGCGTTCTTACGCGAGTGTCTTCTGATAGATGATGATGAAGAACAACTACGCCGAGTTATGGCAATTAATGCACTTTTCGATTTTTCATTACTGTTCAAATTCCGGCGAGGTTGAAGCCGAAAGGACACCGGGAATGGAAAGGTTTCGTCACTACGAATCCAACAGATCCGATCGTTCGCGATTTGGAGCATTGAATGGCAAGTTCTGGAGGATTGATTCATGGAGGCTATGAATGGAAGTTTCATGGAACTTCACTGGAAACTCTCCAACGTGAGGTTGAAGACAACACTGTAGCATGCCACGTGGCGCTCCGTGATTGGCCGAGGTTTACGCGAAAGTGACACCTTAGAGAAAAATTAGCAAAAATGGTCTAAAAATTCCGGAAAAATTCCTAGAACCATAAGGGAATATTTGGAACCCAATAAAATTGGTTTCGCCAAATTTGGATGAAATTTGGAGTTTTGAATATTCTGGGGTGAATAGCGGGAATTAAATAAAAGCTACGCGAGATAAAATACCAGAGAGCTTCCAAAAATCTTGGAAAAATTTTCAAAATGTTTTTAGAATATTTGGACCCTAATGCATTACCTTCCGGGATTTTGGGAGCATTTTTGAACTCAGGCGAAATTTCGGGCATGGACCGGAAGCTGGAAATTTGGTTTTTTCAAATGGAGGGAAATTGAATTCCGATTTTGGATGGATAGGAATGCCATGTTACATTAAACATGAACGAAATCCAAATTTTTGAATTTACTTAATTTAAATTAGATTTTCCCAAAAGGCCGAAAACGAGGATGTTACAAACCTACCCCCCTTAGAAAGAATCTCGTCCCCGAGATTCGGACGAAGAAAGAAAAAGATTAGGAAACTCTGCTCAAAGATCCTCTTCTCGTTCCCAGGTAGCTTCCTTCTCGGAATGATTACTCCACTGAACCTTACAGAATTTGATCACACGGCTTCGGGTTCAACGCTCGGCTTCATCTAAGATTTTGACAGGATACTAAGGATATGACAGGTCCTCTTTCAACTCCATTTCTTCATACGGAATCTGATGCTCGGGTATTCTGAGACACTTCTTCAACTGAGAAACATGAAAGACATCATGTACACCCGATAGCTGTGAAGGCAATTCCAATTTGTATGCGACTTCTCCTCTTCTGGCAATCACTTGGAAGGGACCAATGTAGCGGGGCGCTAACTTCCCACTAACTCGGAATCGACGCATTCCCTTCAACGGTGAAACTTTCAGATACACATGATCACCAGGTGCAAAACTTAATTCCCGTCGACGATTATCAACATAGCTTTTCTGTCTCGACTAGGCTGTCTTCAAATTCTCACGGATCACCTTAACCTTCTCTTCGGCTTCCTTCAGAATATCCGGTCCAATGATTTGTCCACCTTCTGTCTCTTTCCAATACAACGGTGTTCTGCATTTTCTCCCATACAAAGCTTCAAATGGTGCCATCTTTAGACTCGACTGATAGTTGTTCTTGTACGAGAACTCGACATAGGGCAAATTCTGATCCCAAGAAACTTTGTACATCAAAGCACAAGCTCTTAACATATCTTCTAATATTTGATTTATTCTTTCTGTCTGCCCATTTGTCTGGGGATGGTAAGCAGTACTGAAGTTCAAATTCGTACCCAAAACCTCATGCAACTTCTGCCAAAACCTTAAGGTAAACTGAGAACCTCGATCAAACACGATCTCCTTTGGCACACCATGCAAACACACAATCTTGGCCATATACAGCTCTGCGAGCTTATCACCCGAATATGTTGTCTTCACAGGAATAAAGTGTGCTACTTTTATTAATCTGTCCACAATGTCCCAAATCGAATCATATCCAGATTTGGTTTTGGGTAATCCAGTGATAAAATCCATTCCGATTTCTTCCCATTTCTAGACGGGAACTTGCAAAGGTTGCAACAATCCGGCTGGTCTCTGATGTTCTACCTTCACCAACTGGCAAACATCACACCGAGCTACAAAATTAGCCACTTATTTCTTCATATTGGACCACCAATATTTTTCCTTTAAGTCCGAGTACATCTTCGTACTTCCCGGGTGAATTGAATAGACAGAATCATGAGCCTCCTTCAACACTATATCCTTGATTTCCTTTTGGTTAGGGACTACTATTCTTTTTCCAAATCAAGCAGTACCTTTCTCATCTTCGGAAAATCCAGGATGTTTTCCTTTCTTTAACTCTTCCTTGAGGTTCGCAATATCCTTATCCTTCTTTTGAGCCTCACAGATCTGTTCTTCTAGGGTTGATTGCACTTCTATATTGCAAATGCAGCCTCCATTCACCAATTCCAAGTTAAGGTGTTGGAATTCTTCATGAAGCGCTGGTTGATTCTCTTGTACCATAACATTGTTACAGTAGCTTTTCCTGCTCAATGCATCCGCAACAACATTAGCTTTTCCAGGGTGGTAATGAATTACAATATTATAATCTTTTACCAACTCCAACCATCTTCTCTGCCTCAAGTTGAGATCGGACTGGGTGAAAATATACTTCAAACTTAAACCGTTAGGGTTCTATCTACCCTAGCAGCATATCCCTCAATGCATAACATACCAGTCAACACGGTGGCGCTCTCAGGAATCGCCTTAGCATCCACATAGTTGACGCGGCCACGGTTCGACGCAGGAAGTGGAGGTGGTGCAGTTGCGCCTTGAGGTCTTGGGGTGTTGGAATTGTTGCCGCTCCTCAGAAAGAGACAATCGTGGATGAAATGCCCCGCACGCCCATAGTTGTAGCATGGGCCCGGTCCAGAGTTCGTCACCACCCGCACTCCGGACTGTGGCTGCGGAGGCTGAGGAGTAGCGACAGGTGGACGGGTCATCCCAGCCGGTAGGGGAGGCACAAGAGCAGGGGCCCTCGATAGTGGAAGAGGGACAGTTAGGGCCCGCTGTGAACTGCCACCCACTGAGAACTGTGCTGTCCTCTTCCGCTTCTTCTCCTCTTGATGGTTTTTCATCTTGTGCTCTACAGTGATCGCCCGACTCACCAAGGCATTGAAGTCGGCGAAGTCGCACACCAAGAGTTTGTCCTACATCTTGGTGGATAGCCCATTCATGAACCGACTCTACTTCTTCTGATCGGTATCGACTTCCTCAGGCGTGTATTGGGCCAAATAGTTGAACTCCCGCGAGTAGTCCATCACGGACTTGCTCAACTGCTTGAGGGCAAGAAATTGCTTCTTCTTGATATCCATGAGCCCCTTCGGGATATGATATGCTCGAAAGGCCTCACGGAACTCCGCCCAAGTCACCTGGTGATCAGCGGGCTGCATCACCACGAAGTTGGCCCACCATGCCCCAGCAGGGCCCTAAAGCTGTCGCGCTGCGAAGGGAGCCTTCTGAAGGTCCTCACAGTGGATGAGAGCAAACTTCTACTCTATCATACGCAGCCAGTCATCAGCCTCCAACGGATCACTGGCCCGGGAGAATGTTGGCGGCTGAGTATGCAGAAAATCCAAGTAGTCATTCGGTCGGCCTCGCCCTTCATCGCGGCCACCTGGAGCGGCCTAATTCTGGACCAACATCTCTAAGATTCTGTTGGTGGTCTGCTGGTTTTGCTATGATCGCAGCAATACATCCAGCAGGTTGGGAGGAGGCGGCGGATCGCTACCGCCAGGCTGCGATCGCCCAGCGCCATCATCACCTCCCATACCACCGCGGGTCCTCATTCTGTCGTCAACCAAAGTCAGACAACAAGAGTTAGACCCACACAGAGGGGATAGGTCTTAAATTTGATAAACCCGCGAACTAAACCCAAGTCAGACTGTAGCACCCCGCACTGGAGTCTAATAAGTCTAACACACCCAAAACCCAACTCATGATGCAAATGGCATAGCACATGCATGACATGACATGAAATGCATGATTCCAACGTATCCCTCACTCACCATATATAACTTAGGGCGGGAATAAGTACTACCTCCTACCTAATGCATCATGCAAGTCCTAATCAATCCCTAAGTGGTCGTGAAGTTTTGAGTTCGTCTTCAAGCATCTAGCTCTGACACCAGCCTTGACAGGGGAGCCGCCCAGACCGTCCTCGGGTTATTTGAAGACTCGGTCGACCCCATCGAATTTGGAGGCTAACAACGGATCACCGAGGGATACCCGAAGCTCACCCAGGATCGCCCGCATACCGGTTTCTAATGCCGTATCAACTCAATTTGCATAAAGGGGGCAACGAACTCAAAACCCCACAACCAAAGTGCGCAAAGCGGAAGCAACACAAACCAAACCAACACCGGCACGAAGACAAAACCCAACATGGATACAACAACACAAACCGCACCCGACAACCACCGAGCACAGAAGTAACGAACGAGAGAAACGAGAGTACAAAAGAGCACTAAAGATTTGCATAAAAGTAGCCGAAGGTTCAAGTGCAAACATAACATAGTTTAAACCAGCTGTACAACCAAATCTGACACACACTACTGAACTAGCAAAAGTACAACTCTTCTGGAAGTGTCCTACCCCTGAACACTTCCGGGCGCAAGTAGCGACGCCGGTAGCCTCTACTCGGTGCCCCGCCCAGTCATCGAGAGGCAGTACGGACAGAACTCACATCCGTCCGGATCCTCACCTGAAAACCACAAAGCAGAAGCATGAGTACAGAAGGTACACGCAAGACTTACCCACGGTCCATATATGACCGACTCGAAAGGATATGCATTCGGCTATAGCAAGGAATAAGCTTACGGTAAAAAGTGCGGAAAAGCTTATCTTTGTTGTACAATTACATTCCACTACACCATTTACAAATTTTATAGCACTTGTAGACAGCATCTATTACTAGAGTGGAATATGAAACATTACAATTAAA
Source organism: Rhipidocladum racemiflorum (assembly GCA_036346355.1). Lineage (NCBI taxonomy): Eukaryota > Viridiplantae > Streptophyta > Magnoliopsida > Poales > Poaceae > Rhipidocladum > Rhipidocladum racemiflorum. The sequence continues at coordinate 43,259,695 of CM070577.1, read as the reverse complement.
GTAAAGCAAGTAACCTCACAAACAAGTACCACCATCCAACCAGCTAGCATTAAGTTCAAGTTAATACTACGTTGAAATGTCGGATGACACGAGCGTGCTCATATCCGAGAGCGCGGCAATTCGAATCGCTTATTCACCCTGCAGGGGATCATTAATCGCATGACATATGCCACAAGGAACCTCATGTCAACCCTCCTCCCATCCATACCAATTCGTTGGGGCATCTTCATGCGGTCCGAGCACCTAGCACCCCCTCGAGCGGCCCAAGCCCGTCTTGGCCCTCGAGAGTCGGCCTAAGCCTCGCCCTCAACCACGCCCAACCGCATGAGGGCATGGCCCATCGAATGGCATGCGATGAAAGAATAGCTTACCGTCCCATTCCGGCATGCGACTAACAAGATGTGCTCGATCAACATTGCAAACAACGGATCGATCCTCAACTGACACAGGCGAGACTACCACACTTGAGTTTCCACACCCAAGTGCCCCAACTTTCTCGCCCGGTCTCATTTCATTTTTCCATTTCTCCTTATAATCATAACCACTATAACCCAATACTGTGAATTGTAATGATCTCAAGCGATGGAACCATCCACCGCTTGGCCCATACCCGACATCTAAGCAAACTAAGCGTGGACTCCATATATTTACCCATATACTAGCTCCAAAGGAGGTGTTCAACAATGTCAAAGGGTGTATGTGCAGCAATTTGGTTCTAATATCAAACCCACCATCCAACTCCTAATGCATAACTTAACATCCAATAAGCAATTGATTCACAAAAATAAATTACACATAGGGTTAAACATGCTTAGGTGCTTGCCTTGTGCTTCTGATTGAGTATCAACCACAACTTGCTCCTCGGCAAACCCCTTGACCACGGCCATGTCAGTCACCGCGGTCTCGTTCTCTACACGAATACAATGCATGAATGAGATGCATGCAATGCAGATGAAAAGAAATACAAATGCAAACCCCCGCTGAAAACAGCACAACTGGCGAACACTACGCGAGTCGTAGATCAGCCAACCCGGACAGTCCGGGTTTTCCATCCGGACAGTCCGGATACGCCGGGCACTCTGGACAATTTGTCCAGACTCTCCGGATTGTCCAGAACTTGGAAAATAGCTCACGAGATTGAAGTGCTCCCAAGCCCTACGGCACCGTGAGGGCTCGATCTACAACTTTCCTATACGTGGCTAAGCCGGAGAAGCTCCAAGCTAGCTCAAACACAATGAAACGACGCTCACTTCTAACAACCCCAACCAAAACTCAAACCAACACTTAGAATGGCATCATCTACCCCCGATCTCTCACCCTACACACAACATTGCCAAAACCACCCCAAAACCCACCATGCACCATAAACCCTAACACTCCCAAAGTTTACCCCCAACCCCCAATCTACATACCAAGCCCCAAATCCACCCCATGGACGCCCTAGAACCCAAGAACCCACGAATCAAGCTCCAAGAAGAGGTCTCACCTTCAAGGAGGATGAAGAGGAAGGAGGGGAAATCGCGTAGGGGAAAGAGGACGTCGGCTTGGAGAGAATCATGAGGACGCCGGGGTGAGGAAGTCACTGGGGAGGAGCATGGGAGGATGCCGGCTTGATGGGGAGTCACCGAAGACGAGCTCGGGGTGGAGGAGGAAACGCACGGGCAGTGGGGAGCAAATAGTGGAAGAAGAAATGAGTGAGGAGCTAAGAAAACCGGAGTTTTTATACCCAAACCGAGCAAATTCCTGATACTCCGGATGTTTAACCCGAAGACTCCGGGTTGGGGTCTTCGGTAGAATTAAACCGGACACTCCGAACATTTAATCCGGACATTCCGGGTTAGGGCTTTCGGGTATACCCAGTTCGGACACTCCGGATACTTCATCCGGATACTCCGGGTTCTATCCGAACATTCCGGATGTTTAATCCGAACACTCCTGGTTACCCAGAATTTCGGCGCAGGATCCAATCACCGCGCGAGTCGAATTTTGAAATCGGGGCCTTGACAAACCCTCCCCCCTTAAAGGAATCTCGCCCCGAGATTCAGAACAAACATATAAGCGGAACAGAACACAGATAGTTAATATAGTCACACACTAACCGACATGCCTGGAGCTGCGAAGAACTCGCATACTAGAAAATTACATGGTATGGAAGAACTCGGGATACTCGGTCCTCAATCGATCTTCAGGTTCCCAAGTGGCTTCGTCTTCGGTGTGATTGCTCCACTGAACCTTGTAGAACTTGAGAGTCCGCCGACGGGTCTTGCGTTCAGCTTCATCCATGTAACATCCCAAATTTTTGCTTTTCATGAATTTAAATGTTATTTTGCACTTTGGTGAATTTTTTGAATTTTCTGGAATTTATTTGGATTTATTTGGATTTAATTTGAATTTATTCCCTTTTGAAATAATTAAAGAATTAAAATTTATAGATAAAATTTTGTTGGAAATATTTTATTTGAGTCCAAAATGTCTCAAAGTATTTTCCAGAATTTTTCTGGAATTTTTCTGATTATTTTGCTATTTTTCTCGAATTATTTGAATTTTTAGAAATTATTTTGAATATTTAATCTCTGAGTGGGTTTTACTGATCATGCGACCAGACCTGAGTCAGACCCGAGTTCGAGTCCGACCCGAGCCAGCCGCGCCACGCGGTTCGGTCCAACCGCGTCGAGCCCAAGCCCTAGCCGCGTTACCGTTGGATCTTGATCCAACGGCCACCGTTGCACCACGTCGTCCAATCCGAATCCAATTCGGATTCCGCCGCCGCCGCCGAGTGGGCCTCGGTTTCCGCGGTTTTCACGGACACCGAGGGCCCTATTTAATGTGCCGCCACCCCTGTCGTGTAGCCCTCTTCCGTGCGCACCCGTAGCCCTAGATCTTCGCACCTGAGCCGCTGTCGTTCGCCGCTAGAGCTCGCCATAGTTGGAGTAGGGTTCACCGCTGTTTTCCGTCGTTTCCGCCGCCGTTCGCCGTCACCGAGCCCAGATCCGGATCCGCCGCATCGGGGGGTACCATCCACTTGGCCGGAGCGTGCCCACAATGCCGTTCGGGTGGTCGCCGTCTTCGTCTCCGGCCAGCCAACTCCGCCGTGGACATCGCCAACCTCGCGAGCTTCGTGCACCATCCGATCAAGATCCAAAGGCCCAGATTCGTCCAGTTTGTAAATTTTTATAAAATTGAGATATACTTAAATATGAATTTTAATTAATTTTTGAATATGAAATGTTCTCTATTTTTATTTAATTAATAGATTCTTTAAACGTTAAACAATTATAACTTTTGCATTTCAACTCCGATTTGGGCGATTCAGATTTCTAAAAATCCATAAAATTATGCTCTCTCTATTTATGAATTTTATTTGAAGTTTTGAACACTTTTGTGTACTGTTTTATTTATTTATTGCTATTTGCACGCGTTACGAATAGACGTTGAAGTGCCCGAAGGCTTCGAAGGTGAAGTTTTGACCTAGGAGCCAGCTCAAGATCAGGAACAAGTGCTTTTTGAAGGCAAGTTGTGCTTTGACCATGTTGAGCCCATTCTTTTGAAATTATGTTGTTTCAAAGTATTGCATTCTAATTTAATTAGAATTTATGTTGATTAACTCTGGGATTAGTTAAATACCTAGTTGTTGTATAACACCTTGATGTATATAATTGTATGCCATGAACCCTTGTCACCCTAGTTGTGGATTATTTAGTTGGACCTTATTAAACTGCCAACATGGGTAATTAGACCGTTGTAGTATATTGCTTAGACCTGCCACGTAGTCACAACATGACTTTGGATAAATACATGTTAACATTGACTTAATGACATATGGAACATGTTTTTGAGAAGTGTCATGTGTTATTGATGTTGTTATCGATGACACGTGGTGCATGGTAATCAACTGGGGTTCGATAAATAGATTTAGACCGGGGCTTGTGGCAAGAATGATATGGGGGCCATGATTGGCACCGGGGAAGTTGATTTGGTTCTTCGGGTAGTCTTGCCCTGGTCAACCTAAGGACTTAACCTTGCAAGCCTTTGAACTGAGTCAAACGTGCAACCACATGTCTGTAATGGGACAGACCTAGTTGATTAAGTTGCTAATAACGTACCTGATGGACCTCGGGGTGTCAGCTATACCTTTTGTGTAGTTGTACGGGGGAGCGTACCGAGGCTACGGCCAGGTACCCATCTAATAGTTGATTGGCCTAGACTTCGCTTTTTCTAAGGGAAGGGTTAGTGTGCAATAACCGGGGAGGCCCACTTGTGCTGTTAGAAGTTTCTGAAAGACTTTGTTACGGACACTCGCCTTTGTGGTGTTGGGCTGTATCTTGTGGGTAAAGTGCATAACCTCTGCAGAGTGTAAAATCTATTCGAATAGCCGTGTCCACGGCATTGGACATTGCTCGGGAATTACAGTCAAGGGTTAGACTTTAATGAAAACAACTTGGACTTGAAAAGTTTCGTTGGGTTTAATGATGACGTTGATGGAAATGTGGATTAGGAAAGGGAAAATGTTTACTTAACTCCTGGAAAAGTTATTGATACTACATTGCTTCTACTTCTTTCGAATCTACTTATGTTACATGCTAATTGCTGCTTTACTGCAAATGAACCTGTTAACCTATCCTTTGTATTAAGCCATGCATATAGAATATTAGTTGCATTCTGTGCATGACTTCCTGAGTACCAAGTACTCACCCTTGCCATAATACAACACCAGTTGAAGAAGAATCAACGCCCGCACTGGAGGAGGTGCTCCAGGAAAAGCCGACAAGCTAGGGGAGAGCCCAATCAGTTGCCTGTGGTATATTGGTTGGCGCCATGCGATTTCTTTATATTCCACTGCAGATTCTATTTGAATAAGACTTTAGCCCTGCAAGGCGTACTTTTGTAACTTGACCATAAGGTTGAGCAACCCGTTATATTTCCTTTCTATAAAGTACTTAATTATTCGTTGAGTATGATTGTGATATGTACCGATGTTGAGACTGTGTGCACTAGCGTGATCCTGGACTAGTGCTGAATACACAGAGGGTCCGAATTTGCAAATTCGGGTCCCAACAGAGGTGGTATCAGAGCCATACCGACTGTAGGACTACCCTTAGTTAGAATGATCGTAGCGAGGATAAAACTATTTTCTAAAAGTTAAAAGTTGTCAAGATAATGAATGAATTCTCAACTTACCCCCTTCTTTCTTGTTCATACCCCTTGCTGAGTTCTTTTTGTCTCCCACTTTGATTTTAAAATGTTGCGTTCTTACGCGAGTGTCTTCTGGCAGATGTTGATGAAGAACAACTACGCCGAGCGTGAGGGAGGCTACGCTGCTTACCTTGCTTCAGTGCTCTGAACTCCTCCTTCTTGAGGTCCATGATTCCTTCTGGCACGTGATACTGACGAAACACAGCTGTAAACTCCTCCTAAGTGATGTCTTAAGGGTTCTCCTGTGTAGCACAGAAGTTCTCCCACCATTCGGCGGCTATCCCTTCCAACTGATGAGAAGCGTAGAGTACCTTCTCATTTCCCATGCATTGAGCGATGTGTAGCTTCCTCTCAATTGACCTTAACCAGTCATCGGCTTCCAATGGGTTAGCATTCCCAGAGAAAGTGGGTGGATGAGTCCTCATGAACTCTGACAGTCTTGTATTCTGGCGTTGTCCCTGATTGACTTGATTAGCGGTGGCCTGAGCAGTGACATGCTGCATCTGTTGCATCATGGCATGCATCAACTAAGTCTGAGCAGCAAGAAAAGCTCCAAAATTCTGCATATCAACTGGCGGTGCTGGTTGGGGTGCAGGTGCTCCATTGTTGGGGTTTCCAGCTAGGCGAGAACCACTGCCATTGCCTCCAAGGTTTCCGCGGGTGTTCACCATCTGTCGATTGCTCCGAGTTTTAGAGATGAGAGGGAACAAGAATAGACAAGTAACAGGGAAACTTATGCGGGGGCAAAGGTGTAACTCAAAATCCAACTTTATTATTAATAATAACAATAACTTGGTATGGTCGCTTACAATGCCTAAGGGCCTTGCAACACATACTGCACACTCAGCAAACAATGAAAATCCAACGCCTCTAAAGGGTGACTCTTATTCTATAACGCGACTCGACAAAGGAGTCCTAACAGCAAAACCTACGATCACTCGTCGAGAAAACCTCCACTGCCTCCTTGCGGCGGGTGCGGCGGCATAGGCGCGAAACAATCGCCATGCCCCACAACTGCAGCTGTGGTTGACGACGCGGCGTCTTCCTCTGACTCTGGATCTGGCTGTTGCTGTGGCTGTGGCGCGGGTGCAGGTGGCGCCTCTTCTGGTCCTTCTGGGTCTGGAGCGTCCAACTCCAACACTGGATCGGGACCCTAGCCATACAGTGCAGTCTCCAACTCTGCGATCCTTTCCGCAGCATAGGCGACGTACTCACGAGCATTCCCCAAGTGCTTCTTCTCCTCCTCAACTTGTTCGCGAGCCTTCTTCAACTCCTGAACTGTATCTTCAATCAGTTCCTCCTGAGCGGCGACGAATTTGGCTAAGTGAGTGACGGTAGCATCCTCATCTTCTATCGGCTTTCGTTGAACTCTGCTGTCTCGGCGGGGGTGGTGATGGAACACTGTGCCTTCCAGCTCCCTGGAGTAAGTGCGAGCGATCTGCTGCATTGCTCGACGCGACACCTCCTGGATTCCAATCTCAAAGGTAGACCTCCTGGCGGTGAAGTGGAAAGGGCGGCTGAACTTTGTCTTCTCTCGGGCATACACCGTGATCCGGACGTCCCATCCTATGACCAGTCCTGCTTGCACAAGTGTAGTTCCTCGGTAGAGCGGCCTCTCAAAACCTCCAAGAAACTGAAGCATACGCCACAACTCGGTAGCATAGCCTCCTTCACGCTCGGCGTAGTTGTTCTTCATCATCATCTGCCAAAAGACGCTCGCGTACGAACGCAACACTTTAAAATCAATGTAGAAGACGAGAAGAACTCATCAAAGGGGTATGAACAAGAAAGAAAGGGATAAGTCGAGAATTCACTCATTATCTTGACAAATTTTTAGCTTTAGAAAATAGGTTTTATCCTCACTACGACCATTCTAACTATGGGTTGAGCCTACAGTCAGTATGGCTCTGATACCACCTCTGTCGGGACCCGAATTTGCAAATCCGGACCCTCTGTGTATTCAAAGACTAGTCCAGAACGCGCTTAGTGCACACAAATTTCAACATTGGTACATATCACAATCATACTCAACGAATAATAGGGTACTTTAAATAGTTTACCAAACTGGTTGCTTGACCTTATGGTCAAGTTACAAATATACGCCTCGCAGGGCGAAAATTATTAAAAGAGAAATAACTGCAGCGGAAAATAAGATAACTTCGTGGCGCCATCCAGTATACCACAGGCAACTGACTAGGCTCGCTTCCTAGTTAGACGGATCTTCTGGAAGCTCCTCCTCCAAAGCTGGTGTAGACTCCTCTTCAACTGGTGTTGTATTACGGCAAGGGTGAGTACTTGGTACTCAGCAAGTCATGCACAGAATGCAGCTAATATACTACATGCATGGCTTAATACAAAGGAGTGGCTCAAGGTATATTTGCAGTAAAAAGCATTTAACAAGTATCATAAGTAGATTCGAAAGCAGTAAAAACAAGTATAAGATCAATAACTTTTCCAGGAGTTTAATAAACATCTTTCCCAAATCCTAACTCACATTTCCATCATCATCATTAATAAACCAAACCCAACCTTTCAAATCCAAGTCATTTTCAAGAAAGTCTAACCCTTGACTGTAATTCCCGAGCGATGTCCAATACCGCAGACATGGCTATTCGAATAGATTTTACACTCTGCAGAGGTTATGCACTTTACCCACAAGATACAGTCAAACACCACAAAGGCGAGTGTCCGTAACAAAGTCTTTCGGAAACTTCTAACAGCACAAGTGGTCCTCCCCGGTGTTGCACACTAACCCTTCCCTTAACGAAGGCGAAGTTTAGGTCAAGCCACCGTTTGATGGGTACCTGGCCGCAGCCCCGGTACGCTCCCCCGTACAACTACACAAAGGGTGTAGTTGACAACCTGAGGTCCCACAGGTACGTTATTAGCAACTTAATCAACTAGGTCCGTCCCATTACAGACATGTGGTTGCACGCTTGACTCAGTTCAAAGGCTTGCAAGATTAAGTCCTTTGGGTGACCAGGGCAAGACTACCTGAAGAACCAAACCAACATTCCCGGTGCCACAACTGGCCCACCCGATCATTCTTGCCACATGCCCCGGTCAAATCTATTTATCAAACCCCCAGTTGATTACCAAGCACCACATGCCATCAACATCACATGATACCTTTCCAAAACAGGTTCAATATATCATCAAGTCAATTTTAACATTTGATTGCTCAAATCATGTCATGAGCACGAAAGTGTGTCTAAGCGATACTACAACAAATTCAAATTCCCATGTTGGCAATTTAATAATGTCCAACTAGTAAACCACAACTAGGGTGACAAGGGGTCATGGCACATATTTAATTAACCAAGGTGTCATACAGCAATTAGGCATTTATCTAATTCCCCAGAATTATATAAAGTATTTTGTAATTAAACTAGCATGCAATAAATTGAATCAAAATAGGTTTCCAATTGGGATCAACATGGTCAAAGCGTAACTTGCCTTCAAAGAGTATTTGTTCTTGGTCCTGAGCTGGCTCCTGGGTCAACACCTCTCCTTCGAAGCCTTCAGGCACTTCAACGTCTACTCGTAAAGCGTGCAAATAGCAAATAATAAATAAGTAGTAGACAAAAAGTTTCCAAACATCCAAATAAAGTTCATAAACAGAGAGAGCATAATTTTATGAATTTTTAGAAATTGGAATCGTCAAATTCGGAGTTTAAACGCGAAAGTTATAGCATTTTGAAGTTTAAATAATCAATTAAATAATTATACAGAGAAAAACTTTAGTACAAAAATTAAATAAAATTCATCAATAGGTATATCTCAATTTTATACAAATTTAGAAATTTGAATCACTCAAATCGAAGTTAAAATGCAAAAGTTATAAGCGTTTGAAGTTTGAATCAACTTTTGAAATCAATAATTCGAATTAATAAATCATTTTCTTTTTCGGAAATTCTTTTATTGCGTCAGCAAGGACACATGTCAACCTCTGATTGGGCGGCTGACGTCAGCTGGTCCACGGGCTCAGCCCACGGCTCGGCTCGGGTCCACCGTGGACCCGGTCCACGGCTCACGTGTCTGACATGTGGGACCCTACAGGTGACGTCATTGCTGACGTCAGCGGGGACTCAGCACACTGCGCTGATAGGTGGGACCCACTGGTGATGTCATTGCTGACGTCACCGCACGGCTAGGGTGACCACTGACAGGTGGGCCCCCATGACGTCAGCGTGACGTCATGGTGCGGTTTGGCCGCGTCGCTGACACGCGGGCCCGGCGTGTCAGCGTCACACACGCGTACGGCGCTGACCGCGCCGGTCCAACTTCCTTACACGTGGCTCGATCTCGGCCATTGATTTGAAAATCAACGGCCCAGATTGGATCTGGTCTCAAGCGTTTGGGGTGAACGCGCTTAATCTGGACCGTTGGATCTAGATCTAACGGTCGAGATTGGATCTGGGGGTTAGAACGGAATCTCACCGTGGGATGACGTGGCGAGATCTGGGGCATCGGATTCTGATCGGACGGTTGGCGGTGCTCGCGGACGGCGATGGCGACGCAGCGGAGCAGAGGCCACCGGAGACGAAGACGACGACGAGCCCAACGGCGCTTCGGGGCTTCTCCGGCGGAGTGAGTTGGCTCCACGGGTGCGGCTCGTCGTGAGGACTCCGGATCTGGGTTCCGCTGCGGCGGAGAACGGCGGTGGGGCGAGGCAAGAACCGTGGCGGAGGAGAGAGCTAACTACGGCGAGCAATAGCGGGTCGACGGCGGCGGCTAGAGCTAGGGCACGTGGGGCAATCGACGCACGAGGCAAAGGCGAACCTCGGGCGCGGGTCCGGGCATTAAATACCAGCACGGACGCCGAGATCCCCGCGGAATCCGCGGCGAAGCCGGTACGGGCGGCGGAGTCCGTCCTGGACACGGCGAGGTGACGTGGACGCACGTCAGCCATCCACGTGGCGCGATCAACGGCGGAGATCGGCTCGGCGCGATCAACGGCGGAGATCGGCTCGGCGCGATCAACGGCGGAGATCGGCTCGGCGCGATCAACGGCGGAGATCGGCTCGGCGCGACCGTGCAAAGCGCGGGTTGATCCTGACTGTTGGATCTCGATCCGACGGTCCGGATTGATCCCAGGTTAGGGGTAAGTGCGGTTCACGCACGTGGCTACGTGGGCCAACGTGGGCCGTTGGATCTCGATCCTACGATCCACGGGGGTTATGGTTTGGACGCGGTTCGACCGAGTCGCGTGGCGCAGTCGGGTCCGGGTCGGACTCGGACTCGAGTCTGACTCGGGCTCGGTCGGAGGAACAGTAAAACCCACTCGATTAAATAATCCAATTAAATTCTCAGAAATTCATTTAATTCATTAAAAATAGCAAAAGACTCGGAAAAATTCCAGAAAAATTCTGGACAATATTTTGGAACATTTTGGACTCAAATAAAATATTTCCAACAAAATTTTATTTGCAAAGTTAAATTCTTTAATTATTTCAAAATAGAATAAATTCAAATAAATTCCAAATAAATCCAAATAAATTCCAGAAAATTCCAAAAATTCACCAAAGTGCCAAATCACACATGAATTTAAGAAAAGCAAAATTTTGGGGTGTTACAGTCCAGAACTTGGAAAATAGCTCGCGAGATTGAAGTGCTCCCAAGCCCTACGGCACCGTGAGGGCCCGATCTACAACTTTCCTATACGTGTCTAAGCCGGAGAAGCTCCGAGCTAGCTCAAACACAACGAAACGACGCTCACTTCTAACAACCCTAACCAAAACTCAAACCAACACTTAGAATGGTATCATCTACCCCCGATCTCTCACCCTACAACCAACATTGCCAAAACCACCCCAAAACCCACCATGCACCATAAACCCTAACACTCCCAAAGTTTCCCCCCAACCCCCAATCTACATACCAAGCCCCAAATCCACCCCATGGACGCCCTAGAACCCAAGAACCCACGAATCAAGCTCCAAGAAGAGGTCTCACCTTCAAGGAGGATGAAGAGGAAGGAGGGGAAACCGCGTAGGGGAAAGAGGACGTCGGCTTGGAGAGAATCTTGAGGACGCCGGGGTGAGGAAGTCACCGGGGAGGAGCACGGGAGGATGCTGGCTTGATGGGGAGTCACCGGAGACGAGCTCGGGGTGGAGGAGGAAACACACGGGCGGTGGGGAGCAAATAGTGGAAAAAGAAATGAGTGAGGAGCTAAGAAAACCGGAGTTTTTATACCCAACCCGCACAAAGTTCGGATACTCCAGATGTTTAACCCGAAGACTCCGGGTTAGGGTCTTCGGTAGAATTAATCCGGACACTCCGGACATTCCGGGTTAGGGCTTTCGGGTAGACCCAGTTCGGACACTCCAGATACTTCATCCGGATACTCCGGGTCCTATCCAGACATTCCGGATGTTTAATCTGGATACTCCGGGTTACCCAGAATTTCAGCGCAGGATCCAACCATCTTCTCTGCCTCAAGATGAGATCGGACTGGGTGAAAATATACTTCAAACTCTTGTGATCAGTATAGATCTCACATCTATTTCCGATTAAATAATGCCTCCAAATCTTAAGGGCATGTACAACTACGGCTAGCTCCAAATCATGAGTTGGGTAGTTTTCTTCATGGGGTCGTAGTTGCCTCGAAGCGTAAGCTATAACTTTTCCTTCTTGCATCAAAACACAACCCAGTCCTTGTTTGGAGGCATCACAATAAACTTCAAAATCCTTATGAATGTCTGGCAAGACCAGAACTAGGGCGAACGTTAACCTCTTCTTTAGTTCCTGAAAACTCTGTTCACAAGATTTTGTCCATTCAAACTTCTTCTCTTTCTTCAAAAGCTGGGTGAGAGGTCTTGCAATCTTGGAAAAACCTTCAATGAATCGCCGATAGTAACCAGCTAATCCAAGAAAACTTTTGATGTCCGGGACTGACTTGGGTTGCTTCCAATCTAAAACATCTCTCACTTTAGTAGGATCCACTGCTACTCTTCCAGCAGAAATGACATGACCCAGGAAAGAAACTTCTTTCAACCAAAAGTCACATTTGCTGAACTTAGCATAAAGCTGATGTTCTCTTAACCTTTCCAAAAGTATCCTCAAATGCTCTTCATGTTCTTCTCGGCTCTTGGAATAGACAAGAATGTCGTCAATGAAGACTACAATGAACTTGTCCAAATATTCCATGAACACCTTATTCATCAAATTCATGAAATAGGAAGGGGCATTTGTCAATCCGAACGACATCACGGTAAACTCGTACAGTCCATATCGGGTAGTGAAGGCTGTCTTCGGGATATCTTCTTTCCTTATCTTAAGCTGATGATATCCTGATCTCAAATAGATTTTGGAAAAGACTTGAGCTCCTTTTAATTGATCGAATAGATCATCTATCCGAGGTAACGGATACTTATTCTTGATTGTCACCTCATTCAAAGAACGGTAATCTATGCACATCCTCAGACTACCATCCTTTTTCATGACAAAGATTACTGGTGATCCCCAAGGCGACGAACTGGGTCTAATAAACCCTTTGTCCTGCAATTCTGCAATCTGTTTCTTCATTTCCACTAGCCATTGGCAGGTAGCCAGTAAGGCCTTTTCGAGATCGGAGCTGTACCAGGTACAAGCTCGATTACGAACTTAATCTCCCGATCTGGTGGCATACCAGGTAGATCTTCTGGAAACACGTCCAGGTATTCATTCACTATGGGCACCTTTTCCAACGATGTACCTTTCAGACGATTCAGGGTACTACCCCCCTTAGAGGAAAGATTGGACAAAAATTCCACTCGAATTCCCTCAGGGCTGGTAAGGGAAATGGCTCTACTAGCACAATCTATCTGACCCTTGTACTTGGTTAACCAATCCATTCCAAGGATTACTTCTATACCCTTAGTATCCAATAATATTAAGTTCGCCAGGAACTTTACCCCTTTTATAACTATGTCCATTTTTGGGCAAACAGCAGTCATTCTTAGTTCTTTACCAGGGGATTGAACTAATAAAGGGTTTCTTAACTGAACTGTATCCCAGCCATGCTTTTTAACCAAGTATTCTGATATAAAAGAGTGTGTTGCACCAGAATCAAATAGAACTGAAGTATGCACTGAGTTGACGAAGAACTTACCATAGACCACATCCGGTGCATCCTGTACTTCCTCAGCTGTGACGTGGTTCACACGTCCTCTTCCAACGGTCCGAGGGGTACGTGGTGTCTACGGTGTACCTCTCCCTTGAGCTGGTGCTGGGGCACGGGCTGGTGTAGATCCCAGATTAAACCGAACTGGGGTGACCGGTTGACGCTTCTGAGGACAATTACTAGCGTAATGTCCCATTTCTCGGCAATTGAAGCATTGCACTCCTGCCGTTGCGGTATTGCTCTTCTGGGCTTGATTGCCTGCATTGCCGGCAGGCGCTGGACCGACTAGGCGAGGGGTGGACATTGGGGTCCTCGACGGGTTGGGAACTACTGGCCTGCTGGGCTGTTGAAAAGTGCAGGGCCTTGAGTTGCTGGCACCTCGTTGGCTCTGGAACATCATCTTCCTTTTCTTGGACTCGAACAGCTAACGCTGAGCATCTTCTTGGATTAAAGCCTTGTTGACCATATGCTGGAACGTCGGGAAGTCATTCGATACCAGCTGAACCTTAAGGTTAGGGTCCAGACCCTCCGTGAACCTCCAGATCTTTGCCTTATCAGTTGTGACATCCGCAGCCGCATAGCGTGAAAGTTGGGTGAAGCGATTCAGGTACTCTGACACAGAGAGATTCCCTTGTTGCAACTTGTGAAACTCACGCCTCTTCATCTCCATAATTCCCTTAGGAATATGGGTAGCCCGGGAAACTTCCACAAACTCATTCCAGGCAATATTCTGAGCATCCTCATGAGCTGCACAGTAATTCTCCCACCAACTCGCTACTGTACCCTTGAGTTTGTGCGAAGCAAACCGCACACTCTCTACTTCATCGCACTGGGCTGTAACATCCCAAAGTTTTGCTTTTCTTAAATTCATGTGTGATGTGGCACTTTGGTGAATTTTTGGAATTTTCTGGAATTTATTTGGAATTATTTGGAATTTATTTGAATTTATTCCATTTTGAAATAATTAAAGAATTTAATTTTGCAAATAAATTTTTGTTGGAAATATTTTATTTGAGTCCAAAATGATCCAAAATATTTTCCAGAATTTTTCTGGAATTTTTCTGAGTCATTTGCTATTTTTAATGAATTAAATGAATTACTAGGAATTATTTTAAATATTAATTCGCTGGAAAATCCAACTCGGGTCAAAATCTTGTTCAGCAGCCGAAGTCGGACTCGAGTCCAGGCCGAGCCGATTGGCTCAACCAAACCCAGCTCCCAACTTAAGCGATCCCGGATCAGTTGGATCAAGATCCAAGCAGATCCGCCCGACTCCGACGGCGTGTCGGACGGACCGTCGCGCCAAGGCGCGATCGTGGCCGTTGGTTGTGCCACGTGGGACGGCCACGATTTCGCTGCCTTCCCGAGTCCGAAGCCGACTGCACGGCCAGCCGCGTAGCAAAATTAGGTTTCGTTTTTACGCACGCCAGGCGAGGCTATTTAATGCCGGCATACCGAGACCGCCGTGATTCCGCGCCCTCCCTTCTCTACTTCACGAGGCTAAGTCGCGCTTAGCCGTCGAGCTACGCCGTAGCTGCGCTGGCTCACCGTCTTTGCTTCGTTCGCCGCCGCCGTCCCCTGCGCGTTGACCTCGGTCCGGACTCACGCGACGAGACGCAGAAGGACCCTTCATCTCGCCGAACAACCGGAACGCCGTTGTTCGCTGTCGCTTTCAACTCCGGCAAACCGTGCGCTACCATCGGCTTTCACCTCGCGAGCTCGCGTACCGCCGGATCCAGACGGACGGTTGAGGTGAGTTCCACGTGTTCCAAACCCGATTAGATCTGGACCGTTGGATCAAGATCCAGCGGCTCACAATCGCCACGCGCCGTAGCGGTCACGATTATAGGATTAGATCTCGACCGTCCGATCTAGATCCCGAACGGCCCCTGAGCATCGAGTAGTTTCAACGCGTGTTAAACCTGGATCAATCCGGCGCTGATTTTCAAACCAGCGGGCGAGATTGCGCCACGTGTCGAGATTGGACCGACGCGATCGCTGGCCCACGCGCAGCAGCGTGCGTGTCCAGACACGCCTTGAGGCCCGCGTGTCGGTCGAGGCCCGCATGTCGTGCTTCTTGACCTAAGCGGACGCCGATGACGCGTCACCGAGCGGGCCCGCATGTACCATCCACGTGAGCCGTGGACCGAGTCCACCGTGGACCCGAGCCGAGCGTGGACCAAGCCCATGGACGGCCGACGCCAAGGCCAATCAGGAGCTGCGACGTGTCCATGCCCAATAATTAATTTCCAAAAGAAAATGATTTATTAATTCGAATAATGATTTCAAATTTAGATTCAAACTTCAAACGCTTATAACTTTTTGCGTTTCAACTCCGATTTGAGCGATTCAAATTTCTAAATTTGTATAAAATTAAGATCTACCTACATATAAATTTTATTTAATTTTTGGACTAAAGTTTTTCTCTGTAAAATTATTTAATTGATTATTTAAACTATAAATAATCATAACTTTTATGCTTTAACTTCAAATTTGTGATTCAGCTTCTAAAAATCCAGAAAATTATGTTCTCTCTGTTATGGATTTTATTTGGAGTTTTGGATCTTTTTGCCTAGTGTTTATTTGTGTATTTGCTATTTGCAGCTTTTACGATAGAGCGTTGAAGTCTGGGAAGGATTCAAGGAGAAGTGTTGACTCAGATCCAACTCAAGACCAAGAACAAGTACTTTTTGAAGGCAAGTTGTGCTTTGACCATATTGATCCCTATTTTGAAAATCTATTTTGATTTAAACTATTGCATGCTAGTTCAATTAGAAAGATACTTTGTTTAAACATGGGGTTAGATAAATACCAATTTGCTATATGACACCTTGATTACTTAAGTATGTGCCATGACCCTTTGTCACCTAGTTGTGGTTTACTAGTTGGACATTATTAAATTGCCAACATGGGTTTAGACCGTTGTAGTATGTCTTTGCTTAGACTCGCTGCGTGCTCATGACATGATTTTGGACAATCAAATGCTAATATGGACTTAATGATATATTGAACTGTTGGAAAAGTATCATGTGATGTTGATGGCACGTGGTGCATGGTAATCAATCGGGGTTTGATAAAGCTTTCGACCGGGCTTGTGGCAAGAGTAATCGGTGGGCCAGTTGTGGCATTGGGAGTGATGATTTGGTTTTTCTGATACTTGCTCCTGGTCACTCTAAGGACTTAACCTTGCAAGCCTTTGAACTGGTCATACTTGCAACCACATGGCTGGAATGGGACGGCCCTTCAGTTGACTAAGTCGCTGAGACTCACTTGTGGAGCCTCAGGTGTCGATTACACCTTTTGTGTGATTGTACGGGGAGCGATCGTGGTGTGTGGCAGTACCCATCTAGCAGTGTGTTGGTCCCATGCCGCTTGGCTAAGGAAGGATGGTGTAGAGCACGAACCGGAGAGACCACTGTTGTTTGAGGCTTAGAAGGCTTTGTTATGATCGCTCATTCGCATACTCTTGTATGGCGATTCACTACCGACGTGGTGAGTGGATTGCATTCTTGTGGGTAAAGTGCATAACCTCTGCAGAGTGTAGAATCTATTTGAATAGCCGAGTCCACGATCTTTGGACAATGCTCGAATTACAAATAAGGGTTAGATTTTCAAAATAACTTGGATTTGAAAGGTTGGATTGGTTTACTAATGAAGATGATGGTACGCGGGTTTAGGATGGGGAAAATGTTTATTAAAACTTATTGAAAAGTTATTTACGCTTTACTTATTTCTACCGCCGAATCTACTTATATTACTTGTCAAAAGTCGCTTGCAAATATACCTTGAGCTATTCCTTTGTACCAAGCCATGCATATAGTATATTAGCTTGCATTACAGTGCATGACTTACTTGAGTACCAAGTACTCACCCTTGCCCCAACACAATATCGATTGAAGAGGAAGTGCCTTGACTTTGGAGAGGAACTCAAGAGGACCTCGCCTACTTAGGGATGCGAGCCCAGTTGCCTGTGGTATCTTTGGATGGCGCCGCCTGAGTTTATTTGAATTTCATTCTTTGTTATTTCTCTTTAATAAGTTTACGCCTTGCAAGGCATATATTTGTATCTGGCCATAAGGTCAAGTAACCCTTTATTAATAAAAAGTACTTTGATAGTATCATTGGTATGATTGTGATATTTACCGATGTTAAGACTGTGTGTGCACTAAGCGCGTTCGGACTAGTCTGAATACCACAGAGGGTCCGATTTGCAAATTCGGGTCCCGACAGAGGTGGTATCAGAGCCATACTTGACTGTAGGCTCAACCCTAGCTAGAATGGTCGTAGTGAGGATAAAACCTATTTTCTAAAGCTAAAATTAGTGAAGACAGAAATGACATCTCGACTTATCCCCTTCTCTCTTTTCGTCTCTTGCTGAAATTTTTCCCTTACCTTGTCACAATTTAAAAATTCCGAGTTCTTCGTAAAGCACTCTTGTAGCCAGATGGAGGTTTTCTCGATGAGTGAGCATAGGTTCTATAGTGAGACTCCTTCGCGAAGTCGCGTCATAGAGTAAAAGAGTCACCCTTTAGGCGTTAGACTCGAGTTAGTTCGATTTGGATTTGCTTTGTTTCTTTGAGTGTAGATGTGTTGCAAGGCCCTTAGGCATTGTAGCGACCATACCAAGTTATTAATAATAAAGTTGGACCTTAAGGCTACACCTTTTGCCCCGCATAAGTTCCATATTACTTGTCTATTCTTGTTTCCCTCTCATCTCTAAACCTAGAGCAAACCAACAGATGGTGAACACCCGTGGAAACTTGGGAAGCAATGGGAGTGGATCTCTTGAGCAGAAAACCCCAATGATGGAGCACCAGCACCACCAGTTGATATGCGTGAGTTTTGGAGCCTTTCTTCTTGCCCGGACTGGCCTTGATGCATGCTATGATGCAACAAATGCAGCACGTCACCGCTTCAGGCCACTTGCCAATCAAGTTAATCAGTGGACCACGCCCAGTAATACAAGGTCTGTCGAGTTCATGAGGACTCACCCACCCACTTTCTCACGGAAATGCCAATCCATTGGAGGCCGATGATTGGTTAAGATCAATTGAGAGAAAGCTACACATAGCTCAATGCATAGGGAATGAGAAGGTACTTTACGCTTCTCATCGGTTGGAAGGAACACGCACTAATGGTGGGAGAATTCTGTGCTACGTGAGAGAACCCTCAAGATATCACTTGGGAAGAGTTCACACCGCATTCGGACAGATATCACGTGCTCGAAGGAATCATGGACCTTAAGAAGGAGGAGTTCAGAGCTAACAGCAAGGTAATCGGCCAGGGCCGACTACTCCGAACAAGTTCACATACCTAGCACGCTACGCGCGAGGATGTAGCGGCCAGGATAAATCTAGGCAGTCGCTTTCATGAAGGGACTCAACTCAGATTAAGTAGGGTTGATCACCCACACCTTTCCGTGATTTCCAAGAGTTGAGTGAATAAGGCGCTTATTCTTGAGGACAAGCGCAAAGAGGAACTGGATGAGAACAGGAAGGCAGGATGCAAGCAGAATCACGCCGAGAACGCCAGCGGCGCTTGAGAGTTGCACCAAATCAATTCTTGATTCCAACCACGAATGCAACAAGGACACCCTCCAGCGCAAGACCTGTCAATCGTAACTACTGCACTTCGCCCCGCTTAGAAACGCTTACCTCCAGGCGTTCGGCAACAAGCAGTGAGACGGCATACAATGCGCAACGAGCCGTGACACTTTGCCAACAGTTTGTCGAAAAGACCAGAGCGACCCGATTCGCTTCAACCCAGAACCACCCCAGCTAGGACGCCAAAGACGGGAGCCACACCCTGCACTGGTGAGAGGCCGAAGTCAACCATGTCACCGCAGATGCACCTTTGCAGAGAATGCTACGGACGTCGTCTGGGTAAAGTTATCGTTAACTCGTACTCGCAACAGTTTTGTTTGACTCAGGGAGCTTCAGCATTCGTTTGTTTTAGCAAGGCTTTGCTACTAGAAATGATTTAAGGATTGCAAGACTTAAGTGCATGCTTTAGTTCAAACCCACAGTTCCGAACTCCGAACGAAGTAGGATGTTCCGGTGAGAATACTAATAGATGGAATAGAGTTCCTAGCAAACCTTATAATTTTGGAGACCTGCACCTTAGATGTTATATTGGGAATGGATTGGTTATCCAAGCACAAGGGTGATTGGATTGTGGGCCGAAGGACTATCTCAGTTGAGAGCCCGTGTGGGAAGAAAGTGGAATTTCAAGCCACTGCGGTTAGAGATGGACAGCTGATGGTTAACGATTACCGAGGCAATCGGCATAGAGGATGTCCCAGTAGTGAATGAGTACCCCGATGTTTTTCCCGAAGATCTACGGTATGCCGCGGTGACATAGAGTTTGTGATAGAGCTTGTACTGCAGACCGATAGCAAAGAGACCTATCTGATGTCTACCGAGAGTTGGTAGAGATGAAGAAACAACAGAAGAGTTAATGGAGAAAGGATTTATCGAGACCAAGTTAAATACGCCGTGGGGAGCACCAGCTTTGTTTGTCAAGAAGAAGGACGGGAGTTTCGGGATGTGCATTGACTCCAGTGCACTCAATGAAGTCATACCGTGAAGAATAAGTATCCGCTACCCAGGATTGATGATTTGTTTGATCAGCTTAAGAGGAGCCGGAGTTTTCTCAAGATTGATCTCGAGATCGGGATACCATCACTGAAGATCCGATCGGAGGGATATTCAAGATCGTGCATTTCGTCAAGATATGGACATTACGAAGTTTACGATTATGTCCTTTGACGATTTAATGCGCCAAATTTTATTTCATGAATATGATGAATAAGGTGTTCATGGAATATTTGGACAAGTTTGTCGTCCGTGTTCATAGGCGATATCCTGGTCTACTCAAGACAGAGGATGAACATGCCGAACACTTAAGGCTAGTTTTGGAAAAGTGAGGAGCGACAACTTTTCGCAAGTTCAAAGCAAGTGTGATTTTTGGAAGGACAAGGTGGAGTTTCTTGGACATGTAATGACTGGCAGAAGGAGTCGCCGTAGATCCAAGCAAAGTAGAAGCCGTGGTTACATTGGGAACAACCAAAGGCGGTGACCCAGTTCGAGTTTCCTTGGAATGGCGTGATATTACCGCCGTTTCATCGAAGGCTTTTCGACAATTGCAAAACCTCTTACGCAATTGCTGAAGAAGGAAAAGAAGTTTGCATGGACGCTTTAACGGAATGTGAAAAGGATTTCAGAGCTGAAGAAGCGATTGACATCGTGACACGGTGTTAGTTCTACCTGGATGTTGCTCAAAGCTTCGATATTTATTGTGACGCATCGCCAAGGACTTGATGTGTCGATCACGATGAATGGAAAGGTAAATGCCGCTTATGCATCAAAGGCGCTTGAGGCCGCATGAGGAAAATTATCCGACATGACCTAGAGTTAGGCCGAGTGCATGCTTTGAAAATATGGCGTCACTATCTCGATTGGAAAGCAGATGTGAAGTATATACGGATCATAAGAGTTTTAAGTACATATTCACCCGATCGGATTCTGAATATGAGGCAAAGGAAGATGGTTAGAGTTGATCAAGGACTATAATGTTGGAATCCATTACCATCCCGGAAGGCCAGCGTAGTAGCCGATGCTCTGAGTCGGAAAAGCCATACCGTGAGTATGCGTTGCTGCCACAAGTCGAGGATGAGCTATGTGAGGATTTTTAAAATGAAGATTGAGGGTTGTACCTAGCGGATTCTTGGCCGCATTGGAAGTAAAGCCTACCTGAGGATCGGATCCGAGAAGGCCAGAAGGATGATGACAGATCCGCGAGTTAAGTCCATCAAGGAGGAAGGCAGGCAGCGAGGACTTCAAATTGGATGAACAAGGTAACGCTTGTGGATGAAGGATCGGATTTGTGTGCACGATAAGGAGGAGTTAAAGCGATGATTTTGGAGGAAGCCCATGACTCCAAGTACTCAATTCATCACAGGCGCCAAGATGTATCAGATCTCGAAGGAGAGATTACGGTAAGTATGAAACGTGAAGTTGCCGAGCATGTTGCATTGTGCGGCGTATGCCGAGTCAAGGCAATGCATCGAAACTGAGATTGCTCTACTGAAAATACGAGTGGAAGTGGGAGGAAATCGGAATGGATTTCATTACAGTTTGTCAGAAGACTCAAGGAGGTTATGACTCCATATGGGTTATAGTGGATCGCCTGACTAAAGTAGCCCATTTATCCGTGAAGACCACTTACTCTAGGGAGATAAGTTAGCATGAGTTGTACATGATCGATTGTCTGTTTGCACGGAGTGCCAAAGAGGATTGTATCAGACGAGGTACCCAATTTACCTCAAGGTTCTGGAATAAGTTGCATGAGGCCATGGGAACCCGTTTAAACTTCAAGATCTGACTTATCATCCATGCATGATGGGATGGCACCGAAAGAGTCAACCCGATTTTGGAGGATATGCTAAGAGCTTGTGCATTAGCTTATGCTACCTCTTGGGATAAGAGTTTGCCGTATGCCGAGTTCCATACAACAATAGTTATCAGGCTAGTTTACGATGTCACCTTTTGAGGCCTTTGATGGTCGAAACCCTGTCGACGCCATTGAATTGGAATGAGACCGTGACGCCCGTGTCTTTGGGCCTGATATTCTTCAAGAGGTCAAGAAGCGGATCGCCATGATTAGGGAAAGGTTGAAGATAGCCCAATCTCGGCAGAAGAGTTATGCCGATAATCGCCGAGATTTGAGTTTTGAACTGGGAAGACTTTGTATACCTCGAGTTACGCCTCTCGGGAGTTAAGAGGTTCCATGCCAAAGGAAACTTGCACCCTGTTATGTTGGACCATTTAAGATTTTGAGCCGCAGAGGCTAAGTTGCTTATCACCGGAGCTGCCCGCGTTAGCGCAGGTACATGATGTATTCCATGTGTCCTGGCTTGAAGAAATGTCTCCGAGTTCTGAGGAATGTATACACCGCCAGAGTCAATTGAGTTGCATGAGGATTTGACTTATAAGGAACATCTGTGAGGATTCTAGACACAATGGATCGAGAAACTAGAAACAAGTCAACCCGCTTCAGTAGAGTTGATGGAGCAACCATGAAGAAAGCTGGCGACTTAGGGAGTCACAAGAGGATTTGAAGAAAGAGTTTCCAAACCTATTCCTTTAGTGAGCCCTGAATCTGAGGACTAGATTCTATTAAGGGGAGGTTTGTAACATCCCAAAGTTTTGCTTTTCTTAAATTCATGTGTGATGTGGCACTTTGGTGAATTTTTGGAATTTTCTGGAATTTATTTGGAATTATTTGGAATTTATTTGAATTTATTCCATTTTGAAATAATTAAAGAATTTAATTTTGCAAATAAATTTTGTTGGAAATATTTTATTTGAGTCAAAATGATCCAAAATATTTTCGAGAATTTTTCTGGAATTTTTCCGAGTCATTTGCTATTTTTAATGAATTAAATGAATTACTAGGAATTATTTTAAATATTAATTGTGGAAAATCCAACTCGGGTCAAAAATCGTTTCAGCCGACTTAGTCGGACTCGAAGTCCGACCCCCGGCAAGGCAGTTGGCTCAACCAAACCAGCTCCCAACCCTAAGCGATCCCGGCCAGCTGGATCAAGATCCAAGCACCGAGAGATCCCTTGAAACCAAACAGCCGAGTCGGACGGACCGGATCGTAGCCCGCGCGATCGTGGCCGTTGGTTGTGCCACGGACGGCCACGATTCGTCGTCTTCCGTCGAGCTGGACTCCGCCGCCGCCGCCCTTGGAGCAAATTAGGTTCGTTTTACGCACGGGCCGAGGCTGTTAATGCCCGGGCATACCCCGAGGACCGCCGTGATTCCGCCGCCTCCCTTCTACTTCACCGAGGCTAAATCGCCGCTGCTTAGCCGTGCGAGCTCGCCGTAGATTGCGCTGGCTACGCCACGGCTCTTTGCTTCGTTCGGCCGTCGCCGTCCCCTGCCGCTTGACTCGGATCCGGACTCGCACCGCGACGACGCACCGAAGGACTCTTCATCTCGCCGAGCAACCGAACGCCGTTGGGCTGCTGTCGTCGTCTTCAACTCCCGGCACTGCGGCGCCACCATCGGCCTCACCGCGAGCTCAGGCACCGTCGGATCCAGACGGATTGAGGTGAGTTCACGTGTTCCAAACCCGATTAGATCTGACCGTTGGATCAAGATCCAACGGCTCACAATCGCCACGCGTCGTGGCGATGCGATTATAGGATTAGATCCGGGACCGTCGATCTAGATCGAAGCGGCCCCGGCAGCACGAGTAGTTTCAACGTGTTAAACCCTGGATCAATCCGCCGCGTTGATTTTCAAACCAACGGACGAGATTGCGCCACGTGTCGGAAGTTGGGACCGACGCGTCAGCCGCCACAGCGCGTCGTGTAGCCGACACGCGAGGCCCGCAGCGTGTCGAGGGGCCCGCTGGCTAACTCCAGCCAGCTGACGTCGGCGATGACGCGTCACCCGAGTGGGCCACATGTCACCACGTGGCCGTGGACCGAGTCCACCGTGGACCCGAGCCGGCGTGGACCAAGCCCATGGGCCATTGGCGGCGTCAAGAAAGCCAATCGAGGAGCTGCCACGCGTGTCCATCTTTGCGCAATAATTAATTTCCGAAAAAAGAAAATGATTTATTAATTCGAATAATGATTTCAAATTTAGATTCAAACTTCAAACGCTTATAACTTTTGCGTTTCAACTCGATTTGAGCGATTCAAATTTCTAAATTTGTATAAAATTAAGATCTACCTAAATATAAATTTTATTTAATTTTTGGACTAAAGTTTTCTCTGTAAAATTATTTAATTGATTATTTAAACTATAAATAATCATAACTTTATGCGTTTTAACTTCAAATTTGATTTATTCAGTTTCTAAAAATCCAGAAAATTATGTTCTCTCTGTTTATGGATTTTATTTGGAGTTTTGGGGATCTTTTGCCTAGTGTTTATTTGTGTATTTGCTATTTGCACGCTTACGAGTAGAGGCGTTGAAGTCAGGAAGGATTCGAAGGAGAAGTGTTGACTCGTGATCCAACTCAAGACCAAGAACAAGTACTTTTTGAAGGCAAGTTGTGCTTTGACCATATTGATCCTATTTCAAAATCTATTTTGATTTAAACTATTGCATGCTAGTTCAATTAGAAAGATACTTTGTTTAAACATGGGGGTTAGATAAATACCAATTTGCTATATGACACCTTGATTACTTAAGTATGTGCCATGACCCTTTGTCACCCTAGTTGTGGTTTACTAGTTGGACATTATTAAATTGCCAACATGGGTTTAGACCGTTGTAGTATCTTTGCTTAGACACGCTTACGTGCTCATGACATGATTTTGGACAATCAAATGCTAATATGGACTTAATGATATATTGAACCTGTTTTGGAAAAGTATCATGTGATGTTGATGGCACGTGGTGCATGGTAATCAACCTGGGTTTGATAAACGCGTGCCAGGGCTTGTGGCAAGAGTAATCAAATGTCAGGTGGGCCGATTGTGGCATTGGGAGTGATGATTTGGTTTTAGTAGTCTTGCCTGGTCACTCTAAGGACTTAACCTTGCAAGCCTTTGAACTGGTCATACTTGCAACCACATGGCTGGAATGGGACGGCCCTAGTTGACTAAGTCAAAGGACTACTTCTTGTGGAGCCTCAAAGGTGTCGATTACCTTTTGTGTGATTTATGGGAGCGATCGTGGCTGTGGCCAGTACCCATCTAACGGTGTGTTGGTCCCATACTTCGCCTTTGGCTAAGGGAAGGGATGGTGTAGAGCACGACGGAGGACCACCTGTGTTGTTTGAGGCTTAGAAGGCTTTGTTATGATCGTCATTCGTGATACTCTTGTATGGCGATTCACGGCGACGTGGTGAGTGGATTGTATCTTGTGGGTAAAGTGCATAACCTCTGCAGAGTGTAGAATCTATTTGAATAGTCCGAGTCCACTTGGCTGACAATGCCTGGAATTACAAATAAGGGTTAGATTTTCTGAAAATAACTTGGATTTGAAAGGTTGGATTGGTTTACTAATGAAGATGATGGTAACGTGGTTTAGGATGGGGAAAATGTTTATTAAAACTTATTGAAAAGTTATTTACGCTTTACTTATTTCTCGCTTCAGATCTACTTATATTACTTGTCAAAAGTCATGACTAAATATACCTTGAGCTATTCCTTTGTACCAAGCCATGCATATAGTATATTAGCTTGCATTCTGTGCATGACTTGCGAGTACCAAGTACTCACCTTGCCCCAACACAATATCAGTGGAAGAGGAGATTACGCCAGCTTGGGAGGTGGACCTCCAAGAGGCCCCGTCTACTTAGGGATGCGAGCCCAGGTCTTGCCTGTGGTATCTTTGGATGGCGCCACGAAGTTTATTTGAATTTCCGCTGCTGTTATTTCTCTTTTAATAAGTTTCGCCTTGCAAGGCATATATTTGTATCTTGGCCATAAGGTCAAGTAACCCTTTTATTAATAAAGTACTTTGATAGTATCGACTGGTATGATTGTGATATTTACCGATGTTAAGACTGTGTGCACTAGCGCGTTCCTGGACTAGTGCTGAATACACAGAGGGTCCGGATTTGCAAATTCGGGGTCCCGACATGGGCCAAGTAGAGCTTTCTCTCGACTTCCTTGAGCCAGTCATCGGCTTCCAAAGCATCCACAGATCCAGCAAAAGTTGGAGGTCTGGTCCTCATGAACTCCCTGAACTTGGATTGAGGCGGCTCCGCTGCGGCTTGAGCTGGTGCCGCGTGAGGCGGGTTGAGAGCATTCTGGGCTAAGGCTTGCAAGAGCTGAAGCTGAATTGCCATCATTTGTTCCAGATTCGGCGGATGAATCAGGGGTGGAGGTGATATCGGCTCTTGCTGAGCTGCAGGTGGTTGCACATTCTCTTGTTCCTGTTGCTGCTGTTGCTCCACAGGTTCTCCCTCCTGGAACTGCACTTGTCCACGACCGCGTCCACGGCCTCTACCTCTTCCTCTTCCACGACCACGGCCTCTGACTGGGTTCTCCATCTGAAACATGGACGGCCAAAGAACAAGGAAAGAGGGAAAAGCAAAGATAAGAAACAGGGGACTAAAAAACATCCACAGGGACAAAGGCACACAGCAGAAAGAAAACCAACCAAACTCTTTATTCAAATCAAATATAGTTTGATAACGATGGCTGGATCACAGACGCACAAGGCACGATCTAGACCAACACAAGCAATTATTAACCGATCTAGCGAACAAAATTAAGGCCCTCCAGACTAGAACATCTAGGTGCTCGCATCGCTCTCGAAGACACGCGGGGACGGGTCCTCCTCCTCCTCGCTCCTGCTACGGGAAGGGGTAGCTGCTGACGAGGGTCCTGCACCTCCAGGGGCAGCCAAGAAACTCAGAGAAACCCCCAAAGGTGACTAGCGATGAACTGACTTGCGCGCGGTCTCCCGAGTCTTTGGACCTCGACGACGCTTGGCTAGAGAGGCATCCGGAGTCAACCTTCTCCTGGGCAGATCCTCTGGGACTGGCACTGGTGCTACTGGCTATGCCGCCTGAACAGGGGCTGGTGGCGGAAGAGCGGCTGCCTGCTGAGCCTCCTTCAGCTAGCGAATCTCCTCTCGAGCTGCTGCCAACCTCTGGTACACATCCTGGAGCTCGTGGGTGGTGCTGACATAAGCCTCATCCTGGGCTCGGATGAGCGATCCCATATGCACAATCGTCGGATCTGCCTCCTAATCCGAACTCCGAAACCTGCTATGGTACCTCCCTTCCTCATGGCATGGAAACAGGCGGTACGGCGAGTCCTCCAGTCTGTCACTGTAGCTGCTGCCCAAGTGGATAATGGCTTGTCTCGCCGCATCTTGCAGCGCATCTCTCATCTTCAATCTCTCCGAAGTGAAATAGAATGGATGATCCTCTGCCAGACTCCGACTCCTGGTGTGCACCAACAGCTTAACCTTCCACGTGCTGTAGCCAATGCTAGTGTAACACCCCGGCATTTAATATGCCCGAATGCTACCAAACATAGACTAAACAACCTCTAAACACCACAAATACAATTAAATTACAGCAAAGACACAAATGCTAAAAACCGAAATTTCGGCAGCATCTCCTTAGTTTTAACATGAATTGGAGGATTAACAAAAGCATAGCAATAAATGGCAATATAAAAGGCATCAAAAATAACAATAATTTAAGGCATGACAGCAATATAAGTCTAAGTCCAAACATTATATGTCTCCATGAGCCAAACGAACCAAAAAGACTCTCATAACACAAAACTAAACCATAAATCAATAAGTATCACACTTAATTATTATCAAGACACAATTGGATGACTTGTGGGAAACAATGAGTGACGCTACGTGTAAAGGTGTGACTATTCCACTTCCCTCATGCTAGTCTCATGGTACCTAAGACAACAAGAAAGCACAAGCGTGAATTCAACACTCAGCAAGTATATTGCAATGGTACAAAAGAACAATTACATGGCTACAACAACTCACATCATGTCTATCATCTCATTCATGATCACATATCAATATTATCATCATTATGTATGCAATGCGATGCGATGCGATGCTCATGTCTCCTTGGAAACTCATACCGGTATGGTTGAGTACACACCCGTCGGTGTGCACCCTCTCCCCCCTTCCATCCCGAAGATGGAGGGTGCCTACTCCTCGCTTTTGTTCACCGCGGTGAATGGAATCACGATGTAGGACTTACTCATTGGCTCTCCGGAATAGTCATAACTTTCTCACCGACCTTCCCCGGATTAGTTATGACTTTCTCACCACCCGGGCCATGTAACATGCCATGTATGCAAACATGCCAACATCATAAATAGCTTGTACACTAACACATGGCATCATAACATAATAAACATATTCATCATATCATTGGCAATCATTAAGGCATGGCATGTGAACATATCATTTATTCAAATTCAATCTCAACCAATCTAGCAACTACAACCCGCTACCCATTCCAATACACTTGCCTCAACCACGGGCGACGGATTGGCGAGAAGTAGAAGGCACTCCCGGGGTCACACCACCTGCACATAGGTACCACACACTCACAATCATGTCCACAAAACAGTAAGCAAACCCACTTCTACCCCGACATCGCAAACTACTCGCTAAACCCAAAAACAGAGGTTCTGTCCCGTCGGGACAGTAGCCTTCCAAAAGGCATAACTCGGGTTCTAAGACTCCGAATCAATTAAATGAGTACATCCTCGCGTAGCTTAGGAAATTTCCTAACTTTTTCTAAGTATACGGAAAGACTGATTTGGAATCTAAAGTGGTTTAATCTACAGAATACCGTGATATGTTCCAATCACGTCACAGATTTTATTACGTTCGGTAAAACGAGCATAACTTTCAAACGGCTGGGCGGAATTGGACGTTATTTATACCCACTTAAAGGTATTGAAATTACCTACAACTTCTTCAACATCCGTACGACCAAATTACGAATCTAAATTGGCGAAAACCCAAACCCTAGGTCGACTGCCCATGCTGCCCGAAACAGAGAACGTGACAACTTCTAGATTTCATCTAATCTACTCAATTCCAGCACCACTAATTGATCTAAAAACATGATAATAACCCTTAGAACAATACCTAGACCAACCCCAAGGATTCCCATGGCCATACCTTCGCCCGACGCACGAAAACCCAACGGATCTCCTCCCAGTTCGCGCGATCTCCTTTCTCGCTCCAAATCCACCGGATCTCCTCGTCGCAGAGCGCTCTAATGGACGGATCTACGAGGTGGTGAGGTGGAGAGGCTTCCCTAGGGCAGCAAGAGTGGTGGAGAGGGGAGGGGAGAGGTGGTGGCACCATGGGTGGTAGATGGAGAGGAAGGGGAAGGGTGGAGGCGCATGGGGGGGCTAGGGGGTGGCGGCTAGGGTTGGGAAAGGAAGTGGGGGCGCACCAAGGGGTGGGAGCCAGATTTGGCTGCCCAAAAGTCCCCCCCCATTGGGCCCAAACCCTTCCACCGGAGGCCCAACTCAACCCCCAAGGCCCAAAGTCCCCCGGAGAGGCCCAAACACCCGAAAACGGCCAGAAAACACGCTATAAACGGCATAACGTAAAGTTTTAACCTCCATTTTCACATTTTATAAAGTTTTGACCTTCTGTAGTGTCATAGCTAGGCACGGAGGTACAGCGGTACTCTGGCCGGTGGGGAAACTCTAGCTCCTGGAGCATCAAGGACAGCTCTGCACAAAAGCCTCCCGCCAAGAACACAAAGGTGGTGCAAGTTGACATCTACAAATTTTGAAACAAGATGGGATTAGTAACCAGTTTTAAACAACAGATAAGGTAAGCTCAAGACACTAAGATAGGAGAGGTAGAAGCACAGAAACTTAAAATTGTATAAGTAGGTTTTTATGAAAATATGAGTCCTTAAGGCTTTGCCATTCTAACTAGGTCATGGCCTACAGTCGTCCAGGCTCTGATACCACCGCTGTGAGACCCCGGTTCAGCTATCCGAAATCTCCTATGTATTTCTGTACTAGTCCCAGATTAATAGCTAGTACACACAGTCAACAGTGATACATCATTGCCGAACATAATGAAAATATAACATAGACATAAAGTATTAGCCACATGGCTACTTATTACAACACTCGGTCACCCGACCAAAGTCATGGCAGTGGAAACAAAACGACTAGAAGCAAAACCCAAAGAACACCACAGGCGACGACAAGACACACGACTAGTTCTCCTGGCGATCTTCCTCGAACTCCTCGGCGTAGAACTCACCGTCTTCCACGGCGTCCGAATAGTTCTCTGATGATAATAGTTTATGCAGCCCATGAGTACAAAAGTACTCAGCAAGTCTGGGGAATTATGCACATGTGGGGCTTTCCAAGGGAAGGCTTGTTATGGTTTTTTTGCATAAAGCCAAGTTTCCTCAAACCATACTTAATAATAAGTTTCATAAAGCATATTTTAGCAATTCTTTTTAACAATTGAATTATGCAGTATTTTAGTGAGGGTTCTATCCACCATCACTAGTATAAGGGCTCTATCCACCACAATTTTAAAAGATCAAGATTATCAACACATGACTCTATCCGTCATGACATAAAAACAGGTTCCAACTACCTGGTTGGCTCAATCCGCCAATTAAACATCCGAGAGTGCTAACTACTCCCGAATCCCAAAACATCATTTATTTTCAAAACCAAAACCTTAATCTACCAGTATGAAAGCATTCTTTGCTTTGCCCTTGACTGTAGGCACGGCTATTCGAATAGTTTTAACTCTGCAGAGGTGTACAGCTTTACCCACAAGACATGACATTCCCTTAATGCCATGTACAATTAACACACTTCCTTAGGTGTGCCGGCAGGTATATCATGATAAGGCATTTACAATGTATACGCCTAACCCGACCCACCCGCTAAGGTTTCACCGCTGTTAGGGTTCTATCTACCCAGTACAGAAGCCCCCTCTTGCGCCGTGTGAGAAAAATAGTCTTGCCTCTATCCGGCACTCACATTCCACCAACTGGTGAGTCTAAGTTAGGTTTCTACAAATTATTAAGCCAGGTCGTACCATGTTAGACATGTGGTAGTACCGTTATGCTTAGAATGGACAGTCATAGGTGTCGGTCCTTAATTGACTTGGGGCGGTACATGCACATTGGAAACTAGTGCTCAATCCGCACCCACCCGACATTCCAATCCGCCAAGTCCAAATCCTTTTCCCTTTTATTTTGGAAAAATAGTACCAAATACTTTGGAATAATTCCCAAATCACAATTTAAATCACAACTTTTGTATAATCCCACCCATGGGTCATTTGCATCAATTCGGGTACTAAGCATACCTACCGTTCTAACCAACAAAAGTCACAATATAAGGTATACATGACATATCAAAGGATCCTAGGGTTACAATTAAGCATGGATGACAATAATCAAGGAGGAAATCGCAATTGGGATTAACTAATTATTTATATTTGACATACGATGATAAAGATAGCGATGCATGTTTATAAAGCATTGAAAACACATTTGCAAACATGGGATCAAAATGCGTCAAGGGACTTGCCTTCAGTCGCAGCAAGGATGTCGTACTCTTGAAGTCCGGTGGCGGGGTCGGCGGACTCGGCGGGATCCTCAGTGTCGGTGTTTCGTGCAACGACAATACGAATTTCTGGTTAGTGAGGGTCGCGTGCTCCCTCTCCCCGAATGGTCAACTCAAGGAGCCAGGTGTTTATACTGGTTCGGGCTGAACGTCCCTACTCCAGTTCGCTCGGTTGGGGTGTATTGCTCTTAGTGTCGAACAATCGCCACAGGAATACAGCGAGAGCTGGTTTCGGTGGGTCGCTAACTTGCCGTCTAGAATGGAGTCCCCCCCGTAAGGTCCTTCCTCTCCTTATATATCTGGAGAGGTCCGGTTTACACGGAAGTTTCGGGGGAGAGAAAGAGAAAGAGAAAGAGAAAAAAGGGATACTGTCCGCCTCGGAGGCTGGTTTCCGTCCTATCGTCCGACCTCTTCTTTCCCCACACTGGGTTGGTAATCCTGCGGTGAGCGGTCTTCCGCTGGGTTGTCAAGATGACGTCCTCTGTGCATCTGTCAGCTTCGGTGGTTTTAATGGCACTTGACTTTGGCTTTGCCTCGGGGCAGGACGCCCCCCTCTGCGGCGTGTCAGTCGATGGGACGGGGGCTTGACTTCTCGGGTGGCCCTTCTGACAGTCTCGGGAAGGCGCCACCTAACCTGGCGCCCACGCCGGGGGATGTCAGGCTCACGGGGCGGTTTTCTGACACCGGCGTGGGCCCTGCTGGCTCGAGCGCTGGTGGGGCAGGCCGACTGAGGTCGGCTTCGGACAGGCCACGGGGTCTGCTGATCGTTCGAGGTCGGCCCCGAACAGGGTGCGGCCTATTTTCGCGGCCTGTGTATCTGTTGCTGGTGCAAGGCCTTTGTAGAGGCAGGTCAGCCCGTTCGCGGTCCCAGGCTGATGGGGGTACCCATGGTATGGGTACGCGTCAGTAGCCCCCGAGCCCCCGAGCGGGTCGGAGAGCCGATCGGGGGTTTACTCGGTCGAAGGTGGCCGCCGACCAAGGGGTCGGTGACGTTTGGTCGGGGCAACCGCTTAGCAAGTGCGCCACATGAGCCCGGTCTTGTGAGCGCACCCGGGTGTAGTTTCGAGCCCCGAGCGGGTCGGAGAGCCGCTCGGGGGTTTACCCGGTCGAAGGTGGCCGCCGACCAAGGGGTCGGCGACGTTTGGTCGGGGCGACCGCTTGGCAAGTGCGCGCCACATGAGCCCGGTGCAGGCGCACCCGGTGTAGTGTAAGCCCCGAGCGGGTCGGAGAGCCGCTCGGGGGTTTACCTGGTCGAAGGTGGCCGCCGACCAATGGGTCGGCGACGTTTGGTCGAACTCTGGTTGGCTACGAACGCGGGGCTCAGAGCCGAGCGAGCGACGTGCGTTTACCTACGTCGGTTTGAACGTTGTGCTCATGCGAGCTGCTAACGGGAAATCCGAGTGGAACCTTGGCGGCCTCCCTCGGGGGGGACCGTTTCCAAGCGGACGTGGTCCCAGCGCGGGCGT
Organism: Rhipidocladum racemiflorum; assembly: GCA_036346355.1. Taxonomy (NCBI): domain Eukaryota; kingdom Viridiplantae; phylum Streptophyta; class Magnoliopsida; order Poales; family Poaceae; genus Rhipidocladum; species Rhipidocladum racemiflorum. Next base: position 43,226,832 of record CM070577.1, on the reverse strand, counting down.
CCGGCCCACTGTGGGGCGTCCCATGAGAACCCTTCCTTACTCGATCCCGTATCGGGCTGCCGGGTTGTCCGCCAACCCGAAGCGCGGCTGGTCGCCGCTCATCGATGAGCTCCGTGGGAGAGTGTGAGGTACGGCCTCGGATGCTGGTCAGGGTGACTGGGTCGTTCGCCGACCCAACTGGAGGCTCGCTGAGAGCTCACCCCGCCCCGCCTCGCTCGCTTTTACGTGGCCGGGCGGCTTTTCCACGATCGACTTGGCCTTCAGAATTCCTAACACGGTGCCGGGCCTCGGGGCGAGTCCGATGGCGGTTCGCTTCCCCGAGGCCAGGCGGCCCAGTGGGCTGTTTTATACCTTTTTTTCTGGGCGCCTTGGCCCATTGCGCCCGACGGAGTGCGGGGTGTTGCGCGGCGTGTGGCGCGAGGCGGCTGTCCTGTCAGGGCATTCATTTCTTGGTGGGAATTAAATGGGCTCCAACACGTTACCGGAGTGGAGTCCGAGGTGGCAGACGAGCGGTCGGCGGTCACGCCGGTTCGCGTGCAGAGGCGTCGGTTGGCGCGGAGGGGCGTCCGTTTCCGCCCGTTGCCTATAAAGGAAGGTGAGGGCGGCGAGAGGAGGGGGGCGACTATCCGTGCCTTCTGAAAAAGAGAGGAAAAAAGAAAGCCACAAGAAAAGGAAGAGAGCTCCCTGCTTCCTTGCGCTTTGCCTCATCTTCTCGCCCGCATCGGAGATGTCGTTAGTTCCGCACTTGGCCGCGGCCGGCCGCTTCCTCGGCCTGGAGAGGAAGGGGTTCCTCCCTTCGCGAGACGAGTCCGGCTAGTGGGTGCCGCCAGCGGGGAGCGCCGCCCCCGCGCTGGGCAACGGGGAGATCGTCACGTTGGCCTCCTTCTACGAGCGCGGATTCGGCCTCCCGCTCCATCCGTTTGTCCGCGGGCTGCTGCATTTCTATCAGGGGGAAGTTGTCGGGACCCCGAATTTGCAAATCCGGACCCTCTGTGTATTCAACACTAGTCCAGGAACGCGCTAGTGCACACAGTCTTAACATCGGTAAATATCACAATCATACCATTCGATGCTAATAAAGTACTTTTATGTAAATAACCAAACTGGTTACTCGACCTTATGGTCAAGTCACAAATGTACGCCTCGCAGGGCGATATTTATTAAAAGAGAAATAGTAGCAGCGGAAAATCAAATAAGGTAACATCGTGGCGCCATCCAGTATACCACAGGCAACTGACTGGGCTCACTCCCTACGTAGACGGATCCTCTTGGAGCTCCTCCTCCAAAGCTGGCGTAGTCTCCTCTTCAACTGGTGTTGTGTTGAGGCAAGGGTGAGTACTTGGTACTCAAGAAGTCATGCAGAATGCAAAGCTAATATACTATATGCATGGCTTGGTACAAAGGAATAGCTCAAGGTATATTTGCAAGAAATAAAGATTTGACAAGTAATATAAGTAGATTCGAAAGCGGTAGAAACAAGTAAAGCATAAATAACTTTTCAAGAAGTTTAACAACCATCTTCCCATCCTAAACCACATTTCCATCAACATCATTATTAATCCAACCCAACTTTTCAAACCAAGTTATTTTTGAGAAAATCTAACCCTTGACTGTAATTCCCGAGCGATGTCCAATACCATGACACGGCTATTCGAATAGATTCTAAACTCTGCAGAGGTTATGCACTTTACCCACAAGATACAATCAAACACCACAAAGGCGAGTTCCCGTAACAAAGTCTTTCTAAACTTCTAACAATACAAGTGGTCCTCCCTGTTATTGCGACTAACCCTTCCCTTCACTAAGGCGAAGTCTAGGCCAATCAACCGTTAGATGGGTACCTGCCTCAGCCAGATGCTCCCCGCATAACTTACACAAAGGGTGTAGTTGACCTCATGAGGTCCCACAGCGTTATTAGCAACTTAGTCAACTAGGTCCGTCCCATTACGGACATGTGGTTGCACGTTAGACCCAGTTCAAAGGCTTGCAAGGTTAAGTCCTTAGGGTGACCAGGGCAAGACTACCCAAGAACCAAATCAACATCCCCAATGCCACAACTGCCCACCTGATTACTCTTGCCACATGCCCTGGCCGAAATCAATTTATCAAACCCCGCTTGATTACCATGCACCACGTGCCATCAACATCACATGATACCTTTCCAAAACAGGTTCAATATATCATTAAGTCAATATTAACATTTGATTGTCCAAAATCATGTCATGAGCATGTAGCAGGTCTAAGCAGTATACTACAAATCGGTCTAAACCCATGTTGGCAATTTAATAATGTCCAAATTTAGTAATCCACAACTAGGGTGACAAGGGTCATGGCACATACTTAAGTAATTAAGGTGTCATACAGCAAATTGGTATTTATCTAACCCCCATGTTTAAACAAAGTATTTTTCTAATTGAACTAGCATGCAATAGTTTAAATCAAAATAGATTTCGAAATAGGATCAACATGGTCAAAGCACAACTTGCCTTCAAAAAGTACTTGTTCTTGGTCTTGAGTTGGATCCTGAGTTAATACTTCTCCTTCGAATCCTTCCAGCACTTCAACGTCTACTCGTAAAGCGTGCAAATAGCAAATACACAAATAAACAATAGGCAAAAAGTGTCCAAACATCCAAATAAAATCCATAAACAGAGAGAACATAATTTTATGAATTTTTAGAAACTGGAATCGTCAAATTTGGAGTTAAAATGCAAAAGTTATGATTATTTAAAGTTCAAATAATCAATTAAATAATTTTACAGAGAAAAACTTTAGTCCAAAAATTAAATAAAATTCATATTTAGGTAGATCTCAATTTTATACAAATTTAGAAATTTGAATCACTCAAATCGGAGTTGAAACGCAAAAGTTATAAACGTTTGAAGTTTGAAACAAAATCTGAAATCATTATTTCGAATTAATAAATCATTTTCTTTTTCGGAAATTAATTATTGCGTCAGCATGGACACGTGGCAGCACTGGATTGGTCTGCTGACGTCAGCCGGTCCATGGACTCGGTCCACGCTCGGCTCGGGTCTACCGTGGACTCGGTCCACGAATCCACGTGTCGCTGACATGTGGGCCCCACCTGCCAGCGCTGGGTCTCACGCACGCTGCGATCGCGCGGTGACACGTGGGCCCTCGACACGCTGGTCCCGCGTGTCGAGACACGCTCCCCACGCCGTGGCGCGGCTAAGCACACGTGGCACAATCTCGGCCGCTGATTTGAAAATCAACGGTCCGTATTGAATCTGGATACCACGCGCTTGGGTTAACGCGGTCAATCCACGCCGTTGGATCCAGATCTAACGGTCCAAAATGGATCCGGCCCCGACACTAGATCTAATCTACACCGCTCGATCCCGATCTAACGGTTAGGATCTAACCTAGCTCTAACGGCGTTAGGCGCACGTGGAACTCACCGTAGCGATCGGATCCTGGATCGGACGGCGAGAAAGCTTCAAGTCGGCGATGGCGGCGCGGCGGAGCTGGTTCACCGAGGTCGGAGAAGGCGACCAACGCGGCGGCGTTCTGGGGCTGCTCCGGCGAAGTGAAAGACCACCTCGGGTGCGCCTTGGCCGGACAGTTCGAGAATCGCTCGACGCAGCGGAGGATCGCGACGGGCGGCGAGACAAAAACCGTGGCGGCGCTTCACGCAACTACGGCGAGCGATTCCGGCAAACCTACGGCGGCTAGAGCTCGGTGGGTTAGGGCAAGGAGTGCGCGGGGTCACGGCGGTCCTCGGGGTACCACCCGGTACTTAAATGCCCTCGGCATGCGCGCACGGGACGGAGCCCTAATCCCACACGGCGGCGACGTGGCGGAGGAGTCCGGCTCGGACTCGGCGGGGACGACAACGCACGGCCGTCCACGTGGCACGATCGACGGCTGGGATCGCACGGCGTGAACGGGTCTGGATCGGATCCGATCGGATCGGTGCGGCGCGAGTTCAGCCGTTGGATCTCGATCCAACGGTTCACAGGCTTAGGGTTTAGACTTGGTCCGGTCGAGTCACGTGGCTCGGGTCGGGTTCGGGTCGGACTCGAACTCGAGTCTGACTCAGGCTCGGTCGGATGAACAGTACAAACCCACTCGCATTTTCCAGCGATTTAATAATTAAAATAATTCCCAGTAATTCATTTAATTCATTAAAAAATAGCAAAAGACTCGTAAAATTCCGAAAAATTCGAAAATATTTTGGATCATTTTGGACTCAAATAAAATATTTCCAACAAAATTTTATTTGCAAAGTTTAATTCTTTAATTAATTCAAAATGGAATAAATTCAAATAAATTCCAAATAAATCCAAATAAATTCCAGAAAATTCCAAAAATTCACCAAAGTGCCAAATCACACATGAATTTAAGGAAAGCAAAATTTTGGGGTGTTACAAACCTCCCCCCTTAATAGAATCTCGTCCCCGAGATTCAGGGCTCACTACAGAATAGGTTTGGAAACTCTTTCTTCAAATCCTCTTCGCGCTCCCAAGTCGCTTCGCTTTCTTCATGGTTGCTCCACTGAACTCTACAGAAACGGGTTGACTTATTTCTGGTCTCTCGATCCATTGTGTCTAGAATCCTCACGGGATGCTCCTTATAAGTCAAATCCTCTTGCAACTCAATTGACTCTAGCGGCGTCTGCTCTCAGAACTCTGAGACACTTCTTCAATCGGGACACATGGAATACATCATGTACTCGTTAACGATCGTGGCAACTCCAAATGATAAGCAACTTCGCCTCTGCGGCTTAAAATCTTAAATGGTCCAACATAACGGGGTGCGAGTTTCCCTTTGGCATGGAACCTCTTAACTCCCCTGAGAGGCGTAACTCTGAGGTATAAAAAGTCTTCCGGTTCAAAACTCAAATCCATGCGACGATTGTCAACATAACTCTTCTGTCGAGATTGGGCGATCTTCAACCTTTCCCTAATCATGGCGATCTGCTCTTCACCTCTTGAAGAATATCAGGCCCAAAGACACGGCGCTCACGGTCTCATTCCAATTCAATGGCGTCCGACAGGTCGACCATACAAAGGCCTCAAAAGGTGACATCTCAGAACTAGCCTCGATAACTATTGTTGTAACTGAACTCGGCATACGGCAAACTCTTATCCCAAGAGGTAGCATAAGCCAATGCACAAGCTCTTAACATATCCTCCGAATCTGGTTGACTCTTTCGGTCTGGCATCCATCCGTCTGTGGATGATAAGGTCAGATCTTGAAGTTCAAACGGGTTCCCATGGCTTCATGCAACTTATTCCGTAACCTTGAGGTAAATTGGGTACCTCGTCCGATACAATCCTTTTTGGCACTCCGTGCAAACAGACAATCCTCGATCATGTACAATTACGCTAATTTATCTCCCGAGTAAGTGGTCTTCACGGGGATAAAATGGGCTACTTTAGTCAAGCGATCCACTATAACCCATATGGAGTCATAACCTCCTTGAGTCTTTGGCAAACCGGTAATGAAATCCATTCCGATTTCCTCCCACTTCCACTCAGGTATTTTCAGCGGTGTAGCAATCCTGCTGGTCTCTCGATGCATTGCCTTGACTCTACGGCATACGCCGCACAATGCAACATGCTCGGCAACTTCACGTTTCATACTCGGCCACCGAGAATCTTTCCTTCAGATCCTGATACATCTGGGCGCTTCCAGGATGAATTGAGTACTTGGAGTCATGGGCTTCTTCCAAAATCAGTTGCTTTAACTCCTTTTTGTTAGGCACACAAATGCGATCCTTCATCCATAACGTGCCTTGCTCATCCAACTTGAAGTCCTCTGCCTTGCCTTCTTCCTTGATGGACTTAATCCTGCGGATCTTGTCATCATCCTTCCGTCCTTCCCGGATCGATCTTCTAGGGTAGGCTTTACTTCTAATGCGCCAAGAATCCGCTTAGGTACCACCTCGATCTTCATTCTCTGGAAATCCTCACATAGCTCATCCTGGCTTGTGGCTAGCAACATGCTCACGGTATGGCTTTTCCGACTCAAGGCATCGGCAACTACGTTGGCCTTCCCGGGATGGTAATGGATTCCAACATTGTAGTCCTTGATCAACGCTAACCATCTCCTTTGCCTCATATTCAGATCCGACTGGGTGAATATGTATTTAAGGCTCTTATGATCCGTATACACTTCACATCTGTTCCCGATCGATAGTGACGCCATATCTTCAAGGCATGCACTACGGCAGCCTAACTCTAGGTCATGTGTCGGATAATTTTCCTCATGCGGCCTCAATCGCCTTGATGCATAAGCGGCGACCTTTCCATTCTCAGACCACACATCCAAGTCCTTGGCGCGATGCGTCACAATAAATATCGAAGCTTTGATTAACATCCGGTAGAACTAACACCGGCCGATGTCAATTGCCTCTTCAGCTCCTGAAATCCTTTCTCACATTCTCAAGCGTCCATGCAAACTTCTTTTCCTTCTTCGGCAATTGCGTAAGAGGTTTCGCAATTGTCGAAAAGCCTTCAATGAAACGGCGATAGTATCCTGCCATTCCAAGGAAACTCCGAACTGGGTCACAGCCTTTGGTCAGCTCCCAATGTAACACAGCTTCTACTTTGCTTGGATCTACTACGACTCCTTCTGCGGTCATTACATGTCCAAGAAACTCCACCTTGTCCTTCCAAAAATCACACTTGCTGAACTTGGCGAAAAGTTGTCGCTCCTCGCCTTTCCAAAACTCGCCTTAAGTGTTCGGCATGTTCATCCTCCTGTCTTGGAGTAGATTAGGATATCATCTATGAACACGACGACAAACTTGTCCAAATATTCCATGAACACCTTATTCATCATATTCATGAAATAAAAGGCGCATTAAATCGTCCCAAAGGACATAATCAGAACTCGTAATGTCCATATCTTGACTAGAATGCAGTCTTCGAATATCTTCGATCGGATCTTCAATCGATGGTATCCCGATCTCGCATCAATCTTGGAGAAAACTCCGGCTCCTCTCACCGATCAAACAAATCATCAATCCTGGGTAGCGGATACTTATTCTTCACGGTGACTTCATTGAGTGCACGGTAGTCGATGCACATCCTGAAACTCCCGTCCTTTTTCTTGACAAACAAAACCGGTGCTCCCCTACGGCGATTTGTGCCTGGCCTCGATAAATCCTTTCTCCATTAACTCCTTTAGCTGTTTCTTCATCTCTACCAACTCCTCGGTGGACATCCGATAGGGTCTCTTTGCTATTGGTGCCGTACTGTACAAGCTCTATCACAAACTCTATGTCCCTCGTCTGGCGGCATACTGTAGATCTTCAGGAAAAACATCTGGGTACTCATTCACTACTGAGACATCCTCTATGCTGATTGCCTTGGTACTGTTAACCATCAACTGTCCATCTCTAACGGCAGTGGCTTGAAATTTCACTTTCTTTCCACACAGGCTCTCAACTGAGATAGTCCTTCATCCACAATCCAATACGGCCTTGTGCTTGGATAACCAATCCATTCCCAATATAACGTCTAAGGTCTGGGTTTCCAAAATAATAAGGTTTGCTAGGAACTCTATTCCCTCTATTAGTATTCTCACCCCGGAACATCCTACTTTCGTTCGGAGTTCGGAACCAGGGGTTTGAACTAAAAGCATGCATCTAAGTCTTGCAATCCTCAAATCATTTCTAGTAGCAAAGCCTTGCGAAACAAACGAATGCGAAGCTCCGAGTCAAACAAAATCACAGTGTACTGAGTTAACAAGTAACTTACCCGATCTGACGTCAGTAGCATTCTGCGGTGCATCTACGGTGACATGGTTGACTCGGCCTCTCACCACGGTGCAGGGTGTGGCTCTGTGTCGGGCGCCCTAGCTGGGTGGTTCCTAGATTGAAGCGAACTGGGTCACTCCTGCTGTCTTCTTTGGACAATCAAGGCAAAGTGTCCTGGCTCGTTGCGCTTGTAGCAGCCTCACCGATCCTTGCCGATCGCTCGAGTAAGCGTTTCTAGCGGGCCGGGTCCGTAGTTCGATTGATGTGTCTTGGTGCGGAGGATGGTGTCCTTGTTGCATTCGTGGTTGGAATCAAGAATTGATTTGGTGCAACTCTCAGCGCCGCTATGCGTTCCTGGTGTGATCCTTGCTGTTGCATCCTGCGCTTCTGTTCTCATCCAGTTCCTTGCGCTTTGTCCTCAAGAATAAGCGCCTTATTCACCAGCTCTTGGAAATCTGGAAAGGTGTGGGTGATCAATCCTACTTGCAATCCCGAGTTAAGTCCCTTCATAAAGCGAGACTGCGGATTTATCTGTCGCTACATCCTCAAAGCGTGGCGTGCTAGCTGTGTGAACTTGTTCGGTAGTCGGCCACCGGCTGATTACCTTGCTTGATGCTCTGAACTCCTCCTTCTTAAGGTCCATGATTCCTTCAGGCACGTGATACTTTGTCGAATGCACCGTGAACTCTTCCCAAGTGATATCTTGAGGGTTCTCTTGCGTGGCACGAAGTTCTCCCACCATTCGGCTGTTCCTTCCAGGTGATGAGTAGCGTAGAGTACCTTCTCATTTCCTATACATTGAGCTATGTGTAGCTTCCTCTCAATTGACCTTAACCAATCATCGGCCTCCAATGGATTGGCATTCCCTGCAGAAAGTGGGTGGGTGAGTCCTCATGAACTCTCGGCAGTCTTGTATTCGGCGTGGTCCCCGATTAACTTGATTAGCAAAGTGGATCAAGCGCAGTGATGTGTTGCATTTGTTGCATCATAGCATGCATCAACCGAGTCTAGGCAGCGAGAAAAGCTCCAAATTCTGCACATCCAGTGGCGGTCTTTGGTGCTCCTCATTGGGGTTTTCTGGGCGAGAACCACTCCCATTGCTTCCAAAGTTTCCACGGTGTTCACCATCCGCCGATTTGCTATAGGTTTAGAGATGAGAGGGAAACAAGAATAGACAAGTAATATGGAACTTATGCGGGGCGAAAGGTGTAACTTTAAGGTCCAACTTTATTATTAATAACTTGGTATGGCTGCTTACAATGCCTAAGGGCCTTGCAACACATACCGCACACTCAAAGAAACAATGAAAATCCAAATCGAACTAACTCGAGTCTAACGCCTAAAGGGTGACTCTTTATTCTATGACGCGACTCGGCGAAGGAGTCTCACTATAGAACCTATGCTCACTCATCGAGAAAACCTCCACGGCCTGGTACGGTGTCTTTGCGGCATAGGCGCGAAACGATTGCCATGTCCAAAGAATCGTGTCCTCTGTGGTAGTCGAAGAAGCGGTGTCCTCATCGAGATCCGACTCCTCTGGATCTGGCTCATGTAGCTCGAATCGCGGCTCTGGGTGCAGTCCGTACAAAGTCATCTCTAATTCGTCAATCCTTCGCAGAAGGTGTGCCACATACTCTTGAGCTTCCCGCCATCTGTTCTTCTCTGTCGTGATCTCCTTGCGGGCCTTCTGTAGCTCCTTGCTTGTATTATCTAGTACATCCTCTTGGGCGACAACAAATCGTGCCAACTGTGTAACCATGGCGTCCTCATCCTGAATCGCCTTCGGTCAAGAAGGTTATCGCCGCGGATGATAACGGAAAACCGTGATCTCCAACTATCTGTCGTAGATACGGTTAATCTGACGCATTGCTCTTCGTGATAATTCTTGGATACCCATCTGCATTGTAGAACTCCTGGCGGTCAAAGTGTATCGGGCCGATTGCCTGGGCCCTTCTTCCTAGCAGGTACCTCAATCTTTACGTCACAAGCCTTGATCAATCCCGCTTGTCTGATCACTTCCACTTGGTATTGCGGCTTCTCAAAATCTCCGAGAGTTTGTAGCATATGCCAAAGTTCCGCGGCGTGACCAACTCCTAGATCAACGTAGTTGAACTCTTCCTCCATCTGTCACAAGAGTGCTTTACGTAAGAACTCGGAATTTTTAAATTGTGACAAGGTAAGGGAAAATTTCAGCAAGAGACAAGAAAAGAGAGAAGGGGATAAGTCGAGATGTCATTTCTTGTCTTCACAAATTTTTAGCTTTAGAAAATAGGTTTTATCCTCACTACGACCATTCTAGCTAGGGTTGAGCCTACAGTCAGTATGGCTCTGATACCACCTTTGTCGGGACCCCGAATTTGCAAATCCGGACCCTCTGTGTATTCAACACTAGTCCAGGAACGCGCTAGTGCACACAGTCTTAACATCGGTAAATATCACAATCATACCATTCGATGCTAATAAAGTACTTTTATGTAAATAACTAAATCAAGTTACTCGACCTTATGGTCAAGTCACAAATGTGCGCCTCGCAGGCGATATTTATTAAAAGAGAAATAGTAGCAATGAAAATCAAATAAGGTAACATCGTGGCGCCATCCAAGATACCACAGGCAACCGACCGGGCTCGCTTCCCCTACGTGAGCGGATCCTCTTGGAGCTCCTCCTCCAAAGTGGCGTAGTCTCCTCTTCAACCGGTGTTGTGTTGAGGCAAGGGTGAGTACTTGGTACTCGACAAGTCATGCATGAATGCAGGCTAATATACTATATGCATGGCTTGGTACAAAGGAATAGCTCAAGGTATATTTGCGAAACAACATTTGACAAGTAATATAAGTAGATTCAAAGCGGTAGAAACAAGTAAAGCATAAATAACTTTTCAAGAAGTTTAACAACCATCTTCCCATCCTAAACCACATTTCCATCAACATCATTATTAATCCAACCCAACTTTTCAAACCAAGTTATTTTTGAGAAAATCTAACCCTTGATCAGTAATTCCCGAGCGATGTCCAATACCGCGGACACGGCTATTCGAATAGATTCTAAACTCTGCAGAGGTTATGCACCTTACCCACAAGATACAATCAAACACCAAAAAGGCGAGTTCCCAGTAACAAAGTCTTTCTAAACTTCTAACAATACAAGTGGTCCTCCCTGGTTATTAAGACTAACCCTTCCCTTCGCTAAGGCGAAGTCTAGGCCAATCAACCGTTAGATGGGTACTGGCCTCACTTCCAGACGCTCCCCGCACAACTTACACAAAGGGTGTAGTTGACCTCCCGAGGTCCCAGTGCGTTATTAGCAACTTAGTCAACTAGGTCCGTCCCATTACAGACATGTGGTTGCACGTTAGACCCAGTTCAAAGGCTTGCAAGGTTAAGTCCTTAGGGTGACCAGGGCAAGACTACCCGAAGAACCAAATCAACATCCCCAATGCCACAACTGGCCCACCTGATTACTCTTGCCACATGCCCCGGTCGAAAATTGTTTATCAAACCCCAGTTGATTACCATGCACCACGTGCCATCAACATCACATGATACCTTTCCAAAACAGGTTCAATATATCATTAAGTCAATATTAACATTTGATTGTCCAAAATCATGTCATGAGCACGAAAGTGTGTCTAAGCAAAGATACTACAACGGTCTAAACCCATGTTGGCAATTTAATAATGTCCAGCTAGTAATCCACAACTAGGGTGACAAGGGTCATGGCACATACTTAAGTAATCAAGGTGTCATATAGCAAATTGGTATTTATCTAACCCCCATGTTTAAACAAAGTATTTTTCTAATTGAACTAGCATGCAATAGTTTAAATCAAAATAGATTTCGAAATAGGATCAACATGGTCAAAGCACAACTTGCCTTCAAAAAGTACTTGTTCTTGGTCTTGAGTTGGATCCTGAGTTAATACTTCTCCTTCGAATCCTTCCGGCACTTCAACGTCTACTCGTAAAGCGTGCAAATAGCAAATACACAAATAAACAATAGGCAAAATCTGTCCAAACATCCAAATAAAATCCATAAACAGAGAGAACATAATTTTATGAATTTTTAGAAACTGGAATCGTCAAATTTGGAGTTAAAATGCAAAAGTTATGATTATTTAAAGTTCAAATAATTAATTAAATAATTTTACAGAGAAAAACTTTAGTCCAAAAATTAAATAAAATTCATATTTAGGTAGATCTCAATTTTATACAAATTTAGAAATTTGAATCACTCAAATCGGAGTTGAAACGCAAAAGTTATAAACGTTTGAAGTTTGAAACAAAATTTGAAATCATTATTTCGAATTAATAAATCATTTTCTTTTTCGGAAATTAATTATTGCGTCAGCATGGACACGTGGCAGCACTGGATTGGTCTGCTGACGCCACCGGTCCATGGACTCGGTCCACGCCGGCTCGGGTCTACCGTGGACTCGGCTTCATTTAATCCACGCAGTCGCCGACATGTGGGCCCCACTCGCCAATGGCTGGTCTCACGCGACGCTGCGTGGCTGCGGTGACACGTGGGCCCCTCGACACGCGGGTCCCGCGTGTTAGAGACACGCCCCACGCTGCGTGGCGCGCTAAGCACACGCGTGGCACAATCTCGGCCGCTGATTTGAAAATCAACGGCCCGGATTGAATCCGATACCACGCGCTTGGGTTAACGCGGTCAATCCACGCCGTTGGATCCAGATCTAACGGTCCAAAATGGATCCGCCCTCGACACTAGATCTAATCTACACCGCTCGATCCCGATCTAACGGTTAGGATCTAACCTAGCTCTAACGGCGTTAGGGCGCACGTGGAACTCACCGTAGCGCCGGATCCGGACGGACGGGCGAGAAAGCTCGGTCGGCGATGGCGGCGCGGCGGAGTTGGTTCACCGAGGTCGGAGAAGGCGACCAACGCGCGGCGTTTCGGGCTGCTCGGCGAAGTGAAAGACCACCTCGGTGCGCCTTGGCCGGACGGTTCGAACCGCTCAGACGCGGAGGACGGCGACGGCGGCGAGGCGAGACAAAACCGCGTGGCGGCGCTTCACGCAACTACGGCGAGCGATTCCGCAAACCTACGGCGGCTAGAGCTCGGTGGGTTAGGGCAAGGAGTGCGCGGTCACGGCGGTCCTCGGGTACCACCCAGACTTAAATGCCCTCGGCATGCGCGCACGGGACGGAGCCCTAATCCCACACGGCGGCGACGTGGCGGAGGAGTCCGGCTCGGACTCGGCGGGGACGACAACGCACGGCCGTCCACGTGGCACGATCGACGGCTAGGATCGCGGCGTGAACGGAACCGATCGGATCCGATCGGATCGGTCTTGGCTGAGTTCACCGTTGGATCTCGATCCAACGGTTCACAGGCTTAGGGTTTAGACTTGGTCCCGGCCGAGTCACGTGGCTCGGGTCGGGTCGGTCGACTCGAACTCGAGTCCGACTCAGGCTGGCCGGATGAACAAGACAAACCCACTCGCATTTTCCAATGATTTAATAATTAAAATAATTCCCGATAATTCATTTAATTCATTAAAAATAGCAAAAGACTTCGAAAAATTCCGGAAAAATTGAAAATATTTTGGATCATTTTGGACTCAAATAAAATATTTCCATCAAAATTTTATTTGCAAAGTTTAATTCTTTAATTAATTCAAAATGGAATAAATTTAAATAAATTCCAAATAAATCCAAATAAATTCCAGAAAATTCCAAAAATTCACCAAAGTGCCAAATCACACATGAATTTAAGGAAAGCAAAATTTTGGGGTGTTACAGAAGTGCACCACCTGAACCCGAATGGGGTCCTCCACATCGCGATTTTTATCACGTTGTGCGAGGCTTTCCTGGGGATCGAACCCCACTGGGGGCTCTGGCGTCACTTTTTCTTCGCGCGGCCGCCGACGCGTCGGCCTTCTTGGTGCCCTGGCCATCCAATCAAGCGGCCGTAGGCGTACTACATCGACGTGAGGCTGCCGACGCCGAACCGGGGTGGCAAATGAGTGGTTCTACGCTCGTAACCTCAAAGAATACCGCCTTTCGGCGGCACTCGCCGGTGCAGAGTCCTCGCTGGATTTGGGGTCCCGACTCGAAGGACAAAAAGAAGGTGGAGGTGATCCTTGAACGGCTCGAGGGTCTGAAGAGGCAGGGGCTGACGGGTGAGACGGTTGCCCGCGCATTCATGGAGAGGCGCGTTCAGCCCTTGAGGGATCGGGTGCACCCCATGTTCAGGTATACCGGAACGTCCGACCTCACGAGGTCGTGTGCGGTGGAGCTCTCGGAGTCGGAGCTTTCCGCCCGTGTGGTCATGCGTCGCCCGTGGGCGATACAGAGGCGGCGGGCGAGGTCCCTGCGCCATTTTCGGCGCAGAACCCGCCGAACCTGGTAGGAGGACTCGAGTCTTCGGACCCTCTTGTTTTCGTTGGTTTCTTCCCTGCTTACACGAGCGGTTTTTCGCAGGGGCTCCATGGCATGGTCTCCCGGGCTCTTCTGCCGAGAGAAAAAGAGATGAGAGCCCGGGCGCGCGCCATCGCGGAGAATCATGCCACCACCCGCCGAGCGCGAAAGTTGGAAAACCAAGCTGCGGCGGTGCGGAAGAAAAAGGAGCGCGCCGCCCCAAGCTGCGGCGGTGCGGAAGAAAAAGGAGCGCGCCGCCCGGGCGGCGCAAGGCGAGGCGGTCTCCGATACGACGCTGGAAGACAGCGATGAGGAGTCGTCCTCCAGCGAGGGCAACGAGAGCGCCGGAGGCGACCCGGGCGGCGCCGAGGCCGGTTCCGACCCAGGAGCCGGTGCCAGTGATCCCGAGGGGGACGCCCCGACCTCGGGATTTCTGCTGAGGAGGCGGAGGACCACGCCCCCTCCCGGAGGTCCGGCGAAAAGGGGGCGCGGGGCGATGTTTGTTCGCTCGACGCGGTAAGCGCCTGGCTTTTTCCCCGACCAGCCCTTTGCTCTTCCGCGCGACCCCTGACTGACTACTGTGTGCAGGGGCCACGCGATCACGGGGGTGGTGCTGAGCCCTACCTAGGGGGCGAGGAGTAGAGTTTCCCCCCTCTTGCCGGCGGGACCCACGCCGACGGCCGTCCGGAGCGGGGCCCCCACGGGCGCGATCCCCTTGGCGGGGTCAACGAGCGAGGGGGTGGCGCCACCGGCGGATCGACCGTCGGGGCCGGCACCCATCGTGGACGCCGGTGGGGAGCCCCGCCGGTCGCTCTTCCGCGACGCAGAGGAAACCCGTTAGGAATCTCGCCGCCTCCGCCGCCAGCCAAGCCGCCGGCGGGGCGGTTCGAAAGGCCGTGGTGAGGCCCTGCAACCGGTCATTAGGGACGCACCAGGGGAGCAGGGCTCCAGGGGAGCGCGGCCGGCGCTCACCGTGTTGACCTGGCCGGGCGACGACCCGTCCGGAGGGCCGTCGTTTGTTCTGAACGACGAGGCGGAGCGCCGGGACTGGAACACCCTGGAGCAGAGCGAAAAGGAGATCGAGGAGGAGATGGGGCGGATCCGCACCGACCTTCTCCGCGCTGTTGACGCTTCCTCCAGGGCGATGCGCTCCAGTGTTCAGGAGTTTCGCCCGGCCGTGTCGGTAAGGCTGGGGGAGACTTGTCCTTTTTTTTCTTCTTGGACGGAATTGGGACTGACCGCGCAGGTATTTGCTCGCAGCGCCTGATATCCCGGGCGGTGGAGAAGTCATCCTTCCTTCGGCGCCTGCACAACCGGGGGAGCGCGACGGAGGAAGAGCTGCGCGACGCTTAGGAGGCGCTCGGCGCCGAGCGAGGGAAGGTCACCGCCGCCGATCAACAGCTGGGTGAAGTCACTGAAGCCCTGCAAGAGGCCCAGCGGTGAACATAGGCGTTGAACAGTGAGGTGGATGAGGCCAGGTCGTCCCTGGCGGAGGCCGAGAGAACCAAGACCTCCGCGGTCCTCGCAGAAGAATCTGCTCGGGCGGAGGCCGCCCTTTATCGGGAGGAGTGCGAGTCGGCCCAGAGGGACGTCAACAAGATGCGCGCTGAGCGGGACGTTGCTCGAGCGGAGCTGGTATCGGCGCAGGAGCTCGCCGACCGTGCGGCGTCCGATCGGGAAGCGCGCGTCAAGGCCGAGGAGGAGCTTCGCACCAAGGAAACCTCTGTGATGGGTGAGCAACCTAGTCTCTTGGTAATTGTTGTAGTGGTCGTCTTCTGATGCTGCTTTGTTCTTGCAGAGCTACGAAAGGACCTCAGGGATACGCTGGAGTTGCAAAGGTCGGCGTCGGAGCAGCGGGACGCGGCGGTCGAGACGCGGGACGCGGCCCTCTTGGACAAGGGGGTGGCGGAGAGGGAGGTGGCCGACCTGTCAGCCGAGCTGACGACCCTGCGGGTGGCCAGCCAGGCCGTCTGTGACCGGCTGTTTGGGCTCACTCCGGGCCCGAGCTCTGTCTCCGCCCTGCTGGGGACGGTCCCCGAGCGCGTCGAGGCTTCGGTGCAAGAGGCGGTAATGCTTGGGGCTTCCTCCGCGCTGGTTAACGCCATCTCTTACTATGATGGTGTTGACCTTGAGATGGTCGGGAGCGGGGTTGCCGCGAACCGGAGCGACGAAGAAGTCGACGCCTTTGCGCTCCAGGTTGACCCGTGCGCGCGGGAGATTGCCAAGCGAATTTCGCCGCGAAGTATCCTCCGTCAAACAGGAGGTCAATAGTTTAAATTTTGCTTTCTCTGCTGTCTCCCTTGGGATATAAATAAACAATGAATGTGCCGTAAATGAATCTGGCCTGCTAGGTTGCCTTAAGTTTCTGCTTGCTTTATCTCGCCTCTTCACTTTTAAGTGATGGACGATCTTACGACCTTCGCCGCAGGACCCGCCGGGGTGTCCCGAGAGCGTGGGTGTCGTGCCAATCATTTTTGAAGAAAAAGACGCGAGATGAAGCAGGAACTTTAGATGGCATACTTTGCGGAGGAGCGCTTCCGACCTCTCGTTTGGTCGGGTGGCCCCTAACCGCGAAGTAGCCATCACGTTCAGTCAGACTGCCGACTTGAGTGGTAATGCCCCGACCGACCTTGGCCCCCCTTGCTCGGGTAACCCACTTCTTTCGTGAAACGCTACTTCGAAACCGTGGCCACAGGGGCGTAGGCTGTAGTGCCTGGGTCGAAGAGGTCACCGCAAGGAAGATCGGTCGGTCGGGTTTCGGTGACCTGAACTCCCAACCCGTGAGCAGCCCCCGAGTGGTACACGGGGACTGGAGGTGCAGTCACCGTGTACCGCTTTGAGGTTTGGAGTAGTCGGGTGAGAACGCGAAAAAATACGAAGGGCTTTTTTGGATAAGGCTGGCTTGACTTGCCTAGAGGGCCGTGCCGGGGTTGAAATTGGTGCCCAACGCTTCGGCTCCCGCCTCCTGTCGTTACTCGAGGCGCTTTGTCTTCCGTGCCGCGGGCTATAAAGGGAGACGTGCCGGCGTCCTTGTGGGCTTCATCAGGACTATCGCTAGCCAAGCTTCCCTCGCACGCTATGGCGGATCGCTATACGCAGCTCCGCGGGGAAGTAGGCGACGAGCAAGCCTGGCTACGGGTGGTGGCGGAGGTCGAGGCCGAGGCCGTGGTCGGGGACGGGCGGCGAGTTGGCGTCCTTGTTGCGGGCGTTCCTCGCCTCTGGGAGGTGAGGGCTCCACTGGTCCAGGCGCTGACTGAGCGACGCCACGCATCGTTCGGCTGGCTGGGCGCACACCAGGAGGAGTATCGTGTACTTGCCGAGTGAAGGGACCTCGGTGGGCGATGCTTTTGTCAGTGGGGCTGACGCTCCTCCTGTAAATGAATAAAATGGCTGCTTCTCTTTTGTCTCTTTTTGCTTCTTGTTTTTCTTTGTTAAGATCTTGCCCTCGTCCTTGTATCATGTGACCCATAGAGTACTTGTTTCGGGACCTCCGCTTCTGGGACGGAGGTCGTAGTGCTCTGGGTCAATAAAACGGGAGAGATTCAAAAGAGAGAGAGACCACTTGGTCGGTCGTCCGACCGCTGCGGCTTTCTTTGCTCAAGCATTTTTCGAATGGTACAAAGAGGAGAGAGGCTGACTACGGATAGAACCTTCTCAGCTTCTCTATGTTCCAAGCGTTCGTAAGGAGATTTCCTTCAATGTCTTTGAGACGAAAAGTGCCGGGTCGGAGGACCTCTGCGATGATAAAAGGGCCCTCCCAAGGCGGAGAGAGCTTGTGCCTGTCCTTGGCGGACTGGACTTGGCGCAGTACCAAGTCGCCGACCTCGAATGACCAGCCGCGAACCAGTCGGCTGTGGTACCGGCGGAGCGTCTGCTGGTACTTGGCTGACCGGAGGACTGCGACATCCCGTGCTTCGTCGAGTTGGTCGAGGTCGTCCTGTTGTGCCTCTGACCCCCGCGTGCTGTCGTAGCTTTGCACTCTCGGGGCGCCATACTCAAGGTCGGTTGGGAGCACAGCCTCCGCCCCGAACACCAGGAAGAAAGGCGTAAACCCGGTCGACCGCGTCGGTGTGGTTCGCAGGCTCCAGAGTATGGGGGGCAGCTCGGTGGCCCACCGTCCCGCGAACTTCTTCAGTCGACTGAAGATTCACGGTTTGAGCCCTTGGAGGATCATGCCGTTGGCCCGCTCGGCCTGACCGTTGGCGCGGGGGTGTGCGACCGCTGCCCAGTCGACCCGGATGTTGAAGTCGTCACAGAACTCGAGGAACTCCTTCCCCGTGAACTGCGTCCCGTTGTCGGTGATGATGGAGTTTGGGACTCCGAAGCTGTAGACGATGTCGCGGAAGAAACTGGCTGCCTGTGCCGAAGTGATGGTCGCCAGCGGCTTTGCCTCTATCCACTTGGTGACCTTGTCTATCGCAACAAGCAGGTGAGTGAAGCCCCCGGGCGCCTTTTTGAAGGGTCCGACCAGATCAAGCCCCCAGACCGCAAAGGGCCATGTGATGGGGATCGTCTATAGGGCTTGTGCCGGGAGGTGTGTTTGCCTGGCGAAGAACTGGCATCCTTCGCAAGTGCGGACTATCTGCGTGGCGTCGGCCACAGCGGTCGGCCAGTAGAAGCCTTGCCGGAAGGCTTTTCCTACCAGCGACCGTGGCGCGGCGTGATGCCCGCAGACCCCGTCGTGGATGTCGAGCAGAAGGTGCTTCCCTTGGTCGGGCGGGATACACTTCTGGAGGATCCCAGAAGGGCTCCTCCTGTAAAGGGTCTTCTCGACCAGGACAAAGGATTTGGCCCGCCGAGCGAGGTGCCGAGCCTCGGTGGAGTCAGCAGGGAGTGACCCATCGGTCAACCGGTCGATGAAGGGTTGCCTCCAGTCGGACTCAACGTTCAGAACACTAGGATCCGACCCGGGCAGGTGCTCGTCCGACCGAGTGTCGGTTAGAGCACCCGCTTTTAGGGGGTCGGCCGTGTCTCCAACGATGGGATCCAACCGGATGGACGGCTTGTGGAGGTCGGAGACGAAGACTCCGGGAGGGACCGGCCCTTTGCTTGAGGCGAGGTTGGCAAGGGAGTCGGCTTCTCCGTTGTAGCGGCGGTAACTGTGGTGGAGCTCGAATCCCTTGAACCTCTCCTCAAGCTTGCAGACCTCCAGGCAGTAGGCCACCATGCGAGCGTCGCGAGGCTCCGTGGCCTTCATAACCTGGTCGACGACCAACTTGGAGTGCCGTGAACGTAGAGCCGTCGAGCGCCGAGGTCGGCGGCGATCCGAAGACCATTGACGAGGGCTTCGTACTCGGCGATATTGTTGGTGGCGTCGAAAAGTAGTCGGATGGCGTACAGGAGCTTGTTGCCGAGGGGAGAAACAATGACGACCCCCGCGCCGGCTCCGTTCTTGGTGTAGGACCCATCAAAGTACATCGTCCAGTACTCGGGGTCCTCGACCATCGGTGGGACTTGCGCTTCGGTCCACTCGGCGACGAAGTCTGCCAAGACCTGCGATTTGATCGTTGTCCGAGGGACGTACGATATGTCGAGACCGTTGAGCTCGAGAGCCCACTTGGCGATCCTTCCGGTGGCGTCGCGGTTGTGGACGACCTCTCCGAGTGGCGACGAGGTCACCACGGAGACGGGGTGTCGGTCGAAGTAGTGGACGAGCTTCCTCTTGGTAATGAGTACCGAATACAACAGCTTCTGTACCTGAGGGTACCTAACTTTAGTTTTGGAGAGTACTTCGCTGACGAAGTACACCGGTCTCTGTACTTTGAAGATGCGGCCCTCCTCTGCTCGCTCCACGACGAGGGCCGCGCTGACGACCTGGGTCGTGGCGGTGATGTAGAGGAGCAGGGGCTCTTGTGGCTCCGGGGCGACCAATACCGGAGGCGAAGTCAAGAATGCCTTCAGTCGACTGAGGGCTTCCTGGGCTTCTTGGGTCCAGCAGAAGCGGTTGGACTTCTTCATCAGTTTGTAGAGCGGCATCCCGCGTTTGCTGAGACGGGACACAAAGCGGCTTAGAGCTGCAAGGCATCCCATTAGCCTTTGGACCCCTTTCAGGTCATCGATTGGCCCCATCCTCATGATGGCAGAGATTTTGTCGCGGATTGCTTCGATGCCGCGCTCGGAGACGATGAAGCCGAGCAGCTTCCCCTTGGGAACCCCGAAGATGCATTTCTCGGGGTTGAGCTTTATGCAAAATCGTCGGAGGTTCGCAAAAGTTTCCTCCAGATCGGCGACGAGGTCGTCGGCCTTCCTGGTTTTGACGACGATGTCGTCGACGTAGGCTTCTATGTTGCGGCCAATTTGATCGGAAAAACACGTTTGCATACATCGCTGGTATGTTGCACCCACGTTTTTTAGTCCAAAGGGCATCGTGACATAGCAGTATGAGCCATACGGAGTGATGAAAGAGGTCGCGAGCTGGTCGGATTCTTTCATCGCGATCTGGTGATAGCCTGAGTAGGCATCCAGGAAGGAGAGGGACTCGCATCCGGCGGTGGAATCCACAACCTGGTCGATGCGAGGCAACGGGAACGGGTCTTTCGGACAGGCCTTGTTGAGGCTCGTGTAGTCAACACACATTCTCCATTGCCCTGACTTTTTCTTTACAAGAACGGGATTGGCGAGCCACTCGGGGTGGCTCACCTCCTTTACAAAGTCGGCGGCCAAAAGTTTGGCAATCTCTTCCCCAATGGCCCGGCGCTTTTCTTCGTCGAAGCGGTGCAGACGTTGGGCGACCGGCCTGGAGCACGGTCGGATATTGAGTGAGTGCTCGGCGACCTCCTTCGGGACTCCCGGCATGTCCGAGGGTCTCCAGGCAAAGACGTCTCGGTTTGCCCGGAGGAAGTCGACAAGCGCGCTTTCCTATTTGGCAGGAAGGGCGGCCCCGATCCGTACGGTTTTGGCGGGATCTTCAAGGTCGATCGCGACCTCCTTCGCGTCCTCCACAGACTTGAAGGAACTAGGTCCCGCCCTGCCGGAGTCTGGGGCGGGCTTGGGGACCTCCTCCTGGAGTCGGGCGAGCTCGACGGAAGCGACGACCGCCGAGGCGAGCTCACAACTGCTTCGTTCGAGAGCTCGACGGTGATGACGCCCTGTGGACCCGGCATCTTCAGCTTGAGGTAAGTGTAGTTGGGGACCGCCATGAACTTTGCATAGCACGGCCGCCCCAAAATGGCGTGGTAGGAGCCGGGAAAATCCACAACCTCAAAAGTGAGGCTCTCGGTGTGGAAGTTATCCGGGCTCTCGAAGGTGACGGGCAGGCTGGCCTGCCCTGAGCGGATGGGCCTGTTGGCCTGGAACGACGCTATGGAAAGGCGCCTTGCTTGGCCGGAGGGCAGAGCGGGGGACCCCCAGAGCGTCCAGGGTCTCAACATACATGATGTTGAGGCCGCTACCGCCATCCATGAGCACCTTAGTCAGGCGCTTCGTCCCTATGATGGGGTCAACGACGAGCGGGTAGCGTCCCGGGTGTGGTACGTGGTCGGGGTGGTCGGTCCGGTCGAAGGCGATCGGGCATTCCGACCACCTCAGGTAGCTGGGCACGGCGGGTGCCGTCGTGTGGACCTCACGGTGGGCGAGCTTTAGCTGGCGCTTGTCAGCGTAGCAGTCTGCCCCTCCGAAGATCATGAGGCATCCGTCGAGCTGTGGGAATTCGTCGGTTGCCTCACCGCCGTTCGCCCTGGCGTCCGGCGCCGGATCGCGCTTCTTCCCCTTGCCCCGCGACGTCGTGGGGTTCCCGGAGAGGAAACGTTTCAGGACTTCGCAGTCCCGGTACTTGTGCTTCACAGGGTAGTCGTGGTTCGAGCATGGACTATCCATCAACCTTTTGAATCGATCGGGCGTCTGCCGAGCTTGCTGCTTGGCAGGGCGATCGGCAGTGGCAACGATATGACCTTCGCGACTTTGCTTCCCCTTCCACTTCTTTCGGCTGGAGTGGTCGGAAGGGGCACTGGCCTCGGAGCCGGATGCTTTGTGGGCCACCTTCCTTTCGAAGATGGCCCCCATGGCCTCCTCGCCGGAGGCGTGGTTGGTGGCGATATCGAGGAGCTCCTTGGTGGTCCGGGGCTT
Source organism: Rhipidocladum racemiflorum (assembly GCA_036346355.1). NCBI lineage: Eukaryota > Viridiplantae > Streptophyta > Magnoliopsida > Poales > Poaceae > Rhipidocladum > Rhipidocladum racemiflorum. The sequence continues at coordinate 43,204,655 of CM070577.1, read as the reverse complement.
TGCGCAGCCCAATTTGTGGACCAGAGCCTCGCAAGTGGTGCCGTAGATGAACGCCCCTACCACATCGGTGTCTCGGATGTCGAGGAGTTCGTTGCACTGCTGGGAGAAGCGGCGGATGTAATCCCGGAGGGTCTCCCCCGGCTGCTGCTTGCAACTCTTCAGGTCCCAAGAGTTGCCAGGGCGTTTGTACGTGCCCTGGAAGTTTTCGACGAAGAGGTTTGTCAGGTCGCCCCAGCTGCCGATGGTGTCCGCGGGCAAGTACTCGAGCCAGGCTCGAGCGGAGTCCGCGAGATAGATGGGGAGGTACTGGATGATGAAAAAATCATCCGTTGCTCCCCCCGCCCGGCAGGCGAGCAGTAGTCCTCGGCCAGTTAATCGGGTTTGTTGCCCCTGTGTACTTGGCTATGTTGGTATGAGCTCGGAATCTAGCCGGGAAGTCAGCGTTACGGACGGCGCGGGTGAACGCGCGTGGTCCGGGACCGTCGAGACCCGGGTCGGGATGGTTGCGTCGCTCGCTATCCGCGACTTGAGATGATGCTGCCACCTCGGCGATTCTCCTCCACGCCTCGAGGGTGGCGCGAAGGTCACGGTTGTCCCCCAGTCGGTGGCGCACCGGGGTGCGCGATGCCTGGGGGAGCTCCTGGAGCGGGGCCGTTTTGGGTAGGCTCTGACGACCCCTCAAGGAGGAATGGCCCAAACGACCCGATGTAGCGCCCGAGTGTCGGGAGCCGGAAGCCTGGGCGTGTTGTATGGCAGCGCGCTCGACCAGTCCCTAGAGGTTCTGGTATGTAGCCCTGGCTCCCGGGTCCATCGGCTCGGGTAGCCCGCGGAGCAGCATGGCCGCCGCGGCTATGTTTTGGTTGGCGTGGGGGAAGAACGGAAGATCGCCCGTCCCCTCGGCCAGCTGCTGGTGCACCTGGCGCGCGCGGGCGCGTGCGCCAGGGACAAGTGGCGGCTCAGGCTGACGCCGCTCCAGGTCGGCCTGGAGTTTGTCGAGCTCGGCCTTTCGGGCCTCCAGCTCTTCGCGCTGTCGCTGGAGGTCAGCGAGGCGATGCTGATGGTGCACGTCATCTTCCCGCCGGAACTCTTCCTGCCGTGCTTCGTCGCGCGGGAGGAGGGTCCCGGGAGTTGCGGGAGTGGAGGACGGCTCCGCCGCACCCGCCATGTTGCACTCCCGAGAGTACAGCCTTCGCGGGGGGTGCTCCCTGTCGGAGCTAGAGCTATGGCTGGAGGAGTCCCCCAGCAAGTCATGGAGGGAAGCGGGCGCGTAGCCGGTCATCGCCACGAGCCGAGAGCTTGCGGAGGGCGAGATGGTCGCCTGTCGGGGATCGCACGTGGCGTTGCTGGAGGCGGTGGCGCGTGATGGGCCCGCCTGTGAGGCCCACGCCGGGGCCTCGAGGCGGAGGTTGCCGAGAACGTCGGCGACTGCGTCCAAGCTCGTGGAGGGCGCCCGGTCTCGGAAAGCAGCAGGGACGAGAACGAGCTCCCCTGCCGTGGTGACGATGAAGTCGAGGGCGCCGAAGCGGATCCAGCCCCTCGATGCCGGCGAGTCGTCGCGAGAAAAAGAAGCCATCGGGGAGGGTGGTGGGAACCCAAAGATGGGTGTAGTGAAGACGCGCGAACGTCCCCCTACCTGGCGCGCCAACTGTCGGTGTTTCGTGCACCGGCAATACGAATTTCTGGTTAGTGAGGGTCGCGCGCTCCCTCTCCCCAAATGGTCGACTCAAGGAGCCAGGTGTTTATACTGGTTCGGGCTGAACGTCCCTACTCCAGTTCGCTCGGTTGGGGTGTATTGCTCTTAGCGTCGAACAATCGCCACAGGAATACAGCGAGAGCTGGTTTCGGTGGGTCGCTAACTTGCCGTCTAGAATGGAGTTCCCCCCGTAAGGTCCTTCCTCTCCTTATATATCTGGAGAGGTCCAGTTTACACGGAAGTTTCGGGGGAGAGAAAGAGAAAGAGAAAAAAGGGATACTATCCGCCTCGGAGGCTGGTTTCCGTCCTGTCGTCCGACCTCTTCTTTCCCCACGCTGGGTTGGTAATCCTGCGGTGAGCGGTCTTCCGCTGGGTTGTCAAGATGACGTCCTCTGTGCATCTGTCAGCTTCGGTGGTTTTAATGGCACTTGACTTTGGCTTGGCCTCAGGGCAGGATGCCCCCCTCTGCGGCGTGTCAGTCGACGGGACGGGGGCTTGACTTCTCGGGTGGCCCTTCTGACAGTCTCGGGAAGGCGCCACCTAACCTGGCGCCCACGCCGGGGGATGTCAGGCTCACGGGGCGGTTTTCTGACACCGGCGTGGGCCCTGCTCGAAAGGCCAGGGGCAGCCGATCGAGGTCGGCCGACGAGCCACTGGTCTGCTGATCGTTCGAGGTTGGCCCCGAACAGGGTGCGGCCTATTTTCGCGGCCTGTGTATCTGTTGCTGGTGCAAGGCCTTTGTAGAGGCAGGTCAGCCCGCTCGCGGTCCCGGGCTGATGGGGGTACCCATGGTATGGGTACGCGTCACTCAGTTACGGGCAAAACGGTACACAAAATAAATAACAATAAAATAAATAAAATCCAAAAATTACAAAACTTATACTGGCAGGTAGATATTGAATTTAGATGAATTTAGGAATTTGAACGGAGTCAATCGGAGTCCGGACGGAAAAGTTATGAGCCTCTGAAGTTTGGAAAATCTGAAAAATGGAAAATCGCGGAATATTCCTGGAATCTTTCTTTTTGGGCTGATTTCTGATTTTCCTAAATTGGTTTGTCTCTATGGCTTGTGGGGCCTCCTTGTCATAGAATGATGGGGTTCTTCCCCATGGCTTGCAAAGCCAAGAACAGAGGAGATGGGCTCCTCCATCGAGCCGGCGAGGAGGAGCAGGCGGCCGTGGCCGGCGGCCGGCGGCCGGGCAGCGATGGGAAGCGTCGCCGGCGCGGGTGGCACGCGCATGGTCTGTGGCAGCGAGGAAACCTGTGAGGCAGGCGAGCAGCGGCGGCAGCGGCCGGTGTGGTAGGAGCGCCGAGGCGTGGCCAGCGGCGGCAATTTGGAAGCGGCAAAGCGGCCAGCGCCTGGCGCCAGCCGCGGCAAGCGGTCTGTGAGGCATCGCCAGACCGGAGAAAGCGGCGGCACGCCGGAGGGCGGCGACGGTGGCCGGCCGTGGCGGCAGCGCCGCGAGCATGGGCCCAAAAACAGAGAACCCAAACTTTTGCCAAAATCCAAAATTTCTCAAAAATTTGAACATGGCCTCAACAACTAATCAATGGATCATATAGAGTACCTCTAGAAGGATTCATGGTAACAAGGAATTGAATCCAAACTCACCGGAGAAGATGAAATCGACGAAGAACGACGGTTTGACCGAAGCGACCAAAACCCAAAATTCATTGACCACACTTGATGAAACCTAAAATTGATTGATGGGTTACAATCTAGACATCCATACGAACAGAAGGGAATGAACAGAATCGAATTTGGCTCACCGGAGAGGAAGATATGAGGACGAAAATGTGGCTTCCTTGTCGGTTTTCTTGATCTAGCGGACAAATGAGTTAGAGATGCAAAGGATGTGTGTTACCACCGGGAAGAGGATTCTAATATGGAGATTTGAGAGGTGGAAGTGCGTGATTTGACGAAGAAACGACCGAGTTATGGCCATTAATGCACTTTTCGGTTTTTGCGTTACTGTTCAAATTCTGGCGAGGTTGAAGCGGAAAGGACACCAGGGATGGAAAGGTTTCGTCGCTACGAATCCAACAGATCCAGCCGTTCGCGATTTAGAGCATTGAATGGCAAGTTATGCAGGATTGATTCATGGAGGCTATGAATGGAAGTTTCATGGAACTTCACTGGAAACTCTCCAACGTGAGGTTGAAGACAACACTGTAGCATGCCACATGGCGCTCCGTGATTGGCCGAGGTTTACGCGAAAGTGACACCCTAGAGAAAAATTAGCAAAAATGGTCTAAAAATTCCAGAAAAATTCCTAGAACCATAAGGGAATATTTGGAACCCAATAAAATTGGTTTTGCCGAATTTGGATGAAATTTGGAGTTTTGAATATTCTGGGGTGAATAGCGGGCATTAAATAAAATTCGCGCGAGATAAAATACCAGAGAGCTTCCAAAAATCTTGGAAAAATTCTCAAAATGTTTTTAGAATATTTGGAGCCTAATGCAATAGGTTACGGGATTTTTGGAGCATTTTCGAACTCGGGCGAAATTTCGGGCATGGACCGGAAGCTGGAAATTTGGTTTTTTCGAATGGAGGGAAATGGAATTCCGATTTTGGATGGATAGGAATGCCAGGTTACATTAAACACCAACGAAATCCAAATTTTGAATTTACTTAATTTAAATTAGATTTTCCCAAAAGGCCGAAAACGAGGATGTTACACACACCTTGCCATGGTAGAACAAATTTTAGAACAGTGGCTACCGGCCACAATTCCATATCTCATTAAGTCAAGTGTATTAACATTCAACATGTGACATGAGCCCATCGTACAACTAAGCATGTCTAAGCATAGTTAAGATAACCCAATGTTGGTACTACAATTATGTCCAACTATTAAATGACCCAACCTAAGGCGACAAGGAATACATGGCATCTCAATTAATCAATGTGGTATAATGACAATCAGGTATTTAACTATTTCAGTAAATAATACTTGAAAAGAAATAGCATGCAATTGTATGAAACAAAGTACTTACGCAAACATGGGTCCAACATGGTCAAGGACTACGACTTGCCTTGTTGATCAACTATTGTCGCTGACTGAATCTTGGTCTCCAAATCTTGTGCTCACTCCCTGAGGATCAACGTTTACCAGAAAAGAAAACAATAGTGCAAATAAATTCCAAAACAGAGACACAAACAAGATCAAAAGTGAAAATAAATGGCTCTAGAATGTAGAACTTGATTTTATGAATTTTTAGAAACTAGAATGGCCTCAATTGGGGTTCGTATGAGGGAGAACTGGCTTCTAGAAGTTGAAATTAGAGAAAATAGAAAAAGGATATAATTTGTAATTATTTTTTGAAAGGAAAATAGATTTATTGTGTCACTACTGATGTCATCTAGGGTTTTGGTGGTGTTGACATAGCTCTCATGTGGCTGATAACATCAACACTAATGCAGCACTATGGCTGATGGGGCGCTAATGTGGACGCATATTGGTAGACGATGCGGACGGCTGACGAGGCATACACGCAAGTGCTAACGCGGTGAACACGCAGGAGATGGTGCTCACGCGGCGGTTGAGGTGGCTCACATCTAGAGGCTCGGCTGGATCGAACGGTGGAGATTCGTGGCTACAGTTGGCAAGGATGAGGCAAAATCTAGAGCGCTCACCGCAGATCGGATGACCCAGGTTCTTTGACCCGAAGAACGGCAAGAAGCGGCGGCGGAAACTCGCCGAAAGGGAAGAAGACGACACGTGCTTCGGTGGAATGAGACCGGATTGGAGGCAGCCTGGTGTGGATCTGGAAGAGCATAATGCGGGCGACTCGGAGAACTCTCGGCTGCAATGGAGGACATTCAACAGTGTATATCGACGAAGGAAAAGGGTTTCGGCTGGTGGTGCTCCTCTGGTGAGCAATCGTGAGGCGACGGAAGGCTCTCAGGCAATGAGGATTAGAGCACAGGAGGCGGTGCGAGGTGAGGAACACAAATCAGGAATCAGTGACGCTTTTTAAAGCCCCGAGGGACATGTATTGGACATGGACATGGACGTCAGAGCATGGTGGCGCCAAACTCCTAGTGTGGCTAGGGTTCGGACGGGCACGGAGGTGGCTGGGCTGAACGGCCTTCGGGAGTGGCCGGGGAGGTGGGCTGGTGGACCGGCGAACGGGCCGAGCAGAAGTTGGCCGAAGCGGGAATTCAGCCCGAGGCCATTTTGGAAATCAAATTCATTTTCTGAATTAATATTTTTTTCTAGAAATTCAAATAAAAGCAAATAAGTTCAAATAAATTCAGAAAAATCTCAAAACATTTAGAAAATCTTTTATTTGATGCATAGATTAATTAAATAAAATCTTTTAATTAATTAAAAATTCAAATTAAGCTCTAGTTAATTCAGGAAAAATCCAAATGATTCTTTTTGACTTTAAAACTTTTCAAAAACTCAAATAAATTGGGCTATTACTGATACCGATCAGTGTAAAGCCAAGCACCTTTGATCGCATAAATGAGATTTTACGCTAATGGAGCCCAAATCGGCAGTAAAAAATGTATAAGATAAAATGCATCACTAGCAGCAAACGACGGATAGCTATGAAGCCATCGAGGATTTTGAAGGCATTGAGAGATTTGGGCAATGTTTTACATTTTTAGATCTATTAGAAGAAATAGATATAGGCGATGGTGATAGGAAAATGCTTAGTTATTAGCTCGAAGTTAACAGATGAATATAAGAGAAAGTTGGTTGACTTGTTAAAAAATTATAAAGATTGCTTTATTTGAGAGTATCATGAGATGCCTAGTTTAAGCTGACAACTTGTTGAGCATTAGTTACTGATAAAACCAGGTTATAGGCTATTTAAACAGTCTCCTAGATGATTTAATCCAGTCATGTATGATAAGATAAAAGAAGAGATTGTGCGGTTATTAGAATCAAATTTTATTTGGCTTTGGCGATATGCTGAGTGGGTTTCTAATATCATTCCTATAGTAAAGAAAAATGGCAAACTTAGAGTGTGTGTTGATTTTAGGGATTTGAATAAAGCAACACCTAAGGATGAATACCTAATGTCCATAGCCGATATGCTTATTGATATTGCATCTAGGAATAAAATCATAAGTTTTCTTGATGAAAATGCTGGGTATAATCAAATATTCATGGCAGAAGCCGACGTCCATAAAACAGCCTTTAGGTGCCCTGGAGCTTTAGGTTTATTGGAATGGGTTTTGATGACATTCGGCTTAAAAAGTGCTGGTGCTACATATCAAAGGGCTATCAATTTGATTTTCCATGAATTGATTGGCCACATTGTGGAAATCTATATTGATAATATTGTAGTGAAGTCCAAAGGAGACTGTCAACATCTGGCTGATTTAGAGGAAGTGTTCAAGAAAATCAGTGACACCACGGAGTGTCATAACTTTATTTTACGTGCTTGATATGGTTAAAAACAGTATGAAATGTGGAATTAAGGTTAAAACTATAGGTTATGGAGGTTAATAGCTTTTAGGGCCGTTTAGGGCGTTTTGGTTTTGGGCCTTCCCGGGAGTTTTGGGCCTTGGTGGGCTTTGGTGGGATGGATTAGGTCTCAGAACGGACTAGAATTGGGTGTGGGGCTGGAAAAGGGTTTCCCTGCCCCTTTGGGGCGTCCACCCTGCTGCCTTTGCGCCCCTTGAGGCCTTGGTGCGCCCCCCTCACCTCCCCCCACTTGCCAGGCCCTAGCCGCCCCTTCCCTTTGAGCCTTGCGCCTCCCCCTTGCTCTCCTCCATTGCCCCACCTCTCCACCACCTCTCCTCCACCCCTTTACTGCCCTAGGGTGGTCTCCACACCTCTGCACCTTGTGGATCCATCCGTTGGAGCGAGGAGCGAGGAGCGAGGAGCGAGGAGCGAGGAGCGTGGAGCGAGGAGCGATCCGCGAGGAGATCTATTGGAGATTCGTTCGTTGGGCAAAGGTATGATCATGGGGATCCTTGGGTTTGATCTAGGTACTGTTCTTAGGGTGTTTATGAAGTTTTTAGATCAATTGGTGGTGCTGGGTTGGAGTTCTTTGGGTTAGATCTAGACGTTGCCACGTTTCTGTTTTCGGGCAGATTGAGCAGTCGGGCTAGGGTTCGAAGTTTTAAATCGATTTAAAATCCGAATCTGTCCGTACGGACTTAAAAGAAGTTGTATATAATTTAATTATATTTCCGTGGACATAAAGCACGTTAAAATCCGATCAGCCGTTTGAAATTTATGGCCGTTTTACCGAGCGTGTTAAAATCTGTGACGCAATTAGAACAGATCGTAGTAATCTGTAGATTAAACAATTTTAGAGTCCGAATCAGTCTTTCCGTATAACTAGAAAAAGGTAGGAAATTTCCTAAGCTTCGCGATGGTGTACTCGTTTAATCGATTTGGAGTCCCAGAACTCAAGTTATGGCCTTTGCAAGGCTGCTGTCCCGCCGGGACAGAACCTCTGTTTTAGGTTTTGCGAGTAGCGGGCAATGTCGGGTGAGATGGGGATTTGTGTACTGTTTTGTGGGCATTATTGAGAGTATGTGATGCCGTTGTGCAGGTGGTGTGACCCCGGGGGTGCCCTCTACTTCCCACAATCCCGTCGCCCACGGTTGAGGCAAGTGTGTTGTAATGAATAAGCGGAATTGTAGGTTGCTTGTGGAGATTAGATGAAAGATTGAATACTTGCTATGATCACTTGCCATGCTTGCTGTTTTCCAATGATATATTGAGTATGATTATCATGATTCGATGCCATGTGTTAATATTTGTCATGATGAGATGCCATATGTTTATGTACATGTGAAATATGATAATTGGCATAGTTGCATGCATGACATGAGATAGAGGCGAGGCGGTGAGAAAGTCATAACTAGTCCGGCAAGGTCGGTGAGAAAGTTATGACTAGTCCGGAACGCCATTGAGTAAGACCTACATCGTGATTCCATCCACGTGGTGAATGGAAGCGATGAGTAGGCACCCTCCATCTTCGGGATGGAAGGGGGGAAAAGGGTGCACACCGACGGTGTGTACTCAACCATACCGGTATGAGTTTCCAAGGAGACATGAGCATTGCATTACATCTCATACATATTGATGATGACAATGTTAAGTGTTTATGAATAAGATGATTTACATGAAGGGAGATGCTATTGCCATATTGTTGTTCTTGTTGTCCATTGCAATATGCTTGCTTGAGTTTCGAACTCACGCTGTGTTTTTCTTATTGTTTTAGGTACCATGAGAACGGCATGCGGGAAAAGGGAATAGACACACGCCCACACGTTGCTTCACCTTAATGTTTCCCCAAGTCAATTCTTTTAGATTGATAATAAATTGCGTGTGATGGTCATTAAACTAAGGCTTAGCTTGGTTAATGAGAGTTTTATTGTTCGTTTGACACTTGGAACTTTAAGTGCTAAATGTTAGTCTTTTATTGTCGTTAAGACTCTATTTATTGCTGTTTTAGATGTTTCCCTTATTGCCATATAATGCTATATCGTTGTTGCTCCTTAAATTCATGATAAAACAAAGGAGGTGCTGCCGAAATCTCGGTTTTTAGCCTATGCGCCTTTGCTGGAATTTTATGTTAAATATGATATTTGGATGTTGTTTAGCTTATGTTTGGTAGCATTCGGGCATATTAAATGCCGGGGTGTTACAAAATCAGAATGCATAGTTTGAAGATGAATCCCTACAAGTGTGCTTTTGGGGTATCAGCTGAACAATTTCTTGGGTTTATGGTTCATAAGGGAGGCACTAAAGTCAACCAGGAATGTGTTAATGCCATAGCCGATACACAACCCCCAAGGAGCAAAAAGGATCTTCAGTTGTCTGGTAAAATAAATTATTTGAGGTGGTTTATATCAAATTTATTTGGTCGGATTAACTCCTTCTCTCTATTATTGACGTTGAGAGGAAACCAGGAGTTTGTATGGGGGTTGATCAACAGAGAGCCTTTGAAAACATTAAAAAATATTTGTTTAAATCTCTAGTCTTGGCTACGCCACAAAGGGATGTACCATTCAGATTATATGTGTCGGCTGAAGAATTGATCATTATAGTAGTCTTGGTGCAAGAGATCAATGGGAAAGAGCAGGTAATCTTTTATCTAAGTCAATGGCTAATTGATGTTAAGACAAGGTACCCTCACATTGAAAAGCTTTGTTTGTCTTTATATTTTTGTTGCACCAAGTTAAGACATTATATACTAGCATCGGTGTGTAAAGTCAAATGTAAGGCTAACATAATCAAATATATGTTGTCAGCTCTAATTTTAAAAGATCAACTTGGAAAGTTGGCTTAAGACTTACTGAGTTTGACCTAACATTTGAATCGACTAAAGCAGTTAAGGGTCAAGTAACAGTGATTTCATAACACAACCAAGGGCTGATTGTAGAATACTTGCTGTTGCACCTTGGCAATTGTACTTTGATGGATTGGTATGCCAAGAGGGTGATGGCATTAGGATTGTACTAATATCTCCAAGAGAGTGCAGCTTTGAGTTTGCATTTAGGCTTAATTTCTGTTGCTCAAATAATCAAGCTGAGTATGAGGTGTTACTTAGGGGTCTACAATTGCTCTACAATCCTGGTGTTGACTCCGTTGAAGCTTATGGCAATTCTCAGCTTGTGGTGCAGCAAGAGGGGAGATTAACTATTATAATGATATTTTGGTCAGATACTTGAACCAGTGCCATAAAATAATCGACTCATTTAGTTTTTTTCAATCGGCCATAACCCTCATGAGCAAAGTGCTAAGGCCAATTCATTAGCGCAATAGGCTTCAAGGTATAAGATGTTTGGCCGATTAGCTTATTGTGAACCGATTGAAAAGATGGTCATGTGTATTGATGTAGCCGATTGGCGGTTGAAAATATCGGATTATTTACTTGATCCCTCGAAGCCAGCTGATAAGAAAAATAAGATATAGGCCTTAAAATATGTTATTTTCAATGATACCCTTTATTATCGCACTTTAGAAGGTTTCTTATGAAGGTGTTGTTAGCACCAGAATTTGGCATGTAGCCGATTTGGTTAGAATCGATTTAGTATGTTTCTTAAGGAATATATCAGATTTTCAGTCATAAGTTGATACATGTCTATCGGTTTATAACCGATATTTATCTTGAAAGGAAATATTGCAGACAAGTTGAAGTCAATACAGATAGTTCAAGGAAACCGAGGAAGACATGATCGGACCAGAAGCTATAAAAAGAGACGATGGGCAATGTCAAAAGAAATAAGCAACCAATCAACCAAACTTTTTTACTTTTTACTTTATTTTTTCATTGAATAGGAGTAGTTATTAGCATTGTAATCCTTCCTTTGTAATTGGCTCAATCAATAAAGTTGTGCATCGCCAATTATTGATTCCGTCGACTTACACCAACTCAGGTTTGATTTTTCTTTGATTTTGCTGCGCATCACCATCTTCGAGAAAAACAACCCTCATCTAATCAACTCAATCAGGTTGATTAGATCTATTGGTTACTTCTGTCTATATCGGCTTAAATAAGCCGATCAGACTCAGTCTTCATTGAAGAATTATATCGGCTCATCGGTCAATTGAATTACATATTATCTTCTTGCCGATTGTAAGATCAAATCAGTTGGCACTACCGCACCCAAGAATTAAACACGGTATTTGTGTGTGTTGACCGCAATTAACCTGTCATCATGTTTTTGGCACCAACACACTTTTGGCATGCCCCGTGGGACCAATCGGACAACAATGTCTTCCTTTGGGAAATCAGTCTCTCTGTCCGATGTTAATGAAGAAGCTATAATCATCCCCACAAATGGATGATTTAACGGTAGAGTAGTGGAAAGAGATCGAGGATTAGAAGCCTACGTTTGTGCAGATGATGCTCAACTACTATCAGAAAACTTGACGTGGCGTGACACAAAAGACCGCATTGCCAACAGTTAACTTCGGTAGCAAGGAGGCTCCAGACGCTACCAAAAAAGCACAGGTAAGCCGATATATGCCCGCTTAGGTGAAATTATTGGATATGATTAATCAATCTATACATTGTGCTCTTGTTAATCAGTCATCAGCTTTGGTTACGACCCTTAGGCCGATGATAGCTAATAATGTGAAGGGAGTCGTGCAAGAATTAGTGTCGATTGGTACTCTGCTTGACCTACTGGAAGCTTTGCTGACATATCCAGTCTACTATGTAGGACAAAGTGCTCAAAGTGTTAAGCCGGCAATTGACCCAAAACCATCGGCTACTGTCCCTACTATGGTACCTGTACAACTAACCATGATCTTGCCATGAGATCTCGGTGTGAATGGGGTTACACATTACCAAGCTTATACTAACTGCTTCAAATTGGACAATCAACCTAGCTTACCCCCATCTGCTCCCTTCTACGTCCATACTAGATAGGCTATGCTACCGACTGAAACTCATGTATGGCCTCAGCACATTGAGCTGATTCTACCAAGGGATTCGACCCCTATAGGGTTGTGACATATTTGGTGCCATTTGTTCCACTCCCTGAGCCAACATTGAGGTAATCGAATATTGGATATGAGCAATCATGTGCACCGGTACAACCCCAATTACACCGCCAACCCGAGTTTGCACTCGGGGGCAGCACAATGAGTTTGCCCCTAATCGGCAGGCACTTCAAGCGCATTTAATATCATTTAGGGAAACAGATTGGGCCAAAGCTATTAGTGTTGTTCTGAGATATCAATTTGGCATTTAGCCAAAGGGGCAAACTATCGGCTATAGAAAGTCGTATCCAAATTATATTGATCGGATCCCATATCCTAACAGATATAGGGTTCCTGATTTTGCCAAATTTTCTAGTGATGACTCCACGACCACATTGGATGCTTTGTGGCACAATGTGGGGAGGCCGCACAGTCCGATGGATTTAAGGAAAAGGTGTTCCTTTTGTCATTATCCGGGGTAGCCTTTACTTGGTTCACAACACTACCCCAAATTTGGTCAATACTTGGGCTGATTTGGAAAGCCGATTCCATAAGTACTTTTTCTGCGGAAGCTTAGATTTGAGAATATCGGATCTAAGCTCTGTACGACAAAAATTTAGAGAACCGGTAATGAATTACATTAAGAGATTTAGAGAAGTCAGAAATCGGTGCTTTAGTGTCACGTTGCCTGACAATCAGTTAGCCAATTTGGTTTTTCAAGGCTTAATCCCTCTCTTGAAGGAAAAAAATTGGTGGCCAGGAGTTCACTAATTTGAGCCACCTACTACATAGAGTATCGGCTCAAGAAAGCTGAATGTTTGAAAACAAATGCTTCAAAGATAGATTCAAAATAATAAGGATAAGGAAAAGCCCAAGGTAAATCTCGTCGAGTATGAATATGGGGATTCATCCAATGAAGAGGAAGTCAAAGTAAACATAGTTGAATGGGTTAAGGGAAGTAAGAAGTTCCTGGTCTGTTCGTGGCTCAAGCCGACCAAAGCTAAGTCGGAAGTTAAATACTCTTTTGTTGTGACTAAGTGTGATCGTATTTTTGATTTATTGTTGCAAGCAAAAGTTATACGGTTACCCAAGGGTCACGTCATACCATCAGTTGATGAAGTTAAGAAACGCATGTATTGCAAATGGCATCATTCTTTTTCACATAATACTAATGATTGCAATATCTTTCATCAACAGATTCATCTAAAGGCAAGAAGTTGGTACGAGACGATATCCATTCGTTGTCTACATCAGCTAACACAATACGATAGGCCAATGTGAAGACTGCAAACGGTGAGCAAACTATCAAGATCACGGTCGGTTCGATTCAGATTTAGACCGACCACAAGGGCAAATGATCTAGAATGGTAAAGCCAAGAGGCGAACCCAAAGTCGGCAAGTGGTACAAAGCTGGAAAATCGGTACCACCACGGAAGCCGATACAAAAACATAAGCTGACATTTTCTCAATTGTTGGCCAAATATGAAAGAAGAGGTGAACAATGGCAGCAAAGTCCCCGTCGGCCAACAAATATGTATTAGCCAAATGCCACTGAGAGGGCCCATGAATGGTGTCCCTTGTGGCAATTTTTCTGGGAACATGGATTGGCGTTGACATCAACCGATGCTTTCCCGATGCAACATTATCCCGACCAAGACTGGGAACACATACTATCGGCTGGAGCTAGAATATCAGAATCAGTTCCAAACCGACAAAAAGAAAGCCAGAAGAGACCAGTTCATGAAAAGATTTTTGAACCGATCAGAAAACAAGAACAACCCAAAAAAGGATGGGAGGGCACAAACAAGTTAGATTTAATCGGTAAAATACGAAAGCCAATTGAACCTATGCCACGATGGTGTCCTCTAGACCTGAGCAAGTCACAATGGCATTGAAGGATCATTGTTTTTGATCCAATTGTTTTTGATGATGAGTATTTGAAAAGAGTTAAAATTGATTTGATTATTTGATAAGATTTGAAAGAGGTTTGATTATTTAGTGGTTGTATGGATTAACTTGAGTCAAGTCGCGGACTTGGGCTCGGAAATTGTTTTTGTGTTTTTTGTTCACGTGCAGGTGTTGCTTGAGGTCGAACATGGTCGATGACGGGACCAAGACTAGGTTCAGGGAGGAACTGAGGTCGTGAGGGTCGAGGATGTCATGCGAGATGTTTCGGACTAGAGAATGGTGCACGTGAGATCGAGATCGTTGCAGCGTAGTGGCAGGAAGCCGTCTGGCGTGTATACGATTTTTAGAGTGTGTGTGTGCATATGTGCGTACGGGCAGGCATGTGTGTGTGCGTGTCCGAGTAGAGTTCGGCATGCATGTGTGCGTGTGTGTGTGATCGCTGCATGCATGTGTGCGTGTCAGAGTAGAGGATTGACTTGGTTACGGTTGCCGTGCGTCTTTGGCCGAGTAGAGATGAAAACTACTTGGTGGGTACATATACAAACAGGATTAATTTGCTATTCTTGTCCTTTAAATAGGGGTTCTAGGGGCTTAGAACTTATGAAGCAACCAACAGACAAGCATATTGCAGTAACAAGTTTTGGTTACGTATTTTGTAAGTTAGTACTCTTGTGCTTGAGTACTTTAGACAAAAGGAAATAAAGTTGAATATTTCAAGGATGTCTTGCGTGGATTCATGAGGTACTATTTAATTCAAGCATTTTCGTCTTTGTCTGATTTTTGGGATTATAGATTGATTCGTGTTTTCTGTGAATTCTTGAAATTCAAACTCTGCTTTTAATCCCTTCAAAAATTCTTCTGAAACCTTGTTTTGGTATCAGTCAAAAGTTTTTCCCTCGACGTGTTCAAAGTTTCTCGTATTCTCAGTCAAAACGTGTTTTGCGAGATCAATATCTTTTAATCTAGAAGCTTGATCGAATTGATTCTTGTTTCATTTGGTGCGGATTGAAGCCTAGACTCTTGTGTTAAATTTTCAGCTCAATCCAACGGTTAGATCTCTCGGAAATTGAATTTTACAAAGAGTATTAAAAAAAATTCCGTATTGCTCAGTTCGGACGGTCCGAACTGAACGCGTATAGTACTAAACAGCCAGTTCGGACAGTCCGAACTGGTGTTTTCGATACAGTCAATTTAAATCGTTTATAACTTTTGATCCGTTGATCCGATTGAGTTGATTCTTGTTGGAATAGTTTTATAATTTCGTCTAGTTTCTACAGTAAAGTTCTTGAGACTTTTTGACGGTTGAATTTTTCTGGAATAATTGTTTTATTGAACGATTTTTCTCTATTTTGTTTGAAACTGAAAGTGTTCTTTTAGTTTCGGGTTTGGGTGTGTTTTAGTTGATCAAAAATTTGGTTTTAAACTTCGGTGCAACTATTCACCCCCCCTCTAGTTGCCATACACGGTCCTACAAGTGGTATCAGAGCAAGGTTCTACTAATCCATCTTAACAGGTGATTAGTAAACGGTAAGTTATGGCAACAGAGAAATACTCAAACAAGCCGCCAATCTTCGATGGCACAGACTTCCCCCACTGGCGGATCCGAATGACTGCATATCTTCAAGCTCAAGGTAACGCGATTTGGCGCAAGGTAAAAATTTTCGTACGAGCTTCCTTCTAATGATGATATTGATAAAATCGAGTTTGAGAAAGATGTTGAAAACAATAATAGAGCTAGAAACATATTGCTTCAAGGACTTGCTAGAAAAGAATTCGATAGAGTGCATCATTTACTCACTTTGCTCATGAAATTTGGAAATCTCTTCAAGATTATCATGAGGGCATTGACTCTGTAAAGAAGCTAGACAAGATCAATTTAAAAAGGAATACACTAGATTTGAAATGAACTCTGGAGAATCTCTAGATGATTGTTTTGCTCGCTTTAATGAGAATCTTAAACAATCTTAGAGTCAGTAGATGTAAAGTACACTGACTCTGAAAATGCTAGACATTTCCTATCATCTCTTGATCTTAAAATCTGGCAAATGAAAGTGACTGCTTTTAGGGAAGCTCATAAGATGAGTGAAATGACTTTGGATAAACTATATTCTAGTCTCAAGACTTTTGAGATAGATATTGTTTCAAGAACTTCCAATGATAACTCTATGGCTCTTAATGCTAATTCTTCATATGATAATAGTTCTTCATCATCATATTCCATTACTGCTTTGAGTGCTCTTAATGATGAACAGCTAGATCAAATACCAGAAGATACACTTGCACTTCTTTCCAAGCGTGTCAATGCAGCTTACATGAGATCAAGGGAGAGAAGAGGAGCCTCCATCCTTTGCTACAAGCTGCGGTAGGCCGGGCACATCCGTGCTAACTGTTTCAAGAACAAAGATAGAGAGGAGAAGGAGCAAAGCAACTCCTCCAAGTCCTTCCGGCCAAGAGAGAGCAAGGATAAAAATAAACAACGGACAAAGAAGATGCTCAACAAAGTCTTGAGGCAATTGGTCGCTTAGACTTAAGCGACATTGATGACTCAAGCGAAGATGAGAAGGAAGCGAAGCAAGCGAAGCTGAATGAGAAGGATCTCACCTGACTATGCTTCATGGCAAAGGGAACACTAGTGATTCTAGTGACAACGACAAAGACCTCCAATGACGGTGATGAGGTAATACCTTCATACGATGAGCTTTGTGAAGTTTTAGTCATATTGAGAAAATCTTTAAGAAAATCTTCACTCAAAAATAAAAGCTTAGAAAAAGATCTATCCATGCTAAAATCGAAAACTTTGATCTTAGAAATTCAAATTCGGAAAATATTTGTGATACTTGCTTAGATCTCAAATTTGAAATTAAGTCACTAAAAGAGGAACATGTGATTAAACTAGAACAAGTTTATGCCGAACAATTGAAAAATGAAAAACTTGTGAAAAATATTGGTTGCTCTCTTGATAGTTTACATGATCAAATTGCTTGCTCTAAATGTTCTATTCTTGAGTTGAAATTAAAAGATGCAAATTGTAGAGTTATCCAATTAACAAATGACATGTTCACTCATGAAATTAACTCGTGTTCAAATTGCCGAAACAGCAGCTAACATTGACACTCCTTGTGATAATTGTTTAAATCTTGCTAAAAAGGTTGACTACTTGCAAGATTCTCTTTCTAGGTTCACTAAAGGGAAGAAAAATTTGAACATGATTTTAGATCAATCTAAAGTGAGCTTCAACAAACAGGGTTTAGGTTTTAACTCTCATGCTTCTACTAAAACTGTTGAGAGCAAAAATGTGAAAATTGATAATGAGTCTAAAAGAACTTTGATTAAATCTGGCGGCACTCTATCTCCCACTATTTCAAGTGCAAAAGTTACTTCTAATGCCAAACCATATGTTAAGTACAATTGCACTCATTGTGGGAAAGATGGTCATTTGGTGAATTTCTGCTTTAGACTAGCCAAACAACAAAAGAAAGAAAGAACTAAGGCTAGGTCTAATTTCAGACAGGCACGTTTCATTTCTCATTATGTGCCTAGGGTGATGCAAACACCTCTTGTTGCTAAGAACACGAGAAAAGACAAATCTGCTTTTATGCATAAGAATGCTCGTGTTGTGCCAACTGTTGTGCGTCATGTGTCTCGATCTTTGGATTCCTAAACATCTTATTTCTAACTTGATCAGAGACCTCGACACTTTCTGCTTCTATGTAGGCTTCTCACGCAAGGAAGGAGAACATATGTGGATTCCGGATGCTCACGCCACATATCCGATGATAAGAATTGGTTCTCCTCCTTCACTCGTGCATCTCGTGCTAAAAGTGTTATTTTTCAAAATGCTTCCTCCACCTCTGTTTTACTTAAAGGCACTAGTCCAAATAGTGCAGTACAGTGCATATGTTCGGGAGAGTATCTTTGTTGATGAAGATGATGATGATGTTGTTGTGGATGAGATAATTGGAGTTTCTTTGTGTGCTTGTGTGCTCGTTTTCAAGCTTCCCCGCGTGCTTCACATCGACAAGCTATCAAGAGGATTTTAAGGTATCTCCGTGGTACTCAAGATTTTGGCATTTGGCTTTCTGCTTCTTCACGCATTAGTTTAAGACCTTTCTCTGATGCTGAATTTGGAGGATGTAGAATTGATAGAAAAAGTACATCTGGTTCATGCCACTTCTTGAGTAATTCTCTTTCTTGGACACATTGACATCATATTTCATTTTCTTATAGATCATGTTGAAAAAGGAGCTATTGAACTGAAATTTGTTTATTTGAGGGGGAGTCTTGATTTTAACTCTTTCATTTGTGTTACTTGACTTTGGTTACTACAAGGAGCTATTTTGTCGTTACACTTAAAGAAAACTCCCCTGTTTTCATTACATCATGTAGTACAAAGCTTTGTTGACTATTCTTGTGTATATAGTCAAATTAATGCTACATTGCTTCACTTCTCACTAAAAGACTAAAAGACTAAAATAATTCAATTTGAGATGCTTTTCGAGAATATTTTGGCTCTTGTTCATTATGGCATTGCATTTGTGAAATAGGCTTAAAAGTTTCTTGTCATCTGTTGAAAGGCTAGAGCTGATTAGAAACTATGTGTGAGTTTTTTGTTGGACTTCAAATGATCATTATGAGTCTCAAGCAAAATCAGTGTTTTAATATTAAAAGCAAGTTGAAAAAGATGCAAGCAAAAGCTACTTGGCTAAACACAAGTTTAGTACAATGTGCAGCTTCCTTGCCAGGATTTAAATTCAAAAGATGCAAGAAAAGGCTACTTGTCTAAACAAAAGTTCAGAACAATGTGAAGCCACTTGCCAATTTAAACTGAGAAAGATACAAGAAAGAACTACCTACTCATACACAAGTATGGGCTAGTGTGCAGTTACTTGTCATCCCTGTTGATCACAAAGCAAAATTGTAAAACTTGCTAAAAGAGAAAAAGGAAATTCAAATTTTTGAAAAGGCTTGAGACAAACATTAGTGAATTTGAAAGTCTCTCTTTGCTCATGATAGATTTCTTTTTAGCTTTGGCAAAATCAGTTTATGACATTTTACTTATTTGCTCTAATTTGCTTATGCAACAACTATTCTATGTGTTAGAGCCTCCATATTCTCACAATTTGCTTTCTCATTGGATAAATTGATACAAAATGTGAAAACTCTCGTAAAAACTCTCCAAATGCTTTACTTTGATTATATACCTTGAATATACTTCAAAGCTTGAGATACTGCATTCATTAAGGGGGAGTTCTGAGATCTTGATGACTATTTTGTCAAAAAGGGGGAGAGCAAAAGTCAAGAAGAAGAAAAATAAAAAGAGAGGAGAATTTCAAACTGTTTGAAATTTGGATTTACTTGGTCTTTACTTGGTATTGGAATCTTTTGGGTCTCAATCTCTAATTTTTATTTTTTCTTCACTCTTGTCAAATCTTATTTTGTTTTGTCAAATTACTCATCAAGGGGGAGATTGAAGGATCATTGTTTTTGATCCAATTGTTTTTGATGATGAGTATTTGAAAAGAGTTAAAATTGATTTGATTATTTGATAAGATTTGAAAGAGGTTTGATTATTTAGTGGTTGTATGGATTAACTTGAGTCAAGTCGCGGACTTGGGCTCGGAAATTGTTTTTGTGTTTTTTGTTCACGTGCAGGTGTTGCTTGAGGTCGAACATGGTCGATGACGGACCAAGACTAGGTTCGAGGAGGAACTGAGGTCGTGAGGGTCGAGGATGTCATGCGAGATGTTTCGGACTAGAGAATGGTGCACGTGAGATCGAGATCGTTGCAGCGTAGTGGCAGGAAGCCGTACGCGTGTATACGATTTTTTAGAGTGTGTGTGTGCATATGTGCGTACGGGCATGCATGTGTGTGTGCGTGTCCGAGTAGAGTTCGGCATGCATGTGTGCGTGTGTGTGTGATCGCTGCATGCATGTGTGCGTGTCCGAGTAGAGGATTGACTTGGTTACGGTTGCGTGCGTCTTTGGCCGGAGTAGAGATGAAAACTACTTGGTGGGTGCATTATACAAAGCGAGGATTAATTTGCTATTCTTGTCCTTTAAATAGGGGTTCTAGGGGCTTAGAACTTATGAAGCAACCAACGTACAAGCATATTGCGTAACAAGTTTTTGGTTACGTGTTTTGTAAGTTAGTACTCTTGTGCTTGAGTACTTTAGACAAAAGGAAATAAAGTTGAATATTTCAAGGATGTCTTGCGTGGATTCATGAGGTACTATTTAATTCAAGCATTTTTCGTCTTTGTCTGATTTTGGGATTATAGATTGATTCGTGTTTTACGTGAATTCTTGAAATTCAAACTCTGCTTTTAATCCCTTCAAAATTCTTCGAAACCTTGTTTTGGTATCGATCAAAAGTTTTTCCCTCGACGTGTTCAAAGTTTCTCGTATTCTCGGTCAAAAGCGTGTTTTGCGAGATCAATATCTTTTAATCTAGAAGCTTGATTGAATTGATTCTTGTTTCATTTGGTGCGGATTGAAGCCTAGACTCTTGTGTTAAATTTTCACTCAATCCAGCGGTTAGATCTCTCGGAAATTGAATTTTACAAAGAGTATTAAAAATTCCGTATTGCTCGATTCGGACGGTCGAACTGAGCAGCGTATAGTACTAAGCGGCCGATTCGGACGATCCGAACTGGTGTTTTCGATCTGATCAATTTAAATCGTTTATAACTTTTTGATCCGTTGATCCGATTGAGTTGATTCTTGTTGGAATAGTTTTATAATTTCGTCTAGTTTCTACAGTAAAGTTCTTGAGACTTTTTGACGGTTGAATTTTTCTGGAATAATTGTTTTATTGAACGATTTTTCTCTATTTTGTTTGAAACTGAAAGTGTTCTTTTAGTTTCGGGTTTGGGTGTGTTTTAGTTGATCAAAAATTTGGTTTTAAACTTCGGTGCAACTATTCACCCCCCCTCTAGTTGCCATACACGGTCCTACAATGGCATTGACTTCAATGATTGAGAACCCAAGAGCTGAGAGAAGCTGATCTATAAAGGAAAAGGACGAAGATTTTAATGAACTTCATCCTATCAAGAAAGTGAAACAGGAGTGGAGGAAGAAGGAAAATTGTCCGAAAAGAGTTTGATTCAACCGATGATCTAGATTATCCCATCGTCCATAATGATTCACCACCACCGATGGTGGTCAACATGGTGTTCGCTTTGCCAGCCGAGTTTAAGGCAAGCAACCCATCTGTTAAGGAGTCATTTGCGCAGTTGTGTCTCGGTTCGTAGGATGCTGTGTTTGAGAAGCCAGACGATGATCATCGGCATCTTTAGCCATTATACCTGAAGGGTCAAATTAATGGCAGGCCGATATGAAGGATGCTGGTGGATGGTAGAGCAACAGTCAATTTGATGCCTTACTCGACTTGTAAGAAGTTGGGCAAATCTGATGACGGTCTCATTAAGACAAATATGGTGCTGAATGATTTCACCAGAGATCCTACGGAGGCTAGGGGCGTCATGGTAACCGAGCTCACGGTCGGCAGCAAAACCTTGTTGACATCTTTCTTTGTAGTCGACACTAAAGGGAGCTATAGCGTGTTGCTCGATAGGGATTGAATACATGCCAACTACTGTATTCCTTCAACCATGCATCAGAGGCTAATACAGTTGGACAGCAATCCAGTTGAAGTTGTCGAAGCCGATACTTCGACACATATAGCCATGGCCAGCCCAGAAGCCAATTGGCAACATGAGGGGGTCGAGTGCATATCGGGCAAAACACTTCAAGACTGTGATTTCATATGTATCACTCAGTCGAGTATGAGTCCGATCAGCATGAAACCAAGCACCTTTGATCGGACAAGTGAAATTTTATGCCGATGGAGCCCAAATCGGCAGTAAAGATTCTGCAAGACAAAATGCAATGATATCAGCAAATAACAGATAGTTATGAGGCCATCGAAGATTTTGAGGACACTTAAAGATTTGAATAAGGTTTTACATCTTCAGATCCAATAAAAGAAGTAGACATAGACAATGATGATCGAAAAAGACCAACTTGAATTAGTTCAAAGTTAACTGTTGAGTACAAGATAAAGTTAGTCAACTTGTTGAAAAAGTATAAGGATTGTTTTGCTTGGAAATATTATGAGATGCCTGGTTTAAGTCGATAATTAGTTGAATATCGGCTACTAATAAGACCAGGTTATCGGCCGTTTAAACAGTCTCCTAGACGATTTAATCCGGCCATGTATGATAAGATAAAAGAAGAAATAGAATGATTGTTAAAAGCTAAGTTTATCAAACCTTGCCGATTGTTGAGTGGGTGTCTAACATCATTCCCGTAATGAAGAAAAATGGCAAACTTAGGGTGTGTGTCCATTTTAGGGATTTGAACAAGGCAACACCTAGGGATGAATACCCGATGCCTGTAGCTGATATGCTTATCGATGCTGCATGCGGGAATAAGATTATTAGATTCTTAGACGGGAATGTTGGGTACAATTAGATATTCATGGCTGAAACGGATACCCATAAAACCGCATTTAGATGCCCTAGAGCCTTGTGGTTGTTTGAGTGAGTCATAATGACGTTCGTCTTAAAAAGTACTGGTGCCACATATCAGAGAGCTATGAATTTGATTTTTATGAGTTGATCGGCCACATTGTGAAATTTTATACTGATGATATCATTGTGAAATCTGGAAGCGATCATCAATGTTTAGCCAATTTAGAAGAAGTGTTTAGGAAAACCAGGATGCATAACTTGAAGATGAATCCTTACAAGTGTGCTTTTGGGGTGTTGGCTTGACAATTCTTGGGATTCATGGTGCACGAAAGAGGCATTGAAGTCAATTAGGAGCATGTCAAAGCTGTAGTCGATACACAACTGCCAAAGTGCAGAAAGGATCTCCAAAAGTTGACCGGTAAGATAAATTACTTGAGGCGGTTTATATCAAACTTGTCTGGTTGAATAGATGATTTTACTCCACTACAGAGACTAAAAGAGAATCAAGAATTTGTTTGAGGAGCCGATCAGCAGAAAGCCTTTGAGGGTATCAAGAAATATCTTTCTAGACCTTCGGTGTTAACTGCACCACAAAATGGTATATCATTCAGGCTGTATATATCGATAAAGTGTTGATGATTGGAGTAGTCTTGGTGTAGGAAATCAATGGGAAGGAACGAATGATATTTTATTCAAGCCGACAGCTAATTGATGTTGAGACAAGGTATCCCCCTATTGAAGAGCTTTGTTTATCTTTATATTTTTCTTGCACCAAGTTAAGAAATTATATATTTGTGTTGGCTTGTACGGTTATATGTATAGCCGATGTAATTAAGTACATGTTGTCAGCTTTGATTTTGAAAGGTCGACTTGGAAAGTGGGCTTATACCCGAAATTTCACCCGAGTCCAAAAATGCTCCAAAAATCCCCAAACCACTTCAAATGTGTTCCAAATATTCCAAAATGATTTTAGAAATCATTCCCCGGATTTTTGGACCTCCGTTCCTATTTTATCTCGCACGGCTTTTGTTTAATGCCTGCGATCCGCGCCCGAATATTCAATTCCACAAATTTCATCCAAATTCAGCGGAACCAATTTTATTGGGTCCCAAATATTCTAAAATGGCTCTAGGAATTTTTAGGCCATTTTTCCTTATTTTTCTCTAGGGCGAATCGTTTGCGTAAAAGAGGACCAATGGGAAGGCGCCACGTGTCACGTGAATAGTGTCATCCCTAACCTCCAGCCAAAGGAAATGTACAGAGAAAGCTCCAAGTGCAACAATGGCTAGGGCTTGTATTCAAACACCCATAACTCCTTCAATTTAACTCCAAAACGCGAACGGTCGGTTGCATTGGATCCGCAACGGCAAGCTCTTGCCATTCCCCACCTCGGTGAGCCATCAATCCCGCCGGAAACGGCTCCATTCAAGAAAAACCGAAATCTCATTAATCCTCTTTATCTCGGCCGTTTCTCGTCCAAACGTCGCACCACCACCTCCTTTCACTCCGTATAAGAATCCCGGTTCCGGGAGTGTGCTCCCCTTTCCCTCTACTCCATGCATTTGCCCGTGAGATCAAGAAAACCGACGGTGTGTCACACTTTTTCGGTGTTCTTCGTGTTCTTGCTCATAGCTTCTTCTCCGGTGAGCCATTCTTCATGCCACTTGGTTCCTTGTGACCGTGGATGAGTCTAGCTTCTAACCCAATCATCAATTTTAGGATTTCTCAACCGTGGGCGACGAATTTGGAGCTTTTGTGCATTCGGCCGAACCTCCGTTCTTCGTCGATTTCTCCGATTCCGGTGAGTTTTGGTTCAATCCCTTCCTCCTAGATGTCCCTAAGGATGTTATCTAGAGGTTCTAGGCTTTTGTTTGATCCAAATCCGTGCGAAAATGGGGCAAAAATCCATTTTTTTGGAAGCAAAAGGGGCTCTGTGGTTTTGGGTCTGTTCTGGAACCAATTTTTCGCGCTTTTTTCTTTTTCTTGATTTTCCATCATTTTACAACTTCGAACGCTTATAACTTTTGCGTCCGAACTCCGATTGACTCCGTTCAAGTTTCTAAATTCATCTAAAATCAAGATCTACCTGCCAGTACTACTTTTGTAATTTTTGGATTTTATTTATTTTCTTTTATTTATTTATTGCCTCGTTTTGCGCGTAGTCAACGATTCCGCCGACCCCACCGCCGGACTTCGAAGAGTTCAACCTTCTCGCTGTGACCGAGGCAAGTCTCCTTGACGCATTTTGATCCCGTGATTTATAAATGTTTTACACTGTTTTAAAAACTGCATTGCTATTTATATAAAAGAATGATGTTGACGTTAGGCCATTCGTTAATACCTATTGTTCATACCTCCTTGGCCTCGTTATCCATGACCCTTTGTCGCCCTAGTATAGCAATCCACCAATATAAATGTTTTTGGAAAAATATCTTGGTTAGGGAAATAACTATTGGGAAGATAGTGTGGATGGAACATAGTAGTATAGAATGTAGATTGAAGCTAGAACCCAATTTGATTGGAGATTACATGAATATTAGTGTTGATGGGGATTGTTAATTATGAAATTGATTTATGAACTTTGATGATCGAAATATTGTGAAGTTGGATTGTTATAGTAGTTCACATTATAATGGATTGGGAGAAATTTTGGAAGAGGTATGGTATTGTGAAGTATTCTTGTTGGATTAAATAGGTCAGTAAATACTATGTTGAATTGGATTTCTTGGGTTGATAAAATAGTATCAAATGAGAATCAGAGTTAGTTGGATTATTAGTGCTTGTTGGGGAATTATTACTAAGCGATTGATTAAGAAGTAGATGACCTTGTGAAATATTCTTAGTGGATGATAAGATTGATCATTTGTATTCTTGGTGGATTAAAGTAGATGATTTAGAGGTGATGATGTGAAGGGTTAAATATATGCTATTATGAAGTATTATCGGTGGATTATATTCTAGCTGATTAAAGATGATGTTGTGAAGTATTCTCGGTGGTTTAGTGAATGATTTTGTGAAATATGGTCTTGCGATACCCATTTATGTGGATTTATGAATAATGTGGATTAGGTGTGATTTGTTTAGTCAACTTGGTGTCATTGTTTAGGAAACAAACTATAGGCAATGAATCAATGAAATCTTGGATTTGTAGAATCTTTCATGAAATATGCTCGGGGATGAGATTATGAATTATTCTCGGTGGATCAAGTAGATTAAAAGATTAATCGATGTGTGGATGATGGGTGATCAATAAAGAAGACTTATATTTTGAGGAGATTGTTTCATATACAATGATGTCAGTAGCTTAGCATGATTTTGGAGTTATGATGGCACATGGTATAGATTTTACTTGTTGGAGTACTAAATTGGATTGGATTATATAATGCCATGATAATAATGGGGGAATCTTGGTGGTCTCATGAATTTTGGAGATGATAGAACTGATTATCATAATTTTTATCAAACACTGAGATTTGTATTTTATAAAATAAACTATTGGTGGAATAGAATAGTACGGTAGAAATGCTTAGCCTCGCTGTCGGTCAATATTCACCTATGGGTGGGACTTTCAATTATCTCTTGAAAATTTGTATTGGAAGTTATAGGCAAGGAGTATTGCCAATGGTTTACAAAATAAAAATAAAATGGAAAATGGTTTTGGACTGGGGCGGAATGGTTGTTTGGCGGGAGCGGATAGAGCAACGATGCAGGTTTGTGCAAGTACCGCCCCAAGTCAATTAAGGACCGACGCTTATGACTGTCTCCATTCTAAGCATAACCGTACAACCACATGTCAAAGTGGGCATGACCTGGCTGAATAATTTGTAGAAACCTAACTTAGACTCACCACTCGGTTGTTGTGTGAGAGCCGGAAAGAGGCATTGTTGTTGTTGTTGTTGTTGTTTTTCTCACACGGCGCAAGAGGGGCTTCAGATCTTGGGTGGATAGAACCCTAACACGGTGAAACCTCGTGGTGGAGTCGAGAGTTAGGCGTATACATTGTAAAGGCCTTGTCGTGATATCCCTGCCGGCACACCTAAGGAAGTGTGTTAATTGTACATGGCATCAAGGGAATATCATGTCTTGTGGGTAAAGTTGTACACCTCTGCAGAGTTAAAACTATTCGAATAGCCGTGCCTACGGTTAAAGGCAAAGCAAGGAATGCTTTCATACTGGTAGACTTTGGTTTTTGGTTTTAAACTAAACAATGTTTCGTTTTGGGATCCGGGAGCGGTTAGAACTCTCGGGTGTGCTTTTGGCGGTTAAAGCCAAGTAGGTGGAAAGAACCTGATTTTTGTGAACCATGGCGGACAGAGCCATGTGATTGGATTGAACCATGATCTTGTTGAGATGTGGCGGATAGAGCCTGTATATTAGTGAGTGGTGGTTAGAACCTTCACTACAATATTACATAATTCAATTATTAAAA
Source organism: Rhipidocladum racemiflorum (assembly GCA_036346355.1). Classification (NCBI taxonomy): domain Eukaryota; kingdom Viridiplantae; phylum Streptophyta; class Magnoliopsida; order Poales; family Poaceae; genus Rhipidocladum; species Rhipidocladum racemiflorum. Next base: position 43,177,742 of record CM070577.1, on the reverse strand, counting down.
AGAATTGCTCAAATATGCTTTGTGAAAATTATTAACAAGTATGATTTGATGAAACTTGGCTTTATGCAAAAGAACCATATTAAGCCATCCTTGGATAGCCTACATTGTGCATAATTTCCCAGACTTGCTGAGTACTTTATGTACTCACGTGCTACATTCTAATCCTATCTCAGAAGTGAAAGAAGCTGTCAAAGAATTCCAACGACTAGGGCGCGCTCCCCACTCGATTGCCTGTGGGCATTTGGATGGGTCGCTTTGGTGTTTTCGTCTTCCGCTACGGTTGTTCAAGTTGTTCAGCCTGTTCAGGCCGTAATGGTAAACCTTGACCATAAGGTCTTTGCTTTCATTTGGTATTATTCTTATTTAGTTATTTGTATCCGTGATATGGTTGTTGATTCATCACTTTTGACTGTGTGTACTAGCTACTGATCTGGGACTAGTACAGAAATACATAGAGGACTCCGGATAGCCGATCCGAGGGCCTGCAAAGGTGGTATCAGAGCCATATCGACTGTAGGACGTGCCCTTAGTTAGAATGGTCGTTTTTTAGGAAGCTTCAAAACTTATGTTCTAAAAAGAAAAATCAAATAAAGTGCTGGTCTCGTCTTTTCTCTCTCGTTCTATTTTTTATTTTCCTCGAATCAATTGCTTCTTCACCTTTTTATAATGAAAATTGGACCCTACCTCCCTTAAACCTTCTGTATTAAGGTAATCGAGTTCCCGCTTTCGATTTCAAGGCTTGATGACTCAAGAGGTGCGATCCTGCAAAAGTTGCTACTGAAGTGTACGTCTTCTTGGTGAGGATCCAACCGTTGACCGATGAAGACCAAAGAAGCAAGGCTGATCGTAGACTAACCCTATAGGTTAAGTTGGTCCCGGTTCAGTCTGTGTTGTAGTCGCCTTGTTCTGTTAGAGTGCGTAGTTTGATCGAGTAGACGAGTTGATTTGCTTGGTGTTAAAAATGTTTTGATTTTCGTGTGTGGTGTTGTCCTTTGCCGGGGTAGTTGGTTTCTGGTGTTGTTAGAACCTCCCCTTTCTCGCTCGTCTGTGCTATTCCCTCTCATCTGGAAGCCTTGTTCTGCCGTCAGATGGAGAAGAATTGCCGTGCTAACCTCAGCAAAGAAGCTGATGCATCATGTTCCAATCCTTCGGTCAACGTCAATGGCAACCCCAGTGAAGTTCCGGTTATCAACGTCAGGGCTGCTACCGAGCTCAACCAGCAACCATCCGAGGTGATAACAACATTTCTTCAGAATATGAATCAATTCATGGTGACTCAGACACAGCTCATGCAATTGATGATACAACAACTGGACAATCAAGCCTCTGTGGTCCCTCCAACTACAACTCCTCAGTAGTACCCTTTTGATGAATTACTAAGGGCCAAGCCTCCTGAAGTACTAGGTGACGATGGCATTAGCAATACCCCTCTGGTGGACCTTCACTCAGGGAAATTTGTCATCTGTTATCGATGTGGTGAGAAAGGACATGTTGCCTCTGAATGTCCTCAAAAGGATAAGGCCAAAGAAGACACCCATTGTAGGCACTGCAACAGAAATGGACACCAATTCCACAGGTGCCCTCGAAGGAAGAAGATTCAGTACAAGGGTTGCAACTTTTGTGGCCAGGAAGGGCATTATGTGAAACAATGTCCCTTGGGAAAACAAAAGGTTGCAGCACCACCAACAGTTCCAGCATCAGAAGTCTGTGTGGAAGCACCTTCTAAGCTGCACCAAGTATCGAAGAGTCCTCAAGCTGACCAGGGCAAAGCACTTTCCCTGGAAGACAACTGCCGTCAACCGGATTTCCGCAAAAGGAAGGTAGTAAGTCAAGAGCAAGGTGTTGCCACTAAGTCCCGGCTTCGTGTGAACCCAGTTCAACTCCACCGAGCACAAGAAGGAGCCTTAATCAAGACCCCAGGATCAGAAGTGCAACCAGTAATGCAAGGACGCCAAGCAGCTACTTCAAACGCTCACATTCCAGATGCTATTCTTCTTATGACCATAACCCCAGCAGCAGGCGGGAGACGCAATCGGCAACTTCTATCACAGATTCGGCGATATAGGATATTAGGTCTGCCTATGATCCAGGAAGTTGAAGAAGAGACACCTGAAACTTGATGTTGTCAGTAAATGATAATGTATGGTACCTTCAGAAGTACCCTACCTCTTTTAAAGAATAAATAAAAGAGTTGTGTAATGATCAGACTGTAAGATGTAAGCGTCCGTATTGTTATCAATAAAGGTTTGGAAGAATTATTATTGTAGAAGTGGATTTCTGTTGATAGTCGGGAAATAAAATTTTATTTGGGCATCAGTATTAGGGTACTTAAAGGATGGCCGAAGAGCCATAGTTCTCGTCCGAACCATGGGGAGAAATAAGAATGAATTTCACCATTGAACCCCTTGGAACTAAGTCCGGATATGATTTTTTTTATAAGGGGGGTAGTGTGGACAAATTGACAAAAGTTGCACACTTTGTTTCGTGGAAGATAACCCCTATTTGGTGATAAACTTGTGGAACGTTGCGTGGCTAAAGCAGTGCATTTTCAGTGTGCGCCCAAGGAGGACGTGCCAAATCGAGGTTCTCGGTTCCCCTCGAGGTTTTGACAGAAGTGGTATAAAGTTTTGCGGTACAAATGGGAATTCCAGTGTTGCTTACCATCCCCAGACCGGTGGCCAGACGGAAAGAATCAATCAGATCTTAGAAGATGCGTTGAGAGCGTGTGCGCTGACAATTCAAGGTTCGTGGGATCAGAATAACAACAGTCTCCAACAAAGCTGAAGACGGCACCTTTTGAAGCTCTGTATGCAAGAAAAGGCGGAATACCCTTGTATGGGAAGGAGGCCGATAATGGACAAATCAGTGGACCCGATATTCTGAAAGAAGCTGAAGAGCAGGTCAGACAGATCCTTGTAAACCGGAAGACTGCCCAGTCGAGATAGAAGAGCTATGCTGATAACCGCCGTCAGGAATCAAGTGCAGCACAGTGCCCGAGCATCAGAGGCTATTTGAAGAGATGGAATTGAAAGGGGAGCTGGCATGTCCGGCGTATCCCGCCAGCAGGTGGGATGAAGCTAAGCGCCGAACTCGAAGTCGTGTGATCAAGTTCTGCAAGGTTCAGTGGAGCAACCACTCTGAGAAGGAAGCTACCTGGGAGCGTGAAGAAGACCTGCGAGCAGAGTTTCCTGACCTCTTTCTTTCTCCGTCTGAATCTCGGGGACGAGATTCTTTCTAAGGGGGGTAGGTTTGTAACACCCTAGTTTTCGCTTTCTGGAGAAAAACCTAATTTAAATAAAGTAAATTCAAAAGTTGGAGTTTGTTTGGTGTTTATATTAACCTGGCATTCGTTCCCCTCCAAAATCGGGAATCAATTCCCATCTGGTCGAAAAATCGGATTTTCCAGTTCCCGCCGGTACCCGAAATTTCACCCGAGTCCAAAAATGCTCCAAAAATCCCCAAACCACTTCAAATGTGTTCCAAATATTCCAAAATGATTTTAGAAATCATTCCCCGGATTTTTGGACCTCCGTTCCTATTTTATCTCGCGCGGCTTTTGTTTAATGCCTGCGATCCGCGCCCGAATATTCAATTCCACAAATTTCATCCAAATTCAGCGGAACCAATTTTATTGGGTCCCAAAAATTCTAAAATGGCTCTAGGAATTTTTCCGGAATTTTTAGGCCATTTTTCCTTATTTTTCTCCAGGGCGAATCGTTTGCGTAAAAGAGGACCAATGGGAAGGCGCCACGTGTCACGTGAATAGTATCATCCCTAACCTCCAGCCAAAGGAAATGTAAAGAGAAAGCTCCAAGTGCAACAATGGCTAGGGCTTGTATTCAAACACCCATAACTCCTTCAATTTAACTCCAAAACGCGAACGGTCGGTTGCATTGGATCCGCAACGGCAAGCTCTTGCCATTCCCCACCTCGGTGAGCCATCAATCCCGCCGAAAACGGCTCCATTAAAGAAAAACCGAAATCTCATTAATCCTCTTTATCTCGGCCGTTTCTCGTCCAAACGCCGCACCACCACCTCCTTTCACTCCGTATAAGAATCCCGGTTCCGGGAGTGTGCTCCCCTTTCCCTCTACTCCACGCATTTGCCCGTGAGATCAAGAAAACCGACGGTGTGTCACACTTTTTCGGTGTTCTTCGTGTTCTTGCTCATAGCTTCTTCTCCGGTGAGCCATTCTTCATGCCACTTGGTTCCTTGTGACCGTGGATGAGTCTAGCTTCTAACCCAATCATCAATTTTAGGATTTCTCAACCGTGGGCGACGAATTTGGAGCTTTTGTGCATTCGACCGAACCTCCGTTCTTCATCGATTTCTCCGATTCCGGTGAGTTTTGGTTCAATCCCTTCCTCCTAGATGTCCCTAAGGATGTTATCTAGAGGTTCTAGGCTTTTGTTTGATCCAAATCCGTGCGAAAATGGTGCAAAAATCCATTTTTTTGGAAGCAAAAGGGGCTCTGTGGTTTTGGGTCTGTTCTGGAACAAATTTTTCGCGAGTTACTGTAGCAAACAGTAACTTTTCTCTTTTTCTTGATTTTCCATAATTTTCCAACTTCGAACGCTTATAACTTTTGTGTCCGAACTCCGATTGACTCCGTTCAAGTTTCTAAATTCATCTAAAATCAAGATTTACCTGCCAGTACTACTTTTGTAATTTTTGGATTTTATTTATTTTCTTTTATTTATTTATTGCCTCGTTTTGCGCGTAGTCAACGATTCCGCCGACCCCGCCGCCGGACTTCGAAGAGTTCAACCTTCTCGCTGTGATCGAGGCAAGTCTCCTTAACGCATTTTGATCCCGTGATTTATAAATGTTTTACACTGTTTTAAAAACTGCATTGCTATTTATATAAAAGAATGATGTTGACGTTAGGCCATTCGTTAATACCTATTGTTCATACCTCCTTGGCCTCGTTATCCATGACCCTGTGTCGCCCTAGTATAGCAATCCACCAATATAAATGTTTTTGGAAAAATATCTTGGTTAGGGAAATAACTATTGGGAAGATAGTGTGGATGGAACATAGTAGTATAGAATGTAGATTGAAGCTAGAACCCAATTTGATTGGAGATTACATGAATATTAGTGTTGATGGGGATTGTTAATTATGAAATTGATTTATGAACTTTGATGATCGAAATATTGTGAAGTTGGATTGTTATAGTAGTTCACATTATAATGGATTGGGAGAAATTTTGGAAGAGGTATGGTATTGTGAAGTATTCTTGTTGGATTAAATAGGTCAGAATACTATGTTGAATTGGATTTCTTGGGTTGATAAAATAGTATCAAATGAGAATCGAGTTAGTTGGATTATTAGTGCTTGTTGGGGAATTATTACTAATCGATTGATTAAGAAGTAGATGACCTTGTGAAATATTCTTAGTGGATGATAAGATTGATCATTTGTATTCTTGGTGGATTAAAGTAGATGATTTAGAGGTGATGATGTGAAGGGTTAAATATATGCTATTATGAAGTATTATCGGTGGATTATATTCTAGTGATTAAAGATGATGTTGTGAAGTATTCTCGGTGGTTTAGTGAATGATTTTGTGAAATATGGTCTTGCGATACCCATTTATGTGGATTTATGAATAATGTGGATTAGGTGTGATTTGTTTAGTCAACTTGGTGTCATTGTTTAGGGAAACAAATATAGGCAATGAATCAATGAAATCTTGGATTTGTAGAATTTTTCATGAAATATGCTCGGGGATGAGATTATGAATTATTCTCGGTGGATCAAGTAGATTAAAAGATTAATCGATGTGTGGATGATGGGTGATCAATAAAGAAGACTTATATTTTGAGGAGATTGTTTCATATACAATGATGTCAGTAGCTTAGCATGATTTTGGAGTTATGATGGCACATGGTATAGATTTTACTTGTTGGAGTACTAAATTGGATTGGATTATATAGTGCCATGATAATAATGGGGGAATCTTGGTGGTCTCATGAATTTTGGAGATGATAGAACTGATTATCATAATTTTTATCAAACACTGAGATTTGTATTTTATAAAATAAACTATTGGTGGAATAGAATAGTACGGTAGAAATGCTTAGCCTCATTTGTCGGTCAATATTCACCTATGGGTGGGACTTTCAATTATCTCTTGAAAATTTGTATTGGAAGTTATAGGCAAGGAGTATTGCCAATGGTTTACAAAATAAAAATAAAATGGAAAATGGTTTTGGGTGAAGCGGAATGGTTGTTTGGCGGGAGCGGATAGAGCACCGATCTGGGTTTGTGCAAGTACCGCCCCAAGTCAATTAAGGACCGGCGCTTATGACTGTCTCCATTCTAAGCATAGCAGTACAACCACATGTCAAAGTGGGCACGACTGGCTGAATAATTTGTAGAAACCTAACTTAGACTCACCACTCGGTTGTTGTGTGAGAGCCGGAAAGAGGCATTGTTGTTGTTGTTGTTGTTGTTGTTTTTCTCACACGAGCGCAAGAGGGGCTTACATCTTGGGTGGATAGAACCCTAACGGTGAAACCTCGTGATTGGAGTCGAGTTAGGCGTATACATTGTAAAGGCCTTGTCATGATATCCCTGCCGGCACACCTAAGGAAGTGTGTTAATTGTACATGGCATCAAGGGAATATCATGTCTTGTGGGTAAAGTTGTACACCTCTGCAGAGTTAAAACTATTCGAATAGCCGTGCCTACGGTCAAAGGCAAAGCAAGGAATGCTTTCATACTGGTAGACTTTGGTTTTTGGTTTTAAACTAAACAATGTTTCGTTTTGGGATCCGGGAGCGGTTAGAACTCTCGGGTGTGCTTCTGGCGGTTAAAGCCAGGTAGGTGGAAAGAACCTGATTTTTGTGAACCATGGCGGACAGAGCCATGTGATTGGATTGAACCATGATCTTGTTGAGATGTGGCGGATAGAGCCTGTATATTAGTGAGTGGTGGTTAGAACCTTCACTACAATATTACATAATTCAATTATTAAAAAGAATTGCTCAAATATGCTTTGTGAAAATTATTAACAAGTATGATTTGATGAAACTTGGCTTTATGCAAAAGAACCATATTAAGCCATCCTTGGATAGCCTACATTCTGCACAATTTCTCAGACTTGCTGAGTACTTTATGTACTCACGTGCTACATTCTAATCCTATCTCAGAAGTGAAAGAAGCTGTCAAAGAATTCCAACGACTAGGGCGCGCTCCCCACTCGATTGCCTGTGGGCATTTGGATGGGTCGCTTTGGTGTTTTCGTCTTCCGCTGCGGTTGTTCAAGTTGTTCATTTGCTCAGCCGTAATGGTAAACCTTGACCATAAGGTCTTTGCTTTCATTTGGTATTATTCTTATTTAGTTATTTGTATTCGTGATATGGTTGTTGATTCATCACTTTTGACTGTGTGTACTAGCTACTGATCTGGGACTAGTACAGAAATATACAGAGGACTCCGGATAGCCGATCCGGGGGCCTACATTGTCGATGCTCAAATAATCAAGCTGAATATGAAGCATTGCTTAAGGGTCTGCATATGCTTAGCAGTCTTGGTGTCAACTCTATTGAGGCTTGTGGTGATTCTTAGCTTGTAGTGCAACAAGTGATGGGAGAATACAATTGCTATGATGAGACTTTGGCCAAGTACCTAAAATGATGTCAAGAAATAATTGGTTCCTTTAGTTCCTTCACAATCAGCCATATCCTTCAAGAGTAAAATACCAAGGCTAATTCGTTAGCACAACAAGCTTCGGGGTATAAAATCTTTGATCGATTGGTTGAATGTGAGCCGATTGAAAAAATGGTAATGTGTTCAGACATAACCGATTGGCGATTGAAGATATCGGACTATTTATCGGATCCATCAAAGCCGACCGATAAGTAGATTAGAAGACAAGACTTAAAGTATGTCATGCACGATAATACACTTTATTATCGGACTCTTGAAGGTTTGTTACTAAGGTGCCCTGGAACAGAAGAGGCAAAATTAACAAAGGGGGAAGTACATGAAGGAATTTGTGGGACACACCAGTCGGCTTATAAAATGAAGTGGTTATTAAGACATACTGATTATTATTGCCCCATAATGTTAGAGTATTTTTTTCAAATACTACAAGGGATGTCAAGATTGCTAAAAATTTGGAAGTATACAATTAGCACCTGTTGTGATCCTACACCCAATCACAAAGCCTTGGCCATTTAGAGGTTGGGGAATAGATATAATCGGTCAAATATATCATGCATCGTCTAAAAGACACAAGTATGTACTGGCTGTGATCGATTATTTTTCTAAATGGGTTGAGACTATTCCTATGAAGAAAGTGACCAGTGTTGAGGCGATCGTGTTTGTTCAGGAGCACATCATGTATCAGTTTGGAATCCCTCAAACAATTACGACCGATCAAGGTAGTGTGTTCATGTCCGATGCATTTCAAGACTTTGCTAGGGGTTTTGGGATTAAGCTATTAAATTCATCGCCTTATTATGTGCAAGCAAATGGTCGAGCTGAGTCATCGAATAAGACTTTGATCAAGCTAATAAAAAGAAAAATTGATGACAGATCCAGGAGTTGGCATATCACATTAGCCGATGTGTTATGGCCGTATCGGATTGCTTGCCACGGAGCCACCAAGTTGTCACCATATCAGCTTGTGTATGGGCAAGAAGCAGTGTTGCCGATAGAGATCGGTATAAGTTCACTAAGGGTCGTAAGGCAAAATGAGTTACCAGCTCAAGACTATAGAGATTTGATAGCCGATCATTTGGATGACTTGGTGAAATTAAGATTGCGAACGTTGGAACGAATTCAGAAAAATAAAGCTAGAGTTGCAAGGGCTTATAATAAGAGGTGTGTCGGTGTTTCGTGCACCGGCAATACGAATTTGTGGTCGGATGGGGTCGCGCGCTCCCTCTCCCCGAATGGTCGACTCAAAGAGCCAGGTGATGTATCTTTGGTTGGTGAGCGTCCCTACTCCAGTTCGTTCGGTGTAGGTGTATTGATCTTTGGGCGATGAACGAGAGTTATACAAGCGAGGCAGGGAGTCGGTCGACCGATCCCTCGGTGTTCTTTGCTAGGGAGTGGTGGCTACCTAGGAGGTTGTTTTTTCATCGCCCCTCCCTCTCGGGCCCTGCCTCTCCTTATATAGACGGAGGAGGCAGGTTACACGGGAGTTTGGGAAAACCACGAGGAAGGGGGCCTGCGCGTCTCGAAGTCTGGTTTCTGTCTTGTCCGACCGACCCCTGCCCGTCCCGAGGCAGGGTTGGTGGCTCTGTGATGAGTGGTCTTGCGTAGTCTTTATGCGGATGGCGTATTGTGTGGTGCTCTGTCAGCCTCGGTGGCTTTAATGGCGCTTGACTTTGCCTTGGCCTCGGGAGTGGGCGTATTCTTCTGCGGTGTGCCAGGCGATGGGACGGGGGCTTGACTTCTTCGGTGGCTCCTCTGACAGTCTTGGGAAGGAGCCGTCTGCCCCGGTACGGACGCCAGGGGACGCTGCGCACAAGGCATTGCCTCGGCGCCGTGGGCCCTACTGGCTCGTGCGCGGGTGGAGCTTGCTGACCGCGAGCTTCAACCTTAGGCGGTCGGAGCCCGCCGACCGCCCGGGATCGGAGTCCGCCGATCGTCTAGGGTCGGTCCTGCATTGGTCGGGGTTCGCTCTCCGCGGCCCAAGTACCTTTTGGCAGTGCTGGGCCTTTGCCGCGGTTGGTCAGCCCGTTCGCGTTTCCGGGCTGATGGGGGTACCCACGGTACGGGTACTCGTCAAGGTGGTTCCTAAATCATTTAATGAAGCTGACTTGGTGTGAAAAACTATTTTACCCATTGGCTCAAAGGATAGCCGATATGGAAAATGGTCTCCAACATGGGAAGGGCCGTATAAAATTAATCGGCTAGTTCAAGGTAACTCCTATATTTTGGAGACTTTAGATGGAGTGTATTTACTAGGTTGAATAATGAAAAATACTTGAAGAAGTATTACTCAAGTGGTTGGGTTGGGTCTTAATCGGCCAAAAGTTTTTTTTTTTTTTAAAAAAAAGAATTGACTCTGCGGTCACAATTGTTTGTTTGGGCAATTAAAATAAAATCAAATTAACTCATGGTAGTTAATCCTAGTTGTATGGCCGATTGGATACATCGTCCTTAGAATAAATTAATAAAGCATGGTAAACATGAGCAATTGAAAATAGATAAAATCGGTTAAACTATCGATTTATAAGTTACAAAGCAACTAGAGTATTAAATCGGTTACAGAGTTAATTAGTGTGTAGCAGAACACTCACGAGATAAAGTTCATGATAGAATGTTGTTTGTGAAATTAGAAAATTGATCCTTTGACAAAGGGAAGTAGTGCAGCCAAAGCTTCGACAAGAATTTTCTGAACATCATCAAGGATCTTGTCATCCTCCTCCTGCGAGCCTGGGATATCCTCCACCTTGGTCGATTGTTCTTCTACCGCTGCTAGCCTGCTACGACTTTGGCCAAGGTAGCCTTTTGGGCTTTGACAACTGATGAGGAGGAGGATATAACTTCAACTTTTGCTGATAGTTGAGCTGTTACTTTTTTTTAAGCTCGACTTCCATGAACTTCTTTGTTGTCTCTGTGGGAGACATAGGAACCGGGGATACATGTGCGGATCCAAGAAGACCGGACGAGACGAATAAAGCCCCGGACATGTGTTCCGAAGGTCCACCTATTGTTCCATTACAACTAAAGTAAGATTGTAACCGCAGGAGAAATCACCCAGGATAAGGAAAGATACGATTCCTTTACTTGTAATCAACTCGGACCCATGCCTGTGTAACCTAGTTGGACTCCTCCCCCCCCCCCGTATATAAGAGGGACGGGAGGAGCTTAAAGAGATCAGTTAATCCCAGAATACAGGACTAGGGTATTACCTCCACCGCTGAGGGCCCGAATCTGTCTAAACTCTTGTCTTGTGTTACCATCGAGTTCCTGATCCAGCGTCTTGCCCCACAAATTCACACACCCCCTAAGATTATTGCCAACACCAAACGTCGATAGTTGGCGCGCCAGGTAGGGGAAGCGCGAAGATCAATGATGGCTTTCGGAAATGGCATCACCTTCGCTCTAGGCCAGGTTTTTTGCTTCGGAACTCTACGCTTCATCGCCGACGAGCATGGCATCCTCACCTCTTCAAGCTCGGATCAAATTTGGCCCGAGAGCTTTCCCAGTTTCCTTTCGGTACTTGTGATCGGAAGCAGTCTTCCCGAATCACAGAATCAGTGGGGACCCCAAGAAACCGAGACGGAACTTGCTCGGCATGAAGACCAAGATGACCGCGCCCGGTCACTTCAAAATCGGGCACGTAAGATTTATATTTTATGTTCTTTCTTCTTTGTGTTGTTGGGTGATATACTGATCGATATTGTTGGGTTCTTGGGGGCTTTGAGGTTATCGGGAACAAATTGAGCACAAACCTTGCAATTTCGGCTAGATCAAAATCATGACCAACTAGAACTAGTGTGGCCTGAATTCTCATCTAATTGAAGATGCTTTAATTCATGCTTTGCATGTTTGTTTTTGAGAAACTTAGGTGGGGATCCACTTCCTTCTGTGGGTATTTGACAGGTAGAATACTTTCATTTGGACATAATAAGTTCTTGGGAGCAATAGTCTACAACAAAAGCTGCACTTGGTATCATCTGTTTTTTATTTTTTATTTGAAGTATATTTTGGTTATGCTTGAATCCTACTCTGTTAGGCTGAAATATAATTGCTTTCAATGTGTAGATGGACAAGGATCCGGAGAAGCTCAGTAAAGGCTTGGCCTGGACAATAAAAGAAATAGAGTGCATTGCATCTGACCTTAATAAAATTGCAAAAGATAACTTTAGTCCTAGCACATGTTCAAGTGGCAATGAAGTCAATAGCTTTATGATTGACATCGAAGCTGTAGCTCATGCCTTGAGCAGGTTGTCATATAGTCAAATGAATTACTGCAAAGAGACGGAGTAGAGCCTGAACAAGACGACCTTGAAGCTGTAGCTCTCAACCTTGAGCAGGTTGCCATACAAGATGACCTCGAAGGGGATGTAGATCCTAATTTGTGCCTTCTGTATGACTACCAAAGCGATGATGACGATAAACGTGACATTTGGCAGCATTGCGAAGATGAGAGTATTGACATTGATAATGATGATTCGGGGTTCTAATCCTGTATCGCTAGTATCAAGACTTGTTAAAATTTTATGTATTAGTGATGTATCTTGTTAAAACTTGTTAAAATTTATGTATTAGTGATGTACCTTGTTAAGACTTATTACAATTATTTTAATATTGATGGATGTTGTTTGTTAACTTGTTGCAATTATCTACATGCAAACCCAATTTTATGAAAATCCGAATTTACCGTGACTTGGACATCGTTTGCTGCACAATAATCAAAACTAAAATATTTTTGCATATTCATAATCTACATGATTTTACAAAAATTTAGAAAGTTGTCTCATTGAATTTGAAGTTGTATAACGAAAGTTATTTGTATTTGAATCAGCTCGGGTTGAAAAAATAGAAAAAAAGCTAAATAAAAATGCATAACCGGTTTTTAGTGAACCGATTTTCCCACAAACCGGCTATTGCCAAATACGCCTATACCCGGTTTTCCAATTACCGAATACAGTATATCCGGTTTTTGAAGAACCGGGTATTCAAAACCGGATTTTCGGGAACTGAATATGATTGGTTTTTTTTTAATTACGCGAAACTGTTCCATCGTTTTGTAAATACAGTTCAAAAGTTGTATCAAATATGGTTTTTTTCCAAAAAGACTCCCCAAACCCACCGGTGAAAGTAACACTGTGCGGGTGCGGTCCTTTTGTCGCTCTGGTGAAAGCAACATTGGGTATAGCTTGTGTGGTGGCGGTGGCGGCCGATGGTTCTGTGAAACCTCGTCGCGCTTCCTGGCTCGATTCAGCTGTAGGAGGCGCGAGTTTTGTTTGTGTTTCCCTTCAGCTGGTTTCCACTTTCTAGTCCATTGTTTCGTCCATCTCTTGGACCCTCCAAGCCCACTGCACTCTTGCTCCGCCAGCGCAACTGAGCTGGAACGCAAGCTGCTGAACCGGGGCACCGCCCGCGGTTTATGCCAACTAGAATAAGACCGCCGACCACGTAGTTGTGTTTGGGAGGAATGTACCAAGCCAACGAATGTAGGATAAACAAAGCCACTGACGTAAAATCCTAATACTACATTTCTAATGCATCAGTCTTCCACGATGATAGTAACTACAATTTGAATGTCAGATTCACGGTTTTCATGGAGATTTTGAATTAACGAAAACAGCAAAATGAATAATACATTCCATGTGCTAGCGTGAAGCATGATTTGTAGGACTATTCTGTGCGTTTTAACTGATAAATAATTTGCGTGATAGCAAGTAGAGAAAACAATACGTCTGTATCGGATTAGGGCGGGCAAAAAAAGCTCATTAGAGCTCGGATCAAAATTACTTCGATTATAAATCAAAATTATTTCGATTACAATAATTAATAAGTTTAGAATTTAAATGAATTTATTTCGAGCGAAAAAATGTTAATGAGACTCGTCTCGACAGTAATTCATTAGCTTGAATTTGAAACAATCACTTAAATAATAAATAAAATAATTTTATATTAAATTATGTTAATTTAAAAAGAACCTTAGCTGTTAATCTTGGTAACCGCCCCGGCCCTATATGGATATTCTCCGTGCATTAGCAATGTGATCACTGGCTTCTCCATGTTATGATATGGTTAAAGTCTGTGTCCCTGTATGGAAGGACTCTATCTATTGGTGGGCGAATCCGAATTCATCTCCAGGGGTCCTCCATTATATATATAGGGCATTGCCTTGTACAGAAAAATCAATCTAATAAAGAGAGAACTTTCCCCTTATATGGTGTGCTTCTCCTTCTGTTCGTGTGATTGCTTTATCGTGCCATTGATTGACGTGGGTGAACAATCCGTTTCACAACACACTATCAACACGAAGCTCTACAAGGCTAAAGCCAGTGTTTGTCGTTCTATATTCTTTACAAGTAGATCAGTCTTGTTTCCTTGATACTAACCATAGACTGATCTATGCTTGTTTTATATGAGGGAATGAACGCACGACGTTCTGCTAAAGCCGATCGTGATCGTCTGCCTGCATAGATCTACACGGCATCAACATTCACCCTGTAACACGCGATCATCCAGCATCAAGCCCTATGTAAGTGTATTGTCGCAAGCTGTGATCCTGCAGATCATACTACCTAAAACTTTGTTCTACTATTGCGATCGAAATCACTATTGCTCGCTGATCATATCGATCTAATCTTTTATGCTCATTGCATGTGATGCCATGTTCATAGAAGATATTGTTCATCTCTATAGTTAAATTTTAAATCAAACTTGTCCATTCAATTGTTGCACCTATCAAAACTTTAGATCGTTATTAATATGACTACCAAAGTAGTATATCAATGATTATCTTAATATGTGATAGGGATGTGTTGGACACATTACGCATAACAATGGTTGATTTAATCAAGCTATCAAAATGCTTTTGGGCTTGAGGACATAAGTGGTTGGGATTTGATTTCAGTAATGAAAGAACAGACACAAGATAATTGGTGTCTAGGAAAATACATATGAGGCTTGATTCTTTAATTGGCACCTAGAAATGGGAAGTGCTCCCTCCCTCATGTGAGCCCTAGGGGCAGGTTGACCTGGCCATGAGTCGAGTTGACGGAGGCATTCATTATCTGTTTTCACGCCCAGTCAACAAGAGTTACATAAGATGTAACTAGCTCAAAAGTTAGCATTATGCCATGTTTACTTTGTGTTGAAATTTATTTCTCTGTTATTTAGTAATTCTGGAAATTGCTCAAATAATAAGCAGAAAATGATAAAAATTGCTAGGAAAATTCTAAAAAAATTTATATAATCATCTGCTGAATAGATAAAGACCAAGCTTTACCAATTGAAGAGTGAGCATACAATACATTGATTTTACCTGTAGTAAAAATCATTTTGAATAAATAGAAATGGGATATGTTGGACACAGCATCGAAGGAATTTATCGAGCCTGTCCTGAATGACAACACTTACCTTAACTGGGCAATGAATACTAAGACTAATATAATAGATCAATTTTTAGAGTCGCTTTTGTCGGACCTGAAACTGGCAGCCTTGCTTTTTCCTAAACCACCATGCGTACGGCCTTGCATTTCTTGAGACTCCATTTTCATACGGACCTAAAGGTCGTATATTTTGATGGAAGAGAACCAGCTAGTATTTTGAATTCCCTAAAGGAAAACATATGACTAGCAAAGATCCGTCCTGTTGCCAGAAGGACAACATGAATGGACCCTCCCACACTTTCAGGAATTTAAAGGCTATGGTAACATAAAACATTGCCATGCACAATCTTATCATTGAACTAACATTATGTAACCAGAAAGTTACTAATGCTAAAATGATCAACATAATATTATGCACCTTTCACCCCCAATATAGGGATACTGCTGTAATAGTATCATCATGCCAAGCACCAGAAGTACTCTGAGCTTATATGCATTTTGCTAGAAGCAGAAAAGCATGATGAACTTCTGTTGAAGAATCATCACATACGTCCAAATGGGAGTCATGCAATACCAGAATCACATGCAAATGTTCAGTAGGCTAGTAATAGCCATGGTCGCAGGAAGGGCCAAATGAATAAAGGGGATAAATGGAAGGATGGTAAATTAAATAGGGGAAGAGGTGATATATAGTAGATAGTAAAGTTAAAGGGCCAGAGGACTTCCAGAAGCAAGATTCAGCTAAATACGGCTGAGTACCCTGAATAACCATGTTTTAGGTATGGATGCACTATCCATTGGTCGTGCAACTATCGCATCCCTAAGCATGTGGTAGACTTTTACACAATGTCCACTGAAAAAGTCAACAAGACTCAGGGAAATGATGTTATGTCATACTGCACCGTACGACCTATTGTTGACACGGATGCTAAAAAGTATGACGATATAGCTCTTAAAATTATTGAGTTCGAGAAGTCCCAGAAGGACACAGGACTCATATGGAGACCTAGATTAATCTCCTAAGTATTCCTTGACTTTGCTAAGTCATTGTCACATATTCCTTATAAGTCTCTTTATCAGTTTAGCTCTAGTTCCTGAATGAACAATTGGTATATGCTCCTGTTGAGTGATTATCATTTAAAAAATTAAGTAATTATCTATTTCCCTTATATTTGATTAATTGTGCTATGTTTATTCTATATTCTAAAGTTTGTTCCTGATGCAACAATTGTCTGATTATTAAGTCATACTTTTAATATAGAACATGGTATAATCAAATGACGGAGGAAGAAATTTGTCTACAAGATAGTTATACCACACGAAGTGATCTGAAAATATTATGACTATCGCTAGAAGCGATGCTCTTATAGTTGGCACTCGAAGAATGCCATATTATACCCTCAGCCCAGTCATCCATATGCAGACAGAGTAAGAGGATGGTACAGAATACCTACACATATCTAAGTTTAATGGGTGTAATAAATGTGTAGTTGAAAAACTTTCTTCCTTCTCCTCCGGGTTATACTATGCACATATAAAACCTGAAGTGTGTGTTGCGATAAAAACCCAGAATATATTTAAGATCTAGTAGATCGACCGGGTAATCTTGAGTTGAATATTATGAGAAAATAATTAGTAATTTTGTTAGCCATAGCATAAAGACTTTCCTAGACCTGAAGTTTCTTATGCCCCGTTTGTGCTATAGGAAAACTTACAATTAGATCTTCTTACTTAAAAGTTAGGGAAGAATCACTGGATTTTCTGGAGAAAATTCGAAGTGATATCTGTAGACCTTTTCAGCCCCCGTTGGGCCCTTTTAGATATTTTATGGTACTGATAGATGTTTATACTAGATGGTCCTATATATGTCTTTTATCTACTAGGAACCATGCTTATGCCAAAATTAATTGCCTCAATTTTTAAGTTTAGAGCATCCTTTCCAAAAGAAAGAATCAAGTCTATTCAAATGAACAATGCTAACGAGTTTACCTCAAAAGCATTTAATGATTATTATATTGCTCGGGGAATTAATGTAGAGCTTTTAGTACCTCATTGAAATGGCATTGAAGAGTCATTAATTAAAGGAATAAAATTTACTGCTCGGTCATTTTTTGCATAATAGTAGGCTACCCACCAGTTGTTGGGGCCACGCAGTGCTGCACACCGCGATGTTGATTCAACTCAGATCAACTGTATATTATGGAATTTTCCCGTTGCAGATAGTGCGTGGAAGAGAATTAAGTATTTTCCATCTACAAAAATTTGGCTGCATTGTATATATGCCAATCTCTCCACCACAGCGTACCACCATGGAACCTTACCGGAAGTTGGGGATCTACGTAGGTTATGAATCTTCGTCAATCATTAAACACTTAGAGCCTATGACAGGGGATCTATACACGGCTCGGTACGCTGATTATACTAAGGACATTTTTCGGCATTAGGGGGAGATAAGTACCGCATTAAAGAATGCCGAGTCCTTAGATCTACGCACTAAAGAGACCGAACTTGAAGTTCGGAGAGTAATAAATCTGCAACAAATAAGCTAATAATCTCCCAAATGCCTTCACTGATCATAAGGGAGTGGAAAGATCTCATATACCTATAGTATATGCACATGAAAGAGTGAAAATATCCTAAAAGGATATTGAGCCCACTGTTGACTCTCATGATAAAATGAGGGGGAGACTTCCAGGTGCACGGGACTCAATTCCGCGGAGACGTCCGCAGAAATAGAAAACCAAACAAATGAGAACACTACCTATGACAGTGGAAGAAGCTCAATCTGATTTTGAGAAAATCCCTGAAATGAGCCATCTAGAAGATGACAACATCCCTGAAGTGATCCATCCTGAAGATGATAACCCCAGCGTATATTTGTGCGCACAATCCAACGCTGAAAAGTCAAAATACCCAGACTCATCGTTGTGGGAAATCACGAGGAGCTGGAAGAAATTAATATCCCTGAAGTGATGCAGGAGAATTGTATATAAAGAGAGACTACAATTGTCGACATATTTTGCCTCCAAACATTGCTCAAATCTGGATCTAGAACCAAAGTCCATGGCAGAGTGCCAGAAACGCTCATATAGGGTCAAATAAAAAGGCAATTGAGGCAGCGCTTGCTTAATAAGAGAAAAGTTCTTGGTCCCGTTGACTGAACATTTCCTGAAGTGTTCCCTGTATGATCAAATGGATTTTTCATCCTGAAGAGATATGAAAATATACAGGTGGTGAGATATAAAGCAAGACTTGTAGTGCAAGGGTTCACGTAGAGACCCATCACCGATTACGATGAAACATGTTCTCCTGTAATGAGTGGAGTAACATTCCAAAATTTAATATTAATGGCAGCAAGTTTAAACTTATCATTGCAATTGATGGACATAATGACCATATATTTATATGAGTCACTGGATATAGATATTTATATGAATCCCTAAAGGAGCTACAATTCTGAATCCTAAAAATCGCAACATGTATATTTTCAAACTAAAGAGACCGCTATACGAATTAAACAGTCGGGGAGAGTGTGGTATGACCGACTTAGTGATTTCCTCCTGAAGAAGGAATATTGTCCCTGTGTGTTTATAAAGAAATCCTAGAATGGATTCTGTGTCATCTCAGTATATGTCGATGATCTGAATATCATTGGAGCCACAGAGGAAATAAAGGAAGCAAGTGCTTACCTCACGACGAAGTTGAGATGAAGGATTTGGGTAAAACCAAATTCTGCTTAGGCATGTAGCTTGAGCATTTCCTAGAAGGAATTTTAGTACACCAGTCTGCCTATACCAAAAAGATATTGAAAAGGTTTAACATGAATAAATTTCATCCTTTGAAAACCCCCACGGTAGTAAGATCCATTGAAGCGGACAAATAACCATTTAGACCAAGGATGGAAGATGAGGAAGTCTTACGACCTGAAGATTCCATATTTGAGTGCTTTTGGTGCACTTATGTATCTTGCAAATTGCATAAGACTTGATATTACATTTGCAATAAATTTACTAGCATGAAACAACATAGTCCCAACCAGATGATATTGGGCTAATATCAAGACTTCACTCATATACCCTTAAGGTACTCAAGATCTTAGATTGTTTTTCCTGAAGAACCAAGACTTAATCATGGTGGAAAATATGGATGTTGGCTATCTTTCTGATCCCCACAGTGTCAAATTTAAAATTGGTTTTGTATTTCTCTGCGGTGGTACAACCATTTCTTGGCGGTCTTTTAAACAGACTTTAGTAGCTACTTCTACCAACCACTCAGAGATTATATCTCTGTATGAAGTCTCACGGGAATGTGTTTGGCTAAGACGTGTAATTAACCATATCCAGAAATTATGTGGTCTAAATACCGTCGATACCCCTACTATTATCTATGAAGATAATACTATTTGTGTTGCACAAATGCAAATGGTTTATGTAAAGAGCAATATCATGAAGCATATTGCCCCTAAGTTCTTCGATCCTCACGAAGTCTGGAAGAATGGTGAGATAAAAATAATGCAAACTAAGTCATGTGAAAATCTAGCATATTTATTCATAAAATCTTTGCCAAAGTCTACCTTCCAAAGGTACGTCAATGGCATTGGAATGAGGCAACTTAGAGAATTGCAGAGTTTAGGGGGAGTAAATCCTGAACCATAACCCCTTTTGCTCGATCCTGAAGATCATAGTTTATATCCTGAAGATTATAAGTTATGTTATTTTTTCCTTCGTGAGTTTTCCTGAAGTTTTCTCACATGAAGGTTTTTAATGAGGCAACTAGTGTAACACGGAGTACGAGTGCAATATACTCTTTTCTCTATCCCTTTTTCCCATTGGATTTTGGGAGGAGTTTTTAGTGAGACATGTACATTACACGGTATTCGCCCAATGGGGAGTGTTATGATATGGTTAGAATCCGTGTTCCTGTATGGAATAACTCTATTTATTGGTGGGCGAATCCGAATTAATCTTCAGGAGTCCTGTACTATATATATAGATCATTGCATTGTACAGAAAAATCAATCTAATAGGGTGTGTTTGGTTACCTGCACCATCCCAGCTTGTTTCGTATGAGCTATCCAGGCTAGCCTTGGCCTGACTGAGTAGATGCAAGTTAAGTTGTTTGGTTATTTGTTTGTGCATCTCATGGACCTGCATTAGAGAGAAGTCCAATTTCTGTGTATTCTCCATCCTGTATGAGTGGGTGCAATTGCATCCACCTGACTAGGATGAATAGGAAACCAAACATGTGTCTAACAGATACAGTTACATCCACTCATACGATTCAGACACCATGCAGACAACTAAACACACCCATAAAGAGAACTTTCCCCTTATATGGTGTGCTTCTCCTTCTTCTATTTGTGTTCTATTTGTGTGATTGCTTTATCGTGCCGTTGATTGACGTGAGTGAACATCCATTTCGCAACACTCCAGGCAAAAGATCACCAAGACGTCGCAGCGCAGACACGTCATTAGAGAAGCTTCTACGTGAATGACGAGACAAGTTTTTGAAAGGCCACTTGTGCCGTTGTGCGCACCCACGAACATGAGCAAGTCAAATATGCCACGCACGCACCCGTTCATCTGCACGAATCGTGACGCACATCCCACGAAAGCTTCCAAGCACAAGCAGATAGCACCCACCGCCCACAGCTCCGTATACACACCACCTGCCCCTCTCCCATCGTCTGCACACGCGCACCAACAAATACGTACACACTTTCTCACGCGCAGCCATGGCACTCCGCACTTTGGCCTCGAGGAAAACCCTAGTCCTGGCGCTCGGCGGCGCCCGGTCGGCGGCGGTGGCCAGAGGGGTGGCGACGTTCACGCTCCCCGAACTCCCGTACGACTACGGCGCGCTGGAGCCGGTCATCTCCGGCGAGATCATGCGCCTGCACCACCAGAAGCATCACGCCACCTACGTCGCTAACTACAACAAGGCGCTCGAGCAGCTCGACGCCGCCGTTTCCAAGGGCGATGCGCCCGCCGTCGTCCAGCTCCAGAGCGCCATCAAGTTCAACGGCGGCGGTGAGGGCCCCTATCTCGTAGGCCTACCCTGCTCGTGTGGGGCTTTTTCGTTTGGTTTCGGATGCGCCGATCTATAGTACGGGGCGATGCGGGTGGGTGGAATTTTAGGAATTGGTTGGGGATTAGGGCATTGTTGTTGCTGACCTGGAATCTGGAGCGATCTGTGTGGGTGTGGTGTGTGTTGTGCTCCAGAGTGGGGTATTGAATTCAGTTGGGGGTTTCAGGATCCTACCGTTTCTAGGGGTTTAGGGGGGTTGATGTTTTCTTGCGGGCTGCGAAATTAGGTTTAGTTGTGTTCTAGTGGTCCGGTACGCACCGATTTTGGTACGTTGTGGAGGCATTTCTTTGATTGGATTGTACATAGTGCTGCTTCGTGTTATGTGAAGTGGTTTCTATAGAAGTGTGGTGTTTCCAAGTGCAAAATTTCCTGAACTTTTGTGCATTTCAGCTGTCATCAGTTTCTGGATTGTTATTTCGTTTAATTAATGATTACTTGATTGTCCTTTTATGGATTTCTTGCCCTATGAGGTGCTCAGTGGCGAAGCCATGAATAAAATAGAGGGTAGGCTCAAAGAGTTGAGCTAGATTAAAATAAACATATTAAATAGCTTGTGTTGTATTTTTATCGGGTCAAGTGTTACTAATAATACTTTTTTATTTGATAAATACTTGTACAACATTCACTTGTCAAACATTTTTAAATATATAAACAAGTTAACACCAATCAATCAAACAAATCGGTTATTATCTCTATTCAACACATTTATATAGTTGTAATTGACAAACAAAATCATAAATCAGAAGAAATGCTCTCTATTTGTTGTTTTGGTCAGCCCATTTAGCTGGTCAAACACGATAAGCTATCTTCCCTGATCGTCGCCACACGCTCGCGCCCTCGCTGGCTTCCTGGCATCTGCTCTTCGCGACGCGCGTTAAGCACCCTTGACTCGATGGGCTGCCATGTCCTTGTGAAGGAGAGACATTGAACCGTGCCCTCTTTCCCTTGCTCTATGGTCTTTGCGTGCGTTTAGGATTCGAGTCTAGTTGTGCAAGTAGCAAGCAAAGTCACCAATTGTCAAATTAGGCCTCCAATAAGCTGTGGCCCACTAAGCCACATGGTACATGAAGCAACTCATCCACCTAGCAAAGCTTCTTCCTTATGCCATGTCCGAGCGCGTGTACATTCGCTATCACTATGCCAAAAATTAGAGAAGATTTATAATGCATTATACTGGTAGTATATAATAGGTAGTAGAAATCAAATCAAACCATTGATTTGTCAAGGAAATTCTACTACTCTACTAACGGAAGAAGTATACATAAATAATAGCTAATTTGATTCATTAGATGAAAAAGAATAAACGATCTATATTGAATTTAGTTTATCCGATCTAAAAAGTACTTAATATCTAACGGCTGGAGGGGGGGGGGGGGGGGCTCCAGCCTAACGGAGCCCCCTTGCTGGCTACGCCTCAGGTGCTTAACTGTAACTCTGTAAGTTCTTAACTTGTGACGGTATGTTAGTACCATTCGTTGGGTGGTTATCAAGACAAAAATCTTGTTATTTGGTTTGGTTCTTGGGGATGTGCGGGAATTGTTTTGACTTGGTTGCAATTTGCAACTTTTGAAGGCTTATTTTTGCAGACGTTCATATGTACCCTAGCATTGCAACCTTGTGAACTGATCTGAATTTTAGGATTTGCTTGGCTTTAAAGGTGATACATTGGCGTAGTGGTGCTTGTAGAGCAAGAATCTATTCTGCTTGTTATCTTGCAGCATATTTAACCTTAATTGCTAGCCTCGGGTTTATGGGCATCAAGTTGTGCTAGACTGGTAAGAGGTAGCTTTGAATTAGAGTCGATTGCAGCTTCTACTCTTTTGTGGTCTTAACTGTATGTGCCTGGTGGAATATTCAGCCCATTGTCTCTGTTCAATTTTACATCTTGCATGTTGTACCTTTGGGATAAATAACTGGTTCTCTTCCCTGTCTTTCTCTATCTCTGTCTCTCTGTGAAATCCTTTCTAAGCTCAAGTTTTGGACCCATAGGTTTACTACTGCCTGCTTTTATAAAAAAAGGAATAAGTCCATTCTATACTCAACTTTCCAAAACGTTCATTTAAGTACTTAACACCCTCAACTACAAAACCGGTTATTTAGCACCCCAAACTTACAAAACCGGGTCAATTTACATGTTAAGGCGGTTTTGAAGAGTGGTTTTGCTGACAGAATCCAACTTAGGGTGATTTTTGTGGTTTTTGCTATGTTGGCAGTCATGTTATCTATTTTTGCTGATGTAGATCCAAATGAGAGAAGAAACGATGACGAGAAAAAGAAAGAGAATGCATATAGAGAGAAAAGGAGTGAGAAAGAGGTCGATGATGTTGATGTCAATACTCTTAAATTGGATCCTCGTTACCAAAACTTGATGACATAGCTGTCAATATGGCGAAAACCATCTTGAGTGGAATCTAAATAATCAAAACCGCCTTAGGGTGTAAATTGGCCCGGTTTTGTAAGTTTGAGGGTTACCCGGTTTTGTAGTTGAGGGTGTTAAATTGACTTTTTTGAAAGTTGAGGGGTGTAAAATGGACTTATTCCTATAAAAAATATAGGATGATAATAAGTCAACTCTTTGTTTTTTATGGTTAAATTCATTTTTAATCTGATGTGTGTGTATCAAGTTTTAGGATTTGATCTGGATTTGGGACTAGGCCTCTGTGAAACTTCATGAACTTGATTAATAGTTTTGAGCTAGATTTTGTTTTCTACTCATGGTTGTACAATGCTAAATTACAGAGTTATGGATGCATCCTTAGTTACTGAGAGTCTGAGATAGGAAGTCTTAGGGCTTGTTTGTTTTTGTTTTTGATTCTGGGTTCTGACTCTAAAAACAGAATAAAAAACAAACAGCCTGATTCTAGAATCCGATTCTCACAATCCAGTTCACCCATATACACTAGAATCCATAATCCACTTCATAAGTGCTTTTGGATTTCAGCTTTTGGAGAATCAGCTTCTCTATAATCACAATCCAGAATCGGCTTTTAGAAAATCCAATGCTAAAACAAACAAGCCCTTAGTTTTGTACGACTGTAATCTGCTTATCTAAGTATTAGTTTAGGATTGCGGGTTGATACTATGAGATTAGGAATTTGAAATGAATTTTGAGCTAAACAACTGAATTAGGAGGTATGTTATTAGGATGATCCAGCAAGTCACATGCTTCTGATTGGTGAGGGGGTGACTACGCACGTAGACGTAGTACGCCCTCAGTATTAGGAATGAATTCATCTTGGTTTATGACATAGTTTTAAGCTGTCCGATTCACAACCTTTTAGGAATGTCAAGAATACTGTGTGAAGAAATGCACTGTTCGTGAGGACATGACATGTTGAACCTATTGATTCATAAAATAACTTTCAGGAATAAATTCATTGGATTGAGATTGTTATTATAATGTCCCTCTAGGCTTACATGTTATATTTGGTAATATAGCTGAGTATGAATTACAATGTTGCAGGTCATGTCAACCACTCAATCTTCTGGAAGAATCTCAAGCCAATCAGCGTATGTATCGTAAATTCTTAATACCAACATTCTCTGTATCTTTCCCTTTTTGCCTTGGAGCTTCCATCATTGCCAGCAGTGAGCATGTTTTGTAACATTACAGGAGGGTGGTGGTGAGCCACCTCATAGGAAACTTGGCTGGGCCATTGATGAGGACTTTGGTTCTTTTGAGGCACTTGTAAAGAAGATGAATGCAGAGGGTGCTGCTTTACAAGGATCTGGCTGGGTGGTATGTACATTGTACTTTGTTTTATCCAGTGAAGGTGCGTTCTGTTAATTTTCACTTTATGTTATGCAGTGGCTAGCTTTGGATAAAGAGGCAAAAAAGCTTTCAGTTGAAACCACTGCTAATCAGGTGAAAGTTCTCATCCTTATCAGATCAAAGGTCCTGCCGAACAACTTATTTAATCAGTCTTCACTGATTTTCATTTCAATTGATTGCTGCTATTTTTTTTTGTAATGCTGCCAATGTTTGCTGAAAGAGTGATTAAATTAAGCATGGATTAAGAGATCGGTATATTTTCAAATTGATAGATAAGTGGTCACTAGAGAAAAACTTACTAGGAACTTAAGTGAAATCAGTACACAAGTCATATAAACTGATTTCTGGGGTCGTTTATTATGTTGCTGTGATAAACAGGGATGGGAACCAAATGCTTGAAGCTACCCCTTCATCTGATGCTTCTGTAGTTAACAATGCTACGAAAATAGTGCCTAGTTCAGCAGTCACCTGCATTTTTTTGTAGTTAAAAACAAGGATAGTAAACTTTAATTTCATGAATTGTTAAGACATGAGGCAAATAAGCTGCACTGGCTGCTAAACATCTTGACCCCTCTGAAATTCATATGCCATCTGTGAATGTTATTTATTTTTTCCTTGAATTCTGGACATAGCTTCTGTGAACATACCAATGGTGTGCTATTCTGATAGTTAATTTTTTGCTCAACTCTGTGAAATTGCGAACCCTTGAGGGCAAATTACAGTTTTTTCGGCATCCTAATTTAAGCATTTTATACATTTTATTGGCATCTGAGAACTTTCTATATGTGATTATTGCACTGCAAATTCTCTCTCTCTCTCTCTCTCTCTGTGTGTGTGTGTGTTTCCCCCCTTAAATTTCTTCCCTTTTCTTTTCATATTTTGACCTTTGAGGATGGTTTTCATGTGCATATAACTGACTTATCTTGTAGGACCCTCTGGTGACTAAAGGGGTAAACTTGGTTCCTTTGTTGGGGATTGATGTCTGGGAGCATGCTTACTACCTGCAGGTAGTCTCATGTTGTTTTACTGTACTTTCCTTATGATAATGCTACTACTCTTTATTGATAATGATATGCTTTAATCTGCCTCATATAACCACATTTTGATAAGATCCCACTTAGATCAGTGACAGCTTGTTCTTCTTAGTCAATAAGTGTTTGTATGATAAATAATGAGTGCTTAAAAACTAGCCAACCATTTGGAACATGGTAATTTCCCAATGTTCTTGTAGGAATCACACTATAGTTGTCACAGCGGTCTGACTAGGCGTGGCGAGCTTGGACGCCTAGGCGATGAAAATAATAAATAGTATCTCATATGACATGGAATTAACTAAATATACCTCATATGAAAGGAAATTAGAGATGGCAAGCAAGCAAATAAGTAGTTCCAAATGGAAAGGCATAATTAGTTCCAAATAGGACAACAAAAGATACAATTAGTTCCAAATAGCACAACAAAGTATCAAAGTTCATAAATCATAACAAAGGTGAAATGCCACATTTCACTCATCATCCAACTCCAAATTATGCCTCTCCTCGATATTTTCTTCATAGCTATCTTGAGAAGGAATTTGCGGTGCTTGACCGATGTCATCTTCAACATTCTCATCATCACACACATCTTCGTCGGAGTGGGAGGTAGATGTCGCAACTCCATGCCTAGCATAAACTTGAACTTCATCTCCACTAGCTCTCCTAGGAAGCTGGCGACTAAGTTTGATATGTATCGAAAATGGTAAAGTTATAGGTTTGAAATACGTACAAACTCAAATGTACTCCAATTGCACTCGCAACCGGGGGAGGAACAACAAAGACCAACAATCCGCTTTGCAATCTTTTGGAGAGGCAAAGCATGGCCACCATATGCTTTCCACCAATCAACTAAAGCCAAATATGAAGGTCTATGTTAGGAAGGTAAAATATCATATTGAATGCACTTAACATTTAGTAGGACTTACGAGGTTTCTTTATTTTTTGTTGCATGATTGCAAGCTCGTTGTTGAAGCTACCACGGGTCTGCTCGTAGTTATCAACTAAGACTGGTTGGCTATCGAGCTTATCGAGCTTCTTTCGAAATTGATATAGTTCGACATAAAATCATTTTATTTATCATTTAAGTGGGTATTTCAAATTCGAGCTAATGAGCCACTATCGAGCTGAGCCTCGTTAACCTTTTTTTCACTCGAAATGGACTCGTTTCAATTTTGAACCTATTAACTACCATAATCGAAGCAATTTTCATTCGAGCCTTAACGAGCTTTTTCGCTAGCCCAGTAAGACATCAACACTGCTTAGTAGGTCCCTATCACCATGACATATCTTTGCAATCACTAAATTAAATGTCATGCATAGGTGAGTTGCATAATCTTCATCCTTCTCTAAGATGTCAAAGAACCTAGATGGATTCAAAAACAGAGCAGCCCCATGTAGCTTTTGCTCCATTTGACTTTTGCACCTTTCTCATCCACTCTTGCATCTCCCTCATGATGGCAGTTGTCGTTTTAGGGCACTTCTGGCACTTCTGCACATCCCCACAGCCCCCTATGTGATGCTGCTTCAACCTCTTGATCCCCGAGTGCAGTAGCTTGCCACAAAGAGAACATTCTACTAGATTCTTCCTCTTCGAATCATTTCTTGTATCATATGCATCGGCAGCACCGCCGTCCTTGGCAATGGTGGCACTTGGTGTTTGATCCGCCATGTATCTGTACAAAGCCAAGCCACACATAATATTCAAAAATTCACACACATTCTACAAAGGCAAAGGGGGAGCAGCAGCAGCAGAGCATCGGCATCGCAGCAGTGGCGACGGCAGAAGTCACGGTAGAAGAGAGGAAGCGCAGAGGAGCACTGACCTGGAGTGGAAGAACGGCGGCAGAAGTTGGCCGAAGAGGGGTGGAAGAGGAGGCAAAGTAGCAAAACCCCATGTTTGTTTTCTCTCTCCAACCCTCACGCCAAGCCGTCTTGAACCGTGCTCTCTCCCCTCTAGGCGCTCGCCAGCGTCGTTGAGACAACGCCTAGGCAGACCCAGTTGCTCGCCTACAGAGCTCTGGCCTTGGCGACGTGCCAAGTTGTCCCCCTCCGTGCGACTGGATGCCTTAGAGACGCCATGACTACTATGAATCACGCTATTCCTATAAAATTCTTTAAAAATTCCCTTGGAGCCCTTGGTTTCCCAAAGATGAGCAGAATAGGAGTGAACTATGTTTCATGGGTTATGTGCGTGCCATAAAGTTTGGGAAAAATCAATTAAACTCTAGGAGAGTCACGCGCACATATATAAAACTTTTACTTTGCAAAGGGTTTTGTTGAAGATTATGAATAGTTCTGTCTTGTTGGTTTTGATGTATTTAGCACCAAAATGGGAAAAAGAATCAAAGAACGATTGTCACTTGTCGGCATGCCAATCATTTTGGTGAACATGTGTAGTAAATTTCACAAAACTGCAACTTTAGTGGCAAAACTATCCGTTTGTTGCATCTTGAAGTGGCAATTTCATTGAGTTGCATCATTAGGCGGCCAACTTCTCACAAAATTGCAACACTGTCATGAGTGGATGGTGCTGACAATGCAGGCCCACCTGTCATACTCAAGCCTAACCTAGGCTATTATGGGGTGTTGGCTAGGTTCGCCACGTGGGTGCCACGTCAGACCATTGAAGATTGCACACGCCACGTGAATTTCATGTGAGGCCACATGAGGGGCTTGTCACCCTTTTCTCCTTCCCTAATCTCTCTCCCCTTTCCTTCTGGCCGTGGCCACTAGTGAAGGCAAGCCGGGTCTAGGCAAGGCGACCACACAATGAGCATACAAAGGAGGCTAGAGGCTACCTTTGCGGTGAACATACATGCGTCGCGGCTGCTGAAGGATCGAAACCTGCAACTACATGAGGGGGGGAATAGGAGCCAAATAATATTTCTCCCCCTCAAAAGTCTTTTCTAGAACGCTAGTGCTATGGAGCAAACACTAGGTTCAAGACCACTAAGAACAGGATGGATGGAACAAGAATTTCAGCAACTCGAATGAGCAGAAATCTCAACCTTAACGGTCAAGAAATGTTCATAATTTTATTTCTACTCATCCAAAATTGATGAAATTTGAAACACAGAAAGGTAAGGTCCTTATGGTCATGATTCCAAAGGGAATCTCGAAACAAAACTCAAATGAGAGACCTATCTAGCTCAACATCCACGCTACACAAAACGAAGGTTTCAAAAACTTGGCCGTGAAGAAACCTCAAAACTTTTGATCTATTCAGCCAAAATGGATGCAATTTGAAACATAGCAAGATAAGGTCCTTAGGGTCATGATTCCAAAGGGAAAATATCAAAACAAAGCCCAAACGTGTGACCTATCTAGTTTTTCATTCAAGCTGCACAAAAACAGAGATTTTAGAAACTTGATCTTAAAGAAACCTCAATAACTTTTGATCTATCCAACCAAACTTGATGAAATTTGAACCATGACTAGGAAATGACCTTAGGACTGTGATTCTAGAAGGAATTACAAAGAAAAGCCCAAGATCTCAACCTTTCATGTAAATGGTTCAAGCTGTACCAAAAACAACGATTTCAAATCAAAAACTCGGTGTTGCAAACATAACTTGAGCAAGAATGAGTTCTAATGGATCTTGCTGGGTTGGAACATGATTTAGATAAGTTCCTCAACCTCCTGACACATCCTACATCCAAGAGAACTACAACAAGTAGAGGGGAAGAAAGCTTAAATTGCAAGAAAGAAATAAGCAAAAATGCAAGAACTAAAATAAATTTCAGAACATAGATGAAATGTAACTTGCATTACTTTGAGAGGAAAGTTTACAAAGCCTCACAACCAGGTGGGCAAAGCTCAAAGGAGTACAAGGAAACAAAAATCTTTTTCATAAGCTTGATGTCGAGGTATACCCCCACCCCCTATTTATAGGACACTAGGAGCAGCCTCCACCCTTGAATGACCTTGGCCCTCAAGAAACCTCATCATGGGTTGAGATTCACTCCAATCTCAACCCTTGGATGATTTCCTTCATCCATAAGGAACCTCATCAAGGGCTGTGATTGACTCACTCATACATGGGCTAACCACAATCCAACAAGATAATGGGTTTTATCCATACCCACTAACTTAACAACTACTCCATCTGTCAATTTGCGATCCAGCGATCCTCCTTCACTTGAGTACGGCTTAAGCTAGCATCATCACCGTCCACTTGTCTTCCCAGTTCCCAGCAACTCCCGACCTCGATCATCTTCAACGTTGTCTGACTGTTTGGATCTTAGCTCTCCTAGCCTAGTCTTGGTCTCCTCTGCCTCACCATTACCTAACTCCAAGTCCTGCAACCATCACGGATAAGCAAACTGTCACGTAGCAGTGCTCAGCAAAATGTTAATCAACTGCTGATACGATCGTTCCCTATCGAACGCCCGAGTTCCCGGGCGAAGCCCTGCACACGACGAGTTGGCCGGCGCAGCGGTGTCTCGCCGGCGACCTATGGTAGAGGCTGTACGAAGCCAACGGCCGGTTATCGACGGCAGCGCCTGAGGTTAGTATTTTGGTGGCAACTCAAAACGTGCCTTTTCCTTCTGCCTTTCTTCCCCTTTTATTCATAGAGTTTCTCTTAAAACAGGTAAGTACAAGAATAGAGATTCTTTAACAGAATAACTAACGGATACGTATTACTATAGGTAAACGAATTGAGTCCCTGTCCGAAACGGACTGTCTCTTAATCTCGGTCAAGTCGTGAACCCTCCTGATCCTCCTGCTTCCGCTTCTCCTTGATGTCTGTATTGTCTTCTGAAGAATATGCGATCCGGTTCGTTCATATCAATACCCCCCCCCCCTCAAAATCAAGCTTGTCCTCAAACTTGAATTCCGGATGCGATCTTTTGAACTCCAAGGCGTCCACCCAAGTGGCTGCTTCAGTTTCTTCGCCAGCCCATTGGATTAAAAATTGACGATGTCCCTGAAGAAAACGTTGTGCCAACACTTTGTAAGGAGAGGGTTGTGCTGAACCGGGCGACAGGTAGGAGATGTCGACAGGTAGTTGTGGGGTTTCTGTCGGAGGAGTTCCTTTGAACGGTTTCAACACAGAGACGTGAAAAACGTCATGTAGTTTAGCTGTGGCTGGTAGAGCCAACCGATATGCGACTTCCCCAATACGATTAACCACCTTGAAGGGTCCGAAAAACTTTGGTGTAAGTTTATGTTGATTATCTGGCCGAAGGGTTAATTGTCGATGATTTTGTAGTTTCAACCAAACCCAATCGCCTGCCGAGAATGTGACCTCCCGATGGTGAAGATCATAGCGCTGCTTCATGCGATTTTGGGCAGCCAAAAGATGGTAACGGGCTCGATCGAGCAGAGCATCGCGATCGACGAGCTGACAATCCACGGCATCCACCACGGTTGACCCTTGATTATACGGTACCAGCGACGGGGGTGTTCGCCCGTAGACCAATTCAAATGGTGTCATGCGAAGAGCTGAATGATAGGAAGAGTTGTAACAAAATTCTGCCCACGGTAACCATTGCACCCAGGTCGAGGGTCTCTCTGCTGCCAAGCAACGCAGGTACATCTCAATAGTGCGATTAACGACTTTTGTTTGACCGTCTGTCTAGGGGTGATAAGAAGAGGACGTAAGAAGTCTTGTGCCACAACGCTTAAAGAGGTCCTGCCAAAAATTGCTGGTAAAAATTGGGTCCCGATCTGAGACAATAGATTCGGGCATCCCATGAAGCCGGACAATTTGATCAAAGAAGATGTCTGCAACGGAAGAAGCTGTCGTTGGGCGTTTAAGAGCAATGAAGTGACCGTATTTGGATAAACGATCGACCACCACTAATAAAGCTGTCTTCCCCTGAGATTCAGGGAGGGCAACAATAAAGTCCATTGATACGTCTGCCCAGATATGTTGAGGTATCTGCAGAGGTTGTAAAAGTCCTGCGGGAGCTAAAGTACTTGTCTTATGCTGTTGACAAATAAGACAGTGACGAATGTACTCCTCCACCGTCCAGCGCAGGCCTTCCCAATAGAAGTTCTGTTTGATGCGATGATAAGTCATGCGTCAGGTCATGATAAGCAGCGATTACTTGAGGTCGGAGAGGAGATTGTGCTGGAAAATAGAGCCGTCCGCGGTGAAAAAGAAGACCTTCACGCGTGGACCAGGTGCTTGCTTCTTGATCGGATGACCTGGGCTCTGCTTCCAAGAGCTGCGTGCAACGTCTTTGAACCTCCGGGTCTGCTCGTAGTTCCTCCTCCCACGTCGACCGAACCTGCACAGTGGGCGAAGAGATTGCTGTACAGAGGCCCACTGATTCATGAAGCCTGGACAAAGCGTCGGCCGCCACATTAGTTCTTCCTGGCTTATATTCTACGGAAAAATCAAACCCCATCAATTTACTCAACCAATGTTGCTGGGGAGGGGTCACCAAGGCTTGCTCAAGCAAATATTTCAGGCTGGCATGGTCGGTGCGCACCACAAATTGTCGTCCCCACAAATAAGGGCGCCAATGCCGAATTGCTTTAGACAAACCAATGAGTTCACGTTCATAGGCTGCGAGCTTTGTGTGTCGATCCGCCAACTTTTGACTGTAATAAGCCACTGGGTGTCCGTTTTGATGTAGGACCGCCCCAATTCCCGTGCTTGAAGCATCACACTCGACCACAAAAGGAACATCGAAATCTGGGAGGCTAAGCACGGGAGCAGATTGTAAATCTTCTTTAAGGCGTTGGAAAGCTTGCTCCGCCTCAGGCGACCATGTAAAATGTTGGTGACGGAGAAGATTAGTGAGGGGTGCGGCAATGGATGCATAATGGTGAATGAAACGCCTATAATATCCTGCAAGGCCCAAAAAGCTTCGCACATCGGCGACAGTCACAAGTGTTGGCCAACGATCGATGTCCTGTATTTTGCTAGGATCCGCTTCCACCCCAGAGGCCGAAATGACATGTCCAAGATAGGCGACGGTGCTCTGACCGAAAGCACACTTGGACAGCTTCAAGTATAAGTGGTGTCGTCGTAGTTGTGTTAAAACAAGTTGAAGATGTTGGAGATGTTCTTCCCACGAAGAACTGTAGATCAAAATGTCGTCGAAGAAAACCAACACAAATTTGCGAAGGAATTGAGCTAGTACCTCATTCATAAGTGCTTGAAAAGTTGATGGAGCATTACATAATCCAAATGCCATAACCAGGAACTCAAAATGGCCATGGTGGGTGCGGAAAGCCGTCTTTTCAACATCTGCTTCGTTCATTCGGACTTGATGATAGCCTGATCGTAAGTCCAATTTTGTAAAAAAATTTGCCCCATGGAGTTCATCAAGTAACTCCTCGACCACAGGGAAAGGGAATTTATAGTTTGTGCATTGAGGGCACGATAATCTACACAAAATCTCTAAGAGCCATCTGCTTTGCGTACTAACAACACTGGTGAGGAGAATGGAGATCGGCTAGGCCGAATAATCCCTTGGGCCAACATCTCTTCACATTGCTGTTCAATCTCGTCCTTTTGATGATGGGGATAGCGATAAGGCCGTACGACGACTGGGTTAGATCCTTCTTTTAAACAGATGCGGTGGTCAGAGTGACGTGAAGGAGGCAAACCCTGCGGCTCCGTAAAAAGGTCATCAAACGCTCGTAAAATGTCCTGCAGGCGGTTATCTGTTTCTACCGATGCACTTTGCACTTTTGGCCTGATGCTGTGACTGTTAATGCCCTGTAAACACATCTGGCGCCCTGCTAAAGTGAAGGTCATCTGGA
Organism: Rhipidocladum racemiflorum; assembly: GCA_036346355.1. Lineage (NCBI taxonomy): Eukaryota > Viridiplantae > Streptophyta > Magnoliopsida > Poales > Poaceae > Rhipidocladum > Rhipidocladum racemiflorum. The sequence goes on along the minus strand of CM070577.1, from coordinate 43,144,084 downwards.
GCGAGTCGAAATTCCAACTTATCTCGCCCAACTCTTTCAACCATTGGACCCCTAATACCACATCCAATCCCTCTAAAGGTATCACCAAGAAAGGAGTAGAGAAGGGGTAGTCTTGAATGGTGAACTGGGTGTCTGGTACCCGGCCGAGACAAGGTAAATGAGCTCCATTAGCCACCCGCACTTGCTGTCCTGGAATCAAGAATTGCTCCTGATTTACCTTGGTAGCTGCGTGACTGCTAATAAAATTATGAGTGCTGCCACTGTCCACCAATCCAACCAAACGTTGGCCTGCTAATTCCAGGATTACTTGCATCGTATTGCCGGCCTTAGGGCCACGAGCCGCAAGGGCCGAAAGAGATGGTTCCTGTTCTGCGTCTTCCCCATCTTCTTCGCCCTCACTTAAAACTTCTAAGTGAAAAAGGCGTTTGCACCGATGTCCTCGAGAATAAACTTCATCGCAATTATAGCACAAGCCTTTCTCCCTCCGGTCAGCCATCTCTTCGGGGCTGAGGCGTCGCCGAAACGGCTGGGAAGCAGCTGACGAGGCGGATACTGAGCCAAGTGAAGATGGTGGTGTGGAACGGCTGTTCCTTGAGTTGGAGTTGGGCGCCACAGATGACAAGGGTAGTGTACGGCTGGCAGACGGTGCATCAAAACTTATAGTGGAACCCTGTATCGAAGTGCGGCTTGATCCCGTTGGTCCCGTCCCTTCACCACTTGAGGTGGTGTTGTTTGCTGTACTACGGCTAAAGCTGGGGCGATATCGCGCTGCCTGTGCGGCTTTTGCAATCCAGCGATCCTCTCTCCGTTCTGCTCCCCTTGCCAAGCCGATTGCATCTGCCAAACTACGCGGTCGGTCTCTTCGCACGTCTGCCGACAGCGTGGGCGACAGCCCTGCTGCAAACATCTCAATTTGATCTCCCTTTGATATTCTCGTGGTGCGAGCGAGAAGCCTCTGGAATTCTCTCGCGTACTCCTCCACTCGGTTGGAGCCCTGGTTCCAATTGGCCAAATCCCCTAGTGGTCCTGCCATTGAATGACGAGTAAACCGTTGCAGATATGTTTCCTGAAATTCGTCCCAAGTGATGTGTTGTTCTTCCTGTTCCCAATTGTCAAGAACTTCCTGGGCCTCCCCACGAAGATGGAGTCCTGCCATCGCAACCCACTCGGTCTCTGGGATCCCATGGATGCGCCCAAAGCGCTCGCATTGTTTTAGCCAAAGCAGCGGGTATGCTGTGCCGTCGAAGATCGGCAGGTCGTAGCGAGGAGCTCGAGGTGCCCAACGCCGCCCGACGCCCTGCTCACGGCCGCTGTCCTCCTCTTCTCTGTGTTCCCCACGCGTACGGTGGGGCAGTTGTCGCGAGTGGTTCCCTGCACCAATTCCGCTTGCAGCCAATGGTCCCGAAAGAGACGGTGAGTCCCCGACCTGTTGTTTGCCTGCGACCTTGATGAAATCCCCCAGTGTTTTCTCCAGGCTCACCATCGTCGATTTGATTTCATCGACGGTCGATTCCAAGCTGCCGAGACGATTTTCGATGGAATCCATGGATGCGCCTGAATCTGATACCAGTTGATACGATCGTTCCCTATCGAACGCCCGAGTTCCCGGGCGAAGCCCTGCACGCGACGAGTTGGCCGGCGCAGCGGTGTCTCGCCGGCGACCTATGGTAGAGGCTGTACGAAGCCAACGGCCGGTTATCGACGGCAGCGCCTGAGGTTAGTATTTTGGTGGCAACTCAAAACGTGCCTTTTCCTTCTGCCTTTCTTCCCCTTTTATTCATAGAGTTTCTCTTAAAACAGGTAAGTACAAGAATAGAGATTCTTTAACAGAATAACTAACGGATACGTATTACTATAGGTAAACGAATTGAGTCCCTATCCGAAACGGACTGTCTCTTAATCTCGGTCAAGTCGTGAACCCTCCTGATCCTCCCGCTTCTGCTTCTCCTTGATGTCTGTATTGTCTTCTGAAGAATATGCGATCCGGTTCGTTCATATCAACTGCGGTATTAAATATTTCGTTATGGAAAATAACTACTGGTTCACAAAAGACGGTAGTCCCGCTTGCACCGATAGCAAACCAAATTGCTTTAAATTCAAATCCAATTCAAATTAAACTCAAACCTGAGCACCATAGGCTCAAATCACAGTCAATTACTCATCACAAATATGGATAGACCTTTACATAGTCTTTCACCAGCGATGTTGAGGAGAGAATGCCAAAATGGTGTTGAGCATGAGCATCTAATGCGTACTTTCTTCCTCAACTTCTATCACCATGCGCAATCACAAGCACGCCACAGAGCCCATCGAGCAATGCCACCACCCCTTCCAACTTGCTCTCCCTACCCATCTGTTTTGTTGACAACTACCTACCCACCCCAACCGCCGCCCTTCTTGTCACCATTGTGCTCACTAGGACGGTCGCCGCTTCACTTTTCCCTCTGGCGATGGACTTCAGGGAGAGGGGGAGGGGAGAGGAGCTCATTGGTGAGCAGGACCAAGCTCGTTGCGCGTGAAGGGAGTTCGTTGGTGAGCAGCGTGCACGATGGCAAGGCGGTTATGTGCAGGTGTGGTGGATGAAGCAGGAACGAGCTCAGAGATAGAGTGGAGGTGATGAGGGTGGTGACATGGACCACCCTGCGGTGATGTGTTCGCGTGGTGAACCTAGTCAGCACCCCGTAATGGTCTAGGTTCGGGTGGAGAGTATGCAGGTGGGCCCGCATTGTCAGCACCGTCCACTTGTTCCAGAGTTGCAGTTTTGCGAGAAGTTGGCCACCTAATGGTGCAGTCAATGAAATTGCCTCTTAAAGGTACAACAAACTGATAGTTTTGCCACTAAAGTTGTAGTTTTGTGAAATTTAATCTAGCCAAAAATGTTTGAAATGCGCGAGTTCCACTTTAACAATGAGGTGAAACTAAACTATTATTCTGGTGGTCTACAAAATTGAAGCTATAATGTCCGGTTTCAGTGTCAATTTTCTTGGGCGACCCAACTTATTTGTGCTGTGAATGGAAATCGAAAGAAAGGTCCCAGTTCTAAGAGATCTTCATTGTTTTTGGTTGCAGTACAAGAATGTCAGGCCAGACTACTTGAACAACATCTGGAAGGTGATGAACTGGAAATACGCTGGAGAGGAGTACGAAAATGTGGCTGCATGATTTGTCTGAATAGGCCATTCTCATCTGCTCGTTGGTTTTCCACTGTCTGGATCTTCGAATGCAATAAAAATGGGCCTATTCCACTGTTGGACCTTCTGTACATTGCATAGAGGTGGACCGATGTCTAATGCACAATGCTTTTCGATTTTGTTGTCGCCCTGCTTGCGTACTTGCTTTGCTCATGGTGCGCTACTGCGCTGTACATGCATTTGCTATTGCTGCCCTTCTGAGCAAAGTTCATGCCCATGAAAGCTTCTCTTCCTCGGCCATGATCCATGCCAGTGACGATAATAAAGCAAAAAGGAATGATTCTATGCTGAGCTTTTGTTGTTTCCTCCTAGTTGTTATCAAGAGTTAATCGACAGCACCATTCTGAAGTTCATACATTCCATTTGCCACGTTCGAAATTTGGCAAATCATATGTTCATGGCACCAGACTAACCTGAAAAGAATACTCTCTCTAGTGGGCTCTGTACGCCATTTTGGTGCAAATTTCTCAGAAATGTATTAGCTCACCCCCAAATAATTCATAGCTGTAAATTATGTTAGCACATATACTCTTTCAAAAAAATTGTGCAACCCCTGAAAACTATCTGAGCAGCCGCAGCGGCTTCTGTCTTACCTGGGATTTCTTTCTCCTGTATTCAACATAATTTTTTTACAGCGTTAAATGGAACTGCATACATTTTCAGGATCGGTTCAATATCTATGGGTATTAGTAGGAAGTCAATTTCATCTTGAAGCATCTTCTAGTATATTTAACATTGCCTTAATTATTCCGTACTTTTTGTAACAAGGCTGGAAAAAGACCACTTGGAGTTGGACATCATAAACATACCTCATCTTTGAAGTAAAAACGAAGAAACATTAAAGTATGTAGAACATAATTAATACAAAATGAAGCTCACGAGCAGTATTGTTGTAATGTTAACCATTATAGCAAAGTTTCTACTCTCGCTCTAAAAAAGAACATAGCTACATTGACGAAGCTATTGTTTGTATAGAAATGCCGGTGATTCAAAGTGTTTCGATTTCATGTTACTACCATTTTAGTGCAGGATGACAGGCGTTCTGATTTCATGTTACTGCCATTGTGAGAACTCTCCTCTGGTTTTGGGAATCGTATGTTCGCCGCTACCGTTCATCTCACAGCCACATTTGTGCTGTTTAACACAAATCTTGTCCCATATAGTTGGCAATCATCTCAGATTTCGGATCTCCCGTGCAACCTCAATGCAAGAAGTAATGGGGCAGTTGGTCTTGATTGCGTTGGCACCTATATGAGATCTACAAGCAGCATAACCTTCCTGCTCACATATTCAGAGTATGATCAGATTTGCAGAGTCAAACATATTTATTAATTATTTTTGTGAACATGAAAAGGTTAAACATTATTGAACTGGTCACTGGTTATTAAGAAAATTCCAATTATGTCATGTAAGAACTGAACAGAGGTCAGTTACTTAAGCAATCATACCCTGTGTCATTACTCACTGGTCACTAGGATTTCACGTTAATCAAACATTGATAAAACAGTGTATAGAACTGAAATACCTTCCGCAGTGAATTGATGAGGGTACCAAGTGGTGGAGAGTTAACTTTTGCTCGGCTAGCAATCTGAAATTACATACAAAAAATTAGCTTTGCTGGAAGATTTCTGCAATGAAGTCAACAATGGTACATCGCACATTGCTGAATAAGTGAATACGGAACTGCTAGACATACCTCGTCAAGTCTGATATACCCAGGTGGCAACCTTGGGTCGCTCTCCTCAGTCATCGTGTCAAGAAGTTTTTCCAAAGTGACGCCATTGTCATTCGTGTATGCCCATCCCCATTCGGCAGCCAAGCTTAGCATTTCAGTAATGACAGAAGCATCATGTAGAGGACCTATCCAAAGTGGGCCTACAACTGTGATAGAATTGGCATCCTGTAAAATAAAAAAATTATTCATATACTGGCATAATTCCTCCGCCAAGTATTTAACACTCAACATGGCTTGATGAGGTTTCTTGGATGGCATACAGTTCTCAACATAGTCGTATATGAAGACGTATCCATTAGCAAAAGAAAATATGAATTAGCTTCAGATCATATAATTTCTCCGTCAAAGGATTAGAAAAGAACTCCTAACTCAATCCAGTAAAAAATGACACAAATAAAGGCGCTACATATTTTGATTATGATACTTTCGCCATTATTTAATAATTAATACCACCACATGGATTCAATGTACCTACTGTTTTGCCTGCACAATCACAAGAAATCTGCCCCAACTCATCAAATCCAAAAGTCTGAGACTGGCCACAACTCTTGCAATGACAAATGAAACCATAATTACTGGAAAAATAGAAAGGACATCAGTAACTTAATATCCCATTATATCAAATAATCGGCCGTAGCACAGTTCCAAATAAAAGAGCTCCGAGTTCACCTGTTACCATCTTCCTTTCCATTGCATAATTGTACCATCACTCGATAAACAGGACCATGATATGCATAATACGAGAACACTGGTGTTATGTGAAATCCCAGAATGGCTGCTTCCCGTGCAGCACCACCAATAAGCATTCGCAAACCGACCTCATTTGGATACGGCACTGGACGAACATATGCTCCATATGAAGACAACGAGCTAAGAGAAACAAAAGGTTATAGGGCTGACAAGAAAGAATTATGACTGTTATAATGGTCGGTACGAGCAAACTTGGTCACGTTTTTAAGCACAGAACTGATGTCAGAGTATATACAAACCAATATAAGCCAAGTTTACAGGACAAAAGGAAGCAACTATAACAACAGTAAAGATGTTTCCCTACACTAATGAAATAGTGATGTACACAATCTGAGAGCCAAGAACAAATCCAACCAGTAATTTGACTTGTGCTTGTTGTTGGCTGGTCTAACTTAGGAAGCATTGGTAACACTCATATAGAACAGATAGCAATTAAGGTCATTATGCCAACATTTCTACATAGCACTCTAATACAACAGTAAATTGAGCAACTAGAAGCAATTGAACTCCTCCCACGTTCAAATCGCGCAAAAATTGAAGATCCTAATCTGATTTAGGGATTTAAAATCCACCTAACAAAAGAGCGTATCCGGCCCAGCCAAAGATAACAATGTTGGACGAATAAAGAAATTTGAGAAGCTAAGACCAAGGCATCACAAATCTGAGAGATGTACACGATGCAGAAATGCATAAGAACTCACCATCTCGCGCCGTACCCTCTCGCCGACCGCCAATCCGTGGACGTCAGGTACAGAAGGCCCCCAATCTTGAGCGCCAAGAACGCCGCCCGTATGTACGCGGCCTCGCCGCCGAAGGAGTCCACGTCGATGACGTCGAAGTACTCTCGCCGGAGGTACCGCTCCGCGAGCAGCCGGGTGGCGTCGAGGTGCGACACCACCCACCTCCTGTTCCCCTCCGACGGCGCCCGCTCGAAGTGGGAGAGGTTGTCGAGGATGATGGGGCGGAGCGCGTCGGAGGCGTCGTTGGCCCAGACGAAGTCGGCGCCGGCCTGCGCAAGATAGCGGAGCGCGCGGACGCCGCAGCCGCACATTGCATCCAGGCAGAGGAAAGGGGCTGCGGGGTCGGGGCGGCGACGGCGGCTGAGGGTGGCCGCGAGGACGGCGAGGTCGCGGCCCGCGGCGCTGTCGCTGCGGTAGAAGGCGGAGCCGGGGTCGAAGGAGACGCCGCGCTCGGAGTACGTGCAGTGGGGCAGTGAGGGGCGGCGCCGGCCGGGTTGGATGGGAGGGGAGAGAGCTCGGTTGAAGGAGTGTGTGGCGGTAGCGGAGGCCATGGTGGCGGGAAGAGAGGGCAGAATGTCCCTGCCTCTTTGGATTGGCCTCGCTGAGTCGCCTTGTTGAGCTGCTCTTTTTTTTTTTTTTTTTTTTTTTTTCAGATGATGGACTGCTGGTTGAGCTCTTTATTATTTTTCAGCTTTGTTTTTTATTATCTGAAAATATACTTCTCTGCAAATATAGTGCTGTCTCAGAAAATTATTTGGTTAGCAGGTTAAGGATAGGATTAGAGGCAAATAGACCTTACAATATCTGGTCATAACACTTTAATTGTATTTGTATATTACTTCTGTATTTGTACACAAATTTATGAAATTTTTTTTACAAATTTTTGCATGACCATATGAATGTATATAAATAATACAAGTATCATTTGCCTTTATTTTTTTAGGAAATTAATGAGCTGAACCATGCGACTCTATAACTCTTATCGAGATCTAGAGAGAGAGAGAGAGATGAACATTGTTAATTGTGTTGATATTTGACATAGTTCATATCCTTAAAAAGAAAAGACCCCATGGACTACGTACAGACTCAAAATTTTCATATCATAGCTATAAAAACAAGGAATAAGTCCATTTCGTACCCCTCAACATTCTAAAAAAAAAAATCCATTTAACAAAATCAACTACAAAACTGGTTATTTAACCCGCCAAACTTACAAAACCGGGTCAATTTACGGCTTTGATGATTTGGATCCCACTCAGGATGGTTTTCGCTATATTGGTAGCTACGTCAACGAGTTTTGGTAACGAGAATCCAATTCAAGAGTATTGACATCAACATCATTGACCACTTTCTCACTTTTTTCTCTATATACATTCTCTTTCTTCTTCTCGTCATCGTTCATTCTCTCATTTGAATCTACATTAGCAAAAATTGATGACATAGCTATCAACGTAGAAAAAACCACAAAAATCACCTTATGTTGGATCCTTACCAGCAAAACCACTCTTCAAAACTGCCTGTGAATTGACCTGGTTTTATAAATTTGGGGTGCTAAATATCCGATTTTATAGTTGAGGGTGTTAAATGAACTTTATATAAAGTTGAGAGGTATAAGGTGAACTTATTCCTAAAAATAATGCAGAAGTGTTCAAAACATCCAAAAAAAGAGTGCTAAGAAAAAACTCATATTATAGAAAAAGAAAGTATAAATGACTGGTAACAAAAGATCACAAAATATCACAAGCATTTTGTCTATCATCCACTTTGAGCAATGGCCCTTGCATGGTCATCACAAACCCTATCCTTGGATCTATCACTCGTTTGTGACGTTGACACATCTCAATGTGTTGCGATCATGTGAGTGCAAGTTTTTAAATTTCTCTTTCTCACCATTTGGAGCAGCACCTCTTTGAAATGTAGGAACATGGTATCTTTTCCTCTTGTATGGCACTATCGACAAGATAATATTTTGTAACACCCTAAATTTGTACTTAAGATTAATTAGGCTCAATTAAGCTAATTGAGTGTTTGTTAGTGCCTTGATTTGATTTTGGATCTTAATCTGGAGTTATTCGCCTTCGAATCTCTTTTGCCTTTCCATTCGATCGTTTCTCTCGTTCGAAACCTCGAGTTTCGATTTTGGTTGAAACTCTAAATCGAAGAAGTTAGATCTAAAACCTAGATTCTAAAGTCCTCTTTAGGATCCCCCGAACCTATCCTAAAAGACCCCAAGTCAATTTGGGTAAGCGCCGAAGTGAAGCCGCGAAGAAATCGGAGTTTTCCAGCTGAAGCCGGAGCTACCGCCGGTGCTGGCCAGTGCTATGCGGCGGCGGCGTCTGAGGCCAGTCGGCGATCTTGCCCAGTCATTTTTCCAGTCACGGGTGACACGGCGCCTGTACGCATGTCGCCGCTCACTCCCTTGCACGTCTCCTTGCCGGCTCCCCTCCAGCCAAAAGGAGCCAGGGAAGAGCCTCTCCTCTTCCTCCCTCATTTCCCCTCCACCTAGCTCTCCCTCTTCCTCTCCTCTTCCCCACCCGAGATCCTCCTCTCCTCTCCGTTTTTCGGCCAGTTGGAGCTCAAGGAGACTAAAGGGAAGCAAGAACAAGGTGCTAGCAAGCTTCCCAAGTCCCCAAGAAGCCTTCTCAAGTGGTGGATTTGAAGTTGGACCTCATTTCCTTTGGTTAATCCAAACCCTAGCTCCTCTCCTCTCTATTTCTTCCTTTTGTTTCAATTTCTAGTCCTAGAAGTTGAATCTTGAGGTGTTGATCGTGTTCGTGAAACCCTAATCACGCCTCTCAACCGGTGGAATCAATTCCGAGGTCAATCCGTCAAGTCTTGATCTCAAAGCCCTAGATTTTCTTTTTCTCTTTTCTCTTCTCTGTTGTTCTAACCCTAGAAACCCTAGTTCGTGAGGTCAGTCTTCGTTTGCCTGGGTCGCTAGACCTAGGTCAAGCTCCAACGATTTAGTTAGCGCGACCGATTTGATCCGAAAACCTTAATCGGCTTCCTGTTGGATTTAATCGCCCGAAAGTCATTTTCCCAAAATTTTGGAGTATCCTTTGAACCCCAGCTCCAAGAAGTCGAGAGAACAACCCTCAAGTATATCCAACCCTGTCTAAGTTCGATTCCCGCAAAAGATTTGAATTTGAGTTCAATTCGGGGTTAGAATCGAATTTGGCACTAATTGGGGTTTTCGTGTTTGAAGGGTCTGATCGTCATGCGAAGAGTCCCGTCATCGGGTGTTGGGCCCTTAGTTGCGATTTAGATTGTGTGGAACCTTTTGTGCAAAAAGAATTAATATGCTAGTTGCAAATCCTTCGTTTCGTCTCGATTTGCAAAAAGTGCATTTTGTGCTTTTTGGAATGACTTTGAGTTCCGAGGTTCCAAAAATCACACGAATGCCTCGTGTTAGCTCTTCGTGGCGTGGAGGTTCCATTCTCGTGAAAAGATTCGAATTGAAAGTCCTAATTCGAGTTTGTCGAAATTATTCGCCAGAAGGGTCAATTCTTAGATTTTGGAGTTTTCCTTGACCCTCTAGCTCCAAAAGCCAAGGAAACGACCTTAGAATATATCCGATGTCATTAGAGTCGATTCTCACAAAAAGAATCAAATTTGAATTTGATTCGGGCCGAAAATCGAAATCTGGCGGTAATTAGGGCTATCGAGTTCGAAAAGGTGAAAGTTAGGTCAAACGAACTCGTAGCTTGGCGTGAGCTGCGTGGATGGGTCCTGGCGTCGCTAGGAACCTAACCATGCGAACGTCGCGAAGTTTCGAATCCGTTTGCGCAAAATCCCCATTTTGCAAACCCTAGTTTTCTCCTGGTGTCGGTACTACCGACGTTGTAAGTCCGGTACTGCCGCTCTAGCGGCACTACCGCAATTAGAGCGCTGGTAGCTAATTTCCAGAGAGCTTCCCTTTTGGGCTCTGGAAATTTGGCACTACCACCCCTTGTGGCCGGTATTACCAGGAAGCCGGTACTACCGCGTGTCTAACGCCGGTAGTTTTTTTTTTCCAGAGAAGCCCCATTTTGGTCCTCAGCCGCCGGCACTACCGGGCCTTGTGGCCGGTACTGCCAAGCTTGTGAGGGCGGCACTACCGAGCTTTTGCCTCTAGTACTTCCGACCTCAGAGGGGCGGCACTGCCGCTGGGTTGCCGCTGGTACTACCGTTTTCTCTAGTCTGAGTTAGGTTCTTTTAGTCCTTTTTCTCCATTGTCTCTCGGGTTTGTCTAGTTTTGTCTTGGCTCTGCTCACATCAAGAGGATAGCCGAGCTCTTTTCGTTCACAAAGCCTGTCAAATAGCACTAGTGTAACACCCCAATTTTTGCTTTTCATAAGTTTGAATGTTATTTTGCACTTTGGTGAATTTTTGGAATTTTCTGGAATTTATTTGGATTTATTTTGAATTTATTTCCTTTTGAAATAATTAAAGAATTTAAATTTACAAATAAAATTTTGTTGGAGATATTTTATTTGAGTCCAAAATGTCTCAAAGTATTTTCCAGAATTTTTCTGAGTATTTTGCTATTTTTCTTGAATTATTTGAATTTCTAGAAGTTATTTTAATTATTTAATCACTGGAAAATGCCGACTGGGTTTTACTATTCCTCCGACCGAACCGAGTCAGACTCGAGTCCGAGTCCGACCGAGTTCGTGCCAGCACCGGACCGAGCCAGTCCGCGCCGGACCGAGCCCGACCCAAACCTTAGCCCTGCGACCGTTGGATTGAGATCCAACGGCTGGGATCGTGCGACGTCACCAGTCCGAGTCCTCGCTGGACTCCGCCGCCGCATGCGTGTGGGCCTCAGTTTTCGCGATTTTCACGGACGTCGAGGCCCCTATTTAATGCACCGCCACCCCTGCCGTGTAGCCCTCTTCTATGCGCACCCGTAGCCCTAGACCTTCACACCCGAGCCGCTGTGGTCGCGCCGCTAGAGCTCATCGAAGTTGGAGAAGAAGCCCGCCGCGGTTTCTTGCTGTTTCTGCCGCCGTCAAGCCGCCTCCGTCGTCACCGAGCCCAGATCCGGAACCCTCGCGTCGAGGCGCACCCGTGGAGACCACTCACCTCGCCGGAGGAGCCCCACAGCGCCGTTACCGTGGTCGACGTCCCCAGCTTCGGTGAACCAGCGCCGCCGCACGCCATCGAGCCCTCGCGAAGCTTTACAGTCGTACGATCAAGATCCAACCGTTGCGGTGAGTCCACGTCACCCCGAAACCCTAGAGAACCAGACCGGATCCGGACCGTTGGATCCAGACCCAACGACCCACGTTCATCCATGCCACCGTGCGGAATTCACATTACGGTGATTAGATCTGTTCTCAGCCGTTAGATCTAGATCCAACGCCTTAGATTGAGCCACGTGTAGCACACGTGCGCCGGACCAAAAAGTTCGGTCCGTCGTGAGTGCGCCAGACTAACCCCTTCGTTCCGGCGTGAGCAAATCTTGTCAGCCGTTAGATTCAGATCGAGCGGTCCAAATCAGGCCATGTGGTGCTTTTCAAATTGAACCGGTCCGTTCCGTGTTTGATCATGACCGTTGGATCCTGATCCAACGGGTTAGATTGAATAGCACGCCTAACGCGTTGATTTAGCACGTCCCGTGCGAGGAAATAGCACGCCACGGCTGGTGACGTCAGCGTGGGGACCGCGTGTCAGCGTCTGGCCCAATGGCACCATGACGTCATCCGTGACGTCATGCTGACGTCACGGTGGGGCCCATGAGTCAGCAGTCGTCGGTCGAGCCGTGCTGATGTCAGCAATGACGTCAGCAGTGGGTCCCACGTGTCAGTGACACGTGAACCCGTGGACCGGGTCCACGGTGGGCCAAAACCGAACCGTGGACCGAGTCCATGGACTGGCTATCATCATAATCGGATTTTTCAATATAAAAATAAATGAATTAATTCGGTTTATTGATTTATTTGAACTTTCAAACTTCAAACGCTTATAACTTTTGCATTTTAACTCCGATTTGAACGATTCTAATTTCTAAATTTTTATAAAATTAAGATCTACTCAAATATGAATTTTATTTAATTTTTGGACATAAGTTTTTCTCTGTTTATATTTAATTAATAGATTCTTTAAACTTTAAACAATTATAACTTTTGCGTTTCAACTCCGATTTGTGCGATTCAAATTTCTAAAAATTTGTAAAATTTTGCTTTCTCTGTTTATGAATTTTATTTGAATATTTGAGTAGTTTTGAGTACTATTTTAATTATTTATTGCTATTTGCACGCATTACGAGTAGACGTTGAAGTACCCGAAGGCTTCGAAGGAGAAGTGTTGACCCAGGAGCCAGCTCAAGACCAAGATCAAGTACTCTTTGAAGGCAAGTTGTGCTTTGACCATGTTGAGCCCATTCTTTTGAAATTATGTTGTTTCAAAGTATTGCATGCTAATTTAATTAGAATTTATGTTGAATAATTCTAGGATTAGTTAAATACCTAATTGCTGTATGACACCTTGATGTATATATAATTGCATGCCATGAACCCCTTGTCACCCTAGTTGTGGATTATTTAGTTGGACATTATTAAATTGCCAACATGGGTAATTAGACCGTTGTAGTCTATTGCTTAGACCTGCCGCGTAGTCACAACATGATTTTGGATAATTACATGTTAACATTGACTTAATGACATATGGAATATGTTTTTGAGAAGTGTCATGTGTTATTGATGTTGTTATCGAAGGCACGTGGTGTATGGTAATCAACTAGGGTTTGATAAATAGATTTAGACCGGGGCATGTGGTAAGAATGATCTGGTGGGCCATGATTGGCACCAGGGAAGTTGATTTGGTTCTTCGGGTAGTCTTGCCCTGGTTAACCTAAGGACTTAACCTTGCAAGCCTTTGAACTGAGTCAAACGTGCAACCACATGTTTGTAATGGGACGAACCTAGTTGATTAAGTTGCTAATAACGTACCTGTGGGACCTCAGGGTGTCTACTATACCTTTTATGTAGTTGTACGGGGGAGCGTACCGGGGCTGCGGCCAGGTACCCATCTAACGGTTGATTGGCCTAGACTTCGCCTTTGCTAAGGGAAGGGTTAGTGTGCAATAACCGGGGAGGCCCACTTGTGCTGTTAGAAGTTTCCGAAAGAATTTGTTACGGGCATTCGCCTTTGTGGTGTTTGGCTGTATCTTGTGGGTAAAGTGCATAACCTCTGTAGAGTGTAAAATCTATTCGAATAGCCGTGTCCGCGGCATTGGACATTGCTTGGGAATTACAGTCAAGGGTTAGACTTTCATGAAAACAACTTGGACTTGAAAAGTTTGGTTGGATTTTATGATGACGTTGATGAAAATGTGGATTAGGAAAGGGGAAGTGTTTATTAAACCCCTGGAAAAGTTGTTGATACTACATTACTTCTACTTCTTTCGAATCTACTTATGTTACTTTCTAATTGCTGCTTTACCGCAAATGAACCTGTTAACCTATCCTTTGTAATAAGCCATGCATATAGAACATTAGTTGCATTCTGTGCATGACTTGCTGAGTACCAAGTACTCACCCTTGCCACAATACAACATCAGTTGAAGAAGAATCGACGCCAGCTTTGGAGGAAGAGTTCCAGGAGGAGCCGTTTAACTAGGGATCGGGCCCAGTCAGTTGCCTGTGGTATACTGGATGGCACCACGAAATCTACTTTATTCCGCTGCAGTTATTTCTCTTTTAATAAATCTTCGCCCTGCGAGGCGTATCTTTATAACTTGACCATAAGGTCGAGCAACCAGTTTGGTTACTATAATTAAGGTACTTTCTATTTCGTTGAGTATGATTGTGATATTTACCGATGCTGAGACTGTGTGCACTAGCGTGATCCTGGACTAGTGCTGAATACACAGAGGGTCCAGATTTGCAAATTCGGGTGCCGACAGAGGTGGTATCAGAGCCATACTGACTGTAGGCTCACCCGTAGTTAGAATGGTCGTAGTGAGGATAAAACTTATTTTCTAAAGTTAAAAGTTGTCAAGATAATGAATGAATTCTCGACTTATCCCCTTCTTTCTTATTCATACCCCTTGTTGAGTTCTTTTTGTCTCCGACTTTGATTTTAAAATGTTGCGTTCTTACGCGAGCGTCTTTTGGCAGATGTTGATGAAGAAGAACTACACCGAGCGTGCTGGAGGCTATGCCGCCGAGTTATGGCATATGCTGCAGGTACTTGGAGGTTTCGAGAGGCCACTTTACCAGGGGACCACCATAGTGCAGGCTGGATTGGTCACGGTATGGGACGTCAAGATCACAGTGTACATTCGAGAGAATACAAAATTCAGTCGCCCATGCTACTTCATAGCCAGGAGGTCTACATTTGAGTTGGGAATCCAGGAGGTGTCACGCCGAGCTATGAGGCACATTGCTCGCACCTATTCCCGAGAGCTGGAAGGCACAGTGTTTCGTCACCACTCACGCCGAGACAACAGGATCGAGCAGGAGCCGATTGAAGATGAAGATGTCACCGTCACACACTTGGCGAGGTTCGTCGTCGCGCAGGAGGATGCACTTGATGATACGGTGCAGGAGCTGCAGAAGGTCCGTGAGGAGGTCCAGAAAGAGAAGAAGAGTTTGGAGGAAGTTCGAGAGTATATGTCTCACCTTCTGCGAAGGATCAATGAGCTAGAAATGGAGTTGTATGGGCGGGAGCCAGAGCCAATACTGGAGTTGCACGAGCCAGATCCCGAGGAGCCGCAGCCCGAGCCATAGCCGGAGCCTGAGCTTGAGGATGATGCCGTTTCTTCGACAACTGCCGTTGTGGGGCATGGTGATCGCTTCGTACCTATGCTGCCATATCCACCAAAAGGAGGCAATGGAGGTTTTCTCGATGAGTGAGCGTAGGTTTTGCAGTTGAGACTCCTTCGCCGAGTCGCGTATTAGAATAAAGAGTCACCCTTAGAGGCGTTAGACTCCAGTGTTAGTCGATTTGGATTTCCATTGCTTGCTGAGTGTGCGGTATGTGTTGCAAGGCCCCTAGGCATTGTAAGCAACCATACCTAGTTATTATTGATTAGTTAATAAAGTTGTATTTTGAGTTACACCTTTTCCCCGCATAAGTTTCCCTACTACTTGTCTATGCTTATTTCCCTCTCATCTCTAAAACCTTGGAGTAATCGACAGATGGTGAACACCCGCGGAAACCTTGGAGGCAACGGGAGTGGTTCTCGCCCCTCGGTGAACCCCAATGATGGAGCACCTACACCCCAACCAGCACCGCCAGTTGACATGCAGAACTTTGGAGCCTTTCTTGCTGCACAGACACAGCTGATGCATGCCATGATGCAGCAGATGCAGCACGTCACTGCTCAGGCCGCCGCTAATCAAGTCAATCAAGGACAACGTCAGGGTTCAAGGTTGTCAGAATTCATGAGGACTCATCCGCCCACGTTCTCTGGGAACGCCAACCCGTTGGAGGCTGATGATTGGCTCAGATCAATCGAAAGGAAGTTGCACATCACTCAATGTGTAGGAAATGAGAGGGTGCTCTACGCCTCTCATTAGTTGGAAGGGACTGCAGCTGAATGGTGGGAGAACTTCTGCGCCACGCGGGAGAACCCACAGGATATCACTTGGGAAGAATTTACTGCTGCATTTCGCCAGTACCACGTACTAGAAGGAATAATGGATTTAAAGAAGGAAGAATTCAGGGCATTGAAGCAAGGTAATCAACCGGTGGCTGAATACCTGAACAAGTTCACACAGCTTGCACGCTACGCGCCGGAAGACGTAGTGACAGACAAGGCCAGACAGTCTCGTTTCATGAAGGGAATGGACTCTGGACTGCAGGTGGGACTGATCACCCACACCTTTCCAGATTTCTAATAGTTGGTGAACAAGGCGCTCATCCTTGAGGACAAGTGCAAGGAACTGGATGAGAATCGGAAGCGCAGGATGCAATAGCAGGGATCACGTTAGAGAGCGCAGCAACGTTTGAGGGTTGCGCCAAATCAGTTTTTCAGATTCCAGCCGCAGAAAGCAGCAAGGACACCGTCGCTAGCACCGAGGCCTGCTAACTAGGTGTCGGCGTATTTTACGCCAGGGTACCCACTCCCCCGCAGTAAATACGATCGCCGGGCGAGCAGGGCGCATCCGGGCTCACCACCACGATGAGCAGCAGATCCCCAGCATGGCCGCCCAATGGACAGGTGGCAGTCAGGCCACACCACTGGGCACCCAGCAAGGTGGTCGCCCAGTGGACAGGTGGCGGTCAGACCACACCACTGGGCGCCCAACGAGGTGGTCGCCTAGTGGACAGGTGGCCGTCAGATCACGCCACTGGGCGCCCAGCAATGTGGTCGCCCAATGGATAGGTGGCAGTCAGGCCACACCCCTGGGCGCCCAGCCAGGTGGTCACCCAGTGGACAGGTGGCGGCCGGGCCACTCCACTGGGCGCCCAGCCAGGTGGTCATCCAGAGACACGTGGCGATCAAGCCACGCCCCTGGGCGCCCAGCCAGGTGGTCGCCCGGAGGACACGTGGCATGCTGGCTACTCCCCTGGCGCCCATCCCGGAGGCGGCAGTGCCGGGTCAAGAACATTTAATGCGAATCGTGCGCATTAAATACAAAGCGTGGAGGATACAGTATGGCGGCAGGTCTTCCCCAGGCGTGCATTAATTACGTGTGACATCATGGCAGCACCTCACCCCCTGACAGAACGGGTGGCGTTGGCGGCCGTGGGGCCCGAGGCGGGGGTTTGACGGCTGCGGTAGACGTTAATGGGATGTAAGAGCAGTGACGGGCGCATTAAATGCGCCCACAGCAATGTAATGAGTGTGCCTTGTCGTGTAAGCCTCCTAGGCGCCCCCGTGAGCCCAAGTATAGAAGGGGGCGGGGGTGCATGTGAGAAACGGTTCGATCCATGGTCAGTAGGTTTCATCCTCTCAAGCGAGAACACAAGCAATAGCAAAGAAAGCAGGACTAGGGCTATTACTCCCCGTAGGGCCCGAACCTGGGTAAAAAGTTCTTGCGCCCCCCTGTTCCCCTGAGCTTCCCGGTACTCCGACCATCTTCTTCCTTTCCCCGGCAATTGCCCCGAAAGCCCCCCGTCTGAACCTCATAAGCACCCGATTCGGAGGTGCCTGTTGGCTAGTACGCCGACAGTGGCGCGCCAGGTAGGGGCTATTGGTGGTTAGATTGCCCTCTCCCTTCCGTTTCCAGCTCGAAGCTCAGCAGAAGTAGGGGCGCTTGTCTGCATGGCGGAGTCGCACTCCAAGCGCAGCAATCTGCCCGAGGAAAGCGGCGCCCGTAGCCGGTCCCGGCGTTCGGGGAGGGAGCCGGGCCACCCGGGTCCCTCCGCTGCGGGAGGAGCGCGCGTGGCTCCCACGCCCGGGGGTCAGCCCGTCCAACGGCGCTTGGCGCTGGGGGACGACACCCCCGCGCGAAGCCTTCATGCGGCCCGGCTGCTTCTCGATCATCCTCCAGTAACGCTGGGGGGCGACACCCCAGCCACTCCATGGCTGCGGGATATCGTCCACTTGGTTGATGCCGCTCAACAGCAGGTTCACACATATCCCAAAAATGGGGGGGGGGGGGATATGTTAGCACCCAAAATTGAGCGACCGAGATAGGCACAACCTTGGCACGAGTCTAAAATCATCAGAGTGAACTAGGTTAGTAAAGGGCGGTGAATAGATAATTTGGAAGAGCACAGTTGTATGGAAATACATGGGGCGGAAGGAAAGACCAGAGCTAACACGACCTGGACTAAATATAATCATGTCCGAAATGGAAAGGGAGAGTTCAAGGCCGATACGAGTGGATTAAGAGACTGAAGCAGATACGATCAGGCCTAAGGGTTATAAAAGGAGGTCGATGAGCTGCGTCAAAAAGAAGAACACATCCAAACAACCAATCAATCAATTACCTTACTTTTCAGCATTAGGAGTAGTCTTTTAGTCTTGTAATCTTTTTTTGTGAAATCATGTGCTGAAAAATTGGCTTAGAATTGAATTTGCAAATATGTTTGTTCATGTGTTTTGTCAATTTGACAAGAAGCAGTAAGTTTCGCTTTTGCGCCGGACCAAGATCTCAAGAAAGCAAGAAGTTTCCCATCTACGACGGACAAACTTTGTTGGTCCATCGTGGACATGCTTTTGAACTCATTGAGCCAAACTCAATTTTCCTCAAAAACCCATTAAGTTGTGCATGTCTGACGGACAAAGTTTTTGGGTCTAAATGAACGTGTTTTTGAGCTCATGAGTCGAACTCAATCTTCCAAGAAACCAAGTAAGTTTTGCATGTACGCGGACAAACTTCTTTGGTCGATCGTGAATGGCTTTTTGAGGTTTGATTTCGCATGTACGACGGACCGATTTTGTTTGTCCGTCGTGAACGTGTTTTCGCTGTAATGATTTCTTCTTGGAACCGAAACTTTCACTTGTACAACGGACCGATTTTGTCTGTCTGCTGTGAATGGTTTTTTGAGTGATTTTTCATGTGTACGCGGACCATATTTCCTTGTCCGTCGTGAATGCGTTTTCTTTGAATTAGGGTTTTGAGCAGAATTGAAATAATTTGAATTTGAGATTATGAAATTTATGATGATTTCATGATGCTTCTTTTGAAGTGGACTTTATGCAATGCTCATGTGAGTAGTTGCATGGATTGACATTGAGTCAAGTCGTGGACTTGTGCTCGGATTTGTTTTGTGGTTTGTTCATGTGCGGTATTGCTCGAAGACGAATGTGGTCGATGACGGACCGGAACTAGGTTCATGGAGGAACCGAGGTTCGGACTAGGTTCAGGAGGAACTGAGGTCTTGGTGGTCAAGGATGTCATGCGGGACGTTCGGGCTAAGAGAATGGTGCACATGAAGAATGGTTAGTCACGTGAGAATGGCAGGAGGTCATTCGCGTGCAAAGTGTTAGTCACGTGAGTATGGTAGGGTTGCCATACGCGTGCAAGAGTTGTACTCGGCCAGGTTGGGCCAAGTAGAGTTGTGTTGGATACGGATTCCATCTAGGGAATAGGAATCGTATTCAGAACTCCTTGTGGGTTGGTGCTTTAAATAGGTGGGGGGTCTCCTGTTGAAAGGCACCAAGTAGAGCTGAGCGCATCAAGCTTTGAGCTTGGTTTTAGGGTTTGTACTCTTTTGATGAGAGTATTTTAGACAAGAAATAAAGATCAATTCTTCCAAGATTTTTGCGTGCTCTGATAACCACGTCGCTCTGATGTTTTCTGTTTTGGTTCTTGTTTGCATGCTTGTTCTAATTCTAGATTGGTTTTTGATCGTTGAGTTTCATCTTGATTTGATCCATCAAAAACCGTTCTAGGGTATTGATTTAGAGTTTCTCAAAGTCTAGTTGATTAATCTTTTGAAGATCTTGTTTAATCTTGAAGTTTTGATTAGATTGATTCTCGTCAAGTTCTGAAACAGCAAGCTTGCAAAGCTTATAACGATTGATCCGTAAGTCCGATCGAGCTGATTCTTTTTGGGTTCGGTTCGTACTGGAATCTAGTTTTTTGTGTCCAAATTTCAGATCGATCCGACGGTTGGATCTCCAGGAATTCGCGTTTTACTGAACCTCTGTCATTCTGTTTTTGTCGAAAACGAGGCAATTATTTGGTTCTGTTTTGGGGTGAACTTTTAATAGGTCAAGAATTTGGTTTTAGCTTCCGCACAATCATTCACCCCCCCTCTGATTGCTATATTCGTATACTTCGATCCTACAAGTGGTATCAGAGCAAGGTTTCTCTAATCTATCTTAACCGGTGATTAGATCAATGGATCGTTATTCGACAAAACCATGTGTGTTCGATGGTGTTGATTTTCAGTTTTGGAAGGCCAAGATGGAGGCGTTCATCCAAGCACAGGGCTTCACAATTTGGGAGAAGGTCTACAAGCCATATGAAGTCCCTGCAAACGACAACGTCAACGACACCAATCGCACACATGTTGAAGCAAATAGCAAGGCGCGCAACTTGATCATCCAAGGCTTGGGACGCAGCGACTTTGATCGTGTGGTTCATCTTCGATCCGCATATGAGGTATGGAAATCTCTTTGTGATTACCATGAGGGTTCTAACACTGTCAAAGAGGTTCGCCAAGATATTTACAAAAAAGAATACATGCGTTTTGAGATGAAACCTAGTGAATCAGAGATGACTTCTTTGCACGTTTCAATAAAATTCTTAGCAATCTACGTCTTTGTTGGAGTTAGCTACACCGATGCTGAAAATGCTCGACAATTGCTTAGTGCTTTGGACATGTCGGTGTGGGAGATGAAAGTAACATCTATACAAGAATCTACTACCATGAGCACACTCACATTAGATGTTCTTTACTCTAAGTTGAAAACTCATGAGTTGGATGTTCTTGCCAGAAGGGTAACATTAAATCAATTGCTTTGATCTCTAACCCTAACATGTCAAATGCAAATTCTTCTTCTAGCTTTGCCTTGTCTTCCATGTCTTCTTTAACAGATGAGCAACTTGAAGAGTTTCTGAAGAAGATCTCGCACTACTCTCTTCTCGCTTTAACAAAGCTTTGCGTAATGTGAGAATGAGAAAGAGAGGTGGTCCTCCAAGATGCTATGAGTGTGGTGACCTCAACCATATTCGCACAAATTGTCCTAAGCTTGTAGGAAAAACATCAAAGGAGGAGAAGGACAACGATGTAAGGAATGAGAAGAAAAGGTTCTCGTCAAATGATAGGAAGAAGAAGAGCTTCATCAACCGCAAGGTGGTTCACTGAGTTCTTTCCGCTCTTGAACAAGTCAATTTGAAGCGATGTGGACTCGGAGAGCAGCGAAGATGATGCAACTTCAAGCAAGCATGATTTGATAGGATTATGTCTCATGGCAAGCAGCAAGGATAGCTTCACTGAGGGACGACCACGATAGCGACTTCAATGAGGTAGATCCCTCTTATGATGAATTAGCTATTGCTGTTGCTCGTCTTGGAAAATTGCTTGACAAACGTGATAAGAAAATTAAGAAACATGATTTCATTATTGAATCATTGAATGCTGAAATTGCTAGACTTAAGACTTTGATTCCTAGTGATGATACTTGCAAATCATGTGACTTAATTTACAATGAGCTCACCTTGCTTAGGAAAGAACATGCTCTTTTGTTGCATCTAAATGAGAAAAATGAGAAACATGTTGTACATGCTAGTTGTTCCACTGATGATTTGCATAGTTCAACTTCTTGTTCTAAATGCTCAACTCTTGAATTAAAATTGAAAGATGCAAATGCTAGGGTTTCTCAATTAACTGATAATTTGCTTTCACATGAAATTCTCTCATGCTCAACTTGTCGCAAGCAAAAAGGAAAAGTAGATGTTCCCTGCAATAATTGTTTAACTCTTGCTAAGAAAGTTGATTACTTGCAAAATTCTTTGGAACGTTTCACTAATGGCAAGAAGAAGTTGAACATGATTTTGGATCAATCTAAGGTTAGCACAAACAAGAGAGGTTTAGGTTTTGATCCTTATGCCACATATGAAACTAAACCTCGCCCGTTGTTCGTGCTCCTTGCAAAATTGAGTTATCTAATGAGCCTAAGAAAATTGCTTTTCAATCTGTGGTTTTTATCTTCTACTATGATGAATGCTAAATGTGCTTTTCTTGTTAAAGCTAAACATCATGTCAAGTACACTTGCACTCATTGTGGTAGAGATGGACACTTAGTAGATTTTTGCTTTAGACTAGCCAAACAAAGAAAAGAAGGAAAGAATCGAGGCTAGGTCAAATTTCAGCAAAGCACATTTTTATGCGCCTAGAGTGATGAAAACACCTTCTGTTCCTACAAACATGGGAAAAGGCAAATCTGATTTTGTGCATAAAAATTATCGTGTTGTACCTCTTTGTTGTGCGTCGTGTGTCTCAAGATCGATTCCCAAAAATCTCATTCCTAACCCCCGATCGAGGCCTCGACATGTTTTGCTATGTAGGCTTCTCGCGCAAGGAAGGAGAACATATGGCTAGTGGATTCGGATGCTCACGCCACATGTCCGGTGATAAGAATTGGTTCTCCTCCTCACTCGTGCATCTCGTCTTTGAAAGTGTTATTTTTGGAGATGCTTCTTCCTCTTCTGTTGTGGCAAAAGGTACAATAAAGGTAAGTGACAAGTTTATGTTCAAAGATGTGGCTCTTGTTGAAAATTTGAAATATAACTTGCTTTCTGTCTCACAAATGCTTGATGAAGATCTTGAGATAAGCTTTAAGAAAAATGAATGCAAAGTGCTAGATGCTTCAGTGATCTTGTGTTCAAAATTTCTCGTTTTGGAAGAGTCTTTAAAGCTGATTTTGATGCATCACCTTCTTCTAAGCATAGGTGTCTAATTGCCAATGTTTCTAAAGATTTATTCTTTTGGCATCGTAGACTTGGTCATGTTGGTTTTGATCATCTTACTCGTGTAAGTGGTTTAGATCTAATACGTGGCCTGCCTAAGCTTAAGGGTGATAGCAATCTAGTATGTTCTTCTTGTAGACATGGTAAGATGATTGCAGGTTCACATCCACCTCTTACCATGATGATGACAAACGCTCCAGGACAGCTTCTACATCTTGATACAGTTGGACCATCTCGAGTTCAATCCTTTGGAGGCAAACGTATGTGCTTGTGATTGTTGATGATTTTTCTAGATACTCTTGGGTGTATTTTATGGCATCTAAGGATGAGGCTTTTAGTCATTTTAGAAGTCTTGTTCTTAGGCTTTCTGTTGACCATCCAGGAGCTCTCAAAGCTATTAGAAGTGATAATGGAACTGAATTCAAAAATGCTTCCTTTGATCTCTTTTGTGCTGAAAAAAGGAATTGATCATCAATTTTCATCTCCTAGAGTGCCTCAACAAAATGGTGTAGTCGAAAGAAAAAACAGAACGTTAGTTGAGATGGCTAGAACCATGTTAGATGAACATCTCTCTCCTAGAAATTTTTGGGCTGAAGCTATTTCAACTGCTTGTTATGTTTCAAACCGTGTGTTTTTGAGATCAAAATTGGGTAAGACTCCATATGAGCTTCGGTTTGGACATAGACCTTCTGTTTCTCACTTTCGAGTTTTTGGATGCAAATGTTTTGCCTTGAAATCTGGAAATCTTGATAAATTTGAAGCTAGATCAACTGATGGCATTTTTCTTGGATATCCTGCTCATACTCGTGGCTATCGTGTGCTTGTTTTGGAGACTAACAAAATTGTGGAAACTTGTGAAGTTACTTTTGATGAGGCTAGTCCAGGCACTAGTCCAAGTAATGCAGGTTCAGGCGCATACATTCAGGGGGAGAAAATCTTTGAAGATGATGATGATGTTGAAGATGAGGTCTTGACTCTTCCTAATGCACAACAAGATGTAGCACCTTTGGCACCTACTACTACATCACCTACAGCTAACCATCCTCAAGCTACAACATCATCTGTACATGCTGAAAATGAAGAAGGAGAAGGAGAAGTCTCAAAAGCCAATGCTCCCTTGTACATTCAAAAAATGCATCCATCTGAACAAATGATTGGAGACCTAAATGAGAGAGTCACTCGATCCAGATTTATTCATTCTGACACTCATGCTCATTCCGCTTTAGTTGCTTCTTTTGAACCCAAAGATATATCTCATGCATTATCTGACGAATCTTGGATCAATGCCATGCATGAAGAAATAGAGAATTTTGAACGAAATAAAGTTTGGAAACTTGTCTCACCTCCTCCAGATTTTAATGTTATTGGAACTAGATGGGTTTTCAAAAATAAACAAAGTGAGGATGGTGTTGTTGTTAGAAACAAGGCTAGATTGGTTGCTCAAGGTTACACTCAAATTTGAAGGCTTAGATTTTGATGAAACCTTTGCTCTTGTTGCTGGAATTGAAGCCATTAGAATCCTTTTAGCTTTTGCTGCATCCAAAGGTTTCAAATTGTATCAAATGGATGTGAAAAGTGCTTTTCTTAATGGCTACATAAATGAGGAGGTTTATGTCAAGCAACCACCTGGTTTTGAAAATCCAAAGTTTCCAAATCATGTGTTCAAACTATCAAAAGCTTTGTATGGTTTGAAACAAGCCCCTAGAGCATGGTATGATAGGCTAAAAACCTTTTTACTTGAAAAAGGCTTTTTAATGGGAAAGGTTGACAAAACTCTCTTTTTACTCAAGCAAGGCAATGATCAACTATTCGTTCAGATTTATGTTGATGATATTATCTTTGGTGGTTCATCTCATGTTTTAGTGTCTGAGTTTTCAGAAACAATGAGGAAGGAGTTTGAGATGAGTATGATGGGTGAGTTGACATACTTTTTGGGATTTCAAATCAAGCAAACGAAGGATGGTACTTTTGTACATCAAAGCAAATACACGAAAGACTTGCTACATCGCTTTGGAATGGAAAACAACAAGCCGATCATGACACCCATGGAGAGCACTTGCGCACTTGACCTGATGAAGATGGTGAGCAGGTTGATCAAAAGGAATATAGAAGCATGATAGGTTCACTTTTGTACCTCAACGCATCAAGGCCGGATATACAATTTCTTTGTATGCTTGTGTGCTCGTTTTCAAGCTTCCCACGTGCTTCACATCGACAAGTCGTCAAAAGGATTTTCAAGTATCTTCATGGAACTCAAGATTTTGGCATTTGGCTTTACCTTCCTCATGCATTAGTTTGAGAACTTTTTCTGATGCTGATTTTGGAGGATGTAGAATTGATAGGAAAAGCACTTCTGGTTCATGTCACTTCTTGGGAAATTCTCTCATTGCATGGTCATCTAGAAAGCAATCTTCTGTTGCACAATCAAGCTATTTGAATCTGAATATGTGGTCTTTGCTAGTTGTTGTTCTCAAATTCTTTGGATAGTAGCTACACTTAAAGATTATGGGGTTATTTTGGATAGTGTTCCTCTTACAGGTGATAACACTAGTGCAATTTGCATTGCTAAGAACCCTGTGGAACATTCAAGAACAAAACATATTGACATCAGATTTCACTTTCTTAGAGATCATATTGAAAAAGGCAACATTGTGCTTCATCATGTGGATACTGAGCATCAATTGGCAGACATTTTCACAAAACCTTTGTCTTCTTCTCGTTTTGCTTTTATTCGGGGAGAACTTGGAATTGTTCATCCAATGGGATTGTTTTGAGGGGGAGTTTCTTTGCCAAGTTCTTTCACTTGATGAGCTCACTTTATCATATTTCTTTATATACTATATAATTGAGCTAATATATGATAATCTAAATTGTCTCACTTGAACTAAGAATGACATTGCGAATTCCACGATCGATTGCCTATAGCTAAATACTCTGTGATATCTTACTCTTCTAGGCTTGATATTGAATCATCTTTACAAATTTGGGCTATGAAGCAAGTGTGGTTTCAACTTTACTCTTTCATAAGACCATTTAATCATTTTTGCATGTTTATAATCAAAGAAAAGAAAAAGAAAAGGGAATAAAAAAGGGGTGTTAAAAGCAAAAGCTTCAAGTTGTATGCTTGCATGCTTTCCTTAAAAATAAGATGTATGCTTCAAGCATGCCATTCCCTCAAAGATAAGATGTATGCTTCAAGCATGCCACTCCTAGAAAATAAAAGAAGTATGCTTCAAGCATGCCACATGCGATTTATTGTTTAAAGATTAAATTGGTCTACTAGATTGGAGTTGAAACTACTTGCTCGCCCTAAGTTGTTAGTTGCTTCAATTTTTTAAAGCCTTGCTTTTTCTGCTAAGATCTTGCTTAGTACTTGGCTATAGTTGACTAAATTGAGGTTGAGATGCATGTCATTCCCTAACTTGTTAAAATCACTTCAAGATCATGTATTTTGCATATTATGTGATATATAAGGTTATATGATCGAATGAGCTCATCTTTTCCTATCTTGGCACTCCCTTGTTTCTCCTTGTGAAATCTTTGCTACAGGAAAATTTTTGAACCTGTTCTCTCTTTTACTCTTGATGAATCCATTGTCAAAGGGGGAGAAATTTGGAAATCATTGAAGAGTTTAAGGAAAAAGGGGGAGAAGAAAAAGGGGGAATTGTTTTTGGATTTTTGAGATTTTTTGGAGAAGTTTGGAGATTTTTGGAATTTTTGGGCACATTGCACATTCACACACATTTTCCTTCTCAGGGGGAGATTTTGTTTTGCATTTTGGTCAAAGGGGGAATTCTGTGTTTTCTTTTTGGTCCTTGATCCTTTGGATTTCAAAATCTTTTGTAAAGTGAATGCCAAATGTTCAATTCTAAGTGGTGTTGCCAATGTTTTCATCAAGGGGGAGATTGTGAAATCATGTGCTGAAAAATTGGCTTAGAATTGAATTTGCAAATATGTTTGTTCATGTGTTTTGTCAATTTGACAAGAAGCGATAAGTTTCGCTTTGCGCCGACCAAGATCTCAAGAAGCAGTAAGTTTCCCATCTCTGACGGACAAACTTTGTTGGTCTGTCGTGAACATGCTTTTGAACTCATTGAGCCAAACTCAATTTTCCTCAAAAACCAGTAAGTTGTGCATGTACGACGGACAAAGTTTTTGGGTCTGTCGTGAACGTGTTTTTGAGCTCATGAGTCGAACTCAATCTTCCAAGAAACCAGTAAGTTTTGCATGTACGGCGGACAAACTTCTTTGGTCAGTCGTGAATGGCTTTTTGAGGTTTGATTTCGCATGTACGATGGACCGATTTTGTTTGTCCGTCGTGAACGTGTTTTCGCCAGAATGATTTCTTCTTGGAACCGAAACTTTCACTTGTACAACGGACCGATTTTGTCTGTCCGTTGTGAATGGTTTTTTGAGTGATTTTTCATGTGTACGCCGGACCATATTTCCTTGTCCGTCGTGAATGCGTTTTTGCTGAATTAGGGCGCTCGTACTCTAGATCATCAATCTACCGGTACGGAAGGAAGTCTGAAAGAGGGACACTCTCGGTCCCATAGAAATAAGAAAAGTACCACGTGAAGGACGCTACATCGTGTTTCCGATCCCTGGTCATGACTTGGGACAAAGCTTCTCCATATGACCGGCAACGCTTGAAGGGTGGTTCTTCATCTTCTGATTCATCTAGTGAGTCTTCGCAAGGGAATTGAAGTATTGAAGACGGAGCAAACTCAAAGGTGCGCTGAAATTGGGCCATCAACTAGAGTTGGATGTACCAGAGAGGCCCTCCCTGATGCCCTTCGGCGTGAGAGGTGGCAGTGCCATTCAGTTTCGAGGTGATAAGATGCATTGTTTGGTAAACTGCACCTAGCAGAAGCTTCCCCATGGCTATCTTTGCCTGCGACCAGAGCTTCAACTAGAGCCTGGAAGCTAATAGTAGGACCCAAGGTAGCACCATAGAAGAGGAATTTATCCAACAACATGTTCAGGAAAGCCGTATGCTCGCGAGGTTTTACCGGACCTGATGATCGGCTATCTTCTCTGATATATTGGGACCAGCCGATCTTGGTTGATAGCTGGTGAGTGGTAGATCTTGACGAAGTGTTCTTTGAGCAAATGCTGGTGGAATATAAAGTGATTGAACATAGGAAAATTTATGATGCGGCGTCCCGAGGAGATAACTGCCGAGGAGGAAGAAGGATGAAGGTGATGACACCTTTCAGCTCGATGGTCAATTTTTTGGACATGTTCACACATATCCCAAAAATGGGGGGGGGATATGTTAGCACCCAAAATTGAGCGACCGAGATAGGCACAACCTTGGCACGAGTCTAAAATCATCAGAGTGAACTAGGTTAGTAAAGGGCGGTGAATAGATAATTTGGAAGAGCACAGTTGTATGGAAATACATGGGGCGGAAGGAAAGACCGGAGCTAACACGACCTGGACTAAATATAATCATGTCCGAAATGGAAAGGGAGAGTTCAAGGCCGATACGAGTGGATTAAGAGACTGAAGCAGATACGATCAGGCCTAAGGGTTATAAAAGGAGGTCGATGAGCTGCGTCAAAAAGAAGAACACATCCAAACAACCAATCAATCAATTACCTTACTTTTCAGCATTAGGAGTAGTCTTTTAGTCTTGTAATCTTTTTTTGTGAAATCATGTGCTGAAAAATTGGCTTAGAATTGAATTTGCAAATATGTTTGTTCATGTGTTTTGTCAATTTGACAAGAAGCGATGAAGTTTCGCTTTTCTTGGACCAAGATCTCAAGAAACAAGAAGTTTCCCATCTACGACGGACAAACTTTGTTGGTCCATTGTGGACATGCTTTTGAACTCATTGAGCCAAACTCAATTTTCCTCAAAAACCCAAGAAGTTGTGCATGTCTGACGGACAAAGTTTTTGGGTCCTGGCTGTGAACGTGTTTTTGAGCTCATGAGTCGAACTCAATCTTCCAAGAAACCCAAGAAGTTTTGCATGTACGGCGGACAAACTTCTTTGGTCGATCGTGAATGGCTTTTTGAGGTTTGATTTTGCATGTACGACGGACCGATTTTGTTTGTCCGTCGTGAACGTGTTTTCGCTGCATGATTTCTTCTTGGAACCGAAACTTTCACTTGTACAACGGACCGATTTTGTCTGTCCGTTGTGAATGGTTTTTTGAGTGATTTTTCATGTGTACGCCGGACCATATTTCCTTGTCCGTCGTGAATGCGTTTTTGCTGAATTAGGGTTTTGAGCAGAGAAATAATTTGAATTTGAGATTATGAAATTTGTGATGATTTCATGATGCTTCTTTTGAAGTGGACTTTATGCAATGCTCATGTGAGTAGTTGCATGGATTGACATTGAGTCAAGTCGTGGACTTGTGCTCGGATTTGTTTTGTGGTTTGTTCATGTGCAGGTATTGCTCGAAGACGAATGTGGTCGATGACGGGACCGGAACTAGGTTCATGGAGGAACTGAGGTTCGGGACTAGGTTCAGGAGGAACCGAGGTCTTGGTGGTCAAGGATGTCATGCGGGACGTTCGGGCTAAGAGAATGGTGCACATGAAGAATGGTTAGTCACGTGAGAATGGCAGGAGGTCATTCGCGTGCAAAGTGTTAGTCTCGTGAGTATGGTATGGTTGCCATAAGCGTGCAAGAGTTGTACTCGGCCAGGTTGGGCCAAGTAGAGTTGTGTTGGATACGGATTCCATCTAGGGAATAGGAATCGTATTCATAACTCCTTGTGGGTTGGTGCTTTAAATAGGTGGGGGTCTCTGTTGAAAGGCACCAAGTAGAGCTGAGCGCATCAAGCTTTGAGCTTGGTTTTAGGGTTTGTACTCTTTTGATGAGAGTATTTTAGACAAGAAATAAAGATCAATTCTTCCAAGATTTTTGCGTGCTCTGATAACCACGCTGCTACAAGTGTTTTCTGCTTTGGTTCTTGTTTGCATGCTTGTTCTAATTCTAGATTGGTTTTTGATCGTTGAGTTTCATCTTGATTTGATCCATCAAAACCGTTCTAGGGTATTGATTTAGAGTTTCTCAAAGTCTAGTTGATTAATCTTTTGAAGATCTTGTTTAATCTTGAAGTTTTGATTAGATTGATTCTCGTCAAGTTCTGAAACAGCAAGCTTGCGAAGCTTATAACGATTGATCCGTAAGTCCGATCGAGCTGATTCTTTTTGGGTTCGGTTAAATCGAATCTAGTTTTTTGTGTCCAAATTTCAGATCGATCCGACGGTTGGATCTCCAGGAATTCGCGTTTTACTGAACCTCTGTCATTCTGTTTTTGTCGAAAACGAGGCAATTATTTGGTTCTGTTTTGGGGTGAACTTTTAATAGGTCAAGAATTTGGTTTTAGCTTCCGCACAATCATTCACCCCCCCTCTGATTGCTATATTCGTATACTTCGATCCTACAGTTTTCTCTCCACCTCCGGCAAGCCGCGTGACCGGAGAGATTCCGCTCTGCCTCCATCGAGAAATACGACGGCACCACCAACCCGTAGGAGTTCCTGCAAATCTACACCACGGTGGTGCGTGCTGCTGGGGGGTCCGAGAAGGTCATGGCCAACTACCTCCCGACGTCGCTGACGGGCTCTGCCCGGTCTTGGCTACTTAACCTCCCGCGAGGCTCCGTGCACTCGTGGGAGGAGCTGTGCAACATTTTCATCGCTAACTTTCAGGGCTCCAACGCTCAACTAGGCGTAGAGGATGACCTCCACGCTCTGGAGCAGACAGAGGGGGAGTCCCTGAGAGAGTTCATCCGGCGGTTTAGCCACTGCCGCAATACGATCCCCCGGATCTCTGAGCAGTCGGTGATCATCGCTTTTCGGAGGGGGGTCCGGGACCAGAAGATGCGGGAGAATATGGCTACCCGCATCATCTCAACCACATCCGAGTTGTTCTCCCTGGCGCACAAGTGCGCCAGGGCGGCCGAAGCCCGGAAGTGCGCGACAAGGCCTACCGACACCGACGACGTCGGCACCTCGAAGTCCTTCGACCGCAAGAAGAAGAAGAAGAAGCGAAAGGAGGCCACCGCTAGGGAAGTCCTGGTTGCCGAGCCAGAGACCAAATCCTGGCGTCGTGATGACCAGGACCGGAGAGATGAGCACCGGGACCGGCGCAGCAACCGCAGGAACCGCCGCTCGCCCCGTCGCGAAGACGATGGGGGCAAGCCCTATTGCCCCATCCATCTAACGAGTGGACACGACTTGGAGGACTGCCAAGTTGTGTCCAAGCCTAGACAAAGCGGCTCAAGAAGCACCGCGAGAAAGACCACGAGACGATGACGACGAAGACTCACTTCCACGGCCTTCCAACAAAGTGAGCACACGTTGGCGTTCATTCACGGTGGCTCGCCACCTACTCATCGAACTTCGCAGCATAAGCGGGATCGAGGCGTGTCTGCGCCACCGTATCGCCCTGCAGGCGAGTAGGTCGAAGTGGTCGAACAACCGATCACTTTCAGTGGGCCGACCACCGGAGAACATTTTCGGCCGAGCCATTTGCCGATCGTGGTCTCTCCCACGGTTCGCAACGCCGAAGCTTCGCGGAGTCCTCGCCGATGGAGGTAGCGCCATCAACTCTTTGTCGCTTGGGGCGTACCAGCGCTCAGATATCAGATGAACAGCTGCGCGGCCCCACTCTTCTACGGAGTCGCCCCCGGGGTGGGCCTCTTGCCCTGGGGCTGGTCCGGTTGCCTGTTACGTTCGGAAGTACGGAAAACTTCCGGACGGAGCTGGTCGACTTTGAGGTCGCCGACTTCGACCTCCCTTACAACGCCCTACTTGGCCGTCCGGCCTTGGTCAAGTTCATGGCGGTTGCCCACTATGCCTACATGCTGGTGAAGATCCCCGGGCCTGGGGTCCAATTACGGTGAAGGTGGATAGGATCGAAGCCTGCGTCTCGCCAGCGCCGCAGACTGGCCGACACCACCGCTTGGCGCGCGATAAGGATGATACCGAAGCTCCCTCGGGACCAGACCCGCTCCACCCAGACCTTCGGGCGAGGCAAAGGCGGTCCCAGTGGGCGGGGACGGCTCGGGCAAGGTCGTCAAGATCGACACCGACCTCAGCGCCAAATAGGAAGGCACGCTCGTCACCTTCCTCCGGTCCAACCTGGATGTGTTCGCCTGGGAACCATCAGAAATGACCAGGGTCCCTAGGGAGGTGATCGAGCACCGATTGGCAACGCTCCCTGGAGCGCACCTGCCGCAAAGATCCGCCGTGGCGCCAGAGCGGCAGGACGCCATTCGGAACGAGGTGGAGAAGCTTTTGTCTGCCAAGATTGTGCGGGAGGCCACCTATCCGGAGTGGTTGGCCAACCCCGTGCTCGTAAAGAAGTCCAACGGGAAGTGGCGAATGTGCATCGACTTCACCGACCTCAATAAAGCCTGCCCCAAGGACCCGTACCCCTGCCACGGATAGACATTGTCGTCGACTCCACGGCGGGGTGTGAAGCCCTGTGTTTCCTCGACGCCTACTCCGGGTATCATCAGATCAGTATGGCGCAGGAAGACGAAGAGAAAACTGCCTTTGTGACTCCTCTCGGTGTATACTGCTACGTCAGGATGCCCTTCGGGCTGAAGAACGCTGGTGCCACCTATCAGCGGGCCATGCACATTGTGTTTCGGCCCCAAATAGGGAGGAACCTCGAAGTGTATGTTGATGATCTGGTAGTAAAAACAAAAAGGCCGATGAGCTTGTCCAGGACCTGGATGAGACCTTCTCCCGCCTCAGAAAATACTGTATAAAGTTGAATCCTGAGAAGTGCATGTTTGGTGTCTCATCCGGGAAGCTACTCGGGTTCTTGGTCTCCAGCCGCGGGATCGAGGTCAACCCAGAGAAGATAGAAGCAATTGAGCGGATGCAGCCGCCTACCAGCCTCAAGCAACTGCAATGCTTGACCGGCCGGCTGGCCTCCCTTGGCCGGTTCATAGCTCGGCTAGGGGAGAAAAGCCTGCCGCTGTTCAAGCTGTTGAACAAGACCAACTCATTTGAATGGACCCCAGAAGCCCAGCAGGCGTTCGAAGGCTTGAAGCAATACCTCTCCTCTCCCCCGGTGCTGGTCGCCCCCGAGCCGGGTGAGCCACTGCTGTTGTATGTGGTGGCTAGCCCCTCCGTAGTGAGTGCGGCGCTGGTGGCAGAGCGAGAAGGCGTCCAACGGCCGGTCTACTACATCAGCAAGATGCTTCACGACGCAGAAACAAGGTACCCTCAGGCTCAGAAGATGGTCTATGCTGTGGTGGTGGCGTCAAGAAAGTTGCGGCACTATTTTCAAGGGAGAGAGATCACAGTGGTCTCCTCATACCCCCTGCGCGAGATCCTCCACAACCGAGAAGCAGAGGGCCGCATCGCAAAGTGGTCCGTCGAGCTGGGGGAGTTCGGTGTCAAGTTCGCTCCTCGTACCGCGATAAAGAGTCAAAGGCTGGCGGACTTCGTCGTCGAGTGGACTCCAGCTGAGTCCGAAGCCGACGAGGTCCCCGCGCCCTCCCCCTGGACGCTCTTCTTCGATGGGTCCTTCAGGCTTGAAGGCGCGGGGGCTGGGGTTCTCCTGGTCTCTCCGACCGGGGACCTCCTCAAGTACGTGGTCGTCCTCGACTTCAAGGCCACTAACAACGTCGCCGAGTACGAGGGCTTGTTGGCTGGGCTCCGGGCCGTCGCAGCCATCGGTGTCCGGCGCCTGCAAGTAAAGGGCGACTCTCTGCTGGTCGTCAATCAGGCAAGGAAGGATTTCTCCTGTCCTGACCCCATCATGGCGGCGTACCTGGCGGAGGTTAGGAAATTGGAACGGCATTTCGAAGGGTTGGGGTATACTCACATCCCCCGGCGCGACAACCATCTGGCGGACGAGCTCGCCCAGCTCGCCTCAACCAGATCTCCTGTGCCGGTCGGGGTCTTTGAAGAAAGGCTTCCGCGACCGTCCATCGCAGCCCCCGTTTCTGGCGGGGACGATGGTGCTGTCGCTTCAGCCCTCGCCTCTGGAGGGAAAGTGGTTCCGGTGGAAACGCCCGGCCAGGCAGAGTACCCGGACGACCACCTCGTGGTCATCAGACTGACCTGAAGGCACATGGATGGATCCGATCCTGGCCTACCTGCGGGATCAAGTGAGCCCAGCGATGACGCCGCCGCCAGAGAAGGTAGCATGAAAGGCCAAGTGCTATACCCTGGTGGGCGGGGACTTGTACCGTCGGGGTAAGAACGGAATTCTTCTGAAGTGCATCACTCGGGAAGAGGGGAGCAGTTTGCTCTCGGATATCCATGGAGGCGTGTGCGGGAGCCATGTGTCCGGACGAACGATGGCGGGAAAAGCTTTCCGTCAAGGGTTCTATTGGCCAACCACCCTCCAGGATGCCTGTGAGCTGGTGAGGAGATGTGAGGCGTGCCAGTTCCACGCCAAGCAGATCCACCAACCAGCCCAGGCCCTGCAAACTATCCCGCTCTCTTGGCCCTTCGCGGTCTAGGGGCTGGTCTTGCGAAGAATCCAGTCGCATGCCGGGTCGCATAAACTGTCTCCCCAGTGGGAGGGACCCTTCAAAGTGGTCTCAGTCTCTCGTCCCGGGGCGGTCAGGTTGGCCACTGAAGACGGCGAAGAACTGGCGAACTCCCAGAGTATAGAAAATCTGCGCAAGTTCTACCCTTGATCGGTTGTAAGTCCCAGGCTCTGTTCCCCGACCGGCTGGAGTGTGTCTTCCTCTCCACCGCGGGTCGGGGGAGGCCTTCTGTTTAAAATTAAATATTCACTTTCCTTATTAGAAATAATTGTTCTTCCTACCCTCTCTTCGGTTTCTTACCCACTGTCGGGCAAAGGTTGTGGCACCTGCCTCCTGCACTGCAGCCTCGCAAAAACCCAATAGCAAAGGCGGAATCGCTAAGTGAGCGGCGTGCGATGGTGGGTGATTGGATGGCTAGTTCAAAGACGATCCCCAAGACGGTCATGACGCTCCGGTGTCCCTGGGGTCGGCGACTTGAACACCATTTGCCAAGAACCTAAGGTCCTGCCCCGACTCACTAAGCGTTCGTTCCCTAGAGGCTATCTGGGAGGCAAAATTTTGTTAAGGCAAGGGGTTCGAGGGAAGTGATTCCCTGGCACAAGACCTTAAGTCTTTAAGCGGTCATGTGTTTGTTCGCACGGAACCGGAAAGATAAAAGTCAGAGATCGGCGGCAGCAGGCCAGCAAGAAGCTGCCACCCGAAGAAAATCACTTCCCCAGGCCGGCAGCGGGGCTCAACGGTACCGGCGCGGATGCGGAGGGCGCCCGCGGTTATGTTCCGGGAAAACCTGGTGGCAACCTCCTCCTCGATGGACGAGGAGGGGAGAATTGGAGCCATCGGACACAGAAGAGTACCGGAACGCGTCGGGGAAGAAGGAGAAGCAAGGGGCTCCAAAGCGCTGAGGAGAAGCAGAGCGAGGGAAGTTGGAAGGAGGAAGAACCGCTCCCCACCTCGGTCAACCTCTTATAAGGCTGCGAGGGAAGGCTCGGCGGGAAAACCGAAAGGGCGTGGCGGTTCGCAAAAAGGAAGTTCAAAAGCCCCATTAAGAAGGCGCGTCCCAAGGGTCGTGCGGCGGTTACAAGGCAGGAATAACTGCACAAACCGCCTTGAAAACCGGAAGAGGGAGAAGATCTCTGTCGGGACCCGACCGCAAATCCGACCCTCTGTGTACTGCAATAGTTTTGTTTGACTCTGGGTCTTCGCATTCGTTTGTTTCTCAAGGTTTTGCTGCTAAGAATGATTTGGAGATTGCAAGACTTAAATGCATGCTTCTAGTGCAAACCCTTGGTTCCGAACTCCGAACTAAAGTAGGATGTTCCGGGGTAAGAATATTAATAGATGGGGTAGAGTTCCTAGCGAACCTTATTATATTGGAAACCCAGACCTTAGATGTCATCTTGGGAATGGACTGGTTATCCAAGAACAAGGCTATGCTGGATTGTGGGCGAAGGATTATCCAAGCACAAGTGGAATTTCAAGCAACCGCCGTTCGAGATGGACAGCTGATGGTCAACAGCACGAAGGCAATCAGCATAGAAGATGTTTCAGTGGTGAATATCCTGATGTTTTTCCCAAAGATTTGCCTGGAATGCCGCCAGGCAGAGACATAGAATTTGTGATTGAGTTAGTACCTGGTACAGCACCGATAGCCAAGAGACCCTATCGGATGTCAACCGAGGAGCTAGTAGAGATGAAGAAGCAGCTTGAGGAGCTGATGGAAAAAGGATTCATTAGACCGAGTTCGTCGCCGTGGGGAGCGCCAGTTCTGTTCGTCAAGAAGAAGGACGGGAGTTTCAGGATGTGCATTGATTACCGTGCAGTCAATGAAGTCACCGTGAAGAACAAGTATCCGCTACCCAGGATCGATGACCTGTTTGACGAGTTGAGAGGAGCCGGAGTTTTCTCCAAGATTGATTTGAGGTCAGGATATCACCAGTTGAAGATCCGATTAGAGGATATTCCGAAGACCGCATTCTCGTCAAGATATGGACATTACGAATTTACTGTTATGTCCTTCGGTCTGATGAATGCGCCAGCTTACTTCATGAACATGATGAACAAGGTTTTTTATGGAATACCTGGATAAGTTCATCGTTGTGTTCATAGATGATATCTTAGTTTACTCCCGGTCAAGAGAAGAGCACACAGAGCATCTGAGACTAGTTTTGGAGAAGCTGAGAGAACATCAACTCTTTGCCAAGTTCATAAGTGTGATTTTTGGAAAGACAAGGTGGAGTTTCTTGGACAAGTGATGACCGCAGAAGGAGTCACTGTTGATCCAAGCAAAGTAGAAGCTGTGTTACATTGGTAACAGCCGGAGGCGGTGACCCAGATTTGGAGTTTTCTTGGGATGGCAGGTTACTACCGCCGCTTCATTGAAGGTTTTTCGACAATTGCGAGACCTCTTACGCAATTGTTGAAAAAGGAGAATAAGTTTACATGGACGCTGGAGTGCGAAAAAGGTTTTCAGGAGCTGAAAAAATGATTGACATTAGCACCGGTGTTAGTTTTACCGGATGTTAATCAAAGCTTTGATATCTATTGTGATGCATCGCGCCAAGGACTTGGATGTGTGTTGATGCAGAACAGAAGGGTTGTTGCATATGTGTCAAGACAGTTGAGACCGCATGAGGAGAATTATCCGACGCATGACTTAGAGTTAGCAGCTGTAGTGCATGCCTTGTAGTTGTGGCGACACTACCTGATTGGAAATAGATGCGAAGTGTATACAGACCATAAGAGTCTTAAATACATCTTCACCCAATCGGATTTGAATATGAGGCAGAGGAGATGGTTAGAATTGATCAAGGACTACAATGTTGGGATCCATCATCATCCCGAGAAGGCCAATCTGGTGGCTGATGCCTTGAGTCAGAAAAGCCATACCGTGAATATGTTGATAGCCACGAGTCAGGACGATCTATGCAAGGAGTTTCAGAAGATGCAGATTGAAGTGGTACCAGAAGGATTCTTGGCCGCACTAGAGATAAAGTCTACCCTAGAAGACCAGATCCGAGAAGGACAGATGGACAATGACAAGGTCTAGCTAATCAAGTCCAAGATGGAGGAAGGCAAGGTGAAAGACTTCAAGCTGGATGAGCAAGGCACGTTGTGGATGGAGGATCGCATATGTGTGCCGAACAAGAAGGAACTAAAATAGCTGATTCTGGAAGAAGCCCATGAATCCAAGTATTCAATTCATTCGGGAAGTGCCAAGATGTACCAAGATCTGAAGGAAAGATTCGGGTGGCCGAGCATGAAGCTTGAAGTTGCCGAGCATGTTGCGTTGTGCGACATATGCCAGAGAGTCAAGGCAATGCATCAGAGGCTAGCGGGACTGCTGCAGCCATTAAAAATACCCGAGTGGAAATGGGAGGAAATCGGAATGGACTTCATTACCGGTTTGCCTAAAACTCAAGGAAGTTATGACTCCATATGGGTTATAGTGGATCGCTTGACTAAGGTCGCCCATTTCATCCCAGTAAAGACCACTTACTCGGGAGATAAATTAGCAAAGTTGTACATGACCAGGATAGTTTGTTTGCACGGAGTGCTGAAGAAGATTATTTCGGACCGAGGTACCCAATTTACCTCGAGATTCTGGAGTAACCTGCATGAAGCCATGGGGACCCGTTTGAACTTCAGTACAGCATATCATCCGCAGACGGATGGACAGACTGAAAGAGTTAATCGATTCGCTGGACATGTTAAGAGCTTGTGCATTGGCCTACGCAATCTCTTGGGATAAGAGTCTGCCATATGCCGAGTTCAGCTACAAAAATAGTTATCAGGCCAGTCTACAGATGTCACCTTTTGAGGCACTGTATGGTCAACCTTGTCGGACGCCGTTGAACTGGAATGAGACAGGTGAACGCCGTGTCTTTGGGCCGACATTCTTCAAGAAGTCGAAGAGCAGATCGCCATGATCCGGGAAAGATCAAGATAGCTCACCAAGACAGTAAGAGTTACGCAGACAACCGCCACCGAGACTTGAGCTTTGAACCGCAGGATTTCGTGTACCTTAGGGTTACACCCCTCATGGGAGTTAAAAGATTCCACGCCAAAGGGAAACTCGCGCCACGTTATGTTGGACCATTTAATATTTTGAGCCGCAGAGGCGAAGTTGCTTACCAGTAGGAGTTGCCGCAGTCGTTAGTAGGTGTGCATGATGTGTTCCATGTGTCACAACTGAAAAAGTGCCTTCAAGTACCAGATGAGCACTCACCGTTAGAATCAATAGAACTGCAAGAGAATCTGACTTACAAGGAGCACCCTGTAAAGATCCTGGACACCATGGATCGAGAGACAAGAAATAAATCGACATGTTTCTGCAGAGTTCAGTGGAGCAACCATGCAGAGAGTGAAGCAAATTGGGAGCGCGAGGAGGATTTGAAGAAAGAATTTCCGAACCTATTCTTTAGTTAGCCCTGAATCTCGGGGATGAGATTCTGTTAAGGGGGAGGTTTGTAACACCCCAATTGTTGCTTTTCATAAGTTTGAATGTTATTTTGCACTTTGGTGAATTTTTGGAATTTTCTGGAATTTATTTGGAATTATTTGGATTTAATTTGAATTTATTCCCTTTTGAAATAATTAAAGAATTTAAATTTACAAATAAAATTTTGCTGGAGATATTTTATTTGAGTCCAAAATGTCTCCTACAGGGGTTAATAATTCTTCGGTGATGGCGTTAACCAGCCACACCGTCAAACCACACCCTTACTATGAACAAAAAGAGGTGACCGAAACCCTTCTAAGACTACAACCCCACTTCATCACAAATGAAGCAACTCAATCAAATCCATCATAAATATAGCATTATACATCATCAAAAGTAGCATTCAACATCAAAGCTTAGATACAATATTTAAACGGAAAGCAACGGTACCCATACCCTTTCCTACTGTGCATCCATGTGTGTCAGATTTTAAATTAGTGATTCCACTTACACAAGTTTTAATGTTGCTATCCTATGACAAAATTTTTGTTAAAACCTAGGCCATGTTTCTAAGTTATTCCACATCACATTTTAGTTGTATCCTATAGTATGACACTAAAAATACACATTCCAAGGACCTACACTCGCCTCGATACCAATCAGAACACCCCATAAATTCGACAGCATTTCCCCTAAAACAGGATAATACGGAAGCAATTCATAAAAACAAGGTCCATGATAAGCAATTCAAATAGGAATAATATCACGACATCAATACTAGAGACAACAAGTCTAAATCAACCAGGAATCAACCATAAACATAACACATCTCTAAAGGGACAACCATAAACGAGAACAAGTTTAAAGGGAATAACAATGGGTCTATTCGTAATAAAATTTCATCCAACTAATGAATTATTTAAAGCACTAGATCATGTGAGTCGTGATGACATCAGAAAATTTATTGTGTTGCTAGCCCACCCTTCATGCTTACGACTCACGTGTGCTACCTCGAAAACATCAAAAGCGACAAGTAGTGAGATTGGGTAATCTCAGCAAGCGGAACAACTAATACAAATAACACATCCACCATATATCTAGCATTCCGCATTCCTCATATACAATACCACATCAAAGAGTCCACACCACTTCAAGAAATGCATATGATTGATGCACATGCTTATGCCATGTTCCTCCTCACCGTGCCCTTTCGGGAACACACGGTGTTGTACGGCATGATCGCAAGACGCCAAGGCGTCGACAAACTTCCAATGCATGATTATGCAGTTAATGCTTCATGCATGAATTCATTCATAACCCCTCCCACTGAGTCCACATGTTTGCATATCATCATATAGCATGGATAGAAAGCAAATATCATAGAGATGAAATGTTTAGACAATTCATCCGGTAAACAACATCATTCTTCACCTTACTCATGATTCATAGCTAAACCACAACATCACAATGCCAGTCAAGATATTGCAATCCTCAAAGCAAGTGATTAAACCATGTATGATTGCTGTAATTGGAGTTTATAGTGAAGGCGAAGCAAACAACAATGTATAGCTTAACAATACAACTACTTCCACTTGCATTTACCGACGTGGGCGATGAACCTAGTTACGCCCAGCAGTGGCACCACCTGAACAAATATTATTTTAGTACATAGCGACATCACAATTCATTACACAATTCAAACACACGCTTCCTACTCCCCGATCCCATTTAAACGCCAAAAACCCTGATCTGTCCGGATCGAACAGCAGCACCCTCTCTTCCCAATTTCGTATCTTTTTTTCTAATGTTCATAAAAATACAAAAAAATTACAGTAGCTAGATATTGACGAGATCTACAACTTTCATGAAGGTCAAAAATTTCAATTCCGCTGTTAAACATGCCTAAACAACCGTCCAACATAGTGGACGAAATCTGTTTCCAGATTCTGTTCGTCATTTTCCAACAGAGATAACTCTCAGACCGACTCCCCAAAAATTCTGAAAAAATTACAGAAGCTAGGTCGCGATGTTATCTACAACTTTCTAGTTATAGGTTTCTGCAGGAAAAATCGTCTAGGTCACGTAAAATGCAAAACAATCTGTGCTACACAATCTCCCCTCTTAGAAACAGCACCACGTGAACAACTACCCTTCTCCCCCATCAAAATCCATCCAAACCAAACACCACCAGATCTAATACCCTCCTAATCCCTAGGTAGAACAGGGGTAAAATATTGGAAATTTTACCTTGAGTTCTCCCTTGAGAACCCACAAAGATTGCGCGACGATCCCCGAAACGGAAATCTGTCCTCCTCTCGAATTTTCCTTCGCGAACCGCGGTGGATCCTCGAACCACCACGGGAAGGAGAAAGGAGATGCGGCTGCCTAGGGGAGGGAGTGGTGGCTGCCAAGGGGAGGAAGTGGTGGCGCCTAGGGTTTGGGGGAGGGGGTGGCGCCACTAAGGGAGAGGTGGGCCGGCCCACCAAGGCGTGGGGAGGGGGAAGGTGGGCAGGGAATTCCTACCAGTGCCCAGTTGCCTCACCAGCTAAAACTAGCCCAAAACTCCAATTTTTTAATATTAATTGCAGCATAAAACTCAATTATTTCATCTCCCAACATTTCCTTCATTCCTTCCGAAATCGAAACAAGGGAGAAAAAACCCCCCTACGGTAACTCCCAAATTCTAAGGCATCACATCGTGACCGTTGGATCAGGATCCTGATCCAACGGGTTAGATTGAATAGCACGCCTAACGCGTTGATTTAGCACGTCCCGTGCGAGGAAATAGCACGCCACAGCTGGTGACGTCAGCGTGGGGCCCGCATGTCAGCATCTGGCCCAACGGCATCATGACGTCATCCGTAACGTCATGCTGACGTCACGGTGGGGCCCATGAGTCAGCAGTCGTCGGTCGAGCCGTGTTGACGTCAGCAATGACGTCAGCAGTGGGTCCCACGTGTAAGTGACACGTGAACCCGTGGACCGGGTCCACGGTGGGCCAAAACCGAACCGTGGACCGAGTCCATGGACCTACCGACGCCATAATCGGATTTTTCAATATAAAAATAAATGAATTAATTTGGTTTATTGATTTATTTGAATTTTCAAACTTCAAACTCTTATAACTTTTACATTTTAACTCGATTTGAACGATTCCAATTTCTAAATTTTTATAAAATCAAGATCTACTCAAATATGAATTATATTTAATTTTTGGACATAAGTTTTTATTTGTTTATATTTAATTAATAGATTCTTTAAACTTTAAACAATTATAACTTTTATGCTTTAACTTCGATTTGTGCGATTCAAATTTCTAAAAATTTGTAAAATTGTGCATTCTTTGTTTATGAATTTTATTTGAATATTTGAACACTTTTGAGTACTGTTTTACTTATTTATTGCTATTTGCACGCTAAGCATTTAGTAGACATTGAAGTACCCGAAGGCTTTGAAGGAGAAGTGTTGACCCAGGAGCCATCTCAAGACCAAGATCAAGTACTCTTTGAAGGCAAGTTGTGCTTTGACCATGTTGAGCCCATTCTTTTGAAATTATGTTATTTCAAAGTATTGCATGCTAATTTAATTAGAATTTATGTTGAATAATTCTAGGATTAGTTAAATACCTAATTGCTGTATGACACCTTGATGTATATATAATGTATGCCATGAACCCTTTGTCACCCTAGTTGTGGATTATTTAGTTGGACATTATTAAA
Source organism: Rhipidocladum racemiflorum (assembly GCA_036346355.1). Classification (NCBI taxonomy): domain Eukaryota; kingdom Viridiplantae; phylum Streptophyta; class Magnoliopsida; order Poales; family Poaceae; genus Rhipidocladum; species Rhipidocladum racemiflorum. The sequence goes on along the minus strand of CM070577.1, from coordinate 43,101,727 downwards.
TTGCCAACATGGGTAATTAGACCGTTGTAGTCTATTGCTTAGACCTGCCGCGTAGTCCCAACACGATTTTGGATAATTACATGTTAACATTGACTTAATGACATATGGAACATGTTTTTGAGAAGTGTCATGTGTTATTGATGTTGTTATAGAAGGCACGTGGTGCATGGTAATCAACTAGGGTTTGATAAATAGATTTAGACCGGGGCATGTGGCAAGAATGATCCGGTGGGCCATGATCGGCACCGGGGAAGTTGATTTGGTTCTTCGGGTAGTCTTGCCCTAGTCAACCTAAGGACTTAACCTTGCAAGCCTTTGAGCTGAGTCAAACGTGCAACCACATGTCTGTAATGGGACGGACCTAGTTAATTAAGTTGCTAATAACGTACTTTTGGGACCTCAGGGTGTCAACTATACCTTTTGTGTAGTTGTATGGGGGAGCGTACTGGGGCTGCGGCCAGGTACCCATCTAACGGTTGATTGGCCTAGACTTCGCCTTTGCTAAGGGAAGGGTTAGTGTGCAATAACCGGGGAGGCCCACATGTGTTGTTAGAAGTTTCCGAAAGACTTTGTTACGGGCATTCGCCTTTGTGGTGTTTGGCTGTATCTTGTGGGTAAAGTGCATAACCTCTGCAGAGTGTAAAATCTATTCGAATAGCCGTGTCCGTGGCATTGGACATTGCTCGAATTACAATAAGGGTTAGACTTTCATGAAAGCAACTTGGACTTGAAACGTTTGGTTGGGTTTAATGATGACGTTGATGGAAATTTGGATTAGGAAAGGGGAAGTGTTTATTAAACCCCTGGAAAAGTTGTTGATACTACATTGCTTCTACTGCTTTCGAATCTACTTATGTTACTTGCTAATTGCTGCTTTACCGCAAATGAACCTGTTAACCTATCCTTTGTAATAAGCCATGCATATAGAACATTAGTTGCATTCTGTGCATGACTTGCTGAGTACCAAGTACTCACCCTTGCCACAATACAACATCAGTTGAAGAAGAATCGATGCCAGCTTTGGAGGAGGAGCTCCAAGAGGAGCCGTCTAACTAGAGAGAGGGCCCAGTCAGTTGCCTGTGGTATACTGGATGGCTCCACGAAATTTACTTTATTCCGCTGCAGTTATTTCTCTTTTAATAAATCTTCGCCCTGCGAGGCGTATCTTTGTAACTTGACCATAAGGTCGAGCAACCAGTTTGGTTACTATAATTAAGGTACTTTCTATTTCGTTGAGTATGAGTGTGATATTTACCGATGCTGAGACTGTGTGCACTAGCATGATCATGGACTAGTGTTGAATACACAGAGGGTCCGGATTTGCAAATTCGGGTCCCAACAACTAGCCGAGGATGCAGTAGTCTGAGTCCCAATTGTCTGGCGTAGAGGGACGGATGGTAATATTCATAAGAAGGTTTTTGTTTGCGGCTCAAAGAACTAAGGCCGATCGAAAAGATGCCCGGGGAAATAATGTGTCTAAAACATTCATCATTAGGATTGTCCAATGGCAATAATCAAGCGCCAGATTTAGATCATCAATCTACCTGGCATTTTAAGGAAGTCTGAAAGAGGGACACTCTCGGTCCCATAGAAATAAGAAAAGTACCACGTGAAGGACGCTACATCGTGTTTCCGATCCCTGGTCATGACTTGGGACAAAGCTTCTCCATATGACCGGCAACGCTTGAAGGGTGGTTCTTCATCTTCTGATTCATCTAGTGAGTCTTCGCAAGGGAATTGAAGTATTGAAGACGGAGCAAACTCAAAGGTGCGCTGAAATTGGGCCATCAACTAGAGTTGGATGTACCAGAGAGGCCCTCCCTGATGCCCGACGGCGTGAGAGGTGGCAGTGCCATTCAGTTTCGAGGTGATAAGATGCATTGTTCGGTAAACTGCACCTAGCAGAAGCTTCCCCATGGCTATCTTTGCTCGCGACTGCAGCTTCAACTAGAGCCTGGAAGCTAGTAGTAGGACCCAAGGTAGCACCATAGAAGAGGAATTTATCCAAAAACATGTTCAGGAAAGCCGTATGCTCGCGAGGTTTTACCGGACCTGATGATCGGCTATCTTCTCTGATATATTGGGACCAGCCGATCTTGGTTGATAGCTGGTGAGTGGTAGATCTTGACGAAGTGTTCTTTGAGCAAATGCTGGTGGAATATAAAGTGATTGAACATAGGAAAATTTATGATGCGGCGTCCCGAGGAGATAACTGCCGAGGAGGAAGAAGGATGAAGGTGATGACTCGCCGAGCTCGATGGTCAATTTTTTGGACATGTTCACACATATCCCAAAAATGGGGGGGGATATGTTAGCACCCAAAATTGAGCGACCGAGATAGGCACAACCTTGGCACGAGTCTAAAATCATCAGAGTGAACTAGGTTAGTAAAGGGCGGTGAATAGATAATTTGGAAGAGCACAGTTGTATGGAAATACATGGGGCGGAAGGAAAGACCGGAGCTAACACGACCTGGACTAAATATAATCATGTCCGAAATGGAAAGGGAGAGTTCAAGGCCGATACGAGTGGATTAAGAGACTGAAACAGATACGATCAGGCCTAAGGGTTATAAAAGGAGGTCGATGAGCTGCGTCAAAAAGAAGAACACATCCAAACAACCAATCAATCAATTACCTTACTTTTCAGCATTAGGAGTAGTCTTTTAGTCTTGTAATCTTTTTTTGTGAAATCATGTGCTGAAAAATTGGCTTAGAATTGAATTTGCAAATATGTTTGTTCATGTGTTTTGTCAATTTGACAAGAAGCAGTAAGTTTCGCTTTTGCGCCGGACCAAGATCTCAAGAAACAAGAAGTTTCCCATCTACGACGGACAAACTTTGTTGGTCCGTCGTGGACATGCTTTTGAACTCATTGAGCCAAACTCAATTTTCCTCAAAACCAAGAAGTTGTGCATGTACGACGTACAAAGATTTTGGGTCGTTCGTGAACTTGTTTTTGAGCTCATTAGTCGAACTCAATCTTCAAAGAAACCAGTAATTTTTGAATGTACGGCGGACAAACTTCTTTGGTCACTGTGAATGGCTTTTGAGGTTTGATTTCGCAACTACGACGGACATATTTTGTTTGTCCGTCGTGAACGTGTTTTCGCTGTAATGATTTCTTCTTGGAACCGAAACTTTCACTTGTACAACGGACCGATTTTGTCTGCTCGCTAGAATGGTTTTTTGAGTGATTTTTCATGTGTACGCCGGACCATATTTCCTTGTCCGTCGTGAATGAGTTTTTGCTGAATTAGGGTTTTGAGCAGAATTGAAATAATTTGAATTTGAGATTATGAAATTTGTGATGATTTCATGATGCTTCTTTTGAAGTGGACTTTATGCAATGCTCATGTGAGTAGTTGCATGGATTGACATTGAGTCAAGTCGTGGACTTGTGCTCGGATTTGTTTTGTGGTTTGTTCATGTGCGGTATTGCTCAAGACGAATGTGGTCGATGACGGGACCGAACTAGGTTCATGGAGGAACCGAGGTTCGGGACTAGGTTCAGGAGGAACCGAGGTCTTGGTGGTCAAGGATGTCATGCGGGACGCTCGGGCTAAGAGAATGGTGCACATGAAGAATAGTTAGTCACGTGAGAATGGCAGGAGGTCATTCGCGTGCAAAGTGTTAGTCACGTGAGTATGGCAGCCATACGCGTGCAAAGTGTTAGTCACGTGAGTATGGTAGGGTTGCCATACGCGTGCAGTAAGAGTTGTACTCGGCCAGGTTGGGCCAAGTAGAGTTGTGTTGGATACGGATTCCTTCTAGGAATAGGAATCGTATTCAACTCCTTGTGGGTTGGTGCTTTAAATAGGTGGGGTCTCCTGTTGAAAGGCACCAAGTAGAGCTGAGCGCATCAAGCTTTGAGCTTGGTTTTAGGGTTTGTACTCTTTGATGAGAGTATTTTAGACAAGAAATAAAGATCAATTCTTCCAAGATTTTTATGCTACAAGAACCACGCCGCTACAAGTTGTTTTCTGCTTTGGTTCTTGTTTGCATGCTTGTTCTAATTCTAGATTGGTTTTTGATCGTTGAGTTTCATCTTGATTTGATCCATCAAAAACCGTTCTAGGGTATTGATTTAGAGTTTCTCAAAGTCTAGTTGATTAATCTTTTGAAGATCTTGTTTAATCTTGAAGTTTTGATTAGATTGATTCTCGTCAAGTTCTGAAACAGCAAGCTTGCGTAAGCTTATAACTTTTGATCCGTAAGTCCGATCGAGCTGATTCTTTTTGGGTTCGGTTCGTACCGAATCTAGTTTCTTGTGTCCAAATTTCAGATCGATCCGACGGTTGGATCTCCAGGAATTCGCGTTTACTGAACCTCTCACTATTCTGCTTTTGTCTAAAACGAGGCAATTGTTTGGTTCTGTTTTGGGGTGAACTTTAATAGGTCAAGAATTTGGTTTTAGCTTCCGCACAATCATTCACCCTCTGATTGCTATATTCGTATACTTCGATCCTACAAGTGGTATCAGAGCAAGGTTTCTCTAATCTATCTTAACCTGATTAGATCAATGGATCGTTATTCGACAAAACCATGTGTGTTCGATGGTGTTGATTTTCAGCTTTGGAAGGCCAAGATGGAGGCGTTCATCCAAGCACAGGGCTTCACAATTTGGGAGAAGGTCTACAAGCCATATGAAGTCCCCTGCAAACGACAACGCCAACGACACCAATCGCACACATGTTGAAGCAAATAGCAAGGCGCGCAACTTGATCATCCAAGGCTTGGGACGCAGCCGACTTTGATCGTGTGGTTCATCTTCGATCCAAGCATATGAGGTATGGAAATCTCTTTGTGATTACCATGAGGGTTCTAACATCACAAAGAGGTTCGCCAAGATATTTACAAAAAAGAATACATGCGTTTTGAGATGAAACCTAGTGAATCAGATGACTTCTTTGCACGCTTCAATAAAATTCTTAGCAATCTACGTGTTGTTGGAGTTAGCTACACCGATGCTGAAAATGCTCGACAATTGCTTAGTGCTTTGGACATGTCAAGGTGGGAGATGAAAGTAACATCTATACAAGAATCTACTACCATGAGCACACTCACATTAGATGTTCTTTACTCTAAGTTGAAAACTCATGAGTTGGATGTTCTTGCCAGAAGGGTAACATTAAATCAATTGCTTTGATCTCTAACCCTAACATGTCAAATGCAAATTCTTCTTCTAGCTTTGCCTTGTCTTCCATGTCTTCTTTAACAGATGAGCAACTTGAAGAGTTTCCTAAGAAGATCTCGCACTACTCTCTTCTCGCTTTAACAAAGCTTTGCGAATGTGAGAATGAGAAAGAGAGGTGGTCCTCCAAGATGCTATGAGTGTGGTGACCTCAACCATATTCGCACAAATTGTCCTAAGCTTGCAGGAAAAACATCAAAGGAGGAGAAGGACAACGATGTATGGAATGAGAAGAAAAGGTTCTCACAAATGATAGGAAGAAGAAGAGCTTCATCAACCGCAAGGTGGTTCACTGAGTTCTTTCCGCTCTTGAACAAGTCAATTTGAGCGATGTGGACTCCTGAGAGCAACAAGATGATGCAACTCCAAGCAAGCATGATTTGATAGGATTATGTCTCATGGCAAGCAGCAAGGATAGCTTCACCGAGGACGACCACGACAAATGACTTCAATGAGGTAGATCCTCTTATGATGGATTAGCTATTGCTGCTGCTCGTCTTGGAAAATTGCTTGACAAACGTGATAAGAAGATTAAGAAACATGATTTCATTATTGAATCATTGAATGCTGAAATTGCTAGACTTAAGACTTTGATTCCTAGTGATGATACTTGCAAATCATGTGACTTAATTTACAATGAGCTCACCTTGCTTAGGAAAGAACATGCTCTTTTGTTGCATCTAAATGAGAAAAATGAGAAACATGTTGTACATGCTAGTCGTTCCAATCGATGATTTGCATAGTTCAACTTCTTGTTCTAAATGCTCAACTCTTGAATTAAAATTGAAAGATGCAAATGCTAGGGTTTCTCAATTAATCGATAATTTGCTTTCACATGAAATTCTCTCATGCTCAACTTGTCGCAAGCAAAAGGAAAAGTAGATGTTCCTCGCAATAATTGTTTAACTCTTGCTAAGAAAGTTGATTACTTGCAAAATTCTTTGGAACGCTTCACTAATGGCAAGAAGAAGTTGAACATGATTTTGGATCAATCTAAGGTTAGCACAAACAAGAGAGGTTTAGGTTTTGATCCTTATGCCACATATGAAACTAAACCTCAGACCGTTGTTCAGTTCCTTGCAAAATTGAGTTATCTAATGAGCCTAAGAAAATTGCTTTTCAATCTGCTGGTTTTTATCTTCTACTATGATGAATGCAAAATGTGCTTTTACCGTTAAAGCTAAACATCATGTCAAGTACACTTGCACTCATTGTGGTAGAGATGGACACTTAGTAGATTTTTGCTTTAGACTAGCCAAACAAAGAAAAGAAGGAAAGAACTGAGGCTAGGTCAAATTTCAGCAAAGCACATTTTTATGCGCCTAGAGTGATGAAAACACCTTCTGCTCCTACAAACATGGGAAAAGGCAAATCTGATTTTGTGCATAAAAATTATCGTGTTGTACCTCTTTGCTTTGCGTCGTGTGTCTCAAGATCGATTCCCAAAAATCTCATTCCTAACCCCAAGATCGAGGCCTCGACATGTTTTGCTATGTAGGCTTCTCGCGCAAGGAAGGAGAACATATGGCTAGTGGATTCCGGATGCTCACGCCACATGTCCGGTGATAAGAATTGGTTCTCCTCCCTCACTCGTGCATCTCGTGCTGAAAGTGTTACTTTTTGAGATGCTTCTTCCTCTTCTGTTGTGGCAAAAGGTACAATAAAGGTAAGTGACAAGTTTATGTTCAAAGATGTGGCTCTTGTTGAAAATTTGAAATATAACTTGCTTTCTGTCTAACAAATGCTTGATGAAGATCTTGAGATAAGCTTTAAGAAAAATGAATGCAAAGTGCTAGATGCTTCAGGTGATCTTGTGTTCAAAATTTCTCGTTTTGGAAGAGTCTTTAAAGCTGATTTTGATGCATCACCTTCTTCTAAGCATAGGTGTCTAATTGCCAATGTTTCTAAAGATTTATTCTTTTGGCATCGTAGACTTGGTCATGTTGGTTTTGATCATCTTACTCGTGTAAGTGGTTTAGATCTTATACGTGGCCTGCCTAAGCTTAAGGGTGATATCAATCTAGTATGTTCTTCTTGTAGACATGGTAAGATGATTGCGGTGTTCACATCCACCTCTTACCATGATGATGACAAACGCTCCAGACAGCTTCTACATCTTGATACAATTGGACCATCTCGAGTTCAATCCTTTGGAGGCAAACGGTATGTGCTTGTGATTGTTGATGATTTTTCTAGATACTCTTGGGTGTATTTTATGGCATCTAAGGATGAGGCTTTTAGTCATTTTAGAAGTCTTGTTCTTAGGCTTTCGTTGACCATCCAGAGCTCTCAAAGCTATTAGAAGTGATAATGGAACTGAATTCAAAAATGCTTCCTTTGATCTCTTTTGTGCTGAAAAAGGAATTGATCATCAATTTTCATCTCCTAGAGTGCCTCAACAAAATGGTGTAGTCGAAAGAAAAAAAAACAGAACGTTAGTTGAGATGGCTAGAACCATGTTAGATGAACATCTCTCTCCTAGAAATTTTTGGGCTGAAGCTATTTCAATCGCTTGTTATGTTTCAAACCGTGTGTTTTTGAGATCAAAATTGGGTAAGACTCCATATGAGCTTCGTTTGGACATAGACCTTCTGCTTCTCACTTTCGAGTTTTTGGATGCAAATGTTTTGTCTTGAAATCTGGAAATCTTGATAAATTTGAAGCTAGATCAACTGATGGCATTTTTCTTGGATATCCTGCTCATACTGTGGCTATCGTGTGCTTGTTTTGGAGACTAACAAAATTGTGGAAACTTGTGAAGTTACTTTTGATGAGGCTAGTCCAGGCACTAGTCCAAGTGATGCGGTGCACAAAGCGCATACATTCGGGAGAAAATCTTTGAAGATGATGATGATGTTGAAGATGAGGTCTTGACTCTTCCTAATGCACAACAAGATGTAGCACCTTTGGCACCTACTACTACATCACCTACAGCTAACCATCCTCAAGCTACAACATCATCTACATGCTGAAAATGAAGAAGGAGAAGGAGAAGTCTCAAAAGCCAATGCTCCCTTGTACATTCAAAAATGCATCCATCTCGAACAAATGATTGGAGACCTAAATGAGAGAGTCACTTCGATCCAGGTTTATTCATTCTGACACTCTGCTCATTCCGCTTTAGTTGCTTCTTTTGAACCCAAAGATATATCTCATGCATTATCTGACGAATCTTGGATCAATGCCATGCATGAAGAAATAGAGAATTTTGAACGAAATAAAGTTTGGAAACTTGTCTCACCTCCTCCAGATTTTAATGTTATTGGAACTAGATGGGTTTTCAAAAATAAACAAAGTGAGGATGGTGTTGTTGTTAGAAACAAGGCTAGATTGGTTGCTCAAGGTTACACTCAAATTTGAAGGCTTATATTTTGATGAAACCTTTGCTCTTGTTGCTGGAATTGAAGCCATTAGAATCCTTTTAGCTTTTGCTGCATCCAAAGGTTTCAAATTGTATCAAATGGATGTGAAAAGTGCTTTTCTTAATGGCTACATAAATGAGGAGGTTTATGTCAAGCAACCACCTGGTTTTGAAAATCCAAAGTTTCCAAATCATGTGTTCAAACTATCAAAAGCTTTGTATGGTTTGAAACAAGTCCCTAGAGCATGGTATGATAGGCTAAAAACCTTTTTACTTGAAAAAGGCTTTTTAATGGGAAAGGTTGACAAAACTCTCTTTTACTCAAGCAAGGCAATGATCAACTATTCGCTCGCATTTATGTTGATGATATTATCTTTGGTGGTTCATCTCATGTTTTAGTGTCTCGAGTTTTGAAACAATGAGGAAGGAGTTTGAGATGAGTATGATGGGTGAGTTGACATACTTTTGGGATTTCAAATCAAGCAAACGAAGGATGGTACTTTTGTACATCAAAGCAAATACACGAAAGACTTGCTACATCGCTTTGGAATGGAAAACGACAAGCCGATCATGACACCCATGGAGAGCACTTGGCGCACTTGACCTGATGAAGATGGTGAGCAGGTTGATCAAAAGGAATATAGAAGCATGATAGGTTCACTTTTGTACCTCACTGCATCAAGGCCGGATATACAATTTGCTGTATGCTTGTGTGCTCGTTTTCAAGCTTCCCCACGTGCTTCACATCGACAAGCTGTCAAAAGGATTTTCAAGTATCTTCATGGAACTCAAGATTTTGGCATTTGGCTTTCTGCTTCCTCATGCATTAGTTTGAGAACTTTTTCTGATGCTGATTTTGGAGGATGTAGAATTGATACGAAAAGCACTTCTGGTTCATGTCACTTCTTGGGAAATTCTCTCATTGCATGGTCATCTAGAAAGCAATCTTCTGTTGCACAATCAACTGCTGAATCTGAATATGTGGCTGCTGCTAGTTGTTGTTATCAAATTCTTTGGATAGTAGCTACACTTAAAGATTATGGGGTTATTTTGGATAGTGTTCCTCTTCTGTGTGATAACACTAGTGCAATTTGCATTGCTAAGAACCCTGTGCAACATTCAAGAACAAAACATATTGACATCAGATTTCACTTTCTTAGAGATCATATTGAAAAAGGCAACATTGTGCTTCATCATGTGGATACTGAACATCAATTGGCAGACAATTTCATAAAACCTTTGTCTTCTTCTCGTTTTACTTTTATTCGAGGAGAACTTGGAATTGTTCATCCAATGGGATTGTTTTGAGGGGGAGTTTCTTTGCCAAGTTCTTTCACTTGATGAGCTCACTTTATCATATTTCTTTATATACTATATAATTGAGCTAATATATGATAATCTAAATTGTCTCACTTGAACTAAGAATGACATTGCGGAATTCCCTGATCTGATTGCCTATAGCTAAATACTCTGTGATATCTTACTCTTCTAGGCTTGATATTGAATCATCTTTACAAATTTGGGCTATGAAGCAAGTGTGGTTTCAACTTTACTCTTTCATAAGACCATTTAATCATTTTTGCATGTTTATAATCAAAGAAAAAGAAAAAAGAAAAGGGAATAAAAAAAAGGGGTGTTAAAAGCAAAAGCTTCAAGTTGTATGCTTCTGCATGCTTTCCTTAAAAATAAGATGTATGCTTCAAGCATGCCATTCCCTCAAAGATAAGATGTATGCTTCAAGCATGCCACTCCTAGAAAATAAAAGAAGTATGCTTCAAGCATGCCACATGCGATTTATTGTTTAAAGATTAAATTGGTCTACTAGATTGGAGTTGAAACTACTTGCTCGCCCTAAGTTGTTAGTTGCTTCAATTTTTTAAAGCCTTGCTTTTTCTCGCTAAGATCTTGCTTAGTACTTGGCTATAGTTGACTAAATTGAGGTTGAGATGCATGTCATTCCCTAACTTGTTAAAATCACTTCAAGATCATGTATTTTGCATATTATGTGATATATAAGGTTATATGATCGAATGAGCTCATCTTTTCCTATCTTGGCACTCCCTTGTTTCTCCTTGTGAAATCTTTGCTACAGGAAAAATTTTGAACCTGTTCTCTCTTTTACTCTTGATGAATCCATTGTCAAAGGGGGAGAAATTTGGAAATCATTGAAGAGTTTAAGGAAAAAGGGGGAGAAGAAAAAGGGGGAATTGTTTTTGGATTTTTGAGATTTTTTGGAGAAGTTTGGAGATTTTTGGAATTTTTGGGCACATTGCACATTCACACACATTTTCCTTCTCAGGGGGAGATTTTGTTTTGCATTTTGGTCAAAGGGGGAATTCTGTGTTTTCTTTTTGGTCCTTGATCCTTTGGATTTCAAAATCTTTTGTAAAGTGAATGCCAAATGTTCAATTCTAAGTGGTGTTGCCAATGTTTTCATCAAGGGGGAGATTGTGAAATCATGTGCTGAAAAATTGGCTTAGAATTGAATTTGCAAATATGTTTTGAGCAACATCCGGTAGAACTAACACCGGTGCTGATGTCAATCGCTTCTTCAGCTCCTGAAATCCTTTCTCACATTCTGGCGTCCATGCAAACTTCTTTTCCTTCTTTAGCAATTGCGTAAGAGGTTTCGCAATTGTCGAGAAGCCTTCGATGAAACGGCGGTAGTATCCTGCCATTCCAAGGAAACTCCGAATCTGGGTCACGATTCTGGTGCTCCCAATGTAACACACGGCTTCTACTTTGCTTGGATCTACTGGCGACTCCTTCTGCAGTCATTACATGTCCAAGAAACTCCACCTTGTCCTTCCAAAAATCACACTTGCCGAACTTGGCGAAAAGTTCTTTGTTCCCTCGCTTTTCCAAAACTCGCCTTAAGTGTTCGGCATGTTCATCCTCCTGTCTTGGAGTAGATTAGGATATCATCTATGAACACGACAACAAACTTGTCCAAATATTCCATGAACACCTTATTCATCATATTCATGAAATAAGTGGCGCATTTGTCGACCCAAAGGACATAATCAGAACTCGTAATGTCCATATCTTGAGGAGAATGCGCCTTTGAATATCCTCCGATCGGATCTTCAATCGATGGTATCCCGATCTCGTGATCAATCTTGGAGAAAACTCCGGCTCCTCTTAAGCGATCAAACAAATCATCAATCCTGGTAGCGGATACTTATTCTTCACGGTGACTTCATTGAGTGCACGGTAGTCAATGCACATCCCGAAACTCCGTCCTTCTTCTTGACAAACAAAACTGGTGCTCCCCACGCGTAACTTGGTCTCGATAAATCCTTTCTCCATCAACTCTTCTAGCTGTTTCTTCATCTCTACCAACTCCTCGGTAGACATCCGATAGGGTCTCTTTGCTATCGGTCTTTGTACTGTACAAGCTCTATCACAAACTCTATGTCCCTGTCAGCGGCATACTGTAGATCTTCGGGAAAAACATCGGGTACTCATTCACTCTTTGAGACATCATCTATGCTGATTGCCTTGGTACTGCGTTAACCATCAATCATCCATCTCTAACTGCAGTGGCTTGGAATTCCACTTTCTTCCCACACTGCTCTCAATCGAGATAGTCCTTCGCCCACAATCCAATACGGCCTTGTGCTTGGATAACCAATCCATTCCCAATATGACGTCTAAGGTCCAGGTCTCCAAAATTATAAGGTTTGCTAGGAACTCTATTCCATCTATTAGTATTCTCACCCGGAACATCCTACTTCCGTTCGGAGTTCGAACTGTGGGTTTGAACTAAAAGCATGCACTTAAGTCTTGCAATTCTCAAATCATTTCTAGTAGCAAAGCCTTGCGAAACAAACGAATGCGAAGCTCCGAGTCAAACAAAAGCTGTGCAGTCTTGAGTTAACAAGTAATTTACCCAAGATCTGACGTCCAGTAGCATTCTGCAGTGCATCTGCGGTGACATGGTTGACTCGGCCTCACCACGGTGCAGGGTGTGGCTCACAGTCTTTGGCGTCCTAGCTGGGTGGTGGTTCCTAGGTTGAAGCGGAATCGGGGTCGCTCTGCTGTCTTCTTTGGACAAATCATGGCAAAGTGTCTGGCTCGTTCGATTGTAGCAAATGCGTCTCACGGTTCCTTCTTGCCGATCGCTCGAGTAAGCGTTTCTAAGCGGGTCTGGGTGCCGTAGTTTTGATTGACAGGTGTCTTGTGGGATGGTGTCCTTGTTGCATTACGTGGTTGGAATCAAGAATTGATTTGGTGCAACTCTCAAGCCATTGCGTTCCTGGCGTGATCCTTTGCCGTTGCATCCTGCGCTTCTGTTCTCATCCAGCCTCTTGCGCTTGTCCTCAAGAATAAGCGCCTTATTCACCAACTCTTGGAAATCTGGAAAGGTGTGGGTGATCAACCCTACTTGCAATCCTGAGTTAAGTCCCTTCATAAACGAGACTGTCTGGATTTATCTGTCGCTACATCCTCGGCGTAGCGTGCTAGCTGTGTGAACTTGTTTAGGTAGCTCGGCCACCGGGCTGATTACCTTGCTTTAATGCTCAACTCCTCCTTCTTAAGGTCCATGATTCCTTCAGGCACGTGATCTTTGTCGAATGCATTGTGAACTCTTCCCAAGTGATATCTTGAGGGTTCTCTTGCGTGGCATAAGTTCTCCCACCATTCGGCCATTGTTCCTTCCAGCTGATGAGAAGCGTAGAGTACCTTCTCATTCCCTATGCATTGAGCTATGTGTAGCTTCCTCTCGATTGATCTTAACCAATCATCGGCCTCCAATGGATTGGCATTCCCGAGAAAGTGGGTGGGTGAGTTCTCATGAACTCGGCGACCTTGTATTCTCAGTGTGGTCCCGATTAACTTGATTAGCAGTGGCTGAGCGATGGACGTGCTGCATTTGTTGCATCATAGCATGCATCAACTGAGTCTGAGCAGCAAGAAAAGCTCCAAATTCTGCACATCCAGATTGGCGGTCTTTGGTGCTCCAGCGTTGGGGTTTCTCTTTGGCGAGAACCACTCCCATTGTTTCCAAAGTTTCCACGGGTGTTCACCATCTGTCGATTTGCTCTAGGTTTAGAGATGAGAGGGAAATAAGAATAGACAAGTAATATGGAACTTATTCGGGGCGAAAGGTGTAGCCTTAAGGTCCAACTTTATTATTAGTAACTTGGTATGGCTGCTTACAATGCCTAAGGGCCTTGCAACACATACTGCACACTCAGCAAACAAAGCAAATCCAAATCGAACTAACTCTGGAGTCTAACGCCTAAAGGGTGACTCTTTATTCTATGACGCGACTCGGTGAAGGGGCCTCACTACAGAACCTATGCTCACTCATCGAGAAAACCTCCATCTGTCACAAGAGTGCTTTACGTAAGAACTCGGAATTTTTAAATTGTGATAAGGTAAGGAAAAATTCCAGCAAGAGACAAGAAAAGAGAGAAGGGGATAAGTTGAGATGTCATTTCTTGTCTTGACAAATTTTTAGCTTTAGAAAATAGGTTTTATCCTCACTACGACCATTCTAGCTAGGGTTGAGCCTACAAATAAGTATGGCTCGATACCACCTCTGTCGGGACCCCGAATTTGCAAATCCGACCCTCTGTGTATTCAGCACTAGTCCAGAACAGCTTAGTGCACACAGCCTTTAACATCGGTAAATATCACAATCATACCAATCGATATTATCAAAGTACTTTATTTAAATAACCAAAGGGTTACTTGACCTTATGGCCAAGGTACAAATATATGCCTTGCAAGGCGAAACTTATTCAGAGAAAAATAATAGCAATAAAAATCAAATAAACTTAGTGGCGCCATCCAAGATACCACAAAGCAACCTGATCGGGCTCGCATCCCTAAGTAGACGGGGTCCTCTTGGAAATCCTCCTCCGGTCGGGCGTAGTCTCCTCTTCAAGCGGTGTTGTGTTGAGGCAAGGGTGAGTACTTGGTACTCGACAAGTCATGCATGTAATGCAATCTAATATACTATATGCATGGCTTGGTACAAAGGAATAGCTCAAGGTATATTTGCGAAATACTTTTGACAAGTAATAAAAGTAGATTCGAAGCGGTAGAAATAAGTAAAGCATAAATAACTTTTCAAGAAGTTTAACAAACATTTTTCCCCATCCTAAACCACATTTCCATCATCTTCATTATTAAACCAACCCAACTTTTCAAACCAACGTTATTTTTGAGAAAATCTAACCCTTGATCAGTAATTCCCGAGCATTGTCCAAGATCTGTGGACTCGGCTATTTAAATAGATTCTACACTCTGCAGAGGTTATGCACTTTACCCACAAGATACAGTCAAACACCACAAAGGCGAGTTCCCAGTAACAAAGCCTTTCTAAGCCTCAAACAACACAGGTGGTCCTCTCCTGGTTCGTGCTCTACACCATCCCTTCCCTTAGCCAAGGCGAAGTATGGGACCAACACACCGTTAGATGGGTATCTCGGCCACGACCACGATACGCTCCCCGTCACAATCACACAAAGCGGTGTAATCGACACCCTGAGGCTCCACAAGTGAGTCCTTAGCGACTTAGTCAACTAGGGCCGTCCCATTCCAGCCATGTGGTTGCAAGTATGACCCGAGTTCAAAGGCTTGCAAGGTTAAGTCCTTAGAGTGACCAGGGCAAGACTACCCAAAACCAAATCAACATCCCCAATGCCACAACCGCCCACTGATTACTCTTGCCACATGCCCCGATCGAAATCATTTATCAAAACCCCGCTGATTACCATGCACCACGTGCCATCAACATCACATGATACTTTTCCAAAACAGGTTCAATATATCATTAAGTCAATATTAACATTTGATTGTCCAAAATCATGTTATGAGCACGAAAGGTGTCTAAGCAGCATACTACAACGATCTAAACCCATGTTGGCAATTTAATAATGTCCAACTAGTAAACCACAACTAGGGTGACAAGGGATCATGGCACATACTTAGATAATCAAGGTGTCATACAAAGAAATTGGTATTTATCTAACCCCATGTTTAAACAAAGTATCTTTCTAATTGATCTAGCATGCAATAGTTTAAATCAAAATATATTTCGAAATAGGATCAACATGGTCAAAGCACAACTTGCCTTCAAAAAGTACTTGCTCTTGGTCTTGAGTTGGATCCTGAATCAACACTTCTCCTTCGAATCCCTCCCAGAACTTCAACGTCTACTCGTAAAGCGTGCAAATAGCAAATACCCAAATAAACAATAGGCAAAAACATCCCAAAACTCCAAATAAAATCCATAAACAGAGAGAACATAATTTTCTGGATTTTTAGAAACTGGAATAAATCAAATTTGGAGATTCTGACAAAGAAAGTTATGATTATTTAAAGTTTAAATAACCAATTAAATAATATTACAGAGAAAAACTTTAGTCCAAAAATTAAATAAAATTCATATTTAGGTAGATCTCAATTTTATACAAATTTAGAAATTTGAATCACTCAAATCGGAGTTGAAACGCAAAAGTTATAAGCGTTTGAAGTTTTGAAATTCAAATCAATTATTAAACCGATTTATTAAATCATTTTCTTTTTCGGAAATTAATTATTATACGGCATGGACACGTGGCAGCCTCTCGATTGGTCGGTGGCGTCGTGCCGTCCATGGGCGTGGTCCACGCTTCGGCTCGGGTCCACCGTGGACTCGGTCCACGACTCCACGTGAGGCCCGACATGTGGGCCCACTCGGGTGACGCGTCATCGGCCCGGCGTCGGCGGGCTCGACCACGGTCGACATGTGGGACCTTGTGGCGTCATGGGTGGCGTCGGCGCTGGCGGGGACGGCCGTGACATCGCGAGCCCTCGACACGCGGGCCCGGCGTGTCGGCGTCTGCCAGCGTGCGTGGGCCAGCGTGGCAGTGTCGGTCCAACTTCCCGACACGCGTGGCGCAATCACGGCCGTTGGTTTGAAAATCAACGGCGCGGATTAGATCCAGGGTTAACACGTTGAAACTACTCGTTGATCGTGGGCCGCTCGATTTAGATCGGACGGTCCAGATCTAATCCTATAATAACACTACTCCCAAGACGCGTGGCAATTGTGAACCGTTGGATCTTGATCCAACGGTCCGGATCCAATCGGGTTGGGGACACGTGAACTCACCTCAACCGTCCGATCTAGATCCGACGGTTCGCTCACCGAGCTCGCGAAGTCCGGCGATGGTGCGGCGAGGCTTGGGCACCGAGACGAAACGATGACGAGCCCGACGGCGTTTCGGGTTGCTCCGGCGAGATGAATCCTTCCTTCGGTGCGTCTCGTCACGGTGGTTCCGGATCAGGCTCCTTCGGCGGAAGACGACGGCGGCGCGAAATCGAGCAAAACCGCGGCGGTCACTTCCTCCAACTACTGGCGAAGCTCGCCACGGCAATCGGGCGGCGGCTCAAAGTAGATGGCTCGAAACGGGTGCACAAGGATGAGGGCAACCTCGGGGACGTCTCACGCTTTAAATAGCCTCGGCGTTCGTGCAGACGGAAACCTAGTTCTACACGGGCGGCGCGGCGCGGGCGAGTCCGGCTTCGGTCTCGGCGAAGACGACGACGCTACCGCCCACGCGTGCACGATCAGCAGCCACGATCGCCTGGCGCGATCGGATCCGGGCCGATACGGCTCGAAGCCGTCTGGCGGATCTCACCGTTGGATCTTGATCCAACTGGTTGGGATTGATTAGGGTTTTGAGCCTGGTTTGATCGAAGTCACGTGGCTCGGTCGGACTCGAGTCCGACTTCGGGTTCCGACTTCGATCGGATGAACAAGATTTGACCCGAGTTGAATTTCCAGCGATTTAATATTTAAAATAATTCCCAGTAATTCATTTAATTAATTAAAAATAGCAAATGACTCAGAAAAATTCCAGAAAAATTCTGGAAAATACTTTGGATCATTTTGGACTCAAATAAAATATTTCCAACAAAATTTTATTTGCAAAATTAATTTCTTCAATTATTTCAAAATGGACTAAATTCAAATAAATTCCAAATAAATCCAAATAAATTCCAGAAAATTCCAAAAATTCACCAAAGTGCCAAATCACACATGAATTCAAGAAAAGCAAAATTTTGGGGTGTTACAGCGGACAAACTTCTTTGGTCAGTCGTGAATGGCTTTTTGAGGTTTGATTTCGCATGTACGACGGACCGATTTTGTTTGTCCGTCGTGAACGTGTTTTCGCCAGAATGATTTCTTCTTGGAACCGAAACTTTCACTTGTACAACGGACCGATTTTGTCTGTCCGTTGTGAATGGTTTTTTGAGTGATATTTCATGTGTACGCCGGACCATATTTCCTTGTCCGTCGTGAATGCGTTTTTGCTGAATTAGGGCGCTCGTACTCTAGATCATCAATCTACCAGACGGAAGGAAGTGCGAAGAGGGACACTCTCGGTCCCATAGAAATAAGAAAAGTACCACGTGAAGGACGCTACATCGTGTTTCCGATCCCTGGTCATGACTTGGGACAAAGCTTCTCCATATGACCGGCAACGCTTGAAGGGTGGTTCTTCATCTTCTGATTCATCTAGTGAGTCTTCGCAAGGGAATTGAAGTATTGAAGATGGAGCAAACTCAAAGGTGCACTGAAATTGGGCCATCAACTAGAGTTGGATGTACCAGAGAGGCCCTCCCTGATGCCCGACGGCGTGAGAGGTGGCAGTGCCATTCAGTTTCGAGGTGATAAGATGCATTGTTCGGTAAACTGCACCTAGCAGAAGCTTCCCCATGGCTATCTTTGCCTGCGACCAGAGCTTCAACTAGAGCCTGGAAGCTAATAGTAGGACCCAAGGTAGCACCATAGAAGAGGAATTTATCCAACAACATGTTCAGGAAAGCCGTATGCTCGCGAGGTTTTACCGGACCTGATGATCGGCTATCTTCTCTGATATATTGGGACCAGCCGATCTTGGTTGATAGCTGGTGAGTGGTAGATCTTGACGAAGTGTTCTTTGAGCAAATGCTGGTGGAATATAAAGTGATTGAACATAGGAAAATTTATGATGCGGCGTCCCGAGGAGATAACTGCCGAGGAGGAAGAAGGATGAAGGTGATGACCTGCTCAGGCTCTGATGGTCAATTTTTTGGACATGTTCACACATATCCCAAAAATGGGGGGGGGATATGTTAGCACCCAAAATTGAGCGACCGAGATAGGCACAACCTTGGCACGAGTCTAAAATCATCAGAGTGAACTAGGTCAGTAAAGGGCGGTGAATAGATAATTTGGAAGAGCACAGTTGTATGGAAATACATGGGGCGGAAGGAAAGACCGGAGCTAACACGACCTGGACTAAATATAATCATGTCCGAAATGGAAAGGGAGAGTTCAAGGCCGATACGAGTGGATTAAGAGACTGAAGCAGATACGATCAGGCCTAAGGGTTATAAAAGGAGGTCGATGAGCTGCGTCAAAAAGAAGAACACATCCAAACAACCAATCAATCAATTACCTTACTTTTCAGCATTAGGAGTAGTCTTTTAGTCTTGTAATCTTTTTTTGTGAAATCATGTGCTGAAAAATTGGCTTAGAATTGAATTTGCAAATATGTTTGTTCATGTGTTTTGTCAATTTGACAAGAAGCAGTAAGTTTCGCTTTTGCGCCGGACCAAGATCTCAAGAAACAGTAAGTTTCCCATCTACGACGGACAAACTTTGTTGGTGCTGTCGTGGACATGCTTTTGAACTCATTGAGCCAAACTCAATTTTCCTCAAAACCAAGAAGTTGTGCATGTACGACGGACAAAGTTTTTGGGTCTGTCGTGAACGTGTTTTTGAGCTCATGAGTCGAACTCAATCTTCCAAGAAACCAGTAAGTTTTGCATGTACGGCGGACAAACTTCTTTGGTCAGTCGTGAATGGCTTTTTGAGGTTTGATTTCGCATGTACGACGGACCAATTTTGTTTGTCCGTCGTGAACGTGTTTTCGCCAGAATGATTTCTTCTTGGAACCGAAACTTTCACTTGTACAACGGACCGATTTTGTCTGTCTGTTGTGAATGGTTTTTTGAGTGATTTTTCATGTGTACGCCGGACCATATTTCCTTGTCCGTCGTGAATGCGTTTTTGCTGAATTAGGGTTTTGAGCAGAATTGAAATAATTTGAATTTGAGATTATGAAATTTGTGATGATTTCATGATGCTTCTTTTGAAGTGGACTTTATGCAATGCTCATGTGAGTAGTTGCATGGATTGACATTGAGTCAAGTCGTGGACTTGTGCTCGGATTTGTTTTGTGGTTTGTTCATGTGCAGGTATTGCTCGAAGACGAATGTGGTCGATGACGGGACCGGAACTAGGTTCATGGAGGAACTGAGGTTCGGGACTAGGTTCAGGAGGAACTGAGGTCTTGGTGGTCAAGGATGTCATGCGGGACGTTCGGGCTAAGAGAATGGTGCACATGAAGAATGGTTAGTCACGTGAGAATGGCAGGAGGTTATTCGCGTGCAAAGTGTTAGTCACGTGAGTATGGTAGGGTTGCCATACGCGTGCAAGAGTTGTACTCGGCCAGGTTGGGCCAAGTAGAGTTGTGTTGGATACGGATTCCATCTAGGGAATAGGAATCGTATTCAGAACTCCTTGTGGGTTGGTGCTTTAAATAGGTGGGGGTCTCCTGTTGAAAGGCACCAAGTAGAGCTGAGCGCATCAAGCTTTGAGCTTGGTTTTAGGGTTTGTACTCTTTTGATGAGAGTATTTTAGACAAGAAATAAAGATCAATTCTTCCAAGATTTTTGCGTGCTACAGTAACCACGTCGCTACAGTGTTTTCTGTTTTGGTTCTTGTTTGCATGCTTGTTCTAATTCTAGATTGGTTTTTGATCGTTGAGTTTCATCTTGATTTGATCCATCAAAAACCGTTCTAGGGTATTGATTTAGAGTTTCTCAAAGTCTAGTTGATTAATCTTTTGAAGATCTTGTTTAATCTTGAAGTTTTGATTAGATTGATTCTCGTCAAGTTCTGAAACAGCAAGCTTGCGAAGCTTATAACGATTGATCCGTAAGTCCGATCGAGCTGATTCTTTTTGGGTTCGGTTCGTACTGGAATCTAGTTTTTTGTGTCCAAATTTCAGATCGATCCGACGGTTGGATCTCCAGGAATTCGCGTTTTACTGAACCTCTGTCATTCTGTTTTTGTCGAAAACGAGGCAATTATTTGGTTCTGTTTTGGGGTGAACTTTTAATAGGTCAAGAATTTGGTTTTAGCTTCCGCACAATCATTCACCCCCCTCTGATTGCTATATTCGTATACTTCGATCCTACAGTTTTCTCTCCACCTCCGGCAAGCCGCGTGACCGGAGAGATTCCGCTCTGCCTCCATCGAGAAATACGACGGCACCACCAACCCGTAGGAGTTCCTGCAAATCTACACCACGGTGGTGCGTGCTGCTGGGGGGTCCGAGAAGGTCATGGCCAACTACCTCCCGACGTCATTTGGCCGGGCTCTGCCCGGTCTTGGCTACTTAACCTCCCGCGAGGCTCCGTGCACTCGTGGGAGGAGCTGTGCAACATTTTCATCGCTAACTTTCAGGGCTCCAACGCTCAACTAGGCGTAGAGGATGACCTCCACGCTCTGGAGCAGACAGAGGGGGAGTCCCTGAGAGAGTTCATCCGGTGGTTTAGCCACTGCCGCAATACGATCCCCCGGATCTCTGAGCAGTCGGTGATCATCGCTTTTCGGAGGGGGGTCCGGGACCAGAAGATGCGGGAGAATATGGCTACCCGCATCATCTCAACCACATCCGAGTTGTTCTCCCTGGCGCACAAGTGCGCCAGGGCGGCCGAAGCCCGGAAGTGCGCGACAAGGCCTACCGACACCGACGACGTCGGCACCTCGAAGTCCTTCGACCGCAAGAAGAAGAAGAAGAAGCGAAAGGAGGCCACCGCTAGGGAAGTCCTGGTTGCCGAGCCAGAGACCAAATCCTGGCGTCGTGATGACCAGGACCGGAGAGATGAGCACCGGGACCGGCGCAGCAACCGCAGGAACCGCCGCTCGCCCCGTCGCGAAGACGATGGGGGCAAGCCCTATTGCCCCATCCATCTAACGAGTGGACACGACTTGGAGGACTGCCAAGTTGTGTCCAAGCTGGTAGACAGGCGGCTCAAGAAGCACCGCGAGAAAGACCACGGAGACGATGACGATGAAGACTCAGCTCCACTGGCCTTCCAACAGGCGGAGCACACGTTGGCGTTCATTCACGGTGGCTCGGCCACCTACTCATCGAACTCGCAGTACAAGCGGGATCTGAGGCAGGTCTGCGCCACCGTATCGCCCTCTGGGGCGAGTAGGCTGCTGAAGTGGTCAGAACAACCGATCACTTTCAGCCGGGCCGACCACCCGGAGAACATTTTCGGCCCGAGCCATTTGCCGATCGTGGTCTCTCCCACGGTTCGCAACGCGAAGCTCGGGCGGGTCCTCGTCGATGGAGGTAGCGCCATCAACCTGCTGTCAGTTGGGGCGTACCAAGCGCTCCAGATACCGTATGAAGAGCTGCGCCCGGCCCCACTCTTCTACGGAGTCGCCCCCGGGGTGGGCCTCTTGCCCTGGGGCTGGTCCGGTTGCCTGTTACGTTCGGAAGTGCGGAAAACTTCCGGACGGAGCTGGTCGACTTTGAGGTCGCCGACTTCGACCTCCCTTACAACGCCCTACTTGGCCGTCCGGCCTTGGTCAAGTTCATGGCGGTTGCCCACTATGCCTACATGCTGGTGAAGATCCCCGGGCCTGGGGTCCAATTACGGTGAAGGTGGATAGATCGAAGCCTGCGTCTCGGCAGCAACGCAGGACCTGGCCGGCACCACCTGCTTGGCGCGCGATAAGGATGACAGCCCGAGCTCCCCCCCAGTCAGGACCCGCGCTCCACCCAGACCTTCGGGCGAGGCAAAGGCGGTCCCAGTGGGCGAGGACGGCTCGGGCAAGGTCGTCAAGATCGACACCGACCTCAGCGCCAAATAGGAAGGCACGCTCGTCACCTTCCTCCGGTCCAACCTGGATGTGTTCGCCTGGGAACCATCAGAAATGACCAGGGTCCCTAGGGAGGTGATCGAGCACCGATTGGCAACGCTCCCTGGAGCGCACCCGGTTCGGCAAAAGATCCGGCGGCAGGCGCCAGAGCGGCAGGACGCCATTCGGAACGAGGTGGAGAAGCTTTTGTCTGCCAAGATTGTGCGGGAGGCCACCTATCCGGAGTGGTTGGCCAACCCCGTGCTCGTAAAGAAGTCCAACGGGAAGTGGCGAATGTGCATCGACTTCACCGACCTCAATAAAGCCTGCCCCAAGGACCCGTACCCCCTGCCACGGATAGACATTGTCGTCGACTCCATGGCGGGGTGTGAAGCCCTGTGTTTCCTCGACGCCTACTCCGGGTATCATCAGATCAGTATGGCGCAGGAAGACGAAGAGAAAACTGCCTTTGTGACTCCTCTCGGTGTATACTGCTACGTCAGGATGCCCTTCGGGCTGAAGAACGCTGGTGCCACCTATCAGCGGGCCATGCACATTGTGTTTCGGCCCCAAATAGGGAGGAACCTCGAAGTGTATGTTGATGATCTGGTAGTAAAAACCAAAAAGGCCGATGAGCTTGTCCAGGACCTGGATGAGACCTTCTCCGCCTCGAGAAATATCTTGTATAAAGTTGAATCCCGAGAAGTGCATGTTTGGTGTCTCATCCGAAGCTACTCGGGTTCTTGGTCTCGGCCAATGGATCGAGGTCAACCCAGAGAAGATAGAAGCAATTGAGCGGATGCAGCCGCCTACCAGCCTCAAGCAACTGCAATGCTTGACCGGTCGGCTGGCCTCCCTTGGCCGGTTCATAGCTCGGCTAGGGGAGAAAAGCCTGCCGCTGTTCAAGCTGTTGAACAAGACCAACTCATTTGAATGGACCCCAGAAGCCCAGCAGGCGTTCGAAGGCTTGAAGCAATACCTCTCCTCTCCCCCGGTGCTGGTCGCCCCCGAGCCGGGTGAGCCACTGCTGTTGTATGTGGCGGCTAGCCCCTCCGTAGTGAGTGCGGCGCTGGTGGCAGAGCGAGAAGGCGTCCAACGGCCGGTCTACTACATCAGCAAGATGCTTCACGACGCAGAAACAAGGTACCCTCAGGCTCAGAAGATGGTCTATGCTGTGGTGGTGGCGTCAAGAAAGTTGCGGCACTATTTTCAAGGGAGAGAGATCACAGTGGTCTCCTCATACCCCCTGCGCGAGATCCTCCACAACCGAGAAGCAGAGGGCCGCATCGCAAAGTGGTCCGTCGAGCTGGGGGAGTTCGGTGTCAAGTTCGCTCCTCGTACCGCGATAAAGAGTCAAAGGCTGGCGGACTTCGTCGTCGAGTGGACTCCAGCTGAGTCCGAAGCCGACGAGGTCCCCGCGCCCTCCCCCTGGACGCTCTTCTTCGATGGGTCCTTCAGGCTTGAAGGCGCGGGGGCTGGGGTTCTCCTGGTCTCTCCGACCGGGGACCTCCTCAAGTACGTGGTCGTCCTCGACTTCAAGGCCACTAACAACGTCGCCGAGTACGAGGGCTTGCTGGCTGGGCTCTGGGCCGCCGCAGCCATCGGTGTCCGGCGCCTGCAAGTAAAGGGCGACTCTCTGCTGGTCGTCAATCAGGCAAGGAAAGATTTCTCCTGTCCTGACCCCGTCATGGCGGCGTACCTGGCGGAGGTCAGGAAATTGGAACGGCATTTCGAAGGGTTGGGGTATACTCACATCCCCCGGCGCGACAACCATCTGGCGGACGAGCTCGCCCAGCTCGCCTCAACCAGATCTCCTGTGCCGGTCGGGGTCTTTGAAGAAAGGCTTCCGCGACCGTCCATCGCAGCCCCCGTTTCTGGCGGGGACGATGGTGCTGTCGCTTCAGCCCTCGCCTCTGGAGGGAAAGTGGTTCCGGTGGAAACGCCCGGCCAGGCAGAGTACCCGGACGACCACCTCGTGGTCACTGTACTTGACCGGGAAGGCACATGGATGGATCCGATCCTGGCCTACCTGCGGGATCAAGTGAGCCCCGACGATGACGCGTCAGCAGAGAAGGTAGCATGAAAGGCCAAGTGCTATACCCTGGTGGGCGGGGACTTGTACCGTCGGGGTAAGAACGGAATTCTTCTGAAGTGCATCACTCGGGAAGAGGGGAGCAGTTTGCTCTCGGATATCCATGGAGGCGTGTGCGGGAGCCATGTGTCCGGACGAACGATGGCGGGAAAAGCTTTCCGTCAAGGGTTCTATTGGCCAACCACCCTCCAGGATGCCTGTGAGCTGGTGAGGAGATGTGAGGCGTGCGCCCACGCCAAGCAGATCCACCAACCAGCCCAGGCCCTGCAAACTATCCCGCTCTCTTGGCCCTTCGCGGTCTGGGGGCTGGATATCCTGGGCCCGTTCCCGCGGGCCACAGGGGGCTACACCCACCTGTTCGTCGCCATCGACAAGTTCACTAAGTGGGTGGAAGCCGAGGCAGTAAGATCCATCACCGCCGCAGCTGCGGTCAAGTTCATGCAAGGGATTTTCGCCCGCTTTGGGGTCGCCAACCGCATCATCACCGACAACGGCACACAGTTCACCAGCGCGGCCTTCTTAGATTTCTGCGAAGAGATGGGCACCAAGGTCTGCTTTGCCTCGGTCGCCCACCCCAAGAGCAAAGGCCAGGTCGAGCGGGCCAACGCGCTGGTGCTAAAGGGCCTCAAGACACGGGCATTCGATCGACTCCACAAACGTGGGGCCCGATGGACTGAAGAGCTCCCGGCGGTGTTGTGGTCACTTCGGACTACCCCTAGTCGGGCCACCGGGGAAACCCCTTTCTTCCTGGTCTACGGCGCGGAAGCTGTCCTCCCTTCGAATCGAATCGATCGCCGTAGCGTTCTTTGCGTTCTTGGAAGAAAACCAGGAAGATCTGCATCGGGACGACGTCAACCTCCTGGAAGAGGCACGAGATCAGGCGGCTCTGCGCGCTGCAAGGTACCAGCAAAGTCTCAGGCGGTACCACGCCTCCCGGGTCAATGAGAGAACAGCGTGAGCGACCTGGTCTTGCGAAGAATCCAGTCGCATGCCGGGTCGCATAAACTGTCTCCCCAGTGGGAGGGACCCTTCAAAGTGGTCTCAGTCTCTCGTCCCGGGGCGGTCAGGTTGGCCACTGAAGACGGCGAAGAACTGGCGAACTCCCAGAGTATAGAAAATCTGCGCAAGTTCTACCCTTGATCGGTTGTAAGTCCCAGGCTCTGTTCCCCGACCGGCTGGAGTGTGTCTTCCTCTCCACCGCGGGTCGGGGGAGGCCTTCTGTTCGAAATTAAATATTCACTTTCCTTATCCGAAATAGTTGTTCTTCCTACCCTCTTTTCGGTCTCTTGCCCACTGTCGGGCAGTGCCAGGGCACCTGCCTCCGGTACCCTGCAGCCCTGCAAAAACCCAATAGCAAAGGCGGAATCGCTAAGTGAGAGCGGCGTGCAGTAGTGGGTGATTGGATGGCTAGTTCAGCACGATCCCCAGCACGGTCATGACGCTCCGGGTGTCCCCGTGGGGGTCGGCGACTTGAACACCATTTGCCAAGAACCTAAGGTCCTGCCCCGACTCACTAAGCGTTCGTTCCCTAGAGGCTATCTGGGAGGCAAAATTTTGTTAAGGCAAGGGGTTCGAGGGAAGTGATTCCCTGGCACAAGACCTTAAGTCTTTAAGCGGTCATGTGTTTGTTCGCACGGAACCGGAAAGATAAAAGTCAGAGATCGGCGGCAGCAGGCCAGCAAGAAGCTGCCACCCGAAGAAAATCACTTCCCCAGGCCGGCAGCGGGGCTCAACGGTACCGGCGCGGATGCGGCGCGCCATGTTATGTTCCGGGAAAACCTGGTGGCAACCTCCTCCTCGATGGACGAGGAGGGGAGAATTGGAGCCATCGGACACAGAAGAGTACCGGAACGCGTCGGGGAAGAAGGAGAAGCAAGGGGCTCCAAAGCGCTGAGGAGAAGCAGAGCGAGGGAAGTTGGAAGGAGGAAGAACCGCTCCCCACCTCGGTCAACCTCTTATAAGGCTGCGAGGGAAGGCTCGGCGGGAAAACCGAAAGGGCGTGGCGGTTCGCAAAAAGGAAGTTCAAAAGCCCCATTAAGAAGGCGCGTCCCAAGGGTCGTGCGGCGGTTACAAGGCGGGAATAACTGCACAAACCGCCTTGAAAACCGGAAGAGGGAGAAGATCTCTGTCGGGACCCGAATCTGCAAATCCGGACCCTCTGTGTACCTGCAATAGTTTTGTTTGACTCTGGGTCTTCGCATTCGTTTGTTTCTCAAGGTTTTGCTGCTAAGAATGATTTGGAGATTGCAAGACTTAAATGCATGCTTCTAGTGCAAACCCTTGGTTCCGAACTCCGAACTAAAGTAGGATGTTCCGGGGTAAGAATATTAATAGATGGGGTAGAGTTCCTAGCGAACCTTATTATATTGGAAACCCAGACCTTAGATGTCATCTTGGGAATGGACTGGTTATCCAAGAACAAGGCTATGCTGGATTGTGGGCGAAGGATTATCCAAGCACAAGTGGAATTTCAAGCAACCGCCGTTCGAGATGGACAGCTGATGGTCAACAGCACGAAGGCAATCAGCATAGAAGATGTTTCAGTGGTGAATATCCTGATGTTTTTCCCAAAGATTTGCCTGGAATGCCGCCAGGCAGAGACATAGAATTTGTGATTGAGTTAGTACCTGGTACAGCACCGATAGCCAAGAGACCCTATCGGATGTCAACCGAGGAGCTAGTAGAGATGAAGAAGCAGCTTGAGGAGCTGATGGAAAAAGGATTCATTAGACCGAGTTCGTCGCCGTGGGGAGCGCCAGTTCTGTTCGTCAAGAAGAAGGACGGGAGTTTCAGGATGTGCATTGATTACCGTGCAGTCAATGAAGTCACCGTGAAGAACAAGTATCCGCTACCCAGGATCGATGACCTGTTTGACGAGTTGAGAGGAGCCGGAGTTTTCTCCAAGATTGATTTGAGGTCAGGATATCACCAGTTGAAGATCCGATTAGAGGATATTCCGAAGACCGCATTCTCGTCAAGATATGGACATTACGAATTTACTGTTATGTCCTTCGGTCTGATGAATGCGCCAGCTTACTTCATGAACATGATGAACAAGGTTTTTTATGGAATACCTGGATAAGTTCATCGTTGTGTTCATAGATGATATCTTAGTTTACTCCCGGTCAAGAGAAGAGCACACAGAGCATCTGAGACTAGTTTTGGAGAAGCTGAGAGAACATCAACTCTTTGCCAAGTTCATAAGTGTGATTTTTGGAAAGACAAGGTGGAGTTTCTTGGACAAGTGATGACCGCAGAAGGAGTCACTGTTGATCCAAGCAAAGTAGAAGCTGTGTTACATTGGTAACAGCCGGAGGCGGTGACCCAGATTTGGAGTTTTCTTGGGATGGCAGGTTACTACCGCCGCTTCATTGAAGGTTTTTCGACAATTGCGAGACCTCTTACGCAATTGTTGAAAAAGGAGAATAAGTTTACATGGACGCTGGAGTGCGAAAAAGGTTTTCAGGAGCTGAAAAAATGATTGACATTAGCACCGGTGTTAGTTTTACCGGATGTTAATCAAAGCTTTGATATCTATTGTGATGCATCGCGCCAAGGACTTGGATGTGTGTTGATGCAGAACAGAAGGGTTGTTGCATATGTGTCAAGACAGTTGAGACCGCATGAGGAGAATTATCCGACGCATGACTTAGAGTTAGCAGCTGTAGTGCATGCCTTGTAGTTGTGGCGACACTACCTGATTGGAAATAGATGCGAAGTGTATACATACCATAAGAGTCTTAAATACATCTTCACCCAATCGGATTTGAATATGAGGCAGAGGAGATGGTTAGAATTGATCAAGGACTACAATGTTGGGATCCATCATCATCCCGAGAAGGCCAATCTGGTGGCTGATGCCTTGAGTCAGAAAAGCCATACCGTGAATATGTTGATAGCCACGAGTCAGGACGATCTATGCAAGGAGTTTCAGAAGATGCAGATTGAAGTGGTACCAGAAGGATTCTTGGCCGCACTAGAGATAAAGTCTACCCTAGAAGACCAGATCCGAGAAGGACAGATGGACAATGACAAGGTCTAGCTAATCAAGTCCAAGATGGAGGAAGGCAAGGTGAAAGACTTCAAGCTGGATGAGCAAGGCACGTTGTGGATGGAGGATCGCATATGTGTGCCGAACAAGAAGGAACTAAAATAGCTGATTCTGGAAGAAGCCCATGAATCCAAGTATTCAATTCATTCGGGAAGTGCCAAGATGTACCAAGATCTGAAGGAAAGATTCGGGTGGCCGAGCATGAAGCTTGAAGTTGCCGAGCATGTTGCGTTGTGCGACATATGCCAGAGAGTCAAGGCAATGCATCAGAGGCTAGCGGGACTGCTGCAGCCATTAAAAATACCCGAGTGGAAATGGGAGGAAATCGGAATGGACTTCATTACCGGTTTGCCTAAAACTCAAGGAAGTTATGACTCCATATGGGTTATAGTGGATCGCTTGACTAAGGTCGCCCATTTCATCCCAGTAAAGACCACTTACTCGGGAGATAAATTAGCAAAGTTGTACATGACCAGGATAGTTTGTTTGCACGGAGTGCTGAAGAAGATTATTTCGGACCGAGGTACCCAATTTACCTCGAGATTCTGGAGTAACCTGCATGAAGCCATGGGGACCCGTTTGAACTTCAGTACAGCATATCATCCGCAGACGGATGGACAGACTGAAAGAGTTAATCAGATTCTGTTGGACATGTTAAGAGCTTGTGCATTGGCCTACGCAATCTCTTGGGATAAGAGTCTGCCATATGCCGAGTTCAGCTACAAAAATAGTTATCAGGCCAGTCTACAGATGTCACCTTTTGAGGCACTGTATGGTCAACCTTGTCGGACGCCGTTGAACTGGAATGAGACAGGTGAACGCCGTGTCTTTGGGCTGGACATTCTTCAAGAAGTCGAAGAGCAGATCGCCATGATCCGGGAAAGACTGAAGATAGCTCAGTCAAGACAGAAGAGTTACGCAGACAACCGTCACCGAGACTTGAGCTTTGAACCAGAGGATTTCGTGTACCTTAGGGTTACACCCCTCATGGGAGTTAAAAGATTCCACGCCAAAGGGAAACTCGCGCCACGTTATGTTGGACCATTTAATATTTTGAGCCGCAGAGGCGAAGTTGCTTACCAGTAGGAGTTGCCGCAGTCGTTAGTAGGTGTGCATGATGTGTTCCATGTGTCACAACTGAAAAAGTGCCTTCAAGTACCAGATGAGCAGTCACCGTTAGAATCAATAGAACTGCAAGAGAATCTGACTTACAAGGAGCACCCTGTAAAGATCCTGGACACCATGGATCGAGAGACAAGAAATAAATCGACATGTTTCTGCAGAGTTCAGTGGAGCAACCATGCAGAGAGTGAAGCAAATTGGGAGCGCGAGGAGGATTTGAAGAAAGAATTTCCGAACCTATTCTTTAGTTAGCCCTGAATCTCGGGGACGAGATTCTGTTAAGGGGGAGGTTTGTAACACCCCAATTGTTGCTTTTCATAAGTTTGAATGTTATTTTGCACTTTGGTGAATTTTTGGAATTTTTTGGAATTTATTTGGAATTATTTGGATTTAATTTGAATTTATTCCCTTTTGAAATAATTAAAGAATTTAAATTTACAAATAAAATTTTGCTGGAGATATTTTATTTGAGTCCAAAATGTCTCCTACAGGGGTTAATAATTCTTCGGTGATGGCGTTAACCAGCCACACCGTCAAACCACACCCTTACTATGAACAAAAAGAGGTGACCGAAACCCTTCGGCACCACAACCCCACTTCATCACAAATGAAGCAACTCAATCAAATCCATCATAAATATAGCATTATACATCATCAAAAGTAGCATTCAACATCAAAGCTTAGATACAATATTTAAACGGAAAGCAACGGTACCCATACCCTTTCCTACTGTGCATCCATGTGTGTCAGATTTTAAATTAGTGATTCCACTTACACAAGTTTTAATGTTGCTATCCTATGACAAAATTTTTGTTAAAACCTAGGCCATGTTTCTAAGTTATTCCACATCACATTTTAGTTGTATCCTATAGTATGACACTAAAAATACACATTCCAAGGACCTACTGACCAGCTCACGATACCAAGCAACACCCCATAAATTCGACATTTCCCCTAAAAGCGAGGATAATAAGGAAGCAATTCATAAAAACAAGGTCCATGATAAGCAATTCAAATAGGAATAATATCACGACATCAATACTAGAGACAACAAGTCTAAATCAACCAGGAATCAACCATAAACATAACACATCTCTAAAGGGACAACCATAAACGAGAACTAGTTTAAAGTGAATCACACTGTGTCTATTAGTATTAAAATTTCATCCAACTTATGAATTATTTAAAGCACTAGATCATGTTTGTCGTGATGACATCAGAAAATTTATTGTGTTGCTAGCCCACCCTTCATGCTTACGACTCACGTGCGCTACGAAAACATCAAAACAAACAAGTAGTGAGATTGGGTAATCTCGACAAGCGGAACAACTAATACAAATAACACATCCATCATATATCTAGCATTCCGCATTCCTCATATACAATACCACATCAAAGAGTCCACACCACTTCAGTAAAATGCATATGATTGATGCACATGCTTATGCCATGTTCCTCCTCACCGTGCCCTTTCTCAGAACACACGGTGTTGTACCGTCTTGATCGCGCCGTTGGCGTCAACAAACTTCCAATGCATGATTATGCAGTTAATGCTTCATGCATGAATTCATTCATAACCCCTCCCACTGAGTCCACATGTTTGCATATCATCATATAGCATGGATAGAAAGCAAATATCATAGAGATGAAATGTTTAGACAATTCATCCAGTAAACAACATCATTCTTCACCTTACTCATGATTCATAGCTAAACCACAACATCACAATGCCAGTCAAGATATTGCAATCCTCAAAGCAAGTGATTAAACCATGTATGATTGCTGTAATTGGAGTTTATAGTGAAGGCGAAGCAAACAACAATGTATAGCTTAACAATACAACTACTTCCACTTGCATTTACCGACGTGGGCGATGAACCTAGTTACGCCCAGCAGTGGCACCACCTGAACAAACATTATTTTAGTACATAGCGACATCACAATTCATCACACAATTCAAACACACGCTTCCTACTCCCCGATCCCATTTAAACGCCAAAAACCCTGATCTGTCCGGATCGAACAGCAGCACCCTCTCTTCCCAATTTCGTATCTTTTTTTCTAATGTTCATAAAAATACAACAAAATTACAGTAGCTAGATATTGACGATATCTACAACTTTCATGAAGGTCAAAAATTTCAATTCCGCTGTTAAACATGCCTAAACAACCGTCCAACATAGTGGACGAAATCTGTTTCCAGATTCTGTTCGTCATCTTCCAACAGAGATAACTCTCAGACCGACTCCCCAAAAATTCTGAAAAAATTACAGAAGCTAGGTCGCGACGTTATATACAACTTTCTAGTTATAGGTTTCTGCAGGAAAAATCGTCTAGGTCACGTAAAATGCAAAACAATCTGTGCTACACAATCTCCCCTCTCAGAAACAGCACCACGTGAACAACTACCCTTCTCCCCCATCAAAATCCATCCAAACCAAACACCACCAGATCTAATACCCTCCTAATCCCTAGGTAGAACAGGGGTAAAATATTGGAAATTTTACCTTGAGTTCTCCCTTGAGAACCCACAAAGATTGCGCGACGATCCCCGAAACGGAAATCTGTCCTCCTCTCGAATTTTCCTTCGCGAACCGCGGTAGATCCTCGAACCACCACGCCGGGAAGGAGAAAGGGAGGGGGCGGCTGCCTAGGGGAGGGAGTGGTGGCTGCCAAGGGGAGGAAGTGGTGGCGCCTAGGGTTTGGGGGAGGGGGTGGCGCCACTAAGGGAGAGGTGGGCCGGCCCACCAAGGCGTGGGGAGGAAGGTGGGAAGGAATTCGGCCCAGGCCCAGGTTGCCTCAGCCCAGCTAAAACTAGCCCAAAACTCCAATTTTTTTAATATTAATTGCAGCATAAAACTCAATTATTTCATCTCCCAACATTTCCTTCATTCCTTCCGAAATCGAAACAAGGGAGAAAAAACCCCCCTACGGTAACTCCCAAATTCTAAGGCATCACATCGTGACCGTTGGATCAGGATCCTGATCCAACGGGTTAGATTGAATAGCACGCCTAACGCGTTGATTTAGCACGTCCCGTGCGAGGAAATAGCACGCCACAGCTGGTGACGTCAGCGTGGGGCCCGCATGTCAGCATCTGGCCCAACGGCATCATGACGTCATCCGTAACGTCATGCTGACGTCACGGTGGGGCCCATGAGTCAGCAGTCGTCGGTCGAGCCGTGTTGACGTCAGCAATGACGTCAGCAGTGGGTCCCACGTGTAAGTGACACGTGAACCCGTGGACCGGGTCCACGGTGGGCCAAAACCGAACCGTGGACCGAGTCCATGGACCGGCTGACGTCATAATCGGATTTTTCAATATAAAAATAAATGAATTAATTCGGTTTATTGATTTATTTGAATTTTCAAACTTCAAACTCTTATAACTTTTACATTTTAACTCTGATTTGAACGATTCCAATTTCTAAATTTTTATAAAATCAAGATCTACTCAAATATGAATTATATTTAATTTTTGGACATAAGTTTTTATTTGTTTATATTTAATTAATAGATTCTTTAAACTTTAAACAATTATAACTTTTGCGTTTTAACTTCGATTTGTGCGATTCAAATTTCTAAAAATTTGTAAAATTGTGCATTCTTTGTTTATGAATTTTATTTGAATATTTGAACACTTTTGAGTACTGTTTTACTTATTTATTGCTATTTGCACGCGTTACGAGTAGACATTGAAGTACCCGAAGGCTTTGAAGGAGAAGTGTTGACCCAGGAGCCATCTCAAGACCAAGATCAAGTACTCTTTGAAGGCAAGTTGTGCTTTGACCATGTTGAGCCCATTCTTTTGAAATTATGTTATTTCAAAGTATTGCATGCTAATTTAATTAGAATTTATGTTGAATAATTCTAGGATTAGTTAAATACCTAATTGCTGTATGACACCTTGATGTATATATAATGTATGCCATGAACCCTTTGTCACCCTAGTTGTGGATTATTTAGTTGGACATTATTAAATTGCCAACATGGGTAATTAGACCGTTGTAGTCTATTGCTTAGACCTGCCGCGTAGTCCCAACACGATTTTGGATAATTACATGTTAACATTGACTTAATGACATATGGAACATGTTTTTGAGAAGTGTCATGTGTTATTGATGTTGTTATAGAAGGCACGTGGTGCATGGTAATCAACTAGGGTTTGATAAATAGATTTAGACCGGGGCATGTGGCAAGAATGATCCGGTGGGCCATGATCGGCACCGGGGAAGTTGATTTGGTTCTTCGGGTAGTCTTGCCCTAGTCAACCTAAGGACTTAACCTTGCAAGCCTTTGAGCTGAGTCAAACGTGCAACCACATGTCTGTAATGGGACGGACCTAGTTAATTAAGTTGCTAATAACGTACTTTTGGGACCTCAGGGTGTCAACTATACCTTTTGTGTAGTTGTATGGGGGAGCGTACCGGGGCTGCGGCCAGGTACCCATCTAACGGTTGATTGGCCTAGACTTCGCCTTTGCTAAGGGAAGGGTTAGTGTGCAATAACCGGGGAGGCCCACATGTGTTGTTAGAAGTTTCCGAAAGACTTTGTTACGGGCATTCGCCTTTGTGGTGTTTGGCTGTATCTTGTGGGTAAAGTGCATAACCTCTGCAGAGTGTAAAATCTATTCGAATAGCCGTGTCCGTGGCATTGGACATTGCTCGGGAATTACAGTCAAGGGTTAGACTTTCATGAAAGCAACTTGGACTTGAAACGTTTGGTTGGGTTTAATGATGACGTTGATGGAAATTTGGATTAGGAAAGGGGAAGTGTTTATTAAACCCCTGGAAAAGTTGTTGATACTACATTGCTTCTACTGCTTTCGAATCTACTTATGTTACTTGCTAATTGCTGCTTTACCGCAAATGAACCTGTTAACCTATCCTTTGTAATAAGCCATGCATATAGAACATTAGTTGCATTCTGTGCATGACTTGCTGAGTACCAAGTACTCACCCTTGCCACAATACAACATCAGTTGAAGAAGAATCGATGCCAGCTTTGGAGGAGGAGCTCCAGGAGGAGCCGTCTAACTAGAGAGAGGGCCCAGTCAGTTGCCTGTGGTATACTGGATGGCTCCACGAAATTTACTTTATTCCGCTGCAGTTATTTCTCTTTTAATAAATCTTCGCCCTGCGAGGCGTATCTTTGTAACTTGACCATAAGGTCGAGCAACCAGTTTGGTTACTATAATTAAGGTACTTTCTATTTCGTTGAGTATGAGTGTGATATTTACCGATGCTGAGACTGTGTGCACTAGCATGATCATGGACTAGTGTTGAATACACAGAGGGTCCGGATTTGCAAATTCGGGTCCCGACAACTAGCCGAGGATGCAGTAGTCTGAGTCCCAATTGTCTGGCGTAGAGGGACGGATGGTAATATTCATAAGAAGGTTTTTGTGTGCGGCTCAAAGAACTAAGGCCGATCGAAAAGATGCCCGGGGAAATAATGTGTCTAAAACATTCATCATTAGGATTGTCCAGTCGGCAATAACTGGGGCGCTCGTACTCTAGATCATCAATCTACCGGTACGGAAGGAAGTCTGAAAGAGGGACACTCTCGGTCCCATAGAAATAAGAAAAGTACCACGTGAAGGACGCTACATCGTGTTTCCGATCCCTGGTCATGACTTGGGACAAAGCTTCTCCATATGACCGGCAACGCTTGAAGGGTGGTTCTTCATCTTCTGATTCATCTAGTGAGTCTTCGCAAGGGAATTGAAGTATTGAAGACGGAGCAAACTCAAAGGTGCGCTGAAATTGGGCCATCAACTAGAGTTGGATGTACCAGAGAGGCCCTCCCTGATGCCCGACGGCGTGAGAGGTGGCAGTGCCATTCAGTTTCGAGGTGATAAGATGCATTGTTCGGTAAACTGCACCTAGCAGAAGCTTCCCCATGGCTATCTTTGCCTGCGACCAGAGCTTCAACTAGAGCCTGGAAGCTAGTAGTAGGACCCAAGGTAGCACCATAGAAGAGGAATTTATCCAAAAACATGTTCAGGAAAGCCGTATGCTCGCGAGGTTTTACCGGACCTGATGATCGGCTATCTTCTCTGATATATTGGGACCAGCCGATCTTGGTTGATAGCTGGTGAGTGGTAGATCTTGACGAAGTGTTCTTTGAGCAAATGCTGGTGGAATATAAAGTGATTGAACATAGGAAAATTTATGATGCGGCGTCCCGAGGAGATAACTGCCGAGGAGGAAGAAGGATGAAGGTGATGACACCTTTCGAGGCTCGATGGTCAATTTTTTGGACATGTTCACACATATCCCAAAAATGGGGGGGGGATATGTTAGCACCCAAAATTGAGCGACCGAGATAGGCACAACCTTGGCACGAGTCTAAAATCATCAGAGTGAACTAGGTTAGTAAAGGGCGGTGAATAGATAATTTGGAAGAGCACAGTTGTATGGAAATACATGGGGCGGAAGGAAAGACCGGAGCTAACACGACCTGGACTAAATATAATCATGTCCGAAATGGAAAGGGAGAGTTCAAGGCCGATACGAGTGGATTAAGAGACTGAAGCAGATACGATCAGGCCTAAGGGTTATAAAAGGAGGTCGATGAGCTGCGTCAAAAAGAAGAACACATCCAAACAACCAATCAATCAATTACCTTACTTTTCAGCATTAGGAGTAGTCTTTTAGTCTTGTAATCTTTTTTTGTGAAATCATGTGCTGAAAAATTGGCTTAGAATTGAATTTGCAAATATGTTTGTTCATGTGTTTTGTCAATTTGACAAGAAGCAGTAAGTTTCGCTTTTGCGCCGGACCAAGATCTCAAGAAACAGTAAGTTTCCCATCTACGACGGACAAACTTTGTTGGTCTGTCGTGGACATGCTTTTGAACTCATTGAGCCAAACTCAATTTTCCTCAAAAACCAGTAAGTTGTGCATGTACGACGGACAAAGTTTTTGGGTGCATGAATGAGCGTGTTTTTGAGCTCATGAGTCGAACTCAATCTTCCAAGAAACCAAGAAGTTTTGCATGTACGGCGGACAAACTTCTTTGGTCGATCGTGAATGGCTTTTTGAGGTTTGATTTTCATGTACGACGGACCGATTTTGTTTGTCCGTCGTGAGCGTGTTTTCGCTGAATGATTTCTTCTTGGAACCGAAACTTTCACTTGTACAACGGACCGATTTTGTCTGTCCGTTGTGAATGATTTTTGAGTGATTTTTCATGTGTACGCCGGACCATATTTCCTTGTCCGTCGTGAATGAGTTTTCTTTGAATTAGGGTTTTGGCGAAATTGAAATAATTTGAATTTGAGATTATGAAATTTGTGATGATTTCATGATGCTTCTTTTGAAGTGGACTTTATGCAATGCTCATGTGAGTAGTTGCATGGATTGACATTGAGTCAAGTCGTGGACTTGTGCTCGGATTTGTTTTGTGGTTTGTTCATGTGCGGTATTGCTCGAAGACGAATGTGGTCGATGACGGGACCGGAACTAGGTTCATGGAGGAACGAAGGTTCGAGACTAGGTTCTGGAGGAACTAAGGTCTGGGTGGTCAAGGATGTCATGCGCGACGTTCGGGCTGAGAGAAGGGTGCGCAGGACGAATGGTTCGTCACGTGAGAATGGCAGGAGGTCATGCGCGTGCAGGGTGTTAGGCACGTGAGTATGGCGGTGGCCATCTGGCGTGCAAAGTGTTAGTCACGTGAGTATGGTAGGGTTGCCATATGTGTGCAAGAGTTGTACTCGGCCAGGTTGGGCCAAGTAGAGTTGTGTTGAATCACAGATTCCTTCTAGGGAATAGGAATCGTATTGAGAACTCCTTGTGGGTTGGTGCTTTAAATAGGTGGGGTCTCTGTTGAAAGGCTCCAAGTAGAGCTGGCGCATCAAGCTTTGAGCTTTGTTTTAGGAGTTTGTACTCTTTTGATGAGAGTATTTTAGACAAGAAATAAAGATCAATTCTTCCAAGATTTTGCGTGCTCTGATAACCACGTCGCTCTGGTGTTTTCTGTTTTGGTTCTTGTTTGCATGCTTGTTCTAATTCTAGATTGGTTTTTGATCGTTGAGTTTCATCTTGATTTGATCCATCAAAAACCGTTCTAGGGTATTGATTTAGAGTTTCTCAAAGTCTAGTTGATTAATCTTTTGAAGATCTTGTTTAATCTTGAAGTTTTGATTAGATTGATTCTCGTCAAGTTCTGAAACAGCAAGCTTGCGAAGCTTATAACTTTTGATCCGTAAGTCCGATCGAGCTGATTCTTTTTGGGTTCGGTTCGTACTGGAATCTAGTTTCTTGTGTCCAAATTTCAGATCGATCCGACGGTTGGATCTCCAGGAATTCGCGTTTTACTGAACCTCTGTCATTCTGTTTTTGTCGAAAACGAGGCAATTATTTGGTTCTGTTTTGGGGTGAACTTTTAATAGGTCAAGAATTTGGTTTTAGCTTCCGCACAATCATTCACCCCCCCTCTGATTGCTATATTCGTATACTTCGATCCTACAAGTGGTATCAGAGCAAGGTTTCTCTAATCTATCTTAACCGGTGATTAGATCAATGGATCGTTATTCGACAAAACCATGTGTGTTCGATGGTGTTGATTTTCAGTTTTGGAAGGCCAAGATGGAGGCGTTCATCCAAGCACAGGGCTTCACAATTTGGGAGAAGGTCTACAAGCCATATGAAGTCCCTGCAAACGACAACGTCAACGACACCAATCGCACACATGTTGAAGCAAATAGCAAGGCGCGCAACTTGATCATCCAAGGCTTGGGACGCAGCCGACTTTGATCGTGTGGTTCATCTTCGATCCGCATATGAGGTATGGAAATCTCTTTGTGATTACCATGAGGGTTCTAACATCTTGTCAAAGAGGTTCGCCAAGATATTTACAAAAAAAAGAATACATGCGTTTTGAGATGAAACCTAGTGAATCTGTAGATGACTTCTTTGCGTTTCAATAAAATTCTTAGCAATCTACGTGTTGTTGGAGTTAGCTACATCGATGCTGAAAATGCTCGACAATTGCTTAGTGCTTTGGACATGTCGGTGTGGGAGATGAAAGTAACATCTATACAAGAATCTACTACCATGAGCACACTCACATTAGATGTTCTTTACTCTAAGTTGAAAACTCATGAGTTGGATGTTCTTGCCAGGAAGGGTAACATTAAATCAATTGCTTTGATCTCTAACCCTAACATGTCAAATGCAAATTCTTCTTCTAGCTTTGCCTTGTCTTCCATGTCTTCTTTAACGGATGAGCAACTTGAAGAGTTTCTGAAGAAGATCTGGCACTACTCTCTTCTCGCTTTAACAAAGCTTTGCGAGAATGTGAGAATGAGAAAGAGAGGTGGTCCTCCAAGATGCTATGAGTGTGGTGACCTCAACCATATTCGCACAAATTGTCCTAAGCTTGCAGGAAAAACATCAAAGGAGGAGAAGGACAACGACGGAAGGAATGAG
Source organism: Rhipidocladum racemiflorum (assembly GCA_036346355.1). Taxonomy (NCBI): domain Eukaryota; kingdom Viridiplantae; phylum Streptophyta; class Magnoliopsida; order Poales; family Poaceae; genus Rhipidocladum; species Rhipidocladum racemiflorum. The sequence goes on along the minus strand of CM070577.1, from coordinate 43,062,544 downwards.
AAGAAAAGGTTCTCGTCAAATGATAGGAAGAAGAAGAGCTTCATCAACCGCAAGGTGGTTCACGAGTTCTTTCCGCTCTTGAACAAGTCAATTTGAGCGATGTGGACTCGGAGAGCAGCGAAGATGATGCAACTCCAAGCAAGCATGATTTGATAGGATTATGTCTCATGGCAAGCAGCAAGGATAGCTTCACCGAGGACGACCACGACAGCGACTTCAATGAGGTAGATCCCTCTTATGATGAATTAGCTATTCTTTGTTGCTCGTCTTGGAAAATTGCTTGACAAACGTGATAAGAAGATTAAGAAACATGATTTCATTATTGAATCATTGAATGCTGAAATTGCTAGACTTAAGACTTTGATTCCTAGTGATGATACTTGCAAATCATGTGACTTAATTTACAATGAGCTCACCTTGCTTAGGAAAGAACATGCTCTTTTGTTGCATCTAAATGAGAAAAATGAGAAACATGTTGTACATGCTAGCTGTTCCATTGATGATTTGCATAGTTCAACTTCTTGTTCTAAATGCTCAACTCTTGAATTAAAATTGAAAGATGCAAATGCTAGGGTTTCTCAATTAACTGATAATTTGCTTTCACATGAAATTCTCTCATGCTCAACTTATGCAGCAAAAGGAAAAGTAGATGTTCCTGCAATAATTGTTTAACTCTTGCTAAGAAAGTTGATTACTTGCAAAATTCTTTGGAGCGTTTCACTAATGGCAAGAAGAAGTTGAACATGATTTTGGATCAATCTAAGGTTAGCACAAACAAGAGAGGTTTAGGTTTTGATCCTTATGCCACATATGAAACTAAACCTCGCCTTTGTTGTTCGGGCTCCTTGCAAAATTGAGTTATCTAATGAGCCTAAGAAAATTGCTTTTCAATCTCTTGGTTTTTATCTTCTACTATGATGAATGCAAAATGTGCTTTTACTTTGTTAAAGCTAAACATCATGTCAAGTACACTTGCACTCATTGTGGTAGAGATGGACACTTAGTAGATTTTGCTTTAGACTAGCCAAACACAAAGAAGGAAAGAAGCGAGGCTAGGTCAAATTTCAGCAAAGCACATTTTTATGCGCCTAGAGTGATGAAAACACCTTCTGTTCCTACAAACATGGGAAAAGGCAAATCTGATTTTGTGCATAAAAATTATCGTGTTGTACCCTCTTTGTTTGCGTCGTGTGTCTCGATCTTGGATTCCCAAAAATCTCATTCCTAACCCGATCTGAGGCCTCGACATGTTTTGCTATGTAGGCTTCTCGCGCAAGGAAGGAGAACATATGGCTAGTGGATTAGGATGCTCACGCCACATGTCCGGTGATAAGAATTGGTTCTCCTCCTCACTCGTGCATCTCGTCTTTGAAAGTGTTACTTTTTGAGATGCTTCTTCCTCTTCTGTTGTGGCAAAAGGTACAATAAAGGTAAGTGACAAGTTTATGTTCAAAGATGTGGCTCTTATTGAAAATTTGAAATATAACTTGCTTTCTGTCTCACAAATGCTTGATGAAGATCTTGAGATAAGCTTTAAGAAAAATGAATGCAAAGTGCTAGATGCTTCAGGTGATCTTGTGTTCAAAATTTCTCGTTTTGGAAGAGTCTTTAAAGCTGATTTTGATGCATCACCTTCTTCTAAGCATAGGTGTCTAATTGCCAATGTTTCTAAAGATTTATTCTTTTGGCATCGTAGACTTGGTCATGTTGGTTTTGATCATCTTACTCGTGTAAGTGGTTTAGATCTTATCGTGGCCTGCCTAAGCTTAAGGGTGATAGCAATCTAGTATGTTCTTCTTGTAGACATGGTAAGATGATTGCGAGTTCACATCCACCTCTTACCATGATGATGACAAGCGCTCGGGACAGCTTCTACATCTTGATACTGATTGGACCATCTCGAGTTCAATCCTTTGGAGGCAAGCGGTATGTGCTTGTGATTGTTGATGATTTTTCTAGATACTCTTGGGTGTATTTTATGGCATCTAAGGATGAGGCTTTTAGTCATTTTAGAAGTCTTGTTCTTAGGCTTTCGTTGACCATCCGAGGAGCTCTCAAAGCTATTAGAAGTGATAATGGGAACTGAATTCAAAAATGCTTCCTTTGATCTCTTTTGTCTTTGAAAAGGAATTGATCATCAATTTTCATCTCCTAGAGTGCCTCAACAAAATGGTGTAGTCGAAAGAAAAAGCAGAGCGTTAGTTGAGATGGCTAGAACCATGTTAGATGAACATCTCTCTCCTAGAAATTTTTGGGCTGAAGCTATTTCAAGCTGCTTGTTATGTTTCAAAGCGTGTGTTTTTGAGATCAAAATTGGGTAAGACTCCATATGAGCTTCGGTTTGGACATAGACCTTCTGTTTCTCACTTTCGAGTTTTTGGATGCAAATGTTTTGTCTTGAAATCTGGAAATCTTGATAAATTTGAAGCTAGATCAACTGATGGCATTTTCTTGGATATCTGCTCATACTCGTGGCTATCGTGTGCTTGTTTTGGAGACTAACAAAATTGTGGAAACTTGTGAAGTTACTTTTGATGAGGCTAGTCCAGGCACTAGTCCAAGTGATGCAGTACAAAGCGCATACATTCGGGGAGAAAATCTTTGAAGATGATGATGATGTTGAAGATGAGGTCTTGACTCTTCCTAATGCACAACAAGATGTAGCACCTTTGGCACCTACTACTACATCACCTACTGACTAACCATCCACAAGATACAACATCATCTGTACATGCTGAAAATGAAGAAGGAGAAGGAGAAGTCTCAAAAGCCAATGCTCCCTTGTACATTCAAAAAATGAATACAACTGAACAAATGAATGGAGACCTAAATGAGAGAGTCACTCGATCCAGGTTTATTCATTCGACACTCATGCTCATTCCGCTTTAGTTGCTTCTTTTGAACCCAAAGATATATCTCATGCATTATCGGCGAATCTTGGATCAATGCCATGCATGAAGAAATAGAGAATTTTGAGCGAAATAAAGTTTGGAAACTTGTCTCACCTCCTCCAGATTTTAATGTTATTGGAACTAGATGGGTTTTCAAAAATAAACAAAGTGAGGATGGTGTTGTTGTTAGAAACAAGGCTAGATTGGTTGCTCAAGGTTACACTCAAATTGAAGGCTTAGATTTTGATGAAACCTTTGCTCTGTTGCTAGAATTGAAGCCATTAGAATCCTTTTAGCTTTTGCTGCATCCAAAGGTTTCAAATTGTATCAAATGGATGTGAAAAGTGCTTTTCTTAATGGCTACATAAATGAGGAGGTTTATGTCAAGCAACCACCTGGTTTTGAAAATCCAAAGTTTCCAAATCATGTGTTCAAACTATCAAAAGCTTTGTATGGTTTGAAACAAGCCCCTAGAGCATGGTATGATAGGCTAAAAACCTTTTTACTTGAAAAAGGCTTTTTAATGGGAAAGGTTGACAAAACTCTCTTTTACTCAAGCAAGGCAATGATCAACTATTCGTTCAGATTTATGTTGATGATATTATCTTTGGTGGTTCATCTCATGTTTTAGTGTCTGAGTTTTTAGAAACAATGAGGAAGGAGTTTGAGATGAGTATGATGGGTGAGTTGACATACTTTTTGGGATTTCAAATCAAGCAAACGAAGGATGGTACTTTTGTACATCAAAGCAAATACACGAAAGACTTGCTACATCGCTTTGGAATGGAAAACAGCAAGCCGATCATGACACCCATGGAGAGCACTTGCGCACTTAACCACGATGAAGATGGTGAGCAGGTTGATCAAAAGGAATATAGAAGCATGATAGGTTCACTTTTGTACCTCAACGCATCAAGGCCGGATATACAATTTGCTGTATGCTTGTGTGCTCGTTTTCAAGCTTCCCCACGTGCTTCACATCGACAAAATTTGTCAAAGGATTTTCGTATCTTCATGGAACTCAAGATTTTGGCATTTGGCTTTCTGCTTCCTCATGCATTAGTTTGAGATCTTTTACGATGCTGATTTTGGAGGATGTAGAATTGATAGGAAAAGCACTTACGGTTCATGTCACTTCTTGGGAAATTCTCTCATTGCATGGTCATCTAGAAAGCAATCTTCATTTGCACAATCAAGCTATTGAATCTGAATATGTGGCTGCTGCTAGTTGTTGTTCTCAAATTCTTTGGATAGTAGCTACACTTAAAGATTATGGGGTTATTTTGGATAGTGTTCCTCTTACGTGTGATAACACTAGTGCAATTTGCATTGCTAAGAACCCTATGCAACATTCAAGAACAAAACATATTGACATCGATTTCACTTTCTTAGAGATCATGTTGAAAAAGGCAACATTGTGTTTCATCATGTGGATCTTGAACATCAATTGGCGGACATTTTCACAAAACCTTTGTCTTCTTCTCGTTTTGCTTTTATTCGGGGAGAACTTGGAATTGTTCATCCAATGGGATTGTTTTGAAGGGGAGTTTCTTTGCCAAGTTCTTTCACTTGATGAGCTCACTTTATCATATTTCTTTATATACTATATAATTGAGCTAATATATGATAATCTAAATTGTCTCACTTGAACTAAGAATGACATTGCGGAATTCCCTGATCTGATTGCCTATAGCTAAATACTCTGTGATATCTTACTCTTCTAGGCTTGATATTGAATCCTCTTGACAAATTTGGGCTATGAAGCAAGTGTGGTTTCAACTTTACTCTTTCATAAGACCATTTAATCATTTTTGCATGTTTATAATCAAAGAAAAAGAAAAAAGAAAAGGGAATAAAAAAAAGGGGTGTTAAAAGCAAAAGCTTCAAGTTGTATGCTTCAGGCATGCTTTCCTTAAAAAATAAGATGTATGCTTCAAGCATGCCATTCCCTCAAAGATAAGATGTATGCTTCAAGCATGCCACATGCGATTTATTGTTTAAAGATTAAATTGGTCTACTAGATTGGAGTTGAAACTACTTGCTCGCCCTAAGTTGTTAGTTGCTTCAATTTTTTAAAGCCTTGCTTTTTCTGCTAAGATCTTGCTTAGTACTTGGCTATAGTTGACTAAATTGAGGTTGAGATGCATGTCATTCCCTAACTTGTTAAAATCACTTCAAGATCATGTATTTTGCATATTATGTGATATATAAGGTTATATGATCGAATGAGCTCATCTTTTCCTATCTTGGCACTCCCTTGTTTCTCCTTGTGAAATCTTTGCTACAGGAAAAATTTTGAACCTGTTCTCTCTTTTACTCTTGATGAATCCATTGTCAAAGGGGGAGAAATTTGGAAATCATTGAAGAGTTTAAGGAAAAAGGGGGAGAAGAAAAAGGGGGAATTGTTTTTGGATTTTTGAGATATTTTTGTAGAAGTTTGGAGATTTTTGGAAATTTTGGGCACATTCCACATACACACACATTTTCCAACTCAGGGGGAGATATTGTTTTGCATTTTGGTCAAAGGGGAATTGTGTTTTCTTTTGGTCCTTGATCCTTTGGATTTCAAAATCTTTTGTAAAGTGAATGCCAATTGTTCAATTCTTAGTGGTGTTGCCAATGTTTTCATCAAGGGGGAGATTGTGAAATCATGTGCTGGAAAATTGGCTTAGAATTGAATTTGCAAATATGTTTGTTCATGTGTTTTGTCAATTTGACAAGAAGCGATAAGTTTCGCTTTTCTTGGCGGACCAAGATCTCAAGAAGCAGTAAGTTTCCCATCTACGACGGACAAACTTTGTTGATGCTGCGTGGACATGCTTTTGAACTCATTGAGCCAAACTCAATTTTCCTCAAAAACCATTAAGTTGTGCATGTCTGACGGACAAAGTTTTGGAGTGCTGTAAATGAACGTGTTTTGAGCTCATGAGTCGAACTCAATCTTCCAAGAAACCGATAAGTTTTGCATGTCACGGCGGACAAACTTCTTTGGTCGATCGTGAATGGCTTTGAGGTTTGATTTCGCATGTCACGACGGACCGATTTTGTTTGTCCGTCGTGAGCGTGTTTTCGCGAATGATTTCTTCTTGGAACCGAAACTTTCACTTGTACAGCGGACCGATTTTGTCTGTCCGTTGTGAATGGTTTTTTGAGTGATTTTTCATGTATGCGCGGACCATATTTCCTTGTCCGTCGTCGTGAATGCGTTTCTTTGAATTAGGGTTTTGAGCAGAATTGAAATAATTTGAATTTGAGATTATGAAATTTGTGATGATTTCATGATGCTTCTTTTCAAGTGGACTTTATGCAATTCTCATGTGAGTAGTTGCATGGATTGACATTGAGTCAAGTCGTGGACTTGTGCTCGGATTTGTTTTGTGGTTTGTTCATGTGCAGGTATTGCTCGAAGGCGAATGTGGTCGATGATGGGACCGGAAACTAGGTTCATGGAGGAACCGAGGTTCGGGACTAGGTTCGAGGAAGGCGAGGTCTTGGTGGTCAAGGATGTCATGCGGGGCGTTCGGGCTAAGAGAATGGTGCACATGAAGAATGGTTAGTCACGTGAGAATGGCGAGGAGGTCATTCGCGTGCAAAGTGTTAGTCACGTGAGTATGGCAGGTGGCCATGCAGCGTGCAAAGTGTTAGTCACGTGAGTATGGTAGGGTTGCCATACGGCGTGCAAGAGTTGTACTCGGCCAGGTTGGGCCAAGTAGAGTTGTGTTGAATACAGTTCCTTCTAGGAATAGGAATCGTATTGAGAACTCCTTGTGGGTTGGTGCTTTAAATAGGTGGGGTCTCTGTTGAAAGGCACCAAGTAGAGCTGAGCGCATCAAGCTTTGAGCTTAGTTTTAGGGTTTGTACTCTTTTGATGAGAGTATTTTAGACAAGAAATAAAGATCAATTCTTCCAAGATTTTTGCGTGCTCTGATAACCACGTCGCTCTGGTGTTTTCTGTTTTGGTTCTTGTTTGCATGCTTGTTCTAATTCTAGATTGGTTTTTGATCGTTGAGTTTCATCTTGATTTGATCCATCAAAAACCGTTCTAGGGTATTGATTTAGAGTTTCTCAAAGTCTAGTTGATTAATCTTTTGAAGATCTTGTTTAATCTTGAAGTTTTGATTAGATTTATTCTCGTCAAGTTCTGAAATAGCAAGCTTGCGAAGCTTATAACTTTTGATCCGTAAGTCTGATCGAGCTGATTCTTTTTGGGTTCGGTTCGTATTGGAATCTAGTTTCTTGTGTCCAAATTTCAGATCGATCCGACGGTTGGATCTCCAGGAATTCGCGTTTTACTGAACCTCTGTCATTCTATTTTTGTCGAAAACGAGGCAATTATTTGGTTCTGTTTTGGGGTGAACTTTTAATAGGTCAAGAATTTGGTTTTAGCTTCCGCACAATCATTCACCCCCCCTCTGATTGCTATATTCGTATACTTCGATCCTACATTTTTCTTGTAATACACGTTGATCAACACGAGTTGCACATCGCCAGTTGTTGGTTTTTGTTGCAATACACCCTACCAAGCTTTACTTTCTTCTTGATCTTGCTGCGCATCGCCTTTTTTGGGAAAAGTAGGCTTTTACCTCATTCGATCGGCTTCGCAAGGGTTGATTGGACTTACCGGATTCCTCGATCTATCTTTGGTTCACTGCGGACCAATTGAGATCAACCTATCTAAGAGCCCTTGATCATTCTCACGATCGATCGTGTTGGGGAACACGTCTCTTGCCGATTGCATGACCAAATCGGGTGGCATGCCCGCAAATCTGAACCGGCGTTCTCGTGTGTTGGCGGCGATCGACCCGTCGTTAGGCTTTCAGCGCCAACAACAAGGATGAACCACAAGAGAAGATGAAGAGCGGTGAGGACTTCTCCGGCATGTGCTTCATGGCGGATGCCAACTGATGTCATTAACTCGAGGTATGTCAGTGACATGGATGAGGTACCCTCCTATGACCAGCTCAATGATGCTTTCTGCAATCTAGGAAAATTTCATGATAGATCTAGAGCTAGATGTACGAAGTTAGAGAAGTAAGTAGGTACCTTGTCTTGGGAGTTAGCTTCACTTAAATCATGTTCCTCCCGAGACTTTGATAGCTGTACTCTCTGTGATGCTTTGCTTGTGGATCTTGAGAACCTAAGGACCATGCATGATAGTGTGCTTTTTGAGCTTGAGGGTCTTAGGTCGAAGAGTACTAGTATTGTTCCTTCTGATGTCATTCCTGTTGATGCTAGTTTTCTTCATGCTCATACTACTGCTTCATGTGAAAATTATCCTAAGTTGCTAACTGAAATTGATGCCATGAGCAATCACCTTAGGAAGCTTTCTGTTAGAAATGATAAACTTGAATTGCATGCTTCTAAGGACCCAGTCAGCTCATGTGAAGGATGTATGCAACTAAAAAATGACTATGATGATTTGATTCTTGAGAATTCTAAATTTGCTAAGGATCTACTAGCTAAATCACTAAATGGTTGCATGCTATGTGTTGGGGGTAAGGGATGATGTGAACCGAAACCACGTAGAGCTTAGGAAGAAGCCAGAAGCCTAGGTTGGTAGAATTAGAGATGCTCCTTGTGTTTCCTGTGAGTCTCTCAAAATTGAGGCAGCCGTGTATAGGGAGAGATATGCACACGCTATTCGATCCTCTTCTTCATCTTCTTCTACTCCTCCTTGCTCTTCTTGTGCCTCAATTTTCGGGAGTGTCAGTATGTTATGAGCACTCTCGAGAAGTTTGTTGGAGGCAAGAAGAAGCTCAATCTCATCCTAGACCATTCCAAGATTAGCAGATTTAATCAAGGTCAAGGGTTTGATTACTTGGAGCATGCACGGGTGCATCCGCCTACTGTTGTGCGTGCCTCCAAGAGTGGAGAGATTGTGGTTGCTCCACAGATGAGCACCACTATGTTTAGGTCAGCTAGAATGGTCCACGGGATCTCTGACGAGAAGGTGACACCACCTGCTACTTCAGCCCCTAAGGAGAAGTATACTTGCACCTTCTGTCAGAAGGATGGACACCTTGCTGATTTCTGCTTTAGACGCGCCAAGATCACTCGGCATGAGCGTGTTCGTGCCTTTAGGGGTATTCAGGGTCATCCCCAGACTCTGAGTGCTCCTAAGGCACACACTGCTTCTAGACAGGTTAGAGAGTTGCTTGTTTTTGGACAACGTATGGGGCTTGGTTTTCAAGCTTCTACCTCTGGTTTTCGACCCGAAGCTGTCCTGAGTAAGTCCCTCCATTGTCCTCATGATATTCTTCGTTCTTCACATCGAGGTAGATATCAGTGGTGTGAATTTGCTTCCTCCAGCAGGAGGTTTGGGAAGCAGCACCAGGATGGTTCGGCCTTTGCCTGCTGGCGGACCTACCCTACACTTGCTCTCGGGCATCCTCTGGGGAGCTATCTACGAGTTTGTGAGGTCAAGTCACAGAGAGACGCTAGATTGCATTCTTCTGCTCCTTTGACCAGTTCTTCTTCTACTCGGGTGACTCAGTATTGGGTTCGTAGATATGCATTGATCTGTCCTGGTACTGAGACATCTGTTTTGTTCTCATTGATTCAGGTTTCTTAGGACAGGGAAGAGGGAGGTTTGGATCGTAGACTCCAGCTGTTCACGCCATATGACCAGAAACTCCTAATGGTTTTCTTCTCTGGTCAGAGCTCCCGGTGATGAGGTGATCACCTTTAGGGATGCTTCGTTAGGTAGAGTCATCGCTAAAGGTACCATTTGCATTAATGATCATTTCATTCTTAAGGGCGTTGCCTTAGTCGATGGTGCAATACAATTTGCTTTCAGTTTTTCATCTTATCGATGACAAATTTGAGAGTAAGCTTTAAGAGTAGCACTTGTAGGATACTCTATTCTTCTGGAGGAGTTAGTTTGCGTGATTTCTTAATTTGGGAGAGTCTTTCGTGCTAATTTTTCTTCTTCTTAAGAGACTCTCTTCACTGTTTACTTGCTTGAGTCCTGTGTTCTCTCCTTCTGGCATAGGAGACTTGGTCATATTGGCTTTGATCATTTGACCCGAGTTAGCGGCCATGACCTCATTCGTGGTTTGCCCAAACTCAAGCTGCTCAAAGATATTATTTGATATCCTTACCGACATGTCAAGATGGTTGCAGCTTCTCATCCCCGATCACCGAATGATGGCGATGCACCAGGACAACTTTTACATATGAACACTATTGTTCCAGCTTGAGTGCGATCGGCGAGGGAAGTGGTACATTCTTGTCATAATCGATGATTTCTCGAGGTATTCTTGGGTGTTCTTCATGACCTCAAAGGATGAGTCCTTTTCTCACTTTAGGGGTTTGGTCCGTAGGTTGTCCATTGAGCTCCTAGGTGCCTTACGAGCGATTCGAAGTGGCAATGGCACAGAGTTCAAAAACTCCTACTTTGGCAGCTTCTATGAGGAGTTTGGCATAGAGTATCAGTTCTCTTCTCCATACATCCCTCAGCAGAATGGCGTAGTGGAGAGGAAGAAACGAGGACCTTTGGTTGAGGTGGCCGAGGCGATGCTAGATGAGTACAATACTCCTAGGAAGTTTTGGGCTGAGGCTGTAGCTACAGCATGCCATGTTGCCAATAGAGTTTTTCTTAGGGTACACTTGCACCGCATTTCTTATGAGTTGAGATATGGGCGAAAGCCCAGTGTGTCTCATTTTTGTGTTTTCGATTGCAAGTGCTTCTTCTTGAAGTCTGGGAACCTAGACAAGTTCGAGTCGCGCTCTGCTGATGGGATCTTTCTGGGTTACTCAACTTCTTCCTATAGCTATAGGATTTGGGCTGTAGACTTGGGTAGGATAATAGAGACCTATGAGGTGACATTTGATGAGGCTAGTCCCGGTGCTAGACCAGATATTTTAGGCTCTTCTCCTCTTTCCTAGTCTATTTTCACAGAGGATGACGATGACGGAGATGAAGGTGTCTTACCTGATCCAGTCTCCATTCCTACTCCCGAGGTGCCTCCAGTTTCCATCTTTGCACCTCAGGGAGATCAGCCCTAACCCTCAGACTCTTCAGCAGCCAGTGGCTCTGTCCCTACTTCTCCGTTGTGAATGGTTTTTTGAGTGATTTTTCATGTGTACGCCGGACCATATTTCCTTGTCCGTCGTGAATGAGTTTTTGCTGAATTAGGGTTTTGAGCAGAATTGAAATAATTTGAATTTGAGATTATGAAATTTGTGATGATTTCATGATGCTTCTTTTGAAGTGGACTTTATGCAATGCTCATGTGAGTAGTTGCATGGATTGACATTGAGTCAAGTCGTGGACTTGTGCTCGGATTTGTTTTGTGGTTTGTTCATGTGCAGGTATTGCTCGAAGACGAATGTGGTCGATGACGGGACCGGAACTAGGTTCATGGAGGAACTGAGGTTCGGGACTAGGTTCAGGAGGAACTGAGGTCTTGGTGGTCAAGGATGTCATGCGGGACGTTCGGGCTAAGAGAATGGTGCACATGAAGAATGGTTAGTCACGTGAGAATGGCAGGAGGTCATTCACGTGCAAAGTGTTAGTCACGTGAGTATGGCGGTGGCCATCTGGCGTGCAAAGTGTTAGTCACGTGAGTATGGTAGGGTTGCCATACGGCGTGCAAGAGTTGTACTCGGCCAGGTTGGGCCAAGTAGAGTTGTGTTGGATACGGATTCCTTCTAGGGAATAGGAATCGTATTCAGAACTCCTTGTGGGTTGGTGCTTTAAATAGGTGGGGGGTCTCCTGTTGAAAGGCACCAAGTAGAGCTGAGCGCATCTAGCTTTGAGCTTGGTTTTAGGGTTTGTACTCTTTTGATGAGAGTATTTTAGACAAGAAATAAAGATCAATTCTTCCAATATTTTTATGCGTGCTCTGATAACCACGTCGCTCTGATGTTTTCTGTTTTGGTTCTTGTTTGCATGCTTGTTCTAATTCTAGATTGGTTTTTGATCGTTGAGTTTCATCTTGATTTGATCCATCAAAAACCGTTCTAGGGTATTGATTTAGAGTTTCTCAAAGTCTAGTTGATTAATCTTTTGAAGATCTTGTTTAATCTTGAAGTTTTGATTAGATTGATTCTCGTCAAGTTCTGAAACAGCAAGTTTGCGAAGCTTATAACTTTTGATCCGTAAGTCCGATCGAGCCGATTCTTTTTGGGTTCGGTTCATACTGGAATCTAGTTTCTTGTGTCCAAATTTCAGATCGATCCGACAGTTGGATCTCCAGGAATTCGCGTTTTACTGAACCTCTGTCATTCTGTTTTTGTCGAAAACGAGGCAATTATTTGGTTCTGTTTTGGGGTGAACTTTTAATAGGTCAAGAATTTGGTTTTAGCTTCCGCACAATCATTCACCCCCCTCTAATTGCTATATTCGTATACTTCGATCCTACAAGTGGTATCAGAGCAAGGTTTCTCTAATCTATCTTAACCGGTGATTAGATCAATGGATCGTTATTCGACAAAACCATGTGTGTTCGATGGTGTTGATTTTCAGTTTTGGAAGGCCAAGATGGAGGCGTTCATCCAAGCACAGGCTTCACAATTTGGGAGAAGGTCTACAAGCCATATGAAGTCCTCGCAAACGACAACGTCAACGACACCAATCGCACACATGTTGAAGCAAATAGCAAGGCGCGCAACTTGATCATCCAAGGCTTGGGACGCAGCGACTTTGATCGTGTGGTTCATCTTCGATCCGCATATGAGGTATGGAAATCTCTTTGTGATTACCATGAGGGTTCTAACACTGTCAAAGAGGTTCGCCAAGATATTTACAAAAAGAATACATGCGTTTTGAGATGAAACCTAGTGAATCTGTAGATGACTTCTTTGCGCGTTTCAATAAAATGCTTAGCAATCTACGTCTTTGTTGGAGTTAGCTACACCGATGCTGAAAATGCTCGACAATTGCTTAGTGCTTTGGACATGTCGGTGTGGGAGATGAAAGTAACATCTATACAAGAATCTACTACCATGAGCACACTCACATTAGATGTTCTTTACTCTAAGTTGAAAACTCATGAGTTGGATGTTCTTGCCAGAAGGGTAACATTAAATCAATTGCTTTGATCTCTAACCCTAACATGTCAAATGCAAATTCTTCTTCTAGCTTTGCCTTGTCTTCCATGTCTTCTTTAACAGATGAGCAACTTGAAGAGTTTCTGAAGAAGATCTCGCACTACTCTCTTCTCGCTTTAACAAAGCTTTGCGAGAATGTGAGAATGAGAAAGAGAGGTGGTCCTCCAAGATGCTATGAGTGTGGTGACCTCAACCATATTCGCACAAATTGTCCTAAGCTTGCAGGAAAAACATCAAAGGAGGAGAAGGACAACGGCGGAAGGAATGAGAAGAAAAGGTTCTCGTCAAATGATAGGAAGAAGAAGAGCTTCATCAACCGCAAGGTGGTTCACGAGTTCTTTCCGCTCTTGAACAAGTCAATTTGAGCGATGTGGACTCGGAGAGCAGCGAAGATGATGCAACTCCAAGCAAGCATGATTTGATAGGATTATGTCTCATGGCAAGCAAAGCAAGGATAAGCTTCACCAGGGGCGACCACGACGGCGACTTCAATGAGGTAGATCCCTCTTATGATGAATTAGCTATTGCCGTTGCTCGTCTTGGAAAATTGCTTGACAAAGCGTGATAAGAAGATTAAGAAACATGATTTCATTATTGAATCATTGAATGCTGAAATTGCTAGACTTAAGACTTTGATTCCTAGTGATGATACTTGCAAATCATGTGACTTAATTTACAATGAGCTCACCTTGCTTAGGAAAGAACATGCTCTTTTGTTGCATCTAAATGAGAAAAATGAGAAACATGTTGTACATGCTAGCTGTTCCAATCGATGATTTGCATAGTTCAACTTCTTGTTCTAAATGCTCAACTCTTGAATTAAAATTGAAAGATGCAAATGCTAGGGTTTCTCAATTAACTGATAATTTGCTTTCACATGAAATTCTCTCATGCTCAACTTGTCGCAAGCAAAAGGAAAAGTAGATGTTCCTGCAATAATTGTTTAACTCTTGCTAAGAAAGTTGATTACTTGCAAAATTCTTTGGAACGTTTCACTAATGGCAAGAAGAAGTTGAACATGATTTTGGATCAATCTAAGGTTAGCACAAACAAGAGAGGTTTAGGTTTTGATCCTTATGCCACATATGAAACTAAACCTCGTTAGCGTTGTTCAGGCTCCTTGCAAAATTGAGTTATCTAATGAGCCTAAGAAAATTGCTTTTCAATCTGCTGGTTTTTATCTTCTACTATGATGAATGCAAAATGTGCTTTTACTTTTAAAGCTAAACATCATGTCAAGTACACTTGCACTCATTGTTGTAGAGATGGACACTTATTAGATTTTTGCTTTAGACTAGCCAAACAAAGAAAAGAAGGAAAGAAGCGAGGCTAGGTCAAATTTCAGCAAAGCACATTTTTATGCGCCTAGAGTGATGAAAACACCTTCTGTTCCTACAAACATGGGAAAAGGAAAATCTGATTTTGTGCATAAAAATTATCGTGTTGTACCCTCTTGTTTGCGTCGTGTGTCTCAAGATCTTGGATTCCCAAAAATCTCATTCCTAACCCCAAGATCTTGAGGCCTCGACATGTTTTGCTATGTAGGCTTCTCGCGCAAGGAAGGAGAACATATGGCTAGTGGATTCCGGATGCTCACGCCACATGTCCGGTGATAAGAATTGGTTCTCCTCCCTCACTCGTGCATCTCGTCTTTGAAAGTGTTACTTTTTGAGATGCTTCTTCCTCTTCTGTTGTGGCAAAAGGTACAATAAAGGTAAGTGACAAGTTTATGTTCAAACATGTGGCTCTTGTTGAAAATTTGAAATATAACTTGCTTTCTGTCTCACAAATGCTTGATGAAGATCTTGAGATAAGCTTTAAGAAAAATGAATGCAAAGTGCTAGATGCTTGTGTGATCTTGTGTTCAAAATTTCGTTTTGGAAGAGTCTTTAAAGCTGATTTTGATGCATCACCTTCTTCTAAGCATAGGTGTCTAATTGCCAATGTTTCTAAAGATTTATTCTTTTGGCATCGTAGACTTGGTCATGTTGGTTTTGATCATCTTACTCGTGTAAGTGGTTTAGATCTTATACGTGGCTTTGCCTAAGCTTAAGGGTGATAGCAATCTAGTATGTTCTTCTTGTAGACATGGTAAGATGATTGCGAGTTCACATCCACCTCTTACCATGATGATGACAAACGCCTCCAGACAGCTTCTACATCTTGATACTGATTGGACCATCTCGAGTTCAATCCTTTGGAGGCAAAGCGGTATGTGCTTGTGATTGTTGATGATTTTTCTAGATACTCTTGGGTGTATTTTATGGCATCTAAGGATGAGGCTTTTAGTCATTTTAGAAGTCTTGTTCTTAGGCTTTCTGTTGACCATCCAGAGCTCTCAAAGCTATTAGAAGTGATAATGGAACTGAATTCAAAAATGCTTCCTTTGATCTCTTTTGTGCTGAAAAAGGAATTGATCATCAATTTTCATCTCCTAGAGTGCCTCAACAAAATGGTGTAGTCGAAAGAAAAAACAGAACGTTAGTTGAGATGGCTAGAACCATGTTAGATGAACATCTCTCTCATAGAAATTTTTGGGCTGAAGCTATTTCAACTGCTTGTTATGTTTCAAACCGTGTGTTTTTGAGATCAAAATTGGGTAAGACTCCATATGAGCTTCGGTTTGGACATAGACCTTCTGTTTCTCACTTTCGAGTTTTTGGATGCAAATGTTTTGTCTTGAAATCTAGAAATCTTGATAAATTTGAAGCTAGATCAACTGATGGCATTTTTCTTGGATATCCTGCTCATACTCGTGGCTATCGTGTGCTTGTTTTGGAGACTAACAAAATTGTGGAAACTTGTGAAGTTACTTTTGATGAGGCTAGTCCAGGCACTAGTCCAAGTGATGCAGGTACAGGCGCATACGTTCAGGGGGAGAAAATCTTTGAAGATGATGATGATGTTGAAGATGAGGTCTTGACTCTTCCTAATGCACAACAAGATGTAGCACCTTTGGCACCTACTACTACATCACCTACAGCTAACCATCCTCAAGCTACAACATCATCTGTACATGCTGAAAATGAAGAAGGAGAAGGAGAAGTCTCAAAAGCCAATGCTCCCTTGTACATTCAAAAATGCATCCATCTGAACAAATGATTGGAGACCTAAATGAGAGAGTCACTCGATCCAGGTTTATTCATTCGACACTCATGCTCATTCCGCTTTAGTTGCTTCTTTTGAACCCAAAGATATATCTCATGCATTATCGGCGAATCTTGGATCAATGCCATGCATGAGAAATAGAGAATTTTGAACGAAATAAAGTTTGGAAACTTGTCTCACCTCCTCCAGATTTTAATGTTATTGGAACTAGATGGGTTTTCAAAAATAAACAAAGTGAGGATGGTGTTGTTGTTAGAAACAAGGCTAGATTGGTTGCTCAAGGTTACACTCAAATTGAAGGCTTAGATTTTGATGAAACCTTTGCTCCTGTTGCTAGAATTGAAGCCATTAGAATCCTTTTAGCTTTTGCTGCATCCAAAGGTTTCAAATTGTATCAAATGGATGTGAAAAGTGCTTTTCTTAATGGCTACATAAATGAGGAGGTTTATGTCAAGCAACCACCTGGTTTTGAAAATCCAAAGTTTCCAAATCATGTGTTCAAACTATCAAAAGCTTTGTATGGTTTGAAACAAGCCCCTAGAGCATGGTATGATAGGCTAAAAACCTTTTTACTTGAAAAGGCTTTTAATGGGAAAGGTTGACAAAACTCTCTTTTTACTCAAGCAAGGCAATGATCACCTATTCTTTCGGATTTATGTTGATGATATTATCTTTGGTGGTTCATCTCATGTTTTAGTGTCCGAGTTTTCAAACAATGAGGAAGGAGTTTGAGATGAGTATGATGGGTGAGTTGACATACTTTTTGGGATTTCAAATCAAGCAAGCGAAGGATGGTACTTTTGTACCAAAGCAAATACACGAAAGACTTGCTACATCGCTTTGGAATGGAAAACAACAAGCCGATCATGACACCCATGGAGAGCACTTGCGCACTTGACCTGATGAAGATGGTGAGCAGGTTGATCAAAAGGAATATAGAAGCATGATAGGTTCACTTTTGTACCTCAACGCATCAAGGCCGGATATACAATTTGCTGTATGCTTGTGTGCTCGTTTTCAAGCTTCCCCACGTGCTTCACATCGACAAATTTGTCAAAAGGATTTTCAGGTATCTTTATGGAACTCAAGATTTTGGCATTTGGCTTTCTGCTTCCTCATGCATTAGTTTGAGATATTTTTTCTGATGCTGATTTTGGAGGATGTAGAATTGATAGGAAAAGCACTTCTGGTTCATGTCACTTCTTGGGAAATTCTCTCATTGCATGGTCATCTAGAAAGCAATCTTCTGTTGCACAATCAACTGCTGAATCTGAATATGTTCTTCTGCTAGTTGTTGTTCTCAAATTCTTTGGATAGTATCTACAATTAAAGTTTATGGTGTTTTTATGTATAGTGTTACTCTTATGTGTGATAACACTAGTGCAATTTGCATTGCTAAGAACCCTGTGCAACATTCAAGAACAAAACATATTGACATCAGATTTCACTTTCTTAGAGATCATGTTGAAAAAGGCAACATTGTGTTTCATCATGTGGATACTGAACATCAATTGGCAGACATTTTCACAAAACCTTTGTCTTCTTCTCGTTTTGCTTTTATTCGGGGAGAACTTGGAATTGTTCATCCAATGGGATTGTTTTGAAGGGGAGTTTCTTTGCCAAGTTCTTTCACTTGATGAGCTCACTTTATCATATTTCTTTATATACTATATAATTGAGCTAATATATGATAATCTAAATTGTCTCACTTGAACTAAGAATGACATTGCGGAATTCCCTGATCTGATTGCCTATAGCTAAATACTCTGTGATATCTTACTCTTCTAGGCTTGATATTGAATCCTTTTGACAAATTTGGGCTATGAAGCAAGTGTGGTTTCAACTTTACTCTTTCATAAGACCATTTAATCATTTTTGCATGTTTATAATCAAAGAAAAAGAAAAAAGAAAAGGGAATAAAAAAAGGGGTGTTAAAAGAAAAAGCTTCAAGTTGTATGCTTCAGGCATGCTTTCCTTAAAAAATAAGATGTATGCTTCAAGCATGCCATTCCCTCAAAGATAAGATGTATGCTTCAAGCATGCCACATGCGATTTATTGTTTAAAGATTAAATTGGTCTACTAGATTGGAGTTGAAACTACTTGCTCGCCCTAAGTTGTTAGTTGCTTCAATTTTTTAAAGCCTTGCTTTTTCTACTAAGATCTTGCTTAGTACTTGGCTATAGTTGACTAAATTGAGGTTGAGATGCATGTCATTCCCTAACTTGTTAAAATCACTTCAAGATCATGTATTTTGCATATTATGTGATATATAAGGTTATATGATCGAATGAGCTCATCTTTTCCTATCTTGGCACTCCCTTGTTTCTCCTTGTGAAATCTTTGCTACAGGAAAAATTTTGAACCTGTTCTCTCTTTTACTCTTGATGAATCCATTGTCAAAGGGGGAGAAATTTGGAAATCATTGAAGAGTTTAAGGAAAAAGGGGGAGAAGAAAAAGGGGGAATTGTTTTTGGATTTTTGAGATTTTTTGGAGAAGTTTGGAGATTTTTGGAATTTTTGGGCACATTGCACATTCACACACATTTTCCTTCTCAGGGGGAGATTTTGTTTTGCATTTTGGTCAAAGGGGGAATTCTGTGTTTTATTGTTGGTGCTTGATCCTTTGGATTTCAAAATCTTTTGTAAAGTGAATGCCAAATGTTCAATTCTAAGTGGTGTTGCCAATGTTTTCATCAAGGGGAGATTGTGAAATCATGTCTTTGGAAAATTGGCTTAGAATTGAATTTGCAAATATGTTTGTTCATGTGTTTTGTCAATTTGACAAGAAGCAGTAAGTTTCGCTTTTGCGCCGGACCAAGATCTCAAGAAACAGTAAGTTTCCCATCTACGACGGACAAACTTTGTTGGTCTGTCGTGGACATGCTTTTGAACTCATTGAGCCAAACTCAATTTTCCTCAAAACCAGTAAGTTGTGCATGTCTGACGGACAAAGTTTTTGGGTCCTGTCGTGAACGTGATTTTGATCTCATGAGTCGAACTCAATATTCCAAGAAAACAGTAAGTGTTGCATGTACGGAGGACAAACTTCTTTGGTCAGTCGTGAATGGCTTTTTGAGGTTTGATTTCGCATGTACGACGGACCGATTTTGTTTGTCCGTCGTGAACGTGTTTTCGCCAGAATGATTTCTTCTTGGAACCGAAACTTTCACTTGTACAACGGACCGATTTTGTCTGTCCGTTGTGAATGGTTTTTTGAGTGATTTTTCATGTGTACGCCGGACCATATTTCCTTGTCCGTCGTGAATGCGTTTTTGCTGAATTAGGGTTTTGAGCAGAATTGAAATAATTTGAATTTGAGATTATGAAATTTGTGATGATTTCATGATGCTTCTTTTCAAGTGGACTTTATGCAATTCTCATGTGAGTAGTTGCATGGATTGACATTGAGTCAAGTCGTGGACTTGTGCTCGGATTTGTTTTGTGGTTTGTTCATGTGCAGGTATTGCTCGAAGACGAATGTGGTCGATGATGGGACCGAAACTAGGTTCATGGAGGAACTGAGGTTCGGGACTAGGTTCAGGAGGAACTGAGGTCTTGGTGGTCAAGGATGTCATGCGGGACGTTCGGGCTAAGAGAATGGTGCACATGAAGAATGGTTAGTCACGTGAGAATGGCAGGAGGTCATTCGTGTGCAAAGTGTTAGTCACGTGAGTATGGCAGGTGGCCATACGCGTGCAAAGTGTTAGTCACGTGAGTATGGTAGGGTTGCCATACGCGTGCAAGAGTTGTACTCGGCCAGGTTGGGCCAAGTAGAGTTGTGTTGGATACAGATTCCTTCTAGGGAATAGGAATCGTATTCAGAACTCCTTGTGGGTTGGTGCTTTAAATAGGTGGGGGGTCTCCTGTTGAAAGGCACCAAGTAGAGCTGAGCGCATCAAGCTTTGAGCTTAGTTTTAGGGTTTGTACTCTTTTGATGAGAGTATTTTAGACAAGAAATAAAGATCAATTCTTCCAAGATTTTTGCGTGCTCTGATAACCACGTCGCTACTGATGTTTTCTGTTTTGGTTCTTGTTTGCATGCTTGTTCTAATTCTAGATTGGTTTTTGATCGTTGAGTTTCATCTTGATTTGATCCATCAAAAACCGTTCTAGGGTATTGATTTAGAGTTTCTCAAAGTCTAGTTGATTAATCTTTTGAAGATCTTGTTTAATCTTGAAGTTTTGATTAGATTTATTCTCGTCAAGTTCTGAAATAGCAAGCTTGCGAAGCTTATAACTTTTGATCCGTAAGTCCGATCGAGCTGATTCTTTTTGGGTTCGGTTCGTACTGGAATCTAGTTTCTTGTGTCCAAATTTCAGATCGATCCGACGGTTGGATCTCCAGGAATTCGCGTTTTACTGAACCTCTGTCATTCTATTTTTGTCGAAAACGAGGCAATTATTTGGTTCTGTTTTGGGGTGAACTTTTAATAGGTCAAGAATTTGGTTTTAGCTTCCGCACAATCATTCACCCCCCCTCTGATTGCTATATTCGTATACTTCGATCCTACATTTTTCTTGTAATACACGTTGATCAACACGAGTTGCACATCGCCAGTTGTTGGTTTTTGTTGCAATACACCCTACCAAGCTTTACTTTCTTCTTGATCTTGCTGCGCATCGCCTTTTTTGGGAAAAGTAGGCTTTTACCTCATTCGATCAGCTCGCAAGGGTTGATTGGACTTACCGGATTCCCTCGATCTATGCTGGTTCGCTGCGGACCAATTGAGATCGACCTATCTAAGAGCCCTTGATCATTCTCCTGATCGATCGTGTTGGGGAACACGTCTCTTGCCGATTGCATGACCAAATCGGCTGGCATGCCCGCAAATCTGAACCCGGCGTTCTCGTGTGTTGGCGGCGATCGACCCGTCGTTAGGCTTTCCGACGCCAACAACAAGGATGAACCACAAGAGAAGATGAAGGGCAGTGAGGACTTCTCCGGCATGTGCTTCATGGCGGATGCCAACGGTGTCAGTAACTCTGAGCTGTACAGTGACATGGATGAGGTACCCTCCTATGACCAGCTCAATGATGCTTTCTGCAATCTAGGAAAATTTCATGATAGATCTAGAGCTAGATGTACGGAGTTAGAGAAGTAAGTAGGTACCTTGTCTTGGGAGTTAGCTTCACTTAAATCATGTTCCTCCCGAGACTTTGATAGCTGTACTCTCTGTGATGCTTTGCTTGTGGATCTTGAGAACCTAAGGACCATGCATGATAGTGTGCTTTTTGAGCTTGAGGGTCTTAGGTCGAAGAGTACTAGTATTGTTCCTTCTGATGTCATTCCTGTTGATGCTAGTTTTCTTCATGCTCATACTACTGCTTCATGTGAAAATTGTCCTAAGTTGCTAACTGAAATTGATGCCATGAGCAATCACCTTAGGAAGCTTTCTGTTAGAAATGATAAACTTGAATTGCATGCTTCTAAGGACCCAGTCAGCTCATGTGAAGGATGTATGCAACTAAAAAATGACTATGATGATTTGATTCTTGAGAATTCTAAATTTGCTAAGGATCTACTAGCTAAATCACTAAATGGTTGCATGCTATGTGTTGGGGGTAAGGGATGATGTGAACCGAATCCACGTAGAGCTTAGGAAGAAGCCAGAAGCCTAGGTTGGTAGAATTAGAGATGCTCCTTGTGTTTCCTGTGAGTCTCTCAAAATTGAGGCAGCCGTGTATAGGGAGAGATATGCACACGCTATTCGATCCTCTTCTTCTGGCTCTTCTTCTACTCCTCCTTGCTCTTCTTGTGCCTCAATTTTCGGGAGTGTCAGTATGTTATGAGCACTCTCGAGAAGTTTGTTGGAGGCAAGAAGAAGCTCAATCTCATCCTAGACCATTCCAAGATTAGCAGATTTAATCAAGGTCAAGGGTTTGATTACTTGGAGCATGCACGGGTGCATCCGCCTACTGTTGTGCGTGCCTCCAAGAGTGGAGAGATTGTGGTTGCTCCACAGATGAGCACCACTATGTTTAGGTCAGCTAGAATGGTCCACGGGATCTCTGACGAGAAGGTGACACCACCTGCTACTTCAGCCCCTAAGGAGAAGTATACTTGCACCTTCTGTCAGAAGGATGGACACCTTGCTGATTTCTGCTTTAGACGCGCCAAGATCACTCGGCATGAGCGTGTTCGTGCCTTTAGGGGTATTCAGGGTCATCCCCAGACTCTGAGTGCTCCTAAGGCACACACTGCTTCTAGACAGGTTAGAGAGTTGCTTGTTTTTGGACAACGTATGGGGCTTGGTTTTCAAGCTTCTACCTCTGGTTTTCGACCCGAAGCTGTCCTGAGTAAGTCCCTCCATTGTCCTCATGATATTCTTCGTTCTTCACATCGAGGTAGATATCAGTGGTGTGAATTTGCTTCCTCCAGCAGGAGGTTTGGGAAGCAGCACCAGGATGGTTCGGCCTTTGCACGCTGGCGGACCTACCCTACACTTGCTCTCGGGCATCCTACAGGAGCTATCTCTGAGTTTGTGAGGGTCAAGTCACAGAGAGACGCTAGATTGCATTCTTCTGCTCCTTTGACCAGTTCTTCTTCTACTCGGGTGACTCAGTATTGGGTTCGTAGATATGCATTGATCTGTCCTGGTACTGAGACATCTGTTTTGTTCTCATTGATTCAGGTTTCTTAGGACAGGGAAGAGGGAGGTTTGGATCGTAGACTCCAGCTGTTCACGCCATATGACCAGAAACTCCTAATGGTTTTCTTCTCTAGTCCGAGCTCCCAGTGATGAGGTGATCACCTTTAGGGATGCTTCGTTAGGTAGAGTCATCGCTAAAGGTACCATTTGCATTAATGATCATTTCATTCTTAAGGACGTTGCCTTAGTCAGTAAGCTGCAATACAATTTGCTTTCAGTTTTTCATCTTATCGATGACAAATTTGAGGTAAGCTTTAAGAGTAGCACTTGTAGGATACTCTATTCTTCTGGAGGGTTAGTTTGCAGGATTTCTTAATTTGGGAGAGTCTTTCGTGCTAATTTTTCTTCTTCTTCTGGAGACTCTCTTCACTGTTTACTTGCTTCAGAGTCCTGTGTTCTCTCCTTCTGGCATAGGAGACTTGGTCATATTGGCTTTGATCATTTGACCCGAGTTAGCGGCCATGACCTCATTCGTGGTTTGCCCAAACTCAAGCTGCTCAAAGATATTGTTTGATATCCTTACCGACATGTCAAGATGGTTGCAGCTTCTCATCCCCCAGTCACCCGAATGATGACTGATGCACCAGGACAACTTTTACATATGAACACTATTGTTCCAGCTTGAGTGCAGTCAGCGAGAGGGAAGTGGTACATTCTTGTCATAGTCGATGATTTCTCGAGGTATTCTTGGGTGTTCTTCATGACCTCAAAGGATGAGTCCTTTTCTCACTTTAGGGGTTTGGTCCGTAGGTTGTCCATTGAGCTCCTAGGTGCCTTACGAGCGATTCGAAGTGGCAATGGCACAGAGTTCAAAAACTCCTACTTTGGCAGCTTCTATGAGGAGTTTGGCATAGAGTATCAGTTCTCTTCTCCATACATCCCTCAGCAGAATGGCGTAGTGGAGAGGAAGAACAGGACACTGGTTGAGGTGGCCAGGACGATGCTAGATGAGTACAATACTCCTAGGAAGTTTTGGGCTGAGGCTGTAGCTACAGCATGCCATGTTGCCAATAGAGTTTTTCTTAGGGTACACTTGCACCGCATTTCTTATGAGTTGAGATATGGGCGAAAGCCCAGTGTGTCTCATTTTTGTGTTTTCGATTGCAAGTGCTTCTTCTTGAAGTCTGGGAACCTAGACAAGTTCGAGTCGCGCTCTGCTGATGGGATCTTTCTGGGTTACTCAACTTCTTCCTATAGCTATAGGATTTGGGCTGTAGACTTGGGTAGGATAATAGAGACCTATGAGGTGACATTTGATGAGGCTAGTCCCGGTGCTAGACCAGATATTTTAGGCTCTTCTCTTTCCTAGTCTATTTTCACAGAGGATGACGATGACGGAGATGAAGGTGTCTTACCTGATCCAGTCTCCATTCCTACTCCCGAGGTGCCTCCAGTTTCCATCTTTGCACCTCAGGGAGATCAGCCCTAACCCTCAGACTCTTCAGCAGCCAGTGGCTCTGTCCCTACTTCTCCCACGCGAGGAGTAGAGGCCACTTCTTCTTCTGGACCTCCACGCCACATTCAGCAGGCTCATCTAGCTGACCTGATCATTGGAGATCTATTTGAGCGAGTCACTCGCTCTAAGTCAGGTCTGTCCACTTTCTGCCTTCACTCTGCCTTTGTTGCCTCTTTTGAGCCAAAGGATGTTTCTCATACAATATATGATGAATCTTGGATTAATACCATGCATGAGGAACTCAAAAACTTCGAGAGGAACAAAGTTTCGAAGCTTGTTGAGCCTCCTTCTGGTCACAACATCATTAGGACCAAATGGGTGTTCAAAAACAAGCAGAGTGAGAATGGGGTTATAGTTCAAAACAAGGCTAGGCTAGTCGCTCAGGGTTTCACTCAGGTCGAGGGTCTCAATTTCGAGGAGATTTTTGCCCCTGTAGCTAGACTAGAGGCCATCAGGATCATGCTTGCATTCGCGGCATCCAAGGGCTTCAAGCTTTATTAGATGGATGTCAAGAGTGCATTTCTCAATGGCTTCATTGAGGAAGAGATGTATGTCAGACAGCCTCTAGGATTTGAGAACCCCAAGTACCCTAACCATGTATTCAAGCTTTCAAAAGCTTTGTATGGACTTAAGCAAGCTCCACGAGCTTGGTATGAGAGGCTTAAGTCCTACCTATTGAATCATGGTTTTCATATGGGTCAAGTGGACAAGACTCTGTTCGTCAGACATTCCGATTTGGACTTTCTCCTAGTCCAAATCTATGTCGACGACATTTTTTTGTGGTCCCTCGCATACGCTCGTTACTCAGTTCTCAGATGTGATGAGTACTGTGTTCGAAATGAGCATGATGGGTGAGTTGAGCTACTTCCTTGGCTTCCAGATCAAGCAGACTCAGGAGGGTACATTCTTGCATCAAGGCAAGTACACTCGAGACCTCCTGAAGTGCTTTGATATGTCTGATGGGAAGCTAGTTATGACTCCTATGGCCACCACTGCAGTCCTCGAGCCTGACGAGGATGATTAGCCAGTTGATCAGAAGGAGTTCCGAATCATGATCGGCTCCCTCTTCATCTCACTGCTTCGAGACCTGACATACACTTCTATGTATGTCTTTGTGCTCGATTGTAGGCTTCTTCTCGTGCCTCTCACTGCCAAGAGGTGTAGCACATCTTTAGGTACCTTCGAGCTACCATTGATTATGGTATCTTGTACTCTTCCTCCTCCTGTCTGTCCCTTCAAGCCTTTTCCGATGCAGACTTTCCTGGTTGTAGGATAGACATGAAGAGCACATCTGGCACTTGCCAATTCATTGGCACTTTTTTTATTTCTTGGTCCTCTAGGAAGCAGTCCAGTGTTGCACAATCCACCGCTGAGGCCGAATATGTTGCTGCAGCTAGTTGCTGTAGCCAGATTCTCTAGATGAGATCGACCTTGCGGGATTTTGGGTTAGCAGCATATTGTGCTCCACTTTTTTGGGATAACACATCTACCATTCACATTGCTAAGAACCCAGTGCAGCATTCTCGGACCAAGCACATTGATATTTGATATCACTTCATTAGATACCATGCAGAGAAGGGTGACATAGTGGTCCAGTTTGTGGAGAGTGACCATGTCGGGACCCGAATTTGCAAATCTGGACCCTCTGTGTATTCAGCACTAGTCCAGGATCACGCTAGTGCACACAGTCTCACCATCGGTAAATACCACAATCATACACATCGATAGTAATAAAGTACTTTAATTAAGATAACCAAACTGGTTGCTCAACCTTATGGTCGAGTGTAACACCCCAAAATTTTGCTTTTCCTAAATTCATGTGTGATTTGGCACTTTGGTGAATTTTTGGAATTTTCTGGAATTTATTTGGATTTATTTGGAATTTATTTGAATTTATTCCATTTTGAAATAATTAAAGAATTTAATTTTGCAAATAAAATTTTGTTGGAAATATTTTATTTGAGTCCAAAATGATCCAAAGTATTTTCCAGAATTTTTCTGGAATTTTTCTTAGTCATTTGCTATTTTTAATGAATTAAATGAATTACTAGGAATTATTTTAAATATTAAATCGCTGGAAAATCAAACTCGGGTCAAATCTTGTTCATCCGAGAGTCGGACTCGTCCACCGAGCCACGCGACTCGACCAAACCCACTCCTAAACCTAATCAATCCCAACCGTTGGATCAAGATCCAACGGTGAGATCCGCCCGTCTTAGATTCGGCCGTATCCGGCCGGATCCGATCGCCGCGCGATCGTGGCCGTTGATCGTGCCACGTGGGCGGCTGAGCTTCATCGTCCCCGCCGAAGCCGGACTCCGCCGCCGCGCCCGCCAGTAAGAACTAGGTTTCCGTCTAGGCACGAACGCCGAGGCTATTTAAAGCGTGAGGCGTCCCGAGGTTGCCCTCATCCTTGCGCACCGTTTCCCGAGCCATCTCGCCGAGCCGCGTCGTTTGCCGTGCGAGCTCGCCAGTAGTTGGAGGAAGTGACCGCCGGTTTTGCTCGATTCCGGTCCGTCGCCGTCCGTCGTCGTCTTGAAGGAGCCCAGATCCGAGTCCTCGCGTCGAGACGCACCGAAGGACCCTTCATCTCGCCGAGCAACCGGGCGCCGTCGGGCTCGTCGTCGTTCGTCTCCGGTGCCCAAGCCTGCGTGCCATCGCCGGACTCGCGAGCTCGGAGGACCGTCGGATCCGGTCGGACGGTTGAGGTGAGTTCACGTGTTCCAAACCCGATTAGATCGACCGTTGGATCAAGATCCGGTTCACAATCGCCACGCGTCGTAGCGTGCTATTATAGGATTAGATCCGACCGTCCGATCTAGATCGAACGGCCCACGATCATCAAGTAGTTTAACGTGTTAACCCTGGATCTAATCCGCGCCGTTGATTTTCAAACCAACGGTCGCGATTGCGCCACGTGTCGAGGAGATGGACCGACGCGGTCAGCGCCGTACGCGTGTGAGCGCGTGTCCCTGACACGCGGGCCCCGCATGTCAGAGGGCCCACACGTCAGCCGCGTTTGCGTGAGACCCTGCACTGACAGGTGGGTCCCACATGTCAGTCTCACGTGGAGTGGGCCAGGGTCCACCGTGGACCGAACAGCGCCGTGAGTGAGCCCATGAGCCGGTGGCGTCGACCAATCGAGCTGACACGTGTCCATCTTTGGCGCAATAATTAATTTCCGAAAAAGAAAATGATTTATTAATTCGAAATAATGATTTCAGATTTTGTTTCAAACTTCAAACGCTTATAACTTTTGCGTTTCAACTCCGATTTGAGTGATTCAAATTTCTAAATTTGTATAAAATTGAGATCTACCTAAATATGAATTTTATTTAATTTTTGGACTAAAGTTTTTCTCTGTAATATTATTTAATTGATTATTTAAACTTTAATAAATCATAACTTTTGCATTTTAACTCCGATTTGAACGATTCCAGTTTCTAAAAATCCAGAAAATTATGTTCTCTCTGTTTATGGATTTTATTTGGAGTTTTGGGATGTTTTTGCCTAGTGTTTATTTGTGTATTTGCTA
The DNA here is from genome assembly GCA_036346355.1 of Rhipidocladum racemiflorum. Classification (NCBI taxonomy): domain Eukaryota; kingdom Viridiplantae; phylum Streptophyta; class Magnoliopsida; order Poales; family Poaceae; genus Rhipidocladum; species Rhipidocladum racemiflorum. The sequence continues at coordinate 43,034,850 of CM070577.1, read as the reverse complement.
TTTGCACGCTTTACGAGTAGACGTTGAAGTGCCGGAAGGATTCGAAGGAGAAGTATTGACTCAGGATCCAACTCAAGACCAAGAGCAAGTACTTTTTGAAGGCAAGTTGTGCTTTGACCATGTTGATCCTATTTCGAAATCTATTTTGATTTAAACTATTGCATGCTAGTTCAATTAGAAAGATACTTTGTTTAAACATGGGGGTTAGATAAATACCAATTTGCTATAAGACACCTTGATTATCTAAGTATGTGCCATGATCCCTTGTCACCCTAGTTGTGGATTACTAGTTGGACATTATTATATTGCCAACATGGGTTTAGACCGTTGTAGTATCTTTGCTTAGACACACTCGTGCTCATGACATGATTTTGGACAATCAAATGTTAATATTGACTTAATGATATATTGAACCTGTTTTGGAAAAGTATCATGTGATGTTGATGGCACGTGGTGCATGGTAATCAAGCGGGGTTTGATAAAGCGATTTCGGCCAGGGGCATGTGGCAAGATGTCAGGTGGGCGGTGTGGCAGGGATGTTGATTTGGTTTTTCGGGTAGTCTTGCCCTGGTCACTCTAAGGACTTAACCTTGCAAGCCTTTGAAGGTCATACTTGCAACCACATGGCTGGAATGGGGCGGCCCTAGTTGACTAAGTCGCTAAGGACTCACTTGTGGAGCCTCGAGGTGTCGATTACACCGTTTGTGTGATTGTGCGAAGTGTATCGTGGTGTGGCCGATACCCATCTAAGCGGTGTGTTGGTCCCATACTTAGCCTTGGCTAAGGGAAGGGATGGTGTAGAGCACTGACCAGGAGAGGACCACTGTGTTGTTTGAGGCTTCGAAGGCTTTATTACGAACTCGCCTTTGTGGTGTTTGTTGTATCTTGTGGGTAAAGTGCATAACCTCTGCAGAGTTGAGAATCTATTTAAATAGCCGAGTCCACGATCTTGGACAATGCTCGGGAATTACAGTCAAGTGTTACAATATATGAAAATAACATGGATTTGAAAGGTGGGTTGGTTTAACAATGAAGATGATGGACATGTGGTTTTGGATGGTGAAAAATGTTTGATAAACTTCTTGAAAATTTATTTATGCTTTACTTATTTCTCTTGCTTTCGAATCTACTTTTATTACTTGTCAAAAATTTCTTTATAAATATACCTTGAGCTATTCCTTTGTACCAAGCCATGCATATAGTATATTAGCTTGCATTACATGCATGACTTCGAGTACCAAGTACTCACCCTTGCCTCAACACAATACCAGTTGAAGAGGAGACTACGCCGATTTGGAGGAGGATTTCCAAGAGGACCCGTCTACTTAGGGATGCGAGCCCGATCGATTTGCTGTGGTATCTTGGATGGCGCCATGAAGTTATTTGATTTTCATTGCTATTATTTCTCTTTTAATAAGTTTAGCCTTGCAAGGCATATATTTGTATCTTGGCCATAAGGTCAAGTAACCGCTGATTATTTAAATAAAGTACTTTGATAGTATCGATTGGTATGATTGTGATATATACCGATGTTAAGACTGTGTGCACTAGCGCGTTCCTGGACTAGTGCTGAATACACAGAGGGTCCGGATTTGCAAATTCGGGGTCCCGGCATCGAGTTACAAGAGTACACCACACAGGGCGAAAACTTATTAAGGAAATAAATTGCAGCGGAATAAAAGCATCAACGTGGCGCCATCCAGTATACCATATGCAACTGATTGGGCTCGCTCCCTAGGTAGACGTCTCCTCCTGAAGTTCTTCCTCCAAACTTAGCGTCGCTTCTCCTTCAACTGATGTTGTATTGTGGCAAGGGTGAGTACTTGGTACTCAGCAAGTCATGCACAGAATGCAGCTAATATTCTATATGCATGGCTTATTACAAAGGATAGGCTAACAGGTACATTTGCAGTAAAACAACATTTAACAAACAACATAAGTAAAAGTAAAGGTTGTATCAATAACTTTTCCAGGAGTTAAGTAAATACTCTTCCCTATCCTAATCCACATTTCCATCAACGTCATTATTTAACCCAACCAAACTTTCCAAGTCCAAGTTGTTTTCATGAAAGTCTAACCCTTGAGTGTAATCCTCGAGCAATGTCTAGTGCCACGGACACGGCTATTCGAATAGATTTTACACTCTGCAGAGGTTATGCACTTTACCCACAAGATACAGTCAAACACCACGAAGGCGAGTGATCGTAACAAAGCATTTCAGAGACCGCAAACAAAACAAGTGAACCTCTCCGGCTTCTGTCATACACCATCCCTTCCCTTAACAGAGGCGAAGCATAGGACCAACATACCTGTAACACCCCAGCATTTAATATGCCCGAATGCTACCAAACCTAGACTAAGCAACCTCTAAATACCACAATTACAAGTAAATTACAGCAAAGGAGCAAATGCTAATACCAAAAATTTCGGCAGCAACTCCTTTGTTTTTCCATGAATTGAGCAACAACAATCTTAACATATCAAGATAGCATAAAGAACGATAGCAATAACTTGAGAAAACATGAATTTCAGCCATCATACAGCTAAGGATATAAGCCTATCCGTCTCATGTCAAATATGGACTAATCATTTACTCATGGCAACCAACAAAGCATCAACACCATAGTTTAGTTCAGTGAATAACCATCACAAATAAAGGAAGGAACATGACAATGATTATATGTGTGATGCTAAGTGATGACGTGTGACTAACTCCCTTTCCCGCATGCCGGTTTCATGGTACCTAAGAAAAACAACATAAACACAAGCGTGAGTTCAACACTCAGCAAGTATATTGCAATGGAACAGGAAAACACATTCCAATACCTTCATCACCACTTTTCACATACGACATCATACACATCTCATATTCATAGTGTAAGCATATCATTGACATCATCATAAATCATCATCATATAACATCCTCATATAATGCAATGCAATGCAATGCGATGCACATATCTCCTGGAAACTCATACCGGTATGGTTGAGTACACACCCGTCGGTGTGCACCCTCTCCCCATTCCATCCCGAAGATGGAGGGTGCCTACTCCTCGCTTCCATACACCGCGGTGGATGGAATCACGATGTAGGACTTACTCATTGGCTCTCCGGATTAGTCATAACTTTCTCACCGACCTTCCCTGGACTAGTTATGACTTTCTCACCGCCCGGGCCATGTATCATGCCATGCATGCAAACATGCCAACATCATAAATAACTTGTACATTAACACATGGCATCAAAACATAATAAGCATATTCATCATATCAATGGCAAACATTAAAGCATGGCATGTGAAAATATCATATATTCAATTTCAATCTCAACCAATCTAGCAAACCACAACCCGCTACCCATTCCAATACACTTGCCTCAACCACGGCGACGGATTGGCGAGAAGTAGAAGGCACACCCGGGGTCACACCACCTGCACATAGGTACCACAAACTCACAATCATGTCCACAAAACAGTACGCAAACCCTCTTCTACCCCAACATCGCAAACTACTCGCAAAACCCAAAAACAGAGGTTTTGTCCCGTCGGGACAGCAGCCTTCCAAAAGGCATAACTCGGGTTCTAAGACTCCGAATCAATTAAACGAGTACATCCTCGCGTAGCTTAGGAAATTTTCTAACTTTTTCTAAGTATACGGAAAGACTGATTCGGACTCTAAAGTGGTTTAATCTACAGAATACCGTGATCTGTTCCAATCAGGTCACAGTTTTTAACACGTTCGGTAAAACGAGCATAACTTTCAAACGGCTGGGCGGAATTGGACGTTCTTTATACCCACGGAAAGGTATTGAAATTACCTACCACTTCTTCAACAGGCGGATGACCAAATTCCGAATCTAAATTGGAGAAAACCCAAACCCTAGGTCGACTGCTCATGCTGCCCGAAACAGAGAACGTGGCAAACTCTAGATTCCATCTAATCTACCCAACTACAGCACCACCAAATGATCTAAAAACATTATATTAACCCTTAGAACAGATCCTAGACCAACCCCAATGATCTCCGTGGCCATACCTTCGCCCGACGAATGAAAACCCAATGGATCTCCTCCGGGTTCGCGCGATCTCCTTCCTCGCTCCAAATCCACTGGATCTCCTCATCGCGGAGAGCTCCAATGGATGGATCTGTGGGGTGGTGAGGTGGAGAGGCTTCCCTAGGGCAGCAAGGGTGGTGGAGAGGTGGTGGCGCCATGGGGGAAGATGGAGAGGAAGGGGAAGGGTGGAGGCGCATGGGGGGGCTAGGGGGTGGCGGCTAGGGTTGGGAAAGGGAGTGGGGGCGCACCAAGGGGTAGGGGCCAGATTTGGCTACCCAAAAGTCCCCCCTGGGCCCAAACCCTTCCACCGGAGGCCCAATTCAACCCCCAAGGCCCAAAGTCCCCTGGAGAGGCCCAAACACCCGAAAACGGCCCAAAAACACGCTATAAACGGCATAACGTAAAGTTTTAACCTCTATTTACACATTTTATAATGTTTTGACCTCAACATCCACATTTTATAAGATTACGACACTCCGTGGTGTCACATTCTCCCCCCTTCAACAGGATTCGACCTCGAATCCGAGACACGCCACTTCGCAAACAACCAAATCGAAGGGAGCTATGGTTCACACCTCAGAACCCACTTAGAAGCCCCTACGATTTACACCAGCCAACACTCAGAAGCAAGGAGCTAAGGATCAAAGACTGACAGCTCTAAAGATAACTCACATTCACAACTTGCCAGAATTCTTACTCCACTTTGAAACACCGAGTACAAACATAAGGATTCAGAACGTCCCAAGCAAAAGGATAACTTCCTAAGATGACAATGAAGGGAAACGGTCTCATATTTCTCATTTTTATGCATTCCTTGGCACTAAAGTGCCCGATCCCTTTAACCGATGTTTCTCCTCAGAAGAACACGGCACCAACCTCTAGAACCCTCTTCAGCTCCCACGCACAAAAGTGCTTTCACATCTCAACCTCTCTACTGTGGTTCGTCGTATTCTAGACGACGTGAACCAAGCAAGATACAACACTGCAAGACTACCAACTGCTTGAACAATCAGCTAACACCTTGCAAAAGATTGACCTTTTACAAAAGACCAATACCCACCACTACCACCAAAGGAAAAACCTACTTTATAACCAGGGTCCTTAAAACCCGCAAAAACAATATCAACCGAGCAATCCACATCGGTTGACACAACTCGCTCAGAGCTCGGCGACAAAAGATCCAATACACTTCGAAAAGGAAAATCAATTACTAGCAACCACCAAGTGGTCCACTAATAATTTAATCAACCCTACCGAGGGACACATCAATGACACAAGTCTCCAAGAAGGTTTGAATTGAGTCCTACACAACCTTCCTTTACTCTTCACTTCCAAACTAGTTACGATCAACCACTAGCAACACCTAATATCTTAGGTCATTACAAACCCACACTAGATTCCTCTTTCTAAGAAGGTTTCGCCCTCGCATTCTTCCTTTCAAAGAATCGGAACAAGGGTACAATCATTGAGTAAGCTCAACCAGGACCCATGAACCCAAAATGATCCACATCCAACAACTCGAACTCCAAGGCGCTAAAAGCCACATTGGAAAGAGTTCGGCAACAACCAAAGAGTACTCGTTTCATTTTTCTAAGCCAAATCGCAAAGAAAACTCAAACCTCTAACACCACAGCCAAAACACCACAAATTATTCATTCTTTCTTTTCATACTAGGAAGAAATGGAAATCTCGATACATGACAAGAATGCACACTTTTCAAGAGCACTCCGGATTAGTCATATATCCATATATGAATTTCTCACCGACTTGGCTCACCGACTCATTTATCATTGAACATTTATAAACGATGCCATGCTTCATTTTCACCATTCGCTCATCATGTAACAACAATACCGAAAAGTCATTCACCAAAAGATTTTTTCCTCGGTATCACATGATTGAAACACACATAACATTGACCGCTGCGCTAAATCATATAGACTATGATTGCAACACCATTAGCTGGAACACACCACGTCATGTCAGAACCCACCATTTCTCGAAAGCTAAACTTGCAAAACCTCACATTTTAACCAAAATCAGCATTTTGGAAAAGAACATCAACTCCAAAGTTAAACATCAGCACACACAACCGCCACAAATGTTCTCAACAAGAAAGGGAAACTCATTTCCAAGAAGGGAACACTTCACTAACAAAATCACTAATGAAACATTCATAAAATCCACCCTTTTGAAACACTTGCAAACACCACCACACATTTTCCAAATAACTCCAATTCTAGCCAAAAAGAGTCACAAATTAAATCCCAAGAAACTCCAACACAACCCACTATGTCCAACTGCTTCCTTTAAAATTTATTCCCAAAGAAAATTCAGGGCGAACGTGAAGGAGCGCGATCCACTTAAAACTTTTGGGTGTCAATCCATACTCATAGCACAACTAAACAAATGGGCTAAACCCAAAGATCAACACCAATCCCTATGAGTTTAGGGAAACTCTGACACACAACATAAAAAAACGCCTTGACCGAAAGCATTTGACCAAGATAGCAAACAACCAAACCAGTCCAAATGGTTTTAAACACAAGCTCAGCATGAAACTCTATACTTATCTTTTAAACATTCAATATTCACTATTTACTCATCGAGAAACCCATCATAATTCAACAAAAACTACATAACCAATCTTCCTCTAGTTACCTTTCCCAACACTTATAAATAAAGTTCATGACGATTATCAAAAGACAACTAACCAATACTACCTCATAAAGATCCCCATCGACCAACACATCATATAACAACGTATTCTCTATTTCAAACATGGTACTTTAACAGATACTTGAGCACGATCAACCTACCAATTTTATACAATCCATACGTCAATTTCTCGACAACAAAACATAATCAATAAATAACTTCAACACATAAATGTTATCTCTACAAGACAAAATTCGTGAGTATGATTCTAGGATATACATTCATCAAGAATAAAATCCTACATCATGTTAATTATCCATGGTCCACTCCATCACAACATGTTACAAAAACTTCCATTTTTAACAAGGATTTTCAACAATTAATCTAAACAATTACAACCACTACTAAGTCGTCAATATCAATAATTTGCATAATCATCAATCAACAACATTACCTTTAGCTACCCCATACATAGGTTATAACAAAATTACCACCACACAACATACTCCAACTATTTAAAATAGATTGAATACTAGCATTAACACTGCCCTTAACAACATCCTTAACAATAAGTCTTATGTCTTCTCAATTGATATCAATACTAGCATTGTAGAGACACAACTGCATACTTCCAAATATACTAGTAGTTTGCAACAACATAAATAGCAACTCTAATCAACTTCCAAATTAAAGCCACTAATCAACATGATTAAATTTCTTTATTAACCCGTTAGATTAGAACATCTTTAAATAACCGGCATGGTTTCTTTAACAGTATCATTAATTTACATCATCTTAATGTTCTAACTAGGCATCAAGGTTTAAACTTTTAACATTAACGAGGATCATAAGCACTTTTAAAGCAAGGCAACATATTCTAAGCATGTACATTAACCCATTTAATCATTCTCGCTACAGAGTAAACTACAACACTAGTAGTCTATTTATTCTCCAGCTAGAGATGATAATCACATTGAATTGATTCAACTCAAAATTTAACTTAGCAACACATCATTCCATAAACCACATTGCTACCTACTACATAGCACGGACATAACCTTTCTAAACACCTTCATGGGGCACGAACTCTTGACAAACAGGATGCAACTCAACTTTTAAAGATACCCACAACTCAAGAACCAGAACGAACACTGATAGAAAATTTCTCCTTTCCAGGCAAGGAAGAAAAACAAAACTCCAACAGAAATGCAAGAGAGCTCAACTCTCAATTTCCCAAATTTGCCCACAAAACTCTTCAAGAAATCTCAGGATCTATACTTCCAAGAAGGAAGAAGGATGCACCAGGGGAAATCAAATCTTCATTAAATCCTTTCCGATAAAAGATTCAAACTTAGTTCCACCAACTCAAGGCCTGCACAAGGGGAACTCCAACACTTTTTCCTAGATAGGGAGAACAACAACCACAAAAGTTTCCTCCTCAAGACAGTCCGTAATGACCAACAAAATCGGTGTCAAAGCAAAAAATAGCAACCAACAGATGCGCAACACAAAACCTTTCTTCTACGTCTTCAACCAAGGAAGACAAAACCACAAATCGCCTACGGAACAATCCGCGATAAATCAAATACCAAACACTTTTCTTTTGATTTCAATCGACTAAAAACCAAGAAGACCAACCAAAACCGACCGTCAGAACAGTGAACAGCATCCGAAGGAAACCACCATCAACTCTTCTATTTGTCTCCAGTCAACTACCCGATCTACGATAGAAAAGGTAAGCACTCTTTTCCCACAAGGGGTTAATAGTTCTTCGATGATGGCTTTAACCGTCCATACCGTCAAACCACACCCTTACTATGAACAAAAGTGGTGACCGAAACCCTTCGGCACCACAACCCCACTTTATCACCACAACAAGCACAATTCAATCATTTATCTCATAGACATAGCAACATGCATTGTCAAATGAAGCATTCCGCATCAAAGCTTAAATACAACATTTAAGCGTAAAGGAATGATACCCATACCCTTTCCTACTGTGCAGCCATGTGTGTCAAATTTTAGATTAGTTATACCACTTTTGCAAGTTTTAATGTTGCTATCCTATAACAAAATTTTATTTAAAACCTAAGCCATATTTCTAAGTTATTCCACATCCTATTTTAGTTATAACCTAAGGTATGACACTAAAAATACACATTCCAAGGTTCTATAGCCCGCTCTGATACCAACTGTAACACCCCGGCATTTAATATGCCCGAATGCTACCAAACCTAGACTAAGCAACCTCTAAATACCACAATTACATGTACATTACAGCAAAGGAGCAAATTCTAATACCGAAAATTTCGGCAGCATCTCCTTTGTTTTTCCATGAATTGAGCAACAACAATCTTAACATATCAAGATAGCATAAAGAACGATAGCAATAACTTGAGAAAACAGGAATTTCAGCCATCATACAGCTAAGGATATAAGCCTATCCGTCTCATGTCAAATATGGACTAATTATTTACTCATGGCAACCAACAAAGCATGAACACCACAGTTTAGTTCAGTGAATTGACCATCACAAATAAAGGAAGGAACATGACAATGATTATATGTGTGATGCTAAGTGATGACGTGTGACTAGCTCCCTTTCCCGCATGCCGGTTTCATGGTACCTAAGAAAAACAACATAAACACAAGCGTGAGTTCAACACTCAGCAAGTATATTGCAATGGAACAAGAAAACACATTCCAATACCTTCATCACCACTTTTCACATACGACATCATACACATCTCATATTCATAGTGTAAGCATATCATTGACATCATCATAAATCATCATCATATAACATCCTCATATAATGCAATGCGATGCACATATCTCCTGGAAACTCATACCGGTATGGTTGAGTACACACCCGTCGGTGTGCACCCTCTCCCCATTCCATCCCGAAGATGGAGGGTGCCTACTCCTCGCTTCCATACACCGCGGTGGATGGAATCACGATGTAGGACTTACTCATTAGCTCTCCGGATTAGTCATAACTTTCTCACCGACCTTCCCCGGACTAGTTATGACTTTCTCACCGCCCGGGCCATGTATCATGCCATGCATGCAAACATGCCAACATCATAAATAACTTGTACATTAACACATGGCATCAAAACATAATAAGCATATTCATCATATCAATGGCAAACATTAAAGCATGGCATGTGAGAATATCATATATTCAATTTCAATCTCAACCAATCTAGCAAACAACAACCCGCTACCCATTCCAATACACTTGCCTCAACCACGGCGACGGATTGGCGAGAAGTAGAAGGCACACCCGTGGTCAAACCACCTGCACATAGGTACCACACACTCACAATCATGTCCACAAAACAGTACGTAAACCCTCTTCTACCCCGACATCGCAAACTACTCGCAAAACCCAAAAACAGAGGTTCTGTCCCGTCGGGACAGCAGCCTTCCAAAAGGCATAACTCGGATTCAAAAACTCCGAATCAATTAAATGAGTACATCCTCGCGTAGCTTAGGAAATTTCCTAACTTTTTCTAAGTATACGGAAAGACTGATTCGGACTCTAAAGTGGTTTAATCTACAGAATACCGTCATCTGTTCCAATCACGTCACAGTTTTTAACACGTTCGGTAAAACGAGCATACCTTTCAAACAGCTGGGCGGAATTGGACATTCTTTATACCCACTGAAAGGTATTGAAGTTACCTACAACTTCTTCAATAGGCGGATGACCAAATTCCGAATCTAAATTAGCGAAAACCCAAACCCTAGGTTGATTGCTCATGGTGCCTGAAATAGAGAACGTGGCAAACTCTAGATTCCATCTAATCTACCCAACTACAGCACCACCAAATGATATAAAAACATGAAAACCCAACGGATCCCCGTGGCCATACCTTCGCCCGACGAATGAAAACCCAACAGATCTCCTCCCGGTTCGCGCGATCTCCTTCCTCGCTCCAAATCCACCGGATCTCCTCGTCGCAGAACGCTCCAATGGATGGATCTGCGGGGTGGTGAGGTGGAGAGGCTTCCCTAGGGCAGCAAGGGTGGTGGAGAGGTGGTGGCGCCATGGGGGAAGATGGAGAGGAAGGGGAAGGGTGGAGGCGCATGGGGGGGGGCTAGGGGGTGGCGGCTAGGGTTGGGAAAGGGAGTGGGGGCGCACCAGGTGGTGGGGGCCAGATTTGGCTGCCCAAAAGTCCCCCCTTGGGCCCAAACCCTTCCACCAGAGGCCCAACTCAACCCCAAGGCCCAAAGTCCCCCGGAGAGGCCCAAACACCCGAAAACGGCCCAAAAACACGCTATAAACGGCATAACGTAAAATTTTAACCTCCATTTACACATTTTATAATGTTTTGACCTCAATATCCATATTTTATAAGATTACGACACTCCGTGGTGTCACAATACCGTTGGACGGGTAACGTGCCATAGCACTAGTACGCTCCCCTTTCAAGCTACACAAAAGGTGTAGTTGACACCCCGAGGTTTCACATGCAAGTTATTAGTAACTTACTCAACTAGGTCCGTCCCATTACAGACATGTGGTTGCACGTTTGACTCAGATCTAACGCTTGCAAGGTTCAGTCCTTAGGATGACCAGGGCAAGACTACCCGAAGAACCAAAACGACATCCTCGGTGCCACTCATGGCCCACCATATCATTCTTGCCACTTGCCCAGGTCCAAATCTATTTATCAAACCCGGTTGATTACCATGCACCATGTGCCATCATCACCATCACAGCACATGATACTTCTCCAAAACAGGTTCAATATCTCATTAAGTCAAGATTAACATTTGATTGTACGAAATCATGTCATGTGCACGTAGCAGGTATAAGCAATATACTATAACGAACTAAATACCCAATGTTGGCAATTCAATAATGTCCAACTATATATTCCACAACTAGGGTGGCAAGGGTTCATGGCACATAATTAATTAGTCAAGGTGTCATACTGCAATTTGGCGTTTATCTAATTCGCAGAAATAATTTAAACAATTTCTAATTAAATTAGCATGCAATAGTTTAAATTGAATTAATTTCAAAAATGGGATCAAAATGGTTAAAGCATAACTTGCCTTCAAAAAGTACTTGTTCTTTATCTTGAGCTGGCTCCTGGGTCAACACTTCACCTTCGAAGCCCTCGGGTACTTCAACGTCTACTCGTAACGCATGCAAATAGAAATAAATAAATAAAACACTATATACACATTGCTCAAAAATTCAAGTAAAGTCCATAAACAGAAAGAGCATAATTTTACAAATTTTTAGAAATATGAATCGCCCAAATCGGAGTTAAAATGCAAAAGTTATAACTGTTTAAAGTTTAAAGAATCTATTAATTAAATATAAACAGAGAAATTTTCATATTCAAAAATTAATTAAAATTCATATTTAAGTAGATCTTAATTTTATAAAAATTTAGAAATTGGAATCGTTCAAATCGGAGTTAAAACACAATAGTTACAAGCGTTTGAAGTTTGAAAATTCAAATAAATCAATAAACCGAATTAATTCATTTATTTTTCTACTGAAAAATCCGATTTATGACGTCAGTGTGGAATTTGAATTTCCACCGAATTATTTTTTTTATTGAAAAAATCAAATTTTGACGTTAGCGGTCCATGGACTCGGTCCACGGTTCGGTTTTGGTCCACCATTTACCCGGTCCACGGGTTCACGTGTCACTGACACGTGGGACCAACGGGATGACGTCAGCTGTTGACGTCACCACGTTCGGCTTACGGTACTGACATGCGGGCCCCATCGTGATGTCAGCGGTGATGTCATGGTGCGGTTGGTCAGGCGTGACCGACACGCTGGCCCCACGACATCACGCTGTGACGCCACGCGATCGCGGCCACCTGCGTGGACCACAACGGTCCAACTTTTGGACACATGGCTTGATCTGGGCCGTTGATTTGTAAATCAACGGTCCAGATTGAATCGCAACCCACATGTTTTGGAATAACGCGGTTGATCTGGACCGTTCGATTTTGATCAAACGACCGAGATCCGATCGGTTATACCGCGTCATGGGGGCGACACGGCATGTCCCGGCGCGCGACACGTGGCGTGACCTACGCCATTTGATCTCGATCGAACGGCTGGGATTGCATCTAATGCTACAACGTGGGTTAACTCTAACTGTACGATCTAGATCTAACGGCTGCTAATGCACCCAAGCACGGTGAGGTTCATGGCTACGTGGCTCTATCTAAACCGTTGGATCTAGATCCAACGGTTGGGATTAGATCTAGAAACCGCAACGTGAAATTGATCGGGGTGACATGGACTCACCGTGGCCGTCCGATGAAGATCTAACGGCTGACGGAGCTCGCGAGGTCGGCGATGGCGCGGCGGAGTAGAGGTTGCCGGAGAGGAAGACGATGACGAGCCCGACGGGTGCTGTTCTGGGGGGGTGAGTGGTCTCCACGGGCGCGCCTCGATGCGAGGATTCCTGATCTGGGCTCGGTGACGGCGGAGGACGGCGGACGGCGACGGAAACAGCGGAAAACCGGGATGGAGCATGAATCCAACTTCGGCGAGCTCTAGCGGGTGAACGGCAGCGGCTCGGTCTCGGTGGGTTAGGGCTACGGGTGCGCACGGAAGAGAGGAACACGATGGCGGCGGCTGCGCATTAAATATGGGTCTCGGCTTCCGTGAAAACCGCGGAAACCGAGGTCCACCCGGCTGTGGCGGTGGAGTTCGAACGGGACTCGGATTGGGCGATGTGGCGCAACGCTGGCCGTTGGATCTCGATCCAACGGTCACGCGGCTAGGGTTTGGTTGGCTCGGGCGTGACGCGGTTGGACCGAACCACGTGGCGCGGCTGGCTCGGGTCGAACTCAGACTCGGGTCTGACTCGGGCCCGGTCGCTTGAACAGTACTAACCCACTCGGCTATTTTCCAGCGATTTAATATTCCAAATAATTTCTAGAAATTCAAATAATTCAAGAAAAATTGCAAAATAATCAGAAAAATTCTGGAAAATACTTTGAGACATTTTGGACTCAAATAAAATTTTCCAACAAAGTTTTCTTTAAAACTTTTAATTCTTTAATTATTTCAAAAGGGAATAAATTCAAATTAAATCCAACTAAATCCAAATAAATTCTAGAAAAATCAAAAAATTCACCAAAGTGCAAAATTTTATTTAAATTCATGAAAAGCAAAAATTGGGGTGTTACAGACCACCAGTTGGCTGACATTTTCCTCAAGCCTTTGGATAGCTCTAGGTTTGTTTCCTCGAAAGGGGAGCTTAGGATTATGAGCCCATATGGCATAGCTTGAGAGGGAGCTGACTTGTATTATATGTTTATATGTGTATATTTAGCATTTTCGTTCTGTTTCTTCTGGGTATCTTTGGGCTATTTTTATTTTGTTGAGTCCTCTTCACCTAGACTTCTAGCATACTTCGGCATGGACCTCTCATCTTATGCTTTAGGATGCTATTCTCTTTTTCTTCTTCTTGGTTGAGCTCACTCACAGTCTTGTAGGTCTAGCAGGTGTTGGGCTCCCTTGGTAGACATGGTCTGTGTTTGCTCTTAGGCTGGAGTTTGAGAGCTACTTTTCCTTTGTAAGTCCTATGGGGATGTTGAGAGCAAGTCTGAGTTTAGTGGTCTCTACCAACTTTTCTATGCTCATAGATCACCTAGTTGTCAGTTCCCCCTTTTACTCTTCTCATTTTGGTTTCTGGTTTCAGTTGAGTTCAATTCTTTCTCTTGGAATTCAAAATTGCTAATAACTCAACTTGAATCAGATTTTTGTTTAAAATTGACTCACTTGTTGAGGGGGAGTTTGGAATTGACCTTCTTTCAGTGTATATAGATATGTTTCCATTTTCGAGCTTTGTCTTTTATGCAAATGATAAAACTGTGATTAGTTGCATATTGCTACTTTTCTGAAGATTCTTGTTAATCTAGGTTGTATCTAATCTGGTGCATCTTGTTTAAACTAGCCAACATTTAAATTGAGCTTTCTTGAAAACTTGATGAAACTTAGCTTTTACTTGCTATATTCTTTACTAGATGCTTATGCCATGCTTAGTGAAATAGTGGGTTTCTACTAGAGTCCCTAGAGCAACTTGGGTTAGCTATATTGTTTCATTCTAGAATACTCAACATGATCATGAATCTAAGTGCTAAAATGATAAAATTTCACTTATTTGTGCTAAAACTGAACTCAACACTTTCCGTTCTCGAGACTGCTTCCCATTGCACTTGGGATGAAATTAGAATGAGTTGTGTACGACCATAACCACTCTTTTAAGCTTCTTGCTTGAGATGGTTGAAAATGGCTTGAATCAATACAACAAAATGCAAAATAAACTAGAGGAAGAGAGTGACGCCTAGGAGACCTATGTCGATGGCTCCTAGTCGAGGTTGTGTTTCACTAGGATAAACTCTCTACACCTCAAAGGTTTGCGGACGAGGGTGAAGCTTAGAAGGCCTTTGTCGATGGCTCCTAGTCAAGGATGTGCTTCACTAAGCCTAACTCTCTAAGACCGCTTTGTGTGCGTTAAATTTCAAAATATGCATTTAAAAGATAATTGAGCATGAGTGTAGCATCCCAAAATTTTGGTTTTTAAAATTTTTGGTTTAGTTTAGCTTCCCAAAAATTTCCGTTGATTTTCTTGCGTTAATACAGCTTAATCTAGATTTTCTAAAGCTAAAAACAATTTAATTTGACTATTTTATAATTCAAATAAACGAAATTCAATTTTATTTGGGTTCCTTGTGCTTTAAGGAATTTTTCTATATTTTCTGAGATTTTTCGGAGCTCGTTTGTTATTTATCGGATTTATTGGGAATTGATTTGTATTAAGCCCTCTTTAGAGATTAATTAATTATTTGGAAAGTTTATATTAAGTTTTGTTGCAAATATTTTATTTGAGTTCAAAATGTCTCAAAATATTTTCTAGAATTTTTCTAGAATTTGTTTGGTATTTTTATTGCCCTAAATAATTAGTTTTATTTTCTAGATTTATTTTAATTCGCAAATTTTTGGAAATCCGGAATTGCTTTTGGGCTGTTTCTTCCCATCGGCCCGGTTTCCCTCTCCCTCCTCAGCCTAGCCGAATTCCCGTGCCTTGCCACCTGGGCCGCCGTCTCGCGCCAGCCCTGCGCCACGCTGGCCCGACTCCCGCACGCATGTGCGCCCCGTGCTTGGGCCGCACTCGCCTGGGCCACTGCCAGGCCACGCTACCGAGCCTGGTTCAGCCACGCCCCGCCTAGATCTCGCCCATCCAGATCGCATCCGACGGCCAGAAATCGGCCACGTCACCCAGAAACTGTTTCAACTGCGCCAAGTGTTCGATTTGAGCCCGTTTTTGCTCCAAACTCATCCAAACTTGTTTTTTCTTACCCTAGCCACCTCTCGAACCATCTGTAGACCTGCCATGACCTCTCCCACACGTCCTCAACCTTAGATCAATCCTCCAAAACCCTCGACCGCAGCCAAGAAGCTCCGAAGCATCGCCCAGCGTCGGTCGAAATTTGCATCGCGTTCCCTATCAGCTCATAGACTCTTTTCAAGATCCGTCTATGTCATGGTGAGCCATGAAGTCCCATCTATCTCCCCTCCAAATTTGATGCAATTTCGTCCACGTAATCAAAAGTTATGCCCGTTTCAATCTCAAATCTTGCATAGGCCTGTTCTCTCTCGTTTATGCGAGTTTGACCGTGAAATTTTTACTGTAGACCCATTTTGATGTCCTCTACATGGTGCTCACCCTAACTCATAGTTTTTCCCTCAGGATTTGCGCAGAAAAATTCTTTTCCCCGATCAGACTGCGTTGCGGACAATCGAAAACTTCCTCGCTCATTCCCCGTTGATCAAAAAGGTAAAACTAAAATCCACTCTTGTCACTTTGTGCATTAGGGTCCCAAATAGCTCTTTGTAAAATTTGATTAAGTTTTGTGCATTATTCTAAAAGTTATGGCCGTCTGATGTTTAGCTCTGAAAGCCGTTCATCGGCAGTTTGTCATCAATCCGTTGGGTCGCCGCAAAATCTACCTATACCGTTGAGTTCATCTCACCGCATTCTACCATTGAGTTCTTTTGGTCTCCGTATGACGTCCCGATCCGGTTTGTAGCCATCATCTTTCGACCTAATCCTTTGTTACAGGTTCGCGTTTCGCTTAGCCATCCTTGGTAGCGTTTTATCGCAGCCATGTTGTTGCACCGACAGCTGATACCTTATTTCATGAGCATCCCGTCATCTCTTCACTTTCGCCGTTAACTTTTCGCCGTTAACGTTTTGCCGTTAACGTTCCATCGTTAACGTTTTGCCGTTAACATTTTATCGTTAACGTTCCATCGTTAATGCTTTGCCCTCATCGTATCACTGTCATCGCATGCGTGCTTACAAGCAAAAGATCTAGTGTGATGTCATCATCTTTTCTATCGCCTTGTTTTGATCCAACCCTATCCTCTCATCATTTGCAAGGCCGAACCAAAACGTAACCTAAGACTGGTTCGATGGACTGAGTTCATCGTGAGCCGTGTTGCCATCATTGCGATCTTTCTCGTTGTGTCAACTGCAGTAAGATATTTGTGCTCTGTCTTATTACATATCGTCGCCGCCTTGTCATCATCGAGTCTCTTCATCGGTGTATGACTGGACCTCTGACCGGATCGCAGTGTTGATCCCATCCGTCTTTGTCTTATCCTTGAAAATCCAATCTGCCATTAACCTAGAATTCATTCGTGAACTTGGTCGATAGACCAGTGGCCATATGTCAAAACCTTGTGCCCGGAGTTAATCCATCAATCTATCTTTCTTTTGTTTGACTGTATATCTGTTCAGTCAACAGAAGTCAATATTGAGAATCAGTTTAGTTCATTGTGAACTAACATATCTTTATGGACCTGGTCTATAGATTGAGAGCCCATATGTCATCATTTGTCCAATCAAGATAATAACTTCAGAAGAAATATTCTTCGTAATATTATTCTTCCTTTCCCAGTTATTAATCTTTTCCATTTTGTTTTTTTTTCTGAAAGCCCATTCTCTTTTGTCTAAACCTCTGGTCTAATCCTTTCAAGTTCCTAAATTCATCTAAGCCTTTGTGCCCAATGCTATTCGTTCTTAATTTGGAGTTTACTTGATTTGTCTTTTGAGTTGGTTTGTATTTGATTTTTCTTTAATCACTAGACGCGTCGTTCGGAAGCCGTTCTATGGAGCCGAAGGTCAAGGAAGTGAAGACCGAAGATCGAGGATAAAGTATCGAAGATAAAGAGTAAAGAACAGTAAAAATTGCAAGGGTCAGGCAAGTTGTGCTTTGACCATATTGATCCCATGTTTCAAAATTATCTTGTTTCAAATTATTGCATGCTAGTTTAAGTTAAAATGATTTCAATTAATTCGGTATTAGATAATCAACCTATTTGTTATTGCCACCTTGTTACTATTCGTATGCCATGATTCATTTGTCACCCTAGGTTGTGGAATATTAGTTGGACATATTTGTATTTGCCAACATGGGTTAATAGATCGTATGTAGTAAAGCTGTGAAATCATGTGCTGAAAAATAGGCTTAAGAATTGAATTTGCAAAATGTGTTTGTGCATGTGTTTGACAAATTGACAAGAAACAGTGTCTCTTTTGCGCCGGACCAAAGTTCCAAGCAACAGTAAGTTTTCACACTTACGCTGGACCATTGCGCCGGACCAAACTTTAGTCCACTGTGAATGAGCTTTTGAGGTCTGATTTCGCATCTACATCGGACCAAACATTAGTCCGTTGTGAACGCACTTTTTTGAATACTTGTACCGGACCAAATTTGTTGAAAAATAGTAAGTCTCTATGTTACGCCGGACCATGCAGGTCGGACCAAAGTTTTGGTCCATCGTGAAGGCATTTTTTAGCGTTGTCTTTGCATGTACGCCGGACCAAAAAGTTTGGTCCGTTGTGATCGTGTTTTGGAACATGTTTGATTTGAATTGAACCGAGACTTTCGCATGTACTCCAGACCAAATATTTGGTCCGTCGTGAGCTGCGCCGGACTGATGTTTGGTCCGGCGTGAATGGTTTTTTGCTCGAAGTTGATTTTTGTGATTTTGAAAATTGTTTGGTGATTGATCTGTGGTTATGAAATTTGTTATGAAGTTGATTTTTGTGATTATGAAATTTGTTTGAATTTCATAATGCATGTTTTGAATTTATGGAATGCACGCGTGAGTATTTGCATGGACTATTGTTGAGTTAAGTCGCGGACTTGTACTCGGAATCATTTTGTGGTTTGTTCATGTGCAGGTGTTGCTCGAGGGCGAACATGGTCGATGATAGGACCGGAACTAGGTTCATGGAGGAACTGAGGTTCGAGACCAGATTCAGGGAGGAATCGAGGTCTTGGTGGTCAAGGAGGTCATGCGGGTCGTTCGGGCTTGAGGATGGTGCTCATGAAGAATGGTTAGTCACGTGAGTATGACATGGTGGCCATACGCGTGGAAGGGTTGTTAGTCACGTGAGTATGGCTGGGTCAGTGTTTCCTGTTTTGGTTCTTGTTTGCATGCTTGTTCTGGATTGGTTTTTGTCCTTTGAGTTTCATCTTGATTTGATCCATCCAAAACCTCTCTAGGGTATTTATATAGAGTTCCTAAAAGTTTAGTTGATTAATCTTTTAAAGATCTTGTTTAATCTTGAAGTTTTGGTTAGATCAATTCTCGTCATATTCTGCCATAACAAGCTTGCGAGGTTCATAACTTTTGATCTGTAAGTCTGATTGAGCTTATTCTTTCTGGGTTAGATTCATATTGGACTCTAGTTTCTTGTGTCCAAATTTTAGATAGATCCGCCGGTTGGATCTCCAGGAATTTGCGTTTTACCGAACATTGGTCAATCTGTTTTTGTCGAATACGAGGCCATTATTTGGTTCCGTTTTGAGGTGAATTTTTAATACATCAAAAATTTGGTTTTAGCTTCCGCACAATCATTCACCACCCTCTGATTTCTATATTCGTATACTTTGATCCTCCAAGTGGTATCAGAGCAAGGTTTTTCTAATCTATCTTAACCGGTTATTAGATTAATGGATCGTTATTCGACAAAAACGTGTGTGTTCGATGGTGTTGATTTTTAGTTTTGGAAGTCCAAGATGGAGGCGTTCATCCAAGCGCAGGGCTTCACGATTTGGGAGAAGGTCTACAAGCCATACGAAGTTCCCGAGAACGACAACGTTAATGACGTCAATCATGCACATGTTGAAGCAAATAGCAAGGCGCGAAACTTGATCGTCCAAGGCTTGTGTCGGGACCCCGAATTTGCAAATCCGGACCCTCTGTGTATTCAGCACTAGTCCAGGAACGCGCTAGTGCACACAGTATTAACATCGGTAAATATCACAATCATACCCATCGATATTATCAAAGTACTTTATTTAAATAACCAAAGGGTTACTTGACCTTATGGCCAAGGTACAAATATATGCCTTGGCATGCTAAAACTTATTCAGAGAAAAATAATAGCAGCGGAAAATCAAATAAACTTTCGTGGCGCCATCCAAAGATACCACAGTAAACCGATCGCTCGCATCCCTAAGTAGATGGGTCCTCTTGGAAATCCTCCTCCTAAGTCAAGCGTAGTCTCCTCTTCAACGGTGTTGTGTTGAGGCAAGGGTGAGTACTTGGTACTCAAAGAAGTCATGCATGAATGCAAGCTAATATACTATATGCATGGCTTGGTACAAAGGAATAGCTCAAGGTATATTTGCAAAATGTTTTGACAAGTAATAAAAGTAGATCAGCAAAGAGAAATAAGTAAAGCATAAATAACTTTTCAAGAAGTTTAATAAACATTTTCCCATCCTAAACCACATTTCCATCATCTTCATTATTAAACCAACCCAACTTTTCAAACCAACGTTATTTTTGAGAAAATCTAACCCTTGACTGTAATTTTGAGCATTGTCCAAAGCATCATGACTCGCTATTTAAATAGATTCTAAACTCTCACAGAGGTTATGCACTTTACCCACAAGATACAATTAAACACCACAAAGGCGTAGTTCCTGCAGAATAAAGCCTTTCTAAGCCCTCAAACAACACAGTGGTCCTTCCTGTCAGGTTTCACACCATCCCTTCCCTTAGCCAAGGCGAAGTATGGGACCAACACACTGCTAGATGGGTATCTCGGCCACACACGATACGCCCCGCATAATCACACAAACGTGTAATCGACACTCGAGGCTCCACAAGTGAGTCCTTAGCGACTTAGTCAACTAGGGCCGTCCCATTCACCATGTGGTTGCAAGTATGACCCGGCCCAAAGGCTTGCAAGGTTAAGTCTCTTAGGAGGACTCCGGCAAGACTACCCGAAAACCAAATCAACATCCCTAATGCCACAATCGCCCACTGATTACTTTTGCCACATGCCCCAATGAATTCATTATCAAACTCCCGCTTGATTACCATGCACCACGTGCCATCAACATCACATGATACTCTTCCAAAACAGGTTCAATATATCATTAAGTCAATATTAACATTTGATTGTCCAAAATCATGTTATGAGCACGTGAGGTGTCTAAGCAAAGATACTACAACGATCTAAACCCATGTTGGCAATTTAATAATGTCCAACTAGTAATCCACAACTAGGGTGACAAGGGATCATGGCACATACTTAGATAATCAAGGTGTCATACAAGAAATTGGTATTTATCTAACCCCATGTTTAAACAAAGTATCTTTCTAATTGAACTAGCATGCAATAGTTTAAATCAAAATAGATTTTCAAATAGGGTCAACATGGTCAAAGCACAACTTGCCTTCAAAAAGTACTTGTTCTTGGTCTTGAGTTGGATCCCCGAAAGTCAACACTTCTCCTTCGAATCTCCTCCCAGACTTCAACGCTCACTCGTAAAGCTGCAAATAGCAAATACCCAAATAAACAATAGGCAAAATATCCCAAACTCCAAATAAAATCCATAAACAGAGAGAAATATAATTTTCTGGATTTTTAGAAACTGAATCACAAATTTGGAGTTAAGACGCAAAGTTATGATTTATTAAAGTTTAAATAACCAATTAAATAATATTACAGAGAAAACTTTTAGTCCAAAAATTAAATAAAATTCATATTTAGGTAGATCTCAATTTTATACAAATTTAGAAATTTGAATCACTCAAATCGGAGTTGAAACGCAAAGTTATAAGCGCTAGTTTTGAAATTCAAATCAATTATCAAACCGATTTATTAAATCATTTTCTTTTCTAAATTAATTATTGGCGCATACGCAGGACACGTGGCAGCCTACCGATTGGCTACCGACGCCACCGGCCCATAGACTCGGCCCACGCCGCCGGTCCACTGCGGGACTCTACTCCACTTACTCTCACGGTCGCCGACATGTGGGCCCACTCGGTGACGCTATCGCCGACGCCACGGGACTCAACCACGCAGCCGACATGTGGGACCCACGGTGACGCCATGGGTGACGCTGCCGCTTACCGACAAATACGACATGCCCCTCCGACACGCGGGCCCAGAACACACACGCACGCTGCGTGCGTGACGGCTACCGACTGCCGGTCCAACTTCCCGACACGTGGCGCAATCACGGCCGTTGGTTTGAAAATCAACCCGCGCGGATTAGATCCAGGGTTAACACGCTGAAACTACCTGATCGTGGGGCCGCTCGATTTAGATCTGACGGTCCAGATCTAATCCTATAATATCACTACTCCGGACGCAGTAATTGTGAACCGCTGGATCTTGATCCAACGGCCCGTATCCAATCTAAGTTGGGGACACGTGAACTCACCAACCGTCCGATCCGATCTGACGGCTCACCGAGCTCGCGGTCCGCGATGGCGCCGAGGCTTGGGCACCGGAGACGGTGAACGATGACGCAGCCCGACGGCGCTTCGGGGTTGCTCGGCGAGATGAATCCTTCCTTCGGTGCGCTCGCCACGGTGGTTCCGGATCCGGGCTCCTTCTCGCTAGAACGACGGGCATGGCGATCGAGCAAAGATCATGCGCGGTCACTTTCCAACTACGGGCGAAGCTCGTGACGGGCAATCAAGTACGGCCAGCGAGATGGTTTTCGGAAACGGTGCACAAGGATGAGGGCAACCTCGGGACGCTCACGCGAATAGCCTCGTTACAGCGGACACTAAAACTAAGTTTTACGGCGCGGCGACGGGCGGGAGTCCGGCTTTCGGCGAGACGACGACGACAGCCGCCCACGTGGCACGATCAACGGCCACGATCAGACGGGGCGCGATCGGGATCCGGGCCGGCACGGCTCGAACCCAGACGGCGGATCTCACCGCTGGATCTTGATCCAACGGCTGGATTGATTAGGGTTTTGAGCCGGTTTGATCGAGTCACGTGGCTCGTTTCGACTAGTCCGACTGGTTCGACTCATACGAACAAAGATTTGACCCGAGTTGAATTTCCAGCGATTTAATATTTAAAATAATTCCCTGAATTCATTTAATTCATTAAAAATAGCAAATGACTCGTAAAAATTCCAGAAAAATTCTGGAAAATACTTTGGATCATTTTGGACTCAAATAAAATATTTCCAACAAAATTTTATTTGCAAAATTAATTTCTTCAATTATTTCAAAATGGAATAAATTCAAATAAATTCCAAATAAATCCAAATAAATTCCAGAAAATTCCAAAAATTCACCAAAGTGCCAAACCACACATGAATTTAAGAAAAGCAAAATTTTGGGGTGTTACAGCTTGGGACGCAGCGACTTTGATCGTGTGGTTCATCTTCTATCCACATATGAGGTATGGAAATCTCTTTATGATTACCATGAGGGTTCTAACACTGTCAAAGAGGTTCGCCAAGACATCTACAAAAAGGAATACATGCGCTTTGAGATGAAATCAGGTGAGTCTGTAGATGACTTCTTTGCACGTTTTAATAAAATTCTTAGCAATCTACGTGCCATTGGAGTAAATTACACTAATGCCGCTAATGCTAGACAATTTCTTAGTGCTTTGGACATGTCAGTGTGGGAGATGAAAGTAACATCTATAGAAGAATCTACTATCGTGAGCACACTCACATTAGATGTTCTTTATTCTAAACTGAAAACTCATGAATTAGACGTTCTTGCAAGGAAGGGTAATTCTAAATCAATTGCTTTGATCTCTAACCCTAACATGCCAAATGCAAATTCCTCTTCTAGCTTGGCTTTGTCCTCTTTATCTTCTTTAACATATGAGCAAATTGAAGAACTTCTTAAAGAAGATCTGGCACTACTCTCTTCTCGCTTTAACAAAGCTTTGCAGAATGTGAGGATGAGAAAGAGAAGTGGTCCTCCAAGATGCTATTAGTGTGGTGATCCCAACCACATGAGATCAAATTGTCCCAAACTTGCAAGTAAAGCATCAAGGGAGGAAAAGGACAATAGAAAAGAGAAGAAGAAGTTTGTTTCGAGTGATAAAAAGAAGAAAAGCTTCATCAACTGCAAGGTGGTCCACCAAGTTCTTTCCTCTCTTGAACAAATCAATTTGAGCGATGTGGATTCGGAGAGTAGCGAAGACGATGCAACTCCAAGCAAGCATGATTTGATGGGGCTGTGTCTCATGGCAAGCTGCAAGGATAGCTTCACCGAGGACAACCACGACAGCGACTTCAATGAGGTAGATCCTTCGTATGATGAATTAGCTATTGATGTTGCTCGTCTTGGAAAATTGCTTGACAAACGTGACAAGAAAATTAAGAAACATGATTTCATTGTTGAATCATTGAATGCTGAAATTGATAGACTTAAAACTTTGATTCCTGATGATGATGCTTGCAAATCATGTGACTTAATTTGGAATGAGCTTACTTCGCTTAGGAAAGAACATGCTTCCTTGTTACATCAAAATGAGAAAAATGATAAACATGTTAAACATGCTAGCTGTTCCACTGATGATTTGCATTATTCAATTTCTTGTTCTAAATGTTCAATTCTTGAATTGAAATTGAAAGATGCAAATGCTAGGGTTTCTCAATTGACTGATAATCTGCTTACACATGAGGTTCTTTCATGCTCTACTTGTCACAAACAGAAAGGGAAAGTTGATGTTCTTTGCAATAATTGTCTCATGCTTTCTCGTAAAGTTGATTACTTGCAAGATTCCTTAGAACGGTTCACTAAAGGAAAGAAAAATTTGAACATGATTCTGGACCAATCTAAGGTTAGCTCAAACAAGAAAGGTTTAGGTTTTGATCTCCATGCTTCATATGAAACTAAACCTCGCACTATTGTTCAGGCTCCTTGCAATGACAAAATTGAGATCCTTAATGAGCCTAAAAAGATTGCTTTTAAATCTGCTGGTTTTCTTTCTTCTACCTTGATGAATGCAAAATATGCTTCTACTGTTAAAGCAAAACATCATGTCAAGTACACTTGCACTTATTGTGGTAGAGATGGACATCTAGTAGATTTTTGCTTTAGACTAGCCAAACAACAAAAGAAAGAAAGAAAGGACTAAGGCTAGGTCTAACTTCAAACAGGCACGTTTCACTTCTCATTATGTGCCTAGGGTGAAGAAAACACCTTTTGTTGCCAAAATGATAGTAAAGGGCAAATCTAATTTTGTGCATAAGAATGCTTGTGTTGTGCCTACTATTGTGCGTCGTGTGTTTCAGTACTGGATTCCTAAAAGTCTCATTTCTAACTCCAGTACTGAGACCTCGACATGCTTTGCTATGTAGGCTTCTCGCGCAAGGAAGGAGAACATATGGATAGTGGATTTCGGATGCTCACGCCACATGTCCGGTGATAAGAATTGGTTCTCCTCCCTCACTCATGCATTTCGTGCTGAAAGTGTTACCTTTGGAGATGCTTCTACCTCTTCTATTGTGGCAAAAGGTACAGTGAAGGTAAGTGACAAGTTTATATTCAAGGATGTGGCTCTTGTTGAAAACTTGAAATATAACTTGCTCTCTGTCTCACAAATGATTGATGAAGATCTTGAAATAAGCTTTAAGAAAAATGAATGCAAAGTGTTAGATGCTTCAGGTGATCTTGTTTTCAGGATTTCACGCGTTGGAAGAGTATTTAAAGCTGATTTTGATGTATCACCTTCTAAGCATAGGTGTCTAGTTGCCAAAATTTCTAAAGATCTATTCTTTCGGCATCGTAGACTTGGTCATGTTGGTTTTGATCACCTTACTCGTGTAAGTGGTTTATATCTCATACGTGGCTTGCCTAAGCTTAAGAGTGATAGCGATCTAGTATGATCTTCTTGTAGACATGGTAAGATGATTGCGGGTTCACATCCACCTCTTACCATGGTGATGACAAACGCTCCAGGACAGCTTCTACATCTTGATATAGTTGGACCATCTCGAGATCAATCCTTTGGAGGCAAATGGTATGTGCTTGTGATTGTTGATGATTTTTCTAGATACTCTTGGGTGTACTTTATGGCACCTAAGGATGAGGCTTTTAATCATTTTAGAAGTCTTGTTCTTAGGCTTTCTGTTGATCATCCAGGAGCTCTTAGAGCTATTAGAAGTGATAATGGAATTGAGTTTAAAAATTATTCTTTTGATCATTTTTGTGCTGAAAAAGGAATTGATCATCAATTTTCTTCACCTAGAGTGCCTCAACAGAATGGTGTAGTAGAAAGGAAAAATAGAACATTAGTTGAAATGGCTAGAACCTTGCTAGATGAACATCATACTCCTAGGAAATTTTGGGCTGAAGCAATTTCAATTGCATGTTATGTTTCAAACCATGTGTTTTTTAGATCAAAACTGGGTAAAACTCCTTATGAACTTCGGTTTGGACATAGGCCTATTGTTTCCCACTTTAGAGTTTTTGGATGCAAATGCTTTGTCTTAAAATCTGGAAATCTTGATAAATTTGAAGCTAGATCTATTGATGGCATCTTTCTAGGATATCCTGCTCATACTCGTGGCTATCGTGTGCTTGTTTCAGAGACTAACAAAATTGTGGAAACTTGTGAAGTTACTTTTGATGAGGCTAGTCCAGGCACTAGTTGTCGGGACCCGAATTTGCAAATCTGGACCCTCTGTGTATTCAGCACTAGTCCAGGATCACACTAGTGCACACAGTCTCAACATCGGTAAATATCATAATCATACACTTCGATAACAATAAAGTACTTTAATTAAGATAACCAAACTGGTTGCTCGACCTTATGGTCAAGTTACAAAGGTACGCCACGCAGGGCGAAGACTTATTAAAAGAGAAATAACTGCAGCGGAATAAAATAGACTTCGTGGCGCCATCCAGTATACCACAGGCAACTGACTGGGCTCGCTCCCTTGATAGACGGCTCCTCCTGATAATCCTCCTCCAAAGCTGGTGTTACCTCTTCTTCAACTGATGTTGTTTTGTGGCAAGGGTGAGTACTTGGTACCCAGCAAGCCATGCACAGAATGCAACTAATATTCTACATGCATGGCTTAGTACAAGGAATGCTTCATGGTTCATTTGCAATAAACATCAATAGCAAGTAACTTAAGTAAATTCGAAAGCGGTAGAAACAATGTATTATCAATAATTTTTCCAGGATTTAAATAAACACTTTTCCTTTCCTAACCCACATTTCCATCAACATCATCAATTAACCCAACCAAACATTTCAAGTCCAAGTTGTTTCATGAAAGTCTAACCCTTGACTGTAATCCCCGAGCAATGTCCAATGCCGCAGACACGGCTATTCGAATAGATTGTACACTCTGCAGAGGTTATGCACTTTACCCACAAGATACAGCTAAACACCACAAAGGCGAGTGATTGTAACAAAGCCTTTCGGCAACTGCTAACTACACAAGTGAACCTTACCGATTTTTGCCATACACCATCCCTTCCCTTAACAGAGGCGAAGTATGGGACCGACAAACCATTGGATGGGTACCATGTCGTAGCCTTAGTACGCTCCCCATTCAAGCTACACAAAAGGTGTAGTTGACACCCGAGGTATCACATGCAAGTTATTAGTAACTTACTCAACTAGGAACGTCCCACTCCGGTCATGTGGTTGCACGATTGACTCAGTTCAAAGGCTTGCAAGGTTAAGTCCTTAAGGTGACCAGGGCAAGACTACCTGAAGAACCAAATCATCCTTCCCGATGCCACATCTGGCCCACCCAATCATTCTTGCCACATGCCCCGGTCCAAATCTATTTATCAAACCCTAGTTGATTACCATGCACCATGTGCTGTCAACATCATCGTTAAGAACACATGACACTTTTCCAAAACTGGTTCCATATCCCATTAAGTCAATATTAACATGTAATTGTACAAAACATTTCACGTGGCAAGGCTAAGCATACTACATCGGTCTAACTACCCATGTTGGCATTTAACTAATTTCCCAAAATAATTTCCCAAAATTAATTAAAGCATTTTCTAATTAAACTAGCATGCAATAATTTAAATCAAAGTAATTTCAAAATGGAATCAACATGGTCAAAGCACAACTTGCCTTCAAAGAGTACTTGTTCTTGGTCTTGAGCTGGCTCTTGGGTCAACACCTTCGAAGCCTTCGGGCACTACAACGTCTACTCATAACGCTTGCAAATAGCAATAAATAAATAAATAAAACAGTACACAAAAGTGTTCAAAAGTTCAAATAAAGCTCATAAACAGAGAGAGCACATTTTTATAAATTTTTAGAAACTGGAATCGTCCAAATCGGAGTTAAAATGCAAAAGTTATAATTGTTTAAAGTTTAAAGAATTCATTAAATAAATGTAAACAGAGAAAAGTTCATATTCAAAAATTAATTAAAATTCTTATTTAGGTAGATCTCAATTTTATAAAAATTTAAAAATTTGAAACACTCAAATCGGAGTTAAAACGCAAAAGTTATAAGCGTTTGAAGTTTGAAAATTCAAATAAATCAATAAACCGAATTAATTCATTTATTTTTATACTGAAAAATCTGATTATGACGTCAGCATGACGTCAGCACGGCATTTTAACTTCCACCGAATTATTTTTCTATTGAAAAATTGATTTATTGCGTCAGCCGGTCCATGGACTCGGTCCACGGCTCGGCTTGGGTCCATCGTGGACCTGGTCCACGAGCACATGTCTCACTAACATGTGGGACCACTCTGATGACGTCAGCGCTGACGTCATCGTGCTCGGCCGAGGGCGCATGACATGCGGGCCCCACCGTGACGTCAGCATGACGTCATGGTGCGGTTTGGTAGCCCCTGACACGCGGGTCCCACGCTGACGTCAGCGGCGACCGGGCGCGACCGCGCTGACCGCGCCGGTCCAACTCCCGGACGTGTGGCTTGATCCGGACCGTTGATTTGAAAATCAACGATCCAGATTGGATCTGGGCTGCGCACGTTGTGGACAACGTGGCTGATCTGGGCTGTTCGATTTGGATCGGATGGTCCAGATCCGATCGGGTTTCACCTCACCGTGGGTGGCGTGGCATGTCCCGGTGGCCGACGCGTGGCTCAATCTATGCCGTTCCATTTCGATCGAACGGCTGGGATCTATCTGTGCACAGTGCGGCTATAGCTACGTGGCTCAATCTCGTGCGTTGGTTCTGAATCCAACGGTCAAGATTGGATCTAAAACCGTAACGTGTAAATCGAACGGGGTGACGTGGACGAACCTGAGCCACACG
Source organism: Rhipidocladum racemiflorum (assembly GCA_036346355.1). Classification (NCBI taxonomy): domain Eukaryota; kingdom Viridiplantae; phylum Streptophyta; class Magnoliopsida; order Poales; family Poaceae; genus Rhipidocladum; species Rhipidocladum racemiflorum. The sequence continues at coordinate 43,005,559 of CM070577.1, read as the reverse complement.
ATCTGGATCGGACGGTGGAGAGAGCTCGCGGGTTCGGCGATGGCGTGCGGCGGAGCTAGGTCACCGGAGTTGGGGACGACGACCTAGCCAACGGCGTTTCTGTGCATCTCCGGCGAAGTGGGTGGTACCTCCAGGTGCGCCTCGTCCTTGCGGTTCCGGATCTGGGCTCGATGACGGTGGAGGACGGCGGACGGCGGCGGAAACAGCACGAAACTGCGGCGGAACGCACGGCCAACTATGGAAAGCGATTTCGGCGCGACCACGGCGGCTTGACCTCGGTGAGTTAGGGCTACGGGTGCGTACGGAAGAGGGCTACACGGTGGTAGTGGCGGTTCATTAAATAGGGGCCTCGGCTTCCGTGAAAATCACGGAGACTGAGGTCCACCCGGCTACGGTGGCGGAATCCGAACCCCATTCGGATTGGGTGACGTGGCGCAACGTGGGCCATTGGATCAAGATCCAACAGTATGTGCGAGGGCACGGTGGCACGGCTCGGGCGACGTGGCTTGATCTCGACCGTTGGATCTTGATCCAACGGTCGGGGGGGTTAGGGTTCGGCCCAACTCGGTTTGGCTCGACCGTGGTTCGGGTCGGACTCGGGCTCGGTCGCTTGAACAGTAAAACCCAGTTTTGATTTTCTAGCGATTTAAATATTCGAATTAATTTCCAGAAATTCATTTCATTCAAGAAAAATAGCAAAATACTTAGAAAAATTCCAGAAAAATTCTAGAAAATATTTTAGGGCATTTGGGATTCAAATAAAATATTTTCAACAAAAAATTATTTATAAAATTAAATTCTTTAATTATTTCAAAAGGGGATAAATTCAAATTAAATCCAAATAAATCCAAATAAATTCCAAAAAATTCTAAAATTTCACCAAAGTGCAAAACAACATTCAAACTTATGAAAAGCAAAAAATTGGGGTGTTACACTAGTCCAATTGATGCAGGTACATGCGCATATGTTCAGCGGGAGAAAATATTTGAAGACAATGATGATGTTGAAGATGAGGACTTCACTCTTCCTAATGCACAACAAGCTGTAGCACCTTTGGCACCTACTACTACATCACCTACAGCTAACCATCCTCAAGCTACAACATCATCTGTACATGCTGAAAATGAAGAAGAATAAGAATAAGAAAAAGAAGTTTCAAAAGCCAAAGCTCCCTTGCACATTCAGAAAATGCATCCATCTGAACAAATGATTGGAGACCTAAATGAGAGAATCACCTGATCCAGGTTTATTCATTTTCATACTCATGCTCATTCTGGTTTAGTTGCTTCTTTTGAACCCAAAGATATATCTCATGCATTATCTGACGAATCTTGGATCAATGCTATGCATGAAGAATTAGAGAATTTTGAACGAAATAAAGTTTGGAAACTAGTCTCACCACCTCCTGATTTTAATGTTATTGGAACTAGATGGGTTTTCAAAAATAAACAAAGTGAGGATGGTGTTGTTGTTAGAAACAAGGCTAGATTGGTTGCTCAAGGTTTTACTCAAGTTGAAGGCTTAGATTTTGATGAAACCTTTGCTCCTGTTGCTAGAATTGAAGCCATTAGAATCCTTTTAGCATTTGCTGCTTCTAAAGGTTTTAGATTGTATCAAATGGATGTAAAAAGTTCTTTTCTTAATGGCTACATAAATGAGGAGGTTTATGTTAAGCAACCACCCGGTTTTGTAAATCCAAAGTTTCCAGATCATGTGTTCAAACTGTCAAAAGCTTTGTATGGTTTGAAGCAAGCTCCTAGAACATGGTATGATAGGCTAAAAACCTTTTTACCTGAAAAGGTGTTTTCAATGGGAAAAGTTGACAAAACTCTCTTTTTACTCAAGCAAGGCAATGATCAACTGTTCATTCAGATTTATGTTGATGATATTATCTTTGGTGGTTCCTCTCATGTTTTAGTGACTAAGTTTTTAGAAACCATGAAGAAGGAATTTGAGATGAGTATGATGGGTGAGTTGACATACTTTTTGGGACTACAACTCAAGCAAACGAAGGATGGTACTTTTGTGCATCAAAGCAAATACACAAAAGACTTGTTGCATCGTTTTGGGATGGAAAACAGCAAGCCGATCATGACACCCATGGAAAGCACTTGCACACTTGATCCGTATGAAGATGGTGAGCCGGTTGATCAAAAGGAATATAGAAGCATGATAGGTTCGCTTTTATACCTCACTGCATCAAGGCCGGATATACAATTTGTTGTGTGCTTGTTTTCAAGCTTCCCCCACGTGCTTCTCACGACAAGCTGTCAAGCGAATTTTCAGGTATCTCCATGGTACTCAAGATTTTGGCATTTGGCTTTCTGTTTCCTCATGCATTAGATTAAGAGCCCTCTCTGATGCTAATTTTGGAGGATGTAGAATTGATAGAAAAAGTACATCTAGTACATGTAATTTCTTGGGCAATTCCCTTATTGCATGGTCTTCTAGAAAACAATCTTCTGTTGCACAATCAACTGCTGAATCTGAATATGTGGCTGCTGCTAGTTGTTGGTCCCAAATTCTTTGGATAGTAGCTACACTTAAAGATTATGGGGTTAATTTAGATAGTGTTCCTCTTTTGTGTGATAACACTAGTGCATTTTGCATTACTAAGAACTCTGTGCAACATTTAAGGACAAAACATATTGATATCAGATTTCACTTTCTTAGAGATCATGTAGAAAAAGGAAATATTGTGCTTCACCATGTGGATACTGAACATCAATTGGCAGACATTTTCACAAAACCTTTGTCTTCTTCTCGTTTTGTTTTTATACGGGAAGAACTTGGGATTGTTCATCCAATGGGTTTATTTTGAGGGGGAGTTTCCCTACCAAATTTTTTTTTAACTTGATGAGCTTGCTTTATCATATTTCTTTATATATTATGTAATTGAGCTAATATGTGATAATCTAAATTGTTCCACTTGAACTAAAAATGACATTGCGGAATTCCTTGGTCTGATTGCCTATAGCTAAATACTCTGTGATATCTTACTCTTCTAGGCTTGATATTGAATCTTCTGGCCAAATTTGGGCTATGAAGCAAGTGTGTTTTCAGCTTTACTCTTTCAAAACACCTTTTAATCTCTTTGCATGTTTACATTCAAAGAAAAAGAAAAGAAAAGGGAATTAGTAAAACAAAGGGTTGTTAAAAGCAAAAGACTCAAGTTATGTGCTTCAGGCATGCTTTCCCTAAAAAAGTTAAGATGTATGCTTCAAGCATGCCATTCCCTCAAAGACAAGATGTATGCTTCAAGCATGCCACTCAAAGGAAATAAAAGAAGTCTGCTTTCAGCATGCCACATGCAGCTTATTGTTTAAAGATTAAATTGGTTTACTAGATTGGAGTTGAAACTACTTGCTCGCCCTGAGTTATTAGTTGCTTCAGTTTTGAGCCTTTTTCTTTTTTACTAAGGTCTTGCTTAGTACTTGGCTATAGTTGACTGAATTGAGGTTGAGATGCATGTCATTCCCTAACTTGTTAAAATCATATCAAGATCATATATTTTGCGTATTATGTGATATATAAGGTTATATGATCGAATGAGCTCATCTTTTCCTATCTTGGCACTACTTTGTTTCTCTTTTGTGAAATCATTGCTACAGGGAAAATTCTGAACTTGTTTTTCTCTCTTTTGTTCTCTTGATGAATCCATTGTCAAATGGGGAGAAGTTTAAGGAAAAAGGGGGAGAAGTTTTTGGAATTTTAAGAATTTTGGGAGAAGTTTGGAGAATTTTGGAATTTTTTGGTCACATTGCATATTCACACACATTTTTCTTCTTAGGGGAGATTTTTGTATTTTCACCCAAGGAGAGTTTGTTACTTTGACTTTTGGTCAAAAGGGAAGTTGTTACTTTGACTTTTGGTCAAAAGGGGAGTCTCTGTGTTCTCTCACTTTGGTTTTTGGTGTTAACCCTTTGGATCTCAAATGTTTTGTAAAGTGAATGCCAAAGTTCAATTCCAAGTGGTGTTGCCAATGTTTTCATGAAGGGGGAGATTATGAAATCATGTGCTGAAAAATTAGATTAAGAATTGAATTTGCAAAATGTGTTTGTGCATGTTGTCAGTGTTTCGTGCACTACCAATACGATTTTTTAGTCTAGGGGTCGCGCACTCCCTCTCCTAGAATGGTTAGACTCAGCGAGCCTAAGAAGTATACTAGTTCGGGCTGAACGTCCCTACTCCAGTTCGGGCGATGGATTCGTGTTTCTTTCGGGCACATTATTACAGGCGAGGGCTAAGGGCTGGCCTTGAGCGCCTCGTTGGAGATAGAGTGAAAGTGAGGCCTTGGGTTGTGTTCGTCGTGCTGTTCGTGACCCCCTTGGGGATCCTGCCTCCCCTTATACAGTCGAAGGGGGCAGGTTACATGGGAATCCAAAAAGAGGAAAAAAGAGTGGGACGTCCCGCGCCTGGGAGTCCTGGTCTTTGGTGATTGATCGATGCCCGCTTGCACTGCGCTGGGTTGGTAGAAATGCCGAACGGCAAGGCTCTCCACTGCTACGGGGAGTGGCTCACCTACCCTCTGTGCATCTGCCAGGCGCTGACGTAGCACTTTAACTTTGGTGTGGCCTCGGGAGGGAGCGCACTCTTCTGCTGTGCACGTCTGGGTGATGAGACCGGTGTCTTGACTTTTGTGGCCCTCTCGCCACCTGGGGAAGGGGGCACCCACCCTCGCACGGTCGGCCTGAGTCGTCCCGTCCGTGGGGTAGGTGACCGACGGCTGGTGACAGCCCGGAGCTGGCGCTCGGCGGAGGGCACCTCGATCGGGTCAGACGTTGCCGGGCGTCCTACCTACTGGAGGGATCCCCCTGATCGCTTTCGATTGGGGCCAAATCGCACTTGGTGGCCCACTTGGCGTTCGGCCATTGTCGGGCTTGGATTGGCCCAAGTGGTGTCCTGGGCCGCTGGGGGTACCAGTGGGATGTGTAGTCGTCAGTAGCCCCCGAGCCCCCGAGCGAGTTCGTCAGAGACGGTCGGGGGTTGGCCCTGTCAGCGAAATTCGATCGGGTGCACGCGGGCATACTCAATCGGTGGCCTCGGCCGGGTGCGCGCGAGCGCACCCGGTGGGTGTAGCCCCCAAGCCCCTGAGCGGGTAAAGGTGCCGGTCAGGGGGTTACCTTGGTCAGCAAAGTCCGATCGGGCATGCGCGGGCTTGCCCAGCCGGGTGCTTCGGCCGGGTGCGCGTGAGCGCACTCGGTGGGTGTAGCCCCTGAGCCCCCGAACGGGTCAATAGACTCTGAGTCATCCGCCGACCTGGAAGGCAGCTGGCTGCCACTCGCCGTTGAGTTCCATGGGAGAGTCGAAGCGGGGCCTTGGAATCCGCTGCGTCGGTTTATGACCTTGAGGTGGGTGCTTCTGCCGCCCCGAGGCCGCAGGGCCCATTAAGTCCCTTAATCCGGCCGTGGCGTGGCTGGCCTAGGAGCTAAAGTAGAGGGGCCACGAGGCGCCCCGTCTGAAGTGGCGCCCCTTTCGCCTGCTGCTGCTCCGCCGCGATTTAATGCGCGGTGGCAGGGCGGAAGGGCTCCGTCGCGTATTACCGAGGCACGATGTAGTCGGAGAGGCGGCATGGGCGGTTCTTCGCTCGTGGTGGCGTCCGCTCGGATCACACCGTCTCGTCTTCGCGCGCCTATATTTGATCTTGCTTCCCCGCCTTCTTCCTCCTCAGCCTCCTTTCCCGCCTCGGAGTGTTGATGGCGAGCGGAGGCGACGACTCGGCTAGCGGTCGGCGGGCCGGTAAACGACCGGCGGACAGAAGCCCTCGGGGTCTGGACCCCAAGAGACCTCGCCCCGACTCTGGGTCCTCCTCAACGGTGAGGGGTAGGATCTTTCTGCCTGGGCGCGTCCTCCACCTCCGGAACCCCTCCGCAGCGTAAATTTTCGTAGCTTTGGCTTCTTTGCTGAAGCTGGTTCATTTTCTTTCTATCTTTTTAGCGCTCCTGGCTTGGGCTTGTACCCGGCGCCGGCAGCGCCCCCGCCGATCACTTTTGCGAGAGGAGCGGTGGCTGCGGGGGTTGTCCCTCGCACTCCGCTGCCCATCTACAGCGATCCAAGGCCGCTGAGGGCCCGGGCGGCCGACCTGTTGGCTGCGCTGGTGGGTCTGCAGGCTTAAATGGCCACTGAGGGCCTAGGAGGCGGAGCTGACGGCGCAGCGGGCTCGGGCCCAGGTCGCCGAGGTGGAGCTTGTTAGGGCACGCACGGACCTCGTCGCCATGCTTCGATCGGCCTATGAGAGCATGGTTCGGAGCCTAGAGACACTGGGGGTGAGGTTGGGAGACCCCCTGGAGCGCACTTGTCGGGACCCCGAATTTGCAAATCCGGACCCTCTGTGTATTCAACACTAGTCCAGGAACGCGCTAGTGCACACAGTCTTAACATCGGTAAATATCACAATCATACCATTCGATGCTAATAAAGTACTTTTATGTAAATAACTAAATCAAGTTACTCGACCTTATGGTCAAGTCACAAATGTACGCCTCGCAGGCGATATTTATTAAAAGAGAAATAGTAGCAAATGAAAATCAAAGAAGGTAACATCGTGGCGCCATCCAAGATACCACAGCAATCGATCGGGCTCGCTCCCTACGTGAGACGGATCCTCTTGGAGTTCCTCCTCCAAAGCCGGCATAGTCTCCTCTTCAACTGTGTTGTGTTGAGGCAAGGGTGAGTACTTGGTACTCAGCAAGTCATGCATGTAATGCAAAGCTAATATACTATATGCATGGCTTGGTACAAAGGAATAGCTCAAGGTATATTTGCGAAACAAGATTTGACAAGTAATATAAGTAGATTTGAAAGCAGTAGAAACAAGTAAAGCATAAATAACTTTTCAAGAAGTTTAACAAACATCTTCCCATCCTAAACCACATTTCCATCAACATCATTATGAATCCAACCCAACTTTTCAAACCAAGGTATTTTTGAGAAAATCTAACCCTTGATCAGTAATTCCCGGCGATGTCCAATACCGCGGACACGGCTATTCGAATAGATTCTAAACTCTGCAGAGGTTATGCACTTTACCCACAAGATACAGTCAAACACCACAAAGGCGAAGTTCCCGTAATAAAGTCTTTCGAAACTTCTAACAATACAAGTGGTCCTCCCGGTTATTGCGCACTAACCCTTCCCTTCGCTAAGGCGAAGTCTAGGCCAATCAACTGTTAGATGGGTACCTGGCCTCAGCCCCGGTACGCTCCCCCGTACAACTTACACAAAGGGTGTAGTTGACCTCCTGAGGTCCCACAGGTACGTTATTAGCAACTTAGTCAACTAGGTCCGTCCCATTACAGGCATGTGGTTGCACGTTAGACCCAGTTCAAAGGCTTGCAAGGTTAAGTCCTTAGGGTGACCAGGGCAAGACTACCCGAAGAACCAAATCAACATCCCCAATGCCACAACTGGCCCACCTGATTACTCTTGCCACATGCCCTGGCCGAAATCGTTTATCAAACCCCAGTTGATTACCATGCACCACGTGCCATCAACATCACATGATACTTTTCCAAAACAGGTTCAATATGTCATTAAGTCAATATTAACACTTGATTATCCAAAATCATGTCATGAGCACGAAAGTGTGTCTAAGCGATACTACAACGATCTAAACCCATGTTGGCAATTTAATAATGTCCAACTAGTAATCCACAACTAGGGTGACAAGGGTCATGGCACATACTTAAATAATCAAGGTGTCATACAGCAAATTGGTACTTATCTAATTCCCCATGTTTAAACAAAGTATTTTTCTAATTGAACTAGCATGCAATAGTTTAAATCAAAATAGATTTCGAAATAGGATCAACATGGTCAAAGCACAACTTGCCTTCAAAAAGTACTTGTTCTTGGTCTTGAGTTGGATCCTGAGTCAACACTTCTCCTTCGAATCCTTCCCAAGACTTCAACGCTCTACTCGTAAAGCGTGCAAATAGCAAATACACAAATAAACAATAGGCAAAAAGTGTCCAAACATCCAAATAAAATCCATAAACAGAGAGAACATAATTTTATGAATTTTTAGAAACTGGAATCGTCAAATTTGGAGTTAAAACGCAAAAGTTATGATTATTTAAAGTTTAAATAATCAATTAAATAATTTTACAGAGAAAAAATTTAGTCCAAAAATTAAATAAAATTCATATTTAGGTAGATCTCAATTTTATACAAATTTAGAAATTTCAATCACTCAAATCGGAGTTGAAACGCAAAAGTTATAAGCGTTTGAAGTTTGAATCAAAATCTGAAAGCATTATTTCGAATTAATAAATCATTTTCTTTTTCGGAAATTAATTATTGTGTCAGCCTGGACACGTGTCATCCTGTGATTGGTCCACGATGACTCTTGGACGTCGGCACGAACGGCCTCCATGATGGCGTCGGCGTGACGTCATCATGCCACGTGGCACCACTCAGTCTTTGCCACGTGTCCTGGCCCATGGATCGGGTCCACGCGGCGCACGGTCCACGGTGGATGGCGCGACGGCAGTGCGGCCGACATGCGGGCCTGCATGTCGGGCCGCCCACGCGGCGCTTTGCACGCCGCGGCGCGCTTAGGTTACGTGGCAAGATCGTGTCCGCTGATTTGGAAATCAACGGCCGCGATTAGATCCAGGGTTAACACGTTGAAAACTACTCGATGATTGTGGGCCGCTCGATCTAGATCGGACGGTCCAGATCTAACCCTACGATAACACCGCTACGGCCTGAGGTGATCGTGGCCGCTGGATCTTGATCCAACGGTCCGTATCCAATCGGGTTTGGAAGCACGTGACTCACCGCTACCGCTCGATCGGACCGGACGGTCCGTAAGCTTCAGATCGGTGATGGCGGCGCGGCGGGGCTCGGGCTACGGAGACGAGGACGGCGACCTTCCGCGGCGGCGTTTCCGAGGGTCTCCGGCGAGGTGGATGGTGCGGTCCGATGCGCCTTGCTCTTGCGGTTCCAGATCTGAGCTTCAACACGGCGGAGACGGCTTGATGGCGGCGCAAGGCGCACGAACTCCAAGAGAAGCCCTAACCCTACTACGGCGAGCAATTCCTCGGCCAAGACGGCGACTCGGGCGGTGTGGCTTGGGGAAAAGGGGCAGCGTCGAACGACGATTCTCGGGACGGTCGACGCCTTAAATATCGCCTCGACGCGGCGCAAGAATCGGAACCCTAACCGTGTCCCGCTTGGTCACGGCGGAGCTCTCCACCGGGATTCGAACGGAGACGATGGTCGGGGACCGCCCACGTGTCGCGATGAGCGGCTACGATTGCTCACGCTGAGCGGATCCGACCGGACTCGGGCTCGAGCCGGTGCGGTCCAATCCGGACCGTTGGATCCCGATCCAACGGTCGGGATCGATTGGGTTAGGAGTGGGTTTGGTCGAGTCGACTGGCTCGGGTCGGACTCGAGTCCGACTCGGGTTCCGACTCGGTCGGATGAACAGTACTCGACCCGAGTTGAATTTCCAGCGATTTAATATTTAAAATAATTCCCAGTAATTCATTTAATTCATTAAAAATAGCAAAAGACTCAGAAAAATTCCCGAAAAATTCTGGAAAATATTTTGGATCATTTTGGACTCAAATAAAATATTTCCAACAAAATTTTATTTGCAAAGTTTAATTCTTTAATTAATTCAAAATGGAATAAATTCAAATAAATTCCAAATAAATCCAAATAAATTCCAGAAAATTCCAAAAATTCACCAAAGTGCCAAATCACACATGAATTTAAGGAAAGCAAAATTTTGGGGTGTTACAAACCTCCCCCCCTTAATAGAATCTCGTCCCCGAGATTCAGGGCTCACTACAGAATAGGTTTGGAAACTCTTTCTTCAAATCCTCTTCGCTCCCAAGTCGCCGCTTTCTTCATGGTTGCTCCACTGAACTCTACAGAAACGGGTTGACTTATTTCTGGTCTCTCGATCCATTGTGTCTAGAATCCTCACGGGATGCTCCTTACAAGTTAAATCCTCTTGCAACTCAATTGACTCTAGCGGCGTCTGCTCTCAGAACTCGGAGACACTTCTTCAATCGGGACACATGGAATACATCATGTACTCGTTAACGATCGTGGCAACTCCGGTGATAAGCAACTTCGCCTCTGCGGCTCAAAATCTTAAATGGTCCAACATAACGGGTGCAAGTTTCCCTTTGGCATGGAACCTCTTAACTCCCGAGAGGCGTAACTCTGAGGTATACAAAGTCTTAGGTTCAAAACTCAAATCATCTGCGACGATTGTCAAGATAACTCTTCTGTCGAGATTGGGCGATCTTCAACCTTTCCCTAATCATGGCGATCTGCTCTTCAAACCTCTTGAAGAATATCAGGCCCAAAGACACAGGCCACGGTCTCATTTCAATTCAATGGCGTCCGACAGCGGTCGACCATACAAAGGCCTCAAAAGGTGACATCTCAGAACTAACCTGATAACTATTGTTGTAATCGAACTCGGCATACGGCAAACTCTTATCCCAAGAGGTAGCATAAGCCAATGCACAAGCTCTTAACATATCCTCCAGACGGTTGACTCTTTCTGCCTGTCCATCCGTATGTGGATGATAAGTCAGATCTTGAAGTTCAAACGGGTTCCCATGGCTTCATGCAACTTATTCCGAACCTTGAGGTAAATTGGGTACCTCTGTCTGATACAATCCTTTTTGGCACTCCGTGCAAGCAGACAATCTCGATCATGTACAATTACGCTAATTTATCTCCCGAGTAAGTGGTCTTCACGGGGATAAAATGGGCTACTTTAGTCAAGCGATCCACTATAACCCATATGGAGTCATAACCTCCTTGAGTCTTCGGCAAACCGGTAATGAAATCCATTCCGATTTCCTCCCACTTCCACTCAAGTATTTTCAGCGGCTGTAGCAATCCTGCTGGTCTCTGATGCATTGCCTTGACTCTCTGGCATACGTCGCACAATGCAACATGTTCGGCAACTTCACGTTTCATACTCGGCCACCAGAATCTCTCCTTCAGATCCTGATACATCTTGGCGCTTCCAGGATGAATTGAGTACTTGGAGTCATGGGCTTCTTCCAAAATCAGTTGCTTTAACTCCTTTTTGTTAGGCACACAAATGCGATCCTTCATCCACAACGTGCCTTGCTCATCCAACTTGAAGTCCTCTGCCTTGCCTTCCTCCTTGATGGACTTAATCCTGCGGATCTTGTCATCATCCTTCTGTCCTTCTCGGATCTGATCTTCTAGGGTAGGCTTTACTTCTAATGCGGCCAAGAATCCGCTAGGTACCACCTCGATCTTCATTCTCTGGAAATCCTCACATAGCTCATCCTGGCTTGTGGCTAGCAACATGCTCACGGTATGGCTTTTCCGACTCAAGGCATCGGCAACTACGTTGGCCTTCCCGGGATGGTAATGGATTCCAACATTGTAGTCCTTGATCAACTCTAACCATCTCCTTTGCCTCATATTCAGATCCGACTGGGTGAATATGTATTTAAGGCTCTTATGATCCGTATACACTTCACATCTGTTCCGATCGATAGTGACGCCATATCTTCAAGGCATGCACTACGGCAATAACTCTAGGTCATGTGTCGGATAATTTTCCTCATGCAGCCTTAATCGCCTTGATGCATAAGCGGCGACCTTTCCATTCTCAGCAAAGACACATCCAAGTCCTTGGCGCGATGCGTCACAATAAATATCGGCTTTGATTAACATCCCAGTAGAACTAACACCGGTCTTGATGTCAATCGCTTTTTCAGCTCCTGAAATCCTTTCTCACATTCTGACGTCCATGCAAACTGCTTCTCCTTTTTCAGCAATTGCGTAAGAGGTTTCGCAATTGTCGAAAAGCCTTCAATGAAACGGCGATAGTATCCTGCCATTCCAAGGAAACTCGAATCTGGGTCACAGTCTTCTACGCTCCCAATGTAACACAGCTTCTACTTTGCTTGGATCTACGGCGACTCTTCTCAAGCGGTCATTACATGTCCAAGAAACTCCACCTTGTCCTTCCAAAAATCACACTTGCTGAACTTGGCGAAAAGTTGCTGTTCCTCGCCTTTCCAAAACTCGCCTTAAGTGTCCTAAGCATGTTCATCCTCCGCTTTGGAGTAGATTAGAATATCATCTATGAACACGACGACAAACTTGTCCAAATATTCCATGAACACCTTATTCATCATATTCATGAAATAAGCTAGCGCATTAAATCGAGTCAAAGGACATAATCAGAACTCGTAATGTCCATATCTTGACGAGAATGCGCCTTCGAATATCTTCTCGATCGGATCTTCAATCGATGGTATCCCGATCTCAGATCAATCTTGGAGAAAACTCCGCTCCTCTCACCGATCAAACAAATCATCAATCCTGGGTAGCAGATACTTATTCTTCACGGTGACTTCATTGAGTGCACGGTAGTCGATGCACATCCTGAAACTTCCGTCCTTTTTCTTGACAAACAAAACTGGTGCTCCCCACTACGGCGAGCCTGGCCTCGATAAATCCTTTCTCCATTAACTCTTCTAGCTGTTTCTTCATCTCTAACAACTCCTCGGTGGACATCCGATAAGGTCTCTTTGCTATTGGTGCTGTACTGTACAAGCTCTATCACAAACTCTATGTCCCTCGTCAAGGCATACCGTAGATCTTCAGAAAACATCCGGGTACTCATTCACTACGGAGACATCCTCTATGCCGATTGTCTTGGTACTGTTAACCATCAACTGTCCATCTCTAACGGCAAAGGGCTTGAAATTTCACTTTCTTTCCACACGGGCTCTCCACTGAGATAGTCCTTTGTCCACAATCCAATACGGCCTTGTGCTTGGATAACCAATCCATTCCCAATATAACGTCTAAGGTCTGGGTCTCCAAAATAATAAGGTTTGCTAGGAACTCTATTCCATCTATTAGTATTCTCACCCCGGAACATCCTACTTTCGTTCGGAGTTCGGAACCAGGGGTTTGAACTAAAAGCATGCATCTAAGTCTTGCAATCCTCAAATCATTTCTAGTAGCAAAGCCTTGCGAAACAAACGAATGCGAAGCTCCAGAGTCAAACAAAACTGTTGCAGTGTATCGAAGTTAACAAGTAACTTACCCAAGACGACGTCCGTAGCATTCTGCAGTGCATCAACGGTGACATGGTTGACTCGGCCTCTCACCACGGCCTGGGTGTGGCTCTGGTGCCGGGCGCCCTAGCTGGGGTGGTTCCTAGATTGAAGCGAATCGGGTCACTCCTGCTGTCTTCTTTGGACAATCATGGCAAAGTGTCCTGGCTCGTTGCGCTTGTAGCAACGTCTCACCGATCCTTGCCGATCGCTCGAGTAGCGTTTCTAGCGGGGCTGGGTCTCGTAGTTACGATTGATGTGTCTTGATGCCGGGATGGTGTCCTTGTTGCATTCTCGTGGTTGGAATCGAAGAATTGATTTGGTGCAACTCTCAGCGCCATTGCGTTCCTGGCATGATCCTTCTTTGTTGCATCCTCGCGCTTCTGTTCTCATCCAGTTCCTTGCGCTTTGTCCTCAAGAATAAGCGCCTTATTCACCACTCTTGGAAATCTGGAAAGGTGTGGGTGATCAATCCTACTTGCAATCCCGAGTTAAGTCCCTTCATAAAACGACTCGCCTGGATTTATCTGTCGCTACATCCTCAAAGCGTAGCGTGCTAGCTGTGTGAACTTGTTCGTAGTCGGCCACCGGCCGATTACCTTGCTTCAAAGGCTCAACTCCTCCTTCTTAAGGTCCATGATTCCTTCAGGCACGTGATACTATCGGAATGCAGCTGTGAACTCTTCCCAAGTGATATCTTGAGGGTTCTCTTGCGTGGCACAGAAGTTCTCCCACCATTCGGCGGCTGTTCCTTCCAGCTGATGAGAAGCGTAGAGTACCTTCTCATTTCCTATACATTGAGCTATGTGTAGCTTCCTCTCAATTGACCTTAACCAATCATCGGCCTCCAATGGATTGGCATTCCCAGAGAAAGTGGGTGGGTGAGTCCTCATGAATTCTGATAGTCTGGTATTCTGGCGTGGTCCCTGATTAACTTGATTAACTGTGACGTGTTGCATCTGTTGCATCATAGCATGCATCAACTGAGTCTGGGCAGCGAGAAAAGCTCCAAATTCTGCACATCCAGCTGGCGGTGCTGGTGCTCCTCATTGGGGTTTTCTGGGCGAGAACCACTCCCATTGCTTCCAAAGTTTCCATGGGTGTTCACCATCTGTCGATTTGCTCTAGGTTTAGAGATGAGAGGGAAACAGAATAGACAAGTAATATGGAACTTATGCGGGGCGAAAGGTGTAACTTTAAGGTCCAACTTTATTATTAATAACTTGGTATGGTCTTACAATGCCTAAGGGCCTTGCAACACATAACGCACACTCGACAAACAATGAAAATCCAAATCGAACTAACTCGAGTCTAACGCCTAAAGGGTGACTCTTTATTCTATGACGCGACTCGGCGAAGGAGTCTCACTATAGAACCTATGCTCACTCATCGAAAAACCTCCACGGCCTGGTGCAGGTGCTTTGCGGCATAGGCGCCGAAACGATTGCCATGTCCAAAGAATCGTGTCCTCTGTGGTAGTCGAAGAAGCGGTGTCCTCATCGAGATCGACTCCTCTGGATCGCTCGTGTAGCTCAATCTTGGCTCTGGTCCGTCCGCATACAAAGTCATCTCTAATTCGTCAAGCCGTCGCAGAAGGTGTGCCACATACTCTTGAGCTTCCCGCCATCTGTTCTTCTCTGTCGTGATCTCCTTGCGGGCCTTCTGTAGCTCCTTGCTTGTATTATCTAGTACATCCTCTTGGGCGACAACAAATCGTGCCAACTGTGTAACCATGGCGTCCTCATCCTCGAATCGCCTTGGTCAAGAAGGTTATCGCCGCGGATGATAACTAACACCGTGCTCTCCAACTCTCTGGCGTAGATACGGGTAATGTGCCGCATTGCTCATTGTGATACCTCTTGGATACCCATCTGCATTGTAGACCTCCTGGCAAGGTCAAGATTATCGCGCGATTGCCTGGGCCCTTCTTCCTAGCAGGTACCTCAATCTTTACGTCACAAGCCTTGATCAATCCCGCTTGTCTGATCACTTCTACTTGGTATTGCGGCTTCTCAAAATCTCCGAGAGTTTGTAGCATATGCCAAAGTTCCGCGGCGTGACCAACTCCCAGATCAACGTAGTTGAACTCTTCCTCCATCTGTCACAAGAGTGCTTTACGTAAGAACTCGGAATTTTTAAATTGTGACAAGGTAAGGGAAAATTTCAGCAAGAGACAAGAAAAGAGAGAAGGGGATAAGTCGAGATGTCATTTCTTGTCTTCACAAATTTTTAGCTTTAGAAAATAGGTTTTATCCTCACTACGACCATTCTAGCTAGGGTTGAGCCTACAACAAGATGGCTCGATACCACTTCTGTCGGGACCCGAATTTGTAAATCCGACCCTCTGTGTATTCAACACTAGTCCAGGAACGCGCTAGTGCACACAGTCTTAACATCGGTAAATATCACAATCATACCATTCGATGCTAATAAAGTACTTTTATGTAAATAACTAAATCAAGTTACTCGACCTTATGGTCAAGTCACAAATGTACGATTACAGGCGATATTTATTAAAAGAGAAATAGTAGCAATGAAAATCAAAGAAGGTAACATCGTGGCGCCATCCAAGTATACCACGTGCAACCGATCGGGCTCGCTCCTACGTGAGACGGATCCTCTTGGAGCTCCTCCTCCAAAGTCGGGCGTAGTCTCCTCTTCAACTGATGTTGTGTTGAGGCAAGGGTGAGTACTTGGTACTCAAGAAGTCATGCAATGTAATGCAGGCTAATATACTATATGCATGGCTTGGTACAAAGGAATAGCTCAAGGTATATTTGCGAAACAAAGCATTTGACAAGTAATATAAGTAGATTCGAAAGTAGTAGAAACAAGTAAAGCATAAATAACTTTTCAAGAAGTTTAACAACCATCTTCCCATCCTAAACCACATTTCCATCAACATCATTATTAATCCAACCCAACTTTTCAAACCAAGTTATTTTTGAGAAAATCTAACCCTTGATCAGTAATTCCCGAGCGATGTCCAATACCGCGGACACGGCTATTCGAATAGATTCTAAACTCTGCAGAGGTTATGCACTTTACCCACAAGATACAATCAAACACCACAAAGGCGAGTTCAGTAACAAAGTCTTTCGGAAACTTCTAACAATACAAGTGGTCCTCCCGGTTATTGCGCACTAACCCTTCCCTTCGCTAAGGCGAAGTCTAGGCCAATCAACCGTTAGATGGGTACTGGCCTCACCGATGCACGCTCCCCGCATAACTTACACAAAGGGTGTAGTTGACCTCCGAGGTCCCATAGGTACGTTATTAGCAACTTAGTCAACTAGGTCCGTCCCATTACGTACATGTGGTTGCACGTTAGACCCAGTTCAAAGGCTTCCAAGGTTAAGTCCTTAGGGTGACCAGGCAAGACTACCCGAAGAACCAAATCAACATCCCCAATGCCACAATCGCCCACCTGATTACTCTTGCCACATGCCCTGGCCGAAAATCGCTTATCAAACCCCGCTTGATTACCATGCACCACGTGCCATCAACATCACATGATACTTTTCCAAAACAGGTTCAATATGTCATTAAGTCAATATTAACACTTGATTATCCAAAATCATGTCATGAGCACGTAGCGTGTCTAAGCGAGATACTACAACGATCTAAACCCATGTTGGCAATTTAATAATGTCCAACTAGTAATCCACAACTAGGGTGACAAGGGGTCATGGCACATACTTAAATAATCAAGGTGTCATACAAAGAAATTGGTACTTATCTAATTCCCATGTTTAAACAAAGTATTTTTCTAATTGAACTAGCATGCAATAGTTTAAATCAAAATAGATTTCAAATAGGATCAACATGGTCAAAGCACAACTTGCCTTCAAAAGTACTTGTTCTTGGTCTTGAGTTGGATCCTGAGTCAACACTTCTCCTTCGAATCCTTCCGGCACTTCAACGTCTACTCGTAAAGCGTGCAAATAGCAAATACACAAATAAACAATAGGCAAAAAGTGTCCAAACATCCAAATAAAATCCATAAACAGAGAGAACATAATTTTATGAATTTTTAGAAACTGGAATCACAAATTTGGAGTTAAAAGCATAAAAGTTATGATTATTTAAAGTTTAAATAATCAATTAAATAATTTTACAGAGAAAAAATTTAGTCCAAAAATTAAATAAAATTCATATTTAGGTAGATCTCAATTTTATACAAATTTAGAAATTTGAATCACTCAAATCGGAGTTGAAACGCAAAAGTTATAAGCGTTTGAAGTTTGAATCAAAATCTGAAAGCATTATTTCGAATTAATAAATCATTTTCTTTTTCGGAAATTAATTATTGCGTCAGCCTGGACACGTGTCATCCTGTGATTGGTCCACAGTGACCTGCTGACGTCAGCACCGAACGGCCTCCATGATGACATCAGCATGACGTCATCATGCCACGTGGCACCACTCAGGTGCTGCCACGTGTCCGGTCCATGGACTGGGTCCAGGGGCGGCACGGTCCACGGTGGACTGGCGCACGGCTTGGTGCGGTTGACATGCGGGCCCGCATGTCAGCGGCCCACGTGCGCTTGCACGCTGCGGCGCGCCTAGGCTACGTGGCAAGATCGTGTCCGTTGATTTGGAAATCAACGGCCGCGATTAGATCCAGGGTTAACACGTTGAAAACTACTCGATGATCGTGGGCCGTTCGATCTAGATCGGACGGTCTAGATCTAACCCTACGATAACACTGCTACGGCCTGAGGTGATCGTGGGCCGTTGGATCTTGATCCAACGGTCCAGATCCAATCGGGTTTGGAAGCACGTGACTCACCGCTACCGTTCGATCGGAATCGGACGGTCCAGAAGCTTCGCACTGGTGATGGCGGCGCGGCGGGGCTCGGGCTACCGGAGACGAGGACGGCGACCTTCCGTGCGGCGTTTCCGAGGGTCTCCGGCGAGGTGGATGGTGCGGTCCGATGCGCCTTGCTCTTGCGGTTCCAGATCTGGGCTTCAACACGGCGGAGACGGCTTGACGGCGGCGGCGTGCGCACGAACCCGAAGCGAAGCCCTAACCCTACTACGGCGAGCAATTCCTCGGCCAAGACGGCGACTCGGGCGGTGTGGCTTGGGGAAAAAGGGGCGGCGTCGAACGACGATTCTCGGGGACGGGTCCACGCCTTAAATACTGCCTCGACGTGCGCGCAAATCGGAACCCTAACCGTGTCCCGCTTGGTCACGGCGGAGCTCTCCGGCTGGGATTCGGAACGGAGACGATGGCTGGGGACCGTCCACGTGTCGCGATGAGCGGCTACGA
This sequence comes from Rhipidocladum racemiflorum, assembly GCA_036346355.1. Taxonomy (NCBI): domain Eukaryota; kingdom Viridiplantae; phylum Streptophyta; class Magnoliopsida; order Poales; family Poaceae; genus Rhipidocladum; species Rhipidocladum racemiflorum. The sequence continues at coordinate 42,987,199 of CM070577.1, read as the reverse complement.
TTGCTCACGCGCGAACGGATCCGACCGGACTCGGGCTCGAGCCGGTGCGGTCCAATCCGGACCGTTGGATCCCGATCCAACGGTCGGGATCGATTGGGTTAGGAGTGGGTTTGGTCGAGTCGACTGGCTCGGGTCGGACTCGAGTCCGACTCGGGTTCCGACTCGGTCGGATGAACAGTACTCGACCCGAGTTGAATTTCCAGCGATTTAATATTTAAAATAATTCCTAGTAATTCATTTAATTCATTAAAAATAGCAAAAGACTCAGAAAAATTCCCGAAAAATTCTGGAAAATATTTTGGATCATTTTGGACTCAAATAAAATATTTCCAACAAAATTTTATTTGCAAAGTTTAATTCTTTAATTAATTCAAAATGGAATAAATTCAAATAAATTCCAAATAAATCCAAATAAATTCCAGAAAATTCCAAAAATTCACCAAAGTGCCAAATCACACATGAATTTAAGGAAAGCAAAATTTTGGGGTGTTACAGCACTGCAGCGCAGTACGCCTTCCACCTCACCCGGGCTGTCGATGCCCTGGTCGGCCTGGCGGGGCGGCTGAGCATGGAACTCCAGGGCGCAGATGCCGAAAGCAGCGACAGCTCCGAGGGCGGCGCCCGCTTCTGATGGGCTTCCAGGCGGTTGCTGCAAAAAAAATTTTTCTCTCCCGCATTGCATACGTATTTTTCTTTTTTGTGAACAATATATTTGTAATATATGTTTGGTCGAGGGGGGGGCGTTCCCTCCCGACCCTATTCTCTGCATTTTTGTGGTGATTGCTTGCTTTATGACCATAGCTCTTAGGAACCAATAGGGGTTTGCTTGAGTGTAGGTCGGTGAGCTGGTAACGTTGGGGAAACGCGGAGAGCAGAGGCTTAGCCGTCGGGTAACGAAGCCTCCGACCGATCGTAGATTGGTCAGCCCGACCATGGGTCTGACCGGCCCGGTCGGCCGGCTCTACCCAGGCGGCCCAGGGACCGTTTGTATTGCTCAAACGAAGGTCCCGACCGGGTGCGCGTGAGCGCACCTGGTGGGCGTAGCCCCCGAGCAAGTCAGGGAGCTGATCAAGGAAATGCCTCGGTTGACGCAGGCGCCCGGATGCCTTTGGCAAGGTTCCAGTGCTGGAACGCTAGTTTTACGTCGTAGCTCGACGTTGCCTTGGTCAGCGCGGGTGCCCGGATGCCTTTGGCAAGGTTCCGGTGCTGGGGCGCTAGTTTTACGTCGTAGCTCGACGTTGCCTTGGTCGGCGCGGGTACCCGAATGCCTTTGGCAAGGTTCTAGTGCGGGAGTGCTAGTTTTACATCGTAGCTCGACGTTGCCTTGGTCGGCGCAGGTGCCCGAATGCCTTTGGCAAGGTTCCGGTCCCAGAGCACTAGTTTTACGTCATAGCTCGACGTTGCCTTGGTCGGCGTGCGCGCCCGGATGACTTTGGGAAGGTTTCGGTGCCAGAGCGCTAGTTTTACGTCGTAGCTCGATGCTGCCTTAGTCGATGCGGGCGCCCGGGTGCCTTTGGCAAGGTTCCAGTGCCTGAGTGCTAGTTTCGCGTCGTAGCTCGACGTTACTTTGGGGGGCTGATTTTACGTCGGAGCTAGGCGAAGAGCGTCCGTCCTGGGTTCTCATATCGATGAGGATATCCGTGGGGGGAGCAGTCGCTATCTGTCCCACGTGTACGCCCTGTCCGCAGGTGTGGGACCTAGAGGGGGTGAGCGAACGCGTGTTTACCAGGTTGGTTTGAACACTGTGCTCATGGAGCTAATAGCGGGTAATCCGAGTGGGACCTGGAGATCCCTCCCAAGGGGGACCTATTTCCAGCGGACGATTCCAGCGATGGCGTGCAGCTGGCTGCCACCCATCGATGGGTTCTGTGGGAGAGTGTGAAGTATAGTCTCGGACACGAGTTAAGGCGATTGGGTCGTCAGCCGACCTAACTAGAGGCCCGCTGGGGGTTCGCCTTGTCCTCACCCCTTCCTCAAATTAGCACTGGGGCGACCTTGAATCCGCTTGGCAGATCAAGCTTTTGGAACCCGCAGCGCCGGGCTGGGCCCTAGGCGCGAGCGGTGGGGCTCTTTCATCTTTTTGGGGTCGCAGCGGCCCAGTGGGCCTTCCATACCTATCATGGGGCGGTTGGCCTAGCCCGGGAGCGGAAACCGAGAGGTCGTGCGGCGCACTGCCTGCTATCCTGTCAGGATTTAATGCGTAGTGGGAGAATAGGAAACCGTCGAGACTTATCGGTTGCCCAGTCATGGTGAGATTAGCAGTCAGAGGCACGGGACAGGCGATAGTCCGACCGAGGTGGCGCCTGATCGACTGACGCCTGCTCGGGTGAAGCCCGTCCAACGCCTATAAGGTGGTGTGGGGGGCACCGGGACGGGTACGTGCTTTCGCCTTCTTTGCCTCCCTGCCTTCGCTTGTCGCGCGTGAGAGAGAGAGAGAGACGAGGGAGCAACAAAGGAGCCTGGGTAGAGAGTTCCAAACCTTCCTTCTTCCCTCGCCCCTCACTTTTTCCGTTTCTCGGAGATGTCGTGGCCTAGAGAAGAAGGGGTTCCTTCCTCCATGGGACGTCTCGAGGTGGAGGGTGCCGGCGGGGGCTACAGTCCTTGTGCCGGGCGACAGTGAGATCATCGTGCCTACCTCATTCTACGAGCGCGGGTTCGGCCTTCCGCTCCATCCCCAACAGTGCCCTCCACATTGCGGTCTTCATCACACTGTGCGAGGCGTTCCTAGGGATCGATCCTCACTGGGCGCTCTGGAGGCATTACTTCCAGGCGCGGCCGAGGACGGACAAGCCGGCGGACGCTTCGGTGCCAATCGGTGGTGTGGCCTTCCAGTTACGCGGTGGCCGGGTGGTGGACTACATCGAGATGAGGCTGCCGTTGTCGAACCGAGGTTGGCACTCTGAGTGGCTTTACACTCGGAACCTTGGAGGAAGTGCCCCGACCTTCACCGGCCGGCTTCCCGTGACGGTGCGTGAGTGGAATTGGGGCGCCGACCAAAGGGAGAAGAAGAAGGTGGGCGCGATCATCGACCGGATCAAGGTCCAGAGGGAGCGGGGCCTGACCGGTGACTTCGTCGTAAGCACGTTCATGAGGATGCGCGTCCAGCCCCTCATGGATTGGGTGCGCCCCATGTTCCAGTACGCAGGGGTGTCCGACCCCATGAGGACCGCGGAGGTGGAGCTCCCCGTAACGGAGCTCGAGGCCCGGGTTTTTGCCGTCATCGGCGGAGATGCCATCGTGGCGGCGGTTGGCCACCCTGAGCCATTCTCGGCGCATCACCCCCCGGATCTGGTAATCCGAGCAGCTTTTTCCCTTCTCTCTTTCTTTTCCTTGAGCCCTCAGGGTTTTGGTTCGATTGGCGCTTCTGTGTCCCCCAGGGGCTTACCGGGATGGTGTCCCGGGCCCTGCTGCCGGAGGAGAAGGAGTTGAGGGCTGCGGCCCGTGCGGGGGCCGCACAGCATGATTCCGACTGCAGGAGGCGGAAGGAAGAGAGGAGGAAAAGGAGAGAGGAGAAGAAGCAAGAGCGCGCGGCAAGGGCTACGCGTGGTGAAGAGGTTACCGACACGACTGCTATCGAGTCGGGTGGCCAAGGGTCGAGCTCGAACGACAGTAGCAGGGATGACGGGGCTGACCCGTACCACCTGTACGACCTCGGGCTACCGACTAGCAGCATCTTGGGCGAAGGTGCCGCCGCGGGGCACCAGGTGGGGACGCCCTCGGCGGGGGTGTCCTCAAGGAGGTGGAGGGCGGACCCGCCTCCGCGCGGTGGAGCGCCGAAGAGGGCACGGGTGTCGCGCTCCCGCTCGTCACGGTAAGTGTCCTCTTCTGACGCCGAGTTGCATCGTGGGGAGTTGCTCGAGCGGTTTCTGACTAAGCGCCACCTGTAGGGACTACACGGGGGTAGCCGCGGCGCCGGTGGTGCGCCCTGTAGCGGCCCTGTAGGGTCCAGGGCTGTCCTCGCTGCCAGTGGGCGTGGAGGTGCCACCGGTCGATCTAGATCGGCTGACGGAGCCTGCGCCTCCGGTGGGCACCGAGGCTCCTTAGGCGTTAGAGGTGCCGGCGGTAAGGTCCCCAGCGGGATGGGTGCCGCCGGCAGAGCCCGAGCGCGAAGATCTCCCGGTGGCTCCTGTTGAGTCAGGGACTCGATCCGAGACTGCGGGGAGCGAGGAGTGGCTCTCGACGGCTTACGCGATCCGGGCATCCGAGGCGGTCCCGCCGTTGCCCGGAATCCCATCGGTGGGGGCGGTTCCCCTGTTGGAAGCGCAAATCGCCGGCACGGGCTCAGGGGAGCTCGCTTGGCGTCCTCTGCCCACGCTGATCTGGCCAGGCGTGGACCCATCTGGGAGGCCGCGCCTTGTCCAGGACGACACGGCGAAGCACGAGGATTGGGAGGCCGAGGCCGAGATGAGCCGGATCTGGACAGACCTGGATCTCATCGTCACGTCTTTCGGCAAGGCGCTGGGTGCCGTTGCCGAGAGGATTCACCAGATCGGCGAGGTGAGTCAAACAAACTTCGTCCCTGCGGCTTTTGTGGCGGGCTTGCGATAGGCTGATGGGATGCTTGCGTTTTGCAGCGCTTGCGGACCCGATCGGAGGGAAAATTTGAGTTCCTTCATAGTTTGTACGGTCGGTGGATGGCTGCCGAAGTGGAGTGCGGCCGGCTGGGTCCCGTGCTGCACGATGCCCAGGAGGCCTTGGACCATGAGCGGGTGGAGGGGGAGAAAAACCGTCGAGAGCTGGAGCAGATTGCGCAAACGTTGTTGGACACGCGTTTGACAATCTGAGACCTGAGAGCAGAGTTATCCGAGCTTAGGTCTTCCGTGGAGGAGGCCAACAGAGCCAAGGAGGCCGCCGCCGCCGCCGAAGGGGCCGCCCGGTAGGAGGCGACCCGCCTTCGGGAGGAGTTGGCCTCAGCGAGGAAACTTGTCGAAGATGGCGCAAGTTAACACGAGGCTCGGGCCAAGGCCGAGGAGGAGCTTCGTGTCCCGAGGGCATCCACGAGCGGTAAGTGTGCTACCCCCTCGTTCGATCTCGCAATCGCGGCTTGGCGGGATTGTTGCTTCCCTTCCGCAGAGCTGCAGAAGAATTTTAGCGAGGCCGGAGAGGCGCGGAAGCTGGCGGTGGAGGATCGCAACCAGGCGGTCGCATCACGGGATGTGGCCTTGGCGGCGCAGCGATTGGTGGAGGGGGAGCGATCCGAGCAGGCCGCCGAACTGGTGACTGTAACACCCCAAAATTTTGCTTTCTTAAATTTTATGTGTGATATGGCACTTTGATGAATTTTTGGAATTTTCTGGAATTTATTTGGATTTAATTTGAATTTATTCCATATTGAAATAATTAAAGAAATTAATTTTTCAAATAAAGTTTTGATGGAAATATTTTATTTGAGTCCCAAATGCCCTAAAATATTTTCCAGAATTTTTCGGGAATTTTTTTGAGTCTTTTGCTATTTTTCTTGAATTAAATGAATTACTGAAAATTATTTTAATTATTTAATCGCTGGAAAATCAAGTCGGGTCAAGTACTGTTCATCCGACTGAGTCGGAACCCGAGTCGGACTCGAGTCCGACCCGAGCCACGCGGCTTGATCGAACCGCGTCGTCGTATAACCCTAACCCTAATGCGATTTGACCGTTGGATCCGCATCCAACGGCTGGGAGGTCTCCGCGTCACCCGTGCGTGCGTACCGCCCGATCCGGGACGCGTGTATGCACGAGATGCAGCCACGTAGCGCCGCCCGACTCCGCCGCGGACTCGGACTCCGCCGCCGCGTAGGATTAGGGTTGCGGATTTCGTGCAACCGCCGGGGCTATTTAATGCCCGGGAGCAGCCCCCGAGGTTCGCCCTTGCCCTGCGCACAATTTGCCCCAGCCGCCACCTCCTGCCGCGTCCCGCCGTGCCCGCGATTCCTCGCCGAAGTTGCTTAGCGCCGCCGCGGGTTTTGGTCAGCTACCGCCGCCATTAAGCCACCTCCGCCGCACCCAAGCCCCGATCCGTGATCCCCGGACCGAGACGCACCGACCCCGACTCCTTCCTTTGCCGGATCTGCTCCGTGGCGCCGTCCCGTGTGTCATCATCCTCAAGTCTGGCCAGACCTCGTCAACCAGCGCCGCCGCGACCCCGCGAAGCCTGTCCGCCGTCCGATCTCCATCCGACGCTCAAGGTGAGGCCACGTTTTCTTTTTTTTTCCCGTAGAGGCTTAGATGCACTTTGGGCCGTTAGATCTAGAATTAACGGCTCGGATTGGATCGCGTTTAACGCTAGGGTTTTGTTAGCCGCCGTCTGATCGGGATTCGAGGGTGAGGATGCACCCACGTGTCTTAGCCCGGATCATGCCACATCCCCGGTGCTCACCGCAACGTGGGATTGATCCAAGCCGTTGAAATTTGAACGAACGGTCAGATCGCATCGAACCCGAGCCTGTGCGTGCGTGCACGTCGCCGACATGCGGGGCCCACCTGTCAGCGACCGTGAGCCGTGGACCGGGTCCACGGTGAACCCGAGCCGAGCGTGGGCCGAGTCCATGAACTGGCTGACGTCAGCCAACCAATCAGAGGCTGACACGTGTCCAGGCTGACGCAATAATTAATTTTCGAAAAAGAAAATGAATTATTAATTCGAAATAATGATTTCAGATTTTGATTTAAACTTCAAACGCTTATAACTTTTGCGTTTCAACTCCGATTTGAGTGATTCAAATTTCTAAATTTGTATAAAATTCAGATCTACCTAATTATGAATTTTATTTAATTTTTGGACTAAATTTTTTCTCTGTAATATTATTTAATTGATTATTTAAACTTCAAAATGCTATAAATTTTGCATTTAAACTCCGAATTGAGCGATTCCAGTTCCTAAAAATTCATAAAACTATGTTCTCTCTGTTTATGGATTTTATTTGGATGTTTGGATACTTTTTGCCTATTGTTTATTCGTGAATTGCTACTTGCACGCTTTACGAGTAGACGTTGAAGTGCCGGAGGGATTCGAAGGAGAAGTATTGACTCAGGATCCCACTCAAGACCAAGAACAAGTACTTTTTAAAGGCAAGTTGTGCTTTGACCATGTTGATCCTATTTTGAAAATTATTTTGATTTAACTTATTGCATGCTAGTTCAAATAGAAAATACTTTATTTAAATATGGGAAATTAGATAAATGCCAAATTGCTGTATGACACCTTGATTAATTAAATATGTGCCATGACCCTTGACACCCTAGTTGTGGTTTACTAGTTGGACATTATTAAATTGCCAACGTGGGAAATTAGATCGTTGTAGTATGTTGCTTAGACACCACTCGTGCTCATGACATGATTTTGGACAATCAAATGTTAATATTGACTTAATGATATATTGAACCTGTTTTGGAAAGGTATCATGTGATGTTGATGGCACGTGGTGCATGGTAATCAACTGGGGTTTGATAAATAGTTTTCGGCCGGGGCATGTGGCAAGAATGATCAGGTGGGCCGGTTGTAGCCTTTGGGAATGTTGATTTGGTTCTTGGGTAGTCTTGCCCTTGTATCCCTAAGGACTTAACATTGCAAGCCTTTGAACTGAGTCAAGCTTGCAACCACATGTCTGTAATGTTACGGACCTAGTTGATTAAGTTGCTAATAACGTGCTGTGGGACCTCGGGAGGTCAACTACACCCTTTGTGTAAGTTGTGCAGGGAGCGTCTGGGTGAGGCCAGGTACCCATCTAACGGTTGATTGGCCTAAACTTCGCCTTAGCTAAGGGAAGGGTTAGTGTGCAATAACCGGGGAGGCTCACTTGTATTGTTAGAAGTTTCCGAAAGACTTTGTTACGGGAACTCGCCTTTGTGGTGTTTAACTGTATCTTGTGGGTAAAGTGCATAACCTCTGCAGAGTGTAAAATCTATTCGAATAGCCGTGTCTGCGGTATTGGACATCGCTCGGGAATTACAGTCAAGGGTTAGACTTTCTTAAAAATAACTTGGACTTGAAAGGTTGGGTTTGGTTAAATAATGATGTTGATGGAAAAGTGGTTTAGGAAAGGGGAAGGGTGTTGATTAAAACTCCTGGAAAAGTTATTGATGCTATACTTGTTTCTATTGCTTTCGAATCTACTTATGCTACTTGTCAAATGCTGTTTACCGCAAATATACCTTGAGTTATTCCTTTGTATCAAGCCATGCATATAGTATATTAGCTTGCATTCTGTGCATGACTTGCTGAGTACCAAGTACTCACCCTTGCCACAATACAACACCAGTTGAAGAGGAGACTACACCAGCTTTGGAGGAGGAGCTCCAAGAAGAACCGTCTACTTAGGGAGCGAGCCCAGTCAGTTGCCTGTGGTATACTGGATGGCGCCACGAAGTTATCTTATTTTTCTGCTGCTACTATTTCTCTCTTAATAAGTTTCGCCCTGCGTGGCGTACATTTGTAACTTGACCATAAGGTCGAGCAACCAGTTTGACTATTTAATTAAAGTACTTTATTAGTATCAAGTGGTATGATTATGATACTTACCGATGTTAAGACTGTGTGCACTAGCGCGTTCCTGGACTAGTGCTGAATACACAGAGGGTCCGGATTTGCAGATTCGGGTCCCGACAGAGGTGGTATCAGAGCCATACTGACCGTAGGCTCAACCCTAGCTAGAATGGCCGTAGAGAGGTTAAAACCTATTTTCTAAAGGCTAAAAGTTCGTCAAGATAAGAAATGATATCTCGACTTATGCCCTTCTCTCTTTTCTTGTCTCTTGCTGGATTTTTCCTTACCTTGTCACGATTTAAAATTTCGAGTTCTTACGTGAGCACTCTTGTGACAGATGGAGGGAGAGTTCAACTACGTCGATTTGGAGGTTGGTCACGCCGCGGAACTTTGGCGTATGCTACAGACTCTCGGAAATTTTGAGAAGCCGCAATATCAAGTGGACGTGATCAGACAAGCAGGATTGATCAAGGCTTGTGACGTGAAGATTGTGGTACCTGCTAGGAAGAAGGGCCCAGGCAATCGCCCGATACACTGCACTGCCAGAAGGTCTACAATGCAGATGGGTATCCAAGAGGCGTCACGACGAGCAATGCGGCACATTACCCGCATCTACGCCAGAGAGTTGGAGAGCACGGTGTTCCGATATCATCCGCACAGCAATAACCTTCTCGACCCGAAGGCGATTCAGGATGAGAATGCCATGGTCACACAGTTGGCACGACTTGTTGTCGCCCAGGAGGATGTACTCGATGATACAAGCAAGGAGCTACAGAAGGCCCGCAAGGAGATCACGACAGAGAAGAACAGATGGCGGGAAGCTCAAGAGTATGTGTCACACCTTCTGCAAAGGATTGGAGAGTTAGAGACGGCATTGTATGCACCAGAGCCAGAGCCAATGCTCGAGCTGCACGAGCCAGACCCGGAGGAGCCGGATGTAACACCCCAAAATTTTACTTGTCCTAAATTCATGTGTGATTTGGCACTTTGGTGAATTTTTGGAATTTTCTGGAATTTATTTGGATTTATTTGGAATTTATTTGAATTTATTCCATTTTGAAATAATTAAAGAATTTAATTTTGCAAATAAAATTTTGTTGGAAATATTTTATTTGAGTCCAAAATGATCCAAAGTATTTTCCAGAATTTTTAAAATTTTTCGAGTCATTTGCTATTTTTAATGAATTAAATGAATTACTAGGAATTATTTTAAATATTAAATCGCTGGAAAATCAAACTCGGGTCAAGTACTTCGTTCATCCGATCGAAGTCGGAACCGAGTCGGACTCGAGTCCGACCGAGCCACGCGACTCGACCAAACCCACTCCTAAACCTAATCAATCCCAACCGTTGGATCAAGATCCAACGGTGAGATCCGCCGTCACGGTTGAGCCGTATCCGCCCGGATCCGATCGCGCCGTCGCGATCGTGGCGTTGATCGCGCCACGTGGGCGGTGAGAGTCGTCTTCGCCGAGATCGAGCCGGACTCCGCCCGAAAGTGCGCCAGGCCGACTAGGGCTCGCCGAGCACGCCTCCGGCTATTTAATGCCCGGATCGCACTTCCAGTATCGCCGTGACCTTGCGCTACTTTTTGCCCTAGCTTGCTAAGCCCTAGCAGCCGCCGCTTGCTCGGGATTGCTCGCCGTAGTAGCTAGGGTATCGTGGTGGTTTTTCTCACCTTCCGCCGCCGTCCGCCGTCGCCCGAGGAGAAGGAGGTCGAGCAGGATCCCAGCCAAAGGCGACTCGAACGTGACCCCGCACGTCGCCGGAGGAGCCCCGTAGCGCCGTCGGGCTCGTCATCGTTCCCGTCTCCGGTGCCCAAGCTTCGCCGTGCCATCGCCGGACTCCGCGAGCTCAAAGGACCGTCAGATCCAGATCGGACGGTTGAGGTGAGTTCACGTGTTCCAAACCCGATTAGATCTGGACCGTTGGATCAAGATCCAACGGTTCACAATCGCCACGTGCTGTAGCAGTGCGATTATAGGATTAGATCTGGACCGTCCGATCTAGATCGAACGGCCCACGAGCATCGAGTAGTTTCAACGTGTTAAACCCTGGATCTAATCCGCGCCGTTGATTTTCAAACCAACGGCCGAGATTGCGCCACGTGTTGGGAAGGTGGACCGACGCGGTCAGCGTCGTACGCGTGTGAGCGCGTGTCCCTGACACGCGGGCCCCGCATGTCAGAGGGCCCACACGTCAGCCGCGTTGGCGTGAGACCCGCGGCTGGGTCCCACTGTCGACCTCACCCGAGCCGTGGGACCGGGTCCACCGTGGACCAAACCGCGCCGTGAGTGAGCCCATGAGCCGGTGGCGTCGAGCCAACCAATCAGAGGCTGCCACGTGTCCGTGATGACGCAATAATTAATTTCCGAAAGAAAATGATTTATTAATTCGAAATATTGATTCAAATTTAGATTCAAACTTCAAACGCTTATAACTTTTGCGTTTCAACTCCGATTTGAGTGATTCAAATTTCTAAATTTGTATAAAATTGAGATCTACCTAAATATGAATTTTATTTAATTTTTGGACTAAAGTTTTTCTCTGTAATATTATTTAATTGATTATTTAAACTTTAATAAATCATAACTTTTATGCTTTAACTCCAAATTTGACGATTACAGTTTCTAATAATCAAGAAAATTACGTTCTCTCTTTTTATTGATTTTTTTTGGTGTTTTGGGATGTTTTTGCCTATTGTTTATTTGTGTATTTGCTATTTGCACGCTTTACGAGTAGACGTTGAAGTGCCGGAGGGATTCGAAGGGGAAGTATTGACTCAGGATCCAACTCAAGACCAAGAGCAAGTACTTTTTGAAGGCAAGTTGTGCTTTGACCATGTTGATCCTATTTCGAAATCTATTTTGATTTAAACTATTGCATGCTAGATCAATTAGAAAGATACTTTGTTTAAACATGGGGGTTAGATAAATACCAAATTGTTTGTATGACACCTTGATTATCTAAGTATGTGCCATGATCCCTTGTCACCCTAGTTGTGGTTTACTAGTTGGACATTATTAAATTGCCAACATGGGTTTAGACCGTAGTAGTATCTTTGCTTAGACTCGCTTACGTGCTCATAACATGATTTTGGACAATCAAATGTTAATATTGACTTAATGATATACCGAACCTGTTTTGGAAAAATATCATGTGATGTTGATAGCACGTGGTGCATGGTAATCAAGCGGGGTTTGATAAAATGATTTCGATCGGGGCATGTGGCAAGAGTAATCAGTGGGCCGGATTGTGGCATTGGGAGTGTTGATTTGGTTTTTCGGGTAGTCTTGCCCTGGTCACTCTAAGGACTTAACCTTGCAAGCCTTTGAACTGGTCATACTTGCAACCACATGGCTGGAATGGGACGGCCCTAGTTGACTAAGTCGCTAAGGACTCACTTGTGGAGCCTCAGGGTGTCGATTACACCGTTTGTGTGATTGTGCGGGGAGCGTATCTTGGCGTGGCCAGATACCCATCTAACGGTGTGTTGGTCCCATACTTCGCCTTGGCTAAGGGAAGGGATGGTGTAGAGCACGAACCTGAGAGGACCACCTGTGTTGTTTAAAGCTTCCGAAGGCTTTGTTACGAACTCGCCTTTGTGGTGTTTGACTGTATCTTGTGGGTAAAGTGCATAACCTCTGCAGAGTGTAGAATCTATTTGAATAGCCGAGTCCACGCATCGACAATGCTCGGGAATTACAGTCAAGGGTTAGACTTTCGAAAATAACTTGGATTTGAAAGGTTGGGTTGGTTTAACAATGAAGATGATGGAAATGTGGTTTAGGATGGGAAAAATGTTTGTTAAACTTCTTGAAAAGTTATTTACGCTTTACTTATTTCTCGCTTTCGAATCTACTTATATTACTTTTCAAATGTCATCTTTGCAAATATACCTTGAGCTATTCCTTTGTACCAAGCCATGCATATAGTATCTTAGCTTGCATTCTGTGCATGACTTGTCGAGTACCAAGTACTCACCCTTGCCTCAACACAATACCAGTTGAAGAGGAGACTACACCGGCTTTGGAGGAGGAACTCCAAGAAGATCCGCTCTACTTAGGGATGCGAGCCCGGTCAGTTGCCTGTGGTATCTTTGGATGGCGCCACGAGTTATTTGATTTTCATTGCTATTATTTTTCTCTGAATAAGTTTTAAGCCTTGCAAGGCATATAAATTTGTACCTTGGCCATAAGGTCAAGTAACCCTTTGGTTATTTAAATAAAGTACTTTGATAATATCGATTGGTATGATTGTGATATTTACCGATGTTAAGGACTGTGTGCACTAAGCGCGTTCTGGACTAGTGCTGAATACACGAGGGTCCGGATTTGCAAATTCGGGGTCCCGACAGAGGTGGTATCGAGCCATACTTGATTTGTAGGCTCAACCCTAGCTAGAATGGTCGTAGTGAGGATAAAACCTATTTTCTAAAGCTAAAAATTTGTGAAGACAAGAAATGACATCTCGACTTATCCCCTTCTCTCTTTTCTTGTCTCTTGCTGAAATTTTCCCTTACCTTGTCACAATTTAAAAATTCCGAGTTCTTACGTAAAGCACTCTTGTGACAGATGGAGGAAGAGTTCAACTACGTTGATCTAGGAGTTGGTCACGCCATGAACTTTGGCATATGCTTGAGACTCTCGGAGATTTTGAGAAGCCCCAATACCAAGTGGAAGTGGTCGACAAGCGGGATTGATCAAGGCTTGTGGCGTGAGGATTGAGGTACTGCTAGGAAAAAGGGCCCAAGCAATCGCTCGATACACGCCTTTGCCGGAGATCTACAATGCGAGATGGGTATCCAAGAAGTATCACGACGAGCAATGCGGCACATTACCCGTATCTACGCCAGAGGAATTGGAGCACGGTGTTCGCTATCATCCGCAGCGATAACCTTCTTGACCCGAAGGAGATTCAGGATGAGGATGCCACGGTTACCGCTTGGCACGATTTGTCGTCGCCAGGAGGATGTACTAGATAATACAAGCAAGGAGCTACGAAGGCCCGCAAGGAGATCACGGCGGAGAAGAACAGATGGCGGGAAGCTCAAGAGCATGTGGCACACCTTCTCTACGAAGGATTGACGAGTTGGAGATGACTTTGTACGGACGGACCCGAGCCGAACTCGAGCTACACGAGCCCGATCCGGAGGAGTCGATCTCGATGAGGACACCGCTTCTTCGACTACCACAGAGGACACGATTGCTGGACATGGCAATCAAGTTTCGCCTATGCCGCAAAGATCCGCACTCCAGGCCGTGGAGGTTTTCGATGAGTGAGCATAGGTTCTATAGTGAGACTCCTTCGCCGAGTCGAGTCATAGAATAAAGAGTCACCCTTTAGGCGTTAGACTTGAGTTAGTTCGATTTGGATTTGCTTTGTTTCTTGAGTGTGCAGATGTGTTGCAAGGCCCTTAGGCATTGTAAGCAGCCATACCAAGTTATTAAATAATAAAGTTGGACCTTAAGGCTACACCTTTCGCCCGCATAAGTTCCATATTACTTGTCTATTCTTGTTTCCCTCTCATCTCTAAACCTAGAGCAAACCGACATGGTGAACACCCGTGGAAACTTTGGAAGCAATGGGAGTGGTTCTCGCCCAGAGAAACCCCAATGATAGAGCACCAGACCGCCATTGATATGCAGAATTTTGGAGCCTTTCTTGCTGCTCAGACTCGGTTGATGCATGCTATGATGCAACAAATGCAGCACGTCCACGCTCAGGCCACTTGCTAATCAAGTTAATCAAGGGCCACGCTTGAATACAAAGGCTGTCGAGTTCATGAGAACTCACCCACCCACTTTCTCACGGGAATGCCAATCCATTGGAGGCCGATGATTGGTTAAGATCAATCGAGAGGAAGCTACACATAGCTCAATGCATAGGGAATGAGAAGGTACTCTCACGCTTCTCATCACCTGGAAGGAACAATTAATGGTGGGAGAACTTCGCCACGCAGAGAACCCTCAAGATATCACTTGGGAAGAGTTCACGGTGCATTCCGACAAGTATCATGTGCCTGAAGGAATCATGGACCTTAAGAAGGAGGAGTTCAGAGCATCAAGCAAGGTAATCACCCGGTGGCCGACTACCTGAACAAGTTCACACAGCTAGCACGCTACGCACCTGAGGATGTAGCGACAGATAAATCCAGACAGTCTCGTTTTATGAAGGGACTTAACTCAGGATTGCAAGTAAGGTTGATCACCCACACCTTTCCAGATTTCCAAGAATTGGTGAATAAGGCGCTTATTCTTGAGGACAAGCGCAAGGAACTGGATGAGAACAGGAAGCGCAGGATGCAACAGCAAGGATCACGTCAGGGAACGCAACAGAGTTGCACCAAATCAATTCTTCAGATTCCAACCACAGAATGCAACAAGGACACCATCCCCAGCACCAAGACCTGCCAATCAGAACTACTGCACCCAGCCCCGCTAGAAACACTACTCCGTGCACAAGAAGGCAGTGAGACGCCGTTACAAGCAACGAGCCGGACACTTTGCCAACAGCTTGTCCAAAGAAGACAGCAGAGCGACCCCACCGCTTCAACCTAGGAACCACCCAGCTAGGGCGCCGACCAGAGCCACACCCCTGCATCACGTGGTGAGAGGCCGAGTCAACCATGTCACCGCAGATGCACCGCAGAATGCTACGGACGTCGTCTTGGGTAAGTTACTTGTTAACTCGCACAGCTTTGTTTGACTCGAGCTTCGCGATTCGTTTGTTTCGCAAGGCTTTGCTACTAGAAATGATTTAAGGATTGCAAGACTTAAGTGCATGCTTTTAGTTCAAACCCACAGTTCCGAACTCCGAACGAAAGTAGGATGTTCCGGTGAGAATACTAATAGGAGGAATAGAGTTCCTAGCAAACCTTATAATTTTGGAGACCTGCACCTTAGACGTTATATTGGGAATGGATTGGTTATCCAAGCACAAGGCCGTATTGGATTGTGGACGAAGGACCATCTCAGTTGAGAGCCCGTGTGGAAAGGAAGTGAAATTTCAAGCCACCGCAGTTAGAGATGGACAGTTGATGGTTAACAGTACCAAGGCAATCAGCATAGAGGATGTCTCCGTAGTGAATGAGTACCCCGATGTTTTTCCCGAAGATCTACCGGGTATGCCGCCAGACAGGGACATAGAGTTTGTGATAGAGCTTGTACCGGGTACAGCACCGATAGCAAAGAGACCCTATCGGATGTCTACCGAGGAGTTGGTAGAAATGAAGAAACAGCTAGAAGAGTTAATGGAGAAAGGATTTATCGAGGCCGAGTTCGCCGTGGGGAGCACGGCTTTGTTTGTCAAGAAGAAGGACGGGAGTTTCAGGATGTGCATTGACTACCGTGCACTCAATGAAGTCACCGTGAAGAATAAGTATCCGCTACCCAGGATTGATGATTTGTTTGATCAGTTGAGAGGAGCCGGAGTTTTCTCCAAGATTGATCTGAGATCGGGATACCATCGCTTGAAGATCCGATCGGAAGATATTCAAGACTGCATTCGTCAAGATATGGACATTACGAGTTTACGCTATGTCCTTTGGGGTGACGAATGCGCCACTATTTCATGAATATGATGAATAAGGTGTTCATGGAATATTTGGACAAGTTTGTCGTCGTGTTCATAGACGATATCCTAATCTACTCCAAGACGAGAGGATGAACATGCCGAACACTTAAGGCGAGTTTTGGAAAAGGCGAGGAACAGCAACTTTTCGCCAAGTTCGCAAGTGTGGTTTTTGGAAGGACAAGGTGGAGTTTCTTGGACATGTAATGACCGCAGAAGGAGTCGCCGTAGATCCAAGCAAAGTAGAAGTCGTGTTACATTGGGAACAAGAAGACTGACCCAGATTCGGAGTTTCCTTGGAATGGCAGGATACTACCGCCGTTTCATCGAAGGCTTTTCGACAATCGCGAAACCTCTTACGCAGTTGCTAAAGAAGGAAAAGAAGTTTGCATGGACGCCGGAATGTGAGAAAGGATTTCAGGAGCTGAAAAAGCGATTGACGTCAGCACCGGTGCTAGTTCTACCTGATGTTGCTCAAAGCTTCGATATTTATTGTGACGACGCGCCAAGGACTTGGATGTGTGTCGATGCGAATGGAAAGGTCGCCGCTATGCATCAAGACAGTTGAGGCCGCATGAGGAAAATTATCCGACACATGACTTAGAGTTAGCCGCTGTAGTGCATGCTTTGAAGATATGGCGTCACTATCTGATTGGAAACAGATGTGAAGTATATACGGATCATAAGAGCCTTAAGTACATATTCACCCAGTCGGATCTGAATATGAGGCAGAGGAGATGGTTAGAGTTGATCAAGGACTATAATGTTGGAATCCATTACCATCCCGGGAAGGCCAACGTAGTAGCCGATGCTCTGAGTCGGAAAAGCCATACCGTGAGTACGTTGCTAGCCACAAGTCAGGATGAGTTATGTGAGGATTCCCAGAAAATGAAGATTGAGGTAGTACCTAGCGGATTCTTGGCCGCATTGGAAGTAAAGCCTACCCTAGAGGATCAGATCCGAGAAGGATGTATGATGATGAAAAGATCCGCAGGATTAAGTCCATCAAGGAGGAAGGCAAGGCAGAGGACTTCAAGTTGGATGAGCAAGGCACGTTGTGGATGAAGGATCGCATTTGTGTGCCTAACAAGAAGGAGTTGAAGCAACTGATTACGGAGGAAGCCCATGACTCCAAGTACTCGATTCATCCTGAAGCGCCAAGATGTATCGAGGATCTGAAGGAGAGATTGGTGGCGAGTATGAAGCGTGAAGTTGCCGAGCATGTTGCATTGTGCGACGTATGCCGTAGAGTTAAGGCAATGCATCGAGAGACCAGCAGGATTGCTACAACCGCTGAAAATACCCGAGTGGAAGTGGGAGGAAATCGGAATGGATTTCATTACCGGTTTGTCAAGACTCAAGGAGGTTATGACTCCATATGGGTTATAGTGGATCGCTTCACTAAAGTAGCCCATTTTATCCCCGTGAAGACCACCTACTCGGGAGATAAATTAGCGTAATTGTACATGATCGGGATTGTTTGTTTGCACGGAGTGCCAAAGAGGATTGTATCGGACGAAGGTACCCAATTTACCTCAAGGTTCTCGAATAAGTTGCATGAAGCCATGGGAACCCGTTTGAACTTCAAGATGCCTTATCATCCTGCAGACGGATGGATGACCAGAAAGAGTCAACCAAATTCGGAGGATATGTTGAGAGCTTGTGCATTAGCTTATGCTACCTCTTGGGATAAGAGTTTGCCGTATGCCGAGTTCAGTTACAACAATAGTTATCGAGGCTAGTTTACAGATGTCACCTTTTGAGGCATCAGTATGGTCGACCTGTCGGACGCCATTGAATTGGAATGAGACCGTGGCGCCGTGTCTTTGGGCCTGATATTCTTCAAGAGGTCGAAGAAGCAGATCGCCATGATTAGGGAAAGGTTGAAGATAGCCCAATCACGACAAAAGAGTTATCTTGACAATCGTCGCGAGACTTGAGTTTTGAACCGGAAGACTTTGTATACCTCGAGTTACGCCTCTCGGGGAGTTAAGAGGTTCCATGCCAAAGGGAAACTCGCACCCGTTATGTTGGACCATTTAAGATTTTGAGTCGCAGAGGCGGTTGCCTATCACCGAGTTGCCACGATCGTTGGCAGGAGTGCATGATGTATTCCATGTGTCCCAGTTGAAGAAGTGTCTCTGAGTTCCTGAGGAACAGACACCGCTAGAGTTAATTGAGTTGCAAGAGGACTTGACTTATAAGGAGTATCCCGTGAGGATTCTGGACACAATGGATCGAGAAACTAGAAACAAGTCAACTCGTTTTTGTAGAGTTCAGTGGAGCAATCATGAAGAAAGCGAAGCGACTTGGGAGCGCGAAGAGGATTTGAAGAAAGAATTTCCAAACCTATTCCTTTAGTAAGCCCTGAATCTCGGGGACGAGATTCTATTAAGGGGGGGAGGTTTGTAACACCCCAAAATTTTACTTGTCCTAAATTCATGTGTGATTTGGCACTTTGGTGAATTTTTGGAATTTTCTGGAATTTATTTGGATTTATTTGGAATTTATTTGAATTTATTCCATTTTGAAATAATTAAAGAATTTAATTTTGCAAATAAAATTTTGTTGGAAATATTTTATTTGAGTCCAAATGATCCAAAGTATTTTCCAGAATTTTTCTGGAATTTTTCTGAGTCATTTGCTATTTTTAATGAATTAAATGAATTACTGGGAATTATTTTAAATATTAAATCTGGAAAATCAAACTCGGGTCAAGTATCGCTCATCCGACCGAAGTCGGAACCCGAGTCGGACTCGAGTCCGACCGAGCCACGCCGACTCGACCAAACCACTCCTAAACCTAATCAATCCCAACCGTTGGATCAAGATCCAACGGTGAGATCCGCCCGTCTGCGGTTGAGCCGTATCCGGCCGGATCCGATCGCCGCCGCGATCGTGGCGTTGATCGCGCCACGTGGGACGGTGAGAGTCGTCGTCTTCGCCGAGACCGAGCCGACTCCGCCCGAGTCGCCCGGATCGACTAGGGCTCACCGAGCACGCCTCCGAGCTATTTAATGCCCGGATCGCACCCCGAGTATCGCCGTGACCTTGCGCTACTTTTTGCCCTAGCTTGCTAAGCCCTAGCAGCCGCCGCTTGCTCGGGATTGCTCGCCGTAGTAGCTAGGGTATCGTGGTGGTTTTTCTCACCTTCCGCCGCCGTCCGCCGTCGCCCGAGGAGAAGGAGGTCAGAACCGGGATCCCCGAGCCAAGGCGACTCGAACGTGACCCGCGACGTCCCGGAGGAGCCTCAGAGCGCCGTCGGGCTCGTCATCGTTCCGTCTCCGGTGCCCAAGCTTCGCCGTGCCATCGCCGGACTCCGCGAGCTCTGTGGACCGTCAGATCCAGATCGGACGGTTGAGGTGAGTTCACGTGTTCCAAACCCGATTAGATCTGGACCGTTGGATCAAGATCCAACGGTTCACAATCGCCACGTGCCGTAGCAGTACTATTATAGGATTAGATCTGGACCGTCCGATCTAAATCGAACGGCCCACGAGCATCGAGTAGTTTCAACGTGTTAAACCACGGATCTAATCCGCGCGTTGATTTTCAAACCAGCGGCCGAGATTGCGCCACGTGTTGGGAAGGTGGACCGACGCGGTCGTCGTCTGGCGTGTGAGCGTGTCCACGACACGGGCCCCGCATGTCAGAGGGCCCACACGTCAGCCGCGTTGGCGTGAGACCGCGCACTGACAGGTGGGTCCCACTGTCAGCCTCACCCGAGGTGTGGACCTGGTCCACCGTGGACCAAACCGCGCCGTGAGCTGAGCCCATGAGCCGGTGGCGTCAGACCAACCAATCAGAGGTGACACGTGTCCATGATGACGCAATAATTAATTTCCGAAAAAGAAAATGATTTATTAATTCGAAATATTGATTCAAATTTAGATTCAAACTTCAAACGCTTATAACTTTTGCGTTTCAACTCCGATTTGAGTGATTCAAATTTCTAAATTTGTATAAAATTGAGATCTACCTAAATATGAATTTTATTTAATTTTTGGACTAAAGTTTTTCTCTGTAATATTATTTAATTGATTATTTAAACTTTAATAAATCATAACTGTTGCGTTTTAACTCCAAATTTGACGATTCCAGTTTCTAAAAATCCAGAAAATTATGTTCTCTCTGTTTATGGATTTTATTTGGAGTTTTGGGATGTTTTTGCCTATTGTTTATTTGTGTATTTGCTATTTGCACGCTTTACGAGTAGACGTTGAAGTGCCGGAGGGATTCGAAGGAAGTATTGACTCGGGGATCCAACTCAAGACCAAGAGCAAGTACTTTTGAAGGCAAGTTGTGCTTTGACCATGTTGATCCTATTTGAAATCTATTTTGATTTAAACTATTGCATGCTAGTTCAATTAGAAAAATACTTTGTTTAAACCTGGGGGGTTAGATAAATACCAATTTGCCGTATGACACCTTGATTATCTAAGTATGTGCCATGATCCCTTGTCACCCTAGTTGTGGTTTACTAGTTGGACATTATTAAATTGCCAACATGGGTTTAGACCGTTGTAGTATCGCTTAGACACCTTGCGTGCTCATAACATGATTTTGGACAATCAAATGTTAATATTGACTTAATGATATCTTGAACCTGTTTTGGAAAAGTATCATGTGATGTTGATAGCACGTGGTGCATGGTAATCAAGCGGGGTTTGATAAACAGATTTCGATCGGGGCATGTGGCAAGAGTAATCAGTGGGCCATTGTGGCATTGGGTGTGTTGATTTGGTTTTTCGGTTAGTCTTGCCCTGGTCACTCTAAGGACTTAACCTTGAAAGCCTTTGAACTGGGTCATACTTGCAACCTCATGGCTGGAATGGGACGGCCCTAGTTGACTAAGTCGCTAAGGACTCACTTGTGGAGCCTCGTGGTGTCGATTACACCGTTTGTGTGATTATGCGGGGAGCGTATCGTGGTCGTGGCCGGATACCCATCTAACAGTGTGTTGGTCCCATACTTCGCCTTGGCTAAGGGAAGGGATGGTGTAGAGCACGAACCGAGAGGACCACCTGTGTTGTTTAAAGCTTCCAAGGCTTTGTTACGGGAACTCGCCTTTGTGGTGTTTGACTGTATCTTGTGGGTAAAGTGCATAACCTCTGCAGAGTGTAGAATCTATTTGAATAGCCGAGTCCACGGTACTGGACAATGCTCGGGAATTACAGCCAAGGGTTAGACTTTCTGAAAATAACTTGGATTTGAAAGGTTGGGTTGGTTTAACAATGAAGATGATGGAAATGTGGTTTAGGATGGGGAAAAATGTTTGTTAAACTTCTTGAAAAGTTATTTACGCTTTACTTATTTCTACTGCTTTCGAATCTACTTATATTACTTTTCAAATGCTGTTTACTGCAAATATACCTTGAGCTATTCCTTTGTACCAAGCCATGCATATAGTATCTTAGCTTGCATTCTGTGCATGACTTGCTGAGTACCAAGTACTCACCCTTGCCTCAACACAATACCAGTTGAAGAGGAGACTACACCAGCTTTGGAGGAGGAACTCCAAGAAGATCCGTCTACTTAGGGATGCGAGCCCAGTCAGTTGCCTGTGGTATACTGGATGGCGCCACGAAGTTATTTGATTTTCCGCTGCTATTATTTTTCTCTGAATAAGTTTTCGCCTTGCAAGGCATATAAATTTGTACCTTGGCCATAAGGTCAAGTAACCCTTTGGTTATTTAAATAAAGTACTTTGATAATATCGATTGGTATGATTGTGATATTTACCGATGTTAAGACTGTGTGCACTAGCGCTTTCCTGGACTAGTGCTGAATACACAGAGGGTCCGGATTTGCAAATTCGGGGTCCCGACACCGGAGCTTGAGGAGGACACTGCTTCTTCGACTACCACATATGACACAGTTGCTGGACATGGCAATCATTTCGCGCCTATGCCGCAGCATCCGTACCTAGGCCGTGGAGGTTTTCTCGATGAGTGAGCGTAGGTTCCATAGTGAGACTCCTTCGCCGAGTCGTGTCATAGAATAAAGAGTCACCCTTTAGGCGTTAGACTCCAGTGTTAGTTCGATTTGGATTTTCATTGCTTGCTGAGTGTGCAGTATGTGTTGCAAGGCCCCTAGGCATTGTAAGCAACCATACCAAGTTACTGTTGTTTAAAATAATAAAGTTGGACTTTAAGTTACACCTTTCGCCCCGCATAAGTTCCATATTACTTGTCTATTCTTGTTTCCCTCTCATCTCTAAAACCTAGAGCAAACCACAGATGGTGAACACTCGTGGAAACCTTGGAGGCAATGGAAGTGGTTCTCGCCCAGCAGAAAACCCCAATGATGGAGCACCAGCACCGCCACTGGACATGCAGAATTTTGGAGCATTTCTTGCTGCTCAGACTCAGTTGATGCATGCTATGATGCAACAGATGCAACACGTCACTGCTCAGGCCACTGCTAATCAAGTTAATCAGGGACCTCGCCAGAATACAAGACTGTCAGAGTTCATGAGGACTCATCCACCCACTTTCTCTGGGAACGCCAATCCGTTGGAGGCCGATGACTGGTTAAGGTCAATTGAGAGGAAGCTACACATTGCTCAATGCATGAGAAATGAGAAGGTACTCTACGCTTCTCATCAGTTAGAAGGAACAGCCGCCGAATGGTGGGAGAACTTCTGTGCCACGCAAGAGAACCCTCAAGATATCACTTGGGAGGAGTTCACAGTTGCGTTTCGTCAGTATCACGTGCCTGAAGGAATCATGGATCTCAAGAAGGAGGAGTTCAGAGCACTGAAGCAAGGTAATCAGCCAGTGGCCGAATACCTGAACAAGTTCACACAGCTTGCTCGCTACGCACCTGAGGATGTAGCGACAGATAAAGCCAGACAGTCTCGTTTCATGAAGGGACTTAACTCAGGATTGCAGGTGGGATTGATCACCCACACCTTTCCAGATTTCCAGGAGCTTGTGAATAAGGCGCTCATTCTTGAGGACAAGCGCAAGGAACTGGATGAGAACAGAAGCGCGAGATGCGGCTTATCGTGATCGCGTCAGGGAGCGCAGCAACGATTGAGAGTTGCACCAAATCAGTTTTTCAGATTCTAGCCACAGAGTGCTACAAGGACACCGTCACCAGCACCAAGACCCGTCAACCAGAACTATCAGACCCCAGCACCAACCAGAAACGCCGCTTCAGGCAGTCAACAAGGAACAGTGAGACGCTGCTACAACTGCAACGAGCCAGGACACTTTGCCAACAGTTGTCCAAAGAAGACAGCAGGAGTGACCCCAGTTCGCTTCAATCTGGGATCCACACCAGCCAGGACGCCAGCACCAGGAGCCACACCCCAGACTGTGGTGAGAGGCCGAGTCAACCATGTCACCGCAGATGCACTGCAGAATGCTACGGATGTTGTACTGGGTAAGTTACTTGTTAACTCAGTACCTGCAACAGTTTTGTTTGATTCTGGAGCTTCGCATTCGTTTGTTTCTCAAGGCTTTGCTGCTAAAAATGATTTGGAGATTGCAAGGCTTAAATGCATGCTTGTAGTTCAAACCCCTGGTTCCGAACTCCGAACGAAAGTAGGATGTTCTGGGGTGAGAATACTAATAGATGGGATAGAGTTCCTAGCGAACCTTATTATTTTGGAGACCCAGACTTTGGACGTCATCTTGGGAATGGATTGGTTATCCAAGCACAAGGCCGTATTGGATTGTGGACGAAGGACTATCTCAGTTGAGAGCCCGTGTGGAAAGAAAGTGGAATTTCAAGCTACTGCCGTTAGAGATGGACAGTTGATGGTTAACAGCACCAAGGCAATCAACATGGAAGATGTCTCAGTAGTGAATGAGTACCCAGATGTTTTTCCTGAAGATCTACCTGGTATGCCGCCAGACAGGGACATAGAGTTTGTGATAGAGCTTGTACCTGGTACAGTGCCGATAGCAAAGAGACCTTACCGGATGTCCACCGAAGAATTGGTAGAGATGAAAAAGCAACTTGAAGAGTTAATGGAGAAAGGATTTATCAGACCGAGTTCGTTGCCGTGGGGAGCACCAGTTTTGTTTGTCAAGAAGAAGGACGGGAGTTTCAGGATGTGCATTGACTACCGTGCACTCAATGAAGTCACCGTGAAGAATAAGTACCCGCTACCCAGGATTGATGATTTGTTTGATCAGCTGAGAGGAGCCGGAGTTTTCTCCAAGATTGATCTGAGATCGGGATACCATCAGTTGAAGATCCGATCAGAAGATATCCCAAAGACCGCATTCGTCAAGATACGGACATTATGAGTTTACTGTTATGTCCTTTGGTCTGACGAATGCGCCAGCATATTTCATAAATATGATGAATAAGGTGTTCATGGAGTATTTGGACAAGTTTGTTGTTGTGTTCATAGATGATATCCTAATCTACTCCAAGACAGAGGATGAACATGCCGAACACTTGAGGCGAGTTTTGGAAAAGCTGAGGGAACAGCAACTCTTCGCCAAGTTCAGTAAGTGTGATTTTTGGAAGGACAAGGTGGAATTCCTCGGACATGTAATGACCGCAGAAGGAGTCGCCGTAGATCCAAGCAAGGTAGAAGCTGTGTTACATTGGGAGCAGCCGAAGACCGTGACCCAGATCCGGAGTTTCCTTGGAATGGCAGGTTATTATCGCCGTTTCATTGAAGGCTTTTCGACAATTGCGAAACCTCTCACGCAATTGCTGAAAAAGGAGAAGAAGTTTGCATGGACGCTAGAGTGCGAGAAAGGTTTTCAAGAATCAAGAAAGCGATTGACATCGGCGCCATGTTAGTTCTACCGGATGTTAATCAAAGCTTTGATATTTATTGTGACGCATCGCGCCAAGGACTTGGATGTGTGCTGATGCAGAATGGAAAGGTCGTCGCTTATGCATCAAGGCAGTTGAGGCCGCATGAGGAAAATTATCCGACGCATGACCTAGAGTTAGCTGCCGTAGTGCATGCCTTGAAGATATGGTGTCACTATCTGATCGGGAATAGATGTGAAGTGTACACGGATCATAAGAGCCTTAAGTACATATTCACCTAGTCGGATCTGAATATGAGGCAAAGGAGGTGGTTAGAGTTGATCAAGGACTATAATGTTGGAATCCATTACCATCCAGGAAAGGCTAACGTAGTAGCCGATGCTCTGAGTCGGAAAAGCCATACTGTGAGTATGTTGCTACCCACAAGTCAGGATGAGCTATGTGAGGATTTCCAGAGAATGAAGATTGAGGTGGTACCTAGCAGATTCTTGGCCGCATTGGAAGTAAAGCCTACCCTAGAGGATCAGATCCGAGAAGGACAGAAGGATGATGACAAGATCCGCAGGATTAAGTCCATCAAGGAGGAAGGCAAGGCAAAGGACTTCAAGTTGGATGAGCAAGGCACGTTATGGATGAAGGATCGGATTTGTGTGCCCAACAAGAAGGAATTAAAGCAACTGATTTTGGAGGAAGCCCATGACTCCAAGTATTCAATTCACCCAGGAAGTGCCAAGATGTATCAGGATTTGAAGGAGAGATTCTGGTGGCCGAGCATGAAGCGTGAAGTCGCCGAGCATGTTGCATTGTGCGACGTATGCCAGAGAGTCAAGGCAATGCATCAGAGACCAGCAGGATTGTTGCAGCCGTTGAAAATACCTGAGTGGAAGTGGGAGGAAATCGGAATGGATTTCATTACCGGTTTGCCTAAGACTCAAGGAGGTTATGACTCCGTATGGGTTATAGTGGATCGTTTGACCAAAGTAGCCCATTTTATCCCCGTGAAGACCACCTACTCGGGAGATAAATTAGCAGAGTTGTATATGATCAGGATCGTCTGTTTGCACGGAGTGCCAAAGAGGATTGTATCGGACAGAGGTACCCAATTTACCTCAAGGTTTTGGAATAAGTTGCATGAAGCCATGGGAACCCGTTTGAACTTCAGTACAGCTTATCATCCACAGACGGATGGCCAGACTGAAAGAGTCAATCAGATTCTGGAGGATATGTTAAGAGCGTGTGCATTGGCTTATGCTACCTTTTGGGATAAGAGTCTGCCGTATGCGGAGTTCAGTTACAACAACAGTTACCAAACAAGTTTGCAAATGTCACCATTTGAGGCACTGTATGGTCGACCCTGTCGGACGCCATTAAACTGGAATGAGACCGGCGAGCGCCGTGTCTTCGGGCCTGATATTCTTCAAGAAGCTGAAGAACAAATCGCCATGATTAGGGAAAGGTTGAAGATAGCCCAATCACGACAGAAGAGTTATGCTGACAATCGTCGCCGGAATTTGAGTTTTGAACCAGAAGACTTTGTATACCTTAGAGTTACGCCTCTCAGGGGAGTTAAGAGATTCCATGCCAAAGGAAAACTTGCACCCCGATATGTTGGACCATTTAAGATTTTGAGCCGCAGAGGCGAAGTTGCTTACCAGCTGGAGTTACCGCGGTCATTAGCAAGAGTGCATGACGTGTTCCACGTGTCCCAGTTGAAGAAGTGTCTCCCAGTTGAGGCCACGTTTTCTTTTTTTTCCTGTAGAGGCTTAGATGCACTTTGGGCCGTTAGATCTAGAATTAACGGCTCGGATTGGATCGCGTTTAACGCTAGGGTTTTGTTAGCCGCCGTCCGATCGGGATTCGAGGGTGAGGATGCACCCACGTGTCTTAGCCCGGATCATGCCACGTCCCCGGTGCTCGCCGCAACGTGGGATTGATCCAAGCCGTTGAAATTTGAACAAACGGTCAGATCGCATCGAACCCGAGCCTGTGCGTGCGTGCGCGTCGCCGACATGCGGGGCCAACCTGTCAGCGACCGTGAGCCGTGGACCGGGTCCACGGTGAACCCGAGCCGAGCGTGGGCCGAGTCCATGAACCGACTGACGTCAGCCAACCAATCAGAGGCTGACACGTGTCCAGGCTGACGCAATAATTAATTTCCGAAAAAGAAAATGAATTATTAATTCGAAATAATGATTTCAGATTTTGATTTAAACTTCAAACGCTTATAACTTTTGCGTTTCAACTCCGATTTGAGTGATTCAAATTTCTAAATTTGTATAAAATTCAGATCTACCAAATTATGAATTTTATTTAATTTTTGGACTAAAGTTTTTCTCTATAATATTATTTAATTGATTATTTAAACTTCAAAATGCTATAACTTTTGCATTTAAACTCCGAATTGAGCGATTCCAGTTCCTAAAAATTCATAAAACTATGTTCTCTCTGTTTATGCATTTTATTTGTATGTTTGGATACTTTTTGCCTATTGTTTATTCGTGTATTGCTACTTGCACGCTTTACGAGTAGACGTTGAAGTGCCGGAGGGATTCGAAGGAGAAGTATTGACTCAGGATCCCACTCAAGACCAAGAACAAGTACTTTTTGAAGGAAAGTTGTGCTTTGACCATGTTGATCCTATTTTGAAAATTATTTTGATTTAACTTATTGCATGCTAGTTCAAATAGAAAATATTTTTTTTAAATATTGGAAATTAGATAAATGCCAAATTGCTGTATGACACCTTGATTAATTAAATATGTGCCATGACCCTTGACACCCTAGTTGTGGTTTACTAGTTGGACATTATTAAATTGCCAACGTGGGAAATTAGATCGTTGTAGTATGTTGCTTAGACCTGCTACGTGCTCATGACATGATTTTGGACAATCAAATGTTAATATTGACTTAATGATATATTGAACCTGTTTTGGAAAGGTATCATGTGATGTTGATGGCACGTGGTGCATGGTAATCAACTGGGGTTTGATAAATAGTTTTCGGCCGGGGCATGTGGCAAGAATGATCAGGTGGGCCAGTTGTGGCACTGGGAATGTTGATTTGGTTCTTCGGGTAGTCTTGCCCTGGTCACCCTAAGGACTTAACCTTGCAAGCCTTTGAACTGAGTCAATCTTGCAACCACATGTCTGTAATGGGACGGACCTAGTTGATTAAGTTGCTAATAACGTGCCTGTGGGACCTCAGGAGGTCAACTACACCCTTTGTGTAAGTTGTATGCAGGGAGCGTCTGGCCGAGGCCAGGTACCCATCTAACGGTTGATTGGCCTAAACTTCGCCTTAGCTAAGGGAAGGGTTAGTGTGCAATAACTGGGGAGGCTCACTTGTATTGTTAGAAGTTTCTGAAAGACTTTGTTACGGGAACTCGCCTTTGTGGTGTTTGACTGTATCTTGTGGGTAAAGTGCATAACCTCTGCAGAGTGTAAAATCTATTCGAATAGCCATGTCCGCGGTATTGGACATCGCTCGGGAATTACAGTCAAGGGTTAGACTTTCTTAAAAATAACTTGGACTTGAAAGGTTGGGTTTGGTTAAATAATGATGTTGATGGAAATGTGGTTTAGGAAAGGGGAAGGGTGTTGATTAAAACTCCTGGAAAAGTTATTGATGCTATACTTGTTTCTATTGCTTTCGAATCTACTTATGCTACTTGTCAAATGCTGTTTACCGCAAATATACCTTGAGTTATTCCTTTGTATCAAGCCATGCATATAGTATATTAGCTTGCATTCTCAGGCATGAGTTCTTTGAGTACCAAGTACTCACCCTTGCCACAATACAACACCAGTTGAAGAGGAGACTACACCAGCTTTGGAGGAGGAGCTCCAAGAAGAACCGTCTACTTAGGGAGCGAGCCCAGTCAGTTGCCTGTGGTATACTGGATGGCGCCACGAAGTTATCTTATTTTTCCGCTGCTACTATTTCTCTCTTAATAAGTTTTGCCCTGCGTGGCGTACATTTGTAACTTGACCATAAGGTCGAGCAACCAGTTTGACTATTTAATTAAAGTACTTTATTAGTATCGAGTGGTATGATTATGATACTTACCGATGTTAAGACTGTGTGCACTAGCGCGTTCCTGGACTAGTGTTTATGGCGGGGCACCCCTCCAAGTGGCCGCTGGCCGCCTTTGATGAGGAGTTGTGGAGGCAGAGATTGGAGGAGATGAAGGCTACCGCCGTCAGGCGGGACGCGATTCGGGTCAACGTGCTTCTCCGAGGCGTCCCCCGCCTCCACGCGGTGAGACCCTTATCGAGGCGGTCGGGCAGAGGCGCCACGAAGAGGATGGCTGGGCGCTCGGGGGGCTGTGAAGACATGTAGGCCCTCTCACCCCACAATGTAAATAGTCTTGAAGAAATAAAGTTTGTCTTATCAAAACTTGGGACTTGTTTTTCCTTGCGCCTGCTTGCTTGCTATGCTGTACATTCCATGATAGTAGCCTTTAGGAACCGCGGGGGTTGAGCGTGGATCGGGGCGTTAGCACTTTTAGGCGAGGCGAGCAAAAGAGCACGAACTTGATTACAAAAAACATTCACTTGCGCTCACATGAGGAGGGAGTGGTGACAGGTCACCGACCCGCATGAGCTTGTGAACTTGCAGTCGCCAAGTGGCACGCGGACAATAAAAAATCCTCAGGGGTAGAATCGCCTTAGTTTTTCTATATTCCACGCGTTGGGGACGATGTTGCCGTCTGCGTCCTTGAATCGGAAAGTACCGGGTCGGATGATCTCCACGACAGTGAACGGGCCTTTCCACGGTGAGGAGAGCTTGTGCCTGTCTTTGTTGGACTGAACCTGGTGCAGGACCAGGTCGCCGATGTTGAAGGACTGACCACGGACCTGACGACTATTGTACCGCCGCAGCGCTTGCTGGTATTTGGCCGATCGGAAGACGGCCATGTCATGCGCCTCGTCGAGCTGGTCGATGGCGTCCTGCTGTGACTCGAGCCCCCACGTCTCGTTGAAGGCTTGAAGTCTTGGGGCGCCGTACTCCAGGTCGGTTGGCAAAACCACTTTGGCACCGAACACCGTGAAGAATGGCGAGAACCCGGTTGATCGGTGTGAAATCATGTGCTGAAAAATTGGCTTAAGAATTGAATTTGCAAAATGTGTTTGTGCATGTGTTTGATAAATTGACAAGAAACAGTGTTTCACTTTTTGCGCTGGACTGAATTTCAGAAAAACAGTAAGTTTCCCATCAGCGCTGGACCAAAGTTTAGTCCGCCGTGAATGGGCTTTTGGCGACTGTTTTCGCATCTACGCCGGACCAAATTGTTGGTCCGTGGTGAACTGCGTTTTTGACCGCTGTTTCTACATGCACGCCGGACCAAATCTTTGGTCCGTTGTGAACGGCGTTTTGAAGGTCTTTCTTCATGTGTACGCCACACTGATTTTTGTTTAGTCTGTCGTGAACATGTTTTTTTGTGCCGGACCAAGTTTTACAAAAACAGTAAGCTTTTATGTTACGCCGGACCAAATTTTCGGTCCATCGTGAATGCATTTTTTTAGCGTTGTTTTTGCATGTACGCCGGACCTATTTTTTGGTCCGTCGTGAACGTGTTTTTGAAACATGTTTTCTCTGAATTGAACCGAGACTTTCGCATGTACGCCGGACCAAAAGATTGGTCCATCGTGAGTTGCGCTGGACCAAACATCTCTGAATTGGTCCGTCGTGAGTTGCGCCGGACCGATGTTTGGTCCGGCATGAATGGTCTTTTGCTCGATTAGGGTTTTGACAAATTTTGAAATTGAATTTTGGTTTGAATTTGAGATTATGAAATTGGTGAGAATTTCATGATGCTTGTTTTGAAGTGGACTTTATGCAAGGCTCGTGTGAGTAGTTGCATGGATTGACTTTGAGTCAAGTCGTGGACTTGTGCTCGGATTCGTTTCTTGTTTGCTCATGTGCAGGTATTGCTCGAGGGCAAACGTGGTCGATGACATGACCGGAACTAGGTTCATGGAGGAACTGAGGTTCGGGACTAGGTTCAGGAGGAACTGAGGTCTTGGTGGTCAAGGATGTCATGCGAGACGTTCGTGCTAAGAGAATGGTGCACATGAATAATGGTAAGTCACGTGAGAATGGCAGGTGGGCCATACGCGTGCAGAGTTATTAATCACGTGAGTATGGCAGGGTTGCCATACGCGTGCAAGAGTTGTACTTGGCCAGGTTGGGCCAAGTGGAGTTGTGTTGAATACATACTCCTTCTAGGATTAGGAGTGGGACTCCTTCTAGGATTAGGAGTAGGAATTGTATTCAGGACTCCTTGTGGTTGCTCCTTTAAATAGGAGGGGTTGTCTCCTGTTTAGAGCATCAACCCAGACATTGAGAGCTTTGAGCTTTGTTTTAGGGTTTGTACTCTTTTGATGGGAGTACTTTAGACAAAAGAAATAAAGATCAATTGTACAAGATCCTTGCGTGCTACATTAATCGCGTTGCTACAGTGTTTCATGTTTTGGTTCTTGTGTGAGACCCCGGATCAGCTATCCGAAATCTCCTGTGTATTTCCGTACTAGTCCTAGATCAGTAGCTAGTACACACAGTCAACAGTGATACTTCATTGCCGAACATGACAAAATTGTAACATAAATAATAAAGTATGGGCCACATGGCCGCTTATTACAATACTCGGTCAAAAGACTGGAGACACGACAGCGAAAACCAAAAGCAAAAACAAGCGAACACCCAAAAACGCCACAAGCGACGACAAGGAGCGCGACTAGTTATCCTGGCAATCCTCCTCAAACTCTTCGGGGTACAACTCACCATCTGCAACTGCGTCCTGGTAGTTCTCTGATGACGACATGATTGTAGCACGTGAGTACAAAAGTACTCAGCAAGTCGGGGAAAGTATGATTATGAGGGGCTTTCCAAAGGAAGCTTAACAGGGTTCTTTTGGACAAAGACAAATGTTATTAAACCATACTTAAGTAATAAGTTTCACAAAGCATCTTTTTGCAATTCTTTTTAACAATTGAATTATTTAATATTGCAGTGAGGGTTCTATCCACCATCACTAATATAAAGGCTCTAACCGCCAACTTTTAAAAGATCAAGGTTAATTATACATGACTCTTTCCGTCAAAGTATAAAACAGGTTCTATCCACCTTGTTGGCTCAATCCGCCATTCAACATCCGAGAGTTCTAACCACTCCCGAATCCCAAAACAAAACACCTTTTTGCTTTTAAAATCAAAACCAAGGTCTACCAATATGAAAGCATTCTTTGCGATAACCTTGACCGTAGTCACGGTTATTTGAATAGTTTTAACTCTGCAGAAGTGTACAACTTTACCCACAAGACATGATCATCTCTTGATGCCAAGCTATTAACACACTTCCTTTGGTGTGTCGGCAGAGAGATCATGACAAGGCCGTTACAATGTATACACCTAACCCGACCCACCCGCTGAGGTTTCACCGCTGTTAGGGTTCCATCTGCCCAGTACAGAAGCCCCCTCTTGCGCCGTGTGAGAAAAACGACATTGCCTCTATCCAGCACTCACATTCCACCATTTGGCACGCGTGCGGGCGGCACGCTGGCAGCGGCGCGGGGCGGCCGGCGGCGGCGGCGCACACACACGGGCACGCACGGGTAGAACCCGAAAATAACAGAGAGCCCAAAATTTCCAAAAATCCGGATTTTCCCCCCATTTTTGCATGAAATTGGACCAAATAAAATCATGAGTCATCTAGAGGACATCCTAATGGACCTAGAGGAGCAAGGAATTGGATCAAAACTTACCGGAGACGACGAATTTGGCGACGAACGAAGCTCCGGCCGAAATGACCAAAACGCGAAATTTGTCTCCAAAACTTGAGGGATCCTAAAATTGATTGAAAGGTTAGATGCTAGACTCCCTCACGGTCACAAAGAACCCACCGGAGAGAGATCTATGGCCAAGAACACGATGAACTCTGAAAATATGACCCGACGTCGGTTTTCTTGTTCTAGCGGATGAATGAGTGGAAGAAGCTAAAGGAGGATCATACTACCAGGAAGGGGACTCTTAAACGAAGAGAATGGAAGTGGAATCGAGCGGAACGGAGTTGAAACGGCCGAGTTATGAGCATTAATGCAATTTTCAGTTTTTGGACGACGGCGTCAATTCCGGCGAGATCCCGGGCTCTTGATTGTGTGGAATGGAGAGAGGACGTCGCTACGGATTCAACGGACTTGACGGTTCGTGATTTGGAGTTGTGATGGAGGAGATATGAAGGATTTAAAGAAGAACCTCCATGGATGAAGCATGAAGCTTCTTCTCTGTACATTGCCATGGCTAGAGGTTGAAGAAAGCACTATTCATGCCACGTGACAGCGCGTGATTGGCCGAGAATTACGTAAATGAACCGCCCTAGAGAAAAATTAGGAAAAATGGTCTAAAAATTCCGGAAAAATTCCTAGAACCATTTTGGAATATTTGGAACCCAATAAAATTGGTTTCGCGGAATTTGGATGAAATTTGTGGAATTAAATACTCAGGCGCGGATTGCGGGCATTAAACAAAAGCCGCGCGAGATAAAATAGGAGCGAATGTCCAAAAATCCGGGGAATCATTCCAAAAATCATTTTGGAATATTTGGGACATAATTGAAGTGGTTTTGGGATTTTTGGAGCATTTTTGGACTCGGGTGAAATTTCGGGTACCAACGGGAACCTGAAAATACGATTTTTCGAACGGAAGGGAATTGAATCCCAATTTTTGATGGGAATGGATGCCAGGTTAATATAAACACCAAGGAAACTCAAATTTTTAAATTTAATTACTTTAAATTAGATTTTTCTCCAGAAGGCGAAACTGAGGATGTTACAAACCTACCCCCCTTAGAGAGAATGTCGTCCGCAAGATTCGGACGGAGAAAGAAAGAGATCAGGAAACTCCGCTCGAAGATTTTCTTCACGCTCCCAGGTAGCTTCCTTCTCAGAATGATTGCTCCACTGAACTTTGCAGAATTTGATCACACGACTCCGGGTTCGACGTTCCGCTTCATCCAAAATTCTGACTGGATACTCCGGATACGATAGGTCTTCTTTCAGTTCCATTTCTTCCAATGGCATTTGATGCTCGGGTACTCTGAGACTTTTCTTTAGCTGAGACACATGGAAGACATCATGTACCCCGGACAGCTGTGGAGGCAACTCCAACTTATAAGCCACTTCTCCTTTTCTGGCAACTACTGGGAATGGTCCGATGTAGCGGGGCGCTAACTTTCCACTAACTCGAAACCATTTCATTCCCTTCAGAGGCGAAACTTTCAGATACACATGATCACCAGGTGCAAAACTTAATTCTCGTTGTCGATTATCCGCATAACTTTTCTGTCTCGATTGGGCTGTCTTCAAATTCGCGCAGATCTGTCTGACTTGCTCTTCGGCTTCTTTCAGAATATCAGGTCCAACTATTTGTCCACCCTCGGTTTCCTTCCAATACAACGGTGTCCTGCATTTTCTTCCGTACAGGGCCTCAAATGGTGCCATCTTCAGACTGGCTTGATAATTGTTATACGAAAACTCAGCATAAGGCAAATTCTGATCCCACGAACCTTTATACATCAAAGCACAAGCTCTCAACATGTCTTCTAGGATTTGATTTATTCTTTCCGTCTGTCCATCTGTCTGGGGATGATAAGCAGTACTGAAATTCAGATTTGTGCCCAATACCTCATGCAATCTCTGCTAGAACCTCGAGGTAAACTGGGAACCTCGATCGGACAAGATCTTTTTCGGCACACCGTGCAAACACACAATCTTGGCCATATATAACTATGCGAGCTTATCACCAGAATAAGTCGTTTTCACAGGAATGAAATGAGCAACTTTGGTTAATCTGTCCACGATAACCTAGATGGAATCGTATCCAGATTTGGTCTTGGGTAGACCAGTTACAAAATCCATTCCAATTTCTTCCCATTTCCAGACAGGAACCTACAAAGGCTGCAATAGCCTGGCGGGTCTCTGATGCTCTGCTTCCACCAACTGGCAAACATCACAACGGGCCACGAAGTTAGCAACTTCTTTCTTCATATTGGACCACCAATATTTCTCTTTCAAATCAGCATACATCTTGGTACCTCCCGGATGAATAGAATACACCGAATCATGAGCTTCTTTCAACACTATATCCTTGATTTCCTCTTGGTTAGGGACTACTATTCTTTTCCCTAACCAAACCGTTCCTTTTTCATCTTCCGAAAAACCTAGGTGTTTCCCTTTCTTCAAGCCTTCTTTTAGGTCTGCAATACCCTTATCATTCTTCTGAGCCTCTCTGATCTGATCTTCCAAGGTCGATTTTACTTCAACATTGTAAATGCAACCTTTCTTTACCAATTCCATGTTAAGATGTTGGAACTATTCATGAAGTGCGGGTTGGCTTTCTTGTACCATAACATTGTTGCAATGAGCTTTCCTGCTTAACGCATTCGCAACAACATTAGCCTTTCCAGGGTGATAATTGATTCCCACATTATAGTCTTTCACCAGTTCCAACCATCTTCTTTGCCTCAGGTTGAGATCGGACTGAGTGAAGATATACTTCAAACTCTTATGATCCGTATAGATCTCACATCTGTTGCCGATCAGGTAATGCCTCCATATTTTGAGTGCATGCACCACTGTGGCTAACTCCAAGTCATGAATGGGGTAGTTTTCTTCATGAGGTCGTAGTTCTCTTGAAGCATAGGCTATAACTTTTCCTTCTTGCATCAAAACACATCCCAGACCTTGTTTTGAAGCATCATAGTACACTTCAAAATCCTTATGAATATCCGGCAGAATTAACACTGGGGCTGAGGTTAATCTCTTCTTCAACTCCTAAAAACTCTGCTCACAAGCTTTAGTCCATTCAAACTTCTTTTCCTTCTTCAGAAGATGAGTAAGAGGTCTGGCTATCTTCGAGAAACCCTCAATGAATCTCCGATAGTAACCAGCTAATCCAAGAAAACTTCTAATATCCGGGACCGACTTAGGCTGCGTCCACTCCAAAACATCCCTTACTTTCGCTGGATCCACTACTACTCCTGCAGTAGAAATGATATGACCCAGGAAAGAAACTTCTTTCAACCAAAAATCACACTTGCTGAACTTATCATAAAGTTGATGCTCCCTTAACGTCTCCAAGACTATCCGCAGATGGTCTTCATGTTCTTTCTGACTCTTGGAATAAACAAGAATGTCGTCAATGAAGACTACGACGAACTTGTCTAAATACTCCTTGAACACCTTATTCATCAGGTTCATGAAATAAGACGGGGCATTCGTTAATCAAAAAGACATTACTGTAAACTCGTACAATCCATATCGGGTAGTGAAGGCTGTCTTCGGAATATCTTCTTTTCTTATTTTTAGCTGATGATACCCCGATCTCAAATCTATCTTAGAGTAAACTTGAGCTCCCTTCAACTGATCAAACAGATCATCTATCCGAGGCAGCGGGTACTTATTCTTGATGGTGATCTCATTCAAGGACCTGTAGTCAATGCACATCCTCAGACTACCATCCTTCTTCGTGACGAAGATAACGGGCGATCCCCAAGGCGACGAACTGGGCCTGATGAATCCTTTTTCCTGTAGTTCTTCAATCTGCTTCTTCATCTCGACTAACTCATTGGAAGGTAGCCGGTAAGGTCTCTTCGAGATTGGAGCCGTACCAGGTACAAGCTCAATCACAAACTCAACGTCCCGATCTGGTGGCATACCGGGCAACTCTTCTGGAAACACATCCAGGTACTCATTGACTATCGGTACATTCTCCAACAATGCACCTTTGAGACGGTTCAGGGTACTACCCCCCTTAGAGGAAAGATTAGACAAGAACTCCACTCTAATCCCCTCGGGGTTGGTAAGAGAGATGGCTCTACTAGCACAATCTATCTGACCCTTATATTGGGTTAACCAATCCATTCCAAGGATTACTTCTATACCCTTAGTATCCAATAGTATTAAGTTCGCTAGGAACTTTACCCCTTTTATTACTATATCCATTTTCGGACAAACGGCAGTTGTTCTTAATTCTTTACCAGGGGATTGTACTGTTAAAGGGTTTCTTAGCTGTACTGTATCCCAATTATGATGTTTAACCAAGTATTCTGATATGAAAGAATGGGTGGCACCAGAATCAAACAAAACTGAGGCCGGTACTGAGTTGACATGGAACTTACCATAGACCACGTCAAGCGCATCTTGAGCCTCCTCCGCAGTGATGTGATTCACTCGCCCTCTTCCAGCCATCCTTGGCATGCGCGGGATCTGCAGGGTTCTTCTTCCTTGAGCCGGCGCTGGAGCGTGAGCTGGTGTCGACCCCAAATTAAACCTTACTGGGGTGACGGGCTGACGCTTCTGTGGGCAGTTGTTGGCGTAGTGTCCCATCTCCCTGCAGTTAAAGCACTGCACTCCCGCCATGGCGGTTCCACTCTTCTGAGCTTGGGCTCCTGCATTGCTAGTAGGGGCTTGTCCAATTGGGCGAGGGGTGGACATTGGGGTCCTTGGTGCGTTGGGGGCTGCTGGCCTACTGGGCTGCTGCTGGAACGTACGGGGCCTAGAGCTGCTGGCACCTCGCTGGCTCTGGAACATCATCTTGCGCTTCCGTGACTCAAACAGCTGGCGCTGAGCATCCTCTTGAATCAGCGCCTTGTTCACCATGTGCTGGAACGACGGAAAGTTGCTCGAAACCAGCTGAACATTCAAGTTAGGGTCAAGGCCCTCCATAAAACGCCAGATCTTGGCCTCGTCCGTTGCGACATCGGCAGTCGCATACCGAGAAAGCTGGGTAAACCGGTTCAGGTACTCTGACACCGACAAGTTCCCCTATTGCAGCTTATGAAACTCCCGACGTTTCATCTCCATGATGCCCTTCGGGATATGGCTGGCTCGGAAAGCTTCAACGAACTCATCCCAAGCGATATTCTGAGGGTCAGCATGGGCGGCACAGTAATTCTCCCACCAGTTCGCTGCAGTGCCCTTCAACTGGTGCGAAGCAAACCTGACACTCTCCGGATCGTCACACTGAGCTAGATGGAGCTTCCTTTCTACCTCTTTAAGCCAATCGTCTGCTTCTAGCGGATCCACTGCTCCCGCAAAGGTGGGAGGTCTTGTCCTCATAAACTCCCCAAACTTGGATTGGGGCGGCTCTGCTGCCTGAGCTGGTGCAGCCTGAGGTTGGATCAAAACATTCTGGGCTAATGCTTGAAGAAGCTGAATCTGCATTGCCATCATCTGTTCGAGGTTGGGCGGTTGCACTGGAGGTGGGGGCGGCGGCGGATCATGCTGAGTGGTAGGGGGCGGTCCTTGGTGAGCGGGTGGCGGTAACTGTTCGACGGCATCCTGCTGCTACTGCGGCTCTACATACTCCTCATCTTGGAAGTGCACGGGTCCATGGGCACGTCCACGGCCTCTACCGCGGCCTCTTGCTCTTCCGCGGCCACGACCACGGCCAGGCTTCTCCATCTGAAACAAGGGCGATCAAGCACAAGGAAAGAGGGAAAAGCACAGGTAAGAGTCAGGGGACTAAACAACCTCCACAACAAACAGAGCACAACACAGAAGGGAAAACCAACTGAACTCCAATTAAAACAAAATAGTTTTGGGGATGGCTGTATCACAAATGCCTAAGGGCACGATACAATCCAACAAGCACTTATTCAACGTTCTAATCGAAACCAACATTAAGGTCCTCCAGACTAGAACAACTAGACACTCGCGTCACTCTCGTAGACACGCGGGGACGGGTCCTCCTCCTCCTCTTCGCTCCTGCTGCGGGAAGGTGTAGCTGAAGAAGAAGGTCCTGCACCTCCAGGGGCGGCCAAAAAGCTCAAAGACACTCCCAAAGGTGACTGACGCCTGACTGACTTGCGTGCGGTCTCCCGAGTCCTCAGGCCCTGATGACGCTTGGCTGGCGGGGCATCGATCAGCACGTCGCGGGTCGGTGGGTCCTCCGGGACAGGCACGGGTGGTTGTGGTGCCACGGGCTGTGCCTCCTGCACAGGAGTCGGTGGTGGAAGTGAACGGGCATCCCTCCTCTCCTCCAGGAGCTGACGGTTCTCCTCTCTCACTGCAGTCAAAGCCCGACGCAAATCCTGCAGCTCGCTGGTGATCCGCACGTAGGCCTCATCCTGAGCCTAGATGAGAGACCCCATGTGCACCACTTTCGGGTCGGCCTCCTGCTCCAAACTCCTGAATTGGCTGTACATCATCCCGACCTGGAAGCGGGGAAACAGGCGGTACGGGGAGTCTTCAAGCCGATCGCGGTAGCTTTCCCCCAACAGGAGGAGCGCCTTTCTGGCAGGATCCTAAAGCGCATACGCCAGAATCGATCTCTCGGCTGTAAAGTAGAACGGTCGGTCCTCCGCGCAGACTCGGCTCCTCGCGAAAACCAGCAACCGGACCTGCCACAAGTCCTGGCCAAGACCAGGAACAAACTGGTAGTGATACTCGGACGATGGGGAAACCCCAACTCCTGCAGCATCCGTGACAGCTCCTAACAGAAACCTCCAGCCTGAGCCGCAAACGTGGTGACAGCCGGCATCTACAAATTTTGAAATAAGTGGGGATTAGTAAACAAATTTTTAAATAAAGGATAGGATGAGC
Source organism: Rhipidocladum racemiflorum (assembly GCA_036346355.1). Classification (NCBI taxonomy): domain Eukaryota; kingdom Viridiplantae; phylum Streptophyta; class Magnoliopsida; order Poales; family Poaceae; genus Rhipidocladum; species Rhipidocladum racemiflorum. Next base: position 42,947,820 of record CM070577.1, on the reverse strand, counting down.
ACAAGACAATAAGAGAGGGGAGGTAGAAGCAAAGAACTTAAACCTTTGTAAGTATGTTTTTATAAAAATATCAGTCCTTAAGGCTTTGCCATTCTAACTAGGTCACGTCCTACAGTCGTCTAGGCTCTGATACCACCACTGTGAGACCCCGGATCAGCTATCCCAAATCTCCTGTGTATTTCCGTACTAGTCCCAGATCAGTAGCTAGTACACACAGTCAACAGTGATACTTCATTGCCGAACATGACGAAATTGTAACATAAATAATAAAGTATGGGCCACATGGCCACTTATTACAATACTCGGTCAAAAGACTGGAGACACGACAGCGGAAACCAAAAGCAAAAACAAGCGAACACCCAAAAACGCCACAGGCGATGACAAGGAGCACGACTAGTTATCCTGGCAATCCTCCTCGAACTCTTCGGGGTAGAACTCACCATCTGCAACTGCGTCCTGGTAGTTCTCTGATGATGACATGATTGTAGCATGTGAGTACAAAAGTACTCAGCAAGTCGGGGAAAGTATGATTATGAGGGGCTTTCCAAAGGAAGCTTAACATGGTTCTTTTGCACAAAGCCAAATGTTATTAAACCATACTTAAGTAATAAGTTTCACAAAGCATCTTTTTGCAATTCTTTTTAATAATTGAATTATTTAATATTGCAGTGATGGTTCTATCCACCATCACTAATATAAAGGCTCTAACCGCCAATTTTTAAAAGATCAATGTTAATTATACATGACTCTTTCTGTCAAAGTATAAAACAGGTTCTATCCACCTTGTTGGCTCAATCCGCCATTCAACATCCGAGAGTTCTAACCACTCCCGAATCCCAAAACAAAACACCTTTTTGTTTTTAAAATCAAAACCAAGGTCTACCAATATGAAAGCATTCTTTGCTTTGCCCTTGACTGTAGGCACGGCTATTCGAATAGTTTTAACTCTACAGAGGTGTACAGCTTTACCCACAAGACATGATCATCTCTTGATGCCAAGCTATGAACACACTTCCTTTGGTGTGTCGGCAGAGAGATCATGACAAGGCCGTTACAATGTATACACCTAACCCGACCCACCCGCTGAGGTTTCACCACTGTTAGGGTTCCATCCGCCCAGTACAGAAGCCCCCTCTTGCGCCGTGTGAGAAAAACGACATTGCCTCTATCCGGCACTCACATTCCACCATTTGGTGAGTCTAAGTTAGGTTTCTACAAATTAGTTAGCCAGGTCGTACCATTATAGACATGTGGTAGTACGGTTATGCTTAGAATGGACAATTACAAGCGTCGGTCCTTAAGTGACTTGGGGCGGTACTTGCATAAGACAACTAGTGCTCCATCCGCACCCACCCAACAATCCAATCCGCCCAAGTCCAAACCATTTTTCCTTTTCTTTTTATTTTAGAAAAACAGTACCAAAATCATAATAATCATTTCCAAATCATACTTGAAATAATTGTTTTTGAGTAATCCCACCCATGGGTTGTTTTCATCGATAATGGTTCTAAGCAATTCTACCGTACTATTGCACAAAGGGTACCATATAAGCATAAGCAAGGCATAGCAAATGTCCTAGGGTTACAAATAACATGGATGTCGATAACAAAGGAGGAAATTACAATTCGGATTAACTATACACTTATATTTGACATAATAGCATGCAAGTTTATATAACGTTTAAAACACATTTGTAAATGTCGGTTCAATATGCGTCAAGGAGACTTGCCTTCCGTCGCGGTGAGATCGTCGAACGAGGAAAGTCCGACGGTGGGGTCGGCGGTCGCGTCGGGGTCCTTGGCTACGCGCAAAACGAGATAATAAATAAATACAAGAAAATAAATAAAATCCAAAAATTACAAAAGTAGTACTGGCAGGTAGATCTTGATTTTAGATGAATTTAGAAATTTGAACAGAGTCAATCGGAGTTCGGACGGAGAAGATATGAGCTTCCGAAGTTTGAATTTTGGAAAATTGGAAAACGAGGGAATATTCCTTTTCCTATTTTTCTGATTTTTGGATTTATTTTGTGTCTATGTCAAGGGGGTCCCACATGTCATTGTCTTGGAGGGTTGTCTTCAACCTTGGGTTAGCCATGCCATGGTGGGGTGTGAGGGAAGCTTGGGGGGTGGGGGTGAGGCCGGCGAGGCGGCGGCGGCGTGGCCTTCGAGGCGTGCGTGTCGGCAGCGGCGCGGGGTGGCCGGCCAGCTGCGGCGGCGCACACGCACGGGTAGAACCCGAAAATAACAGAGAGCCCAAAATTTCCAAAAATCCGGATTTTTGCCCCATTTTTGCATGAAATTGGACCAAATAAAATCATGAATCATCTAGAGGACATCCTAATGGACCTAGAGGACCAAGGAATTGGATCAAAACTCACCGGAGATGACGAATTTGGCAATGAACGAAGCTCCGGTCGAAATGACCAAAACGCGAAATTTGTCTCCAAAACTTGAGGGATACTAAAATTGATTGAAAGGTTAGATGCTAGACTCCCTCACGGTCACAAAGAACCCACCGGAGTTGAGAAAGACCCACCGGAGAGAGATCTATGGTCAAGAACACGATGAACTCCGAAAATATGACCCGGCGTCGGTTTTCTTGTTCTAGCGGATGAATGAGTGGAAGAAGCTAAAGGAGGATCATACTACCGGGAAGGGGACTCTTAAACGAAGAGAATGGAAGTGGAATCGAGCGGAACGGAGTTGAAACGGCCAAGTTATGAGCATTAATGCACTTTTCGGTTTTTGGACGACGGCGTCAATTCCGGCGAGGTCCCGGGCTCTTGATGGTGGGGAATGGAGAGAGGACGTCGCTACGGATTCAACGGACTTGACGGTTCGTGATTTGGAGTTGTGATGGAGGAGATATGAAGGATTTAAAGAAGAACCTCCATGGATGGAGCATGAAGCTTCTTCTCTGTACATTGCCATGGCTAGAGGTTGAAGAAAGCACTATTCATGCCACGTGGTAGCGCGTGATTGGCCGAGAATTACGTAAATGAACCGCCCTAGAGAAAAATTAGGAAAAATGGTCTAAAAATTCCGGAAAAATTCCTAGAACCATTTTGGAATATTTGGAACCCAATAAAATTGGTTTCGCAGAATTTGGATGAAATTTGTGGAATTAAATATTCAGGCGCGGATTGCGGGCATTAAACAAAAGCCGCGCGAGATAAAATAGGAGCGAAGGTCCAAAAATCCGGGGAATCATTCCAAAAATCATTTTGGAATATTTGGGACATAATTGAAGTGGTTTTGGGATTTTTGGACTCGGGTGAAATTTCGGGTACCGGCGGGAACCTGAAAATTCGATTTTTCGAACGGAAGGGAATTGAATCCTGATTTTGGATGGGAATGGATGCCAGGTTAATATAAACACCAAGGAAACTCCAATTTTTAAATTTAATTACTTTAAATTTGATTTTTCTCTAGAAGGCGAAACTGAGGATGTTACATCTTGTTTGAATGCTTGTTCTTGTTCTAGATTGGTTTTTGTCATTTGAGTTTCATCTTGATTTGATCCATCCAAAACCTCTCTAGGGTATTGATTTAGTGTTCCTCAAAGTTTTGTTGATTAATCTTTTGTCATTCTTGATTAATCTACAAGTTTTGATTAGATTGACTATCGTCATCTTCTGTCATAGCAAGTTTGAAAGGTTTATAACTTTTGATCCGTAAGTCCGATTGAGCTGATTCATTTTGGGTTCGATTCGTACTAGAATCTACTTTCTTGTGTCCAAATTTTAGATCGATCCGACGGTTGTATCTCCGGGAATTCACGTTTTACCAAACCCTATCATTCTATTTTTGTCGAATACAAGGCACTTATTTGGTTCTGTTTTGGGGTGAACTTTTAGTAGATCAAGAATTTGATTTTAGTTTCCACACAATCATTCACCCCCTCTGATTGCTATATTCGTATACTACGATCCTACAATCGGGTCGGCGTGGTCCGCAGGCTCCAGAGAACAGAGGGCAGTTTGACTGCCCATTGTCCCGCGAATTTCTTCAGTCGGCTAAAGATTCGCGGCTTGAGCCCTTGGAGGATCATGCCGTTCGCTCGCTCCGCTTGACCATTGGCCCGCGGATAGGCCATAGCTACCCAGTCGACGCGGATATTGAAGTCATCGCAGAACTCGAGGAACTCCTTCCCCGTGAACTGCGTCCCGTTGTCGGTGATGATGGAGTTCGGGACTCCGAACCGATAGACGATGTCGTGGAAGAAGTTGCCTACTTGTGCCGAAGTGATGGTGGTGACCGGCTTGCCTTTTATCCACTTGGTGAACTTGTTGATCGCGACAAGTAGGTGGGTCAAGCCCCCGGGCGCTTTCTTGAAGGGCCCGACCAGATCAAGCCCCCAGACCGCAAATGGCCACGTGATAGGGATCGTCTGCAGGGCTTGCGCCGGAAGATGCGTCTGTCAAGAGAAGAATTGACATCCTTCGCAGGTGCGGACTATTTGCTTGGCTTCCGCCACAGCGGTCGGCCAATAGAAGCCTTGCCGGAAGGCTTTCCCTAAGAGGGTTCGTGGCGCGGCGCGGTGGCCGCAGACGCCGCCATGGATGTCGAGCAACAGCTCCCTTCCCCGGTCGGCTGGAATGCACTTCTGGAGGATTCTAGAGGGGCTCCTCTTGTAGAGGTCTCCGTCAACTAGGACGAAGGACTTCACCTGTCGAGCGAGGCGACGGGCCTCGGTCGGGTCGGCAGGGAGCGACCCGTCAGTTAGTCGGTCGATGTAGGGTTGCTTCCAGTCGGAGTCGGCTGTGAGCACGTTGCGGTCCGACCCGGGCGGTTCCGCGTCCGACTGGCCAGCGGTCGGAGGGGACATTCCCGGTGGGTCGGACATGCTCTCGATCGCCGAGTCCAGCTGGACGGAGGGTTTATGGAGGTCGCAGACGAAAATTCCCGGCGGGACCGGTCCTTTGCTGGAGGTGAGGTTGGCTAGGGAATCGGCCTCACTGTTGTAGCGTCTGTAGCTATGGTGAAGATCGAAGCCCTTGAACCTTTCTATGAGCTTGCACACCTCCCGGCAGTAGGCCGCCATGCGGGCGTCATGGGGCTCCGTGGCCTTCATGACTTGGTCGACGACGAGCTTGGAGTCGCCGTGTACGTAGAGTCGGCGCGCGCCGAGGTCGGCAGCAATCCGGAGACCGTTGACGAGGGCTTCGTACTCGGCAACATTGTTGGTCGTGTTGAAGAGCAGTTGGATGGCATACTGGAGTTTGTTCCCGAACGGGGAGACGATGATGACCCCAGCGCCCGCTCCGTTCTTGGTGAAGGACCCATCGAAGTACATTGTCCAGTACTCGGGGTCTTTGAGGGTAGGTGGCTCCTGTGCCTCGGTCCACTCGGTGACGAAGTCGGCCAAGACCTGTGACTTGATCGTCGTTCTGGGTAGGTATGAAATGTCGTGGCCGTTGAGCTCGAGTGCCCACTTGGCTATCCTCCCCGAGGCGTCGCAGTTGTGGACGACCTCGCCGAGCGGTGAGGAGGTTACAACAGAAACAGGGTGCTGATCAAAGTAGTGGATCAGCTTCCTTTTCGTGATGAGGACTGCGTACAGCAACTTCTATATCTGAGGGTAGCGGGCCTTGGTTTCGGAGAGTACTTCACTGATGATGTAGACCGGCCGTTGTACTTTGAGCATGCGGCCTTCTTCTGCTCGCTCCACGACTAGCGCCGCGCTGACGACCTGGGTCTTGGCGGTGATGTAGAGGACGAGCGGTTCCCCTGGCGCCGGGGCGACCAGCACTGGGGGTGAGGTCAGGAAAGCCTTCAGTCGACTGAGGGCTTCCTACACCTCCTGCGTCCAGCTGAACTGGTCGGATTTCTTGAGCAGCTTGTAGAGCGGCATTCCGCATTCGTCGAGGCGGGAGACGAAACGGCTCAGGGCCGCAAGGCACCCCATCAGCCTCTGGACTCCCTTCAAGTTGCTGACTGGGCCCATCCTCATGATCACGGAGATCCTTTCCTGATTGGCTTCAATGCCGCGCTCGGAGATGATGAAGCTGAGTAGCTTCCCCTTGGGGACCCCGAAGACGCACTTCTCGAGGTTGAGCTTTATATGAAACTGCCGGAGGTTCGTAAAAGTCTCCTCTAGGTTGGCAATGAGGTCGTCAACCTTCCTGGTCTTGACGACAATGTCGTCGACGTACGCCTTGATGTTACGACCAATTTGGTCGTTGAAACACGTTTGCATACATCGCTGGTATGTAGCGCCCACATTTTTTAGACCAAGCGGCATTGTCACGTAACAGAATGAGCCGAACGGTGTGATGAAGGAAGTCACGAGCTGGTCGGACTCTTTCATCGCTATCTGGTGATAGCCTGAGTAGGCATCCAGAAAGGACAGGGACTCGCACCCAGCGGTTGAGTTGACGACTTGGTCGATGAGAGGCAATGGGAACATGTCTTTGGGACACGCCTTGTTCAGGCTCGTGTAGTCAACGCACATTCTCCATTGCCCGGTTTTCTTTTTTACAAGGATGGGGTTTGCCAGCCACTCGGGGTGGCGCACCTCTCTTACAAACCCCGCGGCCAAGAGTTTGGCGATCTCCTCCCCTATGGCCTTGCGCTTCTCGTCCTCAAAGCGGCGCAGGCGTTGGGTGACTGGCCTCGAGCCTGGGCGAATATTCAAGGAGTGCTCGGTGACTTCCCTTGGGATTCCTGACATGTCGGAGGGCCTCCATGCGAAGACATCTCGATTAGCGTAGAGGAAGTCGACGAGCGCGCTTTCCTATTTGGCGGGGAGCGTGGCTCCAACCCGCACGGTCTTGGCGAGATCCTTGGGATCGATCGCGATCTCCTTCGTGTCCTCGGCGGATTTGAAGGAGCTTGGCCCCGACTTGCCAAAGTTGGGGGCGGATCTAGGGTCCCTTTCCTGGAGGTCGGCAAGCTCGGCGGAGGCGATGATCGCCGACGCCAACTCGCAACTGCTTTGCTCGCAGTTGAAGGCAAGCTGGAAGGACGAGGCCACGGTGATTACTCCCTTTGGTCCCGGCATCTTCAGCTTGAGGTAGGTGTAGTTGGGGATCGCCATGAACTTGGCGTAGCACAGTCTCCCCAAGATGGCATGGTAGGAGCCGGGAAAATCCACCACCTCGAAGGTGAGGGTCTCGGTGTGGAAGTTGTCCGGGCCTCCAAAGGTGATGGGCAGGTCGACCTGCCCAAGTGGATGGGCCTGTTGGCCCGGGACGACACCGTGGAAAGGCGAGCGAGGGACCCCCATGGCGTCAAGGGTCTCAACATACAGGATGTTGAGACCGCTGCCGCCGTCCATGAGCACCTTGGACAGGCGCTTCATCCCCACGGTGGGGTCGACGACCAGCGGGTATCTCCCTGGCTGGGGGATGTGGTCGGGATGGTCGTCCCGATCAACGGTGATCGAGGATTCCGACCACCGGAGGTACTTGGGCACGGCGGGAGCCACCGTGTGGACCTCGCGGTAGGCCAGCTTGAGGAGCCGCTTGTCGGCGTAACAAGCTGGTCCACCGAAGATCATGATGCAGCCGTCCGGTTTCGAAAACTTGGCGTCTGCCCTCGGCTCTTCGGCGTCAGGTGTCGAATCTCGCTTCTTCCCCTTGCCCCATGATGGCGGGGGGTTCCTGGGGAGGAAGCGCTTCAGGACCTCGCAGTCCCAGTACTTGTGTTTGACGGGGTACCCATGGTTCGAGCACGGGATGTCCATCAGCTTCTCGAAGTGGTTGGGCGCCTGTCGCGCCTGCTGCTTGGCAGGGCGATTGGCAGCCGCGACCAACCAGCCTTCGCGGCCTTGCTTCCCTCGCCGCTTCCGCTTGTCGGAACGGTCGGAGGGTGTGCGGGCTTCGGTGCCGGACTCTTGTTTGGCCATCCCCTTCTCGAAGATGGCCCCCACTGCCTCTTCGCCCTAGGCGTGGTTGGTAGCGATGTTCAAAAGCTCCTTTGTGGTTCTGGGCTTGGTGCAGCCCAGTTTGTGCACCAAGGTTTTGGACGTGGTGCCGTAGATGAATGCCCCGACGACGTCAGCATCGCAGATGTCGGGGAGCTCATTGCATTGTTGGGAGAAGCGTCGGATATAGTCCCGGAGTGTCTCCCCTGGCTGCTGTTTGCAGCTCTTGAGATCCTAGGAGTTTCCAGGGCGCTTGTACGTGCCCTGGAAATTACCAACGAAGAGGCTCATTAGGTCGGCCCAGCTCCTGATAGTATCTGCGGGCAGGTACTCTAGCCAGGCTCGAGCCAAATCCGCAAGGTAGATGTGGAGATACTGAATGATGAAGAGATCATCAGTAGCTCCCCCCGCCTGGCAGGCGAGCCGGTAGTCTTCTAGCCAAACACTAGGGTTCGTGGCCCCCGTGTAGTTGGCTATGTTGACCGGCTCCCAGAACCGGGCGGGGAAGTCCGCTTTGCGGATTGCGCGGCCGAACGCGTGTGGCCCCGAGCAATCCGGGCTCAGGCTGCGGTCGTTGCGTCGACCGCTATCCGCGACCCGGGAGCGGGTAGCCTCGTTGATCGCCCTTCTCCGTGCCTCGAGAGTGGCACGGACGTCATGGTTGCTCCCCAGGCGATGGCGCACCAGACTGCACGAGGCCTAGGGTTGGTCGGGTTGCGGCGCTGTCCCGGCCGAGCTCTGCTAGCCCCGAGGGGTAATGCGGCTCGGATGACACGAGGAGGTGCCCAAGTGGTGGGATCCAGATCCCTGGACGTGCTGGATGCCAGCACGTTCCATCAACCCCCGGAGGTTCTGGTATGTGACCTTGGCCTTTGGGTCTTCGGGCTCAGGGATGCCACGGAGCAGCATCGCAGTCGCGGTGACGTTCTGGCTTGCATGGGGGAAGAACGGAAGACCGTCGGACCCCTCGGCCAGCTGATGATGAACCTGGCGTGCACATGCTCGTGCACCGCCAGTCGGGAGCAGGGGCCCGGGTTGACGCTTCTCTAGTTCGGCCTGGAGTTTGTCGAGCTCGGCCCTGCGAGCCTCCAACTCGTCGCGCTGTTGCTGGAGCTCAGCGCGGCGATCCTGGAGGCTCGTGGTGCTTTCATGCTGGCGCTCAACTTTCCGCGCTTCGGTGCACTGCGAGTGAGCTCGTGGACTTGCAGGAGTTGCGGGCGGATCGGCCACGCCCGCCATGTTGCACTCGCGGGAGTGTGGCCCGTCTGCGACGTGTTCCAGGTTGGAGCTGGAGCCACAGCTAAAGGAGTCCTCAAGGAGGTCGTGGATAGAGGCCGGTACGTAGCCGGTCATTGCCACAAAGTGCGAGCCCACGGGAGGCAACTCCACCGACCGCTTGGGTGCGCTGCCGCCGGGAGTGATGCGACCGTCGATGGGCTCCGGCGCCGAGGCCGCGCGGGTACTTCGAGCTAAGGTTGCCAAGGATGCTGGCGACGGTATCCAGGCTCCTGGTGGACGCCTGGTCCTGTGAGGCTGCGGGGATGAGCACGAGCTCACCCGCTGAAGTGGTGACGAAGTCGAGGGCGTCGAAGCGGATCCGGCCCCTCGACACGGGTACGCCGTCATGGGTGGAGGAATTCATCAAGGATAAGAGTGGGAATCCGGAGGTGATGCTGATGATGACGCGCGAAGCGCCCCTACCTGGCGCGCCAACTGTCGGTGTTTCATGCACCGGCAATACGATTTTTTAGTCTAGGGGTCACGCGCTCCCTCTCCTTGAATGGTTAGACTTAGGGAGCCCAAGAAGTATACTGGTTCTGGCTGAACGTCCCTACTCCAGTTCATGCGATGGATCCGTGTTGCTTTCGGGCACAGTATTACAGGCGAGGGCTAAGGGCTGGCCTTGAGCGCCTCGTTGGAGATAGAGTGAAAGTGAGGCTTTGGGTTGTGTTCGTCGTGCTGTTCGTGTCCCCCTTGGGGGTCCTGCCTCCTCTTATACAGTCGGAGGGGGCATGTTACATGGGAATCCGAAAAGAGGAAAAAAGAGTGGGACGTCCCGCGCCTGGGAGTCCTGGTCTTCGGTGATTGATCGATGCCCGCTTGCACTGCGCCGGGTTGGTAGACATGCCGAACGACAAGGCTCTCCACCGCAATGGGGAGTGTCGCACCTACCCTCTGTGCATCTGCCAGGCGCTGACGTAGAACTTTGACTCTGGCGTGGCCTCGGGAGGGAGCGTACTCTTCTGCTGTGCACGTTTGGGTGACAAGACCGGTGTCTTGACTTTTGTGGCCCTCTCGCCTCCTGGGGAAGGGGACACCCACCCTCGCACGGTCGGCCTAAGTCGTCCTTTCCGTGGGGTAGGTGACCGATGGCTGGTGACAACCCGGAGCTGGCGCTCGGCGGAGAGCAACTCGATCGGGTCAGGCGTTACGGGGCGTTCGACCTGCTGGAGGGATCCCCCCGATCGCTTTCGATTGGGGCCAAATCGCACTTGGTGGCCCACTTGGAGTTCGGCCATTGTCGGGCCTGGATCAGCCCACCTGGCATCCTGAGCCGTTGGGGGTACCCATGGTATGTATACTCGTCACATGTGTTTGACAAATTGACAAGAAACAGTGTCTCTTTTGCGCTGGACCAAAGTTCCAAGAAACAGTAAGTTTTCACTCTTGCGCCGGACCATTGCGCCAGACCAAACTTTAGTCCGCCGTGAATGTGTTTTTGAGGCCTGATTTCGCATCTACGCCGGACCAAACTTTAGTCCGTCGTGAATGCACTTTTTTGAATACTTGTGCCGGACCAAAATTGTTGAAACACAGTAAGTCTCTATGTTACGTCGGACCATGCACGCCGGACCAAAGTTTTGGTCCGTCATGAACGCATTTTTGAGCGTTGTCTTTGCATGTACGCCGGAGCAAAAAGTTTGGTCCGTCGTGAACGTGTTTTTGGACATGTTTGCTTTGAATTGAACCGAGACTTTCGCATGTTCGCCGGACCAAATATTTGGTCCATCGTGAGCTGTGCGGGACCGATGTTTGGTCCGGCGTGAATGGTTTTTTGCTCGAAGTTGATTTTTGTGATTTTGAAAATTGTTTGGTGATTGATTGATGGTTATGAAATTTGTTTGAATTTCATAATGCATGTTTTGAACTTATGCAATGCTTACGTGAGTATTTGCATGGATTAATGTTGAGTCAAGTCGCGGACTTGTGCTCGGAATCGTTTTGTGGTTTGTTCATGTGCAGGTGTTGCTCGAGGGCGAATGTGGTCGATGATAGGACCGGAACTAGGTTCATGGAGGAACTGAGGTTCGAGACTAGATTCACGGAGGAATTGAGGTCTTGGTGGTCAAGGATGTCTTTCGGGACATTCAGGCTAGAGGACGGTGCTCATGAAGAATGGTTAGTCACGTGAGTATGGCATGGTGGCCATACACGTGCAAGAGTTGTTAGTCACGTGAGTATGGCTGGGTTACCACACACGTGCAAGAGCTGTATTTGGCCAGGTTGGGCCAAGTAGAGTTGTGTTGAATACATACTCCTTCTAGGATTAGGAGTGGGACTCCTTCTTGGATTAGGAATAGGAATTGTATTCAGGACTCTATGTGTTTGCTCTGTATAAATAGGGGGAGGCGCCTCCTATTTATGCAATCCAGACATTGAGAGCTTAGAGCTTTGTTTTAGGGTTTGTACTCTTTTGATGGGCGAATTTTAGACAAAATAAATAAAGATCAATTCTTCCATATCCTTGCGTGCTACAGTAACCACGTTGCTACAGTGTTCCTGTTTTGGTTCTTGTTTGCATGCTTGTTCTAATTCTAGATTGGTTTTTTTTCCTTGAGTTTTATCTTGATTTGATTCATCGAAAACCTTTCTAGGGTATTGATTTAGGGTTCCTCAAAGTTTAGTTGATTAATCTTTTGTCATTCTTGTTTAATCTTGAAGTTTTGGTTAGATTAATTATCATCATCTTCTGTCACAGCAAGCTTGCGAGGTTCATAATTTTTGATCCGTAAGTCCGATCGAGCTAATTGTTTTGGGTTCGATTCGTATTGGAATCTAGTTTCTTTTGTCCATATTTCAGATCGATCCGACGGTTGGATCTCCGGCAATTCGCGTTTTACCGAACATTTGTCAATCTGTTTTTGTCGAATACGAGGCAATTATTTGGTTCCGTTTTTAGGTGAATATTTAATAGATCAAAATTTTGGTTTTAACTTCTACACAATCATTCACCCCCCTCTGATTACTATATTCGTATACTTCGATCCTGTTCGATCCTACAAAATCTTAGTCCTGCAGCGTGTCAATGATATCATTTTGGAAATACAAAGGTCAATATTGATTAATGGAATATGCAATGTATTTTGAAATGGTGTGATGTGTTGCCGACATGATGATGTTGATATGTGGAGGCCTTCGTGCTTCTTCAAGGATGTTGAGTTGTTGTTAGCATTGTGTTGTGTAATAATTAACTGGGGTGATAAAATGATTTAGACTGTGGCAAGTGGCAAGGATTATGGTGGGCCAGATTGGCGGTTGGGATTGTATGAAACATGATATATTTATGAGTGATGGTGAGATGGTTTTCTATGAGAGTATTGATGTAAGTCTTGCCCTAATCACTTTAAGGACTTAACCTTGTAAGAATTTGAACTGAGTCTAACATACAACCACAAGTCTGGAATGGGACATACCTAGCTGATTAATTTGTGATGTCTAGATTTCGGTACTATCGTGGTGGTGTGGGTTCCGGGTTTGCGGGTAGACTCACATGGCGCAAGAGGGGGGGCCCTGATTATGGTAACCAGTCCCTTTAGTGTTGAAACCTCAGCGGATAGTACTGGGTCTAGAAGGATCATTGTAAAGGCTTTGTTATGATCGCTCATTCGCATATTCTTGTATGGAGATTCACGGCTGACGTGGTGAGTTGATTATATCTTATGGGTAAAATGTATAACCTCTGCAGAATGTCAACATTATTTGAATAGCCGTGTCCGCCGTATTGGACAATGCTCGGGGATTACAATCAAGGGTTAGATTTTCATAAAATTGAACTTGGGCTTATAGGCAGTTTGCCTGTGGAAAGGAGATAACTGGTTAATGATGTGGAATGTTTTACTTGTGAAATAACTGTGAAATCTATTACTGTTATTATTTGCTTCACCGCTTTACAATTTATTATGTTTATTTGTGAATGTTGCTTTTCTGCAAAACAACCATTCAGCCTGTTACTTGGAATAAGCCATGCATATAGTTATTAGACTTGCATTCTGTGCATGACTTGCCGAGTGCTTTATGTACTCACCCCTTGCAACAAACAAATCACCAGTGAGCAGAAGTCTACACCTTCGAAGATGGAGTTCCGCGAAGAGGTGAATATCTAGGAGTTGAACCTTGTCAGTTTCCTGTGGCATATTGATGGGATTCACCGACGTTCTTCGTTCCGCTGCTGCTTATTTGGAGTTGAAGCCGTCAAGGCCTCACAAATGTAAGGTTGACCTTAAGGTCATTCAACAGTTTATCTCTACTATATAAAGTGAGAGTTTCTTCCCACGTCATTTCATCAAAATTACCAGTTATGCCATTCTTTAATTACCCACCTCTTTAATTAACCACTCCAGGTGTGAATGAAAGACAACACACAAGACCATTATTTAATTACCCACCTCTTTAATTAATTAACCACTCCAGGCGCAAGAAACGAAGTGTCAGAACGCTTCATTTACATAGAAATATAGAAATACTGCTTCAATAGTGTCCTACTGTACAAGGTATTATTTGCACAACATATTTTTTGTTTCATGTTATCGTAATAGCAGAACAGCCGTTCAAAATGTAGATACCGTTGCAACGCACGAGCACGTTACTAGTATATTCTATAATTGAGTTATTTTTATTATTCCGCTATGTATGATTGTGATAATTCATCTATGTTGAGACTGTGTGCACTAGCGTGATCTTGGACTAGTGCTGAATACACAGAGGGTCCGGATTTGCATATTCGGGTCCCGACAATGAGGCTTCTCTTATGGACTTGTAGCTTCCCAAAGTGTTGACTAGGTTGAACTCTAGTATATCCATATGCTCGTTAGGTTGGCTTTGCTTCTAGTCTTGAAATTATGCTAAGTGTTGCTATTGTTGAAATCATAAAAAAATTGAAATATGCCCTTGGATATGACTTAGGATGACATAATCTGAACTTGAGTAGCTTGGTGTCATACTTCGTCTAAGTGGTCACTTGCATAATCTTCAAAGCTCTCTAGGTTGCATTTCATGCAAAAATTGCTCTCTTGATGCCTATATTGCCAAAAGGGGGAGAAAACATAGAAAATGCATCTTAGAGAATTAAAAAAATGCTTTCTCGTAATCATGTTGAACAATTGTCCTTGCATTTGGATCATGAGTAATATTGAGCTTTTTGAGAGATTTCTTGGTTTATGGAGCTCTTGTCAAAAAATTATTCTTTCTTGTGTTGAACTCTAAAAATCTTCTCATCTATTTGGTCATGAGCTTGCTTTCTCTTTTAATTGGACCAAATATGATTTTTGCAATCAAATTGCTTTTCTTGTTTTATTTTCAAACTCAAATTATGCCTTTTGTGTGATTTGTCAGAATACTCATCGAGGGGGAGATTGAAGGATCATGTGGAGGTCCATCCATGTTTGTGATGAGAATTTGACTTTATTTGAGCAAGGTGTGCTCATGTTTGAGTTTGATTTGAATCAGAATTCAAAAGGAAGAAATTTGAGTTGTGTTAGCTTTTTGTGGTACTATGTAACACCCCATAAAACTAAACTGTTGTACAAGAAAAATTCAACAGCGTTTCCCCTAAAACAGGACAATACAGAAGCAATTCAAATGGGAATAACATCACGATATCAATACTAGAGACGACAAGTCTAATTCAGACAGGAATCAACCATAAACATAACACATCTCTAAAGGGACAACCATAAACGAAATCAAGTTTAAAGGGGGCAACAATGGGTCTAGGTGTAATAATATTTCAAACAACTAATGAATTAATTAAAACACTAGTTCAAGTGAGTCGTGACGACCCCAGAAGATTTATTGTGTTGCTAGCCCACCCTTCATGCTTACGACTCACAAGCGCTACCTGAAAACATCAAAACAGCAAGTAGTGAGATTGGGTAAATCTCAGCAAGCGGAACAACTAATACAAATAACACATCCACCATAAAACTAGCATACCACATTCCTCATATCCAATACCACATCATAGAGTCCACACAACCTCAGTAAAATGCATATGATTGTGCACATGCTTATGCCATGATCCTCCTCACCGTGCCCTTTCTTAGGAGCACACGGTGTTGTACCGGTACGGTCGCGCACGCTGGCGTCGACAAAACTTCCAATGTATGATTATGCAGTTAATGCTTCATGCATGAATTCATTCATAACCTTCCCCACTGAGTCCACATGTTTGCATATCATCATATAGCATGGATAGAAAGCAAATATCATTGAGATGAAATGTTTAGACAATTCATCAGGTAAACAACATCATTCTTCACCTTACTCATGATTCATAGCCAAACCACAACATCACAATGCCAGTCAAGATATTGCAATCCTCAAAGCAAGTGATTAAACCATGTATGATTGCTGTAATTGGAGTTTATAATGAAGGCAAAGCAAACAACGATGTATAGCTTAACAATACAACTACTTCCACTTGCCTTTACCGACGTAGATGACGAATCTAGTTGCGTCCAGAAGGGGCACCACCTGAACAAGCATACTTTCAGTATATAATAACATCACAATTGATCACACAATTCAAACACGCGTTTCCTACAACCCGTTCCCCTTTTAAACACCGAAAACCCCGATCTGTCCGGATCGAACAGCAACACCCTCTCTTCCCAATTTCGTATCTTTTTTTCTATTGTTCATAAAAATACAAAAACATTACAGTAGCTAGATATTGATGAGATCTACAACTTTCATGAAGGTCACAAATTTCAATTCCACCATTAAATATGCCTAAACAACCGTCCAACACAATGGACGAAATCTGTTTCCAGATTCTGTTCGTCATCTTCCAACAGCGATAACTCTCAGACCGACGCCCCAAAAATTCTGAAAAAATTACATAAGATAGGTATCAACGTTATCTACAACTTTCTAGTTATAGGTTTTGGCAGGAAAAATCATCTATACCACGTAAAACGCGAAACAATCCGCGCTGCACAATCTCCCTTTCCAGAAACAGCACCATGTGAACAACTACCCTTCTCCCCCATCAAGATCCATCCAAACCACACACCACCAGATCTAATACACTCCTAATACCTAGGTAGAACAGGGGTAAAATTTTGGGAATTTTACCTAGAGTTCTCCCTTGAGAACCCACGAAGAATGCGCGACGATCCCCAAAACGGAAATCTGCTCGTCCTCCACGCCTCCACGGATCCTCTTCTCATTTTCTCCTTCGCGTTTCGCGGCGGATCTTGAGCCACCACGCAGGGGGAGGAAGAGGAGGGGTGGTGTGGCTGCTAGGGGAGGAAGGGGGAGGCGCCCTAGGGTTGCAAAGGGTGGGGGAGCCACCCCTCTTGAGGGAAAGGTGGGCCAGCCCACTAGGGCGTGGGGAGGGAGGGGGTGAGAAGGGAATTCCCGGCCCAGGCCCAGGTTGCCTCAGCCCAGCTAAAACTAGCCCAAAACTCCAATTTCTAATATTAATTGCAGCATAAAACTCAATTATTTCATCTCCCAACATTTCCCTCATTCCTTCCAAAATCGAAACAAGGGAGAAAACCCCCCTACGGTAATCTCCCAAATTCTAAGGCATCACATACTACCGGCCTATGGTTGGCTGTAGAACCGATATGATGAATGAGATATGGTTAATTGTGTGCATTTGTGATGATTGGACAATGCTGGACAATGCTGTGTGATGTGTTTCCTAGTCTTTGATGGTTGCAGGACGATGGTGCTAGGTCATGGTGAGGCACAGGATGACTGAGACTAGGCGAGATGCGCCGGAGGTCTAGACGGTCGAAGATCACCGGAAGATGATAGGAGACAGATTCTGGGCAAGTCAAAGAAGACAAGAAAAGGCGATGATACTAGCTAGCTACCGCGAGGATCGATGAGGGCCGTTGTATCGTAATCTAGTTGATAGGTTAGCGGGTCTAGGTAGTATGTTTTGAAAATCGTGCAAGAAAACCCACTATGTGTGTGGGTTTTGGGTTGCCCTTGCATGGTTGTGTGAGTGGGTCAATCCTAGTCCTTGGTGGAGTGCTCTAGGGTTAGGGACTCATCCAAGGGTGGTAGGTGGCCTAAGAGTAGTATAAATAGAGGGGGAGGGGTTCCCTCCCTCACTTGAAGGTTTGAGTTGCTCCTTTGAGCTTTGCCCATATGAAGTGAGGCTTTGTAAACCTTCCAACTAGAAAATACAAAGATTTTCTTTACATTCTTGTGAATTTGAATTCCACATTTACATTATGTCTTTACTTTACACAATTTAAATTCAGCAGTGTCAGGGAGCCGTCCAGACCGTCCTCGGGTTATCGAATGTCCCGTCGTCCACGTCGGATTTGGAGGTTAGCAACGGATCGCCGACGGCGCTCGCAGTGCTAACACCCAAGTCCAATCAAGACAACGTCATCTCCATTCGATGAACTCGACAACCGTCCCGGTATTCCCCCAGTATGCGACCCGAACTCGCCCAGGATCGCCCCGCATACCGGTTCCAACACGATATCAACTCAATCTGCATAAAGGGGGCAACGAACTCGAAACTTTCGAACCCACACGCAAGCGGAAAACAACGGCACAAAGACAAACCCGACAACCACCAAACCAATATCAAAAACAACACCAAGACTCTAAACTAGACCAGAACCCAGAAAAAGGGACCAAGACTCCGAAAACGGAAAATTTCGGCATGACCTTTCTAGATCCTACGGACATCCACTCAGCAGACAAGAAAACACAGTTCAATATATATATATATCGAAAGTAAAAGCAACATCCACAGCACCACAGCAGTATCAACAGTCAAAGAAAACGCATACGGAACCCGACATACACTTAAACATCCCTTACCAAATCCAAAAGCCCAACAACCGCATCTATCTATACAACAAAAGGGATACAATTAGCAAAAGTAAGACAAATCCCGGAAGTGTTCTGCCCCTGAACACTCCCGGGCGTAAACGGCGTCGGCAAGCCTTTACTCGGTGCCCCGCCCAGTCACCGAGAGGCAGTACGGGCAGAACTCGCATCCACCCACCTGATCCTCACCTGAAAACCACAAAGCAGAAGCATGAGTACAAAAGGTACTCGCAAGACTTACCCGGGGGTCCATATATGACCGACTCCAAAGGATTATGCATTTAGTTGTAGCAAGGATTAAGCTTAAGGTAAAGGTGCGGAAAAAGCATTAACATTTGTAATGTAAGTGCGACAATCGAACTAATTTCAAGTTTAAAGCAGTTATAGACCGCACTTACTTCTAGTATGAAATTGAAAGTAACAACAATTAAAGTAGAGCAATAAATAACCAATTTAAAGCTCAAGCCCAACGGCGAACCACAAGTTCAAGTTATTTACTACGCAGAAGAAGTTTGGATCAAGCTTGCTCATATCCGAGAGCGCGGAAATTCGAATCGCTTAATTAACCCTGCAGGGAAGCATTGATCGCACGACACGTACCACGAAGGGCCTCGTGTCAACCCCCTCCCATCCATACCCAATCGCTGAAGCGTCCTCCTGCGGTCCGAAAACCTAGCACCCCCTCGAGCTGCCCCAAGCCCAGCTTGGCGCTCGAGAGCCGGCCTAAGCCTCGCCCTCAACCACGTCCAACCACAGGAAGTTACGGTCCATCGATTCAATATGAAAGAAAGAGTGGCTTACCGTACCATAATCGGGCATGCGACCAACCGGGGTGTGCTCAATCTTATTCCACTTACGGATCGGTCCTTAACTGACACAGACGGGGCTACACATTTGAGTCTCCATACCCAAATGAACCAACTCCCCCGCCCGGTCCACAATTTATCAATTAAAACTCATAAACATACCCCTTCCAATCCATCATGTGTGAAGTGAAACAATTGCTAACAATCACAAGCGGGAGAACCATTCCCCACTTGGCCCAACCCAACATCTAAGCAAAACTAAGCGTAGACTCGTTATAATTACCCATATATTGATTCCGAAGGAAGTGTTCTACAAGTATCAAGGAGTGTATGAGCAGCAAGTAGGTTCTAAAACTATTACCACCATTCAACTCCTAATGCATACCTAATCGTCTAAATAAGCAATTTAATTCGCTAAAATAAAATCATATAATGGGGTAAATATGCTTAGGTGCTTGCCTGCTGCTTCTGCCGGATCCTCAACGACAACTGGCTCACCGTGATCACCCTCGATCGCGGCCACTTCACCCTCCGCGGGATCGTTCGCTACACGACAACAATGCATATGAAATGAGATGCATGCTATGCCGATGACATGTAGTGAGAATTGAAAAACAACACGCAAGCATTCGACAACCAACACGGAAATAAAATACGAAAGTCCACCAATAGGTAAACAATAAACCTTGAAATGCCCAACATTTCCAAGATGACAACTACAAGTCATTCACCCATTTTGATTTCTCACGTATAATCAATCATATATAATCGAGCATCCACAAAACTCTAACCTAGATTAGTATTAATTACCATCATGTACCACATGACCTAGATAAGGATTCTAGCATCTAATATTGTGGTTTAGCATCAAACCAATGTCCGCTAAACACATTCATTTACTAATCGAACTCAATCGCTAAATAGAACCTTGTTGGCATTTGATCGAACACCTAGTAGGCGCATTTCAACAACTACTTCATAGCCTTTGCATGAGCACTCCCAAGCAACCAAACCATCATCAACACACCCATACACACACATTCAACATACACAAGCTCAAACTTGGGGCACAATCCCCAAACTCCAAACCCTAGCTGCCATGGCTAGAGAGAGAGAGGGGGAGAGAGAGGGGAGAGGAGGGAGAGGAAGGGGAGCTGGCCACTTTGTCTGAGAGAAATGGGGGCGCCCGGCTGGGAAGGGCGAGGGAGGGGAGGGAGACGCCGGGTGAGGGAGTGGTGCCGGGTGAGGGAGTGGGAGGGGTGTCGGGTGGAGAGGAACAGAGAAGGGGGGGAAGGCTGTCGCCCAGGAAAAAAAACAAAGGGGGGGTGTCGGGCTGGGGTGGAGAGAGAGAGAGGGGAGAAGATGTGGGGAAAATATCTCCAATGCGAAAAGACAGCTCTACCCCCAATCCAAACCACAAGGAGACTAGGACACATGAGGTAATTTGAATTAGGGGCTTGACAGCAGTTACTTTCCAGCATTTAAATTCTCGCAATTTACTTTCTCGCAATTTGGATTTGCCTCCTCTCCTTCCAAATTCTATTGATCAAGGAAGTCTTGAGGGTGCTTATTTGGTTTTACATCTCTCTTGCACCCTAGGATAGACTAGAGATCATGTTTATTTCAAGATTGCAAATCTATCCAGAACTTGTTCTCCGCGCAACAGTCAGTCTTTGATTTTTAGCAAAATATAGAAAAATCCTTTTTGGGTGATTCTAGTTTGAGATTATGTGTAACTCATATATACATATGTGGAAAAATTTTGGAGTCCACATTTTGCACCATTTGGGAGCTATGAGGTGAAAACCGAGCCCCAAACTTCCTGATTGAAGTTCCTGTCTGTCTATAGTTCTTCTTTTTCCTGATTTTTGTAAAAGTCTTTTGGAGGTGATTTTTGGTGGAGTGTTTCAAGAATAATTTTCTCACAGGGAGAAAAATTCTTAGAAATTTTAGAGCAATAAAATTCCACCAACTCCCTGTTCCAAGTGAGGATAATTCCTAAAAAATCTGCTTTTGCTTTTCTAAAAGAGACTTTTGTGATTTGACTTGATCTCTTTTAGAAAAGAAGTATTTGAATTGATTCCTCTTTGTTTGGACACTTAACATCCAGGATTGTGATTACAAAATCCCTCACATATTTCATTGCTCTCATCCATGCAAGCTTGGGGTACACATAGGTGTCTAGTCGTTCCGGTTTTTCCAGGTTTTGCGAATTTAAGGAGCACCGATTTCCTTGCGAGATTGTTTGGAGTACGTTGAGTGGGGGAAAATTTTATTTGGGATCATTCACCCCCCTTTGATCACCATCTCGATCCTTCATAGGTCTCTATAATCCTACTCGCCTCACAACTTCAGACCATATAGCTACACGAAGAAGTCGAGTAACCCAAAAAGATCCAATTAGAAGATCATGAATTTAACTTATCTAGGTTCCCAGACTTCAAACATAAAAATATGCATCCAAAACACGAAAATGCACAACACAAAAATCCAAGCAAGTAGGAGGGAGGCAAATTCAACGTGCAAAATGAAATAAGCACAAATGCAAGCAATAATATAAATTGCAGTATCTAGAATGAAATTAAACTTGCATTGCTTTGAGAGGAAGGTTTACAAAGCCACACTACTAGTGGGCAAAGCTCACAATGAGTACAAGGAAACCCTAAAATCCTTCTCACAAGACTTAAGGGAGAAGCATCCCTCTACTCCTCTATTTATAGCACAATAGAGTCAATCTTCACCCTTGGATGGCTTACTTCATCTATAAGGAACCTCACCAAGGAATAAGATTGACTCACTTTGTAACAGCCTAAATTCCATAAGTGGGTTAAACATGCATGCCATGCTCATGTTATCATACTCATGTGTTGCATATAAAAAATTGGCACTAAGAATTAAACCCTTAATTCAAAAACAAAGTCCTTATAGTAGCAAGCAACTAATGCAAGCAAAAGAAAATTTTTAGTAGATAGACTATATGAGTGCTAGATTATTTACCATGATTTAAAATTGAACTTGTTAAAATTTTAAAAGCTAATTTCATTCTTTAGCAAATCTTATCTTTGCCTATGACATGTGGGCCATGCACCACATGTGAGGGGCAGCAGCCCTGCCACCACATCTCCTCTCACTTTTCTCACTCTCCCCCAATCCTTTACCCTCTAATTGGCATGTGGGCCCTGGCACCAAATGTAAGGGAGAGAGGGGTAGCATTTAACTTCCCTCTCCACCTCCCTCCCCTCTCCTTCACCCTCATTTCTCCAATATCCCTGCCCATTCCATCCAGCAACAAGCATAAGCAAGAACAGCCCAAGTTCTTCACTCCCCCCAAATCTTATCTAATAACCACAAACTAGCTTATGAATGTTATACCATTGGATTCTCCATCTCTCTAGCCCACATCCATCCAAGCGGTAAGCACATGCATAAAGATTTGTTTTGAGTCTCTTGATTCTCCATTTCTTACTCTTTGTTCTTCATTTGCAACAAGAATTGCAGCAGGGTAGTAGCATCTCCATATTTTTTCTCCCTCTCTAAACCACTCAAAACCAAAATCTAGGTCATGCATGTTTCATCATCGAATTCCCCATCTCCCAAGCTTTCCATCCATCCCAACAGTAAGCATGCATAACCTAGTTTGTGGTTATTAGATAAGATTTGATTTAATTTATGGCTTTTTTATGTTTATTGCATATCAATTGGACATTGCTATGTGATGTGTTTGCTTGTCTATGATGGTTGTAGGATGAAGGTGCCAGGTCATGGTGAGGTAAAGGATGATCGGGACTAGGCGAGGTGCATCGAGGTCCACACGGTTGGGGTCGCCGGAGGATGACTTAAGATAGATTTGTTGCAAGACAAGAAGATGAGTGAATGGCTGGGATGCTAATTTAGCCCGTAGTCAAGTGAAGGAGGATCATTGGATCAAGTTTCACGATGGAGTAGTTGTCAAGTTAGCTTGCTTTGAGAAGCTTGCAAAACCCGTTATGTTAGTGGGCTGCGGGTTAACCCAATAGCTAAGTGAGTGAGTCAATCCTAACCCTTGATGAGGATCCTTAGGAGTGAAGGAATTAATCCAAGGGTGGAGGATGACTCAGTAGTAGTATAAATAGAGAGGTAGGGGTAGCTCCCCCCTCTTGAAGGTTTTGGTGCTACTTTGAGCTTTGCCCACTTTGTTGTGAGGTTCTGTAAACCTTCCATCCAAGAAATAAAATTTTTTTTCCTTACTTTCTGAATTTATTTTCAACATGTACATTATGTCATAAATTCAGCATTTAAATTTCACAATTTAAATTCATGCAATTTACATTCCGCACATCTCCCCCGTGTATATGTTTTTAATATATAATGAAATGAATGAAATGCTACATTTCCTCATATCTCCCTAGTGTACTCCTTTTTCCATTTTGTGTGGCTTTTGAATTCGCCCGAGCAACATATCCTCCTTTCATTCACGCATTCCGTCCGACTAACTCAGCCCCCGAGTGCTGGTAGTTGGCTAGTGACCACTTTTCCTGGGCACGCTTTTGCGGGTGACTAGGGTTCGTCGCATACTGTGGGACGTCAGAGACAGGGGTCCCGCAAGTGGGGCCTACACCCGACTGGGCTTGACGGGCGGAGTAGTAGGCCCAAAGTCCAGAAGCACCACGACGGGCCCGGAGGAGGTTTTCGACTTGTTCCCCAAGGCAACTCCCGATCCTTCGGGGAAGCTTCGCGCCACGCCCGAACAACCCACCAAGAACGAAGCATGCACCGACCTTTGCCAGAGCACTGCGGATCTTTGGAACTCGACAGGCGGCGGCGTGGGTCGGGAAAGCACAACCACCACTCCAAGGCGTAGTGCGTCGGAGCCGACGAAGACAAAATATGTGTCGTGAGGCCACCATGTGGAGGGCCCGGTGGCGCCCATCTGTCATGTACCCTTCCCCCGGTATATAAGGGGAGGAGGGATAAACAAGAAAAAGGGGCTCATATATCCAAGAACACAGGACTAGGGTATTATCTCCTCCGAGAGAGCCCGAACCTGTCTAAAAACAGATTGCCCTCGCATCCTGTGCTGCCATCAAGCTCAGATCCCGCACAAATCCCCTAGAATCACAAATCTCATTGCCGACGAAACCGATCGTCGACAGTTGGCGCGCCAGGTAGGGGCTTGTGTCAAGATCTTCGTCAAGCTTGATGGCTACGACGAGCGGGGCCTCCACAGTCTTCTTCCTGGGTCAGGTCTTCCGTTTCGGAAGCCTGACCTTCATCTCCAACGACCTCGGGAGCCTTTCCCTCTCTAAGGGAACCGTCCTGCAGCGCGGTGAGGTTTCCGGCGAGCCATCGTCACGACTTCCGCGCCGATCGAAGGGTCCCCCTGTCTCGTGCTCTAAAGTGCCGAGTGGGGATCCGAAGGCCCGTTCCGGCCTAGGAGTCGGACTCAAGGACGCCGAGGTACGAATGGTGGGGGTTCTCGCTGCCAAACCACTCGGCACCTCCGAGCGCCTGGATTTATCTTCTTCAGGCTCACCCAGCTCAGCGGCCGAGTCAGAAGAAAGCTTAGAGAGCTGCTGGAATTTCCGTAGAGTCTGGCGTGTCGAGGGCTCGGGGCGGATTCAGCAGCGCCTCGACACCTCGATCGCTGCCGACTTGGAAGGTGGCCGAGCAACTGAACCTGACGCGCGGGCGCGTACTCTCCGGGATCGCGCCCGGGCTGTCAATGAAGACATTCTGCAAGCTAAGATGGGGGACCAAGCTGTTTTTCGTACCCCACAGCAGAATATTGTCGCCTCCAAGACACTCCTGGATACCCTGACCCCTATGCTGGGGGCGGGTGATCGATTGCCTGTCGTGGCCCAAGTAAAGGCCATGGTGACGGGCGGCAATCCAACAGCCTGCCAGGCAAACCCGGTAGGTAAAGGAGGCATCACGTGTTCGGAGAGGACCCAGGCGGCCGGCCGGTGGTCGGTCGAGAGCCCGCCAGACACATCATGTTCCACCCCATGGAGATGACTTGCGACACAGCATCAACCGCGACCTCCGTTCAGACCTCGACGCCAGGCGCCGCGACCGAGAAAAGGAGGAACAACGCCGTCATGCCGACGAGTATGAACGCTACGGCATCCTTCCGCGAGATCGCGAAGCACGCCAAGCGCGATCCCCTCCGCGTCGCTCACCACCCGGGGGGTGTCGCGGGGTCATTGAAGGGATTCGCGCGTTTACCCCTCACCTACGCCGAGTGGTTTGGCCTGATGGATTTGATCCTAAAGGCATCACTAGGTTTGACGGTGAGAGGGACCCGGAGGCTTGGTTACAGGTATATGCTATGGCAGTCAGGGCCGCTGGAGGGGATCAGAGAGTAATGGCAAACTACTTACCGGTTACCCTCTCGCCCCTGGCCCAAGCATGGCTCACCGGACTTCCAGCGAACTCTATAGATTCCTGGGGAGATCTGTGTGAGCAATTCATTTCAAATTTCCAAGGCACTTACGAGCACCCAGGCACCCCTTGGGACCTGTATCAGCTACACCAAAGGAGGAACGAATCCCTCCGGGAGTTCGTCAAGCACTTCATACATAGGAAAAGCACCGTTCGGGATGTCACTGATGCGATTGTGATAGCTGCCTTCCAGAAGGGAGTCAGCGACCCCGACCTCATCAAGAAGATGTCCCGGAAGTCACCAACGTCGGTCCGGGAGCTGTTCGCCCTAGCGGACCGTTACGCTTCAGCCTCGGAGGCTCTGGCGGAACGGCGTGACGAGGGGAAGGATCAGGCTGAACCCCCCCGGCGGAAAGAAAAGAAGCGCAAGGGTGAAGAGCCGTGGCGATCAGTGCACCAACTCACCCTCGCGCCCTCAAGGAGGATGGATATGATAAGGTTATGAACTCACTTTGCCCTTTCCATCTCAAGGGGAGGCATGCCGCCAAGGATTGCTTCACCCTAAAGAGGTTCGCCGCGAGAGCAAGAAGCGAGGCCGACAAGGTCCGAGTGGACACGCCGCCAACAAGCCACCTCCCCGGCCGAGGAGGACTATCAGAAGCCGATCTCGAGCTCAACTACATATTCGGGGCTCGGTGCATATGAGTCCAAGCGGAAGCAAAGCTCACCGCCGGGACATCTACGATCAGCCGTGGAGATGCCCAATATGTACGCTGGTCCGAGGTCGCGATAACCTCGGACCGCTCGGATCACCCAGATCATGTCCCGTTCCCGGCGGAGGTATCCTCTTGTCTTGGCGCCGTCGTCCGCGGCATCAAGCTCAAGAGGGTATTGATCGGCAGCGGAGCGGGCTCAATGTCCTCTTTGTCAAAACCCTTGACGATATGGGGATTCCACGGTCGAGCTAAAGCGCGGATCGTCGCCTTTCCACGGTGTCATACTGGGAACTTCAGCGACACCACTCGGACAAATCACTCTGCCGGTCACTTTTACGAGGAGAATTACAGACGACAGAGAACCTTGGCTTCGAGGTGGCGGATTTCGAACAAAGATATCATGCCATCTTGGCGAGACCCACGCCAAGTTCATGGCGATACCCACTACATGTACTTGACATTGAAGATGCTGGCCGAGTGGTATCATCGCTCTCTGCGGTGACATGAGGCGATCTTTCTGTGACAAGGAAAGGCTGCGAGATGGCCGAGTCCCTGGAGGCGCGGCGGTCGGGAGGATCCGCGAGAAGCGGATTCCGGAAGCCGAAGGCGGCGTCCCCACCCGCAAAGCGCGAAGTCCCGGGATTGGCCCCGAAGAAGGTACCAAAAGAATCCTCCTCGACCCGTCCGATCCGTCACGAACCGCCTTGATCGGGACAGGGCTCGGGGACAAATAGGAGGACGTGCTCGTCGCTTTCCTGCGGGCGAATAAAGACGTCTTCGTCTGGAAGCCGTCGGACATGCCCGGAGTTCCCAGGGAGGTGATCGAGCATGCACTGAATGTAGACCAATCGGCCAGGCCGGTCAAGCAAAGGCTGCGACGATTCGCCCAGGACCGCCGACAAGCCATCAGGGAGGAGATTACAAAGCTGCTAGCCGCAGGCTTCATCAAAGAAGTGTATCATCCCGACTGGTTGGCAAACCCTGTACTTGTCCAGAAGAAGAACAAAAGCTGGCGCATGTGTGTTGATTACACCGACCTCAACAAGGCTTGTCCAAAAGATCCCTTTGGTCTCCCTCGTATTGATCAGGTGGTAGACTCCACTGGATCCCAACTACTTAGTTTTACGGGCGCCTACTCAGGCTATCATCAAATCCGGCCGAGAGGAGGATTGCGAAGACCTCGTTTATCACCCGTTCGAGCATATTGCTACATCACCATGCCGTTTAGGATGAAGAATCTTTGGCGCGACTTATCGGCGCATGATACAACGGTGTTTTCACCATCGCCTTGGGCGCAATGTGGAAGCTTATGTGGATGATATAGTGGTTAAAACCAAGGCGTAAGACAGCCTCACCTCCGATCTAGCCGAGACGTTCACAAGTCCGAGGGCGTTCAGATGAGGCTAAACCCTGAAGTGTGTTTTCGGAGTTTCCTCAGGAAACTACTCGGGTTCATTGTCTCTCATCGCGGGATCGAGCCCAACAGGAGAAAATCGGGGCCATCATAAGGATGGCCCCGCCGCCACCAAAAAGAAGTCCAAAAGCTTACTGGGTGCATGGTAGCCCTTGGCAAGTTTATCTCCGGTTGGGAGCTCGGGAATGCCTTTCTTCAAGCTCCTCAAGAAAGCAGGACCGCTTTGAATGGACGGTGGAGGCACAAAGCAAGCCTTCAAGAGCTCAAGGTGTTCCTCTCCACCCCTCCAATTCTAGTCTCACCGGTGCCGAGGTGAACCTCTCTGCTCTACATAAGCGGCCACAACTCATGTAGTCATTGTAGTGATAGTTGTGTAGCGGGAAGAGTCTGGACACTGCCACGGCGTGCAACGCCCGGTTTATTTTGTCGGCCGAGTCTTTGGCGAATCCAAGACGCGATATCCTCAAATTCGTAAGCTGCAGACACCATTTTGATCTCGTCACGGAAAGTGAAGCATTATTTCCAAGGACATTCGATTTCGATGGTGACTTCTTTCCCGTGGGAGAGGTCCTCCACAATCGAGAAGCTCTTGGAAGAATTTCAAAGTGGGCAGCCGAGCTTGGAGCTTTCGACGTCTCGTTCAAGCCACGCCTTGCCGTCAAGTCTCAGGCTTTGGCCGACTTCGGCCGAGTGGACCGAATCCCGTGCCCCCGCACGGAAGAAGAGCCGAGAATATTGGACCATGCACTTCGATGGATCTCTCATGCTTGGAGGAGCGGCGGGAATTCTCCTTGTCTCGCCTAAGGGCGACAGGTTGAAGTATGTCCTTCTGATTCACTTCCGGCCTCGAACAATGCCGCAGAGTACGAGGCTCTCATCCATGGGCTCCGCATCGCCACATCACTCGAATCCGGCGGTGGCGGTTCGGGTGACTCCTGATTGGTGGTGAGCCAGAAATGCTGAAGGGCTGGTCGTCGTAGACCCGGACTATGACGGCATCTTGCCCGGCAAGTCCGAGAATTGGAAGGCAAGTTTGTGATGCAGAGCTGGTTCATGTCCTCCGCCGCAATAATGAGGCAGCCGACGAGTTGGCTAAAATGGGAGCCACTCGGGCAGATATCCTGAGTGGTATCTTCGCCCAGGATCTTTACGAGCCAACCATTACAAAACGACAAGAGCCGAGTAAGGATCCTGGGACCGGAGTCTTGCTCATCGATCCCAACTGGACTGCCCCGTACCTTGATTATCTCCTGAAGGACAAACTTCCAGAAGTGACCACTCTGGCAGAGCGCGTCTCCCGACAAGCCAAATCCTATGTGGTGGTGGGCGATGAGCTCTTCCGGAAGAGTGCCTCAGGTGTCCTCAGGCAGTGCATTTCGGGACAAGTGGGAAGAGAGCTGCTCCAAGAAATCCACTCGGGGATGTGTGGCCATCACGCGGCGTCAAGCGCCTTGGTTGGGAAAGCCTACCAATAGGGCTTCTTCTGGCCAACGGCAGTAACGGATGCCAAGGAGATCGTTCGAACCTACGAGGGCTGAACCTACGGACACACTTGCCGGCGCGGGAGCTGCAAACTATCCCCATCTCTTGGCCCTTCGCAGTCTGGGGGCTCGATTTAGTGGGCCCGCTCAAGAAGGCTCAAGGTGGTTTCGCCTACCTCTTCGTAGCTATTGACAAGTTCACCAACTGGATCGAAGCCAAACCAGTCGCCACTATCACTGCGGTTAAGGCCAAGGAGTTCTTCCAGGATATCGTGGTCAGATTCGGAGTGCCCAACCGGATCATCACGGACAACGGCACCCAATTCAGGAGTGAAGAATTCCAAGAATGGTGCGAAGGCGTCGGGATCAAGATCTGCTTCGCCTCGGTGGTTCACCCACGAAGCAATGGGCAGGTCGAGCGGGCTAACGGTGCAGTCCTCCAAGGCCTCAAGGCCGGGATCTTCGACCGCCTCCAACCATACGCTGCCCGATGGGTGAAGGAGTTACCGTCGGTACTCTAAGGACTCGAGAACCACTCCCGGTAGAACAAGCGGCCAAACACCCTTTTTCTCGGTCTATGGTGCGAGGCGGTTCTGCGACCGAACTAGGTTCGAATCCACGAGGGTTCGAACTACGACGGCCGAGTCCGAGGGAAGCCGAATGGTGGAGCTTGATCAACTCGAGGAGGCTCGGAGCGTTGCAGCCATCCGATCGGCTAAGTACCTCCAGGGACTTGGCGTTACCACTCTCGCAATGTCGAAGTAGAACCTTTTCGAAGGAGATCTGGTCACGAGGAGGAACTAAAAGCGAGCACAAGCTCTCTCCAATTTGGGAAGGTCCGTACATTGTGCAGAAGATGGTCCGGCCGGGTGCTTATCGACTTAGACGTGAAGATGGCGAGATTTTGGCGAATACTTGGAACGCAGAATAGCTTCGTCGCTTCTACGCATAAGTTATGTACCCGACTCTCACATATTAAATAAAATGGTGATCCGTCTTATTTTCCGAAGTTCTGTGTAATGTTAGTCCCGAGTGGTTGTTACCCGACTGGAGTAGCACCTAACCCTGGGCGCGCCGGTACAAAACGCACGGAAATAAAATCGCGATGAGCACAAACCTCCGGCGGTTTATACCAGCGCGCATAACGGAAAGGGTAGATCGGGCCGGCGGTTTATACCATTGCGGCATGAGATTAAACCATATTTTCTATGTCGTTTTGGGTCGTTTCCGGGAGGTTCCGGCTGTTTTCTGGGTGATCGGGCCGTGGGGGAAAGCAATTGGGCCGAAGGTGGAATGAATTGGGCCCATGAGGGAGAGCTTTAGGGCAGCACACCCTGCTGCCCTGCCCTGTTGGTGCGCCCCTCCCCTTGCCCCCCAAGCCGCCACCCCTCTCCCCATCTCCTCCTCCCTCTAGTTCTCCTCCGCCTCCACACCCCCAAGCCGCACCACCCCTTCCTCCTTGCACCCCCAAGGATGCCTCCTCACTGCCACAACTCGCCCCGCTGCTGCCCTTGCTGTGGAGGAGCTCCGCGACGAGTGGATTGGACGGGATCGGCGCGTGCGAGGAAAACCGGGGGAAGAACGCGAAGATTCTGCCGTCGATTCGTGATTTTCCAAGAAGGTAATGGGGGGATCTTGTGCGGTAGATCTCTTGCTGCTGTAGAGGGTGATTACCATGTTTTTAGATCAAGGGAGGTGCTGCCATGGGTTAGATCTAATGAAAACTAGAGTTGTATTCGCGTTCCAGTTCGGGCAGATTGGGAACCCGAGCTAGGGCAGGCGTTTTCGCCAATTTCTAGTTTGAATCTGACCGTACGGACTTTTAGGAAGTTGTAGATAATTTCCTTATCTTTCCGTGCATATAAAGAAATTGAAATTCCGCCCAGCCGTTTGGGAGTTATGGCCGTTTTACCGAGCGCGGTCAAATCTGTGACGAGATTGAGACAGTTCGTGTTCAACGTTAGATTAAACAACTTTAGAGTCCGAATCAGTCTTTCCCTATAACTAGAAAAAATTGGGAAATTTCCTAAGCTTCGCGATGGTGTACTCGTTTAATCAATTTGGAGTCCTAGAACAGAAGTTATGCTCATTGGAAGGCTGCTGTCCAGAAGGGACAGATTTGCTGTTTTCTGATTTTAGGAGTTGTGTTTAAGTCGGGGTGGTGGGATATATGTGTGCTGTTTTGTGGGCTTGATTTGAGTGTGTGGAACGTGTTTGCAGGTGGTGTGCCCCCGGGAGTGCCCTAAACCTCTCGTCACTCCGTAGCCCGTGATTGAAGGCAAGTGTGTTGTGTGGATTGTATGCTATATGTGTTGCTAGTTGTGCTTCATAGTATTTGAAATAGATAACATTTTGTCTTGCCATGAATTACATGTATTGCTTGATATGAAGCCATTATGCCATGATTTAAATGTACTTATTGTTGATAAGTGGATTACATGCCATGTGATGATATGCAATACTCCTATATATGTGTACGTTATTGTCCATTTTGCATACATGGCATATTTTCATGGCCGGCCGGTGAGATAAGTCATAACTATTCCGGGAGGGTCGGTGAGAACCGTTATGACTAGTCCGGGGCTATTCTTGAGTAAGACCTACATCGTGGTTCCATCCACCGTGGTGAATGGAAGCGAGTGATAGGCACCCTCCATCTTCGGGATGGAAAGGGGAAAAGGGTGCATGCCAACGGGTGTGCACTCAACCATACCGGTATGAGTTTCCAAGGAGACATGTGCATTGCATTGCATTAATGAAATATGTATATGCTGATGTTTATGAGATGACGATGTGAATACTTATGAGTTGCTCACGAGATGAGTACATGGATGCTTAAAAGGTGTTTGGGATGCTTAAAAGGTGTTTGGGTGCTAACCATGTTGTGTTATGATGTGCTTTTGGAGATTGGTGATGATGGTTTGTTGACTTGATCTTTGTTTTTCCATTACAATACACTTTGCTGAGTTTTGAACTCACGCTTGTGTTTTATGTTATTTGTTTATTTAGGTACAATGAAATCGGCGTGCGGGAAAGGGATCTAGCTACACTCCTCCACGTAGTATCATAATCTAGCTAATTCACCTGTTTTGGAGACACGGCAATAAGTATTACAATAATCATTAGTGTATGGTCTGTATGTTTGGTTGTTTCCCTCATGTGTATCATGTGGGGCTATGGAGGGAGTTGTTTTAACTTCCTAGATTTAAATTGATGCTTATTATTTTGCTATCGATGCTTATTGATGTTTTAGTTGATGATTAGCTATCCTTATCGCTGCGTATGGATATCTCGTTTGTCTTACATATTGATATGATGCTATGTTGTTAAGTTAAAGTGAAGTTGTTGTTTGTTTAAAGATAAACTAAAATATTGTGTTGATAAGAGATGATTGAACGAGACGTCAGGTGATCCAGAGTGAAAGTTGATTAGTGGTGTGTGCAAAGTGATGCGGGTTATGGGATCTAATGGATGTTTGAGATTAGTTAGCATAGAATGTCTCGGTTGATGAACTTGTTATAGCAAAAAGATGGTGTGAAATTCTGCCCATTGTAGCTGGTGGGTCAGTTAATATTGTGGGTCAACAATATGACTTAAAATACGTGTAATCGATTAATGAGGATATATGGAATGATTGTAGGAAAGGTTGAATTATTCTTGATAGATGTCTGTCTGGGATCCGTATTTATGAGGGATGTCTAGTGGAGAACGTGTCGCGTGGCTAGTATTAATTATTGGTGGAATGAACTGGTGATATGGAATATGTGACTTAGGGATTATACCCAGGGTAATTGTTGATTACGCGGAATAGTTGTAAAGAAATGTTGTGCGACGCTTGGGATAATAAGTTGCATGAATAATGGTTCGTCGTGGTTAGTAGACCAAAAGAAGTTGTTGGTATGCGTCTTATGTTGGATTAACTGATAAGTTAATTGTGCTGGAGTTGTGAGAACATGGTTCTCCTTGATGACTGTCATACGGTAGATATGGTCTATGGTTCGTTGGTTATATAATCAATTGTGGTTATATGAACAGTGAAAAGTGATTTTATCAAGAGCAGATGTTGTAACTTGTGTGCAACGGTGTTGGAATTATACTGATTTGGGAGATTGTGACATCCGTATTGGCTAAGAGTATTGGAATGCGAGTAATGGTGGGATTTGAGTCGAGCTTTCTTTTGAAGGTTTACAGATTCAAATGAATGTATAAATTTTTCTGGGAGTGCCTGCCGCTTTGTTTAGGCGTTTTGATTAGTGTGCAATAAAATCTCCCCTGATTAAGTGGCAGTTTTGCCAAGTTACAAACTTGACTCCGATGATTGGAAATATGGATGAAAGAGTAGTATTTGAAGTAACCGGCTTATGGGTCCCAAATGTGGCGTGGTATTGAACCATGCCAATCTTTGGATTTGGGCTAATCTGTTTAGTCTATGCTATGAGTATGGGTTAACACCCAAAGCGTTGGAGTGGGACGCTCTCTTTAGCGTTCAACTGATTTATCTTTGGTAACCCTAGAGTTAAGCGCTTAAATTGTAATTCTATCGTGACCAGAGTTGGATTTATTTGGGAAACGTGTGTGGTGGTTGCGAGCGTTTCAAAAAGGTAAATCTTACGATTGTTTCATAAGTGATTTTGTTGGTAAGGTGTTCCCTGCTGGGAATGTGTTTCCTTTCTCTTTAAGAGAATTGGTAGCGGTTATTAGGCGTAGATGTTTGATTTGAGAGTTGGTATCTTCTGTTATTGGCTTTGGTTAAAATGCGATGTTTTGCACGCATTGCGTGCAGTGGTTGTTGGGTTGTGATGCGATATGGTATTTTTCGGTTAACGCCGTCGTAGTTTATGCGAACTTGAGCAACCATTGATGTTGTTGGTGGTCAATCATGTGACAAAGAGAATGAAGTCTCTTTATGAATGGTTAATGGGTATCATGGTTACATAATCGATGTTTGGTAGCATTCAGGCATATTAGATGCCGGGGTGTTACATAGAGCCCGAAAGCACTAACCACTCGGGGACTACAATTCGCAGCGCCAGAATTTAGCCGAGATTCGCCTGATCGTGAGTTTCTAGCCGTCAAAAGCTCGAGCCCCAACGCCTCGTTGCTGGCGCTGGAGCAACTGACTAGAACAGTTGATCGGGCGGAACCCTAAACTCGGAATAAATATGACGGCATGGATTGGACAAGATTTCACATTTTATTCCTTAGTATTAGTAATTTACATTACTGACCTTCTTTTTCATTTTTTTCGCGCTAAAAAAAAGGGGGGGAGGGAGACGGCTCCCGCCCCCAACCCTGCTGGTGGTGGTGCTGCTAGTGGTGCTGATGCTGCTGGTGCCGCGGAACGGGACGCAAGCGGCTAATCGTGACGCGATCGCCCCAGGGCTTCGCGGATCAAGTCCGCAACCACCCAGAGTGAAGGCACGAGACGAAGAAGGGCCTCCACGGCGGCGGCGTCACGACGCTCCCGCCCAAGAACCTCCTTCAGCACGTCCTCCACCTCCGCAAGCGCCGGCACAGCCTCGATGAGAGCGGCGATGGCGGCTGCATCTTTCGCCGCTGCCCTCTCCTCCGCCAACTCCATCGTGGTGAAGTCGAGGTCCAGCCAGAGCTCCGCGTTCTCGGAATCGCTATCCGACATTGGAAGCGGTACTGTAGAAATCTCGAAGAAGAAGAAGAAGAAGAAGAAGAAGAAGTTTGACAAGGGGGCGATCGCTTTACTTGCGGTGACGCCCTATTTATAAGCCACCCCAGCCCTGGAAATCGAAGCGCCTCCAAAGGCAATCAAATGCGCCACCTCGCAATCAATGAAGCACAAAAAACAAAGCGGCAGCGCGAATACCGAAGAAGATCAGCACGTTGAACAAAATTAAGGGACATTTCGCCAGACACGTGTCACGAGCAGCTCAAGTTAATTCGGCCTTCCCGCTCACTTCGCCCAGTCAAGCGAGAAGTCCGGGGGCTGCGAGCTGGGAGGCGACAATACAAACCTGAGGGCTGAAGCACTCCAGCACCTTGGGAAAGCGTGTCCGGGCGAAAGGGCCACAGGCCAAGGATGGCCACAGGCCAAGGACCTGGCGCTTGGGAGCCATACCAGTCGGCTGAAGGCCGTCCAGAGGCGCAATGGGGGCCAAAAGGCCGTGGCCACAACATAAGTCCCGACGCTCGAGAGCTGCACTCCAGCCACTCGGAAAAGCGTGACCGGGCGTAAAGGCCACAGGCCAAAACCCTGGCGCTTAGAAGCCATACCAGTCGGCTGAAGGCCGCCCAGAAAGGCGCAATAGGGGCCAAAAGGCCGTGGGCCTATATCCTAAGCAACTCAGACAAAGAGTGAAAGAGGTCTGGAGCCCATTTAGCAGAGGACAACACAGACAAATATAGTCAAGTGAGAAAACACAATATTTCAAACAATGAGGGGAGGGCCAGCACTCGGCATCAAGGTTCACATCGAAGTCAGAATTCAAGATTCTCTAACAAGGCTTGCGATGTACCGGAGACCTCTTCGAGGAGCGTGTTGGCTTTGTCTTCATCACAGGCAAAACCTTCTTTCACAGCTTCGAGGTCAACTCTCGGATAATGAGACTTGACCACTACCAATGCCTGGTTCGCACTCATGGTCGCGGACTCCTTGGCGTAAGCTCTGATCCTGTCGGCTCCTCCGGAGAGAAGCGGAACAGCGTCGTCCCCCTGTCCCGGCTCAACTCCTTCAATACGCAGGAGGTGCAGAACTGGCTCGCAGGCGACGCGCAGCTCAGTCTGGCCTTGTTCGGCAGCGGCCATCTTCTCCTTGCATTCTGCAACAAAGCCAAACGGCCATCAAAAACACACCCGACGCCAAGTACGTTCAACCCAAGTCAAAGAAATTTACCCTTCAGCTCCCGCTGCATCCTCTCCAAACTGACTCGAGCTTCGAGGCCAGAGTTCTCTGAAGCCTCCAGTCGGGCTCTCAGCTCAGCAACGGTCGAATCGCGCTCTGAAACACGAGAGCGTCATCATCCTTTCCAACTATCCAAAAAGACGTCCAAACCGAGTCCAGGGGAGGATCTCACCTTCGAGCACATGCTCAAGCTTCGCCTTCTCCTCCCGGATCGCCATACATTTGTCCTCGAGCCCGTGGACCTCCTTCCATCTGTCCTTGCTGATCTCGCTGAGCTTGTCCTGGTACTTCTGATGCTCCTTGAGCTTCGGGAGCACCTTCCGAAAAAATTGCGACCGCTGCTCCGAGCGCTCCCCCATGTCCTAGGTAACGGGGCAGAATCTCAGGGAGAAGTCAGCAGGCAACAAATTGAAGACAAGAAACTCACCCTGACAAGCGTGCTACACCTGACGGTGAGCTCATAAAGCTCCGTCCGAGCCGCTCTCTCCATCTCATCGTCCTCTTCCATCCCGTTCCAGTCGGTACCCCCCTCCCACCATACGGTCCGATTCGGGGGCTTCGGCAGAGGACCGAGCGGCGGTGGCTCTCGAGGCACCTCCTCCACTTCGGGAGACGGTGCCGAGTCAATCTCGTCGGCAGACGGACCACCTGATGGTTCGACCGTCGGGCCGCCGGCACCCGGTGGCAACGCCCTGGCAGTCGACGGCGAGGGTGACCTGGCCGACGTGGGGGGGGCTCCCCTTGGGGAAGCCTGCGCCTGGGGCTCCTTTTCAGGAGACCCCTCCACCGGGACGTCCATAGTAGGAGTCCTGAATCGGCAAAAAGGGAAAACACCTCAGCACAGGTAATAACAAAAAGATAAGGATCGCCCAAAAGAATACCTCCTGGATTTCTTGAATTTCATCCCAGGTCTCATCCGATTCCCAGCACCACTCGGAGGGGAGCCAGACCCAGCACCAGCAGCCGGGGCTGCCCCTGAGACAGAAGGCTGTGGCTCTATGCTTTGTGATCCGGGTACGCCGGAGGTCGAAGGCCCGGCTGACGAAAGGCCAGCAGCTTCCTCCGCTGATTCCCGGTGCAGCTCATCGGCCGAGGTGTCAGCCGCTCGCTTGGCCTGAGCATTCCTCAGCCGAGAGAGGCCGACGACCGGAGCGTCAGAGAAGAAGGATGCGCGTTCCTGAAAAAGGAACGATCGCACCTTGTCAGAATCACACATCAGGCAAAAAATCATGGGACAGCTCTTCGAGAGAGTGGTGCACTCACAGAGGAGGAGGCCTCTCGCCGAAAATTTGCGAGGCAGCCTCGTTGGTGATCATAGTGCCAGGCACGAAGAGGTCAACTACCCGCGCCGCCAATGCCTCCTTCGACAAAGACGTGTCCGCCTCCCGGGTAGGATCCTGAGGCCCGTTGTACTGGAACCCCAAATGGATTCTCTCCTTTAGGGGCTGGACCCGGCGCTTCACAAAGCTAATCGCGATCCCGTGGCCCGTCAGCCCTCAGTTCTTCAGATCGTTAATCCATGCCAGAAGCTCAGAGACTTGGTCCAAACCGCCGCCATCCGGGGCATCGTTCCAGCATTGGGAAGCTTTAGGGGTGCGGCCAGCGAAAGGGGCAAGAAATGGATCAACATTGGCACAATAGAACCACTCCCGCCTCCAACCTTTGAGGGAGGTCTTGAGGGGGATCACGAAGTACTGTTTCTTCAAGCCCTCTCGCAGCTGGAGCCCGGCGCCCCCAATGATGCTGGGAGCAGCTCGGTTCGGATGAGGTTTGAGCAAGAAGAGGGAGCGGAACAAGTCAAAATGAGGACGTATCCCAAGATACGCCTCGCAAAGCTGAACGAAGATAGCAATGTGAAGAATGGAATTGGGATTCAAATTGACCAGCTCGATTTCGTAAAAATGAAGGAGCCCTCGGAAGAAGGCGCTCCCAGGAACGCTAAATCCTCGCCAGAAGGACTCGAACACCACGATCTCATTCTCCAGAGGTGTGGGGTAAGGGTCACCTGCGGCGAGACGAGCGGAGATCAGCTCCAGCGGAGGAAGGGCGCCGGCGGCGACCAGCTCCTCTAAGCGGGATGACATGGTGACGGAGGTCTCCCACCCCGCGGTCGCAGGGTCGGCGTCACCCCCCGACGCTGATAAGGGTTCCGAAGAAGAAGACATCTTGGTGAAGGAGACCTGGTGGGAGGAACCGCCGAGGATCTTGGGCGCGAAACTTGGAACCCTAGGTCGCCCAAATCGCCAAAGGAGACTTAAAGATTTCTCAACCGTAGTGGGCGAAAGGCAAAGATATCTTCGCCTAGTGAGTTTTCCCTCATTTATAAGGGATAAGCCTTAATTTTCGTCTTGCGACGGGAAAAACAAGGACCTTCGCGCTCGATTCTGGGCCAGATCTAGGACACGCCCCATGTTGGGCCGATAGCTGGGTTGCGCAAAACGCGACCAGGTGTCAAGTCTGGTTCAAAGTTTGGGATAAAGTGCGCCCCACGATGGGCCTAAACGCCGGCCGCCACGGAAGTTTGGGGCCGGGCACTTTCCGAACATCCTCAAACGGTATGCCCCATAATTTGGGGTCAATTGCTGGTCACTGCTTCTCAGTGTGCTTAGGTACCGTGGAAGGATTTTCATTAAACCGGTCTTGAGAATGCGCTCCATGAGAGTCTGAAGCAGTGCGCCGTAAGCGGGCGCATGCATTACTCTAAATGACCAAGGTATGCCCCATGAGGGTCGATTGGGCCTCACAATCCAATCGCCGCATGCCGCAAATGGGTGCGGGTACCGCTCGGCCCCGAGCCAAAAAGACTACGGTATGCCCCATGAGGGCCAGCCGAGCGACAAGCCAGTTGCCGCGCATCGTAAACGGGCGCGGGTACCACTCGGCCACAAGCCAAAAGACTACGGTATGCCACATGAGGGCCAGCCGAGCGACAAGCTGGTTGCCGCGCACCGTGAACGGGCGCGGGTACCACTCGGCCACGAGCCAAAAGATCGCGATGCCACGAGGGTCGGTGGCGACAAGCGGTTGCAGCGCCGTGAACGAGCGCGGGTACCACTCGACCACGAGCCAAAGATCGCGTACGCCCACGAGGGCCACCGAGCGACAAGCCGCTGCGCCGCAGAACGGGCGCGGGTACCACCTGGCCACGAGCCAAAGACTACGGTACACCCCACGAGGCCAGCCGAGCGACAAGCCGATTGCGGCGCCAAGACCGTGAACGGAAGCGCGGTACCACTCGGCCACAGCCAAAGGACTATGGCACGCCCGAGGGCCAGAAGCGACAAGCGGTTGCGCAAGACCGTGAACGGGCGTGGGTACCACTCGGCCACGAGCTAACCAACCACGGTGGCTTCACATTGCAAGTTCTTTACGATCTCTTTTCCCGCATAATCTTTATGACAGGATAAGAGACGGAAATCCGATCCTAAAGCACTTGGGGGCTGCTGTGGGACGTCAGAGACAGGGGTCCTGCAAGTGGGGCCTACACCCGACTGGGCTTGACGGGCGGAGTAGTAGGCCCAAAGTCCAGAAGCACCACGACGGGCCCGGAGGAGGTTTTCGACTTGTTCCCCAAGGCAACTCCCGATCCTTCGGGGAAGCTTCGCGCCACGCCCGAACAACCCGCCAAGAACGAAGCATGCGACCATCGCGAAGCTGCGGATCTTTGGAACTGGCAGGCGGCAGGCGTGGGTCAGGGAAAGCACAACCACCACTCCAAGGCGTAGTGCGCCGGAGCCGACGAAGACAAAATATGTGTCATGAGGCCACCATGTGGAGGGCTCGGTGGCGCCCATCTGTCATGTACCCTTCCCCCGGTATATAAGGGGAGGAGGGAGAAACAAGAAAAAGGGGCTCATATATCCAAGAACACAGGACTAGGGTATTATCTCCTCCGAGAGAGCCCGAACCTGTCTAAAAACAGATTGCCCTCGCATCCTGTGTTGCCATCAAGCTCAGATCCCGCACAAATCCCCTAGAATCACAAATCTCATTGCCGACGAAACAGATCGTCGACACATACGGCTCAGTGTTTCATGATTTGGGATTTTAACATGCTCAATTTTCTTTGCCGACGCTTTAGGAAAAGGGGAGTATTTATGGTGTTTTCCAGATAGAGAATGCTTCAAAAAATGTTTCATTCATAACGACAGGATCAAAATACAAGAATTAAGCATAAAAGCGACGTAGCTGTTCTATATTCTAGATATTGCTGATGATTGCACCGTCTTCGCATTTCAGCCGATAGGTTCCTGTCCGCACTACCTCGTCGACAACGTAGGGGCCTTCCTAGCTTGTAGAGAGCTTGTGCTCGCTCTTCTGATTCTTTCTTAGGACCATATCTCCTTTGGAGAAGGCACGCCCCCGAACGTTACGATTGTGATAGTGGCATAGTCCCTGAAGGTATCCGACCGATCGGATTGCTGCGACGTCCCTTGCCTCTTCCAATCGGTCGAGGTCTTCTAGCCTGCATTCTTCCGACTTGCCTTTGTTGTGGCTCCGGACCCTCGGGGATCCGAATTCCAACTCGGTAGGTAGGACCTCTTTTGACCCGTACACCAGTAAGAAGGGTGACTACCCGGTAGCCCGACTAGGAGTGGTTCTGAGTCCCCAGAGTACCGAAGGCAATTCCTTCACCCATCGAGTGGCATAAGGGTTAAGGCGATCGAAGATCATTGCTTTGAGTCCTTGTAGCACCATGCCGTTGGCTCGTTCGACCTGTCCATTGCTCCGTGGGTGTGCCACTAATGCAAAATAGACCCTGATCCCTAGCTCCTCGCACCAGCTTTGGAACTCCTCCCCTGATTCTGTTCGGAGTGCCAAAATGAACCACAATTTCTTGAAAGAACTCCTTGGCCTTAGCTGCGGTAATGGTGGCAACTGGCTTGGCTTCGATCCACTTGGTGAATTTATCCACAGCGATGAAAATGTGAGTGAACCTGCCTTGCACCTTTTTTAGGGGCCCCACCATGTCGAGTCCCCAAACTGCGAATGGCCAAGTAATCGGGATGGTTTGCAATTCCTATGCCGGCACGTGAATTTGCCGAGCAAAAAACTGGCAGCCTTCACAAGTGCGAACAATGTCCTCCGCGTCAGTTACTGCATTCGGCCAGAAGAAACCTTGGCGATAGGCTTTTCCGACTAGGGTTCTTGAGGTCGTGTGATGCCCGCATACTCCCGAGTGGATTTGCTTGTGGAGATTTCTCCCTTCTTGCTTGGAGATGCACCTCCTGAGCGTTCCGGAAGCACTCTTCCGAAAGAGTTCCCCCTTGACGATCGCATAGCTTTTGCTCTTGCGTGTGATGCGCTTTGCTTCTGTGCGATCCTCCAGGAGTTCGTCGTTTAGCAGGTAATCTAGGTAAGGGCTTGTCCAGTCGGGGCTGATGGCAAACACCTCTGTGTCAGTTGAATGGGGCGCATTCTTATCTCCTTGGTGCAGGCTCGCCGAGGGCTTGTGAAGTTCTATCACAAAAATACTCGTTGGCGCGTCTGCCCGACTGGATCATAGTTTGGCAAGCTCGTCGGCGGCTTCATTGTCTCATTGGTGTACATGGGACAGTTCCAATCAGTCAAATTTGTCTTCCAATCT
This sequence comes from Rhipidocladum racemiflorum, assembly GCA_036346355.1. Taxonomy (NCBI): domain Eukaryota; kingdom Viridiplantae; phylum Streptophyta; class Magnoliopsida; order Poales; family Poaceae; genus Rhipidocladum; species Rhipidocladum racemiflorum. The sequence goes on along the minus strand of CM070577.1, from coordinate 42,906,630 downwards.
TCGCACTTCCTGACAATATGCAGCCATCGCATCATCAACGCATGACCAATCCTTTTGCACCTGGTTGATCATGCGCTGAGAATCTCCGCGAGCCTCCAATCGTCGGATACCAAGTGATATGGTGATACGGAGCTCATGGATGAGTGCTTCGTACTCGGCGGCATTGTTTAACACTGGAAAGTGAATCTGTAGGACGTACTTTAGCTTTTCCCCTTTTGGAGAGGTGAGCACAACTCCAACCCCTGCATCGTTGAGTGTGAGGGAACCGTCGAAATGCATCGTCCAGTATTCGAGTTCCTCGTTGGTCGCTGGGCTCTGCAGTTCTGTCCACTCGGCGGTGAAGTCAGCGACTACTTGTGATTTTATGATAGTGCGAGGCTTGAATACAATTTCAAAGGCTCCAAGCTCAGCTGCCACTTAGCGATCCTCCCGGTGGCTTCTCGGTTATGGAGTATATCTCTGATTGGGAAGGAAGTGATCACTGAAATCGTGTGCTCTTGGAAGTAATGTTTGAGTTTCCAGGAGGTGATTAGCACATCATAAATAAGCTTCTGTATCTGGGCTATCATACCTTAGACTCGCCCAATACTTCACTGACGAAGTAGGCCAGGCGTTGTACCTTCTATAGGTGCCCCTCTTCTTCTTGCTCCACAACGATTGTTGCACTGACCACATGGGTAGTCGCAGCTATGTAAAGTATAAGCGGTTCCTTCGGCATTGGGGATGCTAGTACCGAGGGTTTTGATAAGACGGTCTTGAGGTCTTCAAAGGCTTGTTGTGCTTCGGAGGTCCACTGGAACTGGTCCTGCTTTTTAAGGAGTTTGAAGAATGGTGTTCCCCGCATCCCTAAGTGAGAGACGAATCTGCCGAGTGCCACCATGCACCCCGTAAGCTTCTAGACATCCTTCTGGCTTGCTGGCAGCTTCATTTTCAAGATGGCATTGACTTTCTCCGGCTTTGCTTCGATGCCACAGTGGGACACGACGAACCCAAGAAGCTTTCCCGAAGAGACTCCGAAAGTGCACTTCTAGGGATTAAGTTTCATCCGTTAAGCCCTTAGGCTTTCGAATGTCTCGGTTAAGTCAAAAATGAGGTCCCCTTTCAATTGAGATTTAACCACGACATCGTCTACGTAGGCCTCCACGTTACGTCCGAGTTGATTGTGAAAGCACCATTGTATTGCGCGTTGGTAAGTCGCGCCGGTGTTCTTCAACCCGAATGGCATTGTGGCATAACAAAAAGCTCTGAACGGCGTGATGAACGAGGTTTTGATGCAGTCTTCCTCCTTGAGGCAGATTTGGTGATACCTTGAGTAGGAATCCAAAAAGCTCAGGAGTTCATAGCCGGAGGTGGATTCTATCACATGATCAATGCGAGGCAGCCCAAAAGGGTCTTTTGGACATGCTTTGTTGAGATCAGTGTAATCAATGCACATGCGCCAACTTTTATTCTTTTTGCGAACAAGAACCGGGTTCGCTAACCAGTCAGGATGATACACTTCTTTTATAAAGCCTGCAGCTAATAGTTTGGCGATTTCCTCTCTGATCGCGTCGCGACGATCCTGGGAAAACCGCTGGAGCCATTGTTTGACCAGTTTCGCACTCTCTTTTACATTTAGTGCATGCTCGATCACCTCCCTCGAAACACCAGGCATGTCGGACGGCTTCCAAGCGAAGATGTCCTGGTTTTCCCAGAGGAAGGTGATGAGCGCGCATTCCTATTCCTAACTGAGCCCTGTCCCAATCAGAGCCATTTTGGCTGGGTTGGACGGGTCGAGCACTATCTTCTTGACCTCTTCGTCAGGTTGGATTCCCGCCTTAGCTTGCTTCTTGGCCGGAATATCCTCGTATTGCAGAGTGGATGTTGTTAGCCAGAGTTTTTCCAGGTCGGCTGATGCACACAGGGTTTCGGCTAATTCGCAGCTTTCCTTGTCACACTGGAAAGACTGCCTGACGTCCCCCCGGATGGTAATGATTAGTTTTGGACCTGGCATCTTAAGTACCGAGTAGGTGTAGTGTGGCACTGCCATGAATTTTGCCAAGCCTGGTCTTCCCAAGATGGCATGGTACGCCGTCTCGAAATTGGCCACTTCAAAGTTCATGTATTCCGTCCGATAATTATCCTTCGTACCGAACGTGATGGGCAAGACAATCTGCCTGAGTGGCACAGAGGAAGTCTTGGGGATTACATCGTGAAAAGGCGATGGACTTTGCTTGAGCTCCGAGCATGGGATCTTCATGCCGTCGAAGGTTTTGGCGAACAAGATGTTGAGCCCACTTCCTCCATCAATCAGCACCCTCTTAAGCTTCACGCTTCGGATGACTGGATCCAACACCAGGGGGTATCTACCGGGAAAGGGGATGTGGTCGGGATGATCCAAACGATCGAAGGTGATGGAGACTTCTGACCACCTTAAGTATTAGGGGGCTATTGGCGAGATCGCATTGATGTCCCGAACGGTAAGCTTTTGCTTTCGCTTAGACTCATACACACCCGAGCCCCCGAATATGAAGTTGAGCTTGTGCTCGATCTCCGGGTAGTCGCCTTCTGTGGAGGGGTCCTCTTTCTTCCCGGCTTCCTTCTTACCTTTGGACCTTGACTGATTGCGGTTTTCCCGTGCGAATCTTTTCAAAGTGAAGCAATCTTTTGCTGCATGCTTTCCCTTAAGATGGAAAGGGCATTGCGCATTCAATACCTCATCGTAGTCTTTGTTCTGTGGAGCCTTCATCTTTCCATGCTCGGCTGCCGTGACCAGCTCCTCGCCCTTTCGTTTCTTGCCCTTTTGCTTTGATGGTTCGGTGTGGTCTTTCTTGTCTTTCTGTGGGGGTCGATCCTCTCGGCGTTCCACTAGTGCATCTGAAGGCATCCGCATAGCGATCATCTAGGGAAAACATCTCCCAGGTTGTGGTTGGAGGTTTCCAGGACATCTTCTTGATGAGATCGGGATCGCTGACTTCTTTTTGGAAGTCCACGATGATGACCGCATCTGAGATGTCTCGAACAGTGTTCTTTTTATGCGTGAATCGCCGGATGAACTCTCTCAGGGATTCATTCTTCTTTTGATGGAGCTTGTAGAGGTCCCAGGGGGTTCTGAGCTTCTTGAAAGTGCCCTAAAAATTCGTAATGAACTGGTCACAGAGGTCTCCTCAAGAGTCAATGGAGTCCCTTGGAAGCCCTGTAAGCCACGCTTGGGCCGAAGGAGCAAGCATGACTGGCAAGTAGTTTGCCATTACATTACAGTCACCCCCGACCGCCTTGACTGCAAGGGAATAGACCTGTAGCCAGGCTTCTGGGTCTCTTTCTCCATCAAACTTGGTGATGCCTTTTGGATTAAAACCGTCAGGCCACTGCACCTGGCGGAGGCGAGCAGTGAATGCTCTGATCCCGTCAATGGGTTCTTCGTCACGTCGAGCGTGGTGGTGGCGTGGTGAAGAATCCACTTAGTGGTCGTCATTCCAGCGCGGGCTGTGTCAGTTTCTATGGTCGCCGCGGCTGGTGCTCCGATCATGGAGGTATCGGTTGTCTCGGTTATGACCAATGCTGAAACATTCGTAGTCGACGTCTCGTCGGCTCCGCTCGTCGTCCTCCCTCTCCCGCTTCCTAGCGTCAAGGTCCTGGCAAAGGTCACGGTGGATGGTAGAGCGGACATCCTTACCACAGGGGGACTTGCACCGACTGCTTCCCGTCCGACTGCGACTGGTCCGACTGCTAGCCGTGTACGTTTCTCCTCCTTCGTGAGGAGGCTTCGTCGTCTGGCCTTGCTGGTTGTTCTGGATCTCCGCAGCCGTCACCATAGCTTTGACTTGTGCCATGATCGGGGCAGCCGAACTGTTGGCTTCGATCATTGGACCCAAGGTGTCGAGGAGTGTCTTAGCGGCAACGATATTTTGCTGTGGTGTTTGGAAAACCGACTGGCTCCCCATCCTAGCATGCAAGATGTCCTCATTGATGTTGCGTGCTCGATTTTGAAGTGACCAAGTGCGCACGTCTTGGGCTTCATGTCAAACAGGCTATGTCTCTATTTCTTCGGCTCCTCGCTGGTTCTGTGATTCGAGCAAACCGCTCCCAATCACAAATACCGAACGGAAACTAGGAGAACTCTCATATTGAATCTGACCCGAGTCCGAAGAGACAAGGGTGCCGAGCTCATCAGCAATGAAGCGGAGGCTTCCGAAGCAAAAAAAAAAACTTGGCCTGGAGTGAAGGTGATGCCGTTTCTGAAAGCCATCTAGATCGCCTGGATTGATCTTCACGCTCCCCTACCTGGCACGCCAACTGTCGACGTTTGGTGTTGGCAATAATCTTAGGGGGTGTGAATCTATGGGGAAAGGCGCCAGATCAGGGACTCGATGGTAACACAAGACAAGAGTTTAGATAGGTCCAGGCCCTCTACGGTGGAGGTAATACCCTAGTCCTGTATTCTGGGATTGTGTGGTGTATGGCTTATTACTCTTCCTTATTTTGAGATCCCCCGCCCCTCTTATAGAGAGAGAGAGGAGTCCAACTCGGTTACAAGAGGAGGAGTCCAAGTCGGTTACAAGTAAAGAGATCATATCTTTCCTTATATGGGGAGATTTCCCCTGTGATTACAATCTCTCCTTTCCACTTTTCCTGATCAGCTACGGTGGGATAGCTCGCATAACACTGGGGCACACACACCTAGTCTTATCCATCCCCCTTCTGGCCGGTCCTATTAGGATTCTATGCGCACATCCGGTTCCCGTGTCCTCCACAACCAACATTCAGTACTACCACCTCTAAGCTACTGTAGCATAGGCCATAACAGTTTGTTCTGATTTTTTCTTCGTTTTGGTTTTCTGAGTTTTTGGTTGGCTCTTTTTGTCTAGTAGGGTGTGGTAAAAAGTTATTATTGATCATTTATCCCTCTCTGATTGCCATTTGAGTCCTTTAATTGGTATTATAGCTGGTTTTTGCTCTATTCAATATCTTGACCGGTCTCAAAGAGTCATGGTGATGGACATGTATTCCACCAAGCTGCCAATTTTCTCTACAGTTCACTATCCATTTTGGAAGTCAAGAATGGAGTCGTACATCACTACCCAAGGCTTCCTGATTTGGTAGAAGGTGAAGCTCCTGTATGTGTTTCCTGCCGATGAAAATGTCACAACCGGTAATATGGCTGACGTTGAGGCAAATGCTAAGACAAGGAACATTATCATACAGGGCCTTAGCCATAGTGATTACGATATGATCTCTCACTTGTGATCTGGGTGACCCTCGATGCTTACCAATAGGGTACCATCCATACCAAGACAGTGAGATAGGATCAGTACAAGCGTGACTAGAACAAATTTGAACAGCACGCTGGTGAGACCCTTGATGAGTGCTTTGGGCATTTCATGAAGATCTTGAGTGATCTCCATGCAGTAGGTTGCACATACTCTGACTCAGAGAACGCTCGACATTTCCTGACCGTACTCGATCCTCGGGTTTGGGAGATGAAGGTGACCACCATCATGGACACCACCAAAACTTGTCTACTCTGACTCTTGATGGGCTTTATTCCCGACTCAAAACTTAAGAAATTGACGTCGTCTCTTGCAAGAGAAGTCACAGTCGATGGCCTTGGTCACCGATCCCACTAGATCTAGTTTTGAGACCTCTCTTAGTTTTTCTCTTTCTGCACTTTGTGAGATGAGCAATGATCAACTTGAGAGGTTCCCAGAGAGGGACCTTACCCTCTTAGCCATATATTGTCACATGCATACAAGAGGGTGAGGGAGAGAAAAGGAGGTGGTACTATCACCTGCTTTGGGTGTGGTGGCCCCAACCACATTCGAGTGAACTGCCCCAAGCTGGTGAAAGGCAAGAACGACTCTGGCAGTTCTGGCAAGAACAACTACACCGACAAGAACCGCAATAAGAAGCCTCCAGCTTAGGAGCCCACACGTGAGAAGAAGAATTACTGCAACTTCTCCAAAAACAAGAAACTCCTTCACCGTGTCCTCGTTGCCCTCGATGACATCAACCTCTATAACACGGAGACATGGAGCGATGAAGGAGAGGATGATAATCAAGAGAAGACTAAGGGCAGTGATGACTTCACCGGCATGTGCTTCATGGCCGATGCTAACGGCTTTAGTGGCTCTGAGCACTACAATGACTTGGAAGAGGTACCCTCTTATGATTAGCTCAATGATGCTTTCTGTAAGCTAGGAAAATTCCATGCTAGAGCTATAGCTAGGTGTACAGAGCTTGAGAAGGTAGTAGTTACTTTGACATAGGAGTTAGCTTCACTTAGATCTGATTTCTCCTGTGATGCTAATTGCTCATTGTGTGATGCATTACTCGTGGAGCTTGAGAATCTAAGGACCATGCATGATAGTGTGATTTCTAAGGTAGTGGTTCTTAAGGAGAAGAATGCTAGCTGTAGTAATCCTATTGCTATTTCTAATGATGCTAGTTTTCTTCAAGTTCACACTAGCCCTTCTTGTGATAATTGCCCAAAATTGCTATATAAAATTGATACCATGAGCACTCACCTTAGGAAGCTATCACCTAGAAATGATGAACTTGAACTGCATGCTTCTGAGGACTCAGTCAGCTCATGTGAGGGCTGAAGGCAACTAAAACTTGACAATGATGCATTGAATGTCAAGTGTGCTGAACTTACCAAGGACCTATTATCTAAGTCACAAGAAGATTGCTTGTGATGTGCTGAGATTGAGGGAGACTTGGATAAAATCCAAGTCAAGCTTAGGAAGAAGGTAGAGGCCCAGACTCTTAGAATTAGTAATGCCACATGCATTTCTTGTGAGGCCTTCAAGATTGAGTTATATGTGCATAGGGAGATATGCACGTGTTGTTTGTTCTTCTACGAATTCCTACTAACCGAATTTTTATTTAAATGGGAGAATTAACCCTTGGAAAGCTATATTGGCTAACTAATATTATTGGGCAGAGTCATATAAAAACACCGATTCCTAACCTCACTGAATCTTTTAATGTGCTTAGTTACCGATTCTCCAAACTTCTATTGGACATAACTCAAATATGAAATTCTAAGTTCCAAACTCCCACAAAAAAATTATTCATGGAATCATCTTTACAAATCAACCTAAGTATTAATTGAATTTGGAGGTAAGGTTGTGAACCAAGTGAAAACTGCTCCTGACAAAGACAACAGGAATAATTTCACTCTTAAATCGTTGGATTGATCCACCTCTCCGCATTGTGTGATGAAACACCCAATATGCTCTAAGGTAGTAGTGGAATCAACCCCTGAAAACTTTGTAAAATCAGGGACCATAAAGTTATTAGGGTATGGAATCCGATCAATGTAACCAAGATAAAGCTTCTAATAGCCGATAACCCTTCCCTTTGACCGCATGCCAAATTAATCTTGCAACCCTATAGTTATCTGATCGGTCCAATCAGCTATAGCAGTCGACGGTAGCAGTGGTAGTTTTGGTGTTTGCCAACTATGATCATAGTTGGAATGTTCCCCCCCTGAGTGCAAAATCGGCTTGGTTTGGCACTCGGGTCAGCTGTGGTTGACAATTGTGCTCGTACCCGACGTTCTATCATCCAAATGTCAGCTTCGGTTGTGGGACAAACGGCTCCAAGTATGTCAGCACTCTGTATGGGACCGAATCCTTTTGCGGAATTAGCTTAGCATACAGTGGATGTATTGGAGGTTCAATCAGCTAAGAAACAGATTTTCAGTAATCTAAAATAGAGCTAATGATGGTAAGTTGGCTTGGAGGTACAACCTAGCACCATCGATGTGTTCCTGATAATGGGGAATATTACTGGTGCCTGTCTCCATTGGTAAAACCACAATTAGTTGTGTTGGTAGCAAAGTAGGTACTGGAGCCGATGGACTAAGATCGACTGGTGGTTTTCAGCTCTAAGTGTTTTTTCTCCATGGAATAAATTGGATATGTTGGCAATGTTTGCATCGAATCTAACAACGTTCCTACAAACACCAATTCTTCTGCCAAAAACTTAACACTATTGGCTATCATCAGCTTAAATATCAGATCTAACAATGTTCCTACTGACACCAATTCTTGTGCCAAAGACTTAACACTATTGGATATCATCGGCTTAAGTGTTTTCACCAGAGCTAATGATTGATTGATCATAGTATGATGTACATATTGGTTAATTATCTCAAACAACTCAGCCTATGCAGGTATGTATCGACTTACCAGCCTGTTGTCTATGGCACTGAATCACCCTTATCATGAAACAAATTGACCGTCAGCAATGCGGTCTTCTGAGTAACTCCACGCTAGGTTTTGTTATAACAATTTAGCATAATCTACTTGAGCGTGGCTTTTCGATCTTCAATGTCCTTGCGCTGTTCAGGCATCAAATCGTCCATTGTAGGGATGATTATAGCTTCGGAGTTAACATTAGATAGGGGAATTGATTTTCCAGAAGAAGACATTGGTGGTCCTACCGGGGCATGCTAAAAGTGTATTGGTGCCAAAAAAATATGACGAGGGATTGATCAGCTTCAAATACACGTGAACGCCAGGTTCAAGAGGGTGCATACGTGCTAGCTAATTTGATCCTGTAATCGATAAGAAAAATTATCTAAACAGCTATTACAACATATTAGACGATTGATAAATCTAAGTAGCTTTTAGAGATGATTAGATGATTGATAAATCCAAATAATTATTACAATCGATTGGGTGATTATTAAACCCAAATAATTATTGCAGCCGATTGGATGGTTGATAAAGGTTTGATGATCTAAACGACTTGTTATAGCCAATTAGATAATCGATAAAGGTTGATTTTCCTAAAAAAGGCGATGTGCAATAAAATCGGTAAAAAGCAAATCTGGATAAATGGTGTATGTCGACAATGATCAAAATAGGTGACGCGTAACTTTATTGATCAAAATGAATTACAGAGGAAAGATTCTAAGTCCAAATAAATACTCCTAGTTGATGGAAAGTAAATTAAAGTAGATGAGAATTGATTGATTGGCTATGGGCACCTTTTCTTCTCGCCTTTGGACCTCTTATATAGTAATTAGGCCAATCGTATCCTCCTCCGATTCTTCCAAGTACATGATTTGTATCGTTCTCAACTTCTAAAAGATAAACTTCACTCTGAGCCAATATCAGCTAAGACTCTATCCATATTGAAGTTTATCTTTCTAAATCAGCTATATTTGCAAAATCTTGGTGTCAACAATAGCACTTAAGCTGATCGTATCCTTCTCCGACTCCTCAAGATCCACAATGTGTATCAGCCTCAACATTTGCGAGTTAAATTTCCCTTTGAGCTAATATCGGCTAAGACTCTATCCATATTGAACTCTATCTTATTAAATTGGCTATACTTGCAAATTCGGGTGTTAACACCTATATAGATCCCTAAATTTCAGTGAGGTCCCATGGTTATACACTATGGTGGTGAGATTGGCACATATAAAATACATTCAAATTTTTGCAGATGGAAAATACTTATTTCTTTCCCACACACTATCTATGAAGGTGAAATTTCAAGGTATATAACTGGTCTGAGTTGAATTAATATCACAGCGTGCAGCACTCTGTGGCCCCAATAGCTAGTGGATAACCTACAATTCTGCAAAGAGTGGCATAGCAATAAGTTTTATTATTTTAATTAATGACTCTGTAAGGCCATTTTGCATATAGACATGGGGCACTGAATGATCTACATTAATGCCTAGAGATATACAATAATCATTGAATACCTTTGAGATAAACTCACCAGCATTATCCATTCAAATAAACTTAATCCTTTCATCTGAAAAGGAGGCTCTTAATTTAATAATTTAGGCAATTTAATAATTTGAGTGGAGACGCCCCACCACCACATAACATCGTGGGTTGGCCCATGCAAGCTCTTGGCCCATTCCAACCAAGCGAGATAGGGTTAAAGCCCTCGCTCACCTGAGCCAACTTCGTCCTATCCTGAGTGGTGGCGATAGTGATGCAGGGACATGCGGCACAGGCGCATGGATGTGGGGTTAGGTGGGAGCATGATAGCAACAACACTTGGCGAGAGCGGCGATGGAGGGGGCGTGGCTGTTTGTGACGGTGACGCTTCGGGTGTTGATGTGTGATGGTGGATCCTACGCCGAGCTCGAAGGCCTCAGCGGTGTGTGTGCGTCGTTCAATGAGAGTGGCGTCGGTGGTGTGTGTAGGAGCGATGCATCGGGGGCGCGGTGCCTCGCAGGGTGTGATGGGCGGCACGTGTGGTCATGTAAATTTTTTTATAGGTTTGATAAACAGTACTGAAAATTTAATTTCTTGATTAGATTAATCAAATAGTATATGTAATTAGGAAAATTAATCTGCAATATTACGCAATTCACTTATGTGCTTCGAACTTATGTACAGCAAGTAGAAGATTAATCGCTTATGTCGAAATTCTATGCAGGTAGAAAATATTGTTCGGCCTTGTAAAACTTCGTACTAATGATGTGTTGTAAGACGATGATGATTGTTGTAGATCAATTCTAATACCAATCAAGAATAGACGAAGAACAATCACAATAGATGAACACAAGATAACAAAAGATCAACTATTTTCTCTCTTTATTAATTAATAGGTTGATTCTATTGTACAATGGGGTGTTCTATTTATACCCCTAAAACTTGAGATGTAGTATCCAAATTCACTCATAAAAACTAAAAGCCTAGATATACCTCAACAAGGAAAACAAAGAGTCCATCTAAATATATATTCACCGAGAGTCCGGTTATTATTACTTCATTACAATTCGGAGGTTCCAGGAGCTCTGGGAGCATCCACGTCACCTCTGCTTCTCGTCCGTCCGATAGCGTCGTCCGACGGCCCGGATCGCGCCACATCGCCTCAGACCGAACGAAGGCATAAAACGGGCTCATGCTAGCTCTGCGTTCGACTCCCCGTGGGCGCACGTGCGCAACGTATTTTACAGCGTGACATGTGGCACCCCCGCGCTCATTTTTTTTGCCGAAAGACCCCCGTGAGTTTTGAAAATTGCGTAAAAAACCTTCTTACCGAAAAAGCGCCACAAATCCTCAAAAAATCCGAAAAAATACGTTTTGATCCATTTTTCCCGTTCCGATCCATTTTTACCGGGAAAACTTATTTTCCCCAAAAATATTGCTCCGAAATGCCAGAAAAAACGCAAAAAAAAAAAAAATCAAAAAATCCGAAAAAATACATTTTTATCCATTTTTTCGTTCATAAAAACAAATACGTTTTCCCGCTTCAGTTAGCGGTCACGTGCGCGGCGCTGACCATCTTTTAACTCTCGAGCACCTTTCGGTACTGGGCTTCCAACTAACTTCACCGTGTTGATCTGTTGGATGTGTTAGGAAACCGGATTCGTATCCGATATGGACTCTTCCTTATCTCTAAGCAGAACCGCTATATATAGGAGGCAGGGGGTCACCCCATTGTAGAAAGCTTATCTGAGAATAATAGCGAGGCCCGTTCCTCTTCATATTGTGTCTCTCTTTCTCCCTGTCTATTCTCCACTTGAGATCTATTAGGCAACCCCGGACTATTCGATAGCGAGGTTGTCTAACACGTTATCAGCACGAAGCACTACCGGTGAAGGATTGAAAGGTGAGAACGGTAAGAATCGAGGATTGAATCTAATCGCTCGTTTACATTTATGCATGCATCTAATCAGCAACCTGGCTTCTGTCTGTGGCCGATTTTCACAATCGGGTACGAAGTCACTTGTATGAAACTACAATACATGAAGTAATAGATCGGCATGGAGGCCGCATCTGGCGCAGCGCTATCTTCTCGATTGCGACGCGCATCGTTCCTATGCGCTGGCGCCTGTGATCGTCGACTTGAAACAGTCCTGTTGCAGAGACACGGTAAAATTTGCTCCTCGACCCGGCCAGTAGAAACAACCAACACCGACCGGCACTCATCCTTGCCGCCGCCACACCTCGAAGGGTCGCCCAGTCGGACTTCCGTCTGAGAATAAAAAAGATCGGCCGGCACCACCTTAGCCAATCCATCGTCGCGTGGTTGGAAAACTTTTAGTCAGTACGCATATGAATATTTTAGCAAAGCATGCAACGTGCAAAGCATCGCACATGGAGAAGTTGTTGCATGCTAGGCATGGAGACCTTGTCCATAGCGAGCACTAGCGGTCCTTTACCCTTGTGGCGGCGAGCGACTTGGAGCACTTGCATGTATGGACATGAAGTCCAGTTGAAGCCTGCTACCGTGTTTCCTCGCCCATAAGCCGTCTGTCTGGCCATGAAGCGCGACACTCACACTAGTGCGCTCGAAGCCACCGCGGCGGAGCCACGCAAACCACGGCGCTGGCCCGACGCCTACGCGCATGAAGCCCGCGCATTGCCGGGCTGGTCAGCTGCTACTTTCGGCGCCTCCTGCGATCCGTCACCTTGACCGGCCTCGGTCCCAACCACCGAGCGGTGCTCGTCTGCCGCGACTTGCGGCTCTGCTTGGCCGTCGCGCTAAGCTTCTTTCGATGATGGCCGGCACTTTCGATCTTGAAGCCGTCAAAGCGGCCCGTGCACCACCGATTGGAGCTCGGCTCGGCGATAACCCGCCGCCAGAAGTCCGGCCCGCGGCCGCCGGCCGCTGGCGAGCGAGCCGCCCGCCATCGTGCCCGCGCTCGTGTAGCGCGGCCGCATGCGGCGATCCGCCGCTTGATCAGCTCCACCAAAAAAAAACGGAAGCTTGAGTCTGCCGACCAGCCGCTTGATCAACCGTCGGCTCCAGTGCGCGCCACTACACCACGATGACCAGACCGCCCGTCATGTTTGCGGCGGCGATGTCTTGCCCGTCGCCGGACCGCGTCGATGGAAGGCTTCGATTTGCTCTGGACATGAAGTCCAATTAGTTCTTGGACATGAAGCTCAATGCATGAAGGACAATAGCATGAAATCAATGCATCAAGTCCAATCTTTGAATGGACATAAGTCCGATCGGGTGAAGACTTGAAGCCATGATTTATCGATTACGGAAAGGATGGCGCATGGGAGAGCAAAGGATCTTACCCATACGCCCCCTCCAGTTATTTAATCCTTTCTTTTTCGAAAAAAATAAATTGAATAGTAGCTCAAAAATTGCTTGGAAATTAGCAGAAATTATGAAAAGTGCTAGAAAAATTTCAGAATATTTCATATGGCATAAAATGAGAACATGAGTGGTTGGGATTTGATTTTGGTAATGAATAAACAGATATGAGACAATTGGTGTCTAGGAAAACACACATGAGGCTTGGTTCTTTAATTGGCACGAGGAAGCGGGGAAGTGCTCCTCCCTCATGTGAGCCCTAGGGGCGAGTTGACACTGGCTAAGAGTCAAATTGACAGAGATATTCATTACCTGTTTTCGTTCCCAGCCAACAAGAATTATATAAGTTGTAATTAGACTTATGCCATGTTTTGTTATCAAGTGATGCTGGAAAATTGCTGTATAATTAACAGAAAATTGCCAAATACTAAGAAAAATTCGGAAATTTAGAAATTTATTTCGCATTTATGAATTTATGAATTGTGCAATTATTGTTTATTGAATATTTATGAATCTGTGTATATATGAATCTACATCTATGAATCTTGTATTTATGAATCTTGAAATTCTTGCTTTCTTTTAGTTTCTTGGAAATTCATGAGAATTTAATTATGCAATTATGAATCTTGCAACCACTCCCTATTAGATTACAGAAGTAATCTAATGAAAAAGAATCTTTTGAATATGCAAATACACAGTATTATTAAATGTGAGTTTGAAGAAGCCCGACCCGAAGGTCAGAACTATCTCACATGGGCATCGAGTTTGAAGATCATACTTGCGAGCAAGCTCCAAGTGCCACCACTTAGGGTCCTCGAATGACCATGGCTATTGCCGAGCAAAGCGATCAAATTTTGTACTCCCAGGGTATCACTTTTCAGCCACTATGAATAATGAATACATGGTGAGGTGAAATACACTGAAGTTCTGGTGCTTGAAGCGATTAGAAACTCAAGCCCACCATCTTGCTCCAAGCAGCAAGATTGGGTTACTTTGAAGTTTTGCAGGCTATAGAAGCGATTGGTTGTTAATGAATTTTGATTAATGAATTGTAAGCTCTCGAAGAGCATACATTTTCTTTTCTCATGAATCTAATTTCAATATATTATTTATTCCAGAATTCTTTATTTATAAGCAATATTTGAATCACTTTGCTACTATATGATTAGAATTATTTTTCTTTTCATCTAGAAATCGTGTAGCACCCAATGGAGGAAATATGCATTGTTGATAGTGGCACAACAAATACCATCTTAAGAGAGTCGAAATACTTCCGAGCGATCACGAAGAAGCTGGAAGGATTACGACAATCGCGAAGCGATACTTTTATAATAGGCTCGAGGAAGAGCCATACATTATTATTGCCAATGGGTACAACTTTGGTAATTGAAGAAGCCCTCTTGTACCACTGAATCAACTTCGCACTCTCTTAAGTTTCAAGGATATCCGCGCCAATGGGTTTTCAACGTAGAAACCAATGAAGAAAATGGCAAAGAACACTTGTGCATTATGAAGCAGCGGAATATGGAAAGATGGTACTAGAAAAATGTCCCTCATATGAATCTGAGTTGTACTACACGAAAATCAATGCACACATGATCTATACTTCTTTGAAGGCTTGTCTTTAGAAGCTCGAATTATTTGCTTTATGGCATTGTAGATTAGAGTCATCCTGGTCTTAGATTGATGAGAAATATAGTTAACAACTCACAAGGTCATGGCATTAATGTTAAGAATTTCTCGAATCACGAAGATTTTGTGTGCCATGCATGTGCCACTTAAGTAATAACTAGACCCTCTGTTATGAAAGTGCAACATGAAATCCACTGCATTCTGGAGCATTCAGGGGATATTTGCGGACCGATTCAGCCATGGTTAGGGCCGTTTTCGATCCTTTATGGGACTCGTGGATGCTTCACGAAATAGTCATACATGTTTCTTTGTCAACAAGGAATCATGCATTCGCAAAGGCGATATCGGATCATCGAAATTAAGAATGTTTTTTCACGATCATCGCGTGAAGTCCATTCAAATGGACAATGCCCGGTAATTTACTTCAAGGCATTTGATGATTATTGCCGCGACAAGCTGGAATAACTATTGAGCACTCTGTACCGCATATCCATACGCCAAAATGGACTAGTGAAGAACTAATAAAGAGGATTAAGTTCATTGCCAGGCCGCTCTTGCGAGTTGTAACTTGTCCAACAATTGTTGGGGACAGCCTTGATCTGTATCACGGCCTCATCAATTATAGACAATCGGCCTACAACATCCATTCAACCATGCAAACTAGTGCATTGGGTCAACTGAAGAATTGAATGTATGGTATATGTACCTATACCACCCCACGACAAGCGAAAGGGTCCTACTCCCATGAAATGCAGGATATACATTGGTTATGAAAGTGCATCCATAACCGGTATTTGGAACCCATGATTTGAGGATTTGAATCTTTTGCCCGTTCGATTGCATCTTTGGGAGATCGTTTTCCGTCATTAGGGGAGGAAATGAACCATTGAATGAAAAATCTTGAAATCATATGGCATTCCATTGGGATCCCGTGCATGACCCTCGCACTAATGAAGCAAATCATGAAGTCAAGAAGATAATCGATCGATTTGCGGAATTTAGCAAATGGCACTGATCATTTTTGTGATCGAAGAGCATGGCTAAAGTCGCATATACCAGCAAGAAATGCACCCAGAGAGGGTGGAAATACCAAAGAAAGCGAAGGTATCCCTCATCACGAGGCCTCAAAGAAAAACGAGGAGATCACGGCTTCTCAAACCCAAAGTACCGGAGGCGTCACGGGAAAGCTGGGCAAGAGGACTTACCCCTGACCAATCACAAAAAGTGCCCCAAAGCAAGAAGGGGAGCAGTTGAGACCTGGCAGGAAAGAAGCACATGGAAAAGGCAATTCCAGATCTGAACCTTCCATTGGAAGAAGCGCCGGGAAATAATGTGTGCGCACACATTGGCGGAGAAAAAACTAAAGGAACTTGCTCTGGAATGGGAAATAGCAATGAAGAGCAAGTAGAAGTGCAAGCACCCCATGATGAAATGGCCATAAACTTTGTAATAACGGGAGAATCGATGAATAGAGCAACGACCAATGTCGATGCATACTTTGCAAAGAAGATTGCCAGATCATTAATCATGATCGAGCCGCATCTCTCGCATGAGTGCAAGAAAAGGCTCGATTGGGAAGATTGGAAGAAGGCAATCACTGCGAGTTAGTTTCTCTAAACAAAGAGAGGTGTTTGGGCTGTGTGCCTTACGCCTCCCCATATAAACCCGTGGGGCACAAATGAGTTTTGTTCGGAAGAGGAATGAAAAATGAAGTTATAAGGTACAAGGCAAGGTTTGTCGCTCAAGGTTTCACTCAGCGTCCTGGGGTTGATTATGAAGAAACCTATTCTCCGGTCATGGGTGGAATTACCTTTAGATACTTGATCTCAATGGCGATCCAACTTGAAGTTGAAAATGAAGCTAATGGATGTTGTCACGGCATATTTGTATGGAAACTTGGATTAGGAGATTTATATGAAAGTGCAGGAAGGTATCCTATCGAACCAAGGCAAAGCAAGCGAGAAACCTATCTGATTAATGAAATTGGAGAAATCAACGTATGGGCTAAAAGCGATCGAGGAAGAATGTGGTACAATCGTTTGAGTGACTTTCTCTGCAGAAAGGCTACGAAGCAGCGAAGATTGTCCATGTGTATTTATACAACGATCCTGAATGGATTTTGTATAATCTCTCGTCTATGTAGATGACTTGAACATCATTAGGGCGGATGAGGAAATTGAAGAAACATGCACATACTTGAAATCTGAGTTTGAAATGAAAGACTTAGGTAAAACCAAGTTACATTTTGGGCTTGCGGCTTGAACATGTCCAAGCGGAATCTTGGTACACCAAGTATCCTACACTTGCGAAAGTGTTGGAGAGATTTGGCTTTGAAAAGGCATACCCGCCATAAAGACCCCAATGGTCGGGAAGGTCACTCCAAGCGAGACCTAGACCGTGCAGGCCCTAAAGAAGAGGGAGGAAGTCACGGGGCGGAATTCCCATACTTGAGTGCAATTGGAGCGCTCATGTACCTTGCGAATAGCACTAGGCCGGACATTGCGTTCGCCAGTGAATTTGCTAGCGGATGCGATCTGAGAACCCACCAAAAGGCATTGGAAAGGGGTGAAGGACATCTTCCGTTACCTTCAAGGAAGCAAAGACCTCGGCTTGTTTTAGAAGAAACAATGAATTGAATTTAGTTAGCTCGCGTCTTTGGGTACCTATCGGACCCATATCGGCAAGTCTCAAGCTGGGTATGTTTTCCTTTGGTGGAGCGGCAATATCTTAGAAGTCGTCTAAGCGGACTCTTGTCTCGGCGTCGACTAACCACTTTCGAGAAATCATTGCATTGTATGAAGCCTCTCGGGAATGTGCATGGCTTGAAGAATGGTTCACCACATCCGAGAAGTCATGTGAATTACGAACATGGAACAAACCCCCACTATTATCTATGAAGATAATGCACCTTGTGTTGCACAAGTACAAATGGGATATGTGAAGAGTAACCTTACAAAGCATATCAACCCCAAGTTCTTTTATGCTCATGAAATGCATAAGATGAGCGAGATAAAGATCTTGCATACTAAGTAAATTGTGAAAATCTCGCATGATTTATTCACTAAGTCACTCCCAGCATCTTCCTTTGGAAGATGTGTTAGAAGAATCGGGATGATAAGGCTTAGAAGTCTGATTTCGAGGAGAATTTTCACACACTCCTACATAAATCTTGAACATGAAGTTTGAGTACCCAGCGTAAATCTTGAAGATTAACATTGAAGTTTGGGTGGATTGTACTCTTTTCCTTAAGTAAGTTTTCATTGAAGTTTTTCTTACATAAGGTTTTGATGATCGCAATCCGTGCAACACGACAGCGTGTGCTATGTACTCTTTCTCCAATTATTTTTCCCAGGGTTTTATGGAGTTTTAATGAGGCATATGCATCTCATGCGATGAAGAAGTCAAGGGGAGTGTTAGGAAGCACCGGTTATCCGATATGGACTCTTCTTATCTCATGAGAACATTCCGCTATATATAGGAGGCGAGGGTCACCCCATTGTAGAGAAGCATCTGAGAATAATAAAAGCAGGGCCGTTCTCTTCATATTGTGTCTCTCTTTCGCAATACATTCTCCTTGAGATCTATTAAGCGGCAACTGATGATTCGATAGCGAGGTTGTCTAACAGGATGGAACCAACAGAGGAAGCACGGGCATGTGCGACGTACGCGCGGGTCTCCACTCTACAACGCCGTGGACTCTGTCCGCACCGCCAGCCACTCCTTGCTAACGAAACACTTTCTGTTGGGAGCACCGAGTCAACAACCTCTCCGTGTCTACCTAGCCGCCCGTGCCACGGCCGGTGCGCTCTCGTGCGCGGCGGCCGGCCAATTGGCAACCTGGCGCGCACTTCGACTCCTCACCGACGGACGAGGCGCTCGCAGGTAATGCACCAGATTAGATGCGCAGGGATCTAATTCCGCACCACCTGGCTGCGCCGAAGCGAAGCGGAACCCCCTTCTCCACGCTTTCCACCGGCTGGGAGCATCGAAAAGAAAACACGTACGATGCCGTGTGCAGGACGCTCGCTCGCACGTCCGTGCACAGGGTTCACATTCTCGCCGAAATCCCGCGAAATCTCAGCGAAATTTCGGTTTTCGGACCCCCCGAGTTCCATAATCCCGGCTAAATTAAAGAAACTCTAAAAAAATTTAAAAGTGCTACAATACCCTATAATCTCGACGAAATTTCGGTGAAATGGACCCAAATCTCAGTTTTTTGACCGAAATTTAACCAAAATTTGACCGGATTTGACCGGAGTTTGACCGGATTGGATTCTTCAAGGCATTTTCCATGTCTGACCAAAATTTCAAAAAAATTTGATGTCGTTCGAACCATTTTCCGTTTAGTTGAATTTTACCGAAATCTCGGTTATTCTCGGCGAAATTTCGGTTTTTGAACCGAAATCTCGGTAATTTCGGTTAAAAAAAAATCGGATTCAAATTTTGCTTTTTAAATTTCGTTCGGATTTCGTCCGAAATAACGAGATCTCGGCGAAAAATTGGATTTCGGTCGTTGACGAGATTTGCCCTAAAACGAAATTTTTAACCCTGTCCGTGCGCCCATAGCTGCTTAAATGGCTTCTCGATCACCGACTCCTCAGCTCGCGCTTTTGTAGCTGAGATTTTTTTTTCTACATCACTTTTTTAAAATATATAAATATTAAAGTATAAATAAATAATAGATAGTGATTATTTATCTCTTAGTTTGTTTTAGAATTTATGCAATTTATATTGAAGAGAAATGTATAAAAGTACATCTATTTTTAGTTTTGTGTTTCGACTTTAAGCGACTTTTTGCTATTTGCACCTCGGCTTATGCTGTTTTTGTCCACATAAGATCTGTGCTCTTAGCGTCTACTGTATAGTATATGGAACGCTCATGTGTTCAATTTTTTAGTTAAAATAGCTAGGTTTCTCATGAACTCCTAGTTATTAACGACAAAAACGAGTTAATTAACTAAAATAATGGTCCTAGATGGAACAATAATTTAAAGGGCCTGAAGAGTTGCTTTTGAAAGAAATAGTGCAGAAATTTCGAATTGCACTACAAATTGAAGTTTACGTTGCCAATTAATATTTTTTCCTATGACAGTTTTGGACAATTCTATTCATAAACCGCCTATGATTAATGATTAGAATGCTCTGATCAGTTTCAAATTTATAATATGATCATGCGCGCTTCCATTTCGTCCCTTCGTTTGCATCCAACTCTCGTTGCCCCCAAGATAATCCCATAATGTAAAGAGCCTACTGTAAAAATCACTTCTTTCCACCAGAGCATATCCATATATACCTGCTCATTTTAAAGAGGTCAAAGCAAGAGAACGTTCTGAGCTCCTTCGACCTCAGCCACCCTCTTTGACCTCTTCCACTGAACACTCAAACCTTCCCCCATCAATATATATATAGCGATCGAGAGCCCAACCCCCACACAACATAGATGTACACAATCATACCATTTCCTTTTGCTCTCATCCAACATCGCTCATTGCTCAGTTCACCAGCTAGCTGCTTGCATAGATCCTTTTGCTCTCATCATCATCGCTTGCAAAACAATGGCTTCTCGGAGCAGCCAAAGAAGCTGTCTGGCTGTGTGCTTCCTGATGCTCCTGGTCGTCAGCCTACGGCCGTCAGCCGCGAGGCCACTCCGGTCGGCCGGCGTAATAAGTGCGGTGGATGTGTCTGGCGAGGCGAAGGATCACCACGCGGTCGTCGACAAGTACGCGCCGCTTCTGCTCACCATGCTGCCGAGGGGCCCTGTGCCGCCGTCAGGCCCGAGTGGCGGCACGAATGAGGCCAGGAACTGATTATGTGCCACCCATGCCAACACATGGAGGGCTGCAGGGTTCCCCTTTAGGGTAGATGTATTGGTTAATACTCGTTGACGTCGAGACCTTGTTTGGGGTCCTTGTTTGGTAGGAATATTTTTGGCTATATGTTATTAAGTTGAGATTATGACCTAACTAAATAAGAACTAATTGTTGCTAGAACTACGTATAGCGTGTTCTTTGTGGTTGGTTTTGTGTATGTCATGTACAAAATGCAAGATCCGTACGTGTAGTGTAGGTTGTACATGTATACCTTTATTCTTTTGAAAGCGTTATATTATATATAAGAATAAGCAGATATATAAGTGCAGTTCCTATGTCATGAATTGAATGTGATTTATGCAAAACAAAAGAAGATGTGTGCATCACTGTTTATCAGTAGTATTTGCCTCAATATAAGATCTGGAATAAAAATATTGCGCATATTTCCAACAATCCAGAAACCTTATTTGCGATATTTTTATGATTCAGCAATGGCTAATCCATCGGATGCTATGAAACCTGAGAGGTTTTCTGGTGCAAATTTCCGTAAATGGCAGACAAGGGCCAAGTTTTGGCTCATGTCATTGGGGCTGTGGTGGGTGATCCACCCGCAGTATCCATTTACTGATTGAAGCGATACATGCGATTTGATAGTGCAAACAACACTGCACTAGGCTGCCTTCTGATCATTTTGGCAGATCAGCTCTACGATGTGTATATGAACTACACATCTGCCACTGAGTTGTGGGATGCACTTGACCAGAAGTATCACGAGAGAGGGCCGGTCATTGGTATGCGTGTGCGAGCAATTCTTCGATTTTAGCATGGATGGCGCTAAATCGATTGTTGCACAAGCACACGACCTCCAGCTACTGGTTGGCGAGATTGCGCACTTGGGTTGTTGTCGGGACCCGAATGTGCAAATCCGGACACTCTGTGTATTCAGCACTAATTCAGGATCACGCTAGTACACACAGTCTCAACATAGATGAATATCACAATCATACACAGCGGAAAAGAGAAATAACACAAATATAGAATATAAACTATTGAACGACCTTAAGGTCAACCTTACATTTGTGAGGCCTTGACGGCTTCAACTCCAAATAAGCAGCAACGGAACGAAGAACATCGGTGAATCCCATCAATACGCCATAGGCAACTGACAGGGTTCGACTCCTAGATAATCGTCTTCTCACGGAACTTCTTCTTCTTCGACGATGTAAACTTTTGCTCACTGGTGATTGTTTTTTTGCAAGGGGTGAGTACATAAAGCACTCAGCAAGTCATGCACAGAATGCAAGTCCAATAACTATATGCATGGCTTATTCCAAGTAATAGGCTGAACGGTTATTTTGCAGAAAACAACAATCACAAATAAACATAATAGATTGTAAAGAGGTAAAACAAATAATGACAGTAATAGATTTCACAGTTATTTCACAAGTAACCATTCCACATCCTTAAACAGTTATCACTTTTCCACAGGCAAACTGCCTCCAATCCCAATATCAATTTTATGAAAAGCTAACCCTTGACTGTAATCCCCGAGCATTGTCCAGTACCGCGGACACGGCTATTCGAATAGATTTTACACTCTGCAGAGGTTATGCACTTTACCCACAAGATATAATCCACTCACCACGTCAGCCGTGACTCGCCATACAAGAGTATGCGATTGAACGATCATAACAAAGTCTTTCGGAAGCCTCTAACTACACAAGTGAACCTCTCCGGTTTTTGCCATACACCATCCCTTCCCTTAGCAAAGGCGAAGTATGGGACCGACATACCGTTGGATGGGTACCATGCCGCAGCCCTGGTACGCTCCCCCTTCAAGCTACACAAATGGTGTAGTTGACACCCCGAGGTATCACAAGCAAGTTATTAGCGACTTAATCAACTAGGTCCGTCCCATTCCGGACATGTGGTTGCATGATTGACGCAGTTCAAAGGCTTGCAAGGTTAAGTCCTTAGGCGACCAGGGCAAGACTACCCGAAGAACCAAATCAACCTTTCCGGTGCCACACCTGGCCCACCCGATCATAATCTTGCCACTTGCCCCGACCTAAATCATTTTATCACCCCAATTGATTATTGCGCAACACAATGCCAACAACAACTCAACATCATTGAAGAAGTACGAATACCTCCACATATCAACTTCATCGTGTCGGCAACACGTCGCACCATTCCAAAATACATTGCATATTTCATTAGT
The DNA here is from genome assembly GCA_036346355.1 of Rhipidocladum racemiflorum. Lineage (NCBI taxonomy): Eukaryota > Viridiplantae > Streptophyta > Magnoliopsida > Poales > Poaceae > Rhipidocladum > Rhipidocladum racemiflorum. The sequence goes on along the minus strand of CM070577.1, from coordinate 42,883,956 downwards.
CAATATTGAGCTTTTGTATTTCCAAAATGATGTCAAAGGTATGTTGCAAGACTAAGCAGCTACTGATGGTCTAAATAACCCATGTCGGCAAAGTATTTAGCTACCAACTATTAATCAACAAACCTAGGGTGACAAATGAATCATGGCGTACAACTATTATAGACAAGGTGGCAATAACAAGTAGGTTAAATATCTAATCCCAAATTAATTGAAATCAGTTCATATCCAACTAGCATGCAATAATTTAAAACAACATAATTTTCAAAAAGGGGATCAACATGGTCAAAGCACAACTTGCCTGGCCCTTGCAACTTTTACTGTTTTTTACTCTTTATCCTTGATTCTTGATCCTCGACCTTCGATCTTCACTTCCTTGATCTTCAGCCCGTAGAACGATTTCCGGACGACGCGTCTAACGATTAAAGAAGAAGAAATACAAACACATTCAAAAGACAAATCAAGTAAAACTCTAAATTAAGAACAAATAGCATTGGCACAACGGCTTAAATGAATTTAGGAACTTGAACGGATTAGATCGAAGAGTTGACAAAAGAGAACGGCTTCGGGAAAAACACCGAAAAGGGAAAGATTAATAACTAGGAAAGAAAGAATAATATTCCGAAGAATATTTCTTCCGAAGTTATTATCTTGATTGGACAGATAGCGACATATGGGCTCTCGATCTACAGATCGGGTCCATAAGGATATGTTAGTTCACAGTGAACTAAACTGATTCTCGAAGTTGACTTTTGTTGATCGAACGGACAGAGTCAAACAAAAGAGAGACGGATAGATCGGGCACAGGGGTATGACAGATGGCCAATGGTCTATCGACCGTCCACGAAGGAATTCTCGATTAATGGCAGATTAGGTTTTCAAGGATAAGACAAGACATGTGTCTTACCACGATTGAAACAACGGAAAAGATTGCAAAGATAACGACGCGGCTCACGATGAACTTAGTCCATCGAACCGGTCTTAGGTTACGGTTTTGATTCGGCTTTGAAGATGACATGACGATGAGGCTAGGCTCATGTCATGATGATAGAGAAGACGAAGGCATCGCACTAGGATCTGTGCATGAATGCACGCATGCGATGACAACGAAGCGATGAGAGCCAAGCGTTAACTATGAAGCGTTAACGGCGAAACGTTAACGGCAGGCGTGCAGCCAGGCGTTAACGGTGAAACGTTAACGGCGAAAACGTTAACTACGAGCGTTAACGGCGAACGTGCGGCGAGCGTTAACTACGGAGCGTTAACGGCGGAACGTTAACGACGGAACGTTAACTACGGAGCGTTAACGGCGGAACATTAACGACGGAACGTTAACGACGGAGCGTTAATGACGGAGCGTTAACGGCAAAATGTTAACGGCAAAACGTTAACGGAGGAACGTTAACTGCGAAACGTTAACGGCAGAGCGTTAATGACGGAGCGTTAACGGCAGATCGTTAACGGCGAACGTTAACGACGGAGGTCAAACAATGATAGATACTCATGAAACAAGATAGCGACCGTCGGTGCAACAACTTGGCCGCGATAAAATGCTACCAATGATGGCTAACCGATACGCAAACCGGTAACAACGGTTTAGGCCGAAAGACGACGGTTTCAGGCCGGAATCGGGCTCCGACGGCAAACGGAGGCCAAAAGAATTCTAAAGAAGGACCAAGACAGTACATGATGATCCACCGGATGCGACAACACGGCCGGAGCAAGCTAAAATAGCCGGCGTCAAAAGGCGACGCGCGGCGACGGCTAAACGGCGGCCTAAATATATAAAAAAAATTCCAGAGGATGGGATGGCAAAGGGAGAATGTCTACTACGTAGAGCGCAGCGAGGCGAACTCAACGGTATAGGCGAATTTTGCGGCGCCCCTCCGGATTAATCACAAACTGCCGATTAACGGGTTTCGGATCTAAACTTTGGTCGGCCATAACTTCTAGAATAATGATCGGAACTTAACGAAATTTGACAGAGAGCTAGATGGGACAAAGAGGCACACCGTGACGCAGGTGGCTTAAAGAAATACCTTCTGGAACAGCGGAGAACGCGCAAGGAAGTTTGCAGCTGTTTGAAACGCAGTCTGATCGCAGTCTGATCGGGGAAAATATTTTTTTTGCCAAATCCAGTGGGAAAAACCGTGAGTCAATATGTGCATCACGTATAGGACATCCCCAGGAGTCTACACAAAACATTTCACGGTCAAACTCGAAAAATTGAGGGAGTTATGGCCTCGGCAATATTCAAGATTGAAACGGCCATAACTTTTGATCCCCTGGGCCAAATTGGCTGAATTTTGGACAGAAAATATATGGTACCTTGTGGCACACCATGGCGAACACGGATCTTGAAAAGAGTTGACGAGTTGCCCGAGACGCGTCTCCAAAGTTCGGCCAGCGTTCAGGCGACGTTCGGGCGACATTGGATGGTTTCTCGGGTTTGGAGAAGATCCATGGGGGTGTGGATGCGTGGGAGAGACCATGGAAGGGCTATACCAAGTTGGGGTGGCGGCTAGGTCAAGAAAAATCAAGTTTGGACGCGTTTGAAGCAAAAACGGATCTTATAGGCATTAGATCGAGCAGTTTCCGTGCACGAAACGGACTGGGCTACGTGGCGCTTCGTGGGCTCGACATGTGGCCCAGGTGGGGGCACACAGGCGTGCGCGGCTTGCTGGCCCGGCTGGCGTGGTTGACCCGGTCGGCCTGGCGCGTGGCCCAGCGGTTGAAGCGAGTTGGGCCGGCTGGCCTGGCTCGGCTGGGTGGTGGCGGGGTGGGCTGGCGGGATGGGTTGGGCCAGCTGGCGGGGTGGCCCAATGGGAGGAGGAGAGATTTAGCCCAACGCAATTTTCGATTGTTCAGTAATTTTCGAATTAAAACAATTCCACAAAATCAAATAAATCATTTAGCGCAATAAAAATACCCGAAAAATTCTAGAAAATATTTTGAGACATTTTGAACTCAAATAAAATATTTGCAACAAAATTTTATATAAACTTTTCCAAATAATTAATTAATTTCAAATGAAAGGCTTAGTTTAAATTAATTCCAAATAAATTCGATAAATAGCAAACGAGCTCCGAAAAATCTCAAAAATTACAGAAGAAATCCTTGGAGCACAAGGAATCAAATAAAATAAAATTTATTTTATTTGAGGTTTATAATAATTAAATTAAATTGTTTTAGCTTTTAGAAAATTCAAATCAAGCTTTATAAACGCGAGAAAATCAACGAAAATTTTTGGGAAGCTAAACTAACCAAAAATTTTTGAAAACCCAAAATTTGGGATGTTACAAATCTCCCCCCTTAACAGAATCTCATCCCCGAGATTCAGGGCTGACTATAGAATTAGGTTCAGGGGGACTCAACTATTGAGCTTCTTCGACTTCCAAACAACTGTACACTGGACATGATCATTTCTGAACAAACGCTTGGTAACATCCAAAATTTTGTAGGCTGCTCCTTGCGGATGAGATCCTCTTACAAGTCCACTAACTCCAACTGTGTCTGCTTCTTTGGCACAAGAAGGCACTTCTTCTACGGAAAATCTTGACACATTCTCTGTCGGGAAATCTTGAACGTCTCCTGCACTCATGCTGACGTTTCTGGCAACTCCATTGATAGGCTCCTTGCTTCTGTTCCTGAACACTTGATTTTCTGCTTCCTCTAGAAATTGGACAAGCTGTATCTGACAACAAAGCTTATATGCAATTACGCGGTCTTCAACAGGACTTGGATAGCATTCCGATTGGTCTGGCACTATCTTTGTCGGCTTGATTCTTTAGCATTGACTAAAACTCTGTATCAACTGAATACTCCTTCACAATTCACTTTCTGACGCAAGTGTCTCGGTAGGGGTAGGACTAGGATTGAAGTGGGCAGGTAAAACATCTTTTCTCCTAGGACAACTATTAGCAAAGTGTCCCGGCTCATTGCATCTGAAGCAACACTTGACTGACATCTGTTGGTATCCTCCTGATGTAGCACTGGTATTGGTAGGGGTAGAGCTGAGATCGATGCGATCAGCGGTGATCACCTTCTTCTGAGAGTAGTGGTTAGCAAAATTTCCTGACTGATGACAGGCAAAGCAAGTTCTAGACAGCAGGCTTCTTCCTTGAGAACGTTTCACTAGGTTCATGTTATGGAAACTCTGACCATCGGGGCGAAGCATAGGTGAAAGTGCCTCGAACAAAATCTGAGCAGTATGGTAACTGAGTTGTTGAGGGGCACTCCTCATTTGCTGTTGCGGTGGTCCTTCTTGACAAACTTTCTGATGCTTGTGGTAGCCTTCCAATTCCTTGCACTCATCTTTTAGGTTAAGGCCTTTGTTAACCAACTCCTCTTGCTTCAACTGACTCCTTACGCGAATTACTCTCGTAGTCTTACCACTCACTTTTGGTGTTATAAACTTTACTGCAGTAATTTCTGGAATGATCATGTCTTCAGAAATTGCTTGATCTTTCTGTGGGCATTCCTTAACACAATGACCTAACTCACCACAGTTGTAACATGAATGTTTGGATCATCGTGCTAGGTTGATGGGGCATTCTCTAGGCCAATGACCTCATTTATCACACAAGAAATAATTCCATGGTGACCAAGTATTACTGATTTCCTGAGGTAGATGGATAGGGTTGACATGCTTCTTCTTCCTTTCTTCACATGGCACAGCTGGTGCGGATGACAATCCTTCTCTTTTTGCTAACTCTTGAGCAATGACAGCTCGAAAATTCTCTCGCTGATGCCAAGTCACAGCGGTCACTACTGAATCCAGGGAACATTGAGATGGGCAGTGATCACGGCCTTCGCCAAGATAGCATGTGATGTTGCACATAGGACATTCTCCGGGTAAATGGCTTCCTTCACAGCTGGAACAATTGATTACCTGTTAATCAGCAGCGTGTCCTATTTCTCCACATCGGATGCATGCACGGTCTTCTGACTTGTTTGGTTGACAACACTTCAAAGAACAATGTCCAGGTATGGTATCGAGTGTGGAGGCACCATTCTTCCTTGAGCTTACTATGGTTCCACTGTCTTCTGACGAGGTGAAGATCCGACAAAAAGGTGGTGGTAAACTCTAACCAAGTGATGGTATGTTCATCCTAAGAGGTGGCGTAGAAACCTCTCCCTCAAACTAATGCATCTCCTTCTAACTGGCACGTAGTGTCAAGGCCCTGAATTTCAAAATTCCTGGGAAGTCCGGAGTATCCGGATTTAATGTCCGGAATGTCCGGATACAACCTGGAGTATCTGGATAAAACCTCCAGAGTATCCGGCCTGGGTCCAACTGAACGCCTTAACCCAGAGTGCCCGGGTTAAATGTCCGGAGTATCCGGGTTAGTCAACCGAACACCCCAACCCGGAGTGTCCGTACTAATTGTCCGGAGTGTCCGGATTTATCGGGGTGAGAATATAAGTGTCCGTTTTCTTGGCTCCCTACCACATTTCTCTTCCCACCCATTTGCTCTCCTGTACTCCGGCGACTCCTCCACCCCGAGCTCCACTCCGGTGACTCCCCACCGGCCGGTGAATCTCCGTGGCTCCTCCCCGGTGTCCTCAAGCTCCTCCCCAAGCCGGTGTTCTCCTTCTTCTACCCGGCTACTCCATCCTCTTCCTCCTCCTCGAAGGTAAGGTCCCTTCCGGGAGTTGATTCGTGGGTTTCTTGGGTTCTAGGGCCATCCACAGTGGGGTTAGGGTTTGGATTTAGATTTCGGAGTTGGGGATGAACTTTGGAGTTCTCGGGTTTTGAGGTGTGGTGATTCTTGGGTTGGATTTGGGACTTGGGTTGGTGAATGTGGGTGCTAGGGTGGTAGATCGGGTAGCAATGATGCCATCCCGAGAGCTAAAATAGGTTTGGTTGGGGTTTACTCTAGCTAGCGCCGTTTTCTCGAGGTTTGGGCTAGCTCGAAGCTTCTCTGACCTGCAAGGTGTACAAAAGTCGTAGATCGGATCGTTGTGAAGCCGTAGAGAGTGGTAGGACTTCCATCCCTAGGTCGTGATGGACCAAATGCTCCTGGTCCGGAGTATCCGGACAAAAGGCCCGGAGTGTCCGGATTATCCGGACTGTCCGAAAAATTATCCGAACTATCCGGACTGGCTGGTCTGTCTATCGCGCGGAATTTCCGTCAATTGAGCTATTACTTGGGGGTTTTACAATTGTACTTCATTCATATGCATTGCATGCATCTTATTTATGCATTGTACCCGTGTAGAGAGCGATCCCGCGGGACTTGACTCCGCGGTGACTGAGGGTGCTACCGGAGAGCTAGCTACCACCGACCCGCAAGCAGAAGAACAAGGCAAGCACCTATGCATCTTCAACCCTGTGTAACTATATTTTTGCGAATCAATGGCTTAATTGTGAATTACGTATTGCATTAGGAATTGAATTGTGGGATAGGATTAGATCCTAATTGTTGCACATACCCTCCTTCATACTTGTCGAACACTTCCGTCGAAGCTAGATTATGGGTATTAATTGTGTCATGCTTAGTATGCTTAGAAGTCGGGTTGGGCTAAGTGGTGGAAGGCTCCACCTCTTGAGATTATTTACTTCACAAGTGTTGGGTTGCAATGGGTTACTTATGAGAAATTGAATGGTTGAAATTGGAGACCGGGCGGGAGAGTTGGACGTTTGGGTAAGGAGACCCAAATGTGGTAGTCCCGCCTGAGTCAGCTAAGGACCGATCCGATGTTTAACTGTGGCTGAGCACCATTAGGTTGATCGCATGCCCGATTATGGTACGGTAAGCCGCTCTTTCATCGCATGCTGTTCGATGAGCCATGCCCTCATGCGGTTGGACGTGGTTGAGGGCGAGGCCTAGGCCGGCTCTCGAGCGCCAAGTCGGGCTTGGGCCGCTCGAGGGGGTGCTAGGTTTTCGGGCCGCATGAAGATGCCTCAACGAATGGGTATGGATGGGAGGGGGTTGACATGAGGTTCCTTTGTGGCACATGTCGTGTGATCAATGCTTCCCTGCAGGGTTAATTAAGCGATTCGAATTGCTGCGCTCTCGGATATGAGCATGCTTGGTCAGCTGTTACTACACGTAGTAATAACTTGAACTGAAGTTCGCCGTTGGGCTTGAGCTCGAAACGAATGTGGAATAATTGTTGTTAATCGTTAGATGTTAACTTCATTTAGTGGTAGACGCTGTTACAACCGTTTTAAAATTATTAATTGAGTAGTTCGAGTAACTAAACAACAAATGATAAGTAATTCAGCAACAGTTTACCTTGAGCCTATTCCTTGCAACATCCAAATGCATATCCTTTTGGAGTCGGTCATATATGGACCACGGGTAAGACTTGCGAGTACCTTCTGTACTCAGGCTTCTGCTTTTGTGGTTTTGCAGGTGACGATCCAGCGGGGTGTGAGTTTTGCCCCTCATGCATCGGTGGCCAGGCGGGGCACCGAGTAGAAAATTTGTCGGCAGCGTGTGCACCCAGAAGTGTTCAGGGCATAACACTTCCGGAGGAGTTTTACTTTTGTTATATAGGATAGGGTTGGATCTTTTGGTTGTATAGCTACGCTTGTGTTTTGTAATGCCATTTCGTTCTCTTTCATTTTGTCTTGTGGGTGCGTTTGTTTGGTCGTTCTTTGGCCTTCCGTGTGCCGTGTTGTGTGTTTTGTTGCTTCCACGATTCTTGCGCCTCTGGTAGTTAAGTTTGGGGCTCGATGCCCCTTTGTGCGAATTGAGTTTTGATATGGCTTTGGGAACCGGTATGTGGAGATCCTGGGCAAGTTTCGGATCGCATACCGGGGGAATACCGGGATGGTTGTCGAATTGCTTGGATGTCCTTAGAGTTGTCTCGATTGGGCTTGGGTGTTAGCACCGAGATCACCTCCGGTGATTTGTTGCTAGGATCCAAATCTGATGGGAGCAACTGTTCATCCAACAACTCGACGACGATCTGGGCGGCTCCTCTCAGCGCTGATATCAGAGCAAGGCGCACAAAGACGGACCCCAACTTGACGACCAGTTAGGAGATTGTTTAGGAGTGTCATAATGCATTAGGTAGAAGGTAATACTTATCCCCACCCTAGGTTATAGTGGTGAGTGTGAGGGTTACGTTGGAATCGTGCATCTCATCTCATATCATGCATGTGCATGGCCATCTGCATCGTGTGTTGTGTTTTGGTGTGTTAGACTTGTGGGACTCCATTGTGGAGTGCTACCGTCTAAAGTGGGGTCAGTTCAGGGTTTTCTGCGTTTAGGACTTGTCCTTTCCGTGAAGGTTCTAACTCTTGTCGTATGACCTTGGTTAACGACAGAATGAGGACCCGTGAAGGCATGGGCGGTGATTATGATGCTGGGCGATCACAGCCTGGCCATGGCGATCCGCCTCCTCCTCCCAACGTGCTGGATATCTTGCTGCGATCTGAGCAGAACCAGCAGACCACCAATAGGATCTTGGAGATCTTTGGTCCGTAACTGCACTGCTCAAGGTGGCCGCGGCGACGGACGAGGCCGGCAGAACGGCTATCTAGACTTCCTCCACACCCAGCCATCGACTTTCTCTCGGGCCAGCGACCCTTTGGAGGCTGATGATTGGCTGCGCACGATAGAGCAGAAATTCGCTCTCATCCAGTGTGAGGACCTTCAGAAGGCTCACTTCGTAGCGCAGCAGCTTCAGGGTCCTGCCGGTGCTTGGTGGGCCAACTACCGGGTGATGCAGCCTGCCGGTCACCAGGTGGCGTGGGCGGAGTTCCGTGAGGCTTTCCGGGCGTACCATATCCCGAAAGGTCTCATGGACATCAAGAAGCAGCAATTTCTGGCCCTCAAACAGTTGGGCAAGTCCGTGATGGACTATTCCCGGGAGTTCAATTATCTGGCTCAGTATGCTCCGGAGGAAGTGGATACCGATCAGAAGAAGCAGGGTCGGTTCATGAATGGGTTGTCCGCCAAGATGCAGGATAAGCTATCGGTGTGCGGCTTCGCCGACTTCAATGATTTGGTGAGTTGGGTGATCACCGTTGAGCACAAGATGAGAACCCACCAAGAGGAGAAGAAGCGAAAGCGAGGCACACAGTTCTCGATGGGCGCTAGTCATAGCGGCCCGGATCGTTTCCTCTGCCACCACCGAGGGCCCCTACTATTGCACCTCCCCTGCCGACTGGGATGGCCCGACCTCCTGCGGTTGCTCCTCGGCCTCCACCACCACAGTCGGGGACACGGGCGATAGCGACCGCTGGACCGGGCCCATGCTACAACTGTGGGTGTGCGGGGCACTTCATCAGAGACTGCCCATTTCCAATACGGGGCAACAATTCTACCGCCCCACGGCTTCCAGTTGCGACAGCACCACCTCCACTTCTAGCGCCAGCCCGTGGCCGTGTCAACTACGTTGATGCTGAGGAGATTCCAGAGGGCAACACAGTGCTGACGGGTATGTTCTGCATTAATGGGCTTTCTGCTAGGGTATTGTTTGACTCGGGGGCATCTCATTCTTTCATTCGTAAGGAGTTCGCCATGCACCATCAGATGAGAGTGAGTAGAAGCGCCACTCCGTTTCTTATTGAGGCGCCGAGGTCAAAGATTGTAGTGAATCAAGTAGTTAAAAAGGCGTCGGTGCAAGTTCAAGGGGTTCCCTTCACGGTTAATCTTCTACTTCTTGACCTTCGGGGATTGGATGTCATTCTAGGCATGAATTGGCTGATGCGCCAACACGCCATCCTTGATTGTTCACGCCGCACCATCTCACTTAAGGGACCAAGGGGCGGTTGGCTGACGTTACTTCTTGATGAGGGCAAGGCCACCCTCTGTTCCCTGAATGGTACTGAAATCGAGGAGATAGAGTCCGTTCCAGTGGTGTCTGAGTACCCGGATGTATTCCCAGCAGAATTACCGGGGATGCCACCTGATCGGGACATCGAATTCGTGGTGGAGCTTCAGCCCGGTACTGCTCCCATATCCAAGCAGCCGTACCGGATGCCACCCAATGAATTGGCCGAGTTGAAGAAGCAACTGAAGGAGTTGATGGATAAGGGCTTCATTCGCCCGAGCTCCTCGCCTTGGGGCTGCTCGGCTCTATTCGTGACCAAGAAGGATGGCTCACTTCGCCTCTGCGTGGATTACCGTCCCTTGAATGCTGTCACTATCAAGAACATGTACCCCCTGCCTCGGATTGATATCCTGTTTGATCAGCTTGCTGGTGCACGGGTGTTCTCTAAGATTAACCTGAGACTCGGGTACCATCAGATCAAGATCCGGGCCGAAGACATCCCGAAGACTGCTGTAACACCCCAAAATTTTGCTTTCCTTAAATTCATGTGTGATTTGGCACTTTGGTGAATTTTTGGAATTTTCTGGAATTTATTTGGATTTATTTGGAATTTATTTGAATTTATTCCATTTTGAATTAATTAAAGAATTAAACTTTGCAAATAAAATTTTGTTGGAAATATTTTATTTGAGTCCAAAATGATCCAAAATATTTTCCAGAATTTTTCGAATTTTTACGAGTTTTTGCTATTTTTAATGAATTAAATGAATTATCGGGAATTATTTTAAATATTAAATCGCTGGAAATTCAACTCGGTCGAGTATCTTGTTCATCCGATCGAAGTCGGAACCGAGTCGGACTCGAGTCCGACCGAGCGATCGACTCGACCAAACCCACTCCTAACCTAATCGATCCGCCGGTTGGATCGGGATCCAACGGTCGGATTGGACCGCCGGCTCGAGCCCGAGTCGGTCGGATCCGCTCGCGTGAGCAATCGTAGCCGCTCATCGCGACACGTGGACGGTCCCCGACCATCGTCTCCATTCCGAATCCCGGTAGGAGAGCTCCGCCGTGACCAAGCGGGACACGGTTAGGGTTCGATTTGCGCGCACGCGTCGGCAAGATTTAAGGCGTGGACCCGTCCGAGAATCATCGTTCGACGCCGCCCCTTTTTCCCCAAGCCACACCGCCGAAGTCGCCGTCTTGGCCGAGGAATTGCTCGCCGTAGTAGGGTTAGGGCTTCGCCAGGTTCGTCGCGCCGCCGCCCGTCAAGCCGTCTCGCCGTGTTGAAGCCCGGATCTGGAACCGCAAGAGCAAGGCGCATCGGACCGCACCATCCACCTCGCCGGAGACCCTCGGAAGCGCCGCATGGAAGGTCGCCGTCCTCGTCTCCGTGCCCGAGCCCCGCCCGCCACGCCATCACGATCGCGAAAGCTTACGGACCGTCCGATTCGATCGAGCGGTAGCGGTGAAGTCACGTGCTTCCAAACCCGATTGGATCTGGACCGTTGGATCAAGATCCAACGGCCCCACGATCACCTCAGGCCGTAGCGGTGTTATCGTAGGGTTAGATCTGGACCGTCCGATCTAGATCGAACGGCCCACGATCATCGAGTAGTTTTCAACGTGTTAACCACGGATCTAATCGCGGCCGTTGATTTCCAAATCAACGGACCACGATCTTGCCACGTAGCCTAGGTGCGCGCGGCGTGCAAGCGCCACGTGGGCGGCCGACATGCGGCCCGCATGTCACCGCGCCAAGCCGTCGCGCCGATCCACCGTGGACCGTGCCGCGTGGACCCGATCCATGGGCCGGACACGTGGCGGCACTGAGTGGTGCCACGTGGCATGATGACGTCATCGGCGTCATCATGGAGGCCGTTCGATCTTGGCGTCAGCAGTCACCGTGGACCAATCACGAGGATGACACGTGTCGGTGGCGCCAATAATTAATTTCGAAAAGAAAATGATTTATTAATTCGAAATAATGATTTCAGATTTTGATTCAAACTTCAAACGCTTATAACTTTTGCGTTTCAACTCCGATTTGAGTGATTCAAATTTCTAAATTTGTATAAAATTGAGATCTACCTAAATATGAATTTTATTTAATTTTTGGTAGTTCTGATTGACAGGTCTTGGTGCTGGGGATGGTGTCCTTGTTGCATTCTGTGGTTGGAATCTGAAGAATTGATTTGGTGCAACTCTCGGTATTGCGTTCCACTGGCGTGATCCTTCTTTGTTGCATCCTGCGCTTCCTATTCTCATCCAGTTCCTTGCGCTTGTCCTCAAGAATAAGCGCCTTATTCACCAACTCTTGGAAATGCAGGAAGGTGTGGGTGATCAATCCTACTTGCAATCTGAGTTAAGTCCCTTCATAAAACGAGGTATGCGGATTTATCTGTCTTACATCCTCGGTGCGTGGCGTGCTAGCTGTGTGAACTTGTTCAGGTAGTCGGCCACCGGGTGATTACCTTGCTTGATGCTCTGAACTCCTCCTTCTTAAGGTCCATGATTCCTTCAGGCACGTGATACTGTCGGAATGCAGCTGTGAACTCTTCCCAAGTGATATCTTGAGGGTTCTCTTGCGTGGCACAGAAGTTCTCCCACCATTCGGCGGCTGTTCCTTCCAGCTGATGAGAAACGTAGAGTACCTTCTCATTTCCTATGCATTGAGCCATTCCAAGGAAACTCCGAATCTGGGTCACCGTCTTTGGCTGTTCCCAATGTAACACAGCTTCTACTTTGCTTGGATCTACGGCGACTCCTTCTGCGGTCATTACATGTCCAAGAAACTCCACCTTGTCCTTCCAAAAGTCACACTTGCTGAACTTGGCGAAAAGTTGCTGTTCCCTCAGCTTTTCCAAAACTCGCCTTAAGTGTTCTGCATGTTCACTCTCTGTCTTGGAGTAGATTAGGATATCGTCTATGAACACGACGACAAACTTGTCCAAATATTCCATGAACACCTTATTCATCATATTCATGAAATAAGCTGGCGCATTCGTCAGTCCAAAGGACATAATCAGTAAACTTCGTAATGTCCATATCTTGACGAGAATGCATTCTTAGGAATATCTTCTGATCGTATCTTCAACTGATGTTATACCTATCTCAGATCAAACTTGGAGAAAACTCCGGCTACTCTCAACTGATCAAAAAAATAATCAATCCTAGGTAGCGGATACTTATTCTTCACGGTGACTTCATTGAGTGCACGGTAGTCAATGCACATCCCGAAACTCCCGTCCTTCTTCTTGACAAACAAAACTGGTGCTCCCACGACGAACTCGGTCGATAAATCCTTTCTCCATTAACTCTTCTAGCTGTTTCTTCATTTGTACCAACTCCTCGGTGGACATCCGATAGGGTCTCTTTGCTATCGGTCTTTGTACAGTACAAGCTCTATCACAAACTCTATGTCCTGTCGCGGTGGCATACCTGTAGATCTTCGGGAAAAACATCGGGTACTCATTCACTACTAGGACATCCTCTATGCTGATTGCCTTGGTACTGTTAACCATCAATCGTCCATCTCTAAGCTGCAGTGGCTTGAAATTCCACTTTCTTCCCACACGGGCTCTCAATCGAGATAGTCCTTCGTCCACAATCCAATACAACCTTGTGCTTGGATAACCAATCCATTCCCAATATGACGTCTAAGGTGCAGGTCTCCAAAATTATAAGGTTTGCTAGGAACTCTATTCCATCTATTAGTATTCTCACCCGGAACATCCTACTTTCGTTCGGAGTTCGGCGCCGAGGGTTTGAACTAAAAGCATGCACTTAAGTCTTGCAATCCTCAAATCATTTCTAGTAGCAAAGCCTTGCGAAACAAGCGAATGCGAAGCTCGAGTCAAACAAAGCTGTTGCAGTGCTTGAGTTAACAAGTAACTTACCCGATCTGACGTCCGTAGCATTCTGCGGTCGTCTGCGGTGACATGGTTGACTCGGCCTCTCACCATGGTGCAGGGTGTGGCTCTGATCTTTGGCGTCCTAGCTGGGGTGGTTCCTAGATTGAAGCGGCCAGGGTCACTCTGATGTCTTCTTTGGACAAGCTGTTGGCAAAGTGTCCTGGCTCGTTGCGATTGTAGCAGCGTCTCACTGTTCCTTCTTTGCTGGAGCGGCGTTTCTAGCAAGAAGTGAAGTGCAGTAGTTCGATTGGCAGTCTTGGTCTTTGGGGTGGTGTCCTTGTTGCATTCGTGGTTGGAATCGAAGAATTGATTTGGTGCAACTCTCGGTATTGCGTTCCTGGCGTGATCCTTCTTTGTTGCATCTTGCGCTTCTGTTCTCATCCAGTTCCTTGCGCTTGTCCTCAAGAATAAGCGCCTTATTCACCAACTCTTGGAAATCTGGGAAGGTGTGGGTGATCAATCCTACTTGCAATCCTGAGTTAAGTCCCTTCATAAAAGCGAGGTATGCGGATTTATCTGTCGCTACATCCTCAGTGCGTAGCGTGCTAGGCTGTGTGAACTTGTTCAGGTAGTCGGCCACCGGTGATTACCTTGCTTGATGCTCTGAACTCCTCCTTCTTAAGGTCCATGATTCCTTCAGGCACGTGATCTTGTCGAATCTGTTTGTGAACTCTTCCCAAGTGATATCTTGAGGGTTCTCTTGCGTTGCTGAAGTTCTCCCACCATTCGGTAATTTGTTCCTTCCAGCTGATGAGAAGCGTAGAGTACCTTCTCATTTCCTATGCATTGAGCTATGTGTAGCTTCCTCTCGATTGATCTTAACCAATCATCGGCCTCCAATGGATTGGCATTCCCAGAGAAAGTGGGTGGGTGAGTCCTCATGAACTCTGACAGTCTTGTATTCTGGCGTTGTCCCTGATTGACTTGATTAGCTGTGGCCTGAGCAGTGACGTGTTGCATTTGTTGCATCATAGCATGCATCAACTGAGTCTGAGCAGCAAGAAATGCTCCAAAATTCTGCATATCAACTGGCGGTGCTGGTGCTCCATCATTGGGGTTTTCTACTGGGCGGGAACCACTTCCATTGTTTCCAAAGTTTCCACGGGTGTTCACCATCTGTCGATTTGCTCTAGGTTTAGAGATGAGAGGGAAACAAGAATAGACAAGTAGTATGGAACTTATGCGGGCGAAAGGTGTAGCTTTAAGGTCCAACTTTATTATTAGTAACTTGGTATGGCTGCTTACAATGCCTAAGGGCCTTGCAACACATACTGCACACTCAGCAAACAAAGCAAATCCAAATCGAACTAACTCTGGAGTCTAACGCCTAAAGGGTGACTCTTTATTCTATGACGCGACTCGGCGAAGGAGTCTCACTATAGAACCTATGCTCACTCATCGAGAAAACCTCCACGGCACGATGCGGGTCTTTGTGGCATAAGCGTAACGATTGCCATGTCCAGCAATCGTGTCCTCTGTGGTAGTCGAAGAAGCGATGTCCTCATCGAGATCGACTCCTCTGGATCTGGCTCGTGTAGCTCGAAATCTTGGCTCTGGTGCAGTCCGTACAAAGTCATCTCCAACTCGTTAATCCTTCGCAGAAGGTGTGCCACATACTCTTGAGCTTCCCGCCATCTGTTCTTCTCTGTCGTGATCTCCTTGCGGGCCTTCTGTAGCTCCTTGCTTGTATTATCTAGTACATCCTCCTGGGCGACGACAAATCGTGCCAACTGTGTAACCGTGGCATCCTCATCCTGAATCGCCTTCGGGTCAAGAAGGTTATCGCTGCGCGGATGATAACGGAACACCGTACTCTCCAACTCTCTGGCGTAGATACGGGTAATGTGCCGCATTGCTCGTCGTGATACTTCTTGGATACCCATCTGCATTGTAGATCTCTGGCAAAGGTCAAACGGTGTGTCGAGCGATTGCACAGGCCCTTTTTCCTAGCGGGTACCTCAATCCTCACGTCACAAGCCTTGATCAATCCCGCTTGTCTGATCACTTCCACTTGGTATTGGGGCTTCTCAAAATCTCCGAGAGTCTGTAGCATATGCCAAAGTTCTGCAGCGTGACCAACTCCCAGATCAACATAGTTGAACTCTTCCTCCATCTGTCATAAGAGTGCTCTTTGTAAGAACTCGGAATTTTTTTTTTTAAATTGTGACAAGGTAAGGGAAAAATTTCAGCATGAGACAAGAAAAGAGAGAAGGGGATAAGTCGAGATGTCATTTCTTATCTTGACAAATTTTTAGCTTTTAGAAAATAGGTTTTATCCTCACTACGACCATTCTAGCTAGGGTTGAGCCTACAGTCAAGTATGGCTCTGATACCACCTCTGTCGGGACCCCGAATTTGCAAATCCGGACCCTCTGTGTATTCAGCACTAGTCCAGGAACGCGCTAGTGCACACAGTCTTAACATCGGTAAATATCACAATCATACCACTCGATACTTAATAAGTACTTTATTTAAATAGTCAAACTGGTTACTCGACCTTATGGTCAAGTTACAAATATATGCCTCGCAAGGCGAAACTTACTCAGAGAGAAATAATAATAGCAGCGAAAAATCAAAGAAGGTAACATCGTGGCGCCATCCAGTATACCACAGGCAACTGACTGGGCTCGCTTCCCTAGGTAGACGGATCTTCCTGGAGTTCCTCCTCCAAAGCTGGTGTAGTCTCCTCTTCAACTGGTGTTGTGTTGAGGCAAGGGTGAGTACTTGGTACTCAGCAAGTCATGCACAGAATGCAAGCTAATATACTATATGCATGGCTTGGTACAAAGGAATGGCTCAAGGTATATTTGCGATGCTTGACATTTGAAAAGTAATATAAGTAGATTCGAAAGCAGTAGAAATAAGTAAAGTATAAATAACTTTTCAAGAAGTTTAATAAACATTTTTCCCATCCTAAACCACATTTCCATCATCTTCATTATCAACCCAACTTTCCAAATCAAAGTTATTTTTGAGAAAATCTAACCCTTGACTGTAATTCCCGAGCGATGTCCAATACCGCGGACACGGCTATTCGAATAGATTCTAAACTCTGCAGAGGTTATGCACTTTACCCACAAGACACAGTCAAACACCACAAAGGCGAGTTCCCGTAACAAAGTCTTTCGGAAACCTCTAACAATACAAGTGGTCCTCCCCGGTTATTGCGCACTAACCCTTCCCTTCGCTAAGGCGAAGTCTAGGCCAATCAACCGTTAGATGGGTACCTGGCCTCAGCCCCGGTACGCTCCCCCGTACAACTTACACAAAGGGTGTAGTTGACCTCCTGAGGTCCCACAGTGCGTTATTAGCAACTTAGTCAACTAGGTCCGTCCCATTACGAGACATGTGGTTGCACGTTAGACCCAGTTCAAAGGCTTGCAAGGTTAAGTCCTTAGGGTGACCAGGCAAGACTACCCGAAGAACCAAATCATCACTCCCAATGCCACAATGGCCCACCGATTACTCTTGCCACATGCCCTGGCCGAAAATCGTTTATCAAACCCCAGTTGATTACCATGCACCACGTGCCATCAACATCACATGATACTTTTCCAAAACAGGTTCAATATATCATTAAGTCAATATTAACATTTGATTATCCAAAATCATGTCATGAGCACGTAGCAGGTCTAAGCAGTATACTACAACGGTCTAAACCCATGTTGGCAATTTAATAATGTCCAACTAGTAAACCACAACTAGGGTGACAAAGGGTCATGGCACATACTTAAGTAATCAAGGTGTCATACAGCAAATTGGTACTTATCTAATTCCCATGTTTAAACCAAGTATTTTTCTAATTGAACTAGCATGCAATAGTTTAAATCAAAATAGATTTCGAAATAGGATCAACATGGTCAAAGCACAACTTGCCTTCAAAAAGTACTTGTTCTTGCTCTTGAGTTGGATCCTGAGTTAATACTTCTCCTTCGAATCCTTCCGGCACTTCAACGTCTACTCGTAAAGCGTGCAAATAGCAAATTCACAAATAAACAGTAGGCAAAAAGTGTCCAAACATCCAAATAAAATCCATAAACAGAAAGAACATAATTTTATGGATTTTTAGAAACTGGAATCATCAAATTTGGAGTTAAGACGCAAAAGTTATGATTATTTAAAGTTTAAATAATCATTTAAATAATTTTGCAGAGAAAAACTTTAGTCCAAAAATTAAATAAAATTCATATTTAGGTAGATCTCAATTTTATACAAATTTAGAAATTTGAATCGCTCAAATCGGAGTTGAAACGCAAAAGTTATAAGCGTTTGAAGTTTGAATCTAAATTTGAATCAATATTTCGAATTAATAAATCATTTTCTTTTTCGGAAATTAATTATTGGCGTCATCATGGACACGTGGCAGCCTCGATTGGTTGGCTGGCGTCGGTTCCATGGACTTGGTCCACGCTTCGGCTCGGGTCCACCGTGGACTCGGTCCACGACTCTACGTGTCGGCCCGACATGTGGGCCCTTCGGGTGACGTCATCGGCCCGGCGTCAGCGGGGCTCGGCCGCAGTCGGCGGCAGTGGGAACCACTGTGACGTCATGGGTGACGTCAGCGCTTGGCTGGGTTAGCCGCTGACATGCGGGCCCCCTGACACGCGGGCCCCGCGTGTCAGCGTCACACGCACGCGTGGGCCAGCGGCGACGCGTCGGTCCAACTTCCGACACGTGGCGCAATCTCGACCGTTGATTTGAAATTCAACGGCCGCGATTAGATCCAGGGTTAACACGTTGAATCTACTCGATGATCGTGGGCCGTTCGATCTAGATCGGACGGTCCAGATCTAATGCTATAATAATCACTACTACGGCACGTGGCAATTGTGAACCGTTGGATCTTGATCCAACGGTCCAGATCTAATCGGGTTTGGAACACGTGAACTCACCTCAACCGCTCGATCAAGATCGGACGGCGCACAGAGCTCGCGAGGGCGATGGCGACGCGGCGGAGCTGCAGCCACCTGAGACGGAGACGACGACGAGCCCGACGGCGCTCCGGGGTCGTTCCGGCGAAGTGGGGGGTCTCTTGGTGCGTCTCGGCGGGACTCGGATCTGGGCTCCTTCGGCGGAAGACGACGGCGGCGGCGACGAGGCAAAAACAGCGGCGGAGTGGCGCTCAACTACTGGCGAGCTCGCGACGGCAAACGGCGACGTCTCGGCGTAGATGGCTCGGGAACAGTGCGCAAGGATGAGGGCAACCTCGGGCGTGACCAGGGCTTTAAATAGCCTCGGCGTTAAATGCGGGACACGGAAACCTAATTCTACGGCGGCGGCGGCGGCGAGTCCGGCTCGGACTCGGCGGAGACGACGACGCCTGGCCGCCCACGTGGCACGATCAACGGCCCACGATCGCGTGAAGCGCGATCGGATCCGGGCCGGATGCGGCTCGAACCGGTACGGGCGGATCTCAGCCGTTGGATCTTGATCCAACGGTTGGGATCGATTAGGGTTTTGAGCTGGTTTGATCGAGTCAACTGGCTCGGTCGGGTTCGGGTCGGACTCGAGTCTGACTCGGACCCGAGGAACAGTACTAAACCCGAAGCGATTTTAATATTTAAAATAATTTCCAGTAATTCATTTAATTCATTAAAAATAGCAAATGACTCAGAAAAATTCCAGAAAAATTCTGGAAAATACTTTGAATCATTTTGGACTCAAATAAAATATTTCCAACAAAATTTTATTTGCAAAATTAAATTCTTTAATTATTTCAAAATGGAATAAATTCAAATAAATTCCAAATAAATCCAAATAAATTCCAGAAAATTCCAAAAATTCACCAAAGTGCCAAATCACACATGAGTTTAAGAAAAGCAAAATTTTGGGGTGTTACAGTATATTAGCCTGCATTCTGTGCATGACTTGCTGAGTACCAAGTACTCACCCTTGCCTCAACACAACACCAGTTGAAGAGGAGACTACGCCAGCTTTGGAGGAGGAGCTCCAAGAGGATCCGTCTACGTAGGGAGCGAGCCCAGTCAGTTGCCTGTGGTATACTGGATGGCGCCACGATGTTACCTTCTTTGATTTTCCGCTACTATTTCTCTTTTAATAAATATCGCCTGCGAGGCGCGCATTTGTGACTTGACCATAAGGTCGAGTAACGATTTGGTTATTTACATAAAAGTACTTTATTAGCATCGAATGGTATGATTGTGATATTTACCGATGTTAAGACTGTGTGCACTAGCGCGTTCTGGACTAGTGTTGAATACACAGAGGGTCCGGATTTGCAAATTCGGGGTCCCGACAGAGGTGGTATCGAGCCATCTTATTTGTAGGCTCAACCCTAGCTAGAATGGTCGTAGTGAGGATAAAACCTATTTTCTAAAGCTAAAAATTTGTGAAGACAAGAAATGACATCTCGACTTATCCCCTTCTCTCTTTTCTTGTCTCTTGCTGAAATTTTCCCTTACCTTGTCACAATTTAAAAATTCCGAGTTCTTACGTAAAGCACTCTTGTGACAGATGGAGGAAGAGTTCAACTACGTTGATCTCGGGAGTTGGTCACGCCATGAACTTTGGCATATGCTACAAACTCTCGGAGATTTTGAGAAGCCGCAATACCAAGTAGAAGTGATCAGACAAGCGGGATTGATCAAGGCTTGTGACATAAAGATTGAGGTACCTGCTAGGACGAAGGGCCCAGGCAATCGCCCGATACACCGACCGCCAGGAGGTCTACAATGCAGATGGGTATCCAAGAAGTATCACGACGAGCAATGCGGCACATTACCCGTATCTACGCCAGAGAGTTGGAGAGCACGGTGTTCCGTTATCATCCGCCAGCGATAACCTTCTTGACCAAGGCGATTCAGGATGAGGATTCCATGGTTACACAAAGGCACGATTTGTTGTCGCCCAAGAGGATGTACTAGATAATACAAGCAAGGAGCTACGAAGGCCCGCAAGGAGATCACGGCAGAGAAGAAACAGATGGCGGGAAGCTCAAGAGTATGTGGCACACCTTCTACGAAGGATTGACGAATTAGAGATGACTTTGTACGGACTGCACCCAGAGCCAAGATTTGAGCTACACGAGCCAGATCCAGAGGAGTCGATCTCGATGAGGACACCGCTTCTTCGACTACCACAGAGGACACGATTCTTTGGACATGGCAATCGTTTCGGCGCCTATGCCGCAGACCCGTACCCAGGCCGTGGAGGTTTTCTCGATGAGTGAGCATAGGTTCTATAGTGAGACTCCTTCGCCGAGTCGCGTCATAGAATAAAGAGTCACCCTTTAGGCGTTAGACTCGAGTTAGTTCGATTTGGATTTTCATTGTTTGTTGAGTGTGCAAGATGTGTTGCAAGGCCCTTAGGCATTGTAAGCGACCATACCAAGTTATTAATAATAAAGTTGGACCTTAAAGTTACACCTTTCGCCCCGCATAAGTTCCATATTACTTGTCTATTCTTGTTTCCCTCTCATCTCTAAACCTAGAGCAAATCGACAGATGGTGAACACCCGTGGGAACTTTGGAAGCACTGGGAGTGGTTCTCGCCACAGAAAACCCCAATGAGGAGCACCCGCACCGCCACCTGATGTGCAGAATTTCGGAGCTTTTTCGCTGCCCGCACTCGCTTGATGCATGCTATGATGCAACAAATGCAACACGTCAATCGCGCACCCTTTGCTAATCAAGTTAATCGGGGACCACGCCGTAATACAAGACTGTCAGAGTTCATGAGGACTCACCCACCCACTTTCTCTGGGAATGCCAATCCATTGGAGGCCGATGATTGGTTAAGGTCAATTGAGAGGAAGCTACACATAGCTCAATGCATAGGGAATGAGAAGGTACTCTACGCTTCTCATCACCGAAGGAACAATTGCCAGAATGGTGGGAGAACTTCTATGCCACGCAAGAGAACCCTCAAGATATCACTTGGGAAGAGTTCACACCGCATTCGACAAAGTATCACGTGCCTGAAGGAAGTATGGACCTCAAGAAGGACGAGTTCAGAGCTTTGAAGCAAGGTACTCAGCCGGTGGCCGACTACCTGAACAAGTTCACACAGCCTAGCACGCTACGCACTGAGGATGTAGCGACAGATAAATCCAGGCATACCTCGTTTTATGAAGGGACTTAACTCAGATTGCAAGTAGGATTGATCACCCACACCTTTCCAGATTTCCAAAAGCTGGTGAATAAGGCGCTTATTCTTGAGGACAAGCGCAAGGAACTGGATGAGAACAGAAGCGCAGATGCAACAAAGAAGGATCACGCCAGGAACGCATAAATACCGAGAGTTGCACCAAATCAATTCTTGATTCCAACCACGAATGCAACAAGGACACCATCCCAGACCAAGACCTGTCAATCGTAACTACTGCACCCCACCCCGCTAGAAACGCTTACTCGTGCGATCGGCAAGGATCGGTGAGACGCCGCTACAATCGCAACGAGCCAGACACTTTGCCAACAGCTTGTCCAAAGAAGACAGCAGGAGTGACCCGATTCGCTTCAATCTAGGAACCACCCCAGCTAGGACGCCAAAGACCAGGAGCCACACCCCTGCACCGTGGTGAGAGGCCGAGTCAACCATGTCACCGCAGATGCACCGTAGAATGCTACTGACGTCAGTCTTTGGGTAAGTTACTTGTTAACTCAGTACCTGCAACAGTTTTGTTTGACTCTGGAGCTTCGCATTCGTTTGTTTCGCAAGGCTTTGCTACTAGAAATGATTTGAGGATTGCAAGACTTAGATGCATGCTTTTAGTTCAAACCCCTGGTTCCGAACTCCGAACGAAAGTAGGATGTTCCGGGGTGAGAATACTAATAGATGGAATAGAGTTCCTAGCAAACCTTATTATTTTGGAAACCCAGACCTTAGACGTTATATTGGGAATGGATTGGTTATCCAAGCACAAGGCCGTATTGGATTGTGGACGAAGGACTATCTCAGTGGAGAGCCCGTGTGGAAAGAAAGTGAAATTTCAAGCCACTGCCGTTAGAGATGGACAGTTGATGGTTAACAGTACCAAGACAATCAGCATAGAGGATGTCTCCGTAGTGAATGAGTACCCAGATGTTTTTCCCGAAGATCTACCTGGTATGCCGCCAGACAGGGACATAGAGTTTGTGATAGAGCTTGTACTGCACAAGACCAATAGGAAAGAGACCTTATCGGATGTCCACCGAGGAGTTGGTAGAGATGAAGAAACAGCTAGAAGAGTTAATGGAGAAAGGATTTATCGACCGAATCGTCGCCGTGGGGAGCACCAGTTTTGTTTGTCAAGAAAAAGGACGGAAGTTTCAGGATGTGCATCGACTACCGTGCACTCAATGAAGTCACCGTGAAGAATAAGTATCCGCTACCCAGGATTGATGATTTGTTTGATCAGCTGAGAGGAGCCGGAGTTTTCTCCAAGATTGATCTGAGATCGGGATACCATCGATTGAAGATCCGATCGTAAGATATTCAAGACTGCATTCTCGTCAAGATATGGACATTACGAGTTCTGATTATGTCCTTTGGACTGACGAATGCGCCAGCTTATTTCATGAATATGATGAATAAGGTGTTCATGGAATATTTGGACAAGTTTGTCGTCGTGTTCATAGATGATATTCTAATCTACTCCAAAACGGAGGATGAACATGCCGGACACTTAAGGCGAGTTTTGGAAAAGCCGAGGAACAAAGAACTTTTCGCCAAGTTCAGCAAGTGTGATTTTTGGAAGGACAAGGTGGAGTTTCTTGGACATGTAATGACCGCAGAAGGAGTCGCCGTAGATCCAAGCAAAGTAGAAGCTGTGTTACATTGGGAGCAGCCGAAGACTGTGACCCAGATTCGGAGTTTCCTTGGAATGGCAGGATACTATCGCCGTTTCATTGAAGGCTTTTCGACAATTGCGAAACCTCTTACGCAATTGCTGAAAAAGGAGAAGAAGTTTGCATGGACGTCAGAATGTGAGAAAGGATTTCAGGAGCTGAAAAAGCGATTGACATCAGCACCGGTGTTAGTTCTACCGGATGTTAATCAAAGCTTCGATATTTATTGTGACGCATCGCGCCAAGGACTTGGATGTGTGCTGATGCAGAATGGAAAGGTCGTCGCTTATGCATCAAGGCAGTTAAGGCCGCATGAGGAAAATTATCCGACACATGACCTAGAGTTAGCTGCCGTAGTGCATGCCTTGAAGATATGGCGTCACTATCTGATCGGGAACAGATGTGAAGTGTATACGGATCATAAGAGCCTTAAATACATATTCACCCAGTCGAATCTAAATATGAGGCAAAGAAGATGGTTAGAGTTGATCAAGGACTACAATGTTGGAATCCATTACCATCCCGGGAAGGCCAACGTAGTTGCCAATGCCTTGAGTCGGAAAAGCCATACCGTGAGCATGTTGCTAGCCACAAGCCAGGATGAGTTATGTGAGGATTTCTAGAGAATGAAGATCGAGGTGGTACCTAGCGGATTCTTGGCCGCATTAGAAGTAAAGCCTACCCTAGAAGATCAGATCCGAGAAGGACAGAAGGATGATGACAAGATCCGCAGGATTAAGTCCATCAAGGAGGAAGGCAAGGCATAGGACTTCAAGTTGGATGAGCAAGGCACGTTGTGGATGAAGGATCGCATTTGTGTGCCTAACAAAAAGGAGTTAAAGCAACTGATTTTGGAAGAAGCCCATGACTCCAAGTACTCAATTCATCCTGGAAGCGCCAAGATGTATCAGGATCTGAAGGAGAGATTCTGGTGGCCGAGTATGAAACGTGAAGTTGCCGAACATGTTGCATTGTGCGACGTATGCCAGAGAGTCAAGGCAATGCATCAGAGACCAGCAGGATTGCTACAGCCACTGAAAATACCTGAGTGGAAGTGGGAGGAAATCGAAATGGATTTCATTACCGGTTTGCCTAAGACTCAAGGAGGTTATGACTCCATATGGGTTATAGTGGATCGCTTGACTAAAGTAGCCCATTTTATCCCCGTGAAGACCACTTACTCGGGAGATAAATTAGCAGAATTGTACATGATCAGATTGTCTGCTTGCACGGAGTGCCAAAAAGGATTGTATCGGACAGAGGTACCCAATTTACCTCAAGGTTCTCGGAATAAGTTGCATGAAGCCATGGGAACCCGTTTGAACTTCAAGATGCGACTTATCATCCACGCAGACGGATGGACAGACCGAAAGAGTCAACCAGATTCTGGAGGATATGTTAAGAGCTTGTGCATTGGCTTATGCTACCTCTTGGGATAAGAGTTTGCCGTATGCCGAGTTCGATTACAACAATAGTTATCAGGCTAGTTCTGAGATGTCACCTTTTGAGGCCTTTGTATGGTCGACCCTGTCGGACGCCATTGAATTGGAATGAGACCAATGAGCGCCGTGTCTTTGGGCCTGATATTCTTCAAGAGGTCAAGAAGCGGTCGCCATGATTAGGGAAAGGTTGAAGATCGCCCAATCTCGACAGAAGAGTTATGCCGACAATCGTCGCGAGGATTTGAGTTTTGAACCTAAGACTTTGTATACCTCAGAGTTACGCCTCTCCGGGGAGTTAAGAGGTTCCATGCCAAAGGGAAACTTGCACCCCGTTATGTTGGACCATTTAAGATTTTGAGCCGCAGAGGCGAAGTTGCTTATCAGCTGGAGTTGCCACAGTCGTTAACAGGAGTACATGATGTATTCCATGTGTCCCAGTTGAAGAAGTGTCTCCGAGTTCCTGAAGAACAGACGCCGCTAGAGTCAATTGAGTTGCAAGAGGATTTGACTTATAAGGAGCATCCCGTGAGGATTCTAGACACAATGGATCGAGAGACCAGAAATAAGTCAACCCGTTTCTGTAGAGTTCAGTGGAGCAACCATGAAGAAAGCGAAGCGACTTGGGAGCGCGAAGAGGATTTGAAGAAAGAGTTTCCAAACCTATTCTGTAGTGAGCCCTGAATCTCGGGGACGAGATTCTATTAAGGGGGGGAGGTTTGTAACACCCCAAAATTTTGCTTTCCTTAAATTCATGTGTGATTTGGCACTTTGGTGAATTTTTGGAATTTTCTGGAATTTATTTGGATTTATTTGGAATTTATTTGAATTTATTCCATTTTGAATTAATTAAAGAATTAAACTTTGCAAATAAAATTTTGTTGGAAATATTTTATTTGAGTCCAAAATGATCCAAAATATTTTCCAGAATTTTTCGGGAATTTTTCTGAGTCTTTTGCTATTTTTAATGAATTAAATGAATTACTGGGAATTATTTTAAATATTAAATCGCTGGAAATTCAACTCGGATCGAGTATCGTTCATCCGATCGAAGTCGAACCCGAGTCGGACTCGAGTCCGACCGAGCCACCGACTCGACCAAACCCACTCCTAACCCATCGATCCCGACCGTTGGATCGGATCCAACGGTCCGGATTGGACCGCGACCGCCGAGCCCGAGTCCGGCCGGATCCGCTCAGCGCGTGAGCAATCGTAGCCGCTCATCGCGACACGTGGACGGGTCCCGACCATCGTCTCCGTTCCGAATCCCAGCCGGAGAGCTCCGCCGTGACCAAGCGGGACACGGTTAGGGTTCCGATTTGCGCGCACGTCGAGGCAGTATTTAAGGCGTCTCCGCCGTGTTGAAGCCCAGATCTGGAACCGCAAGAGCAAGGCGCATCGGACCGCACCATCCACCTCGCCGGAGACCCTCGGAAACGCCGCACGGAAGGTCGCCGTCCTCGTCTCCGGTAGCCCGAGCCCCGCCGCGCCGCCGCCATCACTAAGGAAAGCTTACGGGCCGTCCGATTCCGATCGAGCGGTAGCGATGAATCACGTGCTTCCAAACCCGATTGGATCTCGACCGCTGGATCAAGATCCAACGGCCCACGATCACCTCAGGCCGTAGCGGTGTTATCGTAGGGTTAGATCCGACCGTCCGATCTAGATCGAACGGCCCACGATCATCGAGTAGTTTTCAACGTGTTAACCCTGGATCTAATCGCGGCCGCTGATTTCCAAATCAACGGACCACGATCTTGCCACGTAGCCTAGGGCGCGCCGCGGCGTAAGCGCCGCGTGGGCGGCCCGACATGCGGGCCCGCATGTCAGCCGCACCAAGCCGCGGCGCCACCACCGTGGACTGCGCCGCCTGTGGACCTAGTCCATGGATCGGACACGTGGCGACTCGAGTGGTGCCACGTGGCATGATGACGCCATGCCGACGCCATCATGGAGGCCGTTCGTGCTGAAGTCAGCAGGTCACTTTGGACCAATCACAGGATGACACGTGTCCAGCCGACGCAATAATTAATTTCCGAAAAGAAAATGATTTATTAATTCGAAATAATGATTTCAGATTTTGATTCAAACTTCAAACGCTTATAACTTTTGCGTTTCAACTCCGATTTGAGTGATTCAAATTTCTAAATTTGTATAAAATTGAGATCTACCTAAATATAAATTTTATTTAATTTTTGGACTAAAGTTTTTCTCTGTAAAATTATTTAATTGATTATTTAAACTTTAAATAATCATAACTTTTGCGTTTTAACTCCAAATTTGACGATTCCAGTTTCTAAAAATTCATAAAATTATGTTCTCTCTGTTTATGGATTTTATTTGGATGTTTTGACACTTTTTGCCTATTGTTTATTTGTGTATTTGCTATTTGCACGCTTTACGAGTAGACGTCGAAGTGCCGGAAGGATTCGAAGGAGAAGTGTTGACTCAGGATCCAACTCAAGACCAAGAACAAGTACTTTTTGAAGGCAAGTTGTGCTTTGACCATGTTGATCCTATTTCGAAATCTATTTTGATTTAAACTATTGCATGCTAGTTCAATTAGAAAAATACTTTGTTTAAACATGGGGAATTAGATAAGTACCAATTTGCTGTATGACACCTTGATTATTTAAGTATGTGCCATGACCCCTTGTCACCCTAGTTGTGGATTACTAGTTGGACATTATTAAATTGCCAACATGGGTTTAGATCGTTGTAGTATACTGCTTAGACCTGCTACGTGCTCATGACATGATTTTGGATAATCAAGTGTTAATATTGACTTAATGACATATTGAACCTGTTTTGAAAAAGTATCATGTGATGTTGATGGCACGTGGTGCATGGTAATCAACTGGGGTTTGATAAACAGTTTTCGACTGGGGCATGTGGCAAGAGTAATCAGGTGGGCCAGTTGTGGCATTGGGGATGTTGATTTGGTTCTTCGGGTAGTCTTGCCCTGGTCACCCTAAGGACTTAACCTTGCAAGCCTTTGAACTGGGTCTAACGTGCAACCACATGTCTCAGAATGGGACGGACCTAGTTGACTAAGTTGCTAATAACGCACCTATGGGACCTCGGGAGGTCAACTACACCCTTTGTGTAAGTTGTACGGGAGCGTCTCGGGCCGAGGCCAGTACCCATCTAACGGTTGATTGGCATAGACTTCGCCTTAGCGAAGGGAAGGGTTAGTCTTGCGCAATAACCGGGGAGGACCACTTGTATTGATAGAAGTTTCCGAAAGACTATGTTACGGGAACTCTCCTTTGTGGTGTTTGAATGTATCTTGTGGGTAAAGTGCATAACCTCTGCAGAGTTTAGAATCTAATCGAATAGCCGTGTCCGCGGTATTGGACATCGCCGAATTACAGTCCAGGGTTAGATTTTCTCAAAAATAACTTGGTTTGAAAAGTTGGGTTGGATTAATAATGATGTTGATGGAAATGTGGTTTAGGATGGGAAGATGGTTGTTAAACTTCTTGAAAAGTTATTTATGCTTTACTTGTTTCTACCGCTTTGAATCTACTTATATTACTTGTCAAATGTCACATCGCAAATATACCTTGAGCTATTCCTTTGTACCAAGCCATGCATATAGTATATTAGCTTTGCATTCTGCATGACTTGTCGAGTACCAAGTACTCACCCTTGCCTCAACACAACACCGCTTGAAGAGGAGACTACGCCACTTTGGAGGAGGAGCTCCAAGAGGATCCATCTACGTAGGGAGCGAGCCCACGGTCGCTGCCTGTGGTATCTTTGGATGGCGCCACGATGTTACCTTCTTTGATTTTCCGCTGCTACTATTTCTCTTTTAATAAATATCGCCCTGCGAGGCGTACATTTGTGACTTGACCATAAGGTCGAGTAACCAGTTTGGTTATTTACATAAAAGTACTTTATTAGCATCGAATGGTATGATTGTGATATTTACCGATGTTAAGACTGTGTGCACTAGCGCGTTCCTGGACTAGTGTTGAATACACAGAGGGTCCGGATTTGCAAATTCGGGGTCCCGACAACTGCCTTCTCCACCCGATATGGGTTGTATGAGTACACCGTCATGTCGTTCGGTTTGACAAACGCGCCGGCATATTTCATGTACCTCATGAACTCCATTTTCATGGAGGAGCTGGATTCCTTTGTCGTCATCTTCTTCGATGACATCCTCATTTATTCAGCCAACGAGGAAGATCATACCAAGCATCTTCACGTCGTTCTCGGGAGACTTCGGGAACACCGCTTGTATGCGAAGTTCAGCAAGTGCGAGTTCTGGCTGAAAGAGGTATCTTTCTTGGGGCATGTCCTTTCCGAGCGAGGCATAGCCATTGACCCAAGCAAAGTGCAGGATGTGCTCAAATTGGAACAGCCCAAGTCTGTCACGGAGATTCGCAGTTTCCTTGGGCTAGCTGGCTATTATCGCCGTTTCATTCAGGACTTCTCTAAGATAGCCAAGCCCATGACAGAGTTATTGAAGAAGGGCACCGAATTCAAGTGGTCAGTGGGATGTGAGCAGGCATTTCAAACTCAAACAATACTCACTACAGCTCCAGTTCTTACCCAGCCTGATATTCACAAGCCGTTTGATGTGTATTGCGATGCATCTAGCATTGGACTTGGCTGTGTGCTTATGCAAGATGGCCGGGTTGTTGCCTATGCATCTCGGCAACTAAAGCGCCATGAAGAGAACTACCCAACCGATGATCTGGAGCTTGCTGCAGTGGTCCATGCCTTGAAGATTTGGCGCCACTATCTCCTGGGGAATAAGTGCAATGTCTATACCGATCACAAGAGCCTCAAGTACATCTTCACTCAGGAAGACTTGAATATGAGACAAAGAAGGTGGCTTGAGTTGATCAAAGATTACACTCTAGAGGTACATTATCACCCGGGTAAAGCCAATGTGGTGGCAGACGCGTTGAGTCGCAAGGCTCGGTGCAATTGCCTCACTCTTCAACCCTGGAGTGCTACCATCTGTGCTGAGTTTCAAAAGCTCAACTTGGAAATGATAGAAGAAGGGACCTTGGCTAATGTGGAATTGAAGTCCACATTGCTTGATCGGATTCGAGAGGCTCAAAAGTTGGATGAGGGTGTTACCCAAATCCACACTAACTTGAAGTCTGGTCAAGCTCCTGGCTTCCGTCTGGATGATTAAGGAACCTTGTGGTTCGGTGAGCGCATAGTCGTCCCCGCTGATCAAGAGTTAAAACGGGGGATCCTTGATGAAGCCCACAATTCCTTGCTTACGATCCATCCGGGCAACAATAAAATGTATCAGGACTTGAAGCGGCAATTCTGGTGGACTCGCATGAAGCGCGAGATTGCTCGCTATGTGTCAGAGTGTGATGTCTGCAAAAGGGTAAAGGTCGAACATCTCAAATCAGCTGGC
The DNA here is from genome assembly GCA_036346355.1 of Rhipidocladum racemiflorum. NCBI lineage: Eukaryota > Viridiplantae > Streptophyta > Magnoliopsida > Poales > Poaceae > Rhipidocladum > Rhipidocladum racemiflorum. The sequence continues at coordinate 42,853,697 of CM070577.1, read as the reverse complement.
ACTTTTCAGCCGCTACCCATTCCAAGCTGGAAGTGGGAAGATATTAGTATGGACTTCATTACCGGCTTGCCTCTAACTTCTTCGAGTCACGACTCCATATGGGTGATCGTCGACCGGTTGACAAAGTCTGCACACTTCCTAGCTATCCGCACCAATTACCCTACCAAGAGATATGCGGAGTTGTATATCTCGCGGATCGTATGTCTTCATAGAGTACCCAAGCGGATAATTTCAGATCGAGGCTCTCAGTTTGTTTCTCGATTCTGGGGAAGTCTGCATGAAGCACTGGGCACGAAGCTACTCCACAGCTCAGCGTATCACCCTCAAATTGATGGCCAGACCGAGAGGGTCAATCAGATCCTCAAAGATATGCTGAGGGCATGCGTACTGTCCTATGGGAAGAAATGGGAGGAGTGTCTCCCGTATGCCGAGTTTGCATATAATAACAGCTACCAAACTAGCATCAAAATGTCCCCTTTTGAGGCACTGTATGGTCGTAGCTGTCGGACACCTCTGAATTGGTCCGAGAGCGGGGAGCATTCATTTCTTGGACTTGAACTAGTCTTGGAGGCGGAAGAAAAAGTGAGGACCATTCAGGAGAACTTGAGGATAGCACAGTCCCGACAGAAAAGTTATGCTGATCGCCGTAGGAGACCCCTCTCCTTCGACTTTGGCGACTTCGTCTATCTGAAGGTATCTCCTTTTCGAGGCACTCATCGGTTTGGGATTAAAGGAAAACTGGCACCTCGATACATAGGACCATTCCGGGTCCTTGCGAAGCGAGGTCAAGTGGTGTATCAGCCGAACTTCCCTCCACGCTCGAGATGGTCCACGATGTTTTCCATGTCTCTCAATTGAAGAAGTGTCTCCATACTCCTTTCGAGTCACTTGAAGTGGATGATCTAGGAGTCACACCTGAACCGGATCTGTCCTATCAAGAATATCCGATTTGGGTTCTGGAAGAAGCGGAACGCAAGACTCGAAGGAGAACGCTCAAATTCTACAAGATTCAGTGGAGCAATCACCCTGAAGATGAAGCTACTTGGGAGCCCGAGGATCGCCTAAAGACCGAGTATCCTGAGTTCTTCAATGCCATGTAAGTACTAGTGTACAATCTTTCGCAATGAGGGGCATATCGATGAGAGCACGACTGTCCGGTCCATTTTCATTCTATTCCGCCTGTACACTTGTTCTGAATCTCGGGGCGAGATTCCCTTAAGGGGGGAGGGTTTGTCAAGGCCCTGAATTTCAAAATTCCTGGGAAGTCCGGAGTATCCAGATTTAATGTCTGGAATGTCCGGATACAACCCGGAGTATCCGGCCTGGGTCCAACCGAACACCTTAACCCGGAGTGTGCGGGTTAAATGTCCGAAGTATCCGGGTTAGTCAACCGAACACCCCGACCCGGAGTGTCCGGATTTGTCGGGGTGACAATATAAGTGTCCGTTTTCTTGGCTCCCTACCATATTTCTCTTCCCACCCATTTGCTCTCCTCTACTCCGGCGACTCCTCCACCCCGAGCTCCACTCCGGTGACTCCCCACCGATCGATGAATCTCCGTGGCTCCTCCCCGGCGTCCTCAAGCTCCTCCCCAAGACGGTGTTCTCCTTCTTCTACCCTGCTACTCCTTCCTCTTCCTCCTCCTCGAAGGTAAGGTCCCTTCCTGGAGTTCATTCGTGGGTTTCTTGGGTTCTAGGGCCATCCACGGTGGGGTTAGGGTTTGGATTTAGATTTGGGAGTTGGGGATGAACTTTGGAGTTCTAGGGTTTTGAGGTGTGGTGATTCTTGGGTTGAATGTGAGCTCTAGCTAACGCCGTTTTCTAGAGGTTTGGGCTAGCTCGAAGCTTCTCCGACCGTGATAGGTGTAGAAAAGTCGTAGATCGGGTCGTTGTGAAGCTGTAGAGAGTGGTAGGACTTCCAACCCTAGGTCGTGATGGACCAAATGCTCCTCGTCCAGAGTATCTGGACAAAAGGCCAGGAGTGTCCGGATTATCCGGACTGTCCAGATAAATTATCCGAACTATCCGGAGTGGCTGGTCTGTCTCTCACGCGGGATTTTCGTCAGTTGAGCTATTACTTGGGGGTTTTACAATTGTACTTCATTCATATGCATTGCATGCATCTTATTTATGCATTGTACCCGTGTAGAGAGCGATCCCACGGGACTTGACTCCGCGGTGACTGAGGGTGCTACCGGAGAGCCAGCTACCACCAACCCGCAAGCAGAAGAACAAGGCAAGCACCTATGCATCTTGAACCCTGTGTAACTATATTTTTGCGAATCAATGTCTTAATTGTGAATTACGTATTGCATTAGGAATTGAATTGTGGGATAGGATTAGATCCTAATTGTTGCACATACCCTCCTTCATACTTGTCGAACACCTCCGTCGAAGCTATATTATGGGTATTAATTGTGTCATGCTTAGTATGCTTAGAAGTCGGGTTGGGCTAAGTGGTGGAAGGCTCCACCGCTTGAGATTATTTACTTCACAAGTGTTGGGTTGCAATGGGTTACTTATGAGAAATTGAATGGTTGAAATTGGAGATCGGGAGGGAGAGTTGGACGTTTGGGTAAGGAGACCCAAATGTGGTAGTCCCGCCTGAGTCAGCTAAGGACCGATCCGATGTTTAACTGTGGCTGAGCACCATTAGGTTGATCGCATGCCCGATTATGGTATGGTAAGCCGCTCTTTCATCGCATGCCGTTCGATGAGCCATGCCCTCATGCGGTTGGACGTGGTTGAGGGCGAGGCCTAGGCCGGCTCTCGAGCGCCAAGCCGGGCTTGGGCCGCTCGAGGGGGTGCTAGGTTTTCGGGCCGCATGAAGATGCCTCAACGAATGGGTATGGATGGGAGGGGGTTGACATGAGGTTCCTTTGTGGCACATGTCATGTGATCAATGCTTCCCTGCAGGGTTAATTAAGCGATTCGAATTGCCGCGCTCTCGGATATGAGCACGCTTGGTCAGCTGTTACTACACGTAGTAATAACTTGAACTGAAGTTCGCCGTTGGGCTTGAGCTCGAAACGAATGTGGAATAATTGTTGTGAATCGTTAGATGTTAACTTCATTTAGTGGTAGACGCTTTTACAACCGCTTTAAAATTGTGAATTGAGTAGTTCGAGTAACTAAACAACAAATGATAAGCAATTCAGCAACAGTTTACCTTGAGCCTATTCCTTGCTACATCCAAATGCATATCCTTTTGGATTCGGTCTTATATGGACCACGGGTAAGACTTGCGAGTACCTTCTGTACTCAGGCTTCTGCTTTTGTGGTTTTGCAGGTGAGGATCCAGCGGGGTGTGAGTTTTAGCCCTACTGTCTGTCGTTGACCGGGCGGGGCACCGAGTAGAGGCTGTCGACGCGTGTGTGCCCGGAAGTGTTCAGGGCATGACACTTCCGAAGGAGTTTTACTTTTGTTATATAGGATAGGGTTGGATCTTTTGGTTGTACAGCTACGCTTGTGTTTTGTAATGCCATTTCGTTCTCTTTCGTTTTGTCTTGTGGGTGCGTTTGTTTGGTCGTTCTTTGGGCTTCCGTGTGCCGTGTTGTGTGTTTTGTTGCTTCCGCGATTCTTGCGCCTCTGGTAGTGAAGTTTGGGGCTCGTTGCCCCTTTGTGCGAATTTAGTTTTGATATGGCTTTGGGAACCGGTATGTGGAGATCCTGGGCGAGTTTCGGATCGCATACCGGGGGAATACCGGGATGGTTGTTGAATTGCTTGGATGTCCTTAGAGTTGTCTCGATTGGGCTTGGGTGTTAGCACCGAGATCACCTCTGGTGATTTGTTGCTAGGATCCAAATCCGATGGGAGCAACTGTTCATCCAACAACTCGAGGACGATCTGGGCAGCTCCTCTCATGTAGCATAGGGAACCTTCTCTTCATCTTCACTTTGCACCAAATCAAGCTTCTCTTCTATGACACGAAGCCATATTTTGCGTCCTTGAGAGTGGCTGATCCATGAAACGTGGGTGGTTTGTTCTTCATGAACAAGGCAAACTTTGACTGTGAACAGGAGGTTGTGACTTTAGTAGTGGAGGGGTTTATTTTAGCACTGATAACATTCATCCGTTGCATCATTGTCCGCATGACCTGGGTCTGGCAGTGACAAACTCATCCAAGTGTTCAATTGTCACGGTTAGTGCGGTGGACAGCTGCTGGTCACTATCTGCGTTGTCTCTAACACTAGTAGTAGCACCTGTACTGACTTGAATTGCCTCGGAATCATAGCTGCGGACGGTCCATTCCATCTGCTGACCACTCCAGGGTTTAGGTAAGTGGGAAAAGCATAGATGAGGTTCAAGAATCCTAGTGCAGGGGAACAGGTTTAACCCAAAAACTTATACAAACATTATTAAAAACTTGGTATGGTTACTTATCCAAGCCTAAAAGCTTTGCAACACATACTGCACACTCAGCAATCAATGAAGAACCAAATTCCTAAGCACACAATAATCTAGCGTCTAAAAAGGCTAGCACTCCTATCTTAAGAGACGCGACTCTCACACATGAGTCTCAACTTACTACTAAGCACTGGTTCTTCAAGCTTCTGGAACACTTCATCGATCCACTTCTCTTCGAGCTCGATGATTTCTTACTTCGCGATCTTCAGGGTTGACGGCGACATCCAGTACTTTCTCCTTAAGTGTGAAACAACGTTAACTATTCAGAACAACTTAGGTAATATTTCCATTTAAACCAGTGGGAAAGATGGGAATTTCAGTAAAGAGGAAAGAATAGAATAAAAAGATAAGTCAAGAAAATATTATTCTTTCAAGTTAAATTCACTTTTAGAAAATAATTTTGAAGCTCCTAAAGACGGCCAATCTATCTAGGGTCAAGACCTACAGTCAGTATGGCTCTGATACCACCTCTGTCGGGACCCGAATGTGCAAATCCGGACCCTCTGTGTATTCAGCACTAGTCCAGGATCACGCTAGTGCACACAGTCTCAACATAGATTAATATCACAATCATACACAGCGGAAAAGAGAAACAACACAAATATAGAATATAAACTATTGAACGACCTTAAGGTCAACCTTACATTTGTGAGGCCTTGACGGCTTCAACTCCAAATAAGCAGCAACGGAACGAAGAACATCGGTGAATCCCATCAATACGCCACAGGAAACTGACAAGGTTCAACTCCTAGATATTCACCTCTTCGCGGAACTCCATCTTCGAAGGTGTAGACTTCTGCTCACTGGTGATTTGTTTGTTGCAAGGGGTGAGTACATAAAGCACTCGGCAAGTCATGCACAGAATGCAAGTCCAATAACTATATGCATGGCTTATTCCAAGTAATAGGCTGAATGGTTATTTTGCAGAAAAGCAACAATCACAAATAAACATAATAGATTGTAAAGCGGTAAAACAAATAATGACAGTAATAGATTTCACAGTTATTTTACAAGTAACCATTCCACATCCTTAAACAGTTATTACTTTTCCACAGGCAAACTGCCTCCAATCCCATATCAATTTTATGAAAAGCTAACCCTTGACTGTAATCCCCGAGCATTGTCCAGTACCGCGGACACGGCTATTCGAATAGATTTTACACTCTGCAGAGGTTATGCACTTTACCCACAAGATATAATCCACTCACCACGTTAGCCGTGACTCGCCATACAAGAGTATGCGATTGAGCGATCATAACAAAGTCTTTCGGAAGCCTCTAACAACACAAGTGAACCTCTTCGGTTTTTGCCATACACCATCCCTTCCCTTAGCAAAGGCGAAGTATGGGACCGACATACCGTTGGATGGGTACCATGCCGCAGCCCTGGTACGCTCCCCCTTCAAGCTACACAAACGGTGTAGTTGACACCCCGAGGTATCACAAGCAAGTTATTAGCGACTTAATCAACTAGGTCCGTCCCATTCCGGACATGTGGTTGCATGATTGACTCAGTTCAAAGGCTTGCAAGGTTAAGTCCTTAGGCGACCAGGGCAAGACTACCCGAAGAACCAAATCAACCTTTCTGGTGCCACACCTGGCCCACCCGATCATAATCTTGCCACTTGCCCCGGTCTAAATCATTTTATCACCCCAGTTGATTATTGCGCAACACAATGCCAACAACAACTCAACATCATTGAAGAAGTACGAATACCTCCACATATCAACTTCATCGTGTCGGCAACACGTCACACCGTTCCAAAATACATTGCATATTCCATTAGTCAATATTGAGCTTTTGTATTTCCAAAATGATGTCAAAGGTATGTTGCAACACTAAGCAGCTATTGACGGTCTAAATAACCCATGTCGGCAAAGTATTTAGCTACCAACTATTAATCAACAAACCTAGGGTGAGAAATGAATCATGGCGTACAACTATTATAGACAACGTGGCAATAACAAGTAGGTTAAATATCTAATCCCAAATTAATTTAAATCAGTTTATATCCAACTAGCATGCAATAATTTAAAACAACATAATTTTCAAAAAGGGGATCAACATGGTCAAAGCACAACTTGCCTGGCCCTTGCAACTTTTACTGTTCTTTACTCTTCATCCTTGATTCTTGATCCTCGACCTTCGATCTTCACTTCCTTGATCTTCAGCCCGTAGAACGATTTCTGGACGACGCGTCTAACGATTAAAGAAGAAGAAATACAAACACATTCAAAAGACAAATCAAGTAAAACTCCAAATTAAGAACAAATAGCATTGGCACAACGGCTTGGATGAATTTAGGAACTTGAACGGATTAGATCGAAGAGTTGACAAAAGAGAACGGTTTTCGGAAAAACACCGAAAAGGGAAATATTAATAACTAGGAAAGAAAGAATAATATTCAGAAGAATATTTCTTCCGAAGTTATTATCTTGATTGGACAGCTAGCGACATATGGGCTCTCGATATATAGATCGGGTCCATAAGGATATGTTAGTTCACAGTGAACTAAACTGATTCTCAAATTTGACTTTTGTTGACCGAACGGACACAGTCAAACAAAAGAGAGACGGATAGATCGGGCACAGGGGTATGACAGATGGCCAATGGTCTATCGACCAAGTCCACGAAGGAATTCTCGATTAATGGCAGATTAGGTTTTCAGGGATAAGACAAGACAAGTGTCTTACCACGATTGAAACAACGGAAAAGATTGCAAAGATAACGACGCGGCTCACGATGAACTTAGTCCATCGAACCGGTCTTAGGTTAGGGTTTTGATTCGGCTTTGAAGATGACATGACGATGAGGCTAGGCTCACGTCATGATGATAGAGAAGACGAAGGCATCACACTAGGATCTGTGCATGAATGCACGCATGTGATGACAACGAAGCGATGAGAGCCAAGCGTTAACGATGAAGCGTTAACGGCAAAACGTTAACGACAGAGCGTTAACGGTGAAATGTTAACCACGAAACGTTAACTACGGAGCGTTAACGGCGGAACGTTAACGACGGAACGTTAATGACGGAGCGTTAACGGCAAAATGTTAACGGCAAAACGTTAACGGAGGAACGTTAACTGCGAAACGTTAACGACGAAACGTTAACGGCAGAGCGTTAACGGCAGATCGTTAACGGCGAACGTTAACGACGGAGGTCAAACAATGATAGGATACTCATGAAACAAGATAGCGACCATCGGTGCAACGACATGGTCGCGATAAAACGCTACTAATGATAGCTAACCGATACGCAAACCGGTAACAACGGTTTAGGCCGAAAGACGACGGTTTAAGGCCGGAATCGGGCTCCGACGGCAAACGGAGGCCAAAAGAACTCTAAAGACGGACCAAAAGAGTACATGATGATCCACCGGACGCGACAACACGGCCGGAGCGAGCTAAAATAGCCGGCGTCAAAAGGCGACGGCTAAACGGCGGCCTAAATATATAAAAAAATTCCGGTGGATGGGATGGCAAAGGGAGAATGTCTACTGCGTAGAGCGCGGTGAGACGAACTCAACAGTATAGGCGGATTTTGCGGCGCCCCTCCGGATTAATCACAAACTGCCGATTAACGGGTTTCGGATCTAAACTTTGGACGGCCATAACTTCTAGAATAATGATAGGAACTTAACAAAATTTTACCAAGAGCTAGATGGGACCAAGAGGCACACCATGACATAGGTGTCTCGAAGAAATATCTTCTGGAACAGCGGCGAACGAGCGAGGAAGTTTGCAGCAGTTTGAAACGCAGCCTGATCGCAGTCTGATCGGGGAAAATATTTTTCTGCGCCAAATCCAGAGGGCAAAACCATGAGGCAAGATGTGCATCACGTAGAGGACATCCCCAGGAGTCTACGCAAAAAATTTCACGGTCAAACTCAAAAAATTGAGGGAGTTATGGCCTCGGCAAGATTTGAGATTGAAACGGCCATAACTTTTGATCCCGTGGGCCAAATTGGCTGAATTTTGGACAGCAAACAGATGGTACCTTGTGGCACACTATGGAAAAGACGAATCTTTAAAAGAGTCGAGGAGCTGCCTGAGACGCAGCTCCAAAGTTCGGCCAGCGTTCGGGCGACGTTCGGGCGACATTGGATGGTTTCCCGGGTTTGGAGAAGATCCATGGGGTGTGGATGCGTGGGAGAGACCATGGAAGGGGTATAACAGGTTGGGGTGGTGGCTAGGTCAAGAAAAATCAAGTTTGGACGCGTTTGGAGCAAAAACGGGTCTTATAGGCATTAGATCGAGCAGTTTCCGTGCATGAAACGGACTGGGCTGACGTGGCGCTTCGTGGGCTCGACACATGGCCCAGGTGGGGGCGCACAGGCGTGCACGGCCTGCTGCTGGCCGGGCGCAGCTGGCCTGTCGGCCTGGCGCGCGTGGCCCGCGTGGGTGGGGGGCGAAGAGTTAGCCGCCTAGCTCTACCGGGTGGTGGCGGGGTGGGCTGGCGTGATGGCGGGGCCCAGGTGGCGGCGGGTAGGGATGTGATCGGATCAGATACGGTCGAATATCGTCCTATTCATATCCGTATCCGTATTTTTTATCGAATACAGAATCGAATACGAATAATACAGGATAATATCGGTTACGAATACAGATCGAATACGGATCGGAATCAACATGGATACGAATAATATTAGTCGGATATTTTAAAATCCAATTTCAGTTTTTTTCCAAAATCGGTCCAAATTTAAATTCAAAATTCCAAAAGAAATATATTTGTATGTTTTTTTTTTGCCTTTTTATCCCTAGCTTGTCATACATGTGACTCTGTGAGTAACAATGTACCCCATTGCAATAATTGAACCAAATGATTTGGTACCGCATATGTCTTTGAATCCTAAGTAGCCCTCCTGAAACGCCACTTGCCAATTTCTGTACCACCTTTACCCAAATATCTCCAAATTAGCATCTAGCACACATGAACACATTATATCTTGTCATCCAATGCAGACCCCAGTCTCTGAAACAGTGAAACATGTTAAATTGTTAATGTGTTATTCTGAAACGTGCTATTCGGATAATATCCGTATGTCATATTCGGATATTATCCGAACAAAAACTCGGATATTCCGTATCCATCGGATAATCAGTGTTCCATATCCGTATCCGTATCCATGTAAATTATCTGTATCCATATCCTTATCCGAGAAATCAACTGGATATCTGTGAAACTATCCAAATCATCATCCAAATCAATTCGGTCGGTCGGTCGGAAAATATCCATACCAGTTCCATCCCTAGCGGCGGGAGGGGTTGGGCCGGCTGGCGGGGTGGCCCAATGGGAGGAGGAGAGATTTCGCCCAACGCAATTTCCGATTTTTCAGGAATTTTCGAATTAAAACAATTCCACAAAATCAAATAAATCATTTAGGGCAATAAAAATACCCGAAAAATTCTAGAAAAATTCTAGAAAATATTTTGAGACATTTTGAACTCAAATAAAATATTTGTAACAAAATTTTATATAAAATTTTCCAAATAATTAATTAATTTCAAATGAAAGGCTTAGTTTAAATTAATTCCAAATAAATTCGATAAATAGCAAACGAGTCCAAAAAATCTAAAAAATTACAGAAGAAATCCTTGGAGCACAAGGAATCAAATAAAATTTTATTTATTTTATTTGAGGTTTATAATAATCAAATTAAATTGTTTTAGCTTTTAGAAAATTCAAATCAAGCTTTATAAACGCGAGAAAATCAACGAAATTTTTTTGGAAGCTAAACTAACCAAAAAATTTTGAAAACCCAAATTTTGGGATGTTACAGTTGTGCATTGCCTCCTAAGTTTGTGGCAGCGGGCATTGTTGCCAAACTTCCCCATCTTGGCGGGATTTTGCCACTAGCTTAAAGCACAAGAGGGAAGAGATTTCTGTGGAGGATCTCATTGCAGCCCTTGATGCAGAAGAAAAGGCAAGAACAAAAGATGCACCACGCATAACTAATCAGAATAATGCCAATATCATCAAGAAGAAATCATATGGCAAGATCTTCAAAGTTCCTAAACCAAACAAGACAACTAGCTTCAAAAAGAAGAAAATTGAGAAAAAGGACATCAAGAACATCACTTGTTTCGTGTGCGGAAAGGACGGTCATATGGCAAAAGACTGTCGCTATCGCAAAAAATAGGACAAATGAACAGGGCAAGAAAAATGCCAACGTGACCACAGGCGAGGCCTCGACTTCAGGAGGGTATGGTAATTCTCCTGTTGTTTTTTCAGCATGTCAAACCACTGATTGGTGGGTTGATACTGGTGCTAATGTTCACGTGTGTTCTGATGTTTCCTTGTTTTCTTCTTACCAGGCAGCCGGGGGCTTCCTCCGTCCTAATGGGGAACGGGTCGCATGCTTCTGTTCTTGGTGTTGGCACGGTAGATCTGAAGCTTACTTCAAGGAAGATTGTCCACTTGAAGAACGTGCAGCATGCGCCAACAATAAAAAAGAACCTTGTTAGTGATTCTCTTTTATGCAGGGATGGTTATAAGCTAGTATTTGAGTCAAATAAAGTTGTATTGTCTAAGTTTGGGAATTTTGTTGGTAAAGGCTATGAGAACGGAAGCTTGTTCTGCTTAAGTACTCTAGAGTCTTGCTATAATATGAATATTGCAACTGGTTTGAATAAATGTGATGCCGATATTTGGCATTCTCGATTCTGTCATATTGGTTTTGATAGCATTGCTCGAATGTCTAGATTAGAGTTAATTCCAAAATGTGATATTGTCAAAGGATCAAAGTGTCAATCTTGTGTGCAAGCAAAACAGCCTAGAAAACCCTTTAAAGGATTAGAGGAAGAAAAGAACTTGGCACCATTAGATCTTGTCCATTCTGACCTATGTGAAATGAATGGATTGTTGACAAAAGGAGGCAAAAGATACTTTCTAACTCTTATAGATGATGCAACATGTTATTGTTATGTGTATTTGCTGAAAACAAAGGATGAAGTTTTAAACTACTTCAAAACCTATAAGGCCGAGGTTGAGAACCAACTATAAAAGAAAATTAAAAGACTAAGGTCTGATCGTGGAGGAGAGTATATCTCTCATGAATTCTCCCAATTCTGTTCTGAGCATGGTATAATCCATGAAGTTACACCACCATATTCTCCCCAATCAAATGGGGTAGCTGAGAGGAAAAACCGAACACTCACAGACTTGGTGAATGCCATGTTAGAGAGTGCCGGTATGCCTAAGATGTGGTGGGGGGAAGCTATATTGACAGCAACTTTTGTCTTAAATAGAGTAATCACTAAAAAGTGTGAGACTACTCCATATGAGGGATGGAAGGGGAGAAAGCCCAATGTCAATTTTCTGCGAACATGGGGGTGTTTGGCAAAAGTTAATATACCATTGCAGAAAAAGAGAAAGCTTGGACCTAAAATAGTCGATTGCATTTTTCTGGGATATGCACATAATAGTACGGCCTATAGATTTTTAGTAGTAAAATCAGAAACTCCTGAGATTGTTGCTAACACAATAATGGAATCCAGAGATGCTTCATTCTTTGAGGATGTTTATCCTATGAGACCAGCAGGCAGTACCTCACAAACTGAAAATATTAATGTTGAACCTACCACTATTTTTGAACCAATGAGTGATACACTACCAGTAGAAGATATTACTAAGGAGGAGAATAATTTAGTCGCAGAGGCTCCTCATAGGAGCAAGAGACAAAGGGTTGAGAAAACCTTTGGCGATGACTTCATTGTATACCTCGTAGATGATGTGCCAAAAACTCTTTCAGAGGCTTATGCATTACCTGATGCTGAGTATTGGAAAGAGGCAGTCCGTAGCGAGATGGATTCCATCATGGCTAATGGGACTTGGGAGATCACTGATCGTCCTACTGGGTGCAAACCTGTTGGATGCAAGTGAGTTTTCAAAAAGAAAATCAGGCATGATGGTACTGTTGATAAGTACAAGGCAAGACTTGTAACCAAGGGTTATACCTAGAAAGAAGGAGAGGATTATTTTGATACTTATTCTCCTGTTGCCAGATTAACCACCATTAGAGTGCTCATTGCTTTAGTTGCTTCCCATGGTCTACACGTCCATCAAATGGATGTAAAGACAGCTTTCCTTAATGGAGAGTTGGAGGAAGAAATCTATATGGAGCAACCAGATGGTTATGTGATTACTAGACAGGAAAATAAAGTGTGCAAATTATTAAAATCCTTATATGGACTAAAGCAAGCACCTAAGTAATGGCACGAAAAAGTTTGATAAAACTTTGACATCTGCTGGTTTTGCTGTTAATGAGGCAGATAAGTGTGTATATTATCGTTATGGTGGGGGTCAAGGTGTGATTTTGTGTTTGTATGTTGATGACATACTTATATTTGGGACTAACACTACTGTAATTAACGAGGTCAAAACTTTCTTGTCTCGATGCTTTGATATGAAAGACTTGGGTGAGGCAGATGTTATTTTGAATATTAAATTGATCAAGAATGAGGATGGAATCATTTTGCATCAATCCCATTATGCTGAGAAAATTTTAAGCCTGTATGGCTTTGAGAATTGCAAAATTTCCCCAACACCATATGATCCGAGTGTTAAACTTCGGAAAAATCAAGGGTTAGGGAAAGATCAATTAAGATATTCACAAATTATTGGGTCTCTTCTCTATCTAGCTGGTGCCACAAGACCTGATATCTCATTTGCTGTGAGCAAATTAAGCTGGTTTACATCTAACCCGGGAGATGATCATTGGGAGGCACTTGAAAGATTGTTGCGCTACTTGAGAGGCACAACATCTTACAGAATTCACTATACTGGATATCCATCTGTATTAGAAGGATATAGTGATTCCAATTGGATCTCTGATGCGGATGAGATCAAAGCTACAAGTAGTTATGCTTTTACCTTAGCTGGTGCTGCAATTTCATGGAGGTCTTGCAAACAGACCATATTAACGAGGTCAACCATGGAAGCTGAACTTGTAGCACTTGATACAACCACTGTTGAGGCTGAATGGCTTAGAGAGCTTTTGTTGGACTTGCCATTGGTTGAGAAACCAGTACCGCCGATCCTAATGTACTGCGATAACCAAACAGTGTTGATTAAGGTTATGAGTAATAAGGATAACATGAAGTCCTCCAGACATGTGAAGCGCAGGCTTAAATCTGTCAGAAATTTGAGAAACTCTGGAGTAATTGCTGTGAATTATGTTCCCACTGAGAAAAATTTGGCAGATCCTTTTACAAAAGGACTTGCAAGGAAAACAATTTCCGTTGCATCTATGGACATGGGTATGAGGCCCATTTGAGTTACAACACAATGGTAACCCATACCTTCCTGATCGGAGATCCCGTGAATTAGGTAATGGGAAAAACAAGTTGATGTTGTAACAAGAGAGTACATGTTATTAAATTGTACCTGTGTCCTAATAGACAAAGTACTCTTGACTGTATGGAAGGTTGGCTTAAAGCCTTAATGTATTCTAGTGTCAAAATGAGAGAAAAAGGTATTGGCCTACAGGATACCTATAATGAATACACCTACTTGAGCATAACTGTGAGGACACAGTTCACGAGGATGGGGCATTCTCTAGAAAGCTCATGAGCAGATACAGGAGCATGACCATATAACGCTCCGTGTAGGCGTGGTTTATTAGTAGCCTATTATCAGTGGTGATTTTCAAGTGAAGTCTAATCACAAAAAGCTATGAATTCAAGGCATAGTCCATTCAACAGCTGTGAGAGGATAAATCTTGTTAATCTAGGTGCAAGTTCAACCCGTACGGGACTTACACCAAAAGACTGGTATATTAACAACACATCAGTACAATAATCTTTGTTATCTTTTTGCTGTTCGCTATGGAATTGGTGGGGGAATGTTGGAAATTGGCCCATGGGTGGCCCACTTCCTTAATTCCATAGCATGCATGATTTAGTACCATATTGCCTAGCCAAGTGGAGGAAGGGCAATTTAAAAGGTGGAGTCTTTGCCAGCTCTTAATTATTGTGACACTTGGCATGAGGATGGCATAGGGTGAATACTGGCTAAACACACACACACACACGCACGCGCGGGCGTGCGCGTATTCGCGTATTTTCGGGTGAAAATTCGTGTGACTTGTGACTTGCGACGAGCGACCGCGCCGCGTCATTTTGTGTCTCCTGGCACTTTGAATTCACCTTTTATTTTGCTGAATCTTGCAATTATCTCTCTGTTCATTCTGTTTAAATGCGATTTAAACATTCTAGTAACTTCTGACATTATACAGTCAGTTACTAGTAACTGCTGACATTACGCAGTCAGTTACTAGTCACATTACTCCGTCAGTTACTGGTGTGAGTGTATATAAACACACAGAGCGTCGTGCTTGATACACTGAATATCTCCTCCATTTTTCCTTCTCCTCTCTGAACTCTGTACTGGTGTGTTGTGCTGTTGAACCACGCCGGCCTTCCTCCTCGGCTTGCACCGTGAAGGAAGGTGAGCGGTATCTCCGAGCCATTGCCGCAGAGTTTAACTACACGGGGTGGCAATAAGGTTTCTAGGCAGCGCATCTGCGCGACCGCTCCTACGCTGCTTCATTGACTTCGACTTCTTCCACAACCTCTTCTGCGCATCATTCTGTCTTCATCAAGCCTAACTGTAAGTCGGTTAGTGAACGTTCGATTTAATCATACTCTGTTTCTTGAGTTCATATGTTTGGAAGTACAATGTGTAGCCTGCTGTTAGATTTACTATGTGCATCACTGTTTATCAGTAGTATTTGCCTCAATATAAGATCTGGAATAAAAATATTGCACATATTTCCAACAGTTACTATAACTATGAACTATATATTACTCTTAGGGCTTGTTTGGGAAGCTTAATTGTAACATCCAAAATTTTTGTTTTTATTGAATTTATTGAGTTATTTGAATTTTTGGAATTTAATTGGATTTAATTCGAATTAAGTCCTTTATTAAATTATTTAAATATTTGAAAATTTCATATAAAGTTTTGTTAAAAATAATTTATTTGAGTCCAAAATGTCACAAAGTATTTTCCAGAATTTTTCTGACCACTTTGCTATTTTCCTGAATTAATTGAATTTCTAGAAGTATTTTAAATATTAAAAACAAAAGAAAATCCAGAAAACCCTAACGGGTCAGGCCAACGACTCCACCCGTTAACTCGGCCCGACCCGACCCGTTGACCCGTGCCGAACCCAAACCTAACCCTAGTTCATGTGGACCGACGGATTTCGATCGGACTCACTGCGTTGCGCCACGTCACTTCGTGTTTGGGGCCGTTGGATGGGAATCGGAGGTTTGGATTGGGTCAATTTGGATCGGGTTATGCATTACATGTGGCTGTTGGATTCAATGTACGGGAGCGATCGGATCGAGTCTGGATTGGATCTGGACTGATCATCGGGACACGTGTACGGTGGTCGGTCATCGTTTCCGACCTGGGCTCAGACCTAGCCGCCACGCGACTGCTGGGCTTCTCCGCCATGTGGGCCCAGATACCAAGGCTATTTAATCCTTGGAACCCGCCCCGAGGTTCGCTGGAAGGTTGCGCATTGAATGCCCTAGGATTTAGCCACGGAGCCGTCGCCGTCTAGGATTAATTTCTCGCCGAACTTAGGTTGCGCCGCCGTAGATCTTCACAAGGAACGACATTGCCAGGCTGCATTCCATCATGAGGAGGCCAGTTTTGGATTTGATGGGACGAGACAAATCCATCCTAGGACTTCACTTCGCCGGAAACACATAGAAACGCCATCAACTGGGTTGTCTTCCCTAGCGCCTGTCGAAGGTCATGAAATCGACTGTAAACTTGTAAACGGGTACATTCGGGGATTGCAGGATCAACAAAATAAGCAATGCACAATTTAGATAGGTTCAGGCCTCACGATTGAGTAATACCCAACTCCTGTGGTTTGCACTATCAGATCGATGGAAGTGGAATATAGATCAAGGGGGTCTAGCTCTGGTTACAATCAAGATGGGAAAACTATAGCTATATCTAATCTCTCAACTATGCCCTAGCAGGTGCACTCCTCTTGCTTCATCTTGTTTTAGCTTGGGTTCCGTCCTCTTCTCCGTGCGTCTTCCTCTCTTTTTATAGCTAGGTGCACCATCTTCAGCAGACGTCGTCGGATGAGGACTCCGAGTCGTACCCAATTAGGGGACCCTCGTTTCCGGCATCCACGTATGGTAACTAACTTTCCTTATTGTCTAGCATACTCGAGCTGGTCTCCTCGTCCCGGGAGTATTATCGAGTCCTTCCATATGTAGAGATACTCTTTCTGATATCATCTTATCCCACGGGAATAGGGATCTAGATGCCTGGAGTACATGTATGATCTTGGACTTTCCAATGCATGTACATATCCCATATTAAGATATTCAACAGTAGCCCCCGAACTCTACTCAGGGAAGGGTCTTTGTCGAGTGTTCGGTCGATCAGGGCCAAGCCTCGGCTTGGTCGAGCAATGCCGAACAAGCTCATGGTCGAAAGCTTCGAGTAGGGTTGGACCATCAAGAGTCAAGTGGGGAGATACAAGGTCGATGGCTCGGTCGTCAATCATCCTCGAGCTCCTAATATGCTTACCCACAGCTCGATAACGACTTTTGAGAACTTGATGCTGGACAGAGTTAAGATGTGATTCAAAATATCGATGTATCGGGAAGAATGCGGCATTAAATGCAGTAGTCTGCAAAAGCTGCAACGCTTCGTGTGCTTGACCATCTTTCCAACTGCCCCTCCGGTTACTGCGCTATGCAAAGGGGATGGATCTGCCCATCGTGGACAGACGACCTGTATAAATTTTCACTTTTGAGCTGGTAGCCAGTACCTGCATTTGCGAAAACTCCACCACTTCTTGCCTTCTTTCTCGCCCTTTTTCGTCGAAGAGAGCTTTTCATCTTTTTTCAATGGCATCCAACTCTCGCGCGGCGGCCACTAGAGATAACGTCTTGTGGAAGGAAATAGAGGCAGCCGGGATGGCGTTCAAAGATGAGGGCCTTAAAAAATGCTGGCAACCCTCGATCAAGACCGAGGAGCGCCTCGCCAAATTGGAGAAGGAGAGTTTCATTCCTCCTTGTGTGTTGATCCACTGGTGCCCATCCGCCGGCGAACCATGTCCCACTCCAAAGGATAAGGATGAAACAATAGTCTTTACGCCCTTCTTCCTCTGCGGTTTGAATTTTCCACTTTCTTCCTTCCTTTGGTCGGTCTTGGACTTCTACTCCATCCAGCTCTTCAACTTGATGCCCAACTCGATCACAATGCTAAGTGTGTTCGTCGACCTTTGTGAGGCATTCCTGGGCATCAAGCCTAGCCTTAACCTCTTCTGCCATTTTTACATTTTGATGAGGATAAAATAGGACGTGGTAGGGGCTCAGGATTTCGTCTCAGACACGAAAAATCTGGGCCCTATATCCATGTTCCGGTTACTTCTTCTTGGCAGGTGCAGGTAGACTAGAAAAAGAAGTGGTTCTACATCACCTCCTCAGACACTGTTGTGACACCACGGAGTGTCGTAACCTTATAAGGTGAATGTTGAGGTCAAAAACATTACAAAGTATGAAATCGGAGTTTAAAACTATACGGTATGAGGTTTAATCGCGTTTCCGGGCCGATTTCGGGAGTTTGGGCCTTTCCGGGGAAGTTTGGGCCTAAGGGGGACGAGTCGTGGGCTTTTGTGGAAGGGGTAGGGGCCCATGAGGGAGGAGAGACCAGGCTAAGGGGGCTTGGGGCGCCCCCTCCCTGCCCTAGCCGCCCCCCACAAGCCCCCTCTGTCGGGACCCGAATTTGCAAATCCGGACCCTCTGTGTATTCAGCACTAGTCCAGCAACGCGCTAGTGCACACAGTCTTAACATCGGTAAATATCACAATCATACCACTCGATACTAATAAAATATTTTAGTTAAATAGTCAAACTGGTTGCTCGACCTTATGGTCAAGTTACAAATATACGCCACGCAGGGCGAAACTTATTAAAAGAGAAATAATAGCAGCGGAAAATAAGATAACTTCGTGGCGCCATCCAGTATACCACAGGCAACTGACTGGGCTCGCTCCCTAAGTAGACGGTTCCTCTGGAAGCTCCTCCACCAAAGCTGGAGTAGATTCTTCTTCAACTGGTATTGTATTGTGGCAAGGGTGAGTACTTTGGTACTCAGCAAGTCATGCACAGAATGCAACTAATATACTACATGCATGGCTTGATACAAAGGAGTAGCTCAAGGTGTATTTGCAGTAAAACAGCGTTTGACAAGTAGCATAAGTAGATTCGAAAGCAGTAGGAACAAGTATAACGTAAATAACCTTTCCAAAAGTTTAATCAACATCCCTCCCATTCCTAAACCACATTTCCATCAACATCAATATTTAACCCAACCCAACCTTTCAAGTCCAAGTTATTTTCAAAAAGTCTAACCCTTGACTGTAATTCCCGAGCGATGTCCAATACCGCGGACACGGCTATTAGAATAGATTTTACACTCTGCAGAGGTTATGCACTTTACCCACAAGATACAGTCAAACGCCACAAAGGCGAGTTCCCGTAACAAAGTCTTTCGGAAACTTCTAACAGTACAAGTGTTCCTCCCCGGTTAATGCACACTAACCCTTCCCTTAGCTAAGGCGAAGTTTAGGCCAACCAACCGTTAGATGGGTACCTGGCCGTAGCCCCGGTACGCTCCCCCGTACAACATACACAAAGGGTGTAGTTGACCTCCTGAGGTCCCACAGGTACGTTATTAGCAACTTAATCAACTAGGTCCGTCCCATTACAAACATGTGGTTGCAAGATTGACTCACTTCAAAGGCTTGCAAGGTGAAGTCCTTAGGGTGACCAGGGCAAGATTACCGAAGAACCAAAACAACATTCCCAATGCCACAGCTGGCCCACCTGATCATTCTTGCCACATGCCCTGGTCAAAAGCTATTTATCAAACCCCAGTTGGTTACCATGCACCACGTGCCAACAACATCACATGATACCTTTCCAAAACAGGTTCAATATGTCATTAAGTCAATATTAACGTTTGAGTGTCCAAAATCATGTCATGAGCACGTAGCAGGTCTAAGCCATATACTACAACGATCTACAAACCCATGTTGGCAATTTAGTAATGTCCAACTAATAATCCACAACTAGGGTGACAAGGGGTCATGGCATATATTTAAGTAATCAAGGTGTCATACAGCAATTAGGCATTTAAATAATTACCCATAATTTAGTAAAGCATTTTCTAATTTAAACTAGCATGCAATAATTTGAACCAAAATAGGTTTCAAAATGGGATCAACATGGTCAAAGCATAACTTGCCTTCAAAAAGTACTTGTTCTTGGTCCGGAGCTAGCTCCTGGGTCAACACTTCTCCTTCGAATCCTTTCGGCACTTCAACGTCTACTCGTAAAGCGTGCAAATAGCAATACACGAATAAACAATAGGCAAAAAGTGTCCGAACATCCAAATAAAATCCATAAACAGAGAGAACATAATTTTATGAATTTTTAGGAACTGGAATCGCTCAAATCGGAGTTAAAACACAAAAGTTATGATTATTTAAAGTCTAAATAATCAATTAAATAATATTACAGAGAAAAACTTTTGTCCAAAAATTAAATAAAATTCATATTTGAGTAGATCTGAATTTTATGAATTTTTAGAAATTGAATCGTTCAAATCGGAGTTGAAACGCAAAAGTTATAAGCATTTGAAGTTTTGAAATTCAAATCAATTATTAAACCGAATTATTAAATCATTTTCTTTTTCGGAAATTATTTATTGCGTCAGCGAGGACACGTGGCAGCCTCTGATTGGTCTGCTGACGTCAGCCGGCTCATGGGCTCAGCCCACGGCTTGGCTTGGTCCACCGTGGACTCGGTCCACGGCTCCACGTGTCGCTGACAGGTGGCCCCCTCGGGTGACGTCATTGCTGACGTCAGCGGGGCTCAGCCCACGGTGCTGACGGGTGGGACCACCGGTGACGCCATTGCCGACGCCACTACACGATCGGGTGGCCGGCCGACGCAGTGGTTCGCCATGACGTCAGCGTGACGTCATGGTGTGGTTTGGCTGGGCTGCTGACATGCGGGCCCCGCGTGTCAGAGACACGCGTTCACGCGCCAGCACGGTGCGGTGGCACACATGGCTCGATCCGAGCCGTTCGATTTGGATCGGACGGCTCCAAACGCATCTAATCTGCCCTACGGCTCCTACGTGGCTCAATCTCAGCCCTAGGATCAAGATCTAATGGCTGCCAATGAATCCGGAGTTGAAACAGTAACGGGCTACGTGGCCTCACCTCGTGCGTCGGATGAAGATCGAACGGTTGATAGAGCTCGCGAGGTCCGGCGATGGCGCGGCGAGGCTAGGGTACCGGGGATGAAGATGACGACTCCCCGCGCGGTGTTTTTGAGGGGCTCCGGCGAGGTGAGTGGTCCTAACCGATGCGCCTGGTCCTGGGGGTCTCGGATCTGGGCTTAGACGCGGCGGAGGGCGGCTGTCGGCGGCGAGAAATCGTCCAAACTCGCGGCGGTCCCTTGCGGACTCCGGCGAGCGATTGCGCGAGGATGGCGGCGGCTTGGGCATGGGTAGCTAGGGCAAAAGAAGCACACGGGCAAGGGCTGCGCGGTGGCGAGGTCGAGCTCTTAAATAGGGCCTCGACGTGCGCGAAAACCGGAAAACCCTAACGAGCTCGGAGGCCCACGGCGGCGCTATCCGAGTCCGACTCGGTGGAGACGACGCAATCGGAGCCGTCCACGTGGCTCCGATCTACGGCCGAGATCGCCCGGCGCAACGGGTCCGAGCCGGATCCGGTTGGATCGGTACGGCCCAAATCCGACCGTTGGATTCGATCCAACGGTCCGGATCAATCGGGGTTTGACCGGATCACGTGGCTTGGGTCGGACTCGAGTCCGACTCGGGTTCCGACTCGGTCGGATGAACAGTACTCGACCCGAGTTGATTTTCCAGCGATTAAATATTCAAATTAATTCCCAGAAATTCATTTAATTCATTAAAAATAGCAAAAGACTTAGAAAAATTCTGGAAAATATTTTAGGGCATTTGGGACTCAAATAAAATATTTCCAACAAAACTTTATTTGAAAATTTAATTTCTTTAATTATTTCAATATGGAATAAATTCAAATTAAATCCAAATAGATCCAAATAAATTCCAGAAAATTCCAAAAATTCACAAATGTGCAAAATAATATTTAATTTCATGAAAAGCAAAAATTGGGGTGTTACAAACCTCCCCCCCTAACAGAATCTCGTCCCCGAGATTTAAGGCTAACTAAGGAATAGGTTCGGAAACTCTTTCCTCAAATCCTCTTCACGTTCCCAAGTCGCTTCGCTTTCTTCATGGTTGCTCCACTGAACTCTACAGAAGCGGGTTGACTTATTTCTAGTCTCTCGGTCCATAGTGTCCAAAATCTTCACGGGATGCTCCTTATAAGTCAGATCCTCTTGCAGTTCAATCGACTCCAAGGGCGTTTGCTCATCTGGCACTCGAAGACACTTCTTTAGCTGGGACACATGGAACACGTCATGTACTCCTGCTAACGACTACGGCAACTCCAGCTGGTAAGCAACTTCGCCTCTGCGGCTCAAAATCTTGAATGGTCCAACATATCTCGGCGCGAGTTTTCCTTTGGCATGGAATCTCTTAACTCCTCTGAGAGGCGTAACTCTGAGGTATACAAAGTCTTCTGGTTCAAAACTCAAATCCTTGACGATTGTCAAGCATAACTCTTCTGCCGTGATTGGGCTATCTTCAACCTTTCCCTAATCATGGCAATCTGCTTCTTCAACTTCTTGAAGAATATCAGTTCAAGACACGGCGCCACGGTCTCATTCCAGTTTAATGGCGTTCGGCAGGGTCAACCATACAGTGCCTCAAAAGGTGACATCTGTAAACTAGCCTGGTAACTATTGTTGTAACTGAACTCCGCATACGGTAGACTCTTATCCCATGAGGTAGCATAAGCCAATGCACACGCTCTTAACATATCCTCCAGAATCTGATTGACTCTTTCGGTCTGTCCATCCGTCTGTGGATGATAGGCTGTACTGAAGTTCAAACGGGTTCCCATGGCTTCATGTAGCTTATTCCAGAACCTCGAGGTAAACTGGGTACCTCTATCCGATATGATCTTCTTTGGCACTCTGTGCAAACAGACGATCCTGGTCATATACAACTCTGCTAACTTATCCCCCGAGTAAGTGGTCTTTACGGGGATAAAATGGGCTACTTTGGTTAAGCGATCCACTATAACCCATATGGAGTCATAACCCCCTTGAGTCTTGGGTAAACCGGTGATGAAATCCATTCCGATTTCCTCCCACTTCCACTCAGGTATCTTCAGCGGCTGCAACAATCCTGCTGGTCTCTGATGCATTGCCTTGACTCTCTGGCATACGTCGCACAATGCAACATGCTTGGCAACTTCACGCTTCATGTTCGGCCACCAGAATCTTTCTTTCAAATCCTGATACATCTTGGCACTTCCTGGGTGAATTGAATACTTGGAGTCATGGGCTTCCTCCAAAATCAGCTGTTTTAATTCCTTCTTGTTGGGCACACAAATCCGATCTTTCATCCATAACGTGCCCTGCTCATCTAGCTTGAAGTCCTTTGCCTTGCCTTCCTCCATTTTGGACTTAATCCTGCGGATCTTGTCATCATCCTTCTGTCCTTCCCGAATCTGATCTTCTAGGGTAGGCTTTACTTCCAATGCGGCCAAGAATCCGCTAGGTACCACCTCAACCTTCATTCTCTGAAATTCCTGGCATAGCTCATCCTGATTCGTGGCTATCAACATATTCACGGTATGGTCGTTCGAGCTCAAGGCATCGGCAACTACGTTTGCCTTTCCTGGATGGTAATGGATTCCAACATTGTAGTCCTTGATCAACTCTAACCATCTCCTCTGCTTCATGTTCAGGTCTGATTGGGTGAAGATATACTTAAGACTCTTATGGTCCGTGTATACTTCACATCTGTTTCCAATCAGATAGTGACGCCATATCTTCAAGGCGTGCACTACGGTGGCTAACTCTAGGTCATGTGTCGGGTAATTCTCCTCATGCGGCCTCAACTGCCTTGATGCATAGGCAACAACCTTTCCGTTCTGCATCAGCACACATCCAAGTCCTTGGCGCGATGCGCCACAATAAATATCAAAGCTTTGATTGACGTCCGGTAGGACTAACACCGGTGCTGATGTCAGTCGCCTCTTCAATTCTTGAAAACCTTTCTCGCACTCTGGCGTCCATGCAAACTTCTTCTCCTTTTTCAGCAATTGCGTAAGAGGTTTCGCAATTGTCGAAAAGCCTTCAATGAAACGGCTATAGTAACCTGCCATTCCAAGGAAACTTCTGATCTGGGTCACGGTCTTTGGCTGCTCCCAATGTAACACAGCTTCTACCTTGCTTGGATCAACGGCGACTCCTTTTGCGGTCAATACATGTCCGAGGAACTCCACCTTGTCCTTCCAAAAATCACACTTGCTGAACTTGGCGAAGAGTTGCTGTTCCCTCAGCTTTTCCAAAACTCGCTCAAGTGCTCTGCATGTTCATCCTCTGTCTTGGAGTAGATTAGGATATCATCTATGAACACAACAACAAACTTGTCCAAATATTCCATGAACACCTTATTCATCATATTCATGAAATATGCTGGCGCATTCGTCAGACCAAAGGACATAACTGTAAACTCGTAATGTCCGTACCTTGACGAGAATGCGGTCTTCGGAATATCCTCTGATCGGATCTTCAACTGATGGTATCCCGATCTCAGATCAATCTTGGAGAAAACTCCGGCTCCTCTCAGCTGGTCAAACAAATCATCGATCCTGGGTAGCGGATACTTATTCTTCATGGTGACTTCATTGAGTGCACGATAGTCAATGCACATCCTGAAACTCCCATCCTTCTTCTTGACAAACAGAACTGGCGCTCCCCACGGCGACGAACTCGGTCTGATAAATCCTTTCTCCATTAGCTCTTCGAGTTGCTTCTTCATCTCTACCAATTCTTCGGTGGACATCCGATAGGGTCTCTTTGCTATTGGTGTTGTACCAGGTACAAGCTCTATCACAAACTCTATGTCCCTGTCTGGCGGCGTACCAGGTAGATCTTTAGGAAAAACATCTGGGTACTCATTCACTACTGAGACTTCTTTTATGCTGAGTGCCTTGGTGCTGTTAACCATCAACTGTCCATCTCTAACGGCGGTAGCTTGAAATTCCACTTTCTTTCCACACGGGCTCTCAACTGAGATAGTCCTCCATCCACAATCCAATACGGCCTTGTGCTTGGATAACCAATCCATTCCCAAAATGACATCCAAGGTCTGGGTCTCCAAAATAATAAGGTTCGCTAGGAATTCTATCCCATCTATTAATATTCTCACCCCAGAACATCCTACTTTAGTTCGGAGTTCTAACTGTGGGTTTGAACCAAAAGCATGCATTTAAGTCTTGCAATCTCCAAATCATTTTTAGCAGCAAACCCTTGTGAAACAAACGAATCCGAAGCTCGAGAATCAAACAAAATCAAGGTGCAGTGCTTGAGTTAACATGTAACTTACCCAGTACGACGTCCGTAGCATTCTGCAGTGCATCTGCGGTGACATGGTTGACTCGGCCTCTCACCAAAGTCTGGGGTGTGGCTCTTGGTGCTGGCGTCCTGGCCGGTGTGGATCCCAGATTGAAGCGAACTGGGGTCACTCCTGCTGTCTTCTTTGGGCAACTGTTGGCAAAGTGTCTCGGCTCATTGCAGTTGTAGCAGCGTCTCACTGTCCCTTGTTGATCGCTCAAGCGGCGTTTCGGGCCGGGCTGGGTCTGATAGTTACGATTGACGGGTCTTGGTGCCGTGACGGTGTCCTTGTTGCATTCTGTGGCTGGAATCTGAAACTGATTTGGCGCAACCCTCAAACATTGCCGCGCCTCGACGCGATCCCTAATGCATCCTGCACTTCCTGTTCTCATCCGGGCCTTGCGCTTGTCCTCAAGAATAAGCGCCTTATTCACCAACTCTTGGAAATCTGGAAAGGTGTGGGTGATCAATCCCACCTGCAGTCTGAGTTAAGTCCCTTCATGAAGCGAGACTGCGGCTTTATCTGTCGCTACATCCTCAGTGCGTAGCGAGCAAGCCGTGTGAACTGCTCGGTATTCGCCACCGGCCGATTACCTTGCTTCAGTGCTCAACTCCTCTTTCTTGAGATCCATGATTCCTTCAGCACGTGATAATCTTGGAATGCACCGTGAACTCTTCCCAAGTGATGTCCTGAGGGTTCTCTTGCGTGGCACGTAAGTTCTCCCACCATTCAAGTAATGTTCCTTCCAACTGATGAGAAGCGTAGAGTACCTTCTCATTTCCTATGCATTGAGCAATGTGTAGCATCCTCTCAATTGACCTTAACCAATCATCAGCCTCCAACGGATTGGCATTCGTAGAAAAAATGGGTGGATGAGTCCTCATGAACTCTGACAGTCTTGTATTCTGGCGTTGTCTCTGATTAACTTGATTAGCAGTGGCCTGAGCAGTGACATGTTGCATCTGTTGCATCATGGCATGCATCAACTGAGTCTGAGCAGCAAGAAAAGCTCCGAAATTCTGCATATCAACTGGCGGTGCTGGTGCTCCATCATTGGGGTTTTCTGCTGGGCGAGAACCACTTCCATTGCCTCCAAGGTTTCCACGAGTGTTCACCATCTGTGGTTTGCTCTAGGTTTTAGAGATGAGAGGGAAACAAGAATAGACAAGTAATATGGATCTTATGCGGGGCGAAAGGTGTAACGTAAAGTCCAACTTTATTATTTTAATCAATAGTAACTTGGTATGGTTGCTTACAATGCCTAGGGGCCTTGCAACACATACTGCACACTCAGCAAGTAATGAAAATCCAAATCGAACTAACACTGGAGTCTAACGCCTAAAGGGTGACTCTTTATTCTATGACGCGACTCGGCGAAGGAGTCTCACTATAGAACCTACGCTCACTCATCGAGAAAACCTCTACGGCCTGGGTACGGACGCTGCAGCATAGGCGCGAAACGATCGCCATGTCCAAAGAATCGTGTCATCTGTGGTAGTCGAAGAAGCGATGTCCTCCTCAAGCTCGGCCTCCTCAGGTTACGGCTCGTAGCTCGAGTATCGCTCCGGCCTCCTCTGGCGACAACAAGTCGTGCCAACTGTGTAACCATGGCATTCTCATCCTGAATCGCCTTCGGGTCAAGAAGGTTATTGCTGCGCGGATGATAACGGAACACCGTGCTCTCCAATTCTCTGGCGTAGATACGGGTAATGTGCCGCATTGCTCGTCGTGACGCCTCTTGGATACCCATCTGCATTGTAGACCTCCTGGCAGTGCAGTGTATCGGGCGATTGCCTGGGCCCTTCTTCCTAGCAGGTACCACAATCTTCACGTCACAAGCCTTGACAAATCCTGCTTGTCTGATCACGTCCACTTGGTATTGTGGCTTCTCAAAATCTCCGAGAGTCTATAGCCTACGCCAAAGTTCCGCGGCGTGACCAACCTCCAGATCTACGTAGTTGAACTCTCCCTCCATCTGTCACAAGAGTGCTCACGTAAGAACTCGAAATTTTTAAATCGTGACAACTGACAAGGTAAGGAAAAATTCAGCAAGAGACAAGAAAAGAGAGAAGGGAATAAGTCGAGATGTCATTTCTTATCTTGACGAACTTTTAACCTTTAGAAAATAGGTTTTAACCTCTCTACGACCATTCTAGCTAGGGTTGAGCCTACGGTCAGCCTGGCTCTGATACCACCTCTGTCGGGACCCGACTTTGCAAATCCGGACCCTCTGTGTATTCAGCACTAGTCCAGGAACACGCTAGTGCACACAGTCTTAACATCGGTAAATATCACAATCATACCACTCGATACTAATAAAGTATTTTAATTAAATAGCCAAACTGGTTGCTCGACCTTATGGTCAAGTTACAAATATATGCCACGCAGGGCGAAACTTATTAAAAGAGAAATAATAGCAGCGAAAAATAAGATAACTTCGTGGCGCCATCCAATATACCACAGGCAACTGACTGGGCTCGCTCCCTAAGTAGACGGTTCCTCTGGAAGCTCCTCCACCAAAGCTGGTGTAGATTCTTCTTCAACTGGTGTTGTATTGTGGCAAGGGTGAGTACTTTGGTACTCAGCAAGTCATGCACAGAATGCAACTAATATACTACATGCATGGCTTGATACAAAGGAGTAGCTCAAGGTGTATTTGCAGTAAAACAGCATTTGACAAGTAGCATAAGTAGATTGGAAAGCAGTAGGAACAAGTATAACGTAAATAACCTTTCCAAAAGTTTAATCAACATCCCTCCCATTCCTAAACCACATTTCCATCAACATCAATATTTAACCCAACTCAACCTTTCAAGTCCAAGTTATTTTCAAGAAAGTCTAACCCTTGACTGTAATTCCCGAGCGATGTCCAATACCGCGGACACGGCTATTCGAATAGATTTTACACTCTGCAGAGGTTATGCACTTTACCCACAAGATACAGTCAAACGCCACAAAGGCGAGTTCCCGTAACAAAGTCTTTCGGAAACTTCTAACAGTACAAGTGGTCCTCCCCGGTTGTTGCACACTAACCCTTCCCTTAGCTAAGGCGAAGTTTAGGCCAACCAACCGTTAGATGGGTACCTGGCCGCAGCCCGGGTACGCTCCCCCGTACAACATACACAAAGGGTGTAGTTGACCTCCTGAGGTCCCACAGGTACATTATTAGCAACTTAATCAACTAGGTCCGTCCCATTACAGACATGTGGTTGCAAGATTGACTCAGTTCAAAGGCTTGCAAGGTGAAGTCCTTAGGGTGACCAGGGCAAGATTACCGAAGAACCAAAACAACATTCCCAATGCCACAGCTGGCCCACCTGATCATTCTTGCCACATGCCCCGGTCAAAAGCTATTTATCAAACCCCAGTTGGTTACCATGCACGACGTGCCATCAACATCACATGATACCTTTCCAAAACAGGTTCAATATGTCATTAAGTCAATATTAACGTTTGAGTGTCTAAAATCATGTCATGAGCACGTAGCAGGTCTAAGCCATATACTACAACGATCTACAAACCCATGTTGGCAATTTAGTAATGTCCAACTAATAATCCACAACTAGGGTGACAAGGGGTCATGGCACATATTTAAGTAATCAAGGTGTCATACAGCAATTAGGCATTTAACTAATTACCCATAAATAAGTAAAGCATTTTCTAATTTAAACTAGCATGCAATAATTTGAACCAAAATAGGTTTCAAAATGGGATCAACATGGTCAAAGCATAACTTGCCTTCAAAAAGTACTTGTTCTTGGTCCGGAGCTGGCTCCTGGGTCAACACTTCTCCTTCGAATCCTTTCGGCACTTCAACGTCTACTCGTAAAGCGTGCAAATAGCAATACACGAATAAATAATAGGCAAAAAGTGTCCAAACATCCAAATATATTGCTGCTTTAGATGTCTTATGTTATGAAATATTTGCTATGATATTGCTATTGTTCAAATCATGATAAAACAAAGGAGATGCTGCCGAAATTTCGGTGTTTAGCATTTGTTCCTTTGCTGAAATTTGTCTTCATGTATGGTATTTAGTTGATGTTTAGTCTATGTTTGGTAGCATTCGGGCATACTAGATGCCGGGGTGTTACAGTTGGTATCAGAGCGGGCTGTAGGTCCCTGGAATGTGTATTTTTAGTGTCATGCTATAGGATATAACTAAAATGTGATGTGGAATAACTTAGAAACATGGCTTAGGATTTAACTAAAATTTTGTCATAGGATAGCAACATTAAAACTTGAAAAAGTGGTATAACTAATCTAAAATTTGACACACATGGATGCACAGTAGGAAAGGGTATGGGTATCGTTTCTTTACGCTTAAATGTTGTATTTAAGCTATGATGTTGAACGCTTCATTTGTTAATGCATGTTGCTATGTCAATGAGATAAATGATTGAATTGTTCTTGTTGTTGTGATAAGTGGGGTTTTGGTGCCGAAGGGTTTCGGCCATCTCTCTTATTTCATAGTAAGGGTGAGGTTTGACGGTGTGGCCGATTAGCGCCATCACCGAAGAACTATTAACCCCTGTAGGAGAAGAGTGTTTATCCTTTCTGTCTTAGATCGGGTAGTTTACTGGAGTTAAATAGAAGAGTTTGGTGGTGGATTCCTTCGTATGATCTTTACCGTTCTGACGGTCGGTTTTGGGTGTTTTTCTTTATTTTAGTAATTGAAATCAAAAGAAAAGTGTTTGGAATTGGATGTTTCGCGGAGAGTCCCTTCGGTGTTTATTGGTTTTGTCTTCCTTGGGTGAAGACGAAGAAGAGGAATTTAGCATTGCGCCTTTTTAGTCGCCTTTTGCTTTGACACCCGGTTTTGCTGGTTATTGTGGATTGTCTTAGGGAGGAAACATATGTGGTTGTTGTCCTCCCTATCTAAGAAAAGAGTTGAAGTTCTCCTAGTGTCGACCTTAGGTTGGGTGGAGCTAAGTTTTGAATCTTTATCGGAAAAGGTTTGGTTGAACATTTGGTTTTCCCTAGTGCATCCTTCTTCCTTCTTGGAAGTATAGATCTTGAGATTTCTTGAAGAGTTTTGTGGGCAAATTTGGGAACTTGTGAGTTGAGCTCTCCTGCATTTCTGTTGGAGTTTTGTTTTCTTCCTTGCCTGGAAAGGGAGAAATTGTCTATCGGTGTTCGTTCTGGTTCTTGAGTTGTGGTTATCTTTAAAAGTGGAGTTGCATCCTGTTTGTCAAAAGTGAAAATGGTTGTTTAGCATGTCATGTAGTATGTAACAATGTGGTTTATGGAAATGATTTGTTCTTAAGTTAATTGGTGAGTTGAATTAGTTAAATGTAATATTTGTGTTTAGCTTAAGATTAAATGAACTTCTAGTGTTGTAGATTACTCTATAGCGAGAATGATTAAATGTGTTAATGTACATGCTTAGAATCTGTTGCCTTGCTTTGAAAGTGCTTATGACCCTCGATAATGTTTAAAGTTGTAAACGCTGATGCATAGTTAGAACATTAAGGTGATGTAAACTACTGAGATTGTTAAAGAAACCTTGCTGGTTGTTTAAAGATGTTCTAATTTAACGTGTTAATAGAGAAATTTAATCATGCTGGCTTGTGACCTTAACTTGGTAGTTGATTAGAGTTGCTTTCTATGTTGTTGCAAACCATTAGTATATTTGGAAGTATGCATATGTGTTTCTATAAAGGCTAGTACCGATGTCAATTGGGAAAGTATAGGTTTTGTTGTTGTTTTAAGAACATTGTGTTGATCTAACTTATTAAATGTATTCTAATAGTTGGAGTATGTTATGTAGTGACAATTGGTTATGATATATGAATAGAGTAATTAAAAACATTGCAGTCGTCCTTATGATTTTGCTCATTTAATGATATTGACGACTTAGTAGTGGTGGTAATTGTTTAGATTAACTGTTGAAAATCCTTGTTAAAAATGGAGGTTATTGTAACATGCTGTGATGGAGTGGACCATGGATAATTAGCATGATGTAGGATTTTATGCTTGATGAATGTATATCCTAGAATCATACGCACAAATTTTATCTTGTAGAGATAATACTTATTTGTTGAAATCATTTTATTGATTGAACAAGTTTTAATTGTCAAGATGTTGAAGTATGGATGAAATAAAATTGATAGGTTGACAATGCTCAAGTAGCTGTTGAAGTACTATGTTGGAAATATAGAATACGTTGTTATATGATTTGGTGATCCGTGGGGATCATGTCAATGTAGTCTTGGTTGGGTGCCTTTGTGATAAGCATCTTAAACCTTAATTAAAAGTGTTGGGAATGATAACTAGAGAATGAATTTGTTATGTAAATTTTGTTAAAACCAGTTGGACTTTCTCAACGAGTAAGTAGTGAATTTTGAAGTCTTTAATGGAAAGCGTAGTAGAACACTAGAGATGATTGTATTTATGCTAAGCTGGTGTTTAAAACCTTCTGGACTGGTTTGGTTGTTTGTGAAGGGAATATGCCCTAGATCAATCATGGTGATGATTGTAATACGTCTTTGTTCATGAAATTATGATAACTTTGTTTATCGGTTCCCTGAATATGTGTTGCGACTTTGTTCATTGGATACGATCTGATTGTGAAACACATTGTCAAGTGACATTATTCTAAACGGGTCCCTGATCCATATCATTACGAGGAGCGGTGATGATTTGATCAGCACATTTATTGGTTGATGGTAATGTTTCACATACCATAGATATGGAGATATCGAATCAATAAATATGGACACATGTTGGAGAACATGGGTAGTCGGATAAGACCCACTCCGAGACACTGTGAGTTGTTATCTATTATAGTGCCATCAGCGTATAGTCTCGAGTGGTACGCCTATATGGTCCTTAGACTTGAGATTGTCATGGATACCTAGCATGTAGACTTGTATGCTTTGGTATCATCAAACGCTACACCGTAACAGGGTAGTCATAAAGATGAATACTGGGTATGCCACGATACATCGCCAAGGGTGTGATGATCAAGATGGGATTTGCCCCTCCTAGATAACGGGAGAAGATACCTCTGGGCCCCTCGTGTGGATGGATAGGGAAAACGCACGGCCATGCTAATGTGACTAAGGAGTTAGTCATGGTTTGTATCCATCACACTGTCGAGAGAAGTGGTTGAGCTATCAACAAGGGTGGCGCGCATCTCGCCTTGAGCTTGACTGGTATCGTGTGGAAAAAGGGATCGGTATGAGAGTGTATCGAAGGTTCAGCCGAATATTGATTCTGTGCATTCGGGGGGTCAATACGTACTGCTAGGTGCCGCTGTTGATCAATGAATTGGAAACGGGTTCTGGATTCATGTCCGACTTGCACTGAACCTAACGGGTCACACACTTAACGAGTTGGAATAGGATTGACGGGTTTTTGTGCGTGGATGAGATCCGCGTTGGAGATGGAAACCTAGCGGGCTTCGGCCCACTAGCGTGTCTATAAAAGGCGAGGCAAGGAACAGTGCACGGTAGAGAACCCTCACCAGGTTTAGCCGCCGTGCGTCCCTCCTGCTCTCCAGAAACCCTAGCTATGTGGTGAGGTGCTAGCACACCCGCACGGTGTTCCTGTTCGGGACGTGTGGATACCGGTAGAGGCGCTGCCGCTCGCGGACGCGCTGGACGGCGAACACTTGGTAGAGGTCGGCGAGCACTCGGCGACCACTCGGACGAGGTCGGCGACCACTCGGTGGAGATCAGCGACCACTCGGTGCCAATTGGGAGGTGATCGACTACTTCCTCAACGCACGTGAATCTGATTCCGCTGCATCTGCGCGTCAAGGGTAACGATCTGTGATCCTTTACTTGCATGTGCTCTTGGGTGTTCTCGGTAGAAATTTTGATTTTATGCTCGCGTAGCCTACCGGTTATCCCAATAGTTTGCTATCTTGGTTGAATGCTTTTGGTCAAAAGTGTTCCTTATGTTGAATTTCAGAGATTCCCTAAAACTCGTAGAAATTGGTGCCAATCTTTGGTTTTGGCGAATTTGTTTAGTTTGTGTTGTGAGTATGAGTTGACACCCAAAAGTTGTTGAGTGGATCGCGCTTCTTCGCGTTCTCACTGAATTATCTTTGGAATAAATTTTTACGGAAGCAGATGGACATAGTGGGTTGTGTTGGAAATTCTTGGGATTTAATTTGTAGCTCTATTTGGCTAGAGTTGGAGTTATTTGGAAAATGTGCGTCGTGTTTGCAAGTGCTTCAAAAGGTGGATTTTATGAATGTTTCATGAGTGATTTTGTTAGTGAAGTGTTCCCTTTTGAAATGAGTTTCCCTTTCTCTTTGAGAAGATTTGTGGTGGTTGTGTGTGCAGATGTTTGATTTTGGAGTTAATGTTCTTTTCCAAAATGCTGATTTTGGTTAAAATGCGAGGATTGTCAAATTTAGCTTTTAAGAAATGGTGGGTTTCGACATGACGTGGTGTGTTCCTGCTAACGGTGTTGCAATCATAATCTATATGAATTAGCGCAATCATCGATGTTATTTGTGTTTTAATCATGTGATACCGAGGAAGAAGTCTTTTGGTGAATGACTTTTCGGTATTGTTGTTACATGATGAATGAATGGTGAAAAGGAAAATGAGACATTGTTTATGCATAATTAATCATAAAGGAGTCGTTGAGCCAGGTCGGTGAGAAAGTCATAGTTGGTTATATGACTAATCCGGAGTGCTCTTGAAAAGGTTGCATTCATGTCATGAATCGAGATGTCCATTTCTTTCTAGTATGAAAGAATGAATAATTTCTGGTATGTTGGTTATGGTGTAGGAGATTTGTGTTTCCTTTGCGTCTTGGCTTAGGAAGTTAAAATGAATGCTCTTCGGTTTTTGTCGAATCCTTTCCAAAGTGATTGTAGTGCATTGGACTCAAAGTTATGCATGGGGGATCAATTGGGTTCATGTTTATGGTTGAGCTCACCCAATGATTGTACTCTTTGTCGTGGTCCTTTGAGTGGAAGGTTGTGTATGACTCAATGCAAACCTTCTTGGAGAATTGTGTCGTTGAGGTGTTCCTCGGTAGAGTTGATTAAATTATTAGTGGACCACTTGGTGGTTGCTAGTAATCGCTTTTCCTTTTGAAGTGTATTGGATCTTTTTGTCGTTGGACAATGAGCGAGTTGTGTCAACAGCAGAGGAACGTTCGGTCGTTTCTGTTACGCGAGACCTAAGGATCCTGGATATAAAGTAGGTTTTTCCTTCGGTGGTAGTGGTGGGTATTGATCTTTTGTAAAAGGTCAATCTTTTGCAAGGTGTTAGCCGATTGTTCAAGCAGTTGGTAGTCTTGGAGTGTTGTGTCTTGCTTGGTTCGTCGTCGTCTTGAATATGGCGAACCACAGTAGAGAGGTTGAGGTGTGAAAACATGTTTGTGCATGGGAGATGAAGAGGGTTCTAGAGGCTGGTACCGTGCTCTTCTGGGGAGTAGTTTCGATTAAAGGGATCGGACACGTTAGTGCTAAGGAATGTATGGAATGAGGAGTGTGAGACTGTTTCCTTTCGTGGTCTATTTGGGAATTGAAGTGAAGGTGGAACCGTGAGAGGTTGCACTTTGTTGAGCTAAATCAACACTTTCTCGCTAAGTGTTGGTTTTGAGAACTGGTTTGTCGTTTATTCTGGTTTCAGTCTCTGTGTGAATGTTTTGTGTTGCAAAGAAGTCTTTTGTCCCTTGGGGAACTTGTTGTTGATTTTAACGTTCTTCAGATTCGAGGTCGAATCCTGTTTAAGGGGGGAGAGTGTGACACCACGGAGTGTCGTAACCTTATAAGGTGAATGTTGAGGTCAAAAACATTATAAACTATGAAATCGGAGTTTAAAACTATACGGTATGAGGTTTAATCGCGTTTCCGGGCCGATTTCGGGAGTTCTAAGGGGGACGAGTCGTGGGCTTTTGTGGAAGGGGTAGGGGCCCATGATGGAGGAGGGACCAGGCTAAGGGGGCTTGGGGCGCCCCCTCCCTACCCTAGCCGCCCCCACACGCCCCCTCCCTCCCCTTGTGGCGCCTCCCCTAGCCGCCGCCCCCCATTACCATGCGCCCTCTCCTACCTCCTCCCCATTGCACCACCACCCCTCCACCACCTCTCCACCTCCCTTGCTGCCCCTAGGGGAGTTCACCTCACCAACCCGAAGATCCATCCATTGGAGCACTCCGCGACGACGAGATCCGTTGGATTTGGAGCGAGGAAGGAGATCGCGCGAACCGGGAGGAGATCCATTGGGTTTTCGTGCGTTGGGCGAAGGTATGGCCATGGGAATTTTTGGGGTTGGTCTAGGTACTATTCTAAGGGTGATTATCAAGTTTTTAGATCAATTGGTGGTGCTGGAATTGAGTACATTGGATTAGATCTAGAAGTTGCCACGTTCTCTGTTTCGGGCAGCATGAGCAGTCGACCTAGGGTTTGGGTTTTCGCCAATTTAGAGTAGGAATTTGGTCGTACAGATGTTGAAGAAGTTGTAGGTAATTTCAATATCTTTCCGTGGGTATAAAGAACGTCCAATTCCTCCCAGCCGTTTGAAAGTTATGGCTGTTTTACCGAGCGTGTTAAAATCTGTGACGTGATTGGAACAGATCACGGTATTTTGTAGATTAAACAACTTTAGATTCCGAATCAGCTTTTCCATATACTTAGAAAAAGTTGGGAAATTTCCTAAGCTACGCGAAGATGTACTCGTTTAATTGATTCGGAGTCGTAGAACCCGAGTTTTGCGAGTAGTTGGTGATGTCGGGGTAGAAGATGGTTTGCATACTGTTTTGTGGACATGATTGTGAGTGTGTGGTCTCTATGTGCAGGTGCTGCGACCCCGGGAGTGCCTTCTACTTCTCGCCAATCCGTCGCCCGTGGTGGAGGCAAGTGTATTGGAATGGGTAGCAGGTTGTAGTTTGTTTCATTGATTGAGATTGAAATTTGAATATATGATATGTTCACATGCCATGCTTTAATGTTTGCCATTGATATGATGAATATGTTTATTATGTGATGATGCCATGTGTTAATGTACAAGTTATCCATGATGATGCCATGTGTTAATATACAAGTTATTCATGATGTTGGCATATTTGCATACATGGCAAGATATATGGCCCGGGCGGTGAGAAAGTCATAACTAGTCCGGGGAAGGTCGGTGAGAAAGTTATGACTATTCCAGAGAGCCAATGAGTAAGTCCTACATCGTGATTCCATCCACCGCGGTGTGGGGAAGCGAGGAGTAGACACCCTCCATCTTTGGGATGGAAGGGGGGAGAGGGTGCACACCGACGGGTGTGTACTCAACCATACCGGTATGAGTTTCCAAGGAGATATGATCATCGCATCGCATTGCATACATAATGATGATGATAATGATTTATGAACATGAATGAAATGATATACATGATGTGAGTTGTTGTAGCCATGTAATTGTTTTTGTTTGTACCATTGCAATATACTTGCTGAGTGATGAACTCACGCTTGTTTTTATGTTGTTTTTTTTTAGGTACCATGACACCGGCATGTGGGAAAGGGCATTAGCTACACAGTTCCAGTCACATTTACCAACCTTGAGTGATGATCATAATAATAGTGCCCTGAACTAGGTGTATTGATTAATTTTAATGTGCTGTTGATCCTCTTTGCTTAGCTATAGATGTTTGTGTGGTTGGTTTTGGTTTAATTGTTTATGATGATGTTATATCCATTATATATTGCTGCTTTAGATGTCTTATGTTATGAAATATTTGCTATGATATTGCTATTGTTCAAATCATGATAAAACAAAGGAGATGTTGCCGAAATTTCGGTGTTTAGCATTTGTGCCTTTGCTGAAATTTGTCTTCATGTATGGTATTTAGTTGATGTTTAGTCTATGTTTGGTAGCATTCGGGCATACTAGATGCCGGGGTGTTACAGTTGGTATCAGAGCGGGCTGTAGGTCCCTGGAATGTGTATTTTTAGTGTCATGCTATAGGATACAACTAAAATGTGATGTGGAATAACTTAGAAACATGGCTTAGGATCTAACTAAAATTTTGTCCGCTTGCTTACTGCAGTCTCTTGATTCACCCCACCAACATGTGGTCTTAGGCCCCTCCATCGACCACTCGCAAAGCCCACTATGCGGCGAGGATCGAGGAGCTGGGGAAATGATACCTAACTGGATGGGATGTCACGCGTGATTTCATCACCCGGCATATCAGTCCACTCAAGTGCCGCGACCACCTGGCCTGGGGCTATGAAGGGATCGGGGATGCCACCAGGGACTCGCGAGAGTAAGTGTCGGCGATGCTTTGCATTGTTCGTTTTTGACGATTTTCGAGCCGATGTTTTTTTTCGTAGTCTTACTGCCTACAGGCATCAATGCTCAATTGAGCAGGATGTTCCATGGCCCAGACCCTGGCAAGAGCGACATTGTAGGGTATTCTAGAGACTTCCCCCGACTCGAGGTAAGTGAAGTTTCAGGGCATGTAATGCATCGTCTGTGCATATGTTGCACATTCCTAACTGATGTCATCTCAGGAACCCGAGTTCGAGGAAGAGAGTAGGCCATCGAGGGGAGCCATCAACCTAGAAGCTGACAGTCCAGTCCTCAAGGATATTACTCTCAAAAGGGATGAAGTCATTCCGTGGTACCCAACAGTCGAGCCTTCACACGAGCCAGAACTAACTCCGTCCACTTTTAATGAGGACGAGGCTGCTCGTGACCTAGCGACAACCGACCTCCCTCGAGATGGGGGGTCTTCGTCTCCTGAACCATCTCGAATGGCCAAACGGGTTTAGACGCGATTCTTAGGGCCACCCGACTAGGTGAACTTTAATCCTTTGCTTGGTTGTTACAAGTTTTCTTCCAAATTTATCCGACGACTGATGGATGAATAGCGGGATGCTTTAAAGAGCAGTCTTCAAGGGTCAACGATGCCCCTACAGATTTCTCCTCAAGCAACGCCCCCTCCAACTAATGAATAGGTATCCTTGCTATTTTCAGGTGATTGTTAGTGTCCGATTGTTATCGGTTGGTCACGTATTCGATTTATAGGTCGATCCGAGGGGAGTCAATCAGCCTGTAGAGAAATGTGGTATGTTACTCTAGCACAAATTAATATTTCTACCACAAAACAAAAAAAAGTCACTCGCAAGAAGGTGATCATGTCCTGTGTGTCGTGTCAAGCCATAAGGCTATTTAAAATTGTATAACGACCTGCGTGTTGACTTGTGATGTTTGAAACATTCATGTAAAATTCATTATCAAAGTTGTAAGGAGTTGCATGTACAATGATAAAGATGGTGGCATCAAGCATGATGGCTAGGTGAACAATCAAGTATGATGGCAAAGTGAACAAACAAGCATGATGATGGAGATCATAATGCTAAAGGCCATACTATTTCACAACTTAATCTTGATTTTCTGTGGATGTGTGTTTAATCTTTGCTATTTTCTTTATGCTGATTGCATGTGATGCCATGTTTATAGTAGATATTGTTCATCCCCATAAGTTAAAACAAATTTTAAATCAAATATGTCCACCCAATTGTTGCACCTATCAAGAATTTAGATCATTATTGATATGACTGCTAAAGTAGTATATCAATGACTATCTTAATAGATGATAGGAATGTGTTGGACACGTCACGCATAACAATGGTAGATTTAATCAAGCTATCAAAACGATTTTGGGCTTGAGGACATAAGTGGTTGGGATTTGATTTCAATAATGAAGGAACAAATACAAGACAATTGGTGTCTAGGAAAACACATATGAGGCTAGGTTTCTTAATTGGCGCCCGGAAATGGGAAGTGCTCCCTCCCTCATGTGAGCCCTAGGGGCAGGTTGACCTGGCCATGAGTCGAGTTGACAAAGGCATTCATTACTTGTTTTCATGCTCAACCAACAAGAGTCCCAGATCGGCTATCCGGAGTCCTCTGTGTATTTCTGTACTAGTCCCAGATCAGTAGCTAGTACACACAGTCAAAAGTGATGAATCAACAACCATATCACGAATACAAATAACTAAATAAGGATAATACCAAATGAAAGCAAAGACCTTATGGTCAAGGTTTACCATTGCGGCCTGAACAGGCTGAACAACTTGAACAACTGCAGCGGAAGACGAAAACGCCAATGCGACCCATCCAATTGCCCACAGGCAATCGAGTGGAGAACGCACCCTAGTCGTTGGAAATCTTGAACAGCTTCTTTCACTTCTGAGAGAGGATTAGAATGTAGCACGTGAGTACATAAAGTACTCAGCAAGTCTGGAAAAAAAATATGCACAATGTAGGCTATCCAAAGATGGCTTGATATGGTTTATTTGCACAAAGCCAAGTTTCAACAAGACATACTTGTTAATAATTTTCACAAAGCATCATTGAGCAATTCTTTTTAATAATTGAATTATGTAATATTGTAGTGAAGGTTCTAACCACCACTCACTAATATACAGGCTCTATCCGCCACATCTCAACAAAATCAGGGTTCCATCCAATCACATGGCTCTGTCCGCCATGGTTCACAAAATCAGGTTCCTTCCACCTACCTGGCTTTAGCCGCCAGAAGCACACCCGAGAGTTCTAACCGCTCCCGGATCCCAAAGTGAAACATTGTTTAGTTTGAAACCAAAAACCAAAAACCAAAGTC
Organism: Rhipidocladum racemiflorum; assembly: GCA_036346355.1. Classification (NCBI taxonomy): domain Eukaryota; kingdom Viridiplantae; phylum Streptophyta; class Magnoliopsida; order Poales; family Poaceae; genus Rhipidocladum; species Rhipidocladum racemiflorum. Next base: position 42,814,132 of record CM070577.1, on the reverse strand, counting down.
TACCAGTATGAAAGCATTCTTCGCTTTGCCTTTGACCGTAGGCACGGCTATTCGAATAGTTTTAACTCTGCAGAGGTGTACAACTTTACCCACAAGACACGATCATCTCCTAATGCCAAGCTATTAGCACACTTCCTTTGGTGTGCCGGCAGAGAGATCGTGACAAGGCCGTTACAATGTATCTACCTAGCTAGACCCACCCACTGAGGTTTCACCCGACATTCCATGGCGCCCAAGTCGAAATCATTTTTCATTTTATTTTTAATTTTGTAAACCATTGGCAATACTCCATGCCTATAACTTCCAATACAAGTTTTCAAGAGATAATTGAAACCCCACCCATAGGTGAATATTGACCGTTTACGAGTCTAAGCATTTCTACCGTACTATTCTATTCCACCAATAGTTTATTTTTATAAAATACAAAACCCCGGGTTTGATTACAATCCTTATAATCAACTGCGTATTCTCCAATAATCCCTCTATTGCCATAACTCTACAATCATAAGCATAATCCAATTCGATATAGTATCCACCAAGTAGGAAGTATATCATGGTACTATTATAACTCCAAAATCTTATGGAACTACAATCATATTTGTATAGGAAATCTTTCCCTTGAACTCTAACTTGTATTATTGATTTATCCACCAATCATACGGCGATCAATCTTATCATCCACTAAGAATATTTCACAAGGTCAGCTACTAAACCACCGAAAATACTTCACGATATCACACCTCTAAACATCTAGAATACAATCCACCGATATTACTTCATAATAGCATATGACTAATCCTTCACATCATCACCTCTAGATCATCGACTTTAATCCATCAAGAATACGGAATATTATCATTTACTAAACCACCAAATATTCTGAATCATTCACTATTCTCCATAAATGATTAGTACATATCTATATCTTCATAATCATCTGTTTCTTAATCAATCTGTTAAGAATAAACCCCAACAAACACTAATAATCCAACTAACTCTGATTCTCACCTCCTACTAGTTTATCAACCCAAGAATCCAAGTCGATATATTATTTACTTGCAATGATATGTTTAATCCACCCCGAATACTTTACAATCCCATACATCTTCCAAAATCTCCCACGACTATATTGTTTGAATTGAGAACTACTATCACTGTCCATCTCCTTAGTAATTCAACGATCATCATTCAAAGATCAATTTCATATTAACAACCCCCACATTATCACTACTATTCACCCATCTCCAATTACATTCCATACTATGGGTTCTATTCAAACTATCCTCCAAATAGTCATTTTCCTAATCGAAGGGTATTTTATTAAAAATATTTATTATGGTGGATCACTGTTCTAGGGCGACAAAGGGTTACGGATAGCAATTTCAAGGAGGTATAAACAATAGGTATAACTAATAACCTAACGTTTGACATCATCATTTTATATAAATAGCAATGCAATTTGTAAAACATGGTAAAGCATTGATAAAACATGGGATCAACATGCGTCAAGGAGACTTGCCTCGGTCACAGCGAGGACGTTGAACTCTTGAAGTCCGGCGACGGGGTCGGCGGTCGCGGCGGGATCGTCGACTACACGCAAATCGAGGCAACAAATAAATAAAAGAAAATAAATAAAATCCAAAAATTATAAAATTTGTACTGGCAGGTAGATCTTGATTTTAGATGAATTTAGGAATTTGAATGGGGTCAAACGGAGTTCGGATGAAGAAGTTATGAGCTTCCGAAGTTTGAATTTCGAATAAATCGGAAAACCGAGAATATTCCCGGAATATTCCGCGTTTGACTGGGTCAAAGTTTGACTGAGCTTTGACTGGACTTTGACTGAGCTTTGACTCTATGGCAAGTGGGCCAACTTGTCATCCTCACAAGGTTGTCTTCAACCTTGGCTTGCAATGGAAGCCATGGATGGCAAGTGAAGCTTGGGAAGGAAGGGAGGTGGAGGGGCAAGCAGCAAGGGCGACGGCGGGGGTCGCCGGTGGAAGCGGCGGGTGGCGGCGCCGGCGAGGCGCTGGCGGCTACGCGGCGCGACGGCGGGCGGCCGCCACGGCGCGGGCGCTGGCGGCCCGCGGGCGGCTGGTGGCGCCGGTGGATGGCCGGCCGGCCGTGGCCATGAGCAGCGGCCAGACGCAAGGGCACAGTGCCTCTTTCCCAAGAACAGAGAGCGAAGAAAAAGGCCAAGGACCCAACTAAGCTCAAAAATGCGATTTCTACCTCATTTTTGCATGGATTTGATCCAAACAAAAGACTAGAACTTCTAGATAACATCCTTAGCTACATCTAGGAGGAAGGAATTGGACCAAACCTTGCCGGATTGGGAGAAATCAACGACGAACGGAGGTGCGGCCGAAACGACAAAAGCTCCAAATTCGTCGCCCATGGTTTAGAAATCCTAAAATTGATGATTGGGTTAGAAGCTAGACTCATCCACGGTCACGAGGAAACAAGCGGCACGAAGAATGACTCACCGGAGAAGAAGATATGAGCACGAACTCGAAGAACACCGAAAAAGTGTGACACACCGTCGGTTTTCTTGATCTCACGGGGAAATGCGTGGAGTAGAGGGAAAGGGAAGCATACTCCCGGAACCGGGATACTTATACGGAGTGAAAGGAGGTGGAATCGTGCGAAACGGATTAGAAACGACCGAGTTATGAGCAATCAAAGCCATTAATGGTGATTTCGGTTTTTGGCGAACTGCGCACATTCCGGCGAGAGTTAGGGTGGGAGACCACTGGGGATGGAAAGGTATCGTCGCTACGGACTAAACGGATCCGGCCGTTCGCAATTTGGGTGATTAATGAGGAAGTTATGGAGGTTTGAATCCATGGAAGCAAGAATGGAGTTGTTCTATTCTTTCCTTGGGAAAAAGATCGATCGGGAAGATGAACAGTACTACGTCCTACAGTAGCACGACGCTACAGTACCCCCATGCTACAGTACCGCCACGTGGCAAGCTCCGGTTGGTTCTCTTTTACGCGAATGATCCGCCCATGAGAAAAATAAGGAAAAATGGCCTAAAAATTCCGGAAAAATTCCTAGAGCCATTTTAGAATATTTGGGACCCAATAAAATTGGTTCCGCTGAATTTGGATGATTTTTGTGGAATTGAATATTCGGGCGCGGATCGCAGGCATTAAACAAAAGCCGCGCGAGATAAAATAGGAACGAAGGTCCAAAAATCCGGGGAATAATTCCTAAAATCATTTCGGAATATTTGGAACATTTTAGAAGTGATTTGGGGATTTTTGGAGCATTTTTGGACTCGGGTGAAATTTCGGGTACCAGCGGGACTGGAAAATCCGATTTTTCGATCGGAGGGGAATTAATTCCCGATTTTCGAGGCGAATGGATGCCAGGTTAATATAAACACCAAGTAAACTCCAAATTTTGAATTTAATTTATTTAAATTAGGTTTTTCTCCAGAAAGCGAAAACTAGGGTGTTACAAACCTACCCCCCTTAGAAAGAATCTCGTCCCCGAGATTCGGACGGAGAAAGAGAAAGATCGGGAAACTCTGCTTGGAGATCCTCTTCTTGTTCCCGGGTAACTTCCTTCTCTGCCTGACTGCTCTCCTGAATCCTCACAGAACTTGGTCACGCGACTTCGAGTTCGGCGCTTAGCTTCATCCAACATGCTGGCGGGATACGCCGGACATGACAGCTCCCCTTTCACTTCCATCTCTTCAAATGGACTCTGATGCTCGGGCACTGTGCTGCACTTGATTCCTGACGTCGGTTATCAGCATAGCTCTTCTATCTCGACTAGGCAGTCTTCAGACTTACACGGATTTGTCTGACCTGCTCTTCGGCTTCTTTTAGAATATCAGGTCTACTGATTTGTCCATTATCAATCTCTTTCCAATGCAAGGGTATTTTGCCTTTCCTTGCATACAGAGCTTCCAAAGCGCTATCTTCCACTCGACGGGGCTGTGGTTATTCTGATCCCACGAATCTTGACCTGTCAGCGCACCCGCTCTCAACGCAGCTTCTAAGATCTGATTGATTCTTTCCGTTCGGCCATCGGGCTGGGAAGGGTAAGCAACACTGGAATTCAAATTCGTACCTCAACACTTTATACCACTTCTGTCAAAACCTCGAGGGACACTGAGAACCTCGATCTGACACGATCCCCTGGGGCACATAATGAAAATACATTGTTTTAGTCACGCAAAGCTCCACGTGTTTATCACCAAAAAGGGGTTATCTTCCATGGAACAAAGGGTGCAACTTTTGTCAACCTGTCCACACTACCCCCCTTAGAAAGAATTGTATCCGAACTTAGTTCCAAGGAGTTCAATGGTGAAATTCATTTTTCTTTCTTCCCAAGGTTCGGACGGGAACTATGGCTCTTCGGCCATCCTTTACTTATCTCATGATGGGTGCCGAAACACAATTATGTTTCAAGAACTATCAACAGAAATCTACTTTCACAACTATAATTCTTCCAACCCTTTATTGATAATGATACTAACGATTACATCTTACAGACTGAGTCAGTACATAAACTCTTTTATTGTATTTCTTAAAAGAGGTAGGGTGCTACTGGATGTACCACCCACTAACATGCACTGATAAGATCACCTTTCAAGTGTCTCTTCTTCAACTTCAGCGATCATAGGCAGACCTGATGTCCTATATCGCAGAACCTGTGACAGAAGTTTCCGATTGCGCCTCCCACGTGCTTCTGGTGTTATGGTCAGAAGAAGAACTGCATCCGGGATGTTGGGGTTTAAAGTAGACGCCTGACATCCTTGCATCACTGGTGGTACTTCTGATCTTGGGGTCTTGGTTAAGGCTACTTCTGGTGCTTGGTTGAGTTGAAATTGGTTCACCCGAAGCCGAGAACTACTGGTTACATGCTGCTCTTGACTTACCATCTTCCTTTTGCAGAAATCCGGTTGATGACAGTTGTCCTCCAGGGACAGTGCACTGCCTTTGTTAGCGCGAGTAATCTGGGTTACTTGGTACCGCTCAGGAGGTACTTCTATACTGACTTCTGATGCTGGAACTGGTTGTGGTGATGAGAATTTTGGTTTTCCCAAGGGACATTGTTTCACATAATGCCCTTCCTCGCCACAAAAGTTGCAAATCTTGTGCTGAATCTTCTTCCTTCGAGGGCACCTGCGGAATTGGTGTCCATTTACATTGCAAAGGCCTACAATAGGTATCTTCTTTGGTCTTACCCTTTTGGGGACATTCAGAGGCAACATGTCCTTTTTCACCACATCGATAACAGATGACAAATACCCCTGAGTGAAGGTCTACCAGAGGGGTATTGCTAATGCCACCGTCTCCACATAATACTGCTGGAGGGTTGGTCTTCAGTAACTCATCAGAAGGGTACTGCTGAGGAGTTGTAGGTGAAATGACCCTCGGGGCTTGGTTGTTCAGTTGTTGTATCATCAATTGCATAAGCTGAATCTGAGTCACCATGAACTGATTCATATTCTGAAGAAATGCTGTTATCACCTCGAATGGTTGCTGGTTGAGCTCGGTAGCAGCCCTGACGTTGATAACCGGAACTTCACTGGGGTTGCCATTGACCATAGCATTGGGATTTGATGCATCAGCTTTTTCGTTGAGGTTAGCACTGCAATTCTTCCCCATCTGACGGCAGAACAAGGCTTCCAGGTGAGAGGGAACCGCACAGACGAGCGAGAAAGGGGAGGTTCTAACAACACCAGAAACCAACTACCCCGGCAAAGGACACCCCAAACGACGAAAAGCAAAACATTTTTAACACCAAGCAAATCAACTCGTCTACTCGATCAAACTACGCACTCTAACAGAACAAGGCGACTTCCACACGGACTGAACCTGGACCACTTAACCTATAGGGTTAGCCTAAGATCAACCTCGCTTCCTTGATCTTCCTCGGTCACGGTTGGATCCTCAACAGCAAGATGCACCCCTCAGTAACCACTTTTGCAGGATTGCACCTCTTGAGTCCTCCAGCCTCGAAGTCGAAAGGGGCAACTCGATTACCCTAATATAGAAGGTGTTAAGGGAGGGATAGTCCAATTTTCATTCCCAAAAAAGTGAAGAAGCAATTGATTCGAGGAAAATAGGAATAGAACGAGAGAGAAAAGACGAGATTAGCACTGTATTTGATTTTTCTTTTTAGAAAATAAGTTTTGAAGCTTCATAAAACGAACATTCTAATTAAGGGCACGTCCTACAGTCGATATGGCTCTGATACCACCTTTGTAGGCCCCCGGATCGGCTATCCGGAGTCCTCTGTGTATTTCTGTACTAGTCCCAGATCAGTAGCTAGTACACACAATCAAAAGTGATGAATCAACAACCATATCACTAATACAAATAACTAAATAAGAATAATACCAAATGAAAGCAAAGACCTTATGGTCAAGGTTTACCATTACGGCCTGAACAGGCTGAACAACTTGAACAACTGCAGCGGAAGACGAAAACGCCAATGCGACCCATCCAATTGCCCAAAGGCAATCGAGTGGAGAACGCACCCTAGTCGTTGGAAATCTTGAACAGCTTCTTTCACTTCTGAGAGAGGATTAGAATGTAGCACGTGAGTACATAAAGTACTCAGCAAGTCTGAAAAAAAAATATGCACAATGTAGGCTATCCAAAGATGGCTTGATATGGTTTATTTGCACAAAGCCAAGTTTCAACAAGACATACTTGTTAATAATTTTCACAAAGCATCATTGAACAATTCTTTTTAATAATTGAATTATGTAATATTGTAGTGAAGGTTCTAACCACCACTCACTAATATACAGGCTCTATCCGCCACATCTCAACAAAATCAGGGTTCCATCCAATCACATGGCTCTGTCCGCCATGGTTCACAAAATCAGGTTCCTTCCACCTACCTGGCTTTAGCCGCCAGAAGCACACCCGAGAGTTCTAACCGCTCCCGGATCCCAAAACGAAACATTGTTTAGTTTGAAACCAAAAACCAAAAACCAAAGTCTACCAGTATGAAAGCATTCTTCGCTTTGCCTTTGACCGTAGGCACGGCTATTCGAATAGTTTTAACTCTGCAGAGGTGTACAACTTTACCCACAAGACACGATCATCTCCTAATGCCAAGCTATTAGCACACTTCCTTTGGTGTGCCGGCAGAGAGATCGTGACAAGGCTGTTACAATGTATCTACCTAGCTAGACCCACCCGCTGAGGTTTCACTGCTGTTAGGGTTCTCTCCACCCAGTACAGAAGCCCCCTCTTACGCCGTGTGAGAAAAACAACAACAACAACAACAATGCCTCCGTCCGGCTCTCACACAACAACCGAGTGGTGAGTTTAAACTAGGCTTCTACAAATTAGTGGGCCAGGTCGTACCATTATAGACATGTGGTAGTACGATTATGCTTAGAATGGAGACAGTCATAAGCGTCGGTCCTTAATTGACTTGGGGCGGTACTTGCACAAAAGAACCAAGGCTTGGTCCACTTCCACCCGACATTCCATGCCGCCCAAGTCGAAATCATTTTTCATTTTATTTTTAATTTTGTAAACCATTGGCAATACTCCTTGCCTATAACTTCCAATACAAGTTTTCAAGAGATAATTGAAATCCCACCCATAGGTGAATATTGACCGTTTGCGAGTCTAAGATTTCTACCGTACTATTCTATTCCACCAATAGTTTATTTTTATAAAATACAAAACCCCGGGTTTGATTACAATCCTTATAATCAACTGCGTATTCTCCAATAATCCCTTTATTGCCATAACTCTACAATCATAAGCATAATCCAATTCGATATAGTATCCACCAAGTAGGAAGTATATCATGGTACTATTATAACTCCAAAATCTTATGGAACTACAATCATATTTGTATAGGAAATCTTTCCTTTGAACTCTAACTTGTATTATTGATTTATCAACCAATCATACGGCGATCAATCTTATCATCCACTAAGAATATTTCACAAGGTCAGCTACTAAACCATCGAAAATACTTCACGATATCACACCTCTAAACATCTAGAATACAATCCACCGATATTACTTCATAATAGCATATGACTAATCCTTCACATCATCACCTCTAGATCATCGATTTTAATCCATCAAGAATACGGAATATTATCATTTACTAAACCACCAAATATTCTGAATCATTCACTATTCTCCATAAATGATTAGTACATATCTATATCTTCATACTCATCTGTTTCTTAATCAATCTGTTAAGAATAAACCCCAACAAACACTAATAATCCAACTAACTCTGATTCTCACCTCCTACTAGTTTATCAACCCAAGAATCCAAGTCGACATATTATTTACTTGCAATGATCTGTTTAATCCACCCCGAATACTTTACAATCCCATACATCTTCCAAAATCTCTCACGACTATATTGTTTGAATTGAGAACTACTATCACTGTCCATCTCCTTAGTAATTCAACGATCATCATTCAAAGATCAATTTCATATTAACAACCCCCACATTATCACTACTATTCACCCATCTCCAATTACATTCCATACTATGGGTTCTATTCAAACTATCCTCCAAATAGTCATTTTCCTAATCGAAGGGTATTTTATTAAAAATATTTATTATGGTGGATCACTGTTCTAGGGCGACAAAGGGTTACGGATAGCAATTTCAAGGAGGTGTAAACAATAGGTATAACTAACAACCTAACGTTTGACATCATCATTTTCTATAAATAGCAATGCAATTTGTAAAACATGGTAAAGCATTGATAAAACATGGGATCAACATGCGTCAAGGAGACTTGCCTCGGTCACAGCGAGGACGTTGAACTCTTGAAGTCCGGCGACGAGGTCGGCGGTCGCGGCGGGATCGTCGACTACACGCAAATCGAGGCAACAAATAAATAAAAGAAAACAAATAAAATCCAAAAATTATAAAATTAGTACTGGCAGGTAGATCTTGATTTTAGATGAATTTAGGAATTTGAATGGGGTCAAACGGAGTTCGGACGAATAAGTTATGAGCTTCCGAAGTTTGAATTTCGAATAAATCGGAAAACCGAGAATATTCCCGGAATATTCCGCGTTTGACTGGGTCAAAGTTTGACTGAGCCTTGACTGGACTTTGACTGAGCTTTGACTCTATGGCAAGTGGGCCAACTTGTCATCCTCACAAGGTTGTCTTCAACCTTGGCTTGCCATGGAAGCCATGGATGGCAAGTGAAGCTTGGGAAGGAAGGGAGGTGGAGGGGCCGGCAGCAAGGGCGACGGTGGGGGTCGTCGCCGGCGGCGGCGGGGCGGGCTTCGCCGGCGGGGTGGCGGCGCTGGCGAGGCGCGGCCAGCGTGGCGACGGGCGGCGGCCGCCAGCGGCGCGGGCGGCCGGCTGGCGCCGGTGGGACAGCCGGCCGGCCACGGCGGCATGAGCGGGCTTCAGACGCAAGGGCACAAGGTTCCCTTTCCCAAGAACAGAGAGCGAAGAAAAAGGCCAAGGACCCAACTAATCCCAAAAATGCGATTTCTACCTCATTTTTGCATGGATTTGATCCAAACAAAAGACTAGAACTTCTAGATAACATCCTTAGCTACATCTAGGAGGAAGGAATTGGACCAAACCTTGCCGGATTGGGAGAAATCGACGACGAACGGAGGTGCGGCCGAAACGACAAAAGCTCCAAATTCGTCGCCCACGGTTGAGAAATCCTAAAATTGATGATTGGGTTAGAAGCTAGACTCATCCACGGTCACGAGGAAACAAGCGGCACGAAGAATGACTCACCGGAGAAGAAGATATGAGCACGAACTCGAAGAACACCGAAAAAGTGTGACACACCGTCGGTTTTCTTGATCTCACGGGCAAATGCGTGGAGTAGAGGGAAAGGGAAGCATACTCCCGGAACCGGGATATTTATACGGAGTGAAAGGAGGTGGAATCGTGCGAAACGGATTAGAAACGGCCGAGTTATGAGCAATCAAAGCCATTAATGGTGATTTCGGTTTTTGGCGAACTGCGCACATTCTGGTGAGAGTTAGGGTGGGAGACCACTGGGGATGGAAAGGTATCGTCGCTACGGACTCAACGGATCCGGCCGTTTGCAATTTGGGTGATTAATGAGGAAGTTATGGAGGTTTGAATCCATGGAAGCAAGAATGGAGGTGTTCTGTTCTTTCCCTGGGAAAAAGATCGATCGGGAAGATGAACAGTACTACGACCTATAGTAGCACGACTCTACAGTACCCCCATGCTACAGTACCCGCCACGTGGCAAGCTCCGGTTGGTTCTCTTTTACGCGAATGATCCGCCCTACAGAAAAATAAGGAAAAATGGCCTAAAAATTCCGGAAAAATTCCTAAAGCCATTTTAGAATATTTGGGACCCAATAAAATTGGTTCCGCTGAATTTGGATGATTTTTGTGGAATTGAATATTCGGGCGCGGATCGCAGGCATTAAACAAAAGCCGCGCGAGATAAAATAGGAACGAAGGCCCAAAAATCCGGGGAATAATTCCTAAAATCATTTCGGAATATTTGGAACATTTTAGAAGTGGTTTGGGGATTTTTGGAGCATTTTTGGACTCGGGTGAAATTTCGGGTACCGGCGGGACTAGAAAATCCGATTTTTCGATCGGAGGGGAATTAATTCCCGATTTTGGAGGCGAATGGATGCCAGGTTAATATAAACACCAAGTAAACTCCAAATTTTGAATTTAATTTATTTAAATTAGGTTTTTCTCCAGAAAGCGAAAACTAGGGTGTTACAAGTCAATTCCATCTATTCTCAACAAGCAACCTACAAATCGCTATCCATCACAACACACTTGCCTCAACCACGGGCAACGGATTGGCGGGAAGTAGAGGGCACTCCCGGGGTCGCACCACCTGCACATAGGTACCACACGCTCACAATCATGTCCACAAAACAGTACGCAAACCCTCATCTACCCCGACATTGCCAACTACTCGCAAAACCTAAAAACAGAGGTTCTGTCCCGTCGGGACAGCAGCCTTGCAAAAGGCATAACTTGAGTTCTGGGACTCCAAATCAATTAAACGAGTACATCCTCGCATAGCTTAGGAAATTTCCCAACTTTCTCTAGGTGTATGGAAAGACTGATTCGGACTCTAAAGTTGTTTAATCTACAGATTACCGTGATCTGTTCCAATTACGTCATAGATTTTATCATGCTCGGTAAAACAGCTATAACTTTCAAACGGCTGGGCGGAATTTAACGTTCTTTATATCCACGAAAAGATAATGAAATTATCTACAACTTCTTCAGCGTCCGTATGACCAGATTCGGATACTAAATTGACGAAAACGCAAACCCTAGGTCGACTGCTCATGCTGTAACAAAAACAGAACGTGGCAACATCTAGATCTAATCCAAATTACTCAATTCCAACACCACCAATTGATCTAAAAACTTGATAAACACCCTTAGAACAGTACCTAGATCAACCCCAAGGATTTCCATGGACATACCTTTGCCCGACGCACGAAAACCCAATAGATCTCCTCCCGGTTCGCGCGATCTCCTTACTCGCTCCAATCCCGCCGGATCTCCTCATCGCGGAGCGCTCCAACGGATGGATCTTTGAGGTGGTGAGGTCAAGAACTCACCTAGGCACCGCAAGGGAGGTGGAGAGGTGGTGGAGAGGGTGGTGGCGCAAGGGGAGAGGCTTGGGGGAGGTGGAGGCGCCCAAGGAGGAGGTGGGGAGGTGTGGGAGGCGGCTAGGACACTTGGGGGCTCAAAGGGCAGGGGGAGGATGCCCAAAAGGGCAGGGAAACCCCCTTTAACCAGCCCTAAGCCCCTTTCCTAATCCTAAATGGATTCCCACTCCATCCCACCAAAGCCCACAACCCCCTCTTTAAGGCCCAAACTCCCCCGGGACGGCCCAAAACCCCGGAAACGGCCCGACAACGCTATTAACCTCCATACCTTATGGTTTTAACCTCCCATATCATATTTCAATATGTTTTTGACCTCATCATGCACCTTTTATAAGGTTACGACGCTCCGTGGTGTCACAACACTTCAAAAGGCCAAAAAACGCGAGTAAACCTCAAGCCGAAAGGTTTTATTCTCTAATTTCACATTTTATAATGTCACACCATACCGTAGTGTCACATTCTTCCCCCCTTGAACAGGATTCGACCTCGAATCCGAAGGACACCATAATCAACAACAAAGTCCCCAAGGGACAAAAGGCTTCTCTGCAGCTCAAAACATTCGCACAAAGACTAAAACCGGAACAAACGACAAACGAGTTCTCAAAACCAACACTTGGCGAGAAAAGTAATGATCTAGCTCAACCAAGGGCAACCTCTCACAGGTCGACCTTCACTTCCATTCCCAAACAGAATCTGCGTACCAACCACAAAGGGCTCCATCAACCCAAAACGCTCGAATCCTCACGGCCAACACTTCATACTTCTATCACAACCAACCTAACTACCATACTCCATTAAACTCAACATGACATAATCAAAGCAAGTCACAATTCCTTTAATGACCTCTCTACATTCCGAAAAATTCTCGAGGGGAATAACTCATTAAGGCACACTTGCCCTTCCGATACACGATCATGCTAACATTCATTCTATCCTCTCCCAAGCAAAACTCAAATCCAAAACAACTAGTGACGACAATTGCTCACGGCAGGACAAACATCACCGAACTACCGTCAACTTCACTTCCACCCATCACTACTCTTAATAAAGGTTAAATCCTTACATCATCAACCTCCATCACAAACCACCCTTATACCACTAAGGTTCTACACCTAGCCCCAAGCTAGGATCGTAAAAACTTTACCAAACCACAATTGGTTCCTTTCTTAAGAGGGTCTCGCCCTCACACAAAAACACTTAGCTATCAAGCCCAAGTGTACTCATGACAACTTAAACCCAAAGCGTTAACAACCATTTTGGAAAGAATTCGGCAACATCCAAAGAGCACACAAAGGAAGCATAAATCCCCTACACCACAACCAAGATACCATAATTTCTTCATTCTTTCTTTTCATACTAGAAAGCAAGGGAAATCTCGTTTCATGACATAAATGCACATTCTTCAGGAGCACTCCGGATTAGTCATATCTCCATATATGAATTTCTCACCGACCTGGCTCAACGACTCTTTTATCATTTAACATGTAAAAATGATGTCATGTTTACTTTTCACCATTCATTCATCATGGAACAACGGTACCGAATAGTCATTCACCAAATAACTTCTTCCTCGGTATCAAATGATTGAAATACCCATAACACTGACGGTTGCGCTAAATCATATAGACTATGACGGCAACATAGTTAACAGTAAGGCACCACATCAAATCAGAACCCACCAACGATAGATAGCTAAACTTTGCAAAACATCACATTTTAACCAAAATCAACATTTTGGAAAAGAACATTGACTCCAAAGTTAGACATCTGCACAAATAACTGCCATAAATTTTATCAAAAGAGAGGGAAACTCAATCCCAAAAGAAAACTCTTCTCTAACCAAATTCACTTATGAAACATTCATAAAAATCCAGACTTGTGAAACATCCGCACACCAGACACATTTTCCAAATGACTCCAACTCTAGCCAAACAGAGTTACACATCAAGGGCTTAACTCAAAAGTTTCCAACACAACCCTTTATGACCATCTGCTTCCTTTTAAAATTAATTTCAAAGATAATTCAGTGCGAACGCGAAAGGGCGCGATCGACTCAAAAACTTTTGGGATGTAAATCCATACTCATAGCACCAACTAAACAAATTAGTCAAAACCAAATATTTGCACCAATTTATACGAGTTTTAGGGAAACTACAAACACAAGATATGGAACACCGTGACCGAAAACTCTTCAACTAAAATGGCAAACAACCAAACCAGTCCAAAAGCTTTTGAACACAAGCTCAAAGATAAAAAGAACCATCTCTAGTACTCCACTACGCTTTCCTTTAAAGACTTCAGTAATCACTATTTACTCCTTGAGGAGCCCCAACACAAATCAACCAAAAGCTTCACAACAAATTCTTCCTCTAGTTACCATTCCCAACACTTTTAATTAAGGTTTAAGATGCTTATCACAAAGGCACCCAACCCAGACTACATTGACATGATCCCCACGGATCACTAAATCATAATACTTCTTACTCTAAATTTGAAACATAGTACTTCAACAGCTACTTGAGCATGGTCAACCTATCAATTTATACCATCCATACGTCAAAATCTTGACAATTGAAACTTGTTCAATCTATAAAATGACTTCAACAAATAAGTAATATCTCTACAAGATAAAATTAAGTAAATAGGATTCTAAGATATGCAATCATTAAGATTAAAATCTTGCATCATGATTATTATCCATTGTTCATCCCATCACAACATGTACTTGACATAATACCACGCTTTACACTTTTTCTTCTATTGGATCAATGGTTTCCAACAATTAACCACACTACCAAAGCATCAATATCAATTCTTTGCAAAATCATCAATCAACAACATTGCTTTTAGCTACCCTATACATCGGTTATAACAAAACTTCCACCACACAACATACTCCAACTATTAAATTGGATTTAATAAGTTAGATTAGCACAATGTTTCTAACAACATCATTAACAAATAGTCTTATGTCTTCTTAATTGATATCAAAACTAGCATTTTAGGAACACGACTGCATACTTCCAATCATGCTAATATTTTGTAACAACATGAATAGCAACTCTAATCAACTTCCAAGTTAAGGTCGCAAGCTAGCATGATCAAATTTCTCTACTAACATGTTTAAATTAGAACATCTTTAAACAACCAGCAAAGCTTCTTTAACACTATCAGCAGTTTACATCATCTTAATGTTCTAACTATGCAACAGGGTTTAAAATTTTAAACATTATCAAGGGTCATAAGCACTTTTAAAGCAAAGCAACAGATTTTAAGCATGTACTTTAGCACATTCAATCATTCTCGCTAAGAGTAAACTACAACACTAGTAGTCTATTTATTCTCAAGCTAGAGATAACAACCGCATGGAATTGTTTCAACTCACAAATTAACTTAACAGTGCATCATCCCTACATGCTACATAACATGCTAAACATCAATTCTTACTAGGGACAAACGATTTCAGTCAAAAGACTACTTACTTTGTTTGCAACATTTTAGTTTTAAAGCTCATCCCGAATTCATAAGGAAACTTGACTCTCAAAATTGCAATGAGACAAACCAAAACTTGGTCATGCAAAAGGAATTTTCCAAAACACTTTTAAATCTCAAGGACTCCCATAGAGGAAAATGGTTGAAAGACAATTTTCTCGAAAGGGAACCAAGCGCTCAATTAAACCTTTGCAATTAAAACCTTAACACCAAACCCCAAACTTTCACGAAACAAGAAGTGTTTTTCAACGATGATTTCTTAAACCAGTAAAATATCGAAATCAAACACCACTTACTCCTACAAAGCCACAGATCTTCAGCCACTCGATACAATGGTCCGGCATAACTCCGCAATAACTCCTTTAACCTCAGAGAAAGACAAACACTGGAATGAAATTGAATGCTTCTTCCCCATAAAGAAATCAACAAACTGCGCATTAAAAGTGGAAAGGCGCCCGAAAGAAGCGCCACCCTAGACTCCTCTTCTTCGTCTTCAACCAAGGAAGACAAAACCACACACCACATACGGAACGATCCGCGAAAATCCAATACCAAACACTTTTCTTTTGGTTTCCATCAACTAAAACCAATAAAACCAACCGAGACCGACCATAGAACGATAAAGAACATCCGAAGGAATCCACCACCAAACTTTTCTATTTGACTCCAGTCAACTACCCGATTAATGACAGAAAGGGTAAGCACTCTTCTCCTACAGGGGTTAATAGTTCTTCGGTGATGGCTTTAACCGGCCATACCGTCAAACCACACCCTTACTATGAACAAAAGTGGTGACCGAAACCCTTCGGCACCACAACCCCACTTTATCACCACAACAAGCACAATTCAATCATTTATCTCATCGACATAGCAGCATGCATTATCAAATGAAGCATTCAACATCGAAGCTTAAATACAACATTTAAGCGTAAGGAAACGATACCCATACCCTTTCCTACTGTGCATCCATTGTGTGTCAAATTTTAGATTAGTTATACCACTTTTGCAAGTTTTAATGTTGCTATCCTATAACAAAATTTTAGTAAAAACCTAAGCCATGTTTCTAAGTTATTCCACATCACATTTTAGTTGTAACCTAAGGTATGACACTAAAAATACATATTTCAAGGACCTATAGCCCGCTCTAATACCAACTGTAACACCCCGGCATTTAGTATGCCTGAATGCTACCAAACATAAGCTAAACAACATCTAAATACCACAAGTTACCATAAATTCCAGCAAAGGTACATATGCTAAAAAACCGAAATTTCGGCAGCATCTCCTTTGTTTTAACATGAATTAAAGGAGCAACAACAGTATAGCAATGTATGGATTATGAGAGAAAACTAAAAACAGCAATAATTAACGACTTAGCAACAATATAAGTCTAGTTTCAAACACATAATGTCTCCAAGGGTCAAACGAACAATAAAACTCTCATATTGCAAAGCTAAACCTTATAGCAATAATCATCACACGCAATTTATTATCAAACTAATAGAATGACTTGTGGAATCAATATGGTGAAGCTACGTGTGGGCGTGTGACTATTTCCCTTCCCCGCATGCCGTTCTCATGGTACCTAAAATAACAAGAAAACACAAGCGTGAGTTCGAAACTCAGCAAGCATATTGCAATGGACAACAAGAACATTATCATGGCAATAACATCTCCCATCATATATATCATCTCATTCATGAACACTTAACAGTATCATCATCATTATGTATGCAATGTAATGCAATGCTCATGTCTCCTTGGAAACTCATACCGGTATGGTTGAGTACACACCCGTCGGTGTGCACCCTCTCCCCTTCCATCCCGAAGATGGAGGGTGCCTACTCCTCGCCTGCTCACCGCGGTGAATGAAATCACGATGTAGGACTTACTCATTGGCTTTCCGGATTAGTCATAACTTTCTCACCGACCTTCCCGGACTAGTTATGACTTTCTCACCGCCCGAGCCATGTAACATGCCATGTATGCATTTATGCCCACATCATATTTAACTCACATATTAACACATGGCATCATAACATATTAAACATGCTCATCATATCATTGGCAATCATAAAAGCATGGCAAGTGATCATATATCATGTAGTCAATTCCATCTATTCTCAACAAGCAACCTACAAATCGCTATCCATCACAACACACTTGCCTCAACCACGGGCAACGGATTGGCGGGAAGTAGAGGGCACTCCCGGGGTCGCACCACCTGCACATAGGTACCACACGCTCACAATCATGTCCACAAAACAGTACACAAACCTTCATCTACCCCGACATTGCCAATTACTCGCAAAACCTAAAAACAGAGGTTCTGTCCCGTCAGGACAGCAGCCTTGCAAAAGGCATAACTTGAGTTCTGGGACTCCGAATCAATTAAATGAGTACATCCTCGCGTAGCTTAGGAAATTTTCCAACTTTCTCTAGGTATATGGAAAGACTGAGTCGGAATCTAAAGTTGTTTAATCTACAGATTACCGTGATCTGTTCCAATTACGTCACAGATTTTATCATGCTCGGTAAAACAGCCATAACTTTCAAACGGCTGGGCGGAATTTAACGTTCTTTATATCCACGGAAATATAATGAAATTATCTACAACTTCTTCAACGTCGGTATGACCAGATTCGGATTCTAGATTGACGAAAACGCAAACCCTAGGTCGACTGCTCATGCTGTCCCAAAAACAGAACGTGGCAACATTTAGATCTAATCCAAATTACTCAATTCCAACACGACCAATTGATCTAAAAACTTGATAAACATCCTTAGAACAGTACCTAGATCAACCCCAAGGATTTCCATGGACATACCTTTGCTCGACGCACGAAAACCCAATAGATCTCCTCCCGGTTCGCGCGATCTCCTTCCTCGCTCCAATCCCGCCGGATCTCCTCGTCGCGGAGCGCTCCAACGGATGGATTTTTGAGGTGGTGAGGTCAAGAACTCACCTAGGCACAGCAAGGGAGGTGGAGAGGTGGTGGAGAGGGTGGTGGCGCAAGGGGAGAGGCTTGGGGGAGGTGGAGGCGCCCAAGGAGGAGGTGGGGAGGTGTGGGAGGCGGCTAGGGCACTTGGGGGCGCAAAGGGCAGGGGGAGGATGCCCAAAAGGGCAGGGAAACCCCCCTTTAACCAGCCCTAAGCCCCTTTCCTAATCCTAAATGGATTCCCACTCCATCCCACCAAAGCCCACAACCCCCTATTTAAGGCCCAAACTCCCCCGGGAAGGCCCAAAACCCTGGAAACGGCCCGACAACGCTATTAACCTCCATACCTTATGGTTTTAACCTCCCATATCATATTTCAATATGTTTTTGACCTCATCATGCAACTTTTATAAGGTTACGACGCTCCGTGGTGTCACAACACTTCAAAAGGCCCAAAAACGCGAGTAAACGTCAAGCCGAAAGGTTTTATTCTCTAATTTCATATTTTATAATGTCACACCATACCGTAGTGTCACAGGTATACTGGATGGCGCCACGAAGTTACCTTATTCTTTCCGCTACTATTATTTCTCTTTTATTAGTTTTCGCCCTACGTGGCGTATATTTGTAACTTGACCATAAGGTCAAGCAACCCGTTTGGTTAACTATTTAAGGTACTTTATTATTTCATTGAGTATGATTGTGATATTTACCAATATTGAGACTGTGTGCACTAGCGCGTTCCTGGACTAGTGCTGAATACACAGAGGGTCCGGATTTGCAAATTCGGGTCCCGACACTTGCCGCGCCGCCCCGACGCCTCCCGACCACCTCCTCCTCCGAGCCATATCTAGCTGTCTCCCCATGGTAATCTAATAACTTGTGGTTTAGGGTTTGAATAAATTGTTGTGGCTGTGGGTTACATTCTCTGTGAGGATTCGGCATTGTGAGATAGGTTGTGACTGTGTAGGAGAAAGCTGAAGTTAGTTTGCTATTGCATTCTTCTCAAATTCAATTACTTTGCATAGTTTGCATTCTCTGTGAGGATTCGGCATTGTGAGTTCAGTGGGTTTGTATGCTTGAACTAGTAATTTACTTAATTTGTGAAGTGTTGCTTGAACTGGTAATTTACTTAATTTGTTAAGGGTTTCTTGAACTGGTAATTTGCATAATAAGCTGACAAGAGGCAAATTGATTTTGGTAGTTGAGAACTGAATTTAAGATTTTGGTTACTATCACAACAAGTCAATGATCACTAAGTCCTAGTGGCGAGGAAGGCTAACCTTTTGGTTAAGCAAGCCGACATCTAAGAGAAATAATAATCAAAACCTCTTGAGTTTTATATTTAAGTTGTCCATTTGATTATGGCCGAACATATGATTTCTAATGCTTTATATGCCACAATATGTTGTATGTTAAAATTGGAAGATGATCAATCATTTGTTGAATTGTTCATGCTGTTACATACTTCATTTGAGTACCAATGTGTCCTCTTTATTGTCGGAATTAAATTGATGAATATTTTGGTAATACTGCAATTACTTAAACAATCCAGAAAATAATTCTCAATGATGATAGTTACCTTTCTTTCCTCTTCTATGACCCACTTGTCTTAGCCTTGCTGATATCAACTTTCTTTCCTCTTCTATGACCTTCATTACAAGATGTCAACGTCCCCGCATTCTTCATCGCCGAATGGATCGGATGAGGCGCCCAATGTAGAAAAATAGAGGCGTGCTCCATGAGGGCTTAGTAAAAGGCCGTAGGGCCGAGATACCATCACTGTAGTTGATCCGCATGATGGGTCCCCTACCGCACCAGCTAAAGCCACGCAAGCATTCCGTACATTGTGCGGGATTGTTGGGCGTAAAAGGGTCCCCATCACGTATCCATCATGGAAGACACTAACTGATGAGGAGCACGACAACCTGGTAACTGAAATTTTCGGGTTGTTCGAGCTCCCACAAGACTCCATGAATGCACTACGACGGTATGCGCTTCTAGTGGCTGGAAAGGCGTGGAAGAACTTTAAGAGCTACCTTGTCACTCATCACGTGAATAAGGAAATAACTCCGTTCCACAAGTATGGGTTCATCACTAAAGACGTGTGGGAACAATTTGTTGAAATGAAGAAGACCAAAGAGTTCGTGAGCATAAGTACAGCACACAAGGTTATCCAATAAAAAAACACCCACCCACACAGACTCGGCTCCACTGGGTACGCGGGCAAGGTCAAGCAATGGACAAGGGAGGACAATGAGGCAATACAGAAGGAGGTCGCACCACCATTTGCCTCGATATTGGACCCGCGCGCTCGAAACTGGGTAAGAGCGAGGTCACGTCCCACGTCTTCGGGTGAGATGTCCTTTGCAAATGCCGCTGACAAGGAAGTGTCACAATGCTTAATGTCGTTGAGCACGGAATCTTCCTAGGGCTCTTTCGCTCCAGACAGAGAGAAAGATATACTCTCTACGGCTGTGCACCCCAATTTTTGTTTTTCATGAATTTAATTGAAATTTTACACTTTTGAGAATTTTTGGATTTTTCTTGGATTTATTTGGATTTAATTTGAATTTATTCCATTTTGATATAATTAAATAATTAAAAGTTTTAAATAAAATTTTCTTGAAAATATTTTATTTGAGTCCAAAATGTCTCAAAGTATTTTCTACAATTTTCCTGGAATTTTTTTGATTATTTTTCTATTTTTCTCGATTTATTTGAATTTCTAGAAATTAATTTAATTATTTAATCGCTGGAAAATAGCGAACGGGTTTTACTGTTCATCCGACTGATTCTGACTCGAGCCAGACCCGAGCCGACAAAACCCTAAACCGCGTGACCGTTGGATCTTGATCCAATGGCCAACATTGCGCCACGTCACCCAGTCCGAGTGCTCGCCGGATTCCGCCGCCGCACGCGTGTGGGCCTCGATTTCCGCGGTTTTCGTGGACGTCAAGGGCCCTATTTAATGTGCCACTGCCACTAACATGCTTTCCCCTTCCGCGCGCTTAGTTTGCCCCAACTCACGCCGACCAAGCCGCCGCCGCCAGCCCGCAATCGTTCGCCGTAGTTGGATCTACGCCCCGCCGCGGTTTTCCGCCGTTTCCCACTGCGTCCGTCGTTCCCCGTCGCAACCAAGCCCAGATCCGGAACCATCGCGTCAAGCCGCGTCAGTGAGGACCATTCACCTTGTCAGAGACGCACGGAAACGCCGTTGGGTAGGTCATCGTCCCCAGCTCCGGCCAGCCAGCTCCGCCGCGGACATCGTCGACTTCGCGAAGCTTCTCCACCGTTCGATCAAGATCCAACGGCCACGGTAAGTCCACGTCACCACGTACGAAAGCACGTTGCGATTTTTAGATCTAATGCTGACTGTTGGATTTAGATCCAACGCTTTAGATTAGGCCACGTAGCCGTAAACTGCACCGTGCTAATAGTAGATCTCAGCCGTTAGATCTAAATCGTACGGTTAGGGTTAATCTGCGTTGTAGCATTAAATGCGATCTCTGCCGTTCGATCGAGATCTAACGGTATAGATTGAGCCACGTTTCAAGCACCGGGTCATGCCTCGTCGCCCCTCGATGACGCATAAACCCGATTGGATCTCGACCGTCCGATCCAAATCAAACGGTCCAGATCAACCGCATTGATCCAAAACGCGTGAGGTTAGATACAATCTGAACCGTTGATTTTCAAATCAATGGCCTGGATCAAGCCACGTGTCCGGGAGACGAACGGTCGCGGTCCACACGGGTGCGCCACGCGGCCGACGTCCGCGGTGACGACGGCGTAGAACTGCGGCGTCGGCCGCTCGACCAGCCGTCGCGGTGACGTCAACCGTGACGTCACGCTGATGTCACGGTGGGGTCCACCTGTCAGAGCCGTTCAGCCGAGCTGTGATGACGTCAGCAATGACGTCATCCAATGGGTTCCGCGTGTCAGCGACACGTGTAACCGTGGACCGGGTCCATGCTGGACCAAGCCCGAACCGTGGACCGAGCCCATGGACCAGATGATGCAAGCATGACGTCATAATTAGATTTTTCAATAGAAAAATAATTCGGTGGAAATTCGATTTCCATGCTGACGCAATAAATCGATTTTTTCAATATAAAAATAAATGAATTAATTCGGTTTATTCTTTTATTTGATTTTTCAAATTTCAAACGCTTATAACTTTTGCGTTTTGACTCCGATTTGAGTGATTCCAATTTCTAAATTTTTATAAAATTTAGATCTACTTACTGATGAATTTTGTTTAAATTTTGGACATGAGTTTGCCTATGTTTATATTTATTTAATTAATTCTTCAAACTTTAAATGATTATAACTTTTGCGTTTTAACTCCGATTTGGACGATTCAAATTTCTAAAAATTTATAAAATTGTGCTCTCTCTGTTTATGAACTTTATTTGAACTTTTGGACACTTTTTTTCCACTGTTTAATTATTTATTGCTATTTGCACGCGTTACGAGCAGACATTGAAGTGCCCGAAGGATACGAAGGTAAAGTTTTGACCCAGGAGCCAGCTCAGGACCAAGAGCAAGTATTTTTTGAAGGCAAGTTATGATTTGACCATATTGCTCCTATTCTTGAAAATTAGTTTGATTTAAATTATTGCATGCTAGTTTAATTAGCAATTGTTTTAATTATTTATGGGAATTAGATAAATGCCAAATTGCAGTATGACACCTTGACTATTAAGTTATGTGCCATGAACCCTTGTCACCCTAGTTGTGGATATTTAGTTGGACACTATTGAATTGCCAACATGGGTATTTAGACCGTTGTAGTATATTGCTTTTACCTGCTACGTGCGCATGACATGATTTCGGACAATCAAATGTTAATATTGACTTAATGAGATATTGAACCTGTTTTTGAGAAGTATCATGTGTTGTGATGTTGATGATGGCACGTGGTGCAGGGTAATCAACTAGGTTTGATAAATAGATTTAGACCGGGGCAAGTGGCAAGAATGATCAAGTAGGCCATGATTGGCACCGGGGAAGTCATTTTGGTTCTTCGGGTAGTCTTGCCCTGGTCATCTCAAGGACTTAACCTTGCAAGCCTTTGATCTGAGTCAAGCGTGCAACCACATGTCTGTAATGGGACGGACCTAGTTGAGTGAGTTACTAATAAATTGCATGTGGTACCTCGGGGTGTCAACCACACCTTTTGTGTAGCTTGAAAGGGGAGCGTACCAGGGCTATGGCATGGTACCCGTCCAACGGTATGTCGGTCCCATACTTCACTTCTGTTAAGGGAAGAGATGGTGTATGGCAAAAACCGGAGAGGTTCACTTGTATAGTTTGCGGTCTCTGAAATGCTTTGTTACGATCACTCGCCTTTGTGGTGTTTGACTGTATCTTGTGGGTAAAGTGCATAACCTCTGCAGAGTGTACAACCTATTCGAATAGCCGAGTCCACGGTATTGGACATTGCTCGAGGATTACAGTCAAGGGTTAGACTTTCATGAAAACAACTTGGACATGAAAAGTTTGGTTGGGTTTATTGATGACGTTGATGGAAATGTGGATTAGGAAAGGGAAAGTGTTTACTTAACTCCTGGAAAAGTTATTGATATTATCTTTACTTTTACTGCTTTCGAATCTACTTATGCTACATGTTATTCGCTGTTTTACTGCAAATGAACCATGAAACATTCCTTGTACTAAGCCATGCATGTAGAATATTAGTTTGCATTCTGTGCATGACTTGCTGAGTACCAAGTACTCACCCCTTGCAACATATAACACCAGTTGAAGAAGAAGCGACGCCAGCTTTGGAGGAAAAACTTCAAGAGGAACAATCTATCTAGGGAGCGAGCCCAATTAGTTGCTTGTGGTATACTGGATGGCGCCACGTTGATGCTTTTATTCCGCTACAATTTATTTCTGTTAATATGTTTTCGCCCTATGTGGCGTACTCTTGTAACTTGACCATAAGGTTGAGCAACCAGTTTGGTTATTTTAATTAAAGTACTTTACTTTTATCGGGGTGTATGATTGTGCACTAGTGTGATCCTGGACTAGTGTTGAATACAAAGAGGGTCCTGATTTGCAAATTCGGGTCCCGACAGAGGTGGTATCAGAGCCATACTGACTGTAGGACTACCCCTTAGTTAGAATGGTCATAGTGAGGTTGAAAACTATTTTCTAAAATTAAAAGTTGCCAAGATAATGAATGAATTCTTGACTTATCCCCTTCTCTCTTGTTCATACCCCTTACTAAATTCTTTTTGTCTCCACTTTGGATTTAAAATGTTGCGTTCTCATGTGAGTGTCTTTGGCAGATGAAGATGCTCAACAACTACGCCGAGCGTGAGGGAGGCTACGCCGCTGAGTTGTGGCGTATGCTACAGGTACTTGGAGGTTTCGAGAGGCCACTTTACCAGGGGACTACTGTAGTACAGGCTGGATTGGTCAAGGCTTGGGACGTCAAGATCACATTGTATGCTAGCGAGAAGACGAAGTTCAGTCGCCCATGTTACTTCACGGCCAGGAGGTCTACATTTGAGATGGAAATCTAGGAGGTGTCGCGCCGAGCTATGAGGTACATCGCTCGCACGTACTCCAGAGAGCTGGAGGGCACAGTGTAACGTCACCACCCATGCTGAGACGACAGGATTGAGCGGGAGCCAATAGAAGATGAGGATGCCACGGTCATGCACCTGGCGAGGTTCGTCGTAGCCCAGGAGGATGTTCTTGACGACACAGTTCGGGAATTGCAGAAGACTTACGAGGAGTTCAAGGAAGGGAAGAAACGCCTGGAGAATGCTCACGAGTATGTCGCCTACGCTACACAGAGGATCGCAGAGCTGGAGACAGCACTGTATGGGCAGGGCCCGGAGCCAGTGTTGGAGTTGGAGGCCCTAGACCCGGAGGAGCCAGCACCACAGCCACAGCCCGTGCCTGAGCCGCAGCTAGAGCCAGAGGAGGACGTTGCATCGTCGACCACAGTTGTGGTAGGGCATGGAGATTGCTTCACGCTGATGCCGCCGCACCCGCCACGTGGAGGCAGTGGAGGTTGGGTTGAGGAGTGAGCATTCAGGATTAAAAGTTAAGACTCCTTCGTCGAGTCGCGTCTAAGAATAAAGAGTCACCCTTAGAAGCGTTAGACCCCAGTGTTAGTTTAATTTGGATTTTCATTGATTGATGAGTGTGTAGTATGTGTTGCAAGGCCCTTAGGCATTGTAAGCAACCATACCAAGTTATTATTGAATAAATAATAAAGTTGGATTTTGAGTTACACCTTCCACCCCGCATAAGTTTCTCTACTACTTGCCTATTCTTGTTTCCCTCTCATCTATAAACCTTAGAGTAATCGACATATGGTGAACACTCGCGGAAAACCTTGAAGGTAACGGAAGTGGTTCTTGCCCTGCGGGGAACCCCGCTGAAGCAGGACAGGCACCCCAAACAGCACCACCAGTTGACATGCAGAACTTTGGAGCCTTCCTTGTTGCACAGACCCAGCTGATGCATGCTATGATGCAACAGATGCAGCAAGTCACTGCTCAGGCCGCTGTCAATCAAGTCAATCAGGGACAGTGTCAAAACTCGAGGCTATCAGAGTTCATGAGGACCCATCCACCCACCTTTTCTGGAAACGCCAATCCATTGGAGGCAGATGACTGGTTAAGGAAAATTGAAAGGAAGCTGCACATTACCCAATGTGTTGGAAATGAGAGGGTACTCTACGCCTCTCATCAGCTAGAAGGGACTACAGTAGAATGGTGGGAGAATTACTGCGCTACACAGGAAAACCCACAAGATATCACTTGGGAGGAGTTTACCGCCGCCTTCCGTCAGTATCATGTACCAGAAGGAATAATGTACCTCAAGAAGGAAGAATTCAGAGCTTTAAAGCAAGGTAGCCAATCAGTGGCCGATTATCTCAATAAGTTCACCTAGCTCGCTCGCTACACACCTGAAGACGTAGCAAGAGACAAGGCCAGTCAGTCCCGCTTCTTAAAGGGACTAAATTTTGGACTACAGGTGGGACTGATTACCCACACCTTTCTTGACTTCCAAGAGCTTGCGAATAAGGCACTCATCCTGGAGGACAAGTGCAAGGAACTGGATAACCACTGAGAGGACCCGCCCAGACCGTCCTCGGGTTATTTGAAGACTCGGTCGTACCCATCGAATTTGGAGGCTAACAGCGGATCGCCGAGGGCGCTCGCAGTGTTAGCACCCAAGCCCAACTGGGACGACGGTGAGCTCCTTTGAATAACTCAACAACAATCCCGGTATTCCCCCGGTATGCGACCCGAAGCTTGCCCAGGATCCCCGCATACCGGTTTCCAATGCCATATCAGCTCAATTTGCATAAAAGGGGCAACGAACTCGGAACCCCACAACCAGACAAGCGCGCGGAAGCAAGACTAACCGAACACAACTAAACCACCACGGCACAAAGACAAAACCCCCACAACCACAACCAACAACAACGAAGCACCAAGGCCAACGAAGAAAGAAAACAACAACACAAAAATGGGTGAGTAACAACAAACATCAAGTGTTCACTACAAAAGGAACCAAGTATCCAAGGATAGAAATGACATAGTTTTGAAACTAACTATACAACAAAAGAACATACAACTATCAACTAAACCCAAAAACAATGCATCTCTGGAAGTGTTCTGCCCCTGAACACTCCCGGGCGTGTACGACGGCGTAGGTGGCCTCTACTCGATGCCCCGCCCGGTCACCGAGAGGCAGTACGGACAGAACTCACATCCGTCTGGATCCTCACCTGAAAATCCACAAAGCAAATGTATGAGTACAGAAGGTACTCGCAAGACTGACCCGTGGTCCATATATGACCGACTCGAAAGGGTATGCATTTGGATGTAGCAAGGAATTAAGCTGAAGGTAAAAGTGCGGAAAAGCTTAACTTTGTTGTTTAATTACAATCCACTACTCAATTTACAAAGTTTACAGCACTTGTGGACAGCACCTATTTCTAGAGTGAAGTCTGAAACTTTACAAGTAATGTAGAGCAAGTAACATCACAAACCAGTACCACCATCCCACCAACTAGCATTAAGTTCAAGTTATTACTACGTTGAAATGTCGGATGATGCGAGCGTGCTCATATCCGAGAACGCGGCAATTCGAATCGCTTATTCACCCTGCAGGGGATCATCAATCGCACGACATGTACCACGAAGAACCTCATGTCAACCCTCCTCCCATCCATACATACTCGTTGGGGCATCTTCACACCTAGCACCCCCTCGAGTGGCCCAAGCTCGGCTTGGCCCTCGAGGGTCAGCCTAAGCCTCGCCCTCAACCACGTCCAACCGCATGAGGGCATGGCCCATCGAATAGCATGCGATGAAAGAATAGCTTTACCGTCCCATTCCGGCATGCGACTGACAAGATGTGCTCGATCAACATGGCAAACAACGGATCGGTCCTCAACTGACACAGGCGAGACTACCACACTTGAGTCTCCACACCCAAGTGAACCAACCTCTCTCCCGATCTCATGTCAATTTCCATTTCTCCTAGTAACCATAACCATTGTAACCAAAAGATTGTGAAGTAAAAACTCACAAGCGGTGGAACCATCCACCACTTGGCCCATACCCGACACGTAAGCCAAACTAAGAATGGACACATGTAATTACCCATAAACTAGCTCCAAAGGTGATGTTTAACAAGTTCCAAGGAAGATAAGTGCAGCAATTAGGTTCTACTTTCAATTCCCCAATTCGACTCCTAATGCATACTTAAACATCCCATAAGCAATTTATTCACAAAAATAGAATTACAACTAGGGTTGAATATGCTTAGGTGCTTGCCTGATGCTTCTGCTTATGTACCGTCAACACCCTGCTCTTCGGCAATCCCCTCGACCACGGCCACGTCAGTCACCGCGGTCTCGTTCTCTACACGAGTACAATGCATGAATAAGATGCATGCGATGCAAATGAAATGTAACACAAATGAAAACCCCGTTGAAAAAACAGCGCAACCGACGAAACTGCGCGAGTCACAGACCAGCCAACTCGGATAGTCCGGGTTTTTCATCCGGACAATCCGGATAAGCCGGACACTCCGAGCAATCTGTCCGGACTCTCTGGACATGACGCATTCGCCCAATGACCCAAGGGATTGGAGTGGTTTCCGAGTTCTACAGCACCACGAGAACCCGATCTACAACTTTCCTACACATAGCTAAGCCGGAGAAGCTCCGAGCTAGCCCAAATCACGACGAAACGAGGCGCATTCAGGTAGCCCATGGCCAAAACTAAATCCGACGCTTAGAATGGCATCATCTACCCCAGATCTCTCACCCTACACCCTACATTACCAAATCCACCCAAGACTTTACCCCCAACCCCCAACCTACATGCCAATCCCCAAATCCACCCCCATGGACGCCCTAGAACCCAAGAACCCACGAATCAAGCTCCAAAATGAGGTCTCACCTTCAAGGAGGATGAAAAAGAAGGAGGGACGGCCGGCTAAGGGAAGGGAGACACCGGCTTGGAGGGGAGGTTGAGGATGCCGGGGTGGAACACGGGGGGTCGCCGGCCGGTGGGGAGTCACCGGAGACGAGCTTGGGTGGAGGAGACGCACGGGAGAGGTGGGGAGCAAAAGGTAGGAGAAGAAATGAGGGAGAAGCCACACAATGGGACTTTTATACTCAACCCCCGTACAGTCCGGATACTACAGACAATTATTCCGGATACTCCGGGTTGGGGTGTTCGGTCAACCTAATACGGACACTCCGGACATTCCGGGTTAGGGCTTTCGGTAGGCCCAGTTCGGATACTCCGGATGATTCATCCGGATACTCCGGGTTATATCCAGACATTCCGGATGTTTAATCAGGATACTCCGGATTTCCCAGAATTTTAGAAATTGGGGCCTTGACAACCACTGGACGCGCAGGATGGCATAGCAGGGAGCACGCCAAGGAGGGAAACGCCTGAGAGTTGCCCCAAATCAATTCTTCAGATTCCAGCCGCAGAATGCGGCAAGAACGTCGTCGCCAGCACCAAGACCTACCAACCAGAACTACCAGACACCAGCTCCAGCCAGGAACTCCACTGTGAGCAGCCAGCAGGGTACAGTGAGGCGTTGTTATACATGCAATGAACCAGGGCACTTCTCCAATAATTGCCCCAAGAAGACAGCAGGAGTGACCCCCGTTCGCTTCAATTTGGGATCCACACCAGCAAGAGCACCTGCACCAGGAAGAAACCGTGGAGCCGCACAGCCCGGAGGCACAACCCAGACAGTGGTGAGAGGTCGCGTCAACCATGTCACTGCAGAGGCACTGCATAATGTTACATATATCGTCCTGGGTAAGTTACTTGTCAACTCAGTACCCGCAACAGTTTTGTTTGACTCTGGAGCTTCGCATTCGTTTGTTTCTCGAGATTTTGTTGCTAGAAATGATTTGGGAATTATGGATCTCAAAGGCATGCTTATATTTCAAACCCCTGGGTCAGAACTCCGATCTCAAGTAGGATGTTCTGGGGTGAGAATACTAATAGATGGGATAGAGTTCCTAGCGAACCTTATTATATTGGGAACTCAGACCTTAGATGTCATTTTGGGAATGGATTGGTTGTCCAAGCACAAGGTCGTGCTCGACTGTGGAAGAAGGATCATCTCTGTTGAGAGCCCTTGTGGAAGAAAAGTGGAATTCCAAGCGACTGCTGTTCGTGAAGGTCAGTTGATGGTCAACAGTACGAAGGCAATCAACATAGAGGATGTCTCAGTGGTGAACGAGTACCCTGATGTTTTTCCTGAAGATTTACCTGGTATGCCGCTAGATAGAGACATTGAGTTTGTGATTGAGTTAGTACCTGGAACAGCACCGATAGCGAAGAGACCCTATCGGATGTCAATCGAAGAATTGGTAGAGATGAAGAAACAGCAAGAAGAGTTGATGGAGAAAAAATTTATCAGACCGAGTTCGTCGCCATGGGGAACGCCAATTCTGTTTGTCAAGAAGAAGGACGGGAGTTTCAGGATGTGCATAGATTACCGTGCGCTCAATGAAGTAACCGTGAAGAACAAGTATCCGCTACCCAGGATCGATGACCTGTTTGACCAGTTGAGAGGAGCCGGAGTTTTCTCCAAGATTGACCTGAGGTTAGGATATCACCAGCTGAAGATCCGATTAGAGGGTATTCTGAAGACCGCATGCTCGTCGAGATACGGACATTGCGGGTTCACCGTTATGTCCTTTGGTCTGACAAATGCGCTAGCTTATTTCATGAACATGATGAACAAGGTTTTCATGGAATATTTGGACAAGTTTGTAGTCGTGTTCATAGATGACATTTTGGTCTACTCCAAGACCAGAGAAGATGTAACATCCCAAAATTTTGCTTTTCCTAAATTCATGTGTGATTTGGCACTTTGGTGAATTTTTGGAATTTTCTGGAATTTATTTGGATTTATTTGGAATTTAATTGAACTTATTCCATTTTGAAATAATTAAAGAATTTAACTTTGCAAATAAAATTTTGTTGGAAATATTTTATTTGAGTCCAAAATGTTCCAAAGTATTTTCCAGAATTTTTCTGGAATTTTTCTGAGTCTTTTGCTATTTTAATGAATTAAATGGATTTTTGGGAATTAATTTGAATATTTAATCGCTGGAAAATCAACTCGGGTCGAGTACTGTTCATCCGACCGAGTCGGAACCCGAATCGGACTCGAGTCCGACCCGAGCCACGTGACTCGACCGAATCAAGTCCAAACCCTAGCCGCGCGGAACCGTTGGATCAAGATCCAACGGCCGAAATCGAGCCGCACCGATCCGACCGGATCCAATCGCGCCCGAGCCAATCGTGGCCGTTGATCGCGCCACGTGGACGGTCCTCCGTCGTCGTCTCCGCCCGAGTCCGAGCCGGATTCCTCCGCCGCGCCCGCCGCCGTGTGGGCCTAGGTTTTCGTTTTCCGCATTGACGCCGAGGGTATTTAATGCCCGGGTTGCACCTCGAGGACCGCCTTGACTTCCCGCACCTTTTGCCCTAGCCGCCGCTGCTTGGAATGCCCTGCTGCAGCCGTAATTGCTCGCCGGAGTTGTAGTACTCCTCCGCCGCGGTTTTCCGTCCTCTCCGTCGTCATCCGCCGTCTCCTGTCACCGTTGAGTCCAGATTCGAGAAGCCCAGGCCAAGACGCACCCGGGAGGCCAACTCACCTCGCCGGAATTGCGTCCGAACGCCGTTCGGGAGGTTGCCGTCTTCGTCTCCGGCCAGGCCAGCGCCGCCGCGTCGCCATCAACCTCGCGAGCTCGGACAGCCGTCCGATCAAGATCGAACGCACACGGTGAGCCCACGTTCTCCCCCAAACCCTGGAATCCAGATCAGATCTGGACCGTTGGATCAAGATCCAACGGCCCACGATCACCACGTGCCGTAGCAGTGTTAACGTAGGGTTAGGTCTGGACCGTCCGATCTAGATCGAACGGCCCACGATCACCGTGTAGTTTTCAACGTGTTAACCCTGGATCTAATCGCGGCCGTTGATTTTCAAATCAACGGACACGATCATGCCACGTGTCCGGGGAGCCGAGCCGCCGCGCCACGCCGCGGCGTGTGGAGTCATCGACACGCCGGGCCCGCGTGTCAGCGGCTTAGCCGCAACCACACCATGACGTCAGCACGGCCCACCTGTCAGCGGCCACCCCAGCCGTGCGGTGACGTCACCCATGACGTCACCAGTGGGTCCCACCTGTCAGCACCGTGGGCTGAGCCCCGCTGACGTCAGCAATGATGTCACCCGAGGGGACCCACCTGTCAGCGACACGTGGAGCCGTGGACCGAGTCCACGGTGGACCGAGTCCACGGTGGACCGAGCCAAACCATGGACCACGTCCATGAACCGGCTGACGTCAGCCGCCCAATCAGAGGCTGCCACGTGTCCTCGCTGACGCAATAATTAATTTCCGAAAAAGAAAATGATTTATTAATTTGAAATAATGATTTCAGATTTCGATTCAAACTTCAAACGCTTATAACTTTTGCGTTTCAACTCCGATTTGAGTGATTCAAATTTCTAAATTTGTATAAAATTGAGATCTACCTAATTATGAATTTTATTTAATTTTTGGACTAAAGTTTTCCTCTGTAATATTATTTAATTGATTATTTAAACTTCAAAATGCTATAACTTTTGCATTTTAACTCCGAATTTGACGATTCCAGTTTCTAAAAATTCATAAAATTATGTTCTCTCTGTTTATGGATTTTATTTGGATGTTTGGACACTTTTTGCCTATTGTTTATTCGTGTATTGCCATTTGCACGCTTTACGAGTAGACGTTGAAGTGCCGGAAGGATTCGAAGGAGAAGTATTGACCCAGGAGCCAGCTCAAGACCAAGAACAAGTACTTTTTGAAGGCAAGTTATGCTTTGACCATGTTGATCCTATTTTGAAACCTATTTTGATTTAACTTATTGCATGCTAGTTCAATTAGAAAATACTTTATTTAAATATGGGAAATTAGATAAATGCCAAATTGCTGTATGACACCTTGATTACTTAAGTATGTGCCATGACCCCTTGTCACCCTAGTGTGGATTACTAGTTGGACATTACTAAACTGCCAACATGGGTTTGTAGATCGTTGTAGTATACTGCTTAGACCTGCTACGTGCTCATGACATGATTTTGGACCATCAAACGTTAATATTGACTTAATGATATATTGAACCTGTTTTGGAAAGGTATCATGTGATGTTGATGGCACGTGGTGCATGGTAATCAACTGGGGTTTGATAAATAGTTTTCGACCCGGGGCATGTGGCAAGAATGATCAGGTGGGCCAGTTGTGGCATTGGGAATGTTGTTTTGGTTCTTCGGGTAGTCTTGCCCTGGTCACCCTAAGGACTTAACCTTGCAAGCCTTTGAACTGAGTCAAGCGTGCAACCACATGTCTGTAATGGGACGGACCTAGTTGACTAAGTTGCTAATAACGTACCTGTGGGACCTCAGGAGGTCAACTACACCCTTTGTGTAAGTTGTACGGGGAGCGTCTGGCTGAGGCCAGGTACCCATCTAACGGTTGGTTGGCCTAAACTTCGCCTTAGCTAAGGGAAGGGTTAGTGTGCAACAACCGGGGAGGACCACCTGTATTGTTAGAAGTTTCCGAAAGACTTTGTTACGGGAACTCGCCTTTGTGGTGTTTGACTGTATCTTGTGGGTAAAGTGCATAACCTCTGCAGAGTATAAAATCTATTCGAATAGCCATGTCTGCGGTATCGGAATCACTCGGGAATTACAGTCAAGGGTTAGATTTTCTCAAAAATAACTTGGACTTGAAAGGTTGGGTTGGATTAATAATGATGTTGATGGAAATGTGGTTTAGGAATGGGAAGGATGTTGATTAAACTTCTGGAAAAGTTATTTATGCCATACTTGTTTCTAATGCTTTCGAATCTACTTATGCTACTTGTCAAATGCTGTTTTTACTGCAAATATACCTTGAGCTATTCCTTTGTATCAAGCCATGCATATAGTCTATTAGTTTGCATTCTGTGCATGACTTGCTGAGTACCAAGTACTCACCCTTGCCACAATACAACATCAGTTGAAGAGGAGACTACACCAGCTTTGGAGGAGGAGCTCCAAGAGGAACCATCTACTTAGGGAGAGAGCCCAGTCAGTTGCCTGTGGTATACTGGATGGCGCCACGAAGTTATCTTATTTTCCGCTGCTATTATTTCTCTCTTAATAAGTTTCGCCCTACGCCTCGTATATTTGCAACTTGACCATAAGGTCGAGCAACCAGTTTGACTATTTAATTAAAGTACTTTATTAGTATCGAGTGGTATGATTGTGATATTTACCGATGTTAAGACTGTGTGCACTAGCGCGTTACTGGACTAGTGCTGAATACACAGAGGGTCCGGATTTGCAAATTCGGGTCCCGACAGAAGAGCATGCAGAACACTTGAGGCTAGTTTTGGAGAAATTGAGGGAACAACAACTCTTTGCCAAGTTCAGTAAGTGTGACTTCTGGAAGGACAAGGTAGAATTCTGTATTTTTTTCAGAATTTTTGGGCCATCGGACTGAGAGTTATCTCTGTTGGAAGATGACGAACAGAATCTGGAAACAGATTTCGTCCACTGTGTTGGGCGGTTGTTTAGGCATATTTAACAGTGGAATTGAAATTTTTGATCTTCATGAAAGTTGTAGATCTCGTCACTATCTAGCTACTGTAATTTTTCTGTATTTTTATGAACAGTAGAAAAAAGGATACGAAATTGGGAAGAGAGGATGCTGCTGTTCGATCCGGAGAGATCGGGGTTTTCGGTGTTTAAAAGGGGAACGGGTTGTAGGAAACGCGTGTTTGAATTGTGTGATCAATTGTGGTGTTATTATATACTGAAAGTATGCTTGTTCAGGTGGTACCCCTTCTGGACGCAACTAGATTCGTCATCCACGTCGGTAAAGGCAAGTGGAAGTAGTTGTTTTGTTTGCTAAACATTTCATCTCTATGATATTTGCTTTCTATCCATGCTTTATGATGATATGCAAACATGTGGACTCAGTGGGAGGGGTTATGAATGAATTCATGCATGAAGCATTAACTGCATAATCATGCATTGGAAGTTTGTCGACGCCAGCGTGCGCGACCGTACCGGTACAACACCGTGTGTTCCTGAGAAAGGGCATGGTGAGGAGGAACATGGCATAAACATGTGCATCTGCATCAATTATATGCATTTTACTGAAGTGGTGTGGTCTATTTTGATGTGGTATTGTATATGAGGAATGTGGAAGGCTAGTTATATGGTGGATGTTACATTCGTATTAGTTGTTCCGCTTGCTGAGATTACCCAATCTCACTTCTTGCTGTTTTGATGTTTTCAGGTAGCGCACGTGAGTCGTAAGCATGAAGGGTGGGCTAGCAGCACAATAAAGTTCTGATGTCATCACGACTCACTTGATCTAGCGTTTTAATTAATTCATTAGTTGAATGAAATTTTATTATTTATAGACCCATTGCTGTTCACTTTAAACTTGTTCACGTTTATGGTTGTCCCACTAGAGATGTGTTTTGTTTATGGTTGATACCTGGTTGATTTAGACTCGTTGTCTCTAGTATTAATGTCATGATATTATTCCTATTTGAATTGCTTCCGTATTGTCTTGTTTTAGGGGAAATGATGTCGATTTGTTCTTTTACTACAGTTGAGATTTATGGGGTGTTACAGTTGGTATCAGAGCGGGCTTTAGGTCCTTGGTGTATGAGTTTAGGAAAAGATTTTAGCATGAACTAAAATTTTGCTGTGTGAAATTAGTAACATTGCATAGGGTTAAGTTCTAAAATTTCCATAGGCTAATAAATTTTAAAAATTGACACACTTGCACTATTAGGATGGGATGGGTTGCATTGCATGGCATGCGTATGTTCGACTATATTTATGGTTTGATTGTTGGTGTTTTTTGCTTATGTTCTGGTTGGCGTGATTGTTTGTTTGCGGTTTGTTTGGGTACAGTAT
This sequence comes from Rhipidocladum racemiflorum, assembly GCA_036346355.1. Taxonomy (NCBI): domain Eukaryota; kingdom Viridiplantae; phylum Streptophyta; class Magnoliopsida; order Poales; family Poaceae; genus Rhipidocladum; species Rhipidocladum racemiflorum. The sequence continues at coordinate 42,778,581 of CM070577.1, read as the reverse complement.
GCCACCGAGGACGCGCGCGACAGGTCGTTCGGGAGGCGACGCTCCTGAGCCGACGGAGGCAGCCGAGACTACCCAGGCTGAGGGTGGTGTTTCGGCGGAATTAGTGGCCGCCATGAGAGCGATGCAGGAGGAGTTGCGGGTGCTGAGGCAGGGCGCACCGGCCGCCCCTGCTGTGGGCGCGGCAGAGCAACAAGCAACCGGTATCGGCGCGGCAGGCGGTGGCATCAAGCTGCGAGAGTGGGTTGGACTGAGACTGGACAGCTTTGATGGTGCGGGCACTCCGATCCAGGCGGCGGATTGGCTGTCCTTTATGGAGTTGCAGCTGGACGCTTTTGAGGTGGTGGCGCAAGATCGTGTTCGCTTTGTAGCACAGCTCTTGAAGGGAGAAGCCCAAATCTGGTGGAGGGGTGTGCTGTCCTCGAGGGGTGCGCAGGGGGACTCCTCTTGGGAGGAGTTTGTCCGTCAATTTGAGAGGCGGTTCTTTTCCGCCACTTTCCTCGACAAGATGCAGATTGACTTGGGACGGTACACCCAAGACAAGAAGACTGTGGTGGAGTACGAGGTTGGCTTCAACCAAATTGTACGTTTTGTGCCCCACGTGGCACGTGATGAGGTGGAGAAGGCCAGGCGGTTTAGGCAGGGACTTCGTCCTGCCATTCGTCATATGCTGGGCGCTTTTCCCATTGTTGATTTTCGGACAATGGTTGAACAAGCTCTTGGTGTAGAGCTGCAGCTGAACTACACCGAGGAGCATCGCAAACCTACCATGGGAGAGCAGGATAGGGGCCCCCCAGAAAAGAAGGGCCAATCCTCTGGTACTTGGAACAAGAAGGGGAAGAGCTATCGTCACCAGCCCTATGGTGGCCGTCCTGCTCAGCAGCACACCTCAGGGGGAGGTGCGCCCCAATACCGTGCCATCGTCACTCCTGGCATGGGGATGGTATGTTTTCGTTGTGGCGATTCCCATCGCCGCAGCGAATGCTCATGGAAGGGAAGGTGCACCATCTGTGGTCGGGAGGATCACAAGGATGTGGTGTGCCGGAAGAACCCCAACGGCAAGCTGCGTTGGGAGCCGGTGACGTCCTCACCAGGTGGACAGCGTCAGGGAGGCGTGATGCATATGTTGCCATCAGCTCCTACCCCGCAGTATCTCCCGGAGCCTACGTCGACTCCTTTGTTCTACCATGCACCACCTCCAGGGACTTACTGGGTGCCCCAGCTTCCACCGCCGTCTTCTTCCGGGGCTTCGACGTGGTCCCTGCGCTGACTTATCCAGAGATGAGGGCTACTCCATCTCAGATTTCCTCGGGAGTCCATGCTTTGCCCTCTTCGGGGGAAGTGGATCGTGGCAATGTGGTGACAGGTACTATTTCTGTTAATTCTGTGGTTGCCAATGTGTTGTTCGACTCCGGCGCTAGCTACTCGTTTGTCTCTGTGGATTTTGTTTTTCGGGCTAGTCTGTCAGTACGGAGCTTGGGTGATGCAGTGGTGGTTAGTGCACCGCAAGGCTTGATTTCTAGTTCGAGGGTCTGTCAGGGCTGTCACTTTCTGCTAGCCGATGAGGAGTTCGTGGCGAATTTGGTAGTGATTTCTTTGGAGCCGTTCGATGTCATCCTTGGCATGGACTGGCTATCTCGCATACCAGCGGTGATTGATTGTGCTTGGAGGACAGTTACTTTGCATGCTCCTTCCGGGCAAGAGATAACTTTCGAGGAGTGCTATGCGGTACTCCTCTCCTTTTGTGTAAGCTATTCCCAAACTCCCGGATGTTGAAATCAGGGTCCTCTCGTCCATGGTTGACTGGTCGAGAGGAAGAGAAGAGTTTGGAGGGCATTGCTATAGTTTGCCGTTATCCGATATGTTTCCCGGTGAGCTTCCTGGATTGCCCCAGAGCGGGAGACTATTTTCCGTATTGATCTTGTTCCTGGTACGAGGCCAATCTATAAAACCCCGTACCGGATGGCTCCAATAGAACAAGTTGAGTTGAAGAGGCAATTGGATGAACTCCTAGCTAAGGGGTTTATTAGAGTGAGCTCGTCTCCTTGGGCGGCCCCGGTCTTGTTCGTGGAGAAGAAAGATGGCACCAAGCGGCTATGTGTGGACTACCGGGCGCTCAATCAAGTTACCATTAAGAACAAGTACCCATTGCCTCGTATTGATGATCTTTTTGATCATTTGAGGGGTGCCAAAGTATTCTCCAAGATCGATATGCAATCTGGGTATCATCAGTTGCGGATTAAGGAGGAGGATATTGAAAAGACGGCTTTCAACACGAGGTATGGGCATTTTGAGTTCGTAGTCATGTCTTTTGGACTAACGAATGCTCCTGCCGTCTTTATGGAAGCAATGAACCGGATGCTCCATGAATATCTTGATGTCTTTATCGTCGTTTTCATTGACGACATTCTTGTCTACTCGAAGTCCGAAGAGGAGCACACCATACATCTTGGTCTAGTTTTGGAAGCTCTTCGTAAGAATCAATTCTATGCCAAACTCAAGAAGTGCGCCTTCTGGTTGTCGGATGTGAGTTTCCTTGCGCATGTCATCAACCAAAGTGGTGTCACAGTTGACCCAAGGAAGGTTGCCGCTGTGGTTGAATGGCGAAGACTGTCTAGTGTGACGGAAATCAGGAGTTTCCTTGGGTTGGCAGGTTATTATCGGCGTTTCGTGCACAATTTTTCCATCATTGCTAAACCGATGTCAAGGCTCACACAGAAGGGGGTTCCTTTCATCTGGTCAGGGGATTGTGAGGCTAGTTTCCAGACGCTAAAGAGCAAACTGGTCAATGCACCTATTTTATCCTTACCTGTGAGTGGCAAGCATTATACAGTGTATGCAGATGCCTCTAGGATTGGTTTGAGTTGTGTGCTCATGCAAGAAGGCTGTGTCATCGCTTATGCTTCAAGACAGTTGAAGACTCATGAACAGAATTATCCCACCCATGACCTTGAGTTAGCCGCCGTGGTTTTTGCCTTGAAATTGTGGAGGCACTGTCTTTATGGGGAGTCTTGTGATATTTTCACTGATCATAAGAACCTCAAATATATTTTTACCCAGCGGGAGCTGAATCTGCGGCAGCGTAGGTGGTTGGAGTTGATAAAGGACTTTGATGTGTCAATCCAGTATCATTCCGGCAAGGCTAATGTTGTGGCGGATGCCTTGAGTAGAACGGGTGTCCCCAAGACTGCTTTGCCCTTGGTTGCAGAATTGGAAAGAGGACATGTCACTTCTTGCTTTGTCGGGTTGCGCAAAATGAGACTCAGATGATCATTCAGTCTTGCATACCCGAGCGAGTGCATGAGGCTCAGTTGCAGGATCGTTTGCTTCAGGAGGTTCGGCGGAGGATTTCAGAGGGGAACCCTCGGGAATTCAGTATAGACGAGCATGGTTCTATTCGGTTTAGAGGTCGTCTTTGTGTGCCTCAGAAATCGGATGTGAAGATGGACATTCTAAGGGAAGCCCATAGGACTCTGTATTCTGTTCATCCTGGTGAGACCAAGATGTATCGGGATCTGAAACAGAGTTTTTGGTGGAAGAGGATGAGGGTGGATATTGCCAAGTTTGTGGCTTCTTGTGGAGTGTGCCAACAGGTAAAAGCTGAGCATAAGAGACCTGCCGTGCATTACATGTACCATTGGAAATTCCAGAATGGAAGTGGGAACACATCACTATGGACTTTGTGATTGGGTTACCCCGCTCACCGCGAGGTAGAGATGCCATTTGGGTGGTTGTGGATAGACTCACTAAGTCCGCACATTTTATTCCAATGAAGACGACCAATTCGGCACCAGATCTAGTTCCCTTGTACATGAAGGAAGTGCTTAGACTCCATGGTGTGCCTAAATCGATTGTCTCCGATCGAGACACTAGATTTGTGTCCCATTTTTGGCAGAGTTTGCATAGTGCTTTGGGAACAAAACTCTCTCTCAGCACATCTTTTCATCCTCAGACCGATGGCCAGTCTGAGCGGACCATCCAGACTCTAGAGGACATGCTTCGAGCGTGTGTTCTTTCTTGGAAGGGAAGTTGGGAGGATCACTTGGCCTTGGTAGAGTTTGCTTACAATAACAGTTACCAGGCTAGTATTCGAATGGCTCCATTCGAGGCGCTTTATGGTCGAAAGTGTGTTTCTCCACTTTGCTGGGATACAGTTGGTGAAAAATCATTGCAGGGTCCGGATTGGGTTCAACAGACCTTTGAGAAGGTGCAAGAGATACGGCGGAATCTCCTGGCCGCTCAGAGCCATCAGAAGAGTTATGCCGATAACAGGAGACGAGATTTGGAGTTTGTAGTGGGTGATCAAGTCCTTCTCAAGGTATCTCCATCAAAGGGTGTTGTTCGTTTTGGTACCACCGGCAAGCTTAGCCCGAGGTACATTGGTCTGTTCCCAGTGGTGGCTCGGGTGGGCATTTGGCATACCGTCTGGAGTTGCCAGACTCTTTGAAAGGAGTGCATGATGTCTTCCATGTCTCTATGTTACGGAAGTATCTCCATGACCCAGAGCATAAGATTGACTTGGAGCCGATTACAGTTGAGCAAGATTTGACTTTGGAGTGCCATCCACTTCGAATTTTAGACTCTTCGGAGCGAGTCATGAGGAGGAGAACCATCCGCTTTTTGAAAGTTTTGTGGACCAATCAGTCTGAGCGGGAGGCAACTTGGGAACCTGAAGACCAGATGCGGAAGAAGTACCCTACGCTATTTGAGGACGCTGGGGGTAAGTCGTGGTTTACCTTTTGCCTTCCTTTTCCTTTTAGGTCTGTAGCTAAAAGAAGAAGATTCGGGGACGAATCCTTTTAAGGAGGGGAGAATGTGATGCCCTATAACTTGAGAGCGATCCTAGGGTTTTTCTTTCTCTGTTGTTTCGGAAAGAATGAGGGAAATTGTTGGGTATTAATTAATTGAAGTTTATGCGGCGTATTAATATTAAATTTGAAGTTTTCGGGCTAGAAACAGTGGGCCGAGGAAAACTTGGGCCTGGGCCGGAAATTCTTCTTCCACCTCCCCCTTCCCACGCCCTAAGTGGGCCGGCCCACCTCCCCCTAAAGGGGTGGCGCCTCCCCTTGTGGCCGGCCACCCCACCCCCAAGCCCTAGGGCGCCTCCCCCTCTCCCCCTAGCAGCCCCCACTCCACCTCTTCCTCCCCTTGCGTGGTGGCTCAAGATCCACCGCGAAACGCGAAGGAGAAAACGAGAAGAGGATCTGTGGAGGCGAGGAGAACAGATTTCCGTTACGGAGATCGTCGCGCGTTCTTCGTGGGTTCGCAAGGGGGAACTCAAGGTAAAATTCACAATCTTTTACCCCTGTTCTACCTAGGGATTAGGAGTGTATTAGATCTGGTGGCGAGTGGTTTGGTTGGATCTTAATGGGGGGGGAATGGTAGATGTTCACGTGGTGCTGTTTTTGGAAAGGAAGATTGTGCAGCATGGATTGTTTCGCGGTTTAAGTGGCATAGATGATTTTTCCTGCAAAAACCTATAACTAGAAAGTTGTAGAAAACGTCGAGACCTAGCTTCTGTATTTTTTTCAGAATTTTTGGGCCGTCGGACTAAGATTTATCTCTGTTGGAAGATGACAAACAAAATCTGGAAACAGATTTCGTCCACTGTGTTGGGCGGTTGTTTAGGCATATTTAACAGTGGAATTGAAATTTTTGATCTTCATGAAAGTTGTAGATCTCGTCAATATCTAGCTACTGTAATTTTTCTGTATTTTTATGAACAGTAGAAAAAAGGATACGAAATTGGGAAGAGAGGATGCTGCTGTTCGATCCGGACAGATCGGGGTTTTCGGTGTTTAAAAGGGGAACGGGTTGTAGGAAACGCGTGTTTGAATTGTGTGATCAATTGTGGTGTTATTATATACTGAAAGTATGCTTGTTCAGGTGGTGCCCCTTCTGGACGCAACTAGATTCGTCATCCACGTCGGTAAAGGCAAGTGGAAGTAGTTGTTTTGTTTGCTAAACATTTCATCTCTATGATATTTGCTTTCTATCCATGCTTTATGATGATATGCAAACATGTGGACTCAGTGGGAGGGGTTATGAATGAATTCATGCATGAAGCATTAACTGCATAATCATGCATTGGAAGTTTGTCGACGCCAGCGTGCGCGACCGTACCGGTACAACACCGTGTGTTCCTGAGAAAGGGCACGGTGAGGAGGAACATGGCATAAACATGTGCATCTGCATCAATTATATGCATTTTACTGAAGTGGTGTGGTCTATTTTGATGTGGTATTGTATATGAGGAATGTGGAAGGCTAGTTATATGGTGGATGTTACATTCGTATTAGTTGTTCCGCTTGCTGAGATTACCCAATCTCACTTCTTGCTATTTTGATGTTTTTAGGTAGCGCACGTGAGTCGTAAGCATGAAGGGTGGGCTAGCAGCACAATAAAGTTCTGATGTCATCACGACTCACTTGATCTAGCGTTTTAATTAATTCATTAGTTGAATGAAATTTTATTATTTATAGACCCATTGCTGTTCACTTTAAACTTGTTCTCGTTTATGGTTGTCCCACTAGAGATGTGTTTTGTTTATGGTTGATACCTGGTTGATTTAGACTCGTTGTCTCTAGTATTAATGTCATGATATTATTCCTATTTGAATTGCTTCCGTATTGTCTTGTTTTAGGGGAAATGCTGTCGATTTGTTCTTTTACTACAGTTGAGATTTATGGGGTGTTACACAAGGAGGATATGACTCCACATGGGTAATAGTGGATGCCTGACTAAAGTTGCTCACTTCATCCCTGTGAAGACCACCTATTCAGGAGATAAGCTAGCGGAGTTGTACATGACTAGGATCGTCTGTTTGCATGGAGTGCCGAAGAAGATTGTATCGGACTGGGGTACCCAATTTACCTCAAGGTTTTGGAATAAGTTGCACGAAGCCATGAGGACCCATTTGAACTTCAGTACTGCATATCATCCGCAGACGGATGGACAGACTGAAAGAGTTAATCAGATTCTGGAGGATATGCTAAGAGCTTGTGCATTGGCTTATGCTACCTCTTGGGATAAGAGTCTACCATATGCTGAGTTCAGCTACAATAACAGCTATTAGGCCAGTTTACAGATGTCGCCATTTGAAGCCTTGTATGGTCGACCCTGTCGAACACCGTTGAACTGGAATGTGACGGGTGAACGACTGAAGAAACCAAAGAGCAGATTGCCGTGATTCGGGAAAGACTGAAGATAGCTCAATCGAGACAAAAGAGTTATGCTGATAACCATCGCCGAGATCTAAGTTTCGAACTAGAGGATTTTGTATACCTCAGGGTTACACCACTCAAGGGAGTTAAGAGATTCCATGCTAAAGGGAAACTCACACCGTGTTATGTTGGGCCATTTAAGATTTTGAGCTGCAGGGGCGAAGTTGCTTACCAGTTGGAGTTGCCGCAGTCGCTGGCAGGAGTGCATTGTCGGGACCCGAATTTGCAAATCCGGACCCTCTGTGTATTCAGCACTAGTCCAGGATCACGCTAGTGCACACAGTCTCAACATTGGTAAATACCACATTCATACCACTCGATAATAATAAAGTACTTTAATTAGATAATCAAACTGGTTGCTTGACCTTAAGGTCAAGTTACAAATATACGCCTCGCAGGGCGAAACTTATTAAAAGAGAAATAATAGCAGCGAAAAAGTAAGATAACATCGTGGTGCCATCCAGTATACCACAAGCTGACTGGGCTCGCTCCCTAGTTAGACGGTTCCTCTTGGAGCTCCTCCTCCAAAGCTGGTGTAGACTCTTCCTCAACTGGTGTTGTATTGTGGCAAGGGTGAGTACTTGGTACTCAGCAAGTTATGCACAGAATGCAGCTAATATACTACATGCATGGCTTAATACAAGGAATAGCTCAAGGTATATTTGCAGTAAACAGCATTTAACAAGTATCATAAGTAGATTCGAAAGCAGAAGAAACAAGTGTAACACCAATAACTTTTCCAGGAGTTAAATAAACATTTTCCCCATTCCTAGTCCACATTTCCATCATCATCATCTATTAACCAAACCAAACCTTTCATGTCCAAGTTGTTTTCACGAAAGTCTAACCCTTGATTGTAATCCCCGAGCAATGTCCAATACCGCAGACTCGGCTATTCGAATAGATTTTTCACTCTACAGAGGTTATGCACTTTACCCACAAAATACAGCCAAACACCACAAAGGCGAGTGATCGTAACAAAGCCTTTCGGAAACGGCTAACTACGCAAGTGAACCTTTCCGGTTTTTGCCCTACACCATCCCTTCCCTTAACAAAGGCGAAGTATGGGACCGACATACCGTTGGACGGGTACCATGCCATCGCATCGGTACGCTCCCCCTTCAAGCTACACAAAGGGTGTAGTTGACACCCGAGGTATCACATGCAAGTTATTAGTAACTTACTCAACTAGGACCGTCCCATTCCGGTCATGTGGTTGCACGATTAACTCAGTTCAAAGGCTTGCAAGGTTAAGTCCTTATATTGACCAGGGCAAGACTACCCGAAGAACCAAACCATCGCTCCCGATGCCACAACTGGCCCACCTGATCATTTCTTGCCACATGCCCCGGTCCAAATCTATTTATCAAAACCCCAGTTGATTACCATGCACCACGTGCCATCCACATCACAACACATGATACCTTTCCAAAACAGGTTCAATATATCATTAAGTCAATATTAACATTTGATTGTCCATAACCATGTCATGAGCACGTAGCAGGTCTAAGCAATATACTACAACGATCCAAATTCCCATGTTGGCAATTTAATAATGTCCAACTATTTAATCCTCAACTAGGGTGACAAAGGGTTCATGGCATACAATTATTTATGTCAAGGTGGCATACAGCAACTAGGCATTTTAACTAATTTCCCCAAAAATTACTTAAAGCATTTTATAATCGAACTGGCATGCAATAATTTAAATCAAATTAATTTCAAAATGGGATCAACATGATCAAAGCATAACTTGCCTTCAAAGAATACTTGATCTTGGTCCGGAGGTGGCTCCTGGGTCAACACTTCTCCTTCAAAACCTTCGGGCACTTCAACGTCTACTCGTAACGCGTGCAAATAGCAATAAGTGAATAAAACAGTAGACAAAAAGTGTTCAAACATCCAAAAAAAAGTCCATAAACAGAGAGAAGAAATTTATGAATTTTTAGGAATTTGAATCGGCGAAATTGGAGTTAAAACAGAAAAGTTATAAGCGTTTAAAGTTTAAATAATCAATTAAATAATATTACAGAGAAAAACTTTGGTCCAAAAATTAAATAAATTTCATATTTGAGTAGAGTCCAATTTTATACAAATTTATAAATTTGAATCACTCAAATCGGAGTTAAAATGCAAAAGTTATAAGCGTTTGAAAGTTGAATCTAACTTTGAAATCAATATACCAAATTAAATAAATAATTTCTTTTCGGAAAATGATTTATTGCGTCAGCATGACACGTGTCAGCATCTGATTGGTCCGCTGACATCAGCCGATCCACGGACTCGGTCCACGCTCGGCTCGGGTTCATCGTGGACTCAGCTCACGGGGCAGGTGCCACTGACAAGCGGGCCCGCCCTGTCAGCGACTCGGGCTCACGCCCGCACGGGCGCGCCTGACACGGTGGGCCCACTGACACGCGGGCCCCACGTGTCAGAGACACGCACTGCCTTCGTAGGCACGGTAGAGGCACACGTGGCACCATCGCGACCGTTGATTTGAAAATCGACGGCGCGGATTAGATCTAGGATTTCTCGAGTTGAATTGACGCGGTGGATCTAGACCGTATGATCTAGATCGGACGGTTGAGGTCTATCCGGGTTCGGTGCGACACGGTCCTACGTGGGTCAATCTCGTGCGTTGGATCCAAATCCAACGGCCGAGATTGGATCCAATCCACCGCAACGTGGGTTTCGTTGCGGTGACGTGGACGCACGTGGATCGTGGGATCTCGATCCAATGGCTGCTATCAGATCTACACAGCACTACACGATCTAATCCTATCCGTCCATTCTAGATCTAACGGCCGAAATTGCATCCGAGTTCTACCGGGCTAAGGCACACGTGGACTCACCGTGAGCGTCGGATGGCGATCGGACGATGGAGAGTTTCGGGGGCGTCGATGGCGGTGCGGCGGCACGAGCAAACCGGAGTCGGGGAAGACGACGTCCCGAACGGCGTTCCGACGCGGTCCCGGCGAGATGAAGTATGCGCCCAGGTTCGTCTCTTCGCGGGTGTTCCAGATCCGGCCACGGAAGCGGCGGAGGATGAAGAACACGCGGCGGCTGTTCTTAACTACGGCGAGGAATTGCGGCGGCGCTAGGGTTCCCCCGTAGGCGTGGACTAGGGCAACGGGCGCGGCGTCAAACGGCGATCCTCGGGAGAGGGTCCACGGCTTTTATAGCGCGGAATCCGAGTCCGACGCGGCGGTGGAGAGCAACGGCCGCGGCGAGATCTCCGGATCGGAGACGATGCCCCCGGTCCGTCCACGTGGCGCGATCAGCGGCCACGATGGCCCGGTGCGCACGGATCCGGGTCGGATCCGATCGAGCGGTGCGGCGCGGTTTCTGACCGTTGGATCTCGATCCGACGGTCCACGGGAGTTAGGGTTCGGACGCGGTTCGGCCGAACCGAGCGGCGCGGTCGGGTCTGAGTCGGACTCGGACTCGAGTCTGATTCGGGCTCGGTCGGAGGAATAGTACAAACCCGTTCGGTTTTCAGTGATTAAATAAATCAAATAATTCGTAGAAAATTCAATTAAACCCGAAAAAATAGCAAATAAATCAGAAAAATTACAGAAAAATTCTAGAAAATATTTTGGATCATTTTGGACTCAATTAAAATATTTCCAACAAAATTTCATTTGCAAAATTAATTTCTTTAAATATTTCAAAAGAGATTAAATTCAAATAAATTCCAGAAAATTCCACAAATTCACCAGAGTGTGAAATAACCTCTAATTTCATGAAAAGCAAAAATTGGGGTGTTACATGCATGATGAGTTCCATGTATCCCAACTGAAGAAGTGTCTCTGAGTGCTAGATGAGCAAACACCTTTGGAATCGATTGAGTTACAGGAAGATCTGACATATAAGGAACACCCTGTGAAGATTCTAGACACCAGGGATCAGGAGACCAGGAATAAGTCAACCCGTTTCTGCAGAGTATAGTGGAGCAACCTTGTAGAGAGTGAAGCGATTTGGGAGTGCGAGGAGGAGTTGAAGAAAGAGTTTCCAAACCTATTCGTTAGTCAGCACTGAATCTCAGGGACGAGATTCTGTTAAGGCAGGAGGTTTGTAACACCCCAATTTTTGCTTTTCATGAATTTAATTGAAATTTTACACTTTTTAGAATTTTTGAAATTTTCTGGGATTTATTTGGATTTAATTTGAATTTATTCCCTTTTGAGATAATTAAAAAATTAAAAGTTTTAAATAAAATTTTATTGGAAATATTTTATTTGAGCCCAAAATGTCTCAAAGTATTTTCTAGAATTTTCCTAGAATTTTTTTTTAAATATTTTTCTGTTTTTCTTGATTTATTTGAATTTCTAGAAATTAATTTAATTATTTAATCGCTGGAAAATAGCGAACGTGTTTTACTGTTCATCCGACCGAGCCAAACCCGAGCTGGACCAAACCGTAACCTGCGTGACCGTTGGATCTTGATCCAACAGCCAGCGTTGCGCCACGTCACCCAGTCCGAGTGCTCGCCGGATTCCACCGCCGCACGCGTGTGGGCCTCGGTTTCCGCGGTTTCCGCGGATGTCGAGGACCCTATTTAATGCACCGCCGCCACCAATGTGCTCTCCTCTTCCGCGCGCTCAGTTTGCCCCAACTCACGCCAACCAAGCTGCCACCGCCAGCCCGCAATCGCTCGCCGCAGTTGGATCTGCGCCCCGCAGCGGTTTTTCGCCGTTTCCCGTCGCGTCCGCCGTTCCACGTCTCAACCAAGCATAGATCCGGCACCGTCGCGTCAAGCCGCGTCGGAGAGGGCCATTCACCTCGTCGGAGACGAACGGAAATGCCGTTGGCTAGGTCATCGTCCCCAGCTCCGGCCAGCCAGCTCTGCCGCGGACATCATCGACTTCGCGAAGCTTCTCCACCGTCCGATCAAGATCCAACAGCCACGGTAAGTCCACGTCACCCCGTACGAAAGCACGTTGCGATTTTTAGATCTAATGCTGACCGTTGGATTTAGATCCAATGCTTTAGATTAGGCCACGTAGCCGTAAACTGCACTGTGCTAGGAGTAGATCTCAGCCGTTAGATCTAAATCGTACAGTTAGGGTTAATTCGCGTTGTAGCGTTAGATGTGATCTTTATCATTTGATCGAGATCGAACGGTATAGATTGAGCCATGTGTCAAGCACCGGGTCATTCCGCGTCGCCCCTCGATGACGCATAAACCCAATCGGATCTCGACCTTCCGATCCAAATCGAACGGTTCAGATCAACCACGTAGATCCAAAACGCGTGAGGTTAGATCAAATCTGGACTGTTGATTTTCGAATCAACGGCCCGGATCAAGCCACGTGTCCGGGAGACGAACGGTCACGGTCCACGCAGGCGCGCCCGGTCGTCGCTGATGTCACGCGTGATGATAGCGTGGGGGCCGCGCGTCAGTGGCTAACCCACCGTACGGTGACGTCATTCGTGACGTCACGCTGACATCACGGTGGGGTCCAGCTGTCAGAGCCATTCGGCCAAGCTGTGATGACGTCAACAATGACGTCATCCAGTGGGTCCCGTGTGTCAGCGACACGTGTAACCGTGGACCGGGTCCACGGTGGACCAAGCCCGAACCGTGGGCCGAGCCCATGGACCGGATGACGCAAGCATGACGTCATAATTCGATTTTTCAATAGAAAAATAATTTGGTGGAAATTCTATTTCCATGCTGATGTCAGCTAACGCAATCAATTGATTTTTCAATATAAAAATAAATGAATTAGTTCGGTTTATTCTTTTATTTGATTTTTCAAACTTCAAACGCTTATAACTTTTGCGTTTTGACTCTGATTTGAGTGATTCCAATTTATAAATTTTTATAAAATTGAGATCTACTTAATGGTGAATTTATTTTAATTTTTTGACATGAGTTTGCCTCTATTTATATTTATTTAATTAATTCTTCAGACTTTAAACGATTATAACTTTTACGTTTTAACTCCGATTTGGACGATTCAAATTTCTAAAAATTTATAAAATTGTGCTCTCTCTGTTTATGAACTTTATTTGAACTTTTGGACATTTTTGTCCACTATTTAATTATTTATTGCTATTTGCACGCGTTACGAGAGACATTGAAGTGCCCGAAGGCTACGAAAGTGAAATTTTGATCCAGGACCAAGAGCAAGTACTTTTTGAAGGCCATGATTGGCATCGGGGAAGTCATTTTGGTTCTTCGGGTAGTCTTGCCCTGGTCATCTCAAGGACTTAACCTTGCAAGCCTTTGATCTGAGTCAAACGTGCAACCACATGTCTGTAATGGGACGGACGTAGTTGAGTAAGTTACTAATAACTTACATGTGGTACCTCGGGGTGTCAACTACACTTTCTGTAGCTTGAAAGGGGAGCGTACCAGGGCTATGGCATGGTACCCGTCTGTAACATCCTTAGTTTGTAATTGCCTTTAAATGTTAATTGATCCCTTGAGAGTTATTTGGATTTCAATTTGGAGTTATTTTTGTTGGGGTTAAATCGCTCGAATCGTTTCGATCGATTTCGTTCCGGTTTTGCCGATTTCGTTTCGTCTAGGATGCATTAGTAACTGTTGTACCTATTCCTTCTCTAGCGATCTTAGAACCCATCCTAAAAGTTTTCGGGATAAATTTCCAAGATTTGGGAGCTTTTTGGAAATTTTCGTAGAATCTTGGAGCCAGAGCAGCACTACCATCGGTCTTGGGCGGTAATCTGCGGGCGGCAAGATCACGGCCCTGGCCAAGATCGCCACGGAGGCGACCGAGCAGGGGACAGAGGCCCCGCTTCTGCCCGTTGCCCTGCCACCTCCTCTATTTCTAGAGGCTTCCCCTCTACGCCTCCTCCCCCAGCTAAACACTCCCTCTCCCTCTCTTCCTCCCTCTAGCTCTCTCAGTCCCTCTCCTTCTCTCTCTCCCATGTAGGGGTGGATAACGAGCTGACTCGGCTCGACTTGACTCGACTCGGTCAAACTCGGTAATATAACGAGTCAGCTCGACTTGACTCGTTATCTTAACGAGTTCAAACCTCAGCTCAGCTCGGCTCGTTAAACTCGCGAGTTGGCTCATTAAACTCGTTTAACTCGATATTGCCATCTAAAAAGAGGATTGGTGTTGAGATTATACAGTATGCCATGTGTTATCATCCTCGCCTCACACATATATAGCTATACTTGCCAACTTAGAGAACTCGTTAAACTCGCGAGTTGACTCGTTTAACTCACGAGTTGGCTCATTTAACTCGTTATCTAAACGAGTTCAAATCATGGCTCGACTCGACTCGTTAAGGAACGAGTTCGAGCCGAGTTTGCGAGTACTCGTTTAACTCGTGAGTTTTGAATTTTTTTCCACCCCTACTCCCATGGATGTCTCTCCCTCTCCTTCAAGGATCCCCTCTATCTAAACTACTCTCTCCGGTGTTCTCGAGCTCGAGGAGAAGCAAGCCACGGAGGAGATCGCTGTTCTCAAACCCTAGCGACGATCCGTGGTAAGTGGATCGAGTTCTAATCGACTATACTGTGACCTGAGTTTCCTCCTCTAGTTCTTTCTTCTTTTACTCTTTGATGTATTAATTGGAACCTTCGAAAACCTAGTTGTAGTGCTCAATCTCTAGTTAGCTGAGTTTCTAAACCTAGGTTAGGTGCTAGAGTTCTCGTTAGCGTGAAAACCGAGATCGAAAACCCTAAATACGTTTTTATCAGATATATTTGGTTAAATGTCGTTTTCGTAACTTTTGGAAGTAATCCATGAAACCCTAGTTCCAAAAGCTAGGAAAATGACACTAGAATATATTCGATGCTGTTAAAGTTCGAGTTTTGCGAAAAGAATCGAATTTGAATTTGATTCGGGGTGAAAGTCGAAAGTTGGCGTAATATAGGACTCTAGAGTTCCTCGGATTAGAAAGTAGGTCAAACGGGTTCAAACTTTGCGTGGTTCACGTGAATGGGTCCTTACCATCGCCGAGAACCCATCCATGCAATTTCCAGGGAGTTCCGAAGTCATTTGTGTGAAAACCCCTTTTTTTGGAAACACCTGTCGACCTGTGGTCGGCACTACCGACGTGGTGAAGCCGGTACTGCCGCTTAGGCCGGCACTACCGCCCCCACACAGCCGGTAGTTATTTTCCAGTAGGATGCCTCTTCGGGTGTTGTCCGCCGGCACTACCGGGCTTGCTGGCCGGTACTGCTGGGCTGTAGGGCGGCACTACCGGGCTTGCTGGCCGGTACTGCCGGGCTGTAGTGCGGCACTACCGGGCTTTAAATGCCGGTACTGCCGGGCACCGAATCAATTTGGTTTTCGTTGAATCTTTCTCTCTTGTGTTCGCTTATTGGTTGTTGACCGATTCTTAGAGATTTATGCCTTGTTTTCGTTGGATCTTATTCGTTTTCTCATTGTTTCTTTTGTTGCGCTTTCGTTTAGACGCTGACCCCTCGGGAGCAGTTGGCGAGGATCCGGACTACGACCCAAAGGACACGCAAAACCAAGAGCAAACAGGCAAGTACCCCCTTTGACCATATTGAACCCATAATTGCAAATGTATTTTGGTTGATTGCAAAACTATTATGCATGCATATCAATTTAATACAAGTATTTAAATGGTGGGAAATTGTAGTTACCCGAATGGTTGGATGGCTTATCTTAATCTCGTTGTTACCCTGAAATCCTTTAGTAACCCTAGATTAAGGATAGACGCTATATTAAGTGTCGCCAGGGAATATAAGTCTAATAGTTGCATACGCTTAGCCCAGCCTTAGACTGATTGAATATCGGTCGGTGGACTCAGTTAATCAAAGTCTTTCGATACGTTATCAGGATTTTTGAAATGATGATTTTGGAAAATAAAGGCTATGTTGGCAAAAGATGAAAAAAGAAAAGGTGTACAGTGGTTTATGCCAGACGGATGATGGGAGGTCTCGTCTGTTCAATTCTAAGGACTGAACTTGACGCTTATAACTGAGTCTTTTCGTACAACCACATGTGCTAGTATGGGATAGCCTAAACCCAGTAGAGGAGTTGGAAATTGGTCTTGCGCTGTGGTAGGTCGAAGTAGTTGGGCAATACCGACGTGCTGGTGTTGCTTAGAATCCTCCCTCACCTCGCGCAGGTGTTGGAGACTTTCGTGAAACAACGGTGGATGCTTTGCTGATGGTAAAAGGCACGATGGGGCACTAGCCATCATTTGATCCGTGTGGGTGAATCAGGTTTGGAGTTTAAGGTACCCAAACACCATCAATTGGGGGGTACTCTCGCCTGGCCCGGGGGTACTCTATGTGGGTGTGTGGAGCCCTCACCCAAAGCAAAGAGCGCACATCGCCGGGGCTGACGCAAGACTAAGTGCCGACAATTGGAAAAGTTTCGTCACAATCTAGCAAAACGGATACAGTATGTATCGCGTGGCATGGTTGACATGATTGCTAGAGCGTGTCATGTGGCTAAAGTGTGCATTCTCTGCAGAGATTAATTAAACTAATCGATTAGCCGTGCTCTCGCTCACGAGCATCTTGGGTATTTGATGTCAAGTATAGCAATTTGGGTTTTATTTTCGGAAAATGATTTAGAAATGGTAAATCTTTTAAATGTTGGGTTGAAATGAGCGAAATGTTGAGTCGTTGGACTCAATGATTGATTGGACTGGTGATTTGATCAAGCTGGTTGTGATTCTTGATGCCATATGATGGTTATGTTGGTCATGTTGGAGGAAATTGATTATGATATGAAATGTACATTATATGTTGAATTACTTTCTTTTATTAAATGCTTTATAAACTGTGCAGCATTTTGAATCTATTTGTGTATTGCAAATAACTTCGGCTTCAAGCAATTTTGAACTAGAATAGCAAGTATTTTCATTGATTAGCCTGCATTATTAATATACTTGCAAACAATAAAGTCTTGCGAGTACATACGTGTACTTACCGTTTGCTCTAAACAATTTGCGTGAGGTGCAGAAGATGCAGGAGAAAACGGGGTTGATCCAGAGTTTGACGACGCCGACGCGGGTGATTCGTTTGACGGCTAGCGGAGTGATATGTTCGCCGGTTGCCTGTGGGAATGGAGGCACACCGTGGCCGCTTTGCTTTTGTTTCTCTCATGTTCTTTTCTTCAGTTACTTTGAGCCAGTCGGCCTGTTGTAAACAAGAACAAGTTGTAATATTGTTATCTATCGTTGTAATATATTACTTCTACTCTTAATTTGTGTTTGCATGGACGTGATACTACCTATCTTAACATGTGACACTAGCTTACGTATGCAGGGACTAGTGGTTATCACATGGTTGCGGGAAGCTCAAATTGGAACCAATTGGATGGCATATGCTCTCAGGTGTTGAGTATCATGCTGACCAAGTTGTTTCAATCTGAGTCTATCGTGATGCCGTGATCGTTACGTTACTGGTTGCGCGATTATCCAGGCCTGCGCAACAGTAATGGAGTATCACTGTACCAGGACAGGAGCCCCCACGACAAAGTGGTATCAGAGCTATGCAGGTTCAAAGTAGAATATAGGTAGTAATCGATAGGGTTAAGGAAGAGTCTTTCCCTTAAAAGTTATTTTGATTATGCACTCCTTATTTGTGAAAACATAGAATGCTGATCTTTTCTTTTTCTACAGCATTTTTTCTGGTTTTGAGCTTCAAAAGGGAATTTTTCCTCTTATCTCTGTTTTCAAAGTCAGATTTCTCGGGTAGAAAGGAAATGGGGCATTTAGTATAATCTAGTTTCCCTGTCTCATTCAAAAAAAAATTAAGTTAGGATCTTTTGGGAAGCTTATCTACTTCAAGAGATAGTTAAGAATCGGATAATTATAAGGATAAGGCTTAAGTTGTGCATTTCCATTTATTGGTTTATTGTTGAGTTTTTCCGTTTAGTTGATTCCTGTTTATTTCGGATTTCTGCTTGTTGAGGATGTTACTAATTTGTTTCCCTTCTTAATCTTAGATGTCTGGACGTTGGGAATCCTTTTACTATACGTCTGCGATTCTGGAGGGTTCAGTTCAGGCTACCCTCTAGGAGATGATGCAGCGTGTTGGCTTTTTTGAGCCGCTAGGGTACTTAATCTCACGTGCTGGACTTAGTCCCGCTTCCTCCCTGTATGTGGTAGAAGTTTCCATTCGTGGACGCCACGAAGGGGAGCAAACCCGTCAGTATCACGGTACAGCACCGAGCCCTCTTGCAGCTCTACTCGATGGAGCTTACATTGCAATCTTGAGGCTTCGCTTTGATGTACCGGAGATGGCTCAGTTGTTCCCTGTTTGTCCCTGTCGTGAGCCAGGCAGCCAGGAGAACCTATATGTGCCAGATTATCCACTGATGGATCCTGTGCAGACTTGGCAGATTGGGTTTGTGAGGTCCCTTGATCGATATCTGCTTCATCTCCGGGAAGAACTGTTGCTTGCTCGACGCCGTATTTCTGAGTTAGAAAGTAATATGGCACCTTTCATCAACTATAGTTTCTTTACTACTGGGATGCTTTATGGGGAGAATGACGATCTCGAGCCTGCTGAGGAGTTACCCCATCCTTATGGATCTTATCGTCGGCTCTCTCGCAGTGCTAGGATGTCTGTTCGAGGCAGCAGCTGCCGCCAGAGCTTTACTGCAGGCGCCTGCATCAAGCGATCGCCATGCCAGGACGTAACCTGCTGTTTGGTGGACGCGAGTATGAGATAATGTTTCCTGCAGAGTCAATTGCTTCCTCTGCAGCCCCAGGCACCTCGAATGTCCCCGCCGCGAATGGTGGTCATATCTAGATTTAGATCTTTATCCTAATAGGTAGTTGGACTTACAGCTCGCTTTTGTTGTAATTACGAGCTTGCTAAAGAAACCTTTTGTTGTAATTATCTTCGTGGAACTGGTGGTAGTTGATGGTGGTGTTGTAATTAACTCCCCTGTAGCGCGAAAAGACGTGCTAAGTTATCATCTGTAAATCTATCGCCTTTGCAATCCTTCCACTGTGATGCATACTTTGAATTTTGTATTGCCATGAGATGGATTTTGCTTGAGTTCCACAACTGTTGTTCTAAATCCCCGCGTTCTTTGATGTGCTCCTGTGGTACTTGTCTCTAAGTCTTTGTGTCAACAGGATGCCGCCGAAGAAACGTGCTGACCGTTCTGTGATGACCCGGGGTGTTGCTCAGAATAGCCAGGAACCAGTTGTGGCAATGCCGAATCCAGAACATCATGATCCACCTTTGCCCAGATCCCGTAGACAGGGATCCCATCACTCTAATGAGCCAGTAGGTAATCGGGAGGCATCGCTTAGTCATCACGACGCCCAAAGTGAAGAGTTACCTCCACCTCCGTTGATGGCCCAGGTTCTTGTTATGCAGACCCGCTTGCTGGAGCGGCTGGTGCAGAATTTCGGGAACCTTGGTGCCGCTGCTTACGGTGGTTTAGCAGCAATGCAACCCCAATCAAGGTTGGCCGAGTTCCAGCGAACTCGCCCGCCAAACTTCTCATCAGCGACCGATCCTCTGGATGCAGATGATTGGCTTCGCGATGTCGAAGGTAAACTCGACCTCGTGAAGTGTACTGATGAGGAGAAGGTTCAGTACGCTGCTTACTATCTCCAAGGCACAACAGCAGCTTGGTGGGATAGTGTTAAGGCGATTCGTCCACCCGGTCAGGTCATGACTTGGGAGGATTTCAAAGGAGCCTTTCGTGCAACGCACATTCCTGCTAGTCTGATGGAAATAAAGAAAATGAGAGTTTTATGATCTTCGTCAGGGGTCCATGTCAGTGGTGGACTATCTGCATAAGTTCAATTATCTGGTCCGTTATGTAGCAGATGAGGTCCCGAGCGAAGCTCGATGAGTCTCTTTGTTTCGTCAACATCTCAACGAGGAGATTCATCATTCGCTCGCACCACTTGACATCCCCAATATGCAAGTGATTGTGGACAAGGCGATTTGTGTAGAGGACAGCGGCAAGGCAGTTATGGAGAGCTGGAAGCGTAAGTGGATGGCTCGGAAATCTGCCGGTGCTTGTACTTCGAGACCGCGTTCTGGGCAGACCGCCAGTGCTCAGTCCGTGGCATCGCTGCCTCCACGACCTTAGAGGAGCTTTCCCCAACCTGTTCAGTCTGCGGCTCAGCCTTCTGGCCACGGAGGACAGATTCGTGGACGGCAGGACAGGATGGCCGCTCTCACCTACTATGCTTGCAGTGAGAAGGGACATATCTCTACCGTTTGTCCGAGCAAATGTTCTGTTGCTGCTCGACCTCAAGTTCCAAGCGGTCCAATTCGCCCGCAAGGTTCTACAACCGGGCGTGGTGGACACCTAGGAGGGCGCTCTAGCCAGAAAGCAGCCCCGAGTCAAGCCCGTGGTCGACTTAACTTGGTGACCGCGGAGGAGGCCAGTAATGCTTCAGATGTGGTACTTGGTACGTTTCTCGTACACTCAGTACCCACTTTGGTTTTATTTGATTCGGGTGTTTCGCATTCTTTCATTTCTTCAAAGTTTGTTATGAAACAAAAGGTTGAGACTAACAGATTGCGAGATCCAATGTTAGTCTATTCACTTGGGTCGGTTCTGTGAGCTGAGCGCATTTGCCTCAGAGTATCCATAGTGATCAATGAAGTCCTATTTTTGGGAAATCTGATTCAGATTGATAACCCTGGACTCGATGTTATCCTTGGGATGGATTGGTTGTCTCAAAATCAAGGACATATTGATTGCGCTAACGGTTCCATTTCTCTGGTGAATTCGGACTGAATCCAGACTGAGTATTACTCCAGTCGATCAACTGTGTCTAAGGCTTCTCTCCATGCACTTTTTTTGCCTGAGTTAAGTCAAGTGCCAGTGGTCTGTGAGTATTCCGATGTGTTTCCTGAAGAGTTGCTGGGATTGCCTCCAGATCGGGATTTGGAGTTTGTTATTGACTTGCTGCCCGGGACAGCACCATTGTCTAAATGTCCGTATCGAATGCCCTCTGATGAGTTGTTGGAGTTGAAGAAACAACTCAAGGAGCAATTGGTTAAGGGTTTTGTTCGCCCTAGTTCGTCTCCATGGGGTAGTCCAGTGCTCTTCATCAAGAAAAAAGACGGCAATTTACGCATGTGCGTGGACTATCGATCCTTGAACGAAGTCACCATCAAGAATAAGTGTCCTCTTCCCCAGATTGATGACTTGTTTGATCAATTAAGTGGGGCTCGAGTCTTTTCTAAGATCGACTTGAGGCTTGGATACTTTCAACTCAAGATTCGACCTGAGGATATCCAGAAGACTGCTTTTACTACTCGATATGGTCTGTACGAGTATACGGTAGTTTCTTTTGGACTCACCAATGCGCCAGCCACATTCATGAACCTCATGAATAAGGTATTCATGGAATACCTGAATAAATTTGTGGTGGTATTCATTGTTGACATCCTTATCTATTCTCGGAGTGAGCAGGAGCATGAACTCCATTTGCACTTAGTGCTTGATAAACTGCGTGAACATCAGCTGTATGCCAAGTTCAGCAAATGTGAGTTCTGGCTCAAAGAAGTTGCCTTCTTAGGCCACGTTCTCTCCGAAGGAGGTGTTGCTGTTGATTCTAATAAGGTGAGAGATGTACTCGCCTGGGAACAGCCACAGACTGTTCTCGAAGTCCGAAGTTTTCTTGGGTAAGCCGGGTACTATCGGCGATTCATTGAAAACTTTTCCAAAATTTCCAAGCCGATGACTGAATTACTCAAGAAGGAGAAGAAGTTTGAGTGGTCATCAGCTTGTGACGCTAGTTTCCAAGAGTTGAAGCAAAGACTCACGACGGCTCCGATTCTTGTCTTGCCTGATGTGCACAAAAACTTTGACGTATTCTGTGATGCTTCACATTAGGGTCTTGGTTGTGTGCTAATGCAGGAAGGAAAAGTCGTGGCGTATGCTTCACGCCAACTGAAGCCTCATGAAGCCAATTATCCGACTCATGATCTAGAATTGGCTGCCGTAATTCATGCTCTTAAGTTATGGCGTCATTATCTCATCGGAAATCGAACAGAGATATATACCGACCATAAGAGCCTGAAATACTTTTTCACCCAACCAGATCTAAACTTGAGACAGCGTCAGTGGTTGGAGCTAATCAAGGATTATGATTTGGGAATTCATTATCATCCAGGAAAGGCTAACGTGGTAACTGATGCCCTCAGTCGCAAGCTGCACACCATTGATGCCTTGACGGGTGTCTGTCAACCCCAGTTACTGGATGAGTTTCGTATACTCAACTTGGAGATGGTTGAGGAAGGATTTGTGGCTGCATTGACCCTACAACCTACCCTTGAGTCTCAAATTCTGGCTGCTCATCTGAATGATGAAGGAGTAGCTGAGATCAAGTGCAAGTTGGGAGAAAGCGCATCATCGGAGTTCTCAGAACGAGCCGATTGTCTGATCATGCATGGACATCAAATATACGTCCCGAATGATCAGGAGATCAAAGATTTGATCTTGAAAGAAGCTCACGAGACTCCATTGTCGATCCACCCTGGAAGCACTAAAATGTACTAGGATATCCGAAAGAAGTTTTGGTGGCCTGGTATGAAAAGAGATGTTGCCGCATACGTTGCCATTTGTGACGTGTGTCAGCGAGTTAAGGCAGAGCACCAACGACCAGCTGGAATGTTTCAACCTTTGAAAATTCCAGAGTGGAAATGGGATGAGGTCGGAATGGACTTCATCACTGGCCTGCCAAAATCAGCTAATGGCCATTACTCTATTTGGGTGATTGTCGACCGGTTAACCAAAGTTGCTCATTTCATACCGGTACGTGTTACCTACAATGGAGCTAAACTTGCAGAACTCTACTTGAACCATATTGTCCGATTACATGGAGTTCCTAAGGTCATCGTGTTTGACCGTGGATTCCAGTTCACTTCGCGGTTCTGGAAGAATCTGCATGAACTTCTCGGGACTAAGCTGCTCTTCAGCACAGCTTACCATCCCCAGACGGATGGACAGACCGAGAGGACAAATCAAATCCTGGAAGACATGCTTAGAGCTTGTATTCTTTCGTATAACTCGAAGTGGGAAAAGTGCTTAGCATTTGCTGAGTTTTGCTACAACAATAGTTATCAAGCAAGACTTCAAATGTCTCCGTTTGAAGCACTGTATGAAAGAAAGTGCCAAACTCCTCTCTTCTGGTCCGAAGTCGGTGAAAGAGAGTTCTTTGGACCCACAGTGATTCAGGAAGCTGAGACGCATGTCAAGTTGATCCGAGATCGGCTGAAGGAGGCTCAATCTAGACAAAAGAGCTGTGTCGATAATCGTCGCCGTAATCTGTGATTTAATGTAGACGATTTTGTCTATCTTAAGGTGTCGTCGTTGCATGGCACGAAATGGTTCCAAGTTCGCGGAAAGTTAGCGCCGAGATACGTCGGTCTGTATCGCATTCTTGCAAGGAAGGGTGAAGTAGCTTATCAGTTGGAGCTTCCACCTCAACTTCCAGATGTGCATGATGTGTTTCATGTTTCTCAGCTGAAGAAGTGTCTTCGAGTTCCTGCTGAACTCACTCCTCTAGACGCAATTAAACTTCAACCAGATCTTAGCTATTGTGAATATCCAATTCGCATTATGGATGAAGCTGAACGTCTTACTCGTAATCACGTAGTCAAGATGCTTCGAGTTCAGTGGAGTAATCACACCAAAGAAGAAACAACCTGGGAACGTGAAGATCATCTTCGATCCGAGTTTCCATCTTTCTTTTCCGAACCCTTGTAATCTCGAGATGAGATT
This sequence comes from Rhipidocladum racemiflorum, assembly GCA_036346355.1. Lineage (NCBI taxonomy): Eukaryota > Viridiplantae > Streptophyta > Magnoliopsida > Poales > Poaceae > Rhipidocladum > Rhipidocladum racemiflorum. Next base: position 42,754,682 of record CM070577.1, on the reverse strand, counting down.
ATTGTAAGGGGGGTAGAACTGTAACATCCTGAGTTTGTAATTGCCTTTTTGTGAAATCATGTGCTGAAAAATTGGCTTAGAATTGAATTTGCAAATATGTTTGTTCATGTGTTTTGTCAATTTGACAAGAAGCGATGTTTCGCTTTTCTTGGCGCGACCAAGATCTCAAGAAACAAGAAAGTTTCCATCTACGACGGACAAACTTTGTTGGTCTGTCGTGGACATGCTTTTGAACTCATTGAGCCAAACTCAATTTTCCTCAAAAACCAAGAAGTTGTGCATGTACGACGGACAAAGTTTTTGGGTCTGCTGTGAACGTGTTTTTGAGCTCATGAGTCGAACTCAATCTTCCAAGAAACCAAGAAGTTTTGCATGTACACGGACAAACTTCTTTGGTCAGTCGTGAATGGCTTTTTGAGGTTTGATTTGCATGTACGACGGACCGATTTTGTTTGTCCGTTGTGAACGTGTTTTCGCCAGAATGATTTCTTCTTGGAACCGAAACTTTCACTTGTACAACGGACCGATTTTGTCTATCCGTTGTGAATGGTTTTTTGAGTGATTTTTCTTGTGTACGCCGGACCATATTTCCTTGTCCGTCGTGAATGCGTTTTTGCTGAATTAGGGTTTTGAGCAGAATTGAAATAATTTGAATTTGAGATTATGAAATTTGTGATGATTTCATGATGCGTGTTTTGAAGTGGACTTTATGCAATGCTCATGTGAGTAGTTGCATGGATTGACATTGAGTCAAGTCGTGGACTTGTGATCGGATTTGTTTTGTGGTTTGTTCATGTGCAGGTATTGCTCGAAGACGAATGTGGTCGATGACGGGACCGGAACTAGGTACATGGAGGAACTGAGGTTCGGGACTAGGTTCAGGAGGAACTGAGGTCTTGGTGGTCAAGGATATCATGCGGGACGTTCGGGCTAAGAGAATGGTGCACATGAAGAATGGTTAGTCACGTGAGAATGGCAGGAGGTCATTCGCGTGCAAAGTGTTAGTCACGTGAGTATGGCAGGTGGCCATACGCGTGCAAAGTGTTAGTCACGTGAGTATGGTAGGGTTGCCATACGCGTGCAAGAGTTGTACTCGGCCAGGTTGGGCCAAGTAGAGTTGTGTTGGATACGGATTCCTTCTAGGGAATAGGAATCGTATTCGTAACTCCTTGTGGGTTGGTGCTTTAAATAGGTGGGGTCTCCTGTTGAAAGGCACCAAGCAGAGCCGAGCGCATCAAGCTTTGAGCTTGGTTTTAGGGTTTGTACTCTTTTGATGAGAGTATTTTAGACAAGAAATAAAGATCAATTCTTCCAAGATTTTTTGCGTGCTACAAGAACTACGCCGCTACGTTGTTTTCTCTGTTTTGGTTCTTGTTTGCATGCTTGTTCTAATTCTAGATTGGTTTTTGATCGTTGAGTTTCATCTTGATTTGATCCATCAAAAACCGTTCTAGGGTATTGATTTAGAGTTTCTCAAAGTCTAGTTGATTAATCTTTTGAAGATCTTGTTTAATCTTGAAGTTTTGATTAGATTGATTCTCGTCAAGTTCTGAAACAGCAAGCTTTCGAAGCTTATAACTTTTGATCCGTAAGTCCGATCGAGCTGATTCTTTTTGGGTTCGGTTCATACTGGAATCTAGTTTCTTGTGTCCAAATTTTAGATCGATCCGACGGTTGGATATCCAGGAATTCGCATTTTACTGAACCTCTGTCATTTTGTTTTTGTCGAAAACGAGGCAATTATTTGGTTCTATTTTGGGGTGAACTTTTAATAGGTCAAGAATTTGGTTTTAGCTTCCGCACAATCATTCACCCCCCCTCTGATTCCTATATTCGTATACTTCGATCCTACAAGTGGTATCAGAGCAAGGTTTCTCTAATCTATCTTAACCAGTGATTAGATCAATGAATCGTTATTTGACAAAACCATGTGTGTTCGATGGTGTTGATTTTCAGTTTTGGAAGGCCAAGATGGAAGCGTTCATCCAAGCACAGGGCTTCACAATTTGGGAGAAGGTCTACAAGCCATATGAAGTCCCTGCAAACGACAACGTCAACGACACCAATCGCACACATGTTGAAGCAAATAGCAAGGCGCGCAACTTGATCATCCAAGGCTTGGGACGCAGCGACTTTGATCGTGTGGTTCATCTTCGATCCGCATATGAGGTATGGAAATCTCTTTGTGATTACCATGAGGGTTCTAACACTATCAAAGAGGTTCGCCAAGATATTTACAAAAAGAATACATGCGTTTTGAGATGAAACCTAGTGAATCAGATGACTTCTTTGCACGTTTCAATAAAATTCTTAGCAATCTACGTCTTTGTTGGAGTTAGCTACACCGATGCTGAAAATGCTCGACAATTGCTTAGTGCTTTGGACATGTCAGTGGGAGATGAAAGTAACATCTATACAAGAATCTACTACCATGAGCACACTCACATTAGATGTTCTTTACTCTAAGTTGAAAACTCATGAGTTGGATGTTCTTGCCAGAAGGGTAACATTAAATCAATTGCTTTGATCTCTAACCCTAACATGTCAAATGCAAATTCTTCTTCTAGCTTTGCCTTGTCTTCCATGTCTTCTTTAACAGATGAGCAACTTGAAGAGTTTCTGAAGAAGATCTCGCACTACTCTCTTCTCGCTTTAACAAAGCTTTGCAGAATGTGAGAATGAGAAAGAGAGGTGGTCCTCCAAGATGCTATGAGTGTGGTGACCTCAACCATATTCGCACAAATTGTCCTAAGCTTGCAGGAAAAACATCAAAGGAGGAGAAGGACAACGATTGAAGGAATGAGAAGAAAAGGTTCTCGTCAAATGATAGAAAGAAGAAGAGCTTCATCAACCAAGTAAGGTGGTTCACTGAAGTTCTTTCCGCTCTTGAACAAGTCAATTTGAGCGATGTGGACTCGGAGAGCAGCGAAGATGATGCAACTCCAAGCAAGCATGAGGTGATAGGATTATGTCTCATGGCACGCAGCAAGGATAGCTTCACTTAGGACGACCACGACAAATGACTTCAATGAGGTAGATCCCTCTTATGATGAATTAGCTATTGCTTTGTTGCTCGTCTTGGAAAATTGCTTGACAAACGTGATAAGAAGATTAAGAAACATGATTTCATTATTGAATCATTGAATGCTGAAATTGCTAGACTTAAGACTTTGATTCCTAGTGATGATACTTGCAAATCATGTGACTTAATTTACAATGAGCTCACCTTGCTTTGGAAAGAACATGCTCTTTTGTTGCATCTAAATGAGAAAAATGAGAAACATGTTGTACATGCTAGCTGTTCCACTGATGATTTGCATAGTTCAACTTTGTCGGGACCCCGAATTTGCAAATCCGGACCCTCTGTGTATTCAGCACTAGTCCAGGAACGCGCTAGTGCACACAGTCTTAACATCGGTATATATCACAATCATACCAAACGATACTATCAAAGTACTTTATTTAAATAATCAAAGGGTTACTCGACCTTATGGCCAAGTTACAAATATATGCCTTGCAAGGCAGAACTTATTAAAAGAGAAATAATAGCAGCGGAAAATCAAATAAACTTCGTGGCGCCATCCAAAGATACCACAGCAACCTGATCGGGCTCGCATCCCTAAGTAGACGGGTCCTCTTGGAGTTCCTCCTCCGAACCGGCGTAGTCTCCTCTTCAACTGGTATTGTGTTGAGGCAAGGGTGAGTACTTGGTACTCAAAGCAAGTCATGCACGAGAATGCAAGCTAATATACTATATGCATGGCTTGGTACAAAGGAATAGCTTAAGGTATATTTGCGATGTAACAAAGATTTGACAAGTAATATAAGTAGATTCAAAGCAAGTAAAACAAGTAAAGCATAAATAACTTTTCAAAAAGTTTAAATAACATTTTTCCCCATCCTAAACCATATTTCCATCATCTTCTTTGTTAAACCAACCCAACTTCTCAAATCCAAGTTATTTTCGTAAAATCTAACCCTTGACTGTAATTCAGAGCAATGTCCAAGATCAGTGGACTCGGCTATTCAAATAGATTCTACACTCTGCAGAGGTTATGCACTTTACCCACAAGATACAATCCACTCACCACGTCACCGTGAATCGCCATACAAGAGTATGCGAATGAGCGATCATAACAAAGCCTTCGGAAGCCTCAAACAACACAGTGGTCCTCTCCTATGACGTGCTCTACACCATCCCTTCCCTTAGCCAAGGCGAAGTATGGGACCAACACACCGTTAGATGGGTACCTGGCCACGACCACGATACGCTCCCCGCACAATCACACAAAAGGTGTAACTGACACCCTGAGGCTCCACAAGTGAGTCCTTAGCGACTTAGTCAACTAGGGCCGTCCCATTCCAGCCATGTGGTTGCAAGTATGACCCAGTTCAAAGGCTTGCAAGGTTAAGTCCTTAGAGTGACCAGGGCAAGACTACCCGAAACCAAATCAACACTCCCAATGCCACACTGCCCACCTGATTACTCTTGCCACATGCCCCTGGCCGAAAATCGCTTATCAAACCCCAGTTGATTACCATGCACCACGTGCCATCAACATCACATGATACTTTTCCAAAACAGGTTCAATATATCATTAAGTCAATATTAGCATTTGATTGTCCAAAAATCATGTCATGAGCACGTAGCAGGTCTAAGCAGTATACTACAACGATCTAAACCCATGTTGGCAATCTAATAATGTCCAACTAGTAAACCACAACTAGGGTGACAAAGGGTCATGGCACATACTTAAGTAATCAAGGTGTCATATATCAAATTGGTATTTATCTAACCCCGTGTTTAAACAAAGTATCTTTCTAATTGAACTAGCATGCAATAGTTTAAATCAAAATAGATTTCGAAATAGGATCAATATGGTCAAAGCACAACTTGCCTTCAAAAAGTACTTGCTCTTGGTCTTGAGTTGGATCCTGAGTCAACACTTCTCCCTCGAATCCTTCCGGCACTTCAACGTCTACTCGTAAAGCGTGCAAATAGCAAATACACAAATAAACACTATGCAAAAAGATCCCAAAACTCCAAATAAAATCCATAAACAGAGAGAACATAATTTTCTGGATTTTTAGAAACTGGAATCACAAATTTGGAGTTAAAACGCATAAAGTTATGATTCTTTAAAGTTTAAATAATCAATTAAATAATTTTACAGAGAAAAACTTTAGTCCAAAAATTAAATAAAATTTATATTTAGGTAGATCTTAATTTTATACAAATTTAGAAATTTGAATCGCTCAAATCGGAGTTGAAACGCAAAAGTTATAAGCGTTTGAAGTTTGAATCTAAATTTGAAATCATTATTCGAATTAATAAATCATTTTCTTTTCGGAAATTAATTATTGCGTCAGCATGGGACACGTGGCAGCTCCCGATTGGCCTGCTGACGTCAGCCGGTCCATGGGCTCGGTCCACGCTCGGCTGAGTCCACGGTGGACTCGGCCCACGGCTCACGTGGATCGACATGTGGGCCCACTCGGGTGGCGTCATCGCCGGCCGGCGTCGGCCAGACTCGGCGCGGCGAGTGGGACCCACTGCGGACGTCATGGGTGACGCGTCGGCGCTATCGGGTTAGCCACGACATGCGGCCTCGACACGCCGGGCCTCGCGTGTCGGTGTCCGCTGCACGCCAGCGTGGGCGTGCGTGGCCCGACGCGTCGGTCCAACTTCCCGACACGTGGCGCAATCTCGCCGTTGGTTTGAAAATCAACGGCGCGGATTAGATCCAGGGTTAACACGTTGAAACTACTCGATGCTCGCGGGCGCTCGATCTAGATCGGACGGTCAGATCTAATCCTATAATCGCCTTTGCTACGGCGCGTGGCGATTGTGAACCGCTGGATCTTGATCCAACGGTCGCATCTAATCGGGTTTCTAGGGTTTGGGAAACACGTGAACTCACCGTTGCCGTCCGATCTGGATCCAACGGTGCACGGCTCGAGGACGGCGATGGCACGCGGCGGCCGCTTGACCGGAGACGGGACAGCGACCTTGCCGTCGGCGTTTACGGCGCGCCGGCGAAGTGAGGGGTACTCGAACGCTGTCTCGCCTTGGGGAATCCGGATCCGGGGCTTGATGACGGCGGAGACGACGGCGGCAGCAATATCGGCGTTTAATCGCGGCGAACAGACTTCCAACTCCGGCGAGCAATAACGGCGAGACGGTGGGGATCCTAGCGGCGCGAGCTAGGTTTCGAACCGGCGTGATGGCGATCTCGGTATGCCTCGGGCATTAAATAGCCTCGTCTGGTCGCGTAAAACGGAGACCTAGCTCTCACTACGGCGGCGACACGGCGGCGAGTCCAGCTTCGGACTCGGCGAGAGCGATGAAATCGTGGCCGTCCACGTGGCACAACCAACGGCCACGATCGCGCGCGCGACGGTCCGGACCGCGACACGCCGCCAGGTCTGACGGATCTCACCGTTGGATCTTGATCCAACGGTTGGGATTGATTAGGGTTAGGAGTGGGTTTGGTCGAGTCAATCGGCTCGGTCGGACTCGAGTCCGACTTCGGTCGGATGAACAAGATTTGACCCGAGTTGGATTTTCCAATGAATTAATATTTAAAATAATTCCCGATAATTCATTTAATTCATTAAAAATAGCAAATGACTCGAGAAAAATTCAGAAAAATTCTGGAAAATATTTTTGGATCATTTTGGACTCAAATAAAATATTTCCAACAAAATTTTATTTGCAAAATTAAATTCTTTAATTATTTCAAAATGGAATAAATTCAAATAAATTCCAAATAAATCCAAATAAATTCGAGAAAATTCCAAAAATTCACCAAGGTGCCAAATCACACATGAATTTAAGAAAAGCAAAATTTTGGGGTGTTACAAACCTCCCCTTAATAGAATCTCGTCCCGAGATTCAGGCTTACTAAAGGAATAGGTTTGGAAATTCTTTCTTCAAATCCTCTTCAGCTCCCAAGTCGCTTCACTTCCTTCATGGTTGCTCCACCGAACTCTCTACAGAATCGGGTTGACTTGTTTCTAGTTTCTCGATCCATTGTGTCTAGAATCCTCACGGATGCTCCTTATAAGTCAAATCTTCTTGCAACTCAATTGACTCTAGCGGTGTCTGCTCCTCAGAACTCGGAGACACTTCTTTAAGCTGGGACACATGGAATACGCCATGCACTCCTCGCCAACGATCGTGGCAACTCCACCGGTAGGCAACTTCACCTCTGCGACTCAAAATCTTAAATGGTCCAACATAACGGGTGCGAGTTTCCCTTTGGCATGGAACCTCTTAACTCCCCTCGAGAGGCGTAACTCGAGGTATACAAAGTCTTCTCGTTCAAAACTCAAATCTCGGCGACGATTGTCAAGATAACTCTTCTGTCTAGATTGGGCTATCTTCAACCTTTCCCTAATCATAGCAATCGCTTCTTCACCTTTTGAAGAATATCAGGCCCAAAGACACGGCGCTCGCCGGTCTCATTCCAATTCAATGGTGTCCGACAGGGTCGACCATACAGTGCCTCAAAAGGTGACATCTGTAAACTAGCCTGATAACTATTGTTGTAACTAAACTCGGCATACGGCAAACTTTTATCCCAAGAAGTAGCATAAGCTAATGCACAAGCTCTTAACATATCCTCCAGAATCTGGTTGACTCTTTCGGTCTGCCCATCCGTCTGCGGGATGATAAGTCATCTTGAAGTTCAAACGGGTTCCCATGGCCTCATGCAACTTATTCCAGAACCTTGAGGTAAATTGGGTACCTCTGTCCGATACAATCCTCTTTGGCACTCCGTGCAAACAAACAATCCTGATCATGTACAACTCTGCTAATTTTATCTCCCGAGTAAGTGGTCTTTACGGGGATAAAATGGGCTACTTTAGTCAAGCGATCCACTATAACCCATATGGAGTCATAACCTCCTTGAGTCTTTGGCAAACCGGTAATGAAATCCATTCCGATTTCCTCCCACTTCCACTCAGGTATTTTCAATTTGTAGCAATCCTGTTTCGTTTCGATGCATTGCCTTGACTCTCTGGCATACGTCGCACAATGCAACATGCTCGGCAACTTCACGTTTCATACTCGGCCACCGAATCTCTCCTTCGAGATCCTGATACATCTTGGCGCTTCGGGATGAATCGAGTACTTAGAGTCATGGGCTTCTTCCAAAATCAGTTGCTTTAACTCCTTTTTGTTAGGCACACAAATGCGATCCTTCATCCACAACGTGCCTTGTTCATCCAATTTGAAGTCCTCTGCCTCGCCTTCCTCCTTGATGGACTTAATCCTGCGGATCCCGTCATCATCCTTTTCCGTCCTTCTCGGATCTGATCCTCTAGGGTAGGCTTTACTTCCAATGCGGCCAAGAATCCGCTTAGGTACAACCTCAATCTTCATCTTTCAAAATCCTCACATAACTCATCCCGACTTGTGGCTAGCAACGCACTCACGGTATGGCTTTTCCGACTCGAGCATCGGCTACCACGCTGGCCTTCCCGGATGGTAATGGATTCCAACATTATAGTCCTTGATCAACTCTAGCCATCTCCTTTGCCTCATATTCAGATCCGATCGGGTGAATATGTACTTAAGGCTCTTATGATCCGTATACACCTCACATCTGTTTCCAATCGATAGTGACGCCATATTTTCAAAGCATGCACTACGGCCTAACTCTAGGTCATGTGTCGGATAATTTTCCTCATGCGGCCTCAATCGCTTTGATGCATAAGCGGCGACCTTTCCATTCTGCAGACAAGACACATCCAAGTCCTTGGCGCGATGCGTCACAATAAATATCGAAGCTTTGAGCAACATCCGGTAGAACTAACACCGGTCTTGATGTCAATCGCTTCTTCACTCCTCAAATCCTTCCTCACATTCAAGCGCCCATGCAAACTTCTTTTCCTTCTTCAGCAATTGCGTAAGAGGTTTCGCAATTGTCGAAAAGCCTTCGATGAAACGGCGGTAATATCCTGCCATTCCAAGGAAACTCCGAATCTGAGTCACGTCTTGGCTGCTCCCAATGTAACACAAACTTCTACTTTGCTTGGATCTACGGCGACTCCTTTCAAGCGGTCATTACATGTCCAAGAAACTCCACCTTGTCCTTCCAAAAATCACACTTGCTGAACTTGGCGAAAGTTGCTGTTCCCTCGCTTTTCCAAAACTCGCCTTAAGTGTTCGGCATGTTCATCCTCCTGTCTTGGAGTAGACTAGGATATCGCCTATGAACACGACGACAAACTTGTCCAAATATTCCATGAACACCTTATTCATCATATTCATGAAATAAGCCGGGCGATTCGTTAAACCCAAAGGACATAATCAGAACTCGTAATGTCCATATCTTGACGAGAATGCGCCTTCGAATATCTTACGATCGGATCTTCAATCGATGGTATCCCGATCTCGTATCAATCTTGGAGAAAACTCGGCTCCTCTTAATCGATCAAACAAATCATCAATCCCCGGTAGCGGATACTTATTTTTCACGGTGACTTCATTGAGTGCACGGTAGTCAATGCACATCCTGAAAATCACGTCATTCTTCTTGACAAACAAAACTGGTGCTCCCCACGGCGACGAACTCGGTCTGATAAATCATTTCTCCATTAACTCTTCCATCTGTTTCTTCATCTCTACCAACTCCTAGTGATACATCCGATAGGGTCTCTTTGCTATCTGTGATTTACCCGGTACAAGTTCTATCACAAACTCTATGTCCCCGTCTGCGGCATACCTGTAGATCTTCGGGAAAACATCGGGTACTCACTCACTACCGTAACATCCTCTATGCTGATTGCCTTGGTAATGCTGTTAACCATCAACTGTCCATCTCTAATCGCAGTGGCTTGAAATTCCACTTTCTTCCCACGGGCTCTCAATCGAGATAGTTCTTCGTCCACAATCCAATACACCTTGTGTTTGGATAACCAATCCATTCCCAATATAACATCTAAGGTCCGTCTCCAAAATTATAAGGTTTGCTAGGAACTCTATTCCATCTATTAGTATTCTCACCCGGAACATCCTACTTCCGCTCGAGCTCGGAACTGTGGGTTTGAACTAAAAGCATGCACTTAAGTCTTGCCATTCTCAAGTCATTTCTAGTAGCAAAGCCTTGCGCAAACAAATGAATGCGAAGCTCCAGAGTCAAACAAAATCACAGGTGTATCGAGTTAACAAGTAACTTACCCAAGATTTATCGCTCAGAGCATTTTTGCAAAGCAGATCTGCGGTGACATGGTTGACTCGGCCTCTCACCACGATGCAGGGTGTGGCTCCTGGTCTTTGGCGTCCTAGCTGGGGTGGTTCCTAGATTGAAGCGAATCGGGTCGCTCCTGCTGTCTTCTTTGGACAATCATTGGCAAAGTGTCCTGGCTCGTTGCATTGTAGCAGCGTCTCACTGTTCCTTCTTTGGCTGCACTCGTAGCGTTTCTAAGCGGGCTGGGGTCTGGTAGTTTTGATTGGCAGGTCTTGGTGCTGGGAATGGTGTCCTTGTTGCATTCTGTGGTTGGAATCTGAAGAATTGATTTGGTGCAACTCTCAGCGCCGCTATGCGTTCCTCGACGTGATCCTTGCTCGTTGCATCCTGCGCTTCCTGTTCTCATCCAGTTCCTTGCGCTTGTCCTCAAGAATAAGCGCCTTATTCACCAACTCTTGGAAATCTGGAAAGGTGTGGGTGATCAATCCTACTTGCAATCCTGAGTTAAGTCCCTTCATGAAACGAGGCTATGCGGATTTATCTGTCGCTACATCCTCAAAGTGCGTAGCGTGCTAGCTGTGTGAACTTGTTCGGGTAGTCGGCCACCGGTGATTACCTTGCTTGATGCTCTGAACTCCTCCTTCTTAAGGTCCATAATTCCTTCAGGCACGTGATCTTGTCGGAATGCATTGTGAACTCCTCCCAAGTGATATCTTGAGGGTTCTCTCTGCGTGGCAGAAGTTCTCCCACCATTCTGGCAATGTTCCTTCCAACCGATGAGAAGCGTAAAGTACCTTCTCATTCCCTATGCATTGAGCTATGTGTAGCTTCCTCTCAATTGATCTTAACCAATCGTCGGCCTCCAACGGATTGGCATTCCTCAGAAAGTGGGTGGGTGAGTCCTCATGAACTCGGCGGCCTTGTATTCTCAAGCGTGGTCCTGATTAACTTGATTAGCAAAGTGGCCTCGAGCAAAGGACGTGCTGCATTTGTTGCATCATAGCATGCATCAATCGGGTCTGAGCAGCGAAGAAATGCTCCAAAATTCTGCACATCCATGGCGGTGCTTTGGTGCTCCATCATTGGGGTTTTCATTGGGCGAGATCCACTCCCATTGCTTCCAAAGTTCCCACGGGTGTTCACCATCTGTTGATTGCTCTAGGTTTAGAGATGAGAGGGAAACAAGAATAGACAAGTAATATGGAACTTATGCGGGGCGAAAGGGGTAACTTTAAGGTCCATCTTTATTATTAATAACTTGGTATGGCACCAAACAATGCCTAAGGGCCTTGCAACACATACTGCACACTCGAGAAACAAAGCAAATCCAAATCGAACTAACTCTGAGTCTAACGCCTAAAGGGTGACTCTTTATTCTATGACTCGACTCGGCGAAGGAGTCTCACTATAGAACCTAAGCTCACTCATCGAGAAAACCTCCACGGCCTGGTATGCGGTGTCGCGGCATAGGCGCCAAACGATCGCCATGTCCCGACTATGTCATCTGTGGTAGTCGAAGAAGCGATGTCCTCATCGAGATCGACTCCTCTGGATCTCGCTCGTGTAGCTCGAGTAATCTTGGCTCGGTCTGGTCCGTACAAAGTCATCTCCAACTCGTCAATCCTTCGTGAGAAGGTGTGCCACATACTCTTGAGCTTCCCGCCATCTGCTCTTCTCTGTCGTGATCTCCTTGCGGGCCTTACGTAGCTCCTTGCTTGTATTATCTAGTACATCTTCCTGGCGACGGCATTTAATCGTGCCAATCGTAACCGTGGCATTCTCATCCTGAATCGTCTTCGTCAAGAAGGTTATCGCTGCTTGCCGATGATAACGGAACACCGTGCTTTCCAACTCTCTGGCGTGGATATCGTAATGTGCCGCATTGCTCGTCGTGAAACTTCTTGGATACCCATCTGCATTGTAGATCTTCTAGCGATCGCGATGTATCGAGCGATTGCACTGGCCCCTCTTCCTCGACAGGTACCTCAATCCTCACGTCACAAGCCTTGATCAATCACAGCTTGTCCGATCACTTCCACTTGGTATTGGGGCTTCTCAAAATCTCCGAGAGTTTGTAGCATGTGCCAAAGTTCCGCGGCGTGACCAACTCCTAGATCAACGTAGTTGAACTCTTCCTCCATCCTGTCACAAGAGTGCTTTTCGTAAGAACTCGGAATTTTTCGATCGTGACGAGGTAAGGGAAAATTTCAGCAAGAGGCAAGAAAAGAGAGAAGGGGATAAGTCGAGAGGTCATTTCTTGTCTTCACAAATTTTTAGCTTTAGAAAATAGGTTTTATCCTCACTACGACCATTCTAGCTTAGGGTTGAGCCTACAGTCAAGTATGGCTCGATACCACCTCTGCCGGGACCCGAATTTGCAAATCCGACCCTCTGTGTATTCAGCACTAGTCCAGAACGCAGCTAGTGCACACAGTCTTAACATCGGTATATATCACAATCATACCAAACGATACTATCAAAGTACTTTATTTAAATAATCAAAGGGTTACTCGACCTTATGGCCAAGTTACAAATATATGCCTTGCAAGGCGTAACTTATTAAAAGAGAAATAATAGCAGCGGAAAATCAAATAAACTTAGTGGCGCCATCCAAGATACCACAGGCAATCGATCGCTCGCATCCCTAAGTAGACGGGTCCTCTTGGAGTTCCTCCTCCGAATCAAGCGTAGTCTCCTCTTCAACTGTATTGTGTTGAGGCAAGGGTGAGTACTTGGTACTCGACAAGTCATGCATGAATGCAAGCTAATATACTATATGCATGGCTTGGTACAAAGGAATAGCTTAAGGTATATTTGCGGTAAACAAGATTTGACAAGTAATATAAGTAGATTCAAAGCAAAGAAAACAAGTAAAGCATAAATAACTTTTCAAAAGTTTAAATAACATTTTTCCCCATCCTAAACCATATTTCCATCATCTTCTTTGTTAAACCAACCCAACTTCTCAAATCCAAGTTATTTTCGTAAAATCTAACCCTTGACTCAGTAATTCCGAGCAATGTCCAAGATGGACTCGGCTATTCAAATAGATTCTACACTCTGCAGAGGTTATGCACTTTACCCACAAGATACAATCCACTCACCACGTCGGTACCGTGAATCGCCATACAAGAGTATGCGAATGAGCGATCATAACAAAGCCTTTCTAAGCCTCAAACAACACAGGTGGTCCTCTCCTGTGCGTGCTCTACACCATCCCTTCCCTTAGCCAAGGCGAAGTATGGGACCAACACACCGTTAGATGGGTACCTGGCCACGCCCACGATACGCCTCCCGTACAATCACACAAAAGGTGTAATCGACACCTGAGGCTCCACAAGTGAGTCCTTAGCGACTTAGTCAACTAGGGCCGTCCCATTCCAGCCATGTGGTTGCAAGTATGACCCAGTTCAAAGGCTTGCAAGGTTAAGTCCTTAGAGTGACCAGGCAAGACTACCCGAAACCAAATCAACACTCCCAATGCCACACTGCCCACCTGATTACTCTTGCCACATGCCCCGGCCGAAATCGTTTATCAAACCCCAGTTGATTACCATGCACCACGTGCCATCAACATCACATGATACTTTTCCAAAACAGGTTCAATATATCATTAAGTCAATATTAGCATTTGATTGTCCAAAAATCATGTCATGAGCACGTAGCAGGTCTAAGCAGTATACTACAACGATCTAAACCCATGTTGGCAATCTAATAATGTCCAACTAGTAAACCACAACTAGGGTGACAAAGGGTCATGGCACATACTTAAGTAATCAAGGTGTCATATATCAAATTGGTATGTATCTAACCCCCAGGTTTAAACAAAGTATCTTTCTAATTGAACTAGCATGCAATAGTTTAAATCAAAATAGATTTCGAAATAGGGTCAATATGGTCAAAGCACAACTTGCCTTCAAAAAGTACTTGCTCTTGGTCTTGAGTTGGATCCTGAGTCAACACTTCTCCCTCGAATCCTTCCGGCACTTCAACGTCTACTCGTAAAGCGTGCAAATAGCAAATACACAAATAAACACTATGCAAAAAGATCCCAAAACTCCAAATAAAATCCATAAACAGAGAGAACATAATTTTCTGGATTTTTAGAAACTGGAATCGTCAAATTTGGAGTTAAAAGCATAAAAGTTATGATTATTTAAAGTTTAAATAATCAATTAAATAATTTTACAGAGAAAAACTTTAGTCCAAAATTAAATAAAATTTATATTTAGGTAGATCTTAATTTTATACAAATTTAGAAATTTGAATCGCTCAAATCGGAGTTGAAACGCAAAAGTTATAAGCGTTTGAAGTTTGAATCTAAATTTGAAATCATTATTCGAATTAATAAATCATTTTCTTTTTTCGAAATTAATTATTGCGCCAGATGGACACGTGGCAGCTCCTGATTGGCCTGCCGACGTCCACCGATCCATGGGCTCGGTCCATGCTCACTGTCCACGGTGGACTCGGTCCCACTACCACGTGGATCGACATGTGGGCCCACTCGGGTGACGTCATCGCCGACGTCACGGGCTCACCACGCCGCCGAGTGGGACTCCACCGTGACGCCATGGGTGACGCCGCTATTGGGTTAGCCATCGACATGCGCCTCTCGACACGCGGGCCGCGTGTCGGGCCACACGCACGCTGCCAGCGTGGGCGCGGCCCGGCCGCGTCGGTCCAACTTCCCGACATCGTGGCGCAATCTCGTCCGTTGGTTTGAAAATCAACCCGCGGATTAGATCCAGGGTTAACACGCTGAAACTACTCGATGCTCGTGGCCGTTCGATCTAGATCGGACGGTCCAGATCTAATCCTATAATCGCATTGCTACAAGACGTGGCGATTGTGAACCGCTGGATCTTGATCCAACGGCCCGCATCTAATCGGGTTTCTAGGGTTTGGGAAACACGTGAACTCACCGCTGCCGTCCGATCTGGATCCAACGGTGCACGGCTTCGAGGGACGGCGATGGCACGCGCGGCGCTGGCTTGACCGGAGACGGGGCGGCGATTTGCCGCTGCGGCGTTTCGGGCGCTCCGCCGGCGAGGGTACTCGAACGCGCCTCGCCTTGGGGAATCCGGATCTGGGCTTGATGACGGCGGAGGACGACTGACGGCAGCAATATCGGCGTTTAATCGCGGCGAACAGACTTCCAACTCCGGCGAGCAATAACGGCGAGCGGTGGGGATCCTAGCGGCGCGAGCTAGGTTTCGAACCGGCGTGGGATGGCGATCCTCGGTATGCCTCGGGCATTAAATAACCTCGGCGTCCGTCTGCAGAAAACGGAGACCTAGCTCTCCACTACAAGCGACACGGGCGGAGTCCAGCTCGGACTCGGCGGAGAGCGATGAAATCGTGGCCGCCCACGTGGCACAACCAACGGCCACGATCGCGCTGGCGCGACCGGGTCCGTCCGACACTCACGGCTTCTGGTCGGACGGATCTCAGCCGTTGGATCTTGCTCCAACGGTTGGGATTGATTAGGGTTAGGAGTGGGTTTGGTCGAGTCAACTGGCTCGGGTCGGACTCGAGTCCGACTCGGTCGGATGAACAATACTTGTCCCGAGGTGTATTTTCAAATAATTAATATTTAAAATAATTCCCGATAATTCATTTAATTCATTAAAAATAGCAAATGACTCAGAAAAATTCCAGAAAAATTCTGGAAAATATTTTGGATCATTTTGGACTCAAATAAAATATTTCCAACAAAATTTTATTTGCAAAATTAAATTCTTTAATTATTTCAAAATGGAATAAATTCAAATAAATTCCAAATAAATCCAAATAAATTCCAGAAAATTCCAAAAATTCACCAAGGTGCCAAATCACACATGAATTTAAGAAAAGCAAAATTTTGGGGTGTTACAAACTTCTTGTTCTAAATGCTCAACTCTTGAATTAAAATTGAAAGATGCAAATGCTAGGGTTTCTCAATTAACTGATAATTTGCTTTCACATGAAATTCTCTCATGCTCAACTTGTCGCAAGCAAAAAGGAAAAGTAGATGTTCCCTGCAATAATTGTTTAACTCTTGCTAAGAAAGTTGATTACTTGCAAAATTCTTTGGAACGTTTCACTAATGGCAAGAAGAAGTTGAACATGATTTTGGATCAATCTAAGGTTAGCACAAACAAAAGAGGTTTAGGTTTTGATCCTTATGCCACATATGAAACTAAACCTCGCACTGTTGTTCAGGCTCCTTGCAAAATTGAGTTATCTAATGAGCCTAAGAAAATTGCTTTTCAATCTGCTGGTTTTTTATCTTCTACTATGATGAATGCAAAATGTGCTTTTACTATTAAAGCTAAACATCATGTCAAGTACACTTGCACTCATTGTGGTAGAGATGGACACTTAGTAGATTTTTGCTTTAGACTAGCCAAACAAAGAAAAGAAGGAAAGAACTGAGGCTAGGTCAAATTTCAGCAAAGCACATTTTTATGCGCCTAGAGTGATGAAAACACCTTCTGCTCCTACAAACATGGGAAAAGGCAAATATGATTTTGTGCATAAAAATTATCGTGTTGTACCCTCTTGTTGTGCGTCGTGTGTCTCGATCTTGGATTCCCAAAAATCTCATTCCTAACCCCAAGATCGAGGCCTCGACATGTTTTGCTATGTAGGCTTCTCGCGCAAGGAAGGAGAACATATGGCTAGTGGATTCCTGATGCTCATGCCACATGTCCGGTGATAAGAATTGGTTCTCCTCCTCACTCGTGCATCTCGTGAAAGTGTTACTTTTGGAGATGCTTCTTCCTCTTCTGTTGTGGCAAAAGGTACAATAAAAGGTAAGTGACAAGTTTATGTTCAAAGATGTGGCTCTTGTTGAAAATTTGAAATATAACTTGCTTTCTGTCTCACAAATGCTTGATGAAGATCTTGAGATAAGCTTTAAGAAAAATGAATGCAAAGTGCTAGATGCTTCAGGTGATCTTGTGTTCAAAATTTCTCGTTTTGGAAGAGTCTTTAAAGCTGATTTTGATGCATCACCTTCTTCTAAGCATAGGTGTCTAATTGCCAATGTTTCTAAAGATTTATTCTTTTGGCATCGTAGACTTGGTCATGTTGGTTTTGATCATCTTACTCGTGTAAGTGGTTTAGATCTTATATGTGGCCTGCCTAAGCTTAAGGGTGATAGCAATCTAGTATGTTCTTCTTGTAGACATGGTAAGATGATTGCAGGTTCACATCCACCTCTTACCATGATGATGACAAACGCTTCAGGACAGCTTCTACATCTTGATACAGTTGGACCATCTCGAGTTCAATCCTTTGGAGGCAAACGGTATGTGCTTGTGATTGTTGATGATTTTTCTAGATACTCTTGGGTGTATTTTATGGCATCTAAGGATGAGGCTTTTAGTCATTTTAGAAGTCTTGTTCTTAGGCTTTCTGTTGACCATCCAGGAGCTCTCAAAGCTATTAGAAGTGATAATGGAACTGAATTCAAAAATGCTTCCTTTGATCTCTTTTGTGCTGAAAAGGAATTGATCATCAATTTTCATCTCCTAGAGTGCCTCAACAAAATGGTGTAGTCGAAAGAAAAACAGAGCGTTAGTTGAGATGGCTAGAACCATGTTAGATGAACATCTCTCTCCTAGAAATTTTTGGGCTGAAGCTATTTCAACCGCTTGTTATGTTTCAAACCGTGTGTTTTTGAGATCAAAATTGGGTAAGACTCCATATGAGCTTGGTTTGGACATAGACCTTCTGTTTCTCACTTTCGAGTTTTTGGATGCATATGTTTTGTCTTGAAATATGGAAATCTTGATAAATTTGAAGATAGATCAACTGATGGCATTTTCTTGGATATCCTGCTCATACTCGTGGCTATCGTGTGCTTGTTTTGGAGACTAACAAAATTGTGGAAACATGTGAAGTTACTTTTGATGAGGCTAGTCCAGGCACTAGTCCAAGTGATGCAGTACAAAGCATACATTCAGTGGGGAGAAAATCTTTGAAGATGATGATGATGTTGAAGATGAGGTCTTGACTCTTCCTAATGCACAACAAGATGTAGCACCTTTGGCACCTACTACTACATCACCTACAAATAACCATCCTCAAGCTACAACATCATCTCAGACATGCTGAAAATGAAGAAGGAGAAGGAGAAGTCTCAAAAGCCAATGCTCCCTTGTACATTCAAAAAATGCATCCATCTGAACAAATGATTGGAGACCTAAATGAGAGAGTCACTCGATCTAGGTTTATTCATTCTGACACTCATGCTCATTCCGCTTTAGTTGCTTCTTTTGAACCCAAAGATATATCTCATGCATTATCTGACGAATCTTGGATCAATGCCATGCATGAAGAAATAGAGAATTTTGAACGAAATAAAGTTTGGAAACTTGTCTCACCTCCTCTAGATTTTAATGTTATTGGAACTAGATGGGTTTTCAAAAAAAAACAAAGTGAGGATGGTGTTGTTGTTAGAAACAAGGCTAGATTGGTTGCTCAAGGTTACACTCAAATTGAAGGCTTAGATTTTGATGAAACCTTTGCTCCTGTTGCTAGAATTGAAGCCATTAGAATGCTTTTAGCTTTTGCTGCATCCAAAGGTTTCAAATTGTATCAAATGGATGTGAAAAGTGCTTTTCTTAATGGCTACATAAATGAGGAGGTTTATGTCAAGCAACCACCTGGTTTTGAAAATCCAAAGTTTCCAAATCATGTGTTCAAACTATCAAAAGCTTTGTATGGTTTGAAACAAGCCCCTAGAGCATGGTATGATAGGCTAAAAACCTTTTTACTTGAAAAGGGTTTTTTTAATGGGAAAGGTTGACAAAACTCTCTTTTTACTCAAGCAAGGCAATGATCAACTATTCGTTCAGATTTATGTTGATGATATTATCTTTGGTGGTTCATCTCATGTTTTAGTGTTTGAGTTTTCAGAAACAATGAGGAAGGAGTTTGAGATGAGTATGATGGGTGAGTTGACATACTTTTTGGGATTTCAAATCAAGCAAACGAAGGATGGTACTTTTGTACATCAAAGCAAATACACGAAAGACTTGCTACATCGCTTTGGAATGGAAAACAAAGAAGCCGATCATGACACCCATGGAGAGCACTTGCGCACTTGACTTCGATGAAGATGGTGAGCAAAGTTGATCAAAAGGAATATAGAAGCATGATAGGTTCACTTTTTGTACCTCAACGCATCAAGGCCGGATATACAATTTGTCTGTATGCTTGTGTGCTCATTTTCAAGCTTCCCCACGTGCTTCACATCGACAAGCTGTCAAAAGGATTTTCGTATCTTCATGGAACTCAAGATTTTGGCATTTGGCTTTCTGCTTCCTCATGCATTAGTTTGAGATCTTTTCTCGATGCTGATTTTGGAGGATGTAGAATTGATAGGAAAAGCACTTCGGTTCATGTCACTTCTTGGGAAATTCTCTCATTGCATGGTCATCTAGAAAGCAATCTTCTGTTGCACAATCAATCATGAATCTGAATATGTGGCTACCGCTAGTTGTTGTTCTCAAATTCTTTGGATAGTAGCTACACTTAAAGATTATGGGGTTATTTTGGATAGTGTTCCTCTTCTGTGTGATAACACTAGTGCAATTTGCATTGCTAAGAACCCTGTGCAACATTCAAGAACAAAACATATTGACATCAGATTTCACTTTCTTAGAGATCATGTTGAAAAAGGCAACATTGTGCTTCATCATGTGGATACTGAACATCAATTGGCAGACATTTTCACAAAACCTTTGTCTTCTTCTCGTTTTGCTTTTATGCGGGGAGAACATGGAATTGTTCATCCAATGGGATTGTTTTGAGGGGGAGTTTCTTTGCCAAGTTCTTTCACTTGATGAGCTCACTTTATCATATTTCTTTATATACTATATAATTGAGCTAATATATGATAATCTAAATTGTCTCACTTGAACTAAGAATGACATTGCGGAATTCCCTGATCTGATTGCCTATAGCTAAATACTCTGTGATATCTTACTCTTCTAGGCTTGATATTGAATCCTCTTGACAAATTTGGGCTATGAAGCAAGTGTGGTTTCAACTTTACTCTTTCATAAGACCATTTAATCATTTTTGCATGTTTATAATCAAAGAAAAAGAAAAAAAAGAAAAGGGAATAAAAAAGGGGTGTTAAAAGCAAAAGCTTCAAGTTGTATGCTTCAGGCATGCTTTCCTTAAAAAATAAGATGTATGCTTCAAGCATGCCATTCCCTCAAAGATAAGATGTATGCTTCAAGCATGCCACATGCGATTTATAGTTTAAAGATTAAATTGGTCTACTAGATTGGAGTTGAAACTACTTGCTCGCCCTAAGTTGTTAGTTGCTTCAATTTTTTAAAGCCTTGCTTTTTCTGCTAAGATCTTGCTTAGTACTTGGCTATAGTTGACTAAATTGAGGTTGAGATGCATGTCATTCCCTAACTTGTTAAAATCACTTCAAGATCATGTATTTTGCATATTATGTGATATATAAGGTTATATGATCGAATGAGCTCATCTTTTCCTATCTTGGCACTCCCTTGTTTCTCCTTGTGAAATCTTTGCTACAGGAAAAATTTTGAACCTGTTCTCTCTTTTACTCTTGATGAATCCATTGTCAAAGGGGGAGAAATTTGGAAATCATTGAAGAGTTTAAGGAAAAAGGGGGAGAAGAAAAAGGGAATTGTTTTTGGATTTTTGAGATTTTTGGAGAAGTTTGGAGATTTTTGGAATTTTTGGGCACATTGCACATTCACTCACATTTTACTTCTCAGGGGTAGATTTTGTTTTGCATTTTGGTCAAAGGGGGATTTCTGTGTTTTCTTTTTGGTCCTTGATCCTTTGGATTTCAAAATCTTTTGTAAAGTGATCGCCAAATGTTCAATTCTAAGTGGTGTTGCCAATGTTTTCATCAAGGGGAGATTGTGAAATCATGTGCTGAAAAATTGGCTTAGAATTGAATTTGCAAATATGTTTGTTCATGTGTTTTGTCAATTTGACAAGAAGCGATAAGTTTCGCTTTTGCGCGGACCAAGATCTCAAGAAACAAGAAGTTTCCCATCTACGACGGACAAACTTTGTTGGTCTATCGTGGACATGCTTTTGAACTCATTGAGCCAAACTCAATTTTCCTCAAAACCAAGAAGTTGTGCATGTACGACGGACAAAGTTTTTGGGTCTGCTGTGAACGTGTTTTTGAGCTCATGAGTCGAACTCAATCTTCCAAGAAACCAAGAAGTTTTGCATGTACGGCGGACAAACTTCTTTGGTCACCGTGAATGGCTTTTTGAGGTTTGATTTCGCATGTACGACGGACCGATTTTGTTTGTCCGTCGTGAACGTGTTTTCGCTGCATGATTTCTTCTTGGAACCGAAACTTTCACTTGTACAATAGACCGATTTTGTCTGTCCGCTGTGAATGGTTTTTTGAGTGATTTTTCATGTGTACGCGGACCATATTTCCTTGTCCGTCGTGAATGCGTTTTCTTTGAATTAGGGTTTTGAGCAATTGAAATAATTTGAATTTGAGATTATGAAATTTGTGATGATTTCATGATGCTTCTTTTGAAGTGGACTTTATGCAATGCTCATGTGAGTAGTTGCATGGATTGACATTGAGTCAAGTCGTGGACTTGTGCTCGGATTTGTTTTGTGGTTTGTTCATGTGCAGTATTGCTCGAAGACGAATGTGGTCGATGACGGGACCGAACTAGGTTCATGGAGGAACCGAGGTTCGGGACTAGGTTCAGGAGGAACCGAGGTCTTGGTGGTCAAGGATGTCATGCGGGACGCGTTCGGGCTAAGAGAATGGTGCACATGAAGAATGGTTAGTCACGTGAGAATGGCAGGAGGTCATTCGCGTGCAAAGTGTTAGTCACGTGAGTATGGCAGTGGCCATACGCGTGCAAAGTGTTAGTCACGTGAGTATGGTAGGGTTGCCATACGCGTGCAGTAAGAGTTGTACTCGGCCAGGTTGGGCCAAGTAGAGTTGTGTTGGATACGGATTCCTTCTAGGGAATAGGAATCGTATTCGTAACTCCTTGTGGGTTGGTGCTTTAAATAAGTGGGGTCTCCTGTTGAAAGGCACCAAGTAGAGCTGGCGCATCAAGCTTTGAGCTTGGTTTTAGGGTTTGTACTCTTTTGATGAGAGTATTTTAGACAAGAAATAAAGATCAATTCTTCCAAGATTTTTATGCGTACAAGAATCCACGCCGCCATGTTGTTTTCTGCTTTGGTTCTTGTTTGCATGCTTGTTCTAATTCTAGATTGGTTTTTGATCGTTGAGTTTCATCTTGATTTGATCCATCAAAACCGTTCTAGGTATTGATTTAGAGTTTCTCAAAGTCTAGTTGATTAATCTTTTGAAGATCTTGTTTAATCTTGAAGTTTTGATTAGATTGATTCTCGTCAAGTTCTCAAACTTAAAGCTTATAAGCTTATAACTTTTGATCCGTAAGTTCGATCGAGCTGATTCTTTTTGGGTTCGGTTAAATCGAATCTAGTTTCTTGTGTCCAAATTTCAGATCGATCCGACGGTTGGATCTCCGTAAATTCGCGTTTTACCAACCTCTGTCATTCTGTTTTTGTCGAAAACGAGGCAATTATTTGGTTCTGTTTTGGGGTGAACTTTTAATAGGTCAAGAATTTGGTTTTAGCTTCCGCACAATCATTCACCCCCCCTCTGATTGCTATATTCGTATACTTCGATCCTACACTTTTAAATGTTAATTAATCCCTTGAGAGTTATTTGGATTTCAATTTGGAGTTATTTGTGTTGGGGTTAAATCGATCGAGTCGTTTCGATCGATTTTGTTCCGGATTTGCTAATTTCTTTTCGTCTAGGATGCATTAGTAAATGTAGTACCTATTACTTCTCTAGCGATCTTAGAACCCATCCTAAAAGTTTCCGGGATAAATTTCCAAGATTTGGGAGCTTTTTGGAAATTTTCGCGGAATCTTGGAGCCAGAGCGGCACTACCGTCGGTCTTGGGCGGTAGTAATGGCAGCAAGATCGCCGATCCTGGCCGTGCATCGCCGCCAAGGCGACTGGTCAGGGCGTAGCCCTCGCTGCTGCCTGTTGCCCTGCCACCTCGTCTATTTCTAGAGGCTTCCCCTCTACGCCTCCTCCCCCAGCTAAGCACTCCCTCTCCCTCTCTTCCTCCCTCTAGCTCTCTCACTCCCTCTCCTTCTCTCTCTCCCATGGATGTCTCTCCCTCTCCCTCAAGGATCCCCTCCATCTAAACTACTCTCTCTGATGTTCTCGAGCTCGAGGAGAAGCAAGCCACGGAGGAAATCGCCGTTCTCAAACCCTAGCGACGACCCGTGGTAAGTGGATCGAGTTCTAATCGACTCTACTGCGATCTGAGTTTCCTCCTCTAGTTCATGCTTCTTCTACCCTTTGATATATTAATTGGAACCTTAGAAAAACTAGTTGTAGTGCTTAATCTCTAGTTAGCTGAGTTTCTAAACCTAGGTTAGGTGCTAGAGTTCTCGTTAGCGCGAAAACCGAGATCGAAAACCCTAAATACGTTTTTATCGGATATATTTGGTTAAATGTCGTTTTAGTAACTTTTGGAAGTAATCCATGAAACCCTAGTTCCAAAAGCTAGGAAAATGACACTAGAATATATTCGATGCCGTTAAAGTTCGAGTTTCGCGAAAAGAATCGAATTTGAATTCGATTCGGGGTGAAAGTCAAAATTTGGCGTAATATAGGACTCTAGAGTTCCTCGGATTAGAAATTAGGTCAAACGGGGTCGAAACTTTGCGTGGTTCGTGTGAATGGTTCCTTACCATCGCCGAGAACCCATCCATGCAATCGCTGCGAAGTTTTGAAGTCGTTTGCGCGAAAACCCCTTTTTCTGGAAACCCCTGTCGACCTGTGGCCGGCACTACCGACGTGGTGAGGCCGGTACTGCCGCTCAGGCCGGCACTACCGCCCCCACACCGCCGGTAGTTATTTTCCAGTAGGATCCCTCTTCAGGTGTTGTCCACCGGCACTACCGGGCTTGCTGGCCGGTACTGCCGGGCTGTAGGGCGGCACTACCGGGCTTTAAATGCCGGTACTGCCAGGCACCGAATCAATTTGGTTTTCGTTGAATCTTTCTCTCTTGTGTTCGCTTATTGGTTGTTGACCGATTCTTATAGCTTTATGCCTTGTTCTCGTTGGATCTTATTCGTTTTCTCGTTGTTTCTTTTGTTGCACTTTCGTTTAGATGCTGACACCTCGGGAGCAGTTGGCGAGGATCCGGACTACGACCCAGAGGACACGCAAAACCAAGAGCAAACAGGCAAGCACCCCCTTTGACCATATTGAACCCATATTTGCAAATGTATTTTGGTTGATTGCAAAACTATTATGCATGCATATCAATTTAATACAAGTATTTAAATGGTGGGAAATGTTAGTTACCGTAATGGTTGGATGTCTTATGTTAATCTCGTTGTTACCCTGAAATCCTTGAGTAACCCTAGATTAAGGATAGACACTATATTAAGTGTCGCCAGGGAATATAAGTCTAATAGTTGCATACGCTTAGCCCGGCCTTAGACTGATTGAATATCGATCGGTGGACTGAGCTAATCAAAGTCTTTCGATACGTTGTCAGGATTTTTGAAATGATGATTTTGGAAAATAAAGGCTATGTTGGCAAAAGATGAAAAAGGAAAAGGTGTACAGTGGTTTATGCCGGACGGATGATGGGAGGTCTCGTCTATGCAATTCTAAGGACTGAACTTGACGCTTATAACTGAGTCTTTTCGTACAAACACATGTGCTAGTATGGGATAGCCTAAACCCAGTACAGGAGTTGAAAATTGGTCTTGCGCCGTGGTAGGTCGAAGTAGTTGGGCAATACCGACGTGCTGGTGTTACATAGAATACTCCCTCACCTCGCGCAGGTGTTGGAGACTTTCGTGAAACAACGGTGGATGCTTTGTTGAGGGTAAAAGGCACGATGGGGCACTAGCCATCGTTTGATCCGTGTGGGTGAATCAGGTTTGGAGTTTAAGGTACCCGAACACCATCGATTGGGGGGTACTCTCGCCTGGCCCGGGGGTACTCTGTGTGGGTGTGTGGAGCCCTCACCCAAAGCAAAGAGCGCACATCGCCGGGGCTGACGCAAGACTAAGTGCCGACAATTGGAAAAGTTTCGTCACAATCTAGCAAAATGGATACAGTATGTATCGCGTGGCATGGTTGACATGATTGCTATAGCGTGTCATGTGGGTAAAGTGTGCATTCTCTGTAGTGATTAATTAAACTAATCGATTAGCCGTGCTCACAGTCACGAGCATCTTGGGTATTTGATGTCAAGTATAGCAATTTGGGTTTTGTTTTCGGAAAATGATTTAGAAATGGTAAATCTTTTAAATGTTGGGTTGAAATGAGCGAAATGTTGAGTCGTTGGACTCAATGACTGATTGGACTGGTGATTTGATCAAGCTGGTTGTGATTCTTGATGCCATATGATGGTTATGTTGGTCATGTTGGAGGAAATCGAGTATGATATGAAATGTACATTATATGTTGAATTACTTTCTTTTATTAAATGCTTTATAAACTGTGCAGCATTTCGAATCTATTAGTCTATTGCAAATAACTTCGGCTTCATGCAAATCTTATAAACTGTGCAGCATTTCGAATCTATTAGTCTATTGCAAATAACTTCGGCTTCATGCAAATCTGAACTGGAATAGCAACTATTTTCATTGATTAGCCTGCATTATTAATATACTTGCAAACAATAAAGTCTTGCAAGTACATACGTGTACTCACCGTTTGCTCTAAACAATTTGCGTGAGGTGCAGAAGATGCAGGAGAAAATGGGGTTGATGTAACACCCCGGCATCTAGTATGCCCGAATGCTACCAAACATAAGCTAGACAACATCTAAATGCCACATTTAAACATAAATTCCAGCAAAGGGATATATGCTAAAAACCGATATTTCGGCAGCATCTCCTTTGTTTTTCCATGAATTAACACAATATCGAAATCATGGCAAGATATATCATAGCACACGACATCTAGAACATCAACATAACTGGACATATCATCGAATTACGCCATTAATACCACGCTCAACCACTTCATAATCTATAACGAAGCAAATAAGGAATCACAAGCATGCTAAATTAAACCATACATTAAGTTTAAGGCACAACTCTTAATATCATGTCTCCAAGTGTGTAATTATGGATTATGATGGTGGAGCTACGTGTAGAAGTGTAGCTAAACCCCTTTTCCCGCATGCCGATCTCAAGTACCTAAAAACAACATAAAACACAAGCGTGAGTTCGAAAACTCAGCAAGCATATTGCAATGGACAACAAGATCATTTACAAGACAATAATACCTCACGTCACATATAACATCTCATACTTGAACACATAACAACATCCTCATCATTTAATATGTATTGTAATGCAATGCAATGCAATGCAATGCTATGCTCATATCTCCTTGGAAACTCATACCGGTATGGTTGAGTACACACCCGTCGGTGTGCACCCTTTTCCCCCCTTCCATCCCGAAGATGGAGGGTGCCTACTCATCGCTTCCATTCACCACGTGGATGGAATCACGATGTAGGTCTTACTCAATGGCGTTCCGGACTAGTCATAACTTTCTCACCGACCTTGCCGGACTAGTTATGACTTTCTCACCGCCCTCGCCCTATCTCATGTCATGCATGCAACTATGCCAATTATCATATTTCACATGTACATAAACATATGGCATCTCATCATGACAAATATTAACACATGGCATCGAATCATGATGATCATACTCAATATATCATTAGAAAACAGCAAGCATGGCAAGTGATCATAGCAAGTATTCAATCTTTCATCTAATCTCCACAAGCAACCTACAATTCCGCTATTCATTACAACACACTTGCCTCAACCGTGGGCGACGGAATTGTGGGAAGTAGAGGGCACCCCCGGGGGTCACACCACCTGCACAACGGCATCACATACTCTCAATAATGCCCACAAAACAGTACACAAATCCCCATCTCACCCGTCATTGCCCACTACTCGCAAAACCTAAAACAGAGGTTCTGTCCCGGCGGGACAGCAGCCTTGCAAAGGCCATAACTTGAGTTCTGGGACTCCAAATCGAATAAACGAGTACACCGTCGCGAATCTTAGGAAATGTCCCAACTTTTTCTAGTTATAGGGAAAGACTGATTCGGACTCTAATTTTGTTTAATCTAACGTTGAACACGAACTGTCTCAATCTCGTCACAGATTTGACAGCGCTCGGTAAAACAGCCATAACTTCCAAACGGCTAGGCGGAATTTCAATTTCTTTATATGCACGGAAAGATATTGAAATTATCTACAACTTCCTAGAAGTCCGTACGGTCAGATTCGAAGTCTAAATTAGTTTAATCTAATGTTGAACACAGACTGTCCCAACCTCGACACAGATTGGACAGCGCCCACCAAAACGGCCATAACTTTCAGACCGTAACTCCAAAAATTCTCAAAAAAATAAACAAAATAGGTCTTGATGATACCTACAACTTCTTCAACAGGAGGTCGGCCAAATTCTGAATCTAAAATTGCGAAATCGCACCCCCTAAAACGGACTCCAAATCTGCCCGAAACTGAGTACAATACGAACTCTAGTTCTTTTCAGTTCTACTCCATGGCAGCACGTCCTCTTGATCTAAAAACTCCAAATCTACCATGAGAACAGCACCTAGACCTTCCCCAAGGTTTCCCCAAGATCATACCTTTGCCCGATGCACAAAACCCCAATGAATCCCCTCGCGAATCGCTCCTCGCTCCACGTTCCTCGCTCCTCGCTCCTCGCTCCACGGGATGACTCCATGAGGTGCAGGGGTGGGGAGGCCACCCTAGGGCAGCAAGGGAATGGAGGAGAGGTGGAGAGGTGGAGAGGAGAGGCTAGGGGGGGCGCATGGCCACAAGGGGGAGGTGGCGGCTAGGGCTAGGGGGAGGATGGGGCGCACGGGGCTGAGGTGGGGGCGCAAGGGGCTGAGGTGGGGCGCAAGGGGCAGGGGAGCCCCTTTTACCAGCCCCCACACCCTGTCCAAGTCCAAAAGAGTCCTCCTCAATCCCTCCAAAGCCCACCAAGGCCCAAAACTCCCTGAAGGCCCAAAACCGAAACGGCCGGAAAAGCTATTAACCTCCAATTCCTATGGTTTTAACCTTTTTTCCACCCCTCATACTGTATTTAACCTTATCATGTTCAATAATTAAGGATACGACACTCCGTGGCGACATAACACTTCAAACTGCCCAACAGTGCGAGTAAAACTCAAGCCGAAAGGTTTTAACCTAAATTCCACATTCCATAAAGTTTTTGTCCTCAACATTCACATTGTATAAGGTTGCGACACTCCGAGGTGTCACAGTTGATCCAGAGTATGACGACGCCGACGCGGGTGATTCATTTGACGGCTAGCGGAGTGATATGCTCGCCGGTTGCCTGTGGGAATGGAGGCACACCGTGGCCGCTTTGCTTTTGTTTCTCTCATGTTCTTTTCTTCAGTTACTTTGAGCCAGCCGGCCTATTGTAAACAAGAACAAGTTGTAATATTGTTATCTATCGTTGTAATAAATTACTTCTACTCTTAATTTGTGTTTGCATGGACGTGATACTACCTATCTTAACATGTGACACTAGCTTACGTATGCAGGGACTAGTGGTTATCACATGGTTGCGGGAAGCTCAAATTGGAACCAATTGGATGGCATATGCTCTCAGGTGTTGAGTATCGTGCTGACCAAGTTGTTTCAATCTGAGTCTGTCGTGATGCCGTGATCGTTACGTTACTGGTTGCACGATTATCCAGGCCTGCGCAATAGTAATGGAGTATCACTGTACCATGACAGGAGCCCCCACGACACCGTCCAATGGTATGTCGGTCCCATACTTCGCTTCTGTTAAGGGAAGGGATGGTGTATGGCAAAAACCGGAGAGGTTCACCTGTATAGTTTGCGATCTCTGAAATGCTTTGTTACGATCATTGGGCTTTGTGGTGTTCGACTGTATCTTATGGGTAAAGTGCATAACCTCTACAGAGTGTACAATCTATTCGAATAGCCGAGTCCACGGTATGGGATATTGCTCGGGGATTACAGTCAAGGGTTAGACTTTCATGAAAACAACTTGGATATGAAAAGTTTGGTTGGGCTTATTGATGACGTTGATGGAAATGTGGATTAGGAAAGGGAAAGTGTTTACTTAACTCCTGGAAAAGTTATTGATATTATCTTTACTTTTACTGCTTTCGAATCTACTTATGCTACTTGTTATTCGCTGTTTTACTGCAAATGAACCATGAAACATTCCTTGTACTAAGCCATGCATGAAGAATATTAGTTTGCATTCTTAACATGACTTGCTGAGTACCAAGTACTCACCCCTTGCAACATACAACACTAGTTGAAGAAGAAGTGACGCCAGCTTTGGAGGAAGAACTTCAGGAGGAACCATCTATGTAGGGAGCGAGCCCAGTTAGTTGCCTGTGGTATACTGGATGGCGCCACGTTGATGCTTTTATTCCGCTGCAATTTATTTCCGTTAATAAGTTTTTCGCCCTGTGTGACGTACTCTTGTAACTTGACCATAAGGTCGAGCAATCAGTTTGGTTATTTTAATTAAAGTACTTTACTATTATCGGGGTGTATGATTGTGCACTTGCAGCTTTGGAGGAAGAACTTCAGGAGGAGCCCAGTCAGTTGCCTGTGGTATACTGGATGGCGCCACGTTGATGCTTTTATTCCACTGCAATTTATTTCCTTAATAAGTTTTCACCCTGTGTGGCGTTCCCTTGTAACTTGGCCATAAGGTCGAGCAACCAGTTTGGTTATTTTAATTAAAGAACTTTATTACTATCGTTGTGTATGATTGTGATATTTACCGATGTTGAGACTGTATGCACTAGCGTGATCCTGGACTAGTGCTGAATACACAGATGGTTCGGATTTGCAAATTTCGGTCCCGACAGAGGTGGTATCAGAGCCATACTGACTGTAGGACTACCCCTTAGTTAGAATGGTCGTAGTGAGGCTGCTCAGGCCGATGCCAATCAAGTCAATCAGGGATAGCGTCAAAACTTGAGGCTGTCAGAGTTCATGAGGACCCATCCGCCCACCTTTTCCGGAAACGCCAATCATTTGGAGGTAGATGACTGGTTAAGGTCAATTGAAAGGGAGCTACACATTACCCAATGTGTGGGAAATGAGAGGGTACTTTACGCCTCTCATCAGCTAGAATCGACTGCAACAGAATGGTGGGAGAATTACTGCGCTACACAGGAAAACCCACAAGATATCACTTGGGAGGAGTTTACCGCCGCCTTCCGTCAGTATCATGTACCAGAAGGAATAATGTACCTCAAGAAGGAAGAATTCAGAGCTTTAAAGCAAGGTAGCCAATCAGTGGCCGATTATCTCAATAAGTTCACCCAGCTCGCTCGCTACGCACCTAAAGACATAGCAACAGACAAGGCCAGGCAGTCCCGCTTCTTAAAGGGACTAAATTCTGGACTACAGGTGGGACTAATTACCCACACCTTTCCTAACTTCCAAGAGCTTGTGAATAAGGCGCTCATCCTAGAGGACAAGTGCAAGGAACTGGATGACCACCAGAAGCGCAGGATGGCACAGCAGAGAGCACGCCAAGGAGGGAAACGCCTGAGAGTTGCCCCAAATCAATTCTTCAGATTCCAGCCGCAGAATGCTGCAAGAATGTTGTCGCCAGCACCGAGACCTACCAACCAGAACTACTAGACACCAACTCTAGCTAGGAACGCCACTGCGAGCAGCCAGCAGAGCACAGTGAAGCGTTGTTATACATGCAACGAACCAGGGCACTTCTCCAACAATTGCCCCAAGAAGACAGCAGGAGTGACCCCGTTCGCTTCAATTTGGGATCAACGCCAGCAAGAGCACCTGCACCAGGAAGAAACCGTGGAGCCGCACAGCCCAGAGGCACAACCCAGACAGTGGTGAGAGGTCGCATCAACCATGTCACCACAGAGGCACTGCATAATGCTACATACGTCGTGTTGGGTAAGTTACTTGTCAACTCAGTACCCGCAACAGTTTTGTTTGACTCTGGAGCTTCGCATTCATTTGTTTCTCGAGATTTTGTTGCTAGAAATGATTTGGGAATTGTGGATCTCAAAGGTATGCTTATATTTCAAACCCTTGGGTCAGAACTCCGATCTCAAGTAGGATGTTCTGGGGTGAGAATAATAACAGATGGGATAGAGTTCCTAGCGAACCTTATTATATTGAGAACCCAGACCTTAGATGTTGTTTTGGGAATGGATTGGTTGTGCAAGCACAAGGCCGTGCTCGACTGTGGAAGAAGGATCATCTCTATTGAGAGCCCTTGTGGAAGAAAAGTGGAATTCCAAGCGACTGCCGTTCGTGAAGGTCAGTTGATGGTCAACAGTACGAAGGCAATCAGCATAGAGGATGTCTCAGTGGTGAACGAGTACCCCGATGTTTTTCCTGAAGATTTACCTGGTATGCCGCCAGACAGAGACATTGGGTTTGTGATTGAGTTAGTACCTGGAACAGCACCGATAGCGAAGAGACCCTATCGGATGTCAACCGAAGAATTGGTAGAGATGAAGAAACAGCTAAAAGAGTTGATGGAGAAAGGATTCATCAAACCGAGTTCATCACAATGGGGAGCGCCAGTTCTGTTTGTCAAGAAGAAGGACGGGAGTTTCAGGATGTGCATAGATTACCGTGCGCTCAATGAAGTAACCGTGAAGAACTAGTATCCGCTACCTAGGATCGATGACCTGTTTGACCAGCTGAGAGGAGCCGGATGTAACACCCCATAAATCTCAACTGTTGTACAAGAAAAATTCGACAGCATTTCCCCTAAAAAAGGACAATACGGAAGCAATTCAAATAGGAATAATATCACGACATCAATACTAGAGACAACGAGTCTAATTCAACCAGGTATCAACCATAAGTATAACACATCTCTAA
This sequence comes from Rhipidocladum racemiflorum, assembly GCA_036346355.1. Lineage (NCBI taxonomy): Eukaryota > Viridiplantae > Streptophyta > Magnoliopsida > Poales > Poaceae > Rhipidocladum > Rhipidocladum racemiflorum. Next base: position 42,722,505 of record CM070577.1, on the reverse strand, counting down.
TGGGACAACCATAAACGAGAACAAGTTTAAAGGGAACAACAATGGGTCTATATGTAATAAAATTGCATCCAACTAATGAATTATTTAAAGCACTAGTTCATGTGAGTCGTGATGACACCAGAAGATTTATTGTGTTGCTAGCCCACCCTTCATGCTTATGACTCACGTGCGCTACCTGGAAACATCAAAACAGCAAGTAGTGAGATTGGGTAATCTCAGCAAGCGGAACAACTAATACAAATAACACATCCACCATATATCTAGCATTCCACATTCCTCATATCCAATACCACATCAAGGAGTCCACACCACTTCAGTAAAATGCATATGATTGTGCACATGCTTATGCCATGATCCTCCCCACCGTGCCCTTTCTCAGGAACACACGGTGTTGTACCGGTACGGTCGCGCACGCTGGCGTCGACAAAACTTCCAATGCATGATTATGCAATTAATGATTCATGCATGAATTCATTCAAAATCGCCCACACTGAGTTCACATGTTTGCCTATCATCTTATAGCATAGATAGAAAGCAAATAACATTGAGATGAAGTATTTAGACAATTCATTAGGTAAACAACATCATTCTTAACATTACTCATGATTCATAGCCAAACCACAACATCACAATGCTAGTCAAGATATTGCAATCCTCAAAGCAAGTGATTAAACCATGTATGATTGCTGTAATTGGAGTTTATAATGAAGGCGAAGCAAACAACGATGTATAGCTTAACAATACAACTACTTCCACTTGCCTTTACCGACGTGGACGATGAACCTAGATGCGCCCAGCAGTGGCACCACCTGAACAAACATTATTTCAGTACATAGCGACATCACAATTGATCACACAATTCAAACACACGCTTCCTACTCCCCGTTCCCATTTAAGCGCCAAAAAACCCCGATCTGTCCGGATCGAACAGCAGCACCCTCTCTTCCCAATTTCGTATCTTTTTTTATACTATTCATAAAAATGCAAAAAAATTACAGTAGCTAGATATTGACGAGATCTACAACTTTCATGAAGGTCAAAAATTTCAATTCCAATGTTAAACATGCCTAAACAACCGTCCAAAACAGTGGACGAAATATGTTTGCAGTTTCTATTCGTCATCTTCCAACAGTGATAACTCTCAGACCGACGGCCCAAAAATTCTGCAAAACATACAAAAGCTAGGTCTCGATGTTATCTACAACTTTCTGGTTATAGGTTTTTGCAGGAAAAAACATATATGTCACGTAAAGCACGAAACAATCCACGCTGCACAATCTCCCCTTTCAGAAACAGCACCACGTGAACAACTACCCTTCTACCCCATCAAAATCCATCCAAATCAAACACCACCAGATCTAATACACTCCTAATCCTAGGTAGAACAGGGGGTAAAAGATCAGGAATTTTACCTTGAGTTCTCCCTTGTGAACCCACGAAGAACGTGCGACGAACACCAAATCTGAAAATCTGCTCGTCCTCCACACCTTCTCGGATCCTCTTCTTGATTTTCCCTTCGAGTTTCGCGGTGTATCCTTGAGCCTCCACGCTGGGAAGAGGGAGGAGGGAGCGGCTGCCAGGGGGGTGGTGGGAGGAGATGCCTAGGGTTGCAAGGGGCGCCACCCCTCTTGAGGGAAAAGTGGGCCGGCCCACTAGGGCGTGTGGAGGAGGGGGTGGGAAGGGGAATTCCCATCCTAGGCCTAGGTTTCCTCAGCCAAAAGACTCCAAATTTAATATTAAATTGCACCCTAAAACTCAATTATTTCATCTCCCAACATTTCCTTCATTCCTTCCGAAACCGAAAGAAGAGAGAAAAAAACCCCTACGGTCACTCCCAAATTCTAAGGCATCACACTCTCCCCTCCTTAAAAGGATTCGTCCCCGAATCTTCCTCCTTTAACTACCGATTTTAAATAGGAGAAAGGAAGACAAAAGATAAATACGTCTTATCCCCAGCATCCTCAAAAAGTAAAGGATACTTCTTCCGCATCTAGTCCTCAAGTTCCCAAGTTGCCTCCCGCTCAGATTGATTGGTCCACAGAACTTTTACATATCTGATGGTTCTCCTCCTCATGACTCGTTCTGAAGAGTCCAAAATTCGAAGTGGATGGCACTCCAAAGTTAAATCTTGCTTAACCGTAATTGGCTCCAGATCAATCTTATGCTCTGGGTCATGGAGATATTTCCATAGCATAGAGACATGGAAGACATCATGCACTCCTCTCGAAGAGTCTGGCAACTCCAGACGGTATGCCAAACTGCCCACTCGAGCCACAACTGGGAATGGACCAATGTACCTCGGGCTAAGCTTGCCAGTGGTACCAAAACGAACAACACCCTTTGATGGAGATACCTTGAGGAGAACTTGATCACCCACCGAAAATTCCAAATCTCGCCTTCTGTTATCGACATAACTCTTCTGACGGCTCTGGGCGGCCAGGAGGTTCCGCTGTATCTCTTGCACCTTCTCGAAGATCTGTTGAACCCAATCCGGACCCTACAATAATTTTTCACCAACTGTATCCCAGCAAAGCGGGGAAACACACTTTCGACCATAAAGCGCCTCGAATGGGGCCATTCGAATACTAGCCTGGTAACTGTTATTGTAGGCAAACTCTACCAAGGCCAAGTGATCCTCCCAACTTCCCTTCCAAGAAAGAACACACGCTCGAAGCATGTCCTCTAGAGTCTAGATGGTCCGCTCAGACTGGCCATCCGTCTGAGGATGAAAGGATGTGCTGAGAGAGAGTTTTGTTCCCAAAGCACTATGCAAGCTCTGCCAAAACAGGGACACAAATCTAGTGTCTCAATCGGAGACAATCGATTTAGGCACACCATGAAGCCTAAGCACTTCCTTCATGTACAAGGGAACTAGATCTGGTGCCGAATTGGTCGTTTTCATTGGAATAAAATGTGCGGACTTAGTAATTCTATCCACAACCACCCAAATGGCATCTCTACCTCGCGGTGAGCGGGGTAACCCAATCACAAAGTTCATAGTGATGTGTTCCCACTTCCATTCCGGAATTTCCAATGGTCAGAATAGGACCTAGCAGGTCTCTTATGCTCAGCTTTTACCTGTTGGCACACTCCACAAGAAGCCACATACTTGGCAATATGCACCCTCATCCTCTTCCACCAGAAACTCTGTTTCAGATCCCGATACATCTTGGTCTCGCAAGGATGAACGGAATACGGAGTCCTATGGGCTTCCCTTAGAATGTCCATCTTCACATCTGATTTCTGAGGCACACAAAGACGGCCTCTAAACCGAATAGAATTATGCTCGTCTATACTGAATTCCCGAGGTTTCCCCTCTGAAATCCTCCGCCGAACCTCCTAAAGCAAACGATCCTGCAACTGAGCCTCATGCACTCGCTCGGGGTATGCAAGACTGAATGATCATCTGAGTCTCATCTTGCGCAACCCCAGCAAAACAGTAAGTGACCTGTCCTCTTTCCAACTCTGCAACCAAGGGCAAAGCAGTCTTGGGGACACCCATTCTACTCAAGGCATCCGCCACGACATTAGCCTTGCCGGAATGATACTGGATCGACACATCAAAGTCCTTTATCAATTCCAACCACCTACGCTGCCGCAGATTCAGCTCCCGCTGGGTGAATATATATTTGAGGCTCTTATGATCAGTGAAAATATCACAAGACTCCCCATAAAGATAGTGCCTCCACAATTTCAAGGCAAAAACCACAGCGGCTAACTCGAGGTCATAGGTGGGATAATTCTGTTCATGAGTCTTCAACTGTCTTGAAGCATAAGCAATGACACAGCCTTCTTGCATGAGCACACAACCCAAACCAATCCTGGAGGCATCTGCATACACTGTATAACGCTTGCCACTCACAGGTAATGATAAAATAGGTGCATTGACCAGTTTGCTCTTTAGCGTCTGGAACTAGTCTCACACTCCCCTGACCAGATGAAAGGAACCCCCTTCTGTGTGAGCCTTGTCATCGGTTTAGCAATGATAGAAAAATTATGCACGAAGCACCGATAATAACCTGCCAACCCAAGGAAACTCCTGATTTCAACATCTGGGAGCTTGGGAATAGCTGACACAAAAAACATTGAGATGAAGTATTTAGACAATTCATCAGGTAAACAACATCATTCTTAACATTACTCATGATTCATAGCCAAACCACAACATCACAATGCTAGTAAAGATATTGCAATCCTCAAAGCAAGTGATTAAACCATGTATGATTGCTGTAATTGGAGTTTATAATGAAGGCGAAGCAAACAACGATGTATAGCTTAACAATACAACTACTTCCACTTGCCTTTACCGACGTGGACGATGAACCTAGATGCGCCCAGCAGTGGCACCACCTGAACAAATATTATTTCAGTACATAGCGACATCACAATTGATCACACAATTCAAACACACGCTTCCGACTCCCCGTTCCCATTTAAGCGCCAAAAAACCCCGATCTTTCCGGATCGAACAGCAGCACCCTCTCTTCCCAATTTCGTATCTTTTTTTATACTGTTCATAAAAATACAAAAAAAATTACAGTAGCTAGATATTGACGAGATCTACAACTTTCATGAAGGTCAAAAATTTCAATTCCGCTGTTAAACATGCCTAAACAACCGTCCAAAACAGTGGACGAAATCTGTTTGCAGTTTCTGTTCGTCATCTTCCAACAGTGATAACTCTCAGACCGACGGCCCAAAAATTCTGAAAAAAATACAGAAGCTAGGTCTCGACGTTATCTACAACTTTATAGTTATAGGTTTTTGCAGGAAAAATCATATATGTCATGTAAAAGACAAAACAATCCGCGCTACACAATCTCCCCTTTCAGAAACAGCACCACGTGAACAACTACCCTTCTACCCCATCAAAATCCATCCAAATCAAACACCTCCAGATCTAATACACTCCTAATCCTAGGTAGAACAGGGGGTAAAAGATTGGGAATTTTAACTTGAGTTCTCCCTTGTGAACCCACGAAGAACGTGCGACGAACACCAAATCTGAAAATCTGCTCGTCCTCCACACCTTCTCGGATCCTCTTCTCGATTTTTCCCTTTGGGTTTCGCGGTGTATCCTTGAGCCTCCACACTGGGAAGAGGGAGGAGGGGGCGGCTGCCAGGGTGGTGGTGGGAGGAGATGCCTAGGGTTGCAAGGGGCACCACCCCTCTTGAGGGAAAAGTGGGCCGGCCCACTAGGGCGTGGGGAGGAGGGGGTGGGAAGGGGAATTCCCGGCCCAGGCCCAGGTTTCCTCGGCCCAAGGACTGCAAATTTAATATTAAATTGCCGCCTAAAACTCAATTATTTCATCTCCCAACATTTCCTTCATTCCTTCCGAAACCGAAAGAAGAGAGAAAAAAACCCCCTACGGTCACTCCCAAATTCTAAGGCATCACACTGGAGTTTTCTCCAAGATTGACCTGAGGTTAGGATATCAACAGCTGAAGATCCAATTAGAGGATATTCCGAAGACCACATTCTTGTCGAGATACGGACATTACGAGTTCACCGTTATGTCCTTTGGATTGACAAATGCGTCAGCTTATTTCATGAACATGATGAACAAGGTTTTCATGGAATATTTGGACAAGTTTGTAGTCATGTTCATAGATGACATTTTGGTCTACTCCAAGACCAGAGAAGAGCATGCAGAACACCTGAGGCTAGTTTTGGAGAAACTGAGGGAACATCAACTCTTCGCCAAGTTCAGCAAGTGTGACTTCTGGAAGGACAAGGTAGAATTCCTTGGACATGTGATGACCGCAGAATGAGTTGCAGTTGACTCAAGCAAGGTGGAAGCCGTGTTACATTGGGAATAGCCGAAGACAGTGACCCAGATCCGTAGTTTTCTGGGGATGGCTGGTTACTACCGCCATTTCATTGAAGGCTTTTCAACGATTGCGAGACCCCTTACGCAATTGTTGAAGAAAGAAAAGAAGTTTATCTGGACGCTGGAATGTGAGAGAGGTTTCCAAGAGCTGAAGAAGCGATTGACATCAGCGTTGGTGTTAGTCCTACCTGATGTTAATCAGAGCTTTGATATCTATTGTGACGCATTGTGCAAGGGACTTGGATGCGTGTTGATGCAAAACCGGAAGGTCGTTGCATATTCATCAAGGCAGCTGAGGCCGCATGAAGAGAATTACCCGACATATGACCTTGAGTTAGCAGCCATAGTGCATGCCTTGAAGTTGTGTCGTCATTATCTGATTGGGAACATATGTGAAGTGTACACAGACCATAAGATTCTTAAGTACATTTTCACCCAATCGGATCTGAACATGAGGCAAAGGAGATGGTTGGAGTTGATCAAGGATTACAATGTCGGAATCCATTAGCATCCCGGGAAGGCCAATGTGGTGGCCGATGCCTTGAGTCGGAAGAGCCATACCTTGAATGTGTTGCTAGCTGGCAGCCAGGGCGAGCTATGCAGTGAGTTACAGAAACTGAAACTGGAAGTCGTACCGGAAGGATTCCTAGCTGCCCTAGAAGTGAAGCCTATCTTGCAGGATCAGATCCGAGAAGGACAGAAGGATGATGACAAGATCCAGAGGATCAAGTCCAAATTGGATGAAGGCAAGGCTAAGGACTTCAAGTTGGATGAGCAGGGTACATTGTGGATTAAAGACCGCATCTGTGTACCGAACAAGAAAGAGTTGAAGCAGTTGATTCTGGAGGAAGCTCATGATTCCAAGTATTCCATTCATCCAGGAAGTGCCAAGATGTACCAAGACCTGAAGGAGAGATTCTGGTGGCCAAGCATGAAACGTGAAGTTGCCGAGCATGTCGCGTTGTGTGATATATGCCAAAGAGTTAAAGCAATGAACCAAAGGCCAGCCGGATTGCTGCAGCCGCTAAAAATACCTAAGTGGAAGAGGAAGGAAATCGGAATGGATTTCATTACCGGTTTGCCTAAAACTCAAGAAGGATATGAATCCACATGGGTAATAGTGGATCGCCTGACTAAAGTTGCTCACTTCATCCCTGTGAAGACCACCTATTCAGGAGATAAGCTAGCGGAGTTGTACATGACCAGGATGGTCTGTTTGCATGGAGTGCCGAAGAAGATTGTATCGGACAGGGGTACCCAATTTACTTCAAGTTTTTGGAATAAGTTGCACGAAGCCATGGGGACCCGTTTGAACTTCAGTACTGCATATCATCCGAAGACGGAAGGACAGACTGAAAGAGTTAATCAGATTCTGGAGGATATGCTAAGAGCTTGTGCATTGGCTTATGCTACCTCTTGGGATAAGAGTCTACCATATGCTGAGTTCAGGTACAATAACAGCTATCAGGCCAGTTTACAGATGTCGCCATTTGAAGCCATGTATGGTCGACCCTATCGAACACCGTTGAACTGGAATGAGATGGGTGAACGACATGTCTTCGGACAAGATATTCTTCAAGAAACCGAAGAGCAGATTGCCGTGATCCAGGAAAGACTGAAGATAGCTCAGTCGAGACAAAAGAGTTATGCTGATAACCGTCGCCGAGATCTAAGTTTCGAACTGGAGGATTTCATATACCTCAGGGTTACACCACTCAACAGAGTTAAGAGATTCCATGCCAAAGGGAAACTCGCACCGCGTTATGTTGGGCCATTTAAGATTTTGAGCCACAGGGGCGAAGTTGCTTACCAGTTGGAGTTGCCGCAGTCGCTGGCAGGAGTGCATGATGTGTTCCATGTATCCCAACTGAAGAAGTGTCTCTGAGTGCCAGATGAGCAAACACCTTTTGAATCGATTGAGTTACAGGAAGATCTAACATATAAGGAACACCCTGTGAAGATTCTAGACAGCAGGGATCGTGTTGGGACCCCGAATTTGCAAATCCGGACCCTCTGTGTATTCAGCACTAGTCCAGGAACGCGCTAGTGCACACAGTCTTAACATCGGTAAATATCACAATCATACCCATCGATATTATCAAAGTACTTTATTTAAATAACCAAAGGGTTACTTGACCTTATGGCCAAGGTACAAATATATGCCTTGCAAGGCGAAACTTATTCAGAGAAAAATAATAGCGGAAAATCAAATAAACTCGTGGCGCCATCCAAAGATACCACAGTGCAACCGAGGCTCGCATCCCTAAGTAGACGGGTCCTCTTGGAAATCCTCCTCCGGCCGGGCGTAGTCTCCTCTTCAACTGGTGTTGTGTTGAGGCAAGGGTGAGTACTTGGTACTCGCAAGTCATGCAATGCAAGCTAATATACTATATGCATGGCTTGGTACAAAGGAATAGCTCAAGGTATATTTGCAAGAAATGACTTTTGACAAGTAATAAAAGTAGATTCAAAGCGAGAAATAAGTAAAGCATAAATAACTTTTCAAGAAGTTTAATAAACATTTTTCCCCATCCTAAACCACATTTCCATCATCTTCATTATTAAACCAACCCAACTTTTCAAATCCAAGTTATTTTCGTAAAATCTAACCCTTGACTGTAATTCCGAGCATTGTCCAGATCGTGGACTCGGCTATTTAAATAGATTCTAAACTCTGCAGAGGTTATGCACTTTACCCACAAGATACAACAAACACCACAAAGGCGAGTTCAGTAACAAAGCCTTTCGGAAGCCTCAAACAACACAGTGGTCCTCTCCGGTTCGTGCTCTACACCATCCCTTCCCTTAGCCAAGGCGAAGTATGGGACCAACACACACCGTTAGATGGGTATCCGGCCACACGCCACGATACGCTCCCCGTACAATCACACAAACGGTGTAATCGACACCCGAGGCTCCACAAGTGAGTCCTTAGCGACTTAGTCAACTAGGGCCGTCCCATTCCAGCCATGTGGTTGCAAGTATGACCAGTTCAAAGGCTTGCAAGGTTAAGTCCTTAGAGTGACCAGGGCAAGACTACCCAAGAACCAAATCAACATCCCCAATGCCACAATCGCCCACCTGATTACTCTTGCCACATGCCCGTCAGCGTTTATCAAACCCCGCTTGATTACCATGCACCACGTGCCATCAACATCACATGATACTTTTCCAAAACAGGTTCGATATATCATTAAGTCAATATTAACATTTGATTGTCCAAAATCATGTCATGAGCACGTAGCGTGTCTAAGCAAGATACTACAACGGTCTAAACCCATGTTGGCAATTTAATAATGTCCAACTAGTAATCCACAACTAGGGTGACAAGGGTCATGGCACATACTTAAATAATCAAGGTGTCATACAAAGAAATTGGTACTTATCTAACCCCATGTTTAAACAAAGTATCTTTCTAATTGATCTAGCATGCAATAGTTTAAATCAAAATAGATTTCAAATAGGATCAACATGGTCAAAGCACAACTTGCCTTCAAAAAGTACTTGCTCTTGGTCTTGAGTTGGATCCTGAATCAACACTTCTCCTTCGAATCCCTCCGGCACTTCAACGTCTACTCGTAAAGCGTGCAAATAGCAAATACCCAAATAAACAATAGGCAAAAACATCCCAAAACTCCAAATAAAATCCATAAACAGAGAGAACATAATTTTCTGGATTTTTAGAAACTGAATCGTCAAATTTGTAGTTTAGACGCAAAATTTATGATTATTTAAAGTTTAAATAATCAATTAAATAATATTACAGAGAAAAACTTTAGTCTAAAAATTAAATAAAATTCATATTTAGGTAGATCTCAATTTTATACAAATTTAGAAATTTGAATCACTCAAATCGGAGTTGAAACGCAAAAAGTTATAAGCGTTTGAAGTTTGAATCTAAATTTGAAATCATTATTCGAATTAATAAATCATTTTCTTTTTTTCGGAAATTAATTATTGCGTCAGCATGGACACGTGGCAGCCTCTGATTGGTCGGTGGCGTCGGCCGGTCCATGGGACGTGGTCCACGCCGGCTCGGGTCCACGGTGGACTCGGTCCACGACTCACGTGAGATCGACATGTGGGACCCATCGTGGCGTCATGGGTGACGTCGGCGCTCGGCCGACAGCCGACATCTTGAGCCCCTCGACACGCGGGCCGCGTGTCGGCGTCTACACGCTGCCAGCGTGCGTGGGCCAGCCGACGCGTCGGTCCAACTTCCCGACACGTGGCGCCAATCCACGGTAGTTGGTTTGAAAATCAACGCGCGGATTAGATCCAGGGGTTAACACGTTGAAACTACTCGTTGATCGTGGGCCGTTCGATTTAGATCGGACGGTCCGGATCTAATCCTATAATAACACTACTCCGACGCGTGGCAATTGTGAACCGTTGGATCTTGATCCAACGGTCCCGATCCAATCGGGTTGGGGACACGTGAACTCACCTCAACCGTCCGATTCGATCGGCGGTTCACCGAAAGCTTCGCGGTCCGGCGATGGCGCGGCGAGGCTTGGGCACCGGAGACGAGAACGATGACGAGCCCGACGGCGTTTAGGGGTTGCTCCGGCGAGATGAATCCTTCCTTCGGGTGCGTCTCGTCACGGTGGTTCCGGATCTGGGCTCCTTCGGCGGAAGACGACGGCGGCGGACCGAGCAAAGACCGCGGCGGTCACTTCCTCCAACTACGGCGAGCTCGCAATCAAGCGGCGGCTCGGCGAGATGGCTCGGGAAACGGGTGCACAAGGATGAGGGCAACCTCGGGGGCGTCTCACGCTTTAAATAGCCTCGGCGTTACGGGACACGGAAACCTAGTTTCCCACGCGCGCGGCCGGCGGAGTCCGGCTTCGGTCTCGGCGAGACGACGACGCACAGCCATCCACGGCACGATCAGCGGCCACGATCGCGCGGGCGCGATCGGTCCGGGCCGGATCTGGCCGAACCGTCTGGCGGATCTCGGTAGCTGGATCTTGATCCAACGGTTGGGATTGATTAGGGTTTTGAGTCGGTTTGATCGAGTCACGCGTGGCTCGGTCGGACTCGAGTCCGACTCGGGTTCCACTTCGGTCGGATGAACGATTTGACCGAGTTGAATTTCCAGATTTAATAATTAAAATAATTCTCGTGAATTCATTTAATTCATTAAAAATAGCAAATGACTCGAGAAAAATTCGAGAAAAATTCGAAAATACTTTGATCATTTTGGACTCAAATAAAATATTTCCAACAAAATTTTATTTGCAAAATTAATTTCTTCAATTATTTCAAAATGGAATAAATTCAAATAAATTCCAAATAAATCCAAATAAATTCCAGAAAATTCCAAAAATTCACCAAAGTGCCAAACCACACATGAATTTAAGAAAAGCAAAATTTTGGGGTGTTACAGATCGGGAGACCAGGAATAAGTCAACCCGTTTCTGCAGACTTCAGTGGAGCAACCATGCAGAGAGTGAAGCGACTTGGGAGCGCGAGGAGGAGTTGAAGAAAGAGTTTCCAAACCTATTCCTTAGTCAGCCCTAAATCTTGGGGACGAGATTCTATTAAGGGGGGAGGTTTGGAACACCCCAATTTTTTTCTTTTCATGAATTTAATTGAAATTTTACACTTTGGAAAATTTTTGGAATTTTTTGGGATTTATTGGATTTAATTTGAAGTTATTCCCTTTTGAGATAATTAAATAATTAAAAGTTTTAAATAAAATTTTGTTGGAAATATTTTATTTGAGTTCAAAATGTCTCAAAGTATTTTCCAGAATTTTCCTGTAATTTTTCTGATTATTTTGTTATTTTTCTCGATTTATTTGAATTTCTAGAAATTAATTTAATTATTTAATCGTTGGAAAATAGCGAATGGGTTTTACTGTTCATCCGACCGGGCCAGACCCGAGCCGGACCAAACCCTAACCCGCGCGACTGTTGGATCTTGATCCAACGGCCAGCGGTGCGCCACGTCACCAAGTCCGAGTGCTCGCCGGATTCCACCGCCGCACGCGTGTGGACCTCGGTTTCTGCGGTTTTCGCGGATGTCGAGGGCCCTATTTAATACGCCGCCACCAACGTGCTCTCCTATTCCGCGTGCTCAGTTTGCCCCAACTCACGCCGACCAAGCCGTAGCCGCCAGCCCGCAATCGCTCACCGTTTCCCGCCGCGTCCGCCGTTCCCCGTCGCAACCAAGCCCAGATCCGGAACCGTCGCGTCAAGCCACGTCGGAGAGGACCATTCACCTCGTTGGAGACACATGGAAACGCTGTTGGCTAGGTCATCATCCCCAGCTCCGGCTAGCCAGCTCCGCCGTGGACATCGTCAACTTCGCGAAGCTTCTCCACTGTCCGATCAAGATCCAACGGCCACGGTATGTCCACGTCACCCCGTACGAAAGCACGTTGCGATTTTTATATCTAATGCTGACCATTGGATTTAGATCCAACGCTTTAGATTGGGCCACGTAGCCGTAAACTGCACCGTGCTAGAAGTAGATCTCAGCCGTTATATCTAGATTGTACGGTTAGGGTTAATCCGCGTTGTAGCGTTAGATGCGATCTCTGCTGTTCGATCGAGATCGAACGGTATAGATTGAGCCACGTGTCAAGCACCAGGTCATGCCGCGTCGCCCCTCGGTGAAGCATAAACCCCATCGGATCTCGACCATCTGATCCAAATCGAACGGTTCATATCAACCGTGTAGATCCAAAACGCGTGAGGTTAGATCCAATCTGGACCGTTGATTTTCAAATCAACGGCCCGAATCAAGCCACGTGTCCGGGAGACGATCGGTCGTGGTCCACACGGGCGCGCCTGGTCGCCACTGACGTCACGTGTGACGACAGCGTGGGGCCCGCGCGTTAGCGGCTCAGCCCACTGTGCGGTGACGTCATCCATGACGTCACGATGACATCATGGTGGGGTCCAACTGTTAAAGCCGTTCAGCCGAGCTGTGATGACGTCAGCAATGACGTCATTAGTGGGTCCCGCGTGTCAGCGACACGTGTAACCGTGGACCGGGTCCACGGTGGACCAAGCCCGAACCGTGGACCGAGCCCATGGTGTGACACTACGGGATGTCAAAACTTTATAAAATATGAATTCGGAGGTTAAAAACTTTACGTTATGCAGTTTAATCGCAGTTCTGGGCCGATTTTGGGAGTTTGGGCCTCTCCGGGGGAGTTTGGGCCTAAGGGGATGAGTCGTGGGCCTTGGTGGGAGGGAGTTTGGACCCATGAGGGAGGGAGGGACCAGGTTGGGCTGCCTTGTGCGCCACCCCCTAGCCTTAGGGTTTCCCCTCCCTTCCACCTCCTAGCCGCCACCCCCATGCGCCTCTCCTCTCCCCATTGCGCCACCTCCCCCTCCACCACCTATCCACCTCCCTTGCTTCCCTTAGGGGAGTTCTCCACCTCCGCGACGAGGAGATCCGGTGGATTTGGAGCGAGGAAGGAGATCGCGCGAACAGGGAGGAGATCCGTTGGGTTTTCGTTCGTCGGGCGAAGGTATGGCCACGGGCATCCTTGGAGTTGGTCTAGGTTCTATTCTAAGGGTTAATATCATGTTTTTAGACCAATTGTTGGTGCTTTAATTGGGTATATTAGATGAAATCTAGAGTGTGCCACGTTCTCTGTTTCGGGCAGCATGAGCAGTCGACCTAGGGTTTGAGTTGTCACCAAATTAGGTTCGGAATTTGGTCGGCCGCTTGTTGAAGAAATTGTAGGTAATTTCAATAACTTTCAGTGGGTATAAAGAATGTCCAATTCCGCCCAGCCGTTTGAAAGTTATACTCATTTTACCGAATGTATTAAAAATTGTGCCATGATTGGAACAATCACGGTATTCTGTAGATTAAACCAATTTAGAGTCCGAATCAATCTTTCCATATACTTAGAAAAAATTAGGAAATTTCCTATGCTACGCGAGGATGTAATCGTTTAATTGATTCGGAGTCTTAGAACCCGAGTTATGCCTTTTGGAAGGCTGCTGTCCCGACGGGACAAAACCTCTGTTTTTGGGTTTTGTGAGTAGTTTACGATGTCGGGGTAGAAGTGTGTTTGCATACTGTTTTGTGGACATGATTGTGAGTGTGTGGTACCTATGTGCAGGTGGTGTGACCCCGGGAGTGCCTTCTACTTCTCGCCAATCTGTCGCCCGTGGTTGAGGCAAGTGTATTGGAATGGGTAGCGAGTTGTAGATTGCTAGTTTTGTTGAGTTGAAATTGAATATATGATATGTTCACATGCCATGCTTTAATGTTTGCCATTGATATGATGAATATGGTTTATTATGTTGTGATGCCATGTGTTAATGTACGAGTTATTTATGATGTTGGCATGTTTGCATACATGGCATGATACATGGCCCGGGCGGTGAGAAAGTCATAACTAGTCCGGGGAAGGTCGGTGAGAAAGTTATGACTATTCCGGAGAGCCAATGAGTAAGTCATACATTGTGATTCCATCCACCGCGGTGTATGGAAGCGAGGAGTAGGCACCCTCCATCTTCGGGATGGAAGGGGGGAAGAGGGTGCACACCGACGGGTGTGTACTCAACCATACCGGTATGAGTTTCCAGGAGATATGTGCATCGCATTGCATTGCATTGCATTGCATTATATGAGGATGTTATATGATGATGATATATGATGATGTCAATGATATGCTTACGCTATGAATATGAAATGTGTATGATGTCGTATGTGAAAAGTGGTGATGAAGGTATTAGAATGTATTTTCTTGTTCCATTGCAATATACTTGCTGAGTGATGAACTCATGCTTGTGTTTATGTTGTTTTTCTTAGGTACCATGAAACCAGCATGCAGGAAAGGGAGCTAGTCACACGTTATCACTTAGCATCACACATATAAACAATGACATGTTCCTTCCTTTAAATTGTGATGGTTAATTTGTGTGCTTGGTTTCCTCATTTACTTCGTTTGGCTCATGAGATGGTTGGAATCTTTATTCTAGTCTTATACTACTGCTAGAACCTTTATTATTGATGATTTAGATGTCATTCTTTATACTATATCCTGTGATCATATTGTTGTTGCTTCAATTCATGGAAAAACAAAGTAGATGCTGCCGAAATTTTCGGTTATAGCATTTATTCCTTTGCTGTAATTTATCTTAATTTATGGTATTTAGATGTTGTTTAGCCTATGTTTGGTAGTATTCGGGCATATTAAATGCCGGGGTGTTACACATGGACCGGATGACGCAAGCATGACGTCATAATTCGATTTTTCAATAGAAAAATAATTCGGTAGAAATTCGATTTCCATGCTGATGTTAGCTAACGCAATAAATCGATTTTTCAATATAAAAATAAATGAATTAGTTCGATTTATTCTTTTATTTGATTTTTCAAACTTCAAACGCTTATAACTTTTGCGTTTTGACTCCGATTTGAGTGATTCCAATTTCTAAATTTTTAAAACATTGAGATCTACTTAATGGTGAATTTATTTTAATTTTTTGACATGAGTTTGCCTCTATTTATATTTATTTAATTAATTCTTCAAACTTTAAATGATTATAACTTTTACGTTTTAACTCCGATTTGGACGATTCAAATTTCTAAAAATTTATAAAATTATGCTCTCTGTTTATGAACTTTATTTGAACTTTTGGACACTTTTTGTCCACTGTTTAATTATTTATTGCTATTTGCACGCGTTACGAGTAGACATTGAAGTGCCCGAAGGCTACGAAGGTGAAGTTTTGACCCAGGACCCAACTGAGGACCAAGAGCAAGTACTTTTTGAAGGCATGTTATGCTTTGACCATATTGCTCCTATTCTTGAAAATTATTTTCATTTAAATTATTGCATGCTAGTTTAATTAGCAATTGTTTTAATTATTTTTGGGAATTAGATAAATGCCAAATTGCAGTATGACACCTTGATTATTAAGTTATGTGCCATGAACCCTTGTCACCCTAGTTGTGGATATTTAGTTGGACACTATTGAATTGCCAACATGGGTATTTAGACTGTTGTAGTATATTGCTTAGACCTGCTACGTGCACATGACATGATTTCGGACAATCAAATGTTAATATTGACTTAATGAGATATTGAACCTATTTTTGAGAAGTATCATGTGTTGTGATGTTGATGATGGCACGTGGTGCATGGTAATCAGTTGGGTTTGATAAATAGATTTAGACCAGGGCAAGTGGCAAGAATGATCGGGTGGGCTATGATTGGCACCGGGGAAGTCGTTTTGGTTCTTCGGGTAGTCTTGCCCTGGTCATCTTAAGGACTTAACCTTGCAAGCCTTTGATCTGAGTCAAGCGTGCAACCACATGTCTGTAATGGGACGGATCTAGTTGAGTAAGTTACTAATAACTTGCATGTGGTACCTCGGGGTGTCAACTACACCTTTTGTGTAGCTTGAAAGGGGAGCGTACCAGGGCTATGGCATGGTACCCGTCCAACGGTATGTCGGTCCCATACTTCACTTTTGTTAAGGGAAGGGATGGTGTATGGCAAAAACCGAAGAGGTTCACTTGTATAGTTTGCGGTCTCTGAAATGCTTTGTTATGATCACTCGCCTTTGTGGTGTTTGACTGTATCTTGTGGGTAAAGTGTATAACCTCTGCAGAGTGTACAACCTATTCGAATAGCCGAGTCCACGGTATTGGGCATTGCTCGGGGATTACAGTCAAGGGTTAGACTTTCATGAAAACAACTTGGACATGAAAAGTTTGGTTGGGTTTATTGATGACGTTGATGGAAATGTGGATTAGGAAAGGGAAAGTGTTTACTTAACTCCTGGAAAAGTTATTGATATTATCTTTACTTTTACTGCTTTCGAATCTACTTATGCTACTTGTTATTCGCTGTTTTAATGCAAATGAACCATGAAATATTCCTTGTACTAAGCCATGCATGTAGAATATTAGTTTGCATTCTGTGCATAACTTGCTGAGTACCAAGTACTCACCCCTTGCAACATACAACACCAGTTGAAGAAAAAGCGATGCTAGCTTTGGAGGAAGAACTCCAGGAGGAACCATCTATCTAGGGAACAAGCCCAGTCAGTTGCCTGTGGTATACTGGATGGCGCCACGTTGATGCTTTTATTCCGTTACAATTTATTTCTGTTAATAAGTTTTCGCCCTGTGTGGTGTACTCTTGTAACTTGACCATAAGGTCGAGTAACCAGTTTGGTTATTTTAATTAAAGTACTTTACTTTTATCGGGGTGTATGATTGTGATATTTACCGATGTTGAGACTGTGTGCACTAGCGTGATCCTGGACTAGTGCTGAATACACAGAGGTTCCGGATTTGCAAATTCGGGTCCCGACAACGGCCTTGGGAAACAAGGAGCTCCTGGGTCGGACCCGAGGCCTAGGTGTTTTCGTTCCCTGGAAAATGGGATTCCCACAAGACTCCGAGTCATACCGGTCTAGGAAGAGAAGCAAAGCTGAGCGTGAGGCATGGCTAGTAGCCATGATTAAGGAAAGGGTAAATGAAAAGTTTGAGGAAAGGATGAAAGCGCAATTAGAGATTCAGCTAAAATGCTTTGAGGATAGGATGACACAAATGAACGCTGCGGACAGGCATGAACAGAAAGTGCAAGGCCGAGAAGCACATGGACAAGTCAGCCCAACTGACCGTCTGAGCAGCTACGCGTCTGTCCCACAGACGGATGTGGATGAAGTCAGATTTCCTCCCGACGACACCAAGGTAATATACATTATATTTCTGCAATGCTTCTTAAATAGACCTGTTTGGTGTGTTAGCTAATTAATTGTGTATCGTTATGTAGGAGGCCATGTCGTGCAATCTCAATCTTGAAGTGAGGCTTGGCAATGCCTCTATTCCTTTGCAGGCTGCTTGGGGGCGCGCGCATCCATCCATTGAAGGGGCACTTGTGCACGATCGTTCCTTAACTCTGGGCTACGCGAAGGTTCAAGTCAACGGTGTACATGAAATTTGCAAGGGCATCACGTCGGAGATGCCTCCAAATGACGAGATTGTGACAATAGGGGATGCCGTCGACACATTCATCCAATGGCCAAAGAAGTCCATCTCCTTCGATGCCTGCCAAGCAGCACCAACGATACAAGCAATACCAGAGTCACATGGTGCTCCGGATTAGATGCTAGCACCAACAGAGCCTACCAAATTGCCTATGGTGTCCTATGAGCCACAGCCGCTCGTGTCGTCTCCTGTGAAGATGAAATTTAGTAGACAACGAGGCAGCGATAAGGGCAAATCAAAAAAGAAGACCAGCTCAAGCTTGTTGGAAATTCCGTTTGTCCTATTGGTGCGGCAATTTGAGCTGGGAAAGCCGTTCGTACTGAAAGAGAACCTGATGAGGACATCACTCCTATGCATACGACCGAGCCTCCTCCAGTTGTGATGCAAGGACCCATCACAAGAGCACGAGCACGGCAATTGAATCAACAGGTGATCTCGTTCCTAAGTGCCCGTGCAGATACTTGTGAGGATGGTATGCTACCTAATGATATTATTGATTATATTGTACTTAGGAACTTTGGAGAGGACCATGAAGGCCTTGGAAACCAGCAAGGACCAAGAGGGAGGCAAGGAGGGTGTCCAAGTCAAGTTGGAGGTTCAATTCATCTCGGAGTCGACTACCTCGGCCACCAGGAGCAGCGTTCACTAAAATCGTCGCCTAGGCCACAAACGGGCTCCGATTTTGATGATCCACATATGCATAGAAAGCTAAGGAGATAAGCTTTACAATGGCACTAGTTTCAGGTCATTTGGACTTTGGAGTCGACGGGAATTTACGTTGCAAGCTGGCGGACAGAATCTGTCCTAGGGTGCTGCGTCACCAATTTGGGCCGTTGGCCCATGTATCGTGTTGGAGTCCAACACGGACACGTCTAGGGTTTCTAGGACGTCCCCTAGCCTTTATATCCAGTAGCCGCCGCTAGGGTTTGCTTTGGGTTTTGCTTAGATTAATTCTGTCTTTGAACAGTATTGCCGTTCATCGGTTTGTGAGACCCCAACTCGTGAGATTCATCCTCAATTTTCAAATTCAGTGCATCTTTCTTGTTCTTGCTTGTGTTCTAGATTCATTGGCAGGGATTAGCCTTCGTGGCGAGGTCAGCCGGGCAGCGCACGGTTGATAACCAGAGGACGTGTGGTGCTGCGATTGCAGGGGTTTTTGATCGTGTCGATCAAGAAGCCGGATCGTGAGTGTCTCGCTCCACCTAATCGACTTATCCTCCACCTGACGGAAGTTCGGGCATCCCTTTACACCCCCATCAGAACCCAACGACACTTTCATTATCCAGCGTTAGATTGCAAGATTGGTGCATGTTACAGGCCACCAAGCCGCTGCTAGAACGGGCATCGAGTATCACGGTCCGCTTCAAGGAGCAACATTTCTTACACGAGAATTCAGGTGGCTACTTTGTAGTCGGCTTCAATGACTTGTTCGATCTGTACAATCTCAACACCCTCGATGCTTCACTCATCAGATGCTGGACATTATAAGTGTGTGCAATCATAGTATAGATTCGTGTCGTACTGATAAATGGCATATATATATTGTGAATCATGTGATGAAAAATTGGCTTGATCATGTGATGAAAAATTGGCTTGATAATGTGCTGAAAAATTGATTAGGTTTAATCTTGCAAAATTGCTTGCATAAAGGGCCAAACATTCAAACATCCAAAAACAGAGACTTTGCATTTGTGCCAGACCAAACATCCAAAAAACAGTGAGTTTCGCATGTATGACGGACCAAAGTCTTTGGTCTGTCATAAACGTGATTTTGATGCTTTTACGCTTGTTCAAGAACTCGTTTTTTCCCATGCATGACGGACCAAATTTTTTGGTCCGCCATACACATGCGTTTTGGCGATCTCGCTTTTCCCATGCATGACGGACCAAATTTTTTGGTCCGCCATACACATGCTTTTTGGCGATCTCATTTTTCCCATGTATGACAGACCAAACTCTTTGGTCTGTCATACACATGTTGATAGCAAACTCATACTTCCCATGTATGATGCATCAAATGTTTTGGTCTCACATACACATGCTTTTGGCGGTTTTGAGCAAAATTGAAATGGTTTGAATTTGAAATTATGAAATTTGTGATGATTTCATGATGCGTGTTTTGAAGTGGACTTTATGCAATGCTCATGTGAGTAGTTGCATGGATTGACCTTGAGTCAAGTCGTGGACTTGTGCTCGGATTTGTTTTGTGGTTTGTTCATGTGCGGTATTGCTCGAAGACGAATGTGGTCGATGACGGACCGGAACTAGGTTCATGGAGGAACCGAGGTTCGGGACTAGGTTCAGGAGGAACTGAGGTCTTGGTGGTCAAGGATGTCATGCGGGACGTTCGGGCTAAGGGAATGGTGCACATGAAGAATGGTTAGTCACGTGAGAATGGCAGGAGGTCATTCGCGTGCAAAGTGTTAGTCACGTGAGTATGGCAGGTGGCCATACGCGTGCAAAGTGTTAGTCACGTGAGTATGGTAGGGTTGCCATACGCGTGCAAGAGTTGTACTCGGCCAGGTTGGGCCAAGTAGAGTTGTGTTGGATACGGATTCCTTCTAGGGAATAGGAATCGTATTCAGAACTCCTTGTGGGTTGGTGCTTTAAATAGGTGGGGGGTCTCCTATTGAAAGGCACCAAGCAGAGCTAAGCGCATCAAGCCTTGAGCTTGGTTTTAGGGTTTGTACTCTTTTGATGAGAGTACTTTAGACAAAAGAAATAAAGATCAATTCTTCTAGTTCCCGCATTGCTTCAACGTTCTCTTTTTGGTTCTTGTTTGCATGCTTGTTCTAGTTCTAGATTGGTTTTTGTTCTTTAAGTTTTATCTTGATTTGATCCATCAAAAACATCTCTAGGGTATTGATCTAGTGTTTCTCAAAGTCTAGTTGATCAATCTTTTGTCGTTCTTGTTTAATCTTGAAGTTTTGATTAGATTGATTCTCGTCAAGTTCTGGATCAGCAAGCTTGCGAAGCTCATAACTTTTGATCCGTAAGTCCGATCGAGCTGATTCTTTTTGGGTTCGATTCATATTGGAATCTAGTTTCTTGTGTCCAAATTTAAGATCAATCTAACGGTTGGATCTCTGAGAATTCGCGTTTTACCGAACCTCTGTCATTCTGTTTTTGTCGAAAACGAGGCAATTATTTGGTTCTGTTTTAGGGGTGAACTTTTAATAGGTCAAGAATTTGGTTTTAGCTTTCGCACAATCATTCACCCCCCCTCTGATTGCTATATTCGTATACTTCGATCCTACAAGTGGTATCAGAGCAAGGTTTCTCTAATCTATCTTAACCGGTGATTAGATCAATGGATCGTTATTCGACAAAACCATGTGTGTTCGATGGTGTTGATTTTCAGTTTTGGAAGGCCAAGATGGAGGCGTTCATCCAAGCACAGGGCTTCACAATTTGGGAGAAGGTCTACAAGCCATATGAAGTCCCTGCAAACGACAACGTCAACGACACCAATCGCACACATGTTGAAGCAAATAGCAAGGCGCGCAACTTGATCATCCAAGGCTTGGGACGCAGCGACTTTGATCGTGTGGTTCATCTTCGATCCGCATATGAGGTATGGAAATCTCTTTGTGATTATCATGAGGGTTCTAACACCACAAAGAGGTTCGCCAAGATATTTACAAAAAAGAATACATGCGTTTTGAGATGAAACCTAGTGAATCTGTAGATGACTTCTTTGCACGTTTCAATAAAATTCTTAGCAATCTACGTGTTGTTGGAGTTAGCTACACTGATGCTGAAAATGCTCGACAATTGCTTAGTGCTTTGGACATGTCAGTGTGGGAGATGAAAGTAACATCTATACAAGAATCTACTACCATGAGCACACTCACATTAGATGTTCTTTACTCTAAGTTGAAAACTCATGAGTTGGATGTTCTTGCCAGGAAGGGTAACATTAAATCAATTGCTTTGATCTCTAACCCTAACATGTCAAATGCAAATTCTTCTTCTAGCTTTGCCTTGTCTTCCATGTCTTCTTTAACAGATGAGCAACTTGAAGAGTTTCCTGAAGAAGATCTGGCACTACTCTCTTCTCGCTTTAACAAAGCTTTGCGAGAATGTGAGAATGAGAAAGAGAGGTGGTCCTCCAAGATGCTATGAGTGTGGTGACCTCAACCATATTCGCACAAATTGTCCTAAGCTTGCAGGAAAAACATCAAAGGAGGAGAAGGACAACGATGTAAGGAATGAGAAGAAAAGGTTCTCGTCAAATGATAGGAAGAAGAAGAGCTTCATCAACCGCAAGGTGGTTCACCGAGTTCTTTCCGCTCTTGAACAAGTCAATTTGAGCGATGTGGACTCGGAGAGCAGCGAAGATGATGCAACTCCAAGCAAGCATGATTTGATAGGATTATGTCTCATGGCAAGCAGCAAGGATAGCTTCACCGAGGACGACCACGACAACGACTTCAATGAGGTAGATCCCTCTTATGATGAATTAGCTATTCTTTGTTGCTCGTCTTGGAAAATTGCTTGACAAACGTGATAAGAAAATTAAGAAACATGATTTCATTATTGAATCATTGAATGCTGAAATTGCTAGACTTAAGACTTTGATTCCTAGTGATGATACTTGCAAATCATGTGACTTAATTTACAATGAGCTCACCTTGCTTAGGAAAGAACATGCTCTTTTGTTGCATCTAAATGAGAAAAATGAGAAACATGTTGTACATGCTAGCTGTTCCACTGATGATTTGCATAGTTCAACTTCTTGTTCTAAATGCTCAACTCTTGAATTAAAATTGAAAGATGCAAATGCTAGGGTTTCTCAATTAATTGATAATTTACTTTCACATGAAATTCTCTCATGCTCAACTTGTCGCATAAGCAAAAGGAAAAGTAGATGTTCCCTGCAATAATTGTTTAACTCTTGCTAAGAAAGTTGATTACTTGCAAAATTCTTTGGAACGTTCACTAATGGCAAGAAGAAGTTGAACATGATTTTGGATCAATCTAAGGTTAGCACAAACAAGAGAGGTTTAGGTTTTGATCCTTATGCCACATATGAAACTAAACCTCGCACTGTTGTTCAGGCTCCTTGCAAAATTGAGTTATCTAATGAGCCTAAGAAAATTGCTTTTTAATCTCTTTGGTTTTTATCTTCTACTATGATGAATGCAAAATGTGCTTCTCATCGTTAAAACCAAACTTCATGCTAAGTACACTTGCACTCATTGTGGTAGAGATGGACATCTAGTAGATTTTTGCTTTAGACTAGCCAGACAACAAAGGAAAGAAATGACTAAGGCTAGGTCTAACTTTAAGAGCACACTTTGCTTCTCACTATGCGCCTAGAGTGTTGAAAACACCTTCATGCTCCTATAAACATGAGAAAAGGAAAAGCTGATTTTGTGCATAAAAATTCTCGTGTTGTGCCTCTTGTTGTCGTCGTGTGTCTCGATCTTTGGATTCCCAAAAATCTCATTCCTAACCCCAAGATCGAGACCTCGACATGTTTTGTTGCTATGTAGGCTTCTCGTGAGGAAGGAGAACATATGGCTAGTGGATTCCGGATGCTCACGCCACATGTCCGATGATAAGAATTGGTTCTCCTCCCTCACTCGTGCATCTCGTGCTGAAAGTGTTACTTTTGGAGATGCTTCTTCCTCTTTTGTTGTGGCAAAAGGTACAAGAAAGGTAAGTGACAAGTTTATGTTCAAGGATGTGGCTCTTGTTGAAAACTTGAAATATAACTTGCTTTCTGTCTCTCAAATGCTTGATGAAGATCTTGAGATAAGCTTTAAGAAAAATGAATGCAAAGTGCTAGATGCTTCAGTGATCTTGTGTTCAAAATTTCTCGTTTTGGAAGAGTCTTTAAAGCTGATTTTGATGCATCACCTTCTTCTAAGCATAGGTGTCTAATTGCCAATGTTTCTAAAGATTTATTCTTTTGGCATCGTAGACTTGGTCATGTTGGTTTTGATCATCTTACTCGTGTAAGTGGTTTAGATCTTATACGTGGCTTGCCTAAGCTTAAGGGTGATAGCAATCTAGTATGTTCTTCTTGTAGACATGGTAAGATGATTGCAGGTTCACATCCACCTCTTACCATAGTGATGACAAACGCTCCAGGACAGCTTCTACATCTTGATACAGTTGGACCATCTCGAGTCCAATCCTTTGGAGGCAAATGGTATGTGCTTGTGATTGTTGATGATTTTTCTAGATACTCTTGGGTATACTTTATGGCATCTAAGGATGAGGCTTTTAGTCATTTTAGAAGTCTTGTTCTTAGGCTTTCTATTGATCATCCAGAGCTCTCAAAGCTATTAGAAGTGATAATGGAACTGAATTCAAAAATGCTTCTTTTGATCACTTTTGTACTGAAAAAGGAATTGATCATCAATTTTCATCTCCTAGAGTGCCTCAACAAAATGGTGTAGTTGAAAGGAAAAATAGAACGTTGGTTGAGATGGCTAGAACCATGTTAGATGAACATCACACTCCTAGAAACTTTTGGGCTGAAGCGATTTCAATCTGCATGTTATGTTTCAAACCGTGTGTTTTTGAGATCAAAATTGGGTAAGACTCCATATGAGCTTCGGTTTGGACACAGCCTACTGCTTTCTCACTTTAGGTTTTTGGATGCAAATGCTTTGTCTTAAAATCTGGAAATCTTGATAAATTTGAAGCTAGATCAATGGATGGCTTTTTCCTTGGATATCCTGCTCATACTCGTGGCTATCGTGTGCTTGTTTTGGAGACTAACAAAATTGTGGAAACTTGTGAAGTTACTTTTGATGAGGCTAGTCCAGGCACTAGTCCAAGTGATGCAGGTACAGACGCATATGTTCAGGGGAGAAAATCTTTGAAGATAATGATGATGTTGAAGATGAGGTCTTGACTCTTTCTAATGCACAACAAGCTGTAGCACCTTTGGCACCTACTACTACATCACCTACAGCTAACCATCCTCAAGCTACAACATCATCTGTACATGCTGAAAATGAAGAAGGAGAAGGAGAAGTCTCAAAAGCCAATGCTCCCTTGCACATTCAGAAAATGCATCCATCTGAACAAATGATTGGAGACCTATATGAGAGAGTCACTCGATCCAGGTTTATTCATTCTGACACTCATACTCATTCTGTTTTAGTTGCTTCTTTTGAACCCAAAGATATATCTCATGCATTATCTGACGAATCTTGGATCAATGCCATGCATGAAGAATTAGAGAATTTTGAACGAAATAAAGTTTGGAAACTTGTCTCACCACCTCCAGATTTTAATGTTATTGGAACTAGATGGGTTTTCAAAAATAAACAAAGTGAGGATGGTGTTGTTGTTAGAAACAAGGCTAGATTGGTTGCTCAAGGTTACACTCAAATTGAAGGCTTAGATTTTGATGAAACCTTTGCTCCTGTTGCTAGAATTGAAGCCATTAGAATCCTTTTAGCTTTTGCTGCATCCAAAGGTTTCAAATTGTATCAAATGGATGTGAAAAGTGCTTTTCTGAATGGCTACATAAATGAGGAGGTTTATGTCAAGCAACCACCTGGTTTTGAAAATCCAAAGTTTCCAAATCATGTGTTCAAACTAACAAAAGCTTTGTATGGTTTGAAACAAGCCCCTAGAGCATGGTATGATAGGCTAAAAACCTTTTTACTTGAAAAGGGCTTTTTAATGGGAAAGGTTGACAAAACTCTCTTTTTACTCAAGCAAGGCAATGATCAACTATTCGTTCAGATTTATGTTGATGATATTATCTTTGGTGGTTCATCTCATGTTTTAGTGTCTGAGTTTTCAGAAACAATGAGGAAGGAGTTTGAGATGAGTATGATGGGTGAGTTGACATACTTTTTGAGATTTCAAATCAAGCAAACAAAGGATGGTACTTTTGTGCATCAAAGCAAATATACAAAAGACTTGCTACATCGTTTTGGGATGGAAAACAGCAAGCCGATCATGACACCCATGGAGAGCACTTGCGCACTTGACCCTGATGAAGATGGTGAGCCGGTTGAATAGAAGCATGATAGGTTCACTTTTGTACCTCACTGCATCAAGGCCGGATATACAATTTGCTGTGTGCTTGTGTGCTCGTTTTCAAGCTTCCCCACGTGCTTCACATCGACAAGCTGTCACAAAAGGATTTTCGTGTATCTTCATGGAACTCAAGATTTTGGCATTTGGCTTTCTGCTTCCTCATGCATTAGTTTGAGATCTTTTTCTGATGCTGATTTTGGAGGATGTAGAATTGATAGGAAGAGCACTTCTGGTTCATGTCACTTCTTGGGAAATTCTCTCATTGCATGGTCATCTAGAAAACAATCTTCTGTTGCACAATCAACTGCTGAATCAATATGTGGTCATTGCTAGTTGTTGTTCTCAAATTCTTTGGATAGTAGCTACACTTAAAGATTATGGGGTTATTTTGGATAGTGTTCCTCTTCTGTGTGATAACACTAGTGCAATTTGCATTGCTAAGAACCCTGTGCAACATTCAAGAACAAAACACATTGACATCAGATTTCACTTTCTTAGAGATCATGTTGAAAAAGGCAACATTGTGCTTCATCATGTGGATACTGAACATCAATTGGCAGACATTTTCACAAAACCTTTGTCTTCTTCTCGTTTTGCTTTTATTCGGGGAGAACTTGGGATTGTTCATCCAATGGGTTTGTTTTGAGAGGGAGTTTCTTTGCCAAGTTTTTTCACTTGATGAGCTCACTTTATCATATTTCTTTATATGTTATGTAATTGAGCTAATATATGATAATCTAATTGTCTCACTTGAACTAAAAATGACATTGTGGAATTCCCATGATCTGATTGCCTATAGCTAAATACTCTGTGATATCTTACTCTTCTAGGCTTGTTATTGAATCTTCTTGACAAATTTGGGCTATGAAGCAAGTGTGTTTTCAGCTTTATTCTTTCATAAGACCTCTTAATCACTCTTGCATGTTTTACAATCAAAGAAAAAGAAAAGAAAAGGGAATAAAAAAGGGGTAGTTAAAAGCTAAAGCTTCGAGTTATTTGCTTCAAGCATGCTTCCCTTAAAATGGTTAAGATGTATGCTTCAAGCATGCCATTCCCTCAAAAACAAGATGTATGCTTCAAGCATGCCAATCCAAGGAAATAAAAGAAGTATGCTTCAAGCATGCCACATGCAGTTTACTGTTTAAAGATTAATTTGGTCTACTAGATTGGAGTTGAAATCACTTGCTCGCCCAGAATTGTTAGTTGTTTCAATTTTTGAGCTTTTGTTCTTCTACTGAGATCTTGCTTAGTACTTGGCTATAGTTGATAAAATTGAGGTTGAGATGCATGTCATTCCCTAACTTCTTAAAATCACATCAAAATCATGTATTTTACATATTATGTGATATATAAGGTTATATGATCGAATGAGCTCATCTTTTCTATTTTGGCACTCCTTTGTTTCTCATTGTGAAATCATTGCTGCAAAAAGAAAAATTTTGAACAAATTCTCTCTTTTGTACTCTTGATGAATCCATTGTCAAAGGGGGAGAAATTTGGGAATCGTTGAAAAGTTTAAGAAAAAGGGGGATTTGTTTCTGGCATTTTGTGAGAAGTTTGGAGATTTTTAGACTTTTTGGACACATTGCACATTCACACACATTTTCCTTCTCAGGGGGAGATTTTGTTTTGCATTTTGGTCAAAGGGGAATTCTGTGTTTTTGATCCTTGATCTTTTGGATTTCAAAATCTTTTGTAAAGTGAATGCCAAATGATCAATTCTATTTGGTGTTGCCAATGTTTTCATCAAGGGGGAGATTGTGAATCATGTGATGAAAAATTGGCTTGATCATGTGATGAAAAATTGGCTTGATCATGTGATGAAAAATTGGCTTGATAATGTGCTGAAAAATTGATTAGGTTTAATCTTGCAAAATTGCTTGCATAAAGGGCCAAACATTCAAACATCCAAAAACAGAGACTTTGCATTTGCGCCAGACCAAACATCCAAAAAACAGTGAGTTTCGCATGTATGACGGACCAAAGTCTTTGGTCTGTCATAAACGTGATTTTGATGCTTTTACGCTTGTTCAAGAACTCGTTTTTTCCCATGCATGACGGACCAAATTTTTTGGTCCGCCATACACATGCGTTTTGGCGATCTCGCTTTTCCCATGCATGACGGACCAAATTTTTTGGTCCGCCATACACATGCTTTTTGGCGATCTCATTTTTCCCATGTATGACAGACCAAACTCTTTGGTCTGTCATACACATGTTGATAGCAAACTCATACTTCCCATGTATGACAGACCAAATGTTTTGGTCTGTCATACACATGCTTTTGGCGGTTTTGAGCAAAATTGAAATGGTTTGAATTTGAAATTATGAAATTTGTGATGATTTCATGATGCGTGTTTTGAAGTGGACTTTATGCAATGCTCATGTGAGTAGTTGCATGGATTGACCTTGAGTCAAGTCGTGGACTTGTGCTCGGATTTGTTTTGTGGTTTGTTCATGTGCAGGTATTGCTCGAAAACGAATGTGGTCGATGACGGGACCGGAACTAGGTTCATGGAGGAACTGAGGTTCGGGACTAGGTTCAGGAGGAACTGAGGTCTTGGTGGTCAAGGATGTCATGCGGGACGTTCGGGCTAAGGGAATGGTGCACATGAAGAATGGTTAGTCACGTGAGAATGGCAGGAGGTCATTCGCGTGCAAAGTGTTAGTCACGTGAGTATGGCAGGTGGCCATACGCCGTGCAAAGTGTTAGTCACGTGAGTATGGTAGGGTTGCCATACGCGTGCAGTAAGAGTTGTACTCGGCCAGGTTGGGCCAAGTAGAGTTGTGTTGGATACGGATTCCTTCTAGGGAATAGGAATCGTATTCGTAACTCCTTGTGGGTTGGTGCTTTAAATAGGTGGGGTCTCTGTTGAAAGGCACCAAGCGAAGCTAAGCGCATCAAGCCTTGAGCTTGGTTTTAGGGTTTGTACTCTTTTGATGAGAGTACTTTAGACAAAAGAAATAAAGATCAATTCTTCTAGTTCCGCTTTGCTTCAACGTTCTCTTTTTGGTTCTTGTTTGCATGCTTGTTCTAGTTCTAGATTGGTTTTTGTTCTTTAAGTTTTATCTTGATTTGATCCATCAAAAACCTCTCTAGGGTATTGATCTAGTGTTTCTCAAAGTCTAGTTGATCAATCTTTTGTCGTTCTTGTTTAATCTTGAAGTTTTGATTAGATTGATTCTTGTCAAGTTCTGGATCAGCAAGCTTGCGAAGCTCATAACTTTTGATCCGTAAGTCCGATCGAGCTGATTCTTTTTGGGTTCGATTCGTATTGGAATCTAGTTTCTTGTGTCCAAATTTCAGATCAATCTAACGGTTGGATCTCTGAGAATTCGCATTTTACCGAACCTTTGTCATTCTGTTTTTGTCGAAAACGAGGCAATTATTTGGTTCTGTTTTAGGGGTGAACTTTTAATAGGTCAAGAATTTGGTTTTAGCTTCCGCACAATCATTCACCCCCCCTCTGATTGCTATATTCGTATACTTCGATCCTACATATATGATCCTTGATTTTGTATATGTATGTAGATACATGATGATGGAGGCAAAAGCAAGGAATAACCGATGGGTTTCTTTGACCACACATGGTGTCGAAGCAAACCATGGACCAAGATGTGCAATTCGTCCATGAGTACGTGGAAAAAGTAATGCTGACTCATTGGGACAAAAGCTTCTTAATTTTACCCTACAACCCGGGGTAAGTGCTTCATCCAGATGCTATACTTGTTAATTTGTACTATATAATGCGGCTTGAAGTTAGGTTCAATGACCATGGCAACATACCTGTGTAGGTTTCACTAGGTTATACTTGTAATTATACCAAGAAAGAACAAGGTAATTTACCTTGATTCCTGAAAGGGCGGCACCCACGACTTAGTGCCTATTAAAAATTTAATCAACACGTCATTCAATATCTACAAAGCTCGTGGAGGGGCATGCAAGCCGGACACAGCGAGGCAGAAGCATATTCATAACTTTTCGATATCCGCTAGTACGCAATAATTAATCCTTCACACAATCCATAATGAAACCTTCAAACTAATTAATCTATTTATATTTTGGCAGTGCCACCAGTAGCCAGTAGGCACTAACCTATGTGGGTTCTACGTTTGCCACAACATGCAACTCCTCGTTGGTACAAAGAAGACCAATGACTTAGAGGTTCGTCAATCTTGAACCATTTGTTTCCACTTATTTATTTTTTATACACACAAAGACTTTACTCTTCCCATTGGTAGAGGTGGCAATGTGCTGAACTTGCATTGGAACAGGCTGACCTACTAAGTATTCAAGGACAACTCTGTGCCTTTTTGAATCGTTATGTCATTAATCCAACCGGCCAATTCCACGCAAACCAAGCTTGATGAGTTGTGAATTTGCAAGACTTCCATTTGGATTAATTTGTGAACCTTGTGTTGTGAATTTGTCGGTTGTAGTTCCGAATTCAATTGGCGAATATGTGAGTTTATTTATGAAATGGATGCGGTGTACATCATAATGTGCAATCAAAGTTGATTTCTAAAATGGATGTGTTGTATATTGTATTGCGTGCCCTGATCGAGTTCATTTCTGAAATGTATGTCATAATATATATATATATTGGTGATGCTACACTGTAGTTTGTTTAAGAGGGCATGGCTAGCATTTCCTGAGGCTAGCCAATTAACCAAAATTGTAGAAAATCTAAAATCAACATCACAGACGGTTCCAAAACTAGAACAGTCTGTGATAAACCATTTATCATAGACGATTATTAGTTTTCAATAGTCTATTATATATGGATCATCACAGCCCCCTGAAACTTTAGTTGTTCATCACTCAGCAAAGTGTAGAACATCTAAAATTGTAGAAAATTATATCCAACTCCCTTTCCCATAAGCCAATTAACCAAATTTGTAGAAAATCTAAAATCAACATCACAGACGTTCGAGTGATGCCAAGTGAAGGCGTGTATCTAACTCCCTTTCCCTTAAGCCATATTAAATGTACCTAAAAAAACATTAAACAACAAGTGTGAGTTCATCACTCAGCAAAGTGTATTGCAATGGAACGAAACAATAACAATTCACATTTATACGTCATTTCGATCACCAATCATGGCAAATAATTCTTGAAGACTTCTTTGTTCACAATCACATATACTTTATAGGAATAAAATGGGCGACCTTAGTCAAGCGATAAACTATAACCCATGTGGAGTCATATCCTCCTTGAGTCTTCGGCAACCCGGTAATAAAGTCCATGCCGATTTCCTCCCACTTCCACTCAGGTATTCTTAGTGGCTGCAGTAATCCTGCCGGTCTCTGATGCATTGCTTTAACTCTTTGGCACACATCACACAACGCAACATGCTCGGCAACTTCACGTTTCATGCTTGGCCACCAAAATCTTTCCTTCATGTCTTGATACATCTTGGCACTCCCTGGATGAATGGAATACTTGGAGTCATGGGCTTCTTCTAGAATCAGCTGCTTCAGCTCCTTCTTATTCGGCACATAGATGCGATCCTTAATCCACAACGTGCCTTGTTCATCCAGTCTGAAATCCTTAACCATGCTGTCATCCATCTTGGACTTAATTCTGCGGATCTTGTCATCATCCTTCTGTCCTTCTCGGATCTGGTCTTCTAAGGTAGGCTTCACCTCCAACGCGGCCAAGAATCCTTCCTGTACTACTTCTAGCTTCAGCTTCTGAAACTCCTTGCATAGCTCATCCTGACTTGCGGCTATCATCATATTCACGGTGTAGCTTTTCCGACTCAGGGCATCGGCCACCACATTGGCTTTTCCGGGATGGTAATGGATTCCAACATTGTAGTCCTTGATTAATTCTAACCATCTCCTTTGCCTCATATTCAGATCCGATTGGGTAAAAATGTATTTAAGGCTCTTATGGTCCGTATACACTTCACATCTGTTCCCAATCAAAAAATGATGCCACAACTTCAGAGCATGCACCATGGCAGCTAACTCTAGGTCATGCGTCGGATAATTCTCCTCATGCGGTCTCAACTTGTCTTAACGCATATGCAACAACCTTTCTGTTCTGCATCAACACACATCCAAGTCCCTGGCGCGATGCATCACAATAAATATCGAAGCTTTGATTGACGTCCGGTAGAACTAACACCGGTGCTGATGTCAATCATTTCTTCAGCTCCTGAAAAACCTTTCTCACACTCCGGCGTCCATGTGAACTTCTTCACCTTCTTCAACAATTGCGTAAGGGGTCTCGCAATCGTTGAAAAGCCTTCGATGAAGTGGCGGTAATAACCTGCCATCCCAAGAAAACTCCGAATCTGGGTCACGATCTTCGGCTGCTCCCAATGTAACATAGCTTCTACCATGCTTGGATCAACGGCAACTCCTTCTGCGGTCATTACATGTCCAAGGAATTCCACCTTGCCCTTCCAGAAATCGCACTTACTGAACTTGGCGAAGAGTTGTTGTTCCCTCAGCTTTTCCAAATCTAGCCTCAAGTGTTCTGCATGTTCATCCCTCATCTTAGAGTATACTAAGATATCATCTATGAACACAACAATGAACTTGTCCAAATACTCCATGAATACCTTATTCATCATATTCATGAAATAAGCTGGCGCATTCGTCAGACCAAAGGACATAACTGTAAACTCGTAATGTCCGTATCTCGACGAAAATGCGGTCTTCGGAATATCTTCTGATCAGATCTTCAATTGATGATACCCCGATCTCAGATCAATCTTGGAGAAAACTCCGGCTCCTCTCAATTGGTCAAACAGATCGTCGATCCTGGGTAGCAGGTACTTATTCTTCATGGTGACTTCATTGAGTGCACGGTAGTCAATGCACATCCTGAAACTCCCATCCTTCTTCTTGACAAATAGAACTGGCGCTCCCCATGGCGATGAACTCGGTCTAATGAATCCTTTCCCCATCAACTCTTCAAGCTGCTTCTTCATCTCCACTAACTCCTCGGTTGACATCCGATAAGGTCTCTTTGCTATCGGTGTTGTTCCGGGTACTAACTCAATCACAAATTCTATGTCTCTGTCTGGCGGCATACCCGGCAGATCTTCAGGAAAAGCATCAGGATACTCATTTACCACTGGAACATCTTCTATGCTGACTGTCTTTACACTGTTGACCATCAACTGTCCATCTCGAACGGCGGTCGCTTGAAACTCCACTTTTCTTCCACACGGGCTCTCAATTGATATGACCCTTCGTCCACAGTCCAATACGGTCTTATGCTTGGATAACCAATCCATTCCCAAGATAACATCTAGGGTCTGGGTTCCCAATATAATAAGGTTCGCAAAGAACTCTACCCCATCTATTAGTATTCTCACCCTAGAACATCCTACCTGAGATCGGAGTTCTGACCCAGGGGTTTGAACTAGAAGCATGCATTTAAGATTCACAATCTCCAAATCATTCTTAGAAACAAAATCTCGGGAAACAAACGAATGCGAAGCTCTAGAGTCAAACAAAACTGTTGCAGGTACTGAGTTGACAAGTATCTTACCCAG
The DNA here is from genome assembly GCA_036346355.1 of Rhipidocladum racemiflorum. Classification (NCBI taxonomy): domain Eukaryota; kingdom Viridiplantae; phylum Streptophyta; class Magnoliopsida; order Poales; family Poaceae; genus Rhipidocladum; species Rhipidocladum racemiflorum. The sequence continues at coordinate 42,689,168 of CM070577.1, read as the reverse complement.
TATGACGTCTGTGGCATTCTGAAGTGCATCTGTGGTCACATGATTGACTCTGCCTCTCACCACGGTCTGGGGCGCGGCTCCTGGCTGTGCTGCTCCGCGGTTCGCTCCTGCTGCGGGTGTCCTAGCTGCTGTCTTCTTGGGGCAATTGTTGGAGAAATGCCCTGGCTCGTTGCATGTGTAGCAGCGCCTCACTGTGCCCTGCTGACTGCTTGCAGCGGTGTTCCTGGCTGGTGCTGGGGTCTAGAAATATTGATTGACAGGTCTCGGTGTTGGCGACAGAGTTCTTGCTGCATTCTGTGGCTGGAATCTGAAAAACTGATTTGGTTCACCTCTCAGACGTTGCTGTGCTCCCTAGCATGATCCCTGCTGTTGCATTCTGTGCTTCCGGTTCTCATCCAGTTCCTTGCGCATGTCCTCAAGAATCAGCGCCTTGTTTATAAGCTCCTGAAAATCTGGGAAGGTGTGGGTAATCAGTCCCACCTGCAATCCAGAGTTCAGTCCCTTCAGGAAGCGAGACTGTCTGGCCTTGTCTATCACTACATCTTCCGGCGCGTAGCGTGCAAGCTGTGTGAACTTGTTCAGGTATTTAGCCACCAGTTGATTTCCTTGCTTCAATGCCCTGAATTATTCCTTCTTCAAGTCCATTATTTCTTCTGGCACATGATACTGGCGAAATGCGGCGGTAAATTCCTCCCACGTGATGTCTTGTGGGTTCTCCCACATGGCGCAGGAGTTCTCCCACCATTCTGATGCGGTTCCTTCCAATTGATAAGAGGCGTAGAGTACCCTCTCATTTCCTACACATTGGGTAATGTGCAGCTTCCTCTCAATTGATCTTAACCAATCATCCGCCTCCAGTGGATTGGTGTTCCCAGAGAATGTGGGTGGATGAGTCCTCATGAACTCTGACAATCTCGAACCCTGACATTGTCCCTGATTGACTTGATTAGCGGCGGCCTGAGTAGTGACATGCTGCATCTGTTGCATCATGGCGTGCATCAACTGGGTCTGTGCAGCAAGGAAAGCTCCAAAGTTCTGCATGTCTACTGGCGATGCTGGTTGGGGTGCAGGTGCTCCATCATTGGGGTTTACTGCGGGGCGAGAACCACTCCCGTTGCCTCCACGGTTTCCGCGAGTGTTCACCATCTGTCGATTACTCCAAGTTTTAGAGACGAGAGGGAACAAGAATAGACAAGTAGTAGAGAAACTTATGCGGGGAAAGGTGGAACTCAAAATCCAACTTTATTATTTAATAATAACTTGGTATGGTTGCTTACAATGCCTAAGGGCCTTGCAACACATACTGTACACTCAGCAAACAATGAAGATCCAAATCGACTAACACACTGGAGTCTAACGCCTCTAAGGGTGACTCTTATTCTATAACGCGACTCGACGAAGGAGTCTCAACTACAGAACCTACGCTCACTCGTCGAGAAAACCTCCACTACCTCCTTGCGACGGGTGCGGCGGCATAGGCGCGAAGCAATCGCCATGCCCCACAACGGCAGTAGTCGAAGAAGCGGCATCATCTTCAGGTTCAGGCTGTGGTGCCGGTTGATGCTCCTATTCAGGTGCTGGTTCCCTCCGGGTCTGGGGCGTTCAACTCTAACACTTGCTCCGGGCCCTGCCCATACAGTGCGGTCTCCAGCTCTGCGATCCTCTCCGCAGCATAGGCGACGTACTCACGAGCATTCTCTATGTGCTTTTTCCCTTCCTCGACCTGCTCGCGAGCCTTCATCAACTCCTGGACTATGTCGTCGAAAAGCTCCTCCTGGGCGACGACGAATCTGGCCAAGTGTGTGGTGGTAGCATCCTCATCTTCTATCGGCTTCCGCTGAGCTCTGCTATCTCGGCGTGGGTGGTGATGGAATACTATGCCTTCCAGCTCTCTGGAGTAAGTGCGAGCAATCTGCTACATCGCTCGATGAGACACCTCCTGGATTCCCATCTCAAACGTCGACCTCCTAGCGGTAAAGTGAAATGGACGACTGAACTTCGTCTCCTCTCGAGCATACACCATGATTTTAACGTCCCATCCGATAACCAGTCCTGCCTGCATGATCGTGGTCCCTCAGTAGAGCGGTCTCTCAAAACCTCCAAGCAACTGCAACATACGCCACAACTCGGCAGCGTAGCCTCCTTCACGCTCGGCGTAGTTGTTCTTCATCAACATCTGCCAAAAGACACTCGCGTAAGAAGTCAAAAAGGTTTTTAAAGCCAAGGGGGGTAGCAAGAGAAATTCAGCAAAAGGGGTATGAAAGGAGAGAAGGGGATAAGTCGAGAATTCATTCATTGTCTTGTCAAATTTTAACTTAGAAAATAGGTTTTATCCTCACTACGACCATTCTAACTATGGGTGAGCCTACAGTCAGTATGGCTCTGATACCACCACTGTCGGGACCCGAATAAGCAAATCCGGACCCTCTGTGTATTCAGCACTAGTCCAGGATCACGCTAGTGCATACAGTCTCAACATCGGTAAATAGCACAATCATACACAACGATAGTAATAAAGTTCTTTAATTAAAATAACCAAACTGGTTGCTCGACCTTATGGCCAAGTTACAAGGGTACGCCACACAGGGTGAAAACTTATTAAGGAAATAAATTGCAGCGGAATAAAAGCATCAACGTGGCGCCATCCAGTATACCACAGGCAACTGACTGGGCTCCTCCTGAAGTTCTTCCTCCAAAGCTGGCGTCACTTCTCCTTCAACTGATGTTGTATTGTGGCAAGGGTGAGTACTTGGTACTCAGCAAGTCATACACAGAATGCAAACTAATATTCTATATGCATGGCTTATTACAAAGGATAGGCTAAAAGGTACAATTGCAGTAGAATGGCAGTAAACAAGTGGCGTAAGTAGATTCGAAAGCAGTAAATGTAAAGATTATATCAATAACTTTTCCAGGAGTTAAGTAAACACTTTTCCTTTCCTAATCCACATTTCCATCAACGTCATCATTTAACCCAACCAAACTTTCCTAGTCCAAGTTGTTTTCATAAAAGTCTAACCCTTGACTGTAATCCCCAAGCAATGTCCAGTGCCGCGGATACGGCTATTCGAATAGATTTTACACTTTGAAGAGGTTATGCACTTTACCCACAAGATACAGTCAAACACCACAAAGGCGAGTGATCGTAACAAAGCATTTCAGAGACTGCAAACTTTACAAGTGAACCTCTTCGGCTTTTGTCATACACCATCCCTTCCCGTAACGGAGGCGAAGTATGGGACCGACATACCGTTGGACGGGTACCATGCCATAGCACTGGTACGCTCCCCTTTCAAGCTACACAAAAGGTGTAGTTGACACCCCGAGGTACCACATGCAAGTTATTAGTAACTTACTCAGCTAGGTTTGTCCCATTGCAGACATGTGGTTGCACGCTTGACTCAGATCAAAGGCTTGCAAGGTTAAGTCCTTAGGGTGACCAGGTCAAGACTACCCGAAGAACCAAAACGACATCCCCGATGCCACTCATGGCCCACCATATCATTCTTGCCACTTGCCCCGGTATAAATCTATTTATCAAACCCATTTGATTACCATGCACCACGTGCCATCCACAATCACAACACGTGATACTTCTCCAAAACAGGTTCAATATCTCATTAAGTCAACATTAACATTTGATTGTGCAAAATCATGTCATGTGCCCGTAGCAGGTCTAAGCAATATACTACAACGGTCTAAATACCCAATGTTGGCAGTTTAATAATGTCCAACTATATAAGTTCCATAACTAGGGTGGCAAGGGTTCATGGCACATAATTAAATAGTCAAGCTGTCATACTCCAATTTGGCATTTATCTAATTCCCAGAAATAATTTAAACAAGTTCTAATTAAATTAGCATGCAATAATTTAAACCAAATTAATTTCAAAAATGGGATCAATATGGTCAAAGCATAACTTGCCTTCAAAAAGGACTTGATCTTGGTCTTGAGCTAGCTCCTGGGTTAATACTTCACCTTCGAAGCCCTCGGGTACTTCAACGTCTACTCGTAATACGTGCAAATAGCAATAAATAAATAAAACAGTACATACACATTGCTCAAAAATTCAAGTAAAGTCCATAAACACGAATATCATAATTTTACAATTTTTTAGAAATTTGAATCGCCCAAAACGGAGTTAAAATGCAAAAGTTATAATCGTTTAAAGTTTAAAGAATCTACTAATTAAATATAAACAGAGAAAATTTCATATTAAAAAATTAATTAAAATTCATATTTAAGTAGTTCTAAATTTTATAAAAATTTAGAAATTGGAATCGTTCAAATCGGAGTTAAAACGCAAAAGTTATAAGCGTTTGAAGTTTGAAAATTGAAATAAATCAATAAACCGAATTAATTCATTTATTTTTCTATTGAAAAATCCGGATTTATTACGTCAGCTGACGTCAGTACGGGATTTGAATTTCCACCGAATTATTTTTATATTGAAAAATCGAATTATTGCGTCAGCATGACGTCAGCGGGTCCATGGACTAGGTCCACGGTTCGGGTCCGGCTCACCGTGGACCCGGCCCAAGGGAACGTGTCACACTGACATGTGGGACCCCTCGGGTGACGTCAGCGCTGACGTCACCGTGCCTCGGCCACACGGTACTGACACGCGGGCCCTACCGTGATGTCACGGATGACGTCATGGAGCCGTTGGCCAGCCGTTGACAAGCGGGCCCCACGCTGACGTCACGCGTGACGTCAGCGGCGACCGCGACTGACCACGCCGGTTCGGCTCCCGCGCACGTGGCTTGATCTGGGCCATTGATTTGAAAATGAACGGTCCAGATTGGATCCAATGCCGCACGTTGCGGTGCAACGCGGCTAATCTGGGCCGTTCGATTTGGATCGGACGGTCCGGCTTCGATCGGGTTTCGCCTCACCGTGGGGTGGCGTGGCATGACCCGGGTGGCGACATGTGGCTCAATCTATGCCGTTCGATTTCGATCGAAAGGCCGAGAGAGCATCTAACGCTACAACGCGGTTAACGCTAACCGTACGATCTAGATCTAATGGCTGAGATCTAATCTAGGCACGGTGCAGTTCACGATCACGTGGCTTAATCTGAGACGTTGGATTTAGATCCAACGGTTGGGATTAGATCTAAAAACCGAAACGTGAAATCTAACGGGGTGACATGGACGAACCTGAACCGTGCGATGAAGATCCAATGGCTGAGAAGCTTCGCGGTTCCGGCGTTGGCGCGGCAGAGCAGCGGCTGCCGGAGACGAAGACGACGACTTCCCAAACGGCGCTTGAGGCGTGCTCCGGCGAGGTGAGTGGGACTCCTAGGTGCGGCTCGTCGTGATGGTTCTGGATCTGGGCTCAATCACGGTGGAGGACGGCGGAAACGGCGGCAAACGGCGGAAAACTGCTATGGAGCACAGATCCAACTTCGGCGAGCTCTAGCGGGCGAACGGCGGTGGCTCGGGCTCGGTGGGTTAGGGCTACGGGTGCGCACGAAAGAGAGGAACACGATGGCGGCGGCGGCGCATTCAATAGGGGTCTCAGCTTCCGTGAAAACCGTGGAAACCGAGGCCCACTCGGCGGCGGCGGCGGAATCCGACTTAGATTCGGATTGGGCGACGTGGCGCAACGCTGGCCATTGGATCAATATCCAACGGTCACGCGGCTAGGGCTCGGCTGGCTCGGTAGGGCTTGAATCCGGTTCAAGTCAGACTCGGACTCGAGTCTGACTCGGGTCGGACTCGGTCGAAGGAACAGTACAAACCCACTCGGCAATTTCCAGCGATTTAATAATTAAATTAATTCCTAGAAATTCAAATAAAGCGAGAAAAATAGCAAAATACTCAGAAAAATTCCAGAAAAATTCTGGAAAATACTTTTAGACATTTTGGACTCAAATAAAATATTTCCAACAAAATTTTATTTATAACTTTTAATTCTTTAATTATTTCAAAAGGGAATAAATTCAAATTAAATCCAAATAAATTCCAGAAAATTCCAAAAATTCACCAAAGTGCAAAATTCCATTTAAATTCATGAAAAGCAAAAATTGGGATGTTACAACCGCCCAGAGTCTTCTCAGAGGCAGACTCAGCCTTCCCCTCAAGTGGAGGAGGAACTTCCACCACCTCCAACCATGGCTCAAGTTCTCGCTATGATCGAGCAGAACCGGCAGGATTAGACATTGATCTTGCAGCAGATTGCTCGCAATACCGCCATTGCCCCGAGCCCTGTCTGAGGTGCCGGTGGGGGAGGACATCATGACGCTGGTGGGCTCGGTGAGTTCCTTCGCACGCAGCCGCCGTTGTTCTCCCGAGCTGAGGATCCACTCAAGGTCGACGATTGGCTTCGGGCCATTGAGCGCAATCTTGCAATTGTTCAATGTCCGAACCATGAGAAAGTCTTGTATGCCTCTCATCAACTTGATGGAGCGGTGAGTGCATGGTGGGATAGCTTCCTCGCCATGCAGCCCGCCTATCGTGTTGTCACGTGGGAGGAGTTCCGCGCAGCTTTCCGCGATGCTCATGTTCCCGTAGGATTTCTAACCATCAAGAAGCGAGAGTTCCTTGCATTGAAGCAGCATGGCAAATCTGTCTTAGAGTACCTTCATGAGTTTAATTACTTGTCTCGGTATGCTCCGGACGATGTATCCACCGACGAGCGTAAGCAGGAGCGCTTTATGGAAGGACTTTCCGAAGAATTGTAGCTGGAGCTCACTGCTCATGAATTCCGCAACTTCCAGCACTTGGTCAACCAAGCCATAGCGGTGGAGGAGAAGTTGGAGGAGTCGTGCAAACGCAAGCGGGCTGCCCAGATTTCAGCAAGCAACAGCTCGCAGCAGCAGCATGCCACTCGTCCACAACATTCCAACTATCAAGCTCCGACACCCCCAAGACCTTCGCTACATGTTGCACATCCACCGTAGCAGAATTTTCTGCCAAATGCTGGTGGAAATCAGCGGGGAAGTAACACTCAAGGTCGCCCAGTTCTTGTGTGCTACCAATGCAAGAAGCTAGGGCACTTCGAGCGTCAATGCCCACAGAAGAATCCAGTGACGTCGGGGGCTCGAACCCCGAATGCAGCTAGAGCCGCACCACCACCGCGGCCAACTTCACCAAGAACCGCACCAGCACAGCAATGTGGCCGCATCAACCATGTCACCGCTGAAGAAGCTCAGGATGCACCGGATGTGTTGTTGGGTACGCTTCTTATCAACTCCTACCTAGCTACTACATTATTTGATTCCGGAGCATCGCACTCATTCATCAAAGAGGGGTTTGCTGCATATAATGTGTTTTCTATTCAACCAATGCATCCACCTCTTCTCATTAGAGCGCCAGGATCGGAGTTGAGAACCGATCAAATTTGTCAGGGAGTTAATATTGAAATTAATGGGGTAAAATTTCTTGCCGATTTGATAGTGATCAGAACGGAGAGAATTGAAGTTATTCTTGGGATGGATTAGCTGTCCAAGCACCAAGGATGCATCAATTGTGCACAAAGATCAATTTCACTCACCAACGCAAGCGGCAAGCAAGTCGTCTTCGCATCAAGTTCTGATTCCACTCATCTCTATGCCTTGAGGGATGAGCCAATTCTTGGAATAAGTGATGTACCAGTGGTATGTGACTATCCGGATATCTTTCCAAAAGAATTACCGGGGATGCCGCCAGACCGGGAAGTTGAATTTGTTATTGAATTGCTACCCGGGACGGCTCCAATATCTAAACGTCCATATCGGATGCCTCCAAATGAGTTGATTGAATTAAAGAAACAACTCGCGGAGCAGCAAGAGAAGGGCTTCATTCGACCAAGCTCCTCACCCTGGTGATGCCCGGTGCTGTTTGTAAAGAAGAAGGATCACAGCTTGCAGATGTGTGTCGATTACCGTCCGTTGAATAAAGTAACGGTCAAGAACAAGTATCCACTTCCACGGATTGATGATTTGTTCGATCAAATGACCAGAGGCCGTATATTCTCCAAGATTGATTTGAGGTCAGGCTATCATGAAATCAAAATTAGAACGGGAGACATTCCAAAGACGATATTCTCTACTCGTTATGGTCTATACGAGTATACCGTCATGTCTTTCGGTCTAACCAATGCACCGACCTACTTCATGAGCTTAATGAATTCGGTTTTCATGGAGTATCTCGATAAATTTGTTGTCATCTTCATTGATGATATTCTCATCTACTCCAAATCTAAAGAGGAACATGAAGTACACCTTCAGATTGTTCTGGAGAAGCTGCGAGAACACCGACTTTATGCAAAATTCAGCAAATGTGAATTTTGGCTAAAGGAGGTTAGTTTCTTAGGCCATGTGCTATCAGAAGGTGGCGTTGCGGTTAACCCGAGGAAAGTACATTCAATACGTAGTTGGGGACAGCCCAAAACCATCACCGAGGTTAGGAGTTTTCTCGGACTTGCGGGTTACAACCGCCGGTTCATGGAGAACTTCTCCAAGATTGCAAAGCCGTTGACCGAACGTTTGAAGAAGGAGAAGAAGTTTTCATGGTTAGCAGAGTGTGAAGTGAGCTTCCAATTGTTGAAAGATCGCTTAACCACTGCACCCGCTTTAGTACTGCTGGATATTCACCAGGCCTTTGACATATACTGCGATGCATCACGCCTCGGACTCGGTTGTGTAATTATGCAAGGAGGCCGAGTGGTAGCATATGCATCAAGGCAATTGATGCCACATGAGATGAATTATCCCACTCATGACTTAGAGCTAGCAGCTGTGGTGCATGCTCTAAAAATTTGGCGACATTACCTCATCGGTAATCGTTGCGAGATCTACACTAATCACAAGAGCTTGAAGTACATTTTTACTCAAGCCGACTTGAACTTGAGGCAAAGAAGATGGCTTGAATTGATCAAAGACTACGACATGGGACTCCATTATCATCCCGGAAAAGCCAATGTCATTGCCGATGCTTTGAGCCGCAAATCACAATGCAATTGTATTTGGGCAGAGCTGGAATTAGAAGCAATGTGCGCTGAATTTTGAAGACTCAGATTAAAAGTGGTTAATCAGGGATTCCTTGCTGTCCTTGAGATTAAATCTAACCTCTTGGACCAGATCAAGGAGGCTCAAAAGACAGACAAAGGCATGGCACTCATCCGAGCCAGAGTCGAGCAAGGCAAAGCTGATTGCTTCACTAAAGACCCCTAAGGTGTCTTATGGTTCGGCAAACGGTTAGTGGTGCCAAATTGTAAGGAGTTGAAGCAGTCCATTCTTAGGGAAGCTCACAACTCCTCGTTCTCTATTCATCTCGAGAGTACAAAGATGTACCAAGATCTTAAGCCAAGATTTTGGTGGACCCGGATGAAGCGGGAAATTGCCCGGTATGTACCAAGATCTTAAGCTGAGTGCGACATATGCCGAAGGGTGAAAGCCGACCATTTGCGTTCAGCCGGTACACTCCAGTCACTACCAATTCCTTCGTGGAAATGGGAGAAAATCAGCATGGATTTCATCACTGGACTGCCCAAGACACCGACAGGTTTTGACTCTATGTGGGTAATCGTTGACCGGTTGACAAAGACTGCTCATTTTCTTCCTGTCAAGGTTAAGTACACCGTAAGCAAGTTAGCAGAGTTGTATCTCTCTCGGATTGTGTCTTTGCATGGTGTTCCCAAAATAATTGTCTCAGATCGAGGTACCCAGTTTACCTCGCATTTTTGGCAATGTCTTCACAAAGCAATGGGGACTCAACTCTCGTTCAGCATCGCCTACCATCCTCAAACTGATGGACAAGCGGAGAGAGTGAACCAAATCCTTGAAGATATGCTTAAGGCTTGTGCCCTTACATACGGCAAGGATTGGGAGAAGTGCTTGCCATTTGCGGAGTTCTCCTACAACAATAGCTATCAAGCTAGTCTCCAAATGTCTCCATTCTAAGCTCTTTATGGAAGACACTGTAGGATTCCACTCAATTGGTCTGAATCCGGAGAAGGCCATCTTTGGCCTGGACTTGGTCATCAATGCAGAGTATCCAGATCTATCATACAACCCGATCTGTCATACAAGGAGTATCCAGATTGCATTCTTGACGAACAAGAGCATGTCACTCGAAATCACACCATCAAATTCTTCAAGGTTCAGTGGAGCAACCATACTCCCGATAAGGCTACATGGGAACGTGAAGATCACCTTCGAGCTGAGCACCCCTATCTCTTCACTGAGGCGATTCAATCTCGATGTCGAGATTCTTTTTAAGGGGGGTAGGTTTGTAACAGCCCAAAATTTGTTGATAGCTAATTTGTGCATGGCATGCTTATATCATTCATATTAGTGGCATGATTAACACTTAATTAAGACTTTATAAATGCTAGCATCATTTTAGTTAAATGAGTATAAATTTATAATGTTCATGACCCTTTAAAAATTGCTACTCATTTGTACCCATGCTTCATTCACCCATAGCCTTTGACATGTGGACCCTACTAGCAACAGAGAGGGAGAAAAATTCTGCACACACTGTGAAATCATGTGCTGAAAAATTGGCTTAGAATTGAATTTGCAAAATGTGCTTGTGCATGTGTGGTTGTAAGGGTTTTGGTTAGATGCTTTGAAGTTACAGAAAATGCCCTTTTTGCGCCGGACCAAATTTTCAAAAATATTAAGTTTCGCATTGGCGCTATACCATTTTTTATGTTTGCACCGGACCAAACTTTTGGTCCGCCATGAACGTGCATTTGGGACATTTGCGCCGGACTAAGCTTTAGAAAAAACAGTAAGTTTTTACATTGACGTCGGGCCAAATTTCCTTTTGCGTTGGACCAAACTAGAGTTCACTTTTCATCTGCCTCGGACCAAAATTTTGGTCCGTGGTGAACGGGTTTGTGAGGCTTGTTTTTGCATGTACGCCAGACCATAAATCTGGTCCATGGTGAACGTGGTTTTTAGCCTTGGTGCCGGACCAACTCACTACAAAAAAATAGTAAGTTTTCTATTTACGCCGGACCAAATTTCTTTTGGTCCGCCTGAATGTTGTTTTGAACGTTTTTGTGCTAGATCAATTTGACAAGCAACAAAGACTTTCACGTGTACGCCGGACCAAGTTTTTGATCTGTCGTGAGTTGCGCCGGAACGGAGTTTGGTCCGACCTGATTGGATTTTTCTAGGGTTTTTGCTCTGTGTGCGCTGGACCAATGTTTGGTCCTTCGTGAACGCATTTTTCTCAGGTTGGTTTGTTCTGTATGCAATGCTCATGTGAGTGATTGCATGCATTGACTTTGAGTCAAGTCGTGGACTTGTGCTCGGATTCGTTTCTTGTTTGTTCATGTGCAGGTGTTACTCGAGGGTGAACGTGGTCGATGACGGGATCGGAACTAGGTTCATGGAGGAACTGAGGTTCGGGACTAGGTTCAGGGAGGAACTGAGGTCTTGGTGGTCAAGGATGTCATGCGGGACGTTAAGGTTAAGAGAATGGTGCACATGAGGAGTTATCAGTCACGTGAGTATGACAGGTGGGCCATACGCATGCAAAGTTGTAGTCGTTTGGCGTAGCTTACTGTAACACCCCGGCATCTAGTATGCCCGAATGCTACCAAACATAAGCTGAACAATATCTAAATACCAAAAATTAAGGTAAATTACAGCAAGGAGTAAATGCTAAAACCCGAAATTTCGGCAGCATCTCCTTTGTTTTAACATGAATAGAAGGAAACACAATAGCATAGCAATATAAGGCAATATGAGAGATATCTAAAAATAGCAATAATTAAAGGTACGACGACCAAATAAGTCTAAATCCAAACATTCAATGCCTCCATGAGCCAAACGAACAAAAGCTAAACCATTAAGCATTAAACATCACACTAGTTTATTGTCAAAACCCAAATGAACGACTTGTGGGACAATTGAGTGAAGCTACGTGTAGAAGTGTGACTATTTCCCTTCCCCTCATGCCGATCTCAAGGTACCTAAAACAACAAGAAAGCACAAGGGACAAAAGACTTCTGAAGGATGTGATACTACGGCGTTCTCCATGGTACTTAATATTTTGGCATTTGGCTTTCTGCTTCCTCATGCATTAGTTTAAGAGCTTTCTCTGATGCTGATTTTGGAGGATGTAGAATTGATAGAAAAAGTACATCTGGTACATGTCATTTCTTGGGCAATTCTCTTCTTGCATGGTCATCTAGAAAACAATCATCTGTTGCACAATCAACAGCTGAATCTGAATATGTAGCTACTACTAGTTGTTGTTCTCAAATTCTTTGGATAGTAGCTACACTTAAAGATTATGGGGTTATTTTGGATAGTGTTCCTCTTTTGTGTGATAACACTAGTGCAATTTTTATTGCTAAGAACCATGTGCAACATTCTAGAACAAAACACATTGATATCATATTTAACTTTCTTAGAGATCATGTAGAAAAAGGAAATATTGTGCTTCACCATGTGGATACTAAACATCAATTGGCAGACATTTTCACAAAACCTTTGTCTTCTCGTTTTGTTTTTATTCAGGGAGAACTTGGGATTGTTCATCCAATGGTTTTATTTTGAGGGGGAGTTTCCCTGCCAAGTTTTTACTTGATGAGCTTACTTTATCATATTTCTTTATATATTATGTAATTGAGCTGATATATGATAATCTAAATTGTTCCACTTGAACTAAAAATGACATTGCGGAATTCCTTGGTCTGATTGCCTATAGCTAAATACTCTATGATATCTTACTCTTCTAGGCTTAATATTGAATCTTCTTGACAAATTTGGGCTATGAAGTAAGTGTGTTTTCAGCTTTACTCTTTCAAAAGACCTTTTAATCTCCTTGCATGTTTACAATCAAAGAAAAGAGAATCAGTAGAAAAGGGTTGTTAAAAGCAAAAGCTTCAAGTTGTGTGCTTCAGGCATGCTTTCCCTAAAAAGTTAAGATGTATGCTTCAAGCATGCCATTCCCTCAAAGAAAAGATGTATGCTTCAAGCATGCCACTCCTACAAAATAAAAGAAGTATGCTTCAAGCATTCCACATGCAGTTTATTGTTCAAAGATTAAACTGGTTTACTAGATTGGAGTTGAAACTACTTGCTCGTCTTAAGTTGTTAGTTGCTTCAATTTTGAGCCTTGCTTTTTCTGCTAAGATCTTGTTTAGTACTTGGCTATAGTTGATTGAACTAAAGTTGAGATGCATGTCATTCCCTAACTTGTTAAAATAACATCAAGTTCGTGTATTTTGCCTATTATGTGAAATATAAGGTTATATGATCGAATGAGCTCATCCTTTCCTATCTTGGCACTCCTTTATTTCTCTTTTGTGAAATTATTGCTAAAGGAAAAAATTCTAAACAAGTTGTTCTCTCTTTTGAATTCTTGATGAATACATTGTCAAAGGGGGAGAAGTTTGAAGATTTTTGGGAGAAGTTTGGAGAATTTTGGAATTTTGGCACATTGCACATTCACACATATTTCGTTCTTAGGGGTTTTTTTTTCTTTTCATCTAGGGGGAGTTTTTCACTTTGCATATTGGTTCATGGGGGAGATTGTGTGTTTTTACTTCGATCTTTGATTTTAAACTCCTTGTTTTCAAAAAACCTTCTTGTGAAGTGAATGCCAATGTCCAATTCTAAGTTGTGTTGCCAATGTTTTCATCAAGGGGGAGATAGTGAAATCATGTGCTGAAAAATTGGCTTAGAATTGAATTTGCAAAATGTGCTTGTGCATGTGTGGTTGTAACGGTTTTTGTGACAACCCAGAATATGACATTTTAGAATTCGGCATTTTGGTACGACTTTATAGCGTGTTTTTTGGGCCGTTTTCGGGTGTTTGGGCCTCTCCGGGGGACTTTGGGCCTTGGGGGTTGAGTTGGGCCTCCGGTGGAAGGGTTTGGGCCCAAGGGGGGACTTTTGGGCAGCCAAATCTGCCCCCACCCCTTGGTGTGCCCCCACTCCCTTTCCCAACCCTAGCCGCCAACCCCTAGCCCCCCCATGCGCCTCCACCCTTCCCCTTCCTCTCCATCTTCCCCCATGGCGCCACCACCTCTCCCCTCCCTTCTCCACCCCCCTTGCTTCCCTAGAGGAGATTCCCACCTCGCCATCTCGTTGATCTCTCCATCGGAAGTCCCCGCGACGAGGATATCCGGCGGTTCAGGCGCGAGGAGGACGATTGGGGAGCCCGGGAGGAAGGATTTCGGCGTTCATCGTTCGTCGGGCCAAGGTATGGCATGGAGAATCCTTGGGGTTAGTCTAGGGGCTGTGCTAGAGGGTATTTGGATGCTTTTAGATCAAGTGGTGGTGCTGTGATTGGGCAGATTAGATGAAAACTAGAGGTTGCCACGTTCTCTGCTTCGGGCAGATTGTGCAGTCAACCTAGGGTTTGAGTTTTCGTGACCTTAGATTCGGATTTTGGTCGGTCGCCTGTTGAGAAAGTTGTAGGTAACTTTAATACCTTTCAGTGGACATAAAGAACTTCCAATTCCGCCCAGCCGTTTGAAAGTTATGCTCTATTTACCGAACGTGTTCAAATCTGTGACGTAGCTGGGACAGAACGTAGTGTTTTATAGATTAAACAACTTTAGATTCCGAATCAGGTTTTCCATATAATTATAAAAAGTTAGGAAATTTCCTAAGCTACGCGAGGATGTACTCGTTTAATCGATTCGGAGTCCTAGATCTAAAGTTATGATAGTTTGAAGTCTGCTATCCCGAGGGGGATAGATTCTCTATTTTTCGTTTTCGGGAGTAGTTTACGATATTGGGGTAGATGGGCAATGGCGTACTGTTTTGTGGGCACGTTGTGATTGTGGGGAATCTTTGTGCAGGTGGTGTGACCCCGGGAGTGCCCTCCTCTTCCCGCCAATCCGTCGCCCGAGGTTAAGGCAAGTGTATTGGGATGGGTAACATGTGGTTTATTTGCTTGTCTTGACTAGATACAATTGTTTCCATGTTATGCTATCTTGCCATGCTTAGTGTTTGCCATGATATGATAAAAAGGGTATGTTAAGATGCTATGCAATGGTTTATGGTTAATGATTATGGCATATGTTGCATACACGGCATGAAACTTGGCTCGGTCGGTGAGAAACGTCATAACTATTCCGGTAAGGTCGGTGAGAAAGTTATGACTAATCCGGAGAGCCATGGATGTAAGACCTACCTCGTGATTCCACCCACGCGGTGAGTGGAAGCGAGGAGTAGGCACCCTACATCTACGGGATGGAAGGGGGACGTGGGTGCACGTCGACGGGTGTGCACTCGGCAATACCGGTATTTGCATCGAGGAGACATGTTCATTGCATTGCATACATGATGATGATGATGATGAAATGACTTCAATGAGGTTGAGATATGAATATGATGTTGCATATGATGTATGACTTAATCATGATGTTAAGTTTGTTATGTAGTGATGATAATATTGAATTGTTCTGTATGACCTATTGCAATATACTTGCTGAGTGATGAACTCATGCTTGTGTTTTATTTTATTTTAGGTACCATGACACCGGCATGTGGGAAGGGGCATTAGCTACACATCTTCACGTAGTTCTAGTCACATTTACCAATTTGAGTCATGATCATAATAAGTGCCATGAACTTGGTGTATGGAATAGTTTAGTGTGCTTGTGATCCTTATTTGCTTAGCTATAGATTATGGAGTGGTTGGATTGGGTTTTATTGGTTTGTGTTGATGCTTTATCCATTGATATTGATGTTTTAGATGTCTTATGCTATGATATAACTTGCTATGTGATTGCTATTGCTCCAATTCATGATAAAACAAAGGAGATGTTGCCGAAATTTCGGTTTTAGCATTTGCGCCTTTGTTGTAATTTATTTTAATTTGTGGTATTTATGTGATGTTTAGTCTATGTTTGGTAGCATTTGGGCATACTAGATGCCGAGGTGTTACAGTTGGTATAAGAGCGGGCTTCAGGTCCATGGTGTATGAACTTAGTGGAATACCATACTGTTAACTAAAATTTTGATGTGGAGTAACCTAGAAACATGGCTTAGGTTATAACTAAAATTTTGCTATAGGATAGCAACCTTAAAACTTATGTATGTGGAATAACTAATTTAAAATTTGAAACACATGGATGCACAATAGTAAAGGGTATGGGTATCGTTGCTTTACGCTTAAATGTTATATTTAAGCCTTGATGTTGAATGTTTTATGTGATAAAGTATGCTGCTATGTGTATGAGATAAATTGATTGAATTGCTCATGTTATCGTGATAAAGTGCGGTTGTGGTGCTGAAGGGTTTCGGTCACCTTTTTGTTTATAGTAAGGTTGTGGTTTGACGGTATGGCCGATTAAAGCCATCACCGAAGAACTATTAACCCTTGTGGGGAAAGAGTGCTTACATTTTCTGTCGCAGTTTGGGTAGTTGATTGGAGTCAAAAAGAAGAGTTAGTGGTGGATTCCTTCAGATGTTCTTTTCCGTCCCGACGGTCGGTTTGGTTGGTTTTCTTGGTTTTAGTTGACTGAAACCAAAAGAAAAGTGTTTGGGTATTGGATTCTCATGGATTGTTCTTTTGGCGGTTTGTGATTTTGTCTTCTTTGGGTGAAGACAAAGAATAAAAGTTTTGTGTTGCGCATCATTGGTCGTAATCTTTGCTTTGACACCCGGTTTTGTTGGTTATTATGGACTGTCTTGGGGAGGAAACTTATGTGGTTGTTGTCCTCCCTATCTGAGAAAAGTGTTGGAGTTTCCCCTTGTGCAGACCTTGAGATTTCTTGAAGAGTTTTGGCTATCAGAGTTGATCTCTCCTGCATTTCTGTTGGAGTTTTGTTTTCTTCCTTGCTTGGAAAAGAGAAGTTGTTTATCAGTGTTCGTTCATGTTCTTGAGCTGTAGTTATCTTTAAAGTTGAGTTCACTACTATGGAGAGGGACATCAGTGGCGGTTCGAAACAGACATCAGTGGCGGTTTTTGAACCGCCACAGATTAAGCGCCACTGATAATCGGATATTTTCAGTGGCGGTTTGAAATTGCAACTACATCTAGCCAAAAAATGCTAGGTAAATAAAAAAAATTGAATCTAAGCTTTGCCATTGAAGAAAGGAAAATCTTAAATAAACTAGATCTAGCCATTAAATTGCAACTACATCACCACAAATGAAGAGAGGAGAACAAATTACTCACCTTGGAACAACCCTACGAAGTAAAAACTCAAGTTTCTTTGCAAACAAAATCTCAGATCTGAAATTTTGCTTTTCTTCTCGGGGAGGAAGATGACCATGAGGTCCTGTAGAGTGCTGTAGCGACTAGTATATATAGGGGGTCTTATTTGTGGCGATTCTAAACAAAAACCGCCACAGATAACTATATTTGTGGCGGTTTTTGTTTAGAACCGCCACAAATAAGCTAATTATCAGTGGCGGTTTTGTCCTCCAACCGCCACTGATAATACCTACATATCAGTGACGGTTTTTCTTACGAACCGCCACAGATAGTGGACTTTTAGTGGCGGTTTAGGGTTAAAACCGCCACTGATAGTTGTCGCAGTATTTCTGGCGGTTATAACCACAAACCGCCACTGATAGTCCACTATCTGTGGCGGTTCGGAACAAAAACCGTCACTAATGATCCTGGCACCGGTTTGCACTTAAGAACCGCCACTGATACTCAATTAGTGGCGGTTCAAAACAAACCGCCACTAATAGGGCGTCTCCTATTTGCAGTTTTGTAGTAGTGGTTGCATCCGGTTCGTCAAGAGTAGGTGACCTATGAAAGTGTTTAGAAAAGTTTATGTCCGTGTTATGTAGTATGTAACAATGTGGTTTATGGAAATGATGTACTCCTAAGTTAATTGGTGAGTTGAAGTAGATAAACGTAATTTTTTATCTTTAGCTTAAGATTAAATGAACTTCTAGTGTTGTAGATTACTCTATAGCAAGAATGATTAAAGGTGTTAATGTACATGCTTAGAATCTGTTGCTTTGCTTTAAAAGTGCTTATGACCCCCGATTATGTTTAAAGTTTTAAACCCTGATGCATAGTTAGAACATTAAGATGATGTAGACTACTGTTATTGTTAAAGAAACTTTGTTGGTTGTTTAAAGATGTTCTAATCTAACGGGTTAATAGAGAAATTTAATCGTGTTTGCTAGTGGCTTTAACTTGGAAGTTAATTAGAGTTGTTATTCATGTTGTTGCAAAATATTAGCATGATTGGTAGTACGCAGTCGTGTTCCTAAAATGCTAGTATCGAGGCCAATTGGAAAGGTATAGGTTTTGTTGTTTGATGATATTATAAGAGCTTCGTGAAGGTCTAACTTATTAAATCTAATTTAATAGTTAGAGTATGTTGTGTAGTGACAATTTTGTTGCAACCTATGTATAGGGTAGCTAAAAGCAATGTTGTTGATTGATGATTATGCAAATTATTGATATTGATGGCTTAGTAGTGGTGGTAATTGCTTAGATTAATTGTTGAAAATCCTTGTTAAAATGGAGGTAACTGTATCATGTTGTGTTGGAGTGGACCATGGATAATTAACATGATGTAGAATTTTATCCTTAATGAATGTATGTCTTAGAATCATAGTTACGAGCTTTGCCTTGTAGAGATAATATTTACTTGTTAAAGTCATTTATTGATTGAACAGGTTCCAATTGTCAAGATGTTGGCGTATGGATGGTATAAAATTAATAGGTAGATCATGCTTAAGTATCTGTTGAAGTACCATGTTTGAAATAGAGAATACGTTGTTATATGATGTGTTGGTCTGTAGGGATCATTATGAGGTAGTATTGGTTAGTTGTCTTTTGGTAATCGTCATAAACTTTATTTATAAGTGTTGGGAAAGGCAACTAGAGGAAGATTGGTTATGTAGCTTTTGGTTGAGTTATGATGGGTTTTCTCGATGAGTAAATAGTGAATATTGAATGTATAAAAGGTAAGTATAGGGTTTCATGTGGAGCTTGTGTCTAAAACCTTTCGGACTGGTTTGATTGTTTGCCATTTTGGTTGAGGGGTTTTCAGTCAAGGTGTTCCATATGCTGTGTTTCAGAGTTTCCCTAAAACTCGTAGAAATTGGTGCAAATAATTGGTTTTGGCTAATTTGTTTAGTTGGTGCTATGAGTATGGATTTACACCCCAAAAGCTTTTGAGTGGATCGCGCCCCTTCGCGTTCGCACTGAATTATCTTTGAAATTAATTTTAAAGGAAGCAGATGGACATAGTGGGTTGTGTTGGAAACTCTTGAGATTTAATTGGTAACTCTTTTTGGCTAGAGTTGGAGTTATTTGTAAAATGTATGTGGTGTTTGCAAGTGCTTTAAAAGGTGGATTTTATGAATGTTTCATCAGTGATTTTGTTAGTGAAGTGTTCCCTTTTTGGAAATGAGTTTCCCTTTCTCGTTGAGAAAATTTTTGGCAATTGTGTGTGCAGATGTTTGACTTTGGAGTTGATGTTCTTTTCCAAAATGCTGATTTTGATTAAAATGCGAGGTTTTGCAAGTTTAGCTTTCGAGAAATGGTGGAATCTGACATGACGTGGTGTGTTCCTGCTAACGGTGTTGCAGTCATAGTCTATATGATGTAGCGCAACCGTCAATGTTATGTGTGTTTCAATCATGTGATACCGAGGAAGTCTTTTGGTGAATGACTTTTCGGTATTGTTGTTACATGATGAGCGAATGGTGAAAACGAAGCATGGCATCGTTTATAAATGTTCAATGATAAATGAGTCGGTGAGCCAGGTCGGTGAGAAAGTCATATATGGATATATGACTAATCCGGAGTGCTCTTGAAAAGTGTGCATTCTTGTCATGTATCGAGATTTCCATTTCTTCCTAGTATGAAAAGAAAGAATGAATAAATTATGGTATTTTGGTTGTGGTGTTAGAGATTTGAGTTTTCTTTGCGATTTGGCTTAGAAAAATAAAATGTGTGCTCTTTGGATGTTACCGGATCCTTTCCAAAGTGGTTTTTAGCGCTTTGGGGTTTGAGTTGTTGTATGTGGACCAATTGGGTTCATGTTTTACGGTTGAGCTTACTCAGTAATGGTACTCTTTGTCCTGGCCCTTTAAGTGGAAGGATGTGAGGGCAAGACTTTCTTAGTAAGAGAAACCTGGTGTGGCCAGTAGTTGATCGTAAATGGTGTAGAAGTGAAGAGTAAAGGAAGGTTGTCTATGTCCCAATTCAAACCTTCTTGGGAGAATTGTGTCATCGATGTGTTCCTCGGTGGGGCTGATTAAATTTTTAGTGGACCACTTGGTGGTTGCTAGTAATTGCTTTTCCTTTTGGAAGTATATTGGATCTTTTGTCGCCGATCTCTAAGCGAGTTGTGTCGACCGATGTGGATTGCTCGGTTGATAATGTTTCTGCGGGTTTTAAGGACCCTGGTTATAAAGTAGGCTTTTCCTTTGATGGTAACGGTGGGTGTTGGCCTAGTTGTAAAAGATGAATCTTTTGCAAGGTTTTAACCCCGTTTGTTCAAGCAATTGGTAGTCTTGGAATGATGTGTCCCGCTTGGTTCGTGTCGTCCTGTTTATGATGAACCACAGTAGAGAGGTTGAGGTGTGAAAGCATTTTTGCACGTGAGAGCTGAAGGGGGATCTAGAGTTGGAGTTAGAGGTTGGTACCGTGTTCTTCTGGAGAGTAGCGTTGGCTAAAGGGATCGGGCACTCTAGTGCCAAGGAATGTATGAAATGAGGAGTGTTAGATTGTTTTCTTTTGTGGTCTGATTTATCCTACCGCTTGGGTCGTGCTGAGACCGTATATGAGTGCTTTGTGTTTCAATGTTGAGTAAGATTCTGGCAAGTTTTGATTGTGAATTATCGTTAGAGCCATCAATCTTTGAGCTTTAGCTCCTTGTTTTTGAGTCCGGGCTAGTGCAAATCGTAGGGGTTTCTGAGCGGGTTCTGAGAAGTGAACCTTAGCTCCCTTAGATTTGGTTGGTTGCGAAGTGGTGTGTCTCGGATTCAGGGTCGAATCCTGTGACGGGGGAGAGAATGTGACACCCCAGAATATGACATTTTAGAATTCGGCATTTTGGTACGACTTTATAGCGTGTTTTTGGGCCGTTTTCGGGTGTTTGGGCCTCTCCAGGGGACTTTGGGCCTTGGGGGTTGAGTTGGGCCTCCGGTGGAAGGGTTTGTGTCCAAGGGGGACTTTTGGGCAGCCAAATCTGGCCCCCACCCCTTGGTGCACCCCCACTCCCTTTCCCAACCCTAGCCGCCACCCCCGAGCCCCCCCCCATGCGCCTCCACCCTTCCCCTTCCTCTCCATCTTCCCCCATGGCGCCACCACCTCTCCCCTCCCCTCTCCATCCCCCCTTGCTGCCCTAGAGGAGATCCCCACCTCGCCATCCCGTTGATCTCTCCATCAAAAGGCCCCGCGACGAGGAGATCCAGCGGTTCCGGCGCGAGGAGGACGATCGGGGAGCCCGGGAGGAAGGATTTCGGCGTTCATCGTTCCTCGAGCCAAGGTATGGCATGGAGAATTCTTGGGGTTAGTCTAGGGGCTGTGATAGAGGGTATTTGGATGCTTTTAGATCAAGTGGTGGTGCTGTGATTGGGTAGATTAGATGAAAACTAGAGGTTGCCACGTTCTCTGCTTCGGGCAGATTGTGCAGTCAACCTAGGGTTTGCATTTTCGTGACATTAGATTTGGATTTTGGTCGGATGCCTGTAGAGAAAGTTGTAGGTAACTTCAATACCTTTCAGTGGACATAAAGAACGTCCGCCCAGCCGTTTGAAAGTTATGCTTGATTTACCGAACGTGTTCAAATCTGTGACGTAGCTGGGACAGAACGTAGTGTTTTATAGATTAAACAACTTTAGATTCCGAATCAGGTTTTCCACATACTTAGAAAAAGTTAGGAAATTTCCTAAGCTATGCGAGGATGTACTCGTTTAATCGATTCAGAATCCTAGATCTAAAGTTACGATAGTTTGAAGTCTGCTATCCCGGGGGGGACAGATTCTCTATTTTTCGTTTTTGGGAGTAGTTTGCGATATCGGGGTAGATGGGCAATGGCGTACTGTTTTATGGGCACGTTGTGATTGTGGGGCATCTTTGTGCAGGTGGTGTGACCCCGGGAGGGCCCTCCTCATCCCGCCAATCCGTCGCCCGAGGTTAAGGCAAATGTATTGGGATGGGTAACATGTGGTTTATTTTCTTGTCTTGACTAGATGCAATTGTTTCCATGTTATGCTATCTTGCCATGCTTAGTGTTTGCCATGATATGATAAAAAGGGTATGTTAAGATGCTATGCAATGGTTTATGGTTAATGATTATGGCATATGTTGCATACACGGCATGAAACTTGGCCCGGTCGGTGAGAAACGTCATAACTATTTCGGTAAGGTCGGTGAGAAAGTTATGACTAATTCGGAGCACCATGGATGTAAGACTTACCTCGTGATTCCACCCACGCGGTGAGTGGAAGCGAGGAGTAGGCACCTCCATCTACGGGATGGAAGGGGGACGTGGGTGCACGCCAACAGGTGTGCACTCGGCAATACCGGTATTTGCATCGAGGAGACATGTGCATTGCATTGCATACATGATGATGATGATGATGAAATGATTTCAGTGAGGTTGAGATATGAATATGATGTTGCATATGATGTATGACTTAATCATGATGTTAAGTTTGTTATGTAGTGATGATAATATTGAATTGTTCTGTATGACCCATTGCAATATACTTGCTGAGTGATGAACTCACTGTAACGTCCCAAAAATTTCTTTTAATATATTCAGTATGTTTATGGGATTATTTGTAATTTTCCAGAATCTACTTGGAAACCTCGCGGGTAAGTCGGATTCGCATTTATTGAACTAATAGTATTAAATAAAGATCAGGCATTTTCGAATAAGCGTAAAATCTAAAATTTTGATGATAATTAAAATAGTTGGTAGACCAAAGTGTTCGCTTCAAATATTTTCGAAAAACATGTTTTATAATGCAAGTCGTTGATTTTTCCTTCTTGAATAGCATAAAGCGCTAACTTTACAAAAATCTGTACAGGTGTCTGATTTTACTAAAATAATTTTTGCGAAAAATCTACACGTCGAAAAATCGCAAAACCAACTTTGTTGATCTCCAACTAGTCCCTAGTATTTTAGAGTTTTTTTTTGGATTTTAGAACCACTCCATTATTTTTTTTTCAACATATCTTTACAACGTATATGCGTATATACCTGTTCGCTTGCACCAGGACGTGAAACTTCCAACTGTTTCAAACTAGTGCGTGCTTGAAGGCCATTTATTCCTTAATCCACGTCGTGATGTCTCCATTTATTCAGCCGTTTCTACTGCTTCCTCTCCCATCGGTTACTAGTCACTCTAATGAGATTTTACTCCAAACGTTTCCGGGCATGCACGTTTCCAGTCTAGCAACGCATGTCCTGGCTTCCTTTTTTTCTTGCGCAGGAGGCATCCCATCTTCCGGCTAATCTTTCCTTTAGTTCCTCCCGTGAGCAATACCTCCAATGGTATCCTATTTGCAAGTTGTTTCCATTTCTATGCATGAGCTTTCCATTTTCTAGCCACAAAGAGAAATTCTAGTGAGTGTTTTTTTTCTCTTCCATCTCCGACGAGTGCTGGAACCGTCGCCGCTGACACCGTCGCCACTGACATCGTCTCCGCCGCTGTCACCGATCACGTGCTCCTCTCGCCACCGCCGCCGTCGCTGTCGACACACTCTCCGGCCTCGCCTTCTTCCGCGTCGACGATCCGCGCTACTACCTGTCGTCGATCGGTACCTTTTTATTTCTTTAGCGCGCACTCTACCTCTATTGATCGATTGATCCTGTCGACGCGTAATCGTGTATATATATGTTAGTATATATACGCATAGGTTAGGCGGATGTATTCTGTAGCCTGCGCCTATACATGTCTACATGTAGGTATACTTGGTCGATTCACGTGTAGATATAGTCGCGCGTAGATATATTCGGTTGCTACGCATGTAAAAATATATATCGTAGCATATTGTTTTGGTACTCTCTTTATTTGACACTAGCAGTATGTATACGTATGGATATATTCGTCGAATCTGCATGTGTATATTCGGCCGTTTCGCAAGTATAAATTTTCTATATGCGAGTATACGGTCATATTAGGTTCTAATACCTTCATCACCACTTTTCACATACGACATCATACACATCTCATATTCATAGCGTAAACATATCATTGACATCATCATATATCATCATCATATAACATCCTCATATAATGCAATGCAATGCGATGCACATATCTCCTGGAAACTCATACCGGTATGGTTGAGTACACACCCGTCGGTGTGCACCCTCTCCCCCCTTCCATCCCGAAGATGGAGGGTGCCTACTCCTCGCTTCCGTTCACCGCGGTGAATGGAATCACTATGTAGGACTTCCTCATTGGCTCTCCGGAATAGTCATAACTTTCTCACCGACCTTCCCCGGACTAGTTATGACTTTCTCACCGCCCGGGCCATGTAACATGCCATGTATGCAAATATGCCAACATCATAAATAACTTGTACACTATCCCATGGCATCATAACATAATAAACATATTCATCATATCATTGGCAATCATTAAGGCATGGCATGTGAGCATATCATGTATTCAAATTCAATCTCAATCAATCTAGCAACTACAACCCGCTACCCATTCCAATACACTTGCCTCAACCACGGGCGACGGATTGGCGAGAAGTAGGAGGCACTCTCGGGGTCACACCACCTGCACATAGGTACCACACACTCACAATCATGTCCACAAAATAGTAAGCAATCCCTCTTCTACCCCGACATCGCAAACTACTCGCTAAACCCAAAAACAGAGGTTCTGTCCCGTCGGGACAGCAGCCTTCCAAAAGGCATAACTCGGGTTCTAAGACTCCGAATCAATTAAATGAGTATATCCCCGCGTAGCTTAGGAAATTTCCCGACTTTTTATAAGTATATGGAAAGACTGATTCGGACTCTAAAGTGGTTTAATCTACAGAAAACCGTGATCTGTTCCAATCACGTCACAGATTTTAATACGTTCGGTAAAACGATTATAACTTTCAAACGGCTAGGCGGAATTGGACGTTCTTTATACCCACGGAAAGATACTGAAATTACCTACTACTTCTTCAACAGGCGGCCAACCAAATTCGGACTCTAAATTGGAGAAAACCCAAACCCTAGGTCGACTTCTCATGCTGCCCGAAACAGAGAACGTGGCAACTTCTAGATTTCATCTAATCTACTCAATTCCAGCACCACCAATTGATCTAAAAACGTGATAATCACCCTTAGAACAGATCCTAGACCAACCCCAAGGATTCCCATGGCCATACCTTCGCCCGACGCACGAAAACCCAACGGATCTCCTCCCGGTTCGCGCCATCTCCTTCCTCGCTCCAATCCACCGGATCTCCTCGTCGCGGATCCCTCCAATGGATGGATCTTCGGGGTGGTGAGGTGGAGAACTCCCCTAGGGGCAGCAAGGGTGGAGGAGAGGTGAGGAGAGGGGTGGTGGTGCAATTGGGAGGAAGGAGGAGGAAGAGGAAGGGTGGAGGCGCAAGTGGGGGCTAGGGGAGGCGACTAGGGTTGAGAGGGAAGTGGGAGGGACGCATATGGGGATAGGGGAGGCGCACCAAGGGCTAGGGCAGCAGGTTTGCTGTCCTAGTCCACCTCCACATGGCCTAATTATGTCGCACTTTCGGCCCAAATAGACCCCCCAAGGCCCGAACTCCCCCGGAAGGCCCAATTCCCCTCCGGAAAGGCCCAAATCCCCCCCGGAAAGGCCCAAACTCCCAGAAACGGCCCAAAAACACGATACAAGAGTCGTACTTTAAGGTCGAGATCGAAAATGACTTATACCGTCATTCTGTAGTGTCACAGAACTAAACTTATTCTCGAAGTTGACTTTTGTTGACCGAACGGACACAGTCAAACAAAAGAGAAGAAGACTGATAGACTAGATTGGGCACAAGGTTATGGCACATGGCCAATGGTCTATCGACCAAGTCTACGAACGAAGTCTAGGTCAATGGTAGATTAGGTTTTCAGGGATAAGACAAGACAAGTGTCTTACCACGATTGAAACAACGGGAAAGATTGCAAAGATAACAACACGGCTCACGATGAACTTAGTCCATTGAACCGGTCTTAGGTTAGGGTTTTGATTCGGCTTTGAAAATGATATGACGATGAGACTAGGCTCACGTAATGATGATAGAGAAGATGAGGACAACGCACTAGGGCTCTTGCATGAATGCACGCATGCGATGACAACGAAGCGATGAGAGACAAGCGTTAACGATGAAGCGTTAACGGTGGAATGTTAACGGCGGAGCGTTAACGGGGAAACATTAACGGTGGAATGTTAACGACGGAACGTTAACGGTGGAGCGTTAACGGTGGAGCGTTAACGGTGAAACGTTAATGGTGGGACATTAACAGTGAAATGTTAACGGCGTAATGTTAACAGTGGAACGTTAACGGCGAAACGCTAACGACGGAGCGTTAACGGTGGAACGTTAACGATGAACGTTAACGGCAATGTTAACGGCGAACGTTAACGGTGGAACGTTAACGGCGGAGGTCAAACAATGATAGGATACTCATGAAACAAGGTAGCGACCGTCGGTGCAACGACATGGCCGCGATAAAACGCTACTAAGGATGGCTAACCGATACGCGAACCAGCGGCAATGGCTAGGTCAAAGACGACGGTTTTAGGCCGGAATCGGCCTCCGACGGCAAACGGAGACAAACAAAATTCTAAGGAAGATCCAAAACAGTACATGATGATCCACCGGACGCGACAACACGACCGGAGCGAACTAAAATAGCCGGCGTCTAAAGGCGACGCGCGGTGACGGCTAAACGGTGGCCTAAATATATAAAAAATTTTGGAGGATGGGATGGTATAAGGGGAATGTATACCACGTAGAACATGGTGATACGAACTCAACGGTATATGCGGATTTTGCGGCGCCCCTCCGGATTGATCACAAACTGCCGATTAACAGGTTTCGGATCTAAACTTTGGACGGCCATAACTTCTAGAATAATTATCGGAACTTGACAAAATTTGACCGAGAGCTAGATGGGACCAAGAGGCACACCGTGACGTAGGTGGCTCGGAGAACTACCTTCTGGAACAACGGGGAATGCGCGAGGATGATTGTCGCTGTCTGAAACGAAGTCTGATCACGGTCTGATCGGAGAAAAGAATTTTCTGCGCAAAATTCAGAGGCCAAAACCGTGAGGCAAGATGTGCATCATGTAGAGGACATCCCCAGGAGTCTACACAAAACAATTCAGCACCTAACTCGAAAAATTGAGGGAGATACGGCCTCAGCAAGATTCGAGATTGAAACGGCCGTAACTTTTGATTTCCGTTGGCCAAATTGGACGCAATTTGAAAGGCAAACAGATGGTACCTAGGAGCACACCATGGCGAAGACGGATCTCGGAAATAGTCAACAAGCTACCCGGGACGCGGCTCCAAAGTTCGGCTGTCGTTGGGCGACATCCGGGCTTTTCGCGGCGGTTTTGGAATTTTAGAAAATTGAGCTGAGGTCTAGGGGACGTGTGTGAGGTCTACAGAGGTTAAGGGTGGCGGCTAGGTCAAGAAAAAAAATTTTGGACGCGTTTGGAGCAAAAACGGGCCTTGTACCGAGCAGTTGGCGCGCACCAACCGGACTCTTGACACATGGCGCGTTGTGGTGGCGACACGTGGCATTTTAAAAAAAAAACGATTCCGAAAATTCAAATAAATCATTTGAGGCAATAAAAATACCCGAAAAATTCTAGAAAAAATCTAGAAAATATTTTGAGATATTTTGAACTCATATAAAATATTTGCAACAAAACTTTATATAAAATTTTCAAAATAATTAATTAATTTCAATAAAAGGGCTTAATACAAATCGATCCCGAATAAATCCAATAAATAGCAAACGAGCTCCGAAAAATCTCAAAAATTACAGAAGAATTTCTTGAAGCACAAGGAATCCAAATAAAATTAAATTTATTTTATTTGAGGTTTAGAATAATCAAATTAAATTGTTTTAGCTTTTAGAAAATTCAACTTAAGCTTTATAAACGCGAGAAAATGAATGAAAATTTTTGGGAAGCTAAACTAAACCAAAAATTTTTGAAAACCCAAATTTTGGGATGTTACAATAATCAATCAAGAGCAAACAGGCAAGCATCCCATTGATCATATTGATCCCATCATTACAAAGTTAATTTCAATTTGTCAAAGTTATTATGCATGTGAATAATTTCAGTAAAATCACTAAATTGTGGGACTTGGTAGATATATCTGAATTTAATGGATTACCTCGATTACAATTGACATGACAACCATGTTAAGCCCTAAGGACATTCTAAACATCGTAGTAAATGTTATTCGGGTATAATTGCTTAATAATTTGCATATGCTTAGACAAGCTAGATAAGTTAATTAAATTAGAAGTAGGATTCAATCAATATCGCTTTGAATCTGGATTATGATTTGGAATTGGATTATGGCTTGGATGCTGATGTTAGGTTCAGAGATCGAAAGAGGTAATTTGGTTTCAAATGGGTGGAAAATGGCTATGTTGGTAAAAATGGAAAATCTATGTGTTGACCCAAGCGAGATGTGCGGTATATAATGGATGAATAATATAATCATGGTGGATCGTACAAGGGATGGACTTGTATGATATTGGATTGGTTTGAGACCCTGGATTTGATGTACAAGGGATGGACTTGCATGTGGGAATTTGGAAGGTCTCATCCGAGTCACCTAAGGACCGAACTTGATATTATCTACTAAGTCAATCCGTACAACCACATGAGCTAGTATGGGATAGCCTCAATCTAGTATAGCAATTGGGGGTCTAAGCTTGTGCCACAATGGTTTGGAAGTGTATGAATAATATTGAGGTTAGATATCATTCGGGGCGGGCCCATCTCCAAGGATATTGGGTGGGGAGTATACCGGTACAACAGTGTATGCCTTACTATGGGGTAAAGGCACTACTACAGAACCGGCCTTCACAACCGGTCTATCACAAGCGGTTTCATGCCAACCGGTTGTAATGTGCGCACCAGAAGCGGTTCGTGGCAACGGGCAGGAGAGGACTTTTACAAGCGGTTTGATACACGAACCGCTTCTGAAGTCTGAGTTATAGAAGCGGTTCGTGTACCAAACCACTTCTGGAAAGTCAGAAGCGGTTTGAAACACGAACCGCTTCTAGAATTCAACCATCAGAAGCGGTTTGTGTTTCAAACCGCTTCTAAAAGACCTCCCGCCCAGCGCATTTTAAACCCTTCTTCCTCCCCGAGCCAACAGTCGAAGAAAGAAGGGCCGAGCACTGTTCTTCCGGGGAGGTGCTGGCCAAATTTTTACTTTTTAAATTGCTGGTGATTTAGCTTCAAATTAAGTGTTTCAAGGTCAGTAAGAACATGTTAGCATCTTTCTCACTTACATATTGCTGTTTTTTATGCATTGGATGTGGAGAAATCATGATTTATTCATGTTCAAATGTGTTGCTTTGCTAGGTCACTCTAGAACATGTTGAATTGTGTATGGTGTGAAGTTGTGCCCCAAAATATATTTTGTATGCTTGCTTTTTTATGGTATGAACATGTATGGTGGAGATCTAATTCAAAGTATGGCATTGCAATGAAGTAATTAGTGGTGTATAAAATAAAAATAGGGAAACATGTGAAGGATAAAAAAATAATTACAAAGGTAGGAAGGGATAAAAAAATAATTAGAAAGGTAGATCTTTAATTGCATGAAGGTGTAGGTGGGGTTGTTTTTCTTGGAGAAGAAAAATTTATATGAAATTATAACTTGGTGTAGATGAACCGGCAATGGATGTACAATGTGGACCGTCGCTCGAGAGAGTTCATTGATGGCGTGCAGGCTTTTCTCGATGCGGCCATTGCATTCCTGCCTTCAGGCAGCTTCATATGTTGTCTGTACGTAGATTGCAAGAACGAGAAGGAGCACTCACAGCGATGGCAGGTTATGAACCATTTGATGATGAGAGGTTTCATGCCAAACTATACCTGTTGGACCAACCATGGCGAAGAAGAGGGAGACGAGGAAGAAGAAGAGGGATTCAACAATATCCCGGACGCCACGCAATGCTATTCCGTCGGAGATACACTCAGCAACTTTGGTGATGATGAGCTGGACCAGATGCTTCGTGACGAAGAGGGAGACTACACAGAGGAAAGACAGTTCGAGAAGTTCCAGCGCATGTTAGAGGACCACAGAACTCCTTTGTACCCAAACTGTGGGCAGGACCACAAAAAGTTGCGTACCACACTTGAACTTATGCAATGGAAGGCCACAAATAGTGTGTCAGACAAGGGATTCGATGAGTTGTTATCACTCATAAAGAAGTTGCTTCCAGAAGATAACACTCTGCCCGAATCTACATATGAAGCAAAGGAAGTCGTCTGTCCTTTGGGATTGAAAGTACAGAAGATACACGCATGTCGTAGCGACTGCATCCTGTATCGCAATGCGTATGCCAATTTGGATGTTTGTCCAGTGTGCAAAGAATCACGGTATAAGGTTAAGAGAGATGATTCAGGTGAAATAGGTGGGGAGCGTAAGAAGAAGAGACCTCCAGTTAAAGTGTTGTGGTATTTCCCTGTGATTCCCCGATTGAAGCGTACGTTTGCTAACAAAGCACATGCCCAGATGATGCGTTGGCACAAAGAAGAGCGTGAGGATGACGGTATGCTTAGACACCCTGCAGATGGCTCATAGTGGAGGAAAGTCGATCGATCGTACCCAGACTTTGCACAAGAGGTGAGAAACATAAGGTTTGGGTTAAGTACCGATGGGATGAATCCTTTCGGAGAGTTGAGCAGCAACCATAGCACCTGGCCTGTTACACTATGTATGTATAACATTCCTCCATGGTTGTGCATGAAGCGGAAGTACATCATGATGCCATTGTTGATCGAAGGCCCAAGCAACCAGGAAATGACATCGATGTCTACCTGAAACCATTGGTTGAAGATCTTGTGACGTTGTGGGAGGATGGTGCACGGGTATGGGATGAGTACAAAAGGGAGTATTTCACCCTACGTGCATTGTTATTTGTAACAATCAACGACTGGCCTGCTCTCGGTAACCTGTCCGGCCAAACTATCAAAGGATATAGAGCTTGCATCCAATGCTTTGATGAAACGGACAGCATGTACTTGAAAAATTCTCGAAAGGTTGTGTACATGGGTCACCGTAGGTTTCTTCCTACGAATCACCCATGGCGGAAGAAGTGCAGGAAATTTAACGGGCAACTAGACCTTCGTGCTAAGCCTTAGCATCGTAGTGGGCCACATGTGCTTGCCATGGTAAAGAATCTGAAAGTAATATTCGGAAAGGGTCCTGGAAGCAAACCTGTGCAGAATGAGGATGGTCAGGCACCAATGTGGAAGAAGTCAATATTCTGGGACTTGCCTTATTAGGAAGTCTTGGAGGTTCGTCACTCACTTGACTTCATGCACATCACGAAGAATGTTTGCTTGAACCTGCTAGGCTACATAGATATGTACGGCCAATCAAAAGATACACTGCAAGCTCGGAAGGACCTTAAACTCTTGGAACTGAGGAATGACCTACATCCGAAAAAGAGAGAAAAAGGACAACATTACCTACATCCTGCGAGCTACACTCTAAGCAAAGAAGAGAAAAAAAGCATGATAGAGTGCCTGAATAGTGTGAAGGTCCCTTCCGGATACTCATCGAATGTAAAGAGACTCATAAACACGAAAGAGAATAAAATCGTACACCTGAAATCCCATGACTGTCTTGTGTTGATGACACAGTTGCTCCTAGTGGCTATGAGAGGTATACTGCCCGAGTGGGTCTGGGGGACAATCACAAAGCTGTGTTATTTTTTCAACGCGATCTCGCAGAAGGTCATCGACCCAGATAAACTAAGTAAGCTGCAGGATGACATGGTACAAAGTGTGGTTTGTCTTGAGATGATATTTCCTCCTGCGTTCTTTGATATTATGGTTCATCTCACTGTTCACCTTGTCAAAGACATAGGTATTCTCGGACCCGTGTATCTGCACAACATGTTCCCTTTCGAGAGGTACATGAGTGTGCTAAAGAAGTATGTTCAGAATCGTTCTCGCCTGTAGGATGCATTGCCGAGGGTTATGGGACAGAGGAGGTGATTGAATTTTGTGTCGATTACATTAATGATCTAAATCCGATCGGCGTCCCTATATCACGCCATGAGGGGAGGCTACGTGGAAAAGGGACACTAGGAAGGAAAGCATTTGCATGCAATGATCTTCTTACATTTAAGCAAGCACATTTCACTGTTTTGAAACAATCAACGGTGGTTGCCCCATATGTTGTTGAGCACAAGAGTATTATACGCCGTGAATTCCCTGGGAGGTCTGAGGATTGGATAACACTGAAGCACATGGATTCTTTCGGCGCTTGGTTACAAAACTACATCCTTTTCAAAGGGTCAGACAATGAACAGTTGCAACGATTGGCACGGGGACCTTCTATTGAAATCGTGACATTCAAGGGGTACGAGATAAATGGTTACACATTTTACACGAGATCCCAGGATAACAAGAGCACCAATCGAGCAATGGTGTCCGTATAGATGCCGAAGACAACAAAGGCAAGGTGGACACATATTATGGTTTCATAGAAGAGATATGGGAGCTTGACTATGGACCTTTAAAGGTCCCTCTATTTAAGTGCCAATGGGTCAAACTGACTTCAGGCGGCGTAAAAGTCGACAGATACGGCATGACAACAGTAAACCTCACGCAAGTCGGCTATAGGCGCGAACCGTTCGTCCTTGCAAATGATGTGAGACAGGTCTTCTATGTAATAGACATGTCAAGCAAACCTAGGAAGCAGAAAGATAATAATAGTAAGCCAAAGCGACACGTTGTTCTCCTAGGGAAACGAAGGATTGTCGGAGTTGAGGACGTCATAGATGAGGAAGAGTATAGTCAGTTCGACGAGCTCCCTCCTTTTGCGGTGCATGTTGACATAAGCCTCCTGAATGACACAGACGTGGATGCTCCTTACATACGTCGCGATCATAACGAATGAAGACTTGTAAAGACATAGTATGGTAGTACTTTAAATGTAGTAGTACTGTATAAACTTATTTATTTGAACTTGTGTGATCATTTTTACACGTGTCCTCTAATGCATTACATGCTTATTTGAAATAAACGTCATGAAATAAACAATAAACAATAAAGAAGCAATAAAGAAATCAAGAATATAAACAATAAACAATAAACGATAAAGAATAAACAATAAACAATAAACAATACAGAATATAAACATTTGAAGTCATGAAATAAACAATAAACAATTTTAAATTGAGTATAAAGAATTGAGAAACAATAAACAATAAAGAAATAAAGAATATAAACATTTGATGTCATGAAATCAACAATAAACAATTTTAAGTAAACAATAAAGAATAGAGAAACAATAAACAATAAAGAAATAAAGAAGAAAATAAAGAATACATGTTCTTATATGTGTCATAGTACATATGTTGTACATAAACAATTTTAAATAATTAATATATGTTGTATGTAAGAAAATAAAGAATACATGTTGTTATATATGTATATAGAGTAGAGAAAAAATTTTTTTAAAAAGAATGGCCTGCGGGGCGCGAGTGGGGCTCGAACACCGGTCGGCTGGCCACGAGACCGCACTCAAGCGCCCGCGCTAGCCAGGGGGAAGAAGAGAGTTCTTGTTAACCGGCATAGGTTACTCATTGTTTTAAGTCTTACTTGTCGGTCCTTTTACAAGCGGTTCGTAGTCCAAACCGCTTGTGGAGATATATTCTACAAGCGGTTCCAATTAATAACCGCTTGTAGAACTCTCTCTACAATCGGTTTGAATTACGAACCGCTTGTAGAACTCTCTCTCTACAAGCGGTTTGAATTACAAACCGCTTGTAGAACTCTCTACAAGCGGTTCAAATTACGAACCGCTTGTACTGGTCACGTTTACAAGCGGTTCAAATTACGAACCGCTTGTAAAAGTGGTTTCCCATATATATACTTGCGCTCTCTCACACTTGGTCACAACTCCAAATTTCGCCAAGTCCCGCGCCGTCGACGCCTGACGCCGTGCGCGCCCTGCTCGCCTCCTCTGCGCACCGCGCCGACGCCACCTCCGTCACTGCGCCGGACTCTTCCGCGACCACGCCGACGTCGCCCTGCGCCACCCCACCCCGGAGGAGCTAGGTACCGACGTCTCTACACCCCCAGCTCGCTCTCTCACTGTTGCCCCTAAGGTGTTCGACGAAATGCCCACAAGGCGTTTTCATGTATATTGGTATGTATGTTGACATATATAGTATGTTGGTATGTTGGTGATGGTATATGTGTGTATGTTGGTATGTTGGTGATGGTATATGTATGTATATTGGTATGTATATGTATGTTGGTATGTTGGTGACGGTATATGTGTGTATGTTGGTATGTTGGTGATGGTATATGTATGTATATTGGTATGTATATGTATGTTGGTATGTTGGTGATGGTATATGTGTGTTGGTGATGGTATATGTTTGTTTGTATGTATATTGGTATGTATGTTGACATATATAGTATGTTGGTATGTATGTTGGTGATGTTATATGTATGTTGGTATGTATATTGGTATGTATGTTGACATAGTATGGTGGTATACGTATATATGTGCGTGAGAAACCTAGAGTTTTTCGTCCTTGCATTCGCCTCCCATCCTGCGTGTCCCGATCGGCCGATAAAGCACGATGAAATCGGAGCTCCGCGAGGCCTCGCCCCCGCCTTCGCCCACAAGCGCTGTTCTTCCTCCTCCCGCCGCAGCCGCAGCCTCTCTCCCCGCTGAGCCCTCACCTCCTCCATTCCTCCCCTTCCTTTCCCTCTCCCTCCCTTGCCGCCCAATATGAGGACGTCGGCGTTACTTGACTAATTGAAATTTCACCGGCTGGATCTCACAGGGATCTTCTTCCACTACAATATCTCAATTCTGGGCTTTATCCGACAAAATTCCTTATAATGCTTTTTGCTAAAATTTTCATACGTTGCTAGCTCTTGTTGCCTGCTAAGTAGTTCCAATGCTATTGATATGTATTTGCCCCTGACATACTTTTTGCTACTTTGAAGTACAGTTGAATACTTGTGTTCTTGTGGGTGGTGATGTGCATTCGTTTTTGAAATTAGGATAGATGGCAGAACCAACACGTGGTGACCCTAATTTCGACGAGGAAGAACAGTTCCTGTTAGACTCCATCTGCGGCTACGATGTTGATGCGGCTGCCGATGTGGCTATTGGCGATGCAGCCGCTCTGGCCGGAAACACTGGTTCTGGCGAGAACATAGATACCGTTGACACCGAGGTATTGTGAGAAGAATATAATCCCCGTGGGCATGTTAATTAATCGCAATTCATTATTAGAATACACTCTGACATGTTATATATATATATATATGTTTGTGTATTTAAAGCCTGGTACATCGAGCAACCAATCCAAGAATCGGGGACCTAACAAGAAGCCGTCCACAAAGCATGTGTTTACCGACGTTGGCAATGATGGGAAGCCGATTGCCCCTCTGTCAGCAGTTGGGCCGTTCAACAACGCTTGCGGTTACCACGTAAGGGATCACGTCCCAATTAGCATCAAGAAATGGGCCGAAGTTCCTCAAGCTACCAAGGACCTCCTCTGGCAAGATATTATGGAAAATTTCACATTTCCTGAAGGGTCCAGAGACAAGGCCAAGAATTACACTTTGAAGAAGATGGCACTCTCATTTCAGTCATGGAAGTCGGGTTTAAG
This sequence comes from Rhipidocladum racemiflorum, assembly GCA_036346355.1. Taxonomy (NCBI): domain Eukaryota; kingdom Viridiplantae; phylum Streptophyta; class Magnoliopsida; order Poales; family Poaceae; genus Rhipidocladum; species Rhipidocladum racemiflorum. Next base: position 42,653,429 of record CM070577.1, on the reverse strand, counting down.
CAAAAAGTACGTGCAGAAGGGAGAAAGACCTGACTTCAACCAATTTCCTAATCTTGCCGATCACTGGGAAGCATTCGAGGAGTACAAGCTGTCAGCTGAAGGCCAGTCTGCAAGTCAGAAGAATAAGACCAATGCACAGATGAAGAAATACCACCACCATCTCGGCACCGGTGGTTACCTGAAGGCTGTACCGAAATGGGAAAAGAAAGAAGAAGAATTAATGGCCAAGGACATCACACCGGCTACTATTTTGTGGGAAGACCGCCTGCGTAATTGGTTCATGGAGTCACGGGGGCCTTGCAGATGATGGCAGCTTCTTGATGCTACTAGTCAGGCAAGATGTTGGCCAGAGAATTGTACAAGCCGTCGAGCAGTCCGCGTCAGGCTCTTTTGTGGTTGACAGGGAGAATGATGAGCTAACACTTGCCCTCCAAAACCCTGAGCACCCGGGACGGACACGAGGTTGGGGCAAGACGCCATGGAGGTACGGTTTTGCCAAGGATGCGCATTCGTACAGGAGCCGCGAGAGAAGCAGAACAAAAGAAGGAAATAAAATGCGCCAATTGGAACGGGAGCTTAGAGCACCGCAGGCTAGCATCGGCGACCTAGTTGCGCAACAAGTTGCGCAAGAAGTGCAGAGAGCCATGAGTAACCTTCAAGGAGCAGGTCCGAGCAATCAACCGGGCGCCACGATCAGCCCCTCAGCGCGACGGAGCAGCTGCGCGTCCACCAGGGCCCCTCAAGCGGACGAAGACTTGCAAGCCCATTACCCCGTGGATGACATAAAAGTTCGCCGCCAGTGTGAGCTACACGTTGATGCACGCAACCTCTCCATCAAGGTGGCCTACAGCATGGCATTGCCGGTGTCACCGGGCCAGACCTTCCACTTCAACACAATACCCATGGGTTACTCGAAGGTCGCAGTGGAGGAGGTGCTGAGCGGATTTGAAGAACTACTGCCCGATATTGCTGGAGGCGACGACGTAACCAAGCTTGGATAGGCCCTCCACAATATCATCCTCTGGCGAAAAAGGCTCATCATATTTCCAGATGGCGTGGAGGCGTCATCTCCGGCAATAGATGTATCGCAATCGGAGCTGGCTAGAGGAAGCTCATCTCCTCCACAACGACAACCGACGCCTCCTCCACAACGAGAAACGACTCCTCCTCCACAACAACAACCGACGCCTCCTCCACAACGACAACCGACGCCTCCTCGACAACCGACGCCTCCTTCGCAACGATAGCCCACGCCTCCACCATCTCCTCCGAGGAAGAAGCCCAGGAGCCATACCCCACCTGCTCCCATGAAGGCACAGTCCACCCGGTCGAAGAGCACAAAGGAACCTCCAAAGAGGGCATATTATAGGACCGACGAGGAGAATGACGCGATCGTCACCAAAGAAGTGGCTGCACACTTCGCACCGAAGAAGTCAGACCCAAACGTACAAGTTGATCCAAAAGTGATGGAACACTTCTTGACCTGCCGTGCAATGCCACTCCCTATACCGTCCAACTATGAACGTACAATAAGAAAGGCTACAAGGAAGAGTAAACGGGGTCAGGCGACGGCGGCAAAGCGGAAGGGAGATCAAGATCAGCTGCGGCAAGATCAGGAGAACCTCGAGAGATTCATGAAGGAGGCAGGACTCACTAGCGTAGCTGCTGCTCTAGGTGCAGATCATCTCCCAATGGCAGAAGTCAAATGGCAATATAAGCTTGGCCGGGAGCTAATTGACCCTCAAAAGATAAAGGACCTGCCAACCAAGATGCGACAATTTCATGAATGGTACATGACAGAGTCTGCTAAACAAAGAAAGATGTTCCCTATGCGGGTGACACAAGAAGATTTCTATCGCGGGGAAAACACCATATGGCTCGAATTCGAAGACATATACAATTTTTACCATCGCGACTCCATGAACGTGTCTCTCATGAGCTGCTGGTGCTTGTAAGTATCGATCTCATAACTTTACCATTTACTTCCTTGTACCATAGAAGTGCAACTCTAATAACTTATCCATTTCTACGTAGAATGGAGATACAACGATGTAGAAAACAGAACATATTCAACGTGGGCTTCATCGATCCAGAGATTGTCAATGAGCTCGTCTTTCGATACAACGCTAAGGCTCTTGAGGATTACGTTCTAGATGCATTCTTGGCACAGCACTACAAACCATATATACTTCTTCCCTTCAACTTCATGTACGTATATTTATGTGTTCTCTGAACGCATTGATAAACTTATCTTTTCCAAGGCATTGATAATACTGCTAGCTAGTTATATATATGTCGCAATATATGAACAGGTTTTACTGGATCCTTTTGGTCATCAAGCTTGATAGTAGCAAGATCGTTGTTCAAGACTCAAAAAGGGGACCGGTGGAACATTATCAATATATCATTGACGTCTTAAACAGGTATATAGCAAATATATATATACAATAGTTTCCTTATTATATTGAAATACCTTGCTAATTTGAACTCTGATAATTGCTATTCATAATAATGCGTCACACAGGGCATTCGCAAGGTTTTGCAAGAAACAACAAGGAGCTTTCGAGAATGTATTCAATGTCCAAATAAGCACTCGAGTATTAAAACAGACAGCTGGAAACAACTTATGTGGCTATTATGTGTGCCACTACATGCAAAATATTACCCACGGCGATGTGCCCATAAGCGACAACGAGGTGAGTGCACATATGTCAATTAATACTTACACTTTAATTACACGCATGCTCAGATATTTATTAATTTCGCGCTTTGTCAGCCCAACATCGATGTGCAAGATGTGATCCCGCCGCACCGGGTTGAAGCACTCCAAGAACAACTCATTGGCTTCATTGTCGACGAGATTGTATCCCCTAATGGCGAGTTCCACAAACCGGGTTGGAGAGATTGTCCTTCTATAAGGACAGGTGAACTGACATCAACGTCGACCAAGGATGTACAGAGCGATGCACGCAACAATTAAATGAGCTCGAGATTCACCCTTTTATTCTTTGAAACTTGTAAAAGTTGCTTATGTGTCAATCAAACTTGTAAAAGTGCTCATTATTTCATGTGTCAATCAAACTTGTCCATCTTTTAGTCTATTAAGTTCATACTTTTCTGTAAATGATCTGTGATTATTTGAATGAGTACGCATGAGTAATATATATTTAATTGTATACAAAAACCATATATTTCTATTTATTTTTAATGTCAAAATCCATATATATTGATACCCTTCTCACAAACATATTATATATTTAATATAATTAAACAATGCCTCTCCACAAGTGGTTATTATGTCCAACCGCTTGTGGAGAGAGCACCTCCACATGCGGTTTTTAACACGAACCGCTTGTGGAGAGATCGTCTTCACAAGCGGTTTGATACACGAACCGTTTGTGGAGATAGCGTTTTCACAAGCGGTTTATAACACAAACCGCTTGTGAAGACGATCCACGTGGCGGCCCCCCGAGCCTTCCTGGACACCTTTCGAACCGTTTGTGGTGTCTCACCACAAGCGGTTGGCCGAACCACTTGTGATACCCCGAAGGGTATCACTCCCGGTTGCTTACAAGCGGTTCTAAAATCGTTTCTGAAAGCGGTTTCGAACCGCTTGTGATGCCCGGTTCTGTAGTAGTGAGGACACGATGGGGCATAAACCATCGTTGGTACTGAGCATTCAGAGTTGGAAGGGTGCGATGAGGCGTAAACCATCGCTAGTACCTTGAGTATGGGTGTAACGTCCAACTGGTCTGGGAGAACGGGATGGGGTGTAAACCATCACGATTGCTCCCACACATAGCAAGGATCAACATCACTGGGCTAGTGCAAGATTAACTCCAACGAATGTAACAGTTGTGCTACAGTCTAGCAAAATGAATACAGTGAGTATCGCGTGGCATGGCTGACATGATTGCTAAAGTGTCATATGGGTAAAGTGTACCATCTCTGCAGAAAATAAATCTAATCGATTAGCTGTGCTCACGGTCAAAAGTAACTTGAAAAATATTGTCAAGTATAGAGTTTTTTTTGGTTTTGGGTTTTGGTGTCATTTTGGAAACATGGCGGGTAAATGGAAAGGGGATGATAATTCGGGTTGGAAAATGGTGCATGGAAACGGAAATGGAATTCCGGGTTGGAGAATGGTTTCATTTAGTAATGGTGATCGATGGGTTGAAAAACGAATGGTTGGAATTACGAATTTACAAACATTTACTTATTTACGAAATAGTTGTATTTCATTTCAAATACTTTTTAAATTTCGCTCCTTTTCATAATTATTATTCTATTGCGAATAAATTCAGCTTCATGCAAACTGAAACTATAATAGAAACCTATGCCATTGTCATAACCTGCATCTAATATTACTTGCAAACAATAAAGTCTTGTGAGTACATACATGTACTCACCGTTTGCTCTAAAATTGATAACATGCATAGAAGACGGCGCCAAAGACGAAGAAGACGTTCCCAATGATCTCTATGAAGCGGGATTCGACGAGTTTCTAAAACTATTGTAACCATTACGTCGTGTTTGAGAATTGATGCGATGTATTGTGGAATATGTGGGTTAGCCTGATCCAGAGAACTAGCACTAGACACATATATGCGGGAAGCACGGATTGAAATCAACCAGTTGGCATATGGCCACGAGTAGTGTGCGTCGTAACGACTAATTGGCTTCAATCCGGGTACGATTTTAAATTAGCAGTTAGATTGATTAGGGTTGCGTTAATTACCAGTCCAACGCAATAGTAAGCATCTGCTTTGCTAACCTATAACTGGAGCGCCCACAAGAGGTGGTACCTCTAGTCTTCAAAAAGCTGATGTTTTGGACACTGATATGGTCTTCAAGACACAACTTTGACTACTAATTTTTATTATAATATATTTATAAAACTCAATAAAATATAATATTATGAAAATACTTACACATATAATTTTATGTATCCAATTTAAATATTTAAAAATATATCGATAGTCAAAGTTTCGAAAGTTTGACCATCACTACTTTCAAAATGTCAGCTTTTTAAACACTGGAGAGAGTAACAAACTCTATAGGATTTTTGGGCTAATCCTGAATCTACCTCTAAGGGGTTTAGCTTATAAAAATTAGAGCCACCCATTGTACAAGACATACATCCAATCAGATGAATAAAAAGAAGAAAGTACAATTTTTCATGCTTGCTGTTCATCTATTTGTGATTAGTCTTCGGAAAGAACTTGCAGCCGGACGTCCGATTTTTTTTCATTTTTTCGGACGCCGACGCAACATTTTTTTGAACATAGTGAAATATTTTTTTGTAACGTATGAAACACTTTTTTTTACTATTTATCGAAGAAAAATGTTTCACTACGTAGAAAAAAAATGTTTCATACATAGAAAAAAATGTTTCGAAGAAAAACAGATGTCCGATCCCTAGCATTACCGTTAGTCTTCAGTTATTCTTAACTGTTATTGAGATTGATCCACGGCGAATGTTGACTATTTGAAAAGATCCACCACGCATGAATGTGCTTACACACTCTCTTAGTGCCTCCCCACTAGAGTCCTCAACGTGTATGCCACAAGCCCACAAACATGCAACGATCGACACGATGAGTCAACCAATGAACCCAGCCACGACCGAACTTCTTCGTATTATACCCTCCCATCGATCGTAGCGCTACATGTCCTAGCTTTCTTACAACACAGAATCACCCAAGAAACCTACAGAGAATACCCAACAATGCGAACCTCCTCTGGATCGTTTCATTCTCCCTCCTGCATGACGTGCAGCCTCCTCTCGCCGTGCAAGAGAGCCCTCGCGCGGCTCTTCCGCATCCCGGTCTCTGCCGCCCTCTCCATCAGGGCCTTCCGGTTCCGCAACCTCCACAAGGCCGCCGACAAGATGAGCCCCCGCCATCGGCGCCGTCGGCGCCGGACATTCCGGTCGGTCCGAGCGGTGTTCTGGCCGCTCCGCCCGCCTTCCTCAACACCGACTACCTCGTCGGAGAGCGAGACCGCGCGCAGGGTAGCGGCCGCGGTGCCGGAGGCGTCGGTGCAAGCTCCGTTGCCATCGCCGGAGACGCCGGCGTACGTGAAGATGGTGGCGCGGCTGCGGTCGAAGAGGAGCGGCGGGGAGGAGGAGGAGGCGTGCCGGAGCTTCGAGAGCTGCCTGATGGAGATGCTGATGATGGAGGGGAAGGTGAGGGACCTGCAGGACGTGGAGGAGCTCCTGCAGTGCTGGGAGCGGCTCAAGTCGCCGGTGTTCGTCGAGCTGGTCTGCAGGTTCTACGGCGAGCTGTGTAAGGACTTGTTCACCTCGGCCGGAGGTGAGGACGGAGACACTGACAGGGAGGAGGGATCCGGGTCCACCTCGGCTGCTTGATCTGTAGGATCGGCTCAAAGGAAAAGCATGCGATCGAAGATTTCCAGACGACGGACTAGCAACAACAGCAATTATCCTTCATGTATGCATACGCACGGGATAGCAAACAACTCTATTGCTTTAATGCTTTGCTTCCCTCAACACAGAAGCTCTTTTTCTTGTGCTTCTAGTCCGTTGCTTACAGGGCCTTATAAAGGCTAGACTTCCACAACCGACTCGGTTTGCTTACGATGTTAAACTCAAACATGGCAATTGACTCGACTCCAACTTTGAACCGTATACTACCTGGACTCTATCTCGGTTACCAAAATTAGTTCCAACAATCACCCCTCTAATTTTGTAACCCCTAATTTCTAACTTGTTGCGGCAATCGGTCACAACTACGATTCGCCCAACATTTATTCGACACACGACGATGAACGCTTCTTCAAGGAGTTCCACCTTCCTCTTACTAGCCATACCACCGGTGACGCACCTTGCCGACAATCATGACTTTTTAACGCAGCTCCAATTGTCTTTTCACCGTTGACGCAACTTGACGGCGACGCAGACTCACATTAGAGCTTTACCTGCAAGAGAACTTGGACACACCTACAAGAACGCTCATCCACCACACATGCATCATGCACGGACTCTTCCTACGTGCATGTATCCATATGCTGACTCACTAAGACACAAACAACTTTATTTGAGCACCTCCCCGCCGAGCTTCAAATCAATACTATCTTGTTATTCGCATTTGCTGTAGCAAGTAATGCCTCAGCCTTCACCTCTGTCTTCTGCTCATGACACTCCCTAGCAAAGTGCCCGTACTCTTGACAGTTGTAGCAGCGCACCTTCGCTTTGTCAAAGATGTTCTTCTTCTTGCCATAGTTGGAGCCACCTTCCTTGTTCTTGGCCATGGACTCCCATTGGGCTCGAGTGAACAACAGGTGCTCGCCTTCCACCTCTTTAACCATGTGCCGCTCCTCGAATGCCTTTAGCCGCCCGAACATCTCTTCGACTGACATCACATCCAAATCGTCAAGATTCTCCAAGGTGCAGACGATCGGCAAGAACTTTGGCGTCAAAACCCGAAGCACCTTATCCACCACAACAGAGTCTTCAACCCTCTCTCCCAACGTTCGCATTTTGCTGAGAGCAAGGGTGACCCTTATGGCGAATGCATCAATTGACTCCCCTTCACGCATATGAAGGTTATCAAATTCTTTCTTGGCGGTTTGGAGCTTGGCCCTTGTCACACGCTCAACTCCAACGTACATAGACTTGAGAGTCGCCCATGCCTCCTTGGCCGTTCTCTTGCCGTTGAGAGCAAGAAGAGTCTCCTCACTCACACCATGATAGATGGCCGCGAGTGCCTTCTTATCTTGGCGCCTGTCGACGTTGTCATCTTCAATGGCATCCCACACTCCTTGGGCATCCATATACACTTGCATCTTCATTGACCATGCAGCATAGTTGCTACTAGTCAACAATGGATATTGGAGCGTGACGCTTCCCTCCTTCTCGTCTCGTACCATTGGCCTACTGCGAGCCACCTGCTCGTTGCCGCTGGTATTACGAATATTGCTGTTGGCCGCCTCCTCTAGGCCACTAGCAACACGCTTCGACGACGATGGAGATAACGACCTTGCCCTCCCTGCCATCACCAACCTTAAGGCTCTGATACCAAATGTAGGATCGGCTCAAAGGAAAAGCATGCGATCGAAGATTTCCAGACGACGGACTAGCAACAACAGCAATTATCCTTCATGTATGCATACGCACGGGATAGCAAACAACTCTATTGCTTTAATGCTTTGCTTCCCTCAACACAGAAGCTCTTTTTCTTGTGCTTCTAGTCCGTTGCTTACAGGGCCTTATAAAGGCTAGACTTCCACAACCGACTCGGTTTGCTTATGATGTTAAACTCAAACACGGCAATTGACTCGACTCCAACTTTGAACCGTATACTACCTGGACTCTATCTCGGTTACCAAAATTAGTTCCAACATGATCATGGTTACCTTATTTTGCATTGTTTTTTTTTTCTTTTTGACAGGACCATAATTTGCAATTTCTCGTCGGTATTAATTTAGTTGTTTAGTGTAAATTGTGGAACTAAAACCTGTAAGATTTTGCATCCAAGTCTACTACGTGATGTACCAATGTACCATGATTATGTAACGGCTTAACGTGAATTCATTCATAGTCCAAGAATAAAATTTAGTTGATTAAAGTTCCATCGGAGCACAGGGCCGGGTTTGCTATGTACGTAGTGGATTGTCATTCGTGTGATCATAGTTGACTACACGAGGAGAATCGTGCGCACATCCCAGATCCTCGCCGCTTTTGAGCTCTGCGCTCTCTCCAATCACAATCAGTGTTACGAACTTGGCTGGTAATGAGTAGCTACGAGAGGACGAATAGAGTTATTTCCTTTAATTTCTTTAATTCCATAGCACGCATGCATGATTTTAGTACTATATTGCCTAACTAAATAGAGGAAGGGCAATTTAAAAGGTGGAGTCCTTTCCACCTTTTGATTAATGTGACACTTAGCATGAGGATAGCATAGGGTGAAAATCCGTGTGACTTGTGACTTTGAATTTACCTTTTGTTTTGCTGAATCTTACAATTATCTCTCTATTCATTCTGTTTAAATGCGATTTAAACATATATTTCAATTCAGTATAAGTGTCATAAACGCCGTCAGTTTCTAGTGGGTTAATTGACATTATGCTGTCAGTTACTAGTAACTGCCATATTCAACTGACATAATGCTCATAATGCTGTCAGTTACTGGTGCGCGTGTATATAAACACCTGGAGACGTCCAGGCTTGACACACTGAATTTCTCCTCCATTCTTCCTGCTCCTCTCTGAACTCTGTACTGGTGTGTTGAGCTGTTGAACCACGCCGGCCTTCCTCCTCGGTGTGCACCGTGAAGGAAGGTGAGCGGTATCTCCGAGCCATTGCCGCAGAGTTCACCTGCATGGGGCGGCAATAAGGTTTCTGGGCAGCGCATCTGCGCGATCGCTCCTGCGCTGCTTCTTCTACTTCGACTTCTTCCACGACCTTTTATGCGCATCGTTCTGTTCTACATCAAGCCCAACAGTAAGTCGTTTGTGATAGTTCGACTCAATCATATTCTGTTTCTTGAGTATATATATGTTTGGAAGTACAATGGGTAGCCTGCTGTTAGATTTACTGTATGCATCACTATTTATCTGTAGTATTTGCTTCAATATAAAATCTGGAATAAAAATATTGCGCATGTTTCCAACAATCCAGAAACCTTATTTGCGATATTTTTGTGATTCAGCAATGGCTAATCCTTCGGATGCTATGAAACCTGAGAGGTTTTCTGGTGCAAATTTCCGTAGATGGCAGACAAGTGCTAAGTTTTGGCTCATGTCATTAGGGCTATGGTGGGTGATCCACCCGCAGTATCCATTTACGGTTGAGCAGTACATGCAGTTTGATAGTGCGAACAACACTGCACTAGGCTGCCTTCTGACCATTTTGGCATATTAGCTCTATGATGTGTATATGAACTACACATCTGCCAATAAGTTGTGGGATGCACTTGACCAGAAGTATGCAGAGGCTGAAGCTGGTCGCTGGCTGTAACACCCCAAATTTTGCTTTTCATGAATTTAAATGAAATTTTGCACTTTGGTGAATTTTTGAACTTTTCTGGAATTTATTTGGATTTAAGTTGAATTTATTCCCTTTTGAAATAATTAAAGAATTAAAATTTGTAAATAAAATTTTGTTGGAAATATTTTATTTGAGTCCAAAATGTCTCAAAGTATTTTTCAGAATTTTTCTGATTAAGTTGCTATTTTCTTGAATTAATTGAATTTCTAGAAATTATTTCAAGTATTTAATCGCTGGAAAACCCTAATGGGTTAGTACTGTTCCTCCGACCGAGCCGAACCCGAGTCAGACTCGAGTCCGACCCGGACCCAAAGCCCTAGCTGTGTGAACCGTAGGATCACGATCCAACGGCCGCGTTAACGCCACGTCGCCCACGAGTGACCGAGCGGGTGCGCTGCGCCAGATCGAATCGGAGCCGTAGATCGGGACACGTGTACGGCCCCCGTGCATCGTGTTCATTTCGATTTCCCCGGCGAGTCTGTTCGTCTCCGCCGCCGCGTCGGATTCGGAGAACTCATCTATTTAGGCCACGGATCGGTCCCCAAGGTTCGCCTTTCCGTGCTGAGCTTGTTGCCCTAGTCCACTCCCTCCGAGGAACCCTAGCGCCGCCACGATTCCTCGCCAAAGTTCCCTTGTGCCGCCGCGGTTCTTCGCACGTTTCGTCGCCGTTGAGACGCCTTCCGCCGCTTGGACCCCTGATCCGGAACCGCCGGGTCGGGACGCTTCGGGTGGGAGGTCTCACTTCACCGGGACCGCGCGGAAACACCGTTGGTCGGGTCTTCTTCCTTCTCTCCGGCCGAACCACTCCGCCGCGCCGCCATCAGCCTTGCGAAGCTTCACCACCGTTCGATCTTCATCCAACGGCCACAGTGAGTCCACGTCGCCTGACCCCCGTATAAACCCAGATTAGATCTCAGCCATTAGATCTTAATCATGCGGCGTGGATTAGATCCAGTGCCACGGTTAGATCTATTTGCAACCGTTGGATCTAGATCCAACGACTTAGATTAAGCCACGTAACCCGTAAAACCGCACCATGCTTAGACTAGATCTAGACCGTTAGATCAAGATCGTACGATTGAAAGTAATCCACATTGTAGCGTTAGATGCGAACCCCCGCCGTAGGATCTCCATCGAACGGCGAGGATCGAGCCACGCGTCGCCGCCCGGGACACGCCACGTCGCCCTTGATGCGGTGAAAACCCGATTGGATTTGGACCGTCTGATCTAAATCGTGCGGCCCAGATCAACCGCGTTAGCCCAAACGCGCGAGATCCAGATCCAATCCGGGCCGTTGATTTTCAAATCAACGGCCGAGATCGTGCCACGTGTGCAGGAGCCGGATCGGCATGGTCAGCGCGGGCGCACCCGGTCGCCGCTGACGTCACGCGTGACGTCAGCGTGGGGCCCGCGTGTCAGCGACCGGACCAACTGCACCATGACGTCATCCGTGACGTCCTGCCCGGCGTCCGCAGTGGGGCCAGCGTGCCGATGCAGGTATGGTCGAGCCGCACGGTGACGTCACGCTGACCTATCAGTGAGACACGTGCCCATGGGCTGGGTCCACGGTGAGCCGGACCCGAACCGTGGACCTAGTCATTGGACCCGCTGACGTCATGCTGATGTCATAATTCGATTTTTCAATAGAAAAATAATTCGGTGGAAAATCAAATCCCGTGCTGACGTCAGCTGACGTTATAAATCCAGATTTTTCAATAGAAAAATAAATGAATTAATTCGGTTTATTGAATTATTTGAATTTTCAAACTTCAAACGCTTATAACTATTGAGTTTCAACTCCGATTTGAACGATTCCAATTTATAAATTTTTATAAAATTGAGATCTACTTAAATATGAATTTTAATTAATTTATGAATATGAAATTTTCTCTGTTTTTATTTAATTAGTAGATTCTTTAAACTTTAAATGATTATAACTTTTGCATTTTAACTCCGTTTTGGGCGATTCAAGTTTCTAAAAATTTATAAAATTATGCTCTTCCTATTTATGGACTTTACTTGAATTTTTGAGCAATGTGTATGTACTGTTTTATTTATTTATTGCTATTTGCACGCGTTACGAGTAGACGTTGAAGTACCCGAGGGCTTCGAAGGTGAAGTGTTGACCCCGGAGCCAGCTCAAGATCAAGATCAAGTACTTTTTGAAGGCAAGTTATGCTTTCACCATATTGATCCCGTTTTTGAAATTAATTTAATTTAAATTATTGCATGCTAATTTAAGTAGAAATTGTTTAAATTATTTCTAAGAATTAGATAAATGCCAAATTGCAGTATGACACCTTGACTATTTAATTATGTGCCATGGACCCTTGCCACTCTAGTTGTGGAATTTATATAGTTGGACATTAGGGAATTGCCAACATTGGGTATTTAGATTGTTGTAGTATATTGCTTAGACCTGCTACGTGCACATGACATGATGTTGGACAATTAAATGTTAATACTGACATTGATATATTGAACTTGTTTTTGGAGAAGTAACATGTGTTGTGATTGTTGATGGCACGTGGTGCATGGTAATCAACTGGGTTTGATAAATAGATTTAGACCGGGGCAAGTGGCAAGAATGATATGGTGGGCCATGAGTGGCACTGGGGATGTCGTTTTGGTTCTTCGGGGTAGTCTTGCCCTGGTCATCCTAAGGACTGAACCTTGCAAACCTTTGATCTGAGTCAAACGTGCAACCACATGTCCGCAATGGGACGGACCTAGTCGAGTAAGTTACTAATAACTTGCATGTGGTACCTCGGGGTGTCAACTACACCTTTTGTGTAGCTTGAAAGGGGAGCGTACCAGTGCTATGGCATGGTACCCGTCCAATGGTATGTCGGTCCCATACTTCGCCTCTATTAAGGGAAGGGATGGTGTATGACAGAAGCCGGAGAGGTTCACTTGTTTAGTTTGCAGTCTCTGAAATGCTTTGTTACGATCACTCGCCTTTGTGGTGTTTGACTGTATCTTGTGGGTAAAGTGCATAACCTCTACAGAGTGTAAAATCTATTCGAATAGTGGTGTCCACGGCACTGGACATTGCTCGGGGATTACAGTCAAGGGTTAGACTTTCATGAAAACAACTTGGACTTGGAAAGTTTGGTTGGGTTAATTGATGACGTTGATGGAAATGTGGATTAGGAAAGGAAAAGTGTTTACTTAACTCCTGGAAAAGTTATCGATATAATCTTTACATTCACTGCTTTCAAATCTACTTATGCTACTTGTTAACTGCTGTTTTACTAAAAATGTAACTGTTAGCCTATCCTTTGTAATAAGCCATGCATATAGAATATTAGTTTGCATTCTGTGCATGACTTGCTGAGTACCAAGTACTCACCTTTGCCACAATACAACATCAGTTGAAGGAGAACCGACGCCAGCTTTGGAGGAAGAACTTCAGGAGGAGCCGTCTACTTAGGGAGTGAGCACAGTCAGTTGCCTGTGGTATACTCGATGGCGCCACGTTGATGCTTTTATTCCGCTGCAATTTATTTTCTTAATAAGTTTTTGCTCTATGTGGCGTACTCTTGTAACTTGACCATAAGGTTGAGCAACCAGTTTGGTTATCTTAATTAAAGTACTTTATTACTATGGTTGTGTATGATTGTGATATTTACCGATGTTGAGACTATGTGCACTAGCGTGATCCTGGACTAGTGCCGAATACACAGAGGGTTCGGATTTGCATATTCTGGTCCCGACAGAGGTGGTATCAGAGCCATACTGACTGTAGGCTCACCCATAGATAGAATGGTCGTAGTGAGGATAAAACTTATTTTCTAAAGTTAAAATTTGACAAGACAATGAATGAAATCTCGACTTATCCCCTTCTCTCCTTTCATACCCCTTTTTGCTGAATTTTTCTTGCTATTCCTTGGTTTCAAACTTTTGAGTTCTTACGTGAGTGTCTTTGGCAGATGTTGATGAAGAACAACTACGCCGAGCATGAGGGAGGCTACGCTGCCGATTTGTGGCGTATGCTGCAGTTGCTTGGAGGTTTTGAGAGACCGCTCTACCGAGGGACCACCATCGTGCAGGCAGGACTAGTCATAGGATGGGACATCAAGATCACAGTGTATGCTCAAGAGAAGACGAAGTTCAGTCGTCCATTTCACTTTACCGCTAGAAGTTCAACATTTGAGATGGGAATCCGGGAGGTGTCTCGTCGAGCGATGCAGCAGATTGCTCGCACCTACTCTAGAGAGCTGGAAGGCACAATATTCTGTCACCACCCACGCCGAGATAGCAGAGCTCAGCGGAAGCCAATAGAAGATGAGGATGCTACCGTCACACACTTGGCCAGATTCGTCGTCGCCCAGGAGGAGCTTATCGACGACACAGTCCAGGAGTTGATGAAGGCTCGTGAGCAGGTTGAGGAATGGAAGAAGCACCTAGAGAATGCTCGTGAGTACGTCGCCCATGCTGCAGAGAGGATCGCAGAGCTGGAGACCGCACTGTATGGGTAGGGCTCAGAGCCAGTGTTGGAATTGGACACCCCAGACCCGGAGGAACCAGCACTTGAGCAGGAGCACCAGCCAGCACCACAGCCGGAGCCTGAGCCTGAGGATGATGCCGCTTCTTTGACTACTGCCGTTGTGGGGCATGGCGATCGCTTCGCACCTATGCCACCGCACCCGCCGCGAGAAGACAGTGGATGTTTTCTCGACGAGTGAGCATAGGTTTTGCAGTTGAGACCCCTTCGTTGAGTCGCATTATAGAATAAGAGTCACCCTTAGAGGCGTTAGACTCCAGTGTGTTAGTTGATTTGGATTTTCATTGCTTGCTGAGTGTGCAGTATGTGTTGCAAGGCCCTTAGGCATTGTAAGCAACCATACCAAGTTATTATTGAATAATAAAGTTGAATTTTGAGTTACACCTTTCCCCGCATAAGCTTCTCTACTACTTGTCTATTCTTGTTTCCCCTCTTCACTAAACCTTGGAGCAATCGACAGATGGTGAACACCCGCGGAAACCTTGGAGGCAACGGGAGTGGTTCTCGCTCAGCTGGGAACCCTAATGTGAAGGGAATATGCCCTAGATCAATCATGGTGATGATTGTAATACGTCTTTGTTCATGAAATTATGATAACTTTGTTTATCGGTTCCCTGAATATATGTTGCGACTTTGTTCATTGGATACGATCTGATTGTGAAACACATTGTCAAGTGACATTATTCTAAACGGGTCCCTGATCCATATCATTACGAGGAGCGGTGATGATTTGATCAGCACATTTATTGGTTGATGGTAATGTTTCACATACCATAGATATGGAGATATCGAATCAATAAATATGGACACATGTTGGAGAACATAGGTAGTCGGACAAGACCCACTACGAGACGTTGTGAGTTGTTATCTATTATAGTGCCATCAGTGTATAGTCTCGAGTGGTACGCCTATATGGTCCTTAGACCTGAGATTGTCATGGATACCTAGCATGTAGACTTGTATGCTTTGGTATCATCAAACGCTACACCGTAACAGGGTAGTCATAAAGATGAATACTGGGTATGCCACGATACATCGCCAAGGGTGTGATGATCAAGATGGGATTTGCCCCTCCTAGATAACGGGAGAAGATACCTCTGGGCCCCTCGTGTGGATGGATAGGAAAACGCACGGCCGTGCTAATGTGACTAAGGAGTTAGTCATGGTTTGTATCCATCACACTGTCGAGAGAAGTGGTTGAGCTATCAACAAGGGTGGCGCGCATCTCGCCTTGAGCTTGACTGGTATCGTGTGGACAAAGGGATCGGTATAAGAGTGTATCAAAGGTTCAGCCGAATATTGATTCTGTGCATTCGGGGGGGTCAATACGTACTGCTAGGTGCCGCTGTTGATCAATGAATTGGAAACGGGTTCTGGATTCATGTCCGACTTGCACTGAACCTAACGGGTCACACATTTAACGAGTTGGAATAGGATTGACGGGTTTTTGTGCGTGGATGAGATCCGCATTGGAGATGGAAACCTAGCGGGCTTCGGCCCACTAGCGTGTCTATAAAAGGCGAGGCAAGGAACAGTGCACGAAGGAGAACCCTCACCACGTTCAGCCGCCGTGCGTCCCTCCTGCTCTCCAGAAACCCTAGCTGTGTGGCGAGGTGCTAGCACACCCCGCACGGTGTTCCTGCTCGGGACGTGTGGATACCGGTAGAGGCGCCGCTCGCGCGGGCCTTAGCGGGCGGCGACCACTTTCGGGCGGTCGGCGACCACCCGGCGACCACTCGGACAAGGTCGGCGACCACTCGGTGGAGATCGGCGACCACTCGGTGCCGATTGGGAGGTGATCGACTACTTCCTCAACGCGCGTGAATCTGCTTCCGCTGCATCTGCGCGTCAAGGGTAACGATCTGTGATCCTTTACTTGCATGTGCTCTTGGGTGTTCTCGGTAGAAATTTTGATTTTATGCTCGCGTAGCCTACCGGTAACTCCAACATAATGATGGAGCACCTGCACCCCAACCAGCACCGCCACTTAACATGCAGAACTTTGGAGCTTTCCTTGCTACCCAGACTCAGTTGATGCACGCCATGATGCAACAGATGCAGCACGTCACTGTTCAGGCCGCTGCTAATCAAGTCAATCAGGGACAACATCAGGGTTCGAGATTTTCAGAGTTCATGAGGACTCATCCACACACATTCTCTGGAATGCCAATCCACTGGAGGCGGATGATTGGCTAAGATCAATTGAGAGGAAGCTGCACATTACCCAATGTGTAGGAAATGAGAGGGTACTCTATGCCTCTCATCAGTTGGAAGGGACCGCAGCAGAGTGGTAGGAGAACTTCTGCGCCATGCGACAGAACCCACATGATATCACATGGGAGGAATTTACCGCCGCATTTCGCCAGTATCACGTACCAGAAGGAATAATGGACTTAAAGAAGGAAGAATTCAGGGCGCTGAAGCAAGGTAATCAACCGGTGTCTGAGTATCTAAACAAGTTCACACAGCTTGCACGCTACGCACCCGAAGACGTAGCAACGGACAAGGCCAGACAGTCTCGCTTCATGAAGGGACTGAACTCAGGACTGCAGGTGGGACTGATCACTCACACCTTCCCCGACTTTCAAAGCTGGTAAACAAGGCACTCATCCTTGAGGACAAGCGCAAGGAGCTGGAAGAAAACCGGAAGCGTAGAATGCAATAGCAAGGATCACGCCAGGGAGCACAGCAACGTCTGAGAGTTGCGCCAAATCAGTTTTTCAGATTCCAGCCGCAGAATGCAGCAAGAACTCCGTCGCCAGCACCGAGACCTGTCAATTAGAATTTTCAGACCCCAGCTCCAGCCAAGAACGCCGCTGCAAGCAACCAGCAGGGCACAATGAGGCGTTGCTATACATGCAATGAGCCAGGGCACTTCTCCAACAATTGCCCCAAGAAGACAACAGGAATGACCCCAGTTCGCTTCAACTTGGGATCCACACCAGCTAGGACACCTGCACCAAGTGCGAACCGCGGAGCAGCACAGCCAGGAGCCACACCCCAGACCGTGGTGAGAGGCAGAGTCAATCATGTGATCACAGATGCACTTCAGAATGCCACAGACGTCATACTGGGTAAGATACTTGTCAACTCAGTACCTGCAACAGTTTTGTTTGACTCTGGAGCTTCGCATTCGTTTGTTTCCTGAGATTTTGTTTCTTAGAATGATTTGGAGATTGTGAAACTTAAATGCATGCTTCTAGTTCAAACCCATGGGTCAGAACTCCGATCTCAAGTAGGATGTTCTGGGGTGAGAATACTAATAGACGGGGTAGAGTTTCTAGCGAACCTTATTATATTGGGAACCCAGACCTTAGATGTTATCTTGGGAATGGATTGGTTATCCAAGCATAAGACCGTATTGGACTGTGGACGAAGAGTCATATCAATTGAGAGCCCGTGTGGAAGAAAAGTGAAATTTCAAGCGACCGCCGTTCGAGATGGACAGTTGATGGTCAATAGTGTAAAGACAGTCAGCATAGAAGATGTTCCAGTGGTAAATGAGTATCCTGATGTTTTTCCTGAAGATCTGCCAGGTATGCCGCCAAACAGAGACATAGAATTTGTGATTGAGTTAGTACCCGGAACAGCACCGATAGCAAAGAGACCTTATCGGATGTCAACCGAGGAGTTAGTGGAGATGAAGAAGCAGCTTGAAGAGTTGATGGAGAAAGGATTCATTAGACCGTGTTCATTGCCATGGGGAGAGCCAGTTCTGTTCGTCAAGAAGGACAGGAGTTTCAGGATGTGCATTGACTACCGTGCACTCAATGAAGTCACCGTGAAGAATAAGTACCCGCTACCCAGGATAGCATAACGAACGATAACAATAACATGATAATCTGGAATTTCAGCCACCATACAACTAAGGATATAAGCCTATCCGTCACATGTCAAATATGGGCTAATCATTTACTCATGACGACCAACCAAGCATCAAAACCACAATTTAGTTCAAAGAATTAACCATCACAATTAAAGGAAGGAACATGTTATTATTTAAATGTGTGATGCTAAGTGATGACGTGTGACTAGCTCCCTTTCCCGCATGCTGGTTTCATGGTACCTAAGAACAACATAAAACACAAGCGTGAGTTCATCACTCAGCAAGTATATTGCAATGATACAAAAACAATAACAACTCACATACATACTTAATGCCATTCACATATCCCGAGAATCAACTCATGAACTTCATTTATGCTCATATAACATCATCATAAACATCTCAAATAAACATCTTCATATGCATCTCATAGAACATCATAATCATCTCATAAACCACTTCATTCATGCAATGCAATGCAATGCACATATCTCTTTGAAGCACATACCGGTATTGCCGAGTGCACACCCGTCCGTGTGCACCCCCTTTCCCCTTCCATCCCGTAGATGGAGGGTGCCTACTCTTACTGACTCGCTCCCATGCACAACCGTGGATGGGACTACGAGGTAGGACTTTCGTGTTCACAACGTGTGAACACAGAGGCCCGCATTAGCATGTGACGCCTCTTCCATTATGAATGCACATATGACATAAACATGTAGAGATTGGCATAAACATTTAGTACAATGAATTCCTGATCAATATGAAATCATGTTCATCATGCCATAGGCAAACATCAATCATGGCAAGTTAGTATATCATGTAATCACATTGCACCTAAGCAAGTCTAGCAATTCATACAACACCCAACCCATTCCAATAAACTTGCTTTCAACCGCGGCGATGGATTGGCGAGAGGTTGAGGGCACTCCCGGGGTCACACCACCTGCACATAGGTATCACACACTCAAAACGTGTGACACCACGGAGTGTCGTATCTTATAAAATGTGAATGTTGAGGTCAAAAACTTTATAAAATATGAAAATGGAGGTTAAAACTTTACGTTATGCCATTTATAGCGTGTTTTTGGGCCGTTTTCGGGTGTTTGGGCCTCTCCGGGGGACTTTAGGCCTTGGGGGTTGAGTTGAGCCTCCGGTGGAAGGGTTTGGGCCCAAGGGGGGGGACTTTTGGGCAGCCAAATCTGGCCCCCACCCCTTGGTGCGCCCCCCACTCCCTCTCCCAACCCTAGCCGCCACCCCCTAGCCCCCCCATGCGCCTCCACCCTTCCCCTTCCTCTCCATCTTCCCCCATGGCGCCACCACCCCTCACCTCCCCTCTCCACCTCCCTTGCTGCCCCTGCGGGAGTTCTACACCTCACCATCCTGCAGATCCGTCCATTAGAGTGCTCCGCGACAAGGAGATCTGGTGGATTTGGAAGCAAGGAAGGAGATCGCGCGAACCGGGAGAAGATCCGTTGGGTTTTCGTTCGTCGGGCGAAGGTATGGCATGGGTGATCTATAGGTTTGGTCTAGGTGCTGTTCTAGAGGTCGATTTCATGTTTTTAGATCAAGTGGAGGTGCTGTCCATGGGTAGATTAGGGAGAAAACTAGAGTTGCCACGTTCTTTGTTTCGGGCAGATTGAGCAGTCGACCTAGGGTTTGGGTTTTCGCCATTTTAGATTCGGAATTAGGTCAGCCGCCTGTCGAATAAGTTGTAGGTAATTTCAATACCTTTCAGTGGGTATAAAGAACGTCCAATTCCGCCCAGCAGTTTGAAAGTTATGCTCGTTTTACCGAACGTGTTAAAAATTGTGACGTGATTGGAACAGATCACGGTATTTTGTAGATTAAACAACTTTAGAGTCCGAATCAGCTTTTCCATATACTCAGAAAAAGTTAGGAAATTTCCTAAGCTACGCGAAGATGTACTCGTTTAATCGATTCGGAGTCGTAGAACCCGAGTTATGCTCGTTGCAAGTCTGCTGTCCCGACGGGACAGAACCTCTATTTTTGGGTTGTGCGGGTAGTTTGCGAAGTCGGGGTAGAAGAGTGTTTGCGTATTGTTTTGTGGGCATCATTTTGAGTGTGTGGTGCCTATGTGCAGGTGTTGTGACCCCGGGGGTGCCCTCTATGTCTCGCCAATCCGTCGCCCGTGGTTGAGGCAAGTGTATTGGAATGGATAGCGGGTTGTAGTTTGCTAGTTTTGTTGAGTTGAAATTGAATATATGATATGTTCACATGCCATGCTTTAATGTTTGCCATTGATATGATGAATATGCTTATTATGTTATGATGCCATGTGTTAATGTACAAAGTTATTTATGATGTTGGCATATTTGCATACATGGCATGATACATGGCCCGGGCGGTGAGAAAGTCATAACTAGTCCGGGGAAGGTCGGTGAGAAAGTTATGACTATTCCGGAGAGCTAATGAGTAAGTCCTACATCGTGATTCCATCCACCGCGGTGTATGGAAGCGAGGAGTAGGCACCCTCCATCTTTGGGATGGAAGGGGGGAGAGGGTGCACACCGACGGGTGTTGTAACACCCCAAAATTTTGCTTTTCTTAAATTCATGTGTGATTTGGCACTTTGGTGAATTTTTGGAATTTTCTGGAATTTATTTGGATTTATTTGGAATTTATTTGAATTTATTCCATTTTGAAATAATTAAGGAATTTAATTTTGCAAATAAAATTTTGTTGGAAATATTTTATTTGAGTCCAAAATGATCCAAAATATTTTCCAGAATTTTTCTGGAATTTTTCTAAGTATTTTGCTATTTTTAATGAATTAAATGAATTACTGGGAATTATTTTAAATATTAAATCATTGGAAATCCAAACCGAAGTCGATTCTTTGTTCATCCGATCGAGCCCGAGTCAGACTCGAGTTCGAGTCCGACCGAGCCACGTTACTCGACCGAACCCACTCCTAAATCCTAATCAATCCCAACCGCTGGATCAAGATCCAACTACCGAGATCCGCCCATACCGGTTCGAGCCGCATTCGCCCGGATCCGATCGCGCCCGTCGCGATCGTGGCCGTTGATCGCGCCACGTGGGCGATTGAGCGTCGTCGTCTTCGCCGACCGAGCCGACTCGCCGCCGCACCGCCGCCGTGTAGAACTAGGTTTCCGTCTCGGGCCCGAACGCCGAGGCTATTTAAAGCGTGAGACGTCCCCCGAGGTTGCCCTCATCCTTGCACACCCGTTCCCCCGAGCCATCTCGCCTAAGCCGCCGTCGTTTGCCCGTGCGAGCTCGCCGTCGTTGGAGGAAGTGACGCCGCGGTTTTGCTCGATTCCGCGCCGTCCTGGCCGCCTTCCGCCGAAGGAGCCTGCATCCGGAATCCCCGTGACGAGACGCACCCGAAGAGACCCTTCACTTCGCCGGAGCAACCCCGAAACGCCGTCGGGCTCGTCGTCATCTCCGTCTCCGGTGGCTGCAGCGCCGCCACGTCACCATCGACCTCGCGAGCTCTGTGGACCGTCCGATCTTGATCGTGCGGTTGAGGTGAGTTCACGTGTCCCCAACCCGATTGGATCTGGACCGTTGGATCAAGATCCAGCGGTTCCCTGTCGCCACGCGCCGTAGCAAAGTGCTATTATAGGATTAGATCTGGACCGTCCGATCTAGATCGAACGGCCCACGAGCAACGAGTAGTTTCAGCGTGTTAACCCTGGATCTAATCCGCCGTTGATTTTCAAACCAACGGCGAGATTGGCGCCACGTGTTGGGAAGGTGGACCGGCGGTCGGCGTCGTCTGGCGATGTGGCGCGTGTCCCTGAGCACGCTGGCCCCGCATGTCGAGAGGAGCCCACACGTCGGCCCGCGTTTGCGTGAGACCCCTTGGCCGGTGGGTCCCACATGTCACCTCACCCGAAGCCGCGGCCGGTCCACCGTGGACCGAACTGCGCCGTGAGCCGAGCCCATGAGCGGTGACGTCAGCCAGCCAATCAGAGCTGACACGTGTTCATGCTTTGGCGCAATAATTAATTTCGAAAAAGAAAATGATTTATTAATTCGAAATATTGATTCAAATTTAGATTCAAACTTCAAACGCTTATAACTTTTGCGTTTCAACTCCGATTTGAGTGATTCAAATTTCTAAATTTGTATAAAATTGAGATCTACCTAAATATGAATTTTATTTAATTTTTGGACTAAAGTTTTTCTCTGTAATATTATTTAATTGATTATTTAAACTTTAATAAATCATAACTTTTGCGTTTTAACTCCAAATTTGATTTATTCCAGTTTCTAAAAATCCAGAAAATTATGTTCTCTCTGTTTATGGATTTTATTTGGAGTTTTGGGATGTTTTTGCCTATTGTTTATTTGTGTATTGCTATTTGCACGCTTTTACGAGTAGACGTTGAAGTCTGGGAAGGATTCGAAGGAGAAGTATTGACTCAGGATCCAACTCAAGACCAAGAGCAAGTACTTTTTGAAGGCAAGTTGTGCTTTGACCATGTTGATCCTATTTCGAAAACTATTTTGATTTAAACTATTGCATGCTAGTTCAATTAGAAAAATACTTTGTTTAAACATGGGGGTTAGATAAATACCAATTTGCTGTATGACACCTTGATTATTTAAGTATGTGCCATGATCCCTTGTCACCCTAGTTGTGGATTACTAGTTGGACATTATTAAATCGCCAACATGGGTTTAGATCGTTGTAGTATCGCTTAGACCTTTACGTGCTCATAACTTGTTTTTGGACAATCAAATGTTAATATTGACTTAATGATATATTGAACCTGTTTTGGAAAAGTATCATGTGATGTTGATGGCACGTGGTGCATGGTAATCAAGCGGGGTTTGATAAACGATTTCGGCCGGGCATGTGGCAAGAGTAATCAGTGGGCCATTGTGGCATTGGGAATGTTGATTTGGTTCTTGGGTAGTCTTGCCCTGGTCACTCTAAGGACTTAACCTTGCAAGCCTTTGAACTGGGTCATACTTGCAACCACATGGTCGGAATGGGACGGCCCTAGTTGACTAAGTCGCTAAGGACTCACTTGTGGAGCCTCAGGGTGTCAATTACACCGTTTGTGTGATTGTGCGGGGAGCGTATCGTGGTCGTGGCCAGATACCCATCTAACGGTGTGTTGGTCCCATACTTCGCCTTGGCTAAGGGAAGGGATGGTGTAGAGCACGAACCTGAGAGGACCACCTGTGTTGTTTGAGGCTTCCGAAAGGCTTTGTTACGAACTCGCCTTTGTGGTGTTTGACTCGTATCTTGTGGGTAAAGTGCATAACCTCTGCAGAGTTTAGAATCTATTTAAATAGCCGAGTCCACTGTGATCGACAATGCTCGGGATTACAAACAAGGGTTAGATTTTCTCAAAAATAACTTGGTTTTGAAAGGTTGGTTTGGTTTAGTAATGAAGATGTTGGAAATGTGGTTTAGGATGGGGAAAATGTTTATTAAACTTCTCGAAAAAAAGTTATTTATGCTTTACTTATTTCTCTTTGCTTTCGAATCTACTTATATTACTTGTCAAAAGTCAAGCATCGCAAATATACCTTAAGCTATTCCTTTGTACCAAGCCATGCATATAGTATATTAGCTTGCATTCGTGCATGACTTGCCGAGTACCAAGTACTCACCCTTGCCTCAACACAATATCGCTTGAAGAGGAGATTACGCCACTTTGGAGGAGGAATTCCAAGAGGACCCGTCTACTTAGGGATGCGAGCCCAGTCAGTTGCCTGTGGTATACTGGATGGCGCCACGATGTTACCTTCGTTGTTTTTCCGCTGCTACTACTTTTCTCTGAATCAGTTTTGCCTTGCAAGGCATATATTTGTAACTTGACCATAAGGTCGAGTAACCAGTTTGGTTATTTAAATAAAGTACTTTGATAATATCGATTGGTATGATTGTGATATTTACCGATGTTAAGACTGTGTGCACTAGCGCGTTCCTGGACTAGTGCTGAATACACAGAGGGTCCGGATTTGCAAATTCGGGGTCCCGACAGAGGTGGTATCAGAGCCATACTTGACTGTAGGCTCAACCCTAGCTAGAATGGTCGTAGTGAGGATAAAACCTATTTTCTAAAGCTAAAAAGTTGTCAAGATAAGAAATGACCTCTCGACTTATCCCCTTCTCTCTTTTCTTGTCTCTTGCTGAAATTTGCCCTTACCTTATCACAATTTAAAAATTCCGAGTTCTTACGTAAAGCACTCTTGTGACAGATGGAGGTTTTCTCGATGAGTGAGCATGGGTTCTATAGTGAGACTCCTTCGCCGAGTCGCGTCATAGAATAAAGAGTCACCCTTTAGGCGTTGGACTCCAGAGTTAGTTCGATTTGGATTTGCTTTGTTTGCTGAGTGTGCAGTATGTGTTGCAAGGCCCTTAGGCATTGTAAGCAGCCATACCAAGTTATTAATAATAAAGTTGGACCCTAAAGTTACCTCTTTCGCCCCGCATAAATTCCCTATTACTTGTCTATTCTTGTTTCCCTCTCATCTCTAAACCTAGAGCAAATCGACAGATGGTGAACACCCGTGGAAACTTTGGAAGCAATGGGAGTGGTTCTCGCCAGCCAGAAACCCCAATGATGGAGCACCAAAGACCACCGATTGATATGCAGAATTTGGAGCTTTTCTTGCTGCCCGTGACTCGATTAATGCATGCTATGATGCAACAAATGCAGCACGTCCTTTGCTCGTGCCACCGCTAATCAAGTTAATCGGGGACCACGCCGAATACAAGGCCGTCGGAGTTCATGAGAACTCACCCACCCACTTTCTCCGGGAATGCCAATCCATTGGAGGCCGATGATTGGTTAAGATCAATCGAGAGGAAGCTACACATAGCTCAATGCATAGGGAATGAGAAGGTACTCTCGCTTCTCATCACCGAAAGGAACCTTACCGAATGGTGGGAGAACTTCGTGCCACGCAGAGAACCCTCAAGATATCACTTGGGAAGAGTTCACAATGCATTCCGACAAGTATCACGTGCTGAAGGAATCATGGACCTTAAGAAGGAGGAGTTCAGAGCATCAAGCAAGGTAATCACCGGTGGCCGACTACCTGAACAAGTTCACACAGCCTAGCACGCTACGCACCTGAGGATGTAGCGACAGATAAATCCAGACAGTCTCGTTTTATGAAGGGACTTCACTCCGGATTGCAAGTAGGATTGATCACCCACACCTTCCCAGATTTCCACGAGTTGGTGAATAAGGCGCTTATTCTTGAGGACAAGCGCAAGGAACTGGATGAGAATAGGAAGCGCAGGATGCAACAAAGAAGGATCACGCCAGGAACGCAATAAATACCGAGAGTTGCACCAAATCAATTCTTCGATTCCAACCACGCGAATGCAACAGGACACCATCCCCAGACCAAGACCTGCCAATCAAAACTACTGCACCCAGCCCGCTTAGAAACGCTACTCGAGCAACAATCGAGGGAACAATGAGACGCTACAATCGCAACGAGCCAGGACACTTTGCCAACAGTTGTCCAAAGAAGACAGCAGGAGCGACCCGATTCGCTTCAATCTAGGAACCACCCAGCTAGGACGCCAAAGACCAGAGCCACACCCAGGCCGTGGTGAGAGGCCGAGTCAACCATGTCACCGCGGATGCACTGCGAGAATGCTACGACGTCGTCTTGGGTAAGTTACTTGTTAACTCAGTACTGCAACTTGATTTTGTTTGACTCGAGCTTCGCATTCGCTTGTTTCGCAAGGCTTTGCTACTAGAAATGATTTGAGGATTGCAAGACTTAAGTGCATGCTTTTAGTTCAAACCCCTGTTCCGAACTCCGAACGGAAGTAGGATGTTCCGGTGAGAATACTAATAGATGGAATAGAGTTCCTAGCAAACCTTATAATTTTGGAGACCCGCACCTTAGACGTCATATTGGGAATGGATTGGTTATCCAAGCACAAGGCGGTATTGGATTGTGGACGAAGGACTATCTCGGTTGAGAGCCCGTGTGGGAAGAAAGTGGAATTTCAAGCCACTGCAGTTAGAGATGGACAGTTGATGGTTAACAGTACCAAGGCAATCAGCATAGATGATGTCTCAGTAGTGAATGAGTACCCCGATGTTTTTCCCGAAGATCTACCTGGTATGCCGCCAGACAGGGACATAGAGTTTGTGATAGAGCTTGTACCGGGTACAGCACCGATAGCAAAGAGACCCTATCGGATGTCCACCGAGGAGTTGGTAGAAATGAAGAAACAGCTAGAAGAGTTAATGGAGAAAGGATTTATCAGACCGAGTTCGTCACCATGGGGAGCACCAGTTTTGTTTGTCAAGAAGAAGGACGGGAGTTTCAGGATGTGCATTGACTACCGTGCACTCAATGAAGTCACCGTGAAGAATAAGTATCCGCTACCCAGGATTGATGATTTGTTTGATCAGTTAAGAGGAGCCGAGTTTTCTCCGAGATTGATCTGAGATCGGGATACCATCGATTGAAGATCCGATCGTAAGATATTCCAAGACTGCATTCTCGTCAAGATATGGACATTACGAGTTTCTGATTATGTCCTTTGGGCCGACAAATCGCGGCTTATTTCATGAATATGATGAATAAGGTGTTCATGGAATATTTGGACAAGTTTGTTGTCGTGTTCATAGACGATATCCTAGTCTACTCCAAGACAGAGGATGAACATGCCGAACACTTAAGGCGAGTTTTGGAAAAGGCGAGGGGACAAAGAACTTTTCGCCAAGTTCAGCAAGTGTGATTTTTGGAAGGACAAGGTGGAGTTTCTTGGACATGTAATGACCGCAGAAGGAGTCGCCGTAGATCCAAGCAAAGTAGAAGCTATGTTACATTGGGAGCAGCCGAAGACTGTGACCTGCGGTCTGAGTTTCCTTGGAATGGCAGGTTACTACCGCCCGTTTCATTGAAGGCTTCTCGACAATTGCGAAACCTCTTACGCAATTGCTGAAGAAGGAAAAGAAGTTTGCATGGATGCGAGAATGTGAGAAAGGATTTCAGAGCTGAAGAAGCAATTGACATCCGCACCGGTGTTAGTTCTACCGGATGTTGCTCAAAGCTTCGATATTTATTGTGACGACGCGCCAAGGACTTGGATGTGTCATGCAGAATGGAAAGGTCGTCGCTTATGCATCAAGGCAGTTGAGGCCGCATGAGGAAAATTATCCGACACATGACTTAGAGTTAGCTGCCGTAGTGCATGCTTTGAAGATATGGCGTCACTATCTGATCGGGAACAGATGTGAAGTGTACACGGATCACAAGAGCCTTAAATACATATTCACCCATCGGATTCGAATATGAGGCAGAGAAGATGGTTAGAGTTGATCAAAGACTATAATGTTGGAATCCATTACCATCCCGGGAAGGCCAACGTAGTAGCCGATGCCCTGAGTCGGAAAAGTCATACCGTGAGTACGTTGCTAGCCACAAGTCAGGATGAGTTATGTGAGGATTTTCAAAAGATGAAGATTGAGGTTGTACCTAGCGGATTCTTGGCCGCATTAGAAGTAAAGCCTACCTTAGAGGACCAGATCCGAGAAGGACAGAAGGATGATGACAGATCCGCGAGGATTAAGTCCATCAAGGAAGAAGGCAAGGCGGATGATTTCAAGTTGGATGAGCAAGGCACGTTGTGGATGAAGGATCGCATTTGTGTGCCTAACAAAAAGGAGTTAAAGCAAGCGATTTTGGAAGAAGCCCATGACTCTAAGTACTCAATTCATCCTGAAGCGCCAAGATGTATCGAGGATCTCAAGGAGAGATTCTGGTGGCCAAGCATGAAAGCGTGAAGTTGCCGAGCATGTTGCATTGTGCGACGTATGCCGGAGAGTCAAGGCAATGCATCGAGAGACCAGCGGGATTGCTACAACCGCTGAAAATACCGAGTGGAAGTGGGAGGAAATCGGAATGGATTTCATTACCGGTTTGTCGAAGACTCAAGGAGGTTATGACTCCATATGGGTTATAGTGGATCGCTTGACTAAAGTAGCCCATTTTATCCCCGTGAAGACCACTTACTCGGGAGATAAATTAGCGAATTGTACATGATCGATTGTCTGTTTGCACGGAGTGCCAAAGAGGATTGTATCAGACGGTACCCAATTTACCTCAAGGTTACGGAATAAGTTGCATGAAGCCATGGGAACCCGTTTAAACTTCAAGATCTGACCTTATCATCCACGCACTGACGGATGCACCGAAAGAGTCAACCGGATTCTCGGAGGATATGTTGAGAGCTTGTGCATTAGCTTATGCTACTTCTTGGGATAAGAGTTTACCGTATGCCGAGTTCGATTACAACAATAGTTATCAGGCTAGTTTACAGATGTCACCTTTTGAGGCCTTTGTATGGTCGACCACTGTCGGACGCCATTGAATTGGAATGAGACCGTGAGCCGTGTCTTTGGGCCTGATATTCTTCAAGAGGTGAAGAAGCGGTCGCTATGATTAGGGAAAGGTTGAAGATAGCCCAATCTCGACGGAAGAGTTATCTTGACAATCGTCGCCGAGATTTGAGTTTTGAACCGTAAGACTTTGTATACCTCGGAGTTACGCCTCTCGGGAGTTAAGAGGTTCCATGCCAAAGGGAAACTTGCACCCGTTATGTTGGACCATTTAAGATTTTGAGTCGCAGAGGCGGTTGCTTATCACCGGAGTTGCCACAGTCGTTGGCAGGAGTGCATGATGTATTCCATGTATCCCAGTTGAAGAAGTGCCTCCGAGTTCCTGAGGAGCAGACACCGCTAGAGTTAATTGAGTTGCAAGAGGACTTGACTTATAAGGAGCATCCCGTGAGGATTCTGGACACAATGGATCGAGAAACTAGAAATAAGTCAACCCGTTTAGAGAGTTCGATTGGAGCAACCATGAAGAAAGCGAAGCGACTTGGGAGCGCGAAGAGGATTTGAAGAAAGAGTTTCCAAACCTATTCCTTTAGTGAGCCCTGAATCTCGGGGACGAGATTCTATTAAGGGGGGGAGGTTTGTAACACCCCAAAATTTTGCTTTTCTTAAATTCATGTGTGATTTGGCACTTTGGTGAATTTTTGGAATTTTCTGGAATTTATTTGGATTTATTTGGAATTTATTTGAATTTATTCCATTTTGAAATAATTAAAGAATTTAATTTTGCAAATAAAATTTTGTTGGAAATATTTTATTTGAGTCCAAAATGATCCAAAATATTTTCCAGAATTTTTCTGGAATTTTTCTAAGTCTTTTGCTATTTTTAATGAATTAAATGAATTACTGGGAATTATTTTAAATATTAAATCGCTGGAAAATCAAACTCGGGTCAATTCTTTGTTCATCCGATCGAGCCCGAACTCGAGTCGACTCGAGTCCGACCCGAGCCACGTTACTCGACCGAACCCACTCCTAAACCTAATCAATCCCAACCGTTGGATCAAGATCCAACGGCTGAGATCCGCCCATACCGGTTCGAGCCGTACCCGGCCCGGATCCGATCGCGCCGTGCGATCGTGGCCGTTGATCGCGCCACGTGGACGGTTGAGCGTCGTCGTCTTCGCCGAGTCCGAGCCGGACTCCGCCGCGCCACGCCGTAAGAACTAGGTTTCCGCTCGCACGAACGCCGAGGCTATTTAAAGCGTGAGACGTCCCGAGGTTGCCCTCATCCTTGCGCACCCGTTCCCGAGCCATCTACTTTAAGCGCCGTCGTTTGCCGTGCGAGCTCGCCGTCGTTGGAGGAAGTGACCGCGCGGTTTTGCTCGATTCCGCGCCGCCGTCCGTCGTCTTCCGCCGAGAAGGAGCCCAGATCCGGAATCCCCGTGACGAGACGCACCCGAAGAGACCCTTCACTTCGCCGGAGCAACCCCGAAACGCCGTCGGGCTCGTCGTCGTCTCCGTCTCCGGTGGCTGCAGCGCCGCCGCGTCGCCATCGCCCTCGCGAGCTCTGTGGACCGTCCGATCTTGATCGTGCGGTTGAGGTGAGTTCACGTGTTCCAAACCCGATTGGATGCGGACCGTTGGATCAAGATCCAACGGTTCACAATCGCCACGCGTCCGTAGCAGTGCTATTATAGGATTAGATCTGGACCGTCCGATCTAGATCGAACGGCCCACGATCAACGAGTAGTTTCAACGTGTTAACCCTGGATCTAATCCGCGCCGTTGATTTTCAAACCAACGGCCGAGATTGCGCCACGTGTTGGGAAGGTGGACCGACGCGGTCAGCGTCGTACGCGTGTGAGCGCGTGTCCCTGACACGCGGGCCCCGCATGTCAGAGGGCCCACACGTCAGCCGCGTTTGCGTGAGACCCCGCACTGACAGGTGGGTCCCACATGTCAGCCTCACCCGAGCTGTGGGCCGGGTCCACCGTGGACCGAACCATGCCGTGAGCTGAGCCCATGAGCCGGCTGACGTCAGCCAGCCAATCAAGAGCTGACACGTGTCCATGCTGGCGCAATAATTAATTTCCGAAAAAGAAAATGATTTATTAATTCGAAATATTGATTCAAATTTAGATTCAAACTTCAAACGCTTATAACTTTTGCGTTTCAACTCCGATTTGAGTGATTCAAATTTCTAAATTTGTATAAAATTGAGATCTACCTAAATATGAATTTTATTTAATTTTTGGACTAAAGTTTTTCTCTGTAATATTATTTAATTGATTATTTAAACTTTAATAAATCATAACTTTTGCGTTTTAACTCCAAATTTGAACGATTCCAGTTTCTAAAAATCCAGAAAATTATGTTCTCTCTGTTTATGGATTTTATTTGGAGTTTTGGGATGTTTTTGCCTATTGTTTATTTGGGTATTTGCTATTTGCACGCTTTACGAGTAGACGTTGAAGTGCTGGGAAGGATTCGAAGGAGAAGTATTGACTCAGATCCAACTCAAGACCAAGAGCAAGTACTTTTTGAAGGCAAGTTGTGCTTTGACCATGTTGATCCTATTTCAAAACTATTTTGATTTAAACTATTGCATGCTAGTTCAATTAGAAAAATACTTTGTTTAAACATGGGGGTTAGATAAATACCAATTTCTTTGTATGACACCTTGATTATTTAAGTATGTGCCATGATCCCTTGTCACCCTAGTTGTGGATTACTAGTTGGACATTATTAAATTGCCAACATGGGTTTAGATCGTTGTAGTATCTTGCTTAGACACCTACGTGCTCATAACATGATTTTGGACAATCAAATGTTAATATTGACTTAATGATATATTGAACCTGTTTTGGAAAAGTATCATGTGATGTTGATGGCACGTGGTGCATGGTAATCAACTGGGGTTTGATAAACAGTTTTCGACCGGGGCATGTGGCAAGAGTAATCAGGTGGGCCAGAGTGGCATTGGGAATGTTGATTTGGTTCTTCGGGTAGTCTTGCCCTGGTCACTCTAAGGACTTAACCTTGCAAGCCTTTGAACTGGGTCATACTTGCAACCACATGGCTGGAATGGGACGGCCCTAGTTGACTAAGTCGCTAAGGACTCACTTGTGGAGCCTCAGGGTGTCAATTACACCGTTTGTGTGATTGTACGGGGGAGCGTATCGTGGCTGTGGCCAGATACCCATCTAACGGTGTGTTGGTCCCATACTTCGCCTTGGCTAAGGGAAGGGATGGTGTAGAGCATGAACCGGAGAGGACCACCTGTGTTGTTTGAGGCTTCCGAAAGGCTTTGTTACGGGAACTCGCCTTTGTGGTGTTTGACTGTATCTTGTGGGTAAAGTGCATAACCTCTGCAGAGTTTAGAATCTATTTAAATAGCCGAGTCCACGGTACTGGACAATGCTCGGGAATTACAGTCAAGGGTTAGATTTTCTCAAAAATAACTTGGATTTGAAAGGTTGGTTTGGTTTAGTAATGAAGATGATGGAAATGTGGTTTAGGATGGGAAAAATGTTTATTAAACTTCTTGAAAAGTTATTTACGCTTTACTTATTTCTACTGCTTTCGAATCTACTTATATTACTTGTCAAAAGTCACATCGCAAATATACCATGAGCTATTCCTTTGTACCAAGCCATGCATATAGTATATTAGCTTGCATTACGTGCATGACTTGTCGAGTACCAAGTACTCACCCTTGCCTCAACACATTATCAGTTGAATTGGAGACTACGCCAGCTTTGGAGGAGGATTTCCAAGAGGACCCGTCTACTTAGGGATGCGAGCCCGCCGGTTGCCTGTGGTATCTTTGGATGGCGCCACGATGTTACCTTCGTTGTTTTTCATTGCTACTACTTTTCTCGAATCGGTTTTGCCTTGCAAGGCATATATTTGTAACTTGACCATAAGGTCGAGTAACCAGTTTAGTTATTTAAATAAAGTACTTTGATAATATCGATTGGTATGATTGTGATATTTACCGATGTTAAGACTGTGTGCACTAGCGCGTTCCTGGACTAGTGCTGAATACACAGAGGGTCCGGATTTGCAAATTCGGGGTCCCGACAGGTGTGTACTCAACCATACCGGTATGAGTTTCCAGGAGATATGTGCATCGCATCGCATTGCATTGCATTATATGAGGATGTAAAATGATGATGATATATGATGATGTCAATGATATGCTTACACTATGAATATGAGATGTGTATGATGTCGTATGTGAAAAGTGGTGATGAAGGTATTGGAATGTATTTTCTTGTTCCATTGGAATATACTTGCTGAGTGATGTCGTATGTGAAAAGTGGTGATGAAGGTATTGGAATGTATTTTCTTGTTCCATTGGAATATACTTGCTGAGTGATGAACTCACGCTTGTGTTTATGTGTTTTTCTTAGGTGCCATGAAATCGGCATGCGGGAAAGGGAGCTAGTCACACGTCATCACTTAGCATCACACATATAAACAATGACATGTTCTCTCCTTTAGTTGTGATGGTTAATTCACTGAACTAAATTGTGGTTTTGATGCTTCATTGGTTGTTATGAGTAAATGATTAGGCCATATTTGACATGTGATGGATAGACTTATATCTTTAGTTGTATGGAGGTTGAATTTCCGATTGGTCATGTTATTGCTATCGTTCATTATGCTATCTTGACATGTTAATATTATTAAAGCTTCAATTCATGGAAAAACAAAGGAGATGCTGCCGAAATTTTCGGTATTAGCATTTGCTCCTTTGCTGTAATTTACTTGTAATTGTGGTATTTAGAGGTTGCTTAGTCTATGTTTGGTAGCATTCGGGCATATTAAATGCCGGGGTGTTACAAAACGTGCTCACAAAACAGTACAAGATCAAACCTCTAACCCGACTCCGCAAACTACCCCTAAACCTGAAAACAGAGAATCTGTCCCAACGGGACAGCGGGCTTCCAACAAACATAACTTGAGTTCTAGGTCTCCAAATTAAGTAAACGAGTAAACCATTGCAAAGCTTAGGAAATTTCCTAGCTTTCTTTAAGTATTGGGAAAAACTGATTCGGCCTCTAAAATTGCCTAATCTATAGATCAACCCGATCTGTCCCAATCACGTCACAGATTTGAACATGTTCGGTAAAACGATCATAACTTTCAAACAGCTGAGCGGAATTGGACGTTCTTGGTGTCCAATTAAAGGTATTGAAGTTATCTACAACTTTATCAACATACGGATGACCAGGAAATGAATCTAAAATTGCCAAATCGCGACCGAAGACCGAGGACCCAATATGTCCGAGGACAGAATGTGGGACAGCATTGCAAATCTCCTAAATCCTTCTAATCACAGCAACTAAACACAAAATTAGAACATGATCTTCCCCATCTACACAGCACCCAATCTCTACAATGATTTCCCCAATGCATACCTTTTCTTGGCGAACCACCCGCTCGACGAACGCCTCCTCCTCGCGGCCCGATCTTCCATCCACTCGCCGGAGCCGCCGGAAACACCGAATCCCCGCGGATGGAGAGCTCCCGAACAGCAAGATGGAGGGCTATGAGAGGTGGAACTAGGGCCGGCTTGAGGTGGGGAGGGGAGGGAGGGGGTGGCACCATGGGGGAAAGGAAGGTGCGGCTAGGGGGAGAGGAAGGGAGAGGTGGCGGCTAGGGGGAGGGGAAGGGGGCGCATGGAGTCAAGGGAGGCGCATGGGGGGTGAAAACCCTAAGGGTGGCAGGATTTTCCCCCTAATGGGCCAAGGAACCCCCCCACCGACGGCCCAAGTGCTTCTCCCAAGGCCCAACTAGCTCCCACAGGGCCCAAACTCCCCCGGAAGGGCCAAAACGCCCGGAAACGGCCCAGATACACGATCTAAAGTCGTACCGTAAATGCCACATTCTATAAAGTCTCATTCCGTAATGTCACTTTCCATAATGTCACATCCCGTGATGTCACAGGTAAGTCTTGCGAGTACCTTCTGTACTCATGCTTCTGCTTTGTGGTTTTCAGGTGAGGATCCAGACGGATGTGAGTTCTGTCCGTACTGCCTCTCGGTGACCGGGCGGGGCACCGAGTAGAGGCTACCAGCAACGTTGCTTACGCCCGGGAGTGTTCAGGGGCAGGACACTTCCGGAGTTGTCATACTTTTGTCTTAGTTTGGTAGTTGTGTGTCCATTTTTGTTGTGCAGCTAGTTTTTAAATTATGTCATATTTATGTTGAACACTTGGTTGCTTCGTTGCAACTCTTTAATGCACTGTTGTGCTCTCTTTCTCGTTGGATCGTGTTGCTTGGTGGTTGTCAGGGTGTCGTTTGTGCCGTTTGTGTTCTTTGGCGGGTTTTGTCTTCGTGCGTGTGTGAGTTGGTTGTTGTGCTTCCACGTTGAGTATTTTGGTTGTGGGGTTTTGAGTTCGTTGCCCCCTTTATGCAAATTGAGTTGATATGGCAATGGAAACCGGTATGCGGGGCGATCCTGGGCGAGCTTCGGGTCTCATACCGGGGGAATACCGGGATTGTTGTCGAGTTATTCGAAGGGTCTCACCGTTGTCTCAATTGGGCTTGGGTGCTAACACTACGAGCGCCCTCGGCGGTCCGTTGTTAGCCTCCAAATCCAATGGGGATGACTGAGTCTTCAAATAGCCCGAGGACTGTCTGGGCGGCTCTCCTCACAATATATTCGGCTGATCTACATGTATATATTCGGCCGATTCGCAAGTATAATTTTCCATATGTATGCATACGTATATTGTTATTATGATTTGCATATGTATTAGGATATATATATATATATATATATTGGCCATGATGTTTGGTTTCGGTTTCCTGCTGTCAACGGGCAACTATACCCATGTCTTGGCGCCATCATCATCGCCACCGCTGACCTGCGCTCGCCGGTCCCGTGCTGCTCACCTGCCCTTCTGCTTGGCCGTGCGCCATCTCTGTCCCTCTCCATAGCCAAGCCTTCTGTTTTTTTCACGTAGCAAGCTGAGCAAGCCGAACACATGAAGAATACGCATATACGGGATGAATAGTAACATGCATGCATTTGACGAAACGTTGATTTGTTACTTCCGTCACCAAAATTGCGAATCTTGTCTTTTTCGCTACAAATTCGTTTTAAGTCCAAATAATATGCAACAAATTTTGTTAATTAGTAAAAATTAATACCTTTCCACAGTAATTTTTATGAAATTTTATAAATAAATTTATCTTGATAAATTATTCGCGAAAAGTCCAAACTTATGAATTTTGTAGTTCTTAAACTACATGTCCAAAAATGTCAAAATAAATTTTATAAATCTTAGAAAATGCTAAGCTAATTATCTGGAATTTTTTGTGAAATTATGAAATAGTTTGAATTGTGGTATTTTCTGAATTGTATGCTTGTACGTTGTTTGAGTGCTTATTTGGTTCCTTAACCGTTACGCGTAGATGTCGACCTGTGTGAGGGTGTTGATTTCGAGGAACAAGCTCAAGATCAAGACCTAGACCAAGACCAGCTGATATTCAAACGCAAGTTATGGTTTGATCATTTTTCTCCTATGTTTTTAAATGTTATGTTGATTTAAATTATGCATGCTATTTTAGCTACAACGCTTTCAAGTAATTTGAGGATTAGATGATTACCACTTGTTATCAATTCCTTGTCCCTAATGTTTGTATGACACTAAATCATTTGTCACCCTAAATTGGTTATAATGAATGGTTAATATGAGTAACCAGTGGAAAATGGTTAGAACGTATAGTTCTGCTTAGCCATGCAATGCGTACCGATAGCATAATTTTAGAAAGAAAGTGGAATATGGCTATTGAACTACGGAACGTGTTTTATAAGAATGTGACATGTGTTGCTGACGAATGGCACATGGTGCATAGTAACCAACCGGGTGGGAAAATGGTTTAGACTGGGGCAAGTGGTAAGATGTTCAGTAGTGGGCCAGATGTGGCATTTGGGTAGTCCCATTTGGATTTGGTTTTTATGACATGTTAACATGATGAGTTTTTGGGTAGTCTTGCCCTACTCATCTAAGGACTTAACCTTGCAAAAATTTGAACTGGGCTAACCATACAACCACAAGTTCTGGAGTGGGACGGACCTAGCTGAGTAAATCATGAAATCTATCCTTCGGTACTGTCGTGGTGGTGTGAGTTCCGGGTGTCCAGGTGAAAACTCACGTGGCGCAAGAGGGGGGCTCTGTTATGGAAGTGAATCCCTTCTGTGTTGAAACCTTAGCGGGCAGTACTGGGTTTAGATGGATCTTTGGAAAGGCTTTGTTACGGTTACTCGCCTTTGTGGTGTTTGACTGTATCTTGTGGGTAAAGTGTATAACCTCTGTAGAGTGTAAAATCTATTCGAATAGCCGTGTCCGCGGTATTGGACACCGCTCGGGGAATACAGTCAAGGGTTAGGCTTTATTAAAAATGTGGTTGGGATATGACATGGATGGGAATGTGGAAATTGATCAAGGTTGTGGGATGATTTGAAATAAGAAACTTGGAAAAGCTATGAATAATGGTAATTGTTTTCGCTGCTTTAGAATCTAGTTATGATTATTTGTTAAATGTTGCTATACTGCAAAATAACCCTGTTAGCCATTCCATTGGAATAAGCCTAGCATGTAGTATATTAGGTTGCATTCTGTGCATAGCTTGCTGAGTACCAATGTAATCACCCCTCTGAAAAATCATCACCAGAAGAGGAGTGTAACACCCCAATTTTTGCTTTTCATGAAATTAAATATTATTTTACACATTTGTGAATTTTTGGAATTTTCTGGAATTTATTTGGATTTAATTTGAATTTATTCCATATTGAAATAATTAAAGAAATTAAATTTTCAAATAAAGTTTTGTTGGAA
This sequence comes from Rhipidocladum racemiflorum, assembly GCA_036346355.1. Lineage (NCBI taxonomy): Eukaryota > Viridiplantae > Streptophyta > Magnoliopsida > Poales > Poaceae > Rhipidocladum > Rhipidocladum racemiflorum. The sequence goes on along the minus strand of CM070577.1, from coordinate 42,615,905 downwards.
ATATTTTATTTGAGTCCCAAATGCCCTAAAATATTTTCCAGAATTTTTCTGGAATTTTTCTGAGTATTTTGCTATTTTTCTTGAATTAATTGAATTACTGGAAATTATTTTAAATATTAAATCGCTGAAAAATCGAGTCGGGTCAAGTACTATTCATCCGACCGAGTCGAACCCGGGTCGGACTCGAGTCCGACCCGAGCCACGTGACTCGACCGAACCCACTCGGCCGAGCCCTAACCGCGTGACTGTTGGATTCAAATCCAACGGCCACGATTGAGCCACGTCACCCGAGCCCGAGCCAGACCCGAGCCCAAGCCCCCGCACCGTTGGATCTTGATCCAACGGCTGTGGTTGAGCCACGTCACCCAATCCGAGTCGCCGCCGGACTCCGCCGCCGCAACGGAGTGGGCCTCGGTTTCCGTGCGTTTCACGGACGCCGAGGGCCCTATTTATTGCGCCGCCACCCGTGTCGGGACCGCCACTTCATTGCGCACCCGTAGCCCTAACTCACCTCGCCTGAGCCGCCGTGGTTGCGCCGCTAGAGCTCGCCGGAGTAGGGAGAAGGAGCCGCCGCGGTTTCCGTCGAATCCCGCCACCGTCCGCCATCCTCCGTCGCCGTTGACCCCAGATCCGGGACCGGGAGGTCAAGACGCGTCTGGGAGTCCAACTCACCTCGCCGGAGCGCGCCCGAAACGCCGTCGGCTAGGTCGTCGTCCCCTGCGCCGGTGACCCAGCGCCGCCGCTCGCCATCGCCGGACTTCGAGCTCTGCCAGCCGTCGGATCTTCATCAAGCGGTCCAGATTGCGCCACGTCACCGTTGGTGAGATCCCGTTCCAAAATCCCAGATCCAATCTCGACCGTTGGATCTAGATCCAACGATCCAGATCAAACGCGTTAACCCAAACGCGTGAGTCCAGATCTAATCTGGGCTGTTGATTTTCAAATCAATGGCCGAGATTGCGCCACGTGACGGGGAGCTTGACCATCAGCGATCGGCGCGCAAGTCGTGTAGCGTGACGCCGACACGCCGCCCGCGTGTCGGGCCGACGCGATAAACCACACCATGACGCCACGATGACGCCATGGCGGGCCCGCACGTCGGGCCGCCACCCAACCGTGCGATGGCGTCACCCATGACGCCACAAAGGTACCACCGCCGCCACCATGGGCCGAGTCCTCGCCGACGCCAAGAATGACGTCACCCGATGGGTCCCACTGTCACCGCGACGTGAGCCGTGGACCGGGTCCACGGTAGACCCGAGCCAAACCATGGACCACGTCCATGAACCGGCTGACGTCAGCAGACCAATCAGAGGCTGCCACGTGTCCTCGCTGACCCAATAAATAATTTTCGAAAAAGAAAATGATTTAATAATTTGGTTTAATAATTGATTTGAATTTCAAAACTTCAAACGCTTATAACTTTTGCGTTTCAACTCCGATTTGAACGATTCAAATTTCTAAAAATTCATAAAATTTAGATCTACCCAAATATGAATTTTATTTAATTTTTGGACTAAATTTTTTCTCTGTAATATTATTTAATTGATTATTTAAACTTTAAATAATCATAACTTTTGTGTTTTAACTCCAATTTCAGCTATTCCAGTTCCTAAAAATTCATAAAATTATGTTCTCTGTGTTTATGGATTTTATTTGGATGTTTGGACAATTTTGGTCTACTGTTTTATTCATTTATTGCTATTTGCACGCTTTACGAGTACACGTTGAAGTGCCGGAAGGATTCGAAGGAGAAGTGTTGACCCAGGAGCCAGCTCAGGACCAAGAACAAGTACTTTTTGAAGGCAAGTTATGCTTTGACCATGTTGATCCCATTTTGAAACCTATTTTGGTTCAAATTATTGCATGCTAGTTTAAATTAGAAAATGCTTTACTTAATTACGGGTAATTAGATAAATGGCAAATTGCTGTATGACACCTTGACTATTTAAATATGTGCCATGACCCCCTTGTCACCCTAGTTGTGGATTATTAGTTGGACACTACTAAACTGCCAACATGGGTTTGTAGATCGTTGTAGTATATGGCTTAGACCTGCTACGTACTCATGACATAATTTTGGACAATCAAATGTTAATATTGACTTAATGATATATTGAACCTGTTTTGGGAAGATATCATGTGATGTTGATGGCACATGGTGCATGGTAATCAACTGGGGTTTGGTAAATAGCTTTTGACCGGGGCATGTGGCAAGAATGATCAGGTGGGCCAGTTGTGGCACCGGGAATGTTGGTTTGGTTCTTCGGGTAGTCTTGCCCTGGTCACCCTAAGGACTTAACCTTGCAAGCCTTTGAACTGGGTCTAACGTGCAACCACATGTCTGTAATGGGACGGACCTAGCTGATTAAGTTGCTAATAACGTACCTGTGGGACCTCAGGAGGTCAACTACACCCTTTGTGTAAGTTGTACGGGGGAGCGTACCGGGGCTGCGGCCAGGTACCCATCTAACGGTTGGTTGGCCTAAACTTCGCCTTAGCTAAGGGAAGGGTTAGTGTGCAACAACCGGGGAGGACCACTTGTGCTGTTAGAAGTTTCTGAAAGACTTTGTTACGGGAACTCGCCTTTGTGGTGTTTGACTGTATCTTGTGGGTAAAGTGCATAACCTCTGCAGAGTGAAAAATCTATTCGAATAGCCGTGTCCGCGGTATTGGACATCGCTCGGGAATTACAGTCAAGGGTTAGACTTTCTTGAAAATAACTTGGACTGGAAAGGTCGGGTTTGGTTAAATAGTGATGTTGATGGAAATATGGTTTAGGAATGGGAGGGATGTTGATTAAACTTTTGGAAAGGTTATTTACGTTATACTTGTTTCTACTGCTTTCGAATCTACTTATGCTATTTGTCAAATGTTGTTTTACTGCAAATACACCTTGAGCTACTCCTTTGTATCAAGCCATGCATGTAGTATATTAGTTGCATTCTGTGCATGACTTGCTGAGTACCAAAGTACTCACCCTTGCCACAATACAACACCGATTGAAGAAGAATCTACACCAGCTTTGGAGGAGGAGCTTCGGAAGAACCGTCTACTTAGGAGCGAGCCCACTCGATGCGTGTGGTATCTTTGGATGGCGCCAAGAAGTTATCTTATTTTTCGCTGCTATTATTTCTCTCTTAATAAGTTTCGCCCTGCGTGGCGTATATTTGTAACTTGACCATAAGGTCGAGCAACCAGTTTGACTATTTAATTAAAGTACTTTATTAGTATCGAGTGGTATGATTGTGATATTTACCGATGTTAAGCCTGTGTGCACTAGCGCGTTCCTGGACTAGTGCTGAATACACAGAGGGTCCGGATTTGCAAATTCGGGCCCCGACAGAGGTGGTATCAGAGCCATACTGACTGTAGGCTCACCCATAGATAGAATGGTCGTAGAGAGGTTAAAACCTATTTTCTAAAGGTTAAAAGTTCGTCAAGATAAGAAATGACATCTCGACTATTTCCCTTCTCTCTTTTCTTGTCTCTTGCTGAATTTTTCCTTACCTTGTCACGATTTAAAAATTTCGAGTTCTTACGTGAGCACTCTTGTGACAGATGGAGGGAGAATTCAACTACGTCGATCTGGAGGTTGGTCACGCCGCGGAACTTTGGCGTATGCAACAGACTCTCGGAGATTTTGAGAAGCCACAATACCAAGTGGACGTGATCAGACAAGCAGGATTGATCAAGGCTTGTGACGTGAAGATTGTGGTACCTGCTAGGAAGAAGGGCCCAGGCAATCGCCCGATACACTGCACTGCCAGGAGGTCTACAATGCAGATGGGTATCCAAGAGGCGTCACGACGAGCAATGCGGCACATTACCCGTATCTACGCCAGAGAATTGGAGAGCACGGTGTTCCGTTATCATCCGCGCAGCAATAACCTTCTTGACCCGAAGGCGATTCAGGATGAGAATGCCATGGTTACACAGTTTGCACGACTTGTTGTCGCCCAGGAGGATGTACTCGATGATACAAGCAAGGAGCTATAGAAGGCCCGCAAGGAAATCACGACAGAGAAGAACAGATGGCGGGAAGCTCAGGAGTATGTGTCTCACCTTCTGCAAAGGATTGGAGAGTTAGAGACGGCATTGTACGCACCAGAGCCGGAGCCAATGCTCGAGCTGCACGAGCTGCACCGAGGAGCCGGAGCTTGAGGAGGACATCGCTTCTTCGACTACCACAGATGACACAGCTTGCCGGACATGGCGATCGCTTCGCCGCTTATGCCGCAGCGTCCGTATCCAGGCCGTGGAGGTTTTCTCGATGAGTGAGCGTAGGTTCTGTAGTGAGACTCCTTCGCCGAGTCGCGTCATAGAATAAAGAGTCACCCTTTAGGCGTTAGACTCCAGTGTTAGTTCGATTTGGATTTTCATTGCTTGCTGAGTGTGCAGTATGTGTTGCAAGGCCCCTAGGCATTGTAAGCAACCATACCAAGTTACTAATGATTAAAATAATAAAGTTGGACTTTAAGTTACACCTTTCGCCCCGCATAAGTTCCATATTACTTATCTATTCCTGTTTCCCTCTCATCTCTGAAACCCTTGGAGCAATCGACAGATGGTGAACACCCGCGGACACCTTGGAGGCAATGGAAGTGGTTCTCGCCCAGCAGAAAACCCCAATGATGGAGCACCAGCACCGCCAGTTGACATGCAGAATTTCGGAGCTTTTCTTGCTGCTCAGACTCAGTTAATGCATGCCATGATGCAACAGATGCAGCACGTCACTGCTCAGGCCACCGCTAATCAAGTCAATCAGGGACAATGCCAGAACACAAGACTTTCAGAGTTTATGAGGACTCATCCACCCACTTTCTCCGGGAATGCTAACCCGTTGGAAGCCGATGACTGGTTAAGGTCAATTGAGAGGAAGCTACACATTCCTCAATGCATAGGAAATGAGAAGGTACTCTACTCTTCTCATCAGTTGGAAGGAACAGCCGCTGAATGGTGGGAGAACTTCTGTGCCACGCAAGAGAACCCTCAGGACATCACTTGGGAAGAGTTCACAGCTGCATTCCGTTAGTATCACGTGCCTGAAGGAATCATGGACCTCAAGAAGGAGGAGTTCAGGGCACTAAAGCAAGGTAATCATCCAGTGGCCGAATACCTGAACAAGTTCACACAGCTTGCTCGCTACACACCTGAGGATGTAGCGACAGATAAAGCCAGACAGTCTCGTTTCATGAAGGGACTTAACTCAGGACTGCAGGTGGGATTGATCACCCACACCTTTCCAGATTTCCAAGAGTTGGTGAATAAGGCGCTTATTCTTGACGACAAGCGCAAGGAACTGGATGAGACCAGGAAGCGCAGGATGCAGCATCAGGGATCGCGTTAGGGATCGCAGCAACGTTTGAGAGTTGCACCAAATCAGTTTTTCAGATTCCAGCCGCAGAGTGCTACAAGGACACCGTCACCAGCACCAAGACCCGTCAATCAGAACTATCGCACCCAGCCCGGCCCGAAACGCCGCTTGAGCAATCAACAAGGGACAATGAGACGCCGCTACAATCGCAACGAGCCAGGACACTTTGCCAACAGCTGCCCAAAGAAGACAGCAGGAGTGACCCCTACCGCTTCAACTGGGATCCACACCGCCAGGACGCCAAAGACAGAGCCACACCCAGGCGTGGTGAGAGGCCGAGTCAACCATGTCACCGCAGATGCACTGCAGAATGCTACGGACGTCGTACTGGGTAAGTTACTTGTTAACTCAGTACCTGCGACAGTTTTGTTTGATTCCGGAGCTTCGCATTCGTTTGTTTCTCAAGGCTTTGCTGCTAAAAATGATTTGGAGATTGCAAGACTTAAATGCATGCTTTTAGTTCAAACCCCTGGTTCCGAACTTTGAACGAAAGTAGGATGTTCTGGGGTGAGAATACTAATAGATGGATAGAGTTCCTAGCGAACCTTATTATTTTGGAGACCCAGACCTTGGATGTCATTTTGGGAATGGATTGGTTATCCAAGCACAAGGCCGTATTGGATTGTGGACGGAGGACTATCTCAGTTGAGAGCCCGTGTGGAAAGAAAGTGGAATTTCAAGCTACCGCCATTAGAGATGGACAGTTGATGGTTAACAGCACCAAGGCACTCAGCATAGAGGATGTCTCAGTAGTGAATGAGTACCCAGATGTTTTTCCTGAAGATCTACCAGGTATGCCGCCAGACAGGGACATAGAGTTTGTGATAGAGCTAGTACCTGGTACAGCACCGATAGCAAAGAGACCCTATCGGATGTCCACCGAGGAATTGGTAGAGATGAAGAAACAGCTTGAAGAGTTAATGGAGAAAGGATTTATCAGACCGAGTTCGTTGCCGTGGGGAGCGCCAGTTTTGTTTGTCAAGAAGAAGGATGGGAGTTTCAGGATGTGCATTGACTACCGTGCACTCAATGAAGTCACCGTGAAGAATAAGTACCCGCTACCCAGGATCGATGATCTGTTTGATCAGCTGAGAGGAGCCGGAGTTTTCTCCAAGATTGATCTGAGATCGGGATACCATCAGTTGAAGATCCGATCAGAAGATATTCCGTAGACTGCATTCTCGTCAAGATACGGACATTATGAGTTTACTGTTATGTCCTTTGGTCTAACGAATGCGCCAGCATATTTCATGAACATGGACAAGTTTGTTGTTGTGTTCATAGATGATATTCTAATCTACTCCAAGACAGAGGATGAACATGCAGAGCACTTGAAGCGAGTTTTGGAAAAGCTGAGGGAACAGCAGCTCTTCGCCAAATTCAGTAAATGTGATTTTTGGAAGGACAAGGTGGAGTTCCTCGGACATGTAATGACCGCAGAAGGAGTCACTGTAGACCTAAGCAAGGTAGAAGCTATGTTACATTGGGAGCAGCCGAAGACTGTGACCCAGATCCGGAGTTTCCTTGGAATGGCAGGTTACTACCGCCGTTTCATTGAAGGTTTTTCGACAATTGCGAGACCTCTTACGCAATTGCTGAAAAAGGAGAAGAAGTTTACATGGACGCCAGAGTGCGAGAAAGGATTCCAAGAACTGAAGACGAGATTGACATCAGCACCAGTGTTAGTCCTACCGGATGTTAATCAAAGCTTTGATATATATTGTGATGCATCGCGTCAAGGACTTGGATGTGTGCTGATGCAGAATGGAAAGGTCGTCGCTTATGCATCAAGACAGTTGAGGCCACATGAGGAGAATTATCCGACGCATGACCTAGAGCTAGCTGCCGTAGTGCATGCTTCGAAATTGTGGGGTCACTATTTGATCGGGAACAGATGTGAAGTGTACACGGATCATAAGAGCCTTAAGTACATATTCACCCAGTCGAATCTGAATATGAGGCAAAGGAGATGGTTAGAGTTGATTAAAGATTACAATGTCGGAATCCATTATCATCCCGGAAAGGCTAATGTGGTGGCCGATGCCTTGAGTCGGAAAAGCCATACCGTGAATATGTTGATAGCCACGAATCAGGATGAGCTATGCCAGGAATTTCAGAGAATGAAGATTGAGGTGGTACCTAGTGGATTCTTGGCCGCACTGGAGGTAAAGCCTACCCTAGAATATCAGATTCGGGAAGGACAGAAGGATGATGACAAGATCCGCAGGATTAAGTCCAAAATGGAGGAAAGCAAGGCAAAGGACTTCAAGCTAGATGAGCAGGGCACGTTATGGATGAGGGATCGCATTTGTGTGCCGAACAGGAAGGAACTGAAGCAGTTGATTCTAGAAGAAGCCCATGACTCCAAGTACTCGATTCATGCTAGAAGTGCCAAGATGTATCAAGACTTGAAGGAGAGATTCTGGTGGCCGAGCATGAAGCGTGAAGTTGCCGAGCATGTTGCATTGTGCGACGTATGCCAGAGAGTCAAGGCAATGCATCAGAGACCAGCAGGATTGTTGCAGCCGCTGAAAATACCTGAGTGGAAGTGGGAGGAAATCGGAATGGATTTCATTACCGGTTTGCCTAAGACTCAAGGAGGTTATGACTCCATATGGGTTATAGTGGATCGCTTGACCAAGGTTGCCCATTTTATCCCCGTGAAGACCACTTACTCGGGGGATAAGTTAACAGAGTTGTATATGATCAAGATCGTCTGTTTGCACGGAGTGCCAAAGTGGATTGTATCGGACAGAGGTACCCAATTTACCTCAAGGTTCTGGAATAAGTTGCATGAAGCCATGGGAACCCGTTTGAACTTCAAGATGTGACCTATCATCCACAGACGGATGGACAGGCAGAAAGAGTCAATCGATTACGGAAGATATGCTAAGAGCGTGTGCATTGGCTTATGCTACCTCTTGGGATAAGAGTTTGCCGTATGCCGAGTTCGATTACAATAATAGTTACCAGGCTAGTTCTGAGATGTCACCTTTGAGGCACTTTGTATGGTCGACCAATGGGACGCCATTAAACTGGAATGAGACCGGCGAGCGCCGTGTCTTCGGGCCTGATATTCTTCAAGAAGCTGAAGAGCAGATTGCCATGATTAGGGAAAGGTTGAAGATAGCCCAATCACGCAGAAGAGTTATGCTGACAATCGTCGCCGGGATTTGAGTTTTGAACCAGAAGACTTTGTATATCTCAGAGTTACGCCTCTCAGGGGAGTTAAGAGGTTCCATGCCAAAGGGAAACTTGCACCCCGTTATATTGGACCATTTAAGATTTTGAGCCACAGAGGCGAAGTTGCTTACCAGCTGGAGTTGCCACAGTCGTTAGCAGGAGTACATGACGTGTTCCATGTGTCCCAGCTAAAGAAGTGTCTTCGAGTGCCAGATGAGCAAACGCCCTTGGAGTCGATTGAACTGCAACAGGATCTGACTTATAAGGAGCATCCCGTGAAGATTTTGGATACTATGGACCGAGAGACTAGAAATAAGTCAACCCGTTTCTGTAGAGTTCAGTGGAGCAACCATGAAGAAAGCGAAGCGACTTGGGAACGCGAAGAGGATTTGAGGAAAGAGTTTCCTAACCTATTCCTTAGTAAGCCTTAAATCTCGGGGACGAGATTCTATTAAGGGGGGAGGTTTGTAACACCCCAATTTTTGCTTTTCATGAAATTAAATATTATTTTGCACATTTGTGAATTTTTGGAATTTTCTGGAATTTATTTGGATTTATTTGGATTTAATTTGAATTTATTCCATATTGAAATAATTAAAGAAATTAAATTTTCAAATAAAGTTTTGTTGGAAATATTTTATTTGAGTCCCAAATGCCCTAAAATATTTTCTAGAATTTTTCTGGGATTTTTCTGAGTATTTTGCTATTTTTCTTGAATTAATTGAATTACTGGAAATTATTTTAAATATTAAATCATTTGGAAAATCGAGTCGGGTCAAATCGTTCATCCGATCGAAGTCGAACCGAAGTCGGACTCTAGTCCGACCGAGCCACGTGTCTCGACCGAACCCACTCGGCCGAAAGCCTAATCAAGCGTGGACCGTTGGATTCAAATCCAACGGCCACGATTGAGCCACGCCACCCGAGCCCAAGCCGGACTGAGCCCAAACCCCGCGACCGCTGGATCTTGATCCAACGGCCGTGGTTGAGCCACGCCACCCAATCCGAAGTCGCCGCCGACTCGCCGCCAAGAACGGAGTGGGCCTCGGTTTCCGTGCGTTTCACGGACGCCGAGGGCCCTATTTATTGCGCCGCCACCCGTGTCGGGACCGCCACTTTATTGCGCACCCGTAGCCCTAACTCACCTCACCTGAGCCGCCGTGGTTGCGCCGCTAGAGCTCGCCGGAGTAGGGAGAAGGAGCCGCCGCGGTTTTCGTCGAATCCCGCCACCGTCCGCCGTCCTCCGTCGCCGTTGACCCCAGATCCGGGACCAGGAGGTCAAGACGCGTCCGGGAGTCCAACTCACCTCGCCGGAGCGCGCCCGAAACGCCGTCGGCTAGGTCGTCGTCCCCTGCGCCGGTGACCCAGCGCCGCCGCTCGCCATCGCCGGACTTCGAACTCTGCCAGCCGTCGGATCTTCATCAAGCGGTCCAGATTGCGCCACGTCACCGTTGGATCAGATCCAATCTCGACCGTTGGATCAGATCCAACGATCCAGATCAAACGCGTTAACCCAAACGCGTGAGTCCAGATCTAATCTGGGCCGTTGATTTTCAAATCAACGGCCGAGATTGCGCCACGTGACGGGGAGCTTGACCGCCATCGGCCAACCCGTCGTGTGCAGGACGCCGACACGCCGCCCGCGTGTCGGGCCGACGCGATTAAACCACACCATGACGCCACGATGACGCCATGGCGGCCCGCACGCCGCCACCCAACCGCGGCGATGGCGCTACCCATGACGTCCACAAAGGTCCCACCTGCCGACACCATGGGCCGAGTCCCCGCCGACGCCAAGAATGACGTCACCCCAGGGGTCCCACTGTACCAAGACGCGTGAGCCGTGGACCGGGTCCACGGTAGACCCGAGCCAAACCATGGACCACATCCATGAACCGGCTGACGTCAACTGACCAATCAGAGGCTGCCACGTGTCCTCGCTGACCCAATAAATAATTTCCGAAAAAGAAAATGATTTAATAATTCTTTTTAATAATTGATTTGAATTTCAAAACTTCAAACTCTTATAACTTTTGCGTTTCAACTCCGATTTGAACGATTCAAATTTCTAAAAATTCATAAAATTCAGATCTACTCAAATATGAATTTTATTTAATTTTTGGACTAAATTTTTTCTCTGTAATATTATTTAATTGATTATTTAGACTTTTAATAATCATAACTTTTGTGTTTTAACTCCGATTTCAGCTATTCCAGTTCCTAAAAATTCATAAAATTATGTTCTCTCTGTTTATGGATTTTATTTGGATGTTTGGACACTTTTGGTCTACTGTTTTATTCATTTATTGCTATTTGCACGCTTTACGAGTAGACGTTGAAGTGCCGGAAGGATTCGAAGGAGAAGTGTTGACCCAGGAGCCAGCTCAGGACCAAGAACAAGTACTTTTTGAAGGCAAGTTATGCTTTGACCATGTTGATCCCATTTTGAAACCTATTTTGGTTCAAATTATTGCATGCTAATTTAAATTAGAAAATGCTTTACTTAATTACGGGTAATTAGATAAATGGCAAATTGTTGTATGACACCTTGACTATTTAAATATGTGCCATGACCCCCTTGTCACCCTAGTTGTGGATTATTAGTTGGACACTACTAAACTGCCAACATGGGTTTGTAGATCGTTGTAGTATATGGCTTAGACCTCGCATTACTCATGACATAATTTTGGACAATCAAATGTTAATATTGACTTAATGATATATTGAACCTGTTTTGGGAAGATATCATGTGATGTTGATGGCACGTGGTGCATGGTAATCAACTGGGGTTTGGTAAATAGCTTTTGACCGGGGCATGTGGCAAGAATGATCAGGTGGGCCAGTTGTGGCACCGGGAATGTTGGTTTGGTTCTTCGGGTAGTCTTGCCCTGGTCACCCTAAGGACTTAACCTTGCAAGCCTTTGAACTGGGTCTAACGTGCAACCACATGTCCAGAATGGGACGGACCTAGCTGATTAAGTTGCTAATAACGCACTGTGGGACCTCAGGAGGTCAACTACACCCTTTGTGTAAGTTGTATGCGGGGGGCGTCTGGGGGCTGCGCCAGTACCCATCTAACGGTTGGTTGGCCTAAACTTCGCCTTAGCTAAGGGAAGGGTTAGTGTGCAACAACCGGGAGGACCACTTGTCTGTTAGAAGTTTCAAAGACTTTGTTACTGAACTCGCCTTTGTGGTGTTTGACTGTATCTTGTGGGTAAAGTGCATAACCTCTGCAGAGTGAAAAATCTATTCGAATAGCCGTGTCCGCGGTATTGGACATCGCTCGGGAATTACAGTCAAGGGTTAGACTTTCTTGAAAATAACTTGGACTGGAAAGGTCGGGTTTGGTTAAATAGTGATGTTGATGGAAATATGGTTTAGGAATGGGAGGGATGTTGATTAAACTTTTGGAAAGGTTATTTACGTTATACTTGTTTCTACTGCTTTCGAATCTACTTATGCTATTTGTCAAATGTTGTTTTACTGCAAATACACCTTGAGCTACTCCTTTGTATCAAGCCATGCATGTAGTATATTAGTTGCATTCTGTGCATGACTTGCTGAGTACCAAAGTACTCACCCTTGCCACAATACAACACCAGTTGAAGAAGAATCTACACCAGCTTTGGAGGAGGAGCTTCCAGAAGAACCGTCTACTTAGGGAGCGAGCCCAGTCAGTTGCGTGTGGTATACTGGATGGCGCCAAGAAGTTATCTTATTTTTCGCTGCTATTATTTCTCTCTTAATAAGTTTCGCCCTGCGTGGCGTATATTTGTAACTTGACCATAAGGTCGAGCAACCAGTTTGACTATTTAATTAAAGTACTTTATTAGTATCGAGTGGTATGATTGTGATATTTACCGATGTTAAGCCTGTGTGCACTAGCGCGTTCCTGGACTAGTGCTGAATACACAGAGGGTCCGGATTTGCAAATTCGGGTCCCGACAAGGAGGACCTTCAGACTCTCGAGGAGGGGCAAAACAACGACGCGATCAACTAAGGAGCGAGCCAAGTCAGTTACCTGTGGAAAATAGAAACGCCACGAATAATCTTCATTTCACTGCTGTTTTAATGTTACTCTGAACTTAGCCCTGCGTGGCTTTATAATTGTAAGGCTAACCATAAGGTCTTAACAATCGTATATGAGTTGAATACTTTTATATTAATGTTCCCATTATGTATGTGTGATGGTATTCATATCTATTGTATCTGTGAGCACCAGCGTGATCCTGGACTAGTGCATCACACTGAATGTTCGGAATTCCAATTTTGGGTGCGACATGAGCCTACCACTATTTCTGAATCAATGAGTGATACACTACTAGTAGAAGATATTACTGAGGAGGATAACAATTTAGTTGCAGAACCTCCTTGTAGGAGCAAGAGACAAAGGGTTGAGAAAACCTTTGGCGATGACTTTATTGTATACCTCGTGGATGATGTGCCAAAAACTCTTTCAAAGGCTTATGCACTACCTGATGCTGAGTATTGGAAAGAGGCGGTCCGTAGCGAGATGGATTCCATCATGGCTAATGGGACTTGGGAGATCACTGATCACCCTAGTGGGTGCAAACCTGTTGGATGCAAGTAGGTTTTCAAAAAGAAAATGAGGCCTGATGGTACTGTTGATAAGTACTAGGCAAGACTTGTGGCTAAGGGTTATACCCAGAAAGAAGGAGAGGATTATTTTGATACTTATTCTCCTGTTGCCAGATTAACCACCATTAGAGTGCTCATAGCATTAGCTGCTTCCTATGGTCTACACGTTCATCAAATGAATGTAAAGACAGCTTTCCTTAATGGAGAGTTGGAGGAAGAAATCTATATGGAGCAACCAGATAGTTATGTGATTACTGGACAGGAAAATAAAGTGTACAAATTATTGAAATCCTTGTATGGCCTAAAGCAAGCACCTAAGCAATGGCACGAAAAGTTAGATAAAACTTTGACTTCTACTAGTTTTGCTGTTAATGAGGCAGATAAGTGTGTATATTATCGTTATGGTGGGGGTCAAGGTGTGATTTTGTGTTTGTATGTTGATGACATACTTATATTTGGGACAAACACTTCTGTGGTTGACGAGGTCAAAACTTTCTTATCTCGATGCTTTTATATGAAAGACTTGGGAGAGGCAGATGTTATTTTGAATATTAAATTGATCAAGAATGAGGATGGGATCATTTTGCACCAATCCCATTATGCTGAGAAAATATTGAGCCTATTCGGCTTTGAGAATTGTAGAATTTCCCCAACACCATATGATCCTAATGTTAAGCTTCGAAAAAATCAAGGGTTACGGAAAGATCAATTGAGATATTCACAAATTATTGGGTCCCTTATGTATCTAGCTGGTACCACAAGACCTAATATCTCATTTGCTGTGAGCAAATTTAGCCAGTTTACATCTAACTCAGGAGATGATCATTGGGAAGTACTTGAAAGAGTGTTGCGCTTCTTGAGAGGCACAACATCTTATGGAATTCACTACACTGGATATCCATATGTATTAGAAGGATATAGTGATTCCAATTGGATCTCTGATGTAGATGAGATCAAAGCTACAAGTGGTTATGTTTTTACCTTAGCTGGTGCTGCAGTTTTATGGAGGTCTTGCAAACAGACCATATTAACGAGGTCAATGTGACACTATGGAATGCCGAGACCTTATAAAATGTGAATGTTGAGGTCAAAAACATTATGGAATGTGGATTTGGAGGTTGAAACCATACGGTTCGAGGTTTAATCGCGTTTTCGGGCCGATTTCGGGAGTTTGGGCCTCTCCGGGGAAGTTTGGGCCCATGAGGGAGAGACCAGGGTGAGTTGCCTTGTGCGCCCCCTAGCCCTCTTGGGCGCCACCCCCCTAGCCTTAGGGTTTCCCCTCCCTTCCACCTCCTAGCCGCCACCCCCATGCGCCTCTCCTCTCCCCATTGCGCCACCACCCCCTCCACCACCTCTCCACCTCCCTTGCTGCCCCTAGGGGAGTTCTCCACCTCACCAACCCGAAGATCCATCCATTGGAGCGCTCTGCGATGAGGAGATCCGGTGGATTTGGAGCGAGGAAGGAGATCGCGCGAACCGGGAGGAGATCCGTTGGGTTTTCGTTCGTCGGGCGAAGGTATGGCCACGGGGATCCTTAGGGTTGCTCTAGGATCTGTTCTAAGGGTTAATATCATGTTTTTAGATCAATTGGTGGTGCTGTAATTGGGTAGATTAGATGAAATCTAGAGTTTGCCACGTTTTCTGTTTCGGGCAACATGAGCAGTCGACCTAGGGTTTGGGTTTTCACCAATTTAGACTCGGAATTTGGTCATCCGCCTGTTGAAGAAGTTGTAGGTAACTTCAATACCTTTCCGTGGGTATAAAGAACGTCCAATTCTGCTCAGCCATTTGAAAGTTATGCCCGTTTTACCGAACATATTAAAAACTGTGACGTGATTGGAACAGATCACGGTATTCTGTAGATTAAACTACTTTAGAGTCCGAATCAGTCTTTCCATATACTTAGAAAAAGTTAGAAAATTTCCTAAGCTACGCGAGGATGTACTCGTTTGATCGATTTGGAGTCTTAGATCCCGAGTTATGCTCGTTGCAAGTTTGCTGTCCCGGCGGGACAGAACCTCTGTTTTTGGGTTTTGCGAGTAGTTTGCGATGTCGGGGTAGAAGAGTGTTTGCGTACTATTTTGTGGACATGATTGTGAGTTTGTGGTACCTATGTGCAGGTGGTGTGACCCCGGGAGTGCCTTCTACTTCTCGCCAATCCGTCGCCCGTGGTTGAGGCAAGTGTATTGGAATGGGTAGCGGGTTGTAGTTTGCTAGATTGGTTGAGATTGAAATTGAATATATGATATGTTCACATGCCATGCTTTAATGATTGCCATTGATATGATGAATATGCTTATTATGTTATGATGCCATGTGTTAATGTACAAGTTATTTAGGATGTTGGCATGTTTGCATACATGGCATGATACATGGCCCAGGTGGTGAGAAAGTCATAACTAGTCCGGGGAAGGTCGGTGAGAAAGTTATGACTATTCCGGAGAGCCAATGAGTAAGTCCTACATCGTGATTCCATCCACCGCGGTGTATGGAAGCGAGGAGTAGGCACCCTTCATCTTTGGGATGGAAGGGGGGAGAGGGTGCACACCGACGGGTGTGTACTCAACCATACCGGTATGAGTTTCCAAGGAGACATGTGCATCGCATCGCATTGCATACATGATGATGATGATAATGATATGTGATCATGAATGAGATGATAGACATGATGTGAGTTGTTGTAGCCAAGTAATTGTTCTTTTGTACCATTGCAATATACTTGCTGAGTGTTGAACTCACGCTTGTGCTTTCTTGTTGTTTTAGGTACCATGAAACCGGCTTACGGGGAAGGGCATTAGCTACACATCTACACGTAGCTCCACACTTATAGACAATTTATTCATCTTGGTCATGATAATAAGAGTAGTGCCATACAACTTGGTGCAATGGTTAATTTGTGTGCTTGGTTTCCTCATTTACTTCGTTTGGCACATGAGCTGGTTGGAATCTTTATTCTAGGCTTATAATGCTGCTAGAACCCTTGTTATTGATGATTTAGATGTCATTCTTTATACTACATCCTGTGATCATATTGTTGTTGCTTCAATTCACGGAAAAACAAAGGAGATGTTGCTGAAATTTTCGGTATTAGCATTTACTCCTTTGCTGTAATTTACCTTATTTTATGGTATTTAGATGTTGTTTAGCCTATGTTTGGTAGCATTCGGGCATATTAAATGCCGGGGTGTTACAGTCAACCATGGAAGCTGAACTTGTAGCACTTGATACAGCCACTATTGAGGCTGAATAGCTTAAAGAGCTACTGTTGGACTTGCTATTGGTTGAGAAACTAGTACTGCCGATCCTTATATACTGTGATAAGCAAACAGTGTTGACTAAGGTTATGAGGACTAAGGATAACATGAAGTTCTCCAAACATGTGAAGTGCAGGCTTAAATCTGTCAGAAAATTGAGAAACTCTAGAGTAATTACTGTGAATTATATTCGTACTGAGAAAAATCTGACAGATCCTTTTACAAAAGGACTTGCAAGGAAAACAATTTCCATTGCGTCTATGGACATGGGTATGAGGCCCATTTGAGTTACAACACAATGGTAACCCATACCTTCCTGATCGGAGATCCCGTGTTTAGGTAATGGGAAAAACAAGTTGATGTTGTAACAAGAGAGTACATATTATTAAATTGTACCTGTGTCCTAATAGACAAAGTACTCTCGACTGTATGGAAGGTTGGCTTAAAGCCTTAATGTATTCTAGTGTCAAAATGAGATAAAAAGGTATTGGCCTACAGGATACCTATAATGAATACACCTACTTGAGCATAACTGTGAGGTCGCAGTTCTTGAGGATGGGGCATTATCTAGAAAGCTCATGAGCATGTACGGGAGCATGACCATATAACGCTCCGTGTAGGCGTGGTTTATTAGCAGCCTAGTATCAGTTGTGATTTTCAAGTGAAGTCTGATCACAAAAAGCTATGAATTCAATGCATAGTCCATTCAACAGCTGTGAGAGGATGAATCTTGTTAATCTAGATGCAAGTTCAACCCGTACGGGACTTACGCCAAAAGATTGGTATATTAACAACACATCAGTACAATGATCTCTGTTATCTTTTTTGCTGTTTGCTATGGAATTGGTGGGGGATTGTTAGAAATTGGCCCATGGGTGGCCCATTTCCTTTAATTCCATAGTATGCACGATTTAGTACCATATTGCCTAGCCAAGTGGAGGAAGGGCAATTTAAAAGGTGGAGTTTTTGCCACCTCTTGATTAATGTGACACTTGGCATGAGGATGGCATAGGGTGAATACTGGCTAAACACACACACGCACGCACGCACGCGCGTATTCACGTATTTTCAAGTGAAAATCCTTGTGACTTGTGACTTGCGACGAGCGACCGCGCCACGTCGTAGTGTGTCTCCTAGCACTTTGAATTCACCTTTTGTTTTGTTGAATCTTGCAATTATCTCTCTATTCATTCTGTTTAAATGCGATTTAAACATATATTTCAATTTAGTATAAGTGTCATAAACGCCGTCAGTTTCTAGTAGGTTAATTGACATTATGCTGTCAGTTACTAGTAACTGCCATATTCAACTAACATAATGCTCATAATGCTATCAGTTACTGGTGCGCGTGTATATAAACACCTGGAGACATCCAGGCTTGACACTGAATTTCTACTCCATTCTTCCTGCTCCTCTCTGAACTCTGTACTGGTGTGTTGAGCTGTTGAACCACGCTAGCCTTCCTCCTCAGCGTGCACCGTGAAGGAAGGTGAGCGGTATCTCCGAGCCATTACCGCAGAGTTCACCTGCACAGGGCGGCAATAAGGTTTCTAGGCAGCGCATCTGCACGACCACTCCTGCGCTGCTTCTTCTACTTCGACTTCTTCCACGACCTCTTCTATGCATTGTTCTGTTCTACATCAAGCCCAACTGTAAGTTGTTTGTGATCGTTCGACTCAATCATATTCTGTTTCTTGAGTATACATATATGTTTGGAAGTACAATAGGTAGCCTGCTGTTAGATTAACTGTATGCATCACTATTTATCTGTAGTATTTGCCTCAATATAAAATCTGGAAAAAAATCTTTTCTGTTTTTCCCGCGAAAAAATGTTTTTGTGTTCCATTTTTTCTCGTTTTTCTCGAAAAAATGTTTTCGTGGTCCATTTTTTCTCTGTTTTCCCCGGGAAAAAAATCTTTTCCATTTTTCCTGATAAAAAATGTTTTTGTGTTCTATTTTTTCTCGTTTTTCATGGAAAAAAATGTTTTGTGCTCCGTTTTTTTCTCGTTTTTCTCGGAAAAATCTTTTCGTGGTCCGTTTTTTCTCTGTTTTCCGTTCACGCACACGATGTTTTCCCTAGAAAAATTGTTTTCATGGTCCATTTTTCTCCGAAAAAAAACCTTTTCCATTTTCCCTGAAAAATTGTTTTTGTGCCCCGTTTTTTCTCGTTTTTGCCGGAAAAAATGTTTTCGTGGTCCATTTTTTCACCGAAAAAAACACAAATTTTTTTCCGTTCACGTGTGCGACGTGCGCCGCGTGTAATATTACGGGTTTTCCTGAATCTTGGTTTAGCTAATCCGGGTATTTATTGGACCTGTTTGGGTTTGGTGGGGGTATGTGTTAGGTGTGGGAAATGTCTTGCATTTTTCTCCCTTTTCCCCACCTAACCTTCTTCCCCCACCCCACACACACACTCTCTCTATCTCTCCCTTTTCTTTGCTCCCAACCCAGCCCGTCGGCCACGCCCTGGCTCTCTTGAGCCCACCAGCCGCCGACGCTCCCCGGGCTCCTCCCTCCCTCGTCCGGCGGCGCGCCCCCTCCCCGAGCTTGCCGCGCTGCTCCCCCAGCTCCTGGCCGCCCCTTGGTCGCCTCGTCCTGGCCAGCGCCGCCTTGCTCGACCCGGTGCCGCTCCTCTGCTCCCCGAGCCCGGCCGTCGCTCTGGCCCTCTCCCTGTCTCGGCCGATGCCAGCACCGACCCCAGCCTCCTCCCTCGCCGGCTGTCATCGCCGTGCCCCTGCTCGGCCACCCCGGTCGTCGCCCCTCCCTCTTGCCTTCTCTTGGTAAGTGCTTAGCCACAGTTTTAAGTTAGGGGTTTAGGTCATTGTGCATGATAGGTGTTTGGTGAATTGCCTAGAAGGCTCATAATAGGGTGTTACAACAATGGCCATTGGATTGGGGTTCAGGTTAAAAGATTGGGAGTTTAGGGATTCATGTTGTCCTTGCAAAACGCCTTTACATGATTAACTGACGCTACCTGTTAGTTTGTTGCAAGTTTGTTGTATTGGAGGTGGACTTACGCTATCGAAATGCATTGTTATATTGTCACTATTACTTCTTGAAGCACTCATGTGAGTGTTCTGTGAACACTGGTCAAATCATCAATTAGGAGATTAAAATAGATCAATGAGCAGCATGCGATTTGGTGTGATGTATTAATGCATAGGTCAAAATGTCTGTGGTATTGTTGTTTTGCTCTAGTTCGGTCATGCTCCTCAAACTTGCTCTTAGAACCTACTAGAGATTGGCATGTCAATTGAACGATGAAACGTCAATGTTGCATCATGTGCATTCATAGCATAAGACATAGGCCAGGTCGGTGAGAAAGTCATAACTAATTCGGCAAGGTCGGTGAGAAAGTTGTGACTAATCCAGAGCACCCAGAGTAAGTCCTACCTCGTAGTCCCAACCATTGAGGTGGATGGGAGCGAGACAGTAAGAGTAGGCACCTCCACGGGATGGAGGTAGAGGGTGAACATCGATGGGTGTTCCCTCAGCCATACCAGTATGAGCAATGGAAGGTGCATGTTGATCATGAACTCATAAGTGCATTGCATAGCATGGAAAAAGACGAGTGTTAGTCAATGGGTTTATTGTGACACATTATGTGTTTATGCTCTGAGTTGTTCATTATCGAATATGCCTGTCGCATTGCATGATAATACTATTAATGAATGGTAACTGATTATCTCTGAGTCTATGGCAATAGACAGGTTGAGAGTGGATCGAGTCATGGACTCATCCGAGGTTATCTATTGAGGTATGTGAAATAAATGAGTAGTGTAGTTGATAAGGTAACTGATGACGCCTTCTTTGGGTTATGTACTTGTTAATTTGGTGTAAACGATTTGAGCTTGTTACTGATTTAAATACTTTAATTGATTTGATATTGCTAATTTTCGTATTTTGCTGAGTCTTCGACTCACGCTTGTTTGTTATTGTTTGTAGGTGCCTCGAAGTCAACATGCATGGATGGGGGTAGTGGCATGAACACGTTTTGTATCGTCACAATTTTACTTTAACTTACCGCTTCTAAATGTAGTGAGCTCATGTCTTGTAATTAATGTGTGGTTGTTGTTTGTGCTTGATTGGTTACTTTAGATTACTTTATATTGTTATTATATGAATTTCTATCTTTTGTCTGCTGAGTGGATGTCTTAGTTTTAGGGGAGGTGCTGCTGAAATTTCTAATAATTTCGGTAAGTTGCTAGTATGTTATCTTGCTTTGCTAAATTTTCTAGTATCTTGTGCTAGTGGATGTTTGAGGGTGTAACATTCAAGGCACGTGCAGTGCCGGGGTGTTACACCGCGCTTATTTTCCTAGTGTATCTTAGAACAAGAAGTATTGAAAACTAACCACATGTCTTCAGGAACAAGAGGTTCTTCTCTCAAGAAAGCTAATAAAGACAACTATTTATTACAGTTATTGAAAACTAACCACAAGCGTAGAATGTTACAACCACTGTTCTTTTTTACTTGTCATTTTTGCACATCGACATGATCTCTAATACACACATTTACTCATTACTATTTTAATTATATGTTAGTAAGCATTATGAAAAACACAATTTGAGCTTCATGCTAGTTGTTATGTCTACTTTATTGTTAATTGTTATACAATTGCTTAAATCCCTGATTATAAGCATGTTTGCTTTGATATTATCAAATATCTTGTTTCGGTATTTATGTTTATGCTTCATTAACAATGATTATTCATGGTTATTTAATATGCTTGGAATTATTATCATGATAAAATTGCTCTTATTAACAATGAGTATTTCTCTGTTGCCATAACTTACCGTTTACTAATCACCTGTTAAGATGGATTAGTAGAACCTGGCTCTGATACCACTTGTAGGACCGAGTAGGCAACTAGAGGGGGGGGGTGAATAGATGCCGAATAAAATTCAACTATTTCTTTCTGAAAATAAAAGACCCCTAAAAAGCGGAAGAATATCTAATAATGAAGAGATCAAAACCCTAGATTAAATAGCTTAAGACAAGTCTAACAAAATCAAAACTAGTTCTATCAAAATCGAACAAACTTTCTAATCAAGAATCAAAGCAAAAAAAAAATAAGAGAATATTGCATAAACTTATTTTTTTTTATTCCAAAACCATCTTCAACAAGATGACACAAAAAAAATCTTCTAATCTTCAATGATTAGAAAACCCTAAACAAAATCTCTAATCTCACAAGATTAGAAAACCCTAAACAAACTAAAGAGAGCACAAAAGCTTTTCTTTGTTGTAGGCACCTTGCTTCTTGCCCTTGCATTGGATGATCTCCTTTGCTTCATTGGCTATATATACTACAGCCCTCCTCCCCGTGTCCTCGTTTCTTTTTCCGAGTCCACATGGCTAGCACCTCGCTTCCTAGTCATACACGACTAACATACTCACGCAACAATACACATTGCTCTAGCAAACTTCACGAGCATACCATGCACGCTACATCCAACATGGAAACAATCCTATGAACTCTCCAAATGCATGCATGCATGCTTGGCGCCGATCCTCGCATGCATGGACTCCACAGCCCCACTCAGGCGTGGCCTCGAACCCGCCTTTGGCCCTTGCTTAGCCTCGGCTGCCGCCTTAGCCGCCGGCCGCCTTCATGCACGTGACTCGCTACCGCTGCGCTCACGCTGGCCGCGCTTCGCTGCGCTCACGCCACGCTGCCCCCGCCGATCTAGCCGCTGGACCGCGCTGTCGCCGCTTCGGCCGTTAGCGTAGCCTGGCGCCGATTGCTGCAGGCGCTCTCCGGCTTCTTCGCCGACTTCCACGCTCACGGCCAGAGAGTTCGGGCCATCACCGCACGCCGCAACGATCTCGACCTCACATGCACGTCTTCTAGTCCGAACATCTCGCATGACACCTCGACCCTCACGACCCGCCTTCCTCGAACTTAGTCTCTTGGCCCCGTCCCACCGACCACGCTCGACTCGAGCAACACCGCACGTGAACAAAAACACAAAATACAATTTCCGAGCCCAAGTCCACGACTTGACTCAAATTAATCCATACAACCAACTGGTTTCAGATCTTTTTCAAATAAAGAAACCAAAAAATAACTCGGTTCAAATTGGTTTCAAATCTTTTTCAAATACTGAGCCAAAATCAAATCAACTCAAATTTTTTCAAATCTCTTCGAATATTCAAATACTGAGCCAAAATCAAATCAACTCAAATCTTTTCAAATCTCTTCGAATATTCAAATACTCATCATCAAAAACACATGGATCAAAAAAAAACAAAAACAATGATCCTTCACGTCAGCGGAGCTCACCACTGCGTCGACAGTGGGTCCATCAGACGCCATTGTCGACGCCAACAAGACAACCGGGACAAATGACCAAGACATGCGGGTTCGCCATGACGCCATCGCGACGCTATGGTGTAGCTTTGGCCGGGCCACCGACATGCGGGCCCACTGCGGTCGTGAGACACGCTCTTCCTCGCGGCGCCGATCAACGACCGCGGCGTTGGCCTTCTCGGCCACGCTGCCAGATCGAGGCCGCTGATTTGAAAATCAACGCGCCTGCATTGATCTCGTGTTACGCGCTTGGGGTGAACGCTGCGTTAACCGGGACTGCTGATTTAGATCCAATGGTTGAGATTGATCTAGAGATCGCAATCTAAACCTCACCGTATGGCGACGCGGGCAAGATCTCGATCGCGCGTATCTTGATCGGACGGGCCAGATAGCTCAGGCACGGGCAACGCGGCGGCGCTTGCGGCGCCGGAGTCGATGATTTGATGACACGCCCGACGGCGCCGCAGGTTCCTCCGGCGAAGTGATGGTAGGCACGGTGCGCTCTTGACGCAAGGGATCTGGATCTGGGTCAACGCCGGCGGAGGATGGCGACGGTATGAACGGGCGCTAAACCGCATGGGCGGAGTGCTTTACTAACTCCGGCGAGCAATAGCACGAGATCGCGGGGATCCTAGCGCGTGAGCTAGGTTTCGGACCGGGCGTGATGGCGATATCTCGGGTGCGATCCGGCATTAAATAGCCCCGGAGGCGTGGTTTCAGCATGAACTCCTAGTTTGGCCACGGCAAGGCTTCACCGGGCGGAGTCCGCTCGACTGCGAGACGACGCATTTAACGCAGCCGCCCACGTGGCGCGATCAACGGCCCCGATCGCAGACGGGCGCGACGGTCCGTCCGACACGCTCGGCTCTGGTTTCATGATCTCACTCGCTGGATCTTGATCCAACCTGGGATTGATTAGGTTAGGAGTGGGTTCGGCCGAGTCATCGTGGGTTCGGCTCTGACTTTAACACGAGTCCGACTGCCTCACTGATGAACAAAGATTGACCCGAGTTTGATTTTCCAAATGATTTAATATTTAAAATAATTCCTAGTAATTCATTTAATTCATTAAAAATAGCAAATGACTTTAAAATTCCAAAAATTCGAAAATACTTTGATCATTTTGGACTCAAATAAAATATTTCCAACAAAAATTTATTTGCAAAATTAAATTCTTCAATTATTTCAAAATGGAATAAATTCAAATAAATTCCAAATAAATCCAAATAAATTCGAGAAAATTCCAAAATTCACCAAAGTGCCAAATCACACATGAATTTAGGAAAAGTAAAATTTTGGGGTGTTACAAACCTCCCCTTAATAGAATCTCGCCCCGAGATTCAGGGCTTACTAAAGGAATAGGTTTGGAAATTCTTCCTTCAAATCCTCTTCGCTCCCTAAGTCGCTTCGCTCTGCATGGTTGCTCCATCAACTCTACAAACGGGTTGACTTGTTTCTAGTTTCTCGATCCATTGTGTCTAGAATCCTCACTGATACTCCTTATAGGTCAAATCCTCCTGCAACTCAATTGACTCTAGCGGTGTCTGCTCCTCAGAACTCTGAGACACTTCTTCAATCGGGACACATGGAATACATCATGTACTCCCGCTTAACGATCGTGGCAACTCCACCGATAAGCAACTTCGCCTCTGGCTCAAAATCTTAAATGGTCCAACATAACGGGTGCAAGTTTCCCTTTGGCATGGAACCTCTTAACTCCCAGAGGCGTAACTCGAGGTATACAAAGTCTTCTGGTTCAAAACTCAAATCTCGCGACGATTGTCAAGATAACTCTTTGTCGAGATTGGGCTACCTTCAACCTTTCCTAATCATGGCGATCTGTTCTTGACCTCTTGAAGAATATCAGGCCCAAAGACACGGCGCCACGGTCTCATTCCAATTCAATGGCGTCCGACAGGGTCGACCATACAAAGGCCTCAAAAGGTGATATCTCAGAATCGGCTCGATAACTATTGTTGTAATCGAACTCGGCATACGGCAAACTCTTATCCCAAGAGGTAGCATAAGCCAATGTACAAGCTCTCAACATATCCTCCAGACCGTTGACCCTTTCTGGTCTGTCCATCCGTCTCAGGATGATAAGCATCTTGAAGTTTAAACGGGTTCCCATGGCTTCATGCAACTTATTCCGTAACCTTGAGGTAAATTGGGTACCTCTGTCCGATACAATCCTCTTTGGCACTCCGTGCAAACAAACAATCCGATCATGTACAACTCTGCTAATTTATCTCCCGAGTAAGTGGTCTTCACGGGGATAAAATGGGCTACTTTAGTCAAGCGATCCACTATAACCCATATGGGGTCACAACCTCCTTGAGTCTTGACAAACCGGTAATGAAATCCATTCCGATTTCCTCCCACTTCCACTCGGTATCTTCGTGTAGCAATCCCTGGTCTTTGATGCATTGCCTTGACTCTCCGCATACGTCGCACAATGCAACATGCTCGGCAACTTCACGTTTCATACTCGCCACCGAATCTCTCCTTCGCATCCTGATACATCTTGGCGCTTCGGGATGAATCGAGTACTTGAGTCATGGGCTTCTTCCGAATCGTTGCTTTAACTCCTTTTTGTTAGGCACACAAATGCGATCCTTCATCCACAACGTGCCTTGCTCATCCAACTTGAAGTCCTCCGC
Source organism: Rhipidocladum racemiflorum (assembly GCA_036346355.1). Lineage (NCBI taxonomy): Eukaryota > Viridiplantae > Streptophyta > Magnoliopsida > Poales > Poaceae > Rhipidocladum > Rhipidocladum racemiflorum. Next base: position 42,590,519 of record CM070577.1, on the reverse strand, counting down.
CTTGCCTTCCTCCTTTTGGACTTAATCCTACTGATCCCGTCATCATCCTTCTGTCCTTCTCGGATCTGGTCCTCTAAAGTAGGCTTTACTTCCAATGCGGCCAAGAATCCGCTAGGTACCACCTCAATCCTCATTTTCTGAAAATCCTTACATAACTCATCCTGACTTGTGGCTAGCAACGCACTCACGGTATGGCTTTTCCGACTCAGAGCATCGGCTACTACGTTGGCCTTCCCGGGATGGTAATGGATTCCAACATTATAGTCCTTGATCAACTCTAACCATCTCCTTTGCCTCATATTCAGATCCGACTGGGTGAATATGTACTTAAGGCTCTTATGATCCGTATATACTTCACATCTGTTTCCAATCAGATAGTGACGCCATATCTTCAAAGCATGCACTACGGCAGCTAACTCTAGGTCATGTGTCGGATAATTTTCCTCATGCGGCCTCAACTGCCTTGATGCATAAGCGACGACCTTTCCATTCTGCATCAGCACACATCCAAGTCCTTGGCGCGATGCGTCACAATAAATATCGAAGCTTTGAGCAACATCCGGTAGAACTAACACCGGTGCTGATGTCAATTGCTTCTTCAGCTCCTGAAATCCTTTCTCACATTCCGGCGTCCATGCAAACTTCTTTTCCTTCTTCAAAGAATTGCGTAAGAGGTTTCGCGATTGTCGAAAAGCCTTCGATGAAACGGCGGTAGTATCCCGCCATTCCAAGGAAACTCGAACTGGTCACGCCTTCTACCGCTCCCAATGTAACACAGCTTCTACTTTGCTTGGATCTACTGGCGACTCCTCTGCAGTCATTACATGTCCAAGAAACTCCACCTTGTCCTTCCAAAAATCACACTTGCTGAACTTGGCGAAAAGTTGTCTGTTCCTCACTTTTCCAAAACTCGCCTTAAGTGTTCGGCATGTTCATCCTTTGTCTTGGAGTAGATTAGGATATCGTCTATGAACACGACGACAAACTTGTCCAAATATTCCATGAACACCTTATTCATCATATTCATGAAATAGGTCGCATTCGTCGATCCAAAGGACATAATCAGAACTCGTAATGTCCATATCTTGACGAGAATGCGCCTTGAATATCTTACGATCGGATCTTCAACTGATGGTATCCCGATCTCGAGATCAATCTTGGAGAAAACTCCGCTCCTCTTAACTGATCAAACAAATCATCAATCCTGGTAGCGGATACTTATTCTTCACGGTGACTTCATTGAGTGCACGGTAGTCAATGCACATCCTGAAACTCCCGCCCTTCTTCTTGACAAACAAAACTGTGCTCCCCACGGCGACTAACTGGTCGATAAATCCTTTCTCCATTAACTCTTCCAGTTGTTTCTTCATCTCTACCAACTCCTCGGTAGACATCCGATAGGGTCTCTTTGCTATCGGTCTTGTGCATCTTACAAGCTCTATTACAAACTCTATGTCCTGCCTCGGCATACCAGGTAGATCTTCAGAAAACATCTGGGTACTCATTCACTAATGAGACATCCTCTATGCCGATTGCCTTGGTACTGTTAACCATCAATCAGTCCATCTCTAATCGCAGTGGCTTGAAATTCCACTTTCTTCCCACACGGGCTCTCAATCGAGATAGTCCTTCGTCCACAATCCAATACAGCCACGTGCTTGGATAACCAATCCATTCCCAATATAACATCTAAGGTCCGGGTCTCCAAAATTATAAGGTTTGCTAGGAACTCTATTCCATCTATTAGTATTCTCACCCGGAACATCCTACTTCCGTTCGAGTTCGGAACCAGGGGTTTGAACTAAAAGCATGCACTTAAGTCTTGCAATTCTCAAGTCATTTCTAGTAGCAAAGCCTTGCGAAACGAATCGAATCGAAGCTCCGCAGTCAAACAAAACTGCTGCAGTAATCGAGTTAACAAGTAAGTTACCCAAGACGACGTCCGTAGCATTCTGCAGTTGCATCTGCGGTGACATGGTTGACTCGGCCTCTCACCACGGCCTGGGTGTGGCTCTGGGCGTCCTAGCTGGGTGGTTCCTAGATTGAAGCGGGGTCACTCTGCTGTCTTCTTTGGGCAATTGTTGGCAAAGTGTCTGGCTCGTTGCATTGTAGCAGCGTCTCACTGTTCCTTCGATCGCCTGAGTAGCGTTTCTAGCGGGGCTGGGTCCGATAGTTCTGATTGGCAGGTCTTGGTGCTGGGAGGGTGTCCTTGTTGCATTGGTTGGAATCAAGAATTGATTTGGTGCAACTCTCAAGCGCGTCCCCCTCGACGTGATCCTTCGTTGCATCTGCGCTTCCTGTTCTCATCCAGCTTCCTTGCGCTTGTCCTCAAGAATAAGCGCCTTATTCACCAACTCTTGGAAATCGGAAAGGTGTGGGTGATCAACCCTACTTGCAATCCCGAGTTAAGTCCCTTCATAAAACGAGACTGCGGATTTATCTCGCTACATCCTCAAAAAGCGTAGCGTGCTAGCTGTGTGAACTTGTTCGTAGTCGCCACTGGTGATTACCTTGCTTGATGCTCAACTCCTTCTTAAGGTCCATGATTCCTTCAGGCACGTGATACCGTCTTGAATGCATGAACTCTTCCCAAGTGATATCTTGAGGGTTCTCTTGCGTGGCAAGTGCTCCCACCATTCGGCCATTGTTCCTTCCAGCTGATGAGAAGCGTAGAGTACCTTCTCATTTCCTATGCATTGAGCTATGTGTAGCTTCCTCTCAATTGATCTTAACCAATCATCGGCCTCCAATGGATTTGCATTCCCAGAGAAAGTGGGTGGGTGAGTTCTCATGAACTCTGACAGCCTTGTATTTCAAGCGTGGCCCGATTAACTTGATTAGCGATGGCCGAGCGAAAGGACGTCTTTGCATTTGTTGCATCATAGCATGCATCAACCGAGTCTGGCAGCAAGAAAGGCTCCAAAACTCGCATATCAACTGGTGGTGCTGGTGCTCCATCATTGGGGTTTTCTGGGCGAGATCCACTCCCATTGCTTCCAAAGTTTCCACGGGTGTTCACCATCCTGCCGATTTGCTCTAGGTTTAGAGATGAGAGGGAAACAAGAATAGACAAGTAATATGGAACTTATGCGGGCGAAAGGGGTAACTTAAGGTCCAACTTTATTATTAATAACTTGGTATGGCTGCTTACAATGCCTAAGGGCCTTGCAACACATACTGCACACTTAGCAAACAATGAAAATCCAAATCGAACTCACTCTCGAGTCTACCGCCTAAAGGGTGACTCTTTCTTCTATGACGCGACTCGGCGAAGGAGTCTCACTATAGAACCTATGCTCACTCATCGAAAACCTCCACGGCACTGGGTACGGGTCTTTGTGGCATAGGCGCTAGCTTGATCGCCATGTCCAAAGAATCGTCCTCTCGTGGTAGTCGAAGAAGCGGTGTCCTCATCGAGATCTCGACTCCTCTGGATCTGGCTCGTAGCTCGGAAATCGCTCTGGTCCTGGTCCGCATAAAGTCATCTCCAACTCGTCAATCCTTCGCAAGATGTGCCACATACTCTTGAGCTTCCCGCCATCTCGTTTCTTCTCTGTCGTGATCTCCTTGCGGGCCTTCGTAGCTCCTTGCTTGTATTATCTAGTACATCCTCCTGGCGACAATAAATCGTGCCAAGCTGTGTAACCGTGGCATCCTCATCCCGAATCTCCTTCGGTCGAGAAGGTTATCACTGCGCGATGGTAACGGAACACCGTACTCTCAATTCTCTGGCGTAGATACGGGTAATGTGCCGCATTGCTCGTCGTGACACTTCTTGGATACCCATCGCATTGTAGATCTCTCGGCAAAGGTGTATCGGCGATTGCCTGGCCCTTTTTCCTAGCAGTACCTCAATCCTCACGTCACAAGCCTTGATCAATCCCGCTTGTCCGATCACTTCTACTTGGTACTGGGCTTCTCAAAATCTCCGAGAAGTCTCAGAGCATATGCCAAAGTTCCGCGCGTGACTAACTCCCTGATCAACGTAGTTGAACTCTTCCTCCATCTGTCACAAGAGTGCTTTACGTAAGAACTCGGAATTTTTAAATTGTGACAAGGTAAGGGAAAAATTTCAGCAAGAGACGAGAAAAGAGAGAAGGGGATAAGTCGAGATGTCATTTCTTGTCTTCACTAATTTTTAGCTTTAGAAAATAGGTTTTATCCTCACTACGACCATTCTAGCTAGGGTTGAGCCTACAGTCAAGTATGGCTCTGATACCACCTCTGTCGGGACCCCGAATTTGCAAATCCGGACCCTCTGTGTATTCAAAGACTAGTCCAGAACGCGCTAGTGCACACAGTCTTAACATCGGTATATATCACAATCATACCAAACGATACTATCAAAGTACTTTATTTAAATAATCAAAGGGTTACTCGACCTTATGGCCGAGTTACAAATATATGCCTTGCAAGGCGAAACTTTAAAAAGAGAAATAACAAGGAAAATCAAATAAACTTCGTGGCGCCATCCAAGATACCACAGTAATCGACCGGGCTCGCATCCCTAAGTAGACGGGTCTTCTTGGAAATCCTCCCCTCCGCGTAATCTCCTCTTCAACTGGTATTGTGTTGAGGCAAGGGTGAGTACTTGGTACTCAGCAAGTCATGCACAGAATGCAAGCTAATATACTATATGCATGGCTTGGTACAAAGGAATAGCTCAGGGTATATTTGCAGTAAACAGCTTTTGACAAGTAATAAAAGTAGATTCGAAAGCAGTAGAAATAAGTAAAGCATAAATAACTTTTCAAGAAGTTTAACAAACATTTTCCCCATCCTAAACCATATTTCCATCATCTTCTTTGTTAAACCAACCCAACTTTTCAAATCCAAGTTATTTTCAGAAAATCTAACCCTTGACTGTAATTCCCGAGCATTGTCCAGTACCGTGGACTCGGCTATTCAAATAGATTCTACACTCTGCAGAGGTTATGCACTTTACCCACAAGATACAGTCAAACACCACAAAGGCGAGTTCCCGTAACAAAGCCTTTCGGAAGCCTCAAACAACACAGGTGGTCCTCTCCGGTTCGTGCTCTACACCATCCCTTCCCTTAGCCAAGGCGAAGTATGGGACCAACACACCGTTAGATGGGTACCTGGCCACAGCCACGATACGCTCCCGTACAATCACACAAACGGTGTAATCGACACCCGAGGCTCCACAAGTGAGTCCTTAGCGACTTAGTCAACTAGGGCCGTCCCATTCCAGCCATGTGGTTGCAAGTATGACCCAGTTCAAAGGCTTGCAAGGTTAAGTCCTTAGAGTGACCAGGGCAAGACTACCCGAAAAACCAAATCAACACTCCCAATGCCACAACTGCCCACTGATTACTCTTGCCACATGCCCTGGCCGAAAATTTATCAAACCCCGCTGATTACCATGCACCACGTGCCGTCAACATCACATGATACTTTTCCAAAACAGGTTCAATATATCATTAAGTCCATATTAGCATTTGATTGTCCAAAATCATGTCATGAGCACGTGCGTGCCTAAGCGAAAGATACTACAACGATCTAAACCCATGTTGGCAATTTAATAATGTCCAACTAGTAAACCACAACTAGGGTGACAAAGGGTCATGGCACATACTTAAGTAATCAAGGTGTCATATAGCAAATTGGTATTTATCTAACCCCATGTTTAATCAAAGTATCTTTCTACTTGAACTAGCATGCAATAGTTTAAATCAAAATAGATTTCAAATAGGATCAATATGGTCAAAGCACAACTTGCCTTCAAAAAGTACTTGCTCTTGGTCTTGAGTTGGATCCTGAGTCAACACTTCTCCTTCGAATCCTTCCCAGACTTCAACGTCTACTCGTAAAGCGTGCAAATAGCAAATACACAAATAAACACTAGGCAAAAAGATCCCAAAACTCCAAATAAAATCCATAAACAGAGAGAACATAATTTTCTGGATTTTTAGAAACTGGAATCACAAATTTGGAGTTAAAACGTTAAAAGTTATGATTATTTAAAGTTTAAATAATCAATTAAATAATATTACAGAGAAAAACTTTAGTCCAAAAATTAAATAAAATTCATATTTAGGTAGATCTCAATTTTATACAAATTTAGAAATTTGAATCGCTCAAATCGGAGTTGAAACGCAAAAGTTACAAGCGCTTGAAGTTTTGAAATTCAAATCAATTATTAAACCGATTTATTAAATCATTTTCTTTTTTTCGAAATTAATTATTGCGTCAAGATGGACACGTGTCACTCGATTGGTGGCCGACGTCACGGTCCATGGACTTGGTCCACGCTTGGCTCGGGTCACGGTGGACTCGGTCCACGGCTCACGTGAGATCGACATGTGGGTCCACTCGGTGACGCTCATCGGCGACGTCACGAGCTCACCACGGCCGATGTGGGGTCCATCGACGTCATTCGACGTCGCCGCAGACACCGGGACAGCCATCGACATGCGGGCCGCCATGACGCTATCGTGACGTCATGGTGCGATTTGGCCGGGCCGACATGCGGGCCCGTGTCGTAGACACGTTCTCTCTGGCCGATCAAGGCCGATCGGCGGTTGGCCTGCTGGCCACGCGGCTAGATCTAGGCCGTTGATTTGAAAATCAACGGCCCATTGATCTCGTGTTACGCTGCGTTTGGGGTGAACGCGCGTTAATCCGACCGTTGGATTTAGATCCAATGGTTGAGATTGGATCTAGAGATCGTGAAAAACCTCACCGTGTGATGACGTGGCAAGATCTGGATCGTGCGATCTTGATCGGACGGCCGAGATAGCTCAGGCGACAGCAATGCGTCGCGCGCGGCTACGTGGCCGGGCGATGATATGACACGCCCGACGGCTGGCCGCAGGCCCTCCGGCCGAAGTGGATGGTAGGCACGGTGCGCCTTGACGCAAGGGATCTGGATCTGGGGTCAACGCTTCGGCGGAGGATGGCGACGGTGGCGAAGCGAAACCGTTGAGTGCTTTACCAACTCCGGCGAGCAATAGCAGAGACGGTGGGGATCCTAGCGGCGTGAGCTAGGGTTTCGGACCGGCGTGGGATGGCGATCCTCGGTGCGATCCGGCATTAAATAGCTCTCGGAGGCGTGTTTCGGCGGAACCCTAGTCGATCACGGCGGCTCACCGCGGAGTCCGGCTCGGACTCGGCGAGACGACGCATCGCAGCCGGCCCACGTGGCGCGATCAACGGCCCCGATCGCGCGGGCGCGACGTCCGTCCGGCCCGCTCGGGCCTGGGTTTCGGCGGATCTCACTGCTGGATCTTGATCCAACTGGGATTGATTAGGGTTAGGAGTGGGTTCCGAGTCACGTGGCTCGGTCGGACTCGAACACGAAGTCGACTCGGGCTCTGGCTCGGATGAACAAGATTTGACCCGAGTTTGATTTTCCAATGATTTAATATTTAAAATAATTCCTAGTAATTCATTTAATTCATTAAAAATAGCAAATGACTCAAAATTCGAGAAAAATTCCGAAAATACTTTGGATCATTTTGGACTCAAATAAAATATTTCCAACAAAAATTTATTTGCAAAATTAAATTCTTCAATTATTTCAAAATGGAATAAATTCAAATAAATTCCAAATAAATCCAAATAAATTCCAGAAAATTCCAAAAATTCACCAAAGTGCCAAATCACACATGAATTTAGGAAAAGTAAAATTTTGGGGTGTTACATCATACTTAGATAATCAAGGTGTCATACAGCAAATTGGTATTTATCTAACCCCCATGTTTAAACAAAGTATCTTTCTAATTGATCTAGCATGCAATAGTTTAAAGCAAAATAGATTTCGAAATAGGATCAACATGGTCAAAGCACAACTTGCCTTCAAAAAGTACTTGCTCTTGGTCTTGAGTTGGATCCTGAGTCAACACTTCTCCTTCGAATCCCTCCGGCACTTCAACGTCTACTCGTAAAGCGTGCAAATAGCAAATACCCAAATAAACAATAGGCAAAAACATCCCAAAACTCCAAATAAAATCCATGAACAGAGAGAACATAATTTTCTGGATTTTTAGAAACTGGAATCGTCAAATTTGGAGTTAAAACGCAAAAGTTATGATTATTTAAAGTTTAAATAATCAATTAAATAATATTACAGAGAAAAACTTTAGTCCAAAAATTAAATAAAATTTATATTTAGGTAGATCTTAATTTTATACAAATTTAGAAATTTGAATCACTCCAATCGGAGTTGAAACGCAAAAGTTATAAGCGTTTGAAGTTTGAATCTAAATTTGAATCAATATTTCGAATTAATAAATCATTTTCTTTTTCGGAAATTAATTATTGCGTCAGCATAGACACGTGTCAGTCTCCGATTGGTCCACAGTGTTTTGCCGACGTCAGCACCGAACGGCTCCCACGATGACATCAGCATGACGTCATCATGCCACGTGGCATCACCCGGGTGATGACACGTGTCATCTTGTCATCGCGGGTGGATCGCCGCACGCACGGCTTTGGTCCACTGAATCCGGCCCACCGGACCGCGGTCATCGACATGCGGACCCCACTTGTCGGCGGCTTGGGCTCATCTTTGGCGCGCGTGGGCGACGCGTGGGCCCCTCGAGACGCGCCCGCGCGTGTCGACACGCGCCACGCCACGAGTGTCTGCGCAGCTAGAGTACACGTGGCGCTATCCTGGCCGTTGGTTTGAAATCCGGCGGCTCGATTGGATCTAGGCTCATGTGTTGAGCGACGTGGCGATCGTCGTGGGCCGTTGGATCTTAATCCAACGGTCCGCATCCGATCCGGGTTCCGAGGTTTTGGTTACACGTGGCTCACCTGGATCGTTGGATTTGATCGGACGGTTGACGCGTGCTTCGGTTGACGATGGTGTTGCGGCGGCGCCTCGTCGGGAGTCGGGAAGGCGACCTCCCACACGGCGTTGAGGGCGTCTCCGGCGAAGTGATCGCTACTCCCAGACGCGCCTGCCCTTGCGGTCTCGGATCCGGCCACCAACACGACGAGAAGCGGTGGGCGGAACGACGCCAAAACCCTAAATTAACCCTAATCAACTCCGGCGAGAATCGTGAGCACGGAGGAGCTCTCCGAGTGGCGGCGGCTAGGGCAAAAGGTGCGCACGGTGACGGTGATCCTCGGGCACGCACTCACGCCTTAAATACCGGCTCGGACGTCGAGATGCGCCCGGTTTCCATGGCGAGGCGAGACGGCGAGTCCGGCCAGACACGGCGAGGCGACGCGGCTCAATCCTAGCCGTCCCACGCGGCACGACCGGACGGCCACGATCGCACGGCACGAACGGGTTCGACTCGGTCTCGACTAGGCGGCGACGCGCAATCACAACCGTTGGATCTTGATCCAACGGTCGCGTGGCTAGGGCTCGGGGCGAACGGGTTCGGCTCGACCACGTGGCTCGGGTCGGACTCGAACTCGAGTCTGACTCGGGCTCGGTCGGATGAACAGTACAAACCCACTCGCATTTTCCAGCGATTTAATATTTAAAATAATTCCCAATTCATTTAATTCATTAAAAATAGCAAATGACTCAAAATTCCGTAAAAATTCGAAAATACTTTGATCATTTTGGACTCAAATAAAATATTTCCAACAAAATTTTATTTGCAAAATTAAATTCTTTAATTATTTCAAAATGGAATAAATTCAAATAAATTCCAAATAAATCCAAATAAATTCCAGAAAATTCCAAAAATTCACCAAAGTGCCAAATCACACATGAATTTAAGAAAAGCAAAATTTTGGGGTGTTACAATAACCTCTGCAGAGTTTAGAATCTATTTAAATAGCCGAGTCCACGGTACTGGACAATGCTCGGGGATTACAGTCAAGGGTTAGATTTTCTCAAAAATAACTTGGTTTTGAAAGGTTGGTTTGGTTTAGTAATGAAGATGATGGAAATGTGGTTTAGGATGGGGAAAATGTTTATTAAACTTCTCGAAAAAGTTATTTATGCTTTACTTATTTCTACTGCTTTCGAATCTACTTATATTACTTGTCAAAAGTCAAGCATCGCAAATATACCTTAAGCTATTCCTTTGTACCAAGCCATGCATATAGTATATTAGCTTGCATTCTGTGCATGACTTGCTGAGTACCAAGTACTCACCCTTGCCTCAACACAATATCAGTTGAAGAGGAGATTACGCCAGCTTTGGAGGAGGAATTCCAAGAGGACCCGTCTACTTAGGGATGCGAGCCCAGTCAGTTGCCTGTGGTATACTGGATGGCGCCACGAAGTTTATCTGATTTTCCGCTGCTATTATTTCTCTTTTAATAAGTTTCGCCTTGCGAGGCATATATTTGTAACTTGACCATAAGGTCAAGTAACCTGTTTGGTTATTTAAATAAAGTACGTTGATAATATCGATTGGTATGATTGTGATATTTACCGATGTTAAGACTGTGTGCACTAGCGCGTTCCTGGACTAGTGCTGAATACACAGAGGGTCCGGATTTGCAAATTCGGGGTCCCGACACATTTCCATTCAAGGAGGATGACATGGTGCATGGTAGACCTTTGGGGAAGGGCTACAAGAGGGTGCAGGTGGACTATGTCCAAGATGATTTCCTATGTCATGTGCTGGAGTTCCCCCCGAACGAAGATATCAACACTCTTGGGCAAGCACGGATGTCATTCATCAAGTGGCCCACGACAGGTGTCATACTGCAGAAGGTATAAAACCCCGCGTCTTGTTCATCATTTCAATACTGCAACACGTCACGTTGCATATGCATGTGCTTTAGATGTTATTGCTCCTACGCCTACTTCTGTTCCTGCTCCTGCTGCTACACCTACTCCTGCTTCTGCCCTTGCTCCTGCTGCTACACCTGCTCCTGCTGCTGCACCTGCTCCTCCAGCTACACCTACAACTTCTTTGGCTCCTAAACAGAGTGCAGCAGGATTCGGGCCGTTTTCCGGGTGTTTGGGCCTCTCCGGGGGAGTTTTGGCCTTGCGGGAGCTAGTTTGGGCCTTGGGGGAAGTAAATGGGCCGTTGGTGGGGGGTATGTGGCCCATGTGGGGGGAAAATCCTGCCAACCCTAGGGTTCCCACCCCCCATGCGCCCCCCTAGTCCCCTTGCGCCCTCCCTCCAAGCCGCCACCCTTGCGCCTCCTCCCCCACCCCTTGCAACTCTCCCCTCCCCTCTCCACCTTCCTTGCTGCCCCTAGGGGCGTTCTCCACCTCACCACCCCGCAGATTCATCCATTGGAGCGCTCCGCGACGAGGAGATCCGGTGGATTTGGAGCGAGGAAGGAGATCGCGCGAACCGGGAGGAGATCCGTTGGTTTTTCGTTCGTCGGGCGAAGGTATGGCCACAGGAATCCTTGGGGTTGGTCTAGGTACTGTTCTAAGGGTTGATATCATGTTTTTAGATCAATTGGTGGTTCTCTAATTGGGTAGATTAGATGGAATATAGAGTTTGACACGTTATCTGTTTCGGGCAGCATGAGCAGTCAACGTAGGGTTTGGGTTTTCGCCAATTTAGAATTAGAATTTGGTCGGCCTCCTATTGAGGAAGTTGTAGGTAATTTCTATACCTTTCAGTGGGTATAAAGAACATCCAATTCCGCCCAGCCGTTTGAAAGTTATGCTCGTTTTACCGAACGTGTTAAAAACTATGACGTGATTGGAACAGATCACGGTATTCTGTAGATTAAACCACTTTAGAATCCGAATCAATTTTTCCGTATACTTAGAAAAAGTTAGGAAATTTCCTAAGCTACATGAGGATGTACTCGTTTAATCGACGGGACAGAACCTCTGTTTTTGGGTTTTGCGAGTAGTTTGCGAAGTCGGGGTAGAAGAGTGTTTGCGTATTATTTTGTGGGCATGATTTTGAGTGTGTGGTACCTATGTGTAGATGGTGTGACCCCGGGAGTGCCCTCTACTTCTTGTCAATTCGTCGCCCGTGGTTGAGGCAAGTGTATTGGAATGGGTATCGGGTTGTATGATGCTAATATTGACTAGATGCAAATGGTTTATATGTTATGATACCTTGCCATGTGCATTGATTGCCCATGATATGATGAAATTGGTTATTATGATGCCATGTTATGCTTAATTCAGTTATGCGCAAGTTGTTTATGTTTATGGCATGTTTGCATACATGTCATGAGAGATGGCCCGGTCGGTGAGAAAGTCATAACTAGTCCGGTAAGGTCGGTGAGAACGTTATGACTAATCCGGAGCGCCAGTGAGTAAGACCTACATCGTGATTCCATCCACCGCGGTGAGTGGAAGCGATGCGTAGGCACCCTCCATCTACAGGATGGAAGGGGGAAGAGGGTGCACGCCGACGGGTGTGCACTCAGCAATACTGGTATATGCTTTCAGGAGACATGTGCATTGCATTATATGATGATGTTATATGATGATGATATATGATGATGTCAATGAGATGCATACACTGTGAATATGAAATGTTTATGATGTTGTATGTGAAAAGTGGTGATGAAGGTATTGGAATATATTTTCTTGTTCAATTGCAATATACTTGCTGAGTGATGAACTCACGCTTGTGTTTATGTTGTTTTTCTTAGGTACCATGAAACCGGCATGCGGGAAAGGGGGCTAGTCACACGTCATCACTTAGCATCACACATTTAATCAATGACATGTTCCTTCCTTTAATTGTGATGGTTTATTCACTGAACTAAACTGTGGTTTTGATGCTTTGTTGGTTGCCATGAGTAAATGATTAGTCCATATTTGACATGAGACGAATAGGCTTATATCCTTAGCTGTATGATGGCTGAAATTCCTGTTTTCTCACGTTATTGCTATCGTTCTTTATGCTATCTTGATATGTTAAGATTGTTGTTGCTTCAATTCATGGAAATACAAAGGAGATGCTGCCGAAATTTTCGGTACTAGCATTTGCTCCTTTGTTGTAATTTACTTGTAATTGTGGTATTTAGAGGTTGCTTAGACTATGTTTGGGAGCATTCGGGCATATTAAGTGCCGGGGTGTTACAGCAGGTGGGACTGATCACCCACATCTTTCCAAATTTCCAGGAACTTACGAACAAGGCGCTTATTCTTGAGGACAAGCGCAAGGAACTGGATGAGAACCGGAAGCGCAGAATTCAACAGTAGGGATCACGCCATGGAGCGTAGCAGGGTCTGAGGGTTGCGCCGAACCAGTTCTTCAAATTCCAGTCGCAGAATGCAGCAAGGACACCGTCGCTAGCACCGAGGCCTGCTAACCAGGGTTACCAGACACCAGCTCCAGCCAGAGACGCTGCTTCGATCAGTCAACAGGGAGCAGTGAGACACTGCTATACGCGCAATGAGCCAGGGCACTTCTCCAACAATTGCCCTAAGAAGACAGCAGGAGTGATCCCAGTTCGCTTCAACTTGGGATCCATACCAGCTAGGACACCCGCACCAGGAGCAAACCGCAGAGCAGCATAGCCAGGATGTAACACCCCGGCATTTAATATGCCTGAATGCTACCAAACATAAGCTAAACAACATCTAAATACCATGAATTAAGGTAAAATTACAGCAAAAGAGTAAATGCTAAAACTCAAGATTTCGGCAGCATCTCCTTTGTTTTAACATGATTTGAAGGAGCAACAACAGTATAGCAATATAAGGCAATATGAGAGACAACTAAAACAACAACAATTAAATCCTTAACAACAATATAAGTCTATTTTCAAGCATTTAATGTCTCCAAGAGTCAAACGAACAATAAGACTCTCATATAGCAAAGCTAAACCTTAAAGCAATAATCATCACACACAGTTTATTATCAAAAACTAATTGAATGACTTGTGGAATCAAATGAGTGAAGCTACGTGCGGAAGTGTGACTAATTCCCTACCCCGCATGCCGGTCTCATGGTACCTAAAACAACAAGAAAACACAAGAGTGAGTTCAAAACTCAGCAAGCATATTGCAATGGTGCAACAAGAACAATTACATGGCAATAATATCTCACATCATGTAAACCATCTCATTCATGATCACATATCATTATCATCATCATTATGTATGCAATGCAATGCGATGCTCATATCTCCTTGGAAACTCATACCGGTATGGTTGAGTACACACCCGTCGGTGTGCACCCTCTCCCCCCTTCCATCCCGACGATGGAGGGTGCCTACTCCTCGCTTCCGTTCACCGCGGTGAATGGAATCACGATGTAGGACTTACTCATTAGCTCTCCGGAATAGTCATGACTTTCTCACCAACCTTCCCCGGACTAGTTATGACTTTCTCACCGCCCGGGCCATGTAACATGCCATGTATGCAAATATGCCAACATCATAATTAACTTGTACATTAACACATGGCATCATAACATAATAAGCATACTCATCATATCATTGGCAATCATTAAAGCATGGCAAGTGATCATATCATATAAGCAATTTCATCTAGTCTCAACTAGTAACCTACAAACCGCTATCCATTACAATACACTTGCCTCAACCACGGGCAACAGATTGGCGGGAAGTAGAAGGCACTCCCGGGGTCACACCTCCTGCACATAAGTACCACACACTCACAATCATGTCCACAAAATAGTATGCAAACCCTCATCTACCCCGACATTGCCAACTACTCGCAAAACCCAAAAACAGAGGTTCTGTCCCGTCGGGACAGCAGCCTTCCAAAAGGCATAACTTGGGTTCTGGGACTCCAAATCAATTAAAAGAGTACTTCCTCGCGTAGCTTAGGAAATTTCCTAACTTTTTATAAGTATATGGAAAGACTGATTCGGAATCTAAAGTGGTTTAATCTACAGAATACCGTGATCTGTTCCAACCACGTCACAAATTTTAACACGCTTGGTAAAATAGCCATAACTTTCAAACGGCTGATCGGAATTGGACGTTCTTTATACCCACGGAAAGATATTGAAATTACCTACAACTTCTTCAACAGACGGCCGTCCAAATTCGGAATCTAAATTGGCGAAAAACTAAACCCTAGGTCGACTGCTCATGCTGTCCAAAACAGAGAACGTGACAACTTCTAGATTTCATCTAATCTACTCAATTCCAGCGCCACCAATTGATCTAAAAATATGATATTGATCCTTAGAACAGTACCTAGCCCATCCCCAAGGAGTCCCATGGCCATACCTTCGCCCGACGCACGAAAACCCAATAGATCTCCTCCCGGATCGCTCCTCGCTCCAATGGACGGATCTTCGAGGTGCAGGGGTGGAGAGGCTACCCTAGGGTAGCAAGGGGTGGAGGAGAGGTGGTGGAGAGGTGGTGGAGAGGTGGGGAGCAAAGGGGCAAAGGGGTGGCGGGCGCACGGCCAAGGAGGAAGAGGGGGGTTGGGCGACTAGGGCATAGGGGGGATGGTGGGGGCGCACAAAGCAAGGTGGGGGCACAATAAGGGCAGGGGAGGCCCTTTTACCAGCCCACACAAGACTCCTAATCCTAAATGGACTCATACTCCATCCCACCAAAGCCCACAACCCCTTCTTTTAGGCCCAAACTCCCCCGGAAAGGCCCAAACTCCCAGAAACGGCCCGGAAACGCAATTAAACCTCATACCATATGGTTTTAACCTCCAATACCATATTTCATAATGTTTTTAACCTCATCATGCACATTAAATAAGGTTACGACACTCCGTGGTGTCACACAGGAGCCGCACCCCAGACCGTGATGAGAGGCCGAGTCAACCATGTCACCGCAGATGCACTTCAGAATGCCACGGACGTCATACTGGGTAAGATACTTGTCAACTCAGTACCTGCAACAGTTTTGTTTGACTCTGGAGCTTCGCATTCGTTTGTTTCCCGAGATTTTATTTCTAAGAATGATTTGGAGATTGTGAATCTTAAATGCATGCTTTTAGTTCAAACCCCTGGGTCAGAACTCCGATCTCAGGTAGGATGTTCTGGGGTGAGAATATTAATAGATGGGGTAGAGTTCTTAGCGAACCTTATTATATTAGGAACCCAGACCCTAGATGTTATCTTGGGAATGGAACGGTTATCCAAGCACAAAGCTGTATTGGACTGTGGATGAAGATACATATCAGTTGAGAGCCCATCCGGAAGAAAAGTGGAATTTCAAGCGACCGCCGTTCGTGATGGACAGCTGATGGTCAACAGTGAGAAGGCAATCAGCATAGAAGATGTCTCAGTGGTAAATGAGTATCCGGATGTTTTTCCTGAAGATTTACCTGGTATGCCGCTAGACAGAGACATAGAGTTTGTGATCGAGTTAGTACCC
Organism: Rhipidocladum racemiflorum; assembly: GCA_036346355.1. Lineage (NCBI taxonomy): Eukaryota > Viridiplantae > Streptophyta > Magnoliopsida > Poales > Poaceae > Rhipidocladum > Rhipidocladum racemiflorum. Next base: position 42,574,334 of record CM070577.1, on the reverse strand, counting down.
GGAACAGCACCGATAGCAAAGAGACCCTATCGGATGTCAACCGAAGAACTGGTAGAGATGAAGAAACAGCTTGAAGAGTTGATGGAGAAAGGATTCATCAGACCGAGTTCATCGCCGTGGGGAGCGCCAGTTCTGTTCGTCAAGAAAAAGGACGGGAGTTTCAGGATGTGCATTGACTACCGTGCACTCAATGAAGTCACTGTGAAGAACAAGTATCCGCTAGCAAGGATCGATGATCTGTTTGATCAGCTGAGAGGAGCCGGAGTTTTCTCCAAGATTGATCTGAGATCGGGATACCACCAGCTGAAGATTCGATCGGAGGATATTCTGAAGACCACATTCTCGTCAAGATATGGGCATTACAAGTTTACTGTTATGTCCTTCGGTCTGACGAATGCGCCAGCCTATTTCAGGAATATGATGAATAAGGTTTTCATGGAGTACCTGGATAAGTTTGTCGTCGTGTTCATAGATGACATTCTCGTTTACTCCAAATCAAGAGAAGAGCACGCGGAACATTTGAGGCTAGTTCTTGAGAAGTTGCGAGAGCAGCAGTTATTTGCCAAGTTCAGTAAGTGTGATTTTTGGAAAGACAAGGTAGAATTCCTAGGACATATAATGACCGCAGAAGGAGTTGACGTTGATCCAAGCAAGGTAGAAGCTGTGTTAAATTGGGAGCAGCCGAAGACCATGACCTAGATTCAGAGTTTTCTTGGGATGGCAGGTTACTACCGCCGCTTCATTGAAGGCTTTTCGACAATTGCGAGACCCCTTACGCAATTGTTGAAAAAGGAGAAGAAGTTTGCATGGACGCCGGAGTGCGAGAAAGGTTTTCAAGAGCTGAAGAAGCGATTGACATCAGCACCGGTGTTAGTTCTACCGGACGGCAATCAAAGCTTTGATATTTATTGTGATACATCGCGCCAAGGACTTGGATGTGTGCTGATGCAGAACGGAAAGGTCATCGCTTATGCATCGAGGCAGTTGAGACCGCATGAGGAGAATTATCCAACGCATGACCTAGAGTTTGCTGCTGTAGTGCATGCTTTGAAATTATGGCGTCATTATTTGATTGGAAACAGATGTGAAGTGTATACGGATCATAAGAGTTTTAAGTACATCTTCACCCAATCAGACTTAAACATAAGGCAGAGGAGATGGTTAGAGTTGATCAAGGATTACAATATCAGAATCCATTACCATCCCAGAAAGGCCAACGTGGTGGCCGATGCCCTGAGTCGGAAAAGCCATATTGTGAATATGTTGATAGCCACGAGTCAGGATGAGCTATGCAGGGATTTTCAGAGGATGCAGATTGAAGTGGTGTCGGAAGGATTCTTGGCCGCATTGGAAGTAAAGCCCACTCTGGAAGACCAGATCCGAGAAGTACAGAAGGACGATGACAAGGTCCAGCGAATCAAGTCCAAGATGGAGGAAGGCAAGGCGAAAGACTTCAAGCTGGATGAACAAGGCACATTATGGATGAAGGATCGAATCTGTGTGTCGAACAAGAAGGGACTGAAGCAACTGATTCTGGATGAAGCCCATGACTCCAAGTATTAAATTCACCCTGGAAGTGCCAAGATGTACCAGGACTTGAAGGAAAGATTCTGGTGGCCAAGCATGAAGCGTGAAGTTGCCGAGCATGTTGCGTTGTGTGACATATGCCAGAGAGTCAAGGCAATGCATCAGAGGCCAGCGGGATTATTATAGACGCTGAAGATACCTGAGTGGAAATGGGAGGAAATCGGGATGGACTTCATTACCGGTTTACCTAAAACTCAAGGAGGATATGACTCCATATGGGTTATAGTGGACTGCCTGATTAAGGTCGCCCATTTTATTCCCGTAAAGACCACTTACTCGGGAGATAAATTAGCAGAGTTGTATATGACTAGGATCATCTGTTTGCATGGAGTGCCGAAGAAGATTGTATCGGACAGAGGTACCCAGTTTACCTCGAGATTCTAGAATAAGCTGCATGAAGGCATGGGGACCCGTTTGAACTTCAGTACAGCATATCATCCGCAGACGGACGGACATACTGAAAGAGTTAATCAGATACTGGAAGATATGTTAAGAGCGTGTGCATTGGCTTATGCTACCTCTTGGGATAAGAGTCTACCGTATGCCGAGTTTAGCTATAATAACAGTTATCAAGCAAGTTTACAGATGTCACCTTTTGAGGCATTGTATTGCCAACCCTGTCGAACGCCATTAAACTGGAATGAGACAGGCGAACGCCGTGTCTTTGGACCGGACATTCTTCAAGAAGATGAAGAGCAGATTGCCATGATCAGAGAAAGATTGAAGATAGCCCAATCGAGACAAAAGAGCTACGCCAATAATCGTCGTTGGGATCTGAGTTTTGAACCGGAAGATTTTGTGTACCTTAGGGTTACACCTCTCAAGGGAGTCAAGAGATTCCATGCAAAAGGGAAGCTGGCGCCACGCTACGTGGGCCCGTTCAAAATCCTAAGCCGCAGAGGTGAAGTTGCTTACCAGTTGGAGTTACCGTAGTCATTGGCAGGTGTGCATGATGTGTTCCATGTGTCACAACTGAAAAAGTGTCTTCGAGTACCCAATGAGAAGACACCGTTAGAATCAATAGAACTGCAGGAAGATCTGACCTACAAGGAACACCCCGTCAAGATTCTGGACACCATGGATCGAGAGACGAGAAATAAGTTAACCCGTTTCTGTAGAGTTCAGCGGAGCAACCATGCAGAGAGCGAAGCGACTTGGGAGCGCGAGGAGGATTTGAAGAAAGAGTTTCCAAACCTATTCCTTAGTTAGCCCTAAATCTCGGGGACGATATTCTGTTAAGGGGGAGGTTTGTAACACCCCAATTTTTGCTTTTCATGAATTTAAATGAAATTTGGCACTTTTGTGAATTTTTGGAATTTTCTGGGATTTATTTGGAATTTATTTGAATTTATCCCCTTTTGAAATAATTGAAGAATTTAATTTTACAAATAAAATTTTGTTGGAAATATTTTATTTGAGTCCCAAATGACCAAAAATATTTTCTAGAATTTTTCTGGATTTTTTGAGTATTTTGCTATTTTTCATAAATTAAATGAATTTCTAGAAATTAATTGGAATATTTAATCACTGGAAAATTGAATCGGTTTTACTGTTCCTCCGACCGAGTCTGAGTTCGAGTCAGACTCGTGCCCGACCCGAACCACGGTCAAACCGGACTCGAGTCCAACCTAACCCTAACCGCGTGACCGTTGGATCGAGATCCAACGGCCACGATTGCGCCACGTCACCGAACCCAAGTACGACCGAGCCAGCCAAGTCACCCGAGCCCAAACCCCCGTGACCGTTGAATCTTGATCCAACGGTCCATGTTGAGCCACATCACCCAATCCGAATTGGATTCGGATTCCGCCGCCGCAGCCGGGTGGACTTCGGTCTCCGCGAGATTCACGGAAGCCGAGGCCCCTATTTATTGCGCCGCCACCGCCAGCTTGTAGCCCATTTCCGTGCGTGTTGTTTGCCCCAACCCACGCTAGTCAAGCCGCCGCTGCTAGCCCACGCGAGCTCGCCGAAGTTGGAGCCCCGTTCTGCCTCATTTCTTCGCTGTTTGCCGCCCGCTCCGTCCTCCTCTGCCGTGTTCGGGTCAGATCCAGGTTCGTCGCATCGAGCCGCGTCGGAGGGCACCATCCACCTCGCCGGAATCGCGCCCAAAGGCCATCAGGCGTGTCGTCGTCTCCGTCTCTGGTGAACCAGCTCCGCCGCGAAGCCATCGCCGTCCCCGAGCTCGCTCCACCATCCGATCAAGATCCGAGGGTCCAGATTCGTCCACGTCACCCACGGTAAGACCACGTTGCGATTTCTCAGATCTAATCCCAGCCATTGGATCTAGATCCAATGGCTTAGATTGAACCACGCAGTCGCGAACCGCATCGTGCTAGGCGTGATCTCAGCCGTTAGATCTAGATCGTACGGTTTGGGCTAGCCGCGTAGTCAGCGTTAGATTGGATCTCGACCGTCCAATCGAGATCGAACGGTCCAGATCGACCGTGTTCACCCCAAACGCGTGTCAGTCCGATCCAATCTGAACCATTGATTTTCAAATCAACGGCCCAGATTGCGCCACGCGTCGCGTGAGCCCGATCGGGCGCGGTCGGCCCGCCGCCCGACGTCACGTGGCGCCGGCGTGGGACCAGCGTGTCGATGGATCGCCGAACCGCACCATGGCGTCACCCGTGACATCATGCTGACGTCACGGTGGGGCCCGCGTATCAGAACCGTGCGGCAGAACCGTGCTGACGTCATGCTGACGTCAGCAGGGGGTCCCACATGTCAGAGGCATACGTGCTTGTGGACCGGGTCCACGGTGGACCGAGCCGTGCCGTGCGCCCGGTCCATAGACCCGAGGCGATGTGGTGGCTTCTGATTGGTCCGCGTGTCATGCTAACGCAATAAATCAATTTCCGAAAAAGAAATTATTTATTTAATTCGGTTTATTGATTTTAAATTTAGTTTCAAACTTCAAACGATTATAACTTTTGCGTTTCAACTCCGATTTGAGTTATTCAAATTTCTAAATTTTGATAAAATTGAGACCTACTCAAATATGAATTTTAATTAATTTTTTATTATGAATATTTCTCTTTTTATATTTATTTAATGAGTTCCTTAAACTTTAAACAATTATAACTTTTGCATTTTAACTCCGATTTGGACGATTCAAATTCCTAAAAATTCATAAAATTATGCTCTCTCTGTTTATGAATTTTATTTGAACTTTTGAATACTTTTTGTGTACTGTTTTACTTACTATTTTCTATTTGCACGCGTTACGAGTAGACGTTGAAGTACCCGAAGGCTTCGAAGGTGAAGTTTTGACCCAGGAGCCAGTTCAGGATCAAGAACAAGTACTGTTTGAAGGCAAGTTGTGCTTTGACCTTGTTGATCCAATTTTGAAATTAATTTGATTTAAGTTATTGCATGCTAGTTTAATTAGAAAATACTTTAATTAATTTTGGGAAATTAGTTAAACGCCAACTTTGCACTATGACACCTTGATTATTATTTATGTGCCATGACCCCTTGTCACCCTAGTTGTGGATTATTAGTTGGACATTATTAAATTGCCAACATGGGTAGTTAGACCGATGTAGTATGCTTAGCCTTGCTACGTGACATGTTCTTGACAATTACATGATAACATTGACTTAATGAGATATGGAACCTGTTTTGAGAAGTGTCATGTGTTATTGATAATGATGTTGATGGCACGTGATGCATGGTAATCAACTGGGGGTTTGATAAATAGTTTTCGACTGGGGCTTGTGGCAAGAATGATCGGGTGGGCCAGTTGTGGCATCGGGAAGGATGATTTGGTTCTTCGAGTAGTCTTGCCCTGGTCACCGTAAGGACTTAACCTTGCAAGCCTTTGACCTGAGTTAATCGTGCAACCACATGACCGGAGTGGGACGGTCCTAGTTGAGTAAGTTACTAATAACTTGCATGTGATACCTCGGGTGTCAACTACACCTTTTGTGTAGCTTGAATGGGGAGCGTACCAAGGCTACAGCATGGTACCCGTCCAATGGTATGTCGGTCCCATACTTCGCCTCTGTTAAGGGAAGGGATGGTGTATGGCAAAAACCGGAAAGGTTCACTTGTGTAGTTAGCAGTTGCCGAAAGGCTTTGTTACAATCACTCGCCTTTGTGGTGTTTGACTGTATCTTGTGGGAAACGTGCATAACCTCTGCAGAGTGTAAAATCTATTCGAATAGCCGTGTCCGCGGCATTGGACATTGCTCGCGGATTACAGTCAAGGGCTAGACTTTCCTGAAAACAACTTGGACTTGAAAAGTTTGGTTGGGTTCAATGTTGACATTGATGGAAATGTGGATTAGGAATGGGAAAGATGTTATTTAACTCCTGGAAAAGTTATTGATGTTATGCTTGTTTTTACTGCTTTCGAATCTACTTATGTTACTTGTTAAATGCTGTTACTGCAAATGAACCATGAGCTATTCCTTTGTATTAAGTGTGACACTACGGTATGGTGTGACATTATAAAATGTGAAATTAGAGAATAAAAACCTTACAGCTTAAGGTTTACTCGCGTTTTTGGGCTTTATGAAGTGATGTGACACCACGGAGTGTCGTAACCTTATAAATGGTGCATGATGAGGTCAAAAACAATATGAAATATGGAATTGGAGGTTAAAACCATATGGTATGAGGTTTAATTGCATTTCCGGGCCGTTTCCGGGAGTTTGGGCCTTTCCGGGGGAGTTTGGGCCTAAAAGAAGGGGTTGTGGGCTTTGGTGGGATGGAGTATGAGTCCATTTAAGACTAGGATTCTTGTTTGGGCTGGTAATTAGGGCTCCCCTGCCCTTGCTTGCGCCCCCAACAGCCCTAGTGCGCCCCCACCCTCCCCCTCCATGCCCTAGCCGCCACCCCCACCTCCCCCTTGCCCCCTTTGCTCTCCACCACCTCTCCTCCACCCCCTTGCTGCCCTAGGGTAGTCTCCCCACCCGCTGCACCACGAGGATCCATCCGTTGGAGCGAGGAGCGAGGAGCGATCCGGGAGGAGATCCATTGGATTTTCGTGCGTCGGGCGAAGGTATGACCATGGGACTCCTTGGGGATGGGCTAGTGTGGTGGACCGACCAGGCTCACCCTCCCTCGGCTAGCTAAACGAAGCCCCCGTATCTAATGGCCCACGTGAACGGGTCTATAATCGTTAACCTCCTCCTTCGATAAAGCACTGAGTTCATACCCTAAGAGATCATCCCCCGGTAAAAAGGGGTAATAGATAAAGATCGCCCCTTCCCCCCCCCTCCGCAACGAGGGGAAGTCCCCTTCCGTGGCGAGGGGGAACTCCCCTCTGTAGCGAGGGAGAAAAACGGAGGGAACTCCCCTCCGCTCCATCTCCTATCGACACAAACACTTGAGCCATCGGGTTCGGCCTCTATCCCACCTCCGCAACGAGGGGAAGTCCCCTTCCGTGAAGAGGGAGGAAACCGGAGGAAATCACTCCCAGCCATGTCTCCCTCTGACGTGAACCTAGTGCCAATCTCCAAGGTCTGACACCCCCCAATAACTCCTCCCGAGTACGAAATGACGTGTCCGGGCAATCTGAGACCCCAACACAAGTGAAATTCCCATCGAACCCCTATAAAAGGTGTACGAACAAAGGGCAAAAAACCCAACGCATGAGAGACGTGCTTCAATAAAAACAATTCCGGTTAGCCCTTGGCAAGAAATAATAAAGAAAAAGAAGGCCAATCAATATGGGAATGTTCCCAGGCCTGCCCTATAAAGGGGGGAAGAAGACAGTGGAGAAGGAGGTTCCCCGAAAAACAAGAAACAGTCCGATGAAGAAGAAGAGAGAAAGAGACCCGATGGTTCCACGCAACCACACTGGCGCCGTCCGTGGGGAACCCTAACCGCAAGGTGAAACCACCGCCTGCCGATCAAGCCCAAGGGTAAGTTTCCTGCAGCCATGCCACCAAAGAAGGGAAAGGAGGCAATATCCAAGGGGGCGGCAACGACGGCAGGAGCAGAAGAATCAAGACGGCGTGCGAGAAGCCAATCTGGAGATCCCCCTTGACTTCTGGATGACGAGACGCGGATGCCAGCCGCAACAAAAGCCCGAAACATGGTGGGAACTTTACCTCCACAGACTCCGGTGGCCGTGCGCAAGCGAGCCCCCAAACGACGGCCTCTGACGACGGGTCGAACGGTTTCGACACCAGGAGGAGATGTGGCAGAAGCGTCGACACATCCGACTCGTCGCCAAGAGACCCACAGAAATGAAGAAATCCATGGAGAAGGAACCGGAGCTCAGGGGGAGATTGACCCCAACGTGCGGGCGCTGATGGAAGCAAACGAGCAACTCATGGCGGAGTTGAAGCGCCTGCAAGGACGATCAGACGGGGGACAATACGAATCACAAGATGAAATCCCGAGCCGCGAGGTGCTATCCCCAGCGATTGCGATGGCACACAGGGAAGACCACGATCCAAACCCCCTCAGCACCCGCCTACGGGCCAAAAAATGGCCCTCCCCGGGAAGCTTCAAATTTCCCACCATTAAGCCATATGACGGTCGGACGGACCCAAGGGAGTTCCTCTGCGTTTACGATACGGCGATTGAAGCCGCGGAGGAGATGATGATATCAAGGCGAAGGGGCTCCTTCTAGCACTTGAAGGCATAGCCCTGTCCTGGTACTCTTCGCTGGAGCCCCGGTCGATCACCTGTTGGTCGCAACTCCGCTGCAAGCTTGAAGGCAACTTCCAGGGTAACTTCAACGGAATGAAAGAGGAAAGTGACCTATTTGCGGTCAGACAACGCGAAGGAGAAACCCTTAAGAGTTACTTCCAACGTTTCTCCTGGATTAAGTGCCAAGTACGAGGAGTAAGCGACACCACTATCATCAATGCGGCACGTTGCGGCCTGCGCAGGGGACCGTTGGCAGAAAGGCTCGCTCGTAAAGAGGTACGTACGGTGGAAGAACTCTTTGCGAAGATGAGGGAATACGCGTGGGTGGAGGAAGACAACCTCCGAAGGGAAGACGGGCCCCAACAAGAGAATCAAGAATTCGCCTCGCGCAAGAGAGGGCGAGGGAAGGACCCCCCTCCCAACGCCAAAATGAGGGAACGATACCCAGAGCCTGGAAGAAGAGATGAAAGGAGGAGAATCCACCACATTGAAAAACCAAGAAATCGGCAAGCCACGGGCGACAGGCCCGCGGAGCAGCAGAGACGAGGGCCACCCCCGAGCCGAGGAAAACAAGACGAGGGAAGCCGAGTTAACAAGAGGGAAGGGACAGAGCCCCAGCAGTACTTTTGTGAATATCACGGGGAAAATATCACTCATGACACCATCCAATGCAAAGTGATCAACGGATATCGGCGGTTCGAGGCAAAACAGAGAGAAGTCAAGACGCATCCTGCACCGCCGAAAGCACCTCCTGTTGGACGACAACACCCCCTTCCTCGAGTAGGGATGAATCATCTCCGTCGCATTATCAATATCATTGCGGGGGGCTCCTCGTCACATCTCTCGTCAAAAAGACAGAGAAAGGCTTACGCCCGGCAAATTAACCACATTGCAATTACCCCCGCCACCCTTCCTCCGGTAAAATGCGAGCCAATCACCTTCACACAGGAGGATGCCACGGGGGTACACTTCCCGCATCAAGATTCCTTGGTAGTAACCGCCATTATCGCCGACTGCGAAGTACGTCGAATATTGGTAGATGGGGGGAGCGCTGCGGACATACTGTCCATGAAGGCTTTCCAACAAATGATGATTCCACAAGACCGGTTGAAAAAATCGGAAGTCCCGCTGATGGGTTTTGGAGGAAGCATGGTCAGCACCCTGGGGCAATTGGAGCTTGAAGTCACATTCGCGACGCCACAAGCCAGCGTCACGAGTCATGTCACATTCGACGTGGTAGACATGCCGTTCCAATACAATGCGATCCTAGGCAGGGGCTCGTTGACGACCATGGGGGCCATAATTCATCACGGTTTCTTATGCATGAAAATTCCCTCCGCAGATGGCGTCATCACGGTGCGAGGAGACCAAGCCTTGGCAAGGAAGATAGACATGGAGAACCCACCTCAAATCAAACACGTCTGCATTACTGAGCTAGATCCCGTTGTACCAGCAAACCGCAGCCGGTGGCTCCCTAAACCACAACCCCAGGGAGAAACCCAACGGATACCACTCAGGCCAGGAAGAAGCAAGACAGTGATCCTCGGCACCATGTTGTCTCCCGAGGAGGAAAAACACTTGATGCTGCTCCTCCAGGAATATGAAACTGTGTTCGCATGGGGGCCCGAAGACCTTCCCGGCGTCCTGAGAGAAACAATCGAACATGTCCTCGCTATTAACCCAAGCGTGAAGCCTAAGAAGCAAAAATTGAGAAAACTTGCAGTAGAAAGACAAGAAGTCGCAAAGGTGGAGGTGACTAAACTGCTCCAGGCGGGAATCATCCGCGAAGCCCGATACCCAGAGTGGTTGGCCAACATCGTCCTAGTCAGGAAGGCCAGCGGGGCATGGAGGATGTGCATCGACTTCACTGACTTAAACAAAGCATGCCCAAAAGAGGACTTCCCCCTGTCCTGCATCGACCAGCTGGTCGACTCAACCTCCGGGTCAGAAAGGATGAGCTTCCTTGATGCATACTCTGGTTATCACCAAGTATATATGCAGAAAGGAGACGAAGACAAGACGACATTTGTTACTCCCTTCAGTACCTACTGCTTCGTGCGGATGCCCTTCGGGCTCAAAAACGCGGGTGCTACCTTCGGCGGCTCATCACGAAGATCTTCGCCGATCAGTTAGGAAGAAACGTGGAAGCCTATGTTGACGATATCATTGTCAAAAGTGAAAAGAAAGAAGATCACGTCGGGGACCTCCGGGAAACCTTCAGAAATTTGATAAAAGGAAAGGTGAAGCTTAACCCGTCCAAATGTGTTTTCGGCGTGGACGCAGGAAAGTTGCTAGGGTTCCTAGTCTCCCAACGGGGCATAGAAGCGAATCCAGAAAAGATAAGAGCTGTCCAAGACATGGCTCCTCCAAGAAACCTGAAAGAAGTAGAACGGTTGGCAGGGCGGATAGCAGCGCTCAGTCGATTCTTGCCAAAATCCGCGTAGCGAAGTTTGCCGGTCTTTAAAGCCTTACGCTCAAACGATAGTTTCATCTGGACAGGGGAGTGCTAACGCGCCTTCGATGACTTGAAGCAAAGTCTTATGGAGATCCCTGTCCTGCAAAGCCCGAAGCAAGGTGAGGAGCTTCTGTTATATCTAGCAGCTAGCCCATTGGCCGTCGATCTTTGTGCTAGTGCGACCCCAAGGCGTCAAACAACAGCCGGTCTACTTCGTCTCTGAAGCCCTCCAAGGAGCGAAGCTACGATACTCGGAAATGGAAAAGATGGCATACGCTCTGTTAATGGCATCTCGAAAGCTCCGGCATTATTTTCAGGCCAACCGCATCAAAGTGCCAACTACATATCCTCTAGGATCTATGCTTTCCAACAGGGAAAGCACTGGGCGCATCAGCAAGTGGGCGGTCAAGCTAGCTCCCTTTGAGTTAACTATAATACCTCGCACGGCAATCAAAAGCCAAGCCCTCGTCGATTTCATGGTAGAATGGACTTCCCCAGTCCCGGAGGACAACAAAACCCCAGCGATGTGGTCCATCAACTCCGACGGATCTTGGGGGGCGAGTGGAGCGGGAATAGCTGCGGTGATACATACGCCCAGCGGAGAAAAAGTGGAGTTCGCAGCAAGGCTGGAATTTCCCTCAACTAACAATATAGCCGAGTACGAAGCGCTCTTATTGGGTATCAGAAAAGCGAAGATCATGGGAGCGAGAAGGGCGATATTGTACACCGACTCGAAACTTATTCAGGGGCATATCACCAAAGAATATCAAGTGAAGGATGAACAGCTCCAGAAATACGTCGAGATGGTCCGAACCATGGAGAAGGGTTTCATTGGGTTCACCATTAATGCAATACCCAGGTCCCAAAATGAACGCGCCGACGAGCTAGCCAAGATCGCAGCCACCGGAGGAAGTCTACCTTCGACAATCTTCTTTGAGACACTTCGCACCCCCTCCATTCCTTCCCAGATAAATCTCATTGTTCGAGCAGCCAGTGAGGACTGGAGGAATGAAATATACAACTACCTCCTGGAGGGAGTCTTGCCAGACGATGAGGCACAAGCGAGGCACCTCGAAAGGGGAGCAAAGAAGTACGCCATCATTAACGGCTTCCTATTCCGCAGCGGCCTCTGCGCTCCATGGCTACGCTGCATTTCGCGAGAAGAAGGAGCGCAAGCTTTGCTTGAAGCACACCAGGGAGATTGCGGGGCACACCAGGCCCCTAGGAATCTCGTGAGAAAGATATTTCGGATGGGGCTCTAATGGCCTTCGGCGTTGCAAGATGCGGAGCAAATGGTCCGTCACTGTCACGCATGCCAATGGATGACCAAGCAAACAAGGGCCCCGCCCAACGAACTGCATGTGGTACCCCCGGTCTGGCCCTTCGCCAAGTGGGGAATGGATATCGTTGGAGCGCTTCCTAAAGCTCGAGCAAACCTTCAGTTCGTAATTGTCGCCATCGATTACTTCTCCCGCTGGATCGAGGCAGAGCCGGTCGCAAAGATAACCGCAGAGGCCGCCGTCAAATTTCTATGGAAAACGATTATTTGTAGATATGGGGTCCCGTTCCAGATCGTGACCGACAATGGGTCTCAATTCGACTCCTGGAAATTCCGCGATTACTGTGACAATATCGGGACAAAGATCTGCTTCGCCTCAGTGGGTCACCCTCAGTCGAACGGGGCGGTGGAACGGGCGAACGGGTTGCTTCTTGATGGCATAAAAAAAAGGCTTTACGGCTCTAAAAAGGGGCTTTGGCCCGACGAGCTGGACCACGTTTTATGGGCAACCCGCACTTCGGCCTCAAGAGCGACCGGGTTCTCCCCCTTCCAGCTCCTCTTCGGGGAAGAAGCCGTTTCACCTGCAGAGATCCGCGTAAAATCCTTGCGAGTGATCAAGACTCCGACCCATGAGGCAGTCGACATCACGTGTGATCTAGAGGAAGAACGCAAGCTTCAAGCCTTGAAGACCATGAAAGCCTATGCAGAGGCGTCAACTCGAAGCTTCAACAAGAAGGTGAAGAAACGCGAAATACACCCCGGGGACATGGTGCTCAAGAGGGCTGCCCCGGCCTTCGCGAAGCTGGAAACGACGTGGGAAGGACCATACATTGTCCAAGAGTCAACCGCGAAGGGCGCGCACAAGCTCGTTACCCCCGATGGCGAGGAAATACCACGGACATGGAATACCGACGCACTCAAGAAATTTTACCCGTAGGTGATGGAATACGAAGGAAAGAAATGTATCGATCCTTATCAATAAAATAATGGAAAGACATTGCGAACCCAGGCCATCTCCATATTCTCCAGGACATAAATCGAGAGACCCGTTGCCTCGCGCCAGGTAGGATTTTGTGGATGCTTGGTCGGGCAAACGTCCCACCCATCCCTCGCTCCGGGGACCCGTTGCCTCGCGCCGGGTAGGAGTTCGCGGATGCTTGGTCGGGCAAACATCCCACCCATCCCTCGCTCCGGGGACCCGTTGCCTCGCGCCGGGTAGGAGTTCGCGGATGCTTGGTCGGGCAAACGTCCCACCCATCCCTCGCTCCGGGGACCCGTTGCCTCGCGCCGGGTAGGAGTTCGTGGATGCTTGGTCGGGCAAACGTCCCACCCATCCCTCGCTCCGGGGACCCGTTGCCTCGCGCCGGGTAGGAGTTCGCGGATGCTTGGTCGGGCAAACGTCCCACCCATCCCTTGCTCCAGGGACCCGTTGCTCCGTGCCGGGTAGGAGTTCGCGGATGCTTGGTCGGGCAAACGTCCCACCCATCCCTTGCTCCGGGGACCCGTTGCTCCGCTCCGGGGACCCGTTGCTCCGCTCCGGGGACCCGTTGCTCCGCGCCGGGTAGGAGTTCGCGGATGCTTAGTCGGGCAAACGTCCCACCCATCCCTTGCTCCGGGGACCCATTGCTCCGCGCTGGGTAGGAGTTCGCGGATGCTTGGTCGAGCAAACATCCCACCCATCCCTCGCTCCGGGGACCCGTTGCCTCGCGCCGGATAGGACTTCGCGGATGCTTGGTCGGGCAAACGTCCCACCCATCCCTCGTTCCGGGGACCCGTTGCTCCACGCCGGTGGGAGTTCGCGGGATTCATGGATATTTAGTCGCACTGACACTACCATTCATTCGTTGCCCTGGTTTGCCTTTTTGCGAAACAACCGGCCGGGTTAACGCGCCAACCCCCCCTCGCTCCGAAGGGTGGGAGTCCGGCTTCGTGCGAAATTTAGCAAGAAGTATATGGAAGCTAACAAAATCTCGGTTACCCTCCCCGCAGCCCGGAAAACACACAGTGTTACACTAGCCAAGTAGTTGAGAAAATACGCCCAAGCCAGTACCCTATTTTTCCTTCGGCAAGGAAGGAGAGGGTGCTTACGCATCATGTGGCCGTACCCATTCCCACATCCTAACACGGTACTGGGCTGAACGAAGAATCGAGACCGTTTTACGCTACTGATCAAGGTTCGATGGGAAGCTAAAAATGCATGACCAAAAAGAATTCAAACAAGAAGGATGAAGAATAGACATAGGTAGGAACCCCCTACAGAGAGTTACATAATATCATCCCAATCATACACAATATGGTAATCCAACAGAAGCTTCTATACGAAATGAAGCGGACTTAGACGCGATAAGCACGCGCCACGGCTTCCACGAGGGCATCCTTGGCTTCCAGCAGCCGCGGCACCAACCCCATCAATATGTCGAGGTTGGCGAGGTCTCTGGCAAGGGCCTCCTCTGCGGCCATGACCATGTCGAAATCCACCCATAGCCCTCCGATGAAGGCCTCGAGATCGCCGGCGGCTGGAAGACCCCCGGGAGCGAGAGCGTCACCCGGGAGATCAAGAACCATGATAGGGGCTCCCTCCTCCCCCAGCAGCGGCGGGATCTCCGCCACAGGCGGCCCCTCATCCAGGTTGGCAAAAATGGGGTCTTCTTCCATGACTTCCCCGGGGATGTCAGCCATTGAAAAAGCAAGGGAAAACAGGGGTAGAGAGCGATCGTCTACTCTGAAACTAACAAGGTTGGCCAGGGCGAGGAAGGCAAAAAGGCCAGAGTTAAATAAGAACGCGGGAAGCCAAGGCGTCCCCACGTTCCTCGAGAAGTTTACCAAGTCATTAAGTCCTTCTAACACTCGTCACTAACGCCTGGTCCTCGTCGGGAGAAACTGAACGCTTTTCGGACGAGGGGACCCGTGGAACGAACGAACATGCATAGTCATTTGATAAAATGGTAATTTAATTCAAGTGTCTACAAGAACTCCATCATACAAAAATGTCCAAACTAAGGAGGAGGCGGCTTCTCTTTGCCTTTCCCTGAGTCGCGCATTACAGCACGAGCTCGACGTACCGACTCCCTCGCAGTGGGCTCCCCGTGCTGCTTCCAGAAATCCGACATAAAGCTGGACGATAGCCGAGATGCGGCGGAGGAAGGCTTCCCAGATGAAGGGATATCTCCGAACCCTAGTAACGACGAGGCAGCAGAAGAAAAACCAAAATACTCGCGGATATGTGTACATCCCTTCGCCTCCAATAACTGAGCAGTTTTGATGGAGCCCAGCCTCGCGCAGTAATCGCCGAAGGTCAGCGCTGAATCCCCAAAAATCTTAGTTGATTTCTCGAGGAAGGAGACAGCTTCCATGCTGGAGGAAGGGATACGACTCGGAGCTGCATCAATGCCGAACCGAGGGAGCTGCTGAAGAAAGGCCTCCGTAGCCCCTTGAATCCTCGAGACAATGGATTCCAATTCCTTCCGAATCATGTCGTGACGCTCCTCCGCTCGTTGTGCGTTACGAAGATGAGCTTGAACCTCGCTTCGCGCCGTTGCGAGTTGAGAGGGGAATTCTTCCATTTGCTTCTTCAACATGTTCTTGCCCTCTTATGCAACCGCCAACAGGTTCTTCAATTCTTCTATTCGGTCATCTTTCTTCTTCTCGTTCCGCTCTGCCGCCATGCGAGCTCGCTCCTCTTCGACGAGACGGTCCCGCATCAGGGAAACTACCCCCTCGAGCTATGCGTTCTTTGCTGCCAAATCCCAACTTTGAGATGCTTCGGCCTGCACCTTAGCCAACGAGTCCTTGGAGTCCTGAAGCGCCATTGAAAGACTAGCTTTCTCTGCTTCTAGTTCCACCACCCGTTCCTTCGCTGCATCGCAATCCTGGACCCCCTTGTCAAACTTGCCCAAGTACGTCCGAAATCGGCGCGATACCTCCGAAGCGATGACAGCCCCCTAAAAATGAAGAAGAAGGATGTTGAAAGACACAGAGACCAGTAATATAAACTCAAAAGGGAAGGTACCTTTAAATGATGATCCATCGAGATCTCACAAAGAGAAAGGTCATTAATTTCCTCAAATAAGGCCACAGATTTATTGTAGGGAGAAAAAGCCGCGCGCATCTTTCTTAAAGACGGAGCCGCAACGGCCCCCCTCTCAAAATCTGAGGCCGAAAAATCTGACAAGTCAAAGCGGACAAAAGAGGAACCAACACCACCCGCGGGGGTTGGTTGGTTCGAAGGTAAAGTCCCTCCACCCGGAAGGGGGACGCCTTGAGAAGTTGGAATCGGAGGTTCCGGACCCTCTTCCTCCGCGACAGGCGAAGGAGTGGCGAGCGCTCCAGTTTGGACCTGCTCCAACGGTTTTAATGCCCCCGCCGCCTCCGCATTATCACCTCCTGCATCGACTTCGTCAAAACCTGAAAGGACATCGCACCCTAACGAGCTGGCGGGAAAGGTGTCAGGAGTATGACCTTCTCCCCCGGTGGGGGTGTCAGGAGTGGAAACGTTTAGCCGCAAACCCCGAGTCTCCCCTGTCGCGAGGACGGCCATACCTTTAGGCTGCTCCCGTGCGCACTCTGAAGCCAGAAAATCATCATCGTCCTCATCGCCCAAATCGATAGTCTCCACTCCGGGAATCCCTAAAAACGAGTACCCGGGGGATTGACCCTCGCCAACATGCACGTCAACGGAAGAATCAAGTGTGAGGGCCGAGGGAACCCCCCCCATAGCAATTGGGCCTGATGTGGTCTCGGGAAAACTCGTATCCAGGACGGACGGCCTATCTGAGGGCTCGTCCGCAACAGCCAAGGGCAGCGTTTTGGAGGGCCCCACAGCGTCCGCAGAATTCGAAGGGGGCGGCGGCAGGAGAGACGTAACCGCAACAGAGCCGGAGGAATCACCTTCGTCGCTAGATTCCTCCTCACCCCAATCCGCATCCTCGTCGTCATCATCCCCCAAATCCTCGCTCCCACCAGAAGTGGCAGCAGCTTGGGGCAGCACCGCGCGAGCTAACCTCGCTCGTTTGGCTGGACGAGGAGAACCGACTGACCCTCTGGGATGAGGGGGCGCGCGGCGTCCCCAGTCAGTAAAACGAGATCATCGGGTGATCCCAATAGCACTCATAGCGGCCTCATACTCAATTGCTTGGCAAGGACCCAGAAGCTTGCGAGCCAATTTCTCGGCCGCCCCGCGCCCCAGATCTTGTACTCCCTCTGGCCGAACCACAGACACCGTGCCTCCCGACGACCGCTCCAGAGTAACGGCGGAGCTCCTGGCTAAGGGGTCGATACGACACAGACAATATTCCTCCACCAGGTCTCGCATAGTACTCTGGGCACGAAGAGCCTTTAGATAGTCAAGATATCCAATTTCCTCCGCAGTCGTGCTCCAATTAGGGGATCGAATCGCGCGGACTGGACCCATCGAAGGATGAAGGGAAGAGTCTGGACCCACGAGGATTTGGTAATACCACCGTGACATCCATCCTGAATCCCATTTCCCCTTGGCGGCTGCTACTGGGATTTCCTTTATGAGGGACCTCTTCGTCTGAAAATTCAGAGAACCAAAACACGACTTGCGGCCTTCGTTCCCTGTTTTCTGTTGTTTTGGCTGCCAAAACGCATCTTCTATGAGAGAAAACAAGCGCCCTGTCAAGTGGATCCCAGCCGGACGGAACGCCCATTCCAGCACTGCCAATCGCACAATAGCGTTAGGGGTAAGCTGTGAAAGCTCTGCATGGAAAACCCGGAGTGCTGACGCCAACAGAGGGGCGGACGGGAAGCGAAGGCCCGCTTCGAGAAACGCCGCGAATACCACTGCTTCATTCGCTTGAGGCTGAGGGGCTTCCTCATCACCAGGGAGGCGCATGGAAGGGCGCATCACCCCGAAATCAGCCGCTAATGCGTCAAGATCGGCAGAGCTAACATAGACCGCCCAAAATGGGGGATAATCCCGCGGCATCCTCCTTACTCAAAACCGGCTTTATCTTAGGAGGGCGTCTAGGACCCATGGAGATCTAGATTGGTGGAAGATCAGGAAGACAGACGCCAGAGGAGAACACGAATGAGAAAAGAAAACGGAAGAAACGCGGAGCAAAAGAAAAAGAACCTCACCACCGTCGGAAAACCCTATCTCCACAGGATATGCGCAAAAAAAAAACTTGGATATTTACTATTACATCCCAGCGGGCAGAACGACATCTACCCGCTGACATGAGGGGCTAGTGTGGTGGACCGACCAGGCTCACCCTCCCTCGGCTAGCTAAACGAAGCCCCCGTATCTGATGGCCCACGTGAACGGGTCTATAATCGTTAACCTCCTCCTTCGATAAAGCACTGAGTTCATACCCTAGAAGATCATCCCCCGGTAAAAAGGGGTAATAGATAAAGATCGCCCCTTCCCCCCCCCCCTCCGCAACGAGGGGAAGTCCCCTTCCGTGGCGAGGGGGAACTCCCCTCCGTAGCGAGGGAGAAAAACGGAGGGAACTCCCCTCCGCTCCATCTCCTATCGACACAAACACTTGAGCCATCGGGTTCGGCCTCTATCCCACCTCCGCAACGAGGGGAAGTCCCCTTCCGTGGCGAGGGAGGAAACCGGAGGAAATCACTCCCAGCCATGTCTCCCTCTGACGTGAACCTAGTGCCAATCTCCAAGGTCTGACACCCCCCAACAACTCCTCCCGAGTACGAAATGACGTGTCTGGGCAATCTGAGACCCCAACACAAGTGAAATTCCCGTCGAACCCCTATAAAAGGTGTACGAACAGAGGGCTAAAAACCCAACGCATGAGAGACGTGATTCAATAAAAACAATTCCGGTTAGCCCTTGGCAAGAAATAATAAAGAAAAAGAAGGCCAATCAATATGGGCATGTTCCCAGGCCTACCCTATAAAGGGGGGAAGAAGACAGTGGACAAGGAGGTTCCCCGAAAAACAAGAAACAGTCCGATGAAGAAGAAGAGAGGAAGGGACCCGGTGGTTCCGCGCAACCACAGCTAGGTACTGTTCTAAGGGTCAATATCATGTTTTTAGATCAATTGGTGGTGCTGGAATTGAGTAGGTTGGATTAGATCTAGATGTTGTCACGTTCTCTGTTTCGGACAGCATGAGCAGTCGACCTAGGCTTCGGTTTTTCGCCAATTTAGAGTCCGAATTTGGACGTCCGCCTGTTGAAGAAGTTGTAGGTAATTTCAATACCTTTCAGTGGGTATAAAGAACGTTAAATTCCAATCAGCCGTTTGAAAGTTATGGCTGTTTTACCGAGCGTGTTAAAATCTGTGATGTGATTGGAACAGATCTCGGTATTTTGTAGTTTAAATAACTTTAGAGTCCGAATTAGTCTTTCCATATACTTATAAAAAGTTAGGAAATTTCCTAAGCTACGCGAGGATGTACTCGTTTAATTGATTCGGAGTCCCAGAACTCAAGTTATGCCTTTTGGAAGGCTGCTGTCCCGACGGGACAGAACCTCTGTTTTTGGGTGTTGCGAGTAGTTGGCAATGTCGGGGTAGATGAGGGTTTGCGTACTATTTTGTGGATATGATTGTGAGTGTGTGGTACCTATGTGCAGGTGGTGTGACCCCGGGAGTGCCTTCTACTTCCCGTCAATCCGTTGCTCGTGGTTGAGGCAAGTGTATTGTAATGGATCATGGTTTGTAGGTTGCTTGTTGAGACTAGATAAAATTGATAATATGATATGATCACTTGCCATGCTTTAATGTTTGCCATTGATATGATGAATATGTTTATTATGTGATGATGCCATGTGTTAATGTACAAGTTATCCATGATGATGCCATGTGTTAATGTACAAGTTATTCATGATGTTGGCATATTTGCATACATGGCAAGATACATGGTCCGGGCGGTGAGAAAGTCATAACTAGTCCGGGGAAGGTCGGTGAGAAAGTTATGACTATTCCGGAGAGCCAATGAGTAAGTCCTACATCGTGATTCCATCCACCGCGGTGTGGGGAAGCGAGGAGTAGGCACCCTCCATCTTCGGGATGGAAGGGGGAGAGGGTGCACACCGACGGGTGTGTACTCAACCATACCGGTATGAGTTTCCAAGGAGATATGAGCATCGCATTGCATTGCATTGCATTTTATGATGATGATATATGATGATGTCGATGGTATGCTTACGCTATGAATATGAGATGTGTATGATGTTGTATGTGAAAAGTGGTGATGAAGGTATTAAAATGTATTTTCTTGTTTCATTGCAATATACTTGCTGAGTGATGAACTCACGCTTGTGTTTATGTTGTTTTTCTTAGGTACCATGAAACCGGCATGTGGGAAAGGGAGCTAGTCACACGTCATCACTTAGCTTCACACATATAAACATTGACATGTTCCTTCCTTTAAATTGTGATGGTTAACTTGTGTGCTTGGTTTCCTCATTTACTTCGTTTGGCTCATGAGATGGTTGGAGTCTTTATTCTAGGCTTATACTGCTGCTAGAACCTTTGTTATTGATGATTTAGATGTCTTTCTTTATACTATAACCTGTGATCTTATTGTTGTTGCTTCAATTCATGGAAAAACAAAGGAGATGCTGCCGAAATTTTCGGTTCTTGCATTTACTCCTTTGCTGTAATTTATCTTAATTTATGGTATTTAGATGTTGTTTAGCCTATGTTTGGTAGCATTCGGGCATATTAATTGCCGGGGTGTTACATTAAGCCATGCATGTAGTATATTAGCTTGCATTCTGTGCATGACTTGCTGAGTACCAAGTACTCACTCTTGCCACAATACAACATCAGTTAAAGAAGAGTCTACACCAGCTTTGGAGGAGGAGCTCCAAGAGGAATCATCTATCTAGGGAGCGAGCCCAATCAGTTGCCTGTAGTATACTGGATGGCGCCACGAAGTCTATTTTATTCCGCTGTAGTTATTTCTCTTTTAATAAGTTTTCGCCCTGCAAGGCGTACTTTTGTAACTTGACCTTAAGGTCGAGTAACCAGTTTGGTTAACTAATTAAAGTACTTTATTATTTCGTTGAGTATGATTATGATATTTACCAATGTTGAGACTGTGTGCGCTAGCGTGATCCTGGACTAGTGCTGAATACACAGAGGGTCCGGATTTGCAAATTCAGGTCCCGACAGTAGATTTAGAGACCGACAGGCTCTTACTAGTCCATATAATGTAAACAATATTAATGTGAATGTGATGTGTACTGAATGTGATATGCTTGAATGTTATGTGATATTGTGTTAGATATTATGAATGTTCTATGATATTGTCAAATTGCGTAGGGGTTGTTTTCGGATGATAAACAGTAACATCATCACAATAGGTTCTATGTGAGAACCTGTTTCCCACAAAGAACCGATTGTGATGACTACAATCATCACAATGAGAACCTATTGTGATGACTATTGTGATAACGACCATATCACAATCGGTTCCCATAAAGAACCGATTATGATAATAACCTCATCACAATCGGTTCCTACAACGAACCGATTGTGATGACTGATTATTACTACCGCACGGGAACCGACTGTAATAGAGCTTTTTCATCACTATCGGTGGACTTTCTGTCACCACGAAAACCGACTGTGATGATAAAAAAAAAGAACCGATTGTGATGTATATTGATTGTGATGATAAAAAAAGAACCGATTGTGATACATATTGATCGATGTAGCAGTGGTTAGAATTAAATAATGTGGAGGAACAATTTGAAAATATTAGGACAAATAGTGTCATGTATATGAAATTCCCAAATCAACAATGTTAACATAAATCAGGTAAAATGATACACGGAGAAGATCTTTATAGACATATTTGTTGATACAAAGATTTCTCTCAAACCTCTACATTGACAGCAAAGGAACGAGGTTCCCCAAAATTGTCCACTCTTGATGGAAGTCGACATCGACTGATTATCTTATATATGTCCATAATTTCTAAACAAAAATGTATACATGTCCATGTTCAATCAAAACTACCCTAATTTTCTATTCTATATACTCGTCACTTTGGGACATATATATTTACATTTGGAGGCAAGTTTTTCCATTCAATTTGTTGAGAATTTAAGGCTTAACTGAAGCTTCTCCCAAAAGTTCGGTATCTCACTTCCGCTAGCTCTTTCGGCCTCAACCATCAACATTTTGTCAGGCAGTTGATTAACCCTAACGGCCTAACCTTCGCCAAGAATTTCCCTTCGATCGCTTCAAACAGAACTCCGCCGCTGCACCCGACTTCCTCTTTCCTCCTCGGCGCAAGCCCCTGCTCTCGCCCTAGCTCCTCGGCCTTGTCCAACACTGACCTGACATCTACACCTGATACAACAAATCGAGCCCGATCCGGCAAAGGCCCGATCAAACCGCTCAGATCGCACCCTGATGCGAACGCGATGATGTCAAATGCATTCAGCTCCCCTGCTTGCTCCAATTCGGCCTCCCATTTCACCACCTGCGGATTAGGGTCACAGGACATAGCTCGGATGATACCAGATGGCGACGTCCCTTCTTGTCGTAACCAAGGGTGCTCCAAAATTTCAACAATCTTGATGCGGGTGTCGGGTTCCGCGTCCAGCATCCGCCTGATAAGGCACCGGAGCTCCGGTGAGTACCACTTGGGGCACCGGAACTTGCCCGAGCAAATTTTCCGGTACATGGCCATGAGGTTGCCGTCGTTGAACGGCAGGTAGCCGGCGGTTAGCACGAAGAGCACGACGCCGGAGGACCATACGTCGGCCTTGCCGGCGTCATAACGCTTCTTGAGGAGGATCTCCGGCGCGACGTAAGCTGGGGACCCGCAGAGCGTGGCCGCGAGGCCGTCGTTAACCAGGTGTTGGTCGGCGAAGGCGCAGAGCCCGAAGTCTGTGAGCTTCAGGTCGCCGCGCTCGTCGAGCAGGAGGTTCTCCGGCTTTACGTCGCGGTGGAACACGCCGCGAGCGTGCGCGTGCGCGAGCGCGGAGGCGAGCTGCGCGAAGAGGCGACGCGCGGCGTGCTCGTCGCAGCGGCCGCGGTCGTCCAGCGCTGACAGGAGGCTGCCTCCACGGGCGAGCTCGAGCACGAGGTAGACGGTGGAGCGGGAGGCCAGGACGTCGAAGAGGCGCACGACGTGCGGGTGGCCCTTGATGCGCCGGAGCGCGGCGACCTCCCTCTCGACGGAACGGCGCACCGCGGCGGCGGCCTCGAGCGAGCACGGATGGTGCGGCTTCCGGATGGCCTTGACGGCGACGGGGACGCCGGTGCGGACGTCCCGCGCGCGGTAGACCTTGCAGGAGCCGCCCCGGCCGAGGACGCGGCCGAGCTCGTACCTACCCTGAAGGACCTTCGTGTGGCTGTCGGCGGCGGCCGGCCAGTCGTCGGGCGGCATCTCCGGCGAGGTGTGCTTGGTTCGTGCGTGATGCGCTAGCTGTCCGTAGTTCGAGACTGAGTAGGAAGCAGCGGTATTTGCGTGGATCGATTGATTCAGCTAGCTGTGGAGTGCGGACAGAGGCCCGTGCTTAAGAGTTTTATATCAGAGCCAGACTGAGACGTGTACACGTCTAACTGCTAGTAAGTAGTGTCATAGTTTCTGTAGACAAAAAGGCCACTCACTTTTGCCCGTGTCAATGATGACATGGACGGGTACTGCCACGTTGTCCCGTACACATGGAAAGTGCTGAACATTGTTCGATGGGAATATTTGGTCTTGTTTTTTTTTCGTTCAGAAAGGTTTGTGGATAATTGAATAGAAGGGAAGGCCCTGAATTTGCTAGTGAAAACTTATCATGACCAGTGATTGGATTGATTGATAAGCTCGATTGAAAGCTTGGAAGTTGGAAAAACTGCACTACTGATTCATCTACCTGTTAACACTATATGCCATTCAGGTGCTCTGCCTTGTTTGATTAGCTGCCACACATGGTTTATCTAAACGAGATTTGCTCCAGCTTTTGAGCTATTCGTGGTTTATTAACCATCACCACGCGCACTTTAATTTACCTTCTCAAATATGGATGCACTGATCGATCTGGATGAAGCAGAGAGTAACACCAGATGCAACGTCATGTAGGTTGATAATTTGGCTTACTTGTTTTAATTAGCTTCCTTCCATCAAGAACCATATTTTATATGCATGATTTGTGCATATTATGATCCTTTTCCGCAGACAAATTTGTTTGGTTTGATGGGGATGGAATGCATATAGATAAGAGAGCATCATTGGCGTTGGGTCCACTGGGAGATTCTCTCAGTGTATGCGTGCCAGGCAGATGGAAGTGACTTCACGGTAGCTATTTTACTCCCACCATTTGCATTTCCTTTGTTATGATATGATAGAATCCGTATCCCCGAAGAGAAGGACTCTATCAATTGGTGAGCGAATCCGAATTAATCTCTAAGGGTCTTCCACTATATATATAGGGCATTGCCTTGTATAGAAACGATCAATCTAATAAAGAGAGGTTTTCCCCTTGTATGATGTGCTTCTCCTTCTATTTGTGTGCTTGCATTGGCTTGTCGTTGATTGCGTGGGTGAACAATCTAGTTTCACAACACGTTATCAGCACGAGTCTCTACCACAAGAAGCGGAGAATCGTCGACTACGACGAACGACTACTACCGGCGATTGATCGCCCGATCCGATCTGCAATCAACTCGCCATCAAGCCGGCATCCACTCGGATAGCCGAAAATGCGATAGTCAACACATCCGGCATCAAGAACGTAAGTAATCGCGCATGATCAAAATCCTGCAGATTGTCTCATTAGATATATTGATCTAATGTACTGTTCTTGATCGTTCTTGATCTGTTACTGTTATTGTCTCATTGGATGTATTGGAAGCTTCATACCCTGGGTTTATTTTCTAGCTTTTGCCATGTTTAATATGTGGTAAATTGATTTTTCTGTTACATAAGTAATTCTGAAAATTGCTTAAATATTAATGGAGAATTGCAAAATTTGATAGAAAATTTTGAGGACATGAGTAGTTGGGATTTGATTTCAGTAATGAAGGAACAGATGCAAGATAATTGGTGTCTAGGAAAACACACATGAGACTTGGTTCTTTAATTGGCACCCGGAAACGGGAAGTGCTCCCTCCCTCATGTGAGCCCTAGGGGTGGGTTGACCTGGCCATGAGTCGAGCTGACGGAGAAATTCATTACCTATTTTCACTCCCAACCAACAAGAGTTACATAAGGTGTAATTAGCATTATGCCGCGTTTAATTGATGTTGGAATTTATTTTCTGTTATTAAGTAATGCTGGAAAATTGCTGTATAATTAACAGAAAATTGCTAAATGCTAGGAAAATTCTGGGACAATTGTGATAATTATCTACTGAATAGATATAGATCAAAACTTTATTGATTCAATGAGGGTGCATGCAAAATAATATTTTACCAGTAGTAAAATTTTGTATTCGCAAAAAGGGAATTTGCTGTGTTTGCCCTGGATGGCAGCAATTATCTCACTTGGACAATGGATGCCAAAATCAACCTAACAGCTAGAGCACTTAGAGCTGCTATTGCCCAGCCTGAAGCTGGTGCACCTGCTATACTCGAACCCGCAAAATGCGCTACGTTACTTTTCCTGAGGCACCATCTTCACCCGGACCTGAAGGTCGAATACTTGATGGAGGAGAACCCGCTGGTATTATGGATTTCCCTGAAGGAACGCTATAACTAGTAAAGATCTGTGTTGTTGCCAAAAGAGAATGGACCCTCCTACATTTCCAGGATTTCAAATCTGTGGTAGCATATAATTCTGCAATGCACAAACTTGTCGCTAAATTAATGTTTTGTAACCAGAAAGTTACTGATGCTGAAATGATCGACAAACCTTGTGCACCTTCCACCCCAACATGATGATACTACAGCAACAGTACCTTCATGCAAAGTACAAGAAGTACTCTAAGCTTATTAGTGTTATGCTAGAAGCAAAAAAACATGATGAACTCCTGTTGAAGAATCATCATGCAAATGCTAATGGAAATCAAGCATTGCCCGAAGCACATGCTACTACTCAACAGGCTAGTAATAGCCATGGCCACGAAAAAGGTCAAATGCATAAGGGGAATAAATGGAAGAATAGCAGAAACCAAAAGGGAAAGGGAAAATTCCAATGGAAAGTTAAAGGGAAAGGTACTGGAACCTTCCAGAAGCAAGGTCCAGCCAATAAGGCACCTAACCCTCCTCAGTCGTGCTTTAGGTGTGGGTGCGTTGGCCATTGGTCACGTACCTATCGCACCCCAAAGTACCTAGCAGAACTTTACATGAAATCCACTGGGAGATTCCAGAAGAATCAAGAAAAAAAAAAGGTTGAGGCACACTTCATTGAACAAAAAGGTGGGAAAAAGGACGACAACGTCACCGACCCTACGGTTGAGTTCAAAGAAAACCTTCTCGGATATGGTGACTCGCCCATGGAGGAAGATGACCTTCTTGGTACTGAACTTGTGGAATTCCAGAAGAATACAAATGTTCCCCAGGAGGAACACGACTTATATGGAGACTTGCAATAGTTTTCTTGTACCCCTTTTTGCTTTATGTCACATTTCCATTAGTTGAGTCTCCTTAAGAGCCTCATATTATCAATTTGAATATTTATGTTCTTGCATGAACATTTGGTCTATGCTTCTGTTGAGCAATTATCAATAATAGTCAAATAAGGTGTTTTTCCAGAATATTTCCTCATTCTTGTGCTATGCTTGTCCTTTTCTTCTTTTTTTGCAATTTTTCCTGATGCAATAATTGTTTGATTGTTAAGTCATACCTTTAATATAGAACAAAGTATAATCCAACGAAGGAGGAATAAATTTGTATAGAAGACAGCTATACCACACTAAGTGATTTGAAAATTATTACTATCGCCAGAAGCGATGATCTTATAGTTGGCACTGGAAGAATGTCATATTATACCCTGAGTCCAATTGTACTCATTTAAATCTTAAAGACATTGGTCTGAATGATACCCATATGCAGAGATAGAAAGAGGATGTGTAACACCCCGGCATCTAGTATGCCTGAATGCTACCAAACATAGACTAAACAACATCTAAATACCACAAATTAAAGTAAATTACAGCAAAAGAGTAAATGCTAAAACTGAAAATTTCGGCAGCATCTCCTTTGTTTTTCCATGAACTAGAGCAAGAGTAATAACAAGGCAAGTTATATCATAGCATAAGACATCTAAAACAGCAATATCAACGAATAAAGCATCACTTATGTCTAGAAATAAGGAATTCAACCATTCCAACAAATATAACAAACCAAACGATGAACTCAAGCCCATACACCAAGATTCATGGCACTAATCATTATTATCATGGCTCCCACTGATTAAACTGTATAATAATGTGAAGCTACGTGTAGAAGTGTAGCTAATGCCCTTTTTTCCCGCATGCCGGTTTCATGGTACCTAAGAAAAACAACATAAACACAAGCGTGAGTTCATCACTCAGCAAGTATATTGCAATGGTACAACAAAAAAAACAATTACATGGCTACAACAACTCACATCATGTATATCATCTCATTCATGATCACATATCATTATCATCATCATTATGTATGCAATGCGATGCGATGCTCATGTCTCCTTGGAAGCTCATACCGGTATGGTTGAGTACATACCCGTCGGTGTGCACCCTCTCCCCCCTTCCATCCCGAAGATGGAGGGTGCCTACTCCTAGCTTCCCCACACCGCGGTGGATGGAATCACGATGTAGGACTTACTCATCGGCTCTCCGGAATAGTCATAACTTTCTCACCGACCTTCCCCGGACTAGTTATGACTTTCTCACCGCCCGGGCCATGTATCATGTCATGTATGCAAACATGCCAACATCATAAATCACTTGTACATTAACACATGGCATCATAACATAGTAAGCATATTCATCATATCATTGGCAATCATTAAAGCATGGCATGTGAACATATCATATATTAGATTTCAATCACAACCGATCTAGCAAACAATAACCCGCTACCCATTCCAATACACATGCCTCAACCACGGGCGACGGATTGGCGAGAAGTAGAAAGCACTCCCGGGGTCACACCACCTACACATAGGTACCACACACTCACAATCAAGTCCACAAAACAGTACGCAAACCCTCATCTACCCCGACATTGCCAACTACTCGCAAAACCCAAAAACAAAGGTTCTGTCCCGTCGGGACAGCAGCCTTCCAAAAGGCATAACTCGGGTTCTAAGACTCTGAATCAATTAAACGAGTACATCCTCGCGTAGCTCAGGAAATTTCCTAACTTTTTCTAAGTATATGGAAAAGCAGATTCGGACTCTAAAGTTTTTTAATCTACAAAATACCGTGATCTGCTCCAATCTCGTCACAGATTTTAACACGCTCGGTAAAACTGCCATAACTTTCAAACGGCTAGGAGGAATTGGACGTTCTTTATACCCACGGAAAGATATTGAAATTACCTACAACTTATTCAACAGCCGTACGACCAAATTCCGACTCTAAATTGATGAAAACCCAAACCTTAGGTCGACTGCTCATACTACCCGAAACAGAGAACGTGGCAACTTCTAGATTTCCTCTAATCTACTCAATTCCAGCACCCCCAATTGATCTAAAAACATGATAATGACCCTAAGAACAGTACCTAGACCAACCCCAAGGAGTCCCATGGACATACCTTCGCCCGACGCACGAAAACCCAATAGATCTCCTCCGGTTCGCGCGATCTCCTTCCTCGCTCCAATCCCGCCGGATCTCCTCGTCGCGGAGTGCTCCAACGGACGGATCTTCGAGGTGTTGAGGTGGGGATCTCCCCTAGGGGAAGCGAGGGAGGTGGAGAGGTGGTGGAGGGGTGGTGGAGCAATGGGAAGAGCAAGGGGAGGCGCACGGCTAGGGACAAGGGCAAGGGGTGGCGGCTAAGTGGGAGGGAGGAGTAGTGGCGGCTAGGGCAAGGGGGTGGGGCACAATGAGGGCAGGGGGAGGCGCCTAGGGCTGAAATACCAGGCCCCCCTCTCCCTCATGGGCCCAATTCCCATCCCACTAAAGCCCACGACACTTCCCCTGGGCCCAAACTCCGCCGGAGAGGCCCAAACTCCCGAAACCGGCCCAAAAACGCGATTAAACCCCACCGCGTATAGTTTTAATCTCCGATTTCACATTTTATAAGATTACGACACTCTGTGGTGTCACATTCTCCCCCCCTTCAACAGGATTCGACCTCGAATCCAAGATACACCAATACGCAACCCAGCAAAGCAAAAGATAGCTAGGTTTCACACCTCGTACCTGAGGCGGAAAAACTCGGGGTACTTCTCCCGCATGCGAGACTCCAGTTCCCAAACCGCTTCTCTCTCTGACTAAAGCCACTGGAACTACACTGATCGAGACTCGATGATAGGACGCCTAGGTTCGAAGACCAACGGCTCTAATGATAACTCGCAAGCAAAACTTGCGAGAACTTTACTCAACATTGAAACACAAAGGCACTCACATACGGCCTCAGCACAACCCAAGCGGTAGGTTAAAGTCCCAAATAGACCACGAAATAAAACAGTCTCACACTCCTCATTCCATACATTCCTTAGCACTAACGTGCCCGATCCCTTTAATAGAAACTACTCTCCTGAAGAGCACGGTACCAGCCTCTAGAACCCTCTTCATCTCCCACGCACAAACATGTTTTCACACCTCAACCTCTCTACTGTGGTTCGCCATATTCAAGTCGACGACGAACCAGGTGAGACGCACGCTCCAAGACCACCAACTATTTGAACTAACGAGGTTAAGACCTTGCAAAAGATTGATCTTTTACAAAAGGCCAACACCCACCACTACCACCAAAAGGAAAAACCTACTTTGCAATCAGAGTCCTTAAACCCGCAAGAAACAGTAACAACCAAACAAAATCGCTACGGTTGACACAGCCGCGCTCAACCTTAGCGACAGAAAGATCCCATATACTCTGAAAAGGGAAGCAATTACTAGCAACATCTAATAGCTCAGGTCATTAACAACCCGCACTAGATTCCTATTTCTAAGAAGGCCTCGCCCTTACAATCTTTCACTCAAAGGACCAAAACAAGAGCAAAATCCTTGAGTGAGCTCAACTTCGAACCATGAACCCCATTGATCCACATACAACAACTCGAACCCCAAAGCGCTAATAGCCACTTTGGAAAGAGTTCGGCAACAACCAAAGAGTACTCATTTTATCTTTCCTAAGCCAAGATGCAAAGAAAGCTCAAATCTCTTACACCACAACCAACATACCAGAAGATATTCATTCCTTCATACCAGAAAGAAATGGACATCTCGATTCATGATATGAATGCAAAACTTTTCAAGAGCACTACGGATTAGTCATATATCTATATATGACTTTCTCACCGACCTGGCTCATCGACTCCTTTATGATTAATTATGCATAAACAATGTCTCATTTTCTTTTTTCACCATTCATTCATCATGTAACAACGGTACCGAATAGTCATTCACCAAATGACTTCTTCCTCGGTATCAAATAATAGAAACACAATTTAACATCGAAGGTTGCGGAAATTCATATGGACTATGACAACAGCATAGTTGACAATAAAACACCACGTCGCATCACATCCCACATCAATTGAAAACTGAACTTGCAAAACATTGCATTTCATCCAAATCCAACATTTTGGAAGAGAGCATAAAAATTCCAAGTCGAGCATCTGCTCCCACAACCATCACAAATTTTCTCAAGGAGAGGGAAACTCATTTCAAAAAGGGAACACCTCACTAACAAAATTATTTTATAAAACATTCATAAATTCCACCTTTTTGAAACACTTGCAAACATCACACACATTATGCAAATAAATCCATCTCCAGTCAAAAAAAGTTACAAATTAAATCTCAAGAATCTTCAACACAACCCACTAAGACCTTCTGCTTCCTTTAAAATTTACTCCAAAGATGATTCAGTGCGAACGTGAAAGAGTGCGATCCACTCAAAGACTTTTGGGTGTAAAACCATACACATAGCACAAATTAAACAAAATAGCCAAAACCAAATATTGGTAACAATAGCTACGGGTTTTAGGGAAACTCGGAAACACAACACAAGGAATACCTTGACCGAAGGCATTCAACCAAAATGGCAAACAACCACACTAGTTCAAAAGGTTTTAAACACCAGCTCAGCATGAATCCCACCATAACTTGTATTCCACTACACTTACCATTTAAGGATTCAATAATCTCCATTTACTCATCAAGAGAGTCCGACCGGATTTAACAAAATTTTACATAACAATTTCTTTCTCTGGTTACCATTCCCAACACTTTTACTTAAGGTTTAAGATACTTATCACAAAGACACCCAACCATGACTACATTGACATGATCCCCACGGATCACCAAATCATATAACCACGTCTTCTATATTTCAAACATAGTGCTTCAACAGCTACTTGAGCATGGTCAACCTATCAATTTATACTATCCATACATCAAAATCTTGACAATTGAAACTTACTCTATCAATAAATGACTTCAACACATAAATGTTATCTCTACAAGACAAAATTCGTGAGTATGATTCTAGGATATACATTCATCAAGAATAAAATCCTACATCATGTTAATTATCCATGGTCCACTCCATCACAACATGTTACAATAACCTCCATTTTTAACAAGGATTTTCAACAATTAATCTAAGCAATTACCACCACTACTAAGTCGTCAATATCAATAATTTGCATAATCCTCAATCAACAACATTACCTTTAGCTACCCTATACATCGGTTATAACAAAATTACCACCACACAACATACTCCAACTATTTTAAAAAAATAGATTGAATACTAGCATTAACACAACCCTTAACAACATCATTAACAATATGTCTTATGTCTTCTCAATTGATATCAATACTAGCATTGTAGAGACACAACTGCATACTTCCGAATATACTAGTAGTTTGCAACAACACAAATAGCAACTCTAATCAACTTCCAAATTAAAGCCACTAGTCAACATGATTAAATTTCTCTATTAACCCGTTAGATTAGAACATCTTTAAACAACCGGCAAAGTTTCTTTAACAGTATCATTAATTTATATCATCTTAATGTTCTAACTATACATCAAGGTTTAAGCTTTTAACATTAACGAGGATCATAAGCACTTTTTAAAGCAAGGCAACAGATTCTAAGCATGTACATTAACCCATTTAATCATTCTCGCTACAGGGTAAACTACAACACTAGTAGTCTATTTATTCTCCAGCTAGAGATGATACTCACATTGAATTGATTCAACTCAAAATTTAACTTAGCAACACATCATTCCATAAACCACATTGTTACCTACTACATAGCACGGACATAAACTTTTCTAAACACCTTCATGGGGCACGAACTCTTGACAAACAGGATGCAACTCAACTTTTAAAGATAACCACAACTCAAGAACCGTAATCTAACACCGATAGAAAATTTCTCCTTTCCAAGCAAGGAAGAAAAACAAAACTCCAACAGAAATGCAGGAGAGCTCAACTCTCAAATTCCCAAATTTGCCCACAAAACTCTTCAAGAAATCTCAAGATCTATACTTCCAAGAAGGAAGAAGGATGCACCAAGGAAAATCAAATGTTCATTAAATCTTTTCCGATAAAAGATTCAAACTTAGCTCCACCAACTCAAGGCCTGCACAAGGGGAAACTCCAACACTTTTCTTAGATAGGGAGAACAATAGCCACAAAAGTTTCCTCCTCAAGACAGGCCGTAATGACCAACAAAACCGGTGTCAAAGCAAAAATAGCGACCAACAGATGCGCAACACAAAACCTTTCTTCTACGTCTTCAACCAAGGAAGATAAAACCACGAACCACATATGGAACAATCCGCGAAAATCCAATACCAAACACTTTTCTTTTGGTTTCAATCAACCAGAGCCGAGAAGACCAACCGAAACCGACCGTTAGAACGGTAAAGAGCAACTGAAAGAATCCACGACAAACTCTTCTATTCGACTCCATCCAACTACCCGGTCTACGACAGAAAGGATAAGCACTCTTCTCCCACAGGGGTTAATAGTTATTCGGTGATGGCGCTAACCGGCCACACCGTCAAACCACACCCTTACTATGAACAAAAAGAGGTGACCGAAACCCTTCGGCACCACAACCCCACTTTAACACAACCACAAGAACAATTCAATCATTTATCTCATAGACATAGCAACATGCATTATCAAATGAAGCATTCAACATCAAAGCTTAAATACAATATTTAAGCGTAAAGAAACGATACCCAAACCCTTTCCTATTGTGCATCCATTGTGTGTCAAATTTTAGATTAGTTATACCACTTTTGCAAGTTTTATTGTTACTATCCTATGACAAAATTTTAGTTAAGACCTAAGCCATGTTTCTAAGTTATTCCACATCACATTTTAGTTGTACCCTATATCATGACACTAAAAATACTCATTCTAGGGACCTACAGCCCGCTCTGATACCAACTGTAACACCCCGGCATCTAGTATGCCTGAATGCTACCAAACATAGACTAAACAACATCTAAATACCACAAATTAAAGTAAATTACAACAAAGGAGTAAATGCTAAAACCGAAAATTTCGGCAGCATCTCCTTTGTTTTTCCGTGAATTGGAGCAAGAGTAATAACAAGGCAAGTTATATCATAGCATAAGACATCTAAAACAGCAATATCAACGAATAAAGCATCACTTATGTCTAGAAATAAGGAATTCAACCATTCCAACAAATATAACAAACCAAACGATGAACTCAAGCCCATACACCAAGATTCATGGCACTAATCATTATTATCATGGCTCCCACTGATTAAACTGTATAATAATGTGAAGCTACGTGTAGAAGTGTAGCTAATGCCCTTTTTTCCCTCATGCCGGTTTCATGGTACCTAAGAAAAACAACATAAACACAAGCGTGAGTTCATCACTCAGCAAGTATATTGCAATGGTACAACAAAAAAAAAACAATTACATGGCTACAACAACTCACATCACGTATATCATCTCATTCATGATCACATATCATTATCATCATCATTATGTATGAGATGCGATGCGATGCTCATGTCTCCTTGGAAACTCATACCGGTATGGTTGAGTACACACCCGTCGGTGTGCACCCTCTCCCCTCTTCCATCCCGAAGATGGAGGGTGCCTACTCCTCGCTTCCCCACACCGCGGTGGATGGAATCACGATGTAGGACTTACTCATTGGCTCTTCGGAATAGTCATAACTTTCTCACCGACCTTCCCCGGACTAGTTATGATTTTCTCACCGCCCGGGCCATGTATCATGTCATGTATGCAAACATGCCAACATCATAAATCACTTGTACATTAACACATGGCATCATAACATAGTAAGCATATTCATCATATCATTGGCAATCATTAAAGCATGGCATGTGAACATATCATATATTAGATTTCAATCACAACCGATCTAGCAAACAATAACCCGCTACCCATTCCAATACACATGCCTCAACCACGGGCGACGGATTGGCGAGAAGTAGAAGGCACTCCCAGGGTCACACCACCTGCACATAGGTACCACACACTCACAATCAAGTCCACAAAACAGTACGCAAACCCTCATCTACCCCGACATTGCCAACTACTCGCAAAACCCAAAAACAGAGGTTCTATCCCGTTGGGACAGCAGCCTTCCAAAAGGCATAACTCGGGTTCTAAAACTCCAAATCAATTAAACGAGTACATCCTCGCGTAGCTCAGGAAATTTCCTAACTTTTTCTAAGTATATGGAAAAGCAGATTCGGACTCTAAAGTTATTTAATCTACAAAATACCGTGATCTGCTCCAATCATGTCACAGATTTTAACACGCTCGGTAAAATAGCCATAACTTTCAAACGGCTGGGCGGAATTGGACGTTCTTTATACCCACGGAAAGATATTGAAATTACCTACAACTTATTCAACAGCCGTACGACCAAATTCCGACTCTAAATTGATGAAAACCCAAACCCTAGGTCGACTACTCATGCTGCCCGAAACAGAGAACGTGGTAACTTCTAGATTTCATCTAATCTACTCAATTCCAGCACCCCCAATTGATCTAAAAACATTATAATGACCCTAAGAACAGTACCTCGACCAACCCCAAGGAGTCCCATGGCCATACCTTCGCCCGACGCACGAAAACCCAATAGATCTCCTCCCGGTTCGCGCGATCTCCTTCCTCGCTCCAATCCTGCAGAATCTCCTCTTCGCGGAGCGCTCCAACGGACGGATCTTCAAGGTGTTGAGGTGGGGATCTCCCCTAGGGGAAGCAAGGGAGGTGGAGAGGTGGTGGAGCAATGGGAAGAGCAAGGGGAGGCGCACGGCTAGGGACAAGGGCAAGGGGCGGCGGCTAGGTGGGAGGGAGGAGTAGTGGCGGCTAGAGCAAGGGGTGGGGCGCAATGAGGGCAGGGGGAGGCGCCTAGGGCTGAAATACCAGGCCCCCCTCTCCCTCATGGGCCCAATTCCCATCCCACTAAAGCCCACGATACTTCCCCTGGGCCCAAACTCCGCCGGAGAGGCCCAAACTCCCGAAACCGGCCCGGAAACGTGATTAAACCCCACCGTGTATAGTTTTAATCTCTGATTTCACATTTTATAAGATTACGACTCTTCGTGGTGTCACAGGATGGTACTGAATACCTACTCATGGCTAAGTTTATTGGGTGTAATAAATGTGTGGTTGAAAAACTTCCTCCCTTCTTCTCTGGGTTATACTATGCATATATAAAACCTGATGTTTGTGTTGAAAACCCAGAGATATTTAAAGATCTTATAGATCGATTTGGTAATCTTGAGTTGAATATTATGATAAAATAATTAGTAATTATGTTGGCCATAGCATAAAGACTTTCCTAGACCTGAAGATTTCTTATGCCCTGTTTGTGCTATAGGAAAACTTATAGTTAGATCCTCTAACTTTCAAAGGAATCACTGAATTTCCTGGACAAAATTCGAAGTGATATATGTGGACATTTTCAGCTCCTGTTGGGCCCTTTCAGATATTTTGTGTCTCTTATCTACTAGGAACTAAGCTTCTGCCAAAAATTAATTGCCCAGAGCCTCCTTTCCAGAAGAAAGAATCAAATCTATTCAAATAGACAATGCTAACGAGTTTAACCTCAAAAGCATTTAATGATTATTATGCGGCCCTGGGAATTAATGTAGAACTTTTTGTACCTCATGTCCCCACATTAGAATGGCCTTGTAGAGTCATTATTAAAGGAATAAAATTTATTGCTTAGCCATTTTTGCAGAATAATAGATACCCACCGATTCTTTGAGGCCACATGATCTTTGCACAATGATATTAATTCAACTCAAATCAACTGCATATTATGGAATTTTCCCGTTGCAGATAGTGCATGGAAGAGAATTAAGTATTTCCCATCTGCGAAAAATTTGGTTGTGTTGTATACATGCCAATCTCTCCACCACAGCGTACCACCATGGAACTTCACTGGAAGTTGGAGATCTGTACACGGCTCGGTACACTAATTGTACTAAGGACTTTTCCGGCATTAGGGGGAGATAAGTACCACAATAAAGAATGCCGAGTCCTTAGATCCATGCACTAAAGAGACTGAACTTGAAGTTCATAAAGTAATAAATCTGCAATAAATAAGCTAATAATTTGCCAAATACCTTCACTAATCATAAGGTAGTGGAAAGATCTCATATACCTGCAGTATATGCACTTGAAAGAGTGGAAATATCCTAGAAGGATATTGAACCCACTCTTGACCATCATGATAAAATGAGGGGGAGGCCTCCAGGTGCACGGGACTTTGAAGGATCGTTATTTTTGATCCAGTTGATTTTGATGATGAGTATTTGAAAAAGATTTGAAACCAGTTTGATATTTCGACAAGATTTATTTTTTGGTTTCTTTATTTGAAAAGATCTGAAATCAGTTTGATTATTTGAAAAGCTTTTTGATTTTTGCAAAGGTTTTTGTTCGTGTTTTGAAATCGTGTTCTTAGAATATTTAATGCAATGCACTCCTGTGAGTGGTTGCATGGTTTAATGTGAGTCAAGTCGCGGACTTGTGCTCGGAATCGTTTTGTGGTTTGTTCATGTGCAGGTATTGCTCGAGGGCGAATGTGGTCGATGACGGACTGGAACTAGGTTCATGGAGGAACCGAGGTTCGACTAGGTTCAGGGGGAACTGAGGTCTTGGTGGTCAAGGATGTCATGCGGGACATTCGGGCTAAGAGAATGGTGCACATGAAGAATGGTTAGTCACGTGAGAATGGCATGAGGTCATTCGCGTGCAAAGTGTTAGTCACGTGAGTATGGTAGGGTTGCCATACGCGTGCAAGAGTTGTACTCGGCCAGGTTGGGCCAAGTGGAGTTGTGTTGAATACATGCTCTTTCTAGGATTAGGAGTGGGAATCCTTTTAGGATTAGGAATCCTTCTAGGATTAGGACTCCTTCTAGGATTAGATGTGTTTGCCTTCTTTAAATAGAGGGGTTGCCTCCTGTTGAAGGCAATCAAGCTTTGAGCAAGCTTTAGGGTTGTACTCTTTTGTTTGGAGTATTTTAGACAAAAGAAAGGAGAAATAAAGATCAAGTTCATCAAATCTTTCGGCGAGCTACAATTCTAGTTAGATTTATTCTCGCCATCTTCTGGAGCAGTAAGCTTGCGAAGGTCATAACTTTTGATCCGTATGTCCGATTGAGCTGATTCTTTTTGGGTTTGATTCGTATTGGAATCTAGTTTCTTGTGTCCAAATTTTAGATCGATCGGATGGTTGGATCTCTAGGAATTCGCGTTTTACCAAACCTCTATCATTCTGTTTTTTCGAAAACGAGGCAATTATTTGGTTCTATTTTGGGGTAAACTTTTAATAGATCAAGAATTTGGTTTTAGCTTCCGCACAATCATTCATCCCCCCCTCTGATTGCTATATTCGGTCCTACAAGTGGTATCAGAGCAAGGCTCTACTAATCCATCTTAACAGGTGATTAGTAAACGGTAAGTTATGGCAACAGAGAAATACTCAAACAAGCCGCCAATCTTCGATGGCACAGACTTCCCCCACTGGCGGATCCAAATGACTGCATATCTTCAACCTCAAGGTAACGCGATTTGGCGCAAGGTAAAAATTTCGTACGAGCTTCCTTCTAATGATGATATTGATAAAATCGAGTTTGAAAAAGATGTTGAAAACAATAATAGAGCTAGAAACATATTGCTTCAAGGACTTGCTAGAAAAGAATTCGATAGAGTCATCATTTACTCACCGCTCATGAAATTTGGAAATCTCTTCAAGATTATCATGAGGGCAATCGATTCTGTAAAAGAAGCTAGGCAAGATCAATTTAAAAGGAATACACTAGATTTGAAATGAACTCGAGAATCTCTAGATGATTGTTTTGCTCGCTTTAATGTAATCTTAAACAATCTTAGAGCTGTAGATGTAAAGTACATCGACTCTGAAAATGCTAGACATTTCCTATCATCTCTTGATCTTAAAATCGGCAAATGAAAGTGATTGCTTTTAGGAAGCTCACAAGATGAGTGAAATGACTTTGGATAAACTATATTCTAGTCTCAAGACTTTTGAGATAGACATTGTTTCAAGAACATCCAATGATAACTCTATGGCTCTTAATGCTAATTCCTCTTCATATGATAATGCTACTAGTTCTTCATCATCATATTCCATTCAGCTTTGAGTGCTCTTAGTGATGAACAGCTAGATCAAATACCGGAAGATACACTTGCTCTTCTTTCCAAGCGTGTCAATGCAGCTTACATGAGATCAAGGGAAAGAAAAGAGCCTCCATCCACTTTGCTACAACTGCGGCAAGGCGGGGCACATCAGTGCTAAATGTTTCAAGAACAAAGATAGAGAGGAGAAGGAGCAAAGCAACTCCTCCAAGTCCTTCCGGCCAAGAGAGAGCAAGGATAAAAATAAGCAACGGACGAAGAAGATGCTCAACAAAGTCTTCGAGGCAATTGGTCGCTTAGACTTAAGCGACATTGATGACTCAACTGAAGATGAGAAGGAAGCGAAGCAAACGAAGGCTGAAAGAGAAGGATTTCACCGGATGTGCTTCATGGCAAAAGGGAACACTAGTGATTCTAGTGACAACGACACCTCCAAATGACGGTGATGAGGTAATGCCTTCGTATGATGAGCTTTGTGAAGTTTTAGTCATATTGAGAAAATCTTTAAGAAAATCTTCACTCAAAAATAAAAACTTAGAAAAAGATCTATCCATGCTAAAATCTGAAAACTTTGATCTTAGAAATTCAAATTCAAAATATTTGTGATACTTGCTTAGATCTCAAATTTGAAATTAAGTCTCTAAAATAGGAACATGTCATTAAACTAGAACAAGTTTATGCCTAACAATTGAAAAATGAAAAACTTGTGAAAAATATTGGTTGCTCTCTTGATAGTTTACATGATCAAATTGCTTGCTCTAAATGTTCAATTCTTGAGTTGAAATTAAAAGATGCAAATTGTAGAGTTACACAATTAACAAATGACATGTTCACTCATGAAATTAACTCGTGTTCAAATTGCCGAAATGTAAAGCTAAAATTGACACTCCTTGTGATAATTGTTTAACTCTTGCTAAGAAAGTTGATTACTTGCAAAATTCTTTGGAACGTTTCATCGATGGCAAGAAAAACCTAAACATGATTTTGGATCAATCAAAAGTCAGCACTCGTAACAAAGGTTTAGGTTTTGATTCTTATGCTCATCATAAATCACATGCTCCCACTGTTGTCAAAACACTTGGAAGTGGAAAATTTGAAATTGTCAATGAGCCTAAGAAAAATGTCTTTAAATATGGTGGTCTTTTATCTTCTACTATTATGAATGAAAAATGTGCTTCTATTGTTAAAGAAAAACATCATGTTAAGTAAAATTGAACTCAATGTGGTAGAGATGGACATCTAGTAGACTTTTGCTTTAGACTAGCTAAACAACAAAAGAGAGAAAGGTTTAATGCTAGGTCTAATTTCAGACAGGCACGTTTCATTTCTCATTATGTGCCTAGGGTGATGCAAATACCTCTTGTTGCTAAGAACACGAGAAAAGACAAATCTTCTTTTATGCATAAGAATGCTCGTGTTGTGCCAATCAGTTGTGCGTCGTGTGTCTCGATCTTTGGATTCCTAAATATCTTATTTCTAACCCCGCATCGGAGACATCGACACTTTCTGCTTCTATGTAGGCTTCTCACACGAGAAAGGAGAACATATGGCTAGTGGATTCCGGATGCTCACGCCACATGTCTGATGATAAGAATTGGTTCTCCTCCTTCACTTGTGCATCTCGTGCTAAAAGTGTTATTTTTCAAGATGCTTCCTCCACCTCTGTTTTCGCAATAGGTCCAAATAGTGCAGGTACAGGTGCATATGTTCAGGGGGAGAGTATCTTTGTTGATGAAGATGATGATGATGTTGTTGAGGATGAGATAATTGGAGTTTGCTGTGTGCTTGTGTGCTCGTTTTCAAGCTTCCCCGCGTGCTTCACATCGACAAGCTATCAAGAGGATTTTAAGGTATCTCCGTGGTACTCAAGATTTTGGCATTTAGCTTTCTGCTTCTTCACGCATTAGTTTAAGACCTTTCTCTGATGCTGAATTTAGAGGATGTGGAATTGATAGAAAAAGTACATCTGGTTCATGCCACTTCTTGAGTAATTCTCTTTCTTGGACACATTGACATGATATTTCATTTTCTTAGAGATCATGTTTAAAAAAGAGCTATTGAACTGAAATTTGTTGATTCGGGTGCTCAGCTTGCTGATATTTTCACTAAACCGCTTGATTTTTCTCGTTTTGCTTTCTTACGCGGTGAACTTGGGATCATTCATCCCCATGGGTTGATTTGAGGGGGAGTCTTGAGTTTATCTCTTTTTGGATTACTTGACTTTGGTTCCTAGAAGTGATTTTTTTATAAGTGGTATTTTGACTTTACACCTCAAGTAAAAACCCCTGTTTACATTGCATCATGTAGTACAAAGCTTTGGTGATTATTCTTGTGTATATAGCCAAGTTAATGCTCAATGCTTTACTTATCACTAAAAGGCTAAAATAATTCAATTTGAGATGCTTTTTGAGAATATTTTGGCTCTTGCTCATTATGGTATTGCATTTGTGAAATAGGCTTAAAAATTTCTTGTCATCTATTGAAAGGCTAGAGCTGATTAAAAACTATGTGTAAGTTTTTTGTTGGACTTCAAATGATCATTATGAGTCTCAAGAAAAATCAGTGTTTTAATGTTAAAAGCAAGTTGAAAAAGATGCAAGCAAAAGCTACTTGGCTAAACACAAGTTTAGTACAATGTGCAGCTTCCTTGCCAGGGATTTAAATGCAAAAGATGCAAGAAAAGGCTACTTGTCTAAACAAAAGTTCAGAACAATGTGAAGCCACTTGCCAATTTAAACTGAGAAAGATACAAGAAAGAACTACCTACTCATACGCAAGTATGGGCTAGTGTGCAGTTACTTGTCATCCCTGTTGATCACAAAGCAAAATTGTCAAACTTGCTAAAAGAGAAAAAGGAAATTCAAATGGTTGAAAAAGGCTTGAGACAAATATTAGTGAATTTAAAAGTCTCTCTATGCTCATGATAGATTTCTTTTTCGCTTTGGCAAAATCTGTTTATGACATTTTACTTGTTTGCTCTAATTTGCTTATGCAATAACTATTCTATGTGTTAGAGCCTCCATATTCTCACAATTTGCTTTCTCAATGGATAATTTGATAAGAAATGAGAAAGTTCTCCTAAAAACTCTTCAAATGCTTTACTTTGATTATATACCTTGAATATACTTCAAAGCTTGAGATACTGCATTCATTAAGGGGGAGTTTTGAGATATTGATGACTATTTTGTCAAAAAGGGGGAGAACAAGTCAAGGAGGTTTTTGAATTGGGATTATTTGGTCTTATGGTTCTTGCTCAATCTCTTGTCAAATCTTATATTGTGTTTTGTCAAATTACTCATCAAGGGGGAGATTGAAGGATCGTTATTTTTGATCCAGTTGATTTTGATGATGAGTATTTGAAAAAGATTTGAAACCAGTTTGATATTTCGACAAGATTTATTTTTTAGTTTCTTTATTTGAAAAGATCTGAAATCAGTTTGATTATTTGAAAAGCTTTTTGATTTTTGCAAAGGTTTTTGTTCGTGTTTTGAAATCGTGTTCTTAGAATATTTAATGCAATGCACTCCTGTGAGTGGTTGCATGGTTTAATGTGAGTCAAGTCGCGGACTTGTGCTCGGAATCGTTTTGTGGTTTGTTCATGTGCAGGTATTGCTCGAGGGCGAATGTGGTTGATGACGGACCGAACTAGGTTCATGGAGGAACTGAGGTTCAGGACTAGGTTCAGGGGGAACTGAGGTCTTGGTGGTCAAGGATGTCATGCGGGACGTTCGGGCTAAGAGAATGGTGCACATGAAGAATGGTTAGTCACGTGAGAATGGCATGAGGTCATTCGCGTGCAAAGTGTTAGTCACGTGAGTATGGTAGGGTTGCCATACGCGTGCAAGAGTTGTACTCGGCCAGGTTGGGCCAAGTGGAGTTGTGTTGAATACATGCTCTTTCTAGGATTAGGAGTGGGAATCCTTTTAGGATTAGGAATCCTTCTAGGATTAGGACTCCTTCTAGGATTAGGTGTGTTTGCCTTCTTTAAATAGAGGGTTGCCTCCTGTTGAAGGCAATCAAGCTTTGAGCAAGCTTTAGGGTTGTACTCTTTTGTTTGGAGTATTTTAGACAAAAGAAAGGAGAAATAAAGATCAAGTTCATCAAATCTTTCGGCGAGCTACAATTCTAGTTAGATTTATTCTCGCCATCTTCTGGAACAGTAAGCTTGCGAAGGTCATAACTTTTGATCTGTAATTCCGATTGAGCTGATTCTTTTTGGGTTTGATTCGTATTGGAATCTAGTTTCTTGTGTCCAAATTTCAGATCGATCGGACGGTTGGATCTCTGGGAATTCACGTTTTACCAACCTCTATCATTCTGTTTTTTTCGAAAACGAGGCAATTCTTTGGTTCTATTTTGGGGTAAACTTTTAATAGATCAAGAATTTGGTTTTAGCTTCCGCACAATCATTCACCCCCCCTCTGATTGCTATATTCGGTCCTACAGACTTAATTTCGCGGAGACGTCCGCAGAAATAGAGAACCAAACAATTGAGAACACTACCCATGACAGTGGAAGAAGCTCAACCTGATGTTGAGAAAATCCCTGAAGTGAGCCATCTAGAAGATGGTAACATCCCTGAAGTGGTCCATCCTGAAGATGATAAACCCAGCGTATATTTGTGCGCACAATCCAACGCTGGGAAGTCGGAACACCCAGACTTCATCGTTGTGGGAAATCACAAGGAGCTGGAAGAAATTAATAAAGAG
The DNA here is from genome assembly GCA_036346355.1 of Rhipidocladum racemiflorum. Lineage (NCBI taxonomy): Eukaryota > Viridiplantae > Streptophyta > Magnoliopsida > Poales > Poaceae > Rhipidocladum > Rhipidocladum racemiflorum. Next base: position 42,531,019 of record CM070577.1, on the reverse strand, counting down.
ATATCCCTGGAGTGATGCAGGAGAATTATATATAATGAAAGACTACAATTATCGACATATGTTGCCTCTAAAAATTGCTAAAATCTGAATCCAGAACCAAAGTCCATGGCAGAGTGCTAGGAGCGCTCATATAGGGTCAAATGAAAGAGCAATTGAGGCAGCGCTCGCTTAATAAGAGAAAAGTTCTTGGTCCTGTTGACTGAACATTTCCTGAAATATTCCTTGTAGGATCAAATGGATTTTTTTCATCCTGAAGAGATATGAAAATATCCAGGTGATGAGATATAAAGCGAGACTTGTAGCACAAGGGTTTTAGCAGAGACCTATCATTGATTACGATGAAACCTGTTCTCCTGTAATGAGTGAAATAACATTCCAAAATTTAATATTGATGGCAACAAGCTTAAACTTATCAATACAGTTGATAGATGTAGTGACCGCATATTTATATGGGTCACTGAATACAGATTAAAATAGTCGGTAAGAATGTGGTACAACCGACTTAGTAAATTCCTCCTGAAGAAGGGATATTCAAATAATGATGATTGTCCCTGTGTGTTCATAAAGAAATTCTAGAATGGATTTTGTATCATCTTGGTATATGTCGATGATCTGAATATCATCGGAACCACAGGAAATAAAGAAAGCAAATGCTTACCTCAAGACGGAGTTTGAGATGAAGAATTTGGGTAAAACCAAATTTTGCTTAGGCCTGCAGCTTGAGCATTTCATTGAAGGAATTTTAGTACACCAGTCTGCCTATACCAAGAAGGTATTGGAAAGATTTAACATGGATAAATCTCATCCTTTGAAAACCCCCCATGGTAGTAAGATCCCTTGAAGCGAACAAAGACCCATTTCGACCAAGGATGGAAGATGAGGAAGTCTTAGGACCTGAAGTCCCATATCTAAGTGCTATCGGTGCACTTATGTATCTTGCGAATTGCACAAGGCCTGATATTGCATTCGCAGTAAATTTGCTAGCAAGGCATAGTGCAGCTCCAACCAGAAGACATTAGGCTAATATCAAGACTTTACTCATATACCTCTAAGGTACCTAAGATCTTGGATTGTTTTTCCTGAAGAACCAAGACATAACCATGGAGGAAAATATGGATGTTGGCTATCTGTCTGATCCCCACAATGCCAAAATTAAGATAGGTTTTGTATTTCTCTGTGGTGGTGCAGCTATTTTTTGGTGGTCTTTCAAACAGACTTTGGTAGCCACCTCTACCAACCACTCAGAGATTATATCTTTGTATGAAGCCTCACGGGAATGCGTTTGGCTATGACGTGTAATTAACCACGTCCAGAAGTCACGTGATATGAATACCGTCGATACCCCTACTATTATCTATGAAGATAATGATGCTTGTGTTGCACAAATGCAAATGGGTTATGTAAAGAGCAATATCACGAAGCATATTGTCCCTAAGTTCTTCTATCCTCATGAACTCCAGAAGAATAGTGAGGTAAAAATAATGCAAACTAAGTCATGTGAAAATCTAGCAGATTTATTCACAAAATCTTTGCCAAAGTCTACCTTTCAAAGGTACGTCGATGGCATTGGAATGAGATGACTTAGAGATTTGCAGAGTTCAGGGGGAGTAAATCCTGAACCATAATCCCTTTTGCTCAATCCTGAAGATCATAGTTTATATCTTGAAGATTATAAGTTGTGCTCTTTTTTCCTTAAGTGAGTTTTCTTGAAGTTTCTCACATCAAGGTTTTTAATGAGGCAACTAATGTAACAAGGAGTGCGAGTGCAATGTACTCTTTTCTCCATCCCTTTTTTCCCACTGGGTTTTTGGGAGGAGTTTTTAATGAGACATGTGCATTACGCGGTATTCACCCAAGGGGGAGTGTTATGATATGGATAGAATCCGTATCCCCGGAGAGAAGGACTCTATCCATTGGTGGGCGAATTTGAATTAATCTCCAAGGGTCCTCCACTATATATATAGGGCATTGCCTTGTTCAGAAACGATCAATCTAATAAAGAGAGAGGTTTTCCCCTTGTATGGTGTGCTTCTCCTTCTGTTTGTGTGCTTGCATTGGCTTGTCGTTGATTGCGTGGGTGAACAATCTAGTTTCACAACATCCTTCACATTTTTGTTGTAAAATGATGACGTTCGCTTTGAATCATTCATAATATAACAATGAAATAGTAAGCATAAAACATAGAGCATACATGAAATAGAGAATAAAAACCGTTCTCTCTTTGTTAGATTGATTCTCTTGTACAAAGTGGGTGCCAAATATATGGTAGTAGCTAACAAGAAATAGATTTAGATTCACCTACACACTGAGATAGAGTCTAACTATATTTGGAAAACTAGGACATAGAGTCTGTCCGTATCTCAACACTCCCACTTGGGTGAATACCTTATAATGCACATATCCCATGAAAAACTCCTCCCAAAAATTAATAGAAAAAAGGGATGGAGAAAAGAGTACATTGCATTTGCACACCATGTTATACTAGTTGCCTCATTGAAAAACTACATGTCAGAAAACTCCAAGAAAACTCAAAGGAAAAAAGTGCAACTTATAATTCTGGATTTAAAGTATGATCTTCATAATCATGCTAAGGGTAATGGTTTAGGGATTTACTTTCCTGAACTCTGCATATCTCTAAGTCATCTCATTCCAATGCCACTAACACATATTTGGAAACTAGATTTTGGTAAAGACATAGTGAATAAATCTGCTAAATTTTCATATGACATAGTTTGTACGTAGTATCTGTACCTCACCATTCTTTTGGAGTCCATGAGGATAGAAAAATTTAGGAGCAATACTGTGACACTGCGGATTGATGGTGTGAGTCATTTCTGATGTCGGCATGATGGTACAATTTTGTAGCATGTTTTTGGGCCTTTTTCCATGAGTTTGGGCCTTTCCGGGGAAGAATTTGGGCTTCCGGGGGAGTTTGGGCCTACCAGGAGCTAATTTGGCCTTAGAAGGGATGATGTGGGCCGTTGGTGGGGGAGTCTTTGGGCCTTTTGGGGGGGTGATTTCTAGCAAAGAGGGGCTCCATGCGCCAGCTCCCCTTGGTGCGCCCCCCACTTTTTCCCCCAACCCTAGCCGCCGCCCCCCACTCCCCTTTGGCGCCTCCACCCTTCCCCTTCCTACCCATCACCTCTAGCCGGTCCTAGGCGAGTTCCACCCCATCCCCTTGCTGCCACTCCCCTCCTCTTCACTGTACTCGTCGTTGGGGAGCTCCGCAACGAGAGGATCCGGCGGGATTGGCGCGTGGAAGGAGATCGGGCGACCATGAGGAGTTTTCGTCGGTTCGTCGTTCGTCGGGCTAAGGTATGGTGATGGGAGATCCTTGGGGTGGATTAGGTGTTGTGATAGTGGTGTTTTTGATGCTTTAGATCCATGTTTAGGTGTTGTTCCTATATGAGATTAGGGAAATTCCTTTGCTGTCCCACGTTCTGTCCTCGGGCAGATTGGACGTCCGACCTAGGGCTTGAGTTTTCGCAATTTTAAAAGCGTTTCCTGGTCGGCCGTATGTTGAGAAAGTTGTAGGTAATTGAATTACCTTTAATTGGAAACCAAGAACATTAAATTCTGTCTAGCCGTTTAAAAGGTATGGCTGTTTTACCCAATGTGTTCAAAATTGTGACGTGATTGGGACAGATCGTGTTGATCTGTAGATTAGTCAATTTTAGAGGCCGAATCAGTTTTTTCCCAATACTTAGAAAAAGCTAGGAAATTTCCTAATCTTCGAGAAAATGTACTCGTTTACTTAATTTGGTGCTATGAACTCAAGTTATGCTTGTTGGAAGCCCGCTGTCCCGTCGGGACAGATTCTCTGTTTTTGGGTTTTAGAGGTAGTTTGCGAAGTCGGGGTAGAGGATCGTTCATGTACTGTTTTGTGGGCATGTTTTGAGTGTGTGGTACCTATGTGCAGGTGGTGTGACCCCGGGAGTGCCCTCAACCTCTCGCCAATCCGTCGCCCACGGTTTAAGGCAAGTGTATTGGAATGGGTTTGGGTGTTGTATGATTACTAGACTTGCTTAGGTGCCATATGATTACATGATATGCTAATGTGCCATGCTTGATATTTTCTTATGACATGATGAACGTGGTTACATATTGGTTATGAGTTCGTTGTATTACATGTTTATGCAAGATTATACATGTTCATGCCATGTGTGCATTCATAATGGAAGAGGCGTCCCATTCTGATGCGGGCCTCTGTGTTCACACGTAGTGAACACGAAAGACCTACCTCGTAGTCCCATCCACGGTTGTGTATGGGAGCGAGTCAGTAAGAGTAGGCACCCTCCATCTACAGGATGGAAGGGCAAAGAAGGTGCACGCCAATGGGTGTGCACTCGGCAATACCGGTATGTGCTTCGAGGAGACATGTGCATTGCATTGCATATATGTTGATGTTAATGATATGTGTACAATGAGATTATGACATGGTTATGTCGGGACCCCGAATTTGCAAATCCGGACCCTTCAGGTATTCAAGACTAGTCCAGAACGCGCTTAGTGCACACAAGCCTTAACATCGTAAATATCACAATCATACCAATCGATATTATCAAAGTACTTTATTTAAATAATCAAAGGTTACTTGACCTTATGGCCAAGGTACAAATATATATGCCTTGCAAGGCGAACTTATTCGAGAAAAATAATAGCAATGAAAATCAAATAACCAGGCGCCATCCAAGATACCACACGCAACTGACCGGCTCGCTTCCCTAAGTAGACGGGTCCTCTTGGAGTTCCTCCTCCAAAGCCGGGGCGTAATCTCTCTTCAACCGATATTGTGTTGAGGCAAGGGTGAGTACTTGGTACTCAAAGAAGTCATGCACAGAATGCAAGCTAATATACTATATGCATGGCTTGGTACAAAGGAATAGCTCAAGGTATATTTGCAAGAAATGCCTTGACAAGTAGTAAGAGTAGATTCAAAGCAAAGAGAAATAAGTAAAGCATAAATAACTTTTCAAGAAGTTTAACAAACATTTCTCCCATCCTAAACCACATATCCATCATCTTCATTGTTAAACCAACCCAACTTTCAAATCCAAGTTATTTTCGAGAAAAATCTAACCCTTGATCAGAATTCGAGCATTGTCCAAGACTGTGACTCCTGGCTTATTCAAATAGATTCTACACTCGGCAGAGGTTATGCACTTTACCCACAAGATACAAATAAACACCACAAAGGCGAGTTCCCGTAACAAAGCCTTTCTAAGCTTCAAACAACACAGTGGTCCTCTCCTGGGTTAGGTCTACACCATCCCTTCCCTTAGCCAAGGCGAAGTATGGGACCAACACACTGTTAGATGGGTATCCGGCCCACGGCCACGATACGCTCCCCGCATAATCACACAAACGGTGTAATCGACACCGAGGCTCCACAAGTGAGTCCTTAGCGACTTAGTCAACTAGGGCCGCCCCATTCACCCATGTGGTTGCAAGTATGACCCAGTTCAAAGGCTTGCAAGGTTAAGTCCTTAGAGTGACCAGGGCAAGACTACCCAAGAACCAAATCAACATCCCTAATGCCACAACTAGCCCACTGATTACTCTTGCCACATGCCCCTGGCCGAAATCGTTTATCAAACCCCAGTTGATTACCATGCACCACGTGTCATCAACATCACATGATACTTTTCCAAAACAGGTTCAATATATCATTAAGTCAATATTAACATTTGATTGTCCAAAATCATGTTATGAGCACGTAGCAGTCTAAGCGATATACTACAACGGTCTAAACCCATGTTGGCAATTTAATAATGTCCAACTAGTAAACCACAACTAGGGTGACAAGGATCATGGCACATACTTAAATAATCAAGGTGTCATACAAAGAAATTGGTATTTATCTAACCCCATGTTTAAACCAAGTATTTTTCTAAATGAACTAGCATGCAATAGTTTAAATCAAAATAGATTTCGAAATAGGATCAACATGGTCAAAGCACAACTTGCCTTCAAAAAGTACTTGCTCTTGGTCTTGAGTTGGATCCCGAGTCAATACTTCTCCTTCGAATCCTTCCCAGACTTCAACGCTCACTGTAAAGCGTGCAAATAGCAAATACCCAAATAAACAATAGGCAAAAACATCCCAAAACTCCAAATAAAATCCATAAACAGAGAGAACATAATTTTCTGGATTTTTAGAAACTGAATCGCTAAATTTGGAGTTAAAACGCAAAAGTTATGATTTATTAAAGTTTAAATAATCAATTAAATAATATTACAGAGAAAAACTTTAGTCCAAAAATTAAATAAAATTCATATTTAGGTAGATCTCAATTTTATACAAATTTAGAAATTTGAATCACTCAAATCGGAGTTGAAACGCAAAAGTTATAAGCGTTTGAAGTTTGAATCTAAATTTGAAATCATTATTCGAATTAGTAAATCATTTTCTTTTTCGGAAATTAATTATTGCGTCATCATGGACACGTGTCAGCCTCTGATTGGTTGGTGGCGTCGACGCCAAAGGCTCATGGGCTCGACTCACGGCGGTTTGGTCCACTGACCCGGCCCATACCGTGAGGTCGACAGCGGGACTCCACCTGCCAAGTGGTCTCACGCAAACGCTAGGCCGACGTGTGGGCTCCTCCGACATGCGTTCACAGGGCCAGCGTCGGGGACACGCGCCACACGCATGACGCCGACCGCCGGTCCACCTTCCCAACACGTGGCGCAATCTGCGGCCGTTGGTTTGAAAATCAACCCGCGGATTAGATCCAGGTTTAACACGCTGAAACTACTGATGCTCGTGGGCCGTTCGATCGATCGGACGGTCCGCATCTAACGCCTATATTAAAATAGCTAACGACGTGGTGATCGTGGGGCCGCTTGATCCTGATCTGACGGTCCAAATCTAATTGGGTTTGAAGCATGTGAACTCTCAACCGCGATCAAGATCTACCGGCGCAGCAGCTCGCGAGGGTCGATGGTTTCGCTGGGCGCACGGCATCGCCGGAGTTGAAGATTTACGACGAGCCCAACGGCGCCTGCAGGTTTCGACCGGGTGAGTTGGCTCCACGGGTGCTGCCTCGACGCCGGTCCCTGATCCCGGCCTTGATGCGTGAGCAGCCCGTGATTGGCAAGGCCGCCGAAACCAAGACGCAACCCTAACCAACTACTACGAGCGATTGCAAAGTCGGGCGCTTAAGCTCTGAGACTTGAGCAAACGGGCGATGGAGGAGGGCAACCTGGGCCGATCCGGCCTTAAATACTACTCGACGTACAAGCAAAACGGAACTCCTACCGTGTCCCGCTGGCCACTGACGAGCTTTCCGGTCGAGCTCCGAGCGAGACGATGGCTGGGAACCGTCCCACGGTCCAGATGGATGTTTGAGATCGCCACGGGCGTGAACGGGTTCGACTCGTCTCGACTAGGGCGACAAGGGCGCATCACAACCGCTGGATCTTGATCCAACTGGCTGGCTAGGTTCTGCGAACGGTTCGGCTCGACCACGTGGCTCGGTCGGGTCTGGCCTCGGACTCGAGTCCACTCCCGATGAACAAGTACAAACCCACTCGCATTTTCCAGATTTAATATTTAAAATAATTCCCAAAGAATTCATTTAATTCATTAAAAATAGCAAACGACTGAAAAATTCGAGAAAAAATTCGAAAATATTTTAGGGTATTTGGGACTCAAATAAAATATTTCCAACAAAATTTTATTTGCAAAATTAAATTCTTTAATTATTTCAAAATGGAATAAATTCAAATAAATTCCAAATAAATCCAAATAAATTCTGAGAAAATTCCAAAATTCACCAAAGTGCCAAACCACACATGAATTTAAGAAAAGCAAAATTTTGGGGTGTTACAACCTCCCCCTTAATAGAATCTCGCCCCGAGATTCAGTGGCTTACTAAAGGAATAGGTTTGGAAACTCTTTCTTTCAAATCCTCTTCGCTCCCAAGTCGCTTCGCTTTTCATGGTTGCTCCATCGAACTCTACAAAACGGGTTGACTTGTTTCTAGTTTCTCGATCCATTGTGTCCAGAATCCTCACTGATGTTCCTTTATAAGTCAAATCTTCTTGCAACTCAATCGACTTAGCGGTCTGCTCGTGAACTGAGACACTTCTTCAACTGGGACACATGGAACACATCATGCACTCCTGCTTAGCGATCAGCGGGCTCATGTAAGCAACTTCGACTCTCGGCTCAAAACCTTAAATGGTCCAACATAACGGGTGCAAGTTTCCCTTTGGCATGGAACCTCTTAACTCCCGAGGCGTAACTCCGAGGTATACAAGTCTTACGGTTCAAAACTCAAATCTAGCGACGCATTGTCGCATAACTCTTCTCATCGAGATTGGGCTATCTTCAACCTTTCCTAATCATGGCGATTTGCTCTTCACCTTCTTGAAGAATATCGTGCCCAAAGACACTGGGCCACGGCCTCATTCCAATTCAATGGCGTCCGACAGGTCGACCATCAGCCTCAAAAGGTGACATCTCAGAACTAGCTCGATAACTATTGTTGTAATCGAACTCGGCATACGGCAAACTCTTATCCCAAGAGGTAGCATAAGCCAATGCACAAGTTTCTTAACATATCCTCTAATCTGGTTGACTCTTTCTGGCCTGTCCATCCGCCTCATGGATGATAAGTCAGACTCAAGTTCGGGACGGTTCCCATGTCTTCATGCAACTTATTCCGTAACCTTGAGGTAAATTGGGTACCTCTGTCCGATACAATCCTCTTTTAGCACTCCGTGCAAACAAACAATCCCGATCATGTACAATTCTGTAATTTATCTCCGAGTAGGTGGTCTTCCCGGGATAAAATGGGCTACTTAGTCAAGCGATCCACTATAACCCATATGGAGTCATAACCTCTTGAGTCTTCGCAAACCTAATGAAATCCATTCCGATTTCCTCCACTTCCACTCGGTATTTTCAGCTGTAGCAATCCTCGCTGGTCTTCACGATGCATTGCCTTGACTCTCGGCATACGTCGACAATGCAACATGCTCGCAACTTCACGCTTCATACTCGCCACCTGCATCTCTCCTTCGATCCCGATACATCTTGAGCGCTGTGATGAATCGAGTACTTGAGTCATGGGCTTCTTCCAGACCGCTTGCTTTAACTCCTTTTGTTAGGCACACAAATGCGATCCTTCATCCACAACGTGCCTTGCTCATCCAACTTGAAGTCCTCCGCTTTGCCTTCCTCCTTGATGGACTTAATCCGCGATCTTGTCATCATCCTTCGCCCTTCCCTGATCTGATCCTCTAGGGTAGGCTTTACTTCTAATGCTGCGGCCAAGAATCCGCTAGGTACTACCTCAATCTTCATTTTCTGAAAATCCTCACATAACTCATCCCGACTTGTGGCTAGCAACGACTCTGATGGCTTTTCCGACTGCACGGCTCTACCACGCTGGCCTTCCCGGATGGTAATGGATTCCAACATTATAGTCTTTGATCAACTCTAACTATCTCCCTTTGCCTCATATTCAGATCCGACTGGGTGAATATGTACTTAAGGCTCTTATGATCCGTGATATACTTCACATCCTGCTTCCAATCGATAGTGACGCCATATCTTCAAAGCATGCACTACAAAGCTAACTCTAGGTCATGTGTCGGATAATTTTCCTCATGCGGCCTCAATCGCTTTGATGCATAAGCGGCAGCCTTTCCATTCCATCAGCACATCCAAGTCCTTGGCGCGAGGCCAATAAATATCGGGCTTTGAGCAACATCCCTAGAACTAACACCGGCTGATGTCAATCGCTTCTTCAGCTCTCAAATCCTTTCTCACATTCAAGCGCCCATGCAAACTTCTTTTCCTTCTTCAGCAATTGGCGTAAGAGGTTTCGCGATTGCCTAAAAGCCTTCGATGAAACGGCGGTAGTATCCTCGCCATTCCAAGGAAACTCCGACCGGGTCACGCCTTCTACTCCCAATGTAACACGCCTTCTACTTTGCTTGATCTACTTCAGGACTCCTTTCATGCGGTCATTACATGTCCAAGAAACTCCACCTTGTCCTTCCAAAAATCACACTTGCGAACTTGGCTAAAAGTTGCTGTTCCTCAAGCCTTTCCAAACTCAGCTTAAGTGTTCGGCATGTTCATCCTCCTGCCTTGGAGTAGACTAGGATATCGCTATGAACACGACGACAAACTTGTCCAAATATTCCATGAACACCTTATTCATCATATTCATGAAATAAGTCATGCGATTCGTCAGCCAAAGGACATAATCAGAACTCGTAATGTCCATATCTTGGACGAGAATGCAATTTAATATCTTACGATCGGATCTTCAATCGATGGTATCCCGATCTCGATCAATCTTGGAGAAAACTCCGGCTCCCTCAACCGATCAAACAAATCATCAATCCTGGGTAGCGGATACTTATTCTTCACGGTGACTTCATTGAGTGCACGGTGAGTCAATGCACATCCCGAAACTCCCGCCCTTCTTCTTGACAAACAAAACCGGTGCTCCCCACGGCACGAACTCCTGGCCTGATAAATCCTTTCTCCATTAACTCTTCTAGCTGCTTCTTCATTTCTACCAACTCTCTCGGTGGACATCCGATAGGGTCTCTTTGCTATCGGTGCTGTGCACTACAAGCTCTATCACAAACTCTATGTCCTCGTCAGCGGCATACCGTAGATCTTCGGAAAACATCAGGTACTCATTACCACTCTTGGGACATCCTCTATGCTGATTGCCTTGGTACTCGTTAACCATCAACCTGCCCATCTCTAACCTGCCAAAGGGCTTGAAATTCCACTTTCTTCCCACACGGGCTCTCAACTGAGATAGTCCTTCGTCCACAATCCAATATGGCCTTGTGCTTGGATAACCAATCCATTCCCAATATAACGTCTAAGGTCTGGGTCTCCAAAATTATAAGGTTTGCTAGGAACTCTATTCCATCTATTAGTATTCTCACCTTAACATCCTACTTCCGCTCGAGTTCTAACTGGGTTTGAACTAAAAGCATGCACTTAAGTCTTGCAATTCTCAAGTCATTTCTAGTAGCAAAGCCTTGAAACAAACGAATGCGGTTCCAGAGTCAAACAAAATCAAGTTGCAGGTATCGAGTTAACAAGTAACTTACCCAAGAGACGACGTAGCATTCGGCAGCGTGCATCCGCGGTGACATGGTTGACTTCGGCCTCTCACCACGGCCGTGTGGCTCCCGTGCTGGCGCCCTAGCTGGGGTGGTTCCTAGATTGAAGCGAACCGGGGTCGCCTCCTGTTTTCTTGGGACAATCTGCTGGCAAAGTGTCTCGCTCGTTGCGCTGTAGCGCGTCTCACGGCTCCTTGCCGACCGCTCGGGTAGCGTTAGCGAAGTGGGCTGGTCTGGTAGTTCTGATTGGCAGGTCTTGGTCTTTGGGATGGTGTCCTTGTCGATTTCGCGTTGGAATCAAGAATTGATTTGGTGCAACTCAGCGCCGCTATGCTCTCGGCGTGATCCTGTCTTTGTGCATCCTCGCGCTTCGTTTCATCCGGGCCTTTGCGCTTTGTCCTCAAGAATAAGCGCCTTATTCACCAACTCTTGGAAATCGAAAGGTGTGGGTGATCAACCCTACTTGTAATCCCGGAGTTAAGTCCCTTCATAAAACGAGGCTCGATTTATCCGTCGCTACATCCTCAAAAAGCGAGCGTGCTAGGCTGGTGAACTTGTTCGTAGCTCGCCACCGGTGATTACCTTGCTTGCTCGAACTCCTCCTTCTTAAGGTCCATGATTCCTTCAGCACATGATATGCCGGAATGCACCGTGTGAACTCTTCCCAAGTGATATCTTGAGGGTTCTCTTGCGTGGCACGAAGTTCTCCCACCATTCAAGTGGCAATTGTTCTTCCAAATTGATGAGAAGCGAGAGTACCTTCTCATTCCCTATGCATTGAGCTATGTGTAGCTTCCTCTCAATTGATCTTAACCAATCATCGGCCTCCAATGGATTGGCATTCCCAGAGAAAGTGGGTGGGTGAGTTCTCATGAACTCGACACTTTGTATTCTCAAGCGTGGTCCTGATTAACTTGATTAGCAAAGTGGCCTGGCAAAGGACGTGCTGCATTTGTTGCATCATAGCATGCATCAACTGAGTCCTGAGCAGCAAGAAAGGCTCAAATTCTGCATATCAATCAAGCGGGCGTGCTGGTGCTCCATCATTGTTTTCTGGCGAACCACTCCCATTGCCTCCAAAGTTTCCACTGTGTTCACCATCCGTCGATTTGCCTCTAGGTTTAGAGATGAGAGGGAAACAAGAATAGACAAGTAATATGGAGCCTTATGCGGGCTTAAAGGTGTAGCCTTAAGGTCCAACTTTATTATTAATAACTTGGTATGGTCACATAATGCCTAAGGGCCTTGCAAACACATAATGCACACTTTCGAAAGAAACAAAGCAAATCCAAATCGAACTAACTCCTCGAGTCTAACGCCTAAAGGGTGACTCTTTATTCTATGACTCAACTCGCCAAGGAGTCTCACTATAGAACCTATGCTCACTCATCGAAAACCTCCACGGCCTGGGTGCGGATGTCGCGGCATAGGCGCCAAACGATCGCCATGTCCAGCAATCGTGTCCTCTATGGTAGTCGAAGAAGCGATCCTCATCGATCTCAATCCTCTCGGATCGGCTCGTAGCTCAGTAATCTTGGCTCTGGTCCGTCCGCATAAAGTCATCTCCAACTCGGCATCAATCCTTCGTGAGAAGGTGTGCCACATACTCTGAGCTTCCCGCCATCTGTTCTTCTCCGTCGTGATCTCCTTGGCGGGCCTTCCGTAGCTCCTTGCTTGTATTATCTAGTACATCCTCCTCGGCGACGACAAATCGTGCTAACCGTAACCGTGGCATCTCTCATCCCAATCTCCTTCGTCAAGAAGGTTATCGGCTGGATGGTAGCGAACACCGTGTTTCCAACTCTGGTGTAGATACGGGTAATGTGCCGCATTGCTCGTCAGTGATACTTCTTGGATACCCATCCGCATTGTAGATCTCCGGGCAGTTGGTATCCGGGCGATTGCCTGGCCCTTCTTCCTAGCAGTACCTCAATCTCACATCACAAGCCTTGATCAATCCCGCTTGTGATCACTTCCACTTGGTATTGGGGCTTCTCAAAATCTCCGAGAGTCTCAGAGCATATGCCAAAGTTCCGCAGCGTGACCAACTCCTGCATCAACGTGGTTGAACTCTTCCTCCATCTGTCACAAGAGTGCTTTACGAAGAACTCGGAATTTTCAAATTGTGACAAGGTAAGGGAAAATTTCAAAGCAAGAGACAAGAAAAGAGAGAAGGGATGAGTCGAGGATGTCATTTCTTATCTTGACAAACTTTTAGCTTTTAGAAAATAGGTTTTATCCTCACTACGACCATTCTAGCTTAGGGTTGAGCTTCTACAAATAAGTATGGCTCGATACTACCCTCTGTCGGGACTCCCGAATTTGCAAATCCGACCCTTCAGGTATTCAGCACTAGTCCAGAACGCGCTTAGTGCACACCTAACATCGTAAATATCACAATCATACCAATCGATATTATCAAAGTACTTTATTTAAATAATCAGGTTACTTGACCTTATGGCCAAGGTACAATATATATGCCTTGCAAGGCGAAACTTATTCAGAGAAAAATAATAGCAGCTAAAATCAAATAACCTCGTGGCGCCATCCAAGATACCAGGCAACCGACCGCTCGCTTCCCTAAGTAGGATTCGGTCCTCTTGGAGTTCCTCCTCCAAAGTCGGGCGTGAATCTCCTCTTCAACTGATATTGTGTTGAGGCAAGGGTGAGTACTTGGTACTCAGTAGAAGTCATGCACGCACGCAAGCTAATATACTATATGCATGGCTTGGTACAAAGGAATAGCTCAAGGTATATTTGGCAAAGAAATGTGACTTTTGAGAAGTAGTAAGAGTAGATTCAAAGCAAAGAGAAATAAGTAAAGCATAAATAACTTTTCAAGAAGTTTAACAAACATTTCTCCCATCCTAAACCACATATCCATCATCTTCATTGTTAAACCAACCCAACTTTCAAATCCAAGTTATTTTCTAAAATCTAACCCTTGATTTGTAATTCCCGAGCATTGTCCAAGACTGACTCCTGGCTTATTCAAATAGATTCTACACTCTGCAGAGGTTATGCACTTTACCCACAAGATACACAAACACCACAAAGGCGAAGTTCCCGTAACAAAGCCTTTCTGAAGCTTCAAACAAACAGTGGTCCTTCCTGTCAGGTGCTCTACACCATCCCTTCCCTTAGCCAAGGCGAGTATGGGACCAACACACTGTTAGATGGGTATCCTGGCCACGCACACGATACGCTCCCGCATAATCACACAAACGTGTAATCGACACCCCGAGGCTCCACAAGTGAGTCCAGCGACTTAGAATCAACTAGGGTCATTCAATCTCCAGGCCATGTGGTTGCAAGTATGACCTGGGTTCAAAGGCTTGCAAGGTTAAGTCCTTAGAGTGACCAGGGCAAGACTACCCAAGAACCAAATCAACATCCCCAATGCCAACCTGCCCACTGACACTCTTGCCACATGCCCCGGCCAAATCGTTTATCAAACCCCTGGTTGATTACCATGCACCACGTGTCATCAACATCACATGATACTTTTCCAAAACAGGTTCAGTATATCATTAAGTCAATATTAACATTTGATTGTCCAAAATCATGTTATGAGCACGAGCAGTCTAAGCAGATACTACAACGGGCCTAAAACCCATGTTGGCAATTTAATAATGTCCAACTAGTAAACCACAACTAGGGTGACAAGGGATCATGGCACATACTTAAATAATCAAGGTGTCATACAAAGAAATTGGTATTTATCTAACCCCCATGTTTAAACCAAGTATTTTTCTAAATGAACTAGCATGCAATAGTTTAAATCAAAATAGATTTCCTAAATAGGATCAACATGGTCAAAGCACAACTTGCCTTCAAAAGTACTTGCTCTTGGTCTTGAGTTGGATCCTCGAGCCAATACTTCTCCTTCAATCCTTCCCAGACTTCAACGCCTACTCGTAAAGCGTGCAAATAGCAAATACCCAAATAAACAATAGGCAAAAACATCCCAAAACTCCAAATAAAATCCATAAACAGAGAGAACATAATTCTTCGGATTTTTAGAAACTGAATAAATCAAATTTGGAGTTAAACGAAAGTTATGATTTATTAAAAGTTTAAATAATCAATTAAATAATATTACAGAGAAAAAATTTAGTCCAAAAAATTAAATAAAATTCATATTTAGGTAGATCTCAATTTTATACAAATTTAGAAATTTGAATCACTCAAATCGAGTTGAAACGCAAAAGTTATAAGCGTTTGAAGTTTGAATCTAAATTTGAAATCATTATTCGAATTAGTAAATCATTTTCTTTTCGGAAATTAATTATTGGCGCTATCATGGACACGTGTCAGCCTCTCTGATTGGTTGGCTGACGTCACCGCTCATGGGCTCGGCCACGGGCGGTTTGGTCCACGCGTGGACCCGGCCCACAAGCTCGGCGTGAGGTCGACAGTGGGACCCACTGCCGGGTCGCGGGTCTCACGAACGCTGGCGACGGTGGGCCCTCGACATGCGGGGCCGCAGTGTCGTGACACGCCGCTCACACGCAGACGACGACCGCGTCGGTCCACCTTCCCAACACGTATGCGCATAATCTCGGGGCTGGTTTGAAAAATCAACTGCGCTGATTAGATCCAGGGTTTAACACGTTGAAACTACTCGATGCTCGTGGGCCGTTCGATCTAGATCGGACGGTCCAGATCTAACGCTATATTAAAATAGCTACTGCGACGTGGTGATCGTGGGGCCGCTTGATCCGATCGGACGGCCCAAATCTAATTGGGTTTGAAGCATGTGAACTCACCTCAACCGCATCGATCAAGATCGGACGGCCGCACGAGAGCTCGCGAGGGCCGATGGTCGCGCACAGTGCCGGAGTTGAAGACGACGACGAGCCCAACGGCGTTCGAAGGTTCTCCGACGGGTGAGTTGGCTCCACGGGTGCGGCCTCGACGCTGGTCCTGATCTGCCTTGATGCGGCGGGCGGCTCCGTGGATTACGCGGCCGGAAACCAAGACGCAACCCTAACCAACTACGGCGAAGCGCGATTCAAAGTGGCGCGGCTTAAGCTCGAGACTTGAGCAAACGAGGCGCATGGAGGAGGGCAACCTCGGGGCCGATCCGGCCTTAAATACGGGCCTCGACGTGCCAAAAATCAACTCAGCCGTGTCCCGCTTTCGATCACGCGTGGAGCTTCCGCTCGAGTCGAGCGGAGACGATGGTCGGAACCGCCCACGTGTCCAGATGGATGGCTGGGATCGCACGGGCGTGAACGTGGTTCGACTCGGTCTCGACTAGGGCGACGTGGCGCATCACAACCGCTGGATCTTGATCCAACCGGCCGCGTGGCTAGGTTCGCGAATCTGGTTCGGCTCGACCACGTGGCTCGGTCGGGTTCGGGTCGGACTTTGAGTCCGACTTCGGGCCCGATGAACAAGTACAAACCCACTCGCATTTTCCAAGCGATTTAATATTTAAAATAATTCCCGAATTCATTTAATTCATTAAAAATAGCAACGACTTCGAAAAATTCCAGAAAAATTCTGGAAAATATTTTAGGGTATTTGGGACTCAAATAAAATATTTCCAACAAAATTTTATTTGCAAAATTAAATTCTTTAATTATTTCAAAATGGAATAAATTCAAATAAATTCCAAATAAATCCAAATAAATTCCAGAAAATTCCAAAAATTCACCAAAGTGCCAAACCACACATGAATTTAAGAAAAGCAAAATTTTGGGGTGTTACAGGTTATGATGATGAATATGAAATTATGACAAGAGTATGATGTTAAGAATGAGATGTAGTGATGTTAGCATTGAAAGTTGCTTCTCTTTGTCCCATTGCAATATGCTTGCTAAGTGATGAACTCACGCTTGTGCTTTATGATGTTTTAGGTACCTTGCAACCAGCATGCGGGAAAGGGGTTTAGCTACACTTCTTCACGTAGCTCCACACATTAGACAGTTTTTATCATTTGGAGTTATGATAATAAGATTAGTGCTATGAAACTTGGAGAATGGTTTGATTGTGTGCTTGATTTCATCATTTGCTTCGTTATAGTTTGTGGAGAGGTTGAATTCAGTACTTTAGACTTAAAATGTTGCTATTTCGACTGTTATTGTTGTTTTAGATGTCTTTTATTATGATATATCTTGCCATGGTATTGCTATTGCTTCAAATCATGGAAAAACAAAGGAGATGTGCCGAAATTTTCGGTTTTAGCATTTGCGCCCTTGCTGTAATTTATCTTTATTTATGGTATTTAGATGCTGCTTCTATCATGTTTGGTGACATCCAGGGCATACTAGATGCCGGGGTGTTACAGTTGATATCAGAGTGGGTATTAGGTCCTTGGAACATGTATTTTAGTGTCAAACTTTAGGTTCAACTAAAATGTGATGTGGGATAACTTAGAAACATGGCTTAGGTTATACTTAAAATTGTGCCATAGGATGGCAACATTAAAACTTGCTTAAGTGGAATAATTAATTTAAAATTTGACACACTTGGTTGCACAGTAGGATGGTGTTTTGGTTCAACATTGCATTGTGTTTGATTACTTGATGGAGACTATGTATATGTTGATTTTTGATCTTTGCTCTTGTTTACATTGATGATGTGCTTATAATTATGTGATTGTATGGTTGTCTGACTGTAGCAGCCATGCCGAGGGGTGGAGGCCGTGGTCGCCGTGGCCATGGAGGCCAGGGGCGAGGTTCTCAGGGAGTTGCTGAGTCTGTAGCTAAGGGAAGAGCTTCACTCAATGCTCATGGGCTAGCGCAGGAGGAGGTCCCGGCAGCATAGTCGGGGGCTGAGGTACCCGCCGCCACTGCGACCTTGGTTCAGGCTCTGCAGAGGGAGGTTCAGGAGCTACGCCAAGAAAGTGCAGCCCTCGCTGTTGTGCCTCCCTTCGCCGCCCCGATTCTTTGCCCCCTGCTATGTCGGAGCCGAGGATGAGTCTCCGGGAGTAGATGTTCCTCCGTCTGGACAGTTTTGATGGTGCGGGCACGCCGATCCAATCCGCAGATTGGCTGCGGTACATGGAGCGGCAGTTTGAGGTTCTGGAGTTGACCTCGGTCTTGTGGCCTTCCAGCTGAAGGGCCAAGCGGATATCTGGTGGGAGGGGGTTCTTGTTGCTAGAGCCCCCGCTCTTGGACCAGTCACCTGGGAGGATTTTTTGGCTCGCTTCCGAGCCAAGTTCTACCCAGAGTCCTTTCTGGAGAGGATGGAGCATACTCTGACGACTCTTTCCCAGGGGAAGAAGTCGGTGGCAGGGTATGAGGCGGAGTTCAACAACGTGGTGCGCTTTGTGCCAGCTGTGGTAGCAGATGACAGGGAGAAGGAGAGGAGGTTCTGTAGGGGCCTCAACCAGGAGTTCAGAGTTGTGAAAGTGCATCTAGGCCCCCTAATTTTGTTATGGTTAATTAATGACAAACGATTAAAGAAGCTAACATGTCCAACTAGTTTATGAATAGATAAAAATCCTAAGAAGAGATCATCTACGTCCATCGGATACCCTCAAATTGGTTTGAGTAAGAAAAACGGCAGCTTGTGTATGCATCTTATTTTCTTGAGTCATAGGAATGCCGTACTATTAAGAGGGATGCATTGATATTGGTTTAGAGATGGTCTTTATGCTCAGATGAATGATGGTTAGTCTCTTGAGAAGTTCAAAGTCTCCACCCGTGCATTGGAATGTGTTTGCTTTTAAGTTCCTATCGAATATTCCGATGATAGGTCGGAAGTTTCGAAGTTTCAAACATTCCGATGTGTAGGTGTGTTCGAGTCTGAAGCCCTTAGAAGGGGTCGGATACTCCGATATTTTATATCAGAAGTTCCGATGCCTGTTGTTTTTCGGTTAGGGTACTCTCTGTTGAGATCGGAAGTTCCGATATCACACATTGGAAGTTCCGAAACATGTTGTCTAGTAAAAAGGGTGCTCTCTGTCAAGTTCGGACTGTCCGAACTTCCATAGTCGGAAGTTCCGAAGTAGCTGGTTTCCATTTTGGGAACTCTCTGTTTGGTTCGGATGTTCCGATATCTCAGTCGGACATTCCGATGTTGACTTGGAAAGTTTTTGTCGAGTTCTTTCTGAGTGTTATCGGAAGTTCCGATGATGAGATCGGATATTCCGATGCATCTAGTTTTCGACCGTTAGAGTTTTCCAAGTTCTGGTAGTTTGTGCACATCGAAAGTTCCGAAGTTAGGTTCGGATATTCCGATGTGTGGCTGAGTGCGGGTATAACGGCTAGTTTTGAACCAAAACTATAAATACCCTCCCACCCTCTCCTTTTGAGGGTGATAAACTTGCTTTGGCTGAACCTTTGAGCATCTTGAGCACATCCTAGAGCATACTTGAGCCCTCCTCTTCCTTGATCTTAGTGATCATCTAAAGAGTGAGAATTTGAAGTGTGATTATGAGCTAGTCAAGAGTAAATCATTCATCTTGAGCACTAGAGAGCTTCTCCAAGATCAATACTTCGTGCATTTGTTACTCTTGGAGGTTGAAGGACTCCTAGATGGCTAGGCGTCGCTCACGAGCTCCCGGAGGTTGTGGGAAGCCTTGAGAAGTTTGTGAAGGCTCGTTTCGCCTCCGAAAGGGAAGGAACGAATAGTGGAACCAAACTTCAAGTGTGACCGAGGTTTTGGAGGGAAGGGTTGGAAAAGACCCGGCTCTTTGTGAGCCTCCTCAACGGAGACGTAAGATCCCCTCAAGGATCTGAACTCCAGGAAACAAATTCTTGCCCCTTGTGTTTACGCTTTACTATTAGTGTCTTTCAAGTCTTGTTAACTTACTTCTTTGTGCTTTCAAATAGACTAGAACAAGCCTTTGGACTGGTAGTCTTAATTTCAGTTCTCATTCTTCAGTTCTGATCGGATATTCTGAAACCATACCGGAAGTTCCGATATTATCGGAAGTTCTGATATTATCGAAAGTTCCGATATTGGACCGAAAAGTCTGATACCTTTTCCGCTGTAACAAATTTCATTCGAAATTTTAAATAGCCTATTCACCCCCCTCTTGGCAATTATCACATCTTTTCAATTGGTATCAGAGCCCAACCTTCTCGAAGGCTTAACCGCTTGAAGGCAACGAGATGGCTAATACGGGGTTGAAGGTTGTCGTGTCGGATGAGCAAAATAGTCCGAAGGCCGGAGACGGAACTCCCGGCAAGAGCAAAGAAGAGGCAACTTCTACATCAACATAGGGAGTTCAAAATCCTTTCAATTACGAAAAATTTAAAACTTCCTCTTCGCATTCTTATATTACCGTGCCCTCCAGACGTGCACCATTTTTTGATAGAACATATTACTCCCCTTGGAGGCATAAGATGAAAATGCACCTAATGTCTCTCCATCCAAGTGTTTGGAAATTTTTTTGCACAGGCTTGGATATACCGGAAGAAGACATGGAGCTCACACCGGAACAAGAGCAAAATATTCACCGGAATGCACAAGCCGCAAGTGTGTTGCTTGGAGCACTGAGTCCCGAAGAGTTCAACAAGGTTGACGGCTTGGAAGAAGCTAAAGAGATATGGGACACGCTCCAAGTTGCTCATGAAGGGACATCAAGCATGAGAGAGTCAATGTAACACCCCAAAATTTTGCTTTTCTTAAATTCATGTGTGATTTGGCACTTTGGTGAATTTTTGGAATTTTCTGGAATTTGTTTGGATTTATTTGGAATTTATTTGAATTTATTCCATTTTGAAATAATTAAAGAATTTAACTTTGCAAATAAAATTTTGTTGGAAATATTTTATTTGAGTCCAAAATGTCCTAAAATATTTTTCAGAATTTTTCTAGAATTTTTCTGAGCCTTTTGCTATTTTTAATGAATTAAATGAATTTTTGAGAATTTATTTGATTATTTAATCGTTGGAATTTTGAACCGGGTCGGTTACTGTTCACCCGACCGAGCCCGAGTCGGACTCGAGTCCGAGTGCGACCCGAACCCGACCGCGCCACACGGTCGAGCCAAACCCAGTCGACCGAAACCCTAACCCGTGGACCATTGGATCAAGATCCAACGGCCCACGAGGCGCCACGTCACGCACGCGGGGACAGATCGGACTTGTTCGAGCCGATCCAATCCGGGTCGCTGATCTGGACACGTGGACGGCCCTCGTGTCGTCTTCCCCGTCCGAATCCGAGCCGGAGAGCTCCGCCGCGCCGCTTTCAAGTTCGTTAGGGTTCCGCGTTTATCACGGACATCGATGCCCTATTTAAGGAAGCAACCCCACCCTCGTGATCCTCTTTCCATTGCGCACCGTTTGCCTCAATCCGTTTCGCTCGAGCCGCCGCCACGCTCGCGCAATTTCTCGCCGGAATTGGATCTAGGGTTTGCTTCGATCTTGCCTCGCTCCGTCGTTGTTCGCCGCTCCCCATTGCATTGGAGGCCAGATCCGAGACCCCTGGAGCGAGACGCACCCGCGAAACATTCTCTCCTCGCCGAAAACCCACGGGAGCGCCGCGCTACGTGTCGTCTTCCCCGACTCCGGTTTGCTCATGCCGCCGCACCGCCATCGACGCCCCCGAAGCTCTCCACCGTCCGATCGCCATCCGACGCTCACGGTGAGTCCACGTGTGCCTTAGCCCGGTAGAACTCGGATGCAATTTCGGCCGTTAGATCTAGGATGGACGGATAGGATTAGATCGTGTAGTGCCGTGTAGATCTGTTAGCGGCCGTTGGATCAAGATCCAACGATCCACGTGCGTCCACGTCACCGCAACGAAACCCATGTTGCGGTGGATTGGATCCAATCTCGACCGTTGGATTTGGATCCAACGCACGAGATTGAGCCACCTTGGACCGTGTCGCACCGAAACCGGATAGATCTCAACCGTCCGATCCAGATCGTACGGTCTAGATCCACCGCGTCAATTCAACGTGAGAAATACTAGATCTAATCCGCGCCGTCGATTTTCAAATCAACGGTCGCGATGGTGCCACGTGTGCCCCAGCCGCACCCACGCGCGTGGGTGTGTGTCGCTGACACGCGGGGCCCACGTGTCAGTGGGCCCACCGTGTCAGGCGCGCCCGTGCGGGCGTGAGCCCGAGTCGCTGACGGGTCGGGCCCGCCGTCGCTGGCACTCGCCTGGCCGTGTCCACGGTGAACCCGAGCCGAGCGTGGACCGAGTCCGTGAACCGGCTGATGTCAGCGGACCAATCAGAGACCGACACGTGTCCTTGCTAACGCAATAATTAATTTCCGAAAATGAAAATGATTTATTAATTCGAAATAATGATTTCAGATTTTGATTCAAACTTCAAACGCTTATAACTTTTGCGTTTGAACTCCGATTTGAGTGATTCAAATTTCTAAATTTGTATAAAATTGATATCTACCTAATGATGAATTTTATTTAAATTTTGGACTAAAGTTTTCCACTGTATTATTATTTAATTGATTATTTAAACTTCAAAATGCTATAACTTTTGCATTTAAACTCCGAATTTGACGATTCCAGTTTCTAAAAATTCATAAAATTATGTTCTCTCTGTTTATGAACTTTATTTGGATGTATGGGCACTTTTGTCTACTGTTTTATTCATTTGTTGCTATTTGCACGCGTTACGAGTAGACGTTGAAGTGCCGGAAGGATTCGAAGGAGAAGTATTGACCCAGGAGCCAGCTCAGGACCAAGAGCAAGTACTTTTTGAAGGCAAGTTATGCTTTGACCATGTTGATCCCATTTTGAAGTTAATTTGATTTAAATGAATGCATGCTAGTTTAAATTAGAAAATGCTTTACTTAATTATGGGTAAATAGATAAATGCCAAATTGCTGTATGACACCTTGGTTAATTATATATATGTGCCATGACCCTTGTCACCCTAGTTGTGGTTTACTAGTTGGACATTACTAAATTGCCAACATGGGTTTTAGACCGTTGTAGTATATTGCTTAGACACCTTTCGTGCTCGTGACATGATTTTGGACAATCAAATGTTAATATTGACTTAATGATATATTGAACCGGTTTTGGAAAGGTATCATGTGATGTTGATAGCACGTGGTGCTTGGTAATCAACTGGGGGTTTGATAAATAGTTTTCGACCGGGGCATGTGGCAAGAATGATCGAGTGGGCCAGTTGTGGCACCGGGAATGTTGGTTTGGTTCTTCGGGTAGTCTTGCCCTGGTCACCCTAAGGACTTCACCTTGCAAGCCTTTGAACTGGGTCAAACGTGCAACCACATGTCTGTAATGGGACGGACCTAGTTGAATAAGTTGCTAATAACGTACCTGTGGGACCTCAGGATGTCAACTACACCCTTTGTGTAAGTTGTACGGGGGAGCGTACCGGGGCTGTAGCCAGGTACCCATCTAACAGTTGGTTGGCCTAAACTTCGCCTTAGCTAAGGGAAGGGTTAGTGTGCAACAACCGGGGAGGACCACTTGTATTGTTAGAAGTTTCCGAAAGACTTTGTTACGGGAACTCGCCTTTGTGGTGTTTGACTGTATCTTGTGGGTAAAGTGCATAACCTCTGCAGAGTGTAAAATCTATTCGAATAGCCGTGTCCGCGGTATTGGACATCGCTCGGGAATTACAGTCAAGGGTTAGATTTTCTTGAAAATAACTTGGACTTGAAAGGTGGGGTTTGGTTAAACAATGATGTCGATGGAAATGTGGATTAGGAATGGGAAAGATGTTGATTAAACTCCTGGAAAAGTTATTGATCTTATACTTGCTTCTATTGCTTTCGAATCTACTTATGCTACTTGTCAAATGCTATTTTACCGCAAATATACCCTGAGCTATTCCTTTGTATTAAGCCATGCATGTAGTATATTAGCTTGCATTCTGTGCATGACTTGCTGAGTACCAAGTACTCACCCTTGCCACAATACAACATCAGTTGAAGAGGAGTCTACACCAGCTTTGGAGGAGGAGCTCCAAGAGGAACCATCTAATTAGGGAGCGAGCCCAGTCAGTTGCCTATGGTATACTAGATGGCGCCATGAAGTTATTTCATTTTTCGCTGCTATTAGTTCTCTCTTAATAAGTTTCGCCCTGCGTGGCGTATATTTGTAACTTGACCATAAGGTCGAGCAACCAGTTTGACTATTTAATTAAAGTACTTTGTTAGTATCAAGTGGTATGATTGTGATATTTACCGATGTTAAGGCGTGTGCGAGCTGCGTTCCTGGACTAGTGCTGAATACACAGAGGGTCCTGATTTGCAAATTCGGGTCCCGACAGAGGTGGTATCAGAGCCATACTGACCGTAGGCTCAACCCATAGCTAGAATGGTCGTAGTGAGGATAAAACCTATTTTCTAAAGCTAAAAGTTGTCAAGATAATGAATGAATTCTCGACTTACCCCTTTTCTTTTTTGTTCATACCCCTTGCTGAGTTCTTTTGTCTTCCACATTGGTTTTAAAGTGCTGCGGTTTTACGTAAATATCCTTTGACAGATGGATGGAGAGATCAACTATGTCGATCTAGAGGTTGCTCACGCCGCAGAACTTTGGTGTATGCTGCAGACTCTCGGAGGTTTTGAGAAGCCAAAATACCAAGTGGATGTAATCAGACAAGCAGGGTTGATCAAGGCTTGTGACGTGAAGATTGTGGTACCTGCCAGGAAGAAGGGCCCGGGCAATCGCCTGATACATTGCACTGCCAGGAGGTCTACAATGCAGATGGGTATCCAGGAGGTGTCGCGACGAGCAATGCGGCACATTGCCCGCATCTACGCCAGAGAGTTAGAGGGCACGGTGTTCCGTTATCATCCGCGCAGCAATAACCTTCTCGACCCGAAGATGATTCAGGATGAGAACGCCGTGATCACACAATTGGCACAACTTGTTGTCGCCCAGGAGGATGTACTTGATGAAACGAGCAAGGAGCTACAGAAGGCCCGCAAGGAGATCACTGCAGAGAAGAACAGATGGCGGGAGACTCAAGAGTATGTGTCACATCTTCTGCACAGGATTGGAGAGTTAGAGACGCGTTGTACGCACCAGAGCCGGAGGCTGTACTCGAGCTACACGAGCCAGATCCAGAAGAGCCAGAGCTTGAGGAGGACACCGCTTCTTCGACTACCACAGTTGATACAGTTGCAGGGCATGGCGATTGTTTCGCGCCTATGCCGAAGCACCCGTACCCAGGCCGTGGAGGTTTTCTCGATGAGTGAGCATAGGTGTTGTAATGAGACTCCTTCGTCGAGTCGTGTCATAGACTAAAGAGTCACCCTTTAGGCGTTAAACTCCAGTGTTAGTTTGATTTGGATTTTCATTGCTTGCTGAGTGTGCAGTATGTGTTGCAAGGCCCCTAGGCATTGTAAGCGACCATACCAAGTTATTACTATTATTAATAATAAAGTTGGATTTTGAGTTACACTTTTCCCCCGCATAAGTTTTTCCTATTACTTGTCTATTCTTGTTCCCTCTCATCTCTAAAACCTTGGAGCAATCGACAGAAGGTGAACACCCGCGGAAACCTTGGAGGCAATGGAAGTGGTTCTCGCCCAGCAGAAAACCCCAATGATGGAGCCCCAAAGACCGCTTGATTGATATGCAGAATTTCGGAGCTTTTCTCGCTGCTCAGACTCTGTTGATGTATGCCATGATGCAACAGATGCAGCACGTCACCGCTCAGGCCACTGCTAATCAAGTCAATCAGGGACAACGCCAGAATACAAGACTGTCAGAGTTCATGAGGACTCATCCACCCACTTTCTCCGGGAATGCTAACCCGTTGGAAGCCGATGACTGGTTAAGGTCAATTGAGAGGAAGCTACACATTGCTCAATGCATGGGAAATGAGAAGGTACTCTACGCTTCTCATCAGTTGGAATGAACAGCCGCCGAATGGTGGGAGAACTTCTGTGCCACGCAGGAGAACCCTCAGGACATCACCTGGAAGGAGTTTACAGCTGCATTTCGCCAGTATCATGTGCCAGAAGGAATTATGGACCTCAAGAAGGAGGAATTCAGAGCACTGAAGCAAGGCAATCAGCCTGTGGCCGAATACCTGAATAAGTTCACACAGCTTGCACGTTACGCACCTGAAGACGTAGCGACAGATAAAGCTAGATAGTCTCGCTACATGAAGGGACTTAACTCAGGACTACAGGTGGGACTGATCACCCACACCTTTCCAGATTTCCAGGAGCTGGTGAATAAGGCGCTTATTCTTGAGGACAAGCGCAAGGAACTGGATGAGAACAGGAAGCGCAGGATGCAGCATCGTGATCGCGTCGAGGAGCGCAGCAACGCTTGAGGGTTGCGTCAAATCAGTTTTTTAGATTCCAGCCACGTATCACAACAAGGACACCGTCACCAAAGCACCAAGACCCGTCAATCGTAACTATCGGACCCACTTCCCGTAAACTTCGCTTGTGCAAATAACAAGGGACAGTGAGACGCTGCTACAACTGCAACGAGCTAGGACACTTTGCCAATAGTTGTCCTAAGAAGACAGCAGGAGTGACCCCAGTCCGCTTCAATCTGGGATCCACACCAGCCAGGACGCTAGCGCCAGGAGCAAACCGAGGGCAGCACAGCCAGGGGCCACATCCCAGACTGTGGTGAGAGGCCGAGTCAACCATGTCACCGCAGATGCACTTCAGAATGCCACGGATGTCGTACTGGGTAAGTTACTTGTCAACTCGCACCTGCAATGCTTTGTTTGATTCTGGAGCTTTGCATTCGTTTGTTTCACAAGGCTTTGCTGCTAAAAATGATTTGGAGATTGCAAGACTTAAATGCATGCTTTTAGTTCAAACCCCTGGTTCCGAACTCCGAACGAAAGTAGGATGTTCTGGGGTGAGAATACTAATAGATGGGATAGAGTTCCTAGCGAACCTTATTATTTTGGAGACCTGCACCTTAGATGTTATTTTGGGAATGGATTGGTTATCCAAGCACAAGGCCGTATTGATTGTGGACGAAGGACTATCTCGATTGAGAGCCCGTGTGGAAAGAAAGTGGAATTTCAAGCTACCGCCGTTAGAGATGGACAGCTTGATGGTTAACGACACCAAGGCAATCAGCATAGAAGATGTCTCAAGAGTGAATGAGTACCCAGATGTTTTTCCCGAAGATCTACTCCGGTATGTCGCTGCACAGTGACATAGAGTTTGTGATAGAGCTTGTACCTGGTACAGCACCGATAGCAAAGAGACCTTATCGGATGTCCACCGAGGAATTGGTAGAGATGATGAAGCAGCTTGAAGAGTTAATGGAGAAAGGATTTATCAGACCGAGTTCGTCGCCGTGGGGAGCGCCAGTTATGTTTGTCAAGAAGAAGGATGGGAGTTTCAGGATGTGCATTGACTACCGTGCACTCAATGAAGTCACTGTGAAGAATAAGTACCCGCTACCCAGGATCGATGATCTGTTTGATTAGCTGAGAGGAGCCGGAGTTTTCTCCAAGATTGATCTAAGATCGGGATACCATCAGTTGAAGATCCGATCAGAGGATATTCCGAAGACCGCATTCTCATCAAGATATGGACATTACGAGTTTACTGTTATGTCCTTTGGTCTCGATTTAATGCGCCAAAGATATTTCATGAATATGATGAACAAGGTGTTCATGGAGTATTTGGACAAGTTTGTTGTTGTGTTCATAGATGATATTCTAATCTACTCCAAGACAGAGGATGAACATGCAGAGCACTTGAGGCGAGTTTTGGAAAAGCTGAGGGAACAGCAACTCTTCGCCAAGTTCAGCAAGTGTGACTTTTGGAAGGACAAGGTGGAATTCCTCGGACATGTAGTGACCGCAAAGGGAGTCGCCGTGGATCCAAGCAAGGTAGAAGCTGTGTTACATTGGGAGCAACCGAAGACCGTGACCCAGATCCGGAGTTTCCTTGGAATGGCAGGTTACTACCGCCGTTTCATTGAAGGCTTTTCGATAATTGCGAAACCTCTTACGCAATTGCTGAAAAAGGAGAAGAAGTTTGCATGGACGCCAGAGTGCGAGAAGGGTTTTCAAGAACTTAAGAAGCGATTGACATCAACCCCGGTGTTGGTTTTACCGGACGTCAATCAGAACTTCGATATTTATTGTGATGCATCGCGTCAAGGACTTGGATGTGTGCTGATGCAGAATGGAAAGGTCATCGCTTATGCATCTAGGCAGTTGAGGCCACATGAGGAGAATTATCCGACACATGACCTAGAGCTAGCTGCCGTAGTGCATGCCTTGAGATTATGGCGTCACTATTTAATTGGAAACAGATGTGAAGTGTACACAGACCATAAGAGTCTTAAGTACATCTTCACCCAATCGGACTTGAATATGAGACAAAGGAGATGGTTGGAGTTGATCAAGGACTACAATGTTGGAATCCATTACCATCCCGGAAAGGCCAACGTAGTTGCCGATGCTCTGAGTCGGAAAAGCCATACCATGAATATGTTGCTAGCCACAAGCCAGGATGAGCTATGTGAGGATTTTCAGAGAATGCAGATTGAAGTGGTACCAGAAGGATTCTTAGCCACATTGGAAGTTAAGCCTAACCTGGAAGATCAGATCCGAGAAGGACAGGAGGATGATGACAAGATCCGCAGGATTAAGTCCAACATGGATGAAGGCAAGGCAGAGGACTTCAAGTTGGATGAGCAAGGCACGTTATGGATGAAGGATCGCATTTGTGTGCCGAACAAGAAGGAGCTGAAGCAGTTGATTCTAGAAGAAGCCCATGACTCAAAGTATTCCATTCACCCTGGAAGTGCCAAGATGTATCAAGATTTGAAGGAAAGATTCTGGTGGCCGAGCATGAAGCGTGAGGTTGCCGAGCACGTTGCACTGTGCGACATATGCCAGAGAGTCAAGGCAATGCATCAGAGACCAGCAGGATTGCTACAGCCATTGAAGATACCTGAGTGGAAGTGGGAGGAAATCGGAATGGACTTCATTACCGGTTTGCCGAAAACTCAAGGAGGATATGATTCTATATGGGTTATAGTGGATCGCTTGACCAAGGTCGCCCATTTTATCCCTGTGAAGACCACTTACTCGGGAGATAAGTTAGCAGAGTTGTACATGATCCGGATCGTCTGCTTGCACGGAGTGCCAAAAAGGATTGTATCGGACAGAGGTACCCAATTTACCTCAAGATTCTGGAATAAGTTGCATGAAGCCATGGGAACCCGTTTGAACTTCAGTACAGCTTATCATCCGCAGACAGATGGACAAACCGAAAGAGTTAATCAGATTTTGGAAGATATGTTAAGAGCGTGTGCATTGGCTTATGCTACCTCTTGGGATAAAAGTCTATCGTACGCCGAGTTCAGCTACAACAACAGCTACCAAGCCAGTTTGCAAATGTCGCCATTTGAAGCACTATATGGTCGACCTTGTCGGACACCGTTGAATTGGAACGAGACCGGCGAAAGCCGTGTCTTTGGACCAGATATTCTTCAAGAAGCTGAAGAACAGATTTCCATGATTAGGGAGAGATTAAAGATTGCCCAATCGCGATGTAAGAGTTATGTCGACAACCGTCGCCGAGACCTGAAGTTTCAACCGTAAGATTTCGTGTATCTCGCAGTCACACCGCCGGAAGGAGTTAAGAGATTCCATGCCAAAGGAAAACTCGCGCCGAGATATGTCGGACCATTCAAGGTTCTCAGCCGCAGAGGTGAAGTTGCTTATCAGCTAGAGTTACCGCAATCACTAGCAGGAGTGCATGACGTGTTCCACGTGTCCCAGCTGAAGAAATGTCTCAGAGTACCTGAGGAGCAGACGCCGCTAGAGTCAATTGAGCTGCAAGAAGATCTGACTTACAAGGAGCACCCCGTGAAGATTCTGGACACCATGGATCGAGAGACGAGGAACAAGTCAACCCGTTTCTGCAGAGTTCAATGGAGCAACCATGCAGAGCGAAGCAACTTAGGAGCTAGAAGAGGATTTGAAGAAAGAGTTTCCGAACCTATTTCTTTAGAAAGCCCTGAATCTCGGGGACGAGATTCTGTTAAGGGGGGGAGGTTTGTAACACCCCAAAATTTTGCTTTTCTTAAATTCATGTGTGATTTGGCACTTTGGTGAATTTTTGGAATTTTCTGGAATTTGTTTGGATTTATTTGGAATTTATTTGAATTTATTCCATTTTGAAATAATTAAAGAATTTAACTTTGCAAATAAAATTTTTGTTGGAAATATTTTATTTGAGTCCAAAATGTCCTAAAATATTTTCTGGAATTTTTCTGAGCCTTTTGCTATTTTTAATGAATTAAATGAATTTTTGAGAATTTATTTGATTATTTAATCGCTGGAATTTTGAACCGGTCGATTCGTTTCACCCGATCGAAGCCCGAAGCTCGGACTCGAGTCCGAGTCCGACCCGAACCCGACCGCGCCACACGGTCGAGCCAAACCCAGTCGACCGAAACCCTAACCCGTGGACCATTGGATCAAGATCCAACGGCCCACGAGGCGCCATGTCACGCACCGAGGGAATGGATCAGACTTGTTCGAGCCGATCCAATCCGGGTCGCTGATCTGGACACGTGGATGGCCCTCGTGTCGTCTTCCCCGTCCGAATCCGAGCCGGAGAGCTCCGCCGCGCCGCTTTCATGTTCGTTAGGGTTCCGCGTTTATCACGGACGTCGATGCCCTATTTAAGGAAGCGACCCCACCCCCGTGATCCTCTTTCCATTGCGCACCGTTTGCCTCAATCCGTTTCGCTCGAGCCGCCGCCACGCTCACGCAATTGCTCACCGGAATTGGATCTAGGGTTTGCTTCGATCTTGCCTCGCTCTGTCGTTGTCCGCCGCTCCCCGTTGCATTGGAGGCCAGATCCGAGACCCCTGGAGCGAGACGCACCCGCGGAACATTCTCTCCTCGCCGGAAACCCACGGGAGCGCCGCGCTACGTGTCGTCTTCCCCGACTCCGGTTTGCTAGTGCCGCCGCACCGCCATCGACGCCCCCAAAGCTCTCCACCGTCCGATCGCCATCCGACGCTAACGGTGAGTCCACGTGTGCCTTAGCCCGGTAGAAATCGGATGCAATTTCGGCCGTTAGATCTAGGATGGACGGATAGGATTAGATCGTGTAGTGCCGTGTAGATCTGTTAGCGGCCGTTGGATCAAGATCCAACGATCCACGTGCGTCCACGTCACCGCAATGAAACCCACGTTGCGGTGGATTGGATCCAATCTCGACCGTTGGATTTGGATCCAATGCACGAGATTGGGCCACGTTGGACCGTGTCGCACCGAAACCGGATAGATCTCAACCGTCCGATCCAGATCGTACGGTCTAGATCCACCGCGTCAATTCAACGCGAGAAATCCTAGATCTAATCCGCGCCGTCGATTTTCAAATCAACGGTCGCGATGGTGCCACGTGTGCCCTAGCCGCGCCCACGCGTGTGGGTGCGTGTCGCTGACACGCGGGGCCCGCGTGTCAGTGGGCCCACCGTGTCGCGCGCTACCGCGGCGCGTGAGCCCGAAGTCGCCGACGGGCGGGCCCGCCCGCTGCTGGCACTCGCCTATGGGCCGTGTCCACGGTGAACCCGAGCCGAGCGTGGACCGAGTCCGTGAACCGGCCGATGTCGTGGACCAATCAGAGACCGACACGTGTCCTTGCTGACGCAATAATTAATTTCCGAAAAAGAAAATGATTTATTAATTCGAAATAATGATTTCAGATTTTGATTCAAACTTCAAACGCTTATAACTTTTGCGTTTCAACTCCGATTTAAGTGATTCAAATTTCTAAATTTCTATAAAATTGAGATCTACCTAATGATGAATTTTATTTAATTTTTGGACTAAAGTTTTCCTCTGTATTATTATTTAATTGATTATTTAAACTTTGAAATGCTATAACTTTTGCATTTAAACTCCGAATTTGACGATTCCAGTTTCTAAAAATTCATAAAATTATGTTCTCTCTGTTTATGAACTTTATTTGGATGTATGGGCACTTTTGTCTACTATTTTATTCATTTGTTGCTATTTGCACGCGTTACGAGTAGACGTTGAAGTGTCGGAAGGATTCGAAGGAGAAGTATTGACCCAGGAGCCAGCTCAGGACCAAGAGCAAGTACTTTTTGAAGGCAAGTTATGCTTTGACCATGTTGATCCCATTTTGAAGTTAATTTGATTTAAATGAATGCATGCTAGTTCAAATTAGAAAATGCTTTACTTAATTATGGGTAAATAGATAAATGCCAAATTGTTGTATGACACCTTGGTTAATTATATATATGTGCCATGACCCTTGTCACCCTAGTTGTGGTTTACTAGTTGGACATTACTAAATTGTCAACATGGGTTTTAGACCGTTGTAGTATATTGCTTAGACCTGCTACGTGCTCGTGACATGATTTTGGACAATCAAATGTTAATATTGACTTAATGATATATTGAACCGGTTTTGGAAAGGTATCATGTGATGTTGATAGCACGTGGTGCTTGGTAATCAACTGGGGGTTTGATAAATAGTTTTCGACCGGGGCATGTGGCAAGAATGATCGAGTGGGCCAGTTGTGGCACCGGGAATGTTGGTTTGGTTCTTCGGGTAGTCTTGCCCTGGTCACCCTAAGGACTTCACCTTGCAAGCCTTTGAACTGGGTCAAACGTGCAACCACATGTCTGTAATGGGACGGACCTAGTTGAATAAGTTGCTAATAACGTACCTGTGGGACCTCAGGATGTCAACTACACCCTTTGTGTAAGTTGTACGGGGGAGCGTACCGGGGCTGCAGCCAGGTACCCATCTAACGGTTGGTTGGCCTAAACTTCGCCTTAGCTAAGGGAAGGGTTAGTGTGCAACAACCGGGGAGGACCACTTGTATTGTTAGAAGTTTCCGAAAGACTTTGTTACGGGAACTCGCCTTTGTGGTGTTTGACTGTATCTTGTGGGTAAAGTGCATGACCTCTGCAGAGTGTAAAATCTATTCGAATAGCCATGTCCGCGGTATTGGACATCGCTCGGGAATTACAGTCAAGGGTTAGATTTTCTTGAAAATAACTTGAACTTGAAAGGTGGGGTTTGGTTAAACAATGATGTCGATGGAAATGTGGATTAGGAATGGGAAAGATGTTGATTAAACTCCTGGAAAAGTTATTGATCTTATACTTGCTTCTATTGCTTTCGAATCTACTTATGCTACTTATCAAATGCTGTTTTACTGCAAATATACCCTGAGCTATTCCTTTGTATTGAGCCATGCATGTAGTATATTAGCTTGCATTCTGTGCATGACTTGCTGAGTACCAAGTACTCACCCTTGCCACAATACAACATCAGTTGAAGAGGAGTCTACACCAGCTTTGGAGGAGGAGCTCCAAGAGGAACCGTCTACTTAGGGAGCGAGCCCAGTCAGTTGCCTGTGGTATACTGGATGGCGCCACGAAGTTATTTCATTTTCCGCTGCTATTAGTTCTCTCTTAATAAGTTTCGCCCTGCGTGGCGTATATTTGTAACTTGACCATAAGGTCGAGCAACCAGTTTGACTATTTAATTAAAGTACTTTGTTAGTATCGAGTGGTATGATTGTGATATTTACCGATGTTAAGACTGTGTGCACTAGCGCGTTCCTGGACTAGTGCTGAATGCACAGAGGGTCCGGATTTGCAAATTCGGGTCCCGACAGTCAAAGATCGAGTTGCTTGAAGGAAAGTTGGGGAGGTTCGTCATGAATGATGATGAGACTCCGCAACAAATGTATGATCACTTGATGATCCTTGTCAACAAGATCCGAGGACTTGGAAGCAAAGACATGACAAATCATGTGGTGGTCAAGAGGATGTTAAGAGCCTTTGCGCCAAGGAATTCGATTCTCGTAACACTCATACGAGAGCAAAAAGATTTCAAGTGGCTCACTCCAAATGATGTGCTTGGAATAATCCTCTCACATGAGCTCATGGAGGAAGAGGCAAAAGAAGTAAAGAATCTTGCTAAGCAAAGCTCAAGCTCCAAGTCAAAGGAGATCGCATTGAAGGCAACCAAGAGAGATGATACAAGCTCAAGTGGTGACGACGAAGATGATAGCGAGGATGAGAAAGACTTGGCCCTATTTGTGAGAAAATTCAAGAAATTCCTCAAGTATGACGGATCAAGCAAGTATAAGAAGAATTACAACGACAAATCAAGAACAAGAAGAAATGTGAAGAGAGCTTTCTATGAGTGCGGTGAAGTTGGACACTTCATCGCCGATTGTCCGAAAAAGAAGAATAATCCCAATGAGCACAAGAAGGGTGAGCCATACAAGAAGAACAAGGCTCACAAGAAGAAGTACTCGGGGCGAGCCCACATTGGCGAAGAATGGGACTCAAACGACTCCGACTATGACACCGACGATGAAGGAGTCGCCACCGTTGCCATTGAAGTCGCTCCTCCAACAAAGTCACTTTTCGACGACATGAGCGACACTAACATCGACGATGACACACCCGTATGCCTTATGGCAAAAGGGCGAAAGGTAATGGCTAAACCAAAGCATTCTAATAGCGGTAGTAATATTGAGAGTAGTGATGATGAAGATGATGCTTTGTTTAGTGACTTGAACAAGTCAATCATTACCAAAATAAACAAGCTAATGAAAAGAATAGATAGCCAAGAGGAGACTCTTGAGAAGCAAGAGGACTTGCTTATCCTAGAAAAGAAGAAAAATCTTGCTCTCGAGAAGCTTCTTGCAAAAGAGAAGGAGAAGATTGAATTGTTAACCAAAAACCTTGATTTGGCTAACAACTCAATTACCATGCTTAAGAGTACAAATGAGTCACTTCAAGAGAATATCTTTAGTTTGGAAAACAATCTCAAAGCTCTTGAAGTACAAATTGAATCTCTTAATGATCTTGCATCTCCAATTATTGATACATCAATGGCTTCTATTCCCTCCACTAGCAATGGTTGCTCTCGATGCTATAATATTGATGTTAATGCTTGCGCTACTAACTCTCAATTCATGCAAGTATTAAAAGGTGAAAACGAGAGACTAAGTACTTTGGTAAGATACGGTTGCATCAAGAATTATCAATCCAAGGATGCCCTATACAAGACCATCAATGGTCAAGGAAACAAAAACAAGGAAGGGCTAGGATATGATAAGTATGAGTGCAAAGGAAATGACGTGTGGTGGTAAAAGGTAAGGAATGCATTAAGTTTGTCAAAGGAATTGACAAACAACCATTGACCACCACACGTGTCAACAAGCCCGTGCAAGAACTAAAGAAGCATGCTCAACATCATGCATCTCACTCTATTCATTATGCTTCTTATGTTTTGAAGAGAAACCACCATGGTAAAGTGGTTGCTCTTCATGTCGGTGCCCACAATTCCAATGATATGGCAAAGAAAAAGGTGTGGGTACCAAAAGTTTTGATTACTAACATTCTAGGACCCAAAAAGATTTGGGTACCTAAAAACAAGACATAATGTGTTTCTTGTAGGACTACACCTCCGGTGGATCAAGTTGGGTGCTTGATAGTGGTTGCACAAACCACATGACCGGAGAGAAAAATATGTTCTCATCTTTTGATGAGAAAGGGTCACAATATGAGAATATTGTGTTTGGTGATAATGGTAAAGGTGAGGTTATGGGACTAGGTAAAATCGCTATCTCAAATGATCATTCTATCTCTAATGTTTTGCTAGTTAAATCACTGAATTACAATTTGCTATCTGTGTCGCAACTTTGCGAGATGGGTTACAATTGCTTATTTACTAATGTAGATGTGACCGTCTTTAGAAGAGACGATTCCTCAATCGCCTTCAAGGGGTATTTGAAGAGTAAGCTCTATTTGGTTGATTTCAACTCAAATAGCGCTAAACTTCAAACTTGCTTGATGGCAAAGTCTAGCATGGGTTGGTTGTGGTATCGCCGACTAGCTCATGTTGGCATGAGGAATCTCGACAAGCTTCTAAAGGGAGATCACATCATTGGACTAACAAATGTCGAGTTTGAAAAGAATAGGATTTGTAGTGCATGTCAAGCCGGAAAGCAAGTTGGAGCACACCATCCCGCGAAGAACATCATAACAACGACAAGACCGTTGGAGCTTCTACACATGGACCTCTTTGGAACCGTTGCTTATATAAGCATCGGAGGTAACAAATACGATTTGGTTATTGTCGATGACTTTTCTCGCTTCACTTGGGTTTTCTTTTTGCAAGAGAAAAGTGAGACTCAAGGCATAATTAAGAAGTTCGCAAGAAGAGCCCAAAATGAATTCGAGTTGAAGATCAAGAAGATTCGAAGCGATAATGGGAGCGAATTTAAGAATACTCAAGTGGAAGAATTTCTTGATGAAGAAGGAATCAAGCACGAGTTCTCCGCTCCATACTCCCCTCAACAAAATGGAGTGGTAGAAAGGAAGAACCGGACATTGATTGAGATGGCAAGGACGATGCTCAACGACTACAAGATCTCCGATCAATTTTGGGCGGAAGCTGTTAACACCGCATGCCACGCCATCAACCGGTTGTATCTTCACAAGATCCTGAAGAAAATGGCGTATGAGCTTCTCACCGGTAACAAAGCAAATGTTTCATATTTTAGAGTTTTCGGTAGTAAATGCTATATTCTTAACAAGAAGCCCAAGATTTCAAAATTTGCACCTAAAATCGATGAAGGTTTCTTATTGGGATATGGATCAAATGCCTACGCCTATCGCGTTTTCAACAAAACCACGGGTTACGTTGAAATAGCGAGAGACGTGATATTTGACGAATCTAATGGCTCTCAAGTAGAGCAAGTTGATTTGAACGTGCTAGAAAATGAAGAAGTACCAAACATTGCTATTAAGAGGATGGCAATTGGTGAAGTGAGGCCACAAGAAGTTGAGCTCCAAGAAAATTCATCAACTCAAGTGGAGCCACCCACCTCAAATCAAGAACAAGAAGTACCACCATATATCCCAAGCAAACTCATGGAGGATGACCAAATTGAAGACATCGAGCCAATTCAACGAACATCTCAAATGCCACATCCAAGGGTGCATCAATGTCGGGACCCCGAATTTGCAAATCCGGACCCTCTGTGTATTCAGCACTAGTCCAGGAACGCGCTAGTGCACACAGTCTTAACATCGGTAAATATCACAATCATACCAATCGATATTATCAAAGTACTTTATTTAAATAACCAAAGGTTACTTGACCTTATGGCCAAGGTACAAATATATGCCTTGCAAGGCGAAACTTATTAAAAGAGAAATAATAAAGAATGAAAATCAAATAACTTTCGTGGCGCCATCCAAGATACCACACAGTAACCCATCGGCTCGCATCCCTAAGTAGACGGGTCCTCTTGGAATTCCTCCTCCGAAGCTAGCGTAGTCTCCTCTTCAACCGTATTGTGTTGAGGCAAGGGTGAGTACTTGGTACTCAAAGAAGTCATGCACGTAATGCAAGCTAATATACTATATGCATGGCTTGGTACAAAGGAATAGCTTAAGGTATATTTATAAGATTTGAAAAGTAATGTAAGGAGATTCGAAAGCAGTAGAAATAAGTAAAGCGTAAATAACTTTTCAAGAAGTTTAATAAACATTTTTCCCCATCCTAAACCACATTTCCATCATCTTCATTGTTAAACCAAACCAACCTTTCAAACCAAAGTTATTTTTGAGAAAGTCTAACCCTGATCGTAATTCCGAGCATTGTCCAAGCATCAGTGGACTCGGCTATTTAAATAGATTCTAAACTCGCAGAGGTTATGCACTTTACCCACAAGATACAGTCAAACACCACAAAGGCGAGTTCCTGTGAACAAAGCCTTCGAAGCCTCAAACAACACAGTGTCCTTCCTCGTTCAGGTTCTACACCATCCCTTCCCTTAGCCAAGGCGAAGTATGGGACCAACACACCGTTAGATGGGTATCTGGCCACAGCCCACGATCACGCTCCCCGCACAATCACACAAAGCAATTGACACCCGAGGCTCCACAAGTGAGTCCTTAGCGACTTAGTCAACTAGGGCCGCCCCATTCCAGCCATGTGGTTGCAAGTATGACCCAGTTCAAAGGCTTGCAAGGTTAAGTCCTTAGAGTGACCAGGCAAGACTACCCAAGAACCAAATCAACATCCCCAATGCCATTAACCGGCCCACTGGATTACATTTTGCCACATGCCCCTTGGCCGAAAACCGCTTATCAAACCTCCCTTGATTACCATGCACCACGCCATCAACATCACATGACACTTTTCCAAAACAGGTTCAATATATCATTAAGTCAATATTAACATTTGATTGTCCAAAATCATGTCATGAGCACGTGAGTGCCCACAAAGGTACTACAACTGCCTAAACCCATGTTGGCAATTTAATAATGTCCAACTAGTAAACCACAACTAGGGGTGACAAAGGGTCATGGCACATACTTAAATAATCAAGGTGTCATACTGACAAATTGGTGTTTATCTAACCCCGGTGTTTAAACAAAGTATCTTTCTAATTGATCTAGCATGCAATAGTTTAAATCAAAATAGATTTCAAATAGGATCAACATGGTCAAAGCACAACTTGCCTTCAAAAAGTACTTGCTCTTTGGTCTTGAGTTGGATCCTCGAAATAATACTTCTCCTTCTAATCCTTCCTGCATTTCAACGCCTACTCGTAAAGCGTGCAAATAGCAAATACACAAATAAACAATAGGCAAACATCCCAAAACTCCAAATAAAATCCATAAACAGAGAGAAATATAATTTTCTGGATTTTTAGAAATTGAATCACAAATTTGGAGTTAAAACGCAAAAGTTATGATTTATTAAAGTTTAAATAATCAATTAAATAATATTACAGAGAAAAACTTTAGTCCAAAAAATTAAATAAAATTCATATTTAGGTAGATCTCAATTTTATAAAAATTTAGAAATTTGAACCACTCAAATGGAGTTGAAACGCAGAAAAGTTATAAGCGCTTGAAGTTTGAATCTAAATTTGAATCAATATTTCGAATTAATAAATCATTTTCTTTTTCGGAAATTAATTATTAGCGCCAAAGAATGACACGGCAGCCTTCCTGACGGCCGACGTCACGGGCCCATGGATGTCCACGCCGCTTAGTCCACCGTGGACTCGGTCCCACGACCCACGCGGAGATCGACATGTGGGACCCACTTTCAGACGTCATTCTTGGCCGACGCTACCGGACTCACCACGGCCGACAGGGGACCCACCGCGGACGCCATGGGTGACGCCGCCTTCGGCCAGGGACAAATACCGGCATATGAGCCCGCCATGACGCTGATCGGCCATGGTCATGGTGTGCCGAGCCGACACGCTGGCCTGGCGAGTTTGCCACGCGCTGCGCCACGACCGCTGCAACTTCTGGACGCTGGCTCGATCTCGGGCGCTGATTTGAAAATCAACGGCGCGGATTAGATCTGTTGACGCGCTTGGGTTAACGCATTGATTTCGGACCGCTGGATCTAGATCCGACGCGGTGAGATTGGATCTAGATTTGGAACGGATCTCACCGCGATGGCGTGGCGTGATCTCGGCGTTGATCTTGACGGACGTAGAGAAACTCGCGTCCGGCGATAGGTTGCGGCGCGCTGGCTCAAGCGCCGGTGTGAGGCGGCGACTTGCCGACGGCGTTTTGGCGCTCGGCCCGCTGGTGAAGATCCTTCGGTGCGTCTCATCAGCGGTGAGTCCAGATTCGGGGTCAACGGCGCAAAGAGACGACTGACGGCGCATTTTAACGCAAACCACCGCGGCGGGCGTTACGGCAACTCC
Organism: Rhipidocladum racemiflorum; assembly: GCA_036346355.1. Classification (NCBI taxonomy): domain Eukaryota; kingdom Viridiplantae; phylum Streptophyta; class Magnoliopsida; order Poales; family Poaceae; genus Rhipidocladum; species Rhipidocladum racemiflorum. Next base: position 42,491,293 of record CM070577.1, on the reverse strand, counting down.
GCGAGCGATTGCGGTTGAACGGCCAGCGGCTCCGGCGACGTTGTTCAGGCTCTACGGTGCGCCGCTGAAGTTCAGGTCACGACCGTGGTGGCGGCGCATTAAATAGCAGCTCGGCGTCGGAACGCACGAGACCGAGGTCGGCTACGCTGACGGCCGGAGTCCGCGGCGCACGAGAGGGTGGCGTGCGGCAGACGCCTGGCCTGGATCTCGATCCAACGCGTGCGCGAAGTTTGGGTCCGGTCGGACTCGGGCGGCCGGGTCGTCTTGGCGCCGCTCGGGCTGTAGCGTGGCTCGGCCGGATCAAGATCCACCCGTCACGTTATTAGGCTCTGAGCGGTTCGGTCGAGTCACGTGGCTTCGTCGACTCGAACTCAGTCTGACTCGGCTCGGCTCGGATGAACAGAATCACTTTGGTTTGGATTTCTGCATTTAATATTTAAAATAATTCCCGAATTCATTTAATTCATTAAAAATAGCAAATGACTCGTAAAAATTCCGGAAAAATTCGAAAATATTTTAGGGTATTTGGGACTCAAATAAAATATTTCCAACAAAATATTATATGCAAAAATAAATTCTTTAATTATGTCAAAATTTAATAAATTCAAATAAATTCAAAATAAATCCAAATAAATTCCATAAAATTCCAAAAATTCACCAAAGTGCCAAATCACACATGAGTTTAGGAAAAGTAAAATTTTGGGGTGTTACAAACCTCTCTTAATAGAATCTCGTCCCCGAGATCGGGGCTTACTAAAGGAATAGGTTTGGAAACTCTTCAAATCCTCTTCAAGGCTCCCAAGTCGCTTCACTTTCTTCATGGTTGCTCCATCGAACTCTACGTAAAACGGGTTGACTTGTTTCTAGTTTCTGATCCATTGTGTCTAGAATCCTCACGGGATGCTCCTTATAAGTCAAATCCTCTTGCAACTCAATTGACTCAAATGTCTGTTCCTCGTGAATTCTGAGACACTTCTTCAATCGGGACACATGGAATACGCCATGCACTCCTGCTAGCGTAACGCAACTCCACTGGTAAGCAACCGCCGCGGCTCAAAACCTTAAATGGTCCAACATAACTGGGTGCGAAGTTTCCTTTGGCATGGAACCTCTTAACTCCCCCGAGAGGCGTAATCGAGGTATACAAAGTCTTCTCGTTCAAAACTCAAATCTCGGCCGATTGTCGGCAAAGATAACTCTTCTGAGATTGGGCTATCTTTCAACCTTTCCCTAATCATAGCGACCGCTTCTTCACCTCTTGAAGAATATCAGGCCCAAAGACACGGCGCCACGGGTCTCATTCCAATTCAATGGCGTCAAGCGAGGTCGACTCATACAAAGGCTCAAGGTGACATCAGAAACTAGCTCGATAACTATTGTTGTAATCGAACTCGGCAGATACAAGAAATCTTATCCCAAGAGGTAGCATAAGCTAATGCACAAGCTCTCAACATATCCTCCGATCCGTTGACTCTTTCTCGGTCTGTCCATCCGCCTCAGGATGATAAGTCAGATCTTGGTTCAAACGGGTTCCCATGGCTTCATGCAACTTATTCCAGAACCTTGAGGTAAATTGGGTACCTCCGTAGATACAATCCTCTTTGGCACTCCGTGCAAACAAACAATCTCGATCATGTACAATTTCGCTAATTTATTTCCCGGTAAGTGGTCTTCACGAGGGATAAATGGGCTACTTTAGTCAAGCGATCCACTATAACCCATATGGAGTCATAACTCTCCTTGAGTCTTCGCAAACCGGTAATGAAATCCATTCCGATTTCCTCCCACTTCCACTGTATTTTCAGCGGTGTAGCAATCCCGGTCTCTCGATGCATTGCCTTGACTTTCCGCATACGTCGCACAATGCAACATGCTCGGCAACTTCACGTTTCATACTCGGCCACCGTATCTCTCCTTCAGATCCCGATACATCTTGGCGCCTTCGGGATGAATCGAGTACTTGGAGTCATGGGCTTCTTCCGTAATCGCTGCTTTAACTCCTTTTGTTAGGCACACAAATGCGATCCTTCATCCACAACGTGCCTTGCTCATCCAACTTGAAGTCCTCTCGCCTTGCCTTCCTCCTCTTTTGGACTTAATCCACGGATCCTGTCATCATCCTTTCGCCCTTCTCGGATCTGGTCCTCTAAGGGTAGGCTTTACCTCCAATGCTGCCAAGAATCCTGCTTAGGTACAACCTCAATCTTCATCTTTTGAAGATCCTCACATAACTCATCCTCGACTTGTGGCTAGCAACGCACTCACGGTATGGCTTTTCCGACTGAGCATCTGGCTACTCGCTGGCCTTCCGGATGGTAATGATTCCGACATTGTGGTCCTTGATCAACTCTAGCCATCTCCTTTGCCTCATATTCAGATCCGATCGGGTGAATATGTACTTAAGGCTCTTATGATCCGTATATACTTCACATCCTGCTTTCCAATCGATAGTGACGCCCATATCTTCAAAGCATGCACTACTACGCCGCTAACTCTAGGTCATGTGTCGATAATTTTCCTCATGCGCTCAATCGCCTTGATGCATAAGCGGCACCTTTCCATTCTTCGCATCGACAAAGACACATCCAAGTCCTTGGCGCGATGCGTCACAATAAATATCGGCTTTGAGCAACATCCAGAGAACTAACACCGGCAGCGATGTCAATCGCTTCTTCAGCCTGAATCATTTCTCACATTCCGCCCCTGCCAAACTTCTTTTCCTTCTTCAAGAATTGGTGTAAGAGGTTACGCAATTGTCTAAAAGCCTTCAATAAACGGCGGTAGTATCCTGCCATTCCAAGGAAACTCCGACTGGTCACGCCTTTTGCTCCCAATGTAACATACGCCTTCTACTTTGCTTGGATCTACGGCTCATCTTCCTCATGGTCATTACATGTCCAAGAAACTCCACCTTGTCCTTCCAAAATCACACTTCTTGAACTTGGCGAAAAGCTGTCCTCACTTTTCCAAAACTCGCCTTAAGTGTTCGGCATGCTCATCTCTGTCTTGGAGTAGATTAGGATATCGCCATGAACACGATTTACAAACTTGTCCAAATATTCCATGAACACCTTATTCATCATATTCATGAAATAAGTGGCGCATTCGTCACCCTTCAAAGGACATAATCAGAACTCGTAATGTCCATATCTTGACGAGAATGCAGCTGGAATATCTTCTGATCGGATCTTCAATCGATGGTATCCCGATCTCGAATCAATCTTGGAGAAAACTCCGCTCCTCTCAACCGATCAAACAAATCATCAATCCTGGGTAGCTGATACTTATTCTTCACGGTGACCTCATTGAGTGCACGGCAGTCACTGCACATCCTGAAACTCCCGCCCTTCTTCTTGACAAACAAAGCTGTGCCTCCCACGGCGATTTAACTTGGTCTGATAAATCCTTTCTCCATTAACTCTTCTAGCTGTTTCTTCATTTCTACCAACTCCTCGGGACATCCGAGTAGGGTCTTTGTTGCTATCGGTCTTGTGCAGGTACAAGCTCTATCACAAACTCTATGTCCCCGCCTCGCGGCATACCTGTAGATCTCTGAAAACATCGGGTACTCATTCACTCATCGAGACATCATCTATGGCTGATTGCCTTGGTATCGTTAACTATCAATCAGTCATCTCTAACTGCAGGGCTTGAAATTCCACTTTCTTCCCACACGGGCTCTCCATCGAGATAGTCCTTCGTCCACAATCCAATACAGCCTTGTGCTTGGATAACCAATCCATTCCTAATATGACGCCCAAGGTCCGGGTCTCCAAAATTATAAGGTTTGCTAGGAATTTATTCCACCTATTAGTATTCTCACCTAACATCCTACTTTCTGTCTGAGTTCTGAACTGTGGGTTTGAACTAAAAGCATGCACTTAAGTCTTGCAATTCTCAAGTCATTTCTAGTAGCAAAGCCTTGCTAAACAAACGAATGCGAAGCTCCGTGAGTCAAACAAAACTGTTGCAGTCTGAGTTAACAAGTAACTTACTCAAGATTTACGTCCCGTAGCATTCTCGCAGCATCCATGCGGTGACATGGTTGACCCGCCTCTCACCACGGCCTGGGTGTGGCTCTCGTGTGGCGCCCTAGCCGGGTGGTTCCTAGATTGAAGCGAACCGGGTCGCTTCTGCTGTCTTCTTGGGACAATCACAGGCAAAGTGTCCTGGCTCGTTGCGCTTGTAGCAGCTGCCTCACCGTTTTCGCCGATCTGCCTGAGTAGTGTTTCTAGCGGGTCAGTCTCGATAGTTTTGATTGACAAACTTGCAGGTCTGATGGATGGTGTCCTTGTTGCATTCTCGTGGTTGGAATCTCAAGAATTGATTTGGTGCAACTTCAAGCGCGTATGCTCGGCGTGATCCTTGCCTGCATCCTGGGGCTGTTCTCATCCGGTTCCTTTGCGCTTTGTCCTCAAGAATAAGCGCTTTATTCACCAACTCTTGGAAATCTGGAAAGGTGTGGGTGATCAACCCTACTTGCAATCTGAAGTTAAGTCCCTTCATAAAACGAGTATGCCTGGATTTATCCGTCGCTACATCCTCAAAGCGAAGCGCAAGTTAGCCGTGGTGAATTTGTTCAGTAGTCGCCACCGGCTGATTACCTTGCTTTTAATGCTCAACTCCTCCTTCTTAAGGTCCATGATTCCTTCAGGCACGTGATACCGCCGAATGCACTATGAACTCTTCCCAAGTGATATCTTGAGGGTTCTCTCGCACAGGTTCTCCCACCATTCTACGGCCGTTTTTCCAAAGCCGATGAGAAAGCGAGAGTACCTTCTCATTCCTATGCATTGAGCTATGTGTAGCTTCCTCTCGATTGATCTTAACCAATCATCGGCCTCCAATGGATTGGCATTCCCAGAGAAAGTGGGTGGGTGAGTTCTCATGAACTCGACAGACCTTTGTATTCTCAAGCGTGGTCCCTCGATTAACTTGATTAGCGCGGGCCTGAAAGGAGCGTGCTGCATTTGTTGCATCATAGCATGCATCAATCGAGTCTGAGCAGCAAGAAAGGCTCCAAAATTCTGCATATCAACCTGCTGGTGCTCCATCATTGGGGTTTTCTGGGCGAACCACTCCCATTGCCTCCAAAGTTTCCCACGGGTGTTCACCATCTGGCCGATTTGCTCTAGGTTTAGAGATGAGAGGGAAACAAGAATAGACAAGTAATATGGAACCTTATGCGGGCGAAAAGTGTAACTTTAAGGTCCAACTTTATTACTAGTAACTTGGTATATACAATGCCTAAGGGCCTTGCAACACATACGCACACTCAAAGAAACAAAGCAAATCCAAATTGAACTAACTCGAGTCTAACGCCTAAAGGGTGACTCTTTCTTCTATGACGCGATTTCTGAGGAGTCTCACTATAGAACCTATGCTCACTCATCGAGAAAACCTCCATCTATCACAAGAGTGCTTTTACGTAAGAACTCCTTGGAATTTTTAAATTGTGACAAGGTAAGGAAAATTTCAGCAAGAGACAAGAAAAGAGAGAAGGGGATAAGTCGAGATGTCATCTCTTGTCTTCACAAATTTTTAGCTTTAGAAAATAGGTTTTATCCTCACTACGACCATTCTAGCTTAGGGTTGAGCTCACAATAAGTATGGCTCGATACTACCTCTCGCCGGACCTCCGAATTTGCAAATCGACCCTTGTGTATTCAGCACTAGTCAGAACGCGCTAGTGCACACGCCTTAACATCGGTAAATATCACAATCATACCAATCGATATTATCAAAGTACTTTATTTAAATAACCAAAGGTTACTTGACCTTATGGCCAAAGGTACAAAATATATGCCTTGCAAGGCTAAACTTATTAAAAGAGAAATAACAAAGCGGAAAATCAAATAATTAGGTGGCGCCATCCAAGATACCACAGCAACTGGATCGCTCAGATCCCTAAGTAGACGGGTCCTCTTGGAATTCCTCCTCCGGCTAAGCGTAGTCTCCTCTTCAACCGGTATTGTGTTGAGGCAAGGGTGAGTACTTGGTACTCAAGAAGTCATGCAATGCGAATGCAAGCTAATATACTATATGCATGGCTTGGTACAAAGGAATAGCTTAAGGTATATTTATGTAAACAGCATTTGAAAAGTAATGTAAGTAGATTCAAAGCGAGAAATAAGTAAAGCGTAAATAACTTTTCAAGAAGTTTAATAAACATTTTTCCCCATCCTAAACCACATTTCCATCATCTTCATTGTTAAACCAAACCAACCTTTCAAACCAAAGTTATTTTTGAGAAAGTCTAACCCTTGATCAGAATTCCGAAAGCATTGTCCAAAGACTGTGGACTCGGCTTATTTAAATAGATTCTAAACTCTGAGAGGTTATGCACTTTACCCAAAAGATCGGTCAAACACTACAAAGGCGAGTTCTCAGAACAAAGCCTTCTAAGCCTCAAACAACACAGTGGTCCTTCTCCTGTTCTACACCATCCCTTCCCTTAGCCAAGGCGAAGTATGGGACCAACACTGCATAGATGGGTATCGCCACACCCACGACACGCCCCCCGCACAATCACACAAACGGTGTAATTGACACCCGAGGCTCCACAAGTGAGTCCTTAGCGACTTAGTCAACTAGGGCCGCCCCATTCCACCATGTGGTTTGCAAGTATGACCAGTTCAAAGGCTTGCAAGGTTAAGTCCTTAGAGTGACCAGTGGCAAGACTACCCAAGAACCAAATCAACATCCCCAATGCCAACCGCCCACCTGATTACTCTTGCCACATGCCCTGGCCGAAACCGCTTATCAAACCCCGCTGATTACCATGCACCACGTGCCATCAACATCACATGACACTTTTCCAAAATAGGTTCAATATATCATTAAGTCAATATTAACATTTGATTGTCCAAAATCATGTCATGAGCACGTAGTGTGCTCCAAGTAAAGGTACTACAACGTCCTAAACCCATGTTGGCAATTTAATAATGTCCAACTAGTAAACCACAACTAGGTGACAAAGGGTCATGGCACATACTTAAATAATCAAGGTGTCATACAAAGAAATTGGTGTTTATCTAACTCCCCAGTGTTTAAACAAAGTATCTTTCTAATTGATCTAGCATGCAATAGTTTAAATCAAAATAGATTTCAAATAGGATCAACATGGTCAAAGCACAACTTGCCTTCAAAAAGTACTTGCTCTTGGTCTTGAGTTGGATCCCGAGTCAATACTTCTCCTTCGAATCCTTCCAGACTTCAACGTCTATCAGTAAGCGTGCAAATAGCAAATACACAAATAAACAATAGGCAAAAACATCCCAAAACTCCAAATAAAATCCATAAACAGAGAGAACATAATTTTCTGGATTTAGAAACCGAATCTTCAAATTTGGAGTTAAAATGCAAAAGTTATGATTTATTAAAGTTTAAATAATCAATTAAATAATATTACATAGAAAAACTTTAGTCCAAAAATTAAATAAAATTCATATTTAGGTAGATCTCAATTTTATTCATATTTAGAAATTTGAACCACTCAAATCGGAGTTGAAACGCATAAAAGTTATAAGCTTGAAGTTTGAATCTAAATTTGAATCAATATTTCGAATTAATAAATCATTTTTCTTTTCTAAATTAATTATTGCGCCGAATGACACGCGGGCAGCTTCTGATTGGTCGGCGTCAGTGCCCGTCCATGGACGTGGTCCACGGCTTAGTCCACTGCGTGGACTCGGCCTCCACGACTTCACGTGAGATCGACATGTGGGACTCACTCGGTGACGCTATTGTTGACGCTGGGATCACTGACGGATGGCGGACAGGGACGCCAGGACGTCATAGGTGACGCTGCGATTTCTACCGATACCGAGATGGCGTTCGGTCTTGAGCCGCCATCGCCGCGACGTCATGGTGTGAAATGGCCGAGCCGCCACACGCTGGCCTGGGCCAGCGTGTCGGCCACGCTGCATTTACACAGCTGCGTCGGTCCAACTTCGACGCGTGGCTCGATCTCGCGCGTTGATTTGAAAATCAACCGCGGATTAGATCCATGTTGACGCGTTTGGGTTAACGCATTGATTTTCGATCGCTGGATCTAGATCCAAGCGGTGGAGATTGGATCTAGGATTTGGAACGGATCTCACCGTAGCGACGCGGGCGTGATCTCGAGGCGTTGGATCTTGATCGGACTACCGAGAGAGCTCGCGTCCGCCGATGGCTTGCGCGGCGCCGCTCACCGGCGGAGGATTTGCGACTTTGCCACGGCGTTTCGGCGCGCTCCGCTAAGTGAGAGATCCTTCTGCGCTTCTGCGTCGCGGTGAGTCCAGACCTGGGTCAACGGCGCAGGACGACGGACGGCGACGACCGCGGTGAAGATCACGTGAGCGTTACAACAATCCCGTGGCGATTGCGGCTGAAGCGGCGGCTCCGGCGGACGTTGTTCAGGTCTACGGGTGCGCCAAGTCTCAGGTCACGACTGGTGGCGCGCGAAATAGCAAGCGCCCCGGAACGCAGCAGAGAGCGAGACCAGGTCGACTACGCTTTGACGGAGTCCTGGCGGCGACTGAGAGGGTGACGGTGACGATGCCAAGTTGGATCTCGATCCAACGGCGCGAGTTTGGGTCCGGTCGGACTTCAGCTGGCCTGGTTCGGGCTCGGCTTTCGTGACGTGGCTCACCGTGGGCCGCTGGATCAAGATCCAATCGGCTACACTAGCTTGAGTGTCTGATGGTTCGGCCGAGTCACGTGGTTTCTGCCTGACTCAACTCGAAGTCATTCTGCTCTGATGAACAAGAATCGACTGGTTTGATTTCCAATGATTTAATATTTAAAATAATTCCCTATGAATTCATTTAATTCATTAAAATAGCAAATGACTCGTAAAAATTCTAAAATTCTGGAAAATATTTTAGGGTATTTGGGACTCAAATAAAATATTTCCAACAAAATTTTATTTGCAAAATTAAATTCTTTAATTATTTCAAAATGGAATAAATTCAAATAAATTCCAAATAAATCCAAATAAATTCCAGAAAATTCCAAAAATTCACCAAAGTGCCAAATCACACATGAATTTAGGAAAAGTAAAATTTTGGGGTGTTACAATCAAAGTGTCCAAAGAGATCACCCCATCGACAATATCCTTGGTGATATACAAAAAGGGGTAACTACACGATCCAGAGTAGCTAATTTTTGCGAATTTTACTATTTTGTGTCTACTTTGGAACCCTTGAAGGTGGAAGATGTATTAAACGATCCGGATTGGGTGATGGCAATGCATGAATAGCTCAACAACTTCGTTAGGAACAAAGTATGGTCATTGGTGGAAAGGCCCAATCAAAATGTGATTGGAACCAAATAGGTCTTCCGCAACAAGCAAGACGAAAACGGAGTTGTCACAAGAAACAAAGCACGGTTGGTAGCTCAAGGATATACTCAAATCGAAGGTTTGGATTTTGATGAGACTTATGCTCCAGTTGTTAGATTAGAGTCAATTCGTATATTGGTTGCATTTGCTACTCACCATGATTTCAAGATTTTTCAAATGAACGTCAAGAGTGCTTTCCTTAATGGTCCAATCGCCGAACTAGTATATGTTGAGCAACCGCCGGGAATGGAGGATCACAAGAACCCTACACACATGTATAAACTCCATAAGGCACTCTACGGGCTTAAGCAAGCACCTAAAGCATGGTATGAATGCCTTAAGGATTTTCTTATTAAAAAGGGTTTCACAATTGGTAAAGCCGACCCTACTCTCTTCACCAAATATGTTGATAATGATTTATTTGTATGCCAAATATATGTTGATGACATTATATTTGGTTAAACTAATAAAGACTTTTGTGAAGAGTTTAGTAGGTTAATGACAAAAAGGTTCGAGATGTCGATGATGGGTGAGTTGAAATTCTTCCTCGGATTTCAAATCAAACAACTCAAGGAAGGGACATTCTTATGTCAAACAAAATACATCAAGGACATGCTCAAGAAGTTTGACATGGAGAAAGCCAAGCCAATCCATACACCCATGGCAATCAACAGACACCTCGGTCTAAATGAGGAAGGTAATCCAGTGGATCAAAAGATATATCGATCAATGATAGGCTCATTACTTTATCTCTGTGCATCTAGGCCAGATATTATGCTAAATGTTTGCATGTGTGCAAGATTTCAAGCCGCTCCAAAGGAGTGCCACCTAGTAGCCGTGAAAAGAATTCTTAGATATCTAGTTCACACACCAAGTCTAGTGCTTTGGTATTCTAAAGGATCAAAATTCGATTTGATTGGATATTCAGATGCTGATTATGCGGGTTGTAAAGTGGATAGAAAAAGTACCTCGGGGACTTGCCAATTCTTAGGTAGATCTCTAGTATCTTGGTCCTTGAAAAAACAAAATTCGGTAGCTCTATCCACCGCCGAAGCCGAATACATTGCCAATTGTTATGGATGAGGCAAACCTTGAGGGATTTTGGATTAAAGCTGGATAGAGTACCACTCTTATGTGATAATGAGAGTGCTATTAAGATAGCCAACAATCCCATCCAACACTCCCGCACCAAGCACATAGATATCCGCCACCACTTTCTTAGAGATCACTCACTAAAAGGAGACATTGACATTACCTATGAGAGAACCGAGAAACAATTGGCCGATATTTTCACCAAACCTCTAGATGAAAGTCGCTTTTGCGAGTTGAGAAGTGAGCTAAATGTCCTAGACTATCGGATTGTGACTTGATGTCTTGCTCACATTTGATTGTCATTTCTCTCCTTGATTTCAAAATAAAATATTTACAAAATAAGTTGATTGGTCTTCGAAAATACTTTATTATTGTTCTCGTTTTTGGTCAATCCTCTCGTGATCATTGTTTTTGATTGGTGGAATGCCTGCTAATCACAAGTGGAATGACTCCCAAGTTCACTGGCTCAAAGTCTCAATCCATCCAATTTCTGAAATCCAATCGTTCCCTTCTGTCTGCTGGAAAAATCAACTCTTCGGAACTTCCGATCCAGCCATCGGAACTTCCGAATTCTGGGGATTTCTTTGCTTCGGAACATCCGAAATATCTCTTTGAAATATCCGAAGCTTGCTCAGCCTTCATTTCGCTAAAAACCTAAACTATTCGGAATATCCGACTTTTGTATCGGAATATCTGATATTCTGGGGATTTTGGCCGTTCAGACCTTCCGAACAAGACTTCCAAAGTGTGTGTAAGTGCTTGAAAAGGACCGTTCGGTTGGACCCTCCACTTCATTTCTTTTATCCTCTAGCGTCCGTACGTCTTTACCTTTTTCATTTCTTGTCGTTTCCGGAGTCTCCGACCCTACGGAAACTCCGATCTTTCCCAAGGAAGGCTTCACTTTGGATTGAAGGATTCTCCCTCAAGTCATCTTGATTTTCGTGTTCTCAGCTTTTTCAATGGATCCCGGGCAAGGTGATCAGCCCCCTCCGGGCTCGAGTAAGGCCACTTTCAGTCGCAAAAGAAAGACATCGACCGGGACAAGGACTAAGCGAGTCGTGACTCGAGGATCACAACCTGGCATCTCAATCAATGGACCTGCTCAGACTGCCCAAACAGTGAATGTGACTCGTGGAGCACCATTACCATCCAGGAAAGGCAAGGGAATTGCAAGTGCTTCCGGACCTCAATCCTCTCAAGCTAGAGTCATGCCCAGGCTCAGGATACCTGACAGAAATCCAAGACTGCAAAGGAAGCCCATGAGCTACAAAGGAAAAGCTGCACAAACCTGGAAAGAAAGAGAGGAAAATCCCAAGAGGATAGACAGGTTCTCCACTGACTCCCGCTTGTGGACCTTCTTTCAACAAGATTTCTATGAGTTAGTCAATTCTACCTAGAAAGAATTCGGTTATTCTGATGCAGTGGATTGATTGGGAATATATGGCTGAGGCAGATGATCCTATCTTCAACCAGGTTATTGCTGCCTGTGAGAGGACTGGCACCAAAAGGATCATGGATTTTCAGCATGATTGGAACGTGGAAATCATTGCTCAATTCTATGCAACCATGTATGTCTCTAGGGATTGAGTCTCCACTCTCCACTGGATGATTGAGGGAACTTGGTATGAAGCCACGTATGCTCAGTTTGCTAGACTGCTTGAGTTCACAGAGGCAGATTCTAGAGATAAGGATCAAATCCACAATGAAAATTCCTTGGGTTCATCGAATCTCAGTTTTCTGTATGAGGAAGATGCTGAGTTTGTAGAAGGCAATACCAAGGGTATGAAGCCCTTCTTTGCTATTCTAAATAGACTCTTCAGAAAGACCTTGGCTCCTAAGGAAGGTGATGCCTCTCATATCCTATCCTATTCTAGAAATCTTCTAAGCAGAATGCAAGATAGTTAGAGGCCTTTCGATGTTTTTGACTTCAACTGGAATGAGATCAGACTCATTGGTCAGGAGCCCAGGGGGAGTTGTGGATATGCTCCTTTCATCATGCATTTGATAGAGCAAGTGACACAGCAGCAGTTTGAATGTGATGTCAAGCATACTGGTTTGCAAGTCAAGGCAGTGAAGACCCCAGCTCAGAGAACCACAAGGGCTTCCACCAGAGGCACTACATCTTCTGTCACCACTCCTGCAGTTTCAGCTCCTAGTGGATCTTCTTTGCTGATTTTGCGTGCATTGAAGTCTATATTTGTCCTTTGCAAGAACAATGCAGCAGCGCATAAGAAAAACACCAAGAGACTCAAGGACATCCAGAGGCATTTGAACCTTTAGTGTTCCGATGATGAGGAGAGCGAGGACGAGATTGAAGACCCTTTTGCCCCAGCGCCTGATGAGTCAGAGTCTGAGGACGATGCCGAGGAGTCCGATTCAGAGGAGCCCAGATCAGAGGAGTCCGACTAGCTTTCCTTCTCTTTTTTCTTTTCCCTCCTTTGTGGTGCTTGATGCCAAAGGGGGAGAGAAGGACAAATCTATGTTATCGTCTTTGATGTTTGAAGCTATGGACTAGTGAACTTGGTCGTGTTTTGGTGGTCTATGGTTTATAACTTTGTGTTCGCTGAGTGTTGTCTTTTAAGATCTTTATCGTTGTTGCATGGGTTATTATGTTGACTTATTGGATGTCAATGCATTATTATTGCTTAATATACTTGCTTATCATGCTTATCCTGTCACATATGCATGTTATTCTCCTATGCAAAGATATAGAGGGAGCTCTCTCAATTCCTTTACTTCAAAATGTGCATTTGCTCTCAAGTCCTATCTTGAATGCACATATTGAGGGAGAGTTCATCCTATATCCCCTCTATTCATATGATTCGTAAATTTGTCTTTAATCGGGTTGTCATCAATCACCAAAAAGGGGGAGATTGAAAGTGCATCTAGGCCCCCTAATTTGTTTTTGGTTGATTAATGACAAACGATTAAAAAAGCTAACATGTCCAACTAGTTTATGAACAGATAAAAATCCTAAGAAGAGATCATCTACGTCCATCGAATACCCTCAAATTGGATTGAGTAAGAAAAACGGTAGCTTGTGTATGTATCTTATTTTCTTGAGTCATAGGAATGCTGTACTATTAAGAGGGATGCATTGATATTGGTCTAGAGATGGTCTTTATGCTCAGATGAATGATGGTTAGTCTCTTGAGAGGTTCAAAGTTTCCACCCGTGCATTGGAATGTGTTTGCTTTTAAATTCCTATCGAATATTCCGATGATAGGTCGGAAGTTCCGAAGTTTTAGACATTCCGATGTGTAGTTGTGTTCGAGTCCGAAGCCCTTAGAAGGGGTCGGATACTTCGATATTTTATATCCGAAGTTCTGATACCTGTTGTTTTTCGGTTAGGGTACTCTCTGTTGAGATCGGAAGTTCCGTTATCCCACATCGGAAGTTTCGATACGTGTTGTCTAGTAAAAAGGGTGCTCTCTATCAAGTTCGGACTGTCCGAAGTTTCATAGTCGGAAGTTCCGAAGTAGCTGGTTTCCATTTTAGGAACTCTCTGTTTGGTTCGGATGTTCCGATATCTCAGTTGGACATTCCAATGTTGACTTTGAAAGTTTTTGTCGAGTTCTCTCTGAGTCTGAGTGTTATTGGAAGTTCCGATGATGAGATCGGATATTCCGATGCATCTAGTTTTCGACCGTTGGAGCTTTCCAAGTTCTGGTAGTTTGTACACATCGAAAGTTCCGAAGTTAGGTTCGGAATTTCTGATGTGTGGCTGAGTGCGGGTATAACGGCTAGTTTTGAACCAAAACTATAAATACTCTCCCACCCTCTCCTTTTGAGGGTGACACACTTGCTTTGGCTGAACCTTTGAGCATCTTGAGCACATCCTAGAGCATACTTGAGCCCTCCTCTTCCTTGATCTTAGTGATCATCTAAAGAGTGAGAATTTGAAGTGTGATTGTGAGCTAGTCAAGAGTAAATCATTCATCTTGAGCACTAGAGAGCTTCTCCAAGATCAATACTTTGTGCATTTGTTACTCTTGGAGGTTGAAGGACTCCTAGACAGCTAGGCGTTGCTCACGAGCTCCCGGAGGTTGTGGGAAGCCGTGAGAAGTTTGTGAAGGCTCGTTTCGCCTCCGAAAGGGAAGGAACGAATAGTGGAACTGTAACACCCCAAATTTTTGCTTTTCATGAATTTAAATAAGATTTGACACTTTTGTGAATTTTTGGAATTTTCTGGGATTTATTTGGAATTTATTTGAATTTATTCCCTTTTGAAATAATTAAAGAATTTAATTTTGCAAATAAAATTTTGTTGGAAATATTTTATTTGGGTCCAAAATGTTCTAAAATATTTTCTAGAATTTTCCTGGAATTTATCTAATTGTTTTACTAATTTTAATGAATTAAATGAATTTCAGGGAATTAATTTGATTATTTAATCGCTGGAAAAACCCAAACTGGGTTTTACTGTTCATCCGACCGAGCCCAAAACCGAGTCAGAGTCGAGTCCGACCCGAGCCGCGTTCGAGCCGAACCCGGTTCCAACCTAACCTAAACCGCGTGACCGTTGGATCAAGATCCAACGGCCACGATCGCGCCACGTCACCCGAGCCCGACTCCGACCGAGCCAGCCAAGTCGCCGAGCCAGACCCGAGCCCAAACCCCGCAACCGTCGGATCTTGATCCGACGATCCACGTGGAGCCACGTCACCGAATCCGAATTGGATTCGGATTCCGCCGTCGTAACCGGGTGGACCTCGGTCTCCGCGCAATACACGGAAGACGAGGCCCCTATTTAAGGCGCCGCCGCCACCGGGTAGCCGACTTCCGTGCGCACCCGTAGCCCTAACCCACGTCACCTGAGCCGCCGCCGTTCGCCCGCTAGAGCTCGCCGTAATTGCGCTAGGTCTCCGCCGCGGTTATTCGTCGATTACGCCGCCGTCCGCCGTCCTCCGCCGCCGTTGAGCCCAGATCCAGAATCGCAAGGACAAGCCGCGTCGGAGGGTACCATTCATCTTGCCAGAAGCGCGAAGAAACGTCTTTCGGGAGGTCGTCGTCACCATCTCCGGCCGCCGTGAACCACCGTAGTGCCATCGTCATCCGCGAGCCTGGTGCACCGTTGGATCTTCATCAGACGGTCCAGATTGCGCCACGTCGCCCGAAGGTAATCACGATGCGATTTCTAGATCTGTTTCCAACCGTTGGATCTAGATCCAACGGCTTAGATTGAACCACGTAGCCTATGACCGCACCATGCTAGGGATGATCTCGGCCTTTAGATCTAGATCGTACGGTTAGGGTTAGCCACGTTGTAAACTCTAGATTGGATCTTGACCGTTATATCAGGATCGAACGGTCCAGATGGACCGAGCCGTTTTACACGCGTGAAACCCAGATCCGATCTGGGCCGTTGATTTTCAAATCAACGGCCGAGATTCAGCCACGTGGCCGGAAGGCTGACTGTCGCGGTCAGCACGGTCGCCGCCCGGTCACCGCTGACGTAACGCGTGACGTCAACGTGGGGCCCGCGTGTCAGCGGCCCAGCCAAACCGCACCATGACGTCAGCATGACGTCATGGTGGGGCCCAGCTATCAGCTGTCCTCAACCGTGCGTGATGACGTCACTACTGCCGTCATCCGAAGGGCCCACCTGTCAGTGAGACACGTGCGCCGTGGACCGGGTCCACGGTGGACCGAGCCAAACCGTGCGTCGGGTCCATGGACTCGAGGCGATGTGGCGGCCTCTGATTGGTCCACGTGTCATGCTGACGCAATAAATCATTTTCCGAAAAAGAAATTATTTATTTAATTCGGTTTATTGATTTCAAATTTAGATTCAAACTTCAAACGCTTATAACTTTTGCAATTTAACTCCGATTTGAGTGATTCAAATTTCTAAATTTGTATAAAATTGAGATCTACCTAATGGTGAATTTTATTTAATTTTTAGACCAAAGTTTTCTCTGTAATATTATTTGATTGATTATTTAAACTTTAAACGCTTATAACTTTTGCGTTTTAACTCTGATTTCGCCGATTCCAATTTCTAAAAATTCATAAAAAATATGCTCTCTCTGTTTATGGACTTCATTTGGATGTTTGGACACTTTTTATCTACTATTTTATTCATTTATTGCTATTTGCACGCGTTACGAGTAGACGTTGAGGTGCCCGAAGGCTTCGAAGGTGAAGTGTTGACCCAAGAGCCACCTCAGGACCAAGATCAAGTATTCTTTGAAGGCAAGTTGTGCTTTGACCATGTTGATCCCATTTCGAAATTAATTTGAATTAAATTATTGCATGCTAGTTCAATTATGGAATGCTTTAATTAATTTTGGGAGACTAGTTAATTGCCTAGTTGCTGTATGCCACCTTGACATAGATAATTGAATGCCATGAACCCCTTGTCACCCTAGTTGAGGATTAAATAGTTGGACAATATTAAATTGCCAACATGGGAATTTAGATCGTTGTAGTATATTGCTTAGACCTGCTACGTGCTCATGACATGATTGTGGACAATCAAATGTTAACATTGACTTAATGATATATTGAACCGTTTTGGAAAAGTATCATGTGTTGTGATGTTGATGGCACGTGGTGCATGGTAATCAACTAGGGGTTTGATAAATAGTTTTCGACCGTGGCATGTGGCAAGAATGATCGGGTGGGCCAGTTATGGCATCGGGAGCGATGGTTTGGTTCTTCAGGTAGTCTTGCCCTGGTCAACATAAGGACTTAACCTTGCAAGCCTTTGAACTGAGTTAATCATGCAACCGCATGTCCGTAATGGGACGGACCTAGTTGAGTAAGTTACTAATAACTTGCATGTGATACCTCGGGTGTCAACTACACCCTTTGTGTAGCTTGAAAGGGGAGCGTACCAGTGCGATGGCATGGTACCCGTCCAACGGTATGTCGGTCCCATACTTCGGCTTTGTTAAGGGAAGGGATGGTGTATGGCAAAAACCGAAAAGGTTCACTTGCGTAGTTAGCCATTTCCGAAAGGCTTTGTTACGATCACTCGCCCTTGTGGTGTTTGGCTGTTCTTGTGGGTAAAGTGCATAACCTCTGCAGAGTGAAAAATCTATTCGAATAGCCGTGTCCGCGGTATTGGACATTGCTCGGGGATTACAGTCAGGGGTTAGATTGTCTTGAAAATAACTTGAACTTGAGAGATTTGGTTTGGTTAAATGATGATGTTGATGGAAATGTGGATTAGGAATGGGACAGATGTTTATTTAACTCCTGGAAAAGCTATTGTTATTACAATGTTTCTATCGCTTTCGAATCTACTTATGTTATTTGTTAAATGCTGTTACTGCAAATGAACCATGAGCTATTCCTTTGTATTAAGCCATGCATGTAGCATATTAGTTGCATTCTGTGCATGACTTGCTGAGTACCAAGTACTCACCCTTGCCACAATACAACACCAGTTGAAGAAGAGTCTACACCAGCTTTGGAGGAGGAGCTCCAAGAGGAACCGTCTATCTAGGAAGCGAGCCCAGTCAGTTGCCTGTGGTATACTGGATGGCGCCACGAAGTCATCTTATTTTCCGCTGCTATTAATTCTCTCTTATTAAGTTTTCGCCCTGCGTGGCGTATATTTGTAACTTGACCTTAAGGTCGAGCAACCAGTTTGGTTAACTATTTAAAGTACCTTACTAATTCGTTGAGTATGATTGTGATATTTACCAATGTTGAGACTGTGTTCACTAGCGTGATCCTGGACTAGTGCTGAATACACAAAGGGTTCGGATTTGCAAATTCGGGTCCCGATAGGAACCAAACTTCAAGTGTGACCGAGGTTTGGGAGGGAAGGGTTGGAAAAGACCCGGCTCTTTGTGAGCCTCCTCAACGGAGACGTAAGATCCTCTCAGGATCCAAACTCCGGGAAACAAATTCTTGCCCCTTGTGTTTACGCTTTACTATTGGTGTCTTTCAAGTCTTATTAACTTACTTCCTTGTGCTTTCAAATAGACTAGAACAAGCCTTTGGACTAGTAGTCTTAATTTCAGTTCTCATTCTTCAGTTTTGATCGGATATTTCAAAACCATACCGGAAGTTCCGATATTATCGGAAGTTCCGATATTGGATCGGAAAGTCTGATACCTTTTCCGCTGCAACAAATTTCATTCGAAATTTCATTCCAATTATCACATATTTTCAAGTTGTCATGGGGGCGACTGTCCCTCGTGACTTCTGCTTCGTGGTGGAGCAAGTGAAGGGCATGGAGCTCGAGTTGGAGCTCTCCAGGGATAAGCAAAACCATGGTGGTTCAGGGGTTCCAGCGGCCCCCGGCGGGGGCCAGAAGAGGACTTTTGGTGGAGGAGGTGCGTCTTCTCAGCGACCCACCTTCAAGAAGTTCAAGGGGGGACAGGGTTCCTCCTTTGGGGCTAAGATGAAGCCGCCCCAGTCGTCTTCCTCGCGGGTGGCTGTTCGTCCTGCGCCAGGGTAGGGCATGATCTGTTTCAAGTGCGGTGGTAGAGACCATGCTGCGGAGTGTGGTTGGTCCGGGGTTTGCAACCATTGTGGCAAACCTGGCCATATGGGACGAGTCTACCGGATGAATCCCGGTAGCGTCATCAAGTGGGAGATGGTGGCTGCTCCTCCTACTCCAGCGGCGTCTTCCAGAGGGTCGGTGCAGATGCTGGCGGCCCCTGCTCCCCCGCCGCCCTCTGTTTGGGCACCACCGGCGGCCTACTCGTGCCCGCAGCCATTGGCTCCTCCTCAGTTGCTCCCACCGCCCCCAGCTTTGTTAGGGCATCAGCCGAGTGTCGGGGCTCCCACTGCCCCGGCGCCACCGGGAGTGTACGCCTTGCCAACCGCCGAGTCAGCTGGGCATCCAGAGGTGGTTTTAGGTACTTTGCTTGTGGATTCAGTTGATGTCTTTGTTCTGTTTGATCCCGGAGCATCCTATTCTTTTGTGTCATCTGAGTTTGCTAGTAGATCTAAGTTGGGAGTTCAGCGGATTTCTGAGTATGTGATAGTCAGTTCTCCTGGGGGTCTGATTGCTAGTTCTTTGGTTTGCCCGGGTTGCACTATCACCATTGATGATGAGGTTTTCTTTGCCAATCTTATGGTGATCCAGTTGGCTCCTTTTGATGTCATTTTGGGCATGGACTGGTTGCATCAGTACCGTGCGAAGATATGTTGCTTTTGGAAGACAGTTACCTTGCAGGCCCCGTCAGGGGTGGAGTTGACTTTTTAGGGTGGCAAACCCTCCAGTTCCATCTTTGCTTTGGCTAGTTAGTTTTCTGGTCGCCATTTGAGGCAGTTTGGCGTTCTCATGGCTGTTTCAGAGAAACCATCTTCTTCAGTTTTCATTGAGGAGATTCCTGTGGTGAAGGAGTTTGTTGATGTGTTCCCTGATGAGTTGCCTGGTTTGCCTCCTGTGAGGAGTGTGGAGTTCCGAATTGATCTTGTTCCTGGCACTCGACCTATTTCTATCTCTCCATATCGCTTGGCTTGTCCTTTTCAAGACGAGTTGAAAAAGCAATTGGAGGATTTGTTGGCCAAGGGTTTTATTCGGCATAGTGTGTCGCCATGGGGAGCACCCGTCCTCTTCGTTTCGAAGAAGGATGGTAGTTGGTGAATGTGCATTGACTATCGTGCTCTCAATCAAGTGACCGTCAAGAACAAGTATACATTGCCCCTCATTGAGGATCTGTTTGACCAACTGAAGGGAGCAAAGGTGTTCTCCAAGATTGATCTTCAGTCTGGTTACAATCAGATTCGTGTGAGGGAACAGGACATTGAGAAGACTGCCTTCTCCACTAGGTATGGGCACTATGAATTTAAAGTTATGTCTTTTGGACTAACTAATGCCCCTGCTGTCTTTATGGAGGCGATGAACAGTATGCTACACAAGTACCTTGATGAGTTTGTGGTAGTGTTCATCGATGATATTCTGGTTTGCTCTAAATCAGAAGAAGAACATGAGCAGCATTTGAGGCTTGTGCTGAATACATTGAGGGAGAACCAGTTTTATGCTAAGTTGAAGAAGTGCGAGTTCGAGATTTCAGAAGTGGGATTTCTTGGTCACATCATCAATCCAGAGGGCATATCAGTAGATCCTAGCAAAGTCTCAGTAGTTTTGGACTGGAAGATACCTTCTAATGTTAAAGAGGTGCGTAGTTTCCATGGGTTGGCTGGGTATTACCGGCGTTTTGTGCAGGACTTCTCCATCATTGCTAAGCCGCTTTCGCAGTTAACCCAGAAAGGGATGAAATTTCAGTGGACTGCAGAGTGTGAGCACAGTTTCTGCACTTTGAAGGAAAAGTTAGTGACTGCCCCTGTTCTTACCCTTCCCGAGCCTAGGAGGTGTTTCACTGTCTATTCCGATGCTTCTCGAATGGGACTTGGTTGTGTGCTCATGCAAGACGGCAAGGTGATTGCTTATGCATTGAGGCAATTGAAAAAAGCATGAGCAGAACTATCCTGTAACACCCCGGCATTTAATATGCCATAATGCTACCAAACATAGACTAAGCAACCTCTAAATACTACAAATACAAGTAAATTACAGCAAAGGCATGAATGCTAAAAAACCAAAATTTCGGCAGCATCTCCTTTGTTTTAACAAGAATTGAAGGAACAACAACATCATAGCAATATATGGCAATATAAGAGGCATCTAGAATAGCAATATTTAAAGGCATGACAACAATATAAGTCTAAATCCAAGCATTCAATGTCTCCATGAGTCAAACGAACAATAAGACTCTCATATCGCAAAGCTAAACCATAAATCACTAAGCATCACACTTAGTTTATTATCAAAACCCAAATGAATGACTTGTGGGAACAAATGAGTGTAGCTACGTGTAGAAGTGTGACTATTTCCCTTCCCCGCATGCCGGTCTCATGGTACCTAAAACAACAAGAAAGCACAAACGTGAGTTCAACACTCAGCAAGCATATTGCAATGGTACAAAAGAACAATTACATGGCTACAACAACTCACATCATGTCTATCATCTCATTCAGGATCACATATCAATATCATCATCATTATGTATACAATGCGATGTGATGCACATGTCTCCATGGAAACTCATACCGGTATGGTTGAGTACACACCGGTCGGCGTGCACCCTCTCCCCCCTTCCATCCAGAAGATGGACGGTGCCTACTCCTCGCTTCCATACACCGCGGTGGATGGAATCACGATGTAGGACTTACTCATTGGCTCTTTGGAATAGTTATAACTTTCTCACCGACCTTCCCCGGACTAGTTATGACTTTCTCACCGCCCCGGCCATGTATCATGCCATGTATGCAAACATGCCAACATCATAAATAACTTGTACATTAACACATGGCATCATAACATAATAAGCATATTCATCATATCATTGGCAATCATTAAGGCATGGCATGTGAACATATCATATATTCAATTTCAATCTCAACCAATCTAGCATCTACAACCCGCTACCCATTCCAATACACTTGCCTCAACCACGGGCGACGGATTGGCGAGAAGTAGAAGGCACTCCCAGGGTCACACCACCTGCACATAGGTACTACACACTAACAATCATGTCCACAAAACAGTACGCCAACACTCTTCTACCCCGACATCGCAAACTACTCGCAAAACCCAAAAACAGAGGTTCTGTCCCGTCGGGACAGCAGCATTCCAAAAGGCATAACTCAGGTTCTAAGACTCCGAATCGAATAAACGAGTACATTCTTACGTAGCTTAGGAAATTTCCTAACTTTTTATAAGTATATGGAAAGACTTATTCGGACTCTAAAGTGTTTTAATCTACAGAATACCGTGATCTGTTGCAATCACATCACAGATTTTAATACGTTCGGTAAAACGAGCATAACTTTCAAACGGCTGTGCGGAATTAGACGTTCTTTATACCCACTGAAAGGTATTGACGTTACCTAAAACTTCTTCAACAGGCGGCCAACCAAATTCCGAATCTAAATTGGCGAAAACCCAAACCCTAGGTCGACTACTCATGCTGCCCGAAACAGAGAACGTGGCAACTTCCAGATTTCGTCTAATTTACTCAATTCCAGTACCGCCAATTGATCTAAAAACATGATAATAACCCTTAGAACAGATCCTAGACCAACCCCATGGATCCCCGTGGCCATACCTTCACCCGACGACCGAAAACCCAACAGATCTCCTCCCGATTCGCGCGATCTCCTTCCTCGCTCCAAATCCACCGGATCTCCTCGTCGCGGAGCGCTCCAACGGATGGATCTTCGGGTTGGTGAGGTGGAGAACTCCCCTAGGGGCAGCAAGGGAGGTGGAGAGGTGATGGAGAGGTGGTGTCGCAACGGGGAGCAATGGAGGGGGGCGCAAGCAAGGGGGAGGGGGAGGTGGGGGTGGCGGCTAGGGCATTGAGGGGTGGGCACAACCAGCAGGGGTGGGGCGCACATATGGGCTGGAGGAGGCCCCCAACCAGGTCTCCTACTCTTAAAAGGACTCAAACTCTTCCCCACCAAGGCCCACGATCCTTTCCCCTAGGCCCTAACTCCCCCGGAAAGGCCCAAATCCTCGGAAACGGCCCAAAAACGCAAATAAACCTCATACCGCATGGTTTCAACCTCCAATTCCATATTTCATAATGGTTTTGACCTCAACATTCACATTTTATAAGGTTACGACACTCCGTGGTGTCACATTCTCCCCCCCCCTTCAACAGTATTCGACCTCGAATCAAAGACGCACCAATACGCAACCCAGTAAAGCAAAAGATAGCTAGGTTTCACTTCACATACCTGAGGCGAAAAGCTTGGGATACTTCTCGCGCATGCGAGACTCCAGCTCCCAAGTCGCTTCTCTCTCGGTTTGATGTGTCCACAGGACTTTGACGAACTTGAGCGTCCGGTTCTTCATCACTCGCTCCGAAGTTCCCAGAATTTTCACAGGACGGGACTCGAAGGTGAGGTCCTGCTCAAGCACTATTGGTTCCAACGAAACCACCAACTCCATATCATGCAAGTATTTCCTCAACATCGAGACATGGAACACATTATGCACTCCTTGCATTGACTCCGGTAGCTCCAGACGATAGGCCAGCTTACCAACTCGGGCGATGATAGGAAATGGCCCAACATACCTCGGACTGAGCTTTCCCTTGGTGCCAAATCAAACCACACCCTTAGTGGGAGATACTCGCAAGAGTACGCTATCACCCACCTCAAACTCACATCAGCATAGCTTTTCTGTCTGCTCTGCGCTGCAAGAAGGTTCTGCCGTACCTCCGCCACGCGATCAACAGTCTGCTGAACCCAATCCGGTCCAAGAACTGCTCTCTCGCCCACTGCGTCCCAACAAAGTGGCGATCTGCACTTTCGGCCATACAATACCTCATAAGGAGCAGCCCGGATGCTGGAATGGTAGCTTTTATTATAGGCAAACTCTACTAGAGGCAAATGATCTTCCCAACTACCTTTCCAAGCCATCACACAGGCCCTGAGCATGTCCTCCAAAGTCTGAATGGTACGCTCAGACTGCCCATCCGTCTGAGGGTGGAAAGCGGTACTAAGGCGAAGCTGTGTACCCAAAGCACTCTGCAAACTCTCCCAAAATTTTGAAACAAATTTCGCATCCCGATCAGAGATAATGGTCTTAGGTACCCCATGCAGTCTCATAATCTCCCGCACGTAGATGGGAGCCAACTCGCTCGCTGAATGGGTAGTGCGGATGGGAATGAAGTGTGCAAACTTGCTAAGATGGTCCACCACAACCCAAACAGCATCCTTCCCTCGTGGAGTACGAGGTAGGCCAACCACGAAATCCATGGAGATGTCATCCCATGGCCACACAGGAATCTCCAATGGCTGCAACAGACCAGCAGGGCGCTTGTGTTCGGCCTTGATCTTCTGACAAATCCCACAAGACGCCACATACTTGGCAATATCCACTCTCATCCTTTTCCATCAGAAATCTTTTTTCAAATCCCTGTACTTCTTGGTCTCCCCAGGATGTACCGTGTACAGGGTGTGATGAGCCTCTTTCAGAATATCCTCTTTCACTTGGGATTTCTGAGGCACGCACAGACGACCCTGAAACCTCAAAGCTCCCACATCATCAACGGTAAAGTCTCCAGACTTGCCATCTTCAAGGCGCTTCCTCACCTGCTAGAGCAAACGATCATGTTGCTGTGCCTCCCACACCCGCTCGGGAATCGCTGACTCAAGAATCAATTGAGTTTCAGCTTGCACGGTCCCCGCAAGGCAGAAGGAGACTCCCAATACCTCAAAATCAGCAACAAGACAATCCATGACAGGGGGCATTGTCTTGCGACTAAGAGCGTCAGCCACCACATTTGCCTTACCCGGATGGTACTGGATAGTGAGGTCATAATCCTTTATCAATTCCAGCCACCTCTCTGCCTCAAGTTCAAATCTTTCTAAGTAAAGATGTACTTGAGGCTCTTGTGATCAGTGAAGATATCACAAGACTCACCATACAGATAGTGCCTCCATATCTTCAATGCAAACACCACAACAGCTAGCTCAAGATCATGTGTGGGATAGTTCTGCTCATGCTTTTTCAGCTGCCTCGATGCATAAGCAATCACCTTGCCATCTTGCATGAGCACACAACCAAGTCCCAAACGAGAAGCATCAGAATAAACAGTGAAGCGCTTCCCAGGCTCGCGAAGGGTAAGAACAGGAGCAGTCACTAATTTCTCCTTCAAAGTGCAGAAACTGTGGTCACACTCTGCAGTCCACTGGAATTTCATCCCCTTCTGAGTCAGCTGCGAAAGTGGCTTGGCAATAATAGAGAAATCCTGCACAAAACGCCAATAGTAGCCAGCCAACCCAAGGAAACTACGCACCTCTTTGACATTGGAAGGCCTCTTCCAATCCAAAACTGCTGAGACTTTGCTAGGATCTATGGATATGCCCTCTGGATTGATGATGTGGCCAAGAAAACCCACTTCTGAAATCCAGAACTCACACTTTTTCAGCTTAGGAAAGAACTGATTCTCCCTCAAGGTACTCAGCACAAGCCTCAAATGCCGCTCATGCTCCTCTTCTGATTTAGAGTAAACCAGAATGTCATCGATGAGCGCTACCACAAACTCATCAAGGTACTTGTGTAGCATATTGTTCATCGCCTCCATAAAAACAGCAGGAGCATTAGTTAGTCCAAAAGACATAACTTTAAATTCATAATGCCCATACCTAGTGGAGAAAGCAGTCTTCTCAATGTCCTGCTCCCTCACGCGAATCTGATTGTACCCCGACTGAAGATCAATCTTGGAGAACACCTTTGCTCCTTTCAGTTGGTCAAACAGATCCTCAATGCGAGGCAAAGGATACTTGTTCTGGATTGTCAATTGATTAAGAGCACGATAATCAATGCACATACGCCAACTTCCATCCTTCTTCGAAACGAAGAGGACGGGTGCTCCCCAAGGTGACACACTGCGCCGAATAAAACCCTTGCCCAACAAATCCTCCAACTGCTTTTTCAACTCGTCTTGAAAAGGACGAGCCAAGCGGTATGGAGAGATAGAAATAGGTTGAGTGCCAAGAACAAGATCGATACGGAACTCCACATTCCTCATAGGAGGTAAACCAGGCAACTCATCAGGGAACACATCAAAAAACTCCTTCACTACAGGAATCTCCTCAATGGAAACTGAAGAAGATGGCTTTTCTGACATAGCCATGAGGAAACCCAACTGCCTCAAGCGGCGACCAGAAAACAGACTAGCCAAAGCAAAGATGGAACTGGAAGGTATTCCACCCTGAAAGGTCAACTCTACCCCTGACAGGGCCTGCAAGGTAACCGTCTTCCAGAAGCAACAGATATTAGCACGGTACTGATGCAACCAGTCCATGCCCAAAATGACATCAAAAGGAGCCAACTGAATCACCATAAGATTGGCAAAGAAAACCTCATCATCAATGGCAATGGTGCAACCCGGGCAAACCAAAGACCTAGCAATCAAACCCCCAGGAGAACTGACTATCACAGACTCAGAAATCTGCTGAACTCCCAACTTAGCTCTACTAGCAAACTCAGACGACACAAAGGAATAGGATGCTCCAGAATCAAACAGAACAAAGGCATCAAATGAATCCACAAGCAAAGTACCTGAAACCACCTCTGGATGCCCGACTGACTCGGCAGTCAGCAAGGCGTACACTCTTGGTGGCGCCGGGACAGTGGGAGCCCCGACTTCCGGCTGATGCCCCAACAAAGCTGGGGGCAAAGGAGGCATCTGAGGAGGATCCGACGGCTACGGGCACCAGTAGGCTGCTGGTGGCGCCCAAGCATAGGGCAACTGAGGAGCAGGAGCCACCATCATGTGCACCGATCCTCTGGAAGACGCCGCTGGAGTGGGAGGAGAAGGCACCATCTCCCACTTGATGATGCTACTGGTATTCATCCGGCAGACTCGTCCCATGTGGCCAGGCTTGCCACAATGGTTGCAACTCCCGGTCCAACCACACTCCGAAGCACGGTGCTCACCACCGCACTTGAAACAAATCATGCCCTACCCGGGCATAGGATGAACTGCCGCTCGCGAGGAAGACGACTGGGGCGGCTTCATCTTAGCCCCTGAGGAGGAGCCCTGTCCTCCCTTGAACTTCTTGAAGGTGGGTCGCTGCGAAGACCCACCACCTCCACCAAAGGTCCTCTTCTGGCCCCCGCCTAGGGCCGCAGGAACCCCTGAACCACCCGGGTTTTTCCAATCCCGGGAGAGCTCCAACTCGAGCTCCATGCCCTTCACCTGCTCCACCACGGAGCAGAAGTCACGAGGGACAGTCGCCCCCATGACAACTCTGAACTCCTGGTTGAGGTCTCTACGGAACCTCCTCGCTTTCTCCCTGTCATCGGCTACCACAGCCGGCACGAAGCGCACCACGCTGTTGAACTCTACCTCATACTCTGCCACCGACCTCTTTCCCTGGGAAAGAGTCGTCAGAGTATGCTCCATCCGCTCAAGGAAGGACTCTGGGTAGAACTTGGCTCGGAAGCGAGCCACAAAGTCCTCCCAGGTGACCGGACCAAGCGCGGGGGCTCTAGCAGCCAGAACCCCCTCCCACCAGATATCAGCTTGGCCCTTCAGCTAAAAGGCCACAAAGCGAGCCCTCTGGACGGAGGTCAACTCTAGGACCTCAAACTGCCGCTCCATGTACCGCAGCCAGTCTGCGGACTGGATCGGTGTGCCCTCTCCATCAAAAGTGCCAAGACGGAGGGACATCCACTCCCGAAGACTCATCCTCGGCTCCGGCACAGCGGGGGCAGCAACTGGGGCCGCTGCAGGGGGAGGCACAACAGCAGGGGCTGCCCGCAACTGCTGGCGTAGCTCCTGAACCTCCCTCTGTAGAGCCTAAACTAAGTCTGCATTGGCGGCGGGTACCTCAGCCCCTGACTGTGCCGCCGGGAGCTCCTCCTGCGCTAGCCCATGAGCATTGAGCGAAGCGCTACCCTCAGCTATAAACTACGCAACTCCCTGAGAACCTCGCCCCTGGCCTCCACGGCCACGGCGACCACGGCCTCTACCCCTCGGCATGGCTGCTACAGTCGGACAACCATCCAATCACATAAACATAAGCACAACATCATATAATCAAGAACAAAGATCAAACATCATCATAGACATAATTTTCATTAAATAATCAAGCGCAATGCAATGATGAACCAAAATCCCAACCTACTTTGTAACCACGTGTGTCAAATTTTAAATTACTTATTCCACTTTTGCAAGTTTTAATGTTGCTATCCTATGACAAAGTTTTAGTTAAAACCTAAGCCATGTTTCTAAGTTATTCCACATCACATTTTAGTTGTAACCTAAGGTATGACACTAAAAATACACATTCCAAGGACCTACAGCCCGCTCTGATACCAACTGTAACACCCCGGCATTTAATATGCCCGAATGCTACCAAACATAGACTAAGCAACCTGTAAATACTACAAATACAAGTAAATTACAGCAAAGGCATGAATGCTAAAAACCAAAATTTCGGCAGCATCTCCTTTGTTTTAACAAGAATTGAAAGAACAACAACAGCATAGCAATATATGGCAATATAAGAGGCATCTAGAATAGCAATATTTAAAGGCATGATAGCAATATAAGTCTAAATCCAAGCATTCAATGTCTCCATGAGTCAAACGAACAATAAGACTCTCATATCGCAAAGCTAAACCATAAATCAATAAGCATCACACTTAGTTTATTATCAAAACCCAAATGAATGACTTGTGGGAACAAATGAGTGTAGCTACGTGTAGAAGTGTGACTATTTCCCTTCCCCGCATGCCGGTCTCATGGTACCTAAAACAACAAGAAAGCACAAGCGTGAGTTCAACACTCAGCAAGCATATTGCAATGGTACAAAAGAACAATTACATGGCTACAACAACTCACATCATGTCTATCATCTCATTCAGGATCACATATCAATATAATCATCATTATGTATGCAATGCGATGTGATGCACATGTCTCCTTGGAAACTCATACTGGTATGGTTGAGTACACACCCGTCGGTGTGCACCCTCTCCCCCCTTCCACCCCGAAGATGGAGGGTGCCTACTCCTCGCTTCCATACACCGCGGTGGATGGAATCACGATGTAGGACTTACTCATTGGCTCTCTGGAATAGTCATAACTTTCTCACCGACCTTCCCCGGACTAGTTATGACTTTCTCACCACCCCGGCCATGTATCATGCCATGTATGCAAACATGCCAACATCATAAATAACTTGTACATTAACACATGGCATCATAACATAATAAGCATATTCATCATATCATTGGCAATCATTAAGGCATGGCATGTGAACATATCATATATTCAATTTCAATCTCAACCAATCTAGCATCTACAACCCGCTACCCATTCCAATACACTTGCCTCAACCACGGGCGACGGATTGGCGAGAAGTAGAAGGCACTCCCAGGGTCACACCACCTGCACATAAGTACCACACACTCACAATCATGTCCATAAAACAGTACGCAAACACTCTTCTACCCCGACATCGCAAACTACTCGCAAAACCCAAAAACAAAGGTTTTGTCCTGTCGGGACAGCAGCCTTCCAAAAGGCATAACTCGGGTTCTAAAACTCCGAATTGAATAAACGAGTACATCCTCGCGTAGCTTAGAAAATTTCCTAACTTTTTCTAAGTATATGCAAAGACTGATTCGGAATCTAAAGTGGTTTAATCTACAGAATACCGTGATCTGTTCCAATCACGTCACAGATTTTAATATGTTCGGTAAAATGAGCATAACGTTCAAACGGATGGGCAGAATTGGACGTTCTTTATACCCACTGAAAGGTATTGAAGTTACCTACAACTTATTCAACAGGCGGCCGACCAAATTACGACTCTAAATTGGCGAAAACCCAAACCCTAGGTTGACTGCTCATGCTGCCCGAAACAGAACGTGGCAACTTCTAGATTTCATCTAATCTACTCAATTCCTGTACCGCCAATTGATCTAAAAACATGATAATAACCCTTAGAACATATCCTAGACCAACCCCAAGGATCCCCGTGGCCATACCTTCGCCCGACGACCGAAAACCCAACGGATCTCCTCCCGGTTCGCGCGATCTCCTTCCTCGCTCCAAATCCACCGAATCTCCTCGTCGTGGAGCGCTCCAACGGATGGATCTTTGGGTTGGTGAGGTGGAGAACTCCCCTAGGGGTAGCAATGGAGGTGGAGAGGTGGTGGAGAGGTGGCGGCGCAATGGGGAGCAAGGGAGGGGGGCGCAAGCAAGGGAGAGGGGGAGGTGGGGGTGGCGGCTAGGGCATTGAGGGGGGGTGCAACCAGCAAGGGTGGGGCGCAGATATGGGCTGGAGGAGGCCCCCAACCAGGTCTCCTACTCCTAAAAGGACTCAAACTCTTCCCCACCAAGGCCCACGACCCTTTGCCCTAGGCCCAAACTCCCCCGGAAAGGCCCAAATCCCCAGAAACGAAAATAAACCTCATACCGCATGGTTTCAACCTCTAATTCCATATTTCATAATGGTTTTGACCTCAACATTCACATTTTATAAGGTTACGACACTCCGTGGTGTCACATATCCCACTCATGATCTTGAGCTAGCCGCGGTGGTGTTCGCATTGAAGATATGGAGGCACTATTTGTATGGTGAGTCTTGTGATATCTTCACTGACCACAAGAGCCTCAAGTACATATTTACCTAGAAAGATTTGAATTTGAGGCAGAGGAGGTGGCTAAAGTTGATAAAGGATTATGACCTCACCATCCAGTACCATCCGGGCAAGGCAAATGTGGTGGTTGACGCAAGACAATGCCCCCTATCATTGATTGTCTTGTTGCTGATTTTGAGCGATTGGGAGTCTCTTATTGTTTTGCGAGGACTGTACAAGCTGAAATGAAATTGATTCTTGAGTCAGCGATCCCCGAGCGTGTGCGAGAGGCACAACAGGATGATCAATTGCTGCAGCAGGTGAGGAAACGCCTTGAGGATGGCAAGACTGGAGACTTTTCCATTGATGATGTTGGAGCTCTGAGGTTTCAGGGTCGCCTTTGTGTACCTCAGAAATCCCAAGTCAAAGATGATATCTTGAAAGAGGCTCATCGGACCCCGTACACAGTCCATCCTTGGGAGACCAAGATGTACAGGGATTTGAAAAAAACTTCTGGTGGAAAAGGATGAGAGTTGATATTGCCAAGTATGTGGCATCTTGTGGGATTTGCCAGAAGATTAAGGCTGAACACAAGCTCCCCGCTGGTCTGTTGCAGCCATTGGAGATTCCTATGTGGCCTTGGGTTGACATTTCTATGGACTTCGTGGTTGGCCTACCTCATACTCCACGAGGGAAGGATGCTGTTTGGGTTGTGGTGGATCGTCTTAGCAAGTCCGCACACTTCATTCCTATCCGCACTACCAATTCAGCGAGCGAGTTGGCTCCCATCTATGTTCGGGAAATTGTGAGACTGCATGGCGTGCCCAAGACGATTATCTCTGATCGGGATGCGAAATTTGTCTCAAAGTTCTGGGAGAGTTTACAGAGTGCTTTGGGTACACAGCTTCGCCTTAATACCGGTTTTCACCCTCAGACTGATGGGAAATCTGAGCGTACCATTCAGACCTTGGAGGATATGCTCAGGGCCTATGTGATGGCATGGAAAGGTAGCTGGGAGGATCACTTGCCACTGGCAGAGTTTGCTTACAATAATAGCTATCATTCCAGCATTCGGGCTGCCCCTTATGAAGTGCTTTATGGCCGGAAGTGCAGATCGCTGCTTTGTTAGGATGCAAGAGAGAGCGGTCCTTGGACCAGATTGGGTTCAGCAGACTGTTGACCGGGTGGCAGAGGTACGGCAGAACCTTCTTGCAGCTCAGAGTAGACAGAAAAGCTATGCTAATGTGAGAAGGCGAGATCTAGAGTTTGCGGTGGGTGA
This sequence comes from Rhipidocladum racemiflorum, assembly GCA_036346355.1. Taxonomy (NCBI): domain Eukaryota; kingdom Viridiplantae; phylum Streptophyta; class Magnoliopsida; order Poales; family Poaceae; genus Rhipidocladum; species Rhipidocladum racemiflorum. Next base: position 42,459,517 of record CM070577.1, on the reverse strand, counting down.
TAGTGTACTCTTGCGAGTATCTCCCACCAAGGGTGTGGTTCGATTTGGCACCAAAGGGAAGCTCAGTCCGAGGTATGTTGGGCCATTTCCTATCATCGCTCGAGTTGGTAAGTTGGCTTATCGCTTGGAGCTACCAGAGTCCATGCAGGGAGTCCACAATGTGTTCCATGTTTCGATGCTGAGAAAGTACTTGCAAGACCCGAAGTTGGTGGTTCCGTTGGAACCATTAGTGCTTGATCAGAACCTCACATTTGAGTCCCGTCCTATGAAAATTCTAGGGAATTCAGAGCGAGTGTTGAAGGACAGGACGCTCAAGTTTGTCAAAGTCCTGTGGTCGCATCAAACTGAGAGGGAAGCGACTTGGGAGTTGGAGTTTCGCATGCGCGAGAAGTACCCCGAGCTTTTCACCTCAGGTATGAAATGTGAAGCCTAACTATCTTTTGTTTTGCTTGGTTGCGTTGTGGTGTGTCCTGTTTAAGGGGGGAGAATGCAACACTACGGATCGACGGTGTGAGTCATTTCCGATGTCGGCATGACGGTACGATTTTGTAGCATGTTTTTGGGCCTTTTTCCATGAGTTTGGGCCTTTTCGGGGAAGAATTTGGGCTTTCGGGGGAGTTTGGGCCTAGTAGGAGCTAATTGGGCCTTAGGGGGGATGATGTGGGCCGTTGGTGGGGGAGTCTTTGGGCCTTTGGGGGGAATTTCTAGCAAAGATGGGCTCCATGCGCTAGCCCCCCTTGGTGCGCCCCCCACTTTTTGCCCCAACCCTAGCCGCCGCCCCCCACTCCCCTTTGGCGCCTCCACCCTTCCCTTTCCTCCCCACCACCTCTAGCCAGCCCTAGGCGAGTTCCACCCCATCCCCTTGCTTCCACGCCCCTCCTCTTTGCTGTCCTCGCCATTAGGGAGCTCAGCGACGAGAGGATCCGGCGGGATTGGCGCGTGGAAGGAGATCGGGCGACCGGGAGGAGTTTTCATCCATGGTTGTGAATGAGAGTGAGTCAGTAAGAGTAGGCACTCTCCACGGGATGGAAGGGTAAGAGGGTGCACACCGACGAGTGTGCACTTGGCAATACCGGTATGTGCTAAGAAAAGAGACATGTGCATTGCATTGCATGAATGAAGATGTTATGATATGTTTATGAAGATGAATTATGAGATTCTTATGATGATGTGATATGATATGAAATAATGATGTTATTGATTACTGTTGTTGCTCTATTCCATTGCAATACACTTTGCTTAGTGATGAACTCACGCTGGTTGTTTTATGTTGTTTTAGGTACCATGAACTCGGCATTCGGGAAAGGGAGTTAGCGTCACGTATACACTTAGATTCATTCATCTAGACTACTACACACTCTCATTCGTAGATGTGATGCTTATTTTATTGCGCTAAATTTGGATTATGCTTTAGTGTGTGCTTGGATTTATTGTTCACTTCGTATTTGGTTCTTGGAACTTTGAATTCATTATTCTGGGCTTGAAATGATATTATACCTCCTGTTAGTGCTATTTTAGATGTCATCTATTATGCTATTGTGATATGATAATAATGTTGTTGCTTCAAACCATGGAAAAACAAAGGTTATGCTGCCGAATTTTTGATTAAACAATTAGCGTAGTTGCTGTAATTTATTGATAATTATGTGTTGTTGGTTGTGTCTAGAGCTGTTTGGGTGACATTCATGGCATACTAGGTGCCGGGGTGTTACAATATTATTATATGAGTTCCCATATGTATAACAATGATGGCTCTTCCAGTGCCAACTATGACAGCATTGTTTCCGATGATAGTCATAATATTTATAGTTTTCTTAGTCATAGTCTAAAAATATTTAGTCTCCCAAAGAATTGAATTTGTGGTGCAACTGTCTAAAAAATAGATTTCATCCTCTGCCATTGATTGTACAACTGTTCTATACTTAGGAAATAAATCCAATCAAACAATTGTTGCATTAGGAACATATTAAATATAGAACAAACATAACATAATTGAACAAATATCCTAAGAAATAACACTTTATTTTATTTTAGCTAATAATTGCTCAATAGGAGTATAGATCATTGTTCATTCAAGAACATAGTCACTAAACTGATAAATGAGACTCTTAAGGAGATTCACATGGAAAAATATGACATCAACTATCTAATGAAAAAGGGGCAACAATGAGACTACTGCAAGTCTCCATATAAATCATGTATGTCCTCTTGGGAACTATCGGCATTCTTCTAGAACTCTTTGAGCTAAATCCTAAGGTCGTCTTCATCCATGGGAGAGTCTCCATATTCAACAAGGTCCTCTCTAAACTCTAACATGGGGTCAAGGACTTTTTCATCTTCCTTCTCGATTTCTTTCTCAATAATAGGTTGAGTGATGAAGTGTGCCTCAACCTTATTTCCTCGATTCTTTTGGAATCTCCTAGTGGATTGCGTGTAAAGTTCGACCAAATGCTTTGGGGTGCGCAAATACGTGAGCAATGGCTAGCGCATCCAACCATAAAGTATGGCTAAGGTGGGTTTATAGCCTTATTGGCTAAGCTTTGCTTCTAGGAGCTTCTTGATCCCTTTCCTTTCACTTTCCACTTCGGTTTTTGTCGGGACCCGAATCTGCAAATCCGGACCCTCTGTGTATTCTGTACTAGTCCAGGATCACGCTAGTACACACAGTTAAACAGGGATGAAGTACCACAATCATACACAGCGGAATTAATAATAAAGTACTTCAAACATTAAATAAACTGGTTACAAGACCTTAAGGTCAACTTACAAATAGTCTCACACGCAGGCTTACAATAACAAAAGTAAATAAACAAAGCCGGAATGAAGAACGTTGGTGACTCCCATCAAGATGCCACGAGGCAACTGACAAGGTTCAACTCCTAGATAACTGCCTCCTCGTGGAACTTCTCCTTCTTCGAAGTTGTAGTCTTCTCCTCAACTGATGATTGTGTTGAAAGCAAGGGTGAGTATACAACATACTCAGCAAGTCATGCACAGAGATGCAATCCTATTACTATATGCATGGCTTCTTCCAAAGGAAGGGATTAAGTGGTTAATTTGCATCAAACAGCGTTTTGCTTTGATTAAATAATCTTAATAGATTCAAAAGCTGTAAAACCTTATTATATAATAAGTCATCAATCTCTTTTCGAATAGTTTGGCACAAAGCCTTAAATCACTTTAGCAATTACCAGTTATCATGTAGAACCAAAAAGGTACCTACACTTCACATCATCACGTGGCAAGATTACACTGATTCCAAAATTCATTCCGTATATCATTAGTCAATATTATTTTACCATTTGAAACACATTTCACGTAAGCATGGCTAAGCAACTATTCACGGTCTAGCCTCCCGTGTTGGCACAATATTAACATCCAACTAAATAAGTCAACTTAAGGTGACAATGGATATATGGCATAAAAATATTATCATCAAGGGTGGAATTAACAAATAGGTTGATTAGCTATTTTACCCAAATTAACTTATTCACTTTAATCAATATAGCATGCATAATTTAAATCAGAATACATTTCAAAAACTAGGAGCAATATGGTCAAAGCACAACTTGCCTTCGTAAAACAGCGAGTCTTGGTCTGGATCTTGATCTTGATCCTGAGCTTCGCTTCCAACAGTGTCACACAACTCGACGTCTACGCGTGGCAAATAAAGAACCAAATAAAAACTCGGAACAATGTATAAACACACATTCGAAAACAATGCTACAAACCAAACTAGCTTATAACCCCCATGCAAATTTCTAGATAAATATTTTAGCATTTTGTAAGATTTATAAAATTTATTTTGGAATTTTTGGACGTATAGTTTAAAAGATACAAAATTCGTAAGTTTAGACTTTCCGCGAATAATTTAGCAGTACAAATTTATTCATAAAATTTCATAAAAATTACTGTAGAAAGGTATTAATTTCTACTAATTAACAAAATTTGTTACATGCAGTTTGGAGCTAGAACAAATTTGTAGCGAAAAAGACAAAATTCACAATTTCTAGAAACTAACACGTACAAACTAACTTTTAGTTTTCCTGCATGGCACTATTCATGGCGTATATGCATATAATCTTGATCAGCTTGGCTCAAGAGAACTTGCTACGGACGACTGAAAAAAAAACAAACAGACGCCTTATACGAATCAATGTAAACACGTATTCACATGTACAGCCGAGTATATTTTTGTATACATGCAAGCTGTTGTCTAATATATATACGTGCGACACACCCTAATATACACACTAGCGTATATATAAAAACACGCATACGTCTAACAAGCTTACGTACTAATATTTAAACACACACGTAAATACACGACGAGATCTACCGATCAGTAAAGATAGAGCACGCACGAAAGAAGAAATTAATACTACCGATCGGCAGTAGCAATGACGGCGGCGACGCGGGGAAAGGCGACGACGATGACGGCGGCAACGACGACGTAGACGATGGTGGCGTACACGGCGGCAACGAGGTAGATGACGGCGACGGCGACCAAGGGCGACGACTCCGACAACGGCGGCGACGACGGTGTACACGGCGGCGACGACGATGGCTACGGCGGTGAAGGGTGGCGTGCAGTGTAGCCGGTGAGCAGTAGCACAGATCAACAAGCGCGGAAGGAGGCGAGATCGGAGATCAGGGTCGACGGCGACTATTCTAGTACGCACCAGAGCGCTCGTCGCTGGAGACGAAGGAGTAGCAACCAAAAGAAAAAAAAAACTCTCTGGAATGGTATGGCTAAAGGATGGAAAAAAAATGGCTGGAAGCATGGAATGGCTAATTGTGTACATGGCTAAAGAAATGATCAAACCTTGCACTAGTAACAGACGAATGAGTCTTGCGGCTGGAAGGAAAAAAAAATAGATTGTGTACGTGACCAAAAGCGACTAGTAACAGACGAATGAATTTTACTAGTAACTGACGAAATAAAGGAGCGTCGGATGGAAGAAGAAGAATCGACTGGAAAAGTTAATGGAAACCGTCGGAGAAAATCAAGCGTCCATCACGCACGTAGGTAAAAAAAAACTTAGTTGGTTGGGACCTTTGGCATGAAGCATTCTGTCACATGTTCATGTTCTCGTGGAAGTCCTTCGGAGCCATTTTCTATATACACATATACGTGACTATTAGAAACCATATAAATGCAAACCTAATATGGTTAAAAAGAAATAATAAAAAGGTTCCAAAAATCACGAAAAATTCTTCTAAAATATTAGGAACTATTTAGAACTTAATAGAGTCAATTTTGTGATTTTTCGACGTATGGATTTTTCTGTAGAAATTTATTTAGAGACTCAGACACCTGTACCGATTTTTATAAAATCAACGACGTACGTTATATAACATATTTTTCAAAAATATTTGAAGCGAACACTCTCGTCTACCAATTATCTTAATTATAAACGAATTTTTAGATTTTATGCTTATGCAAAAATGCATGATCTTTATTTTAAGTGATTATTTCAATAACTAGAATTCAAATTAATTCCAGAAAATTCCAAATAATTCCAGAAACGCACTAAATATATTAAAAGCAAATTTTGGGATGTTACAGTTTTCTTCTTCCTTTCTAAGCTTTACCATTCTTCCACTTATCCCCTTTATGCCTTTGGACCTTTCCACGGTCTCGGCAATTGCTAGACTTTGAGTATTTGCATGTACTTTAGGCATTGCATGACGCCCATTAGAAAGGATATGATGATTCTTCACTAGGAGTTCATCATGCTTTTCTACTTCTAGTAGAATGCATATAAACTTAGAGTACTTCTGTTACTAGGCATGACGATACTATTATTGCAGTATCCTCATATTGGGGTGGAAGGTGCACAATATCTTGTTGATCATTTCAACATTAGTAACTTTTAGTTATAGAATATTAGTTTGGTGACAAACTTGTGCATGGCAAAGTTATATGCTTCCACAGTCCTAAAATCCTGACTGCGTGGGAGGGTCCATTCGCATTGTGCTTCTGGCAATAGGACGGATCTTTTTTGGTTATATCGTTCCTTTAGGGAATTTATAGTACCAGCATGTCCTCCTTCATTAAATATTCAGCCTTCAAATCTGCATGGAGATAGTACCTTAAGAAGTGTAGAGCCGCACACTCAATTATTTCATAAAGATGAAGGGACAGAGGTGACTAATTCCCCATCTCATTTGGGGCAGAAAACAAATTGACATCTCAATGTGATACATCCCTTTCCATTTTTGGCAACTTTGGGAAGAGTAGAGGTATCAGCTTTAGGATGGGAAATAGCATATCCAAGAGATCGACCTGTCATATTAATCTTGGTATCTATTGCCCAGGTAAGGTAATTGCTACCATTCAAGGCAAGCTCAGTAAACTTCCTCTTCGTGATGCCCGACATATCATGTATGCAAACAATATTGAATTTTACTATTGGTAAAATATTATATTGCATGTATATCATTGAATTAGTAAAGTTTGGTATACATCTATTCAATATATAATTATCTAAAATTCCCATAATTTTTTAATCATTTTTCATAATTTTCTACTAATTATCAAACAATTTTTAGAATTAGCAAGTAAAAAAAATTATAGCATATATAGACATGGAATAATGCCAAGAAAAATAATTCCAGAGATACGAAGATTCCAATACATTATCTATAATTCTCCTAGTAGTTTTCGTAATTTTCTACTATCTACTAATTATCAAATAATTTTCAAAATTACCACATAACAGAAAAATAAATTTCATTGCATATAAATATGGAATAATGCTAGGAATAATAATCTCAAAGATATGGAGCTTCCAATATTTGCTATGTCTAGGGTTCAATAATTTACAAAAGCCATATAAATAGAAAAATCAATTTATGAATTTATTATAATTTTTCAAAATTTATTAGCTATTTTTCAATATTACTGAAAACTTTAGGGTCCAAAATGTAAAATTTGTTAACTCGATAATTTTTTTATAATTATAAAAAATTTCATAGGCTAAATTGCAAAGAAGGAATTTGTAGCTAGCGGAGAAGTGGCAGTAGTAGTTGCGGTGCGGGCAGGGAGCGATGGCATGACATGGCCTAATTTGTAACATGAGACTCCCGAACCAAAGTGAATCTTCGCGCAAGGTTCACTTTATCATGAAATGGTTGCCCTAAATATGTTTGTGCTAGTTAAAAGTTTCATGTACTCCCTCCGTTTGACTGTATTTGTCTATGGCCTCAAGAGTATCCGTTTCAAAATATTTATTCATTGAGATAATTAAGAGTATAGATATTACAATATTTTTACTCTCTACCTCTACTTAAACGCTTTATAAATGTTAAACGGTTGTAATGTCTCTTAATATGGGTATATACAACCATTTAATATTAACTTATATTTTACGATTTCTTGCTATATGAATATGGTGGGGTGTTAATAAATATTATTACCCTTACGCCACAAAGATTTCCCGAGCCTATGCAGTGCCACCTCACCTTCTTCACGAAAAAGTCATTTCAAAAATTAAAATTGCGGATAGATACTTCCACTATTTTTTGCAAAAAGGACCCGTAGTTCCGTATATTCGTGAATCGGTCCTCCACCAGTTTTTTTGCAATTGCAAATAGGTCATTCCACTATTTTTTGCAAAAAGGACACATGGCTTCGTAAAATCGCGAACAGGCCCTCCACTGGTTTTTTTGTGCAAACGAGCCATGGTTATGCAAATTTACCGGCAGCTCCTAGGCAGCCTATTTTTAAAAAACACCACCTAGCCAATCTATTTTTAAAAAACACTACCAAGAAAAATAAAATTACGTTTTTGTAAAAAAACATTGGACCAAATATCGCACGGCGTGGCATCGCGCGCAACTATACCTAGTATTCTTACTCTTATGGGGCAAAGAATTCAATATATCTCAGGTCCTCCACATCAGTTCATTTGCGAAAAAGATCTTTGGGAATTCAGAAATCGTGAACAGGTCCTTCCACTGGTTTTTGTAACATCCTCGTTTTCGGTTTCTGAGAAAATCTAATTTAAATTAAGTAAATTCCAAATTTGGATTTTCATTGGTGTTTAATGTAACCTGGCATCCTTATCCGTTCCAAAATCCGAATCCAATTCCCCTCCGTTCGAAAATCGAATTTTCAGATTCTCGTCGGTACCAGAAATTTCACCCGCATCCCGAAATGCTCCAAAACTCCCGAAATCACTTCAAGTAGGTACCAAATATTCCAAAATGATTTTTGGAATGAGTCCCAAGATTTTTGGAACTCCACCCCTATTTTATCTCGCGCGGCTTTTGTTTAATGCCCGCTATTCGTCCCAGAATATTCAAATCCACAAATTTCATCCAAATTCTGCGAAACCAATTTTATTGGGATCCAAATATTCCAAAATGGTTCTAGGAATTTTTCCGGAATTTTTAGACTATTTTTGCTAATTTTTCTCTAGGGCGTCACTTTCGCGTAATTATCGGCCAATGAGGGAGTGCCACATGGCAGTACTATTCATCATCCCCAACCTTGGATGGCTTGCACGATGGTTGTTTCCAGGAAAAGCTCCAAGCCTCCATTCATGGCTCCATCCCAAGGCTGGGTCCGTTGGAATGGAAACGGCAAGGGGAATTCATTCCCGAACTCGAATCACTCCAAATCGCGCCGGAAACGGCGCTATTAAGCAAAACCCGAAAATTGCTTAAACACCCATAAATCGGCCGTTTCAACTCCGTTCCGCGCGATTACACTTCCTTTCTCTCAGTATAAGAGTCCTCTTTCCGGTGGGGGTACCCTCCTTTTGCCTCTCCTCGTCGTTCATCCGAGAGATCGAAGAAACCGCCGAAGAACGCTGAGTCTTCGTGTTCTTCGCGTTCATCGTCGTAACTTTCCCTCCGGTGGGTCATTCTCCATTCCGTTTGTTCCCTAGTGTTCGTATGGAAGCCATGCTCATTTCCCCTCAACTAATTTTAGGATTCATCGAGTTGGGAAGTCGAATTTTGAGTTTTCGTCGTCTCGGCCGAACCGTCGTTCGTCGCCAAATTCGTCGCCTCCGGTGAGTTTGGGATCGATTCCTTGCTATCCTAAGTTCTTCTAGATGTACTCTAGTTATTCCATCAATCAATTGGTGAAACCATATTCGAATTTCTTGCAAATTTCCACATTTTTCGGATTTTGAAGCTTCTATGTTCCTTGGCCGCCCGACAGCCGCCGCCGTGCCGCCTTCGCCCTCCGGCGAGCCGCCCGGCTTCCTCCGCCCGACCGAGCCGCCGGTTAGCTTCCTCGCACGGCGCCGCAGCCCGCGCCGTCGCCACTGCGCGCCTGGCCGTCAGCCGCCGCTGGCCACACGGCCCTACCTCACCTAAGACGCACGGGCCTTTTTGGCTCCTATGTTCTTGGCTTGAGCTTCCAATGGGGAAGAAGCGCATGAGGATGACATGGGGGCCCCACCATCCATAGAGACAAGAAAAATCAGAATTCCTTGCAAAAGAATATTCCGGGAATATTCCTTGTTTTTCTATTTTTCAGCATTTTCGAACTTCGGAAGCTCATTTATTTTCCGTCCGAACTCCGATTGACTCCGTTCAAATTCCTAAATTCATCTAAATTCAATATCTACCTGCCAGTACTACTTTTGTAATTTTTGGATTTTATTTATTTTATTGTTATTTATTTGTTGTACCGTTTTGCGCGTAGCCGACGATCCCTTCGAGTCCGCCGACGCCACCGCCGAACTCCAGGACTTCGAGATTCTCTCTGTGACTAAGGCAAGTCTCCTTGACGCATATTGATCCTATGCTTTATATATGTTTTACAATGTTTTGCAAATTGCATTGCTATTTATATAAAAGGATGATGTTGACGTTAGGCTATTAGTTATACCTATTGTTCATAACTCGTTGTTATTATTATCCCTGATCCTTTGTCGCCCTAGTACGGTAATCCACCATAATAAATATTTTTGATAAAATATTCTTTAATTAAGGGAAAAGACTAGTTGGCAGACATTTTGATGGAGCAAATGGTATGGAATGCAAATGGGAGTTAGATGAATATTAGTGATGATGTGGGAGTAGTCATTATGAAAGTGACCTATGAGTGGTGATAGTTGAAATGTTGTGGAGTTGGATTGTGATAACGATTCGCAATATGATTAGTATGGATTGGAGGAGTATTGGAAGATGTATGATATTAAGAAGAGTAGTCGGTAAAATTAACTAAATAATAGTGAGAGTCCTACGTGTGGATCAAATAGAATAAGTGGTGAATTATATTTCAGTGGATTTTAACAAGCATACTATGCGGTTTAGAGATGACATTGCGAAGGGTTACAATATGTGATGTTGAGAATGAAACTTGATGATTTAGACAATGATCTTATCAAATATACTCGATGGAGTAAATGGATAATATTGAGGATCGTACTCAGTGGTATAGTAGATGACTTTGTGGAATATGGTCTCGCGATAACCATTTATGTGGGATCATGAATAATGTGAATTATGCGTAATTTGTTTAGACGATCTGGTGTCACTGTGTACGGAAATCATTATAGTCGATGAATTAATAAAGTTTTGGTTTATAGAATCTTTCTTGAAAAGATGCTCGGGGATGAGCTCATGAGTTATTCTTGGTGGATCAAGTAGATTACAAAATTAATCAATGTATGGATGATGGGTAATCAGTAATGATACTTATATTTTAGGGAGATTGTCTCATATACAATTATGATAGTAGCTTAGCCTGATTTTGGAGTCATGCTAGCACATGATATAAACTTTACTTGTTGGAGTACTAAATTGGACTGGATTATATAGTGCCATGATAATAATGGGGGAATCTTGGTGATCTTGTAAACTTTGGAGATGATGGAGTTGATCATAACAATTTTTTTATCAACTTTGGTATTTGAAAATTTTAAATAAACTAATGGTGGAATAGAACAGCTCGGTAGAAATGCTTAGACTCGCAATCGGTCAGTATTCACCTATGGGTGGGAATTTCATTTATCTCCTGAAACCTTGTGTTGAAAGTTATAGGCAAAGAGTATTGCCGTTGGTTTACAAAATAAAAATAAAATGAAAAATGGTTTGGACTTGGGCGGAATGGTTTGGTTGGCGGGTGCGGATAGAGCACTAGTCTTCTTGTGCAAGTACCGCCCCAAGTTAATTAAGGACCGACGCTTATGACTGCCCATTCTGAGCATAACCGTACTACCACATGTCTATAATGGTACGACCTGGCTAAATAATTTGTAGAAACCTAACTTTGACTCACACCAAACGGTGGAATGTGAGTTCCGGCTAGAGGCAAGACTGTTTTTCTCACACGGCGCAAGAGGGGGCTTCTGTACTGGGTGGCTAGAACCCTAACAGCGGTGAAACCTCAGCGGGTGGATCGGGTTAGGCGTATACATTGTAAAGGCCTTGTCATGATCTCTCTGCCGACACACCAAAGGAAGTGTGTTAATTGCATGGCATCAAGAAATGATCATGTCTTGTGGGTAAAGTTGTACACCTCTGCAGAGTTAAAACTATTCGAATAGCCGTGCCTACGGTCAAGGGCAAAGCAAAGAATGCTTTCATATTGGTAGGCTTTTGTTTTTGTTTTCAAAACTGGTGATTTGGGATCCGGGAGTGGTTAGAACTCTCGGGTGTGCTTCTGGCGGCTAGAGCCAGGTAGGTGGATTGAACCTGATTTGTGAACCATGGCAGATAGAGCCATATGGATGATTTGAACCCTGATCTTCTTGAGATGTGGCGGATAGAGCCTGTATACTAGTGAATAGTGGCTAGAACCTTCACTAGAAGTTATTAATAATTTCATTGATACAAATAATTGTAAAAATGGCTTTGTGAAAATATTACATGTAAAGTTTCTGAAAGTGTTGCTTTGTGCAAAATAACCATAATATGCCATCCTTGGATAGCCCGCATTATGCATTTTTCCCAGACTTGCTGAGTACTTTATGTACTCATGTGCTACATTCTAATCATGTCTCAGAAGTGGAAGAAGCTGTCAAAGGAATTCCAATGACTAGGACGCGCTCCCCACTCGATTGCCTGTGGGCATTTGGATGGGTTGCCTTGGTGTTTTCGTCTTCCGCTGCGGTTGTTCAAGTTGTTCTACCTGTTCAGGCCGTAATGGTAAACATTGACCATAAGGTCTTTGCTTTTATTTGGTGTTATTCTTATTTAGTTATATGTATTCGTGATATGGTTGTTGATTCATCACTGTTTGACTGTGTGTACTAGCTACTGATCTGGGACTAGTACAGAAATACACAAGGGATTCCGGATAGCCGATCCGGGGTCCTACAGTTTTTTTGCAAAAAGAGCCCATAGTTCCCCAAATTTACGAACGGGTCCTCCACATTTTTATGCAAAAAGGACCCTGTGGTTACGCAAATTCGCCGAAGGCTCCTAGACAGCCTATTTTCAGAAAAAACCACAAGAGAATTCAAATACATTGAGGTTCCACCTTTTTTTTGCAAAAAGGACACGTGGTTCCACAAATTCACAAATGGATCCTCCACCTTTTTTGCAAAAAAAATCCGTGGTTATGCAAATTCGTCGATGACTCCAAGCCAACATATTTTTTAAACCCCCAAGAAAACCAAAATTACATTTCGATCCTATCAATTTTTTTAAAAAAGAACCTTAGACCAAATTTCATACGGCGCGGCAATGCACACGAGTCTACTAGTATAATGTAACCGAGGAAGTAAATGGAAACAGATGGAATAACTCATTGGATAGTCATACTGACGTGCCTTGGTCCACCGCAACTCACCAATAAAAAAGTAATTAATTAATTTGCACTGGAAAGTATAATGAAATATACTCGATGCACATAAAATGAGGTGACTCATGTGGCTCAAATCAAATCACCAGTTAGTTGTAGCATTTACAAGAAATGGCATGATTTTTTTATTAGTACTGTAGTATGGAGTGTCAAAATGCAAGTTGTGACGTCCATATACTTAAGAAAACCCTTTCCCACTTGATCTAGCCGAATTGACCTTTTTCTTTTTCTTTTTTTCTTCTCTCTCTCAGGCCACCCCGCCAGCCGACCGAGGCCACACCCCCTCCCTCTTCTTCCTCCTCCCTACCAGCCTCCTTTCTCTATGTTCATTCTCGTCGGCCGCTGCTCGAGCTCCTTCCTCCCCTTATCCCTCCATCGGCCCCCCATTCTCCAGATAGACCACCGTCACACCTTATCCCCTTCCCTCGTGCCTTATCACCCACCACCATGCGCCGCCGGACCGCACCCTCGCCACCACAATTCTTGCACTGGCCGCCACGATTCTCGCGCCCGCCACCGCCCCTATACACCCTTACCCCCTATAAAACCCCCCAGCTCCCCACTCTCCCCGCACTTCTCCCACTCTCTCCCTCGCTCTCTCCTCCCTCGTCGGCTACCCTCGCCACCTCTCTCTCCCACCTCCAGTGTCGCCCATCAATGACTTGGCTCTGCCGCCCCCATGCACCTTTGGCCCCACCGACCTCGCCGCTGGCTCCGCCACCTTCCCTCCCCCGCCTTGACCGCCGACCAGCCTCACCGCGCCCGCGCGTGCCCCACACGCACCACACGCTTGCACCAGGTGCATGGTGTGCCCGTCTGCTACGTGGACACAGTCCACTTAGCTAGTCCCACTTGTCAACCACTCGGGAATTTTACTATTTAAAATTAATTATACAAGCATGACATCATAATTGTATTTCTCTTTTCAAAAATAATTATGAAAATCCAAAAATTGCTGATGGCATTAGCATTGCGTAATAATTTAGATTTTCTATAGAAAATGAATAAAGAAAAATCTTATTTTTATTTTATTTGTTTTTAAACTTCCGGGAGCCCGTTATGTTTGGCCCATTTTTCTTTCCAAATTCATCTACAATCCTAAATTTCTATTGTATGTTAGTTTGGTATTTTATTTTAATTTATTTGTATTCTATTTGAATTTAGTTATTTTTCATGTGTAGATTTTCGGGAGTCTGAGGAATACACGAGCGATGACTTTGAGTAGCTACTTGTCGAACCAGGCAAGTCACACATCGTTGATCACGTTGATCCCATTTTTTTTAAATTTGTATTTTCAATTTGAATTATTGCATGCTTAATTGTTATAAATGTAATTTCTATCCAAGTTTTAAATTCGTAGTTATACCCAAAATTGTTAGGCCACCTTTGGAAATTGAATTCTTATACCATGGTAACCTTGACCTTTGGTGTTAGGGTTTCCAAAGGATAACTCCAAAACGCATGAAAATGACTTTTGGACAAATAAATCTGACAAAATATTAATTAGGGTTTTTGGATTGATTCTTTTGCACCAACTAATTCCTTTGAGCTTAACCTGACCCTAGGAACTCAGCTAAGCAATGATTTACCTCTTGAGCAAGGATTTCTAGGGCTAAACTAAAAAGAAGAAAAGGAAGAAAAAGGAAGAAATAGGGTTTTGGGCTCAAATCTTGAGGGATTGATCTAGGGTTTGATTCTACCAACCTTAAGACTTGCTTAGGGCTTAGTGAAGCTACTCCACACCTCTACTTGCCTTCTTCTTTTGCTCCTTGAACTCAGCTCAGCCGGGAAGGGGGAGAACGAGAGAGAGAGAGAGAGGGGGGGAGAGAGAGAGAGGTTAGGAGAGTGAGGGAAATGGACAGAGAGAGAGTGGGGGAGAGAGGGAGAGCCTGGGGGGGCTTAAGAGGGAGAGGGAGAAGCTTCTAGGTCGGGGACACGGCGGACAGGCAAGTCGAGCAGTGGCGGGGGCACCATTGCCCTGCCCCGACTACTCGGCCGGCACTACCGCTCCCGAGGGGTGGTAGTGCCACTGGTCTAGCAGTACCGGCCTTTGGCCGGTAGTACTATCGCTCTAGCTACTAGGTTTTTGATTTCTCCTCGAATTTGCTTCGGGGTTCAGTGTTTATTTGGGAAGGTTCTCGGGATAGGTTGAGGGATTCCGAAAGAAGGCTCTAGAGTTTAGGTTGCTAAGGTTTTTCTAACGGGTTCATAAATTAGGGTTTCGGGTGATAACCATTCGGAACAGTTCGAACGATTAGACCCTGACGCAACTAACTCCCAATCAAGAACCAATTGAGCGGCAAAACAAGATTAGGCACTTAATTAGCTAATTACCATTAATTACAAAACTAGGGCATTACAGACCATGTGTATCTCAGAGTCACTGCCATTAGAGGTGTGAGAAGGTTTGGAAATAAAGGAAAACTTGCACCAAGGTATGTGGGCCCATACCCCATACTGTCAAGGAAAGGGGAAGTTGCATATCAGCTGAGTTTGCCTCTAGTACTATCAAGAGTACACGATGTTTTTCATGTGTCGTAGCTAAAGAAATGCTTTCGAGTCCCCACAGAGTAGGCATAGTTGGACACTATTGATCTTCAAGAGGACCTAACCTATAAAGAGCATCCAAGCAAGATTCTCGAGACTGCCAAACACATCACTCGGCAAAAGACCATCCGCTTCTGCAAAGTTCAATGGAGTCGCCACATAGAAAATAAAGCTACTTGGGGAAAAGAGGAAGAGCTGAAGTCCGAGTATTCCCATCTCTTTGCTAGCCAATCCAAATCTCGAGGCCGAGATTCCTTTTAAGGAGGGTAGGTTTGTGACGTCCGTATACTTAAAAACAGTCCCTCCCCCCTTAGGCTGGTCGAACCGGCCCATATCTTTTTCATTTTTTCTTCTCTCTCCTAGCCCACCCCACTAGCCGTCTGAGCCCATGCCCCCTCCCCCTTCCTCCTCCCGTCTGTCCTCCTCTCTCTCTCTTCATACTCGCCGGTCGCTACTCGAGCTCCTTCCTCCCCATATCCCTCCACCGGCCCCCCATTCTCGCGTGGATAGACCCCCCAACTGCCGCCGCGCCATATCCCCTTCCGTAATGCCTTTTCCACCCCCACGCCGCAGGACCCTGCGCCCTCCATTGCGATTCTCGCGCAGGCTGACACCCCTGTCTGCCCCTACCTCCTGAGCTTCCCCCCTCTCCCTGCACTCCTCCCTCTCTCTCCCCCACTCTCTCCTCCCTCTCCAACCACCCCCATCACCTCTCTCTCCCGCCTCCGGGGCTACCTGTCGCTGCCTCGGCTCCGCCGCCCCCATCCACCTCCGGCCCCATTGACCCCAGACCTGCTCCGTCGCCTCCCCGCGCTGCTAGTGCGCGTCGCCGCCTTCCCTCCCCCGCCTCGGGTGCTGGCCGGCCTCGTGCGTGGATGCGGTCCACTAGGCCTATCCCACCTGCCACTCGGGATTTTTCCCATTTAAAATTAATTCTGTGAAAAATTAATTATAAAGCAAGCATGAAATCATAATCACTACTACAGAATGAGTAATATAAGACGCATCTTTTGAGGCGGTCTCAACCTGCATAAATAAAAGACGTCTTCAATTGTGGCGGAAGGCCCGATGGACTATGAATAGGAGGCTGTTCAATTTTAACCATCTTATATGACAGTTGGTTTTGATACGGTTCCATAGTTAGAACAGTTGCATATGAGATTATAAACAAAAGCGACGGTTTTGTACTAAGAAGTGTTTTTGATATCTAGGTATTATATGATGGTTTGTAGGTTGCAAACGTCTGTTGTGATGGCCGACGGTTGGTTGTTGAAACCGACTCAAGTTACTACTTCATTTGCGACGGTTGGTTGTTGAAATCGACTCAATTTACTACTTCATATGTGAGAAGAGATGGAGTCCATCTATAAAAGATGGTTCCTAAAGAAACACCGCATATATTAAAGAAATGTCGCATGTTCAAGCTGGCAATCGGTCGTGATCTTGTGTTTGTGTTCGCTGTGTTCCTTTTTTTTATCTACCTCCTGGCCAAAAGCCAGTGGGAAGCCAAGGCCGAGCACATACCCCACCTCCACCTCTCGGCTCTCGCACTGCTTGAGGAACCGCTCTCCTCCCTCCCTACCATTTGCACTGATGCGCCGCCAGGGGTGCAAACGAAGCGGATAATTTCCAACCTACCGACCGTCCGTATAAATTTGGATCTTATTCGGATAGTCATTTCGGATATCTGATTTTTTTTGGATATTGGATACGGATTCAGATAGCTTGTTTCGGATACAAAAACGGATACGGAATAAAAGTATCCATTGAATTCGGATATATTCATAATTTTTTCGGTTATATCCGGTTATTATCTGGTTACCATTCGTAAAACGGTTGAATTGCCAGAGACCAGAGTCCGAGAGTCGCCTCACGAGTCGCGCCGTCAGCCTAACCGTTTCGGCGCTAGCGCTCCGTTTGCACCCCTACTCCCAAATGGGCTTGGTGCCGACGGCTCCACAGTCCCCACTCCCCAATCCCTATTTCGGCGCTAGGGTAAGCGGGCCACCACTCCCCTTCGTCCGGCGCCGCCGCGTCCTCCTGCTCCCCTTCATCCGGCGCTGCCACAAGCCGCGTCCTCCCGCTCCCCTTCGTCTGATGCCGCCATTGGCTCCTCTCCACCACTTCCATGGCGATCTCGAGGCCCCAAAGCCGCGGCGTCCCCCTCCTCCCGCTCCTCCTCCTTCTCGCCCTGCTCATCTACTCTGATACGACCCCGCCACCCCTCCTCCTCTCGATTCCTGCAAAGGTGCAACTGACACTTCCCCATCCAATCTGAGACTATTCTTGCCAGTATCTAGGCTTCAGTCGAGTTGGGCGCCGGAGGGGGCCCTGAACCGGCCCCGTCCGCAATGATGAAGCGGCCCGATCGCCTTGTGCTTGGCCCCATAAAGCAATAAACAAACTAAGCATCAAAGCTGGAAAGGCGACCAAAATAAGCGCAACACTAGACTCTTCTTCTTCGTCTTCAACCAAGGAAGACAAAACCACACACCGCATACGGAATGATCCGCGAAAATCCAATACCAAACACTTTTCTTTTGGTTTCCATCAACTAAAACCAAGAAAACCAACCAAGACCGACCACAGAACGATAAAGAACATCCGAAGGAATCCACCACCAATCTCTTCTATTCGAATCCAGTCAACTACCCGATCTACGATAGAAAGGGTAAGCACTCTACAGGGGTTAAAAATTCTTCGGTGATGGCGTTAACCGGCCACACCGTCAAACCACACCCTTACTATGAACAAAAAATGGTGACCGAAACCATTCGGCACCACAACACCACTTGATCAAACATATAGCATCTCAATCAATACTTTCATAAATATAACATCATACTTCATCAAAATGCAGCATTTAACATCAGAGCATAAATACAACATTTAAGCGTAAAACAACGATACCCATAACCTTTCCTACTGTGCATCCATATGTGTCAAATTTTAAATTAGTTATTCCACTTACACAAGTTTTAATGTTGCTATCCCATGACAAAATTTTAAGTGTAACTTAAGCCATGTTTCTAGGTTACTCCACATCAAAATTTTAGTTAACCCTATGGTATTCCACTAAGTTCATACACCACGGACCTGAAGCCCGCTCTGATACCAATCAGTAACACCCTAAGATCTAATATACCCTGGATGTCACCAAACATAGACTAAACAACATCTAATAACCACATCTAAAGGTAAATTACAGCAAAGGAGTACATGCAAAAACAGAAAATTTCGGCAGCATCTCTTTTGTTTTTCCATGGTACGGAGCATCAACAATAATATCACAAGTTATATCATAATGGGAAGCATCTAAAGCAGGAATAACAGGCGATATAGCAACTATTTAAGTCTAGCATAATGAATTTAACCACTCCATGATCTAAAACGAAGTAAATAATATGACCAAGCACACAAATAAGCCATACTCCAAGTTCTCAACGCATTAACTTATAATTACAAGTACGAATGGCAAAATTGCATATATCTTAATGAGTGAAACTTTGTGAAGATGTGCCACTAAGCCCTTTTCCCGCATGTCGGTTTCATGGTACCTAAAAACAACATAAAACACAAGCGTGAGTTCATCACTCAGCAAGTATATTGCAATGGGTCATACAGAGCAATTCAAATATTATCATCACTACATAACAAACTCAACATCATGATCAAGTCATACTTCATATGCAACATCATATTCATATCTCAACCTCATTGAAATCATTTCATCATCATCATCATGTATGCAATGCAATGCAATGCACATGTCTCCTCGACGCAAATACCGGTATTGCCGAGTGCACACCCGTCGGTGTGCACCCACGTCCCCCTTCCATCCCGTAGATGGAGGGTGCCTACTCCTCGCTTCCACTCACCGCGTGAGTGGAATCACGAGGTAGGTCTTACATCCATGGCGCCCCGGATTAGTCATAACTTTTTCACTGACCTTACCGGAATAGTTATGACGTTCTCACCGACCGGGCCAAGTTTCATGCCATGTATGCAACATATGCCATAATCATTAACCATAAACCATTGCATAGCATCTTAACATACCCTTTTTATCATATCATGGCAAATACTAAGCATGGCAAGATAGCATAACATCGAAATAATTGCATCTAGTCAAGACAAGCAAATAAACCACATGCTACCCATCCCAATACAGTTGCCTTAACCTCGGGCGACGGATTGGCGGGATGAGGAGGGCACTCCCGGGGTCACACCACATGCACATAGATGCCACACAATCACAACGTGCCCACAAAACAGTACGCCATTGCCCATCTACCCCGATATCGCAAACTACTCCCGAAAACGAAAAACAGAGAATCTCTCCCCCCCGGGACAGCAGACTTCAAACTATCATAACTTTAGATCTAGGATTCCGAATCGATTAAACGAGTACATCCTTGCGTAGATTAGGAAATTTCCTAACTTTTTCTAAGTATATGGAAAAGCTGATTGGGAATCTAAAGTGGTTTAATCTATAGAATACCGTGATCTGTTCCAATCTCGTCACAGTTTTGAACACGTTCGGTAAATCGAGCATAACTTTCAAACGGCTGGGCAGAATTGGACGTTCTTTATACGCACTGAAAGGTATTGAAGTTACCTACAACTTCTTCAACAGGCGTCCGACCAAATTCCGAATCTAAAACCGCGAAAACTCAAACCCTAGGTCGACTGCACAATCTGCCCGAAACAAAGAACGTGGCAAACTCTAGTTTTCATCTAATCTACCCAATCACAGCACCACCACTTGATCTAAAAGCATCAAATAGACCTCTAGAATAGTACCAAGACCATCCCCAAGGATCACCCATGCCATACCTCAGCCCGAAGAACGACGAACGCCGAATTCCTTCCTCCCGGGCTCCCCAATCGCTTTCCTCGCGCCGGAACCGCCGGATCTCCTCGTCGCGGAGCTTTCCGAAGGGGAGATTAGTGGGATGGCCAGGTGAGGGGCTCCCCAAGGGCAGCAAGGAGGGTGGGCAGGTGGTGGAGGGGGTGGTGGCGCAAGGGGAGGGGAGGGAAGGCGCACGGCAAGGGGCAAAAAGGGTGTGGCGGCTATGGGAGGTAGAGGAGGAGGTGGGGCGCATGGGGGAGGGTATGGGGGTGCCCTAGGGTAGGTTGCAGCCCCCTCCTCCCCACATGGGCCAAGGAGGCTCCACCTAAGGCCCAAAAAGATCCCCCAAGGCCCAAGTTTCCCCGGAAAGGCCCAAACTCCCGAAATCGGCCCGGAAACGCGATTAAACAGCATAATGTAAAGTTTTAACCTTCATTTTCACATTTTATAAAGTCACATTCTCTAATTTCACCATTTACGGTGTCTCCACATCCCATAGTGTCACACCCTTTGGGTGATGATAGTTTGAATTTGAGTGTAAACGGAGGGGAAAGGATATATTGAATTGCGGTGTACATGGATGGGCAAGGATGTTAAGAACTTAGGATCTTTTAAGTGATTTTCTGCGCTTTCAGGAAGTGAATTAATCCAATCAGCATTATAAACTATTTTTCTACCATTTATTTTGCTGGAATTAATTATTTATATCTACCGAAACCACATTATTTGTAACAAATCTAGAAAATCTATCAACCTAGCTAGCTTTACTTACCAGTGCATTGGTACTAATTTTCTTGCAGATGTTGAGAGGATAGGTGGGACATCCAATTGATGCTGGAACATCCTATTGATATTGAATCTATCATGTTGTAAACATGTTGTCCTTTGGAACATTTGTTTAATGTTTCCACCAATGTTGTTGGAGATTTGTTTTTTCCTAAATGAAATATCTGTTCTCTATCAATCTGTGTGTACATGATGGTTCTAGATATTTATTATGACTAAATGAAAGTGTTCTATTTGTTGAATGCTGAAATATAAAAATGCATATAATAATGTATTCATGTTGATGTGGTGATTTTTGGTATTTTTTTTGCACGATAAAATCTTTATAGACGGTTCTGAGACTAAAACGTTCTATATAAACAACACAATTAAGACGGTCTTAACCCCCCTTTGCGATGGTTTGGCTTTAATCTCTACTATTCTAAAGCAGCACTTGGTGGTAGTGGTCTATTCTTCCCACGTCATTAATTGCCGCTTAATTGCCCTGCTTAATTGCCCTACTTAATTGCCCTGTTTAATTGCCCTGCTTAATTGCCCTACGCAAGAAACGAAGCGTTGCTTTAATTAGCCAGCTTTCGCAAGAAACGAAGCGTTAAAGATAGATGTTTGATCTTGTGAAATAATTTTTATTTTTATTTTTTAATCTTTATTTTTCGTTATCAATTTTGTTTTTCGTAGCAACGCACGGGCATGTAACTAGTCATCTCTTATATTACATCATAACAGACGGTTTGTAAGAACGGGAGTGTCTTAGGTAAGACATATACGATGTTTGTATATACAAACTGTCTTAAATGCTTACGCAAATAATACGGTTGCAATGCAAGGGATGTCTAGAGAAGAGATACATAAGATGGTTTTATTTATTAAATGTCTTATTTACAAAACCATATGAGGCGGTTTTGAGCCATCTTATATGACAAATATCTTTTGCGACTCAAGTTATGTGAGACATTTCAAAACTGTCTCGAATAACTACATATAACCATCTTATATGACAGATAATTTGGTTTCTTTTTTGAAAAATAATTTTGAAAATCCGAAAATTGCCACTAACATTAGCATTACACAATAATTTAGATTTTCATTAGAAAAATAATTCTAAAAAATTAGAAAAATCCTTTTTCTTTATTTTATTTGTTTTTAAACTTCTAGGAGACATTTTCGCCCATTCGAACTCCGTTTGGCTTCTTTTTTATTTCTAAATTAATCTAAAATGCTAAATTTTTATTGTATGCTAGTTTGGTATTTTATTTGAATTTATTTGTATTTTATTTTAATTTGGTTATTTTTTCCGTATTGATTTCAGAGAGTCTGAGGAATATGCGAGCGACGACTTCGAGCAGCTACACGTCGAACCAAGCAAGTCATACCTCCTTGATCACGTTGATCTCAATTCTTTTTTAAATTTGTATTTTTAATTTAAATTATTGCATGCTTAATTGTTATAAATATAATTTATATCCTAGTTTTAAATTCCTAGTTGTACCCATAATTGTTAGGCCACCATTGGAAATTGAATTCTTATACCATGGTAACTTTAAGAAAATGCTAATTATTATATGTTGGTACTTAGAAATTGCGTAGACATGCTTAGAACTAAACTTAGGAAGTTTTGGAAAATTTATGCCAAAATATTGCTCTATTAAAATGAAAATTCATGATCTTGATATTCTTGGAATTGATATGGTTAAAATAAAATTGTGATTTAGACCGAGCAAGAAATGGTTGGGTGGTGGTGTGGTTATAGTTCTGGGTTTGTGGAAAGTCTCGCCTAGTCAATTAAGGACCGGCCTGAGTTTCGCTGAATGTAAAGCCTAATCGTACTATCACAAGTTTGGAATGGAACAGATCTAGCTAGCCATATTAAAATATACCATGGACAGTCATGCCATTAAGTGGTAGTGGTGTGGTGAAAGCGTGAGGCTACAACTTTGGTGCAAGATGGGGTTTCTCATTACAAGTATTTGTTAGCGGTGAAACCTTAGCGGGCATAACTACATGGATGGGTTTTTTACAGAGGCTTTATCATGATTTTCTCTACTACCCACCAAAAGAAGTGTGTTTGGCACAAAGCGACGATCATGTCTTGTGGGTAAAGTTCTACAACCTCTGCATTGTAAAACTAATCGATTAGCTGTGCCCGCAGTCATAGGCATGCCGAGCAAACAATTCATAGACTAGAATTTGATAATTTTAAAATTTGAGTTTAGTAAAATGATGTTGGGGTAGAGTGAGTTCATCATGGGAAAATTTGGATAGTTCTATGAATGATTCCTGAGCTGAAAATATTTTAAAAAAAATGAAGTTTTATTAAAATTATGCAATTTGAAATTACTTATAATATTTAAAAAATTACTGCTTTCTGCCAAATCAACCATATAACCTTCCTTTATCACATTTACATTTATACTTCATTTTTCCTTGTAATTGCTGTGTACATTTGTACTCACCCTTGCTTAATATGTTGCTTCACAAGAGGAGTTCCACGATAGTGAGGACCAGTTGAACTAGACCGCATCCTAGTCAATTGCCTGTGGTAATTCAATTGGGCTTTTCTACTGTTCTTTATTTCCGCTGCCTTTATTTATCTGTTTGTTTATTTGTTGGCTTGTGTGCCATTCATTTTGTAACCCTGGATAATTATTATTAATAAAGTATGCTAAATATACTATGATTTCTACTATATGTGCTAGCTTTTTGTGAACTAGTATAGGCTACAGAAGATTTTAGAGGTCTTTTTTCGGGGTCCGACACAAGTCGAACTGTAGCCGTAGTTTAATGAGTTTAGATTCTCTAGAAAGGATGGAGTGGAGTTATAACCTTATCAATGTTGTGGATAACTAATATCCATCCTCCTCCGCTTCGGTGGTTTTTCTGCCACCGACTAGCTCGTGTTGCCAGATTCGGGCACTCGCCTGCCAAGCTGCTTGCCCGCTCGCCCTGCCACCGTCGGGTTTGCGTCATGAAGCTCGTCGGAGGTGGATCCAAGAGAGAGGTATTTTTAGAAAATAGAGAATACATGTGTATACTTTTCCACCATATAGCTACAGGCACGTCAGGGTAAACTTTGAACTGTGCATGGTAGGGTAGCATATGCTATGGCTAGGAGAGAGTTGTGTCTTCCCTAAGTGTATAGATGTAGAGACAGGTAGTTAAGCCAACTCCATAAGGTTTTTACTCCATAAGTTTTTTTTTATGCGGGGATAAGCGCATAAGTGTAATATCTCAGTAAGGTTGTTTATTATTTTGGGTTCCTTGTTAGCCAGGCATGGTGTGGGTCTTTCGGTTGTTTGTTGGCTGTAGGGTTTGGTTAGCTGTTGTGGGCTGTTAGTGGGCTGGTTTTGGGCCCTTGTGGGAGGGGGCTTGCCCTAACCCTAGCCTACCCCTCCCATCCCTTTCCCCACTTGGTGGCTGCACTTCCACTCCCCACTGCTAGCCGAACACACCCACACTTCACTCCCACTCGAAAGCTCCTCCTCCTCTCACTTCACTCCTGGATCATCCTTCTCATGGTACCTCCCTCTTGGATCCTCCTCCTCATGGTGCCTCCTCTGGCCGGCTGCTGGTTCCTGGCTTCCTCTCCTGGCTGCTGCCCCTGTGTTCTCCATGCTACAGCCGAGCTCCTCCTCCTTGCTACTCCTAGAGGGTAAGTGAAGGTAAATCTTTTTTAGGGTTTGTGGTGACTGGCTTGCTGTAACTAGGAGGAGCCCTACTAGATTTTTGTGTTCTAGGGTTGGAAGATTTGTGGGGATTTTGGTGGATCTGAATTTCTGGGGAACTTTTATGATTTTTGGGCTGAGCAAAACCTGATTTTGGAGTTACGATTTGAAGTCCCTAGATTTATTGCCAAAGGGGTTGACTGTTGAAGAAGTTGTAGATCGTTGTCTTAAGTTTAATTGGAGTCCAAGAACACAAATATTGGTTCAGCAGTTTAGGAGTTATGGTCATGTTTGTGTTCACTGTCCAGAGTTTATTGCTACAAGCAGAAGTTTCAGTTTTATGCGGTTTAGGGCTATTTAGACGTCGAATCAAAATTTCTCAATATCTAGAAAAAATTGGAAAATTTCCTGTAGATTCTAAAAATATCATCATTTGCTTAATTTGGGTTCGTATAATATTAGCTATGATCTGTTGAAGTGTGCTATCCAAATTTGGATCACGGTTGGAAGATCAGACTTCGGGCTGTTCTGTATGTGAAGTTTAGGTCATATTTTGGGGTCCTTTCGGTTAGTTCCAGAAGGGTTGGATATTTTGGAAAACTTATATTATTATCTTAAGTTTCATTAGAGAGCAAGAACGCGAAATGTGGATAAGATGATAAAAAATTATGGCCTATTGAAACTGACTGTGTATATTCTTTTTGCTGCTGGGTGCAGACTCGGTGATTTGAGAATTAGGGCCACTTAGAAGCCGAATCAAATTATTTCAGTAACTAGAGAAATCTAGGAAGTTTCCTTTAGATTTCAGAAATGTCATCGTTTGCTTAGTTTGGACTGCATAACATTTGTTTTGAGCTTTTGAAGTCTATTGTCCCGTGTGTGGACATAGCAGTCTTCAAAGTGGATTTCAAGAAGTTAGATGACGTAATAAAGGAAAGGGAATAATTCGGAATTGGTAGGTTATTACCTGTAAATTGTATGAAATCTTTAGGTTACTAAGTTCGAGTTTTAGACCAAGACTTCTTCGTGTTTTGGCAATCGGGATAGCAAAAGGTGGTTATGTACCGTGAGTTGGAAGGGTTGGCGATCGGGTGATGAGTTGATGTGAGGGTGATTTGGGTTGTTGATTAAATTTTTGTTGAATGAGTTATTTTGAGATGAATGCATTTGTATATTAACTCTAGGAGGTGTGACTTTAGGGGTGGTCTTAACCTCGAACCACTTCGCTCCTTGTGGGTAAAGGAAAGTGCAAGGTAGAATGATAATTTTGTTATGAAGGATTTGTTTTTAAATTGATTAATATTACCTCGCTGATTTATATGATTATTGTTTATGTTGGAGATCTTGAAATTGTCGTGGTGAATGCATGTTGAGAAAGACTATTTGGTGATGTTGGTTCATGATGAATGATTTTTGGAATTTGTTCCATCACTTGCATTCATATCATGAATAGTGCATATGAGCCAGGTCGGTAAGTGAGTCATATAACTAATCCGAAGTGCATGTGCTTGGTCGGTGAGAAAGGTATATGACTTGATCTGAGTGCTCTTGAGTAAGT
Organism: Rhipidocladum racemiflorum; assembly: GCA_036346355.1. Classification (NCBI taxonomy): domain Eukaryota; kingdom Viridiplantae; phylum Streptophyta; class Magnoliopsida; order Poales; family Poaceae; genus Rhipidocladum; species Rhipidocladum racemiflorum. Next base: position 42,433,340 of record CM070577.1, on the reverse strand, counting down.
CTTACTTAGGTAGGCCCCCTCCACTGGGATGTAAGAGAATGAGAGTGTGACATCGACGGGTGTGCGCTCAAGCTATATTGGTATAAGCTATAAAAGGTGTATATGAGCATGCAAGCATAATTGCATTGCAATTGATGAATCATGTTTATTGAGATGATTGTGATACATGGTTATGAGATTGAGCCGTGGACTCATCCAAAGATGGTTAAGGTGTTCAAGGTAACAACTGGTGTGATATTGCTTATTAATGTACCGGTTGAGTTGTGGACTTCCCCTTGTTGATTACAAGTGCGATAAATGGTGGTGTTATTGTTTTATTGTGTACTTGCTGAGTCTTGAACTCACTCTTGTTGTTTAATATTTTTTTTAGGTTCTCCGAGGACGTCATGAAGGGATGGGATATAGCTTCACCTTCACATGCCATGCCATTCATAATAAGTAGTTCTAGAGAGCTCTCACCTTAGAGAATAATTTAGTTCTTCAATCATGGATTCTTGCTTGTCTTGTGGATGTGCTCCAGTTGATCATTTTGATTACACACCCTCTTACTCAGAAGAGGAATAGAGTTTTGTGTGGAGCCTATTTGTTGAACTAGTTTTGTTATATTATTGCTGTTGAATTCAATTGTTAGAATGCCTTCCTAGTTGTTTTTAGGCATGAGATGAATGTTATGTAGTCGCTTACGCAGTTATGCTCATGTTTGTGGTCATGGCTTATTTGGGTTGTGAAATTTTTAATTAGGATGCATGCTAAAATTTGGGTATAAAATGGATATTTGCTATTATTATTATGTGTCTTGGAACCCATATTGCAACAATGTTGCTGCTGACATTTTTAGTGGAGATCAGAAAATTTATTAGCATGCTTGATGAAATGTGTGCACAATTGAATTATTTTGTTATGGTTGAACTTGTGGTAGTAACATTCAGAACATGTTTGATGCTGGTGTGTTACAGTAAATTAGCTGTACTTAAATGGACAAATGTTCAATTGTTCGTGAGATTGAAGCTGTACCTATCAAATTACTAAATTAGCAATATTTATGTGTGCACGCAGCCACGCACGTCCAAATTATTATAATGTGACGGCCTTTATCATTCACCATCAGAAGTACATGTGGTAAAAATATTTAAAACTAAAGTGAACTTAGTAATTTGCACCAGTTTAGAAGTATTTAAGGTAACTTATAAATTATAACCCAAAATGAATGCTGAAGTTTGCAATTTAGGGAAACGAAAAGCACATATGATGGTACAGTTTAATTTATCTGCATCTTTTTCAGCTAAACAACGATATATTTGAAAAAACAATTCCAGGGTATATTGTAGGATATCTTTCCTGATAACATAAACAATATATCATAACAAATCGATCAGTACAATAATTTTTTTGAAAAAGATGATCACTACAATAATAGCCTGTCCTTCTTATCATCAGGGTGTGTGGAGCATTGCTGGCTATATATCACACAGGAAGCCTTAGCAATCACACTGGCTGGCTAAAGAACGGTGGCAGGAAAGCAGACAAGCAACAATCATCAAGCAAAATTATTTGATGTGTGCAAAATGCTTCTGTCCGTTTCCATTAAAGCCAAAAATTTAATGGGTGGGCTGAAAGCTGCTCTTGTTCCTACCTATTTAACAATATAAGAGACAATTATTGACAGGTTTATGCAATTGAATAATTATACGGAGAATTAATTATTTGCCTTATTTTAATTGGTGTAATTAATCATTTGCCTCGTATGTCTTACCGACATGTGGCGTCCAATGCCCTGCATATGAATAAGCTGTACAAGTTGATCTTACCAATTAAGATGATTTGAAAAGACAACCACCGTATCACAAGTGGAAGACTTTGTGAAAATGATTTATAATTATCAAAGTTTGGGTGTTGATGACCCCACGATGTAAAACATAATTATCAAAGTTTGGGTGTTGATGCCCACACGATGTAAAACATAATTATCAAAGTTAGGGTGTTGATGCCCCCACGATATAAAACATACTCACGAAATAGTGTCACAAAATTACATGGACTTCAAAAATATTAAAGCGGATGAATCATCATTGTGCAATTTATAAAGAGGTGAAGTTTCAAGGCTATTTTCTGGAGGCTGCTCGTATGTCGATTTCAGAAGACTATTCAAGCGTGATTCTGATCTGTTTATCCTTATATGGATTTGGGCTGCTGTCAAAAAAAATTTTGGAGCTTAGTCTTGTTTTGAACAAAGAACAAACTGATTCGATTAAGAAATTTAAAGCTGCCTGTAAACACTTCCTTCAAATCATCAATTTTGTATTCAAATTAATCATTATGAGCATCCAAATAGAAATACCAAGTCTGTTTGCAAAAAAATAAACATGAGATCATATCAGCAATCGCAAAATGTCATTCTTCCAAATGACGGAAAATGACAGGATGAAAGGCAAGGACGCTAGGTAAAATGCATTTCATTTGGCAACAGATGTAACTCTGCTTCATAATTACAACAATTTATTACATATAAAGTAATTTAGCAACATTCGTATACTAATTTTTCTAGAGCTAAATTCATATACTGGTATACAGTTTAGATATATACAGACTTTTATGCTTTACACAGTAGAAATTTTGTTTTATTTTTGTACACATACACAACCAATGATATATAACTACATTTCTCGGGAATATTCAGGCAGTATAAATCTTTTTTTTTTCTTTTAACATGCACACAACCAATCTCTGTTGTAATTTGTAAACTACATTGCTCTGGAAAGCTCACGTAGAAAGGGCTCTAAGCAGTTCTGCTCCAGCATGAACATTCTTGCTTCTACAAACATGGATAGAATTGCAGAAATCCCTCTTCTGGAGAAAGTTCTTGATATGTTCTAGTAAGACTGGTGCATTTTGGATGATCAACCTCTTGCACTGAAATGGCACAAGACACTGTTCAGAACAATCATACTGAAAAAGATACTTCACTACACTTCACAAAAAAGGATACTTCCCTACAAATTAGAAAGAGAAATTTTGGGAATCAAAGGTTCACCTTTTGTACAAAATTCTCTGCATTGTTGCATCCTTTCAGAATTATCTCAATTATCTTAAGCTGTCAATAGTAAAGCAAAGCAAGGTGTAAACTTTTGTATATTTGGCAAAAAATAACTTTTATCACTAGAAGCATGAAGTAGATAAGGTATAGAAGTCCCAGTCCAAAAATAAAAGAAACATATGAATGTACATTTGTCACATAAAAGCTAATAATGTTCCCAATCTAGAAAGCACAATGCCAGCGGTAGCAGTTCCCGGATATAGAGCTGAAGTTGGACTTAACAGTCGATTGTTCGGCTGTATGTTCGGAACCAGACACCAAACCGTCACAAACTGTCAAGTCAGAGGGTAGTTAATGTCCTTGAATGCGTAATCATCTGAACAGTCTGATTAATCTGGCGATTTCCATTTTATCAGGCGACAAACATGTTAAAAGACACATCAAGAAGCTCGGAATTTGTACTAGAGTCCTATTTCTACCAGCAAGAATCTTGTTATGCGTATGGACCGATCCATTCAAATTCCAATGGAAGAAATCTGTACAAAATTTTCTTGTTTCTGGTATGTCGTGGACAAAAGTGAAGCATCTGCTCCAGCATGAACAGTTTTACCTCTACAAACATGACTGGAATTTTGGTACTTTGGTACACATAGAGCTCTGAACCTAGTTACTCAGAGTACAGTATCCGCATGGAACATAGTGCACAAAATAAAGAGATGAACGACAGAGGTACTAGATTCTAGGTAGCTAAGTTCATTGTTTCTTTCTCCTCCACTAACAAAGGGAGCTAGCAAAAAGGTTGATAAGCTCTCAAGAACTATATTTCAACCTATGCTTACACACCAAACTTAACTCCGTAGTTTCAGAACACATCAATTTAAATAGCAGGCATATAGGACATAAGAAAATAATAAAATGATTTAAGAAGAAAAATCTGTATAAAAAAATACCTTCATGTCAGAATCTTCAAGATCAGTAAGAACCTCATCAACAACCTCATGGCAAAGGGTGCAAGCAGCTTCATGTCTTGGGAGATGAATGACAGTCACTTCCTCACAATGTCTTACTGATATGCAAAATTCTTCAGGGCTTAAAGAAGGAAAATTTCTGAAGAATAGAGGAGCGTAATAATCCACCAATTTTGTACACTGCCATGTCAAAATAAAAGCACACATTGGGGTATGAAATGCTGGTTTTTAGAATGTGGTGACCACTAGTAAAGTAATATGTGATCTTACCTCAAGGCAAACAATACCTCCAACTTAAAAGAATAAAATTTCGAACAAGCTTGGTGAAGAGTATGGATGATTTCGATCTGGGTCTCATTCTCATTAAGATAGAAGAGGACTTCTGTGGCAAACTGCTCACAAAGTTGGCACAGTTGCGGATTTTCCTTCACGGTAAGAGACATTGTGACCTCATTTGGAGTCTTTTCACCAACTAGAATAACAGAAAATAAGGAAGACAAGACACAATACATTATCTAAAAGACTAAAACAAGGATGAATATCCAGAGATATGAAAATGTGACACAGAAAGTAAATAAACAAAATTATAAAGCCATGGTAAAAGTATGAAAAGGTCATGTCCATTACTCATATATTGGACTACACTGAAAAATCTGTTGCGTGGAGAACTCAATCATTTGGGTTTCTATATTTCTACAAAGTATGTCAAATTGCAAAGTGGCCTTTTCATGATTACTTGATGGAAATTGTTTCACTGTGATGCTGGTTGCTGGATAACCTTCTCTGGACAATATAAAGGAAAAAGTCTATAGCACGCCATGAACTTTGGTGGTGTGTCTACTTTGATCCCTGAACTACAAAACCAGGTATTCTACCTCCATAACTTTTAAAACCAGAGCAAATAACAACTAGAGAGGTTTTGGAGGTGGTTTTGCCATTGGGACGATGATGTGGTGATTAATCATTAAAATCAAATAAATAAAAAATTTGTACATATTAGGCCCACGTGTCGGTGAGACGGTGAGATCCCTCCTTCCTCGTATCTTCTTCCCTTCTTTCTTCGTCCACCTCCATGGCTCCATCCAAGCCGTCTCTTGCACTTCTCTCTCTATCTTCAAATTGACGTGCGGCCATTCAGTGGCTTGTGATGGTAGTGTCGCAGAGCACGATGCAGCAGCTACAAGGAGCAGAGTGCGACAATGTCATACTCCACAGCCAGGTTGGAAGGTGGCAACGGTGTTGCAGCTAAATTGGAAAGCTGGCGTTGGCGGCATGCTCTATAGGCATTGGCACTCCCTGCAGACAAACGACAGTTAGATAATGGCAAAAGGCAGCTGCTCCTACGCCATCCATCCCATCCCACTTTGATTGCCTCTCCTTCCCCACATCTTATTCACTGACTGCACAAACACCTCTCTCTGTAACACCCCAGTTTGTACTAAGCCCAGAATGTCACCAAACATAGACCATAACACGTTTAATACCATAGTTTAAGGTAAAATTTCAGCAAGTAATCATTTAGCATAAATTGGAAATTTTGACAACATCTCCTTTGTTTATGCATGAAGCTTAACAACATAATATCATATCAATATGTAGGATAAATAAGATCTCCATACGCAGCGATAATGATAGCTAATCATCAACTAAAACATCAATAAGCATTGCAAGCAAAAGAATAAGCATCAATTTAAGTCTAGGAAGATATAACAACTCGCTCCATAGCCCACATGTTACACATGAGGGAAACAACCAAACATAAAGACCATACACTAATGGTTATTGTAACACTTATTGTCGTCTCTCCAAAAAGGGGGAATTAGCTAGTTTATGATACTATGTGGAGGAGTGTGGCTAGAACCCTTTCCCGCGCGCCGATCTCATGGTACCTAAAGAAACAAACAACGAAAACACAAGCGTGAGTTCATAACTCAGCAAAGTGTATTGTAACGAATCAACAAGGATCAAGACAACAAACCATCATTTCAGTCTCCACAGTTATATCACAACACATCATCTTTAATATTATATACATCATTTAAAACAACATGATAATCATCTCATGAGTACTCTACTCATCATCTCATAATCATCTTTATTCATGTATAACATTCATGCAATGCAATGCACATGTCTCCTGGAATTCTCATACCGGTATAGTTGAGTGCACATCCGGCTCAAGATGCACCCTTTTCCCCTCCCATCCCGAAGACGGAGGGTGCCTATCACTCGCTTCCATTCACCTCTGACGGAGTCACGATGTAGGACTTACTCAAAAGAATAGCCCTGACTAGTCATAAGCTGTTCACCGACCCTACCGAAATAGTTATGACTTATCTCACCGGACGGCCATAAAAATATGCCATGTATGCAAAATGGACAAAGCATTATACAGAAATAGACATATTGCATATCAACACATGGCATCTCCACATGTAGGACCGTATTCAACAATTGACGGTTACCGTTCAAAACATGGCATGTGAATCATTTGTCAACAACAAGCATTGTTAATCATGGCATGAGGACACCATATCATCGATAACATTTAAATCATGGTCTAAGGACCTCCTATCAATTATAACATGTAAATCATGGCAAAACAACATGTTATCTATTCCAAATGCTATCAATCAATTCTAGCAACACATATAGCATACAATCCACGCAACACACTTGCCTTCAACCACGCAATGGAGTGACAAGAGGTTGAGGGCACTCCTGAGGCACACCACCTGCAAACACGTGCCACACACTCAAAACGAGTCCACAAAACAGTACACAAATAAATCCCACTACCCGACTTCGCATACAACTCCTAAAATCAGAAAACAGCTAATCTGTCCCTTCGGGACAGCAGCCTTCCAAAGGGCATAACTTCTGTTCTAGGACTCCAAATTGAATAAACAAGTACATTCTCTCGTAGCTTAGGAAAATTCCCAACTTTTTCTAGTTATAGAGAAAGACTAATTCGGACTCTAATGTTGTTTAATCTAACGTTGAACACGAACTGTCCCAATCTCGTCACAGATTTGACAAATACGGTAAAACGGCCATATCTCCCAAACGGCTGGGCGGATTTTAACGTTCTTTATATGCACGGAAAGATAATGAAATTATCTACAACTTCCTAAAAGTCCGTATGGTCAGATTCAAACTCTAAATTGGCGAAAACGCCTGCCCTAGTTCGGGTTCCCAATCTGCTCGAACAGAACGTGAATACAACTCTAGTTTTCATTAGATCTAACTCATGGCAGCACCTCCCTTGATCTAAAAAACATGGTAAACCCCCTCTACAGCAGCAAAAGATCTACCCCACACGATCCCCCCATTACCTTCTTGGAGAATCACCAATCGACGATCAAACCTTCGCGTTCCTCCCCCGACTTCCTTCCACGCGCCGTTTCCACCAATCCTCCTTGTCGCAGCTCCTCCCAACAGCTTGGACAGCGCTTTGGCAGCGAGAAGGAGGCCTTGGGGTGCGCCCACAAGGGAGGAGAGGGGAGGGGCAGCAGCACCTAGGGAAGGGGGTGGTTGGGAAAGGAGAGGAGAGGTGAAGGGAGATTTGGGGAAGATGGGGGAGAGGAGGTGGGGGTGGCGGCTCAAAGGGGGAGAGATGGGGGGGCGCATGGGGGAAGGGACAGCAGGTGTGCTGCCCTAGCACACCCCCACATGGGCTCAATTCATCCCACCGACGGCCCAAATTGTTTCCCCCACGGCCCGATCACCCGAAAACGGCCCAAAACGACCCCGGAGAGGCCCGAAACGCGCTAAAACGCCATACCGTAGGGTTCAAATTGCAGAATTCATACTTTCTAAAGTTATGCCAACCCGTAGTATCACATACTTTCTAAAGTTACGGCTCAAAGGACTAGAGTTGGATTTATTTGGGAAACGTGTGTGGTGTTTGCGAGCGTTTCAAAAAGGTGAATCTTACGATCGTTTCATAAGTGATTTTGTTGGTAAGGTGTTCCCTGCTGGGAATGTGTTTCCTTTCTCTTTAAGAGAATTGGTAGCGGTTATTAGGCGTAGATGTTTGATTTGGGAGTTGATGCTATCTTCTGGTATTGGCTTTGGTTAAAATGCGATGTTTTGCACGCATTGCGTGCAGTGGTTGTTGGGTGGTGATGCGATATGGTATTGTTTTTTTGGTTAACGCCGTCGTAGTTTTTGCGAATTTGAGCAACCATCGATGTTGTTGGTGCTCAATCATGTGACAAAGAGAATGAAGTCTCTTTGTGAATGGTTAATGGGTATCGTGGTTACATGACGAATAAATGGTGAAAAAGATTCATGACATCATTTTTTTTTTGCATAAAAGAGTTGTTGAGCCAGGACGGTGAGAAAGTCATATAGAGACATATGACTAATCCAGAGTGCTCTTGAAGAATTCGCATTCGTGTTATGAATCGAGTTTTCCATTGCTCTCTAGCATGAAAAGGAATGAATGGATAAATGCTGGTATTTTGGTTTTGTTATGCAAGGGATTTGAGTTTCCCTTTCTCTTCGAGAGTTTTTGTGGCAGTTCTCTTCCAAGATGTTAATTTTGGTTAAAATGAAAAGTTTGGCTGTGGTGAAAGCGAGTCGAGTTGTCTTTAATTGTTAAGAACTTCTGTCAAGAGAATTGTGTGGAGTCTCTATTTGTTTGAGTGCTCCCCGATGCGAATTGTATCGCGTTGATTGGAGATTTGAGTTTTCCTTTGCGGCTTGACTTAGGAAAAGAAAAAGGGTGGTCTTTCAATGTTATCGGGTTCTTTCCAAAGTGATTTGTGGCGCTTTGAGGTTCGAGTTGTTGTATGTGGTCTACTTGGATTCAAAAGAATCGTACTTCTTTTGCACTATTGATAGGAGCGAGACTAAGAAGGGCCTCGGGTTATTGTTGAGTATAATCTAAGAGCTATACTCGTGGGCTTCGTTGTTTGTGTGAATTGTTTGTGAGGGCGACATCCTCTTGGGAAAAGTGCCAATTGAGATTTGGTAGTGAGTTACGGTCCTAGCTTGGGCTAGGTGCTGGACATTAGTGGTATGAGGGTGGATGATGATGGAGGTTGTTTATGTCGTTGTTTGAATTTGGTTAAGAGTAGCGATGGGTGGGAAGTAAAGTTGACGGTAGTTCGGTGATAATTGTCCTGCCGTGAGCAATTGTCTTCACTAGTTGTTCTTGGATTTGAGTCTTGCCTGGGAAAGGATGGAATGAAATGTTGAGTTAAATGAAATGTTGAGTTAAATGAAGGGTGGTAGTCAGGATGGTTGTGATAGTAGTGTGAAGTGTTCGTCGTAAGGATTCGGGCGTATTAGGTTGATGGAGCCCTGTGTGGGTGAATCGCGGTTTCTGGTTCGAAATTGGAAGAAAAGGTGGAACCGTGAGAGGCTGCACTTAGTTGAGCTAAGTACTTCTTTCTCGCTAAGTGTAGGTTTTGGGAAAAGTGTTGTCGTGTGTTATGGTTTGAGTTATTGTGTGGTTGCCTGGTGTTGCACAGAAGCTTTTGTCCTGTAGGGACTTGTGTTGTTCTTGTCATCGAGTCTCCATCGGTGTAGTCCCAGTGGCTCTAGTCAGAGAGAGAAGCGACCCGGGAGTTGGAGTCTCGCATGCGCGAGAATTTTCCCAGAGTTTTTCTCGACCAATTTGAACCGGGAAGTTTAGTTCTCTTTGTGTTGGTTGTTTTGTGTAGTAGTGTGTCTCGGATTCGAGGTCGAATCCTGTTGAAGGGGGAAAGAATGTGATACTACGGGTTGGCATAACTTTAGAAAGTATGAATTCTGCAATTTGAACCCTACGGTATGGCGTTTTAGCGCGTTTCGGGCCTCTCCGGGGTCGTTTTGGGCCGTTTTCGGGTGATCGGGCCGTGGGGGAAACAATTTCGGCCGTCGGTGGGATGAATTGGGCCCATGTGGGGGTGTGCTAGGGCAGCACACCTGCTGTCCCTTCCCCCATGCGCCCCCCCATCTCTCCCCCTTTGAGCCGCCACCCCCACCTCCTCTCCCCCATCTTCCCCAAATCTCCCTTCACCTCTCCTCTCCTTTCCCAACCACCCCCTTCCCTAGGTGCTGCTGCCCCTCCCCTCTCCTCCCTTGTGGGCGCACCCCAAGGCCTCCTCCTCGCTGCCAAGGCGCTGTCCAAGCTGTTGGGAGGAGCTGCGACAAGGAGGATTGGTGGAAACGGCGCGTGGAAGGAAGTCGGGGGAGGAACGCGAAGGTTTGATCGTCGATTGGTGATTCTCCAAGAAGGTAATGGGGGGATCGTGTGGGGTAGATCTTTTGCTGCTGTAGAGGGGGTTTACCATGTTTTTTAGATCAAGGGAGGTGCTGCCATGGGTTAGATCTAATGAAAACTAGAGTTGTATTCACGTTCTGTTCGGGCAGATTGGGAACCCGAACTAGGGTAGGCGTTTTCGCCAATTTAGAGTTTGAATCTGACCGTACGGACTTTTAGGAAGTTGTAGATAATTTCATTATCTTTCCGTGCATATAAAGAACGTTAAAATCCGCCCAGCCGTTTGGGAGATATGGCCGTTTTACCGAGCGCTGTCAAATCTGTGACGAGATTGGGACAGTTCGTGTTCAACGTTAGATTAAACAACATTAGAGTCCGAATTAGTCTTTCTCTATAACTAGAAAAAGTTGGGAATTTTCCTAAGCTACGTGAGGATGTACTTGTTTATTCAATTTGAAGTCCTAGAACAGAAGTTATGCCCTTTGGAAGGCTGCTGTCCCGAAGGGACAGATTAGCTGTTTTCTGATTTTAGGAGTTGTATGCGAAGTCGGGTAGTGGGATTTATTTGTGTACTGTTTTGTGGACTCGTTTTGAGTGTGTGGCACGTGTTTGCAGGTGGTGTGCCTCCGGGAGTGCCCTCAACCTCTTGTCACTCCATTGCCCGTGGTTGAAGGCAAGTGTGTTGCGTGGATTGTATGCTATATGTGTTGCTAGAATTGATTGATAGCATTTGGAATAGATAACATGTTGTTTTGCCATGATTTACATGTTATAATTGATAGGAGGTCCTTAGACCATGATTTAAATGTTATCGATGATATGGTGTCCTCATGCCATGATTAACAATGCTTGTTGTTGACAAATGATTCACATGCCATGTTTTGAATCCAGAATCAGTCAATTGTTGAATACGGTCCTACATGTGGAGATGCCATGTGTTGATATGCAATATGTCTATTTCTCAGATATCGTTGCTGTCCATTTTGCATACATGGCATATTTTCATGGTCGTCCGGTGAGATAAGTCATAACTATTCCGGTAGGGTCGGTGAGAACAGTTATGACTAGTCCGGGGCTATTCTTTTGAGTAAGTCCTACATCGTGACTCCGTCACCGAGGTGAATGGAAGCGAGTGATAGGCACCCTCCGTCTTCGGGATGGGAGGGGGAAAAGGGTGCATGCCGACGGGTGTGCAGTCAACCATACCGGTATGAGAATTCCAGGAGACATGTGCATTGCATGAATGTTATACATGAATAAAGATGATTATGAGATGATGAGTAGAGTACTCATGAGATGATTATCATGTTGTTTTAAAGGATGTATATAATATTAAAGATGATGTGTTGTGATATAACTGTGGAGACTGAAATGATGGTTTGTTGTCTTGATCCTTTTTGATTCGTTACAATACACTTTGCTGAGTTATGAACTCACGCTTGTGTTTTCGTTGTTTGTTTCTTTAGGTACCATGAGATCGGCGCGCGGGAAAGGGTTCTAGCCACACTCCTCCACATAGTATCATAAACTAGCTAATTCCCCCATTTTGGAGACACGGCAATAAGTGTTACAATAACCATTAGTGTATGGTCTTTATGTTTGGTTGTTTCCCTCATGTGTAACATGTGGGCTATGGAGCGAGTTGTTATATCTTCCTAGACTTAAATTGATGCTTATTCTTTTGCTTGCAATGCTTATTGATATTTTAGTTGATGATTAGCTATCATTATCGCTGCGTATGGAGATCTTATTTATCCTACATATTGATATGATATTATGTTGTTAAGCTTAATGCATAAACAAAGGAGATGCTGTCAAAATTTCCAATTTATGCTAAATGATTACTTGCTGAAATTTTACCTTAAACTATGGTATTAGACGTGTTATGGTCTATGTTTGGTGACATTCTGGGCTTAGTACAAGCTGGGGTGTTACAGTTGCTATCAGAGCGGGCTGTAGGTCCCTGGAATGCGTATTTAGTGTCATACTATAGGTTCAACTAAAATATGAAGTGGGATAACCTAGAAACATGGCTTAGGTTTTACTTAAAACTTTGCCATAGGATAGCAACATTAAAACTTGTGTAAGTGGAATAATTAATTTAAAACTTGACACACTCTGTTGCACAGTAGGAATGGGTATGGGTATCGTTGCCTTACGCTTAAATGTTGTATTTAAGCTTTGATGTTGAATGTTACATTTGGTAATATATGTTGCTATGTTTATGAAAGAATTGATTGTGTTGATACATTTGAGATTATGTGGGTTGTGGTGCCGAAAGGGTTTCGGTCACCTTCTGTTGTTTGTAGTATTGTTGGGTTTGACGGTGTGGCCGGTTAGTGCCATCACCGATGGACTTTAAACCTCCTGTTGGGAGAGTGCTTATCCTTTCTGTCGTAGATTGGGTAGTTGGTTGGAGTCGAATAGTAGAGTTGTGGATTGACCCTCCGAATTTCCTTTGCCGTTTTGACGAACGGTTTTGGTTGGTTTTTGGTTGGTTGAAATAAAAGAAAAAGGGTTCGGTTTTTGATACTCACCGATAGTTCTTTTGGTGGTTTTGGTTTTGTCTTCTTTGGTTGAAGACAAAAGAAGAATTTAGTGTTGCGCCTCTTTTGGTCGCCTTGCCAGCTTTGACGCTCGATTTGTTGTTTGCCTTATAGAGAAACTTATAGATTGATTCTTGGGTTACCATTCTCCAACTTGAAAAGAAGTTATTGAAGTTTCGATGAAAAATCTAAGTCGCATGGATTTAGGTGTCAAGGTTTTGTCGGAAAGGATGTGGTTGATCGGTTGCTTTACGAAGAAAGTTTTCAATTTATTCTTGTGTTTGTCTTTCTCCGAGGTTTAAAAGAGTTATTGCGGTGTTGTGCCAGACCTTGTTGTCGGGGTCTAAGTGGTGTTTGATCGCAATGATGACTTGCTTGGGAATTCATCTTTGAAAAACCGTTTGTTTCGTGAAAGTTGGAAGTTTGGGGTTATGGCCTTATCTGGAAAAAAAAAGATTTGGTTAATCGCTTGGTTTTCCCTCTTGCAACCATCTTCCTTCGCGGAAGTTGTTGATCTCGAGAGTTGTGGAGTAGTTGCGTGTCGGCATTTGGGAATTTAAGAGTTGACTTCTCTTGTGATTTATGGTTGAGCTTTCCGGAAGGAAAGGTGTTTTGGGTGTTGTTCTTTTCTGGAGCAATTATGGTTTCCTTAAGAGTTGGGTGTGTGATTCACGCGGATGTTTAAGAAGTTAAGTGTATGACGAGAAGTTAGAGTTTTCGGATGATATGAGCTAGTGGTTCGGTTAAAGTGAACTTGTTGCTTGTTTAAAGATATACTAAAATATTGTGTTGATAAGAGATAATTAAACGAGACGTTAGGTGATCCAAAGTGAAAGTTGATTAGTGGTGTGTGCAAAGTGATGCGGGTTATGGAATCTAATGGATGTTTTGAGATTAGTCAGCATAGAATGTCTCGGTTGACGAACTTGTTATAGCAAGAAGATGGTGTGAAATTATGCCTATTGTAGCTGGTGGGTCAGTTAATATTGTGGGTCGACAATATGACTTAAAATACGTGTAATCAATTAATGAGGACATATGGAATGATTGTAGGAAAGGTTGAATTATTCTTGACAGATGTCTGTCTGGGATCCGTATTTATAAGGGATGTCTAGTGGAGATCGTGTCGCGCGGTTAGTATTAATTATTGGTGGAATGAACTGGTGATATGGAATATGTGACTTAGGGATTATACCCAGGGTAATTGTTGATTACGCCGGAATAATTGTAAAGAGATGTGTGCTATGCTTGGGATAATAAATTGCATGAATAATGGTTCGTCATGGTTAGTAGACCAAAAGAAGTTGTTGATATGCGTCTTATGTTGGATTAACTGATAAGTTAATTGTGCTGGAGTTGTGAGAACGTGGTTCTCCTTGTTGATTGTCATACGGTAGATATGGTCTATGTTTGGTGACATTCTGGGCTTAGTACAAGCTGGGGTGTTACACTCTCCCTCCCTCCCAAATCAAGGAACCTTAACTCGTATCGATTCCAAAAATTTGTGGAATTTCATGGCTTTTCTCTTATTTGAGCGTTCTGATGTCTATATTTGATTTGGTGCTCTAATACAACTATTTTGAGATCCATGCTATGAGATCTCAAGAAATTGTTTTGCTTTGCAAGAACAAGTGATTCAAGAAAGTAAGTTTTTCCGTGTTCTAAATAACAGCTGTTAAAATGGTAAAGGTCCTGTTCCTTGCCTGTTACGTTTATGGACATTTCAAGATTTTATTGGGCAGTTTATTTGGTTTCACGGCAGTTAACATTTAACTAGCCCATCTAATCAGACCGTTTTTTTGGTTAATTTACAAGATTGACATATAACATGGAAATTATGACATACACGAGATGAAAGCTAACTTTGCTTTTCATTGCCACTTGAGCTGTTCATTCATTCAATTATGATTATTTAATTACATTCACATCATGTCATCTTTTTTTTCATGTCACCACTGTGGGCAATTATTGATAGCATGGCATTTCCATTATTTATGCATGAAATAAGATGAGTTTGATGCTTGTTCTGTTACTGCAAAGACATGTGTATATTTATCTAAATTTTAAATAGTAAAACTGTTTACAAGATTGCTTACCGTCTAAACATTAAAAGGTGGGGTGACCGTTTGTGTGAGGACCCCCTCTTCCTATACCGTACTGTACGCCGTCTACTGTAGCGTATAGCACCGTATAGCAACAGGAAGCCTCGACACCGAAGATCTGAACCTAAAAATTCGATCGACGGGATCGAACCCTTAATGCCGGACATGCGCTGTCGATCTTTGGATCACCTGGATCGGTAGCCCCGTATCGCGTAAACAACACGCAGTACCAAGGCACGGAAGGATAAACTCGATAATTTACATAGCCGGGTGTAAATCTTACACGAGTACATTACGTAAAAGAAGTAAAGCGGCAGTGAAACAAAAGAAAGACAACCAGCGCCCGACCACCCCACAAAGCTCTTGTGGAGGAGGGACTACGAGCGCCAACACTCGCAAAAGGGGCTCGCCATCATCCAGGACATCATCATTACCTTCCTCCGTGGAAAAAGGGTTAGCGACAACGATGAGTACACGATGTACTCGCAAGACTTTAGTGTATGGAAATATAAATAAATGCAGGCTGATTCATCGGGATAAAGCTTCTCTGGGTTAAAGTCGATTTAAAAATCGGTGCATATCATGAAAGTAATACATAATTTGAAAGGCTTGAATAAAACATATTTCTGATGTATGTAACAATCAGCTCCATACCGCCACCATCCATGGTCGCGAATCGATACGAATCGACATCCATACATAATCCCATCGAGAATCATATACACATATCCACAATCCCATCAAGTACCATTCCACCACATACTTTATAATGCTCAAATAGATTTTCGTTTTCAAAACCAAACCAAATCTCTATACTTGATATGATTAGAAGATTGCTCATAACCGTGAGCACGGCTAATCGATTAGAATTATTTGATACTCTGCAGAGTTTGCGCTTTACCCAAACACAACTCGACTTGCATCATCCTGTCATCCAGTGGTACACGCGATACACGAGGTATCCGATATACAAGAATGATCTATTCTTTCCATCGTTGAGGTTATAGCCACACCCCAAGACCGGTGGCGACAAATCCACTACTATGGCGATAAGAGGCCAACCACTGACTCAGCGACCCGGAATACTCATCGTGACGACGGCGGGTGTTGGCCGCGGCATTACCCCATAGCAAGGCGTACACCGTTGTATCAACAAACATGAATCGGAGCGATTCCTGGCCGCAAAAGTACAAGCGCACACACGGTTAAGCATACGTTCGTGAGGACACACACCGCGCTTATTTGCTCAACACAGGGAAAGGTCCACTCTTCCAACAAGCATGGCTATCCCTCACACTTCAAGTACTAGAATATAGCCGCCCCATCCCCAAAGATTGCGCGTTGCCGCAGTTCAATTCAAACCGCCACAAGTTCGGTCCTTATATTTTTGCCTAGTGACTCAAGCGGGGAACTCACTTAACTTCGCCAACCAATCGCCACCATGTTTAACTAGCACATATTATACCTCCCGCCAAGTCTAATTACCAACTAGACACTTACATTTTTACCAATATACCTTTACGATTCACATTTCCAAACTTTTCCAAAACCAATTACATTTATCATAATTTTGAGCATTTGGTAGGACTGACTTTGCTCACCTCTATTGCGGTGTCTGGCGTATGCAATTACTAAATCGCTTATACCCAAGTGACATTTTATTAAATTGTCTAACCCTACTAAGGTTATCAATGATCTCGAGGAATTAATTGAGGGAACCACCAAATCGGGGTATATCTACCATTCCCCACAAACTAGCAATTTCTTGAATATAAACAATGCATATAGTTTGAGAAATCAAAGTAGACATCGCGGAAATATAGGTTTCAAGATGGTCAAAGGAGGTGCTTGCCTTGTTGTTGCACTTGGATGTCAGGATGATGCTCGAGTTGTTCGAGGCTAAGCCCGACTCGCTAGCCTCTAATCGGTCAAAGCAACAAAACGCAATGAAAGAAATACAACTTAGCAAAGAAAGTTTTAAATGCACCATGAAGTGCATGCAATACACAAGAACGGCACAACCAAGAAACCCTGAAGAAACAACGCACTTTCGGACAACACAACACGCGACCAGGCCAAAAACGGCCTAGCTTGGACAAATCGGGTTTTGCATCCGACAACCGGATAGGTTTACCGGACATCGACTGCTTCGTCCGGATACTGACAATCCGGACACTCCGGACCATATGCCGGATACTCCGGTCCTAGGCATTTGGTCCAACTTCGCGAGACGAGACCTTACCACTCCTACAACTTCACCGCGCGACCCGATCTCGACTTTCGTACACTAGCGAGCGAAGGAGCTTGAGCAGCCGATTCTCACGAAAACGTCGCTTAACCCGCCAAATCTCTAACTCACACTAACAACTTCTTAAATCGACATTACTACTACCCGATCTACCACTCTGGCATACCATTCACTAATCCAAATCCCATTTTCAACCTAGAACCACTACACCCAAAACCCTAGAATCCAAGTTCAACCTAGCCTCCCAATCCAAACCTAAGTCCTAATCCCACCATGAACGACTCTAGAACCCAAGAATCCCGCGAATCAAACCCTAAGAGAAAAGCTTACCTCCAAGGAAGATGGATGAGGAGCAACAGCCGGTGGAGGATGGGAATGACGGCTGGGAGGAGCACACGAGATGGAGGAGTCAGGGAGGTCACCACGGTGGCTCATTGAAGAGCCGGGGTGGTGGAAGGAACACCAAGGAAGTGGGAAACCAAAGTAGAAGAAGAAAGAATGGAAGGGAGCCACGAAATGGGACTTTTATACAAAACCCCACGGACTCTCGGACTCAACCCGGAGACTCGGGTTGGGAGTCTTGCATTAACACTAACCGGACCACTCGGACATTGGTCCGGACACTCCGGACTTCGGCCGCCCTTAATCCGGACACTCGGACTTTGTCCGACATTCCGGTTGGATCCGGATCTCCGGACATCCGTAACTTTGAACTTGGGCCTTGGCGGCTAACGCCTGTGGTTGATTACTAATTGTCCCAAAGTATTTTGGAAGTTAATAGGGTCACAGCACTTGCCCAACCTAATTCGAATTTACTTATGAGCGAAATTACTTAAGTTGAAGGGTTCTTTTCGATCCCAAGCAAGTATGTTCACTCAAGACACGAAAAATACACAAGCGCCTGTATTATTGAGCAGCGTTTGAGTACAAATGTACAGTGGCTTGAGTATAGAAATACTCGAGGATATTACTGATCTACCCCACTTACAAAAATCTCATTCTCGAGATTGCTAATTCTCTCAAGAAATTGGGTATTACGCCTGAATATGGTCTTCGCCTCCCACGTGGCTTCATCTTGAATGGTTGCTCCATCGACCTTGAGCATCTTGATAACCTGATCAGTGAGCGTGACGCCACCGCCTCGAGAATCTGGATCTGGATATACTCGGTCACGAAGATCGTGCAAATCAAGATGGTCCAATTGGGTAACTTCCGATGGAACCCGAAGACTCTTCTTCAATTGGGACACGTGGAACACATCGTGAATGTCAGAAAGATGTGGCGGTAGCTCAAGCCGATAAGCCACAACACCAACCTTCTCAAAAATCCGAAGCGGACCCGATGTATCGCGGGGCTAGCTTCCGCGGACTTGAAATCTGCGAGTAATCGCGGAGTGGTGAGACCTTGAGATAAACAAAGTCACCCACCTCAAAACTCAACTCGCGGCGTCGGCGATCGGCCATAGCTCTTTCGACGCAGCGAGCTTCTCTCGGCCGGTCTCGAATCAAGCTAACTTGCCTTCAGCCTCTTCAATCATGGTGGCCCAAGAATTGCCTCTCACCAACTCGGACCAAAACAAGGGTGTTCTCGCACTTCTTGCCATAAAGAGCCTCGAAGGCGACATCTCAAGACTGACTTGATGGATCAAGGTTGTAGGAGAACTCAAAGGCAAATGGCAAGCATTTCTCCCACGACTTCTTTGTAGAGCACACACAAGCTCCTTAGCATGTCTTCAAGGATTTGGTTTGCCCTTTCCGCCTCGTCCGGTTTGGGGATGGTAAGTCAGATCAAGGATAGCTTAGTGCCAAGAATGGTGCAAAACTCTCCCAAAATGCGGAGGTGAAATGCTACGAACCCGCGAGAGATTATGACTTTTGGAACTCCATGGAGCCGAACAATATTCTCAAATAGAGTTCCGCTTAGCTTGGCCTGCATAGGTGGTATGAATCGGAATGAAATAGCTACCTTGGTGACGGTCAATGATCACCCAACAGAGTCGTGACCGGTGGAGGACCTTGGTAGACCGGGTAATGAAATCCATCCCAATCTCTTCCCACTTCCACCGAGGGATCTGCAATGGTACCAGTAATCCGGTGGCCTTTGATGTTCGGCAAATTTCTGACATCGGGCACACATCACAATGCGCCACATGAGCCGCGATCTCCTTCTTCATACCGCCACCGTAATTGCTCGAAGGTCTGGTACATCTTAGTCGCCAGGATGGACAGAGAGAGGAGTATCATGAGCTTCGACGAGGATCAACCCTTGATCTCAACATTATCGAGGACATACACCTGCGCCCATGCAAGATCAGCCCATTGGACTTCCGCGAAAAACCTGGAGATGCGCCATTTTGGTCACCATGGCGTCTAATCTCAATCACAAGATCATCTTGTAGTTGAGCTGTCAATACGAGACTCTAGAGTGGGTTGTACGGCTAAAGCGGTAACGTAACCATACTCAACCACTTCTAGATTGAGCTTCTGAAACTCTTCAACCACGGTGATCGGCCAATGACACTCAAGGCATTCACGGTGTGCGGCTATGAATGAGCATCTGCAACCACATTCGCCTTGCCAGGATGGTAATGAATACCCAAATCATAGTCTTTGATCGCTTTCTAGCCATCGACGCTCTCAAATTCAGATCTGGTGCGAAAAGAAGTACTTTAAGCTTTTGTGGTCGGTGTAGATCTCACATACATTTCCTCTGAGATAATGTCGCCACAACTTGAGAGCATGAACATCACCAAGCTCCAAATCATGCGTCGGGTAATTGGCTTCATGAGGCTTTAGCTGTCGAGAAGCATAAGCAACCACTTTGCCCTCCCATCAACACACATCCAAGTCCAAGACGGGATGCATCACAATAGACATCAAGTTCTTGTGAATGTCAGAAGGACCAACATCGTGCGATGGTGAGTCTATTCTTCAACTCTGGCTCGGACTCACAACCAGGTGACCACAATTTCTTCTCCTTCTTGAGTAGCGTTGTCATTGGCTTAGCAATTTTGGAGAAATTCTCGATAAACCGCGGCGATAGTATCCGGCAAGACCGAAAACTCGAATCTCAGGGACATTAGTGAGCTCCCAATTGAGTACGTCTTGTACCTTGCGTGGATCAAGCTGCTACCCTCATACGACAGACATGCCCTTAAACTCCACTTGCTTGAGCCAACTCGCACCTGAACGGGCATACAACCGATGCTCAGCTTGCTAAGCACCATATGCAAGTGAAGTGCGTGCTCATCATCATCCTTAGAGTATATGAGGATGTCATCAATGAACACCACCATAAATCTATCAAGGAACTCCATGAAGACTTTGTTCATCAGATTCATGAAGGTGGGTGGTGCATTGGTGAGACCAAACGAACAACTGCAAATGCATCAGTACAGTGTGCCAAAGTGGTGAATCGCTTCACGATATCCTCCGGACGGATCTTGAGTTGAAAATAGCCTGATCTCAAGTCTATTTTGGAGAAAAACTCGAGCTCCGCCTAATTGGTCAAACAAATCATCGATCCGAGGAGAGGATACTTGTTCTGATGACTCATTCAACGGCCGTAATCAACTGCGAAGAGTGCCGTCTTTCTTCTTCACAACAGAAGCTGCCCCAGGAGAAGAAGCTGGGGCAGATGAACCCTTCTCTAATCGCTCCTTGGCTGAATCTTCAACTCGATCAGCTCATCAAACAGGCATCCCTGCACTGACGCTTAGAAATTGGAGAAGTGCCAGGTAAGAGATCGATGATGAACTCCAAATCACGATCGGTGGCAAACTGGCACTTCATCGAGGAACACATCGGGTACTCTCACACCACCCGGTACCGATCGTCCCCTAACAGAAGAGCATCGAGCAAAGGTTGGTCGCCAGACCGGAACGAGAAAAAGGTAACAAAGAATGCCATCGAGGTTGACTAATGAAACGGATCTCCGGCACAATCAATATGCCCTGATGCTTGACGACGGTCCATACCCAGAATCACATCAAGACCTGACGTCTCAATGTTGATAAGATCACCCCGAAATTCTACCCCATTGATCTCAATTCTAACCCCTGGACTCACAAGCTCGGCAGTCAAAACGGATCCAGCAATCCGGATCAACAAGTACTTCTCGAGGTACAAAGAAACGGACCTCATGTGAACAACAAACCCGTGAAGAAATAAAGGAATGCGACGCCTCCAGAAGTCAAATAATACTGGCGGGTACGAATGAGCAGATAACGTGCCCAACACCACATCCGAGTCGCCGCTACTCTCTCGCGTGGCTACATTCAGGCGACCATGGCGGGAAAAGCCGCACGGAACCGGCGTCACGATTGCCCCACGCCCACCGATCGAATTGACGGCCGGTGCACTCGAGCTGTCATTCTGCCGCTTGCTCGGACAAGCATCGGCCGGTAGCCCTTTCCGCCGCAGGAGAAGCAAGTGATATGGCCAAATGGATTGGGACCCCAAGCTCTTTGTCTTGGGCGGCTAGGTGACTGCAGATCTGGGCGTGGCGAGGAGAGGTAAGCTCAGGACCTCTCAACTGGCGGCGCCAAGGCCGGAAGCAGGCCGAGTGAAGGTGCGAGTCCTGGAAGGTCCGCTACCGATTGGCCGGCGGCGCCCACTTGCGCTGCGGCTCTCCATAAGCGCCTTAGCGCCATCCTCAATGCTAATGGCCTTGCCCGCCAAGACCTGCCAGGCTAGGAATGTCATGACCGTGAGTTGAAAGCGGATCTCCTCGGTGAGGTGCTCCTTGAACAATGTCACTCTCCTAGCCTCAGGTCACCTCATCAAAGAACATAGCGTGACAAATGGTTGAAGCGGTGGAGGTAGTCCATCAACTCATAGACTGGCTGAAGGTCGTAGAACTCCCGCTTCTTGATCTCGATCAAGCCCGGAACATGGAAGGAAGCGAAGGCGCCTTGAACTCGCCCATGTGGTGACTACTGGTCTGTGGCGACGACCACAAAGCTCCACCACGCAGCTGCCAGGTCCCTGGAGGTAGTAGGCGGTGTCATCAACCTTCTCGCGCATCGCTGGAACCGACTAACTCAACTTCCCCTCCATGTCGCTAAGCCAATCCTCGCCTCATCGGATCATGGCGAAAAGCTCGGCGGTCGAGTTCGGCTGGAACTCCAGACAACCCAGGATCTTCTAACTTCGTTGCCCCTCGACACCTGGACCATCGCTCCATGAGTGAGTCTGCCGCAACATGAGTGCACCCATGTCAGCGAGGAGGAGGTGGAGGAGCTCCTCTCACTGGGGCATGTAGTGAGCCGAGCCCCAGCGACCCACCGCAGGGACCGCGATTTGTTGGGCCCCTGCTCCACAGCGCCTTTCGCCACGCTCTCGGCATCATCAGATTCACCGCCTGAAGATGCTGCTCTCGCCGAGGCATCTGAAATGCACATTGAGTCAACTAATCAAATCAATTGGCTTGAGAATGATTGATCCCAAAGGATGCACTCATAAACACAAACACACTACAAGCATTCATTCAAAGAAGCATAAGAACCAATTCAAAAACCAACTCAGGGAAAGCGACAAATAACCCCTAATTACAACCACAAACATCTATCCTTAACCCATTCTTAGCTAAAACCGCATTCCTCTTAATCCTTTTGAACAAGATAGAAGAAGGAAACAAATTTTTTGAAATTTGGATTAAGATCAATTCATTTTGAAGAGTAGATAAGCGAAAAGCTATAGAATGGACAAGAATAAGCATTCTACACTTTGAAAATAGAGTTTTGTACTTCAAAATAAACTTTGAGAAGAAAAAAATCATTCCTAAGTCTAACGTCCAGCTAACTAAGTCCTCTCTGCGGTCAATGGCTCGATACTGGGCCATTTGTGAGGACCTCCTCTTCCTATACCGTCTTGTCAGAGTCTCAGAAGCGTATAGCACCGTATAGCAACAGAAGCCTCGACACCAAGATCTGAACCTAAAAATTCGATCGACGGGATCGAACCCTTAGCTTCGACCCGGTGCTCAGACAAGATCACATCGATCCTGGATCAAGAGTCAAGATATCGCGTACCAACAACACGAGTACCAAGGCACGGAAGGATAAACTACGATAATTTACATAATCGGGTGTAAATCTTACACGAGTACATTACGTAAAACCAAAGAAGTAAAGCGACAAATGAAACAAAAGAAAGACAACCCGGCCCGATCACCCACGTGCACCAGGATCGGAGGGAGGGACTACGCCGCAACACTGCAAGGGCTCGCCATCATCCGGGACATCATCATTACCTTCCTGGAAAAAAGGGTTAAGCGACAACGATGAGTACACGTATGTACTCGCAAGACTTTAGTGTATGGAAATATAAATAAATGCAAAGTGGTGATTCATCGGGATAAAGCTTCTACACCGGGTTAATTGCAAAGTTGGATTTAAAGCAGTTCATCAAAAGTAATACATAATTTGAAAGACAAGCTTTGAATAAAACATATTTACGTGTATGTAACAATCGCGAGCTCCACAAGCCACCATCCATGGTCGCGAATCGATACGAATCGACATCCATACATAATCCCATCGAGAATCATATACATATCCACAATCCCATCAAGTACCATTCCACCACATACTTTATCTGAAAATTCAAATAGATTTTGATTTTCAAAACCAAACCAAATCTCTATACTTGATATGATTAGAGAAGATTGCTCATAACCGTGAGCACGGGCTAATCGATTAGAATTATTTGATACTCTGCAGTTTGCGCACTTTACCCAAACACAACTCGGACTTGCATCCCCTGTCATCCGGTACAGCGATACACGCAGGTATCCGATATACAAGAATGATCTATTCTTTCCCATCGCTTGAGGTTATAGCCACACCCCGACGGGTGACGACAAATCCACTACTATGGCGATAAGAGGCCAACCACCACTCGCGCCACGCGGAATACTCATCGTGGCGACGCGAATTGTTGGTCAGCGGCATTACCCATAGCAAGCGTACACGTTGTATCAACAAACATGAAGCTGAGCGATTCCTCGCTTTGCCAAAAGTACGCAGCCAAGACACACGAAGGCGCATACGGCGGGTCGCGAGGACACACACACCGCTTGACGCTCAACACAGGAAAAGGTCCACTCTTCGCCTACCAAGTGCATGGCTATCCTCACACTTCAAGTACTAGAATAGGTCGCCCGTCCCAAGATTGGCGGTTGCACGGTGTTCAATTCAAAAACCGTCACAAGTTCGGTCCTTATATTTTTGCCTAGTGACTCAAGCGGGAACTCACTTAACTCGCCAACCAATCGCCACCATGTTTAACTAGCACATATTATACCTCCCGCCAAGTCTAATTACCAACTAGACACTTCACATTTTTACCAATATACCTTATTTACGATTCACATTTCCAAAACTTTTCCAAAACCAATTACATTTATCATAATTTTGAGCATTTAGTAAGGACTGACTTTGCTCACCTCTATTGCGATGTCCTAGCGTGTATGCAATTACTAAATCAAGTTTATACCCAAGTGACATTTTATTAAATTGTCTAACCCTACTAAGGTTATCAATGATCTCGGGGAATTAATTGAGGAAACCACCAAATCGGGTATATCTACCATTCCTACAAAACTAGCAATTTGAATATAAACAATGCATATAGTTTGAGAAATCAAAGTAGACATCGTGAAATATAGGTTTCAAGATGGTCAAAGGAGGTGCTTGCCTTGTTGTTGCGCCGGTGATGTCCAGGGATGATGCTCGAGTTGTTGTTGGCGACTTCGCTAGCCTCTAATCGGTCAAAGCAACAAGCGATTGTAAAGAAATACAACTTAGCAAAAGAAAGTTTTAAATGCACCATGAAGTGCATGCAATACACAGAACGGCAGTACAACCAAGAAACCCTGAAGAAACAACGCACTCGGACAACACAACACGATCGACGAATAACTTAATCGGACGGGTTTTGATCCGACGATCCGGATAGGCCGGACTCCGACTGCGTTTCGTCCGGATACTCCGGATAATCCAGGACACTCCGACCATATGCCCTGATACTCTGGTCCTAGAGCATTTGGTCCAACTCGGCGAGGAGGATGAGACCTTACTACTCCCTACAACTTCACTGGCGACCCGATCTCGACTTTCAGACACCTAGCTAACCTAAGGAGCTCGAGCTAGCCGATTCTACGAGAAAACGTCGCTAACCCGCCAAATCTCTAACTCACACTAACAACTTCTTAAATCGACATTACTACTACCCGATCTACCACTCTAGCATACCACATTCACTAATCCCAATCCCATTTTCAACCCTAGAACCACTACACCCAAAACCCTAGAATCCAAGTTCAACCCTAGCCTCCCAATCCAAACCTAAGTCCTAATCCCACCATGAACGACTCTAGAACCCAAGAATCCCGCGAATCAAACCCTAAGAGAAAAGCTTACCTCCAAGGAAGATGGAGGGGGAGCAACGCCGGGTGAAGGATGGGGAATGACGGCTTAAGGAGCACACCGAGACGGAGGAGTCACTGCAGGGTCACCACGGCATGGCTGTGGAGAGGAGCTCGGGGGTGGAGAGAACACCAAGGAAGTGGGAAACCAAAGTAGAAGAAGAAAGAATGGAAGGGAGCCACGAAATGGGACTTTTATACAAAACCCCACGCCAATAGGACTCTCGGGACTCAACCCGAGACTCCGGGTTGGGGTCTTTCGGTAACACTAATCCGGACACTCCGGACATTGGTCCGACACTCCGGTTGGGCGCCTGGCCACAAATTTATCCGACACTCCGACTTTGTCGGACATTCCGGCTGGAATCCGAGCACTGGACATCCTGAACTTTTGAACTTGGGCCTTGACGGCTAACGCCTTCGTGGTTGATTACTAATTGTCCCAAAGTATTTTGGAAGTTAATAGGGTCACAGTGCACTTGCCCAACCCTAATTCGAATTTACTTATGAGCGAAATTAAGTTGAAGGGTTCTTTCTGATCCCAAGCAAGTATGTTCACTCAAGACACGAAAATACACAAGCACAGTGTATTATTGAACAGCGTTTGAGTACAAATGTACAGTGGCTTGAGTATAGAAATACTCGGGATATTACAGTTTGTTAATGTTTACTGTTATTTAGAACATTGGTTTTTCTTCCCATGGATCTTCAGGAAGCTGTTGGGTTTGATGCTCGCTGATATAAGTCGTAGAGTTTGTGGCGAGATAGAAGGGGAATGGAGGAGGAAGGTGGAGAGATGAAATGGTAGGAGGAAGAAGGATAGGACTAACTAACATGTGGAATAATCGCCGCGTCATCATCTCAGATGGTAAAACCACCTCCAAAACCATCATAGGGGTTTATTTGCTCCAGTTTTGAAAGATAAGGGGGTAGAATTCCTGGTTTGGTAGCTGAGGGGCCAAAGTAAACGTACCACGAAAGTTCAGGGGGTAATATAAACTTTTTCCTAATATAAGTAGTTCTCCAACGCGCAACAACAAAAGCACACATTGAATAGATGAAAAAAATTAATCACCTTTGGCAAGGAATGGATAAAAATATTATCACTAACATATCAAGCAAGTAATCATTGTAGTAAGCAGTAACGTCTGGTGAGTGATCACATGGAAACAAGGGGGGCCTGGGAGACATGATTAAGGCCCTTTTTGGCTTCATTGTGTATTTTTCCAAACTATATGCTATATAGCAATCTACCGATATCATTTGTGTAACAAGAGAAACCGGGGATCCCTCCTCATTTAACTCCATATTGATGTTTTGATAAGAGGGGTGTTCCACCACATTCTATCAGCGATTTCTATGCCATAGATGAGGTGCACACATGCCATTATTTTCTTAAATATCGATCCTGAACTTCTACTCCCATTTCTTACATTACCTTTGGCATACTAACCTTGTATTTCTATAACATAACCAAAATTTTAATCAGAACAAAGTATTTAAGAAAAAACCGCCCATGTAATGCATAAATATCAATTATGTAATGATTATGCTGGACATAGGGTTTAATAAAAAAATCACTGCATACCAGCATCGGTCAAAGCCAGGCTTCTACCACCCAAAAGCATAAGGCTGACGATGAACATAACTAGAACTCTTGAGCCCATTTTGCCTGTTAACACACATGAATTGATCAAGAGACGGGCTAGCCATTCAACTCAACAGTAACTCCAAAAATTGAAAAAGGAGAGTATATAAATAATATCATCTTTGTTTTTTGCCAATTAAAATAATTATTTTCT
Source organism: Rhipidocladum racemiflorum (assembly GCA_036346355.1). Taxonomy (NCBI): domain Eukaryota; kingdom Viridiplantae; phylum Streptophyta; class Magnoliopsida; order Poales; family Poaceae; genus Rhipidocladum; species Rhipidocladum racemiflorum. The sequence continues at coordinate 42,405,999 of CM070577.1, read as the reverse complement.
ACAAGCATTTATAGACATAAAGCTACATATAAATAATTTTCTTTTGGATACAAATCTCAAATAGGTTTCATTTCCTTCCTCTTTCTTGTAAGCATCACATGCATACTGCATACATTCCACCGTGTGTAAATTTTCAAACAAAACTTTGAAAGAATTAGAAAACATAGTGTGCGGAATACGGTTAGATGCTAAAAAAACCCGATAAACTTCATCTGCTCATTTAGTAGCACCAACGCCCACCTCTCTGTTTTCTTTTAAAAAGATGCTGAGAAATTAGAATGCATAGGAAATCATCAGAAGGTATGGGAAAACAGTAAATTTAATAACCATGCTTCAGTGAAGACTAAAGAGTGCTTGTATTGCACAGATTCTAAAGCACTAACGGTTGGCTCAGATGACAGATCAGCTCCTCAAATCCTAGTTGAATTTAAAAGAACAAATAATAGAAGCATCTTCCCTAAAATCAAGCCTATTTTTAGAGTGAGGAATGACAATTCAACTTTATGCTTACTAGTTTCACCTGCATAAGCTACCTGCAAAGGTATGGACAAACAGTATGGTAGCCTTTTCTCCAAGAATTTCGCCCACATCTGTCGGAAACATAAGCTAGCAAGTACTAATTAAAGAGGTGGAGTTAGACTAGCGCCTGAGATGATATCAGGAACTCCTGATCCACCCATTGAGTATTACAGGAGAAGCAACCCAACCAAACAAAGAACATTCTGAGCAACAACCTCCTGCGTTCAGAAGAGAGTCTTGGGGCGGCTCGCTGATGGGAGTGGAGGGCGGGACGGCACGTGGGGTGCCGACTGCCGAGCGCCGGCCGCGGCGGAGACAAGTAGCAGAAGGAGATGGATTTGAGAGGAAATCAAACGAGCACAGCGTTGTGTAGCTGGATAATGGAAACTAGGGAGATTTGCGCGGAATGCCGCGCCGTTAATAGTATCGTTTGCCAAATAAAGATAAAGTATAAAATGGTTTAGAAATGTAAGGATAAATCTTATCTTTTTGAATCAATTTGAATAAACGTAGGGAAGCTAAAATATATAATGTTTATTGAGAACCAAATTCAGGACATGTTGGGAACGTAAATTGCTAATCACATATGGGATAATGGGTTTCATGTTTCTATTTGAATCTGATGGTTTCATCAATTGATTCGATAGGTAATCTTTGATGATGGCTTAACGATACCGATGTCATAGCCAGTTCTATTAATAGCACTTGGTTAGGTATGGACAATGAAACGAATGCATTATGCCAAGTCGACATGTTTTAGACAGTCGATTGATGGTTTCGGTGTTAAATTCCATTTGTGAGAGTATCAAAGGCTAACAAACGAAAAGCAAAAGAAGCAGTTGGTTTTGTTATTTGAGAACTATACGATAAGAACCATTAGGTTATAGGCGAAAGCAATTAGGGAAGGGTAGGCATACCGTAATTATCCTTGATAGAATAGTAGGGAACATAAAGGTATAATGCAATGTTGAACTATGGCAGAACGTCGAAGCTATGGATAATAATAAATGCTTTGGATAAAGTATATATGATTAAGGGATAGCATAGGCATTGATATATTTAGCCGTGGTTCGGTACATATAGATACATATGATATTCATTATATGGACATTAAAAGGAGTGAAATACGCACAGTTGTTTCAACCTGTCGAAAACATAATCATTATTTGTTTTAGTAGGATTAGTGAGGATAGTATCCGGTGTCGCCAATGCGATAGAGAAATTTATTAAGGAATGTAGATCAAGTAGCATTCTAGTTTTAAATAAACGGACGCACTAATAATGACAGGAAGTAGTGGTGCGGCATGTTTTGATCGCTATGGCCAGTTTTTATTAGTTTTAATATGGTGAAATCATGTATGCAAGAGAGGCAAGCATTATGAAATGTGAGGGATGGAAAGACTTACACCAGGCACAACGATGTGATCCTCCATATCAATAGGTTGAATGCCGGATTCGGCAAAGGTTAATCCCTCTGTTTCGGACACATTTGGCTGAAACTGCAGTTTACGCTGTGATGGAGCACTTCGTTTATCGGCCGGTTTGTTTTGGTCCGTGGGAAACAGAGATCGAGTTGTCTGCTCTTGATGATCGTCCAATGGTGTCGACGATGTAATATCCTATATAAATAATGTGGTTATAAATGTTTAGGCAGAGACATAAAGATGATATATACATACGTAAACAGGGGAAAATGTATACCATGGATAGCAACCTTACCTGGATCGGTTGGCCTGACGAAGAGCTCTTATTATTCAATGGTTGCGGCATCTGTGACGCCATTGCTGATGAGGCGGCCCGCAGAAATTTTTTCTCCACAGTTAAATAAAGGTGATTAGAGAAGGAGAGACTGTATAGCAATACGTTTTGCCATTGGAGTGTCCGCCCAAAGACCGTGGAAGGCAACAAAAGAATGAGGGATGCTGTGGAAGGTTATAAAGAAATGGAGCTGGAACACGCGAGGAGGAAATCATCAGGATGCGGAATAAAAAGACAGGTTGTGTAGCAATCGATGACCTCTGAAGTAGGTGAGTATTGTGAAGCGGTCACGCGTATACGGGAGAGATACCTGGAGCAGCATACGGCCATCGTTGGTTGGGTAACGTCGAGAAGCATGTATTAAAACCGATGGAGTAAGTAAAAGGCTAAACATCGAACGTGTCGGCGGTAATTGTTTCGTATATGGAGCGAATGTATGTGGTCTGTGGACTGTAAAGTGTATGCGCAATTGTATGTATTGGAACGAGCTCAGACCTGTTCATGTGCGCGATGCCGCGCCGACAGTGATTTCAGTGAATCGGGCCAAATAAAAGCTAAAATAATTTAGGTATAGCATACGGGAGGAATGAGCAGGCGAAGATCACCAATGCAGCATGAAAGGATAAATGTATTCCTGTTTGTTTTGCTGTTGGCGAAAGGAGAACAATGGCAAGAATTAAAAGGGCATGAGAATAGTAACTAAGAATATTCGGTACAAAAGCTAAGTGATATATATATATATATATATATATATATATGTGAATAATAAGGGTGGTATTGACGCATACATTGTATAGATTAGCACAACGATGTCAGAAGTAATTCAGTGTGTATGAAAACCTAATTATAGGTTCTCAGGGAGCACACACACATACACACATTAACACAGAAAGGCTTGCTCCAGGGAGAAATAAGAGCTAAAAGTATTTTTGTAGAGACGACGATATAATAGTTGACAAAAGGTGTTCTGATTCTCCAAGAGCCTTAGCGGTAGCAGGAACCAATGGGTAGCCAATAGTGAGGCGTACATGGGTTCCGGCAGAGGACAGGATCTTAATATCAAAAGCAAAATGTTGATCTCTATGTATCATCAACGATAGGCATAGCCTGTTCTGTTGCACGCAGGTGTGCAATAGACCGGAATGAAAGATAATTAAATCGATTAGCAAATATATAGGCTATGGAAACAACAGCATGTATGGTTTGGAAAATCAATATTCAGTGGAGACGGTATCTCAGAAATAAAATCGTAATCTGTGTACCATGAGGTAGGCTGTTCACGATCGCTCTTCTGTGGCTTCTTCGAACAGTTTCCTCTTGGTAGAGGTTCTGTGCGTCGATGCGTCGGCACTGCACATAATAACCAAATGAATTTACCATAATGTTAACGATTAGGTCTAGATTAATAAGAAATTGACAATAATATGAAGAGGAACCATTCGGTGGCAGCTGGAAGATCCGAAAGTGGCTCTTTGGCTAATAAAGACTCTTGCACCAAAGCAGGGTTTAACAACGGTGAAAACTGTGTGTGATGAATTGGAAAGGATTGTGAGAAAATATGTATTGGAAAAACTAAGAATCTAAAGATATAGATGTTTCGTGATGTAGGCTGGTGACCTGCGCTGCAGCCGGTGTGGATTGAATTGGTGTAGCCGGTGGGATATCGAGCTCCTGTAACAGACATGACATCTATTTTAATCAGAACACATGGGCTCGTAATAATGAGGTGTATCATGCAAGGTTTATACGGGATCACGATATAAAATAATGATAGCTAAACCTTGGTTGTGATAGACTTTGTATTATTCATAAGGGCATATATGGAAGAAAGTCTCTATGTGAAGAAAACTTGCGAGAAATATGTAAGGATGAATCAGTCATGTCACTGTTGGATATAAAAAATTAGGGCATTACATGAAAACGTATGCCTATCATGCTGAGATTTGTTCTATCCAACTGTGATATAATGGAAAATATGATGTGAGAATAGACCTGGATAGCCGTAGGTGTCGTTGGAGAAACAGTAGTGATTTGAATGGTTTCTTGTTGCTTTGTTGAGCTGCTCGAAACGGATGTGCAATGAGGTAGTAAAATTGACATGGAATCAACCTGGTATGATATGTAGATTCTTTGTAGCGCTCGCCGTGTGACAGAGACTCTGAGGCTGTATCGCTTGCCGTAAACACGGGTTATCTCCGCAGGTATAAGTTCGTTGTTACCTCCAGCAGACTGAACAAGTTGCTGCGCTGGAACAACGATGAGCTGCTCACCTAATTCAGAGAAGAAAATAAACTCGGCAATCTTGGGCTCATCTTTATCGATATCAGCTGGATCCACACCAAGAACGGTTATTCGATATCTGTGGTTACCAAAATATCATTGTAATGTAAAAATATAATTCTATAAGTATTACATAAGATGCGAAATAACCCTAAACAAAAGGTATATACCGTGCCTCAGGAGTGTGCTCTTTTCAGAACCGTTTGTTCTTTTGCAGCTTGCGCATGCTAGATACCACCATGGCTGATTGGGAGCAAGGCTCTTTATAGCAATATCAACCAAATAGCTATTACCCTATATAGGATGATGCAGAATCAAACATCAGGGGAGAAAGACTGACGTAGACCATACACAGATCAACAATATAGAGAATCATAATTTACCACAACATCATGTGGATTAAGACCATAGATTTGGGATACTCTGACAGTCGTGATGTCTTGGGGTGCCAGTGGTTGACCAGTCCATCTATTCTGATATGGTATAGAACCTAGACTGTTGCCATAATATTGCAGAGGAAGTAAAGAATGGTTAAACTATCTTATAGGTTGCAACAAACAAACGATCAGCATATTTCATAGCCCAGAATAGAACATCTACCATTCTAAAACAGATTATCTGTTCTGGAGTAAGAATGTAGGCTATCTGTAGAAAGACAAACACACCTAAGAAACCTAACGAATGTACGGAGCATCGATAAATGAAAGTGGTAGAGAAACATGTCTTGCAGATGTGCAACCTCAGGTAATGTAGCGTTGATACACCATCTACAAATCGTGCTTCCTTGGAGAGACAGTCGGTCTGGGAAAGCCAGACCAAGAAACTTAGAACATATGTTGGAATAGAATCTATAGCGAAACAATATTTCTTGGATAAAAAGAAACGTAAAAGCTGGCTGCATATATGCATTGCTCAAGAGGATAAATCGAGTGACTGTACCACGCCGAATGTTCACTGTGATCCCAAGAAGCAGTAGGATCATCGGATGCGCCTGTGATTCAGCTTGGATATCATCAGCTTCAAATTGTGTTGCATGCGAACCCCATAAAGCTAACTCCACAGTTTCTCTGTATAGTAACCAAGGGTTAAAGACAAGAGCTAAATCCAATCAATCGAAGAAAAAGGTAAAATAGAAACAAGTATGTCTAAAACATGACCACATATTTTACAAACGACCAAATCGGAATAAATAGGAATATAGCATAACGCAAAACAGATTTTAAGAACCATCTGTTAGGCATACCATCCATCAGTGATCTCAATATTTCGAATAGGCTTGGGAGCACCTCTGACGGTAACCGTCTTTAAGTATGAAATAGATTTGATCAGACCTATTGTATCTGAACATGAAGGACACAAGGCATGGAAACAGAATTCAATATCATGAGCGATATCTCTGGATAGCCAATTCTATGAACAAACATAATAACCAGTTGTTAAAGTAACAATACCAGATAGCAAGTTCCTTTCACCGACACGATTCCTCAGAATCTGAAAAGGGACCAAGCTGCACGCATATAAAGGAAAACCGTCTGGGACTGGGTCTATTTCTTTTACCTTTGTGTGGATGGTAAACTTAGCCATGATAGGATTATCAACGGGTCGGTAATTAATGCGAGCATCAGTAACCTCAAAATACTCAATGTAATATACGGCGCCTTCTGTTAACAACGGCTGGAAAATTGCTAGGCGCTTTTCCGGGATCTAAGCTTCCATGATAAAACCGAAATAAGCAAAGAGTAACACGATATAGATCATGCATGTACAGCAATGAAGCGGTAGGTCGAACGAGCAGAACCAGGAGCAATCAGGTGCGTGATGCAGCCGTGATAAAACCGAACAGGTGTTCTTTGTATACTAATTCTGGAAACACATTTTGTCTACGTAGAAACAAATAAATAATAGCAGAACCCAAATATTCAACCAGACTGTATCTATCGAATGCCATGTGTATGTGAGAATGGGTTAATAAACTGGCTCAGCAAAAGAAACAACAATCGTGAAGGAATTTAAGACAACTTGCGTATAAGCAAAAAAAACTGTATCATTGAACGCATTACTATTTTTAGGCTCTAACCGCAGCTCAATTGGATAAGGCACCGTACCTTTTAACGAATCAACGAATTCCCGAGTCAAAGAACAAACGCCAGGATCAAAAGGGCTAGACGGGCCAAGAACTTCAAGAAGCACCATATACAAAGCAGACAAACCGGCCAATAACAAAAAACCTATTAATACGAAAACGACCACAGCAGCACGAGCAGAACAAAATACGGGAAGGGGGAAAACAGGGAAGCAGAGAACCTTGTTTCATCAATGCTCTTCGTTTGTTAGCATCACGTCTGTTAGCCCTATTACGACGTGCTACATCATTTGGCACAACGTCGTGAACCCGAGGCCCTATACACCAACGAAAACTTAATAATAACAGAACCAAGCGCCCAAAAAGTTGAGCTTCTACACAAGCACGAAAAAGAGACAACCACAGCACACCGAACAGGGATCCTCGAAGAAAAAACGGAAGACCGCCGGCAAACAACCGCAGCGCACGCACGAGCGGCCGCCGCGGCTAAAGAAATGAGAGCAAGGGCAAAACGCGGATGGAGAACCGATCGAGAGAGAACCGGATTAAATGCCAGGCACAAGGCTGAGAACACACGGCGAATAGTTGAATGGCAAAACCCTTCGAGACCCCCGAGGCTGAGCCATCGGCTTTCGCTGGCAGAAGGCGCAGATGACGCAGGGACGAACGGCGCACCCTCGGACCGGTGGGGGGGGGAGACGGCCGGCACCACGTGACGCGCCACTATTGGGGGACAGAGACGGACAACTCGAGGAGCAAACGGAGGCACAAACGACGTGAACGCAGCGTTCGAGGCAGAGGAGCTCCCGCGGGGGACCACGCGGCGCTCGAACGGACAGCACGGGACGACGTGGACGGGCGCGATGGACCACAGGCGGACGGACGGATCGGCGGGCAAACGCACAAAAACGCGAAACACCAAGGGGCATAACGCGAAGGAAGCCGACGTGGCAGCGGCGAGGAGGCGCCATTTCCTTCGCTTATAAGGAAAGTTAATATTAATATTAATATTAATATTAATATTAATATTAATATGCTGCTGCTGCTGCTGCCGTCGGACTCCGCGACTCCGAGTGGACGATTCACTAGGCCTGGGCCGGGGGTAGGACGGCTAAGAAGTGAGATCTGCCTACCTAGTAAGGCCTGAGAAATTGGGCCGAGTTCGGAGGAAATGGCCGTCTTACTAGGCATGATCGGACCAGTTCTTTTTCAAAATGGATTTCCTTTGGGCTAAAGGTGTGTTTAGGTTGTTGGTATTAAGCGGTTATATATATATGAATTTTCTAGATTTTATTTAAATTATTTTAATATATTTGAATTAAGCTTTTTGTTAAAATCTATTTAAAAATTTTAAAATTTTAAAGAAAATCTTATGAAATTTTTTTTATTTGAGTCCCATACGTCTTAAAATATTTTTAGAAATTTTTTTCATATTTTTGCTATTTTATTCGGCTTGTTTCCCTGCTATAGGATGATACAATATTATCTCTTCATCTCGATCGGTTCCTAACTTTTCAGGAAAACACCAATACTAACATGAGAACTGATAGTGATACCATAGTAATCACTACCGATTCTTAGGTAATAACCAATAGTGAGATTAGAACCGATCCATAGACATCACTATCGGTTCTTAGGTCAGAACCGATAGTGATGTTATATGTATCACTATCGGTTCTGAGGTTTGAATTAATCATGATAGTATACATATTAAATACCAAACGCCTCGACCTATCGACTTCTCCCTGCCCTTGACCTCTCGGCTTCGCCTCCATTTTATAAAAGATGGAGTTTACTCTTCTCCCCCTACACCTCTCTACCTATTCGAGGCTCGCATCGCCCCTTCGCCTCCCCCAGCTCGCGTCATCCCTTGACCTCATGGTGTGCCCAATCCCGGCAACAAGGAAAGTGTCAACACGACTGTGTAGTACTAGATCTGGACACCGCACCGCCCCTACTCACCGGTTGACCTTCGACGTATTGCTTTTATTTCACTATTTTTGAGCTTAATCATTATATTTAGTATGTAGTTTAATCATTATATTTAGTATGTAGTTAGATACTTGTTTGATTAGTTATTTGCGTAGGTACTCATTTGATTAGTTATTTCACTATATTGCTTAGTTATTTAATATGTAGTTAGATATTCAGTATGTAGCTTGCTTTGTTTTAGGCCTTATTTGCTTAGTTAATTGTTCATGTCATTTTTGTAAGCTTTGAATTGTGCACATTATGTTCCAGTGACTGCAAATTGCATACATATATAAAATGGAGCCTACAAACAAGATAAACAACATGCAAAAGCTGTTGGATGCTAAACGAAAACTAGATGCGGAGATAGAACAATTGAACGGAAAATATGAGTTAACAGAAAAGTTTTATGGAATAAAGCAAAGACTAAATGACATAAATGAAAAATCGCACGATATTAAATCTCTTAGCAATGCAGTGATCATTAAGGAGCGCTTGGATAATGCACAACTCGAAGAAGCCAAATGTGAGCTTATATAGATAATATAAAGGTTTCTAGTATTTAATTTGACATGGTAACTAATAATCTGCCAAGATAACCTATTTTCACAAAAAAAAATGATCACTTTTGTAGGGATATTAAGAGATATGACCGAAAATCAATCAGTTATTGGTATCATACAAATGTGCACTATGCTGGAGCTATGGAACTACAAGGAGAATCGAAAAGCTTCTATTGCGGAAACTGTGGCACCTATAATGGCAGAATTGAAAAAGCCCTAAGGTTATCTCCTTGTCTTGATTTATCAAATAATATTGTTTCTCAATGTATGCTTGTTAATATTTTAACTAGTTTATTGTGTCCTTGTAACATAACAAGAAATACTTCATATACAAGTTGGTTATAAAACTGATATGAAAGACTGCACTTGTACCAAAAAGATTATGCCACTGATTTTTGCATCAAGTATGTTCAGTGGACAATCTCTATGGTACTCTAGATGCAATTGCTTAGGGCAAAGATTTCTGCATTGAGTTGTTAGGATTTTGCTACTATAACATCCTAAAATTGCATTTCCATTTAATTTGGATTTTCTTGTTATTTTTCATGATTTTCCAGATTTTATAAAATCCTTTTTATTTTCAGTTTTATAAAAAAGAATTTCTACAGAAAAAATTAAAACCCTAAAATTTTTGAAAACAATTTTATTAGGTTCAAAATATTCCATTGTATTTTAGAGAACTAGATGCATGGGAGCGGCACATGCCGCCCAGCTGTCACACGCCAATTAGTAAAAATCGCGTGGAGTTTCGGGGGTCTCATCGCAAAAAAATGGACTAATATGTAATTTTAAAAAGTTTTGAGCATCTTTTCACATGAAAGCTGCACGCTAAAATCAAATTTCGGAAGCTCGCACACCAAAAAACAATGTCCAGAACTTTTGGGGATCTTTCCACCAAAATACGGACAAGTATGTAATTCAAAAAAATTTCGAGCAACTTTTCGCGAAAAAATGCGTGAACCTTCCATGTTTAATATAAGGAGTATGCATTTTCAGAAAGCCTCTCATAATTTTTGGGGGCATTTTGCGAAAAGGAAACAAATTTAGGAAGTTTCGGTGGCTGTAGGACCCCAGATTGGCTATCCGGAATCCCATGTGTATTTCTGTACTAGTCCCAGATCAGTAGCTAGTACACACAGTCAAAAAGTGATGAATCAACAGTCATATCACGATTTCAAATAACCAAATAATAATAACACCAAATAAAAGCAAAGACCTTATGGTCAAGGTTTACCATTACGGCCTTTACAGGCTGAACAACTGAAAAACTGCAGCGAAAGAAGGTAACACCACGTGGTAACCCATCCAGATGCCCACAGGCAATCGAGTGGGGTACCCGTCCTAGTCCTTCGAAGCTCCTTTGATGTCTTTCTCCACTTCTGAGATATGATTAGAATGTAGCACGTGAGTACATAAAGTACCCAGCAAGTCTGGGAGGAATGCATAATGTCGGCTATCCAAAGATGGCTTAATACGGTTCTTTTGCACAAAGCCACACCTCTCAAAAACTTTACATGTAATATTTTTCACAAAGCCATTTTCACAATTATTTGTACATTTGCAATTATTTATAACTTCTAGTGAAGGTTCTAGCCACCATTCACTAGTATACAGGCTCTATCCGCCACAACTCAAAAACATCAGGACTCAATCCATCCACACGGTTCTGTCTGCTATGGTTCTCATACACAGGTTCAATCCACCTACCTGGCTCTAGCCGCCAGAAGCACACCCGAGAGTTCTAACCACTCCCGGATCCCAAATCATCAGTTTTTAAAACAAATACCAAAAGTCTACCAATATGAAAGCATTCTTTGCTTTGCCTTTGACCGTAGGCGCGTCTATTCGAATAGTTTTAACTCTGCAGAGGTGTACAACTTCACCCACAGACATGATATTCCCTTAGTGCCATGCAATTAACACACTTCCTTTGGTGTGTCGGCAGAGAGATCATGACAAGGCCTTTACAATGTATACGCCTAACCCGACCCACCCGCTGAGGTTTCACCGCTGTTAGGGTTCTAGCCACCCAGTACAGAAGCCCCCTCTTGCGCCGTGTGGGGAGTACAACTTGCCTCTATCCAGCACCCACATTCCACCGTTTGGTGAGTCTAAGTTAGGTTTCTACAAATTATTCAGCAAGGTCGTACCATTATAGACATGTGGTTGTACGGTAATGCTTAGAATGGAGACAGTCATAAGCGTCGATCCTTAACTGACTTGGGGTGGTACTTGCACAATGAAAACTAATGCTCTATCCGCACCCGCCAGACAAACCATTCCGCCCAAGTCCAAATCGTTTTTCATTTTATTTTTATTTTGTAAACCAACGGCAATACTCTTTGCCTATAATTTCCAACACAAGTTTTCAAGAGTTAAATGTAATTCCCACCCATAGGTGCACACTGACTGTTTGCGAGTCTAAGCATTTCTACCAAACTATTCTATTCCACCAATAGTTTATTTTACAAAATACAAATCCCCGGGTTTGATTACAATCCTTATAATCAATTGTGTATTCTCCAATAATCCTTATATTGCCAAAATTTTACAATCATACGAATAATCCAATTCAATATAGTATCCAACAAGAAGTATATCATGGTACCATCATAACTCCCAAAATCGTATTAAACTACAATCATGTTCGTATATGAAATATTTCCCTTGAACCATAATTTGTATTACTGGCTTATCCAGCATTTATACGGTGATCAATCTTATCATCTGCTAAGAATATTTCATCAAATTACCTACTAAACTACCGAGAATACTTCACCATATTATCTCTAATCATCTAGAATACAATCCACCGATAATAGTTCATAATAGCATATATTTAATCATTCACACTATCACCTCTAGATCATCCACTTTAATCCTCCAAGAATACGTACTATCATCATTTACTAAACCCCCAAATATTATTCCATAAAACTAGGATTTTACTAATTCATCGTCAATAGTAGTTTCCATTAACACCGATACCAAGTTAACTAAATAAGCTACACATATTCTGCATTATCCATAATTCCACATAAGCGGTTACCGCGACACCGTATTTCAAAAAATCATCCACCAAATGTAACACCCCGACATCTAGCATGCCTGAATGCTACCAAACATAGGCTAAACAACACCTAAATACCATAAACTAAGATAAATTACAGCAAAGGAGTAAATGCTAAAACCGAAAATTTCGGCAGCATCTCCTTTGTTTTTCCATGAATTGAAGCAACAACAATATGATCACAGGATATAGTATAAAGAATGACATCTAAATCATCAATAACAAGGGTTCTAGCAGCAGTATAAGCCTAGAATAAAGATTCCAACCATCTCATGAGCCAAACGGAGTAAATGAGGAAACCAAGCACACAAATTAACCATTGCACCAAGTTGCATGGCACTACTCTTATTATCATGACTAAGATGAATAAATTGTCTATAAGTGTGGAGCTACGTGTAGATGTGTAGCTAATGCCCTTCCCCGTATGCCGGTTTCATGGTACCTAAAACAACAAGAAAGCACAAGCGTAAGTTCAACACTCAGCAAGTATATTGCAATGGTACAAAAGAACAATTACATGGCTACAACAACTCACATCATGTCTATCATCTCATTCATGATCACATATCATTATCACCATCATCATGTATGCAATGCAATGCGATGCACATGTCTCCTGGAAACTCATACCGGTATGGTTGAGTACACACCCGTTGGTGTGCACCCTCTTCTCCCTTCCATCCCGAAGATGGAGGGTGCCTACTCCTCGCTTCCATACACCACGGTGGATGGAATCACGATGTAGGACTTACTCATTGCCTCTCCGGAATAGTCATAACTTTCTCACCGACCTTCCCCGGACTAAATATGACTTTCTCACCGCCCGGGCCATGTATCATGCCATGTATGCAAACATGCCAACATCATAAATAACTTCTACATTAACACATGGCATCATAACACAATAAGCATATTCCTCATTTCAATGGCAAACATTAAAGCATGGCATGTGAAGATATCATATATTCAATTTTAATCTCAACAAATCTAGCAAACAACAACCCGCTACCCATTTCAATACACTTGCCTCAACCACGGGCGACGGATTGGCGAGAAGTAGAGGGCACCCCCGGGGTCACACCACCTGCACATAGGCACCACACACTCAAAAGCATGCCCACAAAACAATACGCAAACACTCTTCTACCCCGACTTCGCAAACTACTCGCACAAACCAAAAACAGAGGTTCTGTCCCGTAGGGACAGCAGACTTGCAACGAGCATAACTCGGGATCTAAGACTCCGAATCGATTAAAAGAGTACATCCTCGCATAGCTTAGGAAATTTCCTAACTTTTTATAAGTATACGGAAAAACTGATTCGGACTCTAAAGTGGTTTAATATACAGAATACCGTGATCTGTTCCAATCACGTCATAGTTTTTAATACATTTGGTAAAACGAGCATAACTTTCAAACGGCTGGGCGGAATTGGACGTTCTTTATACCCACCGAAAAGTATTGAAGTTACCTACAACTTTTTCAACAGGCGGATGACCAAATTCCGAATCTAAATTGGAGAAAACCCAAACCCTAGGTCGACTGCTCATGCTGCCCGAAACAGAGAACGTGGCAAACTCTAGATTTCATCTAATCTACCCAATTACAGCACCACCAATTGATCTAAAAACATGATATTAACCCTTAGAACAAATCCTAGACTAACCCCAAGGATCCCCGTGGCCATACCTTCGCCCGACGAACGAAAACCCAACGGATCTCCTCCCGGTTCGCGCGATGTCCTTCCTCGCTCCAAATCCACCGGATCTCCTCGTCGCGGAGCGCTCCAATGGACGGATCTGCGGGATGGTGAGGTGGAGAACTCCCTTAGGGCAGCAAGGGGTGGTGGAGAGGTGAGGAGAGGGGCGCAAGGGGCTTGGGAGGTGGCGGCTAGTAGAGGTGGCGGCAAGGGGTGGAGGGGAGAGTGGGGGGGCGGCTAGGGTTGCAAGGGGGGGCGCAAGGGGCCAAGGGCTGGCGCAAGCAGCCCCCCTTGCTGCCCTTTCTCCCCCTCATGGGCCAAAGGGTCCCTCTTTTGGCCCAGGTGGTATTCCCCCTAAAGCCCACCTCGCCTAGGAAAGGCCCAAACTCCTGAATTTGGCCCGAAAACGCGAATAAACCTCATACCGTAAGATTTTATTCTCCAATTTCATATTTTATAATGTCACACCATACCGTAGTGTCACACCAAACCCCCGAGTATGATCCTCAATATTATCCACTTACTCCGTCGAGTATATTTGATAATATTATTGACTAAATCATGAAGTGTCATTCCCAATACTACCTATTGTAACCCTTCACATTGTCATCTCTAAATCTCATCGTATGCTTGTTAAGGTCCACCGAAATATGATTCACCATTTATTCTATTTGATCCACAAGTATGACTCTCAATATTATTTGTTTAATGGTACCGGCTATTATCCGTAATGTCATACCTCTTCCACTACTCCGTCGACCCTTACTAATCATATTGCGAACTACTGTCATAATCCGACTCCTCAGAATATTTCAACTATCACCATTCATAGATCAGTTTCATGATAACAAGCCCTACATCAACTCTAATATTCTTCTAACTCCAATTTGCATTTCACACCATTTGTTCCATCGAACATGTCTTCCCAATAGTCTTTTCCCCTAATTAAAGAATATTTTTTCAAAAACAGTTACATTGGTGGATCACTGTGCTAGGGCGACAAAGGATCATGGATAACAATGTCAAGGAGGTAGGAACAACAGGTATAACTAATAACCTAACGTTAACATCATCCATTTAATATAAATAGCGATGCAATTTATAAAACATGGTAAAACATTTATAAATTGTAGGATGAACATGCGTCAAGGAGACTTGCCTTCGATCGCAGCGAGGGTCTCGAGGTCTTGAAGTCCGGCGACGGGGTCGGCGGACTCGGCGGGATCGTTGGCTACGCACAAAACGGAGCAACAAATAAATAACAATAAAATAAAATAAAATTCAAAAATTATAAAAGTTATACTAGCAGGAAGGTCTTGATTTTAGATGAATTTAGGAACTTGAACGGAGTCAATCGGAGTTCGAACGCAAAAGTTGGAAAATGCTTGAAAATCAAGGAAAATGAGAAAAGTTACTGTAGCTACAGTAACTATCGCGAATTTTGCCTGGGAACAGAGCCACTGGACCTAGGGTTTGCTCAAGGGGAAGTTGCAATAGAAAGGGTGGCGGGATGGAAGAAGGTAAGCCCCAGAAAGGTCTCGACGACGCGAATCCAATGGTGGTGTCGGATTTTGAAGAGGATTACCGGAGATGATGAATTTCGCGATGAACGACGGTTCGGCCGAGGCGACCAAAACTCAAAATTCGACCTCAAATCTTGATGAAACCTAAAATGGATTGAGGGATTATGATCTACACATCCATACGCACGCAAAGGAACAAACGGAATTGAGTTTGACTCACCGGAGAGGAAGATATAATGATGAACACGAAGAACATGCAAAAAGAACATGACCCGGCGCCGGTTTTCTTGATTTAGCGGGCAAATGAGTTGGAGAGACAACAAGAGGGTGCTACCACCGGGAAGAGGACTTCAACACGGAGATTTGAGAGGTGGAATCGTGCGAAACGGATTAGAAATGGCCGAGTTATGGCCATTAAAGCAATTTTTGGTTTTTTGCCGATTGTTCAAATTCCGGCAAGATTCGGGTTTAATGATGGTGGGGAATGGAAGGGATTCGTCGTCACGGATTCAACGGACTCGACCGTTCGTGATTTGGAGGTGTGTGGAAGGAGTTATGAAGGATTAAGGGAGGGGAGCCAAGTGAGGAACAAAGCAAAAGCTTCTCTGTAAGTTTCCCAAGGCTGGAGGTAAGGGATGATGAACAGTGCGCGACACGTGGCGTTTTCTTATTGGCCGATGTTTACGCGAAAGTGACGCCCTAAAGAAAAATTAGCAAAAATGGTCTAAAAATTCCGAAAAAATTCCTAGAACCATTTTGGAATATTTGGAACCGAATAAAATTAGTTTCGCGAAATTTGGATGAAATTTGTGGATTCGAAAATCCTGGAGCAAATAGCGGACATTAAATGAAAGCCGCACGGGATAAAATAGGGGCGGAGTTCCAAAAATCTTGAGAATCATTCCAAAAATCATTTTGGAATATTTGGGACCTAATTGAAGTGATTTCGGGATTTTTGGAGCATTTTTGGACTCGGGTGAAATTTTGGGTACCGGCGGGAATCTGGAAATTCGATTTTTCAAACGGAGGGGAAATGAATTCCGATTTTGGATAGACAAGGATGCCAGGCTAAATTAAACACCAAGGAAAATCCAAATTTTGAATTTAATTAATTTAAATTAGATTTTTCCAGAAGGCCAAAAACGAGGATGTTATAGTGGCTTTCCTATAATTTGTTAATATGTAATTTCGGAAAGCTTCTTGTAATTTTTGGGAATTGGATCCTTTTCATTTTTTGGGCCTTTTTGCAAACAATTTGATCTGGATGTAATTTTAGGAATTTATGGGGACCTTTTCCAAAAAACATGTGAAATCCTGTTTTTTGTGGCCTTTTGTAAAAAAGGAACATACACATAGCTACCGAGAATCCTGGGGGCTTTTTCGTAAAAAAACCGACGCCATGTGCGCCAGCTCTCGCCCATGCCACGTGTAACCATGGAAAAATTTGTGCAGGCGAGATGCGCATGAGCAGGGAATCGATCGTGTGACCTCGACTTGGCAGCAAAGAGCTTTACCGCTGCACCACACGGGACGTTGTGTCCGAGCAGAGGGACAAATTATTTAAGCCATATGAAAGGGAGGTAAAATCAGGCGATGTGGCACACCACGGAGTGAATGCATTGTTGCGAATCAACATGGAGGTGCTCTGGAGGTCAGAAACCTTCCAACTTTAATATACGTAATATTTTTCCCATAATTTTTAGAGCCTTTTTACAATATTTCTCAAGCCTATTTAATTTTTAGCAAAATATATTTAGAAAAAATGACAGGTGGGACCAGACCCCAACTGTCATATGTTTCTTCTAGCTCTAGCAAAAGCCAAACAGTTTTGTCTCTTTCTTCACTCCATGAATGACTCAATGGAGCTTCAATTCCCCACAATTCATGCACCAAAAACTTTCCAAATTTTTGCCAACGGAATGCTGTCAACCTCCTCCTTTCATTCATGGACTTAATTACCCCAACAACTGATCAAAAATCGTGTTCTTTCCATTTACGGGCGTCATGATTTTTGCACAGATTCTTGCTCATCGGTGCTCATCCCGCAATATAAAAGGGAGCATCGGATGCCTCACATCACCACCAACCCATCTTGCCTCTTGCGAAGAGCTAGTTTGTCTCCATTTCACGGGACTTTGAAAAGGCCCAACTGCCTCCTTTTTTGGCCACCGTCACCACCCGACCGCTTCCCCCTCACCATTGTTGGCACTGATGAGCTCGCCGCGCCGGTGCTGACTCTCTGCCACCGGCTATCCACCTCCATGGCCAATGACAGAGAGCTGTAATGCCCCGTGAGCAGTCGTGGGAAGAAAAAAATATTCTTATTCAAAAGAATTATTATGACATCATCATTGCGTCAAAAAAATCAGTTTTACTTTTAAAATAAATCAAAAATTGAAAATTTGGCTGCTGATGTTAGCTTTGTTTTTTTTTTCCAAAATTCAGAAAATCCTTTTTTTTGTTTTTCAAATTTTCGGGAACCCCTTTTCGCCCGTTCGAACACCAATTAGCTTTGTTTTTTTTTCAAAATGCATCTAAAATTCTAAATTTCACTTTTATGCTAGTTTGGAATTTTATTTGAATTTGGATGTTTTCGCATATAGATTTTGGAGAGTCGGAGGAGGTCACAGCTGACGATTCTAAGTAGCTACTCTACGACCAAGGCAAGTTACACATCCTTAAACACGTTGATCACAGCTTTTAAGTTAAAACTATTACATGCATAATTTTAGTTTCAATTTTAAATAAAAAGTTATTGTCTGAATTGATTAAAACCACCTTGGAAATTAGAGTACCGTATTAAGTTTTAACCCTAAGACATATATACAAATATCAAAATGATTAGAAATATGCTTAAACATGCTTAAAACTCATGTGAGGATCTTTTGGGAATTTAAGCTAAATAAAGTTTTATTCAAAGGTGTAACATCCTGAGTTTGAACTTGCCTTTTTAATGTCAATTATCCTTTGGGAGTTGTTTGGACTTCAATTTGGAGTTAATTGTTTTTGGAATTGTTCGCTCTATCTGTTTCGTTTTAGTTTTTGCTCTAAAATCTCGTTTCGTGTTGCGATTAGAATTTCTGAGCAACCGTAGTTTCCAAACCTTCTTTAGCTACCCTAGAGTCTATCCTAAAAGTTTCCGGGAAGGATTCGTGAGTTTCGGAGTTTTTGGGGTTTTTCCTGCCTAGGCGGCGATCTGCCGCCTGGCCTGCATCGCCACGAGGGGTGCGCAGGGGCAGGCGCCGAGCCACTGCTGCCCTGGCCACCTCCTTTTTCTCTAGAGGGTTCTCCTCACTCTCTCCCTTCCCCACCTCACTCTCCCTCACTCCCTCTCACTCTCACCCTCACCCTCTAGCTCTCTCTCCTGTAGCTCTCTCTCCCATGGAGCTCTCTCCCTCTCTCTCGAGTTTTCCCTCCAGCTAAACCTCTTCCTCCGGTGTTCTTGAGCTCGAGGTGAAGCATGCCACGGAGGAGATCGTCACTTTCCAAAACCCTAGACGAGCACTGTGGTGAGTGGAGCAAGTTTCAGTCAGATCTGTGATGACTTGAGCTTGATCTTGTATTTTTCTCCATTTCTATCAACTTTTCTTTTAGCTAAAACCTTATAAAACCAAGTTGTAGTGCTCAACTTTTAGTTAGCTGAGTTTCTAAACCTAGGTTAGGTGCAAGAGTTCTTGTTAGCGCGAAAACTGAGATCAGAAACCCTAAGTACGTTTTTTATCGGATATATTTGGTTAAATGTCGTTTTCGTAGCTTTTGGAATTAAACCTTGGAATCCTGGTTCCAAAAGCTAGGAAAAGGACACTAGAATGTATTCGACTTTGTTAAAGTTCGAGTTTCGCGAAAAGAATCGAGTTAGAATTCGATTCGGGGAGAAAGTCGGGATTTAGCATGGATTAGGACTTTAGAGTTTCTCGGATTAGGAATTAGGCCAAACGAGGTCGGAACCACGTGTGGTTTGCATAAATGGGTCCTTGTTATTTCCGAGAACCCATCCATGCGATCACGAAATTCGAAGTCGTTTGTGCGAAAATCCTTTTTCGAAAAATTCGATCGACTGGTGGCACTACCGATGTGTTAAGTCCGCAGATCGCCACTCAAAGCCGGCACTACCGACCCTTGTGGCGAGATCGCCGAGCTTAGGCCGGCACTACCGCCCCACAACGCCGGTAGTTATTTTCCGAGAGGTCCCTGTTTAGGTTTCAGAGTCGCGGTACTACCGACCCTCAAGGCAGATCGCCGATCGTAGAGCGGCACTAGTGGGGTTTGTACATCGATCGCCGGTCTCGATTCAAAATTCGGTTTCGTTTAAGTTTCTTTCCTCGTGTTCGCTTGTTGGTTGTTGTCCTTCTTTGAGCTTTTGCATTGTTCTTGTTGGATCTTAATCGTTTCCTCGCTTTCTTTTGTCGCGCTTCGTTTAGACATCGACGCCTCGGGAGCGATGAAGCGAGGATCCGGACTTCGACCCAGAGGACACGCAAAACCCAGAGCAAGCAGGCAAGCACCCCCTTTGAACATATTGCTCCCGTAATTGCAAAAGTATTTGATGTTTTGCAAAATGATTACGCATGCATATGATTATTACAAGTATTTAAATGGTGGGAATAGATAGATACCCTAATGGTTGGATGGCTTATCTTAATCTTGTTGCTACCCTAAAATCCTTGAGTAACCCTAGTTTAAGGATAGATGCTATAATAAATGTCGTCAGGGGTTATAAGTCTAATAGTTGCATACGCTTAGCCCAGCTTTAGACTGATTGAATAATGATCGGTGGACTCAGTCAATCAAAGATTTTTTGATACGTTATTAGGATTTCGGAAATGGTGGTTTCGGAAAAACAAAGGCTGTGTTGGTAAAAGATGAAAAAGGAAAAGGTGTACGGTGATTTATGCCGGACGGATGATGGGAGGTCTCGTCTGTGCAATCCTAAGGACTGAACTTGATGTTTTTAACCAAGTCCTTGCGTACAACCACATGTGCTAGTATGGGATAGCCTAAACCCAGAACAGGAGTTGGAATTTGATCTTGCGCCGTGGTAGGTCGAAGTAGTTGGGCAATACCGACGTCTTTGGTGTTGCTTAGAATACACCCTCACCACGCCGCAGTGTTGGAGACTTTCGTGAAACAACGGTGGATGCTTTCTTTGAGGGTAAAAGGCACGATGGGTCGTTAGCCATCGTTGGATCCGTGTGGGTGAATCAGGTTTGGAGTTTAAGGTACCCAAACACCTTAAATGGGGGTACTCGCTTTGCCCAGGGTACTCTGTGTGGGTGTGTGGAGCCCCACCCAAAGCAAAGAGCGCACATCGCCGGGGCTGACGCAAGACTAGATGCCGACAATTGGAAGAGTTTCGTCACAATCTAGCAAAATGGATATGGTATGTATCGCGTGGCATGGTTGACATGATTGCTAGAATGTGTCGTGTGGGTAAAGTGTGTATTCTCTGCAGAGATTAATCAAACTAATCGATTAGCCGTGCTCACGGTCACGAGCATCTTGGGTATTTCTTTGTCAAGTATAGTATTTTGGTTTTGGTTTCTGAAAAGGATTTGAAATCGGTAGATCTTTTAAATGTTGGGCTGTTTCATGCAAATGTTGAGTCGCTCTCAAAGATCGGTTGGTTTGGTGATTTGATCAAGCTGGTGATGATTCTTGATGCCATGTGATGATGGTGTTGGTTATGTTGAAGGAAATAATTCCTGTTGCCATGTGATGGTGGTGTTGGATATGTTGGAGGAATTTGGATGTTGAACGAAATGTACAATTACATTATGTATTGTTGTACTCTCATTTACTAAATGTTTTATAAACAGTGCAGTATTCCAATCTATTAGTCTGTTGCAAATAACTTCAGCTTCATGCAAAACTGAACTAGAGTAGCAACCATCTTCATTGTTTAACCTGCATTATTATTATACTTGCAAAAAATAAAGTCTTGCGAGTACATACGTGTACTCACCGTTTGCTCTGAAAATTTGCGTGAGGAGCAGAAGATGCAGGTGAGGAAGAAGGTGACCAAGAGTTCAGTGACCCAGGCGTGGGTGGTGCATTTGACGGCTAGCGGAGCTAGTTGCTCGCCGGTTGCCTTAGGGAATGGAGGCACACCGCGGCCGCTTTACTTTTGTTTCTCTGATGTTTTTCTCTTCAGTTTACTTTAAGCCAATCGGCATTTTGTAAACAAGAACAAGTTGTAATATTATTATCTACCGTTGTAATATATTACCTCTGCCCTTGTAGTGCGTTCGTTTGGATGAGACTCTCCCTTCTCAACATGTGACGCTAGCCTACTGATCCAGGGACTAGTGGTTATCACATGGTTATGGAAGCTCAAATTGGAACCAATTGGGTAGCATGTGACCTCATTCGAGTATCGTGCTAGCCAAGTGATTTCAATCTGAGTCTGTCGTGATGCCATGATCATTACGTTACGGGTTGCGTGATTAACCAGGCCCACGCAACAGTAATGGAGTATCACCGCATGCAGAGGAGCCCCCACAAGGAGTGGTATCAGAGCAAAGGTTAATAATTGATAGGATTAAGGAAGAGTCTTTTCCCTTAAAAGTTATTTTGATTATGCACTCTATAATTGTGAAAACTTAGAATTTTGATCTTTTCTTTTCTGTAGCATCTCCTCTGGTTTGAGCTTCAAACGAAATTTCCTCTTATCTCAGCTTTCAAAGTCAGATTTCTAGGGTAAAAGCAAAAGGGGTATTCGGTTTGATCTATTTTCCCGATCCTATTCAAAATTCAAGTCAGAAGTATTTGGGAAGTTTATCCACTTCAAAAGATAGTTAAGAATTGAGTAATGATAAGGTTAAGGCTTAAAATTGTGAGTTTCTCTTGTTGGTCCGCTGTTGGTTTATTTTCTTTTCGTTTATTTAATTTCTGTTTATTTCGAATTTCCGTTTGTTGAGGATGTTACTAATCTGTTTCCCTTCGTAATTTTAGATGTCTGGACGTTGGGAACCCTGCTACTTCACGTCTGCGATTCTAGAGGGCTCAGTTCAGGCTACCCTCTGGGAGATGATGCAACGTCTTTGGCTTTCCCGAGCCGCCAGGGTATTTAATCTCACGTCTTTGGACTTAGTCCCGCTTCCTCCTGTATGTGGCTGAAGTTTCTATTCGCGGATGCCACGCAGAGAGCAAACCCATCAAGATCATGGTACAGCGCCAAGTCCTCTTGCAGCTCTACTCGATGGAGCATATATTGCAATTGAGGCTTCGCTTTGATGTACCGGAAATGGCTCGATTGTATCCTGTTTGTCCCTCTCGTGAGCCTGACAACCAAGAGAACTCAGATGTGCCGATTATCCACCGCCGGATCTCGTGCAGATTTGACAGATCGGGCTAGTGAGATCCCTTGATCGATATCCGCTTCGTCTCCGTGAAGAATCAAGTTGCTTGCTCGACGCCGTATCTACGAAAGTTAGAGAGTAACATGGCGCCCTTGGTTAGCTATGGTTTCTTTACTACTTTGGGATGATCTATGGGGACAATGATGATCTCGAGCCTGCTGAGGAGTTACCCCGTCCTTATGGATCTTATCGCTGTCTCTCGCAGCGCCAGGATGTCTGCGTGGTAGCGGTAGTCGCCGTGTTTATTTGTGCGCCTAGTGCTTCCTGCATTTGCCATGCCAGGGCGTAACTCTTTGTTTGGTGGACGCGAGTGCGAGTTGATGTTCCCCGTAGAGTCAATCGCTTCTTCAGAGCCCCAGGCACCTCAGATGTCCCTGCTGTGAACGGTGGCCGTGTCTAGGACTAGATCCCTATCCTAATAGGTAGTAGGATCTACAGCTCGCTTTTGTTGTAATTACGAGCTGGTGGAAGAAACCTTTTGTTGTATTTACTCTCGTGGAACTGGTGGTAGTTGATGTTGGTGGTATTGTAAATAACCCCATGTAGCGCGAAGAGACGTGCTAAGTTATCATTTGTAAATCTATCGCCCTGCAATCCTTTCACTGTGATGCATACTTTAAATCTTGTATTGCTATGTGATGGATTGTGCTTGAGTTTCGCAACTGTTGTTCAAAATCCCCACGTTCTTCGATGGGCTATTGTGGTACTTGTCTCTAAGTCTTTATGTCAACAGGATGCCGCCGAAGAGATGTGTTGATCGTTCGGTGATGGCCCGGGGTGTTGCTCAAAATAGCCAAGAACCAGCTGTGGCAATACCGAATCCGGAGCGTCAAGATCCACCTTTGGATAGATCCCGTAGCCAAGGATCTCATCACTCTAATGAGCCAGTAGGTAATCGGGAGGCATTGCTTAGTCATCACGATGCCCAAAGTGAAGAGTTACCTCCACCTCCGTCAATGGCCCAAGTTCTTGTCATGCAGACCCGTTTGTTGGAACGGTTGGTGCAGAATTCCGAGAACCTTGGTGCCGCTGCTTATGGTGGTTTGGCAGATATGCAACCCCAATCGAGGTTGGCCGAGTTCCAGCGAACTCGCCCACCAAACTTCTCATCTGCGACCGATCCTCTGGATGCAGACGATTGGCTTCGCGATGTTGAAGATAAACTTGACCTCGTGAGGTGTACTGAAGAGGAGAAGGTTCAGTATGCTGCTCATTATCTCCAAGGCGCAGCAGCAGCTTGGTGGGGTAGTGTTAAGGCAATTCGTCCACCTGGTCAGGTCATGACTTGGGAGGAATTTAAAGGAGCCTTTCGTGCAGTGCACATTCCTACTAGTATGATGGAGATAAAGAAACGAGAGTTCTATGATCTTCGTCAGGGGTCTATGTCAGTGATGGACTATCTGCATAAGTTCAATTATCTGGTTCGATATGTAGCAGATGAGGTCCCGAGTGAAGCTCGAAAAGTCTCCTTGTTTCGTCAACATCTCAATGAGGAGATTCGTCATTCGCTCGCAAAGACTTGACATCCCCAATATGCAAGTGCTTGTGGACAAGGCGATTTGTGTTGAGGACAGCGGCAAAGGCGATTTTGGAGAGCCGGAGCGTAAGTGGATGGCTCGAGAAATCTGCCGGTGCCGGTGCCGAGACCGCGTTAGGCAAACCGCCCGGTGCTCGGTCCGTGGCATCGCCGCCTCCACGATCTCGAGAGGAACTTTCCCAACCTGTTTCGTCTGCGTGGCTCAACCTTCCGGCGCGGAGGACAGATTCGTGAAGGGCGAGACAGATGGCCGCACTCACCGCTATGCTTGCGGTGAAAGGGACATATCTCTACCGCTTGTCCGAGCAAGCGTCCTGTTCTTTGCTCGACCTCAAGTTCCAAGCGGTCCGATTCGCCCGCAAGGTTCTCAGAATCGGGCGTGGTGGACACTGGGAGGGCGTTCTAGCCAAAAGTAGCCCGAGTCAAGCCCGTGGTCGACTTAACCTAGTGACTTGCGAAGGAGGCCAAGTAATGCTCCGGATGTGGTAGTTGGTATGTTTTCCATACACTCGGTACCCACTTTGGTTTTATTTGATTCAGGCGCTTCACATTCTTTCATTTCTTCAAAGTTTGTTTTGGAACATAAGGTTAAGACTAACAGTTAAATCCAATGTTAGTCTATTCTCCTGGTTCGATTATGCGAATGGCGCATATGTCTTAGAGTACCCATAGTGATCAATGAAGTTCTATTTTTGGGAGATCTGATTCAGATAGATACCCCTGGACTCAATGTTATCCTTGGGATGGATTGGTTATCTCAAAATCAAGGACATATTGATTGCGCAAATCATTCCATTTCTCTGGTAAATTCGGATGGAATCCAGACTAAGTATTACTCCAGACGATCAAATGTGCTTAAGACTTCTTTCCATTCGCTTTCTGTGCTGGAATTAGATTGAGTACCAGTGGTCTGTGAGTATCCTGATGTGTTTCCTGAAGAATTACCGGGATTACCCCCAGATCGGGATATGGAGTTTGTTATTGACTTGCTGCCAGGAACAGCACCATTATCCAAACGTCCGTATCGGATGCCCTCTGATGAGTTGTTGGAGTTGAAGAAGCAACTCAAGGAGCATTTAGCTAAGGGTTTTGTTCGCCCTAGTTCGTCTCCATGGGGTAGTCCAGTGCTCTTCGTCAAGAAGAAAGATGGTAGTTTACGCATGTGCGTGGACTATCGATCCTTAAATGAAGTCACTATCAAAAATAAGTATCCTCTTCCTCGGATTGATGATTTGTTTGATCAATTAAGTGGAGCTCGAGTCTTTTCTAAGATTGACTTGAGACTGGGGTACTTTCAACTTAAAATTCGATCGGAAGATATCCAGAAGACTGCGTTTACTACTCGTTACGGTTTGTACGAGTATACAGTAGTTTCTTTTGGACTCACCAATGCACCAGCCACATTCATGAATCTCATGAATAAGGTATTCATGGAATACCTAGATAAATTTGTGGTGGTGTTCATTGATGACATTCTTATCTATTCTCGGTGTGAACAGGAGCATGAACTCCATCTGCATTTAGTGCTTGACAAATTGCGTGAACATCAGCTGTATGCCAAGTTCAGCAAATGTGAGTTTTGGCTCAAAGAAGTTGCCTTCTTAGGCCACGTTCTCTCGGAAGGAGGTGTTGCTGCTGATCCTAGCAAGGTGAAGGATGTACTTGCACGGGAACGACCAATGACTGTTCCCGAAGTCCGAAGTTTTCTTGGGTTAGCCGGGTACTATCGGCGATTCATTGAAAACTTTTCCAAAATTTCCAAGCCGATGACTGAGTTACTCAAGAAGGAGAAGAAGTTTGAGTGGACGTCAGCTTGTGAAGTTAGTTTCCTAGAGCTGAAGCGAAGGCTTACAACAGCTCCAATTCTTGTCTTGCCTGATGTGCACAAAAACTTTGACGTATTCTGTGATGCTTCGCGTCAAGGTCTTGGTTGTGTGCTGATGCAGGAAGGAAAAGTCGTGGCGTATGCTTCACGCCAACTGAAACCTCATGAAGCCAATTATCCGACTCATAATCTAGAATTAGCTGCTATAATTCATGCTCTCAAGTTATGGCGACATTATCTCATCGGAAACCGAGTTGAGATATTTACCGATCATAAGAGTCTGAAATACTTTTTCACCCAACCAGATCTAAACTTGAGACAGCGCTGGTGGTTGGAGCTAATCAAGGACTACGATTTTGGAATCCATTATCATCCGGGAAAAGCTAATGTGGTAGCTGATGCCCTCAGTCGCAAGCTACACACTAGTAATACCTTGTCGGATGTTTGTCAACCCCAGTTACTGGAGGAGTTTCGTAAACTCAACTTGGAGATGGTAGGGAAAGGATTTGTGGCTACATTAGCCCTACAACCTACCCTTGAATCCCAAATTCAAGCTGCTCAGTTGAAAGATGAAGGAGTAGCTGAAATCAAGCGCAATTTGAAAGAAAGCGCATCATTTGAGTTTTCAGAACGAGTTGATGGTCTGATCATGCGTGGATATCAAATTTATGTCCCGAATGATCAGGAGATCAAAGAATTGATCTTGAAGGAAGCTCATTGTAACACCCCAAAATTTAGCTTTCTTAAATTTCATGTGTGAATTGGCACTTTGGTGAATTTTTGGAATTTTCTGGGATTTATTTGGATTTATTTGGAATTTATTCCATTTTGAAACAATTAAAGAATTAAACTTTGCAAATAAAAATTTGTTGGAAATATTTTATTTGAGTCCAAAATGTTCCAAAATATTTTCCAGAATTTTTCTGGAATTTTTCTGAGTATTTTACTATTTTTAATGAATTAAATGAATTTCTGGGAATTAATTTGAATATTTAATCGCTGGAAAATCAACCCGGGTCGGTTACTGTTCATGCGACCGGACCCGAGTCTGACTCGAGTTCGAGTCCGACCGAGCCGGAATCGATCGGGCCGAACCCCAATCGCGCGAGACCATTGGATCAAGATCCAACGGTCAGGAATTGAGCCGCATCGCTTCGACCGGATCCGGTCCGGATCCGTTGCGCCCGGGGAATCTGGGCCGTTGAGCGGGACGCGTGGACGGCCGTGATTGCGTCGTCTTCCCGTGTCCGAGTCGGGGAGCGCCGCCGTGTCCGTTAGGGTTCGCGGGATTCCCGCACGTCGAGGCCCCATATAAGGATCCGACCCCGCCGCCTTTTTGCTCCTTCCCGTGCACGTGTTTTGCCCTGGATCTCCACGCTTAAGCCGCCGCCGTCGCCTCACGATTTCTCGCCGAAGTTCGTGGTGTGCCGCCGCGGTTTCCCTTCGTTTCCGGCGCCGTTCGTCATCCTCCGCCGCGTTCGAGCCCGGATCTGAGAACCTCGCGTCAAGGCGCACCTGTAGGGTGCACTCACTTGGCCGAAGACGCCCCGAAGCGCCGCTGCCGTGGTCTTCGTCCTCGGCGCCGGTGAACCCACGCCGCCGCGTGCCATCGTCGTCCGCGAGCTCGGTGAACCGTCGGATCAAGATCCAACGCACGAGGTGAGGCCACGTCGCCCCGTTACTGTTCCCGTACCGGATTAGATTTCAACCGTTAGATTTAGATCGTACGGCTAGGGTTAGCCGCGTCGTCAGCATTAGATTAGATCTGGACCGTCCGATCTAGATCGAACGGCCCGGATCAACCGTGTAGTTTTGAACGTGAAGCCTAGATCCAATCTGGACCGTTGATTTCCAAATCAACGGCTGAGATTGAGCCACGTGTGCCGAGCCAAGCCATGAGAACGTGAGGAGTGTGTCTCTGACATGTGGGACCCGCCTGTCAGCGTCCGTGAGCCGTGGACCGGGTCCACGGTGAACCCGAGCCGAGCGTGGACTGAGTCCGTGAACCGGTGGCGTCGCCGAACCAATCGAGGTGACACGTGTCCAGGCTGACGCAATAATTAATTTCCGAAAAAGAAAATGATTTATTAATTCGAAATAATGATTTCAGATTTTGATTCAAACTTCAAACGCTTATAACTTTTGCGTTTCAACTCCGATTTGAGTGATTCAAATTTCTAAATTCGTATAAAATTGAGATCTACCTAATTGATCTAAGATCGGGATACCATCAGTTGAAGATCCGATCAGAGGATATTCCAAAGACCGCATTCTCGTCAAGATATGGACATTACGAGTTTACAGTTATGTCCTTTGGTCTGACAAATGCGCCAGCATATTTCATGAATATGATGAATAAGGTGTTCATGGAATATTTGGACAAGTTTGTTGTTGTGTTCATTGATGATATCCTAATCTACTCCAAGACAGAGGAAGAACATGCCGAACACTTGAGGCGAGTTTTGGAAAAGCTGAGGGAACAGCAACTCTTCGCCAAGTTCAGTAAGTGTGATTTTTGGAAGGACAAGGTGGAATTCCTCGGACATGTAATGACCGCAGAAGGAGTAGCCGTAGATCCAAGCAAGGTAGAAGCTGTGTTACATTGGGAGCAGCCGAAGACCGTGACCCAGATCTGGAGTTTCCTTGGAATGGCAGGATACTATCGCCGTTTCATTGAAGGCTTTTCGACAATTGCGAAACCTCTCACGCAATTGCTGAAAAAGGAGAAGAAGTTTGCATGGACGCCAGAGTGCGAGAAAGGTTTTCAAGAACTGAAGGAACGATTGACATCAGCGCCGGTGTTAGTCCTACCGGACGTCAATCAAAGCTTTGATATTTATTGTGACGCATCGCGCCAAGGACTTGGATGTGTACTGATGCAGATTGGAAAGGTCGTCGCTTATGCATCAAGGCAGTTGAGGCCGCATGAGGAAAATTATCTGACGCATGACCTAGAGTTAGCTGTCGTAGTGCATGCCTTGAAGATATGGCGTCACTATCTGATCGGAAACAGATGTGAAGTGTACACGGATCATAAGAGCCTTAAGTACATATTCACCCAGTCGGATCTGAATATGAGGCAGAGGAGATGGTTAGAGTTGATCAAGGACTATAATGTTGGAATCCATTACCATCCCGGGAAGGCCAACGTAGTAGCCGATGCTCTGAGTCGGAAAAGCCATACTGTGAGCATGTTGCTAGCCACAAGTCAGGATGAGCTATGTGAGGATTTCCAGAGAATGAAGATTGAGGTGGTACCTAGCGGATTCTTGGCCGCATTGGAAGTGAAGCCTACCCTAGAGGATCAAATCCGGGAAGGACAGAAGGATGATGACAAGATCCGCAGGATCAAGTCCATCAAGGAGGAAGGCAAGGCAGAGGACTTCAAGTTGGATGAGCAAGGCACGTTATGGATGAAGGATCGCATTTGTGTGCCGAACAAAAAGGAGCTGAAGCAGTTGATTCTAGAAGAAGCCCATGACTCCAAGTATTCAATTCATCCTGGAAGCGCCAAGATGTATCAGGATTTGAAGGGAAGATTCTGGTGGCCGAGCATGAAGCGTGAAGTTGCCGAGCATGTTGCATTGTGCGACATATGCCAGAGAGTCAAGGCGATGCATCAGAGACCAGCAGGATTGTTGCAGCCGCTGAAAATACCTGAGTGGAAGTGGGAGGAAATCGGAATGGATTTCATTACCAGTTTGCCTAAGACTCAAGGAGGTTATGACTCCATATGGGTTATAGTGGATCGCTTGACCAAAGTAGCCCATTTTATCCCCGTAAAGACCACCTACTCGGGAGATAAATTAGCAGAGTTGTATATGATCAGGATCGTCTGTTTGCACGGAGTGCCAAAGAGGATTGTATCGGACAGAGGTACCCAATTTACCTCGAGGTTCTGGAATAAGCTACATGAAGCCATGGGAACCCGTTTGAACTTCAGTACAGCTTATCATCCACAGACGGATGGCCAGACTGAAAGAGTCAATCAGATTCTGGAAGATATGTTAAGAGCGTGTGCATTGGCTTATGCTAACTCTTGGGATAAGAGCTTGCCGTATGCCGAGTTCAGTTACAATAATAGTTACCAGGCTAGTTTACAGATGTCACCTTTTGAGGCACTGTATGGTCGACCCTGTCGGACGCCATTGAACCGAATGAGGCAATTGAACGCCGTGTCTTTGGGCCAGATATTCTTCAAGAAGCTGAAGAACAGATTGCCATGATCAGGGAGAGATTGAAGATAGCCCAATCACGACAGAAGAGTTATGCTGACAACCGTCGCCGAGACCTGAATTTCGAACCAGAAGATTTTGTGTATCTCAGAGTCACGCCGCTCAGGGGAGTTAAGAGGTTCCATGCCAAAGGGAAACTCGCACCCCGTTATATTGGACCATTTAAGATTTTGAGCCGCAGAGGCGAAGTTGCTTACCAGCTGGAGTTGCCACAGTCGTTGGCAGGAGTACATGACGTGTTCCACGTATCCCAGTTGAAGAAGTGTCTCCGAGTACCTGAGGAACAGACACCGCTAGAGTCAATTGAGTTGCAAGAATATTTGACTTACAAGGAGCACCCCGTGAAGATTTTGGACACCATGGATCGAGAAACGAGGAACAAGTCAACCCGTTTCTGTAGAGTTCAGTGGAGCAACCACGCGGAGAGTGAAGCAACTTGGGAACGCGAAGAGGATTTGAGGAAAGAGTTTCCGAACCTATTCCTTAGTTAGCCCCGAATCTCGGGGACGAGATTCTTTTAAGGGGGGAGGTTTGTAACACCCCAAAATTTAGCCTTCTTAAATTTCATGTGTGAATTGGCACTTTGGTGAATTTTTGGAATTTTTTGGGATTTATTTGGATTTATTTGGAATTTATTTGAATTTATTCCATTTTGAAACAATTAAAGAATTAAACTTTGCAAATAAAAATTTGTTGGAAATATTTTATTTGAGTCCAAAATGTTCCAAAATATTTTCCAGAATTTTTCTGAGTATTTTGCTATTTTTAATGAATTAAATAAATTTCTGGGAATTAATTTGAATATTTAATCATTTGGAAAATCAACGGTCGATTCTTGTTCATGCGACCAGGACCGAAGTCGACTCGAGTTCGAGTCCGACCGAGCCGGAATCGATCGGGCCGAACCCCAATCGCGCGAGACCATTGGATCAAGATCTAACGGTCAGGAATTGAGCCGCATCGCTCGGCCGGATCCGTCCGGATCCGCTGCGCCCGGGGAATCTGGGCCGTTGAGCGGGACGCGTGGACGGCCGTGATTGCGTCGTCTTCCCGTGTCCGAGTCGGGGAGCGCCGCCGTGTCCGTTAGGGTTCGCGGGATTCCCGCACGTCGAGGCCCCATATAAGGATCCGACCCCGCCGCCTTTTTGCTCCTTCCCGTGCGCGTGTTTTGCCCTGGATCTCCACGCTTAAGCCGCCGCCGTCGCCTCACGATTTCTCGCCGAAGTTCGTGGTGTGCCGCCGCGGTTTCCGCCGTTCGGCGCCGTTCATCCTCCGCCGCGTTCGAGCCCGGATCTGAGAACCTCGCGTCAAGGCGCACCTGTAGGGTGCACTCACTTGGCCGAAGACGCCCCGAAGCGCCGCTGTCGTGGTCTTCGTCCTCGGCGCCGGTGAACCCACGCCGCCGCGTGCCATCGTCGTCCGCGAGCTCGGTGAACCGTCGGATCAAGATCCAACGCACGAGGTGAGGCCACGTCGCCCCGTTACTGTTCCCGTACCGGATTAGATTTCAACCGTTAGATTTAGATCGTACGGCTAGGGTTAGCCGCGTCGTCAGCATTAGATTAGATCTGGACCGTCCGATCTAGATCGAACGGCCCGGATCAACCGTGTAGTTTTGAACGTGAAGCCTAGATCCAATCTGGACCGTTGATTTTCAAATCAACGGCCGAGATTGAGCCACGTGTGCCGAGCCAAGCCATGAGAACGTGAGGAGTGTGTCTCTGACATGTGGGACCCGCCTGTCAGCGACCGTGAGCCGTGGACCGGGTCCACGGTGAACCCGAGCCGAGCGTGGACCGAGTCCGTGAACCGGCTGACGTCAGCGAACCAATCAGAGGCTGACACGTGTCCAGGCTGACGCAATAATTAATTTCCGAAAAAGAAAATGATTTATTAATTCGAAATAATGATTTCAGATTTTGATTCAAACTTCAAACGCTTATAACTTTTGCGTTTCAACTCCGATTTGAGTGATTCAAATTTCTAAATTCGTATAAAATTGAGATCTACCTAATTATGAATTTTATTTAATTTTTGGACTAAAGTTTTCCTCTGTAATATTATTTAATTGATTATTTAAACTTTAAATAATTATAACTTTTGCATTTTAACTCCGATTTGAACGATTCCAGTTCCTAAAAATTCATAAAATTATGTTCTCTCTGTTTATGGATTTTATTTGGAGTTTTGGGATGCTTTTGCCTATTGTTTATTTGTGTATTGCTATTTGCACGTATTACGAGCAGACGTTGAAGTGCCCAAAGGCTTCGAAGGAGAAGTGTTGACTCAGGATCCAACTCAAGACCAAGAACAAGTACTTTTTGAAGGCAAGTTGTGCTTTGACCATGTTGATCCTATTTTGAAACCTATTTTGATTTAACCTATTGCATGCTAGTTCAATTAGAAAATACTTTATTTAAATACGGGGGATTAGATAAATACCAATTTGCTGTATGACACCTTGATTATTTAAATATGTGCCATGACCCTTGTCACCCTAGTTGTGGATTACTAGTTGGACATTATTAAATTGCCAACATGGGTTTTAGACCGTTGTAGTATCTTGCTTAGACCTTTCGTGCTCATGACATGATTTTGGACAATCAAATGTTAATATTGACTTAATGATATATTGAACCTGTTTTGGAAAGGTATCATGTGATGTTGATGGCACGTGGTGCATGGTAATCAACTGGGGTTTGATAAATAGTTTTCGGCCGGGGCATGTGGCAAGAATGATCAGTGGGCCGGTTGTGGCATTGGGAATGTTGGTTTGGTTCTTCGGGTAGTCTTGCCCTGGTCACCCTAAGGACTTCACCTTGCAAGCCTTTGAACTGGGTCTAACGTGCAACCACATGTCCAGTAATGAGACGGACCTAGTTGACTAAGTTGCTAATAACGCACTGTGGGACCTCGGAGGTCAACTACACCCTTTGTGTAAGTTGTATGGGGAGCGTCATCTGGCCGAGGCCAGGTACCCATCTAACGGTTGATTGGCCTAAACTTCGCCTTAGCTAAGGGAAGGGTTAGTGTGCAATAACCGGGGAGGACCACTTGTATTGTTAAAAATTTCCGAAAGACTTTGTTACGGGAACTCGCCTTTGTGGTGTTTGACTGTATCTTGTGGGTAAAGTGCATAACCTCTGCAGAGTGTAGAATCTATTCGAATAGCCGTGTCCGCGGTATTGGACATCGCTCGGGAATTACAGTCAAGGGTTAGATTTTCATGAAATATCTTGGACTTGAAAGGTTGGGTTTGGTTAAATAATGATGTTCATGGAAATGTGGATTAGGATGGAAAATATGTTTACTAAACTCCTTGAAAAGTTAATTATACTTTACTTGTTACTACTGCTTTCGAATCTACTTATGATACTTGTCAAATGCTGTTTACTGCAAAAATACCTTAAGCCACTCCTTTGTATCAAGCCATGCATATAGTATATTAGCTTGCATTCTGTGCATGACTTGCTGAGTACCAAGTACTCACCCTTGCCACAATACAACACCAGTTGAAGAGGAGACTACACCAGCTTTGGAGGAGGAGCTCCAAGAGGAACCGTCTACTTAGGGAGCGAGCCCAGTCAGTTGCCTGTGGTATACTGGATGGCGCCACGAAGTTATCTTATTTTCCGCTGCTACTATTTCTCTCTTAATAAGTTTTGCCCTGCGAGGCGTATATTTGTAACTTGACCATAAGGTCGAGTAACTAGTTTGACTATCTAATTAAAGTACTTTATTAGTATCGAGTGGTATGATTGTGATATTTACCGATGTTAAGACTGTGTGCACTAGCGTGTTCCTGGACTAGTGCTGAATACACAGAGGGTCCGGATTTGCAGATTCGGATCCCGACACTCATGAGACTCCGTTGTCAATCCACCCCGGAAGCACTAAAATGTACCAAGATATTCGAAAGAAGTTTTGGTGGCCGGGTATGAAAAGAGATATCGCTGCGTGCGTCGCCATTTGTGACGTGTGTCAGCGAGTTAAAGCAGAGCACCAACGACCAGCTGGAATGCTTCAACCCTTGAAGGTTCCGGAGTGGAAATGGGATGAGGTCGGCATGGACTTCATCACTGGCCTGCCAAAATCAGCTAATGGCCATGACTCTATTTGGGTAATCATCGACCGGTTAACCAAAGTCGCTCATTTCATACCGATGCAGCGTTACCTACAATGGAGCTAAACTTGCGTAACTCTACGAACCATATTGTCCGACTACATGGAATTCCTAAAACCATTGTGTTCGACCAGTGGACCCCAGTTCACTTAGCGATTCTGGAAGAATTTGCATGAACTTCTAAGGACCAAGCTGCTCTTGACCTGACTTACCATCCCTGACCGATGGATGATCGAAAGAACAAATCATGTCCTAGAAGACATGCTCAGAGCTTGTATTCTTTCGTATAACTCGAAGTGGGAAAAGTGTTTAGCATTTGCTGAGTTTTCCTACAATAATAGTTATCAAGCAAGCCTTCAAATGTCTCCGTTTGAAGCACTGTATGGAAGAAAATGCCAAACTCCTCTCTTCGGGTCCGAAGTCGGTGAAAGAAAGTTCTTTGGACCCACAGTGATTCAAGAAGCTGAGACGCAAGTTAGGCTAATCCGCGATCGGTTAAAAGAAGCTAAGTCTAGACAAAAGAGCTATGCTGATAATCGCCGCCGTGATCTGAGCTTCAATGTAGACGATTTTGTCTATCTTAAGGTGTCACCATTATGTGGCACGAAGCGATTTCAAGTTCGCGGAAAGTTAGCGCCGAGATACGTCGGTCCTTATCGCATTCTTGCAAGGAAGGGTGAAGTAGCTTATCAGTTGGAGCTTCCACCTCAACTGGCGGATGTCCATGACATATTTCATGTCTCTCAGTTGAAAAAGTATCTTCGAGTTCCTACTAAACTCACTCCTCTGGATGCAATTGAACTTCAACCAGATCTTTCATACCGTGAAAATCCAATTCGCGTTCTGGACGAAGCTGAACGACTTACTCGTAATCATGTATTTAAGATGCTTCGAGTTTAGTGGAGTAATCATACTGAAGAAGAAGCAACCTGGGAACGTGAAGATCGCCTTCGATCTGAGTTTCCATCTTTCTTTTCGGAATCCTTGTAATCTCGAGGACGAGATTATTGTAAGGGGGGTAGAGCTGTAACATCCTGAGTTTGAACTTGCCTTTTTAATGTTAATTATCCTTTGGGAGTTGTTTGGACTTCAATTTGGAGTTAATTGTTTTTGGAATTGTTCGCTCTATCTGTTTCGTTTTAGTTTTTGCTCTAAAATCTCGTTTTGTGTTGCGATTAGAATTTCTGAGCAACCGTAGTTTCCAAACCTTCTTTAGCTACCCTAGAGTCTATCCTAAAAGTTTCCGGGAAGGATTCGTGAGTTTCGGAGTTTTTGGGGTTTTTCCTGCTCAAGGCGATCTGCCGACCCTGGCCGGCCGTCTGCCCTGGCCGTCATCGCCGGCCGCGGGGTGCGGGCCGGGGGGCCGGGCGCCCGAGCTGACCGTTGCCCTGGCCACCTCCTTTTTCTCTAGAGGGTTCTCCTCACTCTCTCCTCCCCACCACTCTCCCTCACTCCCTCTCCCTCTCACCCTCACCCTCTAGCTCTCTCTCCCGTAGCTCTCTCTCCCATGGAGCTCTCTCCCTCTCTCTCGAGTTTTCCCTCCAGCTAAACCTCTTCCTCCGGTGTTCTTGAGCTCGAGGTGAAGCAAGCCACGGAGGAGATCGTCACTTTCCAAAACCCTAGACGAGCACTGTGGTGAGTGGAGCAAGTTTCAGTCAGATCTGTGATGACTTGAGCTTGATCTTGTATTTTTCTCCATTTCTATCAACTTTTCTTTTAGCTAAAACCTTAGAAAACCAAGTTGTAGTGCTCAACTTTTAGTTAGCTGAGTTTCTAAACCTAGGTTAGGTGCAAGAGTTCTTGTTAAGCGAACCGAGATCGAGAACCCTAAGTACGTTTTTTATCGGATATATTTGGTTAAATGTCGTTTTCGTAGCTTTTGGAATTAAACCTTGGAATCCTGGTTCCAAAATCTAGGAAAAGGACACTAGAATGTATTCTACTTTGTTAAAGACCGAGTTTCGCGAAAAGAATCGAGTTAGAATTCGATTCGGGGAGAAAGTCGGGATTTAGCATGGATTAGGACTTTAGAGTTTCTCGGATTAGGAATTAGGCCAAACGAGGTCGGAACCACGTGTGGTTTGCATAAATGGGTCCTTGTTATTTCCGAGAACCCATCCATGCAGTTGCCGCGAAATTCCGAAGTCGTTTGTGCGAAAATCCTTTTTTTGGAAAATTCAGTCGACACATGGCGGCACTACCGACGTGTTAAGTCCCAGATCTTGCCAGCCAAGACTACCGACCCTTGTGGCCGGTACTGCCGGGCTTAGGCTGGTACTGCCGGGCTTAGGCCGGCACTACCGCTCCCGCAACGCCGGTAGTTATTTTCCAGAGAGGTCCCCGTTTAGGTTTCGTAGCCGCCGGTACTACCGACCCTCAAGGCCGATCGCCGATCGTATGAGCAGCACTAAGCGGGGTTTGTACACCGTCTTGCCGGTCTCGATTCAAAATTCGGTTTTCGTTTAAGTTTCTTTCCCTCGTGTTCGCTTGTTGGTTGTTGTCCGCTTCTTTGAGCTTTTTGCTTTGTTCTTGTTGGATCTTAATCGTTTCCTCGTTTTTCTTTTGTCGCCCTTTCGTTTAGACATCGACGCCTCGGGAAGCGATGGCGAGGATCCGGACTTCGACCCGGAGGACACGCCAAAACCCGAGCAAGCGAGCAAGCACCCCTTTGAACATATTGCTCCCATAATTGCAAAAGTATTTGATGTTTTGCAAAATGATTACGCATGCATATGATTATTACAAGTATTTAAATGGTGGGAATAGATAGATACCCTAATGGTTGGATGGCTTATCTTAATCTTGTTGCTACCCTAAAATCCTTGAGTAACCCTAGTTTAAGGATAGATGCTATAATAAGTGTCGTCAGGGGTTATAAGTCTAATAGTTGCATACGCTTAGCCCAGCTTTAGACTGATTGAATAATGATCGGTGGACTCAGTCAATCAAAGATTTTTCGATACGTTATTAGGATTTTGGAAATGGTGGTTTCGGAAAAACAAAGGCTATGTTGGTAAAAGATGAAAAAGGAAAAGGTGTACGGTGATTTATGCCGGACGGATGATGGGAGGTCTCGTCAGGCAATCCTAAGGACTGAACTTGACGTTTTAACCAAGTCCTTGCGTACAACCACATGTGCTAGTATGGGATAGCCTAAACCCGATCTGAGGAGTTGGAATTTGATCTTGCGCCGTGGTAGGTCGAAGTAGTTGGGCAATACCGACGTCTTTGGTGTTGCTTAGAATACTCCTCACCACGCCGCAGTGTTGGAGACTTTCGTGAAACAACGGTGGATGCTTTCTTTGAGGGTAAAAGGCACGATGGGTTGTTAGCCATCGTTGGATCCGTGTGGGTGAATCGGGTTTGGAGTTTAAGGTACCCAAACACCTTAAATGGGGGTACTCGCTGGCAGGGTACTCTGTGTGGGTGTGTGGAGCCCCCACCCAAAGCAAAGAGCGCACATCGCCGGGGCTGACGCAAGACTAGATGCCGACAATTGGAAGAGTTTCGTCACAATCTAGCAAAATGGATATGGTATGTATCGCGTGGCATGGTTGACATGATTGCTAGAATGTGTCGTGTGGGTAAAGTGTGCATTCTCTGCAGAGATTAATCAAACTAATCGATTAGCCGTGCTCACGGTCACGAGCATCTTGGGTATTTGCTGTCAAGTATAGTATTTTGGTTTTGGTTTCTGAAAAGGATTTGAAATCGGTAGATCTTTTAAATGTTGGGCTGTTTCATGCAAATGTTGAGTCGCTCTCAAAGATCGGTTGGTTTGGTGATTTGATCAAGCTGGTGATGATTTTTGATGCCATGTGATGATGGTGTTGGTTATGTTGAAGGAAATGATTCCTGTTGCCATGTGATGGTGGTGTTGGATATGTTGGAGGAATTTGGATGTTGAACGAAATGTACAATTACATTATGTATTGTTGTACTCTCATTTACTAAATGTTTTATAAACAGTGCAGTATTCCAATCTATTAGTCTATTGCAAATAACTTCAGCTTCATGCAAAACTGAACTAGAGTAGCAACTATCTTCATTGTTTAACCTGCATTATTATTATACTTGCAAACAATAAAGTCTTGCGAGTACATACGTGTACTCACTGTTTGCTCTGAAAATTTGAGTGAGGAGTAGAAGATGCAGGTGAGGAAGAAGGTGACCAAGAGTTCAGTGACCCAGGCGTGGGTGGTGCGTTTGACGGCTAGCGGAGCTAGTTGCTCGCCGGTTGCCTGAGGGAATGGAGGCACACCGCGGCCGCTTTACTTTTGTTTCTCTGATGTTCAGTTTACTTTAAGCCAATCGGCATTTTGTAAATAGGAACAAGTTGTAATATTATTATCTACCGTTGTAATATATTACCTCTGCCCTTGTACTGCGTTCGTTTGGATGAGACTCTCCCTTCTCAACATGTGACGCTAGCCTACTGATCCAGGGACTAGTGGTTATCACATGGTTGCGGGAAGCTCAAATTGAAACCAATTGGGTAGCATGTGACCTCATTCGAGTATCGTGCTAGCCAAGTGATTTCAATCTGAGTCTGTCGTGATGCCGTGATCGTTACGTTACGGGTTGCGTGATTAACCAGGCCCACGCAACAGTAATGGAGTATCACTGTACCAGGACGGGAGCCCCCACAAAAGGCTTTATCATTTCATGTGAAATCTATGTTACTTGTGACATCAAGTTAAAAATTAAAAATGTGGTTTAGATTGGGTGAGAATGGTTGACAGTTGGGTGCATGAGGCACGAGGATTGGGTTGTGGCGAGCTCACCTAGTCAATTAAGGATCAGTCTGTGTTACACTGAATGTAAAGCCTTACCATACTACCACAAGTATGGTATGGGACATACCTGGCTAACCGTATTGAGACATACCATGGACAGTCATGCTATTACATTAAAAGCGGGGGTGGGTGTATGTCTACCACTCGATGTAAGACGGGGGCTTCTAGACTGGGCAATTTAACCGTACCAGCAGTGAAACGTTAGCGGACATGACTGTATGGATAAAGCTTTATAGGGGCCTTGTCATGATTTAATTCCTATGCCGCACAACAAAGGAAGTGTGTATTTTAGCAAACAAGAGATAATCATATCTTGCGCATAAAGTTGTACAATCTCTACATAGTGTAAAACTAATCGATTAACAGCGCATGTGGTCATGGACATGCCGAGAAAGCCTTTCACATACTAGATGTTATGGTTTTAAAAATAAGTTCAGAAAGATAATTTCGAATGGAGTGATTCCATTAATTAGGAAAAAGTTGGGTTAACTCCAGGAGGGATTTTTGTGCTAAAATTTGTCTAAAAAGAATATCTTTCTTAAAAATATGCCTTTGAAAAATATCTACAATATTGAAAAATTTGCTACTTTACGTTAAACTCAACCATATAACCTTCCTTTGTATCCTTTACATTATTACTGCATTTCCTGTGCAACTTGCGGAGTACTCAACCATATAACTCAGTAGATTCAGAGGAGGAGTTCTATGACAGTGAGGACCAGGTGGAGTAGGCCGCTTCTCAGTTGATTGCTTGTGACAAATCTATTGAGCTTTACTAATATTTACTTTATTTTTGTTGCTTCATTATTGAATGACCATGTGGAGGTCCATCCATATTTGTGAAGAGTATTAGACTTTATTTGAGCTGTAACACCCCGGCATTTAATATGCCCGAATGCTACCAAACATAGGCTAAACAGCATCTAAATACCATAAACTAAGATAAATTACAGCAAAGGAGTAAATGCTAAAACCGAAAATTTCGGCAGCATCTCCTTTGTTTTTCCATGAACTGAATCAACAACAATATGATCACAGGATATAGTATAAAGAATGACATCTAAATCATCAATAACAAGGGTTCTAGCAGCAGAATAAGCCTAGAATAAAGATTCCAACCATCTCATGAGCCAAACGAAGTAAATGAGGAAACCAAGCACACAAATTAACCATTGCACCAAGTTGCATGGCATTATCATGTCCGAGATGAAGAAATTGTCTATAAGTGTGGAGCTACGTGTAGATGTGTAGCTAATGCCCTTCCTTGTAAGCCGGCTTCATGGTACCTAAGAAAAACAACAAAAACACAAGCGTGAGTTCATCACTCAGCAAGTATATTGCAATGGTACAAAAGAACAATTACATGGCTACAACAACTCACATCATGGCTATCATCTCATTCATGATCACATATCATTATCATCATCATTATGTATGCAATGCGATGCGATGCTCATGTCTCCTTGGAAACTCATACCGGTATGGTTGAGTATACACCCGTCGGTGTGCACCCTCTCCCCCCTTCCATCCCGAAGATGGAGGGTGCCTACTCCTCGCTTCCATACACCGCGGTGAATGGAATCACGATGTAGGACTTACTCATTGGCTCTCCGGAATAGTCATAACTTTCTCACCGACCTTCCCCGGACTAGTTATGACTTTCTCACCGCCCGGGCCATGTATCATGCCATGTATGCAAACATGCCAACATCATAAATAACATGTACATTAACACATGGCATCATAAAATAATAAGCATATTCATCATATCAATGGCAAACATTAAAGCATTGCATGTGAACATATCATATATTCAATTTCAATCTCAACAAGCGAACTACAATCCGCTACCCATTCCAATACACTTGCCTCAACCATGGGCGACGGATTGGCGAGAAGTAGAAGGCACTCCTGGGGTCAAACCACCTGCACATAGGTACCACAAACTCACAATCATGTCCACAAAACAGTACGCAAACCCTCTTCTACCCCGACATCGCAAACTACTCGCAAAACCCAAAAACAGAGGTTCTGTCCCGTCGGGACAGCAGCCTTCCAAAAGGCATAACTCGGGTTCTAAAACTCCTAATCAATTAAACGAGTACATCCTCGCGTATCTTAGGAAATTTCCTAACTTTTTCTAAGTATATGGAAACACTGATTCGGACTCTAAAGTGGTTTAATCTACAGAATACCGTGATCTGTTCCAATCACGTCATAGTTTTTAACACGTTCGGTAAAACGGGCATAACTTTCAAATGGTTGGGCAGAATTGGACGTTCTTTATACCCACTGAAAGGTATTGAAGTTACCTACAACTTCTTCAACAGGCGTACTACCAAAATCCGACTCTAAATTGGCAAAAACCCAAACCCTAGGTCGACTGCTCATGCTGCCCGAAACAGAGAACGTGGCAAACTCAAGATTCCATCTAATCTACCGAACTAAAGCACCACCAATTGATCTAAAAACATGATAATAACCCTTAGAACAGTACCTAAACCAATCACAAGGATTCCCATGTCCATACCTTCGCCCGACGTACGAAAACACAACGGATCTCCTCCCGGTTCGCGCGATCTCCTTCCTCGCTCCAAATCCACCGGATCTCCTCGTCGTTGTAACATCCTGAGTTTGTACTTGCCTTTTTAAATGTAAATTATCCTTTGAGAGTTGTTTGGATTTAAATTTGGAGTTAATTGTTTTTGGATTTGTTTGCTTGATCTGTTTCGTTTTAGTTTTTGCTCCAAAATCTCGTTTCGTGTTGCGGTTAGAATTTCTGAACAACCGTAGTTTCCAAACCTTCTTTAGCTATCCTAGAGTCTATCCTAATGGTTTTCGGGAAGGGTTCTTGAGTTTCGAAGCTTTTTCGGGGGTTTTTGGGGTTTTTCTGCCCTGGGCGGCAGTACCGCCGGCCCTGGCCTGTACTGCCGGCCGAGGCGATCGGGCAGGGGGCAGAGCCCTCTCTGCTGCCCGTTGCCCAGCCACCTCAGCACTTAGAGTCTTCCTACTCAAGCCTCCTCCCCCAGCCGTATTACTCCCGCTCCCTCACTTCACTCCCTCTCACTCTCACCCTCACCCTCTAGCTCTCCCTCTCTAGCTCTCTCTCCCATGGAGCTCTCTCCCTCTCTCTCGAGCTTTCCCTCCAGCTAAACCTCTCCTTCCGGTGTTTTGGAGCTCGAGGAGCAGCTAGTCAAGGAGGAGGACGTCGCTTCCCAAACCCTAGACGAGCTCTGTGGTGAGTGGAGCAAGTTTCAGTCAGATCTGTGATGACTTGAGCTTGATCTTGTACTTTTCTCCATTTCTATCAACTTTTCTTTTAGCTAAAACCCTAGAAACCTAGTTGTAGTGCTCAACTTTTGGTTAGCTGAGTTTCTAAACCTAGGTTAGGTGCTAGAGTTCTCGTTAGTGCGAAAACTGAGATCAGAAACCCTAAACACGTTTTTATCGGATAGTTTTGGTTAAATGTCATTTTCGTAGCTTTTGGAATTAAACCTTGGAACCCTGGTTCCAAAAGCTAGGAAAAAGACAATAGAATGTATTCGACGTCGTTAAATTCCGAGTTTCGCGAAAGGAATCGAGTTTGATTTCGATTCGGGTTGAAAGTCGGAATTTAGCATGAATTAGGACTTTAGAGTTTCTCGGATTAGGAATTAGGCCAAACGAGGTCGGAACCACGTGTGGTTTGCATAAATGGGTCCTTGTCATCTCCGAGAACCCATCCATGAAATCACCGCGAAATTTCGAAGTCGTTTGTGCGAAAATCCTTTTTCGGGAAAATTCAGTCGACCTGTGGCCGGCACTAACGACGTGGTAAGTCCGGTACTGCCGCTCAGGCCGGTACTACCGACCGTTGTGGCCGGTACTGCCGGGCTTAGGCCGGCACTACCGCTCCCACAACGCTGGTAGTTATTTTCCAGAGAGGTCCTCGTTTAGGTTTCGCAGCCGCTGGTACTACCGACCCTTGTGGCCGATACTACCGACTGTAGAGCGGCACTACCGGGATTTGTATGCCGGTACTGCCGGTCTCCAATTCAAATTTTGGTTTTCGTTAAGTTTTTCTCTCTCGTGTTCGCTTATTGGTTGTTGTCCGCTTCTTTGAGCTTTTTGCCTTGTTCTCGTTGGATCTTAATCGTTTCCTCATTATTTCTTTTGTCGCGCTTTTGTTTAGAC
Source organism: Rhipidocladum racemiflorum (assembly GCA_036346355.1). Lineage (NCBI taxonomy): Eukaryota > Viridiplantae > Streptophyta > Magnoliopsida > Poales > Poaceae > Rhipidocladum > Rhipidocladum racemiflorum. The sequence goes on along the minus strand of CM070577.1, from coordinate 42,362,487 downwards.
GTCGACGCCTCAGGAGCAGTAGGCGAGGATCCGGACTTTGACCCAGAGGACACGCAAAACCCAGAGCAAGCAGGCAAGCACCCCCTTTGAACATATTGCTCCTATAGTTGCAAAAGTATTTGATGTTTCGCAAAATGATTACGCATGCATATGATTATTACAAGTATTTAAATGGTGGGAATAGGTAGTTACCCTAATGGTTGGATGGCTTATCTTAATCTTGTTGCTACACTAAAATCCTTGAGTAACCCTAGTTGAAGGTTAGACGCTATAATAAGTGTCGTCAGGGATTATAAGTCTAATAGTTGCATACGCTTAGCCCAGCTTTAGACTGATTGAATAATGATCGGTGGACTCAGTCAATCAAAGATTTTCGATACGTTATTAGGATTTCGGAAATGGTGATTTCGGAAAAACAAAGGCTATGTTGATAAAAGATGAAAAAGGAAAAGGTGTACGGTGAATTACGCCGGACGGATGATGGGAGGTGTAAATGCATTGCAATCCTAAGGACTGAACTTGACGTTTTTAACCAAGTCCTTTCGTACAACCACATGTGCTAGTATGGGATAGCCTAAACCCAGTACAGGAGTTGGAATTTAATCTTGCGCCGTGGTAGGTCGAAGTAGTTGGGCAATACCGACGTGCTGGTGTTGCTTAGAATACTCCCTCACCACGCGCAGGTGTTGGAGACTTTCGTGAAACAACGGTGGATGCTTTGCTGAGGGTAAAAGGCACGATGGGCTGTTAGCCATCGTTGGATCCTTGTGGGTGAATCAAGTTTGGAGTTTAAGGTACCCAAACACCTTAATTGGGGGGTACTCTCGCCTGGCCCGGGGGTACTCTGTGTGGGTGTGTGGAGCCCCCACCTAAAGCAAAGAGCGCACATCGCCGGGGCTGACGCAAGACTAGATGCCGACAATTGGAAGAGTTTCGTCACAATCTAGCAAAACGAATACGGTATGTATGGCGTGGCATGGTTGACATGAGTGCTAGAGTGTGTCGTGTGGGTAAAGTGTGCATTCTCTGCAGAGATTAATCAAACTAATCGATTAGCCGTGCTCACGGTCACGAGCATCTTGGGTATTTATTGTCAAGTATAGAATTTGGTTTTGATTTCTGAAAAGGATTTGAAATCGGTAGATCTTGTAAATGTTGGGCTGTATCATGCAAATGTTGAGTCGTTGGACTCAGAGATCGGTTGGATTGGTGATTTGATCAAGCTGGTGGTAATTCTTGATGCCTTGTGATGGCATGATGGTTATGTTGAAGGAAATGATTCCTGATGTCATGTGATGGTGGTTGTGCTTATGTTGGAGAAATTTGGATGTTGAATGAAATGTACAATTACATTATGTATTGATTTACTCTCATTTACTAATTGTTTTATAAACTGTGCAGTATTCCAACCTATTAGTCTATTACAAATAACTTCAGCTTCATGCAAATCTGAACTAGAATAGCAACCATCTTCATTGTTTAGCCTGCATTATATTTATACTTGCAAACAATAAAGTCTTGCGAGTACATACGTGTACTCACCGTTTGCTCTGAAAATTTGCGTGAGAAGCAGAAGATGCAGGTGAGGAAGAAGGTGACCAGGAGTTCAGTGACCCAGACGCGGGTGGTGCGTTTGACGGCTAGCGGAGCTAGTTGCTCGCCGGTTGCCTGAGGGAATGGAAGCACACCGTGGCCGCTTTACTTTTGTTTCTCTGATGTTTTTCTCTTCAGTTTACTATAAGCTAATCGGCATTTTGTAAACAGAAACAAGTTGTAATATTATTATCTATCGCTGTAATATACTACCTCTGCCCTTATATTGCGTTCGCTTGGATGAGACTCTACCTTCACAACATGTGACACTAGCCTACTGATCCAGGGACTAGTGGTTATCACATGGTTGCGGAAAGCTCAAATTGGATCCAATTGGCTGGCATGTGACCTCATTACTCAAGTATCGTGCTGACCAAGTGGTTTCAATCTGAGTCTGTCGTGATGCCGTGATCATTACGTTACTGGTTGCGTGATTAACCAGGCCCGCGCAACAGTAATGGAGTATCACTGTACCAGGACAGGAGCCCCCATGACAAGGTGGTATCAGAGCAAAGGTTAGTAATTGATAGGATTAAGGAAGAGTCTTTTCCCTTAAAAGTTATTTTGATTATGCACTCCTTAATTATGAAAACGTAGAATGCTGATCTTTTCTTTTGTGTAGCATCTCTTCTGGGTTTGAGCTTCAAACGAAATTTTCCTCTTATCTCGGCTTTCAAAGTCAGATTTCCAGGGCAAAAGCAAATGGGGTATTCGGTTTGATTTAGTTTTCCCGATCCTATTCGAAATTTAAGTTAGAATTATTTGGGAAGCTTATCCACTTCAAAAGATAGTTAAGAATTGATTAAGAATAAGGATGAGGCTTAAAATCGTGAGTTTCTTTTATTGGTTCGTTGTTGGGTTATTTTCTTTTCGTTTATTTAATTTCTGTTTATTTCGAATTTCTGTTTGTTGAGGATGTCACTAATCTATTTTCCTTCTTAATATTAGATGTCTGGCGTTGGGAACCCTGCTATTTCACGTCTGCGATTCTAGAGGGCTCAGTTCAGGCTACCCTCTGGGAGATGATGCAGCGTGCTGGCTTTCCTGAGCCGCAGGGTACTTAATCTCACGTGCTGGACTTAGTCCCGCTTCCTCCCTGTATGTGGCTGAAGTTTCTATTCGCGGATGCCACGCAGGAGAGCAAACCCGTCAGTATCATGGTACAGTGCCAAGTCCTCTTGCAGCTCTACTCGATGGAGCATATATTGCAATTCTGAGGCTTCGCTTTGATGTACCGGAAATGGCTCAGTTGTTTCCTGTTTGTCCCTCTCGTGAGCCGGACAGCCAAGAGAACTCATATGTGCGGATTATCCACTGTCGGATCCTGTGCAGATTTGGCAGACTGGGCTAGTGAGGTCCCTTGATCGATATCTGCTTCGTCTCCGTGAAGAACTGTTGCTTGCTTGACGCCGTATCTCTAAGTTAGAGAGTAACATGGTGCCCTTGGTTAGCTATGGTTTCTTTACTATTGGGATGATCTATGGGGAGAATGATGATCTCGAGCTGGCTGAGGAGTTACCCCGTCCTTATGGATCTTATCGTCGGGTCTCTCGCAGTGCCAGGATGTCTGTTCGTGGTAGCAGCCGTCGCCGTGTTTCGGCTGTGCGCCCTACTGCTTCTGCAACTGCCATGCCAGGACGTAATCTGTTGTTTGGTGGACGCGAGTACGAGTTGATGTTCCCTGCAGAGTCAACTGTTTCTTCTGTAGCCCCAGGAACCTCAGATGTCCCTGCTGTGAATGGTGGTCGTGCCTAGGATTAGATTCCTATCCTAATAGGTAGTAGGATCTACAGCTCGTTTTTGTTGTAATTACGAGCTGGCAGAAGAAACCTTTTGTTGTAATTATTCCCGTGGAACTGGTGGTAGTTGATGTTGGTGGTGTTGTAAATAACCCCCTGTAGCGCGAAGAGACGTGCTAAGTTATCATCTGTAAATCTATCGCCTTGCAATCCTTTCACTGTGAGTCATACTTTAAATTTTGTATTGCTATGTGATGGATTGTGCTTGAGTTTCGCAATTGTTGTTCAAAATCCCCGCGTTCTTCGATGTGCTCTTGTGGTACTTGTCTCTAAGTCTTTGTGTCAACAAGATGCCGCCGAAGAGGCGTGTTGATCGTTCGGTAATGGCCCGGGGTGTTGCTCAAAATAGCCAAGAACCAGCTGTGGCAATACCGAATCCGGAGCGTCATGATCCACCTTTGGCCAGATCCCGTAGCCAAGGATCTCATCACTCTAATGAGCCAGTAGGTAATCGGGAGGCATCGCTTAGTCATCACGATGCCCAAAGTGAAGAGTTACCTCCACCTCCGTCAATGGCCCAAGTTCTTGTTATGCAGACCCGTTTGTTGGAGCGGTTGGTGCAGAATTCCGAGAACCTTGGTGCCGCTGCTTATGGTGGTTTGGCAGCAATGCAACCCCAATTGAGGTTGGCCGAGTTCCAGCGAACTCGCCCGCCAAACTTCTCATCTGCGATCGATCCTCTGGACGCAGACGATTGGCTTTGCGATGTTGAAGATAAACTTGACCTTGTGAGGTGTACTGATGAGGAGAAGGTTCAGTATGCTGCTTACTATCTCCAAGGCGCAGCGGCAGCCTGGTGGGGTAGTATTAAGGCAATTCGTCCAGCTGGTCAGGTCATGACTTGGGAGGAATTTAAAGGAGCCTTTCGTGCAGTGCACATTCCTGCTAGTATGATGGAGATAAAGAAACGAGAGTTCTATGATCTTCGTCAGGGGTCTATGTCAGTGATGGACTATCTGCATAAGTTCAATTATCTGGTTCGATATGTAGCAGATGAGGTCCCGAGTGAGGCCCGAAAAGTCTCCTTGTTTCGTCAACATCTCAACGAGGAGATTCATCATTCGCTCACACCACTTGACATCCCCAATATGCAAGTGCTTGTGGATAAGGCGATTTGTGTTGAGGACAGCGGCAAGGCAGTTTTGGAGAGCCGGAAGCGTAAGTGGATGGCTCGAAAATCTGCCGGTGCCGGCACTTCGAGACCGTGTTCTGGGCAAACCGTCAGTGCTCAGTCCGTGGCATCGCCGCCTCCACGATCTTAGAGGAAATTTCCCCAACCTGTTCTGTCTGCGGCTCAACCTTCCGGCCGCGGAGGACAGATTCGTGGAGGGCAGGACAGGATGGCCGCACTCACCTGCTATGCTTGCGGTGAGAAGGGACATATCTCTACTGTTTGTCCGAGCAAATGTCCTGTTGCTGCTCGACCTCAAGTTCCAAGCGGTCCGATTCGCCCGCAAGGTTCTGTAACCGGGCGTGGTGGACACCTAGGAGGGCGTTCTAGCCAAAAGGTAGCCCCGAGTCAAGCCCGTGGTTGACTTAACTTGGTGACCGCGGAGGAGGCCAGTAATGCTTCAGATGTGGTACTTGGTACGTTTCTCGTACACTCAGTACCCACTTTGGTTTTATTTGATTCGAGTGCTTCGCATTCTTTCATTTCTTCAAAGTTTGTTATGAAACAAAAGGTTGAGACTAACAGATTGCGAGATCCAATGTTAGTCTATTCACCTGGGTCGGTTCTGCGAGCTGAGCGCATTTGCCTCAGAGTATCCATAGTGATCAATGAAGTCCTATTTTTGGGAAATCTGATTCAGATTAATAACCCTGGACTCGATGTTATCCTTGGGATGGATTGGTTGTCTCAAAATCAAGGACATATTGATTGCGTTAACCGTTCCATTTCTCTGGTGAATCCGGACGGAATCCAGACTGAGTATTACTCCAGACGATCAAATGTGCTTAAGGCTTCCTTCCATTCGCTTTCTGTGCCGGAATTAAGTCAAGTGCCAGTGGTCTGTGAGTATCCTGATGTGTTTCCTGAAGAATTACCGGGATTGCCCCCAGATCGGGATATGGAGTTTGTTATTGACTTGCTGCCAGGAACAGCACCATTGTCCAAACGTCCGTATCGGATGCCCTCTGATGAGTTGTTGGAGTTGAAGAACCAACTCAAGGAGCAATTAGCTAAGGGTTTTGTTCGCCCTAGTTCGTCTCCATGGGGTAGTCCAGTGCTCTTCGTCAAGAAGAAAGATGGTAGTTTACGCATGTGCGTGGACTATCGATCCTTAAACGAACTCACTATCAAGAATAAGTATCCTCTTCCTCGGATTGATGATTTTGTGACACTACGGAATGCCGAGACTTTATAAAATGTGAAATTAGAGATTGTGGCATTACAAAATATGAATGTTAAGGTCAAAAACATTATAAAATATGGAATTGGAGGTTGAAACCATACGTTATGAGGTTAATTTACGTTTCCGGGCCGTTTTCGGGAGTTTGGGCCTTTCCGGGGGAGTTTGGGCATAAAGGAAAGGATTGTGGGCTTTGGTGGGATGGAGTTTGAGTCCTAATAGGAGTAGGAGACCTGGTTGGGGGCCTCCCCCAGCCCCTTTAGGCGTCCACCCCCTGCCCTTGCGCCCCCACAAGTCCTAGCTGCCCCCCACACCTCCCCACCTCCTCCTTGTGGCGCCTCCACCTCCCCCATTGTTCCCCATTGGTCCACCACCTCTCCACCACCTCTCCACCTCCCTTGTTGCCCCAAGGGGAGTTCTCCACCTCCACACCTCAAAGATCCATCCGTTGGAGCGCTCCGCGACGAGGAGATCCGACGGGATTGGAGCGAGGAAGGAGATCGCGCGAACCGGGAGGAGATCTATTGGGTTTTTGTGCGTCGGGCGAAGGTATGGCCATGGGGATCCTTGGGGTTGGGTTAGGGTATATTCTAAGGGTGATTATCATGTTTTTAGATCAATTGGTGGTGCTGGAATTGAGTAGATTAGATTAGATCTTGAAGTTGTCACGGTCTCTGTTTCGGGCAGCTTGTGCAGTCGACCTAGGTTTGGGTTTTCGCAATTTTAGACACCGAATTTAGTCGGCCGCCTGTTGAAGAAGTTGTAGGTAATTTCAATACCTTTCAGTGGGTATAAAGAACGTTTAATTCTGATCATCCGTTTGAAAGTTATGGCTGTTTTACCGATCGTGTTAAAATCTGTGATGTGATTGGAACAGATCACGATATTTTGTAGATTAAACACTTTTAGATTCCGAATTTGGTCGGCCGCCTGTTGAAGAAGTTGTAGGTAATTTCAATACCTTTCAGTGGGTATAAAGAATGTTGAATTCCGATCAGCCGTTTGAAAGTTATGGCTATTTTACCGAGCGTGTTAAAATCTGTGACGTGATTGGAACAGATCACGGTATTTTATAGATTAAACAACTTTAGATTCCGAATCAGTTTTTCCTTATACCAAGGAAAAGTTGGGAAATTTCCTAAGATACGCGAGGATGTACTCGTTTAATCGATTCAGAGTCTTAGAACCCGAGTTATGCCTTTTGGAAGGCTGCCGTCCCGACGGGACAGAACCTCTGTTTTTGGGTTTTGCGAGTAGTTGGCAATGTCGGGGTAGATGAGGGTTTGCGTACTGTTTTGTGGTCATGATTGTGAGTGTGTGGTACCCATATGCAGGTGGTGTGACCCCGGGAGTGCCTTCTACGTCTCGCCAATCCGTTGCCCGTGGTTGAGGCAAGTGTATTGTAATGGATAGCGGTTTGTAGGTTGCTATTTGAGACTAGATGGAATTGTTTTTATATGATATGATCACTTGCCATGTTTTAATGATTGCCTATGATATGATGAGTATGCTTATTATGTTATGATACCATGTGTTAATGTACAAGTTAATTATGATGTTGGCACATTTGCATACATGGCATGTTACATGGATCGGGCGGTGAGAAAGTCATAACTAGTCCGGGGAAGGTCGGTGAGAAAGTTATGACTATTCCGGAGAGCCAATGAGTAAGTCCTACATCGTGATTCCATCCACCGCGGTGTTTGGAAGCGAGGAGTAGGCACCCTCCATCTTCGGGATGGAAGGGGGGAGAGGGTGCACACCGACGGGTGTGTACTCAACCATACCGGTATGAGTTTCCAAGGAGACATGAGCATCGCATCGCATTGCATACATAATGATTATGATAATGATATGGGATCATGAATGAGATGAAAGTCATGATATGAGATGTTGTACCCATATATTTGTTCTTATGTACCATTACAATATGCTTGCTGAGTGTTGAACTCACGCTTGTGCTTTCTTGTTGTTTTAGGTACCTTGAGATCGGCATGCGGGGAAGGGAAATAGTCACACTTCTACACGTAGCTTCACTCAATTGTCCCACAAGTCGTTCATTTGGGTTTTGACAATAAACTAGTGTGATGTTTAATGCTTAATGGTTTAGCTTTTGTTCGTTTGGCTCATGGAGGCATTGAATGTTTGGATTTAGACTTATTTGGTCATCGTACCTTTAATTATTGCTATTTTTAGATGTCTCTCATATTGCCTTATATTGCTATGCTATTGTGTTTCCTTCTATTCAGGTTAAAACAAAGGAGATGCTACCGAAATTTCGGGTTTTAGCATTTACTCTTCGCTGTAATTTACCTTAATTTTTGGTATTTAGATGTTGTTCAGCTTATGTTTTGTAGCATTCGGGCATACTAGATGCCGGGGTGTTACAGTTGGTATCAGAGCGGGCTGTAGGTCCTTGGAATGTGTATTTTTAGTGTCATACCTTAGGCTACAACTAAAATGTGATGTGGGATAACTTAGAAACATGGCTTAGGTTTTAACTAAAATTTTGTCATAGGATAGCAACATTAAAACTTGCAAAAGTGGTATAACTAATCTAAAATTTGACACACTTGGATGCACAGTAGGAAAGGGTATGGGTATCGTTCCTTTACGCTTAAATGTTGTATTTAAGCTTTGATGTTGAATGCTTCATTTGATAATGAGATAAATGATTGAATTGTGCTTGTTGTGGTGATAAATTGGGGTTGTGGGGCTGAAGGGTTTCGGTCACCACTTTTGTTAATAGTAAGGGTGTGGTTTGACGGTATGGCCGGTTAAAGCCATCACCGAAGAACTATGAATCCCTTGTGGGGAAAGAGTGCTTACCTTTTCTATTGTAGATCGGGTAGTTGGCTGGAGACAAATAGAAGAGTTGATGGTGGTATCCTTCGGATGCTTTTCACCGTTCCGATGGTCGGTTTTGGTTGGTCTTCTTGTTTTTTTAGTCGATTGAAATCAAAAGAAAAGTGTTTGGTCTTGGATTTTCGCGGATTGTTTCGTATGCGGTATGTGGTTTTGTCTTCCTTGGTTGAAGACGAAGAAGAAGAGTCTAGTATTGCGCTTCTGTTGGTCGCTATTTTTTGCTTTGACACCGGTTTTGTTGGTCATTACGGGCTGTCTTGAGGAGGAAACTTTTGTGGTTGTTGTTCTCCCTATCTAAGAAAATTGTTGGAGTTTCCCCTTGTGCATGCCTTGAGTTGTTGGAGCTAAGTTTGAATCTTTTATCGGAAAAGATTTATTGAACATTTGATTTTCCCTGGTGCGTCCTTCTTCCTTCTTGGAAGTATAGATTTTGAGATTTCTTGAAGAGTTTTGTGGGCAAATTTGACAAATTGAGAATTGAGCTCTCCTGCATTTCTGTTGGAGTTTTGTTTTTCTTCCTTGCCTGGAAAAGAGAAAGTTTATATCGGTGTTTGTTCTGGTTCTTGAGTTGTGGTTATCTTTAAAAGTTGAGTTGCATTCAGTTTGTCAAGAGTTCGTGCCCCATGAGTGTGTTTAGAAAAGTTTATGTCCTTGCTATGTAGTAGGTAATAATGTGGTTTATGGAATGATGTGTGCTAAGTTAATTTTTGAGTTGAATCAATTCAATGTGATTAACATCTCTAGCTGGGGAATAAATAGACTACTAGTGTTGTAGTTTACTCTGTAGCGAGAATGATTAAATGGGTTAATGTACATACTTAGAATTTGTTGCCTTGCTTTAAAAGTGCTTATGATCCTCGTTAAATGTTAAAAGTTTAAATCTTGCTGCATAGTTAGAACATTAAGATGATGTAAATTAATGATTTTTGTTAAAGAAACTTTGCCGGTTGTTTAAAGATGTTCTAATCTAACGGGTTAATAGAGAAATTTAATCATGTTGGCTAGTGGCTTTAATTTGGAAGTTGATTAGAGTTGCTATTTATGTTGTTGCAACCTACTAGTATATTTGGAAGTATGTAGTTGTGTCTCTACCATGCTGGTATTGATATCAATTGAGAAGACATAAGACTTATTGTTAATGATGTTGTTAAGGGCAGTGTTAATGCTAGTATTCAATCTATTTTAAATAGTTGGAGTATGTTGTGTGGTGGTAATTTTGTTATAACCGAGGTATAGGGTAGCTAAAGGTAATATTGTTGATTGATGATTATGCAAATTATTGATATTGACGACTTAGAAGTGGTGGTAATTGCTTAAATTAATTGTTGAAAAATCCTTGTTAAAAATGGAGGTTATTGTAACATGTTGTGATGGAGTGGACCATGGATAATTAACATGATGTAAGATTTTAATCTTAATGAATGCATATCTTAGAATCCTAATTACGAATTTTATCTTGTAGAGATATTACTTTTTTGTTGAAGTCATTTTATTGATTGAACAAGTTTCAATTGTCAAGTTGTTGGCGTATGGATGGTATAAAATTGATAGGTTGACCATGCTCAAGTAGCTGTTAAGTACTATGTTTGAAATATAGAATACGTTGTTATATGATTTGGTGATCTGTGGGGATCATGTCAATATAGTCTTGGTTGGGTGCCTCTGTGATAAGCATCTTAAAACCTTAATTAAAAGTGTTGGGAATGGTAACTAGAGAAAGAAATTGTATGTAAATTTTGTTAAATCTGGTTGGACTCTCTTGATGAGTAAATAGTGATTATTGAATGCTCAAATGGTAAGTGTAGTGGAATACACGTTATGGTGGGATTCATGCTGAGCTGGTATTTTAAAACCATTTGAACTGGTGTGGTTGTTTGCCACTTTGGTTGAATGCCTTCGGTCAAGGTATTCCTTGTGTTGTGTTTCTGAGTTTCTCTAAAACCCGTAGCTATTGGTGCCAATATTTGGTTTTGGTTATTTTGTTTAATTTGTGTTATGAGTATGGATTTACACTCAAAAGATTTTGAGTGGATCGCGTTCTTTCGCGTTCACCCTGAATTATCTTTGGAATAAATTTTAACGGAAGCAGATGGATATATTGGGTTGTGTTGGAAACTCTTGAGATTTAATTTGTAACTCTTTTTTATTAGAGTTGGATTTATTTGCATATTGTGTGTGATGTTTGCGAGTGCTTCAAAAAGGTGGATTTTATAAATATTTTATAAAGTGATTTTGTTAGTGAGTTGTTCCCTTTTGGAAATGAATTTCCCTCTCCTTGAGAAAATTTGTGACGGTTGTGGGAGCAGATGCCTGACTTGAAATTTTGATGTTCTCTTCCAAAATGTTGAATTTGGTTGAAATGCAATATTTTTGCAAGTTCAGTTTTCAATTGATGTGGGATGGGATGCGACGTGGTGTTTTACTGTTAACTATGCTGCCGTCATAGTCTATATGAGTTACCGCAACCTTCGATGTTAATTGTGTTTCCATTATTTGATACCGAGGAAGAAGTCATTTGGTGAATGACTATTCGGTACCGTTGTTACATGATGAATGAATGGTGAAAAAGGAAAACGAGACATTGCTTATGCATAATTAATCATAAAGGAGTCAATGAGCCAAGACGGTGAGAAAGTCATATATGGATATATGACTAATCCGGGGTGCTCTTGAAAAGTGTGCATGCATGTCATGAATCGAGATGTCCATTTCTTTCTAGTATGAAAAGAAAGAATGAAAAAATTCTTGTATTTTGGGTTGTGGTGTAGGGGATTTATGCTTCCTTTGTGATCTGGCTTGGATGTTGCCGAATTCTTCCCAAAATGGTTGTTACCGCTTTGGGTTTGAGTTGTCGTGTGTGGTCCACTTGGGCTTGATAGCTAAGTGTTTTTGTGTGAGGACGAGACCCTCTTAAGAAAGGAACCAATTGTGGTTTGGTAAGGTTTTACGATCCTAGCTTGGGGCTAGGTGTCGAACCTTAGTGGTATGAGGGGTGGGTTGTGATGGAGGTTGATGATGTATGGGGTTTAACCTTTATTAAGAGTAGCGATGGGTGGAAGTGAAGTTGACGGTAGTTCGGTGATATATGTCCTGCCGTGAGCAATTGTCTACGCTAGTTGTTTTTGGATTTGAGTCTTGCCTGGGAGAGGATGGAATGAAATGTTAGCATGATCGTGTATCGGAAGGGCAAGTGTACCTTAATGAGTTATTCCCCTCGATGGAAATTTTTGAGAAAGTAGAGAGGTCGTTAAAAGAATTGTGACTCGCTTTGATTGTGTCATGTTGAGTTTAATGAAGTGTGGTAGTCAGATTGGTTGTGATAGTAGTGTGAAGTGTTTGTCGTGAGGTTTCGGGCGTTTTGGGTTGATGGAACCCTTTGTAGTTGAAACGCAGATTCTGTTTGGGAATTGAAGTGAAGGTAGAACCGGGAGAGGTTGCACTCTGTTGGGCTAAATCAACATTTTCTCGCCAAGTGTTGGTTTTAAGAACTCGCTTGTCGTTTGTTCTGGTTTGAGTCTTTGTGCGAATGTTTTGTGCTACAGAGAAGTATTTTGTCCCTTGGGGACATTGTTGTTGTTTTTGGCGTTCTTCAGATTCGAGGTCGAATCCTGTTTAAGGGGGGGAGAATGTGACACTACGGAATGCCGAGACTTTATAAAATGTGAAATTAGAGATTGTGGCATTACAAAATGTGAATGTTAAGGTCAAAAACATTATAAAATATGGAATTGGAGGTTGAAACCATACGTTATGAGGTTAATTTGCGTTTTCGGGCCGTTTTCGGGAGTTTGGGCCTTTCCGGGGGAGTTTGGGCATAAAGGAAAGGGTTGTGGGCTTTGGTGGGATGGAGTTTGAGTCCTAATAGGAGTAGGAGACCTGGTTGGGGGCCTCCCCCAGCCCCTTTAGGCGTCCACCCCCTGCCTTTGCGCCCCCACAAGTCCTAGCCGCCCCCCACACCTCCCCACCTCCTCCTTGTGGCGCCTCCACCTCCCCCATTGTTCCCCATTGCTCCACCACCTCTCCACCTCCCTTGCTGCCCCTAGGGGAGTTCTTCACCTCCACACCTCGAATATCTATCCGTTGGAGCGCTCCGCGATGAGGAGATCCGGCGGGATTGGAGCGAGGAAGGAGATCGCGCGAACCGGGAGGAGATCTATTGGGTTTTCGTGCGTCGGGCGAAGGTATGGACATGGGGATCCTTGGGGTTGGGCTAGGGTATGTTCTAAGGGTGATTATCATGTTTTTAGATCAATTGGTGGTGCTGGAATTGAGTATATTAGATTAGATCTAGAAGTTGTCACGTTCTCTGTTTCGGGCAGCTTGTGCAGTCGACCTAGAGTTTGGGTTTTCGCAATTTTATACTCCGAATTTGGTTGGCCACCTGTTGAAGAAGTTGTAGGTAATTTCAATACCTTTCAGTGGGTATAAAGAACGTTTAATTCTGATCAGCCGTTTGAAAGTTATGGCTGTTTTACCGATCGTGTTGAAATCTGTGATGTGATTGGAACAGATCACGATATTTTGTAGATTAAACAATTTTAGATTCCGAATTTGGTTGGCCGCCTGTTGAAGAAATTATAGATAATTTCAATACATTTCAGTGGGTATAAATAATGTTTAATTCCGATCAGCCGTTTGAACGTTATGGCTATTTTACCGAGCGTGTTAAAATCTGTGACGTGATTGGAACAGATCACGGTATTTTGTAGATTAAACAACTTTAGATTCCGAATCAGTTTTTCCTTATACCTATAAAAAGTTGGGAAATTTCCTAAGCTACGCGAGTATGTACTCGTTTAATCGATTCGGAGTCTTAGAACCCAAGTTATGCCTTTTGGAAGGCTGCTGTCCCGACGGGACAGAACCTCTGTTTTTGGGTTTTGCTAGTAGTTGGCAATGTCGGGGTAGATGAGGGTTTGCGTACTGTTTTGTGGTCATGATTGTGAGTGTGTAGTACCCATGTGCAGGTGGTATGACCCCGGGAGTGCCTTCTACGTCTCGCAAATCCATTGCCCGTGGTTGAGGCAAGTGTATTGTAATGGATAGCGGTTTGTAGGTTGCTAGTTGAGACTAGATGGAATTGTTTTTATATGATATGATCACTTGCCATGTTTTAATGATTGCCTATGATATGATGAGTATGCTTATTATGTTATGATGCCATGTGTTAATGTACAAGTTAATTATGATGTTGGCATATTTGCATACATGGCATGTTACATGGCCCGGGCGGTGAGAAAGTCATAACTAGTCCGGGGAAGGTCGGTGAGAAAGTTATGACTATTCCGGAGAGCCAATGAGTAAGTCCTACATCGTGATTCCATCCACCGCGGTGTTTGGAAGCGAGGAGTAGGCACCCTCCATCTTCGGGATGGAAGGGGGGAGAGGGTGCACACCGACGGGTGTGTACTCAACCATACCGGTATGAGTTTCCAAGGAGACATGAGCATCGCATTGCATTGCATACATAATGATTATGATAATGATATGGGATCATGAATGAGATGAAAGTCATGATATGAGATGTTGTAGCCTTATATTTGTTCTTGTGTACCATTACAATATGCTTGCTGAGTGTTGAACTCACGCTTGTGCTTTCTTGTTGTTTTAGGTACCTTGAGATCGGCATGCGGGGAAGGGAAATAGTCACACTTCTACACGTAGCTTCACTCAATTGTCCCACAAGTCGTTCATTTGGGTTTTGACAATAAACTAGTGTGATGTTTAATGCTTAATGGTTTAGCTTTTGTTTGTTTGGCTCATGTAGGCATTGAATGTTTGGATTTAGACTTATTTGGTCGTCGTACCTTTAATTATTGCTATTTTTAGACGTCTCTCATATTGCCTTATATTGCTATGCTATTGTGTTTCCTTCTATTCATGTTAAAACAAAGGTGATGCTGCCGAAATTTCGGGTTTTAGCATTTACTCCTTGCTGTAATTTACCTTAATTTTTGGTATTTAGATGTTGTTCAGCTTATGTTTGGTAGCATTCGGGCATACTAGATGCCGGGGTGTTACAGATTTGTTTGATCAATTAAGTGGAGCTCGAGTCTTTTCTAAGATTGACTTGAGACTGGGGTACTTTCAACTCAAAATTCGACCAGAAGATATCCAGAAGACTGCGTTTACTACTCGATATGGTTTATACGAGTATACAGTAGTTTCTTTTGGACTCACCAATGCACCAGCCACATTCATGAATCTCATGAATAAGGTATTCATGGAATACCTAGATAAATTTGTGGTGGTGTTCATTGATGACATTCTTATCTATTCTCGGAGTGAGCAGAAGCACGAACTCCATCTGCATTTAATGCTTGATTAACTGCGTGAACATCAGCTGTATGCCAAGTTCAGCAAATGTGAGTTCTGGCTCAAAGAAGTTGCCTTCTTAGGCCACGTTCTCTCCGAAGGAGGTGTTCTTTCTTGATCCCAAAGAAGGTGATCGATGTACTTGCCTGGGAACAGCCACGGACTATTTCCGAAGTCCGAAGTTTTCTTGGGTTAGCCGGGTACTATCGGCGATTCATTGAAAACTTTTCCAAAATTTCCAAGCCGATGACTGAGTTACTCAAGAAGGAGAAGAAGTTTGAGTGGACGTCAGCTTGTGAAGTTAGTTTCCTAGAGTTGAAGCGAAGGCTTATAACAGCTCCAATTCTTGTCTTGCCTGATGTGCACAAAAACTTTGACGTATTCTGTGATGCTTCACGTTAGGGTCTTGGTTGTGTGCTGATGCAGGAAGGAAAAGTCGTGGCGTATGCTTCACGCCAACTGAAACCTCATGAAGCCAATTATCCGACTCATGATCTAGAATTGGCTGCCGTAATTCATGCTCTTAAGTTATGGCGTCATTATCTCATCGGAAACCGAGTTGAGATATTTACCGACCATAAGAGTCTGAAATACTTTTTCACCCAACCAGATCTAAATTTGAGACAACGCCGATGGTTGGAGCTAATCAAAGACTATGATTTGGGAATCGATTATCATCCCGGAAAAGCTAATGTGGTAGCTGATGCCCTCAGTCGCAAGCTACACACTAGTAATACCTTGTCGGGTGTTTGTCAACCCCAGTTACTGGATGAGTTTCGTAAACTCAACTTGCAGATGGTAGGGGAAGGATTTGTGGCTACATTAGCCCTACAACCTACCCTTGAATCCCAAATTCAGGCTACTCAGTTGAAAGATGAAGGAGTAGCTGAGATCAAGCGCAATTTGAAAGAAAGCGCATCATCGGAGTTTTCAGAACGAGTTGATGGTCTGATCATGCGTGGATATCAAATTTATGTCCCGAATGATCAGGAGATCAAAGAGTTGATCTTAAAAGAAGCTCATGAGACTCCGTTGTCAATCCACCCTGGAAGCACAAAAATGTACCAAGATATTCGAAAGAAGTTTTGGTGGCTTGGTATGAAAAGGGATATCACCGCATACGTCGCCATTTGTGACGTGTGTCAGCGAGTTAAAGCAGAGCACCAACGACCAGATGGACTGCTTCAACCCTTGAAGGTTCCGGAGTGAAAATGGGATGAGGTCGGCATGGACTTCATCACTAGCCTGCCAAAATCAGCTAATTGCCATGACTCTATTTGGGTAATCATCGACCGGTTAACCAAAGTTGCTCATTTCATACCGGTACGCGTTACCTACAATGGAGCTAAACTTGCAGAACTCTACCTGAACCATATTGTCCGACTACATGGAATTCCTAAAACCATTGTGTCTGACCGTGGACCCCAGTTCACTTCGCGGTTCTGGAAGAATTTGCATGAACTTCTAGGGACTAAGCTGCTCTTCAGCACAGCTTACCATCCCCAGACCGATGGGCAAACTGAAAGAACAAATCAAGTTCTGGAAGACATGCTCAGAGCTTGTATTCTTTCGTATAACTCGAAGTGGAAAAAATATTTAGCATTTGCTGAGTTTTCCTACAATAATAGTTATCAAGCAAGCCTTCAAATGTCTCCGTTTGAAGCACTGTATGGAAGAAAGTGCCAAACTCCTCTCTTCTGGTCCGAAGTCGGTGAAAGAAAGTTCTTTGGACCCACAGTGATTCAGGAAGCTGAGACGCAAGTCAGGCTAATCCGCGATCGGTTGAAAGAAGCTAAGTCTAGACTAAAGAGCTATGCTGATAATCGCCGCCGTGATCTGAGCTTCAATGTAGATGACTTTGTCTATCTTAAGGTGTCGCCGTTACGTGGCACGAAGCGATTCCATGTTCGCGGAAAGTTAGCGCCGAGATACGTCGGTCCTTATCGCATTCTTGCAAGGAAGGGTGAAGTAGCTTATCAGTTGGAGCTTCCACCTCAACTTGCGGATGTGCATGATGTGTTTCATGTCTCTCAGTTGAAGAAGTGTCTTCGAGTTCCTACTGAACTCACTCCTCTGGACGCAATTGAACTTCAACTAGATCTTACATACCGTGAATATCCAATTCGCGTTCTGGACGAAGCTGAACGACTTACTCGTAATCACGTAATCAAGATGCTTCGAGTTCAGTGGAGTAATCACACCGAAGAAGAAGCAACCTGGGAACGTGAAGATCGCCTTCGATCTGAGTTTCCATCTTTTTTTTTTCTGAATCCTTGTAATCTCGAGGACGAGATTATTGTAAGGGGGGTAGAGCTGTAACATCCTGAGTTTGTACTTGCCTTTTTAAATGTAAATTATCCTTTGAGAGTTGTTTGGATTTCAAATTTGGAGTTAATTGTTTTTGGATTTGTTTGCTTGATCTGTTTCGTTTTAGTTTTTGCTCCAAAATCTCGTTTCGTGTTGCGGTTAGAATTTCTGAGCAACCGTAGTTTCCAAACCTTCTTTAGCTATCCTAGAGTCTATCCTAAAGGTTTTCGGGAAGGGTTCTTGAGTTTCGGAGCTTTTTCGGGGGTTTTTGGGGTTTTTCTGCCCTGGGCGGCAGTACCGCCGGCCCTGGCCGGTACTGCCGGCCGAGGCGACCGGGCAGGGGGCAGAGCCCTCTCTGCTGCCCGTTGCCCAGCCACCTCAGCACTTAGAGTCTTCCTACTCAAGCCTCCTCCCCCAGCCGTATTACTCCCTCTCCCTCACTTCACTTCCTCTCACTCTCACCCTCACCCTCTAGCTCTCCCTCTCTAGCTCTCTCCCATGGAGCTCTCTCCCTCTCTCTCGAGCTTTCCCTCCAGCTAAACCTCTCCCTCCGGTGTTCTGGAGCTCGAGGAGCAGCTAGTCAAGGAGGAGGACGTCGCTTCCCAAACCCTAGACGAGCTCTGTGGTGAGTGGAGCAAGTTTCAGTCAGATCTGTGATGACGTGAGCTTGATCTTGTACTTTTCTCCATTTCTATCAACTTTTCTTTTAGCTAAAACCCTAGAAAACCTAGTTGTAGTGCTCAACTTTTGGTTAGCTGAGTTTCTAAACCTAGGTTAGGTGCTAGAGTTCTCGTTAGTGCGAAAACTGAGATCAGAAACCCTAAATACGTTTTTATCGGATAGTTTTGGTTAAATGTCATTTTCGTAGCTTTTGGAATTAAACCTTGGAACCCTGGTTCCAAAAGCTAGGAAAAGGACACTAGAATGTATTCGACGTCGTTAAAGTCCGAGTTTCGCGAAAGGAATCGAGTTTGATTTCGATTCGTGTTGAAAGTCGGAATTTAGCATGAATTAGGACTTTAGAGTTTCTCGGATCAGGAATTAGGCCAAATGAGGTCGAAACCACGTGTGGTTTGCATAAATGGGTCCTTGTCATCTCCGAGAACCCATCCATGCAATCGCCGCGAAATTCCGAAGTCGTTTGTGCGAAAATCCTTTTTCGGGAAAATTCAGTCGACCTGTGGCCGGCACTACCGACGTGGTAAGTCCGGTACTGCCGCTTAGGCCAGTACTACCGACCCTTGTGGCCGGTACTGCCGGGCTTAGGCCGGCACTACCGCTCCCGCAACGCCGGTAGTTATTTTCCAGAGAGGTCCTCATTTAGGTTTCACAGCCGCCGGTACTACCGACCCTTGTGGCCGAGCATCTGCCGATCAGAGCGGCACTACCGATTTGTATGCCTGCATCGCCGGTCTCCAATTCAAATTTTGGTTTTCGTTAAGTTTTTCTCTCTCGTGTTCGCTTATTGGTTGTTGTCCGCTTCTTTGAGCTTTTTGCCTTGTTCTCGTTGGATCTTAATCGTTTCCTTGTTATTTCTTTTGTCGCGCTTTCGTTTAGACGTCGACGCCTCAGGAGCAGTAGGCGAGGATCCGGACTTCGACCCAGAGGACACGCAAAACCCAGAGCAAGGAGGCAAGCACCCCCTTTGAACATATTGCTCCTATAGTTGCAAAAGTATTTGATGTTTTGCAAAATGATTACGCATGCATATGATTATTACAAGTATTTAAATGGTGGGAATAGGTAGTTACCCTAATGGTTGGATGGCTTATCTTAATCTTGTTGCTACCCTAAAATCCTTGAGTAACCCTAGTTGAAGGTTAGACGCTATAATAAGTGTCGTCAGGGATTATAAGTCTAATAGTTGCATACGCTTAGCCCAGCTTTAGACTGATTGAATAATGATCGGTGGACTCAGTCAATCAAAGATTTTCGATACGTTATTAGGATTTCGGAAATGGTGATTTCGGAAAAACAAAGGCTATGTTGATAAAAGATGAAAAAGGAAAAGGTGTACGGTGAATTACGCCGGACGGATGATGGGAGGTGTCGTCTGTGCAATCCTTAGGACTGAACTTGACGTTTTTAACCAAGTCCTTTCGTACAACCACATGTGCTAGTATGGGATAGCCTAAACCCAGTACAGGAGTTGGAATTTAATCTTGCGCCGTGGTAGGTCGAAGTAATTGGGCAATACCGACGTGCTGGTGTTGCTTAGAATACTCCCTCACCACGCGCAGGTGTTGGAGACTTTCGTGAAACAACGGTGGATGCTTTGCTGAGGGTAAAAGGCACGATGGGTTATTAGCCATCGTTGGATCCGTGTGGGTGAATCAGGTTTGGAGTTTAAGGTACCCAAACACCCCTTAATTGGGGGGTACTCTCGCCTGGCCCGGGGGTACTCTATGTGGGTGTGTGGAGTCCCCACCTAAAGCAAAGAGCGCACATCGTCGGGGCTGACGCAAGATAAGATGCCGACAATTGGAAGAGTTTCGTCACAATCTAGCAAAACGGATACGGTATGTATGGCGTGGCATGGTTGACATGATTGCTAGAGTGTGTCGTGTGGGTAAAGTGTGCATTCTCTGCAGAGATTAATCAAACTAATCGATTAGCCGTGCTCACGGTCACGAGCATCTTGGGTATTTAATGTCAAGTATAGAATTTGGTTTTGATTTCTGAAAAGGATTTGAAATCGGTAGATCTTGTAAATGTTGGGCTGTATCATGCAAATGTTGAGTCGTTGGACTCAGAGATCGGTTGGATTGGTGATTTGATCAAGCTTGTGGTAATTCTTGATGCCTTGTGATGGCATGATGGTTATGTTGAAGGAAATGATTCCTGATGCCATGTGATGGTGGTGTTGCTTATGTTGGAGAAATTTGGATGTTGAATGAAATGTACAATTACATTATGTATTGATTTACTCTCATTTACTAAATGTTTTATAAACTGTGTAGTATTCCAACCTATTAGTCTATTACAAATAACTTCAGCTTCATGCAAATCTGAACTAGAATAGCAACCATCTTCATTGTTTAGCCTGCATTATATTTATACTTGCAAACAATAAAGTCTTGCGAGTACATACGTGTACTCACCGTTTGCTCTGAAAATTTGCGTGAGAAGCAGAAGATGCAGGTGAGGAAGAAGGTGACCAGGAGTTCAGTGACCCAGACGCGGGTGGTGCGTTTGACGGCTAGCGGAGCTAGTTGCTCGCCGGTTGCCTGAGGGAATGGAGGCACACCGCGGCCGTTTTACTTTTGTTTCTCTGATGTTTTTCTCTTCAGTTTACTTTAAGCCAATCGGCATTTTGTAAATAGAAACAAGTTGTAATATTATTATCTATCACTGTAATATACTACCTCTACCCTTATATTGCGTTCGCTTGGATGAGACTCTACCTTCACAACATGTGACACTAGCCTACTAATCCAGGGACTAGTGGTTATCACATGGTTGCGGGAAGCTCAAATTGGATCCAATTGGCTGGCATGTGACCTCATTACTCGAGTATCGTGCTGACCAAGTGGTTTCAATCTGAGTCTGTCGTGATGCCGTGATCGTTACGTTACTGGTTGCGTGATTAACCAGACCAGCGCCTTGATAATGGAGTATCAGCTGCAGGACAGAGCCCCACGGCGATCGCGGAGCGCTCCAATGGACAGATCTTCGATGTGTTGAGGTGGAGAACTCCCCTAGGGGTAGCAAGGGAGGTGGAGAGGTGGTGGAGGGGTGGTGGCGCCATGGGGAGAGGTGGTGGGGGGTGCGGCTAGGAGGAGGAAGGTGTGGGGCGGCTAGGGCATAGAGGGGGGAGGGGGGCGCAACCAGCAGGGGTGGGGCGCACAAAGAGGGTAGGAGGTGGCCCCCAAACAGGTCTCCTACTCCTAAATGGACTCAAACTCCTCCCCACCAAGGCCCACGACCCTTTCCCTTAGGCCCAAACTCCCCCGAAAAGGCCCAAACTCCCGAAAACGGCCCGGAAACGCAGATAAACCTCATACCGTATGGTTTCAACCTCCAATTCCATATTTCATCATGTTTTTGACCTCAACATTCACATTTTATAAGGTCTCGGCATTCCGTAGTGTCACATGAGCAAGGTGTGCTTAGGTTTGATTTGAATTGGAATTCAAAAGGAAACAATTTGAGTTGTGTCAGCTTCAGGTGGCACTACCGGCCTTGTGGAGGCGGTAGTACCGACTATATGAGCGAGATAAGATTATTGATGAGTTATTTGATGAGCATTGTGATGACTATTGGACAATGCTATGTGATGTGTTTCCTTGTCTTTGATGGTTGCAGGGCTACGGTGCTAGGTCATGGTGACGCGGAGGATGACTGGGGCTAGGCGAGGTGAGTCCTCTGCCTTTGTGACTGGTACTTCTGCTCGTCCTGTCACTCAATATTGGGTTCCCAGATCTGCTCTTATCTGCCCCAATACTAAGTCTTTGAATTCTCGATCTCACTAGTTCTAGAGCTTCATTAGCTCCCTTTTGTATCTCATAGTGACCTATATGCTATATCTTGAGGGGGAGTTGGTTTGTATTATATATAATATATGTTTATATTCAGCATTTCCTTTCTGTGTGCTCTTCTGCGTATCTTTGGGTTGTTTTTTATTCTGTTGAGTCCACTTCACCTAGACTTCTAGCATGCTTCGGCATGGACCTCCCATCTTATGCTTTATGACGCTATTCTTTTCTTCTTCTCGGTTGAGCTCACTCACAGTCTTCTAGGTCTTGCAGGTGTTGAGTCCCCTGGATAGACATGGTCAGTGTTTGCACTTGGGCTGGAGTTTGAGAGCTAGTTTTCCTTTATAAATCATATGGGGTAGGTGCGAGCGAGTCTGAGTTGTATTGTCTCTACTATCTTTTCTATACTCTTAGATCATCCAGTTGTCAGTTTCTTGTTTTCCTCTTCTCATTTCTATCTTTCTGGTTTCAATTGAGTTCCTCTTTATTTGTTGGAATCAAAATTGCTAATAACTCAACTTGAATCAGATTTGTTCTTAAAATTGACTCATATATTGAGGGGGAGTTCTTGAAACTGATTTTCTTGCATTGCATATAAACTTATTTTTAATTTGTGTGCTTTGTCTTTTATGCAATTGATAAATTTGAGATATGTTGCACCTAGCTACTTTCATGAAGGTTATTGCTAGTCTAGGTCATATCTAATATGGTGTATCATGTTAAACTAGCCAACATTTAAAATTAATCATTCTTGAAAACTTGATAAAACTTGGCTTTTACTTGCTATATTTATTTACTAGATGCTTATGCCAAATTTAATGAAATAGTGGGTTTCTACTAGTGTCCCTAGAGCAACTTGCGTTAGCTAAGCATACAAAAAAATTTCAAAATTTTCTAATGCGGTTTGGACAACTTTTCGTTCACTTTGAAATGACCAAGATCTCGTCATTTTGTATTGAAATTTCGGTATTTTGAACCGAAACCTCAAAAATTTGGGTGCAAAAATTACCGGATTCAAAATTTTTCTTTTTGTATTTTATTTAGATATCGTCCAAAATAATGAGATTTTGCCAAAATTTTGGATTTCGGTGGGTGCCGAGATGAATCCATAAAACGAAATTTGAAATCTTGGTCGACGCGTAGAATAACTATTCTACACTTGGGTGCATCATAGTGCTTATATATATATATATATATATATATATATATATATATATATATGTGTGTGTGTGTGTGTGTGTGTGTGTGTGTGTGTGTGACACTGGAATAGGGCACCATGCATGGTGCCTAAGCACTATGATTTCAAATGCACGAATTCATGCTAAATTCAGGTATATTTTCAAAAAAATTCAGTTTTAGGGTATATACTCATCTATAGTAATTAAAATGAAGCACATACCTTTGAAAAATATACTCAAATTTAAAGATTTTGAACGAATTTAAATAACATGCTTTGCGGATAAAATCAACACATACCTACAATTAAACTATCATTAAAAACAAAACTCTAGTTTTAATTTCAGTTCAAACAAGCTAGTTAAACTCAACATTCTAATAGTGCCCAGGATTCCTGGTTAATGTACTACAGTACTTTCTTTCTCTTCAACACATGATTAACACTTAATAAGAGGGTGACTAAAGGCCAACGTTTCCTCCGTCCAAATTTATAAGTCATATTTTCTTTTAGCATGTAGACTAGAAAGATAATATACTAAACTACATCTAATTCTTATCTCTAAGCATTATATTTAATGTATATATGTAGAGTAGAACTGAATATATACCAGGATATAGAGAGAACATTATATTAATTTTGTATTAAAATGTGACATACACTTTATATTTATAAATAAGACCATTAAAAAATATATCATATATTTTTAGGCCAGAGAGTACTATGTCGTCGTTAATTAACTGGGTTGACTGACCGGTGGTGTTAACTACAAATCACGTAGGTTTACGAGATGGCCGTATTTTTTTTACTGTTGCAGCGATCTTTCTCCCAAACTAACCTATGTACGAAAAGTTGTAATTTACTTGGAACTTTGAATGAACTATTCCTACTACATGTCATATTACTAAGGTTTCCCTAACATACAAGCTAGTATCACCTCATCACAACATATTTGGAGTGCAAAACAAGGAAGAAAAGTAGACAACATGGACCTAGCTACCACCACCTCTACCAAAATCTTCTTCTCTTCTTCAAGTTTCATCTACGTGTACGTCTTTAAGCTTCAACTATGCACATCGGGATATAGACGCCTAGACGGCGACATGGCCTGTCAGACGCGCTGGACACTTGAGGAACACGAGGAGCTGTTCATACTTTCATGACTTGTTCTATACGTTAATTCTTTGATGCTATATTTCCCTTTCTTGTTGTCATGCATTTAGAGGTTACACTGAGCAAAATTTTCAGCATGATGTAACATCAGTTGTCGACAAATAAGTCGACGAAGCGTCTTGTTAATTAAATGCAGTTCTCTTTAATGGATTATCTAAAGCATTTCCAATCAATATAAACACATCACTAATTGCAAAGGAAGATCGAGCCTTTTATTTTCCATTCTATGCATAAACAAATACCGAGCAAAACCACGGAAAGTACTGGAACACCAGTTAGTCAATAAAGAATTAAATTACAGTACTACACTTGTTCATTAATAAAAAATTCGGCAGCATGTCCTTTATTAATCAATTCAAACCACAATAGCATAATAGAAGACAACTACAACATGATAAATACGGATTTCAACAACAATTCATACCAAGGATACTAAAAGCCCAGAACGGTGTCCCTCAAGGTCCAAACTCCCCGACAACAGCTCACAAACCCGGACTTGAACAAAAACGATTTAAATCCTTATCGTATTGTCACAAGTACGTAGTGCGTGTACTATATATATTTAATCTAGAGCGTCAACACTACCAATTTCAATTGATTGCTCATAGTGCAACACTAGTTGGACCTGAACCTATATTTGCTAGATCCAATTGTCAAATGTCATTAATATAGAATAGGACAACACTATCATTTCATCTGTGTCGGTTCCCAACTTTTAAGAAAAAATTGATTGTGATATGAGTATGTAATTTAGAAATTTTGGGAACAAAGTCATCACAATCGATTCTCTTCTCGAACCGATTGTGATGATATCCTCTCATCACAGTCGGTTATTAGATAGAACCGGCTGTGAATCGTTTCCTAGCTATAACCGATTGTGATGAGTGGTGTCATCACAATCGGTTTTAGATAAAAATCGATTGTGATGAGCGTCACTAGGTTTTATATACTCTTGGGATGAACTCCTCTGTTGGTGTTGTAGAGCCAAAAAAACCATCATCGCCTCACACAGATGAGGTGGGAACCGAATGTGATGACTGATTAACATTGTTGCGCGAGAATCGACTGTGATAGAGCCTTCTCATCACTATCTAAAGACTTTGTGTCACTAGCAAAACCGACAGTGATGACGAAAAGGAACCGATTGTGATGTATATTTGTGACATTACGGAATGTGACATTATAGATTTTGGCATTACGGTACGACTTTTTATCGCGTTTTCAGGCCGTTTTCAGGTGAATGGGCCTTTCCGGGGAAGTTTGGGCCTTGGGGGAACTAGGTTGAGCCTTGGGGGGAGCAATTGGGCCGTCGGTAGGGGAGTTTTGGGCCCATGTGGGGTAAAAAAACCAGCCAACCCTAGGGTTTGGGGCGCCCTCCCCTCTCCCCACCTAGCCGCCACCTCCCTCCCTCCCTTGTGCGCCTTCCCCTCTCCCCTCTAGCCGCACCCCCACCCCCTTGCGCCACCCCTCCCTCTTAGAGATGGCAACGGGGACCCGAAACCCGAAACCCGACAGGTATTTACTCTATTAGGGGATGGGTATGAACCTTTTTTCATACCCGCGGGTATTTTAATGGGCAAGTATTTGAGTGTATTGTACCTATGTGCAGGTGGTGTGACCCCAGGGGGTGCCCTAAACATCTCGCCACTCCGTCGCGCACGGGTGAAGGCAAGTGTATTGTAATGTTTGTGACTTGAATGGTGTTATGTTTTCGTTATGATGCGAGATAACCGTTGATATGTTTCCTTGCCATGTTTGATTCTTGAATGAGATAAGTGAATATGAATTGTTATATGGTTATGCATTTGCTGAATTACGAACGTTTGCAAAGTTTATTCATGCTTATGGTATATTGGTAAGTATGTAGTGATGATGAGAATGATAAATGATGGTGAGTAAAAGGATATTGTGCTTGACACCTGAACGATGAAAGTTAAACAGTGTATTCCTTGCATTCATGGCATGAGGACTGGCCAGGACGGTGAGAAAGTCATAACTAATCCGGTAAGGTCGGTGAGAAAGTTATGACTAATCCGGAGAGCCACTGAGAAAGACCTACCTCGTAGTTCCATCTACAGTTGTGAGTGGGAGCGAGTCAGTAAGAGTAGGCACCTTCCACGGGATGGAAGGGAAAGAGGGTGCACACCGATGGGTGTGCACTCGGCAATACTGGTATGTGCTAAGCAAAGAGACATGTGCATTGCATTGCATGAATGAAGTTGTTTAATGAGATGCTTATGATGTTCTATGAGATGCTTATGAAGATGTTTATGAAATGTTTATGTTGATGATGTATGAAAGGTTAATGAAGACATTTATGGATGATGTTATTGTTTACTCCATTGCAATACACTTTGCTGAGTGATGAACTCACGCTTGTTGTTTTGTGTTGTTTTTTTAGGTACCATGAACTCGGCTTTCAGGGAAGGGAGTTAGCGTCACATCTCCACATAGTTTCATTCACCTAGACAACTACACACTCTCATTTGTAGTTGTAATGATTATTTTATTACGATAAACTTGGATTATGCTATCTTGGGTGCTTGGTTTTATTGTTCCCTTCATATTTGTTCATGAAATGTTGGAGTTTAAATTATGGGCTTGAAATGATGCTATAACTCCTGTTAGTGATGTTCTAGATATCATCTATTATGCTATTATGATGTTCTATTATTATTGATGCTTAAAACCATGGAAAATCAAAGGAGGTGCTGCCGAATTTCCGATTAAACAATTAGCATAGTTGCTGTAATTTATTGACAATTATGTGTTATTTGTTGTGTCTAGAGTTGTTTGGGTGACATTAGCGGCATACTAGGTGCCGGGGTGTTACAATATTCCTATTGTAGTGTGTTCATATCAAGAAATATGTTAAATGTAGCTCTTCTAAATATGTTACCATCAGTACCGGTTGGTGTAACCAACCGGTACTAAGTAGCTGCTGGCCGAGAGTAGAGCATTAGTACCGGTTGGTGTCACGAAACGGTACTAATGTGATGGCGTCAGTACCAGTTCGTGTTATGAACTGCATCGAAAGCCCACTACGACCTCAGAGCCAATGAACCGGATCGACATAATCGTCACCCCGGTTCATGCGTAACCGGTACTGATGTGATTCGCTTTGATTGTGTCATCTTGAGATTAATGAGATGTGGTAGACAGGTTGAGAAATGAAATTAGGGTTTTGTGAATGAAGTTGAAAAGAGAAGTTGTTCTGAGTTCAACAGGTTGGTTGTGATAGTAGTATGAAGGGTTTGACATGAGGATTTGGGCGTAATAATTTGATTGAGCCTTTAGTGGGTGAAATCGAGGATTGTGGATGGGAATTTGGATTGAAAGGTTGAGCTGTGAGAGGCTGCACCTAGTTAATCTAAATCAGCTCTTTCTCGCTAAGTGTTGGTTTTGGGTCAGTTAAGCTAAATCAACTCTTTCTCGCTAAGTGTTGGTTTTGGGAATTTGCTTGTCGTTTGGTTCGGTTTGAGTCTTTGCGTGGATGTTTTGTGTTGTTTTGTTTGGCGTAGTGGTGTGTCTTGGATTCGAGGTCGAATCCTATTGAAGGGGGGGGGGAGAATGTGACACTATGGAAAGTCATGACATTATAAAATATGAAATTGGAGATTAAAAACTTTACGTTATGAAGTTTAATCGCGTTTCCGGACCGATTTCGGGAGTTTGGGCCTCTCCGGGGGAGTTCGGGAGTGCCCTCATCCTCTCGCCAATCCGTCGCCCGCGGTTAAGGCAAGTGTATTGGAATGGGTAGCGTGTTCTTTATGGCTAGACTTGATTAGATGCAAATGGATTACATGATATGATACCTTGCCATGTTTAGTGTTTGCCCATGATATGTTGAAAATGGTTTATGATGATGTTATGCAATGATTAATTGTTTATGTTTATGGCATAATTGCATACATGGCATGTAAACTGGCCCGGTCGGTGAGAAAGTCATAACTAGTCCAGTAAGGTCGGTGAGAAAGTTATGACTAATCCAGAGCGCCATTAAGTAAGACCTACCTCGTGATTCTATCCACCGTGGTGAATGAAAATGAGGAGTAGGCACCCTCCATCTTCGGGATGGAAGGGGAAAGAGGGTGCATGCCGACGGGTGTGCACTCGGCAATACCGGTATGTGCTTCGAGGAGACATGTGCATTGCATTGCATACATGATGATGATGATGAAATGAGTACAAAGAGAATTGAGACATGAATATGATGTTGTATGTGAAATTATGACTTGATCATGATGTTAAGTATGGTATGTAGTGATGTTGGCATTGAATTGTCCTTTTCAGTCCATTGCAATATACTTGCTGAGTGATGAACTCACGCTTGTGTTTTTTTTGTATTTAGGTACCTTGACACCGGCATGCGGGAAAGGGGCTTAGAGGCACTTCATCACATAATTTCCACACAATTAGACAATGCTTACCTTTCGGAGTTGCGATCATGGTTTAGCGTGACGAAACTAGGATTATGATTTGTTCGTGTGCTTGATTACATCCTTTACTTCATATTTGTGACACCACGGAGTGTCGTAACCTTATTTAGTGTGCATGATGAGGTCAAAAACATTATGAAGTGTGGAATTAAGGTTAAAACCATAGGATATGGAGGTTAATACCGTTTTCGGGCCGTTTCCGGGAGTTTGGGCCTTTCCGGGGAGTTTTGGGCATAGGGGAAAGGGTTGTGAGCTTTGGTGGGATGGAGTATGAGTCCATTTAGGAGTAGGACTCCTGTTTGGGCTGGTAAATAGGGGTTCCCCTGCCCTAGCTTGCGCCCCAAACCCCCCTTGTGCGCCCCCCACCTCCCATAGTGCCCTTGTGCGCCCCCCACCTCCCCTCTCCCTCTTGCCGTGCGCCCCCCATTGCTCCCCACCTCTCCACCACCTCTCCTCCACCCCTTGCTGCCCTAGGGTAGCCACTCCACCCCTGCACCTCGAAGATCCATCCATTGGAGCGCTCCGCGACGAGGAGATCCGGTGGATTTGGAGCGAGGAAGGAGATAGCGCGAACCGGGAGGAGATCCATTGGGTTTTCGTTCGTCGGGCGAAGGTATGGCCATGGGAATCCTTGGAGTTGATCTAGGTACTGTTCTAAGGGTCATTATCATGTTTTTAGATCAATTGATGGTGCTGGAATTGAGTAGATTAGATTAGATCTAGAAGTTGCCACGTTCTCTGTTTCGGGCAGCATGAGCAGTCGACCTAGGGTTTGGGTTTTCGCCAATTTAGAGTCGGAATTTGGTCGTACGGCTGTTGAAGAAGTTGTAGGTAATTTCAATACCTTTCAGTCGGTATAAAGAACTTTAAATTCTGCCCAGCCATTTGAAAGTTATGCTTGTTTTACCGAGCGTATTAAAATATGTGACGTGATTGGAACAGATCATGGTATTTTGTAGATTAAACAACTTTAGAGTCCGAATCAGTCTTTCTGTATACTTAGAAAAAGTTAGGAAATTTCCTAAGCTACGCGAGGGTGTACTCGTTTAATTGATTCGGAGTCCCAGAACTCAAGTTGTGCCTTTATGAAGGCTGCTGTCCCGACGGGACAGAACCTCTGTTTTTGGGTTTTGAGAGTAGTTTGCGATGTCGGGGTAGAAGAGGGTTTGTGTACTGTTTTGTGGACATGATTGTGAGTGTGTGGTGCCTATGTGCAGGTGGTGTGACCCCGGGAGTGCCTTCTACTTCTCGCCAATCCGTTGCCCGTGGTTGAGGCAAGTATATTGGAATGGGTAGCGAGTTGATATTTGTTTGATTGGTTGAGATTAAAAATGAATACATGATATGTTCACATGCCATGCCTTAATGATTGCCAATGATATGATGAATATGTTTATTATGTTATGATGCCATGTGTTAATGTACAAAGTTATTTATGATGTTGGCATATTTGCATACATGGCATGATACATGGCCCGGGCGGTGAGAAAGTCATAACTAGTCCGAGGAAGGTCGGTGAGAAAGTTATGACTATTCCGGAGAGCCAATGAGTAAGTCCTACATTGTGATTCCATTCACCGCGGTGAACGAAAGCGAGGAGTAGGCACCCTCCATCTTCGGGATGGAAGGGGGGAGAGGGTGCACGCCGACGGGTGTGTACTCAACCATACCGGTATGAGTTTCCAGGAGATATGTGCATCGCATTGCATTGCATTATATGAGGATGTTATATGAGGATGATTTATGATGATGTCAATGATATGCTTACACTATGAATATGAGATGTGTATGATGTTGTATGTGAAAAGTGGTGATGAAGGTATTGGAATGTATTTTCTTGTTCCATTGCAATATACTTGCTGAGTGATGAACTCACGCTTGTGTTTATGTTGTTTTTCTTAGGTACCTTGAAACCGGCATGCGGGAAAAAGGGTTTAGCTACACATCTACACGTAGCTCCACACAAATTAGACAGTGTTATCATTTGGAGTCATGATAATGAAAGTATTGCCATGAAACTTGGAGAATTGCTTAACTGTGTGCTCGGTCTTACTATTTGATTTGTTTAGCTCATGAAGTGGTTGAATGCTTTATCCTGGACTTATATTGTTGCTATGTCACATGTTATTGCTGTTTTAGATGCTTTCCGTTATGATATAACTTGTGATACTTTGTTGTTGCTCCGAATCATGGAAAAACAAAGGAGATGCTACCGAAATTTTCGGTATTAGCATTTGTTCCTTTGCTGTAATTTACTTGTAATTGTGGTATTTAGAGGTTGCTTAGTCTATGTTTGGTAGCATTCGGGCATATTAAATGCCGGGGTGCTACAGTATTAGTTCATGAAGTGGTTAAATTCATTATGTTAGACTTAAATTACCGCTATATTACCCGTTATTGTTGCTTTGGATGTTTGCCATTATGATATATCATGTGTTATTGTATTGTTGCTCCGAACTATGGAAAAACAAAGGAGATGCTGCCGAAATTTTTGGTTTTAGCATATGCGCCTTTGCTGAAAATTTATCTTAATTTGTGGTATTTAGATGTTGATTAGTCTATGTTTGGTAACATTCAGGCATATTAGATGTCGGGGTGTTACAGATCTACCAAGCTCACAGCCTCTTGTCACTTGCTTCACTCTAAATCATTTACCACCCCGTATTGATTATCGTGCAACACATTGTAAAAGCCTAAAAAAACAAAGTGAAACAAAGAAAATAAATTTGAGTTTTGGCCTTGAGTTGAATTTTCACTGCCTATTTAAAATTTTATATTTTCAAAGAAAAGCTTTTGATAGTTAAAGTAGTGAATCCTTAATTTCACATTTTAAAAATCATACAAATATAAAATCATTTGCAAATACATCCATATTAACAAAAGAAAAAGACTAAAAACAATAATTAAATTTACGGTTTGGTTCATATATATAATTATGTCACTGTCCTATAAAAGCCTAACAAAAAATTTAATTATTAGATCCCTAAGCTATGCCTCTTTCTTAATGCATACCATTAGCCATCATAATTAAGAGCATAATCAGTATACATACATACATACATACATACATACATGTATGCATTCAGTTCACCCAAAGTTAGCATTTCATGAGTGTATGCATATGTAAATACTTCTTACATACAATATGTCAGCTAAATTCCTCATACACAGATACCAAATCCCAACACCATATATATATATATATATATATATATATGCCTACACATCTCCACACAACCTTAGTGAAAGCAAACACATTTCACATTTATATAATTGATATCCAAATTAAACATTACTACAAAAGGAATGCATTCTGTCCAATACAACCAAATCGTCCAACAGATGAAAACAAAGCAAGATATTTTAATACAAATATTATGTGATAGATTACACATGGAAAAATATTATATGACAGATCACACTTGGGAATTTGAGATCCCAAACACATAATACAAACTATAGCCCAAATCAAATACAACTGTGAACTACACCCTGATCTTATAAGCTAAAAAGAATATTACATTCCAAATTGAACCCCTTGGAAACCAGCCTACCACTTAGCACTATCCCCAATTCTGCACTTCAACAACCGACACCATTTTCTCTCCCTTTGCCCATACCTCATGGCCAGGTGGAAGGAGAGGGAGACTGCATGCTCTCCACTCTACTGCCCACATATTTTTCCAGCCAGCTGCTCACTCTGCCCATTACTCTTAGCCATGTGGAAAGGGAAGCACACTACATGCCCTACCACCACGGTGATTTTCATGAGGACAAGGAAGCAGGTAACAAATGATACACTGGCATATATTTACATTTCAATGTGAACCGTTAGATGAATGCCTATGCTATAACAACCTTAATACCCACTTGATATGAGCACATATATGAGGACTATTAGCCAATCTCAAATGCAAATGCTATCCACCCTCCTTGTGCTCTCATGAATTATAGGATGTAGACCCTACTCAAGTGTACTACTGAAACATAGTCACATATGATTTCACAATTACAGTACCAGGTTCATACAAAAATATGTATGACGGCCAGCCCAACCCCATTTATTAAGAGGACATAAATATCATTGTAAATCAAGCCTAGCCATGGGAATAGATGCAAAGCACAGAGATCAATTTCCAACACATGCACATTAGATTAGTAGAGATCTAATACACCTAATAAAATTTCTACTCATTGACTCTATATCGCAAATAAAAACAAAAAAAGGTTGACCAATAGAAAGAGTGGAATCGCTAGTAGTAATGGACATGCTTTTGTTAAATTATAACACACTAAAGAATGAACCATGCACATATACATCTTTGACAATTTACAGTACACTATACCTACTAAACCCCACTATTGATAATCAAAGCAAGGACAAACACTTCAATAAACATCATCCACAATACGCATAAATGAATCGACATGCACACAAAATAGTCATATTTGAGAGACAATTTGTTAAGTAGAAGAGGAAGGGTTTTGAGTGCTTAGCTTGGGGAAAGAGAGTTTTGAACCTTTGGTCGAATAGTGGTCAGGGGTGAGAGGAGTTGCCCATGCCGACGAGGAGGCCATCATGGTAGCAGATTTAGGGGCGGTGATGCCATCACGTCTGCTAGGCGAAAGAAAAAAAAGGAAGGGAAGTCAGGAGATGGAAAAGAAGAGGGAGAGTGAGCAAAAAGGAGAGGGAGTGGGGGTTCACCTTGTTTGGGGACGGCTGGGGGAGCCATTGGTAGTAGGGGAGACGGTGCCGATGGTGGCCAAATATCGACAGTGGCATGGATCCACCGGATCTAGTGGAGAGGTAGCAGTGGAGAGCCGACGATGGCGCAGGGCTAGAGGTGGTGACGCTCGGGCCGAGGAAAGCCCAAGGGAGAGAAGGCAGGTGGCGCCTGGCGGAGGTAGCTGAAGCGGTGATGGTGGCGTGGGGCGAAGTCGATGGCACAAGAGAGGGGGAGGATCTTGTGACACTACGGATTGTCGTGACTTTATAAAATATGAAGTTGGAGATTAAAACGTTATGTTATGAGGTTTAATCATGTTTCCGGCTGATTTCGGGAGTTTGGGCCGCTCCGGGGGAGTTTGGGCCCAAGGGGATGAGTCATGGGCTTTAGTGAGAAGTAGGAATGGAACTGGTACGGATAGTTTTCGACCGACCGACCGACTGAATTGATTTGAATGATGATTTGGATAGTTTCACAGATATCCAGTTGATTTCTCGGATAAGGATATGGATACAGATAATTTATATGGATACGGATCCGGATATGGAACACTGATTATCCGACGGATATGGAATATCCGAGTTTTTGTTCGGTTAATATCCGAATATGACATACGGATATTATCCGAATAACTTGAACCGTGTCCATGAGATCAGAGATGAGACCATGACAACATGTAACTGCTGCAAGGTTACATACATGTGGAATTGTGGATGTCATATACTCCTATATACTTATGCTATGTAGTTATGTCTATGTGGCTAACTTGCTATGTTTTCTTCTAAAGAATGATTATGTTTGATGTTTGCCAATTGTTGAGTTCAGACGATCATCATTCCTCATTCATCAATGACGAACTTGACATTGAAGGTCTATTAGACTATCACTATCCACTAGAGACCACTACTTATAAATTTGAGTAGTTTTCATAGTAGATTAAATAAATTTGATGGTCCATTAAAAACAAAATTGAAATGTAATTTATTTTTAAATAACAGTTGGAATTTAAATGAAATTCTCAAATTTTTTATTGATCTTTCTCCTAATTTTCAATTTAAATTTAGAATTTTTGAATTTGTACTAATTTAATAATATTCGTGCACAAATTTTGTAATTTTTGACATTTTCTTATTTTTTAAAATTCCTAATTTTGAATTTAAATTTGGACCGATTTTGGAAAAAAAAACTGAAATTGGATTTTAAAATATCCGACTAATATTATTCGTATCCATGTTGATTCCGATCCGTATTTGATTTGTATTCGTAACCGATATTATCCTGTATAATTCGTATTCGATTCTGTATTCGATAAAAAAATGGATACAGATACGAATAGAACGATATTCGACCGTATCCGATCCGATCACATCCCTAGTGAGAAGAGATATGGACCCGTGAGGGAGGGGGAGACCAGAATTTTGGCCTTGGGGCGCCCTCCCCCTGCCCCCTTGTGCCCTAGCCGCCCCCTTTCCCTC
This sequence comes from Rhipidocladum racemiflorum, assembly GCA_036346355.1. Taxonomy (NCBI): domain Eukaryota; kingdom Viridiplantae; phylum Streptophyta; class Magnoliopsida; order Poales; family Poaceae; genus Rhipidocladum; species Rhipidocladum racemiflorum. The sequence continues at coordinate 42,327,794 of CM070577.1, read as the reverse complement.
CCCTTCTCCCTCTCCCTCCCCCTCAAGCCGCCACCCCCTTGGTCGCCTCCCCATTGCGCCTCCTTCCCTCCCCTCCCCTCTCCACCCCCCTTGCTGCCCTAGAGGAGCTCCCCACCTCGCCATCCTGCTGATATCTCCATTGGAAAGCCCCGCGACGAGGAGATCCAGCGGTTCTAGCGAGAGGAAGACGATCGGGGAAATCGGGAGGAGAGGATTCGGCATTCGGCGGGTGAAGGTATGGTATGGGTGATCCTTGGGGATGGTCTAGGTGCTGATCTAGAGATTGATTTGATACTTTTAGATTGAGAGGTGGTGCTGTGTTTGGGTAGATTGGATGAAAACTAGAGATTGCATAGTTCTCTGTTTCGGGCAGATTGGGCACATGACCTAGGGTTTGAGTTTTCGCAATTTTAGAATCGGATTTTGGTCAGCCGCCTGTTGAGAAAGTTGTAGATAACTTCAATACCTTTAATTAGACACCAAGAACGTCCAATGCTGCCCAGCCATTTGAAAGTTATGATCATTTTACCGAACGGGTTCAAATCTGTGACGTAATTGGGACATAACGTAATGTTTTGTAGATTAAACAATTTTAGAAGCCGAATCAGCTTTTCCCAATACTTAGAGAAAGCTAGGAAATTTTCTAAGCTTCGCAATGAGGTACTAGTTTAATCAATTTGGAGTACTAGAACTAAAGTTATGCTAGATTGAAGCCTGCTGTCCCGACGGGACAGATTCTCTGTTTTTCGGTTTTGGGTGTAGATTGTGAAGTCGGGGTAGACGAGCTTTTGCGTACTATTTTGGGGGCACGTTTTGAGTGTGTGGTATGTTTGTGCATGAGGTGTGACCCCGGGAGTGCCCTCATCCTCTCGCCAATCCGTCGCCCACGGTTAAGGCAAGTGTATTGGAATGGGTAGCGTGTTGAATGTTGCTAGACTTGATTAGATGCAACTTGCTTTATGATATGATGCCAAGATTGATGTGTGACACCTCGGAGTGTCGTATCCTTAATTTTTGAGCATGATAAGGTTAAATACAGTATGAGATGTGGAAATAAGGTTAAGATCATAAGGATCGGGGTTAATAACGTTTAGGGCCGTTTAGGGCCGTTTTAGGAGTTTTGGGCCTTCAGAGTTTTGGGCCTTGGTGAGCTTTGGTGGGATGGATTAGGACTCCGTGTGGACTAGGATTGGGTTGAGGCTGTTAAAAGGGCTCCCCCTGCCCCTTGCGCCCCCCACCTCAGCCTGCCTTGCCTCCCTCTTGCGCCCCTCTCCTCCTCACTCCCCTCCCTAAGCCCTAGCCCCATAACCGCAGTGCGCATCCCCTCCCTTTCCTCCACCTCCACACCACCTCCCCTCCACCCCTTGCTGCCCTAGGGTGGTCTCCCCACCCTGCACCTCGCGGAGTCATCCCGTGGAGCGGAGCGAGGAGCAGGAAGCGAGGAGCGAGGAACGTGGAGCGAGGAGCGATTCGCGAGGAGATTCGGAGATTGATTGAGTTTTGCGCTTGGGCAAAGGTATGATCTTGGGGATCCTTGGGGATGATCTAGGTACTGTTATTAGGGTGTTTATCAAGTTTTAGATCAATTGGAGGCGCTGGTTTGAAGTAATTTGGGTTAGATCTAAACTTGTCCACGTTTCTGTTTTCGGGCAGATTGAGCAGTCGAACTAGGGTTCGAGTTTCCGTCGATTTAGAATCCGAATCAGACCGTACGGACTTCTAGGAAGTTGTAGATAATTTAATTATCTTTCCGAGGACGTAAAGCAAGTTAATTTCCGATCAGCCGTTTTGAAAGTTATGGCTGTTTTACCGAGCGCCTAAAAATCTGTGACGTAACTGGAACAGATTGTGGTAATCTGTAGATTAAACAATTTTAGAGTCCGAATCAGTCTTTCCCTATAACTAGAAAAAGTTGGGAAATTTCCTAAGCTTCGCGACAGTGTACTCGTTTATTCGATTTGGAGTCCCAGAACTCAAGTTATGCCTTTTGCAAGGCTGCTGTCCCGCCCGAGACAGAACCTCTGTTTTTAGGTTTTGGCTGAGAGTAGTTGGCAATGTCGGGTTAGATGGGGCGTGTGTACTGTTTTGAGGTTATGATTGTGAGTGTGTGATGCCTATGTGCAGGTGGTGTGACCCCGGAGTTCCTCTTCTTCCGCCAATCCGTTGCACGTGGTTGAGGCAAGTGTGTTGTGATGGATAGCAAGTTGTAGGTTGCATGTTGAAATTAGATGGAATTGCCTACATGATATATGTCCACTTGCCATGTTTTAATGATTGATATGATATGATGAGCATGTTTAACATATTATGATGCCATGTGTTAATATGTGAATTGAATATGATATTTGGCATGGTTGCATGCATGTCATGAGATAGAGGCGAGGCGGTGAGAAAGTCTTAACTAGTCCGGCAAGGTCGGTGAAAGTTATGACTAGTCGGAGCATGCCATTGAGTAAGTCCTATGTCGTGATTCCATCCACGTGGTGTTTGGCTAGTGAGTAGGCACCCTCCATCTTCGGGATGGAAGGGAGGAAAGGAGTGCACACCGACGGGTGTGTACTTCCATACCTGGTATGAGGTTCCGTAGAGAATTCGAGCAATGCATTACATCGCATACAAATTGATGATGATATTGATAAGTATTCATGAATGAGATGTTATACATGATGAAAGATGTTATTGACTTGTTATGCTTGTTGTCCATTGCAGTATGCTTGCTGAGTTTTCGAACTCACCCTTGTGTTTTCTTGTTGTTTTAGGTACCATGAGAACGGCATGCGGGAAAGGGGAATAGTCCTGCAGCTCACACGTTGTTTCACCTTAATGTTTCCCCAAGTCAATTCATTTAGTTGGATAATAAATTGCGTGTGATGGCCTTTAAATTAAGTCTTAGCTTGGTTAATGAGAGTTCTATTGTTTGTTTGACACTTGAAACTTTAAGAGCTTGATGTTAGTCTTTTATTGTCGTTAAGACTCTATTTATTGCTGTTTTAGATGTTTCTCTTATTGCCATATAATGCCATATTATTGCTGCTCCTTAAATTCATGATAAAACAAAGGAGGTGCTTGCTTGAAATCTCGGTTTTAGCCTATGCACCTTTGCTGGAATTTTATGTTAAATATGGTATTTAGTTGTTGTTTAGCTTATGTTTGGTAGCATTCGGGCATATTAAATGCCGGGGTGTTACGATTGGTATCGAGTAACTGTAGGTCCTTGGAATGTGAATTTTAGTGTCATGCTATAGGAGTACAACTAAAATGTGATGTGGAATAACTTAGAAACATGGCTTAGGTTTTAACTAAAACCTTGTTATAGGATAGCAACGTTAAAACTTGTAAAAGTGGTATAACTAACCTAAAATCTGACACACTTGGTTGCACAGTAGGATGGGGTTTCGGTTCATCATTGCATTGCGCTTAATTATTTAATGAAGGATATGCTTATGATGATGTTTGATCTATGTTCTTGGTTGTGTGATGTTGTGTTTATGTTTTCGTGTTTGGATGGTTGTCTGTCTAGCGACCATGCCAAGGGGTAGGGCGTGGGCGGCCAGTGGAGGCCGTGGCGAGGCTCAGAGGAGTTGCGGAGTTCTGTCTGTATAAATGATTGGATTGTTCTGTTGTGGTGATAAAAGTGGGGTTGTGGTGCCGAAGGGTTTCGATTACCTCTTTTTGGTTCGAGTAACGGTGAGGTTTGACTGATGTGGCCGGTTAGCGCCATCACCGAAGAACTATTAACCACTGTAGGAGAAAGTGCTTATCCTTTCGTCCTTGATCGGGTAGTTGACTGGAGTCAAATAGAAGAGTTGATGGTGGTTCCCTTCGGATGTTCTTTGCCGTTCGGCCGGTCGGTTTATTTTTAAGGCTTTAGTTGAGCTGAACCAAAAGAAAAGTGTTTTGTATTGGATTTTCGCGGATCGTTCGGAAAAGCGGTGGTGAGCACCGTGCTTGAGTGTGGTTGGACCGGGAGTTGCAACCCGCGGCGCTTCGGCCACATGGGGCGAGTCTGCGAATGAATCCAGTAGCATCATCAAGTGGGAGGCACTGTCTTCTTCCACTCCAGGCCAGCGTCTTCCAGAGAGGATCGGTGCTTATGATGGCTGCTCCCTGCGCTCAGCCGCCCGCGGGCGCCATCGGGCCAAGCTTTCTGGTGCGCGGTACGCCTCTCGATTGCCTCCTCCGCCCCGGCCTTGATGGGGCATCACCTGAGTCGGGGCTCGCTTCTCGTCCGGCGCCACCAGGAGTGTGCGGCTTGGCCGTAAATGCTGGGCATCCAGAGGTGGTTTCAGTACTCTGCTTTCGTGGATTCCGTTGATGCCTTTGTTCTGTTTGATTCCGGCATCCTATTCCTTTGTGTCGTCGGATTTTGCTAAAGAGCTAAGTTGGGAGTTCAACGGATTTGAGTCCGTGTTAGTCGGTTCCCCGGGTTTGATTACTAGTTCTTTTGGTGTGCCCTGGTTGCACCATTGCCATTGATGATGAGGTTTTCTTTGCCAATCTCATGGTGATCCGATTGGCTCCTTTTGATGTCATTTTGGGCATGGATCGCTGCATCAAGATGCCGTGCTAAGATCTGTTGTTTCTGGAAGACAGTTGCCTTGCGAGGCCCGTCGTGAAGAGTTGACCTTTCAGGGTGGTATACCCTCCGATTCGTCTTTGCTTTGACTAGTTTGTTTTTTAAGTCGGCGTTTGAGGAAATTGGGTTTCCTCATGACTTTAATCACGAGAAACCATCTTCCTCGATTCCCATTGAGAGATTTACGTAGTGAAGGAATTCGTTGATGTGTTCCTGACGAGTTGCACAGTCTACCTCACTGTGAGGAATGTGGAGTTTCGTAGTGATCTTGCTCAGGGCACTCGACTATTTCTATCTCTCCATACCGCTTAGCTCGACCTTTTCAAGGCGAGTTGAAGAAGCGATTGGAGGATCATTGACAAAGGCTTCATTCGGCGTAAGCGTATCGCCATGGGGAGCACCCGTCCTCTTCGTCTCGAAGAAGGATGGAAGATTGGCGTATGTGCATTGATTATCATGCTCTTAACCAAGTGATACAAGAACAAGTATCCTTTGCCTGCGCGTGATCTGCTTGACCAATCAAGGGAGCAAAGGTGTTCTCAAGATTGATCTTGATCGAGGTACAATCGAGATCCGTGTGAGGAGCAGGACATTGAGAAGACCGCTTTCTCCACTAGGTATGGGCATTATGAATTTAAAGTTATGTCTTCGGACTAACTAATGCTCCTGTGTCTTTATGGAGGCGATGAACAAGATGCTACACAAGTACCTTGATGAGTTTGTGGTAGTGTTCATCGATGACATTCTGATTACTCTAAATCGAAGAGGAGCATGAGCGACACTTGAGGCTTGTCTTGAGTACCGAGGAGAATCAATTCTTTGCTAAGCTGAAAAAGTGAGTTACGGATTTGAAGTGGGTTTTCTTGGCCACATCATCAATCCGAGAGGCATATCGGTAGATCCTAGCAAAGTCTCGGATTTTGGATTGGAAGAGGCCTTCCAATGTCAAAGAGGTGCGTAGCTTCCTTGGGTTGGCTGGCTACTATCGGCGTTTTGTGCAGGATTTCTCTATCATTGCCAAGCCACTTTCACGGTGACTCACAAAGGGATGAAGTTCCGAGTGGTGCGAGTGTGAGCACAACCACGCTTTGAAGGAGAAGTTAGTGATCGCTCCTGTTCTTACCCCTTCCCGAACCGGGAAGCGTTCCTTTGTTTATTCCGATGCTTCTCGGTTGGGACTTGGGTGTGTGCTCATGCAAGAGGGCAAAGGTGATTGCTTATGCTTCGAGGCGGTTGAAAAAGCATGGCGAGAATTATCCCACGCATGATCTTGAGCTAAGCCCGTGGTGTTTGCATTGAAGATATGGAGGCATTACTGTGCACGGTGAGTCTTGTGATATTTTCACTGATCACAAGAGCCTCAAGTACATCTTTACTCGAAGATTTGAACTTGAGGCGAGAGGAGGTGGCTAGAATTGATAAAGGATTATGACCTCACTATCCAAGAGTATCATCAGGGAAGGCAAATGTGGTGGCGACGCTCTCGATCATAAGACAATGCCCCCTGTTGTTGATTGTCTTGTTGCTGATTTTGAGCGCTTGGGAGTCTCCCTCGCTGCGGGGACCGTGCAAGCTGAAACTCAATTGATTCTTGAGTCGATTCCCGGCGTGTCACGGGAGGCACGATCGTTTGCTCCAGCCAGTGAGGAAACGCTTTGAGGATGGCAAGTCGGGAGACTTTACCGTTGATGATGCGGGAGTTTTGAGGTTTCGGGCCGTGCATGCGTGCCCGTAAATCTCAAGTGAAAGAAGACATCCTGAAGAAGCTCATCGCGACCCAGACACGGTCCATCACGGAGACCAAGATGTCAGGACTTGAAGAAGAATTTACTGGTGGAAAGGATGAGAGTGGATATTGCCAAGTATGTGGCATCTTGTGGGAGTTTGCGGAAGATCAAAGTCGAGCATAAGCGTCCGGCTTTATTCTGACCTTTGGAGATTCTGTGTGGCCATGGGATGACATCTCTATGGATTTTGTGAGTCGGCTTACCTCGTACTCCTCGGGGAAGGATCTTTGTTTGGAGTTGTGGTGGGACCGTCTCAGCAAGTCTGCGCATTTCATTCCCATCCGCATCGACCAATTCGGCGGCGAGTTGGCTCCCATCTATGTGCGGGAGATTGTGAGATTGCATGGTGTACCCAAGACCATTATCTCTCGATCGGGATGCACAGTTCGTCTCCAAGTTCTCGGGAGAGTTTGCGAGTGCTTTGGTACTGTGGCTTTGCCTTAGTACCGCTTTTCACTCCCTCAGACAGATAAGGGGGCGATCCCGACGTACCATCCAAACTTTGGAGGACATGCTCGTGGCACTGTGTGATGGCTTGGAAGGAGTAGCTGGGAAGACCATTTGCCCCTTGCAGAGTTTGCTTACAATAACGGCTACCATTCCAAAGATCATTTTGCTCCTTATGAAGTCTTGTATGGTCGGAAGTCACGGTCGCCACTTTGTTGGGATCTTGTGGGCGAGAGCTATTCTTGGACCTGATTAGGTTCAGCGGATCGTTGATCAGCGTGTCGGAGGTTCGGCAAAACCTTCACGCAGAGAGCGCATGGAAGAGCTATCTTGATGTGGCGAGACTTGGAGTTTGAGGTGGGTGATAGCGTACTCTTGCGAGTATCTCCCACCAAGGGTGTGGTGCGTTTTGGCACCAAAGGAAAGCTTCGATCCAAGGTATGTTGGGCCTTTTCCTATCCTCGCTTGAGTTGGCAGGTTGGCTTTATCGCCTAGAGCCCCTAGGAATCCATGCAAGGTGTGCATGATGTGTTCCATGTCTCGATGTTGAGGAAATACTTGCATGATCCGGGAGTTGGTGGTTCCATTGGAACCATTAGTGCTTCAAGCGAGGACCTCACCTTTCAGTCCGTCTGTGGAAAGTGCAGGGACTTGAGCGAGTGATGAAGAACAGGGACGCTTAAGTTTGTCAAGGTCTTGTGGTCACATCAGACCAGAGAGAGAAGCGACTTGGGAGTTGGAATCTACGCATCTTGTGAAGAAGTATCCCGAGCTTTTCACCTCAGGTATGTGATGTGAAAATCACATGTCTTTTGGTTTTCTTTGGGTTTCATGTTGGTGCGTTTAGATTAAGGTCGAATCCTGTTGAAGGGAAGAATGTGACACCTCGGAAGTGTCGTATCCTTAATTTTTGAGCATGATAAGGTTAAATACAGTATGAGATGTGGAAATAAGGTTAAGATCATAAGGATCGGGGTTAATAACGTTCCGGCCGTTTAGGGCCGTTACCGGGTTTTGGGCCTTCGGGAGTTTTGGGCCTTGGTGGGCTTTGGTGGGATGGATTAGGACTCGTAACGGACTAGGATTGGGTTGAGGGCTGTTAAAGGGGCTCCTGCCCCCTTGCGCCCCGCCTCAGCCTTGCGCCCACCTCCCCTCTTGCGCCCCTCTCCTCCCTCCTCCTAAGCCCTAGCCCCATAACCGCATGCGCATCCCCTCTCTTTCCTCCACCTCCACACCACCTCCCCTCCACCCCTTGCTGCCCTAGGGTGGTCTCCCCACCCTGCACCTCGCGGAGTCATCCCGTGGAGCGAGGAGCGAGCAAGGAGCGAGGAGCGAGGAACGTGGAGGCGAGGAAGCGGTCGCGAGGAGATTCGCGGAGATTGATTGGAGTTTTGCGCCGGGCAAGGTATGATCTTGGGGATCCTTGGGGATGATCTAGGTACTGTTATTAGGGTGTTTATCAAGTTTTAGATCAATTGGAGGCGCTGGTTTGAAGTAATTTGGGTTAGATCTAAACTTGTCCACGTTTCTGTTTTCGGGCAGATTGAGCAGTCGAACTAGGGTTTGAGTTTCCGTCGATTTAGAATCCGAATCAGACCGTACGGACTTCTAGGAAGTTGTAGATAATTTAATTATCTTTCCGTGGACGTAAAGCACGTTAATTTCCGATCAGCCGTTTGAAAGTTATGGCTGTTTTACCGAGCGCCTAAAATCTGTGACGTAACTGGAACAGATTGTGGTAATCTGTAGATTAAACAATTTTATAGTCCGAATCAGTCTTTCCCTATAACTAGAAAAAGTTGGAAATTTCCTAAGCTTCGCGACGGTGTACTCGTTTATTCGATTTGGAGTCCCAGAACTCAAGTTATGCCTTTTGCAAGGCTGCTGTCCCCTTGGGACAGAACCTCTGTTTTTAGGTTTTGCGAGTAGTTGGCAATGTCGGGTTAGATGGGGCGTGTGTACTGTTTGAGAGTTATGATTGTGAGTGTGTGATGCCTATGTGCAGGTGGTGTGACCTCGGGAGTTCCCTCTTCTTCCCGCCAATCCGTTGCACGTGGTTGAGGCAAGTGTGTTGTGATGGATAGCAAGTTGTAGGTTGCATGTTGAAATTAGATGGAATTGCCTACATGATATATGTCCACTTGCCATGTTTTAATGATTGATATGATATGATGAGCATGTTTAACATATTATGATGCCATGTGTTAATATGTGAATTGAATATGATATTTGGCATGGTTGCATGCATGTCATGAGATAGAGCGAGCGGTGAGAAAGTCTTAACTAGTCCGGCAAGGTCGGTGAGAAAGTTATGACTAGTCGAACGCCATTGAGTAAGTCCTATGTCGTGATTCCATCCACGTGGTGTTTGGAAGCTAGTAGGCACCCTCCATCTTCGGGATGGAAGGGAGGAAAAGTGCACACCGACGTGGTGTGTACTTCCCCATCTGGTATGAGGTTCAGGAGTCGGGAGCAATGCATTACATCGCATACAAATTGATGATGATATTGATAAGTATTCATGAATGAGATGTTATACATGATGAAAGATGTTATTGACTTGTTGTTATGCTTGTTGTCCATTGCGGTATGCTTGCGAGTTCGAACTCACCCTTGTGTTTTCTTGTTGTTTTAGGTACCATGAGAGCGGCATGCGGAAAGGGAATAGTCACACGCTCACCGCGTTGTTTCACCTTAATGTTTCCCCAAGTCAATTCATTTAGTTGGATAATAAATTGCGTGTGATGGCCTTTAAATTAAGTCTTAGCTTGGTTAATGAGAGTTCTATTGTTTGTTTGACACTTGGAACTTTAAGAGCTTGATGTTAGTCTTTTATTGTCGTTAAGACTCTATTTATTGCTGTTTTAGATGTTTCTCTTATTGCCATATAATGCCATATTATTGCTGCTCCTTAAATTCATGATAAAACAAAGGAGTCTTTGCCGAAATCTCGGTTTTTAGCCTATGCACCTTTGCTGGAATTTTATGTTAAATATGGTATTTAGTTGTTGTTTAGCTTATGTTTGGTAGCATTCGGGCATATTAAATGCCGGGGTGTTACATGATGTTTGCCTATGACATGATGAACATGATTCCATATTGATCATGATTGGGTTGTATTAAATGTTTATGCCAATCTTTACATGTTTATGTCATATGTGCATTCATAATGGAAGGGGCGTCCCATGCTGATGCAGGCCTCTGTGTTCACACGTAGTGAACACGAAAGACCTACCTCTTAGTCCCATCCACAGTTGTGCATGGGAGCGAGTCAGTAAGAGTAGGCACCCTCCATCTACGGGATGGAAGGGGAAAGGGGGTGCACGCCGATGGGTGTGCACTCGGCAATACCGGTATGTGCTTCGAGGAGATATGAGCATTTGCATTGCATACATGATGATGATGAGATGAGTAAAATGATATTGAGACATGAGTATGATGTTGTATATGAAATTATGACTTGTTCATGATGTTAAGCATGGTATGTAGTGATGTTAACATTGAATTATTCTTTATGGTCCATTGCAATATACTTGCTGAGTGATGAACTCACGCTTGTGTTTTATGTTGTTTTTAGGTACCATGAAACCTGCATGTGGGAAGGGGCATTAGCTACACATCTTCACGTAGCTCCACACCTATAGGCAGATTTATTAACTTAAGTCATGATCATAGTAATAATGCCATGAAGCTTGGTGTACGAATTAAATTGTGTGCATATGTTCCTTATTTGCTTTGCAATAGTTTATGGAGTGGTTGGATTTGGTATTATTGACTTATGTTAATGCTATATCCATTTATATTGCTGCTTTAGATATCTTATGTTATGATATAACTTGCCTTGTTATTGCTATTGCTTCAATTCATGATAAAACAAAGGAGATGTTGCCGAAATTTTCGGTTTTAGCATTTGTGCCTTTGCTGTAATTTATCTTAAATTGTGGTATTTAGATGTCGTTTAGTCTTTGTTTGGTGACATTCAGGCATAATAGATGCCAGGGTGTTACAGATCTAGATAAAAGGAAGGGCCAGAGACCAAGGGCTAACGGCGGTGGCGCATGGTGGAAGGCCAGGTGGAGCGGTGTTCATGTGTGATGGAGGAGAGTGAGTAAAAGAGAGAGAGGAATGGGGCGGCGGCTGAGAAAATGAGGGGGAGTCGGATGCGGCAACTGGGAATGGAGGGGAGTGTGCGAGTGGAGAGAGTAAGGATTTGGTTAGGGTTAAAGACAAATGGGCCGGTCGGCTAAGCTGAATTAATGGGCCGATTGGCCCAATAAATAAATAAATAAAAATATAAAGTGAAGTAAAAATATATATATAAATATATATTTCAACCTATGCCAAAAGAATAAAAGAAAAAGAAAATTGATCGTGAGACTAGTAAGAAACAAATCCACATTTTATTTTATTTTCCTTCTTCTCTTGTTTTTCTCTTTTCTTTTCTGTAAATTAAATCAAACTTTAAATATTAAAATATATGTTCAAATTAACAGTTCTAGCATTAAACAGACTAAAATTTACACATAAAACCTAATTAAATTTAGAATTTCTCTCATTATAAACATAGCGAATGACCTCCAAAAATCGCAAAACCAAATGTTAAATCTTTATAAAAATTGGAATAAACTAATTATGTAACTGTAGTGGTTCAAGTACAGAATCCAGCCCATTACATCCCGGGTCATCGGGTGAATGAAGCACAGCCCATGTTTCGTCCGAAGCAAAGCGGTAAAAACAAAGCACTGCTTCGCCCGATCGTACGAAGCGAAGCAGAAAGTGTGCGGAGCGAAGCAGAAAGGCGGGAGAGGCCGCGAAGGAAAGCACCCTCGCAGTCCACGTAAATACACCCGACAACACGATCAAATAAATCTGACACCCTACAAAAAACGATAGGACTCTGTCAGGACCGGTCGGGAAGGGCCAAGGGGGACATGCACTCGGGGACAGTTTCTCCATGTTCCCCTCCTATAAAAAGGGAAGAAAGAGCCCACAGGAAAAGGGGACACCCCGGTGGTTACAACCACCACATTGGCGCCGTCCGTGGGGAGTGGAAAAAGGTGAAGCTCACCAATCTAGACGACGAGCATGTCTTCCACAAACCATGCCACCAAAGAAGGGATCAGCGGCAGCGTCTAAGGAGACTCCACCGACGGGAGCAACGGCGACGGCTGGAGCGAGCGGATCCAGATGATCCACCAGAAGTCGATCGCGCGGACAACCTCAGCTCCTGAACGAGGAGGATCGCGTTTTGGCTCCAACAGAAACAAGGGAAGCTCTAGGGGCGCCACCTCTACAAACTCCGGTGACGACGCGCAAGCGCACCCCCAAACGGCATCCTCCAACCACAGGTATACAGGCTTCGACGATGGGAGGAGACATAGCAGAAGCTTCAACCCCTCCCAGCTCGTTGCCAAGTCGGCAAAGGGCGCAAGGAGGGCATCGAAGGGGGAACCGGGAGTCAGGAGGTGATCGACCCCAACATACAAGCGCTGATGGAGGCCAATGAAAGACTTATGGCCGAAGTGAAACATTTGCAGGAACAACAAGAATGGAGGTGTGATGAATCTCAAGATTACAGTCTGAGCCGGGGGGTATCTTCTCCAGCGTGCATGAGAGCGGAAAGGGAGGAAAGCGACTCGAACCCTCTCGGCGTCAGGCTTCGAACAAAAAGGTGGCCCTCCCCAGGAAGCTTCAAACTCCCCGCAGTAAAACCCTATGATGGCAAAACCAATCCAAGGGAGTTTCTTCGTGTCTACGACACAGCCATGGAAGCTGCTGGAGGCGCATTTACGATATTAAAGCCAAAGGATTGCTACTGGCGTTGGAGGGGATAGCTTTGTCCTGGTATTCCTCCTTGGAGCCAAATTCTATTACCAGTTGGCCGCAACTCCGGGCGAAACTCGAAGGCAATTTTCAAGGCAACGTTGACGGGGTTAAAGAGGAAAGCGACCTATTTGCAATTAAACAACGTGAAGGCGAAATCCTAAAAAGCTATTTCCAGCGATTTTCTCGAATCAAGTGCCAAGTTCGAGGGGTTAGCGACACAACCATAATCAACGCCGCGCGTTTTGGGTTGCTAAGGGGGCCATTGGCGGAGAGACTCGCACGCAAGGAAGTGCATTCCGTGGAAGAGCTATTTGCAAAGATGAGGGAATACGCCAGGGCGGAGGAAGATCATCTCCGGAGAGAGAATGGGCCACGGCGAGAAGCAGAAGAGATGGGCCCACGCAAAAGGGATCGGAGGAGAGATCCTCCTCCGGGGCATGGCGAAGGCAGCGAACAGAACTAGCCAGAAGAGACAAGGGAAGGAGGATCCACTATGTGGAAAATCAGGCGAATCGAGGAGGGTTTGGAGGACAGCGAAAACGGAGTTCACCAACGGAGCAGGGGAGGCCAAAGGGAGGAATCCATTTGGATAGTAAGGAGGAGCAAAGCCAAAAGTGGTATATCTGTGAATATCATGGTGACAACAATATGCACGACACTGCACATTGCAAGGTAATTGAAGGCTATCGTCGCTTTGAAAGGAAGCGAAGGGACGCAGGGGTTTACCCCCCATTGCCGGTGCCACCCCCTGTCGAGCACCGGCCTCCTCCGCCTCCCGGAGGAGTAAATCAGCTCCGTCGCATAATCAACGTTATTGCCGGGGGCTCCTCCTCACACTTTTCGTCGAAAAGGCAAAGGAAATCTTACGCGAGGAAATCTTTCGCAACACTATCGCCACTGTAACACCCTAAAATTTTGCTTTTCTTAAATTCATGTGTGATTTGGCACTTTGGTGAATTTTTGGAATTTTCTGGAATTTATTTGGATTTATTTGGAATTTATTTGAATTTATTCCATTTTGAAATAATTAAAGAATTAAACTTTGCAAATAAAATTTTGTTGGAAATATTTTATTTGAGTCCCAAATACCCTAAAATATTTTCCAGAATTTTTCTGGAATTTTTCTGAGTCTTTTGCTATTTTTAATGAATTAAATGAATTTTTGGGAATTATTTTAAATATTAAATCGCTGGAAAATCGAACCGGGTCGGTTACTGTTCAAGCGACCGAGCCCGAGTCAGACTTGAGTTCGAGTCCGACCCGGGCCACGGTCGGGCCGAACCAAGTCGCCCGAGCCCTAACCCCTCGACCATTGGATCAAGATCCAACGATCGAGATCAGGCCACGTCACCCGAGCCGTGCGCCCCGAGCTCAAGACGCGACCGTTGGATCTCGATCCAACGGCCCGCGTTGCGCCACGTCATCATCGTCTCCGTCCGAATCGCCGCCGGACTCCGCCGCCGTGTGGGACTAGGGCTCCGTCCCGTGCGCGCATGCCGAGGGCATTTAAGTACCGGGTGGTACCCCGAGGACCGCCGTGACCCCGCGCACTTTTTGCCCTAACCCACCGAGCTCTAGCCGCCGTAGGTTGGCCGGAATCGCTCGCCGTAGTTGCGTGAAGCGCCGCCACGGTTTTTGTCTCGCCTCGCCGCCGTCCGCCGTCCTCCGCCGCGTCTGAGCCCGGTTCCAGAACCGTCCGACCAAGGCGCACCCGAGGTGGCCTTTCACTTCGCCGGAGCAGCCCCAGAACGCCGTCGCGTTGGTCGCCTTCCCCGACCTCGGTGAACCAGCTCCGCCGCGCCGCCATCGTCGACTTCGAGCTTTCTCCGCCGTCCGATCCGGATCCGACTGCTACGGTGAGCTCCACGTGCGCCCTAACGCTGTTAGAGCTAGGTTAGATCCTAACCGTTAGATCGGGATCGAACGGTGTAGATTAGATCTAGTGTTAGGGGTCGGATCCATTTTGGACCATTAGATCTGGATCCAACGGCGTGGATTGACCGCGTTAACCCAAACGCGTGATAACCAGATCTAATCTGGGCCGTTGATTTTCAAATCAACAAATGAGATTGTGCCACGCGTGTGCCTAGCGCCGCCACGCGTGGGAAGCGTGTCTCTGACACGCGGGACCCGCGTGTCCGAGGGCCCACGCGTCGGCCACGCGTGCGTGAGACCCAGCGCTGACAGGTGGGACCCACATGTCAGTGACCGCGAGCCGTGAGCCGAGTCCACGGTAGACCCGAGCCAAACCATGGACCACGTCCATGAACCGGCTGACGTCAGCAGGCCAATCAGAGGATGCCACGTGTTCGGGCTGACGCAATAAATGATTTTCCGAAAAAGAAAATGATTTAGTAATTCGGTTTAATAATTGATTTGAATTTCAAAACTTCAAACGCTTATAACTTTTGCGTTTCAACTCCGATTTGAGTGATTCAAATTTCTAAATTTGTATAAAATTGAGATCTACCTAAATATGAATTTTATTTAATTTTTGGACTAAAGTTTTTCTCTGTAAAATTATTTAATTGATTATTTAAACTTTAAATAATCATAACTTTTGTGTTTTAACTCCAAATTTGACGATTTCAGTTTCTAAAAATTCATAAAATTGTGTTCTCTCTGTTTATGGATTTTATTTGGATGTTTGGATACTTTTTGCCTATTGTTTATTGGTGTATTTGCTATTTGCACGCTTTACGAGTAGACGTTGAAGTGCCGGAAGGATTCGAAGGAGAAGTATTGACTCAGGATCCAACTCAAGACCAAGAGCAAGTACTTTTTGAAGGCAAATTGTGCTTTGACCATGTTGATCCTATTTCGAAATCTATTTTGATTTAACCTATTGCATGCTAGTTCAATTAGAAAATATTTTATTTAAATTTGGGGAATTAGATAAATACCAATTTGTTGTATGACACCTTGGTTACTTAAGTATGTGCCATGACCCCTTGTCACCCTAGTTGTGGTTTACTAGTTGGACATTATTAACTTGCCAACATGGGTTTTAGACTGTTGTAGTAAACTGCTTAGACCTGCTACGTGCTCATGACATGATTTTGGACAAACAAATGTTAATATTGACTTAATGATATATTGAACCTGTTTTGGAAAGGTATCATGTGATGTTGATGGCACGTGGTGCATGGTAATCAACTGGGGTTTGATAAATAGTTTTTCGACCGGGGCATGTGGCAAGAATAATCAGGTGGGCCAGTTGTGGCATTGGGGATGTTGATTTGGTTCTTCGGGTAGTCTTGCCCTGGTCACCCTAAGGACTTAACCTTGCAAGCCTTTGAACTGGGTCTAACGTGCAACCACATGTCTGTAATGGGACGGACCTAGTTGACTAAGTTGCTAATAACGCACTGTGGGACCTCGGGAGGTCAACTACACCCTTTGTGTAAGTTGTGCGGGGAGCATACCTGGGTGAGGCCAGTACCCATCTAACGGTTGATTGGCCTAAACTTCGCCTTAGCTAAGGGAAGGGTTAGTGTGCAATAACCGGAGGACCACTTGTATTGTTAGAAGTTTCCGAAAGACTTTGTTACTGAACTCGCCTTTGTGGTGTTTGACCAGTATCTTGTGGGTAAAGTGCATAACCTCTGCAGAGTGTAGAATCTATTCGAATAGCCGTGTCCGCGGTATTGGACATCTCTCGGGAATTACAGTCAAGGGTTAGATTTTCTCAAAAATAACTTGGATTTGAAAGGTTGGGTTGGATTAATAATGATGTTGATGGAAATGTGGATTAGGATGGGAAAGATGTTTATTAAACTCCTTGAAAAGTTATCTATGCTATACTTGTTTCTACTGCTTTGAATCTACTTATGCTACTTGTCAAATGTCATTTCTTTGCAAATATACCTTGAGCTATTCCTTTGTACCAAGCCATGCATGTAGTATATTAGCTGCATTCTGTGCATGACTTGCTGAGTACCAAGTACTCACCCTTGCCACAATACAACACCAGTTGAAGAGGAGACTACACCAGCTTTGGAGGAGGAGCTCCAAGAGGATCCGTCTACTTAGGGAAGCGAGCCCAGTCAGTTGCCTGTGGTATACTGGATGGCGCCACGAAGTTATTTGATTTTCCGCTGCTATTATTTCTCTCTTAATAAGTTTCGCCTTGCGAGGCGTATATTTGTAACTTGGCCATAAGGTCAAGCAACCAGTTTGGTTATTTAAATAAAGTACTTTATTGGTATCGAACGGTATGATTGTGATATTTACCGATGTTAAGACTGTGTGCACTAGCGTGTTCCTGGACTAGTGCTGAATACACAGAGGGTCCGGATTTGCAAATTCGGGGTCCCGACAGCCATGCTGCCTCCAAAAATCTAACATGAAGCTTGAGGATAACTGGGACGCAGCGGTGGAGGGCTTCGCAGATGGAGGAATGCCACCAAACCCGGGCGAAGATGGAGCAGCGGAGGGAAAACCGAAATATTCGCGAACATGCATGCACCCCTTCACCTCCAACAATTGAGCAGTCTTCACAGAGCCTAGCCTCGCGCAGTAATCGCCGAAGGTCAACGCCGAGTCCCCGAAAATCTTAGTAGACTTCTTGAGAAAAGAAATAGCTTCCAGGTGTGAAGGGGGAATGCGGCTCGGAGGTGCGTCAATGCCAAATCGAGGAAGCTGTTGCAAAAAGGCCTCAGTCGCTCCATGAACTGCGGAAGCAATGGAGTCCATTTCCTTCCGGATTGCTTCGTAACTTTCCTCCGCACGTTGAGTGTTGCGAAGGTGCATCTGAGCCTCGCCCCGCGCCGTCGCGAGTTGAGAAGGAAACTCCTCCGCTTGCTTCTTCAGCATATTCCTGGCCTCATCCGCCATGGCCAGGAGGCCCTTTAATTCTTCTATGCGGTCTTCCTTCTTTCTCTCATTCCGCTCGGCTGCTAAGCGAGCCCATTCTTCCTCAGCCAGGCGGCTCCGCATCATGGAAACAACCCCTTCGAGTTCGGCGTTCTTCGCCGCCAAATCCTGACTCTGTGATGCCTCGACTTGGGCCCTAGCCAAGGATTCACTAGAGCTGCGGAGCGCCTCTGACAAGCAGTCCTTCTCTACCTCTAGCTCCACGACTCGCTTCTTGGCCGCCTCGCAATACTGAACCCCTTCGTTAAATTTATCGAAATACGCCCGAAAACGGCGAACTATCTTCGAAGTTACGACAGCCCCCTGTAAAAGAGACATCGCAGGGTGAGGAAGTTGCCGACAAGGACACAGAGATAAATAAAAACAACAAAAATAAATAAACACCTTCAGGTGATGGTCCATCGACATCTCGCAAAGGGCAAGATCGTTAATCTCTCCAAATAAATTTATGGATTTGCTATAAGGAGAAAAGGCGGCGCGCATTTTCTTCAGAGTGGGGTCCGCAGCTGTCCCCCCTCCGAAATCCGAAACCACAAAATTTGACAGATCGAACCTGACGAAGGAGGAACCAGAGCTGCCCCCAGGGGTCGACTGACACGAGGACAAAGCCCCTCTGCCTAAGGAGGGAGCATCCTGGGGAATAGCACCTGGGGGGGCTGGATCCCCCTCCTTCGCGCGAGCCAGAGGAGCCGGAGGTACCTCACTCCGGGCCTGCACTGATAGCTCTAAAGTTTTCTCTGCCTCCACGCTATCACCCCCTGCACTAGCTTCGTCAAGTCCTAGAAAGACATCATACCCTAACGAGCTGGCAGGAAAAGTGTCAGGGGTAAGACCTTCTGCCCCTACGGGGGTATCGGGGGTCGAAATGTTTAGCTGAAGGTCACGGACTTCAGCAGCTGGCAGTTTCGTCAGCCCGCCCGAAGGAGCGCAAATTTCTTCCGCCACCACACTAGCCGCACTTCCAGGCTAACCACACCAGCCGCACTTCTAGGCCACCACACCACACCAGCCGCACTTCCACACCCTTGCGCATCTTCCGGGACCGAAGTGTCACCTTCGTCGTCGCCAACCAAATCAACAAGATCGACACCAGGAATGGCCAAGAAAGAATATCCTGGGGATTGTCCTCCGTTAGCATGCTCGCTCGTTGAAGAATTCGGGACAGGGACCGGGAGTGCCATATCTGACGAAGTCGGAACGGGAGCAATCTCAGATAACCCCGCCTTAGAGGCAAGGATTGGAATCTGGGAAGGAGCGGGGGGCTCAGCCCCAACTGAAGAATGTGGCCCAATCACAACATCATGACCGGGCGGAGGACTCGAGGCGAGAGGTGTCCCTGGAGACCCAACTTCGTCGATCACCGGCAATGTTACAAAAGGCCCTGCGGCACTAACCGGGTCAGACGGAGCCGGCGGTGATAGAGACGTGGCAGCAACAGATCCAGAGGAATCATCTTCGTCACTGGACTCCTCGTTCCAGTCCATCTCCTCATCGTCATCGTCTTCTGAACCCCCACTTCCACTGGAAGTAGTGGTGGCCTGAGGTGGTGCAGGACGAGTCAATCTTGCTCGCTTCGCGGGACGAGGGGAACCCGCTGATCCTCTGGGACGAAGGGCAGCTCGAAGCCCCCATTCAGCGAAGCGAGAGCATCGTGTGGTCCAACGACACTCATGGCAGCCTCGTATTCTGCCATCTTGCACGGTCCAAGGAGTCCACGAGCCAATCTTTCCGCGACTTCGCGTCCTAAACCCTGCACCCCCTCGGGCCGAACCACGGAAATTATTCCCCCGGGGGACCGGTTCAAAGCAACTGCGGGATTCCTCACCAAAGGATCGATGCGACATAAACAATACTCTTCCACTAGGTCGCGCATAGAGCTTTGGTGTCGAAGGGCCCTCAGGTAATTGAGCAGCCGGGTTTCCTCTGCGGTCGCGTCCCAATTTGGTGATCAGATAGTCCTCACAGGCCCCAGAGAAGTGCGAAGGGGGGAGTCCGAGCCATCCAGCTCCTGATAGTACCATCGATGCATCCAACCGGACTCCCATTTACCTTTAGCAGTAGCCACGGGGATTTCTTTGGCCAAAGATCTTTTCGTCTGGAAGTTTAGGGAGCCAAAGCAAGATCAGTGATCCTCCTCTCCAACCCGATGAAATTTAGGCTGCCAGAATGCATCCTCTATAAGAGAAAACAAACGGCCAGTCAATCTGAATCCGCCGGCTCGAAACGCCCAATCTAGCACCGCCATCCGGACGATCGCATTCGGAGTAAGTTGCGAAAGCTCCGCTTGAAAAACCCGCAGTATGGATCCCACCAGAGGGGAAGCAGGAAATCGAAGTCCGGCTTCTAAGAAGGCAGCAAACAACACCGCCTCCGTGGATCGCGGATGGGGGACTTCCTCCTCGCCGGGAGAACGCATAGATAGACGAGCTATGCCAAAGTTTCGGGCCATAAGATCAAGCTCGTCGGAGGTCAAGATAGAGCGTCCCAAGGAGGGAGACAAAGCTCCAGCATCCCTCTCGCTTAAAACCAACTTCGCCCGAGGGGCGCGTTGAGGACCCATTGGATGGAAAAGGTTAATGGCGGAGAAGAAGATGATGGAGCTAGGAGGAGCAAAAAATGCCAGAAAACTTAGTGGAATAAGACCAACGAAACCCCCCACCACTACCTTTAGCCTCTATCAAAAGGAAACCGCTTGCCTTCCCCTTATTCTTTGTCTAACCGTCGATCCCATACACGGCGCCCATCAAACCGAAAGGAAGCAAAAAAGGGGAGCGTTTAGAAAAATTACGTAAGGGTTGCCTCGTGTTCGAGGAACTCTGAGGGGATCCACACACCCACTGATAAGATAGCCTATTTCACGAGTACCAATCTATAAATCGAAAAAGAGGGCCCTCCTTTGTACACCCGAACAGATGATGGATGATACTTGGGCTTCGAATGACATTGCTGAGGAAAAGATGAAATCAATCCGCAGCCATGCGGGGCTACTGTAGTGGTTCAAGTACAGAATCCAGCCCATTACATCCCGGGTCATCGAGTGAATGAAGCACGGCCCATGTTTCGTCCGAAGCAAAGCGGTAAAAACAAAGCACTGCTTCGCCCGATCGTACGAAGCGGAGCAGAAAGTGTGCGGAGCGAAGCAGAAAGGCGGGAGAGGCCACGAAGGAAAGCACCCTCGCAGTCCACATAAATACACCCAACAACACGATCAAATAAATCTGACACCCTGTAAAAAACGACAGGACTCTGTCAGGACCGGTCAGGAAGGGCCAAGGGGGACATGCACTAGGGGACAGTTTCTCCATGTTCCCCTCCTATAAAAACGGACGAAAGAGCCCACAGAAAAAGGGGACACCCCGGTGGTTACAACCACCACAGTAACATCATTTCAAATTTGGTATTATTTGACTCTTTTTGCTTCTTATTTCTTTTGCATTGCGACGAACGACATGTAGACTCCGACGTTCGATAGTCCGCGGCTACTGACTCTGACTTGACGATTGAAATCAATAAGCAAGGCAAGCACCCCCCTTTGACCATGTTGATCCTGGCATTTCAAATTGTTTTATCAAATCTTTTATGCATGTGCTATGTTCCATAAACACTACTATATTGTGGGTTCTAGTAGGTATAACATTCATTGATGAGATTTCCTTAATTAATAGTGACATGTGAACCTTGATAACCCTAGATTATGGAAAGGCACATGATGATCTCGAAATGGGTATACACGATTATTACATGCATTTGCTTAGTATGCTTTAGAATTGGGAACACGAATGATTGGGTTTACTGTTTGTGATGAAAAAGAAATGTTAAACATGATGGATAATGTGGCCAATGGTATTTTGATAAAAATAAAAAATAAAACTATGGTTTTAACGCGAACGAGTATTGGCAATAGCCAGAAGTGCATGTGACTTGCATATAGATAGGGGGAGATATCTCACCTGTGTCGGATTAAGGACTAGACTACTGTGTTGTTTTCAAACCAAAACAACCGTACAACCACAAGTGCTGGTATGAGACAATCTTAACCTATTAAGTTGCTTAGGACTAGCTTTGCACATGGGAAGGCCGAAGTAGCACGAGCTTTTTGAGATGGATTGCTCGTAGGGGTGTCCACACAGAGGTGTGGATGAAACACATACCAATGCAACGGTGTATGCCTTACTATGGGAAGAAGTGGGACAATGGGGGTGTATAACCATTTGTCATATAGTGATTGTACAAATATCTTCTACCGCTATAGTAAGTGTTTATCGTCACCGGGTTGGTGCAAAGTTAAAAGTAGGTAATGTAACAGTTATGTTATGAACTCTCTGCGGAACACCAAAGGAATTGTGCTAATGACCTGCAAAAAGAGAGGACATATCTTGTGGGTAAAGCTGTACACATCTACAGAGTGAAAATCTTTTCGAAAAGCCACACCCGCGGTCAAGGGCACTTGGTAAAGTTATCACATAGATAGAATTTTTTTATTTTCATAAATGAGTTGGAAATTAACAAATTGGTATTGGAAAGTTTACCCTACAGATGATTGAATGCTTAGCCATGTGTTGGCAAGATTGATTTCAGCTGGTGTGCCATGTGTAGGTAAAGATTGGTTTTACGCCATGTGTTGGCACAAATTGGATGAATTGTTGCTCATGTCATGGATCGTGAGTTAATATATTTATGCTTACGTACTTATTTTATATACATGTCAAATTGCTTTTATTCCGCTTTTAATCTACTATTTAGTAGTTACAACTCAAATCGACCTTATGAAAAATAACAGTAGTACCCTTTCCTTTGATACAACCTGCATATATTATAGGTTTTGCAAAAGTCTTGTGAGTACATAACGTACTCAACTTGCTATTGTTGATATTTTTTTAGATGAAGATTTAGATTACCCCTATGAAGCACTTTACGATGCAGGTTATGTGGATTGCAATGACGGGATTTTCCAAGGTTTAACCTTGTCAGTTGCCTGTGGGGATAGATAGGCAAGGCCTACTGATAAGTATCTATATATTCCACTACTATTTATTAAGGCTTCAGGGCCTTATGTACGAACCAAGTTATATTAATAAAGTTCAGAACTTGTGTACAGATATAGTAACAATGTTGTGAATGTGCGTACTAGCCACTGATCATGAGACTGGTATAGTATACACATGGAACCCATTGTTGTATTAAATACCAACAATGGGGGCCCCACACACATGCCATGAACATCATCATCATGTGACAACACTTGCCATACACTTTTCATAAATATGTTCAATAAACAATTAGTCATGTTGAATTTGCAACTTCAAAATGATATCAATAACCTGTTGCATGGGTAAGCACACTAACTACATTCTTAACCAACACACATTGGTTTTATATTTATGACCAACTATTAGTTACTATCCTAGGGTGATAAATGATTAATAATATCTTAGCAAATGACAAGGTTGACATAACAAAAGACAAGATAGGTATAACTCAAATAGATTGAATAACTAATTCCAAAATTATGGAAAAGTTTATATTTTAAAATAGAATGCAATAGGTTCAAACAAAATAGGATTTGTAAAACAGGGTTCAACATGATCAAAGCACAACTTGCCTTGTTCTTGCTATCTTGTTGTTTCTTTATCTTTAATCACTCTATCTTCTATCTTCGACCTTCTCACCATTAGCTCATTGGAAAAACTTCTAAGCATTTATGTCTTATGAGAGAGAAAAAATACAAACAAACTCAAAAAAGATAATTCAAATAAACTCCATGTTTAGAATGAATGGTACTAGAATGAACAACTTAATTTTAGATGAATTTAGAGATTTGAATGGACTCAATCGGAGTTCGTATGAAGGAGAACATACTCAAAGAAAATCTATCAACAAGGATAATCCTAATAGATGAGAGAGAAAGAAGAATATTCCTTTGAATTTGAATAAATAAAAGGACAGAGGATGACATGTGGGCCTATGGATCGGGTCCACGAAGAAGGCTTACGTTTCATGGTGAACCAAGTTCATGGAATAATGACTAATAGGCAGGGTCCACATGTAAGTGACTCCGTTCATGGAAGACCGGGTTCATGGATAAATTGTATGGTCTATGATATACTCAGTGTACAATATATAATTTAACAACTGGGTCCCACATGTCATAGAAATGGCTCAAGTGGGACTTGATCTATGTGGATCCTATCTATGTTAGGGTTCAGGTGTACCATGTGTACTGTGACAAAGCATGACACGGTGATAGAGTACTAACGTGGTGGCTAACAAAGCGAAAAGATGGTGATGAGGTCAAAGGTGACAAGGATGTTGATGTGACAGAGGTTGTCCTGGACAACAAATTAGTGTCACACTACTAAACACATATGGGACTGATAGCAAATTTGCGATTAGTTTTCTAGAGAATGACATGTGGTCTCCGCTTATCGTTGACATATGTGCTGCTATCGAGTGGGACCCACATGTCATTCGGACAACAGGAAAGTGAGAGAGGGGAAAGGTTTGTCCACTAGTAAGACAACGATAGTGAGAGATGGGCCCACAAGACAGAGAGAAAGAAGGAGGGGCACAAATAAAAATATAGGAAGCTCTCACATTGATGGCATCAACGGCGATTAGCAGTCGGTGAAGCTCCGAATATGGCCGAAACTAAACACGGTGGCCTGTGTACGATGACGACATGGTTCAATTTCACCGGTAATGACCACGGTGGCCATGGTGAGGAAGAAGGCGGTGGAGTAGTGGGATGAATGCAAAGCAACAGGTTACCGAAGAAGACGAAGTGAGCATTGCATAGAACTGTAATATTGTGGATCTTTGCTCTAAGTATTAGAGTTTCAGTCGGGAGTTGTGAACCTAGTGGTGAGAGTTAGGGTTAAATTTTTGGTAGTGGGAAGGATTTTTCTGGAATTTTCCCTCCCCAACTAACTTTTCCCCACCTAACCTCACCCCTTACCCCTCTCCTTTTTCGTGGTCACTCTCCTCCTGGCCAAATCCCACCCAGCCCGTGCTTCTTCTCCCCAGCTAAGCTTCTCTTTGCTGCTCCCCAATCCAGTGATCCTCCCTGTTCTCCCCTAGGGCCAGAGCTCCATTCCTTGGCTGGCAAGCCCTCCTCTCCTTCTTCTGGCTCGAGCTTGCCACCCCCTTGGCTCCTCCCTGGCCGAGCGCTTGTGGGCCCCCAGATCGGTTATCCGGAATCCCATGTGCATTTCTGTACTAGTCCCAGATCAGTAGCTAGTACACACAGTCAAACAGTGATGAATCAACAACCATATCACGATTACATATAACCAAATAATAATAACACCAAATAAAAGCAAAGACCTTATGGTCGAGGTTTAGCATTACTGCCTTTACAGGCTGAACAACTTGAATAATTGCAGCGGAAGACGATAGAACCAAGTTATGACCCATCCATATGCCCATAGACAATCGAGTGGGGTACGCGTCCTAGTCCTTGGAATCTCCTTCGACAGCTTCCTTCGCTTCTGAGATATGTTTAAAATGTAGCATGTGAGTACATAATGCAGGGCTATCCAAGGATGGTTTATTATGGTTCTTTTGCGCAAAGCAACACTTTCAAAAACTTTACGTGTAATACTTTCACAAAGCAATTTTAACAATTATTTGTACAGTTGAAATTATTAATAACTCTAGTGAAGGTTCTGTGGGCCCCCGGATCGGCTATCCGGAATGCCCTATGTATTTCTGTACTAGTCCTATATCAGTAGCTAGTTGTAACACCCCGGCATCTAGTATGCCCGAATGCTACCAAACATAGACTAAACAACATCTAAATACCACAAATAAAGATAAATTACAGCAAAGGTGTAAATGCTAAAACCAAAAATTTCGGCAGCATCTCCTTTGTTTTGACATGAATTGGAGCAATAGTAATAACATAGCAAGTTATATCATAGCATAAGACATCTAAAACAGCAATATCAATGAATAAAGCATCACTTATGTCTAAAATAAGGAATTCAACCATTCCACCAAATATAACAAACCAAACGATGAACTTAAGCCCATACACCAAGTTTCATGGCACTATTCATTATTACCATGACTCCCAATGATTAAACTGTATATGAATGTGAAGCTACGTGTAGAAGTGTAGCTAATGCCCTTTCCCACATGCCGATTTCATGGTACCTAAAAACAACATAAACAAAAGCGTGAGTTCATCACTCAGCAAGTATATTGCAATGGACCATAAAGAACAATTCAATGTTAAAATTACTACATACCATGCTCAACATCATGAACAATTCATAATTTCATATACAGCATCATACTCATGTCTCAATATCATTGTACTCATTTCATCATCATCATGTATGCAATGCAAATGCTCATATCTCCTCGAAGCACATACCGGTATTGCCGAGTGCACACCCGTCGGCGTGCAACCCCTTTCCCCTTCCATCCCGTAGATGGAGAGTGCCTACTCTTACTGACTCGCTCCCATGCACCACCGTGGATGGGACTACGAGGTAGGTCTTTCGTGTTCACTATGTGTGAACACAGAGGCCCGCATCAGCATGGGATGCCCCTTCCATTATGAATGCACATATGATATAAACATGTAAAGATTGGCATAAACATTTAATACAACGCAATCATGATCAATATGAAATCATGTTCATCATGTCATAGGCAAACATCAATCTTGGCATCATATCATAAAGCAATTTGCATCTAATCAAGTCTAACAACATTCAACACGCTACCCATTCCAATACACTTGCCTTAACCTCGGGCGACGGATTGGCGAGAGGTTGGCACTCTCGGGGTCACACCACCTGCACATAAGTACCACATACTCAAAACGTGCCCACAAAATAGTACACACTCGCTCATCTACCCCGATTACGCAAACTACTCCCGAAAACAAATAACAGAGAATCTGTCCCCCGGGACAGCAGACTTCAATCTAGCATAACTTGAGTTCTAGTTGTCCAAATCGAGTAAACGAGTACATCATCGCAAAGCATAGGAAATTTGCTAACTTTTTCTAAGTATTGGGAAAAGCTGATTCGGCCACTAAAATTGTTTAATCTACAAAAAATTACGTTCTATCCCAATTACGTCACAGATTTGAACCCGTTTGGTAAAATGACCATAACTTTCAAACGGCTGGGTGGAATTGGACGTTCTTGGTGTCCAATTAAAGGTATTGATGTTACCTACAACTTTCTCAACAGACGGCCGACCAAATTCCGACTCTAAAATCGCAAAAACTCAAACCCTAGGTCGAGTGCACAATCTGCCCGAAACAGAGAATTAAGAAACATCTAGTTTTCATCCAATCTACCCAATCACAGCACCTCCTCTTGATCTAAAAGCATCAAATCAACCTATAGATCAGCACCTAGACCAACCCCAAGGATCACCCATACCATACCTTTGCACGACGAACGACGAACGCCGAATCCTCTCCTCCCGATTTCCCCAATCGTCTTCCTCGCGCCGGAACCGCCGAATCTCCTCGTAACCCATATGGAGTTATATCTACCTTGAGTCTTTGGCAAACCGGTAATGAAGTCCATTCCGATTTCCTCCCACTTCCACTCAGAAATCTTCAGCGGCTGCAGCAATCCTGCCAGCCTCTGATGCATTGCTTTAACTCTTTGGCACACATCACACAATGCAACATGTTCGGCAACTTCACGTTTCATACTCGGCCAGTAGAATCTTTCCTTCAGGTCTTGATACATCTTGGCACTTCCCGGGTGAATGGAATACTTGGAGTCATGGGCTTCCTCCAGAATCAACTGCTTCAGTTCCTTTTTGTTCGGCACACAGATGTGGTCCTTCATCCACAATGTGCCTTGCTCATCCAGCTTGAAGCCTTTCGCCTTGCCTTCCTCTATCTTGGACTTGATTCGCTGGACCTTGTCATCGTCCTTCTGTTCGTCTCGGATCTGGTCTTCTAAGGTAGGCTTCACCTCCAATGCGGCCAAGAATCCTTCCGGTATCACTTCAATCCGCATCCTCTGAAACTCCTTGCATAACTCATCCGGACTTGCGGCTATCAACATATTCACGGTATAGCTTTTCCGACTCAAGGCATCAGCCACCACATTGGCCTTCCCGGGGTGATAATGGATCCCAACACTATAGTCCTTGATTAATTCCAACCATCTCCTTTACCTCATATTCAGATCTGATTGGGTGAAGATGTACTTAAGACTCTTATGGTCCGTATACACTTCACATCTGTTCCCAATCAAGTAATGACGCCATAACTTCAAGGCGTGCACTACAGCTGCTAACTCTAGGTCATGTGTCGGATAGTTCTCTTCATGCGGCCTCAGCTGCCTTGATGCGTCTTGCCAACAACCTTTACGTTACGCATCACCACCAAGTCCTTGGCGCGATGCATCATAGTATATATCAAAGCTTTGATTAACATCCGGTAAAACCAACACCGACGCTGATGTTAATCGCTTCTTCAGCTCTTGGAAATCTTTCTCACATTCTGGCGTCCAGTTAAACTTCTTCTCGTTTTTCAACAATTGCGTAAGAGGTCTCGCAATCGTTGAAAAGCCTTCAATAAAGCGACGGTAGTAACCTGCCATCCCTAGAAAACTATGGATCTGGGTCACTGTCTTCGGCTGCTCCCAATGTAACACAGCTTCCACTTTGCTTGGATCAACAGCGACTCCTTCTGCGGTCATTACATGTCCAAGGAATTCCACCTTGTCTTTCCAGAAATCACACTTGCTGAACTTGGCGAACAGTTGTTGTTCCCTCAAATTCTTCAAAACTAGCCTCAGATGTTCTGCGTGTTCTTCTCTTGACTTGGAATAGATGAGAATATCATCGATGAACACGACGACAAACTTGTCCAGGTACTCCATGAAAACCTTGTTCATCATATTCATGAAATAAGCTGGCGCGTTCGTCAAACCAAAGGACATAACTGTAAACTCATAATGTTCGTATCTTGACGAGAATGCGGTCTTCGGTATATCCTCTGATCGGATCTTCAACTGGTGGTATCCAGATCTCAGATCAATCTTGCAAAAAACTCCGGCTCCTCTCAACTGGTCAAACAGGTCATCGATCCTGGTAGCGGATACTTGTTCTTCACGATGACTTCATTGAGTGCACGGTAGTCAATGCACATGCTGAAACTCCCGTCCTTCTTTTTGACGAAAAAAACTGGTGCTCCCCATGGCGACGAACTAGGTTTGATGAATCCTTTTTGCATCAACTCCTCGAGCTGCTTCTTCATCTCTACCAACTCTTCGGTTGACATCGGGTAGGGTCTCTTCGCTATCGGTGTTGTACCAGGTACTAACTCAATGACACATTCTATTTCTCTGTCTGGCGGCATTCCAGGCAAATCTTCAGGAAAAACATCAGGATACTCATTCACCACTGAAACATCTTCTATGCTGATTGCCTTCGTGCTGTTGACCATCAGCTGTCCATCTCAAACGGCAGTTGCTTGAAATTCCACTTTTCTTCTGCATGGGCCCTCAACTGAGATAATCCTTCGCGCACAATCTAGCATGGCCTTGTGCTTGGATAACCAATCCATTCCCAAGATAACATCTAAGGTCTGGGTTTCCAGTATAATAAGGTTCGCTAGGAACTCTACCCCATCTATTAATATTCTTACCCCGAAACATCCTACTTTAGTTCGGAGTTCGGAACCAGGGGTTTGAACTAGAAGCATGCATTTAAGTCTTGCAATCTCGAAACCATTTTTAGCAGTAAAGCCTTGAGAAACAAACGAATGCGAAGCTCCAAAGTCAAACAAAACTGTTGCCGGTACTGAGTTGACAAAGAACTTACCAAGTATGACGTCCATGGCATTCTGAAGTGCATCTGCTATCACATGATTGACTCGGCCTCTCACCATGGTCTAGGGCGCAGCTCCTGGCTGTGCTGCCCCGCGGTTTACTCCTGGTGCAGGTGTCCTGGCTGGTGTGGAGCCCAAGTTGAAGCGGACTGGGGTCACTCCTGCTGTCTTCATGGGGCAGCTGTTGGAGAAGTGCCCTGGCTCATTGCATGTATAGCAGCGTCTCACTGCCCCCTCTGATCGCTCAAGCGGCGTTTTCGGGCCGAGCTGGGTCTGATAATTCTGATGTGTCTCGGTCTTTGGCGACGGTGTCATCATTGCATTCTGCGCCTGGAATCTGAAAAACTGATTCGGCGCAACCCTCAAACGCTGCTGCGCTCCCTGGCATGATCCCTGCTATTGCATTCTGCGCTTCCGGTTCTCATCCAGTTCCTTGCGCTTGTCCTCAAGGATGAGCGCCTTATTTACAAGCTCCTGAAAATCTGGGAAGGTGTGGGTGATCAGTCCCACCTGCAATCCAGAGTTCAGTCCCTTCAGGAAGCGAGACTGTCTGGCCTTGTCTGTCGCTACGTCTTCTGGCGCATAGCGTGCAAGCTGTGTGAACTTGTTCAGGTATTCAGCCACCGGTTGATTACATTGCTTCAATGCCCTAAATTCTTCCTTCTTTAAGTCCATTATTCCTTCTGGCACATGATACTGGCGAAACGCAGTTGTGAATTCCTCCCATGTGATGTCCTGTGGGTTCCCCGCGTGGCGCAGAAGTTCTCCCACCATTCTGCTGCGGTTCCTTCCAATTGATGAGAGGCGTAGAGTACCCTCTCATTTCCCACACATTGGGTAATGTGCAACTTCCTCTCAATTGACCTTAACCAATCATTCGCCTCCAGTGGATTGGCGTTTCCAAAGCAGGTGGGCGGATGAGTCCTCATGAATTCTGACAACCTTGAGCCTTGTCGCTGTCCTTGATTGATTTGATTAGCAGCGGCCTGAGCAGTGACTTGCTGCATTTGCTGCATCATGGCATGCATCAGCTGGGTCTGTGCAGCAAGAAAGGCTCCAAAGTTCTGCATGTCAACTGGCGGTGCTGGTGCTCCATCATTGGGGTTTACTGCGGGGCGAGAACCACTCCCGTTGCCTACAAGGTTTCCGCGGGTGTTCACCATCTGTCGATTACACCTCGTCTTCACGTGCATCTTCTGCTCCTCACGCAAATTGTTTAGAGCAAATGGTGAGTACACGTATGTACTCGCAAGACTTTATTGTTTGCAAGTATATTAATAATGCAGGCTAACAATGAAGATAGTTGCTATTCTAGTTCAGATTTGCATGAAGCCGAAGTTATTTGCAATAGACTAATAGATTCGAAATGCTGCACAGTTTATAAAGCATTTAGTAAAAGAAAGTAATTCAACATATAATGTACATTTCATAACATACTCAATTTCCTCCAACACGACCAACATAACCATCATATGACATCAAGAACCACAACCAGCTTGATCAAATCACCAGTCCAATCAGTCATTGAGTCCAACAACTCAACATTTCACTTAATTCAACCCAACATTTGAAAGATCTACCGTTTCCAAATCATTTTTCGAAAACAAAACCCAAATTGCTATACTTGACATCAGATATCCAACTTGCTCGTGACCGTGAGCACGGCTAATCGATTAGTTTAATTAATCTCTGCAGAGAATGCACACTTTACCCACACGACACGCTTTAGCAATCATGTCAACCATGCCACGCGATACATATTGTATCCGTTTTGCTAGATTGTGACAAAACTTTTCCAATTGTCGGTACTTAGTCTTGCGTCAGCCCCGGCGATGTGCGCTCTTTGCTTTGGGTGAGGGCTCCACACACCCACACAGAGTACCCCCGGGCCAGGCGAGAGTACCCCCCAATTGATGGTGTTTGGGTACCTTAAACTCCAAACCTGATTCACCCACAAGGATCCAACGATGGCTAGCGCCCCATCGTGCCTTTTACCCTCAGCAAAGCATCCACCATTATTTCACGAAAGTCTCCAAAACCTGCGCGAGGTGAGGGAGTATTCTAAGCAACACCAGCACATCGGTATTTCCCAACTACTTCGACCTACCACAGCGCAAGACCAATTTCCAACTCATGTACTGGGTTTAGGCCATCCCATACTAGCACATGTGGTTGTACGAAAAGACTCAGTTATAAGCGTCAAGTTCAGTCCTTAGAATTGCACAGATGAGACCTCCCATCATCCGTCCGGCATAAACCACTATACACCTTTTCCTTTTTCATCTTCTGCCAACATAGCCTTTATTTTCCAAAATCATCATTTCAGAAATCCTGATAACGTGTCAAGAGACTTTGATTGACTGAGTCCACCGATCGATATTCAATCAGTCTAAGGCTGAGCTAAGCGTATGCAACTATTAGACTTATATTCCTTGGTGACACTTAATATAGCGTCTAACCTTAATCTAGGGTTACTCAAGGATTTCAGGGTAACAATGAGATTAAGATAAGCCATCCAACCATTAGGGTATCTACCATTTCCCACCATTCAAATACTTGTATTAAATTGATATGCATGCATAATAGTTTTGTAAATCATCAAATACTTTTGCAATTATAGGAGCAATATGTTCAAAGGGGTTGCTTGCCTGTTTGCTCTCGGTTTTGCGTGTCCTCTTGGTCGTAGTCTGGATCCTCGCCAACTGCTCCCGAGGCGTCAGCATCTAAACGAAAGCGCAACAAAAGAAACAACGAGAAAACGGATAAGATCCAACGAGAACAGGGCAACAACGATCAAGCGAACATGAGAGAGACAAAACCCAAAACGAAACTCGAACTTTAACGGCATCGAATATATTCTAATGTCATTTTCCTAGCTTTTGGAACTAGGGTTTCATGGATTACTTCCAAAAGTTACGAAAACGACATTTAACCAAATATATCCGATAAAAACGTATTTAGGGTTTTCGATCTCGGTTTTCGCGCTAACGGGAACTCTAGCACCTAACCTAGGTTTAGAAACTCAACTAACTAGAGATTGAGCACTACAACTAGGTTTTCTAAGGTTCCAATTAATACATTGAAGGATAAAGGAAGCATGAACTAGAGGAGGAAACTCAGATCGCAGTAGAGTTGATTAGAACTCGATCCACTTACCACGGATCGTCGCTAGGGTTTGAGAACAGTGATCTCCTCCGTGGCTTGCTTCTCCTCGAGCTCGAGAACACCGGAGAGAGGGTTTTAGATGGAGGGAAAGCTTGAGAGAGAGGGGGAGAGCTCCATGGGAGAAAGAGAGCTAGAGAGGGAGAGTGAGGGAGAGAGGAGACGTCAGAGGGAGTGAGGGAGTGAGCTGGGGGAGGTAAAGGAGAGGAGAACCCTCTAGAAATAGAGGAGGTGGCAGGGCAACGGGCAGCAGCGAGGGCTCTGCCCCATGCCCGGTCGCCTCGGCCGGTAGTACCGGCCAGGGCCGGCGGTACTGCCGCCCAGGGCAGAAATTCTTCCGATTTCCCCCGAAGAACTCCGAAACTAGGGAATTATTCCCGGAAACTTTAGGGATGGGTTCTAAGATAACCAAGGAAGGTTTAGAAGCTACGGTCGCTTGAAAATTTCTAACCGCAACACGAAATAATATTTTGTAGCAAAAACTAAAATGAAACAGCTCGAACAAACAAATCCAAACACAATTAACTCCAAATTGAAATCCAAATAACTCTCAAGGGATTAATTAACATTTAAAAGGCAATTACGAACTCAGGATGTCACAGTTCTACCCCCCTTACAATAATCTCATCCTCGAGATTACAAGGATTTAGAAAAGAAGGATGGAAACTCGGATCAAAGACGATCTTCACGTTCCCAGGTTGCTTCTTCTTCGGTGTGATTACTCCACTGAACTCGAAGCATCTTGATTACATGATTACGAGTAAGACGTTCAACTTCAACCAGAATGCGAATTGGATATTCACGATATGTAAGATCTGGTTGAAGTTCAATTGTGTCTAGAGGAGTGAGTTCAGCAGGAACTCGAAGACACTTCTTCAGCTAAGAAACATGAAACACGTCGTGCACGTCTGCAAGTTGAGGTGGAAGCTCCAACTGATAAGCTACTTCACCCTTCCTTGCCAGAATGCGATACAGACTGACGTATCTCGGCGCTAACTTTCCGCAAACTTGGAACCGTTTCGTGCCACGCAACGGCGACACCTTAAGATAGACAAAATCGTCTACATTGAAGCTCAGATTACGGCGACGATTATCGGCATAGCTCTTTTGTCTAGATTGAGTTTCCTTCAGCTGATCTCGGATAAACCTGACATGCGTCTCAGCTTCCTGAATCACTGTGGGTCCAAAGAACTCTCTTTCACCGACTTCGGACCAAAAGAGAGGAGTTTGGCACTTTCTTCCATACAGTGCTTCAAACGGAGACATTTGAAGGCTTGCTTGATAACTGCTGTTGTAGGAAAACTCAGCAAATGCTAAGCACTTTTCCCACTTCAAGTTATACGAAAGAATACAAGCTCTGAGCATGTCTTCCAAGACTTGATTTGTCCTCTCGATGCTCCATCGATGCTGGGATGGTAAGCTATGCTGAAGAGCAGCTTAGTCCCGAGAAGTTCATGCAGATTCTTCCAGAACCGCGAAGTGAACTGGGATCCACGGTCAGACTCGATGACCTTAGGAACTCCATGTAATCGGACAATATGGTTCAGGTAGAGTTCTGCAAGTTTAGCTCCATTGTAGGTAACACATACCGGTATGAAATGAGCAACTTTGGTTAACCGGTCGACAATCACCCAAATAGAGTCATGGCCATTAGCTGATTTTGGCAGGCCAGTGATGAAGTCCATTCCGACCTCATCCCATTTCCACTCCAGAATTTTCAAAGGTTGAAGCATTCCAGCTGGTCGTTGGTGCTCTACCTTAACTCGCTGACACACGTCACAAATGGCAACGTATGCGGCGATATCTCTTTTCATACCAGGCCACCAAAACTTCTTTCGGATATCCTGGTACATTTTAGTGCTTCCAGGGTGGATCGACAATGGAGTCTCGTGAGCTTCCTTCAAGATCAGATCTTTGATCTCCTGATCATGTGGGACATAGATTTGACGTCCATGCATGATCAAACCGTCAGCTCGTTCTGAAAACTCCGATGATGCATTTTCTCCCAATTTGCGCTTGATCTCAGCTACTCTTTCATCATTCAGCTGAGCAGCCAGAATTTGAGACTCAAGGGTAGGTTGTTGGGTCAATGCAGCCACAAATCCTTCCTCAACCATCTCCAAGTTGAGTCTACGGAACTCATCTAGTAACTGAGGTTGACAGACAATTGTCAGGGTGTTCACAGTGTGTAGCTTGCGACTAAGGGCATCAGCTACCACATTAGCCTTACCTGGATGATAATGAATTCCCAAATCATAATCCTTGATTAGCTCCAACCACCGACGCTGTCTCAAGTTTAGATCTGGTTGGGTGAAAAATTATTTTAAGCTTTTATGGTCGGTATATATCTCTGTTCGATTTCCGATGAGATAATGCCGTCACAACTTAAGAGCATGAATTACGGTAGCCAATTCTAGATCATGAGTTGGATAATTGGCTTCATGAGGCTTCAGTTGGTGTGAAGCATACGCCACGACTTTTCCTTCTTGCATTAGCACACAACCAAGACCCTGACGTGAAGCATCACAGAATACGTCAAAGTTTTTGTGCACATCAGGCAAGACAAGAATCGGAGCTATCGTGAGCCTTCGCTTCAACTCTTGGAAACTAGCCTCACAAGCTGACGACCACTCAAACTTCTTCTCCTTCTTGAGTAATTCAGTCATCGGCTTGGAAATTTTGGAAAAGTTTTCAATGAATCGCCGATAGTACCCGGCTAACCCAAGAAAACTTCGGACTTCGTGAACAATCTGTGGCTGTTCCCAGGCGAGTACATCTCTCACCTTATTAGGATCAACAGCAACACCACCTTCGGAGAGAACGTGGCCTAAGAAGGCAACTTCTTTGAGCCAGAACTCACATTTGCTGAACTTGGCATACAGCTGATGTTCACGCAGTTTATCAAGCACTAAGTGCAAATGGAGTTCATGCTCCTCATTATAGGATTCATCAGGGACCGTGGTTTCTTCGCCCATTGAATATCAACTGCAAAGGTGAGTACATTTGTACTCAGCAAGACTTGTAGTGTATCACAAATAGAAATAAATGCTTGACTATGTCAAAGTAAATGACTATCCTGCCATGTTCTTTTGCATAAAGTGATATTTAATTGTTAGTAACAAGTAGTAGATTGCAAATGGAATTTGTAAAGAGTAATTGACAAATGTGTAAATAACAAGTATATAACATAGATATGAGCAACTCACAATCTAAAACATAGCTACCCACCATTTTCCAATTCAAACCTTTTCATTAAAACACAAAAACTAACTAGTGTTAGTCCACCAAGTCTCTTATGACCATGAACATAGCTTTTCAAAAAGTGTTACACACTGCAGAGGAGTACAACTTTACCCACAAGATATGACCAACTCTGGTTGCCTCTATTTTCACACGTCCTTTGGTGTGTGGCAGAGGAATCATGACAAGAACTGTTACATCACTATTACTTAAGTTTGCACTAGCCTAGAGATGTTTGACCCTCGCTATGGCAACAGAAAATATTTGTACACAAAGTACCAACAACAATTTACCTCATGACTATTCTCCTCATAGCAAGGCAAGCAACATTGTATCACTAAGCGTTATTCCCATCACCTCGATGAGGGCACTCCTTTGAGCAAACCTTCCTGGAATGCCCATACTACTTTTGTTCCTTAATCCACCAAGGCGAGAACTCCCTCTACACTATGTGCAAGTCCATGCATTTCACATATTATATAAATATCTCGCTCACATCAAAACCTAATTTTTAGCTTTGATTTTATATTAAAATAACGAGGGTACTTCTCAACATGACAACATTTCCATCCCTGAACAAATGTTGTATCCAACTATTTGTTCTCCCAAGTCCATAGCATTGCTAATCAATTATAAATATTCGAGTATACCCAAGTTGACATTATTTATTACCTAATCCCTACCTTATGGATCTTAATGGTGACATTTACATACTTATCAAGGAAGTTCCATACAATAAATAGGAATATCTACCAATATCCATTATATAGCAATTTTTACTAAAAGTACACGCATGCCTATATAAATTGGTAAAACAACATAATTTAAGTGAAATACTATGATCAATATGGTCAAAGTAGGTGCTTGCCTTGCTCGTTGAGTTTTTGAGCATCGATATCTACATGCAGTATATCGCAAAGCAATAATAAGAACCAAATGAATCCAAATAGAGATCTAAGTCAAATTTTTTTGCAGAAACAGAAAGAGCGTGATTTTGCAAAAAAGAAAATAAAAACAGGTTCATTCAATTTGGAGTTTGTTTGCAAAATTTTTGAGCATTTGAATGAGAAAGAAGGTGACATCCAAAGCGTACTTTCAGGCAATATGTATTCTAACAAACAAGACGCATTCTCCTTTGAACTAAAGCATTTTTCTCAATGTTTGGTATTTAAACTTAATATTCTAGAGGCTAATAGGTGGGGTCCACTCGTCAATGTTTTATTTAGTTTTTCAAAAAGAATCAATAGGTGGGGTCCAATTGTTAGTGACCCATAACTAAATACCGGTTTAAGTAACAAAATATGTTATTATTTCACTTGGGCGCACATGTCAATGACTTGGTTTATGATTTTGGTTTTGAGAAGAAAAACTAACATGTGGGGCCTGTGACATTATGGAATGTGACATTATAGATTTTGGCATTTACGGTACGAGTTTATACCTTGTTTTTGGGCTTTTCCGGGTGTTTGGGCCTCTCCGAGGGAGTTTGGGCCTTGAGCGAGCTAGTTTGGGCCTTGGGGGAATTACATGGGCCGTCGGTGTGGGGGGGGGGTTGGCCCATGTGGGGGGGAATCCTGCCATCCTAGGGTTCCATGCACCCCCCTAGCCTTGGGCGCCTCCCCTTCCCCCCTCCACCCCTAGCCGCCACCCCCCACTTCCCCATGCGCCTCCCCCTTCACCTCCCAACCCTAGCCGCCGCCACCCCTCCCCCTTGGGCGCCACCTTCTCCCTTGGTGCAGCCCTCTCCTCCCCATTCCCCGGTGATCATCGCTGCCCCACGTGGAGGATTGTCCGTCCAGAGACCTCCGGCGATTCGCTACGGATCCGAAGGAAGGAGCGACCGGGAGAATGAAGGTTTTCATCGGTTCTTCGATTCTCCAAGAAGAGGTAAGTGTTTGTGTTTCTTTTGGGGTAGTCTAGGTGTTGTTACATGGGAGAACCCATGCCTAGAACTCTTGTTTAGGTGCTGCGATTGGAGGGGTTGAATTGGATTCTAGATCTGTCTCGCAAGTAGCTCTCGGCCATGTTTGACAGTCGGTGTTGGGATGCATTTTTGAGGATTTTAGATGCTTTTTCTGAACAGTCGGCTGTTATGAAAGTTGTAGGTAATTCAATTACCTTTAATTGGATAACAAGAATGCTAAATCTGTCCAGCCATTTAAAGTTATGGCAGTTTTACCGAACGCTGTCCAATCTGTGACTTGATTGGGACAGATTGTGTTCAACTGTAGATTAGAAGATTTTAGAAGCCGAATCAGTTTTCACGAATACTTAGAAAAATTTGGCAAATTTCCTAAGCTTCGACAAAATGTATTCATTTACTTGATTTGGAGTTGTAGAGCTCAAGTTATGGTCGTTGGAGTGCTGCTGTCCCGGTTGGACAGAGTGCTATTTTTCGGGTTTTGCGAGTGGGTTGCGAAGTCGATGTAGATGATAGTTCTTGTATTTCTTTGTGGGCATGTTTTGAGTGCATTGTACCTATGTGCAGGTGGTGTGACCCCGGGAGTGCCTTCCACATCTCACACCACTCCGTCGCGCAAGGGTGAAGGCAAGTGTATTGTAATGTTTGTGACTTGAATGGCGTTATGTTTTTGTTCTGATGCGAGTTAACCGTTGATATGTTTGCTTGCCATGTTTGATTCTGGAATGAGATAAGTGAATATGAATTGTTAGATGGTTATGCATTTGCTGAAGTACGAACGTTTGCAAAGTTAATTCATGCTTATGGTATATTGGTGAGTATGTATTGATGATGAGAATGATAAAGTGATGATGGTGAGTAAAAGGATATTGTGCTTGACACCTGAACAATGAAAGGTAAACAGTGTATTCCTTGCATTCATGGCATGAGGACTAACTAGGACGGTGAGAAAGTCATAACTAATCCGGTAAGGTCGGTGAGAAAGTTATGACTAATCCGAAGCACCACTGAGAAAGACCTATCTCATAATTCCATCCACAGTTGTGAATGGGAGCGAGTCAGTAAGAGTAGGCACCTTCCACGGGATGGAAGGGGAAGAGGGTGCACACCGACGGGTGTGCACTCGGCAATACTGGTATGTGCTAAGCAAAGAGACATGTGCATTGCATTGCATGAATGAATTGTTTAATGAGATGCATATGATGTTCTATGTGATGTTTATGAAATGTTTATGTTGATGATGTATGAAAGGTTAATGAATACATGTATGGATGATGTTATTGTTTACTCCATTGCAATACACTTTGCTGAGTAATGAACTCACGCTTGTTGTTTTATGTTGTTTTTTTTAGGTACCATGAACTCGACTTTCGGGGAAGGGAGTTAGCGTCACATCTCCACATAGTTTCATTCACCTAGACAACTACACACTCTCATTTGTAGTTGCAGCTAAGCTCTTACGGCAGCAATGAAGGAGGCAACATGGGGGTGATGGTGCAAAATTAATTGAGGGGAAAGCATCAGTAGGGTGAGGAGATTCCATTTTTGCGCTTTGAGGTGATGGAAACTCACCAAGGAAGCATGGCGATGACGGTTGTGGCTGGAGAAGAAGGTGACCGAGGTGGCGGTGAACGAATAGCGCAAAGTTGGGAAAGAGGTAAGGGAAGGATTAGGGTATTCCAGAGAAGCTTCAACTCGGAGGAATTTGGGAATGGCTCAAAGTAGAAGGAGAATTGAGTTTGCTGCTTTGGTATCTTTCCACAATGATGGAGCTTCGCTAGAGGGCAATGGCATCGGTCTCTTGGGTGGGGAAGAGTAGTTGGGGCAATGTGGTTAGGGTGACCCATGGTGATCCTTTTATACACATGGAGAGGAGGCCAACTGCTCAGGCCCATGATCAAGGCATCGCAACCAAGGATAAAAGGATGACGCAGCGATGGGAATCCAGGATTTTTCAGTCAGTTGTAGAGAGCATAGAGGATGCATTGATGGCAAGATGATGACTCAACATAGGTGACGACCATGTAGGCAGTGAGTTGACGTACATGGAAGGGGGCTGCAGATGGGTAAAGTGTGGCACAAGTCCCGGTGGCTTAGACCTGCGTGGAGTGGCGTGGAGGTACTCTATAATTCAATAAGCAAAGCTACCATGGTATTCTCATTCGGCGATGAGGATAAAGTGGTAGCGATAAATTAGTGCATGATACCTTTCAGGATGAACTATGGAATGAAATTGATTTTATCATAGAATCCATCAACATTATAATAAGAATGGAGATGAAAGCGCTACAAACGTTCATATTTTTAGATGATCCTGATTAGACAAATAGTTGCCTCAATGCATCTAGAATGTTTAGATATTCAATTATAAAATCTATAACTGGTTGTGCCTTATAAATGTCGTTGCAGAATTATCTATGCAGATGAAAATTTTGAACAACATATACTAATGATAGAAGTTTTGCTGAGGGATGTAGGAAAAACATTTGGTTCCATACCTTTAGTGCTAACTTTCTAACTCTTTACACGAGTCATTGGATGAGATCTCAATATTCAATGCAACTCCATACCTTCTCAAAGACCACCCCATCAGGGAAGACGATTGGATCCTTTGAAAAATGGAATGAAGGATAGACAGAATCATAGTAATCTTTTGAGATAGACTAGAATGAAAACAGTAGTAACTAGAGACACTTATAAGTTTAAACATACAAGTCCATTAAGGACCTTACGGGTTAAAACATTTATAACAGGTTATTCTTGCAAAATAAGGCTTCAATCGAATACAAATTTCAAACGATCAACTTCAGCATTTGCAAAATAGATACAAGTGAGAGATGCCTATAAATATACATGCACAGGAGGATACATTTTCACCTTAGTAACTAGGGATTACTAGAGTTGTGAAGCATGCATACCCTTTCAATATGAATGAGGCCCTTGCGTGTGTCTGGGATCACACACGTTCCCTTAAGGGACATCTTACCAACACGAAACTCACGCATGATATCCAGAGAAATACATCGAAGAAGTATGTTAATCAATAGGTGCTCCACATCTTGTTATATCACAATATAGAAAAATGAGATGACAAAAAAATAAATAGACAGCATTCAGATCCTAACTACTGTAAACATATTTCAATTGATTTCAAATGGCAGATAAAACTCTAAGCACCATCTGCCGAGACAAAATATGAGATTGTACAAATGCAGAGAAATTAACCCAGATCATTACATTTGTAGAGAAATTAACTCATCCCATTACCACATGCAAATAAATTAACTCTAGTCATTGAACTACTAAAAGCTCACTTCTGTTTTCATTTTCAACTATCATAAGTCATTGCATAATGTTTACTAACTTATCACCAGACTTAAATGAAATGCAACCAACAAAGCCACATGTTTAAGGACCATACAAAAACTTAGTAACTGACTCATCTTCTAAATCTGTGAAAAGTGAGAGTAAAGGCTAATAGAATATTGAACCCAGTTTTTCGAAGAGAACTGGCTAAAAAATCACTGTGAAGTGGAAACAACCAAAATAAATAGGAAAGAACCACAACTACCTATTATCCAAAATAATCATGAAAGAACCACACACAACCAAAATAAATAGGAAAGAACCACAAAAAATGCATGAATCAGTAGATCCAGGTAGAAACTCACGGTTGATTCCGATATCAAAAAGCATACCATGTCATCGATGGTGATGAAGGGGTCGTTGATGGCGATGAGTTCGAGGCAGTGTGTAGGGCAATTTAGCGATGGTAGAGACGGAGGTCGTCGAGGAGGAGGACGACAGGGGGCTAGGGTTTAAGGGAGGCGAAATGCACTAATCGTGCGAGGAACATCGGTATATTTATATAGGTCTCATTCATATCACAGATAGTTTATGGCTAGAACCATGTGTGATAATTCGATATCACAGACGTTTTATTATAAAACCGTCTGTGATATCTCTAGGAGTGATCACAGAAGGTTTTATACTAAAACTGTCTGTGATATTGCTGTATATCATTGATGGTTTATGAAGATTATCGTCTATGGTTAGGGATGAAAACGGGTCAGATAATTCCACCCCGATCCGAGACCGGATACGGAATCGGATTTGACTATCCGACAGGATCCAGCTCGGGATCCGGATACTTCAATTCGGATACATGATCGGATACGGAATAGCCAATATCCGGTAAATACGGGATAGGATCCAGATATTCGGATATCCGAATTTTTCCTATTCGGGTATTCAGATCGGATATCCAGAAATCATATTCAGATATCAGCAAGGCTCAGTCCATTTTATCTTTTTTTTTCATAGTGAGCCCATTTATATTGACAATTAGTTGGTTCTATTAATCCTAAAGTAGCATATTTTTTCTATGATGTATATTGGGTTTGATTGATATATATAACTTGCTACTATGGTCATGTACCTGTATGGTTTAATTTAAAATATATTACTCTATATATGCATGCATTATCCGTATATCTTTATCCATTTTTGACTCGAATTCATCAAATATCCGTCCCGTATCAGTATCCCGATTAACTCGGATTCGTATCCGTATCCGGTTAGCCCGTATCCGAAAAAAAATATGGGTTAGGATACAGGAAGAGTAATATCCGCCTGTATCCGACCCGCTTTCACCCCTATCTGTGATGTTATCACTGACGATTGCACTATAGAATCATCAGTGATGTTTCTCGTCGTAGATGGTTTTTCAAAACCATATGTGATGAGGCATCTAATATAAGACTTTTGTGTAGTAGTGAAAGCATGTTATGACTTTCCAAGTGTAGAATCCGGGTTTGAAACTCACCAAATTAAATTAGTAGGGAAGCTATAGGTTAGCAACATAAATGTATACCAACCAATAATTTCTTCTACCTAGTTAGCTTTAGCCACCTCACATGCTTACTTATGCCAGAATCTAATACCGAAATTCAGCTGCGATCTTCCGATTTTATACTAACAAGTCAAATTCCACCTTAACCAACCCACTACATATCGTGCAATACTCTAATCAAACAATTAATGTACAATTCTCAACTCCTAAATAATGCTATATGGTACATTTCTGCACTATTTTTTTTTAATGTGCGAACCCAGCTCAAATTTTTGTTTATTACTTTTAAATATGGAGCTAACTGTTCAGTCACTTGAGAATTCTGCCAACAGCTAACAAGGGAACAAGTTAACATGAACAAGTTTTGACGTTTGATTATGTTGTTGATGCAAGCTAGGTTGTTTAGCCCATTAATATAGTGTTGAACAAATGAAAAAAAAAACTGAAAGGACAAGAAAAAGAGAGTAGAAAACAATGCTTAGACCACACAACAGACATAATAATGGACCTTAAGTTTGGTTGCTTTTCATTTCTCTTAACGCCTTAACAATAGGTACAATGATAACTAAGCTCGAATTAGTGCCTGTTTTTGTGGCCCTAAAGCATTTCTTTCATAAAATAAATCGACAACGTCATGACCCATCCTCTCCAAGCACAATATGTTTAAGAGTGATGAAATTAGTCAAATCCCAAAGTCAGAGAGAAGCCCAATGGTTTCATGTGCTCTTTGGGGCCACATTGCCTCTTTCGCATCAGCACTCTTTCTCTCTCTCGTATTCAAAGTCTCAAGTCCCACAGAACTAAAGATCACAACCAATAACCCGGCCCCTGGCCCTGAGTCTGGTACATCACTCTTTCTCTAATACTCCAAACCATCTTTTGTACACATCTCTCTCTCTCTCTCTCTCTCTCTCTCTCTCTCTCTCTCTCTCTCTCTAATACTCCAAACCATCTTTTGTACACATCTCTCTCTCTCTCTCTTTCTCTAGATCTCTCTGAACTCCAAACTCTGATCTTTTGTCCAAAATCCAAATTGATCTCAAGAGAAGCCAAACAAACGACCTAGCCAAGGACGACGAGGATGCTCCCGAAGAGCTCCAGCCAGAAGACGCTCCGAGCCGCCGTGCAGGAGGAGAGGACGACCAGCATGGCCAGCCGCCTCCGCTCGACGGACGCCTCCCTCTCCAATCCCTCCTTCCGCGTCTACTACGGCGTCGCCTCCGCCGGCTCGGTGCCGTTCCTCTGGGAGTCGACGCCGGGCACGCCCAAGAACGCCATCTCCGACACCGCCCTCCCGCCGCTCACGCCGCCGCCTTCCTACTACAACAAAGCCACAAAGCTCTCCAAGTCCAAGTCCTCCAAGAAGCTGCTCTCCTCCTCCAAGCCGGCCAGCTTCGTCCACAGCATCCTCCCCAAGCTCCGCAGGAGCCACACCATGCCGGCCCCCTCGGCGTCCAAGGAGAGCGTGCCGTGCAGCCGGAGGAACAGGCTGGGGCCGAGCCCGCGGTCGTCGTTCTCGTCGACGTCAAGGGGAGAAGACGAAGACGGGGACGGCGGGGTGGCGTCACCGACGTCGACGCTGTGCTTCCGAGCGCGGCACTCCGGCGGGGGCGCCGGGAGGCTGCATGGACTGTTTGCGTCCGTGGTTGGAGGGCAA
Source organism: Rhipidocladum racemiflorum (assembly GCA_036346355.1). NCBI lineage: Eukaryota > Viridiplantae > Streptophyta > Magnoliopsida > Poales > Poaceae > Rhipidocladum > Rhipidocladum racemiflorum. The sequence continues at coordinate 42,283,636 of CM070577.1, read as the reverse complement.
GGTACTGCTGCTTCTTAACAAGGGTTTGCATTTTCCGGTGCATGCCAGCGCTGTTCCGTTGCCACGTTCGGTAGAGTTACAATGTGGCGTCGTCGTCTTATTACCAGGAGGACGGCATAAGAGAGGAGGTTTGTACGGTTATATAATATGGATACGTACAATGTAGCAATAGTGTACGCGTGTCTAGTTTCTAATAGGGTGTACTCAAAACAAGTCGCGATTTGTTCTTGCCGAAACAATAATGTGTTTGATACTGATCAGCTTGTGTCATCGTATATACAGTTTGTCCATGGTCTGGGTAATTTGCTTCATATATATATGTGCTTTCTCTGTCACCCATGATTGGCATAAAGGGCTCATCATATCTTCCGATTGCTATTCGGAATGGCGTGGTACGTGTTCAAGCCGGTCCGATCTGTTTTTTTTTTATCGCTGTCAGAATATATAGGGAATTAATATCAAATCTAAACTTACACGGTTTGATCGGGCAATCCACGCTTGGAGGAAGAAATTATTGTGATGTATTCTAGTTCTGAAAAGGGTAGGTTCGATGATGCTGTGTGAAATATATGCTTTGGGCTGTACTAGTAAAGTGCCTGTACGTTGCAACGGATACCAAATAGATGATGACATCATAAGTTCTAAACTCTTAAAAACAAAAAAAAAATGAGAATTTAAAACTTAAGCTATCACTTATTTTAGATTCGTTACTGAAGAATCACTGAACAAAAAAACGTGAAGGGCTGGTGTGATGACTACAGTGACTCACCTACTGGGCCTTGAGCCACTACTGTTCTGGCCCAAAAACGATCTGGCAGACTCATCATCACCACCAACTCATTCTTATAATAGTTAAGATTACTAAGTGTGTTTTGTTTGAGATCCGCGGCAGATCGACGGAGAGGAGAAACCTAATCTATGCTTTGAATGAAATCAGATAAATTACAGAGATTTTTATTTAGACAATTCTATTATGCACTCTATACTATTTGACTACGCCTATAATGCATCCACATCTTGAAGATTAGCAAGAAATTTTCCCTAGTGTGAATATTTATCTTGTTCTATTGAAAGCGAAAACTTGATATTGCATCCAGACGATAAATTATCAAGTGCTCATAAAATGTTTATAGTTTACACAGTTTGGTTGCAGTTCAGAATTAATGCTTTTTTTCCGTCTAGGAATTAAAGAGAAATGTGCCCCGTGTATGTGTCATATATATTTGTGGTATGCACTGCTGTTTGCTATTTACTTCACGTGTAAAGGTTGCTGCTGAAGGTGGCCTCTGTGCATGCTCAAATGGTTAGCTGCAGGAACTTCAAACAGAAGCACAGGAACTTTGTGGTACATGCATAGCTGTTTTCCTGCAGAAGCATTACTCGCCGAAACTACGTGAGGAACACATCTTCTCAGAGAAGAAATTACGTCAAACAAAAAGGCCAGAACCGGGCCACAAACCATGTGCATGCCTGCATCTAATTATCTTGCAAGACAAGAAGAAGAAGCAACATTGTTGTTGAACACTAGTGCTCATCACCTTGTATAATGTGGTAAGTACGCATGTGTGGCCACTGGCAAATGGAGAGGTGCTCGATTCTTAGGGCCTGTTTGGCAATAAAGTATCTTTATAGTTTTAGGTAAAACCATGGTTTTGAAGAATACCATGGTATTTTTGACCATAAGGTGTTTGGAAGCAACAAAAAAAACTCTGTTTTGAAAACAATGGTATTGCCAATACCATGGTATTTTTGGAGTATTGAAAACTCCACTCATAATGGAGTTTTGAGCTTTTAGCATCACTTCATCATGCAAAAAACTTTGCTTCCAAACAGTTTCTATGTCATAGTTTTGTAATACATGGTATTTATACTAAAATAATTTCCATGCTATGGTTTTATAATACCATAGTATTAAAAAGCTTTACTTCCAATCGGAGCCTTAGTTGTTACTTAATCAGATAGCTAAGGTTGTTTGGTGTAATATCCCTATTTATGTGCCCTCAAGGTACATGTGAGATGTGATGATATGAGAGAGAAAGGAAGGAAGGACGGCAGTGCAGTGCAAGTTAATGAATGAATCATGATGGATCAGATGGAAGGACCACAGCTAGCTATCATTTAATAACGGTGTCCATCTCTGCTTGCTTTATTACACTGTTTATTATTGGGAGACCGGGTCTGGTCAGTGAAAAATTGTCCCCCTTGACCAAGGAGGAACTTCAAAATTGGGGACTGTCTTACTCTTATGAAAACTTATACATCATATTACTAAAGACAAAGTCATTATAGACGATTCTAAAAGGTGATCACAGACGGTTTTGTGTACCGTCTGTAAACATGTTTCAGTGATGCTAACGATGTATCACAGACAGTTTTTAAACCGTCAGTAAAACTTACATCACAGACAGTTCTATTAAAGAACCGTCTATGATGTTATAGTATTGATCCCATTTTTTTCCCCTACACTCCTAGTAGAACTTCCATCATTAATATTTGTTGTTCAAAATTTTCATCTGCTTAAATATTTCTACAACGACTTTACAAGGCGCAACCAATTATAGATTTTGTAATTGAATATCTAAACATCATATATGCATGGAGGCAACAGCTTGTCTGATCAAGATCATCCTAAAATATGAATATTTGTAGCGCTTTCATCTCCTTTTTTATTATAATATTGATGGTTTCTAAGATAAAATCCATTTCATTTCACAGTTTGTCCTGAACACTGTCATATTTTGATTTATCGCTATCACTTTATCCTCGTCACAAGACAAAATCCATTTCATTCCATACTTTGTCTTGAACACTATCATGCTTTGATTTATCGCTATCACTTTATCCTCATTGCCGAATGCGACGAGGATAAAGTGATAGCGATAAATCAACGTATGACACCTTTCAGGACGAACTGTGGAATGAAATGGATTTTACCTTAGAATCCATCAATATTATAATAAGAAAGGAGATGAAAATGCTACAAAACTTCATATGTTAAGACGATTCTAATCAAACAAACTGTTGCTTCAACGCATCTAGAGTGTTTAGATATTCAATTACAAAATCTATAACTAGTTGTGCCTAATAAATATCGTTGCAGAAATATCTAAATAGTTAAAAATTTCGAACAACAAATATTAATGATGAAAGTTCTACTGAGGGGTGTAGGAAAAATATTTGGTTCCATAGTTGAAGTTAAGAATGGGAAAAGATCGAAGCTGCATACCTTTGGTACAGCATCAAACATACACACTGATATGATTTGTATTTACATACACAACAGCATGCTCGAAGTTTTGATACACAACAATTTTTTTGGTGTGCATAGTTCATTGATTTATAGTAAAGTTTTTTTCTTAAAAAAAAGATGCCACGGAGGGTTTCCCCTGAAGAAATGACTTCATATTAACTCGGAATTTTAAAAGTTTTACAAGAGCCTAGCATATAGCATGCCTCATGGATTTACAAAAGGAAAGGTGATAATAAGTAATATATATTCTACATGATCAAATAACGCTGAAAACAGTAAAACAATTATACAATTTGACCATAATAAACTGAACTAGCAAACGAGTAAAAGTGCAAATAGTTCACGAAAATGGTCAAGAAATCACCTTTCTGCACCACCCATTGCCTCATCCATTTCTTTGCATAGTTGGAAATGGCTTTGGATGGAACTTTTGTAGGTAATTTGTAATACTGCGATGTTCTGATAGAATATGAGAAACAAACAAAACTTTAAATCTACAAACATGTCTTTCTGTACAAACAAATTAAGCTACTCATGAAATGATGCTAAATTTGTAGAAAACTTTGTTACAATGGAAAACATAACTTGTCATTGGGCAACTAGATAGTGGCTTCCATTATATTCATATCAAGTTACCTGTGCTTGCGAACTGGAAGGAATAAATTCAAGCATCCCTTCATCTTGTCCAGTTGCAAGAACTCGATATGGAGTAAGGTGCAAGTCCATATTTTCTAATTTGAGCAACTGGTCCATCAAAGAGACCATCTGAATAACCTATAAAGTACACACCACAAGTTAGTAATGATCTCCCTCCCTTCCTCCCAATAATGCTTAAGCAACCAGTGGCCCTAATTTAGAAGAACGATTAAGTTACAAGTGCACCGATGGGGCATCGGTGAGCCACGAGGAGGCAACTTCCGTGAGCCGAGGAGGTGGCGTGGTCGGCGGGGAGGAGTCAGGGGTAGGGCCATCCGGGAGGAGTCGCCGTGAGCCAGGGAGGAGGCGGTGGGCCAGTAGGGATCCGTGAGGCGGTGTGGCCGACAGGGAAGAGTCGGGAGCAGGGCCAGGGGATGAGGAGATCGCCAAGGAAGAGGACGACGTGGGGCTAGGGTTTGGGAAAGGCGAAATGCGTTAAGTGTTAAGGTTTGCGCAAGGACTTTGGTTGTTTATATAGGTCTCATTTGTATCACTGATAGCTTGTAGCTAGAACTGTCAGTGCAAGGAAGAGAGAAGCTATAGCAATTCCTCACATTAAATACATCAATTTCCTTACACTAAAGACAGTCAATTTACATACACTTGAGAAGCCAAAGGATGTGAGTAACAGTGGCGCTTTAATCTCCATGCACTAATTTAAAAGTCAGTCACAATGCACTTTAATTGAGTAATAGTAACTCAGCACTTAATACATAAAAGTTGCACTTAAACTCAGTTCTTAAAACTCAATGAAACTAACTATAACTCAATACTTTAATATATGAATGTAGCCAGCAATTCATCACTTATTTTTATTGCAGCAATACATGCATGGAAATTGATTCTTAGAATTCCTCCTGTAACATGCATTATGATTTATAACACTAATTAGTACACAACTAAATATTTCGAAAAGAGCGGAGAAGGATTTTAAACTCCATGATTCTTAATCTTTTAGTCTAGCACCCATCACACTTACCGTTTTTATTATAAGAACCATTCTATAACTTACATGAGCCTTAAAATAATTTAACAGTACAGTCACTTGTGGAATTGTGAGTGCAAAAGCTGCTATTAAGATGGCACACAGGCTACCTTCAACCTCAAATATAAACCTCGCAAAAAGGCAAATGTTTGACAAAACTTTTTGAATCAGAATACACGTCAAAAAAACATTTCTTCCTTTCTCAACCGTATGCTAGAACATTAGAAGCTCTGCATAGAAAATTACAAGTGGAGGGTGCACAATAACTAAACGAAAATGCTGAAAGAAGGATCGAACGCCAATAATAAGAGCAAATTATATGCATTTAGGCGCAATCGCAACAACACAAACTAGCTCACACGCTGGCTTGGTCATCAGCTGCTGCTCCTCCTGCTGGGGCAGTGCCAACATCCTCATTGAAATCCTCGAAGCTGAGGCTGACAGTTTGCAGTTTGAAACCAGCTCCCTGGATGGCTTCCACCAGGTTTGAGGCCACGCCGCTAGCTTGCACTGTTGTCTCCTTTGTTAACTGCAGTCGTAGAAGCAAAAGCATACATCACCAATATCCGTATGTCACATCACATTAAGAAATAAAATTACACAGATAGAACATAGCAATTAAAATTAAATTCACTTTAATTGTCATCATGACTCATGAGACTGCAAATGGAATGAATTATCCAAAACAGAACAGAGTTCATACTATGCATAATGGAGTAGCTTATGGTAGATCGATTTACTTGCAGTTACCGGTAATCCCGGTAGTGTCTGGGAAATACTGTGTAGTAACCATAAATTGGGGCTCCCTGCTCTTTTAAATGGAATATTGATGTATTGTAACATCTGGGCCGGTCCCACATATAAGAGAAGAAAGAGAGAGAGAGAGAGAGAGAGAGAGAGAGAGAGAGAGCTTATAAGAGAAGGAATTGCCAATTGTAAGGAACATGGAAAATATACAATTAAATCTCTGTTACCCCTTTTGCCTTCTTCTTCCTTCTCTGCTCTCCCCTACTCTGTTCTTTCCCTTGTTCTTCCTTATGAACCAAGCTTCTTCAATGGATTTGCTCATAGCTCACGTGCTGGTTGAAACCGGTGCCAAGGGTTCACCCTTGGCACCGGTTTCAACCAGCACGTGAGCTATGAGCAAATCCATTGAAGAAGCTTGGTTCATAAGGAAGAACAACCCTTGGCACCGGTTTCAACCAGCACGTGAGCTATGAGCAAATCCATTGAAGAAGCTTGGTTCATAAGGAAGAACAAGGGAAAGAACAGAGTAGGGGAGAGCAGAGAAGGAAGAAGAAGGCAAAAGGGGTAACAGAGATTTCATTGTATATTTTCCATGTTCCTTACAATTGGCAATTCCTTCTCTTATAAGCTCTCTCTCTCTCTCTCTCTCTCTCTCTCTTTCTTCTCTTACATGTGGGACCGGCCCAGATGTTACATGTATATGCTTAACCATACAGATAAAACACAATAGTCTGAGAACAAACACAAAAATATAAAGTGGGGAAAGGCAGCAGGTAAAGAGTCGGGAACCAGAACTGGCCAGTTCAGGTCTAGTGGCTTAGGTCCCGGAATTTTTTGAACTGCCGATTTCATAATCACTAATGATAGTAGGTCATAAAATCAGTTCCCCTACACAATTTCACATGGTGATTAACTTCCATTGTGAAATATAAATTTTTTCAATCTTCAAGAAAAAAAAAGCAAGTTTCTGATGTTGCTTGTATCAGTGCTCAGCACCACAAAAAGATTTATTTGGATGAAGCAAAGATTGTGTTTCTTGAACATGAGCTCAATCAATGTCAGATGTTTTAAATGTTACATGAAAATTGTTGATTTTGTTGTGTCGGGCTCCTACATAACTTTTTCCTATATGTTTTCTGGCGTAATAAAGCAATGCAGTTTATGTTAGGTTTTAGGTTCACCCATCCTTAACTTGCAATGCAGTTTTTGTAGTAACGTGAAAACCAGTGTATTAGTTTGGGAAAACTTGAAAGGAGACATCATTTTGGGGAAAACACGATAGTTTGTCACCAAATCAACATGAAAAATTCCAAGGTTTCAATCATTGTGGGGGAATTTTCCATGTTGATCTGGTTCTCAAGACAAAATGGTTATCAAGTTTTCACCAAAACGATGGTTTTAACTAGATATGTCCCAAACATGAAAATATCTGGTTCTTGCAAATACCTCAGTCAAATAGGTGTTAAAAAAAAATGAAAGTCACTACACATTGATGTCCACTGGGGTAGATTCCTAATCAGTTATGTGAGAATTTTTTTGCTATGCTTTCTTCTGGCTCAGGGTATCTTGAGCAAGGAATCTGTTGGGGCTAGAAGCTTTATTCCTGCGGAGGATAGATTACAGCAAGAACAAGGAAGAGGAGGAACCCAATCCTGCGGCAGGCTTAAGGGTTATTCTCTTCTTGCCTCTTGTCTGCCTCAGGTGCCCTCCTTATATAGCCTTGGTAGGCATCAACTTGGCCCTCAAGATATAAATCTAACTTACCAAAACTCTAACTTAACAGCTATAGAAACTAATCAACTTGACTCCCAAGGTAAATATCTAAATATAGAAACTAACAGATTTATTCCACTGTAGCGCGGTTACTGTTCACGTGGCTACTGTTCACGCGCCTCCTGGCCCGCTGGCGCTGGCTGACCTGCTGCTAGCGCTGGTTGGGCCTTCCTGCATTTGGGCCTGCCGTAAGTCCGCCCAATGAAGGTGTCCACAACACTTCCCTCCCCATTATGAAACAAATTGGCCCTCGAGCCGAAGGAGGGGTAAGCATCCTTGAACTCCGGAACCTTCTCCCAAGTAGCATCTGCAGCAACTTGACCGGTCCATTTGACAAGGAATTCCCACACGCCACAGTTGAGGCGGGCGCGTAGGACCTGATCCGGCAGTGGAAGCACCCTGCCATGCTTGACGGGCGGCAATGGAACCATATCAGCAGGAGGCTCACCCACAAACTTCTTGAGAAACACCACATGGAAGACGTTATGGATGCGGGTACGAGGAGGGAGGGCCAGTAGGGCGATCGAACCGACACGTTCCAAAGACTTGGAATGGTCCATAGAACTTAGGTGCCGGCTTGCCACGCGCCTTGTCTGTCACAATGTGGTCATGAGACGGTGATGGAGACGCAGCCACACCCAATCGCCCACCAAACTCTAGCTCACGATGATGCTTGTCATAGTTGCCTTTCATTACTTCTGGGCGTGTATCAACTCGCCTTGATCTCCAAGGAAGTTATCGCGATCAATCACCAAATTTCTCCTGGTAAGCACCTTGGGTGCCCCGCCTCATAGGACAAAGAAGGTAGGGGTCACGACCATAAACCACCTTGAATGGAGTCGTGCGTAGGGCTGTTTGGAAGGAAGTGTTGTAGCGTAACTTCGGCCCAAGGCGCAGCAGCCAACTCTTCGGTGGTCGCCCGCAAAGGCGGCGAAGGTAGACTCCCAAAATTACATTCGTCACCTCTGATCGGCCGTCAGTTTGCGGGTGGAAGGCGGTACTCATGCGAGTCGAACACCAGAGGCGGAAGAGCTCCGTCGAGAATGTCTTTGGTGAAAGACAGGATCACTGATCGGCCGACGATGGAACACGGGATACCGTGCGGCAGCGATGTTGTCGAAGAAGACTTTGGCGACGGAGACAGCAGTGTATGGGTGGCCCAAGGAAATGAAGTGGGCGTACTTGGAGAAGCGATCAACCACAGTTAAGACCACTGTCTTCCCGCCCACGCGAGGGAATCCCTCCACGAAGTCGAGGGCGATGTCAGTCCACACCGAGCTAGGTAGCTCGAGAGGCTGTAGCAGCCCTGCAGGATGGAGATGCTCGGATTTGTTGCGCTGGCAGACAGCACAACTCTTGACGAACTCCTTGACGAATTTAGCGGCGTTGACGTTGTAGAATGAGGCACGGAGGCGGTGCAGCGTCTTTTGGACGCCTTCGTGGCCCGCCCCATGAGCCGTGGCGAGAATGGTCGGCCATAGGGAGGACCCGGTTGGAACGAAGACACGGCCGGAGTAGACAGCGAGGCCGTTCACCACCGACCACTCGGCGGCGGCCTCCCCTTTGCCAATCATCTCTAGGAGGCGCTTGCCGTCTTCCAGCTCGGTTATTTCACGACGGAGGTCGTCAAAAAGGACGAAGGAGGCTGGACATAGCCAGCGCCATGGCGGAGTCCTCGTCGCGCCGTGAGAGCGCATCAGCGACCGTGTTGGCTTTTCCTGGCAAGTACTCGACAAAAAAGTCATATCCAAACAACTTGCTCACCCAGGTATGCTGTGGAATGGTGGAGAGGCGCTGATCCAGCAAGAATTTCAGCGCGTAGTGGTCTGTCCGCACCACAAAAGGACGAGTCCAGAGGTAGGGCCGCCAGTGTCGCACCGCCTTGACCAGCCCAATGAGCTCCCTTTCATAGGCAGCCAATTTGGAGTGCTGTGGGGCGATGGGCCGATCAAGGCAATGGGGCCAGATCTTGATGGAGCAGCGCCAAAGCCGTCTTGAGGCGTCGCAGCTTGACGATGAACGCAGCGTTGAAGTCCTAAGTCGCAGAGTAGGCCCGGCGACTGGGCTCGCTTGAGGGCGTCGAAGGCCTGATCGGCCACGAGTCCCAGTGGAAGGCCTCCTTCTTCAACAGAGGTGGCGAAGCGCGCCCACGAGCCCGGTTCTGGATGAATTTGCGGTAGTACCCGCAAGTCCGAGGAAGCCCGAAGTCCCTTGGCCGTGGGCCAGGCGCGGCCAGGCTGGACGGCCTCCACCTTGCGGGTCCATGGCCACACCGCCCTCGAGATGATGTGACCGAGGTAGGAGATCGACGATTCACCGAAGGAGCACTTGCTCTGCTTGACCGCCAATTTATGCTGGCGTAGGACGAGGAAGACGAGTCGAACATGCTGGAGGTGCTCCGCCCACGTGTTACTGTAGATCAAAATATCGTCAAAAACACAAGCACAAACCGGCGGAGGTAGGCGCGCAAAGACGCTGCGTTCATCAATGCCTGGAATGTGGATGGGGCGTTAGTGAGGCCGAACGCCATGACTAGGAACTCAAAGTGGCCATGGTGCGTTCGAATCTTTGTCTTGGCGACGTCGTTTAATGCATTAGCACTTGATGGTAGCCGCCGCGAGGTCCGGCTTGGTGAAGAAGCGAGCCCCTTGAGCTCGCCCGCCAGCTCGTCGACGGCGGGACGGGAACTTGTCCTTTCATTGTCTTGGCGTTGAGGGCGCGGTAATCGACGCAGAACCGCCATGTCTTGTCCTTCTTGCGGACCAGCAGCACTGGCGCGGAGAAGGGTGACGTGCTGGGCCGGATGATGCCTTGGTGCAACATGTCGTCACACTGCTTCTCGATCTCGTCCTTGAGCAGTTGCGGGTATCGGTACGGCCTGACGGTGACAGGTGGCGTGGAAAGCGGCGAGATGAATGCGGTGGTCGAAGAAGCGCGGTGGAAGCGAACTCGTAGGCTCGGCGAAGACGTCCGTAAATTCCGCCAAGAGAAGCTGCGATTTGTTGTCGGCGGAGAGGGCGAACGCCGTCGGATGGGGGGCGCCTAGCCCCGTCCACTTGACCCGATGATCGATGTGCCAGAACGCCATGGTGAGGCCCGAAAAGTCCCAAACGATGGGGCCCAGGGTGCGCAGCCAGTTGCACCCGAGCACGACCTCGTAGCCCTCGAGTGCAATGACAAGGAAGTCGGTGCAGAAAGGCTCGCCGCTGATGGAGAAGGAGAACGCTGGGTAGACCCCGAGGCAAGGTAGCCGTTCGCCATTGGCCACCCCCACCGTCATGCCGTCCCTAGTGGTGGGGCTCAGGTTCAGGCGATGCGCCACATGGGCCGCCATGAAGCAGTGCGTCGACCCGGAGTCGACGAGTGACGTGAGCGTCTGGTCATGCACAAAGGATGGCCATCCGCATGGTCTCGCCGGTGCATGCCCCGTCACGGCGTGGAGAGATCTCCGTCGCGCAGCGTTGTCGGTGATGTCGCTTGGTCGTCATCGCTTCGTCGAGGAGGTAGAGGCCCTTCATGGTGCAAGTCTTGAGATGCGCCCGTGAGAATTTCTCGGCGGTTGAAGCGAGAGGCCCTCCTCACGCCTGCGGGCCATCTCATCCGGCGTGAGTCGGGTCATACGCAGCGCCCGGTAGTGGCCGAGCCTTGACAGAGCCCTGGTGTCTCGGCCAGAGCCACACGTGGTACAGTGGAGTTGCCGCCGCGTGGGGAGGTGCAGGAGAGCTGGGAGCCGGCCGTGAGCGATGGGCGGCGCCGCCGCCGAGCCTCGAGGCTGCTGGCCGAATGTACGCCGGCTAAGCGCCACGGCGTCCTCCAGTGTCGAGGTTAGTCGGCTCGGCGTCGGTCTTCGAGGGTTCGCCGAGACACGAAGTAAAGATGTTGATCTCGCCGAGGTTCAGAGAGGTCGGGCCGCGACCGAGTTAGATGCTTATAGAAGGCGCCCAAGTACTCGTCGAGTGAGCCCTGGAGTTGAAGACGGCACGGCTCGCCGAGGGTTCTTCTTGAGTAGAGGGCCAAGCGGATGTTGGCGAAGTTGGGAGAAAGCGGTCCCAGGTTGGGACCCACTGGTTACGCTCAACTCGTAGTACCACTTCTTTGGCGGCGCCCTCCATGTAGAAAGCGGCCCGACCATACCTTCTCGATCTCGGGAGTGCGCGGCAAACGGAAGAAGCTACTCATAGCAGTGAAACCACGGCGGTGGTCCTCGTGAGCCGTCGTACTTGGGAAACGTAGCTTGTGGTTAGCGGCGTTGATGAAGGCGACGGCCTTGTCCCGGCGTGGAGTGTTCTTTGGCGAAGCGGCGTGGTCCGTAGCGAGCTCCTCGCTTATCGGCCATTCCGGGATCGCACATTGTTGACGGCGACGCGTGTGACGGCCCTGGTCGGCCTTCATGGAGGACACCTCGGTGGGCAAAGACCGTGAGTTTGTCATTTGTGGCCACCACCTTAGATTGCATCTCGTTTGGGAGAGTAGGATCTGGGTGATGGAGGCCATAAGGTCATCTATGGTGGTTGGCTTGTTCGTGGTCAGCAGACATGGTGGTGGCGCGAGGGTGGTGGTGGTGTGGTGGTGGCGCCGGGTGGTGGTGGGGCTGGTGGTGGCGCAAGATCAAAAGCTCTGATACCAAGGTGTTGGGGCTAGAAGCTTTATTCTGCGGAGGATAGATTACAAAGAAGAACAAGGAAGAGGAGGAACCCCGATCCTGCGGCAGCTTAAGGGTTATTCTCTTCTTGCCTCTTGTCCGCCTCAGTGCCCTCCTTATATAGCCTTGGTAGGCATCAACTTGGCCCTCAAGATATAAATCTAACTTACCAAAACTCTAACTTAACAGCTATAGAAACTAATCAACTTGACTCCCAAGGTAAATATCTAAATATAGAAACTAACAGATTTATTCCATCAGAAGCGCTAAGCATCGCTCACGCTGCCATCGCTCACGCGCCTCCGCTACCGGCGCTGGTCGACTGGCCGGGCGCTGGTTGGGCCTTCCCAGACTTGGGCCGGCGCTGGTAAGTCCGCCCAATGAAGGTGTCCACAACAGAATCACTGCAAAGGGGCTTGCCTTCTCCTTACCAAATGAAGGACCATGTGGAGGTTCATCCATGTTTGTGATGAGTATTTAACTTTATTTGAGCTAGGTTTGCTCAGATTTGATTTTGGATTTGAAATAGATTTTAAATTGGAAGCATTTTAATGTGTGCCGGCATGATAGGCTTTACGCCGGACCAAGGGAGTTTTGAAACAGAGAGTTTCACATTTACGTCGGAACTAGGATAATTGGTTTTATATTAGCGTCGAAACATGGGATGTTGCAAACAAAGGATGTCACGTTTGCGCCGGACCAAAGGGTGCAAGAATTGCATTTGCGCCGGACCTTTCACGTTTGCGTTGGACCAAGAAACAGAGAGTTTCATGTTTGCGCCGGACCAAGAAATATTGAGTTTCGCGTTTACGACGAACCTTCTTTTTCGCGGCGGACCAACAAACAGAGGATTTCACGTTTACGACGGACCTTCTTTTTCGCAGCGGACCAACAAACAGAGGATTTCACGTTTACGACAGACCTTCTTTTTCACGACGGACCCTTAGGTTGTTGGTTTTTAGAGTTGGAGTAGCCGTCAAGTTAGCTAATTGGTTAAAACCCGGTTGTTAGTGGGTTTCGGGTTAGCCCAATGAGTGAAAGTGTGGGATCAAATCCTAGCTCTTGAAAGTTAGCTTAGGATTGAAGCAGTACATCGAAGGGTGGAAATTGATCCTAGAACACTATAAATAGAGGCGTAGGGGTAGCCTCCTCTTCCTGAAGTTTTAGAGAAGATTTTGATTGCTCATTTACATGAAGTGAGGCTTTGTAAAATCTTCCAAAAAAATACAAAGATCCATTACTTTGTGCAATTTAAATTCAATATTTACTTTTTTGCATTTAATTTCCGCGAGTTGGATTTGCCTCCCCTCCTTCTACTTGCTTTTTGGTTCTTATTGCCAAAGATGAGAGATTGATTGGATGAGTCTTCACTTAAATCATATCCCAATCCTCTAGGCAATTTTGGTTCAAGTTTTTGCGAGAAAACGATCTTTTTGCTTCATAATGATGAATTCTTGGTAGATTGGATTTTGATGATTATTTTCGTGATCTCTAGCTTGCTGTGACTTATGAGAAGGTATCCAAATCCATCTTGATCATCAAAACCCTACGAACAAGTCTAGATGAGAGATTTCGATCTTTGCTTCCTAGAATCGAATTGATTGAAAAAAATCGGAACTTTGACGTCGATTCCTCGAATTGATGGGAGGGATAAGTTCCTGACATCCTAAGAATCACATCTACCAAATTGCATGTGACTCGGAGCTTTAGATTGAAAGTTGCATCAATTTTGCTTTTGAGTTCGTGCTGTTTCAGCACCCTGTTCTCGAGCAGCACTACTGGCCATATACCTGTGGTAGTGCCGGCCTCAAGGGACTTTGCTGATTTTGATCTCCCTAGCTTTCGTACTCCGAGGCGTTTTGTTGATATTTGTCTAAGAGGTGGGAAAATTTTATTTTAGATCATTCACCCCCCTCTGATTGCCATCCTGATTTTTCACCAAACTGTAAGTAACAACAGCCCTTTGTTTCTAGAGTGTTGTACTAATTAAACACTATAATGTTGCATATAAATTATACTCCTCTTAGTCTCCTGATCTCATGATTATATATATCCTGCTTTCATTTGTGAGCAAAATAGCCTGGATTAGAGATCTTGCTAGGAGTATTGTCTGAAACTAATTGTCGAATTACTTTCAGTGTTAATTCTTTGAGTGACAGAAACAAGAAATTTTACAGATATAATATTTAAAGAAAATTCATTCAGGGGCTACTACGAGTACCCAAGTACGAGACAACCATCCAACGACAATAGCCTCTTTGCTTTCAAGTTGAGTTGTTCTTCCACTGCCAAATAGTCCAGTTTTCAGGAAAAAAAGAAGTGTTTCATCAATATATCAGACTATACCTCCACATGTCATAGGTGCATTCATGGTTGCAAAATAGCGACAATAGTTTGAGCTTGTGACAGCATACAGATGTGCAATGCAAAACAAATGTATATATACGTGCACACTAACTAGTAGGAGCAGTTGAGGAGTGCTAGTCAGGTGGTAGAAAGAAACTAAAAGGTGAGGGAAAAACAACCAATGCTGACTTACCACAACACTGCCGATGCCTTCTTCGATGAGGACCTCCAGGTCGCTGACACCCCCCACCGCCTAAAATACACACACACACACAATTATTTGTTTCTCCTTCAAATCCCAATTGATGATTGATTTACCGGTAGTTCTTAATTGTCCATTCGAATCTGCAAGAACCTAGTAAATGATAGGAGTAGGAGTATGCAACCAGATGGTATGAAATGAAGTGACGCAGCGAACCTCGAGAGCCTGGGTGATCTTGGGAATGTCCCTCTCCTCCATGGTGCCCTCGGCCTTGAAGTAGAGGACGAGGGAGTCAGTGGTGTAGGCGGCGGCGGGCGCGGCCACCTCCGCGCTGGCCGCGCGCACCACCTCCAGGCGGCTGCTTCTCCTCCTGCGGCTGGCCACAGCTCCGCCAGCTGCGCAGGACAGCTGGAGAAGGGAGGCGCGGCGAGGGCGGAGGGGTACCGCGGCGGCGGAGGAGGGGAGGAGGTGGGTGGAGGCAGGCGACGACATCATCATCTTCTCCTTCTTCCTCCTCTTATCCTCGCCTGCTTCAGTCCTGGCTAAGAGGGAGATGAGGATTTGGGGTTTGGGAGTGCCAGTTTTTGTTTTGGATAGGGTGTGGGGGTTTGGATTTTGGGCCACTGGTAAAAAGGATCGGGGGCCCAATTAATTATGTGCCCTCAACTATGGGCTTCAGGTTATTCGAAAAACAGCAATGTCCACGTGATAACTCGCGAAAACCAGTACGTATGCCGCGACCGCAGCTGCATCGGTTCACTGCGGGCACTCTTTGGAATTTTTTGTTATTTAATATTTATTTTAAATCTTTTTTTCAAATCTAATCGATGGAAACACAAAATTGCAAAAATAGGCACCCGTCGCCCCAATATGGGGCGATCGCCCCATATTGAGGCGATAGGTACCTGGATGTAAAAAAAGCACTTGTAAAAATGAACACATGAAGGAGTAGATTTACCAACATATTTTGCATCCAGGTACCTATCGCCTAATATAGGCGATCGCCCCATATTAAGCGACAGCCTATTTTTGCAATTTTGTGTTTCTATCGATTAGATTTGAAAAAATGATTTAAAATAAATATTAAATAAAAATAGATTCGCACTCTTTGCGCTTCTCCAGCTCACGAATTCTACTCTGAATCGTCGGTCAGAGGTTTTTCAGGGGAACCGTGAATCGTACCATTGATATAGAATCTAAGATCCTACTCGGTTCCACCAAAAAGAAATATCTCTTTAAAGGTAGTACCTTGTATTTTTAATATTTCTAGATTTTTTAAAACTATACTTGTAGAACTTTTTGTGTTCAAACATGTAGTGCAAAGGAAAGAGCATTTGTTTGTTGTGCATACAAATTATAATGAACATGAGCCAATAAGAAGAAGAAAAATTAAAGGGACATATTCATGTAATTATAATAAATCACTAGAATTTGTAGGATCGAATAGAATTGTATGAAAATTTTGACCACTATCTTACATTTTTTTTCTTGCTAGAATCTTAAAATATGAAGGTTCTACCAAATTAAGTCTCTACGATAGGATTGGATCTGTCCAATCAATTTTGGGTCGTAGAAACGTAGGTTCGATAACCTTGGCAACAAGACAGTATAGCCTTCTTTTGAATTCCCTTGGATGTAGCTAATAGCATTTGTGGAAATCTTACAAGGTATGAAAGTACTCACCTTGTTTGTTGAACATTATTGGTTGAAGAATAGGATCTAGGAATGGGTTACTTTTATGCTTCAAGAATTTGGAGACAACAACGAGGATGAATACTTGAAAAACTCGATTGTTATGGTCTATGTATGATTGTTTGATATTTATTTAATGTACTGAAGGACTATGCGGAGATCCATTCATATTTCTGATAAGTATTTGACTTTATTTGAGTAAGGTATGCTTAGTTTGAGTTTGATTTGAATTGAAATTCAAAAAAAAGCAATTTGAGTTGTGTCAGCTTCAGGCGACACTACGGGTCTTGTGGAGACGGTAGTACCGACTATACGATCGAGATAAGATTTTTGTTTGAGCATGTGTGACGATTTTTACAAATCTTTATTGACATTGCTATGTGATGGGTTTTTCTTGTCTTTGATGGTTGCAAGACGATGAGGCTAGGTCATGGTAAGGAGGAGGATGACCGGGACTAGGCGAGGTGCGTCGGAGGTCCAGACGGTCGAAGATCGGCGGAAGATGATCGGAGATAGAGTCCGGACAAGTCAAGAAGACAAGGAAAGGTGATGATACTAGCTAGATGCCGCGAGGATCGATGAGGGTCGTTGGATTGCTGTCTAGTTGATAGGATACCAGGTCTAAATAATATGCTTTGAAAACCGTGCAAGAAAACCCATTATGTGTGTGGGTTTTGGGTTGCCATCACATGGTTGTGTGAGTTGGTTAATCTTAGCCCTTGGTGGAGTGCTTTAGGGTTGAGGGACTCATCCAAGGGTGGTAGATGGCCCAAGAGTAGTATAAATAGAGGGGGAAGGGTGCCCTCCCTCATATGATGGTTGTAGAGGTTTTTATGCTCCTTTGAGCTTTACCCACCTTGTTGTGAGGCTTTGTAAACCTTCCCTTCCTGCAATGCAAATTATTTTCATTTATTCTTGAATTTACATTATGCATTTAATTTATGTCATAAATTCAGCATTTCAATTCCGTATTTAAATTCCCGCAATTTACTTTCTCGTAATTTGGATTTTGAAGGACCATGTGGAGGTCCATCCATGTTTGTGATGAGTATTTGACTTTATTTGAGGAAGGTGTGCTCATGTTTGAGTTTGATTTGAATTGGAATTCAAAAGGAAGTAATTTGAGTTGTGTTAGCTTCTTGTGGGACTACCGGCCTATGGTTGGCGATAGAACCGACTGATGAATGAGATATGATTAATTGTGAGAATTTGTGATGATTATTGGACAATGCTATGTGATGGGTTTTCCTTGTCTTTGATGGTTGCAGGACAATGGTGCTAGGTCATGGTGAGGCAGAGGATGACCGGGACTAAGCGAGGTGCGTTGGAGGTCCAAACGATCGAAGATTGCCGGAAGATGATCGGAGACGGAGTCCGAACAAGTCAAGAATACTAGCTAGATTCCGCGAGGATCGATTAGGGCCATTGGATCGCGGACTAGTTGATAGATTAGCGGGTCTAGGTAGTATGCTTTGAAAACCGTGCAAGAAAACCCATTATATATGTGGGTTTTGGGTTGACCTTGCATGGCTGTGTGAGGGGGTTAATCGTTTCCCTTGGTGGAGTGCTCTAGGGTTGAGAGACTCATCCAAGGGTGGTAGGTGGCCCAAGAGTAGTATAAATAGAGGGGGAGGGGTGCCCTCCCTCACTTGAGGGTTTGAGTTACTCATTTGAGCTTTGCCCACAAAAAGTGAAGCTTTGTAAACCCTCCATCCAGAAAATACAAATATTTTCTTTATTATTCTTGTGAATTTAATTTGCACATTTACATTATGTCTTTACTTTACACAATTTAAATTCAGCATTTACCTTCCCGCATTTAAATTCCTGCAATTTACTTTCTCGCGATTTGGATTTGCCTCTCCTCCTTCTAATTGCTGTTGATCAAGGGTGTCTTGAGGGTGTTCATGTAGTTTTACATCTCTCTTGCACCCTACGATAGACTAGAGATCAATTTTATATCATGTTGCAAATCTGTCCTGAACTTGTTCTTCGCGCAGAAGTCAGTCTTTGTTTTTTAGAAAAATCTAGAAAAATCCTTTGTAAGTGATTCTTGTTGGAGAAGGTGCATGACTCATATATCTATTTATTTATGGAAAAGTTTTTGAGTCCACTGGTTGCACTGTTTGGGTGCTATGAGGTGAAAACCAAGCCCTAAACTTTCTGATCGAAGTTCTTGACTGTCTGCAATGTTTGATTTTTTCTAATTATTCTACAAGGTTTTTTGAGGTAGTTTTTGGTGGAGTGTTTCAAGACTCGATTGCTCATAGGGAGAAACATTCTCAAAAATTTTAGAGCAACAGAAATCCACCAACCACCTGCTCCAAGTGAGGACAATTCCTGAAAAATCTGCTTTCGCTTTTCTAAAAGAGGCTTTGGTGATTTGGCTTGATCTCTTTTTAAAGCGCATCAACATTTCCTTTTGGTCTACTAACCACAATGAGCAATCAGTCATACAACTGTCGATTCAAAGTTTAGGACACATCTTTTCAACATTAATTTTAGCATGATCAACAAATAACTTTTGTACAATCCCTAAGTCAACATTTTAATATCCCAGTCCATTCAACCAAAAAATAACTCCAACAAGTCAATATAATCTCCACTAGACATATTTCATAAACAAGGCTTCAAAACAGACATTTGTCAAGGACAAAACCCAACCATTCATACAATCATTCCATATTTCTTCATTCTCTGATTACAACATTGTTTTAAATCATTCTATCCACATACTGTATTGAATTATCACTACACCACATACTCCAACTACTTGAAACAAATCTTAGTAAATTAGATCATCCCATTGCTCTTAAAACTTTATTAATAGTAAATTATATATCTTTTCAACCGAAATCTGTACTAGCAATAAAGGAATGTGACCTCATACTTCCAATTATTTCAATAGTTCACAACAACGTACATACTAACTCTAATCAACTTTCAAGTTAAGATCATCTACCATCACGAATACTTTTATCTACCACATTTACTTTTAGCTAAATCGGTAGCTTACATCATCTCAATGTTCTAACCACGCATCACATACTTAAAGTTTTGAACATCCTCTTGGGTCACCTACCCTTGAAATAACAGGGAGTGACCCCAACCTTTAAGGAAAACAACGATTCTCAAGCATGAACAAACACCAATAAATATTTTTCTTTCCAGAAAAAAAATCCCAACCATAAATCATCGAGAAACTCGATTCTCAAATCACCAAAGGGCCATACCCGACCTTTCACATGCACAAGATCTTCAAACCAATCTCAAGATTCATGAAGGAAGATGGATGCAAGGAGAAAAAAACCAAACGATCAACCAATCATTTTCTAATGAAGGCTTAAAACTTAACTCCACCTGACTTATGTTTTTCAAGAAAAACTTCAATAAAATCTTTGAACTCAGAGAATGACAAACACAAGAACAACGCATTTCTTTTCTCTGCAAAGCAACCAACCAAACCGAACGCCAGAATGGTAGTAATAGCAATCAAAAGGGAATCATCACTAATTTCTTCCTCTTTGTCTCCAGCCATCGAAGACAAAAGAAACTAACCCTCTCCACCCACTCTCTAAACTATGTCGCAAAAGACGATGACTCTCACCTATGAGAGGTTCCCAAACCTCAAGGGGTGGCTCTAACTGGTCACAGCCACAATCAAGGCCCTTAACACAACCAAAAGAACAAGGCTGAAAACCTTTTGGCTTAACCAATACACATAAACATATTGATTGAAACAATTATTTCATAAACAAAGCAATATACATCATCAAAGTTAGCATTCAACATCAAAGCTCAAATACAACATTTAAGCGTAATGCAATGATACCCATACCCTTCCTACTGTGCATCGGAGTGTGTCAAGTTTTAAATTAATCAACCAATCCATACCCTTACTACCCTAAGGCCAAATTTTAAATAGTAGATACCTATGACATGTTTCTACTTTTCGAAGTCAACATTTTAATTTACTCTAGAGTAAATTACTAATTTCATACACCATCGACCTAAAGCCCGCTCTGATACCAACTGTAACACCCCATCACCTAACATGACTAGAGTGTCACCAAAACCTTCCTAATTTCTAAAAAAACGACAAAATCTTCCCTACTAAGGGGTTGTTTGGCAGAGCTCCAGCTCCACCAAATTCTTGGAGTTGGTGCAGCTGGGTATTCCTAGCTTCACCAAATTCATGGACCTGGAGCTGTGGGTATATTAAGAGTATTTATGTGGGTCATCTTGTTACATTTTAGAATAAAATTATAAACTTAAGCCACTTTATTTCAGTCTACAAGTTTCAGCTCTGAGGTGGAGCTAGGATTTGGAGCTCTGCCAAACAGGGCCTAAATGGATATCCACTCAGCAGACAAAGAGATCACAAATCAAGCATAAATAATATGGAAGGGTAAATCTAAGCAACAACATACAAACCAAGCCCCTACTCATGATCCATAACCTCACAATTTAATTACAGGACATGAACTCAATAAACATAACCGCAAAGCCACATGACACTTAACAAATACAAAGCCAACTTACTTCTTACTAGAATAGCTCCACTACAAGTAACCCAAAACAACCATTGTCAAAATGTTTCATGAGCTATTAAGATCAGAAGCTATAGGTCAACATGATGAAAATGTGGAGATAAACGTCGTGATTGTGCTACTACTCCCATCCATGCATGCCGGCTTCACTATACCTACAAACATTAAACAACAAGCGTGAGTTCAAAGACTCAACAAAGTGCATCATATCGAAACATATACACACATAATAATAATCAAGATAAATGATAACATTGAATGATAATCGTGCAAGAGTACAAACAACTAGATAATCACATAAGAATATAAACACATTCACTTGAACATTTCTTTGCTTTTAATCATGCCCGTTTTCACCATTTATCACGTTGACCACCATTCATCATCACCAATGATGTGCAATGCGAATATACTTGCATGCTCATATGCACCTTTCATAGCTTATACCGGTATAACTGAGTGCACACTCGTCGGCATGCACCCTCTCATTCCCTTCCATCCCGTGGAGGGGCCTACCTAAGTAGGACTTACTCAAGAGCACTCAGGTCAAGTCACATATCTTTCTCACCGACCTGGCACATGCACTCTGGATTAGTTATATAACTCACTTATTGACCTGGCTCATATGCACTATCCATGATATGAATGCAACATATTCATGATATGAATGCAACATACTCATGATATGAATTCAACATATTCATGATATGAAAGCAACATACTCATGATATGAATGCAACATATTCATTTAGCATTTCTCTTTTATCCATGCAATGCAACATGCATTCACCACAACAATTTCAAGATCTTCAACATAAATAATAAGTATATACTTACATCCATCATCTTATTACTTACATCATCATAAACATAATCATCATCCTATACATACTCATAAACATAACCATAATCATTAGCATAATCATATTCATAGTCACAAGCAAACAACCAACAACCTAACATCATTCTAGTTGATACACTTGCCTCTAACCGTGAGGAGAGGGGTGGCATGAGGATGAAGCCATGCCCGAAGCTACTCCACTTAAAACAAAAATTTGTATTGCATTTCAAAAGCATAAGCTCACAACATTGCAACTATTGCAAGCAGAAATCAATCCCGAACATTAGTTACTAAAATAGTGTAACTCCTAAACGGTTGAACCAAAGTTTGCATTCTCAGTCTCTAAATAGTCATAAGAAGACAATCTACAGTTCCTTCTACAGCCGACCGTCCAGAAAATGCCTCTAAATTGCCCAAAACAACACACAACCGAGACTAACCTCATCAGCAGCTAGCACTGGACAGCCAACACTAAAACAGGCATAACTCCTAAACGGCTGGTCCAAAAATCGATTTTTCAAGCTCTAAACAAACTTATGATCATGATTTACAAATTCTTCTATAGCCAACCTCACAGGAAATGCTTCTATGAATCTCAAAATGCGATCTGAAAATCAATCCAACAAACTGCCCAACTCTGAATTTTCTGTAGGGGTCCACTTCTGGAGAGCACATTCAACTGAGCATAAATAATGCTATACAACTTCAAAATAAGCAAATGAAGACAT
Organism: Rhipidocladum racemiflorum; assembly: GCA_036346355.1. Lineage (NCBI taxonomy): Eukaryota > Viridiplantae > Streptophyta > Magnoliopsida > Poales > Poaceae > Rhipidocladum > Rhipidocladum racemiflorum. Next base: position 42,261,184 of record CM070577.1, on the reverse strand, counting down.
TTTCAGCATCTACATAGAATTTTCCAACTTTTTCTAGGCATTGATAAAGTCTGAATCGGCTTCTAACTATGCTTAAACGACAGGTTTTCCCAACAGCTGCAGGAGCACACAAATTCAGAACAACCGGTAGGAAAAAAGGCATAACTCTTGAACGGCTAAACCAAATTGAGTGATCTTGGTCTCTAATTAAACTTAAGAGTATGATCTACAACTTTCTTTGCAGCCAAACATTCAGGAGAGGCCTTTAAATTGATGTAATCACAGTTCTAAAGTCGACAGTTTGAACAGCCCGAAAATTCAGAATTTCACCCAAACCCTAGGCCACCATTTCCCTTCAAAAACTCCAAATCCAAGAAGCCTTGAGCACCTAAACCAGTAAAAACCCTCCCCTAGTACCACAAGCACACCTCCAAGACCTAAGAATCCTCACCTCCAATGTCTACAAGGAGGAAGAAGGAGGGGGGGCTGCTGCTGCTTGGTTAGTTGGAGAGAGGGGGGTGTCGGCCGGGGAGAGGAGGAAGAGGTGCCGGCTGGGTGGAGGAAGAGAGCGCTTACTGGGAGATAAGGAAGGGGCGTGGGCTGCCTGGGAGGAGCAAAGGAGGGGGTCGAGTGGGGCAGTAAGAAGGAGAGAGGCAGTCGGGTGGGGAAAAACAGGGGAGGGAGAGAAAAAAGTTAGGTAAATATCTTCCGCACACTAAAATTTGAACCCTGCATATCACAGGTAGATCCGCCAAACACCCGAGACCGCCTGCAAGAGGGATCCACACCCAGACGGGGATTTTCAAAGCTTGGAAAAAGATCTACGATATTACACTAACTAGTAATGTGTTTTCGAGTTTGTACAGAAATCTATTTTTTCCTTCTTTTAGCCATAACTTTTTACTCGTAGCTCCGATTAATGAATAAATTTCACCAGTATATTACTACTAACGAGAGGAATAATGTGATATAAATCTCACTAATAAATATCGCATAAATCAAATTTTACTAGAATGAAACATCACTTTCCTACTGTATAAACATCAATTTACTACTGAAATGCATTACGACTGTAATCAGAACTGTTGCCAACTATCTAGTAATGCGTTACTAGTTTGTACACGAATCTATTTTTTTATTTTATCCATAACATTTTACTCGCAGCTTCGATTGATGAATGAATTTCACTAGTAGATTACTAGCGATGAGATGAACTGTATGGTATATGTCTCACTAATAAACGTCGCATAAATCAAATTTTACTAACAAATGAACATCAACTTGCTGCTGTTTGAACATCAATTTACTAGTGAAACGCATTACTACTTAAATCAGAACCACGGCCAACTAACTTGTAATGTATTTACTAGTTTGTACATGAATATGTTTTGTCTTTTTTTTAGCCATAACTTTTTATGCGCAACTTTGATTGACAAACAAATTTCACCATTATATTACTACCGACGAGAGGAACAATATGATATAAATCTTGCTAATAAACGTTTTATAAATCAAATTTTACTACCGACTAAACATCACTTTCTTACTGTATGATCATCAATATACTATTGAAATGCATTACAACTGAAATCAAAACTATTGCTAATTATCTAGTAATGTGTTATTAGTTTGTACACGAATCTATTTTTCTCCTTCTTTTTGACATAACATTTTACTCGCAACTCTGATTGACGAACGAATTTTACCAGTAGATTACTGGCGATGAGACAAACTGTATGATATAAATCTCGCTAATAAACATCGCATAAATCAAATTTTACTACCAAATGAGCATCAACTTGTTACTGTATGAACATCAATTTACTACTGAAATGCATTACTACTTGTCGACGATCGGGGATCGCCGATCGCAGAAATGAGATCACATGGATATGCGTGTGAGGGACCCAAGAACTTGAGTTCGTTCCCCGGGAGATCGATGGCGCTGCTTGCTATGATTTTGTCGAGAAACGGATAGAGGACACCAGGAATTATACTGGTTCGAGCCCCCGAGCAGGGTAATAGCTCTACTCTAGTCTTGCCCTGAGGCGCAGGATTTGATTGTGCATGAGTACAAGCGACCGAGTTTTCCTCCCTTATCTGGGATTTTCTTACGTATATATAGAGATTACAAAGTCTCTCCCCCCGTTTACTGAAGAACGGTCAGGAGTGTTTTTCGGATAGGGTGGGCCTACTTCCATTCCAACCGAATCTTAACCGTTCCCCAGGGGACATGCACACATCCCTTCTTTGCGGATCTTGGCAACTGCCGAGCCTTTGACCCAGCCTCCCCAAGCTACAGGTCCTGGTCGTGTCTTGACCTTCAATCCCCTTGCTCAGGATCACGTAGGCCTTGACCTCGTCGTTGGACAAGAACCTCAGGGCTGAGCATAGCCCTCCAGGTCGGGGTGTGAGCTGGAGTCCGTTGACCGTGCCGTTGATCAGACAGGAGATTCCAGTCCTTGACATCTAGCCCTCGAGGCTCAAGTCTCTCCCTGTTGCCGAAGGGGACCTTGAGCCTGAAAGTCTTTGGAGGGGAGCGCTCCTTATGTCGAAATCTTGGTCCAGCGTTGCGTCAAGTGTTCCAACCTCGATCAAGATCTCCCAGGCCTCGTTAGCCAGACCTGAGCGATGGGGAGACGGTTCAGACGCACCCGCGTCGTTGCCACTTCCCCTCCGGCACAACTTCCCAAGCGTCTTGTCACGCCTTTTGAGGCGCAAGAACTCCCGGTTGTCAGGAGCCAGGTCCCTATGAATGTTGGGATCCCTCGTCTCCCGAGGAACACACCTCCAAACCTTCTGTAACACCCCAAAATTTTGCTTTTCTTAAATTCATGTGTGGTTTGGCACTTTGGTGAATTTTTGGAATTTTCTGGAATTTATTTGGATTTATTTGGAATTTATTTGAATTTATTCCATTTTGAAATAATTGAAGAAATTAATTTTGCAAATAAAATTTTGTTGGAAATATTTTATTTGAGTCCAAAATGATCCAAAGTATTTTCCGTAATTTTTCGAATTTTTACGAGTCATTTGCTATTTTTAATGAATTAAATGAATTCACGGGAATTATTTTAATTATTAAATCGCTGGAAATTCAACTCGGGTCAAAATCTTGTTTATCCGATCGAAGTCGGAACCAGTCGGACTCGAGTCGACCGAGCCACGTGACTCGATCAAACCAAATCAAAACCCTAATCAATCCCAACCGTTGGATCAAGATCCAACGGTGAGATCCGCCAGACGGCCGAGCCAGATCCGCCCGGACCCGATCGCGCCGTCGCGATCGTGGCCGCTGATCGTGCCGTGGGCCGGGCGCGTCGTCGTCTCCGCCGAGACCGAAGCCGGACTCCGCCCGCCGCTGGCCAGCCGTGGGAAACTAGGTTTCCGTGTCCCGCGCGAACGCCGAGGCTATTTAAAGCGTGAGACGTCCCCCGAGGTTGCCCTCATCCTTGTGCACCCGTTTCCCCGAGCCATCTCGCCTGAGCCGCCGCCAGTTGCCCGTGCGAGCTCGCCGTAGTTGGAGGAAGTGACCGCCGCGGTCTTTGCTCGATTCCGCCGCCGTCCGTCGTCTTTCCGAGAAGGAGCCTGAATCCGGAACCACCGTGGCGACGCACCCGAAGGAAGGATTCATCTCGCCGGAGCAACCCCGAAACGCCGTCGGGCTCGTCATCGTTCTCGTCTCCGGTGCCCAAGCCTCGCCGCGCCATCGCCGGACTTCGCGAGCTCGGTGAACCGTCAGATCCAGATCGGACGGTTGAGGTGAGTTCACGTGTCCCCAACCCGATTGGATCTGGACCGTTGGATCAAGATCCAACGGTTCACAATTGCCACGTGCCGGAGTAGTGTTATTATAGGATTAGATCTGGACCGTCCGATCTAAATCGAACGGCCCACGATCAACGAGTAGTTTCAACGTGTTAACCCTGGATCTAATCCGCGCCGTTGATTTTCAAACCAACGGCTGTGATTGCGCCACGCGGTTTCGGGAAGTTGGGACCGACGCGGCCGGCTGGCCCACGCACGCTGCAGGCAGGACGCCGACACGCGGCCCGCGTGTCGAGGGGCTCCGCGATGTCGCCATGTCCCAGCCGAGCGCTGACGTCACCCATGACGTCACCCGTGGGTCCCACATGTCGACCGTGGCCGAAGTCCCACGACGTCCGATGACGTCACCCGAGTGGGCCCACATGTCGGCGACACGCAGAGTCGTGGGCCGAGACCACGGTGGACCCGAGCCGAACGTGGACCGAGTCTATGGATCACCGACGCCACCGACCAATCGAGAAGGCTGCCACGTGTCCTTCTTGGCGCAATAATTAATTTCGAAAAGAAAATGATTTAATAAATCGGTTTGATAATTGATTTGAATTTCAAAACTTCAAACGCTTATAACTTTTGCGTTTCAACTCCGATTTGAGTGATTCAAATTTCTAAATTTGTATAAAATTGAGATCTACCTAAATATGAATTTTATTTAATTTTTGGACTAAAGTTTTTCTCTGTAATATTATTTAATTGGTTATTTAAACTTTAATAAATCATAACTTTTGCGTCTTAACTCCAAATTTGACGATTCCAGTTTCTAAAAATCCAGAAAATTATGTTCTCTCTGTTTATGGATTTTATTTGGAGTTTTGGGATGTTTTTGCCTATTGTTTATTTGGGTATTTGCTATTTGCACGCTTTACGAGTAGACGTTGAAGTGCCGGAGGGATTCGAAGGAGAAGTGTTGACTCAGGATCCAACTCAAGACCAAGAACAAGTACTTTTTGAAGGCAAGTTGTGCTTTGACCATGTTGATCCTATTTCGAAATCTATTTTGATTTAAACTATTGCATGCTAGTTCAATTAGAAAGATACTTTGTTTAAACATGGGGGTTAGATAAATACCAATTTGCTGTATGACACCTTGATTATCTAAGTATGTGCCATGATCCCTTGTCACCCTAGTTGTGGATTACTAGTTGGACATTATTAAATTGCCAACATGGGTTTAGATCGTTGTAGTATATTGCTTAGACCTGCTACGTGCTCATGACATGATTTTGGACAATCAAATGTTAATATTGACTTAATGATATATTGAACCTGTTTTGGAAAAGTATCATGTGATGTTGATGGCACGTGGTGCATGGTAATCAAGCGGGGTTTGATAAATGATTTCACGGGGCATGTGGCAAGAGTAATCAGTGGGCCAGTTGTGGCATTGGGGATGTTGATTTGGTTTTGGGTAGTCTTGCCCTGGTCACTCTAAGGACTTAACCTTGCAAGCCTTTGAACTGGTCATACTTGCAACCACATGGTGGAATGGGACGGCCCTAGTTGACTAAGTCGCTAAGGACTCACTTGTGGAGCCTCAGGGTGTCGATTACACCGTTTGTGTGATTATGGGAGGCGTATCGTGGGTGTGGCCGATACCCATCTAGCAGTGTGTTGGTCCCATACTTCGCCTTGGCTAAGGGAAGGGATGGTGTAGAAACCTGAGCAGGAGAGGACCACTGTGTTGTTTGAGGCTTCCAAAGGCTTTGTTACTGAACTCGCCTTTGAGGTGTTTGACTGTATCTTGTGGGTAAAGTGCATAACCTCTGTAGAGTGTAGAATCTATTTAAATAGCCGAGTCCACTGCATCGACAATGCTCGAATTACAATCAAAGGGTTAGATTTTCTCAAAAATAACGTTGGTTTGAAAAGTGGGTTGGTTTAATAATGAAGATGATGGAAATGTGGTTTAGGATGGGGAAAAATGTTTGTTAAACTTCTTGAAAAGTTATTTATGCTTTACTTATTTCTACTGCTTTCGAATCTACTTTTATTACTTGTCAAAAGTCATTCTTTGCAAATATACCTTGAGCTATTCCTTTGTACCAAGCCATGCATATAGTATATTAGCTTGCATTCTGTGCATGACTTGCTGAGTACCAAGTACTCACCCTTGCCTCAACACAATACCAGTTGAAGAGGAGACTACGCCACTTCGGAGGAGGATTTCCAAGAGGACCCGCCTACTTAGGGATGCGAGCCCGATCATTGCCTGTGGTATCTTTGGATGGCGCCACAGTTTATTTGATTTTCATTTGCTATTATTTTTCTCTGAATAAGTTTCGCCTTGCAAGGCATATATTTGTACCTTGGCCATAAGGTCAAGTAACCCTTTGGTTATTTAAATAAAATACTTTGATAATATCGATGGGTATGATTGTGATATTTACCGATGTTAAGACTGTGTGCACTAGCGCGTTCCTGGACTAGTGCTGAATACACAGAGGGTCCGGATTTGCAAATTCGGGGTCCCGACAGAGGTGGTATCAGAGCCATACTTGACTGTAGGCTCAACCCTAAGCTAGAATGGTCGTAGTGAGGATAAAATCTATTTTCTAAAGCTAAAAATTTGTGAAGACAAGAAATGACATCTCGACTTATCCCCTTCTCTCTTTTCTTGTCTCTTGCTGAAATTTTCCCTTACCTTGTCACAATTTAAAAATTCCGAGTTCTTACGTAAAGCACTCTTGTGACAGATGGAGGAAGAGTTCAACTACGTTGATCTGGGAGTTGGTCACGCCGCGGAACTTTGGCATATGCTTCAGACTCTCGGAGATTTTGAGAAGCCCCAATACCAAGTGGAAGTGATCAGACAAGCGGGATTGATCAAGGCTTGTGACGTGAGGATTGAGGTACCTGCTAGGAAAAAGGGCCCAGGCAATCGCCGATACATCGTGACCGCCAGAGATCTACAATGCAGATGGGTATCCAAGAAGTATCACGGCGCGCAATGCGGCACATTACCCGTATCACGCCAGAGAATTGGAGAGCACGGTGTTCGTTATCATCCGCAAGCGATAACCTTCTTGACCCGAAGGAGATTCAGATGAGGATGCCACGGTTACGGTTGGCACGATTTGTCGTCGCCAGGAGGATGTACTAGATAATACAAGCAAGGAGCTACGGTAAGGCCCGCAAGGAGATCACGACAGAGAAGAAACAGATGGCGGGAAGCTCAAGAGTATGTGGCACACCTTCTACGAAGGATTGACGAGTTGGAGATGACTTATGTACCGGACTGCACTCCGAGCCAAGATTGAAGCTACGAGCCGATCCAGAGGAGTCGAGATCTCGATGAGGACACCGCTTCTTCGACTACCACAGAGGACACGATTCTTTGGACATGGCGATCAAGTTTCGCGCCTATGCCGCAAAGATCCGCATCCAGGCCGTGGAGGTTTTCTCGATGAGTGAGCATAGGTTCTATAGTGAGACTCCTTCGCCGAGTCGCGTCATAGAATAAAGAGTCACCCTTTAGGCGTTAGACTCCAGAGTTAGTTCGATTTGGATTTGCTTTGTTTGTTGAGTGTGCGTTATGTGTTGCAAGGCCCTTAGGCATTGTAAGCGACCATACCAAGTTACTAATAATAAAGTTGGACCTTAAGGCTACACCTTTCGCCCGCATAAGTTCCATATTACTTGTCTATTCTTGTTTCCCTCTCATCTCTAAACCTAGAGCAAATCGACGAGATGGTGAACACCCGTGGAAACTTTGGAAGCAATGGGAGTGGTTCTCGCCACAGAAACCCCAATGATGGAGCACCAGACCGCCATTGATATGCAGAATTTTGGAGCCTTTCTTGCTGCTCGCACTCGGTTGATGCATGCTATGATGCAACAAATGCAGCACGTCCTTTGCTCAGGCCACCGCTAATCAAGTTAATCGGGGACCACGCCGTAACACAAGGCCGCCGTGAGTTCATGAGGACTCACCCACCCACTTTCTTCCGGGAATGCCAATCCATTGGAGGCCGATGATTGGTTAAGATCAATTGAGAGGAAGCTACACATAGCTCAATGCATAGGAAATGAGAAGGTACTCTCGCTTCTCATCAGTTGGAAAAACAACCAGAATGGTGGGAGAACTTACATTGCCACGCAGAGAACCCTCAAGATATCACTTGGGAAGAGTTCACAAATGCATTCGACAAGCGATATCACGTGCTGAAGGAATCATGGACCTTAAGAAGGAGGAGTTCAGAGCACCAAGCAAGGCAATTAGCCGATGGCCGACTACGAACAAGTTCACACGGCTAGCACGCTACGCTTTGAGGATGTAGCGACGGATAAATCCAGGCAGTCTCGTTTTATGAAGGGACTCAACTCGGGATTGCAAGTAGGGTTGATCACCCACACCTTCCCAGATTTCCAAGAGTTGGTGAATAAGGCGCTTATTCTTGAGGACAAGCGCAAGGAACTGGATGAGAACGAGAAGCGCAGGATGCAACAAAGAAGGATCACGCCAGGAACGCATAGCCGCTTGAGGGTTGCACCAAATCAATTCTTGATTCCAACCACGAGAATGCAACAAGGACACCATCCTCAAGCACCAAGACCTGCCAACCGTAACTATCGGACCCCAACCCCGCTAGAAACACTACCCCAGGCGATCGGCAAGAAACAAGGTGAGGCCAGCTACTACAAGCAACGAGCCGACACTTTGCCAACAGATTGTCCAAAGAAGACCGCAGGAGTGACCCGATTCGCTTCAACCTAGGAACCACCCCAACTAGGGCGCCCGACACAGGAGCCACACCCTGCATCGTGGTGAGAGGCCGAGTCAACCATGTCACCGCAGATGCACTGCGAAATGCTACTGACGTCGTCTTGGGTAAGTTACTTGTTAACTCGAAGACTGCAATTGATTTTGTTTGATTACGGAGCTTCGCATTCGTTTGTTTCGCAAGGCTTTGCTACTAGAAATGATTTGAGAATTGCAAGACTTAAGTGCATGCTTTTAGTTCAAACCCACAGTTCCAGAACTCCGAACGGAAGTAGGATGTTCCGGGTGAGAATACTAATAGATGGAATAGAGTTCCTAGCAAACCTTATAATTTTGGAGACCTGCACCTTAGATGTTATATTGGGAATGGATTGGTTATCCAAGCACAAGGTCAGTATTGGATTGTGGACGAAGGACTATCTCGCTTGAGAGCAGTGTGGGAAGAAAGTGGAATTTCGAGCCACTGCGATTAGAGATGGGACAGTTGATGGTTAACAGTACCAAGGCAATCAGCATAGAGGATGTCCCAAGAGTGAATGAGTACCTAGATGTTTTTCCCGAAGACCTACGGTATGCCGCAGACGAGGGACATAGAGTTTGTGATAGAGCTTGTACTGCACAAAGACCGATAGCAAAGAGACCCTATCGGATGTCTACCGAGGAGTTGGTAGAGATGAAGAAACAGCTAGAAGAGTTAATGGAGAAAGGATTTATCGGACCAAGTTAGTCGCCGTGGGGAGCACCGATTTTATTTGTCAAGAAGAAGGGCGGGAGTTTCGGGATGTGCATTGACTACCGTGCACTCAATGAAGTCACCGTGAAGAATAAGTATCCGCTACCCAGATTGATGATTTGTTTGATCGATTAAGAGGAGCCGAGTTTTCTCCAAGATTGATCTCGAGATCGGGATACCATCGCTTGAAGATCCGATCGAGGATATTCAAGGCGCATTCTCGTCAAGATATGGACATTACGAGTTCTACGATTATGTCCTTTGGGCCGATTTAACGCATGCCAAATTTATTTCATGAATATGATGAATAAGGTGTTCATGGAATATTTGGACAAGTTTGTCGTCGTGTTTATAGACGATATCCTAATCTACTCTAAGACAGAGGATGAACATGCCGAACACTTAAGGCGAGTTTTGGAAAAGCCGAGGAACAAAGCAACTTTTCGCCAAGTTCAGCAAGTGTGATTTTTGGAAGGACAAGGTGGAGTTTCTTGGACATGTAATGACTGCAGAAGGAGTCGCCAGTAGATCCAAGCAAAGTAGAAGCCGTGTTACATTGGGAGCAAACCAAGACTCGTGACCCAGATTCTGAGTTTCCTTGGAATGGCAGGATACTACCGCCGTTTCATCGAAGGCTTTTCGACAATTGCGAAACCTCTTACGCATCGAAGAAGGAGAAGAAGTTTGCATGGGCGCTTGAGAATGTGAGAAAGGATTTCAGAGGTGAAGAAGCGATTGACATCGGCCAGGTGTTAGTTCTACCGGATGTTGCTCAAGGCTTCGATATTTATTGTGACGCATCGCGCCAAGGACTTGGATGTGTGTTGATGCAGAACGGAAAGGTTGTTGCTTATGCATCAAGGCAGTTGAGGCCGCATGAGGAGAATTACCCGACACATGACCTAGAGTTAGGCTGGCCGTAGTGCATGCCTTGAAGATATGGCGTCACTATCTCGATCGGAAACAGATGTGAAGTATATCACGGATCATAAGAGCCTTAAGTACATATTCACCCGATCGGATCTGAATATGAGGCAGAGGAGATGGTTAGAGTTGATCAAAGACTATAATGTTGGAATCCATTACCATCCCGGGAAGGCCAACGTAGTAGCCGATGCCCTGAGTCGGAAAAGCCATACCGTGAGTACGTTGCTAGCCACAAGTCAGGATGAGTTATGTGAGGATTTTCAGAAAATGAAGATTGAGGTAGTACCTAGCGGATTCTTGGCCGCATTAGAAGTAAAGCCTACCTTAGAGGACCAGATCCGAGAAGGACCAAGGATGATGACAAGATCCGCAGGATTAAGTCCATCAAGGAGGAAGGCAAGGCAGAGGACTTCAAGTTGGATGAGCAAGGCACGTTGTGGATGAAGGATCGCATTTGTGTGCCTAACAAAAAGGAGTTAAAGCAACTGATTCTGGAGGAAGCCCATGACTCTAAGTACTCAATTCATCCTGGAAGCGCCAAGATGTATCGGGATCTGAAGGAGAGATTCAGTGGCCGAGTATGAAGCGTGAGGTTGCCGAGCATGTTGCCTTGTGCGATGTATGCCGAGAGTCAAGGCAATGCATCGAGAGACCAGCGAGATTGCTACAACCGCTGAAAATACGAGTGGAAGTGGGAGGAAATCGGAATGGATTTCATTACCGGTTTCTTGTCAAGACTCAAGGAGGTTATGACTCCATATGGGTTATAGTGGATCGCTTGACTAAAGTAGCCCATTTTATCCCGTGAAGACCACTTACTCGGAGATAAATTAGCATAATTATACATGATCAGGATTGTCTGTTTGCACGGAGTGCCAAAGAGGATTGTATCGGACAGAGGTACCCAATTTACCTCAAGGTTCTGGAATAAGTTGCATGAAGCCATGGGAACCCGTTTGAACTTCAGTACAGCTTATCATCCACAGACGGATGGACAAACCGAAAGAGTCAACCAGATTCTGGAGGATATGTTGAGAGCTTGTGCATTAGCTTATGCTACCTCTTGGGATAAAAGTTTGCCGTATGCCGAGTTTAGTTACAACAATAGTTATCAAGCTAGTTTACAGATGTCACCTTTTGAGGCCTTTGTATGGTCGACCACTGTCGGACGCCATTGAATTGGAATGAGACCGTGGCGCCGTGTCTTTGGGCCTGATATTCTTCAAGAGGTGAAGAAGCGGTCGCTATGATTAGGGAAAGGTTGAAGATAGCTCAATCTCGATTGAAGAGTTATCTTGACAATCGTCGCCGAGATTTGAGTTTTGAACCAGAAGACTTTGTATACCTCAGAGTTACGCCTCTCAGGGGAGTTAAGAGGTTCCATGCCAAAGGGAAACTCGCACCCCGTTATGTTGGACCATTTAAGATTTTGAGTCACAGAGGCGAAGTTGCCTATCAGCTGGAGTTGCCACGATCGTTGGCGAGGAGTGCATGACGTATTCCATGTATCCTATTGAAGAAGTGTCTCAGAGTTCCCGAGAGCAGACACAGATTAGAATCAATTGAGTTGCAAGAGGATTTGACTTATAAGGAGTATCCGTGAGGATTACGGACACAATGGATCGAGAAACTAGAAACAAGTCAACCCGTTTTGTAGAGTTCGATTGGAGCAACCATGAAGAAAGCGAAGCGACTTGGGGCCAGAAGAGGATTTGAAGAAAGAATTTCCAAACCTATTCTCAGAGTGAGCCACGAATCTCGGGGACGAGATTCTATTAAGGGGAGGTTTGTAACACCCCAAAATTTTGCTTTTCTTAAATTCATGTGTGGTTTGGCACTTTGGTGAATTATTGGAATGTTCGGGAATTTATTTGGATTTATTTGGAATTTCTTTGAATTTATTCCATTTTGAAATAATTGAAGAAATTAATTTTGCAAATAAAATTTTGTTGGAAATATTTTATTTGAGTCCAAAATGATCCAAAGTATTTTCCGAATTTTTCTGAATTTTTTAAAGTCATTTGATATTTTTAATGAATTAAATGAATTCACAGGAATTATTTTAATTATTAAATCGCTGGAAATTCAACTCGGGTCAAATCTTGTTTATCCGACCGAGTCGAACCCGAGTCGGACTCGAGTCCGACCGAGCCACGTGACTCGATCAAACCAAATCAAAACCTAATCAATCCCAACCGTTGGATCAAGATCCAACGGTGAGATCCGCCGTCTGGGATTCGGCCAGATCCGGCGGACCGATCGCGCCCGTCGCGATCGTGGCGGTTGATCGTGCCACGTGGGCGGTATGCGTCGTCGTCTCCGCCGAGGCCGGCCGGACTCCGCCGCCGCGTCGCCGCCCGTAGGAAACTAGGTTTCCGTGTCCCGCGCGAACGCCGAGGCTATTTAAAGCGTGAGACGTCCCCGAGGTTGCCCTCATCCTTGTGCACCCGTTCCCGAGCCATCTACTTTGAGCCGCCGCCCGATGGCCCGTGCGAGCTCGCCGTAGTTGGAGGAAGTGACCGCCGCGGTCTTTGCTCGGTCCGCGCCGTCCGTCGTCTTCCGCCAGAAGGAGCCGAATCCGGAACCACCGTGTGACGAGACGCACGAAGGAAGGATTCATCTCGCCGAGCAACCCCTAAACGCCGTCGGGCTGCTCGTCATCGCTCTCGTCTCCGGTGCCCAAGCCTCGCGCGCCATCGCCGGACCAGCGAGCTCGGTGAACCGTCGAGATCCAGACGGACGGTTGAGGTGAGTTCACGTGTCCCCAACCCGATTGGATGCGGACCGTTGGATCAAGATCCAACGGTTCACAATTGCCACGCGTCTTGGGAGTAGTGTTATTATAGGATTAGATCTGGACCGTCCGATCTAAATCGAGCGACCCCGATCAACGAGTAGTTTCAGCGTGTTAACCCTGGATCTAATCCGCGCCCGTTGATTTTCAAACCAGCGGTGTGATTGCGCCACGTGTCGGGAAGTTGGACCGACGCGGTCGGCGCTGGCCCACGCGACGCTGGCGTGTGACGCCGACACGCTGGGCCCGCGTGTCGAGGGCCCGCGATGTCGCCAGAAATGCCCCAGCCGGCGCCGACGTCACCGTGGCGTCACCCGTGGGTCCCACATGTCGGCACCGTGGTGAGTCCCGCCGACGTCGGCGATGACGCGTCACGAGTGGGCCCACATGTCGGCGACACGTGAAGTCGTGGGCCGAGTCCACGGTGGACCCGGCCGGCGTGGACCGAGTCTATGGGCCGGTGGCGTCGGCCGACCAATCGAAGGCTGCCACGTGTCCTTCTTTGGCGCCAATAATTAATTTCCGAAAAAGAAAATGATTTAATAAATCGGTTTGATAATTGATTTGAATTTCAAAACTTCAAACGCTTATAACTTTTGCGTTTCAACTCCGATTTGAGTGATTCAAATTTCTAAATTTGTATAAAATTGAGATCTACCTAAATATGAATTTTATTTAATTTTTGGACTAAAGTTTTTCTCTGTAATATTATTTAATTGGTTATTTAAACTTTAATAAATCATAACTTTTGCGTCTTAACTCCAAATTTGACGATTCCAGTTTCTAAAAATCCAGAAAATTATGTTCTCTCTGTTTATGGATTTTATTTGGAGTTTTGGGATGTTTTTGCCTATTGTTTATTTGGGTATTTGCTATTTGCAACTTTACGAGTAGACGTTGAAGTGCCTGAGGGATTCGAAGGAGAAGTGTTGACTCAGATCCAACTCAAGACCAAGAACAAGTACTTTTTGAAGGCAAGTTGTGCTTTGACCATGTTGATCCTATTTGAAATCTATTTTGATTTAAACTATTGCATGCTAGTTCAATTAGAAAGATACTTTGTTTAAACATGGGGTTAGATAAATACCAATTTCTTTGTATGACACCTTGATTATCTAAGTATGTGCCATGATCCCTTGTCACCCTAGTTGTGGATTACTAGTTGGACATTATTAAATTGCCAACATGGGTTTAGATCGTTGTAGTATATTGCTTAGACACACTTTCGTGCTCATGACATGATTTTGGACAATCAAATGTTAATATTGACTTAATGATATATTGAACCTGTTTTGGAAAAGTATCATGTGATGTTGATGGCACGTGGTGCATGGTAATCAAGCGGGGTTTGATAAATGATTTCGATCGGGGCATGTGGCAAGAGTAATCAGGTGGGCCAGTTGTGGCATTGGGGATGTTGATTTGGTTTTTCGGGTAGTCTTGCCCTGGTCACTCTAAGGACTTAACCTTGCAAGCCTTTGAACTGGGTCATACTTGCAACCACATGGCTGGACTGGGACGGCCCTAGTTGACTAAGTCGCTAAGGACTCACTTGTGGAGCCTCAGGGTGTCAATTACACCGTTTGTGTGATTGTACGGGGGAGCGTATCGTGGCTGTGGCCAGATACCCATCTAACGGTGTGTTGGTCCCATACTTCGCCTTGGCTAAGGGAAGGGATGGTGTAGAGCACGAACCGGAGAGGACCACCTGTGTTGTTTGAGGCTTCCGAAAGGCTTTGTTACGGGAACTCGCCTTTGAGGTGTTTGACTGTATCTTGTGGGTAAAGTGCATAACCTCTGTAGAGTGTAGAATCTATTTAAATAGCCGAGTCCACGGTACTGGACAATGCTCGGGAATTACAGTCAAGGGTTAGACTTTCTGAAAATAACGTTGGTTTGAAAAGTGGGTTGGTTTAATAATGAAGATGATGGAAATGTGGTTTAGGATGGGGAAAAATGTTTGTTAAACTTCTTGAAAAGTTATTTATGCTTTACTTATTTCTACTGCTTTCGAATCTACTTTTATTACTTGTCAAAAGTCATTTCTTTGCAAATATACCTTGAGCTATTCCTTTGTACCAAGCCATGCATATAGTATATTAGCTTGCATTCTGTGCATGACTTGCTGAGTACCAAGTACTCACCCTTGCCTCAACACAACACCAGTTGAAGAGGAGACTACGCCAGCTTCGGAGGAGGATTTCCAAGAGGACCCGTCTACTTAGGGATGCGAGCCCGGTCGGTTGCTGTGGTATCTTTGGATGGCGCCCACAGTTTATTTGATTTTCATTTGCTATTATTTTTCTCTGAATAAGTTTCGCCTTGCAAGGCATATATTTGTACCTTGGCCATAAGGTCAAGTAACCCTTTGGTTATTTAAATAAAGTACTTTGATAATATCGATGGGTATGATTGTGATATTTACCGATGTTAAGACTGTGTGCACTAGCGCGTTCCTGGACTAGTGCTGAATACACAGAGGGTCCGGATTTGCAAATTCGGGGTCCCGACACCTTCTATGATTCCAAATCCCCCGGGGAAACCGCTCCTCTTCCTGCCCAAGAACTACCTTTCTTCTCCAGCACAAAACCTCGTGAGTTCCCATGGCCAAGTTCGCGAAGAGCACGCTGACCGTGGCAAGGATGAAGGAGCTCGAGGAGTCGGGGCTCCTGGACTCGACGTCTTGGCGGTTGCCTGGAGCGGAGACCGAGCCGTAGCCCCAAGAGGACGAGCTCGTCAGCACCGAGCAGTACATGCTCTTCGACCTGCAGAAGCCGGAGAGCGACTTCCTCGGCTCAGTTCTCGCCCAATGCGAGATCGAGCTCATCAACCTGGTGCCCAACTCTGTCCTCTTCTCTCACCTGTGCGAGGGGTTCCTGGGAATCGTCCCCTCCCCCTCGCTCTTCTTTCGCTACTTCCCCCTGTTTCGCATCGGGAAGGACCCCGTAGTCGGGTGCCTTTACTTCCGTCTACGGCCAGGGCTCCCTTGGTCCTTCTTGTCATTCCGACCTCGCGACTCCTTCGGTCCTTAGTCTGAGAGGTGGTTCTACCTGAAGAGGGTAGAGGACGGCACCCTTGCCTACGACGGGTCCCCCATCACCACCAAGCATCAGACCCGGAGTCGGGCGACCTGGAGACGGACCAAGATGACATTGCCATGATCCACACCTGTGCCACGCGCGGCCTCATTGGGCAGGCCATCACCAGCAACTTCTTGCAGAACCAGGTGTGCCCTCTGCGAAAGAGGCTTCACCCGTTCTTCGAGATCGTGGGACGAGATGACCCCACCCACGAAGCCCCCGTCGGTAAGTGTTTCTTGCCCAAAGAGGCCTCCGTGAGCTAGGGATTATTCGCGCTTCATCCCCTACCATTCTTTTCCCGACTTCCTCATGGCTTCCAGCAGCACCAAAGGAGTCCTGGGTTACCGCCCGGATGAACGAGATGTTCGGGAAGTGTAACATCCCCAATTTCGGTCTTCTGTCAAAATCTAATTTAAACTAATTAAATTCAAAATTTGTATTTTCCTCGGTGTTTAGATTAACCTGGCATCTCTATCCTTCCGAAATTGGAGTTCAATCTTCCTTCGTCCGAAAAATCGAATTTTCGCATTCCGGTCCGTACCTAAAATTCCACCAGAGTTCCAAAATGCTCCAAAAATCCTGAAAACTATTGCATTAGGTTCCAAATATTCCAAAAACATTTCGGGAATTTTCCCAAGATTTTTGGAAACCCGCTGGTATTTTATCGCTACGGCCGAACCGCCGTTCATCGTCAAATTCGTCGTCTCCGTTAATGCTCTTCAAGATCCGACACCACCATTGGATTCGCATCATCGACACCTTTCCAGGGCTTACCTTCTTCCATCCCGCCACCCCTTCCATTGCAAGTTCCCCATGTTCAAACCCTAGGTTCAGTGAGCTCTGTTCTGGATGCCTAATTCGCGATTTACTGTAGCTATAGTAATTTTTCCTTTTTCCTAGGATTTTCTTTCCAATTCGACTTCGAACGCTCATATCTTTTCCGTCCGAACTCCGATTCACTCCTCAAATTCCTAAATTCATCTAAATTCAAGATCTACCTGCCAGTATAATTTTTATAATTTTTGGATTTTATTGTTATTTATTCGTTGTACCGTTTTGCGCGTAGCCGAGGATCCCGCCGAGTTCGCCAACCCCGCCGCCGAACTTCAAGGTTCCGAGACCTTCGCTGCGCACTAAGGCAAGTCTCCTTGATGCATTTTGATCCCATGGTTGCAAATATTTTACAATGTTTTATAACATGCATTGCTATGTTTATAATCGTATGTCAAATATAGGTGGTTAGTTATTTCGAATTACTGTCAACCCCTTGATTATTGTTATCCATATTTATTTGTAACCCTAGGATACTTTACTATGTCATGCTTGAATAATATTGTGACACCTGTTGATTAGTACGGTAGTATGCTTAGTTGCAAAGTGGATTAAACTGACCCATGTGTGGGATTATAATAAAGTTATGATTTGAAATGTGATTTGGGAATATTAGCAAAGTATTTGCTACTGTTTTTATAAAATAAAAATAAAATAAAAAATAGTTTGGACTTGGGTGGAATGGAATGTCGGGCGGGTGCGAATAGAACACTAGTTTTCATTGTGCAAGTACCGCCCCAAGTCAATTAAGGACCGACGCTTATGACTGTTCTCATTCTAAGCATTAACGTACAACCACATGTCAAAGTGGGCACGACCTGGCTGAATAATTTGTAGAAACCTAACTTAGACTCATCAGTTGATGGAATGTGAGTGCCAAATAGAGGCAAGACTGTTTTTCTCACACGGTGCAAGAGTGGGCTTCTGTACTGTGTAGATAGAACCCTAAACGCAGTGAAACCTCAGCGGGTGAGTCGAGTTAGGCGTATACATTGTAAAGGCCTTGTCATGATATCTCTGCCGACACACCAAAGGAAGTGTGTTAATCGCGTGGCATTAAGAGAATATCATGTCTTGTGGGTAAAGTTGTACGCCTCTGCAGTGTTAAAACTATTCGAATAGCCGTGCCTACGGTCAAGGGCAAAGCAAAGAATGCTTTCATAATGGTAGACTTGGTTTTGGTTTTAAAAATAACTGATGTTTTGTTTTTGGATTCGAGAGTGGTTAGAACTCTCGGATGTTTCATTGGCAGATTGAACCAATAAGGTAGATGGAACCTGTTTTGATCCTGACGGATAGAGTCATGAGTTGGTTTACCTTAATATTTTAAATGTGGCAGATAGAGCCTTTATACTAGTGATGGTGGATAGAACCTTCACTAGACTATTAAATAATTCAATTGCTAAAATAATTGTTAAAAATGTGCTTTGTGAAAATGATTATTAAGTATGGTTTGATAAAACTTGGCTTTATGCAAAAGAACCATAATAAGCCTTCCTTGGAAAACCCTTCATGTGCATACTTTCCCAGCTTGCTGAGTACTTTTGTACTCACGTGCTACACAAACTTTGTCATCAGAAAATTATCAGGATGCAATTGAAGACGGTGAGTTCTACGTCGAGGAGTACAATGAAGGACGCCAGGATAACTGAGCGCTCATTCCTAGTCATCGCATGTGGTGTTATTTGGATTTTACTATTTGTTGTTTTATTTCCACTGCCGTGAACTCTGGTAATGTGACCTTATGTTGTAATAGATAACCATGTGACTGGTACTTTATATTTATGTTGTTATTTTGTTCTGTTCGGTAATGATTCATCACTATCTGACTGTGTGTACTAGCAACTGATCTGGGACTAGTACAGAAATACACAGGAGATTCCGGGTAGCCGATCCGGAGTCTCACAGGAAGGCAGCCCTCGACTACACCCTGGACAATCCCATCCCAAGGAGCGTGCTGCATCGAAGCACCAAGGTAACTCCTCCCGATCTTAGATTCTCACCCGAGGTATTTCGAGCTCATGCCAATCCCGAGCGTGCTTGCAGGACGACCAGGAGTTTCGTGGGGCTGTGAGGCAGATGTTGCCCTTGGCCGGGATAGGCAGAGGCAAGAAGGCGGGCAAGAGGCCGCCTCCGGACGTCCCGAGCGGCAATACCCCGAAGAAGCCCCATGTCGATTGGGGAGTTAGAATGGTGGTAAGCCTCCCTTACTTGCTCCCAGATCGTTTTATTTCTATGCCTCCCCAATTTTACGACCTTTTCTTTGTTCGTGCAGCAGCAACAAGCAGTAGCGGCTGTAGCAGCAATTGGGACCTTGAGCCCGTCAGGGGCTTCAGGCTCCCAAACCCGGGGTTCGGGACCCAATCCTCCTGCGGCCCTGAGACCCTCCCGATCACCGGCACCAGCGGCACGAAGTGCCCAATGCCCGACCTCGAGGAGAAGACTCGACACTCAGGTAAGCATACGAACTTATCCTGAGTTCTTGAGACTTTCCCCGTTCGGTTCTATTAATATGCCTATCTGTAGACATTGTGGGCTCGAGCCCATTCACAACCCAGTTTGACGATGGCTATCGTTCAGGGCGAGTCGGAGTCCGAGGAGGAGGGGGCCGACTTCCAACTGGTCCGCCGACCTCGGTCGCTCGGGGTCCAAGCATCTGGAGGATCCTCCCAGCAGAGTCCGCCCAACCTCCCTGGACTGGCCCCTTCAACCGAAGTCATGTCGTCGGGCCAAACCAGGGGCGTCCCGGAGGTCAGGGACTCTGAGACCGGGACTGCCGAGACGGGGGAGGCTGAGGTCGGGGCAAAGGGAGGAGCCGCCAAGGTGGACGAGCTCAAGGTCGAGGTCCTCGAGGTTCGTGTCGCTGGGACTGGCGTTGCTGCGGTCGATCCCGAGGTCAAAGTCCTTGAGGTCCAGTCCGAGGTCGAGGAGCTGCCGGCCAGGACCTCCTAGGCTATTGGCGCCGAGGCTGACCTGGTCGTAGAGGGGGTTCTTCCGGCAGTGGGCCCCCGCAACTCTCCATCGACCAGCGAGGGCGACCTTCCCCTTCCCAACGTCGCCATGGGGGCCGAGGACACCCCAACCCGGGACGCCGAGTCCGACCGAGACGGCGGCGAAGGCCATGAGGCCCAAGTGACCTCGGGGCCTAGCGAAGGGGATCAGGCGGGTCCTTCGTTTGTCCAGGCTGGGTCGGAGGGGTAGGGCGCGTTTGGGGCCATAAGAAGCAAGAACGTCGGCCCCTTCCGCGCTGCCTTCGAGAACAGGCTCGCCCAGGTACGAGTTGCCTCACCCTTGCTTTGCCATTTCTCCCTTGCTTCTATTCTCCCTCGACTTTTGCGTGCTTACTCTTTGTCCTCTTCAAGCAGTGGATCACGTTGCCCAGGGACTCCAAGGTCTCGAGGAGCACGTGGGTGTAGTGTGGACCCTACTGAACTCATTCGAGGAGCGGGAGGACCACCTGGCGCAGATCGAGGGGACCCTCGAGGTCAAGCGAGGCGTGGCCCAGCAGAGGACGGAGGCGGACGCGGCCAAGCTCACCACCCTTCGAGGTACCATGAGAGCCCTCGAGGCCTCTCATGCCGCCGAAGCAAAAGCGGCTGCGGACACCGAGCACGAGCACGGCTTCTGAGCTGTTGAGGATGAACATGCCAGGTCATCCCGAGCACTTGAAGCTATCCGGTCCATGGAGGTCGAGCGCGCTGAAGTTGCCAAGCTCCTGGAGGCCGAGCGTGCTAGGGTGGAGGAGCTCCAGAAGCAGCTTGCCGAGCAAGCTGCCGTGCCGGCCAAAGCCTCGGTCGAGCTCGAAGCGAAGGTCGCCGAGCTCGAGGAGAAGCTTGGGAGGGTGATGAAGACCGCCAAGACCGCCCTGGCCCAACTTCAAGAGGAGCGGGGCCGTTTCGCCAGCTCGGCCATCGATACGCTCGGTCTCCAATGTGAGATCACCAGGCTGAGGGCCAGGGTTGCTGAGCTCGAGCAAGAGAAGCTTGCCCGTGAGATGTCAGATCTGTAAATAGGGATTTTGTAGTTAAGTTTGTACTCGTAGGAAGATGTAATGAAAGAAACAGAACACTGGAAATCGCATGGCTGGTTATGGCATGTAATGCATCTGTGATTGAGCTTGTTTATGATCGGGTGTTGAGTACTTAGCTGTTCGTAGGGGGGTTCCTCCTTTATCTAACCCCTAATGCGAGCGATGTCGTGTAGGAGGTCGAGCACAGTTAGAGCCCGCGGTCGCCCACCCCTGACGCTGTTGAAGTCGAGCGAGGCATCGAGCGCAAACCAGATCCGAGGTCCAGCTCCCAATGTGGTCGAAGTCGAGCGAGGCATCGAGTGCGAACCAGATCCGCGGTCCAGCCCCCCGATGCAGTCGAGGCCAAGCGGGGTCGGACTTGAGCGTAATAAAAGTTTCCACCCCCGCGTTGCTTTGATTTTTGTGCGTGACGTGTTGGAGCGGCTGGTATCTTGGGAATTTGGGAATGACATCAGCGAAATGTCTATTTCCCATGCGCCTTGACTTGCTTTAACTCCCTTAAATAGATGTGACCGGCCGTGATCGCTGTCATTCACCTCCCTCCTGCACTTCACCTTTTGCCCCTTTCTTCTCTCCTGTGCTTCGTTCTCATGGCTGCTTTTGCCCCGCGTTCTCCCTCCATGATCAACATCTCGTCAGACGACGAGATCGACTGGGAGGCCCTCAAATGAGAGGCGGAAGAAGAAGAGCAGCAATTGAGGATGGAGGTGGAGGGGCAAGGGGGTCGCCCCCTTAGCAATTCCAGCGCCTTCTCCGAGTGGGTGCCTTTGCCGCCAGAGAGGAAGAAGGAGCTGAACGCGCCTCCTCATCTACCGCCTCTCAACACGGTGCGGCAACAGGAGGGTGCAGCGATGGCCATTCAGCGCTGAGTTTCGTCTCCCTCCAACAGTCTGGGGTCTACCGACGCGTCGAGGCCTGCACCGGTGATGCTGCTGTTCTCCTCGCCGCCGGGTAATCAAGGAGCTCTTGGTCCGCCGGGTAATCAAGGAGCTCTTGGTGGTCCCTCTGGCCTGTTTCAAGGTCGGAGGGGAATCCCCGGAACTATATCGAGCTCCCGTCGAATCCCATGGACCTCCAAGTGCGACGACAACCAAAAGGCCGAGTAGCTCATAAGGTTTCTATATGTACCTGGAGAGCCTTATCAATGTAAATTATATGTATAAAAGTTCAGCATTTTTTACTTGATGCAAGTCGTGCATGGGTCTTCCTAATTTGATTGGCGTCACGGTCGAAGGTAGATGATCGTGCTGATTAAGGTCGAGCCGTCTCGGTCGCCCAATTGAGACCTTCCTTTGCAGGGCTTATTGAGTTAAATAGGCGCCCTGTAGTCGCTGGGCCAAGCGGAGTTGTCTTTGAGCATAAGTGGAGCCCTATGCCCAGCCCCGAGTGAGACCTCGGGCAAAACCTACTTTTAAGACCTGCAAAGTTGTTTAAAAGTATAAAGAGAGTAGACGTGCACCCACACTACCCTAAGTGTTGACTTCAGTTTGATCCTGCAACAGGGGGGAACGATGACACGACAAGAATTGGTTCACTGTCGTCCTGACCCCTGGAGGAAAATTTTCAAGTTAAAGCACTTAGAATGGCTTGTGAGCACGGATCTGGCCTGATGGGCGCGCAAGTAACGAAAGTCGAGCAGAGATCATAGAAAATGTCGCTGATCTTTATTAAAACTCGTAGGGCAGAAAGAGGTTACACGTGGAACTTTCGAAGTTGATAGATGTTCCACGAGCTCGCGAGCTCTCTGACATCGGGTAATGCCAGCCGATAAGCCCCCGTGCGATCTGTTGAGACGACTCTGTAGGGGCCCTCCCACTGTGGGGATAACTTGTTGATGTTGGACGTTGTGAAATCATGTGCTGAAAAATTGGCTTAGAATTGAATTTGCAAATGTGCAGGTGCATGTGCTTGACAATTTGACAAGAAGCAGTAAGTTTCGCTTTTGCGCCGGACCAAGATCTCAAGAAACAGTAAGTCTCCCATGTACGACGGACAAAGTTTTTGGGTCTGTCGTGAACGTGTTTTTGAGCTCATGAGTCGAACTCAATCTTCCAAGAAACCAGTAAGTTTTGCATGTACGGCGGACAAACTTCTTTGGTCAGTCGTGAATGCATTTTTTAGGGTTTCGTTCGGACCATGTTGTTTTTGAAACCGAGCGTGGCACGTTTACGCCGGACAAGATTTTTTGTCCGTCGTGAACATGAATTTGAAAGCGTTTTTGAACCAAGACTTTTGCATGTACGACGGATCGATTTTGGTTGTCCGTCGTAAACATGTTTTGGCCGGAATGTTTTCTTTTGGAACCGAGAGTTTCCCTTATACAACGGACAGACTTTGTTGGTCCGCTAGAATCAAGCTTTCTAGGGTTTCACTTGGCATTTGCGCCGGATCGTTTTGTTTGTCCGTCGTGAACGTGTTTTGCTCAATTAGGGTTTTGAGCAGAATTGAAATAATTTGAATTTGAGATTATGAAATTTGTGATGATTTCATGATGCTTCTTTTGAAGTGGACTTTATGCAATGCTCATGTGAGTAGTTGCATGGATTGATGTGAGTCAAGTCGTGGACTTGTGCTCGGAGTTGTTTTAGATTTGTTCATGTGCGTATTGCTCGAAGACGAATGTGGTCGATGACGGACCGGAACTAGGTTCATGGAGGAACCGAGGTTCGACTAGGTTCAGGAGGAACCGAGGTCTTGGTGGTCAAGGATGTCATGCGGGACGTTCGGGCTAAGAGAATGGTGCACATGAAGAATGGTTAGTCACGTGAGAATGGCAGGAGGTCATTCGCGTGCAAGTGTTAGTCACGTGAGTATGGCAGGTGGCCATACGCGTGCAAAGTGTTAGTCACGTGAGTATGGTAGGGTTGCCATACGCGTGCAAGAGTTGTACTCGGCCAGGTTGGGCCAAGTAGAGTTGTGTTGGATACGGATTCCTTCTAGGGAATAGGAATCGTATTCAGAACTCTTTGTGGGTTGGTGCTTTAAATAGGTGGGGGGTCTCCTGTTGAAAGGCATCAAGTAGAGCTGAGCGCATCAAGCTTTGAGCTTGGTTTTAGGGTTTGTACTCTTTTGATGAGAGTATTTTAGACAAGAAATAAAGATCAATTCTTCCAAGATTTTTGCGTGCTCTGATAACCACGTTGCTCTGATGTTTTCTGTTTTGGTTCTTGTTTGCATGCTTGTTCTAATTCTAGATTGGTTTTTGATCGTTGAGTTTCATCTTGATTTGATCCATCAAAAACCTTTCTAGGGTATTGATCTAGTGTTCCTCAAAGTTTTGTTGATAAATCTTTTGAAGATCTTGTTTAATCTTGAAGTTTTGATTAGATTGATTCTCGTCAAGTTCTGGATCAGCAAGCTTACGAAGCTCATAACTTTTGATCCGTAAGTCCGATCGAGCTGATTCTTTTTGGGTTCGATTCGTATTGGAATCTAGTTTCTCGTGTCCAAATTTCAGATCAATCTAACAGTTGGATCTCCGGGAATTCGCGTTTTACCAAACCTCTGTCATTCTGTTTTTGTCGAAAACGAGGCAATTATTTGGTTCTGTTTTGGGGTGAACTTTTAATAGATCAAGAATTTGGTTTTAGCTTCCGCACAATCATTCACCCCCCTCTGATTGCTATATTCGTTTACTTCGATCCTACAAGTGGTATCAGAGCAAGGTTTCTCTAATCTATCTTAACCGGTGATTAGATTAATGGATCGTTATTCGACAAAACCTTGTGTGTTCGATGGTGTTGATTTTCAGTTTTGGAAGGCCAAGATGGAGGCGTTCATCCAAGCACAAGGCTTCACAATTTGGGAGAAGGTGTACAAGCCATACCAAGTCCCTGCAAACGACAACGTCAATGACACCAATCGCACACAAGTTGAAGCAACAACAAAGGCGCGCAACTTGATCATCCAAGGCTTGGGACGCAGCGACTTTGATCGTGTGGTTCATCTTCGATCCGCATATGAGGTATGGAAATCTCTTTGTGATTACCATGAAGGTTCTAATACTGTGAAAGAGGTTCGCCAAGATCTTTACAAAAAAGAATACATGCGATTTGAGATGAAACCCGGTGAGTCGCTAGATGACTTCTTTGCACGTTTCAATAAAATTCTTAGCAATCTACGTGCTGTTGGAGTTAGCTACACTGATGCTGAAAATGCTCGACAATTGCTTAGTGCTTTGGACATGTCAGTGTGGGAGATGAAAGTAACATCTATACCAGAATCTACTACCATGAGCACACTCACATTAGATGTTCTTTACTCTAAGTTGAAAACTCATGAGTTGGATGTTCTTGCCAGGAAGGGTAACATTAAATCAATTGCTTTGATCTCTAACCCTAACATGTCAAATGCAAATTCTTCTTCTAGCTTTGCCTTGTCTTCCATGTCTTCTTTAACAGATGAGCAACTTGAAGATTTTCCTAAAGAAGATCTGGCACTACTCTCTTCTCGCTTTAACAAAGCTTTGCAGAATGTGAGAATGAGAAAGAGAGGTGGTCCTCCAAGATGCTATGAGTGTGGTGACCTCAACCATATTCGCACAAATTGTCCTAAGCTTGCAGGAAAAACATCAAAGGAGGAGAAGGACAACGACAGAAGGAATGAGAAGAAAAGGTTCTCGTCAAATGATAGGAAGAAGAAGAGCTTCATCAACCGCAAGGTGGTTCACCGAGTTCTTTCCGCTCTTGAACAAGTCAATTTGAGCGATGTGGACTCGGAGAGCAGCGAAGATGATGCAACTCCAAGCAAGCATGATTTGATAGGGTTATGTCTCATGGCAAGCAGCAAGGATAGCTTCACCGAGGACGACCACGACAGCGACTTCAATGAGGTAGATCCCTCTTATGATGAATTAGCTATTGCTGTTGCTCGTCTTGGAAAATTGCTTGACAAACGTGATAATAAAAATTAAGAAACATGATTTCATTATTGAATCATTGAATGCTGAAATTGCTAGACTTAAGACTTTGATTCCTAGTGATGATACTTGCAAATCATGTGACTTAATTTACAATGAGCTCACCTTGCTTCGGAAAGAACATGCTCTTTTGTTGCATCTAAATGAGAAAAATGAGAAACATGTTGTAAATGCTAGCTGTTCCACTGATGATTTGCATAGTTCAACTTCTTGTTCTAAATGCTCAACTCTTGAATTAAAATTGAAAGATGCAAATGCTAGGGTTTCTCAATTAACTGATAATTTGCTTTCACATGAAATTCTCTCATGCTCAACTTGTCGCAAGCAAAAAGGAAAAGTAGATGTTCCCTGCAATAATTGTTTAACTCTTGCTAAGAAAGTTGATTACTTGCAAAATTCTTTGGAACGTTTCACTAATGGCAAGAAGAAGTTGAACATGATTTTGGATCAATCTAAGGTTAGCACAAACAAGAGAGGTTTAGGTTTTGATCCTTATGCCACATATGAAACTAAACCTCGACCGTTGTTCGTGCTCCTTGCAAAATTGAGTTATCTAATGAGCCTAAGAAAATTGCTTTTCAATCTGCTGGTTTTTTATCTTCTACTATGATGAATGCAAAATGTGCTTTTACTGTTAAAGCTAAACATCATGTCAAGTACACTTGCGCTCATTGTGGTAGAGATGGACACTTAGTAGATTTTTGCTTTAGACTAGCCAAACAACAAAAGAAGGAAAGAACTGAGACTAGGTCAAATTTCAGCAAAGCACATTTTTATGCGCCTAGAGTGATGAAAACACCTTCTGTTCCTACAAACATGGGAAAAGGCAAATCTGATTTTGTGCATAAAAATTATCGTGTTGTACCCTCAAGTTGTGCGTCGTGTGTCTCGATCTTTGGATTCCCAAAAATCTCATTCCTAACCCCAGTACTGAGGCCTCGACATGTTTTGCTATGTAGGCTTCTCGCGCAAGGAAGGAGAACATATGGCTAGTGGATTCCGGATGCTCACGCCACATGTCCGGTGATAAGAATTGGTTCTCCTCCCTCACTCGTGCATCTCGTCTTTGAAAGTGTTACTTTTGGAGATGCTTCTTCCTCTTCTGTTGTGGCAAAAGGTACAATAAAGGTAAGTGACAAGTTTATGTTCAAAGATGTGGCTCTTGTTGAAAATTTGAAATATAACTTGCTTTCTGTCTCTCAAATGCTTGATGAAGATCTTGAGATAAGCTTTAAGAAAAATAAATGCAAAGTGCTAGATGCTTCAGGTGATCTTGTGTTCAAAATTTCTCGTTTTGGAAGAGTCTTTAAAGCTGATTTTGATGCATCACCTTCTTTTAAGCATAGGTGTCTAATTGCCAATGTTTCTAAAGATTTATTCTTTTGGCATCGTAGACTTGGTCATGTTGGTTTTGATCATCTTACTGGTGTAAGTGGTTTAGATCTTATACGTGGCCTGCCTAAGCTTAAGGGTGATAGCAATCTAGTATGTTCTTCTTGTAGACATGGTAAGATGATTGCAGGTTCACATCCACCTCTTACCATGATGATGACAAACACTCCAGGACAGCTTCTACATCTTGATACAGTTGGACCATCTCGAGTTCAATCCTTTGGAGGCAAACGGTATGTGCTTGTGATTGTTGATGATTTTTCTAGATACTCTTGGGTGTATTTTATGGCATCTAAGGATGAGGCTTTTAGTCATTTTAGAAGTCTTGTTCTTAGGCTTTCTGTTGACCATCCAGGAGCTCTCAAAGCTATTAGAAGTGATAATGGAACTGAATTCAAAAATGCTTTCTTTGATCTCTTTTGTGCTGAAAAAGGAATTGATCATCAATTTTCATCTCCTAGAGTGCCTCAACAAAATGGTGTAGTCGAAAGAAAAAACAGAACGTTAGTTGAGATGGCTAGAACCATGTTAGATGAATATCTCTCTCCTAGAAATTTTTGGGCTGAAGCTATTTCAACTGCTTGTTATGTTTCAAACCGTGTGTTTTTGAGATCAAAATTGGGTAAGACTTCATATGAGCTTCGGTTTGGACATAGACCTTCTGTTTCTCACTTTCGAGTTTTTGGATGCAAATGTTTTGTCTTGAAATCTGGAAATCTTGATAAATTTGAAGCTAGATCAACTGATGGCATTTTTCTTGGATATCCTGCTCATACTCGTGGCTATCGTGTGCTTGTTTTGGAGACTAACAAAATTGTGGAAACTTGTGAAGTTACTTTTGATGAGGCTAGTCCAGGCACTAGTCCAAGTGATGCGTGTACAAAGATACATTCGTGGGGAGAAAATCTTTGAAGATGATGATGATGTTGAAGATGAGGTCTTGACTCTTCCTAATGCACAACAAAATGTAGCACCTTTGGCACCTACTACTACATCACCTACAGCTAACCATCCTCAAGCTACAACATCATCTGTACATGCTGAAAATGAAGAAGGAGAAGGAGAAGTCTCAAAAGCCAATGCTCCCTTGTACATTCAAAAAATGCATCCATCTGAACAAATGATTGGAGACCTAAATGAGAGAGTCACTCGATCCAGGTTTATTCATTCTGACACTCATGCTCATTCCGCTTTAGTTGCTTCTTTTGAACCCAAAGATATATCTCATGCATTATCCTGACGAATCTTGGATCAATGCCATGCATGAAGAAATAGAGAATTTTGAACGAAATAAAGTTTGGAAACTTGTCTCACCTCCTCCAGATTTTAATGTTATTGGAACTAGATGGGTTTTCAAAAATAAACAAAGTGAGGATGGTGTTGTTGTTAGAAACAAGGCTAGATTGGTTGCTCAAGGTTACACTCAAATTGAAGGCTTAGATTTTGATGAAACCTTTGCTCTTGTTGCTAGAATTGAAGCCATTAGAATCCTTTTAGCTTTTGCTGCATCCAAAGGTTTCAAATTGTATCAAATGGATGTGAAAAGTGCTTTTCTTAATGGCTACATAAATGAGGAGGTTTATGTCAAGCAACCACCTGGTTTTGAAAATCCAAAGTTTCCAAATCATGTGTTCAAACTATCAAAAGCTTTGTATGGTTTGAAACAAGCCCCTAGAGCATGGTATGATAGGCTAAAAACCTTTTTACTTGAAAAAGGATTTTTAATGGGAAAGGTTGACAAAACTCTCTTTTTACTCAAGCAAGGCAATGATCAACTATTCGTTCAGATTTATGTTGATGATATTATCTTTGGTGGTTCATCTCATGTTTTATTGTCTTAGTTTTCTTAAACAATGAGGTATGATTTTGAGTTGTGTATTATGGGTGAGTTGACATACTTTTGGGATTTCAAGTCAAGCAAACGAAGGATGGTACTTTTGTACATCAAAGCAAATACACGAAAGACTTGCTACATCGCTTTGGAATGGAAAACAAAGAAGCCGATCATGACACCCATGGAGAGCACTTGCGCACTTGACCTCGATGAAGATGGTGAGCAGGTTGATCAAAAGGAATATAGAAGCATGATAGGTTCACTTTTGTACCTCAACGCATCAAGGCCGGATATACAATTTGTCAGTATGCTTGTGTGCTCGTTTTCAAGCTTTCCCACGTGCTTCACATCGACAAAAGTCAAAAGGATTTTCAGGTATCTTCATGGAACTCAAGATTTTGGTATTTGGCTTTCTGCTTCCTCATGCATTAGTTTGAGATCTTTTTCTGATGCTGATTTTGGAGGATGTAGAATTGATAGGAAAAGCACTTCTGGTTCATGTCACTTCTTGGGAAATTCTCTCATTGCATGGTCATCTAGAAAACAATCTTCATTTGCACAATCAAGCTATTGAATCTGAATATGTGGTCAGCTGCTAGTTGTTGTTCTCAAATTCTTTGGATAGTAGCTACACTTAAAGATTATGGGGTTATTTTGGATAGTGTTCCTCTTCTGTGTGATAACACTAGTGCAATTTGCATAGCTAAGAACCCTGTGCAACATTCAAGAACAAAACATATTGACATCAGATTTCACTTTCTTAGAGATCATGTTGAAAAAGGCAACATTGTGCTTCATCATGTGGATATTGAACATCAATTGGCAGACATTTTCACAAAACCTTTGTCTTCTTCTCGTTTTGCTTTTATTCGGGGAGAACTTGGAATTGTTCATCCAATGGGATTGTTTTGAGGGAGAGTTTCTTTGCCAAGTTCTTTCACTTAATGAGCTCACTTTATCATATTTCTTTATATACTATATAATTGAGCTAATATATGATAATCTAATTATCTCACTTGAACTAAAAATGACATTGCGGAATTCCCTGGACTAATTGCCTATAGCTAAATACTCTGTGATATCTTACTCTTCTAGGCTTGATATTGAATCTTCTTGACAAATTTGGGCTATGAAGCAAGTGTGGTTTCAACTTTACTCTTTCATAAGACCTTTTAATCACTTTTGCATGTTTATAATCAAAGAAAAATGAAAAGAAAAGGGAATCAATAAAAAAAGGGTTGTTAAAAGCAAAAAACCTCAAGTTATGTGCTTCAGGCTTGCTTTCCCTAAAAAGATAAGATGTATGCTTCAAGCATGCCATTCCCTCAAAAAACAAGATGTATGCTTCAAGCATGCCACTCCAAGGAAATAAAAGAAGTATGCTTCAAGCATGCCACATGCAGTTTACTGTTTAAAGATTAAATTGGTCCACTAGATTGGAGTTGAAACTACTTGCTCGCCCTGATTTGTTATTTGTTTCAACTTTGAGCCTTTGTTTTTCTACTAAAGGTTTTGCTTAGTACTTGGCTATAGTTGACTGAATTGAGGTTGAGATACATGTCATTCCCTAACTTGCTAAAATCACATCAAGATCATGTATTTTGCATATTATGTGATATATAAGGTTATATGATCAAATGAGCTCATCTTTTCTTATCTTGGCACTCCCTTGTTTCTCTTTGTGAAATCATTGTTTCAGGAAAAATTTTGAACCTGTTCTCTCTTTTACTCTTGATGAATCCATTGTCAAAGGGGGAGAAATTTGGAAATGTTTGAAAAGTTTAAAGAAAAAGGGAGAGTTGTTAAATTTGAGAATTTTGGGAGAAGTTTGGAGATTTTTGGAATTTTTGGGCGCATTGCACATTCACACACATTTTCATTCTCAGGGGGAGATTTTGTTTTGCATTTTGGTCAAAGGGGGATTTCTGTGTTTTCTTACTTTGGTCTTTGATCCTTTGGATTTCAAAATCAAAGTGAATGCCAAATGTTCAATTCTAAGTGGTGTTGCCAATGTTTTCATCAAGGGGGAGATTGTGAAATCATGTGCTGAAAAATTGGCTTAGAATTGAATTTGCAAATGTGCTGGTGCATGTGCTTGACAATTTGATAAGAAGCAGTAAGTTTCGCTTTTGCGCCGGACCAAGATCTCAAGAAACAGTAAGTCTCCCATGTACGACGGACAAAGTTTTTGGGTCTGTCGTGAACGTGTTTTTGAGCTCATGAGTCGAACTCAATCTTCCAAGAAACCAGTAAGTTTTGCATGTACGGCGGACAAACTTCTTTGGTCAGTCGTGAATGCATTTTTTAGGGTTTCGTTCGGACCATGTTGTTTTTGAAACCGAGCGTGGCACGTTTGCGCCGGACAAGATTTTTTGTCCGTCGTGAACATGAATTTGAAAGCGTTTTTGAACCAAGACTTTTGCATGTACGACGGATCGATTTTGGTTGTCCGTCGTAAACATGTTTTGGCCGGAATGTTTTCTTTTGGAACCGAGAGTTTCCCTTATACAACGGACAGACTTTGTTGGTCCGTTGTGAACTGTTTTCTAGGGTTTCACTTGGCATTTGCGCCGGACTGGTTTTGTTTGTCCGTCGTGAACGCGTTTTTGCTGAATTAGGGTTTTGAGCAGAATTGAAATAATTTGAATTTGAGATTATGAAATTTGTGATGATTTCATGATGCTTCTTTTGAAGTGGACTTTATGCAATGCTCATGTGAGTAGTTGCATGGATTGATGTGAGTCAAGTCGTGGACTTGTGCTCGGAATTGTTTTGTGATTTGTTCATGTGCAGGTATTGCTCGAAGACGAATGTGGTCGATGACGGGACCGGAACTAGGTTCATGGAGGAACTGAGGTTCGGGACTAGGTTCAGGAGGAACCGAGGTCTTGGTGGTCAAGGATGTCATGCGGGACGTTCGGGCTAAGAGAATGGTGCACATGAAGAATGGTTAGTCACGTGAGAATGGCAGGAGGTCATTCGCGTGCAAAGTGTTAGTCACGTGAGTATGGCAGGTGGCCATACGCGTGCAAAGTGTTAGTCACGTGAGTATGGTAGGGTTGCCATACGCGTGCAAGAGTTGTACTCGGCCAGGTTGGGCCAAGTAGAGTTGTGTTGGATACGGATTCCTTCTAGGGAATAGGAATCGTATTCAGAACTCTTTGTGGGTTGGTGCTTTAAATAGGTGGGGGGTCTCCTATTGAAAGGCATCAAGTAGAGCTGAGCGCATCAAGCTTTGAGCTTGGTTTTAGGGTTTGTACTCTTTTGATGAGAGTATTTTAGACAAGAAATAAAGATCAATTCTTCCAAGATTTTTGCGTGCTACAGTAACCACGTTGCTACAGTGTTTTCTGTTTTGGTTCTTGTTTGCATGCTTGTTCTAATTCTAGATTGGTTTTTGATCGTTGAGTTTCATCTTGATTTGATCTATCAAAAACATTTCTAGGGTATTGATCTAGTGTTCCTCAAAGTTTTGTTGATAAATCTTTTGAAGATCTTGTTTAATCTTGAAGTTTTGATTAGATTGATTCTCGTCAAGTTCTGGATCAGCAAGCTTGCGAAGCTCATAACTTTTGATCCGTAAGTCCGATCGAGCTTATTCTTTTTGGGTTCGATTCGTATTGGAATCTAGTTTCTCGTGTCCAAATTTCAGATCAATCTAACGGTTGGATCTCCGGGAATTCGCGTTTTACCAAACTTCTATCATTCTGTTTTTGTCGAAAACGAGGCAATTATTTGGTTCTGTTTTGGGGTGAACTTTTAATAGATCAAGAATTTGGTTTTAGCTTCCGCACAATCATTCACCCCCCCTCTGATTGCTATATTCGTTTACTTCGATCCTACAGACGTGCTCTGGATTCGTCTCAGAGCCAGGTCCCCGACATGGAGCTCCCTAGGTCGTACCGATTTGGCTGCATGCTTGCGAAGAGTTTGTAGGTAATGCAACGATCGCAACAACGCTCGGTATCTTACTTCTTCTGCTAGGGTTAAGTCGAGTGACCGTTATTGCTCGAAGTCGACCTGGTCGACCAAGCTGGTCCTAGGAAAGCTCAACATCACCTCCGGAGGCAGGACGGCCTCTGTGCCAAAAATGAGCCGAAAGGGAGAGGACCCCATCGCGTGGTTGGTTGTGATGCGGATTGACCATAGGACGGTGGGGAATTCGTCGACCCAGGACCGACTGTGTTGCTCGAATCCTTGGGCAATTCGCCTCTTGACGCCTTGGACAATCTGTCTGTTGGCTCGATTCTTGGAATAGTTCACTGGTGAACTGGGTGCCATTGTCAGTGATAATCCTGCAAGGGACTCCATACCTGGTGACCACTGACGAGCGAAAAAACTTGACCACTACTTGCGCGGTGATGGCTGAGACCGGCTCGGCCTCAACCCATTTGGTGAAGGTGTCAATGGCAACGAACAGGAACCTTTTCCCGCCGACGGCCTGTGGGAAAGGACCTAGAATATCCAACCCCCAGGTCGAGAAAGGCCAAGCGAGTGGGATGGTCTGGAGGGCGTAAGCTGGCTAGTGCGACTTCCGAGCATGGAATTGACAGCCTGGCAGGTGCGGACTATGTCCCGCGCGTATTGGAGCACCGTTGGCCAGTAAAACCCCATGCGGAAGGCCTTCCCGACCATCGTCCTGTAGGAGGAGTGTGCACCGCAGAGGCCGGAGTGGATGTCATTTAGCAGATACTTACCCTCCTCTGGGGAGACGCACTTCAACAGGATGCCTGACACGCCCCGATGATACAATTGGCTGTTGACGATCTTGTACGAGCAGGCTCGGCGCTTGACTCTGCTTCTCTCTATGGGGTCGTCCGGCAACCGTCCTTGCTCGAGGTAGTCGTAGATCGGCTTCATCCAGGTCGGGGCCCCTTCGAGAAGGGCGGCCAAGGGTTCTGATTTCTAGATCGAGGGGGACGCCAAGGTCTCGAGGATGACATCTGATGGTATTTCATCGTCGGAGGATCCGAGTTTGGCTAGGAGGTCGGTGCTAGTGTTGTCTTTTTGGGGCACGTGCCTGACCTCCAAATTCTGGAACCATTTCTCCGCCTTGCGTACCTATGCGAGGTATTTGGCCCTCGAGTCCTCCTTGCACTGTTAGTTTTTGTTGTATTGGTTGACGAGGAGTTGGGAGTCGCCCTTCACGATCAGATGGCGTACGCCCAACGCCTTGCAGGCCCAAAGGCCGGCGAGAAGAGCTTCGTACTCCTCCCCGTTGTTGGTGGCCGTGAAGCCAAAGCGAATCATGTACCTCAGCTTATCCCCCTTTGGTGTGATGATGAGGATCCTGGCCCCTAAGTGCTCGAAGGACCTTGAGCCATCGAAGTACATGACCCAGGGCTCTTCCTTGTCAACCTCGGGTTCAGGGATCGGTTGTGGTGATTGCTTGACCAGGAAATCTGCCAGTGCTTGTGACTTGATGGCTGTGCGCGCCACGAACTTGACGTCGAAATCGGCCAGCTCCATGGCCCATTTGGCTATCTGACCTCCGGCTTCCGGGTTTCTCAAGATTTTGCCAAGTGGGAATCCGCTCGGGACGACCATCGAGTGTGCCTAGAAGTAGTGCCGGAGTTTGCGTGAAGCCATGAGGAGGGCATACAACAGTTTCTAGACCTGGGGGTATCGAACCTTGGGCCCGTGGAGCACCTCGCTGACGTAATAGATCGGCTGTTGCAGACCATCTCGCTCGGCGGCCAGAACGGCACTCACGGCCTGAGTGTAACACCCAAAAATTTTGCTTTTCTTAAATTCATGTGTGGTTTAGCACTTTGGTGAATTTTTGGAATTTTCTGGAATTTATTTGGAATTTATTTGAATTTATTCCCTTTTGAAATAATTAAAGAATTTGACTTTGCAAATAAAAATTTGTTGGAAATATTTTATTTGAGTCCAAAATGTTCCAAAATATTTTTCAGAATTTTTCTAGAATTTTTCTGAGTGTTTTGCTATTTTTAATGAATTAAATGAATTTCTGGGAATTAATTGGTTTATTTAATCGCTGAAAATCGAGTTGGTTTTACTGTTCATCTGACCGGACCCGAGTCCGAGTCAGACTCGAGTCCGACCCGAGCCAGCTGATTCAGTCGAACCCGCTCGTAGAACCCTAATCAGCGTGATCGCGGATCTTGATCCAACGGCCACGATTGAGCCACGTCGACTGAACCCGAGCCCGACCGAGCCAGCCAACTCACCCGAGTCAGACCCGCGCCCAAACCCCCGCACCGTTGGATCTTGATCCAACGGCTGACGTTGAGCCACGTCACCCAATCCGAATCCCTTTCGGATTCCGCC
This sequence comes from Rhipidocladum racemiflorum, assembly GCA_036346355.1. NCBI lineage: Eukaryota > Viridiplantae > Streptophyta > Magnoliopsida > Poales > Poaceae > Rhipidocladum > Rhipidocladum racemiflorum. The sequence continues at coordinate 42,225,827 of CM070577.1, read as the reverse complement.
GCCGCAACGGAGTGGGCCTCGGTTTCCGCGCGTTTCACGGACGTCGAGAGCCCTATTTAATGCGCCATCGCCGCTGTCGCGTTGCCTACTTCCGTGCGCACCCGCAGCCCTAGCCCACGCCGCCTGAGCCGCCGCCGTTTGCCAGCGCGAGCTCGCCGTAGTTGGCTTAGCGCTCCGCCGCGTTCGTTTGCAGATTCCGCCGCCGTCTGGCCGCCCTTCCGCCGCCGAGCCCGTGATCCGAATCGAACCGTGAGGTCAAGCCGCGTCGGTGAGCACCACTCACTTCGCCGGAGGAGCCCTGCAGCGCCGTCGGGAGTGTCGCCTTCCCCGTCTCCGGTGACCTTGCTCTGCCGCAAGCCATCGCCGTCGATCGAGCTCCACCAGCCGTCCGATCCAGATCCAAGGGCCCAGATCACGCCACGTCACCCCTCGGTGAGTTCCTCGCATAGATTGTGCCACGTAGCCTTAATCGCACAGTACTAGATCCTTTCTCAGCCGTTAGATCTAGATCAAACGGTTAGGGTTAGCCGCGTTGTTTTCCTTAGATTGGATCTTGACCGTCCGATCAAGATCGAACGGTCCAGATCAGCCGAGTAGTTTTCCTACGCGTGAACCCAGATCCAATCTGGACCGTTGATTTTCAAATCAACGGCCGAGATCTAGCCACATGGCCGGGAGGCCGACCGTCATGATCGGCGCGATCGATGCCGCGGCGTGGAGTGCGTGTCTCGACACGGGGCCCGTGTCGATGGGTCCCACGCGTCAGCGGCTCAGCCAAGCGCACCATGACGTCACCACTGATGTCACGGTGGGGCCCAGCTGTCAGCCGTCCTCAGCCGTGCGTGATGACGTCACTGCTGACGTCATCCGAGGGGCCCACCTGTCAGTGAGACACGTGAGCCGTGGACCGGGTCCACGGTGGACCGAGCCAAACCGTGCGCCGGGTCCATGGACCCGAGGCGACGTGGCGGTTCCCGATTGGTCCACGTGTCACTGCTGACGCAATAATTAATTTCCGAAAAAGAAAATGATTTATTAATTCGAAATATTGATTTAAGAATTTGTTTCAAACTTCAAACGCTTATAACTTTTGCGTTTCAACTCCGATTTGAGTGGTTCAAATTTCTAAATTTGTACAAAATTGAGATCTACCTAATGATGAATTTTATTTAATTTTTGGGCTAAATTTTTTCTCTGTAATATTATTTAATTGATTATTTAAACTTTAAACGGTTATAACTTTTGCATTTAAACTCCGAATTTGACGATTCCAGTTTCTAAAAATTTATAAAATTATGCTCTCTCTGTTTGTGAAGTTTATTTGGATGTTTGGACACTTTTTGTCTACTATTTATTTATTATTTGCTATTTGCACGCTTTACGAGTAGACGTTGAAGTGCCCGAAGGCTTCGAGGGAGAAGTGTTGACCCAGGAGCCAGCTCAGGACCAAGAACAAGTACTCTTTGAAGGCAAGTTGTGCTTTGACCATGTTGATCCAAGTTTCAAATTAATTCGATTTAAAACTATTGCATGCTAGTTTAATTAGAAAAAACTTTATTTAAATATGGGAAATTAGAGAAATGCCAAATTGCTGTATGACACCTTGGTTAATTATATATGTGCCATGATACCTTGTCACCTTAGTTGTGGATTACTAGTTGGACATTACTAAATTGCCAACATGGGAAATTAGATCGTTGTAGTATATTGCTTAGACCTGCTAAGTGCTCATGCCATGATTTTTGGACAATCAAATGTTAATATTGACTTAATGATATATTGAACCTGTTTTGGAAAGGTATCATGTGATGTTGATGGCACATGGTGCATGGTAATCAACTGGGGTTTGATAAATAGTTTTCGACCGGGGCATGTGGCAAGAATGATCGGGTGGGGCAGTTGTGGCACCGGGAACGTTGTTTTGGTTCTTCGGGTAGTCTTGCCCTGGTCACCCTAAGGACTTAACCTTGCAAGCCTTTGAACTGAGTCAAGCGTGCAACCACATGTCTGTAATGGGACAGACCTAGTTGATTAAGTTGCTAATAACGTACCTGTGGGACCTCAGGATGTCAACTACACCCTTTGTGTAGTTGTACGGGGGAGCGTACCGGGGCTGCGGCCAGGTACCCATCTAATGGTGGATTGGCCTAAACTTCACCTTCGCCAAGGGAAGGGTTAGTGTGCAACACCGGGGAGGACCACTTGTACTGTTAGAAGTTTCCGAAAGACTCTGTTACGGACACTCGCCTTTGTGGTGTTTGACTGTATCTTGTGGGTAAAGTGCATAACCTCTGCAGAGTGTAAAATCTATTCGAATAGCCATGTCCGTGGTATTGGACATCGCTCGGGAATTACAGTTAAGGGTTAGACTTTCTTGAAAATAACTTGGTCTTGAAAGGTTGGGTTTGGTTTAATAATGATGTTGATGGAAATGTGGATTAGAATCGGGAAAGATGTTTATTTAACTCCTGGAAAAGTTATTGATGATATACTTATTTCTACTGCTTTCGAATCTATTTATGATACTTGTTAAATGCTCTTTACTGCAAATATACCTTGAGCCACTCCTTTGTATTAAGCCATGCATGTAGTACATTAGCTGCATTCTGTGCATGACTTGCTGAGTACCAAGTACTCACCCTTGCCGCAATACAACACCAGTTGAAGAAGAATCTACACCAGCTGTGGAGGAGGAGCTCCCAGAGGAACCGTCTAACTAGGGAGCGAGCCCAGTCAGTTGCCTGTTGTATACTGGATGGCGCCACGAAGTTATCTTATTTTTCGCTGCAGTTATTTCTCTTTTACTAAGTTTCGTCCTGCGAGGTGTATATTTGTAACTTGACCATAAGGTCAAGCAACCAGTTTGGTTAACTAATTAAAGTACCCTATTATTCGTTGAGTATGATTGTGATATTTGCCAATGTTGAGACTGTGTGCACTAGCCCGTTCCTAGACTAGTGCTGAATACACAGAGGGTCCGGATTTGCAAATTCGGGTCCCGACACTGAGCCATCACCGTGAGGTATAGTAGCAATTCTTCATTTGGTCGTGGAGTCGTGAGTAGGGGCGGGCTCGAGAGGTAAGCCTTCAGCTCGTCGAAGGACCGTTGTGCCTCGGGCGTCCATTCAAAGCCCCCGTGCTTGTGTAGTGTCTTGAAGAACAGCAAATCGTGTTCGCTGAGCCTTGAGATGAACCGACTAAGCACGGCCATAAGGCCGGTGAGGCTTTGTACCTGTTTCACCGAGGTCGGGGGAGTCATCTTTTCTATAGCTTCAATCTTCTCTGCGTTCGGGCCAACCCCCGACCCCCCGATCATGAAACCGAGCACCTTCCCCGAGGCGGCGCCGAACACACATTTTTCAGGATTAAGTTTGATCCCGTGCCTGTTCAGGTTGGCGAAGGTCTCGGCGAGATCCCGCGCGTGATCGGGTTCGGGGGAACTCTTCACAATGATGTCGTCCATATAGACCTCAAGGTTGCGACCAATCTGAGGGGCAGAAGTTTTGGCCATGAGGCGTTGAAACGTCGCGCCCGCATTGCGTAGGCTAAATGACATAGTCGTGTAGCAGTACATTCCAAACGGGGTGATGAAGGCCGTCTTGCTCTCGTCGTTGACTGCCAGCTTGATCTGGTGATAACCAGAGTAGGCGTCCAGGAAGCTCAGCATCTTGGCGTTCTTTGTGGAGTCGATGATCTGGTCTATCTGCGGGAGGGGAAAGTTGTCCTTCGGGCACGCCGAGTTCAAGCCCGTATGGTCAACGCACATCCTCCACTTCCCCCTTTTTTCTGGACGATCACGGGGTTGGCTAACCATTCGGAATAGTCGATTTCCTGAATGAAGCCAGCCCTCAGGAGTTTGTTCAGGTTTTCCTTTATTATGGCCACTTTCTCGCTCGAGAAGCGGGGCAGTTTCTGTCGTACGGGCCGTGAGCAGGGCCGCACCTGAAGTTTGTGCTCGATCATCTCCCTCGGGACGCCCGGCATGTCCACCGGTTCCCAGGCAAATATGTCCTTGTTGGCTCGAAGGAAGGTGACGAGCTCGAGTTCCTATTTAGGGTCCAGCTCTGCCGCGACGTAGGTACACTTGCTCAGGTCGATCTCCTCGAGCTGCACAGCCTTCGTCACGCCGCTGGGCTGGATCACCGCCTTCTGACGTGCGTTCTTCATGGTCATCTCTGGGCCCGGCTGGGGTAGTAAGCCGGCGAGAACCAGGGCCTTACTCTCGCAGCCATGCGCCACCTTGAGGTCGCCCCGCACTGTGATGACGCCATTGGGTCCCGAAAGTTTCATACAATGGTGGCCATAGTGGTTAGCCTCCATGAACTTGATCAAGGCCGAGCGCCCGAGGATGGCGTTTTATGGGAGGTCCGTATCGACCACCTCAAAGGTGATTAGCTCGGTGCAAAAGTTCTCCGCATCGCCGAAAGTGATGGGCAGGACCACTTGCCCGAGGTGTGTGGTCGAGCTGCCCGGGATGATTCCAAAGAAAGGCACCGCGATATTCTTGATTTTCGACCAGGGGATTTGCATCCGGTCGAGTGTAACGGCCAGGAGCAGGTTGAGGGAGCTGCCTCCATCGAGCATGATCCGGCCGACCATGGTGTTGCTGATGGTCGGGATCACGACCAGGGCGGTCTTAAGGTCTTTGGACATGCCCTGGGGGGCATCTTCTCCAATGAAGGCAATTGTCGCGCCGGCCCACCTGCAGGGTTGGTCGGCGGGCTTTCCGGCGGGGCGTGGTAGACCGTCTGGGCAGCGGTTTTGACCTCGCGCTGGGACTGGTAGGCGGATGAGCCACCGAAGATCATGTCTATCCGCCGCTCACCCTGTTGGAACTCCAGGTCGAGGGCGTCCAAGTCCTCGCCTGCATTGACCCGGTCGGGCTGCTCGCCCTCTTTTGGGAGTGTGGGCATCTCACCGCGCCCATCATAAAAGGCGTCCAACTTGCTCAGCCAAGCCCTGTAGTTGCGTAAGTCGTGGCCATGGGCCCTGTGAAAGGGGCAGTACCTGTTGTCGTCGTATTTCGGCCGCTCCTCACCCCCCTGTGGTTGGGTATCGCCGCCCTGGAGCCCAGGTCGGCGATTCCCTGGATGGGGGGCCCGCATGACCTGCTGTGTTCGCGCTTGACCTTGCTGAGGCCGAGGTTCTCCTTGTACCGGCCCTCGAGCTTCCATGACCTCGCGCTCATCGTTCGACGTTGTGAGCACCTGTTGTTGGCCATCCTTCTTGCGATCCCGTTTTCGCTTGTTGGAGGTCGTTACGGGATCAGCATCTTTGGTGCCGGAGGGGCCAGACTTGCCGTGGTTGGGGGCGAGCTTGCCTTGGTCGTAGTCGCGTTTCCAGCGCACCACGTCATCTGCGTCCGTGTATCGCTCCGCCATGCGGAACAGCTTGTTGACACTGAGCTTGGGGGTGATCTCGAGGTCCTCAGCGAGGCACCGATCACGGACGCCGAACTTGAAAGCCTTGATCACGGCTTCGTCGGAGACACTGGGAATCGAGTTTCGGATGCGGATGAACCGTCGCACGAAGTCGCTGAGAGGTTCAGCAGATTGTATAGTTCGTGTAGTAGTAACAACACAATATACGGATAGTAAAATTGATGTTCATTTAACAATAAAATATGATTCATACGACTTTTATTGGCCAGACTTATATCATTTTGTTCATCTCGTCGTCAATAAACTACTGGTGAAAACCATTTGTAAATCCAAGCTATAAATAAAAAGATATAGCTAAAATAAGAAAAAACATATTCATGTACAAACTACAAAATGCATTTATTAGTGTGGTAGACACGTTATTGATTTAGTAGTAACTTCATTCGTTGTTGTATTGATTCGGTAGTAACTTCATATATTGTTTTACTAGCGATTGGTTTAGTCCACACAAACGTAATTGGCACAGTCTGTTCCGCTAATTAATGCGTTGCATAGCTCGATCGGGCTGGGTTAAAAGGCCACACACACACACACACACACACATATATATATATATATATAATTCATAGGAGCCCTTTATTTTTTGCTATATGCCCTTTTCCATATGTAAAAGAAGTATATAAATACATTATGCTATAAAGAGTGGACTTTAATGAAATTTTTTTGTGGAACTCACTTTGGAGTATCTTATAATCAGTATTATAGTACACACACACACACACACACACACACATATATATATATATATATATATAGGGAAATCGTTCCATACCGCTAGGAGTATGTACTCCCACTCACAATATACCGCTTAAACGATGTTGTTATACCTCTATCCTTTTAAGCATACTCTAATATTGATTATAAGATACTCCGAAGCGAGTTTCATGAAAATTTTCAGCAAAGTCCACCCTTTATAGCATAAGTTCTTTATACACCCTTTTTACATATGAAAAAGGGTATATATCAAACAATAAAGGACTCCGATGAATTTTTTTTCAACAATATCACATTGTAGTATTTTTAAATTATTATTGAAGTATACTGAAAATGATAAAGAAGTATAACACATTCGTTTAAATGATATATTAGAGGTAGAAGTATGTGCTCCCAAAAGTATAGAACAAGGGCTTCCTATACTGACTAAAACAAAGTCCGAAGACTTCCTCAAACCGCACAGTGGCCACGTCGCCTCGATTTCCCGGCTGTCTGATCGAGCGCGCGAGCGGCCGAGATTGCTCCACGTCATCCCGCGCTGAACCATACCATAAAAGGGGGTCGCGTGCGCTTTGCTCGCCGAAGCGGGCCGCTTGGCCCAGCGGTAACGTCGCTTGTTACCGCCCCGTTGGCGCGGGTTCGAACCCCGCGCGCGCCCACGCGCGAGCAATTTTCCCCATCCGACACGTGGCTAGCCCGCGCGCACACGCGACGCTTGGCGCAGCCGGCTTTTTGCCGAAAAGTCCTGTAAGTTTTAGAAATTGTAAGTAGGTCCTGTTTTTTTTGCGAAAAGGACCTTCCTTAGCTCAAAAGCCCTCCGAAAAATGCAAAAAAGCCCCGGAAAAATCCAAAAAAAATATGGCTTGGTCTATTTTCTCGCTCCGATCTATTTTCCCTTTTAAAAAACGTTTTTTATTAAAAAAAACGGAAAAGTAACCCTACAAAAATAAAGGGTCGTGCCCCTCCGAAAAATTGCAAAAAAAACCCTCAGAGATGGCCCTCCGAAAAATTGCAAAAAAACCTCAAAAAATCCGAAAAGCATGCACGTTGGTCCATTTTTCCGTTACGGCCCTTTTTTCCCCCGAAAAAACTTTTCTTACTAAAAAAGCCTGCTCCAAAAGACTCTCCGAAGATTCAGCAAATAGGTTTTGGTACGTTTTTCCTCCGAAAAAAACTCACAAAAAACCTCAAAAAAACCAAAATTATAACCGATCGCGTGCGCGACGTGCACCACGGACCTTTCTAGTTATATATATATCTCCCCACACAATCATCCAGCCTGCAGTTCACCAGTATAAGTCATAGCTGATAACACGTACCTACCTTCAACCACTACCACTACACCATGACCCAATATTACCGTCAGATGACTGACGGAAATAATTAGTTATTAGCAACACACTGTCTGTCGGTAAAGTTAGCAACAAACTATCTGTCGGCGATAATACTTCCTAGGTCAGATTATCTGTCGGCAATTGTATATGTATCAAGGACAAACTATGTGTCGGCAAATATCATATTATGAGTCAGGCTATCAGTCGGTAAAATATTTGGGCGGTGCGCGGCAAGTTAAGGCGCGAGAGGAATAGGGTTTCTAGTAACCCTGGCTGCTACCGATCGGCCCCCAAATCTCCACTCCCCGTCGCCACTCCCCATCCACCCTCCCGCCCAGCCGCTCCTGGCCCCGACGCCTGCCGCCCCCGAAGCTCCCCGTCCCAAAACTTTTCCCGACAGATAATGCGTTGTAATACGTGGGTTTTGCCGACAGATAGTCTGTTGATGAAATTGTACCATGGTGTAGTGTACTTTTCAGTCATCTGCCTTTTCTCGCGTGGCGTGTGCATGGCAGATATTTAAGAGAAAGCTCTACCGCTCATACGCCCAACACGCTTTAATCAGTATAAAATTCAGTGCGTGGATACTAGCATTGTACTCGCAACAATCGCGCAGCACCACACATTACAACACGTGCATGCACAATTCAGAAATGCAAGGAGACACCATATCTGCCTGTCTCTCTCGGTGCTCAATCACACACTACCTGTTTATAGTTATAATATAGAATTTGTTTGGGGCTATGATTAGATTGAAAAGTTGTTTTTAGTTTATTAGATTATAAAGTGGTTGTAGCTGATGACTGTAGCTTTCTTGATTGACTGTTTGGCAAACCCTATTTTTATTGGCTTTGGCCATAGCCGTCCCCTTGCTCACCCCGTGTTCCCCTCGCCCTCCGCACCCTCACCGACATATCCTCACACTCTGGTCCCTCCTCACCCACCCCGACGCCGCCCCGTCCTCGACCTCCGGCCTGACCTCAACCGCCTCGCCCTCGATCTCTGCTCCCTCCTCACCCACCACGACGTCCCCCGCCCTGTCTTCGATCTCCAGCCCAACCTCGACGGCGCCGCCCTGAACTCGGCCACCCCGCCCTCGACCTCTAGCTCGACCTCAACCGTGTTGCCCCGACCTTGACCGCGACGCCATATCCCTCCTCCGCTCCGCAGCTTTGGGAGTCGTCTTCATCCACTGGGGAGCAACCGAGATGGTGGGGAGGATAACGGCGGTGTCGGGGACAAGGTCGGGCACCTGTAGGGTGAGCGAGCTAGGGGCGACGTCAGGCACAAGCCGAGCGAGGAAGAGTAGGGATGAGGGAGCGAGGCAGAACCAAAGTTAGTTCCAGCCCGCTGTAGTTTTTCAGAGCGCTTTGGCTATGGCTTTGCCCCCCACAGCCCAAGAAAACCGGTACCATTTGAGGGGGGCTGTCGGTCAAAACGGAAGTTCAGCAGAAGCGCAGCCCCAAACAGAGCCATAGTTCGATGATGCTTTCCTACCCAATACCAAAAGCTACCTGCTGTGCCTATGAAATAGCTATCGGGTGTAAGGCTGTCCACTACACCCAATAACTAGCCCTGATCAATGGTCCAAACCCCATCAAATCATATGATCATTGTTGCAACCAGACAGTGAAGCTTGTACCACCTAATAAATGAATTTAGGTAACTAGTCTAGCATCTTAGATATGTTGTTGATCTCCTCCAATAGGCAGTATAGTAACTACCACCAGCCAATGCCGATCTCACATAATATTTTGGAAAGTACGGTCGATGAACAGAGATGAACTGTTATTTACACTGAACAGTAGGTAGACGTGAACTTAACGCTGTCCGGCATTTTTGTTACATCAAAAGGGTTATCTGGCGAGCTCCTATGTACTCTCACTTTCAATATATCGTTTAAATAATATTGTTATACCTATTTATTCTTTTGAGTATATTCTAATACTGATCATAAGATACTCCAAAGTGAGTTTACGAAAAATTTCATTAAAGTCCACCCTTTATAGCATAATTTGTTTATATACTCTTTTTACATATGGAAAATGGTATATAGCAAAAACTAAAGGGCACCGATGAATTTTTTTCTGTAATATCACATTGTAGCATTTTATAATTATTATTGGAGTATACTGAAAGTGATAATGGAGTATAAGTGTATAACATATGTGTCATGTGTGTGTATATATATTTGAGCTGTTTGCGCGGCCATGTTGTAGCTTAGTTATTGCAAGTGCAGAGGAAACAACCAGAGACTGGATGGAGGCAAACGGGTCGCATGCGCAGGAGCCTCGGCCTCACTCCCACCTCAACCTCGACCACGAGTCCCTGCAGCAGCCGAGCGATGCCAAGAAGAAGGGGGGATGGATCACCTTCCCTTTCCTTGCAGGTCTCTCTCTCTTTCCCTCTGTGCGCGCGTGCGTGCGTGTATGTTAATTACATGTATGTGTGCGCGTGATGTCGTGCAGTGGCGATGCTGGGACTCGGGTTGGCGAATGCGGGCGCGACAAGCAACCTGGTGGTCTACCTGATAACGGAGTACAACGTGCCGAACGTAGATGCGGCGCAGATCTCGAACATCGTCGCCGGATGCCTAAGCGTCGCCCCAGTCGCCGGCGCAATCGTCGCCGACGCCTTCTTCGGCTGCTACCCTATCGTCGCGGTCGGCATGGCCTTCTCTGTCCTGGCAAGATCGAATACCTTGATTCTTCGTACACGTACTGTTTCAAGCATTCACATATACATCGATCGTGACGTCTTCTATGCTTGCTCGACTCATGCGTGCAGTCCTTGGTCATGTTCACGCTTACGGCGTCCCTGCGAAGCCTCCGGCCGTCGACGTGCCAGTTCGGCGCCGGCCCGTGCGAGCCGGCGTCGGCCGGGAAGATGGCGGCGCTTTACGCCAGCGTGTGCCTGCTGTGCGTGAGCGCAGCGGGTGCGCGGTTCAACCAGGCGACCATGGGCGCGAACCAGTTCGAGGACGCCGCCGACCGCGACGTGTTCTTCAACTGGTACTTCATCTTCCTCTACGTGTCCGCTGTGCTGGGTTCGACGGTGATCGTCTACGTCCAGGACTCGGTGTCGTGGGCGCTCGGCTTCGGCATCGCCTGCGCCGCGAGCGTGGTCGGCCTCGCGGCGCTTCTCCTCGGCGCGCGGTACTACCGGCGGCCCTCCGCCCTGGGCAGCCCGTTCACGGGGCTGGCTAGAGTGGCCGTCGCCGCCGCCAGGAAGGGGAAGGTCAACGTCGTGGCTTCAGAGGAGTTGACGTTCTACCACGGGCAACGTAGCGGTGACGGGGACGGCAGCAAGACTAGCGACAGTAGCCTTGCTCCAAGTGAAAGCTTTAGGTAAGAAGCTTCTTCGTTAACACAAAATTTTCAAATCAGAAAATTTTAATAGGAAGTTTTAACTCAAAAACGTTTTCAAATCGGGGAAATTTAACGAGGAAAATTTTAACTAGGCAAAATTTCAACTTGGAACATTTGAATCGCTCAAAATTTCGAATCAGAAATTTTAAACGTTGGAAATTTCAATTCTGGAACTTTCAACTTGAGGAACTTTCAACCGTGAAAATTCAAATCTAGAACTTTCAACTATAAAAATTTCGAATTAGAAAATTTTCAAGTGGGGAAATTTCAAAAAAAAATTATTTCAAATTTTTTAATCAAAGATTTTCAGTTCGAAAACTTTCAGTTTAAAAAAATTGGTTCGAAACTTTCAATTTGATAAAAGTTTCAATTCGAATGGTTTCAACTCAAAAAACATTCGATTAGAAAAGATTCAACCCGAAAGCTTTAAAAAATAGTTAACAAATACTTTGTATTAAGAAGAACTATGAGAAAATTTGAAAGGAAAAACTTTTTTAAGTTTGATGGGGAGGAAAGGGAGAGAAGAGTGGGATGAGGCCATGAGGGGATGCTGCCAAGTGCCAACTGACGCAACGAGAGGGCCCGTAAGGGTGAAAGGAATGAGTAATGCTACCACGTCACAATCAGAAAACATCTTCAATAAAAATTTGGTGAGAGTATTGTCAAATTAGGAATCCCATTGATTAAGTGCCACCATGTGTACTGACTAAGACAAGCACGTTGAATTGCATCTAGAATATGTAAATATTTAGGTCACATAATCATGCATAATTCCAAAGACAAACCAAATAATTTTAAAAAAATTATAAAGGACTGATCATGTTAGTATTATACTATTATATGAACCACATAAACTTTTTCGACCATCTACTAATCATGAATGGCATACCTATCCTCATGTCACAAATTTAATTGTGCTACCCCCTGCAAGGAAAACAAATGCTAGTAACTATATATACAATGCATCATAGCCAACGGCTCCAGGCTGTCTAGTAAACAAATGAAATTTGTTGCCAAAGTTTTCATAAAAGGAAAGACAAGACAAGCCGACAAGACGCTAAGATAAAATTCGAGAGTATATGCATGCAAATTGCTCACCGAACAAAGCACAAATGCATAGCTATATATTCACCTCGAGTGAGCGTGCATGCATGGCTTGTTGGGTCCGGCTAGCATATATTAATTCTTGCCATTTAGACTGACTGGCAAGAGAGCGTCGACCTATGCGGCGCATCATATGCCGGCGATCCCAGTCCATCGGGTTTGCGAGGTCCACATGTACTACGTGCACAACCCTGCATTTTATTCCATAAAGCTGGAAATTCTCTTCATATTTTGTGTATTTCTTATTGATTGGATTTGATCCAGCATTTTCTATGTTGCCATGTTGATGCGCCAACCTACATACATACATACGGTTTTCCCTTTCTAATAATCAATTATTTTGGGTGGAATTGGAACTGATGAGCGCAATATTGAGAGGGGCTGCTTCTTTCTTCAGGAAACACAAGATTTTGGATTTTGGGAAGGGTTTATTCTCCTAATGAAGTCTATTGATCAATCTTTGTTCGAACGATCACGATGTATAGTTAGAGATTGTTACATGGAATAACTGGATTGGTGATCACAAGCATTAGGACCAAAAGATGAAGGAAAATGGTGGGTATGTGGGGCAGGGGCTGTTTCGATCAGTGTCTCTTTCTGAGGCAGCTTAACTCTCCTTTTTCAGATGTTTTGTGGATTTAAAAATAGTTTGAGAGAGATATTTCTTCAATCCTCACCCTTAAGGGAGAATAGAAGACACAAAGGCTAAGAGATTAGCACGTTACAGTTAAATATGTTTGGATGCAAGAAAGTAGTAGCTAGTCAAAGTTGTAAGCAGCAAGCCAGGCAGAAAGTATCAAGTGACAAACAACTTAAAGGGGTGTTTGGATTAGAGGTATTTCATTAGAATATTTTAGAATTTAGTTTAAATTTAAAATAAATCTAAAAATCTCCCTAAAAACTACCATTTATCCAAACAAGACCTAAGTATATTAGCGATACGGATGATATTATATGCTACGAAGTATCAAAAGAAACAGATTATGCTAGCAACAGTTAAAAAATCTGGCTGATATTGTCTTCGATCGGGCAGAAAGCTTGGAACGATTTTATTCCAACATCACCTGCATTGATAACCAAAACAGTGTCTTTGAAATGTCAACTAATGGTGGCTGAGCTAATTAAGTCTCACCTAGTACAAAGAAAAGTAGTAGCTCACAAGATTGTTGACTTTCAGAGTAGTAAGTTCGAAACAATTCAGGCAGCAATAATTGCAATCACGTGTCACGACAATGTCCATCTCATGAAATATTTCTAACCTACTATTGCCAGTGTCTGGGCTAGTAGCGATTAATAACAACTCATATACTACTCTTCTAAAGTGTAAATATTACTAGTTGCTACGAGATGGACACTGACAATGACATGCACTTTGCACATTTCTCGATTGATCTCGTGCAGCTTCCTGAACCGTGCTGCGCTGATCACCGACGGCGACGTCACCGCCGCGGACGGCTCGGTGGTCCGGCCGTGGCGCATCTGCACGGTGCAGCAGGTGGAGGACTTCAAGACGGTGCTGCGCATCCTGCCGCTCTGGAGCGCGGCCATCTTCCTCAGCGTTTCCATCGGCGTGCAGATCAACTTCACCGTGCTGCAGGCGCTCGCCATGGACCGCGCGCTCGGCCGCTTCACCGTGCCGGCGGGCTCCATGATCGTCGCCTGCCTCATCTCTGTCGTGGTCTTCCTCGGCCTCCTCGACCGCGTCCTCTTCCCGCTCTGGAAGCGGCTCAGCGGCCACACCCCGACGCCACTACAGCGCATCGGCTCGGGCCACGTGCTCACCGTGCTCAGCATGGTCGCGTCTGCCGTCATCGAGCGCCAGCGCATCGCCACCGTGCGAGCGCACGGGGAAGAGGGCAACCCGATGTGGGTGTCGCCGCTGTCGGCAATGTGGCTGGTCGTGCCGTTCGCGCTGGCTGGCGCCGGGGAGGCGCTGCACTTCCCGGGACAGGTGACGCTCTACTACCAGGAGTTCCCGCAGTCGCTCAAGAACACCGCCACGGGCATGGTTGCCATGATCGTAGCGCTCGGGTTCTACCTGAGCACGGCACTCGTCGACATCGTGCGGCGCGTCACGTCTTGGCTGCCGGACAACATGAACGCCTCGAGGCTGGAGAACCTCTACTGGCTGCTCGCCGTGCTCGTCGCCGTCAACTTCGGGTACTACATGCTGTGTGCCAAGCTGTACAGGTACCGGAACCTCGGCTAGTAGCTCAGGAGGCAAAACGCTCGTTGCTTCTTGTTATTTGCGTGTTGTGTGCTTAAGCTGAGGACGCATATATTTCTAATAAACTATCATGAGACTATCCATCACCATGCTCTGTTTTTCGCCTTCGTGTTGTCTAAAGCTCAATTGTGGAGCCACGTTGTCAAACTAATGCTATCAGTAGACATACCAAGTGATGTCAAAGTAATTATAGCACCTTTCAAGATCGGGTATTCCAACTATGAAATGAACATGGGACTAAAAACATCTCCACAACAAAGAAACTGATGCTTTCATAGTTTCGTATAGTTTTTCGAAATTAGGGCAGGAGCTCTGCCAATTCATTGAAGAGGAAAGGAGTTTAACTTAAGTTACAAACGGTGGTGATGGCGTCAAGCGGCAGCATCACCCTAAAAGCCGAAAGGCTAACCTACTTTGAGACTTAAACAGCAAAACCTTCGACAAACAAGGATGACAACGATCTACACAGTCAAGTGGATGACGCCACGACGGCAGCAAAAGTAGTGACATCTCGCACGGTTGCATCTAGCACTGTTTGAACGGACGAACTCGTTCCTTGAAAAATACGGGCGTTGCGTTCCTTCCAAATGTTCCAGAGCCCGAAAAGTAAAGCACCATTTACGGAACGCCGTGCCTCCTTCGGGATGATTGCTTGGGCTCTTTGCCACCAACCATTGATGGAGAGATGTGAGTCAATGAACACGTTGGTCAGCTGGGGGAGACCATACTTCGAGAGGAGCATAAACCAAAACAGTTTCGCGAAGGCACAACCGATCAGGAGATGGCTTGCCGTCTCCGGTTGTGAATTGCAGAAACAGCAAAGCGGATTATGCGGCCAACCTCTGCGGGCTAGATTATCCGCTGTTAGGATACTATTTCTGAGAAACAACCAAGCGAAAAATTTGCATTTACTTTCCGTCCTCGCTTTCCAAACTGCATTGGCATAAGGGGCCAATTGTGATCCGATGAAGTGAGCTTTATAAGCCGACTTTGAAGAGTACACTTCGTCCGGCGTCCATCTCCAGGTTAACCTATCCGGGATACTTTCCTGAAGGTTGACCGAGAGAAGAAGCTGCCAAAGATCCAGGAATTGAAGGAGTTGTTGTTGGGTGTTCATCTTCCTGAGGGGGGTCATCCAGTTGTTATTAGATATCTCATGCGCCACCGAGTTCTTCCTTCTTGAGACCAGACGGAAGCAAAGAGGGGCAATATCTTTTGGCGCCTTGCCCTGAAGCCATCTGTCCGTCCAAAATTTAGTCGGCCCTGAAGCAAAGTTTCGTATAGTTTCTTTTGGCACAAATTATTTATGTACAGGCCAGCAGGTTCCCTAGAAGCATCAACCAAATCAATCCGACTTGGCAAGAGGAAAACTCACAATGTTTGCTAGCAATCTAGCGACAATTCAAAGATCATGACAAGCAAACAATGTAGCACGATTAATATTCTTTTACATTTTTTGCATTGTCATCACTATCGTTGGTATGGACTGGACGTGCCGGTATCGCGCCCACTTTAAGGCTACCATCAGCATTTTTCTCAAATAGATCATCGAAGAATTTGTTAGAAGAAACATAAGATGGCCTGCGAGCCCCTGCAGACATCGGTTGCTTCAAGGTCTGGTTTATTGGTGACTCTGATCCAGCACTTGGAAGTGGTACCGCAAATGAAAGTGATTGCTGTAGAGGCCTCAAATTCAATGGTGCGTTCATAGGCGAGGTGGAAGTAGAATGATGCTGCGATGAAGTTGCTATGAAAGGGTTTGATTCCGTGTTGTCCTGAGAGGCCCATGGTGGTGGTGGGTAAGGAGATGAGTTGTACGGCAATTGTGATTGAGGTGGTGGCTGCTGATGAACGCCTGCAGATTGAGACTGAGGCCGAGCCCAAGGAGCGGCGTAACTATTGTACGATGCAGCTGTATTTCCTTGGTTTACATAGTAAGTCTGTGGATGATCATTAGCTGGGGAACCACCTTGATTCAAGGCAGGTTCAGGTGTTGGTGGAGTATGGGGTGGTGAAGGGTTTGATGATATGGTGAGTGCGAGAAGGTCACTCATAACCTGCTCTTCTGGAGAAGTTCTCACAGGAGCTGGATGATCAGGCAGAGACATGGCACTGCTTGGGTCATATGGTGAGGCTGTAGAGGTAACAGAAGCTGCTGAACTTGCTATTACGTCGTGGGTGATTGACAAAGATGTGCCTACGCCAGAAGAGGTGCTCTCGGCATTCACTGACCTGAATTTCGAATTCCTGATTACAAGTAATCGTCAGCTCCAGATGATGTAAGAAAAAAATGAACAAGAAGATTGGCTTTCAGTGTAACCTGCGAGCTAACTTGGAGAACTCATCATCTTCATCTTCTTCTTCATCCAAAAAAGTGGTTGACACAACGGTAGGAGCAACTGTTGCAGAGGGGGTTTGAATGGTTCCTGCTAATAATTCACTCAACACATCTGTTTCTTCAGCAGGTAGAGGAGAACCTGATGCAATCGCATCGTGTTTGGCAAGCAGAATTTGTAATTTATCGTTCAAATCAAGAGCTTGGCCCAAGAGCTCCTCATCCCTGTAATATCGCACAAGAACTTCAGACAATTAGTTCGGCACTATAGTGACATCTTTACGTTGTTCTGAAAAGTCTAAGTCTTTGAAGAGTGTTTGTTACTAGTTAACATTGTTCTATTATGTAAGGAGTGGAGAGGTCAAAAGCTAGCTTATACATTTAGGTTCAGCAAAATTTGAAACAGTAGATGACTTCTATCTAGGATTTTCTAATCAGGGAGCTTAAACTTTATTGATTAAGAACAAGCGTGCAAAAACACTGAGGCATTTCTAAGCCATAAGCATCTCTGATTGCGAGAAGAAGCCTGCTTTGCACATAGATGGGAAGCTGAATTTGCCAAAGTCTGCTTTGCACATAGATGGGAAGCCGAATTTGCCGAAACAGAACTTGGAAGAAAGAAACTCCCATGCCTTATTTTCCCAGTCAACTATAACTACTTACAGACCAGCTGTTCCATGAAACATCATATGCTAGAGGAATTCAAATGCATGAAAGTTCAATCTTTCACCTGTTCAGTTCTTTTCCGAACAAAAAGACTAAGAGCCTACAGTGAACAGACTCACCACTGTTATCTAGACGAACTGTTTCAAATTATGTGTTGAACTATTGCTATTCCGACTTCCTAGTCAATGCAAAATGCAAACCAATCAATCGTCTTTTCTCCTAGCCTACTCCCATACATTCATAGTGTAATCTCCGTAGTTTCCTTTTCCTTTTCAAATAGTAATATCAGTTATTTCATACGTAATTTCTATGTTTGTATCAAACAACAACACCGAACAGCTTAATAGCAAAACATGATATGAACACTGCTACACATTTGTCCATTATTAAAGGTAACATGCAAGCTGAAGAGATTAGATACATATTAGAGAATGTTCACACAAGCACATACCTCACTGAACTTACCAAACTCATGATCTTTTTCTGGTATGACCGGCATTGGTTCACAAGTTCTTTGATAATTTCATCATTGACAGACTGGGAGTTAAGAAATATTTGCAGTGTTAGAAACTTACAATGGATAACTGGATACTAACCAAAACAAAGCAATCAACAATTACTTCAAAGCCACAAAATTAAACTCAGATATAGGTTGTGCAAACTAGTGCAACGTAGTCAATAAACCACCTAGTTTCAAACAACTAATATTATTAACATCAAAATACAAGCTACATACAAATGAAAAAAAATCAAATACAAACTCCCTCCGGTCACAAATACATGTCGTTTTGGACATCGATATAGTTTCCAAAACACAACTTTAACTACTAAATTATATTGTAATATATTATAAAACTAAATAAAATTATAATATTATGAAAGTACTTTTCGAGTCAAATATACACATGATTTTCATGTATACAATTTAAATATTTAAAAAAAATTGATAGTCAAAGTTTCAAAAGTTTGACTACACCTATGCCCAAAACAACATGTATTTTTTGACTAGAAGGAGTAATACATATGCATACCTCACGATCATTTGGATTCAATGCTCCCAGCATGTCACTAAATAGTTCCACAGCACTCACCATATTTTCCAAGTCTGACAAGCTAAACAGATAAAAATATGTCATATATCACAGAATACACAATATAAGCATACAGGCATCCAATGTTCAATTTTTAAAATATGGCTACCTCAGAGAAGGCTCATTAGATGACATTGCCTCATCAAGTCTCAAAGAAGAATTGACTGGCATTCCATACCCTGGTTGAAGATATGTCGGCAAAGATGGTGGGCGAATGACTGGAGGAGTAAATATTGATGCTGCATCAGGAGAGCGCTGAGGAAATTCTGCACCAGATTGCTGCACGTGAAAATATTCATTGGTTTATGCAAAATAAACTGTCCAATTGAACAACTAGATATGGAAACTTTATATAGATGAAGTAAGATTCCACAAAGAAACTTGCGGGCAGATAATAAAAGCATGAGTAAATTACATGAGACAGAGATGCACCTTTACACTTTTGCAAAGCCTTAAGCCATCCATGTCCTGAGTTGCTCATGTAGATCAAAATTCTTACTATACTACATTTAGTTGTTCAATATGATTCTTGACCAGTTGTGACTAGTTTGCAAGAAGAAAAAGTTTAAAGAAATGGAGTATATTACTCGCGAACACCCTTATCACTAATGCCAGCCAATTAACTTATTGACCTTTTATGATCTCCAATAAGTTGTAAAAATTGACATAAAGCAGAAATGTGTGACAGGATAAGAAATCAAACTGCAGATGTGCCTCATATGGAAGTAAAGCCACAGGGGTTTCTTTAAAAATTTAAAAGGTAAATGGGCATGTAATGTAGCTTGTTCTCGATAGTCTAGCAGACATCAAACACACCTTCAGTTCAGAATATGCCCAATAGTACTGAGCGTGCTTCCCACCAGGCCCACCAAATGCCTCTTGCCAAGAATCAACGAGTGTCAGAATTTTGTCTCTCACTTGCATATCTGCCTGTAAAAATGATCCAGAAAATCACGAAAAAAAAAAAAAACAGTGAAAGCACTTCAGAAGGAACCCCAAAACATTTATGCTGTATATGGTAATTCAAATGTATTAGTCACAGACTCACAGTCAATGTAGCAATCAAATAATTCAATGTGAATGTAAGAGTAAAGATTGGATGAATAGATATGAATGACAAAAAAAAAAGATCTTATTATGGAAGTATAAAAGGGCATGTTGCAAAAAAAAAAAACTTTTTGCTGTGAATTACTGAATTCCACCTGCCATTAGTTTGTTCACTAATTTTAGTAGAAAAAGTACGGAAAAATCTTCAACTAGAGATCTAAATTCAGAGGGCCAGCTGAGGATGTTTTCGCAATTTTCAACATTCTACAATATACCCATGATAATTCAGCAATTGTATGTTTCAGCAATTCAGACATACACCAATCCGTCCAGATTGTACATAAACCAATCCTTCCTGATTGTAATAGTCATTGACTTTGAATGAACAAGAATGCATGCATCTACCAAAACAGTGAATTACAACAATATATCTCACTAAACTGTTCATGTTGAATCAGATTATGACCTGCCCTACTGTTTCTCATAAAAAATCATATATTTACTCACAAAAAATAGAGAAGGAATTTTAGCTGCATGACCTACAGTTTAACGATTCAGAAAATTGTTATCCACTATGAGTGGGATTTTTCTGAACCACAAGCTATAGAATGGCCTGTAGATAAAAGTTCCCAAAATGCCAGAAGAAAAAACAGAAAACTAACCTTTCTCTTCACGATTTTGACCATTTCCTGCAGTATGCCACGCTCTATAACTTGAAAATGCACATGATCCCCACAATTCTTTATTAGAGTCTCCAATAGCTGCAAACCAATTACACTATTCTCACAGAAGGGCAAGCCAAGAGAACTAAAAATATAATTAAGCAAAGAAACATACCGTCAAGGCAAGAAATTGAACCTTTGAATTCTTGTGCTGAAGACGCTTCTTCAAAGCTTTGATCACCTCTTTTGCTTGCCTGAATCAACGCAAAATGTAAGCTCAGCTATTCCATCTTGCAGGAAACACACACAAAAATTGCATGCTCCATTGTGTCATGCTGTATAACACTATAACCCTTACAGATTCTCACATTCCAAAGGAAATAAACACAGTATCATCTCATATCCACTTATAAAATGTCAGCAGTACTCAGCCCAAACAGAAGTGGATTTAAAACAGGTCCTAAGAAAACCTGTTTGGATGGCTTGTATTTGGGATTACAAAACTGGCATTACGCCTTAAGAGGTGGATTTAAAAGTGAATCTCCCAAGCTTTTTTTGAAAACAGTTCTTCCCAGCCAGTGTTTTGCAGCAAGCAGATTAGCTGCTTTGTTCCTATATCATCATATGCAGTTACCACAAAGATGAGGTTGCCACCACTTGGAACTTGTTGTGGATAAGGATTACCATGACAGTTTTGGTCACAATGGCTTGTAAGCTCATCAAGAAGATTGATAGGTACTTAGGTAGTATCCTCAATTTTTTTCTTTCACAAAACTATTTGAAGGCTGATTCTTCGGAAAATTGGTGTGGTTGTTCACATCTTGATTTCATCCATTACATGTCCTGTCTGCAGTTAAAGGCATTAGTTATTTGACCAACATTTATTATTGATGTATTAGAAGGACCGCACAGTTTTCTCCAATAGCTTCTTCGGCAGACTAGTCAATGCATGAAAAAATCAAAATGGTATCAAAGCTGAGGTGCTTTATCTGAACCATGTATCTTTTTAGACAAATAATTATAGCGATTTAAGGGTACAATGGTTAAACCGAGATGGGCCCGGTGTGCCTATGTTGAGGCCTCAATGTAGGCCTGGTCAAGCACTAACGTGTGGAGCAACGCTCAAGCATGAGGAATGAGATCCTCTAACTTCAGGGGAATTGACTTCCCTCTGCAGTCGTTCATCTATGCCGTCCGCTGTGGATCCTACGGCGACCACGCTCAGAGTCAAACACAACAGCCAAGAGTAGCCCATCTCAGCCCATGAGGCCTGCTATATTGGTTTGACGTGGTCGCCGTAGGATCCATAGCGGACGGCAGAGATGAGCGACTACAGAGGGAAGTCAATTCCCCGGGTTAGGTCATGTTTGTTTAGGCTGGTCTTTGGAGGAGAAGAGGCTGTGGAAGAAAAGCTAGCTGGCCTCTTTGGAAATTTGGGTGGAGTGGAAGAGACTTGATGAAGGGATGGCAATTTTTGTAAATAAGATCAAGTTGCAGTACCAGGGAAGTGGGATTTTTTCAAGCTCAGCCCAGAAGCATCGTTTTCCTTGCTTCTCTCGTGTAGTGTAAATTGGGCTGGAGCTTCTCCTCTCCAGCTAGCTGAAAAATTACTATTTGTTTTGGCTTGTGACTTATGAAGGCCTAGAAGCCAAATAAGCAAAAGCAGAAGCCTAAACAAACACAGCCTTAGAGGATCTCATTCCAAGCATGATTACCATTTTTCAGAGAAAAAGCTACATATGCTTTTACTTGTGTTCGTGTTACATATGTTGTTTTTGTTTTTCCTGACAGAATAGAGGGAATTGATAACAGGAAACTTTCCAGAATGGGGAAAAATCGGTTGTATTCCACCTATTACAATTATTTTGTTTCAAGTACGAAAAAAATCCATTGCGCCCAAATAGGCAATTGGCAGCGGGTTTCTGAGCAAGATTTCTTCTGAGTTTGATTACAAAAAAGCTTTATTAAAAAAATCTGTACAAATGCAGCGCGTTCTAATTACAATCTTTAATCGTCCCTTTACAGGCTAACGATCAAGCAAGTGGCAGCTTTTGGAAGATTACAAAGTAGTACAAATACAATACAAGATACTAATCATGAGTGCAAGGTCCTGAATTTCTTGTGAGACGATGACGATTGGAAAAGGCAATCCTTTCCCAGCACGATTATTTCCTTTGTTTGCTTAAACAAGGCCATGTCTTGGCAGATAATACCGTTATTTTCTCTGGTTTTAACAGAAGTAGAACCAATTTTTTCCATCAACCCTCCCTTGCACACCGATGATTCAACCATGGAACTACCGACGACAAGACGAGCAAAAGTAGTACTTGTGGTCGTAACTAGAGGAACCACTTTTACTTCCATTCTTTAGCGTGCGCAATGTCCAAATAACAGAGAAGGGAAAGAACACGAAATACTAGCCATTACTGCGGTCGCACGAGAACGAAGAAACCAAAAGAATACTCTAGAGAGAGAGAGAGACCCGTGATCGGAGTTGACGGCGTCGCAGATGTCGATGTTGAGGGTCCAGTCGGGGCCCAGCAGCAGCTCGCTCGTCGCCTTCTCGACCCTCACCGCCGCCGCCATCTCGTCTCCCGCAGAAAGAAACGGTGGGAGAGAGGTTAGAGGAGGCGCGGCAAGGGCGGTGTGGAATTCGTGGGAGTGGACTCCCACCGTGAGGAGGATCATCGGTCGGTTTCAGCGGCACGGCGGTAAAGAACAAAAAATGGGAGGCCAATGTTCGGGCATCGCGCATCTATTGCCCTGGCTTTCGGTCCGCCCAAGGCAAGGGTACGTAGGGGCTGTTTGGTTTGTAACCAATGCTTGCCAATACTTGCCATACCAAATATTGGTAGTGTTGATTAAGTTTGGCAAGCATTTGGTTTGCAACCAAACTTTGGCTACATTCTTTTCTCCATTGCCATGCCAAATTTTTCTAGTTCATTTTCTTGCCAATAGTTGGTCAAACTTTGGCCACCAATTTGAGCACCAAATTTTTGGCTAGCCAATTCTTGGCAATGTTGAACTTGGCAATTTTGGCTTCAAACCAAACAGCCCCGTAGCCTTTCCGTCGCCATCGGCTGCATCCAAGACCAAAAGCAACAGTCTATCAATCACTATATTATCTAGAGTAAATAAGAAATAGTTTATTTTATCAAGAGGATATCAAAAAATTAGTTTATACAAAAATTATCTCTAAATATTGTTTTTAAATGCTGTGTAATAACTATCTCTTCTCTCGTATATATAAATTTGTATTTTCTTTTATTTTATTTAATTGGATTTTTATTGTTGCTTTTCTTGAATTTTATGAATTTTGTAAAGTCTTTTGCAATTTCCCGTTGTATTAAAAGAATTTTTGAAGAAAATAAAAAAACTCAAAAAAATCTCAAACCAATTTCATTAGGTTCTAAATATTTCATAATATTTTTAAGAATTTTTTCAAGATTTTTAGAGCCTTTTTACTATTTTATCCTAAGCGCTTTTCTTCTCAATACTATTCAAATTCAATAAAATGGTTGACCCACCTGTCATGGCTACAGTGCATGTCTTCTTCCTCCAACCGAATGGTCCAGAGAGCTTAATCGTCTCTCTCCTCCATTGATGCCTGTCGACGATCAGGATCGCCTGACCGTGGAGATGAGATCAGGGTGTGTAGGAGTGTGTGAGGACCCGAGAGCTAGTGTCGTTCCCCGGGAGGTCGGTGCCGCCGCTAGCTATGATCTGAGGAGAAAGTAGACAAGTGACACCGGGAATTATACTGGTTCGAGCCCCCGAGCAGGGTGACGGCTCTACTCTAGTCTTGCCCTGAGGCGAGGAATCTGATTATGCGTGAGTACAAGTGGGTGAGTGTCGATGCCCCTTTCCCAGATCTCTATACGTATTTATACAATAGTTTACAAAGTACCGTCCCCATCACCGGGGGACGGCCAGGAGTAGTTTTCGGAGAGGGGTGATCCCACGTATGCTCCAACCGGATCTCAATTGCCTCCTGGGATCCGTGGCCACGTCCTGCTCTTGCGGATCTCAGCAACCGCAGCCCTCTGACCCGGCCTTCCTGAACTCCAGGGGTTGGTCGAACGGTCCCTTGCTCGAGGTCGAGTGGGCGCTGCCCGGGTACCATGGTAATAAGCTCGAGCCTGAGCTCGGCTCGCTAGGTTGAGTTCGAGCCGGGGTCCGTTGACCATGCTGTTGAACAAGCAGGGTATTTCATTCCATGACATCTAGCCCTCGAGGCTCAAGTCTCTCCACGCCACCAAAGAGGACCTTGAGCCTGAAAGTCTTGGAGGGGAGCGCCCCTTATGTTTAAATTTCAGTTTGGCGCAGTGTCAGGCGTTCCGACCCCGACCAAGAACTCCCAGGCCTTGCCGCCCAGGCCTGAGCGTTGGGGGAGTGGAACAGTTCACATCCATCCGTACCGCTGCCATCCCCTCACCGGCACAATGTCCCAAGCGCCTCGGCGCGTCCTCCGAGGCGCATTAACTCTAGCTGTCAGAGCCCGGGGCCCTATGTGTACTGGGCGCTCTCGTCTACCGAGGGAAAAAACCCCAAATCTCCCGACAAAAAACCGCTCCTTCTTCCCGTCCGAAAGCTTTCACTCTCCTCTAGCCAAGACCCCACAAATCCCCATGGCCAAGTTCGGGAGAAGCGCGCTGACCGCGGCGAGGATGAAGGAACTTGAGGAGTCAGGTTTGCTGGATCCAATGACTTGGTGGCTGCCCGGAGCGGAGACCGAGCCGCAGCCCCAAGAGGACGAGCTCGTCAGCACCGAGCAGTATATGCTTTCGGCCTGCGGACGTTGGAGAGAGCCTCAGTTCTCGGCTAATGCGAGATCGAGCTCATCAACCTAGTGCCCAATTCTGTCCTCCTTCTCTCCATCTTTTCTCATTTGTGTGAGGGGTTTCTTGGGATCGTCCCCACCCCCTCTCTCTTCTTCCGCTACTTCTCCCTGTTCCGCACCGGAAAGGACCCCGTGGTCGGGTGTCTTTACTTCCCGGCTGCGGCCAGGGCTTCCTTGGTCCTTCCCTTTGCTTCGAGCTCGCGACTCCCTCGGTCCCTGGTCCGAGAGGTGGTTTACTTGAAGAGGGGGGACGACGACGCCCTCACCTACGATGGGACCCCCATCACCACCAGGTGCCAGACCCCCGAGCCAGACAAGCTGAAGGCGGACCGGGAGGCCATCGACACCATCCACATCTGCGCCACCCGCGACCTCACCGGTCAGGCCATCGCCAGTAACTTCTTGCGGAACCGGGTGTGCCCTCTGCGAAAGAGGCTCCACCCATTCTTCGAGATCGTGGGGCGAGATGACCCCACCCGCGAGGCCCCAGTTGGTAAGTTTCTTGCCAAAGAGGCTTCCTCGAGCCCGAGCTGACGTGTGTTCTCTTTTTTTCTTCTAACCCTCACATGGCCTTCAGCAGCGCCAAAGGAATCCTGGGTGGCCGCTAGGATGAACGAGATGTTCGGGAAGGCAGCCCTCAAGTACACTCTGGATGACCCCGTCCCAAAGAGCGTTTTGAGTCAAAGCGCCGAGGTAACAACTTCCCCGAGCTCAAAACCTTGCTCAGGGTCTCTCGAGCTCGTGCTGACCCCAAGTATGCATGCAGGATGACCAAGAACTGCACGAGGCCACAAGGCGGATGCTTCCGCTGCCCGGGTCGAGTAGAGGCAGGAAGGCGGGGAAGAGGCCGCCCCCAGCGGCAGCGCCCCGAAGAGACTGCACGTCGAGTGGGGGGACCGTACGGTGGTAAGTTTACTTCCCCTCTCTTTTTGGTCGTTCTTTGGTCGCTCTGCTCTAGCATCTTCTTACGCATTCTTCTTCGTTCGCGCAGCAGCAGCAAGCGACGGCTGCAGCCTGGACCCCGAGCTCACCAGGGGCTCTGGGTCCCCAGACTCGTGGCTCAGGGCAAAGCCCTCCCACAGCCTCGAGGCCTTCCCGAGTCCCAGCGCCACCGGCCCAAGGCGCCCAGAGGGGAGTTTCCCGGGACCCTCCGAGAGGCTCCCAGAGGTTGAGACTCCCAAGACTGGGAACGCCGGGGCGGGCACGACTGAGGTCAAGGCCGAGGATGGAGCTACCGGGGCGGGCGAGCCAGAGGTCGAAGTCCTCGGGGTTCGAGCCGCCAAGAAGGGCGAATCCATGGCCAAGGCCGAAGTCGAGGACGAGGTCGAGATCCTCCCGGTCGAAGTCGAGACCCCTCCAGCCGGGGCCGAAGCTGAAGTCGAGATTACGCCGGCCGAGGCCGAGGCTGAGACCGAGGTCATCCCGGTCGTCGCAGACGAGGCCCTCATGGCCGCGGGCCCCCGCAACCCTCCTCCGAGCAGCAAGGGTGACCCCCCTCCCGAGGTTGCTCTAGGGGCCATAGCCGAGGTCTCCCCAATCCGGGACGTCGAGCCTGAGGCCCAACCGACCCGGGGCCCGACAAGGGTGAACGGGCAGGCCCCTCTTTTGTCCGGGCCGGGTTAGAAGAGCAAGCCACGGTCGGGGCTATAAGCGGCCAGATCGTTGGCCCCCACCGTGCCACCTTCGAAAACCAGCTCCACCAGGTACGAGTTGTCTTACCCTAGTCTTCCTTTTATTGTTTTTTGTTTCATTCTGTCCTCCTCTTCACGCGCTTACTCTTTGTCTTCCCCAGGCCGTGGACCACGTCGCCCTGGGACTCCAAGGTCTCGAGGAACACGTGGAGGCGCTAAAGGCCATGCTAAACCTGGTCGACGAGCGGGAGACCCGCCTGGTGCAGCTCGAGGGAGCCCTCGAGGTTGAGCGGGGCGCGGCCCAGCAGAGGATGGAAACAGACTCAGCTGAGCTCGCCGCCTGTAACACCCCGGCATCTAGTATGCCCGAATGCTACCAAACATAGGCTAAACAACACCTAAATACCACTAATAAAGACAAATTACAACAAAGGAGCAAATGCTAAAAACCAAAAATTTCGGCAGCATCTCCTTTGTTTTAACATGATTTGAGACAATAGCAATAATAGGCAAGTAACACAATATCATAAGATATCTAAAGAAGCAATGTAAATGGATATGGCAACAACATATGGCAATATTATCAAGTTCAGCCACTCCATAAACTATAACGAAGCAAATAAGGGACCCGACCACACAATTTAATCCATACACCAAGATTCATGGCACTATTATTAAGATCATGACTCAAAATTTGGTAACTTTGACTGGAACTACGTGAAGATGTGTAGCTAATGCCCTTTCCCACATGCCGGTGTCATGGTACCTAAAAAAACAGCAACATAAACACAAGCGTGAGTTCATCACTCAGCAAATATATTGCAATGGACAAAAGAAACAATTTCATGGCTACAACAACTCACATCATGTCTATCATCTCATTCATGATCACATATCATTTTCATCATCATTATGTATGCAGTGCGATGCGATGCTCATGTCTCCTTGGAAACTCATACCGGTATGGTTGAGTACACACCCGTCGGTGTGCACCCTCTTCCCCCTTCCATCCCGAAGATGGAGGGTGCCTACTCCTCGCTTCCATACACCGCGGTGGATGGAATCACGATGTAGGACTTACTCATTGGCTCTCTGGAATAGTCATAACTTTCTCACCGACCTTCCCCGGACTACTTATGACTTTCTCACCGCCCGGGCCATGTATCACGCCATGTATGCAAACATGCCAACATCATAAATAACTTGTACATTAACACATGGCATCATAACATAATAAGCAAATTCATCATATCAATGGCAATCATTAAAGCATGGCATATGAACATATCATACATTAAATTTCAATCTCAACCAATCTAGCAAACTACAACCCGCTACCCATTCCAATACACTTGCCTCAACCACAGGCGACGGATTGGCGAGAAGTAGAAGGCACTCCCGGGGTCATACCACCTGCACATAGGTACCACACACTCACAATCATGTCCACAAAATAGTACGCAAACCCTCTTCTACCCCGACATCGCAAACTACTCACACAACCCAAAAACAGAGGTTCTGTCCCGTCGGGACAGCAGCCTTCCAAAAGGCATAACTCGGGTTCTAAGACTCCGAATCGAATAAACGAGTATATCCTCACGTAGCTTAGGAAATTTCCTAACTTTGTATAAGTATATGGAAAAGCTGATTCGGACTCTAAAGTTGTTTAATCTACAAAATACCGTGATCTGTTCCAATCACGTCACAGATTTTAATACGTTCGGTAAAACTAGCATAACTTTCAAACGGCAGGGCAGAATTGGACGTTCTTTATACCCACTGAAAGGTATTGAAATTACGTACAACTTCTTCAACAGGCGGCCGACCAAATTCCGAATCTAAATTGGCGAAAACCCAAGCCCTAGGTCGACCGCTCATGCTGCCCGAAACAGAGAATGTGGCAACTTCTAGATTTCATCTAATCTACTCAATTCCAGCACCGCCAATTGATCTAAAATCATGATATTAACCCTTAGAACAGATCCTAGACCAACCCCAAGGATCTCCGTGGCCATACCTTCGCCCGACGACCGAAAACCCAACGGATCTCCTCCCGGTTCGCGCGATCTCCTTCCTCGCTCCAATTCCGCCGGATCTCCTCGTCGAGGAGTGCTCCAACGGATGGATCTTCGAGGTGTTCAGGTGGAGAACTCCCCTAGGGGCAGCAAGGGTGGTGGAGAGGTGAGGAGATGGGTGGAGGTGCAATGGGGAGTAAGGGGGGGCGCAAGCAAGGGAGAGGGGAGGTGGGGGTGGCGGCTAGGGCTCCATGGGGGGGGGGGCGCACAAGGGGAAAAGAGGTGGGGGCTGGCGCCACAAGGAGTCCAACTAGGATTCCCACTCCCACATGGGCCCGAACACCTCCCCACTAAAGCCCACGACCCTTTCCTTTAGGCCCAATCTCCCCCGGAAAGGCCCAGACTCCCGGAAACGGCCCGGAAAAGCGATTAAACACCATACCGTAAGGTTTCAACCTCCAATTTCACATTTCATAATGTTTTTGACCTCGACAATCACATTATATAAGGTTACGACACTCCGTGGTGTCACACCGCCCTCCGAGGCACCATGAGAGCCCTCGAGGCCACCCATGCCACCGAGCTAAGAGGGGCCGCGGAGACCGAGCGCGAGCACGGCTTCCGAGCTGTCGAGGCCAAGCGCGTGAGGTCTTCCCGAGCGATCGAAGCTGCCCGGGCTGAGGCCTCCAAGGCTCTCGAGGACGAGCGCGCCAAGGCTGCCCAGACCCTGAAGGCCGAGCGTGTTGAAGTTGCCAAGGTCCTAGAGGTCGAGCGCGCCGAAGCCACCAAGACCCTGGGGCTCGAACGAGCGAGGGTGGAGGAGCTTCAGAAGCAGCTCGCCGAATAAGGCTGCTGCACCGGCCAGGGCCTCGGCCGAGCTCGAGGTGAAGGTCGCCGACCTTGAGGAAAAGCTTGGGAGGCCGTACCGCCAGCTCGGCCACCGAGACGCTCCGCCTCCAAGGTGAGATTACCAGGCTGAGGTCTAGGGTCGCCGAGCTCGAGCAAGAGAAACTTGCTCGGGAAATGTTGGGTCTGTAGATAGGACTTTTAGTAGTTAATGTTTTAACTTTTGGAACAATGTAAAGAAGAAAACAGGAAATGGATGAGTGAATGATGAATTTATTATATAGTATCTTGTGCGTTTGTAATCAAGCTTGTTTGTTTATGATCGAGTGTTCCAGTACTTAGCTGTTCGTAGAAGAGTGCTTCCCTCGTAAAGCCCCCGATGCGGTCGTGGTCGTGCAGGACGTCGGGCGCAACTAGAGTCCATGGTCGTCCATTCCCTGAATGAGGTCTGCGGCCCAGCCCCCGATGCGGTCGAGGTCGCGCGGGACGTCGAGCGCACACGTGGTCCGCGGCCCAGCCCCCGATGCGGTCGAGGTCAGGCGGGACGTCGAGCGCAAACGAAGTCCGCAGCCCAGCCTCCGATGCAAATCACGGAAAGTTTTTCCCTTCCGGTGCCAGAACCTGCACAGTTAGTGGAAATCGCGAAAAAAAGGGGGGACAAATATTGAGGGTTGAAGTTGATGCCCCAGGGGTCCTCGAGCCGCCAGTGTTAAACTCAGCCTTGTATGCGCTTTCCTGCCTAAAGTACGGACTTGTTAGTCCAACCTTGCAACGGGGGGAGCCTTGATGCGATAAGGATCGGCTCACAGTTGGCGCGACCCCCGGAGACGAACGTCTAAGTCGTAGTACTCGGATCTGACTTTGAGATCCATAGGCTCGAGCATTTTCTTCGATCTTCGTTCAAGTTGTGGCTGAGTGCGATGAAGATAGCCACGCGACCGTGTGGGTCACAGGATGACGCGAAGACATGTTGAAAATTTTTAGAAGGAAATGTGAGAAATCTTTATTGAAACTTAGAGCGAGAGTGTTACACATGGAACTTCTGAAGTTGGTCGATATTCCACGAGCTTGCGAGCTCTCTGCCATCGGGTAGCGCCAACCGGTAAGCCCCCGTGCGATCTGTTGAGACTACTCTGTAGGGGCCCTCCCACTGCGGGGATAACTTGTTGGTGTTGGACGAGCTCTGGATTCGTCTTAGAGCCAGGTCCCCAACAAGGATCTCCCAAGGTCATACCGATCTAGCCGCATGTCTGCACAGAGTTTGCAGATAGTGTGATGACCACAACAGCGCTCGACACCTTACTTCTTCTGCTAGGGTTAGGTCGAGAGACTGTTCTTGCTTGAAGTCGATCTGGTCGACCAAGCTGACCCTAGGAGAGCCCAGCATTACCTCCGGAGGCAGGATGGCCTCCGTACCGAAAACGAGCTGGAAGGGAGTAGACCCTATCGCACGGCTGATTGTGGTACGGATCGACCATAGGACGGTGGGGAGTTCGTCAACCCAGGACCGACCGTGTTGCTCGAGCCCTTGAAAAACCCATCATTTGACGCCTTGAACGATCTGTCCGTTGGCGCGCTCCACGGCTCCGTTGCTCTATGGATGGCTCACCGAGACGTAGCACACCTTTGTTACCATGTCTTCACAGAATTCCTGGAACAGCTCGCTGGTGAACTGAGTTCCATTGTCAGGGATAATCCTACATGGACTCCGTACCTGGTCACCACGAACAAGCGGAAAAACTTGACCGCTGCTTGCGCAGTGATCGTGGAGACCGGTTCGGCCTCGATCCACTTGGTGAAGGTGTCGATGGTGATGAAGAGGAATCTTTTCCCGTCGGCGGCCTGTGGGAAAGGGCCCAGGATATCTAACCCCCAGATCGAGGAAGGCTAAGCGAGTGGGATAGTCTGGAGGGCGTAGGCCGGTTGGTGCGACTTCCAAGCATGGAATTGGCATGTCTGGCAGGTGCGGACTATGTCACGCGCGTCTTGGAGTCCTGTTGGCCAGTAGAATCCCATGCTGAATGCCTTCCCGACCATCGTCCTGTACGAGGAATGCGCCCCACACAAACCCGAGTGGATATCGTTTAGCAGGGACTTACCCTCCTCCTGGGAGACTGTAACACCCCAAAATTTTACTTTTCCTAAATTCATGTGTGATTTGGCACTTTGGTGAATTTTTGGAATTTTCTGGAATTTATTTGGATTTATTTGGAATTTATTTGAATTTATTCCATTTTGAAATAATTGAAGAATTTAATTTTGCAAATAAATTTTTGTTGGAAATATTTTATTTGAGTCCAAAATGATCCAAAGTATTTTCGAATTTTTCCGAATTTTTCGAGTCATTTGCTATTTTAATGAATTAAATGAATTACTAGGAATTATTTTAAATATTAAATCATTGGAAAATCAAACTCGGGTCAAATCTTGTTCATCCGACGAGCCGAGTCAGGACTCGTGTTCGAGTCCGACCAGAGCCACGTGACTCGACCGAACCCATCCTAACTCCTAATCAATCCCAACCGTTGGATCAAGATCCAACGGTATGAGATCCGCCGAAACCAGCGAGTATCGGGGCCGGGACGATCGCGCCGCGTCGATCGGGGCCGTTGATCGCGCTTAACGTGGGACGTTGCGATTACGTCTCCGCCCGAGTCCGAGCCGGACTCCGGCCGGTGAGAGCCGCCGTGGCCAAACTAGGGTTCCGCCCGAGCACGCCTCCCGGCTATTTAATGCCGGATCGCACTCGAGGATCGCCATCCCACGCCGGTCCCGAAACCCTAGCTCACGCGCTAGGATCCCCGCCTCACCGCTATTGCTCGGCCGGAGTTGGTAAAGCACTCGCCGGCCATGGCCGCTTCGCCACCGCCCGCCATCCTCCGCCGACGTTGACCCCGCATCCGGATCCCTTGCGTCAGGCGCACCCGTGCCTACCATCCACTTCGGCGGAGGCCCTGCACGGCGCCGTCGGGCGTGTCATCGCCATCGGCGCCCGGCGCCGCGAAGCGCCATTGCCGCCGCTCGAAGTTATCTCACCGGTCCGATCAAGATCGCGCGATCCAGATCTTGCCACGCCATCGCCATGCGGTGAGGTTTCTGCATTTATCTCTAGATCCAATCTCAACCATTGGATCTAAATCCAACCCGCCCAGATTAACTGCCGTTCACCCTGCAAACGCGTAACACGAGATCAATCCGGGCGGTTGATTTTCAAATCAACGGCCTAGATCTAGCCACGCGGGCCAGAAGGCCAACCGGGATACGGCCAGCGGCCAGAGAACGTGTCGACACGCCGAGCGCGCATGTCGTGGCCCGACCAAATCGCACCATGACGTCCACGATGACGCCATGGCGAACCCGTGATGTCGGGCTGGTCGTCCCAGCGTATACCGACGTCGCCAATGACGCTACGACTTACCGCCAAGACCGAGCTCGCCGTAGACGTCGATGACGCGTCACCCGAAAGTGGACCCACATGTCGGGCCTCACGTGGAAGCCGAGTGGGCCGAGTCCACCGTGAGACCCGAGCCAAGCGTGGACCAAGTCCATGGACCGGCCGACGCCAGCCAATCGAGCCGACACGTGTCCATGCTGACGCAATAATTAATTTCCGAAAAAAGAAAATGATTTAAAAAATCGTTTTAATAATTGATTTGAATTTCAAAACTTCAAACGCTAATAACTTATGCGTTTCAACTCCGATTTGAGCGATTCAAATTTCTAAATTTGTATAAAATTGAGATCTACCTAAATATAAATTTTATTTAATTTTTGGACTAAAGTTTTTCTCTGTAATATTATTTAATTGATTATTTAAACTTTAAATAATCATAACTTTATGCTTAACTCCAAATTTGACTATTCAGCTTTCTAAAAATCCGTAAAATTATGTTCTCTCTGTTTATGGATTTTATTTGAGTTTTGGGATCTTTTTTGCCTAGTGTTTATTTGTGTATTTGCTATTTGCACGCTTTTACGAGTAGACGTTGAAGTGCCTAAGGATTCAAGGAGAAGTATTGACTCGGGATCCAACTCAAGACCAAGAGCAAGTACTTTTTGAAGGCAAGTTGTGCTTTGACCATGTTGATCCTATTTCGAAATCTATTTTGATTTAAACTATTGCATGCTAGTTCAATTAGAAAGATACTTTGTTTAAACATGGGGTTAGATAAACACCAATTTGCTGTATGACACCTTGATTATCTAAGTATGTGCCATGACCCTTGTCACCCTAGTTGTGGTTTACTAGTTGGACATCATTAAATTGCCAACAGGGTTTAGGCGTTGTAGTATAACGCTTAGACACTCACGTGCTCATGACATGATTTTGGACAATCAAATGCTAATATGGACTTAATGATATATTGAACCTGTTTTGGAAAAGTATCATGTGATGTTGACGCACGTGGTGCATGGTAATCAACCTGGGGTTTGATAAACGATTTCGGCCGGCATGTGGCAAGAGTAATCAAAGGGCCGGGCCGTGTGGCATTGGGAGTGTTGATTTGGTTTTTCGGGTAGTCTTGCCCTGGTCACTCTAAGGACTTAACCTTGCAAGCCTTTGAACTGGGTCATACTTGCAACCACATGGCGAATGGGGACGGCCCTAGTTGACTAAGTCGCTAAGGACTCACTTGTGGAGCCTCAGGGTGTCGCTTACACCGCTTGTGTGATTGTACTGGGAGCGTATCGTAGGCGTGGCAGGTACCCATCTAACGGTGTGTTGGTCCCATACTTCGCCTTGGCTAAGGGAAGGGATGGTGTAGAGCACGAACCAGGAGAGGACCACTGTGTTGTTTGAGGCTTAGAAGGCTTTGTTACTGAACTCGCCTTTGTGGTGTTTGACTGTATCTTGTGGGTAAAGTGCATAACCTCTGCAGAGTGTAGAATCTATTTGAATAGCCGAAAGTCCGCAGTCTTTGGACAATGCTCGGAATTACAGTCAAGGGTTAGACTTTACGAAAATAACTTGGATTTGAAAAGTTGGGTTGGTTTAACAAAGAAGATGATGGAAATATGGTTTAGGATGGGGAAAATGTTTGTTAAACTTCTTGAAAAGTTATTTATGCTTTACTTATTTCTCACCTTTCGAATCTACTTCTATTACTTGTCAAAAGGCATTTACTGAAATATACCTTGAGCTATTCCTTTGTACCAAGCCATGCATGTAGTATATTAGCTTGCATTACGGCATGACTTCTTTGAGTACCAAGTACTCACCCTTGCCTCGACACAATACCGCTTGAAGAGGAGATTACGCTGGTTCGGGAGGATTTCCAAGAAGACCCGTCTACTTAGGGATGCGAGCCCACGATTGCCGTGGTATACCTGGATGGCGCCACAGTTTATTTGATTTTCCGTCGTTATTTCTCTTTTTAAAGTTTCGCCTTGCAAGGCATATATTTGTAACTCGGCCATAAGGTCGAGTAACCCTTTGATTATTTAAATAAAGTACTTTGATAGTATCGTTTGGTATGATTGTGATATATACCGATGTTAAGACTGTGTGCACTAGCGCGTTCCTGGACTAGTGCTGAATACACAGAGGGTCCGGATTTGCAAATTCGGGGTCCCGACAGAGACGCACTTTGAGAGGATGTCTGACATGCCTCGATGGTATAGCTGGCCGTCAATGACCTTGTACGAGCAAGCTCGGCGCTTGATTCTGCTCCTCTCAGCCGGGTCGTCTGGCAACCGACCTCGCTCGAGGTAGTCGTAGAACGGTTTGTTCCAGGTCGGGCCCCCTTCAAGAAAATCCGCCAAGGGTTCCGACTCCGAGATTGAAGGGGTTGCTAGGGTCTCGAGGATGACGTCTGGTGGTATCTCATTGTCGGAGGATCCAAGCTTGGCCAGGAGGTCGGTACCGGTGTTGTCCTTTCGGGGGACGTGCCTAACTTCCAGGTTCTAGAACCACTTCTTTGCTTTACGTACCTTTGCGAGGTATTTGGCCATCGAATCCTCTGTGCACTGGTAGTCCTTGTTGTACTGGTTCACGACGAGCTGGGAGTCGCCTTTTACAACCAGACGACGTATGCCCAACGCCTTGCAGGCTCGAAGTTCGGCGAGGAGGGCTTCATATTCTGCCCCATTGTTTGTGGCCGTGAAACCAAAGCGGATCACGTACCTCAGCTTGTCTCCCTTCGGTGTGATGATGAGGATGCCAGCCCCTGAGCACTCGAAGGATCTTGAACCATCGAAGTGCATGTCCCACGGTTCTTACTTGTCGACCTCGTGTTTGGGGGTCGGCTGTGGAGTCTGCTCGACCACAAAGTCCGCCAGTGCTTGCGATTTGATGGCCGTGCGTGCCACGAATTTGACGTCAAATTCATCCAGCTCCATGGCCCACTTGGTGATCCGTCCTTCGGCCTATGGGTTCCTCAAAATTTCACCAAGCGAGAATCTGCTCGGGACGACCATTGAGTGCGCCTGGAAGTAATGCCAGAGTTTGCGCGAAGCCATGAGGAGGGCGTACAGTAGCTTCTGGACCTGGGGGTAGCGTTCCTTGGGCCCGTGGAGCACCTCGCTAACATAATAGATCGGCTGTTGCCGACCATCTCGTTCGGTGGCCAATACAGCGCTCACAGCTTGGGCCGTCGCCGCAAGGTATAGCAGCAACTCCTCGTTCGGGCGTGGAGTCGTGAGCAAGGGTGGGCTCGAGAGGTAAGCCTTCAACTCGTTAAAGGACCGCTGCACCTCAGGGGTCCATTCGAAGCCCCCGTGCTTGCGCAGTGTCTCGAAGAACGACAACCCGCGCTCACCGAGCCTCGAGATGAACCGACTAAGCGCTGCCATACGGCCGGTGAGGCTTTGTACTTGTTTCACCGAGGTCGGGGGAGCCATCCTTTCTATAGCTTCGATCTTCTCTGGGTTTGGGCCGACTCCCGACCCCCTGATCATGTAGCCGAGCACCTTCCCTGAAGCGGTGCCAAAAACACACTTTTCGGGGTTGAGCTTGATCCCGTGCCTGTTCTGATTGGCGAAGGTCTCAGTGAGGTCCCGCGCATGGTCGTGTTCGGAGGAACTCTTCACGATGATGTCGTCCACGTAGACCTCGAGTTTGCGACTGATATGAGGTTCGAAGGTCTTGGCCATGAGGAGCTGGAATGTTGCGCCCGCATTGCGTAGGCCGAACGACATGGTCGTGTAGCAGTATGTCCCAAACAGGGTGATGAAGGCTGTTTTGCTCTCGTCGTCGACCGCCAGCTTGATCTGGTGATAACCAGAGTAGGCGTCCATGAAGCTCATCATCTTGGTGTTCGCCGTGGAGTCGACGATCTGGCCTATCCGTGGGATGGGGAAGTTGTCCTTCGGGCATGCCGAGTTCAAGCCCGTGTGGTTAATGCACATCCTCCATTTCCCTCCTTTTTTCTAGACAATTACGGGGTTGGCTAACCATTCGGAGTAGTCGATTTCCTGAATGAAGCCAGCCTTCAAGAGTTTGTCCTAGTCCTCCTTTATTACGGCCACTTTCTCATTCGAGAAGCGGTGCAGTTTCTGTCGTACGGGCCACGAACCAGGCTGTACTTGTAGCTTATGCTCGATCACCTCCCTCGGGACGCCTGGCATGTCTGCCGGTTCCCAGGCGAATATGTCCTTGTTGGCTCGAAGGAAGGTGACAAGCTCAAGTTCCTATTTGGGATCTATATCAGCCGCGACGTGGACGCACTTGCTTGGGTCGGTTTCCTCGAGCTGCATTGCCTTCGTCATGCCACTGGGCTAGATCACTGCCTTCTAACGGGCGTTCATCATGGTCGTCTCCAGGCCTGGCTGGGGTAATAGCCCGACGAGGGCTAGGGCTTTACTCTCGCAGCCATGAGACGCCTTGAGGTTGCCCCGTATTGTGATGACGCTGTTGGGCCCTGGAAGCTTCATACAGCGGTGGCTATAGTGGTTAGCCGCCATGAACTTGATCAAGGCTGGGCGCCCGAGGATGGCGTTGTACGGGAGGTCTACATCGACCACTTCAAAGGTGATCAGCTCGGTGCGGAAGTTTTCCGAGTCACTGAAAGTGACGGGCAGGACCACTTGCTCGAGGGGAGTGGTTGAGCTGCCCGGGACGATCCCGAAGAAAGGCACCACGATGTTCTTGATTTTCGACCAGGGGATTTGCATCCGGTTGAGTGTGCTGGCCAGGAGCAGGTTGAGGGAGCTGCCCCCATCGAGAATGACTCAGCCGACCATGGTGTTGCTTATAGTCGGGGTCACGACCAGGGCGGTCTTGAGATCCTTGGACATGCCTTGGGGGCGTCCTCCCCGATGAATGCAATCGTCTTGCCAGCCCATTTGCAGGGCTAGTCGACGGGCTTTCCGGCGGCGGTGTGGTAGACCGTTCGGGCAGTGGTCTTAAGCTCGCGCCAGGACTGGTAGGCAGACGAGCCGCCGAAGATCACGTCTATCCACCGATCGCCTTGTTGGAACTCCAGGTCGAGGCCGTCCAAGTCCTCACCTGCATTGACCCTGTCAGGCTGTTTGCCCTCCTTAGGGAGCGTGGGCATCTCACCGCGCCTGTCATAGAAGGTGTCCAACTTGCTCAGCCAAGCCCTGCAGTTACGTAAGTTGTGTCCATGGGCCATGTGAAAGGGGTAGTACCTTTGGTCGTCGTATTTTGGCCGCTCATCACCCCCCCTGTGGTTGGGTGTCGCCGCGCTGAGGCCTAGGTCAGCGGTTCCCTGCTTGGGGGGCTCGTGCGACCTGCTGCATTCGAGCTCGACCTTGCTGAGGTCGAGGTTCTCCTTGGGCTGTGGGCATCTCACCCACGGGCCTCCATCACCTCGTGCTCGTCGTTCGATGTCGTGAGCACCTGTGGTCGGTCGGCCTTCTTGCTATCCCTTTTTCGCTTGCTGGAGGTCGCTACGGGATTGGTGGCTTTGGTGCCTGACGGACCGGTCTCCCTGTGGTTGGGGGTGAGCTTGCCCTGGTCGTAGTCGTGTTTCCAGCATACTGCGTCGTCCGCGTCCGCATACCGCTCTACCATACGGAACAGTTTGTTGACGCTGAGCCTTGGGGTGATCTCGAGGTCCTCGGTGAGGCGTCGATCGCAGACACCGAACTTAAAAGCCTTGATCACGGCTTCGTCGGAGACGCTAGGGATCGAGTTTCGGGTGCGGATGAACCGCTGCACAAAGTTGAGGAGGGGCTCGTTCCCACCCTGGATGACCCGATCCAGGTCTTTCTCCCGCCCAGGGCACTCGTAGTAGCTTTGGAAGTTGGACCGGAGGGCGTTCCGGACTTGGCGCCATGATCAGAAGGAACCGGGCTTCTGATTGAATAACCAGGTACAGGCAACACCATCAAACACGGTCGGGAGGTAATTGGCCATTATGGCCTCGTCCCCCCAGCCGCCAGGACCGCCGACGAGTAGATTGACAGAAACTCATCAGGGTTTTGGGTCCCATCGAACCGCTCGATCATAGCGGGCTTGAACCGGGCTGGACAGCGCACTCGACGGAGGTCGTTGGTGTACGTCGAGCATCTGTAGACCGGTAGCATCGCGCTGGGAATAGCCCCCGTCGCTAGATCCTGAACTTCTGCTGTCAGAGCGACCTGGCGCACGATCGAGCCAGTTGTGATGACGAGCGTGGGCATCGCCCAGGTAGTAACGCAGGAGATCGTGAACCTCGCGACGTCTAGACGGGTTGTCTGGAGACGGACTCCTAGACGTAGCATTGTTCGAGCGAGTGCTACTGTGACTCGATAGGCGCCGGCCGTCTACCCAAGTCGCATTAGGGGAGCAGTAGCGCGGTGGTGTCCGGGAGGTGTCCCGTGGTCGACGTCGTGGAGGCGACCGGCGGGAACGCTGGCGCTTGCGTGACGAGCTACCGTTGCTTGTGGGAGAGTGGGATCCAGAACGTCGACTTTGAGCCCGCCGAGGGGGGTCGCCTCGTCGGCCGCCTTGTCGAGCTCTTCGGCTAGAGCTCGGCCGAAGAGGTCTGACCTCACCCGAGCGGGATCGGTCATGACCTTGGCGATAGCGCACAGTGTTTCGGTGGAGCGAGGGAGCCTAGAGAGGCCAGAGGAGGCGCCAATCTCGCCTCGTTCCTCCCGTCGGAGGGTGGTTATGGCCTGGTTGATGGCGACCTGAGCCATTCGACGCGCGTCTTTGGGGGTGTTTGGCTCGCAGTCTTCTGTTTCCATGTTCGCCCCATGGCTGTCGGCCATGAAGATGAGTTGATCGCAGGGCGGCGGTGACAGAGAAAACAGGGACGTAGAGTCCCCGCACTCGGGGGCTGGTATTGCCTCCGAGCTCACCGAGAGTCTCCCAGAACCTCGCACCATGTTCTTGTCAAAGCGGCGATGTTCCTCCAGAGGTTCGAAGTCTTCGGGCCCCACGGTGGGCGCCAGCTGTCGACGATCAGGATTGCCTGACCGCGGAGATGAGATCGGGGGGTGTAGGAGTGTGTGAGGACCCGAGAGCTAATGTCATTCCCAGGGAGGTCAGTGCCGCCGCTAGCTATGATCTGAGGAGAAAGTAGACAAGTGACACCAGGAATTATACTGGTTCGAGCCCCCGAGCAGGGTAACGGCTCTACTCCAGTCTTGCCCTGAGGCGGGGAATCTGATTATGCGTGAGTACAAGTGGGTGAGTGTCGATGCCCCTTTCCCAGATCTCTATACGTATTTATACAGTAGTTTCCAAAGTACCGTCCCCATCACCGGGGGACGGTCAGGAGTAGTTTTCGGAGAGCAGTGATCCCACGTACGCTCCAACTGAATCTCAACTGCCTCCCGGGATCCGTGGCCACATCCTACTCTTGCGGATCTCAGCAACCACAGCCCTCTGACCCGGCCTCCCCGAACTCCAGGTCTTGGTCGAGTGGTCCCTTGCTCGAGGTCGAGCGGGCACCGCCCGGGTACCATGGTAATAAGCTCGAGCCTGAGCTCGGCTCGCCAGGTCGAGTTCGAGCCGGGGTCCGTTGACCATGCTGTTGAACTGGCAGGGTATTTCATTCCCTGACAATGCCAAAGCAAGAGCTTCAAATCTCAATGATTTTTGCACTAAAAATCCAGAAAAAATTATATTCGGATTCCTCGCGAAACACTCTATCCATTCATACCGAAATTACCCGAAAAACATTGCTCTTAATTCCCGGATTTTGCTCCCCTTCCAAATCACAAAAATCTCATCGGTTTCCTTGTATTGGGAGTTCTCCGTGAGTATAAATCCCTCCCCGAGGACGCTCTACCTCCTCAACCCTCGGTGCTCAACTCCAAAAATCAACTCCGCGCTTGAAATCTTTGATTTTGAGCAAGATGAGAAGTTCTTTGTTTTTTTAGTCACCACTGTTTTTCCGGCCGTCACAGCCGGCTAGCCGCCCTCTGGCCCCGCAGCCGCCGATGCCGGCTCCTCCATGCCACGCCACCGTCGGCCGACTAGCCGGCCTGCCCTTCCATGGCCTTCCCCTCCATGCGCCATGGCAAAAGCAGAGAGGTCCCCCTCCTGTTCGTGTTCTTCCGGCCGACCAGGAAAAAGAAAAAAACATTTAAAAAAAGAGAGGAGAGAGAGAGTCATTCCAAGAAAAAAAAAGAAAAGAGGAAAGGAAAGAGAAAAAAATAGAGGAAAATTTTCAAAAAGATTCAAATTTTGGTATCTTAATTTTAATCCCGAAAATTTTTAAAATTTTATTTAGAAAAGAAATTTCAAAAATTTAAATCCTTTTCTTTTCTTTTTAAATCTTTCGGTATCCGTTTTTCACCCGTTTTAATTCCGATTGGCTCTGTTCTTTTTTCTAAATTCTTTGAAAATTCTAAACTTAATTTTAGGCTAGTTTAGTATTTTATTTGAATTTTATTTGATTTTGGTTGTTTCGTGTATAGATTGCGGAGAGCCGAAAGAGTACGCCGCCGACGATTCTGATCAGCTACTCTACGACCAAGGCAAGTTAAAATTATAATTTATAAAATTAATTACTTGAAAAATCTACACATATGATTTTTGTGTATCTAATTTATATATTTAAAATGATATTGATAGTCAAAGTTTTAAAAATTCGACTGTAGTTATGTTCAACACGATAACTATTTGTGATCGGAGGGAGTTTCTATCTTTGACAGGTTACTTCTTCTACGTCTCAAGTTTTGTTTAAACTATTGTGTTCAATAATTTTGTGCTAATTTATTGTGCAAGCTTCATTAGTAAGGTATTTTCGATGTGCTTTCTTCTTCTTCATATGTGCATGTATGTATACTATATATAATATATACTATCTATTAAAGGGGAAAGAATTGGAGAGCTCTAAGCCCATCCACCTCACCCCCATACCATTTTTCGAAAAGGTCCCTCACTTTTCTCTAATTACGGATAGGTCCCTATGAATTACAGAGAGGTCATTTGCGATTTTTTGTGAATATAAATTTTTTTTTAGATTGCGTTTAGGTCCCTGATTCGTTACTTTACGGCAAAGCCCCCCTCGCTAAATACGAATATCGAACGAGCCCTTTTCTAATTTTTCATAACAGCGATTAGGTCCAAAAATATAACAAATAGGTCATCGGCCCTTACGTCCAAATCCTTTCTTTGTTTTTTTCGAAAAAAATATTTTCGTTAACAGAAATATGTGTACAGCTCTATCTCTAGATTTTTTTTCCCAACTCGATCTCTAATATTTTTCGAAACATGTATTATTACTCGGTGAACGCATATAGTGTTAAACTCGATAAAAGAACGTTGACATCTCTAATATTTTTCGGAACATGTATTATCACCCGGTTGACACATAGAGTATTAAACTCGACAAAAGGAGGTTAGCCGGGCAATGATAAAGTGTTAACCAAATTCGTCAAAAGAGATATGTGTCTAAGTTCTTTCTTCGTTTTTTTCGGAAAAAAATATTTTCATCAACAGATATGTGTTGTAGGACCGAGTAGGCAACTAGAGGGGGGGGGGGGTGAATAGATGCCGAATAAAATTCAACTATTTTTTTTTTTTGAAAATAAAAGACCCCTAAATAGCGGAAGAATATCTAATAATGAAGAGATCAAAACCCTAGATTAATTAGCGAGACAAGTCGAACAAAAAATCAAAACTAGTTCTATCAAAAATCGAACAATCCTTCTAATCAAGAATCATAGCAAAAGAGTATGTAAAGAATTGCATAACCTTTTCTTTATTCCAAAGCCACTCCTTTCGGGAGGACACCAAAATCTCTAATCTCACAAGATTAGAAAACCACCAAAATCTCTAATCTCACAAGATTAGAAAACCTTAAACAAACTAAAGAGAACACAAAATCTCTTCTTTGTTGTAGGCACCTTTTTCTTCTTGCCCTTTTTTTCGTTGGATGGATTCTAAGCCCCTAGAACCCTCTATTTAAAGGACAAGACAGCCACCTATTTCTTTTTGTATTCGGATTGGGCAAGCAGTCTCCATGCCAATCTCATCTCACGCCGGCTGACTCGGACACGTCAAAATTCCTGGCTCTCTCTCGGATGTCCTTCTCGCACACGCTAGCCACACATGCAAACTCACGCACACACGACTGACTCACGCACACACATGCAAAGATGCACGCACACCACGCACGCACACATGCAGCGATCTCGATCTCACGTGCACCGTTCTCTAGTCCAAACATCTCGCATGACATCCTTGACCTTCACGACCTCAGTTCCTCCCTGAACCTAGTCTCGGTCCCGTCATCGACCATGTTCGACCTTAAGCAACACCTGCACATGAACAAAAACACAAAACAATTCCGAGCACAAGTCCACGACTTGACTCACATCAATCCATGCAACTACTCATATGAGCATTGCATAAAGTCCATTTCAAAACAAGTATCATGAAATTATCACAAATTTCATAATCTTAAAATCAAATTCAAATTTCAATCTCAAAATCGCTCAAAACCCTAATTGAGCAAATCCTATTTACGATGACAATAAAACCGATCCGCCAAATGCCAAGTGAAACCCTAGAAAAAGCTTTACGACGGACCAACAAAGTCATCCGTTGTACAAGGGAAACTCTCGGTTCCAAAAGAAAACATTCGCGAACGTGTTTACGACGGACAACCAAAATCGGTCCGTCAGACATGCAAAAGTCTCGGTTCGAAAACGCTTTCAAATTCATGTTCACGACGGACAAAAAAACTTGTCCGGCCAAATGTGCCACGCCGTTTCAAAACAACATGATCCGAACGAGACCCTAAAGCAAACACGTTCACGACATGCATGAAGAAAA
The DNA here is from genome assembly GCA_036346355.1 of Rhipidocladum racemiflorum. Taxonomy (NCBI): domain Eukaryota; kingdom Viridiplantae; phylum Streptophyta; class Magnoliopsida; order Poales; family Poaceae; genus Rhipidocladum; species Rhipidocladum racemiflorum. The sequence goes on along the minus strand of CM070577.1, from coordinate 42,182,327 downwards.
CTTGTCCGGTGTAGATGTGGAACTTACTGGTTTCTTGGAAATAAAGAGTTTGGCTCAATGAGTTCACTTAAAACATGTCTATGACAGACCAAAGAGTTTGGTCTGTCATACATGGGAAAAACAAGTTCGCCAATTCAAATCTTTTTCGGATAACCAAACTGATTTCTACTCTTTTTAAATCTTCAAACCAAATTCAAATCTTTTCGAATATTCAAATACTCATCATCAAAAACACATGGATCAAAAACAATGATCCTTCAGTGTACAACTCTATCTTTAGAATTTTTCCCCAACTCGATCTTTAATCTCTAGACTTTTTTCCCAATTCGATCTCTAATATTTTCCGAAATATGTATTATTACTCGGTGAACTCATAGATTGTTAAACTCAACAAAAGAATGTTGGCATCTCTAATATTTTTCGGAACATGTATTATTACTCGATTAACGCATAGAGTGTTAAACTCGACAAAAGAAGGTTGACGGGTAATAATAAAGTGTTAACCAAATTCGTTAAAAGAAATATGTGTGCAACTCTATCTCTCTATTTTTTTGTAACTCGATTTCTGATATTTTTCGAAATAAGAAATATATGTATACAGCTGTATCTCTATATTTTTTTTGCAACTCGATCTATAATATTTTTCGGAAAATGTATTATTTACCGGTAAACGTATAGAATGTTAAGATCGCTCCGAAAAAAATATGTTTAGTTCCTCCTACAGTTTTTTTTTAAAATAGAGTATATTTTACATGGTGCGGCATGCGCCGCACATTCTGCCTAGTAATTCTATTATCCCTGGAAGTTTTGCCGAGCTCCCACCTACTCCACGTCAGCTCCTCCCAAATTTGCAAAAAAGTCCCTCTATTTTCTTTAATTATAGATAAGTCCATGTAAGATTACAAAAAGGTCCATTGTGATTTTCTGTGAGAGCAAGAAAATCGTTTTTAATTTGCGTTTAGGTCCCTCAGTTCGTTAATTTACGGAAAAGCCCCCTGCTAAATACAAATCTCGAACGAGCCTTTTTCTAATTTTTCAGGATAGCGATCAGGTCCAAAAATATAACTAATAGGTTCCCGCTCCTTACGTCTAGGTTCTTTCTCCGTTTTTCCCAAAAAAATATTTTCGTCAACAGAAATATGTGTACATCTCTATCTCTAGACTTTTTTTCCCCAACTCGATCTCTAATATCTAGACTTTTTTCCCAACCCGATCTCTAATATTTTTCAGAACGTGTATTATTACTCGGTCAATGCATAGAGCGTTAAACTCGACGAAAGAAGGTTGGCAGCTCTAATATTTTTCGGAACATGTATTGCCCGTTGAACGCATAGGGTGTTAAATTCGGCATCTGTAATTTCTTTTTGCAACTCGATCTCTTATATTTTTCAAAACATGTATTATTACCCAATAAACGTATAGGTTGTTAAACTTGGCATCTATAATTTTTTTTGACAACTCGAAATCTAATATTTTCTAGAACGATGTCTAATATTTTCCAAAATATGTATTATTACCCGGTGAACGTATAGGGTGTTAAACTCGGCATCTATAATTTTTTTGTCAACTCGAAATCTAATATTTTCCGAAAAATGTATTATTCATTTTTTTTGGCCAAACACTCATTGTTACCCAAATTCGTCGACAGTTTCTACCTAACGTATTTTTTTTAAAAAAAAAACCCAAGAAAACAAAAAACGCTTAGATCTTCCTACTTTTTTTCAGAAAAAAAATTTAGATCAAATTTCGTACGGCGCGACAATGCGCGTAACCTTACCTAGTTCTTTATGGTGTATGGTGAAACTCCGTCACACCTATAGTTTAGTCCTAAATCCACAATTGGTAGAAGTCCTTGCCGCCGACTAGAAACTCCCCGCCGGAGCATGCCACGTATTCCAACCGGTAGAAGCCCTTGCGCCCAACTCAGCGGCGTCAGCGCGACTACGACTACATATTCATGGAAAGCAAGCGCATCATCACGCCGACGCTCGCCAGCCCGGCGGCATCCCACCTCTCCTCTGTACTTCCACCAGCGACGACAAGAAAAAGACTAACGCATGCATGCAGTTCTCGCCACCTCAAAGCACTTGTTTGCAAATCTGTAGTATTTTTGAAGTATTTATGCAAAATATACAATAGTTAATGCTATTGTAAAATGATGACGATCACCATAAATCAAACACAGTGCACCGATCGTAGCCATAACACTCAAGAAGAGCACACACAATATAGGGAGCCAAAACTCTTCTGTGTTCATTAGATTGATTTTCTTGTATAATATAGTGTTATATTTATAGTAAAAACCATTAGAGATAGACTCAGATTTGTCCACAAAAAATATAGAGTCCTATCATATTTAAACAACTAGGACGAAGAGTCCTATATCTCAACATTTCCCCATCATACGCCGAATACGACATAATGCATGTCTCATAAAACAAACTCCTTCCAAAAACCTAGTGGGAAAAAAGGGATGGAGAAAAAAGTATATTGCACTCATATATTGTATTATACTTATTGCCTCATTATAAACCTTCGTATAAGAAAACTTCAGAAAAAACTCATCAAGGGAAAATGAGTGCAACTTATAATCTTCTAGATAAAAGTAGTATCTTCAGCATCATACTAAGAGTCATAGTTCAGAGATTTACTCCCCATGAGCTCTGTATATATCTAAGTCGTCAGATTTCAATACCATGAACATATCTATGGAAACTAGATGTTGACAAAGATTTAGTGAATAAATTTGCTAGAGTTTCACATTATTTTAGTTTGCAGGATCTTTACCTCACCATTCTTCTAGAGTTCATGAGGATAAAAAAGTTTAGGGGTAATATGCTTCGTTATATCGCTCTTAACATAGCATATTTGCATTTGTGCAACACAAACAATATTATCTTTATAGATAAATGTGGGGGGTATTGACGGTGCTAATGCCACATGACTTCTGGATATGGTAATATCTCAGTCAAACACATTCATGTGAGGCTTCATATAATGTTATAATCTCTAAGTGGTTAGTAGAAATAGTTATCAAGGTATGCTTAAAAGATTGTTAGGAAATGGCTATACTACCGGAAAGAAATGCAAATATAGTATGTGTTTTGGCATTGTGGGGATCAGATAGATAGCCAGCATCCGCATATCCCACCATGATCAAGTATTTGTCCTTCTGGTAAAATAATCCAATATCTTGAGTACCTTGAAGGTACTTAAGTAAAGTCTTAATGCTAGCCCAATGTCTTCTAATTGGAGCTACACTGTGTCTAGCTAGCAAATTACTTCAGAGTGAATATCCGGCCTTGTACAATTCGCAATATACATAAGTGCTCCAATCAAGTTTAAGTATGGGACGAGGTCTTATGACTTCCTTATTTTCCATCCTAGGTCTGAAAAAGGTCAATATCCACTTCAAGAGATTGTACCACCATGGGGGTCTTCAAATGATGAGATTTATCTATATTAATTTTGTTGCTCTAATGGAGGTCCTAGCTGGTTGCCATGGCTCTAGGCTTTTTGGATTTGGGAATTTTGGAGGGAAACTAGCTCTAGATTTGGAGGGAAACTTTGATCTGTTTCGAGCTGTGCACTGTCCGTTCTTGCAGCATCGATTTGAGGTAGTTAGATTAATCTCTTGAATCTTTGGTTGTAGAATAAGTTGTAGCTTATCCTTCCCCCTTTAATTGAAGCACAATAACACTAAATTCTATTAAGCCAATCGAAAGTTATGCCCATTTTAGTAGAGACTGTCCAGATTGTGTTCTTGTTTGTACCCGAAATGTACATCAGCTGTTTAGGGCTAGATGCCACTCGAATTAGACTTTCTATTTGCCTAGAGAAAGCTAGGAAATTTCCTGTAGATCATTAAAATGTATTTGTTTGCATGATTTGGATTATAGAATCAAAATTTATGATAGTTTGAATTTGTTGTCCTGAAATGTAAGTTTGCTGAAAATGTAGAAATATAACTAAGTTTTTGGAGCACGATTTGAGGGCCTTTAATATATCTCCTGCTTGAATGGCTTTGTAATAACTGAAGCTCATTCTTTTGTGGTCGTTTAGAGTACAAAAACTCGAATTTTGGTTCAACCATTTGAAAATTCTGCTTGATTTACCATTTGCTGTTCAAGATCTGAACTAGTAGCAGTATCAGTTTTGTTCTGATATTTGGGGCTAGTTGAAAGCCGAATTGGAATTTCTAATTGCCTAGAGATAGATGAAAAATTTTATGTAGATGCTGAAAATGTCTCATTTGCTTAATTTGAAGTTATATAGCAATAGTTATGCTATGACGAAGTGAGCTATCCAAACTACTTTTGTCTGAAATTCAGAGTTGTGGGGCTGTTTTGGGTAGTGAGTAGAAGTGTTGTTTGTTATTGTTGTTGACTTTATAACCTGCGAAAATGAGTATGCAAATGTGGTTTTGAGGTGGAATGGCTTCATCTTCCCGCCACCCCTCTCCTCGCAGGTAAAGGCAAGTGCTTATGTTGAGCGTTGCATAATGTTTTGTTACCATGCTTTACTCGTGAAAATGATTAGAGTAATGGGAATGGTAAATTTAAGGATGTGACGATTTGCTAATATTCATGTATTTGTTTATGACTATGCGGTTTAATACGAGGTTACTTATGATATGATGACCGTCAAGGGTATGTTATGTTTACGAATACGGTTATAATGATGAGAACGAATTTATATTGAAAATGCTCTATTGGAGATGTTGTTGCATGACAATTGAACGATGAAAAGTAAATGTTGCATTTTTTGCATTCATAGCATGAGAACAGGCCAGGTCGGTGAGAAAGTTATAACTAATCCGGTAAGATCGGTGAGAAAGTTATGACTAATCCGGAGTGCCACTTAGAAAGTCCTACCTCGTAGTCCCATCCATCGAGGTGGATGGGAGAGAGACAGTAAGAGTAGGCACCTCCACGGGTTGGAGGTAGGGGAGAAAGTCCTACAAGCTGTTGAGCATTATCATATGCTTCAGGCAATGATTGACTTCCATTAGAAATTGCATGATGATTCTTCATCAGGAGTTCATAATGTTTTTCTGCTTCTAGCAGAACACAAATAAGCTCATAATACTTCTGGTACCTTGCATGATGGTACTGTTGCTGCAGTATCCTTATGTTGGGGGTGGAAGGTGCACAAGGTTTTGTTGATCATCTCAGCATCAGTTACTTTCTGGTTACAAAATGTTAATTTTGCGACATGTTTGTGTATATCAGAATTATTATATGCTGCCACAGATTTGAAGTCCTAAAGGCATAGGAGGGTCCATTTGCGATGTGCTTGAGCAATAACACAGATCTTTGCTGGTTGTGACGTTCCTTCAGGAAATTCTAAAATACCAGCGGGTCCTCCTCCATCAAATATTCAGCTTTTTAGGTCCGGATGGAGATGGTGCCTTAAGAAATACAAAGCAGCGCATTTTGCAGGTATGGGAACGGCAGGGGCACCAGCTTCAGGTTGGGTAATAGCAACTCCAAGTACTCTAGCTGTCAGGATTATTTTAGCATCTATTACCCAAGTGATATAATTGTTTCCATCCAGGGCAAGCATAGCAAACTCTCTTTTTGTGATATCAAACATATCATGTATGCAAGCAATATAGAATTTTACTACTGGTAAAATATTATATTGCATGCATATTATTGAATCAGTAAAGTTTGGTTTATATCTATTTAGTAGATAATTATAACAATTTCCTAGAATTTTCATAGCATTTTAACAATTTTATATTAATTATTTAGGAATTTTCCATCATTTCTTATTAACAGAAAATAAATTCTAACATAAATTACACATGAAATAATGCCAAAAAAAATTAATCCGGAGACATGGTGCTCAATGTATGCTATCTAAAAGTTTCTAGAATTTTTCTAGCATTTCTCATAATTTTCTATTAATTATCAAGCAATTTTTTTGAATAACTTTAACAACAGAAATTTAATTCTAAAACATGTAATAATACTAAGGAAAATAGAACCAAAGACATGACATAATTAATGTGTCATCATAATTTTCTAGAATTTTTTAGTAATTTCCATAATTTTATGTTAATTAGTTAAGCAATTTTCAGAATTACTTGAATAACAGAAAAATTAATTTACCTCATATTAAATATGCAAAAAAAATCTAAAAAATAAACCCAAGATAGGGAACTTCCAATACATGCTAAATAATAGTTTTTCAAATTTTTTGAAAGTCTAACAACCTAAAAATCTAATTTTTAGGATCTAATATCAATTCTTAATTTATTTACTGATTTCTGAATTTACACAAAAATCGAAGGGGCAAAAATGTAAATTCTCTTTTTTTTAAAAAAAAAATGGGCAGGCCTTCTGGGCTCGGTTCGGCCCAATAGACACATGAGGCCCAAACATCACAAATAAAACCAATGGCTAGGGTTTCACCCTAGCTACCATCTCCTCCCATCGGGTGGTGGGTGTTGCATCTGGAGGTGGCCCGGGCTCCGCTCGGCCACGCGTTGAGGTGGGCTCCAGGCTGCTGCTCGGCGAAGCATGTAGGCGGGCTCTAGGCCACCGCTTGCCCTACACGGAGGCGAGCTTAGGGTGCCGCTGGCCACGCGCAGAGGCGGGCTCCGGCCGCTGCTTGGCTACACGTGAAGGCAGGCTCCAGGACGCTCAGTGATGCGTGTGTTGGAACTAATCTTGACTTGGAAGTGTTTTATTGAGTCTTGCATATTAGATAGATGTGTTGGTCGCATTATTTAGTGTGCTTGTGTAAGTGCATGGTTAGTTTACCAGTATTTGCATGTAGTTGAGTAGCTGGCTAAGTCCTTGAGAGTATTTGCGCATGAGCTGCATGGGTCAAGATCCAAAAGAATAGGAGCAGTTTGGACGTGCTTGCATGCAGGATCAGAGTGGCGCAGCTAGCTCCGCAGGAAATGGTCCAGATTTGTTTCGTAGGAAGTGGTCCAAGTCTTTGCATTATTTAAGTACCATGTAATCAGTAGTTATCTTTTGAGCCAGAGAATAATAGAAAACGTTGCAAGTGTGTGCGGCACAACTCTCTGGTGTCCTACTCATTCAATCTCTCTGCGTGCACATATGTGTTAGTGTTGAGTCCGAGGAGATTGCGTGTGTTCTTTTTTATCTTATTCCCAACATTTGGTATCAGAGCCTTGTTCGTGAGATGCCGAAGATCATGTCTGCGGGTGATGACTCGGCCAGCAAGTCTACTCCAAGTGGTGACACGACGAGGGTGCCAGGAAGAGAAGGGAAGGTGTCCCTTCAGTACCCGGTGCTAAACAAGACAAACTACGGCGCCTGGGCGGTGAGGATGAAGCTGCTGATGCGTGCTCAAGGTGTGTGGGGTACGGTTGATCCCAACACTAAGCACCGTGTCATTGATGAAGAGAAAGATGAGACGGCCATGGCAATCATCTCCATGGGGCTTGGAGATGAGATGCTGATGCAAGTTGCTGAGAAGGAGTCCGCATTGGAGATGTGGACGGCGCTGCGCTCCATGCACATGGGGGCTGAGCGCGCCAAGGAGGCGAAGATCCAGACACTGCGCTGGGAGCTCGAGAACCTTTGCATGGGTGACGCGGAGTCGGTCGACGACTTCGCAGCAAAGGTAATGCTTCTCGTTGGCCAGGTTCGAGGACTTGGAGAGAAGATTGAAGAGATATACGTCGTCAAGAGGCTGCTGCGAGCTGTCTCTGACAAGTTCGTCCATATTGCATCGGCGATCGAGCAATTTGGAGACATGAAGAAGATGACCTTGGAGGAAGTCATAGGCTCCCTGAAGGCGCACGAGGAACGCGTCAAGGCGAGAGGAGCGCGTACAGAGGAGCAGCTCCTCATGGCGAGGGGCTTGGAGTCGTCACGAGGTCGTGGCCGCGGCCGCGACCGTGGCCGAGGAGGTGAAGTCCACAGGGACAAGAGCAGGGATCAATGCTACAACTGCGATGAATATGGACATCATTCGTATGAGAGTCCATCCAATGGAAGAGGCAAGAAGCAAGGAGAGCAGGCGCTTCTCAGCGAAGTGCAAGGTACGGCCGACGACGAGCCATGTCTTCTGTGACGAAGACTAGACAAGGCAAGTCAAGATTAGGGGAGGCATTGTTGGAACTAATCTTGACTTGGAAGTGTTTTATTGAGTCTTGCATATTAGATAGATGTGTTGGTCGCATTATTTAGTGTGCTTGTGTAAGTGCATGGTTAGTTTACCAGTATTTGCATGTAGTTGAGTAGCTGGCTAAGTCCTTGAGAGTATTTGCGCATGAGCTGCATGGGTCAAGATCCAAAAGAATAGGTGCAGTTTGGACGTGCTTGCATGCAGGATCAGAGTGGCGCAGCTAGCTCCGCAGGAAATGGTCCAGATTAGTTTCGTAGGAAGTGGTCCAAGTCCTTGCATTATTTAAGTACCATGTAATCAGCAGTTATCTTTTGAGCCAGAGAATAATAGAAAACGTTGCAAGTGTGTGCGGCACAACTCTCTGGTGTCCTACTCGTTCATTCTCTCTGCGTGCACATATGTGTTTGTGTTGAGTCCGAGGAGATTGCGTGTGTTCTTTTTTATCTTATTCCCAACAGCGTGGAGGTGCCGTCGCTTCCGACTGCCGTTCGGCTGTGCATGGGCACAACCTTCGGGGCTGCCACCTCCGAACGTCGCTCGACCAACTCCTGGGTGTCACCACTGGGATGGATCCTCCGGCTCTGGTGCTTTAAGCGCAACATCGCCTCGAGTACTACCGCCGTGCGCCATGGGCACTATCATGGGGACCAAAAGCTATGCACTGCGGGTGGACACTATTGGCGCCGTTGCCATGGCAAGGCGCCTCGGCTTTTGACTGGGCGTGGGTGCGAGGCCGCCTCGGGCATGGATGCCATCTCCATCGTCGGTGCCACCTCCTGCGGAGCGAGCATCGCTAGTCATGGGTAGAGGTGGGCGTCGTGCCGTGCCGTGCCGGCCCGGCCTGGGCCCATCGTGCTTCGGGCCAAAACCGTGCCGTGCCACGACGGCCCATCGCGGCCCACTGCAGCCGGCCGTCTGCCCGACTCACTTTAGCGAGCCCAAGCCCGCCCATTTGCACTTCGTGCTGCCGTGCCGTCTTGCGGCCAAGCCCGACCCATTTTTACTATTGTGACGAACAAAGAAATAAAACAAATCACTACTACTAAACTACCTATTTTAATTACATAAGAGACTAATCACATCAACAAAATGTGAAAATAAATGCAATGCTTGAAGATGCCCTGAATTAACAATATCTGCCAACTTTTAAACCTTAATCCGTGATTTCGTGCTCGTTCGTGCCGTCTTTGACCGCCAAATCGTGCCGTGCCGTCTTGCCCGTCGTGCCTGGTTCCCGAGCCGGCACGTGCTACAATTGCGTCTGCGGCCGACCGGAATCTTGCCGTCTTAGTGCTTTACACCGTGCCATACCATCGTGCTTCGGGCCGGCCCAAAAAAACCCGGCCCAATGCCCACCTCTAGTCATGGGGGATGCGGTCTTCGGGACTGCCCATTTTTTTTGAATGATGAATAGTAACCCATGACCGCAACGTTAGATTAGCGAGTAATCTGTGATTTGGCATAAGAACAATCTGTATGCTAAAATTGACAATTCATGTGCGATCAACTTATGTATGGCTCACCGTAGCGTAGATCGCATGTCATAAAAAGAGTTTGATGCCGTGTAGATCTGATGCATGTAGTGGATTGCGGTTCACCTCGCGTAGAACACTTGTGCTGACGTGTTGTAAAACGTAGTCGTTCTTCTACACCAATTAATAGCACGCCCACATAAACACACAAACAAAAGTAGAAATGTAAGTAAAAGCACACAAAATGTGGGGTCAAAGTTCTCTTTTTATTAGATTAATTTTTCTGTGCAAGACAATGTTCAATATATAGTAAAAAATTCTAAAGATCAATTCGAATTCGCCGATCAATAAATAAGATCCTTTTATACTGGAACATAAATTCTATCCGTATCATAAAAAAGAATACCTGGGCTGGGAAAGCTCTTCATGGAGCTGGCCTGTGTCAGCTTAGCACTAGGAAAAACGATTGCGGGGCCCATACACCACTCTGGAGTCTGGATATTTGGATAATGCTATCAGGGGTGGGGCCTGAGTTACCACTTGTCCGCCGCCCCGTTGTTACTTACCTCTCGGTGTCCACATGGACCACATCGACCAAGAAAAATGGAGAAAACTTTTCATAATTCAACTGTCTGACTGGAAGCCTATGGCTTGGTCTCATGAGTCATGCCACACAAACACACACATACATACATACATACATACATACATACATACATATATATGTATATATAGGTATGGCAGCATATTTGGTGCAAACCCCCTCTACCGTGAAAACTCCGTGAAAACCACGTGTAAAAATTTTGAAAAATTATCAAAAAATTACCATGCATAGGGAAGGTGTGGTTCTACAACCCTGTAAAATTTGAAGACAAAACTCAATTGCATTTGGAAGATATAAAAAAGACAAATTTAGTATGAATAGTGTTTTTTCACTGTTTAGCACTATTCATTTTGCAATTTGTCTTTTTCATATCTTTCAAATGCAATTGAGTTTTGTCTTCAAATTTTACAGGGTTGTAGAACCACACCTCCCCTATGTATGGTAATTTTTTGAGAATTTTTCAAAATTTTTACACGTGGTTTTCATGGAGTTTTCACGGTAGAGGGAGTTTGCACCAAATATGTTGCCATATAGGTATATATATATATATATGTATATATATGGGGGCATATTCAGTGCAAACCTCTCTTACCGTGAAAACTCCGTGAAAACCATGTGTAAAAGTTTTGAAAAATTCTCAAAAAATTATCATAGGTAGGGGAGGTGAGGTTCTACAACCCTGTGAAATTTGACGGCCAAACTCAATCACATTTAGAAGATATGAAAAAGACAAATTCAGTATGAATAGTAATTTTTCACTGTTTGGCACTATTCATTTTGCAATTTGTCTTTTTCATATCTTCCAAATACGATTGAGTTTGGTCCTCAAATTTTACAGGATTGTAGAACCTCACCTCCCCTACTTATGATAATTTTTCAAAACTTTTACACGTGGTTTTCACGGAGTTTTCACGGTAAGAGAGGTTTGCACTGAATATGCCCCTGTATATATATATATATATATGTATATATATATGTATGTATATATATATATATATATATGTATGTATATATAGACACACACACATATGAAAACCTTTTCCTGTACTTCTAAGAGTACATACTTCCACATCTAAGATACCGCTTAAACGAATATGTTCTACTTCTTTTTTCACTTTTAGTATAATCCAACAATAATTCTAAAATACTACAATACGACATTGTTGAAAAAATTTATTGGAGCCCTTTATTTTTTGCTATATATCTTTTTTCTATATGTAAAAAGAGTATATAAATAGATTATGCTATAAAGGGTAGAATTTGATGAAATTTTTCGTAGAACTCACTTTGAAGTATCTTATAATCAGTATTAGAGTATACTCAAAAGGATAAAGAGGTATAACAACATCATTTTAGTGATATAATGAGATTGAAAGTACGTACTCCCAGGGATATGGAACCATTTTCCTTTATAGGAAGCCTTTTCTGTACTTCCGGGAGTACATACTCCCACTTCTAATATACCACTCAAATGAATATGTTATACTCCTTTATCACTTTCAGTATAATTCAATAGTAGTTTTAAGATACTGAAATGTGATTTGGTTGAAAAAATTTCATTGAAACCCTTTATTTTTTGTTATATAGCCTTTTCCACATAAAAAAGAAGGATGTACATAAATTATACTATAAATAGTGGACTTTGATGAAATTTTTTATAGAAATCACTTTGAAGTATCTTATAATCAATATTGGAGTATACTTAAAATGATAAAGATGTATAACAATATAATTTAAGCGGTATATTGAAGGTGGGAGTATATATACACTAGAATCGAGGGTACGCCGCGCCAGTCATCACGTAGCCGACCGAAAAAATTTTGTGCGATTTTTGTTTTTAGAGGTCTTACGTAAAAAAGGTTTTGGATGTAATTTACTAAATTTTCGGGGGCATTTTAGCCAAAAAATCGTCTACAGAGCGGACTTTTGTGTAGTTTGAGAAATTTCATAGGGTTCTTCTCAGAAAAAGTTGGAATCTTCGAAAAAATCGGATGCAAAAAAAAGATTTTAATATAATAAGGGGAGAAAACGTATTTCATTTTTTTTCTGAGAAACATTTGACGGAGCAAGCATGTTTTTTTTTGTTTTTTTTTTGGTGGTTTTTTCACGAGAAATCGGGCCTAAAAAGATTTTGGTGTAATTTAAATTTTTAAGATGAATTTTCAAGAAAAATTGGATTAGGACGTATTTTTTGAATTTTTGGAGGGTTTTACACAAAAAGGGTCTTTCCGCCAAAAAAAAGTACCTGTATGCAATGGAAAAAGGACCAGCATGCAATTTTAGGAAATCTCAAGGCCTTTTTTCTTTTGCAAAAAACATGAGCCAAGCGTCAACCCGCGCGGCACCGGAGCGGCCATGCCACGCGTCGTGCGCAAAAAAAAAAAAAATACGCCAGGCGACTCACGTGCGTGGCCAGGCGGGTTCGAATCCACGTCGCGTGCATGAGACAGAGCCCTCTTCCTGTTGCACCACGTGGCCCGTGTGGCCAAGAGGAGAGAGCTAGAAATCCTTTTAAGCATATTGTTCGGGAGAGATGATTTAGACAGTTCGAAGTCACGATCAGACGGCCTAGATGTGTGGGGCGATTGGATCGCCGAGGAGGGTGGAATTTGGCTGAGTTTAATATTAATATTTTTTTACGTGATGATGATGCCATGAGAATGATGTGGTCGAAATGGATTATTGATTTGCTCGTGATGAAGAAATGGTCGGCGTTAACTAATGCAGTGAGAGCCAATGTCTTTCTTGCTAGAAGAGGGCAGAAGAGAGAAAATCTAATATGGGAGCTAACTTCCATGGCCAGTGTGATATCCGTTGTAAAAAACGGAAAACGGTAGTCGGACAGATAGGATGCCGCCAAGCAATTAATCGAAATTATACGGCAATTTGGTGTTATGCTTATACAGAGATATGCATGAAGATTATACTAGTCATATAGGTATACATTAATACCATAATTACTAAACATAACCATGACTTTGTTAGGGCATCTCCAATAAGACCATATTAGCTGTCGGTTAATCTCAAAACATCAGCGAAGTTCTACGTGAAGGAGATAGAGGGGAAGTCATCGTCGATCTGCACGTGACGGATGCTGCACGCGAAACAAGACGGAAGCGATGAGTGAATTCACTGTTGGAGCAGCGTCCTCCACTCCACACGCGGTTTGTGGGGCTTGCTGGACTGAACATATCTGTGATAGCCGAGAACGGGACAACAATGATTTCCACGGCCGGCAATGATGATGTTGACGTCCACGGCCAGCGATGACACCGACGACAGCGAGGTAGATCTCCACGCCCCACGACCGCAGCGACGCAAATCCGACATCAAAACGTAGCGGAAGGGATGTATCTATGCGCTAGAAGCGAGCTGGATCTGGCTGGAACCATATGCTTCAGCAGTGGCGAGCTCGGATGCTGACACTGGTGAGGGAGGAGGGAGATGGCGGCCGCGAAGACCATGAGGGGCAGCGATGAGCGTAGAAGATGGCGGCCAGTGGGCCGGGGATAAGTTTATTGAAAAAAATGACACATTGGCTACCGTATGAAATAATTAAAAATAATATTGTGGAGTATGTTAAAGATAATTAATATATTGAAGAGGTTGTCTATAGTACTATCATTAGATGAGACAAAGGTCTTAAAGACAAGTAGACAACCTCAAGAAACATACTACACCAACATTAAAATAGCACGATTGATCGGCGAACCATTGTAGTTCTGCACTAGCTAGAGTACGACTCAAATTGTTAAAAAATGTCAGAAGTCACAGAGACTGATTTACCCACAACCAACACTACAACATGTTCCATTTCCTAAGGCGTCCATAAATGCCCTATAAGCACTGTAAACGTCCCCAAAATTTTTTTCCATGATGTTTAAAAAATATCAGGAAAAATGGCGTTAGGGAAAGTAAACCTCGGCGTTTAGACATACCATGGCATTTATAAGTGCTGCCGTTTTTAGAATTTTCACGGTGTCTACAAGCGCCCCTCTAAGGTTTCCACGACGTTTATAAGTGCCTCTGTTTACAAAATTTCTACAACGTTTATAAGTGCCCCTGTTTACGGAATTTCCACGACTTTTATAAGTGCCCCTGTTTTTAGAATTTCCACGGCGTTTATAAACGCCCCGTTTTTAGAATTTTCACGGCGTTTATAAACGCTCCCATTTTTAGAATTTCCATGGCGTTTATAAGCAACTTATTTTCTTAGATTCCATGGCGTTTATAAGCACCACCTGATTTGCTTACCATGGCATTTATAAGCACCCTAGTTTTATCACTTTCAAGAGCATTACATCCTCAATTTTGTACTGAACCATTTGTAAACGTTGCTCCACAATTTATGTATAGGATAATATTGTAAAGAGGACATTAACTCACATTCAAAGAAGTGAACACTGAGATTTTCCGCAAAGTTTGCACTTCGATAATAGCCATGGCAAGTAGCATGGTAATTTTGTGACACCACGGAGTGTCGTATCCTTATTTATTGAGCATGATGAGATCAAAAACATTATGAGATGTAGAATTAAGGTTAAAACATAGGGTATGGAGGTTATTAGCGTTTCCGGGCCGTTTCCGGGGTTTGGGGCCTTTCCGGGGGAGTTTGGGCCTAAAAGAGGGGGTTGTGGGTTTTGGTGGGATGGAGTATGAGTCTATTTAGGATTAGGAACAGGTTTGGGGCTGGTAAAAAGGGGGCTCCCCTGCCCCTTGTGCGCCCACCCCTCTCATTGTGCGCCCCCCCACTTTCCCTTGGCCCTAGCCGCACCCCCCCTCTCCTCCCCTTGTGGCCGTGCGCCCCTCCCCATTGCCCTCTCCACCTCTCCACCACCTCTCCTCCACCCCCTTGCTGCCCTAGGGTGGCCTCCCCACCCCCTGCACCTCGTGGATCCATCCATTGGAGCGAGGAGCGAACCGGGAGGAGATCCTTTCAGTTTTCGTGCGTCGGGCAAAGGTATGGCCATGGGAATCCTTGGGGTTGGTCTATGTACTGTTCTAAGGGTGTTTATCAAGTTTTTAGATCAATTGGTGGTGCTGGATTTGAGTATATTAGTTGAAATCTAGAAGTTGCCACGTTCTCTGTTTCAGGCAGCATGAGCAGTCGACCTAGGGCTTAGATTTTCGCCAATTTAGAGTCGGAATCTGGTTGTACGGCTGTTGAAGAAGTTGTAGATAATTTCATTATCTTTCAGTGGATATAAAGAACGTTAAATTCCGCCCAGCCGTTTGAAAGTTATGGCTGTTTTACCGAGCGTGTTAAAATCTGTGACGTGATTGAAATAGATCATAGTATTTTGTAGATTAAACAACTTTAGAGTCCGAATCAGTCTTTCCCTATACCTAGAAAAAGTTGTGAAATTTCCTAAGCTACGCGAGGATGTACTCGTTTAATTGATTCGGAGTCCCAGAACTCAAGTTGTGCCTTTTGGAAGGCTCCTATCCCGACGGGACAGAACCTCTGTTTTTGGGTTTTGCGAGTAGTTGGCAATGTCGGGGTAGATGAGGGTTTGCGTGCTGTTTTGTGGATATGATTGTGAGTGTGTGGTCCCTATGTGTAGGTGGTGTGGCCCCAGGAGTGCCTTCTACATCTCGCCAATCCGTCGCCCGTGGTTGAGGCAAGTGTATTGGGATGGGTAGCGAGTTATTGTTTGCTATATCGGTTGTGATTGAGATCTAATACATGATATGTTCACATGCTATGCTTTAATGATTGCCAATGATATGATGGATATGCTTACTATGTTATGATGCCATGTGATAATGTATGAGTTAAATATGATGTTGGCATATTTGCATACATGGCCCGGGCGGTGAGAAAGTCATAACTAATCCGGGGAAGGTCGGTGAGAAAAGTTATGACTATTCCGGAGAGCCAATGAGTAAGTCCTACATCGTGATTCCATCCACCGCGGTGTGGGGAAGCGAGGAGTAGGCACCCTCCATCTTCGGGATGGAAGGGAGGAGAGGGTGCACACCGACCGGTGTGTACTCAACCATACCGGTATGAGTTTCCAAGGAGACATGAGCATAGCATTGCATTGCATACATAATGATGATGATAATGATATGTGATCATGAATGAGATGGTTTACATGATGTGAGATATTATTGCCATATAATTGCTCTTGTTGTACCATTGCAATATGCTTGCTGAGTTTCGAACTCACGCTTGTGTTTTCCTGTTGTTTTAGGTACCATGAGACCGGCATGCGGGGAAGGGAAATAGTCACACTTCCGCACGTAGCTTCACTCATTTGATTCCACAAGTCATTCAACTAGTTTTTGATAATAAATTGCGTGTGATGATTATTTCTTTAAGGTTTAGCTTTGCTATATGAGGGTCTTATTGTTCGTTTGACTCTTGGAGACATTAAATGCTTGAAACTAGACTTACATGGTTGTTAAGTCGTTATTTATTGCTGTTTTAATGGTCTCTCATATTGCCGTATATTGCTATCCTGTTGTTGCTCCTTCAAATCATGTTAAAACAAAGGAGATGCTGCCGAAATCTCGGGTTTTAGCATTTACTCCTTTGCTGTAATTTACCTTAATTCTTGGTATTTAGATGTTGTTTAGCTTATGTTTGGTAGCATTCAGGCATATTAAATCTTTGAGGTGTTACAATGGTATCGAGGCGAAATTTGTAGGTCCCTGGAATGTGTATTTTTATTATCATGCTATAGGATACAACTAAAATGTGATGTGGAATAACTTAGAAACATGGCTTAGGTTTCAACTAAAATTTTGTCATAGGATAGCAACAATAATACTTGCAAAAGTGGTATAACTAAATCTAAAATTTGACACACAATGAATGCACAGTAGGAAAGGGTATGGATATCGTTTCTGTCGGGGATTGACTATCTGGCAAAAGACCACGGTACCCCCGGGTGATTCTGAAGCCCGCCGATCATACAGTGCTAACAGAGGATGCTCGGGAGTTCGAAACGAGCAGCACACCTCCCGAGCATACATGTCCGTCCCTTCACTCACGACCATTCCTAACGATCATGAGCAAGCATGCTCGTAAAAACCACGTCATACCCGGGTACATGGTCGGTGGACTCGGTCATGCTACGAGGAAGGAAGGCAGCAACCAACCAGCCGAAGATCAAGGGAAATCGTACCCGAAATTCAAATAACGCGCAGATCAAGCGCAGCAGATCACGGATATGGTTGCATAGCGTAAATCCAGGGGGTAGTTACCTTCTATGTATCTCTAGGCATAGTATTTAAACCCCCCTGATATCTGTAACAAAGCAGAGGCCCTATATAGAACTCAAAACACTGGAGTAGGGCTATTATCTCGGCAGTGAGAGGCCCGAATCAGGATAAACACCGCGTCCCTCTTCTCCCGACCTCGCGTCGCTCGGATGATTTCCTCGGTTCGTACAACGGGGCTCTGTTGATCCCCCATTCAACAAGTAAGCTCGACGGGAGCCCGTTCTCCAATCATCGACAGCTGGCGTCGTCTGTGGGGATGACAGCTTGATTCCCGTACGGATCAGGATCCTCGAGGATGCTAAACTCGGGGGATACTAGGAATCTCTGCGTTTTCGACGACGTTGAAGACGACGACATGTACTACGCCGGCGACGGCGTGGCCAATGTGACTGATCCTATCGGTCACACCGAGTCCGGGAGCTCTTCCCCGGACCCTGGAATGAGAGGACAGGTCCTCCGTTCCCCAGATATTACCCTCGGAGACCACGAGGATGACTATGGCGGACTCTACAATGGCCTAGATATACCAGACGACCTTGAGTTCGACCGAGAGACTGCATCTCAAGGGGATACGATGATGTCTCCATCGCATTCATCCCACTCTTGTCACGTCAACATGGCTGGGAGCCGTGCCAAGCCCGAGGTATGATCCTCAGACGCTGCTAAGCGCGACCACTATGAGGCGGCCAGACTCCACCTAGAGGCGTCTTTGGGAAAGACCCTTGCGAGCATACGCCGCCAAGCGAAAGAGAGGCGGGTGTCCGGAGAAAGAAACTCTCGCGAGTATCGAACCCCCGATCGCGTCCCAGAACGCCGCCGAAGCTCGCCGCCGCCTGTTCGCCAGAACCGAGAACGGTTGCAGGCCTTGGCGGCGGTCGTACGCGACCTTCGCAGCTTCCCCGAACAAGCGGACCTGGATGCTGTAGGCAAGGTCGTGGCCGAAGATCTGGAGAGGCTTGCTGCCGAGCTGAAAGTCCTAGATCCCCCTCACGGCCAGGATACCCGGAGTGTTTCCCGGGACCGCCGCGAACGTACACCCGAGGGTTCGCACAGGGGTGAATCTTGGAGCCATGCTCGGAGATCGCTCCAGGCCACTAACCTGGTCCAGGAGAGGCCTCGGAATAGCTCCCAAGCAACCTCAGGACGACATACCTACAACCGTCCGGATTACGAGCGTTCCGAACGCTCCACGACCGAACGGTCGTCGGCACGACCTCCGTGCGAAGTCTTCTCTCGACTTGGCCCACGCACGGGACGTTGGACGGGGGACACACGCAGAGACCATTATGGTCGGGGATTTCATCGTGAAACTCCCAGCTTCGGCTGCCAGGCTTTCACGAGCTCTCTTCGGAATGTCACTTGGCCAGCGAGTTCAAGCCCGGCCACATCGAGAGATTCAACGGACCCGTAACCAGACGAGTTCCTCTCGATATATACCACCGCCATCCTGGCCGCCGGGGGCGATGAAGGGGTGATGGTGAATTATCTGCCAACGGTCTTAGACGGAGCTGCTCGTACATGGCTCTTCAACCAAAAGGAAGGGTCCATACGATCTTGGGGACAGCTCAGCGCCGCGCTCCGAGCAAATTTCCAGAGCTGTTACATTCGCCCGGGAAAGGAGCGCGACCTTGAGCGCTTGATTCAGACGGATGGGGAAACCCTGCGACAGTTCGTCCAGAGATTCATCCAAGTTCGAAACTCGATCCCGAACATATCGGACGAGGCTGTCGTCCGGGCTTTCAAGTTCGGGGTGCGAGATGTGCGCTTCACGCAGGATCTGGAGATCCATCCGGATCTAACGGCAAACGAGCTCTTCCGAATGGCCGATCGATATGCCAACGCAGATGAGGCCGTCCAGTGGAAGAAAATGCTGGATGAAGGGAAGCTACCGCCTCAGCCCAGGCTAGAAACCTCCGCCAGCAAAAAGGGTTCGAACTCCGTGGATAAGAAGATCAAGAAGAAGAAGAAAAAACAGCTCCCACCGGGCATGGTTGCCGCAGTAGAACAGCAACAGCCCCGAACAACCCAGCCGCAGCGCCGGGGGTTTAACGCTCGGGGAAGAGGCCAGCCACACAGGCCCCGCGATCGAGGCGACCAAGTGGATCAATGGGGCGGCCTCTACTGTCCGCTTCACCAGGCATACGGGCCTGACCTACGGAATTGCCGAACGTGGACCTACCGCCTGGAGCAGTTTTACAACGGCAGGGGTCCCATGCCATCGCTCCCAGAGCAGGGCGAGAATGGCAAAGGCGAACAGCCCGCTGAAGAAAACGAAGATGACATGGAATATCAAGAACCCCAGAAGCACATTGCGGTTATCTTCGGGGGCTCCTCCGGCTACAAATCCCGCCGGGATTTAAAGGACGCTGCGAGGGAAGTACACCATGTCGCCCAAGGTAAGCCTCCAGTGCAGCAACTCAAATGGTCCGAGCTGTCCCTCACTTTCTCCAAGGACGACTGTCCCCTTGGAATGACCAAACAACAGAAGCTTCCGATGGTCGTGAGCCCCACCATCAGCAACACTGTCGTTGGTCGGGTCCTTATAGACTCCGGGAGCTCCTTGGACCTGATCTCAGCTAAGGTTTTGGATGAGATGCAGATTCCTCGCTCCAAGATGAAAAGTATAGCTGTACCCTTCTTCGGGAAAGTCCCGGGCACCTCGATCAAGCCTTTGGGCCAGGTTGTTCTACCCGTGACCTTCGGCGGCCCGAGTAACTTCAGAACGGAGCTAATCACCTTCGAGGTGGTAGACTTCGAATCGGCCTACAACGCCATCCTTGGCAGGCCGGCTTTGGCCAAGTTCATGGCTGCCTCGCATCACGCATATCAGTGCCTGAAGGTTCCCGGGCCAAACGGGGTCATAACCGTGAAGGGGAACCACAAGTCCGCGCTGAATTGCAACGAAAGGGCGTTGGATATGGTCGGGTAGTTACCCACTCGCGGTCCCGACCAAGAGCCGAAGCACTCCTGGCCTAAACTTGCCCTCCAACCTGGAGGAGAGACCAAGGCTGTTCCGCTCAACGAATCGGAACCCGCCAAGGTCGTACATTTGGGATCTTCCTTAGATCCCAAATAGGAACTCGAGCTCATCACCTTCCTCTGAGCAAGCTCGGATGCGTTCGCCTGGGAACCATCCGACATACCCGGGGTCCCTAGGGAGGTGATCGAGCACAGGCTAGCAGTTCAGCCTAACAAAAAGCCAGTGCGACAAAAACTTAGACGCTTTTCTCCGGAAAAACAGGCGATCATCCGGGAGGAGCTCGATAAACTCCTAAAGGCTGGCTTCATTAGGGAGGTCGAACACTCTGAATGGCTAGCCAATCCAGTCTTGGTCAGAAAGAAAGGGGGCAAGTGGCGCATGTGCGTCGATCACACGGGCCTAAACGCGGCGTGCCCGAAGGACAACTACCCGCTGTCTCGCATAGACCAATTGGTCGACGCAACGGCGGGATCGCAAACCATGAGCTTCCTAGACGCTTATTCGGGCTATCATCAGATCAGCCTGTCGCGCGAGGACGAAGAAAAAACCTCCTTCATCACCCCATTCGGTACTTTCTGCTATACGACCATGTCTTTCGGTCTAAGAAATGCAGGAGCAACCTTTCAGCGCCTCATGCAGAAAACCTTCGCAGACCAAGTGGGTCGAAACTTGGAGGTCTATGTTGACGACATAGTGGTAAAAAGCAAGAGCGCCTCGGGTCATGTTGCTGATTTGGAAGAAACATTTTGTTACCTTAATAAGCATCAAATAAAGTTAAATCCAGAGAAATGTGTGTTCGGTGTGAAAGCTGGCAAGGTGCTCGGCTACATGGTCGGACCACACGGCGTTGGGGCAAACCCAGAGAAAATCGAAGCCATTGAGAATATGAGGCCGCCCACATGCGTAAAGGAAGTGCAAGCTTTGACCGGGCGAATGGCTGCTTTAAGCCGGTTCATTTCCCGACTGGGGGAGCGAGGACTACCTTTCTTTAAAGCCCTCTGCAAGCACGATGGCTTTACATGGACAGAGGAAGCTGATCACTCTTTCAAAGAGCTGAAACAGTACATTTCCAAACCACCCGTCCTCGTCACACCTGCAACGGGGGAAGGATTGCTACTATACCTAGCGGCAACCCCACAGGCTGTAAGTGCAGTACTAACGGTGGAGAGAGATGGTGTCCAACGATCCATCTATTATGTCAGCGAAGTACTGCACGGACCAAAGGAGCGTTATCCTAAAGTTCAAAAGCTCCTGTATTCGTTGCTGATGGCTTCCAGGAAGTTACGACACTACTTTCAAGCCCACAGGATCATGATACCAACCAATTTCCCGCTCAGAGAAATCCTAAAAAACCAGGACGCTAGTGGTCGTATAGCCAAGTGGGCCATGGAGCTCGCAGAATTCGAAATAATATTTTCAGCCCTCACGGCAATCAAATCACAAGTTCTGGCTGACTTCGTGGCAGAATGGTCGGCTCCAGCACCACCAGCCAGTGAAACCACCGGATCAAGGGAAAACTGTTGGACCTTGTATTTCGACGGATCCCGAGAATACGAGCGCTCGGGGGCTGGCGTCGTTTTGGTCTCCCCGGATGGAGAACAACTCCAGTACGCCATCCAACTACATTTCGCCGCGACCAACAACGCGGCGAAATACGAAGGTCTCTTGGCCGGACTTCGAGCGTGTAAATCGTTAGGAGTCCAACAGCTCACTGTGATGGGCGATTCACAGTTGATCGTGAACCAGGTCAACAAGGAGTATCAGTGTTCCGATACCTCAATGGCGCTTTACCTGGACGAAGTAAGGAAGATGGAGAAATACTTCAGGAATTTCGAAGTAATCTACATCCCCAGGAAGGACAATTCCCTGGCCGACCAAATTTCTAAGGTCGGTTCCTCTCAAACTACCGCTCTGGCGGGGGTGCTCGTCGAGCACCTATACAAGCCCTCCATTCCCTCTGAAGAGGAGGCATCAGAGGCCGACGGTAGGGTCTCCTTCCTCGAGCAAAGTGCAAGTTGGATGACGCCATTCGTCCAATACCTTGCGCATGGGACATTGCCCGAGGAAGAAGCCGAGCGTTCCCGGCTATCAAGGCGATCTTCTCAGTACAAACTGATTAAAGGCGACCTATACCGACAAGGCGATCTTCTCAGTACAAACTGATTGAAGGCGACCTATACCGACAAGGCGCATTAGGAATCCTTTCCAAATGTGTCTCTCAGGAGTAAGGCCAGTACCTTCTTCGTGACATCCATGAAGGAATGTGCGGAGCTCACTCGTCGTTCAGAACGCTTGTAAGCAAGGCCTTTCGATTGGGATACTACTGGCCTACTGTCGGGACCCGAATTTGCAAATCCGGACCCTCTGTGTATTCAGCACTAGTCCAGGAACGCGCTAGTGCACACAGTCTCAACATTGGTAAATATCACAATCATACTCAACGAAATAATAAGGTACTTTAATTAGTTAACCAAACTGGTTGCTTGACCTTATGGTCAAGTTACAAATATACGCCTCGCAGGACGAAACTTATTAAAAGGGAAATAACTGCAGCGGAAAATAAGATAACTTCATGGCGCCATCCAGTATACCACAGGCAACTGACTAGGCTCGCTCCCTAGTTAGACGGTTCCTCTGGGAGCTCCTCCTCCAAAGCTGGTGTAGATTCTTCATCAACTGGTGTTGTATTGCGGCAAGGGTGAGTACTTGGTACTCAGCAAGTCATGCACAGAATGCAGCTAATATACTACATGCATGGCTTAATACAAAGGAGTGGCTCAAGGTATATTTGCAGTAAAGAGCATTTAACAAGTATCATAAGTAGATTCAAAAGCAGTAGAAACAAGTGTATCATCAATAACTTTTCCAGGAGTTAAATAAACATCTTTCCCGATTCTAATCCACATTTCCATCAACATCATTATTAAACCAAACCAAACCTTTCAAGACCAAGTTATTTTCAAGAAAGTCTAACCCTTAACTGTAATTCCCGAGCGATGTCCAATACCGCGGACATGGCTATTCGAATAGATTTTATACTCTGCAGAGGTTATGCACTTTACCCACAAGATACAGTCAAACACCACAAAGGCGAGTGTCCGTAACAGAGTCTTTCGGAAACTTCTAACAGTACAAGTGGTCCTCCCCGGTGATTGCACACTAACCCTTCCCTTAGTGAAGGCGAAGTTTAGGCCAATCCACCATTAGATGGGTACCTGGCCGCAGCCCCGGTACGCTCCCCCGTACAACTACACAAAGGGTGTAGTTGACATCCTGAGGTCCCACAGGTACGTTATTAGCAACTTAATCAACTAGGTCTGTCCCATTACAGACATGTGGTTGCACGCTTGACTCAGTTCAAAGGCTTGCAAGGTTAAGTCCTTAGGGTGACCAGGGCAAGACTACCCGAAGAACCAAAACAACGTTCCCGGTGCCACAACTGGCCCACCCGATCATTCTTGCCACATGCCCCGGTCGAAAACTATTTATCAAGCCCCAGTTGATTACCATGCACCACGTGCCATCAACATCACATGATACCTTTCCAAAACAGGTTCAATATATCATTAAGTCAATATTAACATTTGATTGTCCAAAAATCATGTCATGAGCACGTAGCAGGTCTAAGCAATATACTACAACGATCTAATTTCCCATGTTGGCAATTTAGTAATGTCCAACTAGTAATCCACAACTAGGGTGACAAGGGATCATGGCACATATATAATTAACCAAGGTGTCATACATCAATTTGGCATTTATCTAATTTCCCATATTTAAATAAAGTATTTTCTAATTAAACTAGCATGCAATAGTTTTAAATCAAATTAATTTGAAATTGGGATCAACATGGTCAAAGCACAACTTGCCTTCAAAGAGTACTTGTTCTTGGTCCTGAGCTGGCTCCTGGGTCAACACTTCACCTTCGAAGCCTTCGGGCACTTCAACGTCTACTCGTAAAGTGTGCAAATAGCAATAAATGAATGAACAGAAGACAAAAAGTGTCCAAACATCCCAATAAAGTTCACAAACAGATAGAGCATAATTTTATGAATTTTTAGAAACTGGAATCGTCAAATTCGGAGTTCAAATGCAAAAGTTACAACCATTTAGAGTTTAAATAATCAGTTAAATAATATTACAGAGAAAAATTTTTGCCCAAAAATTAAATAAAATTCATCATTAGGTAGATCTCAATTTTATACAAATTTATAAATTTGAATCACTCAAATCGGAGTTAAAATGCAAAAGTTATAAGCGTTTGAAGTTTGAAACAAATTCTGAAATCAATATTTTGAATTAATAAATCATTTTATTTTTCGGAAATTAATTATTGCGTCAGCATGACACGTGGACCAATCAGGAGCCGCCACGTCGCCTCGGGTCCATGGACCCGGCGCACGATTTTGGCTCGGTCCACCGTGGACCCGGTCCACGGCTCATGTCCCTGACAAGTGGGCCCTGCCGGTGACGTTAGCATGACGTCAGCACACGGCTCAGCCGAGTGGGCTGACAGGCGGGCCCCACCGTGACGTCAGCGTGACGTCATGGTGCGCTTAGCTGAGCCGCTGACGCTTGGGCCCCACTGACACGAGGGCCCCGCGTGTCAGAGACACGCACTCCACGCCATGGGCGCCGACCGCCGATCATGACGGCCGCCTCCCGGCCACGTGGCGTGATCTCGGCCGTTGATTTGAAAGTCAATGGCCCAGATTAGATCTGGCTTAACGCGGTAGAAAACTACTTGGCTGATCTGGACCGTTCGATCTTGATCGGACGGTCAAGATCCAATCTAAGGATTACAACGCGGCTAACCCTAACCGTTCGATCTAGATCTAACGGCTGAGAATGGATCTAGTACTGTGCGATTCAGGCTACGTGGCACAATCTATGCCGTTGTATCTAAATCCAATGGTTGGAAATAGATCTGGGGATTTCAATGTGGAAACTCAGCGAGGGGTGACGTGGCGCGATCTGGGCCCTTGGATCTGGATCGGACGGTTGAGGGAGTTCGCGAGGCGGCGATGGCGTGCGGCGGAGCTCCGACGGCCGGTGACGAAGATGACGACACATGAACGGCACTCCAGGCACGCTCCGGCGAGGTGAGAGGTCCCCTCCAACGCGTCTCTCCTTGCGGTTCCGGATCTGGGCTCAACGGCGGCGGAATCGGCAAACGAACGCGGCGGGACAGGCTTCCAACTCCGGCGAGCTCGCGGCGAATGTGCAGCGCGCAGTAGCGTGACTTAGGGCTACAGTGCGCCGCAGGAAAGGGGTCCCGACACGGGTGGCGGCACATTAAATAGCCCCTCGACGTCCGTGATATGCGTGGAAAACGAGGACCCACGCACGGGCGGCGGCGGAGTCCGGCGGCAACACGGAGAGGGTGACGTGGCTCAACGAGAGCCGTTGGATCACGATCCAACGGTCGCGTGAGTTGGACTCGGGTCTGACTCGGTGAGCTGGCTAGCTCGGTCGGGCTTGGGTCCGGGCGACATGGCTTAATCGTGGCTGTTGGATTTTGATCCAACGGTCACGCGGTTAGGGTTCAGCCGAGCGGGTTCGGCTCGAACACGTGGCTCGGGTCGGACTCGAACTCGAGTCTGACTCGGACTCGGTCGGGTGAATAGTACAAACCAACTCGCATTTTCCAGCGATTAAATAATCCAATTAATTTCTCAGAAATTCAATTAATTCATTAAAAATAGCAAAACACTCAGAAAAATTCTGGAAAATATTCTGGAACATTTTGGACTCAAATAAAATATTTCCAACAAAATTTTATTTGCAAAGTTAAATTCTTTAATTATTTCAAAAGGGGATAAATTCAAATAAATTCCAAATAAATTCCAGAAAATTCCAAAAATTCACCAAAGTGCCAAATCACACATGAATTTAAGAAAAGCAAAATTTTGGGGTGTTACACCTACGGCCTTGGTGGATGCACGGTCGATCGTAATGACCTGTCGAGCATGCCAGTTTCATGCTCGCAAAGTCCGTCAACCAGCCTATGCCCTGCAAACCATACCACTCTCGTGGCCGTTCTCGACCTGGGGACTCGACATCCTTGGACCTTTCCCCCGGGGTCAGAAAGGCTGCAAGTACTTGCTCGTGGCCATCGACACTTTCACCAAGTGGATAGAGGCCGAGCCCGTATCAACCATCTCGGCCCAGGTGGCCAAGAGGTTCCTCTGCAGCAATGTGATAACTCGGTTTGGGATACCCAATCGTCTCATCACAGACAATGGGACCCAATTCACCAGTGAATTGTTCCAAAGTTACTGCGAGGAGGTCGGGACCAAGGTCTGTTTCGCCTCTGTGGCACATCCACAGAGCAACGGAGCAACCGAACGAGCAAATGGGCAGTTAGTTCAGGGCATAAAAAAGAGGGTTTTTGAGAGCCTCAACCAGCACAGACAGCAGTGGGTGGACGAGCTTCCCGCCGTTCTTTGGTCCGTCCACACCACGACAAGTCGGGCCACAGGCGAAACGCCTTTCCAACTCGTCTATGGTGCGGAAGCCATTTTGCCTGCCGAAATTGTGCTGGGTTCCCCAAGGGTGCAACTGATCGATTCCATCGATCAGGAGGTCGAGCGCCTCATCGACCTGGACCTTGTCGAAGCAACACGCGAACGGGCGCTACTCCGATCTGTGGTTTACCTACAAACCCTTCGTAGGTACGCAGCCAAGTCAGTCCGACCAAGGGCCCTGCAAGTTGGTGACATGGTCTTACGAAGAGTTCAAGACCTATCAAAAGCCAATAAGATGACCCCGAGGTGGGAGGGACCCTACACGGTCATGTCCACAGCACGCCCGGGGGCTGTTCGCCTCGCGATGGAAGACGGTCGGGAGCTCGCCAGCACCTGGAACATCGACCAACTACGTAAATTCTACGTTTAGACGCATATCTCTATCTCACACCCTTTGCGTTTCTTCCGATAAGATATTTTCTTTTTTTTTCTGACTTTGTCCTCGCTTTATCAAACGAGCATCGTCGACTACCGGCACCGCAAGCGAGCTTAACCAACAAATATATACGCACCATTCCCCTTGGGCACCGGCCGGATACTCACCCATCCGATCACTTTCCACAGTAGCTCTTCGCTGTATGTGTGGTCGGTCGCGAGCATCCCCTAAAGCCCGGTACAGCGCCTACTCGGGTATGGTGACTCTACGTATTGTCGGCCTAAGCCCGTCTGCTCTACGCACGTAACAATGCTCGCGCGCATCTCTTTCTCGACTCAAGCGACCTTTTCGATTGTTCAAAAACGCGTTACGCTCAAAGATTCCCTCAGCTCTCCCATGAACAAACTCGTGGTCGCAACATTAGGAGCACGACCTTTATCCATGGCGGGGGCTCCATGCGATAGGGATGTTCCGTCCTTTTTCCGAGCTTTTTGACTAGGGATTCTTTGCCCATATTATCTTTCTTACCTGGTTGCTCGTGTTCGTATTATCTGCCCCTGTGCAGGGACCTGATCTTTTCTCTGCAGGACCGATTTCGAGCAGGCACGCATCAAGAGCAAAGTCGGCAAGGCGCAACATTCGTAATTTTGCTCATTAAACCAAAAGATTATTTTTTACAGGTTTTCACGAGCTAAAGGAAAAAGAAGGCAATCTAAAAAAAAGGCTGTCCTACGCTCGGCCTGGAGGGCAGCAAGCTCCTCCTTAAGGGAGTCGACCTCTGCCTCCAGGTCCAAAACCTTCCGCCGGGCCGCGCGACCTTCGGCCGCGCTTTCCCGAAGACGCTGCGCCTCTTTGAGCTGGGCCTCCTCGCGCTCCCGAGCTCGCTGAATGTCGCGGCGCAGGTCGGGGACCTCATGCCGTAGCTTCGCCAGCTCCTCCTCAAGCTCGGCACACTTCAGCGTTGAAGTGCTCTTCGCCGTCTCGCTCTGGGAGAGTTGGTCTCGAAGCTCGACGATGAGGCTCCTCGCCGACTCCAGCTCCTTCAGGTCGGCCTCGTGCACCTCAGAGACCCGACGCTCAAGATCGGCGATTTTGGCGTCTTGCTCGTGGTAGTACGCCTAGTACTCTTCTGCTAGAACTGCGGAGGCATCGATGTCCTCCATGGCCTTCGCAGCAAACTTCAGGCGAAAAAGAAGAAGAGTCAAAGAGGCCTCCAGAAGACTGTTCGCCTTATGAAAAAGAAAGAAGCAAAGCACTTACCAGAAGAGCCCGGCTGACCAACTTATCTTGGAGCCGTTGGCGGTCGGTTGCACCAGCTCGAAAAAAAGGATTGACCCACGCGGGGTTGTCCTGGTCCCGAGCTGGCACATCAAGATCTTGACCCTCCTGGGCACCCGGTGCTCCCAGGAGGGCAACGGCGTCTTCTCCCTCGACCAACCTCAGGTCGCCCTGAGGTTGATCTTCCTCGACGACAAGCGGCTCATGGCCGCCTTCCTCCTGCTCGGCCGCTGCGCTCGGGGGCTGGACGCCAACTACGAGCGCACCCGCCCCTTGCTCCGCGGCCAGAGGCGATTGGTCGACAACGGCCGCCTCCTCTCCTTGCTCCGCGCCCGGAGGCGACTGGTCGACGACGACCGCCTCCTCACCTTGCTCCGCGGCCGGAGGCGATTGGTCGACGACGACCATCTCCTCTCCTTGCTCCGCGGCCGGAGGCGATTGGTCGACGACGACCACCTCCTGTCCTTGGTCCGCGGCCGGAGCAGACTGGTCGACGACGACCACCTCCTCTCCTTGGTCCACGGCCAGGGGCAGCTGGTCAACGACGACCACTTCTTCCCCTTGGCCCGCGGCTGGAGGCAGCTGCACGGCAGCGGCCAACACCTCCTCTCCTTGACTCGCGGTCGGGGGCGGTTGGTCGAAAGCAACCGACCCCTGGCCCTCGGAGCCCGTTGTCTAGGCCTCGCTCGCGCTCGCCCCTTCACAAGGGACCAAGGCCATAGCTCCTTGGTCCTCAGCCCCTTGCGGGTCTGGCTCCTCCGTGGCCGGAGTCGGCTCCACATCCGCCGGGAGAAGCTCGGGTTCCTCCGGAAGTGCGGCCGGCACCGACTCCTCCTCGGCCTCGGCCATCACTTGGTCGAAGACGTGGTCGAGCTCGGCGTCAACTGCAGAGTCGAGAATCTCCTCAGCCATCTGACGGAAGTCCAAGGATAACATCCGAGCTATCATGCCCACACCAAGCGGAGTGGGGTTAGCCCGGACAAACCGCAACAAAAAAAAGAACAAAGAAATTTAGAAGAGGAACCACACGAGACTTACCTTCTGCCCGGCGAGCAGCGTCCTCTCCCTCGGCTTCCTCGCTTTGGGCCACAGGCGTCCTGCCCGCGGCAGCCTCGTAGGCCTCAGCAACGGCCACGACGCGCTCTTCTGCAGCATCACTAGCTCGTGCCATCACCGGGTCGACATCGTCCATGTCGACCCCTTCCAGCGTCGAGGTCGATCGAGAAGACGACCTCCTGCTCCTCCTGACCAGAGCATAGGCGGCTTCCTCCTCTTCCTCCTCCTCAGGGTCCTCGACCACCTGAGCGAGCTGGTCCTGGAGGGCTTTGATCTTCCTCTCCAACTGCTCCTTGCTCGGGGGGGACCTGGCCGCCTCCTCGGCCTTCTTTGCCTGCTCGGCAAGCTGTTGCAGTTGGCCCATCAGCTCTGGCTTCTTCCGCTTGAACTCATCAAACCAGGTTTGAAGCTCCCTTACCTCCCTCCGGTCGGCGTACTCGAGATGCGGTGTGGAGGGAGCCCTGGCCGAAGCCCGGTGCTTCGAACGCTTGGCACGAGGAGGCGAGGCAGATGCTTGGTGACTCCGGCCCGCCGTCCTTTTGCAGGCACCCCTGGCTTGGGTGCCGCCTTGCGGCAGTGGCTCCGCGCTCGACACGACGAGCTCGAGGGCGACCTTCTCCTGCGAACAGAAACAGGGAGACATAAGCTCGGTAAACACACCCTCAGACAGGAAGCAAGTAGAAGTGACTTACCGCGTCGCTGCGGTCGAAAATGTTCTTGGGGATTTGGCGGTTGGATTTCAGCTCCTTCTCCTTCGGGGCGCCGAACATCTCGGCGACCCTTTCGTCAACCCAGTCCGTCCTCGGGGCTACAACACGACCAAGAGTTTGAAGAAAGAATAGGACCAAACATCGGAAAACAACAATGCTCGAAGAAGCAACCGAAGCATACCTGCGTTGTCCTCGCGGGTGATGTCGTTCCACCCGGTCACCTCGAAGAATGGGTGCTCGCGGCGCCGTAGGGGGGACACCCAGTTGAAGGAGAAATCCCGGGCGATGTCCCGACCAGTGAGCCCCATTTGGGAGAGCTCGCTGATCGTCCCGAGCACCCGCTCTTCCTCAGGCTGCACGGGCGGGTGCGCCGTCTTAGCAGGCGGGGCGGCCTCCCCAGTATAGACCAACTGGGACCCCTCTGCCTTCTTCTGGTAGAACCAAAGGTCGGCCCAACCCGACACCGAGTCCTTCAAAGCAACAAGAGGGTATTCGTATGGTCGGTTGGGCCGAAGGCGAAGGTAAACACAACCGGCGGGACCATCCGGGCCGATGCGGAAGGGAGAATAGAAGTGGAAGAAAAGGCTGGCGGTGGGCATCACGCCCACAAACGCCTCGCAGAGGTGGGAGAAGATCGCGAGGGCAAGGATGGAGTTCGGGTGGAGATGAGAGATCTCACACCCACATAAGGCGAGCACGGAGGCAAGGAACTCGCTCTCGGGCAAGCGAAGCCCGTTGACGGCGTACAGCTCGTAGGAGACGATCTTTCCCTCCCGCGGTGCCGGCACCGCATCGCCTCCAGGCGCTTGACCCGAGCTTGGGTCGACATACCCCTCGTCCGTGAGCACCTGGAGCCTCCTCCGGGTCATTTGGCTAACCCCAAAACGTGCCATGGCCAAAGGAAGAAGGAGGGTGAAGAAGATTCTTGGGCTCTGAGGCTCTTGGAGGATTCTGGCCGAGGACGAGCAAGTGCGCAATAGTTCCGTCCTTTCCCAGCGAGCGGAGTTAAAAAGGCTGCGAAGGAGCACGTTAAAAGCCGCCACCTATCGCATAGCGACACCTGTCCAGTACGACGGAAAACTGCCCAGTAAAAGCGCACTTTCCAAGAAACTGCTTTACCGTTATAGGGAGGCTTCTCGGAGAAGGAATTGAAAAAACAACCAAACGACGCGCCACCACATAATGAACACGCGGCGGGCAAAAAGGTCGCCTCCCGACATAAAATGGTCGCAAGCCACGACCAAAGGAAATTCAATCCCTCGTTCAGGTCTTCTTAGGCTCAAGGGGAAGCCCAAGCACAGATGGTTCCCCGCTTGAACCTCGGGGGCTAGCTATCGGGGATTGACTATCTAGCAAAAGACCACGGTACCCCCGGGTGATTCTGAAGCCCGCCGATCATACAGTGCCAACAGAGGATGCTCGGGAGTTCGAAACGAGCAGCACACCTCCCGAGCATACATGTCCGTCCCTTCACTCACGACCATTCCTAACGATCACGAGCAAGCATGCTCGTAAAAACCACGTCATACCCGGGTACATGGTCGGTGGACTCGGTCATGCTACAAGGAAGGAAGGCAGCAACCAACTAGCCGAAGATCAAGGGAAATCGTACCCGAAATTCAAATAACGCGCAGATCAAGCGCAGCAGATCACGGATATGGTTGCATAGCGTAAATCCAGGGGGTAGTTACCTTCTATGTATCTCTAGGCATAGTATTTAAACCCCCCTGATATCTGTAACAAAGCAGAGGCCCTATATAGAACTCAATACACTGGAGTAGGGCTATTATCTCGGCAGTGAGAGGCCCGAACCAGGATAGACACCGCGTCCCTCTTCTCCCGACCTCACGTCGCTCGGACGATTTCCTCGGTTCGTACGACGGGGCTCTGTTGATCCCCCATTCAACAAGTAAGCTCGACGGGAGCCCGTTCTCCAATCGTCGACAGTTTCTTTACGCTTAAATGTTGTATTTAAGCTATGATGTTGAATGCTTCATTTGATAATGCTTGTTGCTATGTCTATGAGATAAGTGATTAAATTGTTCTTGTTGTTGTGATAAAGTGGGGTTTTGGTGCCGAAGGGTTTCGGCCACCTCTCTTATTTCATAGTAAGGGTGAGGTTTGACGGTGTGGCCGGTTAGCGCCATCACCGAAGAACTATTAACCCCTGTAGGAGAAGAGTGCTTACCCTTTCTGTCGTAGATCGAGTAGTTGACTGGAGTCAAATAGAAGAGTTTGGTGGTGGATTCCTTCGGATGTTCTTAATCGTTCTGTGGTCGGTCTTGGTCGGTTTTCTTGGTTTTAGTTGATGGAAACCAAAAGAAAAGTGTTTGGTATTGGATTTTCGCAGATCGTTCCGTATGCGGTGTGTTGTTTTGTCTTCCTTGGTTGAAGACGAAGAAGAGGAGTCTAGTGTTGCGCTTCTTTTGGGCGCCTTTCCAGTTTTGATGCCTAGTTTGTTGATTGCTTTATGGGGAAGAAGCATTCAATTTATTCCTGTGTTTGTCTTTCTCCAAGGTTAAAGGAGTTATTGCGCAGTTGTGCCAGACCTGGCTGTCAGGGCTGAAGTTCTGTGGCTTTTTAGGAGTAAGTGGTGTTTGATTTCGTTATTTTGCTGGTTTAAGAAATCATCTTTGAAGAACCCTTCTTGTTTCGTGAAGGTTTGGGGGTTGGTGTTAAGGTTTTATTTGCAAAGGTTTATTTGTTCACTTGGTTCCCTCCTGTGGGAGTCTTTGAGATTGAAAAGTGTTTTGAAAAATTCCTTTTGCATGACCGAGTTTGGGTTTGTCTCATTGCAATTTTGAGAGTCAAGTTTCCTTATGAATTTGGGATGAGCTTTAAAACTAAAATGTTGCAAACAAAGTAAGTAGTCTTTTGACTAAAATCGTTTGTCCCTAGTAAGAATTGTTGTTTATCATGTTATGTAGCATGTACCAATGTGGTTTATGGGATGACGTATTGTTAAGTTAATTTGTGAGTTGAAACAATTTTATGCGGTTGTTATCTCTAGCTTGAGAATAAATAGACTACTAGTGTTGGAGTTTACTCTTAGTGAGAATGATTGAATGTGTTAATGTACATGCTTAGAATCTGTTGCTTTGTTATAAATGTGCTTATGACCCCCGATAATGTTTAAAGTTTAAACCCTGATGCATAGTTAGAACATTAAGATGATGTAAACTGCTGATATTGTTAAAGAAGCTTTGCTGGTTGTTTAAAGATGTTCTAATTTAAACATGTTAGTAGAGCAATTTGATCATGCTAGCGTGTGACCTTAACTTGGAAGTTGATTAGAGTTGCTATTCATGTTGTTGCAAAATATTAGCATGATTGGAAGTACGCAGTTGTGTCTCTACAATGCTAGTATTGATATCAATTGAGAAGACATATGACTTATTGTTAATGATGTTGTTAAGGGCAGTGTTAATGCTAGTATTCAATCTATTTTAAATAGTTGGAGTATGTTGTATGGTGGTAATTTTGTTATCACCTATGTATAGGGTAGCTAAAAGTAATGTTGTTGGTTGATGATCATGCCCATTTGTTGTATTGATGACTAAATAGTGGTGGTAACTGTTTAGATTACTCGTTGGAAAACCATGGTTAAATAGAGAAAAATTTTAACAGGTTGCGATGGAGTGAGCTTTGGATGATTAACATGATGAATGATTTTATCCTTAATGAAAGTATAACTTAGAGCCTCACTTACGAATTCTTCCCTGTGGAGATAATATTTACATATTGAAGTCGTTGTTTAACTGAATAAGGTTCGGTTGTCGAGACGTGAACATATAGGTGGTATGAAATTATAAGCTGATCTTGCTGAAAGATTTGTTGAAGTACTATGTTTCAAATTTAGAATAAGATGTATTATGTTTTGGTGATCCGTGGGGATCATGTCAATGTAGTCTTGGTTGGGTGCCTTTGTGATAGGCATCTTAAACCTTATTTAAAAGTGTTGGGAATGGTAACTAGAGAAAGAAATTGTTATGTAAATGTTGTTAAATCCGGTTGGACTCTTTTGATGAGTAAATAGTGATTATTGAATGCTTAAATGGTAAGTGTAGTGGAATACGAGTTATAGTGGGTTTCATGCTGAGCTGTTGTTTAAAACCTTTTGAACTGGTGTGGTTGTTTGCCATTTTGGTTGAATGCCTTCGGTCAAGGTATTCCTTGTGTTGTGTTTCCGAGTTTCCCTAAAACCCGTAGCTATTGTTGCCAATCTTTGGTGTTGGCTATTTTGTTTAATTTGTGCTATGTGTATGGTTTTACACCCAAAAGTCTTTGAGTGGATCGCGCTCCTTTGCGTTCGCACTGAATCATCTTTGGAGTAAATGTTAAAGGACGCAGAAGGTCTTAGTGGGTTAAGTTAGAAATTGTCGAGATTTAATTTGTAACTCTTTTTGGCTAGAGTTGGAGTTATTTGAAAAAAAATGTGAGTGGTGTTTGCAAGTGCTTCAAAAAGGTGGTTTTTATAAATGTTTCATCAGTGAATTTGGTTAGTGAAGAGTTTTCTTTTGGGGATTGAGTTTCCCTCTCTTTTGATAAAATTTATGGCGGTTGTGTGTGCAGATGTTTGACTTTAGAGTCGATGTTCTGTTCCAAAGGGTTGAGTTTGATTTTGCGAGGTTTTGCAAGGTTAGTTTTAAATGGATCATGGGTTTTCACACGATGTGGTGTTTTGTTGTTAACGATGTTGCCGTCATAGTCTATATGATTTAGCGTAACCATCAGTGTTATGTGTATTTCAATCATGTGATACCGAGGAAGAAGTCTTTTGGTGAATGACTTTTCGGTATTGTTGTTATATGATGAATGAATGGTGAAAAGTAAACAAGACATCGTGTATAGATGTTAAATGATAAAAGAGTCGTTGAGCCAGGTCGGTGAGAAAGTCATATATGGAGATATGACTATTCCGGAGTGCTCTTGAAGAATGTGCATTCATGTCATGAAACGAAATTTCCCTTGCTTTCTAGTATGAAAAGAAAAGAATGAATAATTTCTGGTGTTGGTTGTAGTGAAGGGATTTGTGTTTCCTTTGCGTTTTGGCTTAGGAAATTAAAATGAATACTCTCTGGTTGTTGTCGAATCCTTTCCAAAGTGGTTTTAGCGCTTTGGGGATTGAGTTGTTGGATGAGGGCCACTTGGGTTCATGTTTATGGTTGAGCTCACTCAATGATTGTGCTCTTTACCGTGGTCCTTTGAGTGGAAGGTTGTGTATGATTCAATGCAAACCTTCGTGGAGAATTGTGTCGTTGAGGTGTTCCTCGGTAGGGTTGATTAAATTATTAGTGGACCATTTGGTGGTTGCTAGTAATCACTTTTCCTTTTGAAGTGTATTGGATCTTTTTGTCGTTGGGCAATGAGCGAGTTATGTCAACCGCAGAGGAACGTTTGGTCGTTTCTGTTATGCGAGTCTTACAGATCCTGGATATAAAGTAGGTTGTTCGTTCTGGTGGTAATCTTAGAGCATTGTGTCTCTCCTGTTCGCGTTGTCTTGAGTACAAGGAACCACAGAAGGGAGGTCGGTACCGTGTTTTTCTGGAGAGTAGCATTAGTTAAAGGGATCTGGCACTTCAGTGCCAAGGAATGCTTAGAACGAGGAGTATGAGACCACTTTCTTTTGTGGGCTGTTTGAAGATTTATCTTTTAGCTTGGGGTCGTGCTGAGACCATGTGTTAGTACTTTGTGTTTCAATGTTGAGTAAAGTTCTCGCAAGTTTTGATTGCGAGCTATCGTTAGAGTTGTTGGTCTTCGAACCTAGGCGTCCTGTCATCGAGTCTCCTTCAGTGTAAATTCCAGTGGTTTTATTTAGAGAAGCGACTTGGGAGCTGGTGTCTCGCATGCGCGAGA
The DNA here is from genome assembly GCA_036346355.1 of Rhipidocladum racemiflorum. Lineage (NCBI taxonomy): Eukaryota > Viridiplantae > Streptophyta > Magnoliopsida > Poales > Poaceae > Rhipidocladum > Rhipidocladum racemiflorum. The sequence continues at coordinate 42,146,126 of CM070577.1, read as the reverse complement.
AGTATCCCGAGCTTTTCGCCTCAGGTATGTGATGTGAAAAACCTAGCTATTTTCGGTTTTGCTGGGTTGCGTGTTGGTGCGTTTTAGATTCGAGGTCGAATCCTGTTGAAGGGGGGAAGAATGCGACACCACGGAGTGTCGTATCCTTATTTATTGAGCATGATGAGGTCAAAAACATTATGAGATGTGGAATTAAGGTTAAAACCATAGGGTATGGAGGTTATTAGCGTTTCCGGGCCGTTTCCGGGGTTTTGGGCCTTTCCGGGGGAGTTTGGGCCTAAAAGAGGGGTTGTGGGCTTTGGTGGGATGGAGTATGAGTCCATTTAGGATTAGGAACAGATTTGGGGCTGGTAAAAAGGGGGCTCCCCTGCCCCTTGTGCGCCCACCCTTCTCATTGTGCGCCCCCCACTTTCCCTTGGCCCTAGCCGCAGCCCCCCTCTCCTCCCCTTGTGGCCGTGCGACCCTCCCCATTGCCCTCTTCACCTCTCCACCATCTCTCCTCCACCCCCTTTCTGCCCTAGGGTGGCCTCCCCACCCCCTACACCTCGTAGATCCATCCATTGGAGCGAGGAGCGAGGAGCGAACCGGGAGGACATCCTTTCAGTTTTCGTGCGTCGGGCAAAGGTATGGCCATGGGAATCCTTGAGGTTGGTCTAGGTACTGTTCTAAGGGTGTTTATCAAGTTTTTAGATCAATTGGTGGTGTTGGATTTGAGTAGATTAGTTGAAATCTAGAAGTTGCCACGTTCTCTGTTTCGGGCAGCATGAGCAGTCGACCTAGGGCTTAGGTTTTCACCAATTTAGAGTCGGAATCTGGTTGTACGGCTGTTGAAGAAGTTGTATATAATTTCATTATCTTTCAGTGGATATAAAGAACGTTAAATTCCGCCCAGCCGTTTGAAAGTTATGGCTGTTTTACCGAGCGTGTTAAAATCTGTGACGTGATTGGAACAGATCACGGTATTTTGTACATTAAGCAACTTTAGAGTCCGAATCAGTCTTTACCTATACCTAGAAAAAGTTGGGAAATTTCCTAAGCTACGCGAGGATGTACTCGTTTAATTGATTCAGAGTCCCAGAACTCAAGTTGTGCCTTTTGGAAGGCTGCTGTCCCGACGGGACAGAACCTCTGTTTTTGGGTTTTGCGAGTAGTTGGCAATGTCGGGGTAGATGAGGGTTTGCGTGCTGTTTTGTGGACATGATTGTGAGTGTGTGGTACCTATGTGCAGGTGGTGTGGCCCCGGGAGTGCCTTCTATATCTCGCCAATCCGTCGCCCGTGGTTGAGGCAAGTGTATTGGGATGGTTAGCGGGTTATTGTTTGCTATATCGGTTGTGATTGAGATCTAATACATGATATGTTCACATGCTATGCTTTAATGATTGCCAATGATATGATGGATATGCTTACTATGTTAAGATGCCTTGTGATAATGTACGAGTTAAATATGATGTTGGCATATTTGCATACATGGCATGATACATGGCCCGGGAGGTGAGAAAGTCATAACTAATCCAGGGAAGGTCGGTGAGAAAAGTTATGACTATTCCGGAGAGCCAATGAGTAAGTCCTACATCGTGATTCCATCCACCGCGGTGTGGGGAAGCGAGGAGTAGGCACCCTCCATCTTCGGGATGGAAGGGGGGAGAGGGTGCACACCGACGGGTGTGTACTCAACCATACCGGTATGAGTTTCCAAGGAGACATGAGCATAGCATTGCATTGCATACATAATGATGATGATAATGATATGTGATCATGAATGAGATGGTTTCCATGATGTGAGATATTATTGCCATATAATTGCTCTTGTTGTACCATTGCAATATGCTTGCTGAGTTTCGAACTCATGCTTGTGTTTTCCTGTTGTTTTAGGTACCATGAGACCGGCATGCAGGGAAGGGAAATAGTCACACTTCTGCACGTAGCTTCACTCATTTGATTCCACAAGTCATTCAACTAGTTTTTGATAATAAATTGCGTGTGATGATTATTGCTTTAAGGTTTAGCTTTGCTATATGAGGGTCTTATTGTTCGTTTGACTCTTGGAGACATTAAATGCTTGAAACTAGACTTACATGGTTGTTAAGTCGTTATTTATTGCTGTTTTAATGGTCTCTCATATTGCCGTATATTGCTATCCTGTTGTTGCTCCTTCAAATCATGTTAAAACAAAGGAGATGCTGCCGAAATCTCGAGTTTTAGCATTTACTCCTTTGCTGTAATTTACCTTAATTCTTGGTATTTAGATGTTGTTTAGCTTATGTTTGGTAGCATTCAGGCATATTAAATGCTGGAGTGTTACAAATTTACAATGTGTTAAACAAGTAGTTCCCAAACATCATCAAGTACTACCAAGCTGCGTATTAAGCACATATAGCAGACATCCGTACTAACAAACTAGAGAACCTTTGTTTGGTTTGGGATCAACAAAAGATACATAATATGTCAACATGTTTTGGGTCATCACAGCATCCCATTTGGGTCATAACAACCTCGAAAGAACAGCACAAAATAGCATCTTCGTAATCCCATAGCATTCTCAATAATGATTCCTCAGCTTCATCTGCCTGCCTAAGTAACTCCACTCCCAAACGGAACCTGGAAATATGATGATTTCATCAGCTTTTGCACAAGTTGATATTTGGTACACATTTAATTTTGGACATGTACTGGTCTTTTATCTATACTACTTAAGAAAAGTATAGACTATAGAGCAATAATGCAGCAGTGCAGCACAGATCCACTGATACTAAGTCCTTCATAAGATAGAAAGGAAAATGACAAGTGTACTTACTGGTAGCTTTGGCAAATCCAGCGAGCAAGTGTTCACTATGGACATACTGCCGGGCCATAGTTGCTGTAACAGTCCAAAATAAAAAGAAAGTGAAATTCAAAATTTAAATTTTGAAATTTGGTCTTGAATTAGATTTCTCTATTTATTAAATTATTCTGGACCTTTGCCACATAAATAAGAGCTTTTAATGATTAGAAGAAGTAACTCAAATAAAAAGAATAGCACATTCATTTCGATACCTCTAAATCATCCAGTAGGATCGATATATATGAATATAGCAATCAGAGGGGGGGGTGAATGATTATGCGGAAGCTAAAATAACATTTTTGATCTACTAAAACTTCACCCCAATTCGGATTCAAAAAGTTGCTTCGTATCCAACAAAAACAGATTAGATGCATTATGTAAATAATGAATTACCAAAGATCCAACCGTAGGATCGATCTAAAATTTGAACACAAGAACCTAGATTCCAATACGAATCTAACAGAAAAAGAATTAGCTCGATCGGACTTACGGATCAAAAGTTATGAACCTTCCAAGCTTGCTGTGACAGAATATGACGAGAGTTGATCTAACCAAAACTTGTAGATTAAACAAGAACGACAAAAGATTAACCAACAAAACTTTGAGGAACTCTGAAACAATGCCCTAGGAGGGTTTTGGATGGATCAAATCAAAGACAAACTCAAAGAAATTAGATTGACAATAAATCAATCTAGAACCAGAACAAACCAGCAAACGAACACTTCAAAATAGAAAATACTGTAGCAACGCGTGCACTGCAGCTTCGAGAATACTGTAGCACGCAGAGGATCTGAAATAAATTGATCTTTATTTCTTTTTATCTAAAATACTCCCATCAAAAGAGTACAAACCCTAAAACCTTGTTCGAGCGCAATGCACTTCTACTATGCCCAATTGCGCCCAGCTCAAGTTCGCCTATAAACAGGGGACACCTCCCCTATTTATAAGAAGTAAAACTAAAGAGTATGTATGCATGTCCACTTGGTCCAACCTGGCCCAATACATACAAGCTACCCTAAACGATTACAAATCTTGCACGCGTATGGTCACCCTGCCATACTCACATGACTAATTAGCCTCCACGTACACCGTTCTCTATCCCGAACGTCCCGCATGATATCCTTGACCACCAAAACCTCGATTCCTCCAGAACCTAGTCTCGAACCTCAATTCCTCTATGAACCTAGTTTCAGTCCCGTCATCGACCACGTTCGCCCTCAAGCAACACCTGCACATGAACAAACACAAAACTCTGAGCACAAGTCCACGACTTTACTCAAGATCAGTCCATGCAACCACTCAAACGAGCGCATTGCATCAAACACGTTCACGGTGGACCAAACCCTGGTCCGGCGCACACAGCGATTATACCCTAGAAAATCACATTCACGCCGGACCAAAACCTTGGTCCGGCGCAAGCCACGGCGGACCAAAAACTTGGTCCGGCGTACACTTCAAACTCTCGATTTGCACCACCACACGGTCCGACGCAAAACCCTATTTTTCACGTTCACGCCGGACTGAAGAAATTGGTTCGGCGTACATGGGAATATCTCGGTTAAAAAAACTTTGATCCAGCGAAAAACATGTTCACGACGGACTAAAGAAAATCAGTCCAGAGTACTTGCGAAATCAAACCCCAAAACGCCGTTCATGACGAACCAAAAAATTTTGTCCGGCGTATATGCAAAACCTTTTGTTTTTCAAGAACATTGGTCCGGCATAAAAGCTTTAAAATCATATTCACGGCGGACCAACGAAAACTGGTCCGGCGTACACCAGGAAACAAACTTCAAAATACCGTTCACACCGGACCAAAACTTTGGTCTGGCTTTACTCACGACGGACCAAATAATTGGTCCAGCGTACACGTTAAAGTCTCGATTACATGCCAATTTGGTCCGGCGCAAAATCATTCAAAAGCATGTTCACGGCGGACTAATGAAAAAAATGGTCCGGCGCAAACATCAAAAACTCTGTTTCTTCAAAACACTTAACTAAAGCTTATCGCAAGTATACCAAAGGATCAAATGAGACACCACATGCGCAAGCACCACACATGCCAGAGCACAAACACTTTGCAATGCCAAATGCATCATTAAGCCAATTTTTCAGCACATGATTTCACAATCTCCCCCTTGATGAAAACATTGGCAATACCATTTAGGACTGATCATTGGCATTCACTTCACAAGAAAAGTTTTTGAAATCAAGAAGTTCAAAATCAAAAGCCAAAGTGAAAAACACAAAATCTCCCCCTTTGACAAAGATGCAAAGTGAAAAACTCTCTCTACATAAAAATGTGTGTGTGAATGTGCAATATGCCAAAAATTCTCCCAAGATTCTCCAAAATTCTCCCCCTTTTGACAATGGATTCATCAAGAATACAAAAGAGAGAACAAAAGTTTTTTTTATGTATTGAGCATTATAAGTTATTCACAAATGAAATTCATCTCCAAGTCGCATTCCAAGATACTTACACCCTCAAATCTACACATAGACAGTGTAGAGTGAGCACAACTAGAAATTAAGTTCTATTAACAATTTTTTTGCATGGCATGATCTCCCTTGATCAACTATCTCAAAACCTGAAGATATTGAATTTTTGAGCACTTCTTTGGTGCTTGAAAAGCGGATTTATTGATTGATTTCAACAGAGTACAAAAATGCAAGGAATTATATACACTATCAGCCTTACTTTTCAACCATGCCAAGCAATGAGCTTAAAGTTTCATGGTTTCGGTCATACACAACTTCTTCCAAGTTCATATCAAATTGCAATGATAAGCAGTCTCGTAAAGAAGAAGTGCGACAGTGTATAACCTTGATCTTGCATGTATCAAATACCATTTTTGAGCTTTTAGCTCTTTAAATTTGAAAACTTTCACATTGAGCACCTTTTTGAGCAGGATCAAGATAGCCAAGAAAGTTCAATCATGACAAGATTTAATTCAAGTTTTCATTCCATTTAAATAGTCATGCCATAAACTACACGACATATGCATGGAGATAAAGTTGCAAAGACCTTGTAGCATAAACATGGCTTCAAATAGCATATGTGTATCAAATATAATGCTCAATACTTTTTTAATATTTTTCCTTTTTTTATTTTTCATTTCAGAAATACAAAGAAAAAAAATAAAAAATGTAAACAAGGAATCACAAAGTTTTCACAAACTTCCCCTTAAAACAAGCCCATAGGATGAACAACCCCAAGTTCTCCCCGAATAAAGGCAAAACGAGAACAAAACAAGGGTTTTGTGAAAATGTCTGCTATCAGGACCCGAATTTGCAAATCCGGACCCTCTGTGTATTCAGCACTAGTCCAGGATCACGCTAGTGCACTGAAAGTGCAAGTGACTCTTGCAATGATTTTGGTGATTAATGACAAACGTAATTTGATGACAATCATATTAATATCAATGAAAGTTGTTTTGTGCTTAATTGACATGCATATATTGTTATTGATTATGTTTATGATGCATGGCTTTAGTGTTTAATGACAAGCGCGTATTGATAGCAATCTTGTTAAGGTCATTAGTCTGTTAAGTAATTAATTCATGCCAATCCTCTAGGTTGCGTGTTAATATGAGACTAAGATGATTATTGTTTAAGATTACTCTAAGTCTCACTTTAATGAGAGGAGTTTGGTGTATCTTTGGTTAAATTCTTTCATCAATTTTAAATTGAGTGGATATTGATAAATTTCAGATTCATTTGAGTTCATTATGTGCTTTGATTTTAGTATGCATGTATTAACTAGAGTTAAACTTCACATTACTATAGATTGACATGGTTCATACTTGTCTTAGTTGTATATCCTCTCATGCACTTCTCTTAGTGAAGTTTAATCTAGAATTGGATCACATATTTACTCTCATTCCAAATATTATTTGCACATATACAATTCATGTATATTCTATCTTGTGTTTCATTTAAGTAAAGTATGTGATCCTTGACTTGATTTAAATGATTCATCATATTGGCAATTAACTCTCTAGTGCATATAGTTCAATTACATATTCATCATGATGTACTTAGTAGAGAACATTTCTTATGTCAAGTGTTCCTAGTTGTGTCATGTTTATTTACATAGAACACTTGTTGTGTTTTATTTGCTCACACACATTTAAATCTAATTATACTTATTGAGCTTTTGGGACTAATATGTTTGCTGAGTGCTTTGGTAAGAATTAGGTCCCAAAGTTGTGTGCATGATGACCAAGTGGTTTGAATGATGACAAGCGAGTCGAAGTCAATAAGACGGCGGTGTTACCAAAAGTTGAGGACTAAGTCAAGATCGACTTGGCATGGAGATCGTCGGAGAGGATGATCAGGTCAAGGTCGAGAGGACGAGAGTCTCATGAGGTGAATCGCGTCGAGGTTGACAAGACGAAGGGCGTCATCAATCTTTGTGGAAGCGTCATCATACATCAGTGCATCCGGAAGAAGTTTCCAAGTGACTATTTCTAGACTTGTATTATCTTTGATTTAATTTGAGTCTAAGGATTGCCGTACTATTAAGAGGGATGCAATCGTTGAAATTACTTAGACATGTCTCAAGTGCTCAAAGTGGTCTATCCTTGTCTAAGGTTGAGAAACCCAAGTCACACTTTGTTCACCTAGGTGTAGGTGGGTTGGTGTGAGGGATAGAAGTGTTGTTAGTATCGGAAAGTGAGAATTTGAGGTCTCCTTGTGGATTCTTTGTGCAATCTGATTTTATCCATTGGGTTTTGGGTAGTGAGACCTTATGGGTTGGATAGCCCTCGTTCTTATCTTTCCGTAGAGTCCAAGTTCACCAAAATCGGAGTCCGGGATCAAAAGTTATGCCCGTTTTCGTCGGGTTGCTGTGTGCTGTCAGGAGTATCCAGACAATTTGTCCGGAGTATCCGGATTGTCAGGAGTATCCGGACAATTTGTCTGGAGTCTCCAGGTCAGGGTTCTCGGTTGCCTTGGTGGCAAGTCCGGAGAGTCTGGACTTAATGTCCAGAGTATCTGGGTGGTCCAGAGTATCTGGACTATTTGTCTAGAGTATCCGGACTATTTTTCTGGAGTATCCGGACTTAATGTCCAGAGTATCCGGGTGGTCCAGAGTATCCGGACTATTTGTTTGGAGTATCCGGGATCAAAAGTTATCCCCTCAAGGATCCGAACTTCGGGATAAAATCTTCGTGTCTCCATCTTCATTTCGGTTTCATCTCTTTCATTACTTACTTGAATTCATTCCTATATGTGTGATTGAGATTATTGTATATGGTTGATTTATTTGGGAGCCCTGATCTATCTTGGTTTTGTGCTTGGCTCCCGTTCTCCACTTGATATAGGTTCCTGGTAGTATTTACATACTTCTTGTTCAAGTGGATTGCTTCTAGATTTCTTAGATCTTGAATTCTTGGCCGAGACACTCAACCCGGAGGCAACCCAGAGTATCCGGTACTTTGATCCGGAGTATCCGGATATACCGGAATATCCGAACCAAATATCCGGAGTATCCGAGTTGACTGTCTCGGGCTAAATTGTATAAATTGCATAATTTAATTATACCCATTGCTTCCGCATTATCTCTAATAGTTTAGTTTAAATTGGGTATAATTTTGTAATCGCCTATTCACCCCCCCCTCTAGGCCGACATCCCAGTTCTTTCATGCACACAGTCTCAACATCGGTAAATATCACAGTCATACACATCGATAGTAGTAAAGTACTTTAATTAAAATGACCAAACTGGTTGCTCGACCTTATGGTCAAGTTACAAGAGTACGCTACACAAGGCAAAAACTTATTAAGGAAATAAATTGCAGCGGAATAAAAGCATCAACGTGGCATCATCCAGTATACCACAGGCAACTGACTGGGCTCGCCCCTAGTTCATCGGCTCCTCCTGGAAATCCTCCTCCAAGGCTGGCGTAGACTCTTCTTCGACTGATGATTGTATTGCGGCAAGGGTGAGTACTTGGTACTCAACAAGTCATTCACAGAATGCAACTAATATTCTATATGCATGGCTTATTACAAAGGATAGGTTAACAGGTATATTTGCAGTAAAACAACATTTAACAAGTAGCATAAGTAGATTCGAAAGCGGTAAAGGCAGTATAATATCAATAACTTTTCTAGGAGTTAAGTAAACACTTTCCCTTTTCTAATCCACATTTCCATCAACGTCATCAATAAACCCAACCAAACTTTTCAAGTCCAAGTTGTTTTCATGAAAGTCTAACCCTTGACTGTAATCCCCGAGCCGTGTCTAGTATCGTGGACTCGGCTATTCGAATAGGTTGTACACTCTGCATAGTTTATGCACTTTACCCACAAGATACAGTCAAACACCACAAAGGCGAGTGATCGAACAAAGCATTTCAGAGACCGCAAACTATACAAGTGAACCTCTCCGGTTTTTGCCATACACCATCCCTTCCCTTAACAGAGGCGAAGTATGGGACCGACATACCGTTGGACGGGTACCATGCCATAGCCCTGGTACGCTCCCCTTTCAAGCTACACAGAAGGTGTAGTTGACACCTCGAGGTACCACATGCAAGTTATTAGTAACTTACTCAACTATGTCCGTCCCATTATAGACATGTGGTTGCATATTTGACTCAGATCAAAGGCTTGCAAGGTTAAGTCCTTAGGGTGACCAGGGCAAGACTACCCAAAGAACCAAAATGACATCCCCGGTGCCACTCATGGCCCACCGCATCATTCTTGCCACTTGCCCCGGTCTAAATCTATTTATCAAACCCAGTTGATTACCGTGCACCACGTGCCATCATCATCATCACAACACATGATACTTCTTCAAAACAGGTTCAATATATCATTAAGTCAATATTAACATTTGATTGTCCAAAATCATGACATGTGCACGTAGCAGGTCTAAGCAATATACTACGACGGTCTAAGTACCCAATGTTGGCAATTTAATAATATCCAACTATATATTCCACAACTAGGGTGACAAGGGTTCATGGCACATAATTAAATAACCAAGGTGTCATACTGCAATTTGGCATTTATCTAGTTCCCGGAAATAATTTAAACAATTTCTAATTAAAATTAGCATGCAATAATTTAAATCAGACTAATTTTCAAAAATAGGAGCAATATGGTCAAAGCATAACTTGCCTTCAAAAAGTACTTGTTCTTGGTCTTGAGCTGGCTCCTGGGTCAAAACTTCACCTTCGTAGCCTTCGGGCACTTCAATGTCTACTCTAACGCGTGCAAATAGCAATAAATAATTAAATAGTAAACAAAAAGTGTCCAAAAATTCAAATAAAATTCATAAACAGAGAGAGCACTTTTTATAAATTTTTAGAAATTTGAATCGTCCAAATCAGAGTTAAAACGCAAAAGTTATACCGTTTACAGTTTGAAAAATCAGTTAAATAAATATAAACAGAGAAAAACTCATGTCCAAAAATTAAATAAAATTCACCATTAAGTAGAGCTCAATTCTATAAAAATTTAGAAATTGGAATAACCCAAATCGGAGTTAAAACGCAAAAGTTATAAGCGTTTGAAGTTTGAAAAAAATCACATAAAAAAATAAACCAAATTAATTAATTAGTTTTCTATTGAAAAATCAATTTATTGCGTCAGCTGACATCAGCATGGAAATTGAATTTCCACCGAATTATTTTTCTATTGAAAAATCGAAATATGACGTCATGCTTGCATCATCGGTCCATGGACTCGGTCCACGGGTGCACGTGTCACTGACATGTGGGACCCACTTGGATGACGTCAGCTGCTGACGTCATCACGGCTCGGCCGAACGGTACTGACACGCGGGCCCCATCGTGACGTCAGCGGATGACATCACCGTGCGGTCGGTGCGCTCGCTGACACGCGGGCCCGTGCTGACGTCACCGTTGACATTAGCGACGAACGGGTGCTCCCGCGTGGACCGCGACGGTTCGGCTACGCGCAACGTGACTCAATCTGGGCCGTTGGTTTGAAATCCAACGGTCCACATTGGATCCAATCTCACGCGTTTTGGAATAACGCGATCGATCTGGACCGTTCAATTCGAATCGGATGGTCGGGATTGGATCTACTTTACCGCGTCACGGGGGGGTCACGTGGCATGACCCGGGCGATGACACGTGGCTCCGACTACACCATTCGATCTAGATCTAACAGTCATGAATGGATCTAATCCCGTGCAGTAACCAAGCTACGTGGCTAGATCTCTACCGTTCGATCTAGATCTAACGGCCTAGGTCTAATCTAAGCACGGTGTGGTTTACGGCTACATGGCTTAATCTAAAGCGTTGATTCTAGATCCAACGGTTAAGATTAGATCTAAAACTGAAACATGGAAAACACTTACGGGTGACGTGGACGAATCTGGACCGTTCGATGAGGATCCAACGGCGGAGGGAGCTCGCGGTTCCGGCAATGTCCATGGCAGAGCTAGGTTGCTGGAGTTGGAGATGATGACACGGCCAACGACATTTTGGGCACGCTCTGGTGAAGTGAGTGGTACGCACGAGTGCGTCTCGTCGCGACGGTCTCGGAACTGGGCACCAACACGGCAGAGACGGCTCTACGGCGACGGAAAATAGCGGAAACCGCGACGGATCCCTAGCACAACTTCGGCGAGCGATTGTGGCAAGGCTACGACTGCTCGAGCTTGGCTACCTAGGGCTACGTGTGCGCACAGAAGAGGAGAACACGACACGGGTGGCGGCGCTTTAAATAGTGCCCTCAGCGTCCGTGAAAACTGCGGAAAACGAGGTCCACCCGAGCGCGATGGCGGAATCCGGCGGCCACACAGAGAAGGTGACGTGGCTCAATCTCAGTCATCCATGCGAACGCGATCAACGACCCGGATCCAGCCGGTGCGAACGGGTTCGAACCGAACCCCACATGGGCGATGTGGCTCAACGCTGGCCGTTGGATCTCGATCCAACGGTCGCGTGGGTTAGGGTTTGGTCTGGTTCGAGTCAGACTCGAGTCTGACTTGGGTTTGACTCGGTCGGATGAACAGTAAAACCGATTGGATTTTCCAGCGATTTAATAATCAAAATAATTTCTAGAAATTCAAATAATTCAAGAAAAATAGCAAAATAATCAGAAAAATTCTGGAATATACTTTGAGATATTTTAGACTCAAATAAAATATTTCCAACAAAATCTTATTTAAAACTTTTAATTATTTAATTATCTCAAAAGGGAATAAATTCAAATTAATTCCAATTAAATCCAAAGAAATCCCAGAAAATTCCAAAAATTCTCAAAAGTGTAAAATTTCAATTGAATTCATGAAAAGCAAAAATTAGGGTGTTACAAACCTCCCCCTTAATAGAATCTCGTTCCCGAGATTCAGGCCTAACTAAGGAATAGGTTTGGAAGCTCTTTCTTCAAATCCTCTTCGCGCTCCTAAGTCGCTTCACTCTCAGAGTGGTTGCTCCACTAGACTATGCGGAAACGGGTTGACTTATTCTTGGTCTCCCGATCCCTGGTGTCTAGAATCTTCACAGGGTGTTCCTTATATGTCAGATCTTCCTGTAACTCAATCTATTCCAAAGGTGTTTGCTCGTCTGGCATTCGGATACACTTCTTCAATTGGGATACATGGAACACATCATGCACTCCTGCTAGCGACTGCGGCAACTCCAACTGGTAAGCAACTTCGCCCCAGCGGCTCAAAATCTTAAATGGCCCAATGTAATGCGAGTTTCCCTTTGGCATGGAATCTCTTAACTCCCTTGAGTGGTGTAACCCTAAGGTACACGAAATCCTCCGGTTCAAAGTTTAAATCTCGGCGACGGTTATCCGCGTAACTTTTCTGTCTCGACTGAGTTATCTTCAGTCTTTCCCAGATCATGGCAATCTGCTCTTCGGCTTCTTGAAGAATATCCGGTCCAAAGACATGTCGTTCACCCGTCTCATTCCAGTTCAACGGTGTTCGACAGGGCCGACAGTACAATGCCCCAAAAGGTGACATCTGTAGACTGGCTTGATAACTGTTATTATAGCTGAACTCGGCATATGGCAAACTCTTGTCCCATGAGGTAGCATAAGCCAATGCACAAGCTCTTAGCATATCCTCTAGAATCTGATTTACTCTTTCTGTCTGTCCATCCGTCTGCGGATGATATGCTGTATTGAAGTTCAAGCGAGTCCCCATGGCTTCATGCAACTTATTCCAAAATCTCGAGGTAAATTGGGTACCCCTGTCCGATACAATCTTCTTCGGCACTCCGTGCAAACAAACGATCCTAGTCATATACAGCTCTACTAATTTATCCCCTGAGTATGTGGTCTTTACAGGAATAAAATGAGCGACCTTAGTCAAGCGATCCACTATGACCCATATGGAATCATATCCTCCTTGAGTTTTAGGTAAACTGGTAATGAAGTCCATACCAATTTCCTCCCACTTCCACTCATGTATCTTTAATGGCTGCAGCAATCCTGCTGGTCTCTGATGCATTGCCTTGACTCTCTGGCATATATCGTACAACGCAATATGTTCAGCAACCTCACGCTTCATGCTTGGCCACCAGAATCTCTCCCTCAGGTCTTGATACATCTTGGCACTTCCTGGATGAATGGAATACTTGGAGTCATGAGCTTCATCCAGAATAAACTGCTTCAGCTCCTTCTTGTTCAGCACACAGATGCGGTCCTTAATCCACAATGTACCCTGCTCATCCAGCTTGAAGTCCTTAGCCTTGCCTTCATCCATTTTGGACTTGATCCTCTGGATCTTGGCGTCATCCTTCTGTCCTTCACGAATTTGGTCCTCTAAGGTAGGCTTTACTTCTAATGTGGCTAGGAATCCTTCCTGTACTACTTCTAGCTTTAGCTTCTGAAACTCCTTGCACATCTCGTCCTGACTTCCTGCTATCATCATATTCACAGTGTGGCTTTTCCGGCTCAAGGCATCGGCCACCACATTGGCCTTTCTGGGGTGGTAATGGATTCCGACATTGTAGTCCTTGATCAACTCTAACCATCTCCTTTGCCTCATATTCAGATCCGATTGGGTGAAAATGTACTTAAGACTCTTATGGTCCGTGTACACTTCACATCTGTTCCCAATCAGATAATGACGCCACAACTTCAAGGCATGCACTACGGCTGCTAACTCCAGGTCATGTGTCGGGTAATTCTCTTCATGCGGCCTCAACTGCCTTGATGCATACGCAACGACTTTTCGGTTTTGCATCAACACGCATCCAAGCCCCTAACGCGATGCATCACAATAGATATCAAAGCTTTGATTAACATCCGGTAGGACTAACACCGGCGCTGATGTCAATTGCTTCTTCAGCTCTTGGAAACCTCTCTCACATTCCGGCATCCAGTTAAACTTCTTCTCCTTTTTCAACTGTTGCGTGAGAGGTCTCGCAATTGTCGAAAAGCCTTCAATAAAGCGGCGGTAGTAACCTGCTATTCCTAGAAAACTACGGATCTGGGTCACTGTCTTCAGCTGTTCCCAATGTAACACGGCTTTCACCTTGCTTGGGTCAACTGCAACTCCTTCTGCGGTCATCACATGTCGAAGGAATTCTACCTTGTCCTTCCAGAAGTTACACTTGCTGAATTTGGAAAAGAGTTGATGTTCCCTTAGCTTCTCCAACACTAACCTCAGGTGTTCTGCGTGTTCTTCTCTGGTCTTAGAGTAGACTAGGATGTCATCTATGAATACGACAACGAACTTGTCCAAATATTCCATGAAAACCTTTTTCATCAAATTCATGAAATATGCGGATGCATTCATCAGTCTAAAGGACATAACTGTAAACTCGTAATGTCGGTATCTTGACGAGAATGCGGTTTTCGGAATATCCTCCGATCGGATCTTCAGCTGATGATATCCTGACCTCAGGTCAATCTTGGAGAAAACTCCGGTTCCTCTCAGCTGGTCAAACAAGTCATCGATCCTAGGTAGCGGGTACTTGTTCTTCACGGTGACTTTATTGAGTGCATGGTAATCTATGCACATCCTGAATCTACAACCTCCAAAATCAGCATCAGAGAAAGCTCTTAAACTAATGCATGAGGAAGCAAAAAGCCAAATGCCAAAATTTTGAGTACCATGGATATACCTGAAAATTCGCTTAACAGCTTGTCGATGTAAAGCACGTGGGGAAGCTTGAAAATGAGCACACAAGCACACAATAAATTTTATATCCGGCCTTGATGCAGTGAGGCACAGAAGTGAACTTATCATGCTTCTATATTCCTTTTGATCAACCGGCTCACCATTTTCATCCGGATCAAGTGTGCAAGTACTTTCCATGGGAGTCATGATTGGCTTGCTGTTTTCCATTTCAAAGCGATGTAGTAAGTCTTTCGTGTATTTGCTTTGATGCACAAAAGTACCATCCTTTGTTTGCTTGATTTGAAGTCCCAAGAAGTATGTTAACTCACCCATCATACTCATCTCCAATTCCTTTCTCATGGATTCTGAAAACTTAGACACTAAAACATGAGAGGAACTACCAAAGATAATATCATCAACGTAAATCTGAACGAACAGTTGATCATTGCCTTGCTTGAGTAAACAGAGAGTTTTGTCAACCTTTCCTATTGTAAACCCCTTCTCAAGTAAAAAGGTTTTTAGCCTACCATACCATGCTCTAGGGGCTTGTTTCAAACCATACAAAGCTTTTGACAGTTTGAACACATGGTTTGGAAACTTGGGATTTTCAAAACCAGGTGGTTGCTTAACATATGCCTCCTCATTTATATAGCCATTAAGAAAAGCACTTTTCACATCCATTTGATACAATCTAAAACCTTTAGATGGAGCAAAAGCTAAAAAATTCTAATGGCTTCAATTCTAGCAACAGGAGCAAAGGTTTCATCAAAATCTAAGCCTATAACTTGAGTAAAACCTTGATCAACCAATCTAGCCTTGTTTCTAACAATAACACCATCATCACTTTGTTTATTTTTGAAAACCCATCTAGTTCCAATAACATTAAAATCAGGAGGTGGTGAAACTAGTTTCCAGACTTTATTTCTCTCAAAATTCTCCAATTCCTCATGCATGGCATTGATCCAAGATTCGTCAGTTAATGCATGAGATATATCTTTTGGTTCAAAAGAAGCAACTAAAGTAGAATAAGCATGAGTGTTAGAATGAATAAACCTGGATCGGGTGACTCTTTTTTAGGTCTCCAATCATTTGTTCAGGTGGATGCATTTTCTGATTGTGCAAGGGAGCTGTTGTTTCAGAAACTTCTTCTTCTCCTTGTCCATTTTCAGCATGAACTGATGATGTTGTAGCTTGAGAATGCTCAGCTGTAGGTATGATAGAAGTAGGTGCAGAAGGTGCTACAACTGGTTGTGTATTAGGAAGAGTCAACACCTTATCCTCAATATCATCATCATTTTCTTCAAAGATTTTCTCCCTGAACATATGCGCCTGTACCTGCATCACTTAGACTAGTGCCTGGACTAGCCTCATCAAAAGTAACTTCACAGCTTTCTAGAATTTTGTTAGTTTCTAAAACAAGCACACGATAGCCATGAGTATGAGCAGGATATCGAAGAAAAATGCCATCAGTTGATCTAGCTTCAAACTTATCAAGATTTCCAGATTTCAAGACAAAGCATTTGCATCCAAAAACTCTAAAGTGAGAAATAGTAGGCCTATGTCCAAACCGAAGTTCATATGGAGTTTTACCCAGTTTTGATCTCAATAACACATGGTTTGAAACATAACATGCAGTTGAAATTGCTTCAGCCCAAAAATTCCTAGGAATGTGATGTTCATCTAGCATAGTTCTAGCTATCTCAACCAACGTTCGGTTGAGGCACTGTAGGTGAAGAAAATTGATGATCAATTCCTTTTTCAGCACAAAAGTGATTAAAAGAAGAATTTTTAAACTCAGTTCCATTATCACTTCGAATAGCTCTAAGAGCTCGTGGATGATCAACAGAAAGCCTAAGAACAAGACTTCTAAAATGACTAAAATCCTCATCCTTAGATGCCATAAAGTACACCCAAGAGTATCTTGAAAAATCATCAACAATAACAAGCACATACCATTTGCCTCCAAAGGATTAAACTCGAGAAGGTCCAACCGTGTCAAGATGTAGTAGATGTCCTAGAGCGTTTGTCATCACCATGGTAAGAGGAAGATGTGAACCTGCAATCATCTTACCATGTCTACAAGCAGAGCATACTAGATCGCTATTACCTTTAAACTTAGGCAAACCATGTATGAGATCTAAGCCACTTACACGAGTAAGATGATCAAAACCAACATGACCAAGTCTACGATACCAAAAGAATAAATTTTTAGAAACATTGGCAACTAGACACCTATGCTTCGAAGAAGATGATGCATCAAAATCAGCTTTAAATACTCTTCCAAAACGTGAAATCTTGAAAACAAGATCACCTAAAGCATCTAACACTTTGCATTCATTTTTCTTAAAGCTTATTTCAAGATCTTCATCAATCATTTGTGAGACAGAAAGCAAGTTATATTTCAGATTTTCAATAAGAGCCACATCTTTGAACATAAACTTGTCACTTACCTTCACTGTACCTTTTTCCACAACAGAGGAGGAAGAAGCATCTTCAAAAGTAACATTTTCAGCACAAGATGCACGAGTGAGGGAGGAGAACCAATTCTTATCACCGGACATGTGGCGTGAGCATCCGGAATTCACTAGACATATGTTCTCCTTCCTCGCGCGAGAAACCTAAATAGCAACAAAACATGTCGAGGTCTCAGTACTGGGGTTAGAAATCAGATTTTTGGGAATCCAGTACTGAGACACACGACGCAACAAGGTAGGCACAACACGAGTATTTTTTTGCACAAAATCAGATTTGCCCTTTCCCGTGTTTCTAGCAACAAAAGGTGCTTGTTTTACCCTAGACACATAATGAGAAGTAGAGTGTGTCTTTCTGAAATTAGACCTAGCATTGAATCTTTATCTCTTTTGTTGTTTAGCTAGTCTAAAGCAAAAGTCTACTAAATGTCCATCTCTACCACAATGAGTGCAAGTGTACTTAACATGATGTTTAGCTTTAGAAGTAGAAGCAACATTTGCATTCATCATAGTAGAAGATAAAACTCCAACAGACTTAAAAACAATTTTCTTAGGCTCATTGACAATTTCAAATTTTCCACTTTCAAGTGCTTTAACAACAGTGGGAGCATGTGATTTATGATGAGCATAAGAATCAAAACCTAAACCTTTGTTATGAGTGCTGACTTTTGATTGATCCAAGACCATGTTTAGGTTTTTCTTTCCTTTAGTGAAACGTTCTAATGATTTTTTCAAGTAATCAACTTTTCGAGAAAGATTTAAACAATTATTACAGGGAACGTCCACTTTTTGTTTTTGCTTGCGACAAGTTGAGCATGAAAAGACCTCATATGTAAGCAAAGCATCTGTCATTTGAGAAACCCTAGCATTTGCATCATTCAATTTTAATTCTAGTATGGAGCATTTAGAACATAGAGTTGTATCATGCAAATCAAAGGTAAAACAGCTAGCATGTTTAACATGTTTCTCACTTTTCTCATTTTGATGTAACAGAAGAGCATGTTCTTTCCTAAGCAAGGTGAGCTCATTGTAAATTAAGTCGCATGATTTGCAAGCATCATTATCAGGGATCAAAGTTTTAAGTCTAGCAATTTCAGCATTCAATGATTCCACAAGAATATCATGTTTCTTAATTTTTCTATCACGTTTGTCAAGCAATTTACCAAGACGAGCAACAACAATAGCTAATTCATCATAAGAAGGATCTACCTCATTGAAGTCGCTGTCATGATCATCCTTGGTGAAGCTATCCTTGCTGCTTGCCATGAGACACAACCCCATCAAATCATGCTTGCTTGAATTTGCATCATCCTCACTGCTCTCCAAATCCACATCGCTTAAATTGACTTGTTCAAGAGCGAAAAGAATTCAGTGGACAACTTTACGGTCGATGAAGCTCTTCTTCTTTCTATCACTTGAAGATTCTTCTCTTTTCTTCTGTCGTTGTCTTTTTCCTCCCTTGATGCTTTACCTGCAAGTTTAGGACAATTTGTGCGAATATGGTTGAGGTCACCACACTCAGCATCTTGGAGGGCCACCACCACCTCTCTTCCTCATTCTCACATTCTGCCAAGTCTTCTTCTGGAAATTCTTCAATCTGTTCATCGGTTAGTGAAGATAAGGAAAACAAAGCACAGTTTAAAGAAGTATTGTTATGAGACATGCTAGTTTGAGATGATAAAGCAATTGATTTATGATCATTCTTCCTAGAAAGAACATCCAACTCATGAGTTTTCAACTTAGAATAAAGAACATCTAAAGTGAGTGTACTCATGACAGTTGATTCTCTAATGGATGTTACTTTCATCTCCCAAATTGACATGTCTAAAGCACCAAGCAATTGTCTAGCATTAGCCGCATCAGTGTAGCTAACTCCAACAGCACATAGATTGCTAAGAATTTTATTAAAACGTGCAAAGAAGTCATCTAGCGACTCACCAGGTTTCATCTCAAATAGCATATTTTTTTTGTAAATATCTTGACGAACCTCTTTGACAGTGTTAGAACCCTCATGGTAATCACAAAGAGATTTCCATACCTCATATGCGGACTTGAGATGGATTACACGGCCAAAGTCACTTCTACCCAATCCTTGGATGATCAAGTTGCGTGCCTTGCTATTTGCTTCAACATGTGCGCGATTGACGTCGTTGACGTTGTCGTTCTCAAGAACTTCGTATGGCTTGTAAACCTTCTCCCAAATTGCAAAGCCTTGTGCCTGGATGAATGCCTCCATCTTGGCCTTCCAAAACAGAAAATCAACACCATCGAACACACACGGTTTTGTCGAATAATGATCCATTAATCTAATCACTGGTTAAGATAGATTAGAAAAACCTTGCTTTGTACCACTTGTAGGATTGATATATATATATATGAATATAGCAATCGGAGAGGGGGTGAATGATTGTGTAGAATCTAAAACCAAATTTTTGATCTACTAAAACTTCACCCCAATTCGGATTCAAAAAGCTGCTTCGTATCCAATAAAAACAGATTAGATGCATTCTATAAATCACGAATTCACGAAGATCCAACCGTAGGATCGATCTAAAAATTTAACAAAAGAAACTAGATTCCAATACGAATCTAACAGAAAAAGAATAAACTCGATCGGACTTACGGATCAATAGTTATGAACCTTGCAAGCTTGCTATGACAGAATATGACAAGAGTTGATCTAACCAAAACTTGTAGATTAAACAAGAACGACAAAAGATTAACCAACAAAACTTTGTGGAACTCTAAAACAATTCCCTAGGAGGGTTTTGGATGGATCAAATCAAAGACAAACTCAAAGAAATTAGATTGACAATAAATCAATCTAAAACCAGAACAAACCAGCAAACAAACACTTCAAAACAGAAAATACTGTAGCAACGCGTGCACTGTAGCTTCAACTGTAGCACGCAGAGGATCTGAAAGAAATTGATCTTTATTTCTTTTTGTCTAAAATACTCCCATCAAAAGAGTACAAACCCTAAAACCTAGTTTCTGGCGCAATGCACTTCTGCTATGCCCTATTGCGCCAAGCTCAAGTTCACCTATAAATAGGAGACACCTCCCCCTATTTATAAGAAGTAAAACTAAAGAGTATGTAGGCATGTCCACTTGGTCCAACCTAGCCCAATACATGCAAGCTACCCCAAATGATTACAACTCTTGCACGCGTATGGCCACCCTGCCATACTCACGTCACTAACTAGCCTCCACGTGCACCGTTCTCTAGACCGAACGGCCCGCATGATATCCTTGACCACTAAGACCTCGATTCCTCCAGAACCTAGTCTCGAACCTCAGTTCCTCTATGAACCTAGTTCCGATCCCGTCATCGACCACGTTCGCCCTCGAGAAACACCTGCACATGAACAAACACAAAACTCTGAGCACAAGTCCACGACTTCACTCAAGATCAGTCCATGCAACCACTCACACGAGCGCATTGCATCAAACACGTTCACGGCGGACCAAACCCTGGTCCGGCGCACACAACGATTATACCCTAGAAAATCACATTCACGTCGGACCAAAACCTTGGTCCGACTCAAGCCACGGCGGACCAAAAACTTGTTCCGGTGTACACTTCAAACTCTCGGTTAGCACCACCACACGGTCCGGCGCAAAACCCTATTTTTCACATTCACACCGGACTGAAGAAATTAGTCTGGCGTACATAGGAAAATCTCGGCTAAAAGAAACTTTGATTCAGCAAAAAACACGTTCACGATGGACTAAAGAAAATCAGTCCGCCATACATGCGAAATCAAACCCCAGAACGCCGTTCATGACAAACCAAAAAATTTGGTCTGGCGTCCATGCAAAACCTTCTGTTTTTCAAGAACTTTGGTCTGGCACAAAAGCTTTAAAATCATGTTCACGACGGACCAACGAAAAATGGTCCGACGTACACAAGGAAACAAACTTCAAAATGCCCATCATGCCGGACCGAAACTTTGGTCCGGCGTTACTCACGACGGACCAAATAATTGGTCCGGCGTACACGTTAAAGTCTCGGTTACATGCTAATTTGGTCTGGCACAAAATCATTCAAAAGCATGTTCACGGCGGACTAAAGAAAAAAATGGTTCGGCGCAAACATTAAAAACTCTGTTTCTTCAAAACACTTAACTAAAGCTTATCGCAAGTATACCAAAGGATCAAATGAGACACCACATGCACAAGCACCACACATGCCAGAGCACAAACACTTTGCAATGCCAAATGCATCATTAAGCTAATTTTTCAGCACATGATTTCACACATCCACCAAATGAAAACAGATTAAGAAGTTTCAATACAAATAATGTATATCAAATTTTACATTAGCAATTTTTTTTGCTCTCAAACACGACACCCAAATGAAAGTCCAGATTTCACAAGGGTCTACAAAGTTTAGTCCTAAAAAACATATGGAAGAATGCATTCTGACATTGCATTTTCACTCTATTGTTCAAATAATACCTACCACTATTTCCTACCCTAGTCAGCTGTTCTAGCTATGGACAGTTTAAGGCCTTAGCTCCTTGCAACCATCCATATAGGTGGAGGGAGGCCCAGTTGTTCCTTCCTGCTCCTGGTTGCCCTTCACCTGCCCACTGATCCCATGGTTCCTCCCTGCCAGCCCACAGTATTGCCAAACCAACCCATAGTTTCACCAAGTGGTTCCACCTGTTAAAGTAGTATAAAAACAAGCCAATACAGGAAACTAGAGGCTCTACTACCCCACCAGCCCCCCTGTCTTCCTCTTTACCTTTCCTGCTAGAGAAACACAACCGCAACCTGCAAGAACAGCAACAAGCAAGCAAGAATACCTCAACTTCCTTCACCTTCTCTCCTCTCAATCACCACCAAACCCAAAGATTAGCTCATGCATGTCATAACACTACAATCCCAATCACTCAAGCATTCCATTCATACAAAAAAAAAATTCGCCACATGCATGTTTGTTTGAGTGGATTTGAGGGAAAAGAGGAGAGAGAGGTGGCCACTAGGGAGGAGAAGCCATAGCGCAGGGTGGCCTGAGGCTACTCGTGAGCTTGGCTAGCCAGCAACAAAGAACAGCGGCAGCACACAACCATGGTTTGAGGCGAGGTTGGGGCATGGCCGGTGACTGGCTCAAGTGGCCAGGAAGGCCACCTATTCCCCCCCACTACTTCCTCATCAGCACTCCATTATCCCCAAAAGAAAAGATACCAAGCAAGCCCATGCATCTCCCCATCAACAGTAAAAGCGGAATGAATATCATACGTTGCTGACTATCCATATCACTCACATTTCAATCCATGCCTAAACCTTTAGTAGAAACTAGGAATTTACTAGCAGATTTGTTTGGGTACTCTTAAATGACTAATCGACATGCATTACTGAATCACCACATACAAGATCTGTGAGTTAGAGCGTAAGGAAATTGGCACTAAGATCTTCAACCCATGACAAACCCAGGCTTAAACCGCTGTGACATTATAGAATGTGGCAGTACGGTACAACTTTATATCGTGTTTTTGGGCCATTTTCGGGTGTTTGGGCCTTTCCGGGGGTTTGGACCTTGGGGGAATTAGTTTGGGCTTTAGGGGATGTAATTGGGCCGTTGGTGGAGGTTCCTGGCCCATATGGGGGAGGTAGGGGCAGCAAACCCTACCCCCATGCGCCCCCATGCACTCTTACGCCCCCACCCCCTTTCCCTCCCCTAGCCGCCACCCCCCATCTCCACCTCTAGCTGCACCCTCCCCTCCCCCATTGCCCCACCACCTCCCTCCCCTTCCCACCTCTAGCCGGCCCTAGCACTTTTCCATTCACCCGATCTCGCTGTCTGGGAGCTCTTCATCCATGGGGATTCGGCGTTTCCCGCGAGCGGAGGGAAGATTGGATCGCGAGGAGTCGTTCGTCGATCGGGTGGTTCGCCAAGAAGAGGTATGCTTTGTGGAACTTGTTTGTAGAGTTTTGGTGCTGGTTAGATGGGGGAGATCATGCTTAAAATTGGTGTTTAGGTGCTATGGTTAGATGGATTTAGGGAGATTGCAATACTATCATGCGTTCTGTCCTCGGGCAGATTAGGTCGTCGATCTTTGGACGTGAATTAGATAATTTTAGAAGCGTTTCTTGGGGGTCCGGCTGTTGCAACAGTTGTAGGTAATCGCATTACCTTTAATTGGGCACCGAAATCACTAAATTCCATTCAATTGTTTAAAAGTTATGGTCGTTTTACCAAACATTGTCTAATCTATGACGTGACTGGTACAGTCTGTGTTCAACTGTAGATTAGAGGATTTTAGAGGCCAAATCAGTTTTCGTTAATACTTAGAAAAAGATGGAAAATTTCCTGAGGTTCAAGAAAATGTACTCGTTTACTCGACTTGGAGTCATTAAACTCAATTTATGACCATTAGAAGTCTGCTGTCCCGTTGGAACAGATTACTGTTTTTCTGGTTTTAGGAGTGGGTTGCAAAGTCGTTGTAGTTGATTGGTCTTGTGTTGTTTTGTGGGCATGTTTTTGGGTGTATTGTACCTATGTGTAGGTGGTGTGACCCCGGGAGTGCCATCAGCATCTCGCCACCCCGTCTCGCGAGGGTGAAAGCAAGTGTATTGTAGTGGTTGTGGCTTAGGGGGCCATTATGTTACGCAACGATATAGTTATCCATGTGTTATGTCATTGTTGCCATGTTTGATCTTTGTATGTGATATGATAAATGTGAATGGTTAAATGGTTATGCCATTGTTTAAATCGAGTTTATATGCAAGTAAAGTCATGTTTATGGCATATGTGCATGCATAATGGAAGAGACGACCCATTCTGATGCGGGCCTCTGTGTTCACACGTAGTGAACACGAAAGACCTACCTCGTAGTCCCATCCACGGTTGTGAATGGGAGCGAGTCAGTAAGAGTAGGCACCCTCCACGGGATGGAAGGGAAAGAGGGTGCACACCGATGGGTGTGCACTCGACAATACCAGTATGTGCTAAGTAAAGAGACAAACGCATTGCATTGCATGAATGAAGATGTTTTATGAGATGCTTATGAAGATGTTTTATGAGGCATTAATGAAGATGTTACTAAGTACTATTATCGTTTTATTCCATTGCAATACACTTTGCTGAGTGATGAACTCATGCTTGTTGTTTTATGTTGTTTTTAGGTACCATGAATTCGATATATGGGAAAGGGAGTTAGCGTCACATCTCCACTTAGTTTCACTCATCTAGACAACTACAGACCCTCATTTGTAGTTATGATGGTTTATTTTATTGCGCTAAACTTGGACTATGCTATATCGTGTGCTTGGTTTTATTGTCCACTCTGTATTGGTTCATGAAATGTTTGAATTTATATTCTTGGCTTGAACTGATGTTGTAAATCCTGTTATTCCTATTTTAGATGTCATCTATTATGCTGTTGTGTTATGATATTATTATTGTTGCTTCAAACCATGGAAAAACAAAGGATATGCTGCCGAAATTTCGCTTAAGCAATTAACGTAGTAGCTGTAATTTATTGTTAAATATGTGTTTTTGGTTGCTTCTAGTATCGTTTGGGTGACATTCGCGGCATACTAGGTGCCGGGGTGTTACAACCGCAGTACTTAATATCTACCATTCTCCATCCCAAATAAATGAGCTCATGGCTGAACATCTTAATATGCAATGCATGTATTACTTCATATTCATAAGGAATGCCGCATGCATCGTAAGCGTTAAGGACCACAGCAAATAGACATTAAAAGTTAGTAAATAGGAAGGGTGTTAAAAAGGAGAGGGCACTTAGCTTAGAAGAAAACGGGAGGAAAGGACATCAGTTCTAACTCATTCTTCTTCTCCTGCATCTTGCAGCAAAAAGGTGCTAGCATTAGCTTGAATATAATCACCCATAATACTACCATTTGTTAGAAAGTAGAAGGAATCAAACATGCTGGTTTAAGAATATGCATTTTCACATAAGAGAAATTAGCATGCATTACTCCCCGTATAAGGACTTCAAAGCGTGAACATCTTTCACATCATTTAAATACTGATATCTCTAAGAAACACACTCATAGTAATAGCAGTGCAAAAAGGGTAGTAAGAATTATGGGACCTAATCAGGCCTCTACATGCAACATACTCTATGATTATAGTCCTGCCAAATCTGTTAACCTCTGTCTTGAACCCGAACATAAATCCAGAATATGTGTCACCAATAGATTCCAGCCAAGCATCACATTATGGGCAGCATAGGAAGAAGTAAAACATTGAGGCAAGCAAGTTTAATCATCAGGGGTAAATCCGTTGGTAATGCACCATTCACAAATCCTTACACCCTTCACAAATTCATATGTGAGCTAACTAGGATCCATGCTGAAATCATGCACTCATCTTCCAAAAGGACACTTGCTTCGGTTAATCACAACAAACAAAGGCCCAGTGTCTAACTCATACTCAAATAACCACACAGGAGCTTAGAATGCCATATCTGATACTAAACACATCTAGCTCAAAATCAATTTAGGGCATGAATTGCATCATAAGAGCCTACAACTATATGTCGGCCCAATCAGCCAATCTAGAAACTTTGCTAGTAGACATGCTTTACTGAATCACAGCACGAAATGACTCATGATAGAAGCTTATGAAATCCAATGTTGTCTACGCCACCGACGTCATGAGCACTGGAACCTTTGAGAAACCGGTGGATCTGGTGAGGGGTGGAGCGGATTTGGCGAGGGGGGAGCCGGGTCCAGGAGGTGGCGCAGTGGAGAGAAACGGCGGCTACGGTAGCAAGGAGAAAGAGAGAGAGAGAGCCAGGGGGCCAAAGCCGGCGGAGGCACTGAGGGCCGGAGTGTGACACTACGGTATGGTGTGACATTATAAAATGTGAAATTAGAGAATAAAACCTTTCGGCTTGAGGTTTACTCGCGTTTTTGGGCCTTTTGAAGTGCTGTGACACCACGGAGCGTCGTAACCTTATAAAAGGTGCATGATGAGGTCAAAAACATATTGAAATATGATATGGGAGGTTAAAACCATAAGGTATGGAGGTTAATAGCGTTGTCGGGCCGTTTTCGGGCCGTTTCCGGGGTTTTGGGCCTTCCCGGGGGAGTTTGGGCCTTAAAGAGGGGGTTGTGGGCTTTGGTGGGATGGAGTGGGAATCCATTTAGGATTAGGAAAGGGGCTTAGGGCTGGTTAAAGGGGGGTTTCCCTGCCCTTTTGGGCATCCTCCCCCTGCCCCTTGCGCCCCCAAGTGCCCTAGCCGCCTCCCACACCTCCCCACCTCCTCCTTGGGCGCCTCCACCTCCCCAAGCCTCTCCCCTTGCGCCACCACCCTCTCCACCACCTCTCCACCTCCCTTGCTGTGCCTAGGTGAGTTCTTGACCTCACCACCTCAAAGATCCATCCGTTGGAGCGCTCCGCGACGAGGAGATCCGGCGGGATTGGAGCGAGGAAGGAGATCGCGCGAACCGGGAGGAGATCTATTGGGTTTTCGTGCGTTGGGCAAAGGTATGGCAATGGGAATCCTTGGGGTTGGTCTAGGTACTGTTATAAGGGTGTTTATCAAGTTTTTAGATCAATTGGTGGTACTGGAATTGAGTAGATTGGATTAGATCTAGAAGTTGCCACGTTCTCTGTTTCGGGCAGCATGAGCAGTCGACCTAGGGTTCGGTTTTTCGCCAAATTAGATTCGGAATCTGGTCGTACGGACGTTGAAGAAGTTGTAGATAATTTCTTTATCTTTCCGTGGATATAAAGAACGTTAAATTCTGCCCAGCCGTTTGAAAGTTATGGCTGTTTTACCGAGCGTGATAAAATCTGTGACGTAATTGGAACAGATCACGGTAATATGTAGATTAAACAACTTTAGAGTCCGAATCAGTCTTTCCATATACCTAGAGAAAGTTGGGAAATTTCCTAAGCTACGCGAGGATGTACTCGTTTAATTGATTCGGAGTCCCAGAACTCAAGTTATGCCTTTTGCAATGCTGCTGTCCCGACGGGACAGAACCTCTGTTTTTAGGTTTTGCGAGTAGTTGGCAATGTCGGGTAGATGAGGGTTTGCGTACTGTTTTGTGGACATGATTGTGAGCGTGTGGTACCTATGTGCAGGTGGTGCGACCCCGGGAGTGCCCTCTACTTCCCACCAATCCGTTGCCCGTGGTTGAGGCAAGTGTGTTGTGATGGATAGCGATTTGTAGGTTGCTTGTTGAGAATAGATGGAATTGACTACATGATATATGATCACTTGCCATGCTTTTATGATTGCCAATGATATGATGAGCATGTTTAATATGTTATGATGCCATGTGTTAATATGTGAGTTAAATATGATGTTGGCATAAATGCATACATGGCACGTTACATGGCTCGGGCGGTGAGAAAGTCATAACTAGTCCGGGAAGGTCGGTGAGAAAGTTATGACTAATCCGGAAAGCCAATGAGTAAGTCCTACATCGTGATTCCATTCACCGCGGTGAACGGAAGCGAAGAGTAGGCACCCTCCATCTTCGGGATGGAAGGGGGGAGAGGGTGCACACCGACGGGTGTGTACTCAACCATACCGGTATGAGTTTCCAAGGAGACATGAGCATTGCATTACATTGCATACATAATGATGATGATATTGTTAAGTGTTCATGAATGAGATGATATATATGATGGGAGATGTTATTGCCATGATATTGTTCTTGTTGTCCATTGCAATATGCTTGCTGAGTTTCGAACTCACGCTTGTGTTTTCTTGTTATTTTAGGTACCATGAGAACGGCATGCGGGGAAGGGAAATAGTCACACGCCCACACGTAGCGTCACCATATTGATTCCACAAGTCATTCTATTAGTTTGATAATAAATTGCGTGTGATGATTATTGCTTTAAGGTTTAGCTTTGCTATATGAGAGTTTTATTGTTCGTTTGACCCTTGGAGACATTATGTGTTTGAAACTAGACTTATATTGTTGCTAAGTCATTAATTATTGCTGTTTTTAGTTGTCTCTCATAATCCATACATTGATATACTGTTGTTGCTTCTTTAATTCATGTTAAAACAAAGGAGATGCTGCCGAAATTTCGGTTTTTAGCATATGTACCTTTGCTGGAATTTATGGTAACTTGTGGTATTTAGATGTTGTTTAGCTTATGTTTGGTAGCATTCAGGCATAGTAAATGCCGGGGTGTTACACGGAGATCAGCGACGCTCGGGTGTGGCCGCGCGAGAGAGAAGGGAAAAAGAGGGAGGCGACAGGGGGTTAGGCGGCACCGGCGCCCCGGTGCCGACGGCGGCAAGGGAGGAAGTAGCAGGGAGATGAAGTGAGGAGCCCAGGAGCCGAGTGGAGTGCACGTGAGAGAGAGAGGGAGGAAGGAGGCAGATGGGGCGGCCATCGTGTAGAGGACAGGAGGAAGGAGAGAGAGAGAGAGAGCAAGGAGTAGTGGGCTAGGGTTAAAAGATGGGTTAGCTGGCTGGGCCAATTGTGCCAGTCTGGCTGGGAAAAGAAAAATTAATAAATAAAAATACTTATAAAAAAATATGAATAGATAGATAAATGAATGAATGAGTAATTGAATAAATAAAAATATAGAATAAAATAATGTATACATATGTATCTCAATTTGAGCCAAAATAATAGAAAAGGAAAATAGGTTGAGAAGCAGTAGAAAACAAATCTATATTTTATTTTGTTTTTCTCTTTTGTTTTCTCTAAATTAATTCAAAATTTATATACTAAAACTCATGATCAAATTACCGATTCCAGCGCTGAATAATTAATATTTGCACATAAACCCTCAGGACGAAATATAATTACAATTTGAATTTGCTCACACCCGTCTCGCATGCATCCTTATCATATGCATCATCCTCGCGTGCATGATATCTCATGTAAATGCCTGTATAAATGTTGTTTGTACCAAAGGATTGTAACTTCGAATTTGCTTGCTGTATATATGTTGACGTTGGAGTGCACACGCGAATCGTCGGCCAATGTGGGAGGTTCTGGACTAGGTGACGTAATTGGTACTCCGATCAACCATGACAAAACTAATTGTTCAACAAGCAAGGCAAGCACCCTCCGTTGAACATTTTGATTCCATATTTTACGATGTCTATTTTGTTTTGATTGAACTATCATGCATGCGTGTAAATTCTGTAAAGTGGCGATGTTGTGGGTAATGTTAGCTATATCCGAAATTGTGGGATTTCTTTAATTTCTTTGCCATGTGAACCTTGTTAACACCTAGGCTAGGGTTATTCATTTTATGAAATGAAACTTGGGTATGTTCGAATATAAATGTTATGCTTAGTCATGCTTTAGATATGGATAGAATGATAGGCTTGAATCTTTATGAAATTTAAAAAATGTTGGTTATGGTAGTAAAGGATACTGGTATATCGATAAAAATGAAAATAAACTATGTTTTGGACACAGGCGAGTTATGTATAACTGAAAGTGCAATGGATTGGCTTGCATCGTACAAGCGACCGCTTGTACGGTACAAGGGGATAGATTTGAGTTGTGCGAGTTTGGTATTTGCACGTAGCTAGGGGGAGATTCTCGCCTGAGTCAATCTAAGGACCGAACTTGATGCTATTAGCTAAGTTAATTGGTGCAACCACATGTGCTAGTATGGGATAGCCTTAACTTAGTAGGGTAGTTGAAGTTTAAACCTTGCACGTTGGTAGGCCAAAGAGTATGGACGAACCGGGGGAGTGGTGTCATTCTAGGTGCTCCCTTCACCGAGGCGTTGAGACCAAAGCATTCCAATACAATGGGTATGCCTCGCTATGGGGAGAACAGAGTTGTGGGATGCTTTCCCAAGGAAAAGTATCATGGGTACAATGAGTGGTTCGCCGTCATAACGAGGATGGTCATACTCGAGCTAGTGCAAGGTTAGACTCTAGCTAGTCGAAAAGTTTCGTCATAGTCTAGCAAAACGGATACTTGTGTATCGCGTGGCATGGTTGACATGATTGCTAGAATATGTCATGTGGGTAAAGTGTACACTCTCTGCAGAGATTCAAATCTAATTAATTAGCCGAGCTTACGGTCATAAGCAGGTTGGAACATATTGTCAAGTATAGTATTTTTAGTTTTGGTTTTGCAAACACTTTGAAAGAAAAATTTGTTGGTAGAACGAGTTGGATCGTTGTTATGAAAAGTTGGACTAATGGTATCACGATGACTTAGATGCAATATACTTGTTGGATTGGTTATGAATTGATGTACAAATGCTTTATATACTGTTAATTACTCTCTCCATCCTGAAAAAGAAATCGTTTTGGAGTTGTCCTAAGTCAAAGTTTTAGAACTTTATATATAAATAACTTTTAAACCATTTGGATTGAACACATAAAAGTTACATAAATAGATTTGTCATGAAAAGAGCTTTCAAAATATTATAATTTCATTGCATTTTATAAATAAAATGCAATAAATTTTAATGGTCAAAGTTGTATTTTGGAGACCATGTCGATGTCCAAAACGATAAGTATTGCAAACTGGAGGGAGTACTTTGTTACTAAAATGCTCTTTACAATTCCGAAATTGTGTTATATACTACTCTATTGCAAATAAAATCTGCTTTATGCTGAAAATGAACTTAGCGTAGAAGCTTGATCCCTTATGACAAACCATGCATATATATATATATATATATATATATATATATATATATATATATATATATATATATATATATATATATTTTCATACACTAAAGTATTGCGAGTACATACGTGTACTCAACGTTGCTTGTTGACATCTATTCAGAGAAAGAGATAGAAGATCGTCGCTTGGTTTCCTTTGCTTTCGGCGATGACGGCGTATAGGATCACGGCCACACTCAGGCCTTTCCTATGGGTTTTGGTTTTAAATGATGGTTCGTAATTTAAATCCTAGGCCAGTGGCTGGCCTACAATGTTCTCCTAGTCTCGTTTAAATCGGTCATAATTACCTATCTAACATTCTTCCGCTGTCTTTTGCTGATTTAAGGAGGTGATATTCAATCTTTGTCCGAAACCGAATTCTGGGCGGTTTCCGGGTCGTGACAGTTGCAACACTATCTTGGAGATGCATTTCATGAGGAAATTGAAAGGCAATTGTCAGCACTCATCGCAGATACTATAATCATCCAAAGATGCATCCCCAGAGGCTTGTTGTGTAGTTGAACCAACTTCAAGGCTAGAGGCCAAATCTAATGTTCTACCAGTGGGTGCACCATCCTGTGGAAGATATTGATGGTTAAAATCTGAGCACGTGAAAATCAAGCCAGAAGTAGAAAGAAAATCAAGCCAGAGGTAGAAACCAGAAGTTTCGGTCAGATGAATTGCCATCATACTCAGAGACCTTCATCATGTGTAAGTGCCTGTCCTTCAAGACGTACAACTTCTAGACTCTGCATGTTGATCAAGGTTTCGTGTTATTAAACTTACTAGGGAATGTGGCGCGCTCCGCCGCGCCATTCTATTAGGTGGTTTCCGATAGTAAACGAAGAT
This sequence comes from Rhipidocladum racemiflorum, assembly GCA_036346355.1. Lineage (NCBI taxonomy): Eukaryota > Viridiplantae > Streptophyta > Magnoliopsida > Poales > Poaceae > Rhipidocladum > Rhipidocladum racemiflorum. The sequence goes on along the minus strand of CM070577.1, from coordinate 42,114,319 downwards.
ATCTAAGAAAACATATTGGTGTATGTTTTTTATTTACGTGTGTATCAAATCTGGCCATATCTTTTGACAAATTTGCTTAACACTTTATCATCACCCAGCTAACCTCCTTCTGTCGAGTTTAATACTCTATGTCTTAATCGGGTAATAATACATGCTCCGAAAAATATTAGAGATGTCAACCTTCTTTTATTGAGTTTAGTACTCTATGCGTTCATCGAGTAATAATACACGTTTCGAAAAATATTAGAGATCGAGCTGGGAAAAAAAATCTAGAGATTAGAGATCGAGTTGGAAAAAAAAATTCTAGAATAGTGCTGTACACATTTCTGTTGACGAAAATATTTTTTCTGGGAAAAACGGAGAAAGGACCTGGATGTAAGGGTCGGGACCTGTTTGCTATATTTTTGGACCTAATCGCTATTAAGAAAAATTAGAAAAGGGCTCGTTCAAGATTTGTATTTAGCGGAGGGCTTTTCTGTAAAGTAACGAACCAGGGACCTAAACGCAATTTAGAAACGTTTTTCTTATACTCACAAAAAGTTGCAAAAGGACCTCTTTGTAATTTATAGGGATCTATCTGTAATTTAGAGAAAAGCGATGGACCTTTTTGCAAAATGGCATGGGGGTGAGTGGATGCATGAGAGGGCTCCAATTCTCCCCCAGATAATAGAGTTAGTATTGGGAAAAAAGCATACAACTGATCAATATATGTTGCGTAAAAACACTTTTTTCATTATCCCTTATTTCCTTCAAATGATATAGCCTGGTTATAAAGCTGACTTGTCACCAACCTACCTACAGATCTCCCACACCACTAAACAAGGAAAGTTGCACAAAGCCCACACACCAAAGGGGCAATACAACTATCTCCAGCGGATTCCTTTCAGCTTCCAAATCCCTTCGCAAACAGATCCCAAGAGCTTCAATGGATTCCCTTCACGATTCCCTTCGGACGGGATTCGAAGAGAGAATCTCTCTGTGAAGGGATTCTTTCTCCAATCCCTTCACAAAATCCTTCGAGGGGATGCTGTTGGAGATGGTAGGAAATAAAGGGAATGGATATGGAGAAGGAAATAGGGAAGGGAATGGAATGAAGGGAAATTGCTGAATATAACCATGTAAGGCCGCACAAAAGTCTTGTCAAAGGGAAAATTTACACGAAAATAGAAAAGTGATAACACAACCAAGAAAATAGGGATATCTAAAGCAATGAGCAACAGAAAATATGAAATATCTCCAATAGTGACTAAATCATGATGATAACACCAAGCAAGTCATACTGGTTTACATGGAAAGACCTGTAAATATACCCCCTCATTCTCCACCGTGTGAGCAAGTGGCATGATGATATGGCTCCCAGAAAATCTCATCGGCCGCAACCCAGGAAGTGAACACGAACTTGTCTCAGTGCTGAAGCCGAATATGCCTCAAAGTTATAATCAGCCCAATCAGACCGATGTTCCCTCAGAAACCGAACAAGTACTGCTGGTGGAACACTCTAGGATACCAAACAACAGCAAAAATGTAAGAACTTAAGAAATTACAGATAAGAATTAACAAGAGAAAGCTCCAGCACAGTGTACAATCCTCAAGTATCTACGGTTTCCACTAAGGCCAGCAAAACTTTCTTCTCAACACTAGACAATAAATTTTCAAATAAACTTGAATAAAGCAGTGTATATAAATGGGAATGCAAATTAATTTATATGTAATCGCTGCTTCCTTACCTGCAGGAACATGGATGCCTTAGCACATATAACACCTCCAGGGGCTCCAAAAGCATTGGCAGCAGTGCTATCGTTCCTTATCTTCTTTTGAGTTGCAAGCAATGATTACGTCTTCAATGCCATCTCCACCCATGACAGACCAACCATCATCATTGCAACCACTTATAGCATCGGTAAATCCTCTGAAGCGGCATAACATAGGTGTTTGAATAAACAGAATGCCTAAAAAATTCACGGTACAAAAGAAGTGTTAAATTTATCCAGGACTCACCTACTCAACCTCTGACATCACATATTGGAGCACAATGCAACCACCATATTATCTAAGAGGTTAAACTTTATGGAAAATACAGGCATTTCTAATCACATGTCAACACTTCTCTCATGTCTAGGCATTACACAATGCCCAAGATGGGGACTCAACAATGTTCTGAACACTCTAACTACAAACATGTGTCCCCATAAATAACAGGTATTGGACAAGGTAACACTAGGCTTTGATGCCAAGCTAGAGTCTTAAGGAAATGACCACCTTACATGAACAGAAGATATCATTGAAAAGTAGCAGGTAATAGCAGACCAGGAAATGTTGTGCACACATTCCTCAAATCCTAAAGTGTGTTAGCCTTTTAACTTTGAAGTAGTGTTGACAACTGAATAATAAGCACAAAAGACAGTTCTATCCAGCCAAACTAAGGGTAGCGGTTAAACTCTACTTTGTTTAGATCAAATTTCTAATGTTTCCCTTCTAAATTAGAGCAAAAACAGGAACTATGATTTCAGTTGTTTAACACGAGACGACGGACTGCCTTCCAAAGTGCAATCATTTTGCTCAATGGACATCTATATTCCTCTTGAGGTCGACAATGGATAAAAATTGAGACATCTCCCACTATTAGCTCAGCTATTGGATTCAAAATCAAATAATAGTAACGAGGATTATGCTCATATATGTTTTCGCAAAGACCACCCACTTTCCTACAAAGGAACCAGTGTTTCTTCTCTTCTTTTGTTTCTCCAAAATACACTATATGCTCATATATGCTCATATTTTGTTCTTGCTATGTTGTTATTTTTTTATGCACTATCACTTTATATTTTGGTCACTTTATCTTCGGTCTTCAACTTTCTCACTTTTAGCTCCTTCGAATGACTTTTAAATGTTTACGTCTAATAGGTGAGAACATGCAAATAAAATTTTGCCACAAGTCACACGCATACACATATACATAGATGATCCATCCTTCGCAGAAGATCCTTCAAGACACACGTCTATGTACACACATATCCATCCTTATAAAATCTTTAAGGAGTTAGTGGCCCCAATTTCCCACAAAAGGATTGTGCTGTTATTTTGTTCTTAATCAATTTCTTCTAGAAAGTTCTAGATCTTTTGATTTATATTAACAATATATAGATAGAGTAAATAATTACCTAAGTTTTATATTGAAAGTTTTAGATAAATAATATGTTACCATAAAGTCATTGTAAGAAGTGTTTAAAAAATCAACGAAACTCGCTATTGTTAATCCTGCTTATAAGTGGGCTGACTTGTTGGATTAGTTTATATTTCTGTCGTAGACTCCTAATCTTGTAACGATGTCATGATTACGAACAATCATTACAACGGAAAATAGATTATCACTGATTATTGATGTGTAAGACCTACGCTCCGGTAGCATTATTGCTCACCGGAAGAAAATGGAAAAGGATTTATTGTCACCCATTCCACCCAATGTCGACCTTGGCGCAGGGTTAACCTTATCGCTAGGTGCGATTTTCGGATGAACAGTGAAATTCGATAATCGCAAAAATCGAGCCGAAAATCGGTCGAAAATCGCAAAAAATCGCGTAAAATTCAAAAAACAGATTTTTTGAAAAAAAAAATCAAAAAACGTGGAAAATCGACGAAAATCGGTGGAAAATCGACGAAAATCGGTGGAAAATCGACGATTATCGGTGGAAAATCGACAACCATGTTGATTTTTTTTGTGCGGTCGACTTTTGTAGCGATTTTTGACGAAAATCGACCGATTTCCACCGATTTTCGACCGGTTTTTGACACGTAAATTTTTTCGAATTTTCGAATTTTTTTGAATTTTTTTTTGAATTGGATCGGTTTATCGACCGGTTTTTGATATCGAGCCGCAGCGATACGCGCGAAAATCGCGAAAATCGACCGGTTTTCGGCGTAGGCGTTGCTTGATCATCCTGGTGAGCTGATTCGAGAAAAGATATCAAATGTAAATGAAATCCGGCTGAGGGAAGAACAAAACTACAAAAAATCGATGAAGGAAAATATATAAAAAAAAAATAGGGAAGTCTTAAATTACTTTAGAAAATCAATGTGACTCTTACCGTTACAGAATTGGGAAGAGGGATTGGCAGTGGACTTACAAAGTTTTGATGGGCTGATGGCTAGTGTTCCCAGCGGCGGCGGCTCTGATGTCCTAGGAGGCATTTGTTTAAACTTAGGCTTTTGATCTATAGCTGAAAGTCAGTCTTTTGTCTTAAGCAGTTTAGAAGTAATCTACTTCTATACGAAATAGATGTGAGTAATTTTATCATAACTTCAGTAACATTGATCTAAAAAATCATCAATAAGTAAAAATTCAGTCATTCAATGATTTTTAGCTTTTAGTTATGTAGAACCTTATGGTATTTAGACTTTATCATTTTGACTTTTAAGTCGGGAAAAAGATGAAACTAACAAGACCTTGATCTACGTAGTGTTGCATTACAGAGTATAGCAATCTGGCCCAAACTGGTCATGTGAGCAAAAGGACAGCCCACCTAGCATCCGAGCACAGGAACACAAGCTAGCAGTTCTATTTTTGATGACTTTGTTTAGGGAAGAGATTTTTACTGTTTTTTAAGTAGTTTTGTGTAGGAGAGGTTGTAAGAATTGCGATCTTCTGATCCTTCGGTAGGATCATGAATCATATAATCGATGTAGAATATAAGATCCTGTCTAATTCTACTAAAGAAATATTTTAAAAATCTATCATGTATTTCACGCTACTACATTTTTAAAATTATACTTATAGAACTCTTGTTTACAAAAACGAAATCGCGTAAAGGAAAAATCATTTATTATTTATGCAGTTCTAACAAACATGACGAGATAAAAGAGTGAAAATTTTGATCACACTGTAATCGTTATATTATTAAGATTCTACTAAATTTAGAGTCTATACAGGGTCGACTCGGTCCAATCAATCTACGATTGTAGAATCGTAAGATCCTATGACTAATAATCCAGAATTGTGTAGGAAGTACGAGGGAGAGTGCAATTACCTTTTAAACCGATTCTTCTGTACTTGTGACACTACGGTATGGTATGACATTATATAATGTGAAATTAGAGATTAAAATCTTTCGGCTTGAGGTTTACTCGCGTTTTTGGGCCTTTTGAAGTGATGTGTCACCACGGAGTGTCGTAACCTTTTAAATGGTGCATGTTAAGGTCAAAAACTTTATAAAATATGGTATGGAAGGTTAAAACCATAAGGTATGGAGGTTAATAGTGTTTCCGGGCCGTTTCAGGGGTTTTGGGCCTTTCCGGGGGAGTTTGGGCCTAAGGGAAAGGTCCGTGGGCTTTGGTGGGATGGTGTTCGAGTCCATTTAGGATAGGAGTCCTGTTTGGGGGGCCTCCTCCTGCCCTTTTGGGCGTCCTCCTCCTGCCCCTTGCGCCCCAAGTGCCCTAGCCACCTCCCACACCTCCCCACCTCCTCCTCTTCTTTGCGCCCCCTTTGCCCCCATTGCTCTCTACCTCTCCACCACCTCTCTTCCACCCCCTTGCTGCCCTAGGGTGGCCTCCCCACCCCTGCATCCTCATGGATCCATCCGAGGAGCGAGGAGCGAGGAGCGAGGTGCGAGGAGCGAGGAGATCTATTGGAGTTTTCGTGCGTCGGGCAAAGGTATGACCATGGGAAATCTTGGGATTGATCTAGGTACTGTTCTAAGGGTGTTTATCAAGTTTTTAGATCAATTGGTGGTGCTGGATTTGAGTATATTGGATTAGATCTAGAAGTTGCCACATTTCTGTTTTGGGACAGCATGAGCAGTCGACCTAGGGTTTGCGTTTTCGTCAATTTAGAATCCGAATCTGTCCGTACGGATGTTGAAGAAGTTGTAGATAATTTCATTATCTTTCAGTGGATATAAAGAACGTTAAATTCCGCCCAGCCGTTTGAAAGTTATGGCTGTTTTACCGAGCGTGCTAAAATCTGTGACGTAATTGGAACAGATCACGGTAATCTGTAGATTAAACAACTTTAGAGTTCGAATCAGTCTTTCCATATACCTAGAGAAAGTTGGAAAATTTCCTAAGCTACGCGAGGATGTACTCGTTTAATTGATTCGGAGTTCCAGAACTCAAGTTATGCCTTTTGCAAGGTTGCTGTCCCGACGGGACAGAACCTCTGTTTTTAGGTTTTGCGAGTGGTTGGCAATGTCGGGGTAGATGAGGATTTGCGTACTGTTTTGTGGACATGATTGTGAGTGTGTAATGCCTATGTGCAGGTGGTGCGACCCCGGGAGTGCCTTCTACTTCCCGCCAATCCGTTGCCCGTGGTTGAGGCAAGTGTGTTGTGATGGATAGCGATTTGTAGGTTGCTTGTTGAGAATAGATGGAATTGACTACATGATATATGATCACTTGCCATGCTTTTATGATTGCCAATGATATGATGAGCATTTTTATTATGTTATGATGCTGTAACATCCCAAAATTTGGTTTATTTACATTTATTAAGTTATTTGAATTTTTGAGAATTTTCTGGAATTTAATTGGAAATTTTGGAATTTATTTGAACATAAGCCTGCTTGAACTAATTGAATTAAATAAAGATCATGCATTTTTGCATAAGCATAAAATCTAAAAATTCGTTTATAATTAAGATAATTGGTAGACGAGAGTGTTCGCTTCAAATATTTTTGAAAAATATGTGATATAACGTACGTCGTTGATTTTATAAAAATCGGTACAGGTGTCTGATTCACGAAAAGAATTTTCGCGGAAAATCTACATGTCCAAATATCGCGAAACCAACTTTGTTAAGTTCCAAATAGTTCCTAGTATTTTAGAGGAATTTCTTAGATTTTTGGAACCTCTCTGCTATTTTTTTTCTTCTCTCTAAACACGTTTTTGAGAATGTATATGCGTATACGTGTATGCATATGTACTTGGCATTTGGTTTTCCAGCCGTTTCATTCTCTAAAGTGAAGCCAGGCATTTACTTTCCAGTCGTTTCGAGTGGATGCCTTAGCTTCTAGCCGTTTCTTCTGCCTCCCTCCACCCCACAATACTTGAAACCGCGTCCTTCTGATTTAAAGCACAACGATCAAACCAACTGAGCTACAGTTAACGTGCATTATTATTCCATCAGGTTCCAGCCATTTCCCATGCACATCAGCACATGCACGTTTCTTCTTTACTAGAAATGTTTCCATTTCTTCACCTCCTAAACGTTTCCTCTCCATGCATATACTCCAACCATTCTTCATGCATGCCTGTTCGTACCTAGTTAGTCAAGCATGCACACGTAGTGGAACTCCATTTCCTAACTGTTTCTTGTGCCTCTCTTCCTTCCATCAGTTCCTAGTCACGCGTATATACCATATCATCAGTTCCAATCCTTTTGCTTTTCCTCCACTCTTCTACCGGTCCCATTTCTTTTCCCTGCCGTCAACCACGTCGCCAACGGTCCTGTGCTGCTGCGCCGCTGCCATCTCGTCGCCGTTGCAGTTGTCACCGCCGCCGTTGTCGCCGTCGCCTCCATCGTCGTCGTCGTCGCCGTCGTCATCGCCGCGTCGTCGCCACCGTCGTCGCCGCCGCCGGCGCACTCTCCAGCCTCGCCGATCCACGCTACTGCCTGTCGTCGATCGGTACTCTCTCGCCTTTCTTTTGCACGCATTCTATTTCTACCGGTTGATTGATCCTGTCAACGCGTAATCGTGTATATATATGTTAGTATATATACGTATAGATTAGGCGAATGTATTCTGTAGCCTGCTCTTATACCTATCTACATGTAGGTATACTCGGTCGATGGACGTGTAGATATAGTCGCGCGTAGATATATTCGGTTGCTACGCATGTAAAAATATATATCGTAGCATATTGATTTGGTACTCTCTGTTATTAGATGCTAGCAGTATGTATACGTATGGATATATTCGTCGGCTCTGCATGTATATATTCGGCCGGTTCGCAGGTATAAATTTTCTATATGCATTATATGGTTATATTAGGAAGAATACGTGTTTAAATACGCTTTGTATTAGGTTGTTTCGGTTTCTCTCGTGAACTAGCCGAACAGATGTATATACACATACAACATGAACAGTGCCATGCAAAAGGAAAACAAGAGATTAGTTTGTACGTAGTAATTTCAGGAAATTGCGAATTTTCTCTTTTTCGCTACAAATTCGTTCTAAGTCCGAATCGCTGGCAACAAATTTTATTAATTAGTAAATATTGATACCTAGCTACGCTAATTTTACTGGAATTTTATAATCAAATCTACACTGTTAAATTATTCGCGGAAAGTCCAAACTTACGAGCTTTGTAACTTGCAAACTATACGTCCAAAACTGTCCAAATAAATTTTATAAATCCTAGAAAATGCCAAACTAATTATCTGGAAGTTTTCATAAAATTACAACCTAGTTTGATTTGTAGCATTTTCTAAATATGTGTTGTATGTTGATTTGCGTGTTTATTTTGTTCTTTAACTGTTGCGCGTAGACATCAAACTGTGTGAGGGAGTTGATTTCGAGGAACAAGCTCAAGCTCAAGATCTAGACCAAAACCAGCTAATCTTTGAAGGCAAGTTGTGCTTTGACCATATTGCTCATAGTTTTTGAAATGTATTTTGATTTAAATTATGCATGCTATGTTGATTAAAATGAATTAATTTAATTTGGGTAAAATAGTTAATAAACCTAATTGTTAATTCCACCCTTGATGAGTAATATTCGTATGCCATGTATTCCATTGTCACCTTAAGTTGGGTTAAAGTAGTTGGATGATATGATTGTGCCAACACGGGAGGCTAGACCGTGAATAGTTGCTTAGCCATGCTTACGTGAAATGTGTTTCAAATGGCAAAATAATATTGACTAATGATATACGGAATGAATTTTGGAATCAGTGTAATCTTGCCACGTGATGATGTGAAGTGTAGGTACCTTTTTGGTTCTACATGGTAACTGGTATTATTGTTGGCATGTATTGCACAATAATCAAACTGGGGTGGGAAAATATTTAGACTGTGGCAAGTGGCAAGTGATTAATGGGGGGGCCCGATGTGGCGCACGGGAGAGATGTTGTTGAATTTGGTTTTGTGAACTTTGGGTAGTCTTGCCACGGTCAACCTAAGGACTTAACCTTGCAAGCCTTTGAACTGGGCCTAACATACAACCACATGTCTGGAGTGGGACAGACCTAGTTGAGTACGATTCCGAAGTCTTAGCATGTGAGACCTCAGGTGGTTTTTGTATCTGTAAATGTGGAAAGAAGGGTGTAGTGTTTACCGATTGGTCTTACATCTCTTCAACGGTATCGTTGGCCTGTACTTCCGCTCCGCAAAGGGAAGGGACAAGGGAACTATATCTGGGAGAATGCATGCGAGGATAGAAGTTTCAAAAGACTTTGTTATGGTTACTCGCCCATGTGGTGTTTAACTATATCGTGTGGGTAAAGTGTATAACCTCTGCAGAGTGTACAAACTATTCGAATAGCCGAGTCCACTGTGATCGACAAAGCTCGGGATTACAGTAAAGGGTTAGATTTTCTGAAATAAAAATGTGGGAATAGGTTGGTTGTATGCCAGAGATAATTGCTAAGTGATTTAGGGCTTTGTGCCAAATTGTTTGAAAAGAGATTGATAACTTATTATATAATATGGTTTCACTGCTTTTGAATCTACTAAGATTATTTGGTAAAAGCGAAAAGCTGCTTGATGCAAAATAACCACTTAAGCCATTCCTTTGGAAGAAGCCATGCATATAATAATAGAACTGCACCTCTGTGCATGACTTGCTGAGTATGTTGTATACTCAACCTTGCTTCCAACAAAATCATCAGCTGAGGAGAAGACTACAACTTCAAAGGAGGAGAAGTTCCGCGAGGTGGCAGTTATCTAGGAGTTGAACCTTGTCAGTTGCCTGTGGCATCTTGTTGGGTGTCACCGACGTTCTTTGTTCCATTTCTTGATTATTTACTTTTGTTATTATAAGCCCTGCGTGGCAGACTATTTGTAAGGTGACCATAAGGTCTTGTAACCAGTTTATTTAATGTTTGAAGTACTTTATTAATTATTTCCGCTGTGTATGATTATGGTACTTCATCCCTGTTATTACTGTGTGCACTAGCGTGATCCTGGACTAGTGCAGAATACACAAAGGGTCCGGATTTGCAGATTCGGGTCCCGACAGATGCCATGTGTTAATATGTGAGTTAAACATGATGCTGGCATAATTGCATACATGACATGTTACATGGCCCGGGCGGTGAGAAAGTCATAACTAATCCAGCAAGGTCGGTGAGAAAGATATGACTAATCCGGAGAGCCAATGAGTAAGTCCTACATCGTGATTCCATTCACCGCGGTGAACGGAAGCGAGGAGTAGGCACCCTCCATCTTCGGGATGGAAGGGGGGAGAGGGTGCACACCGACGGGTGTGTACTCAACCATACCGGTATGAGTTTCCAAGGAGACATGAGCATTGCATTACATTGCATACATAATGATGATGATATTGTTAAGTGTTCATGAATGAGATGATATACATGATGGGAGATGTTATTGCCATGATATTGTTCTTGTTGTCCATTTCAATATGCTTGCTGAGTTTCGAACTCACGCTTGTGTTTTCTTGTTGTTTTAGGTACCATGAGAACGGCATGCGGGGAAGGGAAAGCGATCCTGCGCCCACACGTAGCTTCACCATATTGATTCCACAAGTCATTCTATTAGTTTGATAATAAATTGCATGTGATGCTCATTGATTTAAGGCTTAGCTTTGCTTTATGAGAGTTTTATTGTTCGTTTGACACTTGGAGACATTAAGTGCTTGATGATAGTCTTATATTGTCGTTAAGACTCTAATTATTGCTGTTTTAGATGTCTCTCATATTGCCTTATTGCTATACTGTTGTTGCTCCTTTAATTCATGTTAAAACAAAGGAGATGCTGTCGAAATCTCGGTTTTTAGCATATGTACCTTTGCTGGAATTTATGGTAAATTGTGGTATTTAGAGGTTGTTTAGCTTATGTTTGGTAGCATTTAAGCATATTAAATGCAGGGGTGTTACAGTTGGTATCAGAGTGGGCTGTAGGTCCTTGGAATGTGTATTTTTAGTGTCATGCTATAGGGTACAACTAAAATGTGATGTGGAATAACTTAGAAACATGGCTTAGGTTTTTACTAAAATTTTGTCATAGGATAGCAACATTAAAACTTGCAAAAGTGGTATAACTAATCTAAAATTTGACACACATGGATGCACAGTAGGAAGGGTATGGGTATCGTTGTTTACGCTTAAATGTTGTATTTAAGCCTTGTTGCTAAATGCTATATTTGATATAGTACGTTGCTATGTCTATGAGATAAATGATTGAATTATTCCTGTTGTGGTGGTAAAAGTGGGGTTTTAGTGCCGAAGGGTTTCGGCCACCTCTCTTATTTCATAGTAAGGGTGAGGTTTGACGGTGTGGCCGGTTAGCGCCACCACCGAAGAACTATTGACCCCTGTAGGAGAAGAGTGCTTATCCTTTCTGTCGTTGATCGGGTTGTTGACTGGAGTCAAATAGAAGAGTTAATGGTGGTTTCCTTCGTATGTTCTTTGCCGTTCTGACGGTCGGTGTTCGTTGCTTTTCTTGGCTTTAGTAGATTTGAATCAAATGAAAAGTGTTGGGTTTTCGCGGATCGTTCCGTATGCGGTGTGTGGTTTTGTCTTCCTTGGTTGAAGACGAAGAAGAGGAGACTAGTGTTGCGCTTCTTTTGGGCGCCTTTCCAGTTTTGATGGCTGTTGATTGCATTATGGGGAACAAGCATTCAATTTATCCCTGTGTTTGTCTTTCTCTGAGGTTAAAGGAGTTATTGCGGAGTTGTGCCAGACCTGGCTGTCAGGGCTGAAGTTCTGTGGCTTTGTAGTAGTACATGGTGTTTGATTTCGTTATTTTACTGGTTTAAGAAATCATCTTTGAAAAACCCTTCTTGTTTCGTGAAAGATTGGGGTTTTGTGGTAAGGTTTTATTTGCAAAGGTTTATTTGATCGGTTGGTTCCCTCCAGTGGGAGTCTTGGAGATTGAAAAGTGTTTTGGAGAATTCCTTTGCATGACCAAGTTTGGGTTTGTCTCATTGCAATTTTGAGAGTCAAGTTTCCTTATGAATTTGGGATGAGTTTTAAAACTAAAATGCTGCAAACAAAGTAAGTAGTCTTTTGACTGAAATCGTTTGTCCCTAGTAAGAATTGATGTTTAGCATGTTATGTAGTAGGTAACAATGTGGTTTATGGATTAATGTGTTGCTAAGATAAATTTTGAGTTGAATAAATTCAATGTGATTAATATCTCTAGCTTGAGAATAAATAGACTACTAGTGTTGTAGTTTACTCTGTAGCGGGAATGATTAAATGGGTTGATGTACATGCTTAGAATCTGTTGCCTTGCTTTAAAAGTGCTTATGATCCTTGTTAATGTGTAACACCCCGGCATTTAATATGCCTGAATGCTACCAAACATAAGCTAAACAACATCTAAATACCACAATTAAACATAAATTCCAGCAAAGGCGCACATGCTAAAAACCGAGATTTCGGCAGCATCTCCTTTGTTTTAACATGAATTAACACAATATCAATATCATGGCAAGATATGTCATAGCACACGACAAATAAAACATCAACATAAATGGATATATCATCAAATTACGCCAACAAAAGCATGCTCAACCACTTCATAAGCTATAACCAAGCAAATAAGGAATCACAAGCATGCTACATTAAACCCTACATTAAGCTTATGGCACAACTCTTAATATCATGTCTCCAAGTGATTAATTATGGACTATGATGGTGGAGCTACGTGTAGAAGTGTAGCTAGACCCCTTTTTCCCGCATGCCGATCTCAAAGTACCTAAAAACAACATAAAACACAAGCGTGAGTTCGAAAACTCAGCAAGCATATTGTAATGGACAACAAGATCATTTACAAGACAATAATACCTTACATCACATATAACATCTCATACTTGAGCACATAACAACATCATCATCATTAAATATGTATTGCAATGCAATGCAATGCAATGTTATGCTCATATCTCCTTGGAAACTCATACCGGTATGGTTGAGTACACACCCGTCGGTGTGCACCCTCTCCCCCCTTCCATCCCGAAGATGGAGGGTGCCTACTCCTCGCTTCCATTTACCACGTGAATGGAATCACGATGTAGGTCTTACTCAATGGCGTTCCGGACTAGTCATAACTTTCTCACCGGCCTTTCCCGGATTAGTTAATGACTTTCTCACCGCCCTCGTCCCATCTCATGTCATGCATGCAACTATGCCAATTATCATATTTCACATGTACATAAACATATGGCATCTCATCATGACAAATATTACACATGGCATCGAATCATGATAAGTATAGACACATAGCATCATACCATTATAATCATACTCAATATATCATTGGAAAACAGCAAGCAAGGCAAGTGATCATAGCAAGTATTCAATCTTTCATCCAATATCAACAAGCAACCTACAATCCGCTATACATTACAACACACTTGCCTCAACCGCGGGCGACGGATTTGTGGGAAGTCGAGGGCACTCCCGGTGTCACACCACCTGCACATAGGCATCACACACTCACAATCATGCCCACAAAACAGTACGCAAAACCCCATCTAACCCGACATTGCCCACTACTTGCAAAACCTAAAAACAGAGGTTCTGTCCTGACGGGACAGCAGCCTTGCAAAAAGCATAACTTGAGTTCTGGGACTCCGAATCAATTAAACGAGTACATCCTCGCATAGCTTAGAAAATTTCCCAACTTTCTCTAGGTATAGGGAAAGACTGATTCGGACTCTAATGTTGTCTAATCTACAGATTACTGTGATCTGTTCCAATTACGTCACAGATTTTAACACGCTCGGTAAAACAGCCATAACTTTTAAACGGCTGGGCGGAAGTTAACTTTCTTTATATCCACGGAAAGATAATTAAATTATCTACATCTTCTTCAACATCCGTACGACAAGATTCGGATTTTAAATTGGCGAAAACGCGAACCCTAGCTCGACTGCTCAATCTGCCCGAAAACAGAAACGTGGCAACTTCTAGATCTAACCCAAATTACTCAAATCCAGCGCCTCTAATTGATCAAAAAACTTGATAAACTCCCTAATAACAGTACCTAGCTCATCCCCGAGGATCCCCATGATCATACCTTTGCCCGACGCACGAAAACTCCAATCGATCTCCTCGCTCCTCGCTCCTCGCTCCTCGCACCTCGCACCTCGCTCCTTGCTCCTCGCTCCTCGGATGGATCCATGAGGATGCAGGGGTGGGGAGGTCACCCTAGGGCAGCAAGGGGGGTGGAGGAGAGGTGGTGTGCAATGGGGAGCAATGGGGGCGCCATGGGGGCAAGAGATGGGGCGGCTAGGAGGTGGAGGGAGGAGGAAGGGTGGCGGCTAGGGTTAGGGGCGCATGGGGCAGGGGTGGACGTCCCAAAGGCTGGTGGGGAGCCCTTTTACCAGCCCCCACACCCAAACCTAGTCCGTTACGGAGACCTACTCCATCCCACCAAAGCCCACCAAGGCCCAAACTCCCCCGGGAAGGCCCAAAACCCCGGAAACGGCCCGGAAAAGCTATTAACCTCCACATCCTATAGTTTTAACCTTAATTCCACATCTCATAATGTTATTAACCTTATCATGCACGTTAAATAAGGTTACGACACTCCGTGGTGTCACAACGCTTCAAAAGGCCCAAAAACGCGAGTAAACCTCAAGCCGTAAGATTTTCTTCTCTAATTTCGCAATTTGTAATGTCACACCAAAATGTGGTGTCACATAATGTTTAAAGTTTTAAACCCTGATGCATAGTTAAAACTTTAAGATGATGTAGACTGCTGTTATTGATAAAGAAACCTTGCTGGTTGTTTAAAGATGTTCTAATCTAATGAATTAATAGAGAAATTTAATCGTGTTGCCTAGCGACTTTAATTTGGATGTTGATTAGAGTTGCTATTTACGTTGTTGCAAACTACTAGTATATTTGGAGGTATGCAGTTGTGTCTCTACAATGCTAGTACCGATATCAATTGAGAAGACATAAGACTTATTGTTAATGATGTTGTTAACGGCAGTGTTAATGTTAGTATTCAATCTATTTTAAATAGTTGGAGTATGTTGTGTGGTGGTAATTTTGTTATCGCCTATGTATAGGGTAGCTAAAAGTAATGTTGTTGGTTGATGGTTATGCCCATTTGTTGATTTTGATGACTAAGTAGTAGTGGTAACTGTTTAGATTACCCGTTGGAAAACCATGGTTAAAATAGAGGAAATTTTTAACATGTTGCGATGGAGTGAGCTTTGGATAATTAACATGATGAATGATGTTATCCTTAATGAAAGTATAAATTAGACTCTCCCTTACGAATTCTTCCCTGCGGAGATAATATGTACATGTTGAAGTCGTTGTCTAACTGAATAAGGTTCAGTTGTCGAGATGTGAATATATAGGAGGTATGAAATTTATATGTTGATTTTGCTGAAAGATTTGTTGAAGTCATTTTATTGATTGAACAAGTTTCAATTGTCAAGATTTTGACGTATGGATAGTATAAAATTGGTAGGTTGACCATGCTCAAGTAGCTGTTGAAGTATTATGTTTCAAATTTAGAATAAGAAATATTATGATTTGGTGATCCGTGGGGATCATGTCAATGTAGTCTTGGTTGGGTGCCTTCTTAATAAGCATCATAAACCCTTATTAAAAGTGTTGGGAATGGTAACTAGAGGAAGAATTTGTTGTGAAGCTTTTGGTTGAATTGTGTTGGGGCTCCTCAGGGAGTAAAAAGTGATTATTAAAGTCTTTTAATGGAAAGCGTAGTGGAGTTCTAGAGATGGTTCTTTTTATGCTGAGCTTGTATTTAAAAGATTTTGGACTGGTTTGGTTGTTTGCCATTTTGGTTGAAGGGTTTTCGGTCAAGGTGTTCCTTATGCTGTGTTTCAGAGTTTCCCCAAAACTCGTAATGTTTGGTGTCGACCTTTGGTTTTGGCGAATTTGTTTAGTTCGTGTTGTGAGTTTGGATTTACATCCAAAAGTTTTTGAGTCGATCGCGCCCTTTCGCGTTCGCACTGAATTATCTTTGGAAATAATTTTAAAAGGAAGCAGATGGTCATAAAGGGTTGTGTTGGAAACTTTTGAGTTAAGCCCTTGATGTGTAACTCTATTTGGCAAGAGTTGGAGTCATTTGGAAAATGTGTCTAGTGTGCGGGTGTTTCACAAGTCTGGATTTTTATGAATGTTTCATAAGTGAATTTGGCTAGAGAAGAGTTTTCTTTTGGGATTGAGTTTCCCTCTCTTTTGATAAAATTTATGGCAGTTGTTTGTGCAGATGTCTAACTTTGGAGTCAATGTTCTTTTCCAAAACGTTGATTTTGGTTAAAATGCGATGTTTTGCAAAGTTTAGCTATCTATCGTTGGTGGGTTCTGATTTGATGTGGTGCCTTACTGTTAACTATGCTGCCGTCATAGTTTATATGAATTAGCGCCACTCTCGATGTTATTCGAGATTTATTAATGTGATACCGAGGAAAAAGTCGTCACGTGAATGACTTTTCGGTAGTGTGGTTACATGATGAAGGAATGGTGAAAAGTAAACATAACATCGTTTTTACATGTTAAATGATAAAAGAGTCGTTGAGCCAGGTCGGTGAGAAAGTCATATATGGAGATATGACTAATCCGGAGTGCTCTTGAAGAGTGTGCATTTATGTCATGAAACGAGATTTCCCTTGCTTTCTAGTATGAAAAGAAGCAATGAAGAATTTCTGGTATGTTGGTTGTGATGTAGGGGATTTATGATTCCTTTGTGATTTGGCTTGGATGTTGCCGAATTCTTTCCAAAATGGTTGTTAACGCTTTGGGTTTGAGTTGTTGTGTGTACACTTGGGCTTGATAGCTAAGTGTTTTTGTGTGAGGGTGACACCCTCTTAAGAAAGGAACCAAATGTGGTTTGGTAAAGTTTTACGATCCTAGCTTGGGGCTAGGTGTCGAACCTTAGTGGTATAAGGGTAGTTTGTGATGGAGGTTGATGATGTATGGGTTTAACCATTATTAAGAGTAGCGATGGGTGGAAGTGAAGTTGACGGTAGTTCGGTGATATTTGTCCTGCTGTGAGCAATTGTCGTTGTGACACTACGTTTTGGTGTGACATTACAGATTGTGAAATTAGAGAAGAAAATCTTACGGCTAGAGGTTTACTCGCGTTTTTGGGCCTTTTGAAGTGTTGTGACACCACGGAGTGTCGTAACCTTATTTAACGTGCATGATAAGGTTAATAACATTATAAGATGTGGAATTAAGGTTAAAACTATAGGATATGGAGGTTAATAGCTTTTCCGGGCCGTTTCAGGGCCGTTTCTGGGGTTTTGGGCCTTTCCGGGGGAGTTTGGGCCTTGGTGGGCTTTGGTGGGATGGAGTAGGTCTCCGTAACGGACTAGGTTTGGGTGTGGGGGCTGGTAAAAGGGCTCCCCACCAGCCCTTGGGGCGTCCACCCCTGCCCCATGCGCCCCTAACCCTAGCCGCCACCCTTCCTCCTCCCTCCACCTCTTAGCCGCCCCATCTCTTGCCCCCATGGCGCCCCCATTGCTCCCCATTGCACACCACCTCTCCTCCACCCCCCTTGCTGCCCTAGGGTGACCTCCCCACCCCTGCATCCTCATGGATCCATCCGAGGAGCGAGAAGCGAGGTGCGAGGAGCGAGGTGCGAGGAGCGAGGAGATCGATTGGAGTTTTCGTGCGTCGGGCAAAGGTATGATCATGGGGCTCCTCGGGGATGAGCTAGGTACTGTTATTAGGGAGTTTATCAAGTTTTTTGATCAATTGGAGGCGTTGGATTTGAGTAATTTGGGTTAGATCTAGATGTTGCCACGTTTCTGTTTTCGGGCAGATTGAGCAGTCGAGCTAGGGTTCGCGTTTTCGCCAACTTAGAGTTGGAATATGGCCATACGGACTTCTAGGAAGTTGTAGATAATTTGATTACCTTTCAGTGCATATAAAGAAATTGAAATTCCGCCCAGCCGTTTGGAAGTTATGGCTGTTTTACCGAGCGTGTTAAAATCTGTGACGCGATTGGAACAGATTGTGGTAATCTGTAGATTAAACAATTTTAGAGTCCGAATTAGTCTTTCTGTATAACAAGAAAAAGTTGGGAAATTTCCTAAGCTTCGTGACGGTGTACTCTTTTAATCGATTTGGAGTCCCAGAACTCAAGTTATGGCTTTTGCAAGGCTGCTGTCCCGTCGGGACAGAACCTCTGTTTTTAGGTTTGCGAGTAGTGGGCAATGTCGGGTTAGATGGGGATTTGTGTACTGTTTTGTGGGCATTATTGTGAGTGTGTGATGCCTATGTGCAGGTGGTGTGACACCGGGAGTGCCCTCTATGTCCCAGAAATCCTTCGCCTCATGATTGAGGCAAGTGTGTTGTAATGTATAGCGGATTGTAGGTTGCTTGTTGATATTGGATGAAAGATTGAATACTTGCTATGATCACTTGCCATGCTTGCTGTTTTCCAATGATATATTGAGTATGATTATCACGATATGATGCTATGCGTTTATACTTATCATGATTCGATGCCATGTGTCTATATTTGTCATGATGAGATGCCATATGTTTATGTACAAATGAGATATGATAATTGGCATAGTTGCATGCATGACATGAGATGGGGCGAGGGCGGTGAGAAAGTCATAACTAATCCGGGGAAGGTCGGTGAGAAAGTTATGACTAGTCCAGAACGCCATTGAGTAAGACCTACATCGTGATTCCATTCACGTGGTGAATGGAAGCGTGGAGTAGGCACCCTCCATCTTCGGGATGGAAGGGGGGAGAGGGTGCACACCGACGGGTGTGTGCTCAACCATACCGGTATGAGTTTCCAAGGAGATATGAGCATAACATTGCATTGCATTGCATTGCAATACATATTTAATGATGATGATGTTGTTATGTGCTCAAGTATGAGATGTTATATGTGATGTAAGGTAGTATTGTCTTGTAAATGATCTTGTTGTCCATTACAATATGCTTGCTGAGTTTTCGAGCTCACGCTTGTGTTTTATGTTGTTTTTAGGTACTTTGAGATCGGCATGCGGGAAAAAGGGGTCTAGCTACACTTCTACACGTAGCTCCACCATCATAGTCCATAATTAATCACTTGGAGACATGATATTAAGAGTTGTGCCTTAAACTTAATGTATGGTTTAATTTAGCATGCTAGTGATTCCTTATTTGCTTCGTTATAGTTTATGAAGTAGTTGAGCGTAGTATTTTTTGGCGTAATTTGATGTTATGTCCATTTATGTTGATGTTATAGATGTCGTGTGCCATGTGATATCTTGCCATGATTGTGTTATTGTGTTAACTCATGGAAAAGCAAAGGAGATGCTGCCGAGATATCGGTTTTTAGCATATGTACCTTTGCTGGAATTTATGATTAAATGTGGTATTTAGATGTTGTTTAGCTTATGTTTGGTAGCATTCGGGCATATTAAATGCCGGGGTGTTATTCTGATTGGTATCGAGCTGGTAGGTCCTTGGAATGTGAATTTTTTTGTATCATGCTATAGGGTACAACTAAAATGTGATGTGGAATAACTTAGAAACATGGCTTAGGTCTTAACTAAAACTTTGTTATAGGATAGCAACATTAAAACTTGCAAAAGCGGTATAACTAATTTAAAATTTGACACACATGGAGGCACAGTAGGAAAGGGTATGGGAATCGTTGCTTTACGCTTAAATGTTGTATTTGAGCCTTGATGTTGAATGCTACATTTGTTTATGTATGTTGCTATGTTTATGAAAGAATTGAATGGAATTGTTCATGTTATTATGTTAAAGTGGGGTTGTGGTGCCGAAGGGTTTCGGTCACCTCTCGTTATTCATTGTAAGGGTGAAGTGTGACGGTGTGGCCGGTTAGCGCCATCACCGAAGAACTATTAACCCCTGTAGGAGAAGAGTGCTTACCCTTTCTGTCGTAGATCGGGTAGTTGACGGGAGTCAAATAGAAGTGTTTGTTGGTGGGTTCCTTCGTATGTTCTTCACCGTTCTGACGGTTGGTTTTGGTTGGTTTTCTTGGTTTTAGTTGATAGAAACTAAAAGAAAAATGTTTGGTATTGGATTTTTCGCGGATCATTCCGTATGCGATTTGTGGTTTTTGGTCTTCCTTGGTTGGAAACGAAGAAGAAGAGTTTAGAGTTGCGCCTTTTTAGTCGCCTTTGCTTTGACACCCGGTTTTGTTGGTTATTGTGGATTGTCTTAGGGAGGAAACATATGTGGTTGTTGTCCTCCCTATCTGAGAAAAGAGTTGAAGTTATCCTAGTGCCGACCTTAGGTTGGGTGGAGCTAAGTTTTGTAACTTTATCGGAAAAGGTTTGGTTGAACATTTTGTTTTCCCTAGTGCATCCTTCTTCCTTCTTGGAAGTATGGATCTTGAGATTTCTTGAAGAGTTTTGTGGGCAAATTTGGGAACTTGAGAGTGGCACTCTCCTGCATTTCTGTTAGAGTTTTGTTTTCTTCCTTGCCTGGAAAAGGAGAAATTGTCTAACGGTGTTAGATTACAGTTCATGAGTTGTGGTTGTCCTTAAAAGTGGAGTTGCATCTTGTTTGTCAAAAGTGAAAATGGTTGTTTAGCATGTCATGTAATATGTAACAATGTGGTTATTGGAAATAATTTGTTCTTAAGTTAATTGGTGAGTTGAATCAGTTAAAAGTAATATTTGTGTTTAGCTTAAGATTAAATGAACTTCTAGTGTTGCAGATTACCCTATAATGAGAATGAATAAATATGTTAATGTACATGCTTAGAATCTGTTGCCTTGCTTTGAAAGTGCTTATGACCCTCGATTATGTTTAAAGTTTTAAACCCTAATGCATAGTTAAAACATTAAGATGATGTAGACTAGATATTGTTAAAGAAACTTTCTTTGGTTGTCTAAAGATGTTCTAATCTAATGGATTAATAGAGAGATTTAATCGTGTTGACTAGTGACTTTAATTTGGAAGTTGATTAGAGTTGCTATTTATGTTGTCGCAAACCATTAGTATAATTGGAAGTATGCGGTTGTGTTCCTACGATGCTAGTATTGATGTCAATTGTGAAGACATAGGCTTTGCTGTTTATGATATTGCTAAAGCATTGGGATGGTCTAATCTATTAAATTTGTTTTAATAGTTGGAGTATGTTGTGTAGTGACAATTTGTTATGGTATATGGATAGTGTAACTAAAAACAATGTAGTTGTTTTTATGATTATGCCTATTTATGGATATTGATGATTTAGTAGTGGTGGTAATTGTTTGGATTACTTTTTGGAAGCCATTGTAAAATAGAGGTTATTATAACATGTGGCGATGAAGTGAACCATGGATATTTTAGCATGATATAGAATTGTATCCTAAAGAAGGTATATCTTAGAATCATAATTTTTGACTTTGTCTTATGGAGATATGTAACACCCCAAAATTTTGCTTTTCTTGAATTCATGTGTGATTTGACACTTTGGTGAATTTTTGGAATTTTCTGGAATTTATTTGGATTTATTTGGAATTTATTTGAATTTATTCTATTTTGAAATGATTAAAGAATTTAATTTTGCAAATAAAATTTTGTTGAAAATATTTTATTTGAGTTCAAAATGATCCAAAATATTTTCCAGAATTTTTCTGGAATTTTTCTGAGTCATTTGCTATTTTTAATGAATTAAATGAATTACTGGGAATTATTTTAAATATTAAATCGCTGGAAAATCAACTCGGGTCAAGTATCGTTTCATCCGACTGAAGTCGGAACCCGAGTCGGACTCGAAGTCCACCTTGCCGCCTTGACTCGATCAAACCAGCTCAAAACCCTAATCAATCCCAACCGTTGGATCAAGATCCAACGGCCGAGATCCTGCACGGCCGAAAGCCGTGATCTCGCCGGATCCGATCAGCGCCGCGATCGCGGGCCGCTGATCGTGCCACGTGGATTCGGTGAGCGTCATAATCGCTTCTCAGACCGAAGCCGGACTCGTTACGCACTCCGCCGCCGCAGAGAACTAGGTTTGTCTCGCACACGCCGAGGCTATTTAAAGCGTGAGACGCCCCCCGAGGTTGCTCCTCTATCTCGCGCACCTGCTTCGAGCCATCTCGCTCGAGCCGTCGCGCTTATTCTGCAGGCGAGCTCGGGCCAGAAGTTGGAGGAAGTAATGGCCGCGTTTTTGCTCGATTCCGGTCGTCCGTCGTCTCCGTAGAAGGAGCCTGTGATCCGAATCCGTGATTTAGACGCACCAAGAGACTCTTCACTTCGCCGAGCAAACCCAACGCCTGTCGTCGTCGTCGTTCCGCTCCGGTGCAGCGCCACGCCGCCATCGACTCGCGAGCTCACGATCGTCCGATCTTGATCGTCGGCGGTTGAGGCGAGTACACGTGTCCCCAACCCGATTGGATCTCGACCGCTGGATCAAGATCCAACGAGTTCCACAATCGCCACGCGTCGTAGCGATTGCTATTATAGGATAGATCTCGACCGCCCGATCTAGATCGAACCCGCCATGATCAACGAGTAGTTTCAACGCAGCACCCCGGATCTAATCCGCCGCCGCTGATTTTCAAACCAACTACCGTGATTGCGCCACGTCGGGAAGTTGACCGACGCGTCGCCAGCGACGCGCTGGCTAGCAGGTATAATGACACGCCTGAGGCCCATGCGGTCAGCGATAGTCGCGGACGTCACCGCATGACGCCATCGGGACCACATGTCGCCACCGTGGTCGAACCTCGCCGACGCCGCCGATGACGCTACCCGAGGGACCCACATGTCGGGCCTTCACGTGGAGTCGTGGACCGAGTCCACGAGACCGAAGCGTGGACCAAGTCCATGGATTCCGCTGACGCCAGCCAACCAATCGAGGTTGCCACTTGTTCTGCTGACGCACAATTAATTTCCAAAAGAAAATGATTTAATAACCTGGTTTAATAATTGATTTGAATTTCAAAACTTCAAACGCTTTATAACTTATGCTTTCAACTCCGATTTGAGTGATTCAAATTTCTAAATTTGTATAAAATTGAGATCTACCTAAATATGAATTTTATTTAATTTTTGACTAAAGTTTTTCTCTGTAATATTATTTAATTGATTATTTAAACTTTAATAAATCATAACTTTATGCTTTAACTCCAAATTTGATTTATTCAGCTTCTAAAAATCCAGAAATTATGTTCTCTCTGTTTATGGATTTTATTTGGAGTTTTGGGATATTTTTGCCTATTGTTTATTTGTGTATTGCTATTTGCACGCTTTTACGAGGTAGACGAAGTGGCCAAGGATTCAAGGAGAAGTGTTGACTCAGTGATCCAACTCAAGACCGAGAGCAAGTACTTTTTGAAGGCAAGATGTGCTTTGACCATGTTGATCCTTATTTCAAATCTATTTTGATTTAAACTATTGCATGCTAGTTCAATTAGAAAATACTTTGTTTAAAACCTGGGGTTAGATAAATACCAATTTGCTATATGACACCTTGATTACTTAAGTATGTGCCATGACCCTTTGTCACCCTAGTTGTGGTTTACTAGTTGGACATAATCAAATTGCCAACATGGGTTTTAGACCCGTTGTAGTATAACGCTTAGACTCCTGCTAATGCTCATGACATGATTTTGGATAATCAAATGCTAATATTGACTTAATGATATATTGAACCTGCTTTTGGAAAAGTATCATGTGATGTTGATGGCACGTGGGTGCATGGTAATCAACTCGGGTTTGATAAACGCTGACCGGGGCATGTGGGCAAAGAGTAATCAAAGGCCAGTTGTGGCATTGGGAGTGTTGTTTTGGTTCTTGGGTAGTCTTGCCCTGGTCACTCTAAGGACTTAACCTTGCAAGCCTTTGAACTGGTCATACTTGCAACCACATGGCTGGAATGGGACGGCCCTAGTTGACTAAGTCGCTATGACTCACTTGTGAAGCCTCAGTGGTGTCAATTACACCGCTTGTGTGATTGTACGGGGAGCGTATCGTGGTCGTGGCGATACCATCTAACGTGTGTTGGTCCCATACTTCGCCTTGGCTAAGGGAAGGATGGTGAGATAATAACCTGAGAGGACCACCTGTGTTGTTTGAGGCTTCCAAGAAGGCTTTGTTACTGAACTCGCTTTGTGGTGTTTGGATCAGATCTTGTGGGTAAAGTGCATAACCTCTCGCAGAGTTTAGAATCTATTTAAATAGCCGAGTACTGACTGACATCGCCGAATTACAAGCCAGGGTTAGATTTTCTCAAAAATAACTTGGATTTGAAAGGTTGGTTTGGTTTAAGTAATAAAGATGATGGAAATGTGGTTTAGGATGGGGAAAATGTTTATTAAACTTCTTGAGAAGTTATTTATGCTTTACTTATTTCTACTGCTTTCGAATCTACTTATATTACCATCAAATCTGTCTTTATCGCAAATATACCTTGAGCTATTCCTTTGTACCAAGCCATGCATATAGTATATTAGCTTGCATTCGTGCATGACTTGCCGAGTACCAAGTACTCACCCTTGCCTCAACACAATATCGCTTGAAGAAGAGATCTGCATCAGCTTTGGAGGAGGAACTCCAAGAGGATCCGTCTACTTTAGGGGATGCGAGCCCAAATGGCTCAGTTCGTGGTATCTTGGATGGCGCCATAATGGTTATTTGATTTTCCGCCGCTATTATTTCTCTTTTAATAAGTTTCGCATGCAGGCATACATTTGTAACTTGACCATAAGGTCGAGTAACCAGTTTGGTTATTTAAATAAAGTACTTTGATAATATCGATTGGTATGATTGTGATATTTACCGATGTTAAGACTGTGTGCACTAGCGCGTTCCTGGACTAGTGCTGAATACACAGAGGGTCCGGATTTGCAAATTCGGGGTCCCGACAAGATACTATTTGTATGTTGAAGTCATTTGTTAATGGAATAAGTTTTGATTGTCAAGATGTTGACGTATTTATGGTATAAAAATTGATAGGATGATCATGCTTAAGTATCTGTTGAAGTACTACGTTTGAAATATAGAATACGTTGTTTTATGATGTGTTGGTTTGTGGGGTTCTTGAGGAGGTAGTATGGATTGATTTAAGATGGGTTTTCTCGATAAGTAAATAGTGATTATGGAATGCTTAAATGTTAAGGATAGTGGGACCTTTGGTTATGGTGAGTCTCATGCCGAGCTTGTGTATAAAACCTTTTGGTCCAGGTTAGTGGTTTGCTATCTTGGTTAAATGTTTTTTTGGTCAAGGTGTTCTTTATGTTGCATTTTCAGTTTCCTAAAACTCGTAGAGGTTGGTGCCTATCTTTGGTTTTGGCTAAGTTGTTCAGTTTATGCTATGAGTTTGATTTTGCACCCAAAAGCCTTTGAGTGGATCGCGCTCCTTCGCGTTCGCACTGAAGCATACTTGGAGTAAATCTTAAAAAGGAAGCCGATGGACATAGTGGGCTGTGTTGAAAATTCTTGAGATTTAATTTGTAAATTTATTTGATTGGAACTGGATTTATTTGGAAAAGGTCATGTGGTGTTTGCGAGTGTTTCAAAAGGGTGGATTTTATGAATGTTTATAAGTGATTCGGGTTGGTGAAGTATTCTCATTTTGGGAAAATGAGTCTCCCATTTCTCTTCGAGAATTGATGTTCTCTTTCAAAATGTTGATTTTGGTTAAAACGCGATGCTTTACAAATTTGGCTTTCAATTGTCGACGGGTTATGTATGACGTGGTGTTTTCCTGTTAATGGTGTTCCCCTCATAGTTTTATGATTGGGCGCAATCATCGATGCTATCCAAGTTTTTAATCATGTGATGCAGAGGAAGAAGTTGTCTTGTGAATGACTATTTGGTAGCGTTGTACATGATGAATGAATGGTGAAAAGGAAACATGACATCATTTATAGATGTCTATTGATAAAAGAGTCGTTGAGCCAGGTCGGTGAGTAAGTCATATAGGGAAATATGACTAATCCGGTGTGCTCTCGAAAAGCTTGGATTCATGTCATGAATCTAGATTTCCATTTGCTCTTTAGCATGAAAAGAAAGAGTGAAGAGTTCCTGGCATTTGGCTTTGTTGTGAGAGGATTGGGTTTCCTTGTTTCCTTGAGAGTTATTATGGCGGTTGTGGATTCTTTCGATTGGTTTGAGAATCGGTTTTCTCTTCCACAATGTTGTTTTTATGAGATGCTTGGCTGTGGTGAAAGTGAGTCGAGTTGTCATTGATTGTTGAGAATTTCTGACAAAGAATTGTGTGGAGTCTCTCTTTTTGTTTGAGTGGTCCCCGATGCGAGATGTATCGCATTGATTTGAGATTGGAGTTTTTCCTTTGTGACTTGACTTAGGAAAAGAGATCGAGTGATCTTTCGAGGTTGTCAAACCTTTGTTCCAAGTGATTTGTTGTGTTTTGGGTTCGAGTTGATGAATGTGGTTCATCCGACTAGGGGAGTTGCTCTTTGTTGGCATTCTCGTTTGAGATGTGAATAGAAATGTCTATGGAATTGTTGAGCATAATGGAGGATTATACTCATGGGTTTGGTAGTTTTTTTGAGTGAGAAAGTGTGAGGGCGAGACCCTCATAGGAAAAGAACCAGTTGAGGTTTGGTAAGAATTTACAACTCTACCTTGGGCTAGGCGTAGAACTTTGGTTGTGGTTCGAAGGGGTGTTACAGTTGGAATTTATGATTGAGTTTGATGGAGTGTGGTAGTCAGGTTGGTTGTGATAGAAGTGCGAAATGTTTGTCGTGAGGATTCGAGCGTTTTGGGTTGATGGAGCCTTTGTGCGGCTGAGAAGCCTTTTGTCCCTTGGGGACTTGGTAGTTGTTTTTGGTGTCCTTCGGATTCGAGGTCGAATCCTGTTGAAGGGGGGAAGAATGTGACACTACGTTTTGGTGTGACATTACAGATTGTGAAATTAGAGAAGAAAATCTTACGGCTAGAGGTTTACTCGCGTTTTTGGGCCTTTTGAAGTGTTGTGACACCACGGAGTGTCGTAACCTTATTTAACGTGCATGATAAGGTTAATAACATTATGAGATGTGGAATTAAGGTTAAAACTATAGGATATGGAGGTTAATAGCTTTTCCGAGCCGTTTCCGGGCCGTTTCTGGGCCGTTTCTGGGGTTTTGGGCCTTCCCGGGGGAGTTTGGGCCTTGGTGGGCTTTGGTGGGATGGAGTAGGTCTCCGTAACGGACTAGGTTTGGGTGTGGGGGCTGGTAAAAGGGCTCCCCACCAGCCCTTGGGGCGTCCACCCCTGCCCCATGCGCCCCTAACCCTAGCCGCCACCCTTCCTCCTCCCTCCACCTCCTAGCCGCCCCATCTCTTGCCCCCATGGCGCCCCCATTGCTCCCCATTGCTCCCCATTGCACACCACCTCTCCACCCCCCTTGCTGCCCTAGGGTGACCTCCCCACCCCTGCATCCTCATGGATCCATCCGAGGAGCGAGGAGCGAGGTGCGAGGAGCGAGGTGCGAAGAGCGAGGAGATCGATTGGAGTTTTCGTGCGTCGGGCAAATGTATGATCATGGGGCTCCTCGGGGATGAGCTAGGTACTGTTATTAGGGAGTTTATCAAGTTTTTTGATCAATTGGAGGCGTTGGATTTGAGTAATTTGGGTTAGATCTAGATGTTGCCACGTTTCTGTTTTCGGGCAGATTGAGCAGTTGAGCTAGGGTTCGCGTTTTCGCCAACTTAGAATTGGAATATGGCCGTACGGACATCTAGGAAGTTGTAGATAATTTCATTACCTTTCAGTGCATATAAAGAAATTGAAATTCCGCCCAGCCGTTTGGAAGTTATGGCTGTTTTACCGAGCGTGTTAAAATCTGTGACGCGATTGGAACAGATTGTGGTAATCTGTAGATTAAACAATTTTAGAGTCCGAATTAGTCTTTCTGTATAACTAGAAAAAGTTGGGAAATTTCCTAAGCTTCGCGATGGTGTACTCTTTTAATCGATTTGGAGTCCCAGAACTCAAGTTATGGCTTTTGCAAGGCTGCTGTCCCGCCGGGACAGAACCTCTATTTTTAGGTTTGCGAGTAGTGGGCAATGTCGGGTTAGATGGGGATTTGTGTACTGTTTTGTGGGCATTATTGTGAGTGTATGATGCCTATGTGCAGGTGGTGTGACACCGGGAGTGCCCTCTATGTCCCAGAAATCCTTCGCCCGCGGTTGAGGCAAGTGTGTTGTAATGTATAGCGGATTGTAGGTTGCTTGTTGATATTGGATGAAAGATTGAATACTTGCTATGATCACTTGCCATGCTTGCTGTTTTCCAATGATATATTGAGTATGATTATCACGATATGATGCTATGCGTTTATACTTATCATGATTCGATGCCATGTGTCTATATTTGTCATGATGAGATGCCATATGTTTATGTACAAATGAGATATGATAATTGGCATAGTTGCATGCATGACATGAGATGGGGCGAGGGCGGTGAGAAAGTCATAACTAATCCGGGGAAGGTCGGTGAGAAAGTTATGACTAGTCCGGAACGCCATTGAGTAAGACCTACATCGTGATTCCATTCACGTGGTGAATGGAAGCGAGGAGTAGGCACCCTCCATCTTCGGGATGGAAGGGGGGAGAGGGTGCACACCGACGGGTGTGTGCTCAACCATACCGGTATGAGTTTCCAAGGAGATATGAGCATAACATTGCATTGCAATACATATTTAATGATGATGATGTTGTTATGTGCTCAAGTATGAGATGTTATATGTGATGTAAGGTAGTATTGTCTTGTGAATGATCTTGTTGTCCATTACAATATGCTTGCTGAGTTTTCGAACTCACGCTTGTGTTTTATGTTGTTTTTAGGTACTTTGAGATCGGCATGCGGGAAAAAGGGGTCTAGCTACACTTCTACACGTAGCTCCACCATAATAGTCCATAATTAGTCACTTGGAGACATGATATTAAGAGTTGTGCCTTAAACTTAATGTATGGTTTAATTTAGCATGCTAGTGATTCCTTATTTGCTTCATTATAGTTTATGAAGTAGTTGAGCGTAGTATTTTTTGGCGTAATTTGATGTTATGTCCATTTATGTTGATGTTATAGATGTCGTGTGCCATGTGATATCTTGCCATGATTGTGTTATTGTGTTAACTCATGGAAAAGCAAAGGAGATGCTGCCGAGATATCGGTTTTTAGCATATGTACCTTTGCTGGAATTTATGATTAAATGTGGTATTTAGATGTTGTTTAGCTTATGTTTGGTAGCATTCGGGCATATTAAATGCCGGGGTGTTACAGTCGTCACTAGTTGTTCTTGGATTTGAGTCTTGTCTGGGAAAGGATGGAATAAAATGTTAGTATGATCGTGTATCGGAAGGGCAAGTGTGCCTTAATGAGTTATTCCCCTCGATGGAAATTTTTGGGAATGTAGAGAGGTCGTTAAAGGAATTGTGACTTGCTTTGTGTCGGAACCTGCAATAGGACACGGGCCCCTCTGTGTTTACCTGTACTAGTCCCTGGATCAATAGCTAGTACACACAGATCATAACAGTATGGATCATAACCCTGCGATAAATCAAGTTTAATACAGAGTACTGGCCAACAAGGCCCATTATTACAAAAGTTGGACCCGTAGGTCATATAGCAGCGGAAATATTAAACTGACAAATTAACATGATAAAATGAAGTCCAAAAACACCACAGGCAAAGACTGAAGATAACGTGTTCCTAGTCATCCTGATATTCTTCCTCTTCAAAGTCTTCCTGGCAGATGTCGAATGGTGGCACGCATGCTCTTGGGTAGCTGTCTTTGTCTTCCCGATATGCTTCATGGAATAAGCAGCCCCGCAATAAAAAGCGAGGGTGAGTATGCAACATACTCAACAAGTCCGGTAAGAAATGCAGTATGCAATTTGATTCAAGGGAAGGAATTGGTTAATTTGCGAAAAGCCAACCTTGAAGATTTGGTTCTAAAATTTTTAAGAGCAGTTTTCAAACGAATTTTCCTTTATGAAATCATAGTTTAAACTTTTCGGAACACGGCTCCAATCGTGGAGATCAAAACAAGCATGGCATCGACCATGGTTTTATTTTAAGAATACTTTTGAAATGTTTTCCTCGTGGCTACAACCACGGACTTTATCAAATCATAACATTCACGGCTACCACCGTGCTTTTCTTTTGTAAAGTCTGGTTTTGGAATCAAATACAGAAAATCTACCTGGCGACAGCGCACTTTGTCCACCCTTGACCGTGGGTACGGCTATTCGAATAGTTTGTTTACTTTGCAGAGCTTGCGCGCTTTACCCGCGAGAGATGTTTCACTCTTTTTGGTCATTTGCTTCCTTTGGCATATAACCCCAAGTGAAAATCACAAGGCCATTTCCCTAGCTACGTCTTAACTAAGTCACGCCCGCTGAGGTTTCACCGCCAAATGGCTACAACCAAGTTGGAAGCCCCCTCTTGCGCCTGTAGGATTACTGTGGCTACAACCACGCCTACTCCACCGTATGGCATGCCTTAATTGAGTTTTCACTAGCTACTCGGCCAGGTCTGTCCCATACTGGAACTCGCGGTCGCACTGTTGTACATTGTTTGACAATCACCAGGAATCGGTCCTTAGGGTGACTAGGGTGGCACATACTCAAACCCGAGTCTCGTGCATTCTGCACCCGCCTTGCAACCTTCCACCCTATTCAAGTTTTGAAATTCCAAGTTTCTCTTTTCCTTTGTTTTACCAAGCTGGCAGCACCAACTGCTCTTTTTAAAATAACATTTTTGCTCAATCATTTGGAATTTCAAATAACAAGCTTTCAATTAAACATACGAATGCATCTAGCATAACTAGGCACTACTAGTAGACTAAACAAGGGTGTTAGGCCATATGTGAGGAGCCGCCCAGATCGTCCTCGAGTTATTGGATGAACAGTAGCTCCCATCGGATTTGGATCCTAGCAACCAATCACCGGAGGTGATCCTGATGCTAATACCCAAGCCCAAAGGAGACAATCCTACGAACATCCAAACGACTCGACAACAACCCCGGTATTCCCCCGGTATGCGACCCGAAACGCGCCCAGGATCACCGCATACCGGAAACCAATACGATATCAATTCAATTTGCATAAAGGGGGCAACGAACCCGAAACCTTCCAAACCACACGCAAGTGGAAACACACGGCACAAAGACGAACCCGACAACCACCGAACCAAGTTTGAAACAAATCCAAAACTCTAAACTAGGCAAGAACGGGGAAAAAGACCAAGACTCCGAAAAACGGAAAATTTCGGCATGACCCACCTAGAACCTATGGACATCCACTCAGCAGACAAGAAAACACAGTTGCAGTATATATATATTCAAAAGTAAAGCAACAACCACAACAGCCATACAATCACAAGTCGAGACAACCACCCACAGGACGACGACATAGACTTGAACAACGATTAGACATAAAGTAGAAGACTAACTACACAACAAAAGTGAACCAAATCGCAACACAAGCAAAATACGACTACTCTGGAAGTGTCACCTTGCCGAACACTTCGGGCGTGTGCGATATCGCGCTAAGCCTCTACTCGGTGCCGCTTGGGTCACCGAGAGGCAGTATGGGCAGAACTCACACCCGCCATCCTGGTCCTCACCTGAAAACCCACAAAGCAGAAGCATGAGTACAAAAGGTACTCGCAAGTCTTACCCGGGGTCCATATATGACCGACTCCAAAGGAATATGCATTTAGTTGTAGCAAGGAGAAAGCTTAAGGTAAAAGTGCGGAAAAGCATTAACATTTGTAGTATAAATGCGACAATCGAACCAATTACAAGTTTAAAGCAGTTATAGACCGCACTTACTTCTAGGGTGAGATTGAAATTAACAACAATTAATGTAGAGCAATACATAACCATTTTAAAGCTCAAGCCCAACGACGAACCACAAGTTCAAGTTATTTACTACGTGACTGTGCGATGAAAGAGCTTGCTCATATCCGAGAGCGCGGCAATTCGAATCGCTTAATTAACCCTGCAGGGAAGCATTGATCGCACGACACTTACCACAAGGGCCTAGTGTCAACCCCTCCCAATCATACCCAATCATTGAAGCGTCCTCACGTGGCGAAAACCTAGCACCCCCTCGAGCAGCCCCAAGCCCGGCTTGGCGCTCGAGAGTCGACCTAAGCCTGCGCCCTCAACCACGTCCAACCACAGGAAGTTACGGTCCATCGATTCCATTATGAGAGAAAGAGTGGCTTACCGTACCATAATCGGGCATGCGACCAACCGGGGTGTGCTCAATCAAAGGGCAACCATCGAATCGGTCCTTAATCGACTCAGACGGGGCTACACATTTGAGTCTCCATACTCAAATGAACCGACTCCCCGCCCGGTCCACAATTTATTAATTATGACTCATAACCATACCCATTCCAATCCATCATGTGTGAAGTGAAACAATTGTTAATAATCACAAGCGGGAGAACCATTCCCCACTTGGCCCAGCCCAACATCTAAGCAAAACTAAGCGTAGACTCGTTATAATTACCCATATTTTGGTTCCGAAGGGAGTGTTCTACAAATTTCAAGGAGTGTATGTGCAGCAATTAGGTTCTAACCCTGTTCCCACCATTCAACTCCTAATGCATACTTAATCGACTAAATAAGCAATTTCATTCTCTAAGATAAAATCATATAATGGGGTAAATATGCTTAGGTGCTTGCCTGGTGCTTCTGCTGGAGTCTCAGTAACAACCGGCTCACCGTGATCACCCTCGATCGCGGCCACGTCACCCTCCGCGTGAGCGTTCTCTACACGATATCAATGCACAGGGGATGAGATGCATGCCGTGCATATGTGATGAAATGACAACTGAAGACAATATGCAAGCATTCGACAAACCAAAATGAAAATACAATTACGAAATCCCACAATAACCGCTGAGCAATATTATGAATAGCTCAACACTATCTCGAACCGGAAACTTTATAGCTAGTGATTTAATTGCTCGCCCTCCACTAAGCTTTTCCTAATTGGCACCAATCCCAACTAACCGTTAGGTGCTCAACACTGAAAACGATCTAGAATAGAGCATAAGTAGTAAGGGCTGAACGGAAAGAACGGAAGCTAGGCCTACAATCTGAAATGCATGGATGGCATCTCGCATTCGATTTGCCGAGGATACACCTAATGCATTAAAACATTCGGAACACATATACCTACCCAACTTGCATGATCAAACACACTAACGACAATTCTTGGAGAAACCCCCAACGCATCACAAATCCATTATTCCTAAATCATCCCATCACCACGCAACCATCGATTACCTACATGGCCCATAATCTCTAGAAGGAGCTCAACGAGACAACACATCCACAATAATAATTCACGCAAAATCCGAGCTTTCACGAGGATGCCCAAGCAACAACTACATCCATGGGCATTTTAACAAACACCTAGCATACACTTGCAACAACCACCACCAAGCCCTTGCATGAGCACTCCCAAACAACCATCTCCCACATGGGCATTTCAACAAACACTTGCCATGCACCACCTTGGAGCAAACCTCCCCAACACATCTAACCCTAGCCATGGCTAGAGAGAGGGGAGAGGGAGGGAAGGGAAGGAGGGGAGAGGAAGGGGGCTCTTCTTCTGCACCAAGGGAGGCGGCCGTGTGTGGCCAGACAGGGCAGCCAGGTGAGGAGGGCCTCGGAGTGGAGGGAGGCGATGTGGCCTTGTGCAGTGGGAGGAGCCGAGGCGGGAAGGCAATGGCGTCGGCGGCCAGCCCCGGTAGGCGCAGGAGGCGTCGCCGTCTTCGAGGAAGTGAGGGGTGGGAAGTGGCGGCCGGGTGGGGAGGGAGCCGAGTGGGGCTGGGTGGGGGCTTCGGGCTGGGGAAAACGGGGAGGGGAGAGAGAGAAATGAGTGGGGAGGGAGAGAGGAAAAGAGGTGGGGAAAAAAATTGGGGAGGGAATTTACCTGTTTACCCCCATGACCACACACTAGGAAAAATAGGGCCATGACAAACCCTCCCCCCCTTAGGGGAATCTCGCCCCGAGATTCAAAAATGCATACATAGTTGGACTGGAACTGATACCGACAAGAATTGCAAATGGATAGGCCTGAAGCACTCACATAGTTTGGAAGAATTCAGGATATTCGCTTTTCAAATGATCCTCCCGCTCCCAAGTGGCTTCATCTTCAGTGTGATTGCTCCACTGAATCTTGTAAAACCTGAAAGTCTTCCTACGAGTCTTGCGTTCCGCCTCATCCAAAACTCGAATAGGATGCTCTTGGTATGATAGATCAGGTTCAGGCTGAACTTCGAGTTCATCCACTGCAATCTGCTCGAAGGGAGTACGAACACACTTCTTCAGCTGGGAGACGTGAAACACGTCGTGGACCATTCCGAGCGAAGGAGGGAGCTCTAGCTGATATGCTACTTGGCCGCGCTTTCCAAGGATCTTGAACGGCCCTACGTAGCGAGGTGCCAGCTTTCCTTTAACTCCGAATCGACGGGTGCCACGGAGAGGAGAAACCTTCAGGTAGACGAAGTCGCCAGTGTCGAAGGAGAGGGGTCTCCTACGGCGATCAGCGTAACTCTTCTGTCGCGACCGCGCTATCCTCAGATTTTCCTGGATAGTTCTGACCTTGTCTTCCGCCTCCATAACCAACTCAGGCCCAATTAAGGAGCGTTCCCCACTTTCTGACCAGTTCAGCGGCGCTCGACAACTGCGACCATAAAGCGCCTCGAACGGAGACATCTGGATACTGGTTTGGTAGCTGTTGTTGTACGCAAACTCGGCGTATGGGAGACACTCTTCCCACTTTTTCCCGTAGGACAAGATACACGCCCTCAACATGTCTTCGAGGATCTGATTGACCCTCTCGGTCTGACCGTCAGTCTGAGGGTGGTATGCTGAACTGTAGAGCAGCTTCGTGCCCAAGGCCTCATGCAGGCTTCTCGAGGTGGGAAGTGGCCGAGAGCCTGCATGCGAAAACTATCCGCTTGGGCACTCCATGCAGACTTACGATCCGGGAGATATACAAGTCCGCATACTTCTTGACGCGATACTTGGTGCAAACGGCCAAGAAGTGCGCAGACTTCGTCAGTCGATCGACGATTACCCAAATCGAGTCATGGCCTAAGGAAGTGGTCGGCAGGCCGGTAATGAAGTCCATGGTGACATCCTCCCACTTCCAAACTGGAATAGGAAGAGGCTGAAGGGTACCGGCTGGCTTGAGGTGTTCGGCCTTCACCCTCTTGCAGACGTCGCACTCTGACACATAGCGAGCGACTTCGCGCTTCATGCGAGTCCACCAAAATTGCCGCCTCAGGTCTTGATACATCTTATTGCTGCCCGGGTGAATGGTAAGCAAGGAGTTATGCGCCTCATCGAGAATCCTTCGCTTCAACTCCTGGTCATCAGGGACAACTATGCGGTCGCCGAACCACAAGGTTCCCTGTTCATCCAGCGAAACTCAAAGCAGCTTGCCCCAATTTCAATTTATCCGGATTTGGTCAACCTCTCCATCCTTTATTTGTGCCTCTCGAATCTGATCGAGCAATGTAGACCTCAACTCGATATTGGCTATGAATCCTGCTCGCCCATCTCCAAGCCGAGTCTTTGGAATTCGGCACAAAGAGAGACACTCGGGGGACCGAGAGTACAGCATTGCATTGAGCTTTGCGACTCAGCGCGTCGGCTACCACATTCGCCTTCCGGGTGGTAGTGTACCTCAGATTGTAGTCTTTGATCAGCTCAAGCCATCTCCGCTGCCTCATGTTCAGATCTGCACAGGTGAAGATGTACTTGAGACTTTATGATCAGTATAGATATTGCACTTGTTCCCAGGAAGATAGTGGCGCCAGATCTTCAAGGCATGCACCAACTGCTGCAAGCTCCAAATCATGGGTGGGGTAGTGCTCCTCATGATGCTTCAACTGCCGAGATGCGTGAGCAGCGACTCGGCCTTCTTGCATGAGCACACGCAGTGAGCCCAATGCAGCGACGACGCAATACACCTCAAAAGGATTGTGGATATCCTACCGAGTGAGGACAGGAGCCGTAGTCGACGTTGCTTGATGTCTGGAAAGGCGCTCTCACGATCCGACCATCTGAATTCAACCCCTTCTTGAGCGGCTCGGTCGCCGGCCGCAATCTTTGAGAAGTCCTGGATGAAAGCAGCGATAATACCCGGCTTGATCCAAGAAAAGCTGCGGATGTCCGTAGCGATCTTGGGCTGCTCCCATTTGAGTACATCCTGTACCTTGCTCGAGTCAAGCTGCCACGCCTGCTTCGTAAAGGGCGTGTCCCAAGAATGACACTTCCTCGGCGAACTCACACTTGCTGAACCGCATCTGACGATGCTCACTGAGTCGCCCGAGAACAATGCGAAGGTGTCTGGCGTGCTCTTCTTCAATCGGTGAATATATCAAAATGTCGCCGATGAAGATGGCGACAAAGGAATCGACTCTTCCATGAATATGGAGTTCATCAGTACATAAAGTACGCCGGCGCGTTCGTGAGGCCGAACGACATCACGGTATACTCGTAGAGCCCATATCACAGTGGAGAAAGCGATCTTGGGATGTCCTCGGCTCGGATCTTGATCCGATGGTAGCCGAGCCTCGATCAATCTTGGAAAATACTCATGCACGGTCGGTGATCAAGCGAGAGGTCGATCCGGCAATGGGTACTTGTTCTTGACGGTATTTGCATTCGAGGGGCGGTAATCAACGCAGAGGCGCAGAGAACCATCCTTCTTGGTCACAAAACAGAGCCGAACCCCAAGGCGAGGAGGCTCGGTCGGATGAACCCCTTGTCCATCAATCCTTTCAGTGGGTCTTGACTCGGCCAACTCATTTGGCGGCATCCCAGTGCGGTCGCTTGGACACCGGGCGAGTCCTGGCCGAGCTCAACGACGAACTCAATGTCCCGATCGGCGGCATTCCGGTAGTCAGCGGGAACACATCGGAAACTCGGACACCACGGAATCAAGTCCAGCTCTTCAACCACGTCCCATTCGGCGAACACAAGGTGGCCTTGTTCTCATTAAGAAATAGAGTGAGTCGGCCGCCCTTCGGATTCCGGAGTGACAGTGCGACTACTGACAATCCAAAAGCGACTCATTGTCGTGTCGACCAACTCATCCCCAGGATGACATCTATCCTCGAAGGTCTAGAAGCGACAAGCGGCGGTGAACGGAATTCCCGAATCTGTACTACCTCTGAACCATCGCCTACTTAGTGATCTTCGACCCGGTGCCTCAATCGGAAAGAGGTGACAACGCTCGACCCTCATCGATCTTTGCTCTGCAAACCCCGTGCGGATAAAAGAATGGGAGGCCCTGAATCAAACAACACTCTAGCCTCATGTCCCTCAACAAGAAATGTACGGCTAGCACGGCGGAGCCCTCGAGGAACCGCCTCGGCGTCGGCGAAGGTAATGGCCACGACAGCGTGAAACGGTGGCGGCCAGCCGTCGCGCCCTGGCCGTGGCGCCGGCTGCTGTTGCCCGACGTGGGAATGGGCGATCCGGATGAAGTGGCCCAGCGTCGCAATTGCCAGGCCGGACGGCCAGGACCAGCTGCCGCTCTGCTGCCGTGGCGGTAGCGGTGGTCGTGGCGGTAGCGCAGCAACCCACGGCAGCGACCGGCGACGGCAATCGAGACGCGGAAGCGAGATGGCCTCGGCGAGCGATCTGAGACCGCCGAGAGCCCATTGCCTGTGCCCGAGTATGGTGTCGCCCAGCTTCCTCTTCTTCTCCTCTGATGAGCCCGCATCTTGAGCTCCAACGATGATCGCGCGGCTCACCAGGTCATTGTAGTCGAAGTCGCAGACGGACAGACCTATCTTGCATCTTCGCCGTCGGCCCACTCACAAACCGACCTTGCTTCTTACGGTCGGTGTCAACCTCTTACGGGGCGTCTTGCGCCAGGTAGTTGAACTCTTGCGAGTAGTCAACCACCGACTTGCCGAAAGCTGTCGGAGGGTGAGAAACTGCTGCTTCTTCATGTCCATGAGGCCCTTCGGGATGTGATACGCCCGAAGCGCCTCACGGAACTCAGCCCAAATGGCCCGGTGCCGGCAGGTGCATCACCCGCAAATTGGCCCACCAAGCACCGGCCGAGTCCTGAGGCTGCTGCGTCGCGAAGTGAGCCTTCAGAGCTCCCCACGATCGATAAGAGCAAATTTACGCTCTATCATGCGCTTGACGATCGTCGGCCTCCAGCGGATCGGTGGCCCGTGAGAAGACCGGTGGCTGCGTGTCTGCGAGGAAGTCGAGATAGGCGGTGGGCCGACCTGCGCCCATCACCGCGGCCACCATCTTTGGACCCGATCCTGGACTAGCATCTCCAGGATCCGGTTTGTCGCCTCCTGGTGCTGCTCGGTCCGCTGCAGAATGTCCAACACGTTGGGAGGAGGTGGCGGAACAGCACCCTCTGGCTGCTGTCGCTCAGCACCACCCTCACCCCCAGAGGTGGAAGCCCCACGGGTCCTCATTCTGTCACCAACAAGACAGACGACACAGGTTAGACTCCACAAGGGAAAGTAGACTTCAAGATTATCAAAAACCCTAACTTGACCTAGTCAGGACTGCAGCATCCTGCGCTGGAGTCCTACAAGCCCATCTTACACAAAAGCATAACGTATGATGCAAAATGACATAGTAAACATATGCATGCACGACATGATATGAACCTCATATGCATAATATGGATGCACGATTCCAACGTAATCGTTTCTCCCACGCTCACCCTTTAACGTAACTTCCCTAAATATATACCTACGGCGGGTAAGCAGTACTAAGTTCTACCTGATGCATCATGCAAGTCCTAAACAATCACCTAAGTGGTCATCAAGTTTAAGTTCGTCTTTATGCACCTAGCTCTGATACCAACTTGTGAGGAGCCGCCCAGATCGTCCTCGAGTTATTGGATGAACAGTAGCTCCCATCGGATTTGGATCCTAGCAACCAATCACCGGAGGTGATCCTGATGCTAATACCCAAGCCCAAAGGAGACAATCCTATGAACATCCAAACGACTCGACAACAACCCCGGTATTCCCCCGGTATGCGACCCGAAACGCGCCCAGGATCACCGCATACCGAAAACCAATACGATATCAATTCAATTTGCATAAAGGGGGCAACGAACCCGAAACCTTCCAAACCACACGCAAGTGGAAACACACGGCACAAAGACGAACCCGACAACCACCGAACCAAGTTTGAAACAAATCCAAAACTCTAAACTAGGCAAGAACGGGGAAAAAGACCAAGACTCCGAAAAACGGAAAATTTCGGCATGACCCACCTAGAACCTATGGACATCCACTCAGCAGACAAGAAAACACAGTTGCAGTATATATATATTCAAAAGTAAAGCAACAACCACAACAGCCATACAATCACAAGTCGAGACAACCACCCACAGGACGACGACATAGACTTGAACAACGATTAGACATAAAGTAGAAGACTAACTACACAACAAAAGTGAACCAAATCGCAACACAAGCAAAATACGACTACTCCGGAAGTGTCCTCACCTTGCTGAACACTTCCGGGCGTGTGCGATATCGCGCTAAGCCTCTACTCGGTGCCCTTGGTCACCGAGAGGCGATATGGGCAGAACTCACACCCGCCATCCTGGTCCTCACCTGAAAACCCACAAAGCAGAAGCATGAGTACAAAAGGTACTCGCAAGTCTTACCCGGGGTCCATATATGACCGACTCCAAAGGAATATGCATTTAGTTGTAGCAAGGAGAAAGCTTAAGGTAAAAGTGCGGAAAAGCATTAACATTTGTAGTATAAATGCGACAATCGAACCAATTACAAGTTTAAAGCAGTTATAGACCGCACTTACTTCTAGGGTGAGATTGAAATTAACAACAATTAATGTAGAGCAATACATAACCATTTTAAAGCTCAAGCCCAACGACGAACCACAAGTTCAAGTTATTTACTACGTATTTGTCGCGATGAAAGAGCTTGCTCATATCCGAGCGGCAATTCGAATCGCTTAATTAACCTGCGAGGAAGCATTGATCGCCACG
The DNA here is from genome assembly GCA_036346355.1 of Rhipidocladum racemiflorum. Classification (NCBI taxonomy): domain Eukaryota; kingdom Viridiplantae; phylum Streptophyta; class Magnoliopsida; order Poales; family Poaceae; genus Rhipidocladum; species Rhipidocladum racemiflorum. Next base: position 42,074,249 of record CM070577.1, on the reverse strand, counting down.
ACACTTACCACAAGGGCCTAGTATCAACCCCTCCCAATCATACCCAATCGCTGAAGCGTCCTCCTGTGGCCCGAAAACCTAGCACCCCCTCGAGCAGCCCCAAGCCCGGCTTGGCGCTCGAGAGTCGGCCTAAGCCTCGCCCTCAACCACGTCCAACCACAGGAAGTTACGGTCCATCGATTCCGTATGAGAGAAAGAGTGGCTTACCGTACCATAATCGGGCATGCGACCAACCGGTGTGCTCAATCAAAGGGCAACCATCGAATCGGTCCTTAATCGACTCAGACGGGGCTACACATTTGAGTCTCCATACTCAAATGAACCGACTCCCGCCGGTCCACAATTTATTAATTATGACTCATAACCAAACCCAAAACAATCAATCATGTGTGAAGTGAAACAATTGTTAATAATCACAAGCGGGAGAACCATTCCCCACTTGGCCCAACCCAACATCTAAGCAAAACTAAGCGTAGACTCGTTATAATTACCCATATTTTGGTTCCGAAGGGAGTGTTCTACAAATTTCAAGGAGTGTATGTGCAGCAATTAGGTTCTAACCCTGTTCCCACCATTCAACTCCTAATGCATACTTAATCGACTAAATAAGCAATTTCATTCTCTAAGATAAAATCATATAATGGGGTAAATATGCTTAGGTGCTTGCCTGGTGCTTCTGCTGGAGTCTCAGTAACAACCGGCTCACCGTGATCACCTCGATCGCGCCACGTCACCCTCGCGTGGCGTTCTCTCTACGATATCAATGCACAGGGGATGAGATGCATGCCGTGCATATGTGATGAAATGACAACTGAAGACAATATGCAAGCATTCGACAAACCAAAATGAAAATACAATTACGAAATCCCACAATAACCGCTGAGCAATATTATGAATGGCTCAACACTATCTCGAACCGGAAACTTTATAGCTAGTGATTTAATTGCTCGCCCTCCACTAAGCTTTTCCTAATTGGCACCAATCCCAACTAACCGTTAGGTGCTCAACACTGAAAACGATCTAGAATAGAGCATAAGTAGTAAGGGCTGAACGGAAAGAACGGAAGCTAGGCCTACAATCTGAAATGCATGGATGGCATCTCGCATTCGATTTGCCGAGGATACACCTAATGCATTAAAACATTCGGAACACATATACCTACCCAACTTGCATGATCAAACACACTAACGACAATTCTTGGAGAAACCCCCAACGCATCACAAATCCATTATTCCTAAATCATCCCATCACCACGCAACCATCGATTACCTACATGGCCCATAATCTCTAGAAGGAGCTCAACGAGACAACACATCCACAATAATAATTCACGCAAAAATCAAGCTTTCACGAGGATGCCCAAGCAACAACTACATCCATGGGCATTTTAACAAACACCTAGCATACACTTGCAACAACCACCACCAAGCCCTTGCATGAGCACTCCCAAACAACCATCTCCCACATGGGCATTTCAACAAACACTTGCCATGCACCACCTTGGAGCAAACCTCCCCAACACATCTAACCCTAGCCATGGCTAGAGAGAGAGAGGGAGGGAAGGAAGGAGAGGGAGAGGAAATTTCTTCTTCAGTACCCAAGGGAGGAGGCGGCCGTGGCCAGGCTGGCCAGGAGCAGGCCCAGTGAGGAGGCCTCGGTGGAGGGAGGCGAGTAGCGGGCGCTTGAGCCGAGTGGGAGGGGAGCCGAGGGGAGAAGGCAGCGGCGTCGGGCCAGGCCGTGAAGGCAGGAGGGCGGCGTCGCCGGCTTCAGGGGGGGTGAGGGGGTGGGAAGTGGCGGCCGGGTGGGGAGGGAGCCGAGTGGGGCTGGGTGGGGGCTTCGGGCTGGGGAAAACGGGGAGGGGAGAGAGAGAAATGAGTGGGGAGGGAGAGAGGAAAAGAGGTGGGGAAAAAAATTGGGGAGGGAATTTACCTGTTTACCCCCATGACCACACACTAGGAAAAATAGGGCCATGACACCATACAATTAATCGTTCTAGGGCAACCAAAGGATAGATAGATTAATATGTAGCAAACATACATATTAACGAGGTATATAACTATACTCTATCATAACATATCATTTTATATAAACAACCATAGCATGCAAGTTAATAAATCTATAAAACATTTCAAAACATGGATCAACATGCTTCAAGGGAACTTATCGGAATCTTGTGGGGAACTTGCAGGAACTTGCCTTGGTCAGTGAGGAGAGGGTTGTCTTCCTGCGGTTCTGCGACGGAGTCGACGTCTAGCGGTTCTATTAAACGAAAAACAGCGAATAAACAAACATTCGGAGAATACAAAGAAGCAAATTAATTCGTAATCATATGAAAACTTCCAGATAATTAGTTTAACATTTTTTAAGATTTATAAAATTTATTTCAAAATTTTTGGACATATAGTTTAGGAGCTACAAAATTCACAAGTTCAGACTTTCCGCAGATAATTTAACAGTATAAATTTAATTATAAAATTCCAGTAAAATTTGTGTAGCTAAGTACTAATATTTAATAATTAATAAAATTGGTCGCATGTGATTTGGACTGATAACGAATTTGTAACAAAAAAGACAAAATTCGCAATTTGATTTCAATTAATTCACGTACAAAATGTTCGGCTGCACACATGCAGGGTACTGTTGTGGGCATATATGTGTATGCTTTATGGTCGACTAGGACACGTGAGAATAAAACCGAATCACCATGTATGTGAACCTAATGTGTGCGTGTATATATATACAGGCTACGTACAACTATTAGGAATACATGCATGCGTCTGACATAAGTGTATACGCCCTACCAAGTATATGTATTCTCGATTGTTTGGCTAGACTACGCGAGAGGAAACCGAATCAAGATACTGCAACCTATATGTATCCACATGTACTGCCTAATATATTTTTGTATACATGCATGTGGTTGCCTAATATATACGTATATATACACTAGCATATATATAAAAACACGCACACCCGTCTAACACGCTTACGTATATTCCGGTGTTTATCTAAACTAATATATATACACGCTAACACGTCTATACAGGCGTAATTACCTATGATGAGATCATCCGATCGACAGATAGAGCGTGCACAAAAGAAAGCGAGATAGTACCGATCGACGACAGGCAGTAGCGCGGATCGTCGGCGCGGAAGAAGACGCAGTCGGAGGGTGTGACGGCAGCGGCGACTTAGAGGACGGCGGCGGCGACGACGACGCAAGGAAAGGCGACGACGACGAGACGGCAGCAGCGGCAACAACGGCGATGAGACGACAGAGCAGCAACAACGGCGTCGAGACAATGGAAATGGTGTGGTGACGACAACGGTGGCGGCGACAACAGCAGTACACTATTGTTGAAGGAAATAGAAATGGCTAGAGAGGAGCTATGGCTGGAAGTCTACTCACTAGGAATGGAATGGAAATCAAATGGATACTGACGTGAGGGCTAAATGGAAACGGCTTGGGAATGTGGAAGGCTGGAAAATGGAAACGTCAGGGGCCGGAGAATGGGAAACGTCCTGGCATCATGCGGCTGGACTGGAAACGGCATTGCACATTCGAACGGCTGGAAAAATGTCACATGGTAATGATTCTCCCACCAGGCTAGTAGATACAATTAAGGACTCTAACTAGTAGATAGAACGTCACATGTATAGGTGCTTGGAAAAAGGAAAATGAAAAACGGCCAGGACCTGATTCGTTGCTAGTAGTCCCATGCGTGTGTTGCTAGTAACACGTGAAGAAAAGCAATGGAAAGAAAGTATTGCTAGCTAGTAACGGTGGAAAGGAATAAAGGAAAAATGGAGAGATCAACTAGTAGTGGATGGAGGTTTGGATTTGAAGAGCTAAATGGGAAACGACTGGAATGAACGGAGCATCGTTACTAGTAAATTGACACGGCAAAAAAAAAACATCCAAAGTTCAAGCCTAGGTGTATACGCATATACGCTCCAAAATGTGCTGAGAAAAAAAATAACAGGGACGTTCTAAAAATTTGGAAAATTCCTCTAAAATACTAGGAACTATTTGGAACTTAACAAAGTTGGTTTCACGATTTTTCGATGCGTAGATTTTCCGAAAAAAAATCTTTTAGTGAATCAGACACCTGTAACGATTTTTGTAAAATCAACGACTTAAGTTATATAATATGTTTTTCAAAAATATTTGAAGAGAACACTCTCGCATTCCAATTATCTTTATTTTAAACAAGATTTTAGATTTTATGCTTATGCAAAAATGCATGATCTTTATTTAATGCGATCAGTTCAATAAACATGAACCCGAATTACTCGTGAGTCTTCCAAGTAAATTTTGAAAAATTACAATTAATCCCAGAAACACACTAAATAAATTACAGGCAAATTTTGGGATGTTACACTTTGATTATGTCATGTTGAGTTTAATGAAGTGTGGTAGTAAGGTTGGTTGTGACAGTAGTGTGAAGTGTTTGTCGTGAGGTTTCGAGCGTTTTGGGTTGATGAAGCCCTTTGTGGTTAAAACGCAGATTCTGTTTGGGAATTGAAGTGAAGGTCGAACTGTGAGTGGTTGCCCTTAGTTCAGCTAGATCAACACTTTTTCGCTAAGTGTTGGTTTTGGGAACTCGTTTGTCGTTTGTTCTGGTTTTTTTTTGTTTTGTCGTTGTGCGAATGTTTTGTGCTGCTGAGAAGCCTTTGTCCCTTGGGGACTTTGTTGTTGATTTTGGCGTCTTTCGGATTCGAGGTCGAATCCTGTTGAAGGCGGGAAGAATGTGACACTACGGTATGGTGTGACATTATAGAATGTGAAATTAGAGATTAAAATCTTTCGGCTTGAGGTTTACTCGCGTTTTTGGGCCTTTTGAAGTGATGTGTCACCACGGAGTGTCGTAACCTTTTAAATGGTGCATGTTAATGTCAAAAACTTTATGAAATATGGTATGGGAGGTTAAAACCATAAGGTATGGAGGTTAATAGCGTTTTCGGGCCGTTTCCGGGCCGTTTCGGGGGTTTTGGGCTTTTCCGGGGGAGTTTGGGCCTAAGGGAAAGGTCCGTGGGCTTTGGTGGGATGGTGTTCGAGTCCATTTAGGGTAGGAGTCCTGTTTGGGGGGCCTCCTCCTGCCCTTTTGGGCGTCCTCCCCCTGCCCCTTGCGCCCCAAGTGCCCTAGCCGCCTCCCACACCTCCCCACCTCCTCCTCTTCCTTGCGCCCCCTTTGCCCCCATTGCTCTCCACCTCTCCACCTCTCCACCACCTCTCCTACACCCCCTTGCTGCCCTAGGGTGGCCTCCCCACCCCTGCATCCTCATGGATCCATCCGAGGAGCGAGGAGCGAGGAGCGAGGTGCGAGGAGCGAGGAGATCTATTGGAGTTTTCGTGCGTCAGGCAAAGGTATGACCATGGGAAACCTTGGGATTGATCTAGGTACTGTTATAAGGGTGTTTATCAAGTTTTTAGATCAATTGATGGTGCTGGATTTGAGTATATTGGATTAGATCTAGAAGTTGCCACGTTTCTGTTTTGGGACAGCATGAGCAGTCGACCTATGGTTTGCGTTTTCGTCAATTTAGAATCCGAATATGTACGTACGGATGTTGAAGAAGTTGTAGATAATTTCATTATATTTCAGTGGATATAAAGAACGTTAAATTCCGCCCATCCGTTTGAAAGTTATGGCTGTTTTACCGAGCGTGTTAAAATCTGTGACGTAATTGGAACAAATCACGCTAATCTGTAGATTAAGCAACTTTAGATTCCGAATCAGTCTTTCCATATACCTAGATAAAGTTGGGAAATTTCCTAAGCTACGCGAGGATGTACTCATTTATTTGATTCGGAGTCCCAGAACTCAAGTTATGCCTTTTGCAATGCTGCTGTCCCGACGGGACAGAACCTCTGTTTTTAGGTTTTGCGAGTGGTTGGCAATGTCGGGGTAGATGAGGGTTTGCGTACTGTTTTGTGGACATGATTGTGAGTGTGTGATGCCTATGTGCAGGTGGTGCAACCCCGAGAGTGCCTTCTACTTCCCGCCAATCCGTTGCCCGTGGTTGAGGCAAGTGTGTTGTGATGGATAGCGATTTGTAGGTTGCTTGTTGAGAATAGATGGAATTGACTATATGATATATGATCACTTGCCATGCTTTTATGATTGCCAATGATATGATGAGCAAGTTTATTATGTTATGATGCCATGTGTTAATATGTGAGTTAAACATGATGTTGGCATAATTGCATACATGACATGTTACATGGCCCGTGCGGTGAGAAAATCATAACTAATCCGGGAAGGTCGGTGAGAAAGATATGACTAATCCGGAGAGCCAATGAGTAAGTCCTACATCGTGATTCCATTCACCGCGGTGAACGGAAGCGAGGAGTAGGCACCCTCCATCTTCGGGATGGAAGGGGGGAGAGGGTGCACACCGACGGGTGTGTACTCAACCATACCAGTATGAGTTTCTAAGGAGACATGAGCATTGCATTACATTGCATACATAATGATGATGATATTGTTAAGTGTTCATGAATGAGATGATATACATGATGGGAGATGTTATTGCCATGATATTGTTCTTGTTGTCCATTGCAATATGCTTGCTAAGTTTCGAACTCGCGCTTGTGTTTTCTTGTTGTTTTAGGTACCATGAGAACGGCATGCGGGGAAGGGAAATAGTCACACGCCCACACGTAGCTTCACCATATTGATTCCACAATTTATTCTATTAGTTTGATAATAAATTGCGTGTGATGCTCATTGATTTAAGGCTTAGCTTTGCTTTATGAGAGTTTTATTGTTCATTTGACACTTGGAGACATTAAGTGCTTGATGATAGTCTTATATTGTCGTTAAGACTCTAATTATTGCTGTTTTAGATGTCTCTCATATTGCCTTATTGCTATACTGTTGTTGCTCCTTTAATTCATGTTAAAACAAAGGAGATGTGCCGAAATCTCGGTTTTTAGCATATGTACCTTTGCTGGAATTTATGGTAAATTGTGGTATTTAGAGGTTGTTTAGCTTATGTTTGGTAGCATTCAGGCATATTAAATGCCAGGGTGTTACAGTACTTTTCCTAAGTCTTCAACAAATGGGTTGAAAAATGTGAATTTAGATATGGAGTTGGATGGTTTGGTTGTGAGAATTCATTTTTAGTTCCCTATCTCTTATTTGGTAGGTGGGATTGGAAATGATGAAAAATCGATTGTTAGGCACATTCCAGGGCCGTCTCCAGAAATTTAGGGCCCCGGAGCGAAATGCAAATTAAGGCTCTAAAATTTGAAAAATTTATGTGTACTATAATAAGGCATACTTTCAGACAATTATATAACTTTAATACGTGCTTTTTCTTTCAAAAGTTAGGGACATATCAAATATCAATGCTAGTACTGACCTCATGTTCTACTAAAAAGCATCATCTGCTTATTATTTCTTGAAATAAAATCTTCAATTATATCTTCATAATTAATCTTATCGATAACATCATTTTCAAGTGCTATCATTGCCAACCCATTGAGTCTTTCTTGTGTCATAGTAGAACGCAAGTAAGACTTCAACAACTTGAGTTTAGAAAAACTCCTTTCTGTAGATGCAACAGTAACTGGAATGGTTAACAAAATTCGATATGCAATAATAGCATTAGGATAAAAGGGACACTTTTTCAAAAACTTCAGAATATCAAGAGGACCCATAGATTCCCTGAGTAAATCTTGGATGAAAATTAACTCCCCAAACAATTCCTGCCCATCAATATCTTTGTGTTCTCCACTCTTAATTGCATCCTCAAGATTAACACAAGCACCCATCAAACTCTTATCATCCAAGGATCGCAACCTATCTGAAGTAAACAAGAAACCAAAAGTTTTTTCATACCCTGATATTGTTCAAATCTCCTGGTAAGTGAAGCTATAGCTTGATCAACAATAGGTATAAAATAATTGATCCTAAATGACTCCTCTGTAGATTGTGACTCAATAGATGCATCATCTGCGCACTCATCAAATTGTCTTTTTCTTTTGATTTTACGCTTTGTTCGGAACTCTGGATGAATATCCATCTCCACAGCAATTTCTTTTGCAACTTCCAATGTTTTTGAAAACACAGTTTCTCTATACTTTTTGAAAAAGGAAATCAGCCCCTGTACAGACTCAATTGCAATATCAATAAGCATATCCTTTGATTGTAGCTGCTTGCTGATCAAATTAACAGAAGATAATATTTCATACCAGATAATTATTGACACTAAAAAAAGCGAAGCAACCAAGATCATTTTCCGCCAATGATTTAGCTTCACTACTTGCCAATGGATCATTATCACTTTCGGCCACTTGTAGTAAAGCCTCTCTTATTTCTGGGAGCTGAAACCTTATAGCCTTAACACTATCAGCACGACTCTCCCAACGAGTAGATGATAATGACTTCAAAGTCAATCCTGTTATGTTATCCTTACGAATTTGCCACCTTTTGTAGAATTAGCAAATGTTGTATATATGAGCTGGATAACTCCAAAAAATTATATTGCTTTATGACAAGACTTTGCCATATCACATAGTGTCAAATTCAGACTATGACAACCACAAGCTGAATAAAAAGCTCTTGGATTTGTATCCAAAAGCTTTTTTTGTACCCTTTGATGTTTTCCCTTCATATTGGACCCATTATCATATCCCTGTCCTCTCACATTGTCCACATCAAGGTCAAGACTCTTTAGTTCATCTTGTAGAACATCGAACAATCCTTGCCCAGTGGTATCATTAACATCCAAAAAACCTAAGAAGGATTCTTCAATGCAAATAGAATCTGAAGTTGCATCAACATACCTTATTATCAAAGACATTTGTTCTTGGTGGCTTGCATCAGGAGTACAGTCAAGTATAACTGAGAAGTACTTTTCTTCTTTTACCTTTGCAATGATTGCAGACTTGATTGTAGCCGCTAGCAAATTTATTAACTCATTCTGAATAGAAGGACCAAGATAATGATCACGAATGTTATTATTGGTGATGCGGGCAACATGCTCTTTGATAATTGGGTCAAATTCAGCCAACATTTGAACCAGTCCTAAGAAATTGCCATTGTTGTCTTGATACAACCTGCTGTTACTACCACGAAATGCTATATTATGTTCTGCAAGAAATTTTACAATCAAAAGAATCCTGAGCAAAACTTTTCTCCAATGCTCCCTTTCTTTTTCAAGCTCTCGCTGAGTAACTTTATCAATTGTTTGATTCTTCTGCAACCTGAGACGCAAATCATACCATGCCGCCATATTTGTGACATGTTCTCTACTAATTTCATGCTCTTTAAGTCTAGTGCCAAGATGACCCCAGTCACTGAAACCGTCATTTGCTAACTGACCTCTGACAAGCCCCTTTTTTAATAATTTGCAGCAAAAACAAAATACTTTATCAAGCTCTTTGCTATATACAAGCCATTCTCTGTTACACTTTTCTCCATTTGAGAGAACTCTAGTGTAAAATTGTGAAGAAAACCTTCTAGATAATTTGTCTCTAGGACCATGCTCAATAGACAAGTCTCTTTTAGGACCCTTTTGCAGCAAAATATCAATCATTTTAGGATCAAGTGCATCCCAATTCTTGGATCAAATATATCAGGCTGAAAAGAAGTATTAATGTCATCGGCAATATTAGCATCGTTACCTCTATCGGCAATATTAGCATCATTACCTTTATTGGCAATATTAGCATCTGGAGTTTCATTAATTTTCATTGCAGGAGCCTCAACACCTTCATCAATTTCTGCAGCGAAAGACTCGACTTCTACTTCATTAGCACCTTGATCAATTTCTGTAGCGGGAGCCACAACCTCTACTAGATCATCACCATGGTCGTTGTCAATATTAACATCTGGAGTTTCTCTCACAACAAATCTATCAAGAGCCCCTTTTTGAGATTGAGCTGCTGCTTCTAGTCTGTCTCTTCTTATGTTTTTCAGCACCAGAATCATACTTCCTATTTCTCATAGACATGATGAGGAATTAGGAAATAAACGCCTTCCTGTTTTATAAACCAAAGAAAAGTAATTAGAACTAATTCAAACAAAGAAAAGTAATTAGAACTGAAGGATCGCTAATCACTGTAGCTTCGACCTTTATTCGCTCGCTTGACTGCTGGCTGCAACGATCTCCCGTACGTGGATCCGTTCGGTTGGAGACGCCGAATAACCTTTTTCTCCGAACGTGTTGTGTTCCACCGAAGTTCGAAGCGCCGGTTCTGTTTTTTTTTCTTTCTCGTGTACTACCGAGAGGAGCCCTCCTCCCTAGTCCTTTTTATGCTGGCGGGTGGAGGCTGGCCCCTGTGAAGTCCGTCGACGTAAAGGATAAGGACTCCGAGTCTCTGACTCCACACGGCACACGGAAATTTCTTTCCAGCAGCACACGTTTTGGGTTCCAAGTTTGCTACTGTATAATTTTCGATTAAAACCATAGAAACTAAAAGGTAACAACGATACACGAACGACCTTGATAAGTATAACAAGGCTGGACGTTGTTGATGTGGACCGAGTCCCGCGCATGTCGCTGCGTAGCACACTAGCAAACTTCTGATTTGGAGGCCTGGGCCGATTTGGGGGCCCTGTGCCGTTGCCCACATTGCGCATGGTCATCGACGGGCCTGACACATTCACATTATCAAAAAGTAATTCCCATTTTCACATCACACTAGAAAACAAATAAAACAACAAATAAGCAGTACAAATACAGTCCGCTGCTGGAAAAACAGAGAAAACAGATAAGTGAGAGAGAGAATAGAGAAAAAAAGGGGGGAAAAGAAAGTGTCATGATAGGGTTAGAATCCTTGTTCCAGTATGGAAGGACTCTATTCATTGGTGGACGAATTTGAATTTATCTCCATGAGTTTTCTACTATATATTGAGCATTGCCTTGTACAGAAGAAATTAATCTAATAAAGAGAGAACAGTACTTGAGCCCTATATTGTGTGTGCTCCTTGTTCTTGTTCGTGTGTTCCTAATTGGTGAGCTATTGATTGATGCGTTGAACGACTACATTTTACAACATGTTATCAGCACGAAATTCTACCGTGGCCGTCTGTGCTCGTCCACCTGCATCGATCAACAATGCATCGAGTTCATCCTGCGACATGCGATCATCCTACCGCAAGCCCTACGTAAGTTCGAACTACGTATGTCGCTCATACATGAGCAATTAAACTAAATACTACAGATTAGTTTTGCTAGTTAGATTACTAGTTAATCTAATCTATCATCGCATCCATTAGTTATTGTTCATCACAAAACATTGCTATTCATCATCACAACTACAACCCAAAAAAGGTCACGGTGTTGCCTCGGCTTTTGCGCAAGCCAGCAACACCCAGCCTCACCACGCCTAAAGTGCGGTGGCACTTCATCTTTGCCCGACGCGCCGTGCCCTGATGCGCCACCTCGTCCACCGAAGCTTGGTTTCCGCCATGCCGAATTTGCGCATGAAATGCAAGTCGGTGGAGTCGCGCCTGCGTGCCTAACGGCGGCAGCTCATCGTCGGCCAAGCATGCCATGGATTCCATTCGCCGGTAGCTATGCCCACGATGCTTAAACTTCCGCATGACAGCGGCTGCGATGAATTAATGGTGCCCTTTGATCTCCGCGTGAGACAACGTGGCTCACCTCCTCGCGCAAAAGTGGCCTCATATTAATGGCGCCAGTAGTGCCTCGTATTCCGCCTGAAGCGCAACGGCGAATTAACGGCGGCCACCCCTTCAGCTTTCATGCCTATGCGGCAGCTGCTCCTTGTTTTGTGCGCACGCCAGAGAACGCGCTCGTTGCTGGAAGTGATAGTTGCACCTTGGTCTCTGTGCTCGGCTCCGGTAGTGGCGGCTACAGAGATGCCCGCAAGCAAAGGCGCCCGCCGCGCTTGTTGCAGGTAGCGAACGCCGTGGAGGCCCTCGAGCGGGGCAGCGGTAGCACTCATCGTCGGAAGCGGTGTCCATGGAGGCGCTCGCATGCGAAGCTGGGAGCTACACCCTTCTGTGGAAGAAAGAAGTGGTGTCTAGGGTTTTCCAAACCCTAGCCGCCGATTTTGTTGAAGCCAACTTGGGCTGACCGGGCCCCCGTGAGCCCAATTGGGCTATGCGATCTAGATGGGCCGAACTGGCCCACCGGTATTTTTCCCGAGGAAATAAAATAATAATAATAATAATAATGATAATAATAATGATGATGATGATTTTGCACTTTTGCCCCTCAGAATTTCTTGTAATTTCAGAAATTGATTGATAATTCGAGAAAATTGGTGATAACACTTGGAAATTAGATTTTTTGGAATATGGACTTCTGTAAAATTGGCAAAATTGATATTTAGCTCACTTTGGAAGTTCCATACCCTGAGTTTATTGCTTAGCATTGTTTTATGTTTTATTTGCACTAGAATATATTTTCTATTATTTAAGTAATTCTTAAAATTGCTTGGTAGTTCACAAAAACTTCTGAACAATGCTAGAAAAGTTCTAGATAACTTTTTATAACCTTCGTGTCTATAGATTAATTTTCCTAGCAATATTCCATATATAATTCATGTTGGAATATTTTTTTTTGTTGTTTAGTAATTATGAAAATTGCTTGGTAATTAACAAAAAAGTTATGAGAAATGCTAGGAAATTTTTATATGGCATATTGAAAGCTCCATATATCTAGATTTATTATCCTAGCTTGGTTCCATGTTTCTGTATGTTGAAATTTATTTTTATGTTATTTGGTAATTCTGAAAATTATTGAATAATTAGCATAAAAATTGGTAGGAAAATTCTGGAAAATTTTAGATAATTATCTATTGAATAGATATAGACCATGCTTTACTGATTGAAGAGTGAGCATGCAATATATTGATTTTACCAGTAGTAAAAGTTATTTTGCATAAATAGAAATAGGATATGTCGAACATTGCATAGAGGGAATTTGTTGTGCATGCCTTAAAAGGCAACAATTACCTTACCTAGGCAACGAATATTAAGATTAATTTGACAGCTCAACTTTTAGAGCTACTTCATTCCAGCCGGAAGCTGGTACACCTACTCTTCCCTAAGCCGCCATGTGTATGGCCTTGCACTTCTTGGGATTCTATTTTCATAGGGACCTGAAGGTTATATATTTTAATGGAAGAGGACTAGCTAATATTTTGAATTCCCTGGAGGAATGTATATAACCAACAAATATTTGTCCTATTGCTAGAAACGCAACACAAATGGACCCTCCCACGCTCTCAGGAATTTAAAAGATGTGGTAGCATATAACTTCACCATTCACAACCTTATCTCTAAACTAACATTATGTAAATAGAAAGTTACTAATGCTAAAATAATCAATAAGATTTTATACACCTTCCACCCCAATATGAGGATATTGCTGTAATAGTATCATCATGCCAAGTACCAGAAGTGCTCTGTAGCAGAAAAGTTACATGTGTTTTGCTAGAAGTAGAAAAGAATGATGAACCCCTCGTGAATAGAAAGTTACATGTGTTTTGCTAGAAGCACAAAAGCATGATGATCCCCTGGTGAAGAATCATCACGTACATCCCAAGGGGAGTCATGCAATGCCCGAAGCACATGCAAATGTATAGTAGGCTAGCAATAAATGTGGCCACTGAAGGCCCAAAAGAATAAAGGGGAAAAATGGAAGAATGATAGAAACCAGAAGGGAAGAGACAAATCTATAATGAAAAAATAAAAGTAAAGGGCCGGGAGGCTTCCAGAAGCGAGACACGGCTATCAAGATTGTAAACCCTTACATGACCCTGCTTTAGGTTTGGATGCATTGACCATTGGTTGTAAAACTATCACATCCCAAAGCATTTGGTAGACCTTTACATGAAATGCACTAAAAAGTCGATAAGACCCAGAGAAACAATGTTGAATCATACATCACCATTCAACCTTTTGTTGACACGGGCGTGGAAAGTGTGATGATATGGTTCTTGAAATTATTAAGTTCAAGAGTCCCAGGAGGACACCTACGACTTAAATGAAGACCTGGACTAGTCTCCTAAATATTCCTTCACTTTGCTAGTCGATGTCACATATTCATTATAAGTCTCCTCATTAGTTTAGCTCTGGTTCCTGAATGAACATTTGGTCTATTCTCCTATTGAACTATTATTATTTAAAATTGAATGAATGCCTATTTCCCAGATATTCTGATTAAATGTGATAGATTTGTTCTATATTCTATAATTTGTTCATGATGCAACAATTATTTGATTGTTAAATCATACTTCTAATTTAGAACAAAGTATAATCCAATGGCAGAGGAGGAAATCTATTTAAACGGCAGTTGTACCACACTAAGTGAATTGAAAATATTATGACCATTGCCAGAAGTGATGCTCTTATAGTTTTCATTGGAAGAATGCCATATTATACCCTGAGTCTAGTCATACTAGTGATGGCAATCGGGTGCGGCAGGCACGGATAGTGCTCTCCCACACCCATACCCGCCAGACAAAATCTCCCCCACGGTTATACCCACGAAGGGTGATAGGTAAAGAATCTCGTCCATACCCGTCGCCCGCGGGTACCTGTTACCCACGGGTATACCCGTTTACCCACCACCATCAATAATTCTTTCAACCAAATGGCACTAGACCTAATGATCCATGGTACCGATGCAATCCCTTTGATGAAATTCTAGGAATCAGCTACATCATGTGGATTAAAGAATGATTATCAATGATTCAAAATTTCAAATGCACATAGGGACAAGAATTAAAATAACACATGCAGGCAAATGACGCACGTATACTTAAGTTTAACAATTAAAATGAAAATAGTTCATCAGTCATCACACATGCTCAATTTCAATAGTTAAAATAGAAATAATTCATTAATCATCACACAAATTACAAATCACCCATCACCGCATCACCAATCACAAACTAATAATATGATGTACCACAAATTGGAGATCAAGAAGGCAACTAGATGTCTATTATGGCCCACATGTCAGTAGAAGGTGGCGAGTAATCGGGTGGAACGGGTACGAGTAGAACTCCTCCATACCCTACCCATTTACCCGTCAGGTAAAGTTTGGCCCCCCTGAGCATACCCGCGGGTAACAAAAGAGGAACATACCCACCGCTATTAGGGTTTTTACCCGTGGGTATACGGGTAATCGGGTAAGATTGGAGTCCCTAAGTCATACTCTCTTATGTTTTAAAGATATTGGTCCGAATGGTTTCCATATGCCGACAGAAAGAGAATGGTATAGAATACCTACTCATGACTAAGTTTAATGGGTGTAATAAATGTATTGTTGAAAATCTTTCTTCCTTCTCCTCCGAATTATACTATGCACATACAAAACTTGAAGTTTGTGTTGCGATGAAAACCCATAAATATTTAAGATCTAGCAGATCGACTGGGTTATCCCAAGTTGAATATGAATAAGAAGAATAATTAATAATCTTGCTGGCCATAGCATAAAGAAGTTTTTAGACCTAAAGAATTCTTATGCCCTATTTGTGCTATGGGAAAGGTCATAGTTAAATCTTCTTACCTAAAAGTTAAGCAAGAATTATTGAATTTCCTAAAGAAAATTCAAAGTGATATCTTTGCACAGATCCAGCCCCTGTCGGGCCCTTTCAGATACTTTATGTGTAACACCCCGGCACCTAGTATGCCGCGAATGTCACCCAAACGATACTAGCAGCAACCAAAAACACATATTTAACAATAAATTATAGCACATACGCTATTGATTTTAACAAAATTTCGGCAGCATAAACTCTGTTTTCCATGGTTTTAAGCATCAATAATATAATCAAAACACAATAGCATAATAGAGGACTTCGATCACCTAAATAAAAGGATTTCGGCAACAGTTCAAGCCCAGCATATAAATTAACATCTCATGAACCAATACGGGGTGAACAATTATTCATAGCAAAAGATACGTCATAAACCAATTCTAGTTCAATAAAGTAATCCATCACAACTATCGAATGGGTATGAAACTTTCTATTCAGGTGATGCCAAGTGAAAGCGAGTGTCTAGCTCCCTTTCCCAAATGCCAAACTCAAGGTACTTAAAGAAAACATTAAGCAACAAGCGTGAGTTCATCACTCAGCAAAGTGTATTGCAATGATACAAAATAATAACAATTCACATACATACTTTATGCCATTCACACATCATGAGAAACAACTCATAAACTTCTTCATTTATGCTCTCATTTATGCAATGCAATGCAACATGTCTCTTTGCTTAGCACATACCGGTATTGCCGAGTGCACACCCATCGGTGTGCACCCTCTTTCCCTTCCATCCCGTGGAGGGTGCCTACTCTTACTGACTCGCTCCCATTCACAACCATGGATGGGACTACCAGGTAGGTCTTTCGTGTTCACTACATGTGAACACAGAGGCCCGCATCATAATGAGTCGCCTCTTCCATTATGCATGCACATAGGCCATAAATATGAAGTTACTTGCATATAAATTCATTTTAAACAACGGCATAACCATTTAACCATTCACATTCATCGTATCACAAGCAAATATCAAACATGGCAACATTAACATAACACATGGAAAACTATATCATTGCGTAACATAATGGCCCCCTAAACCACAACCACTACAATACACTTGCCTTCAACCTCGCGAGAGGGAGTGGCAGGATGTTGATGACACTCCCGGGGGTCACACCACCTGCACATAGGTATAATACACTCAAAAACAAGCCCGCA
Organism: Rhipidocladum racemiflorum; assembly: GCA_036346355.1. Taxonomy (NCBI): domain Eukaryota; kingdom Viridiplantae; phylum Streptophyta; class Magnoliopsida; order Poales; family Poaceae; genus Rhipidocladum; species Rhipidocladum racemiflorum. The sequence goes on along the minus strand of CM070577.1, from coordinate 42,057,556 downwards.
AAACAAGACAAGAACAATCAACTACATCGACTTCGCAACCCACTCCCAAAACCCGAAAAACAGAGAATTTGTCCAACGGGACAGCAGGCTTCCAACAGCATATATTGAGTTCTACAACTCCAAATCAGGTAAACGAGTACATTTTCTCGAACCTTAGGAAATTTCCCATCCGTTTCTCAGTATTCGCGAAAACTGATTTGTCGGGACCCGAATTTGCAAATCCGGACCCTCTGTGTATTCAGCACTAGTCCAGGAACGCGCTAGTGCACACAGTCTTAACATCGGTAAATATCACAATCATACCACTCGATACTAATAAAGTACTTTAATTAAATAGTCAAACTGGTTACTCGACCTTATGGTCAAGTTACAAATATACGCCATGCAGGGCGAAACTTATTAAGAGAGAAATAATAGCAGCGGATATAAGATAACTTCGTGGCGCCATCCAGTATACCACAGGCAACTGACTGGGCTCGCTCCCTAAGTAGACGGTTCCTCTTGGAGCTCCTCCTCCAAAGCTGGTGTAGTCTCCTCTTCAACTGGTGTTGTATTGTGGCAAGGGTGAGTACTTGGTACTCAGCAAGTCATGCACAGAATGCAGCTAATATACTACATGCATGGCTTAATACAAAGGAGTGGCTCAAGGTATATTTGCAGTAAGAGCATTTAGCAAGTATCATAAGTAGATTCGAAAGCAGTAGTAACAATTAAAGCATAAATAACTTTTCAAAGGTTTAGTAAACATCTTTCCCATCCTAATCCACATTTCTATCAACATCATTATTAATCCAACCCAACCTTTCAAGACCAAGTTATTTTTGAGAAAATCTAACCCTTGACTGTAATTCCCGAGCGATGTCCAATACCGCGGACACGGCTATTCGAATAGATTTTTCACTCTGCAGAGGTTATGCACTTTACCCACAAGATACAGTCAAACACCACAAAGGCGAGTTCCCGTAACAAAGTCTTTCGGAAACTTCTAACAGCACAAGTGGACCTCCCCGGTTGTTGCACACTAACCCTTCCCTTAGCTAAGGCGAAGTTTAGGCCAACCAACCGTTAGATGGGTACTGGCGCAGCCCCGATGCGCTCCCCGCATAACTTACACAAAGGGTGTAGTTGTCCTACTGAGGTCCCACAGGTACGTTATTAGCAACTTAATCAACTAGGTCCGTCCCATTACAGACATGTGGTTGCAAGATTGACTCAGTTCAAAGGCTTGCAAGGTGAAGTCCTTAGGGTGGCTAGGGCAAGACTACCCGAAGAACCAAAACAACATTCCCAATGCCACAACTGGCCCACCTGATCATTCTTGCCACATGCCCCGGTCAAAAGCAATTTATCAAACCCCAGTTGGTTACCATGCACCACGTGCCATCAACATCACATGATACCTTTCCAAAACAGGTTCAATATGTCATTAAGTCAATATTAACGTTTGAGTGTCCAAAATCATGTCATGAGCACGTAGCAGGTCTAAGCCATATACTACAACGATCTACAAACCCATGTTGACAATTCAGTAATGTCCAACTAATAATCCACAACTAGGGTGACAAGGGGTCATGGCACATATTTAAGTAATCAAGGTGTCATACAACAATTAGGCATTTATCTAATTACCCGTAATTAAGTAAAACATTTTCTAATTTAAACTAGCATGCAATAATTTGAACCAAAATAGGTTTCAAAATGAGATCAACATGGTCAAAGCATAACTTGCCTTCAAAAAGTACTTGTTCTTGGTCCTGAGCTGGCTCCTGGGTCAACACTTCTCCTCCGAATCCTTCCGGCACTTCAACGTCTACTCGTAAAGCGTGCAAATAGCAATACACGAATAAACACTAGGCAAAAAGTGTCCAAACATCCAAATAAAATCCATAAACAGAGAGAACATAATTTTATGAATTTTTAGGAACTGGAATCGCTCAAATCGGAGTTAAAACACAAAAGTTATGATTATTTAAAGTCTAAATAATCAATTAAATAATATTACAGAGAAAAACTTTATTCCAAAAATTAAATAAAATTCATATTTGAGTAGATCTGAATTTTATGAATTATTAGAAATTTGAATCGCTCAAATCGGAGTTGAAACGCAAAAGTTATAAGCGTTTGAAGTTTTGAAATTCAAATCAATTATTAAACTGAATTATTAAATCATTTTCTTTTCGGAAATTATTTATTGCGTCAGCGAGGATACGTGGCAGCCTCTGATTGGTCTGCCGACGTCAGCCGGTTCATGGACGTGGTCCATGGTTTGGCTCGGGTCTACCGTGGACTCGGTCCACGGCTCCACGTGTCGACGGTGGGTCCCGCCGGGACGTCATTCTTGACGTCGGTAGGCTCGGCTCACCACAGTCGGCGAGTGGGACCATCGGTGACATCATCGCTGACGTCACTACACGGATGACGTCACTACACGGATGGGGTGACGTCATCGCTGACGTCACTACACGAAAAATTCTGGAAAATATTTTGGAACATTTTGGACTCAAATAAAATATTTCCAACAAAATTTTATTTGCAAAGTTAAATTCTTTAATTATTTCAAAATGGAATAAATTCAAATTAAATTCAAATAAATCCAAATAAATTCCAAAAAATTCCAAAAATTCACAAATGTGCAAAATAATATTTAATTTCATGAAAAGCAAAAATTGGGGTGTTAGAAACCTCCCCCCCTTAATAGAATCTCGTCCCCGAGATTTAAGGGTAACTAAGGAATAGGTTCGAAAACTCTTTCCTCAAATCCTCTTCGCGTTCCCAAGTCGCTTCGCTTTCTTCATGGTTGCTCCACTGAACTCTACAAAAATGGGTTGACTTATTTCTAGTCTCTCGGTCCATAGTATCCAAAATCTTCACGGGATGCTCCTTATAAGTCAGATCCTCTTGCAGTTCAATCGACTCCAAGGGCGTTTGCTCATCTGGCACTCGAAGACACTTCTTTAGCTGGGACACATGGAACACGTCATGTACTCCTGCTAACGACTGCGGCAACTCCAGCTGGTAAGCAACTTCGCCTTTGCGGCTCAAAATCTTGAATGGTCCAACATATCTCGGCGCGAGTTTTCCTTTGGCATGCAATCTCTTAACTCCTCTGAGCGGCGTAACTCTGAGGTATACAAAGTCTTCTGGTTCAAAACTCAAATCTCGGCGACGATTGTCAGCATAACTCTTCTGTCGTGATTGGGCTATCTTCAACCTTTCCCTAATCATGGCAATTTGCTCTTCAGCTTCTTGAAGAATATCAGGCCCGAAGACACGGCGCTCGCCGGTCTCATTCCAGTTTAATGGCGTCCGACAGGGTCGACCATACAGTGCCTCAAAAGGTGACATCTGTAAACTAGCCTGGTAACTATTATTGTAACTGAACTCGGCATACGGCAAACTCTTATCCCAAGAGGTAGCATAAGCCAATGCACACGCTCTTAGCATATCTTCCAGAATCTGATTGACTCTTTCGGTCTGTCCATCCGTCTGTGGATGATAGGCTGTACTGAAGTTCAAACGGGTTCCCATGGCTTCATGCAACTTATTCCAGAACCTTGAGGTAAATTGAGTACCTCTGTCCGATACAATCCTCTTTGGCACTCCGTGCAAACAGACGATCCTGATCATATACAACTCTGCTAACTTATCCCCCGAGTAAGTGGTCTTCACGGGAATAAAATGGGCGACCTTGGTTAAGCGATCCACTATAACCCATATGGACTCATAACCCCCTTGAGTCTTGGGTAAACCGGTGATGAAATCCATTCCGATTTCCTCCCACTTCCACTCAAGTATCTTCAGCGGCTGCAACAATCCTGCTGGTCTTTGATGCATTGCCTTGACTCTCTGGCATACGTCGCACAATGCAACATGCTCGGCAACTTCACGCTTCATGCTCGGCCACCAGAATCTCTCCTTCAAGTCTTGGTACATCTTGGCACTTCCAGGATGAATCGAGTACTTGGAGTCATGGGCTTCTTCTAGAATCAACTGCTTCAGTTCCTTTCTGTTCGGCACACAAATGCGATCCCTCATCCATAACGTGCCCTGCTCATCTAGGTTGAAGTCCTTTGCCTTGTCTTCCTCCATTTTGGACTTAATCCTGCGGATCTTATCATCATCCTTCTGCCCTTCCCGAATCTGATCTTCTAGGGTAGGCTTTACCTCCAGTGCGGCCAAGAATCCACTAGGTACCACCTCAATCTTCATTCTCTGAAATTCCTGGCATAGCTCATCCTGATTCGTGGCTATCAACATATTCACGGTATGGCTTTTCCGACTCAAGGCATCGGCCACCACATTAGCCTTTCCGGGATGATAATGGATTCCGACATTGTAATCCTTAATCAACTCCAACCATCTCCTTTGCCTCATATTCAGATCCGACTGGGTGAATATGTACTTAAGGCTCTTATGATCCGTGTACACTTCACATCTGTTCCCGATCAGATAGTGACGCCATATCTTCAAGGCATGCACTACGGCAGCTAACTCTAGGTCATGTGTCGGGTAATTCTCCTCATGCGGCCTCAACTGCCTTGATGCATAGGCAACAACCTTTCCGTTCTGCATCAACACACATCCAAGTCCTTGGCGCGATGCATCACAATAGATATCAAAGCTTTGATTGACGTCCGGCAGAACCAACACTGGTGCTGATGTCAACCTTGTCTTCAGTTCTTGGAATCCTTTCTCGCAATCTGGCGTCCATGTAAACTTCCTCTCCTTTTTCAGCAATTGCGTAAGAGGTCTCGCAATTGTTGAAAAGCCTTCAATGAAGCGGCGGTAGTAACCTGCCATTCCAAGGAAACTCCGGATCTGGTCACGATCTTTGGTCGCTCCCAATGTAACAGCTTCTGCTTTACTTGGATCAACGGCGACTCCTTCTGCGGTCATTACATGTCCGAGGAATTCCACCTTGTCCTTCCAAAAATCACATTTACTGAATTTGGCGAAGAGCTGCTGTTCCCTCAGCTTTTCCAAAACTCGCTTCAAGTGCTCTGCATGTTCATCCTCTGTCTTGGAGTAGATTAGAATATCATCTATGAACACAACAACAAACTTGTCCAAATACTCCATGAACACCTTATTCATCATATTCATGAAATATGCTGGCGCATTCGTCAGACCAAAGGACATAACAGTAAACTTATAATGTCCGTATCTTGACGAGAATGCAGTCTTCGGAATATCTTCTGATCGGATCTACAACTGATGGTATCCTGATCTCAGATCAATCTTGGAGAAAACTCCGGCTCCTCTCAGCTGGTCAAACAAATCATCAATCCTGGGTAGCGGATACTTATTCTTCACGGTGACTTCATTGAGTGCACGATAGTCAATGCACATCCTGAACTCCCGTCCTTCTTCTTGACGAACAAAACTGGTGTTCCCCACGGCGACGAACTCGGTCTGATAAATCCTTTCTCCATTAACTCTTCAAGTTGTTTCTTCATCTCTACCAATTCCTCGGTGGACATCCGATAGGGTCTCTTTGCTATCGGTCTTTGTGCAGTACAAGCTCTATCACAAACTCTATGTCCCTGTGCGCGGCATACTGTAGATCTTCAGGAAAAACATCTGGGTACTCATTCACTACTGAGACATCCTCTATGCTGATTGCCTTGGTACTGTTAACCATCAACTGTCCATCTCTAACGGCAGTAGCTTGAAATTCCACTTTCTTTCCACACGGGTTCTCAACTGAGATAGTCCTTCGTCCACAATCCAATACGGCCTTGTGCTTGGATAACCAATCCATTCCCAAAATGACATCCAAGGTCTGGGTCTCCAAAATAATAAGGTTCGCTAGGAACTCTATCCCATCTATTAGTATTCTCACCCCAGAACATCCTACTTTCGTTCGGAGTTCGGAACCAGGGGTTTGAACTAAAAGCATGCATTTAAGTCTTGCAATCTCCAAATCATTTTTAGCAGCAAAGCCTTGAGAAACAAACGAATGCGAAGCTCCGGAATCAAACAAAACTATTGCAGGTACTGAGTTGACTAGTAACTTACCCAGTACGACGTCCGTGGCATTCTGTAGTGCATCTGCGGTGACATGGTTGACTCGGCCTCTCACCACAGTCTGGGGTGTGGCTCCTGGTGCTGGCGTCCTAGCTGGTGTGGATCCCAGATTGAAGCGAACTGGGGTCACTCCTGCTGTCTTCTTAGGACAACTGTTGGCAAAGTGTCCCGGCTTGTTGCAATTGTAGCAGCGTCTCATTGTCCCCTGTTGACTGCCTGAAGCGGCGTTTCTGGCTGGGGCTGGGGTCTGATAGTTCTGATTGACGGGTCTTGGTGCTGGTGACGGTGTCCTTGTTGCATTCTGTGGCTGGAATCTGAAAAGCTGATTTGGCGCAACCCTCAAACGTTGCTGCGCTCCCTGACGCGATCCCTGATGCTGCATCCTGCGCTTCCTATTCTCATCCAGTTCCTTGCGCTTATCCTCAAGAATGAGCGCCTTATTCACAAGCTCCTGGAAAACTGGAAAGGTGTGGGTGATCAGTCCCACCTGTAGTCCTGAGTTAAGTCCCTTCATAAAGCGAGACTGTCTGGCTTTATCTGTCGCTACATCCTCAGGTGCGTAGCGAGCAAGCTGTGTGAACTTGTTCAGGTATTCAGCCACTGGCTGATTACCTTGCTTCAGTGCCCTGAACTCCTCCTTCTTGAGATCCATGATTCCTTCAGGCACGTGATACTGACGGAATGCAGCTGTGAACTCCTCCCAAGTGATGTCCTGAGGGTTCTCTTGCGTGGCACAGAAGTTCTCCCACCATTCAGCGGCTGTTCCTTCCAACTGATGAGAAGCGTAGAGTACCTTCTCATTTCCTATGCATTGAGCAATGTGTAGCTTCCTCTCAATTGACCTTAACCAGTCATCGGCTTCCAACGGGTTAGCATTCCCGGAGAAAGTGGGTGGATGAGTCCTCATAAACTCTGACAGTCTTGTATTCTGGCGTTGTCCCTGATTGACTTGATTAGCAGTGGCCTGAGCAGTGACGTGTTGCATCTGTTGCATCATGACATGCATCAACTGAGTCTGAGCAGCAAGAAAAGCTCCGAAATTCTGCATATCAACTGGCGGTGCTGGTGCTCCATCATTGGGGTTTTCTGCTGGGCGAGAACCACTTCCACTGCCTCCAAGGTTTCCACGAGTGTTCACCATCTGTGGTTTGCTCTAGGTTTTAGAGATGAGAGGGAAACAAGAATAGACAAGTAGTATGGAACTTATGCGGGCGAAAGGTGTAACTTAAGGTCCAACTTTATTATTTTAATCAATAGTAACTTGGTATGGTTGCTTACAATGCCTAGGGGCCTTGCAACACATACTGCACACTCAGCAAGCAATGAAAATCCAAATCGAACTAACACTGGAGTCTAACGCCTAAAGGGTGACTCTTTATTCTATGACGCGACTCAGCGAAGGAGTCTCACTATAGAACCTACGCTCACTCATCGAGAAAACCTCCACGGCCTGGATACGGATGCTGCGGCATAGGCGCGAAACGATCGCCATGTCCAAAGAATCGTGTCATCTGTGGTAGTCAAAGAAGCGTTGTCCTCCTCAAGCTCCGGCTCCTCCGGTGCAGCTCGTGTAGCTCGAGACGGCTCGGCTGCAGTGCGTACAATGCCGTCTCTAACTCTCCAATCCTTTGCAGAAGGTGTGACACATACTCTTGAGCTTCCCGCCATCTGTTCTTCTCTGTCGTGATGTCCTTGCGGGCCTTCTATAGCTCCTTGCTTGTATCATTGAGTACATCCTCCTGGGCGACAACAAGTCATGCCAACTGTGTAACCATGGCATTCTCATCCTGAATCGCCTTTGGGTCAAGAAGGTTATTGTTGCGCGGATGATATCGGAACACCGTGCTCTCCAATTCTCTGGCGTAGATACGGGTAATGTGCCGCATTGCTCGTCGTGACACCTCTTGGATACCCATCTGCATTGTAGACCTCCTGGCAGTGCAATGTATCGGGCGATTGCCTGGGCCCTTCTTCCTAGCAGGTACCACAATCTTCACGTCACAAGCCTTGACCAATCCTGCTTGTCTGATCACGTCCACTTGGTATTGTGGCTTCTCAAAATCTCCGAGAGTCTGTAGCATACGCCAAAGTTCCGCGGCGTGACCAACCTCCAGATCGACGTAGTTGAACTCTCCCTCCATCTGTCACAAGAGTGCTCACGTAAGAACTCAAAATTTTTAAATCGTGACAAGGTAAGGAAAAATTCAGCAAGAGACAAGAAAAGAAAGAATGGGATGAGTCGAGATGTCATTTCTTGTCTTGACAAACTTTTATCTTTAGAAAATAGGTTTTATCCTCTCTATGACCTTTCTAGCTAAGGGTGGGCCTACAGTCAGTATGGCTCTGATACCACCTCTGTCGGGACCCGAATTTGCAAATCCGAACCCTCTGTGTATTCAGCACTAGTCCAGGAATGCGCTAGTGCACACAGTCTTAACATCGGTAAATATCATAATCATACCACTCGATACTAATAAAGTACTTTAATTAAATAGTCAAACTGGTTACTCGACCTTATGGTCAAGTTACAAATATACGCCACGCAGGGTGAAACTTATTAAGAGAGAAATAATAGCAGCGGATATAAGATAACTTCGTGGCGCCATCCAGTATACCACAGGCAACTGACTGGGCTCGCTCCCTAAGTAGACGGTTCCTCTTGGTGCTCCTCCTCCAAAGCTGGTGTAGTCTCCTCTTCAACTGGCGTTGTATTGTGGCATGGGTGAGTACTTGGTACTCAGCAAGTCATGCACAGAATGCAGCTAATATACTACATGCTTGGCTTAATACAAAGGAGTGGCTCAAGGTATATTTGCAGTAAGAGCATTTAGCAAGTATCATAAGTAGATTCGAAACCAGTAGTAACAATTAAAGCATAAATAACTTTTCAAAGGTTTAGTAAACATCTTTCCCATCCTAATCCACATTTCTATCAACATCATTATTAATCCAACCCAACCTTTCAAGACCAAGTTATTTTTGAGAAAATCTAACCCTTGACTGTAATTCCCGAGCGATGTCCAATACCGCGGACACGGCTATTCGAATAGATTTTTCACTCTGCAGAGGTTATGCACTTTACCCACAAGATACAGTCAAACACCACAAAGGCGAGTTCCCGTAACAAAGTCTTTCTAAACTTCTAACAAAGACAAGTGGACCTCCCCGGTTGTTGCACACTAACCCTTCCCTTAGCTAAGGCGAATTTTAGGCCAACCAACTGTTAGATGGGTACCGGCCGCAGCCTCTGCAGACGCCTCCCGCACAACTTACACAAAGGGTGTAGTTGACCTCCTGAGGTCCCACAGGTACGTTATTAGCAACTTAATCAACTAGGTCCGTCCCATTACGGACATGTGGTTGCAAGATTGACTCAGTTCAAAGGCTTGCAAGGTGAAGTCCTTAGGGTGACCAGGCAAGACTACCCAAGAACCAAAACAACATTCCCAATGCCACAATGGCCCACTGATCATTCTTGCCACATGCCCGGTCAAAAGCTATTTATCAAACCCAGTTGGTTACCATGCACCACGTGCCATCAACATCACATGATACCTTTCCAAAACAGGTTCAATATGTCATTAAGTCAATATTAACGTTTGAGTGTCCAAAATCATGTCATGAGCACGTAGCAGGTCTAAGCCATATACTACAACGATCTACAAACCCATGTTGACAATTCAGTAATGTCCAACTAATAATCCACAACTAGGGTGACAAGGGGTCATGGCACATATTTAAGTAATCAAGGTGTCATACAACAATTAGGCATTTATCTAATTACCCGTAATTAAGTAAAACATTTTCTAATTTAAACTAGCATGCAATAATTTGAACCAAAATAGGTTTCAAAATGAGATCAACATGGTCAAAGCATAACTTGCCTTCAAAAAGTACTTGTTCTTGGTCCTGAGCTGGCTCCTGGGTCAACACTTCTCCTCCGAATCCTTCCGGCACTTCAACGTCTACTCGTAAAGCGTGCAAATAGCAATACACGAATAAACACTAGGCAAAAAGTGTCCAAACATCCAAATAAAATCCATAAACTGAGAGAACATAATTTTATGAATTTTTAGGAACTGGAATCGCTCAAATCGGAGTTAAAACACAAAAGTTATGATCATTTAAAGTCTAAATAATCAATTAAATAATATTACAGAGAAAAAATTTAGTCCAAAAATTAAATAAAATTCATATTTGAGTATATCTAAATTTTATGAATTTTTAGAAATTTGAATCGCTCAAATCGGAGTTGAAACGCAAAAGTTATAAGCGTTTGAAGTTTTGAAATTCAAATCAATTATTAAACCGAATTATTAAATCAATTTCTTTTTCGGAAATGTAGGATCGAAGTATACGAATATAGCAATCAGATGGGGGGTGAATGATTGTGCGGAAGCTAAAACCAAATTCTTGATCTATTAAAAGTTCACCCCAAAACAGAACCAAATAATTGCCTCGTTTTCGACAAAAACAGAATGACAGAGGTTTTTGAGAAACACTAGATCAATACCCTAGAGAGGTTTTTGATGGATCAAATCAAGATAAAACTTAAAGAACAAAAACCAATCTTGAACTAGAACAAGCATGCAAACAAGAACCAAAAAGAGAACGTTGAAGCAGTGCGGGAACTAGAAGAATTGATCTTTATTTCTTTTGTCTAAAGTACTCCCATCAAAAGAGTACAAACCCTAAACTTTGAGCCCAAGGCTCTATGCGCCTAGCTCTCCTCAATTCGATGCTCTTCAACAGGAGACAACCCCTCCTATTTAAAGCACCAACCCACAAGGAGTTCTGAATACGATTCCTATTCCCCAGAAGGAATCTGTATCCAACACAACTCTACTTGGCCCAACCTGGCCGAGTACAACTCTTGCACGCGTATGGCAACCCTACCATACTTACGTGACTAACACTTTGCACGCGTATGGCCACCTGCCATACTCACGTGACTAACACTTTGCACGCGAATGACCTCCTGCCATTCTCACGTGACTAACCATTCTTCATGTGCACCATTCTCCTAGCCCGAACGTCCCGCATGACATCCTTGACCACCAAGACCTCAGTTCCTCCTGAACCTAGTCCCGAACCTCAGTTCCTCCATGAACCTAGTTCCGATCCCGTCATCGACCACATTCGTCTTCGAGCAATACCTGCACATGAACAAACCACAAAACAAATCCGAGCACAAGTCTACGACTTGACTCAATGTCAATCCATGCAACTACTCACATGAGCATTGCATAAAGTCCACTTCAAAACAAGCATCATGAAATTCTCACCAATTTCATAATCTCAAGGTCAAACCAAAAACTCAATTCCATGTTTGCTCAAAAACATGTTCACGTAGGACCAAAAAATTTGGTCCGTCGTAGATGGGAAAATGAGGTTGCCAAAAACGTGTTCACGTAGGACCAAAAAATTTGGTCCGTCGTAGATGGGAAACTTACTGTTTTCTTTAAGATTGGTCCGGCGCCAAAGCGAAACTTACTGTTTCTTGTCAAATTGTCAAACACATGCACAAGCACATTTTGCAAAACCAATTCTAAGTTAATTTTTCAGTTCAAAGCCAATTTTTCAGCACATGATTTCACAGGAAATTATTTATTGCGTCAGCGAGGACACGTGGCAGCCTCTGATTGGTCTGCCGACGTTAGCCGGTTCATGGACGTGGTCCATGGTTTGGCTCGGGTCTACCGTGGACTCGGTCCACGGCTCCACGTGTCGCTGACAGGTGGGTCCCTTCGGGTGACGTCATTCTTGGCGTCGGCGAGGCTCGGCCACGGTTACGGCAGTGGGACCCATCGGTGACGTCATCGCCGACGTCACTACGGCTGGGTGGCGGCCGACGTGCGGGCCCGCCATGACGCCGTCGTGGACGTCATGGTGTGGTTTGGCCGGGCCGACATGCGGGCCGGCTGCGGTCGGGCCACACACGCACGCTGCTGCGACGGCGCTGACCGCGGCGGTCAGCCTCCCGCACACGTGGCTAGATCTCAAATCAACGGCCCAGATTGGACCTGGTTTCACGCGTTTGGGGTGAACGCGTTCGATCTGGGCCGTTGGATCTAGATCCAACGGCGGAGATTAGATCTGGGTTTTTGGACGAGATCTCACCGGCGGGACGACGTGGACGCGTCTGGACCTTCGGATCTTGATCGGACGGCGGTGAGAGCTCGAGGGCAACGATGGCTGTGCGGCGGCGCTGTCTCACCGGACGCGAAGACGGCGACGAACCCGTCGGCGTTTGCGGGCTACTCCGGCGAGATGGGTTGTACCTACGGGTGCGCCTTGGCCTGGGGAACTCGGGGCTGGGCTCGGCTGCGGCGGAGGACGGCGGCGAGGCGAGACAAAAACCGTGGCGGCGCTTCACGCAACTACGGCGAGCGATTCCGGCGAACCTACAGCGGCTAGAGCTCGGTGGGTTAGGGCAAAAAGTGCGCGGGGTCACGGCGGTCCTCGGGGTACCACCCGGTACTTAAATGCCCTTGGCATGCGCGCACGGAACGGAGCCCTAGTCCCACATGGCGGCGGAGTCCCACAAGTATTCGACGGACGACGACGACGCATTACTGCTCCGGGACCCCGAATTTGAAAATCCGGACCCTTCAGGTATTCAGACTAGTCCGGAACGCGCTTAGTGCACACAGCCTTAACATCGGGTAAATATCACAATCATACCAATCGATATTATCAAAGTACTTTATTTAAATAACTAACAGTTACTTGACCTTATGGTCAAGTTACAAAATATATACCTAAGGCTTAAAACTTATTAAAAGAGAAATAACAAAGAAATGAAAATCAAATAACTTCGTGGCGCCATCCAAAGATACCACAGTAACCTGACCGGGCTCGTGATCCCTAAGTAGACGGGTCCTCTTGGAATTCCTCCTCCGCCGGGCGTAGTCTCCTCTTCAACTGTATTGTAAGTTGAGGCAAGGGTGAGTACTTGGTACTCAAAGAAGTCATGCAATGCAAGCTAATATACTATATGCATGGCTTGGTACAAAGGAATAGCTTAAGGTATATTTGGCAAGAAATGCATTTGACAAGTAATATAAATAGATTCGAAAGCAGTAGAAATAAGTAAAGCGTAAATAACTTTTCAAGAAATTTAATAAACATTTTCCCCATCCTAAACCATATTTCCACCATCTCCATTATTAAACCAATCCAACCTTTCAAACCAAAGTTATTTTTGAGAAAATCTAACCCTTGACTGTAATTCCCGAGCATTGTCCAGATGCGGACTCGGCTATTTAAATAGATTCTAAACTCTCAGAGGTTATGCACTTTACCCACAAGATACCAAACACCACAAAGGCGAAGTTCCCGTAACAAAGCCTTTCTGGAAGCCTCAAACAACACAGGTGGTCCTCTCCTGTCAGGTTTACACCATCCTTCCCTTAGCCAAGGCGGTATGGGACCAACACACTGCTAGATGGGTATCTCGGCCACACGGCCACGATACGCCCCGCACAATCACACAAACTGCAATTGACACCCTGAGGCTCCACAAGTGAGTCCTTAGCGACTTAGTCAACTAGGGCCGCCCCATTCCAGCCATGTGGTTGCAAATATGACCCGATTCAAAGGCTTGCAAGGTTAAGTCCTTAGAGTGACCAGGGCAAGACTACCCAAGAACCAAATCAACATTCCTAATGCCACAAGCTGGCTCCACCTTTGATTACTCTGCCACATGCCCTTGGCCGAAATCGCTTATCAAACCCGCTGATTACCATGCACCACGTGCCATCAACATCACATGATACTTTTCCCCAAAACAGGTTCAATATATCATTGTCAATATTAACATTTGATTGTCCAAAAATCATGTCATGAGCACGTAGAGTGTCTCCAAGCAAGATACTACAACCGGTATAAACCCATGTTGGCAATTTAATAATGTCCAACTAGTAATCCACAACTAGGGTGACAAGGGATCATGGCACATACTTAAATAATCAAGGTGTCATACAAGAAATTGGTATTTATCTAACCCCATGTTTAAACAAAGTATCTTTCTAATTGATCTAGCATGCAATAGTTTAAATCAAAATAGATTTCAAATAGGATCAACATGGTCAAAGCAATAACTTGCCTTCAAAAAGTACTTGCTCTTGGTCTTGAGTTGGATCCTGAGTCAATACTTCTCCTTCGAATCCTTCCGCATTTCAACGTCTACTCAGAGTTGCAAATAGCAATACACAAATAAACAATAGGCAAAAACATCCCAAAACTCCAAATAAAATCCATAAACAGAGAACATAATTTTCTCGATTTTTAGGAACCGAATCGCCAAATTTGGAGTTAAGATTTAAAAGTTATGATTATTTAAAGTTTAAATAATCAATTAAATAATTTTACAGAGAAAAACTTTAGTCCAAAATTAAATAAAATTCATATTTAGTTAGATCTAAATTTTATAAAAATTTAGAAATTTGAATCACTCAAATACGAGTAGAAACGAAAAAGTTAAAAGAGTATGAAGTTTTGAAATTCAAATCAATTATTAAAACGATTTATTAAATCATTTTCTTTTTTTTCGGAAATTAATTATTAAGGCCAAAGATGGACACGTGGCGACTCGATTGGTTCGTCGACGCCAATGGCCCATGGACTTGGTCCACGCTTTCGGCTCAAGTCCACCGTGGACTCTGGCCCACGACTCACGTGAGATCGACATGTGGGCTCACCGGTGACGCTATCGCCGACGTCGTGACTCACCGCGGTGCCGGACATGTGGGGACCCATCGCGGACGCCATGGTGACGCTACTCAGATCGCTGCCGACACGCGGGCCTCGCTGCCGGTCGCGATCACGCGACGCGCTGGGCGGCGCCGGCTTCCTGGACGCTGCTGTGCACACCGTGGCCTGCTGGTTTGAAATCCGACGGCTTAGATTGAGTTTGGCCTCATGTGCTTGGGCGCACGTGGATCGATCGTGGGCCGTTGATCTGATCCAACGGTCGATCCAATCTAACCGGGTGCGCTTCTTGATACGCTGGACAAGAATCTAAGCGTTGGATCTAGATCCAACCGGTTGGGATTAGATCTAGGATTTTCCACACGGGGAAACTCACCGGAGGTGACGTGGTACGATCTGGGCCTTTGGATCTTGATCGGACGGTTGAGTGGAGCTCGGGCTCGATGGCTTCACCAGCGGATTCTGTCGCCGGCCAGAGGGGACGGCGACCACCCAAACTGCAGTTGGGGCGTGCTCCTACGAGATGGATGGTGTCTTCGGTGCCGCCTCGGTTTTCAATCTGGGGTCAATGGCGGCGAGGGATCTGCCGGACGGCGGCGAGGCAAGGACCGTGGCGGGCGCTTCACGCAACTACGGCGAGCGATTCCCGGCGAATCACTGCCGCTAGAGCTTGCCGGTTAGGGCAAGAAGTGCGCGGGTCACGGCGGTCCTCTCGGGTGCGATCCGGGCATTAAATAGCCTCGGCGTCTGCGTGCGGAAAGACGGAGACTGGTTCTTCACGGGCGGCGTTGCGGCGTGAGTCCGGCTCGGACTGCTGAAGACGACGACGCCAGCCCGCCCACGTGGCGCGATCAACGGCCACGATCGCAGCAGCGATCGGATCCGGCGGATCATCGCGAACTCAGACGGCGGATCTCGGTACCGTTGGATCTTGATCCAATCGCTGGGATTGATTAGGTTTAGGAGTGGGTTCGGCCGAGTCACGTGGTTTCTGCCTGACTAACTCGAGTCCACTTGCTCGATCGGATGAAACAGATTTCTGACCGAGTTGATTTTCCAAATGATTTAATATTTAAAATAATTCCCAAGAATTCATTTAATTTAAAAATAGCAAATGACTCGAAAAATTCGAAAATATTTTGGATCATTTTGGACTCAAATAAAATATTTCCAACAAAATTTTATTTGCAAAATTAAATTCCTATAATTATTTCAAAATGGAATAAATTCAAATAAATTCCAAATAAATCCAAATAAATTCAAAATTCCAAAAATTCACCAAAGTGCCAAATCACACATGAATTCAAGAAAAGCAAATTTTGGGGTGTTACAAACCTCTCCTTAATAGAATCTCGCCCCGAGATTCGTGGCTTACTAAAGGAATAGGTTTGGAAACTCTTTCTTCAAATCCTTCTTCAAGCTCCCAAGTCGCTTCGCTTTCTTCATGGTTGCTCCACTCGAACTCTGGCTAAACGGGTTGACTTATTTCTAGTTTCTCGATCCATCGTGTCTAGAATCCTCACGATGCTCCTTATAAGTCAAATCCTCTTTGCAACTCAATCGACTCTAGCGGTGTCTGCTCCTCGTGAACTCGGAGACACTTCTTCAACTGACACATGGAATACGCCATGCACTTCCACTAACGATCGCGTAATTCCAAATGATAAACTTCGCCTGCTCAAAAATCTTAAATGGTCCAACATAACGGGTGCAAGTTTCTTTGGCATGGAACCTCTTAACTCCCCCTAGAGGCGAACTCGAGGTATACAAAGTCTTCTAGTTCAAAACTCAAATCTGGCGACGATTGTCTGATAACTCTTCCGCCGAGATTGGGCTATCTTCAACCTTTCCCTAATCATAGCGACCGTTTCTTCTCTTGAAGAATATCAAAGCCCAAAGACACGGCCACGCTGCCTCATTCCAATTCAATAGTCTGACAGTGGTCGACCATACAAAGGCTCTCAAAAGGTGACATCCGTAAACTAGCCCGAGCAACTATTGTTGTAATCGAACTCAGATACTAAACTTTTTATCCCAAGAGGTAGCATAAGCTAATGCACAAGCTTTCAACATATCCTCCAGACCGTTGACTCTTTCGCCTGCTCCATCCGTGCAGGTGATAAGTCAGACTGGTTCAAACGGGTTCCCATGGCTTCATGCAACTTATTCCAGAACCTTGAGGTAAATTGGGTACCTGTCTGATACAATCCTCTTTGGCACTCCGTGCAAATGCAGATAATCCCGATCATGTACAATTCTCGCTAATTTATCTCCCAGTAAGTGGTCTTCACGGGGATAAATGGGCTACTTTAGTCAAGCGATCCACTATAACCCATATGGAGTCATAACCTCCTTGAGTCTTCGGCAAACCGGTAATGAAATCCATTCCGATTTCCTCCCACTTCCACTCGGTATTTTCGGGCCGTTGTAGCAATCTGCTGTCTCATGCATTGCCTTGACTCTCTGGCATACATCGCACAAGGCAACATGCTCGGCAACTTCACGTTTCATACTCGCCACCGAATCTCTCCTTCAGATCCCTGATACATCTTGGCGCCTCAGGATGAATTGAGTACTTGGAGTCATGGGCTTCTTCCGTAATCGCCTGCTTTAACTCCTTTTGTTAGGCACACAAATGCGATCCTTCATCCACAACGTGCCTTGCTCATCCAACTTGAAGTCCTCCGCTTTGCCTTCCTCCTTGATGGACTTAATCCTCATGGATCTTGTCATCATCCTTCTGCCTTCCTGATCCGATCCTCTAGGGTAGGCTTTTACTTAATGCGGCCAAGAATCCGCTTAGGTACAACCTCAATCTTCATCTTTGGAAATCCTCACGTAACTCATCCCTGACTTGTAGCTAGCAACGCACTCACGGTATGGCTTTTCCGACTCGGAGCATCGGCCTACTACGCTGGCCTTCCCGGGATGGTAATGGATTCAACATTATAGTCCTTGATCAACTCTAACCATCTCCTCGCCTCATATTCAGATCCGATTTGGTGAATATGTACTTAAGGCTCTTATGATCCGTGATATACTTCACATCTGCTTTCCAATCGAGCAGTGACGCCATATCTTCAAAGCATGCACTACGGCAGCTAACTCTAAGTCATGTGTCTGATAATTTTCTCATGCGGCCTCAATCGCTTTGATGCATAAGCGGCGACTTACCTTTCCGCTCGCAGGACAAGACACATCCAAGTCCTTGGCGCGAAGCACAATAAATATCGGCTTTGAGCAACATCCGTAGAACTAACACCGGCTGGACGTCAACGCTTCTTCAGCCTCTGAAATCCTTTCTCACATTCTAAGGCCCATGCAAACTTCTTTCCTTCTTCAAAGAAATTTGCGTAAGAGGTTTCGCACTGTCCCCCCGGCCTTTTCCAAAACTCTCGCCTTAAGTGTTCGTATGCATGTTATCCTCCGCCTTGAGTAGACTAGGATATCGTCTATGAACGACGACAAACTTGTCCAAATATTCCATGAACACCTTATTCATCATATTCATGAAATAAGCCGCATTCGTTGCCCAAAGGACATAATCAGTAAACTCGTGAATGTCCATATCTTGACGAGAATGCGCCTTCTAATATCTTCTCGATCGGATCTTCAATCGATGGTATCCCGATCTCAGATCAATCTTGAGA
The DNA here is from genome assembly GCA_036346355.1 of Rhipidocladum racemiflorum. Classification (NCBI taxonomy): domain Eukaryota; kingdom Viridiplantae; phylum Streptophyta; class Magnoliopsida; order Poales; family Poaceae; genus Rhipidocladum; species Rhipidocladum racemiflorum. Next base: position 42,039,167 of record CM070577.1, on the reverse strand, counting down.
AAACTCCTGGCCTCCTCTCAACCTGATCAAACAAATCATCAATCCCTGGGTAGCGGATACTTATTCTTCACTGGTGACTTTCATTGAGTGCACTGACGGTAGTCAATGCACATCTAACTCCCGAAACTCCTTCTTCTTTGACAAACAAAACTCGGTGCTCCCACGGCGACGAAGCCTTGGCCTGATAAATCCTTTCTCCATTAACTCTTCTAGCTGTTTCTTCATTTCTACCAACTCCTCGGTGGACATCCGATAGGTCTTTGTTACCTGCGTACTGTGCAGTACAAGCTCTATCACAAACTCTATGTCCTCGTCTCACATACAGTGGGTAGATCTTCGGAAAAACATCTGGGTACTCATTCACTATCTTGGGACATCCTCTATGCCGATTGCCTGGCATACGTTAACCATCAATCAGCCCATCTCTAATCGCATGGGCTTGAAATTCCACTTTCTTCCCACACTGCTCTCAACTGAGATAGTCCTTCGCCCACAATCCAATACAGCCTTGTGCTTGGATAACCAATCCATTCCCAATATGACGCTTCTAAGGTCCGGGTCTCCAAAATTATAAGGTTTGCTAGGAACTCTATTCCACCTATCAAGATTCTCACTCGAACATCCTACTTTCTGCTCGAGTTCTAACTGTGGTTTGAACTAAAAGCATGCACTTAAGTCTTGCAATCCTCAAATCATTTCTAGTAGCAAAACCTTGCGAAACAAACGAATGCTAAGCTCCAGAGTCAAACAAATCTGCTATCGTACTGAGTTAACAAGTAACTTACCCAAAGACGACGTCTGTAGCATTCGCAGTTGCATCTGCGGTGACATGGTTGACTCGCCTCTCACCACGGTCCGGGTGTGGCTCTCGGTGTCAGCGCCCTAGCTGGTGGTTCAGGTTGAAACGAATCGGGTCGCCTCGTCTTCTTCGACAACTGGCAAAGTGTCTCTGGCTCGCTGCGCTTGTAGCAGTTGTCTCCCACCGCCTCGTCGATCGCTCGAGTAGCGAAGCGGGGTCGGGTCAAGTAGTTTTGATTGACAGGTCTTGGTGCCGGGATGGTGTCCTTGTTGCATTCTCGTGGTTGGAATCAAGAATTGATTTGGTGCAACTCTCAAGCCGCCATATGCGTTCACTGGCGTGATCCTTACGTTGCATCCTCAAGGCTCTCGTTCTCATCCGGCCTTGCGCTTTGTCCTCAAGAATAAAGTGCCTTATTCACCAACTCTTGGAAATCTGGAAAGGTGTGGGTGATCAATCCTACTTGCAATCCCGAGTTAAGTCCTTTCATAAAACGACTGCCTCGATTTATCCGTCGCTACATCCTCAAAAAGGAGCGCGCTGGCTGTGTGAACTTGTTCAGTAGTCGCCACTTGGTCGATTACCTTGTTTCGTTGCTCAACTCCTCCTTCTTAAGGTCCATGATTCCTCAGTGTACGTGATATCGGCTTAATGCACCGTGAACTCTTCCCAAGTGATATCTTGAGGGTTCTCCTTCGCGGGCACAGGTTCTCCCACCATTCTACAATTGTTCCTTCCAAATGAGAAGCGTAGAGTACCTTCTCATTTCCTATGCATTGAGCTATGTGTAGCTTCCTCTCGATTGATCTTAACCAATCATCGGCCTCCAATGGATTGGCATTCCCGAGAAAGTGGGTGGGTGAGTCCTCATGAACTCCGACAGCCTTGTATTTCGCGTGGCCCCGATTAACTTGATTAGCAGTGGCCTGAGCAAAGGACGTGTTGCATTTGTTGCATCATAGCATGCATCAACCGAGTCTGGCAGCGAAAAGCTCCGAATTCTGCACATCTAGTGGTGGTGCTGTGCTCCTCATTGGGGTTTTCTGTGCGAACCACTTCCATTGCTTCCAAAGTTTCCGGGTGTTCACCATCTGCCGATTTGCTCTAGGTTTAGAGATGAGGGGGAAACAAGAATAGACAAGTAATATGGAACTTATGCGGGGCGAAAGGTGTAACCTTAAGGTCCAACTTTATTATTAATAACTTGGTATGGTCACAATGCCTACAGGGCCTTGCAACACATACTTGCACACTCAAAGAAACAAAGCAAATCCAAATCGAACTAATTTTGGAGTCTAACGCCTAAAGGGTGACTCTTTATTCTATGACTCGACTCATTAAGAAGAGTCTCACTATAGAACCTATGCTCACCATCGAAAACCTCCACTGGCCTGGGCACGGTGTCGTGGCATAAGGCGCCGAAACGATTGCCATGTCCAAAGCAATCGTGTCCTCTCGTGGTAGTCGGAAGCAAAGCTGGTCCTCATCGAGATCTGACTCCTCGGATCCGCTCGTAGCTCAGCATCGGCTCTGGAGTCCGTCCGCATTAAAGTCATCTCCAACTCGCCGATCCTTCGCATAAAAGGTGTGCCACATACTCTTGAGCTTCCCGCCATCTCGTTTCTTCTGTCGTGATCTCCTTATGGCCTTCGTAGCTCCTTGCTTGTATTATCTAGTACATCCTCCTGGCGCATAATAAATCGTGCCAACCGCGTAACCGCGGGCATCCTCATCTCGAATCTCCTTCGGTCAAGAAGGTTATCGCTGCGCTGATGATAACGGAACACCGTGCTCTCCAATTCTCTGGCGAGATACGTAATGTGCCGCATTGCTCGCCGTGATACTTCTTGGATACCCATCTCAGCATTGTAGATCTCCGGCAAAGGCAGTTGTATCGCGATTGCCTGGCCCTTCTTCCTAGCAGTACCTCAATCTTCACATCACAAGCCTTGATCAATCCCGCTTGTCTGATCACTTCTACTTGGTATTGGGGCTTCTCAAAATCCCCAGAGTCTCAGAGATATGCCAAAGTTCTCAGCCATGACTAACTCCCGGATCAACGTAGTTGAACTCTTCCTCCATCTGTCACAAGAGTGCTTTACGTAAGAACTCTAATTTTTTTAAATTGTGACAAGGTAAGGGAATATTCAGCAGAGACAAGAAAAGAGAGAATGGGATAAGTCGAGATGTCATTTCTTGTCTTGACAAATTTTTAGCTTTAGAAAATAGGTTTTATCCTCACTACGACCATTCTAGCTAGGGTTGAGCCTACAAATAACTCCGCTCGATACCTACCTCTGTCGGACTCCCGAATTTGCAAATCCGACCCTCTGTGTATTCAAGCACTAGTCCAGAACGCGCTTAGTGCACACAATCTTAACATCGTAAATATCACAATCATACCAATCGATATTATCAAAGTACTTTATTTAAATAACTAAACAAAAGTTACTTGACCTTATGGTCAAGTTACAAATATATGCTATAAGGCTAAACTTATTAAAAGAGAAATAACAAGAAATGAAAAATCAACAACTATGCGTGGCGCCATCCAAAGATACCAGTAACTGACCGGCTCGCATCCCTAAGTAGACGGTCCTCTTGGAATTCCTCCTCCGGCCGCGTAGTCTCCTTCAACCGTATTGTGTTGAGGCAAGGGTGAGTACTTGGTACTCAAAGAAGTCATGCATGTAATGCAAGCTAATATACTATATGCATGGCTTGGTACAAAGGAATAGCTTAAGGTATATTTTTGCAAGAAACAAAGATTTGACAAGTAATATAAGTAGATTCGGAAGCAAAGAGAAATAAGTAAAGCGTAAATAACTTTTCAAGAAATTTAATAAACATTTTCCCCATCCTAAACCATATTTCCACCATCTCCATTATTAAACCAATCCAACCTTTCAAACCAAAGTTATTTTTGAGAAAATCTAACTCTTGGACTCAGAATTTTTAGCATTGTCCAAAGATCGTGGACTCCTGGCTATTTAAATAGATTCTAAACTCTGCAGAGAGGTTATGCACTTTACCCACAAGATACAAAAACACCACAAAGGCGAAGTTCCCAGAATAAAGCCTTTAAGCCTCAAACAACACGAGGTGGTCCTCTCCTGCTCGTGCTCTACACCATCCCTTCCCTTAGCCAAGGCGGCGCATGGGACCAACACACTGCTAGATGGGTATCTGGCCACACCACGACACGCTCCCCGCACAATCACACAAACGGTGTAATTGACACCTCGAGGCTCCACAAGTGAGTCCTTAGCGACTTAGTCAACTAGGGCCGTCCTGATCTCCAGCCATGTGGTTGCAAATATGACCCGAGCCAAAGGCTTGCAAGGTTAAGTCCTTAGAGTGACCAGGGCAAGACTACCCAAGAACCAAATCAACATTCCCAATGCCACAACCGCCCACCTGATTACTCTTGCCACATGCCCCGGCCGAAATCGTTTATCAAACCCCGCTTGATTACCATGCACCACGTGCCATCAACATCACATGATACTTTTCCCAAAACAGAAGTTCAATATATCATTAAGTCAATATTAACATTTGATTGTCCAAAAATCATGTCATGAGCACGAGTGTCTAAGCAAAGATACTACAAATCGGTCTAAACCCATGTTGGCAATTTAATAATGTCCAACTAGTAATCCTCAACTAGGGTGACAAGGGATCATGGCACATACTTAAATAATCATGGTGTCATACAGGAAATTGGTACTTATCTAACCCCCATGTTTAAACAATGTATCTTTCTTATTGATCTAGCATGCAATAGTTTAAATCAAAATAGATTTCAAATAGGATCAACATGGTCAAAGCACAACTTGCCTTCAAAAAGTACTTGCTCTTGGTCTTGAGTTGGATCCCTGAGTCAATACTTCTCCTTCGAATCCTTCCTAGACTTCAACGCCTACTCGTAAAAGCGTGCAAATAGCAATACACAAATAAACAATAGGCAAAAACATCTCAAAACTCCAAATAAAATCCATAAACAGAGAGAACATAATTTTCTGGATTTTTAGGAACTGGAATCACAAATTTGGAGTTAAGACGAAAAGTTATGATTATTTAAAGTTTAAATAATCAATTAAATAATTTTACAGAGAAAAACTTTAGTCCAAAAATTAAATAAAATTCATATTTAGGTAGATCTCAATTTTATACAAATTTAGAAATTTGAATCACTCAAATCGGAGTTGAAACGCAAAAGTTATAAGCGCTGAAGTTTTGAAATTCAAATCAATTATTAAACCGATTTATTAAATCATTTTCTTTTCGAAATTAATTATTACGCCAAAGATGGACACGCGGGCAAGCACTGGATTGGTCTGGCCGACGCTAACCGTCCATGGACTTGGTCCACGCCGGCTCGGGTCCACTGTGGACTTGGCCCACGACCTCACGTGAGATCGACATGTGGGCTCACCGGGTGACGCTATCGCCGACGCCGATCAGGCCAGCGGTCAGCGGTATGTGGACCCACCGTGATGTCATGGTGACGTCACGGTGCATCGCCGGGCCGACACGCTGCCCCGCGTGCGCTGACTCACGACGCCGCAGCGCGGCGCTTCGGCTTCTGGATGCGTGGCACAATCGTGGCCGTTGGTTTGAAATCCGACGGCCAGATTGAGTTTGGCCTCATGTGCTTGGCGCGACGTGGATCGATCGCGTGGGCCGTTGGATCTTGATCCAACCCGGCCCGATTCCAATCAACCTGGTGCGCTTGATACGCGCGCAACCTAAGCCGCTTGATCTAGATCCACCCGCTGGGATTAGATCTAGGATTTTCCACGGAAACTTCACCGAGGTGACGTGGGCACGATCTGGGCCTTTGATCTTGATCGGACGGTTGAGCTCGTAATGGCGATGGCTTCACTACGAGTTATGCGGCCGCCGTGGCTGAGATTCGGCGACCACCCAAACGGCCATTGGGCGCGTTCGGCGATGGATGGTGTCTTCGGTGCGCCCGCCTCGGGGTTTTCGAACTGGGGTCAATGGCGGCGGAGGCGCTGACGGCGGCAGGCGAGAGCAAGGATCGTGGCGCTTCACGCAACTACTACAGCGATTCCGGCCAACCACGGCGCTAGAGCCTCTGCGGTTAGGGCAAGAAGTGCGCGGTCACGGCGTCCTTGGGGTGCGATCCGGCATTAAATAGCCTCTCAAGGTCGCGAAGACGGAGACCTAGTTCTTCACTTACGCATGGTGCGGCGGCGAGTCCGGCCGAACTCGCCGAAGACGACGACGCTGGGTCGCCCACGTGGCGCGATCAACGCCACGATTGCACGGCGCGATCGATCCGGGCGAGATCTTTCACGGCCGAACTTAAGCGGATCTCACCGCTGGATCTTGATCCAACGGCTGATTGATTAGGTTTAGGAGCGGTTCGAGCCGAGTCACGTGGGCTCGCCTGACTTAACTCGAGTTCGACTCGGGCTCGGTCGGATGAATAGATTGACCGAGTTGATTTTCCAATGATTTAATATTTAAAATAATTCCCGATAATTCATTTAATTGTTAAAAATAGCAAATGACTCGTAAAATTCCGAGAAAAATTCTGGAAAATATTTTGATCATTTTGGACTCAAATAAAATATTTCCAACAAAATTTTATTTTGCAAAATTAAATTCTATAATTATTTCAAAATGGAATAAATTCAAATAAATTCCAAATAAATCCAAATAAATTCGTGAAAATTCCAAAAATTCACCAAAGTGCCAAATCACACATGAATTCAAGAAAGCAAAATTTTGGGTGTTACAACCGGCCCACGTGTCCGATCAATCTACCGATCGCGACGGCGTGAACGGGTCCGGATCGGATCCGATCGAATCGGTGCGGCTTGATTCGATCGTTGGATCTCGATCCAACGGTCGGATCGATTAGGGTTAGGGTCGGGTTGATTGAGTCACGTGGCTCGGGTCGGACTCGAGTCCGACTTCGGAGTTGGTCGATCGGATGAACAAGATCGACCGACTCGATTTTCCAGTGATTTAATATTTAAAATAATTTCCAGTAATTCATTTAATTCAAGAAAAATAGTAAAATACTCAGAAAAATTCTAGAAAAATTCTGGAAAATATTTTGGAACATTTTGGACTCAAATAAAATATTTCCAACAAAATTTTATTTGCAAAGTTAAATTCTTTAATTATTTCAAAATGGAATAAATTCAAACTAAATCCAAATAAATTCCAGAAAATTCCAAAAATACACAAATGTGCAAAATAATATTTAATTTCATGAAAAGCAAAAATTGGGGTGTTACATGATTCGGCTTCTAAAATCCTCTAATCTACAGTTGAACACAAACTATCCCATTCACGTCACAGATTGGTCAGCGTTCAGTAAATCGACCGTAACTTTTAAACGACTGAACGAAACTTAGCATTTTCAATGCCCAATTAAATATAATTTGATTACATACAACTTTCGCAACAGCCGGCCCTCCAAGAAATGCCCCTAACGTGATCTAATTCACGTCCGAAGACCCGTGACCTAATCTGTCCGAGAATAGAACGCATGACATATTTGTAAACCTCCTAAATCCATCTAACCACAGCACCTAAACACCAAATTAAAATATGATCTCCCTCATCTAACTAGCGCTAAAACTCTACAAATGAATCTACAATCACTTACCTCGCTTGAAGAAACCGACGAACGAAGAACTCCTCCTCTCCTTGGTCCAATCCTCCGTCCAATCGCCGGAAACGCCGGGATCGCCGGATCCCGTTGGATGGAAGGCTTCCAACCCATGCAAGAGCAGTGTGGGAAGAGCACTAGGGCCTGCTAGAGGAGGGGAGGGGAGGCGCAAGGGGATGAGGGCGCACGGCTTGGTGGGGAGGGGAAGGGGGGCGTACATCATTGGGGTGGCGGCTAGGTGGGGAGGGATTGGGAGGTGGGGGGCGCACTAGGGTTTGGGGCGCATGGGGGTGGGTTTTGCTGCCCACCTCCTCCCCCACATGGGCCGGGAACCTCCACCTACGGCCCAAATAGATCCCCCAAGGCCCAAGCGAATTCCCCCAAGGCCCAAACTCCCCCGGAAAAGCCCAAACACCCGGAAACGGCCCAAAACACGATATAAACTCGTACCGTAATGCCACATTCTATAATGTCACATTCTCTCCCCCTTAACAAGATTCGACTTCGAATCCGAAGAACGTCAAAAACAAAACAAAGTCCCCAAGGGGCTAAAGACTTCTTTGCAACATAAGACCACTGCACAAAAACTCAAACCGAACCAAACAACAAAAAACTCCCAAAACCAACACTTAGCGAGAAAGAGCTGACTTAGCTCAACTATGCACAGCCTCTCACGGTTCCACCTTTCATTTCAATTCCTAATAACATTTGCAAAAGACAACGCTCCCTAGTATTCTATATTCCGGAGAACTTCCTGAACAAGGACTCCCACAAGAAATTTCCTCAATACGACCTGTAAAAACAGTAACTCTCTTCCGAAGAACAAAAGACCAATATCCAAACTCAACTCTAAATTCCCCCTTTTTTTTCAACTTCATTCACCAAAACCTTAATCTCATTTCTCAACCTGTCTACCATTTACAATTCTTTAAATTTAAGATGACACACTCAAAGCGAGTCACATCTCTTTAGCAACCGCTCAACCACCAAATCACTAATGGTATCTGATTGAATGACTAGGGTCCCCAACGTGAACCCCCAAGAACCAAGAAAACATTGATTCCCAACTCTTCCAATTGATTGACATTTAAATCGGAAGGATCATTACTAAGAAATGCCATCAAAAGCTATAACTCATTAAGGAACAACTTCCTTTCTAAGTCACAAACCATGATACACTTTTATTCCATCCTCTCCCAAGCATATCTCATCCCAGAGACATTTAGCTAAAACAGACGTTCACGACCGGACACCTTACATCAATTACCAACACCGTCTTCACATCCAACGATACTCTCAAAAGATTTGAACCAACATCACAACTTCCATCATGGTCCACCTTTTAAACCACAATCAAAGTTTTACACATGGCCCAAGTTAGAGCCATAACTCACTACCAAATCACAATTGGTGCTTTTCCCAAGAGGGTGTCGCCCTCACAATCTTTTCACACAAAAAACCAAGCCCAAGAGTATAAATCTTTATTATACTCAACAATAACCCATGGACATTCATATTCTCACTCCCATCTATAGAGCAAAAGAAGTACGATTCTTTTGAACCCAAGTAGACCACATACAACAACTCGAACCCAAAGCGCTATCGTTCACTTTTGGAAAGAATTCGACAACATCCAAAGAACATTCATTTTTATTTTTCTAAGCCAAATCGCAAAGGAAACACAAATCTGCTATACATCAGCCAAAATACCAGAAATTATTCATTCTTTCTTTTCATGCTAGAAAGCAATGGAAATCTCGATTCATGACATGAATGCAAACTTTTCAAGAGGACTCCGGATTAGTCATATATCCATATATGACTTTCTCACCGACCTGGCTCAACAACTCTTTTATGATTATATAAATAAACGATGTCATGTTTCCTTTTCACCATTCATTCATCATGTAACTACAATACCGAATAATCATTCACAAAGAGACTTCATTCTCTTTATCACATGATTGAAACACAAATAATATCGATGATTGCGATAATTCATATAAACTATGATGACAGTGCAATTAACAGTAAAACACCACATCGCATCACAACCCAACATCAATTGAAAGCTAAACTTGCAAAACATCGCATTTCAACCCAAAATCAACATTTTAGAAGAGAATAACAATTCTCAAGTCAAACATCTGCACTCACAACCACCACAAATTCTCCCAAAGAGAAAGGGAAACACATTCCCAGAAGAAAACACTTCACCAACAAAATTCACTTATGAAACATTCATAAGATCCACCTTTTGAAGCACTCGAAAACACCACACACATTTACCAAATAAATCCAACTCTAGTCACAATAGAGTTACAAATTAAGTGCTTAACTCAAGGGTTTCCAACACAACCCACCATGTCCCTTTACTCCCTTTAAATATGGTCTCCAAAGATAATTCAGTTGAACGCGAAAGAGCGCGTCCCACTCAAATTCTTTTGGGTGCATATCCCTACTCATGACATAAGCTAAATAAATTTGTGAAAACCAGAGATTGGCATAGCTCAATAACATACATTATTCTGGAATCCATCAACCGATTACTACCAAATCTACTCTTTCATCCTCAGTTTCGACCATCAAAGCCAAGTCCGCAACTTGACCAAAAATGCAACTTAATCAGGTGTAACACCTCGGCATTTATTATGCCCGAATGCTACCAAACAAGTTAAACAACATCTAAATACCACAATTAAACATAAATTCCAGCAAAGGCGCACATGATGAAAACCGAGATTTCGGCAGCATCTCCTTTGTTTTAACATGAAACGAAGGAACAACAACAATATGGCAATATATGGAATAAGAGAGATAACTAAAACAGCAATAATTAACGACTTAGCAACAATATAAGTCTAGTTTCAAACACATAATGTCTCCATGTGTCAACGAATAGTAAGACTCTCATATAGCAAAGCTAAGCCTTAAAGCAATAATCATCACACGCAATTTATTATCAAAACTAAAAGAATGACTTGTGGAATCAAAATGGTGAAGCTACGTGCGGGCGTGTGACTATTTCCCTTCCCCGCATGCCGTTCTCATGGTACCTAAAACAACAAGAAAACACAAGCGTGAGTTCAAAACTCAGCAAGCATATTGCAATGGTACAACAAGATCAATTACATAGCAATAATATCTCACATTATGTAAACTATCTCATTCATGGTCACATATTATCACCATCATCAATATGTATGAAGTGCAATGCGATGCTCATGTCTCCTTTGAAACTCATACCAGTATGGTTGAGTACACACCCGTCGGTGTGCACCCTCTCCCCCCTTCCATCCCGAAGATGGAGGGTGCCTACTCCTCGCTTCCGTTCACCGCGGTGAATGGAATCACGATGTAGGACTTACTCATTGGCTCTCCGGATTAGTCATATCTTTCTCACCGACCTTCCCGGATTAGTTATGACTTTCTCACCGCCCGGGCCATGTAACATGTCATGTATGCAATTATGCCAACATCATATTTAACTCATATATTAACAGAATTTTTTTTTTCTAATAATACATTTTTATTCAAAATGGTAAAAGTATACCATCGAAATTTTTTATTTCAGAAATATCCATCTGTAGCTCGTTGGTAGGGCGACAGAGCTTGTATAGCTGATCTAACGGGCGACAGAGCTTTAATAGCTCATTCAAATGGCGACAGAGCTTCAATAGCTCATTGAAATGGCGACAGAGCTTCTATAGCTCAACCAACAGGCGACAGAGCTTCTATAGCTCAACCATTAGGCTACAGAGCTAAATGTAGCTCTTTGGTTGAGCTACAGATAATTGGATTAGGGTTTTGTGATTTTTGAAGGTCGAAATCGAACGAAATAAATTTCTAAATTTTTGTTAAGCTATAAGGGTTCGTAACATGTAAAAAAAGTATGATGTTGCATGGAAAATTAAATTGTATACATTTAGTTTACATAAAGACTCTTTTATGATTTATGAAAGAGGTATATAAACCATGGCTCCTAAATATCACTTATTCCTAGGGTCTTAGATGTCCAATTTTCAAAAAAATATTTACGAATGAACTGAATTAAATAAACCAAATGGCAATAAGATTCATCTATTTCATGAAACGCAGAATGCTTTTTGGTAGCGCGTGAAATATCGTATTTGAATATATTTTTCTGGAAGAATGAGGCAGATTCAGTCTTTGATATATGGACCACCATATTGTGAGAAAATATTCTATTTACACCTTGCTTTGCATGTAAATTGTAATCGCGCAATAACCATTAGTAATATAGTCTATAACATACGATAACGTGTATGCCTTTTCGGTGGGTATTAGGATATCGTGTTTGAAGGTAATTCGTACAATTTAATTTTTTGTGCGACATCACATTTATTTCTGGATGTTACGAACCCTTATAGCTTAACACAAATTTAGAAATTTATTTCGTTCGATTTGGAGCTTTAAAAATCAGTCCACTTATCTGTAGCCCTTTCATTGAGCTATATTTAGCTCTGTCGCCCTTTCATCGAGCTATATTTACTCTGTAGCTTAATGGTTGAGCTATATTTAAATGTCACCCTTTCATTGAGCTATAGAAGCTTCTGTCGCCCGTTCATTGAGCTACATTTAACTGTCGCCCAACCAACGAGCTACAGAGGTATATTTCTGGAAAAAAAATATTCGATGGTATATTTTTGCAATTTTGAATAAAAAATGTATTATTAAAAAAAAATTCCTATATTAACACATGGCATCATAACATAATAAACATGCTCATCATATCATTGGCAATCATTAAAGCATGGCAAGTGATCATATATCATGTAGTCAATTCCATCTATTCTCAACAAGCAACCTACAAATCGCTATCCATTACAACACACTTGCCTCAACCACGGGCAACGGATTGGCGGGAAGTAGAAGGCACTCCCGGGGTCGCACCACCTGCACATAGGTACCACACACTCACAATCATGTCCATAAAACAGTACGCAAACCCTCATCTACCCCGACCTTGCCAACTACTCGCAAAACCTAAAAACAGAGGTTCTGTTCCGTCAGGACAGCAGCCTTGCAAAAGGCATAACTTGAGTTCTAGGACTCCAAATCAATTAAACGAGCACATCCTCACGTAGCTTAGGAAATTTTCCAACTTTTTCTAGTTATAAGGAAAGACTGATTCGAAATTTAAAGTTGTTTAATCTACAAAATACCGTTATCTATTCCAATCACATCACAGATTTTAACACGCTCGGTAAAACAGCCATAACTTTCAAACGGCTGGGCGGAATTTAACGTTCTTTATATCCACGGAAATATAATGAAATTATCTACAACTTCTTCAACGTCCGTACGGACAGATTCAGAATCTAAATTGACTAAAACTCAAACCCTAGGTTGACTGCTCATGCTGTCCCAAAACATAAACGTGGCAACATCTAGATCTAATCCAATTTACTCAATTCCAGCACCACAAATTGATCTAAAAACTTGATAAACACCATTAGAACAGTACCTAGCCCAACCCCAAGGAATCCCATGGCCATACCTTCGCCCGACGACCGAATTCCCAACGAAACTCCTCCCGGATGGCTCCTCGCTCCAATGGATGGATCCACGAGGTGCAGGGGTGAGGAGGCCACCCTAGGGCAGCAAGGGGGTGGAGGAGAGGTGGTGGAGAGGTGGGGAGGAAAGGGGACAAGGGGGGTGCGCACGGCTCAAGGGGAGGGGAGGCTAGGGCCAAGGGAGGGGGCAGGGCGCCCAAAGGGGTGGTGGGGCGCAAGGGGCAGGGGGAAGGCCTTTTACTAGCCCCCACACCCAATCCTAATCCTAAATGGATTCCCACTCCATCCCACCAAAGCCCACAACCCCCTCTTTTAGGCCCAAACTCCCCCGGGAAGGCCCAAAACCCCGGAAACGGCCCGGAAACGATATTAACCTCCAATACCATATTTCATAATGTTTTTAACCTCATTATTCACTTTTTATAAGGTTACAACACTCCGTGGTGTCACATTCTTCCCCCCTTCAACAGGATTCGACCTCGAATCTAATTCGCACCCAAAACGCAGCCCAGCAAAGCAAAGGATAGCTAGGTCTCACATCACATACCTGAGACGAAAAGCTCGGGATACTTCTCGCGCATGCGAGACTCCAGCTCCCAAGTCGCTTCTCTCTCGGTCTGATGTGACCACAGGACCTTGACAAACTTAAGCGTCCTGTTCTTCATTACTCGCTCCGAAGTCTCCAGAATTTCCACAGGACGGGACTTGAAGGTGAGGTCCTGCTCAAGCACTAGTGGTTCCAATGGAACCACCAACTCCGGATCATGCAAGTATTTCCTCAACATCGAGACATGGAACACATTATGTACACCTTGCATGGATTCCGGTAGCTCCAGACGATAGGCCAGCCTACCAACTCGGGCGATGAGAAAGTCATAACTAATCCGGGAAGGTCGGTGAGAAAGATATGACTAATCCGGAGAGCCAATGAGTAAGTCCTACATCGTGATTCCATTCACCGCGGTGAATGGAAGCGAGGAGTAGGCACCCTCCATCTTCGGGATGGAAGGGGGGAGAGGGTGCACACCGACGGGTGTGTACTCAACCACACCGGTATGAGTTTCCAAGGAGACATGAGCATCGCATTGCACTTCATACATATTGATGATGGTGATAGTATGTGACCATGAATGAGATGGTTTACATGATGTGAGATATTATTGCTATGTAATTGATCTTGTTGTACCATTGCAATATGCTTGCTGAGTTTTGAACTCACGCTTGTGTTTTCTTGTTGTTTTAGGTACCATGAGAACGGTATGCGGGGAAGGGAAATAGTCACACGCCCGCACGTAGCTTCACCATTTTGATTCCACAAGTCATTCTTTTAGTTTTGATAATAAATTGCGTGTGATGATTATTGCTTTAAGGCCTAGCTTTGCTATATGAGAGTCTTACTGTTCGTTGACACATGGAGACATTATGTGTTTGAAACTAGACTTATATTGTTGCTAAGTCATTAATTATTGCTATTTTAGTTATCTCTCTTATTCCATATATTGCCATATTGTTGTTGTTCCTTCGTTTCATGTTAAAACAAAGGAGATGCTGCCGAAATCTCGGTTTTCAGCATGTGCGCCTTTGCTGGAATTTATGTTTAATTGTGGTATTTAGATGTTGTTTAACTTGTTTGGTAGCATTCGGGCATAATAAATGCCGGGATGTTACATCAGGGGAGTTCTATTGCCCGCTAAATAGAACGCCTTAACAAACGGCATGCACTCCCAGGAAATCATACAATCAATCGAATCCGCAAATCTCTCAAAGAAGGTTCCACATGAATCCCACCATTTCTAGTATTCCAATCTCTTAACCATTCAGGATCTTGTACTCACCAAAATCCTGAAAAGTCCAACACCCTTGAACAGAGCTTACAAAAACTGATCTTCTCTTAATTTCCTCTTCTTATTCACATAACCATAACTAGCTGTATAGTCACCAAACCATAATCCAGACCCATCTCATGACAATTAACAAGGAGAACCACGTTCTCACTTCTTTAACCCAAATAACTTATCTATTAATTCAGCATAATATGAGCCATCTCCCACACAATTGTGTATTCCAGTCCTAAACATACCTTCTCAACACTTATTCGGTATAATCAATCGTTATTTTCCGTACAACCCTTAAATCACATATTCAATACCCCTAGTTCGTTCCATCAATAAACTCTTCTAATCATTCGATATGAACTCCAATAGTCATATTCCAACCACGGACCATAGACCAACATTTGTTAAGGAAAAACTGAACCTTTCGTACAGTCACTCCACATTCTCCCATTCTTTGAGTTCACAACAATTAAGTCATTTTTCGATTTACAATTTAATTGACCCCTAAGCAACAAAAGCAAACACTCATCATGTCCCTACACCATCATACTCCCGTGCTTTACACCCTCACCTTGCTATAATAATGTAACACCCCGGCATTTAATATGCCCGAATGCTACCAAACATAGACTAAGCAACCTCTAAATACCACAAATACAAGTAAATTACAGCAAAAGCACGAATGCTAAAAACCAAAATTTCGGCAGCATCTCCTTTGTTTTAACAAGAATTGAAGGAACAACAACAGCATACAAATATATGGCAATATAAGAGGCATCTAAAATAGCAATAATTAATAGCATGACAGCATATAAGTCTAATTCCAAGCATTCAATATCTCCATTAGCCAGACGAACAATAAGACTCTCATATCGCAAAACTAAACCATAAATCAATAAGCATCACACTTAATTTATTATCAAGACTCCAATTGAACGACTGTGGGAACAAATAAGTGAAGCTACGTGGAGAAGTGTGACTATTTCCCTTCCCCGCATGCCGGTCTCATGGTACCTAAAACAACAAGAAAGCACAAGCGTGAGTTCAACACTCAGCAAGTATATTACAATGGTACAAAAGAACAATTACATGGCTACAACAACTCACATCATGTCTATCATCTTATTCATGTTCACGTATCATTATCATCATCATGTATGCAATGCGATGCGATGCACATGTCTCCTGGAAACTCATACCAGTATGGTTGAGTGCACACCCGTCGGTGTGCACCCTCTCTCCCCTTCCATCCCGAAGATGGAGGGTGCCTACTCCTCGCTTCCATTCACCGCGGTGGATGGAATCACGATGTAGGACTTACTCAATGGTGCCCCAGACTAGTCATAACTTTCTCACCGACCTCGCCGGACTAGTTATGACTTCCTCACCGACCTGGCCATGTATCATGCCATGTATGCAAATAGGCCAACATCATATTTAACTTGTACATTAACACATGGCATCACAACATAATAGACCGTAATCATCATATCAATGGCAAACATTAAAGCATGGCATGTGAACACATCATAAATTCAATTGCAACTCATCAAAACTAGCAACCTACAACCCGCTACCCATTCCAATACACTTGCCTCAACCACGGGCGACGGATTGGCGAGAAGTAGAGGGCACTCCCGGGGTCACACCACCTGCACATAGGCACCACACAATCAAAATCATTCCCACAAAACAATACGCAAACACTCTTCTACCCTGACTTCGCAATCTACTGGCACCACCCAAAAACAGAGGTTCTGTCCCGTCGGGACAGCAGACTTGCAACGAGCATAACTAGGGTTCTAAGACTCCGAATCGATTAAACGAGTACATCCTCGTGTATCTTAGGAAATTTCCTAACTTTTTCTAAGTATATGGAAAAACTGATTCGGATTCTAAAGTCGTTTAATCTACAGAATACCGTGATCTGTTCCAATCACGTCATAGTTTTTAACATGCTCGGTAAAATGAGCATAACTTTCAAACGGCTGGGCGTAATTGGACGTTCTTTATGTCCACTGAAAGGTATTGAAATTACCTACAACTTCCTCAACAGGCGTCTGACCAAATGCCGGATCTAAATTGGCGAAAACCAAAACCCTAGGTCGACTGCTCATGCTGCCCGAAACAGAGAAGATGGCAAACTATAGATTCCTTCTAATCTACCCAATTACAGCACCACCAATTGATCTAAAAACATGATATCAACCCTTCGAACAATACCTAGACCAACCCCAAGGATTACCATGGACATACCTTCGCCCGACGAACGAAGAACCAACGGATCTCCTCCCGGTTCGCGCAAACTCCTTCCTCGCTCCAAATCCACCGGATCTCCTCGTCGCGGAGCGCTCCAATGGATGGATCTTCGGGGTGGTGAGGTGGAAAGGCTTACCTAGGGCAGCAAGGGGTGGTGGAGAGGGGAGGGGATGGTGCAAGGGGGAGAGGAGGCGCCCAAAGTGAGGGGTGGCGGCTTGGGTGGTGGGAGGAGGAGGTGGAGTGGCGGCTAGGGTTGTGGGGCGCATGTGGGCAGGGGGGAGGACGCTCCCAAGGAAGGTTATCCTGCCTCCCCCTCCCTCATGGGCCCAAAAATACTCCCACCAAGGCCCAGGACACATCCCCCTTGGGCACGAACTCCCCCGGAGAGGCCCAAACTCCCGAAAACAGCCTGGAAATGCGAATAAACCTCATAGCGTATAGTTTTAACCTCCGATTTCATATTTTATAATGTTTTGACCTCAACATTCACATTTTATAAGATTATGACACTCCGTGGTGTCACATTCTCCCCCCCTTAAACAGGATTCGACCTCGAATCCGAAGAACGCCAAAATCAACAACAAAGTCCCCAAGGGACAAAAGACTTCTTTGCAACACCAAAACATTCACACAAAGACTTAAACCGGAACAAACGACAAGCGAGTTCTCAAAACCAACACTTGGCGAGAAAGTGTTGATTTAGCTCAACAGAGTGCAACCTCTCACGGTTCCACCTTTACTTCCAATTCCCCAATCGAATTCCTCGATTTCACCCATTAAAGGGCTCAATTGAAAATACTACATATGCCTAAAACCTCACATCAATCATTTCATACAATTTTCGCAAACGACAACGCTACCACCAAACACCAATCAAGAACCAAGAAAACACTGGTTCTCAACTCTTGCAATTGGGCACCCTTTAAACCGAGCGGACCATTCTCGAGAAATGCCACCGAACAAAATGACTCACTACAGTACATCTGCCTTTCCGATACACAATCACGCTAACATTTCATCCCATCCACTCCCAGGCAAATCTCATACCTAGAGACAACTAGCTAAGACAATTGCTCACGACAGGGAATTTATCTCCGAATTACCTTCATCTTATCTACCACCCATCGATACTCTCAATACAAAACTGAACAACATCAACAACCTCCATCAAAATCCACCCTTTATACCACTAATGTCCAACACCTAGCACAAGCTAGGACCGTAGAACCTTACCAAACCACCATTGGTGCGTTTCCCAAGAGGGTGTCGCCCTCACAAACTTTTCACGCAACCAACCAAGCCCAAGAGTATACATCCTTAGCATACTCAACCATAAACCATGAACCCCATTGATCCACGAAAACAACTCGAACCCCAAAGCGCTAAAAAAAACCACTTTGGAAAGAATTCGGCAACATTCAATGAGCACTCATTTATTTTCCTAAGCCAAATTGCAAAGGAAACACAAATCTCCTATACCACTGCCAAATTACCATAAGTTATTCATTCTTTCTTTTCATACTAGAAAGCAATGGAAATCTCGATTTATGACATGAATGCACACTTTTCGAGAGCACTCCGGATTAGTCATATATCCATATATGGCTTTCTCACCGCCCTGGTTCAACGACTCAACTATGATTAATTCTACATAAACGATGTCATGTGTTAATGTACAACTTTTTTATGATGTTGGCATGTTTGCATACATGGCATGATACATGGCCTGGGTGGTGAGAAAGTCATAACTAGTCCGGGGAAGGTCGGTGAGAAAGTTATGACTATTCCGGAGAGCCAATGAGTAAGTTCTACATCGTGATTCCATCCACCACGGTGTATGGAAGCGAAGAGTAGGCACCCTCCATCTTCGGGATGGAAGGGGGGAGTGGGTACACACCGACGGGTGCGTACTCAACCATACCGGTATGAGTTTCCAAGGAGACATGAGCATCGCATCGCATTGCATACATAATGATGATGATAATGATATGTGATCATGAATGAGATGATAGACATGATGTGAGTTGTTGTAGCCATGTAATTGTTCTTTTGTACCATTGCAATATACTTGCTGAGTGTTGAACTCACGCTTGTGCTTTCTTGTTGTTTTTAGGTACCATGAGACCGGCATGAGGGCAAGGGGAATAGTCACACCTCTACACCTAGCTTCACTCATTTGTTCCCACAAGTCATTCAATTGGGTCTTGATAATAACTAAGTGTGATGCTTATTGATTTGTGGTTTAGTTTTGCGTTATGAGAGTCTTATTGTTCGTTTGGCTCATGGAGACATTGAATGCTTGGAATTAAACTTATATTGCTGTCATGCCTTTAATTATTGGTATTTTAGATGCCTCTCATTTTGCTATATATTGCTATGCTATTGTTGTTCCTTCATTTCATGTTAAAACAAAGGAGATGCTGCCGAAATTTCGGTATTTAGCATTAGTGCCTTTGTTGTAATTTACTTGTAATTGTGGTATTTAGTGGTTGCTTAGTCTATGTTTGGTAGCATTCGGGCATATTAAATGCCGGGGTGTTACAGTTGGTATCAGAGCGGGTTGTACGTCCTTGGAATGTGTATTTTTAGTGTCATACCTTAGGTTACAACTAAAATGTGATGTGGGATAACTTAGAAACATGGCTTAGGTTTTAACTAAAACTTTGTCATAGGATAGCAACATTAAAACTTGCAAAAATGGAATAAGTAATTTAAAATTTGACACACTTGGTTGCACAGTACGATGGGGTTTTGGTTCATCATTGCATTGCGCTTGATTATTTAATGAAGATTATGTCTATGATGATGTTTGATTTTTGTTCTTGATTATATGATGTTGTGCTTATGTTTATGTGATTGGATGGTTGTCTGTCTGTAGTAGCCATGCCAAGGGGTAGAGGCCGTGATCGCCGTGGCCGTGGAGGCCAGGGGCGAGGTTCTCAGGGAGTTGCTGAGTCTGTAGCTGAGGGTAGTGCTTCGCTCAATGCTCATGGGCTAGCGCAGGAGGAGTTCCCAACGGCACAGTCAAGGGCTGGGGTACCCGCCGCCAATGAGGATTTAGTTCAGGCTCTGCAGAGGGAGGTTCAGGAGTTGCACCGGCGTGATGGAAGCCCTCGCCGTTGTGCCTCCCCGCAAAGGGGTCTTCAGCTTGCTGGCCCCGCTGTGCCGGAGCCGAGGATGAGTCTCTGGGAGTGGATGTCCCTCCGTCTTGACACTTTTGACGGAGCGGGCACGCCGATCCAGTCCGCAGATTGGCTGCGGTACATGGAGCGGTAGTTTGAGGTCCTAGAGTTGACCTCGGTCCAGAGGGCTCGCTTTGTGGCCTTTCAGCTGAAGGGCCAAGCTGATATCTGGTGGGAGGGGGTTCTGGCTGCTAGAGCCCCCGCGCTTGGTCCGGTCACCTGGGAGGACTTTGTGGCTCGCTTCTGAGCCAAGTTCTACCCAGAGTCTTTCCTTGAGCGGATGGAGCATACTCTGATGACTCTTTCCCAGGGAAAGAGGTCGGTGGCAGAGTATGAGGTGGAGTTCAATAGCGTGGTGCGCTTCGTGCCAGCTGTGGCAGCCGACGACAGGGAGAAGGCGAGGAGGTTCCGTAGAGGCCTCAACCAGGAATTCAGAGTTGTCATGGGGGCGACTGTCCCTCGTGACTTCTGCTCCGTGGTGGAGCAGGCGAAGGGCATGGAGCTCGAGTTGGAGCTCTCTAGGGATAGGCAAAACCCGGGTGGTTCAGGGGTTCCTGCGGCCCCAGGCGGGGGCCAGAAGAGGACCTTCGGTGGAGGAGGTGGGTCTTCTCAGCGACCCACCTTGAAGAAGTTCAAGGGGGGATAGGGCTCCTCCTCAGGGGCTAAGACGAGGCCACCCCAGTCGTCTTCCTCGCGAGTGGCTATTCGTCCTATGCCCGGGCAGGGCATGATTTGTTTCAAGTGCGGTGGTGAGCACCGTGCTTCGGAGTGTGGTTGGTCCGGGAGTTGCAACCACTGTGGCAAGCCTGGCCACATGGGGCGAGTCTGCCGGATGAATCCCGGTAGCATCATCAAGTGGGAGATGGTGCCTTCTCCTCCCACTCCAGCGACGTCTTCCAGAGGATCGGTGCACATGATGGCGGCTCCTGCTCCTCAGCCGCCCTTTGTGTGGGCGCCACCAGCAGATTACTGGTGCCCACAGTTGTCTGCTCCTCCTCAGTTGCCTCCTCCACCCCCAGCTTTGTTGGGGCATCAGCCGGGTGTCGGGGCTCCTACTGTCCCGGCGCCACCAGGAGTGTACGCCTTGCTGACCGCCGAGTCAGCCGGGCATCCAGAGGTGGTTTTAGGTACTCTGCTCATGGATTCCGTTGATGCCTTTATTTTGTTTGATTCCGGAGCATCCTACTCCTTTGTGTCGTCTGAGTTTGCTATTAGAGCTAAGTTGGGAGTTCAGCGGATTTCTGAGTCTGTGATAGTCAGTTCTCCTGGGGGTTTGATTGCTAGTTCTTTGGTTTGCCAGGGTTGCACCATTGCCATTGATGATGAGGTTTTCTTTGCCAATCTTATGGTGATCCAGTTGGCTCCTTTTGATGTCATTTTGGGCATGGACTGGTTGCATCAGTACCGTACCAAGATTGTTGTTTCTGGAAGACGGTTACCTTGCAGGCCCCGTTAGGGGTAGAGTTGACTTTTCAGGGTGGTATACCTTCCAGTTCCGTCTTTGCTTTGGCTAGTCTGTTTACTGGTCGCCGTTTGAGGCAGTTGGGTTTCCTCATGGCTATGTCAAAGAAGCCATCTTCCTCAGTTTCCATTGAGGAGATTCCTGTAGTGAAGGAGTTTGTTGATGTGTTCCCTGACGAGTTGCCTAGTTTACCTCCTGTGAGGAATGTGGAGTTTCGTATTGATCTTGTTCGTGGCACTCGACCTATTTCTATCTCTCCATACCGCTTGGTTCGTCCTTTTCAAGACGAGTTGAAAAAGCAGTTGGAGGATCTGTTGGCCAAGGGTTTTATTCGGCGTAGTGTGTCACCTTGGGAGCACCCGTCCTCTTCGTTTCGAAGAAGGATGGAAGTTGGCGTATGTGCATTGATTATCGTGCTCTTAATCAAGTGACAGTTAAGAACAAGTATCCTTTGCCTCGTATTGAGGATCTGTTTGACCAACTGAAGGGAGCAAAGGTGTTCTCCAAGATTGATCTTCAGTCGGGGTACAATCAGATTCGCGTGAGGGAGCATGACATTGAGAAAACTGCTTTCTCCACTAGGTATGGGCATTATGAATTTAAAATTATGTCTTTTGGACTAACTAATGCTCCTGCTATCTTTATGGAGGTGATGAACAGTATGCTACACAAGTACCTTGATGAGTTTGTGGTAGTGTTCATCGATGACATTCTGGTTTACTCTAAATCAGAAGAGGAGCATGAGCGGCATTTGAGGCTTGTGCTGAGTACCTTGAGGGAGAATCAGTTCTTTGCTAAGCTGAAAAAGTGCGAGTTCTAGATTTCAGAAGTGGGTTTTCTTGGCCACATCATCAATCCAGAGGGCATATCTGTAGATCCGAGCAAAGTCTCAGTAGTTTTGGATTGGAAGAGGCCTTCCAATGTCAAAGAGGTGCGTAGTTTCCTTGGGTTGGCTGGCTACTATCGGTGTTTTGTGCAGGATTTCTCTATCATTGCCAAGCCACTTTCGCACCGACTCGAAGGGATGAAATTCCAGTGGACTGCAGAGTGTGAGCACGGTTTCTGCACTTTGAAGGAGAAGTTAGTGACTGCTCCTGTTCTTACCCTTCCCGAGCCTGGGAAGCGCTTCACTATTTATTCTGATGCTTCTCGTTTGGGACTTGGTTGTGTGCTCATGCAAGATGGCAAGGTGATTGCTTATGCATCGAGGCAGCTGAAAAAGCATGAGCAGAACTATCCCACACATGATCTTGAGCTAGCCGCTATGGTGTTTGCATTGAAGATATGGAGGCACTATCTGTATGGTGAGTCTTGTGATATCTTCACTGATCACAAGAGCCTCAAGTACATCTTTACTCAGAAAGATTTGAACTTGAGGCAGAGGAGGTGGCTGGAATTGATAAAGGATTATGACCTCACCATCCAGTACCACCCGAGTAAGGCAAACGTGGTGGCTGACGCTCTAAGTCGCAAGACAATGCCCCCTGTCATTGATTGTCTTGTTGCTGATTTTGAGCGATTGGGAGTCTCCTACTACTTTGCGGGGACCGTGCAATCTGAAACTCAATTGATTCTTGAGTCAGCGATTCCCGAGCGGGTGCGGGAGGCACAGCAGCATGATCATTTGCTCCAGCAGGTGAGGAAACGCCTTGAGGATGGCAAGTCTGGAGACTTTTCCGTTGATGATGTGGGAGCTTTGAGGTTTCAGGGTCGTCTGTGCGTGCCTCAGAAATCCCAAGTGAAAGAGGATATTCTGAGGGAGGCTCATCGCATCCCGTACACGGTCCATCCTGGGGAGACCAAGATGTATAGGGATTTGAAAAAGAATTTCTGGTGGAAAAGGATGAGAGTGGATATTGCCAAGTATGTGGCGTCTTGTGGGATTTATCAGAAGATCAAAGCCGAACACAAGCATCCTACTGGTCTGTTGCAGCCATTGGAGATTCCTGTGTGGCCATGGGATGACATCTCCATGGATTTTGTGGTTGGCCTACCTCGTACTCCACGAGGTAAAGACGCTGTTTGAGTTGTGGTGGACCGTCTCAGCAAGTCCGCGCATTTCATTCCTATCCGTACTACCAATTCAGCAAGCGAGTTGGCTCCCATCTATGTGCGGGAGATTGTGAGACTGCATGGTGTACCCAAGACCATTATCTCTGATCGGGATGCGAAATTTGGTTCAAAATTCTGGGAGAGTTTGCAGAGTGCTTTGGGTACACAGCTTCGCCTTAGTACCGCTTTCCACCCTCATACAGATGGGCAGTCTGAGCGTACCATTCAGACTTTGGAGGACATGCTCAGGGCCTGTGTGATGGCTTGGAAAGGTAGCTGGGAAAATCATTTGCCTTTGGCAGAGTTTGCTTATAATAACAGCTATCATTCCAACATCCGGGCTGCTCCTTATGAGGTACTGTATGGTCGAAAGTGCAGATCGCCGCTTTGTTGGGATGCGGTGGGCGAGAGAGCAGTTCTTGGACCGGATTGGGTTCAGCAGACTATTGATCGCGTGGCGGAGGTACGGTAGAACATTCTTGCAGCGCAGAGCCGACAGAAAAGCTACGCTGATGTGAGGAGGCGAGATTTGGAGTTTGAGGTGGGTGATAGCGTACTCTTGCGAGTATCTCCCACTAAGGGTGTGGTTCGATTTGGCACCAAGGGGAAGCTCAGTCCAAGGTTTGTTGGGCCGTTTCCTATCATAGCTCGAGTCGGTAAGTTGGCTTATTGCTTGGAGCTACCGGAGTCAATGCAAGGAGTGCATAATGTGTTCCATGTCTCGATGTTGAGGAAATACTTGCATGATCCGGAGTTGGTAGTTCCGTTGGAACCTTTAGTGCTTGAGCAGGACCTCACCTTCGAGTCCCGTCCTATGAAAATTCTGGGGACTTCGGAGCGAGTGATGAAGAACTGGACGCTCAAGTTCGTCAAAATCCTGTGGTCACATCAGACCGAGAGAGAAGCGACTTGGGAGCTGGAGTCTCGCATGCACGAGAAGTATCCCGAGCTTTTCGCCTCAGGTATGTGATGTGAAACCTAGCTATCTTTTGCTTTGCTGGGTTGCGTATTGGTGTGTCTTGGATTCGAGGTCGAATCCTGTTGAAGGGGGGAGAATGTGACACCACGGAGTGTCGTAACCTTATATAATGTGAATGTTGAGGTCAAACACATTATGAAATATGGAATTGGAGGTGGAAACCATACGGTATGAGGTTTATTTGCGTTTCCGGGCCGTTTCAGGGAGTTTGGGCCTTTCCGGGGGAGTTTGGGCCTAAGGGAAAGGGTCGTGGGCCTTGGTGGGGAGGAGTTTGAGTCCATTTAGGAGTAGGAGTCCTGTTTGGGGGCCTCCTCCTGCCCATATTATGCACCCCACCCCTGCTTGGTGCGCCCCCACCCCCCCTTGTGTGCCCTAGCCGCCCCCCCAATCCTCCTCCTAGACGCACCCCCACCACCTCTCCCTATTGCGCCACCACCCCTCCACCACCTCTCCACCTCCCTTGCTGCCCCTAGGGGAGTTCTCCACCTCAACACCTCGAAGATCCGTCCATTGGAGCGCTCTGCGACGAGGAGATCCGGTGGATTTGGAGCGAGGAAGGAAATCGCGCGAACCGGGAGGAGATCCGTTGGGTTTTCGTGCGTCGGGCGAAGGTATGGCCATGGTAATCCTTGGGGTTGGTCTAGGTACTATTCTAAGGGTTATTATCATGTTTTTAGATCAATTGGTGGTGCTAGAATTGAGTAGATTAGATAAAATCTAGAAGTTGCCACGTTCTCTGTTTCGGGCAGCATGAGCAGTCGACCTAGGGTTTGGGTTTTCGCCAATTTAGATTCGGATTTTGGTCAGCCGCTTGTTGAAGAAGTTGTAGGTAATTTCAATACCTTTCAGTGGGTATAAAGAACGTCCAATTCCGCCTAGCCGTTTGAAAGTTATGCTCATTTTACCGAACATATTAAAATCTATGACATGATTGGAACAGATCACGGTATTCCGTAGATTAAACCACTTTAGATTCCGAATCAGTCTTTCCATATACTTAGAAAAAGTTAGGAAATTTTCTAAGCTACGCGAGGATGTACTCGTTTATTCGATTCGGAGTTTAGAACCTGAGTTATGCCTTTTGGACGGCTGCTGTCCCGACGGGACATAACCTCTATTTTTGGGCTTTGCGAGTAGTTTGCGATGTCGGGGTAGAAGAGGGTTTGCGTACTATTTTGAGGACATGATTGTGATTGTGTGGTACCTATGTGCAGGTGGTGTGACCCCGGGAGTGCCTTCTACTTCTCGCCAATCCGTCGCCCGTGGTTGAGGCAAGTGTATTGGAATGGGTAGCGGGTTGTAGGTTGCTAGATTTGGTTGAGATTGAAATTGAATATATAATATGTTCACATGCCATGCTTTAATGTTTGCCATTGATATGAAGCGTATGTTTATTATGTTATGATGCCATGTGTTAATGTACAAGTTATTTATGATGTTGGCATGTTTGCATACATGGCATGATACATGGCCCGGGCGGTGAGAAAGTCATAACTAGTCCAGGGAAGATCGGTGAGAAAGTTATGACTATTCTGGAGAGCCAATAAGTAAGTCCTACATTGTGATTCCATCCACCGCGGTGTATGGAAGCGAGGAGTAGGCACCCTCCATCTTCGGGATGGAAGGGGGGAGAGGGTGCACACCGACGGGTGTGTACTCAACCGTACCGGTATGAGTTTCCAAGGAAACATGAGCATCGCATCGCATTGCGTACATAATGATGATGATAATGATATGTGATCATGAATGAGATGATAGACATGATGTGAGTTGTTGTAACCATGTAATTGTTCTTTTGTACCATTGCAATATACTTGCTGAGTGTTGAACTCACGCTTGTGCTTTCTTGTTGTTTTTAGGTACCATGAGACCGGCATGAAGGAAAGGGGAATAGTCACACCTCTACACGTAGCTTCACTCATTTGTTCCCACAAGTCATTCAATTGGGTCTTGATAATAACTAAGTGTGATGCTTATTGATTTGTGGTTTAGTTTTGCGTTATGAGAGTCTTATTGTTCGTTTGGCTCATGGAGACATTGAATGCTTGGAATTAGACTTATATTGCTGTCATGCCTTTAATTATTGCTATTTTAGATGCCTCTCATTTTGCTATATATTGCTATGCTATTGTTGTTCCTTCATTTCATGTAAAGCAAAGGAGATGCTGCCGAAATTTTGGTTTTTAGCATTAGTGCCTTTGCTGTAATTTACTTGTAATTGTGGTATTTAGAGGTTGCTTAGTCTATGTTTGGTATCATTCGGGCATATTAAATGCTGGTGTGTTACAGGGATGGCGCAAGGGGGAGAGGAGGCGCCCAAAGTGGGGGGTGGCGGCTTGGGTGGTGGGAGGAGGAGGTGGAGTGGCGGCTAGGTTTGTGGGGCGCATGTGGGCAGGGGGAGGACGCCCCCAAGGCACGTTATCCTACCTCCCCCTCCCTCATGGGCCCAAAAATCCTCCCACCAAGGCCCACGACACATCCCCCTTGGGCCCGAACTCCCCCAGAGAGGTCCAAACTCCCGAAAACAGCCCGGAAATGCGAATAAACCTCACAGCGTATAGTTTTAACCTCCGATTTCATATTTTATAATGTTTTGACCTCAACATTCACATTTTATAAGATTACGACACTCCATGGTGTCACAAATAATTCCTCAATCAGAATATTCTAGACCTTCTTAATCGGGATCTATACTACAGTTCTCGAACTTCGAATCAATTCCAAGGCTCACCACACTCTGCATAAAACACTAATCAACTTTCACTTAGATCAAATATCATTTCCTTTAATCCTCCTCTATCAACACAAAAAAAAATTAGGTTGTCTTCAAACAACCATTAACCTCACTCTAACCAAAATGGTAGTTACATCATCTCGATGTTCTAACTACACAACACGGACATAAAATTTCTAAACACCCACATGGGTCACCTACCCTTGACAAAAAGGATGCAACCCCAAACTTTAAAGATAACCATAGCTCTTGAACAAGAACGAATACCGATAATTAGTTTCTCCTTTCCAGAAAAGAAAGGAAAACAAAACCCAAACATAATTACAAGAGAGATCAACTCTCAAATTCTCAGACTCTCGTAGCAAAAGCTCTTCCAGTTAAACACCAAACTTCAAACTTCCACGAAAGAAAAGGGTTTTCAAAGATGATTTCCCAAGCAAGTAAAATGACAAGATCAAATACCCATTACTCTTACAAAGACACAAAACCTCAACCCTCATAACCAGGTCTGGCACAACACAACAATAACTCTTTTTAACCTCGGAGGAAGACAACCACAAGAATAAAATGATAACTTTCTCCGTAAAGCAACCAACAAAATCGGGCATCAAAGCCGAACAGGCGACCAAAAGAGATGCAACGCTAAACTTTTCTTCTTTGTCTTCAACCAAAGAAGACAAAACCAAGAACCGCCGAAAGAACAGTCAGGGAAAAATCCAATACCAAACACTTTTCCTTTGACTTCAACCAACTAAGACCAAGAAAACCAACCAAAACCGATCGTCAGAACGGTAAAGAAAATCCGAAAGGGTCTACCATCAACTCTTCCATTTAACTCCAACCAACTTCCTGATCTACGACAGAAAAGACATGCACTCTCCCTCATGAAAGGTTATTCGTCCTTCGGAGATGGCTCTAACCGGCCACACCGACAATCCACAACCTTACTATGAACAAAAAGGTGACCGAAACCCTTTGGCACCACAACCTCACTTAATCACAATAATAAGAACAACTCAATTCTGTGACACTACAGAATGACGGAGTGAGTCATTTCTGATGTCAACGTGACGGTATGATTCATTTGTAGCTTGTTTTTGGGCCTTTCCCGGAGTTTGGGCCCTTCCCGGGGGGACGGGCTTTCCGGGGGAAACTTGGGCTTGGGGGAAGCCTCGTGGGCTTGGGGGACCTCATGGGCCGGAGGTGGGAGGCCTAAGGCCCAAGTGGGGGAAGGATTAGGGCAGCAACCTACTGCCCATGCGCCCAAACCCCTCCCCCATGCGCCTCCCTCCCCCTCTTCTCCACCTAGCCGCCGCCCCCACCCCCTCCTTGCCATGCGCCTCCCGCCCCCTCTTCTCCTTCCTCTTGCGCCTCCCCCACCACCTCCTAGCCGGACCTAGCGTGGTCTCTTGCCCTCTGTTGCTGCCTCTCCATCCCTCTCCATCGATATCCGCGTTGTGAAGGATTTCGACCGGGAGGATCTAAAGATTGGAGGGAGATCGTGGCCGGGAGAGAGAGATGTTCGTCGGTTCATCGTTCGTCGGGCGAAGGTATGGCGATGGGAAATCTTTTGGGTTGGTTTAGGTGCTGATATAGAGGAGGTTTTGGTGCTTTTAGATCGAAAGGTGGTGCTGCAAATTGATAGAACCGATGAAAACTAGAGTTTGCATGGTGTTCTGTTTCGGGCAGATTGGACGTCCGAGCTAGGGTTTGAGTTTTTGCAATTTTAGATTCGTTTTCTAGTCATCCGTATGTTGATAAAGTTGTAGATAATTTCACTACCTTTCAGTGGACACCAAGAATGTGTAATTCCGATTAACCGTTTGAAAGTTATGGCTATTTTATCGAACATGGTCAAAACTGTGACGAGATTGGGACAGATTAGGTTGATCTGAAGATTAGACAATTTTAGAGGCTGAATCAGTTTTTCCCAGTACTTAGAAAAAGCTAGGAAATTTCCTAAGCTTTGATAAAATGTACTCGTTCGTCTAATTTGGAGTGGTTAAGCCCGAGTTATGGCCTTCCGAAGGCTGCTGTCCCATTGGACAGAATCTCTGTTTTTGGGTATTGGGAGTAGATCGCGAAGTTGGTTTCGCTAAGTGTTCTTGTGTGGTCTTGTGTGCATCTGGTTGAGTGTATTGAACCTTTGTGCAGGTGGTGTGACCCCGAGAGTGCCGTTGTCGTCTCGCCACACCGTCTCACGAGGGTAAAGGCAAGTGTATTGTAGTGGTTGTGGCTTAGGGAGCCGTAATGTTTGATAATGAGATGGGTTACACATGTTTTATGATATGATGCCATGATTGACTCTTGCTTGCGACATGATGAAAATGATTTATTATGAGGCTATGCATTAATTAGTTGAGTTTGTGTGCAAGTTGTTTATGTTTATGACATATTTGCATACATGGCATGAGAACTGGCCAGGTCGGTGAGAAAGTCATAACTAGTCCGGTAAGGTCGGTGAGAAAGTTATGACTAATCCGGAGCGCCATTGAGTAAGACCTACCTCGTGATTCCATCCACAGTGGTGAATTGAAGCGAGGAGTAGGCACCCTCCATCTACAGGATGGAAGGGGAAAGAGGGTGCACATCGACGGGTGTGCACCCGGCAATACCGGTATGTGCTTCGAGGAGACATGTGCATTGCATTGCATACATGATGATAATGTGATGTGCACGATGAGATTTGGACATGGTTATGATGTTGAATATGAAATTATGCCATAATTATGATTTTAAGTATGAGATGTAGATATGTTAGCATTGAAACTGTTCTTTTGTCCTATTGCAATATACTTGCTGAGTGATGAACTCACGCTTGTGTTTATGTTGTTTTTCTTAGGTACCATGAAACCGGCATGCAGGAAAAAGGGTTTAACTACACATCTACACGTAGCTCCACACAAATTAGACAGTGTTATCAGTTGGAGTCATGATAATAAAATTAATGCCATAAAACTTGGAGAATTGCTTCCAGGTTCGATCTACTTTGCTTGTTGCGCATCGCCTTTCAAAGTCGATCTACCTTTACCCTTGGATTAGCCTTAATCGGCTAGTCTAGTTATCTCCTTATCGACCCTTAGCCGATCAGTGTCAAGCCGATAGTTGTCGCTATCGGCTGCTTAGATTCACATTTTTCGCTACCTTGTCAATTTCAGGTCAAATTGACTGGCACGCTCTCAAACCTGGCGTTTGTCTTGTGTGTTTGAGGCAAGAAACCATACTTCACGTTTTTTGCGCAAACATATTTTGGCACGCCCGGTGGGACTCGAAAATTGATTATGTCGTCAACTGATAAGCCCGCAGTCGCCGCCGACATCAAGACGGATGCTATAATCACACTTAAGTTAGCCGATTTAACCCCCGAGCAGCGGAAGGAAGTTTAAGACCGGAAGGCAACATTAGAGGAGATGATGTTGCAATGCTTCCAAAAAACATGACGAGGAGGTGTTACTCAAAAGACTGCACTTCCAACAATCAACCCTATCGGCGATTCACCGTCTGACCCGGTAAGCCGATATGCGCCTTCTCAAGCTGATCTATCAAGTATGATCGAGCAATCTGTGCATCACGCACTAATTAATCAGTCATCGGCTCTAGTGTCTACGTTAAAGCCGCTAATAGAAAATAGTGTCAAAACAATCACTCAGGAATTGGCTGTGTCTGGGAACCTGTTAGATCCATTACAGCCTCTCCCAATGTATCCAGTATACTCTCTACCACCCAGTACCAGCACGATAAGTGCATCGGCTCCGACACCTCCCATGATGCCGATCCAGCCTACTGTGTTAAAGCCTAGCTCCCATAGGGGCGGAATGGCACATTACCATGGACATACCGATGGGGCAAAAATAAATATGCCAAGTACGTCCAATGTGCCTACTGCTAGCGGCAACAGTCTATCGGCTTCTCGGCCGATTGAAACAGACCAGATTCCACAGTTCCAAGGGATCGCGACCAGAAACCCAGCCCCACATAGGGTAGTGTCATACATTGAACCTTTTGCACCTATACCCGATACATTGGCTGTTAGGAACCACGATTATGATCAAGCACCAAGGCCCCCTGGGACGCGATTTGGATATCGACCCGAGTTTGCACTCGGGGGGGGGGGCAGGGTATGAATAACGATAACCGGCAAGGTCAGGCTGCACCACAAGCCGACAACGCTAATTGGGCAGAACAAATTGCTGCAGTATTAAGAGAACAATTTGGCCTACAGCCCAAAGGGAGGGTAATCGGCTATAGGAAGCCGTATCCTAATTACATAGATCGAATACCATATCCCCATAACTACAGGATCCCAGACTTTGCCAAATTCTCAGGGGATGACTCTGTTACTATCCTCGAGCACGTTGGACGATTCATGGCCCAATGCGGCGAGGCAGCACAGTCCAACGAGCTAAGAATCAGACTCTTTCCCTTATCCTTATCAGGAGCAGCGTTTACCTGGTTCACCAACCTACCCCCGAATTCGATCCACTTATGGAACGATTTGGAGAGCCGATTCCATGAATACTTCTTCTCTGGGACTATGGAACTAAGAATCTCTGATCTCAGTTCGGTCCGACAAAAATACGGGGAATCAGTCTCTGACTATATTAAGAGATTTAGGGATGTACGGAACAGATGTTTCAGGTTACGCTTTCGATTACCAATTAGCAGATATGGCGTTTCAAGGGCTAATCCCGCCGATAAAAGAAAAATTAGCAGGACAAGAGTTCTCCGATCTAGGCCATCTGCTCCATCGTGTATCGGCACAAGAAAGCCTATATGCTGAAAACAAAGGATTTAAAGATAAATTCAGACTAAATGGTAATGATAAAGCTAAAGTAAACATGGTGGAATACAGTGCGAGCGATACTTCTGAAGATGAGACAGACGTAAATATAACCGAGTGGGCTAGGGGCCCCAAAAAGCCACTCGTTTGCTCATGGCTCAAGCCGACGAAGAATAAAACGGAGGTTAAATATTCCTTCGATGTATCAAAATGCGATAGGATATTTGACTTACTGTTGCAAGAAAAACTTATAAAATTACCAGAAGGGCATGTCATTCCATCGGCCGATGAAATCAAAAAGCAAAGGTATTGTAAGTGGCATCATTCTTTTTCGCATAACACTAATGATTGCAACATTTTTTGCCAACAGATTCAATCGGCTATCGCCGATGGGCGGTTGAAGTTCGCGGAAGAATCGACTATGCAGATAGACATGAATCCTTTCCAAATCAACATGGTCCAATATTCACGAAAGGGGAAAGAACCCATGAAAGAGGACATCAAGCCGACCGAGAAAGTACAAATCACCATCGGCTCAATACAGATTGAAGCCGATTGAAACGGCCAAAATTCGAGGACAGTAAAGCCAAAAGGTGATTTGAAAGTCGTAAGATGGTACAAAGCGGAAAGAACCCCACCAAGAAAAACCAGTTTTAAGACAAGAACAACCTTCTCCCAACTCCTGGAAAAATACGAGAGGATGAGTTACCGACGGCAACGGATAGACAATGTCCGCCGGCCAAGGGTTCATTGGCCGAATAAATACGATCGGCCAGATGGGTTCGACTCTCCAGGCATCGAAGAAGAAGCCCATTGGCAGTGTTCCTTTTGGCGATTTTGCTGGGAGAAAGGGATGACCTTGCCTACCATGTTGACATGCCCCGTGCAACACCCAAACAAGGATCGGCCACATCGGTCGGCCAAGGATAGATTATCTAGACCGGTCCATGACCGGTTGGGATCAGGGAACAGACGACCGGTCCGAGAGAGATTATCAATACTAGAACAAGGCGAATGATCCACAAACCCAAAAGCACCACCTTCCGACACAGCTGATAGATCAGAGTTTGGAAGCGATGTAGGCAGTCTGGCTGGAAAAATCCGAAAGCCGATCGAGCCTAAGCCGAGGTGGTGTCCCTCCGGCCTTAGGAAATCGCAACGTAGGTGCCTCCAAAGGTTGAAGACACAGGAAGAAAGAGCGGCAGAAGAAGAAAGAGAGAGGGATCGGATTTTCAACAGGCTACGGCCGGTGCAAATTATAAAACAAGAATGGAGGAAAAAAGAACAAGTCGACAACGATTCAGATCAGTTGGTCGACTCAGGGTCTCCAATGATCCGAGATGGTACACCACCAATGGACATCAACATGGTGTTCACATTGCCCATAGAGTTCAAAATTGTGGATGAGCCGACCAAAGAGGTATTCGCTCAATTGTGTCTTGGCGCTCAAGATGCTGTATTTGAAAAACCACGGGATCCTCATCGGCATCTAAAGCTGTTGTACCTCAAGGGACATATCAATGGTCGACCAATATCAAGGATGTTGGTCGATGGAGGTGCAACAGTAAACCTGATGCCTTTCAGCACCTTCAAGAAGCTAGGAAAAGCCGATGAAGACTTGATCAAAACCAACATGGTTTTGAATGATTTCACCGGAGACCCTACCGAAGCAAAAGGAGTAATGATGGCTGAACTAACGGTTGGTAACAAGACACTGCTGACTGCATTCTTTGTTATCGAAGCCAAGGGCAATTACAGTGTGCTTCTTGGACGAGATTGGATTCATGCCTATTGCTGCATTCCGTCGACTATGCATCAAAAACTTGTACAATGGAATGATGACGAAGTGGAAGTTGTATCAGCCGACACATCGGCTCACGTCGCCATGGCCAGCCCTGACACAAATTGTCCACACGAAGAAGCCGAGTGTATATCAGGGACGAGTTTGGATAACTATGATTTCATCTGCGTTGAGAAGTCCGGATTGAGGCCGATCAGTGTCAAACCCAATACATTCGATCGGACAAATGAAGTCATTAGGAGATGGAGTCTGAAGCAGTAAAGAAGTTGCAAGAAAAAGCAAGTAGCTATCGGCAAGAAAATTATGAAGAAGCAATTGAAGATTTCGAGGAGGAGAGACGAGGACAAGGTTTCACCTCTGCCGATGAGCTTGAAGAAGTCAATATTGGAGAAGGTTATAGGAAAAGGACAACTTTTGTAAGCGCTAGATTAAACCCAGACTATAAAACAAAGTTGGTCGAGATGCTTAAAAAATACAGAGATTGCTTCGCGTGGGAATACTACGAGATGCCAGGATTAAGCCGACAGCTCGTTGAGCATCGGCTACCCATAAAAGCTGGATATCGGCCATTTAAACAATATCCAAGGTGGTTTAATCCTACATTATATGACGCTATAAAAGAGGAAGTAGAGCGATTATTAGAGGCCAAGTTTATTCGGCCCTGCCGATATGCAGAGTGGGTCTCAAATATCATTCCGGTGAAAAAGAAAAATGGTAAGCTCCGGGTATGTGTAGACTTCAGAGATTTAAACAAAGCCACACCAAAAGATGAGTATCCGATGCCAATAGCCGATATGCTTATCGACGCTGCATCTGGAAACAAAATCATAAGCTTCTTAGACGGGAACGCCGGGTACAATCAAATACTTATGGCCGAAGCCGATATACCCAAAACAGCCTTCAGGTGCCCAGGAGCTTTGGGACTTTACGAATGGACCGTCATGACATTCGGCTTGAAAAACGCAGGGGCTACTTACCAACGTGCTATGAACCATATCTTCCATGATCTAATCGGTCAAACTGTAGAGATTTACATTGACGACATCGTCGTGAAATCAAAAGAAGATTGGCAGCA
Organism: Rhipidocladum racemiflorum; assembly: GCA_036346355.1. Lineage (NCBI taxonomy): Eukaryota > Viridiplantae > Streptophyta > Magnoliopsida > Poales > Poaceae > Rhipidocladum > Rhipidocladum racemiflorum. The sequence continues at coordinate 42,004,020 of CM070577.1, read as the reverse complement.
TTTGGCCGATTTAGAAAAAATGTTTGAAAGCACGAGGGCACATGGGCTGAAAATGAATCCGCTCAAGTCCGCCTTCGGAGTATCGGCTTGGCAATTCCTGGGGTTTACAGTACACGAAAAAGGAATCGAAGTGAATCGAGCCAAAGTTAAAGCCATAGCCGATACTAAACCGCCGACAAATAAGAAAGAGCTGCAGATATTGATCGGCAAAATCAATTATCTGCAACGCTTTATTTCAAATCTGTCCGGCCGGATTCGTGCCTTTACCCCCATTGCTTAAACTAAAAGATAACCAAGAGTTTGTGTGGGGAGCTGATCAACATAAAGCCTTTGAGGATATAAAAGAGTATCTAATGAAACCTCCGGTGCTGATCGCGCCAATAAAGGGCTTACCCTTTAGGTTATACATATCGGCTGAGGAGGAGGCAATAGGAGCAGTTTTGCCACAGGAAGCCGATGGTAAAGAATATACTATATTCTATTTGAGCCGACGACTTCTAGATACCGAAATCAGATACCCCATGGTAGAAAAGTTATGCTTATCACTGTATTTCACATGCACAAAGCTAAGACATTATATGTTGGCGTCAAACTGTATTGTGGTATGCAAAACCGACGTTATTAAATACATACTATCGGCACCAATCCTACGAGGTCGACTCGGGAAATGGGCGTACACCTTAACAGACTTCGACCTGACGTACGAATCAGCTAAAGCAATCAAAGGATAGGCTGTAGCTGACTTCCTTACAGGAAGCAGGACTATGATTGGATTAGTTGATGTCGCCCCTTGGCGTCTGTACTTCGACGGGTCAGTATGCCAGGAGGGCGGAGGCATCGGCATAGTATTGATATCCCCGAAAGAATAGGTTTTCGAGTTCGCGTATCAGCTCAATAGCCGATGCTCAAATAACCAAGCGGAGTATGAGGCATTACTCAGGGGATTGTAGCTACTAGAAAGCGTAGGGGTGAGCAACGTTAGTGCTTATGGAGATTCCTTGCTGATAGTGCAGCAAGTTAGAGGCGATTTCAATGTAACGATGACATGTTGAAAAAGTACTTGCAACAATGCCTACAATTGGTTGGGTCATTCACTACCTTTTCCATTGACCACATTCCCAGAGAGTCGAACGACCAAGCCAACTTGTTGGCACAAAAGCTTTAGGATATAGAGCCAATGGCGCACAATGGATGGGCGAGTTGATCAATAATGCAGTGATGTGCGTCCATACCGACGACTGGAGAACAGAAATAAAGAACTATTTGCTAGACCCTTCTAAGCCGACTGTACGGAAAGTCCGGCAGAAAGTTCTGAAGTATGTAGTAATGGACGATGCCTTGTATTTCCGAACCATGGAAGGTTTACTGCTAAAGTGTTTGGGAACCGAAGAGGCTAAGGTAGCAATGGGTGAGGTCCACGAAGGGATTTGCGGGTCACATCAGTCGGCTCACAAAATGAAATGGATACTAAAGCGAACATGATACTTTTGGCCGACAATGTTGGAAGATTGCTTCAGGTATTACAAACGATGCCAAACATGCCAAAAATTTGGTAACGTACAGTCAGCACCAGCGTCAGCTTTACACCCGAGCATCAAACCTTGGCCGTTTAGAGGATGGGGTATAGATATAATCGGCCAAATTTTCCCAGCATCCAGCAGAGGACATAAGTTTATTCTCGCAGCAACCGATTACTTCTCAAAGTGGGTGGAAGCCATACCGCTCAAAAAGGTCACCAGTACATAACTAATCGGCTTCGTCAACGAACACATCGTCCATCGGTTTGGGATTCCCCAAACGATCACGATCGACCAAGGGACCGTATGCATGTCTCGAGAGTTCAAAGACTTCACGAAAAATCTTGGGATTAAACTTCTTAACTCTTCCCCTTATTATGCTCAGGCCAATGGGCAGGCCGAGTCATCAAACAAAACGTTGATAAAGCTGATAAAAAGAAAAATCGAAGAAAAACCAAGGAACTGGCACTCAACACTATCAGAGGCTTTGTGGGCATATCGGCTTTCTTACCATGGATCGACCAAGTTATCGCCATTCCAGTTGGTGTATGGGAAGGAAGCCGTTCTACCCGTGGAAATCAATATCGGCTCAGCGAGAGTGTTTGAACAAAATAGTTTGACAGCCGATGAATACAGAAATTTGGTGCTTGATAACTTGGACGATTTGGTGGAAATAAGACTAACCATGATAGATCGACTCAAAAGAAATAAGGAAAGAGTCGCTCGAGTATACAACAAAAAGGTTGTGACTAAAACTTTCAACAAAGACGATTTGGTGTGGAAAACATTGTTGCCAATCAGATCTAAGGATAGCCAATTTGGTAAATGGTCTCCGACATGGGAGGGACCCTATAAAATAAGTCGACCGATCGACGGGAACTTGTATATAATCGAAACCCTAGATGGATTCGTACTACCCAAAGCAATCAATGGGAAATATTTAAAGGCATACTACCCTAGCGTGTGGATCGGATCCTGAGTACAGTAAAAGAAACGATTAAGGCCAATTGCAAAATTACGCATAAAATAAGATCGGCTAGACAGCCGATCTGATTACACCAATCCAAAAACAAATAATGTATGCATCACAGTGGCTAGCGGCTGCGTAGTCGATAAGTATCAAGTGTGGCTAAGTGTTTTGAACAAAGTTTACAGCCCCGAACCGGGCAACCTGGCTCCCAAAGCAGATAAGACTGCAGATCCTTTAGCAATTGTCTCCTGGACGTCATCCACAAGCTTCTGGTCCTCCTCCGCATTCCTAGGAACCGGAATGATCTTGGCCGACAATTCCGATACTTTAGCAAAAGTCTCGGCAATGACGCGCTTCTCGCTGGAAAGGGAGTTGGCCGATGCGGCAGCACGCGTTTGGATGTCGGCAAGCTGGTTGGAAGCGGTTGCCAATTGTTCTTCAAGCAGCTTCTTGGCCGACTCAAGGTCTGTGAGTTGGGCCTTCATCGTCTTTAGCTCGGTAACGCCCTCAACATACTTTTGTTTCTTGACCCTAGCGTCGGTTACAAGTTGGTCCAACTCCGTCCTATCGGCTTGTTGTTCTTTCCTTTGGCCGATCCGGGCTCTGGCCGCCACAACCGCTTCCTTCTTGTTGTCCAAAAATGAGACGTCCAAAAGGGCCTTCAGAGCTGCTGGGGGAAGGTCCGTTTGTACTGCTGCCATCGCTGTCCGCAGGGGTTGTGTATCACTAAGGAGTTGTGCTTCCGTTGCATGACTTCATGAAAAAGCTAATTAAGCCTTTCCTGCACGCCAGGCGTAGAAGTAACAGCAGCCGATACAGAGGAGGATGCACTGATGATCTTCTGGATTTCAGCGACATAGTCATCTGCAGCCACAATCTTTGGATCATCCAATTCATCCAAGGAGAAACCTATCAAGTCCGCCGGGTTCGCCACCGACATCAGAGAAGTAGTGGTTTCGGCGGCTGTGGCTGCAGTCGACGGGACAGGTGGTCGAACGGCCGGAGGATCCAGGGCTGGTGACACAGGTGCAGGGGCCGACAGGGTAGGCGCGGTCGCTGAAGGCATTTCTTGAGCATCGGCCAAAGCACCAGCTTCTTGTAGAGGGGAAGTTTGCTGGAAAACAGCAATCCGCATTGAAAGCATAAATACGGGCCGATACAATAAGTACAGGCATCGGGAAAAGGACTAACCGCGGTGGCCGATCTTGTAGGTGAAGACTCAACGGGGTGCCCAGCAGGCTTAGGAGATCGTCTTATGACGACCCTGCAGCCCTTTTTCTTTCCTTTCTCTGCAAATAACAAGCATCAGGATCGGTAGTCAGAAATACGTACTTTTAGATAAAGACACTCATTCTCTGCGCGTTGCTTGGCAAGAGTAGTTAGCGACGGGCTACAGATACCCAAAGTACCCGATGAATAACCTGCGAGAGCAGCCAATTGCTTCTGTCTCTTTGAGCCTTCGTCGGCCGATGAAGCTCGAGCAGTAGCAGCCTTCTTGCTGGTCGATTTCTCTGCGGCTGCCTACGGATGAAAAACAAGATTAGCCGTTGAAAACCATATCTGAGAGAAGCATGTAAAAGACAAAATACCTCTATAGAAGAGTTAGTATAACCAGAGGAACTCGCGCTCGACCCATCAGAAGCCTCTGTCGGCTCATGAAAATCAGGTAGGAATGTGGAGATAATGTCCTGCAGGGTACACCCCGATAGAAGCGACTCCGCCACGTTAGCCCACCATGACGTAAATTGACCTGCCCGACGCGTGTGCAACACAAGGAAGGGTAGGTCTACGACATGGAATTCATCGGCCAGCTCGGTAATAAGCTCGGCAGCAGTAGCATTAGTGACCTTGTTTCTGGGCTCAATTTGATTAAGCAATGGAAAGCAGGGGATCACTTGCCCAAAGCCCAGTTGGCGAGCATATACGGAGGGGTGATAAAATTCATAAGTCAGCTGAAATGTCCTGTTACGGGTACTTAAGCCGACGTGGATAATGCACGGAGAAATCAATAGAGGAAGGAGGTCAAGAGTAGATTGAGGCATCAAGGAGCTATCGACGTTCAGCCGAAGGAAGGAAGGCCAAGGGAAATTGGCTATTTGATTATATGTAAAAAAGTCTTGGCGGCTGAAAGTAGTATGGTTCAGATTCAGGCAGAAAGAAAGATATCTGTGGAATCCAGCCGGAGACATCTTTTGCTCACCAGAATAACACATGATGAACTTCTCACCAGGTGATCGGCTGGGCTGGTTCCTAGGGGTTGCATCCTCAGGATAATCCTCCGTGGGAAAGGCCGATTCTCTCGAAGAGTTAGGGATGATAATATGACCAAAAACATAGTAAAGCCAAACTTGGATGAACCACAAGGGACCCCCAATGTTGTCAACGACATAACGACCATTGCCGGTAAAAAGCCAACTCCGAATAGCGTGCATAATTTGGAATACGGCTCCTAGCAACATCTTTCCCAAAGCTAGCCGACGCCCCTCTACTAACTGTTCAGCTATGAATTGGTAAACTTGGGTTGGCCCTAGAGAAGCTCCACAAGAAAGGAATCGGTCCAGCCACAAGTTGAGAAAAGCAACGTGTTCTTCGTCCAATATCGGGCCGGTTACCATGTTATTATTTTGGATATATTTGTGCCAACCCTCCCCCTTAGAACGGATGAGTTTGTACCTTGGTTTCCCACTGTAAGTCGACACTTGGTCACCGTCAGGCCTAAGGTAGCACAATTCAGCCACGTCTAGGAGGGTTGGGCCGATGGGACGGGTCGGGAAAAAGAAGGCGTTGAAAGAGTCTGACCAAAAATAGCAAGCAGTGGCCACTAAGGATTCGTTGGGCTCTGGGGCGGCCAGAGACAAAGGGAGGCTCTCAGCTATGCCCATCCTTTCCCACTCCACTCTCTTTTGGGCCGATACTCTAATGTACCACGACCTCTATCCCCTGAGAGCTGTTGGCCAAGCCTTGAAACTCTTTCCCTATTCAGTAATAGCATAGCCCGGAGCCTGTAACACCCCAAAATTTTGCTTTTCTTAAATTATTGTGTGATTTGGCACTTTGGTGAATTTTTGGAATTTTCTGGAATTTATTTGGAATTTATTTGAATTTATTCCATTTTGAAATAATTAAAGAATTAAACTTTGCAAATAAAATTTTGTTGGAAATATTTTATTTGAGTCCCAAATACCCTAAAATATTTTCCAGAATTTTTCTGGAATTTTTCTGAGTCTTTTGCTATTTTTAATGAATTAAATGAATTTCTGGGAATTAATTTGAATATTTAATCGCTGGAAAATGCGAGTGGGTTTGTACTGTTCATCCGACCGAGCCCGAGTCAGACTCGAGTCCGAGTCCGACCCGGACCCGATCGAGCCGCGGCTGAGCCCAACCGCGTCGGACGCACCCTAACCCTGTGAACCGTTGGATCAAGATCCAACGGCCCACAAGGTGCCACGTAGCCACGTGCGACCGCACCACTAACCAAAAGAACTCGCTCGATCTCAGCCGTTGGATCGAGATCCAACGGCCGAGATTCACTCGGACCCGACCGAGCCGTATCCGACCCGAACCCGTTCGCCCGCATGATCGTGGCCGTTGATCGCGCCACGTGGACGGCGGCGGTTCATCGTCTCCCTCCGAGTTGCGGCCGGACTCCGCCGCCGCGTAGATCTAGGGTTCCGCCTCGGGCACAAACGCCGAGGCTATTTAAGGCCCGGGTCACACCCCGAGGTCGGCCCTAACCTTGCGCACCCGTAGCCCCTACTCACCAAGGCAGAGCCGCCGCCGTTTAGCCGCGATAGCTCGCCGTAGTTGCGCGCCGCTCCGGCACGGTTTTTGCTTCATCCCGCCATCACCCGCCGTCCCTAGCCATCGTTGAGCCCAGATCAAGAATCCCCAGACCGAGACGCACCCGTGGAGCCAACTCATCTCGCCGGAGGAGCCCCGAAGCGCCACGGGAGTGGTCGTCGTCTCCGTCTCCGGCTGCTGCAGATCCACCGCGTCGCCATCGACCTCGCGAGCTCTATGCGCCGTCCGATCTTGATCGTGCGGTTGAGGTGAGTTCACGTGTTTCCAAACCCGATTAGATCTGGACCGTTGGATCAAGATCCAACGGCCCACGATCACCACGTGCCGTAGTAGTGTTAACGTAGGATTAGATCTGGACCGTCCGATCTAGATCGAACGGCCCACGATCACTGAGTAGTTTTCAACGTGTTAACCCTGGATCTAATCGCGGCCGTTGATTTTCAAATCAACGGACATGATCGCGCCACGTGTCCAGGGAGCCGAACCACCGCGCCACGCGGCGTCTGCGTGGAGTCACCGACACGCCCGCTGCGTGTCGGCCGGACAAAGACTGCGGACGTCACCCATGACATCATCGGTGGGTCCCACCTGTCAAGATCGTGGTTGAGCCCCGCCGACGCCAAAGAATGACGCTACCCGAGGGGACCCACCTCGGCGACACGTGGAGTCGTGGACCGAGTCCACAGTAGACCCGAAGCCGAGCGTGGACCGAGTCCATGGACCGGCCGACGCCGCAGCAGACCAATCGAGGCTGCCACGTGTCCTCGCTGACGCAATAATTAATTTTCGAAAAAGAAAATGATTTATTAATTCGAAATAATGATTTCAGATTTTGTTTCAAACTTCAAACGCTTATAACTTTTGCGTTTCAACTCCGATTTGAGTGATTCAAATTTCTAAATTTGTATAAAATTGAGATCTACCTAAATATGAATTTTATTTAATTTTTGGACTAAATTTTTTCTCTGTAAAATTATTTAATTGATTATTTAAACTTCAAAATGCTATAACTTTTGCATTTTAACTCCGAATTTGACGATTCCAGTTTCTAAAAATTCATAAAATTATGCTCTCTCTGTTTATGGACTTTATTTGGATGTTTGGATGTTTTTTTCTACTATTTTATTCATTGGTTGCTATTTGCACGCTTTACGAGTAGACGTTGAAGTGCTGGAAGGATTCGAAGGAGAAGTATTGACTCAAGATCCAACTCAAGACCAAGAGCAAGTACTTTTTGAAGGCAAGTTGTGCTTTGACCATGTTGATCCTATTTTGAAACCTATTTTGATTTAACCTATTGCATGCTAGTTCAATTAGAAAATACTTTATTTAAATATGGGGGATTAGACAATTTGCTGTATGACACCTTGATTATTTAAATAGGTGCCATGACCCTTGTCACCCTAGTTGTGGATTACTAGTTGGACATTATTAAATTGCCAACATGGGTTTTAGACCGTTGTAGTATACTGCTTAGACCTGCTACGTGCTCACGACATGATTTTGGACAATCAAATGTTAATATTGACTTAATGATATATCGAACCTGTTTTGGAAAGGTATCATGTGATGTTGATGGCACGTGGTGCATGGTAATCAACTGGGGTTTGATAAATAGTTTTTCGACCGGGGCATGTGGCAAGAATAATCAGGTGGGCCAGTTGTGGCATTGGGAACGTTGGTTTGGTTCTTCGGGTAGTCTTGCCCTGGTCACCCTAAGGACTTCACCTTGCAAGCCTTTGAACTGGGTCTAACGTGCAACCACATGTCTGTAATGGGACGGACCTAGTTGACTAAGTTACTAATAACGCACTGTGGGACCTCGGAGGTCAACTACACCCTTTGTGTAAGTTGTACGGGGAGCGTCTGGCCGAGGCCAGTACCCATCTAACGGTTGATTGGCCTAAACTTCGCCTTAGCTAAGGGAAGGGTTAGTGTGCAATAACCGGGGAGGACCACTTGTATTGTTAAAAGTTTCCGAAAGACTTTGTTACGGGAACTCGCCTTTGTGGTGTTTGACTGTATCTTGTGGGTAAAGTGCATAACCTCTGGAGAGTGTAGAATCTATTCGAATAGCCGTGTCCACGGTATTGGACATTGCTCGGGAATTACAGTCAAGGGTTAGATTTTCTCAAAAATAAATTGGACTTGAAAGGTTGGGTTTGGTTTAATAATGATGTTGATGGAAATGTGGACTAGGATGGGAAAGATGTTTATTAAAATCCTTGAAAAGTTATTTATGCTATACTTACTTATACTGCTTTCGAATCTACTTATGCTACTTGTCAAATGCTGTTTACTGCAAATATACCTTGAGCTATTCCTTTGTATCAAGCCATGCATATAGTCTATTAGCCTGCATTCTGTGCATAACTTGCTGAGTACCGAGTACTCACCCTTGCCACAATACAACACCAGTTGAAGAGGAGACTACACCAGCTTTGGAGGAGGAGCTCCAAGAGGATCCGTCTACTTAGGGAGCGAGCCCAGTCAGTTGCCTGTGGTATACTGGATGGCGCCACGAAGTTATTTGATTTTCCGCTGCTATTATTTCTCTCTTAATAAGTTTCGCCCTGCGAGGCGTATATTTGTAACTTGACCATAAGGTCGAGTAACCAGTTTGACTATTTAATTAAAGTACTTTATTAATATCGAGTGGTATGATTGTGATATTTACCGATGTTAAGACTGTGTGCACTAGCGCGTTCCTGGACTAGTGCTGAATACACAGAGGGTCCGGATTTGCAGATTCGGGTCCCGACAGAGGTGGTATCAGAGCCAGGTTGACCGTAGGCTCAACCCTAGCTAGAATGATCGTAGTGAGGTTAAAACCTATTTTCTAAAAACTAAAAATTTGACAAGATAAGAAATGATATCTCGACTTATCCCTTCTCTTTTTCTTGTCTCTTGCTGAATTTTTCCTTACCTTGTCACGATCTAAAAATCCCGAGTTCTTACGTGAGCACTCTTGTGACAGATGGAGGGAGAGTTCAACTACGTCGATCTGGAGGTTGGTCACGCCGCAGAACTTTGGTGTATGCTACAGACTCTTGGAGATTTTGAGAAGCCGCAATACCAAGTGGAAGTGATCAGACAAGCAGGATTGATCAAGGCTTATGACGTGAAGATTGTGGTACCTGCTAGGAAGAAGGGCCCAGGCAATCGCCCGATACACTGCACTGCCAGGAGGTCTACAATGCAGATGGGTATTCAAGAGGCATCACGACGAGCAATGCGGCACATTACCTGTATCTACGCCAGAGAGTTGGAGAGCACGGTGTTCCGTTATCACCCGCGCAGCAATAACCTTCTTGACCCGAAGGCGATTCAGGATGAGAATGCCATGGTTACACAGTTGGCACGACTTGTTGTCGCCCAGGAGGATGTACTCGATGATACAAGCAAGGAGCTACAGAAGGCCCACAAGGAGATCACGACAGAGAAGAACAGATGGCGGGAAGCTCAAGAGTATGTGTCTCACCTTCTGCAAAGGATTGGAGAGTTAGAGACGGCATTGTATGCACCAGAGCCAGAGCCAATGCTCGAGCTGCACGAGCCAGACCCGGAGGAGCCGGAGCTTGAGGAGGACACTGCTTCTTCGACTACCACATATGACACGATTCTTTGGACATGGCAATCGTTTCGCGCTTATGCCGCAAAGACCGCACTCCAGTCGTGGAGGTTTTCTCGATGAGTGAGCGTAGGTTCTATAGTGAGACTCCTTCGCTGAGTCGCGTCATAGAATAAAGAGTCACCCTTTAGGCGTTAGACTCCAGTGTTAAGTTCAATTTGGATTTTCATTGCTTGCTGAGTGTGCAGTATGTGTTGCAGGCCTTTAGGCATTGTAAGCAACCATACCAAGTTATTGATATCATTAGTTAATAAAGTTGGACCTTAAAGCTACACCTTTCGCCCCGCATAAGTTCCATATTACTTGTCTATTCTTGTTTCCCTCTCATCTCTAAAACCTAGAGCAAATCGACAGATGGTGAACACTCGCGGAAACTTTGGAGGCAATGGGAGTGGTTCTCGCCCAACAGAAAACCCCAATGATGGAGCACCAGCACCGCCACTGGATATGCAGAATTTCGGAGCTTTTCTCGCTGCTCAGATTCAGTTGATGCATGCTATGATGCAACAGATGCAACACGTCACTGCTCAGGCCACCGCTAATCAAGTCAATCAGGGACAACGCCAGAATACAAGACTATCAGAGTTCATGAGGACCCATCCACCCACTTTTTCTGGGAATGCCAATCCGTTGGAGGCCGACGACTGGTTAAGGTCAATTGAGAGGAAGCTACACATTGCTCAATGCATAGGAAATGAGAAGGTACTCTACGCTTCTCATCAGTTGGAAGGAACAGCCGCCGAATGGTGGGAGAACTTCTGTGCCACGCAAGTGAACCCTCAGGACATCACCTGGGAGGAGTTCACAGTTGCATTCCGTCAGTATCACGTGCCTGAAGGAATCATGGATCTCAAGAAGGAGGAGTTCAGAGCACTGAAGCAAGGTAATCAGCCAGTGGCCGACTACCTGAACAAGTTCACACAGCTTGCTCGCTACGCACCTGAGGATGTAGCGACAGATAAAGCCAGACAGTCTCGCTTCATGAAGGGACTTAACTCAGGACTACAAGTAGGACTGATCACCCACACCTTTCCAGATTTCCAAGAGTTGGTGAATAAGGCGCTTATTCTTGAGGACAAGCGCAAGGAACTGGATGAGAACAGGAAGCGCAGGATGCAACAGCAGGGATCACGCCAGGGAACGCAACAGCGTCTGAGAGTTGCACCAAATCAGTTTTTCAGATTCCAGCCACAAAATGCAACAAGGACACCGTCACCAGCACCAAGACCCGTCAATCAAAACTATCAGACCCCAGCCCCAGCCAGAAACGCCGCTCCAGCAACAAGAAGGAACAGTGAGACGCTGCTACAACTGCAACGAGCCAGGACACTTTGCCAAAAGTTGTCCAAAGAAGACAGCAGGAGTAACCCCAGTTCGCTTCAACCTGGGACCCACACCAGCTAGGACGCCAGCACCAGAAACCACATCCCAGACTGTGGTAAGAGGCCGAGTCAACCATGTCACTGCAGATGCACTGCAGAATGCTACGGACGTCGTCTTGGGTAAGTTACTTGTTAACTCAAGATTTGCGGCGCTTTGTTTGATTCTCGAGCTTCGTGATTCGCTTGTTTCACAAGGCTTTGCTGCTAGAAATGATTTGGGGATTGCAAGACTTAAATGCATGCTTTTAGTTCAAACCCTGGTTCCGAACTCCGAACGAAAGTAGGATGTTCCAGGGTGAGAATACTAATAGATGGGATAGAGTTCCTAGCGAACCTTATTATTTTGGAGACCCAGACCTTAGATGTTATTTTGGGAATGGATTGGTTATCCAAGCACAAGGCCGTATTGGATTGTGGACGAAGGACTATCTCAGTTGAGAGCCCGTGTGGAAAGAAAGTGGAATTTCAAGCCACTGCAGTTAGAGATGGACAGATGATGGTTAACAGTACCAAGACAATCAGCATAGAGGATGTCTCAGTAGTAAATGAGTACCCAGATGTTTTTCCTGAAGATATACCTGGTATGCCGCCAGACAGGGACATAGAGTTTGTGATAGAGCTTATACCTGGTACAGCGCCGATAGCAAAGTGACCTTATCGGATGTCCACCGAAGAATTGGTAGAGATGAAGAAACAGCTTGAAGAGTTAATGGAGAAAGGATTTATCAGACCGAGTTCGTCACCGTGGGGAGCACCAGTTTTGTTTGTCAAGAAGAAGGACGGGAGTTTCAGGATGTGCATTGACTACCGTGCACTCAATGAAGTCACCGTGAAGAATAAGTACCCGCTACCCAGGATAGATGATTTGTTTGACCAGCTAAGAGGAGCCGGAGTCTTCTCCAAGATTGATCTAAGATCGGGATACCATCAGTTGAAGATCAGATCAGAGGATATTCCGAAAACCGCATTCTCGTCAAGATATGGACATTACGAGTTTACAGTTATGTCCTTTGGTCTGACGAATGCGCCAGCATATTTCATGAATATGATGAATAAGGTGTTCATGGAATATTTGGACAAGTTTGTTGTCGTGTTCATAGATGATATCCTAATCTACTCCAAGACAGAGGATGAACATGCAGAGCACTTGAGGCGAGTTTTGGAAAAGCTGAGGGAACAGCAACTCTTCGCCAAGTTCAGCAAGTGTGATTTTTGGAAGGACAAGGTGGAGTTCCTCGTACATGTAATGACCGCAGAAGGAGTCGCCATTGATCCAAGCAAGGTAGAAGCTGTGTTACATTGGGAGCAGCCGAAGACTGTGACCCAGATCCGGAGTTTCCTTGGAATGGCAGGATACTACCGCCGTTTCATTGAAGGCTTTTCGACAATTGCGAGACCTCTTACGCAATTGCTGAAAAAGGAGAAGAAGTTTGCATGGACGTCAGAATGTGAGAAAGGTTTTCAGAGTCAAGAAGCGATTGACATCAGCGCCGGTGTTAGTTCTACCGGATGTTAATCAAAGCTTTGATATCTATTGTGATGCATCGCGTCAAGGACTTGGATGTGTGCTGATGCAGAACAGAAAGGTTGTTGCTTATGCATCAAGGCAGTTGAGGCCGCATGAGGAGAATTATCCGACGCATGACCTAGAGCTAGCTGCCGTAGTGCATGCCTTGAAGATATGGCGTCACTATCTAATTGGAAACAGATGTGAAGTATACACGGAACATAAGAGTCTTAAGTACATCTTCACCCAATCAGACCTGAACATGAGGCAGAGGAGATGGTTAGAGTTGATCAAGGACTACAATGTTGGAATCCATTACCATCCCGGGAAGGCCAACGTAGTTGCCGATGCCTTGAGTCGGAAAAGCCATACCGTGAGTATGTTGCTGGCCACAAGTCAGGATGAGTTATGTAAGGATTTCCAGAGAATGAAGATTGAGGTGGTACCTAGCGGATTCTTGGCCGCATTAGAAGTAAAGCCTACCCTAGAGGATCAGATCCGAGAAGGACAGAAGGATGATGACAAGATCCGCAGGATTAAGTCCATCAAGGAAGAAGGCAAGGCAGAGGATTTCAAGTTGGATAAGCAAGGCACGTTATGGATGAAGGATCGCATTTGTGTACCGAACAAAAAGGAGCTGAAGCAGTTGATTCTGGAAGAAGCCCATGACTCCAAGTATTCAATTCACCCAGGAAGTGCCAAGATGTATCAGGATTTGAAGGAAAGATTCTGGTGGCCGAGCATGAAGCGTGAAGTTGCCGAGCATGTTGCATTGTGCGACGTATGCCAGAGAGTCAAGGCAATGCATCAGAGACCAGCAGGATCATTGCACCACTAAAATACCTGAGTGGAAGTGGGAGGAAATCGGAATGGATTTCATTACCGGTTTGCCTAAGACTCAAGGAGGTTATGACTCCATATGGGTTATAGTGGATCGCTTGACCAAGGTCGCCCATTTTATCCCCGTGAAGACCACTTACTCGGGAGATAATTTAGCAGAGTTGTATATGATCAGGATTGTCTGTTTGCACGGAGTGCCAAAGAGGATTGTATCGGACAGAGGTACCCAATTTACCTCAAGGTTCTGGAATAAGTTGCATGAAGCCATGGGAACCCGTTTGAACTTCAAGATGACCTATCATCCACGCAGACGGATGGACAGGCCGAAAGAGTCAATCGATTCGAGGATATGTTAAGAGCGTGTGCATTGGCTTATGCTACCTCTTGGGATAAGAGTTTGCCGTATGCCGAGTTCGATTACAACAATAGTTACTGTGCTAGTTTACGGATGTCACCATTTGAGGCATCATATGGTCGACTCGCCGGACGCCATTAAATCGAATGAGACCGCGAGCGCCGTGTCTTCGGGCCTGATATTCTTCAAGAAGTCAAGAGCGATTGCCATGATTAGGGAAAGGTTGAAGATAGCCCAATCACGACAGAAGAGTTATGCTGACAACCGTCGCCGGGATTTGAGTTTTGAACCAGAAGACTATGTATACCTTAGAGTTACGCCTCTCAGGGGAGTTAAGAGGTTCCATGCCAAAGGAAAACTTGCACCCCGTTATGTTGGACCATTTAAGATTTTGAGCCGCAGAGGCGAAGTTGCTTACCAGCTGGAGTTACCGCAGTCATTAGCAGGAGTGCATGACGTGTTCCACGTGTCCCAGTTGAAGAAGTGTCTCCGAGTTCCTGAGGAACAGACACCGCTAGAATCAATTGAGTTGCAAGAAGATTTGACTTACAAGGAGCATCCCGTGAAGATTTTGGACACTATGGATCAAGAGACCAGAAATAAGTCAACCCGCTTCTGTAGAGTTCAGTGGAGCAACCATGCAGAGAGCGAAGCAACTTGGGAGCGCGAAGAGGATTTGAAGAAAGAGTTTCCAAACCTATTATGTAGTAAGCCCTGAATCTCGGGGACGAGATTCTATTAGGGGGGAGGTTTGTAACACCCCAAAATTTTGCTTTTCTTAAATTATTGTGTGATTTGGCACTTTGGTGAATTTTTGGAATTTTCTGGAATTTATTTGGATTTATTTGGAATTTATTTGAATTTATTCCATTTTGAAATAATTAAAGAATTAAACTTTGCAAATAAAATTTTGTTGGAAATATTTTATTTGAGTCCCAAATACCCTAAAATATTTTCCAGAATTTTTCTGAGTCTTTTGCTATTTTTAATGAATTAAATGAATTTCTAGGAATTAATTTGAATATTTAATCGCTGGAAAATGCGAGTGGGTTTGTACTGTTCATCCGACCGAGCCCGAGTCAGACTCGAGTCCGAGTCCGACCCGGACCCGACCGAGCCGCGGCTGAGCCCAACCGCGTCGGACGCATTTCTCCTCGCGGAACCGTTGGATCAAGATCCAACGGCCCACAAGGTGCCACGTAGCCACATGCGACCGCACCACTAACCAAAAGAACTCGCTCGATCTCAGCCGTTGGATCGAGATCCAACGGCCGAGATTCACTCAGACCCGACCGAGCCGTATCCGACCCGAACCCGTTCGCCCGCATGATCATGGCCGTTGATCGCGCCACGTGGACGGCGGCGGTTCATCGTCTCCCTCCGAGTTGCGGTCGGACTCCGCCGCCGCGTAGATCTAGGGTTCCGCCTCGGGCACGAACGCCGAGGCTATTTAAGGCCCGGGTCACACCCCGAGGTCGGCCCTGACCTTGCGCACCCGTAGCCCCTACTCACTAAGGCAGAGCCACCGCCGTTTAGCCGCGATAGCTCGCCGTAGTTGCGCGCCGCTCCGCCACGGATTTTGCTTCATCCCGCCGTCACCCGCCGTCCCTAGCCATCGTTGAGCCCAGATCTAGAATCCCCAGACCGAGACGCACCCGTGGAGCCAACTCATCTCGCCGGAGGAGCCCCGAAGCGCCACGGGAGTGGTCGTCGTCTCCGTCTCCGGCTGCTGCAGCTCCGCCGCGTCGCCATCGACCTCGCGAGCTCTGTGCGCCGTCCGATCTTGATCGTGCGGTTGAGGTGAGTTCACGTGTTTCCAAACCCGATTATATCTGGACCGTTGGATCAAGATCCAACGGCCCATGATCACCACGTGCCGTAGTAGTGTTAACGTAGGATTAGATCTGGACCGTCCGATCTAGATCGAACGGCCCACGATCACCGAGTAGTTTTCAACGTGTTAACCCTGGATCTAATCGCGGCCGTTGATTTTCAAATCAACGGACATGATCGCGCCACGTGTCCAGGGAGCCGAACCACCGCGCCACACGCGGCAGCGTGCGAGTCACCGACAAGCCGGGCCCGCTGCGGTCGGGCCGAAGACCGTGGCGTCACCCATGACGCCATCGGTGGGTCCCACTGTCCAAGACTCGTGGTCGAGCCTCGCCGACGCCAAGAATGACGCTACCCGAGGGGACCCACCTGTCAGCGACACGTGGAGTCGTGGACCGAGTCCACGGTAGACCCGAGCCGAGCGTGGACCGAGTCCATGGACCGGCTGACGTCAGCAGACCAATCAGAGGCTGCCACGTGTCCTCGCTGACGCAATAATTAATTTTCGAAAAAGAAAATGATTTATTAATTCGAAATAATGATTTCAGATTTTGTTTCAAACTTCAAACGCTTATAACTTTTGCGTTTCAACTCCGATTTGAGTGATTCAAATTTCTAAATTTGTATAAAATTGAGATCTACTAAAATATGAATTTTATTTGATTTTTGGACTAAAGTTTTTCTCTGTAAAATTATTTAATTGATTATTTAAACTTCAAAATGCTATAACTTTTGCATTTTAACTCCGAATTTGACGATTCCAGTTTCTAAAAATTCATAAAATTATGCTCTCTCTGTTTATGGACTTTATTTGGATGTTTGGATGTTTTTTTCTACTGTTTTATTCATTGGTTGCTATTTGCACGCTTTACGAGTAGACGTTGAAGTGCCGGAAGGATTCGAAGGAGAAGTATTGACTCAAGATCCAACTCAAGACCAAGAGCAAGTACTTTTTGAAGGCAAGTTGTGCTTTGACCATGTTGATCCTATTTTGAAACCTATTTTGATTTAACCTATTGCATGCTAGTTCAATTAGAAAATACTTTATTTAAATATGGGGGATTAGATAAATACCAATTTGCTGTATGACACCTTGATTATTTAAATAGGTGCCATGACCCTTGTCACCCTAGTTGTGGATTACTAGTTGGACATTATTAAATTGCCAACATGGGTTTTAGACCGTTGTAGTATCGCTTAGACTCACTTCGTGCTCATGACATGATTTTGGACAATCAAATGTTAATATTGACTTAATGATATATTGAACCTGTTTTGGAAAGGTATCATGTGATGTTGATGGCACGTGGTGCATGGTAATCAACTGGGGTTTGATAAATAGTTTTTCGACCGGGGCATGTGGCAAGAATAATCAGGTGGGCCAGTTGTGGTATTGGGAATGTTGGTTTGGTTCTTCGGGTAGTCTTGCCCTGGTCACCCTAAGGACTTCACCTTGCAAGCCTTTGAACTGGGTCTAACGTGCAACCACATGTCTGTAATGGGACGGACCTAGTTGAATAAGTTGCTAATAACGTACCTGTGGGACCTCAGGAGGTCAACTACACCCTTTGTGTAAGTTGTACGGGGAGCGTCTGGCCGAGGCCAGGTACCCATCTAACGGTTGATTGGCCTAAACTTCGCCTTAGCTAAGGGAAGGGTTAGTGTGCAATAACCGGGGAGGACCACTTGTATTGTTAAAAGTTTCCGAAAGACTTTGTTACGGGAACTCGCCTTTGTGGTGTTTGACTGTATCTTGTGGGTAAAGTGCATAACCTCTGCAGAGTGTAGAATCTATTCGAATAGCCGTGTCCGCGGTATTGGACATTGCTCGGGAATTACAGTCAAGGGTTAGATTTTCTCAAAAATAACTTGGACTTGAAAGGTTGGGTTTGGTTTAATAATGATGTTGATGGAAATGTGGACTAGGATGGGAAAGATGTTTATTAAAATCCTTGAAAAGTTATTTATGCTATACTTATTTATACTGCTTTCGAATCTACTTATGCTACTTGTCAAATGCTGTTTACTGCAAATATACCTTGAGCTATTCCTTTGTATCAAGCCATGCATATAGTCTTTTAGCCTGCATTCTGTGCATAACTTGCTGAGTACCAAGTACTCACCCTTGCCACAATACAACACCAGTTGAAGAGGAGACTACACCAGCTTTGGAGGAGGAGCTCCAAGAGGAACCGTCTACTTAGGGAGCGAGCCCAGTCAGTTGCCTGTGGTATACTGGATGGCGCCACGAAGTTATTTGATTTTCCGCTGCTATTATTTCTCTCTTAATAAGTTTCGCCCTGCGAGGCGTATATTTGTAACTTGACCATAAGGTCGAGTAACCAGTTTGACTATTTAATTAAAGTACTTTATTAATATCGAGTGGTATGATTGTGATATTTACCGATGTTAAGACTGTGTGCACTAGCGCGTTCCTGGACTAGTGCTGAATACACAGAGGGTCCGGATTTGCAGATTCGGGTCCCGACAGAGCCGATAGAGGAAGCCTAGGAATCTCATCACTAATAACATTGTCGGCTTCTACGGTCCCTACTGGTCCTAAAAAATACTGGTTATCGCTATTGGGTATCAGGATGAGTACCTGAGAAGCGTCCATCTCGGCCGACTCAAGGAGAAGAGAGGATGGTGAAAGCTCGAAGGAAAGCCGATTTTAGAAGGATCGAGAGCTTGAAAGCGTGAGAATGACCGGAAGGGGACCCGCATATTTATACCGTAGTGAAAAAAAGTGAATAGGCGGGAACAGTTTTCGCATTTAAAGCGCACCGAGATTTTTACGGCGTCATTGAATGAAGCGGTTGCCAAGAATGTACTTCACGAAAAGCCGACGAACAGATTGGTTGATATGATTTTTTGAGTGTTATCTTCCAAAAACGGGGGGCATATGTTTGCACCAAAATTTGGCATGTGGATAATATCAGCCAAATTTGGAATGAAAGGCACGATACAGCTAAAATCTGATTACATCCCATAACCAACATGGATTCGGCTGCTAAAGCGAGGAGAGTTTGATTCGAAACCGATACAGGTTTGGTCGCCGTATCCAAGATGGACTCGGATCAGCTAGAGCGATATAAAAGGGGACGGACCAGGAGGAAAGAAAAAATCAATCAACACACCAACCAACCAATACACTTTGTTTTACGTTTTTCCAGTTTCGTAGCAATTTTTCCTCTGTAAGCCGTCGAGATCAATAAAGAGTTGCGCATCACCAATTTGTTGTTCTTGTCGACTTGATTCCAGGTTCGATCTACTTTGCTTGTTGCGCATCGCCTTTCAAAGTCGATCTACCTTTACCCTTGGATTAGCCTTAATCGGCTAGTCTAGTTATCTCTTTATCGGCCCTTAGCCGATCTGTAGGACCCCGGATCGGCTATCCAGAATCCCCTGTGTATTTCTGTACTAGTCCCAGATCAGTAGCTAGTACACACAGTCAAATAGTGATGAATCAACAACCATATCACGAATACATATAACTAAATAAGAATAACACCAAATAAAAGCAAAGACCTTATGGTCAAGGTTTACCATTACGGCCTTTACAGGCTGAACAACTAAAAAACTGCAGCGGAAGAAGGTAACACCACGTGGTAACCGATCCAGATGCCCACAGGCAATCGAGTGGGGTACGCGTCCTAGTCCTTCGAAGCTCCTTTGACGTCTTTCTCCACTTCTGAGATAGGATTAGAATATAGCACGTGAGTACATAAAGTACTCAGCAAGTCTAGGAAATTATGCACAATGTAGGCTATCCAAGGATGGCTTAATATGGTTCTTTTGCATAAAGCCAAGTTTCATCAAATCATACTTTTTAATAAGTTTCACAAAGCACATTTGAGAAATTCTTTTTAATAATTGAATTATGTAATATTGCAGTGAAGGTTCTAACCACCACTCACTAATATACAGGCTCTATCCGCCACATAACATCTCAACAAGATCAGGGTTCAATCCAATCACATGGCTCTGTCTGCCACGGTTCACAAAATCAGGTTCCTTCCACCTACCTGGCTTTAGCCGCCAGAAGCACACCCGAGAGTTCTAACCACTCCCGGATCCCAAAAACAAACCATTGTTTAGTTTTGAAACCAAAAACCAAAGTCTACCAGTATGAAAGCATTCAGCAAGCTTTGCCTTTGACCGTAGGCACGGCTATTCAAATAGTTTTAACTCTGCAGAGGTGTACAACTTTACCCACAAGACATGATATTCCCTTGATGCCAAGCTATTAGCACACTTCCTTAGGTGTGCCGGCAGGGATATCATGACAAGGCCTTTACAATGTATACGCCTAACTCGACCCACCACGAGGTTTCACCGTTTAGGGTTATATCGACCAAGATGTAAGCCCCTCTTGCGCCGTGTGAGAAAAACAACAACAATGCCTCTATCCGGCGCTCACATTCCACCGTTTGGTGAGTCTAAGTTAGGTTTCTACAAATTATTCTGCCAGGTCGTGCCCACTTTGACATGTGGTTGTACGGTTATGCTTAGAATGGAGACAGTCATCCACCAAATATTATTTCATAAAACTAGGATTGCACTAATTCATCGTCAATAGTAGTTTCCCTTCACACCGATACTAAATTAAATAAATAAACCACACATGTTCTACATTATTCAAAATCCTCCATAAATGATTATCACATAGCTATATCTCCATAATCATCTATTTCTTAATTAGTTCGCTAATAGTAATTCCCAACAAACCCTAATAATCCAACTATCTTTGATTCTCATATTGATATTATTTTATCAAACCAAGAAATCCAATTCAACATGTTATCTACTTGCAATGATCCATCTAATCCATCATGCATACTTCACAATACCATACATCCTCCAAAATTCCCCCAATCCACTATAATGTGAGCCACTACCCCAATCCAACGTCACAATATTCGATGATCACCATTCATAGATCCATTTCATATTACCAACCCTCATATCATCACTAATATTCAACTATTCTCCATTTACCTTCCATACTAGTGGTTCCATCCAAAAAGGTCCTTCAAGCAGTCATTCCTCGAGTCAAAGATTATTTTCCCAAAAACATTTATATTGGTGGATTCCTATACTAGGGCGACAAAGGATCATGTATAACAATATCAAGGAGGTATGAACAATAGGTATTAACTAACGGCCTAACGTCAACATCATCCTTTTATATAATTAGCAATGCAATTTGTAAAATAGTGTAAAACATTTATAAATCATGGGATCAACATGCGTCAAGGAGACTTGCCTCGGTCACAGCGAGAACGGCGAACTCTGGAAGTCCGGCGGCGGGA
This sequence comes from Rhipidocladum racemiflorum, assembly GCA_036346355.1. Lineage (NCBI taxonomy): Eukaryota > Viridiplantae > Streptophyta > Magnoliopsida > Poales > Poaceae > Rhipidocladum > Rhipidocladum racemiflorum. The sequence continues at coordinate 41,982,869 of CM070577.1, read as the reverse complement.
TCGGCGGTAGCGTCGAGGTCCCCGGCTACGCACAAATCGACGCAATAAATAAATAAAAGAAAATAAATAAAATCCAAAAATTATAAAAGTAGTACTGGCAGGTAGATCTTGATTTTAGATTAATTTAGAAATTTGAACGGAGTCAATCGGAGTTCGGACGGAAAAGTTATGAGCTTCCGAAGTTTGGAAAATCAGGAAAATGGAAAACGGGGGAATATTCCCTGGAATATTCCTTTTCTATTTTCTTTTCCTTTTCTGAATTTTGGAAATGGGCTTGTCTATGGAGGGTGGGCCCCACATGTCATTGGGGAGGAGGCTTCTTCTCCAAGCCTTGGTTCTTGCCATGGTGAAGGAAGCCATGGATGAGAGAGAGAAGCTTGGGGGTGTGTGGGTGGGGCGGCCACGGCCAAGGGGCGGGCGGTCGCCAGATGGGAGCTGGCGATGGTGTCTTGGCGGCCAAGCCAGCTGGCCGGCGGCGGCGGCCCGAGCCCAACCATGCCAAGCACAAAGAGCTCCCCACAAAACAGAGAGTGAGCAAAACCCCAGATTTTCCACTCATTTTTGCACGGAATTGACCCAAACAAAAGCATGGATCACGTACATAACTACCTTAGGAATACCTAGGAGGAAGGAATCGAGTTAAATCTCACCGGAGGCGATGAATTTCGCGATGAACGGAGCTCCGGCCGAAAGAACAAAAACCCGAAATTCGCCTCCAAAACTTGATGAAACCTAAAATCGATTGTCGGGTTAGACTCTAGACTCAATCACGGTCACAAGGAACCAAGTGGCACGAAGAATGGCTCACCGGAGAGAGATCTACAAGCAAGAACGCGAAGAACTTCAAAAACGGCGACCCAACTTCTGTTTTCTTGATCTCACGGGCACAAGGGTGGAATAGGCGAAAGGAGGATCACACTCCCAGAACGGGGATTCTTATACGGAGAGAATGGAGGTGGTGGTGCGCCGTTTGGAGTAGAAACGACCGAGTTATGAGCAATAATGTCCACTTTGGTTTTTCTTGAATGCGGCCGTTTCCGGCGAGGTTGGCGGCGAGTGATGGTGGGGAATGGCAAGAGGGCGACGATACAGATCCAACGGAACCGGCGCTTCGCGATTTGGTGTTGATTTGAGGGAGTTATGAGAATTTGAAGAATGCCCTAGCCATTGTTGGATGGATGAAGCTTTCTCTGTTCTTCATGGCTAGAGGAAGGAGATGACACTGTTCATTGACACGTGGCACTCCCTCATTGGCTCCCTTTTACACAAATGATTCGCCCTAGAGAAAAAATTAGGAAAAATGGTCTAAAAATTCCGGAAAAATTCCTAGAGCCATTTTAGAATATTTGGGACCCAATAAAATTGGTTTCGCGGAATTTGGATGAAATTTGTGGAATTAAATATTCGGGCGCGGATCGTTGGCATTAAATAAAAGCCGCGTGAGATAAAATAGGAACGGAGGTCCAAAAATCCGGGGAATGATTCCTAAAATCATTTTGGAATATTTGGGACACGATTGAGGTGGTTTCGGGATTTTTGGAGCATTTCTGGACTCAGGTGAAATTTCGGGTACCGGCGGGAACCGAAAATTCGATTTTTCGGCCGGAGAGGAATTAAATCCTGAATTTGGATAGGAATGGATGCCAGGTTAATATAAACACCAAGAAAACTCCAATTTTTGAATTTACTTTATTTAAATTAGATTTTTCTCCAGAAGGCGAAAACTAGGGCGTTACACGATCAGTGTCAAGCCAATAGTTGTCGCTATCGGCTGCTTAGATTCACGTTTTTCGCTACCTTATCAATTTCAGGTCAAATTGACTGGCACGCTCTCAAACCCGGCGTTTGTCTTGTGTGTCTGAGGCAAGAAACCATACTTCACGTTTTTTTGTGCAAACACACCTATTATTGCTGTTTTAGATGCTTTCTATTATGATTTAACTTGTGATACTTTGTTGTTGCTCCGAATCATGGAAAAACAAAGGAGATGCTGCCGAAATTTTCGATTTTAGCATTTACACCTTTGCTGTAATTTATCTTTATTTGTGGTATTTAGATGTTGTTTAGTCTATGTTTGGTAACATTCAGGCATACTAGATGCCGGGTTGTTACAAATTCATTCCTTTCATGAACATAGCAACATACATTATCAAATGTAGCATTCAACATCAAAGCTCAAATACAGCATTTAAGCATAAAGCAACGATACACATACCTTTTCCTACAGTGCATCAGAGTGTGTGTAACACCCCGGCATCTAGTATGCCCTGGATGCCACCAAACATAGAATAAATAGCAACTAAATACCACAATTAAGATTAAATTACAGCAAGGGCATAAATGCTTTAACCGAAAATTTCGGCAGCATCTCCTTTGTTTTTCCGTGATTAGAAACAATAGCATTAATATAACATCATATAACATAACGGATGGCATCTAAAACAGCAATAACAAGAGATATAGCAACATTTTAAGTCCAAAACAACGAATTCAACCACTTCATGAGTTATGACAAAGCCGATGACATAACCAAGCACACAATTAAGACAATAAACTTATTTTCGCAACTATGAATAGTAAACGGATTGCTGTCTAAGTGATTGAAGTTATGTGAAGGTGTGTTGCTAAGTCCCTTTCCCGCATGCCGGTTTCATGGTACCTAAAAACATCATAAAACACAAGCGTGAATTCATCACTCAACAAAGTGTATTGCAATGGAACAAGAAGACAATTTTCAATACCATCATCACTACATCTCATATTCAACATCATAAACATTTCAAATTCACATTGTATTCATCTCATTAACATCATCATATATGCAATGCAATGCACAAGTCTCTTTGAAGCACATACCGGCATTGCCGAGTGCACACCCGTCGGCGTGCACCCTCTTTCCCCTTCCATCCCGTAGATGGAGGGTGCCTACTCTTACTGACTCGCTCCCATACACCACCGTGGATGGGACTACGAGGTAGGTCTTTCGTGTTCACTACGTGTGAACACAGAGGCCCGCATCAGAATAGGACGCCTCTTCCATTATGAATGCACATATAACATGAACATGTATGAACTTGCATTAATATTTAAAACGACAATTTCATAGCCAATATGTAACCATGTTCATCATATCATAAGTAAATAACAAGCATGGCAAGTTAACACATCATGTACCCATATTGCACCTATGCAAGTCTAATAACCATCCAATACCCAAACCCATCCCAATACACTTGCCTTCAACCGTGAGCGACGGAATGGCGAGAGGTTGAGGGCACTCCCGGGGTCACACCACCTGCACATAGGTTCAATACACTCAAAAATTGCCCACAAAATAGTACAAGAGCGATCATCTACCCCGACTTCGCAACCCACTCATAAAACACGAAAACAGAGAATCTGTCCCATCGGGACAGCGGGCTTCCAACTAGCATAACTTGAGTTCCAAAACTCAAAATCAAGTAAATGAGTACATTTTCTAGAATCTTAGAAAATTTCCTAGCTTTTTCTAAGTATTCGCGAAGACTGAATTGGCATCTAAAATTGTCTAATCTACAGTTGAACACGATCTATCCCAATCTCATCACAGATTTGACAGCGTTTGGTAAAACAGCCATAACTTCTAAACGGCTGGACCGAATTTAACGTTCTTAGTGTCCAATTAAATATAATTCAATTACCTACAACTTTCTCAACATCCGACTGACCAGAAAACGCCTCTAAAATTGCCAAAACGCAAGCCCTAGGTAGGGGTGCAAATCTGCTCGAGGACAGAACGTGGGACAGCATAGCAATTTTCCTAATCCCATCTAGGAACAGCACCTAAACATGGATTTTAGGCATGGAATCCCCCTTCTAACCAGCATCATAACACTACAAATGGATCTACCAACGCTTACCTCCCTCGAAGAACCGTTCGATCGACGAAACCTTCTCCTCTCGGTCCCCTGATCTCCTTTCTCGCGCCAAATCCGCCGGATCCCCTCGTCGCGGAGCTTCCCAATGGTGAGGACAATGGAATGGAGGGGTGTGGCAGCAGGGGATGGGGGTGGATCTCTCCTAGGGTCGGCTAGGGGAGGTGGGGAGGTGTAGGAGGAAGGGGGAAGGGGTGGAGGCACATGGGAGGGGTGGCGGCTAGGAGTGGGAGGTGAGGAGGTGGGGGCACCCTAGGGTTAGGGGGTGTATGGGCAGGCTTTGCTGCCCCCCATCTTCCACACATGGCCCAAGAGCCTACCCCAATGGCCTAAATTGATCCCCCAAGGCCCAAACTCCCCCGGAAAGGCCCAAACACCCAGAAACGGCCCAAAAACATGATATACAGTTGTACAGTGATGCCGAAATCTATAAAATGTGTGTTTGCATGATGTGCCAAAGAAGATCGTGTCTGATCGAGGTTCTCAGTTTACCTCAAGGTTTTGGCAAAAGTTGCATGAAGTTTTGGGCACGAATTTGAACTTCAATACTGCATACCATCCTCAGACCGATGGTCAGACGGAACGAATAAATCAAATATTGGAAGATATGTTGAGAGCTTGTGCTTTGACATACAAAGTTCTTGGGATCAGAATTTGCCCTATGCAGAGTTCTCCTACAACAACAGCTATCAATCGAGTCTGAAGATGGCACCCTTTGAAGCTCTGTACGGGAGAAAGTGCAGGACACCATTGTATTGGAAGGAGACAAAAGGTGGACAGATAATTGGACCTGATATTATGAAAGAAGCTGAAGAGCAAGTTAGACAGATCCGTGAGAATTTGAGGATAGCCCAGTCAAGGCAGAAAAGTTATGCCGACAATCGTCGCCGGGATTTAAGTTTTGCACCTGGTGATCATGTGTATCTGAAGGTTTCGCCTCTCAAGGGAATGTGTCGATTCAGAGTTAGTGGGAAGTTAGCGCCTCGCTACATTGGTCCATTTCCAGTGGTTGCCCAAAGAGGAGAAGTCGCGTACAAGTTAGAATTGCCTTCTCATCTGTCAGGAGTACATGATGTCTTTCATGTGTCTCAGTTGAAGAAATGTCTCAGAGTACCCAAGCACCAGATGCCGTATGAAGTGTTGGAGTTAAAAGAAGACCTGTCGTATCCGGAGTACCCTGTCAAAATTTTGGATGAAGCCGAGCGTCGAACCCGGAGCCGTGTGATCAAGTTTTGCAAGGTTCAGTGGAGCAACCATTCTAAGAAGGAAGCTACCTGGGAGCGAGAAGAGGATCTTCGAGCAGAGTTTCCCGATCTTTTTCTTTCTCCGTCCGAATCTCGGGGACGAGATTCTCTCTAAGGGGGATAGGTTTGTAACATCCTCAATTTCGGTCTGCTGCCAAAATTTAATTTAAATTAACTAAATTCAAAATTTGGATTTTTCCTTGGTGTTTAATTTAACCTGGCATCCTTATCCGTCCAAAATCGGAATTCAATTCCCCTCCGTTCGAAAAATCAAATTTCCAAATTCCCGTTCGTACCTGAAATTCCGCCAGAGTTCGAAAATACTCCAAAAATCCCAGAACCTATTGCAGTAGGCTCCAAATATTCTAAAAACATTTTGGGATTTTTCCCAAGATTTATGGAGGCTCTCTGGCATTTTATCTCGCGCGGCTTTTTTTTAATGCCCGCTATTCGCCCAGAATATTCTAAACTACAAATTTCATCCAAATTCCGCGAAACCAATTTTATTGGGTTTCAAATATTTCCTAATGGTTCTAGGATTTTTTCCGGAATTTTTAGACCATTTTTGCTAATTTTTCTCCCGCACGAATCATTTCACTTAACCCCGGCCAATAGGAAGCCGCCACGTGTGCACGCACTGTTCATCTTCAAGCTCCCATCGTGGGAATGTCCAGAGAAAACGATTTCTCTTCCCATGCATGGCAATGTGATCTTTAATCCCTCATAACTCCTTCATTATTGCACCAAATCCATCATGGTCAGATCCGTTGGCTTCATGACGGCAAGACCTTTCCATTCCCCATGATCATTAGCCCCAAATCTCGCCGAAAACCGCCGCATTAAGGAAAAACCAAAATGGTCTTTAATGGCAATAGCTCGTCCGTTTCTTCACTAAACGGCGCACCACCACATCTCAAATCTCCGTATTAGAGTGCTCTTCCCAGTGGTAGCACTTCCCCTTTGCCTCTCCAATTCATTTGTCCGCTAGATTGAGAAAACGGACGAGGAACGTCGTTTTTCGTGTTCTGTGTGTTCTTCATCATATCTTCCATTCCGGTGAGTCAAACTCAATTCCGGTTATTTCCTTGTGAGCGTGTGGATGTCTAGAGCTTAACCCTTCAATCAATTTTAGGATTCCTCAAGTGTGGACGACGAATTTCGTGGTTGAATCGTGTTGGCCGAACCTCCGTTCGTCGCCGAATTCATCGTCTCCGGTAATCCTCTTCAAAATCCGACACCACCATTGGATTCGCGTCGTCGAGACCTTTCCGGGGCTTACCTTCTTCCATCCCGCCACCCCTTCCATTGCAAAGTCAATTTTTTCAAACCCTAGGTTGAGTGACCTCTGTTCTGGAGGCAAAAATCGTGATTTTACTGTAGCTACAGTAACTTTTCTCTTTTTTCTTGATTTTCCATCATTTTCCAACTTCGAACGCTTATATCTTTTGCGTCCAAACTCCGATTCACTCCGTTCAAGTTCTTAAATTCATCTAAATTCAAAATCTACCTGCTAGTATAGGTTTTGTAATTTTTGGATTTTATTTATTTTATTGTTAGTTATTCGTTGTACCGTTTTGCGCCGAGTCCGCCGACCCCGCGGCCGGACTTCAAGAGTTCGACATCCTCGCTGCAACTGAAGGCAAGTCACTTGACACATTTTGATCCCATGTTTGCAAATGTGTTTACAATGCATTATAAACATGCATCGCTATATTTATCATCGTATGTCAAATATAGACTGTTAGTTATTCCGAATTGTGATCACCTCCTTGATTATTGATACCCATGCTTAATTGTAACCCTAGGACCCTTTGATATGTCATGTATATCTTATATTGTGACTTTTGTTGGTTAGAACGGTAGATATGCTTAGTACCCGAATTGATGAAAATGACCCATGGGTGGGATTATACAAAAGTTATGATTTAAAAGGTGATTTAAGGATTATTACAAAGTATTTGGTACTGTTTTTCCTAAATAAAAAGAAAAAGAAAAAGGATTTGGACTTGGGCGGATTGGAATGTCGGGTGGGTGCGGATTGAGCACTAGTTTCCAATGTGCAAGTACTGCCCCAAGTCAATTAAGGACCGACGCTTATGACTGTCCATTTTGAGCATAACTGTACTACCACATGTCTATAATGGTACGACCTGGCTAAATAATTTGTAGAAACCTAACTTAGACTCATCAGATGGGGGAATGTGAGTGCCGGATAGAGGCAAGACTGTTTTTCTCACACGGCACAAGAGGGGGCTTCTGTACTGGGTGGATAGAACCCTAACAGCGGTGAAACCTCAGCGGGTGGGTCGGGTTAGGCGTATACATTGTAAAGGCTTTGTCATGATCTCTCTGTTGGCACACCAAAAGAAGTGTGTTAATCCGGAGGCATCAAGAGAATATCATGTATTGTGGGTAAAGCAGTACACCCCTGCAGAGTTAAAACTTGTAACACCACGGCATTTAATATGCACGAATGCTACCAAACATAGACTAAGCAACCTCTAAATACTACAAATACAAGTAAATTACAGCAAAGGCATGAATGCTAAAAACCAAAATTTCGGCAGCGTCTCCTTTGTTTTAACAAGAATTGAAGGAACAACAACAGCATAGCAATATATGGCAATATAAGAGGCATCTAGAATAGCAATATTTAAATGCATGACAGCAATATAAGTCTAAATCCAAGCATTCAATGTCTCCATGAGCCAAACGAACAATAAGACTCTCATATCGCAAAACTAAACCATAAATCAATAAGCATCACACTTAGTTTATTATCAAAACCCAATTGAATGACTTGTGGGAACAAATGAGTGAAGCTACGTGTAGAAGTATGACTATTTCCCTTTCCCGCATGCCGGTCTCATGGTACCTAAAACAACAAGAAAGCACAAGCGTGAGTTCAACACTCAACAAGCATATTGCAATGGTACAAAAGAACAATTACATGGCTACAACAAATCACATCATGTATATCATCTCATTCAGGATCACATATCATTATCATCATCATTATGTATACAATGCGATGTGATGCACATGCCTCCTTGGAAACTCATACTGGTATGGTTGAGTACACACCCGTCGGTGTGCACCCTCTCCCCCCTTCCATCCTGAAGATGGAGGGTGCCTACTCCTCGCTTCCATACACCGCGGTGGATGGAATCAAGATGTAGGACTTACTCATTGGCTCTTCGGAATAGTCATAACTTTCTCACCGACCTTCCCCGGACTAGTTATGACTTTCTCACCGCCCGGGCCATATATCATGCCATGTATGCAAACATGCCAACATCATAAATAACTTGTACATTAACACATGGCATCATAACATAATAAGCATATTCATCATATCATTGGCAATCATTGAGGCATGGCATGTGAACATATCATATATTCAATTTTCAATCTCAACCAATCTAGCAAACTACAACCCGCTACCCATTCCAATACACTTGCCTCAACCACGAGCGACGGATTGGCGAGAAGTAGAAGGCACTCCCGGGGTCACACCACCTATACATAGGTACCACACACGCACAATCATGTCCACAAAACAGTACGCAAACATTCTTCTACCCCGACATCACAAACTACTCGCAAAACCCAAAAACAGAGGTTCTGTCCCGTCGGGACAGCAGACTTGCAACGAGCATAACTCGGATTCTAAAACTCGGAATTGATTAAACGAGTACATCATCGCATAGCTTATGAAATTTCCTAACTTTTTCTAAGTATACGGAAAAACTGATTCGGACTCTAAAGTGGTTTAATCTACAGAATACCGTGATCTGCTCCAGTCACGTCACAGTTTTTAACATGTTCGCTAAAATGAGGATAACTTTCAAATGGCTAGGCGGAATTGGACTTTCTTTATACCCACTGAAAGGTATTGAAGTTACCTACAACTTCTTCAACAGGCGGCCGACCAAATTTCAAATCTAAATTGGCGAAAGCCCAAACCCTAAGTCGACTGCTCATCCTTCCCGAAACAGAGAACGTGGCAAACTCTAGATTCCATCTAGTCTACCCAATTACAGCACCACCAATTGATCTAAAAAAATGATATTAACCCTTAGAACATAACCTAGACCAACCTCAAGGATCCCCGTGGCCATACCTTCGCCCGACGAACGATAACCCACCGGATCTCCTCCCGGTTCGCGCAATCTCCTTCCTCGCTCCAAATCCACCGGATTTCCTCGTCGCGGAGCGCTCCAATGGATGGATCTTCGGGTTGGTGAGGTGGAGAAGCTTCCCTAGAGCAGCAAGGGTGGTGGAGAGGGGATGGGGAGGAGAGGGCGTAGGGAGGGGCGGCTAGGGGAGATGGAGGCACATGGGGGAGAAGGAGGGGGTGTGGGGGCGCATGAGGGAGAGGGAGGGAGGGTGTGGGGCGCATGGGGGGAAACCCTAAAGGGGTTGGCAGGTCTCCCCCCCACACACACATGGGCCAAAAAGCCCCCACCGACGGCCCATTTAATTCCCTCAAGGCCCAAACTAGCTCCCGTAAGGCTCAAACTCCCCCGGAGAGGCCCGGAAACGCGATTAAACTTCATAGCGTAAAGTTTTAACCTCAACATTCACATTTTATAATGTCACACCATTCCGTAGTGTCACATTCTCCCCCCCTTAAACAGGATTCGACCTCGAATCCGAAGAATCGCCAAAACAACAACAAAGACCCAAGGTACAAATGACTTCTTTGCAACGCAAAACATTCACACAAGTACTCAAACCGGGGCAAACGACAAACAAGTTCCCAAAACCAACACTTAGCGACAAAGTGTTGATCTAGCTCAACTAAGGGCAACCTCTGACAGTTCCACCTTCCTCTCACGGTTCCACCTTCATTTCAATTCCAAAATAGACCACGAAAGTAGGGATGTGATCGGATCGGATACGGTCGAATATCGTCCTATTCATATCCGTATCCGTATTTTTTATCGAATACAGAATCGAATACGAATAGTTTCGAATACAGAATCGAATACGAATTATACAGGATAATATCGGTTACGAATACAGATCGAATACGGATCGAAATCAACATGGATACGAATAATATTAGTTGGATATTTTAAAATCCAATTTCAGTTTTTTTCCAAAATCGGTCCAAATTTAAATTCAAAATTCCAAAAGAAATATATTTGTATGTCTTTTTTTTTGGCCTTTTTATCCCTAGCTTGTCATACATGTGACTCCGTGAGTAACAATGTACCCCATTGCAATAATTGAACCAAATGATTTGCAGCTGGCATATGCTGCTGAATCCTAAGTAGCCCTCCTGAAACACCACTTGCCAATTTCTGTACCACCTTTACCCAAATATCTCCAAATTAGCATCTAGCACACAAGAACACATTATATCTTGTCATCCAATGCACTCTACCAAATAGTGAAACATGTTAAATTGTTAATGTGTTATTCTGAAACGTGTTATTCGGATAATATCCGTATGTCATATTCGGATATTATCCGAACAAAAACTCGGATATTCCGTATCCATCGGATAATCAGTGTTCCATATCCGTATCTGTATCCATATCCTTATCCGAGAAATCAACTGGATATCTGTGAAACTATGCAAATCATCATCCAAATCAATTCGGTCGTTCAGTCGGTCGGAAAATATCCGTACCAGTTCCATCCCTACACGAAAGGAAACGGTCTCACACTCCTCATTCCATACATTCCTTGGCACTAACGTGCCCGATCCCTTAAATCGAGACTACTCTCCAGAAGAACACGGTACCAGCCTCTAGAACCCTCTTCAACTCCCACGCACAAACGTGCTTTCACACCTCAACCTCTCTACTGTGGTTCGTCGTATTGAAGACGACGGGAACCAAGGGAGACGAACACTTCAAGACCACCAACTATTTGAACAAACAAGGTTAAATCCTTGCAAAAGATTGATCTTTTACAAAAGACCATTACCCAACACTACCACCGAAAGGAAAGGCCTACTTTACAACCAGGGTCCTTAAACCCGCGGGAAACAGTAACAACTGAACAAAAAATCGCTACGGTTGACACAACCTCGCTCAACCTCAGCGACAGAAAGATCCAATACACTTTGAAACGAAAAAACAATTACTAGCAACCACCAAGTGGTCCACTAATAATTTAATCAACCCCACCTAGGAACACATCAACGAAACAATTCTCTAGGAAGGTTTGAATTGGGTTATACACCACCCTCCTTTACTCTTCACTTTTAAACTATTTACAATCAACTTCTAGTTACACCAGATTTCTCTTACTAAGAAAGTCTCGCCCTCACATCCTTCCACTCAAAGGACCAAGACAAATAGTACCAACATTAGGTAAGCTCAACCACCAACCATTAACCCAATTGATCCCCATGCATAACTTTGAGTCCAATGCACTACAATCACTTTGGAAAGGATTCGAAAACAACCAAAGAGTATTCATTTTAATTTCCTAAGCCAAGACGCAAAGGAAACACAAATCCCTTCACCACAACCAACACCAAAAATTATTCATTCTTTTCTTTTCATACTAGAAAGCAAGGGATATCTCGTTTCATGACATGAATGCACATTCTTCAAGAGCACTCCGGAATAGTCATATCTCCATATATGACTTTCTCACCGACCTGGCTCATCGACCTTTTTATGATTGAATAAACATAAACGATGTCATGTTTCCTTTTCACCATTCATTCACCATGTAACAAACAATACCGAGTAATCATTCACCAACCGACTACTTCCTCGGTATCACATGTTTGAAACACACATAACATTGACGGTTGCGCTAAATCTTAAACTATGACGGCAACACCGTTAACAGCAAAACACCACGTCGTAAAAGAACCCACGTCAAATGAAAAACTAAACTTGCAAAACCTCGCATTTTTAACCACAATCAACATTTGGAAAAGAACATCGGCTCCAACGTTGAACATCTGCACATACAACCGCCATAAATTTTCTCAAAGAGAAAGGTGTGACACTACGGTATGGTGTGACATTATAAAATGTGAAATTAGAGAATAAAACCTTTCGGCTTGAGGTTTACTCGCGTTTTTGGGCCTTTTGAAGTGTTGTGACACCACGGAGCGTCGTAACCTTATAAAAGGTGCATGATGAGGTCAAAAACATATTGAAATATGATATGGGAGGTTAAAACCATAAGGTATGGAGGTTAATAGCGTTGTTGGGCCGTTTCCGGGGTTTTGGGCCTTCCCGGGGGAGTTTGGGCCTTAAAGAGGGGGTTGTGGGTTTTGGTGGGATGGAGTGGGAATCCATTTAGGATTAGGAAAGGGGCTTAGGGCTGGTTAAAGGGGGGTTTCCCTGCCCTTTTGGGCGTCCTCCCCCTGCCCCTTTTGCCCCCAAGTGCCCTAGCCGCCTCCCACACCTCCCCACCTCCTCCTTGGGCGCCTCCACCTCCCCCAAGCCTCTCCCCTTGCGCCACCACCCTCTCCACCACCTCTCCACCTCCCTTGCTGCGCCTAGGTGAGTTATTGACCTCACCACCTCGAAGATCCATCCATTGGAGCGCTCCGCGACGAGGAGATCCGTGGATTTGGAAGAGGAAGGGATCGCGCGGACCGGGAGGAGATCTATTGGGTTTTCGTGCGTCGGGCAAAGGTATGTCCATGGAAATCCTTGGGGTTGATCTAGGTACTGTTCTAAGTGTGTTTATCAAGTTTTTATATCAATTGGTGGTGCTAGAATTGAGTAATTTGGATTAGATCTAGATGTTGCCACGTTGTGTTTTTGGGACAACATGAGCAGTCGACCTAGGGTTTGCGTTTTTGTCAATTTAGAATCCGAATCTGTCCGTACGGATGTTGAAGAAGTTGTAGATAATTTCATTATCTTTCAGTGGGTATAAAGAACGTTAAATTCAGCCCATCCGTTTGAAAGTTATGGCTGTTTTACCGAGCGTGATAAAATCTGTGACGTAATTGGAACAGATCATGGTAATCTGTAGATTAAACAACTTTAGATTCCAAATCAGTCATTCCATATACCTATATAAAGTTGGGAAATTTCCTAAGCTACGCGAGGATGTACACGTTTAATTGATTCGGAGTCCCAGAACTCAAGTTATTCCTTTTGCAAGGCTGCTGTCCCGACGGGACAGAACCTCTGTTTTTAGGTTTTGCGAGTAGTTGGCAATGTCGGGGTAGATGAGGGTTTGCGTACTGTTTGTGGACATGATTGTGAGCGTGTGGTACCTATGTGCAGGTGGTGCGACCCCAGGAGTGCCCTCTACTTCCCGCCAATCCGTTGCCCGTGGTTGAGGCAAGTGTGTTGTGATGGATAGCGATTTGTGGGTTGCTTGTTGAGAATAGATGGAATTGACTACATGATATATGATCACTTGCCATGCTTTTATGATTGCCAATGATATGATGAGCATGTTTAATATGTTATGATGCCCTGTGTTAATATGTGAGTTAAATATGATGTTGGCATAAATGCATACATGGCATGTTACATGGCTCGGGCGGTGAGAAAGTCATAACTAGTCCGGGAAGGTCGGTGAGAAAGTTATGACTAATCCGGAAAGCCAATGAGTAAGTCCTACATCATGATTCCATTCACCGCGGTGAACGGAAGCGAGGAGTAGGCACCCTCCATCTTCGGGATGGAAGGGGGGAGAGGGTGCACACCGACGGGTGTGTACTCAACCATACCGGTATGAGTTTCCAAGGAGACATGAGCATTGCATTACATTGCATACATAGTGATGATGATATTGTTAAGTGTTCATGAATGAGATGATATATATGATGGGAGATGTTATTGCCATGATATTGTTCTTGTTGTCCATTGCAATATGCTTGCTGAGTTTCGAACTCACGCTTGTGTTTTCTTGTTATTTTAGGTACCATGAGAACGGCATGCGGGGAAGGGAAATAGTCACACACCCACACGTAGCTTCACCATATTGATTCCACAAGTCATTCTATTGGTTTGATAATAAATTGCGTGTGATGATTATTGCTTTAAGGTTTAGCTTTGCTATATGAGAGTTTTATTGTTCGTTTGACCCTTGGAGACATTATGTGTTTGAAACTAGACTTATATTGTTGCTAAGTCGTTAATTATTGCTGTTTTTAGTTGTCTCTCATAATCCATACATTGCTATACTGTTGTTGCTCCTTTAATTCATGTTAAAACAAAGGAGATGCTGCCGAAATTTCGGTTTTTAGCATATGTACCTTTGCTTGAATTTATGGTAACTTGTTGTATTTAGATGTTGTTTAGCTTATGTTTGGTAGCATTCAGGCATATTAAATGCCGGGGTGTTACAGTTGGTATCAGAGCGGGCTGTAGGTCCTTGGAATGCGTATTTTTTTTAGTGTCATGCTATAGGGTACAACTAAAATGTGATGTGGAATAACTTAGAAACATGGCTTAGGTCTTAACTAAAATTTTGTTATAGGATAGCAACATTAAAACTTGCAAAAGTGGTATAACTAATCTAAAATTTGACACACAATGGATGCACAGTAGGAAAGGGTATGGGTATCGTTTCCTTACGCTTAAATGTTGTATTTAAGCTTCGATGTTGAATGCTTCATTTGATAATGCATGCTTCTATGTTGATGAGATAAATGATTGAATTGTGCTTGTTGTGGTGATAAAGTGGGGTTGTGGTGCCGAGGGGTTTCGGTCACCACTTTTGTTCATAGTAAGGGTGTTGTTTGACGGTATGACCGGTTAAAGCCATCCCCGAAGAACTATTAACCCATGTAGGAGAAGAGTGCTTACCCTTTCTGTCGTAAATCGGGTAGTTGACTGGAGTCAAATAGAAAAGTTTGGTGGTGGATTCCTTCGGATGTTCTTTATCGTTTTGTGGTCGGTCTTGGTTGGTTTTATTGGTTTTTGTTGATGGAAACCAAGAGAAAAGTGTTTGGTATTGGATTTTCGCGGATCGTTCCATATGTGGTGTGTGGTTTTGTCTTCCTTGGTTGAAGACGAAGAAGAGGAGTCTAGGGTGTCGCTTCTTTCGGGCGCCTTTCCACTTTTAATGCTTAGTTTGTTGATTTCTTAATGGGGAAGAAGCATTCAATTTCATTCCTGTGTTTGTCTTTCTCCGAGGTTAAAGGAGTTATTATGAGTTGTGCCGGACCATTGTCAGGGCTGAAGATCTGTGGCTTTGTAGGAGTAAGTGGTGTTTGATTTCGATATTTTACTGGTTTAAGAAATCATCGTTGAAAAACCCTTCTTGTTTCGTGAAAGTTTGGGGTTTGGTGTTAAGGTTTTAATTGCAAAGGTTTAATTGAGCGCTTGGTTCCCTTTCGAGAAAATTGTCGTTCAACCATTTTCCTCTATGGGAGTCCTTGAGATTTAAAAGTGTTTTGGAAAATTCCTTTTGCATGACCAAGTTTGGGTTTGTCTCATTGCAATTTTGAGAGTCAAGTTTCCTTATGAATTCGGGATGAGCTTTAAAACTAAAATGTTGCAAACAAAGTAAGTAGTCTTTTAGTGAAATCGTTTGTCCCTAGTAAGAATTGCTGTTTAGCATGTTATGTAGCATGTACCAATGTGATTTATGGGATGATGCATTGTTAAGTTAATTTGTGAGTTGAAACAACTCCATGCGGTTGTTATCTCTAGCTTGAGAATAAATAGACTACTAGTGTTGTAGTTTACTCTTAGCGAGAATGATTGAATGTGCTAAAGTACATGCTTAGAATCTGTTGCTTTGCTTTAAAAGTGCTTATGACCCTTGATAATGTTTAAAGTTTTAAACCCTGTTGCATAGTTAGAACATTAAGATGATGTAAACTCGATAGTGTTAAAGAAGCTTTCTTTGGTTGTTTAAAGATGTTCTAATTTAAACATGTTAGTAGAGAAATTTGATCATGCTAGCTTGTGACCTTATCTTGGAAGTTGATTAGAGTTGCTATTCATGTTGTTACAAAATATTAGCATGATTGGAAGTATGCAGTCGTGTTCCTAAAATGCTAGTTTTGATATCAATTGAGAAGACATAAGACTATTTGTTAATGATGTTGTTAAAAACATTGTGCTAATCTAACTTATTAAATCCAATTTAATAGTTGGAGTATGTTGTGTGGTGGAAGTTTTGTTATCACCTTTGAATAGAGTAGCTAAAAGAAATGTTGTTGGTTGATGAACATGCCCATTTGTTGTTATTGATGACTAAGTAGTGGTGGTAACTGTTTAGATTACTCGTTGGAAAATCATGGTTAAATAGAGGAAAATGTTAACATGTTGCGATGGAGTGAGCTTTGGATAATTAATATGATAAATGGTCTTATCCTTAATGATAGTATAACTTAGAGTCTCACTTACAAATTCTTCCCTGTGGAGATAATATTTACATGTTGAAGTCGTTGTTTAACTGAATAAGGTTCGGTTGTCGAGACGTGAATATATAGGAAGTATGAAATTTATATGTTGATCTTGCTGAAAGATTTGTTGAAGTACTATGCTCCAATAGAGAATAAGAAGTATTATGATTCAGTGATCTGTGGGATCATGTCAATATAGTATTGGTTGGGTGCATTTTTGATAAGCATCATAAACCCTAATTAAAAGTGTTAGGAATGGTAACTAGAGGAAGAATTTGTTGTGAAGCTTTTGGTTGATTTGTGTTGGGGCTCCTCAAGGAGTAAATAGTGATTACTGAAGTCTTTAATGGAAAGCATAGTGGAGTACTAGAGATGGTTCTTTTTATGCTGAGCTTGTGTTCAAAAGCTTTTGGACTGGGTCGGTTGTTTGCCCTTTTGGTTGAAGGATTTTCGGTCAAGATGTTCCATATGTCTTTGTGTTTGAGTTTCCTAAAACTCGTGAGAAATTGGTGCAAATATTTGGTTTTGGCTAATTTGTTTAGTTGGTGCTATGAGTATGGATTTACACCCCAAAAGTTTTTGAGTCGATCGCGCCCTTTCGCGTTCGCACTGAATTATCTTTGGAATTAATTTTAAAAGGAATCGGATGGTCATAAAGGGTTGTGTTGGAAACTTTTGAGTTAAGCCCTTGATGTGTAACTCTGTTTGGCTAGAGTTGGAGTCATTTGGAAAATGTGTCTGGTGTGCGGATGTTTCACAAGTCTGGTTTTTATGAAAGTTTCATAAGTGAATTTGGTTAGTGAGGAGTTTTCTTTTGGGATTGAGTTTCCCTCTCTTTTGATAAAATTTATGGCGGTTGTGTGTGCAGATGTTTGACTTTGGAGTCGATGTTCTGTTCCAAAAGGTTGAGTTTGTTTTTGCGAGGTGTTGCAAGGTTAGTTTTAAATGGATGATGGGTTTTCACACGATGTGGTGTTTTGTTGTTAACGTTGTTGCCGTCATAGTCTATATGATTTAGCGCAACTGTCAGTGTTATGGGTATTTCAATCATTTGATACCGAGGAAGAAGTTATTTGGTGAATGACTATTCGGTACCATTGTTCCATGATGAATGAATGGTGAAAAGTAAACATGACATCGTTTTTACATGTTAAATGATAAAAGAGTCGTTGAGCCAGGTCGGTGAGAAAGTCATATATGGAGATATGACTAATCCGGAGTGCTCCTGAAGAATGTGCATTTATGTCATGAAACGAGATTTCCCTTGCTTTCTAGTATGAAAAGAAAGAATGAAGAAATTATGGTATCTTGGTTGTGGTGTAGGGGATTTATGCTTCCTTTGTGTGCTCTTTGGATGTTGCCGAATTCTTTCCAAAATGGTTGTTAACGCTTTGGGTTTGAGTTGTCGTGAGTACACTTGGGCTTGATAGCTAAGTGTTTTTGTGTGAGGGCGAGACCCTCTTAAGAAAGGAACCAATTGTGGTTTGGTAAAGTTTTTACGATCCTAGCTTGGGGCTAGGTGTAGAACCTTAGTGGTATAAGGGTGGTTTGTGATGGAGGTTGATGATGTAAGGATTTAACCTTTATTAAGAGTAGTGATGGGTGGAAGTGAAGTTGACGGTAGTTCGGTGATGTTTGTCCTGCCGTGAGCAATTGTCGTCACTAGTTGTTCTGGATTTGAGTTTTGCCTCGGAGAGGATAGAATGAATGTTAGCATGATCGTGTATCGGAAGGGCAAGTGTGCCTTAATGAGTTATTCCCCTCGAGGGAATTTTTCGGGAATGTAGAGAGGTCATTAAAGGAATTGTGACTTGCTTTGATTATGTCATGTTGAGTTTAATGGAGTATGGTAGTCAGGTTGGTTGTGATAGAAGTATGAAGTGTTGGCCGTGAGGATTCGAGCGTTTTGGGTTGATGGAGCCCTTTGTGGTTGGTACGCAGATTCTGTTTGGGAATGGAAGTGAAGGTCGACCCGTGAGAGGTTGCCCTTGGTTGAGCTAGATCATTACTTTTCTCGCCAAGTGTTGGTTTTGAGAAGTCGTTTGTCGTTTGTTCCGGTTTTAGTCATTGTGCGAATGTTTTGAGCTGCAGAGAAGCCTTTTGTCCCTTGGGGACTTTGTTGTTGATTATGGCGTCCTTCGGATTCGAGGTCGAATCCTGTTGAAGGGGGGAAGAATGTGACACTACGGTATGGTGTGACATTATAAAATGTGAAATTAGAGAATAAAACCTTTCGGCTTGAGGTTTACTCACGTTTTTGGGCCTTTTGAAGTGTTGTGACACCACGGAGCATCGTAACCTTATAAAAGGTGCATGATGAGGTCAAAAAATATTGAAATATGATATGGGAGGTTAAAACCATAAGGTATGGAGGTTAATAGCGTTGTCGGGCCGTTTCCGAGGTTTTGGGCCTTCCCGGGGGAGTTTGGGCCTTAAAGAGGGGGTTGTGGGCTTTGGTGGGATGGAGTGGGAATCCATTTAGGATTAGGAAAGGGGCTTAGGGCTGGTTAAAGGGGGGTTTCCCTGCCCTTTTGGGCGTCCTCCCCCTGCCCCTTTTGCCCCCAAGTGCCCTAGCCGCCTCCCACACCTCCCCACCTCCTCCTTGGGCGCCTCCACCTCCCCCAAGCCTCTCCCCTTGCGCCACCACCCTCTCCACCACCTCTCCACCTCCCTTGCTGCGCCTAGGTGAGTTATTGACCTCACCACCTCGAAGATCCATCCATTGGAGCGCTCCGCGACGAGGAGATCCGGTGGATTTGGAAGCGAGGAAGGGGATCGTGCGAACCGGGAGGAGATCTATTGGGTTTTCGTGCGTCGGGCAAAGGTATGTCCATGGAAATCCTTGGGGTTGATCTAGGTACTGTTCTAAGGGTGTTTATCAAGTTTTTAGATCAATTGGTGGTGCTAGAATTGAGTAATTTGGATTAGATCTAGATGTTGCCACGTTCTGTTTTTGGGACAGCATGAGCAGTTGACCTAGGGTTTGCGTTTTCGTCAATTTAGGATCCGAATCTGTCCTTACGGATGTTGAATAAGTTGTAGATAATTTCATTATCTTTCACTGGATATAAAGCACGTTAAATTCCGCCCAGCGTTTGAAAGTTATGGCTGTTTTACCGAGCATGATAAAATCTGTGACGTAATTGGAACAGATCACGGTAATCTGTAGATTAAACAACTTTAGAGTCCGAATCAGTCTTTCCATATACCTAGATAAAGTTGGGAAATTTCCTAAGCTACGCGAGGATGTACTCGTTTAATTGATTCGGAGTCCCAGAACTCAAGTTATGCCTTTTACAAGGCTGCTGTCCCTACGGGACAGAACCTCTGTTTTTAGGTTTTGCGAGTAGTTGGCAATGTCGGGGTAGATGAGGGTTTGCGTACTGTTTTGTGGACATGATTGTGAGCGTGTGGTACCTATATGCAGGTGGTGCGACCCCGGGAGTGCCCTCTACTTCCCGCCAATCCGTTGCCCGTGGTTGAGGCAAGTGTGTTGTGATGGATAGCGATTTGTAGGTTGCTTGTTGAGAATAGATGGAATTGACTACATGATATATGATCACTTGCCATGCTTTTATGATTGCCAATGATATGATGAGCATGTTTAATATGTTATGATGCCATGTGTTAATATGTGAGTTAAATATGATGTTGGCATAAATGCATACATGGCATGTTACATGGCTCGGGCGTTGAGAAAGTCATAACTAGTCCGGGAAGGTCGGTGAGAAAGTTATGACTAATCCGGAAAGCCAATGAGTAAGTCCTACATCGTGATTCCATTCACCGCGGTGAACGGAAGCGAGGAGTAGGCACCCTCCATCTTCGGGATGGAAGGGGGGAGAGGGTGCACACCGACGGGTGTGTACTCAACCATACCGGTATGAATTTCCAAGGAGACATGAGCATTGCATTACATTGCATACATAATGATGATGATATTGTTAAGTGTTCATGAATGAGATGATATATATGATGGGAGATGTTATTGCCATGATATTGTTCTTGTTGTCCATTGCAATATGCTTGCTGAGTTTCGAACTCACGCTTGTGTTTTCTTGTTATTTTAGGTACCATGAGAACGGCATGCAGGGAAGGGAAATAGTCACACGCCCACACGTAGCTTCACCATATTGATTCCACAAGTCATTCTATTAGTTTGATAATAAATTGCGTGTGATGATTATTGCTTTAAGGTTTAGCTTTGCTATATGAGAGTTTTATTGTTCGTTTGACCCTTGGAGACATTATGTGTTTGAAACTAGACTTATATTGTTGCTAAGTCGTTAATTATTGCTGTTTTTAGTTGTCTCTCATAATCCATACATTGCTATACTGTTGTTGCTCCTTTAATTCATGTTAAAACAAAGGAGATGCTACCGAAATTTCGGTTTTTAGCATATGTACCTTTGCTGGAATTTATGGTAACTTGTGGTATTTAGATGTTGTTTAGCTTATGTTTGGTAGCATTCATGCATATTAAATGCCGGGGTGTTACAAAAGGGAAACTCATTTCCAAAAGAGAACACCTCACTAACAAAATCACTTTAAAAAACATTTATAAAATCCACCTTTTTGAAGCACTCGCAAACATCACACATATTATGCAATTAAATCCAACTCTAGTTAAAAAGAGTTGCAAATTAAATCTCAAGAGTTTCCAATACAACCCACTATGTCCATCTACTTCCTTTAAAATAATGATTCCAAAGATAATTCAGTGCGAACGCGAAGAAGCGCGATCCACTCAACAACTTTTGGGTGTAAAAATCCATACTCATATCACAAACTAAACAAATTCGCCAAAACCAGAGATTGGCACCAATTTCTACGAGTTTTAGGAAAAACTCTGAAACTCAACATAAGGAACACTTTGACCAAAAGCATTCAACCAAAATAGCAAACAACCAAACCAGCCCAGAAGGTTTTTAAACACCAGCTTAGCATAAATGCAATCATCTCTAGTATTCCACTACGCTTTCCATTAAAGACTTCAAAATTCACTACTTACTCATTGAGAAAGTCCAACCGGATTTAACAAAATTTACATAACAAATTCTTTCTCTAGTTACCATTCCCAACACTTTTAATTAAAGATTATGATGCTTGTCAAAAAGACACCCAACCAAGACTACATCGACATGATCCGCACGGATCATCATATCATAATACATCTTATTCTAAATTTGAAACATAGTACTTCAACGGATACTTTAGCATGATCAACCTATAAATTTCATACTACCTACATGTCCACGTCTCGACAATCGGAACTTATTCAGTTAACCAACGACTTCAACATGGAAATATTATCTCTTCAAGACAAAGTTCATAACTATGATTCTAAGACATACATTCATTAATGATAGAATTCTACATCATGTTAATTATCCATGGTCCACTCCATCACAACATGTTATAGTAACCTCCATTTTAACAAGGATCTTCAACAAATAATCTAAGCAATTACCACCACTACTAAGTCATCAATATCACTAATTTGCATAATCATCAATCAACAACATTGCTTTTAGCTACCCTATACATAGGTTACAACAAATTTGTCACTACACAACATACTCCAACTATTAAATTAAATTTAATAAGTTAGACCTTCACGAAGCTCTTACAATATCATCAAACATCAAAACCTATATCTTTCCAATTGGCCTCGATGCTAGCATTTTAGGAACACAACTGCGTACTACCAATCATGCTAATATTTTGCAACAACATGAATAGCAACTCTAATTAACTTCCAAGTTAAAGCCACTGGCCAACACGATTAAATTTCACTACTAACACGTTAAAATTAGAACATCTATAATCAACCAGCAAGGTTTCTTTAACAATATCAGTAATTTACATCACCTTAATGTTCTAACTATGCATCAGGGTTTAAACTTTAAACATTATCGGGGGTCATAGGCACTTTTATAACAAAGCAACAGATTATAAGCATGTACATTAACACATTTAATCATTCTCACTATAGAGTACTCTACAACGCTAGTAGCCTATTTATTCTCAAGCTAAAGATAACAAACGCATTGAATTATTTCAACTCACAAATTAACTTAACAATACATCCTTCCATAAACCACATTGGTACATACTACATAACATGCTAAACAACAATCTCACTAGTGACAAATGATTTCAGTCAAAAGACAACTTACTTTGTTTGCAGCATTTTATTTTTAAAACTCAACCCAAATTCACAAGGAAACTTGGCTCTCAAACTTGCAATGAGACAGACCCAAACTTGGTTATGCAAAAGGAAATTCTTCACAACACTTTTCAATCTCAAAGACTCCCATATAGGAAAATGGTTGAAAGACAATTTTCTTAAAAGGGAACCAAGTGATCAAGTAACCCTTTTCAAATAAAACCTTAACACCAAACCCCAAACTTTCACGAAACAAGAAGGGTTTTCAAAGATGATTTCTTAAACCAGTAAAATGACGAAATCAAGCACCACTTACTCCTACAAAGCCACAGGACTTCAGCCCTGACAACCAGGTCTGGCATAACGCCGCAATAACTCTTTTCACCTTGAAGAAAGACAAACACAGGAATAAATTGAATGCTTCTCCCCATAAAGCAATTAACAAACTGAGCATCAAAGCTGGAAAGGCGACCAAAAGAAGCACAACACTAGACTCTTCTTTTTCGTCTTCAACGAAGGAAGACAAAACCACACACCGCATATGGAACAATCCGCGAAAATCCAATACCAAACACTTTTCTTTTGATTTCAATCGACTAAAAAAAACAAGAAGACCATCCAAAACCGACCGTCAGAACGGTGAAAAGCATCCGAAGGAAACCACCATCAACCCTTCTATTTGTCTCCAGTCAACTACCCGATCTACGATAGAAAAGGTAAGCACTCTTTCCCCACAAGCGGTTAATAGTTCTTCGGTGATGGCATTAACCGGCCATACCGTCAAACCACACCCTTACTACGAACAAAAGTGGTGACCGAAACCCCTTCGGCACCACAACCCAACTTTATCACCACAACAAGCACAATTCAATCATTTATCTCATAGACATAGCAACATGCATTATCAAATGAAGCATTCAACATCAAATCTTAAATACAACATTTAAGCGTAAAGAAATGATACCCATACCCTTTCCTACTGTGCATCCATGTGTGTCAAATTTTAGATTAGTTATTCCACTTTTGCAAGTTTTAATGTTGCTATCCTATGACAAAATTTTAGTTAAAACCTAAGCCATGTTTCTAAGTTATTCCACATCACATTTTAGTTGTACCCTATAGCATGACACTAAAAATACACATTCCAAGGACCTACAGCCCGCTCTGATACCAACTGTAACACCCCGGCATTTAATATGCCCGAATGCTACCAAACATAGACTAATCAACCTCTAAATACTACAAATACAAGTAAATTACAGCAAAGGCATGAATGCTAAAAACCAAAATTTCGGCAGCGCCTTTGTTTTAACAAGAATTGAAGGAACAACAACAGCATAGCAATATATGGCAATATAAGAGGCATCTAGAATAGCAATATTTAAATGCATGACAGCAATATAAGTCTAAATCCAAGCATTCAATGTCTCCTTGAGCCAAACGAACAATAAGACTCTCATATCGCAAAGCTAAACCATAAATCAATAAGCATCACACTTAGTTTATTATCAAAACCAAATTGAATGACTTGTGGGAACAAATGAGTGAAGCTACATGTAGAAGTGTGACTATTTCCCTTTCCCACATGCCGGTCTCATGGTACCTAAAACAACAAGAAAGCACAAGCGTGAGTTCAACACTCAGCAAGCATATTGCAATGGTACAAAAGAACAATTACATGGCTACAACAACTCACATCATGTATATCATCTCATTCAGGATCACATATCATTATCATCATCATCATTATGTATGCAATGCGATGTGATGCACATGTCTCCTTGGAAACTCACACCGGTATGGTTGAGTACACACCCGTCGGTGTGCACCCTCTCCCCCCTTCCATCCCGATGATGGAGGGTGCCTACTCCTCGCTTCCATACACCGCGGTGGATGGAATCACGATGTAGGACTTACTCATTGGCTCTCCGGAATAGTCATAACTTTCTCATCGACCTTCCCCGGACTAGTTATGACTTTCTCACCACCCGGGCCATGTATCATGCCATGTATGCAAACATGCCAACATCATAAATAACTTGTCCATTAACACATGGCATCATAACATAATAAGCATATTCATCATATCGTTGGCAATCATTGAGGCATGGCATGTGAACATATCATATATTCAATTTTCAATCTCAACCAATCTAGCAAACTACAACCCGCTACCCATTCCAATACACTTGCCTCAACCACGGGCGATGGATTGGCGAGAAGTAGAAGGCACTCCCGGGGTCACACCACCTGCACATAGGTACCACACACTCACAATCATGTCCACAAAACATTACGCAAACACTCTTCTACACCGACATCGTAAACTACTCGCAAAACCCAAAAACAGAGGTTCTGTCCCGTCGGGACAGCAGACTTGCAACGAGCATAACTCGGGTTCTAAGACAACAAATCGATTAAACGAGTACATCCTCGCGTAGCTTAGGAATTTCCTAACTTTTTCTAAGTATACTGAAAAACTGATTCGGACTCTAAAGTGGTTTAATCTACAGAATACCGTGATCTGTTTCAATCACGTCATAGTTTTTAACACGTTCGGTAAAACGAGCATAACATTCAAACGGCTGGGCAGAATTGGACGTTCTTTATACCCACTGAAAAGTATTGAAGTTACCTACAACTTCTTCAACAGGCGGCCGAAAAAATTCCGACTCTAAATTGGCGAGAACCCAAACCCTAGGTCGACTGCTCATGCTGCCCGAAAAAGAGAACGTGGCAAACTCTAGATTCCATCTAATCTACCCAATTACAGCACCACCAATTGATCTAAAAACATGATATTAAACCTTAGAACAGAACCTAGACCAACCCCAAGGATCCCCGTGGCCATACCTTCGCCCGATGAATGACAACCCACCGGATCTCCTCCCGGTTCGCGCAATCTCCTTCCTCGCTCCAAATCCACCGGATCTCCTCATCGCGGAGCGCTCCAACGGACGGATCTTCCGATTGTTGAGGTGGAGAAGCTTCCCTAGGGCATCAAGGGTGGTGGAGAGGGGATGGGGAGGAGAGGGCGCAAGGAGGGGCGGCTAGGGGAGATGGAGGCTCATGGGAGAGAAGGAGGGGGTGTGGGGGCGCATGAGGGAGAGGGAGGGAGGGTGTGGGGCGCATGGGGGGAAACCCTAAAGGGGTTGGCAGGTCTCCCCCCCCCACATGGGCCAAAAAGCACCCACCGACGGCCCATTCAATTCCCTCAAGCCCAAACTAGCTCCCAGAAGGCCCAAACTCCCCCGGAGAGGCCCGAAAATGCGATTAAACTTCATAGCGTATAGTTTTAACCTCAACATTCACATTTTATAATGTCACACCATTCCGTAGTATCACAAAACTACTCGAATAGCCGTGCCTACGGTCAAGGGCAAAGTAAAGAATGCTTTCATATTGGTAGATTTTGATTTTAGTTTTGGTTTTGAAAATAAATGATGTTTTGGGATTCGGGATTGGTTAGAACTCTCGGATGTTTAATTGGCGGATTGAGCCAACTTGGTAGATGGAACCTGTTTTATGTCATGACGGATAGAGTCATGTGTGGATAACCTTGATCTTTTCAAATGTGGCGGATAGAGCCTTTATACTAGTGATGGTGGATAGAACCCTCATTGAAATATTAAATAATTCAATTGTTAAAATAATTGCAAAAACATGCTTTATGGAAATTACTATTAAATATGATTTGATGAAACTTGGCTTTATGCAAAAGAACCATATTAAGCCTTCCTTGGAAAGCCCTTCATGTGCATAATTTCCCAGACTTGCTGAGTACTTTTGTACTCACATGCTACATCAATTGTTGTCATCAGAAAACTATCAGGACACTGTTGAAGATGGTGAGTACTTCGCTGAAGAGTTCGAGGAGGATCGCCAGGACAACTAAGCGTGTTCCTAGTCGTCGCCTGTGGTGTTGTTTGGGTTTCACTCTTTGTCGTTTTATTCCGCTGCCGTGAACTTTGGTCCTGTGACCCTTGGATGTAATAAGTAGCTATGTGGCTAATACTTATAGTTATGTTACAATTTCGTTATGTTCGGCAATGATGTATCACTGTTGACTGTGTGTACTAGCTGCTGATCTGGGACTAGTACAGAAATACATAGGAGATTTCGGATAGCTGATCCGGGGTCTCACAACGATGTCATGTGTCCTTTTCACCATTCATTCATCATGTAACAACAGTACTAAATACTCATTCACCAAACGACTTCTTCCTCGGTATCACATGATTGAAACACAATTAACATCGATGGTTGTGAAAATTCATATAGACTATGACGGCAACACCGTTAACAGGAAAACACCACATCTTATCATAACCCACTAACAATTGGAAGCTAACTTTGCAAAACCACACATTCTAACCAAAATCAACATTTTGGAAAAGAACGACTCCAAAGATTGAAACACAATTAACATCGATGGTTGTGAAAATTCATATAGACTATGACGGCAACACCGTTAATAGGAAAACACCACATCATATCATAACCCACTAACAATTGGAAGCTAACTTTGCAAAACCACACATTCTAATCAAAATCAACATTTTGGAAAAGAACAACGACTCCAAAGTCAAACATCTGCACACACAACTACCACAAATTTTCTCAAAGAGAAAGGGAAACTCATTTCCAAAAAGGGAACACTTGACTAACAAAATCACTTATGAAACATTCATAAAATCCACCTTTTGAAGCACTTGCAAACACCACACACATTTTCCAAATAACTCCAACTCTAGCCAAATAGAGTTACAAATTAAATCTCAAGAATTTTCAATACAACTCACTATGTCCATCTGCTTCCTTTAAAATTTATTCCAAAGATCATTCAATGTGAACGCGAAGGAGCGCGATCCACTCAAAAACTTTTGGGTGTGAACCCATACTCATAGCACAACCTAAACAAATTAGCCAAAACCAAAGATTGGCACCAATCACTACGAGTTTTAGGGGAACTCTAAACATAACAGAAGGAACACTTTGACCAAAAGCAATCAACCAAGATAGCAAACAACCAAACCAGTCCAAAAGTTTAAACACAAGCTCAATATAGATACAATGTAACACCCCAAAATTTTGCTTTTCTTGAATTCATGTGTGATTTGGCACTTTGGTGAATTTTTGGAATTTTCTGGAATTTATTTGGATTTATTTGGAATTTATTTGAATTTATCCCATTTTGAAATACTTAAAGAATTTAATTTTGCAAATAAAATTTTGTTGGAAATATTTTATTTGAGTCCAAAATGATCCAAAGTATTTTCCAGAATTTTTCTGGAATTTTTCTGAGTCATTTGCTATTTTTAATGAATTAAATGAATTACTGGGAATTATTTTAAATATTAAATCGCTGGAAATTCAACTCGGGTCAAATCTTTGTTCATCCGACCGAAGCCCAACCCGAGTCGGATTCGAACCAGGCAGGCTTGACTCGATCAAACCAGCTCAAAACCTAATCAATCCCAACCGTTGGATCAAGATCCAGCACAGATCCGCCGACGGCTCGGCGTATCCTACCGGATCGATCACGCGCGTCGATCGTGGCGTTGATCGCGCGTGCCACGTGGCTGGCGTCTTCGTCCCTGGCCGAGTCCGGCCGGACTCGCCGCCGTACGCCGCGTGAAGAACTAGGTCTCCGTTTTCCGCACTAACGCCGAGGCTATTTAAAGCGTGAGACGTTCCTCGGTGTTGCCCTCATCCTTGCGCACTGGTTTCGAGCCATCTCGCCGAGCTCGTTTGGCCGTCGCGAGGCCGTAGTTGGAGGAAGTGACCGCCATGGTTTTGCTCGATTCCGCCGCCGCCTGGCCGTCTTCCGCCGGAGCCCGAATCCTAACCACCGTGGACGGCAGACGCGAAGAGACCCTTCACTTCGCCGAGCAACCCTCAAAGCGCCGCTCGGGCTCGTCGTCGCCTCGCTCGTTGCGCCAGCCACGTCGCCATCGACTCGCGAGCTCGGTGGAACCGCCGATCCAGATCGTGCCCGGTTGAGGTGTGAGTTCACGTGTCCCCAACCCGATTGGATCCGACCGCTGATCAAAATCAACCGGTTCACAATTGCCACGCGCCGTAGTAGTGTTATTATAGATTAGATCTGACCGTCAGATCTAGATCGAGCGCCCACGATCAACGAGTAGTTTCAACGTGTTAACCACTGGATCTAATCCGCGCCGCTGATTTTCAAACCAACGGCCGTGATTGCGCCACGCGGCCGGAAGTTGGGACCGACGCGGTCGCCGCCCACGCAGCAAGGAAGGCGTGTGTGGCCGACACGCAGGGCAGCGTGTCGAGGGGCACGTATGTCGGCGCTGTCTCGGCCGAAGGCCGACGTCAAGAATGACGTCTGGGGTCCCACATGTCAAAGACTGCAGTAAGTCGGTCCTCACGACGCCGATATGACGCCACCCGAGCGGGCCCATGTCGGGCCTTCACGAGTCGTGGACCGAGTCCGCGACCTGCCGAAAGCGCGGACCGAGTCCATGGACGGCTGGCGTCCACCCAACCAATCGAGAGGCTGCCACGTGTCCATGATGACGCAATAATTAATTTAAAAGAAAATGATTTATTAATTCGAATAATGATTTGATTTTGTTTCAAACTTCAAACGCTTTATAACTTTTATGCTTCAACTCCGATTTGAGTGATTCAAATTTCTAAATTTGTATAAAATTGAGATCTACCTAAATATGAATTTTATTTAATTTTGGACTAAAGTTTTTCTCTGTAATATTATTTAATTGATTATTTAAACTTTAATAAATCATAACTTTTGCATTTTAACTCCAAATTTAGCGATTCGGTTCTAAAAATCCAGAAAATTATGTTCTCTCTATTTATGGATTTTATTTGGAGTTTTGGGATGTTTTGCCTATTGTTTATTTATGTGATTTGCTATTTGCACGCTTTTACTGCAGACGTTGAAGTGCCTGGGAAGGATTCAAGGAGAAGTATTGACTCAGGATCCAACTCAAGACCAAGAGCAAGTACTTTTTGAAGGCAAGTTGTGCTTTGACCATGTTGATCCTATTTCAAATCTATTTTGATTTAAACTATTGCATGCTAGTTCAATTAGAAAGATACTTTGTTTAAACTAACCTGGGGTTAGATAAATACCAATTTGCTATATGACACCTTGATTACTTAAGTATGTGCCATGACCCGTTGTCACCCTAGTTGTGGATTACTAGTTGGACATTATTAAATTGCCAACATGGGTTTAGACCGCTGGTAGTATCTTGCTTAGACACCTTTCGTGCTCATAACATGATTTTGGACAATCAAATGTTAATATTGACTTAATGATATATTGAACCTGTTTTGGAAAAGTATCATGTGATGTTGATGGCACGTGGTGCATGGTAATCAAGCGGGGTTTGATAAAGCGACGGCCCAGGGGCATGTGGCAAGAGTAATCAGTGGGCCGGGATTGTGGCATTGGGAATGTTGATTTGGTTCTTCTGGGTAGTCTTGCCTGGTCACTCTAAGGACTTAACCTTGCAAGCCTTTGAACTCGGGTCATATTTTGCGACCATAATGGTGAATGGGACGGCCCTAGTTGACTAAGTCGCTAAGGACTCACTTGTGGAGCCTCAGAGTGTCAATTACACCGCTTTGTGTGATTGTGCGGGAGCGTGATCGTGGTCGTGGCGGATACCCATCTAACGGTGTGTTGGTCCCATACTTCGCCTTTGGCTAAGGGAAGGATGGTGTAGAGCACGAACCTGAGAGGACCACTGTGTTGTTTGAGGCTTAGAAAGGCTTTTTGTTACTGGAACTCGCCTTTGTGGTGTTTGATCGTATCTTGTGGGTAAAGTGCATAACCTCTGCAGAGTGTAGAATCTATTTAAATAGCCGAGTCCACTCAGATCTTTGGACATCGCTCGGAATTACAGTCAAGGGTTAGACTTTACGAAAATAACTTGATTTGAAAGGTTGGGTTGGTTTAGTAATGAAGATGATGGAAATGTGGTTTAGGATGGGAAAATGTTATTTAAACTTCTTGAAAAGTTATTTATGCTTTACTTGTTTCTACCGCTTTGAATCTATTTATGATACTTGTCAAATCTGCTTATGCAAATATACCTCAAGCTATTCCTTTGTACCAAGCCATGCATATAGTATATTAGCTTGCATTACATTGCATGACTTGCCAGAGTACCAAGTACTCACCCTGCCTCAACACAATATCAGTTGAAGAGGAGATTACGCCGCTTTTGGAGGAGGAACTCCAAGAAGATCCGCCTACTTAGGGGAAGCGAGCCCGGTCGGTTGCACGTGGTATATCTTGGATGGCGCCACGATGTTACCTTATTTGATTTTCCAGCCGCTATTATTTCTCTTTTAATAAGTTTCGCCTTATGCGAGGCATATATTTGTAACTTGACCATAAGGTCAAGTAAATGCTTGGTTATTTAAATAAAGTACTTTATTGGTATCGAGTGGTATGATTGTGATATTTACCGATGTTAAGATCATTGCACTAGCGCTGTTCTCGACTAGTGCTGAATACACGAGGGTCCGATTTGCAAATTCGGGTCCGACAGAGGTGGTATCGAGCCATACTTGGACCGTAAGCTCAACCCTAGCTAGAATGGTCGTAGTGAGGATAAAACCTATTTTCTAAAGCTAAAAATTTGTGAAGACAAGAAATGACATCTCGACTTATCCCCTTCTCTCTTTTTCTTGTCTCTTGCTGAAATTATCCCTTACCTTGTCACAATTTAAAAATTCCGAGTTCTTACGTAAAGCACTCTTGTGACGAGATGGAGAAGAGTTCAACTACGTTGATCTGGGAGTTGGTCACGCCCAACTTTGGCATATGCTACGGACTCTGAGATTTTGAGAAGCCCCAATACCAAGTGGAAGTGATCGGACAAGCGGATTGATCAAGGCTTGTGACGTGAGGATTGAGGTACCTGCAGGAAAAGGGCGTGCAATCGCCGCCATACATCAGACCTTTGCCAGAGATCTACAATGCGGATGGGTATCCAAGAAGTATCACGCGAGCAATGCGGCACATTACCCGTATTCTACGCCAGAGAGTTGGAGAGTACGGTTAAGTTATCATCCCTCAAGAATGGCGATAACCTTCTCTGACGGCGATTCGGGATGAGGATGCCACGTTACGCAGTTGGCACGATTTGTCGCCGCCAGGAGGATGTACTAGATAATACAAGCAGAAGGAGCTGCAGAAGGCCCGCCAAGGAGATCACGGCGAGAAGAACAGATGATGGCGGGAAGCTCAAGAGTATGTGGCACACCTTCGAAGGATTGGACGAAAGTTGGATGATGACTTTATGCGGACCCAGATCGAGCCGATGCTCGAGCTACGAGCCGATCCGAAGGAGTCGACCTCGATGAGGACACGCTCGATTACCATGGAGGACAATACCGACATGGCGATCAAGCTGGTTACTTATGCCACAAAGCACTGCATGCCAGGCCGTGGAGGTTTTCTCGATGAGTGAGCATAGGTTCTATAGTGAGACTCCTTCACGAGTCAAATAGAATAAAGAGTCACCCTTTAGGCGTTAGACTCCGAGTTAGTCTGATTTGGATTTGCTTTGTTTGCTGAGTGTGCAGATGTGTTGCAAGGCCCTTAGGCATTGTAGCAGCCATACCAAGTTATTAATAATAAAGTCGGACCTTAAAGTTACCCCTTTCACCCTCGCATAAGTTCCATATTACTTGTCTATTCTTGTTTTCTCATCTCTAAACCTAGAGCAAATCGAGATGGTGAACACCAGTGGAAACTTTGGAAGCAATGGGAGTGGTTCTCGCCCGGTAGAAACTCAATGATGGAGCACCAAAGACCTTGAGTTGATATGCAGAATTTCTGAGCTTTTTCTTGCTGCCCGATTTCGCTGATGCATGCTATGATGCAACAAATGCAGCAACGTCCTTTGCCAGGCCACGCTAATCAAGTTAATCGGGGCCACGCTTGAGAATACAAGGCCGTCGAGTTCATGAGGACTCACCCACCCACTTTCTTCCTGGAAATGCCAATCCGTTGGAGGCCGGCGATTGGTTAAGATCAATCGAGAGGAAGCTACACATAGCTCAATGCATAGGAAATGAGAAGGTACTCTCACGCTTTCTCATCGGTTGGAAAGGAACAACACGAATGGTGGGAGAATTTCGCCACGCAGAGAACCCTCAAGATATCACTTGGGAAGAGTTCACCGGTAATGCATTCGACAGATCACGTGCCTGAAGGAATCATGGACCTTAAGAAGGAGGAGTTCGAGCAGGCTAGCAAGGTAATCACCAAAGGTCGACTACCGAACAAGTTCACACAGCTAGCACGCCACGCTTTGAGGATGTAGCGACGATAAATCCAGGGATAGCTGCTTTTATGAAGGGACTTAACTCAGATTGCAAGACTTAGATGCATGCTTTTAGTTCAAACCTCCTGGTTCCTAGAACTCCTAAGTAGGATGTTAGGGGTGAGAATCTTGATAGGTGGAATAGAGTTCCTAGCAAACCTTATAATTTTGGAGACCTGCACCTTAGGCGTCATATTGGGAATGGATTGGTTATCCAAGCACAAGGTCGTATTGGATTGTGGACGAAGGACTATCTCGATTGAGAGAGCCCGTGTGGGAAGAAAGTGGAATTTCAAGCCACCGCAGCCATTAGAGATGGACAGTTGATGGTAAACAGATACCAAGGCAATCAAGATAGATGATGTCCCAAAGAGTGAATGAGTACCCGATGTTTTCAGAAGATCTACGGTATGCCTGCGACAGGGACATAGAGTTTGTGATAGAGCTTGTACCTGGTACAAGACCGATAGCAAGGAGACCTATCGGATGTCCACTGAGGAGTTTGGTAGAAATGAAGAAACAGCTAGAAGAGTTAATGGAGAAAGGATTTATCGACCGAGTTAGTCGCCGTGGGGAGCACCAGCTTTGTTTGTCAAGAAGAAGGGACGGAGTTTCGGGATGTGCATCGACTACCGCGTGCACTCCAATGAAGTCACCGTGAAGAATAAGTATCCGCTACCGTGATTGATGATTTGTTTGATCAGTTGAGAGGCGGAGTTTTCTCAAGATTGATCCGAGATCGGGATACCATCGCTGAAGATCCGATCGAAGATATTCAAGATCGCATTCTCGCAAGATATGGGACATTACGAGTTCTGATTATGTCCTTTGAATTTTAATGCGCGGCTTATTTCATGAATATGATGAATAAGGTGTTCATGGAATATTTGACAAGTTTGTCGTCAGTGTTTATAGACGATATCCTAATCTACTCCAAGACGGAGGATGAACATGCCGAACACTTAGGCGAGTTTTGGAAAAGTCTGAGGGAACAAAGAACTTTTCGCCAAGTTCACAAGTGTGATTTTTGGAAGGACAAGGTGGAGTTTCTTGGACATGTAATGACACGCGAAGGTCGCCAGTAGATCCAAGCAAAGTAAAGTTTGTGTTACATTGGGAGCGTAAACAAGACTGACCCGGTCGGAGTTTCCTTGGAATGGCAGGATACTACCCGCGCTTTCATCGAAGGCTTCTCGACAATTAAAACCTCTTCATGAATGAAGAAGGAAAAGAAGTTTGCATGGACGCCACGCGAATGTGAAGGATTTGAGGAGTGAAGAAGCGATTGACATCAGCACCTGTTGGAGTTCTATCGGATGTTGCTCAAAGCTTCGATATTTATTGTGACGACGCGCCAAGGACTTGGATGTGTCGATGCACGGAAAGGTCGTCGCCATGCATCAAGCGCGCTTGAGGCCGCATGAGGAAAATTATCCGACACATGACCTAGAGTTAGGCTCGTAGTGCATGCCTTGAAGATATGGCGCCACTATCGATTGGAAACAGATGTGAAGAATATACTGGATCATAAGAGCCTTAAGTACATATTCACCCGATCCGGATGCGAATGAGGCAAAGGAGATGGCTAGAGTTGATCAAAGACTATAATGTTGGAATCCATTACCATCCCTGAAGGCCAACGAGTGTGGCCGATGCCCCGAGCCTTAAAAGCCATACCGTGAGTGCGTTGCTAGCCACAAGTCGAGGATGAGTTATGTGAGGATTTTCGAAAATGAAGATTGAGGTAGTACTCTAGCGGATTCTTGGCGCGATTAGAAGTAAAGCCTACCCTAGAGGATCAGATCCGAAGACGAATGATGATGACAAGATCCGCAGATTAAGTCCATCAAGGAGGAAGGCAAGGCGAGGACTTCAAGTTGGATGAGCAAGGCACGCGTTGTGGATGAAGGATCGCATTTGTGTGCCTAACAAAGGAGTTAAAGCAACGCGATTTTGGAAGAAGCCCATGACTCCAAGTACTCAATTCATCCCGAAGCGCCAAGATGTATCAGATCTCAAGGAGAGATTCTCGTGGCCGAGTATGAAACGTGAAGTTGCCGAGCATGTTGCATTATTGCGATGTATGCCAGAGAAGTCAAGCGCAATGCATCGAGGCCACAGGATTGCTACAACCGAAAATACCGAATGGAAGTGGGAGGAAATCGGAATGGATTTCATTACCGGTTTGTCAAGACTCAAGGAGGTTATGACTCCATATGGGTTATAGTGGATCGCTTGACTAAAGTAGCTCATTTTATCCCGCGGAAGACCACTTACTCGGGAGATAAATTAGCGTAATTGTACATGATCAGATTGTCTGTTTGCACTTGGAGTGCCAAAGAGGATTGTCAGTCAGCCAGGTACCCAATTTACCTCAAGGTTGGAATAAGTTGCATGAAGCCATGGGAACCCGCTTGAACTTCAAGATACTATCATCCATGCATCGGATGGGATGGCCGAAAGAGTCAACTTCATTCGGAGGATATGTTGAGAGCTTGTGCATTAGCTTATGCTACCTCTTGGGATAAGAGTTTGCCGATGCCGAGTTCCAGTTACAACAATAGTTATCGCTAGTTCACAGTGTCACCTTTTGAGGCCTTGTATGGTCGACTCGCTGGACGCCATTGAATTGGAATGAGGCCGAGCGCCGTGTCTTTGGGCCTGATATTCTTCAAGAGGCTGAAGAAGCGGTCGCCATGATTAGGGAA
Organism: Rhipidocladum racemiflorum; assembly: GCA_036346355.1. Lineage (NCBI taxonomy): Eukaryota > Viridiplantae > Streptophyta > Magnoliopsida > Poales > Poaceae > Rhipidocladum > Rhipidocladum racemiflorum. Next base: position 41,947,192 of record CM070577.1, on the reverse strand, counting down.
AGGTTGAAGATAGCCCAATCACGACAAAAGAGTTATGCCTACAATCGTCGCGAGACTTGAGTTTTGAGCCGAAGACTTTGTATACCTCGAGTTACGCTCTCAGGGAGTTAAGAGGTTCCATGCCAAAGGAAACTTGCACCGTTATGTTGGACCATTTAAGATTTTGAGTATGGAGGCGGTTGTTTATCACCGGAGTTGCCATCGTTGGCAGAGTGCATGACGTATTCCATGTGTCCTGGGTTGAAAAAGTGTCTTCGAGTTCTGAGCAGACACCGCTAGAGTCAATTGAGTTGCAAGAGGATTTGACTTATAAGGAACATCCCGTGAGGATTCTAGACACAATGGATCGAGAGACCGTAAATAAGTCAACCCAAGTTTCAGAGAGTTCAAAGTGGAGCAACCATGAAGAAAGCGAGCGACTTGGGAGCAAGAGGATTTGAAGAAAGAGTTTCCAAACCTATTCTCAGAGTGAGCCACGAATCTGTGGGCGAGATTCTATTAAGGAGGTTTGTAACACCCCAAAATTTTGCTTTTCTTGAATTCATGTGTGATTTGGCACTTTGGTGAATTTTTGGAATTTTTCGAATTTATTTGGATTTATTTGGAATTTATTTGAATTTATCCCATTTTGAAATACTTAAAGAATTTAATTTTGCAAATAAAATTTTGTTGGAAATATTTTATTTGAGTCCAAAATGATCCAAAGTATTTTCGAAATTTTTTCTGAATTTTTCTCGAAGTCATTGCTATTTTAATGAATTAAATGAATTACTGGGAATTATTTTAAATATTAAATCATTGGAAATTCAACTCTGGTCATATCATTCATCCGACCGAATCGAACCCGAGTCGGATTAGTCAGGCACCCAGCCTTGACTCGATCAAACCCAAACTCAAAACCCTAATCAATCCAACCGTTGGATCAAGATCCAACGGCCGAGATCCTTGCCGCATTCGAGCCGTATCCGGCAGGATCCGACACGCTCACGATCGTGGCCGAATTGATCGTGCTGACGCGGATTGAGCGTCTTTCCCCGAAGTCCGGCCGACTCGCTGCTGCGGCCATGGCCGCAAGAACTAGGTCTCCGTTTCTGCCTGACTTGAACGCCGAGGCTATTTAAAGCGTGAGACGTTTCGAGGTTGCCCCTCATCCTGCGCACCTTTGCTTCCAAAACCATCTACGCTGGCCATGTCGTTTGGCCGTGGCGAAACGCCTTAGAGTTGGAGGGCCGACCGCCATGTTTTGCTCGAGTCACGTGCCGTCGCCGTCTTCAGCCGGTAGAGCCAGATCCGGAACCACCTGCGGACGACGCACTGAAGAGACCCTTCACTTCGCCGGAGCAACCAAACGCCGCCGCTCGCCTGGCCGCCTCCGGGTCTCCTGGCGGAGCGCAAACTTCACGACCTCGCGAGCTCGGTGAACTGGCCGATCCAGAATCGTGCGGTTGAGGTGAGTTCACGTGTCCCCAACCCGATTGGATGCGGACCGCTGATCAAAATCCAACGGTTCACAATTGCCACGTCTTGGTAGTAGTGTTATTATAGATTAGATCTGGACCGTGCGATCTAGATCGAACGACCACGATCAACGAGTAGTTTCAACGCGTGTTAACCCTGGATCTAATCCGCTAGCTGATTTTCAAACCAACGGTCGTGATTGGCGCCACGTGTCGGAAGTTGACCACGCGGCGCGCCCACGGCGTGTGAAGCGTAGACGCCGACACGCGGCCCGCGTCGAGTGGGCCTGGAAGAATGCACGGTCACTCTCAGCCGAAAGCGACGCCGCCGAATGACGCGCAGCGGGTCCCACATGTCGCAAACCGTGGGCTGAGTCCCGCCGACGCCGATGACGTCACCCGAGCGGGCCCACATGTCGATCTCACGTGAGTCGTGGACCGAGTCCACTGGACCCAAGCCGGCGTGGGCCGAGTCCATGGACCGTGGCGCCACCAACTAATCGTAGGCCGCCACGTGTCCATGATGACGCAATAATTAATTTCCAAAAGAAAATGATTTATTAATTCGAATAATGATTTGATTTTGTTTCAAACTTCAAACGCTTATAACTTTTTGCGTTTCAACTCGAGGTTGAGTGATTCAAATTTCTAAATTTGTATAAAATTGAGATCTACCTAAATATGAATTTTATTTAATTTTTGGACTAAAAGTTTTTCTCTGTAATATTATTTAATTGATTATTTAAACTTTAATAAATCATAACTTTTGCATTTTAACTCCAAATTTGGACGATTCGGCTTTCTAAAAATCCAGTAAAATTATGTTCTCTCTATTTATGGATTTTATTTGGAGTTTTGGGATGTTTTTGCCTATTGTTTATTTGCGTATTTGCTATTTGCACGCTTTTACGGGTAGACGTTGAAGGCCAAGGATTCGAAGGAGAAGTATTGACTCAGGATCCAACTCAAGACCAAGAGCAAGTACTTTTTGAAGGCAAGTTGTGCTTTGACCATGTTGATCCTATTTCAAATCTATTTTGATTTAAACTATTGCATGCTAGTTCAATTAGAAAGATACTTTGTTTAAACCGGGGTTAGATAAATACCAATTTGCTATATGACACCTTGATTACTTAAGTATGTGCCATGACCCTTTGTCACCCTAGTTGTGGATTACTAGTTGGACATTATTAAATTGCCAACATGGGTTTTAAGCGTTGTAGTATCTGCTTGGAGCACCTTTCGTGCTCATTACATGATTTGGACAATCAAATGTTAATATTGACTTAATGATATATTGAACCTGTTTTGGAAAAGTATCATGTGATGTTGATGTACGTGGTGCATGGTAATCAATCGGGGTTTGATAAATGCTTTCAGCCGGCATGTGGCAAGAGTAATCAGCAATGGGGCAGGCATTGGAATGTTGATTTGTTCTTTCGGGTAGTCTTGCCCTTCGGTCACTCTAAGGACTTAACTCTGCAAGCCTTTGAACTCGGGTCATACTTATGCGACCACATGGTCGGAATGGCGGCTTAGTTGACTAAGTCGCTAAGGACTCACTTGTGGAGCCTCGGTGTCAATTACACCGCTTGTGTGATTGTACGGGGAGCGTATCGTGGTGTGGCCGATACCCATCTAATCAGTGTGTTGGTCCCATACTTCGCCCAGCTAAGGGAAGGGATGGTGTAGGAGCACGAACCTGAGAGGACCACCTGTGTTGTTTGAGGCTTGAAAGGCTTTATTCTGAGGAACTACTTTGTGGTGTTTGACTGTATCTTGTGGGTAAAGTGCATAACCTCTCGCGAGTGTAGAATCTATTTAAATAGCCGAGTCCACTGATCGACATCGCTCTGAATTCAACATGGGTTAGACTTTCTCGAAAATAACTTGGATTTGAAAGGTTGGGTTGGTTTAGTAATGAAGATGATGGAAATGTGGTTTAGGATGGGGAAAATGTTATTTAAACTTCTTGAAAAGTTATTTATGCTTTACTTGTTTTCTATCGCTTTGAATCTATTTATGATACTTGTCAAATGCTGCTTAATCAATATACCTCAAGCTATTCCTTTGTACCAAGCCATGCATATAGTATATTAGCTTGCATTCTGCATGACTTGGTTTGAGTACCAAGTACTCACCTCTTGCCTCAACACAATATCGCTTGAAGAGGAGATTACGCCAACTTTTGGAGGAGGAACTCCAAGAAGATCCGCTCTACTTAGGGAAGCGAGCCCGCCGCTGCTGTGGTATCTTGGATGGCGCCACGATGTTACCTTATTTGATTTTCACTGCTATTATTTCTCTTTAATAAGTTTTAGCCTTGCGAGCATATATTTGTAACTTGACCATAAGGTCAAGTAACCAGTTTGGTTATTTAAATAAAGTACTTTATTGGTATCGAGTGGTATGATTGTGATATTTACCGATGTTAAGACTGTGTGCACTAGCGCGTTCCTGGACTAGTGCTGAATACACAGAGGGTCCGAATTTGCAAATTCGGGGTCCCGACATACAACCACCTCCAGCATTCCACTACGCTTTCCATTAAAGACTTCAATAATCACTATTTACTCCTTGAGGAGCCCCATCATAATTCAACCAAAAACTACACAACAAATTCTTTCTCTAGTTACCTTTCCCAACACTTATAAATAAAGTTTATGATGCTTATCAAACAGACATCCAACCAATACTACCTCATCCTGATCCCCACAGACAATGACATCATATAACATCATATTCTCAATTTAAAACATAATACTTCAACAAATACTTTATCATGATCAACCTATCAATTTTATACCATCCATACATCAACTTTTCGACAATCGAAACTTATTCAATTAATCAATGACTTCAATAAATAAATATTATCTCCATAAGACAAAATTCGTAAGTAGGATTTTAAAACATACGTTCATTAAGGATAAAATCCTACGTCATGATAATTGTGAATCATGTGATGAAAAATTGGCTTGATCTTGTGCTGAAAAATTGGTTAGGATTAACCTTGCAAAATTGCTTGCATGAAGGACCAAACATTCAAACATCCAAAAACAGAAACTTTGCATTTGCGCCGAACCAAATAACTAAAAATCGCGTTTTTCGCATGTATGACGGACCAAACTTTTTGGTCTGTCATAAACGTGATTTTGATGCTTTTACGCTTGTACAAGAAATCGCGTTTTTTCCATGTATGACGGACCAAATTTTCTGGTCTGTCATACACAGGCTTTTGGTGACTTCGTTTTTTCAATGTATGACAGACCAAAGATTTTGGTCTGTCATACACATGCTTTGGGCGATCTCATTTTTCCCATGTATGACAGACCAAACTCTTTGGTCTGTCATACACATGTTGATAGCAAACTCATACTTCCCATGTATGATGAGACCAAATGTTTTGATACATCATACACATGCTTTTGGCGGTTTTGAGCAAAATTGAAATGGTTTGAATTTGAAATTATGAAATTTGTGATGATTTCATGATGCGTGTTTTGAAGTGGACTTTATGCAATGCTCATGTGAGTAGTTGCATGGATTGACCTTGAGTCAAGTCGTGGACTTGTGCTCGGATTTGTTTTGTGGTTTGTTCATGTGCAGGTATTGCTCGAAGACAAATGTGGTCGATGACGGGACCGGAACTAGGTTCATGGAGGAACTGAGGTTCGGGACTAGGTTCAGGAGGAACTGAGGTCTTGGTGGTCAAGGATGTCATGCGGGACGTTCGGGCTAAGAGAATGGTGCACATGAAGAATGGTTAGTCACGTGAGAATGGCAGGAGGTCATTCGCGTGCAAAGTGTTAGTCACGTGAGTATGGCAGGTGGCCATACGCGTGCAAAGTGTTAGTCACGTGAGTATGGTAGGGTTGCCATACGCGTGCAAGAGTTGTACTCGGCCAGGTTGGGCCAAGTAGAGTTGTGTTGGATACAGATTCCTTCTAGGGAATAGGAATCGTATTCAGAACTCCTTGTGGGTTGGTGCTTTAAATAGGTGGGGGGTCTCCTGTTGAAAGGCATCAAGCAGAGCTGAGCGCATCAAGCCTTGAGCTTGGTTTTAGGGTTTGTTCTCTTTTGTTGAGAGTACTTTAGACAAAAGAAATAAAGATCAATTCTTCTAGTTCCCGCATTGCTTCAACGTTCTCTTTTTGGTTCTTGTTTGCATGCTTGTTCTAGTTCTAGATTGGTTTTTGTTCTTTAAGTTTTATCTTGATTTGATCCATCAAAAACCTCTCTAGGGTATTGATCTAGTGTTTCTCAAAGTCTAGTTGATCAATCTTTTGTCGTTCTTGTTTAATCTTGAAGTTTTGATTAGATTGATTCTCGTCAAGTTCTGGATCAGCAAGCTTGCGAAGCTCATAACTTTTGATCCGTAAGTCCGATCGAGCTGATTCTTTTTGGGTTCGATTCGTATTGGAATCTAGTTTCTTGTGTCCAAATTTCAGATCAATCTAACGGTTGGATCTCTGAGAATTCGCGTTTTACCAAACCTCTGTCATTCTGTTTTTGTCGAAAACGAGGCAATTATTTGGTTCTGTTTTAGGGGTGAACTTTTAATAGGTCAAGAATTTGGTTTTAGCTTCCGCACAATCATTCACCCCCCTCTGATTGCTATATTCGTATACTTCGATCCTACAATAATTATCCATGGTTCACTCCATCACGACAGGTTACAATTTCCTCCATTTTAACCATGGTTTTCAACAAGTAATCTAAGCAATTACCACCACTACTAAGTCATCAATATCAATAAATGGGCATCATCATAAAACCACAACATTGCTTTTAGCTACCCTATACATAGGTTATAACAGAATTGCCACTACACAACATATTCCAACTATTTAAAATAAATTGAATAAGTTAAACCATCACAGAGCTCTTAAGGCAACCACAAAACCTATGTCTTCCCAACTGACATCGATGCTAGCATTATAGGAACACAACTGCATACTTCCAAATATACCAATAATTTGCAACGACATGAATAACAACTCTAATCATCTTCCAAGTTAAAGTCACTAGCCAACACGATTAAATTTCTCTATTAACACACAAAATTAGAACATCTTTAAATAACCAGCAAGGTTTCTTTAACAATATCAGTAGTTTACATCATCTTAATGTTCTAACTATGCATCAGGGTTTAAAACTTTAACCAGTATTGAGGGTCATAAGCACTTTTAAAGAAAAACAACAGATTCTAAACATATGCATTAACACATTTAATCATTCTCACTACAGAGTAAACTACAACACTAGTAATCTATATATTCTCAAGCTAAAGATAACAATCACATTGAATTGATTCAACTCACAAATTAACTTAGCAATACATCATTCCATAAACCACATTGGAATATACCACATAGCACGGACACAAAATTTTCTAAACACCTTCATGGGTCACCTACTCTCGACAAACAGGATGCAATTCAACTTTAAAGATAACCACATCTCAGGAACAAGAACGAACACCGATAAACAATTTCTCCTTTCCAAGCAAGGAAGAAAAACAAAACTCCAACAGAAATGTAGGAGAGCTCAACTCTCAAATTTCCAACTTTGATAGCCCAAAACTCTTTAATAAATCTCAAGATCTATACTTCCAAGAAGGAAGAAGGATGCACTAGGGAAAACCAAATGTTCAACTAAATCTTTTCCGATAAAGCTTCAAACTTAGCTCCACCCAACTTAAGGTCTGCACAAGGAGAAACTCTAACACTTTTCTTAGATAGGGAGAACAACAATCACAAAAGTTTTATCCCCAAGACAGTGCACAATAACCAACAAAACCGGGTGTCAAAGTAAAAATTGCGACCAAAAGACGCGCAACACAAAACTCTTTTTCTTCGTCTTCAACCAAGGAAGACAAAACCACAAACCGCCTATGAAACAATCCGTGAAAATCTAATACTAAACACTTTTCTTTTGATTTCAATCAACTAAAACAAAGAAAACCAACCAAGACCGACCGTCAAAACGGTAAAGAACATCCGAAGGAATCCACCACCAAACTCTTCTATTTGACTTCAGTCAACTACCTGATCTACGACAGAAAGGGTAAGCACTCTTCTCCCACAGGGGTTAATAATTCTTCGGTGATGGCGCTAACCGGCCACACCATCATACCACACCCTTACTCTGACAAAAAGAGGTGACCGAAACCCTTCGACACCACAACCTGTCGGGACCCGAATTTGCAAATCTGGACCCTCTGTGTATTCAGCACTAGTCCAGGATCACGCTAGTGCACACAGTCTCAATATCGGTGAATATCACAATCATACTCGTCGATAGTAATAAAGTACTTTTATTTAAGATAACCAAACTGGTTGCTCGACCTTATGGTCAAGTTACAAGAGTACGCCACACAGGGCGAAAACTTATTAAGGAAATAAATTGCAGCGGAATAAAAACATCAACGTGACGCCATCCAGTATACCACCGGCAACTGACTGGGCTCGCTCCCTAGTTAGACGGCTCCTCCTGGTATTCTTCCTGCAAAGCTGGTGTCGACTCTTCTTCAACTGATGTTGTATTATGGCAAGGGTGAGTACTTGGTACTCAGCAAGTCATGCACAGAATGCAAGCTAATATTCTACATGCATGGCTTAATACAAAGATTAGGCTAACAGGTTCATTTGCAGTAAAGTAGCATGAGTAAACATAATAATAGATTGCAAAGCGGTAAAACGATAGTGAATAGAGTATTTTTCACAATGATCTCGCAAATAAAGCATTTCCCAATCCTAGGTCCAACTTATCATTCCAAACCAACCATTCTTCCAAAGTCAAGTCATTTTTATGAAAGTCTAACCCTTGACTGTAATTCCCGAGCAATGTCCAATGCCGCAGACACGGCTATTCGAATAGATTTTACACTCTGCAGAGGTTATGCACATTATCCACAAGATACAGCCAAACACCACAAAGGCGAGTGTCCGTAACAAAGTCTTTCGAAAACTTCTAACAGCACAAGTGGGCCTCTCCGGTTATTGCACACTAACCCTTCCCTTAGCAAAGGCGAAGTGTAGGCCAATCAACCGTTAGATGGGTACTGGCACAGCGACCGATGCGCTCCCCGTACAACTACACAAAAGGGTATAGTTGACACCCCGAGGTCCCACATGTACGTTATTAGCAACTTACTCAACTAGGTCCGTCCCATTACAGACATGTGGTTGCACGTTTGACTCAGTTCAAAGGCTTGCAAGGTTAAGTCCTTAGGTTGACCCGGGCAAGACTACCCGAAGAACCAAATCAACTTCCCCGGTGCCATTCATGGCCCACCGTATCATTCTTGCCACATGCCCCGGTCTAAATCTATTTATCAAATCCCTGTTGATTACCATGCACCACGTGCCATCGATAACAACATCAATAACATATGACACTTCTCAAAAACATGTTCCATATGCCATTAAGTCAATGTTAACATGTAATTATCCAAAATCATGTTGTGACTACGTGGCAGGTCTAAGCAATAAACTACAACGGTCTAATTACCCATGTTGGCAATTTAATAATGTCCAACTAAATAATCCACAACTAGGGTGACAAGGGGTTCATGGCATACAATTATATTTAGCAAGGTGTCATACAACAACTAGGTATTTAACTAATCCCAGAATTAATCAACATAAATTCTAATTAAATTAGCATGCAATACTTTGAAACAACATAATTTCAAAAGGATGGGCCCAACATGGTCAAAGCACAACTTGCCTTCAAAAAGCACTTGATCTTGGTCCTAAGCTGGCTCCTGGGCCAACACTTCACCTTCGAAGCCTTCAGGCACTTCAACGTCTACTCGTAACGCGTGCAATTTGCAATAAATAAATAAAATAGTACACAAAAGTGTTCAAAAGTTCAAATAAAGTTCATAAACAGAGAGAGCACATTTTTATAAATTTTTAGAAACTGGAATCGTCCAAATCAGAGTTAAAATGCAAAAGTTATAATTGTTTAAAGTTTAAAGGATTCATTAAATAAATATAAATAAAGAAATATTCATATTCAAAAATTAATTAAAATTCATATTTAGGTAGATCTCAATTTATAAAAATTTACAAATTTGAACCACTCAAATCGGAGTTAAAACGCAAAAGTTATAAGCGTTTGAAGTTTGAAAATTCAATTAAATCAATAAAACCAAATTAACTCATTTATTTTTATATTGAAAAATCCGATATGACGTCAGCACGGGATTTTAATTTCTACCGAATTATTTTTCTATTGAAAAATCGATTTAATGCGTCAGCCGGTCCATGGACTAAGTCCACGGTTCGGGTTGGGTCCACCGTGGACCCGGTCCACGAGTAAATGTCTCACTGACATGTGACGGCACTGACACGCGGGCCCCACAGTGACATCAGCGGTGACGTCATGGTGCGGTTGGCGGTCCCGCTGACACGCGGGCCCCCGGCGTCCGCAGCGTGGCGTGGCGGCGGCCATGATCGGCCCCGCCCGACCAGCCGGTCCAATTCACAGGACCGCAGCGGCTGTCTGGGCGTTGATTTGAAAATCAACGGTCCAGATCAGATCTAACCTCACGCGTTTGGAAACAACGCGGTTGATCTGGACCGTTCGATCTTGATCGGATGGTCGAGATCCGATCTAATGCTACAACGCGGTTTAACCCTAGCCGTACGATCTAGATCTAACGGTTGAGATCTATCTAAGCATGGTGCGGTTACGGCTACATGGCGTGATCTAAATCGTTGGATTTAGTTGGAAACGGATCTAAAACTGCAACGTGGAAAATTACCTTCGTCGACGTGGACGAATCTGGGCCGTGGGATGGAGATCCAATGGCTGAGATGCTTCGTGAGTCGGCGATGGCGTGCGGCGGCGCGAGGTCACCGGAGACGAAGACGATGACACGCCCGACGGCTTTTGGGCGCGATTCTGGTGATGTGGGTGGTACCTCGTAACGCGTCTTGTCCTTGCGGTTCCGGATCTGGGCTCGGTGACGGTGGAGGATGGCAGACGGCGGCGGAAACAACGGAGAACCGCGGCAGAACACAACACCAACTACAGCGAACGATTGCGGCGCACACACGGCGGCTTGACCTCGGTGAGTTAGGGCTACGGGTGCACACGGAAACGGGCTACACGACAGGGGTGGCGGCGCATTAAACAGGGCCCTCGGCGTCCTTGAAAACCGCGGAAACCGAGGTCCACCCGGCTGCGGCGGCGGAATCCGAATCCCATTCGGATTGGGTGATGTGGCGCAATGTGGGCCGTTGGATCGAGATCCAACGGTTGCGTGCGAGGGCTCGGTGCGATGGCTCGGGCGACGTGGTTTGGTCTGGACCGTTGGATCTTGATCCAACGGTCGGGAGGGTTAGTGTTCAGCTCGACTCGGTTTGGCTCGACCGCGGTTCGGGTCGGACTCGGAATCGAGTCAGGCTTCGAGCTCGATGCAAGAAAACCGGTTTTGGATTTCCATCGATTTAAATATTCCAATTAATTTCCAGAAATTCATTTAATTTAAGAAAAATAGCAAAATACTCAGAAAAATTATAGAAAATATTTTAGGGCATTTTGGACTCAAATAAAATATTTCCAACAAAACTTTATTTAAAAACCTTTAATTCTTAAATTATTTAAAAAGGGAATAAATTCAAATTAAATCCAAATAAATTCCAAAAATTCACAAAAGTGCCAAATAACATTTGAATTCATGAAAAGCAAAAATTTAGGGTGTTACAAACCTCCCCCCTTAACAGAATCTTGTCCCCGAGATTCAGGGCAAACTAAAGAATAGGTTTGGAAACTCCTTCAAATCCACCTCGCACTCCCAGGTTGCTTCGCTTTCTGCATGGTTGCTCCATTGAACTCGGCAGAAACGGGTTGACTTGTTTCTCGTCTCTCGATCCATCGTGTCCAAAATCTTGACGGGGTGTTCCTTATAAGTCAGATTCTCTTGCAGCTCTATTGACTCCAGCAGGGTTTGCTCATCAGGTATTCGGAGACATTTCTTCAGTTGTGACACATGGAACATGCCATGCACTCCTGCTAATGATTGTGGCAACTCCAATTGGTAAGCAACTTCGCCTCTGCAGCTCAATACCTTGAATGGTCCAACATATCGCGGCGCGAGCTTCCCTTTGGCATGGAATCTCCTGACTCCTTTGAGAGGTGTAACTCTGAGGTAAACAAAATCTTCCAGCTCAAAACTCAGATCCCGGCGACGATTATCAGCATAACTCTTCTGTCGTGATTGGACTATCTTCAATCTTTCCCAGATCATGGCGATCTGTTCTTCGGCTTCTCGAAGAATATCCAGCCCAAAGACACGGCGTTCACCTGTCTCGCTCCAGTTCAATGGTGTCCGACAGGGTCGACCATACAGTGCCTCAAAAGGTGACATCTGCAGACTGGCCTGATAACTGTTATTGTAGCTGAACTCTGCGTACGGTAAACTCTTATCCCAAGAGGTAGCATAAGCCAGTGCACAAGCTCTTAACATATCTTCCAGTATCTGATTAACTCTTTCAGTCTGCCCATCCGTCTGCGGATGATATGCCGTACTGAAGTTCAAACGGGTCCCCATGGCTTCATGCAGCTTATTCCAGAATCTTGAGGTAAACTGGGTACCTCTGTCCGATACAATCTTCTTTGGCACTCCATGTAAGCAGACGATCCTGGTCATATACAACTCTGCTAATTTATCTCCCGAGTAAGTGGTCTTTACAGGGATAAAATGGGCGACCTTGGTCAAGCGATCCACTATAACCCATATGGAGTAATATGCTCCTTGAGTTTTAGGTAAACCGGTAATGAAGTCCATTCCGATTTCCTCCCATTTCCACTCAGGTATCTTCAATGGCTGCAGCAATCCTGCTGGCCTCTGATGCATTGTCTTGACTCTCTGACATATGTCGCACAATGCAACATGCTCGGCAACTTCCCGCTTCATGCTTGGCCACCAGAATCTTTCCTTCAGATCTTGGTACATCTTGGCACTTCCTGGGTGAATGGAATATTTGGAGTCACGGGCTTCCTCCAGAATCAGTTGTTTCAGTTCCTTTTTGTTCAGCACACAGATTCGATCCTTCATCCACAATGTGCCTTCCTCATCTAGCTTGAAGTCTTTTGCCTTGCTTTCATCCATCTTGGACTTAATCTTGCAGATCTTGTGATCATCCTTCTGTCCTCTTCTGATCTGATCTTCCAGAATAGGATTTACCTCCAAAGCGTCCAAGAATCCTTCCGGCACCACTTCAATCTGCATCCTTTGAAAATCCTTGCATAGCTCGTCCTGACTTGAGGCTATTAACATATTCACGGTATGGCTCTTCCGACTCAAGGCGTTGGCCACCACGTTAGCCTTTCCTGGATGGTAGTGGATTCCCACATTGTAATCCTTGATTAATTCCAACCATCTCCTCTGCCTCATATTCAGGTCTGATTGGGTGAAAATGTATTTAAGACTCTTATGGTCCGTATACACTTCGCATCTGTTTCCTATCAAATAATGATGCCACAACTTCAAAGCATGCACTATGGCAGCTAACTCTAGGTCATGCGTCGGATAATTCTCCTCATGTGGCCTCAACTGCCTTGAGGCATACGCAACGACCTTCCGATTCTGCATCAACACACATCCAAGTCCTTGGCGTGATGCATCACAATAGATATCAAAGCTTTGGTTAACATCTGGCAGAACTAACACTGGCGCTGATGTCAATCGCTTCTTCAGCTCTTGAAATCCTTTCTCACACTCCGGCGTCCATGGAAACTTCTTCTCCTTTTTCAACAATTGCGTAAGAGGTCTCGCAATTGTCGAAAAGCCTTCAATGAAGCGGCGGTAGTAACCTGCCATTCCAAGAAAACTCCGAATCTGGGTCACGGTCTTCGGCTGCTCCTAATGTAACACAGCTTCTACCTTGCTTGGGTCAACGGCGACTCCTTCTGCGGTCATTACATGTCCAAGGAACTCCACCTTGTCTTTCCAGAAATCACACTTACTGAACTTGGCGAAGAGTTGTTGTTCCCTCAGTGTAACACCCCGGCATCTAGTATGCCCTGAATGTTACCAAACATAGACTAAACAACATCTAAATACCACAAATTAAAAGAAATTACAGCAAAGTCACAAATGCTAAAACCGAAAATTTCAGCAGCATCTCCTTTGTTTTTCTATAGTTCGGAGCAACAACACAGTAACACATGATATATCATAATGGAAAACATCCAAAGCAACAATAACTAGTAATATAGCGGCAATTTAAGTCTAGCATAATGAATTTAACCACTTCATGAACTAATACGAAGTAAAGGATGTAATCAAGCACATGAACAAATCATAATCCTAGTTTCATCACGCTAAACCATGATCACAACTCCGAAAGGTAAGCATTGTCTAATTGTGTGAAAATTGTGTGATGAAGTGCCTCTAAGCCCCTTTCCCGCATGCTAGTGTCAAGGTACCTAAATACAACAAAAACACAAGCGTGAGTTCATCACTCAGCAAGTATATTGCAATGGACTGAAAAGGACAGTTGTTCTGCATGCTTCTCCAAAACTAGCCTCAGATGTTCTGTGTGCTCTTCTCCTAACTTGGAATAGATGAGAATGTCATCGATGAATACGATGACAAACTTATCCAAGTACTCCATGAAAACCTTATTCATCATGTTCATGAAATAGGCTGGCGCATTCGTCAGACCGAAGGACATAATAGTAAACTCGTAAGGTCCGTATCTTGACGAGAATGCGGTCTTCGGTATATCCTCTGATCGAATCTTCAGCTGGTGGTACCCCGATCTCAGATCAATCTTGGAGAAAACTCCGGCTCCTCTCAACTGGTCAAACAGATCATCGATCCTGGGTAGCGGGTACTTGTTCGTCACGGTGACTTCATTAAGTGCACGGTAGTCAATGCACATCCTGAAACTCCCGTCCTTTTTCTTGACGAACAGGACTGGCGCTCCCCATGGTGACGAACTCGGTCTGATGAATCCTTTTTCCAGCAGCTCTTCAAGCTGCTTCTTCATCTCTACCAACTCTTCGGTGGACATCCGGTAAGGCCTCTTGGCTATCGGTGCTCTACCAGGTACTAACTCAATCAAAAACTCTATGTCTCTGTCTGGCGGCATCCTAGGCAAGTCTTCAGGAAAAACATCAGGATACTCATTCACCACTGAAACATCTTCTATGTTGATTGCCTTCGTGCTATTGACCATCAGCTGTCCATCTCGAACGGCGGTTGCTTGAAATTCCACTTTTTTTCTGCATGGGTCCTCAACTGAGATAGTCCTTCGCCCACAATCCAGCACGGCCTTGTGCTTGGATAACCAGTCCATTCCCAAGATAACATCTAAGGTCTGGGTTTCCAACATAATAAGGTTCGCTAGGAACTCTACCCCATCTATTAATATTCTTACCCCAGAAAATCCTACTTTCGTTCGGAGTTCGGAACCAGGGGTTTGAACTAGAAGCATGCATTTAAGTCTTGCAATCTCCAAATCATTTTTAGTAGCAAAGCCGTGAGAAACAAACGAATGCGAAGCTCCAGAGTCAAACAAAACTGTTGCAGGTACTGAGTTAACAAGTAACTTACCCAGTATGACATCCTTGGCATTCTGAAGTTCATCTGCGGTCACGTGATTAACTCGGCCTCTCACCACGGTCTGGGGCGCAGCTCCTGGCTGTGCTGTCCCGCGGTTTGCTCCTGGTGCAAGTGTCCTGGCTGGTGTGGAGCCCAAGTTGAAGCGGACTGGGGTCACTCCCGCTGTCTTCTTGGGGCAGCTGTTAGAGAAGTGCCCTGGCTCGTTGCATGTATAGCAATGTCTCACTGTTCCCTATTGACTGCCTGAAGCGGCGTTTCTGGCTGGAGCTGGGGTCTGATAATTCTGATTGACGGGTCTCGATGTTGGCGATTGTGTCCTTGCTGCATTCTGCGGCTGGGATCTGAAAAACTGGTTCGGCGCAACCCTCATACGTTGCTGCGCTCCCTAACATGATCCCTGCTGTTGCATCCTGCGCTTCCTGTTGTCGTCCAGCTCTTTGCACTTGTCCTCAAGGATGAGTGCCTTGTTCACCAACTCTTGGAAATCTGGAAAGGTGTGGGTGATCAGTCCTACCTGCAGTCCAGAGTTCATTCCCTTCAAGAAACGAGACTGCCTAGCCTTGTCTGTTGCCACGTCCTCAGGTGCGTAGCGTTCAAACTGTGTGAACTTGTTTAGGTAATCAGCCACTGACTGGCTGCCCTGCTTCAAAGCCATGAACTCTTCCTTCTTGAGGTCCATAATTCCCTCCGGCACATGATACTAGCGGAAAGCAGCTGTGAACTCCTCCCAAGTTATATCTTGTGGGTTCTCCTACGTGGCGCAGAAGTTCTCTCACCATTCAGCTGCAATTCCTTCTAGCTGGTGAGAGGCGTAAAGTACCCTCTCATTTCCCACGCATTGGGTGATATGCAGCTTCCTTTCGATCGACCTAAGCCAATCATCTGCCTCCAGCGGATTGACATTCCCAAAGAAAGTAGGTGGGTGAGTCCTCATGAATTCTGACAACCTTGAGCCCTGACGCTGTCCTTGATTGACTTGATTAGCGGCGGCCTGAGCAGTGATGTGCTGCATCTGTTGCATCATAGCATGCATCAGCTGAGTCTGTGCAGCAAGGAAAGCTCCAAAGTTCTGCATGTCAACTGGCAATACTGGTTGGGGTGCAGGTGCTCCATCATTAGGGTTCCCAGCTGGGCGAGAACCACTCCCATTGCCTCCAAGGTTTCCGCGGGTGTTCACCATCTGTCGATTACTCCGAGGATTAGAGACGAGAGGGAATAAGAATAGACAAGTAGTAGAGAAACTTATGCGGGGAAAAAGGTGCAACTCAAAATCCAACTTTTATTATTTAATAATAACTTGGTATAGTTGCTTACAACGCCTAACGGCCTTGCAACACATACTGCACACTCGGCAAGCAATGAAAATCCAAATCGACTAATACCGGAGTCTAACGCCTCTAAGGTGACTCTTATTCTATAACGCGACTCGATGAAGGAGTCTCAACTGCATAACCTACACTCACTCGTCAAGAAAACCTCCACTGCCTCCTTGCGGTGGGTGCGACGGCATAGGCGCGAAGCGATCGCCATGCCCCACAACAGCAGTAGTCGAAGAAGCGGCATCATCCTCAGGTTCAGGCTTCGGCCGTGGTGCTGGCTGGTGCTCCTGCTCAGTCTTTGGATCCTCTGGTGCAGGCGCCCAACTCCAACATCGGCTCGGGCCCCGCCCATATCAGGCGGTCTCTAGCTCTGCGATCCTCTCTGCAGCGTAGGCGACGTACTCACGAGCATTCTCCAGGTGCTTTTTCCCTTCCTCGACCTGCTCACGAACCTTCACCAACTCCTGGACTGTGTCGTCGATAAGCTCCTCCTGGGCGATGACGAATCTGGCCAAGTGTGTGACGGTAGCATCCTGATCTTCTATCGGCTTCCGCTGAGCTCTGTTGTCTCAGCGTGGGTGGTGACGGAATACTTTGCCTTCCAGCTCTCTAGAGTAAGTGCGAGCAATCTGCTGCATCGCTTGACGAGACACCTCCTAGATTCCCATCTCAAATGTTGACCTTCTGGCAGTGAAGTGGAACGGACAACTGAACTTCGTCTTCTCTCGAGCATACACCGTGATCTTGACGTCCCATCCAATGACCAATCCTGCCTGTACGATGGTGGTCCCTCGGTAGAGCGGTCTCTCAAAGCCTCCGAGCAACTGTAGCATACGCCACAACTCGGCAGCGTAGCCACCTTCTCGCTCGGCGTAGTTGTTCTTCATCATCATCTGCCAAAAGACGCTCGCGTAAGAACGCAACATTTTAAATTCGAGGTGGAGACAGAAAGAAATCAGCAAAGAGGTAGGAACAAGAATGAAGGGGATAAGTCGAGATTTCATTCATTGTCTTGTCAAGTTTTAACTTTAGAAAATATGTTTTATCCTCTCTATGACCATTCTAACTATGGGTGAACCTACAGTCTGTATGGCTCTGATACCACCTCTGTCGGGACCCGAATTTGCAAATCTGGACCCTCTGTGTATTCAGCACTAGTCTAGGATCACGCTAGTGCACACAGTCTCAACATCGGTGAATATCACAATCATACTCCTCGATAGTAATAAAGTACTTTTAATTAAGATAACCAAACTGGTTGCTCGACCTTATGGTCAAGTTACAAGAGTATGCCACACAGGGCGAAAATTTATTAAGGAAATAAATTGCAGCGGAATAAAAACATCAATGTGGTATCATCCAGTATACCACCGGCAACTGACTGGGCTCGCTCCCTAGTTAGACGGCTCCTCCTGGTATTCTTCCTCCAAAGCTGGTGTCGATTCTTCTTCAACTGAGGTCGTATTGTGGCAAGGGTGAGTACTTGGTACTCAGCAAGTCATGCACAGAATGTAAGCTAATATTCTACATGCATGGCTTAATACAAAGATTAGGCTAACAGGTTCATTTGCAGTAAAGTAGCATGAGTAAACATAATAATAGATTGCAAAGCGGTAAAACGATAGTGAATAGAGTATTTTTCACAATGATCTCGCAAATAAAGCATTTCCCAATCCTAGGTCCAACTTATCATTCCAAACCAACCATTCTTCCAAAGTCAAGTCATTTTTATGAAAGTCTAACCCTTGACTGTAATTCCCGAGCAATGTCCAATGCCGCAGACACGGCTATTCGAATAGATTTTACACTCTGCAGAGGTTATGCACTTTACCCACAAGATACAACCAAATACCACAAAGGCGAGTGTCCGTAACAAAGTCTTTCGGAAACTTCTAACAGCACAAGTGGGCCTCTCCGGTTATTGCACACTAAACCTTCCCTTAGCAAAGGTGAAGTCTAGGCCAATCAACCGTTATATGGGTACCTGGCCGCAGCCCCGGTATGCTCCCCCGTACAACTACACAAAAGGGTATAGTGGACACCCCGAGGTCCCATAGATACATTATTAGCAACTTAATCAACTAGGTCTGTCCCATTACAGACATGTGGTTGCACGTTTGACTCAGTTCAAAGGCTTGCAAGGTTAAGTCCTTAGGTTGACCAGGGCAACATGGTCAAAGCACAACTTGCCTTCAAAAAGCACTTGATCTTAGTCCTGAGCTGGCTCCTGGGTCAACACTTCACCTTCGAAGCCTTCGGGCCCTTCAACGTCTACTCGTAACGTGTGCAATTTGTAATAAATAAATAAAACAATATACAAAAGTGTTCAAAAGTTCAAACAAAGTTCATAAACAGGGAGAGCACATTTTTATAAATTTTTAGAAACTGGAATCGTCCAAATCGGAGTTAATGCAAAAGTTATAATTGTTTAAAGTTTAAAGAATTCATTAAATAAATATAAACATAGAAGTATTCATATTCAAAAATTAATTAAAATTCATATTTAGGTAGATCTCAATTTTATAAAAATTTAGACATTTGAACCACTCAAATCGGAGTTAAAACGCAAAAGTTATAAGCGTTTGAAGTTTGAAAATTCAATTAAATCAATAAAACCGAATTAACTCATTTATTTTTATACTAAAATATCCGATTATGACGTCAGCATGGGATTTTAATCTCCACCGAATTATTTTTCTATTGAAAAATCGATTTAATGCGTCAGCCGGTCCATGGACTGAGTCCACGGTTCGGGTTGGGTCCACCGTGGACCCAGTCCACGAGTACATGTCTCACTGACATGTGGGACCCCTCGGATGACATCAGCGGTGACGTCAACACGCTCGGTGATGGCACTGACACGCGGGCCCCACTGTGACGTCAGCGGTGACGTCATGGTGCGGTTGGTATCCCGGCTGCGGGCCCCGACGCCCGGCGTCCGCAGCGTGGCGTCAGCGGCGGCAAATCTTGACCACGCCGGTCCAACTACCGGACACGCGGCACGATCTGGGCCATTAATTTGAAAATCAACGGTCCATATCAGATCTAACCTCGCGCATTTGGAAACAACGTGGTTGATCTGGACCGTTCGATCTTGATCGGACGGTCGAGATCCGATCTAATGCTACAGCGCGGTTTAACCCTAGCCGTACGATCTAGATCTAATAGCTGAGATCTATCTAAGCATGGTGCAGTTACAGCTACGTGGCGTGATCTAAACTGTGAGATCTAGATCCAACGGTTGGAAACGGATCTAAAACTGCAACGTGGAAAATTACCTTCGGCTACGTGGACGAATCTGGGCCGTGCGATGGATATCCAACAGCTGAGATGCTTCACGAGTCGGCGATGGCGTGCGGCGGCGCGCGATCACCGGAGAAGAAGACGACAACATGCCCGACGGTGTTTGGGCGCGATTCCGGCGATGTAGGTGGTACCTCGTGACGCGTCTTGTCCTTGCGGTTCCGGATCTGGGCTCGGTGACGGCGGAGGAAGGCGGACGACGGTGGAAACAACGGAGAACCGCTGCAGAACGCAAGACCAACTACAGCGAGCGATTGTGGCACACACACGTCGGCTTGACCTCGGTGAGTTAGGGCTACGGGTGCGCATGGAAACGGGCTACACGACAGGGGTGGCGGCGTATTAAATAGGGCCCTCGGCGTCCTTGAAAACCGCGGAAACCGAGGTCCACCCGGCTGCGGCGGCGGAATCCGAATCCCATTCGGATTAGGTGACGTGGCACAACGTGGGCCATTGGATCGAGATCCAACGGTTGCGTGCGAGGGCTCGGTGCGATGGCTCGGGCGACGTGGCTTGGTCTGGACCGTTGGATCTAGATCCAACGG
This sequence comes from Rhipidocladum racemiflorum, assembly GCA_036346355.1. Classification (NCBI taxonomy): domain Eukaryota; kingdom Viridiplantae; phylum Streptophyta; class Magnoliopsida; order Poales; family Poaceae; genus Rhipidocladum; species Rhipidocladum racemiflorum. The sequence goes on along the minus strand of CM070577.1, from coordinate 41,926,980 downwards.
TCGGGAGGGTTAGGGTTCGGCTCGACTCGGTTTGGCTCGACCGCGGTTCGGGTCGGACTCGGACTCGAGTCCGACTCGGGCTCGGTCACTTGAACAGTAAAACCCAGTTTTGGATTTCCAGCGATTTAAATATTCCAATTAATTTTCAGAAATTTATTTAATTCAATAAAAATAGCAAAATACTCAGAAAAATTCCAGAAAAATTCTAGAAAAATATTTTAGGGCATTTTGGACTCAAATAAAATATTTCCAACAAAACTTTATTTAAAAACCTTTAATTCTTTAATTATTTAAAAAGGGAATAAATTCAAATTAAATCCAAATAAATCCAAAGAAATTCCAGAAAATTCCAAAAATTCACAAAAGTGCCAAATAATATTTGAATTCATGAAAAGAAAAAATTTGGGGTGTTACACAACCCCACTTTATCACAATAACAAGGACAATCCAATCAATTCTCTCAATAACATAGCAACATACATTATCAAATATAGCATTCAACATCAAGGCTTAAATACAACATTTAAGCGTAAAGCAACAATACCCATACCCTTTCCTACTGTGCATCAATGTGTGTCAAATTTTAAATTAGTTGTTCCACTTACACAAGTTTTAATGTTGCTACCCTATGGCAAAATTTTAAGTATAACCTAAGCCATGTTTCTAGGTTATCCCAAGTCACAATTTTGGTTAACCCTATGGTATTTCGCTAAGTTCATACACCACGGACCTAAAACCCGCTCTGATACCAACTGTAACACCCCGGCATCTAATATGCCCTGGATGTCACCAAACATAGAATAAATAGCAACTAAATACAACAATTAAGATTAAATTACAGCAAGGGCATAAATGCTTTAACCGAAAATTTCGGCAGCATCTCCTTTGTTTTTCTGTGATTTGAAACAACAGCATTAATATAACATGATATAACATAATGTATGGCATCTAAAACAGCAATAACGAGAGATATAACTACAATTTAAGTCCAAAACAACGAATTCAACCACTTCATGAGTTATGCCAAAGCCAATGACATAACCAAGCACACAGTTAAGACAATAAACTTATTTTCGCAACTATGAATGGTAAAATGATTGCTGTCTAAGTGATTGAAGTTATGTGAAGGTGTGCCGCTAAGTCCTTTTCCCGCATGCCGGTTTCATGGTACCTAAAAACATCATAAAACACAAGTGTGAGTTCATCACTCAGCAAAATGTATTGTAATGGAACAAGAAGACAATTTTCAATACCATCATCACTACATATCATATTCAACATCATAAACATTTCATATTCACATTGTATTCATCTCATTAACATCATCATATATGCAATGCAATGCACATGTCTCCTTGAAGCACATACCGGTATTGCCGAGTGCACACTCGTCAGCGTGCAACCTCTTTCCCCTTCCATCCCGTAGATGGAGGGTGCCTACTCTTACTGACTCGCTCCCATACACCACTATGGATGGGACTACGAGGTAGGTCTTTCGTGTTCACTATGTGTGAACACAGAGGCCCGCATCAGAATGGGACGCCTCTTCCATTATGAATGCACACATAATATCAACATGTATGAACTTGCATGAATATTTAATACAATAATTTCATATACAATATGTAACCATGTTCATCATATCATAAGTAAATAACAAGCATGGCAAGTTAACACATCATGTACCCATATTGCACCTATGCAAGTCTAATAACCATCCAATACCCAAACCCATCCCAATACACTTGCCTTCAACCGTGAGCGACGGAATGGCGAGAGGTTGAGGGCACTCCCGGGGTCACACCACCTGCACATAGGTTCAATACACTCAAAACTTGCCCACAAAACAGTACAAGAGAGATTATCTACCCCGACTTTGTAGCCCACTCCTAAAACACGAAAACAGAGAATCTGTCCCATCGGGACAGCGGGCTTCCAACTAGCATAACTTGAGTTCTAAAACTCCAAATCAAGTAAACGAGTATATTTTCTCAAATCTTAGGAAATTTCCTAGCTTTTTCTAAGTATTTGCGAAGATTGAATCAGCCTTTAAAATTGTCTAATCTACAGTAGAACACGATCTATCCCAATCTCGTCATAGATTTGAGAGTGTTCGGTAAAACTGCCATAAATTCTAAATGGCTGGACAGAATTTAACGTTCTTGGTGTCCAATTAAATATAATTCAATTACCTACAACTTTCTCAACAGCCGACCGACCATAAAACGCCTCAAAAATTGCCAAAATTCAAGCCCTATGTCGGGGTGCAAATCTGCCCGAGGACAGAACATGGGACAGCATAGCAATTTTCCTAATCCCATCTAGGAACAGCACCTAAACATGGATCTTAGGCATGGAATCCCCCTTCTAACCAGCATCATAACCCTACAAATGGATCTACCAACGCTTACCGCCCTCGAAGAACCGTTCGATCTACGAAATCTTCTCCTCCCGGTCCCCCGATCTCCTTCCTCGCGCCAAATCAGCCGGATCCCCTCGTCGTGGAGCTTCCCAATGGTGAGGACAACGGAATGGAGGGGTGTGGCAACAAGGTATGGGGGTGGATCTCTCCTAGGGCCGGCTAGGGGAGGTGGGGAGGTGGAGGAGGAAGGGGGGAGGGGTGGCGGCTAGGAGTGGGAGGGGAGGAGGTGGGGGTGCACCCTAGGGTTAGGGGGGCGCATGGGAAGGCTTTGCTTACCCCCCATCTTCCCCACATGGCCCAAGAGCCTCCCCCATCGGCCCAAATTGATCCCCCAAGGCCCAAACTCCCGCGGAAGGGCCCAAACACCCGGAAATGGCCCAAAAACATGATATACAGTTGTACCGTATTGCCGAAATCTATAAAGTCACATTCCAGAATATCACTTTCCATAATGTCACATGCCGTGATGTTACAGTGTGTCAAGTTTTAAAATACTTATTCCACTTACACAAGTTTTAATGTTGCTATCCTATGGCAAAATTTTAAGTATAACCTAAGCCATGTTTCTAGGTTATCCCACATCACATTTTAGTCGAACCTATGGTATGACACTAAATACATGTTCCATGGACTTAATGCCCGCTCTGATACCAACTGCAACACCCTGGCACCCAGTATGCCGCGAATGTCACACAAACGATACTAGCAGAAACCAAAAACACATATTTAATAATAAATTACAGCAACTACGCTATTGATTTTAACAAAATTTCAGCAGCATAAACTCTGTTTCCCATGGTTTTATGCATCAATAATATAATCAAAACACAATAGCATAATAGAGGACTTCGATCAACTAAATAATAGGATTTCAGATCTCATGAACCAATACGGGGTGAACAATTATTCATAGCAAAAGATACGTCATAAACCAAGTCTAGTTCAATAAAGTAATCCATCACAACTATCGAATGGGTATGAAACTTTCTGTTCAGGTGATGCCAAGTGAAGGCGTGTGTCTAGCTCCCTTTCCCAAATGCCAAACTCAAGGTACCTAAAAAAAATTAAGCAACAAGCGTGAGTTCATCACTCAGCAAAGTATATTGCAATGATACAAAACAATAACAATTCACATACATACTTTATGCCATTCACATATCATGAGAAACAACTCATAAACTTCTTCATTTATACTCTTATTTATGCAATGCAATGCAACATGTCTCTTTGCTTAGCACATACCGGTATTGCCGAGTGCACATCCATCAGTGTGCACCCTCTTCCCCTTCCATCCCGTGGAGGGTGCCTACTCTTACTGACTCGCTCCCATTAACCACCATCGATGGGACTACGAGGTAGGTCTTTCGTGTTCACTACGTGTGAACACAGAGGCCCGCATCAAAATGGGTCGCCTCTTCCATTATGCATGCACATAGGCCATAAACATGAAGTTACTTGCATATAAATTCGATTTAAACAACGGCATAACCATTTAACCATTCACATTCATCGTATCACAAGCAAAGATCAAACATGGCAACATTAACATAACACATGGAAAACTATATCATTGCGTAACATAATGGCCCCCTAAACCAAAACCACTACAATACACTTGCCTTCAACCTGGCGAGACAGAGTGGCGGGATGTTGATGGCACTCCCGGGGGTCACACCACCTGCACATAGATATAATGCACTAAAAAACATGCCTACAAAACAACACAAGAACAATCAACTACATCGACTTCGCAACCCACTCCAAAAACCCGAAAAACATAGAATCTGTCCAACAGGACAGCAGGCTTACAACAAGTATATCTTGAGTTCTACAACTCCAAATCAGGTAAACGAGTACATTTTCTCGAACCTCAGGAAATTTCCCATATTTCTTGTAGTATTCGCGAAAACTGATTCGGCTTCAAAAATCCTCTAATCTACAGTTGAACACAAACTGTCCCATTCACGTCACAGATTGGACAGTGTTCGGTAAATCGACCATAACATTTAAACGGCTGAATGAAACTTAGCGTTTTCATTCCCCAATTAAAGGTAATTCGATTACCTACAACTTTCACAACATCCGGGCCTCCAAAAAACACACCTAAAATTATCTAATTCACTTTCGAATACTGAGGATCTAATCTGTCCAAGAAAAAAACGCATGACAGATTTGTAAACCTCCTAAATCCATCTAACCATAGCACCTAAACACCAAATTAAAACATGATCTCCCCCATCTAACCAATGCCAAAACTCTACAAATGAATCTACAATCACTTACCTCGCTTGAAGAAACCGATGACCGACGAACTCCTCCTCTCCTTGGTCCAATCCTCCGTCCAATCGCCGAAAACACCGTTATCGCCGAATCCCGTTGGATGGAAGGCTTCCAACCTGTGCGAGAGCAATGTGGGGAGAGCACTAGGGCCTACTTGGTGGGGAGGGGAAGGGGGGCGCACACCATGGGAGTGGTGGCTTGGTGGGGAGGGATTGGGAGGTGGGGGGCGCACTAGGGTTTGGGGTGCATGGGGGTGGGTTTTGCTGCCCACCTCCTCCCCCACATGGGCTGGGAACCTCCACCTACGGCCCAAATAGATCCCCCAAGGCCCAAGCTAATTACCCCAATGTGACACTACGGAAGGACGGTGTGAGCCATTTTCGATGTCGGCATTAAAGAACGACTTTGGTATCATGTTGTTGGGCCTTTTCCGTGAGTTTGGGCCTTTCCCGGGGGAGAATTTGGGCCTTCGGGGGGAGTTTTGGGCCTAGCGGGAGCTAATTCGGCCTTAGGGGGATTAATTGGGCCGTTGGCGGGGGAGCTTTGGGCCCATGTGGGGGGAGTAACCTGCCAACCCTAGCTAGGGGTGCCCCACCCTCTCCCCTTCTCCCCTCCCCACCTAGCCGCCACCCCCTCCATCCCTTTGTGTGCGCCTCCACCCCCCTTCCCCTCTCCTCCAAGCTGCACCACCCCTATCCCCTTGCGCCTCCCCTCCCCTCCTCTAGTAGGCCCTAGCATTCTCCTCACGCCGCTCTCGCCCGGGTTGGAGGCCTTCCATCCATCGATATCCGGCGAATCCGGTGTTCCCAGCGATTGGAGGAGAGATCGGGTCGCGAGGAGGAGACGTTCATCGATCGGGTGATCCGTCAAGAAGAGGTAAGGATTTGGGGTCTTGTTCGGGGTGGTCTAGGTGCTGTTAGATGGGTAAATTCATGGCTTAATTTGGTGTTTAGGTGCTGTGGTTAGATGGCTTTAGAGGGAATTGCAATGCTGTCCCACGTTCTGTCCTCGGGCAGATTTGACATCCGACCTAGGGTTTGGGTTTTCGCAATTTTAGATTCGGAATTTGGTCATCCGCCTGTTGAGAAAGTTGTAGGTACTTTCAATACCTTTCAGTGGATACCAAGAAAGTGAAATTCTTATTAGCCATTTGAATGTTATGGCTGTTTTACCGAACGTGTTCAAAACTGTGACGTGATTGGGACAGATCATGTTGATCTGTAGATTAGTCAATTTTAGAGGCCGAATCAGTTTTTCACAATACTTAGAAAAAGCTAGGAAATTTCCTAAGCTATGACAAAATGTACTCGTTTACTTAATTTGGAGTCCTAGAACTCAAGTTATGCTAGTTGGAAGCCCACTGTCCCGTAGGGACAGATTCTCTGTTTTCGGGTTTTAGGGGTTGTTTGCGAAGTCGGGGTAGGGGATCATTCTTGTACTATTTTGAGGGCACATGTGTGTGGTACCTATGTGCAGGTGGTGTGACCCCGGGAGTGCCCTCATCCTCTCGCCAATCCGTCGCCCGCGGTTGAAGGCAAGTGTATTGTAGTGGTTGCGACTTAGGGAGCCGTAATGCTTGATAATGAGATGGTTTACACATGTTTTATGATATGATGCCATGATTGACTCTTGCTTGCGACATGATGAAAATTGTTTATTATGAGGCTATGCAATGATTAGTTGAGTTTATGTGCAAGTTGTTTATGTTTATGACATATTTGCATACATGGCATGAGAACTGGCCAGGTCGGTGAGAAAGTCATAACTAGTCCGGTAAGGTCGGTGAGAAAGTTATGACTAATCCGGAGCGCCATTGAATAAGACCTACCTCATGATTCCATCCACAGTTGTGAATGGAAGCGAGGAGTACGCACCCTCCATCTACTGGATGGAGGGGAAAGAGGGTTCACGCCGATGGGTGTGCACTCGGCAATATCGGTATGTGCTTCGAGGAGACATGTGCATTGCATTGCATACATGATTATGATAATGAGATGTGTACAATGAGATTTGAACATGGTTACGATGTTAAGCATGATATACAGAGATATTAGCATTGAACTGTTCGTTTTGTTCCATTGCAATATACTTGCTAAGTGATGAACTCACGCTTGTGTCTTATGTTGTTTTTAGTTACCATGAAACCGGCACGCGGGAAAGGGGTTTAGCTACACTTCTACACGTAGCTCCTCACATATAGACAGTTTTTATCATTTGGAGACATAATAATAAGATTAGTGCCATGAAACTTGGAGTATGGCTTGATTGTGTGCTTAAGTTCATCTTTTGCTTCGTTATAATTTTGGAGTGGTTGGATTCATTATTTTATACGTAAGATGTTGCCATGTCAATTGTTATTGCTGTTTTAGATGTCTCATATTATGCTATACATTGCCATATTATTGCTGTTCTTCAAATCATGGAAAAACAAAGGAGATGCTGCCGAAATTTTCGGTTTTAGCATTTGCACCTTTGCTGTAATTTATCATTACATGTGATATTTAGTCGCTGTTTATTCTATGTTTGGTGACATCCAGGGCATACTAGATGCCGGGGTGTTCTTCATGGCCTCGAAGGATGAGTCGTTTTCTCACTTTGGGGATTTGGTCCGTAGGTTGTCCACTGAGCTCCCCGGTGCCTTACGAGTGATTCATAGTGACAATGGCACAGAGTTCAAGAACTCCTACTTTAGCAGCTTCTATGAGGAGTTAGGCATAGAGCATCAGTTCTCTTCTCCATACATTCCTCTGCAGAATGGCATAGTGGAGAGGAAGAACAAGACCCTGGTTGAGATGGCCAGGACGATGCTAGATGAGTACAATACTCCTTGGAAGTTTTGGGCTGAGGCTGTAGCTATGGCATGCTATGTTGCCAACAGAGTTTTTCCTAGGGCACACTTGCACCACACTTCTTATGTGTTGAGATATGGGCGAAAGACCAGTGTGTCTCAGTTTCGTGTTTTCGGTTGCAAGTGCTTCTTCTTGAAATATGAGAACTGTAACACACCAATTTTTGCTTTTCATGTATTTAAATGGTATTTTGCACTTTTTAGAATTTTTCGAATTTTCTGTGATTCATTTGGATTTAATTTGAATTTATTCCCTTTTGAGATAATTAAATAATTAAAAGATTTAAATAAAATTTTGTTGAAAATATTTTATTTAAGTCCAAAATGTCTCAAATTATTTTCCAGAATTTTCCTGGAATTTTTCTGAGAATTTTTCTATTTTTCTCGATTTATTTGAATTTCTAGAAATTATTCAAAATATTAAATTGCTGGAAAAACCCTAACGGGTTTCCCTATTCCTCCGACCCGAGTCGGACTCGAGTCCGACCTAGTCCGACCGAACCACGTTCGAGCCGGACCCGAACCAGACCAGCGCTCGACCTAACCGTAATCTCACGAACCGTTGGATTAAGATCCAACGGTTGAGATCACGTCGCGTCGTGCGCGCGTGCAAGCCGCCGGATCGTGCCACATGTACCGCTGAGATTGCATCGTCCCCGCCGAGTCCGATATGGACTGCGCCGCCGCCCCGCCCCGAGTTCATTAGGGTTTCACGGATTTCTCGCACGCCGAGGCAATATTTAAGACCTTGACCCCGGTGCTGTTTTCTTTATTTGTGTGCGCATCTTTTGCCCCAGCTTCCATCGCTCGAGCCGCCGCCACGCCCGCGCAATCGCTCACCGAAGTCACGTCAGGGATCGCCGCGGTTTTGGACATCTAGCACCGCCGTCAAGCCGTAATCCGCCGCACTGACTCCGGATCCGGACTCCCCGCGCTGAGGCGCGTCGAGGGGTACCACTCACCTCATCGGAGACCCACGAGAACGCCGTGTTGCGCGTTGTCTTCTCTGTCTCCGGGGACCTAGCTCCGCCGCACCACCATCGTCGCCCGCGAAGCTTCTCCACTATCCGATCTCCATCCTATGGCCGAGGTGAGCCCACGTGTCCCCTGCCCAGTAGAGACCAGATGCAATTTGGACCCTTAGATCTAGATGCAACAGCCACGGTGAGTCCACGTAACTATCTCAGTGATTTTACTAGATTAGATCTAAACCGTTAAATCTAGATCCAACGCATCAGATTAAGCCACGTAGCCCCTTTGACCGCACCATGCTAGATTAGATCACAGCCGTTAGATCTAGATCGTACGGTTAGATTAGGTTCACGTGGCAGCATAAATGCAATCGTGACCGTCCGATCGGAAGTGAACGGTATAGATCACACCACGTGTCGAACACCGGGTCACGCCACGTCACCCTCACGGTGAGGTAAAAACCCGATCGGATCTCAGCCGTCCGATTCAAATCGAACGGTCCAGATCAAACCACGTAGATCCAATTCGGGAGAGATTAGATCCGATCTGGACCGTTGGATTTCAAACCGGCGTGGTCAGCTGAGCCGCACCCGGTCGTCGCTGACGTCAGCGTCGGCCTCGCATGTCAGCAGCTCGGACGCACCATGCGATGAAGTCATCCGTGACGTCATGCTGACGTCATCCGTGACGTGGGTCCCACATGTCAGAGCCGTTTGGCCTAGCGTGCTGACATCAGTGATGCCATCAACCGTGGGACACGCTTGTCAGCGACATGTGTCCCCATGGACCGGTCCGCGGTGGACCAAAACTGAGCCGTGGACCGAGTCCATGGACCAGATGACACAAGCTGACATCATAATTCGATTTTACTTTAGGAAAATAATTCAGCCAAAATTCGAAATTCATGCTAACGTCAGCTAACATCATATTTCGGATTTTTCAATAGAAAAATAAATGAATTAATTCGATTTGTTCTTTTAATTGATTTTTCAAACTTCAAACGGCTATATCTTTTGCGTTTTAACTCCGATTGAGGCGATTCCAGTTTCTAAATTTTTATAAAATTTAGCTCTATTTAATGATGAATTTTATTTCATTTTTGGACATAAATTTTTCTCTATTTTTATTTATTTGGTGTTTATTTATCCGTTACGAGTAGACGTTGAAGTGCCCGAAGGCTTTGAAGGTGAAGTTTTAACCCAGGAGCCAGCTCAAGATCAAGAACAAGTACTTTTTGATGGCAAGTTATGATTTGACCATATTGATCCCACTTTTGAAATTATGTTTATTTAAATTATTGCATGCTAGTTTATTTAAAAATGCTTTTGAATAATTCTGGGAATAGTTTTGTGACCTACTTGATTATGCCACCTTGTTGATAATGATTGTATGCCATGAATCATTTGTCACCCTAGAACATGGATTAATAGCTGGACATTATTAAATTGCCAAGATGGGTAATTAGACTGCTGAAGTATAATGCTTAGCCCTACCACGTAGTCATGACACGATTTTGGATGATCAATTATTAATGTTGACTTAATGAGATATGGAACATATTTGTGAAAGAGTCATGTGTTATTGATGATGATGTTGATAGCACGTGGTGCATGGTAAACAACTGGGGTTGATAAAATGGTTTAGACTAGGGCAAGTGGCAAGATTGTTTCTGGTGGGCCAACTGTGGCAACTGGGCGGTCGATTTGTTTTTTTGCTGGTTTTGGATTACTTGTGGACTCTTTGGCAGCCTTGCCTTGGTCACTTCAAGGACTCAACCTTGCAAGCCTTTGAACTGAGCTCATCATGCAACCACATGTCTGTAATGGGACAGAACTAGATGAGTAGGTTGCTAATAACTTGCATGTGCTACCTCGGGGTATCAACTATACCTCTATGTAGTTGTATGGGGGAGCGTACCGGGGCTGCGGCTAGGTACCCATCCAATGGTTGGTTGGCATAGACTTATCCTTTGCTAAGGGAAGGGATAGTGTGCAACAACCAGAGAGGTTCACTTGTGGAGCTAGAAGCTTCCAAAAGACTTTGTTACGGATACTCGACTTTGTGGTGTTTTACTGTATCTTGTGGGTAAAGTGCATAATCTCTGCAGAGTGAAAAATCTATTCGAATAGCCGTGTTCACGGCATTGGACATTACTCGGGGATTGAAGTCAAGGGTTAGACTTTAATAAAATGACATTGGTTACTGGGGATGGACTTGAAGAACTTGCTTTATGCTGATAAATGCTTTACTTATGAAATTGTTTATGAAATTATTATTGCTATTACTATTTTACTGCTTTCATTCTATTATTGTTATTTATGAATGTGCTTTACTACAAAAGAACCTTCTTAGCCTACCCTTTGTAATAAGCCATGCATGTAGACTACATTCTGTGCATGACTTACTGAGTGCTTTAAGTACTCACCCTTGCAACAACAAAACATCAGTTGAAGAAGAATCAATGCCAGCACTGGAGGAGGAGTTCCAGGAGGAGCTGACGAAGTAGGGGGAGAGCCCAGTCAGTTGCCTGTGGTTTCTTTATTTTTCCGCTTCAGATTTATTTGAGTAAGACTATAGCCCTGCAAGGTGTACTTTTGTAACTTGACCATAAGTTCGAGCAACCGGTTATATTTCCATTTCAGTAAAATACTTTACTATTTCGTTGAGTATGATTGTGGTATTTACCGATGTTGAGACTGTGTGCACTAGCGTGATCCTGAACTAGTGCTGAATACACAAAGGGTCCGGATTTGCAGGTTCGGGTCCCAACAGAAGTGGTATCAGAGCCATGTTGACTATAGGACTACACTTAGTTAGAATAATCATAGTAAGAATAAAACTATTTTCTAACGATAAAAGTTTGCCAAGATGATGAATGAAATCTCGACTTATATCTTCTCTCCCATCTTACCCCTTGCTGAATTCTTTTGTCTCCACTTTGATTTTAAAATATTGTGTTCTCACGTGAGTGTCTTTGGCAGATGAAGATGATCAACAACTACGCTGAGCGTGAGGGAGGCTATGCCGCTGAGTTGTGGTGTATGCTGCAGGTACTTGGAGGTTTTGAGAAACTGCTCTACCGAGGGACCACCATAGTGCAGGCAGGATTGGTCCAAGCGTGGCATGTCAAAGTCACTGTGTATGCCCGAGAGAAGATGAAGGCAAGCCGTCCACTGTACTTCACAGCGAGGAGGTCTTCGTTTAAGGCCGGAATCAAGGAGACATCATGTCTAGCGATGCGGCAGATCGCTCGCATCTACTCCAGGGAGTTAGAGGGCACCGTGTTCCATCACCACCCGCGCAGAGACAACCACCTTGACCGGGAGCCAATAGATGATGAGAATGCCACGATCACTCATCTAGCGAGGTTTGTCGTCGCTCAGGAGGATGTGATTGATGATACCGTACAGGAGTTGCAGAAGGCTCTCGCTGAGGTCGAGGTTGTCAAGAAGCAACTACAAGAAGCTCGAGAGTACCTAGCTCACTCTATTCAGAAGGTTCGTTAGCTGGAGATGGCGCTGTACGGACTTGAACCAGAGCCGGTGTTGGATCTGCACGACCCAGACCTTGAGGAGGACCAAGAGGAGGCGCCACCTGTGCCACAGCCAGAGCAGCAGCCAAAGCTAGAGCCAGAGCCAGAGGAGGATGTCGCGTCGTCGACAACAATGATAGTAGGGCATGGTGATCGCTTTGCAACAATGCCGTCCCACCCGCCAGAGTACCCTCCAGGGAGTTCCCGAGGAGGTTGGCTCGAGGAATGAACCTTCAGGATTAGAAGTTGAGACCCCTTCATCGGGTCACGTCTAAGAAATAGAGAGTCACCCTTAGAGGCATTAGACTCCAGTGTGCTAGTTTAATTTGGATTTTCATTGCTTGCTGAGTGTGCAGTATGTGTTGCAAGGCCCTTAGGCATTGTGAGCAACCATACCAAGTTATTGATAATTAATAAAGTTGGACTTTGAGTTACACCTTTGCCCCGCATAAGTTTTCTCCACTACTCGTCTATTATTGTTTCCCCTTCGTCTCTAAACCTTAGGCAATCAGCAGATGGTGAACACTCGTGGAAACAACGGAAGTGGTTCTCGCCCAACGGGGAACCCAGATGATGTGAACAAGGCGCCCCAGCCAGCACCCCAAGTAGACATGTGTAACATCCCAAAATTTGGGATTTAAAAATTTTTTGGTTTAGTTTAGCTTCCCAAAAAATTCTACTAATTTTCTCGATTTAATAAAGCCTAATCTGGTATTTTCTAAAGCTAAAACAATTTAATTTGATTATTCTAAACCTCAAATAAAAGAAATTTTATTTTAATTGGGTTACTCGTGCTTCAAGAAATTCTTCTGTAATTTTTGAGATTTTTCGGAGCTCGTTTGCTATTTATTAGATTTATTCGGAATCGATTTGTATTAAGCCCCTTTATTGAAATTAATTAATTATTTGGAAAATTTTATATAAACTTCTGTTGAAAATATTTTATTTCAGTTCAAAATGTCTCGAAATATTTTCTAGAATTTTTCTGGTTTTTTTATTGCCTCAAATGTTTTATTTGAATTTTCGGAATTGTTTTTATTGGAAAAATCCGAATTTCCTAGCCGTGCCACGTGTCGCCACCAGATCGCACCATGTGTTGCCACCAGAATCGGCCACATCACCCAGTCCAGGTCATGCACGCCAAGTGCTCGATAAAATGCCTGTGAGATCCGTTTTTGCGTTTTTCTTGATTCTTTTTGACCTAGCCGCCACCCTAACCTCGTGTAGACCTACCATGGCCTCACCCACACGTCCCCAACCTCAAATTAGTTTTCCAAACCCTGGAATCCATCCCTCATCCTCCGAAACACCGCCGAACGTCGGTGTGTTTTTGCATCGCGTTCCTCGTCGGTTTGTCATGAATTTTGGCGAGCCACTTGCATCACGGTGTGCCCCAAGGTACCGTCTATCTTCCCTCCAAATTTCATCCAATTTGGCCAAAGGAATCAAAAGTTATGGCCGTTTCAATCTCAAATCTTGCCGAGGCCATATCTCCCTCAATTTTTCGAGTTTGGACGTGAAATTTTTACTGTAGACTCTCCTTGATGTCCTCTACATGATGCACATCCTAACCCATGGTTTTGCACTCTGGATTTTGCGCAGAAAATTATTTTCCCCGATCAGACTGCGTTTCAAACAGCGACAATCATCCTCACGCGTTCCCCACTGATCTGGAAGGTAAAACTCCGAGCGACCTACGTCACGGTGTTCCTCAAGATCACATATAGCTCTCGGTCAAATTTGGTTAAGTTCTGATCATTATTCTAGAAGTTATGGCTGTCTAAAGTTTGGACTTAAAAATTGTTGCGGGTTCCTTGTCTCCGTGCTCGCCTTCTGCGGGTGCGAGATCTCTCATTTTCATCCTAACTCCATCCTTGCCCTCGCGGTCTTCTCCCACCTCTGCGAGGGGTTTGTTGGCGTGATGCCCACCGCCAGCCTTTTCTTCCACTTCTATTCTCCCTTCCGCACCGGCCGGGATGGTCCCGCCGGCTGCGTTTACCTTCGCCTTCGGCCCAACCGACCATACGAGTACCCTCTCATTTCTTGGAAGGACTCGTTGTCGGGTTGGGCCGACCTTTGGTTTTACCAGAAGAAGGCGGAGGGGTCCCAGTTGATCTATACCGGGGAGCCCGCTCCGGCCACCAAGTCGGCGTGCCCGCCCGTGCAGCCTGAGGAGGAGCGGGTGCTCAGGACGATCAGCGAGCTCGCTCAGATGGGGCTCACTGGTCGGGACATTGCCCGGGATTTTACCTTCAACCGGGTGTCCCCCCTGAGGCGCCGCAAGCACCCTTTCTTCGAGGTGACCGGGTGGCATGACCTCACCCTTGAGGACAACGCAGGTACGTTCTTGGACCTTTTTCTAGAGCACTGTTGCTTCCTGGTGATTGGCGCTACTTTTTCTTTTAACCCTTGGTTGTGTCGCAGCTCCGAGGATGGACTGGGTTGATGAGAGGGTCGCCGAGATGTTCGGCGCCCCGAAGGAGAAGGAGCTGACGCCCAACCGTCAGATCCCCAAGAACGTTTTTGACCGCGGCGACGCGGTAAGTATATCTATTTGCTCCCGCCCAAGGGCATGTTTTCCGAGCTCATTTTTCCCTGTTCCTGTTTGCAGGAGAAGGTCGCTCTCGAGCTCGCCGTGTCGAGCACCGCGTCGCTGTCGCAAGCCGGCACCCCAGCCAAGGGTTCCCGCAAGAGGTTGGTGGGTCGAGGCCGCCAAGCATCCACCTCGCCTCCTCGCGCCAAGCGGTCGAAGCGCCGGGCTTCGACCAGGGCTCCCTCCGCGCCGCATCTCGAGTACGCCGACCGGAGGGAGGTAAGCGAGATTCGCACCTGGTATGCTGACTTCAAGCGCGCGAAGCCAGAGATGATGGGCCGACTGGAACAGCTGGCCGAGCAGGCGAGGAAAGCCGAGGAGGAAGCCAGGTCCCCCCCCCGAGCAAGGAGCAGCTGGAGAGGAAGATCAAGGCCCTCCAGGACCAGCTCGCTCAGGTAGTCGAGGACCCTGAGGAGGAGAAAGAGGAGGAAGACGCCTATGCTCTCGTCAGAAGGAGCAGGAGGTCGTCTTCCCGATTGGCCTCGGCGCTGGAAGGGGTCGACATGGATGACGTCGACCCGGTGATGGCGCGGGCTAGCGACACCGCAGAAGGGGCCGAGGCCGCCGCGGGCAGGGCACCTGTGGCCCGAAGTTAGGAAACCGAAGAAGAGGGCGCTGCTTGCCGGGCGGAAGGTAAGCCTTGTTTGGTTCCTTTGTTGAATTTCTTTGTTCTTGTTTCGCGATCTTTTTCCGGGCTAACCCCACTCCGCTTGGCGTGGGCGTGATAGCTCGGATGTTGTCCTTGGACTTCCGTCAGATGGCTGAGGTGATTCTCGACTCTGTAGTTGACGCCGAGCTCGAACGCGTCTTCGACCAAGTGATGGCCGAGACCGAGGAGGAGTCGGCGCCGGCCGCGGCCTTAGAGGAACCCGAGCTTCCCCCGACGGATGTGGAACCGACTCCGACCGCGGGGGAGCAAGATCTCCAAGGGGCCGAGGACCAAGGAGCCTTGTACTTGGTCCCTCGTGAAGGGGCAAGCGCGGGCGAGGCCCTCACGACGGGCTCCGAGGGTCAGGGGTCGATTGCTCTCGACCAACAGCCCTCGGCCGCGAGTCAAGGAGAGGAGGGTTTGGCCGCCGCCGGCCTGCTGCCTCCAGCCGCGAACCAAGGGGCGGAGGTGGTCGTCGTCGACCAGCTGCCCCTGTCCGTGGGCCAAGGAGAGGAGGCGGTCGTCCCCGACCAATCGTCTCCGGCCGCGAAGCATCAATCGCCTCTGGCCGCGGGGCAAGGGGCGGAGGTGATTGCCCTCGACCAATCTTCCCCGACCGCGGAGCAAGGGGCGGAGGTGATTGTCCTCGACCAATCTTCCCCGGCCGCGGAGCAAGGGGCGGGCGCGCTTGTGGTTGGCGCTCATCCCCCGAGCGCAGCGGCCGAACAGGAGGAAGGCGGCCATGAGCCGCTTGTCGTCGAGGAAGACCAACCTCATGGCGACCTGGGGTTGGTCGAGGGAGGAGACACCGTTGCCCTCCTGGGAGCACCGGGTGCCCGGGAGGGGCAAGGTCTCGTCGCGTCAGCTCGGGACCATGATGATCCTGCGTGGGTCAATCCCTTTTTCCGAGCTGGCGCAACTGACCGCCAGCGGCTTCAGGACAAGCTGGTCAGCCGGGCTCTTCTGGTAAGTCTTTTGCTTCTTCTCTTTTTCATTAAGGCGAGCAATCTTCTGGGGGCCTTTTTGACCTTTCTTCCCTTTCGCCCGAAGTTTGCCGCGAAGGCCATGGAGGACATTGATGCCTCCGCTGTTCTGGCAGAAGAGTACTGGGCGTACCACCATGAGCAAGACGCCAAGATTGCTGATCTCGAGCATCGGGTCTCCGAGGTGCGTGAGGCCGACCTGAAGGAGCTGGAGTCGGCGAAGAGCCTCATTGTCGGGCTTCGAGACCAGCTCTTCCAGAGCGAGACGGCGAAGAGTACTTCAGAGCGGAAGTGCGCCGAGCTTGAGGAGGAGCTGGTGAATCTACGGCAGGAGGTCCCCGACCTGCGTCGTGGTCTCCAGCGAGCTCGAGAGCGTGAGGAGACCCAGCTCAAGGAGGCGCAACGCCTCCGGGAAAGCGCGGCCGAAGGTCGCGCGGCTCGGCGGAAAGTCTTGGACTTAGAGGCGGAGGTTGACTCCCTTAAGGAGGAGCTTGCTGCCCTCCGGGCCGAGCATAGGACTTAGCTTCTCTTCTTTTTTCTTTAGTTCGAGCAAAAAACCTGTAAAAAACAATCTTTTGGTCTAATGAACAAAATTATGAATGTCGCACCTTGCCTTACTTTTGTCCTGATGCGTGCCTGCTCGAAATCGGCCCTGTAGAGAAAAGGCCAGGTTCCTGCATAGGGACATACAATACGAACACGAGCAACCAGGTAAAAAAGATAGTACGCGAGTAAAGAGTCCTTAGCGAAAAAGGATGGAATGTCTTTATCGCACGGAGCCCCCGCCATGGATAAAGGTCGTGCCCCTGATGTTGCGAGCACGAGTTTGTCCATAGGAGAGTTGAGGGAGTCTTTGAGCGTAACGCGTTTTTTGAACGATCTAAAAGGTGGCTTGAGTCGAGGAAGAGATGCGCGCGAGCATTGTTACGCTCGTAGAGCAGACGGGCTTAGGCTGACAATACGTAGGGTCACCCTTCCCGAGTAGGTGCTGAACCAGGCTTTAGGGAATGCTCGCGACCGACCACACATACAGCGAAGAGCTACTGCGAAAAGTGATCGGATGGGCGAGCTTCCGGCCGGTGCCCGAGAGGAATGGTGTGTACGTATTCGTCGGTTAAGCTCGCCCGCAGCGCCGGTAGTTGACGGTGCTCGTTTCGTAAACTAAGGACAAAGTCAGAAGTAGTAGGAAAATAACTTATCGTAAGAAGTGCAAAGGTCGTGAGATAGAGATATGCGTCTAAACGTAGAATTTACGTAGTTGGTCGATGTTCCAGGTGCTGGCGAGCTCCCGACCGTCTTCCA
The DNA here is from genome assembly GCA_036346355.1 of Rhipidocladum racemiflorum. NCBI lineage: Eukaryota > Viridiplantae > Streptophyta > Magnoliopsida > Poales > Poaceae > Rhipidocladum > Rhipidocladum racemiflorum. The sequence continues at coordinate 41,909,399 of CM070577.1, read as the reverse complement.
TCGCGAGGCGAATAGCCCCCGGGCGTGCTGTAGATACGACCGTGTAGGGTCCCTCCCATCTCGGGGTCAGCTTATTGGCTTTTGACAAGTCTTGAACTCTTCTTAAGACCATGACACCAACTTGCAGGGCCCTTGGTCGGACTGACTTTGCCGCGTGCCTACGAAGAGCTTGTAGGTAAACCGCGGACCGGAGCAGCGCCCGTTCGCGTGTTGCTTCGACGAGGTCCAGGTCGATGAGGCGCTCGACTTCCTGATCGATGGAATCGATCAGTTGCACCCTCGAGGAACCCAGCACAATTTCAGCAGGCAAAATGGCTTCCGCACCATAGACGAGTTGGAAAGGCGTTTCGCCTGTGGCTCGACTTATCGTGGTGCGGACGGACCAAAGAACGGCGGGAAGCTCGTCCACCCACTGCAGTCTGTGCCGGTTGAGGCTCTCGAAAACCCTCTTTTTTATGCCCTGAACTAACTGCCCGTTTGCTCGTTCGGCTGCTCCATTGCTCTGTGGATGTGCCACAGAGGCGAAGCAGACCTTGGTCCCGACTTCCTCGCAGTAACTTTGGAACAATTCACTGGTGAATTGGGTTCCATTGTCTGTGATCAGACGGTTGGGTATCCCGAACCGAGTTATTATGTTGCTGCGGAGGAACTTCTTAGCCGCCTAGGCCGAGATGGTCGATACGGGCTCGGCCTCTATCCACTTGGTGAAAGTGTCGATGGCCACGAGCAAGTATTTGCAGCCTTTCTGACCTCGGGGAAAAGGTTCGAGGACGTCGAGTCCCCAGGCCGAGAACGGCCATGAGAGCGGTATGGTTTGCAGGGCATAGGCCGGCTGACGGATTTTGCGAGCATGAAATTGGCATGCTCGACAGGTCGTTACGATCGACCGTGCATCTGCCAATGCCGTAGGCTAGTAGTATCCCAACCGGAAGGCCTTGCTTACAAGCGTTCTGAACGACGAGTGAGCACCGCACATTCCTTCATGGATGTCACGAAGAAGGTACTGGCCTTCCTCCTGAGAGACGCACTTGGAAAGGATTCCTAATGCGCCTTTTCGGTATAGGTCGCCTTCAATCAGTTTGTACTGAGAAGATCGCCTTGCTAGCCGGGAACGCTCGGCTTCTTCCTCGGGCAATGTCCCATGCGCAAGGTATTAGACGAATGGCGTCATCCAACTTGCACTTTGCTCTAGGAAGGAGACCCTACCGTCGGCCTTTGATGCCTCCTCTTCAGAGGGAATGGAGGGCTTATATAGGTGCTCGACGAGCACCCCCGCCGGAGCGGTAGTTTGAGAGGAACCGACCTTAGACATTTGGTCGGCCAGGGAATTGTCCTTCCTGGGGATGTAGATTACTTCAAAATTCCTGAAGTATTTCTCCATCTTCCTTACTTCGGCCAGGTAAAGCGCCATTGAGGTATCGGAACACTGATACTCCTTGTTGACCTGGTTCACGACCAACTGTGAATCGCCCATCACAGCGAGCCGTTGGACTCCTAGCGATTTACACGCTCGAAGTCCGGCCAAGAGACCTTCGTACTCCGCCGCGTTGTTGGTCGCGGCGAAATGTAGTTGGATGGTGTACCGGATTTGTTCGCCGTCCGGGGAGACCAAAACGATGCCAGCCCCTGAGCGCTCGTACGCTCGGGATCCGTCGAAATACAAGGTCAAACGGTTTTCCTTTGACCCAGTGGTTTCGCTGGCTAGAGGTGCCGGAGCCGACCATTCTGCCACGAAGTCCGCTAGAATCTGTGATTTGATCACCGTGCGGGCCGAAAACATTATCTCAAATTCAGCGAGTTCCATGGCCCACTTGGCTATGCGACCACTGGCGTCCTGGTTTTTTAGGATTTCTCTGAGCGGAAAGCTGGTCGGTACCACGATCTTGTGCGCTTGAAAGTAGTGGCGCAGCTTCCTGGAGGCCATCAGCAATGAGTACAATAGTTTCTGTACCTCGGGGTAGCGCTCCTTTGGTCCGTGAAGTACTTCGTTGACATAATAAATAGGTCGTTGGAAACCGTCCCTCTCCACTGCTAACACTGCGCTCACCGCCTGCGGGGTTGCTGCCAGATATAGTAGCAATTCTTCCCCTATCGCAGGTGTGACGAGGACGGGTGGTTCGGAAATGTACTGCTTCAGCTCCTTGAACGAGTGATCAGCTTCCTCCATCCATGTGAAGCCATCGTGTTTGCGGAGGGCTTTAAAGAAAGGTAATCCTCACTCCCCCAGCCAGGAAATGAACCAGCTTAAGGCAGCCATTCTCCCAGTCAGAGCTTGCACTTCCTTTACGCACGTGGGCGGCCTCATGTTCTCAATAGCCTCGATCTTCTCTGGGTTTGCCCCAACACCTTGTGGTCCGACCATGTAGCCGAGCACCTTGCCAGCTTTCACACCGAACACACATTTTTCCGGATTTAACTTTATTTGATGCTTATTGAGGTTACAAAATGTTTCTTCCAAGTAAGCAACGTGACTCGAGACGCTCTCACTTTTTACTACTATGTCGTCAACATAGACCTCCAAATTTCGACCTACTTGGTCCGCCAAGGTTTTCTGCATGAGGCGCTGAAAGGTCGCTCCCGCATTTCTCAGACCGAAAGACATGGTCGTATAGCAGAAAGTACCGAACGGGGTGATGAAGGAGGTCTTTTCTTCGTCTTCACGTGACAGGCTGATCTGATGATAGCCCGAATAAGCGTATAGGAAGCTCATGGCTTGTGATCCCGCCGTTGCGTCGACCAATTGGTCTATGCGAGGCAGCGGGTAGTTGTCCTTTGGACACGCCGCGTTCAGGCCCGTGTGATCGATGCACATGCGCCACTTGCCCCCTTTCTTTTTGACCAAGACTGGATTGGCCAGCAATTCAGAGTGTTTGACCTCCCTGATGAAGCCAGCCTTCAGGAGTTTGTCGAGCTCCTCCCGGATGATTGCCTATTTTTCCGAGGAAAAACGTCTAAGTTTCTGTCGCATCGGTTTTTGTCAATCGCTGCCGACTGTGCTCGATCACCTCCCTAGGGACCCCGGGCATGTCGGATGGTTCCCAGGCGAACGCACCCGAGCTTGCTCGGAGGAAGGTGATGAGCTCGAGTTCCTATTTGGGATCTAAGGAAGATCCCAAATGTACGACCTAGGCCGGTTCCGACTCGCTGAGCGGAACAGACTTGGTCTCTCCTCTAGGTTGGAGGGCAAGTTTAGGCCGGGAGTGCTTCTGCTCTTGATCGGGGCCACGAGTGGGTAACTGGCCGACCATATCCAACGCCCTTTCGTCGCAATTCAGCGCGGACTTGTGGTTCCCCCTTACGGTTATGACCCCGTTTGGCCCGGGGACTTTCAGGCACTGATATGTGTGATGCGATGCGGCCATGAACTTGGCCAAAGCCGGCCTGCCGAGGATGGCGTTGTAGGCCGATTCGAAGTCTACCACCTCGAAGGTGATCAGCTCCGTTCTGAAGTTACTCGGGCCGCCGAATGTCACAGGCAGAACAACCTGCCCCAGAGGCTTGATCGAGGTGCCCGGGACTATCCCGAAGAAAGGTACAGCTATGTTTTTAATCTTGGAGCGAGGAATCTGCATCTCGTCCAAAACCTTAGCTGAGACTAGGTCCAAGGAGCTCCCGGAGTCTATAAGGACCCGACCGACGATAGTGTTGCTGATGGTGGGGCTTACGACCATCGGAAGCTTCTGTGGTTTGGTCATTCCGAGGGGACAGTCGTCCTTCGAGAAAATGAGAGCCAGCTCGGACCATTTGAGCTGCTGCACTGGAGGCTTACCCTGGGTGACATGGTGTACTTCCCTCGCAGCATCCTTTAAATCCCAGCGAGACTTGTAGGCGGAGGAACCCCCGAAGATAACCACAATGTGGTTATGCGGTTCTTGATATTCCATGTCTTCTTCGTTTTCTTCGACGGGTTGCTTGCCTTTGCCATTCTCGCCCTGTTCTGGGAGCGACGGCATGGGACCCCTGCCGTTGTAAAACTGCTCCAGGCGGTAAGCCCACGTTCGGCAATTCCGTAGGTACAGAGATTCCTAGTGTCCCCTGAGTACGGCATCCTCGAGGATCTTGATCCATACGGGAATCAAGCTGTCTTTCCCCACGGACGGCGCCAGCTGTCGACGATTGGAGAACGGGCTCCCGTCGAGCTCACTTATTGAATGGGGGATCAATAGAGCCCCGTCGCACGGATCAGGGCAGTCGTTCGAGCAATGCCAGGTCAGAAGAAGAAGGACACGGAGTTTATCCTGGTTCGGGCCTCTCACTGCCGAGATAATAACCCTACTTCAGTGTATTGTGTTCTATATGGGGGGTGTCCTTTGCTACAGATCATCAGGGGGGTTTAAATACTATACCTAGAGATACATAGAAGGTAACTTTCTCCTAGAATTACGCCACGCAGTCATACCTGCGACCTGCCGCCCTTGATCTGCGTGTTATTTGAATTTCGGGTATGATTTCCCTTGATCTTCGGCGGATTGGTTGCCACCTTCCTTCCTCGTAGCCTTGACCGAGCCCACCGACCAAGTACCTGAGTATTACGTGATCTTCCACGAGCATGCTTGCTCGTGGTCGTTTCCGGAATGGTCGTGAGCAAAAAAGGGGCGGATATGTATGCTCGGGAGGTACGATGCTCGTTTCGTACTCCCAAGCATTCCCTGTTGGCGTCGTATGGTCGGCGGGCTCATAATCTTCCAGGGGTACTGTGGTCTTTTTCCAGATAGTCAATCCCCGACATGTATACACTGTGAATAGTGCCATGCAAGAAAACTAGAAATGAGTTTTACGTATTGATTTCCGGAAATTTCGAATTTTGTCTTTTTCGCTACAAATTCGTTTTAAGTCCAAATGACCTGCAACAATTTTTCTAAATTAGTAACTATTAATACCTTTCTACAGTATTATTTATGAAATTTATAAATAAATTTATACTGTTAAATTATTCAAAAGTTTAAAATTACGAATTTTGTAGCTGCTAAACTATACGTCCAAAAATTTTGAAATAAATTTTATAAATCTTAGAAAATGCTAGACTAGTTACCTGGAAATTTTCGTGAAATTACGAGCTAGTTTGATTTGTAGTATTTTCCGAATATGTGTTTAAGTGGTTGTTTGCTACGTGTAGACGTTGATCTGTGCGAAAGCGCGGAAGTTGAAGACCAAGATCAAGATCATCAGCTTTTTGAAGGCAAGTCGTGCTTTGACGATATTGTTCCCAGTTTCCTGAAATATATTTTGATTAAAATTATGCATGTTATGTTGATTAAAATGAATAGTTTAATTTGGGATAACTAGTTAATTAACCTAATTGTTAATTTCCACCTTTGTTAACATTATTTGTATGCCATATGTTCCATTGTCACCTTAAGTTGGGATTAAATTGTTGGATGATATGATTGTGCCAACATAGGAGGCTAGACCGTGACTAGATGCTCAGTGGTGCTTGTGCGAACCTTGTTTCAAAATAGCAAAATAATATTGACTAATGAAAAATGAAATAATTTTGGAATGTTAAGTGTGATGTTGTCACAGGATGATGTGAAGTGTAGGTACCTTTGTGGTTCTACAGGGTAACTGATATTACTGTTGGCATGTGTTGCACAATAGTTGAACAAGGGTGGGGAAATGATTTAGTCTGGGGCAAGTAGTATGAGGCTTTATGCAGGTGGGCCTTTGTGGCACAGATTTTGTGATAACAGCCTTTGCGGCAATGGGGATGAGTGATGTGAGAAGATTTGGGCCATGGACTGTGAGAAGGATGTCTTGCCCTGGACAGTTAAGGACTTAACCTTGCAAGCCTTTGAACTGGGCCTTTCGTGCAACCACATGACTGGAGTGGGACTGTCTTAGTTTAGTAGGATTCTGAAGTCTTACCTTTGATACCTCAGGGTGACAGTTACATTGGGGTAACTGTGTGGGGGTGCGTACCTGTGCTACGGCTTGGTACCGAATCCAATGGAGTTTGTCGGTCCTACACTTCGATCATTCGTGAGGGAAGTGGTAGTGAAGGCAATACTGGAGAGGGTCATAGGTGTAGATGGAAGTTTCTGAAAAACTTCGTTACGGTCAATCGTCTTTGTAGTGTGTGACTGTATCATGTGGGTAAAGTGTACAACCTCTGCAGAGTGTATCAAAACTATTCGAATAGCCGAGTCCACGGTACTGGACAAAGCTCAGGTATTACAGTCAAGGGGTAGATTTCCTAAAATAGAATGTGGGAAGGGTGGCTGAGTGCCAGAGATGATGATAAATTGACTTAGGATTTGTGCCATGCTTATGAAATGGGATTGTGAACTTAATATAATATAATATGGTTTCCCTGTTTTTGTATCTATTATGGTTATTTAATCAAAGAAAAATGCTGTTTAATGCAAAGGAACCAGTTAAGCCATTCCTTTGGAAGAAGCCATGCATATAGTAATAGGATCGCACCTCTGAGCATGACTTGCTGAGTATGTTGTATACTCACCCTTGCCAATCAACAAAACATCAGAAGAAGAGTCTACACCCGCATGGGAGGAGGGGTACGTTGAGGACCAGGAGAACTAGGAGGCAACCTTCGTCAGATGCCTGTGGTGGTGTGGAGCTTATCAGAACTTTTATTTTCCGCTGCTTATGTTTACTTATCTTTATTTAAGTAAGCACTGCGTGGCTGAATATTGTAAGGCGACCCTAAGGTCTGGCAACAATTTATTTTTAATTATTGAAGTACTTATTTATATTTCCGCTGTGTATGGATGTGATATTCAACCCTGTTTAACTGTGTGCACTAGCGAGATCCTGGACTAGTGCAGAATACATAGAGGGTCTGGATTTGCAGATTCGGGTCCCGACAGAGGTGGTATTAGAGCCATACTAACTGTAGGACTTGCCCTTAGTTAGAATGGTCGTTGGGGGTGAAAACATTATTTTCTAAATTTAAAAGGGAACAAGAAAATTAAATCACTCCTGTCTCATCCCTTCTTTCTATTCATTCCTTCTTGCTGAAATTTCCATTTTTACTTTGTGTTAAAATTCTGAGCTTTTGGTAATATCTTTTGGGCAGATGAGGAGGATCCACTCTGCTAGAGAGCGCACTGAAGGATACGCCACTGAGCTATGGCGTATGATGCAGGTTCTTGGAGGGTGCGACCGTCCAATCTACACGGGAACCACTATCGATGAAGCCGGACAAGTTCGAGCCTGGAAGACGAAGCTGATGGTGTATGCTCGAGCGGGGACAAGGGCGAGTCGCCCTATGTACTTCACGGTCAGGAGGTCCTCGTTCGAGGCCGAGATCCAGGAGGCATCGCGTCTGGCGATGAGAAGGATTGCTCGTACTTACCCCAGGGAGCTGTAGGGCACGGTCTTTCGTCATCATCTGCATAGGGATACTCGTGCACACCGGGAGCCGATCGAGGATGAGGATGTCACCGTTACTCACCTGGCCAGGTTTGTGGTTGCCAAGGAGGAGGCCATGGATGAGAGAGTTGAGGATCTTCAGAGGGCTCGAGACGAGGTCCAGGGGTTGAAGACACAACTGCGGGAGGCCCGGGAGCTCGCAGCCCACTCCCTTACAAGGGTGCATGAGCTGGAGGAGGCTCTGTATGGTCAGGGATTGGAACCAGTTGGAGCTGTACGAGCCGGATCCAGAGGAGCCGGAAGAGGATCCAGAGGAGGTGCAGGAGGCACCAGCTCAGGAGGAGGCGGCCGTGTAGGATTAGTTGGGCACGGGGATCAGTTTTCTCCGATGCCAGCCCATCCACCAGTGTATCCACCAGGAGGGCCACAGCCAGGTTTTCTCGATGAGTGAGAGTGTCGTTGGTTCAGGTTGAGACTTAGTTGTTGGAGTCGCGTCGTTATTGTTCCCAGGAGTCGCCCTTAGGCGTGAGTCGTCGTGTGTTGAAGTGGTCTTTTGTCCTAATGACTGGTGTTATGTTTTCGTGTGTTAGTATGCATTGCATTGCCCTTAGGCACTTGTAAGCAACCATACTAACATTAATAATAAGTTGCCGGTTTTGAGTTGTGTTACACCTGTTTTCCCCTGCATAAGATTCTATCTGCTTGTTTATTCTTTTTCCCTCTCTTCTCTAAACTGTTGGAGTCATCAGCAGATGGTGAACACCCGTGGTAACGTTGGAGCTGGAGGAAGTGGATCGCGTCAGGGAGGCAACCAGAATGATGCACCCAATGCACCACCTGTGGACATGCAGAATCTGGGACCTTTCCTTGCTGCTCAGACACAATTGATGCAGACAATGATGCAAACTGTGTAGCAGATTGCCAACCAGGCCGCCGTCAACAATGTCAACCCAGCAGGCAACCAGGGGCCTCAGCATCAGACAAGACTGTCGGAATTTATGAGAACCCACCCACAAACCTTTTCAGGCACTGCTAACCCTTTGGAGGCAGACGATTGGCTCAGGTCAATCGAGCGGAAACTGCATATCACTCAGTGCCATGGGAATGAGAGGGTACTGTACGCCTCTCATCAGCTTGAAGGCACAGCAGCAGAATGGTGGGAAAATTACTGTGCTACACAGCAGAATCCCTAGGACATAACATGGGAAGAGTTTACTGCTGCTTTTCGCCAGTACCATGTGCCGGAAGGTATCATGGATTTGAAGAAAGAGGAATTCAGATCCCTGAAGCAAGGAGGCCAGTCTGTGGCCGACTATCTGAATAAGTTCACTCAGTTGGCACGTTACGCCCCAAAGGACGTAGCCACTGACAAAGCAAGACAATCCCGCTTCCTGAAGGGATTGAACATCGGACTGCAGGTGGGATTGATTACCCACACATTTCCAGACTTCCAAGAACTGGTTAACAAAGCTTTGATTCTTGAGGACAAGCGCCGTGAATTGGATGATAATCGCAAGCGCAGGATGGCGCAGCAAAGTGGTCGATCTAGTCAACAGAGAGCAAGGGTGGTACCACAGCAGCTAGCAAGGTTTCAGCCCAGAGGAAACACCCGTACACCCGTGCCAGCACCTCGTCCACCAGTGCCAACACCTCGTCCACCAGTTCAGAATTTCCAAACCCCCGCACCAGTTGGAAATCAAGCAGGTGGCAGCTCTCAGATGTTGGGAAGACGCTGCTATCATTGCCATTAGGTGGGACATTTTGCCAACAACTGTCCTAAGAAGGTTGGAGTGACACCAGTGCGTCTCAACCTTGGAAACACCCCCACCAAGACACCAGTCCAGAATGTGAACCGCGGAGGTGTACCAGCTGGAACTCAGACTCAGTCGGTTGCAAGGGGCAGAGTTAACCATGTTACTGCGGAAGGAGTGCAGGAAGATGCTGATGTTGTGCTAGGTACGTTCTTGGTTAACTCCGTACCTGCTACAGTACTATTTGATTCAGGAGCATCGCATTCATTTGTTTCTCGAGAATTTGTTGTTCGGAATGATTTGCCTGTTGTGAAACTTAAGTGTGCACTCTTGGTTCAATCCCCTGGATCAGAACTCCGATGCAAGGTAGGATGTTTTGTGAAATTAATAATGAATGGAGTAGAGTTCCTAGCGAACTTGGTTATATTGGATACCCAGACCCTAGATGTTATATTAGGGATGGATTGGTTGTCCAAACATAAAGTGGTGTTGGACTGTGGACGAAGGGTAGTATCTGTTGAAAGCCCAGATGGTCGAAAGGTGGAGTTTCAAGCAACCGCTACACGAGACGATCAATTGATGGTCAACAGTTTGAAGACAACTAACCTAGAAGATGTGCCAGTTGTGAGGGAGTATCTGGATGTATTCCTAGATGATCTGCCAGGAATGCCACCGGATAGAGACATCGAGTTCGTAATTAAATTGGTACCAGGAACAGCACTGATAGCAAAGAGACCCTATCGGATGTCCACTGATGAGCTGGTAGAGTTGAAGAAGCAGATCGAGGAGTTATTGGAAAAAGGTTTTATAAGATCGAGTTTGTCGCCTTGGGGAGCACCAAAATTGTTTGTCAAGAAGAAGGATGGAAGTTTTCGGATGTGTATAGATTATCGGGCACTCAATGATGTGACGATAAAGAACAAGTATCCGCTGCCTCGGATAGATGATTTGTTTGATCGGTTAAGAGGAGCAGGAGTATTCTCTAAGATCGACCTTCGATCAGGTTATCACCAATTGAAGATCAGATCTGAAGACATACCGAAAACTGCATTTTCATCGAGATATGGACATTATGAGTTTACAATCATGTCTTTCGGATTGACAAATGCACCCGCATACTTCATGAACCTGATGAACAAGGTTTTTATGGAGTACCTTGACAAGTTCGTAGTGGTGTTCATAGATGATATTTTGGTATACTCCAAAACCAGAGAAGAACATGCTGAACATCTCAATCAAGTGCTGGAGAAATTGAGAGAACATTAGCTATTTGCTAAGTTCAACAAATGTGATTTCTGGAAAAAGTAAAGTGGGATTCCTTGGACATATCATGACAGCCGAAGGAGTGGCAGTAGATCCAAATAAAGTTGAAGTAGTATTACATTGGGAGCAACCGAAGACAGTGACTCAGGTCCGAAGTTTCCTTGGAATGGCAAGTTATTACCGTCGATTTGTAGAAGGTTTCTCCACAATAGCTAAACCTCTCACGTAGTTGTTGAAAAAGGAAAAGAAGTTTACGTGGACGCCTGAGTGTGAACGGAGTTTCGAAGAGTTAAAGAAGAGGCTGACATCGGCACCAGTATTGGTTCTACCTGATGTTCATCAGAGTTTTGACATTTACTGTGATGCGTCACGTCAAGGACTCGGATGTGTGTTGATGCAGAATGGAAAGGTAGTTGCTTATGCATCAAGGCAGTTAAGGCCACATGAGGAAAACTATCCCACGCATGACTTCGCATTAGCATCGGTTGTGCACGCTCTAAAGTTGTGGCGTCATTACCTTATTGGTAATAGATGTGAAATATATACCGATCACAAGAGTCTTAAATATATTTTCACCCAGCTAGACTTGAATATGAGACAAAGAAGGTGGTTGGAGTTGATCAAAGATTATAATGTGGAAATTCATTATCACCCAGGTAAGGCTAATGTAGTGGCTGATGCCTTGAGCCGAAAGAGCCATAGTGTAAATATGTTAATGGAAATCGGTCGAGCAGAGTTATGCAAGGATTTTCAGAAATTAAAACTGGAAGTTGTGCTAGAAGGATTCGTAGCTGCTTTGGGGGTAAAGCCCACTTTAGAAGAACAGATTAGGGAAGGTCAGAAGGATGACGAGAAGATCAAGCAGATCAAATCCAAGAAGGAGGAAGGCCTAGCCAAAGACTTCAGGCTGGATGACCGAGGTATCTTATGGATGAAGGAGTGCATATGTGTACCTGACAAGAAGGAGCTGAAACAGTTGATACTGGAAGAAGCTCATGATTCCAAGTATTCAATTCATCTAGGAAGTGCGAAGATGTACCAGGACTTGAAGGAAAGATTCTGGTGGCCAAGTATGAAAAGAGAAGTAGCTGAACATGTTGCATTGTGTGATGTATGTCAGCGAGTCAAGGCTATGCATCAGAAGCCAGCAGGACTGTTGCAACCTCTACAGATCCCAGAGTGGAAGTGGGAGGAAATTGGTATGGACTTCACCACCGGTTTGCCCAGGACACAAGCTGGTTACGATTCCATATGGGTCATAGTGGATCGTCTAACCAAAGTTGCGCACTTCATACCCGTGAAGACAACTTACTTAGGAGATCGATTAGTAGAACTGTACATGTCAAGAATTGTCTGTTTACATGAAGTACCGAAGAAGATAGTGTCAGACAGGGGTACCCAATTTACCTCAAGATTTTGGGGTAAGCTGCATGAGGCGTTGGGAACTCGATTGAACTTCAGTATGGCTTACCACCCTCAAACAGATGGTTAGACTGAAAGAGTCAACCAGATTCTTGAAGATATGCTCAGAGCTTGTGCATTGGTATATACTACTTCGTGGGATAAGTGCTTACCTTTGCGCGCGCTCTATTTCTATCGGTTGATTGATCCTGTTCGTATGTATTTGCGCATGTATATTTCTATATTAGGTCGTATACTTATGTTCATCTCTGGATACGCTAGGAGCATGTAACACCCCAAAAATTTGCTTTTCTTAAATTCATGTGTGATTTGGCACTTTGGTAAGTTTTTGGAATTTTCTGGAATTTATTTGGAATTTATTTGAATTTATTCCATTTTGAAATAATTAAAGAATTTAACTTTGCAAATAAAATTTTGTTGGAAATATTTTATTTGAGTCCAAAATGTTCCAAAATATTTTCCAAAATTTTTCTGGAATTTTTCTAAGTCTTTTGCTATTTTTAATGAATTAAATTGAATTCTGGGAATTAATTGAATTATTTAATCGCTGGAAATTAGCGAGTGGGTTTTACTGTTCATCCGACCGAGTCGGAACCCAAGTCAGACTCGAGTCCGACCTGAGCCAGCTGACTCGACCGAACCCAATCCTAACCCTAATCGATTCCGACCGTTGGATCGGGATCCATCGGTCCGGATTGGACCGCACCGATCCGACCGGATCCGGTCCGGATCCGATCTCGCCCGCGCCATTGTGGCCGCTGATCATGCCACGTGGACGGCCACCCGTCATCGTCTCCACCGAGTCCGAAACGGACTCCGCCGCCGCGCCTGCTGCCGTGTGGGCCTAGGGTTCCGTTTTCCGCGCGGACGCCGAGGGCATTTAAAGCCCGGGACATGCTGGGAGGTTCGCCCCCACCCCGCACGCATTTTGCCCTAGCCGCCGCCCGTAGAGCACCGTAGCGCCCGTGATTGCTCGCCGTAGTTGGAAAAGCTTTCCGCCGCGGTTTTTGCTTCGCCCCGCCGCCGTCCGCCGTCCTCCACCGCCGACGACCCCAGATTCGAACTCCCCGCGACGAGGCGCACCCGAAGGGAGAACTCACCTCATCGGAGCGCGCCCGAAACGCCGTTGCCCGTGTCGCCATCCCCAGCTCCGGCCAGCCAGCACCGTCGCACGCCATCGCCGGGACTCGAGCTCCCTCAGCCGTCGGATCGCAATCGCACGGCTAGGATTGCGCCACGTCACCCGCTGGTGAGATTCCATTCCAAACCCCAGATCTACTCCCAACCGTAGGATCTAGATCCAACGGTCCAGATTGGCCACGTTCACCCCAAACGTGCGTCACCAGATCCAATCTGGGCCGTTGATTTTTGAATCAACGGCCGAGATCGCGCCACATGGTTGGAAGTCTGACCGTCGCGGTCAGCACCGCGTGTGAGGGCGTGTCTCTGACACGCGGGGCCCGCGTGTCAGAGGGCCCACCTGTCAGCCACGCCGTGCGCGCGTGAACCCAGCCGCTGACAAGGCAGGCCCACACATTAGTGCCCGCACCGTGACATCACCCATGACGTCACCAGTGGGTCCCACCTGTCAGCAGCGGGCTGAGTCCCCGCTGACGTCAATAATGACGTCACCCCCGTGGGTCCCACCTGTCAGTCATACGTGAGCCGTGGACTGGGTCCACGGTGGACCCGAGCCGAGCCGTGGGCTGAGCCCATGGTCCGGCTGACGTCAGCTGCCCAATCAGAAGCTGCCACGTGTCATGCTAACGCAATAAATGAATTTTCGAAAAACAAAATAATTTATTAATTCGAATTATTGATTTTAGATTTTGATTCAAACTTCAAACGCTTATAACTTTTGCGTTTTAACTCCGATTTAAGTGATTCAAATTTCTAAATTTGTATAAAAGTGAGATCTACCTAATGATGAATTTTATTTAATTTTTGGACTAAATTTTTTCTCTGTAATATTATTTAATTGATTAATTAAACTTTAAATACTTATAACTTTTGCAATTCAACTCCGAATTTGACGATTCCAGTTTCTAAAAATTCATAAAATTATGCTCTCTCTGTTTGTGAACTTTATTTGGATGTTTGGACAATTTTTGTCTACTGTTTATTTATTTATTGCTATATGCACGCTTTACGAGTAGACGTTGAAATGCCCGAAGGCTTCGAGGGAGAAGTGTTGACCCAGGAGCCAGCTCAGGACCAAGAGCAAGTACTTTTTGAAGGCAAGTTGTGCTTTGACCATGTTGATCCCAGTTTCAAATTAATTTGGTTTAAATTATTGCATGCTAGTTTGATTAGAAAATGCTTTACTTAATTATGGGAAATTAGATAAATGCCAAATTGTTGTATGACACCTTGATTATTTAAATATGTGCCATGACCCCTTGTCACCCTAGTTGTGGATTACTAGTTGGACATTATTAAATTGCCAACATGGGAGTTTAGATCGTTGTAGTATATTGCTTAGACCTGCTACGAGCTCATGACATGATTTTGGACAATCAAATGTTAATATTGACTTAACGATATATTGAACCTGTTTTGGAAAGGTATCATGTGTTGTGATGTTGATGGCACGTGGTGCATGGTAATCAACTGGGGTTTGATAAATAGCTTTTGACCGGGGCATGTGGCAAGAATGATCGGGTGGGCCAGCCGTGGCACCGGGAACGTTGTGTTGGTTCTTCGGGTAGTCTTGCCCTGGTCACCTTAAGGACTTAACCTTGCAAGCCTTTGAACTGAGTCAATCTTGCAACCACATGTCTGTAATGGGACGGACCTAGTTGATTAAGTTGCTAATAACGTACCTGTGGGACCTCTGGGTGTCAACTATATCTTTTGTGTAGTTGTACGGGGGAGCGTACCGGGGCTGCGGCTAGGTACCCATCTAACGGTGGATTGGCCTAAACTTTGCCTTCGCTAAGGGAAGGGTTAGTGTGCAATCACCGGAGAGGACCACTTGTGCGGTTAGAAGTTTCCGAAAGACTTTGTTACGGACACTCGCCTTTGTGGTGTTTGACTGTATCTTGTGGGTAAAGTGCATAACCTCTGCAGAGTGTAAAATCTATTCGAATAGCCGTGTCCGCGGTATTGGACATCGCTCGGGAATTACAGTCAAGGGTTAGACTTTCTTGAAAACAACTTGGACTTGAAAGGTTGGGTTTGGTTTAATAATGATGTTGATGGAAATATGGATTAGGATTGGGAAAGATGTTTATTTAACTCCTGGAAAAGTTATTAACGATATACTTGTTTCTACTGCTTTCGAATCTACTTATATTATTTGTTAAATGTCATTTCGCAAATATACCTTGAGCTATTCCTTTGTATCAAGCCATGCATATAGTATATTAGCTTGCATTCTGTGCATGACTTGCTGAGTACCAAGTACTCACCCTTGCCGCAATACAACACCAGTTGAAGAGGAGATTACACCAGCTTTGGAAAAGGAGCTCCAAGAGGAACCGTCTACTTAGGGAGCGAGCCCAGTCAGTTGCCTGTGGTATACTGGATGGCGCCACGATGTTATCTTATTTTCCGCTGCTATTATTTCTCTTTTAATAAGTTTCGCCCTGCGAGGCATATATTTGTAACTTGACCCTAAGGTCAAGCAACCAGTTTGTTTATCTAATTAAAGTACTTTATTAGTATCGAGTGGTATGATTGTGATATTTACCAATGTTGAGACTGTGTGCACTAGCGCGTTCCTGGACTAGTGCTGAATACACAGAGGGTCCGGATTTGCAGATTCGGGTCCCGACAGCGCATGTATACACTTGTTGTGGCCATAGCCTGTTTATATGAATATTTTAGGTTGTAAGCATATATATATACACTATGCTGTTTTCTCATGTAGCATGCACGTATATTTAGAGGTTGGTCGGATGGAAGTAGGTAGTACGTAGATATATGGTGGAACAGACGCATGTATACGTATATATAGCTATATATATTTTCGTGTTTCAAGTTGTATGTATGCGCATGCAGGAAGTTGTTCAGGTAACAATAGCATGCAAAGAAGAGTAGTGCCATGTATGGCATCGCCGATCGCGACTCCTCTCTAGTCTGCATGCACAAGCGCACCATCACCGTAGCCGCCTGCGCGCCGTAGTCACCGTTGCCGCCGGCCGGTTCCGGCTGATTGCGTTCACCGCTGTCGCTGCCTCCGGCCGACTGCGCTCGCTGTCCCGCTCGAGTCGTCGGGCCGATCTTTGTTTTTTTTCTCTCGTAGCAAGTACCCAAAATGAACTCATATGCGCACAAGGAGTATATGTGTATAAACTGTGAATAGTGCCATGCAAGAAAACTAGAAGTGAGTTGTGCATATTGATTTCCGGAAATTTTGAATTTTGTCTTTTTCGCTACAAATTCGTTTTAAGTCCAAATGACCTGCATCAATTTTTCTAAATTAGTAAATATTAATACCTTTCTACAGTATTTTTTATGAAATTTTATAAATAAATTTATACTAGTTACTTGGAAATTTTCATGAAATTATGAGCTAGTTTGATTTGTAGTATTTTCCGAATGTGTGTTTAAGTGGTTGTTTGCTACGTGTAGACGTTGATCTATGCGAGAGCGCGGAAGTTGAAGACCAAGATCAAGATCATCAGCTTTTTGAAGGCAAGTCGTGCTTTGACCATATTGTTCCTAGTTTCCTGAAATATATTTTGATTTAAATTATGCATGTTATGTTGATTAAAATGAATAGTTTAATTTGGGATAACTAGTTAATTAACCTAATTGTTAATTTCCACCTTTGTTAATATTATTTGTATGCCATACGTTCCATTGTCACCTTAAGTTGGGATTAAATTGTTGGATGATATGATTGTGCCAATACGGGAGGCTAGACCATGTCAAGATGCTTAGTGGTGCTTGCGTGAACCTTGTTTCAAAATAGCAAAATAATATTGACTAATGAAAAATGAAATGATTTTCGAATGTTAAGTGTGATCTTGTCACATGATGATGTGAAGTGTAGGTACCTTTGTGGTTCTACAGGGTAACTGATATTACTGTTGGCATGTGTTGCACAATAGTTGAACAAGTGTGGGGAAATGATTTAGTCTGGGGCAAGTGGTATGAGGCTTTATGCCAGGTGGGCCTTTGTGGCACAGATTTTGTGATAACAGCCTTTGCGGCAATGGGGATGAGTGATGTGAGAAGGTTTGGGCCATGGACTGTGAGAAGGATGTCTTGCCCTAGACAGTTAAGGACTTAACCTTGCAATCCTTTGAACTGGGCCTTTCGTGCAACCACATGACTGGAGTGGGACGGTCTTAGTTTAGTAGGATTCTGAAGTCTTACCTTTGATACCTCAGGGTGACAGTTACATTGGGGTAACTGTGTGGGGGTGCGTACCTGTGCTATGGCTTGGTACCCAATCCAACGGTGTTTGTCGGTCCTACACTTCGATCCTTTGTGGGGGAAGTGGTAGTGAAGGCAATACTGGAGAGGGTCATAGGTGTAGATGGAAGTTTCTGAAAAACTTCGTTACGGTCAATCGCCTTTGTAGTGTGTGACTGTATCATGTGGTTAAAGTGTACAACCTCTGCATAGTGTATCAAAACTATTCGAATAGCCGAGTCCTCGGTACTGGACAAAGCTCGGGGATTACAGTCAACGGGTAGATTTCCTAAAATAGAATGTGGGAAGGGTGGCTGAGTGCCAGAGATGGTGATAAATTGACTTAGGCTTTGTGCCATGCTTATGAAATGGGATTGTGAACTTAATATAATATAATATGGTTTCCCTGTTTTTGAATCTATTATGGTTATTAATCAAAGCAAAATGCTGTTTAATGCAAAGGAACCAGTTAAGCCATTCCTTTGGAAGAAGCCATGCATATAGTAATAGGATTTAACCTCTGTGCATGACTTGCTGAGTATGTTGTATACTCACCCTTGCCAATCAACAAAACATCAGAAGAAGAGTCTACACCCGCGTGGGAGGAGGAGTACGTTGAGGACCAGGAGAACTAGGTGGCAACCTTCGTCAGATGCCTGTGGCGGTGTGGAGCTTATCAGAACTTTTATTTTTCGCTGCTTATGTTTACTTATCTTTATTTAAGTAAGCCTTGCGTGGCTGAATATTGTAAGGCGACCCTAAGGTCTAGCAACAGTTTATTTTTAATTATTGAAGTAATTATTTATATTTTCGTTGTGTATGGATGTGATATTCAACCCTGTTTAACTGTGTGCACTAGCGAGATCCCGGACTAGTGCAGAATACATGGAGGGTCCGGATTTGCAAATTCGGGTCCCGACAACCATGTCACTGCAGACGCCATTCAGAATGCTTCGGACATCGTACTGGGTAAGCTACTGGTCCACTCAGTATCTGCAATAGTTTTGTTTGATTCTGGAGCTTCGCACTCATTTGTTTCTCGGGATTTTGTTGCTAGAACTGATTTGGAGATTATGAATCTTAAATGCATGCTTATAGTACGAACCCCTGGATCAGAACTCTGATCTAAAGTAGGATGTTATGGGGTAAGACTATTAATAGCTGGGGTGGAGTTCTTAGCAAACCTCATTATACTGAGTACCCAGACCCTAGATGTTATACTTGGAATGGATTGGTTGTCCAAGCATAAAGCTGTGTTAGACTGTGGACGAAGAGTAGTATCAATAGAAAGCCCAGATGGCAGAAAAGTGGAAATTCAAGCAATTGCCGTTCGAGACGGACAACTGATGGTCAATAGTGTGAAGGCAGTCAGCATTGAAGATGTACCAGTTGTCAGTGAGTATCCGGATGTTTTCCCTGAAGATTTACCCGGGATGCCGCCAGATAGAGACATTGAGTTCGTGATTGAATTAGTACCTGGAACCGCCCCGATAGCCAAGATACCCTATCGGATGTCAACCGAAGAGTTGGTAGAGATGAAGAAGCAGCTCGAGGAGCTAATGGAAAAAGGATTTATCAGACCTAGCTCATCGCCGTGGGGAGCACCAGTCCTATTCGTCAAGAAGAAGGATGGAAATTTCCAGATGTGCATAGACTACCGTGCACTCAATGAGGTCACCGTGAAGAACAAGTACCCGTTACCCAAGATCGATGACCTGTTTGACCAGTTGAGAGGAGCCGGAGTTTTCTCCAAGATTGACTTGAGGTCGGGATATCATAAGTTGAAGATCCGATCAGAGGATATTCCGAAGACCGCATTCTCGTCAAGATACGGACATTACGAGTTCACCGTTATGTCCTTCGGTCTGACGAATGCACCCGCCTATTTCATGAACATGATGAATAAGGTTTTCATGGAATATCTTGACAAGTTTGTCGTTGTATTCATAGATGACATACTTGTCTACTCCAAGACAAGAGAAGAGCATGCAGAACACTTGAGGCTAGTGTTGGAGAAGCTAAGGGAACAGCAACTCTTCGCCAAGTTCAGCAAGTGCAACTTCTGGAAGGACAAGATAGAGTTCCTTGGACATGTGATGACCGTAGAAGGAGTTGCAGTTGAACCAAGCAAGGTAGAGGTCGTGTTACATTGGGAACAGCCGAAGACAGTGACCCAGATCCGTAGTTTTCTGGGGATGGCTGGTTATTACTGTCGTTTTATTGAGGGATTTTCGACGATTGCAAGACCTCTCATGTAATTGTTGAAAATGGAGAAGAAGTTTACTTGGACACCGAAGTGCGAGAAAGGTTTTCAAGAGCTGAAGAAACGATTGACATCAGCACCGATGTTAGTTCTATCGGATGTTAATCAAAGCTTCGATATACATTGTGATGCATCGCGCCAAGGACTGGGATGTGTGTTGATGCAGAACCAGAAGGTCGTTGCCTATGCATCAAGGAAGTTGAGGCCGCATGAAGAGAACTACCCGACGCATGATTTGGAGTTAGCCACCGAAGTGCATGTCCTGAAGTTATGGCATCACTATTTGATAGGGAACAGATGTGAAGTGTATACAGGCCATAAGAGTCTTAAATACATATTCACCCAATCGTACCTGAATATGAGACAAAGGGATGGTTGGAGTTGATCAAGGATTACAATGTTGGAATTCATTACCATCCCGGAAAGGCCAATGTGGTGACCGATGCTTTGAGTCGGAAGATCCATACCGTGAATATGTTGATAGAAGAAGATCAGGACGAGATATGTAAGGAATTCTAGAGGATGAAGCTGGAAGTGGTATCGGAAGGATTCTTAGCCACTTTGGAAGTAAAGCCTACCTTAGAGGATCAGATCCGAGGACAGAAGGACAATGACAAGATTCAGAGGGTCAAGTCCAAAATGGAGGAAGACAAGGCGAAAGACTTCAGACTGGATGAGCAAGGCACGTTGTGGACTAAGGATCGCATTTGTGTGCCGAACAAGGAGTTGAAGCGGCTGATTCTAGAAGAAGACCATGACTCCAAGTATTCCATTCATCTAGGAAGTGCCAAGATGTATCAAGACCTGAAGGAGAGATTCTGGTGGCCGAGCATGAAACGTGAAGTTGCCGAGCATGTTGCACTGTGCGACATATGTCAAAGAGTCAAGGCAATGCACGAGAGGCCAGCTGGATTGCTGCAGGCATTGAAGATACCAGAATTGAAGTGGGAGGAAATTGGTATGGACTTCATCACCGGTTTGCCAAGGACTCAGGGTGGATATGAATCCATATGGGTTATAGTTGATCGTTTGACAAAGGCCGCCCATTTCATTCCCATGAAGACTACCTATTCAGGGGATAAATTGGCAGAATTGTATATGTCAAGGATTGTCTGTTTGCATGGAGTGCCGAAGAAGATCGTATCGGACAGTGGTACCCAATTTACCTCAAGATTCTGGAATAAGCTACATGAAGCCATGGGGACCCGTTTGAACTTCAGTACAGCATATAATCCGTAGACAGATGGACAGACTGAGAAAATCAATCAGATTCTGGAGGACATGCTGAGAGCTTGTGCACTGGCATATGCTACCTCGTGGGACAAGTGTCTGCATTACGTTGAGTATAGCTACAACAATAGTTACCAAGCCAGTTTATAGATGTCACCATTTGAAGCCTTGTATGGTCGACCCTATCGAACTCCAATGAATTGGAATGAGACAGGTGAATGCCATGTCTTCGGAACAGACATTTTCCAAGAAGCCGAAGAGCAGATTGCCATGATTTGGGAAAGACTGAAGATAGCTCAGTCGAGACAGAAGAGTTACGCCGATAACCGTCACCGAGACTTGAGCTTTGAATCGGAAGATTTCGTGTACCTCAGGGTTACATCGCTCAAGGGAGTCAAGAGATTCCATGCAAAAGGGAAACTTGCACCGTGTTATGTTGGGTCATTCAAGATCCTAAGTCACAGAGGTGAAGTTGTGTATCAACTGGAGTTGCCGTAGTCATTGGCGGGAGTACATGATGTGTTCCATGTGTCACAACTGAAGAAGTGTCTCCGAGTGCCGGATGAACACACACCATTAGAGTCGATCGAGCTGCAAGGAGATCTAACCTACAAAGAGCACCTGGTGAAGATTTTGGACACAATGGATCGAGAGACCATAAACAAGTCAATCTGCTTCTGCAGAGTCCAGTGGAGCAATCACAAAGGAAGTGAAGTGACTTGGGAGCGCGAAGAGGATTTGAGAAAATAGTTTCTAAACCTATTTCTTAGTCAGCCCTGAATCTGTAACACCCCAATTTTTGCTTTTCATGAGTTTAAATGAAATTTGGCACTTTTGTGAATTTTTGGAATTTTCTGGGATTTATTTCGATTTATTTGGAATTTATTTGAATTTATCCCCATTTGAAATAATTAAAGAATTTAATTTTACAAATAAGGTTTTGTTGGAAATATTGTATTTGAGTCCTAAATGTCCTAAAATATTTTCTAGAATTTTTTTGGAATTTTTCTGAGTATTTTGCTATTTTTATTGAATTAAATGAATTTCTAGAAATTAATCAGAATATTTAAATCGCTGGAAAATCGAGTTGGTTTCACTGTTCATCCGACCAAGTCGGAACCCGAGTCGGACTCGAGCCCAACCCGAGCCGCGTTCGAGCCTGACACGAGCCAAACCTAACCCTAACCGTGTGACCGTTGGATTGAGATCCAACGGCCACGATTGTGCCACGTCACCCGAACCCGAGTCCGACCGAGCCAGCCAAGACACCGAGTCCAAACCCTCGCGACCGTTGGATCTCCACGTTGAGCCACATCACCCAATCCGAATTGGATTCGGATTCCGCCGCCGCAGCCGGGTGGACCTTAGTCTCCGCGAGATTCATGGAAGCCGAGGCCCCTATTTATTGCGCCGCCGCCGCCAGCTTGTAGCCCGTTTCCGTGTCCACCCGTAGCCCTAGAACATCATGCCTGAGCCGCCGCCGTTCGCCCGCTAGAGCTCGCCATAGTTGGTCGTGCGTTCCACCGCGGTTTCGCGCCGTTTCCGCCGTCCTCCGCCGTCACCGAGCCCAGATCCGGAACCGCAAGGACAAGCCGCGTCGGAGGGCACCATCCACCTCACCGGAATTGCGCCGAAATGCCGTCGGGCGTGTCGTCGTGAAGCCATCGCCGTCCTCGAGCTCTCTCTACCGTCTGATCAAGATCCGAGGGCCCAGATTCGTCCACGTCGCCCGAAGGTAATTTTCCACGTTGTAGTTTTAGATCCGTTTTCAACCGTTGAATCTAGATCCAACGGTTTAGATCAAGCCACGTAGCCGTAACCGCACCATGCTTGGATGAATCTCAGCCGTTAGATCTAGATCGTACGGCTAGGGTTAACCCACGTTGTAGCTTTGGATCAGATTTAGACCGTCCGATCAAGATCGAACGGTCCAGATCAACCGCGTTATTTCCAAACGCGTGAGGTTAGATCTGATCTGGACCGTTGATTTTCAAATCAACGGCCCAGATCGAGCCACGTGGCCAGAAGCCTGATCGTCGCCGCGGCCGCTGCCACCGGCCGCCGACGTCGGCCGCGTGGCGTCGGCGTGGGACTCTGCGTCGATGACCGCCGAACCGCACCATGACGTCACCCATGACGTCATACTGACGTCATGGTGGGGCCCGCGTGTCAGGCGCCGTTCGACCGAGCGCGGTGACGTCAGCGCTGACGTCACCCGAGGGGCCCACATGTCAGAGGCACGTGCCGTGGACCGGGTCCACGTTGGACCGGGTCCACGGTGGACCGACCCGAGCCGTGGGCCGGGTCCATGGACCCGAGGCGACGTGGCGGCTCCCGATTGGTCCACGTGTCATGTTGACGCAATAAATCATTTTCCGAAAAAGAAATTATTTATTTAATTCGGTTTATTGATTTTAAATATAGTTTCAAATTTTAAACGCTTATAACTTTTGCGTTTCAACTCCGATTTGGCTGATTCAAATTTCTAAATTTTCATAAAAATGAGACCTACTCAAATATGAATTTTAATTAAATTTTAATTATGAATATTTCTCTGTTTATATTTAATTAATGGTTTATTTAAACTTTAAACGCTTGTAACTTTTGCGTTTTAACTCCGATTTTGACGATTCAAATTTCTAAAAATTTATAAAAATATGCTCTCTCTGTTTATGAAGTTTATTTGAAATTTTGAATACTCTTGGGTACTGTTTTATTTATTTATTGCTATTTGCACGCGTTACGAGTAGACGTTGAAGTGCCCGAAGGCTTCGAAGGTGAAGTGTTGACCCAGGAGCCAGCTCAAGACCAAGAACAAGTACTTTTTGAAGGCAAGTTGTGCTTTGATCATGTTGACCCCATTTTGAAATTTATTTGATTTAAATTATTGCATGCTAGTTTAATTAGAAAATGCTTTAATTAATTTTGGGAAATTAGTTAAATGCCAACTTTGCACTATGACACCTTGACTATTATTTATGTCACAGGACCCCTTGTCACCCTAGTTGTGAATTATTAGTTGGACATTATTAAATTGCCAACATGGGTAGCTAGACCAATGTAGTATGCTTAGCCTTGCCATGTGAAATGTTTTGGACAATTACACGTTAATATTGACTTAATGAGATATGGAACCAGTTTTGGAAAAGTGTCATGTGTTCTTAACGATGATGTTGACAGCACGTGGTGCATGGCAACCAACTGGGTTTGATAAATAGATTTGGACCGGGGCATGTGGCAAGAATGATCGGGTGGGCCAGTTGTGGCATCGGGAAGGATGGTTTGGTTCTTCGGGTAGTCTTGCCCTGGTCAACCTAAGGACTTAACCTTGCAAGCCTTTGAACTGAGTCAAGCGTGCAACCACATGACCGGAGTGGGACGGTCCTAGTTGAGTAAGTTACTAATAACTTGCATGTGATATCTCGGGTGTCAACTACACCTTTTGTGTAGCTTGAATGGGGAGCGTACCAAGGCTACGGCATGGTACCCGTCCAATGGTATGTCGGTCCCATACTTCGCCTTTGTTATGGGAAGGGATGGTGTATGGCAAAAACCGGAAAGGTTCACCTGTGTAGTTAGCCGTATTCGAAAGGCTTTGTTACGATCACTCGCCTTTGTGGTGTTTGACTGTATCTTGTGGGTAAAGTGCATAACCTTTGCAGAGTGTAGAATCTATTCGAATAGCCATGTCCGCGGCATTGGACATTGCTCGGGGATTACAGTCAAGGCTTAGACTTTCATGAAAACAGCTTGGACTTGGAATGTCGGATTGGGTTAAATGATGATGTTGATGGAAATGTGGATTAGGAATGGAAATGATGTTTATTTAACTCCTAGAAAAGTTATTGATATTATACTTGTTTTTACCGCTTTCGAATTTACCTATGTTACTTGTCAAATGCTGTTTTACTGCAATTATACCATGAGCTACTCCTTTGTACTAAGCCATGCATGTAGTATATTAGTTTGCATTCTGTGCATGACTTGCTGAGTACCAAGTACTCACCCTTGCCACAACACAACATCAGTAAAAGAAGAGTCTACACCAGCTTTGGAGGAGGAGCTCCAAGTGGAACCGTCTATCTAGGGAGCGAGCCCAGTCAGATGCCTGTGGTATACTGGATGGTGCCACGAAGTTATCTTATTTTCCGCTGTTATTATTTCTCTTTTAATAAGTTTTCGCCCTGCGTGGCGTATATTTGTAACTTGACCTTAAGGTTGAGCAACCAGTTTGGTTAACTAATTAAAGTACCTTATTATTTGTTGAGTATGATTGTGATATTTACCAATGTTGTGACTGTGTGCACTAGCGTGATCCTGGACTAGTGCTGAATACACAGAGTGTCCGAATTTGCAAATTCGAGTCCCGACAGAATATCGAGGTCGATATTTTGTTAAGGGGGGAGGTTTGTAACACCCCAATTATTGCTTTTCATGTATTTAAATGGTATTTTGCACTTTTTAGAATTTTTGGAATTTTTTGGGATTTATTTGGATTTATTCGGATTTCATTTGAATTTTTTGAGATAATTAAATAATTAAAAGATTTAACTAAACTTTTGTTGGAAATATTTTATCTAAGTCCAAAATGTCTCAAAGTATTTTTGTAGGATCGAAGTATACGAAAATAGCAATCAGAGGGGGGTGAATGATTGTGCGGAAGCTAAAACCAAATTCTTGACCTATTAAAAGTTCACCCCAAAACAGAACCAAATAATTGCCTCGTTTTCGACAAAAACAGAATGACAGAGGTTTGGTAAAACGAGAATTCCCGGAGATCCAACCGTCGAAATGATCTGAAATTTGAACACAAGAAACTAGATTCCCATACGAATCGAACCCGAAAAGAATCAGCTCGATCGGACTTACGGATCAAAAGTTATGAGCTTCGCAAACTTGCTGATCCAGAACTTGACGAGAATCAATCTAATCAAAACTTCAAGATTAAACAAGAACGACAAAAGATTGATCAACTAGACTTTGAGAAACACTAGATCAATACCCTAGAGAGGTTTTTGATGGATCAAATCAAGATAAAACTTGAAGAACAAAAACCAATCTAGAACTAGAACAAGCATGCAAACAAGAACCAAAACAGAAAATACTCAGAGCGGCGTGGTTCAGTAGCACGCAAAAATCTTGGAAGAATTGATCTTTATTTCTTGTCTAAAATACTCTCATCAAAAGAGTACAAACCCTAAAACCAAGCTCAAAGCTTGATGCGCTCAGCTCTACTTGATGCCTTTCAACAGAGACCCCACCTATTTAAAGCACCAACCCACAAGGAGTTACGAATACGATTCCTATTCCCTAGAAGGAATCCGTGATCCAACTCAACTCTACTTGGCCCAACCAGGCCGAGTACAACTCTTGCACGCGTATGGCAACCCTACCATACTCACGTGACTAACACTTTGCACGCGTATGGCCACCTGCCATACTCACGTGACTAACACTTTGCACGCGAATGACCTCCTGCCATTCTCACGTGACTGACCATTCTTCATGTGCACCATTCTCTTAGCCCGAACGCCCCGCATGACATCCTTGACCACCAAGACCTCGCCTCCTCCTGAACCTAGTCCCGAACCTCGGTTCCTCCACGAACCTAGTTCGGTCCCGTCATCGACCACGTTCACCTTCGAGCAATACCTGCACATGAACAAACCACAAAACGATTCCGAGCACAAGTCCGCGACTTGACTCAACATTAGTCCATGCAAATACTCACACGAGCATTGCATAAAGTCCACTTGAAAACAAGCATCATGAAATTCTCACAAATTTCATAATCTCAAATTCAAACCAGAATTCAATTCCAAAATTGCTCAAAACCCTAATCGAGCAAAAAACCATTCACGCCGACCAAAAATCCGGTCCCTGCAAAAGCGTGAAAACAGCCGTCAAAAATCCACCTTGCTTGTGGAGGGGAGAGTCTGTCGTACATGCGAAACTTACTGGTTTTGGAAGTTTCAGTCCAGCTCAAAAACGTTTGAAAACACGTTCACGGCGGACCAAAGAAAAGCGGTCCGGCGTACAAGGGAAGCTTACTGTTTCTTGAAAGTTTGGTCCGGCACAAAAGAGAACTTCACTGTTTCTTGTCAAATTATCGAACTCATGCACAAAACACATTTTCCAAGTTCAAATCTTAGCCAATTTTTCAGCACATGATTTCACAATCTCCCCCTTGATGAAAACATTGGCAACACCAATTAGAATTGAACATTTGGCATTCACTTTACAAAAGATTTTGAAATCCAAAGAATCAATGACCAAAAAGAGAAAAAACACAGAATTCCCCCTTTGACCAAAATGCAAAACAAAATCTCCCCCTGAGAAGGAAAATGTGTGTGAATGTGCAATGTGCCCAAAAATTTCAAAATTCTCCAAACTTCTCCCAAAATTCTCAAATTTCCAAACACAACTCCCCTTTTTTCTTCTCCCCCTTTTTCCTTAAACTTTTCAATGATTCCCAAATTTCTCCCCTTGACAATGGATTCATCAAGAGTACAAAAGAGAGAATTTGTTCAAAATTTTTCTTGTAGCAATGATTTCACAAGAAGAAACAAGGGAGTGCCAAGATAGGAAAAGATGAGCTCATTCGATCATATAACCTTATATATCACATAACATGCAAAATACATGATCTTGATGTGATTTTAGCAAGTTAGGGAATGACATGCATCTCAACCTCAATTCAGTCAACTATAGCCAAGTACTAAGCAAAACCTTTAGTAGAAAAACAAAGGCTCAAAGTTGAAGCAACTAACAAATCAGGGCGAGCAAGTAGTTTCAACTCCAATCTAGTAGACCAATTTAATCTTTAAACAGTAAACAGCATGTGGCATGCTTGAAGCATACTTCTTTTATTTCTTTGGAGTGGCATGCTTGAAGCATACATCTTGTCTTTTGAGGGAATGGCATGCTTGAAGCATACATCTTATCTTTTAGGGAAAGCATCCTGAAGCACATAACTTGAGGTTTTTGCTTTTAACAACCCTGTTTTTTAACTGATTCCCTTTTCCTTTATTTTTTGATTGTAAACATGCAAGGAGATTAAAAGGTCTTTTGAAAGAGTAAAGCTGAAAACACACTTGCTTCATAGCCCAAATTTGTCAAGAAGATTCAATATCAAGCTTAAAAGAGTGAGATATCATGAGTATTTAACTATAGGCAATCAAACCAAGGAATTCCGCAATGTCATTTTTAGTTCAAGTGGAACAATTTAGATTATCATATATTAGCACAATTACACAATATATAAAGAAATATGATAAAATGAGCTCATAAAGTGAAAGAACTTGGCAAAGAAACTCCCCCTCAAAACAAACCCATTGGATGAACAATCCCATGTTCTCCCCGAATAAAAGCAAAACGAGAAGAAGACAAGTGTTTTGAAAATGTCTGCCAATTGATGTTCAGTATCCACATGGTGAAGCACAATATTTTATTTTTCAACATGATCTCTAAGAAAGTGAAATCCAATATCAAATGCTCAAGAAAGAGGATTACTCAAGAGGTGGCACGAACCAAATCAATTCAACATCTTCCAAAGTCAACATCAGAATAAGCTCTTAAACTAATACATAAGGAAGCAAAAGCCAAATGCCAAAATCTTGAGTACCATGGAGATACCTGAAAATTCACTTGACCGTTTGTTGATGTGAAGCACGTGGGAAGAGTCTCTCATGTAAACCTCCAATTATCTCATCCTCAATAGCATCATCATCTTTATGAACAAAGACACTCTCCCCTTGAACATATGCACCTGTACCTGCATCATTTGGACTAGTGCCTTTTGCGAAAACAGAGGTGGAAGAAGCATCTTCAAAAGATAACACTTTTAGCACGAGATGCATGAGTAAAGGAGAACCAAATCTTATCACTAAACATATGAAGTGAGCATCCGAAATTCACTAGCCACATGTTCTCCTTCCTCGCGTGAGAAGCCTACATAGAAGCAGAAATTGTCGAGGCCTCGGTACTGGGGTTAGAAATAAGATGTTTAGGAATCGATCTTGAGACACACGACACAACAGTAGGCACAACACGAGTATTCTTATATACAAAAACAGATTTGCCTTTTTCCGTGTTTTTAGAAACAAAAGGTGTTTGTTTCACCCTAGGCACATAATGAGAAGTAGAGTGTGCCTTTCTGAAATTAGACCTAGCATTAAACCTTTCTCTCTTTTGTTGTTTAGCTAGTCTAAAGCAAAAGTCTACTAAATGTCCATCTCTACCACAATGAGTGCAAGTGTACTTAACATTATGTTTAGCTTTGGAAGTAGAAGCAACATTTGCATCCATCATAGTAGAAGATAAAAGGCCAGCAGATTTGAAGACAATTTTCATAGGCTCATTTAAAATCTCAAGTTTGTCATTGCAAGGAGCATAAACAATGTGAGCGAGGTTTAGTTTCATATGAAGCATGAAGATCAAAACCTAAACCTTTCTTGTTTGAGCTAACCTTAGATTGATCCAAAATCATGTTCAACTTTTTCTTGCCATTAGTGAATCGTTCCAAAGAGTTTTGCAAGTAATCAACTTTATTAGCAAGAATTAAACAATTATTGCAGGGAACATCCACTTTTCCTTTTTGCTTGCGACAAGTTGAGCATGAAAGAATTTCATGTGAAAGTAAATTATCAGTTAATTGAGAAACCCTAGCATTTGCATCTTTCAATTTTAATTCAAGAGTTGAGCATTTAGAACAAGAAGTTGAACTATGCAAATCATCATTGGAACAGCTAGCATGTACAACATGTTTCTCATTTTTCTCATTTAGATGCAACAAAAGAGCATGTTCTTTCCTAAGCAAGGTGAGCTCATTGTAAATTAAGTCACATGATTTGCAAGTATCATCACTAGGAATCAAAGTCTTAAGTCTAGCAATTTCAGCATTCAATGATTCAATAATGAGATCATGTTTCTTAATTTTCTTATCACGTTTGTCAAGCAATTTTCCAAGACGAGCAACAAGAATAGCTAATTCATCATAAGAGGGATCTACCTCATTGAAGTCATTTGTCGTGGTCGCCTCGGTGAAGCTATCCTTGCTGCTTGCCATGAGACATAATCCTATCAAATCATGCTTGCTTGGAGTTGCATCATCTTCGCTGCTCTCCGAGTCCACATCGCTCAAATTGACTTGTTCAAGAGCGGAAAGAACTCGGTGAACCACCTTGCGGTTGATGAAGCTCTTCTTCTTCCTATCATTTGACGAGAACCTTTTCTTCTCATTCCTTCATCGTTGTCCTTCTCCTCCTTTGATGTTTTTCCTGCAAGCTTAGGACAATTTGTGCGAATATGGTTGAGGTCACAACACTCATAGCATCTTGCAGGACCACCTCTCTTTCTCAATATCACATTCTCGCAAAGCTTTTTTAAATCGAGAAGAGTGTAGTTGCTGATCTTCTTCAGGAAACTCTTCAAGTTGCTCATCTGTTAAAGAAGACATGGAAGACAAGGCAAAGCTAGAAGAAGAATTTGCATTTGACATGTTAGGGTTAGAGATCAAAGCAATTGATTTAATGTTACCCTTCCTGGCAAGAACATCCAACTCATGAGTTTTCAACTTAGAGTAAAGAACATCTAATGTGAGTGTGCTCATGGTAGTAGATTCTTGTATAGATGTTACTTTCATCTCCCACACTGACATGTCCAAAGCACTAAGCAATTGTCGAGCATTTTCAGCATCAGTGTAGCTAACTCCAACAGCACGTAGATTGCTAAGAATTTTATTGAAACGTGCAAAGAAGTCATCTACAGATTCACTAGGTTTCATCTCAAAACGCATGTATTCTTTTTTGTAAATATCTTGGCGAACCTCTTTGACAGTGTTAGAACCCTCATGGTAATCACAAAGAGATTTCCATACCTCATATGCGGATCGAAGATGAACCACACGATCAAAGTCGCTGCGTCCCAAGCCTTGGATGATCAAGTTGCGCGCCTTGCTATTTGCTTCAACAAGTGTGCGATTGGTGTCGTTGACGTTGTCGTTTGCAGGGGCTTCATATGGCTTGTAGACCTTCTCCCAAATTGTGAAGCCCTGTGCTTGGATGAATGCCTCCATCTTGGCCTTCCAAAACTGAAAATCAACACCATCGAACACACATGGTTTTGTCGAATAACGATCCATTGATCTAATCACCGGTTAAGATAGATTAGAGAAACCTTGCTCTGATACCACTTGTAGGATCGAAGTATACGAAAATAGCAATCAGAGGGGGGTGAATGATTGTGCGGAAGCTAAAACCAAATTCTTGACCTATTAAAAGTTCACCCCAAAACAGAACCAAATAATTGCCTCGTTTTCGACAAAAACAGAATGACAGAGGTTTGGTAAAACGAGAATTCCCGGAGATCCAACCGTCGAAATGATTTGAAATTTGGACACAAGAAACTAGATTCCAATACGAATCGAACCCAAAAAGAATCAGCTCGATCGGACTTACGGATCAAAAGTTATGAGCTTCGCAAACTTGCTGATCCAGAACTTGACGAGAATCAATCTAATCAAAACTTCAAGATTAAACAAGAACGACAAAAGATTGATCAACTAGACTTTGAGAAACACTAGATCAATACCCTAGAGAGGTTTTGATGGATCAAATGAAGATAAAACTTGAAGAACAAAAACCAATCTAGAACTAGAACAAGCATGCAAACAAGAACCAAAACAGAAAATACCGTGTAGCGACGTGGTTCTTGTAGCACGCAAAATCTTGGAAGAATTTATCTTTATTTCTTGTCTAAAATACTCTCATCAAAAGAGTACAAACCCTAAAACCAAGCTCAAAGCTTGATGCGCTCAGCTCTACTTGATGCCTTTCAACAGAGACCCCCACCTATTTAAAGCACCAACCCACAAGGAGTTCTCAATACGATTCCTATTCCTAGAAGGAATCCGTATCCAACTCAACTCTACTTGGCCCAACCAGGCCGAGTACAACTCTTGCACGCCGTATGGCAACCCTACCATACTCACGTGACTAACACTTTGCACGCCAGATGGCCACCTGCCATACTCACGTGACTAACACTTTGCACGCGAATGACCTCCTGCCATTCTCACGTGACTGACCATTCTTCATGTGCACCATTCTCTTAGCCCGAACGTCCCGCATGACATCCTTGACCACCAAGACCTCAGTTCCTCCCTGAACCTAGTCCCGAACCTCAGTTCCTCCACGAACCTAGTTCCGGTCCCGTCATCGACCACGTTCACCTTCGAGCAATACCTGCACATGAACAAACCACAAAACGATTCCGAGCACAAGTCCGCGACTTGACTCAACATTAATCCATGCAAATACTCACACGAGCATTGCATAAAGTCCACTTGAAAACAAGCATCATGAAATTCTCACAAATTTCATAATCTCAAATTCAAACCAGAATTCAATTCCAAAATTGCTCAAAACCCTAATCGAGCAAAAAACCATTCACGCCGGACCAAAAATCCGGTCCGGCGCAAACGTGAAAACAGCCGTCAAAAATCCACCTTGCTTGTGGAGGGGAGAGTCTGTCGTACATGCGAAACTTACTGGTTTTGGAAGTTTCAGTCCAGCTCAAAAACGTTTGAAAACACGTTCACGGCGGACCAAAGAAAAGCGGTCCGGCGTACAAGGGAAGCTTACTGTTTCTTGAAAGTTTGGTCCGGCACAAAAGAGAACTTCACTGTTTCTTGTCAAATTATCGAACTCATGCACAAAACACATTTTCCAAGTTCAAATCTTAGCCAATTTTTCAGCACATGATTTCACAATTTTCCAGAATTTTCCTGGCATTGTTCTAAGCATTTTTCTATTTTTCTCAATTTATTTGAATTTCTAGAAATTATTTAAAATATTAAATTGCTGGAAAAACCCTAACGGGTTTCACTGTTCCTCTGACCTGAGTCAAACTCGAGCCCGACCTAGTCCGACAGAACCACGTTCGAGCCGGACCCGAACCAAACCCGCACCCGATCGAACCCTAATCGCACGAACTGTTGGATCGCGATCCAACGATTGAGATCACGTCGCATCGCATGCACGTGCGAGCCACCGGATCTTGCCACGTGTGCGGTTGAGATTGCATCATCCCCACCGAGTCTGATACGGACTGCGCTGCCGTGCCGCCCTGAGTTCGTTAGGGTTTCACAGATTTCTCGCACACCGAGGTAGTATTTAAGACCTTGACCCCGATGCCGTTTTCTCCATTTGTGTGCATGTCTTTTGCCCCAGCTTCCATCGCTCGAGCCGCCACCACGCCCGCGCAATCACTCGCCGAAGTCACGTTAGGGCTCCGTCGTGGTTTTGGTCATCTAGCGCCGCTGTCAAGCCCTAATCCGTCGCACTGACTCCGGATCCGAACTCCTCGCGCTGAGGCGCGTCGAGGGGTACCACTCACCTCATCGGAGACCCACAGGAATGCCGTGTTGCGCATCATCTTCTCCGTCTCCGGGGACCTAGCTCCGCCGCGCCACCATCGTCGCCCGCGAATCTTCTCCACCGTCCAATCTCCATCCTATGGCCGAGGTGAGCCCACGTGTCCCCTGACCCATAGAGACCAGATGCAATTTGGACCCTTAGATCTAGATCCAACGGCCACGATGAGTCCACGTAGCCATCTCGGTGATTTTACTAGATTAGATCTAAACTGTTAGATCTAGATCCAACGCATTAGATTAAGCCATGTAGCCCCTTTCACCGCACCGTGCTAGATTACATATCAGCAGTTAGATCTAGATCGTACAGTTAGATTAGGTTCACGTGGTAGCGTAGATGCAATCGTGACTGTCCAATCGGAAGCGAACTATTTGGATCACGCCACGTGTCAAACACCGGGTCACGTCACGTCACCCTCACGGTGAGGCAAAAACCAAACGAATCTCAGCCGTCTGATTCAAATCGAACGGTCCAGATCAAACCTCGTAGATCCAATATGGGAGAGATTACATCTGATCTGGACCATTGGATTTCAAACCAACGGCCCAGATTGCACCACATGGCCGGAAGCCGAACCGACGCGGTCATCTGAGCCACGCTCGGTCTTCCCTGACACCACGCGTGACGTCAGCGTCGGGCCCGCATGTCAGTGGCTCGGGCGCATCGTGCGATGATGTCATCCGTGACGTCATGCTGACGTCACGGTGGGTCTTGCATGTCACAGCCGTTCGGTCGAGCGTGCTGACATCAGCGATGACATCACCTGTGGGACCCGCGTGTCAGCGCCACATGTGTCCCCATGGACTGGGTCCGCGGTGGACCAAAACTGAGTCGTATACCGAGTCCATGGACCGGATGACGCAAGCTGATGTCATAATTCAATTTTCCTTTAGGAAAATAATTCGAATGAAATTCAAAATTCATGCTGGCGTCAGCTGACGTCATATTTCGGATTTTTCAATAGAAAAATAAATGAATTAATTCGATTTATTATTTTAATTGATTTTTCAAACTTCAAACGGCTATAACTTTTGCGTTTTAACTCCGATTGAGGCGATTCCAGTTTATAAATTTTTATAAAATTTATCTCTATTTGATGGTGAATTTTATTTGATTTTTGGACATAAGTTTTTCTCTGATTTTATTTATTTGGTGTTTATTTATTCGTTACGAGTAGACATTGAAGTTCCCGAAGGCTTCGAATGTGAAGTTTTAACCCAGGAGCCAACTCAAGATCAAGAACAAGTACTTTTTGAAGGCAAGTTATGCTTTAACCATATTGATCCCACTTTTGAAATTATGTTTATTTAAATTATTGCATGCTAGTTTGTTTAAAAATGCTTTTGAATAATTTCGGGAATAGTTATGTGACCTACTTGACTATGCCACCTTGTTGATAATGATTGTATGCCATGAATGATTTGTCACCCTAGAACATGGATTAATAGTTGGACATTATTAAATTGCCAACATGGGTAATTAGACCGCTCAAGTATAATGCTTAGCCCGGCCACGTAGTCATGACACGATTTTGGATGATCAATGATTAATGTTGACTTAATGAGATATGGAACATATTTGGGAAAGTATCATGTGTTATTGATGATG
The DNA here is from genome assembly GCA_036346355.1 of Rhipidocladum racemiflorum. NCBI lineage: Eukaryota > Viridiplantae > Streptophyta > Magnoliopsida > Poales > Poaceae > Rhipidocladum > Rhipidocladum racemiflorum. The sequence continues at coordinate 41,874,732 of CM070577.1, read as the reverse complement.
ATGTTGATAGCACGTTGTGCATGGTAAACAACTGGGGTTGATAAAATGGTTTAGACCGGGGTAAGTGGCAAGATTGTTTCTGGTGGGCCAAGAGTGGCAACTGGGCGGTCGATTTGGTTTTTGCTGGTTTTGGAATACTTGTGGACTCTGTGGTAGTCTTGCCTTGGTCACTTTAAGGACTTAACCTTGCAACCCTTTGAACTGAGCTCATCATGCAACCACATGTCTGTAATGGGACGGACCTAGTTGAGTAGGTTGCTAATAACTGGCATGTGCTACCTCGGGGTGTCAACTATACCTCTGTGTAGTTGTATGGGGGAGCGTACCGGGGCTGCGGTTAGGTACCCGTCCAACGGTTGGTTGGCCTAGACTTCGCCTTTGCTAAGGGAAGGGATAATGTGCAACAACCGGAGAGGTTCACTTGTGGAGCTAGAAGCTTCCAAAAGACTTTGTTACGGATACTCGCCTTTGTGGTGTTTGACTTTATCTTGTGGGTAAAGTGCATAACCTCTGCAGAGTGAAAATCTATTCGAATAGCCATGTCCACGGCATTGGACATTACTCAGGGATTGCAGTCAAGGGTTAGACTTTAATAAAATGGCATTGGTTACTTGGGATGGACTTGAAGAACTTGCTTTAGGCTGATAAATGCTTTACTTGTGAAATTGTTTATGAAATAATTATTGCTATTACCGTTTTATTGCTTTTATTCTATTATTGTTATTTATGAATGTGCTTTAATGCAAAAGAACCTTCTTAGCCTACCCTTTGTAATAAGCCATGCATGTAGAATATTAGACTACATTCCGTGCATGACTTGCTGAGTGCTTTAAATACTCACCCTTGCAACAACAAAACATTAGTTGAAGAAAAATCAATGCCAGCACTGGAGGAGGAGTTCCAGGAGAAGCTAACGAACTTGGGGGAGAGGCCAGCCTGTTCCTTGTGGTTCCTTTATTTTTCCGCTGCAGATTTATTTGAGTAAAACTATAGCCCTGCGAGGCATATTTTTGTAACTTGACCATAAGGTCGAGCAACCGGTTATATTTCCCTTTTAAAAAAATACTTTACTATTTCGTTGAGTATGATTGTGGTATTTACCGATGTTGACACTGTGTGCACTAGCGTGATCCTGGACTAGTGCTGAATACACAAAGGGTCCGGATTTGCAGGTCCGGGTCCCAACAGAGGTGGTATCAGAGCCATGTTGACTGTAGGACTACCCTTAGTTAGAATGGTCATAGTAAGAATAAAACTATTTTCTAACAATAAAAGTTTGCCAAGATGATGAATGAAATCTCGACTTATCTCTTCTCTCCCATCTTACCCCTTGCTGAATTCTTTTGTCTCCACTTTGATTTTAAAATGTTGTGTTCTCAAGTGAGTGTCTTTGGCAGATGAAGATGATCAACAACTACGCTGAGCGTGAGGGAGGCTACGCCGCTGAGTTGTGTCGTATGCTACAGGTACTTGGAGGTTTTGAGAGACCGCTCTACCGTGGGACCACCATAGATCAGGCAGGATTGGTCCAAGCGTGGCATGTCAAAGTCACTGTGTCTGCCCGAGAGAAGACGAAGGCAAGCTGTCCACTCTACTTCACAGCGAGGAGGTCTTCGTTTAAGGCCAGGATCCAGGAGACATCACGTCTAGCGATTCGGTAGATCGCTCGCATCTACTCCAAGGAGTTAGAGGGCACCGTGTTCCATCACCCCCCGCGTAGAGACAACCGCCTTGACCGGGAACCGATAGATGATGAGAACGCCACGATCACTCATCTAGCGAGGTTTGTCGTCGCTCAGGAGGATGTGATTGATGATACCATACAGGAGTTGCAGAAGGCTCTCGCTGAGGTCGAGGTTGTCAAGAAGCAACTACAAGAAGCTCGAGAGTACCTAGCTCACTCTATTCAGATGGTTCGTGAGTTGGAGATGGCGCTGTACGGACCTGAACCAGAGCCGGTGTTGGAGTTGCATGACCCAGACCCTGAGGAGGACTAAGAGGAGGCGCCACCTGCGCCACAGACAGAGCAGCAGCCAAAGCCAGAGCCAGAGCCAGAGGAGGATGTCACGTCGTCGACCACAATTGTGGTACGGCATGGTGATCGCTTTGCACCAATGCCGTCCCACCCGCCAGAGTACCCGCCAGGGAGTTCCCGTGGAGGTTGGCTCGAGGAATGAGCATTCAAGATTAGAAGTTGAGACCCCTTCGTCGGGTCTCGTCTAAGAATAAAGAGTCGCCCTTAGAGGTATTAGACTCTAGTGTGCTAGTTTAATTTGGATTTTCATTGCTTGTTGAGTGTGCAATATGTGTTGCATCGCCCTTAGGCATTGTGAGCAACCATACCAAGTTATTGATAATTAATAAAGTTGGACTTTGAGTTACACCTTTGCCCCGCATAAGTTTTCTCCACTACTCATCTATTATTGTTTCCCCCTTGTCTCTAAACCTTAGGCAATCAGCAGATGGTGAACACTCATGGAAACAACGGAAACAACGGAAGTGGTTCTCGCCCAACGGGGAACCCAGATGATGTGAACAAGGCGCCCAGCCAGCACCCCAAGTGGACATGTGTAACATCCCAAAATTTGGGTTTTCAAAAAAATTTAGTTTAGTTTAGCTTCCCAAAAATTTCTACTAATTTTCCCGCTTTAATAAAGACTAATCTAGTAATTTCTAAAGCTAAAACAATTTAATTTGATTATTCTAAACCTCAAATAAAAGAAATTTAATTTTATTTGGGTTCCCTGTGCTTCATGAAATTCTTCTGTAATTTTTGAGAATTTTCGGAGCTCGTTTGCTATTTATTGGATTTATTCGGAATCGATTTGTATTAAGCCCTTTTATTGAAATTAATTAATTATTTAAAAAAATTATATAAAGTTTTGTTGCAAATATTTTATTTGAGTTTAAAATGTCTCAAAATATTTTCTAGAATTTTTATAACAGCCCCGAATTTAATCACGAGTCATATTATGCATGGCATGCTCATATCATTCGTATTGGAGGCATGATTGACATTTAATCAAGACTTTATAAATGCTAGCATCATTTTATCTAGACAATTATTAATTTGTAATGTTCATGACACCTAAAAATTGCTACTTACTTATACCATGCTTCATTTCACCCATAGTCAATGACAAGTGGACCCAATTGTAAGTGAGAGAAGAAAATTCTGCACACCTCATCTACCTTTTCCCACGTTACCTACTCCTTACCCACCTTCATACCTCCCTATGACATGTGGGACCAAGCCCCACATGTAAGTGATGAAGTGGGCAAGTATATAAACACCCCACACCTCTTTTTCTCCTCCCTACCCACTCATTTCTTTCCCTCAACCTGAAAATTCTGCCCAAGGAGGAGAGCAAGAGCACCATTTCCCTTTCCATTCATCCCCACAAAAACCATCCAAAGAATTGGTTTGAGCTTGTGCATGTTATGCCATTGGATTCTCCTCATCAAGAGCTTCAATTCCATCCAAATGGATTGTTGATGCACCAAGTATTGGGTGAATTCCAATCTACTCTTTACTCATCCATTTTTTGAAATTTTGGTGGGCATTGAGCTCATTCCATTCCTCTTCTTTGAAATCATCTCCAAGTAGAGAATCGGGGTGTGCATGTCAAGTTGAAGCTTGAAAGGGAGGAGTAGAAGCCGCTACGAGCACTAGGAGTGGAGGCAGTGTTTCCGCAAGCACGGAGAAGGAGTTGATACCGGGAGAACCAACGAAGATCACAACCTCGACGCCATTCCTCATCCCGTCGACGAACCGGACCTCCACCATGTACAAAAGCACCCTAGAAGTGGTAAGGTACCACCCCAAGTCACCTTTGTGGAGTGTAGAAGCCTCTAGCACAATAGTTATTTTCGGACAGACCGATTAACCCGGATACTCCGGACGATTCATCTGAAAACTCCAGGGTTTCATCCGGATAGTCTAGACATTCATTCGGACATTCCGGATATGTCAGGCGAAATCGAAAAATGTAACAGAGAGACCCAACCCGGATACTATGGGGTTTCAACCCGGACAGTCCGGATAACTCGGATACTCCAAATGTATAACCCGGATACTCCGGGTTAGTCAGCACTAGGGTACCGAAAAGATCAACCCGGATACTCCGGGTTAGAACCTGGATACTCCTGACATAAATGGATAAAATGCTTCTCATATGCATGCTAGGATTAGGAATGTAATCATGATGCATTTCATGCATGATTGTGCATATTCTCGTGTTGTTTATTGTTGGTTTCTTGATTGGTGTTCCTCTGGAATTGGATTTCTCGTTAGGTGTCGACGCTTCGGAGGACAACCTGGAGTACGACTACGCCTACGACGTCAAGAGCGAGCAGCAAGGCACTACTTTACTCCTTGAACATGATTGCTCCTACTAATTGCAACTACACTTTCAAGTTATTTTTCGGATTGCATGCTTACCTTCAATTATATCTATGTTGGGGTAGAATGCTTAGTTATTACCTTGTTGACATGTTATCCTCTTACCATGTTCCTTTCGTATACCATTGTCGCCCTAGGTGATTGGTTTATTATTATATATATTGGTTCGTACGATTTGCTTAGCCATGCTTAGAACCTCGTTAGAAACCGCGATAGATGGACTTAGTTCATCGGTCGCGAAGATCAAATGAGTATGATGATGATGGTTCAATTGTGGTTATTGTGTAGCAATGTTGGTTAAGGACCTTAAGGATTGGATCCTGGTGACGTCTCTTTAAGTAACTATCGTGCGAACCACACGCCGTTTATGGGACCGGCTTAGCCAAGTACTTGTGTATGACTAGGGCATTTAAATCTCGTGTACTCGGAATTCCTTGAACTTTGGAGAGTGTCAAGGAATGTCCGTGGGATTTCCTCAAACTTTGTGGAGTGTCGATAATATCCTTTGAAATCCCTCGAACTTTGTGGAGTTAGGGATGTTCAATAACGGGTGTACTCCTTGGTCCACATACACAGAGCACTGGGCACGCGGGATCGAGGGTCACAGTCACCCGGGTGGTTTAAATACACTACCATGCATACTGGAAAATGGATTTGTCACGTTCACCTTGGCCGGCACATCAAAGGAATTGTGCTTATAGCTTGGCTTACGAGTGTGGCGTGTCGTGTGGGTAAAGTTGTACCTCTGCAGAGCATAAACTATTCGAATAGCCGCGTCCATGGTTAATGACGATCACTTAAGTTGTCAGTCACTGGGCGAGTGTTAAGGACCGGGTAAGAATGGATGGTTTGGGAAACCAAGTCTCATGAGTACTGGAGTACTCATGAGGAGAACTTCGCGAGTATTGTAGTACTTGTGGAAGGAACTTCATGGATATGGGAGTATCCGTGGGTGTAAGCGAACATGAACGTGGGACTCATGGTTCGGAGAATGCTTGAAAGCATGAGATGAAGATGTTTATGATGATGTTATACAATGTATTAGACTTTATAAATGTTTATCAAATAGCAGTTTCAATCTATACGTGTCTATGTTTTTACCCCAATATTGCTTTATGCTGAAATTAACCTGGTGCCTTTCTTGTGATGTAGCAACCACATGTAGCTAGAACTCAGCATACAACTTATAGTATTGTGCGAGTACACTCTTTGTACTCAAACGGATTGTCCATTGCTGCAGGTGAGGATGAGGCACTGCCCGGAGACTTTCACTAGGTAGATTTCGATGATGCTAACGCTTAGGGGCACGTTCTTACTTCCAGTCGGTTGCCTGCGGGCTATGGCACACTACGCTGGACTCTTTTGTTGTCTATGTTATGTTTCTGCTGCTAGTTTATGTAATAACTTTAAATATGTCGTTTTGGACAGCAGTCCTACTTTTGTATGTAAATATGTGTATGCTTCCGTTAATTGTGTATGTGTTGTGATACAAACTGTTATGCATTGTCGCGCGTATTGGTGAACTTTCCTGGGACCAACACGGGCATATATGCGGGCCACTCGAGACTCCCTTGATTCACTTGGGTTGTGCGATGCTATCGAGTGGATCAATGGAATCCCGAGGACGGGTTGTAACACCCCAATTTTTGCTTTTCATGAGTTCAAATGAAATTTGGCACTTTTGTGAATTTTTAGAATTTTCTGGGATTTATTTGGAATTTATTTGAATTTATCCCCTTTTGAAATAATTAAAGAATTTAATTTTACAAATAAAATTTTGTTGAAAATATTTTATTTGAGTCCCAAATGCCCTAAAATATTTTCCAGAATTTTTCTGGAATTTTTCTGATTATTTTGCTATTTTTCTTGAATTAAATGAATTTTTAGAAATTAATCGGAATATTTAAATCGCTGGAAAATCGAGTTGGTTTCACTGTTCATCCGACCAAGTCGGAACCCGAGTCGGACTCGAGCCCGACCAAAGCCGCGTTCGAGCCGGACCCGAGCCCAACCTAACCCTAACCGCGTGACCGTTGGATCGAGATCCAACGGCCACGAGTGTGCCACATCACCCGAACCCAAGTCTGACCGAGCCAGCCAAGTCACCGAGTCCAAATCCTCGCGACCGATGGATCTTGATCCAACGGTCCACGTTGAGCCACGTCACCCAATCCGAATTAGATTCGGATTTCGCCGCCGCAGCCGGGTGGACCTCGGTCTCTACGAGATTCACGGAAGCCGAGGCCCCTATTTATTGCGCCGACGCCGCCATCTTGTAGCCCGTTTCGGTGCGCACCCGTAGCCCTAGACCATCACGCCTGAACCGCCGCCGTTCGCCCGCTAGAGCTCGCCACAGTTGGTCGTGCGTTCCGCCACGGTTTCGCGCCGTTTCCGCCGTCCTCCGCCGTCACCGAGCCCAGATCCGGAACCGCAAGGACAAGCTGCGTCGGAGGGCACCATCCACCTCGCCGGAATCGCGCCCAAACACCGTCGGGCGTGTCGTCGTCTCCGTCTCCGGTGAACCAGCTCCGCCGCGAAGCCATCGCCGTCCCCGAGCTCTCTCCACCGTTCGATCAAGATCCGAGGGCCCAGATTCATCCACGTCGCCCGAAGGTAATTTTCCACATTGCAGTTTTAGATCCGTTTTCAACCGTTGGATCTAGATCCAACGGTTTAGATCATGCCACGTAGCCGTAACCGCACCGTGCTTGGATGAATCTCAGCCGTTAGATCTAGATCGTACGGCTAGGGTTAACCCACGTTGTAGCTTTGGATCGGATCTAGACCGTCCGATCAAGATTGAATGGTCCAGATCGACCGCGTTATTTCCAAATGCGTGAGGTTAGATCTGATCTGGACCGTTGATTTTCAAATCAACGGCCCAGATCGAGCCACGTGGCCAGAAGCCTGACCGTCGCGGTCAGCGCGGTTAGCCCTGGTCGCCGCTGACGTCAGCACGTGACGTTAGCGTGGTACACACGCGTCGGTGACCGCCGAACCACACCATGACGTCATGCTGACGTTACGGTGGGGCCCGCGTGTCAGGCGCCATCCGACCGAGCGCGGTAACGTCAGCGCTGACGTCACCCGAGGGGCCCACATGTCAGAGGCACGTGCCGTGGACCGGGTCCACGGTGGACCGAGCCGAGCCGTGCGCCAGGTCCATGGACCCGAGGCGACGTGGCGGCTCCCGATTGATCCACGTGTCATGCTGACGCAATAAATCATTTTCCGAAAAAGAAATTATTTATTTAATTTGGTTTATTGATTTTAAATATAGTTTCAAACTTCAAACGCTTATAACTTTTGCGTTTCGACTCCGATTTGGGTGATTCAAATTTCTGAATTTTTATAAAAATGAGACCTACTCAAATATGAATTTTAATTAAATTTTGATTATGAATATTTCTCTGTTTATATTTAATTAATGGTTTATTTAAACTTTAAACGCTTGTAACTTTTGTGTTTTAACTCCGATTTTGACGATTCAAGTTTCTAAAAATTTATAAAAATGTGCTCTCTCTGTTTATGAAATTTATTTGAACTTTTGAATAATCTTGTGTACTATTTTATTTATTGATTGTTATTTGCACGTGATACGAGTAGACTTTGAAGTGCCCGAAGGCTTCGAAGGTGAAGAAGTGTTGACCCAGGAGCCAGCTCAAGACCAAGAACAAGTACTTTTTCAAGGCAAGTTGTGCTTTGACCATGTTGATCCCATTTTGAAATTATTTTGATTTAAATTATTGCATGCTAGTTTATTTAGAAAATGCTTTAATTAATTTTGAGAAGTTAGTTAAATGCCAGCTTTGCACTATGACACCTTGATTATTATTTATGTGCCATGACCCCTTGTCACCCTAGTTGTGGAATATTAGTTGGACTTTAATAAATTGCCAACATGGGTAGTTAGACCGATGTAGTATGCTTAGCCTTGCCACGTGACATGTTTTTGACAATTACATGATAACATTGACTTAATGAGATTTGGAACCAGTTTTGGAAGAGTGTCATGTGTCATGTGTTATTGACAATTACATGATAATATTGATGGCATGTGGTGCATGGTAAACAACTGGGGGTTTGAGAAATAGTTTTCGACCGGTGCATGTGGCAAGATTGATCGAGTAGGCTAGTTGTGGCATCGGGAAGGATGATTTGGTTCTTCGGGTAGTCTTGCCCTGGTCAACCTAAGGACTTAACCTTGCAAGCCTTTGAACTGAGTCAAGCGTGCAACCACATGACCGGAGTGGGACGGTCCTAGTTGAGTAAGTTACTAATAACTTGCATGTGATACCTCGGGTGTCAACTACACCTTTTGTGTAGCTTGAATGGGGAGCGTACCAAGGCTACGGCATTGTACCCATCCAACAGTATGTCGGTCCCATACTTCGCCTTTCTTAAGGGAAGGGATGGTGTATGGCAAAAACCAGAAAGGTTCACCTATGTAGTTAGCCGTATCCGAAAGGCGTTGTTACGATCACTCGCCTTTGTGGTGTTTGACTGTATCTTCTGCGTAAAGTGCATAACCTCTGCAGAGTGTAGAATCTATTCGAATAGCCGTGTCCATGGCATTGGACATTGCTCGGGGATTACAGTCAAGGGTTATACTTTCATGAAAACAGCTTGGACTTGGAAAGTGGGATTGGGTTAAATGATGACGTTGATGGAAATGTGTATTAGGAATGGAAATGATGTTTATTTAACTCCTGGAAAAGTTATTGATATTATACTTGTTTTTACCGCTTTCGAATTTACCTATGTTACTTGTCAAATGTTGTTTTACTGCAATTATACCATGAGCTACTCCTTTGTACTAAGCCATGCATGTAGTATATTAGTTTACATTCTGTGCATGACTTGCTGAGTACCAAGTAATCACCCTTGCCACAACACAACTTCAGTTGAAGAAGAGTCTACACTAGCTTTGGAGGAGGAGCTCCAAGAGGAACCGTCTATCTAGGGAGCGAGCCCAGTCAGTTGCCTGTGGTATACTGGATGGCGCCATGAAGTGATCTTATTTTTCGATGCTGTTATTTCTCTTTTAATAAGTTTTCACCCTGCGTGGCGTATATTTGTAGCATGACCATAAGGTTGAGCAACCAGTTTGGCTAACTAATTAAAGTACCTTATTATTCGTTGAGTATGATTGTGATAATTACCAATGTTGTGACTGTGTGCACTAGCGTGATCCTGGACAAGTGCTGAATACACAGAGGGTCCGGATTTGCAAATTCGGGTCCCGACACGGGTCCCCACAATTTTTCTAGAATTTTTCTTGTTTTTTTATTGCATCAAATGATTTACTGCAAAAGAACCTTCTTAGCCTATGTAACATCCCAAAATTTGGGTTGTCAAAAATTTTTGGTTTAGTTTAGCTTCCCAAAAAATTTCATTGATTTTCTTGCGTTTATAATGCTTGATTTGAATTTTCTAAAAGCTAAAACAATTTAATTCGATTATTCTAAACCTCAAATAAAATAAATTTTAGTTTTATTTGGATTCCTTGTGCTTCAAGAAATTCTTCTGTAATTTTTGAGATTTTTCGGAGCTCGTTTGCTATTTATTGGATTTATTCGGGATCGATTTGTATTAAGCCCTTTTATTGAAATTAACTAATTATTTGGAAAAGTTTATATAAAGTTTTGTTGCAAATATTTTATTTGAGTTCAAAATATCTCAAAGTATTTTCTAGAATTTCTCTAGAATTTTTCTGGTACTATTATTGCCTAAAATAATTTATTTGAATTTTCGGAATCGTTTTTATTCGAAAATGCCACGTGTCGCCACCATAGCGCGCCACGTGTCAAGAGTTCGGCTGGTGCACGCCAACTGCTCGGTAAAATGCCTACAAGGCCTGTTTTTGCTCCAAACGCGTCGAAATTTTTTTTCTTGACCTAGCCGCCACCCCTAACCTTTGTAGACCTCCCACACGTCCCCTAGACCTCAGATCAATTTTCTAAACTTCCAAAACTGCCGCGAGAAGCCCGGATGTCGCCCGACGATGGCCGAACTTTGGAGCCGCGTCCCGGGCAGCTCGTCTTCTATTTTCGAGATCCTTCTTCGCCGTGGTGTGCTCCTGGGTACCATCTGTTTGCCTTTCAAATTTCGTCCAATTTGGCCAAGGGAATCAAAAGTTACGGCCGTTTCAATCTCGAATCTTGCCGAGGCCGTATCTCCCTCAATTTTTTGAGTTAGGTGCTGAAATTTTTTGTGTAGACTCCTGGGGATGTCCTCTACATGATGCAGATCTTGCCTCATGGTTTTGCCCTCTGGATTTTGCACATAAAATTCTTTTCTCCGATTAGACTGCGATCAGACTGCGTTTCAGACAACGACAATCATCCTCGCGCGTTCCCCGCTGTTGCATAATGTAATTCTTCGAGCCACCTGCATCACGGTGTGCCTCTTGGTCCCATCTAGCTCTCGGTCAAATTTCGTCATGTTTCGATAATTATTCTAGAAGTTATGGCCGTCCAAAGTTTAGATCCAAAACCCGTTAATCGGCAGTTTGTGATCAATCCGGAGGGGCGCCACAAAATCTGCCTATACCGTTGAGTTTGTCTTGCCGCGTTCTACGTGGTAGACAACCCCCCTTTTCCATCTCATCCTCCGAAATTTTTTTATATATTTAGGCCACCGTTTAGCCGTTGCCGCGTGTCGCCTTTTGACGCCGGCTATTTTAGTTCGCTCCGGTCGTGTTGTCACGTCCGGTGGATCATCATGTACTGTTTTGGATCATCCTTAGAATTTTGTTTGTCTCTGTTTCCCGTCGGAGCCTGATTCCGGCCTAAAACCGTCGTCTTTGACCTAGCCGTTGCCGCCGGTTCGCATATTGGTTAGCCATCCTTGGTAGCGTTTTATCGCGGCCATATCGTTGCACCGATGGTCGCTACCTTGTTTCATGAGTATCCTATCATTGTTTGACCTCTGCCGTTAACGTTCCACCGTTAACGTTCGCCATTAACGTTGCTGTTAACGTTCACTGTTAACGTTCACCGTTAACGTTCGACGTTAACGTTTCCCCGTTAACGTTTGTCAATGTTTCACCGTTAACGCTCCGCCGTTAACGTTTCGCCGTTAACGTCCCTCCGTTAACGTTTTGCCGTTAACGTTTCACTGTTAACGCTCCGTCGTTAACGTTCCACCATTAACGCTCCGTCGTTAACGTTTCGCCGTTAACGTTCCACTGTTAACATTCCGCTGTTAACGTTTCACCGTTAACGCTCCACCGTTAACGTTCTGTCGTTAACATTCCACCGTTAATGTTTCCCCGTTAACGCTCTGCCGTTAACGTTCCGCCGTTAACGCTTCATCGTTAACGTTTGGCTCTCATCGCTTCGTTGTCATCGCATGCGTGCATTCATGCAAGAGCCCTAGTGCGATGTCCTCATCTTCTCTATCATCATGACGTGAGCCTAGTCTCATCGTCATATCATCTTCAAAGCCGAATCAAAACCCTAACCTAAGACCGGTTCGATGGACTAAGTTCATCGTGAGCCGCGTTGTTATCTTTGCAATCTTTCCCGTTGTTTCAATCGTGGTAAGACACTTGTCTTGTCTTATCCCTGAAAACCTAATCTACCATTGACCTAGACTTCGTTCGTGGACTTGGTCGATAGACCATTGGCCATGTGCCATAACCTTGTGCCCGATCTAGTCTATCAGTCTTCTTCTCTTTTGTTTGACTGTGTCCGTTCGGTCAACAAAAGTCAACTTCGAGAATCAGTTTAGTTCATTGTGAACTAACATATCCTTATGGACCCGATCTGTAGATCGAGAGCCCATATGTCATCATTTGTCCAATCAAGACAATAACTTCAGAAGAAATATTCTTCGGAATAATATTCTTTCTTTCCTAGTTATTAATCTTTCCATTTTCGGTGTTTTTCCGAAAGCTTGTTCTCTTTTGTCTAACCTTCGATCTAATCCAATCAAGTTCCTAAATTCATCCAAGCCGTTGTGCCAATGCTGTTCGTTCTTAATTTGGAGTTTATTTGAATTGTCTTTTGAGTTTTGTTGTATTTGTGTTTCTTTATCGTTAGACACGTCGTCCGGAAATCGTTCTACGGGCTGAAGATCAAGGAAGTGAAGATCGAAGGTCGAAGATCAAGAATCAAGGATAAAGAGTAAAGAACAGTAAAAGTTGCAAGGGCTAGGCAAGTTGTGCTTTGACCATGTTGATCCCATTTTTGAAACTTATGTTGTTTCATATTATTGCATGCTAGTTTGAGTTAAACTGATTTCAATTAATTTGGGATTAGATAATCAACCTACTTGTTATCGCCACCTTGCTTATAATGATTGTATGCCATGATTCATTTGTCACCCTACATTTGTTGATTAATAGTTGGTAGCTAATAAATTGCCAACATAGGTTAGATAGAACGTATTAGTTTGCTTAGACCTGCATGAGTCCGTGCCATCATTTTGGAATTGCAAATGTCAATATTGATTAATGGAATATGCAATGTATTTTGAAATGGTGTGACGTGTTGCCGACACGATGATGTTGATATGCAGAGGCCTTCGTGCTTCTTCAAGGATGTTGAGTTGTTGTTGGCATTGTGTTACGCAATAATCAATTGGGGTGATAACATGATTTAGACTAGGTCAAGTGGCAAGAATTATGGTGGGCCAGCTTGGCGGTTGAGATTGTTTGAAACATGATATATGTATGAGTGATGGTGAGATGGTTTTCTTTGAGAGTATTGATGTAAGTCTTGCCCTGGTCACTCTAAGGACTTAACATTGCAAGCCTTTGAACTGAGTCAATCATACAACCACATGTCTGTAATGGGACGGACCTAGTTGAGTAAGTTACTAATAACTTGCATGTGGTACCTGTCGGGACCCCGAATTTGCAAATCCGGACCCTCTGTGTATTCAGCACTAGTCCAGGAACGCGCTAGTGCACACAGTCTTAACATCGGTAAATATCACAATCATACCATTCGATATTATCAAAGTACTTTATTTAAATAACCAATCGTGTTACTTGACCATATGGTCAAGTTACAAATGTATGCCTTGCAAGGCTTAAACTTATTAAAAGAGAAATAATAGCAGCGGAAAATCAAATAATTGGCGCCATCCAAAGATACCACAGTAACCGACCGGGCTCGCTTCCCTAAGTAGACGGATCCTCCCAAGTTCCTCCTCCACACCGGGCGAAGTCTCCTCTTCAACCGATGTTGTGTTGAGGCAAGGGTGAGTACTTGGTACTCAAAGAAGTCATGCACATGTAATGCAAGCTAATATACTATATGCATGGCTTGGTACAAAGGAATAGCTCAAAGTGTATTTGCAAAGAACATGCCTTTTGACAAGTAATATAAGTAGATTCAAAGCGAGGAAATAAGTAAAGCGTAATAACTTTTCAAGAAGTTTAATAAACATTTTCCCCATCCTAAACCGTATTTCCATCATCTTCATTATTAAACCAAACAAACTTCCAAATCCAAGATATTTTTCGTAAAGTCTAACCTTGATCAGAATTCCTGAAAGCATTGTCCAAAGATCATGGACTCGGCTATTTAAATAGATTCTACACTCAGAGGTTATGCACTTTACCCACAAGATACGCCAAACACCACAAAGGCGTAGTTCGTGAATAAAGCCTTTCGGAAGCCTCAAACAACACAGGTGGTCCTCTCCTGTCAGGTTTCTACACTATCCCTTCCTTAGCCAAGGCGGGCATGGGACCAACACATCAAGTTAGATGGGTATCTCGCCACACCACGATACGCCTCGCATAATCACACAAACGGTGTAATCGACACCTCGAGGCTCCACAAGTGAGTCCTTAGCGACTTAGTCAACTAGGGCCGCCCCATTCCACCCATGTGGTTGCAAGTATGACCTGGGCTCAAAGGCTTGCAAGGTTAAGTCCGTAGAGTGACCAGGGCAAGACTACCCAAGAACCAAATCAACATCCCTGCCACACTGCCCACCTCGACACTTTTGCCACATGCCCCTGGCCGAAAATCGCTTATCAAACCCCGCTTGATTACCATGCACCACGTGCCATCAACATCACATGATACTTTTCCAAAACAGGTTCAATATATCATTAAGTCAATATTAACATTTGATTGTCCAAAATCATGTCATGAGCACGCAAGGTGTCTAAGCAAAGGTACTACAACGTCTAAAACCCATGTTGGCGATTTAATAATGTCCAACTAGTAATCCACAACTAGGGGTGACAAGGGTCATGGCACATACTTAAATAATCAAGGTGTCATACAAAGAATTCCAGATTTATCTAACCCCCATGTTTAAACCAAGTATTTTTCTAATTGAACTAGCATGCAATAGTTTAAATCAAAATAGGTTTCAAATAGGATCAACATGGTCAAAGCACAACTTGCCTTCAAAAGTACTTGCTCTTGGTCTTGAGTTGATCCTGAGTCAACACTTCTCCTTCGAATCCCTCCCAAGACTTCAACGCTACTGCAAAGCGTGCAAATAGCAAATACTTCAAATAAACAATAGGCAAAACATCCCAAACTCCAAATAAAATCCATAAACAGAGAAAAACATAATTTTATGGATTTTTAGAACTGGAATCGCCCAAATCGGAGTTAAAATGCAAAAGTTATGATTTATTAAAGTTTAAATAATCAATTAAATAATTTTACAGAGAAAAACTTTAGTCCAAAAATTAAATAAAATTCATATTTAGGTAGATCTCAATTTTATACAAATTTAGAAATTTGAATCACTAAATCGGAGTTGAAACGCAAAAGTTATAAGCGCTTGAAGTTTTGAAATTCAAATCAATTATTAAACCGATTTATTAAATCATTTTCTTTTTCGAAATTAATTATTGCGCCATCATGGACACGCGGCAGCCTCTCGATTGGTTGGAGCCGACGTCACCGGTCCATGGACTTGGTCCACGCCACGTCTACCGTGGACTCCTGGCCCACGACTTCCACGCGGAGATTGACATGTGGGCCCACTCGCGAGGTCATCGCCGACGTCAGCCGGGACTCAAATTTCAGTCGGCGATACATGGGACCCACTGCGTGACGCCATGGGTGACGCCATCGGCGCCAGCCGACACGCGGGCCCCGCTGTCGAAACGCTGGCCACGCGACGCTGCTCAGACACGATCGATCGTCCAACTTCCCGACATCGCGGGCGCAATCACGCCGTTGGTTTGAAAATCAACGCGCTGATTAGATCCAGGGTTAACACGCTGAAACTACTGCTGATCGTGGGCCGCTCGATTTAGATCGGACGGTCCATCTAATCCTATAATAACACTACTCCTCAAGACGCGGCAACTGTGAACCGCTGGATCTTGATCCAACGGTCCGTATCTAATCGGGTTTGGAACACGTGAACTCACCTCAACCGTCCGATCTAGATCCGACGGTTCACCGAGCTCGCGAAACCGCGATGGCGCGCGAGGCTTGGGCACCGGAGACAAGAACGATGACGAGCCCGACGGGCTTCGGTTGTTCGCGAGATGAATCCTTCCTTCTGCAGGCCTCGTCACTTGGTTCCGGATCCGGGCTCCTTCTCGGGCGAAGACGACGGACGGCGGCATGGAATCGGCGTTCAACTGCACAAGACAGGGCTCCAACTCCGGCGAGCACGTGACGGGCAAACGGCGACGGCTCAGCGTAGATGGCTCGGGGAACGGGTGCGCAAAGATGAGGGCAACTCGGGACGCTCTCACGCTTTAAATAGCCTCTGCTCGCGTGCCCGACTGGAACCTAATCCTACACGGCGGCGACAAGGCGGAGGAGTCCGGCTCGACTCGCGGAGACGATGACGCTCACCGCCCACGCGGCACGACAACGCCACGATCGACGGCGCGATCGATCCGGGCCTGATACGGCTCGAACTTGACGGCGGATCTCACCGTTGATCTTGATCCAACTATTGGGATTGATTAGGGTTTTGAGCTGGTTTGATCGAGTCAATCAAGCTGCCGGTCGGACTCGAGTCCGACTTGGTTCCAACTGGCTGGATGAACAAGATTTGACCCGAGTTGAATTTCCAGCGATTTAATATTTAAAATAATTCCCGAATTCATTTAATTCATTAAAAATAGCAAATGACTTTAAAATTCCGTAAAATTCGAAAATACTTTGGATCATTTTGGACTCAAATAAAATATTTCCAACAAAATTTTATTTGCAAAATTAAATTCTTCAATTATTTCAAAATGGAATAAATTCAAATAAATTCCAAATAAATCCAAATAAATTCCAGAAAATTCCAAAAATTCACCAAAGTGCCAAATCACACATGAATTTAAGAAAAGCAAAATTTTGGGGTGTTACAGTACCTCGGGGTGTCAACTACATCTTTTGTGTAGCTTGAAGGGGGAGCGTACCAGGGCTGCGGCATGGTACCCATCCAACGGTATGTCGGTCACATACTTCACCTTTGTTAAGGGAAGGGATGGTGTATGGCAAAAACCAGAAAGGTTCACTTGTGTTTTGGAAGTTTCCGAAAGGCTTTGTTATGATCACTCATTCGCATACTCTTGTATGGCGATTCACGGCTGACGTGGTGAGTAGATTGTATCTTGTGGGTAAAGTGCATAACCTCTGCAGAGTGTAAAATCTATTCGAATAGCCGTGTCCATGGTACTGGACAATGCTCGGGGATTACAGTTAAGGGTTAGCTTTTCATAAAATTGATCTTGGGTTTGGAGGCAGTTTGCCTGTGGAAAAGTGATAATTGTTTAAGGATGTGGAATGGTTTACTTGTGGAATAACTGTGAAATCTATTACTGTCATTATTTGTTTTACTGCTTTACAATCTATTATGTTTATTTATGATTGTTGCTTTTCTGCAAAATAACCATTCAGCCTGTTACTTGGAATAAGCCATGCATATAGTTATTAGACTTGCATTACAGGCATGACTTGCTGAGTGCTTTATGTACTCACCCCTTGCAAACAAACAATCACCAATGAGCAAAAGTCTACATCGTCGAAGAAGAAGAAGTTCCGTGAGAAGGCGATATCTAGGAGTCGAACCCTGCCGCTTGCCTGTGGCGTATTGATGGGATTCACCGATGTTCTTCGTTCCGCTGCTGCTTATTTGGAGTTGAAGCCGTCAAGGCCTCACAAATGTAAGGTTGACCTTAAGGTCGTTCAATAGTTTATATTCTATATTTGTGTTATTTCTCTTTTTCGCTGTGTATGATTGTGATATTCATCTATGTTGAGACTGTGTGCACTAGCGTGATCCTGGACTAGTGCTGAATACACAGAGGGTCCGGATTTGCACATTCGGGTCCCGATAGAGGTGGTATCAGAGCCATACTGACTGTAGGTCTTGACCTTAGATAGATTGGCCGTCTTTAGGAGCTTCAAAATTATTTCCTGAAGAGAAAATTTAACTTGAAAGAATAATACATTCTTGACTTATCTTATTCTTCCATTCTTTCCTCTTTGCTGAAAGTTCTATCCTTCCCTTCGATTTAAATGGAAATCTTACCTGAGTTGTTCCGAATAGTTAACGATGTTTCACACTTAAGGAGAAAGTACTGGATGTCGCCGTCAACCCTGAAGATCGTGAAGTAAGAACTCATCGAGCACGAAGAGAAGTGGATCGATGAAGTGTTCCAGAAGCTTGAAGAACTAGTGCTTAGTAGTAAGTTGAGACTCATGTGTGAGAGTCGCGTCTCTTAAGATAGGAGTGTTACCCTTTTAGACACTAGATTATTGTGTGCTTATGAATTTGGTTCTTCATTGATTGCTGAGTGTGCAGTATGTGTTGCAAAGCTTTTTGGCTTGGATAAGCAACCATACCAAGTTCTTAATAATGTTTGTATAAGTTTTTGGGTTAAACTTGTTCTCCCCGCAATAGGATTCTTGAACCTCATCTATGCTTTTCCCTCTTACCCAAAACCCTGGAGTGGACAAAAGTTGGAAAGGACCGTCCGTAGTTGTGATTCTGAAGCAATTCAACTCAGTTCAATTGCTACTACTAGTGTTAGTGACAACGCAGATAGTGACCAGCAGCTATCCACCGCACTAACCGTGATAATTCAACACTTGGATGAGTTTGTCACTGCTCAAACTCAGCTCATGCAGACAATGATGCAACAGATGAATGTTATCAGTGCTAAAATCAACCCCTCCACAACTAAAGTCACAACCTCCTGTTCACAATCAAAGTTTGCCTTGTTCATGAAGACCAAACCACCCATGTTTGATGGATCAGCCACTCTCAAGGACGCAAAAATATGGCTTCGTGTCATAGAAGAGAAGATTGATTTGGTGCAAAGTGATGATGAAGAGAAGGTTCCCTATGCTACATGCCAGTTAGAAGGAGATGCATTAGTCTGATGGAGAGGTTTCTACGCCACCTCTGAGGATGAACATACCATCACTTGGTTAGAGTTTACCACCGCCTTTTCGTCGGATCTTCACCTCGTCAGAAGACAGTAGAACCATAGCAAGGTCAAGGAAGAATGGTGCCTTCGCACTTGATACCATACCTGGACATTGTTCTTTGAAGTGTTTTCAACCAAACAAATCAGAAGACCGTGCATGCATCCAATATGGAGAAATAGGACACACTGCTGATGAACAGGTAATCAATTGTTCCAGCTGTGAAGGAAGCCATTTACCCGGAGAATGTCCTATGTGCAACATCACATGCTATCTTTGCGAAGGCCGTGATCACTGCCCATCTCAATGTTCCCTGGATTCAGTAGTGACCGCTGTGACTCGGCATCAGCGAGAGAATTTTCGAGCTGTCATTGCTCCAGAGTTAGCAAAAAGAGAAGGATTGTCATCCGCACCAGCTGTGCCACGTGAAGAAAAGAAGAAGAAGCATGTCAACCCTATCCATCTACCTCAGGAAATCAGTAATACTTGGTCACCATGGAATATTTTCTTGTGTGATAAATGAGGTCATTGGCCTAGAGAATGCCCCATCAACCCGGCACGATGACCCAAACATTCATGTTACAACTGTGGTGAGTTAGGTCATCGTGTTAAGGAATGCCCACAGAAAGATCAAGCAATTTCTGAAGACATGATCATTCCAAAAATTACTGCAGTAAAGTTTGTAACACCAAAAGTGAGTGGTAAGACTACGAGAGTAATTCGCGTAAGGAGTCAGTTGAAGTAAGAGGAGTTGGTTAACAAAGGCCTTAACCTAAAAGATGAGTGCAAGGAATTGGAAGACCACCGCAAGCGTCAGAAAGTTTGTCAAGAAGGACCACCGCAACAGCAAATGAGGAGTGCCCCTCAACAACTCAGTTGCCACACTGCTCAAATTTTGTTTGAGGCACTTTCACCTATGCTTCGCCCCGATGGTCAGAGTTTCCATAACATCAACCTAGTGAAATATTCTCAAGGAAGAAGCTTGTTGTCTAGAAATTGCTGTGCCTGTCGTCAACCAGAACATTTTGCTAACCGCTGCCCTCAGAAGAAAGTGATCACTACGGATCACATCGATCTCAGCTCTACCCCTACCAATACTGGTGCTACATCATGTGGAAGCCAGCAGATGTCAGTCAAGCGTTACTTCAGGTGCAATGAGCCGGGACACTTTGCTAATAGTTGTCCTAGGAGAAAAGGTATTATACCTTCCCACTTCAATCCTAGTCCTTCACCTACCGAGACACTTACGCCAGAAAGTGAATTGTGAAGCAGTTCAAGATGAAGCCATGCCGCAAGCGCTAGCAAAAGTCATGTCAACCACATTATGACTGATAAAGGTTAGGAGGCATCAGATGTTGCACTGATCAAAAGTCATATGTGATGCAAAATGTTGGAAGTTAAATTGTTCCTTGTCAAGATTAAGTTTTTGATAAAGCTCATCACCTTGGAAACCAAGCTTGAGATGCTTATACCTGGAATTAAATTAGTCACCCAAGCGAAAGGTGGTTTTTGGTCTATGGTTAGAGATGTAGTCAGTTAAGGGAAGTTAAAGTGTTCCGAGATAAAGTTGCTATCGGGTTACCTTTAGTATACCTGAGACAGCTGAGAACCATCCATTCCTTTATGGTTGAGTCAAGAAGATGGATGTGCCATCACATCGGAGGAAAGAGTTGCTACGTGTGCTTAATAACTAACAAAGGATAATTGTCTACCTGAAGAATTACTCTAGCCACCGCAGTGTACGCCAGCCAGCCAATACCATTATCCCAATAATAGTTGAAGCTTGAGTTCAATATGCATGAGTACCTAGTTGAAATGGAGTTTAAGTCAGTACTGGAGAATCAAGCCGACAAGGATAGTGCCAGACCAACAGGAAAGCCGTTCAAGTCTTGATGAAGACCGCATAATTGCAAGTAAGCTTTGTTGTCAGATACAGCTTGTCCAATTTCTACGAGAAGCCAAAAATCAAGTGTTCAGGAACAGAAGCAAGCGTGCCTATCAATGGAGTTACCAGAAACGTCAGCATGAGTGCATGAGATGTTTAAGATTTTCCGACAAAGAAGGTATCATGATTTTCCGCAGAAGTGCCTTCTTGTGCCAGAGAAGCAGACACAGTTAAAGTTAGTGGAGTTGCAAGAGGATCTCATCCGCAAGGAGTAGCCTACAAAATTTTGGATGTTATCAAGCGCTTGTTCAGAAGTGACCCTGTCCAGTATGCAGTTGCTTGGAAGTTTGAAGAAGCTCAAGTGTTCAGTCCCCTGAACCTATTTCTATAGTCAGCCCTAAATCTCGGGGATGAGATTCTGTTAAGGGGGCGAGGTTTGTAACATCCCAAAATTTCGGTTTTCAAAAATTTTTGGTTTAGTTTAGCTTCCCAAAAATTTTCGTTGATTTTCTCTCGTTTATAAAGCTTGATTTGAATTTTCTAAAAGCTAAAACAATTTAATTTGATTATTCTAAACCTCAAATAAAATAAATTTAATTTTATTTGGATTCCTTGTGCTTCAAGAAATTCTTCTGTAATTTTTGAGATTTTTCGGAGCTCGTTTGCTATTTATTGGATTTATTCGGGATCGATTTGTATTAAGCCCTTTTATTGAAATTAATTAATTATTTGTAAAATTTTATATAAAGTTTTGTTGCAAATATTTCATTTGAGTTCAAAATATCTCAAAATATTTTCTAGAATTTTTCTAGAATTTTTCGGGTATTTTTATTGCCTCAAATGATTTATTTGAATTTTCGGAATCGTTTTTATTCGAAAATGCCACGTGTCGCCACCACAGCGCGCCACGTGTCAAGAGTTCGGCTGGTGCACGCCAACTGCTCGGTAAAATGCCTACAAGGCCCGTTTTTGCTCCAAACGTGTCCAAATTTTTTTTTCTTGACCTAGCCGCCACCCCTAACCTTTGTGGACCTCCCACACGTCCCCTAGACCTCAGATCAATTTTCTAAAATTCCAAAACTGCCGCGAGAAGCACGGATGTCGCCCGACGACGGCCGAACATTGGAGCCGTGTCCCGGGCAGCTCGTCGACTATTTTCGAGATCCATCTTCGCCATGGTGTGCTCCTAGGTACCATCTGTTTGCCTTTCAAATTTCGTCCAATTTGGCCAAGGGAATCAAAAGTTACGGCCGTTTCAATCTCGAATCTTGCCGAGGCCGTATCTCCCTCAATTTTTCGAGTTAGGTGCTGAAATTTTTTGTGTAGACTCCTGGGGATGTCCTCTACATGATGCACATCTTTCCTCACAGTTTTGCCCTCTAGATTTTGCACAGAAAATTCTTTTCTTCGATTAGACCGCGATCAGACAGCGTTTCAGACAGCGACAATCATCCTCGCGCGTTCCCCACTGTTGCAGAATGTAATTCTTTGAGCCACCTGCGTCACGGTGTGCCTCTTGGTCCCATCTAGCTCTCGGTCAAATTTCGTCAAGTTCCGATAATTATTCTAGAAGTTATGGCCGTCCAAAGTTTAGATCCGAAACCCGTTAATCGAACCCTGTCAGTTGCCTGTGGCTTATTGATGGGATTCAACGATGTTCTTCGTTCCGCTGCTTCTTATTTGGAGTTGAAGCCGGTAAGGCCTCACAAATGTAAGGTTGACCTTAAGGTCGTTCAATAGTTTATATTCTATATTTGTGTTATTTCTCTTTTCCGCTGTGTATGATTGTGATATTCATCTATGTTGAGACTGTGTGCACTAGCGTGATCCTGGACTAGTGCTAAATACACAGAGGGTCCGGATTTGCACATTCGGGTCCCGACATCCTATTTGTAATAAGCCATGCATGTAGAATATTAGACTACATTCCGTGCATGACTTGTAGAGTGATTTAAGTACTCACCCTTGCAACAACAAAACATCAGTTGAAGAAGAATCAATGACAGCACTGGAGGAGTTCTAAGAGGAGCCGACGAACTAGGGGGAGAGCCCAGTCAGTTGCCTATGGCATATTGGTTGGCGCCACGCGTTTCTTTATTTTTTCCGCTGCCGATTTATTTTAGTAAGACTATAGCCCTGCGAGGCGTACTTTTATAACTTGACCATAAGGTCGAGCAACTGGTTATATTTATCGATGTTGAGACTGTGTGCACTAGCGTGATCCTGGACTAGTGCTGACTACACAGAGGGTCTGGATTTGCAGGTTCGGGTCCCGATTGGAACCTAGATAAGTTCGAGTCACACTCTGCTGATGGGATCTTTCTAGGTTACTCGACTTCTTCCCGTAGCTATACGATTTGGGCTGTAGACTTGAGTAGGATAATAGAGACCTATGAGGTGACCTTTGATGAGGCTAGTCCCGGTGCTAGACCAGACATTTAAGGCTCTTCTCCTCTTTCCCAGTCTATTTTCACAGAGGATGATGATGACGGAGATGAAGGCGTCTTGCCTGATCCAGTCTCCATTCCTGCTCTCGAGGTGCCTCTAGTTTCCATCTCTACACCTCAGGGAGATCAGCCCATATCCTCAGACTCTTTAGTAGCCAGTGGCTCTATCCCTACTTCTCCCACACGAGGAGTTGTGGCCACTTCTGCTTCTAGACCTTCCTGCCACATTCTGCAGGCTCATCCACCTAACCAGATCATTGGAGATCTATTTGAGCAAGTCACTCACTCTAAGTCAGGTATGTCCACTTTCTATCTTTACTCTGCCTTTGTTGCCTATTTTGAGCCGAATGATGTTTATCATGCATTATCTGATGAATCTTGCATTAATGCCATGCATGAGGAACTCAAAAACTTCGAGAGGAACAAAGTTTGGAGGCTTGTCTAGCCTCCCTCTGGTCATAACATCATTGGGACCAAATGGGTGTTCAAAAACAAGCAGAGTGAGGATAGGGTTATAGTTCAAAATAAGCCTAGGCTAGTCGCTCAGGGTTTCACTCAGGTCGAGGGTCTCGACTTCGAGGAGACTTTTGCCCCTGTAGCTAGACTAGAGGCCATCAGGATTCTGCTCGCATTGGCGGCATCCAAGGGCTTCAAGCTTTATCAGATGGATGTCAAGAGTGCATTCCTCAATGGCTTCATTGAGGAAGAGGTGTATGTCAGATAACCTCCAGGATTTGAGAACCCCAAGTACCTTAACCATTTATTCAAGCTTTCCAAAGCTTTGTATGGACTTAAGCAAGCTCCACAAGCTTGGTATGAGAGGCTTAATTAAGTCCTACCTCTTGAGTCATGATTTTCTTATGGGTCAAGTGGACAAGTCTCCATGCGTCAGAAATTCCGATTCGGACTTTCTCCTAGTCCAAATCTATGTCGACAACATCATTTTCGGTGGTTTCTCGCATTCGCTCCTTACTCAGTTCTCAGATGTGATGGGTACTGAGTTTGAGATGAGCATGATGGCAAGTTGAGCTACTTCCTTCACTTCCAGATCAAGCACACTTAGGAGGGTACATTCTTGCATCAAGGCAAGTACACTCGAGACCTCCTGAAGCGCTTTGACATGTCTGACAGGAAGCCAGTTATGACTCCTATGGCTACCACTGTTGTCCTTGAGCCTGACAAGGATGGTGAGCCAGTTGATCAGAAGGAGTTCCGGAGCATGATTGGCTCCCTCTTGTATCTCACTGCTTTGAGACCTGACATACACTTCTCGTATGTCTTTGTGCTCGATTTCAGGCTTCTCCTCGTGCCTCTCACCGCCAGGCGATGAAGCGCATCTTCAGGTACCTTTGAGCTACCATTGATTATGGTATCTGGTACTCTTCCTCGTCCTGTCTATCCCTTCGAGCCTTCTCCAATGCAGACTTTGCTGGCTGTAGGATAGATAGGAAGAGCACATCTGGCACTTGCCAATTCATTGGCACTTCTCTTGTTTCTTGGTCCTCTAGGAAGCAGTCTGGTGTTGCATAGTTCACCACTGAGGCCAAATATGTTGCTGCAACCAATTGCTATAGCCAGGTTCTCTAGATGAGATCGACCTTGCGGGATTTTGGGTTAGCAGCAGATTGTGTTCCACTTTTCTGTGAAAACATGTCTGCCATTCACATTGCTAAGAACCCAGTGCAGCACTCTCAAACCAAGCACATTGATATTCGATATCACTTCCTTAGAGACCATGTGGAGAAGGGTGACATAGCGCTCCAGTTTGTGAAGACTGACCACCAATTGGCTGATATTTTCACCAAGCCTTTGGATAGCTCTAGGTTTGTTGCCTTGAGAGGGGAGCTTGGGATTATGAGCCCATATGGCACATCTTGAGGGGGAGCTAATGTATATTATATGTTTATATGTATATTCAGCATTTCCTTTTTGCTTCTTCTTTGTGACTATGCGATGATTTTCATTTTGTTGAGGTCACTTCACCTAGACTTCTAGCATACTTCGGCATGGACCTCTCATCTTATGCTTTAGGATGTTATTATCTTCTTTTTCTTCTCGGTTGAGCTCACTCACAATCTTATAGGTTTAGCAGGTGTTGGGCCCCATGGGTGGACAGGGTTTGTGTTTGCTCCTGGGCTGGAGTTTGAGAGCCAGTTTTCCTTTGTAAGTCATATAGGGAAGATGAGAGTGAGTATGAGCTTAGTGGTCTCTACCATCTTTTCTATGTTCTTAGATCACCCAGTTGTCAGTTTCTCCTTTTCCTCTTCTCATTTTGGTTTCTTGTTTCAGTTGAGTTCAATTCTTTTTCTTGGAATTCAAAATTGCTAATAACTCAACTTGAATCAGATTTGTGCTTAAAATTGACTCGCTTGTTGAGGGGGAGTTTGGAACTGACCTTCTTGCATTGCATATAGACTTGTTTTCATTTTCTGAGCTTTGACTTTTATACAATTGATAAATTTATGATATGTTGCACCTAGCTACTTTCACGAAGATCCTTGCTAGTCTAGGTCATATCTAATCTGGTGTATCATGTTTAAACTAGCCAACATTTAAAATTGATCATTCTTGAAAACTTGATGAAACTTAACTTTTACTTGCTATATTTCTTCGCTAGATGCTTTTGCCATGCTTAGTGAAATAGTGGGTTTCTACTAGAGTCCCTAGAGCAACTTGGGTTAGCTATATTGTTCCATTCCAGAATCCTCAACATGCACATGAATCTAAGTGTTGAAATGACAAAAATTGACTTGTTTGTGCTAAAACTGAACTCAACACTTTCCATTCTCGAGACTGCTTCCCATTGCACTTGGGATGAACTTGGAATGAATTGTGTATGACCAAAACCACTCTTTTAAGCTTCATTCTTGAGATGGTTGAATACGGCTTGAGTCAATAAAATTAATAAATGCAAAATAGACTAGAGGAAGAGAGTGACGCCTAGGAGACCTATGTCGATGGCTCCTAGTCGAGGTTGTGTTTTACTAGGATAAACTCTCTACACCTCAAAGGTTTGCAGGGGAGAGTAAAGCTTACGAAGCCTTTGTCGATGACTCCTAGTGTGACACTACGGTATGGTGTGACATTATAAAATGTGAAATTAGAGAATAAAACCTTTCGGCTTGAGGTTTACTCGCGTTTTTCGGCCTTTTGAAGTGTTGTGACACCACAGAGCATCGTAACCTTATAAAAGGTGCATGATGAGGTCAAAAACATATTGAAATATGATATGGGAGGTTAAAACCATAAGGTATGGAGGTTAATAGCGTTGTCTGGCCGTTTCCGGGGTTTTGGGCCTTCCCGGGGGAGTTTGGGCCTTAAAGAGGGGGTTGTGGGCTTTGGTGGGATGGAGTGGGAATCCATTTAGGATTAGGAAAGGGGCTTAGGTCTGGTTAAAGGGGGGTTTCCCTGCCCTTTTGGGCATCCTCCCCCTGCCCCTTGCGCCCCCAAGTGCCCTAGCCGCCTCCCACACCTCCCCACCTCCTCCATGGGCGCCTCCACCTCCCCCAAGCCTCTCCCCTTGCGCCACCACCCTCTCCACCACCTATCCACCTCCCTTGCTGTGCCTAGGTGTGTTATTGACCTCACCACCTCAAAGATTCATCCGTTGGAGCGCTCCGCGACGAGGAGATCCGGCGGGATTGGAGCGAGGAAGGAGATCGCGCGAACCGGGAGGAGATCTATTGGGTTTTCGTGCGTCGGGCAAAGGTATGTCCATGGAAATCCTTGGGGTTGATCTAGGTACTGTTATAAGGGTGTTTATAAAATTTTTAGATCAATTGGTGGTGTTGGAATTGAGTAATTTGGATTAGATCTAGATGTTGCCACGTTCTGTTTTTGGGATAGCATGAGCAGTCGACATAGGGTTTGCGTTTTTCGCAATTTAGAGTCTGAATCTGGTCGTACGGACGTTGAATAAGTTGTAGATAATTTCTTTATCTTTCCGTGAATGTAAAGAACGTTAAATTCCGCCCAGCTGTTTGAAAGTTATGGCTGTTTTACCGAGCGTGATAAAATCTGTGACGTAATTGGAACAGATCACGGTAATCTGTAGATTAAACAACTTTAGAATCCGAATCAGTCTTTCCATATACCTAGAGAAAGTTGGGAAATTTCCTAATCTACGCGAGGATGTACTCGTTTAATTGATTCGGAGTCCCAGAACTCAAGTTATGCCTTTTGCAAGGCTGCTGTCCTGACGGGACATAACCTCTGTTTTTATGTTTTGCGAGTAGTTGGCAATGTCGGGGTAGATGAGGGTTTGCGTACTGTTTTGTGGACATGATTGTGAGCGTGTGGTACCTATGTGCAGGTGGTGCGACCTCGGGAGTGCCCTCTACTTCCCGCCAATCCGTTGCCCGTGGTTGAGGCAAGTGTGTTGTGATGGATAGCGATTTGTAGGTTGCTTGTTGAGAATAGATGGAATTGACTACATGATATATGATCACTTTCCATGCTTTTATGATTGCCAATGATATGATGAGCATGTTTAATATGTTATGATGCCATGTGTTAATATGTGAGTTAAATATGATGTTGGCATAAATGCATACATGGCATGTTACATGGCTCGGGCGGTGAGAAAGTCATAACTAGTCCGGGAAGGTCGGTGAGAAAGTTATGACTAATCCAGAAAGCCAATGAGTAAGTCCTACATCGTGATTCCATTCACCGCGGTGAACGGAAGCGAGGAGTAGGCACCCTCCATCTTCGGGATGGAAGGGGGGAGAGGGTGCACACCGACGGGTGTGTACTCAACCATACCGGTATGAGTTTCCAAGGAGACATGAGCATTGCATTACATTGCATACATAATGATGATGATATTGTTAAGTGTTCATGAATGAGATGATATATATGATGGGAGATGTTATTGCCATGATATTGTTCTTGTTGTCCATTGCAATATGCTTGCTGAGTTTCGAACTCACGCTTGTGTTTTCTTATTATTTTAGGTACCATGAGAACGGCATGCGGGGAAGGGAAATAGTCACATGCCCACACGTAGCTTCACCATATTAATTCCACAAGTCATTCTATTAGTTTGATAATAAATTGCGTGTGATGATTATTGCTTTAAGGTTTAGCTTTGCTATATGAGAGTTTTATTGTTCGTTTGACCCTTGGAGACATTATGTGTTTGAAACTAGACTTATATTGTTGCTAAGTCGTTAATTATTGCTGTTTTTAGTTGTCTCTCATAATCCATACATTGCTATACTGTTGTTGCTCCTTTAATTCATGTTAAAACAAAGGAGATGCTGCCGAAATTTCGGTTTTTAGCATATGTACCTTTGCTGGAATTTATGGTAACTTGTGGTATTTTGTCGGGACCCCGAATTTGCAAATCCGGACCCTCTGTGTATTCAGCACTAGTCCAGGAACGCGCTAGTGCACACAGTCTTAACATCGGTAAATATCACAATCATACCATTCGATACTAATAAAGTACTTTTATTTAAATAACCAAACTGGTTACTCGACCTTATGGCCAAGTCACAAATGTACGCCTCGCAGGGCGAAACTTATTAAGAGAGAAATAGTAGCAGCGGAAAATCAAATAACTTCGTGGCGCCATCCAGTATACCACAGGCAACTGACTGGGCTCGCTTCCCTAAGTAGACGGATCCTCTTGGAGTTCCTCCTCCAAAGCTGGTGTAGTCTCCTCTTCAACTGGTGTTGTATTGTGGCAAGGGTGAGTACTTGGTACTCAGCAAGTCATGCACAGAATGCAGCTAATATACTACATGCATGGCTTAATACAAAGGAGTGGCTCAAGGTATTTTTGCAGTAAACAGCATTTGACAAGTAATATAAGTAGATTCGAAAGCAGTAGAAACAAGTAAAGCATAGATAACTTTTCAAGAAGTTTAACAAGCATCTTTCCCATCCTAATCCACATTTCCATCAACATTATTATTAATCCAACCCAACCTTTCAAATCCAAGTTATTTTTTAGAAAATCTAACACTTGACTGTAATTCCCGAGCGATGTCCAATACCGCGGACACGGCTATTCGAATAGATTCTACACTCTGCAGAGGTTATGCACTTTACCCACAAGATACAGTCAAACACCACAAAGGCGAGTTCCCGTAACAAAGTCTTTCGGAAACTTCTAACAATACAAGTGGTCCTCCCCGGTTATTGCACACTAACCCTTCCCTTAGCTAAGGCGGTTTAGGCCAATCAACTGCGTTAGATGGGTACTGGCCTCACTTCGACGCCTCCCGCACAACTTACACAAAGGGTGTAGTTGACTCCTCGAGGTCCCACAGTACGTTATTAGCAACTTAGTCAACTAGGTCCGTCCCATTACAAACATGTGGTTGCACGTTAGGACCCAGCTTCAAAGGCTTGCAAGGTTAAGTCCTTAGGGGTGACCAGGGCAAGACTACCCGAAGAACCAAATCAACATCCCCAATGCCAACCGGCCCACTGACATTCTTGCCACATGCCCGGCCGAAAACTATTTATCAAACTCCCGCTTGATTACTATGCACCACGTGCCATCAACATCACATGATACCTTTCCAAAACAGGTTCAATATATCATAAAGTAAATATTAACATTTTATTGTCAAAAATCATGTCATGAGCACGAGGTGTCTGGGCAGCTTTACTACAACGGTTTAAAACCCATGTTGGCAAGTTAATAATGTCCAACTAGTAAACCACAACTAGGGTGACAAGGGTCATGGCACATATTTAAATAATCAAGGTGTCATACAACAAATTGGTATTTATCTAATCCCCCATATTTAATAAAGTATTTTCTAATTGAACTTAGCATGCAATAGGTTAAATCAAAATAAGTTTCAAAATAGGATCAACATGGTCAAAGCACAACTTGCCTTCAAAAAGTACTTGTTCTTGGTCTTGAGTTGGATCCTGAGTCAATACTTCTCCTTTGAATCCTTTCAGACTTCAACGCTCACTGCAAAGCGTGCAAATAGCAAATTCACGAATAAACAATAGGCAAAATTATCCAAACATCCAAATAAACTCCATAAACAGAGAGAACATAATTTTATGAATTTTTAGAAACTGAATCACAAATTTGGAGTTAAAATGCAAAAGTTATGATTATTTAAAGTTTAAATAATCTATTAAATAATTTTACAGAGAAAACTTTAGTCCAAAATTAAATAAAATTCATATTTAGGTAGGTCTCAATTTTATACAAATTTAGAAATTTGAATCACTAAATCGGAGTTGAAACGCAAAGTTATAAGCGCTTGAGTTTGGAAACAAAATCAAATCATTATTTCGAATTAATAAACATTTTCTTTTCGAAATTAATTATTGGCGCCAAGAAGGACACGTGTCGCACTGGATTGGTCGGCTGACGCTATCACCGAACGGATCTCGTGATGACGCTATGTCGACGCCAAGATGACATGTGGCACCACTCAAAGTCGCCATCGCGTCCGGCCCATGGATCGGGTCCACAAGCGCACGGGTCCACTGGGTGGATCCGGTCCATCGCTAAGACGGCCGCCGACAGCGGGCCTGCCCCGCCGCCGCTCACGGCAAGACGCGTGGCTGACACGGGGCCCCATGTCGCTGACGCTCCACGCCAAGCACGGCACGCACGGCCAGAGCCACGCAGCATGATCGGGCCGCGGATTTTGATCTAACGGCCGCTAACGGATCTAGGTTGAACAAGAAGGGAATACGTGGGCGAACCTCGCCGGCTTGATCCGGACGGACGGCGAGAGGCTTTCGCTGGTCCGCGATGGCGCCGGGCGAGGCTTGGGCACCGGAGACGAGACGCATGACCTCCCACGCGGGTGGTGTCCGCAGCTCGGCGTGAAGATTGGCACTCCCAGCGCGACGTGACGCGGGGATCTTGGTCCTGGCTTGGTGTCGCCGAGCGGCGCAGCGGCGGGGATCGAATTTAAAAACCGCTGCGGGGACTTTCCTACTACGGCGAGCACATAGCGCTGACGCGGCGCTAGGCTCGAGGCTAGGGCAAAAGATGCGACGACAGGGCTTTCACGGGTGGCCTCTGGCTTTAAATAGTGCCTCGCATGCCAGGAAAACGCGAAACCCTAACGCACACGGCGCCCACTGCCGGAGCTTCTCCACGGATTCGACGGGACGATGACGGAGGGTCGCATATCGTGGCACGATCAACGGCCACGATCGCCGCAAGCGTAATCGTGTTCGGCCTGACGCGCTCGAATCCCAGACGGGCGGATCTCTACTGCTGATCCCGATCCAACGGCCGATCGCTAGTGGTCGGGAGCCGGTTTGGTCGAGTCAATCGTTTCTCGACTCGAGTCCGACTGGTTCGACTCTGGCCGGATGAATAGTACTTGACCCGACTTGATTTTCCAGCTGATTTAATAATTAAAGTAATTTCCAAGAATTCATTTAATTCATTAAAAATAGCAAAAGACTTAGAAAAATTCCAGAAAATTCGAAAATATTTTAGGTATTTGGGACTTAAATAAAATATTTCCAACAAAATTTTATTTGGCAAAGTTTAATTCTTTAATTATTTCAAAATGGAATAAATTCAAATAAATTCCAAATAAATCCAAATAAATTCCAGAAAATTCCAAAATTCACCAAAGTGCCAAATCACACATGAATTTAAGAAAAGCAAAATTTTGGGGTGTTACAAACCTCCCCCCTTAATAGAATTTCGTCCCCGAGATTCAGGGCTTACTAAAGGAATAGGTTTGGAAACTCTTTCTTCAAATCCTTCAAGGCCCCATGTCGCTCGCTTCTTCATGATTGCTCCACCGAACTCTACAGAAACGGGTTGACTTATTTCTGGTTTCTCGATCCATAGTGTCCGTAATCTTTACGATGCTCCTTGTAAGTCAAATCTTCTTGCAATTCAATTGACTCTAGCGGTGTTCTGCTCTCGCACGGAGACACTTCTTCAATCGGGACACATGGAATACGCCATGCACTCCTCGCTAACGATCATGCAACTCCAAATGATAAGCAACTTCGCGCTCAAAATCATAAATGGTCCAACATAACGGGTGCGAGTTTCCTTTGGCATGGAACCTCTTAACTCCCCCCGAGAGGCGAATCGAGGTATACAAAGTCTTCGTTCAAAACTCAAATCCCTGGCGACGATTGTCAAGATAACTCTTCCTGTCGTGATTGGGCGATCTTCAACCTTTCCTAATCATGGCAACCGCTTCTTCAAATTCTCTTGAAGAATATCAGGCCCGAAGACACGGCCGCCACGGCCTCATTCCAATTCAATGGCGTCCGACAAGGTCTCCACTCATACAAGGCTCTCAAAAGGTGACATCTCAGAACTAGCTTGGTAACTATTATTGTAATCAACTCCATGATACTAAACTCTTATCCCAAGAGGTAGTATAAGCCAATGCACATGTTTCTTAACATATCCTCCGTGATCTGTTGACTCTTTCTGCCTGGTCTATCTGCCTCGCTGGGATGATAGGTCAGACTAAGTTTAAACGGGTTCCCATGGCTTCGCGGCAACTTATTCCGTAACCTTGAGGTAAATTGGGTACTCGTCCGATACAATCCTCCTTGGCACTGCGGCAAACAGACGATCCTCGATCATATACAACTCGCTAACTTATCCCCCGAGTACATGGTCTTCACGGGATAAAATGGGCTACTTTGGTCAAACGATCCACTATAACCCATATGGAGTCATAACCTCCTTGAGTCTTAGGCAACCGGTAATGAAATCCATTCCGATTTCCTCCCACTTCCACTCGTATTTTCGGTCGTAGTAATCCTTGCTGTCTCTCGATGCATTGCCTTGACTCTTCCGCATACATCGCACAATGCAACATACTTCGGCAACTTCACGCTCATGCTTGGCCACCGTAATCTTTCCTTCAAATCTCGATACATTTTGGCGCTCCAGATGAATTGAATACCGGGAGTCATGGGCTTCCTCCAAAATCGCCAGCTTGCTTTAATTCCTTCTTGTTGGGCACACAACCGATCCTTCATCCATAACGTGCCTTGCTCATCCAACTTAAGTCCCTTCCGCTTTGCCTTCCTCCTTGATGGTCTTAATCCTCGCGATCTTGTCATCATCCTTCGCCCTTCCCTGGATCTGGTCCTCTAGGGTAGGCTTTACTCCAATGCGCCAAGAATCCGCTTAGGTACCACCTCAATCTTCATTCACGGAAATCCTCACATAGCTCATCCTCGACTTGTGGCTAGCAACATGCTCACAAGATGGCTTTTCCGACTCGAGCATCGGCTACTACGCTGGCCTTTCCAGATGGTAATGGATTCCAACATTGTAGTCCTTGATCAACTCTAACCATCTCCTCTCGCCTCATGTTCAGATCCGACTGGGTGAATATGTACTTAAGGCTCTTATGATCCGTGTATACTCTACATCTGCTTCCAATCGATAGCGACGCCATATTTTCAAGGCATGCACTACGGCAAAGCTAACTCTAGGTCATGTGTCGGATAATTTTCTCATGCCTCAATCGCTTTGATGCATAAGCGACTACCTTTCCATTCTCTCAGACGACACATCCAAGTCCTTGGCGCGATCGCCACAATAAATATCAAAGTTTTGAGCAACATCTGGTAGAACTAACACCGGTGCGATGTCAATCGCTTCTTCACCCTCAAATCCTTTCACATTCTCGTGTCCATGCAAACTTCTTCTCCTTTTTTCAAAGCAATTGGCGTAAGAGGTTTCGCACTGTTTAAAAGCCTTCAATGAAAACGGGCGCGTAGTATCCTGGCCATTCCAAGGAAACTCCGATCTGGGTCACATTTTCTACGCTCCCAATGTAACACAGCTTCTACTTTGCTTGGATCTACGGTGACTCCATCTCGCGGTCATTACATGTCCAAGAAACTCCACCTTGTCCTTCCAAAAATCACACTTAATCGAACTTGGCGAAGAGTTGCTGTTCCTCGGCTTTTCCAAAACTCGCCTCAAGTGTTCGGCATGTTCATCCTCCTGTCTTGGAGTAGATTAGGATATCATCTATGAACACGACAACAAACTTGTCCAAATATTCCATGAACACCTTATTCATCATATTCATGAAATATCTTTGGCGCATTAAATCGATCCAAAAGACATAATCAGAACTCGTAATGTCCATATCTTGACGAGAATGCGCCTTGAGGATATCTTGATCGGATCTTCAATCGATGGTATCCCGATCTCGAGATCAATCTTGGAGAAAACTCCGGCTCCTCTCGGTGATCGAACAAATCATCAATCCTAGGTAGCGGATACTTATTCTTCACGATGACTTCATTGAGTGCACGGTAGTCGATGCACATCCTGAAACTCCCGTCCTTCTTCTTGACAAACAAAACTGGTGCTCCCCACGGCGATGAACTCGATGCGATAAATCCTTTCTCCATTAACTCTTCCAGTGTTTCTTCATCTCTACCAACTCCTCGGTGGACATCCGATAGGGTCTCTTTGCTATCGGTCTTTGTGCAGTACAAGCTCTATCACAAACTCTATGTCCCCTGTCAGCGGCATACCAAGTAGATCTTCGGGAAAAACATCTGGGTACTCATTTACTACTAAGACATCCTCTATGCTGATTGCCTTGGTGCTGTTAACCATCATCTGTCCATCTCTAACTGCAGTGGCTTGAAATTCCACTTTCTTTCCACAAGGGCTCTCAACTGAGATAGTCCTTCGTCCACAATCCAATACGGCCTTGTGCTTGGATAACCAAATTTCCATTCCCAAAATAACGTCTAAGGTCCTGGTCTCCAAAATTATAAGGTTCGCTAGGAACTCTATTCCATCTATTAGTATTCTCACCCCAGAACATCCTACTTTCGCTCGGAGTTCTAACCAGGGGTTTGAACTAAAAGCATGCACTTAAGTCTTGCAATCCCCAAATTGTTTCTAGCAGCAAAGCCTTGCGAAACAAACGAATGCGAAGCTCCAGAGTCAAACAAAACTGTTGCAGGTACTGAGTTAACAAGTAACTTACCCGAAGACGACGTCAGTAGCATTATGCAAAGGTGCATCCTGCGGTGACATGGTTGACTCGGCCTCTCACGGATGCAGGATGTGGTTCCCGGTCTTTGGCGTCCTAGCTGGGGTGGTTCCCAAGTTAAAGTGAACGGGGGTCACTCCTACTATCTTCTTTGGACAACTGTTGGCAAAATGTCCTGGCTCGTTGCAGTTGTAGCAGCGTCTCACTGTTCCTTGCCGATCGACCGGAGCGGCGTTTCTAGCGGGGTGGGTCCGTAGTTCTGATTGACGGGTCTTGGTGCTGGTGACGGTGTCCTTGTAGCATTCTGTGGCTGGAATCTGAAAAATTGATTTGGTGCAACTCTCAGACGCTGTTGTTGCATTCTGCGCTTCCTGTTCTCATCCAGTTCCTTGCGCTTGTCCTCAAGAATAAGCGCCTTATTCACCAACTCTTGGAAATCTGGAAAGGTGTGGGTGATCAGTCCTACTTGTAGTCCTGAGTTAAGTCCCTTCATGAAGCGAGACTGTCTGGCTTTATCTGTCGCTACATCCTCAGGTGCGTAGCGTGCTAGCTGTGTGAACTTGTTCAGGTAGTCGGCCACTGGCTGATTACCTTGCTTGATGCTCTGAACTCCTCCTTCTTGAGGTCCATGATTCCTTCCGCACGTGATCTTGACGGAATGCACCGTGAACTCTTCCCAAGTGATATCTTGAGGGTTCTCTTGCGTGGCACAAGTTCTCCCACCATTCGGTGTTGTTCCTTCCAACTGATGAGAAGCGTAGAGTACCTTCTCATTTCCTATGCATTGAGCTATGTGTAGCTTCCTCTCAATTGACCTTAACCAATCATCGGCCTCCAATGGATTGGCATTCCCGGAGAAAGTGGGTGGGTGAGTCCTCATGAACTCGGCAGTCTTGTATTACGGCGTTGTCCCCGATTAACTTGATTAGCGATGGCCTGAGCGATGACGTGTTGCATTTGTTGCATCATAGCATGCATCAATCGAGTCTGAGCAGCAAGAAATGCTCCAAAATTCTGCATATCCGGTGGCGGTCTTTGGTGCTCCATCATTGGGGCTTTCTGCTGGCGAGAACCACTTCCATTGCTTCCAAAGTTTCCGCGGTGTTCACCATCCGCCGATTTGCTCTAAGTTTTAGAGATGAGGGGGAATCAAGAATAGACAAGTAATATGGAACTTATGCGGGGCGAAAGGTGTAACTTTAAGGTCCAACTTTATTATTGATATTAATAACTTGGTATGGTTGCTTACAATGCCTAAGGGCCTTGCAACACATACTGCACACTCAGCAAACAATGAAAATCCAAATCGAACTAACACTGGAGTCTAACGCCTAAAGGGTGACTCTTTATTCTATGACGCGACTCAGCGAAGGAGTCTCTCTAAAAAAACCTACGCTCACTCATCGAAAAAACCTCCACGGCCTGGGTACGGATGCTGCGGCATAGGCGCAAAACGATTGTCGTGTCCAGCCACTGTGTCATCTGTGGTAGTCGAAGAAGCAGTGTCCTCATCGAGATCTGACTCCTCCGGATCTGGCTCGTGTAGCTCGAGTACTGGCTCTGGTTCTGGTCCGTATAATGCCGTCTCTAACTTGTCAATCCTTCGCAGAAGGTGTGACACATACTCTTGAGCTTCCCGCCATCTATTCTTCTCTGTGGTGATCTCCTTGCGGGCCTTCTGTAGCTCTTTGCTTGTATCATCGAGTACATCCTCCTGGGCGACAACAAGTCGTGCCAACTGTGTAACCATGGCATCCTCATCCTGAATCGCCTTCGGTTCAAGAAGGTTATTGCTGCGCGGGTGATAACGGAACACCGTGCTCTCCAACTCTCTGGCGTAGATACGGGTAATGTGCCGCATTGCTCGTCGTGATACTTCTTGGATACCCATCTGCATTGTAGACCTCCTGGCAAGCAGTGCTGTATCGAGCGATTGCCTGGCCCTTCTTCCTAGCGTACCTCAATCTTCATGTCACAAGCCTTGATCAATCACTTGTCCGATCACTTCCACTTGGTATTGCGGCTTCTCAAAATCTCCGAGAGTCTGAAGCATATGCCAAAGTTCCGCGGCGTGACCAACCTCCAGATCGACGTAGTTGAACTCTCCCTCCATCTGTCACAAGAGTGCTCACGTAAGAACTCGAAATTTTAAATCGTGACAAGGTAAGGGAATATTCAGCAAGAGACAAGGAAAGAGAGAAGGGGGTAAGTCGAGATGTCATTTCTTATCTTGACAAATTTTTAGCTTTAGAAAATAGGTTTTATCCTCACTACGACCATTCTAGCTTATGGTTGAGCCTACGGTCAGTATGGCTCTGATACCACCTTTGTCGGGACCCTGAATTTGCAAATCCGGACCCTCTGTGTATTCAGCACTAGTCCAGGAACGCACTAGTGCACACAGTCTTAACATCGGTAAATATCACAATCATACCATTCGATACTAATAAAGTACTTTTATTTAAATAACCAAACTGGTTACTCGACCTTATGGCCAAGTCACAAATGTACGCCTCATGAAGCGAAACTTATTAAGAGAGAAATAGTAGCAGCGGAAAATCAAATAACCGTGGCGCCATCCAAGATACCACAGGCAATCGATCGGGCTCGCTCCTAAGTAGACGGATCCTCTTGGAGTTCCTCCTCCAAAGCTGGTGTAGTCTCCTCTTCAACTGGTGTTGTATTGTGGCAAGGGTGAGTACTTGGTACTCAAGAAGTCATGCAGAATGCACTAATATACTACATGCATGGCTTAATACAAAGGAGTGGCTCAAGGTATTTTTGCAAAGAAACGATTTGACAAGTAATATAAGTAGATTCGAAAGCAGTAGAAACAAGTAAAGCATAGATAACTTTTCAAGAAGTTTAACAAGCATCTTTCCCATCCTAATCCACATTTCCATCAACATCATTATTAATCCAACCCAACCTTTCAAATCCAAGTTATTTTTGAGAAAATCTAACCCTTGATCAGTAATTCGGCGATGTCCAATACCGCGGACACGGCTATTCGAATAGATTCTACACTCTGCAGAGGTTATGCACTTTACCCACAAGATACAACAAACATCGCAAAGGCGAGTTCCCGTAACAAAGTCTTTCTAAACTTCTAACAATACAAGTGGTCCTCCCGGTTATTGCACACTAACCCTTCCCTTAGCTAAGGCGAAGTTTAGGCCAATCAACCGTTAGATGGGTACTGGCCTCGGCCCGTGCGCTCCCCGCACAACTTACACAAAGGGTGTAGTTGACCTCCTGAGGTCCCATAGGTACGTTATTAGCAACTTAGTCAACTAGGTCCGTCCCATTACAGACATGTGGTTGCACGTTAGACCCAGTTCAAAGGCTTGCAAGGTTAAGTCCTTAGGGTGACCAGGGCAAGACTACCCAAAGAACCAAATCAACATCCCCAATGCCACAACTGGCCCACCTGATTACTCTTGCCACATGCCCCGGTCGAAAAACTATTTATCAAACCCCAGTTGATTACCATGCACCACGGGCCATCAACATCACATGATACCTTTCCAAAACAGGTTCAATATATCATTAAGTCAATATTAACATTTGATTGTCCAAAATCATGTCATGAGCACGTAGCAGGTCTAAGCAGTTTACTACAACGGTCTAAAACCCATGTTGGCAAGTTAATAATGTCCAACTAGTAAACCACAACTAGGGTGACAAGGGTCATGGCACATATTTAAATAATCAAGGTGTCATACAACAAATTGGTATTTATCTAATCCCCCATATTTAATAAAGTATTTTCTAATTGAACTTAGCATGCAATAGGTTAAATCAAAATAAGTTTCAAAATAGGATCAACATGGTCAAAGCACAACTTGCCTTCAAAAAGTACTTGTTCTTGGTCTTGAGTTGGATCCTGAGTCAATACTTCTCCTTCGAATCCTTCCA
Source organism: Rhipidocladum racemiflorum (assembly GCA_036346355.1). Taxonomy (NCBI): domain Eukaryota; kingdom Viridiplantae; phylum Streptophyta; class Magnoliopsida; order Poales; family Poaceae; genus Rhipidocladum; species Rhipidocladum racemiflorum. Next base: position 41,835,757 of record CM070577.1, on the reverse strand, counting down.
GCACTTCAACGTCTACTCGTAAAGCGTGCAAATAGCAAATTCACGAATAAACAATAGGCAAAAAGTATCCAAACATCCAAATAAACTCCATAAACAGAGAGAACATAATTTTATGAATTTTTAGAAACTGGAATCGTCAAATTTGGAGTTAAAATGCAAAAGTTATGATTATTTAAAGTTTAAATAATCAATTAAATAATTTTACAGAGAAAAACTTTAGTCCAAAAATTAAATAAAATTCATATTTAGGTAGGTCTCAATTTTATACAAATTTAGAAATTTGAATCACTCAAATCGGAGTTGAAACGCAAAAGTTATAAGCGTTTGAAGTTTGAAACAAAATCTGAAATCATTATTTCGAATTAATAAATCATTTTCTTTTTCGGAAATTAATTATTGCGTCAGCAAGGACACGTGTCAGCACTGGATTGGTCGGCTGACGTCATCACCGAACGGATCCCGTGATGACGTCATGCTGACGTCAGCATGACACGTGGCACCACTCAGGTGCTGCCATGTGTCCGGTCCATGGACTGGGTCCACGGGCGGCACGGGTCCACGGTGGATCCGGTCCATCGCGCACGGCCGCTGACAGGCGGGCCCGCCCCTGTCGGGCCGGGCTCACGCCGACGGCGTGGTCGGCTACGAGGCCCCACATGTCAGTGACGTGCTCCCACGCGCACGGTGCGACGGCTAGAGCCACGTGGCATGATCAGGGCCGTTGGATTTTGATCTAACGGCTGCTAACGGATCTAGGGTTGAACAGTAAAGGGAATACGTGGGCGAACCTCAGCGGTCGGATCCGGATCGGACGGCGGAGAGGCTTCGCGAAGTCCGGTGATGGCGCGGCGAGGCTTGGGCACCGGAGACGTAGACGACGACCTCCCACGCGGCGTGTCCGTGCAGCTCCAGCGTGAAGATTGGCACTCCCAGGCGCGACGTGACGTGGGGATCTTGGTCCTGGGCTTGGTGTCGTCGGAGAGCGGCGGCAGCGGCGGGGATCGACGAAAAGCCGCGGCGGGGGACTTCTCCTACTACGGCGAGCAATAGCGGCTCTGTGGCGGCTAGGGCTCGAGGCTAGGGGCAAAAGATGCGCGACAAAGGGCTTCGCCCGGGGTGGCCTCGGGGCTTTAAATAGTGCCTCGGCGTGGCAAGAAACGCGAAACCCTAACGCACACGGCCCACTGGCGAGCTCTCGGCTTCCGGATTCGGACGGGGGCGATGACGGAGGGCCGTACACGCGTAACGATCAACGGCCACGATCGCGCGAAGTAACGGGTTCGGTCGGACGTGGCTCGAACGTGCAGGCGGATCTCGGCCGTTGGATCCCGATCCAACGGTCGGGATCGCTTAGGGTTGGGAGCCGGTTTGGTCGAGTCAACTGGCTCGGGTCGGACTCGAGTCCGACTCGGGTTCCGACTCGGTCGGATGAATAGTACTTGACCCGACTTGATTTTCCAGCGATTTAATAATTAAAGTAATTTCCAGTAATTCATTTAATTCATTAAAAATAGCAAAAGACTCAGAAAAATTCCAAAAAAATTCTGGAAAATATTTTAGGGTATTTGGGACTTAAATAAAATATTTCCAACAAAATTTTATTTGCAAAGTTTAATTCTTTAATTATTTCAAAATGGAATAAATTCAAATAAATTCCAAATAAATCCAAATAAATTCCAGAAAATTCCAAAAATTCACCAAAGTGCCAAATCACACATGAATTTAAGAAAAGCAAAATTTTGGGGTGTTACATATTTAGATGTTGTTTTGCTTATGTTTAGTAGCATTCAGGCATATTAAATCCTGGGGTGTTATTCTGATTGGTATCGAGAAATTGTAGGTCCTTGGAATATGTATTTTTGTGTCATACCTTAGGTTACAACTAAAATGTGATGTGGAATAACTTAGAAACATGGCTTAGGTTTTTACTAAAATTTTGTTATAGGATAGCAACATTAAAACTTGCAAAAGTGGTATAACTAATCTAAAATTTGACACACAATGGATGCACAGTAGGAAAGGGTATGGGTATCGTTTCCTTACGCTTAAATGTTGTATTTAAGCTTCGATGTTGAATGCTTCATTTGATAATGCATGCTGCTATGTCGATGAGATAAATGATTGAATTGTGCTTGTTGTGGTGATAAAGTGGGGTTGTGGTGCCGAAGGGTTTGGTCACCACTTTTGTTCATAGTAAGGGTGTGGTTTGACGGTATGGCGGTTAAAGCCATCACCGAAGAACTATTAACCCCTGTAGGAGAAGAGTGCTTACCCTTTACGTCAGAATCGGGTAGTTGACTGGAGTCAAATAGAAAAGTTTGGTGGTGGATTCCTTCGGATGTTCTTTATCGTTCTGTGGTCGGTCTTGGTTGGTTTTATTGGTTTTAGTTGATGGAAACCAAAAAAAAAGTGTTTGGTATTGGATTTTCGCGGATCGTTCCGTATGTGGTGTGTGGTTTTGTCTTCCTTGGTTGAAGACGAAGAAGAGGAGTCTAGGGTGGCGCTTCTTTCGGGCGCCTTTCCACTTTTAATGCGTAGTTTGTTGATTTCTTTATGGGGAAGAAGCATTCAATTTCATTCCTGTGTTTGTCTTTCTCCGAGGTTAAAGGAGTTATTGCGGAGTTGTGCCAGACCCGACTGTCAGGGCTGAAGATCTGTGGCTTTGTAGGAGTAAGTGGTGTTTGATTTCGATATTTTACTGGTTTAAGAAATCATCGTTGAAAAACCCTTCTTGTTTCGTGAAAGTTTTGGGTTTGGTGTTAAGGTTTTAATTGCAAAGGTTTAATTGAGCGCTTGGTTCCCTTTCAAGAAAATTGTCTTTCAACCATTTTCCTCTATGGGAGTCATTGAGATTTAAAAGTGTTTTGGAAAATTCCTTTTGCATGACCAAGTTTGGGTTTGTCTCATTGCAATTTTGAGAGTCAAGTTTCCTTATGAATTCGGGATGAGCTTTAAAACTAAAATGTTGCAAACAAAGTAAGTAGTCTTTTGACTGAAATCATTTGTCCTTAGTAAGAATTGTTGTTTAGCATATTATGTAGCATGTACCAATGTGATTTATGGGATGATGCATTGTTAAGTTAATTTGTGAGTTGAAACAATTCCATGCGGTTGTTATCTCTAGCTTGAGAATAAATAGACTACTAGTGTTGTAGTTTACTCTTAGCGAGAATGATTTAATGTGCTAAAGTACATGCTTAGAATCTGTTGCTTTGCTTTAAAAGTGCTTATGACCCTTGATAATGTTTAAAGTTTTAAACCCTGTTGCATAGTTAGAACATTAAGATGATGTAAACTGCTGATAGTGTTAAAGAAGCTTTGCTGGTTGTTTAAAGATGTTCTAATTTAAACATGTTAGTAGAGAAATTTGATCATGCTAGCTTGTGACCTTAACTTGGAAGTTGATTAGAGTTGCTATTCATGTTGTTACAAAATATTAGCATGATTGGAAGTATGCAGTTATGTTCCTAAAATGCTAGTTTTGATATCAATTGAGAAGACATAAGACTATTTGTTAATGATGTTGTTAAAAACATTGTGCTAATCTAACTTATTAAATCCAATTTAATAGTTGGAGTATGTTGTGTGGTGGAAGTTTTGTTATAACCGATGTATAGGGTAGCTAAAAGCAATGTTGTTGATTGATGATTTTGCAAAGAATTGATATTGATGCTTTGGTAGTGTGGTTAATTGTTGGAAACCATTGATCCAATAGAAGAAAAAGTGTAAAACTGTGGTATTATGTCAAGTACATGTTGTGATGGGATGAACAATGGATAATAATCATGATGCAAGATTTGAATCTTAATGACTGCATATCTTAGAATCCTATTTACGAATTTTATCTTGTAGAGATATTACTTATTTGTTGAAGTCATTTTATAGATTGAACAAGTTTCAATTGTCAAGATTTTGACGTATGGATGGTATAAATTGATAGGTTGACCATGCTCAAGTAGCTGTTGAAGTACTATGTTTCAAATTTAGAGTAAGAAGTATTATGATTTAGTGATCCGTGGGGATCATGTCAATGTAGTCTGGGTTGGGTGCCTTTGTGATAAGCATCTTAAACCTTAATTAAAAGTGTTGGGAATGGTAACTAGAGGAAGAATTTGTTGTGAAGCTTTTGGTTGATTTGTGTTGGGGCTCCTCAAGGAGTAAATAGTGATTACTGAAGTCTTTAATAGAAAGCGTAGTGGAGTACTAGAGATGGTTCTTTTTATGCTGAGCTTGTGTTCAAAAGCTTTTGGACTGGTTTGGTTGTTTGCCATTTTAGTTGAAGAGTTTTCGGTCAAGGTGTTCCATATGCTGTGTTTCAGAGGTTCCCTAAAACTCGTATAAATTGGTGCAAATATTTGGTTTTGGCTAATTTGTTTAGTTGGTGCTATGAGTATGGATTTACACCCCAAAATTTTTTGAGTTGATCGCGCCCTTTCGCGTTCGCACTGAATTATCTTTGAAATTAATTTTAAAAGGAAGCAGATGGTCATAAAGGGTTGTGTTGAAAACTTTTGAGTTAAGCCCTTGATGTGTAACTCTGTTTGGCTAGAGTTGGAGTCATTTGGAAAATGTGTCTGGTGTGCGGATGTTTCACAAGTCTGGATTTTTATGAATGTTTCATAAGTGAATTTGGTTAGAGAAGAGTTTTCTTTTGGGATTGAGTTTCCCTCTCTTTTGATAAAATTTATGGCAGTTGTTTGTGCAGATGTCTAACTTTGGAGTCAATGTTCTTTTCCAAAACGTTGATCTTGGTTAAAATGCGATGTTTTGCAAAGTTTAGCTATCTATCGTTGGTGGGTTCTGATTTGATGTGGTGCCTTACTGTTAATTATGTTGCCGTCATAGTATATATGATTTAGCGCAACCGTCAGTGTTATGGGTATTTCAATCATTTGATACCGAGGAAGAAGTTATTTGGTGAATGACTATTCGATACCGTTGTTCCATGATGAATGAATGGTGAAAAGTAAACATGACATCATTTTTACATGTTAAATGATAAAAGAGTCGTTGAGCCAGGTCGGTGAGAAAGTCATATATGGAGATATGACTAATCCGGAGTGCTCCTGAAGAATGTGCATTTATGTCATGAAACGAGATTTCCCTTGCTTTCTAGTATGAAAAGAAAGAATGAAGAAATTATGGTATGTTGGTTGTGGTGTAGGGGATTTATGCTTCCTTTGTGTGCTCTTTGGATGTTGCCGAATTCTTTCCAAAATGGTTGTTAACGCTTTGGGTTTGAGTTGTCGTGAGTACACTTGGGCTTGATAGCTAAGTGTTTTTGTGTGAGGGCGAGACCCTCTTAAGAAAGGAACCAATTGTGGTTTGGTAAAGTTTTTACGATCCTAGCTTGGGGCTAGGTGTAGAACCTTAGTGGTATAAGGGTGGTTTGTGATGGAGGTTGATGATGTAAGGATTTAACCTTTATTAAGAGTAGTGATGGGTGGAAGTGAAGTGGACGGTAGTTCGGTGATGTTTGTCCTGCCGTGAGCAATTGTCGTCACTAGTTGTTTTGGATTTGAGTTTTGCCTGGGAGAGGATAGAATGAATGTTAGCATGATCGTGTATTGGAAGGGCAAGTGTGCCTTATTGAGTTATTCCCCTCGAGGGAATTTTTCGAGAATGTAGAGAGGTCATTAAAGGAATTGTGACTTGCTTTGATTATGTCATGTTGAGTTTAATGGAGTATGGTAGTCAGGTTGGTTGTGATAGAAGTATGAAGTGTTGGCCGTGAGGATTCGAGCGTTTTGGGTTGATGGAGCCCTTTGTGGTTGGTACGCAGATTATGTTTGGGAATGGAAGTGAAGGTCGACCTGTGAGAGGTTTCCCTTGGTTGAGCTAGATCATTACTTTTCTCGCCAAGTGTTGGTTTTGAGAACTCGTTTGTCGTTTGTTCCGGTTTTAGTCATTGTGCGAATGTTTTGAGCTGCAGAGAAGCCTTTTGTCCCTTGGGGACTTTGTTGTTGATTATGGCGTCCTTCGGATTCGAGGTCGAATCCTGTTGAAGGGGGGAAGAATGTGACACTACGGTATGGTGTGACATTATAAAATGTGAAATTAGAGAATAAAACCATTCGGCTTGAGGTTTACTCGCGTTTTTGGGCCTTTTGAAGTGTTGTGACACCACGGAGCGTCGTAACCTTATAAAAGGTGCATGATGAGGTCAAAAACATATTGAAACATGATATGGGAGGTTAAAACCATAAGGTATGGAGGTTAATAGCGTTGTCGGGCCGTTTCCGGGGTTTTGGGCCTTCCCGGGGGAGTTTGGGCCTTAAAGAGGGGGTTGTGGGCTTTGGTGGGATGGAGTGGGAATCCATTTAGGATTAGGAAAGGGGCTTAGGGCTGGTTAAAGGGGGGTTTCCCTGCCCTTTTGGGCGTCCTCCCCCTGCCCCTTGCGCCCCCAAGTGCCCTAGCCGCCTCCCACACCTCCCCACCTCCTCCTTGGGCGCCTCCACCTCCCCCAAGCCTCTCCCCTTGCGCCACCACCCTCTCCACCACCTCTCCACCTCCCTTGCTGTGCCTAGGTGTGTTATTGACCTCACCACCTCAAAGATCCATCCGTTGGAGCGCTCCGTGACGAGGAGATCCGGCGGGATTGGAGCGAGTAAGGAGATCGCGCGAACCGGGAGGAGATCTATTGGGTTTTCGTGCGTCGGGCAAAGGTATGTCCATGGAAATCCTTGGGGTTGATCTAAGTACTGTTCTAAGGGTGTTTATCAAGTTTTTAGATCAATTGGTGGTGTTGGAATTGAGTAATTTGGATTAGATCTAGATGTTGCCACATTCTGTTTTTGGGACAGCATGAGCAGTCGACATAGGGTTGGCGTTTTTCGCAATTTAGAGTCTGAATTTGGTCGTACAGACGTTGAAGAAGTTGTAGATAATTTCTTTATCTTTCCGTGAATATAAAGAACGTTAAATTCCGCCCAGCCGTTTGAAAGTTATGGCTGTTTTACCGAGCGTGATAAAATCTGTGACGTAATTGGAACAGATCACGGTAATCTGTAGATTAAACAACTTTAGAATCCGAATCAGTCTTTCCATATACCTAGAGAAAGTTGGGAAATTTCCTAAGCTATGTGAGGATGTACTCGTTTAATTGATTCGGAGTCCCAGAACTCATGTTATGCCTTTTGCAAGGCTGCTGTCCCGACGGGACAGAACCTCTGTTTTTATGTTTTGCAAGTAGTTGGCAATGTCGGGGTAGATGAGGGTTTGCGTACTGTTTTGTGGACATGATTGTGAGCGTGTGGTACCTATGTGCAGGTGGTGCGACCTCGGGAGTGCCCTCTACTTCCCGCCAATCCGTTGCCCGTGGTTGAGGCAAGTGTGTTGTGATGGATAGCGATTTGTAGGTTGCTTGTTGAGAATAGATGGAATTGACTACATGATATATGATCACTTTCCATGCTTTTATGATTGCCAATGATATGATGAGCATGTTTAATATGTTATGATGCCATGTGTTAATATGTGAGTTAAATATGATGTTGGCATAAATGCATACATGGCATGTTACATGGCTCGGGCGGTGAGAAAGTCATAACTAGTCCGGGAAGGTCGGTGAGAAAGTTATGACTAATCCAGAAAGCCAATGAGTAAGTCCTACATCGTGATTCCATTCACCGCGGTGAACGGAAGCGAGGAGTAGGCACCCTCCATCTTCGGGATGGAAGGGGGGAGAGGGTGCACACCGACGGGTGTGTACTCAACCATACCGGTATGAGTTTCCAAGGAGACATGAGCATTGCATTACATTGCATACATAATGATGATGATATTGTTAAGTGTTCATGAATGAGATGATATATATGATGGGAGATGTTATTGCCATGATATTGTTCTTGTTGTCCATTGCAATATGCTTGCTGAGTTTCGAACTCACGCTTGTGTTTTCTTATTATTTTAGGTACCATGAGAACGGCATGCGGGGAAGGGAAATAGTCACACGCCCACACGTAGCTTCACCATATTGATTCCACAAGTCATTCTATTAGTTTGATAATAAATTGCGTGTGATGATTATTGCTTTAAGGTTTAGCTTTGCTATATGAGAGTTTTATTGTTCGTTTGACCCTTGGAGACATTATGTGTTTGAAACTAGACTTATATTGTTGCTAAGTCGTTAATTATTGCTGTTTTTAGTTGTCTCTCATAATCCATACATTGCTATACTGTTGTTGCTCCTTTAATTCATGTTAAAACAAAGGAGATGCTGCCGAAATTTCAGTTTTTAGCATATGTACCTTTGCTGGAATTTATGGTAACTTGTGTGGTTTGTCAATATACTCATCAAGGGGGAGATTAAAGGACCATGTGGAGGTCCATTCGTGATTGTGATGAGTATTTGACTTTATTTGAGCAAGGTGTGATTAGGTTTGAGTTTGATTTGACTTAGAATTGCACGTTTGAATTTATGATAAATGTGGACTAACTTGTAGGAAGAAAAAGGTAAGAGTGTATTTTGGAATGTGCAAAATAGTTTGGTCCTTGTGGTACAGGTTATTGAGGCAACTGTGGTTATTAGTGAGTACCGGGACTAGGTTGGGAGAACCGAGGTCCGGAATGGTCGAGGATGCCGATGAGATGGTTGGGCTCAAACCGGGATCACTTGGACGTTATGGGAATGGACTTGAGGTGGCTCAAGGTTTCCGGTTCGGGTTGGAGGCTCGAAGAGGCAAAAACGGAGCAGTCAAGTCCGGCAGATGAAGGCCTGTTGCATCGGCTTGACCAGGTTTTGTTTAAAACTCATGTATGGCCTATGTGGCCCATGTAAATCCCATATGTGGGGGTTGAATGAGTGGGTTAATCCTAGCCTTTGTTGGAGCGCTCTACGGTCACTTGACGGTTTGAGTTCCTCCTTTGAGCTTTGCCCACATGAAGTGAGGCTTTGTAAACCTTCCAACTAGAAAATACAAAGATTTTCTTTACATTCTTATGAATTTAAATCCCGCATTTATATTATGTCTTTACTTTATGCAATTTAAATTCAGCATTTACTATCCCGCATGTAAATTCTCGCAATTTACTTTCTCGCTATTTGGATTTGCCTCCTCTCCTTCTAAATGATGTTGATCAAGGATGTCTTGGGGGTTCTCATTTGGTTTTACATCTTTCTTGCACCCTAGGATAGACTAGAGATCAAGTTTCTATCAAGATTGCAAATCTGTCCTGAAGTTGTTCTTCGCGCAGCAGTCAATCTCCGATTTTTAGAAACATAGAGAAAAATACTTTTTAAGTTATTCTTATTATAGAAGGTGCATGACTCATATATCCATATGTGAAAAAATTTTGGAGTCCACTGGTTGCACCATTTGGGAGCTATGAGGTGAAAACCAAGCCCCAAACTTTTTGATCAAAGTTCCTAACTATCTGTAGTCCTTGATTTTTCCTGATTTTTATACAAGGCTTTTGGTGGTGATTTTTTGTGGAGCATTTTAGGACTCACTTATTAATTGGGTGAACAATTCCCAAAAATTTTGGAGTAACAAAAATCCACGAACCACATGCTCCAAGTGACGACAATTCTTGAAAAATCTGTTTTTGCTTTTCTAAAAGAGACTTTTGTGATTTGGCTTGATCTCTTTTGGAAAAGAAGTATTTGAATTGATTCCTCTTTGTTTCGGACACTCGACAACCAGGATTGTGATTTAAAAATCCCTCACATGATTCATGATTCTCATCCATGCAAGCTAGAGATACACATAGTTGTCTAATCGTTCCGGTTTTTGCAGGTTTTGCGAATTTGAGGAGCACCGGTTTCCTTGCGGGATTGCGTGGAGTACTTTGAGTGGGGGGAATTTTATTTGGGATCATTCAACCCCCCCTGATCACCATCTTGATCCTTCAGTATTTTCAGCTACGGTAATATGGTTTTTTAGATTCCAGTGATTCGATGACTTATTTCTTCTTATTTATCTAGTTTTAACTTTTACCTCAAAGGACTTCATGTTAAATTCTATACACAAAATTCGCTCATTCAAATGAAATACTAATTTGATTTGGTACGTTTTGTTCATTTTAGATTACCGAGATGTCATCGCCCAAGGAGCCCACCTAGACGAAGATACTAAGTATCTCCCCACTCTGCCATGATGGTGTTTAGGAGCAACCAAGTGCAAGAATTGTGGGATTCCAAACATCTAGTTGTTTGCTTTGCCTTCTTACTGCAGTTTGATGATTGCTATTAGCTTGGCTACAGTTTTCGATTTTAACTATAGTAGTTGTATGGCATCATCAACTCCCTTCTTTTGGTGGATGGAAGTTGTGTTTACAATTAAGGTTTGGCATGCCAATTCGAGACAATTGTAAGCTGATCTTGGATCTTTGACGAGGGATATTTGTTGGTGTCTATGTCACAGTGTGCCCACTTGAGTGCCTTATTTGTCCTTAATGAATCAAGTTATTGAACAAATTAAAGAACTAAAAAAATGTGTATCATTGTTATAAAATCTTTCTTTGCAATTAAGTTACTTATCATCTTCGAAAAGGAAGGAATGCTACTTGCATTATGTGGAAGGAATGGTATTGTGCTATTTTGAGAGATATATCTTAGTACTGGTTTTAGATGGTGAAAATCTAATGTTTTTCTAATAATGCTCACAGGGAATTTCAAATGGAAATGCTATGAAGAAGAAAGGGAGCAAGCGACCATTGATCGAGGAAAGGTTAGTTGCTTCTCTTGCATCTCTTGCTGTTGGCAGGATTATGGCAAATTGTTCTACAAGACATGAATATTGTGTCAACGCCTTTTATTGTTTACTATTTTTCAACTGGATATTCATGTTGAGGTATTTGATGTTGTTTTTCATATATGTAGTCATTTCCCTTGACTATTTTATTGGATGTTTATGTCATCGCTTAAATAATTGTAAATGATTAGTATTGTTACTTCTCTCATGATCTAATATAGTTATTCATGCGATGATTATTTACATGTCTATTCTTTATGTCTTATAGTAACATTATAGTAACTTGTGAAATGTTTAGTGGAACTCCGAGCAACTCTGTTAGATCCTCTGCTACTGAATATCATTAGGCACAAGATCTTGATTCCACACCACATCACAATTGGTTCTAGTGCATATGTTGTAAACAACATTATATCATGTGAATGTGATATGTGTACTTTGAATGTGATATGGTTGTGTTGTGAATGTTATGTGCTATGTATAAGTATTGTGAATGTTCTATGATATCATGAATGTATGTGTACTGTGAATTGTATTGTGAATGCATATATTGTAAATTTTGGGCTATTTTCGGATAGTGTACATCTATAATATGATCATCACAATTGGTTATAGCTCAACCGATTGTGATAACTACACTCATCACAATCGATTCTTACGTAGAACCGATTGTGATGAGGGGATCATCACAATCGGTTCTGAGATGGAACCGATTGTAATGGGAGGTATCATCACAATCGGTTCTGAGATCAAAATCGATTGTGATGAGTATTTATTACTATCGGGTGAAAATCAACTTTGATAAAGACTCCTCACCACTATTACTGGACTTTCTATCGCTACCAAAGCCAATTGTGATGACAAAAAAGAACTAATTCGGATGTACATTTCTGTAATAGTACATACATCTTTAGTTACATAAATGTGTATCATGTAGCATGTTACTAAGGCCCTATTTGGAGGGTGCGACTAAACTAAAAAGTAGTTGTAACTAGTCATTGTGGCTTTTGTAGAGATGACGTTTGGTAAACAAGCTTTTTGCTGGCTTTTCATGAGATATCGAGCGGGGAGGAGACGATCGGGCGGGGCAGATGTGAGCAGAGCAAAGGTTAGCCAGGATAAAGGCGAGCCAAGATAGAGGTGAGCCGAGGTAGACATGAGTGGGGAGGAGGCGGTGGGGCTCCAAGACGGGGTGGAGGCCAATTGGGCGGGGGGAGATGGGAGCAGCGGATGAGCGAGTGAGGATGTGGCGACTGGGGAAGAGGCAAGCAAGGAGGAGGCAAGTGAGAGGGGAGGAGGCGATGGCCTAGGGGTGTGGTGGGGTGAGATTGTGCAAAGCTACAACTGCCGAAGTTGGTCTGGGGTACTACGGCTGGTTTGTGCTTCAAAGCAACTATGAAGTCCCCCTATTTGCGGTGCTTTCAGCCAATAGTCGAAACCCAGCAACCCCCTGTAACACCCTATCACCAAACTTTCCCGTAGTGTCACCAAAACAAAAGAAAATAATCAAACTTTCCTAACTTCTAAAAAAATGGCAAGACCTCTGTCGGGACCCAAATGTGCAAATCTGGACCCTCTGTGTTTTCAGCACTAGTCCAGGATCATGCTAGTGCACACAGTCTCAACATCGATGAATATCACAATCATACACAACGAAATATAAATAGAGCCTTTATTATAACTAAAATGGTTGAGTCAACCTTATGGTTAACTTATAAAGTATACCTCGCAGGGCAAAGTCTTAATTAAATAAATTGTAGCGGGAATAAATAACTCGTGGCGCCAACCAATATGCTATAGGCAACTAACTTGGCTCGCTCCCTAGTTCGTCATCTCCTCCTGGAACTCCTCCTCCAATGCTGGCGTTGATTCCTCCTCAGCTGATATTTGTGTTGTGGCAAGTGTGAGTATTTTAAAGCACTCAACAAGTCATGCACAGAATGAAAGTCTAATAGCTATATATATGGCTTATTCCAAATGACAGGCTATAGTGGTTCTTTTGCAATAAGCAACATTCATAAATAACAATAGTAAATTGAAAAGCAGTGAAACAATAATGACTTTCACAATCAATTTCTCAAGTAAAGCATTTATCATCCTTAATCAGGTTCATCATTTCCACACCACGTATCCATAATCCCAAGTACATTTTTATGAAAGTCTAAACCTTGACTATAATACCCAAGCAATGTCCAATACCGTGGACTCGAATATTCGAATAGGTTGTACACTCTGTAGAGGTTATACACTTTACCCATAAGATACAATCAAACACTACCAAGGCGAGTGACCGTAACAAGCCTTTACAATGTTCCTTCCAGAACCAGTACTGCCTGCTGAGGTTTCAACACTAAAGGGACTGGTTACCACACTCAGGGGCCCCCTCTTGGGCCAAGTGAGTTTTCATCCATACACTTGGAACCCACACCACCACGACAGTACCAAAATCTAAACATCACAAATTAATCAGCTAGGTCTATCCCATTCCAGACTTATGATTGTACGTTAGACTCAGTTCAAATTCTTGCAAGGTTAAGTCCTTAGGGTGACCAAGGAAAGACTACCCAAGAATTCACAATGTTCAAATCAGCAAAAACCAAATACGACCTCCCATGTGCCACTCCTGGCCCACCAGAATAATCTTGCCACTTGCCTCAGTCTAAATCATTTTATCACCCAGTTGATTACCATGCACCACATGCCATCAACACCATCAATAACACATGTCACATTTTTCGTAAACACTATTCCATATCTCATTAAGTCAAAGTTAACATCTGATATTCCAAAACAATGTTATCGACACATTGCTGGGCTACGCATACTATACACGGTCTATTTTAACCCATGTTGGCATTTAATTAATGTCCAACTAATATTCCATAGTCTAGGGTGATAAATGATTCATGGCATACAATTAGTATAGACAAGGTGGAATACAACATAGTTTCAAAGAGAGGGGTCAAAATGGTCAAAGCACAACTTTCCTTGAAAAGGGTCCTATTCCTGCTCTTGGACTTGTTCCTGGGTCAAGACCACTCCTTCGAAGAGTTCGGGCAATTCAACGTCTACGCGAAACGGCTAAATAAACAACAAATAAATAAAAATAGAGAGAAACTCAAGTCCAAAAATTAAATAAAATTTAGCATTAAATAGAACTAAATTTTATAAAAATTTAAAAATTGGAATCACCTCAATCGGAGTTAAAATGCAAAAGTTATAGACGTTTGAAGTTTGAAAATATAAGTAAAAAGAAAAACCGAATTACCTGAATTATTTTTCTGTTGAAAAACCGGTTTTATGACGTTAGCTGACGTCAGCACCGAATTTGATTTTTGGCCGATTTATTTTTCTGAAGAAAAATCGATTTATTGCGTCTGTCGGCGTATGAGCCAACAGACCCCTTCCGGCGAGGGGTGTATTAAGTCCTAACTGGGGCTTTCGTGGAGATTGCTCGGGAAAGAGAGAATCAGGGGCGAAGCATGCAAGGAGATCCTGGCGTTTTGTCAGGTTCAGGCCCTCCTCAGAGTAATAGCCCTACTCCTGTCTTCTGGTATTATCAGTGCCTTTGGGGAGAACTGGAAGATGAACAGCAACTCAAAGGAGCTCAGACTAACCCACCCAGAGCGGAAAGTCTGATCTGATCTAAAAGGATCGAACCACCCCCTCTCCCATGCACCCCAACTCCCTTTTATACTCGGGCTGGCGGGGGCGCATGGGTAACGTATAGAGCAAGCTATCTCACTACCCTGTTCTATCGCACTAAATGCCCCTGCAACGCATTTAATGCGCTGGTGCAGGCATCCTCCCCCCCCCGCCCTTGAGCGCCGCGCCTGCCGTCTTCATCCGCTCCACCGGGATGGGGAATTGCACCCTGACGTCGCTCGTCATTATGGCGCGCGTTGGGAACACACGCCGCCATACTGTGGCCTTCATTACCCCCATTTAATGCGCACGACATGCATTAAATGTCTTTGACCTCTCGAATGGCCGCACGGGCCATTAAATGTCCTCGGGAACTGATCGCCAGCAGCGTGGCCTGACCGCCACCTTCCCGTTGGCCATCACCTCACTGACCGCCAGAGGCGTGTCCTGGTCGCCACCTTCCTGCTGGCGATTACTCAGCTGATCGCCAGAGGTGTGGCCTGGTCGCCCCCTTCCCGCTGGTGATCACTTCACTGACCGCCAGAGGCGTGGCCTGGTCGCCACCTTCCCGCTGGCGATCACTCAGCTGATCGCCAAAGGCGTGGCCTGGTCGCCACCTTCCCGCTGGCGATCACTCAGCTGATCGCCAGAGGCGTGGCCTGGTCGCCACCTTCCTGCTGGCGATTACCCAGCTGACCGCCGAAGGCGTGGCCTGGATGCCACGTGTCCGGTAGCGGCTGCTTTCACTAAAGTGCAGTGGGCACCCTAGTGTAGAATACACCGACAGCGTCACGCTTACATCATCTGGCCCATAGACCTGGTCCACGGTCGGCTCAGGTCCACGGTGGACTCGGTCCACCGGACCACATGTCGCTGACATGTGGGCCCAGTTCGGATGACGTCATGCTGATGTCAGCACGGCTCGGCTGGGTCGACAGACATGTGGGCCCCATCGATGACGTCATCGCTGATGTCACTCTTGTATGGGTACGGACGCTGACTGGTGGGCCTGTCTATGACGTCATCGCGATGTCAGCGGCGACGGTGTCGCTCCGCCCTGGTGCCTTGAATTCCGCGCACGACGTGGCAAGCGTGGATTGGCTCGAGTGCGGCATGATCAGATCCGGTCAACTCAAAATCAACTGCCGAGATTCACCCGGATCTACACTAAGCGAATTGATCTGATCTGCACGTTCAAAATCAGACGGGCAGGATCGCATCCAACCTCGCGTGCTTTGGCAGTGACGTGGGAAGTCCCAGGCTCTACCACGCATCCAGATCGTACGCTACCGATCCAACGGCTACGATCTACCTGATCAAAGTTATGCGAATCAATCCAACTCGTTCATCTACGATTGGATGGATGTGATCTAATCTAGCACGGTGCAGTGTGAATCTACGTGGCTTACTCTCGCCCGTACGATCTAAATCTAACAGTCTAAATTACTCCTAATATACAGGATGAAAACAGATCTAAACGGTAATACTCGATCTAATCCAAACCGTATGATCTAAATCCTACATATGAGATCTAATCTAGAGAAAGCACTGAGATGGCGACATGGATGAACCTGGTGCGTCGGATCTTGATCGAACGGTTAGCGTGGTTCGCGAGTCCCGGCAATGGCACGGCGAGGCTAGCCACCGGAGATGAAGACGATGACGCGTGGGGCGGCGTTTTGGGGCTACTCCGGCGAAGTGAAATCCGTGAACGAGTTCGCCTTGTACCCAGGAACCCGAATCTGCCCATAGCTATGACGGAGCGGCACTGATTCACGGCAGAGACCGAAGAACTTGTGGCGGCGCTCCTCGGCTACGGTGAGCAATTGCGGCTTGACGGTAGCAGCCCCGGTGGCGCAGACTAGGGCAAAAGGTTCAACGTGAAAAGGCGATCCTCGAGGGACGGCCCGTGCAATAAATAGCCACGAAGTCCATGTCCGCGACGGCGGCGGAGTCGAACTACCCCGACGAAGAATCCGGATCGGAGATGACGATGATCAGCCGTCCACGTGGCGCGATCAACGGCCCCGATTCGATCCGGCGTAGCTCGATCCAACCCGGTCATCACGGGCGACATGGCGCAATCCTGAGCATTCACGTGGATCCGATCCAGCGGCCCTCGCACGAGCGCAACGCGACACGAACCCGGCCGTTGGATTCAGATCCAACGGTCGGCGCGATTCGGGGTTTAGGGTTTATGAGTTGCGGTTTAGCGGGCTAACGGGTCCGATCCATGAGGCTCAACATGTTAGAGTTTTCCCGATTTTCTTTTTCCATTTTTAACCTTTAAAATAACTCCAGTAATTCAAATAAATCAAGAAAAATAGCAAAATGCTCCGAAAAATCCCAGAAAAATTCTAGAAAATACTTTAAGACATTTTGGACTCAAATAAAATATTTCCAACAAAATTTTATATGAAACTTTTAAATATTTAAATAATTCGAGAAAGGACTTAATTCAAATTAAATCCAAATAAATTCCAAAAAATTCCAAAAATTCAAATAACTCCATAAATTCAATAAAAGTAAAAATTGGGTTGTTACAACCTCCCCTACTAAACGAATATCCACTCAGCAGACAAACGAGATAACAATCAATAAGAACATCATAACTTATAATAAACTCACGATCCACCCAAACGACATAACCATTTAAGATACAAACGCTCAACCATCAACTCCTTACAAGGTTAATTAGACAAGAGTAAGTAGTTGTCGGGACCCGAATGTGCAAATCCGGACCCTCTGTGTATTTAGCACTAGTCCAGGATCACGCTAGTGCACACAGTCTCAACATAGATGAATATCACAATCATACACAGCGGAAAAGAGAAATAACACAATTATAGAATATAAACTATTGAACGACCT
The DNA here is from genome assembly GCA_036346355.1 of Rhipidocladum racemiflorum. Taxonomy (NCBI): domain Eukaryota; kingdom Viridiplantae; phylum Streptophyta; class Magnoliopsida; order Poales; family Poaceae; genus Rhipidocladum; species Rhipidocladum racemiflorum. The sequence goes on along the minus strand of CM070577.1, from coordinate 41,818,547 downwards.
TAAGGTCAACCTTACATTTGTGAAACCTTGACGGCTTCAACTCCAAATAAGCAGCAGCGGAACGAAGAACATCGGTGAATCCCATCAATACGCCACAGGCAACTGACAGGGTTCGACTCGTAGATAATCGCCTTCTCACGGAACTTCTTCTTCTTCGACGATGTAGACTTTTGCTCACTGGTGATTGTTTGTTTGCAAGGGGTGAGTACATAAAGCACTCAGCAAGTCATGCACAGAATGCAAGTCTAATAGCTATATGCATGGCTTATTCCAAATGACAGGCTGAAGGGGTTATTTTGCAATAAACAGCATTCACAAATATTCATAATAGATTGTAAAGCAGTAAAACAGATAATAATAGTAATAATTTCACAGTTGTTTCAAAAGTAAACCATTCCACATCCTTAACCAATTATCACTTTTCCAAAGGCAAACTGCCTCCAAACCCAAGTTCATTTTCATGAAAAGCTAACCCTTGACTGTAATCCCCGAGCATTGTCCAGTACCGTGGACACGGCTATTCGAATAGGTTTTACACTCTGCAGAGGTTATACACTTTACCCACAAGATACAATCCACTCACCACGTCAGCCGTGAATCGCCATACAAGAGTATGCGAATGAGCGATCATAACAAAGCCTTTCGGAAGCCTCTAACTACACAAGTGGACCTCTCCGGTTTTTGCCCTACACCATCCCTTCCCTTAGCTAAGGCGAAGTATGGGACCAACATACCGTTGGATGGGTACCATGCCGCAGCCCTGGTACGCTCCCCCTTCAAGCTACACAAACGGTGTAGTTGACACCCCGAGGTATCACAAGCAAGTTATTAGCGACTTAATCAACTAGGTCCGTCCCATTACAGACATGTGGTTGTACGTTTGACTCAGTTCAAAGGCTTGCAAGGTTAAGTCCTTAGGGTGACCAGGGCAAGACTACCCGAAGAACCAACACAACGTTCCCGGTGCCACAACTGGCCCACCCGATCATAATCTTGCCACTTGCCCCGGTCTAAATCATTTTATCAAAGCCCCAGTTGATTACCATGCACCACGTGCCATTAACATCACAACACATGATACCTTTTCCAAAACAGGTTCAATATATCATTAAGTCAATATTAACATTTGATTGTCCAAAATCATGTCATGAGCACGTGTGTGTCTAAGCGTTACTACAACGATCTAAACCCATGTTGGCAATTTTAGTAATGTCCAACTAGTAATCCACAACTAGGGTGACAAGGGTCATGGCACATATTTAAGTAATCAAGGTGTCATACAAAGAAATTGGTATTTATCTAATTCCCCATATTTAAATAAAGTATTTTCTAATTGAACTAGCATGCAATAAGTTAAATCAAAATAAGTTTCAAAATAGGATCAACATGGTCAAAGCACAACTTGCCTGGCCCTTGCAAACTTTACTGTCTTTTACTCTTTATCCTTGATCCTTGGTCCTCGATCTTCAACTTCCACTTTCTCGATCCTCAGCTCGTTCGAACGATTTCCGGACGACGCGTCTAACGATTAAAGAAGAAGCAAATACAAACCAATTCAAAAGACAAATCAAGTAAACTCCAAATTAAGAACGAACAGCATTGGGCACAACGGCTTGGGAGAGATTTGGGAACTCGAACGGATTAGATCGAAGAGTTGACAAAAGAGAACGGGCTTTCGGCAAAACACCGAAAAGGGAAAGACTAATAACTGGGAAAGAAAGAATAATATTCCGAAGAATATTTCTTCCGAAGTTATTATCTTGATTGGACAGATAGCGACATATGGGCTCTCGATCTATAGATCGGGTCCATAAGAATATGTTAGTTCACAGTGAACTAAACTGATTCTCGAAGTTGACTTTTGTTGACCGAACGGACACAGTCAAACAAAAGAGAAGAAGACTGATAGACTAGATTGGGCACAAAGGTATGACACATGGCCATTGGTCTATCGACCAAGTCCACGAAGGAATTCTCGTTTAATGGCAGATTAGGTTTTCAGGGATAAGACAAGACAAGTGTCTTACCACGATTGAAACAACGGGAAAGATTGCAAAGATAACAACGCGGTTCACGATAAACTTAGTTCATCAAACCGGTCTTAGGTTAGGGTTTTGATTCGGCTTTGAAGATGATATGACGATGAGACTAGGCTCACGTCATGATGATAGAACAGATGAAGGCATCGCACTAAGGTTTGTGCATGAATGCACGCATGCGATGACAACGAAGCGATGAGAGCCAATCGTTAACGATGAAGTGTTAACGGCGGAGCGTTAACGACGGAGCGTTAACGATGAAACGTTAACGGCAACAGGTAACGGAGGAACGTTAACGGTGGAGCGTTAACGACGGAGCGTGAACGGTGGAGCGTTAACGGGGAAACATTAACGGAGGAACGTTAACGGAGCGTTAACGACAAACGTTAACGGCAAAACGTTAACAGGGAAACGTTAACGGCGAACGTTAACGGCAAAACGTTAACGGTGGAACGTTAACGGCAAGACGTTACCGACGGAGCGTTAACGACAGAGCGTTAACGGTGAAACATTGACGGCAAAACGTTAGCGGAGGAACGCACGGAAGAACGCACCCGGGAAACGCATCGCGTTAACGCACCGCGTAACGTTAACGGTGGATCGTTAACGGCGAACGTTAACGGTGGAGGTCAACAATGATAGGATACTCATGAAACAAGGTAGCGACCGTCGGTGCAACGACATGGCCGCGGTAGAATGCTACCAAGGATGGTTAACCGGTGCGCGAACCGGCGGCAACGGTTTAGGTTGAAAGACGACGGGTTTAGGCCGGAATCGGCTCCGACGGCAAACGGAGGCCAAAAGAACTCTAAATATGGACCCAAACAGTACAATATGATCCACCGGACGCGACAACACGGCCGGAGCGAACCAAAATAGCCGGCGTCAAAAGGCGACGCGCGGCGACGGCAAACGGCGGCCTAAATATATAAAAAAAATTCCGGAGGATGGGATGGCAAAGGGAGAATGTCTACTGCGTAGAACACGGCGAGACGATCTCAACGGTATAGGCGGATTTTGCGGCGCCCTTACGGATTAATCACAAACTGGCGATTAACGGGTTTCGGATCAAAACTTTGGACGGCCATAACTTCTAGAATAATGATCGGAACTTAACGAAATTTTACCGAGAGCTAGATGCGACCAAGAGGCACACCGTGATACAGGTGGCTCGAAGAAATACGTTCTGGAACAGCGGGGAACGCGCGAGGAAGTTTGCCGCTGTCTGGAACGCAGTCTAAACGGAGAAATTAATTTGCTGCGCCAAATCCAGAGGGCAAAACCTTGGGGCAAGATGTGCATCCTGTAGAGGACATCCCCAGGAGTCTACACAAAAAATTTCACCGTCAAACTCGAAAAATTGAGGGAGTTATGGCCTCGGCAAGATTCGAGATTGAAACGGCCGTAACTTTTGATCCCTTGGACCAAATTGGCTGAATTTTGCACAGAAAACAGATGATACCTTGTGGCACACCACGGAAAAGACGGATCTCGAAAAGAGTCGACGAGTTGCCCGGGACGCGGCTCCAAAGTTCGGCCATCGTCGGGCGACGTTCGGGCGACATTGGATGGTTTTGGAATTTTAGAAAATTCATCTGAGGTCTAGAGGCGCGTGGGAGGGTCTAGGAGCATTTATATAAGTTTGGGGAAGAGGCTAGATCAAGAAAAATCAAGTTTGGACGCGTTTGGAGGTGTTTGGGTCGGTTTGGGCATTAAACCGAACACTTACCGTGCGTGGCTCGGACTGGGGGTGATGTGGCGCAACTGGAGGGCGACACATGGCAGCGCTGGGGGCGGACTGGGCCTGCGGCCTGGCTGGCGCGCGGCTAGCGGGCTGCCCCGCGCGGCTGGGCCTTGCTCGCGCGGGTGGGCCGAGCGAGAGGGGGAAAGGGGAGGCTGGGCCGAGCGGGGGGAAAGGGAGGCTGGGCCGAGCGGGGGGGGCGGTCGTGGGCTGGGGAAGAGAGAGGAGAGAGGATGAGGCCCAATCAAATTTTCGGAATTTTCAACAGTTTCCGAATTAAAATAATTGCAGAAAATGAAAATAATTCATTTAGGGCAGTAAAAATATCAGAAAAATTCTAGAAAAATTCTAGAAAATATTTTGAGACATTTTGAACTCAAATAAAATATTTTCAACAAAAATTTATATAAACTTTTCCAAATAATTAATTAATTTCAATAGAAGGCTTTAAACAAATCGATTCCGAATAAATTCGATAAATAGCAAACGAGCTCCGAAAAATCTCAAAAATTACAGGAAAATTTCTTGAAGCACAAGGAATCCAAATAAAATGAAATAAATTTTATTTGAGGTTTACAATAATCAAATTAAATTGTTTTAGATTTTAGAAAATTCAAATCAAGTTTTATAAACGCGAGAAAATCAACGAAAATTTTCGGGAAGCTAAACAAAACCAAAATTTTTGAAAACCCAAATTTTGGGATGTTACAAATCTCCCCCCCTTAACAGAATCTCGTCCCCGAGATTCAGGGCTGACTATAGAATTAGGTTCAGGGGGACTCAGCTCTTGAGCTTCCTCGAACTTCCAAGCAACTACACACTGGACAGGGGTCGCTTCTGAACAAACGCTTGGTAACATCCAAAATTTTGCAGTCGCTTCCTGTCGATGAGGTCCTCTTACAAGTCCACTGACTCCAACTATGTCTGCTTTTCGGCCACGAGGCACTTCTTCTACAGAAAATCTTGATACTAACTTTGTCGGGAAATCTTGAACACCTCACGCACTCCTACTGACGCTTCTGGCAACTCCATTGATAGGCACGCTTGCTTCTGTTCCTGAACATTTGATTTTCTGCTTCTTCTAGAAATTGGACAAGCTGTATCTGACAACAAAGCTTATATGCAATTACGCGGTCTTCAACAGGACTTGGATAGCATTCCGGTTGGTCTGGCACTATCTTTGTCGGCTTGATTCTTCAGCGTTGATTGAAACTCTGTATCAACTGAATACTCCTTCACAATTCACTTTCTGACGCAAGTGTCTCGGTAGGCGAGGGACTAGAATTGAAGTGGGCAGGTATAACACCTTTTCTCCTAGGACAACTATTAGCAAAGTGTCCCGGCTCATTGCATCTGAAGCAACGCTTGACTGATGTCTGTTGGCTTCTTCCTTGAGGACTTTTCACTGGGTGGTGTTATGGAAACTCTGACCATCAGGGCGAAGCACAGGTGAAGGTGTCTCGAACAAAGTCTGAGTAGTATGGCAGCTGAGTTGTTGAGGGGCACTCCTCATTCGCTGTTGCGGTTTCTTGACAAACTTTCTGACGCTTGCGGTGGTCTTCCAATTCCTTGCATTCATCTTCTGGATCAGGGGTCTTGTTAACCAATTCCTCTTGCTTCAAGTGGCTCCTTAAACAAGTTGCTTCCATAGCCTTACCATTCACTTTCTGTGTTATAGTCTTTACTGATGTAATTTCTGGGATGATCATGGCTTTCGACATTGCTTGATCTTTCTGTGGCATTCCTTAACAAAATGGCCTAACTCGCCACAGTTGTAACATGAACGTTTGGGTCATCGTGCTGGGTTGATGGGGCATTCTCTAGGCCAATGACCTCATTTATCACACAAGAAACAATTCCATGGTGACCAAGTATTACTGATTTCCTGAGGTAGATGGATAGGGTTGACATGCTTCTTCTTCTTTTCTTCACGTGGCACAGCTATTGCAGATGACAATCCTTCTCTTTTTTTCTAACTCTTGAGCAATGACAACTCGAAAATTCTCTCGCTAATGCCGAGTCACAGCGGTCACTACTGAATGCAGGGAACATTGAGATGGGCAGTGATCACGGCCTTCGCAAAGATAGCATGTGATGTTGCACATAGGACATTCTCCGGGTAAATGGCTTCCTTCACAGCTGGAACAATTGATTGCATGTCCATCAACAGTGTCTCCTATTTCTCCACATCGGATGCATGCACGGTCTTCTGATTTGTTTGGTTGACAACACTTCAAAGAACAACATCTCGGTACAACATCAGGTGCAGGGGTTGTACTCTTCTCTGAACTCACGGTAGTCACACTATCATCTGACAACGCAACAAACTGACGAAGGGCAGTGGCAAATTCCAATCAAGTGATAATATGTCCATCTTCCGAGGTGGCGTAAAAACCTTTCCTCCAGACTAATGCATCTCCCTTTAACTAGCAAGTAGCATAGGGAACCTTCTCTTCATCTTCACTTTGCACAAAGCAAGCTTCTCTTCTACGACACGAAGACATATTTCTCCGTCTTTGAGAGTGGCTGATCCATCCAACACGGGTGGTTACAAACTGATCCAAGTGTCGAATTGTCACGATTGGTGCAGGGGACAGCTGTTGGTCACAGTCTGCTTTAACACTGACACAGGTAGTAGCAACTGAACTGACTTGAACTGCCTCAAAGTTACTGCTGTAGTTGGTCCTTTCCATCTTTTGTCCACTCCGGGGTTTTGGGTAAGAGGGAAAAGCATAGATGAGGTTCAAGAATCCTAGTGCAGGGGAGCAGGTTTAACCCAAGAACTTATACAAACATTATTAAGAACTTGGTATGGTTGCTTATCCAAGCCTAAAAGCTTTGCAACACATACTGCACACTCAGCAATCAATGAAGGACCAAGTTCCTAAGCACACAATAATCTAGCGTCTAAAAGGGGTAACACTCCTATCTTAAGAGACGCGACTCTCACACATGAGTCTCAACTTACTACTAAGCATTGGTTCTTCAAGCTTCTAGAACACTTCATCGATCCACTTCTCTTCGAGCTCGATGATTTCTTACTTCACGATATTCAGGGTTGACGGCGACATCCAGTACTTTCTCCTTAAGTGTGAAACATCGTTAACTATTCGTAATGACTAAGGTAAGATTTCCATTTAAATCGAAGGGAAGGATAGGAATTTCAGCAAAAGGGAAAGAATAGAGGAATAAGATAAGTCAAGAACTTGTTATTCTTTCAAGTTAAATTTTCTCTTTAGAAAATAATTTTGAAGCTCCTAAGGATGGCCAGTCTATCTAAGGTCAAAAACTACAACAAGATGGCTCGATACCACCTCTGTCGGGACCCGAATGTGCAAATCCGACCCTCTGTGTATTTAGCACTTGTCCAGGATCACGCTAGTGCACACAGTCTCAACATAGATGAATGTCACAATCATACACAGTGAAAATATAAATAAAAATCTCATTTATTGAATATAAAACTATTGAACGACCTTAAGGTCAACCTTACATTTGTGAAACCTTGACGGCTTCAACTCCAAATAAGCGGAATGAACGAAGAACATCGGTGAATCCCATCAATACGCCACAGGCAACTGGCGAGTTCGACTCGTAGATAATCGCCTTCTCACGGAACTTCTTCTTCTTCGACGATGTAGACTTTTGCTCACGGTGATTGTTTGTTTGCAAGGAGTGAGTACATAAAGCACTCAGCAAGTCATGCACAATGCAAGTCTAATAGCTATATGCATGGCTTATTCCAAATGACAGGCTGAATGGTTATTTTGCAATAAACAGCATTCACAAATATTCATAATAGATTGTAAAGCGGTAAAACAGATAATAATAGTAATAATTTCACAGCTTGTTTCAAAAGTAAACCATTCCACATCCTTAACCAATTATCACTTTTCCACAGCAAACCGCCTCCAAACCCAAGTTCATTTTCATGAAAAGCTAACCCTTGATCAGTAATCCCGAGCATTGTCGATCAGCGGACACGGCTATTCGAATAGGTTTTACACTCTGCAGAGGTTATACACTTTACCCACAAGATACAATCCACTCACCACGTCAGCCGTGAATCGCCATACAAGAGTATGCGAATGAGCGATCATAACAAAGCCTTTCGGAAGCCTCTAACTACACAAGTGGACCTCTCCGGTTTTTGCCCTACACCATCCCTTCCCTTAGCTAAGGCGAAGTATGGGACCGACATACCGTTGGATGGGTACCATGCCGCAGCCCTGGTACGCTCCCCCTTCAAGCTACACAAACGGTGTAGTTGACACCCCGAGGTATCACAAGCAAGTTATTAGCGACTTAATCAACTAGGTCCGTCCCATTACAGACATGTGGTTGTACGTTTGACTCAGTTCAAAGGCTTGCAAGGTTAAGTCCTTAGGGTGACCAGGGCAAGACTACCCGAAGAACCAACACAACGTTCCCGGTGCCACAACTGGCCCACCCGATCATAATCTTGCCACTTGCCCCGGTCTAAATCATTTTATCAAAGCCCCAGTTGATTACCATGCACCACGTGCCATTAACATCACAACACATGATACCTTTTCCAAAACAGGTTCAATATATCATTAAGTCAATATTAACATTTGATTGTCCAAAATCATGTCATGAGCACGTAGCAGGTCTAAGCAGTATACTACAACGATCTAAACCCATGTTGGCAATTTTAGTAATGTCCAACTAGTAATCCACAACTAGGGTGACAAGGGGTCATGGCACATATTTAAGTAATCAAGGTGTCATACAGCAAATTGGTATTTATCTAATTCCCCATATTTAAATAAAGTATTTTCTAATTGAACTAGCATGCAATAAGTTAAATCAAAATAAGTTTCAAAATAGGATCAACATGGTCAAAGCACAACTTGCCTGGCCCTTGCAAACTTTACTGTCTTTTACTCTTTATCCTTGATCCTTGGTCCTCGATCTTCAACTTCCACTTTCTCGATCCTCAGCTCGTTCGAACGATTTCCGGACGACGCGTCTAACGATTAAAGAAGAAGCAAATACAAACCAATTCAAAAGACAAATCAAGTAAACTCCAAATTAAGAACGAACAAAGATTGGGCACAACGGCTTGGGAGAGATTTGGGAACTCGAACGGATTAGATCGAAGAGTTGACAAAGAGAACGGGCTTTCGGCAAAACACCGAAAAGGGAAAGACTAATAATCGAAAGAAAGAATAATATTCGAAGAATATTTCTTCCGAAGTTATTATCTTGATTGGACAGATAGCGACATATGGGCTCTCGATCTATAGATCGGGTCCATAAGAATATGTTAGTTCACAGTGAACTAAACTGATTCTCGAAGTTGACTTTTGTTGACCGAACGGACACAGTCAAACAAAAGAGAAGAAGACTGATAGACTAGATTGGGCACAAAGGTATGACACATGGCCATTGGTCTATCGACCAAGTCCACGAAGGAATTCTCGTTTAATGGCAGATTAGGTTTTCAGGGATAAGACAAGACAAGTGTCTTACCACGATTGAAACAACGGGAAAGATTGCAAAGATAACAACGCGGTTCACGATAAACTTAGTTCATCAAACCGGTCTTAGGTTAGGGTTTTGATTCGGCTTTGAAGATGATATGACGATGAGACTAGGCTCACGTCATGATGATAGAACAGATGAAGGCATCGCACTAAGGTTTGTGCATGAATGCACGCATGCGATGACAACGAAGCGATGAGAGCCAATCGTTAACGATGAAGTGTTAACGGCGGAGCGTTAACGACGGAGCGTTAACGATGAAACGTTAACGGCAACAGGTAACGGAGAACGCACCGGTGGAGCGTTAACGGCAGCGCGTGAACGGTGGAGCGTTAACGGGAAACATTAACGGAGGAACGCACCCGAGCGCTAACGACAAACGCACGGCAAAACGCTAACAGGGAAGCGTTAACGGCGTTAACGCGGCAAAACGTTAACGGTGGAACGCAACGGCAAGACGTTATCGACGAGCGTTAACGGCAGAGCGTTCACGGTGAAACATTGACGGCAAAACGGTAGCGGAGGAACGCATCGGAAGAACGCGTTAACGGGAACGCATGCGTTAACGCAACGCGTAACGTTAACGGTGGATCGTTAACGGCGAACGCACCGGTGGAGGTCAACAATGATAGGATACTCATGAAACAAGGTAGCGACCGTCGGTGCAACGACATGGCCGCGGTAGAATGCTACCAAGGATGGTTAACCGGTGCGCGAACCGGCGGCAACGGTTTAGGTTGAAAGACGACGGGTTTAGGCCGGAATCGGCTCCGACGGCAAACGGAGGCCAAAAGAACTCTAAAGATGGACCAAAACAGTACAATATGATCCACCGGACGCGACAACACGGCCGGAGCGAACCAAAATAGCCGGCGTCAAAAGGCGACGCGCGGCGACGGCAAACGGCGGCCTAAATATATAAAAAAAATTCCGGAGGATGGGATGGCAAAGGGAGAATGTCTACTGCGTAGAACGCGGCGAGACGATCTCAACGGTATAGGCGGATTTTGCGGCGCCCTTCCGGATTAATCACAAACTGGCGATTAACGGGTTTCGGATCAAAACTTTGGACGGCCATAACTTCTAGAATAATGATCGGAACTTAACGAAATTTGACCGAGAGCTAGATGGGACCAAGAGGCACACCGTGACGCAGGTGGCTCGAAGAAATACCTTCTGAACAGCGGGGAACGCGCGAGGAAGTTTGCCGCTGTCTGGAACGCAGTCTGAACGGAGAAATTAATTTGCTGCGCCAAATCCAGAGGGCAAAACCTTGGAGCAAGATGTGCATCCTGTAGAGGACATCCCCAGGAGTCTACACAAAAAATTTCACCATCAAACTCGAAAAATTGAGGGAGTTATGGCCTCGGCAAGATTCGATATTGAAACGGCCGTAACTTTTGATCCCTTGGACCAAATTGGCTGAATTTTGGACAGAAAACAGATGGTACCTTGTGGCACACCACGGAAAAAACGGATCTCGAAAAGATTCGACGAGTTGCCCGGGACGCGGCTCCAAAGTTCGGCCATCGTCGGGCGACGTTCGGGCGACATTGGATGGTTTTGAAATTTTAGAAAATTCATCTGAGGTCTAGGGGCGCGTGGGAGGGTCTAGGAGCACTTATATAAGTTTGGGGAAGAGGCTAGATCAAGAAAAATCAAGTTTGGACGCGTTTGGAGGTGTTTGGGTCGGTTTGGGCATTAAACCGAACACTTACCGTGCGTGGCTCGGACTGGGGGTGATGTGGCGCAACTGGAGGGCGACACATGGCAGCGCTGGGGCGGACTGGGCCTGCGGCCTAGCTGGCGCGCGGCTAGCAGGCTGCCCCGCGCGGGTGGGCCGAGCGAGAGGGGGAAAGGGGAGGCTGGGCCGAGCGGGGGGAAAGGGAGGCTGGGCCGAGCGGGGGGGGGGCGGTCGTGGGCTGGGGGAGAGAGAGGAGAGAGGATGAGGCCCAATCAAATTTTCGGAATTTTCAACAGTTTCCGAATTAAAATAATTGCAGAAAATGAAAATAATTCATTTAGGGCAGTAAAAATATCAGAAAAATTCTAGAAAAATTCTAGAAAATATTTTGAGACATTTTGAACTCAAATAAAATATTTTCAACAAAAATTTATATAAACTTTTCCAAATAATTAATTAATTTCAATAGAAGGCTTTAAACAAATCGATTCCGAATAAATTCGATAAATAGCAAACGAGCTCCGAAAAATCTCAAAAATTACAGGAAAATTTCTTGAAGCACAAGGAATCCAAATAAAATGAAATAAATTTTATTTGAGGTTTACAATAATCAAATTAAATTGTTTTAGTTTTTAGAAAATTCAAATCAAGTTTTATAAACGCGAGAAAATCAATGAAAATTTTCGGGAAGCTAAACAAAACCAAAATTTTTGAAAACCCAAATTTTGGGATGTTACAGTAGTTCAAACCTAGCACCACTCAACAAGGAAATAAACTACAATGACTCTAACTATATGAACGATCAGTGTGAGTAAAGTAGTGTTATGCCCTTTCCTAAAATGCCGCTCTAGAGGTACCTAATATAAAAACATCACAAAACAAGCGTGAGTTCATACAACTCAGCAAAGTGTATCATAATAATGCGAATAACTTAACACAAGAAATTAAAACAATTATAACATGTTAAGACCTTTGCACATGAGAACAACATCATAACTTAATATGGATTTCTCTTTAATCATGCAATGCAACATGTATGCTCATAATGCCCATTTCATAGCTAATACTGGTATTGCTAGTTGCTCACCCGTCGGTGTGCACCCTGTCATTCCCATCTAGCCCATGGAAGGGCCTACTGAAGTAGGACTTTCTTGCCTCACTACGTGTGAGACATAGAGGCCCACTCGGGACACCTCTTCTATTATGAATGCATAAATACAAATGAAATGATTTAAATTGCAACTTGCTCATCACCATAACAAACCCATAAGCATTGGCATATTCTTTAAATTCATACACTTAATAGTTGCCTCATCATAAGCATGATCATACTCATAAATGTCAACATAATCGAGAACATTAGCAAAACAAGTCTCAAATACTTCTAGCATTTAATCTACATGATACATTTGTCTCTAACCGTGAGGAGCGGAGTGGCGTGAGGATGAGGCCACTCCCGAAGCTACTCCACCTGAAACAAAAAAATTGCATTACACTTCAATACCACACACTCACAACATTGCAACATCGCCCTATGTCCCAAACCAAAACTTCTATCTTAGCTGCCCCCAGATTTTTTAGCAAACTGCCACATAGGACATTCACCTTCAAACTAGCATAACTTCTAATATCCAACTTTAAATTTAGTAAACGAAGATATTTTTGGAACCTACAGGAAATTTTCTAACTTTCTCTAGTTATAGAAATAATTTAATTCGACCTCTAAATAATCCTAAACAACACAAATTGGAGACCACTGCTAGCAGGAATCATCTCTAGACAGCAGGCACAAAAAAAGATCATATCTCCTAAATGGCTGAACCAAAAATCTCATTCTTGATCTCTAAATAATCACAAGACTAAGATCTACAACTTCTTCTATAGCCAACGTCTCATGAGATGGCTCTAAATATCCCAAATCAATAAAAAAACCAAAGCTACTGCCAATCAGCAGCAACTCTGGACAGCAATCACCAAAACAAACATATCTCCCAAATGGCTAAACCAAAAATCTCATTCTTGGTCTATAAATAATCACAAGACAGAGATCTACAACTTTCAAAGCACCCAACAATTTTGAAACTGAACAGAGAGACCCCAAATCGCAATCTGAACATCAATCTCAGTTCTCAGCTACTAGCAGGGATCTAAGTCTAGGACACGCACTTCAAAAGAGTATAACTATTGATATACGAATCCAAATTAAGCAAATGAGGACATTTCAGAATCTACAGAGAATTTCTCAACTTTTTCTAGGTATTGAGAAATTCTATTTCAACCTCCATCTAGCCTCAAACAGCAGATTAATGTAGTATCTACTAAAGCAAACAGATTCCGGGCAGTAGGTAGTAAAACAAGCATAACTCCTAAACGGCGTAATGAAAAATCGAGTTCTTAAGCTCTAATTAAACTTAAGACCACGATCTACAACTTCTTCTATAACCAACCCTTCAGGAAATGTCTCTTGATTGCCCAAATCGCAGCTCTAAATTCGGTAGTTGCACAACACGAAAATTCAAAACTTCTCCCCAAACACTAGAGCCATCATTTGCCTCCAAAATCCCCAAATCCAAGAACTCTAGAGCACTCAAACCAGCAAGATTCCATCCTAAGCACAACACACAAACCGTAGAAATCAATGCCCTCACTTACCTTCCCTTGCTCTCACGGAGAAACAATGGGGGAGGAAGGGGCTCAGCTGGGAGAGGAGCACCAGGGCACCAGCTGGCAAGAAGAACAAGGGGGGCGCGTTGGGGAAGGAGCAGGGGGAGGCTTCGGCAGGGGGGAGCCAGGAGGCTTCGGCAGGGAGCGGAGTGGACTGGGAGAGTCGGTTGGGAGTGAGGAGTAAGCTCAATAGGTGGAGGGGGGAAAGGCAAAAATAGGAATCTCACTCACATAGGACTCAAATCCAACTCCTACAGCTCAAGTACAGGACCACTTTCCACTGGATTTTCCTTAAGCTGAAAAGAAAAAGATCTGCGATACTACCCCCACCCCCCAAATAGGCCTCTGGATTTTCCTTAAGCTAAAAAGAAAAAGATCTGGATACTACACCCCCCCCCAAAGGCCTAAGTGGTATTTTGTCTTCTAGGGTGAATGGCTAGCATCTGTTGTGAAACGGGATCGTTCACCCACACCAATACAATCACACGAACGAGAGTAGAAACACAAGAATAAGTACACACAATGTAGGGGGCAAAAGTTCTCTCTTTATTAGATTGATTTTTTTCCGTACAAGGCAATACCCAATATATAGGAGAAAACCCCTGGAGATCAATTCCGATTCTCCCGCCAATGGATAGAGTCCTTCCATATAATGATAGAGATTCTATCCATATCATAACGCTCCCCTTTGGGCAAATACAGTGTAATGCACATGTATCATTAAAAACTCCTCCCAAAAACCTAATAGGAAAAACAAGATGGAGAAAAGAGTACATTGCACTTGCACTCCGTGTTACACTAGTTGCCTCATTAAAAACCTTCATGTGAGAAACTTCAGGAAAACTCGCTAAAGGGAAAAAGAGCACAACTTATAATCTTTGGGATATAACATAAGATCTTCAGGATCATGTAAAAGGTCATGATTCAGGGTTTTACTCCCCCTGAACTCTACATATCCCTAAGTCATCTCAATCCAATGCCATAACATATCTTTGAAAATAGATTTTGGCAAGGACTTAGTGAACAAATTTGCTAGATTTTCACATGACTTAGTTTGTAATATTTTTTCTCATCTTTCTTCTAGAGTTCATGAGGATAGAAATTTTACGGGCAATATGTTTCGTGATATTGCTCTTTACATAACCCATTTTCATTGTGTAACACAAGTAATGTTATCTTCATAGATAACAATAGGGGTAAAGATGGTATTAAAACAATATGTCTTCTATATATAGTTAATTGCACGTCTTAGCCTAACACACTCATGTGAGGCTATAATCTCTAAGTGGTTGGTAGAAATAGCTACCAAGGTTTACTTAAAAGACTACCAAGTAATGGCAGTACCATTGCAGATAAACACAAAACCAGTCTTAGATTTGGCACTTGTGGGGATCAGACGAATAGCCACCATCCACATATCCCACCATGGTTAAGCCTTGGTTCTTCTAAAAACAATCCAAGATCTTAAGTACCTTGGAGGTATACGAGTAAAGTCTTGATACTAGCCCAATGTCTTCTGGTTGGGACTTCATAGCTTCATGCTAGCAAATTTACTGTGAATACAATAGTAGGCCTTGTGCAATTCGCAAGATACATAAGTATGGGACTTCAGGTCTTAAGACTTCTCATTTCCCTCCTTGGTCCAAAAGGGTCTTTATCCACTTCAAGGGATCTCACAACCATGGGGTCTTTAAAGGATGAGATTTATCCATATTAAATCTTTTCAATACCTTCTAGGTATAAATAGACCTTTGTACAAAAATTCATTCTGGGAAATGCTTTAGTTGTAGGCTTAATAAATATTTGGTTTTACCCAAATCTTTCATCTCAAAACTCCATCGTAAGGTAAGCACTTGCTTCCTTTATTTCTTTTGTGGTTTTAATGACATTCAGATCATCGACATATACTGAGATGACACACAATCCATTCTGGGATTTCTTTATGAACACACAGGGACAATATTCCTACAGGAACAATATTCTTTTTTCAGGAGGAACACACTAAGTCAGTTGTACCACATTCTCCCTGACTGTTTTAATCCGTATAGCGATCTTTTCTGTTTGATGCTATACATGTCGCGATTATTAGGATTCGGAATTGTAACTCCTTCAGGGATTCTCATACAAATATCCGCATCTAGTGACCCATATAAATATGCAGTCACTACATCCATCAACTGCATTGATAAGTTTAAGTTTGTTGCCATTAATATTAAATTTCGGAATGTTGTTCCACTCATTACAGGAGAACAAGTTTTATCATAATCATTGACGGGTCTCTGTGTGAACCCTTGTGCTTCAAGCCTCGGTTTATATCTCACCACATGGATAATTTCATTTCTCTTCCAGATGAAAAATCCATTCGATCCTATAGGAAACACTTCTAGGAGATGTTCGGTCAACGGGGCCAAGAACCTTCGTCTTATTAAGAGAGCACTGCCTCAATTGCTTCTTTTCATTTTGACCCTATCCGAGTGCTTCTGGCACTTTGCCATGGACTTTGGTTTTGTATCCAAATTTTAGCAATTTTAGAGGCAAGATATGTCGACAATTGTAGTCTTTCCTTTATATAATTCTCTTGCATCACTTCAGGGATACCTCTTCATTAATTTCTTCCAGCTCCTCATAATTTCCCACAACAATGGAGTCTAGGTGCTCTGACTTCCCAGCGTTGGATTATGCACGCAAATATACGCTGGGGTTTTCATCTTCAAGATGGATCACTTCAGGGATATTACCATCTCCAAGATGACTCACTTCAGGGATTTTCTCAACATCAGGTTGAGTTTCTTCCACTGCCACCAGTAGTGTTCTCATTTCTTCGGTTCTCTACTTTTGCCGACGTCTTCGTGGAATTTAGTCCCTTCATGAAGCGAGACTGTCTAGCCTTGTCTGTCGCCACGTCTTCAGGTGCGTAGCGAGCCAATTGGGTGAACTTGTTCAGGTAATCAGCCACTAATTGGCTGCCTTGCTTCAAAGCTCGAAACTCCTCCTTCTTTAACTCCATAATTCCCTCAGGCACATGGTACTGATGAAAAGCAGCAATAAACTCCTCCCAAGTGATCTCCTGGGGGTTTTCCTGTGAAGTGCAAAAATTCTCCCACCATTTAGCTGCAGTTCCTTCTAGCTCATGAGAGGCATAGAGTACTCTCTCATTCCCAGTGCACTGAGTAATGTGCAGCTTTCTCTCTAATGATCTCAGATAGTCATCTGCCTCCAGTGGGTTTGCATTCCCAGAAAATGTGGGTGGATGGGTCCTCATGAACTCAAACAGTCTTGAATTCGGACGCTGTCTCTGGTTGACCTAATTATTCTGATGGGCAGCAGCTTGAGCAGTAATCTGCTGCATCTGTTGCATTATAGCATGCATCAACTGCGTTTGAGTGGCAAGGAAAGCTCCAAAGTTCTGCATGTCAACCGGGGGTGCTTGCTGGGGCACAGGTATTCCATCATTGGGGTTTCCTGTGGGGCGAGAACCACTTCCACTTTCTCCGTTGTTGCCACGAGTGTTCACCATCTGTTGAGTACTCCGAGGTTTAGAGATGAGAGGGAAATAAGACTAGGCAAGTAGTAGAGAAACTTATGCGGGGTAAAAGGTGTAACTCAAAATCCAAACTTTACTAATTATTCAATAATAACTTGGTATGGTTGCTTACAGTGCCTAAGGGCTTTGCAACACATACTGCACACTCAGCAAGCAAGGAAATCCAAATCAAGCTAACACACTGGAGTCTAACACCTAAAGGGCGACTCTTATTATTATAAGACGCGACTCAACACTCGAGTCTCCACTACTAGACCCATCGTTCACTCGTCGATCTATCCAGGATGGGAACATCCTGGTGGACAGTTGGGCGGGTGCGGCGACATCAACGCGAAGAGATCTCCATGACCCTGAAATGCCGTAGTCGACAAAGCAACGTCCTCCTCCAGCTCTGGCGCTGACTGCTGCTCTGGCTCAGGCTCCAGCTCTGGCTGCACCTCCTCGGGGTCCTCCTCGTGTAACTCTAGCATTGCCTCTGGCTCAGGTTTTCCCCATACAGAGCTTCTTCCAGTTCTCCGATCCTCTGAACGGCCCACATCCTGATGTCCTGCAGATTCTTCTTGGTGGCCTCCAAAGCAGTGTAAGCGGCGTCCAGCTCCTGCACAGTCTGATCCATCACTGCATCCTGCGCGGCAGCAAACCTGGCCAAGTGCACAACAGCGTTGTCGCTCTCCAGGTCGATCGGTGCACTAGTGACTCCTCCTTTCTACAGGTGAAGGTGGAAGACTGACTCATGAAGCTCCTTGGCATAGGTGGTGGAGATCTTCCTCAAAACAAGACGTGATGTCTCCTGAATGCCGGCTTCAAAGGTAGCCCTCCGAACGGTGAAGTTGACGGGGTGACTCGTCTTGGTATTCTCCCGAGCATACACACTGATCTTAGTGACCATGCCCCGGGCCATCCCATTCATGATCCACGTGCTGGCTCTATAGATTGGCCTCTCAAAACCTCCCAACACCTGAAGCATCCTCCACAGCTCTGCGGCGTAGCCTCCTCATGCTCACCATAAGTGTGAATCCTCTTCATCTGCCAAAGACACTCTCATAAGAACGCAACATTTTAAAAACAAAATAAGAAGAAGAAAAATTCAGCAAGGGGTATGAATAAGAGAGGGGGGATAAGTCAAGAGTTCATTCATTATCTTGGCAAATTTTAACTTTTAGAAAATAGTTTTGTCCTCACTACAACCATTCTAACTAAGGGTAAGTCCTACAGTCAGTATGGCTCTGATACCACCTCTGTCGAGACCCGAAAGTGCAAATCCGGACCCTTTGTGTTTCCAGCACTAGTCCATGATCACGCTAGTGCACATAGTCTCAACATCGATGAATATCACAATCATACACAACGGAATATTAAATAAGTCTTTATAATAACAAAAGCAGTTGAGTCAACCCTATGGTTAACTTAGAAAGAAACACCTCGCAGGGTAAGTCTTTATTAAATAAACTGCAGCGGAATTAAATAAACCCGTGGCGCCAACCAATATGCCACAGGCAACTGACTGAGCTCGCCCCTAGTTCGTCGGCTCCTCCTAGAACTCCTCCTCCAATGCTGGTGTTGATTCCTCCTCAGATGATGGTTGTGTTGTGGCAAGGGTGAGTACTTAGAGCACTCAACAAGTCATGCATAGAATGCAATTCTAGTAGCTACATGCATGGCTTATTCCAATAATAAGCTAAATAGTTCTTTTGCAATAAGCAACATGCATAAATAACAGTAGTAGATTGGAAAGCAGTAAAACAATAATAACAATAATAACTTTCACAATTACTTTCTTAAGTAAAGCATTTCTCATCCTAAACCAGTTCATCATTTCCAATACCAAGTATCCATAAACCCGAGTTCATTTTTATAAAAGTCTAACCCTTGACTGTAATCCCTGAGCAATGTTCAATACCGTGGACTCGGCTATTCAAATAGGTTGTTGTGAAATCATATGCTGAAAAATTGGCTTTGAACTGAAAAATTAACTTAGAATTGGTTTTGCAAAATGTGCTTGTGCATGTGTTTGACAATTTGACAAGAAACAGTAAGTTTCGCTTTTGCGCCGAACCGATTTTGTGTTTGCGTCGGACCAAGTTTTTGGGTCTGCCGTGGACGTGCTTTTGAGCTCATGAGCCAGACTCAATTTTCCAAGAAACCATTAAGTTTTTCATGTACGACGGACTGATTTCTTTGGTCAGTCGTGAACGTGTTTTGAGGATTGATTTCGCATGTACGACGGACCGATTTTGTTTGTCCGTCGTGAACGTGTTTTCGCCGGAATGATTTCTTCTTGGAACCGAGACTTTCACTTGTACACCGGACCGATTTTGTTGGTCCGTCGTGAATGGTTTTTTGAGTGACATTTTCATGTGTACGCCGGACCATATTTTTTGGTCCGTCGTGAATGCGTTTTTGCTCGATTAGGGTTTTGAGCAAACTTGGAATTGTGTTTGATTTGTTTTTGAGATTATGAAATTTGTGAGAATTTCATGATGCTTGAAGTGGACTTTATGCAATGCTCATGTGAGTAGTTGCATGGATTGACATTGAGTCAAGTCCTGGACTTGTGCTCGGATTTGTTTTGTGGTTTGTTCATGTGCAGGTATTGCTCAAAGACGAATGTGGTCGATGACGGGACCAGAACTAGGTTCATGGAGGAACTGAGGTTCGGGACTAGGTTCAGGAGGAACTGAGGTCTTGGTGGTCAAGGATGTCATGCGGGACGTTCGGGCTAAGAGAATGGTGCATATGAAGAATGGTTAGTCACGTGAGAATGGCAGGAGGTCATTCGCGTGCAAAGTGTTAGTCACGTGAGTATGGCAGGTGGCCATACGCGTGCAAAGTGTTAGTCGCGTGAGTATGGTAGGGTTGCCATACGCGTGCAAGAGTTGTACTCGGCCAGGTTGGGCCAAGTAGAGTTGTGTTGGATACAGATTCCTTCTCGGGAATAGGAATTGTATTCAGAACTCCTTGTGGGTTGGTCCTTTAAATAGGAGGGGTTGTCTCCTGTTGAAGGGCATCGAATCAATTGGAGCTGAGCGCATTGAGAGCCTCAAGCTCAGTTTTAGGGTTTGTACTCTTTTGATGAGAGTACTTTAGACAAAAGAAATAAAGATCAATTCTTCTAGTTCCCGCATTGCTTCAACGTTCTCTTTTTGGTTCTTGTTTGCATGCTTGTTCTAGTTCTAGATTGGTTTTTGTTCTTTAAGTTTTATCTTGATTTGATCCATCAAAAACCTCTCTAGGGTATTGATCTAGTGTTTCTCAAAGTCTAGTTGATCAATCTTTTGTCGTTCTTGTTTAATCTTGAAGTTTTGATTAGATTGATTCTCGACAAGTTCTGGATCAGCAAGCTTGCAAAGCTCATAACTTTTGATCCGTAAGTCCGATCGAGCTGATTCTTTTTGGGTTCGATTCGTATTGGAATCTAGTTTCTTGTGTCCAAATTTCAGATCAATCTAACAGTTGGATCTCTAAGAATTCACGTTTTACCGAACCTCTGTCATTCTGTTTTTGTCGAAAACGAGGCAATTATTTGGTTCTGTTTTAGGGGTGAACTTTTAATAGGTCAAGAATTTGGTTTTAGCTTCCGCACAATCATTCACCCCCCCTCTGATTGCTATATTCGTATACTTCGATCCTACAAGTGGTATCAGAGCAAGGTTTCTCTAATCTATCTTAACCGGTGATTAGATCAATGGATCGTTATTCGACAAAACCATGTGTGTTCGATGGTGTTGATTTTCAGTTTTGGAAGGCCAAGATGGAGGCGTTCATCCAAGCACAGGGCTTCACAATTTGGGAGAAGGTCTACAAGCCATATGAAGTCCCTGCAAACGACAACGTCAACGACACCAATCGCACACATGTTGAAGCAAATAGCAAGGCGCGCAACTTGATCATCCAAGGCTTGGGACGCAGCGACTTTGATCGTGTGGTTCATCTTCGATCCGCATATGAGGTATGGAAATCTCTTTGTGATTACCATGAGGGTTCTAACACTGTCAAAGAGGTTCGCCAAGATATTTACAAAAAAGAATACATGCGTTTTGAGATGAAACCTAGTGAATCTGTAGATGACTTCTTTGCACGTTTCAATAAAATTCTTAGCAATCTACGTCTTTGTTGGAGTTAGCTACACCGATGCTGAAAATGCTCGACAATTGCTTAGTGCTTTGGACATGTCAGTGTGGGAGATGAAAGTAACATCTATACAAGAATCTACTACCATGAGCACACTCACATTAGATGTTCTTTACTCTAAGTTGAAAACTCATGAGTTGGATGTTCTTGCCAGGAAGGGTAACATTAAATCAATTGCTTTGATCTCTAACCCTAACATGTCAAATGCAAATTCTTCTTCTAGCTTTGCCTTGTCTTCCATGTCTTCTTTAACAGATGAGCAACTTGAAGAGTTTCCTGAAGAAGATCTGGCACTACTCTCTTCTCGCTTTAACAAAGCTTTGCGAGAATGTGAGAATGAGAAAGAGAGGTGGTCCTCCAAGATGCTATGAGTGTGGTGACCTCAACCATATTCGCACAAATTGTCCTAAGCTTGCAGGAAAAACATCAAAGGAGGAGAAGGACAATGACAGAAGGAATGAGAAGAAAAGGTTCTCGTCAAATGATAGGAAGAAGAAGAGCTTCATCAACCGCAAGGTGGTTCACCGAGTTCTTTCCGCTCTTGAACAAGTCAATTTGAGCGATGTGGACTCGGAGAGCAGCGAAGATGATGCAACTCCAAGCAAGCATGATTTGATAGGATTATGTCTCATGGCAAGCAGCAAGGATAGCTTCACCGAGGACGACCACGACAATGACTTCAATGAGGTAGATCCCTCTTATGATGAATTAGCTATTGCTGTTGCTCGTCTTGGAAAATTGCTTGACAAACGTGATAAGAAAATTAAGAAACATGATTTCATTATTGAATCATTGAATGCTGAAATTGCTAGACTTAAGACTTTGATTCCTAGTGATGATACTTGCAAATCATGTGACTTAATTTACAATGAGCTCACCTTGCTTAGGAAAGAACATGCTCTTTTGTTGCATCTAAATGAGAAAAATGAGAAACATGTTGTACATGCTAGCTGTTCCAATCGATGATTTGCATAGTTCAACTTCTTGTTCTAAATGCTCAATTCTTGAATTAAAATTGAAAGATGCAAATGCTAGGGTTTCTCAATTAATCGATAATTTGCTTTCACATGAAATTCTCTCATGCTCAACTTGTCGCATAAGCAAAAGGAAAAGTAGATGTTCCCTGCAATAATTGTTTAACTCTTGCTAAGAAAGTTGATTACTTGCAAAATTCTTTGGAACGTTTCACTAATGGCAAGAAGAAGTTGAACATGATTTTGGATCAATCTAAGGTTAGCACAAACAAGAGAGGTTTAGGTTTTGATCCTTATGCCACATATGAAACTAAACCTCGCACTGTTGTTCAGGCTCCTTGCAAAATTGAGTTATCTAATGAGCCTAAGAAAATTTCTTTTCAATCTGCTGGTTTTTTATATTCTACTATGATGAATGCAAAATGTGCTTTTACTATTAAAGCTAAACATCATGTCAAGTACACTTGCACTCATTGTGGTAGAGATGGACACTTAGTAGATTTTTGCTTTAGACTAGCCAAACAGCAAAAGAAGGAAAGAATTAAGGCTAGGTCAAATTTCAGCAAAGCACATTTTTATGCGCCTAGAGTGATGAAAACACCTTCTGTTCCTAGAAACATGGGAAAAGGCAAATCTGATTTTGTGCATAAAAATTATCGTGTTGTACCTACTGTTGTGCGTCGTGTGTCTCAAGATCTTGGATTCCCAAAAATCTCATTCCTAACCCCGATCGAGACCTCGACATGTTTTGCTATGTAGGCTTCTCGCGAGGAAGGAGAACATATGGCTAGTGGATTCGGATGCTCACGCCACATGTCCGGTGATAAGAATTGGTTCTCCTCCTCACTCGTGCATCTCGTCTTTGAAAGTGTTACTTTTGGAGATGCTTCTTCCTCTTCTGTTGTGGCAAAAGGTACAATAAAGGTAAGTGACAAGGTTATGTTCAAAGATGTAGCTCTTGTTGAAAATTTGAAATATAACTTGCTTTCTGTCTCTCAAATGCTTGATGAAGATCTTGAGATAAGCTTTAAGAAAAATGAATGCAAAGTGCTAGATGCTTCAGGTGATCTTGTGTTCAAAATTTCTCGTTTTGGAAGAGTCTTTAAAGCTGATTTTGATGCATCACCTTCTTTTAAGCATAGGTGTCTAATTGCCAATGTTTCTAAAGATTTATTCTTTTGGCATCGTAGACTTGGTCATGTTGGTTTTAATCATCTTACTCGTGTAAGTGGTTTAGATCTTATACGTGGCTTGCCTAAGCTTAAGGGTGATAGCAATCTAGTATGTTCTTCTTGTAGACATGGTAAGATGATTGCAGGTTCACATCCACCTCTTACCATGGTGATGACAAAGCGCTCGGGGACAGCTTCTACATCTTGATACAGATTGGACCATCTCAAGTTCAATCCTTTGGAGGCAAAGCGGTATGTGCTTGTGATTGTTGATGATTTTTCTAGATACTCTTGGGTGTATTTTATGGCATCTAAGGATGAGGCTTTTAGTCATTTTAGAAGTCTTGTTCTTAGGCTTTTGTTGACCATCCAGGAGCTCTCAAAGCTATTAGAAGTGATAATGGAACTGAATTCAAAAATGCTTCCTTTGATCTCTTTTGTGCTGAAAAGGAATTGATCATCAATTTTCATCTCCTAGAGTGCCTCAACAAAATGGTGTAGTTGAAAGGAAAAATAGAACGTTAGTTGAAATGGCTAGAACTATGCTAGATGAGCATCACTCTCCTCGAAATTTTTGGGCTGAAGCGATTTCAACTGCTTGTTATGTTTCAAACCGTGTGTTTACGAGATCAAAATTGGGTAAGACTCCATATGAGCTTCGGTTTGGACATAGACCTTCTGTTTCTCACTTTCGAGTTTTGGATGCAAATGTTTTGTCTTGAAATCTGGAAATCTTGATAAATTTGAAGCTAGATCAACTGATGGCATTTTTCTTGGATATCCTGCTCATACTCGTGGCTATCGTGTGCTTGTTTTGGAGACTAACAAAATTGTGGAAACTTGTGAAGTTACTTTTGATGAGGCTAGTCTAGGCACTAGTCCAAGCAATGCAGTCTGAGCGCATTTGTTCGAGGGAGAAAATCTTTGAAGATAATGATGATGTTGAAGATGAGGTCTTGACTCTTTCTAATGCACAACAAGCTGTAGCACCTTTGGCACCTACTACTACATCACCTACAGCTAACCATCCTCAAGCTACAACATCATCTGTAAATGCTGAAAATGAAGAAGGAGAAGAAGTCTCAAAAGCCAATGCTCCCTTGCACATTCAGAAAATGCATCCATCTGAACAAATGATTGGAGACCTAAATGAGAGAGTCACTCGATCCAGGTTTATTCATTCTGACACTCATACTCATTCTGCTTTAGTTGCTTCTTTTGAACCCAAAGATATATCTCATTCATTATCTGACGAATCTTGGATCAATGCCATGCATGAAGAATTAGAGAATTTTGAACGAAATAAAGTTTGGAAACTTGTCTCACCACCTCCAGATTTTAATGTTATTGGAACTAGATGGGTTTTCAAAAATAAACAAAGTGAGGATGGTGTTGTTGTTAGAAACAAGGCTAGATTGGTTGCTCAAGGTTACACTCAAATTGAAGGCTTAGATTTTGATGAAACCTTTGCTCCTGTTGCTAGAATTGAAGCCATTAGAATCCTTTTAGCTTTTGCTGCATCCAAAGGTTTCAAATTGTATCAAATGGATGTGAAAAGTGCTTTTACGAATGGCTACATAAATGAGGAGGTTTATGTCAAGCAACCACCTGGTTTTGAAAATCCAAAGTTTCCAAATCATGTGTTCAAACTAACAAAAGCTTTGTATGGTTTGAAACAAGCCCCTAGAGCATGGTATGATAGGCTAAAAACCTTTTACTTGAAAAGGGCTTTTTAATGGGAAAGGTTGACAAAACTCTCTTTTTACTCAAGCAAGGCAATGATCAACTATTCGTTCAGATTTATGTTGATGATATTATCTTTGGTGGTTCATCTCATGTTTTAGTGTCTGAGTTTTCAGAAACAATGAGGAAGGAGTTTGAGATGAGTATGATGGGGGAGTTGACATACTTTTTGGGATTTCAAATCAAGCAAACGAAGGATGGTACTTTTGTGCATCAAAGCAAATATACAAGAGACTTGCTACATCGTTTTGGGATGGAAAGCGACAAGCCGATCATGACACCTATGGAGAGCACTTGCGCACTTGACCCTGATGAAGATGGTGAGCCGGTTGATCAAAAGGAATATAGAAGCATGATAGGTTCACTTTTGTACCTCACTGCATCAAGGCCGGATATACAATTTACTGTGTGCTTGTGTGCTCGTTTTCAAGCTTCCCCACGTGCTTCACATCGACAAGCTGTCAAAAGGATTTTCAGGTATCTTCATGGAACTCAAGATTTTGGCATTTGGCTTTCTGCTTCCTCATGC
The DNA here is from genome assembly GCA_036346355.1 of Rhipidocladum racemiflorum. Classification (NCBI taxonomy): domain Eukaryota; kingdom Viridiplantae; phylum Streptophyta; class Magnoliopsida; order Poales; family Poaceae; genus Rhipidocladum; species Rhipidocladum racemiflorum. Next base: position 41,792,818 of record CM070577.1, on the reverse strand, counting down.
ATTAGTTTGAGATCTTTTTCTGATGCTGATTTTGGAGGATGTAGAATTGATAGGAAGAGCACTTCTGGTTCATGTCACTTCTTGGGAAATTCTCTCATTGCACAATCAACTGCTGAATCTGAATATGTGGCTGCTGCTAGTTGTTGTTCTCAAATTCTTTGGATAGTAGCTACACTTAAAGATTATGGGGTTATTTTGGATAGTGTTCCTCTTCTGTGTGATAACACTAGTGCAATTTGCATTGCTAAGAACCCTGTGCAACATTCAAGAACAAAACATATTGACATCAGATTTCACTTTCTTAGAGATCATGTTGAAAAAGGCAACATTGTGCTTCATCATGTGGATACTGAACATCAATTGGCAGACATTTTCACAAAACCTTTGTCTTCTTCTCGTTTTGCTTTTATTCGGGGAGAACTTGGAATTGTTCATCCAATGGGATTGTTTTGAGGGGGAGTTTCTTTGCCAAGTTCTTTCACTTGATGAGCTCACTTTATCATATTTCTTTATATGTTATGTAATTGAGCTAATATATGATAATCTAATTGTCTCACTTGAACTAAAAAATGACATTGCGAAATTCCTTGGTTAGATTGCCTATAGCTAAATACTTTGTGGTATCTTACTCTTCTAGGCTTGATATTGAATTTCCTTGACAAATTTTGGCTATGAAGCAAGTGTATTTTCAACTTTACTCTTTTATAAGACCTTTTAATCACTTTTGCATGTTTACAATCAAAGAAAAAGAAAAAGAAAAGGGAATCAATAAAAAAGGGGTTGTTAAAAGCAAAAGCCTAAAGTAATGTGCTTCAGGCATGCTTTCCCTAAAAAGACAAGATGTATGCTTCAAGCATGCCATTCCCTTAAAGATAAGATGTATGCTTCAAGCATGCCAATACAAGAAAAAGAAAGAAGTATGCTTCAAGCATGCCACATGCAGTTTATTATTTAAAGATTAAAATTGGTCTACTAGATTGGAGTTGAAACCACTTGCTCGCCCTGATTTGTTATTTGCTTCAACTTTGAGCCTTTGTTTTTCTACTAAAGGTTTTGCTTAGTACTTGGCTATAGTTGACTGAATTGAGGTTGAGATGCATGTCATTCCCTAACTTGCTAAAATCACATCAAGATCATGTATTTTGCATGTTATGTGATATATAAGGTTATATGATCGAATGAGCTCATATTTTCCTATCTTGGCACTCCCTTGTTTCTCCTTGTGAAATCTTTGCTACAGGAAAAATTTTGAACCTGTTCTCTCTTTTGTACTCTTGATGAATCCATTGTCAAAGGGGGAGAAATTTGGGAATCGTTGAAAAGTTTAAGAAAAAGGGGGAGAAGAAAAAGGGGGAGTTGTTTGAGGATTTTGGGAGAAGTTTGGAGAATTTTGAAATTTTTGGGCACATTGCACATTCACACACATTTTCCTTCTCAGGGGGAGATTTTGTTTTGCTTTTTGGTCAAAGGGGGAATTCTGTGTTTTCTTACTTTGGTCTTTGATCCTTTGGATTTCAAAATCTTTTGTAAAGTGAATGCCAAATGTTCAATTCTAAGTGGTGTTGCCAATGTTTTCATCAAGGGGGAGATTGTGAAATCATATGCTGAAAAATTGGCTTTGAACTGAAAAATTAACTTAGAATTGGTTTTGCAAAATGTGCTTGTGCATGTGTTTGACAATTTGACAAGAAAGCTTGATGGAGTTTAAGCTTTTTTTGTGCGAACCGATTTTGTGTTTGCGTCGGACCAAGTTTTTGGGTCTGCCGTGGACGTGCTTTTGAGCTCATGAGCCGGACTCAATTTTCCAAGAAACCATTAAGTTTTTCATGTACGACGGACTGATTTCTTTGGTCAGTCGTGAACGTGTTTTGAGGATTGATTTCGCATGTACGACGGACCGATTTTGTTTGTCCGTCGTGAACGTGTTTTCGCCGGAATGATTTCTTCTTGGAACCGAGACTTTCACTTGTACACCGGACCGATTTTGTTGGTCCGTCGTGAATGGTTTTTTGAGTGACATTTTCATGTGTCTGTAGGACCATATTTTTGGTCCGTCGTGAATGCGTTTTGCTCGATTAGGGTTTTGAGCAAACTTGGAATTGTGTTTGATTTGTTTTTGAGATTATGAAATTTGTGAGAATTTCATGATGCTTGAAGTGGACTTTATGCAATGCTCATGTGAGTAGTTGCATGGATTGACATTGAGTCAAGTCGTGGACTTGTGCTCGGATTTGTTTTGTGGTTTGTTCATGTGCAGTTATTGCTCAAAGACGAATGTGGTCGATGACGGGACCGGAACTAGGTTCATGGAGGAACTGAGGTTCGGGACTAGGTTCAGGAGGAACTGAGGTCTTGGTGGTCAAGGATGTCATGCGGGACGTTCGGGCTAAGAGAATGGTGCATATGAAGAATGGTTAGTCACGTGAGAATGGCAGGAGGTCATTCGCGTGCAAAGTGTTAGTCACGTGAGTATGGCGGTGGCCATACGGCGTGCAAAGTGTTAGTCACGTGAGTATGGTAGGGTTGCCATACGCGTGCAAGAGTTGTACTCGGCCAGGTTGGGCCAAGTAGAGTTGTGTTGAATCTGATTCCTTCTCGGGAATAGGAATTGTATTCAGAACTCCTTGTGGGTTGGTCCTTTAAATAGGAGGGGTTGTCTCCTGTTGAAGGGCATCGAATCAATTGGAGCTGAGCGCATTGAGAGCCTCAAGCTCAGTTTTAGGGTTTGTACTCTTTTGATGAGAGTACTTTAGACAAAAGAAATAAAGATCAATTCTTCTAGTTCCCGCATTGCTTCAACGTTCTCTTTTTGGTTCTTGTTTGCATGCTTGTTCTAGTTCTAGATTGGTTTTTGTTCTTTAAGTTTTATCTTGATTTGATCCATCAAAAACCTCTCTAGGGTATTGATCTAGTGTTTCTCAAAGTCTAGTTGATCAATCTTTTGTCGTTCTTGTTTAATCTTGAAGTTTTGATTAGATTGATTCTCGTCAAGTTCTGGATCAGCAAGCTTGTGAAGCTCATAACTTTTGATCCGTAAGTCCGATCGAGCTGATTCTTTTTGGGTTCGATTCGTATTGGAATCTAGTTTCTTGTGTCCAAATTTTAGATCAATCTAACGGTTGGATCTCTGAGAATTCACGTTTTACCGAACCTCTGTCATTCTGTTTTTGTCGAAAACGAGGCAATTATTTGGTTCTGTTTTAGGGGTGAACTTTTAATAGGTCAAGAATTTGGTTTTATCTTCCGCACAATCATTCACCCCCCCTCTGATTGCTATATTCGTATACTTCGATCCTACAGTTGTACACTCTACAGAGGTTATATACTTTACCCACAAGATACAATCAAACACCACCAAGGCGAGTTACCGTAACAAAGCCTTTACAATGTTCCTTCTAGACCCAGTACTGCCCGCTAAGGTTTCAACACTGAAGGGACTGGTTACCACAATCAGGCCCCCCTCTTGCGCCATATGAGTTTTCATTCGTACACCCGGAACCCATTGTGACAAAACGGGATGTCAAAACATTATAAAATAAGAAATTGGAGGTTAAAACTTTACGTTATGCAGTTTAATCGCAGTTCTGGGCCAATTTCGGGAGTTTGGGCCTCTCCAGGGGAGTTTGGGCCTAAGGGGATGAGTCGTGGGCCTTGGTGGGAGGGAGTTTGGGCCCATGAGGGAGGGAGGGACCAGGTTGTGCTGCCTTGTGCCCCCCCTAGCCCTCTTGGGCGCCATCCCCCTAGCCTTAGGGTTTCCCCTCCCTTCCACCTCCTAGCCGCTACCCCCATGCGCCTCTCCTCTCCCCATTGCGCCACCACCCCCTCCACCACCTCTCCACCTCCCTTGCTGCCCCTAGGGGAGTTATCCACCTCACCAACCCGAAGATCCATCCATTGGAGCGCTCCGCAACGAGGAGATCCGGTGGATTTGGAGCGAGGAAGGAGATCGCGCGAACCGGGAGGAGATCCGTTGGGTTTTCGTTCGTCGGGTGAAGGTATGGCCACGGGGATCCTTGGGGTTGGTCTAGGATCTGTTCTAAGGGTTAATATCATGTTTTTATATCAATTGGTGGTGCTGTAATTGGGTAGATTAGATGAAATCTAGAGTTTGCAACGTTCTCTGTTTCGGGCAGCATGAGTAGTCGACCTAGGGTTTGGGTTTTCGCCAATTTAAATTCGTAATTTGGTCATCCGCCTGTTGAAGAAGTTGTAGGTAACTTCAATACCTTTCAGTGGGTATAAAGAACGTCCAATTCCGCCCAGCCGTTTGAAAGTGGCAACTTCTAAATTCCGATTCTAAATTGGCGAAAACCTAAACCCTAGGTCGACTGCTCATGCTGCTCGAAATAGAGAACGTGGCAACTTCTAGATTTCATCTAATCTACTCAATTCCAGCACCGCCAATTGATCTAAAAACATGATATTAACCCTTAGAACAGATCCTAGACCAACCCCAAGGATCCCCGTGGCCATACCTTCGCCCGACGACCGAAAACCCAACGGATCTCCTCCCGGTTCGCGCGATCTCCTTCCTCGCTCCAAATCCACCAGATCTCCTCGTCGCGGAGCACTCCAACGGATGGATCTTCAGGTTGGTGAGGTGGGGAACTCCCCTAGGGGCAGCAAGGGAGGTGGAGGGATGGTGGAGGAGTGGTGGCGCAATGGGGAGAGGTGGTGGCGCAATTTGGAGAGAGGAGGTGGGGGAGGTGGTGGGAGGGAACCCTAGAGGCAAAGTGGGAGGGGGGGCGCCCCATGCTGCTGGCGCAAGGGGGAAAAAGGAAGGAAAAACTCCCCCTGTAACACCCCGGCATTTATTATGCCCGAATGCTACCAAACATAAGCTAAACAACATCTAAATACCACAATTAAACATAAATTCCAGCAAAGGCGCACATGCTAAAAACCGAAATTTCGGCAGCATCTCCTTTGTTTTAACATGAAACGAAGGAACAACAATAATATAGCAATATAAGGAATATGAGAGACAACTAAAATAGCAATAATTAACGACTTAGCAACAATAAAAGTCTAGTTTCAAACACATAATGTCTCCAAGTGTCAACGAACAATAAAACTCTCATATAGCAAAGCTAAGCCTTAAAGCAATAATCATCACACGCAATTTATTATCAAAACTAATAGAATGACTTGTGGAATCAAAAATGGGTGAAGCTACGTGCGGACGTGTGACTATTTCCCTTCCCCGCATGCCGTTCTCATGGTACCTAAAACAACAAGAAAACACAAGCGTGAGTTCAAACTCAAAGAAGCATATTGCAATGAATACAACAAGAGCAATTACATGGCAATAATAACTCATATCATGTAAACCATCTCATCCATAATCACATAACATTTTCATCCTCAATATGTATGCAATGCGATGCTATGCTCATGTCTCCTTGGAAACTCATACCGGTATGGTTGAGTACACACCCGTCGGTGTGCACCCTCTCCCCCCCTTCCATCCCGAAGATGGAGGGTGCCTACTCCTCGCTTCCGTTCACCGCGGTGAATGGAATCATGATGTAGGACTTACTCATTGGCTCTCCGAATTAGTCATAACTTTCTCACCGACCTTCCCGAATTAGTTATGACTTTCTCACCGCCCGGGCCATATAACATGCCATGTATGCAAATATGCCAACATCATAATAAACTTGTACATTAACACATGGCATCATAGCATACTCATCATATCAAAGGAAATCATCAAAGCATGGCAAGTGATCATGTCATGTAATCAAGTTCATCTAGTCTCAACTAGCAACCTACAAACCGCTTATCCATTACAATGCACTTGCCTCAACCACGGGCAACGGATTGGCGGGAAGTAGAAGGCACTCCCAGGGTCGCACCACCTGCACATAGGTTCCACACACTCACAATCATGTCCACAAAACAGTACGCAAACCCTCATCTACCCCGACATTGCCAACTACTCGCAAAACCTAAAAAACAGAGGTTCTGTCCCGTCGGGACAGCAGCCTTGCAAAAGGCATAACTTGAGTTCTGGGACTTCGAATCAATTAAATGAGTACATCCTGGCGTAGCTTAGGAAATTTCTCAACTTTTTCTAGTTATAGGGAAAGACTGATTCGGACTCTAAAGTTGTTTAATCTATAAAATACCATGATTTGTTCCAATCACGTCACAGATTTTAACACGCTCGGTAAAACAGCCATAACTTTCAAACGGCTGGGCCGAATTTAATGTTCTTTATATCCACGGAAAGATATTGAAATTATATACAATTTCTTCAACATCCATATGGACAGATTCGGAATCTAAATTGACTAAAACTCCAACCCTAGGTCGACTGCTCATGCTGTCCCAAAACAGAAACGTGGCAACATCTAGATCTAATCCAATTTACTCAATTCCAGCACCACCAATTGATCTAAAAACTTGATAAACACCATTAGAACAGTACCTAGTCCAACCCCAAGGAATCCCATGGCCATACCTTCGCCCGACGATCGAAATCCCAACGAAACTCCTCCCGGATCGCTCCTCGCTCCACGCTCCTCGCTCCTCGCTCCAATGGATGGATCCACGAGGTGCAGGGGTGGGGAGGCCACCCTAGGGCAGCAAGGGGGTGGAGGTGAGGTGGTGGAGAGGTGGAGAGGTGCAAGGGGGGCGCACGGCACAAAGGGGAGAGGGGGAGGGAGGTGGTGCGGCTAGGGCACCAAGGAGGTGGGGGCAGCAAGGGGCAGGGGGGAGGCCTTTAACCAGCCCCCACACCTAATCCTAATCCTAAATGGATTCCCACTCCATCCCACCAAAGCCCACAACCTCCACTTTTAGGCCCAAACTCCCCCGGGAAGGCCCAAAACCCCGGAAACGGCCCGGAAATGACCCGGAAACGCTATTAACCTCCATACCCTATGGTTTTAACCTTATTTCCATATCTCATACTGTTTTTGACCTTATCATGCACGTTAAATAAGGTTACGACACTCCGTGGTGTCACATTCTTCCCCCCTTCAACAGGATTCGACCTCGAATCTAATTCGCACCCAAACACAACCCAGCAAAGCAAAAGATAGCTAGGTCTCACATCACATACCTGAGGCGAAAAGCTCGGGATACTTCTCGTGCATGCGAGACTCCAGCTCCCAAGTCGCTTCTCTCTCGGTCTGATGTGACCACAGGACCTTGACAAACTTAAGCGTCCTGTTCTTCATCACTTGCTCCGAAGTCCCCAGAATTTCCACAGGACGGGACTCGAAGGTGAGGTCCTGCTCAAGCACTAATGGTTCCAACGGAACCACCAACTTCGGATCATGCAAATATTTCCTCAACATCGAGACATGGAACACATTATGCACACCTTGCATGGATTCCGGTAGATCCAGACGATAGGCTAGCCTACCAACTCGGGCGATGATAGGAAATGGCCCAACAAATCTCGGACTGAGCTTTCCTTTGGTGCCAAAACGCACTACACCCTTGGTGGGAGATACTCGCAAGAGTACGCTATCACCCACCTCAAACTCCAAGTCTCGCCGCCTCACATTAGCATAGCTTTTCTGTCTGCTCTGCGCTGCGAGAAAGTTCTGCCGTACATCCGCGACGCGATCAACCGTCTGCTGAACCCAATCCGGTCCAAGAACTGCTCTCTCGCCCACCGCATCCCAACAAAGTGGCGATCTGCACTTCCGGCCATACATTACCTCATAAGGAGCAGCCCGGATGCTGGAATGATAGCTGTTATTGTAAGCAAACTCTGCAAGAGGCAAATGATCTTCCCAGCTACCTTTCCAAGCCATCACACAGGCCCTGAGCATGTCCTCCAAAGTCTGGATGGTACGCTCAGACTGCCCATCCGTCTGAGGGTGAAAAGCGGTACTAAGGCGGCCGCTGCACCCAAAGCACTCTGCAAGCTCTCCCAAAACTTGGAGACAAACTTCGCATCCCGATCAGGAATAATGGTCTTGCGTACACCATGCAGTCTCACAATCTCCCGCACATAGATGGGAGCCAACTTGCTCGCTGAATTGGTAGTGCGGATAGGAATGAAATGCGCAGACTTGCTGAGACGGTCCACCAGAACCCAAACGGCATCCTTCCCTCGTGGAGTACGAGGTAGGCCAACCACAAAATCCATGGAGATGTCATCCCATGGCCAAACAGGAATCTCCAATGGCTACCACAGACCAGCGGGACGCTTATGCTCAGCCTTGATCTTCTGACAGATCCCACAAGACGCCACATACTTGGCAATATCCACTCTCATCCTTTTCCACCAGAAATTCTTTTTCAAGTCCCTGTACATCTTGGTCTCCCCAGGATGGACCGTGTACGGGATGCGATGAGCCTCTTTCAGAATATCCTCTTTCATTTGGGATTTGAGGCACGCATGCAGACGACCTGAAACCTCAAAGCTCCCACATCATCGACGGTAAAGTCTCCAGACTTGCCATCCTCAAGGCGTTCCTCACCGCTGGAGCAAACGGTCCTCGCTGGCTGCCTCTCGCTGACACGCCGGGAATCGACTCAAGAATCAATTGAGTTTCAGCTTTCACGGTCCCCGCAAAGCAGTAGGAGACTCCCAAACGCTCAAAATCAGCAACAAGACAATCAACAACAAGGGGCATTGTCTTGCGACTGAGAGCGTCGACCACCACATTTGCCTTCCCCGGATGATACTGGATAGTGAGGTCATAATCCTTTATCAATTCTAGCCACCTCCTCTGCCTCAAGTTCAAATCTTTTTGAGTAAAGATGTACTTGAGGCTCTTGTGATCAATGAAGATATCACAAGACTCACCATACAGATAGTGCCTCCATATCTTCAATGCAAACACCACCGCGGCTAGCTCAAGATCATGAGTGGGATAGTTCTGCTCATGCTTTTTCAGCTGCCTCGATGCATAAGCAATCACCTTGCCATCTTGCATGAGCACACAACCAAGTCCCAACCGAGAAGCATCAGAATACACAGTGAAGCGCTTCTCCGGCTCGGGAAGGGTAAGAACAGGAGCAGTCACTAACTTCTCCTTCAAAGTGCAGAAACTGTGCTCACACTCTGCAGTCCACTGAAATTTCATCCCCTTCTGAGTCAGCTGCGACAGTGGCTTAGCAATGATAGAGAAATCCTACACAAAACGCCGATAGTAGCCAGCCAACCCAAGGAAACTACGCACCTCTTTGACATTGGAAGGCCTCTTCCAATCCAAAACTACTGAGACTTTGCTAGGATCTACGGATATGCCCTCTGGATTGATGACGTGGCCAAGAAAACCCACTTCTGAAATCCAGAACTCGCACTTTTTCAGCTTAGCAAAGAACTGATTCTCCCTCAAGGTGCTCAGCACAAGCCTCAAATGTTGCTCATGCTCCTCTTCTGATTTAGAGTAAACCAAAATGTCATCGATGAACACTACCACAAACTCATCAAGGTACTTGTGTAGCATACTGTTCATCGCCTCCATAAAGATAGCAGGAGCATTAGTTAGTCCAAAAGACATAACTTTAAATTCATAATGCCCATACCTAGTGGAGAAAGCAGTCTTCTCAATGTCCTGCTCCCTCACACGAATCTGATTATACCCCGACTGAAGATCAATCTTGGAGAACACCTTTGCTCCCTTCAGTTGGTCAAACAGATCCTTGATGCGAGGCAAAGGATACTTGTTCTTGACTGTCACTTGATTAAGAGCACGATAATCAATGCATATGCGCCAACTTCCATCCTTCTTCGAGACGAAGAAAACGGGTGCTCCCCATGGCGAAACGCTACGCCGAATAAAGCCCTTGGCCAACAAATCCTCCAACTGCCTCTTCAACTCGTCTTGAAAAGAACGAGCCAAGCGGTATGGAGAGATAGAAATAGGTCGAGTGCCCGGAACAAGATCAATAGGAAACTCCACATTCCTCATGGGAGGTAGACCAGGCAACTCATCAGGGAACACATCAACAAACTCCTTCACTACAGGAATCTCCTCAATGGAAACTGAAGACGATGGCTTCTCAGACAAGGTCATGAGGAAATCCAACTGCCTCAAACGGCGACCAGAAAACAGACTAGCCAAAGCAAAGATGGAACTGGAAGGTAAACCACCCTGAAAGGTCAACTCTACCCCTGACGGGGCCTGCAAGGTAACCGTCTTCCAGAAACAACAGATCTTGGCACAGATCGATGCAGCCACCCATGCCCAAAATGACATCAAAAGGAGACAACTGGATCACCATAAGATTGGCAAAGAAAACCTCATCATCAATGGCAATGGTGCAACCCGGCAAACCAAAGAGCTAGCAATCAAACCCCAGGAGAACCGACTAGCATAGACTCGTAAATCCGCTGAACTCCCAACTTAGCCCTACTAGCAAACTCGCACGACACAAAGGAATAGGATGCTCGGAATCAAAGCAGAACAAAGGCATCAATGGAATCCACGAGAAGAGTACCGAAACCACCTCTGGATGCCCGGTGACTCGGCGGTCGGCAAAGCGTACACTCTGGTGGCGCCGACAAGATGAGCCCCGACTCTCTGTGATGACCCAACAAGGTGGGGCGGAGGAGGCAATCAGAGGAGCAGACGGCCGCGGCACCAAGAAGCCGGGTGGCGCCACGCAAAGCGCGGGCCGAGGAGCAGGAGCAGCCATCATGTGCACCGATCCTCTGGAAGACGCTACCGAGTGGGAGGAGATGGCACCGTCTCCCACTTGATGATGCTACCGGGATTCATCCGGCATACTCGTCCCATGTGGCCAGGCTTGCCACAGTGGTTGCAACTCCCGGTCCAACCACACTCTGAAGCATGGTGCTCACCACCGCACTTGAAGCACATCATGCCCTGCCCGGGCACAGGACGAACAGCCGCTCACGAGGAAGACGACTGGGGCGGCTTCATCTTAGCCCGTGAGGAGGAGCCCTGTCCTCCCTTGAACTTCTTGAAGGTGGGTCGCTGAGAAGACCCACCTCCTCCACCAAAGGTCCTCTTCTGGCCCCCACCTGGGGCCGCAGGAACCCCTGAACCACCCGGGTTTTGCTTATCCCGGGAGAGCTCCAACTCGAGCTCCATGCCCTTCGCCTGCTCCACCACGGAGCAGAAGTCACGAGGGACAGTCGCCCCCATGACAACCCTGAACTCCTGGTTGAGGCCCCTACGGAACCTCCTTGCCTTCTCCCGATCGTCAGCTGCCACAGCCGGCACGAAGCGCACCACGCTGTTGAACTCCACCTCATACTCTGCCACCGACCTCTTTCCCTGGGAAAGAGTCGTCAGAGTATGCTCCATCCGCTCAAGGAAAGACTCTGGGTAGAACTTGGCTCGAAAGCGAGCCACAAAGTCCTCCCAGGTGACTGGACCAATATCGGGGGCTCTAGCAGCCAGAACCCCCTCCCACCAGATATCGCCTGGCCTTCAAATTAAAGGCCACAAACGAGCCTCCTCCGACCGAGGCCAACTCTAGGACCTCAAACTGCCTCTCCATGTACTGCAGCCAATCTGCGGATTGGATCGGCATTCCCGCTCCGTCAAAAGTGTCAAGACGGAGGGACATCCACTCCCGGAGACTCATCCTCGGCCCCAGACAATGGGGCAACAAGCGGGGCCACCGCTGCAGGGGATGCACCATAGCAGGTGCTGCCCGCAACTGATGCCGCAGCTCCTGAATATCCCTCTGCATAGCCTGAACTAAATCCTCATTGTCGACGGGTACCTCCGCCGATCAGGCCGCTGAAGCTCGCCCCGAGCCGCCCATGAGCATTGAGCAAAACGCTACCCTCAAGAACAGACTCAGCTCCTCGAGAACCTCGCCCCTGGCCTCCACGGCCACAGCGACCACGGCCTCTACCTCTCGGCATGGCTGCTACAGACAGACAACCGTCCGATCACATAAATATAAGCACAACATCATATAATCAAGAACACATAGTCTTAATATTCATTAAATAATCAAGCGCAATGCAATGATGAACCACAACCCCAACCTACTTGTGCAACCAAGTGTGTCAAATTTTAGATTAGTTATACCACTTTTGCAAGTTTTAATGTTACTATCCTATAACAAAGTTTTAGTTAGAACCTAAGCCATGTTTCTAAGTTATTCCACATCATATTTTAGTTGTAACCTAAGGTATGACACTAAAAATACACATTCCAAGGACCTACAGCCCGCTCTGATACCAATTGTAACACCCCGGCATTTATTATGCCTGAATGCTACCAAACATAAGCTAAACAACATCTAAATACCACAATTAAACATAAATTCTAGCAAAGGCGCACATGCTAAAAACCGAAATTTCGGCAGCATCTCCTTTGTTTTAACATGAAACGAAGGAACAACAATAATATAGCAATATAAGGATATGAGAGACAACTAAAACAGCAATAATTAACGACTTAGCAACAATAAAAGTCTAGTTTCAAACACATAATGTCTCCAAGTGTCAATGAACAATAAAACTCTCATATAGCAAAGCTAAGCCTTAAAGCAATAATCATCACACGCAATTTATTATCAAAACTAATAGAATGACTTGTGGAATCAAAAATGGGTGAGTGAAGCTACGTGCGGACGTGTGACTATTTCCCTTCCCCTCATGCCGTTCTCATGGTACATAAAACAACAAGAAAACACAAGCGTGAGTTCAAAACTCAGCAAGCATATTGCAATGAATACAACAAGAGCAATTACATGGCAATAATAACTCTTATCATGTAAACCATCTCATCCATAATCACATAACATTTTCATCCTCAATATGTATGCAATGCGATGCTATGCTCATGTCTCCTTGGAAACTCATACCGGTATGGTTGAGTACACACCCGTCGGTGTGCACCCTCTCCCCCCCTTCCATCCCGAAGATGGAGGGTGCCTACTCCTCGCTTCCGTTCACCGCGGTGAATGGAATCACGATGTAGGACTTACTCATTGGCTCTCCGGATTAGTCATAACTTTCTCACCGACTTTCCCGGATTAGTTATGACTTTCTCACCGCCCGGGCCATATAACATGCCATGTATGCAAATATGCCAACATCATAATAAACTTGTACATTAACACATGGCATCATAGCATACTCATCATATCAAAGGAAATCATCAAAGCATGGCAAGTGATCATGTCATGTAATCAAGTTCATCTAGTCTCAACTAGCAACCTACAAACCGCTTATCCATTACAATGCACTTGCCTCAACCACGGGCAACGGATTGGCGGGAAGTAGAAGGCACTCCCAGGGTCGCACCACCTGCACATAGGTACCACACACTCACAATCATGTCCACAAAACAGTACGCAAACCCTCATCTACCCCGACATTGCCAACTACTCGCAAAACCTAAAAAACAGAGGTTCTGTCACGTCGGGACAGCAGCCTTGCAAAAGGCATAACTTGAGTTCTGGGACTCCGAATCAATTAAATGAGTACATCCTCGCGTAGCTTAGGAAATTTCTCAACTTTTTCTAGTTATAGGGAAAGACTGATTCGGACTCTAAAGTTGTTTAATCTACAAAATATCGTGATCTGTTCCAATCACGTCTCAGATTTTAACACGCTCGGTAAAACAGCCATAACTTTCAAACGGCTGGGCCGAATTTAATGTTCTTTATATCCACGGAAATATATTGAAATTATATACAACTTCTTCAACATCTATACGGACAGATTCAGAATCTAAATTGACGAAAACTCCAACCCTAGGTCGACTGCTCATGCTGTCCCAAAACAAAAACGTGGCAACATCTAGATCTAATCCAATTTACTCAATTCCAGCACCACCAATTGATCTAACAACTTGATAAACACCATTAGAACAGTACCGAGCCCAACCCCAAGGAATCCCATGGCCATACCTTCGCTCGACGATCGAAATCCCAACGAAACTCCTCCCGGATCGCTCCTCGCTCCACGCTTCTCGCTCCAATGGATGGATCCACGAGGTGCAGGGGTGGGGAGGCCACCCTAGGGAAGCAAGGGGGTGGAGGAGAGGTGGTGGAGAGGTGGAGAGGTGCAAGGGGGGGCGCACGGCACAAAGGGGAGAGGGGGAGGGATGTGGTGCGGCTAGGGCACCAAGGAGGTGGGGGGCGCACAAACCAGGTGGGGGCAGCAAGGGGCAGGGGGAGGCCTTTAACCAGCCCCCACACCTAATCCTAATCCTAAATGGATTCCCACTCCATCCCACCAAAGCCCACAACCCCCACTTTTAGGCCCAAACTCCCCCGGGAAGGCCCAAAACCCCGGAAACGGCCCGGAAATGACCCGGAAACGGTATTAACCTCCATACCCTATGGTTTTAACCTTATTTCCACATCTCATACTGTTTTTGACCTTATCATGCACGTTAAATAAGGTTACGACACTCCGTGGTGTCACACCCCCCTTGGCCCAACAGTGGTCCACCTTCGGCCCACAACTCCCCCCTAAGGCCCAACTACCTCCCGCTAGGCCCAAAGTCCCAAAAATGGCCCGGAAACGCATTAAAACTGCATAACGTAAAGTTTTTAGCCTTCATATTCACATCTTATAATGTTTTGACCTCAAATTTCATATTTTATAAGATTACGACCTTCCGTAGTGTCACACCTACATCGTGATTCCATCCACCGCGGTGTATGGAAGCGAGGAGTAGGCACCCTCCATCTTCGGGATGGAAGGGGGGAGAGGGTGCACACCGACGGGTGTGTACTCAACCATACCGGTATGAGTTTCCAGGAGACATGTGCATCGCATCGCATTGCATACATGATGATGATGATAATGATATGTGATTATGAATGAGATGATAGACATGATGTGAGTTGTGGTAGCCATGTAATTGTTCTTTTGTACCATTGCAATATACTTGCTGAGTGTTGAACTCACGCTTGTGCTTTCTTGTTGTTTTAGGTACCATGAGACCGGCATGCGGGGAAGGGAAATAGTCACACTTTTACACGTAGCTTCACTCATTTGTTCCCACAGTCATTCAATTGGGTCTTGATAATAAATTAAGTGTGATGCTTATTGATTTATGGTTTAGCTTTGCGATATGAGAGTCTTATTGTTCGTTTGGCTCATGGAGACATTGAATGCTTGGATTTAGACTTATATTGCTGTCGTGCCTTTAATTATTGCTATTTTAGATACCTCCTATATTGCCATTTATTGCTATGCTGTTGTTATTCCTTCAATTCATGTTAAAACAAAGGAGATGCTGCCGAAATTTTGGTTTTTTAGCATCCGTGCCTTTACTGCAATTTACTTGTATTTGTGGTATTTAGAGGTTGCTTAGTCTATATTCAGTAGCATTCGGGCATATTAAAACCGGGGTGTTACAGTTGGTATCAGAGCGGGCTGTAGGTCCTTGGAATGTGTATTTTTAGTGTCATGCTATAGGGTACAACTAAAATGTGATGTGGAATAAATTAGAAACATGGCTTAGGTTTTAATTAAAATTTTGTCATAGGATAGCAACATTAAAACTTGCAAAAGTGGTATAACTATCTAAAATTTGACACACAATGGATGCACAGTAGGAAAGGGTATGGGTATCGTTTCTTTACGCTTAAATGTTGTATTTAAGCTTTGATGTTGAATGCTTCATTTGATAATGCATGTTGCTATGTCAATGGGATAAATGATTGAATTGTTCTTGTTGTTGTGATAGAGTGGGGTTGTGGTGCCGAAGGGTTTCGGTCACCTCTTTTTGTTCATAGTAAGGGTGTGGTTTGACGGTGTGGCCGGTTAGCGCCATCACCGAAGAACTAACCCCTGTGGGAGAAGAGTGCTTATCCTTTCTGTCGAAGACCGGGTAGTTGGCTGGAGTCGAATAGAAGAGTTTGTGGTGGATTCTTTCAATTGCTCTTTACCGTTCTAACAGTCGGTCTTGGTTGGTTTTCTTGGTTTTAGTTGATTGAAACCAATAGAAAAAAAAAGTGTTTGGTATTGGATTTTCGCGGATTGTTCCATATGCGGTGTGTGGTTTTGTCTTCCTTGGTTGAAGACGAAGAAGAAGAGTCTAGTGTTGCGCTTCTTTTGGTCGCCTTTCCAGCTTTGATGCTTAGTTTGTTGATTGCTTTATGGGGGAGAAGCATTCAATTTAATCATGTGTTTGTCTTTCCCCGAGGTCATGAGAGATATTGCGGCGTTATGCCAGACCTGGTTGTCAGGGCTGAAG
This sequence comes from Rhipidocladum racemiflorum, assembly GCA_036346355.1. Taxonomy (NCBI): domain Eukaryota; kingdom Viridiplantae; phylum Streptophyta; class Magnoliopsida; order Poales; family Poaceae; genus Rhipidocladum; species Rhipidocladum racemiflorum. The sequence goes on along the minus strand of CM070577.1, from coordinate 41,776,700 downwards.
TTATGTGGCTTTGTAGGAGTAAGTGGTGTGTGATTTCGTCATTTTACTGGTTTGAGAAATCATCTTTGAAAACCCTTCTTGTTTCGTGAAAGGTTGGGGTTTGGTGTTAAAGTTTTATTTGAAAAGGATTACTTGATCGCTTGGTTCCCTTTCGAAAAAATTGTCTTTCAACCATTTTCCTCTATGGGAGTCCTTGAGATTGAAAAGTGTTTTGGAGAATTCCTTTTGCATGACCAAGTTTGGGTTTGTCTCATTGCAATTTTGAGAGTCAAGTTTCCTTATGAATTTGGGATGAGTTTTAAAACTAAAATGCTGCAAACAAAGTAAGTAGTCTTTTGACAGAAATCATTAATGTTTAAAGTTTAAAACCCTGATGCATAGTTAGAATATTAAGATGATGTAAATTACTGATATTGTTAAAGAAACTTTGCTGGTTGTTAAAGATGCTTTAATTTTACATGTTAATAGAGAAATTTTATCGTGTTGACTAGTGATTTTAACTTGGAAGTTGATTAGAATTGCTATTTATGTTGTTGCAAACTACTAGTATATTTGGAAGTATCCAGTTGTGTCTATACAATGCTAGTATTGATATCAATTTAGAAGACATAAGACTTATTGTTAATGATGTTGTTAAGGGAAGTGTTAATGCTAGTATTCAATCTATTTTAAATAGTTGGAGTATGTTGCGTGGTGGTAATTTTGTTATAACCTATGTATAGGGTAGCTAAAGGTAATGTTGTTGATTGATGACTATGCAAATTATTGATATTGACGACTTAGTAGTAGTGGTAATTGCTTAGATTAATTGTTGAAAATCCTTGTTAAAAATGGAGGTTATTGTAACATGTTGTGATGGAGTGGACCATGGATAATTAACATGATGTAGGATTTTATTCTTGATGAATGTATATCCTAGAATCATACTCACGAATTTTATCTTGTAGAGATAACAGTTATGTGTTGAAGTCATTTATTGATTGAGTAAGTTTTGTTGTCGAGAAATTGACGTATGGATTGTATAAAATTGGTAGGTTGATCATGCTCAAGTATCTGTTGAAGTACCATGTTTGAAATAAAGAATACGTTGTTATATGATGTGTTGGTCTGTGGGGATCTTTATGAGGTAGTATTGGTTAGTTGTCTTTTGATAATCGTCATGAACTTTATTTATAAGTGTTGGGAAAGGTAACTAGAGGAAGATTGGTTATGTAGCTTTTGGTTGAATTATGATGGGCTTCTCGATGAGTAAATAGTGAATATTGAATGCTTAAATGTTAAGGATAGTGGAATACTAGATATGGTGGGTCTCATGTTGAGCTTGTGTATAAAACCTTTTGGTCTGGTTTAGTTGTTTGCTATCTTGGTTAAATGTTTTTGGTCGAGGTGTTCTTTATGTTGAGTTTCAGAGATTCCCTAAAACTCGTAGAAATTGGTGCCAATCTTTGGTTTTGGCGAATTTGTTTAGTTTGTGTTGTGAGTATGAGTTGACACCCAAAAGCCTTTGAGTGGATCGCGCTCTTTCGCGTTCTCACTGAATTACCTTTGGAATAAATGCTTAAAAGGAAGCATATGGTCATAATGGGTTGTGTTGGAAACTTTTGAGTTAAGCCCTTGATGTGTAACTCAATCTGGCTAGAGTTGGAGTTATTTGGAAAATATGTCTGGTGTGCGGATGCTTCACAAGGCTGGATTTTTATGAATGTTTCATAAGTGATTTTGTTAGTGAAGTGTTCCCTTTTGAAATGAATTTCCCTTTCTCTTTGAGAAAATTTGTGGTGGTTGTGTGTGCAGATGTTTGACTTTGGAGCCGATGTTCTTTTCCAAATGTTGATTGTGGATAAAATGCGAAGTTTTACAAAGTCTAGTTTTTCAATTGACGTGGGTTCTTTTACGACGTGGTGTTTCCCTGTTATTGGTGTTGCCGTCATAGTTTATATGAATTAGCGCAATCATCGATGTTATTTGTGTTTTAATCATGTGATACCGAGGAAGATGTCTTTTGGTGAATGGCTTTTCGGTATTGTTGTAACATGATGAATGAATGGTGAAAAAGAACAATGACAACGTTTATGTACAACTAAACATTAAAGAGTCGATGAGCCAGGTCGGTGAGAAAGTCATATATGGATATATGACTAATCCGGAGTGCTCTTGAAAAGTGTGCATGCATGTCATGAATCGAGATGTCCATTTCTTTCTAGTATGAAAAGAAAGAATGAAGAATTTCTGGTATTTTGGTTGTGATGTAGGGGATTTATGCTTCCTTTGTGATTTGGCTTGGATGTTGCCGAATTCTTTCCAAAATGGTTGTTAACGCTTTGGTTTGGTAAGGTTTTACGATCCTAGCTTGGGGCTAGGTGTCGAACCTTAATGGAATAAGGGTGGATTATGATGGAGGTTGTCGATGTCGTGGTTCAAATTTTTTTTTGTTGAGAATATCGTTTGGTGATTGGTAAATGTTATAGAAATTGTGATATAAAAAGGTTCTATCGTGAGCATTGTCTTGGCTAGTTGTCTTTGGGTGTGAGGTATGCCTGGGAGAAGATAGAATGAAATTATAATGTAGTTTGTGATTGGAAAGGAAAATTTTGCCAAGTGAGCAAATTCTTTCGAGGACATTAGTGGATTAAGGTTGTTCTGTGAAAAAGATCAACTAATTGGAAAGGAGGAGATCGTGTGTAATTAATTCTTTGGGGGTTCAAGTTTGGAACCTTAGCTGACCGTTCAAATACTAATGGTGAAAAAGGTTAAATGCTTGTTAAATGGATGTCTCCCACGACGATTGTGTCATCTTGCGCTTGATGAATCATGATAGAGTGGTAGAAAGAGGAGATTTGACCTCTACTGAGTTTAGAAATTAATACCCTCTTCTGTTGAGTAGAATAATCGAGTAAGAAGTTTAGTGTGTTGCAGTGATAAAGGAAAATCTAGTCTGAGTTTTGTCAAATCAATTATGAATATAGTGGTATGAGATATCTGGTTCAGGAAATTCCTTGTAATCCAGATTGCTAGGAATTATTTTGTCCTTTGCAAATTTTAGTAGAAATTGAAGTGAACGAGGAATCGTGAGAGGTTGCATTTGGTTGAGCTAAGTCAAGTCACTCTTGTCAATAGATGGATTTGGAGACTTGGTTTATCGTTGCTTCGGTTTGAGACCCTTGTGGACCTTGTTTTGCGTAGTGGCGTGTCTTGGATTCGAGATCGAATCCTGTTGAAGGGGGGAGAATGTGACACTACAGGATGTCAAAATATTATAAAATGAGAAATCGGAGGTTAAAACTTTACATTATGCAGTTTAATAGCAGTTCTGGGCCGATTTCGGGAGTTTGGGCCTCTCCGGGGGAGTTTGGGCCTAAGGGGATGAGTCGTGGGCCTTGGTGGGAGGGAGGGACCAGGTTGGGCTGCCTTGTGCGCCCCCCTAGCCCTCTTGGGCGCCACCCCCCTAGCCTTAGGGTTTCCCCTCCCTTCCACCTCCTAGCCGCCACCCCCATGCACCTCTCCTCTCCCCATTGCGCCACCACCCCCTCCACCACCTATCCACCTCCCTTGCTTCCCCTAGGGGAGTTCTCCACCTCACCAACCCGAAGATCCATCCATTGGAGCGCTCCACGATGAGGAGATCCGGTGGATTTGGAGCGAGGAAGGAGGTCGCGCGAACCGGGAGGAGATCCGTTGGGTTTTCGTTCGTCGGGCGAAGGTATGGCCACGGGGATCCTTGGGGTTGGTCTAGGATTTGTTCTAAGGGTTAATATCATGTTTTCAGATCAATTGGTGGTGCTGTAACTGGGTAGATTAGATGAAATCTAGAGTTTGCCACGTTCTCTGTTTCGGGCAGCATGAGCAGTCGACCTAGGGTTTCGGTTTTCGCCAATTTAGATTCGTAATTTGGTCATCCGCCTGTTGAAGAAGTTGGAGGTAACTTCAATACCTTTCAGTGGGTATAAAGAACGTCCAATTCCACCCATCCGTTTGAAAGTTATGCTCTTTTTACCGAACCTATTAAAAACTGTGACGTGATTGGAACAAATCACGGTATTCTGTAGATTAAACCACTTTAGAGTCCGAATCAGTCTTTCGATATACTTAGAAAAAGTTAGGAAATTTCCTAAGCTACGCGAGGATGTACTCGTTTAATCGATTCGGGGTCTTAGAACCCGAGTTATGCTCGTTGCAAGTCTGCAGTCCCGGCGGGACAGAACCTCTGTTTTTGGATTGTGCGAGTAGTTTGCGAAGTCGAGGTAGAAGAGTGTTTGCGTATTGTTTTGTGGGCATGATTTTGAGTGTGTGGTGCCTATGTGCAGGTGGTGTGACCCCGGGGGTGCCCTCTACTTCTCGCCAATCCGTCGCCCGTGGTTGAGGCAAGTGTATTGGAATGGGTAGCGGGTTGTAGTTTGCTAGATTGGTTGGGATTGAAATTGAATATATGATATGTTCACATGCCATGCTTTAATGATTGCCATTGATATGATGAATATGCTTATTAAGTTATGATGCCATGTGTTAATGTACAAGTTAGTTATGATGTTGGCATGTTTGCATACATGGCATGATACATGGCCCGGGCGGTGAGAAAGTCATAACTAGTCCGGGGAAGGTCGGTGAGAAAGTTATGACTATTCCGGAGAGCCAATGAGTAAGTCCTACATCGTGATTCCATCCACTGCGGTGTGTGGAAGCGAGGAGTAGGCACCCTCCATCTTCGGGATGGAAGGGGGGAGAGGGTGCACGCCGACGGGTGTGTACTCAACCATACCGGTATGAGTTTCCAAGGAGACATGAGCATAGCATCGCATTGCATACATAATGATGATGATAATGATATGTGATCATGAATGAGATGATTTACATGATGTTATTCGTTATAGCCATGTATAAGATTACGACCTTCCGTAGTGTCACACCTACATCGTGATTCCGTAGTGTCACACCTACATCGTGATTCCATCCACCGCGGTGTATGGAAGCGAGGAGTAGGCACCCTCCATCTTCGGGATGGAAGCGGGGAGAGGGTGCACACCGACGGGTGTGTACTCATCCATACCGGTATGAGTTTCCAGGAGAAATGTGCATCGCATCGCATTGCATACATGATGATGATGATGATGATATGTGATCATGAATGAGATGATTGACATGATGTCAGTTGTGGTAGCCATGTAATTGTTCTTTTGTACCATTGTAATATATTTGCTGAGTGTTGAACTCACGCTTGTGCTTTCTTGTTGTTTTAGGTACCCTGAGACCGGCATGCGGGGAAGGGAAATAGTCACACTTTTACACGTAGCTTCACTCATTTGTTCCCACAGTCATTCAATTGGGTCTTGATAATAAATTAAGTGTGATGCTTATTGATTTATGGTTTAGCTTTGCGATATGAGAGTCTTATTGTTCGTTTGGCTCATGGAGACATTGAATGCTTGGATTTAGACTTATATTGCTGTCGTGCATTTAATTATTGTTATTTTAGATGCCTCCTATATTGCCATTTATTGCTATGCTGTTGTTGTTCCTTCAATTCATGTTAAAACAAAGGAGATGCTGCCGAAATTTCAGTTTTTTAGCATTCGTGCCTTTGCTGTAATTTACTTGTATTTGTGGTATTTAGAGGTTGCTTAGTCTATATTTGGTAGCATTCGGGCATATTAAATGCCGGGGTGTTACACCCACACCACCACGACAGTACCGAAGACTAGACATCTCAAATTAATCATCTAGGTTTGTCCCATTCCAGACTTGTGGCTGTATGTTAGACTTAGTTCAAATTCTTGTAAGGTTAAGTCCTTAAAGTGACCAAGGCAAGACTACCCAAGAATTCACAATTGTCCAAATCAGCAAAAACCAAATATGACCTCCCATGTGCCACTTCTAGCCCACCAGAAACAATCTTACCACTTGCCTCAGTCTAAATCATTTTATCACCCAGTTGATTACCATGCTCCACGTGCCATCAACATCATCAAAAACACATGTCGCAATTCCAAAAACATGTTTCATCTATCATTAAGTCAAGATTAATTTCTGGCATTCAAAATTATATCAATAACACGATTGCACGGCTAAGTAGGCTAATCTCGATCTAGTTAACCCATGTTGACAAGTATTAATGTCTAACTAATACTCCATAATCTAGGGTGAAAAATGATTCATGGCATACAATTACTATAAGCAAGGTGGCATACGTCAAATTGGTCGTATAACTATTTTCTGAATTATTTGAAAGCATTTTTAATTAAACTAGCACGAAATAATTCAAATCAAAATAATTTCCAAAAGTGGGATCAATATGGTCAAAGCATAACTTGCCTTATAAAAGGTCCTGTTCCTGGTCTTGGACTTGTTCCTGGGTCAAAACCTCTCCTTCGAAACCTTCAGGCAATTCAACGTCTACGCAAATTGGATAAATAAACAATAAATAGAGAAAAACACATATCTAAAAATTAAATAAAATTCAGCATTAAATAGAACTCAATTTTACAAAAAATTTGAAACTGGAATCACCTCACTAGGAGTTAAAACGCAAAAGTTATAGTCTTTTGAAGTTTAAAAATCAATTAAAAAGAATAAACCGAATTATCCGATTTATTTTTCTATTAAAGAATCAGAATTATGACGTCAGCTGACGTCAGCATCGAAATTGAATTTTGGTGGAATTATTTTTCTAAAGGAAAATCGAATTATTGCCCAATGCTTGCGTTATCCGGTCTAGAGACCCATTCCACGGTCCAACTCGGTCCACTGTGGACCCGGTGCACGGAACAATGCAGAGACTGACAGGTGGGACCGATTTGATGACATCACTACTGACATCATCACGTGGAGTGGCTGGCGAACCTGACAGGTGGGTCCCACCATGATGTCATCGCTGACATTATGCACACGCTACATAGCCACTGACATGCGAGCCCCGTGGTTGACGTCAGGGGTGACGTTAGCGGCGACCGGCAGCTCGGTGCTGGCGCCTCGATTCCCATGCGTGATGTGGCTTGCACGGATTGGCTCAGCGCTGTGCCATCTCGTCCGTCCAACTTAAAATCAACAGCCGAGATTCAATCGGGTGCATCGCGTTTTGGGGCGACGTGGCATGACCCGGCGGCTTACGCGTGGCAGTATCTAGACCGTACATTGCAAATCGAATAGCTACGAATAGATCTGGTGCTAACACGTGATCCGAATCCAACCGTACGATCTGGATCTAACGGCTGAGATCTAATCTAGCACAGTGCAGTGCAAATCTACGTGGCTTTCTCTCGCCCGTATGATCTAAATCTAATGGCTACAAATAGATCTAAACAGTAATACTAGATCTAATCCGAACCGTACGATCTGAATCCTATGGTTGAGATCTATTCTAGAGATTGCACGGAGATGGCGACGTGGACGAACCTGGGCTCTCAGATCTCGATCGGACGGTCGATGAAGCTCGGGACTTCGGTGATGTAGTGGCGAGGCTGGCTGGCCAGGGTTAAGGACGACGACCACCCGCGTGGCATTTGGATGCATTCCCAGTGAAGTGAAAGATCCTCATAGGTGCGCCTTGACGTGGGGGTTCCAGATCCAGGCTCCGACGCGGTAGAGAACGGTGAACGACGCCGGAAGGGACGAGGAAACTTAGCGGTGCTTCACGAATTTCGGTGAGCAATCGGCGTCTACTGGCGGTAGCTAGGGCTAGGGCGCTTAGGGCAAAATGCTCAATGTGCAAAGGCGATCCTTGGGAACGTCCCACGCTTTAAATGCCGGTCTCGACGTTCGGGTTCGGCGCGGAAATCACGTCCAGGCCGGTACAGGCGGCGGAATCCAGCTCGCGCACGGAAAGGCTGACGTGGCGCAATCTCGACCGCCCACGCGAACGCGATCAGCGGTCTCGATCGATCGACATGATTGGCTCTGAACCGTAATCGATCGGGCGACGTGGCGCAATCTCGGCTGTTGGATCCAAATCCAACGGTCGGAGCGAGTTAGGGTTAGGGTTACCCGGGTCGGGTCTTAGTGGGTTCGCGGGTCGGTTGCGGGGTAACGGGTCGGGTCCACATGGCTAGACCCTTTAGGGTTTTCTGAAATTCCTTTTTTTATTTTTATTATTTAAAATAATTTCAAAAATTCAATTAAATCGAGAAAAATAGCAAAAGACTCGGAAAAATTCCAAGAAAATTCTAGAAAATATTTTGGAACATTTTGGACTGAAATAAAATATTTCCAACAAAAATTTTTTAAAATTTTTTTAAATATTTAAATAACTCAAGAAAGGAATTAATTCAAATTAAATCCAAATAAAGTTCAGAAAATTCCAAAAATTCAAATAACTCAATAAATTCAATAAAAGCAAAAAATTTAGGATGTTACAAATATCCTACATAGTTTCTCAACTTCTAGTGAGGTCCTATGGTGGTACGCTGTGGTGGAGAGATTGGCACGTATACAGCACAGCCAAATTTTCGTAGAAGGAAAATGCTTAATTCACTTCACACACTATCTTCAATGGGGAAATTTCATGATGTGCAGTTGGTCTAAGTTGAGTTAATACCATAGCATGCAGCACTGTGTGGCCCCAACAGCTGGTGGGTAGCCTTCTATCTTGCAAGAGTGGCTAAGCAATAAATTTTATTCCCTTAATTAATGACTCTGCAAATGCCATTTTGAGTATGGACATGGGGTATAGAATGCTCTACATTAATGCCCAGATCCATACAATAATCATTAAATGCTTTTGAGATAACTCACTAGCATTGTCCATTCGAATAAACTTGATCCTTTCTTCTGGAAATGAGGCTCTTAACTTAATTATTTGGACAATTAATTTTGCAAAGGCATAGTTCCTAGTAGATAAAAGACATACATAGGACCAATTGGTAGCATCATTGTAACACCCCGGCATTTAATATGCCTGAATGTTACCAAACATAAGCTAAACAACATCTAAATACCACATTTAACATAAAATTTCAGCAAAGGCGCATAGGCTAAAAACCGAGATTTCGGCAGCACCTCCTTTGTTTTATCATGAATTTAAGGAGCAACAACAATATAGCATTATATGGCAATAAGGGAAACATCTAAAACAGCAATAAATAGAGTCTTAACGACAATAAAAGACTAACATTAAGCACTTAAAGTTCCAAGTGTCAAACGAACAATAAAACTCTCATTAACCAAGCTAAGCCTTAATTTAATGACCATCACACGCAATTTATTATCAAACTAAAAGAATTGACTTGGGGAAACATTAAGGTGAAGCAACGTGTGGGCGTGTGTCTATTCCTCTTTCCCGCATGCCGTTCTCATGGTACCTAAAACAATAAGAAAACACAAGCGTGAGTTCGAAACTCAAAGAAGCATATTGCAATGGACAACAAGAACAACAATATGGCAATAGCATCTCCCTTCATGTAAATCATCTTATTCATAAACACTTAACATTGTCATCATCAATATGTATGAGATGTAATGCAATGCTCATGTCTCCTTGGAAACTCATACCGGTATGGTTGACTACACACCCGTCGGTGTGCACCCTCTCCCCCCTTCCATCCCGAAGATGGAGGGTGCCTACTCCTCGCTTCCACAACCCACGGTAGATGGAATCACGATGTAGGACTTACTCTATTGGCTCTCCGGATTAGTCATAACTTTCTCACCGACCTTCCCGGATTAGTTAATGACTTTCTCACCGCCCGGGCCATGTAACATGTCATGTATGCAAGCATGCCAACAATATATAAAACACATATATTAACACATGGCATCATAACATCTTAAACATGCTCATAATTTCATAGCAATCATTAAAACATGGCAAGTGGACATATATCATGTAGACAATTCCATCTAATTTCAACATGCAACCTACAACTCGCTATCCATCACAACACACTTGCCTCAACCACGTGCAACGGATTGGCGGGAAGAAGAGGGCACTCCCGGGGTCACACCACCTGCACATAGGCATCACACACTCACAATCATAACCTCAAAACAGTACGCAAACCCCCATCTAACCCGACATTGCCAACTACTCGCAAAACCTAAAAACAGAGGTTCTGTCCCGTCGGGACAGCAGCCTTGCAAATGTCATAACTTGGGCTCTGGGACTCCGAATCAATCAAACAAGTACATCCTCGCGTAGCTTAGGAAATTTCCCAACTTTCTCTAGGTATAAGGAAAGATTGATTCGGCCTCTAAAGTTGTTTAATCTACAGATTACCGAGATCTGTTCCAATCGCATCACAGATTTTAATACGCTCGGTAAAACAGTCATAACTTTCAAACGTCTGGGCGGAATTTAACGTTCTTTATATGCACGGAAAGATAATAAAATTATCTACAACTTCTTAAAAGTCCGTATAGTCAGATTCGAATTATAATTTGGCGAAAACAGGAACCCTAGGTCGACTGCTCATGCTGTCCCAAAACAGAAACGTGGCAACGTCTAGATCTAACCCAAATTACTCCAATCCAGCACCACCAATTATCTAAAAACTTGAAAATCACCTTACGGACAGTACCAAGATCAATCCCAGGGAACCCCATGATCATACCTTTGCCCGACGAACGAAAACCCCAATCAATCTCCTCGCGGATCGCTCCTCGCTCCTCGCTCCACGGGATGATTCCACGAGGTGCAGGGGTGGGGTGGCCACCCTAGGGCAGCAAGGGGTGGAGGAGAGGTGGTGTGGAGGTGGAGAGGTGGAGGGGTGGGGCGCACGGCTAGGGGGGAGGAGAGGGGCGCAAGAGGGGATGTGGGGGTGCAATTGGGGGGAGGTGGGGCGCAAGGAGGGGTGGGGGCGCACATAAAGGGCAGGGGGAGCCCTCCCACCAGCCCACAACACGGACTCCGTGTCCGAGAAGGTTTCCTAAACCATCCCACCAAAGCCCACAACCCCTCTTTAAGGCCCAAAAACCCCCGGAAAGGCCCAAAACCCCGGAAACGGCCCGGAAACGTTAAAAACCTCCAATCCCTATGGTTTTAACCTTATTACCACATCTCATACCATTTTTGACCAAATCATGCACATTAATTAAGGTTACGACACTCCGTGGTGTCACAATCATCTTATCTATACCATAAAATATTTGAAAAAGGGGCCCAACAGGGGCTGAATGGGTCCACAGATATCACCATAAATTTTCTACAGGAAATTCAGTTATTCTTCCCTAACCTTTAGGTAAGAAGCTATAAACTTTCCTATAGCACAAACAGGGCATAAGAAATCTTCATGTATAGGAAAGTCTTTATGTTATGGCCAGCAGAATTATTAATTATTTTATGAAAGTCTTTATGCTATGGCCAGTAGAATTATTAATTATTTTCTCATAATATTCAACTCAGGATAACCCAGTCGATCTGCTCGATCTTAAATTTTCTGTGTTCTCATCGCAACATAAACTTCAGGTTTTATGTGTGCATAGTATAACCCGGAGGGAGTTTTCAACCACATATTTATTACACCCATTAATCTTAGCCATGAGTAGGTATTCTGTACCATCCTATTTCTTTGTCAGCATATGGAAACCATTCAAACCAATGTCTTTAAAACTTAAGTGAGTATGACTGGACTCAAGGTACAATATTGCATTCTTCTAGTACCCACTATAAGTGCATCGCTTCTGACGATAGTCATAATATTTTCAAATCACTTAGTGTGGTATAACTGTCTTCTAGACATATTTCTTTCCTCATCATTGAAATATACTTTATTTCTATATTAAAAGTATGACTTAATAATCAGGAAACTGTTGCATAAGGAATAAATTGTAGAATATAGAACGAGCATAACACAATTAATCAAATATCTGGGAAATAGGCATTTATTCAATTTTAAATGATAATCGCTCAATAGGAATGTAGACCAAATGTTCACTCAAGAACTAGGGCTAAACTGATGAGGAGACTTATAAGGAATATGTGACATCGATTAGAAAAGTGAAGGAATACTTATGAGACTAATCTAGGTCTCCATAAGAGTCGTATACATCCTTTTGGGACTTCTCAAACTCAATAATTTTAAAGACCATGTCATCATACTTTTCAGCATCCGTGTCAACAACAGATCGTACAGTGAAGTATGACATAACATTATTTACCCAAATCTTATTGACTTTTCTAATGGATTTTGTGTAAAGGTCTACCACATGCTTTGGGGTGCGATAGTTGCACGACCAATGGCCAGTGCATCCATAGCTGAAACAGGGTTATGCAGAGGTTTACAGCCTTGTTAGCTAAGTCTTGCTTCTGGATGCCCCTGGCCCTTTATCTTTACTTTTCCTTTCCACTATGGATTGCCTCCTCCCCTATCTAGATATGACATTCTTCTATTTATCCCATTTATTCATTTAGCCCTTTCTGCGGCCTTTGCTTTTGGTAACCTACTGAGCATTCGCACGTGCTTCAGGCATTACATGACTCCCATTAGGAAGTACGTGATGATTCTCCACCTGGAGTTCATCACGCTTTTCTGCTTATATCAAAATACATGTAAGCTCGGAGTACTTCTGGTACTTGGCATGACGATACTATTATAGCAACATCCTCATATTGCGGTGGAAGGTGCAAAATATCTTGTCGGTCATTTTAGCATTAGTAACTTTTTGGTTACATAATATTAATTCAATGACAAGCTTGTGCATGGAAAAGTTATATGTTGCCACAGCCTTTAAATTCCTGAGTGCGGGAAAGTCCGTTCGTGTTGTGATTCTGGCAACAGAATGGATCTTCGGTAGTTGTGAGACCCCGGATTAGCTATCCGAAATCTCCTGTGTATTTCTGTACTAGTCCCAGATCAGTAGCTAGTACACACAGTCAACAATGATACATCATTGCCGAACATAACAAAATTGTAACATAACTATAAAGTATTAGCCACATGGCTACTTATTACAACACTCGGTCACACAACCAAAGCCACAGCAGCGGAAACAAAATGACAAGAAGCGAAACCCAACGCACACCACAGGCGACGACAAGACACGCGACTAGTTTTCTTGGCGATCTTCCTCGAACTCCTCGGCGTAGAACTCACCGTCTTCAACGGCATCCTGATAGTTCTCTGAGGACAACAGTTTATGTAGCACATGAGTACAAAAGTACTCAGCAAGTCTGGGAAATTATGCACATGTGGGGCTTTCTAAGGAAGGCTTAATATGGTTCTTTTGCATAAAGCCAAGTTTCATCAAACCATACTTATTAATAAGGTTCACAAAGCATATTTTGGCAATTCTTTTTAATAATTGAATTATGTAATATTTCAGTGAAGGTTCTATCCACCATCACTAGTATAAGGGCTCTATCCGCCACAATTTAAAAGATCAAGATTTTCCACACATGACTCTATCCGTCATGACATAAAAACAGGTTCTATCTACCTGGTTGGCTCAATCCGCCAATTAAACATCCGAGAGTTCTAATCACTCCCGAATCCCAAAAACATCATTTATTTTCAAAACCAAAACCAAAGTCTACCAGTATGAAAGCATTCTTTGCTTTTCCCTTGACCATAGGCACGGTTATTCGAATAGTTTTAACTCTGTAGAGGTGTACAGCTTTATCCACAAGACATGATATTCTCTTGATGCCAAGCAATTAGCACACTTCCTTTGGTATGCCTGCCGAGAAATCATGACAAGGCATTTACAATGTATACGCCTAACCCGACTCACCCGCTGAGGTTTCACCGTTGTTAGGGTTCTATCTACCCAGTACATAAGCCCCCTCTTGCGCCGTGTGGGGAGTACAAGTTGCCTCTAGCTGGCACCCACATTCCACCAACTGGCGAGTCTAAGTTAGGTTTCTACAAATTATTTAGCCAGGTCGTACCATTATAAACATATGGTAGTACGGTAATGCTTAGAATGGACAATCATAAGCGCCGGTCCTTAATCGACTTGGGGCGGTACTTGCACAATGGAAACTAGTGCTCAATCCGCACCCACCCGACATTCCAAACCGCCCAAGTCCAAATCCTTTTTCTTTTTCTTTTTATTTTGGAAAAACAGTACCAAATACTTTGTAATAAGTTCTAAATCACAATTTAAATCACAACTTTTGTATAATCCCACCCATGGGTCATTTTCATCAATTCGGGTACTAAGCATCTCTATCATTCTAACCAACAAAAGTCACAATATAAGGTATACATGACATAGCAAAGGGTCTGAGGGTTACAATTAAGCATGAGTATCAATAATCAACGAGGTAATCGCAATTGGGATTAACTAATCAGTTATATTTGACATACGATGGTAAAGATAGCGATGCATGTTTGTAAAGTATTGTAACACATTTGCAAACATGGAATCAAAATGCGTCAAGGGACTTGCCTTCTGTCGCAGCGAGGAGGTCGTACTCTTGAAGTCCGGCGGTGGGGTCGGCGGACTCGGCAGGATCCTCGGCTACACGCAAAACGGTACACAAAATAAATAACAATAAAAAAAATAAAATCCAAAAATTATAAAAGTTATACTGGCAGGAAGATATTGAATTTAGATGAATTTAGGAACTTGAACGGAGTCAATCGGAGTTCGGACGGACAAGTTATGAGCCTCCGAAGTTCGGAAAATCCTGAAAAATGCAAAACCGAGGAATATTCCAAGGTATCTTCTTTTTCCTGATTTTCTAATTTCTTTAGTCTCTTACAAGTGGGCCATGGCTGTCATTGAAAGTTGGAGCTTCTTCCCCAAATCATTGCCATGGCTAAAACAGAGGAGGAGGAAGGGCTCGCTGCGCACGGCGGCGGCGCGACGGGCCGCCATACGCTCTGGCCAGACGGCAGCTGCCCGACGGCACGGCAGCTGGTTGCCACGGCCGAGGCACGAAGGTGACGCCGCAGAACGCTGGCAGCAGCCGGCGCATGGCGGCGACGGCGCGGCAGGCACGAGGCAGTGACGCCGCGGCAACGCGAGCAATGCCGGCTCGGCCGCATGAGGCGACGCAGAGCCTGCCATCGCAGCAGGGCGCGCGTGCCGACCGGCATGGGCCACGGCAGGGGCTACCGGCAGCACGGCGAGGATCGGGCTGGCGCGGGGAAGCCGGCGGCAGGCACAGTAGGGTGGGGAAGTGACCGAGGCGGCGGCTCGGCCATCGCCACGCGACGACCCGGGCAAGTGATGGTAGGGCAGGGCGGCACCGGCAGACCGGTGGCGGCAGGCCGGCGACGGCACGGCAGAGCGGCGGCCACAGCAGTCACCCACGGTAGGAACAGAGGAGCACAAAATTTCCAACAAAATTGAAATTTCGCAAGAAAATTGAATAAGACAATATCATACAAATGATAGATCATCTAGACCATCACTAGAGAAGCCCAAGATTGCAAGGAATCGAACCCTAACTCACCGGAGACGAAGAAATCGGCGGAGAACGGCGGTTCGGCCGAAGCAACCAAAACCCAAAATTCGTCGCCAAAACTTCATGAATCCTAAAATTGATTGAGGGGTTATACTCTAGACCTCCACACACACACAAGGAAACAACTGGAGTGGAGATTGACCCACCGGAGAGGAAGATACGACAATGAACGCGAAGAACACGAAAATGGTGTCCCTTCATCGGTTTTCTCGATCTCCCGGTCGATTGGGTTGGAGAGGCAATGAATGGGGGTGTCCACGGGAAAGAGGACTCCACCATGAAGATTTGAGAGGTGGAATCGTGTGAAACGTATTGGAAACGGCCGAGTTAAGAGCAATTAAGCCAATTTCGGTTTTTGGTAGATTGAATCGTCTCCGGTGCGAATTAGGGCTGAAGATCATGGGGGATGGAAAGATTTCGTCGCTACGAATCGAACGGATCTGGCCGTTCACGAATTGGAGCATTATTGCAAGAGTTATGAGGGATTGATTGAAGGGTGGCAAGTATGGAAAGCAAGAACTCTTCTCTGGAAAGAACTGCACGATCCCAAGCTAGAAGATGAACATTGCTGCCATGTGTCACTCCGCGATTGGCCAAAACTTACGCGATTGACACGCCCTAGAGAAAAATTAGTAAAAATGGTCTAACAATTCCAGAAAAATTCCTAGAACCATTAGACAATATTTGGGACCCAATAAAATTGGTTCTGCGGATTTTGGATGAAATTTGGAGGTTAGACTATTCTGGAGCGAATAGCGGGCATTAAACGAAAGCCGCGCGAGATAAAATACCAGAGAGCCTCCAAAAATCTTGGGAAAAATCCCAAAAAAATTTTAGAATATTTGGGACCTAATGCAATAGGTTTTGGGATTTCTGGAGCATTTTCGAACTGAGGTGAAATTTAGGGTACAGACCGGAATCCGGGAATTTGATCTTTCGAACGGAGGAGAATTGAGTTCGGATTTTGGACGGATAGGGATGCCAGATTAAATTAAACACCAAGGAAAATCCAAACTTTTGAATTTAATTAATTTAAATTAGGTTTTTCTAGAAACCGAAATTGAGGATGTTACAGTAGTTATATATTTTCATTCAGGGAATTTGAAAATACTAGTTGGTCCTCTTCCATTAAAATATACGATCTTCAGGTCCATATGAAAATGGAGTCTCAGAAAGTGCAAGGTCGTAGACATGGCAGCTTAGGGAAGAGCAGGGGTACCAGCTTCAGACTAAAAAGAAATAGCTCTAAAAAGTCGAGCTGTCAAATTAATCTTAGTATTAATTGTCTGGGTAAGCTAATTGTTGCCATTCACGACAAGCTTAACAAATTCCCTCTATGCGATGTTCAACATTTTCTATTTTTGTTTATGCAAAATAACTTTTTCTACTTGTAAAATCATTATATTATATGCTCACTCTTTAATCAATAAATCTTGGTCTATATCTATTCAGTAGGTAATTATCTAAAAATTTTCAAAAATTTTCTAGCAATTCCATAGTTTTTTACTAATTATTTAAGAAATTATCAGAATTACTAAATAGCAGAAAAATAAATGTCAACATGAAATTATGCTAGGACAATAAATCAAGAAACACAAGGCTCCCAATATTCTGTGTAGAATTTTCCTAGCATTTTTCATGAATTTCTGTTGATTATCGCCGACCCGACCGCAAATCCGACCTCTCAGGTATTCAAAGACTAGTCCAGAACGCTGTTAGTGCAATACAGCCTCAACATTGGTAAATATCACAATCATACCACTCGATACTAATAAAGTACTTTAATTAGATAAACAAATCGTTGCTTGACCTTAGGGTCAAGTTACAAATATACGATTGCAGGCTAAACTTATTAAAAGAGAAATAATAGCAAATGAAAATAAGATAACATCGTGGCGCCATCCAAGATACCACAGTAACCTGACCGGGCTCGCTCCCTAAGTAGACGGTTCCTCTTGGAGCTCCTCCTCCAAAGCCGGTGTAGTCTCCTCTTCAACTAGTGTTGTATTATGCAAGGGTGAGTACTTGGTACTCAAAGAAGTCATGCATGTAATGCAAGCTAATATACTATATGCATGGCTTGATACAAAGGAATAGCTCAAGGTATATTTGCAAAGAAACAGATTTAACAAATAATATAAGTAGATTCGAAAGCGGAGAAACAAGTATATCATTAATAACTTTTCCAGGAGTTAAATAAACATCTTTCCCAATCCTAATCCATATTTCCATCAACATCATTATTAAACCAAACCCAACCTTTCAAATCCAAGTTGTTTTCAAGAAAGTCTAACCCTTGACTGTAATTCCCGAGCGATGTCCAATACCGCGGACACGGCTATTCGAATAGATTTTACACTCTGCAGAGGTTATGCACTTTACCCATAAGATACAGTCAAACACCACAAAGGCGAGTGTCCGTAACAAAGTCTTTCGGAAACTTCTAACCACACAAGTGGTCCTCTCCGGTGATTGCACACTAACCCTTCCCTTAGCGAAGGCGAAGTTCAGGCCAATCCACCGTTAGATGGGTACCTGGCCGCAGCCCCAGACGCCTCCGCATAACTACACAAAAGATATAGTTGACACCCAGAGGTCCCACTGGTACGTTATTAGCAACTTAATCAACTAGGTCCGTCCCATTACAGACATGTGGTTGCAAGATTGACTCAGTTCAAAGGCTTGCAAGGTTAAGTCCTTAAGGTGACCAGGGCAAGACTACCCGAAGAACCAACACAACGCTCCGGTGCCACACCGGCCCACCCGATCATTCTTGCCACATGCCCCTGGCCAAAAGCTATTTATCAAACCCCGCTTGATTACCATGCACCACGTGCCATCAACATCACAACACATGATACCTTTCCAAAACAGTTCAATATATCGTTAAGTCAATATTAACATTTGATTGTCCAAAATCATGTCATGAGCACGTAGCGTGCTCTAAGCAATATACTACAACGATCTAAACTCCCATGTTGGCAATTTAATAATGTCCAACTAGTAATCCACAACTAGGGTGACAAGGGGTCATGGCACATATTTAAATAATCAAGGTGTCATACAACAATTTGGCATTTATCTAATTTCCCATAATTAAGTAAAGCATTTTCTAATCAAACTAGCATGCAATAATTTCAACCAAATTAATTTGAAACTGGGATCAACATGGTCAAAGCACAACTTGCCTTCAAAAAGTACTTGTTCCTGGTCCTGAGCTGGCTCCTGGGTCAACACCTCTCCTTCGAAGCCTTCGGGCACTTCAACGTCTACTCGTAAAGCGTGCAAATAGCAATAAATAAATAAACAGTAGACAAAAAGTGTCCAAACATCCAAATAAAGTTCATAAACAGAGAGAGCATAATTTTATGAATTTTTAGAAACTGGAATCGTCGAATTCGGAGTTCAAATGCAAAAGATACAAGCATTTAGAGTTTAAAATAACCAATTAAATAATATTATAGAGAAAAAATTTGGCCCAAAAATTAAATAAAATTCATAATTAGGTAGATCTCAATTTTATACAAATTTAAAAATTTGAAACACTCAAATCGGAGTTAAAACGCAAAAGTTATAAGCGTTTGAAGTTTGAATCAAATTCTGAAATCAATTATTCAAATTAATAAATCATTTTCTTTTTCGGAAATTCATTTATTGCGTCAGCATGACACGTGTCAACCTCTGATTAGGCGGCTAACGCCACCACCCACGGCTCACCACGGCTCGGCTTAGTCCACCGTGGACCCGATCCACTCGCTCACGTGTCTCGACATGTGGGACCCTACGGTGACGCCATCGCCGACGTCGGGACTCAGCCGCGATCGCTACCGAGGTGGGACTCCATCGAGACGCCATTGCCGACGCCACCGCACGGCCGGGTGGCCGACAGGTGGACCCCATGACGCCGGGCGTGACGCCATGGTGCGGTTTAGCGCGCCACGACACGCTGCCGGCGTGTCGGCCACACGCGACGCGTATCGCGGCCACCGCCGGTCCAACTTCCTCCCACGTGGCGCAATCTCGCCCGTTGATTCGAAAATCAACGGCGCGGATTAGATCTAAGGTTTACGCGTTTGGAATAACGCGGTGAATTTGGGCCGTACGATCTAAATCGGACGGTCGAGATTGGATCTAGTGCGGTGCAACGCGTGCGACACGATTGGATCTAAGCCATTGGATCTAGATCCAACGGCCGAGAATAGATCTAGGATTTGCAACGGAAATATCGCACGGCGACGTGGCCGAACGTGGACCGTTGGATCTTGATCCAACGGTCCAGATCTAATCTGGAGGGTTCGGGTTTTGGGAACACGTGGCTTACTGTGGCCGTCCGATCTTGATCCGACGGTGCACGGAGCTCGCGGGCGGTGATGGCGTTGCGGCGGGGCTGGGTGGCCGGAGGCGATTTAAGACGAGCCCGACGGCGCTTGGGGGTGTCTCCGGCGAAGTGAGTTGACTCCACGGGTGCGGCTTGACCTGAAGACTCCGGATCTGGGCTCAACGGCGGCGGAGGACGGTGGACGACGGTGGGGCGAGGCAAGAACCGTGGCGGAGGAGGAAGCTAACTACGGCGAGCAATAGCGGGTCGACGGTGGTGGCTAGGGCTAGGGCACTTGGGGCAAACGACGCGGACGGCAAAGGCGAACCTCGGGCACGCATCCGGGCATTAAATACCGGCCCAGACACCGAGATCCCCGCGGAATCCGCGGCGGCTTGTGACGGGCGCGAGTCCGTCCCTGACACGGCGAGGGCGACAGACGCGCCACCGTTGGATCGAGATCCAACGGCCGCGCGAGTTCGGGCTCGGTCCGCTCGCGAGCCGGGTCGGGCCTCGGCCGAGCTGGGCTCGGGTGATGTGGCTCAATCGTGGCCGTTGGATCTCGATCCAACGGTCACGCGCGTTTGGGTTCAGCCGAGCGGGTTCGACCGGATCAACTGGCTCGGGTCGGACTCGAGTCTGACTCGGACTCGGGTCCGGTCGGATGAACAGTAAAACCAACTCGATTTTCCAGTGATTAAATAATCCAATTAATTCCCATAAATTTATTTAGTTCATTAAAAATAGTAAAAAACTCAGAAAAATTCCAGAAAAATTCTGGAAAATATTTTGGATCATTTTGGACTCAAATAAAATATTTCCAACAAAATTTTATTTGCAAAGTTAAATTCTTTAATTATTTCAAAATGGAATAAATTCAAATAAATTCCAAATAAATCCAAGTAAATTCCAGAAAATTCCAAAAATTCACCAAAGTGCCAAATCACACATGAATTTAAGAAAAGCAAATTTTCGGGGTATTACAATTACCAAGCAATTTTTAGAATTACTTAACAATAGAAAAATTAAATTCCAGCACATATCAACATGAAATAATGCTAATAAAAATAAAACCATAGCCAAAAATATTCTATATGTGTCATCCATAAATTTCCAAAATTTTCTAGCATTTTTCGCAATTTTTCAATGATGATTAAGCAATTTTCAGAATTACTTAATGATAGAAAATTAAAATTTCAGCACATAAAAATAGGGCATAATGCTAGAAAAGTAAATCTAGAGCTATGGAACTTCCATTATGAGCTAATACCAATTTCGCCAAATTTTTAGAACTCCATAAACCTAACAATCTAATTTTTAGGGTTTAATACAAATTTTCTGAATTTTTTTTACTCATTTTGGGTGGGCCGGCCTTTAGGCCAGGTGATCTTTTGGGCCCATGGCCCGATTGAGCCCATCAAAACCCGGTGGATACGGTTAAGAAAACCCTAGCCACCTCATGACCCACTGCTAAGGAAGCGGGCATTGGCGCCGCCGCCTCCATTGCTGATACGAAGGACACCAACACTACCTCCATTGCGGGTGTAACATCGTAGATTCTTTTTCAAGTGTCAGAATTATTTTGTTGGGAGTGTGGTTGACCTTTGTGGGATCTTCAGGGTTGGATGTTAGCTTCGCGGGAGTAAAAAAAATTCTAATTTTTTTCTCCTCACCTAACTTTTCCCCAACCTCTCATTTTCTTTTCTCCTCCACCTTTTCCCCTACCCGAAACCACTCCCTGCTCTCTCTCCCGTGCAACCTCCTCCCTCTCTCTTTCATGTGGGAGCAGCAGTAGGAAGTGGTAGCCCTCCTTCTACCCCAACCCCGGTGGCCCTCTGGTGGTGCACCGGCCAGCCTCGGCGGCGAGCTCCCTCCCCTTGCCAGCGCCCTCCTCCCAGCCGGCCAACCGAAGCTATCCCAGCAAATAGCATCTCTAGCATAAATGGGTATGAAATACTTGTAGGTTATATTATTTTAGTCATTTAGAGCACAAGAACTCCAAATTTGGTTTAGCCGTTTGGGAGATATGCTAATTTTAGTGTAGACTGTGCAGAATTGGAGTTAATGCAATTATTCTCTGTTCATTGCAAATCTGGGATTGATTGAGGTGTATCCAGCATGAATTGTTATGGGGTAATTGTATACTATCCTCTTGTGGTCATTTAGAGACTGAGTTCACTCAATTTGGATAAGAGGATCAAAAGTTATGATCATTTTCGCAACTACTGTCCGAGTTGCTTAAGTTGAAAAGTAGAACTGTTTTCGGGAGAGTTCGTTGATGTTTTAAGTAGTGTTGTGATTAATCGTTTGGTCAGTAATTTGTGTTTGTTATGATTTCTGTTTTCAGGGGGGAGTGGCCTCTTCTTCGCGCACCACTCGACTTCCCGCGGTTAAAGGCAAGTACGTCGGGTATTTGTTTGAAATGGTTACAAGTGTTTTGATGAGTGTTTTGATGTGTGGGATAAATGAATGAGTGCAGTGTCTAGAGATTTGGTTAGGAGATGTTTGGTGCAGTTGTTAGGATCGAACGGGTATAATTGCTATCTTAATGCCTATGATGGAAGTTTTAAGGAGCAATTAGTCCCAACTTGATCCTTCTCTGGAATGATCGAAAGTTCCGATCGTCAAATCGAAAGTTCCGATCAGTTGAAGCTGGAAGTTTCGACCGTGGGTTGAAAGTACCAACTAGCCCGAGTGTCTCCCTCTCTGGGAAGATCGGAAGTTCCGACCGGTTGGGGTTGGAAGTTCCGATCAGTTGGGTCGGATGTTCCGATCTGGGGACCGGAAGTTCTGATTTGACTTGAGTACATCCAGAAGTCCTGAATTTGTCGTGGCTCTTTTGTGATTGGTGCAAGTAAAGATTGTGTTCCAAACTTGTGATGATGGGGATGGATGAATGTTAGCAAATGGAAAGTAAGTTATTTAATTGCATTGCTTTATGAATTGTACAAAAGAGTATGTTTATGATAATGTGCATGCATGCTTATAAGCATGTATAACATAAATGTGGAGTTGAAATAGAATGAAACTGGTAGTTCATTCATATCAGTTGCATTTATGTATTCATAATGGAAGAGGTGACCCATGCTGATGTGGGCCTCTGTGCTCACACGTAGTGAGTACGAAAGCTAGTCCTACCTCGTAGTCCCACCCACAGAGATAGATGGGAGCGAGACAGTAAGAGTAGGTCCCTCCACGGGATGGAAGGGAATGAGAGGGTGCACATCGACGGACGTGCACTCGTTATACCGGTATAATTGATGAAAAGGTGCATGAGCATGAAAGCATACATCACTGCATTGCATGGCTGATGATTGATTATTGAGTAATGTGAAGAAAGGTTAAGATGTTGAGATGTGGACCCAATCAAAGATGAGTAATGATTGTGATATTACCGTTTTATCTGCTTGTTGAATTTAAATAAGAATTGTTGTTATGTTACTGCTTAAGAAATGCTATTTGACTGTGATTTTATCTCTTTGATGTGCTTTGCTGAGTCTTCGACTTACACTTTCTGTTTGTGTGGTTTTAGGTACTCAAAGCACTTCAAGCCGGGATGGGAATTAGCATCACCTGCACTCACCTTCTTGTCGTGGTAAAGGAACAATTTGGTTTAAAGTTCACAATGATATCTAGTGTGAGATCATTGTAATAAATGTGTAGTGGTTATTATGATTTCTGTGCTGTTAAGATTAATAGTTGCTAGAAGTTAACTCCTAGAATGTTTTTGTTTAAATCTGAGATGTGTATGTTTGTCTTGGATAATTGTTATCTACCTTGTCTGCTGAGTGGATGTCCACTTTTTAGAGAAAGTGCTGCCAAAATTTTTAATGGATTTCGGAGTATGTTTAGAGTTGATCTTCCTCGTCCAGTTTGTTTTTGATAGATTTTGATGACACTCGGGGCACAGTTGGTGCCGGGGTGTTACAGCGGGCGCGAAGGCCAACGCTGCTTCCTCTACTGGCTGATGGGCACGCGTGAGGTGCCACTGCCGTGGGCACCAACGCGGGGGCTATAGAGAGTTCGCAGGAGGGTGTGGGAGCGCAGCACGATGCGAGCGTGCGTAAGGGGCCATGACCAGCGGCAAGGGTGGCGTCGGGCTGGGCACGGGCCATCGTCGATGCCGCCGCTTCGGGAGCTAACACTGTTGCATCCGTACAGGCTCTATGAGTTGGTGCCATCGCCGACTTTGTGCAGAGGCGAGCTCTGAGCACCGCATGATCGTGCGTAGAATCCGGTGGGCTTGGGAGCGGCGGCAGGCCAGCGAGTGGCCGAGGGCAGCACGGGCGCGGTCATCAGGAACATGGGTGGCGCGGAAGCCACAGCGCATGCAGGGAGTCACGGTGCTTCAGACGCCGGTCGTACCAGGAAACGAAGTGGCATGCGCGCATCGTCCGGCGTGTGCACGCAAAGCAAGGATGCGCCGTCGCTAACCCAGGTGCTTCGGATGCTGCGCTCGGCCGTGTGCTGAGGCGGGCTCCCTGCCGCCGTGCGGCCATACACGTCAAGCACAACTTCATCGACGCACACAACCGGTGGGGCAAAAATGCGTGTGGGCGAGCTGCCACCGAGCGCGGGATGCGAGCGGGTGCACTGCTGCCGGGCGCGGGAGCTGGCACATCGCGGTACTGCCACTGAAGGCCAAATGGATCGGCGCAGCAAGTGCCGTCACCGACATGGAAGATGACGCATGTGGGCGCGGCTTCCAGCACACGTGCGAACGGCTGACGCTGCAGGCGTGGGTGCACGCCGACTGGCCGGCGGGCATAAGCATGGTGACTCGACTGCAGTTCAGCATGCATGGAGGTGGAGCGCTGATTGTGGGCAAGTGGTTGGGTGCAGAGACAGCCGTGGGAGGTGCGGCCTTTAGGGCTGAATTTTTTTTAATGAACAGTACAATGTGCAATTATTCTGTAATTGTGATACATGATCTGCAGGATTAAAATTAAGTAGATGCAATCCACTTATGTAGCTCGAACTTACTAGGACTTGAGGTAGCGTAGATCGTGTGTCGTAGGGTGAGTTCGATGCCGTGTAGATTGACGCAGGCAGACGATCACGATCGGCCTTGGCAGAAAGTCATGCGTCCACTCATGCATGCAAAAATAAATATAGATTAATCTGTGGTTAGTATCAAGAGAACAAGATTGATCTACTTGCAAAGAATATAGAACGACAACCACGGCCTTTAGCCTTGTAGAGTTTCGTGCTGATAACGTGATGTGAAATGGGATCGTTCACCCATGCCAATCAACGGTACACCAATATAATCACACGAACGAGAATAGAAACCCACCAATGGATAGAGTCCTTCCATACAGCGATAGAGATTCTATCCATATCATAACAGCATCTGGCATTCAAAGGAAATAGTTTTGAACCGAAAGACATCATTTTCATAGCAAAAGTAATATGTGCTTCTACAAATCGAAAGGAATTACATGTATTCTTCGCACCAAGAAGCACTTTTGAATATCCAAAACCAAGCTACTGGCTCATAGGAAATCCATTCCATGCACAATTATAAAGGGCAATTCCATTGTTGCTCAGGTAATATGGAGAAATTGGATTAGCATTATTTGATGATTGTCTATTGTACTGTACTAGTCCCCTAGATTGGAATTAGAACACAATTTTGCCTATCAAACTATCACTACAGCCATAAATCATTTTTTTGTGCGGACACATCTCCTGTATAAACTCAAGAAGGTCGTCTATTCAAGGCACAAGTTTAGAGTGACCATTTACCCAGGAAACGATCACATTCTCATCATGGCATTGATTATTACCGTTGTAGATAAATGACAGAAGGAATGAGTGCCATTGCAGCGTCAGAAAATTGATGACAAATTGTGCGCCCCTATATCTTGTATATTTCCTCATTCTGGATGCTCTATTTCATTCTTCTGTAACTCACCAATTGTTCTTACTGAACCCACTGGTATTGTACATATTTGAATCTAGTGTGGCTTTTGTTTTTGATTGGATAGATAAATGTAGGATCGATATATACTAATATAGCAATCAGAGGGGAGGTGAATGATTGCGTGGAAGCTAAAATAAAATTTTTGATCTACTAAAAATTCACCCCAATTCAGAATTAAATAATTGCTTCGTATTCAACAAAACAGAGTAGATGTGTTCGGGAAATCATGAATTCATGGAGATCCAACTGTCGGATTGACCAAAAAATTTAACATAACAAAATACATTCCAATACAAATCTAACAAAAAAGGAATCAGCTCGATCGTACTTACGGATCAAAAGCTATGAACCCCACAAGTTTGCTATGATAGATTATACCGAGAATAGATCTAACCTTAATTCCCAAAAATCCAACTATTGGATTGATGTAAAATTCAAACTATACAAACTAGATTCAATTTCAAAATTAACCCAATAAGAATCAGCTCAATCGGATCTACGGATCAAAAGTTATAAGCTTCACACGTTGACTGTATCAATAATGATGAGAATTGATTAAACCCTAATTTCGTGATTAAACAAAATCTACAAAAGCTTAACCAACAAAACTTTGAGGAACACTAAATTAATGCCCTAGGAAGGTTTTGGATGGATCAAATCAAGAAGAAACTCAAATAATCAAGATAGACAATGAATCAATCTACTAAACCTAAAACCGGGCAACCAAAATCAGAAAATCAGTACCGTAACAAATCACGCATGAACAGTAATTCAGCTAGCTGAGGGAAATCTGATTTTCTATTTCTTCTTTGTCTAGTTACAGCACTCCCATAAAAGAGTACAAACCCTAATAAAACCTCCCAATAAACAGGAGACAACCCCACCTATTTATAAGAAAACCCTAGAAGAGTTTGCATGCATGTCCACTTGGCCCAACATGGTCCAATACATGCAAACTACCCCCAAACGATTACAACTGCATGCGTACGGCCCACCTGCCGCAATCACGTGACTCACTAGACTTCACATGCACCGTTCTCTAGTCCGAACGTCCCGCATGACATCCTCGACCACTAAGACCTCGATTCCTCCCTGAATCTAGTCCTGAACCTCAGTTCCTCCATGAACCTAGTTCTAGTCCCATCATCGACCACGTCCGCCCTCGAGCAACACCTGCACATGGACAAACCACAAAACAATATTTTGAGCACAAGTCCACGACTTGACTCAAGATCAGTCCATGCAACCACTCACACGAGCGTATTGCATCAAATAAAACAATTACCATGCTATCACAAGCATATCAATTAATCATCTGAAATAGCACATGCACATACACCACACATGCCATGATCACAAACACTTTGCAATACCAAATTCATCACTAAGCCAATTTTTCATCATATGATTTCACAATCTCCTCCTTGATGAAAACATTAGCAACGCCACTTAGAATTGAACATTTGTAGTTAAAATTCACTTCACAAGAAAAGTTTTTGAAATAAAAAAGTTTAAAATCAAAAACCAAAGTGAAAAACACAAAATCTCCCCCTTTGACAAATATGTATAGCGAAAAACTCTCCCTAGGTGAAAATAAGAAAAATCTCCTCCTAAGAAGAAAAATGTGTGTGTGAATGTGTAATATGCCCAAAATTCTCCCCTTTTGACAATGGATTCATCAACAATACAAAAGCGAGAACAAAATCTTTTTTATTTTTAGTTTATCAATTTTTTTATGTACTGAGCATTGTAAGTCATCCACAAATGTAATTCATCTCAAGGTCATGCTATCAAAAATACGTGCACCCTCAAATCTACACGTAGACAATGTAGAGTAAGCACAACTAGAAATCAAGTACTATTAACGATTTTTTGCATGGCATGATCTCCCTTCCTCAACTATCTCAACCTGAAAACATTGAATTTTTTGTGCACTTCATTAGTGCTTGAAATACTGATTTATTGATTGATTGCAACAGAATATGAAAATTACAAGGAATTATATGCACCATCAGCCTTACTTTTCAACCATGCCAAGCAATTAGCTTAAGGTTTCATGGTTTCGATCATACACAACCTCTTCCAAGTTCATATCAAAGTGCAATGATAAGTAGTCTCGTAAAGAAGAAGTGCAGTAGTACATAACCTTGATCTTGCATTTATCAACAATCACTCTTTGAGCTTTAGCACTTTAACTTTGATAAATAATATATTTAGCACTTTTTGAGTAGGATCAAGATAGGTAAGAAAGTTCAACCATGACAAGATTTAATTTAAATTGTCATTCCAATTAAAAACTCATGTCATAAACATCTCATATATGCATAAACATGAAATTGCAAAGACCTTGTGTAACACCCCAAAATTTTGCTTTTCTTAAATTCATGTGTGATTTGGCACTTTGGTGAATTTTTGGAATTTTCTGGAATTTATTTGGATTTATTTGGAATTTATTTGAATTTATTCCATTTTGAAATAATTAAAGAATTAAACTTTGCAAATAAAATTTTGTTGGAAATATTTTATTTGAGCCCAAAATGAACCAAAGTATTTTCCATAATTTTTCTGGAATTTTTCTGAGTCTTTTGCTATTTTTAATGAATTAAATGAATTACTGGAAATTATTTTAATTATTAAATCGCTGGAAAATGCGAGTGGGTTTGTACTATTCATCCGACCGAGCCCAAGTCAGACTCGAGTTCAAGTCCGACCCGAGCCACGTGACTCGACCGAACCAACTCCAAAACCTAATCGATCCCAACCGTTGGATCAAGATCCAACGGTCAGGATTTCCCGCATCGCTTCTGGCCGAATCCGCCCGATCCGATCTCACGCAAGATCGTGGCCGCTGATCGTGCCACGTGGGCCGGTCCGTCCGTCGTCGTCTCCGCCCGAAGTCCGAAAGCCGGACTCGCGCCCGCGCCGCCGTGGAGAACTAGGTTTCCGCCTCGCACGAACGCCGAGGTTATTTAAAGCCCGGTCACGCCCGAGGTTGCCCTCTTCCGCGGCGCACTGCGTCCTCGAGCCATCTCGCCGAGCCGTCGCTGCTTGCCCGCACGAGCTCGCCGGAGTTAGAATCTGTTCGCGGCAAAGCCGATTCCGCCGCCTGGCCGCCCTCCGCCGCCACCGAGCACAGATCTAGGACCCCGTGACGAGACGCACCAAGAGACCTTTCATCTCGCCGAGCGCTTTAACGCCGAGACCGTGGTCATCGCTCTTCATCTCCGCCAAGCTTAGCGCCGCTGCGTGAAGCCATCGCCGACCCGAGCTCCACCAACCGTCCGATCAAGATCCAAGGGCTCATATCGCGCCACGCCACCCTCGGTGAGTTCCCCTGAAAATCCTAGATCTAATCTCAACCGCTGGATCTAGATCCAACGGCTTAGGTCATGCCACGTAGCGGAATCGCACCAGGTTAGATTGGGATCTCGACCGTTAGATCAAGATCCAACGGCCCAGACAACCCGCACCCCAAGCACTTGAGGCTCAAATTCAATCCTAGCCGCTGCCAAACCAACGGCCACGATCGTGCTACACGCGGTCCAGGGAGCCGAATCACGCCGCGCCACGCGGGCGCAGGCAGGTCATCGACACGCGGCCCGCTGGTCACGATCGCACCGCGGACGCCACCCATGACGCCATCGGAGGGACCCACCGCCGACTGGTCGAGCCTCACGACGCCGGGCCGATGACGCTACCCGAGGGGGACCCACCGCCGGGCCTCACGTGAGCCGTGGACCGGTCCACTGAGACCCGAAGTCGAGCGTGGACCGAGTCCATGGACCTACCGACGCCACCAACCAATCAGAGGCTGCCACGTGTCCAGGCTGACCCAATAATTAATTTCCGAAAAAGAAAATGATTTATTAATTCGAAATAATGATTTCAGATTTTGTTTCAAACTTCAAACGCTTATAACTTTTATGCTTCAACTCCGATTTGAGTGATTCAAATTTCTAAATTTGTATAAAATTGAGATCTACCTAAATATGAATTTTATTTAATTTTTGGACTAAAGTTTTTCTCTGCAAAATTATTTAATTGATTATTTAAACTTTAAATAATCATAACTTTTGCGTCTTAACTCCAAATTTGACGATTCCAGTTTCTAAAAACTCATAAAATTATGTTCTCTCTGTTTATGGATTTTATTTGGATGTTTGAACACTTTTTGCCTATTGTTTATTCGTGTATTTGCTATTTGCACGCTTTACGAGTAGACGTTGAAGTGCCGGAAGGATTCGAAGGAGAAGTATTAACTCAGGATCCAACTCAAGACCAAGAACAAGTACTTTTTGAAGGCAAGTTGTGCTTTGACCTTGTTGATCCTATTTTGAAATCTATTTTGATTTAACCTATTGCATGCTAGTTCAATTAGAAAATACTTTATTTAAATATGGGGGATTAGATAAATACCAATTTGTCAGATGACACCTTGATTATTTAAATATGTGCCATGACCCTTGTCACCCTAGTTGTGGTTTACTAGTTTGACATTATTAACTTGCCAACATGGGTTTTAGACCGTTGTAGTAAACTGCTTAGACCTGCTACGTGCTCATGACATGATTTTGGACAAACAAACGTTAATGTTGACTTAATGATATATTGAACCTGTTTTGGAAAGGTATCATGTGATGTTGATGGCACGTGGTGCATGGTAATCAAGCTGGGTTTGATAAATAGTTTTCGGCCGGGCATGTGGCAAGAGTAATCAGGTGGGCCGCTTGTGGCATTGGGGATGTTGATTTGGTTCTTCGTAGTCTTGCCCTGGTCACCCTAAGGACTTAACCTTGCAAGCCTTTGAACTGGGTCTAACGTGCAACCACATGTCCAGAATGGGACGGACCTAGTTGACTAAGTTGCTAATAACGCACTGTGGGACCTCGTGAGGTCAACTACACCCTTTGTGTAAGTTGTACGGGGAGCGCATCGGCCGAGGCCAGTACCCATCTAACGGTTGATTGGCCTAGACTTCGCCTTAGCTAAGGGAAGGGTTAGTGTGCAATAACCGGGAGGACCACTTGTATGGTTAGAAGTTTCCGAAAGACTTTGTTACTGAACTCGCCTTTGTGGTGTTTGACTGTATCTTGTGGGTAAAGTGCATAACCTCTGCAGAGTATAGAATCTATTCGAATAGCCGTGTCCGCGGTATTGGACATCGCTCGAATTACAAATAAGGGTTAGATTTTCTCAAAAATAACTTGGTTTGAAAAGTTGGGTTGGATTAATAATGATGTTGATGGAAATGTGGTTTAGGATGGGAAGATGGTTGTTAAACTTCTTGAAAAGTTATTTATGCTTTACTTGTTTCTACCGCTTTCGAATCTACTTATATTACTTGTCAAATGTCAAGCATCGCAAATATACCTTGAGCTATTCCTTTGTACCAAGCCATGCATATAGTATATTAGCCTCGATTCTGCAGGCATGACTTGCCGAGTACCAAGTACTCACCCTTGCCACCCTACAACACCAGTTGAAGAGGAGAATACACCAGCTTTGGAGGAGGAGCTCCAAGGGGATCCGTCTACTTAGGGAGCGAGCCCAGTCAGTTGCCTGTGGTATACTGGATGGCGCCACGATGTTACCTTCTTTGATTTTCCGCTGCTACTATTTCTCTCTTAATAAGTTTCGCCCTGTGAGGCGTATATTGTAACTTGACCATAAGGTCGAGTAACCAGTTGGTTATTTAAATAAAGTACTTTGATAGTATCGAATGGTATGATTGTGATATTTACCGATGTTAAGACTGTGTGCACTAGCGCGTTCCTGGACTAATGCTGAATACACAGAGGGTCCGGATTTGCAAATTCGGGGTCCCGACACCTTGTAGCATAAACATGGCTTCAAATAACATATGTGTATCAAATATAATGCTTAATACTTTTTTATTATTTTTTCTTTTTTGTTTTTCAATTAAGAAACACAAAGAAGGATATGTATTAAAAAATATTACAAAGTTTTCATAAACTCCCTTCAAAACGAACCTCCTAAAAACCATCTTCAAAATTGTCACCCAATAGAATTAATTTTATAAACAAAAGTCTGAAAGAACAATCCTCCCAATAGGCAAACAAAATAAATTTTCACCAAAAATCCATTAACTCCCCCTCAAACGAATAACCAATGAAATCAAAAGAGAGGTGATGATATACATGTGTTTGAGTTATCATGGTATGTTTAGTTAAGCATAAGCATGAATCATAATAAATAAATACTAAGCATGAAAAGGCATGATATAAGATATAACATTATTGAATATGCCAGAGGATACATATGAGCATATGAACAAACATATCATCTCATACCACAATTAGATATCTGTGAATGTAAAAGACATGAGTGTATAAAATAGCTCACAAAGTAGGTGCAGAATTATCACACATGCCTCTTGAAAGCCATCTCAAAGATGACAACTATCTAAGTCTAGATCACATCTTGCAAAGACCAAGATCCACTAAACTTCTATTCTCCAACCTGCATCTGAAAAATCTACAAAGCACTAGAAGATGTAGAGGCCTCAGTACTGGGGTTAGAACTAAAGCATTTAGGAATCCAGTACTGAGACACACGACGCACAACAGTAGGCACAACACGAGTATTCTTATGCACAAAATCAGATTTGCCATTTCCCGTGTTTCTAGCAACAAAAGGTGCTTGTTTCACCTTAGACACATAATGAGAAGCAAAGCGTGCCTGTTTGAAATTAAACCTAGCCTTAACCCTTTCTTTCTTTTGTTGTTTAGCTAGTTTAAAGCAAAAATCTACTAAATATCCATCTCTACCACAATGAGTGCAAGTGTACTTAACATGATGTTTAGCTTTAACAATAGAAGCACATTTTACATTCATCACAGAGGAAGATAAAAGCCTGACAGATTTAAAACCAATTTTCCTATTCTCATTAAGAATCTCAATTTTGTAATTGCAAAGAGCTTGACAAACTGTGCGAGGTTTTGTTTCATATGAAGCATAAGGATCAAAACCTAAATCTTTCTTGTTTGAGCTAACCTTAGATTGGTCCAAAATTATGTTCAAATTTTTCTTGCCATTAGTGAAACGTTCTAAAGAATTTTGTAAGTAATCAACTTTTTTAGCAAGAGTTAAACAATTATTGCATGGAACATCCACTTTAGCCTTTTGCTTCCAACAGTTTGAGCATAAAAGAACCACATGAGTGAGCATATCATTAGTCATCTGAGAAACTCTAGCATTTGCATCTTTCAATTTCAATTCAATAATTGAACATTTAGAACAAGAAATTGAACCATGCAAATCATCAGTAGAACAGCAATCATGTTTAACATATTTCTCATTTTTCTCATTTTGATGTAATAAGAATGCATGTTGTTTTTTAAGTGAAGTAAGCTCATCATAAATTAAGTCACATGATTTGCAAGTATCATCATCGGGAATCAAAATTTTAGGTCTAGCAATTTCAGCATTTAATGATTCAACAACAAAATAATGTTTCTTAATTTTCTTATCACATTTATTAAGCAATTTTCCAAGACGATCAATAACAATGGCTAATTCATCATATGAAAGATCTACCTTATTGAAGTCACTGTCATGATCATCCTCGGTGAAACTATCATTGATGCTTGCCATGAGACACAGACCTGTAAGTTCACACTTGGTTGGTTTTGTTGTGCCTTCTTCGCTGCTTTTCGAGTCCACATCACTCAAATAACTTGTTTAAGAGCGAAAAGAACTCGGTGGAAAACTTTGTGGTTGATAAAGCTTTTCTTTTTTCTATCACTTGGAGAGAACTTCTTCTTCTCTTTTCTTTTGGCATTGTCCTTCTCCTCCCTTGATGCTTTACCTACAAGTTTAAGATAATTTGGACGAATATGGTCAAGATCACCACACTCATAGCATTTTGGAGAACCACCACTAACTCTCTTCCTCATTCTCACATTCTGCAAAGCTTTGTTAAAGCGAGAAGAGAGTAGTGACAAGTCTTCTTCTAGGAATTGCTCAAACTGTTCACCAGTGAATGAAGACAAGAAAGATAAATCAAAATTTGAAGAAGCATTATTATAAGACATCCTAGATTAGGAAGTCAATGCAATTCATTTATGATCATTCTTCCTAGAAATAACATCCAATTCACGAGTTTTTAGCTTAGAATAAAGAACATCTAATGTAAGTGTACTCATGACAGTTGATTCTCTAATAGATGTTACTTTCATCTTCCAAATTGACATATCTAAAGCACCAAGTAGTTGTCGAGCATTTGAAGCATCAGTATAGTTAATTCCAATAGATCGTAGATTACTAAGAATTTTATTAAAGCGTACAAAGAAATCATCTAATGATTCACCGGACTTCATCTCAAAGTGCATGTATTCTTTCTTATAAATATCTTGACGTACCTCTTTTACGATGTTTGAACCTTTATGATAATTACAAAGAGATTTACATACCTCATATGCGGACTTGAGATGAATCACGCGGTCAAGGTCGCTCCTTCCTAATCCTTGGATAATCAAATTTCTTGCTTTGCTATTTGCTTCAACATGTGCGCGATTGGCGTCGTTGACGTTGTCGTTCTCAGGGACTTCGTAGGGCTTGTAAACCTTCTCCCAAATTACGAAGCCCTACGCCTAGTTGAACGCCTCCATCTTTGCTTTTCAAAACTAAAAATCAACATCATCGAAAACACAAGGTTTTGTCGTATACCTACCTATTGCTATGATTTCTGATCACCAGTTAAGATTAATTAGAAAAACCTTGCTCTGATACCACTTGTAGGATCGATATATACTAATATAGCAATCAAAGGGGGATGAATGATTGCGTGAAAGCTAAAATCAAATTTTTGATCTACTAAAAATTCACCCCAATTCAGAATTAAATAATTGCTTTGTATTCAACAAAATAGAGTAGATGCGTTCGGTAAATCATGAATTCTAGGAGATCCAGCCGTCAGATTGACCTAAAAATTTAACAAAAGAAACTAGATTCCAATACAGATCTAACAAAAAAAGGAATTAGCTCGATCGGACTTATGGATCCAAAGTTATGAACCCTGCAAGCTTGCTGTGATAGATTATGTTGAGAATAGATCTAACCTTAATTCCTGAAACTCCAACTGTTGGATTGATGTGAAATTTAAAATGTAGAAACTATATTCAAATTTGAAACTAACTCAAGAACAATCAACTCGATCGGATTTACGGATCAAAAGTTATAAGCTTCACGAGTTGACTGTATCAATAATGACGAGAATTGATTAAACCCTAATTTCGTGATTAAACAAAATCTACAAAAGTTTAACCAACAAAACTTTGAGGAACACTAAATCAATGCCCTAGGAAGGTTTTGAATGGATCAAATCAAGAAGAAACTTAAAGAATCAAGATAGACAATGAATCAATCTACTAAACCAAAAACCGGGCGAGAAAACGAAAAACGGAAAATAGGAGGAAAACCTTATTTTTATTTCTTCTCGCTAGTTTGGTTATAGTACTCCAAACAAAAGAGTACAATCTTTAATGCCTAGCTCATCATAAACAGAAGACACCTCCCTCTATTTATAATGAGCAAACATAAAGAGTTTGTATACAGATACATGCATGCATATCCACCTAGCCCAATTACATATGGCCCAATATATGCGCACAACCCAAAATTCATGCATGCACACGTACGCCCCACCTGCCGCTACCGCGTGACTCACTCGTCTTCACGTGCACCGTTCTCTAGTCCGAACATCCCGCATGACATCCTTGACCACTAGGACCTCAGTTCCTCCCTGAACCTAGTCATGAACCCCAGTTCCTCCATGAACCTAGTTCCGGTCTCGTCATCGATCACGTTCGACCTCAAGCAACACCTGCACATGAACAAACAACGAAATAATATTCCGAGTACAAGTCCACGACTTGACTCAAGATCAATCCATGCAACCACTGACACGAGCGCATTGCATCAAGCAAAACAATTACTATGCATATCAGATAATTATCTAAATCAGCACATGCACATGCACCACATATGTCATGAGCATAACTACTTTGCAATATCAAGTTCATCACCAAGCCAATTATTTAGCACATGATTTCACGGTGCTGTATTTTTCAACGGTATGTGCAATCAGTTGAAAGCACAGATTACCAGAAACCCTTGATTACTTCGGCGTTGTCACTGTCCCGATGATCTGTCTCAGATAGAGATGTACATGTAAGTTTGGATAAAGATAATGTCTTATTTCTCTTGAAATTGCTCATGGAAACGACAATAACTACAGTGCCGGATTACTCGATAACTACAGTGCCGTGATTACTCTTTTGGAACCTTGTGTTCTCAGCAGACCTAATATGGTGTCGGGGAAACGCTTCGATGCGTACAAGAGAGGGAACTGCGCGACTTTTTAAGCATATTAAGGATGTGATTTGCATCTAGTTAGTAAAACTACACTACTAGCTGTATTGCTTGAATTTTTATGGAATTTGATTCAGCTTTTACATTTTACATCTTGCAAAGATTTGACTGGACAGTGTGATAGGAATATTTTGGCCAGGCAAACTTTTTATCCAATGATAAGGGATCTAGTTATTGTCCTCAGTCTACGAAGTTCATACGCTTGTGCTGCTGCTGCTGATGGGAACCGTCAACTATGCATGCGTGGAACAGATAAAAACAGCGTTGTGTTCTGAAATTAATGTTGTACTGCCATGTTTGCTCCATTCTTGACTGAAACAAGGAAAGAAAAAAATGCCCAATGATGATCAGCAAACTTAATCATCCATCAAAAATAAAATATCGATTTTATTGAATTTCGACAAAATTTACAGCCTTTTATTAAATCAAGAATAGATAAATAAAACTCCGAATAAAAAAAGGAAAAATGAGAAAAAAAAAAAGAAGGGGCTGAATAGCAACCAAATGTAGCTCTCAGATTAGCAACCAAATGTAAGCAGCTATTAGAAGTTATAGTACGATAGAGAAGGGGCTGAATAGCACCAAGCAACCAAACTTCCACGGGCACAGTACCTCTGTAGCTTTCCTGGCGATCCGGTAACGAAGAACGGCATGCGAAAATATCAAATGATTGAGCATGCTCGCACATAGTTTTCGACGCCAAACGTTGGCAATTGCCATTGATCCTATACAGAGTGGAATTGATGCGGTCCATTAATGTGAAAACCCATATAGCTTATGTGGAACGGTGGTAGAATTAGTCCTACATGATTTGTCTAAAATGGGTTATAGTAGTATATAATGATTGTTGGATCTGAACATAGCATCTTTGAATTAACCTTTTACACGAAGCGATGACGAAAGTGTAAACGGGGTGCTATGCATGCATGGACTCATCCCACGGTGGGCTTGAGAAAATATTAGGCCAGGGTGTTGTAAGATGTGCCCTGGAAGGCTGGAACCAAAGACTTGATCCCTAAATTCCTGGCACAATCCTGCTCCTAGGTGTGGACATGCTGGGACAGGTACATGTTCCTTTCGCGCAGCGCGAACCGGCGCACTCGCATCACATTGGGTGCTCTCAGAATCTGAGCTTCGGTGGATGATTTTGTCATCAGTCTATTATTCGCCAGAACGGAAAGTCAAGTTCAATTCTTCCATGTGGACTTCCACAACATCAAGAATCTTTGGGATTGTAGGGGGTGAGCTATTCTCCACACAATGGAAAGAAAATCTCAAAATCAGCCTTGTCCCCATTCTTTCACCCACAAGGATTATAAAAAAACAAAGGCTGCAGATCTTACTGCCCTAAAGGAAGATCACAAAAAAAAGATTTGGTGAGGTTTGCCCTGGCCACTTTAGCACAAGCAAATGAGCTCAAAACACTGCACTCTGCATCATTTTCCTTTTCTAGATCCGGAAGCAACTAAGCAGACTTGCTGGAAAAGGGCTGCTGCAGTTGTGTAGACATTATATGCTACAGTTAAATGATACAGAAGGATTAAGGCCACACAGTGAGTTGACAGACATGCAGGAGGACCACTCTGTCTAAAGGCGATACCAATCCACTTCTCCTACATTTTGTAGAGAGGACCACTGGGGCATTAGGTGCTAGATCCAGAGTAATTAACATGTCACCAAACACAGGGTAACAGTGACATCCATTATTCCCTAGTAGCCTACTATTTTTGTCCAAGAAGTTATCAACACACGCAATTCAGCAGGAAAGGCACAAGAAGAGATCCTAGGTTGATGATATGATTAGCTCACCAATAATTTTTTGTACAGAATACGTACAAAGGACTGCTTTTATGCTCTATTAAAGAAGACTTAACAAGTCCATCCTAAGAACTTCTGGTTAATAGTAGCAATGCATATCATAACTCTGCATATCATAAGGTACATACAATTACTGATACGCTGGTGAATGCACAACAGGCATGTAACTTTAGGAGATACAGTTTTCGTTTAAGAGAGCATGGAAACGATACTAGAAACCTATTTCTAGTGCTTCTGTGGCCCGGTTGATTTGTGCTCCATAGTGACTAGAAACGTGGTTTGTCCAAGTAGTGGTACGGAATTTGTGTTTGCAGTTCACCACTTTTTCTTTCAATTTCTACTACAAACACGAATCTTGTACTCTAAATACGAATCTAGTTCGCAATTCGCGAAGGTTTACAGCGAATCCAGTAACAAAGCTGTGCTCACGTCAAGGCCTCCTCTTGTACTCAAATCCAGATGGCTAGCGCCCATGGCTTCCCCTTGCGCCCTGCACATGATCACAGGGAAAAAAACTGTAGTAATCAACAATGCTGTGGTCGAGCCAATTTCTTTAAAAAAGATAAATTTAACAATGCATGTCATGGGCATGATCTCAAGATCAAAACTCTTTTTTTTACTACATTGTTATTTTTTAGGGAGGAGTGGACAGCAATAACACTAGGATTGTTCCTTTCGTAACTGGTGTAGTTTGTACGACAGAAATGCATAGGATATATATATAGTGCATTGCTGTCCGCTGGCTGATGCTGACAGGGATGATGAGACCCCCAAACTGAGGCAGAAGAGCACGGTGGCATGTCGATCACAAGCTCGAGGATAATTGCGTGCGAGAACCATCATTCCAACTGACGATATTACATCGATCACACAGTAAAACAGTGTTATTACTGCTTAGTGCTTACCAGTGTATTCCCGGAGTGCCCGTGTTTTCGCTGCGAAAACGATGTTACCGCATTCAAGAGTTGCTCGACGAATCAGAAATTAGTCTCATCAAGAACA
Organism: Rhipidocladum racemiflorum; assembly: GCA_036346355.1. NCBI lineage: Eukaryota > Viridiplantae > Streptophyta > Magnoliopsida > Poales > Poaceae > Rhipidocladum > Rhipidocladum racemiflorum. The sequence continues at coordinate 41,737,907 of CM070577.1, read as the reverse complement.
ATTTAATTAAGCTGATCCTTCCGAAGACTTTCCTGAACTCTACCCGGCAACTTCTCTTAAAATAATTGATTAATTCTTGAGATAAGAAGTTACTTAGAATACGTTAAGAACTAGGACAAACACAGAGATGCAAGAGACATAATTAAGCAAACCTCCTCCTGGCTATGAACATATTATCTCTGCAAGCAGAACACCAACACCACTGGTAAGAGCAGAAACCGGCTCAATCGCCATGCGACGCCGACTGCGCGTCACCTGAGGTTCCAGACGGTTTGTGCTCGGTGGAGAAGACGGGCACATGTAGAACCATCCAACCAGGTATGAGCTAGCTCGTCGGAGACGGAGCATGGCGACGCCATTGGATGGTAATGCACGTGCCCTGCTTCTCCACCATGCACAGCCACCATCTATCTGTCTGTCTGTCTGTCAATCTCCATTGCCAGGAGGAGCCAAGAAAGCTAGTTGGACATATGCACTGCATACCTTCTCAACTCCTCAGACTCCATCCTCTCGCTGCTCGTATTTATAGAGCAGGGGCTTTGCTCCCGTGGGTGCTACTATACGGAGGTTCTCTCTGGTAATATGAGCTAGCTGCTTTGTACAGTGGTAGGTGTATACATACACATGGCCAATTGGGCAGTATAGCTACAAGAGCTGCTGTGCACTAACTCATCGGCAAGCATGCTGTGAACGGTGGATCAATTTGTGATGGCAGTCCGGCAATTCTAAACAACAGCTGGCCACCTAGCAGGGCTTACGGGTGACAGCCTTAGAATCCATGTAGTCAAATTTTATAAAGTTTATCCGTATCAATGTTTTTAGAACCACGTGGATTGGACATTTGTACTAATATAATAGGTTTAGAAAGAATATTTATACTATGAAAGGTCAGACTGTGAAAAGTCAATAATATCGTTTTAGCATTATAAATACCGGTCGGTGTTGTAACTTGTGACTATTGTTTGCTAGACATGTATTTTTGTGTGTTTGTCCATATCTGTGCACCTAAAAGTATATTGTATTTTTTATATTTTAACTACACCGCGGTAAGTGAGTGAGTTGGTTGGTAAAATAAACATGACATCGTATAAGAGGTTAAATGTATTGAATTCAATATATGTCTGGTGAATTTAAGATAAATTAGAAATTTTGCACGATGGTACAATGGTCACACTGTGACATTTGAATTCTAGGGATTCCAAGGGTAGATTAGGATGGAACCACGCTAAACAATAGGCGAATTGCTTGTATATTATACATCTAGATTTGAAAATAATCTCATTTTCCCTCGATTAACGAGAGATTTTGTTAGTTTTTTTCTTCTTCTTCTTTTTTATATAGATTATTGCAGGGATTTCTAGTTCTCCAAGCTAAGGACGTGTCGTTTGTTTTAGATTACAATAAAGACGCACAAAAAAATACACACGGAAATGCCCCCACCAAGCGCATGTCTAAAAATAAATCAGTGAAGTACCTCTAATCTCACCATGTATATCATATCTATATAATTGGTCTATGTGTCGAACTCATATAACACTGGAATTGCATCCCTAGTACTTAAAACTCTTAACAATTGCATCAACAAGCAATTCATCCGTAACAAGCAACCATGACAGAGAGCAGAGCTAGCTAGCATGGAGGGTGATCGACTCTTGAATATTACAGCCTCGCTGTCCCTGTCTCAGCTGGGTCACTGCCCATCGATTTTATGGGACTGCGTTTTCAGGAATTGGGATCAATCAGTGCTTGGTTACACGGAAAGCTAGCTTGCATCCCATCATCCCCACGAGGATTTCATCATTAACTGCTAATGGCGTGCGCGGCGCTCAAAGGGGATCGAGTGGAATGGTGGTGAGGACGAGTGATGAGGGTGGGTCTCCGGTGCTGTTGGTTTGGGGAACACCAACCTAAGCCGGGAAAACCGGTTGGGTCCAAGACAGCAAATCGATCCAGCCGTTTCCTCGGTGTTCGCTGCCTTTGCATGCCAAGCAAATTACAAGAGGAAGGGGGAATGATTGAATTTATTATTATTTTTCTTATTCCTGTTATACTTCCTTCCGCTCAAAAAAACATGTTGTTTTGGTATATGCGTGTTAAATTTTTGAAACTTTGGCTATCGATATCTTTTTAAATATTGAGATCGGATACATCAAAATCATATATGTAGATTCGTTTCGACAATTACTTTTATAATAATATAGTTTTATTGAGTTTCATGAATGTATTAGACAAAAATTATTGGTCAAATTTACGTTTTCAGGGACTATTTTAATATCCAAAATTATATGTTTTTTTACTGAAGTGAGTACAGTAGCAGTGGCAATGTGAAACTTGGAAGATTATTTTACCCCCTATCTTCTGGATCCACCACTATTTCCAACCATGCATGCTTGGCTTCTTAACCAGGTGAACCTAAAAAAAAAATAGGGAAATTCAAACCCGCATATATTTGGTTTCTCGCACAATAATTAACCGTTGAGCTATCAAATTATAGCATATACAGCGTGTGAAACACTGAGCTTGCTACTTCGGCTAGTCCGGCAGCTTAAAGAGGTTTTCGGCAATATAGTTTGGCCCGTACGTCTGATTGGCAATTTCTAGTACGATCCTCCCATTCGCTACAGGGCGCATCCACACGTGGAAGATATAAAGACATTATCTACCATCACTACTAGCTTGATAAATCTATGAACATGCGTGCCGACGGTGCAATCGGCTCGGATTCAGATATAATATTGCTTTTTGTATCCTAAATTATTTTTGTTATCAGACTCAGAATCGGATACAAATAGTTCAGATACGAATATGACACGGATAGTATCAATCACGAATTCAAAACGAATACAGAGCATATCGATATGGTACCGAATTATTTTTGTCGGATATCGCACAAAAACAAATAACGTATATAACACACATATAGCAATGAGTAACCAGCCGTATGAGTTCAACATACAATAGGATTATCATAATTTAGCAAACATTTTATTAGGTAGTCCAACAAAGTTCCAAAGTACTAAATATTCCTTTATATTTTGTAAAACAAAAAAACAGTATTTATGTAGGCAAGTGAAAATATATTCTTACATATCAAGATCCGGTGGCGGCTGGCATCGGTCGATGGGATGGTGGTAGAAGGGTGGAGCCATGGACCGAGGGCTTAGCTTCGGCTATTTTGTTGTGTCTAATCAAAGCTGCTAGAACATGAACTGAAATTTTCTGGATATACGAAAATTATCCAAAAATATAATCAAAATTTTCTGATCCGACGGATTGTGATCTTCCGAATTTGAAACCAACTATCCGAAATGATGCCGAATCTAACAACTATCCGATACGACTAATCGAATTTGAGCCGATCAGATCCGATCAATCGATCGGCATATATCCAATCCAATTGAACGACTATCACGTGCTCTCGTCCCGATGTAGACCCATTCAGAGAATAATTATAGTGTATGATGGGAATAATGTTCGCAAGGAGTTATTCACTCCACTCACACAATCATGACATTTTTTACCTTTTAAAATTAATAAGATGTTATCTTGACCAGTAAACTTTATTATCACATATTCGGCATAAAGTTATGAAGTTTAGTAGTACGGAAGTGTTTTCTATGACGAAATTACTCATATCATTTTTATATATTTCAGACAATATCTTTGACCACAATCAATCTGTTTTGAATGCACATATTCTAGTACATCACTCTTTTATGAAAGGGAAGGGAGTAACTCGTAACAGTATCGTTGCGCTCGCGCACGGCCAAGTTGCACAAATCGATGTCAGCAACCTCTAATCTTCCATGGCAATGCGTCGCAATGCGTTTGTAAACATATATAACGAAAATATACAATTGTGTGACTATGTACATATGGTAAAATTTTGCGAACCCATATATAGAGTATACATACTCCCATCTTCACTTCAGTATACCACTTAAACGAATGTATTATACTCTTTTATCACTTTTAGTATACTCCAATAATAATTCTAAGATACTACAATACGATATTGTTGAAAAAAATTCATTGGAACCTTTTATTTTATTTTATTTTGCTATATACAATTTTCTATATGTAAAAAGAGTATATAAATAAATTATGCTATAAAGGGTGGATTTTGATGAAATTTTTCGTAAAACTCACTTTCGAGTATATTATAATCAGTATTAGAGTATACTCAAAAGAATAAAGAGGTATAACAACATCATTTAAGCGGTATATTGAGAGTGAAAGTACATACTCCTAGAGGTAAGAAACTATATATATATATATATATATATATATATATATATATATATATATATATATATAGGAGTATCTTAGAATTATTATTAAAGTCTACTAAAAATGATAAATAAGTATAACACGTTCATTTAGGTGGTATATTGGAGATGGAGTATGTACTCTTGAGTAAAAAAAGGATTTACATAGATACATATATGTGTGTGTGTGTGAATATATAGACACACACATAGAGAGAGAGCGCGCGCGCCCAGTCGAATTGGTCCCTAAGAGCATCTCCAACAACACTCTCCAAATTTCACTCTCCAAAAGTCAAATTTGGAGAGTTCTCCAAAAATTTGACTCTCTATATCTCCTTCCTCTCCAACAGCACTCTCTATATCACACTCTCTATTTTCTCTCCCCTATATTTTAATCATATTCCATAACCGCCATAACAGTTATTGTAACCACCACGCTGCAACGGTTATTTTTCAACGGGTAAATTCGAACGGCTATATTTCAATGCGGGAATTTAAAATTTGAAATTTATTGTAACCACCACGCTGCAATGGTTATTTTTCAACGGGTAAATTCGAACGGCTATATTTCAATGCGGGAATTTAAAATTTGAAATTTATTGTAACCACCATGCTGCAACGGTTATTTTTCAACGGGTAAATTCGAACGGCTATATTTCAATGCGGGAATTTAAAATTTGAAATTTATTGTAACCACCAACCTGCAACGGTTATTTTTCAACGGGTAAATTCGAACGGTTATATTTCAATGCGGGAATTTAAAATTTGAAATTTATTGTAACGACAACACTGCAACGGCTATTTTTCAACGGGTAAATTCGAACGGTTATATTTCAATGTGGGAATTTAAAATTTGAAATTTATTGTAACGACAACACTGCAACGGCTATTTTTCAACGGGTAAATTCGAACGGCTATATTTCAATGCGGGAATTTAAAATTTGAAATTTATTGTAACGACAACACTGCAACGGTTATTTTTCAACGGGTAAATTCGAACGGCTATATTTCAATGCGGGAATTTAAAATTTGAAATTTATTGTAACGACAACACTGCAACGGCTATTTTTCAACGGCTAAATTCGAACGGCTATATTACTCTTGTCTATATATATATACCCATTTGCAGTTCGAAGTATTGAACGTTTCTTGTTGTTTACTACCAATAATACCTCAATGAGTCGTCGAAATTTAGTCTCGCAATGTCTCTCAGAAGATGAGGAGTCTGAGAGAAATAATGAGTACGTATTTCTTCTGACAACAGGATACCTAGCACACATGGAAGATCAGGATGTTAATGTTCCACGCCAAGGCGGTTCTACTCCTGGCCATCAAGTCGTTCATCGCAATAGACAAGAAGGACATGCTAGACTGTTCCAAGACTATTTTGCTGATCCTCCTATCTATGGGCCAACCTTCTTTCGGCGCAAGTTTGGAAATATTCGTTGTTTATGTCTTCGCGTATTATGCTGATCGTCATGTACGCGGCTCAACCTTTTTTTTGGCGTAGGTTTCGAATGAATCGTTCTTTATTTCTTCGCATATTGCATGCTGTAGAAGCGCATGATAACTATTTCATTCAGAAGAAGAATTGTGCTGGAATTCTTGGGTTATCTTCTTTGCAAAAGGTTACCACGGCAGTTCGGATGCTAGCCTACGGAGTAGCAGCAGATGCTATTGATGATTATGTGCGGATTAGAGAAAGTACTGCTATAGAGAGCCTGGGAAGGTTTGTGAAAGCTATTATTGAAATCTTTGGAGATGAGTATTTGAGATCTCCAAATGATAATGACACTGCTAGATTACTTGCAATTGGTGAGGAAAGAGGTTTTCCAGGAATGCTAGGGAGCATAGATTGCATGCACTGGAAGTGGAAAAATTGCCCCGCAACATGGCAAGGCATGTATACTGGTCATGTGCATGAGCCAACAATCATTTTAGAAGCCGTTGCTTCGCAAGATCTTTGGATATGGCATACTTTTTTTGGTTTACCAGGGTCTCACAATGATATTAATGTTCTTCACCGATCCCCTCTCTTCGCAAAGCTAGCCGAAGGGCAAGCGCCTGAAGTAAATTATACCGTGAACGGTCACAACTATACAATGGGATACTATCTTGCAGATGGAATATATCCTCCATGGGCAACATTTCTGAAGACAATACCAGCTCCTCAAGGGAATAAGAAAAAACATTTCGCCGAAGCTCAAGAAGCGGCTAGGAAGGATGTGGAACGAGCATTTGGAGTTTTACAAGCTCGTTTTGCAATTGTTCGAGGACCAGCTCGCTTTTGGTACCAAGAAACACTTAGAGATATCATGACAGCATGTATCATCATGCATAACATGATAATTGAAGATGAGAGGGATGGACCTCCAGTTGATTACAATTACGAAGCAATGGGAGAAAATGTTGCGGTCTCCCATGAAATAACACAAGAGCTTTCTGAGTTTATTCAAACTCATCAATCAATCAGAAATAGAAAAGCTCACCATCAGCTTCAAGATGATCTAGTCGAGCACTTATGGCAACGTTATGGAAGGATCTAGTTGAGCGCTAGTTTACTATTTCAATTATGATGTACTAGTTTCTGCACTTCAATATGATGTACTAGTTTCTGCACTTCAATATGATGTACTACTTTCTGCACTTTACCTCATACTAGTACCATAGCATAGTTCAAATGTCTTACTTACGAAAGGTTCAACGCATACAGGCTAGTACCATAGCATAGTTCAATAGAATAAAAGGTTCAACAAATTAATTCGTAGCATACTTAATACGTTCCACTTTTTCTGAGATAAATGATCATTCCACTTTGGATGGTGTTATAATACGTTCCAGCAATACAGGTATGCAAATAATCGGCCTTCTTCCTCCTGGTACAAAGCTTTAGCATGCACTATCTGTAGAAAAGAATTAGTAGCTTACTTAATATGGACACAACATATGAAATTGTAATAAAAAGGGATATGGACCAACCTTATCCTGCTCTGTTATCCCGCTTTGCCTTCTACGCTCAATCCGGTCATAACAACCACAAAACTTGTTCACATGTTCTTGGATAGAAGACCAATGGTGCATAAGTGAATTCTAAGTACGATCTGAGAAGAAATTTTTGTTCTCATGGAAGTAATCATGTATTCTACTCCAATAAGTGGCACGAGTTTGTTGGGTCCCTTGCACTGGGTCCAAACTAACATTAAGCCATGCCGACACCAACATATTGTCTTCCTTCTCTGAGAAATTTTTTGATATTTTATTATGAGGTCTCGGCTGGGGACTGGAATGGTCAATTGGTGAATGTTGCTCCCCAATTGGACTTTCATCCCAAGGTATTTCACTTCTCCCCTCACTCAACAGACTAGTGTAGAAGCCATCCATAGTATATATTCTGCGGACATCAAGATTTCATTAATAAAATTTGCATAACAACACAGTTCAAAATAGAACATGACTCACTGAATTGATGATCATAAAGTCGAATTATACATAAAGTGATGATCATAAGTCTTAATATACATAACACAAAGATAAGGATAACACTAGCCACTGGAGCTGATACTTTCATCCTCTCTAAATTGACGATCATCACGTTTACCCGAATCATCGGTCTCGTAGTCATATGGAAGCAATTGCTCGCCTACGCTCGATGAAGTGTCTTCTTCTTCAGGACGATCAATGCCATCCGTTCGCACCAAATCTTCCGATTGTATGGCAAGTTCGTCAAGACGGCAAGCAATTTGTTCAATCTCAAGTAAGACTTGGTTTAGTTCAGTTGCGCTTGCGCATGAGCAAGGAGAAAAGTTATCGTTCACTACATTATTAATGTCACATGCGATTTCCTATATGCGCTTAATTGTCCAAACATGAACTGCACTGACTTTCTTCGATTCTTTATCCATCTTTATGCATTACGGTGGACAAGAAAACACAAAATGAAAGCTGGTGAGAAAGGCAGTGCTAGTCTAATATAGCCATGTTATGATAGGATCATTGTAAAGGAAACAACATCATAATTTCTGATGTAGTAATAAGATGATTAACTGATTGTTAAATCAAAACTTACATGTTAGTTCATATTCTGTTACAGAATACAATAGGAACAAAAGGGAGTTGCAAATGGATAAAGCAGTTAAGCATTAAAGAATAATTAAAAGTAAAACATAGTCTTTTCCATCCCATATAACAAATACCAATATACACAAAGCAAGCTAGGGCTGGGTTCTTTAAATCTCATCAATTTTGCTCAGAAATCCTCGTCAGTTTTGATATAATCACATGACGAGCCCATTTCCAGAGCATCCTCACTCAGATACCGTCCTCAACGAATCATCACAGCAGAACATATAAAACCAGCCTGACCCAACCCAAAAATAGGAAAAGTAAAGAAACAGAAACAGGACAGGACACATAATATGGCAAAATATTGCTGGAAAATTTAAAATTTTCAGAATGATTGCATCACTGAGGTTGGTTGAATATAACAACGTAAATCATAAGGTAGGGTTGGTTGTCTGGCTAGATTTGCGGGGAAATCCTATTCAGTTTTGGTATAATCAGATAAGGTGCCCTAGAGTCACCCCCATTCAGATACCGTCCTTGTAGGAGTCATCAAAGCAGATCATCCATAGGACTTTAGAATAAAAACTCAAAGAAATGTATCTACAACAGAAATGCCCAATTCAACAAAACATTACGAACATTACTTTACTTGCAGCTCACCAAGCACAATTCAACTAAACATTACGAACTCCAGCAATCGTAAGTATCTACAACAGAAATGCCCAATTCATAATCGTAAGTATCTACAACAAAAATGCCAACAGAAAATGCACGCCAACACTTTTACCAGGTCAACAGACAGATCAAGCAAACCATCACCAATCCAATTGGACTGCACTTTTGCTAATGGTATGCTCAATAGGGGCAAAGTTGCTGAAGGTGTTGATTTTGATCGACACTATGGCAAACTTGTGATCATGTTTGGTGTTCCTTTCCAATACACACTCAGCAGGTGAGGATTCAGTTTCATAGTTGTCTTCAGAGTACACAGATATGCTCAGAGTACACAGGCAAGAAAATTAACATCAAGTATACAAAGCAGGGGCCTTGAGCAAAGGCATGGAACACAGATATGCTCAATTCTGGAACACATATACTATCATGACCTAGATGGAGTTCGAATCAAACAATAATTACTGAAAGCTACTTGATATCCACCATATAAGCATGTGCCCAACCAAAATTCACCACTCAAATCCATCTGTAAAACACACTGCAAGAGGAAAATGGTGGTACGGCGAATACTTACCAAGAAAACGAGAAGCAACCAAATCTGGAGGTCGGCCGATGCAAAGACAGGATCCGTGTTGCAAATGAGGTTGAGACGAAGGCTGCACGACAGGAAACAAGAACACAGGGGGTAGTTTACCAACAAATCACAACAAGAACACAGGAAGCAACCAGATCTAGAGGTCGACTGGCATTACCGGTACTAGATCTGCCGTCGACTGGCTCGTCGGGGTCGGTGATCCGCCGGTGGCTTGTGGAGCGGAGAACGACTGCAGATGGCGGCGGAGGATGCGAGAGAGTGGCGGGGGGACGGCGCTGCGTGAGGTCGCGACGGAGGATGAGAGAGCGATGAGGCTCCGTGAGTGGAGGGACGATGACGCTCCGTGAGTGGAGATGGCGGCGGAGGGGAGAGGGAGGGGAGAGCGGGTGGAGTGCAGATGGCGCCGGAGCGGAGAGGGAGGGGAGAGCGAGTGGCGAAGGCGGCGGAGAGAGCGATAGAGTGGAGTGCGGAGGACGCTCCGTGGTCGCGCGAACGAAGGTTTCCGTTGCGGCTGGCCGGATAGCGAGCGGAGAGAGAATCGCCAAATATAGCGAGTCTCTCTCCGCTCGTAACATTTGCAGAACAGGGTAGCGAGTCTGTTGGAGCGCTGTTTTTTCACCGGCTCGGTAAAATTTAGAGATAGAGAGTTGGATACAGAGGCTTTTGGAGATGCTCTAACAAGAGGTCCATGTGCCATGACTTCTGCTACTGCTACCTGGACCGCCAGGGCTGGAGGAGGCCAATCCATTGTCAGATGCCATTTACACACATCTCAGAGGTCATTTAACCATCAAATTATCTGCCCAAAAATCGATGCCGTTTTATTCAAGGTAAATGTGCAAACTAAACAGTGAAAGGCAACTCAAATCAAATGCGGTTAGTTTGCCGAGCCTACCTTTATCGAGAACACAATGCTCCCCTCATACATATTGTGATACTCCTGCTTTTGAAAAGCAGTGCCGATCGAGAGACAGGAGTTGGTGGATGTGATATGTTAATATCGCAATGTCCCTTGGTGTCAGATCTTTATCATTACATGAGATCTGGAGATTAGGCTGCTTTTGGAATTACTTAAACGAAAGTATTGGCCTTGTGTGCTAGGAAAAGAAAGGGAGCCGAGACTAAGCGTGCCGAAAGCAAAACCAAATGAGAGGGAGGGAGGGCCTGACATGCAATTCTTCAATGATTCCATGGTCTGATGCAGTGGCGTAGTCCTGCTTAATTGTCTCATTTGGCGGCCTAGCAAGACTTTGCAGGGATGCATGCATTGGCGATTCGAAATAACGAATTACATTTTTATTTTTTTCGCCGCCAGCTGAAGCCCTGTTTTGCCACCGATTTTTTCTTTTTTTGAACTTTTCCGTTTTTGCCACCAGTCCATTAGGGTGCTATGTCTTGTGAGCGTACGTCCCCGTCCATAAATTCAGACGTTGTTGACTTGTTACATTTTACAAATAAAGACCAAAGTCCAAAGTACCTGTCTCGTGATGGGTCCCACGTGTCAGTACTCACCGTCTTGCTAGACCTGTTAGTTACCACTAATTACCTAGTAAAAGGGTCACTCTGGAGTTAGCATCATAAGTGCCATTAACATTATATAAAGGCCGAGTTAAGGAAAAACATCTATCTATCTATTATTTTAGTAAAGCAAACTAAGAAGCCATCACGTTCATTTTCAAAGGTAGAAATTACCATATTAATTTGTAGGAAAAGAATGGATTCTAGATTATAACGATTTAGATCAAACTGCTACAATATTGAAGTATGTATAAAAATTGCATGACAAATATATACGGATTCATATGACCATATACCACCTGTGCAATCGCGTTACAGCTAGCCCAAAAATATACCTTGCACCTGGCACTGAGAAGAACACATCACAACCAGCTTTGACATAAACATGCAACCAAACAACCCAACTTGCATCTACTCAGCCAAGCCAAGGCTAATCTAGATGGCTCGTATAGGACAAACTAGGGTGGTGCAAGCAACCAGCACACCCATAGTACCTCAATTGCACCACACGACCAAAGATTGATCACGGCAAAGAACCACGACGCTAACGACAGCGGCTCACCACTGCGTGCGTCCTAGGCTCCTAGCTAGTGACCACGTTCTGCAGCTTTCTTACGGGTACGTACGTCAATGGGAGACGACACGGCCGGACTGCACCTCTCACGCCTAGCGGCGGCAGCACCAGGCTTTCGCATGCTGTCCAGGCCATGCAAAATCGCGGTAAAATCACGGTCTATCCGCACATCGCCACAGCCAATGGACGGACGGACAAACGGATGGACTGTGCCCATTCAGAATATTTCACGGTCTATCCACACATCGCCACAGCCAATCGACGGACGGACAAACGGATGGATTGTGCCCATTGAGAATATTTCCCGGTCTATCCACACATCGCCTCAGCCATTGGACGGACGGACAAACGGATGGATTTGTGCCCATTGAGAATATTCCAGAAGTATTCCTTCGACCCAGACTAACAGGTGGGACTTACAGTCTATAGACTGAGTCTATGGACAAGGGTTCATGGGTTTACGGTGATCTTGGCCCAAGGTTAGGCTAATAAGTGGGGTCCACATGTCATAAACATAGTCCACAATGAATCGGGTCTAGACTGGTTCGGGAGAGAGAGGGGGGGAGAGATAGAGAGAGAGACTCGTTCGGGAAAGAAAACATCCAACGAAGGATTTAAGAAATTAAATTTTTTTTTTGAATTTGAGAAACTCCAATAAATTCAAATGAGCTCAAATAAATAGCAAATGAACTTAGAAAAATCCAAGAATTTCATTTAATTAAGGTTTACATTATTCAAATTAAATCTTTTAATTTTGGAAATTCACGATTAAGCCTTAATTAGCAAGGAAAACTGGTGAAAATGTTTAAGGAACCTACACTACACGATAGAATTTTTATAGAGCGAAAACTGGGATGTTACAAAAGTGTATAAACTCTGGAGAGTGTAAAATATATTCGAATAGCCTTGTCCCTGGTTATGATCAGTGCTCAAAATTTCATACAAGGGTTAGATTTTATAAAATAAAATTAGGGAATGAGGTTGTATGCTAGAAAAAGTAAATGGAGTAGGTTGTGTGCGAGTTTAATTCAACTTGAATATATATGAGAATCTTATTATTATTGTTATTCTTTTTACCTTTTTTGAAGCTATTATTCTATTCAATTGCAAATGCTGCTTTATGCAAAAGAAGCCATATCAGCTATTCTTTGGAATAATCCTTGCATATGGTTATACTATACTTGCATTCTGTGCACAACTTGTTGGGTACTTTATGTGCTCACCCTTGCCATAGTAAACTATGAGTTGGAAAAGAATAATCAACACTAGCTCTGGAGGAAGAGTACCATGAGGAGGCCAGTTATTAGGATTCAAGCCTTGTCGGTTGCTTGTGGTAGGTCGATGAATTGTCTGTTGAAGTTTTCGTTCCACTACAGTTTATCCTATTTAGTGAATAAACCCTGCAAGGCCAAATGAATATAAACTCGACCATAGGTCATCATGCTATATTTTTATTTATCAAATCTAGTCGTTTATTATTATTACATTGTGTATGGAGTTGATATTTTATCTATATTGCTATTGTGTGCACTAGCTTGCTCCTGAGTAGCGTAGCGCACAGAGGGTCCGAATTTGCATATTCAGATCCCGACACAAGCCCTAGTCGATTGACTATGGTAGGTCGATGGGTCACTTCGGAGTTTCTTTTTCTTTCCAGTGCAAATCATTTATTTGGTGCTTAAGCGCAGCGAAGCATAATAAAGTGTAAACTTGACCAAAAATTCAAAACACTGTTTGATTATTAGATATATTTTGTTTATTCTTATTCTGTTGTGTATGGTGTGGATATTCTATCTATATTGTCACTGGATTCACTAGTGTGATTCTTGACTAGTGTAGTATACACAAAGGATCTTGACTTGAATATACATGTCCCGATAGTCGCACCTATTAGCCGCATGCCACCATCATCCTTGTGGACTTCGTCTCTATCATGCCTTTGTCGCTGTCTCCAATTCAAATTCCTTGTCTGTGGAGAAAAAGTAAGCCCAAGCCCCTGAATTGCATCGCAAGTCTTCCACCGCTGAATCCCTAACCCTAGAGCTCCAATCACACCACAGTCACCTTGGAATTGAAGGTCAAAGTCAAGTCACCACCATTACCACTGAGCCAAAGATCTTTGTTGCCATTTCCCATTACTAATTGTGAGCCCTATACTTCATCGTCGCCACCATCGTCTTCGTCGCACCAAGATCTACCTCACCCTCTGGTCACCTTCGTCAAAACACCACCAGATCTATGCTATCCTTGGTGCCGGTGTTGAACCACTGTTACAAGCTAGCTGTCGGTTGCCTCCGACAACCATCGGGTCCCGCATGCTGCTCGTTAGTGCACAGTCGCATCCTCTCTCTGTTGCATCACCTCCTATCTCCTGAGTCGTCCGTCATCCGTCGCCAACATCCCTTATCGACCATAGGTTCTAGCACGCTGCTACTGATGTGCCAACCACATCATCACCATGTCATTGCCATGTGTCTCTGAGTCAACAATCATATGCTAGCCATGTCAACCGACATGTCATCACCATGTGTCCACCACACAAGCGCCATGCCACATCAGCACCAATTGTTTACATCAACGGCCCACAAGCACGATGCAACATAGCACATGTTGCTTACGTCAACTGCCACACAAGCCAAACCCTATATCGGTTTGCGAACCGACTTTAAGACATGTTAGTCACACATGTTAGCTTCTCAGTTAATTTCTAAATTCTGAAGAAAAAAAATAAAAAGATTCCTGAAATATTCTATAGTCACACCTATCAGTCTCATTTGAGAGAATATTCACTTTATCTCATATTTTTTGTTATTTTCCTTTCTGATAAATCTTTTAGTGAGCCTGCTCTCCTTCATACAACTCTAATTAAGTCCGTTCAAGTTTCTAAATTTATTAACAATCAAACCCTATCTTCCAGTATATTTATTTCCATTTTTTGGTGTTTTTTACCTCTATTTGTTATTTAGTTGCTTTTTATCACTCATTTCGTGTAGACATTAGAGTGCAGGAACATTCAAAGGAGAAGAATTTGCTTAAGTTCAAGACTAGGATTTATTCCAAGGCAAGTTGTGCTTTGATCATGTTGCACCCAGCTTTTACAAAGCTATGTTGGTTCAAAGTATTGCATACTAGTTCAAATTATCAAATGTTTAATTATTTTAGGATTAGTTATGCAAGCTACTTGAATCATTTCTACCTTGTTATTTGTACGTAATGATGATTTGTCACCCCAGATTGGTTCATTATTAGTTGGTCATTAACATAGACCCAAGGTGGGTTGGTCTAGATGTGATTAGTATGCTTAACCATCCAACGGATTATTGATATCATTTTAAAAGTTGCAAATTCAAATTTGACTAAATGAATATGGAATGTCTTTGTGAAAAGAGTGTCGTTTGTTGTCACACGATGATATGTTATGATGGCATGTGTTACACTATAACTAATAGGAGTTTAGATTGGGACAACATGCAAGAAGACATGTGCTGGTGGTTCAGTGTGAAACTAGGCTAATATGATTATATGTGAAACTAGGTTAATATGATTCTATGTGAATCAATAAAGATGATTATGTGTGAATCTATATAATTCAGTGTCAATAGGTATAGTTGATTGGGTAGTCTTGTCCTAATCAATTAAGGATTTAATCTTGTAAGCCATTGAATTGAGCTACTTGTATAACTATTTGTCTGGAATAGGACCAACCTAACTTAGAAAGTTACTAAGTGTTTGTGACACTACGGAATTTCGAGACATTATAAAATGTGAAATTAGAGAACAAAAACTTTACGGTGTGGTGTTTTATCGCATTTTGGGCCGTTTCCGGGGGTTCGGGCCATGGGAAACCTAGTTCGGGCCTTGGGGAGATTGGTTGGGCCGAAGGTGGAGAGGTTCTGGCCCAAGTGGAGGTGGAGGAGGGCAGCAAAACCCCTTGGGCACCAGCCCTAGGGCGCCCCCACTCCTTCCTCTAGCCGCCTCTCCCCCTCCCTCTCCCTCCCCCTCAAGCCGCCACCCTTGGGGCGCCTCCCCTCCATCTTCCCCTTGCACCACCACCTCCACCTCCCCTCTCCACCTCCCTTGCTGCTCTAGCGGAGCTCCCCACTGCGCCACTTCGCTGTCCCCGCCATCGGGAAGCCCCGCGACGACGAGATCCGATGGTTCCGGCGCGAGGAGGACGATGGGGGAGCTCGGGAGGAAGGATTCCGGCGTTCATCGTTCGTCGGGAAGAGGTATGATTTGGGTGATCCTTGGAGTTGGTATAGGTACTGTTCTAGAGGTCGTTTTGATGCTATTAGATCAAGTGGTGGTGCTATGATTGAGTAGATTGGATGAAAACTAGAGTTTGCCACGTTCTCTGCTTCGGGCAGATTGTGCAGTCGACCTAGGGTTTGAGTTTTCGCGACCTTACAGTCGGAATTTGGTCGGCCGCCTGTTGATAAAGTTGTAGGTAACTTCAATACCTTTCAATGGACATAAAGAACATGCAATTCCGCCCAGTCGTTTGAACGTTATGCTCGATTTACCGAGCGTGTTCAAAACTGTGACGTAATTGGGACAGAACGTAGTGTTTTGTAGATTAAACCATTTTGGAAGCCGAATCAGCTTTTCCCAATACTTAGGAAAAGCTAGGAAATTTCCTAAGCTTCGCGATGATGTACTCGTTTACCTGATTTGGAGTACTTAAGCCCAAGTTATGGAGTTCTGAAGGCTGCTGTTCCGTTGGGACAGAGTCTCTGTTTTTCATTTTCGGGAGTAGTTTGCGAAATCGGGGTAGATGGGCGATGGCGTACTGTTTTGTGGGCACATTGTGATTGTGTGGCATCTATGTACAGGTGATGTGACCCCAGGAGTGCCCTCCTCATCCCGCCAATCCGTCGCCCGAGGTTAAGGCAAGTGTATTGGCATGGGTAACATGTGGTTTATTTGCTTGTCTTGACTAGATGCAATTGTTTCCATGTTATGCTATCTTGCCATGCTTAGTGTTTGCCATGATATGATAAAAAGGGTATGTTAAGATGATATGCAATGGCTGATGGTTAATGATTATGGCATATGTTGCATACATGGGATGAAACTTGGCCCGGTCGGTGAGAACGTCATAACTATTCCGGTAAGGTCGGTGAGAAAGTATGACTAATCCGGAGCGCCATGGATGTAAGACCTACCTCGTGATTCCACCCACGCGGTGAGTGGAAGCGAGGAGTAGGCACCCTTCCATCTAACCATCTACGGGATGGAAGGGGGACGTGGGTGCACGCCGACGGGTGTGCACTCGGCAATACCGGTATTTGCGTCGAGGAGACATGTGCATTGCATTGCATTGCATACATGATGATGATGATGGAATGATCTCAATGAGGTTGAGACATGAATATGATGTTGCATATGAAGTATGACTTGATCATGATGTTAAGTTTGTTATGTAGTGATGATAATATTGAATTGTTCTGTATGACCCATTGCAATATACTTGCTGAGTGATGAACTCACGCTTGTGTTTTATGTTGTTTTAGGTACCATGACACCGGCATGTGGGAAGGGGCAATAGCTACACATCTTCACGTAGCTCCAGTCACATTTACCAATTTGAGTCATGATCATAATAATAGTGCCATGAATCTTGGTGTATGGATTAAATTGTGTGGTCATGTCCCTTATTTGCTTCGTTATAGTTTATGGAGTGGTTGGACTTGATATTATTGCCTTATGTTGTTATTATATCCATTTACATTGCTTCTTTAGATGTCTTATGATATGATATTACTTGTCTGTTATTGCTATTATCTCAAATCATGTTAAAACAAAGGAGATGCTGCCGAAATTTTCGGTTTTAGCATTTGCTCCTTTGCTGTAATTTGTCTTTATTAGTGGTATTTAGGTGTTGTTTAGTCTATGTTTGGTAGCATTCGGGCATACTAGATGCCGGGTTGTTACAGTTGGTATCAGAGCGAGCTTTAGGTCCTTGGAACATGCATTTTTAGTGTTATACCTTAGGATTAACTAAAATGTGATATGAGATAACCTAGAAACATGGCTTAGGTTATAACTAAAATTTTGCTATAGGATAGCAACCTTAAAACTTGAGTATGTGGAATAACTAATTTAAAATTTGACACACATGGATGCACAGTAGGAAAGGGTATGGGTATCGTTGCTTTACGCTTAAATGTTATATTTAAGCCTTGATGTTGAATGTTTTATGTGATAAAGTATGCTGCTATGTGTATGATATAATTGATTGAATTGCTCATGTTTTCGTGATAAAGTGGGGTTGTGGTGCCGAAGGGTTTCGGTCACCTTTTTGTTTATAGTAAGGTTGTGGTTTGACGGTATGGCCGGTTAAAGCCATCACCAAAGAACTATTAACCCTTGTAGGGAAAGAGTGCTTACCTTTTCTATCGCAGATTGGGTAGTTGATTGGAGTCAAATAGAAGAGTTAGTGGTGGATTCCTTCGTATGTTCTTTACCGTTCTGACGGTCGGTTTTGGTTGTTTTTCTTGGCTTTAGTTGATTGAAAACAAATGAAAGGTGTTGGGTTTTCGCGGATTGTTCCGTAGGCGGTTCGTGGTTTTGTCTTCCTTAGTTGAAGACGAAGAAGAAGAGTTTTGTGTTGCGCGTCTTTTGGTCGTAATTTTTGCTTTGACACCCAGTTTTGCTGGTCATTGTGGACTATCTTGGGGAGGAATCTTATGCGGTTGTTGTTCTCCCTATCTAAGAAAAAGTGTTGGAGTTTCCCCTTGTGTGGACCTTGAGTTGGTGGAGCTAAGTTTGAATCTTTTATCGGAAAAGATTTAGTGAACATTTGATTTTCCCTGGTGCATCCTTCTTCCTTCTTGGAAGTATAGATCTTCAGATTTCTTGAAGAGTTTTGAGCTATCAATGTTGGGAATTTGAGAGTTAAGCTCTCCTGCATTTCTGTTGGAGTTTTGTTTTTCTTCCTTGCCTGGAAAGGAGAAACTGTTTATCGGTGTTTGTTCTTGAGTTGTGGTTATCTTTAAAGTTGAGTTGCATCCTGTTTGTCAAAAGTGAAAATGGTTGTTTAGCATGTTATGTAGTATGTAACAGCGTGGTTTATAGAAATGATGTACTCCTAAGTTAATTGGTGAGTTGAATTAGTTAAATGTAATATTTATTTTTTTAGCTTAAGATTAAATGAACTTCTAGTGCTGTAGATTACTCTATAGCGAGAATGATTAAAGGTGTTAATGTACCTGCTTAGAATCAGTTGCTTTGCTTTAAAAATGCTTATGACCCCCGATAATGTTTAAAGTTTTAAACCCTGATGCATAGTTAGAACATTAAGATGATGTAGACTACTGATATTGTTAAATAAACTTTGCTGGTTGTTAAAGATGCTCTACTCGTTACATGTTAATAGAGATATTTAATCGTGTTGGTGACCTTAACTTGGAAGTTGATTATAGTTGTTATTTATGATGTTGCAAACTATTAGTATATTTGGAAGTGCGGTTGTGTTCATATAATGCTAATATCGTGTTAATTGGGGAGACATAGGTTTTGTAGTCGTGGTAAGAGCTTTGTGATGGTCCAACTCATTCAATTTTTGTTTTAAATAGTTGGAGCATGTTGAGTAGTGACAATTTGCTATAGCCTTTGGATAGGGTAACTAAAAGTAATGTTACAGTTTTTAAGATTATGCAAATAATTGATATTGATGACTGGGTAGTGTTGTTAATTGTTGGAAACCATTGATCCAATAGAGAAAAGTATAAAACTGTGGTATTATGTCGAGTACATGTTGTAATGGGATGAACAATGGATGATAATCATGATGTAAGATTTTAACCGTAATGAATGCATATCTTAGAATCCTATTTACGAGTTTTATCTTGTAGAGATAATATTTATTTGTTGAAATCATTTTATTGATTGAACAAGTTTTAATTGTCAAGATGTTGAAGTATGGATGATATAAAATTGATACGTTGATCATGCTTAAGTATCTGTTGAAGTACTATGTTTGAAATGTAGAATACGTTGTTATATGATGTGTTGGTCTGTGGGGATCATGATGAGGTAGTATAGGATGGAAGTCTTTTTGTTAATCAACATAAACTTTATTTATAAATGTTGGGAAAGGTAACTAGATGTAACACCCCAAAATTTTGCTTTCTTAAATTTCATGTGTGATTTGGCACTTTGGTGAATTTTTGGAATTTTCTGGAATTTATTTGGATTTATTTGGAATTTATTTGAAGTTATTCCATTTTGAAATAATTAAAGAATTAAACTTTGCAAATAAAAATTTGTTGGAAATATTTTATTTGAGTCCAAAATGTTCCAAAATATTTTCCAGAATTTTTCTGGAATTTTTCTGAGTCTTTTGCTATTTTTAATGATTTAATTGAATTTCTGAGAATTTATTTGGATTAATTAAATCAGGTCGAGTCGAGTACTATTCATCCGACCGGACCCGAGTCCGAGTCAGACTCGAGTCCGACCCGAGCCACGTGACTCGACCGAACCCACTCGGCCGAGCCCTAACCGCGTGACCGTTGGATTCAGATCCAACGGCCACGATTGAGCCACGTCACCGAGCCCGAGTCCGACCGAGCCAGCCAGCTCGCCGAACCGGACCCGAGTCCAACTCACGCGACCGTTGGATCGAGATCCAACGGCTCACGTTGAGCCACGTCACCCTCTCCGTGCCGTCGTCGGAATCTGCCGCCGCAACCGTGTCGACCTCGGTCTCCGCGTGATTCACGGAAGCCGAGGCCGCTATTTAATGCGCCGTCGCCGCCATCGGGTAGCCCGTTTTCGTACGCATCCGTATCCCTAACCCACGCTGCCGGAGCCGCCGCCGTCACCCCGCTAGAGCTCGCCGTAGTTGATCTAAGGAGCCGCCACGGTTTTCGCTTCGTCCCGCCGCCGTCCTCCGCCGCCGTTGACCCCAGATCCGGACTCACCGCGACGAGGCGCACCCGAGGGGAGAACTCACCTCGCCGGAGGAGCCCGCAAACGCCGTTGCCGTGTCGCCGTCCCCAGCTCCGGCCAGCCAGCTCCGCCGCACGCCATCGCCGTCGCTCGAGCTTCCTCACCGTCCGATCCAGATCCAACGCCCCGAATCGAGCCACGCCATCCCACCTGAGATCCCGCCCAAAATCCCAGATCAATCTCGACCGCTGGATCTAGATCCAACGGTCCGATCAAACGCTGCTCACCCCAAACGCGTGAGTCCAGATCCAATCCGGGCCGTTGATTTTCAAATCAACGGCCGAGATCTAGCCACGTGTCGCGGAGATCGACCGCCGCGGCGCCCACGCCGCTGCGTGCGTGTGACGCCGACACGCTGGGCCCGCATGTCACGGCCAGCCACATCGCACCATGACGCCACGCCGACGTCATGGCGCTCAAGATGTCGCCGGCCGTCCCACCTGCAGCGCTGACGTCAGCAATGACGTCACCAGTGGGCCCCACCTGTCAGAACCGTGGGCTGAGCCCCGCTGACGTCAGCAGTGACGTCACCCGAGGGGACCCACCTGTCAGTCTCACGTGAGCTGTGGACCGAGTCCACGGTAGACCCGAGCCAAACCATGGACCACGTCCATGGATCACCGACGCCACCGACCAATCCAAAGGTCGACGCTGTCATCACGACGCAATAATTAATTTCCGAAAAAGAAAATGATTTATTAATTCGAAATAATGATTTCAGATTTTGATTCAAACTTCAAACGCTTATAACTTTTGCGTTTCAACTCCGATTTGAGTGATTCAAATTTCTAAATTTGTATAAAATTGAGATCTACCTAATTATGAATTTTATTTAATTTTTGGACTAAAGTTTTCCTCTATAATATTATTTAATTGATTATTTAAACTTCAAAATGTTATAACTTTTGCATTTCAACTCCAACTTTGACGATTCCAGTTTCTAAAAATTTTTGAAATTATGTTCTCTCTGTTTATGGACTTTATTTGGATGTTTGGACACTTTTTGCCTATTGTTTATTCGTGTATTGCTATTTGCACGCTTTACGAGTAGACGTTGAAGTGCCGGAAGGATTCGAAGGAGAAGTATTGACTCAGGATCCAACTCAAGACCAAGAACAAGTACTTTTTGAAGGCAAGTTGTGCTTTGACCATGTTGATCCTATTTTGAAACCTATTTTGGTTCAAATTATTGCATGCTAGTTCAATTAGAAAATACTTTATTTAAATATGGGAAATTAGATAAATGCCAAATTGCTGTATGACACCTTGATTAATTAAATATGTGCCATGACCCTTGTCACCCTAGTTGTGGTTTACTAGTTGGACATTATTAAATTGCCAACATGGGAAATTAGATCGTTGTAGTATGTTGCTTAGACTCACTCGTGCTCATGACATGATTTTGGACAATCAAATGTTAATATTGACTTAATGATATATTGAACCTGTTTTGGAAAGGTATCATGTGACGTTGATGGCACGTGGTGCATGGTAATCAACTGGGGTTTTGATAAATAGTTTTCGGCCGGGGCATGTGGCAAGAATGATCAGGTGGGCCAGGTTGTGGCAATCGGGATGTTGATTTGGTTCTTCGTAGTCTTGCCCTGGTCACCCTAAGGACTTAACCTTGCAAGCCTTTGAACTGAGTCAATCTTGCAACCACATGTCCAGAATGGGACGGACCTAGTTGATTAAGTTGCTAATAATGTACTGTGGGACCTCAGAGGTCAACTACACCCTTTGTGTAAGTTGTACGGGGAGCGTCTGGCCGAGGCCAGTACCCATCTAACGGTTGATTGGCCTAAACTTCGCCTTAGCTAAGGGAAGGGTTAGTGTGCAATAACCGGAGGCTCACTTGTATTGTTAGAAGTTTCCGAAAGACTTTGTTACGGGAACTCGCCTTTGTGGTGTTTGACTGTATATTGTGGGTAAAGTGCATAACCTCTGCAGAGTGTAGAATCTATTCGAATAGCCGTGTCCGCGGTATTGGACATCGCTCGGGAATTACAAATAAGGGTTAGATTTTCTTGAAAATAACTTGGACTTGAAAGGTTGGGTTTGGTTAAATAATGATGTTGATGGAAATGTGGTTTAGGAATGGGAAGGGTGTTGATTAAACCCTTGGAAAGGTTATTTATGTTATACTTGTTTCTCACGCTTCGAATCTACTTACGCTACTTGTCAAGTGTCGTTTTATCGCAAATATACCTGAGCTACTCCTTTGTATTAAGCCATGCATGTAGTATATTAGTCGTGCATTCTGGCATGACTTGTCGAGTACCAAGTACTCACCCTTGTCACAATACAACACCAATTGAAGAGGAGACTACACCAGCTTTGGAGGAGGAGCTCCAAGAGGAACCGCCTACTTAGGAGCGAGCCACGGTCGGTTACTGTGGTATACTGGATGGCACCACGAAGTTATCTTATTTTTCCGCTGCTACTATTTCTCTCTTAATAAGTTTCGCCCTGCGTGGCGTATATTTGTAACTTGACCATAAGGTCGAGCAACCAGTTTGACTATCTAATTAAAGTACTTTATTAGTATCGAGTGGTATGATTGTGATATTTACCGATGTTAAGACTGTGTGCACTAGCGCGTTCCTGGACTAGTGCTGAATACACAGAGGGTCCGGATTTGCAGATTCGGGTCCCGACACTAGAGAAAGAATTGGTTATGTAACTTTTGGTTGAATTATGATGAGGCTTCTCGATGAGTAAATAGTGTATATTGAATACTTAAATAGTAAGTATAGTGGAATGCTAGATATGGTGGGTTTCATGCTGAGCTTGTGTCTAAAACCTTTTGGACTGGTTTGGTTGGTTGCTATTTTTCTTAGTTTATGCTATAAGTATGGTCTTACACCCAAAAGTCTTTGAGTGGATCGCGCCCCTTCGCGTTCGCACTAAATTATCTTTGGAATAAATTTTAAAGGAAGCAGATGGACATAGCGGGTTGTGTTGGAGATTCTTGAGATTTAATTTGCACCTCTATTTGGCTAGAGTTGGAGTTATTTTTGAAATTTTGTGTGGTTTTGCAAGTGTTGCACGAGGTGGATTTTATGAATGTTTTATAAGTGATGTTGTTAGGGAAGTGTTCCTTTCTTTGAAATAAGTTTCCCTTTCTCTTTGAGAAATTTGTGGCAGTTGCGTGTGCAGATGTTTAACTTTGGAGTTGATGTTCTCTTCCAAAATTTTGCTTTTGGTTAAAGTGCGATGTTTTTCATAAAAGAGTTGATGAGCCAGGTCGGTGAGAAAGTCATATATGAATATATGACTAATCCGGAGTGCTCTTGAAAAGATTGCATTCATGTCAGGCATCGAGATTTCCTGTGCTTTCTAGCATGAAAATAAAGAATGGATAAATGCTGGAATTTTGGTTATGTTACAGATTTGAGTTTCCCCCTCTCTTCAAGAGATACTGTGATGGTTGTGGATTCTTGTGTGTGATTTGAGAAACGTTTCCCTTTCAAAATGTTGATTTTGGTGAAAATGTGAAGTTTGACTTTGGTGAAAGCGAGTTGAGATGTTTTGGTTGTTGAGAACTTCTGTCAAAGAATTGTGTGGAGTCTCTCTTTCGTTTGAGTGCTCCTCGATGCGAAATGTATCGCATTGATGTGAGATTTGAGTTTTGTTTTTAGAAAAAAAAAGAGTGCTCTTTGGTTGTTGTTGAATCCTTGCCCAAGTGGTTCAGCACTTTGGGGTTCGAGTTGTTGTATGTGGATCAATGGAGTTCATGGTTCGTAGTTGAGCTCACTCAAGGATTTTGCTCTTGTTTTGGTCCTTTGAGTGGAAGATTGTAAGGGCGAGGTCTTCTTAGAAAGAGGAATCTAGTGCGATTGTTAATGATCTAAGCTATTAGATGTTGCTAGTAGTTGATCGTAAAGCGAAGAGTGAAGGAAGGTTGTGTATGACTCAATCCAAACCTTCTAGGAGAATTGTGTCATTGATGTGTTCCTAGGTGGGGTTGATTAAATTATTAGTGGACCACTGGGTGGTTGCTAGTAATTGTTTTTCCTTTTCAGAGTGTATTGGATCTTTCTGTCGCTGAGGTTGAGCGAGGTTGTGTCCACCGTAGCGAATTTGTTCGGTTGTTACTGTTTCTTGCGGGTTTAAGGACCCTGGTTGCAAAGTAGATTTTCCCTTTCGGTGGTAGTGTTGGGTATTGGTCTTTTGTAAAAGATCAATCTTTTGCAAGGTTTTAACCTCGTTTGTTCAAATAGTTGGTGGTCTTGGAGTGTACGTCTCACCTGGTTCGTCGTCGTCTTGAATACGGCGAACCACAGTAGAGAGGTTGAAGTGTGAAAACACATTCGTGCATAGGAGATGAAGAGGGTCCTAGAGGCTGGTACCGTGTTCTTCTGGAGAGTAGTTCCGATTAAAGGGATCAGGCACGTTAATCGAAGGAATGTATGGAATGAGGAGTGTGAGACCGTTTTCTTTCGTGGTCTATTTGGGAATTGAAGTGAAGGTGGAACCGTGAGAGGTTGCACTTTGTTGAGTTAAATCAACACTTTCTCGCTAAGTGTTGGTTTTGAGAACTGGTTTATCGTTTGTTCCGGTTTTAGTCTCTATGTGAATGTTTTGTGTGGCAAAGAAGTCTTTTGTCCCTTGGGGGACTTTGTTGTTGTTTTTGGCGACTCTTCGGATTCGAGGTCGAATCATGTTTAAGGGGGGAGAATATGACACTACGGAATTTCGAGACACTATAAAATGTGAAATTAGAGAATAAAAACTTTACGGTGTGGTGTTTTATCGCATTTTGGGCCGTTTCCGGGAGTTCGGGTCTTGGGAAACCTAGTTCGAGCCTTGGGGGGATTGGTCGGGCCAAAGGTGGAGAGGTTCCGGCGTTCATCGTTCATCGGGAAGAGGTATGATTTGGGTGATCCTTGGGGTTGGTCTAGGTACTGTTCTAAAGGTCGTTTTGATGCTTTTAGATCAAGTGGTGATGCTATGATTGAGTAGATTGGATGAAAACTAGAGTTTGCCACGTTCTCTGCTTCGGGCAGATTGTGCAGTCAACCTAGGGTTTGAGTTTTTGCGACCTTACAGTCGGAGTTTGGTCGGCCGCCTGTTGAGAAAGTTGTAGGCAACTTCAATACCTTTCAGTGGACATAAAGAACGTCCAATTCCGCCCAGCCGTTTGAAAGTTATGCTCGATTTACCGAGCGTGTTCAAAACTGTGACGTAATTGGGACAGAACGTAGTGTTTTGTAGATTAAACCATTTTAGAGGCCGAATCAGCTTTTCCCAATACTTAGGAAAAGCTAGGAAATTTCCTAAGCTTCGCTGTGATGTACTCGTTTACCTGATTTGGAGTACTTAAGCCCAAGTTATGGCCTTCCGAAGGCTGTTGTTCCGTTGGGACAGAGTCTCTGTTTTTTGTTTTCGGGAGTAGTTTGTGAAATCGGGGTAGATGGGCGATGGCGTACAGTTTTGTGGGCACGTTGTGATTGTGTGGCATCTATGTGCAGGTGATGTGACCCTGGGAGTGCCCTCCTCATCCCACCAATCCGTCGCCCGAGGTTAAGGCAAGTGTATTGGGATGGGTAACATGTGGTTTATTTGCTTGTCTTGACTAGATGCAATTGTTTCCATGTTATGCTATCTTGCCATGCTTAGTGTTTGCCATGATATGATAAAAAGGGTACGTTAAGATGCTATGCAATGTTTGACAGTTAATGATTATGGCATATGTTGCATACATGGCATGAAACTTGGCCCGGTCGGTGAGAACGTCATAACTATTCCGGTAAGGTCGGTGAGAAAGTATGACTAATCCGGAGCGCCATGGATGTAAGACCTACCTCGTGATTCCACCCACGCGGTGAGTGGAAGCGAGGAGTAGGCACCCTCCATCTACGAGATGGAAGGGGGACGTGGGTGCACGCCGACGGGTGTGCACTCGACAATACCGGTATTTGCGTCGAGGAGACATGTGCATTACATTGCATTGCATACATGATGATGATGATGGAATGATCTCAATGAGGTTGAGACATGAATATGATGTTGCATATGAAGTATGACTTGATCATGATGTTAAGTTTGTTATGTAGTGATGATAATATTGAATTGTTCTGTATGACCCATTGCAATATACTTGCTGAGTGATGAACTCACGCTTGTGTTTTATGTTGTTTTAGGTACCATGACACCGGCATGTGGGAAGGGGCAATAGCTATACATCTTCACGTAGTTCCAGTCACATTTACCAATTTGAGTCATGATCATAATAATAGTACCATGAATCTTGGTGTATGGATTAAATTGTGTGGTCGTGTCCCTTATTTGCTTCGTTATAGTTTATGGAGTGATTTGACTTGATATTATTGTCTTATGTTGTTGTTATATCCATTTACATTGCTTCTTTAGATGTCTTATGATATGATATTATTTGCCTGGTATTGCTATTGTCTCAAATCATGTTAAAACAAAGGAGATGCTGTCGAAATTTTTGGTTTTAGCATTTGCTCCTTTGCTGTAATTTGTCTTTATTAGTGGTATTTAGGTGTTGTTTAGTCTATGTTTGGTAGCATTCGGGCATACTAGATGCCGGGGTGTTACGGTGTTGACATAGGCTACCTCAGGTGGTAGCTAGGTTGTGTGCTTAGGTGGAGGGTGTGTGTTGCGACGGCACCATATCATGGATGGTTACCGTTCTTTAATCCAACAGTGTGTCCTGTGCCATTCTTCTACTTTATGTGAGTGTGGGATGGTGAGGATCAAACTTATCGGGAAGAATAATGTCAGGGCAATGTGAGGAGGTGATGCAAATGCGTGAGGTTCGGGTGGCTCTTATAGGCGGCAATGGTGTGCGGAGTTGGAGTCCAGCTTGGCCATTGTAACACCCCAATTTCACGCCTTTTGTGAGTATTAAAAATAAAAGGAACCATTTGAATTTTTATTGAATTAATTAAATCTTAATTGGAATTTTCCAAAATAAAATGATTTAATTTGACTAATCTAAACATCAATTAAAATATTTTTTCTCTATTTTCTTGGAATTGTTGGAGCATGTTTGCTATTTCTTTGGATTTATTTGAATTTCCAGCATTTCTTTAATTCCAAACCCCTCTCAACGGCATGCGGCCGTGCTTGTCAACCACTCAAGCCCATACACCTGTTCCACCATGGACCAAAACTATTTCGTGGAGTTGGTCCATAGACTAGGGCCCACTTGACCTTTAAACTTTTTCCTAAAATTCTTTTAACTCAAAATTTTAAAAATTCATGGGATACACCTATCACTCACACATATTCTCTCTCCCTTTTTATTTCCAAATTTTCTCTCCCGACAAAACATCTGAAAGTTGTTCTCCGTAATACTATCTCTGATTGAACCCGTTCAAGTTGCTAAATTCATATAAAATCGAGATATACCTTCTAGTATCATTCATTCTTAATTTATAGTTTATTTTAATTATTTTTGTATTTTTTATTTTCTCTCTCATGAGACGTTGACTATTTCGGAAGATCAATTGATGGAAATGAAGATAAAGGGAATCAAAGACCAAGAGAACAAAAGCATTAAATATAGCCACAATAAGTCATAACCTTTGATCACGTTGAACCTATGTTTCCAAAAGCATTTTTTTCATACAAATTGCATGCTATATCTATATCAATGTTTTTGGCTAAGAATAGCTCATTACATACTTGTCATTATGCCACCTTGATTATAGAATGTCTTGTATATATTCATTGTCACCCTAGGTTGGTGTAACACCCTGGTATTTAATATGCCCGAATGCTACCAAACATAGGCTAAACAACACCTAAATACCATGAATTAAGCTAAATTACAGCAAAGGAACAAATGCTAATACCAAAAATTTCGGCAACATCTCCTTTGTTTTTCCATGATTCGGAGCAACAACAAAACATCACAAGTTATATCATAATGGAAAGCATCTAAAACAGCAATAACATGTGACATAGCAACAATATAAGTCCAGGATAAAGCCTTCAACCACTTCATGAGCTAAACGAATCAAATAGTAAGACCGAGCACACAGTTAAGCAATTCTCCAAGTTTCATGGCAATACTTTCATTATCATGACTCCAAGTGGTAACATTGTCTAATTTGTGTGGAGCTACGTGTAGATGTGTAGCTAACCCCTTTTTCCCGCATGCCGGTTTCATGGTACCTAAGAAAAACAACATAAACACAAGCGTGAGTTCATCATTCAGCAAGTATATTGCAATAGAATAAGAAAACACATTCCAATACCTTCATCACCACTTTTCACACACAACTTCATACACATCTCATATTCATAGTGCAAGCATATCATTGACATCATCATAAATCATCCTCATATAATGCAATGCAATGTAATGCAATGCGATGCACATATCTCCTGGAAACTCATATCGGTATGGTTGAGTACACACCCGTCGGTGTGCACCATCTCCCCCCTTCCATCCCGAAGATGGAGGGTGCCTACTCCTCGCTTCCGTTCACCGCGGTGAATGGAATCACGATGTAGGACTTACTCATTGGCTCTCCGGATTAGTCATAACTTTCTCACCGACCTTCCCGAACTAGTTATGACTTTCTCACCGCCCGGGCCATGTAACATGCCATGTATGCATTTATGCCAACATCATATTTAACTTGTACATCAACACATGGCATCATCATGGATAACTTGTACATTAACACATGGCATCATCACATAATAAACATACTCATCATATCAATGGCAAACATTAAGGCATGGCATGTGAACATATCATATATTCAAACTTCAATCTCAATCAATCAAACAACCTACAATCGCTATCCATTACAATACACTTGCCTCAACCACGGGCGACGGATTGGCGGGAAGTAGAAGGCACCCCCGGTGTCACACCACCTGCACATAGGTACCACACACTCACAATCATGCCCACAAAACAGTACTCAAACCCTCATCTACCCCAACATTGCCAACTACTCGCAATAACAAAAAACAGAGGTTCTGTCCCGTCGGGACAGCAGCCTTCCAAAAGGCATAACTTGAGTTCTGGGACTCCGAATCAATTAAACGAGTACATCTTCGCGTAGCTTAGGAAATTTCCCAACTTTTTCTAGGTATATGGAAAGACTGATTCGGACTCTAAAGTTGTTTAATCTACAGATTACCGTGATCTGTTCCAATCGCGTCACAGATTTTTAATACGCTCGGTAAAACGATCATAACTTTCAAACGGCTGGGTGGAATTTAAGGTTCTTTATATCCACGGAAAGATAATGAAATTATCTACAACTTCTTCAACATCCGTACGACCAAATTCCAAATCTAAATTGGCGAAAAACTGAACCCTAGGTCGACTGCTCATGCTGTCCCAAAACAGAAACGTGGCAACATCTAGATCTAATCCAATCTACTCAATTCCAGCACCACCAATTGATCTAAAAACTTGATAAAAACCCTTAGAACAGTACCTAGCCCAACCCCAAGGAGTCCCATGGCCATACCTTCGCCCGACGACTGAAATCCCAACGAAACTCCTCCCGGATCGCTCCTCGCTCCTAGCTCTAACGGATGGATCCTTGAGGTGCAGGGGGTGGGGAGGCCACCCTAGGGCAGTAAGGGGGTGGAGGAGAGGTGGTGGAGAGGTGGGGAGCAAAGGGGAGCAATGGGGGAGGTGGAGGCGCAAACAAGGGAGAGGGGGAGGTGGGGGTGGCGGCTAGGGCAAGGAGGGAGAGGTGGGGGCGCCCAAGGGGCAGGGTGTGGGGCGCAAGGGGGCAGGGGGGAGGCCTTTTACCAGCCCCCACATCTGTTCCTAATCCTAAATGGATTCCCACTCCATCCCACCAAAGCCCACAACCCCCCCCCTTTTAGGCCCAAACTCCCCCGGGAAGGCCCAAAACCCCGGAAACGGCCCGGAAACGCTATTAACCTCCATACCCTATGGTTTTAACCTTAATTCCACATCTCATAATGTTTTTGACCTCATCATGCACCATTTATAAGGTTCCGACACTCCGTGGTGACACATCACTTCAAAAGGCCCAAAAACGTGAGTAAACCTCAAGCCGAAAGGTTTTATTCTCTAATTTCACATTCTATAATGTCACACCATACCGTAGTGTCACAGTTGGATCATTAACAGTTGGACATAATTGTACTACCAACATTTGTTGATTTATCTATGCCTAGACGTGCTTAGTTGTACGATGAACTCATATCACATGATGAATTATGATAATATTTGACTTAATGAAACATGAAATCGTGATGAGTACCACTACTGTAAAATTTATTATGCCATGGAAGGGTATGCCATTGGTCTTAGTTACACAAAATGGTTTACAATCGGGCAAGTGATCGTGAAGTAAACAGGGTGCGGTTACTACATTTGAGATGTGGATGTCTAGCCTGGGACTATTTAAGGATCGTGTAACCGCATGTCCAGTATGGTACAGACCTAGCTAAATAACCTTTCATATATTTGTGCTCCCCTGCATGGTTGAATTGGAGGGTTACTCCAATAGGTGTGCGAGCGAAGGATTACTCTGACTCGATGAGACATCGGGTATACGATGCTGATTAGAGGGTTACACCATTCTCTCACACAATGCTGAGCCCCTCATTAAAAACATAGACTTAGGTTACATGGATGCATTCTAGGGGTAAACTAGCTAGGTCACATTCCAGGGTTGAGGGGGTATACTCACTAGGTAGGGCAGTGCTAGTGTGTAGAAGTGTAAAGGCTTTGAAGTGATCTTCTTAGTTGTAATCTATCATGTTGAGTGCGAGAGGGTAGTATATGTTGATCATATTTTGTGGGTAAAGCTGTACAACCTTTGCAAAGTATAAAACTCTTCGAATAGCTATGTCCACGGTCATGGACATGCCTAAGGATTTTACATGAGAGATAGAGTTTTTCATAAAATATTGGATGGTGGAAAAGTTGGAAAGTGAACTGGGAGTTCACTGGTGATTTTGTTATCTAAAGTTAGCACTGATGAGTTCAGTGATTTGATAATGATTTTAGATGGTGAAGGGTGAAGCCTCACTAATCTATTTATGTTTTCTACTATTGGTTTAACAATTATTCATTATCTTTTTCAAATATGCTTTGAATCTATTTATTGATTTTAAATTCAGGTTATTGCTTTTGGTAAAAGAACAATATGGCTATTCCTCTATTAAGCCTTGCATAAATACTTGCATAACTGTTCCATACGACTTGCTGAGTACGTTATGTACTCATGGTTATACACATCTTGGTTCAGTTGTTGAAGACTTCGCCAGCATAAGAGATGGTTAATGTGGACTATTTCTTCAAGGATCGTGGAGAACTTGGTCATGCTACCCTAATCAATTGTCTATGGCGTATGAATGGGCTACAACTGAAGCTATCTTAATATCTTCCATTGTAGTTCAATCGAATTGTTTAGCCTTTGAGCTTTGGCCATAAGGTCACTACTTTGATTTATTAATGTTAATTGCCATTTTCATAGTTATTCATGTGTATGGTTGATACCCTATCTATGTTACCTTTGTACACTAGCGTGATCCTGGACTACTGCAGTATACATATAGGGTTTTGGATTTGGTAATCCGGGTCTTGACAGCGACGGCGACAGCGTCGAAATCCAAGGCTTGTACGCGAAGAAGAAGAATAGGGCATTGACAGGTGGGATCAGGCTGTCGGCGAGAGAGGGAGAGAACGAACATGGCTGGGCTGGTGTGGCATGGGAGTTGGGCCGATGTAGTGGCGATGGGTCAATCGGTAGCGAAGCGAGGCAGGTCGTGAAAGGAAAAGAAGGGGGTCGGAGGAGAGGTGAGGGAAGGTGGGATGGCACAGTAGACTCGGCCAACCGGTGGAGTGTGGAGAGGAGACAGATCGGACCAAGAGGATTTCTAGAAAAAGAAAGTATTTTCGAATTAGATAAAAGGATGAAAATTCAAATAAACCAAAAGAAATATGAAATGAAATCAGAAAATTCCTAGAAAATACAGGAAAATACTTAACAACACAAGGAACCCAAATAAAACTTATTTGTATTTAATTTACTTTGAAATTATTCAAATTAAAACTTTTTATTTATACAATTTGTGTTTAAGCTTTATTAAATCGAGAAAAATCGGTGAAAATTTTTGTGTACCTACTCTACTCAAAGGATTTTTGAAACCTCAAAAATTAGGATGTTACACAAGGTGAGACGATTGTTGAGGGCATGTTTTCATACTAATCAATTAATGGATGCGGTGAGTGGTGAGACGGATAGAGAAAGAGGAGATAAGGTTTATCAATGGCCAATAAGATCCACTAATGTTTTTCTTTGATTTTGAATGGAAAGATATGAAATGAGGAAGGAGGCGAAGTGGATGGTTGTCATGCCAAATATCGTGTACCTTGATGCCACGGGCCTTGGCCTAATTGCCTATCGACACCGAAGGACCAAAGAGAGACACAGACAAAGGGCAACAAGACACATGACCAGATAAGGCTAACACGTACGATAGGAGTCATGCATTAAAATAATGCTTCCAACTAAAGGGTTTTTTTTTTTAACAATACACATTTCTAATTCCCTACGAACTACACTGACTGAATAACAAATTTTACCAAAATTTCAGTTAAACTTCCTTAAGATGTATTTTGGCTACATGCTTTTTTATAACTTCGAATCTCAATCTAATGGCATACAAATATCTCAAGGCTAATCCAATTGTCACGATTATAATTGAGAAAAAACAATCAAACAACCAACATCAACAAATACCAATATTTATGTAAATGACAAAAAATATAGCCGTGCAAATGGGCAGCCCACCCTGCTAATAGTAGAAAAGACCATAAAAGTACAACTCGTCTGCATTCTTTAGCTAGCTAGCTGTTCATATTTTTCATAACAAAAAATATATGTGTGAAGCTACCTATCATGACTATGCGCATAGAACATGCATCATATTTGATGGATTTATACGCGCGCAGATGATAGAAACCTAGAAGTTTGGTTAGTGGTAACAAAGTGGTCAGGGTAGCCATGAGATCAAAATCGCCTAGAATGATTCGATAAGGCGATAAGACCATTAGTTCCATAAAATAATTTTTCTTTGGTAATGTGGGTTGGTGACAAGACGAGAGCAATCCAACAAAATCCGTGGCATCAAGGAGGGGCGTTGAGGGCGTCAGAATCGCATCCTCCGTCGTGCAGTTCGAAAGGCACAATGGCACGGCAAAAGGGGCCGTCGGATACTACATCAGACGCTTGGGATCAATGTCCAAGAAATTTTGAGGATTTTTAATATACCGCTAGATAACGGGATATTTCCTCTTCTGGCTTGATCCAGACCGTCCAAATCTGACCCGGCACGTCGGCATGAATTGATGAAATGGCATTCTGCTGCCTTGATCCCCTGATGGAGAGGAAGAGGGCACAATTCCGCACATGTGGCGCAAGAGACAAGACCTACGACGTATATAATAGCACCATTTGTCAACGTTTAAAATGCCTTTTTGCATGCCTTTTCATTTTGTTTTAGCTGCCCCTTCTTTATGTTCGTCTCGAAGGTTTGCGTACTTTCCAAAATAGAAAATTACTGGTATTGCTAATTTAACCTCACCATATCCAGGTGTTACCACATGATGTATTAGACAGTATCCTAATTACATTATGTAAAAGATTGCTAGTTGCCTTGTATAGACATTGTTAGCCTTATATAGATATTACCTTATATAGGTTTTTCTTCTATACCCTCATGTACATGTATATATACTGGCTCATTGGGCTCATATTGAATATAAGTACTATTCACAATATAGTATCAGAGCCACGACTTTAGGGTTAGGGTTTTATCTGCGTTGCACTGACATCATCCTTCTTTTGCCGACACTGCTCTGCTTCCGTGTGGCACCTTTGTCGGCGATGACTTCTTCCGGGTCATCTTCTTCAACGCTTTCTCGAGCTCCGGCCACGACGCCACTGAACATAGCCTAGGCCTAAGCTCCGACTGTGATGCTGCCCACCGCTCGGCACGTCTTCCAACATTCAGCAGCAACGCCGCCTTGCTGAAGCGCTCCCCCGTCTACTACCTCTCGGTCACATCTGGGCCGCCGTCTTCCACTCCGCCTAGCCCTGATGATGACAGAAAAAAATCGGGCCATGCCTCTCCGTCTCTCGACACCCGCCAAGCCGGCTGCTGAGCCCTCCACCGTGATCCAACCGCCTGCTATGCCGCCGCCGACCATCGCTCGCCAAGCTGCCCGAGACTATAGCCCGATTGGATTTGAAATCAATTGGAAGTGGGAGCCAGCCTTTTGCTTTGGCCGTCTCTAGCTTCTAGCTAAGTTTGGCCGGCTTCGGCTTCTAGAACTCCACTGGTAAAAAAATATCATTGTCTTTACGCTCTTCTTCATCGGACACTGTCTATATTCCTCGTTGTTCGGTCATCTTTGATGATCTCAATTATCGAGACTGGGTTCTACACATACACCTACAAATGCGTGGTCAGTGTTGTGGGAGTTTGTTACCAGTGAGCTATCATGTCTGCCTCATCCTAGTCCCCCTACACAGTCGTTATTCCTAAGGAGGCCGATGATGTTGCTCAACAGAAGGCCTCTGATGACTATGCTAATGCTGTGGAATCTTTTCAGACAGTTTACTGCATACAAGATATGGATTGATGAAGATGCTCGTGCCTCCGCTATTTTGGTTGCTAGCATAAAGATGCATCTCACTGGTGATATTGTCTCTTTGTTTTTGGCACAGTTGATGTGGGCGCATCTTCACGACCACTATGAGCCTGCTGGCGACTTTTTGTACCTTACTATTGTGCGACAAGAGCAGTCGTTGTAGTAGGGTAATTCTACATGGATGAGTTCTCTAAGACCGGAGGTTTGCTATACTTGCCAGTATTGTCAGCATCAGCACTCTCATTTGGAGCTTCGCCACAACTACGACTTTCTAACACGTCTTTGGGATGAATTTGAGCAGATTCGTGCCTAGATGCTTGCTCGTCATCCTCGTGTGACCGTGTTGGAGGCTCTTGCAATTATTTGTACTAAGGAGACTCACCTTCGTGGTGCGGGTCTGCGGTGTCTCCTTCAGTCTTGGCGGTGCCTCGTTGTACTCCTTCATCAGTGGCGCCTACTCTACTTTTGGATACTGGGGGTAGAGGCCTTTGTTGCACCTACTGTAACAAGAACGAACATGTGGAGCACTTCTACTACCGAAAGAAGAAGGATCTTGCTCGTCGAGGTGGACACCCTTCTATGGGCACTGGAGGCTCAGGTGTCTCCTCAGCAGACCTCTGTTGGTTCTGACGCCACTCAGGGATTCTTACATTACATGTCGCATGGCTGCCTTTAGACCGATGGGTTCTGCTACTCAGTCTTTAAGTGAAGACCACCTTCCTCATCAGGTGTGATACCATGGATTCTTGACTCTGGAGATTTTTTTCATATGACATCTGATCCCACGAGTCTTCATTTTATTAGTCCTATTGTTGCTCCTATCACTGTGTAAACCTTAGATGATACTTTTCTTTCTGTTGCATGACGAGGCACTCTTTTGTCTTCATCTTTTCATGTTCCTGCTGTTTCTCATGTTCCCAAACTGACCATGCACCTCATATCCGCTGGCCAGCTCATACCCTCATGTCCTTTTTGCATGATTATGGCAGTCGTGTTATCCTTGATTTTGACTCTTGTTGTGTTCAGGCTCGCCACACAAGGTCTCTGGTTGGGACTGGCCCTCACCGACGTGACTCTCAGTGTCTTTGGAAGCTTGACTGGCTCCGTTTTCCTTTCGCTGCCATTGCTAGTCTCTCCGTTTCCTCCACTACTTCAGTATTTCTTGCATCTTCTGCTGGGTCCTTTGCTTAGTGCATCACCATTTGGGACATCTTTGTGGTTCCACGTCTGTCTTCTTTAGTTCACCGTGGCCTTCTAGGATCTGTGTCTGGTGATGTCTCTTTACATTATGCGGGTTGTAAGCTTGGCAAACAGCTACAACTCCCCTATCCTTCTAATGAGTATGTATCCTAGCGTCCCTTTGATCTTGTTCATTATGATGTTTGGGGTCCATCTCCTTTTGTTTTTCAAGGGGGTCATAGATATTTTATTCTTTTTATAGATGATTTCTCTCGCCGCACCTAGATATATTTTATGCCATCTCGTAGTGAGGTTTTATCCATCTATACGAATTTTGCCACTATTATTCATACTCAGTTTGATTCTCCCATTCGTGTTCTTTGTACCGACTCAGCAGGGGAGTATCTGTTATTGGCCCTTTGAGTTTTTCTTGCTATGCAGGGCACTCTTTCTCAGTTTTCAAGTCCTGGTGCTCATACTCATAATGGTGTGACTAGGCGTAAGCATCATCATCTTCTTGAGACAGTCATGCTCATATGCTTGCTTTCGCTGTTCCACCTCACTTCTGGGTTGATGTTGTTTCCACTGCCACCTACTTGATTAATATCAAGCCTTCCTCTGCTCTTCAGGGTGGTATTCCAGTGGAGCGTCTTTGTGGCATGCCTCCAGATTATTCTGGAGTTCATCTCTTTGGGTTTGTGTGCTATGTTCTTATTGCACCTCGTGAACGCACCAAGCTTACTGCTCAGTCTATTGAGTGCGTTTTTCTGGAATATAGTGCTGAGCATAAGGGATATCGTTGTTGGGATCCTGTTGGCTGACTTTTGATGAGTCTTGACCCTTCTACCCTCGTTCTTCTTTCACTTCAATCTCTTGTCGAGCCACTTTCTTTCCTAACTTTTCCTGATACTCCGATTGTTACTTTTCATCCTTCACAATTGGTGTCTTCTTCATCGTCAGCTTCTTCACCACCTCCAAAGGTTTTTTCAAACATTATTCCTTCTTATCCTCTATACTATACTCGTCGTTCGTAAGTTGAGAATTCTTCTGATGTGCCATCATCTTCTCCTGTCGAGTCACCTTCGTTAGTATCTCCTCCTCGCTATGCTCTTCACGATTGATAGTCTATTCGGTTTCCTGAGTGCCTTGGCTGTGTTGGTGCAGTTCTGGCCACACTAAATTCTTACCGTGATACTGTTATTTATCAAGAATGGCATCATGCGATGGCAGAGGAGCTTGCTTCCCTTGAGCACACTAGCATGTGGGATCTTGTACCTCTTCCTCCACGTGTCTGTCCCATTATATGCAAGTGGGTCTATAAAATTAAGACTTGCTCTGATGGTTCTCTTGAGCGCTACAAGGCTCGTCTTGTGGCACGTGGTTTTCAGCATGAGCATGGTCGTGATTATAATGAAACTTTTGCACCTGTGGCTCACATGACCATTATTCGCACTCTACTTACTACGGCCTCTGTTTGTGAGTGGTCCATCTCTCAGTTTGATATCAGCATGAGAAAGTCTATATGCAGCCACCACCAAGGTATTCTGTTCCTGAGGGTATGGTTTATCAGCTTCGTCGCTCTCTTTATGGGCTTAAGCAAGCCCCTTGTGTTGGTTTGAGCGTTTTTCTTCTGTGGTCACTGCGGCTAATTTTTCTACTAGTGCTCATGATCCTACGCTCTTTGTTCACACTTCGCCTCATGGTCGGACTCTTCTCCTTCTATATGTTGATGACATAATCATTACTGGAGATGATTCTCAATATATTGCCCTTGTAAAGGCTCGTCTCAATGAGCAGTTTCTCATGTCTGATCTGTATCCCCTTGGCTACTTTCTTGGGATTGAGATTTTTTCTACATCTGATGGCTTCTTTATCTTCCAAGAGAATTATATCCAGGATCTTCTTGATCGTACTTTTCTCACTGATCAGCGTACAGCTGAGACTCCCATGGAGTTCAATGTCCACATTCGATCAACTGATGGTGAACCTCTTGAAGATCCTACTTGCTATCGCCATCTTGTTGAGAGTCTTGTTTACCTTAGTGTCACTCGTCCTGATATTTTGTATCCAGTTCATATCCTAAGTTAGTTCGTTTCTGCTCCCACTCAGCTCCAATATAGTCATCTTCTTTGTATTCTACGATATCTTCATGGAACTCTCACCGTCTTTTCTTTCCACGCTCTAATTCTTTACAGCTCCAAGTATACTCTGATACTACCTAGGTTAGTGATCACTCTGATTGTCGGTTTCTTTTTGCTTACTGTGTTTTTCTTGGTGGTTCTCACATTGCTTGGAAGACTAAGAAGTAAACAACAGTTTCTCATTTGAGTAATGAAGCTGAGTTGCGGGCTATGGTTCTTTTGACAGTAGAGGTTACTTGGCTACGGTGGTTACTTGAGAATTTTAGTGTTTTTGTTTATACATCGACTCCTCTTTTATCTGACAGTACATGTGCTATTAGCATTGCTCGAGGTCTAATAAAGCATGAGCTCACCAAGCATATTGGTGTTGATGCTTCTTATATGCGGTCACAGGTACATGATCAGGTTGTGGCTCTTCAGTATGTGCCTTTAGAGCTTCAGATTGCAGATTTCTTCATGAAGACATAAACTAGAGCTTATCATAACCTTTATCTTTCCAAACTTATTGTTGTAAATCCACCATAAGTTTAAGGGGGGGTGTTAGACAGTACCCTATTTACCTTACATAAGAGATTGCTAGTTACCTTGTATAGAGATTGTCAGCCTTATATAGGCTTTTTTCTATAACCCCATGTACATGTATATATACTAGTCCATTAGCCTCATATTAAATACAAGTGTGCTATTCACAACATGATGTTCCTCATTTCAAACCCCCCCCCTTCCACCCACATCTTTTCCCCAACACAAAAAAATTTAGATTCAAAACTTTCATGTCTATAAAAAAACTTTAGTTCGAAACATTCAAATAAAAACTTTCGATTCAGAAGCTACCAAGATGGTACTTAGGCCTTATTTGGCAGTGCTCCAGATTCCAGCTCCATCTCGGATCTGAAATTTGTAGGTTAAAATAAAGTGAATTAAGCTTATATCTTTATTCTAAAATGTAAATAAGATGACCCACCTAAACACTTTTAATATATGCACAGCTCCAGCTCCACGGATCTGGTGGAGTTAGGAATACCAGCTCCACCAGATCCATGAATCTGATGAAGTTATAACTCTGCCAAACATGGTCTAAACACAACACATGAGTGTTGATCACATACTCATGGGCCTCACATGGGCTCAATCAACTCATCTGGGCACGATCATGGGCAATTATGGCGCCGTCGTAAGATTCAGAGTTTACCGTGTTGAAGTTTTAAAAAAAGTTCAGCACATTCATCGAAGGACATGGTGGTAGCAGGTGTTCGTCTAGAGTCTTCTATATAAAAGTTGGATACTTATGTAATTTAATCTTGTGTTACTATTAAGATAAACCGGAGGAATTTTCTAAAAACAATCGTGCACCGGAGACCTGAGGAGTCAAAAATGAGCTATGTTTAGTGAAGTAGACCGTCAGGGTGTTACACAAGTCATCTCCTTCTGAAGCATATGTCTAGGCCACTCTCCTGCAATTGCGGAACTTCATCAATCGTGCAATTGCAAGGGAAGGTGAATGGTAATCCAAGAACACCACTTTTATTTACAACAAACTTTGAAAAATAGGAGGATCATGTAAACAACTACAGAATTACTAGCAGCAGAATTTTCGTTTTCAATAAAAGGGCATATCTCATGTTTAAGTTCAGAAAAGGAAAAAAAAAAAAACAAGAGAAACATACTATGTGACAAGTATTCTCTACAATGCGAAGCTGTTCTGGGGCAGATGCCATAACATAAGTCGCATAACCCTTTGTCTACAATTCTGAGCGACTGAGACATTCACAATTTGGCTGCTGAGAGTGAGGTTTTAACTAAAGACTGAAATATCACCATACGCTGCTTCTTGTTGCAAGTCAATATAATCACTACTCTTCAAGGCCTACATGACGAAGCAAATTGTCATCAAAATAGAAACCCAGCGTCAGCCCCAGAAACTACTGTAGCAATGATATGTCAACAGAAGACGCTAGCTTCAGCTTTGAAAGTTACCAATGTTTCGAAAAACATCGCAGCATGTTTCCTTGTTCTCCCTTACAATATTCCGTTCAAACAGAACTTTCCTGGCTGATCATCTGATGACGGGGTGGAGAGCATGTAATCTTTAAAGTACTGCAACACAGTCCTGCAAAGCAATATGACAGAGCAAAAAATCAAAATATGGAACTGAACAAGATGAAGCAATCTTCGCTCGAAATAGAGCACAGAGCACCACCTTGTCCTAGCACACATGCTTCCGCATCCCTGTGCCCCCAGTACCTGAAGTTGACACCTCTCCACATGCACATATGAGTGCATCTTCATCAGATTCTTCGTCCAATGAAACGGATATGACTGAGGCGTGGATGAGCAGATGGGACATGTTCGGGTAGATTCCATTCAACACCAGAGGATGTCGAGGGAGCTCAGGTGCTATATCTGTTGTTGAATCTGCATTTCTTGGTGATGACATCGGGGGGAGATTTGTTGTCCCAGTAACGCCGTTAGAATGCTCATCATAGGTAGAACCACAATTGGAAGCATTTGCAGTATGGAGTCTCTGTTATGTGCAGCAGGCCCAAGATGGCCTAGATGGGTCATAAACAGTAACCATGGTACTGTAGCAGCGAATTAGGTAGATCCTATTATTTAGGGATTAGTTTTCTTTCTTAGTATCCAAGTTGTCTTTCTTAGAGTCCAAGTCAATCCTTTCTTAGAATCTAAGTCTCTACTCCCTATAAAAGGGAACATCATGTACCTTTCTATGGCGTCCAGGCAATGAAGTAAATTTGAGATCTGATCTCATATGCGGTGGCTCCGATTAATAGCCTAGGCGCTAGCTTCGATAACAACTCGTCTAGTCCGCGTTAAGGGCCCTATCCTATCCCCGTTGCGTGCGCAAGTTGTGCACGTAACAATTTGGTATCAGAGCCGCTCGACTCTGGGTCAATGGCGAATATGTTGGAGGACCGTGTTAGGCCTTAGAAACGGAGGTAAAAGAGATGAAGGCAATGATGGCAGACATGATGAGGATTTTGAAGGGAAAAGGGGCAGCTCCAGAGCCGGAAGTCGAGGCTGCTCAGGAATCGGCAGATGCAAATCTCGAAGGCACCTACGACGAAGACAGAAGGAAATTAAGGAAGAGCGGCGAGATGAGCCAGGCGTGCCCTGGGGGAGATCGCGGCGAGATAACGCTCAGCCGGCGTTGAGATCAGGGCGTTCGGTCCTGCGTCGCGCCACGTCTTCCTCCATGTCGAGCGCACACTAGGCGACCGCGACCGCGACATTGGTATCTAAGTGTGAACAAAGAGCTCATGATCATGAGCACTTGCAGAAAAACCAGCTGCAGTGATCACAGAAGAAAAACGCTCAAACCAAGCACGAGGAGCTTGCTTGAGCCCATAAAGAGAGCGGCGAAGCCGACAAACCATGCCCTCAGGAACAGAATATCCCGGTGGTGGCTGCATATAGACCTCCTCATGCAGCTCACCATTAAGAAAGGCATTCTTGACATCAAGCTGAGAGATGGACCACTCACAAACAGAAGCCACAGCAAGCAGAGTGCGAACAGTGGTCATGTGAGCTACAGGCGCAAAAGTTTCATCATAATCACGACCATGCTGCTGCTGAAAACCACACGCCACAAGACGAGCCTTGTAGCACTCAAGAGAACCATCAGAGCGAGTCTTAATCTTATAGACCCACTTGCATGTAATGGGACGGACACATGGAGGAAGTGGTACAAGATCCCACGTGCCAGTGCGCTCAAGGGCAGCAAGCTCCTCCGCCATCGCATGTTGCCATTTCTGATGAATAACAGCATCACGGTAAGAAGTCGGCTTGGCTAGAGCTGCACCAACGAACCCAGTCTCGATAATTGAGACCATCGAAGATAACGGAGCATCGAGGAACAGAAACAGTCCCTGAAGAAGAGCCTGAAGATGATGACATTTTTTTTTACCAACCAAACCCGAACCGGCTAAGACCATTAGAGCCTCTCTTGACTAACCGAACCCGAACCGGCTAGACCAGAATCAATCTCGTCTAGACTGAAGTTGGCGGCAGGATGAGATCGGAGGCCAGCAGCGGCGTCGGACGAGATTGGAGACCAGCGATCGGCGGCGTCGGGAGGCGGCGGCCTAGCTCGTCGCGAAGGCCGACGGCGGAAGGCGGCCAGCTACGACCTGGTTGTAGGCGGCGCCAGTGGAGGCCGACGCGGATCGGATCGGAGCTCGGGGGCCAGTAGCTGGGAGGCGGCGGCCTGGCTCGACGCGAAGGCCGACGGTGGAAGGCGGCCAGCTACGACCCAGCTAGAGGCGGCGCCAGTGGAGGCCAGCACGGATGGTGAGACAGGCCGGTCCGGGAAGAGGGCGGCGGCGCGAAAAACCGAGCAACCGGGCTGGAGGCTACCGGCTCGAGCACGAGCGGCACGAGATCAACTGGAGCAGAGGTGATCCCACTGGAGAGGCAGCGCCGCCAAGACAAGGCGATAGGCGCACGAGATAAAGAGTAGATGGGAGAGCGCAAGTGCAACGCCCAGGAAGTATAACCCTAACCCTAAAATAGCACTTGTATTCATCATGAGGCCAATGGGCCAGTATATATACGTGTACATGAGTATAAATGAAAAGCCTATATTATACAATATCTATACAAGGTATAACAGGATAGTGTCTAACAAATTCCATCAATAGTACTATCCGCTCCAGCACAAGATCTCTCGTTCTTGTCTAGTAACAATTTTGCATTAACAATTTCTACTTTTTTTAGTAACCAATTGTTTTCCTTTGTGAAGAAAAAGCTCCGCAATCGGTAGACTTCGGTTGCTGATCACAAATGCTAGGTCAATATATGCATACTTGGTAGTGGACAATTATGTGGCAGAAAGCTGGGTTGTTTGGCTTGAAGCCAACATGGATAATTAACCAAACTTTTTCAAAATATTGGTGAGATTGACAGTTAGCTGTCTAAGTTTTGGCAAGCTAATTTTTAGCCGTGAAGCAAGCAATGGCTTAAGTCGTGTTGACATAAAATAAAAATTTGGGTTGGCTGGTTGATGTCAACCAAATACATTTCCTAACCATCGTAAGCCTGAATAGTGTAGGCAA
This sequence comes from Rhipidocladum racemiflorum, assembly GCA_036346355.1. Lineage (NCBI taxonomy): Eukaryota > Viridiplantae > Streptophyta > Magnoliopsida > Poales > Poaceae > Rhipidocladum > Rhipidocladum racemiflorum. Next base: position 41,694,224 of record CM070577.1, on the reverse strand, counting down.
TAACAAAAGATTGGGCATCATATGGGTTCGATGGGTACCAAAAAAATGCAGCATAGTTCAGTTGAGAACGAAATGTAAAGGGGCAACAAAGACAATAGATAATGGCAACTAAAAACTGAGAGAATGTAGTGGTTGATAGTTCTTCCTTCTGAACCCTACTTATGCTAAACGTAAGATGTTGGTTGATGGAATATCAAATTGGGGACTCCAAATATCCCACCATTAACACTAGCTGCGATCAAAGGCCACAAATACACTTTATCTGCCACAAATAGATGTTTAAGACATGTTGTGTACTAGTCGGAAGAATTACAATAAAAGTATAAACAAGCTGTGATGTGACATGAGATGGTTAGCCGGTTACTTGTTTATCCACAAGGTCTCGAATTAAGGATTGGTTCCAACAGATTTTTAGAAAATATTTTTCACTCTATAAGGTGCTAGAGACATAATCAATGCCTTTAAAATCATATAGAGATATAAAAGTACGCCTCTACTTTACAATAAAAACACCTATACATAATGTTTCTCCTGTAGTGGCTGCTCCTTTATATTCAATTCCTTTATCTTTGGTCTTCGTCATTGTTGTCGTCATTGTTGACCTTCAGCTCCTTTGCACGACTCCCGGACGTCTTCTAGTGAGAGAGAAAATACACATACAAATGAAATTTAAAAAGACAAATCAATAAACTCCAATATGAGAATGGATAGTACTAGAAAATAGAGCTTAATTTTGCATGAATTTAAGAGCTTGAACGGACCCAATCAGAGCTCGTATGAAGGAGAACAGGCTCCAAATAATTTGGTCAGAAGAAAAATACTAATAATTGAGAAAAAAAGAAGATTCTTTCAGATTTAAATTAATTAAAAGGACAGAGGTTAACAAGTGGGTCCACAATCTATAGATCGGGTCCATGGGCATGGGGTCTACGGCGTGCGGTGAGCTGATTCTACGAAATAGTGCACTGGTAGGCGGGGTCCATGCACTAGTGTTTGGCTGCTGACCGACAAAATTAATTGGGGAACAAGGTAGATCAAGACTGGGAACACATGATGGCGCGAATGAAAATGTGATGAGCTCACCGATTCAACGGGAATGTGACAGCGAACATTCAGCAGTGGCAGAGCATGGTCGGACGTGGAAAAGATGACTGCACCGACAGTGATCGGTGGGGTCTCTGGTGGTGGGAGCTAGGGTAGCAGAGGCGGCGTGATGAGGTGAGGCGGAAGTCGAGGTCCGAGTGTGGCCTTATGTAGGCGGCGAAGACAGTGGTGGAGCGGAGTCTGGCTCCGCCACTGCAGGGATACACACAGGAGGCAGACGCTGGGGAAGATGCACAGTATCGCGGGGGCCATGTGTGGTTGAACGGAAGAGCGGCAAGGTGGGCTGGGCTGGTGCATGTGTTCTGGCAAGACGGGCCAAAGGAATGGGCTGGCAAGCAGGGAAGGAAATGGGCCGACGAGGAGGAAAAGGGAACTTGGCCGGATAGAGATACAAAGAGTTGGGTCAGAGGAAATGGAGATGAGCCGCTGGGAGAGAATTTGGCCCACAAAGGATTCAGAGTTTTGAATTGATTTTTAAATTAAAGAAAAGACTGAAAATTCAAATAAATCTAAAGAAACCACAAATGAACTCAGAAAATTCCAAGAAAATATACGAAATTACTTCACAGCATAAGAAACCCAGATAAAAATGGTTTTGGTTTAATTTAATTTTGGATTACTCAAATTAAATTATTTTGGAAATTCCCGTTATGCTTTATTAAAGCGAGGAAAATAAGTGAAAAGTTTTTAAAACCTAATCTATACAAATGATTTTTTTTTTAAAATTCAAAAATTGGGATGTTACAACTTCGGTACAAACCGTTCTTACTTTTATTACATTAAAAAAGATACGGGAATAGCTCTTCCCGTATCCCAAAAACCATTTGCTGGTGCAATTTAACAATCCATTCATCAGTACTAAATTATGTAAAACCTAAAAAAATATATTTATAAAATATGCAAGAAAATAACAACGAGCCATTCCTTAAACTGCAAGATTTGTCGCATGCAAGATTCAAGGTACCAACAAGAAGGCGTTGGTTCATCGTATTTAGTGTGTTTGGAGGAGCCAGACTGGATATCCTGGGCGAAGTTACTGGGGCAGGCGAAAAAGATGGGATAGGGATAAACAGTGGAGGTTCATCATCTGAATCATGCAAATCTGACAGATGATAAATATCGTCATGAGTTTCTTCGGGGCCATCCTGCACAATCATCATGCAACGGAGAGGAAATAACCATGCTAAAAAGAAAATAGGAAGAAAGAAAGAGTCCACCAGGGTAACGAATACCTCAATAACAATCTTTATATATTTCCATGGGTCTGCATGTTGAAATGATTCGCAATCCCAAAGGATTAGTTAAATTCAAACGTTGAAATGCCAAGAATTGTACTGACTACACTAGGACGACATACTAGGAATGCAAGTGGATGTGGGCTGTTCGTCAGCCCACATAATTTAGCCCGCAAAAATTATTAAGTGGGCTCCCACGGATCAGCCCACTCAAATTTACGGCACTTGCGGGAGGCCCACATAGCCCGCGAACAGCCCGTGTCGAATGCGCAGCAACGGAGTGAGAGGGGAGGCAGCGCAGGCTGCAGGGGAGACCACTAGGTTTCCATCGGCCGCGAATCACCCCGCCCCTTTCTCTCCAGTGTTCGCCGCCGTCGCTCCGCTAGGATTCCATCGGCCATCGGCCCGCCGCGAAGCTCTTCCTCATCTGCCCACATCCTCCTCAGATCCACCGCAAATCTCACCCAATTCGTTGCCTCCAAGAGCATCCCCCTATGGGTCAACACTAGTGAGAAGGCATGGCGGATGGGGATGGTAATTTTGCGGCGGCCAATCGAGTAGAGCCCGCAGGTGATGTGGCTCTCTACATGCGGCGGGAAAGAGACACAGCTGGTGGTTGGCGGTGATGAGCGACGACATCTGGGCAGCAGCGAGGTCCGCGACCGTGAGGAGCCAGCACTATCAAAGAAGTGTGCATCTCCCTTTCCCTTTTGCGGTTCTTGATTCTCCATTTGCTATTTTTTTTCCCTGATTAGTTGTTGCTGCGTGTTTGCGGGATGCAGATCTGGAAAAGAAATGAAGAGGAATAAGCTGAGGAAGAAACTGAAGAAGAGGAAGACGTTGGAGGAGGATAGCCGACCTAGGGCCAGAGAGGCAGTGAAGACGAACACAGTGAATCTATTCTTTCCATTTCTCTCTGGAGTCTTGATAAGAACACATTTAAATTCTAGAGGTAGTACAAACTCCTGGTGTCATCAAACCATTAGTAGTCATAAGTGATACTAAATTTTATTTGCATCTTCATGTTATTCTGTCTAAATATGATAGGATTTATAATGATGCTTGGTTATAAGCTTTCCATATATGAAAATTATAGACCAGTTGTTATGGCCATAATGGTTCGTTTTAAATCAGAGTCAGCATCAAATATCATATTGTTCATCCTGTTTTTAACTTTAAGAAATGCAAACTGGCTTTGCCAGTTAGCGAGCATTAATGGGATTTGCTTGAAAGAATATTACAATTCATTCTTTGACAAACAATTTGGCTAAAATAATTTCGTAGATGCTTCTACGCTTCACTCCTGGAGATTTGCATACATTTGTACTACATGCAGTCATGCAACTGTGCTCACTGTGTTGTCCCATAGGAAATTAGGAAGTATAGTGCTCACTGTGCTCAACTGTGCTCACTCCTTGAGATTTGCATAAATTTGTACTACATGCAGTCATGCATTGTTGAACATTGAACATTGAAGAAGGGCAAATTATCAGTTTCTGAACATTTTTCAATCCAACCCACTTAATTTAATTCATTTGTTCTCTTTGTTCCTAGGGAGATTGTTCACCATCAGCTACTCTACCGAGTCTACAAATTCGTTCTCCAGTGGTTAGGTTGCCAAGGGTAGACTTGTTGATGTCAACACCTGGGGCATTAGCGAGAATGGCGGCATTGAAACGAGGGAGATCTCCATCAGCAACTTTGCCTGCATCCACTCAAGCAAAACGAATGAGGTCTCCATCCCCAGTACATTTTCCATCGCCGATGGGTCTTCATCCTCTACGAGGACATCCCATGGTGATATTTTACTTCCATATTCTTTTTTGATATGTAGTAAAGCATTGTGATTGTCTATAGCAAGTTAAAAGTAGTGTTTTAATGATTAGGCTCCAGACATAAACCACGCAAGTTGAAATCCGATATATGGAAGGAGGCCGAGCCAATATATCGTGATGGAAAACTTGCCGAAGGAAAGTGTATACATTGTCACCAAACCTTTCCAGCCTCATGGTGTTCAGGGACTAGCCAAATTGGTAGACATTTGAAGGTATGTGGAATGAGAACTCAAATGCACGATATGGTAGATAAAATGCATTCTTCAGCAACTCCATCTGAAGTAGTTGTCTTGAAAGATTGGAAATTTGATATTGAAGTCTCGCGTAGAGAACTTGTGTGAATGATTGTTCTCCATGAACTGCCCTTAGTGGAGTATGATAGCTTTAGATCTTTTGTGGCTAGCTTAAACCCAATATTTAAAATGGTTTCTAGAACAACTGCACAAGCTGATTGTATTGCATCCTATAAGGAGCATAGATCAGGTTTGAGAAATCTTTTGAAGGACTGTAATTCTAGAGTATCATTGACCGCTGACATGTGGACATCAAACCAGAATCTAGGGTACTTATGCATTACATGTCATTTTATCGACAATGAATGGAAGGTTCAAAAGAGAATTATAAGATTTTATCTTATGGAGACTCCACATGATGCTTTGAACATGTATAATGTAATATTGAAGAGCATCCAAGATTGGCACATTGAGGATAAAATCTTCAATTTTACATTAGACAATGCATCAGTTAACACTGCAATGATCAACTTTCTAAAAGAAAATTTACTAGACAAATGTCTTCTACATTGCCAAGGCAAATTGTATTTAGCTAATTGCATACCTGTCATACTTGATCCGAGGTATAAGTATGACTATATTGAGGGGGTGTTTGGCAGAGCTCCAGCTCCACCAAATCCTTGGAGTTGGTGGAGCTAGGTATTCCTAGCTTCACCAGATTTATGGAGCTGGAGCTGTAGGTATATTAAGAGTGTATAAATGGGTCATCTTGTTTATATTTTAGAATAAAATTGTAAACTTAAGTTACTTTATTTCAGTCTACAAGTTTCAGCTATGAGGTGGAGCTGGGATCTGGAGCTCTGCCAAATAGGGCCTAAGTTTCGCTTGAAGATGGCATTTGGAAGTCATGCTGGAAAACACCTTGATGAGGTTAGTGAAGCTATACAAGTCCTTTTTGAAGAATATGCTGCTAAAGTTAGAGAATCTCTTGAACATTCATCACAAGGAACAAATAGTGATGATGATGTGGAGGGTGAAAATGACCCTCTTGCAGATTTGGATTAGCATTTAAGTGCAAAAAAAGTTCAAGCAAGCAATGAGCTTGATAGATATTTGAAGGAAGAGTTGTTCCCTCGTAGAGAAGCTCTTGATATTTTGCAGTAATAGGTGGTACAGTCTCCAAAGCATCCCATCTTTTCTTGTATGGCACGTGATGTATTGGTTGTCCCTGCTTCAACTGTTGCATCTGAGTCTGCGTTTAGCACTGGAGGAAGAGTTGTTAGCGATTATAGGAGCAGGCTCTCCGGTGACACCATAGAGGCCTTGATTTGTCTTTAAGATTGGCATAAAGCAATTAGTAAGCTCTTTTTTTTATTGCTTCTAACTTTTTAGTTGATAATAATCATATGTCGATTTCTAACTTTTCAATGTTTCAGGCTTTTATTACCAAAAGAACATGCCAACAGAAGATATGGATGATGGTGATGATTGTTGAGATGCATCTATAAGAATGAAAGGTAATTTTCTATGAAACATGATTAAACCTACATCTGTTGAGATGCATCTGCTGCTTAAACCTACACTTTTAGCTATTCTAAAATATGTTATTTCTACTTTCATATTTAGGAGATGCTACTTCTACCGGCTATGTTGCATCTCTACCAAGTCTGCTACTTCTACTTTCATATTACTATTAATTTCAATCCTTCTTGTTTTGGTTGAATGGACAATGCAGCTAGGGGTTTTGATCTAAGTGAAAGCCAGCAGCTAAGACATGCAAATGTTTATTCTAAAGACCTAAACCTTGATGATGCTATTGTTGTGCTTCCGAGAGTTCTACCTCATGTAGAGCACCTGAATTTAGGTGCATGTATGCCATTAAAGGTTTGCTTCTGGAGTTCTTGGGCACTTCTGATGCTATGTCTATACTTTTTCTTATATATTTTTTGTTTCTTATGTCCTATTTTTTTGCATTTCCAGATGCTTCGGTCACCAAAAGACATGATAAGGTTGTCTCAGCTAAAGCATCTAAAGTTGATGCTACATGTCATTGTTCTCTCAATTGTCATGAATCAAGAAATTGTTTAATGTTCATTTCTTTTTGTTTTGGCTGAATGGACAATGCAGCAACATCTGATGCAAAATTATTAGACTTTTTTCCCATTGTTGGGAAAAACTAAGAACTTTTTGGACATTGTTCTGTCATTGTTGGAAAAAACGGTCATTGCCCATTGTTCTCCATTTATCTGTCAGTGTTCTGTCCATTGTTCTGTCATTGTCCATTATTTTGTCATTGTCCATTTGTCCATTGTTCTGTCATTGTCCATTGTTCTCCATTGTTGGAAAAAACTGAGAACTTGATAGATTTTCATTGGCCTTGTGGACGCAGCCTTGATATATATAGCAAACTGAGAATTTTTTCGACGCTACGTTTTCATCGGCCTTGATATATATAGCAATAGTCAATTGATTTGTTATCTTATCAAGCAAACAAGTTTTGTGGGCTTCGTGTACGCCGCGTTGCGCGCATAAGAGTTTTGTGGCCTACAACGTTGACCCACATAAGAGCTTGCGGCCAGGAGGGCATGTTCTACTCCATTAAAGTATTGCCAGTCAGTCCACGCCAAGGTTGAAAATCTCGCCAAAATTCGGCAAAATATCAGATCTCAGAACCCCAAGTTTCATAATCCCGATGAAATTTAAAAAAAAAAACTAAATTTTTTTTAATGTGCTGCAGTAACCTATAATCTCGCCGAGATCTCGGTAAATTTGATCGAGATTTGACTAAAACTTGATCGGATTGGATTCTTCGCGTCGTTTCCCACGTGGGACAGTTGGTAGATCATAATTCCAGCGAAATTGAAAAAACCCTAAAAAAATCAAAGTGACGGTGCGTAATATCTCGTCGAGATCTCGATGAATCTCGCCGAAATCTCGGCAAATTTGACCAAGATTTGACTACAACTTGACAAAATTTGACCAGATTCAAATTTTGGTTTTTGTATTTCATTCGGATTTCTTCCGAAATAACGAAATATGGCGAAATTTCGGATTTCGGTACGTAACGAGATTTAATCCAAAAACGAAAATTGAAACCCTAGTCCACGCCATGTTCTACTCCATTAAAGTAGAGATCTTTGGCGGAGATTTATGAAGACACTAAAGGTACTCAATTAGGGATGACTGTTTTACCCACGGATTTGGGTACCCGCGGGTACCCAACCCGATAAGAGTGGGCACGGGTAGCATTTTAGACCCACGGATTTTCAGGTTTGGGTACCCGATAAGGTTATAGGATGGACATGGGTACCAATTTGTACCCATGAGTATCTTATGACATATGGACCCCACTTAAAATATACATTAAAAAAACAAAATATTACTTCTCCAATCCCCCTACTCGGGTTCGGGTTCGGGTACCCATTGGGTTCAGGTACCATCAGGAGACACATGATGCACCAATTTCTAGAGATCAGGGTTTGAGTTCGGGTTTCGGGTACCCATCGGGTTCGGGTATGGGTACACATCCGTGCCCATTTTGGGTTTCGGGTTTAGGTGGGTACCATGATTTCGGGTTTTGGGTTCGGGTGGGCGGCAGTCATACCCGGAGGTACCCGCCCGATTGCCATCCCTATACTCAATCCTTTCAAGAATTGTACATAGCAGCTTTAGATGAACCAGCAAACTACTTTGAAGCAGCAGGTGACAAAGATTGGAATCAGACTTGGACTTTGACAGATCTACCAAGTGGAATCAAACCAATTGGTCTCAAATGGGTTTATAAACTCAAGAAAGATGCAGCCCGGACATTTCGACGTCAAGTCTGCTTTTCTGAATGGGGAACTCCAAAAGGAAGTGTATGTTTCTCAGTCGGAGGGGTTCACTATTGCTGGAAAGGAACATTTGGTCTACAAGCTGCCCAAAGCTCTATATGGCTTAAACCAAGTACCTAGAGCTTGGAACACACGGTTGGATCATACCTTGAACCTCAGTCTATAAGCGCTGCACTAAAAATAGCTTGCTTCTTGTTAGTGTTTATGTGGATGACTTGATTATTGTAGGAGCAAGTGAGAAAGAAATCCATTTGTTCAAGGAACAAATGAAAAAGGAGTTTAAAATGAGTGATTTGGGTACTCTTTCTTACTACCTCGGTATAGAAGGGCAGAAAAGGAGTAATGAAATAGTTTTGAAGCAGTCTGGGTATGCTAAGAAGATTCTACAGCAAGCAAACATGTGGGAGTGCAACCCATCAAAGTCTCCAATGGAACCGAATCTACATTTGACAAAGGATGAAGAAGGTACACCTGTGAATCCTATAGAGTATCAACACTTAATCGGTTGTTTGCGGTATTTGATTCACACAAGGCCAGATGTGTTTTATGCTATCGGGATGGTCAGCAAATACATGGAGGCGCCAAAGCAAAGTCACTTGCAGGCATTGAAACAAATACTGAGGTATTGATATGAGTGTTCTCGCTCAAACGCCCGAGTGCCAGGCCGGCAACCGGATCTAGAGGTGGAGGGCGCCGGCGGCAGGCGCCTACGACCTATGGTAGCTAGCTATGACGGAGCCACCGGCCGGTTCTCGACGGCAGCGCCTAGACTTGACTTGCGGTACAAAAGCGTACCTTTTCTCCCCTCTTGTTCTCCTTTTATTTAACGTGAGCAAGTCCACCATCCAATCGGATAGTTGGTTACAGATAAGGAATTGAATCCGAAACCAATTCATGTTTATAGATATAAGGATATCCTACTTCCTTAACTACTATAGCTGTGCTATACGGAACGTCCGAGCGCTGCTCCTCCTGCCTAGTCTTGCGTCGGACCTCCCTTGCGTCGGACATAAACTCGGTCCAGCGTATCAATACTCCCCCCTCCGGACCAAGCTTGTCCTCAAGCTTGAAGTCAGGGAAGGACTGGCGGAAATCTAATGCGTCCACCCAAGTCGCGTCCTGTTGCAGCTCACCCTCCCATTGTACGAGGAACTGGCGGTGGCCCTGCACGAAGCGTTGACGTAAAAGTCGGTGAGGGTACTGCTTTGTTGGGGGTGAGGGTGCTGAAGCTTCCATCGGTAAGTCAGGAGGTGCATCCGAAGGTGTTCCTTGAAAGGACTTGAGGACGGAAACATGGAAGACGTCGTGCAGACGAGCCGTCGCGGGTAGCTCCAGGCGATAGGCTACCGGGCCGACCTTTGCCACCACCTTATAGGGCCCAAAAAATCGAGGAGCAAGCTTATGGTGGTTGGACGGTCGAAGGGACGACTGCCTGTGGCGCTGTAAGCGAAGGCAAACCCATGACCCGACGTCAAAGGAAACTGATCGGCGATGCTTGTCGTGCTGCTGCTTCATACGGTTTTGTGCACACTGGAGGTGGTGTTTGGCCTGAGCAAGCAAGTTGTCGCGATCAACGAGCTGGCAATCGAGTGTGTCAATGGGTGAGGTGCCCTCTGAATAAGGTAGAAGGCTCGGGGGCGGGCGCCCATACACCAATTCAAACGGAGTCATCCGGAGGGCGGAGTGGTAGGAGGTGTTGTAACAAAATTCTGCCCAAGGAAGCCACTGCGCCCATGAAGCAGGATTATCGGCCGCCAAGCAGCGAAGGTACATCTCGATAGTACGGTTGACGACTTTCGTTTGACCATCTGTTTGAGGATGATAAGCTGAGGACATCAAAAGCTGAGTGCCGCAATGACTGAAGAGGTCTTGCCAGAAGGCGTTGGTGAACACTGGATCCCTGTCCGAGATGATGGATGAAGGTATACCATGTAACCGAACGATCCGATCGAAGAAGAGGTTGGCTATCACCGGAGCTGATGAAATACGTTTGAGACCAATGAAGTGAGCGTATTTGGAGAGGCGGTCGACGACCACCATGAGAGCTGTCATGCCATTTGATTTCGGTAGTCCGGTAATAAAATCCATGGAGATGTCGGTCCAAACATGGTGGGGTATCAGCAAGGGTTGCAAGAGCCCTGCTGGCGCTAGCGTGGAAGACTTGTGTTGCTGGCAAACTGAACAACGGTTGACGAAGGAGGTGACCGTGTCGTGTAGGTGATCCCAAAAGAATTGCTGCTTGACCCGATGGAATGTCTTCTGAATGCCTTCGTGTGTCACATTGTGGAATGCTGCCACGATCTCCTCCTGTAGGCCAGAGTCTGCAGGGATGAACAGCTGACCCGCCCGATAGAGAAGACCCTCCCGGACCGACCAAAGAGGTGCTTGTTTGGCCAACGCAATCACAGTAGGACTGGTGGCCGACGTCGAGGGTCCTGGAGACGCGCAAGGACCGGTCGGGGTGGCCGATGGTGCGTCCGCATGGGGCATCGACGAGGACGCTGTGAGTGTCTTGTCTGCCGTGGAGGCCAACTGAATGCAGCGTCGGCGCACGTCCGGGTTGGCGCGGAGGGTCGCGTGCCAATTCGTCCAGACCGAGTCAGCCAGGGTGGACAGTGCGGCACACTGCGCGGCTGGGGACGGAAGACGAGATAGGGCGTCCGCGACGCGGTTGGCCCGTCCTGGCTTGTATTCCACTTGGAAGTCGAACCCGATCAATTTGCTTACCCAATGTTGCTGCGGTGGTGTGATCAATGCCTGTTCCAGCAAGTACTTGAGGCTGGCGTGGTCCGTGCGAACAACGAAAGGGCTGCCCCATAGATAAGGGCGCCAACGCCGGATAGCTTTGGACAGGCCGATTAATTCCCGCTCATATGCCGCGAGTTTGGTGTGCCGACTTGCAAGCTGCTGGCTGAAAAATGCTATGGGGTGACCTTCTTGCTGAAGAACGGCGCCAATGCCCTGGCTGGAGGCATCACACTCGACGATGAATTGTTTGTCGAAGTCTGGGAGGCCAAGGACCAGGGCCGATTGCAGGGCAGCTTTTAACCGCTGGAAGGCGTGAGCCTGGGCTGCCGTCCACTGGAAGGCACGTTGTCGGAGGAGACTTGTTAATGGTTCTGCTATGGATGCGTAGCCTTTGATGAAGCGTCGATAATATCCGGCGAGACCCAGGAAGCTGCGAACATCCGTGGCCGATGCTGGAACGGGCCATGTGGCGATGTCCTTTAGTTTGTCCGGATTTGCAGCCACTCCATCCCCCGAAATGACATGTCCTAGGTAGCCCACAGAACGCTGGCCAAACGCACATTTAGAGCGCTTGAGGAATAGCTGATGGAGGCGAAGTTGGTCCAAGACAAGCTGAAGGTGCTGCCAATGATCTTCTGGAGTTTTGCTGAAGACGAGAATATCATCGAAGAAGACCAGGACGAATTTCCGAAGGAATTTGGCGAGGACTTTGTTCATGAGGGCTTGGAATGTCGAGGGAGCATTGCATAAGCCGAATGCCATCACCAAACTCTCGAAGTGGCCATGATGGGTCCGGAATGCTGTCTTCTCGATATCTTCTTTGCGCATACGAATTTGATGATACCCGGAGCGGAGATCCAATTTGGAGAATAAGGTGGCGCCATGGAGCTCAGCTAACAATTCTTCGATGACTGGAATGGGAAACTTGTCTTTAATAGTCTTGTCATTGAGTGCCCGGTAATCCACACAGAATCGCCAAGATCCATCGTCTTTCTTGACCAATAATACTGGCGATGAAAATGGTGATTGACTCGGACGAATGATGCCTTGGCGAAGCATCTCTTCACATTGTCGCTCGATCTCATCCTTTTGACGGAAAGGATAACGATATGGCCGGACCACCACAGGGTTCGTACCCTCCTTGAGACATATGCGATGATCACATACTCGTGAGGGGGGCAAGGACTGCGGTTCTTGGAACAAATCATCATATGCCTGTAGGAGAGTAGCAATCTCCCCCTGGATGGGTTCCAAGGAAGCCAAACGAGTCCGTTGGTCGGCAGTGCGGCTTAACCCTTCAAAGACGACAGGCTGACCTTCGCGAACAAACGACATGCGGAGAGAATCGAAATTCCACCGAATGTCACCCAGCGTCTGAAGCTATTGGACGCCCAGCACGGCATCAAATCCATCCAGAGGAATCACAAGGAAAGGTGCAATGAAAACATGCTCGCCAATGGAAAATGATCCTGCTGGAACTTGCCCTAAGCACGGCAGGCGTGCCCCATTTGCAATGCGGACTTGCTGACTGTTGGCGACCTCCTATAGGGACCCGATCTTGAGGGCTGCATGACTACCAATAAAGTTGTGAGTACTCCCACTGTCGATCAACCCTCTCAACCGATAGCCTTGCATCCATAGGTTAACTTGCATGGTGTTCCCAGCCTTTGGACCCTGAAGCACAAGTGCCGACAAGGCTGGTTCCTCCTCTTCTTCCTGCTGAGACTCCTCATATTCCTCAGCCTCCATGACCTCTAAGTGAAACAATCGTTTACAACGATGGCCCCTGGAAAAGATCTCATCACAATTGTAACACAAGCCCTTTTCTCTTCTTTCTGCCATCTCGGATGGAGACAGGCGGCGGTATGACGAAGCTCCCGTCGTGGTCGGCCGCGCCGCTGCCGAGCTGCCCTTACGGCCTTCTAACAGGGATGATGCGGAGGAGTGTGTTGTAAAAGTACCCGTCCGCGCCTGTGAAGCAACCGAATCTGCCGAGCTTGCCGGAGGCAACCCGGTCATGGGGGTTTGCGTCGGAGCAGCCGAAAACCCTCTGCTGAACGCTGATCGGGGCTTAACCAGCGGCGCCAACCCCTGCGTTGCTTTGGCGATCCAAACGTCCTCTCGCCTCTCAGCCTCTCGAGCTAGGAAAATAGCGTCGGCCAGATCACGAGGTCGATCTCGCCGAACATCCACCGCCAATGTCGCAGACAACCCGGCGGAGAAAGTTTCGATCTGGTCTTCCTTTCTCATGCGGGGGGCTCGGGACAACAAGCGTTGGAACTCCCGTGCGTACACATCCACACGAAGCTCCCCTTGTTTGAAGTTGATCAAATCGCCCAGAGGACCTGCGCTGGCTTGGCGCGTGAAGCGCTGTAGGAACACGTCGTGGAATTCCGACCACGTGATAATGCGCTCCTCCTACTCCCAGTTGTCAAGAACTTCTTGGGCCTCTCCCCGTAGATGAAGCCCAGCCATCTCCACCCAGTCTGCTTCCGGTACACGATACGCGCGCGCAAACCGCTCGCACTGCTTAAGCCAGAGGAGGGGATCCTCTGTTCCATCAAACAGGGCTAACTCGTATCTGGGTGTGCGCGGAAGCCAGCGACGGTCGGTGCCTCGGAGATCTCTCTCGTCCTGATCGGTGCCGCGAAAACGGACCCACGGAAGAGGTTCGCGATTCCGCCCGTGCACTTCGCTGGCGTGGGAATCGCCGAGAGCTGCTTGACCGCCCCCAGGCGCAGACCCCTCTCCGATCTGTTGCTTGCCAAGTATGCGGAGGAGCTCTTCCAACTTCTTCTCCATGCCGGCCACCGAAGACCGGAGTTGATCCGTCGCCTCTTCCAGCTGGGTGAGGCGTTCGTCGCTAGCTGCCATTGGAGGATCGGTTGAATCTGATACCAGTTGATATGAGTGTTCTCGCTCAAACGCCCGAGTGCCAGGCCGGCAACCGGATCTAGAGGTGGAGGGCGCCGGCGGCAGGCGCCTACGACCTATGGTAGCTAGCTATGACGGAGCCACCGGCCGGTTCTCGACGGCAGCGCCTAGACTTGACTTGCGGTACAAAAGCGTACCTTTTCTCCCCTCTTGTTCTCCTTTTATTTAACGTGAGCAAGTCCACCATCCAATCGGATAGTTGGTTACAGATAAGGAATTGAATCCGAAACCAATTCATGTTTATAGATATCCATCCGAAACCAATTCATGTTTATAGATATAAGGATATCCTACTTCCTTAACTACTATAGCTGTGCTATACGGAACGTCCGAGCGCAGTCCGAGCGCTGCTCCTCCTGCCTAGTCTTGCGTCGGACCTCCCTTGCGTCGGACATAAACTCGGTCCGGCGTATCAGGTATGTCAAGGAAACAATTGGTTTTGGCATTGTTTATAGTAGAGGGGGAGATGGTGAACTGATTGGCTACAACGATAGCAATTTTGCTAGTGATCTAGATGATAGGAGAAGAACTACCGGGATGGTATTTTACTTCTCAAGGGGTCCTGTCACATGGTGCTCCCAAAAGCAGAAAACAATTGCTCTATCATCGTGTGAAGCAGAGTTTATAGCGGCTACAGCTGCAGCATGTCAAGCAGTTTGGCTGAGAAGTTTGATCAGTGATCTGACCGATTGTACACCAAAGAAAGTGCTACTGTGTGTGGATAACAAGTCTTCCATAGCACTCATTAAGAACCCTGTTTTTCATGGGAGAAGTAAGCATATTGATACTAAGTATCACTTCATACGGGAACGTGTGGATAAAGTTTTGATTTCAGTCGAGCATGTCAGCAGTGAGGAGCAGTGTGCAGACATTCTGACTAAAGCTCTCGGTAAAGTGAAATTTACCGAGATGACAGAGTTGCTGGGTGTCAGAAGCTTTGTATGTTAAGTCAGGTTTAAGGGGGAGAATGTTACCTGTAAACTTGAGTTGGTATAGTTAGTTTCAGTTTAAGTTTCTGTTTTGGTTTATCTGCTTTGCCAGATTGCAAACAGTAACCGGTAGTAGCAAACCTGGTTAAGATTAGATTGAGTTTTGTTTTAATTCAGTATTTGAGATAGAAATTTATCTGTAAACAAATAGCTTATATAAGAGAATAAAAACCCCAGAAAAGCGTGTGCCATTTTGGCAGCGCAAATTCCGTTGTCTCTCTTTGTTTTGTTCCATTGCTGTTCTTTTGCTTTTGAAGTTTTTCGGAATACAACTCTGTTGTTTCATTCTCGTTTCTGAAGTTTCAGATTACGGAGAAGAAAGTTTCAGAGTACAGGGCTGAGAAGGACTGATCTGTCTGGGCTGATCCCAACAAGTAGTGCAGAACTTTTTCACCAAATTACCCACATGCTTCATCATTTAATCATACAGGTCCATGTCCTAATCCCACTGTTCCCACCATTGCTGCTAATGATAATCCTCTTTCTATTACATAAGAACAGCGCATCCGTCCTTCTCATCGCCCAAACTGCGCCGCACCTTCAGGTAAATGATCCGCTAAACTCGTAACTACCAACATACGAGGCGCACAGTATCAAATCCACAAATCAAACCATCCACCAGTTCGGCCTAAGATATGCACCAACACGCCTAGAACTGCACGACGTAACCCTAGACTAACAATAGCGTGCACTAACAGGTGGAAACATAAGCAGAAGAAGAGAGATTTGCCCTAATCTCGCAGTGGCTCGCTGCTGCGCGCTAAACGCAAACGGGGGACCGTAATCCAGCGCGAGTGCTGGCGTTTCTGCCGAGTGGGAGAATGATTGGAGATCGGAAGGGGGGCGTACCGTCGCCGAGTAGGACGATCTTGAAGGAGAGGCTGGGCGGCCTCGAGCGCATCGGCGGCGAGAGGCTGTCAGGCGGAGGCCTCAAGGAGCCTCCAGAAACCCCAGATCGGCTTCCTTGCTTGGGGAAGGGTGTTTGCTTGCTTCTCTGCGTCTGCTCCCCGCGCGAGACGCGAGAAGTGGGCATCGGGCAACGAACAAGAGAGATGGATAGAAATGGAATCGTGGGCTCGTGGCAATGCAACCTGTACGTAGGGGTGGAAATCCAGCCAAATCTTTATTTTTTTTTAGTTTTTTCTGAATTTAACATATTTTAGTTTAAACTATATTTTTATTTATAATTTAGAAGTATTTTTAGAATCAAGCTAACAAGCCGAGCCGAGTTGAGTCAGAGAAAAAAACAATTTCATTTCAAATTGATTCATCCAATATTTAATCAATAAACAGAGTAATTAGAACAATTTTAAAAAGTCAACAAGCCTCACAAATAAGCTTTTTTTTTTTTTTTGAAGCAAGGCAGGAGCTCTACCAATTCATTCAGAGAGGAGAAAATAAAATTTTTACAAGTTTGGCCTGAGACTAACTCAGGACCGAGGCAACAAAACGATGAAGCCAAAACAAATCGTTGAGACTATTACACAACTCAAAGCCCTACAGGATTAGCCCGAAGCACTTAGAGCTATTCTGTAGGAACTTGTGTTCTCCGTTGTCCTTAGCACGACATCTTGCACGGAGCTTTGCTTGTCATTGAAAATTCTTGCATTACGCTTTGCACGTATGAGGGCAGGGCCTATTGCACGTATGAGGGCAGGGCCGCCCAAAACAGGTCCAGACCGTCTTAAACTTATCGTGCTCAGGCTAAAGGAAACATCAGAGTTCAACTCGCAAGACAGCAAGAGAGACAAGCAGTGCCGGCAGAGAGGATCCTTGCTTTTCTAATCTGCTCTGGCTATGGTGAAAACAATATTTTTTATATAAAATGAGAAATAAATACTTAAGCTAAAAATAGTGTTTCAAGAGGTTGGCCCTAAAATCTCAACATGTATTCCTTCCGTTTCATTATATTTGTCTGTAGCCCGTTATTCGGATAGACTAAGGAACACACTAAATTTAAGAAAACGTCAATGGGAAACGGTCATGTATATCCATGTTAAATTACAATCTATAGACACTTAACCTTCTCTTCCATAGAATTTAAGTAGAGGTAGAGAGTAGAAACATTGCAATAACAACGCTCTTGATTCTTTTGGTGGACAAATATTTTGAAACGGATACTTTCGAGGCTACAGATACAGTGAGATGGAGCGAGCAACATGTAACAAAAAAAAAACATATTTTTGTATGTTTAGGTATTTGTTCAGCAACAACTACAGCAATCATTTTGCTACCGATATCTCTCTATCTCCAACGCTTTGATCTCTATGTTCAGCAACAATGTGCTGCTGATGTTGGACTGGTAATCATCCAGTGTCATCGCCACGGCCGGCCTAGTAATGGGTCATGCATTTTTGGACGGGCCATCGCCACGGCCGGCCTACTACGGCTCAAATCATGGTACGGCGAATGTCTTTGAGTTAAGCCAGCATAACAAGAATGATGAGCCGTATTCGGCTTAGAAATTCGGCATAATAGACGGCCCAGCCTAGCATAATCGATTGAGTTGTGCCTAAACCGATCTAGCATGAAAGCGGCTCTTTCATAAAAAAAAAAAGCATATCTACAGCTCAGCCCATCATAAACTACCTCACCCCGGCAGCCTAACCCATACCAAATACTTTATTTTCCCTTCACCTCCTACCATGACCCATCACACACAGTCGCCGACTCCCCGCGTCTCCGTTGTCTCCTATCTCTATTCTCTTGCCCCCTCCAACCCTGCTTACTCCCCGCGTTGCCGCCGCCCCCACGCCATCCCCTTCTCGTCGTCCCCAGCTGCCTCGGTGACAAATCCAGCGATCTTCAGTCACACCGCCAGAGACGGCCTTCCCGCACCACGTCGCCACCATCCCCATCCATTATGTGTGCTTCTTCCCTGACGCTAGTGCCTTCCTTGCCTCTAGACGAGTTGCACTCCATCCACACGATCACAACAGTAGGTGTCCCAATCATCCTCAACTCCTTTCCCTTCTCTGCAATAGTCAAAATGGACCGAGCTTAGCCTGGTACGGAGGTGGCATGAGGTGTCAACGGTTCGTGCCTAAGCTTGCTAAAGATGAGTCGGCCTGGGCGGGGCATGGTGACACAGCAGTGACAGCACGGTCTAAGCCCATGACCCGTAGGTCCATGCCGGCAAAGGCCAATGCCCAGGTCTAGTTACTGGAGACGGCCTCACTCAATCTCGTCGATGTATGGAGTTCCTGGCATGGTGCCAATGCAAAACCTGGCTGAAATCCAACGCTTCGTAGGAGGTTTTATTCTTTTAGAATTGTTCGCGTAAGGCAAAATACGAATTTGAGTGCTTATTTTTGTGCTAAAGAAGCTTCTCCATCCTTAGAAATGAGCATGGACTTTTTGTAACCATGCTTAGAGCTTGATCGCACTCCCGCTGATTATGGCCCGGCCCTAGGGCAGGACGAGAGGGGCGGCCGCCCTGGGCCTCCAAATTTTCGGGGCTCCTCTGTTAAATAAATTTGTTTGTTTTACAGTTTGATCAATTAGTCAGTTTCGTTTTGCTTCTAAAGTCTCAAAGTCTATTAAATATTGTCTTTTCAATTGATACATAATAGTATAAATTTTTTTGATGCTTATGTTAGGGGTTCTGTTTATAATTTTATCCTAAGCCCCCAAAGACTCTGGACCGGCCCTGTGAATAATGAAAGTTGAAGCTATCTGTCAAAAAAACTTCCGGAGATAATCTCAACGTTAGGTTAACATAAATGGGTCAAGTATGAACTAGACCGAGTCAAGAAAGGCATAAAGCCGTCAGTACTTTAGTATTTCCCTAGTCAACTTGTATGGGCACTGTGCACTTGGTCCAGTCAACCTTGTTCCTCTAATCTTCCATGGTGATCGTGCCCTGTTGTTCGGTCAACTTTGGGCCTCTGAGCTCTGCCATCTGCTTGCGAACCACCAGGAAGGACTACTTCCTAATCAAAGGAGACCGCAAAAGGTCTTGTTTTTGTTGTGTATGTCCTTTTCTGCAGCAAAACTTTCTCGCTGATAGTGACACTGTATAGGCTCCTAACATCTTTCAAGTTTTCCTGATTAACTTTTATATTACCCTACTTAGTATACTGCTATTGAAAAAAAATAAAGAAATACCACTATGGTTGTGTACTTTTCTTGACCATTGATCTCTGTATTGCGTTATTAATTTCTTCACTCTATAGTTCGCTATAACTAATTGCGCCAAGTGGCAACAATTTCATCGATCTTTCCACCGACTGATTCCATTGGTGAACAAGGAGACCATGGATTCACGACAAGATCACCACGCAGCAGCTACCAACAATGGCGAGCTAGTGCTGCAGATGGAGCTCGGAGAGCGCAACAATGCCGCCTCCACATCTCACGCCGTCGACCAAGAAGCGCCCCGTGCAAGGACGGACGGCCGGCGGCCGCCTGGACGCGCCCGCCGTCTCATCCGGAGGCTCAGCCCCGCGTCCATCGCGCGCGCGTGCAAGCGGTGGCTGAAGCACCCGGCGAACCTCGCCCTGCTCGCGTGGGCGTTCTGCGTCGCGGCGTCCGGCTCCATGCTCGGCCTCCTCCTCCTCGGCGTCCTCGACGGGGCCTTCCCGCGTAGGTCCCTCCGCAACCGCTGGATCGAGATCAACAACCAGGTCCTCAACGCGCTGTTCACGCTCATGAGCATCTACCAGCACCCCGCACTCTTCCACCACGCTGTCCTGCTGCTCCGGTGGCAGCCGGGGGACGGCAAGGAGCTCAGGAGGGCCTACTGCCGGAAGGGCGCGGTGGACGGCGGAGCGCGCACCCGCCGCCAAGAGCGGCTGCACATGTCCGTGGTGGTCGCGCTCCTCCATGTCACCTGCTTCGCGCAGTACGCCATGTGTGGGCTATACTGGGGGTACTCCCGCAAGGCCCGCCCGGATGCCGCTGAGACCTCGCTCGCCGTGGTCGGCACCGCGACGCCGGTGCTCGCCGGCCTGTACATGTACTTCAGCCCTCTGGGGAGGAAGCACGAGCCGAGCGTGCATCAAGAAACCGATGACCATGAACTGTCCGACAACGGCGGCACGATTGAGATGGTGGCCGCTGACGACGCGGAGAGGGCCTCGCCGGAGTGGGCCGGCGGGCTGCTCGATGTCGGCGACGACCCAACGGCGTGCTGGCTCTCGTTCCTCTGCACGTTCTGCGTGTTCGGGTGGAACATGGAGCGGCTGGGACTCGGGAACAAGCACGTGCACGCCGTCATGTTCGCGCTCCTCTGCTTTGCGCCGCTGTGGGTGCTCAACGTCGCCGCGATGAACATCCGGGACGAGGCTGTCGGCGACATGGTCGGCGCGGCGGGGGTCGTGCTCTGCGCGCTCGGCCTGCTCTACGGCGGGTTCTGGCGGGCGCGGATGCGGCGGAGATTCGGGCTGGTCCCCGGCAGCAACAACGCGTGCTGCGGCTCGCCGTCGCTCGCGGACTACCTGCAGTGGATGTTCTGCTGGGGCTGCGCGCTGGCGCAGGAGGTCCGCACGGGGAACCTCCTCCTCGATGTCGAGGCCAGCGGCGTCAGCCTGAGAGGCTCCGGTAGCGGGCAACGTGTTGATACCACCCTACAGCCTTTGCCGAGAGAGAATGGAGTGAGGTCACCTTGTGAAGCATGCTCTAATTTTGCGATTGCAGCGGCCACTGAAACTCACTCTGTTCCATCAGCAAATTACTCGCCATGTCGGGGCGACGAGTCGCCCTTGCTGCAGCTGAAGCGGGAGGATAGTTCTTCTGGCGAAATGAGGCCGCCGGTGCCGCCATCGATGCAGGAAGGAGAACGTCGACGAGTCCAATGATCACAATGTGATCATTGCACCCTGCAGCACCCCTGCAACTGCATATATGCGTACAAACTACGGAGTTCAGAATTTCCATTTGCATATTCATTGCCTGTTTTAAACTTGAAACTTTTGAGTTGAGACTTTGTGAGATTTGAAATGATGAACAAGGAGACTTTCAAGAGTAAATTAAGTTGCACTTCTCATTTTCTTTTCTTTCACACACATTGGACCCCGAGTTGTGATCGTTAGATTACTCTGCCAAACCACTCGAAGACGTCAACCCTGAGTTTCATATCACACAATTATCACATGATACATATACCACATTATAACTCTATTATATCTGGGAGGTTTGGAGCTCCCTCAAGCATCCACCTCACCTCCACCTTCTCTCTCCTCTATTTCGCGAAAAGGCCATCCGTTTCTTCGAAATTACGTATAGGTCCTTATGTGATTTTCTGTGAGAGAAAAAATAATTTTCCCGCTTCGCGTTTAGGTCCCTCATTTGGTATTTTACACAGAGAGCCCCCATTAAATGCGAATAGCGAACGAGCCCTTTTCTAATTTTTCAAAATAGCGTATAGGTCCAAAATTATAACAAATAGGTCCCTGTGCTTTACGTTCGGGTCCTTTCTCCGTTTTGCTCGGAAAAAATGTTTTCGTTATCCGTTTTTCCTCCGGAGCATGGAAAAAATGTTTTTGTTTACCGTTTTCTCTAAGAAAAAAATGAAAATCTGTTTTTCGTCCGGCGTTTATCCGTTTTTGTTGGAAAAAAAGTGGTTTCGTTATTCGTTTTTCCTCCAAAGCATGGGAAAAAATGTTATACGTCGTTTTTCCTCGTTTTTCGTTTTCTCTTAAAAAAAATGAAAAGATCATTTCATTTTTCGCCCGTCGTTTATCCGTTTTTGTTGGAAAAAAATGGTTTCGTTTTTCGTTTTTCCTCCGGAGCATGGGAAAAATTGTTTTACGTCGTTTTTCTTCGTTTTCCTACGAAAAAAATGTTCCATGGTCCGTTTTTTCTCCGAAAAAAAACACAAATCCGTTTCCCGTTCACGCGCGCGGCGTGCGCCGCGCGTACCATCCTAGTATATAACAACACCGGAAACATGCAGACGCAATCTCTATAAGGCATAAGCCAATTCACTTCAGGAGTGATCTGATCAGAATCAGATGGCAAGCACGATGGCAGGGAGGTTCTTGCGAGCCCGGTCCTGCAGCCGGCTCTGCCACACCTGCTGCGAGGAAGGAGCCGCCGCCGCCACCTCCTCCGAGGCGCTGGCACCGAGCCTGGTCACGACGAGCGCGGTGTTGCAGTACTCGCGCACCTCGGTCACGCGCCTGGAGGGGCCGAACGTCTACGCGTGTGTCATGATCTGTAGGCTATCTGGAAGAGATCGTCCTGCAAATGGGCTGCGAGATGGGCCGGCTGTTGCTCGGCCCAGGTGTGTGTGTATATAAGCTCAGTCGTGAGTCTGTACAAGCCATCGAGGAACCGAATTCTGAAAGAAACATTTCCCTTCCCAACCTTCTTCTTCCTCAAGCGCCTTTTTCTTATTCTTCTTTCCCAAGTTTTCTGTTGGTTCATCACAATTGGTATCAGAGCCTTCTACCCAAACCTTAGAAATTTTTTTCCGCTGCATTGGTGATAGCGATCTGGCAGCTTCTGAGGTATACACTCTCGCCATGAAATACATTGAGGTTTTCAAAGGCCCTTATGGGTTACCTCCCACTAGAGTTCATGATCACTCTATTCCATTAATGTCGGGTGCACAACCTGTCAACATTAGGCCTTATAGATATGCACCCCACCAAAAGTCAGAAATTGAAAATCAAGTGGCTGACATGCTACAGCAAGGCATAATTCAGAGGAGTGTTAGTTCCTTTGCATCTCCTGTCTTGCTGGTCAAAAAGAAGGATGGGACTTGGAGATTTTGTGTGGATTATAGGCATTTGACTGTCTTACTGTAAAACATAAACATCCTCTTCCCATTGTTGACGAATTATTAGATGAACTGGCTGGAGCTCAATGGTTCACCAAGTTAGATTGCAAGTCAGGATATCATCAAGTGAGAATTGTGCCGGTGATGAATATAAGACTGCTTTTCATACTCACAATGGTTTGTATGAATTTTTAGCTATGCCTTTTGGACTAACAAATGCTCCTGCCACATTTCAAGAAATCATGAATTCTATATTTGCTCCACTTTTGAGGAAAGGTGTTATGGTTTTCATGGATGACATCTTGATCTACAGTGCTTCCTTTCAAGATCATTTGTTGCTTTTGGAGCAGGTTTTTGAGATTTTTCTCCACAACTAGTTTTTTATCAAGCTGTCTAAATGCGCATTTGTACAACAATCCTTACAGTATTTGGGTCACACTATCCCAATCGTCGACAAAAATCAATAGAGCTTGAACTTATAGAAGTCTTAGGATCTGAAGTCACATACTTAAGTGCTATTGGTGCACTTATGTATCTTGCGAATTGCACAAGGCTTGATATTGCATTCATTGTAAATTTGCTAGCAAGACAAAATGCAGCCCCAACCAGAAGACAATGGGCCGGTTTCAAGACTTTACTCAGATATCTCCAAAGTACCCAAGATCTTGGTTTGTTTTACTAGAAGAACCAAGAGCTAGTCATGGTGGGATATACGGATGCTGGTTATCTGTCTAATTCCCACAGTGCTAAATCTCAAATTGGTTTCGTATTTCTCTGTGATGGTTCAGCCATTTCTTTGCGGTCTTTTAAGCAGACCCTAGTAGCTACTTCTACCAACCACTCAGAGATTATAGCTTTGTATGAAGCTTGACGTGAGTGTGTTTGACTGAGACGTGTAATTAATCATATCCAGAAGTTATGTGGTCTTAATACCGTCGCTACCCCCACCATTATCTATGAAGATAATACTGTTTGTTTTGCACAAATGTAAATGGGTTATGTAAAGAGCAATATCACGAAGCATATCGCCATAAATTTTTCTATCCTCATGAACTCCAGAAGAATGATGAGGTACAAATAATGCAAACTAAATCATGTGAAAATCTAGCAGATTTATTCACAAAATCTTTACCAAAGTCTACTTTCCAAAGATGCATAACGGCATTGGAATAAGGCGACTTAGAGATTTGCAGAGTTTAGAGGGAGTGATCCCTGAACCATAACCCCTTTTGCATGATCCTGAAGATCATATATTATATCTTGAAGATTGTAAGTTATACTCTTTTTTCCCTTAGTTAGTCTTCCTGAAGTTTCTCACTTGAAGGTTGTTAATGATACAACCAGTGTAATATGGAGTACGAGTGAAATGTATTCTTTTCTTCACCATTTTTTCCATTGATTTTTGGGAGGGGTTTTTAACGAGACATGTGCATTACACGGTATTCACCCAAGAGGAGTGTTATAAAATGATAGAGTCCTCGTCTAAGTTAAACAGACTCTATCCATTGATATGTGAATCCGAATCTATCTCATGTTTGCTTTCTGTACATTAGGTATTCCCTTGTACAGAGAATAATTAATCTAATAAAAAGAGTACTTTTGTCTATATACTTTGTGTGTCTTTTATTCTTATTCATGTATTTGAATTGATATACTGTACATTGGTGCGAATAAAATATTACAGTACGCTGGTCAGCCTACCTGCGTCGGCGTTGCCACTGCCAAATTCCAATCTTTATCCGCCCGTGCAAATCTTCCTTTCCGACGTGGCGGCCACTTTTTTCCGCACGGACCGAAAGCGTCACGCGACCGCCCTATTGGCTAGTGGGCCTCACATGCGGACCCCCAGCGTTCCTGGACCCACACGTCATACGGGACCAAGTGAATAAACGTTCCATTTCTACGGGTTGACGTCTCCAGTACCACCTACAACTGCATGGAACTCAAGCAAGGCCTTGTTTGGATCTCCTGTTTTTAACAAAAACCCGATTTTATGTGAAATCTTGTTTGGATCCTCTAGCTACTACGAGTTTGACCAAGACAAACTATCTAAAAACCCAAAATTTCAGATTTAAAGAAAAACCACCAGAAGTCTTTTTTTTTTAATAAATCATGCTTATTACAAACATGTGTCGTGGTTTGTTACCGTAGATCCGCATCTAACGCGTTTTGTCAGCCGACAAAATAAAACCGTGAACATAAAGGAGCATAAATTCAACATTCAGTTTTACCTTAGATCTGAAACTTGTAGGCTAAAATAAAGTGAATTAAGTTTACAATTTTATTCTAAAATGTAAACAAGAAACACTCTTAATATATCTACAGCTGCAGCTCCACGGATCTGGTGGAGCTAGGAATACCCAGCTCCACCAGATCCGTAGATCTGATGGAGTTGGAGCTCTATCAAACAGGGCCTATGATCCACCTGTTGGAGCACTACGCATCGTGAACGAAGCAAAAATGTTCGTCGCAAATAAGCCGAGCCAGGGTTCGCAATATCAATTTTAAAAAAAGAGTTAGAAAATTGAAATTTTAAAATAAAAAATATCGAGTCAAAAATCGCTCGATTTTCATTAGAAATTGAAGAGTTAAGGATTCAAAATTTTTGAAAAAAGAATCAAAAAATCGAAAATGGTTGGCTTTGACCAAAAAACGACTAGATAATTGGAGGGTGCTGACCACTGCGACACTGCCACACGATTTTGACATAAAAATTGGTTGATTTTGATCGAAAATTGACCGATTTACATTCGCATAAATTTTTTCAAATTTTTTAAATTACATCGGTTTACCGACCGAATTTTGATGTTGAACTGGCTCGATACGATAAAAAAACCACAATTTTCAAGCGGTTTTCGATGATTTTGTGAACCCTACGCCGAGCTACGTCAGGAGCAACAACGCAAGTAGTTCAGAGAAAGCACGCCACCCACGGTGTGGTCATTGTGGAGCCCCATGCAGGGTTTTCAATATCGTTTCGGAGTTAATTTTCGAGCAGGTCTCGGTAGCGAAAATCGTCGAATTTTGCTCGAAATTCGAAAAAAATCGAATGATTGCCGAATTCAAACGTATTTGAAAACTGGTCAAACACATGAGCGAATTTCCATCGAAAAGCTCGAAATTCGATCAAAAAGTATCAAAATTCGATCGAAAAGCTCGAAATTTCGACGACAGATTACAAACAATTAAGAAAAATATAAAAAATGAGAAAAATTACAAAAAAAAATATTGTAAAATTTGTAAAATGCAATTCACATATTAAAACTTGTCACATATCAATACAAGTGCAAAAAAAAGGCATGCACGTAATTAAAATATTAAAATATACCCTATCAAGATAACACTAATATATTAAAAAAATACCATACATTTGCTATATTTTAAATAATTGAAAGTTGTCACATACCAATACAAGAAAAATTTTCAATATTAGATAACATTAACATATTAAAATATACTTCTAATTTCATTTTTTCTTTGCCTTTTCTATTATCTACAATTTGAATGGCTCGAAAAATCTTTAATTTATTTTTTTTCAAAAAATATTCACACTAGAGGTCATAAAAATATTAATACTTATTTTAGAGAGTTTTTGGTTAATTTTTTCCAGATTTTTGAAATTTTTGAATTTAAATTTAAATTTACTCGGTTTTTTGCTCGGTATTGAATTTCGCTCGGGCTCGAAATGTCGAATTTCGTTCGAAATTCGCGAAAGCCGATCGGCATTGCGAACCCTGGCCCCATGGCCTAATGTACTCAATGGAACACCTCCCCTTGGAACAGACTCCAGTCCTATTCGTCAGCCAAACACTATGCTTGTGGAAGGTGTCGCGCACAGGGAATCCGGCAGTGATGCCACTCGCTAGCGTGGATAAGAGCAAATACAATAACAAAGCTCACTACTTACTCTGTCTCTCAACTATATCATCTAGAGTAAATAATAAAATCAGTTTATACAATAATTATCTCTAAAGGTTGTCTCCAGATGCAGTACAATAACTATCTCTTCTCTCTTGTACATAACTACTCTATCTTGGCAATATATCCTATGCAATTAAGTTTCCAGTGCAATCATCGTGCAACTGAACTACCAAATATCGTGAAAAATTCTGAAAATTTTTGTAGATGTACTCTTGAACATACTCTACCTCTGTATAAAATTGCAAGTTCAAATTCATTATATATTAAGAATTATAAAAAAGAGAAAAATTTGACAAATTTGAAGGGCTCAAAATTGATAGAATTTGTAACTCTCAATATATAATGAATTTGAACTTGCAATTTTATAAAGAGGTAAAGTATGTTCAAGAGTACATCTACAAATTTTTTCAGAATTTTTCACAATATTTGGTAGTTCAGTTGCACGATAATTGCACCGAAAACTTAATTGCACAGGATATGTTGCCATCTATCTTGTTTCTCGTGCCATGTTAGCTCTTGCGTGAGAGTCGGCTCTCTTCTTTCTCCACTTTTCTCACTCTTCTACATAGGACAAATCTTATGTGTATATGTTAAGAGTAAACTAAGATAACCTTATTGTACATACCATGAGCGGGAAGCATCGAGAGGCCGCCGACCATTGCATCTCGTTGAATTAAATACTATATTAGTAATTTTCCCATTACTTTAATTTCAAAGTTACTTCATCTGTCTAAGTTTATATGGCGTATTTTTCTAATGATCTTGTCCATAAATATAAAACGCATTTCATATTCTAATATAAAATTAGTATGACATTCCCTATATACCCCTAATAAATATCTATCTTTATATTATATTCTCTACATGCATACATTGAATAAAGTATTTAGTGATGATAATTAGAGATAATCTAGTCATTTTGAAGATCTTCTTTGTCTATGTACCAAAAAGAAATAAGCCCCTATAAACTTGGACGGATGAAGTAATAAATAACAAGTTAAACATATTGTCATATGAAATACATAGATATATGAGCATGATATTAATAGATATCAAGGCACAATAATAGCTAGCTCATGTAATTCAAGTATTTACGCATGTCAAATGATAATGAACAGTTGCATTCAACTAGCAAAATAGCTCAAGTTGATGAATTATTTACTCTCATATGTCGAGCTACCTAACTTAACATGCCTCCTCGACACTAAGAACAAGATCACAGTGTAATTTGTGATAGTTTTTCTATACAATCTTACCAAATTCAAATTTCACACTTGCCAAAAGTTAATAAGATTCAGTATCAATTTAAGTGTTCACTCTAATAGTTCATATTTATAACATGTTATTCCTGTTTGCAAATTAACATCTACCAATTTTGCAAGAACAAATAGCATATATTGAGAAGATTTAATCAGCAGCAAAAAGTAATTCTATTGAACTTTATTTAGCACAGGTAAAACAAAATTGAACCGAATAAAGGAACTAACTAAGCAAGAATCGATTATAATAGTAAATTGACTATATTGTCACAAATTGTCTCAATAAGTCTATTCCTCACAGAGCAATAGCCACTCCAACATGCAAGGTCCCCAAGACAGATAAATGTCTAACCCCTTTACACAATGTAAACAAAATGATGTAAAATTAAGTATGCTCATAGACCAAGGCTCCTCAAAGATGATGTCATAGAAAACAATATCACTGTATACTGCCATAGAATCATTGATGAAACTTTTGGAGATACAATGCCGTAAACTACTAAGTGAGGCAATTCACTGAGTAGTCCCGAGGTACAACCAAAGCAGCATATAACCAGAAAATCCACTTTTCTAACCAGGAATAGGCCACGTCGACCAAGAACAACAAGCCACGCAAAACTTGCCCCATATGAAAAGACAACAAGTCACCGAGTAAAAATCCACCACACAGCCAAATCAATTGCACAAGCAAGCATGGTCAACATAAAGATTCGGCAACTGAGAGCACTAAGAGTACCTCGGAGTCCATGAAGCGCCTCAAATCATCGACTGTCATCATCGTCCGATGATCACTACTGGTTACATGCAAAAGCGACATCCATGAGGTGAATGAGGACGAATTGGGGCCGAAGACCACACAAGAGCATTGGGTGGCCAGGATCTCGCCGGAGAATGCCGAAGGAGAAGAAACCAAAAGTGAGTTATAAATCAAAAAAGAGAGGAAAAATCACACTGTTCTTTACTCTTCTGAGGAGGAACAAAGACCTAATATTTAAAGGAGCATGGAAGGAGGAGAAGGAGCAACAATCACCGGAGGAGTCGCTAGCTGCCGCCACATGAGGGGAAACCACATGTCACGATGCCTCTGCTCTCTCCTCTCCCACTGACTCGCTCTGCTGGGGCTAGGGCACCGAACATTGCTTTAGCCCATTTGACTGGGCTAGTTCGGCCAAATGGGTCTTGCCAGCCCAGTTGGCTCAATAGGCCCATTTTTTCTTTTTCAGAAATTTGGGTAAAACCAATTTTATACAATAGTCCCCACTATTTTTGTCTTAAATTTCGACGATAGCCAATTGAGTTTTTAATGCCATGTTTCATATAATGTTATTTAGCAAAGGTACCGCAATGGTTTGAACCAATGCTTAGTTAGAAGAACTACAACTCTACATAGACAAAGGAGGACTACGTTTTGATCCAATATCTTGATTTGAGAGCATTCATTCTAATAACACACAATACTAAGCAGCAAAGTTGCACATTTTTCGGGGTAGGACTTCACGATCATGTTCTTGTATCTTTTCATAAGCTCGATAGAGAGTATTCCGCTAAAATCAAATGATTCTAGTTTTATCGACGATTGGAAAACAGGTCCCCGCCGAGCTTACTTGTTAATTGAGGGATCAACAAGGTCCCCTTTTTCGATGAAGGGATTATGTCTGAAGAATGCTCGATTGGCTCAAGACACCCGGAAGATGGACACAATGGTTTATACTGGTTCGGGCCACTCGCTGAGGAGATAATAACCCTACTCTAGTGACAATGGTATTGCTAATTGTTTCAGACGGTATTTGTGTGTGCCTACATTGACTAGCTTTTATTAGCCTCTCCTTTCCTTATATGTACATGAGGTATTTATAGCTTTCAAGAAATATCCAACCTAATTACAGCCGAATAATGCGCATTTGACCACATCAACTGTGGCTGTAACCGAAGCCTTGGTTTACGCCATGCTCCCATCGTGGGCAACGGCACCATGTCGTGGCATGATTAGCGCTACTCAGGCGTTACTGCCGAACACAACCTCCGACCATATATCTCGCGGGCGAGCTTGGGTCAAGCGCGCATGGTCCTGGCCGAGCATGAATGCTCGGGCCTCGAGTACACATGCTTGAGGCCGAGCGACAAGCCTGGTCTGATCGGGCGGGTCATCCTTGGGAACATCATCCGAGGGTACGTGTGGTCGGCTGAAAACCAGCTGCCGGGGTACTATGGTACTTTTGGAAATTATCCAATCCCCGACAGCTGGCCCCCAAGGCTTAAGTGGAGAACTACTTGGCAGGGCCTTCCCCTTGAGCCTACAGACTCAATGGAGTGATTGGAATCTTGCAGCGAAGCACTGCTACAGCATCTGAGCATATCCCGCTAGCAAACGAGCATGGTTGGAAAAGAACGAGCATACAACTCGACCCCCGACCAAGGGAAGCTCGGGTAAGAGAATGTGAAAGGTTGTCACGGTTCCTTCTTGGAGAAGCCTGGCAGTCGTAGTGCAGATAGTTTTTTAGGAACCACGCCATTATTGGACAGTTTTGGAATTTGCACATCCACACGTCGACTTGTGATTGGTAGGAAACTCTTCACCTATGCTTGTGCCCTTAGGGCTTCTCCATTCTGGCGGTGGGAAACTCTCCGTTCACATTTTGCATTCAAGGCTTTAGAGATCCCAAGCCATATATTTAAGCGGTGGCAAGGGAACCCTTCGCCCACATCTTGTGCCCGAAACTTAAGAAATCCTTCAAGTCTTGTGCTTTTTGCGTTCATCTTTATTCTTCTCTTCAAATCAATGGCAAAGTTCGGTGTGAGCAGGACGAGTGAGGAGAAGCTCCAGCTGCTCATGAAGCTCAGATACCTCGATGAGAACTCATGGCGGGTGGCCGGCGACGAGCAGGCACCGGAGCCACTAGAGGGAGAGATCGTCTCCTGCGAGCTGTAGTCCATCAACAGGCTTCAGATGCCTTAGAGCGAGTTTTTGGAGTTGATGCTCACCCACTGTGAATGTGAGATCTCTAACCTCAACCCCATCCTTGTCCTGGCAATCTTCTCGCACCTTTGCGAGGGATACGTCGACGTCTTGCCCACAGCCAGTCTTTGTTCCATTTTTATTCTTTGTTCCGCACCGGCACGGCTTCTCCTGCCGGTTGCGTTTATTTCCGCCTTCGATCCAATTGACCATACGAGTTCCTGAGCTTCACGCTCAAGGACTAGGTGGCGGGTTGGGCCGACGGCTGGTTTTATCTGAAGAAGGCAGAGGGGGGAGTTCCCTCCGCTATACTGGAATGGTGGCTCTGAGCATCAAGACACCCCGCCCTTCGATGCAAGACGAGGAAGAACGGGTGATCATGATGATCAGTGAGCTCACCAACTTGGGGCTCACTGGTCGGGACATCGTCTGGGACTTCCTTAGGAACCAGGTGGCGCCCCTCAGGAGGAGGGAGCATCCCTTCTTCGAGATCACTGGGTGGCAAGATTTCACCCGGGAATCAGACTTAGGTAAGTCCAGAACCAAGCTATTTCACTTTGTGCTCTCTTGAATTGACTTGCTTGTACTCACGCCTCTGTTTGGTCGAAATACAGCTCCTAGTAAGAGCTGGGTCGAGAAGAGGGTTGCCGAGATGTTCGACACCCCCAAGGACAAGGAGCTCGAGGTCGGTCGCCAGGTCCCGAGCAACGTGCTCGAGTGGGGCGAAGCGGTAAGTATATGAGTGAACCATGCTCAGGGAACATCATCCCGAACGAACCATGCTCGGGGAACATCATCCCGTGCAAACCATGCTCGGGGAATATCATTCCGAGCGTCTTCTAACTCTTTTCTTTGTTCTTTTAGACAGGAGAAGGTCACCCTCGAGGCCGCAATGGCTACGATCAAGCCACTGACAAGCAACCCCGAGGACCTCGCTCTTGGTGTTAGGACCAAGAGGGTGGCGGGACACAAGCGACGCGGGCTGCCACCTCCGCCATCCCGTCCCAAGCGCCTCAAGAGGCAAGTTGGCTCGAGCAAGAGCCCCCCCGGCAGCACTTGGAGTACACCGACAAAATGGAGGTAAGTGAGTTAAGAATGTGGATGACTGAGCACACTAGGCGAAACCCAGACCTGATGGTCCATTTGCACCAGCTCACCGAGAAGGCGAAAAGGGAGGCGAAGGACCCTGCGCAGAAGGAGCAGCTGGAGGGGATGATCACCACCCTCTAGGCCGAGCTCGCGCGGGTGACCTCGAGCTCAGCAACCGAGCTCAGCAGCCTTTATTCCAAGGCGCCGGAGGTCACCGGGCGCATCACCAAGGCGCCCGGTGAAGACTCTGCTGGAGGCCGACCTAGAGGAGGTTAACCCCAAGTGGTGAAGGTCAGCCAGGCGGCCGCGAAGATGGCCAAGCTCCTGGCTGTGGCCCAAGCTTCCGTGGCAAAGTCTAAGGACTCCGCGGGCGAGGAGCTTGAGCAAGGTAAATTGTTGCTCTTCTTTTTTGCATTCTTTCCTTTTGAACATTGTGCTAAGCCCCACACTACCGTTGTGGGTGTAAATAGCTAGTAGGAAAGCTTGGAATATTGAGGGCATGGCTGGTGAAATTCTCGACTCCATAATAGAGAAGGAGCTTGTTTGCGCTGCCGAGATCGTGGCGTCCGAGGAAGCCGTTGTTGAGGTCGACACGGTCGAGGATGTCAAAGCCGAGGACATGATGGTCGTAGGTGCCATGGTTGAGGTTGCCATAGTTGAGGGTGCCGTGGCCGAGGGCGTGAAGGTTGAAGCCGCTGCGACCGAGGAGCTCCAAGCCCTGGGGGAACTTCTTCCCCAGAAAGGTCAGCCACTCATGATCCTAGACCCAAGCGTGATTGAAGGCCAGGCCCACTCCCTGAGCAAGGAGATCACTTTGGAGTTGGGACCTGATGCCCCGGGGGAAGAGCATCCACGGGAGGATCTTGCTCCGACAGAAGCTGTCCTGCCGGAGCAATCTCTTGTGCTACCGAACATTGAGGATGCTCGGGGCCAAGAGGAAGAAAGGGTGCCCCCGAGAGAACGCCTGCTCGGGGGGAGAGTGCGGAGGCCGACCTCCAGCTGGAGGACCCCTCCGCACTTGTTTAGGAAAATCTGCGGGATCGACTCCGCTGGGTAAGACTTCTTTTTCTTTATTATCTTTTCCTTTGCAGCGAGCAAGAACTTAATGTACTTTTCTATGCAGGTGCTCGAGGTGATCATGGTCGATTTCGAGGCTGCGACCGTGTCTCCCCGAGATTCATGGATTACAAGGAGCGCCTTTCCCGGAGCGAGCAAGCAAGGGCGGCTGTGGAGCTCACAGGAACCGGGTGTGCGCATGGAGCCCTGGGAGGACTGGCTAGAAGAGGGATGGACAATGTCAGGCGTGTATGCTCCGGTGTCATGCGAACAATCCCGTCGTAGCTAGCCAGGAAAATTAGAAAGGAAGGATTGTAACCGTAGGGGAAATCTCCCTGGATAAGGAAAGATATGATCTCTTTGCTTATAACCAACTTGAACTCTTCCCTTTGTAACCGAGTTGGACTCCTCTATCTCTTCACATATAAGAAGAGGTGGAGGGATCTCAAAGAGAAAAAAAGAGATACACCACGCAATCCCAGAACACAGGACTAGGGTATTACCTCCACTGTAGAGGGCCCGAACCTGTCTAAACTCTTGTCTTTTGTTACCATCGAGTTCCTGATCCAACGCCTTGCCCTATAGATTCACACCCCCTAAGATTATTGCCGACACCCAACGTCGACAGTTAGCGCGCCAGGTAGGAGAGCACAAAGATAAATCCAAGCGATCTTGATGGCTTTCAGAAATGGCATTACCTTTGTTCCAGGCCAGGTTTTCTACTTCGGAAGCCTCCGCTTCTTCGCCGATGTTGGTTGAGGTTTTTGAAAACCCTGTTTTTAATTCCTTGGATTATTTGCTCATTTGCTTGCTCGGTCGCCCCGTTGCTCTGCGGGTGTGCCACAGATGCGAAGCAGACCTTGGTCCTGATGTCTTCGTAGTAGGCCTAAAGAGAACTGAGTGCCATTGTCTGTGATAAGGCGATTGGGTATGCCAAAATGCGTCATCACATTACTGCGAAAAAACCACTTTTCCGCCTGGGCCGAAATGGTTGACACGGGTTCAGCTTCGATCCACTTAGTGAAAGTGTTGATAGCCACGAGCAAGTATTTGCAGCCCTTATGGCTTCGAGGAAAAGGTCCGATTATATGGACCACCCAGACCGAGAATGACCACGATAAAGGAATGGTTTGAAGCGCGTATGTCGGGTGATGAACTTTACGAGCATGAAACTAGCATGCTCGGCAAAAGGTCACAATCGAGCGGGCATTGGCTAAAGCCGTTGGCAAATAGTAACCCAATCGAAAGGCCTTGCTCACCAACGTTCTGAAAAACGAGTGAGCTCCGCGCATTCCTTCATGGATATCTTTAAGAAGGTATTGTCCTCTTCTTGAGAGATGCACTTGGAGAGGACTCCTAGTGCTCCTTTGCGGTATAAGGCCCCTCGATTAGCTTGTATGGAGAGGGTCACCTTATAAGCCGGGAACACTCGGCTTCTTCATCGGACAACGTCCCATGTGCAAGGTTTTGGACGAATAGCGTCATCCAATTTGCACCATGCTTAAGAAGAGTGACGTTACTGCACGCCTCTGGTGCCTCATCTATAGAGGGAATGGAGGGCTTGTGTAAGTGCTCGATAAGCACTCCTACTGGAGTAGGAATTTGGGAGGAACCGACCTTTGAAAGTTGATCGGCCAGGGAATTGTCCTTCCTAGGGATGTAGAGTACTTCGAAGTTCTTGAAGTACTTCTCTATCTTCCTTACTTCAACCAGGTAAAGTGCCATTGAGTTATCGGAACACTGATACTCCTTGTTTACCTGATTGACGACCAACTATGAATCGTCTTTTACGGTAAGGCATTGGACTCCGAGCGCTTTTCATGCTCGTAGCCCTACGAAGAGGCCTTCGTACTCTGCAGCATTGTTAGTTGCAGCAAAATTTAACTGGACGGCGTACTGGAGCTATTCTCTTTGAGGAGAAACTAAGACAACTCTAGCCCCCAAGCGTTCGTAAGCTCTGGACCCATCAAAGTACATGGTCCAATGATCTTCTTCAGGTTTGTCGGACTCGGCAGTAGACGGCACAGGATTCATCCACTCTGCTACGAAGTCTGCCAAGGCCTGGGATTTGATTACTGTACGGGCTGAGAATTCAATCTCGAACTCAGCGAGTTCCATGGCCCATTTTGCTATTTGGCCACTTGCGTTTTAATTTTTTATGATCTCCCTAAATGGAAAGTTGGTTGGGACCACAATTTTGTTGTCTTGAAAATAGTGTCAAAGTTTCTTAGAGGCTACAAGCAGTAAGTACAGAAGCTTTTGGACCTCGGGGTAACGCTCCTTTGGTCCATGCAAGACTTCACTGACGTAGTAGATTGGTTGCTGCACTCCATCCCTTTCCACCATCAGGATGGCACTTATTGCGTGCGATGTTGCCGCCAAATACAACTGTAAGGCCTCCCTCGATCTTGGTATGGTTAAGACTGGTGGTCTGGATAGGTACTATTTCAGCTCTTCGAAATAACTGTTTGCTTCTTCCGTCCAAGTGAATCCATCGTGCTTGCGGAGTGCCTTAAAGAAAGGCAACCCTCGCTCGCCTAACCGGAAAATGAAACGACTTAGAGCCGCCATTCGTTCGGTCAAGGCCTGGACCTCCTTCACATAGGTAGGTGGTCACATGTTCTCGATGGCTTCAATCTTTCCCGGGTTCGCCCCAATGCCTTGTGGTCCGACCATGTAGCCAAGCACTTTGCTTGCCCTCACACCGAATACATATTTTTCTGGATTAAGTTTTATTTGATGTCTATTGAGGTTACAAAATGTCTCCTTGAGGTCGAAAACATGACCTGAGGCGAGATTGCTTTTGACCACTATGTTGTCCACATAGACCTCCAGGTTATGACCTATTTGTCCTGAGAAGGTTTTCTGCATAAGACGGTGGAAACTTGCTCCAGCATTCCTAAGACCAAAAGACATAGTCGTGTAGCAGAAGGTACCGAACAGCGTAATGAAGGATGTCTTCTCCCCATCTTCAGGTGATATGCCAATCTGATGGTAGCACAAGTAGGCACCCAGAAAGCTCATCACCTAGGACTCCATTGTTTCATCGACCAATTGGTCCATAGGAGGCAACGGGAAATTGTCCTTGGGACAGGCGGCATTCAAGCCCGTATGGTCGACGCACATGCTATAAGATCGAGGATGAGCCTAGAGGGGAAGTGAATAGGCTTTTTACAAAATCAAATGAGACCAGTAAGAAAACTGAGAATGCGACAAAGAAAAGATACTATGCAGTAATAGTAAATACTGAAAGTAAAGAGCAGAAGACAAAGTGATTTTTCACCGAGGTTCAAAGATAGACTCCTACGTCCCCGTTAGAGCACTTCTCAAGAAGTATTGCTCCACCAAAAGCTATTCACAACAGCTTTGGTTTCCACTGTGATAACTCTTTCACCACTTGGTGAGGAGAGTTCCAAACCTCTCACAATCGGTGGTGGTCTTCCACAAGTTCTTTGGACAGGTCGCACCAAAAACTCCCAAACCGTCTAGAAACCCAAGGTTCCAAGAGTAATAAACTAAACACAAGATCTATCTCTTGGTTCACAAGCTCACAACTGTCTAGATTAGGCTTGGAGCAAAATCACTTCTGAATTTGAATGAACAGTGAAATTTAGTCTCTTTGAATGCTTTTGGGACTCAAGAGTGCTAGATGTCAAAGAGATGTAAAAATTCCTTATTTTTGGAAAGCTCTGGTATGACTTATATAGGCTGCAAAAGGAATATAACCGTTACTGGCAATTGTACTAGCTATTTGATATTGTCAGAATGACAAGACAGGAAAAACAAATGTTCCACAGACTAGTTTTTAGAAGCTTCAAAAATACGTTTAACACACGCCGGACTGAATTGATAGAAAATCCCATTTGCACCGGACCGTTTCAAGTTGGTACGGCGTACACATGATTTGGACAAAAATCGGTCCGTCGTGAAACCACTCAAAACCACGCCTGCGCCGGACCGAAAAACTTGGTCCTGCGTAGAAGAAAGAAATTCTGGTTTTGGTCCGTGGTGGAACTTGGAATAGACAAGAAGTTCCAGTAAGTTTCAAGTTTGTGCCGGACCAAAAAACTTGGTCCGTCGTACACTAAGCAAGAATGGTCCGGCATGAACGGCACACGCTCGGTTTGATTTTCAACGGACTTGTTCACTACGCCGGACCGAAAAACCTGGTTTGGCGTGAACGGTGTGCGCTCGGTATGTGTTTAGAAACGAAGTCTTTTGCGCCGAACTAAGAAAAGCTTTGGTTCGGCGTGAAAGGATTTCTGCTAAAAGGAGTGAAGTACTAAAATCCTTTTGAGGAAAAGAGAATAAATTACTTTTGCTCCAAGTAATCTCAAATATTTAGCTTATGAACCAAGATACTTACTTGTGCATAATCCCTCTTTATAGTTCGGCTAAAACTAAGTCAAACCTAGCTATAAGACTTTGAACAGTACTAAAGTCAAAACTTTAAAAACAAGAGTCCTTAGCCTTTAATCCTTTGACCTGAAGAGCCTTCAAATTACTTGATCATCACCACCAAAACTCACACAAAACATCATGAAGGAATTGGGGGGCCTAGATGCTTTCAATTTCCCCCTTTTTTGTGATTGATGACAACACCCTTGAATTTTGAGAAAAATGACTTACAATATTTTGCAAAAAAGATGTTAGTCTTCACAGAACAGGTAGTATTTGTAGAAGTAAGTACAATATTTTAAGCTCCCCCTGAAGGAGTGCTTAAGATAAAGAGACATCTGAGGATGAAATATATCCAATTAGGTCTACATAGGGATCATCATCTCAAAAAGAGCATAAAAGATATTTCAGAGTAAATACAACCAAAAAGATTCAGAGAACCATTACCCATTAAAAAGGTCCAAGAACTCAATAAATAGTGAACAACGAGTAGAAAATAGTTTAACACAACGAGTAGTAGATAAACATAGACCTAAGGACTTCTAAACATACTTCTCCCCCTTTGGCATCAATTTCCAAAAAGAGAGAGCTACTTCTTGCGCCTGGAAAAGGTCCTTTTGAACAGATGAGAAGCTCTGGAGATGATGCTGTGTCTAGGAGAAGTCTGAGCTTCAGTGTGTTGCTCTGAGTGTTCTGGAGAAGTTTGAGCTTTCTCTTCTTCAACTGAGTGCCTTGGAGAAGCCATAGCCCGATCATGCCAACTAAGATAGCCAGGATCTCCAGGTTGAGGACCAACTGTCCAATTTTGAAAACTTTCTTGGAGCTAATGAAGAGAGTCAAGAACTGGATTGGTCTGGTCAAGGATGAGTTCTCCAAGTTGTTCTTGATTAGAGACAAGGTTCAGTCTTGTATCATCAAAATGATCTAAATAATCATCAAGGGAGTATCCGAGCCAATTGAACATACCCCTATGAGTATTGAGCTTGGTCTTAGCAGATTCAGCAAACTAATCAAGTTTGGCTTCTTGAGCATTTTGCTTTTTGTTGATGTCATATAACCTATCCTTGAGCAGATTCTGATTTGTGCTCAGTTCAGTCATCCATTTTCTCATATCCCATTGATTACTCCTTAGCATCTCAAACCTCTTGTAACTTCCATCTCTTATTCTGCCTTGATCTTCATAAATCTTATTTAGCATTTCTTGGGTCTGAAGGTGATGTTGTTGAAGAGCTGCCATATATTCAGTATGTCTCAAACCAGCCAGTCTTTGCTCTTTAGCAAACCTCTCTTAAGCATTTCTGAAATCAGTGTTATATTGCTGCTCAAATGAACTAAACCACTCAGGTTGATCACACCATGCTGGTGGCTGTTCATAGTGAGGTGGAGAATGATGAGATGTAGTAAAATCTCGAGGAAACGTTGATCCTCCTACTTCATGATCATGACCTGCTGGACGGAAGTGTTGTCCTTCTACAAATCGTGTGGCAGCAGCAAGCTCTCTGAGTCTATCAATTTCTTGAAATTCTCCCACTTCATCTTGCTCATCATGCTGAGAAACTAATCTTATTTCTGAATGTTCTGTTTGGGGTAAAACATGATGACTTGGAACTGGAGAATGATGACTGGGACTAAAGTGTCCACCATAGCTGTGCACTAGTTCTTCTTCATGGTGAGATCGGGAGCTCAAATAAATTTGAGTTGTTGCCTTTCCTCCAACAGAAGGTTGTAGGGACCCTTGAGGACTGTCACCTAGTACTTCAGTGGCTTCATCATTTTCAGGCTAAAAAGGTGCAGTTGGCACATTTGACATATCTTGCACTTGAGTGTGATGACTAGCACTGTGAGGGCTGAGATTACGATGACTCTGGCTGTGATAGGTTGGAACAGGTCCATCTCCCCTATTATCATCATCATCAGAACTGTCATTGTTATCTTCATCATTTCCATGAGCACTTGGCTGATTATCATATGGTCCTGAAGGTGGCACCACTCTAGCAGCATCTCCAATGGGTACTTTGTGCATTTTGTATTGCTTCAACTGACACTTGAATGATCTACTCATTTCTTATTGAGAAATTATTCCTTGAGCCAAAAGCATCTGTGAAATTTGTTGAGCAAAAGACAGAGGACTTCCCATCTTTCTGTAAATAGCTTCTTCCATTTCTCCAAAGATGTAGTCCACCAAATATATGGGTTGCTTGGAGAGGATTAAATGCAATAACCAAGTCAAGATTGGAGTTACACCCCCTTTATATCCAGTTTTTGGAAAAATGGTATGTCTGAGCAGTAAAAGAAGAGTATTGGCTTCAGCAGACAAGCAACTCACTCTATTTGCATTGAAGTTGTCCTCTGCAATGTCCCTATATATGT
Organism: Rhipidocladum racemiflorum; assembly: GCA_036346355.1. NCBI lineage: Eukaryota > Viridiplantae > Streptophyta > Magnoliopsida > Poales > Poaceae > Rhipidocladum > Rhipidocladum racemiflorum. The sequence goes on along the minus strand of CM070577.1, from coordinate 41,654,541 downwards.
GAGCTGACAACTGTAGGTCGGGCATATCACCTACTTTTCTCCATCTATTTCCAGGAAATATTTTATCATGAATTCTGGTTTTGTTGACTATAGAACTTGTGGCTCCAATTGCAGCTTCAAAATGAGGTGATCTTACCTTTCTGATTTTACCATCTATAGTGAACAACATATAGTGTCTTTTCTTGTTTACTAACAAGGAAGCATAGAATTCTAGGATTCTATTTTCATTCCAAGAGAGACCTCTTCCCGACATCATTTCTGCCAAACCAGGTGTTGATCTAATACAATCAAGGATTCTATATGAACCAGTTACAGAGCAGATCTGATTCCAGTCAACAAACTAGTGCTCGCTCAAAGCTGAAAGTGGCTTTCCATTTATGTTACTTCTGTTCTTATATCCAAAATAGATGTTCTTTTGCAAAAGTATGATGAATTTTTTTTATCTAAAGGAGGACTTTTGAATGGAAACCAATTGCTTTCATTTATCAGTCTAATTGATCTTAACTTTTTCCCTCCAAGAGTGGCTAACTCATTTCCTACTATCATGTCAACTTTAGTACTCAGAAATTCTTCCTCTGAACTTGAGTAAGCACTTGGCTTATACTCACTATCATCTGAATATGAAGAGAAATCATGGTCTGATAGTGCTGGTTGTTTGTCTTTTCTCGGGGGTTTTGAAGTTGTCACTTTTCTTAATATTCTACCAGGAGTGTGAGTGTCATCTATATGTACTAGCCCTTGAGACTGAGATGACTGTCCTGAACTGGTTGATTTTTGTTTCTTCCCTTTAATCTTGTCCACTAATTTGTCCAACATACCTCTTTTGTTAGGATTCTTTGACCTAGGCATTTTCTCAAGTACTACAATCTCAACCTGATCTTAGAGCTAAATCACAGGTGCAAAAACTGACTAGGTCTACAAAGAAGAGAAAGAGGACCTTAAGTTAAAGATTTCTAAGTCTAGGGTTTGGTTTTTGCATAGAAGAAAGGGAAAATTTTGAACAACTTACCAAATCCTAGAATCACTTCTCTGAGCAGACAAGGAGCACCGTTAACACCACCCAATTTGGGTTATCTTCAATGAAGAGAGAAAATGCTGCTCGAGAGGAATCACAAGAGAGATTTTATTTTGAGGATTTTTGGCGATTGAGAGGATTTGGGAATTTCTGGAAGAAGAAACTGCCAAAAGGAGTAACCGCAACAGTGAATAGTAACTCCTCCTTGGGAAAGGGTGCTTTAAAGAAGGTGGTTGGTGGGTGAAAAACTGCCCTTTTTTATTCTGGTTGGTGAAACTCATGAGGAGGATTTAACCCATGAGAAGGAAACAAGGATGGTTTAGCAGAGGTAAGACCTAAGATTTAGATAAGTGTTTTGAAAATTTGCTCTTGGATGAGTATTTTTCAAAAGATTGGATTTAAAACTTTTTGAAATAGATAAGAGATTTAGAGACAAACAATCACAAATGTACGCCCGACCAATTCTGGTGAAAAACAGAGAGTTTTCTATTTGCGCTGGACCAAGTTAGCGTACACACAAACTTGCACCGGACCAAGTAAAAATGGTCCGTCGCTAATGGCTTTTCATTTGGACTTGGTCCGTGGTGAAGGTACCATTTGGGCCAGACTGATTTTCTCAGTCCGTCGTGGGCTTACTTGTTCGCTGAGTCAGTCCGCCGTAGATGAAAAACTTACTGTTTTTACATTTTTGTAAAGGGGAACATAGTCTGTTGTACACATGCAATTTTTCTAAACAAGAAATTAAGAGATATCTAGACTCAGAGATTTTCAGAGATCCTCTTGAAGAACAAATCTTAAGACTAAAAGATGGATCTTAGAATAATCTTAGATTTAAGATCAATTAAATACAATCAAAGAAAGAGATAGAAGGATTTTTGAAACCTTTGGTGATATATGTGTCGACTAATCAATTAAGCATGAACATTAACCAATTCTAGCGCATAGAGATGGAACACATATTCTGAGTGGTTGGATAATACATTTTTTTGTAAACAACAAAGTGTTTTTTGTTATTTTGAAAAGAGATGAGACATAGAAAGAAGAAACCTTTTAGGTAATATAATTTAAAAGATAATTATTCTATTTTGTAAAATAATCCTATGTCACTCAAGCACCTTATAATCAATTTGTTCACAAGTGGGTTGCAAGAAATGCATAGCAAGCAGTCTTGACTCCCCCTTAATGTGATAATCCTTCCAAGAGTCAAATTAGTGAACACCAATTGAACAAAATGATAGAATCAATTGAGATGCATAAGCTTAAGCAATATTAGAGAAATCTATGACATTTAACTCATTCCTCAATTTGCAAAAACAAGCTTCATCTAAAGGTTTGGTAAGGATATCTGCCAATTGATCTTCAGTTCTAATGTGGCTAATAGTAATATCTCCTTTAGTCACATGATCTCTCAGAAAATGGTGACGAATATCTATGTGTTTTGTTCTGGAATGCTGGACTGGGTTGTTGGCTATTTCACTACACTCTCATTATCACACAAAAGAGACACTTTAGAGAAATTTATACCATAATCCATTAAAGTTTGCCTCATCCAAAGTAATTGAGCACAACAACTACCAGCTAAGATATATTCTGCTTCATCTGTGGATAAAGCTACAGAGTTTTGTGTCTTGGAGAACCAAGAAACTAGGCATCTACCAAGGACTGACAGCTTCCTGATGTGCTTTTTCTATCCACTTTGCAACCAGCATAGTCAGAATTAGAATATCTAATTAAATCAATTTTTGCACCTTTAGGATACCATAAGCCTATATTTGAGGAATGCTTTAAATATCTTAAGATTCTCTTAACAGCAACTAAATGACATTCTTTTGCAGAAGCTTGAAAACGTGCACACATGCAAACACTGAACATTATATCGGGCATAGATGATGTAAGGTAAAGTAAACTACTAATCATGGAACAATAAAGTTTTAAGTCTATATGTTTACCTCCTTCATTTAGATCTAGATGCCCATTTGAAGCCATAGGTGTCTTGATAGGCTTTGCATCTTCCATGCAAAACTTTTTGAGTAAATCCTTTACATATTTAGTTTGGCTCACAAATGTCCCATTCTTCAGTTGTTTGATTTGAAGTCCAAGAAAATAGCTTAGTTCTCCAATCATTGATATTTCAAATTCTCTAGACATCATATCTCCAAATTCTTTGCAAAAAGATTCATTAGTAGAACTGAATATAATATCATCAACATATATTTGACAGATAAAGAATTCATCATAGATAATTTCGGTGAAGAGTGTAGTGTCAACCTTCCCAATTTTGAATCCTTTAGAAATAAGAAAATCTCTAAGATGCTCATACCATGCTCTTGGAGCTTGTTTGAGACCATAGAGTGCCTTAGAGAGTTTATAGACATGATTTGAATTTTTAGAGTCTTCAAAACCGGGAGGTTGTTCTACAAATACTAATTCAGAAATTTGACCATTTGAGAAAGCACTCTTCACATCCATTTGAAATAACTTTATATCAAAGCAAGAAGCAAAAGCTAGCAAAATACGAATATCTTCTAATCTTGCTACGGGTGCAAAGGTTTCACCAAAATCTAAGCCTTCAATTTGTGTAAAACCTTGTGCTACTAACCTTGCTTTGTTTGTTACCATTATGCCATTTTCATCTTGCTTATTCCAAAATACCCATTTTGTGCCAATGACATTGTGATCCTTGGGTCTTTCAACAAGTGTCTATACATCATTCCGAGCAAAGTTATTTAGTTCTTCATGCATGGAATTTACCCAGTCTGGATCTCTTAAAGCTTCAACTACATAAGAAGGTTCAAGAGAAGACACAAAAGAGTAATGTTCACAGAAAGATGCAATACGAAAACGAGTTTGAACACCCTTACTGACATCACCTAAAATTTGATCAATTGGGTGATCCTTTGAAGCTTGAGTGTGAATCCTCGATGGTAATTTCTGAACTTGATTATTTTTTTCAACTTCAGTTTCCATTTGTTTATCTTCATCTAGATTTGCTGAAGTGGATGATTCTGCTTGAATTGAAGATGGTTGAGCACCTTGATTAACCTCTTTTGGCTTGATGTCTCGAATTGTCATGTTCTTCATTGCTTGCCTCAGACCTATATCACCTACATCATCCAAATTGTCTTGCTCTTCTTGAGAGCCATTAGTTTCATCAAACTCAACATCACATGTTTCTTCAACTAAACCTGAATTTTTGTTGAAAACACGGTAAGCTTTACTATTTGAAGAATAACCAAGAAGGAAACCTTCATCACACCGACTTTGAAATTTAGAGAGCCGAGCACCCTTTTTCAAAATAAAACACTTGCAACCAAAGACACGAAAATAGGAGATGTTCGGCCTCCTACCAATAAGAAGTTCATAAGAGGTCTTTTTCAAAAGACGATGCAAATAAAGTCGATTTGTGGCATGGCAAGCAGTGTTTATTGCTTCAGCCCAAAACTGGTCAAAAGTTTGATATTCATCAAGCATAGTTCTTGCCATTTCAATTAATGTTCGATTTTTCTGTTCTACAACTCCATTTTGTTCTGGAGTGTATGTTGCAGAAAACTCATGCTTTATTCCAAGTTCATCACAAAACTCTTCAACTTTTGTATTTTTGAACTCGGAACCATTGTCGCTACGGATTTTCTTAATTCTAAAATCAAATTTGTTTTGAGCCCTTTTTGCAAAACTTTTAAAGATATTTGGAACTTCATATTTTTCATGCAAAAAGAATACCCAAGTCAATCTAGAAAAATCATCAACAACCACTAAACAGTAAGTATTTCCACCAATACTCCTATAGATAGTTGGGCCAAACAGATCCATATATAGGAGCTCCAACGGTCTAGATGTGGACATAATACTTTTTGAAGGATGAGAACTAGCAACCTATTTGCCGTCCTAACAAGCACTACATAGCTTGTTTTTCTCAAACTTCACATCTTTTAAACCCACAACTAAATCATTTTTGAAAAGCTTTTTGAGTTGAATCGTTCCAACATAAGCTAGTCTTCGGTGCCATAACCATCCTAAGGATGTTTTTGCAATTAAGCAAGTTTGAAGACATGACTCAGTAGAAGTGAAATCAACAAGATACAAATTACCGAACTGAAAGCCTTTGAAAACTAAAGATTTGTCAGTTTCTTTGGAAATCTCAACTCCGTTTTGAGAGAAGGAACAGATAAGACCAAGATCACATATTTGGGCAACCGAAAGCAAGTTAAAATTCAGAGTTTCAATTAAAGATACATTTGAAATGGAAAGATCATTAGAAATAGCAATTTTACCCAAACCTAATACTTTCCCTTTGCTGTTGTCACCAAAGGTGATCTAGTCATGGTCTCCTCCTCCATTTTCAAATGTGGTGAACATATTCCGGTCTTCGGTTATGTGCTGTGTGCAACCACTGCCCAACATCCAATGCCGTCCACCGGTTTTGTAGTTCACCTACAAAAGAAAAATAAGTTCTTTTAGGTATCGAAATCTGTTTGAGTCCTTGGAGGTTAGATACCAAAGATTTGGGCACCCAAATGGTATTTTTCTTGCTATCAAGAATAGGAGTACCAATAAATTTTGCAATAATTCGACCACTCCTATTCTTCTTAAGAACATAGCACAAATCATATATATTATTTCTAGGTGCACTACCCAGTGAACACTCATTAGCCAAAAGACCTAAGTCATGGCATTTATGAAAAAAAGCTCCATTCGACTTTACAAACCTTGGAGCCTCATTACTGATTTTCTTACCTTTTTTGGGGACAAATCCGAGCCCCACCTTGTTGTATGAACAACGTTGGCTGCCAAGTATCTTGTCAAGTGTTTCCTTACCCATGAAGCATCTGTCCAAACTTATACTCGGCTTGGTTACCTTCTCTTTGAGTTCATTGTTCTCAGCAATTAAATCCTTTTCAACAGAGAATTGGCTAGAACAAAGACTAGAAGGCATGTACATCAAATTATCACAAGAAATTGTTATGCCAGATTTTAAGACCAAACAAGATTTATTATCTATTCTAGGCATAACATTGTCGAAATCACAGGAAATCCCTATATCATTTGTTGATTTGAAATAATTTTTGATAAGGAGAGACTCATGCATATTTTTTAGCTCATTATAAGAGTCCTTGAGAGAATTAAACTCATTTCTCAAAGCCTTATGCTTAGCCTTCTCCTTGCCAAAATAATTATTCAAATCAACAAGCATATCTAGCAATTCATCATAAGATGGCTCATCATTGTTATTTGAGTTTACCTTATCTCCTTTAGCCATGAGGCATAGAGTGACAAATGGTGATGTAGCCTCCTTAACAGCAATTCCAGCAAGACCCTTTTTCTTCGAAGGAGTATCCTCATCGGTGGAGCTGGAGTGCGAGTAATCTTCTTCGGAATCCCATTCCCCAATGTGAGCTTCTCTTTTACCTTCATTGTGTAGTTTCTTGAATAGCTTTTTCTTGCCATGGAATTGTTTCTTCTTTGATGACTTTCCATTGTCATCTTTTTATTTCTTCTTGGGAAACTTTGAGGCAATGTGCCCTTTCTCGTTGCACTCAAAACACCAGATATTGGCTAACCGGCTTGAGTGTTGTCCCTTCTTGAACTTATGTGGACCACTTGAGCTTGACCTCGTCTTCATAAATCTTCTCATCTTTCTTACCAATAAGGCCATTTCTTCATCTGAGTTTTCTTCAGAGTCTTCAACTTCATCTCCGCTTGACTCCATTTTGGCCTTGAAAGCAATGTTCTTCTTTTTGGAAGAACTTTGCTCGAGTAGCTCTTCCTTGCCTTTCTTGTATAGTTTGTTGGTGATGAGATTCCCCTAGAGAGCAGTTGGTGTCAGTCTTGTCAACTCGGGTGAGTTGAGGAAGAGAGTCACCATAGTCTCATACTCTTCTGGAAGAGCCCTGAGCATTTTACGAACAATATCAAGGTTAGTAATAGTACCCCCAAGACCTTTGAGCTCATTTACTATGTTGTTCAGCCTTGAATACATCTCACTGATGCTTTCATGGGGCAACATAATAAGGCTCTTATACTTGATTCTTAGCATATGCAGTTTTGCTTCTTTGACTGCAGATGTTCCCTTATGAATTTTAGAGAGAGTTGTCCATATCTCATGAGCAGTTTCTAAGTTACTCACTCGATTGAACTCATCTGCATTCAAAGCCCCAAACAAGGCATTCATTGCCTGACCATTGAGATGAGTGTTTCGTTCATCTTGATCAAGAGAGGTGGTTGGATCAAGTGACATGGCGAAACCCTCACCGATAATCCTCCATATGCTAGGACTCATAGCCTTAAGATAGACAGTCATGCGAATTTTCCAATAGGCATAGTTAGTGCCATCAAAGAAAGGTGCTTTTCCTATGGACACACCCTCATTGGCCATCCTTTACTCTCTAGACTGTTAAGTCTAATAGTGAGAGACCGAGCTCTGATACCACGTATAAGATCGAGGATGAGCCTAAAGGGGGAGTGAATAGGCTTTTTACAAAATCAAATGAGACCAGTAAGAAAACTAAGAATGCGACAAATAAAAGATACTATGCAGTAAGAGTAAATACTGAAAGTAAAGAGCAGAAGACAAAGTGATTTTTCACCGAGGTTCAGAGATACACTCCTACGTCCCCGTTAATGCACTTCTCAAGAAGTATTGCTCCACCAAAAGCTATTCACAACAGCTTTGGTTTCCACTGTGATAACTTTTTCACCACTTGGTGAGGTGAGTTCCAAACCTCTCACAATCGGTGATGGTCTTCCACAAGTTCTTTGGATAGGTCGCACCAAAAACTCCCAAGCCATCTAGAAACCCAAGGTTCCAAGAGTAATAAACTAAACACAAGATCTATCTCTTGGTTCACAAGCTCACAACTGTCTAGATTAGGCTTGGAGCAAAATCATTTCTGAATTTGATTGAACAGTGAAATTCAATCTCTTTGAATGCTTTTGGGACTCAAGAGTGCTAGATGTCAAAGAGATATAAAAATTCCTTATTTTTGGAAAGCTTTGGTACGGCTTATATAGGCTGCAAAAGGAATATAGCCGTTACTGGCAATTGTACTAGCCGTTTGATATTATCAGAATGACAAGACAGGAAAAACAAATGTTCCACGGACTAGTTTTCAGAAGCTTCCAAAATAAGTTTAACACACGTCGGACCGAATTGATCGAAAATCACATTTGCACCGAACCGTTTCAAGTTGGTCCGGCGTACACATGCTTTGGACAAAAATCGGTCCGTCATGAAACCACTCAAAACCACGCTTGCGCCGGACCGAAAAACTTGGTCCGACGTAGAAGAAAGAAATTCTGGTTTTGGTCCGTGGTGGAACTTGGAATAGACATGATGTTCTAGTAAGTTTCAAGTTTGCGCCACACCGAAAATCTTGGTCCGTCGTACACTAAGCAAGAATGGTCCGGCGTGAACGGCACATGCTCGATTTGATTTTCAACGGACTTGTTCACTGCGTCGGACCAAAAAACTTGGTTCGGCGTGAACGGTGTGCGCTCGATATGTGTTTAGAAACGAAGTCTTTTGCGCCGGACTAAGAAAAGCTTTAGTCCAGCGTGAAAGGATTTTTGCTGAAAGGAGTGAAGTACTAAAATCCTTTGAGGAAAAGAGAATAAATTACTTTTGCTCCAAGTAATCTCAAAGATTTAGCTTATGAACCAAGGTACTTACTCATGCATAATCCCTCTTTATAATTCGACTAAAACTAAGTCAAACCTAGCTATAAGACTTTGAACAGTACTAAAGTCAAAACTTTAAAAACAAAAGTCCTTAGCCTTTAATCCTTTGACCTGAAGAGCCTTCAAATTACTTGATCAGCATCACCAAAACTCACACAAAGCATCATGAAGGAATTGGGGGGCGGGGGGCTAGATGCTTTCACATGCGCCATTTGCCCCCTTCTTGATAATGACTGGATTTGCTAGTCATTCTGAATGGTTGACCTCTCGGATGAAGCCGGCCTTGAGGAGCTTGTCAAGTTCTTCCTGGATGATGACTTGTTTTTCCGGAGAGAAACGTGTGAGCTTTTGCCGCATTGGTTTCTTATCAGGTCGAACCGCTAGTCTGTGCTCAATGACTTCCCTTGGGACTCCGGGTATGTCGGATGGCTCCCAAGTGAATACATCTGCATTCTTTCGGAGGAAAGTCACGAGCTCGAGTTCCCATTTAGGATCTAGGGAAGATCCTAAACGTACGACCTTGGTCGTGTCCGTGTCGCTTAACGGGACTGCCTTGGTCTGTCCTCCGGGCTGGAGGGAAACTTTTGGCCGGGAATTCTTCGGCTCTTCGTCGGGTCCCCGATGGGGCAGCTGCCTGACCATGTCTAGTGCCCTTTCATCACAATTCAAGGCCGCCTTCTGGTTTCCTTTCACGGTGATCACACCACCATGACCAGAAATTTTTAAGCACTGGTACCCATGATGGGTTTCGGCCATAAACTTGGTGAGGGCCAGCCTACCGAGGATGGCATTGTAGGCTGACTCGAAATCAACCACCTCAAAGGTGATCACCTCCTTCCGGAAGTTGCTCAGACTTCCAAATGTCACGGGCAGAACGATCTGACCAAGCGGCTTGGTTGAGGTGCCCAGGACGATCTTGTAAAAGGGGACTACTATGCTCTTGATCTTGGACCGAGGGACTTGCATCTCGTCCAAAACCTTAGCGGATATAAGATCCAAGGAGCTCCCACAGTGATGAGTACCCGGGCCACCGTAGTATTGCTGATGGTCGGATTCACGACCATCGGGAGCCTTTGGGGCTTGGTCATTCCAAGGGGACAATCATCCTTGGAGAAAGTAAGGGGCAGCTCGGAACACTTGAGCTGCTGCACGGGAGGCTTGCCTTGGGTGACATGGTGCACCTCTCGTGCTGCCTCATTCAAATCCCGACGAGACTTGTAAGATGAGGAGCCCCCGAATATTACCGCGATGTGAGTGTGAGGCTCCTGGTAATCCATGTCTTTGTCGTCATCAGCTGGTTGCTTGCCCTTACTATTTTCGCCTTGCTCGTGGGCATGGTACCTTTGCTGTTATAGAACTATTCCAAACGGAAGGTCCAGGTCCGATAATTGCGAAGGTCGTGCCCGTACGCTTGATGGAGCGGGCAAAAAAAGTTGTTCGGTTGAGCACCTTGATCATTGCGACGCTGAGGTGGTCGGCCCTTGCTTCTTGCACCAAAAATTTTTCATGTCTGCGGCTGTGGAACCTGCTGCTAATGTGACACTACGGTATGGTGTGACATTATAGAATGTGAAATTAGAGAATAAAACCTTTCGGCTTGAGGTTTACTCGCGTTTTTGGGCCTTTTGAAGTGATGTGTCACCACGGAGTGTCGGAACCTTATAAATGGTGCATGATGAGGTCAAAAACATTATGAGATGTGGAATTAAGGTTAAAACCATAGGGTATGGAGGTTAATAGCGTTTCCGGGGTTTTGGGCCTTCCCGGGGGAGTTTGGGCCTAAAAGGGGGGGTTGTGGGCTTTGGTGGGATGGAGTGGGAATCCATTTAGGATTAGGAACAGGTGTGGGGGCTGGTAAAAGGCGTCCCCCCTGCCCCCTTGTGCCCCACACCCTGCCCCTTGGGCGCCCCCACCTCTCCCTCCTTGCCCTAGCCGCCACCCCCACCTTCCCCTCTCCCTTGCATGCGCCTCCACCTCCCCCATTGCTCCCCTTTGCTCCCCACCTCTCCACCACCTCTCCTCCACACCCTTGCTGCCCTAGGGTGGCCTCCCCACCCCTGCACCTCGTGGATCCATCCGTTGGAGCGAGGAGCGATCTGGGAGGAGTTTCGTTGGGATTTCGGTCGTCGGGCGAAGGTATGGCCATGGGACTCCTTGGGGTTGGGCTAGGTACTGTTATAAGGGTGTTTACCATGATTTTAGATCAATTGGTGGTGCTGGACATGAGTAGATTGGATTAGATCTAGATGTTGCCACGTTTCTGTTTTGGGACAGCATGAGCAGTCGACCTAGGGTTCAGTTTTTCGCCAATTTAGAATTGGAATTTGGTCGGCCACCTGTTGAAGAAGTTGTAGGTAATTTAATTATCTTTTAGTGTACATAAAGAACGTTAAATTACGATCAGCCGTTTGAAAGTTATGACTGTTTTACCGAGCGTGTTAAAATCTATGACGTGATTGGAACAGATCACGGTATTTTATAGATTAAACAACTTTAGAGTCCGAATCAGTCTTTCCCTATAACTAGAAAAAGTTGGGAAATTTCCTAAGCTATGTGAGGATGTACTTGTTTAATTGATTCGAAGTCCCAAAACTCAAGTTATGCCTTTTGGAAGGCTGCTGTCCCGACGGGACAGAACCTCTGTTTTTAGGTTTTGCGAGTAGTTGGCAATGTCGGGGTAGATGAGGGTTTGCGTACTGTTTTGTGGACTTGATTGTGAGTATGTGATGCCTATGTGCAGGTGGTGCGACCCCGGGAGTGCCTTCTACTTCCCGCCAATCCGTTGCCCGTGGTTGAGGCAAGTGTGTTGTAATGGATAGCGATTTGTAGGTTGTTTGTTGAGAATAGATGAAGTTGACTACATGATATATGATCACTTGCCATGCTTTAATGATTGCCAATGATATGATGAGCATGTTTATTATGTTATGATGCCATGTGTTAATATACGAGTTAAATATGTTGTTGGCATAATTGCATACATGGCATGTTACATGGCCCAGGCGGTGAGAAAGTCATAACTAGTCCGGGGAAGGTCGGTGAGAAAGTTATGACTAATCCGGAGAGCCATTGAGTAAGTCCTACATCGTGATTCCATACACGTGGTGTTTGGAAGCGAGGAGTAGGCACCCTTCATCTTCGGGATGGAAGGGGGGAGAGGGTGCACACCGACGGGTGTGTACTCAACCATACCGGTATGAGTTTCCAAGGAGACATGAGCATTGCATTGCATTGCATACATAATGATGATGATAATGTTATGTGTTCATGAATGAGATGATATACATGATGTGAGACATTATTGCCATGTTATTGTTCTTGTTATCCATTGCAATATACTTGCTGAGTGATGAACTCACGCTTGTGTTTTATGTTGTTTTTAGGTACGTTGACACCGGCATGCGGGAAAAGGGCTTAGCGGCACTTCATCACATAATTTCCCACACATTTAGACTATAATTACCCTTCAGAGTTGAGATCATGATTCTAGTGGGATGAAACTAGGATTATAATTTGTTCGTATGCTTGATTACATCCTTCACTTCGTATTAGATTATGAGATGGTTAATTCCATTTTGGTAGACTTAAATTGCTGCTATATTACCCATTGATGCTGCCTTGGATATTTTCCGTTATGATATATCATGTGATATTTTGCTATTGTTCAAATCATGATAAATCAAAGGAGATGCTGCCGAAATCTCGGTTTTTAGCATATGCACCTTTGCTGGAATTTATGTTTAATTGTGGTATTTAGATGTTGTTTAGCTTATGTTTGGTAGCATTCAGGCATATTAAATGCCGGGGTGTTACAGCTAATGCAGCTCGATGGCCACGACCATGTTTGGCACAGAGGGCTTCTTCTTTTTCTTGATCTTCTTTTCCACTGAGCTTGTGTTCCTCCTGCTCAAGGAGCCTTCCAACCCAGGTTGCGGCGGGAGCTTGCCCTCGTCCAGCATCTTCTTCCACTGGACTGCCTCATTGGCATTGGCATACCGATCGGCCATGTGAAACAACTCGTTGGCTGTTAGATCAGGATGGATCTCCAGATCCTGTGTAAAACGAATATCTCGGACCCCAAATTTGAAAGCTCGGATGACTGCTTCGTCCGAAACGTTCGGGATCGAGTTTCACACTTGGATGAACCATTGGACGAACTATTGCAGAGACTCGCCCTCCATTTGGATTAAGCGCTCGAGGTCGCACTCTTTACCCGGACGAATGTAGCAGCTCTGAAAGTTCGCCCTGGACGCGTTGCTCAGCTGCCTCCAAGACCGAATTGACTCTTCTTTTTGGTTGAAGAGCCAAGTCCGAGCAGCTCCATCTAGCACTAGGTAGGAAATACGCCAAGACTCCCTCGTCACCTCCAGCAGCTAGGATAGCAGGGGTGTAGATGGAAAGAAATTCATCCGGGTTCTGCGTCCCGTTGAACCTCTCGATGTGGCCAGGTTTGAACTTGCCCGGCCATGAGACGTTACGAAGAGGTGCCACAAAGGTTCAACACCCGAAAACTGAGGCACCGCAACAGTCTCTTCGATCACGATGATCATAACGATCATCATTGTACTGACCCCCTAACTTGCGGGCCAAGACAAGATAAAACTTCTCGAGATCGGCGTGATGGGGATCAGTTTGAAGTGGAGTATTTGGTACGCCCTTGACTGTGCCGAGCATACCTTTGATCCCACAAGCTCGCTCAGGAATCGCTCCAAGTATCCTCGCGGTACTGATCATGCCCCCTCCGGTCTTCTCGAACATGGTTCTAAGAATCATCGTGATGGGAGCAAACAAGGGTTGATGGCGATGCTCCTGGGAAACACTCCGGGTTTTCTTGCCACGAGATGTCTTCGGTGCTTTCATATCAGTAGTAATCTTTTCAAGATCTTCAGCCACAATTACGCCCATTGCTTCTAGATCCACTTGCTCGGGGAACTCCCTAAGATTGCGCACAACCGGGGCCAAAGCTTGCAGTTGTTCCCCACTCGGGGGAACGAGAGGTGACGAGCTTGGTCGGCGATCGCGCACGTGCTCTGGTGTTCCACACTCGTGGGAACTCTCACGAGCATTGGCTTCAGCCCTAGTGCTCGGATTCCCACGAGCTCGACGACATATACTCGCCAAGGTCCTGTTTAAGGACGCTTCCAGGTGGTTCCTGGCCACCTTATAGCGGTGATGACGGGCAGTCCCCGAGGATTCAGCCTTGGGGTTTTCTTCTTCTCCCACCATGTTGACGTCACGAGAGTACGAGGATCGTGAAGGCGACATCATGGTGTCCCCACGCGATGCAGTTTCATGATCGGGCTTGAAATGATCCCGGATGTCCAGACCCTCATAGAGTCCGTCGTACTCCTCATCATCTGTGAGGGTATTACGCTGAGAGCGAAGGTACTGCTCTCGCGCTGCAGCCGCCGGGGAAAGGTTCCCAGGTTAAGTGTGATCCTCTGGGTCAGTGATGCCGGACACGCCTTTATCAGCGTAGTACAAGTCTTCGACCTCGGCGTCACTGAAAGCGCAGAGGTCCTGAGTATCTTGAGAGTTAGGCATCTTCAAGGACTCTTCACGAAAGGAATTGTCAGATCCCCACGGACGGCGCCAGCTATCGACGATTGGGAAACGAGCCCCCGCCGAGCTTACTTGTTGATTGAGGGATCAACACGGTCCCCTTTTTCGATGAAGAGATTACATCCGAAGAATGCTCAATTGGCTCAAGACACTCGGAAAATGGACACAAGGGTTTATACTGGTTCGGGCCTCTCACTGAGGAGATAATAACCCTACTCCAGTGACAGTGGTATTGCTAATTATTTCAGACGGTATTTGTGTGTGCCTAGATTGACTAGCTTTTATCAGCCTCTCCTTTCCTTATATGTACAAAAGGTATTTATAACTCTCAATAAATATCCAACCTAATTACAGCTGAATAATGGGCATTTGACCACATCAACTGTGGCTGTAACTGAAGCCTTGATTTACTCCATATCCCCATCGTGGGTGTAACGGCACCATATCATGGCGAGACTAGCGCTACTCGGGCGTTATTGCCGAACACGACCTTCCGACCATACATCTCGCGGGCGAGCTTGGGCCAAGCGCTCTTGGTTTTGGCCGAGCATGTATGCTCGGGGCTCGAGCCTCGAGCACAGATGCTCGAGGCCGAGCGACGAGCCTAGTTCGACCGGACGAGCCGGCCAGCCAGATCACACGCGGGTTATCCTAGGGAACATCATCCGAGGGTACGCGTGGTCAGCTGAAAACCAGCTGCTAGGGTACTATGGTACTTATGGAAAATATCCGATCCCAACAAGTTTTATAATTTTTTTTGTAAATTATATATATGTTTTCAAAATGAAAAAGGGCTCAATCTTAAAGCATCTCCAACAATTTCCTATAATTTAACTCCCTCGATGTCATATGTAAATTGTTTTTAGAATCTGTACTGATCAAACGTTTTTTGGTTTGACCATCGATATATAAGAAATCATCAAGATTGACAAAATAAAATTGGTATTATTAGAATCATCATAAAATATACTCTTAATTTATAATTATTTTTATTTGAAACAATATGTTTTCATAAAAATGGATGGTCAAAGTGTCAGTTAGGAGACTCTGAGTGTCCAATACAACTTACGTTTGAAATCAGGAGGGGTACTGTCTTTATTTGCTCTGGTTGTGACCACTGACCAGGGGTGAATACTGAATAATGAATAACTAAAGCGGGAAATCAAAACTATTTGTTAACTTGATAAAAGTTCAGTTGGTGATCTCGAGCTTTCCCGATCATGTTACAGTGATTATACACGTGTTGACTCCGACCGATCGATTCAAATTCACTGTCGATATTCATATGTTGAAGGTGCAAATCCATCCATATTCAAATTCGCATTCGCATCCAACTACATAGACATGTCATTGGTTGCTTGGTATTGAATTCGTATTCAATCCGTTTCTTCTGCGATCTTAGTTCTTCCACCCTAAGGATTAAAATCTCGTTGAATTCCTGCGAAATTTTGGCGAAATCTTGGATTTTGGACTCCCTCTGAGTTTCATAATTCCGACAAAATTAAAAATCCTAAAAAAAATTCAAAGTGCTAGAATAACCTAAAATTTTGATGAAATTTTGGTGAATTTGACCAAGATCTCGATTTTTTTATCAAAATTGGATCAAATTTTGATCGGATTGAATTCTTTGCGTCGTTTTCCATGTGAGACAGTTGGTAGATCATGGAAACATTAATGATATATTAGAAGCATACTTGATAATTTGACAGTTTAAACTTTAGTTACCAATTACTTGCAACCTGATATTGTCATCGAATAGAACTCTAATTATTAGATTTTTCTCAACATGACATTAACATGATATATATATATACACACACACAAATATATATATATACATATACACAGATCATATAGCATAGAGGCATTGCCCAATGAATACTTTTAATATCTTTTAATCTGGAACTTGATATTTTCTAGATTAACCAAATTATGTTTAGCATGTTCTTCGTAAAGAAACAGAGTACGCAATGTACTAGCATTGTATACATCATTTTCAAAATTTATTTTTTGTGTTTTGTTTGGATTTCATTCGAAATATCAAGATCTCAGCAAAATTTTAAATTTCACTAGGTGATAAATTTTGATTCGAAAACAAAATTGAAAACCGGCTTTCACCGGACGTGAAATCAAATTAGACGAGAAAACGACCGAACCGCGTGCAGTTCGGCTATGCACGGCAGGGCAAACCAGGCTCCCTGAAAACCGCGTGCGCCCACTTGCTGAGCAAGCGAACGAAACGAAGCCCTACAATTTACACAAAAGCCCCTAGCCCGCCGCCTATTTGTATTTCCCCTCCCCTCGCGCCTCCATCTCTCCCCTTCCATTCCTCTGCTCTCCTCTCCTTCGCCCTCGCGGCGGCGGTTCCCCCAAAGCAAACCTCCAAACTGCCGCCGCCGCCGACTCGGGAGGAGGAAGCTGCCGCATGGAGGGCGTCAGCGGCGCGGGGGTGGAGGACGAGAGGAAGCCGCTGTCGGAGGTGGTGGGTGACTGCGTGCAGCGCTGGTTCCAGGACGCGCTCAAGGAGGCGCGGCGCGGCGATACCGCCATGCAGGTGCTCGTCGCGCAGATGTACCACTCCGGCTACGGCATCCCCAAGAACGAGCACAAGGTATCTATTACACATCGCGGGCAGCGCTCTCTCTCCCTCTCTCCGTCTACGCCCTCACGGCGCGGAAGCTTTCTTGATTTGTTGTAGTGTGTTCGGGGGGTTTGATCTTCTGGTTTCGCGTGCGCGCAGAGGAGAGGATCGAACTCTTCCCGTCAGAACGATCTCTAATCATGGGGCTTTTGGGCGGCTTGTACTTGGTTTGCTGTTTTGCTGGATTGAATCGAGAGATCAAGGGCACGCGGGCAGGGTGAAACAGGATGTGATTCCTTTCCTGAGCAACATTGTTACTTCATCATTGTGTGGTTACTGAATTTCTTAGATTTGTAGAGGTTTAATCAGTTTGGACATGAAAAAGGTGGGAGCCTTATTATTTTCTTTTAGAGAGAAGTCAAGAGGGTCCTGCTTCCTATGCGAGTGCTGGGGATGCTGTGTCCATGCCTCGATGGTCTAATATAGTGCTTTGGATCCGGTTGCATGTTGCTTCTTTTCTGGTAGTGGTAGGATGTTCGTATGCGGATCCACAAACCTTTGTAGTTGCACTCTGGTAGTTAACTAGCGGTTTTCTTAGTGTTGTGTGCAATCTGGTGAGAGATAGTTCTCTCTTTTTTTGTACAATTTTGACGCAAGGGTTTTAGCGTTGATAGTTAACATGGTTTTAACCGAAAATCATCTGGTTTTTCTTGGTATTGTGTGGGGTTGAGTGCCTTCTAGTTGTTTCTAAGTGGTAACGTTCGATATGGTCATTGCTATTCACTTTTTGTGGTTGCACATTGTGTACAATTTCATGGAGCTTAAGATTGATGGGAGGAAGAATTTCTTCTGTTCTAGACAGATGTTGGTTTTATTTTCTCGCTCACAAGAACCAGCGCTTAATGCTTTGTTTTGCTTGGGATTTGGAGTGTATGCTTTGTTTAGTGCTGATCTTTTTTTTTTCTTTATCCACGAAGATAGTGAAGCTGGGAGTTTCTGATGTTTTTTTAGCTAACCTGAAGGTTCTCTTGCCTTCTTTTTCTTCTTTCAGAAACCGTTGATCCACATATCTTTACTTTTGTATAACTAGAAACAAAAGATGTGGCATATTTATCAACACCTTTTTTTTTCTTTCTATTCGCTGAGTTCTTAGCTATTTGGAGTTGATTGAATGTTTGCGTGGCTAAAGCTTATTCTTTTTCCATGAATACGCATGGTCTTTATTTGCCTACATTATGTTTCTTGACTTGTATTTAATATTGTAGGAGTTAAGGTGGTGTTAGTGCTAAAAGGTGGTAACCCGTAGATATTTAAGGGAAATACTTCTATGCTCGAGCAAAAGGAAAATTGGATAACTCCACATATTTTAAAGCATTTAGGGACTTGTGGGTGTGCACCAACTCACTGGTGAGCACAGGTGCTTTAAGAATGGTGAAAACAATCTTTTGATGGAGTACATATCAAACTAAAGAAGCAATTGGATGCTGAGGAGGTGGATGTGGCATGCTCTCCACTTTAGCACTTTTGGTATGAAGTCAAAATAGTGCATATAGTCTGCACGTTCGGTAGGTGGTATGCAAAGTATAGATCTCATCATGGCACTACCAACTGTCGAAAGTACCAACGCTCGCTGCCAAGTGATTAGTTTCACTATTCATTCTTTAGAGGATTTCATCTCAGTGTTATCAATCTTACTTATTTGTAAATAATTATTAGTTCCTGATTTGAACTTTAATTATTTGAGGACAGTGTTTTTGGAGGGTTGTGAAGTTTAGTTGCTGGGATTACTGTGGAGGGTATTACCATACTAGTGTTTGGGATCTCTGAGCTTGTTGCTGTCTAGGATTTGTTGTGTTTTATTATTTGATGAGCTATTGTAAGATGGGAATGCATCAAATGAGAACTGCCCTTAAAATGCGAGAATGAGAACTTGCATCTGAGCCATACAGTGGCGTGAGGGAGAATTATCGTCTGTTTAATTCTTGGGACTCAATTGCTGCTAGCTTCCCTAGGGATCCAGTCAGTGATATGTCCGTCCTTACGGAAGCATAGCTGCAACTGCATCCTGAGGTGCAGATTAGACAAATGAGGTTCATTCCATCACCAATTGGGCGGCTACAATTGAAGTTCGCATTGTCCTATTTTAAGGTGAGTTATCACCTGATGCACCCACTAATAAGTACAGAAAAAGTGTAGCGTCTTGTAAAAGTAGGCAAAATAAAATGCGATTAGAAAGTAAAAATGATGTAGAACGTTTATCTTCTACTTCTTCTACTTCCACCCTTGGGGATGATCTGATTTACTGTATGCATGCCTCATTTCACCAGGCAGTATGCACATATCTAATGGATACAAATGCCTCTTACCAACCTACCACAAGTCTGCAACCTAAAAAGCTATATGATAGAGTTTGTTAGCTTGCATATCCAGCAATATTTCTTCTGAGATGTCCAATGGGGGAAATGCAGCTGAACAAATTTATAGAGTTTTGTGTGTTGTTGTGTGTGGACTGGCAGTAAGGTTGGTTATTTGTGTGTATACCGAATTAACATTGGCAGCATATCTAGTGTTAATGGGCCTGTGGGTGCTAACATGCTAACTCTCGTCATCAGCCGTTGGATGAAGAATCTGTAGCCCAGACTAATCAAGGTGGAACTCCCTTTGCCACTTAAACCATTTTACACAAAACCCCTAAAATTTATTCCTCTCTTGCGAATACGTCCTCCCACCTTGATCAAAGGGGGTTCCACCTTGATCAATCTGGGCTGCAGATTCTTCATCTGACAGTTGGTGATGGGAGTTAGTATGTTAGCACCCACATGCCCATTAGCACTAGATATGTTGTCATTAACATTTATTCATTTTTGCAAAATTAAAACAAAGTGCTTCAGCACTTTTGGGACACCACTGGTGGAAAATGCTTAGTTGCCACTGCTGTTGGCTTACGTTTTGAAAGTGCTAAGGCAGCCATGTTTCTCCACTTGAACAGCCAAAATCTTTGGGTTATCTGTGACCTTAATTCATTCTCTTGCATTTGCAAACAATGCGTTACTGTTTGTGCTTTTGGGGGGACTTTGAGCATGTATTTAGATATGGAGATTGGACTGTGCTGTGGAGGTTTTTTTTATATTATTATTATGAGTTTCAATTTGGTTTGCAGTAACTGCAATTCTGCCCTTCTATTAAGTAAAAGTTGGGGCTGTGTGTGATCATTCAAGATTTTATCTCTCTTCTGTTCTCTTTCTACATATGGTGCTCCTCAAAATTCATTCACTGGCATATGCTGTGAACTCACATCTAATACTGAATTCTATGTTCATATTGTTCTTTGTCCATTTTTTCTTTTCCCTTTCTTTTTAAGGGAAGAGCATGGATTGAGAAGGCATCAAGATACAGGTCTTCAGTCTGGAAGGTTGGCACAAAACGTCCAGGTATTCTTCAATAACATCTGTATTCGTTTTTTTAATATCACTTAAAAGCTGCTTGTGCTAGGCTGTGATTGTTTAATATTTTATATGCCTTTTCAGGATATAATGCGAGTGACTCTGATTCCGATGAAGCAAATGATGATTCCAATCAATGGCACTCAACTATGAGTTGAATTATGAGGAATGACAGGGTAAGAAAGTTTGATTAGTGTTGTTTATCTTTGTAGTTCGAAATCGGTGAAGTTGCCCCAGAATATGTTTTTCTGGAGTCGGACTTGGGAGTTTCATTACTAGAGGCCACATAGGTTTTCTAACTGGTGGTGAATTGCTACTGAGCTTGTATTGAGTATACTTCCTGAAGTTGATTGCCAATAGCAAGAACTCTTTGAATTGAATCATTCCAAACTTGATCTACCATTCATAGCCCGTTCGATCTCACAAAAGACTGTTAATTTTGGACCTCTTTTGGTATTAGCCGCATCGGTTTGGTTTGTCTTTTGATATACATAGTCATTCGACACCTATGATATTTATTATATGTTACGAACTGTTTATAGAATGCAGCTGAGATTCTGACGTGGTTGGTAACTGGATGTCTAATTTCAGGTAACGGTGAAACTGGTTCTTAAACCAGTGTCAATCCTTCCATGAGCTTGGTACTGCTTTCAATTGGAGTCTGCTGTGTGAGCTATCAAGTAAATTTTGTAAACTCCTTTGGATACTTCAAATATACAATGTACTCAGCATCTGCTTGAAAAACAGAGAAATTATTCAATTTAGAGTTGTTTCCAGCACGCAAAAGTTAATTCTTTATTTCATTTCCTAATAAAAGCAAAAATAGCTAATTCAAGTATCCAATTTTGTGGTTTCTTGCTGTAGTGTGGTTCAGATTTAACGTGTAAACTGGCTTAGATGTCGTTCATAGGCTTTTTGTTTGTGGTAATGCATAAACTGGCCAAAAACTGGCAGTTTATTACCGGTTTACAGCTGAAATTCGTATTTTCGTTCTTTCGTATCCCTTTCTCACCAGATACTGAATGTCCATAATTCATGCAAAATTCAGCTGGAATTGCCACAAATCATTCGCAACTCTGTAATGACCATAAGATCAGCTCTGCTGACCACATGACATTACTGGACTAACTTATATCAGGGATCATATTCTTCTCCAATCTGAGTTTTGCTCAATTCTCAAATAAACTCAAGCACGTATTTGAAGAAATTCTGACCGT
The DNA here is from genome assembly GCA_036346355.1 of Rhipidocladum racemiflorum. Classification (NCBI taxonomy): domain Eukaryota; kingdom Viridiplantae; phylum Streptophyta; class Magnoliopsida; order Poales; family Poaceae; genus Rhipidocladum; species Rhipidocladum racemiflorum. The sequence continues at coordinate 41,633,049 of CM070577.1, read as the reverse complement.
TGGTTGGGAAAGTAGGTTTGCAGTTTCAAGTGGGCCAGGCCCTCCTCCCTATTTGGCACAGCTTCTGCTTTGGTTTCTCCTCTCTAAAAGCCGAAAGCTGTCCCAAAGATCAGGCTTCTCATTCGATCGGCTTTTGTCCCAAGTCCAAGCTGTGTTGTGAAGAGAAGCAGAAGCCGGTCGAGAGACGCGTTTGGCTGGCTTTTGGGGGGAATTGCCACCCCTTGGTTGGGTCAAGCAAGTACAAAGAATCGGCTCCTCCTTCCCTCACCGCATACATTGCCTTCACGCACGGACGCATATGCAGCGCCGCTAGTGCTTCCCTATGCCGAGCTAGGCACCGGCAAAGGTGGCATGCAACCTAGCCTGTGGCTCCCTATTGCCTTGGCGCAACCTTGACGCCGCCTCCACGTGACATTTCTGACACCCTCTACTGCCCCAACCGCCTCCCACACCTGAGCTTGGTGTCGGTAGAGGCTACCGGCGAGGCGACCAGTGGCTCATGGCTACTCTGACGCCACCTACTATCCCGAGACCGCCCCCTATTGCTTCGATGTCGCCGATTTCCTCCAAATTTATTTGGTTTGTCCTCAATCTCATTGGCATTCTATCTAATTGGATATGTATATATCTCAAAGGGATGGAATTAGGAATGAAACTATGAACAAATTAATAGATCCATGAATCAGTTCCCAATTACTTAACAATGCAATTTCTTTAAGTTTCTTTATTTTTTCATCAATCGGGTTGTCATTATGTTCATTGAATGTGTCTAGATAGAAAGATAATCAAATTGGAAATGAAATTGTGATTAGCTCAACTGGAAAATGGCAAAGTTATGTTGGTCGTTTATTTGCTACTTGGTTTTTTTGAGACAGCTGCTTTTGAAAAAGCTATGCCAAACGGCATGGACTTGCTTCTTCAAGCAGCAGCTTTTCAGCGCAACCAGTTAGAAGCTAGCTCTTGCCCAAGCATAAGCAGTGCCAAAGGGGTGGTGGAACTGTGCATTACATTCAAGAGTTTTCATCTATTCATGTAACATACCAGCAGTTTTGAAGGGTTAGGACCTAGGAGTGGGTATTGAGTTTGGTAATGCTATCAATACAGAGAGCCTCAAAACCCTAGTCATGGGGACTGGAAACTGAGGAAATCAATTATTAAGAGGACCTTTGAGGTTTATACTCCACTTTTCCCTCTTCTTTGTATGCCTCTTGTATTAGAAAGACGTTTTAATATTTGCTTAGTGTCACTCCATGTTTTACCCTTGTTTTTCGCCCCTTGAGGTAATGAAATTTTACATGGGCACCCTGCACATTGTCATTCTCATTTGTTGTCGAAAGGTTTCTGTATCTGCATTGCCAGGATGGTTGCCATTTGAAAAATTGCCATGGAACATCAATTCAACGCAGATAAGCTAGATTAGGGGGGCTAGTTTTATGCGTTGAAGGCCAGATGGCCATCGACAGTGATATCAGCACCGTCCTGAACCTGAGCGTGATGTCAACATCAAGGGTTAAGGGTAAATAGATTAAGGACTAGTTTGGATGGGACAGGAGATATTGAGCGTGTGATCAATGTATGTGTAGAACTCTCTTTCTCTTCCAACGAATACCACAGGTTACGCTTCTATCTATCGAAGCTTCCATCTGTACTATGGGTCAAACTCTACCTAGCTGTAGAAGCTCTTGCGGGGGGCACCTCTTTTCTGGGCCCAACTCAAAGCAATCACCTCCTGACTGTCCTTATCCTTTCTTTGTTTTCTTCCGCAACTCGACCATACCACCCATGCATTTTCTTTCGGCGACATCCCTCCTTGCCTCCTGTTCGCCGAGCACCGCCCCCGCCCTCATCCCATAGTCAGAACTAGAAGAGCATATGCGGTGCACGCCGCTTGCGGAAACGAAAAACAGGAAAATATTAGAGGTTGAGTTGAAAGAAAAAGGCTAGAGATAGAGACGCACACGTATTTCTGTCCATAAAAATATTTTTATCGGAGAAAACGGAGAAAGGACGTAAATGTAAGGATCGGGGACCTATTTGTTATATTTTTGGACCTGACCGCTATCCCGAAAAATTAGAAAAGGGCTCGCTCGCGATTCGCATTCAACGGGAGCGTCCTTCTGTAAAGTAACGAACCGGGGATCTAAACGCAATTCGAGAAAAAAAATTTCTCCTCACAAAAAATCGTAAAGGATTATTTCATAAATTTGCAGGGACCTATACGTAATTTGATAAATAGAGGGGCTTTTGCGTAAAATTACCGGATGGACAGGTGGCATAGCGGACCGGGCAAGAACTTCTCCGAAAGTATTTTATTGAGTATTAGGATGTACCAGATATAGTTCGGCACTCTTAAGAATTTGAGAAACGTAAAATTTTCACCTCTTTAATAGGCTAATTTTTTTTAATTGAATTGGTTTTGATTTGAATGATTTGGGATTTTTAATACCTTAGAACTATTTGTATTATACTTTTAGTAAATTTTAAATATATATGTTAGATTTATAATGGTGCAAAATTATTATATAAAATTATAGAGTTATACGTAAAAAGTGTACACCCCGTCAAAAATTTTTTAGTTCCGCCGTTGGGCTTATCCATACATCTTTTCCCTTGTACGGCACTCTTTCTTCTTCGGTGAGCTTTGCGCGTTTGCACCACCACCACCACCTTTACCACCCACACCCGCAGCATCCTCCCTACGCTCGCCACCCCACCCCGCGCACCCTAACTGATCTCGCGTGCCACCGTGCCGTCCACCATCATCGCCCTCCTCCGATGCTGTGGCCGGCAGTACCCTCACCGCCCATCATTGAGGCATCGCCTTCCCCTCCTTCTAAACCCTGGGTCCTGGTGAGCCCCTTCGTAACCATTAACGCCTCACCGCCGATCGCTTACCATTGTCGGAAGATCCCGGTGCTATGGTTGGAGAAGGTAAGCGATTTGTGCTTTTGTTGTCTGAATCCTTGATTTGTCTTAATTCGTTCCAGAACTATGAAGCACTTTTTTAATAGATAGCAAACGCCAAAAAAAGCCCTGGAGGCTTGGGCTGATCTAAGCTTTGTTAGAAGAGAATGCATTTCTCCGAGGTTGTATTACTTTGTGTAGTTCAGCCTCTTCACCGTGTTGATCTCAGATGCATCAAATAGCTATGGTTGCGAAGAGATACAAATGCAACGTATCACAAAGCTATGCTATCTGTGAAATCGAAAATTGGCTTATAATTGAATTTGGAAAATTGGCTTATAATTGAATTTTCAAAATGTGCTGTTTTAGATAATAACTTGATATGCTTGTGATAGTTGGTTGGGAATGTGCGAATTTTTTTTTAAATAATATATTTTTAAAGAAGATTTCGGATATTAATACGCGGATTTTAAAATTTGCAAGAATAATACATTGTCGCCAAACCATTTGGCGAAAATAGTATTTTCGCCACACCGTCTGGCGAAAATACTATTTTCGCCAAACCGTCTGGCGAAAATAGGTTGATGTAGGTATTTAGTGTTTGAATCGTGTTTGAATCGGTTTGAATTGCTTCGTAAATACCCAGATCAACCTATTTTCGCCAAACGGTTTGGCGAAAATAGGCTGATATGGGTATTTAGTGTTTGAATTGCTTCCTAACCATGGATTAACGAATTTTCGCCGAACGGTTTGGCGAAAATAGTATTTTCGCCAAATGGTGTGACGAAAATAGTATTTTCGCCAAATGGTTTGGCGACAATGTATTATTCTTGCAAATTTTAAAATCCGCGTATTAATGTCCGAAATCTTCTTTAAAAAGATATTATTTTTAAAAAAAAACTCGGGAATGTGCTGTTTTAGATAATCTGAACCACACTAGAGTTGTTTCTAGCACGCGAAAGTTAATTCTTTATTTCATTTCCTAATAAAAGCAAAAATAGCTAATTCAAGTATCCAATTTTGTGGTTTCTTGCTGTAGTGTGGTTCAGATTTAACGTGTAAACTGGCTTAGATGTCGTTCATGGACTTTTTGTTTGTGGTAATGCATAAACTGGCCATAAGCTGGCAGTTTATTTCCGGTTTACAGCTGAAATTCGTGTGTTCGTTCTTTCGTATCCCTTTCTCACCAGATACTGAATGTCCATAATTCATGCAAAATTCAGCTGGAATTGCTACAAATCATTCGCAACTCTGTAATGACCATAAGATCAGCTCTGCTGACCACATGACATTACTGGACTAACAACTTATATCAGGGATCATATTCTTCTCCAATCTGAGTTTTGCTCAATTCTCAAATAAACTCAAGCACGTATTTGAAGAAATTCTGACCGTTGGTTGGGAAAGTAGGTTTGCAGTTTCAAGTGGGCCAGGCCCTCCTCTCTATTTGGCACAGCTTCTGCTTTGGTTTCTCCTCTCTAAAAACATGAAATTTCAAATTTAAATTTAAAATTTTCAAAACATGATAAAATTTTCGAAGCCTCTCATGTATTTCCCTATCTTCAATAATATGGGTTGTACTCGTGTCCCTGGGAATTGGTGCTGAGGAGGCAAATTTAGGGGCCTCCTAATTTTAGGGGCTTGAGTTGGGGGCCCCTGGGAATTGGGGCTTAGGAGGCAAATTTAAGGGCCTCCTAATTTTAGAGGCTTGAGTTGGGGCCCTGCTGGATCTTTTTTTTACTACAGTCCCTATTTTAAGGTTTAGGGGCTGGTTTAGGGGCTCTGCTGGAGATGCTCTTAGAGCATCTCCAACAGTTCCTAATATTTAGACTCCCAATATTCTTAGATTGGGACCTTCCCAAAAGCTTTTGGGCCTACAAAATACCTTGTTCTCCAACAGTTCCCATATTTGCTCCCAAAAAAACTTTTGAATTGGTCTGGTGGGCCATCCTTCTCCTCAATCTGTTTAGTTCGGTGTCTATGCCACCGATTTAACGCCGTAGTCGAGGCTCATTTGATCGTGCTCGTGAACTCGCCAATCCTGCCGATTTTTTTCCTGTGAACGCGTGAACTCGTGAACTCATCTCGATTGTCTGCTCCCAAAGTGATATGCAGCCACGCGTGTCTCCAGGTAATTTTGCATCTAACTCATCAATGCATGTGCTTTGGTTGCAATTGATTCTTCCGAGCTTTGGTTGCAATTGATTCTTCCGAGCTGTTTGATAATATATATGCATCAGATGTCATGGTTGACGTCGATCAATCAAGTGGGTGCTGGGTTTTTAAATTGTCCCCATCTCTCTATCTCGCTTTTAAATTTTGAGGGCATGCATACAACATCAACAATCAACAAGATTCAAAGAAAGAGCTATTGCTCAATCAAATTGAGCAAAAATCATGAGAAAGTTGAGACAAAACAAAAAATACATTCCACACAAATCCTCGGAAATGATGTGAATGTGATCGTAAATCAGCACCGCAGTAAATCAACAAATCAATTGGCTACATAAGATATTTAAAAAGCATTGATGTACCCTGCCTGCGTATGGACCATCTCCTACGAAACTATTACTAACACTTGCTGACAATGACTGTGTTTGGAACAATTTCTCATGGAAGATATCTTTTTTTCTTCTTTTCTTATAAAAGGATAGAAGAGCAGTCAGCTCATGAACCATAAGAATATAAGATATAGCACTCACGATGTTTCGCCACCAAGCATGCATGAAAATCAAGAAACACTTTACAGTTTGAGAAAGTAGGTATCTAAATGAGATCCAAGATCAGCTTTAGACTGCAAGATGGAATGAGTAGGAATCCATGCTAAAAACATGCTGAAAGGTATGTAAAATCTGATCTGTTGTCCTTGTCCTCGGCCTTAAACAGAGCCATTGCCTTAAACGGATAGCCGTTGTTTCCATCTTTTCTACATGTAGACTCAAGTATACATCTAATACCTGAAAAGCATCAGTGAACCAGAGGAGGTGGCGGCCGGGCTGGAGGCGGGCGCATCGACCTCTTGGAGCCGCGTTACAGGAGGCGCGCACGGCCGGGAAGACAGGAGGAGCCGGAGGCGTTCGACCGCCGGGAGGAAGACCGGAGGGCGACGCCACCAATCGCCGGTCGAGACGGGACAAAGCGGCGCGTCGCGGAGAGGGCGACGTAGCGGGCGGGGAGGGCGAGGCGGCGGCGTCGGGTGGAGAGGACGAGGCGGCGGCGACGGCGTCGGGAGGAGAGGATGCCGCGGCGGGCGAATGGCGCGAAGAAAGGACCGCACGCGATTTGCCGCCGGAGGGGCGCGATTTGGGTGATTGGGAGCGCAGCTGCGGCGCGTAGATTTGAGGTCGCCGGGTCCCTGGTTTGGGCGTGCGAAAATATTGGGAGATCAAATAGGGAACTGTTGGAGCACTTAATTTTCTCATCAAGTCCAAAATTAGGTTTAGGGAATGGATATTAGGAACTGTTGGAGATGCTCTTAGGACCTAGGAGTGGGTATTGAGTTTGGTAATGCTATCAATACAGAGAGCCTCAAAACCCTAGTCATGGGGACTGGAAACTGAGGAAATCAATTATTAAGAGGACCTTTGAGGTTTATACTCCACTTTTCCCTCTTCTTTGTATGCCTCTTGTATTAGAAAGACGTTTTCATATTTGCTTAGTGTCACTCCATGTTTTACCCTTGTTTTTCGCCCCTTGAGGTAATGAAATTTTACATGGGCACCCTGCACATTGTCATTCTCATTTGTTGTCGAAAGGTTTCTGTATCTGCATTGCCAGGATGGTTGCCATTTGAAAAATTGCCATGGAACATCAATTCAACGCAGATGAGCTAGATTAGGGGGGCTAATTTTATGCGTTGAAGGCCAGATGGCCATCGACAGTGATATCAGCACCGTCCTGAACCTGAGCGTGATGTCTACATCAAGGGTTAAGGGTAAATAGATTAAGGACTAGTTTGGATGGGACAGGAGATATTGAGCGTGTGATCAATGTATGTGTAGAACTCTCTTTCTCTTCCAACGAATACCACAGGTTACGCTTCTATCTATCGAAGCTTCCATCTGTACTATGGGTCAAACTCTACCTAGCTGTAGAAGCTCTTGCGGGCGGCATCTCTTTTCTGGGCCCAACTCAAAGCAATCACCTCCTGACTGTCCTTATCCTTTCTTTGTTTTCTTCCTCAACCCGACCATGCCTCCTTTCGGCGACATCCCTCCTTGCCTCCTCTCCGCCCAGCACCGCCCCCGCCCTCATCCCAAAGTCAGAATTAGGATGTACCGGATATATTTTGGCACTCTTAAGAATTTGAGAAATGTAAAATTTTCACCTCTTTAATAGGTTAATTTTTTTGATTGAATTGGTTTTGATTAGGGTGATTTGGAATTTTTAAGACCTTAAAACTATTTGTATTATACTTTTAGCAAATTTTAAATATATATGTTGGTTTTATAATGGTACAAAATTATTATACAAAACTATAAAGTTATACATATAAAATGTGCACCCGTCAAAAAAATTTTAGTTCCACCGCTGAGCTTATCCATATTTCTTTTCCCTTGTGCGGCACTCTTTCTTCTCTGGTGAGCTTTGCGCGTTTGCACCACCACCACCACCTTTACCACCCACACCCGCAGCATCCTCACCGCCTTGCTGGGTCGCCATCTCTTCTCTACCCTCGCCACCCCACCCCGTCCACCCTAACTCGTCTCGCGTGCCACCGTGCCGTCCACCATCATCGCCCTCCTCCGATCCTGCGGCCGGCGGTAACCTCACCGCCCATCATTGAGCCATTGCCTTCCCCTCCTTCTAGGGGACTATCTCCAGCAATTTCCCTTCATTCCATTCTCTTCCCTATTCCCTTCCCCATATTCATTCCCTTTATTTCCTACCTATCTCCAGCAGCATCCCCTCAAGAGAATTTGTGAAAGGATTGGAGAGAGAATCCATTTTTATCCAAATTCTCTCTCCAAATCCTGTCCGAAGGGAATCGCGAAGGGAATTCGCTGGAATATTTGGGATCTGTTCGTGAAGGGATTTAGAGCTGAAGAGAAGCTGCTAAAGATAGCCCTGGGTCCTGGTGAGCCCCTTCCTAACCATTAACGCCTCACCGCCGATCGCTTACCATTGTCGGAAGATCCCGGTGCTATGGTTGGAGAAGGTAAGCGATTTGTTCTTTTGTTGTCTAAATACGTGATTTGTCTTAATTCGTTCCATAACTATGGAACACTTTTTCAATAGATAGCGAACACCAAAAAAAAGCCCTGGAGGCTTGGGCTGATCTAGCTTTGTCAGAAGAGAATGCATTTCTCCGAGGTTGTACTACTTTGTGTAGTTCAGCCTCGTCACCGTGTTGATGTCAGATGCATCGAATAGCTATGGTTGCGAAGAGATCCAAAATGCAACGTATCACAAAGCTACGCTATCTCTACTTGACAAGTGACCACGAGGTTACTTATTGTCAAGGGTAAAACGTGATGTAGCCTTGTGGAGTGTTGAGAGCTAATTGGATCGTTGTCACTGCATTATACTTGTCGATATATGGCCTGTAAAAGACATTAGGATAGACAGAGCAAGGGACAACTAGGGGCAGCCATGTCACATCCTCGTAACAATGTCAAAGATTCTTCAGCAAATTATTAAGAGAGTGATCAAATTGAGATGAGGTTACTTATATCCATATCTGCTCCAGTAGACCTCTTTCAGCGAAGAATCTAATACTCGGTCAAAATCCTCATACAGGTATGATAAATTAACTAGGACTTGCGTAGTTCTGTCAGGCCAACTTCCGATTTGTATACAGCAATATGTGCTCCAAGGTTGTAACTCCATTCTGATATAATCAATAAAAGATCTCTCTTTTCCAAAAAAAAGAGAAATAATATAGTGAATAGTTTCCTACATGAGGGGTAGTCAATATGTAGACCATCATCACATATTACATATCCTTTTTTATTTTAATTTTCAGTTAATTTTATTAAATTAGAGTGGCTGTCGGGAGTTATGCAACATTCAGGGAGAAAACTTTGAATCCTAAGCTCCAGGATTATTTTGACTAAAATATCAATAAAGAACACTCTGATGGTCCAAAGTTCACTTGTTTTGCTGCATTCATGTCTGATCAATTAACATTATTTGAAGAGTTCCAGTTTCAGCACATCATACAGCACATTGTTTTCTTTGTCGTCCTGCATATACAAGCGACCATGAAGTTACTTATCGTCAAGGGTAAATTGCCTTGTAGCTTACGGATAGCCTAATTTATCAAAACACATAACTAATTCTTTCAAAGGATCACTGTCACCTCCATGACCTTACTTGTTTGATTGATCAGCTGCATTAATTTTTGAGAGTCAGCAAGATAACTTTAAAAATTCCTGGTTGTAGACGTACATCAGTAGCACTCATCTATCTGCTGATGTAGTGATAAACTATTGGGGGTGACCAAGAGAACAAGAAATCTAGAAACTTGGTAAGCAAGAGTTGCTAAGTTGGACTTCTAGAACTGCATAGTCTGCAACTCATACCCACAGAGTACTCAGAAAAAAGCAGGACACAGATTGGATCCCAGTTACTCTTCTGACTCTCCTGAGGTAGCGATATGTTTCACTTTCTCTGCACTGTGGCATTGGACAGTTACATAGATCTTTCAGAAATAGGAGTTGTGGTTGACTAAACAAAAGGGTAATGTGATCAAATCCCATAAAGCCTACAACTAAACCCATCTAACGCGTAACTAATGCGACTTAAATTGCAGCTATTAGCTACAAGATATAAGTGCCATACCAGTTGACAACATAGTGTATATCATCATCCACTTATCTTTTGAGCTCTTTTACGGTGGATTAAAATCAATATAAGCCGTCCATTCCTTTAAATCTAATGGTTGAAATCAATTTAGATCTAGTTATACTACCACCTGTAGTATTAGTAGTAAAATTCAGAAAGGGATAAAAAGGTAAAAAATTCTATCATATTATTTATCCTCTACGATAAAACACGTCATGTGATCCTGATGAATGATGAATGAATGGATAAGAAGCCTCTAAAGATCATCAGGTATTCGGTGAATCCAAAACTATGAATGAATTATGAAAAGTCTAAAATACCTTTGATAAATGTATAGAAAAAACCTAAAATACCCTTGAGGAATGGATGGTTAATTAAATATAAGTGCCCAACACAAAATCTCCTTTTACCAATTTTCCCATCAATTAATTATGATGCATTGCCAGCTTGGCTGAAGAGTGCTCATAGAAATTCATAGAGCCAAACGTCTGCAATGACGTCCCATGGAGCCATCTGTTGAGTTGGCAATTGTTGCTTCAGATCAACACTTTCAAGAGAATCTCTCAAAGAATTGCTACCTACTATAGATAACCAATTATTTAACCCACCATGCATATGCTCACTGATTTTCTGGTAGAATCGATCTAGCATATTTAGTCAACCGGATCACTAACTTCTATTTACGTAATCAAGCCTTGCACATTTACCCGAATTTTTTTATTAGTAATAAAATAGAAATAGGAAATCACGATATAAGAATGGTGTCCTTGAGTTTAAAAGCCTGGGAATGACGTCTTACGAACAGCAGCCAAGCATGGACGCCGTGCTGACTGCTGAACCACGTCCAAGCCTGGACGCGGTGCTGAAGTACGTCCATACGTCGACGTAGGATCCCTACACGATTAACTCTCCTCTTAATCGCCTTCACATGTCACAAGCATGCAAGATCAAGAAAATGGGGACACGACGCCCTGGAAACACTGCAGTGGCGCTCTTGCGTCCTTGCTATAAAGTGCCATCGTCTTGATACAGGACGTAAGCCCTCCAACAGATCATGCTGTGCTCCAAATACTAATTGAGTTGAATGCTCTTGCATGACCAGAGCTGGGCGTTGGGCCGGGCCGGGCACGACGGGCTTCGGGCCATGGCGTCCCGGCCCGGCCCGGCACGGAAAGGCGAGCGGGCCGGGCCGGCCTGGTCTGGGAGAGGTTTTACTGGGCTCGGCCTGGCTTGAAAGCACGACGGGCCAGAGTGGGACTGGGCCGGCCCGAACCCGGCCCCGCAACTAGCTACAAGTATTTGGACCCGGTGTTAGTAGTATGAGCAGTACAAATCAGTAGAATGGATCAATGGACAGTAAAAATGACAATGGGTATTTATGTAGAATTACAAAATTTTATTGATATTTACATATACAAAATTACTACTTCGTTAAAAACCTTACGTACAGTGAAAAGAGAACAGCCACGCGTCCCATGGGCCTTTGAGCCACCCCCAGGCCGGGCCAGCCCAAACCCGGCCCATGTCTTCGCGTCAGGCTGGGCCGCCCGACGGGCCCCATTCCTAGGCCTGGCCCGATATCTCGGGCCATGCCCATGCTTGGGCCGTGCAGGGCCGACCGGGCCTTGGGCCACCCGTAAAAAGCTCAGCCCATCGCCCAGGTCTATGTTTAGCTGTCAGGACCTGGATTTACGAATCCGAAACCCCGCACTAGTCCCAGAACACACTAGTGCACACAGTGGCAACAAAATTGACATATCATTCTATTCGTCAAATTAACTAAGAAGATAGCAAATAGTAACAACGGACCTTATGGTCAAAATTTACATAACCATGTCTTAACGGCTTAAGAAGCAAATAAAATTCTTGCAGCGGAAAAATAAAAATAACTTGGCCATACGACATGCCACAGACAATCGTCTGGAGAAACGCCATCCTAGTTCACTGTAATACCCTAGAAAATTAACTAAGCAAATAACAGTAGTAATGAGTGATTAGAGCAATAGTTAGCGTAATTGTTTGCGAAAAAATTTAAATTGCGAATAGAACGAATAGACGAAAAAGGGGATTGCCGTCAGACCCGCAGGCCAGGTATTGATCACCGAGATACTAGACCCGTTGGGGCCGGGTCGGCACCTCTCGCTAGATCGGGTATCGTCATTCGACAATCCTACTTACCTATCGGATTGCGGGTATCCGTATCAGTAGAACCATTTAGTAATTCGGTAAAAAGATCCAAAAGGGTAACTTGGTAACTCCGTAAAATTGACCAAGTAACACCCAGTCCTTGCCATTGTTAACCGGTCAAACCCAGCACAGGAGATCCATCCTTTCCCCCAGTTTTCAGCACGTCGCACGACCCAGGGCCATGCCCCCCATTCCTACCCATCAGTCGCAAGGAGCAAAGCACCAACTCCCATTTCTTTACCGAGAGAGGGCAAGGCAAACCTCCCATCCTTTCTTTCATCCCCAACCAAGAACCTCACAGAAAGCAAACCACCGAAAGCAAAACCGAAGGAAAGGCTCAAGAAGAACCGGAACAAGGAGATCCCCAAGAGCTGGTAGAACTAGGAGGAACCACAAGCCGGAGAAGGAGATCCAGAAGACGACCCGAACACGGAGAATCCCCAAGATGCACTGAACCGCAACAAGGAGATCAAGCAAGGAGCCAGTAGATTCGAAGAGGAGCAAGAACCAAGACCGCACTGTCATTCTCGAGCCCTAACCGAACCCAGGTGCACAACCCTTAGTAGCAGCAGCAGTAGTACTTGATGGTAGTGCAACATAGGTAGGTCGATTCGGGTTTTAGTCTCAGTATACTCTAGGGTTGCATAGACCATTGTCTTGCCGTCCCGCTAGAGTATGCATCCTAGACCCAAACTCGCAATCAAAATCAGAGAGTAGAAATGCGAAAATCAACTAGAAGAACATAGGAATCGTAGATTGAGTAGTATCTGTTCTTATCTGTCAATAACGCGAATCGACCAGTAGGGGAGGGAGAGGCCGAGCTAGGGTTCGGCCATGGGGAGAACAGAGAGAGAGAGAGAGAGAGAGAGAGAGAGAGAGAGAGAGAGGGAGGGAGAGAGGAAGGGGAGCACCGAGTGGCGGCTGGAGCGGCGGCGAAGGGAGTCGCCAGAGGAGAAGCTGGCGGCGGCGATCGATAGGTGAGGGAGGAGCTCGGTCCCAATGGGGAAGCGAAGTAGAGAAGAGGCGAAGAAACCAAAGGAGCCGAAGGGGCCAAGCTGGGCGTCGGGCAGAGGAAAGAAGAAAGGAGAGGAAAAGGAGAAAAGAATGAGGAGGAAAAAAAAGAAAAAGAAAAGAGAGGAAGGAAACAGAAAAAGAAAAGAAAAGAGAGAAGAGAAAAGAAATGAGGAGAAAAAGGAAGAAGAGGGAAGAAAAAGGGAAAATTAGAGGATTGGCTATTCTTGTGCGATTCTCGTAAATTAAATCGCGATAATATGAACTATAGGAAAAAGCTTCTATTTTAATTTCTAAAAGCCGCGGTTGAATAGGTAGAAAATTGGTTAAATTGTAATAATTGTGCTAGTTGTAATTATTAATCTGGATTGCTGTAATTAATGGAATTGTGGGTTAGTTAATGGGTTTTAGTTAAATTGACTCCGTCTGTAGAGAATTGGTTTCCGTAGCATGTTTAGGTTGAATGGTCGTAGTAATTCCTTATTATTGTCAGGTCTCGAGTCGAACCAGCCAGACCTTCCCCCCAGCAGTTCGAGCGAGGTCAAACCTTTCAGTTCTACTCCAGGCGAGCCCTTTGATTCATGTTTCTTTAAAGTCTTTTAAATTGATTTCTGTATACTATGTGTATCATCCATGCATGAACAAACTTATGTTAGATTAAAACCTTAAATTGGATGCGGTTGAAACTGTGTTTGAGAAAATGAATTGGTTTAGTGTCATGTGACACGAAAAAGAATTGGTTTTGACTTGTTCACGGAAGAATCTGTGGCCGTATAATTATTATGGTGGGTAGAGGGCGCCGATGAGAAGGATTGTCATGCCGGTGAGGCCCTCTAAATAGAATAAAATATAAGGATTTTATAAACTACACTTGGGCATTGAGCCATAATTACAGTATCAACCATAATGTGTGGAAACGGTCAGAAGAGGTTGTCCTATGAAGGATTTAGATCTCCACATTGGGTAAGTTCTATAGGGCGTACCCCTGGGATATGTCGGGAGGCCTGTGGGGGTACAGGTTCCAACGGAATGGCGGTATATTTGAAGCCATGGGTAGAGTTACTGCCGACGACTGACTGTCGGAGTACAACTGTTAGTCGTGAGTCGAGGGATTGCCTAGAGAAGGAGTTCTCGATTCGGGTAACAGGGCTAGAGATCTATTTCTGGATTAGAGATAAACATTGTGGGGCCTCTCTGAGGAGGGTCACTATGGGTAAAGTGGTACAAACCTGCGCAGGGTTAAAATCATGAATTCATGCCTGTCTCCTGGATTGGAGGCTACGGAAGATCAGTCTGCTCATATACAAGTGTTAGTAGTCAATTTTAAAATAAAAAGTGACCAACCTTTACAGAAAGCCTAATTTTAATAAAAACCTAAGTTTGAGGGAAGGTAAGATATATGGAAAAAGAGAGAAAAATTCATGTCATTATGTTGCTATTAGTGCTTGCTGAGTACGTTGTACTCACTCTTGTATAATTCCCCCTTGCTTAGAAGACTAGCTTGATGGATCCACCGTTGAGGAGTGGGTTGAAGGTGACGCTCAGGACCAGGAGCTTCAGGAAGATGCCTATTACTACCACTACAATCAAGAGTACTAGATGATCGGGTAGAAAGGATTACTTTTGGGACGGTCGTCATGGGATGAGACCGTTATAATATAAATTTTGCTGTACTTGGAACCAATGTCTAATTATGTAATGGACATGTAAGCCATGCGTGGCTAGAATGTAATATATTTCAGTTCAGTCTCTAATTATTGTTCTGCTGCAATATTCTGAACATGGTATGGTACCAGACAAAGTACTGGACTACCGGTACCTTGTTAGCTACTATATCGAGATTCGCGTGATTAACTTAGGGTAAGACCCAATTAGAGGTTAATTACCCTAGGCTAATTACACGGGTCGCCACATTCACGTAGTCTTCATAATACTCCTCGTAGAACTCGTTATTTCCCTGTTCTTTCTTAGCAACTAATCAACAAAGGCATAAAGCCGTGAGTACAAAAAGTACTCAGCAAGCTACAGGGAATGATGCAAATAATGTACGGCTTGACAAAGGATAACCATAGATAACCATATGGTTATTTTTCAGAAAGTGATAACTTGAATGTAAATACAATGTATAGATTCAAAGTATAATTGACAAAGATAATAATAACTGATAAATCAATGGTAAACAACAACACAAGATTGGTGAGGCATCACCCATCACCAACTAGATCATCATCAACCACTAAACTCAACAGTATTAATAACTTGACATCGAAAACAATAGTGAACTCCCCGTTCACTTCCAACAATACCAACCTTCAACATTTTCTAAAAATACTATACCCCGTGTGAAATCCCCAAGCACGTCCTTGACCGCGGACATGGCTATTCGAATAGTTTAACACACACTCTGCAGAGGTTGTACAACTTTACCCACAAGATATGATCAACTCTTATTGCCATACGTAATTAACACACTTCCTATGGTGTGTCGGCAGAGAGATCATAACAAAGCATTTACATTACTCTGTCTAAATTTAGTACTTGCCCCGCTATGGTTTCACTCCTCAGGGCCCCCTCTTGCGTCATGTGAGTCTACCCGTCTATCCCAGAACCCACATAACCACGACAGTACTCAAATTTAGACATTGCAAATTAATTAGCCAGGTCTGTCCCACACTAGACATGTGGTTGTATGGTTAGGCTCAGTTTAATGGCACACAAGATTAAGTCCTTAAGTATACTCAGGCAAGACAACCACATCCCAAATGTACTAACCGCACCCCTTTTACTGCACGATCACTTGCCCGAGTGAAAACAATTTTGTATAACCAAGACCAATGGCACACCCCCGCCATGGTACAACAAATTTTACAACAGCGGCTACCCGCCACGATTCCATATCTCGTTAAGTCAATATTAATAATTCATCATGTGACATGAACCCACCGTACAACTATGTAGGTCTAAGCATAATTACGATAACCCAATGTTGGTACTACAATCATATCCAACTAGTAAATGACCCAACCTAGGATGACAATGGATTTTCCCTCCTAATCTTGGCATGGATCCGCTCACAGCAAGGTTGGTTCATCGTCGCTGGTTGCCGCAGCAAGTAGCACCTTCTCCTTCCTCTTTTCAGGACACTCATACGCAAAATGCCCCAGTTCTTGACATTTGTAGCACATTGTTTTCTTCTTGTCAAATTTCTTCTTGGGAGCACCGCCACTTGAGCTGTTGGAGGTGAGCAGGAGCTGCTCCTCAAATTTGTCGTCGCGCTTGCGGATCCTTTCCTCATACGCTTTGAGGCACCCAATTGCCTCATCGAACGGCATGGTGTCCAAGTCAGAGAACTGCTCGATGGCTGCGATCACCTGCAAAAACTTGTCAGGCACAGAGTCAAGTAGCTTCTTGACGAGCTCGGTGTCGTCCACGGCTGCACCAAGGTCACTCAACTTGTTCGCCAGGCTGCTGATTTTGCCAGCGAAATCGTCGATGGACTCGGTTTCCTTCATGTGCAGATCCTTGAAATCACTCTTCAAGGTCTGCACCCGTGCCTTCTTGACTCGATCAAGATGGAGGCAAACATGGATGCGCAAGACATTTGGGAAGTACTTTGCTTCCTGGTGAACTCACACACGAGAAGCTAACAAAAGAGGGAGCTTTTTTGGCCGAAAACAGACTCACTCTGCCTTGCCTCTTTTCCATTAATTGTAGACTAAACAGTACATGCAAATGCAAAGGGATAAAACCCAGCCAAATCACTCGGCTAGCACTCATGCCGTGATCCTAAACTCACGCCACCACTAATGTCACGGTTGAGCTGATTATGGGTATGCATGGTGTGCGAGTCTCACGCCACACCTCCTAGATGCACAACGTTCAGGTAGCCATGCAATCCACTTGCCAAGAAATCACTTCGTGGCCTCTCACTTGGAATGGAGCCCGGTCTTCTCGCCTTCACAGCCGTGCGCATGAACTTGCCGCTTCACACAGCATGGCATCTCACCGGACATGCGTTCCAGTTCAAGTTGGCAACCTGCACATTTCACACATGCCAAAACCACCCTTGATCTACCGGCTCCACTACACACTTATTTGCTACATGCAAACAGGAATAAACATGCATATGAACTAATGACAAGATTAACTCTAACAATGGATACAAGGCATTTCAATAATTAAGGTGTTATAATGGCAATCAGGTATTTAACTATTCCCGTAAATAATACTTGTAAACAAATAGCATGCATTTGTATGAAATAAAAATACTTTCGCAAACATAGGTTCAACATGGTCAAGGACTATGACTTGCCTTCACCAGCAACTAAGGTATCGAAGACTTGATGCTCATCAACGGTGTCGGCGGCTTCGATGGATTCTTCGGCTACGCGCAAAACGAGACACAAATAAATAATCAAAAATAAAATAAAATATAAAAATTATAAAATTAGTACTGGCAGATAGACGGTGATTTTAGATGAATTTAGGAATTTGAATCACTTGATTCGGAGTTACGACAGAAGAGAACGAGCGTTTCGAAGTTGGATTGGAAAGAAAATACACATCGCAACTACAGTACTCATGGCCTCCAGAACAGATGCAATATGACTTAGGGTTTGAACAAAATGACTTTACAATGGAAGGGGTGGCGGGATTGGGGAAAGTGAGCACCGAAAAGGTCTCGACGACGCGAATCCACCGGTGGTGTTGGATCTTGAAGGGGATTACCGGATTGTGAATAATCGAGGTCGCAAACGCTTCGGTTGACGACGAATAAACGTGAAATTCGTCAAAATGAAGGCAAGGGAGCTCAAGAGGAGTAGGGGAATGGGTTGGCGACGAGGAGAAGCACCTATTCCCCCTTTTTATAGGACAAGAGGAGGACCGTAGTGGGTGCATTCATGGGAGAAACGGAAAAATGTTCTTGCGCGATTTAAGAGCAATTCATGGGGATTTAATTGGGGAATTAACTTTGGAACGTTACAAATGCAACGAGGATCTCAAATATCATTTTTCTGGAATTTTTGGTGCACTAATCGGAGGGGAAATGAAGCTTCTACTTGAGCATCAATGGAGTAGGGAGAGAAAGAGTCATTCTCTGGTTGCAAATGGCTGAAGGTTGAAGAAGCACTGTTCACATGACAGGTGGTAGCTCCTCAATGGTCAATGAATAGTGAAGAAACAATAGCGCGCGAGATAAAATAGCAAAAAAGATCTAACAAAACCCGAAAAAATTCTCAAAAATACTAGAGAATATTTGGAACCAAATAAAATTGGTTTCACTGTTTTTGGATGAATTTTGGAATTTGAATGACACCGGAACGATTAAATTGAATTTAAATAGTGTTTCGAGGAAGAGCGCGAAAGATAAAATAGCGAAGGGGCTCTATAAATCTTGGAAAAATTTCTAAAAATATTATAGAATATTTGGAACCTAATGCAATAGGTTTTGGGATTTTTGGAGGATTTAGGAATTTGAAAGGAATTTCAAATGAGATTTGGAATTTGGATTTTGACTTTTCGAATGATAATGGAATAAGTTCCATTTTCAGATGAGAAGGGATGCCAGAATAATTAGAATTTCAATTAAAATCCAAATCTTTAAATTAATTAATTTTAAATTATTTTTTTGAGAAAACCAAAAATAGGGATGTTACATTAGCGCTCAGCATTCTAGCGCAATCACATTTGCCTCATTGGTTTAATGAAGTAGTTCATATGTGCTTGTGAACTGATATAAAATGACCATTGAATGAATGTATGTATACTGGTAAAACTCTTTGTGAAGGAAAAAGTCCATATAACACCTTGAGCTTAGGTCGAAAGTCCATTCAGCATGCTAAACTATGAAAATCAGACATTTGGCCCCCTAAATTTTGCAATCCGGTTTAAATAACAGTTTGACCCAGTTTCACATAATAGTATTTCTCGTGTGATGCAATGACTAGATAGTTTTACCATGTAAGATGACATACTTGTCAAGTTAAGTCAATAATAGGTAAGGCCCACATAGGCTTTTTCCCTATCGAGCTTCTAATCATGCCTTCACGACTATCGGCCTCTATAGTTCCCTCTCTTTCTCTATTTCGATTTGGAAGAGAAGTCCTGTAAGCCTCACTTTCATTCACCTAAACTTGCCCAGCCTGTTATCCTACGTGGCAAAACCGTTCACTCATCATGCACGGGTAATACCACTATGCGAAACCGGGTCATGATGTTATTTGAACTAGGTTGTAAAGTTCTGGAGGCAATGTCTGGTTTCATAGTTCGGGATACCGGACATACTTTCAAGCAAAATTTGGGACTGTTATATGAACTTTTTCATTTTTACTATAACACTTAGTTGTAGCGCCCCACCCCCACCACAACCACTGTTGAAACTGTTAATAACAAGACCACTATACGTAGAGTTGTAAACAAGTCGAGCTGGAGTGAGTCTGGGTTGGATTTGAGTCTAGACCTAGGCTCGAGCTCGGCTTAGCACGACTTGAGTAAAATCGGTAATAATCAATAATTCAACATGTGCTAATTTTCAATAACAAAAAAAGCTCGAGCTTGGCTCAATAAACTCGGTAAGAGTTAACATGAATCAATATATAACAAAGTGATACGCAAATTTATCGAGACTTATGAGCTATTCGAACTTGGATCATTGAACCTCGCGAGCTCAAGATCAAGGTTGGCCTTGATTCGTTTGGAGCTCAAATCAAGTCTAGAATAAATCGAGCACGAACAGTTTGCAAAGCTTGATATTTTTTTTCAGTCTTATCTGAATATTGGGAGCTCCCTACATAAAACAAAGCGTGTACAGAATACGACAGCATTCGACTTTAGAATCTGAAGAAGTAGCACGATATCATCATCGCTGCCTCCGCCGGCGGACGTTCTTATCCACAGTGTTTTATAAACACCCGCACACGTTTATTACATTTGTGATTTTTATTTAATATGAATTAAATTCTCGGCACGTTTACTCAACCCTAAAAAAGGACTTTGCAGAGATACTTTATGCAGAGTTGCATCTTTACTCTCTCTGTTCATGAATAGATGACGTTTTAGAATTTTGCACTTCAACCAAGCACATGTAGAAATGATCGAATCACCCTCCTTCGTTAGCTTACTTATTACTCTTGAATAGTGTGTTACTCTATTCCACAGTAATAAAAAACAATGAGAATAATGAATAGTATAGATATACAAAGAAAAAAATAATTAAAAGTTGTGTCAAAATTGTAGAATAATACATATTTAGAAATAAAATTTGAAAGCCGGGATGACATGTATTCAAGAACAGAGGGAGTAGTTATTATGTACACAAAGTTTACTGTCTATGAAGACTATAAATAGTTTCATACTTTGTTATTCATTAAACAATTTCTGCGCCTTGAATAATTTCTAATATGCAGGTTTTTCTTTCACTATAACATTGACATAATAACAGGGTCAATTAATTATCTTTGTCATGATACCGTTTCCTTACCAAACAACTACTTATATACGAAGAAATCATGCCATTGGCGTATAGCCTACATGTACTACTACGGACCATTTGTTTGTACCAATGAATTTCCCATTATTCTTTTTAGGGAAACATGAACACCATTACTTGTCACACACTGTTTAATTAGGTGAATAATTGGTCCCTTTCACGTGAAATTAAGCTGCTTCTCCCAACTTTCCCTTTGTATTCGTGTTTTATATATACTAGGTAGAACCGTGCGGCATCGTGCAAAATTTGGTTCGGAGCTCTTTTTTGCAAGAAAAACATATTTGTTTTGACGAAAATATTTTTTTTCCGGAAAAAATAGAAAAAGGACCTAGAGTTTAGCTGGACGGGCAAACATGCTACTCTAAAAAAGGGGTAACTTGGTATGTCACTGCAAACCACATGATTCAAATGCAGCAGTCATACTAAACAAGGTTTTCTTTTGCTCATTATTCCTACTAAAGAAAAGCACTAAACTTTATTTTTCATTACCGACATCGCTGGGCCTAGAGCATTTTAGACTCCACACAGATGCTTCCCAAAACAAGTGCCCTTCGAACAATAGTTATCATGCGATTAAACTGATGCAGACACATATATTCAATCCAACAACCGGTATATCATGCAGGGCAGAAGATACATGAGTTGCTTAACATGGGATTCCTCCAAACTCAAGAAAACAGAATTGTGGGAGTATGGACAATTTTCAAAGAGTGATATCCCTGAAAAAAGAATAAGGGTATGTCCAGCTGATTTGTCACAATCTAGCTACAAACATACATATATTCGATTCTATCTACCAAGATGATTGGGATAATAGATAAAATAAGAAACCTCCTGGACAAATAGTGCGCTGAAGCTTCAGCTAATCTATGAGGTCAGACTGCCACACATTCAGATTCTGCCTCCCCCTAGTCATCTTAAACATGAAAGCGAATAGGTGGTGTTGTTAAGATCAGAACACATTCTATTTCATTATCTTGCCTAGTCATCTTAAACATGAATGCGGATAAACTCATTCATTTCCTCCAATTATTCCAATTCCAAAATTTTCGACTGCATCCTGTTCCTAACTTCAGGCCCTCTTGATTTATTTTCTTATATCAACACTTAAAATTTTATTTTCTGTCCAAGCCTTTAGAATAATAGGAAGGAATCATCTAACCGAAGTGGTGGTGACACAGTATATCAAATTGTAGATCAGATCACCGGAAACAACTACATCTGACCTTCTCACCTACGACATGTGCCCACTCTAGCTACACTTTACTAATCCAGTTGTAAGTCAAGGAGGAAGCCAATTGGAGTTTAGTCCCATTTCAAACCAAACACAGGTAGATTTTTTTTTTTGAACTTACTTATATACATATATGCGCGAGGACCTGGACGTAATTTCGAAGAACCGGAGGGGCTTTTGCGCAAAAAAGGAGGTGGACACGTGGGGGGCCGGTTGGCCCCCAATCCTAGCCCTCATAAGGTGGGTTACCACATATATATATACTAGCTACATGCCCGTGCGTTGCTACGAAAAACAAAATTGATAACGAAAAATAAAGATTAAAAAAAAAAATTTATTTTACAAGATCAAACATCTATCTTTAACGCTGCTTTGTGAAAGTGGCTAATTAAAGCAACGCTTTGTTTCTTGAGTAAGGGCAATTAAGCGGGGCAATTAAGTAGAGCAATTAAGCAGGCAATTAATGGCGTGTAGAACCACCATTCTAGTAGTGCTTTAGAATAGTAAGAGATATATATATATATATATATATATATATATATATATATATATATATATATATATATATATACACACATGTATACATGTATATATATAGATATAGATATGCAGCTACTGCATGCACGTACTACAATGGGAAGCTTCCATGTGAGCTTTGAATTCAAACACCGAAAAGAAAAGGGGAATATATATATCGCTTAAACTACACATTTGATTGCCTTGTGAGATCTCACTTTCGTGTCGATTCTAAGACCGTCGTGAATCTGTGAGACATGGGCTACGTAAAGACGTAGTAGTCGTGATGAGATCATCGGTGTGTGCGTGCGAGCTTGATTTATTGTCAAATGCTTGGACTTCAACTATGTTTGAAAAGTGTTGAATTCAAGCCCAGCAAAACACCAATAGATGGAAAAAGTCCATATTTGATCTTTTCTTGTCACTAACTAACATGGATTCTACTGGCTGAGCTACTGATGCCTCAATTGAGCACGAGTAGAAGAACTGTTGAGGTAAGCAGAGAGTTGAAGTTAATGCCAAATAAATCAAGTAATGTAGCCACAGCCCACACCAAGTTCGTACCAACGAGAACATGCTGCGGATCTTGTTCATCATAAATAGTTGCGCAATCTATTTTTTTTTAACAATACACTTACTCAATCTGTAGCACAAAAACTAACTGTAGCCGAAAAAGAAAGAAAGAAAGAAACTAGCTAAAACGCACTGTGCTTTGCACTCTCGAACAAAATTACAATAAGTGGTGCTCTGTTGTATCATCTTTATTACTTCAAAAGAAGCTATGGTTCATCTTGCTCCCCCCTTCTAGGGATGGTAGTTTTATCCATGGGTTTGGATATCCGTGGGTACCCGATCCGACAAAAGCGGGCACGGGTAGCATTTTAGACCTACGGGTTTTCGAATTTGGGTACCTGATAAGGTCATAGGATGGGTGTGGATACCAATTTGTACCCATGGATAACTAAGGGTATCCTATGACATATATACCCCACTTTTTTTTTATGAAATATATATATGAAAAACATAACCATAAACCCTAAGTTCTTCTGCTGCATTTCGGGTCATCCCTCAATCCTCATCCCTGGCGCCTGCCCAATCGGACCCCGATCTAGAATTCCACATCCAGTGATCCACTCGCCTCCTCCCTCCCATCTGGTCGTCCCGCGCGCCTCCCTCGCCTCTCTCTGCGACGATCGCCCTCGCCGCCCCTCCCTCAGCACTGGCCTCCCTCCGCCCCGACCGCCCTATGTCCCCACCTCCCTCCACCCTGACCTCCCTCCGCCACCGCCTCCCTCGGCATCGGCCTCCCTCTCCTCCCTCCGCCTCGATCTCCCTTGCCTCCCTCCGCCACTGCCTCTGTGATACTACGGAATGTCGAGACTTTCTAATTTATGATAATAGGTTTTAAAATATGGTAAAATGGGATAAGTTGGGGATTTTGCAACAAAAACCCTGAGATTTCACTTTTTAACGCGTTTCGGGCCATTTTCGGGTGTTTCGGCCGCTCCGGGGAGGTTTTGGGCTTGAGGAAACCGCGGAGCCGGATGGTGGGATCCACTTGGCCCATGTGGGGGTGAGGGGGCAGCAAACCCTGCTGCCCCTAGCTCTCCCCCCACCCCATGCGCAGCCCCCCATCTCCTCTCACCTCATTCCCATTTTTCCCCTCATCTCCACTACCTCACCTCTCCTCTCCCTTCCCAACCGCCCCTTCCCTAGAGTGCTGCCGCCCACCCTCTCCTCCCTTGTGGGCGCATCCCAAGGTCTCCTCCTCGCTGCCATGGCGCTGTCAGGATTGTTGGGAGGGGCTGCGGCGGAGGATTGGTGGGCGGCTTGCGTGGAAGGAAGTCGGAGGAGAAGCGAAAGGATTGGATCGTCGATTGGTGATTCTCCAAGAAGGTAATGGGGATCTTGTGGGGTATATCTCTTGCTGCTGTAGAGGGGATTATCGTGTTTTTAGATCAAGGGAGGTGCTGCCATGGGTTATATTTGATGAAAAACAAGAGTTGTATTCGCGTTCTGGATTCGGGCAGATTGGGAACCCGAGCTAGGAGCAGGCGTGTTCGCCAATTTAGATTTGGAATCTGGCCGTACGGACTTCTAATACGTTATAGATAATTTCATTATCTTTCCGTGGACATAAAGAAATTGAAATTCCGCCCAGCCGTTTTGGAAGTTATAGCTATTTTACGCGCTGTCAAATCTGTGGCGAGATTGAGACAGTTCGTGGTTCAACGTTAGATTAAACAATTTTATATGCGAATTGGCTTTCCCCAATGCCTAGAAAGCTAGGAAATTTCCTAAGCTTCGCGATGGTGTACTCGTTGTCGATTTGGAGTCTTAGAACAAGTTATGCCCATCAGAAGGCTGCTGTCGAAGGACAGATTTGCTGTTTTCTGATTTTTTGGAGTTAAGCGAAGTCGGGTAGTGGGATTCTTATGTGTGCTGTTTGTGGACTCTATTTGGAGTGTGTGGCGCGTGTTTGCAGGTGGTGTGCCTCGGGAGTGCCCTCAACCTCTCGTCCTCCGTTGCCCGTGGTTGAAGGCAAGTGTTTTGCGTGGTTTTATGTTATCGTGCTGCTAGAATTGATTGATAGTATTTGGAATAGATAACATGTTGTCTTGCCATGCCATGGATTACATGTTATAATGGATAGGATGTCCTTAGGCCATGATTGAAATAATGTCGATGATATGGGGTCCTCGTATGCTATGATTAAAAATGCTTGTCGTTGATAAAGGATTCACATGCCATGTTTTTGAAAGGTTACCGTTGATGGTTGATCACGGTCTTACATGTTGAAGGCCATATGTTGACATGCAATATTCTATTTATGAATCGTTACTGTCCATTTTGCATGCATGGCATATTTTCATGGGTGGCCAGGTGAGTTAAGTCATAACTATTCCGGTAGGGGCGGTGAGAACCCGTTATGACTAGTCAGTCAGGGCCATTCGTTTGAGTAAGTCCTACCTCGTGATTCCATCACCGAGGTGGCTGAAGCAGTGATAGGCACCTCCATCTTGGGATGGAAGGGGAAAAGGGTGCATCTTAAGCGGGTGTGCACTCAACCATACCGTATGAGTATTCAGGAAGACATGTGCATTGCATTGCATGAATGAAACTATGAATGAGAATGTTGTTGAATTGTTCATGAGTTCATGAGAGCCGAACACCATATTGATCAAGAGATGATTATGATGTTTTTACCATGTCGTGTAATGCGTGAGATATGGTAATGATGTGATATGTAATGCTTATGAAGATTGAAGTTGATGGTTTGTTGTCTTGCACTCTGTTTCCATTGTATTACACTTATTTGAGTTATGAACTCACGCTTGTATTTTCGTTGTTTGTTTTCTTTAGGTACCATGCATGAAATCGGCCTTGAGGAAAGGGTTTTAGCTACACTACTCCACGTAGTATCATAATCTAGCAAATTCACTGTTTTGGAACCACGACAATAAGCATTACAATAATCATTAGTGTATGGTCGTATGTTTGGTTGTTTCCCTCATGTATCATGTGGGGCTATGGAGGAGTTGTTTTAACTTCCTAGATTTAAATTGATGCTTATTATTTTGCTATCGATGCTTATTGATGTTTTAGTTGATGTTTAGCTATCCTTATCGCTGCGTATGGATATCTCGTTTGTCTTACATATTGATATGATGCTATGCTGTTAAGTTTCATGCAAAAACAAAGGAGATGCTGCCAAAATTTCCAATTATTCCAAATGATTAATTGCTGTAATTTACCTTAAATTATGGTATTAAATGTGTTATGGTCTATGTTTGGTGACATTCTGGGCTTAGTAAAAGCTGGGGTGTTACAGCCTCCCTCGGCACCACCTCGCCTCCCTCCGCCCCGGTCTCCCTTCATCCCCGTCTAGTTCCCCCAGCTCCTCGACGTCCCTGTCCAACGCAGGTTGTGTTCAAGAGCTCCCAAGTCCGGCCGGTGGTCCAGCCTCCGCTCTCTTTTTCTTGCCAGATCTAGCCCCATCCCCCCTTCTGATGAAATTGGTGCTGACAACTGGGCCTTGCCCCTTCTACGATTTCCAATCCCTCGCATGCATTGTGCTCCCCTTATTTCTCTCCCATGTAGCCTTTACCTTCAACTACCTCCATCTATTTTTGCGGGGTGAGGAAGTGGAGGCCCTCGAGGTACAGCGACCAGATCACTCATGCGGTGGCGGTGGCACGACCATGAGCCCATTCCTCTCTCTCTCTCTCTCTCACATGCGATAGGCACCCTCTTCCTCTGACCCCAGCCAACCACCCGACTGTTGCCACTCCCATCCAACCGTTTTCCTGCCGCCATTAGGCCATGCCTAATACAAAGATGCTTAGATAGATGCTTAAAGAGAGAGAAATAATACCATGTCATGAAGCATCTATTTAAAAGTCTAGACCTCCCAAAAAAATAATTATTTTACAGATACCTATTTAATTTAAAAAGGGTAAGAGTACCTTTAAGCGTATATCCGCTCCAATGCAAACCTATCCATCTTCGCTTGAGAGCCGTCGTTATTTTACCTACCACCGGTCCATAGTATGAAGCCATCTCTTTCCCTTCAATATTCGACAACAAAGTCACCTTCTTCTCTTTGTTTTCACCAAAATCCTCCAACCATGCTCCCCTTTTCTTGCCAGATCTGACCCCCCATCCCCTTCCTTCAACAGTCGGCCTCCTCACCGGTGACAACAGGGGAGGGGGTCCTCATTGGAATGGTCATCAGAAGTAGGTTTGGATCTCACAATCAATTCTTGGTTCCAAGATCTTGAGGCTCGAACTGCCCAACAATGGCATGGTTTATTTTGAGAAATTAGGGGGGGGTTCTGAAATAATCACCAGTAGCATAATCAAGAATTCGATCCATTTGATAGGTCAAGAATCATTTCCTGATCGATGATTGTGTTGTGTGACTATTTCATTGTGACTTTTTTTCAAGGATTTAGGCAACTCCAACATCTCTGGCTCCATTGGCCTCGAGCTTGGCCATCTTGTGAACCTCCAGTACCAGTATGTGTTCCATACTATGAATTCTAGTTCTTCTGTTATTCGGACCAAAAATAAAAAGCCGTTCAATCTTAATTTTTGTAACAGAAATTGAAATTTGATTTGCAAGGAGTTGTACAGGAACAATATTGAGGGTGAGATCCCAAAAGAATTGGGCAATCTAAAGAATTTGATCAGCTTGGATTTGTATGCTAACAAGCTCACTGGAGGAATCCCTTCCAAGCTCAACTCACTAAGGTTCATGTATGTATCATTGTCTGATTACAATTGATTGCCTAATACAAAATCATGGCATCTTAGTGTCCAAATGATGAATCCAAATGGGTTGTGACTGCAATTCTGAATCAGCTGAAATGAAATTTCAAATATATGTCTCTCAGTTCATTTGTTTTTCGACATGGTTAAGTACTAATTTTATTAAAAGGAAATAGGTCGCACAAATCATTACTAAAGAGCAGCTTTAGGCTGAAAGCCTGAAATCATGCCAGTGAAAAAGTAAAAGAATGCGATAATGCAAGAAATATTGTTGAGATGGACCAATAAGTCACTCTATTGTTACTTTTATACTGATCAACACACTAGATTGTCTATCTGGCTATCTTAGTGATGGCATTGTCCTTGCAAATGTTTAGCAGATCTATTGTTCATTTTATACGGATCACTACATTGGAATGATGTTTAACTGATTACTTGTTCTGGCTTTAACAACTAATATTTGAAGAAATGAAAGAACAAACTTGGTAAAACTAGGATTTACATTTTCTCTTTTTTGGGCAGATCACGAAGTATCTTGAGCAGAGAAGCTATAAATAACTGAGACATGAGAATTTCGCATTGGCCAAAGTTGTGCCATGCACCTATAGGAAACTTCTGTGTTCATGCGAGGAGCATATCTAAGTGTCAAGGTTCTGTTCTGTAGTGACGCATCCATAACCAATCTTAGCTACTATACTGATCATATTATTCTTGATTCAAACCATTGCTGTTGGCAAGCACATTAAGCATTGTTCCCACTCTTCTTGACCAGAACTCGCATGATGATTTACGGGTCTTGGGTTGTCTAATGCTTGTCGACTTTCTCAATGGCTAGGTTATTGACATAACATGCAACAATTTGCATTTACTTTATTTTCTATCTGTTTAATTTTAATTAGGTATTTATATAGGTTGACAGCACACATATGTTTAGTTTAGAAGGCCTCGTACCAAAACTTTGCCAAATTAGTCAAGAACTATGGGAAGAGGACAAAGGGCTCCATCTTCGAGCTGCTGCACTTCAAGCTGTTGATTCTATGGTAAGACACTTTTCTTAGTTAAATGATATAATGAAAAGGATAAGGTATTCTTACGTGGTGCACTGCTAGCATTACCGATTCTTCCTAGCAAGTATTATCATCAGAGCTGTATGGTGATTAAGTTGGGAAAAAATATGTGACCCTAATTTGACTCTTTCACTACTTTTAATCAGGTCCAATACATGGGTGATCACTCACATTTTGTTTTCTTGTCTGCAAGGTATAAGGTTGATGCAATCATCACTGAGTACAAATATATGGATTTCTTATGTACTACTGTAACATCATAGGTTCTTTTTCAAGTATCAAATTTTGCAGTAGGGAGTGTGGGCATGTTTGTGAGTTTGTGGGAATGGATATTAGGGGGTGGATGAATCTTCAAGTTTTTTCCCCACTTCTTTTCCCTCACCCCTTTCTTTTTCCTGGCTCCACCCTTCCCCCACTTCCTTCGACCCCCCCTCCCTGGCTCCTCTCGTGCAACCTAGTAGCAGGGAGCTCTCATGGCGCCTCCCCCTGGAGCTCCCTCCTCCATGGCACCTTCCCCCCTTGGAGCTCCCTCCTCCATGGCACCTCCCCCTCCATCCAGCCAAGCTCCTCCTCCTCTCTTGCTCCCCCTTCTTGTAAGTGAGGCTAAACCATGGAGGAAACTCTTGTGTGCTCAGATTTGGAGGTCCTAGCTGGTTGCCATGGTTCTAGGGTTCCTAGATCTAAGTTTTTTTGGAGGGAAAATGGCTTTAGAATTGGAGGGAACTCTGTACTGTTTTTCAAGCTGAGCACTGTCTATTTTTGTAACGTCGGTTTGAGGTAGTTAGACTAATCTCATGAATTTTCAGCTGTAGAATAAGTTGCAGCTTATCCTTTCCCCTTTAATTTAAGAACAAGAACACTAAATTTCATTAAGTCAACTGAATATTATGCCCATTTTAGTGCGGGTTGTCCAGAGTGAGTTTGTGTTGGTAGATGTAATATTTAACTGTGATTTTCGGCTAGTTGCAAGCCGAATTAGATTTTCCATTTGCCTAGAGATAGCTAGGAAATTTCTTGTCGATTGAGAAAATGTATTGTTTTTTTGCTTGATTTGCATTCTAGAATCAAAACTTTTGTTATGTTGAATTGAGCTATCCCAAACTGCCATTTCCTGAAAATTCAGATGTTGGGGGCTGCTCAGAATCACTGTTCTTTTGAAATATGGTATTGATTGAAGAAGTTTCAGCTTGAATGGGTATGATATACTTCTAGATGATCTTCTTGTGGTCATTTAGAGCATAAGAACTTCAAATTTGGTTTAGCCAATTAGGAGATATGCTAATTTGAGTGAAGACTGTTTGGAATTGGAGTTAATGTAATTGTTCTCTATTCTTTTCAAATCTGGTATTGATTGAAGAAGTTTCAGCTTGAATGGGTATGATATGCTTGTAGATGATCTTCTTGTGGTCATTTAGAGCACAAAAACTCCAAATTTGGTTTATCCAATTAGGAGATATGCTAATTTTGGTGTAGACTGTCCAGAATTACAATTAACATAATTGATTGATGTTCATTTCAAATTTGTGATTGATTGAGGTATCTCCAAGTTGATTGGGTGTGTGATAATGGTAGATGATACTCTTGTGGTCAATTAGAGATTGAGTTCACTCAATTTGGTTAAGCGAAGCAAAAGTTATGATTGTTTGCGTGGCTGTTGTCCGGTGTGGCCTTAATTTAGTTTGAAAGTTTAGTCCGACCTAACTTCTTGAGCAAAACATGAGGTTGTTGGTTGGGTTGTGAGATGACTTCTAATAGAGTATTTTCATGTAAACCAGTACTTATTGCGTTGAAACTCATTGGACTGACTTCATCTCTGACATGCTGCGAATTAATACAAAGTGTATAGCAAAGAGAAGCCATGTCGGCTCCCATAAAAAACTGTTTACTTTTTGATCCAATTGTTGATTAGTCAAACAAACAGTTGAGGGCAAGTAATGATATACTTAAGATAAATCAGAAGCAAACAAGTTATAGAATAATTCATAGCACATAAGAAAGATATGGAACAAATTTTTTCATTTCATTCTATTTAAAGAGAACATTTACATTGTTCATATACAAATCCACAACAGATTTTATTTTTGCTTGTGTTTGGTTCATCTCTTCTATTGAGAACTGTAGATTGGGAGCAAGCTTCTCCAAGTCAAATACATCCTTATAGTAATACCCCAGTTTCATGAAAAGGGCATTAACTTGGAAGCTAACTGATTGTCGAAGAGCTGGCCTAATTGTGTTCAACATCACAGGGATATGTTCGGAGATATCCTTCAGTTGCACTTTTACCCCCATGATAACTTCATTAATCGACAGATATTGAGCTGTAAGTTTTACTTACTTTCCTTTGAAGTTCGTCGTTATTTTTTGTAATTGTGACAAAATAAAGCTCAGGATGGATTTGCTCACCCTCTTGAGTCTTTGTATTTCTTCACTGTAGATCTTTATTCACTCTTGCATTTTATTGATCTCCACTTGAGTCTTGGAACTCAGCTCGGCCATCTGTTTCTTCTCTTTTTCATCTTCAACAAGCTAAAATTCCTGACTCTTTACAAGGTCTTTCAATTTTATCAAAAAGACAAGTAAAGGATTTTTTTGAATATTGAGGTTAGAAAAAGTATGTTGATTTCTAACTCAGTATTTTTCTCAGAAAAATACATTGTATTTCTTCATTATTTTTCTTTATTCGCTCGTCGTTTTCCTTAAAAACTATTTCAAAGCGAGCAATTTTTTCCTCATTAAACAAAAATTCTCTCTTAAGTTTAATGAGGTCAAACTCGAAGCCTTTTGTGGTATTTCGACACACCAAAAGTTGCTTCTCGAGTTCCATTATTCATTCTTCTTTTCTGTTTGTCAAATAGAAAAGTTAGAAAAGTAAATAACAGTAGAAGATGAATACAAAGAAGAAGTTTCACTTGACTTAATTTCTTATGATTTTTTTCTACTTCGGTTTGTACTTTGACCTACCAGGTCGGATATTCCTTGTGAAAACTATAAAAGCAAGCAGAGTATCAGAAATTTATTTACTTCTTCTTTTTTCTTAGAAATTTAACAAGAGAAAGGCAAGTTCCTTAGAAAATAAATTATTAAGGTCTTGTTGATCCACCCTCTCTTGATTGGAAGTTCCAGGAGGAGGTAGTTGCTCGGTCTCTATGATGGCGAGCGTTGTAACGCTCCCATCAATTGGCCTATCAACTTCGGTCGGGGTAATAGCCACCTCTTGGGCCACCGCGACCTCTTCCTTTGCTATTTCGGGAGGAGTAACCAACTCCTATACAGTAGTAGATGGCCCATCGACCTCAACAGCCGAAGGGCTGTTACCTTCGGTGTTGGTCGGCACAACCTCTGTGCTTGGCGCAGCTGATGGGATCTCCTCGGTGGTAGGTTCCGGAGGCAAAACTGTTTGAGTTGGTTCATCACCAACCAAAGGAGCCGCCTCGGATCCTACCTGAATTTGAGTAGTAGCTGGGGAGCTAATAAAAAAATATGTATATCAGTAAAAAAAAATTTACTAGTTCTAAACATTGAAATTTTAGAACTAAGAAAAATACAAAGACTTACTTGTAGGATACTCCAATATCCATTTGCCAGGAGATCCAAGGAGTTCCACTTTCCCCGACGGTAGGGACAGGAGCTCTCTTACTCTTAAAGACAAGAGGGATGTCATCATCACTCTCTTCCTCCCCACCTTGGATACGTGGAAATCTGGGATAACTCTTATATGGGATATCCCATATACCATATCATTTTTTTTATTTTTTACCTGTGAGGAAGCTCTTTTTTCTATGACAACCGATGTCCCTGGACTTATGGCTGGTCGGTATCTTTGATGTTGGTCGAATCAACACTAATCACCGTGGTAGATGTCGTACCGACCACAGTCGAGGTCATCCTGTGTCAAGGCCCCAAGTTCCAAAGGTTCTGGGACATCCGGAGTATCCGGATCAGCATCCGGAGTGTCCGGATCCAACCCGGAATGTCCGGATAAATGTCCGGAGTATCCGGATTGGGCTGACCGAACACCCCAACCCGGAGTGTCCGGACCAAACGTCCGGAGTGTCCGGGTTAGTGTTACCGAAGACCCCAACCCGGAGTCTCCGGGTTAGCGTCCGGAGAGTCCGGTATTTGCGGGGGTTTAGTATAAAAGTCCCATTTCGTGGCTCCCCTCCATTCTTTCTCCTCCATGTTGTTTCCCCACTCCTTGGTGCTACTCCCCTCCACCCTAGCTTCACTCCGGTGAGCTTCCCACCGGCCGGTGACCCTCCGTGGCTCCTCCCCGGCGACTCCTCCATCCCCGGGAACTTCTCCTCACGCCGACTTCTCCTTCCTCCACCCGGCATTGTTCTCCTCCATCATCCTTGGAGGTAGGTCTTTCTCTTGGGGGTTGATTCGTGGGATTCTTGGGTTCTAAGACTATCCATGGTGGGTTAGGGTTTAGGTTTGGATTGGGAGTTTGGATTTGGATCTTGAGCTTTAGGGTTTTGGGTGTAGTGATTCTAGGGCTGGTTGGGGCTTGGAGTAAATGAATGTGGGTACTAGTGAGGTAGATCGGGTAGTGGAAATGCCGGTCCGATGGTCGTTTGGAGTTGGCTAGTGATTTCATAGATTAGTGTCATTCCTCGTGGAGTTGGGTTAGCTATAAGCTTCTCCGGCCTCGCCGCGTGTAGGAATGTCATAGATCGGGTCCCCGCGGTGCCATGGGACTTGGCGGCACCTCGATCCGTCGAGTTATTGGGTAAAACTCGCCAGGTCCGGAGTGTTCGCCCTAGGCCGGAGTATCCGGACACAAGGTCCGGAGTATCCGGGTTATCCGGACTGTCCGGATCAAATAACCGGACTGTCCGGGTTAGGCTATTCTGTCCGGTTTCGTTAACCTGTTCGGTCGCGTTGTTTCGTCGGAGTTTTTCCTTTGGTGTTCATTTCATTTGCATGGCGTACATCTCATTATGCATTGTACTCGTGTAGAGAGCGATCCCGCGGGGACTGACGCCGCGGTGACCGAGGGTGCGACCGGAGAGCCAGTTACTGCCGACCTACAAGCAGAAGAACAAGGCAAGCACCTAAGCATATTCAACCTTTATGTAAATGTATTTTTGTGAATAAACTGCTACATGATTGGTTAAGTGATGCATTAGGAATTTAATTGAGGGATAGGTCTAGATCCCATTTGCTGCACATACACCCGTTGGTAATTGTTAAACACCTCCTTTGGAGCTAGGCTATGGGTAATATATTTGAACCATGCTTAGAAATGCTTAGATGTCGGGTTTGGGCCAAGTGACGGAGGGTTCCGTCACTTGCGGTTATTATTATTACCCACCTACTACTTTATGTTGGCTTGGATTTGGGAAAGGTTTTGAAAGAAATGAATTGTGGACCAAGGGAGTTGGTTCATTTGGGTATGGAGACTCAAATGTGTAGCCCCGTCTGTGTCAGTTAAGGACCGATCCGTAAGTGGAATAAGATTGAGCACACCCCGATTGGTCGCATGGCCGATTATGGTACGGTAAGCCACTCTTTCTCTCATACGGAATCGATGGACCGTAACTTCCTGTGGTTGGACGTGGTCGAGGGCGAGGCTTAGGCCGACTCTCGAGCGCCAAGCCGGGCTTGGGGCTGCTCGAGGGGTGCTAGGTTTTCGGCCACAGGAGGACGCTTCAGCGATTGGGTATGATTGGGAGGGGTTGACACTAGGCCCTTGTGGTAAGTGTCGTGCGATCAATGCTTCCTGCAGGTTAATTAAGCGATTCGAATTGACGCGCTCTCGGATATGAGCAAGCTTGATCCGAACTTCTTCTGCGTAGTAAACAACTTGAACATGTGGTTCGCCGTTGGGCTTGAGCTAAATTTTGATATGAGATGACTTACTTTACATTCTGTTAATTACAATATCCTCGCTAGAAGTAGGTGTCGTTACAACTGCTAACCATATTGAGAAAAACTTGAGCATGTGACAAAAATTGAAACAAAGTTAAGCGTTTCCGCTCTTTTAACCTAAGCCTGTTTACCTTGCTACCGACAAATGCATCTCCTTTGGAGTCGGTCATATATGGACCCCGGGTAAGTCTTGCGAGTACCTTTTGTACTCATGCTTCTGCTTTGTGGTTTTCAGGTGAGGATCGGTGGGCGGATGCGAAGTTCTGCCAGACGCTTGCCTCTCGGTGACCAAGGGCACCGAGTAGAGGCTTAGCACGTCGTTGTCATGCCGGGAGTGTTCAGGGCAGAACACTTCCGGAGATGTCTTATTTTGCTTAATATGGTGGTTGACCTTTTGTTGTATAGATAGATGCGATTCGATGGGCTTTTGGATTTGAAAAATGGATGGTCGTGTGTACGTCGGGCTCCGTACGCATTTTCTTTGACTTTTGATGCTACTGTGGTGCTGTGGTTGTCGCTTTTACTTTCCATATATATATTGAACTGTGTTTCCTTGTCTGTTGAGTGGATGTCCGTATATTCTAGGGAGGTCATGCCGAAATTTTCTGGTTTTTGATGGCTTGGTTGATTTTCGGGTTTTGGCTAGTCGTAGGGCTTTGTGGGTTGTTTTCCGTTTGGTTGGTGGTTTGTCGGGTTCGTCTTTGTGCCGTGTGTTTCCGCTTGCGTGTGGTTTGGAAGGTTTCGGGTTCGTTGCCCCCTTTGTGCAAATTGAATTGATAACGGCATTGGAAACCGGTATGTGGGGATCCCGGCGTGTTTGGTCGCAGACCGGGGGAATACCGGGATGGTTGTCGAATTGTTAGGATGTTTCTTGGAGTTGTCTCGATTGGGCTTGGGTGTTAGCACTGAGATCACCTTCGGTGATTCGTTGCTAGGATCCAAACCCGATGGGAGTGACTGTTCATCCAACAACTCGAGGACGATCTGGGCGGCTCCCCACAAGGCCGTATCGAGCAAGGTGCATAAAGACGAACTTAAACTTGACGACCACTTAGGTGATTGATTAGGACTTGCATGATGCATTAGGTAGAGCTTAGTACTGATTACCCGCCCTAGGTGTATATTTAGGAGAGTTACGTTAAATGGTGAGCGTGGGAGAAATGATTACGTTGAAATCGTGCATCCATACTATGCATGTGAGGTTCATGTCATGTCATGCATGCTTATGTTTACCATGTCATTGTGCATCATACTTTGTGCTTTTGTGTGGGGTTTAACCTGTGTCGTCTGTCTTGTTGAATAACAAGAATGCGGACCCGCGGGGCTTCCACCTCTGGGGGTGATGGAGGTGCCGAGCGACAGCGGCCAGAGGGTGCCGATCCGCCGCTTCCTCCCAACGTGTTGGACATTCTGCAGCGGACCGAGCAGCACCAGGAGGCGACGAATCGTATCCTGGAGATGCTAGTCCAGGATCGGGTCCAAAGACGGTGGTGGCGGTGATGGGCGGTCGGCCCACCAGCTATCTCGACTTCCGCACACGCAGCCACCTGGTCTTCTCACGGGCCACCGATCCGTTGGAGGCCGACGATTGGCTGCGCACGATAGAGCGTAAGTTTGCTCTTATCGATCGTGGGGAACTCCGTAAGGCCACTTCAGCGAGCAAGCGGCTCGAGGCCACTGCCGGTGCTTGGTGGGCCAATTTGCGGGTGATGCAGCCGCCGGCACCGATTTATTTGGGCTGAGTTCCGTGAGGCGTTTGGGCTTACCACATCTCGAAGGGCCTCATGGACATGAAGAAGCGATGAGTTTTCGCTCTCCGACAGTTCGGCAAGTCGGTGGTTGACTACTCGCAAGAGTTCAACTACCTGGCGATGCGCCGGAGGAGGTCGACACCCACCGAAGAAGCGGTGGTCGGTTTGTGAGTGGGTGACAGCCAAGATGCAGGATAAAGCTGTCCGTCTGCGACTTCGCCGACTACAATGACCTGGTGAGCGCGCGATCATCGTTGAGCTCAAGATGCGGGCTCATCAGGAGGAGAAGAAGAGGAAGCGGCGACGCCAGATTTCGGCAAGCGGCAGCTTCGCGTGGCTCGGCGGTCGTATCAGATCGGCCGAGGCCGTCGCTTCCATCGCTGCCTCGCCGGTCGCGACAATGCCCAGCTCGGTTGCCGCTACCCGGCCACGACCACCGCTACCGCCACCGGCGTGAGCGGCGGGTCCCGGCCTGCTACAATTGCGACGCGGGCCACTTCATCCGGACTGCCCATTCCCACGTCGGGCAGCAAGGCCGGGCGCTCCACGGCTTCGGGCGCGACGGCACCACCGCCGCGTTTCACGCCGAGCCGAGGCAGCGTCACCTTCGCCGACGCCGAGGCGGTTCCTGAGGCTCCGCCGTGCCGGGTACGTTCCTTTGTTGAGGGGCATGAGGCTAGGGTGTTGTTTGATTCAGGGCCTCCCATTCCTTTATTCGCACGGGGTTTGCGAGCAGCATCGATGAGGGTCGATGAGCTGTCACCTCCTTTCGATTGAGGCACCAGGTCGAAGCTCACGGTTAAGCGAGATGGTTCGAAGGCGGTAGTTCGGTTCAGGGATTCCGTTCACCGTTAGCTTGCTGCTTCTAGACCTTCGGGGGATAGATGTCATCCTGGGGATGAGTTGGCTGACACGACAGCAGGCTATTTTGGATTGCTGTAGTCGTACCCTGTCACTTCGAAATCCGAAGGGCGGCCGACTCGCTCTACTTCTTAATGAGAACAAGGCCACCTTGTGTTCACTAAATGGGACAGAAGTTGAAGAGCTGGACTCGATTCCTGTGGTGTCCGAGTTTCCCGATGTGTTCCCAGCGGAACTACCGGGGATGCCACCTGATCGGGATATCGAGTTTGTCGTCGAGCTTCACCAGGATCGCCCGGTTTCCAAGCGGCCGCATCAATGCCACCTAATGAGCTAGCCGAGCTGAAGACTCAGTTGAAGGGGCTGATGGACAAAGGGTTCATTCGTCCGAGCTCCTCACCTTGGGGCTGTTCGGCTCTGTTTGTGACCAAGAAGGATGGTTCTCTGCGCCTCTGCGTTGACTACCGTCCCCTGAATGCAGTCACCGTCAAGAACAAGTACCCATTGCCCCGGATCGACCTCCTGTTTGATCACCGACCGTGCACGAGTATTTTCCAAGATTGATCTGAGGCTCGGCTACCATCAGATTAAGATCCGAGCCGAGGACATCCCGAAGACTGCTTTCTCCACTAGATACGGGCTCTACGAGTATACCGTGATGTCGTTCGGCCTCACGAACGCGCCGGCGTACTTCATGTACCTCATGAACTCCATCTTTATGGAGGAGCTAGATTCCTTTGTCGTCATCTTTATCGATGACATCCTCATTTATTCAGCCAATGAAGAAGAGCATGCCAGACATCTTCGCATTGTCCTCGGGCGACTCAGGGAGCATCGCCTGTATGCGAAGTTCAGCAAGTGCGAGTTCGCCGAGGAAGTGTCATTCTTGGGACACGCCCTTTCCGAGTGAGGCATGGCGATTGACCCGAGCAAGGTACAGGATGTACTCAAATGGGAGCAGCCCAAGATCACACGGACATCCGCAGTTTTCTTGGACTGGCTGGGTATTATCGCCGTTTCATCCAGGACTTCTCAAAGATTGCGAAGCCGATGACCGAGCTGCTCAAGAAGGGGGTTGAATTCAGATGGTCAGCGGACTGTGAGAGCGCCTTCCAGACACTGAAGCAACGTCTGACTACGGCTCCTGTCCTCACTCAGCCGGATATCCACAGGCCTTTTGATGTGTATTGCGATGCGTCAGGCATTGGGCTTGGCTGTGTGCTTATGCAAGAAGGCCGAGTCGTTGCCTACGCATCTCGGCAGTTGAAGCATCATGAGGAGCACTACCCCACCCACGATTTGGAGCTTGCAGCAGTGGTGCATGCCCTGAAGATCTGGCGCCACTATCTCCTGGGGAATAAGTGCAATATTTATACCGATCATAAAAGTCTCAAGTACATCTTCACTCAGGCAGATCTGAATATGAGGCAGCGGAGATGGCTTGAGCTGATCAAAGACTACAGTCTGGAGGTACACTACCACCCGGGTAAGGCGAATGTGGTAGCTGACGCGTTGAGTCGCAAAGCTCAATGCAACTGCTTTACTCTCCAGTCCCCGAGTGTCTCTCTCTGTGCCAAATTCCAGAGACTCGGGTTGGAGATGGGCGAGCAGGGATTCATAGCTAATATCGAGTTGAGATCCACATTGCTCGATCAGGTTCGAGAGGCACAGACGCAGGATGGAGAGGTTGACCAAATCCGGGATAAGTTGAAATTGGGGCAAGCTGCTGAGTTTCGCCTGGATGATCAGGGAACCTTGTGGTTCGGCGACCGCATAGTTGTCCCTGATGACCAGGAGTTGAAGCGAAGGATTCTCGATGAGGCACATAACTCCTTGCTTACCATTCACCCGGGCAGCAACAAGATGTATCAGGACCTGAGACGGCAGTTTTGGTGGGCTCGCATGAAGCGCGAAGTCGCTCGCTATGTGTCAGAGTGCGACGTCTGCAAGCGAGTGAAGGCCGAACACCTCAAGCCAGCCGGTACTCTTCAGCCTCTTCCTATTCCAGTTTGGAAGTGGGAGGATGTTACCATGGATTTCATTACCGGCCTGCCGATCACTTCCTCAGGCCATGACTCAATCTGGGTGATCGTCGATCGACTGACGAAGTCCGCACACTTTCTGGCTGTTCGGACCACGTATTCGACCAAGAGATATGCAGAGCTATATATCTCTCGGATCGTGTGTCTCCATGGAGTGCCGAAACGGATAGTGTCAGACTGAGGCTCTCAGTTTGTCTCTCGGTTCTGGAGAAGCCTGCATGAAGCTTTGGGCACGAAGTTGCTCCACAGTTCAGCATACCACCCTCAGATCGACTGGCCGGCCGAGAGGGTCAATCAGATCCTCGAGGACATGTTGAGGGCTTGTATTTTGTCCTACGGGAAGAAGTGGGAAGAGTGTCTCCCGTACGCCGAGTTCACGTACAACAACAGCTACCAAACCAAGATCCGGATGTCTCCGCTCGAGGCACTTTATGGTCGCAGCTTGTCGGCGCCACCGAATTGGTCAGAAAGTGGAGAACGCTCCTTGATTGGGCCTGAGTTGGTTATGGAGGCGGAAGACAGGGTCAGGACTATCCAGGAGAATCTGAGGATAGCGCGGTCGCGACAGAAGAGTTACGCTGATCGCCGTAGGAGACCCCTCCTTCGACACCGCGACCGTCTACCTGAAGGTTTCTCCTCTCCGTGGCACCCGCCGATTCGGAGTTAAAGGAAAGCCGCACCTCGCTACGTAGGGCCGTTCAAGATCCTTGAAAGCGCGCCAAGTAGCATATCATTAGAGCTTCCTCCTTCGCTCGGAATGGTTCACGACGTGTTTCACGTCTCCCAGCTGAAGAAGTGTGTTCGTACTCCCTTCGAGCAGATTGCAGTGGATGAACTCGAGGTTCAGCCTGAACCGGATCTGTCCTACCCAAAGCATCCAATTCGGGTTTTGGAAGAAGCGGAACGCAAGACTCGACGGAGAACTCTCAAGTTCTATAAAATTCAGTGGAGTAATCATACTAAGGATGAGGCTACTTGGGAGCCCGAAGATCGTCTAAAGACCGAGTACCCTGATTTCTTCGATGCCATGTAAGTGCGAGCGTACAATTCCCAAGGTTTAGAGCATGTCCGTTAGGGTCCTAACCTGTGTATGCGTTTGTTCTGAATCTCGGGGCGAGATTCCCTTAAGGGGGGAGGATTTGTCAAGGCCCCAAGTTCCAAAGGTTCTGGGACATCCGGAGTATCCGGATCAGCATCCGGAGTGTCCAGATCCAACCCGAAATGTCCGGATAAATGTCCGGAGTATCCGGATTGGGCTGACCGAACACCCCAACCCGGAGTGTCCGGACCAAACGTCCGGAGTGTCCGGGTTAGTGTTACCGAAGACCCCAACTCGGAGTCTCCGGGTTAGCGTCTGGAGAGTCCGGTATTTGCGGGGGTTTAGTATAAAAGTCCCATTTCGTGGCTCCCCTCCATTCTTTCTCCTCCATGTTGTTTCCCCACTCCTTGGTGCTACTCCCCTCCACCCTAGCTTCACTTCGGTGAGCTTCCCACCGGCCGGTGACCCTCCGTGGCTCCTCCCCGGCGACTCCTCCATCCCCGGGAACTTCTCCTCACGCCGACTTCTCCTTCCTCCACCCGGCATTGTTCTCCTCCATCATCCTTGGAGGTAGGTCTTTCTCTTGGGGGTTGATTCGTGGGATTCTTGGGTTCTAAGACTATCCATGGTGGGTTAGGGTTTAGGTTTGGATTGGGAGTTTGGATTTGGATCTTGAGCTCTAGGGTTTTGGGTGTAGTGATTCTAGGGCTGGTTGGGGCTTGGAGTAAATGAATGTGGGTACTAGTGAGGTAGATCGGGTAGTGGAAATGCTGGTCCGATGGTCGTTTGGAGTTGGCTAGTGATTTCATAGATTAGTGTCATTCCTCGTGGAGTTGGGTTAGCTATAAGCTTCTCGGCCTCGCCGCGTGTAGGAATGTCATAGATCGGGTCCCCGCGGTGCCATGGGACTTGGCGGCACCTCGATCCGTCGAGTTATTGGGTAAAACTCGCCAGGTCCGGAGTGTCCGCCCTAGGCCGGAGTATCCGGACACAAGGTCCGGAGTATCCGGGTTATCCGGACTGTCCGGATCAAATAACCGGACTGTCCGGGTTAGGCTATTCTGTCCGGTTTCGTTAACCTGTTCGGTCGCGTTGTTTCGTCGGAGTTTTTCCTTTGGTGTTCATTTCATTTGCATGGCGTACATCTCATTATGCATTGTACTCGTGTAGAGAGCGATCCCGCGGGGACTGACGCCGCGGTGACCGAGGGTGCGACCGGAGAGCCAGTTACTGCCGACCTACAAGCAGAAGAACAAGGCAAGCACCTAAGCATATTCAACCTTTATGTAAATGTATTTTTGTGAATAAACTGCTACATGATTGGTTAAGTGATGCATTAGGAATTTAATTGAGGGATAGGTCTAGATCCCATTTGCTGCACATACACCCGTTGGTAATTGTTAAACACCTCCTTTGGAGCTAGGCTATGGGTAATATATTTGAACCATGCTTAGAAATGCTTAGATGTCGGGTTTGGGCCAAGTGACGGAGGGTTCCGTCACTTGCGGTTATTATTATTACCCACCTACTACTTTATGTTGGCTTGGATTTGGGAAAGGTTTTGAAAGAAATGAATTGTGGACCGGGCGGGGAGTTGGTTCATTTGGGTATGGAGACTCAAATGTGTAGCCCCGTCTGTGTCAGTTAAGGACCGATCCGTAAGTGGAATAAGATTGAGCACACCCCGATTGGTCGCATGGCCGATTATGGTACGGTAAGCCACTCTTTCTCTCATACGGAATCGATGGACCGTAACTTCCTGTGGTTGGACGTGGTTGAGGGCGAGGCTTAGGCCGACTCTCGAGCGCCAAGCCGGGCTTGGGGCTGCTCGAGGGGGTGCTAGGTTTTCGGGCCACAGGAGGACGCTTCAGCGATTGGGTATGATTGGGAGGGGGTTGACACTAGGCCCTTGTGGTAAGTGTTGTGCGATCAATGCTTCCCTGCAGGGTTAATTAAGCGATTCGAATTGCCGCGCTCTCGGATATGAGCAAGCTTGATCCGAACTTCTTCTGCGTAGTAAACAACTTGAACATGTGGTTCGCCGTTGGGCTTGAGCTAAATTTTGATATGAGATGACTTGCTTTACATTCTGTTAATTACAATATCCTGCTAGAAGTAGGTGCTGTTACAACTGCTAACCATATTGAGAAAAACTTGAGCATGTGACAAAAATTGAAACAAAGTTAAGCATTTCCGCACTTTTAACCTAAGCCTGTTTACCTTGCTACCGACAAATGCATCTCCTTTGGAGTCGGTCATATATGGACCCTGTAAGTCTTATGCAGTACCTTTTGTACTCATGCTTCTGCTTTGTGGTTTTCAGGTGAGGATCAGGTGGGCGGATGCGAGTTCTGCCCGTACTGCCTCTCGGTGACCGGGCGGGGCACCGAGTAGAGGCTTAGCACGTCGTTGTCTGCGCCCGGGAGTGTTCAGGGGCAGAACACTTCCGGAGATGTCTTATTTTGCTTAATATGGTGGTTGACCTTTTGTTGTATAGATAGATGCGATTCGATGGGCTTTTGGATTTGAAAAATGGATGGTCGTGTGTACGTCGGGCTCCGTACGCGTTTTCTTTGACTTTTGATGCTACTGTGGTGCTGTGGTTGTCGCTTTTACTTTCCATATATATATTGAACTGTGTTTCCTTGTCTGTTGAGTGGATGTCCGTATATTCTAGGGAGGTCATGCCGAAATTTTCTGGTTTTTGATGGCTTGGTTGATTTTCGGGTTTTGGCTAGTCGTAGGGCTTTGTGGGTTGTTTTCAGTTTGGTTGGTGGTTTGTCGGGTTCGTCTTTGTGCCGTGTGTTTCCGCTTGCGTGTGGTTTGGAAGGTTTCGGGTTCGTTGCCCCCTTTGTGCAAATTGAATTGATAACGGCATTGGAAACCGGTATGTGGGGATCCTGGGCGTGTTTCGGGTCGCATACCGGGGGAATACCGGGATGGTTGTCGAATTGTTAGGATGTTTCTTGGAGTTGTCTCGATTGGGCTTGGGTGTTAGCACTGAGATCACCTTCGGTGATTCGTTGCTAGGATCCAAACCCGATGGGAGTGACTGTTCATCCAACAACTCGAGGACGATCTGGGCGGCTCCCCACAAGGCTGGTATCAGAGCAAGGTGCATAAAGACGAACTTAAACTTGACGACCACTTAGGTGATTGATTAGGACTTGCATGATGCATTAGGTAGAGCTTAGTACTGATTACCCACCCTAGGTGTATATTTAGGAGAGTTACGTTAAATGGTGAGCGTGGGAGAAATGATTACGTTGAAATCGTGCATCCATACTATGCATGTGAGGTTCATGTCATGTCATGCATGCTTATGTTTACCATGTCATTGTGCATCATACTTTGTGCTTTTGTGTGGGGTTTAACCTGTGTCGTCTGTCTTGTTGAATAACAAGAATGCGGACCCGCGGGGCTTCCACCTCTGGGGGTGATGGAGGTGCCGAGCGGCACGCCAGAGGGTGCCGATCCGCCGCTTCCTCCCAACGTGTTGGACATTCTGCAGTGGACCGAGCAGCACCAGGAGGCGACGAATCGTATCCTGGAGATGCTAGTCCAGGATCGGGTCCAGCACGGTGGCCGCGGTGATGGGCGAGGTCGGCCCACCAGCTATCTCGACTTCCTGCACACGCAGCCACCGGTCTTCTCACGGGCCACCGATCCGTTGGAGGCCGACGATTGGCTGCGCCGCGATAGAGCGTAAGTTTGCTCTTATCGACCGTGGGGAACTCCAAGGCCCACTTCGCGGGCAGCGGCTCGAGGCCTGCCGTGCTTGGTG
Organism: Rhipidocladum racemiflorum; assembly: GCA_036346355.1. Classification (NCBI taxonomy): domain Eukaryota; kingdom Viridiplantae; phylum Streptophyta; class Magnoliopsida; order Poales; family Poaceae; genus Rhipidocladum; species Rhipidocladum racemiflorum. Next base: position 41,589,236 of record CM070577.1, on the reverse strand, counting down.
GGCCAATTTATGGGTGATGCGACTGCCGGGCACCCGATTTACTTGGGCTGAGTTCCGTGGCGTTTCGGCTTACCACATCCCGAAGGGCCTCATGGACATGAAGAAGCGATAGTTTCTCGCTCTCGACAGTTCAGCAAGTCGGTGGTTGACTACTCGCAAGAGTTCAACTACTGGCGCGCGACGCCCGGAGGAGGTCGACACCGACCGTAAGAAGCGTGGTCGGTTTGTGAGTGGGCCGACAATAAGATGCAGGATAAGTCGTCCGTCTGCGACTTCGCCGACTACAATGACCTGGTGAGCCGCGCGATCATCGTTGAGCTCAAGATGCGGGCTCATCGGGAGGAGAAGAAGAGGAAGCGGCGACGCCGTACTCGTGGCAGCGGCAGCCTCGGGCGGTCAGATCACCGCCGAGGCCGTCTGCTCCATCGCCGTCTCAGTCGGTCGCGACAGCCCAGCCGTCGGTTGCCGCTACCCGGCCACGACCACCGCTACCGCCACCGGCAGCCAGAGCAGCAGCGGGTCCCGGTCCCGGTCCGTGCTACAATTGCGGACGCGCGGGCCACTTCATCCGGGACTGCCCATTCCCACGTCGGGGCAGCGAGCAGCCGGCGCTCCACACGGCCAGGGCACGATGGCACCACCGCCCGTTGCCTACGCCGAGCCGAGGCAGCGTCACCTTCGCCGACGCCGAGGCGGTTCCTGAGGCTCCGCCGTGCTAGGCACGTTCCTTGTTGAGGGCATGAGGCTAGGTTGTTGTTTGATTCAGGGCCTCCCATTCCTTTATTCGCACGGGGTTTGCGAGCGGCATCGATGAGGGTCGATGTGATGTCACCTCCTTTCCGATTGAGGCACCAGGTCGAAGCTCACGGTTAAGCGAGATGGTTCGAAAGCGATGAGTTCAGATTCGAGGGATTCCGCTCACCGTTAGCTTGCTGCTTCTAGACCTTCTGGGATAGATGTCATCCTGAGGATGAGTTGGGTGACACGACAGGCTATTTTGGATTGTCAGTAGTCGTACCACTGTCACTTGAAATCCGAAGGGCGGCCGACTCGCTCTACTTCTTAATGAGAACAAGGCCACCTTGTGTTCACTAAATGGGATGAAGTTGAAGAGCTGGACTCGATTCTGTGGTGTCCGAAGTTTCCCGATGTGTTCCCAGCGGAACTACCGGGATGCCACCTGATCGGGATATCGAAGTTTGTCGTCGAGCTTGACCAGGGATCGCCCGGTTTCCAAGCGGCCGTCATCAATGCCACCTAATGAGCTAGCCGAGCTGAAGACTCGATTGAAGGGCTGATGGACAAAGGGTTCATTCGTCCGAGCTCCTCACCTTGGGGCTGTTCGGCTCTGTTTGTGACCAAGAAGGATGGTTCTCTGCGCCTCTGCGTTGACTACCGATCCCTCGAATGCGATCCGTCAAGAACAAGTACCCATTGCCCCGGATCGACCTCCTGTTTGATCAGCTGACTGGTGCACGAGTATTTTCCAAGATTGATCTGAGGCTCGGCTACCATCAGATTAAGATCCGAGCCGAGGACATCCCGAAGACTGCTTTCTCCACTAGATACGGGCTCTACGAGTATACCGTGATGTCGTTCGGCCTCACGAACGCGCCGGCGTACTTCATGTACCTCATGAACTCCATCTTTATGGAGGAGCTAGATTCCTTTGTCGTCATCTTTATCGATGACATCCTCATTTATTCAGCCAATGAAGAAGAGCATGCCAGACATCTTCGCATTGTCCTCGGGCGACTCAGGGAGCATCGCCTGTATGCGAAGTTCAGCAAGTGCGAGTTCTGGCTGAGGGAAGTGTCATTCTTGGGACACGTCCTTTCTGAGCGAGGCGTGGCAGTTGACCCGAGCAAGGTACAGGATGTACTCAAATGGGAGCAGCCCAAGACTGTCACGGACATCCGCAGTTTTCTTGGGTAGGTATTATCGCCGTTTCATCCAGGACTTCTCAAAGATTGCGAAGCCGATGACTGAGCTGCTCAAGAAGGGGGTTGAATTCAGATGGTCAGCGGACTGTGAGAGTGCCTTCCAGACACTGAAGCAACGTCTGACTACGGCTCCTGTCCTCACCCAGCCAGATATCCACAGGCCTTTTGATGTGTATTGCGATGCGTCGGGCATTGGGCTCGGCTGTGTGCTTATGCAAGAGGGCCGAGTCGTTGCCTACGCATCTCGGCAGTTGAAGCATCATGAGGAGCACTACCCCACCCATGATTTGGAGCTTGCGGCGGTGGTGCATGCCCTCAAGATCTGGCGCCACTATCTCTCTGGGAATAAGTGCAATATTTATACCGATCATAAAGTCTCAAGTACATCTTCACTCAGGCAGATCTGAATATGAGGCGGCGGAGATGGCTTGAGCTGATCAAAGACTACATGCGGAGGTACACTACCACCGGGTAAGGCGAATGTGGTAGCCGACGCGCGTTGAGTCGCAAAGCTCAATGCAACTGCTTTACTCTCCAGTCCCCGAGTGTCTCTCTCTGTGCCAAATTCCAGAGACTCGGGTTGGAGATGGGCGAGCAGGGATTCATAGCTAATATCGAGTTGAGATCCACATTGCTCGATCAGGTTCGAGAGGCACAGACGCAGGATGGAGAGGTTGACCAAATCCGGGATAAGTTGAAATTGGGGCAAGCTGCTGAGTTTCGCCTGGATGATCAGGGAACCTTGTGGTTCGACGACCGCATAGTTGTCCCTGATGACCAGGAGTTGAAGCGAAGGATTCTCGATGAGGCACATAACTCCTTGCTTACCATCCACCCGGGCAGCAACAAGATGTATCAGGACCTGAGACGGCAGTTTTGGTGGGCTCGCATGAAGCGCGAAGTCGCTCGCTATGTGTCAGAGTGCGACGTCTGCAAGCGAGTGAAGGCCGAACACCTCAAGCCAGCCGGTACTCTTCAGCCTCTTCCTATTCCAGTTTGGAAGTGGGAGGATGTTACCATGGATTTCATTACCGGCCTGCCGATCACTTCCTCAGGCCATGACTCAATCTGGGTGATCGTCGATCGACTGACGAAGTCCGCACACTTTCTGGCTGTTCGGACCACGTATTCGACCAAGAGATATGCAGAGCTATATATCTCTCGGATCGTGTGTCTCCATGGAGTGCCGAAACGGATAGTGTCAGACTGAGGCTCTCAGTTTGTCTCTCGGTTCTGGAGAAGCCTGCATGAAGCTTTGGGCATGAAGTTGCTCCTGATTCAAGATACCACCCTCGGTGACGGTCAGACCGAGAGGGTCAATCAGATCCTCGAGGACATGTTGAGGGCTTGTATTTTGTCCTACGGGAAGAAGTGGGAAGAGTGTCTCCCGTACGCCGAGTTCACGTACAACAACAGCTACCAAACCAGTATCCAGATGTCTCCGTTCGAGGCACTTTATGGTCGCAGTTGTCGAGCGCCACGAATTGGTCGTAAAGTGGAGAACGCTCCTTGATTGGGCCTGAGTTGGTTATGGAGGCGGAAGACAGGTCGAGGACTATCCAGGAGAATCGAGGATAAGCGCGTCGCGACGTAAGAGTTACGCTGATCGCCGTAGGAGACCCTCTCCTTCGACATCGCGACTTCGTCTACCTGAAGGTTTCTCCTCTCTCCGTGGCACCCGTCGATTCGGAGTTAAAGGAAAGCCGCACCTCGCTACGTAGGGCCGTTCAAGATCCTTGGAAAGCGCGGCCAAGTAGCATATCAGCTAGTGCTTCCTCCTTCGCTCGGAATGGTTCACGACGTGTTTCACGTCTCCCAGCTGAAGAAGTGTGTTCGTACTCCCTTCGAGCAGATTGCAGTGGATGAACTCGAGGTTCAGCCTGAACCGGATCTGTCCTACCCAGAGCATCCAATTCGGGTTTTGGAAGAAGCGGAACGCAAGACTCGACGGAGAACTCTCAAGTTCTATAAAATTCGGTGGAGTAATCATTACTGAGGATGAGGCTACTTGGGAGCCCGAAGATCGTCTAAAGACCGAGTACCCTGATTTCTTCGATGCCATGTAAGTGCGAGCGTACAATTCCCAAGGTTTAGAGCATGTCCGTTAGGGTCCTAACCTGTGTATGCGTTTGTTCTGAATCTCGGGGCGAGATTCCCTTAAGGGGGGAGGATTTGTCAAGGCCCCAAGTTCCAAAGGTTCTGGGACATCCGGAGTATCCGGATCAGCATCCGGAGTGTCCGGATCCAACCCGAAATGTCCGGATAAATGTCCGGAGTATCCGGATTGGGCTGACCGAACACCCCAACCCGGAGTGTCCGGACCAAACGTCCGGAGTGTCCGGGTTAGTGTTACCGAAGACCCCAACCCGGAGTCTCCGGGTTAGCGTCTGGAGAGTCCGGTATTTGCGGGGGTTTAGTATAAAAGTCCCATTTCGTGGCTCCCCTCCATTCTTTCTCCTCCATGTTGTTTCCCCACTCCTTGGTGCTACTCCCCTCCACCCTAGCTTCACTTCGGTGAGCTTCCCACCGGCCGGTGACCCTCCGTGGCTCCTCCCCGGCGACTCCTCCATCCCCGGGAACTTCTCCTCACGCCGACTTCTCCTTCCTCCACCCGGCATTGTTCTCCTCCATCATCCTTGGAGGTAGGTCTTTCTCTTGGGGGTTGATTCGTGGGATTCTTGGGTTCTAAGACTATCCATGGTGGGTTAGGGTTTAGGTTTGGATTGGGAGTTTGGATTTGGATCTTGAGCTCTAGGGTTTTGGGTGTAGTGATTCTAGGGCTGGTTGGGGCTTGGAGTAAATGAATGTGGGTACTAGTGAGGTAGATCGGGTAGTGGAAATGCCGGTCCGATGGTCGTTTGGAGTTGGCTAGTGATTTCATAGATTAGTGTCATTCCTCGTGGAGTTGGGTTAGCTATAAGCTTCTCCGGCCTCGCCGCGTGTAGGAATGTCATAGATCGGGTCCCCGCGGTGCCATGGGACTTGGCGGCACCTCGATCCGTCGAGTTATTGGGTAAAACTCGCCAGGTCCGGAGTGTCCGCCCTAGGCCGGAGTATCCGGACACAAGGTCCGGAGTATCCGGGTTATCCGGACTGTCCGGATCAAATAACCGGACTGTCCGGGTTAGGCTATTCTGTCCGGTTTCGTTAACCTGTTCGGTCGCGTTGTTTCGTCGGAGTTTTTCCTTTGGTGTTCATTTCATTTGCATGGCGTACATCTCATTATGCATTGTACTCGTGTAGAGAGCGATCCCGCGGGGACTGACGCCGCGGTGACCGAGGGTGTGACCGGAGAGCCAGTTACTGCCGACCTACAAGCAGAAGAACAAGGCAAGCACCTAAGCATATTCAACCTTTATGTAAATGTATTTTTGTGAATAAACTGCTACATGATTGGTTAAGTGATGCATTAGGAATTTAATTGAGGGATAGGTCTAGATCCCATTTGCTGCACATACACCTGTTGGTAATTGTTAAACACCTCCTTTGGAGCTAGGCTATGGGTAATATATTTGAACCATGCTTAGAAATGCTTAGATGTCGGGTTTGGGCCAAGTGACGGAGGGTTCCGTCACTTGCGGTTATTATTACTACCCACCTACTACTTTATGTTGGCTTGGATTTGGGAAAGGTTTTGAAAGAAATGAATTGTGGACCGGGCGGGGAGTTGGTTCATTTGGGTATGGAGACTCAAATGTGTAGCCCCGTCTGTGTCAGTTAAGGACCGATCCGTAAGTGGAATAAGATTGAGCACACCCCGATTGGTCGCATGGCCGATTATGGTACGGTAAGCCACTCTTTCTCTCATACGGAATCGATGGACCGTAACTTCCTGTGGTTGGACGTGGTTGAGGGCGAGGCTTAGGCCGACTCTCGAGCGCCAAGCCGGGCTTGGGGCTGCTCGAGGGGGTGCTAGGTTTTCGGGCCACAGGAGGACGCTTCAGCGATTGGGTATGATTGGGAGGGGGTTGACACTAGGCCCTTGTGGTAAGTGTCGTGCGATCAATGCTTCCCTGCAGGGTTAATTAAGCGATTCGAATTGCCGCGCTCTCGGATATGAGCATGCTTGATCCGAACTTCTTCTGCGTAGTAAACAACTTGAACATGTGGTTCGCCGTTGGGCTTGAGCTAAATTTTGATATGAGATGACTTGCTTTACATTCTGTTAATTACAATATCCTGCTAGAAGTAGGTGCTGTTACAACTGCTAACCATATTGAGAAAAACTTGAGCATGTGACAAAAATTGAAACAAAGTTAAGCATTTCCGCACTTTTAACCTAAGCCTGTTTACCTTGCTACCGACAAATGCATCTCCTTTGGAGTCGGTCATATATGGACCCCGGGTAAGTCTTGCGAGTACCTTTTGTACTCATGCTTCTGCTTTGTGGTTTTCAGGTGAGGATCAGGTGGGCGGATGCGAGTTCTGCCCGTCGCTTGCCTCGGTGACCAAGGGCACCGAGTAGAGGCTTAGCACGTCGTTATCATACCGGGAGTGTTCAGGGGCAGAACACTTCCGGAGATGTCTTATTTTGCTTAATATGGTGGTTGACCTTTTGTTGTATAGATAGATGCGATTCGATGGGCTTTTGGATTTGAAAAATGGATGGTCGTGTGTATGTCGGGCTCCGTACGCGTTTTCTTTGACTGTTGATGCTATTGTGGTGCTGTGGTTGTCGCTTTTACTTTCCATATATATATTGAACTGTGTTTCCTTGTCTGTTGAGTGGATGTCCGTATATTCTAGGGAGGTCATGCCGAAATTTTCTGGTTTTTGATGGCTTGGTTGATTTTCGGGTTTTGGCTAGTCGTAGGGCTTTGTGGGTTGTTTTCCGTTTGGTTGGTGGTTTGTCGGGTTCGTCTTTGTGCCGTGTGTTTCCGCTTGCGTGTGGTTTGGAAGGTTTCGGGTTCGTTGCCCCCTTTGTGCAAATTGAATTGATAATGGCATTGGAAACCGGTATGTGGGGATCCTGGGCGTGTTTCGGGTCGCATACCGGGGGAATACCGGGATGGTTGTCGAATTGTTAGGATGTTTCTTGGAGTTGTCTCGATTGGGCTTGGGTGTTAGCACTGAGATCACCTTCGGTGATTCGTTGCTAGGATCCAAACCCGATGGGAGTGACTGTTCATCCAACAACTCGAGGACGATCTGGGCGGCTCCCCACATCCTGCCTGCGGCTCTCTTCCTTTTTTGCAGTAGGAGCCCGTACAGGAGCTGCAGTTTGATCAGCAGCACACCTTCGACCATGCATCTAAAAAAATAATAATTCAATTGTTAAATATAAAACAATTGATTTGTTATTTACCAAATGTACTATTTGGTACATACCTTGATGCATTCATTAATGAACTCATCACTCTGACCAATCAAACTAGCTAGTTGCTTGTCCAGCGTAGTTTTACTGTACCTATCCGAAGTAATGCACAAGAATTACGCAAACTTGCCCACAGGCTTCCTTGTCAGTCAAGTCTGAAGCACAGAAAAATATATATCAAATTTCTTTATCAAATAAAGAGAAAAACAAGGGCAGAGTTAAAAAAATTATTACCTCCAGGTTCGTGCTTGGTCAAATCCTGGTCGCTCTCAATCTACCAGGGAAATCTGCACCGTCTTTTCAGATTGCTTAACTTATGGAACAAAAAATTATAAACAATTTTATGTCACGGAGGTTCTCCTTCCACCAAATTGAAGATATTATCAATAATTATGCTTTCTTCATTGGTAAGAACTAAAGAGTCCCTCTCAAGTTTTTCTTTTACCTTCAACCATGAAGGAACAGATTTACCAGAGAACCGAAGGTGACTACCGCCTGGGATCTTAATAAAACCTCCTTCCAGTAGTCTTACCGTGCATCCTTGATGGGAAGCAAGGGATACATGAGACTAGGGGTGAAAACGGATCGGATACGGACGGATAATGGCTCTACCATATTTGTTTTCATATTTTTTCTCCAATTCGGATACGAATACGGATAGTCCGGATATGAATACGAATACGGATAATATCAAATACAGATACGGATCGAATACGAATCGAATTGGATACGGTTACGAATATTTATCGGAACATGATAATCCCTTAGATTGTACATAAAAAATCAACGAAAACACATAACTAGTTGATTTGATTAAAACATTATTGAAAATTGAATAAATATAAGCATTTTTATTCACTTAGACAATAGTTAGATACCATGTTGCAAACAAAATTATGTAAGACTTAGTTCATCACGTACATACGATTAATTCATCATACATATAGATCAAAACACAAAATAAAGGTGATCCTTACTCAGAGATACAAATGGAAACAAATATAGAACACACAAAAAGTTTGATAATACTTAATTACCATATCTCTAGAAAACATATATAACACTTACATTTAATGACCCCAAGATTTGTATTATTTGTTAAATTATGTTTAAAATAATAAATTATGTATTTTATGAGTTTTTATGCAATTTAGCTACTTATTTAAAATATTTTCCTATTAAAGACAACAATTTTTGAATTTTTAGAAAATTTAAAATATCATAAAATTTTAAAAATAATTTTTTTAAAAACTATAGACTATGTTAGGAATTTTATCAAAAAATTTGATAATTTTTGGAGCTAGTTTGCTAATTTTAATAATTGAAACTTGATTTATGGATTAATTAAATTAGAAAATAAGTTAAATTTTAGTAACCTTTCTTGGCCAAAAGAGTAGCTTGGCACAACCCACATGTATATCCAGATATCCGATCCATCACTATCCGGATTATCCGAATCCGTATCTGTATCCATACCCGACGGATAGTGAGCTACCGAATCCGTATCCGTATCTGACAAAAAATATCCGTATCCGTATCCGATCCGATACTATCCGACAAATATCCGATCCGACCGAATCCGTATCTGAAAATTATCCGAATCGGTCGAAAACTATCCGATCCGTTTTCATCCCTACATGAGACCGATTTGAAGCTCGAAGTAAACACTCCCAAAAACTTCGGGAGTTTTATTATTCCTAGTAAATTGATAAAAGTAACGAAAAATATGAACTGAGGAAGGAATACCCAAAAAGGCCTCACAAAAATGCGAGAAAACACTCAAAATCAAAACATAGTTGGGAGAAGATGATGGAGCTCGATCTTGTAATGATCAAGCACATCAGCCGAAAATTCGCTCTTAGGGAGACGAAGCCCTAACCTAACAAAAGCAGCAAAAAGAACAATCTACCCCTCTTTTGGAACGGGTTTAGTGTCTTCTCCACTGGGATCCCATCGCAGTATTTTGAGAGGAGGGATCAAAGCTTCATATGCAAGTTCTTGAATCTTTGCCTCCGTAAGGATCAATTTCTCCATTGCAAAGGAAAGGAGAAAAGAACTCAAAAGATGAAAAGCTTTGAACTTTCTTCTAATTCTTAAGACATTTCACCTCCATTCTTGATCAAATTTTCTCAAAAAAAGAAAAAAAGAACACGGAAGATGAAAACCCTCAAGAACTAAGAAGAAAGAAAGTAGAAAAGACAAGCGCTTTAGGGAGGTCTCATCCCCCAATTTATAACTTTTTGCCATCGCTTCGGTTACCGAGGAAATCAGAAAGATTTCCTCGAGACGCGACCAGCAGCATGATTAGCGCGATATCCCAAACGTCTTGGAAGTTGAAAAGCCTTAAGAGGATATACGTATTCTCTCAAGACTTAGGGGCTAGCTAACAATGATTTCCTGAAGCCCATTAATGGTTACAGCTTTTGAGAAGTTAGTCATAAATGTTGCCCATGTAACGAAGAGACATATTAAATGTTTCGGTCAAAGTAACTGTTGACCACATAAATGACTACCCGACCTAAATTGAGTTGGACAAAAGCTAAGCGTTACTAGGTTGGCAATGGCTTGACCTGAAAACCTTTCTAGGTTGGGATATGACATCTTTTACCATGCCGACCTAGATATAAATCAACCTGACTAGGCTTTGGTCAAGGAAAAATTCTCTGTGCAAGGATAATGTACAGAAGAAGCTCCCTCCGATAGATACAGACAGCCGCTTTGAAGTTACTCCCTGCGAAGAGGCGCCTCTCTGATGAAAAGCCACCTTTTTGATGAGAAGACATCTTTTGACCAAGTGACGCCTTCTAACGAGAAGACATCTCCAAAGACGACAATTGGCACCCTTTAGTGTTATAAATAGGCTTCTTCCACCAAGGGCAAAGGACATCTTGAGCAATATATGTTCAAATATATTGACACTTTCATTTGTGATAGACATCTTCTACAACTATACTTTGTAAAGAGCAGAGTAATACAATTTCCATCCATTCAACTTTTCTTTCAGTGTCACTTCCAAAGATAGGCAACCCAAATCATAATCATAAGCTTGTTCTAGGGACCCCTAGGACCTAAACATTGATATGCATGACATAGATTGACAATGGACCATAATATAGCATGAAGCGGTGCCGCCACTGTGAGGGAAGAATAACACTTAGCTTAAGGGGTAGGAGAAGAGGCATAAAGGTGGCCCTTGACTCTCTTTTCTTCTCCTACCACTCTCGCACCACCTTCCCTTGCAATCATAAGGAGACCACCAATTAGAAACTTATCGCCCTTACTATTTACCTTAATCAAGCAAAAAATGGAAGCTTGATGACTACACATAATCCAAGCTTAACTTAGAATAATCCAAAAACATAAACATAATGTTGTAATCAGGAAGATATCAAAGAGCAATAACAACATAATTCTATCCTCATATTCTATTCCAGTTCACTAATGATAGTCATGCAATCCACTTTGTTGTGAGTAACATCCCATTTATAAATTCTTAAGGAAAATAATGCAAAGAATTTAGCACACTACTCAATCTAGGATTTTATGCGCTGATTCTTGTACACTAATCCTTGAGGACACATACCACAAATACAAATGAGGGTGAAGCTAATCCCATTAATTGGATGAGCAAAATTTGCACCATGAAATTGGCCATGCCAATGCACATAAATTACTCCCAACTACATACACACATATCTTTGATGATCACAACATGGAAGGATTTAAAACACTGAAGCAAGCAAGTTTAATCATCAAGGGTAAACACTTCGGTATTGCATCACCCACAAATTCAAACATGTATCATTCCAGATCCGTAAAGGAGTTTTGCATGCATGTGTAATAGATGTAGAAACTCATGGTTATTGGGCGCCAAATATAACTCAGGAAAAGGGGACCGAGAAGAGAGTGAGAAGACTTTGCTTAGGAAAAAGGGGGAGGGGGCATCTATGGTCGAGCCGTGGCTGGGAGGCCAGCGCTAATGAGGATCGAAGCCCGGCTGCAATCACCTAGGGGGAAACCTAGAAAAAAAGAGAAGAGAAGGGATGAGTAGAGGGAGGGTGAAGAAGAGGGAGGTGGGGGTCACCTTGCTCGTGAACGACCGAGAGAGCTGACAGCGTTGGTGAAGAAGGCCGAGCACTGGTGCTAGGAGGGGATGAGCGTGGTGGCGCCAGATCGGGGGAGGAGGTCGCTGAGGAGATCGCCAAGAGGGAGGTCACAGAGGAGGACAACGGGGGCCTAGGGTTTGGGGGAGGCAAAACACGCTAAGTGCTAAGATCTGTGCGAGTAACCTCGGCATGTTTATATAGGTCTCGTATCACAGACGGATTGTAGCTAGAACCATCTGTGATAATCATATATCACAGACAATTTTATTTTAAAGCCGTCTGTGATATCTACAGGAGTCATCACAGATGATTTTATACTAAAACCGTCTATGATATTGATGTATATCATAGATGGTTTCTAAATAGAACCGCCTGTGATGTTGTCACTGACAGTTGCACTATAGAATCATTGTCTGTGATGAGGTGTCTAATATAAACCATTTTGTAGTAGTGACGGGCACAGATCTATGTTCATACTTGAACCCGTTGGGTACTTGAAATCAAATGGATACCCATGGGTAGTTCAGAACATACACTGACATAAAGGTTGCATCTTATGCTGAATTTTGTAATCATGAATGCAATTGCTATTAAGGCCATGTAGGCCTAATTAACAAAGCTTACTCAAATTCTAGAGTCCATATTGTTGTCCTTTTGAGTAACCAAATCAAATGTGTTTTGCCCTAAGGATTCTAAGTACCATGCAACCACTTTATCTTGTGTTTTCGTTGTAGTTAGCTTCACATCAAAGATAGATTAAGATGTCATCACATGTAATACATTATTTTAGGGAGCGTGCACTAGCCCATTAGTTCACACGGCTAGAATCCAATAACTAAGAATTCATAAAATATCAACTATTCCCCATTGGTTCATTCATCTAGAACACAAGATTTTGACCTCTTCCACCATCACTAAGCACAAAGCGTTAACTATCCTCAAATCTTCTAAAAAAAATTCATTTCCTAGGTCGGATGCATCGTTACCTTCGGGCTTAGACAACCAAATGGGAGCGAAGGTCGGATCGCCGGAGGGCGTGCTTTGGGGCGGCACAAAAGTGGGGGCCACGAGGGGAGCTACGGTGGCCGGCGGGAATCGGGAGCTGACTGTTTGACCTGGTGGCTCATCAGTCGTCTTGTGGCCACCGAGCACCTGGTCCTGGTAGGAGCCGAACGGAGTACCGACCAAGGCGAAGGGAGGCGAGCTAGCGAGTGGATCAGGAATTTGGGAGGCGGTGGCCGAGGGCGGCTAGGCCGGAGTTTGGCGAGGGAGGGGCGCAGGATGGCCAGATAGGAGGGAGGAGGTGATCAGGCGAGTGGATCGGGAATTTGGGGGGGGGGATTACGGCTAGCCGGCTAGGATCCCTAATTGTGCAATGACTCAATGGGGAATGAGGTCTCAGGTCCGTGAGGAGGGAGGAGTGACCGAGTGACCGTATGACCAAGTAAGCAGTGGACCTGAGTCATGGAGGGCTAGAGGAAGTATGGAAGAACTGAGTTGGTATCTCTGAAAAGTGAGATCCACATATCATAGGATACCCATTGGATACTCATGAGTATAAATTGGCACCCATACTCATCCTATGACCTTATTGGGTATTCAAACCTGAAAACACGTGGGTCTAAAGTGTTACCCATGCTCATCCTTATCGGATTGTGTACTTGCTGATACTCGAACTTATGGGTAAAACTGCCATCTCTACTGAATCCACTAATTAGTTGGGCATTTTTTGTTGTTGGTACGGTAGTAACAAGAGGTTAATAAATGAAAACTAAAAAAAGTATGTCGTCAAATGACGTTTCTTTTCAAAGCAATGCAAATGGCATTGATATCTCTGTTTGTTTTAGTTCAATTCAGGGAATTTGGGTGCGTTTGGGTATGTGCATAACATGAAGAATTTTTTTATTGCCCGTCGAGACTAGCTTAATCACTACCATTACTGCTAATGATCTTGTGTTCGTCGAGCGGTGAGAAGGGTCATAGAACCGCGCTGTTGACAGCTACAGCTGGGTGTCGTGCTGTGTTGGCCGGATCTGTCGTGTTTTTTGCTTGAACTGTGCCGGACCCGCGATGGCTTATCGTGCCGTGTCATGTCGGCCTAGCTCACCGTCGGCGAGACCAAGCACGGCTCATTTGCGCTTCGTGCCTATTTCGTACCGTGTTGGTTCAGGTCTGACCCATTTGCACTATTACGGAGAGAGAGAAAAGAGACTAGAGACACACGGGGCTAAAACGATTAACACAAATATTAGAGGAAAATGAACTAAATTTTATGAGAGGTGATTCTATGCTTTCCCTCTTAATACAAGTTGCACAAATCTTGAAGCAAATGAAGGGGTAAGTAATCCTCATCAACTCTTCATTCATGCTTTAATATTTGCGCAACTTTAAAAAGGAAGAGCATAGAAGCACCTCTCAAACTTTATTTATTTTTGAATCTCTCTTGCCTGTTTCTCTCGATCTCTCTCTCCTCTCTCGGCCGTATATTTCAATCTCTCTCCCATCTTTTCCAGCTTATGAATAGCATTGGAGCCAAGATCAAAAGTGTAATCCCATTATTCATATATAGCAAACTGACAACTTGTGGAGCACAGAAATAAAACACATCACTACTACAAAACTGCCTATTTTAATCACATAAGAGACTAATCACATCAACAGAATGTCAAGCATAAACACAATGCTCGAAGATGCTCTGAATCAACAATATCTGCCAACTTTTAGGTCTTAATCCATGACTTCGTGCCCTTCCGTGCCATGCTCGGGCCCGACCCAAACGACCGTGTCGGACCGTGCTGCTCATCGTACCTGGTTCTCGAATCCGGTATGACTCGTGCTATAGTCGCATGTCAGTCTAGCATGGTACTGAGTTGTGCTATGCTGGGCTTCAGACCAAGCCATCCCACTGTGCCTCAAGTCGACCTAAAGAGCTTGTTCCGAGTGTCCACCTCTATCGACAGCTAAGGGAGAGTCTAGACTGAGAAATCTCCCGTGGAAGATGTCACTGCTAGCGTGGAAAACGGAAAGTTTGCAGATGAGATTGTCAGTGTACAAACCCACCGTTTCCGCTTTTGCTTCTATTGCTCGATCAAGCCGGACATTTCAACTAGTTGTACATGATCTAACAAAAATAAATAGTTGGATGGATCTGTCTCGGTCTGAAATGAAGAGGACGAAAAAGACGCCACCAATGCATACAGAAGCCTGCCTAGGCCGGATCGCAGTAGTGGAGGACTGGAGGCTTATCTATCCGGTCACGCCAGCTCATGGCACAGGCCACTTGTTTGACAACAAAACGTACGTGCCTCGGAAATATCTCGTTAATTCGATCCCCCCGGCCTTCAGAAAAGAAAAGTCTCGATTTGTTTTGGAATACCTACCAAGCTAGATCACTTCGTCGTCGCTTCAAAAGATCATCGATGTTGAGATTTTAGGCTCTGTTTGGAAGAAATTTTACTGTTCCTGCAGAGGATGAAGTGATTCCTGTTAAATAACAGGAATTTTACAGTGTATAATGGTGAGTGGTAGAAATAAGATTTATTTATTGGTTTGTTAAAAGCATTCTTACTACTGTGTTATTGGAGAAATAACTTAACTCTTATAGCGGAAGAGATTGCCACGACCTGGTTGCACCATGTTAGCTCCCTTTGCAAAAAGAACCTCGCATTTATCCATAATTACATATAAACCCCTATTGGTGAGAGCCGTTGATATTGCTGGTGGATGCCGATCCACACGGCCCTAAGCCCAGACCATTTCAAAGCCACGAAATTGAGCTTATAAATAAATACTAGGTAATCTAATCTATGGAATAAAAAAGAATGAAAGATTCAAATTAAACTTAGTATATCGTATTGACTTTCTAACATGTCCTTAGCCGCAACGGGGCCTAACCTTCTCACCGCAGCATGAGAGTGGGAGCCACGACGAGCAGGGTTCAAAATCCCAGCGAAACTTCATCGAATTCTTGGATTTCGGCCCCTCCCAAGTTTCATAATCCTAGATCCTAGTGGAATATTTTTATTAAAAAAAATTCAAAATACTACAGTATTTTTGAAAATTTCATCAAAATCTTGGTTATTTTGACCGAAAGTCCTTATTTTTGGATCGATTTGTAGTGCTATTGGACCAGATTTGACACCAATTTTTTTTGGTGAGAATTATAATACCATTTATAAGGAATACATGAAAAGAGTTTGCAGTAAACACAACAAAAGGTTCGTGCGCCTCTACCTAGTGCCTAGCCATGCATATGACATTGCTATAGATAATACGTCACAAGTGGCACCTAGCTGCTAGATGGTAGTTGTTTTTAGGGATGGAACTGGTACGGATATTTTCCGACCGACCGACCGACCGAATTGATTTGGATGATGATTTGGATAGTTTCACAGATATCCAGTTGATTTCTCGGACAAGAATATGGATACAGATAATTTACATGGATACAGATACGGATATGGAACACTGATTATCCGATGGATACGGAATATCCGAGTTTTTGTTTGGATAATATCCGAATATGACATACGGATATTATCCGAATAACACGTTTCAGAATAACATATTAACAATTTAACATGTTTCCATTTGTTTGAGATTGGGAGTGCATTGGATGACAAGATATAATGTGTTCATGTGTGCTAGATGCTAATTTGGAGATATTTGGGTAAAGGTGGTACAGAAATTGGCAAGTGGCGTTTCAGGGTGGCTACTTAGGATTCAGAACCATATGCCAGCTGCAAATCATTTGGTTCAATTATTGCAATGGGGTACATTGTTACTCACAGAGTCACATGTATGACAAGCTAGGGATAAAAAGGCAAAAAAAAGATATACAAATATATTTCTTTTGGAATTTTGAATTTAAATTTGGACCGATTTTGGAAAAAAACTGAAATTGGATTTTAAAATATCCGACTAATATTATTCGTATCCATGTTGATTCCGATCCGTATTCGATCTGTATTCGTAACCGATATTATCCTGTATAATTCGTATTCAATTCTGTATTCGACACTATTCGTATTCGATTCTGTATTCGATAAAAAATACGGATACGGATATGAATAGAATGATATTCAACCGTATCCGATACGATCACATCCATAGTTGCTTTGGCTTAGCAGCTAGCACGCACGAGGTCTCGCATTTGAAAATGAGCGTTGGAATCCAACCGGCAACCTTCTGGCACCACAGGTCCACAGGATCGTGACGCACGATGACCAACTCGGCTAACTGAGTTCCTTGTCCCAGTGACAAGGTTTATATTTTTGTAGCATCATATGTCCATTTTATAAGTGCTTCGGTCCAAACGAAAGTTTGTTCTTTCTCGCCGAAACCTTTGTTTTCCTGGTCTAAAAAATCAAATTTGAAATTTATCTTTTAAATTTTATTCATGTTTTATCCAGGAGTAATAAGATTTCACTAAAATAAGATCCGAAAAGGAAAATTCAAAACTTAACGACGACGCCTTGGATCGGATCGGCGGAGGCAACTCAGGCAAGCTAGCGAGGATGGCAGGCAGATTCGTTGCGTACGTGCTGCGTGGCCGCGTCGCGATCTTCCGCGGCTAAAATGACCAAAACGCCCTCGGAAGCTTCCGTGCGGTTGCTGCTTTCCTGTGGGCGGCGGGCCCCGCCATCGGGGTCACCAGCTCACTTGGCTCCGGCCGCGCTGCCGTGCCCGTGCCGTCGATCCATCTGTGACCTCATGTGTGACGTCGCACGTTTCGGATGCTGAGGCCATTTCCAACGGAGAGTTTTGATACACGATTTCTGAACGTATCATATTTAAATGTTTGAGTTAATGAATGAAACAATTTCTCTCAATGCACAGTATCATTTTGCAATTTCATTGGTATGACATAACATTTAATTATCGGATGGTGTTGTGATCAAATGTGCTATATAAATTATGTAGCAACTTGCAATTATATCTAGCACACTATAATATAGCCACACGGGATACAGAAAAGGTGTGGAGATGAAACAAATCGCTCTCTCAGTGGGGTTTCATTCCAGTTTCAAAGTACTTGGTAACCGTGTACACTAGGTTTCATCCTCATGAAACTCAACTCTCTTCTTTCCTTATAAATTTATTGACATGTTATCATTTTTACCTATGTAGCATCTCATTTAACGAGAATGAAACTCCCATTGTGTTCCTTTTGTTGTTATTCCTAGAAACCTTAACTGCCTGTTTGGTTGCCCGCTTCGGTTCGGCCTGCCCCCGCGCGTGCATTGACCGGCCTCAAGCGCGTGATTGGTTGGCTGCATCCGCTCCCGCGGGCCTGGCTCCGCGCATGCAAAAGCGGCTGAAACGCTGCGTCGCGCTGGCCGCGTGGAAACGGAGCGCGAGGCCGTTTCCCATGAGCCAGGCTCGGGCGAAGCGGGCATCCAAACAGGCTATAAGGAGGATGTTGCTGATCGCTATTCACTGTCCCCTTAGGAAAAAATTAGAAAAATACGGCACGCAGTTGAGTAATTGACATCGTTAACATCCGACATGTACATGCTGCCACTAACGTTGCTTCGTCCTTTTGGTTTGTATGCTTCTAGCCCCGTCAAAGGGTATAGTCATCAATACTGGTCGGTATACTCAGTATGTATTATTTTGATATCTAAATCGATATAAAATAGATATATGTATCATACCAGTCTTGATACCGATTATACCGATCCAATACCGGTCATACCGGTTTCGATACCAGTCATACCGGTTTCGATACCAGTCATACCGGTTGAATTGATAATATGATATATTGATCTATATGTTATATTTGATAGTACTACTATGTATTTAGAGTAATATTATAAGTAAACTTTGGTGTACATATAATTAAATATTTATATATTTATAAATATATATTATTATACTAAACCTGAAACGGTAAGTCGATATGAAAACGTACCAAGATAAAACCAATATAGCCTTCGTATGTTATTTACAAGGTTGCCAAATGGTCCAAGAGCTGCCCTGTGTTCCCTGGCTCCCTTGCCAAAGCTTAATTGATCTATTGGCGCATGCAAATTATAACAGTATAATAATATAGTTTAAGATCAAGGCTTGATGGTGTTGTGTTTGTAGACATGGGGATGACAGTCACATGGGCTGCTGCGTTTTCAAAGAAAAGGAAATGTGGGACTCTTTTCACGTGTGTCCTTATTTTGGAAAAGAAAACATTTCGATGCATCAACGCACAATCAGGGTTTCAGTTATCGTCGATAATCGTCGATTAACGCACGATTTTTGCAATATCGACGGCGGCCGAAATGCAATACCGAGCGGTAAACCGAAAAAATTCAAAAAAAAATTCAAAAAATTCAAAAATTCAAAAAAATTTATATGACGCAAATATCGCGATTATCGCCACATATCGAGCGATTATCGCTACATATCGAGCGATTATCGCTACAAAAGTCGACCGCACAAAAAAACTCAACATGGATGTCGATTTTCCACCGATAATCGTCGATTTTCCACCGATAATCGTCGATTTTCCACGTTTTTTGATTTTTTTTTTCAAAAAAATCGGATTTTTGAATTTATGCGATTTTTTGCGATTTTCGACCGATTTTCGGCTCGATTTTTGCGATTATCGAAAAACACTGTTCATGCGAAAATCGCATGTAACGATAACTGAAACCCTGCGCACAATTAGCTGGCTACATAAACATCAACAAGTACTAGTGAGAGTTGCAGGCTCCGCTGCGTCATGCGAAATTTGATCCAAGTTTTTATCTCTAAAAAAAGGCAGGAATATCCGAGCGTTTTTTTGTTCGCTTGGGTATTTCTGAGAAAAAATACGCTAGGCAAGAACCGTCGACGAACCAGCGAAACAACGGCCCTTTTTGGGGGAAAAAAGAATAATACATGTTCCGAGAAATATTAGATCCCAAACTGCCAAAAAAAGCTATAGACGCCGAGTTTAACACCCTATGCGGTCAACAGGCAATAATACATGCATCAAAAAATATTAGATATCGAGCCGCAAAAGAAATCTTAGATGCCGAGCTTAACACCCTATGCGCTTATTTTCCCGTGAAAAATGTGGGAAAAAGGGAAAAAACGGAGAAACGACGGACGAAAAACGAATTTCCATTTTTTGGGGGGAAACGGCCAACGAAAACATTTTTTGAAATAGTAAAATGTAGTTATAATTTGCATAACTCGTACCGTAATGTCACAAGTTAAGCTTGTTTAGGCGAGAGTAGTACTAACTAGGATGGGTGAGGGTGGACCTCCTCGAAAATCTCTTTGTTTTGTGTTAAAACTACTAGAATATTAAATATAAATATTTATGGTGGTTTTTGCCTAAAACCATCACTGATAATAGTATCAGTGGCAGTTTTTCTTTAGAATCGCCACTGATAAAGCATTATCAATGGCGGTTTTTCTTTGGAACCACCACTGATAATCTTCGATTATCAGTGACGCTATATGAGTGACGGTTCGAAAAACCGCCACTGATGACAGTTACGAACCGCCACTGATGTGCATTTTTCTAGTAGTGCCATCCATTACTTGCTGTTAATTGCTACGATTTGAGGGTAGTTTACAATATGAGCAATCGATAGTTCGGTACTGTAAGCCAGCTGCTAGCATGTTGATGTCGATGAAGGCGTTTTCGTCCTCTGCGGTTGATCTTATATCTCTACTATTATAAAGCAGCAGTTGGTGGCAGTGGTGAGTTCTACCCATGTCATTAATTGCCCTGCTTAATTGCCCTACGCAAAAAAAGAAGCGTTGCTTTAATTAGCCAGCTTTCGCAAGAAACGAAGCGTTACAGATAGATGTTTGATCTTGTGAAATAATTTTTTATTTTTAAGTCTTTATTTTTCGTTATCAATTTTGTTTTTCGTAGCAATACACGGGCATGTAACTAGTTCTCTTCTTTGTTGTGTTGTTGCATCACTTTCTTTACAGTTGTAGAATCATGGTTACTGTGTAAAACAGGAAATGATGTTACGGAGATTATGTTGGATTATTTGGGCCAAGCCCATTTGATTGAGACAATAAATCCTAGAAAATCTCAAAGGCCCACCTCATGAGGAGCATGTGCACTAGCAATAGTACCACATTGCTAGCCTAAAGTGGTGAGCACTAGTTTAAATAGTGGAGTGTGCTACACCATGGTAGAACCATGTGGAGAAAGGGAGAAAGAATACACACGCGCGCGCTCGCCTCGCCTCGCCGGGCCGGGCCGGGCTCGGACGCACGCGAGGCGGGGCGGGCGTGGGCGTCGCGGCACTGCGTGAATGGTCCGCCGAATTCGGTCCAGGGCTTTGCGTGGCGCGACCTCCTTTGCGATTACTCTTTTGCTACTGAATCGCGGTTGTAGTATGAGATAAGGACACCGTAATGGATCCCGTAATGGACTCCGATCGTGGCACGTCCTCGAGTCGTGTTCGGTTACGGACGGTTACCCGGGCTCCGTTATATACTGCGGCGCTGTCATCGGGGAGAGATAGAGTTTTCTGCGCCCTAGCGTTTGCCAAGTTTCCTCGCTGCCGCCATCAAGTCTGCCCCGTCCGTCTGGCGTGCACCGGCTGAGCGGGCAAGCAGGTCTCCGAAACCGTCCGTCCTCGCGTTCTTGCACCGGGAGAGGACGAATCAGGTTTTTGGGAAGCGCTCGGCGCGACTGCTTCCACGTCACCGTCACGGCTCGTCTTCCTCGACATTCAGGAGCGGCTGCTAGGCATCGCGCTCGACTGCGGCGCGCTTCCATCCTCGGCACTTTGACGCTACAACGTCTCATCGCTCCATCTGCATTACCTAACGATGCGTTATAATGTCTCTACTGTTCATTTTCAACCTATTGATTGTGAGCACATTAGATGGATATATGTGTAGTCTTCTAGCATATGCGTCTATGGTATGCTCCTGTTATTCGTTACCGATAATCAATCACATGTTGTTCATGATTTACTTTTGGATTAAATTAAACCTAAATGTGCCTTTATTTCTAACAATCCAAAAACCTGATTATAGGCGCTTAGGTTTATCAATGGCTGGCTTTGCCGAGGCAATCGAGGCGGAAAAATTCACCGTGTGCACTTCAAAAGATGGCGGACAAGGGTCACCTTGTGGCTTACTGACTATGAACGTGTTACGGGTGTCGAGCGGCAAACCGGAGGATATGGAACCAACTCACGAAAAGGATAAGGCATATCGGGATGCCAACACACTCTTTGTGGGAGCCGTTCTTAGTGTTCTTGCCGATCGTGCATGCGATGTGTATATGCACATTAAAGACGCCAAGGAAGCGTAGGATGCTCTGAATGCTAAGTTCGGTGCTTAGATCTTGTGATGAATCAGATATCATGGAGCAATATCATGACTACAAGATGGTGGATAACCGCTTACGTAGTTGAGCGAGGCTCATGAGATACGAGTTCTCGCCAGGAACTCGAACTTCTCAAAATCCAATTACAGCGAGTTTGTGGTCAGCATTATTGCCAAATTACCTCCTTCATGGAGGAATTTTGCCACATCTTCGAAACATAAGAGACAAGAGATTTACATTGAGAATCTGATTGCGTCTCTAGATGTTGAGGAGAAAGCTCGAGCTAAGGATGCACCTGTGAAAGGCGAGGGCGCCTAGCGCCAATGTGGTGCAACAGTTCTCACATGGCAAGAACAAAGGGAAAAATAAAGCCAAACAAACCACTAATTTCAAGAAGAAGAAGTCAATGAACAAAGATGAGAAGCCCTGCTTTGTTTGCGGTGAGATTGGACAGGCCAAACAAAGTGTCCAAATCGCAAGCGAGGAAGGGTGAGCAAGGGCCGAACTCAAAGTCATCAGCGTGACCATTGGCAATCGGAGGAGGAACTTCGGGTATGGTAACGCATCTATTGTTCTTTCAAGAAATCGGACCACCGATTGGTGGATTGATCCGGAGCTAATGTTCATGTGTGTCTTGATCTCTCTTTGTTCTCTTCTTACCAGGTCGTGCGGGATTGCTCCGTGTTGATGGGAAACAGCTCGAATGCTTCGTTTCTTGGTGTTGGCACGGTAGATCTGAAGTTTACTTCGGGAAAGATCGTGCAACTAAAGAACGTCTGACATGTCCCCTCAATAAATAAAAACACAGTCGGCTCCCTTCTATGTAGAGAAGGGTTCAAAGTGGTGTTTGAGTCTAATAAAGTAGTCGTGTCTAAGCATGGACTTTTTATTGGTAAAGGCTATGAATCGGAGGCTTGTTCCGTTTTCCCTATCTGATTTTTGCAATATAGTTGTGAACCATATTTGTGATATTTCCAATGGAGGTGAAGCCGATGTTTGGCACTCACGGTTATGTCATTTAAATTTTGGTTGTATGACTCGGCTCGCTAGTATGAATTTAATTCCAAAAATTCCCCTCATCCAAAGGTTCTAAGTGCCAAAGTTGTGTGCAATCAAAGCAACCTCGCAAACCTCACAAGGCGGCGGAGGAGAGAAACTTGGCACCATTAGAACTCATACATTCAGATCTTTGTGAGATGAATGGTGTGTTGACTAAAGGAGGAAAAAGATATTTCATGACTACGATTGATGATGCATCTAGATCTTGCTATGTTTATACATTTGAAAACTAAAGATGAGGCTTTAGACTACTTCAAAGTCTATAAGGCTGAAGTTGAAAATCAATTAGAAAGAAAAATCAAAAGGCTTAGGTCAAATCGTGGCGGTGAGTACTTCTCTACTGAGTTCGACTTATTCTGTAAGGAACATGGAATTATTCATGAGAGGACACCTCCCTATTCGCCCCAGTCTAATGGGGTTGCCGAAAGAAAGAACCGCACTCTAACTGATTTGGTAAATGCCATGTTGGACACTGCGGGTCTATCTAAGGAATGGTGGGGGGAGGCCCTGTTGACTTCTTGTCACGTTTTGAATAAAGTTCCTTCTAAGAATAAGGAGAAAACCCCATATGAAGAATGGGAAGGGAGAAAACCATCACTTTCATACTTGCGCACGTGGGGTTGCTTGGCGAAAGTCAATGTGCCCATAACTAAAAAGCGCAAACTTGGACCTAAGACAGTGGATTGTGTCTTTCTGGGATACGCTCATCGGAGCATTGCCTATAGATTTTTAGTAGTAAAATCTGAGGTATTGACATGATCGTTGGTACAATCATGGAATCCAGAGATGCCACCTTCTTTGAGGGCATATTTCCCATGAAAGATTTGCATAGCGTTTCTAGTCAAAACCCTGAGATAATTCCCGAACCTATTGCACAAACTGAGGATTACGAGCAGAATGCAGAGCAAAATCTGAGGAGGATGATGGTGAAGCTCCTAGGAGGAGCAAGAGACAAAGGATGGTTAAATCCTTTGGTAATGATTTCACTTGTGTACCTTGTGGATGATACTCCCACCTCTATTTGAAGCTTATGCATCTTCGATGCAGACTCTTTGGAAGGAAGCGGTCAGTAGTGAGATGGATTCTATTACATCTAACTTGGAACTTGGGAGCTCACAGAAGCGCCTTATAGGTTGCAAACCTGTGAATTTGTAAGTGGGTGTTCAAAAGAAACTAAGGCCTGATGGTGCTATTGAAAAGTACAAGGCTAGACTTGTGGCTAAGGGTTATACGCAAAAGGAAGGAGAGGATTATTTTGATACTTATTCACCTTGCTAGGATCACAACCATCAGGGTACTTTTATCCTTGGCTGCCTCTCATGGTCTCATTGTCCATCAAATGGACGTGAAGACAGCTTTTCTTAATGGAGAGCTAGATGAGGAGATCTACATGGATCGACCAGATGGATTTGTGCTACCAGGACATGAGAGCAAGGTGTGTAAGTTCTTGAAATCTCTTTATGGCCTTAAACAAGCACCTAAACAATGGCATGAGAAGTTCGATAGAACATTGACACAAAGTGGCTTATGTAAAGCCGAGCAAGTGTGTGTATTATCGCCATGGTGGGGGTGAGGAGTTATTCTGTGCCTATATGTGGATGACATTTTGATCTTTGGAACAAACCTTGATGTGATCAATGAGGTCAAGTCTTTCTGTCTGGAAATTTTGATATGAAAGATCTCGGAGAGGCCGACGTGATCTTGAACATCAAGTTAGTCAAAAGTGAGGATGGGATTAGTCTTTCTCAATCCCATTATGTGGAAAAGGTTTTGAGTCGGTTTGGCTATTCAGATAGCAAGCCTTCTCCAACACCTTATGATCCAAGTGTGATTCTTCGGAAAAAACAAGAGAATTGCTAGAGATCAAATGAAATACTCTCAGATCATTGGATCTCTCATGTACTTGGCTAGCGCTACAAGGCTCGATATCTCATTTCTTTGTAAGCAAATTGAGCGATTTACTTCTAACAGGAGATGATCATTGGCGTGCACTCGAAAGAGTTATGCGTTACTTGGTGGGTCTGATGAAATTATGGAATACACTATCTGGGTACCCTTCGGTACTAGAGGGTTATAGTGATTCAAATTGGATCTCGATCTTTGATGAGATTAAGGCCACCGGTGGATATGTGTTTACACTTGGTGGGGGCGCTGTCGTGGAGGTCTTGCAAGCAGACTATTTTGACACGGTCAACCATGGAGGCAGAATTGATCGCATTGGATACGACCACTGTTGAGGCGAGAATGGCTACGTGAACTCTTGATGGATCTTAGGTGGTTGAAAAACCAATCAAGCCATTCTTATGAATTGTGACAATCAAGCGATTATTGTTAAAGTGAAGCAGTTCTAAAGATAACTTGAAATCCTCAAGACATGTGAAAAGACGTTTGAAGTCCAGGAAATTGAAAAACTCGGAGTGATAGCATTGGATTATATCCAGGCGGCTAAAAACACAGCGAGATCCCTTCACTAAAGGGCTATCACGGAATGTGATAGATAACGCTTCAAAGGAACTAGGCATGAGACCCATGTGAGTTATACCATAGCGGTAACCCAACCTATGTGATCGGCGATCCCGTGAATTAGGACACAGGAAAAACAAGCTCTTTGGTTAAGCTGGAGGAGAGTAATTTTCTAACTAGTTCCAAGTGAAGATGCAATACTCTCAAAATCTGTATGGCGAGTTGGCTTTTGCCTTAATGTGTTCTGTTGGCTTTATTTAGCGAAGATGTCATCCTACAGAGCATCTTGAAAGAACACACCTATATGAGATTGACTGTTGAAAGTCATGATCTATGAGACTTGGGTAATCTCTAGTAAGCTCATGAAGAGACCATGGAGTACGACTTATATGCTCCACCCGAGGGGAAGCCTATTGGCGACCTAGTATCACTAAGGCTTTAAATGAAACTCGATCGCACAAAACTTGCAATTCAAGGCTTAGTCCATTGTTCAAGTTGTGGTGAGTGTAATTTGGAGTCCTAGGTGCAATTCAAGGCATAGTCCATTGTCACTGAAATCTTTGGTATATTAACGACTTTGGGAGCAGGCAAGGCTATCGGTGGGACTTTGAGATCTGGTGGGGATTGTTGGATTATTTGGGCCAAGCCCATTTGATTGAGACAATAAATCCTAGAAAATCTCAAAGGCCCACCTCATGAGGAGCATGTGCACTAGCAATAGTACCACATTGCTAGCCTAAAGTGGTGAGCACTAGTTTAAATAGTGGAGTGTGCTACACCATGGTAAAATCATGTGGAGAAAGGGAGAAAAGAATACACCTGCGCTCGCCTCGCCTCGCCCAGGGCGAGGCCTGAACTCGAGCCTGGCGAGGGCGGGCGAAGCGGCGTGGCGTCTTGACACTGCGTGAATGGTCCGCCGAATTCCGGTCCAGGGCTTTGCGTAGGCGCAGCCTCCTTTTGCAGATTACTCTTTTGCTACTCGGAATCGCGGTTGTAGTATGAGATAAGGACACCGTAACAGATCCCGTAATGGACTCCGATCGTGGCACGTCCTCGAGTCGTGTTCGGTTACGGACTGTTACCAGGGCTCCTTTATATACTGCGTCGCCGTCATCTGGGAGAGATAGAGTTTTCTGCGCCCTAGCGTTTTGCCAGTTTCCCTCGCTGCGCCGCCATCAAGTCTGCCCCGTCCGTCTGGCGTGCACCGTGAGCGAACAGCGAGTCTCGAAACCGTCGTCCTCGCGTTCTTGCACCGGGAGAGGGCGAATCAGGTTTTTGGAAGCGCTCGGCGCGGCCCTTCCACGTCACCGTCACGGCTCGTCTTCCTCGACATTCGAGGCGGTGCTAGGCATCGCGCCGATCACAAGCGCGCGCTCCGCCCTGCGATCAGACGCGCTACAACGCTTCATCGCTCCATCGCATTACCTAACAAGACGTTACAATGTCTCTACTGTTCATTTTCAACCTATTGATTGTGAGCACATTAGATGGATATATGTGTAGTCTTCTAGCATATGCGTCTATGGTATGCTCCTGTTATTCGTTACCGATAATCAATCACATGTTGTTCATGATTTACTTTTGGATTAAATTAAACCTAAATGTGCCTTTATTTCTAACAGATTATAGTCATTAATTCAGAATGCTGCTCGAGCTCGGCAAGCTTCAACGAGCCAAGCTTGAATAGCACATGAGGCTCAGTAAATTTACGGATCACTTATTATTGTATATTAACTCTTATTAAGTTTACTTGAGCCGAGCACGAGTTTGAATTTTTCTTATTGTTGAAAATTATTGCATGTTGAATTATTAATTATTGCCGAGCTTACTCAAGCTTAGGCCAAGTTGAAATTACGCCCAAGTCCAGTCTCGAACGCCAACTCAGTCTTGCTCGAGCTTGGCTCCAACATTTACTGAGCTTGGTTTTGCTTGAGCTCGGCTCGTTTACAACCCGGTCCATACATTGAATTAGATTGTCTGTTTTTAGAATGGCTGATAACCATTTTGTTTTAGTTTTGTAGTATTCAATATATGTAATGAGTTACAAGAGAATGCGCTAAAGCTTTGTGACTTTTTTTCTTCAGAAAATATGTTAGTTTGATCCAGCAAACATGATATCAGCTAAAGCTGGAATGGACAATCCCTACGTCGACCGCTACACTGGACCAGTTCTAGTTCTGTAAAATGATGAGCGCAACAATCTCGTGCCATATAAAAAATCCTTGTGCAAGAAGCTTGTGAAAATTGTTGTATTCGGTGATTTTTTTTTTACTTCTCTGATGTCTGAACAATAGAAGCTAGGTGATTACGCGATTGCTGCTGAATTGTGTTGGCTCATTGTTATTTTTTTGACTCCCTGTAACATTAGTGCACTAATGTATCAGTTCAATTAGCATTGCCATTTTCCATTTTTACGAAAAAAAAACATTAATATGTATTGCCGTGTAACATTCCAAATTTGGAGTTTTTGAAAAATTTTGAAACAAAAAAGAACCATTTGAATTTTATCGAATTAATTCCAGCTTAGATTGAATTTTTAATCAACTAAAAGATTTTATTATTTTTTCTGTGCATCAAATAAGAGAATTTCTGTAAATTTTTCTGTAAATTTTGTGATTTTTCCGAGTTTATTTGCTATTTATTTGCATTTATTTGAATTTCTGCTAATTTGTTAAATCGAAAAATGGTTTTAAACTCCTTTTTGCCCTCTGGCCGAATCCTCTCCTCGGCCCAACTCCCGCAGCCCACCTCCAGGCCCAGCCGCGCATGCCCGGCCCAGTGCCTTGGGCAAACCCTAACCCTAGCCATCCTCGGCTTTTGGGTCGAGCACGCCTCCCCAGGCCTTTAAAAGCCGCCGCCGACTCCGGATTCGAGTTCGCCTCTCCGCGCCACGCCCGCCACTCTCTTTCTCCTCGCCCAACCAACCGTATCCCGTCCGTGCGAGCTCGCCAAAGTGCCGCAACGCCCGAAGCTCCTTCTTCTCTGTCGATCTCCGCCACCAGACCGTCTCCGGCCATGCCGTTTGCTTCCTTGGGTGCGTGGTGCCTTCCTCTTCCGATTCCACAAAATCCCGTGCCCGATCCGGCTGTATTTCACCGTCGGCTACGCCGTCTTCTTCGGCTCCGGTGAGACCGGGCCGCCGTTGCGCCACTGCCGCTCTGCCAAGCCGGCTGCCGTCCGATCACGTGCGGTTAGCCTGGATCAAGCCACGTCACCGCCAACCGTGGCCATGGATCTCCACCGTTCGATCCGGCCCAGCCATTGGATTCACGCCACCTCACCGCCCCGCGTCAACCCTGCCCAATCAGCGCCGCATCAGCGCTATGTGGTTTCCACGTCAACCCTAAGCCGCCGCGTGGTCGCCACGTCATCGTGACGTGCCACTTCAGCTTGAACCCTCCTCGGTGCACCCGGTTCATGGTGGACCAAGCCTATGACACCAGGGTCCCACGTGTCAGCCTATTTTCTTTTTCTTTTCTCATTTTCCAGTAAATACCAAAAAGCCCACCCAATCATATCTTGCCACGTGTCCTTTCTCTCTCCCTTTTTCTTTTTCTTGAATTTTCCAGTAAATACCAAAAAGCCCACCCACACAAGCCTTGATCAATCCTGCTTGTCTGATCACTTCCACTTGGTATTGTGGCTTCTCAAAATCTCCGAGAGTCTGTAGCATACGCCAAAGTTCTGCGGCGTGACCAACCTCCAGATCGACGTAGTTGAACTCTCCCTCCATCTGTCACAAGAGTGCTCACGTAAGAACTCGAAATTTTTAGATCGTGACAAGGTAAGGAAAAATTCAGCAAGAGACAAGAAAAGAGAGAATGGGATAAGTTGAGATGTCGTTTCTTATCTTGACAAATTTTTATTCTTTTTAGAAAATAGGTTTTATCCTCACTACGACCATTCTAGCTAGGGTTGAGCCTACGGTCAGTATGGCTCTGATACCACCTCTGTCGGGACCCCGAATTTGCAAATCCGGACCCTCTGTGTATTCAGCACTAGTCCAGGAACGCGCTAGTGCACACAGTCTTAACATCGGTAAATATCACAATCATACCACTCGATACTAATAAAGTACTTTAATTAAATAGTCAAACTGGTTACTCGACCTTATGGTCAAGTTACAAATGTACGCCTTGCAGGGCGAAACTTATTAAGAGAGAAATAATAGCAGCGGAAAATAAGATAACATCGTGGCGCCATCCAGTATACCACAGGCAACTGACTGGGCCCGCTCCCTAAGTAGACGGTTCCTCTTGGAGCTCCTCCTCCAAAGCTGGTGTAGTCCCCTCTTCAACTGGTGTTGTATTGTGGCAAGGGTGAGTACTTGGTACTCAGCAAGTCATGCACAGAATGCAGCTAATATACTACATGCATGGCTTAATACAAAGGAGTGGCTCAAGGTATTTTTGCGAAATGACATTTAACAAGTATCATAAGTAGATTCGAAAGCAGTAGAAACAAGTAAAGCATAGATAACTTTTCAAGGAGTTTAGTAAGCATCTTTCCCATTCTAATCCACGTTTCCATCAACATCATTATTAATCCAACCCAACCTTTCAAGTCCAAGTTATTTTCAAGAAAGTCTAACCCTTGATTTGTAATTCGGCGATGTCCAATACAGCGGACATGGCTATTCGAATAGATTGTACACTCTGCAGAGGTTATGCACTTTACTCACAAGATACAATCAAACACCACAAAGGCGAAGTTCGTAACAAAGTCTTTCGGAAACTTCTAACAGTACAAGTGGTCCACCCCGTTTATTGCACACAAACCCTAACTATAGAAAATGCGAAGTATAGGCCAATCAACTTTTAGATGGGTACCTGGCCTCGGCCCGATGCAGCTCCGTACAACTTACACAAAGGGTGTAGTTGACCTCCTGAGGTCCCACAGTGCGTTATTAGCAACTTGATCAACTAGGTCCGTCCATTCTGAGACATGTGGTTGCAAGATTGACACAGTTCAAAGGCTTGCAAGGTTAAGTCCTTAGGGTGACCAGGCAAGACTACCCGAAGAACCAAATCAACATCCCGAGCCACAAGCGGCCCACCTGATCATTCTTGCCACATGCCCCGGCCGAAAACTATTTATCAAACCCCAGTTGATTACCATGCACCACGTGCCATCAACATCACATGATACCTTTCCCAAAATAGGTTCAATATATCATTAAGTCAATATTAACATTTAATTGTCCAAAATCATGTCATGAGCACGCAGCAGGTCTAAGCAGTATACTACAACGATCTAATTTCCCATGTTGGCAATTTAATAATGTCCAACTAGTAAACCACAGCTAGGGTGACAAGGGTCATGGCACATACTTAAGTAATCAAGGTGTCATACAGCAATTTGGCATTTATCTAATTCCCCATATTTAAATAAAGTATTTTCTAATTGAACTAGCATGCAATAAGTTAAATCAAAATAGGTTTTAAAATAGGATCAACATGGTCAAAGCATAACTTGCCTTCAAAAAGTACTTGTTCTTGGTCTTGAGTTGGATCCTGAGTCAATACTTCTCCTTCGAATCCCTCCGGCACTTCAACGTCTACTCGTAAAGCGTGCAAATAGCAATACACGAATAAACAATAGGCAAAAAAGTGTCCAAACATCCAAATGAAATCCATAAACAGAGAGAACATAATTTTATGAATTTTTAGAAACTGGAATCGTCAAATTTGGAGTTTAAATGCAAAAGTTATAGCATTTTGAAGTTTAAATAATCAATTAAATAATATTACAGAGGAAAACTTTAGTCCAAAATTTAAATAAAATTCATAATTAGGTAGATCTCAATTTTATACAAATTTAGAAATTTGAATCACTCAAATCGGAGTTGAAACGCAAAAGTTATAAGCGTTTGAAGTTTGAAACAAAATCTGAAATCATTATTTCGAATTAATAAATCATTTTCTTTTTCGGAAATTAATTATTGCGTCAGCGAGGACACGTGGCAGCCTCTGATTGGGCGGTGGCGTCGGTAGGTCCATGGGCGTGGTCCATGGTTTGGCTTAGTCCACCGTGGACTCGGTCCGCGGCTCTCGTGTCGGCGACAGCGGTGGGTCCCCTCGGGTGGCGTCATTCTTGGCGTCGGCGGGCTCGGACCGCGATCTTGGCGGTGGGACCCAGCGTGGCGTCATTCTTTGGCGTCGGCGCCTTCTTGGGGCGGTGGCGACATGTGGGCCCGCCATGGCGTCGGCGTGGCGTCATGGTGCGATGTGGTGGGCGTGACACGCGGGCCCCGCGTGTCAGCGTCACACGCACGCGCGCGTGGACGGCGCTGACCGCGGCGGTCAGTCTCCCGCACACGTGGCTTGATCTCGGCCGTTGATTTGAAAATCAACGGCCCAGATTGGATCTGGACTCACGCGTTTGGGGTGAACGCGCGTTTGATCTGGACGGCGGATCTAGATCCAGCGGTCGAGATTGAATCTGGGATTTTGGGCGGGATCTCACCGTGAGATGGCGTGGCGTGATCTGGGGCGTTGGATCTGGATCGGACGGTGAGGAGCTCGAAAGTCTGGCGATAGCTCACGGCGGCCAGCTTGCGGGGTTGGGGGCAGCGACCACGGCAGCGGCGCCGGGCGTGCTCGGCGATGTGAGAGGTCTCCTCCGACGCGGCTTGACCTCCGGTTACGATCCGACCTCAACGCGGCGGAAGGCAGCGGAGGCAGCGGCAATCGGCGAAGAACTACGGCGAGCGCTACGGCAACTTCTGGCGGCGATTGCGGCTAGGCGGCGGCTCGGCGGCGTTGTCTAGGGCTACTGGTGCGCAATGAAGCGGGCTTCACGATGGCGGCGACGGCGCAATAAATAGGGGCCTCGGCTTCCGTGTATCGCGGAGACCGAGGTCGACAATGGCCGGCGAGTCCGACGGCGACTTCCGGATTGGGTGGCGTGGCGCGCCACGGCCGTTGGATCGAGATCCAATGGTGCGTGGAGTTTGGGTTCGGTCGGACTCGGCGAGCCGGTAGCTCGGTCGGGCTTGGGTCCGCGACATGGCTCAATCGTGGCCGTTGGATCAAGATCCAACGGTCACCTGAGTTTGGGCTCGGCCAGCGGGTTAATTTGGACCAACTGGCGCGTGTCGGACTCGAGTCTGACTCGGACTCGGGTCCGGTCGGATGAACAGTAAAACTCACTCGCATTTAAATAATCCAATTAAATTCCCAGAAATTCAATTAAATCATTAAAAATAGCAAAAGACTCAGAAAAATTCTGGAAAATATTTTAGGGTATTTGGGACTCAAATAAAATATTTCCAACAAATTTTTTTTTGCAAAGTTAAATTCTTTAATTCTTTTAAAATGGAATAAATTCAAATAAATTCCAAATAAATCCAAATAAATTTCCAGAAAATTCCCAAAATTCACCAAAGTGCCAAATCACACATAGATTTAAGAAAAGCAAAATTTTGGGGTGTTACAAACCTCTCCCCCTTAATAGAATCTCGTCCCCGAGATTCAGGGCTAACTAAGGAATAGGTTCGGAAACTCTTTCTTCAAATCCTCTTCGCGCTCCCAAGTCGCTTCGCTTTCTTCATGATTGCTCCTTTGAACTCTCTGAAGCGAATTCGACTTGTTCCTCGTCTCTCGATCTATTGTGTCTAGAATCTTCACGGGATGCTCCTTGTACGTCAAATCTTCTTGCAACTCAATTGACTCTAGCGGTGTCTGTTCCTCAGGTACTCGGAGACACTTCTTCAACTGGGACACGTGGAACACGTCATGTACTCCTGTCAACGACTGTGGCAACTCCAGCTGGTAAGCAACTTCGCCTCTGCGGCTCAAAATCTTAAATGGTCCAACATAACGGGGTGCAAGTTTTCCTTTAGCATGGAACCTCTTAACTCCCCTAAGAGGCGTAACTCTGAGGTATACAAAGTCTTCTGGTTCAAAACTCAAGTCCCGGCGACGATTGTCAGCATAACTCTTCTGTCGTGATTGGGCTATCTTCAATCTTTCCCTAATCATGGCAATCTGCTCTTCAGCTTCTTGAAGAATATCAGGCCCGAAGACACGGCGCTCGCCGGTCTCATTCCAATTCAATGGCGTCAGGCGAGTCGACCATCTGATGCCTCAAAAGGTGACATCGTAAACTAGCACAGTAACTATTGTTGTAACTGAACTCGGCATACGGCAAACTCTTATCCCAAGAGGTAGCATAAGCCAATGCACACGCTCTTAACATATCCTCCAGAATCTGATTGACTCTTTCGGTCTGTCCATCCGTCTGTGGATGATAGGCTGTACTGAAGTTCAAACGGGTTCCCATGGCTTCATGCAACTTATTCCAAAACCTTGAGGTAAATTGGGTACCTCTGTTCGATACAATCCTCTTTGGCACTCCGTGCAAACAGACGATCCTGATCATATACAACTCTGCTAACTTATCCCCCGAGTACGTGGTCTTCACGGGGATAAAATGGGCTACTTTGGTCAAGCGATCCACTATAACCCATATGGAGTCATAACCTCCTTGAGTCTTAGGCAAACCGGTAATGAAATCCATTCCGATTTCCTCCCACTTCCACTCAGGTATTTTCGGTAGTGTAGTAATCCTGCTTGGTCTCGATGCATTGCCTTGACTCTCTGGCATCGTCGCACAATGCAACATGCTCGGCAACTTCACGCTTCATGCTCGGCCACCGAATCTTTCCTTCAAATCCTGATACATCTTGGCACTTCACAGGTGGATTGAATACTTGGAGTCATGGGCTTCCTCCAAAATCAGCTGTTTTAATTCCTTCTTGTTGGGCACACAAATCCGATCCTTCATCCATAACGTGCCTTGCTCATCCAACTTGAAGTCCTCTGCCTTGCCTTCCTCCTTGATGGTCTTAATCCTGCGGATCTTGTCATCATCCTTCTGTCCTTCCCGGATCTGGTCCTCTAGGGTAGGCTTCACTTCCAATGCGGCCAAGAATCCGCTAGGTACCACCTCAATCTTCATTCTCTGGAAATCCTCACATAGCTCATCCTGACTTGTGGCTAGCAACATACTCACCGTATGGCTTTTCCGACTCAGAGCATCGGCTACTACGTTGGCCTTCCCGGGATGGTAATGGATTCCAACATTGTAGTCCTTGTTCAACTCTAACCATCTCCTCTGCCTCATATTCAGATCCGACTGGGTGAATATGTATTTAAGGCTCTTATGATCCGTATACACTTCACATCTGTTCCCGATCAGATAGTGACGCCATATCTTCAAGGCATGCACTACGTCAGCTAACTCTAGGTCATGAGTCGGATAATTTTCCTCATGCGGCCTCAACTGCCTTGATGCATAAGCGACGACCTTTCCATTCTACATCAGCACACATCCAAGTCCTTGGCGTGATGCGTCACAATAAATATCAAAGCTTTGATTAACATTCGGTAGAACTAACACCGGTGCTGATGTCAATCGCTTCTTCAGCTCCTGAAATCCTTTCTCACATTCTGGCGTCCATGCAAACTTCTTCTCCTTTTTCAGCAATTGCGTAAGAGGTCTCGCAATTGTCGAAAAACCTTCAATGAAACGGCGATAGTATCCTGCCATTCCAAGGAAGCTTCTGATCTGGGTCACGGTCTTTGGCTGCTCCCAATGTAACACAGCTTCTACCTTGCTTGGATCAACGGCGACTCCTTCTGCGGTCATTACATGTCCGAGGAACTCCACCTCGTCCTTCCAAAAATCACACTTGCTGAACTTGGCGAAGAGTTGCTTTGTTCCTCGACTTTTCCAAAACTCGCCTCAAGTGCTCTGCATGTTCATCCTCTGTCTTGGAGTAGATTAGGATATCATCTATGAACACAACAACAAACTTGTCCAAATATTCCATGAACACCTTATTCATCATATTCATGAAATATCTTTGGCGCATTAAATCGAGACCAAAGGACATAAGCGTAAACTCGTAATGTCCATATCTTGGCGAGAATGCGGTCTTGAATATCCTACGATCGGATCTTCAAGCGATGGTATCGATCTCGAGATCAATCTTGGAGAAAACTCCGGCTCCTCTCGGTGGTCAAACAAATCATCAATCCTGGGTAGCGGATACTTATTCTTCACGGTGACTTCATTAAGTGCACGGTAGTCAATGCACATCCTGAAACTCCGTCCTTCTTCTTGACGAACAAAAGCGGTGCTCCCCACGGCGACGAACTCGATGCGATAAATCCTTTCTCCATTAACTCCTCAAGTTGTTTCTTCATCTCTACCAATTCCTCGGTGGACATCCGATAGGGTCTCTTTGCTATCGTATTTGTGCAGTACAAGTTCTATCACAAACTCTATGTCACTGTCAGCGGCATACCTGGTAGATCTTCAGGAAAAACATCTGGGTACCCATTCACTACTGAGACATCCTCTATGCTGATTGCCTTGGTACTGTTAACCATCAACTGTCCATCTCTGACGGCAGTAGCTTGAAATTCCACTTTCTGTCCACAAGGGCTCTCGACTGAGATAGTTCTTCGTCCACAATCCAATACGGCCTTGTGCTTGGATAACCAATCCATTCCCAAAATGTCGTCTAATGTCTGGGTCTCCAAAATAATAAGGTTCGCTAGGAACTCTATCCCATCTATTAGTATTCTCACCCCGGAACATCCTACTTTCGTTCGGAGTTCGGAACCAGGGGTTTGAACTAAAAGCATGCATTTAAGTCTTGCAATCCCCAAATCATTTCTAGCAGCAAAGCCTTGTGAAACAAACGAGTGCGAAGCTCCAGAATCAAACAAAACTGTTGCAGGTACTGAGTTAACAAGTAACTTACCCTGTACGACGTCTGTAGCATTCTGCAGTGCATCTGCGGTGACATGGTTGACTCGGCCTCTCACCCACGATGCAGGGTGTGGCTCTGATCTTTGGCGTCCTAGCTGGGGTGGATCCTAGATTGAAGCGAACTGGGGTCACTCCTGCTGTCTTCTTTGGGCAACTGTTGGCAAAGTGTCCTGGCTCGTTGCAATTGTAGCAGCGTCTCACTGTTCCTTGTTGACTGCCTGAAGCGGCGTTTCTGGTTGGTCTTTGAGGTCGATAGTTCGGTTGACGGGTCTTGGTGCTGGTTACGGTGTCCTTGTTGTATTCTGCGGCTGGAATATGAAAAACTGATTTGGCGCAACTCTCAGTCGCTGTTGCGTTCCCTGGCGTGATCCCTGCTGTTGCATCCTGCGCTTCCTGTTCTCATCCAGTTCCTTGCGCTTGTCCTCAAGAATGAGCGCCTTATTCACAAGCTCCTGGAAATCTGGAAAGGTGTGGTTGATCAATCCCACCTGCAATCCTGAGTTAAGTCCCTTCATGAAGCTTGAGGCTATGCGGCTTTATCTGTCACTACATCCTCAGTGCGTAGCGAGCAAGTGTGTGAACTTTTTCGTATTCGGCCAGCGGTGATTACCTTGCTTGATGCTCTGAACTCCTCCTTCTTGAGATCCATGATTCCTTCGAGGCACGTGATCTTGACTTAAACGCAATCGTGAACTCCTCCCAAGTGATATCTTGAGGGTTCTCTTGCGTGGCACGAAAGTTCTCCCACCATTCGGTATTTGTCCCTTCCAAGCGATGAGAAGCGTAAGTACCTTCTCATTTCCCATGCATTGGCGATGTGTAGCTTCCTCTCAATTGACCTTAACCAATCATCGACCTCCAGCGGATTGGCATTCCCGAAAAAGTAGGTGGATGAGTCCTCATGAACTCGACAGTCTTGTATTACGGCGTTGTCACTGATTAACTTGATTAGCGATGGCCTTTGGCGATGGCGTGTTGCATATGTTGCATCATAGCATGCATCAAGCGAAGTCCGAGCGGCAAGAAATGCTCCAAAATTCTGCATGTCGATTAAGCGGTCTTTGGTGCTCCATCATTGGGGTTTTCTGTTGGGCGAGAACCACTTCCATTGCCTCCAAGGTTTCCGCGGGTGTTCACCATCTGTCGATTTGCTCTAGGTTTTAGAGATGAGAGGGAAACAAGAATAGACAAGTAATATGGAACTTATGCGGGGCGAAAGGTGTAACTTTAAGGTCTAACTTTATTATTTTAATCAATAGTAACTTGGTATGGTTGCTTACAATGCCTAGGGGCCTTGCAACACATACTGCACACTCAGCAAGCAATGAAAACCCAAATCGAACTAACACTGGAGTCTAACGCCTAAAGGTGACTCTTTATTCTATGACGCGACTCGGCGAAGGAGTCTCTCTATAAAACCTACGCTCACTCATCGAGAAAACCTCCACGGCCTAGGTACGGATCTTTGCGGCATAGGCGAAAGCGATTGCCATGTCCAAGCTGTGTCATCTGTGGTAGTCGAAGAAGCGATGTCCTCCTCAAGCTCCGGCTCCTCGGGTGCAGCTCGTGCAGCTCGAGCATTGGCTGCAGCTGCAGTGCGTCTGATGCCGATCTCTAGCTCTCCAATCCTTTGCGAGAAGGTGTGACACATACTCTTGAGCTTCCCGCCATCTGTTCTTCTCTGTCGTGATCTCCTTGCGGGCCTTCAGCAGCTCCTTGCTTGTATCATCAGTACATCCTCCTGGCGACAACAAATCGTGCCAAGCTGTGTAACCATGGCATTCTCATCCTGAATCGCCTTTGGGTCAAGAAGGTTATTGCTGCTGCGGATGATATCGAACACCGTGCTCTCCAATTCTCTGGCGTGAATACGGGTAATGTGCCGCATTGCTCGTCGCGACACCTCCTGAATACCCATCTGCATTGTAGACCTCCTGGCGGTCACGGTGTATCGAGCGATTGCACTGGCCCTTCTTCCTAGCAGGTACCACAATCTTCACGTCACAAGCCTTGATCAATCCTACTTGTCTGATCACTTCCACTTGGTATTGTGGCTTCTCAAAATCTCCGAGAGTCTGTAGCATACGCCAAAGTTCTGCGGCGTGACCAACCTCCAGATCGACGTAGTTGAACTCTCCCTCCATCTGTCACAAGAGTGCTCACGTAAGAACTCGAAATTTTTAGATCGTGACAAGGTAAGGAAAAATTCAGCAAGAGACAAGAAAAGAGAGAATGGGATAAGTTGAGATGTCGTTTCTTATCTTGACAAATTTTTATTCTTTTTAGAAAATAGGTTTTATCCTCACTACGACCATTCTAGCTAGGGTTGAGCCTACGGTCAGTATGGCTCTGATACCACCTCTGTCGGGACCCCGAATTTGCAAATCCGGACCCTCTGTGTATTCAGCACTAGTCCAGGAACGCGCTAGTGCACACAGTCTTAACATCGGTAAATATCACAATCATACCACTCGATACTAATAAAGTACTTTAATTAAATAGTCAAACTGGTTACTCGACCTTATGGTCAAGTTACAAATGTACGCCTTGCAGGGCGAAACTTATTAAGAGAGAAATAATAGCAGCGGAAAATAAGATAACATCGTGGCGCCATCCAGTATACCACAGGCAACTGACTAGGCCCGCTCCATAAGTAGACGGTTCCTCTTGGAGCTCCTCCTCCAAAGCTGGTGTAGTCCCCTCTTCAACTGGTGTTGTATTGTGGCAAGGGTGAGTACTTGGTACTCAGCAAGTCATGCACAGAATGCAGCTAATATACTACATGCATGGCTTAATACAAAGGAGTGGCTCAAGGTATTTTTGCGATGCTTGACATTTAACAAGTATCATAAGTAGATTCGAAAGCAGTAGAAACAAGTAAAGCATAGATAACTTTTCAAGGAGTTTAGTAAGCATCTTTCCCATTCTAATCCACGTTTCCATCAACATCATTATTAATCCAACCCAACCTTTCAAGTCCAAGTTATTTTCAAGAAAGTCTAACCCTTGACTGTAATTCCCGAGCGATGTCCAATACCGCGGACATGGCTATTCGAATAGATTGTACACTCTGCAGAGGTTATGCACTTTACTCACAAGATACAGTCAAACACCACAAAGGCGAGTTCCCGTAACAAAGTCTTTCGGAAACTTCTAACAGTACAAGTGGTCCTCCCCGGTTATTGCACACTAACCCTTCCTTTAGCTAAGGCGAAGTTTAGGCCAATCAACTGTTAGATGGGTACCTGGCCTCAGCCCCGGTACGCTCCCCCGTACAACTTACACAAAGGGTGTAGTTGACCTCCTGAGGTCCCACAGGTACGTTATTAGCAACTTGATCAACTAGGTCCGTCCCATTACAGACATGTGGTTGCAAGATTGACACAGTTCAAAGGCTTGCAAGGTTAAGTCCTTAGGGTGACCAGGGCAAGACTACCCGAAGAACCAAATCAACATCCCCAGTGCCACAACTGGCCCACCTGATCATTCTTGCCACATGCCCGTGAAAACTATTTATCAAACCCCAGTTGATTACCATGCACCACGTGCCATCAACATCACATGATACCTTTCCCAAAATAGGTTCAATATATCATTAAGTCAATATTAACATTTAATTGTCCAAAATCATGTCATGAGCACGCAGCAGGTCTAAGCAGTATACTACAACGATCTAATTTCCCATGTTGGCAATTTAATAATGTCCAACTAGTAAACCACAGCTAGGGTGACAAGGGTCATGGCACATACTTAAGTAATCAAGGTGTCATACAGCAATTTGGCATTTATCTAATTCCCCATATTTAAATAAAGTATTTTCTAATTGAACTAGCATGCAATAAGTTAAATCAAAATAGGTTTTAAAATAGGATCAACATGGTCAAAGCATAACTTGCCTTCAAAAAGTACTTGTTCTTGGTCTTGAGTTGGATCCTGAGTCAATACTTCTCCTTCGAATCCCTCCGGCACTTCAACGTCTACTCGTAAAGCGTGCAAATAGCAATACACGAATAAACAATAGGCAAAAAAGTGTCCAAACATCCAAATGAAATCCATAAACAGAGAGAACATAATTTTATGAATTTTTAGAAACTGGAATCGTCAAATTTGGAGTTTAAATGCAAAAGTTATAGCATTTTGAAGTTTAAATAATCAATTAAATAATATTACAGAGGAAAACTTTAGTCCAAAATTTAAATAAAATTCATAATTAGGTAGATCTCAATTTTATACAAATTTAGAAATTTGAATCACTCAAATCGGAGTTGAAAGCAAAAAGTTATAAGCGTTTGAAGTTTGAAACAAAATCAAATCATTATTTCGAATTAATAAATCATTTTCTTTTTCGGAAATTAATTATTGCGTCGGCGAGGACACGTGGCAGCCTCGATTGGGCGGTGGCGTCGGTAGATCCATGGGCGTGGTCCATGGTTTGGCTTAGTCCACCGTGGACTCGGTCCACGGCTCTACGTGTCGGCGGTGGGTCCCCTCGGGTAGCGTCATTCTTGGCGTCGGCGAGGCTCGGCCAAAATGCGGCAGTGGGACCCATGTGGCGTCATTCTTGGCGTCGGCGCCTTCTTGGGGCATTTGGCGACATGTGGGCCCGCCATGGCGTCGGCGTGGCGTCATGGTGCGGTGTGGTGGGCGTGACATGCGGGCCCCGTGTCGGCGTCACGCCTGCGCCGCACGCGTGGGCGGCGGCCGCGGCGGTCAATCTCCGCACCGCGTGGCTTGATCTCGGCCGTTGATTTGAAAATCAACGGCCCCAGTTGAATCTGGACTCACGCGTTTGGGGTGAAGCAGCGTTTGATCTCGACTGGCCGGATCTAGATCCAGCGGTCGAGATTGAATCTGGGATTTTGGGCGGGATCTCACCGTGAGATGGCGTGGCGTGATCTCGGGGCGTTGGATCTGGATCGGGCCGAGGGAGCTCAAGTCCGGCGATGGCTCACGCGGCGCGGCTTGCCGGGTTGGGGGCGACGACCACGGCAGCGGCGCCGGGCGTGCTCGGCGATGTGAGAGGTCTCCTCCGGCGGCTTGACCTCCGGTTCTAGATCCGACCTCAACGGCGGCGGAAGGCAGCGGAACGGCGGCAATCGGCGAAGAACTACGGCGAACGCTACGGCAACTTCTGGCGGCGATTGCGGCTAGACGGCGGCGGCTCGGCGGCGTTGTCTAGGGCTACGGTGCGCAATGAAGCGGGCTTCCGCGATGGCGGCGACGGCGCAATAAATAGGGGCCTCGGCTTAGTGTATCGCGGAGCGAGGTCGACACGCTACTTGGCGGCGAGTCCAAACGGCGACTTCGGATTAGGTGGCGTGGCGCGCGCCGCGGCCGTTGGATCGAGATCCAAGCGGTTCGTGGAGTTTGGGTTGGTCGGACTCGGCGAGCCGGTGGCTGGCTCGGTCGGGCTCGGTCGGCGACATGGCTCAATCGTGGCCGTTGGATCAAGATCCAACGGTCACACGAGTTTGGGCTCGGCCGAGCGGGTTAATTTGGACCAAGCTGGCGTGGTCGGACTCGAGTCGACTCGGACTCGAATCGATCGGATGAACAAGTAAAACCCACTCGCATTTAAATAATCCAATTAAATTCCGAAATTCAATTAAATCATTAAAAATAGCAAAAGACTTCGAGAAAAATTCGGAAAAATTCTGGAAAATATTTTAGGGTATTTGGGACTCAAATAAAATATTTCCAACAAAATTTTATTTGCAAAGTTAAATTCTTTAATTCTTTTAAAATGGAATAAATTCAAATAAATTCCAAATAAATCCAAATAAATTCTAGAAAATTCCCAAAATTCACCAAAGTGCCAAATCACACATAGATTTAAGAAAAGCAAAATTTTGGGGTGTTACAATTCGTGATATGGATGGGTTATCATTACTGTTTCCACTGTGTGTACTAGCTTGATCCGGGAATAGTGCAGTTATACACAGAGAGTTCGGATTCAGAAATCCGGTCCCGACATTCCGATTCCTCAATGGCATAGGGAGGAAATGTACAGTTCATGTCCTACATGTGATTTTGGACGTTGCAGAATATTGCTAAATTGGTCGTGACAAAATACAATTAAGTCGTTTAATCAATATGTTTTGCATAAGAAAATGATAAACAATGATATTTATGCTTAATCAGCACACAAACACGTATTCAAAACTTTCAAGGATATTTCATACATTTAAACATTCATCTACAGCTTAAGTAGTCAACCATCTCAATGAAAAGCCAGACTGTCAAACAACTCTAAAAAAAGCTATATCTATTGTCTATGTTGCTTTTCAGATCAGGAAACTAAAAACAGCGTTTGACGAGCTGAAGCCCCCTCTAAATCAGGGCCTCCGTTTCGTCGCAGTTAGGGCATGTCCAATGGTAGAGCCAACTACTGGCTATAAAAAAGCTCCATGTCACTTATAGCTAGCTTAAAGACAAGCTCTCCAATGGGTTGGCTATAACATATTCTCCAACATTAAATGTGGGTCCACATGTAATTGTCTTTTATTTTTCTTGGAAAACACTATAGCCTGGCTCTTAGTTAAGAGCCAGCTCTTATCTCTCTCCTCTACTTTTCTCCTCCACATAAGCAAAAAGATGAGATGGACTCCTTATAGCCTGCTGACATGTCTCCATTGGGGATGCTCTTACTACTTAACCTAACACGTGGTTGTCGAACATGCCATGCATTAATAACAGGAGAATCTATTGGCCACTTCAAAACTCAATGTTGCCCTAATTCTAAGACTCTTCTAAAAATGCCCCTAGCTAGCTACTACTACCGGTGATTATTAATTAAATGTATTATATAAAAACAATGCACGTACTAATTAATTCCAAATGAGGATCCCTACTCATAAGAGCAGCATGCACTTCATTTGGACACAGTTTGATTAACGTATTTTAGTTGATCAGAACCGGCCTTTAAATTTTATTCCAGCCTGCCCAAATCAAGCGTACGACTGAATAGTTTATGGCTGGTTAGCTGCCTATCAACCCCACAATAATATATATAACGAGTACATTTTCTCGAAGCTTAGGAAATTTCCTATCTTTTGCTAAGTATTAGGAAAAACTGATTCGGCCTTTAAAATTGACTAATCTACAAATCAACATGATCTGTCCCAATCACGTTACAGTTTTGACAACGTTCGGTAAAATAGCCATAACTTTTAAACAGATGGACGGAATTAAGCGTTCTTGATCTTCATTGAAAGGATTTTCGATTATTTACAACTTCCTCAACAGGCGGCCAGCCAAAATCCGACTCTAAAAACCCCAAAACTGCGACCGAAGTCGACTGTCCGGAATTGGCTGAGGCTACTGCGTGAAACAGATCTACTAAACGAATCTATACCTCTAATTACAACACTTAAACATGGATCTAGGGAATGGAATACCCCATCTAGCAGCACCTAGACCACCCCAAATAAGACACCAAATCCTTACCTCTTCTTGACGGATCACCCGGTCGACGAACGTCTCTTCCTCGCGACCCGATCTCTCCTCCAATCGCCGGGGAACGTCGGAATCGCCGAGAACGCCGGATCCTCTTGGACTGAGAGTTCCCGGACAGCGAGATCGCGTGGTGGCAGAGGCTCTAGGGCCGGCTAGGGGAGGAGGAGAGGTGGAGGCGCAAGGTGGGGGCAAGGGGCGGCTAGGGTTAGAGAGGGGAAGGGGGAGGCGCATGGGGGGTTTGGGGGTGGCGGCTAGGGAGTGGAGGGGGAGGGGGGCGCACCAAGGGGTGGGGGCTAGGGTTGGCTGCCCAAAAGTTCCCCCCCTTGGGCCCAAACCCTTCCACCGGAGGCCCAACTCAACCCCCAAGGCCCAAAGTCCCTCGGAAAGGCCCAAACACTCGAAAACGGCCCAAAAACACGCTATAAAGTCGTACCAAAAGCCGTATTCTATATTGTCACATTCCGTAATGTCACATTCTCTCCCCTTTAACAGGATTTGACCTCGAATCCAAGACACGCCACTACGCAAACAAAGTCCACAAGGAACTCAACTTCTTTGCAAACCCAAAACATCCACGCAAAGACTCAAACAGAAGCAACGATAAACCAACTCTCCAAGTCCAACTATTGACAAGAGTGACTTGACTTAGCTCAACTAAGTGCAACCTCTCACGATTCCTCATTCACTTCAATTTCTACTAAAATTTGCAAGGGACAATATTCCCTAGCAATCCGGATTCCAAAGAATTTCCCAAACCAGGAATCTCACACAACTTTTGTCAGCATTCAACCTCAATACCTTCACTTAAGGACTCAATTATAATAATGGATATGCCACACTTCCAAATCTAACATGCCATACCACTATCTTATGAAACAGTCTGACATACTCAGACTAGACTTTCCTTTAGCACTAATACACACTATACCTTTTTCTCGATTATTCCTCTCAACAGAAGAGGGTACTAACTTCTAAACTCAACAGAGCTCTAATCTCCTCTTTCTACCACTCTATCATGATTCATCAAGCGCAAGATGACACAATCATCGTGAGACACATCCATTTAACAAGCATTTAACCATTTTCACCATTAGTATTTGAACGGTCAGCTAAGGTTCCAAACTTGAACCCCCAAAGAATTAATTACACATAATCCCATATTTTCCAATTATTTGATCTTTTTCACA
This sequence comes from Rhipidocladum racemiflorum, assembly GCA_036346355.1. Taxonomy (NCBI): domain Eukaryota; kingdom Viridiplantae; phylum Streptophyta; class Magnoliopsida; order Poales; family Poaceae; genus Rhipidocladum; species Rhipidocladum racemiflorum. Next base: position 41,544,639 of record CM070577.1, on the reverse strand, counting down.
GAAAAACCTTAATCAACCAATGCCCTCGAAAGAATTTGCTCATTTGTGGCAAAATTTTCCTTTCCAATCACAAACTACATTATATTTCCATTCTATCTTCTCCCAGGCATACATCACACCCAGAAACAACTAGCCAAGACAATGTTCACGACAGAACATTTTATATCACAATTTCTATAGCATTTACCACCACCAAACGATACTCTCAACAAAATTTGAACCACGACATCAACAACCTCCATCATAATCCACCCTTATACCACTAATGTCCAGCACCTAGCCCAAGCTAGGACCGTAGAACCTTACCAAACCACAATTGGTGCTTTTCCCAAGAGGGTGTCGCCCTCACAATCGTTTCACGCAACCAACCAAGCCCAAGAGTATACATCCTTAGCATACTCAACCATGAACCATGAACCTTCTTAATCTCAACCCCAACTAGCAATGCAAAGAAGTACAATTCCCTTGAACCCAATTGATCCACATGCATTAATTTGAATCCAATGCGCTAACAACCACTTTGGAAAGAATTTGACAACATCCAAAGAACACTCATTTTATTTTCCTAAGACAAAATGTAAAGGAAACTCAATCTCTTACACCACAGCCAAACTACCAGAAATTATTCATTCTTTCTTTTCATGCTAGAAAGCAATGGAAATCTCGATTCATGACATGAATGCAAACTTTTCAAGAGCACTCTGGATTAGTCATATATCTATATATGACTTTCTCACCGACCTGGCTCATCGACTCTTTTATGGTTAATTATACATAAATAATATCATGTTTCCCTTTCACCATTCATTTATCATGTAACAACAGTACCGAATAGTCATTCACCAAACGACTTCTTCCTCGGTATCACATGATTGAAATACAATTAACATCGATGGTTGCATTAACTCATATAGATTAGGATGACAGCATAGTTAACAATAAACACCATAACGCATCACAACCCGACAACAGTTGTGAGCTAAACTTGCAAAGCATCGCATTTTAACCAAAATCAACATTTTGGAAAAGAACATCGACTTCAAAGTCAAACATCTGCACCCACAACTGCCACAATTTCCTTAAAAACAAAGGGAAACTCATTCCCAACCGAGAATACTTCACTATCAAAACCACTTATGAAACATTCATAAAATCCACCCTTTTGAAGCACACGCAAACACCACACACATTTTTCAAATAACTCCAACTCTAGTCAAATAGAGTTACAAAGCAAATCTCGAGAATTTCCAACACAACCCACTATATCCATCTACTTCCTTTAAAATTTATTCCAGAGATAATTCAGTGTGAACGCGAAAGAGCGCGACCCACTCAAAAACTTTTGGGTGTAAATCCATACCCATAGCATAAATTAAACAAATGGGCCAAAACCAAAGATCGACACCAATCACTACGAGTTTAGGGAAACTCTGAAACGCAACATAAAGAACACCTTGACCGAAAGCATTCAACCAAGATAGCAAACAACCAAACCAGTCCAAAAGGTTTTAAACACAAGCTCAGCATAGATCCCACCATACCTAGTAATCAATTACGCTTACCATTAAAGATTTTTAAATCCACTATTTTACACGTTGAGAATCCCCAACAAGACTTAACAAAAACCACATAACAATTTTTTTTCAGTAATTACCTTTCCTAATACTCAAAAATAAAGTTTCTGGTGCTTATCACAAGACATCCAAGCAAGACTACCTCATCATGATCCCCACGGACCATCAAATCATCCAACATCATATTCTATATTTAAAACATAGTACTTCAACAAATACTTTAGCACGATCAACCTATCAATTTTATACCATCCATACGTCAACTTCTCGACAATTTGAAACTTACTCAATCAATAAATGACTTCAACACATCAATGTTATCTCCACAAGATAAAATTCGTAAGTAGGATTCTAAGATATACACTGATTAAGGAGAGAGTCTTACATCATGATAATTATCCATTGTTCACTCCATCACCACATGTTACAAGTTCCTCCATTTTTAACCATGGTTTTCAACATGTATTCTAAACAATTACTACCGCTACTTAGTCATCAATATCAACAAATGTGCATAATCATCAAACAACAACATTGCTTTTAGCTACCCTATATATAGGTTATAACACAATTGCCACTTCACAACATACTCCAACTATTAAAATAAATTTAATAAGTTAGACAATCCCAATGCTCTTAACAACAACATCAAACAAGAACTCCTACCTTCTCAATTGTCATCTGTATTAGCATTTCAAGAACACAATTACATCCTTCCAATTATTTCCATAGTTCATAATAGCAAACATAGTAGTTCTAGTCATCTATCATGCACTAGGGTCGATCACCATCACAATTAATTTGTTCTACCGACCCTATATTAAAAGTCTTTTAGATAACCAACCAATTTACTATTACTTCAACAGTAGTTTACATCATCTTAATGTTCTCACTACGCAACAAGGTTTAAAACTTTAAACACTATCAATGGTCATTTTCCCATTAAGTAACAGCAGGGTGCTACCTCATTTTTTTTAACATAAAGCTACAAATTCTAAGCATGTGCAATCACACATTTAATCATTCTCGCTATAGAGTAATCTACAACACTAGAAGTTCATTTAATCTTAAGCTAAAGATAAAAATTACATTTAATTGGTTCAACTCGCAAATTAACTTAGGAGTACATCATTCCATGAACCACATTGTTACATACTACATAACATGCTAAACCACAATTTTCACTTGTGACAAATAATTTCAGTCAAATGACTACTTACTTAATATGCAGCATTTTCTTTTTAAAACTCAACCAAAATTCAAAAAAAAACTCAACTCTCAAAGTTACAATGGGACATGACTCACACTGGGTCATGCAAAAGATCTCCAAAACACATTTCAATCTTAAAGACTCCTACCGGAGGGAACCAAGCGATCAAGTAAACCTTTTCGGACAAAAACTTCAATAACTTCTTTTAAACTCAGAGTGAGACACACAAGAACCAAAACTATACTTATCTTTGCAAAGCAACCAACCAAAACCGGTGTCAAAGCCAAAAGGCGACCAAAAAGGCGCAACACTAAACTCTTCTTCTTCGTCTTCAACCAAGGAAGACAAAACCACAAAAGCGCCGAAGGATCAATCCGCAAAAATCAATACCAAACACTTTTCCTTTGATTTCAATCAACTAAAACCAAGGAAAACCAACCCAAACCGATCGTTAGAACGGTAAAGAAAATTCGAAGGAATCCACCACCAAACTCCTCTATTTGACTCCAGTCAACTACCTGATCTACGACAGAAAGGGTAAGCATTCTTCTCCCACAGGTGTTAATAGTTCTTCGGTGATGGCTCTAACCGAACACACCGTCAAACCACACCCTTACTATGAACAAAAAGAGGTGACCGAAAACCTTCGACACCACAAACCCGCTTTATCACAAAAACAAGAATAATGCAATCAATTCTCTCAATAACATAGCAACATACATTATCACATATAGCATTGAACATCAAGGTTTAAATACAACATTTAAGCGTAAAGCAACGATACCCATACCCTTTCCTACTGTGCATCCATGTGTGTCAAATTTTAAATTAGTTATTCCACCTACGCAAGTTTTAATGTTTCTATTCCAAGACAAATTTTTAAGTACAACCTAAGCCATGTTTCTAGGTTATTCCACATCAAAAATTTTAGTTATCCCTATGGTATTTTCACTAAGTTCATACACCACGGACCTGAAGCCCGCTCTGATACCAACTGTAACACCCTGGCATCTAGTGTGCCCTGGATGTCACCAAACATGGTAGAAGCAGCATCTAAATACCACAAATAAAGATAAATTACAGCAAGGGCGCAAATGCTAAAACCAAAAATTTCGGCAGCATCTCCTTTGTTTCTCCATGGTTCGGAGCAACAACAGGAAAATCACAAGACATATTATAATGAAAGACATCTAAACCAGCAATAACAGGTGATATAGCAATATCTTAAGTCTAAAATAATGAATTTAATCACTTCATGAGCTAAACGAATACAATGATATGGCCAAGCACACAAATAAGGCATACTCCAAATTTTCAGTGCATTAACTTATTATCACAAATACGAATGGCAAAATTGTAGTTGTCTAAATGAGTGAAACTTCGTGAAGCTGTGCCACTAAGAACCTTTCCCGCATGCCGGTTTCATGGTACCTAAAAACATCATAAAACACAAGCGTGAGTTCATCACTCAGCAAGCATATTGTAATGGAAAAAGGAAAATAGTTTTCAATACCATTATCACTACACCTCATATTCAACATCATTAGCATGGCATATCCACATTAAATACATCTCATTAACATCATATTCAACATCATAATCATGTCATATCCACATTGAATACATCTCATTATCATCATATATGCAATGCAATGCACATGTCTCCTTGAAGCACATACCGGTATTGCCGAGTGCACACCCGTCGGTGTGCACCCTCTTTCCCCTTCCACCCCGTAGATGGAGGGTGCCTACTCTTACTGACCCGCTCCCGTACAACCACGTGTAAGGGACTACGAGGTAGGACTTTTGTGTTCACTACGCGTGAACACAGAGGCCCGCATCAGAATGGAACGCCTCTTCCTTTTATGAATGCAATGATGCAAATTCCTTGATAATGTACCACATTCAATCATTAATAGCATTTGCATAATCTCATTCATAGCATTAATCCATTAATCAAACAACTACTCATATGGCAAAACAAAATCTCACTCCTACCATGATAGTATAACCTGTCAATCACAATACCATAAAACAACCAATCACAATCCATCACAACACACTTGCCTTCACCCTCGTGAGACGGCGTGGTGAGACGACGACGGCACTCCCGGGGTCACACCACCTGCACAAAGGTTCAATACACTCACCCACATGCACACAAGACCACACAAGAACATTTAGTTATACCGACTTCGTGATCTACTCCCAAGACCCAAAAACAGAGAATCTATCCAATGGGACAGCAGCCTCCGGAAGACCATAACTAGGGCTTAACGACTCCAAATAAGACAAACGAGTACATTTTCTTGAAGATTAGGAAATTTCCTATCTTTTGCTAAGTATTGGGAAAAACTGATTCAGCCTCTAAAATTGACTAATCTACAGATCAACACGATCTGTCCCAATCACGTCACAGTTTTGACAACGTTTGGTAAAACAGCAATAACTTTTAAACGGATGGACAGAATTAAGCGTTCTTGATCTTCATTGAAAGGTTTTTCGATTATTTACAACTTCCTCAACAGGCGGCCGGCCAAAATCTGACTCTAAAAACCCCAAAACCGTGACCGAAGTCGACTGTCCGGAATTGGCTGAGGCTACTGCGCGAAACAGATCTACTAAACGAATCTATACCTCTAATTACAGCACCTAAACTAGGATCTAGAGAATGGAATACCCCATCTAGCAGCACCTAGACCACCCCAAACAAGACCCCAAATCCTTACCTCTTCTTGACGGATCACCCGGTCGACGAACGTCTCTTCCTCGCGACCCGATCTCTCCTCCAATCGTCGGGGAACACCGGAATCGCCGGGAACACCGGATCATATTAGACTGAGAGTTCCCGGACAGCGAGATCGCGCAGTGGGAGAGGCTCTAGGGCCGGCTAGGGGAGGAGGAGAGGTGGAGGCGCAAGGTGGGGGCAAGGGGCGGCTAGGGTTAGAGAGGGGAAGGGGGAGGCGCATGGGGGGTTTGGGGGTGGCGGCTAGGGAGTGGAGGGGAGGGGGGCGCAACAAGGGGTGGGGGATAGGGTTGGCTGCCCAAAATCTCCCCCCGCTTGGGCTTAAACCCTTCCAACGGAGGCCCAACTCAACCCCCAAGGCCCAAAGTCCCCCGGAAAGGCCCAAACACCCGAAAACGGCTCAAAAAACACGCTATAAAGTCGTATAGAAAGCCGTATTCTATATTTTCACATTCCGTAATGTCACACTCATCCCCAAGCATCTTTTAACAAAGATTCCTCAAAACCAAGGTCTCATTAATTCCCCGACAATAGTGGCTTCCATAAACAATGATACCAGATCGACTAAACAAATCACACATAATCCACATTATTCATAATTCCACATAAATGGTTATTGCAAGACTATATTTCACAAAATCATCCACTAAACCACCGAGTATGATTCTCAATATCATCCACTTACTCCATCGAGTGTATTAGATACTTTCATTTACTAAATCACCGAGTATAATTCTCAATATCATCCATCTAACCCATCGAGTGTATTAGATATTTGTTATGGTGGGTTACTCTACTAGGGCGACAATGGATCATGGATAACATCAAGGAGGCATAAACAACAGGTATAACTAACAGCCTAACGTTAACATCATCCTTTTATATAAATAGCAATGCAATTAGTAAAACATGGTAAAACATTTATAAAGCATGGGATCAATATGTGTCAAGGAGACTTGCCTTCGGTCGCAGCGTGAGTCTCACAATCTTGCGGTTCAGCAACGGCGTTGACAGATCCGGCAATATCTTCGGCTACGCGCAAAACGGTACAACCAAATAAATCAAATAAAATAAATCCAAAAATTACAAAATCAGCACTAACAGGTAGATCTTGATTTTAGATGAATTTAGGAATTTGAACGGAGTGATTCGGAGTTCGGACGGAAAAGATATGAGCGATCAAATTTATGAAAATCCTGGAAAATATGAAACAAGGGAATATTCCAGGGTATCTTTATTTTGCCCTTTTACTGATTTTGGCTTGACCCTATGGCATGAGGGCCCCTTTTGTAAGTGGCTCATGGCTTCTTCCTCATGGAGCTAAAACAGAGGAGGGCATGGAGAAGCTCACGTCGCCAGCCAGGAGGGCCACAACGGTAGCCAGCGAGTGGGGGAACGGGGCGGCGGTGGGCTGGCGATGCCGGAGAGAGGCGGCGGTGAGCCGGAGCAGCGGCGCAGTAGGGCGGCGGCGGCGCATTGGTGAAATGCACGGCGAGCGGCGTCGCGACGGCGTTAGGGGTGGCGGCGGGCCGGCGCACGGCGTGGAACTGGAGGAATCACGGCGGGCGGCGGGCGAGGTACCTGGGGGATGCGGCATGGGTTGGAGAGGGTGGCGCGCTCACCAGAAGGGTGGCGACGGCGGTGAGCCGGCCGGAGACGGCGCGGCCGAGCAGAGCAGGAGCGCCCGAAGCAAAACCGAACAGAGGCATGCACCAAATCCCCAAAATTACTAGAAACTAAAACACGAGATCTCAAATTGAATGGAGCACCAACTAGAGGATATCTAAAGGGGTCTAAGATTGCGAGGAATTGTGGAAAGAATTACCAGAGACGACAAATTTGCCGATGAACGATGGTTCGGCCGTGGAGGTTCAAACGCAAAATTCGAAGTCAAAACTTGGCGAAATCTGAAATCAATTGAGGGGTTTAGTTCATGGCATTCATGCACACACAACCACACCAACGAACTTGAGTTTGACTCACCGGAGCGGAAGATGTCACGGCGAGGTCGAAAAAAGGTGTTCGGCGTCGGTTCTTGCTTTGTTCCGGCGAAATGGAGAGGAATGGCTATGAGGGGAGGTGAGCACTGGAAGGAGGACACCAATATGAAGTCGTGAGAGGTGGAAGCTCGCGAATTGATGAAGAAACGATGGAGTTATGTCATATGCACCAATTTCGGTTTTAAAGCTTAATGCGGCCGTTTCAACGTGATTTAGGAAGATTAGAGATCGGAAATGAAATCTCCTCATCAATACCTTCAATTTGCAACCGAAATCACTCAATTTGGTGCATTAATGAGAAAGTTATGGAGATTTGGAATTTGGCTGCCATGAATGGAAAGTAACGAGCTCTTTCTATAATGTTCAGTCGTGGGTTGAAGATGGTGCTACAATACTTGACACGTGGCGGCCTCCTGTTGGTCGGTGAATAGTAAAGAATAAAGATGTGTGAGAAAAATTAGTAAAAAGGGCCTAAAAATCCCGAAAAAAATTCCTAAAAATACTAGAGAATATTTGGAACCAAATAAAATTGGTTTCACTAAATTTGGATGAGTTTTCGAATTTAGACAATTCTGGGACGAATATACTGAATTCGATGAAACACCGCGAGAGATAAAATACCAGAATGATTCCAAAAATTTCGGGAAAATTCCTAAAAATATTTTGGAATATTTGGAACCTAATGCAATAGGTTTCGGAATTTTTGGAGCATTTTCGAACTCGGGTGGAATTTCGAGAAAGGATCGGAATTTGGAAATTTGACTTTGCGAACGGTGAAGGGCTGAACTCCAAATTTGGAAGGATAAGGTTGCCAGGTTAAATATAACATCGAGGAAAAATCCAATTTTTTAATTTAATTATTTTAAATTAGCTTTTACAAGAAATCCAAAATTTGGGATGTTACAACATGCTTCGCCACTAATAAGTACAGCTACCGAGATGAACATGGAGTACAACACGGACTCTCTTGATCAGGAGTTGCCACCTGCAAGTTCAGCTTGGGGTACGTTCACATCGCCAAGGTTACCGCATCAAATGAGTTGTTTCAGGCGAACGTACACCCTGTACACTGTCCAAGAGTACGGTGCAGGCTCATCATCTACGCAACAGCCATAATAGGTACATTTTGTTCCATTAAAAGTCTTCATGTTGGAGAACTGCACTAACACTATGTGTGTGCAGGTTTTATGATAGGAGTTCGAGCAATGGGCTCAGGATCCCACGATCCCGCAACCTGGCTTGGTATGCTTTTCCCTTTACAAGTCTTCACATTGTAGAATTGATCTAACACTACGTGTGCGCAGGTTTCACGGGAGGAGTTAGGGTAATGGGATCAGCATCCTATGATCTTGCAACTTGGCTCGGTACGTACTTCATGTAATTTCAGTTTCTTATTCTCTCTCTTTTTTCCACAGAACTAATGGTATATTGCAATGCAGCCCCTGGGTGGATTGATGACATGACCCACGAGCAACACTTGTGAACCAGCCAAGTTGATGAGGCCCCTTCCGCAACATAGGACACCCACTATGACTTGCAGAGCTACACGCATGCACCTGATCGGTTCACATTCCCAGAAGAACAACTCCGCCGTCAACGAAAGCGACGACCGTGTTAGAGTTGAGATTTCGAGGACGCGAGCGGTTCTATTGCTGTAATGTAGTTCGTATGTATAATTATTGTATGCCTTAAGTAGTCATCCTGAAAGCAAGCAATCCTCGTGCATTTCACACTCGAAACATGCTCATACGGCTGGTGCTTCAGCTCTAGTTATTGTTAGTCACCAAGGTGCCAGTGCTGCAACTGCTGGGAAGTGCAAAAAGTTCACAATCAAAGTTGTAAATTTTCTACACTTCTCAATAGTTGGAGCACCATCACCTTGGAGACTAACATTAACTAGAGTTGAAGCACTAGCCGTATGACCATGCTTCCAGTGTGAAATGCATGATGATTTCTTGCTTTCAAGATGATTCCTAAAAGAAGCCTGTGACTTTCGATTAACATCATGTGATAAATAATGTTTGCATCTTTATGCCATAATTATTGCATTTGTGTGCTTTCTATTTGTAACAGTAGAAGTCACCGATTTAGTGCCCATCACTATCGCATGAAAATACTAGTTTGCTCGTGTGTGTTTCTGTCTGGGCGCCTTCGAGGTATCCAGCAAATGTTGGCTCCATTTTTCCCACCGAATCTTTCCATTGCCTCCATAAATAGCCCTCCATGCTGCCTTCGCATCCACATATGCTGCCTTCTCCTCCACTTGAGTGAAGGCAATGTCTCAAATGTCGAGCCCAGGGAATTGGAGGGCCCTTGCGCTTACCACTGCAAGGCAGGTGAATTGCCCTAACTGCCATGTGCAAACTAATATCTTCTACGCCAACACTGAGGGAAAAATGGCCGAGTGTTTTACAAATGCCCTTTTTTCTTTGTAAGTGAAAATTTAGTTTGATTTGTTCTGGTTTTGATGATTAATTTCCTGTTCGAGTTGTCTATTTGTTGAGAGATTTGCTTTCTTTCCACGGCCTCAAAGCATGTTCATATCATCACATAGGTTGTAGGATGCCAATATTTCCAGTGGGCGGACACCATGGATACATCTATGAAGCGTCCTAATAGTACATTACCACATAGGATGCATCTTGGGCTAGAGCAAAGGATGGATCCTATGCTCGAGCGAAGGTTGAACATGCTGATGTTTAAGATGGAGCGTATTTTAGATCATGTGAAGTGGTTAGAGATGATTATGCGTGTATGTATCCTTGTTGTACTTTATGCTATACTTGCGAAGTAGTTCGTTTCTTGCAAAGGAGACTAAGTTGGCCATGAATGCCATTTGAAGTAGTTTAAGAATGATGTATCTAGTTGATATTTATGTACGCCTTCATGATGTTCAGCTAATATGTCGTATTATCCATTTCATGTTTATGTTTGATGTCATGCTGTAATAGCAAAACTACCAACTCGATTATGTTCTGCAATACCTACACGAACTTAATTCATGCCTAATATGTGATCCATATGTACCGTACCAGCACTTACTACAAAACCACTGAGAGAACACGATTTGACAACACTCATTCCACCGCTTTCTTACATCAAAGTGACAATACGCTACAGCTGCTTTGCATGCAGCACCTGGCGTGTGCTACTCCTTTGTCAGATCGATATGACAATACGTTGCCATGCTTTCTAGCGAAGTGATAAAACACTGCCTTTTGCTATGTCAGATCTATTTGACAAGACACGGGTACCTGCTTTTACTAACCAAATTGACAATACATTGTAATGTACTTTGTCAGACTAATTTGACACCATGGATACATTGATGGTGCATCTTGATAGCACAGTACCATAGAGGATGCAGCCTGGGCTAGAGAAGAGGATGGACCCTATGTTCTAGTAGAGACTTAACATGCTGATGTTTAAGATGGAGCGTATTTTAGATCATATCAAGTGGTTAGAGAAGATTGTGTGTGTGGGGTATCCTTATTGTACTTTGTGCTATAATTGCGAACTAGTTTGTTTCCTGCAAAGGAGACTAAGTTGCTCATGGATGCCATTTCTAGTGGTGTACGAATTATGTGTCCAGTTGATGTTTATCTACGCCATTTCTGGTGGTGTAAGAAATAATATATCCAGTTGATGTTTATCATGCTATACCATTTTGTTCCGTATGAGCCATGAACTCCCTGCCTTCATTCTGTTTCTACCAACGTTAAATGTCACTTCTATAAATTTTTTATTAATTTCTCTCCACCTTGTTATTTCCTACTTACAAAACCTCCCTCCTGAATTTTTGTCAACTTTTGTTAACGCATACATTATTTCTAATAACACACTGGCAGCTACTTTTTATACAAAATTGACAATACACTGCTATTTACTTTATCAGATCGATTTAACAACTCGTGGGCAGCAACTTTCTTAGGCCACTTGGACAACATGCTGCCACCGAAAACTTGCTATAAATACGAAGCCATGCCCAACATATACATTTCACACTACGCTAAGCCAACCTCCACACCGAACACCACTTCCCAGAGAACCACCATCATAGACCCCTTCACCCGCGGGTTCACGATGACAGACTACGGAGTGATTCTTCATAAATGGAAGTGCCTTACGAAAAACACAAAAAGCTACTAGGATGTTTCTTGCAAGGATGCACCTATGCCACCAGAGTTTCCCAGCCCAAACTGTGACTATGTTGCTCCGTTGTGGATAATGCAGTCCACATCTAGACACCACTGGTCGGGCACACTACACACGTAACAACGAATGGGTATGTGATTAATGATATGCATGTACATTCCGTAATGCATTTTTTATACTTCTAACTTCGTCCACACATGACACCAGCAAGACAATAGTTGCTACTTCTTCCAATGGATCGATGGCCCTAACAAGTACGATAGAGTACTTTCAGCACAATTGTACCTACACTATGTAGTTGTGCCCGAGCACTACACCCGGTGGAAATCTTCCCCTAGGACTATAGAAGAGAAACCAAAATAGTCGTCATACCGCCCAGAAGATGCATACATCTGGAAGCCCCTGTATGAGCATCAGGAATAAGAAAAGAAGCTGAAGGAGCAAGTTGAGGTGGCTCATTTCTAGGAGGAGCCGAAGATCACCGAGGAAGACTATTATTGGGTGTGTATGTATAGGCCTAATTGGAAGAAAGCGAAGGCCCACAGTCTCACCAGATCAAAGGAAAAGGCACTGATGAATCCTTTCGTGTAAGTTCTACGAACAGCAGCATGACTTCTTTACAATTCCGAAAGGCACACATGTATCGTAGTTGTACTTCCCATTCATTGTTTGTCCGTGTTGCCATTTGTACCATACAAGAACTAAGGCTAGCATAGCTAACGAATCGAACTGTATGCACCACATATGTTTACTTGTTTTCTATATCATGCAATGCAACTATTCCATATGCGCCATCTATGTTCTCTTATTTTGTACGCCTTTTGTGCATCTTCAGGTTTATCACGTGTATATCGATTTGATTATAATTCCATAATTTTGGAGTACAATGTTCAACAAAAAAAATCAATAACTATCATTTAAAATTCTATAATTTTACAGTACATCATTGAATCAAAAAAATTCAAAAACTATCGATTCAAATTCCATAATTAAGCAGTACATGAGTGAACCAAAAAAATTTGACAAATGTAGATTCAAATTGCCAAATTTTGTGATACATCAGTCGACCAAATTTTTTTTCAAAAATTGTCCATTCAAACTCAATAATTTTGTAGTACATTAATCAACAAAAAGTTAGTAAACTATTGATTAAAATTCCACTTTTTTGCTACTCATCACTGAACCAAATTAATTCTAAAATGATTGATTAATTGGTGCACCAGAGAAGCAAATAAAATATACAAATAAAAAAACTTCCCGCGCCATGCTCCTCCATTTCTCTCTGAATTATTTTCCATGTTACATTGCTCGTGAAAAATAAAATTCGATTACAAAAATAACACTTAAGTTAGTACCAAAATTTTTGTGACATATTTCACTATTTTATTTATATCCACAAAATTTTTGAGCTATATTTTTAAAAAAATGAAGCAAAAAAACCAGGTGTGCAATGCGTGGGTATTTTTGTAGAATGGCTCCCGTGCTATCGTATTTGTAAAAATAGCCTCCTAAGGCACATCCTGCATCACGAGTGTGAAGAAATGAGTCGTGTCGCACCTCCGATGGGTGGAACGAAGTAACCACAGTGCAAAATGCAGTGACCGCGGCATAGGTAGGTGGGCGCGGGAGTTGTAGCCTTCCGCGGTAGGGAACGACGGGAATTCTCCCTGCGTGGGATTGTTTTTAAATTTTTTGTAATAATTTTTTTTAATCCAATTTGTTTTGATTGAAACCGAGAACTGTTGGTGTATTAGTTGTTGATGTATTTGGCTGAAATTGTTGAGATATAAACATGTATGCACTTGTACTACCATCACACCAATTATATCCCATTTTATACGCCTCGTATCATCATTTTACGCACTACTTATTACACTATTACTATCATTTTATGTACTGCTCGTTCTACTACTATTATGGTTTTTTTTCTACTGCTAATTATACTAATATTTTACTAATTATACTAATATTTTACTAATTATACTAATATTACAACAATATTATACTAATATTTCTGAACATTACAAACTAACCTTCCTGAAACTCTATTGAAGATCACAACAGCCCAACCAACGTTTGAAATAATCATCCTGAAGAGTACCTACAAAATACAAAAACTGAATCAGTTCCTCAAAAAATTAAGATATATTCGAATAAATTCCTATAAAATATGAACACTGAATAAATTCCTGCAGAACTAAAATTCCATATTTCATTTTCCACCACCTTTTCCCCACCGGTCACTACTCATGCCTCCCGCCCGCTGCTCCTCCACTGTCGCGCCTTCCCACCGCTGCATGAGTCTATTTTTGTGAATACACACACAGAGGAGCTAGAAACAGAAAAAACAAAATGAGAGGAGACAAATACATCTAAATTTTGCAACATAGTTCCATGCTTTCTATAAAAATTTTTATTTGACAAATTATTCTATGTGCTGCCCACTACAGTTCACAACGGCGAATTGATAAAAAAAACAATGCAGCGGCTTGGGTGGCACTGCACTACCCCTTGCAGCGCCAGGCAATAGCTGTATTGCCCAGCAATGCCCCTAGCCACTGCATGGTGCAATGCAATGCCCTCAAGCCGCTGCATTGGCTCCTGCCCGCCCAGGCTGTTGCAAAATGAAATTTTGCGCTTCCAAGTCGCTACATGGGGTTACTTCCGCAAATACACTATCACAAGAGTAAACATGGAAAATATCAACTGAAAGAAGCCAAATACATCAACAATGTGACCCTAGCGTGGAATGTACCTCCTTGGGGCTATTTTTGGAAATACATCAATAGGGGAGCCATTTCTGTAAAAACATAATGTCACATGGGCCAAATGCATGACTAGTTTGATGGATGGGGCACAAACTAGTACTCCCTCCGTTTCTTTTTATAAGGCGTATTTGGTTTTGTTAGGACAAGACTTTGACCAACGATTACTTCATTAATATATCATTTATGCAATATAAAATCATAATTATATATAAGTACTTTTGAATACAAATATGCTAATATCAATTTTGTGACATAAAAATAATATGCTAATAGAGTAATTGTTAGTCAAAGTCTTGTCCTAACGAAACCAAATACGCCTTATAAAAAGAAACGGAGGGAGTACTACTTAAGCATGCAAAATCCTCGGCGTGATTTAACTACATGCTTAGTGAGATACTATTAATTATACATAATTCTACTAGCTGGTAGTAGTAGGAATGTTTTTACTGGCTAGGATCGCAGCCTCCTTCCACAGTTCACTACCATGGCAGTGGAGGTCCCGCGGTTCCCTGCCGTGGCGCAGCTGTAACACCCCGGCATTTAATATGCCCGAATGTTACCAAACATAGGCTAATCAACATCTAAATACCATAAATTAAGATAAATTACAGCAAAGGAGTAAATGCTATAACCGAAAATTTCGGCAGCATCTCCTTTGTTTTTCCATGAATTGAAGCAACAACAATATGATCACAGGATATAGTATAAAGAATGACATCTGAATCATCAATAATAAAGGTTCTAGCAGCAGTATAAGACTAGAATAAATATTCCAACCATCTCATGAGCCAAACGAAGTAAATGAGGAAACCAAGCACACAAATTAACCATCACAATTTAAAGGAAGGAACATGTCATTGTTTATATGTGTGATGCTAAGTGATGACGTGTGACTAGCTCCCTTTCCCGCATGCCGGTTTCATGGTACCTAAGAAAAACAACATAAACACAAGCGTGAGTTCATCACTCAGCAAGTATATTGCAATGGAACAAGAAAATACATTCTAATACCTTCATCACCACTTTTCACATACGACATCATACACATCTCATATTCATAGCGTCAGCATATCATTGACATCATCATATATCATCATCATATAACATCCTCATATAATGCAATGCAATGCAATGCGATGCACATATCTCCTGGAAACTCATACCGGTATGGTTGAGTACACACACGTCGGTGTGCACCCTCTCCCCCCTTCCATCCTGAAGATGGAGGGTGCCTACTCCTCGCTTCCATACACCGCGGTGGATGGAATCACGATGTAGGACTTACTCATTGGCTCTCCGGAATAGTCATAACTTTCTCACCGACCTTCCCCGAACTAGTTATGACTTTCTCACCGCCCGGGCCATGTATCATGCCATGTATGCAAACATGCCAACATCATAAATAACTCGTACATTAACACATGGCATCACAACATAATAAACCATATTCATCATATCAATGGCAAACATTAAAGCATGGCATGTGAACATTTCATATATTCAATTTCAACTCAACAAAACTAGCAATCTACAACTCGCTACCCATTCCAATACACTTGCCTCAACCACGGGCGACGGATTGGCGAGAAGTAGAAGGCACTCCCGGGGTCACACCACCTGCACATAGGTACCACACACTCACAATCATGTCCACAAAACAGTACGCAAACACTCTTCTACCCCGACATCATAAACTACTCGCAAAACCCAAAAACAGAGGTTCTGTCCCGTCGGGACAGCAGCCATCCAAAAGGCATAACTCGGGTTCTAAGACTCCGAATCAATTAAACGAGTACATCCTCGCATTGCTTAGGAAATTTATTAACTTTTTCTAAGTATATGGAAAGACTGATTCGGACTCTAAAGTGGTTTAATCTACAGAATACCGTGATCTGTTCCAATCAAGTCACAGTTTTTAATACGTTTGGTAAAACGAGTATAACTTTCAAACGGCTGGGCGGAATTGGACGTTCTTTATACCCACTGAAAGGTATTGAAATTACCTACAACTTCTTAAACAGGTGGCCAACCAAAATACTAATCTAAATTGGCGAAAACCCAAACCCTAGGTCGACTGCTCATGCTGCCCGAAACAGAGAACGTGGCATGCTCTAGATTTCATCTAATCTACCCAATTACAGCACCACCAATTGATCTAAAAACATGATATTAACCCTTAGAACAGAACCTAGACCAACCCCAAGGATCCCCGTGGCCATACCTTCGCCCGATGAACGAAAACCTAACGGATCTCCTCCCGGTTCGCGCGATCTCCTTCCTCGCTACAAATCCACCGGATCTACTCGTCGCGGAGCACTCCAATGGATGGATATTCGGGTTGGTGAGGTGGAGAACTCCCCTAGGGGCAGAAAGGGAGGTGGAGAGGTGGTGGAGGGGGAGGTGGCGCAATGGGGAGAGGAGAGGTGCATGGGGGTGGCGGCTAGGAGGTGGAAGGGAGGGGAAACCCTAAGGCTAGGGGGGTGGCACCCAAGAGGGCTAGGGGGGCGCACAAGGCAGCGCAACCTGGTCCCTCCCTCCCTCATGGGCCCAAACTCCCTCCCACCAAGGCCCACGACTCATCCCCTTAGGCCCAAACTCCCCCGGAGAGGCCCAAACTCCCGAAATCGGCCCAGAACTGCGATTAAACTGCATAACGTAAAGTTTTTAACATCCGAATTCATATTTTATAAAGTTTTGACATCCCGTAGTGTCACATTATTCCCCCCTTCAACAGGATTCGACCTCGAATCCTACACATGCCACTACGCCAAACCAACAACACACAGAGATCTAATCTTAACGGTTCAAACCTAAAGAAAAGAGCTTTGGGTAAAGCTCGCCCCCGCGAGACTTCAACTCCCAGGTCGCTTCTCTAAATAAAACCACTGGAATTTACACTGATCGAGACTTGATGAGAGGACGCCTAGGTTCAAAGACCAACGGCTCTAATGATAACTCGCAATCAAAACTTGCGAGAACTTTACTCAATATTGAAACACAAAGTACTCATACATGGTGTCAGTACGACCCCAAGCGATAAGATAAATCCTCAAACAGCCCACAAAAGAAAACGGTCTCATACTCCTCGTTCTATGCATTCCTTGGCACTGAAGTGCCCGATCCCTTTAACTAATGCTACTCTCCAGAAGAACACGGTACCAACCTCCCTTCTGTGGTTCCTTGTACTCAAGACGACGCGAAACAGGAGAGACACAACGCTCTAAGATTACCACCAGAAGGAACAACCTACTTTATATACAGGATCCTTAAGACTCGCGCAACAGAAACGACCGAATGTTCCTCTGCGGTTGACACAACTCACTCTTTGCCCAACGACAAAAAGATCCAATACACTTCAAGAGGAAAAGCGATTACTAGCAACCACCAAGTGGTCCACTAATAATTTAATCAACCCTACCGAGGAACACCTCAATGACACAATTCTCCAAGAAGGTTTGCATTGAGTCATACACAACCTTCCGCTCAAAGGACCACGATAAAGAGTACAATCATTGAGTGAGCTCAACCATAAACATGAACCCAATTGGTCCACATACAACAACATAAACCCCAAAGTGCTAAAACCACTTTGGAAAGGATCCGACAACATCCAAAGAGCACACATTTTATTTTTCTAAACCAAATCGAAAAGAAAACTCAAACCTCTAACACCACAGCCAAAATACCACAACTTATTCATTCTTTCCTTTCATACTAGGAAGAAATGGAAATCTCGATACATGACGAGAATGCACACTTTTAAAGAGCACTCCGGATTAGTCATATATCCATATATGACTTTCTCACCGACCTGGCTCATCGACTCCTTTATGATTAATTATGCATAAACAATGTCTCGTTTTCCTTTTCACCATTCATTCATCATGTAACAACGGTACCGAATAGTCATTCACCAAACGACTTCTTCCTCGGTATCAAATAATGGAAACACAATTAACATCGAAGGTTGCGGAAATTCATATAGACTATGACGGCAGCATAGTTGGCAGTAAAACACCACGTCGCATCACATCCCACATCAATTGAAAACTGAACTTGCAAAACATTGCATTTCATACAAATTCAACATTTTGGAAGAGAACATCAAAATTTCAAGTCGAGCATCTGCTCCCACAACCGTCACAAATTTTTTCAAGGAGAGGGAAACTCATTACAAAAGGGAACACCTCACTAACAAAATCACTTTATAAAACATTCATAAAATCCACCTTTTTGAAGCACTCGCAAACATCACACACATTATGCAAATAAATCCAACTCTAGTCAAAAAGAGTTACAAATTAAATCTCAAGAGTTTCCAACACAACCCACTTTGTCCATCTGCTTCCGTTAAAATTTATTCCAATGATAATTCAGGGTGAACGCGAGGGAGCGTGATCCACTCAAAAAAAACTTTTGGGTGTAAATCCATACTCATAGCATAAACTGCACAAATGAGCCAACACCACAGATTGGCACCAATTTCTACGAGTTTTTAGGGAAACTCTGAAACTCAACATAAAGAACACCTCGACCGAAAACATTTAACCAAAATGGCAAACAACCACACCAGTTCAAAAGGTTTTAAATACCAGCTCAGCATGAATCCCACCATAACTTGTATTCCACTACACTTACCATTTAAGCATTCAATAATCACTATTTACTCATCAAGAGAGTCCAACCGGATTTAACAAAATTTACATAACAATTTCTTTCTCTAGTTACCATTCTCAACACTTTTAATTAAGGTTTTAAGATGCTTATCACAAAGGCACCCAACCAAGACTACATTGACATGATCCCCACGGATCACCAAATCATATAACAACGTATTCTATATTTCAAACATAGTACTTCAACAACTACTTGAGCATGGTCAACCTATCAATTTTATACTATCCATACGTCAAAATCTTGACAATTGAAACTTGTTCAATCAATAAAATGACTTCAATAAATAAGTAATATCTCTACAAGATAAAATTCGTAAATAGGATTCTAAGATATGCATTCATTAAGGTTAAAATCTTGCATCATGATTATTATCCATTGTTCATCCCATCACAACATGTACTCGACATAATACCATAGTTTTACACCTTTCTTCTATTGGATCAATGGTTTCCAACAATTAACAACACTACCAAGGCATCAATATCAACAAAAGGGCATAATCATCAACCAACAACATTACTTTTAGCTACCCTATACATAGGTGATAACAAAATTACCACCACACAACAAACTCCAACTATTTAAAATAGATTGAATACTAGCATTAACATTGCCCTTAACAACAATATTAACAATAAGTCTTATGTCTTCTCAATTGATATCAATACTAGCATTGTAGAGACACAACTGCATACTTCCAAATATACTAGTAGTTTGCAACAACGTAAATAGCAACTCTAATCAACTTCCAAATTAAAGTCACTAGTCAAAATGATTAAATTTCTCTATTAATCCATTAGATTAACATCTTTAAACAACCAGCAAAGTTTCTTTAACAATAACAGCAGTCTACATCATCTTAATGATTTAACTATGCATCAGGGTTTAAAACTTTAAACATAATCGGGGGGTCAAAAGCACTTTTAAAGCAAAGCAACCGATTCTAAGCATGTACATTAACCCATTTAATCATTCTCGCTACAGAGTAAACTACAACACTAGTAGTCTATTAATTCTCTAGCTAGAGATGATAATCACATTGAATTGATTCAACTCAAAATTTAACTTAGCAACACGTCATTCCATAAACCACATTGTTACCTACTACATAGCCCGGACATAAACTTTTCTAAACACCTTCATGGGGCACGAACTCTTGACAAACAGGATGCAACTCAACTTTTAAAGACAACCACAACTCAAGAACCAGAACGAACACCGATAGAAAATTTCTCCTTTCCAGGCAAGGAAGAAAAATAAAACTCCAACAGAAATGCAGGAGAGCTCAACTCTCAAATTCCAAAATTTGCCCACAAAACTCTTCAAGAAATCTCAAGATCTATACTTCCAAGAAGGAAGAAGGATGCACTAGGGAAAATCAAATGTTCATTAAATATTTTCCGATAAAAGATTCAAACTTAGCTCCACCAACTCAGGGCCTGCACAAGGGGAAACTCCAACACTTTTTCTTAGATAGGGAGAACAACAACCACAAAAGTTTCCTCCTCAAGACAGCCGGTAATGACCAACAAAACCGGTGTCAAAGCAAAAATAGCGACCAACATATGCGCAACACAAAACCTTTCTCTACGTCTTCAACCAAGGAAGACAAAACCACAAATCGCCTACGAAACAATCCGCGATAAATCAAATACCAAACACTTTTCTTTTGATTTCGATCGACTAAAACAAAGAAAACCAACCAAACTGACCGTCAGAACGGTAAAGAACATCCATAGGAATCCACCACAAATCTCTCCTATTTGACTCCAGTTAACTACCCGACTTACGACAGAAAAGGTGAGCACTCTTCTCCTACAGGGGTTAATAATTCTTCGTTGATGGCGTTAACAGGCCACACCGTCAAATCACACCCTTACTATGAACAAAAAGAGGTGACCGAAACCCTTTGGCACCACAACCCCACTCTATCACAACAACAAGAACAATTCAATCATTTATCTCATTGACATAGCAACATGCATTATCAAATGAAGCATTCAACATCAAAGCTTAAATACAACATTTAAGCGTAAATAAACGATACCCATACCCTTTTCCTACTATGCATCCAAGCGTGTCAAATTTTAGATTAGTTATACCACTTATGCAAGTTTTAATGTGGCTATCCTATGACAAAATTTTAGTTAAAACCTAAGCCATGTTTCTAAGTTATTCCACATCACATTTTAGTTGTACCCTATAGCATGACACTAAAAATACACATTCCATGGACCTACAACCCGCTCTGATACCAACCGCGGCGCAGCTGTAACACCCCGGCATTTAATATGCCCGAATGCTACCAAACATAGGCTAAACAACATCTAAATACCATAAATTAAGATAAATTACAGCAAATGAGTAAATGCTATAACCGAAAATTTCGGCAGCATCTCCCTTGTTTTTCCATGAATTGAAGCAACAACAATATGATCACAGGATATAGTATAAAGAATGACATCTAAATCATCAATAATAAAGGTTCTAGCAGCAGTATAAGACTAGAATAAAGATTCCAACCATCTCATGAGCCAAACGAAGTAAATGAGGAAACCAAGCACACAAATTAACCATCACAATTTAAAGGAAGGAACATGACATTGTTTATATGTGTGATGCTAAGTGATGACGTGTGACTAGCTCCCTTTCCCGCATGCCGGTTTCATGGTACCTAAGAAAAACAACATAAACACAAGCGTGAGTTCATCACTCAGCAAGTATTTTGCAATGGAACAAGAAAATACATTCTAATACCTTCATCACCACTTTTCACATACGACATCATACACATCTCATATTCATAGCGTAAGCATATCATTGACATCATCATATATCATCATCATATAACATCCTCATATAATGCAACGCAATGCAATGCAATGCGATGCACATATCTCCTGGAAACTCATACCGGTATGATTGAGTACACACCCGTCGGTGTGCACCCTCTCCCCCCTTCCATCCCGAAGATGGAGGGTGCCTACTCCTCGCTTCCACACACCGCGGTGGATGGAATCACGATGTAGGACTTACTCATTGGCTCTCCGGAATAGTCATAACTTTCTCACCGACCTTCCCCGGACTAGTTATGACTTTCTCACCGCCCGGGCCATGTATCATGCCATGTATGCAAACATGCCAACATCATTGTAACACCCCGGCATTTAATATGCCCGAATGCTACCAAACATAAGCTAAACAACATCTAAATACCACATTTAAACATAAATTCCAGCAAAGGTACATATGCTAAAAACCGATATTTCGGCAGCATCTCCTTTGTTTTTCCATGAATTAACACCATATCAATATCATGGCAAGATATATCATAGCACACGACATCTAAAACATCAACATAAATGGATATATCATCAAATTACGCCAATAATACCACGCTCAACCACTTCATAAACTAAAACGAAGCAAATAAGGAATCACTAGCATGCTAAATTAAACCATACATTAAGTTTAAGGCACAACTCTTAATATCATGTCTCCAAGTGATTAATTATGGACTATGATGGTGGAGCTACGTGTAGAAGTGTAGCTAGACCCCTTTTTCCCGCATGCCGATCTCAAAGTACCTAAAAACAACATAAAACACAAGCGTGAGTTCGAAAACTCAGCAAGCATATTGTAATGGACAACAAGATCATTTACAAGACAATAATACCTTACATCACATATAACATCTCATACTTGAGCACATAACAACATCATCATCATTAAATATGTATTGCAATGCAATGCAATGCAATGTTATGCTCATATCTCCTTGGAAACTCATACCGGTATGGTTGAGTACACACCCGTCGGTGTGCACCCTTTCCCCCTTCCATCCCGAAGATGGAGGGTGCCTACTCCTCGCTTCCATTCACCACGTGGATGGAATCACGATGTAGGTCTTACTCAATGGCGTTCGGACTAGTCATAACTTTCTCACCGATCTTGCCGGACTAGTTATGACTTTCTCACCGCCTCGCTCTATCTCATGTCATGCATGCAACTATGCCAATTATCATATTTCACATGTACATAAACATATGGCATCTCATCATGACAAATATTACACATGGCATCGAATCATGATAAGTATAGACACATAGCATCATATCATGATAATCATACTCAATATATCATTGGAAAACAGCAAGCAAGGCAAGTGATCATAGCAAGTATTCAATCTTTCATCCAATATCAACAAGCAACCTACAATCCGCTATACATTACAACACACTTGCCTCAACCATGGCGACGGATTTGTGGGAAGTCGAGGGCACTCCCGGTGTCACACCACCTGCACATAGGCATCACACACTCACAATCATGCCCACAAAACAGTACACAAATCCCCATCTAACCCGACATTGCCCACTACTTGCAAACCTAAAAACAGAGGTTCTGTCCCGGCGGGACAGCAGCCTTGCAAAGGCCATAACTTGAGTTCTGGGACTCCAAATCGATTAAACGAGTACACCATCGCGAAGCTTAGGAAATTTCCTACATTTTTCTAGTTATACGGAAAGACTGATTCGGACTCTAAAATTGTTTAATCTACAGATTACTACGATCTGTTCCAATCGCGTCACAGATTTTAACACGCTCGGTAAAACAGCTATAACTTTCAAACGGCTGATCGGATTTTAACGTGCTTTATGTCCACGGAAAGATAATTAAATTATATACAACTTATTTTAAGTCCGTACGGACAGATTCGGATTCTAAATCAATGAAAACTCGAACCCTAGCCCGATTGCTCAATCTGCCCGAAAACAGAAACGTGGCAACGTCTAGATCTAACCCAAAGAACTCCAACCCAGCACCACCAATTGATCTATAAACTTCATAAACACCCTAAGAACAGTACCTAGATCAAACCCAAGGATCCCCATGATCATACCTTTGCCCAAAGAACGAGTCTCCAATAGATCTCCTCGCGGATCGCTCCTCGCTCCTCGCTCCTCGCTCCTCGCTCCAACGGATGGATCCACAAGGTGCAGAGGTGTGGAGACCACCCTAGGGCAGCAAGGGGGTGGAGGAGAGGTGGTGGAGAGGTGGGGAGCAATGGGGCAAAGGAGGGGGAGGCGCACGGCCAAGGGAGGAGGGAGGCGGCTAGGGCAAGAGCAAGTGGGGGGGAAGGGCGCACAAGGGGCAGGGGTGAACGCCCAAGGGCTGGTGGAGAGCCCTTTTACCAGCCCCCACACCCAATCCTAGTCCGTTACGGAGACTTACTCCATCCCACCAAAGCCCACTTAAGGCCCAAACTCCCCCGGGAAGGCCCAAAACCCCGAAAACGGCCCGGAAACGGCCCGGAAACGTTATTAACCTCCATACCTTATGGTTTTAACCTGCCATACCATATTTCATAAAGTTTTTGACCTTAACATGCACCATTTAAAAGGTTACGACACTCTGTGGTGACACATCACTTCAAACGGCCCAAAAATGCGAGTAAACCTCAAGCCGAAAGGTTTTATTCTCTAATTTCACATTCTATAATGTCACACCATACCGTAGTGTCACAATCATAAATAACTCGTACATTAACACATGGCATCACAACATAATAAACCATATTCATGATATCAATGGCAAACATTAAAGCATGGCATGTGAACATATCATATATTCAATTTCAACTCAACAAAACTAGCAATCTACAACTCGCTACCCATTCCAATACACTTACCTCAACCACGGGCGACGGATTGGCGAGAAGTAGAAGGCACTCCCGGGGTCACACCACCTGCACATAGGTACCACACACTCACAATCATGTCCACAAAACAGTACGCAAACACTCTTCTACCCTAACATCGTAAACTACTCGCAAAACCAAAAAAACAGAGGTTCTGTCCTGTCGGGACAGCAGCCTTCCAAAAGGCATAACTCGGGTTCTAAAACTCTGAATCAATTAAACGAGTACATGCTCGCGTAGCTTAGGAAATTTCCTAACTTTTTCTAATTATATGGAACGACTGATTCGAACTCTAAAATGGTTTAATCTACAGAATACCGTGATCTGTTCCAATCACGTCACAGTTTTTAATACGTTCAGTAAAACGAGCATAACTTTCAAACGGCTTTGCGGAATTGGACGTTATTTATACCCACTGAAAGGTATTGAAATTACCTACAACTTCTTCAATAGGCGGCCGACCAAAATCCGACTCTAAATTAGCTTAAAACCCAAACCTTAGGTCGACTGCTCATGCTGCCCGAAACAGAGAACGTGGCATGCTCTAGATTTCATCTAATCTACCCAATTACAGCACCACCAATTGATCTAAAAACATGATATTAACCCTTAGAATAGAACCTAGACCAACCCAAAGGATCCCCGTGGCCATACCTTCGCCCGACGAACGAAAACCCAACGGATCTCCTCCCGGTTCGCGCGATCTCCTTCCTCGCTCCAAATCCCCCAGATCTCCTCGTCGCGGAGCGCTCCAATGGATGGATCTTCGGATTGGTGAGGTGGAGAACTCCCCTAGGGGCAGCAAGGGAGGTGGATAGGTGGTGGAGGGGGAGGTGGCGCAATGGGGAGAGGAGAGGCGCATGGGGGTGGCGCCCAAGAGGGCTAGGGGGGCGCACAAGGCAGCCCAACCTGGTCCCTCCCTCCCTCATGGGCCCAAACTCCCTCCCACCAAGGCCCACGACTCATTCCCTTAGGCCCAAACTCCCCCGAAGAGGCCCAAACTCCCAAAATCGGCCCAGAACTGCGATTAAACTACATAATGTAAAGTTTTTAACCTCCGAATTCATATTTTATAAAGTTTTGATATCCCGTAGTGTCACAGCAGCAGCCTCCCGCGCTCGCGATGGTGTTCTACGCTGCAAGGCCAGCCACGGTCCCAGCGACGTTTCACGCACCCATGCTGTGGTGAGTCCTCATTCCACACAATGATAGTGTGGTACAATGCTTATGGGGCCATTTTTACAAATACAGCAGCACTGGAGCTAATTTTACAAAAAATCAGAATCTTGGGGGCCAAATTTGTGAACAGTTCTACAATAAGTCATGTAATCCATAAAAATTCCTTGTAAATATTTCCTACGAGTTGTTTTTAGTCTTAAAATTTTGTATGTTGGCTAGTCTTGGTATCAATTAAAACAAACTGGATTTAAAAAAAAACTGCATTGCCTACCGCACTTCCCTGGCGCGGTAGGAGTAGGTTGCCACGCTGCCTACCGTGGTAAGACCCTCCTGCTGCGCTCGCCTGTCGGGACCCCGAATTTGCAAATCCGGACCCTCTGTGTATTCAGCACTAGTCCAGGAACACGCTAGTGCACACAGTCTTAACTTCGGTAAATATCACAATCATACCACTCGATACTAAATAAGTACTTTATTTAGATAGTCAACCGTTAAGTTACTCGACCTTATGGTCAAGTTACAAATATATGCCTCGCATAAGGCTAAACTTATTCGTGAGAAAAATAATAGCAAAAAACCAAATAACATGGTGGCGCCATCCAAGATACCACAGGCAATCGACCGGGCTCGCTTCCTAAGTAGAGCGGATCCTCTTGGAGCTCCTCCTCCAAAGCTTGTGCAGTCTCCTCTTCAACTGTGTTGTATTGTGGCAAGGGTGAGTACTTGGTACTCAAAGAAGTCATGCACCTGAGAATACAAGCTAATATACTATATGCATGGCTTGGTACAAAGGAATAGCTCAAGGTATATTTGCGATGCTTGACATTTGACAAGTAGCATAAGTAGATTCAAAGCGATAGAAGCAAGTATAGCATAGATAACTTTTCAGGAATTTAATAAACATCTTTCCCCATCCTAATCCACATTTCCATCAACTTCATTATTAATCCAGCCCAACTTTTCAAACCAAGTTATTTTTGAGAAAATCTAACCCTTGATCAGAATTCTAGCGATGTCCAATACGCGGACACGGCTATTCGAATAGATTCTAAACTCTCGAGGTTATGCACTTTACCCACAAGATACACCAAACACCACAAAGGCGAGTTCAGTAATAAAGTCTTCTAGACTTCTAACAATACAAGTGGTCCTCCCGGTTATTTAAGCACTAACCCTTCCCTTCGCTAAGGCGAAGTCTAGGCCAATCAACTGCGTTAGATGGGCACTGGCCTCACCGGCATCGCTCCCCGTACAACTTACACAAAGGGTGTAGTTGACCTCCTGAGAGGTCCTGCAGTGCACGTTATTAGCAACTTAGTCCAACTAGGTCCGTCCCATTCTGAGACATGTGGTTGCACGTTAGACCCAATTCAAAGGCTTGCAAGGTTAAGTCCTTAGGGGTGACCAGGGCAAGACTACTCGAAGAACCAAATCAACGCTCCCAATGCCACAACCGGCCCACCTGATTACTCTGCCACATGCCGTCAGCGTTTTATCAAACCCCGCTTGATTACCATGCACCACGTGCCATCAACATCACATGATACCTTTCCAAAACAGGTTCAATATATCATTAAGTCAATATTAACATTTGATTGTCCAAAATCATGTCATGAGCACGTAAGTGGTCTAAGCAGTGTACTACAAATCTGCCTAAACCCATGTTGGCGATTTAATAATGTCCAACTAGTAATCCACAACTAGAGGTGACAAGGGATCATGGCACATACTTAAATAATCAAGGTGTCATACAGCAAATTGGTACTTATCTAACCCCCATGTTTAAACAAAGTATTTTTTTCTAATTGAACTAGCATGCAATAGTTTAAAATCAAAATAGATTTGAAATAGGATCAACATGGTCAAAGCACAACTTGCCTTCAAAAAAAGTACTTGTTCTTGGTCTTGAGTTGGATCCTGGAAAGTCAATACTTCTCCTTCGAATCCTTCCAGACTTCAACGTCTACTCGTAAAAGCGTGCAAATAGCAAATACACGAATAAACAATAGGCAAAGTGTCCAAACATCCAAATAAAATCCATAAACAGAGAGAACATAATTTTATGAGTTTTAGAAACTGGAATCACAAATTTGGAGTTAAGACGCATAAAAGTTATGATTATTTAAAGTTTAAATAATCAATTAAATAATTTTGCAGAGAAAAACTTTAGTCCAAAAATTAAATAAAATTCATATTTAGGTAGATCTCAATTTTATACAAATTTAGAAATTTGAATCACTCAAATCGGAGTTGAAACGCAAAAAGTTATAAGCGTTTGAAGTTTTGAAATTCAAATCAATTATTAAACCGATTTATTAAATCATTTTCTTTTAGGAAAATCATTTATTGCGTCGAGGACACGTGGCAGCACTGGATTGGTGCGGCGTCGCCGCCGGTCCATGGACTCGGTCCACACTCGGCTCGGGTCTCCGTGGACCCGGTCCACGGCTCCACGCGGAAGGCCCGACATGTGGGACCACTCGGGTGACGTCATCGATGTCGGCGAGGCTCGGCCGCATTGTGACAGTGGGACCACCGATGACGCCATGGGTGACGTCGCGGTCGCACATGCTGGCCGCCGCGTGTCGATGATCACGCCAAGCGCGCGCGGTTCGCCGCTGGACACGCGTGGCACGATCGTAGTCGTTGGTTTGGAAAACCGACGGCTAAGATTGAATTTGGGCCTCAGTGCTTGGGGCGCGCGGGTTGATCTCGGGCCGTTGGATCTTGATCTAACGGTCCAGATCCAATCTAACCTGGTGCGATTCCCGCTCATTAGCACGACCTGGCCGTTGGATCTAGATCCAGCGGTTGAGATTAGATCTAGGATTTTCAACGGAACTCACCGAGAGTGGCGTGGCGCGATCCGAGCCCTTGGATCTTGATCGGACGGTTGGTGGAGCTCGGGTCGGCGATGGCTTCACGCGGCGCTAGCTTGGCGAGATGAAGACGATGACCACGGTCTCGGCGTTCGGCGCGCTCGGCGAGATGAAAGGTCTCTTCGGTGCGTCCGTCACAGGGTCCTAGATTCAGGTTTCGGTGGCGGCGGAGGGCCGGACGGCGGCGAATCGGCTTTTAATCACGGCGAAACAGATTCTAACTCCGGCGAGCTTCAGACGCAACAGCGGCGACGCTCAGGCGTAGATGGCTTGGGGAGGACCGGTGCGCATGGGCGAGGCAACCTCGGCGTGACGGGCTTTAAATAGCCTCGGCGTTCGATGCGAGGCGGAAACCTAGTTCTCCACGCGCTGAGTCCGGCTCGGACTTCGGGCGAGAGACGACGCTTCACCATTGGCCCACGTGGCGCGATGCCGCCACGATCGCACGGCGCGATGGTCCGGCCGGATTCGGCAGAAGATGCGGAAATCCTGGCCGTTGGATCTTGATCCAACCGGTTGGGATCGATAGGTTTTGGAGTTGATCCGGTAGCCACGTGGCTGGTCGGACTCGAACTCGAGTCCGACTCGGGCTCGGTCGGATGAACAAGTACAAACCCACTCGCATTTTCCATGATTTAATAATTAAAATAATTCCCGAAATTCATTTAATTCATTAAAAATAGCAAAATACTCGAGAAAAAGTCCAGAAAAATTCTGGAAAATATTTTAGAACATTTTGGACTCAAATAAAATATTTCCAACAAAATTTTATTTGCAAAATTAAATTCTTTAATTATTTCAAAATGGAATAAATTCAAATAAATTCCAAATAAATCCAAATAAATTTAAGAAAATTCCAAAATTCACCAAAGTGCCAAATCACACATGAATTTAAGAAAAGCAAAAATTTTGGGGGTGTTACAAACCTCCCCCTTAATAGAATCTCGCCTCGAGATTCAGGCTCACTACTGAGAATAGGTTTGGAAACTCTTTCTTCAAATCCTCTTAGGCTCCCTAAGTCGCCGCTTTCTTCATGGTTGCTCCATCAACTCTGAAACTGGGTTGACTTGTTTCTAGTTTCTCGATCCATTGTGTCTAGAATCCTCACGGGATGCTCCTTATAAGTCAAATCCTCTTGCAACTCAATTGACTCTAGCGGTGTCTGCTCTCGTGAACTCGGAGACACTTCTTCAATCGGGACACATGGAATCACGTCATGTACTCCTGTTAACACGCATGTGGCAACTCCACCGGTGATAAGCAACTTCGCCTCTGCGGCTCAAAATCTTAAATGGTCCAACATAACGGGTGCAAGTTTCCCTTTGGCATGGAACCTCTTAACTCCCCGCGAGGCGTAACCTGAGGTATACAAAGTCTTCTCGGTTCAAAACTCAAGTCCCTCGACGATTGTCGACGATAACTCTTCAGCCGTGATTGGGCTATCTACAACCTTTCCCTAATCATGGCGACCGCTCTTCACCTCTTGAAGAATATCGTGCCCAAAGACACGCTGGCCACGGCCTCATTCCAATTGAATGGCGCCCAGAGGTCGACCATACGATTGCCTCAAAGGTGACATCGTAAACTAGCCGATAACTATTGTTGTAATCGAACGCTCGGCATACTCTTATCCCAAGAGGTAGCATAAGCTAATGCACAAGCTCTCAACATATCCTCCGGGACCGACTCTTTTCTGCCTCATGTCCATCCGTCTGTGGATGATAAGTCGCATCTTGAAGTTCAAACGGGTTCCCATGGCTTCATGCAACTTATTCCGTAACCTTGAGGTAAATTGGGTATACCTGCATCTGATAATCCTCTTTGGCACTCCAAACAGACAATCCTCGATCATGTACACTCGCTAATTTATCTCCCGAGTAAGTGGTCTTCACGGGATAAAATGGGCTACTTTAGTCAAGCGATCCACTATAACCCATATGGAGTCATAACCTCCTTGAGTCTTGACAAACCGCAGAATGAAATCTATTCCGATTTCTCCCACTTCCACTCGTATTTTCATGGGCCGTAGCAATCCTGCTGGTCTCTCGATGCATTGCCTTGACTCTCTGGCATATGTCGCACAATGCAACATGCTCGGCAACTTCACGTTTCATACTCGCCACCGAATCTCTCCTTCGGATCCCTGATACATCTTGGCGCGCTTGATGAATTGAGTACTTGAGTCATGGGCTTCTTCCAAAATCGATTGCTTTAACTCCTTTTGTTAGGCACACAAATGCGATCCTTCATCCACAACGTGCCTTGCTCATCCAACTTGAAGTCCTCTGCCTTCCTTCCTTGATGAACTTAATCTCGCGGATCTTGTCATCATCCTTCATCCTTCTGATCGATCCTCTAAGGTAGGCTTTATACTTCCAATGTGGCCAAGAATCCGCTAGGTACCACCTCAATCTTCATTTTCTGAAATCCTCACATAACTCATCCGACTTGTGGCTAGCAACGCACTCACTGTGATGGCTTTTCCGACTCGAGCATCGGCTACTCGTTGGCCTTCAGGGATGGTAATGGATTCCAACATTGTAGTCCTTGATTAACTCTAACCATCTCTCTGCCTCATGTTTAGATCCATCATGGTGAATATGTACTTAAGGCTCTTATGATCCAGATACACTTCACATCTGCTTCCGTCGAGATAGTGACGCCATATCTTTCAAGGCATGCACTCTACGGGCTAACTCTAGGTCATGTGTCGGATAATTTTTCCTCATGCGGCCTCAATCGCCTTGATGCATAAGCGGCTTGACCTTTCCATTCTCTGACCACATCAAGTCCTTGGCGCGATCGTCACAATAAATATCGAAGCTTTGAGCAACATCCCAGAGAACTAACACGTGGCCGATGTCAATCGCTTCTTGACTCCGAAATCCTTTCTCACATTCAGCGCCCATGCAAACTTCTTCTTCAGCAATTGCGTAGAGGTTTCGCAATTGTCGAGAAGCCTTCGATGAAACGGCGGTAGTATCCTGCCATTCCAAGGAAACTCGAAATCCGGTCGCAGCTTTGCGCTCCCAATGTAACACAGCTTCTACTTTGCTTGGATCTCGGCGACTCATTCTGCGGTCATTACATGTCCAAGAAACTCCACCTTGTCCTTCCAAAAATCACACTTGCTGAACTTGGCGAAAAGTTGTCTGTTCCTCAAGCTTTTCCAAAACTTCGCTTAAGTGTCCGGCATGTTCATCCTCCGTTTTGGAGTAGATTAGAATATCATCTATGAACACGACGACAAACTTGTCCAAATATTCCATGAACACCTTATTCATCATATTCATGAAATATGGCGCATTAAATCGAGTCAAAGGACATAATCAAACTCGTAATGTCCATATCTTGACGAATGCGCTTGAATATCTTCGATCGGATCTTCAATCGATGGTATCCCGATCTCGTATCAATCTTGGAGAAAACTCCGCTCTCTCGGCTGATCAAACAAATCATCAATCTGGTAGCGGATACTTATTCTTCATGGTGACTTCATTGAGTGCCGCACGTAGTCGATGCACATCCTGAAACTTCCGCCCTTCTTCTTGACAAACAAAGCGGTGCTCTCACCGCGGGTTGCAGTGATAAATCCTTTCTCCATTAACTCTTCTAGCTGTTTCTTCATCTCTACCAACTCCTCGGTGGACATCCAGGTAGGGTCTCTTTGCTATCGGTCTTTGTGTACAAGCTCTATCACAAACTCTATGTCCCCTGTCAAGCGCATACCGAGGTAGATCTTCGGAAAAACATCACAGGTACTCATTCACTACGGAGACATCCTCTATGCTGATTGCCTTGGTACTCAAGTAACCATCAAATGTCCATCTCTAATTGCAACATGCTTGAAATTCCACTTTCTTTCCACAAGGGCTCTCAATCGAGATAGTCCTTCGTCCACAATCAATACGCCTTGTGCTTGGATAACCAATCCATTCCCAATATGACGTCTAGATAGGTCTCCAAAATTATAAGGTTTGCTAGGAACTCTATTCCACCTATTAGTATTCTCACCCCGGAACATCCTACTTTCGTTCGGAGTTCGAACTGTGGGGTTTGAACTAAAAGCATGCACTTAAGTCTTGCAATCCTCAAATCATTTCTAGTAGCAAAGCCTTGAACAAACAAAGCGAAGCTCCGTAGTCAAACAAAATTGTTGCAGTGCGAGTTCACAGTAACTTACCCGATCACGTCAGAGCATTCCCTGAGTGCATCTGCGCGGTGACATGGTTGACTCGGCCTCTCACCACGATGCAGGGTGTGGCTCTGTCTTGGCGTCTGAGTGGTTCCTAGATTGAAGCGAATCAATACTCCTCTGTCTTCTTTGGACAAGCTGTTGCAAAGTGTCTGGCTCGTTAGCTTGTACACGTCTCTTTCACTGTCCTTCTTGTTGCCACGGAGTAAAGCGTTTCTAGCGAATAGTCTGTAGTTCGATCGCCAGTCTTGGTGGTCGGGATGGTGTCCTTGTTGCATCGTGGTTGGAATCGAAGAATTGATTTGGTGCAACTCCTCAGCGCCATTGCTTCATGCGTGATCTCTTTGTTGCATCCGCGCTTCTGCTTCATCCAGGCCTGCGCTTTGTCTTTCAAGAATAGCGCCTTATTCACCAACTCTTGGAAATCGGGAAGGTGTGGGTGATCAATCCTACTTGCAATCTGAGTTAAGTCCCTTCATAAAACGACCGCCTGGATTTATCTCGTCGCCATCCTCGGGTGCGTAGCGTGCTAGGCCACGTGAACTTGTTCAGGTAGTCGGCCACCCGCCGATTACCTTGCTTCAGCTCGAACTCCTCCTTCTTAAGGTCCATGATTCCTTCCTTCACGTGATACTGGCTTTGTCGAATCATTGTGAACTCTTCCCAAGTGATATCTTGAGGGTTCTCTTGCGTGGCACGTAAGTTCTCCCACCATTCTAAGCATTTGTTCCTTCCGGTGATGAGAAGCGAGAGTATTCTCATTTCCTATGCATTGAGCTATGTGTAGCTTCCTCTCGATTGATCTTAACCAATCATCGGCCTCCAATGGATTGGCATTCCAGTGAGAAAGTGGGCGGTGAGTTCTCATGAACTCGATCTTGTATTCTGGCGTGGTCCCGATTAACTTGATTAGCGATGCCTGGCGGTGACGTGTTGCATTTGTTGCATCATAGCATGCATCAATCGAGTCTTGGCAGAAAAGCTCCGAATTCTGCACATCCGATGGCGGTCTTTGGTGCTCCCTCATTGGGGTTTATTCTGGGCGAACCGCTTCCATTGCCTCAAAGTTTCACCGGTGTTCACCATCATCGATTTGCTTCTAGGTTTAGAGATGAGAGGGAAACAAGAATAGACAAGTAATATGGAACTTATGCGGGCGACAGGTGTAACTTAAAGGTCCAACTTTATTATTGATATTAATAACTTGGTATGGTTGCTTACAATGCCTAAGGGCCTTGCAACACATAATGCACACTCAAAGAAACAATGAAAATCCAAATCAACTAACTCGAGTCTAACGCCTAAAGGTGACTCTTTATTCTATGAAGCGACTTTGCGAAGGAGTCTCACTATAGAACCTATGCTCACTCATCGAGAAAACCTCCACGGCCTGGTACTGTGTCTTTGCGGCATAGCGCGAAAGCGATTGCCATGTCCAAGAATCATGGTTCATCTGTGGTAGTCGAAGCTGTCTCATCGAGTCTCGACTCCTCCGATCTGGTGGTGTAGCTCGAGTAATCGGCTCTGGGTCTGGTCCGTACAAAGTCATCTCCAACTCGTCAATCTTCGCAGAAGGTGTGCCACATACTCTTGAGCTTCCGCCATCTGTTCTTCTCCTGTCAGATCTCCTTAGCGGGCCTTCTGAGCTCCTTGCTTGTATTATCTAGTACATCCTCCTGGGCGACAACAAATCGTGCCAACGTAACCGTGGCATCCTCATCTGAATCGCCGGGTCAAGAAGGTTATCACGCCGATGATAACGGAACACCGTGCTCTCCAACTCTCTGGCGATACGGGTAATGTGCCGCATTGCTCGTCGTGATACCTCTTGGATACCCATCTGCATTGTAGATCTCTGGCGGTCTGGTGTATCGGGCGATTGCACTGGCCCTTTTCCTAGCAGTACCTCAATCTTCACGTCACAAGCCTTGATCAATCCCGCTTTGTCCGATCACTTCCACTTGGTATTGCGGCTTCTCAAAATCTCCGGAGTTTGTAGCATATGCCAAAGTTCATGGCGTGACCAACTCCGTGATCAACGTAGTTGAACTCTTCCTCCATCATCACGAGAGTGCTTTACGTAAGAACTCGGAATCTTTAAATCGTGACAAGGTAAGGAAAATTCAGAAAGAGACAAGAAAAGAAAGAATGGGATAAGTCGAGATGTCATTTCTTATCTTGACAACTTTTTAGCTTTAGAAAATAGGTTTTATCCTCACTACGACCATTCTAGCTAGGGTGGAGCCTACAGTCAAGTATGGCTCTGATACCACCTCTGTCGGGACCCGAATTTGCAAATACGGACCCTCTGTGTATTCAGCACTAGTACAGGAACACGCTAGTGCACACGATCTTAACTTCGGTAAATATCACAATCATACCACTCGATACTAAATAAGTACTTTATTTAGATAGTCAAACTGGTTACTCGACCTTATGGTCAAGTTACAAATATATGCCTCGCAAGGCGAAACTTATTCAGAGAAAAATAATAGCAGCGGAAAACCAAATAACTTCGTGGCGCCATCCAAGATACCACAGGCAACTGATCGGCTCGTTCCCTAAGTAGACGGATCCTCTTGGAGCTCCTCCTCCAAAGCTTGTGCGATCTCCTCTTCAATGGTGTTGTATTGTGGCAAGGGTGAGTACTTGGTACTCAAAGAAGTCATGCAGAATGCAAGCTAATATACTATATGCATGGCTTGGTACAAAGGAATAGCTCAAGGTATATTTGCAGTAAATAGCATTTGACAAGTAGCATAAATAGATTCAAAAGCAGTAGAAGCAAGTATAGCATAGATAACTTTTCAAGGAATTTAATAAACATTTTTCCCATCCTAAACCACATTTCCATCAACTTCATTATTAATCCAACCCAACCTTTTAAACCCAAGTTATTTTTGAGAAAATCTAACCCTTGACTGTAATTCCCGAGCGATGTCCAATACCGCGGACACGGCTATTCGAATAGATTCTAAACTCTGCAGAGGTTATGCACTTTACCCACAAGATACAGTCAAACACCACAAAGGCGAGTTCCCGTAACAAAGTCTTTCGGAGACTTCTAACAATACAAGTGGTCCTCCCCGGTTATTGCGCACTAACCCTTCCCTTCGCTAAGGCGAAGTCTAGGCCAATCAACCGTTAGATGGGTACCTGGCCTCGGCCAGACGCTCCCCGCACAACTTACACAAAGGGTGTAGTTGACCTCCTGAGGTCCCACAGTGCGTTATTAGCAACTTAGTCAACTAGGTCCGTCCCATTCTGAGACATGTGGTTGCACGTTAGACCAGTTCAAAGGCTTGCAAGGTTAAGTCCTTAGGGTGACCAGGGCAAGACTACCCAAGAACCAAATCAACGCTCCCAATGCCACAACCGCCCACTGATTACTCCCGCCACATGCCCCGGCCGAAATCATTTATCAAACCCCCGCTTGATTACCATGCACCACGTGCCAACAACAACACAAGATACCATTACAAAACAGGTTAAATATATAATTAAGTCAATATTAAAATTTGATTTTACAAAATCATGTCATGAGCACGTAGCAGTCTAAGCGTTACTACAATCTAAACCCATGTTGGCGATTTAATAATGTCCAACTAGTAATCCACAACTAGGGTGACAAGGGATCATGGCACATACTTAAATAATCAAGGTGTCATACAGCAAATTGGTATTTATCTAACCCCCATGTTTAAACAAAGTATTTTTTTTCTAATTGAACTAGCATGCAATAGTTTAAATCAAAATAGATTTCGAAATAGGATCAACATGGTCAAAGCACAACTTGCCTTCAAAAAGTACTTGTTCTTGGTCTTGAGTTGGATCCTGAGTCAATACTTCTCCTTCGAATCCTTCCGGCACTTCAACGTCTACTCGTAAAGCGTGCAAATAGCAAATACACGAATAAACAATAGGCAAAAAGTGTCCAAACATCCAAATAAAATCCATAAACAGAGAGAACATAATTTTATGAGTTTTTAGAAACTGGAATCGTCAAATTTGGAGTTAAGACGCAAAAGTTATGATTATTTAAAGTTTAAATAATCAATTAAATAATTTTGCAGAGAAAAACTTTAGTCCAAAAATTAAATAAAATTCATATTTAGGTAGATCTCAATTTTATACAAATTTAGAAATTTGAATCACTCAAATCGGAGTTGAAAGCAAAGTTATAAGCGTTTGAAGTTTTGAAATTCAAATCAATTATTAAACCGATTTATTAAATCATTTTCTTTTAGGAAAATCATTTATTGCGTCGGCGAGGACACGTGGCAGCCTTTGGATTGGTCTGGCGGCGTCGGTAGTCCATGGACTCGGTCCACACTCGGCTCGGGTCTCACCGTGGACCCGGTCCACGGCTCCACGTGAGGCCCGACATGTGGGACCACTCGGGTGGCGTCATCGATGTCGGCGAGGCTCGACCAGTCTTTGGCAGTGGGACCCACCGATGGCGTCATGGGTGGCGTCCGCGGTGCGATCGGCCGACACGCGGGCCCCGCGTGTCGATGACTCCTGTAGCGCCGCGTGGCGCGGCGGTTCGGCTCCCTGGACACGCAGCACGATCGTAGCCGTTGGTTTGGCAACCGACGGCTAGGATTGAATTTGGGCCTCAAGTGCTTGGGGCGCACGGTTGATTCTGGGCCGTTGGATCTTGATCTAACGGTCGGATCCAATCTAACTGGTGCGCGATTCCGCTACGTGTACGACCTAAGCCGTTGGATCTAGATCCAACGGTTGAGATTAGATCTAGGATTTTCAACGGAACTCACGAGTGGCGTGGCGCGTCGAGCCCTTGGATCTTGATCGGACGGTTGGTGGAGCTTCGAGTCGGCGATGGCTTCCGCAGCGCTAAGCTTGGCCGGAGATGAAGACGATGACCACGGTCTCGGCGTTAAGGCGCTCGGCGAGATGAAAGGTCTCTTCGTGCGTCGTCACGGGGTCCTAGATCTGTGCTCGGTGGCGGCGGGGGACGGCGGACGGCGGCGGAATCGGCTTTTAACCGCGGCGAAACAGGATTCTAACTCCGGCGAGCTCGTACGGCAACAGCGGACGGCCGGCGAGATGGCTTGGGGACACGGGTGCGCATGGGCGAGGGCAACCTCGGGCGTGACCGGGCTTTAAATAACCTCGGCGTTCGTGCGAGGCGAAACCTAGTTCTCCGGCGGCGGCGCGCGGCGAGTCCGGCTTTCGGACTTCGGGCGGAGACGGCACGCTCGGCCCGTCCGCGTGGCGCGATCAGCGGCCACGATCGCCGCAGCGCGATCGGGTCCGGCCGGATTCGGCCGGCGATGCGGGAAATCGGCCGTTGGATCTTGATCCAACGGTTGGGATCGATTAGGTTTTGGAGTTGGTTCGGTCGAGTCACGTGGCTCGGGTGGACTCGAACTCGAGTCGACTCGGGCTCGGTCGGATGAACAGTACAAACCCACTCGCATTTTCCAGCGATTTAATAATTAAAATAATTCCCAGAAATTCATTTAATTCATTAAAAATAGCAAAATACTCAGAAAAATTCCAGAAAAATTCTGGAAAATATTTTGGAACATTTTGGACTCAAATAAAATATTTCCAACAAAATTTTATTTGCAAAATTAAATTCTTTAATTATTTCAAAATGGAATAAATTCAAATAAATTCCAAATAAATCCAAATAAATTCCAGAAAATTCCAAAAATTCACCAAAGTGCCAAATCACACATGAATTTAAGAAAAGCAAAATTTTGGGGTGTTACATCGCCCGGCAATGCCGCGGCCATGCCGTCCTGAGTTGCGGCACGTTCATTCCATGCTACATAGGCGCGGCATGCGCACATTCCATGTCCTCTTGTCGTGAAATGTAGCTCATCGGGGCTATCTTTACAAATACTTATGTAGGAGAATCATTTCTATTAAAAAAATTATCACAGAGGCCAAATAAATAAACAGTTCTATATACTATACCAGTCCAGTCTAAAAACATTCATCTTGTATGTGCTTTCAACCGTACTAGACGGCCATACGAGGGCTAGCTCAAAAAATGACGGCTTAATG
Organism: Rhipidocladum racemiflorum; assembly: GCA_036346355.1. NCBI lineage: Eukaryota > Viridiplantae > Streptophyta > Magnoliopsida > Poales > Poaceae > Rhipidocladum > Rhipidocladum racemiflorum. Next base: position 41,505,516 of record CM070577.1, on the reverse strand, counting down.
CCTGTAGCCTCGAGAATGGAGGTGCGTGTGCGCCCATATCTTGCAACGAATGGGACAAAACTGTGCTTTCCTTTTTTCGGATATCAAATGCTCAATCCATCTTGTAATATAAGTCCAAGACTCATAGCATATGTAGGTTAGCGAGACATAAATTTTAAAATAAGTTAGTGTTATTGGATCTTTTATATATATAAGTCCGCATAGATCAGCATCCTTCATAGTAAGAAACTATTCACAAATAGTAAAAGAAAAATTAAGAATGGTTATAAATTATAAAAGATTAAACGATAACACAACAGACGGTGCTTATAATATTCAAACAAACAAGAATGGATAAATAGGATACAAGAAAGTAAGTACTTTTCAAAATTTAACTTGAAATTCGAATATTGGCAAGTCAAAATGGCAGAAGATTCTATAAAATGGATAGCTTTTACTTGTCCCCAAGAGCATTTTGAATGGCTTGTGATGCTTTTTGATAAAAAAAAATGCATCTGCTATATTCTAAAGGAAGATGCAAATAATATTTAATGACAACTAATAATTCATATTAGTATATATTGATGATGTTTTAATTTTTTTCAAAGACATATAAAGAATATATTTCTCATCTTGAAATATTTTTTAGAAAAGTAGAACAAAATGGACTGATTTTATCCAAAAACAAGATGGAAATATGCAAAGAAAGAATTTATTTCTTATGACATGAAATAGGAGAAGGAAAAATATATTTACAAGAACATATAGCTAAAAAGATCTTACAATTTCAAGATATTATAAATGATAAAAAGCTATTACAATAATTTTTAGAAATTGTAAACTATGCTAAAAATTATATAGAAAATTTAACAAAGTTAGCTAGACCTTTGTAAGAAAAATTAAGAAAAAATGGTCAAAAATATTTTCATACAGAAGATACAAAAATAGTAAGAAAATCAAAGACAAAGTGAAGGATTTGAAACCATAAGAATTGCCATTAGAATATTACTATTTTATTATAGAAACTGATGCATTGAAAATAGGATGGGGGGCCATATTAAAACAAAAAATTAATAAATTCTCTCCAAAATCAGAAGAGAAAATATGTAGATATGCTTCAGGAAATTATAAACTAAAAATAGTAAATTATACAAATAGAGAAATTCTAGCAACCGTTTATGCAATAAATTCGTTCAGGACTGACTGTGAAGCTATATGCAGATATTATAATCAAATTAATAGTAAGAAGAGCTCTACTAGAAGATGGGTTTTATTTGAGGATTTAATTTCAGGAAATGGATATAAAGCTAAATTTGAATATATAAAAGGAATTGATAATAAATTGTCTAATATATTCTCTCGATCTATTGTTTTACAGGAATGAAGAAGTTTACGATGCCAAATGGAATTGAAACACTTAATTTCGGAGGAGAGAATAAATTAAGAATATTTCCTCCCAATACTTTCAAATTCAAACCCAAAGACCATATAGATATTGATGAAGTCCAAGAATATATATTAGATAATTTCTAGTATCAATATAATGTTAAAAGAGAAGATAAAGGGTATATATTATCAATATTAAATAGCCTGGCAGAATATTTTCATATGAAAAATAAGATAGTAATAGCCACAATAGAAGTACCAGAAGTAATAGAGAAGAAGCCATTATGTGACCAAAACCAGGAATATATATATCGAAGAAGTGGAAAGTGCAAAAATAGGCTCAAAATTATGGAAAACAATATCATGGAAAAAAAATATGGAGATATTGAAGAGGCATTAAAGAATGCCAGAAAAATGTTAGGGCCAAACTATTATATAGAACCATTGGCGAGAGAATACATGACCAACTATAGAATAGCAAAAAATAAGAAAATAGTTTTTTTGGCTCCAATAATAGATTTGAATGAAGAAGAAATAGCAAAAAAGAAACCTACGTATAAAGAATGCCTCATGAAAGATGTAGAGCTGTTAGACGGAGAATATATAGACTACAAAATAGAAGAAAATTTTGATTGAATAGCCCCACAACTGAAAAAGAATTAAAAGATGAGATTATGGGAGAACTGAAAAAGGAAATAGAAAGAAATTTGAGGAAATGAAAAAATAATAGACGATAAATTTGAAATTCTACTCAGTGAAGAAGATATGGATATCGTCGGACATGGACAAAGGTAGACAAGGAATAATTATTCCTGAAAGACATAAAGAGAAAAGATAATATATAAAAAGATAAAGGCTACCTATATGAAGAATCAACCTAGCAGCCTTTTCCTATAAAGAAATATTATCAAAAAAGCACTAATAACCAAAGCACCAGATGTGAGCATCAATAGTAAAGACCAATAATTGAAGAACGCCAGTAATGCACTACCAACAGGAAGCCAAAATAATTGAAGACCTCATGAAGGCCTCTGGCTCACGGCTATAAAAAGGGAGGCGCTCCTTTAAGGGAGGTCACACAACAACGAAGAGAATACTCTCCATAGAAGCAAGAAGCTCCACTCCTCCTACTTAGGCCCTGTTTGGCAGAGCTCCAAATCCCAGCTCCACCTCAGATCTGAAATTTGTAGGCTAAAATAAAGTGAATTAAGTTTATATTTTTATTCTAAAATGTAAACAAAATGACCCACCTAAACACTCTTAATACACCCATAGCTCGAGCTCCACAGATTTGGCGAAGCTAGGAATACCCAGCTCCACCAGATTCACGAATCTGGTGGAGCTGCAGGAGCTCTGCCAAACACCCCCTTAGTTATAGAGAGCATTTAACTCTAGAGTAATATAAGAAAAGAACACTAGCTCTAAGTGTATCATTAGAAAAAGATAGAATTAACCCCAGTTAAAATATAGCTCCAGAAGAGTGTAAGAAGGCTTTCACACCTTAAAAGGTATTGTAAGGTATTCCCTCTTTGTACTAAATCGTTCTGGGGTCCTTCGAAAGGGAAAACCACATGTAAATTATTTTGTAGAATGAAGTAGTTTTTCTATAAAAGCTTGGTTTTTAAACCATGGTTATTCTAGTTTTTATGGTATGAATTTTTTATGCTAAGGACCCTAGAGGAGAAACTTCTCAGGTGGTTCTCATCAAAGTACCTGGTTTGGGAAATGAGAGCCTTAATCCTGATATAAATGTTCCCTTCGGGTGGAATTGCCTTGGGAGACGATAAAAATGTCTACCATCAGATTTTAATAAAAATGGTTTAAATCTGAGATGACGGATTAGCTACATTAGAAACAAAATAATGAGAAATATGGTGAGTACTGAATAGGATATTACAACTATTGTTTTCTTTTTCGGCAGTTGCTGGGTTCACTAACTCGAAAAAGATCCTGTTCATCCACCAGAAAATAGTGTTCATCCACCACTAATAGTGTTTATCCACCATAAATAGAGAAAATCTACCAGAATATCTCCACCAAATCACTGTTCATCACCGATAAATCACTGTTCATTACTATTCAAATTCGTAATCACTGTTTATTACTATTTAAATTCCACGCGTTCTTCAAAAATATCATTACTATGCAAATTTCGTGCGTTCTGCTATATATATTTATATATTGGTATCATAGCTCTCCATATACTATTTCTGCTTTGAGGTAGGAAGTACATACACCTGAGAGTACAAAACAAGCTTCATATATATAGACACACACATACACACACCTTTATTAAATAGTACCTCATTTGTTCAAGTTTATATAATGTATTTTTTGACACGTAGATCAAGGAGTATTGAAAATAACTAGACTATGCTTAATTATTATCTCTAAGCATTATATTTAGTACGTGCATGTATAAAATATCAATTAAGTCTAAATATTTATTAGAGGTATAAAAAGAGCATCACACTAATTTGCATAAAATGAAATACGTCATTTATCTATAGGCAAAATCATTTAAAAAATAAGCCCTATAAAATTGAACAGAGGGAGTATACTACAACTACTTGCCTATTATTTCAGCATTAAAATAGATATATGATAAAAAAAAATGTTGTAATAACTATATGTCTATATATCCTATCTTTCAAATGGATTTATATTGTGAAGTAACGCTCTCTTAGAATTGGGACTAAGATTACGAGATGAAGCTAGGGGTGAAAACGGAGCGGATAATATCCGGATCTTATACGTATCCGGTATCCGTTTTTATAGAAATGGCAAAAAAAAATCGGATATTTGGCGGATACGGATACGGATACGGATATTATTCGGATCGGGGCAGCCGGATACGGAGCGGATATGGGAGAGCTGATATCCGACGGATACGGATCGGATACAGATATCCGGATACCGGATATCCGTATATTCAGTGCAGGGGCTACAGGCCGGCAGCCCGGCAGGCCCACTGGCCTAAGGCGCCCAACGGCCCAAGTCTCCAAGCCGCAGAGCACAGGCAGAGTCAAGACTCCAGACTCTTGCCAATATTGATAGCCCACTACTCCATTGCCTGGCACTATCAAACGTTTTAATCAATGTGTGGATTGCTATGTATGATTGCTTTATCCATGTGTGGATTGCTATGTATGATTGCTCCATGTGCATGTGCTCCTACTAATGGTAATGGATCTATGCTTTGTGATTTTGCTTTGTGATTTCACTGATTTGTGCACCAATTCCTATGTTGAAACTTACTTGAGTGTGTATTTGGTCGGTTGTATCAAGTGTGGTGCATATATATGTGTCTAATATAATAATCAATGTGTTTTGTTGTTTAGATAGAATCATTCCATTCTAAATAGTGGGATTCTATGTTGAAACATGTGTTTTGGCGTTTACATATTATCCGACTAAATATTCTGTTTCGTTTCCGTTTTCGATCCGACTCCGATTACTATCTGTTTTATTATTATCCGATACCGATTCAATATCCGATCCGTTTTTAAATTATCCGTATCTGTATCCGCATCCGGGTGAAAAAAATGTGAGCGGATATGGAAATGTCACTATCCGACCGAATCCGCTCCGTTTTCATCCCTAGATGAAGCAATGAAAACAGTGAGATGCTTCCAAATTTTTATTTCCCCTAAAGCAATGAAAACAGTGAAATGCTCCGTCTCGTAATATAAGTTTGAATTCTTAGAAAACGCCGTTCCACAATATAAATCCATTAAAAAGATGAAATATATATTTATTACAATATTTTTATCATATATATATATTAATGCTGAAATAATAGGCAAGTGGTTGTAGTATACTCCATTTGTCCAAGTTTTTAGTTTTTATTTTATAAATAATTTTATCCATAAATATATGGTATATTTCATATTCTAATGCAAATTAGTATGATATTCCTTTCATACTCCTAATAAACATCTAAATTTATTTAATATTATTTACATACACGTATTGAATATAATACTTAAAGATAATAATTAGAAGTAATCTAGTTATTTTCAATTCTTTTTGATCTACATATAAAAAATACACCATATAAACTACATACATACATACATACATAAGTACATACATACGTGTGTATATATACATACACGCGCGCGCGTGCGCACACACACACACACACACTCTCAATATATATTTAAATGATGTTGTTATACTTCTTTATCCTTTTGAGTATACTCTAATACTGATTATAAGATACTCCAAAGTGAGTTCCACGAAAAATTTGATCAAAGTCCACCATTTATAGCATAATTTGTTCATATACTCTTTTTACATATAAAAAATGGTATATAGCAAAAAATAAAAGGATCCAATGAATTTTTTTCAACAATGTCGCATTGTAGTATCTTATAATTATTATTGGAGTATATTGAAAGTGATAAAAAAGTATAACATACTCGTCTAAGTGGTATACTGGACGTGGGAGTACGTACTCCCAAGAGGAAATTTTTTTTAATAATCTATATTTTATTCGAAATTGCAAAAGTAAACATCGTCTGGAAGAAATTACAGAATTAGACGTCTATCGCCCGTTCAACGGGCGATATCATATTGTCGCCGGTCAATCGGGCGACATGAGACCGCTCGTGTCTCTGTCGCCCGTTACACGGGCGATAGGCCTACATCGCTCGATGAAAGGGCGACTGATTAAAAATCCCCCGATCAACAGGCGACATAAAGGGTGCGGGGTTTATGTCGCCTGATCAACGGGCAACAGACTTATTTTATAAAGCGCCGCGCGCGCTCGGCCGGCAGAAGCGGCAGAAGAAGCGAGAAGAGGAGAAGAGAAAAGAGGAGAGGAAAAAGAGAAGAGAGAAAAAAAGAGAGAAGAAGAGAGGGGAGGGAAGAAAAGGAGAGCGCGATTTTTGAGTCTCTGCAGTTCATTTTCAGGTATTTTCTCGTTCTTTATTTTTTGTATTTGTAGATCTAGAAAATCTAGTTAGATGTAGATAGATTTAGCAAACCTAGTCCCTAGTTAGATGTAGTTCATCTAGTTAGATGTAGGTAGACATAGCAAATCTAGATGTAGTAAATCTTCCTAGTTAGATGTAGGTAGATCTAGCAAATCTAGTTTGATGTAGGTATGAACTACTCGTTTTAAATTATTTAGCAGTAAATTATTTAGCAGAAATGATTTTAGATCTAGGTTTGTGTGCGTTGATAAGTCGAATGTAGATACTTTGGACGGATAGAAGTACTCATTTCTTAGGAATGTAGTTGGGTACATATAGCGAAAGTAGTTTGATGTACGTCGAGTAGAAATTAATCGTAGAGAATGTAGTTAGAGTAGTCGTTTAATTTTTTAGTAGATCTAGCGAATGTAGATATTGTATATCGATACGAATACATCCATATATATATTCAATTCTTACGAATGTAGTACGACAGAGATAGCGATTGTTACGAACCAGATATGTATTGTTAGGAATGTAGTTAATTTTTGTACGAATAAATATGTATTTTTGTAGCATATAGATGTACCAAATTTGGGAGTCATACTATTTTTTACGAAAAGTAATTAATTCATGGGTGAATGAATGGATTTGCAGATATGGCAGAACGATTTCTATTTAGAATATATTATGGCGAAGGGGTTGTAATGTATGGTTCGGATGGTGCGGATCTAAGTAACTTCCAGTATGTGGACAGAAGTTTGAGTAGGGTCGAAGAGCGCACATTTTCTTCAGTGTTGAAGTGGTTGTATTATATTTTTAGGATGGAAGAAGAGAAGTAGCAGCTGAAGGTATTTTGCCTCTGTAGTATGCAGAACAATCCATTTTTTTGGGAGCTAGTTGAGTTGAAAGGAACCGCATCGTGGAGATCATATGTGAGGGGGACAGAGCAACGGGGATGGAACCGGGTGCTTTTAGTGCGAGCATATGGCCGGGATGTTGCCCCCCAACAGTAGCCGGACGGTGGTGAGTGTAGTCAGGCTCGAAATGAGTTAAGTTTTGGTGACACCGAAATTGGGGGATCTAGCCGTGAGCAGTACATCCAGACACGCAACGAGGACGTCATTTGCCAAAGTGGCGAACAATCTGAATTTGGGGAGGACGAAGCAAATGTTGGACAAGTAGCGTGGGGACTAGTAGACGAAGGTGAGCAAATTGATGAAATAACAGTTAGGATGGAAGAGGAAGACCGTGAGTACGGCATAGCAGAAGTGGAAGATGACGATGAGTTGGATGAGGAAGATGGAGGTACGGAGCCGCCTGTGCCAGCCGAGTGGAGCACGCATCAATTTGAGAGGTTGGTTGTTAATGAAAGCAACGACATACGTTGGCAGTACAGTGACAACGAGGATAGGCCTGACAGTATGTACGCAACAAAGGAGGCTGTACAGGATGCTGTGAAAGATTGGGTCTTATCATTAAGAAGGACTTTCTGTAACTCCCCGGCATCTAGTATGCCTGAATGTCACCAAACAAAGACTAAACCACATCTAAATACCACAATTTAAGGTAAATTACAGCAAAGGCACAAAAGCTAAAACCGAAAATTTCGGCAGCATCTCCTTTGTTTTATCATGATTTGAGGCAATAGCAATAACAGAGCAAGTAATATAATAACATAAGACATCTAAAGCAGCAATATAAATGGATATAGCAACAACATAAGACAATAATATCAAGCCCAATCACTCCATGAACTATAACGAAGCAAATAAGGAACACAAGCGCACAATTTAATCCATACACCAAGTTTCATGGCACTATTATTATGATCATGACTCAAATTGATAAATTGTGCCTATAGGTGTGGAGCTACGTGAAGATGTGTAGCTAATGCCCCTTTCCACATGTCGGATTCATGGTACTTAAAAACAACATAAAACACAAGCGTGAGTTCATCACTCAGCAAGCATATTGCAATGGGTCATAAGGAATAACTGAATGCCAACATCAATACATACCATACTTTAACATCATGATCAAATCATAATCTCATCTACCACATCATAGCCATGACAAAGCACATTGTAAACAACTCATTATCATCATCATGTATGCAATGCAATGCAATGCACATGTCTCCTGGAAGCACATACCGGTATTGCTGAGTGCACACCCGTCGGCGTGCACCCTCTTCCCCCTTCCATCCCGTAGATGGAGGGTACCTACTCCTCGTTCCCATTCACCACGGTGGATGGAATCACGAGGTAGGACTTACTCATTGGCTCTCCGGATTAGTCATAACTTTCTCACCGACCTTACCGGATTAGTTATGATTTTCTCACCGACCGGGCTATATCACATGCCATGTATGCAATTATGCCATAAACATAAACAACTTGCATCAAACTGAACTAAACATGGCATAGCATCATAATAATCCATTTTCATCATAACATGGGCAAGCACTATTCATGGCAAGATATCACAACATGTAATCATGACAAGATAGCACATCATGTAAACAATTTGCACCTAGTCACAATTAGCAACATACAACACGCTACCCATTACAATACACTTGCCTTAACCTCGGGCGACGGATTGGCGAGAGGTTGAGGGCACTCCTGGGGTCACACCACCTGCACATAAGTACCACATACTCAAAACGTGTCCACAAAACAGTACACACTCGCTCATCTACCTCGATTATGCAAACTACTCCCAAAAACGAAAAACAGAGAATCTGTCCCCCGGGACAGCAGACTTCAATCTAGCATAACTTGAGTTCTAGGTCTCCAAATCGAGTAAACGAGTACATCATCGCGAAGCTTAGGAAATTTCCTAACTTTTTATAATTATTGGGAAAAGCTGATTTGGCTTCTAAAATTGTTTAATCTACAAAACATTACATTCTGTCCCAATTACGTCACAGATTTGAATATGTTCGGTAAAATGGACATAACTTTCAAACGGCCGACCAAATGCCGAATCTAAAATCGTGAAAACTCAAACCCTAGGTCGAGTGCACAATCTGCCCGAAACAGAGAATTAAGAAACATCTAGTTTTCATCCAATCTACCCAATGACAGCACCACCACTTGATCTAAAAGCATCATATCAACCTCTAGAACAGCACCTAGACCATCCCCAAGGATCACCCACACCATACCTCTGCCCGACGAACGACGAACGCCGAAATCCTTCCTCCCGGGTTCCCAGATCGTCTTCCTCACGCCGGAATCGTTGGATCTCCTCGTCGCGGATCTTTCCAAGGGGGAGATGTGACACCACGGAGTGTTGTAATCTTATAAAATGTGAATGTTGAGGTCAAAACATTATAAAATATGAAATCGGAGGTTAAAACTATACGGTATGAGGTTAATTTGCGTTTCCGGGCTGTTTCCGGGGATTTGGGCCTTCCCGGAGGAGTTTGGGCCTTAGGGAAAGGGTAGTGGGCTTTGGTGGGATGGAGTTTGAGTCCAATTGGGAGTAGGAGTCCTGGTTGGGGGCCTCCCCCTGCCCCTTCTTGCGCCCCCACCCTGCCCCTTGCGCCCTCCCCCCTAGCCCTAGCCGCCCCTTGCTCCTCCCTTGCTTGCCGTGCGCCCCCATTGCTCCCCACCTCTCCACCACCTCTCCTCCACCCTTGCTGCCCTAGGGTAGCCTCTCCACCCCAGCACTTCGAAGATCCATCCGTTGGAGCGCTCCGCGACGAGGAGATACGGCGGAATTGGAGCGAGGAAGGAGATCGCGCGAACCGGGAGGAGACTCGTTGGGTTTTCGGTCGTCGGGCGAAGGTATGGCCATGGGAATCCTTGGGGTTGGTCTAGGATCTGTTCTAAGGGTGATTATCACGTTTTTAGATCAATTGGTAGTGCTGGAATTGAGTAGATTAGATGAAATCTAGAAGTTGCCACGTTCTCTGTTTCAGGCAGCATGAGCAGTCGACCTAGGGTTTTGGTTTTCGCCAATTTAGATTCCGAATTTGGTCGGCCGACTATTGAAGAAGTTGTAGGTAATTTCAATATCTTTCCGTGGGTATATAGAACGTCCAATTCCGCCCAGCCGTTTGAAAGTTATGATCATTTTACCGAACGTATTAAAATATGTGACGTGATTGGAACAGATCACGGTTTTCTTTAGATTAAACCATTTTAAAGTCCGAATCAGTCTTTCCATATACTTATAAAAAGTTGGAAAATTTCCTAAGCTACGCGAGGATGTACTCGTTCAATTGATTCGGAGTCTTAGAACCCGAGTTATGCCTTTTGGAAGGCTGCTGTCCCGACGGGACAGAACCTCTGTTTTGGGGTTTAGCGAGTAGTTTGCGATGTCGGGGTAGAAGAGGGATTGCTTACTGTTTTGTGGACATGATTGTGAGTGTGTGGTACCCATGTGCAGGTGGTGTGACCCCGGGAGTGCCTTCTACTTCTCGTCAATCCGTTGCCCGTGGTTGAGGCAAGTGTATTGGAATGGGTAGCGGGTTGTAGTTTGCTAGATGGGTTGAGATTGAAATTGGATATATGATATTTTCACATGCCATGCCTTAATGATTGCCAATGATATGATGAATATGCTTATTAAGTTATGATGCCATGTGTTAATCTACAAGTTATTTATGATGTTGGCATGTTTGCATACATGGCATGATACATGGCCCGGGCGGTGAGAAAGTCATAACTAGTCTGGGGAAGGTCGGTGAGAAAGTTATGACTATTCCGGAGAGCCAGTGAGTAAGTCCTACATCGTGATTCCATCCACCGCGGTATATGGAAGCGAGGAGTAGGCACCCTCCATCTTCGGGATGGAAGGGGGGAGAGGGTGCACACCGACGCGTGTGTACTCAACCATACCGGTATGAGTTTCCAAGGAGATATGACCATAGCATCGCATTGCATACATAATGATGATGATAATGTTATGTGATCATGAATGAGATGATTTACATGATGTGATTTGTTATAGCCATGTAATTGTTCTTTTGTACCATTGCAATATGCTTGCTGAGTGTTGAACTCACGCTTGTGTTTTCTTGTTGTTTTAGGTACCATGAGACCGGTATGCGGGGAAGGGAAATAGTCACACTTCTACACGTAGTTTCACTCATTCGTCTCACAAATTCATTCAATTGGGTTTTGGATAATAAACTAAGTGTGATGCTTATTGTTTTATGATTTAGCTTTGCGTTATGAGAGTCTTATTGTTCGTTTGGCGCATGGAGACATTGAATGCTCGGAATTAGACTTATATGGTTGTCAAGTCGTTAATTATTGCTATTTTAGTTGTCTCTCATATTGCCTTATATTGCTATGCTATTGTGTTTCCTTCAATTCATGTTAAAACAAAGGAGATGCTGCCGAAATATCGGTTTTTAGCATTAGTGCATTTGCTGTAATTTACTTGATTTTGTAGTATTTAGAGGTTGCTTAGTCTATGTTTGGTAGCATTCGGGCATATTAAATGCCGGGGTGTTACAGTTGGTATCAGAGCGGGCTGTAGGTCCCTGGAATGTGTATTTTTAGTGTCATGCTATAGGATACAACTAAAATGTGATGTGGAATAACTTAGAAAGATGGCTTAGGTTTTAACTAAAATTTTGTCATAGGATAGCAACATTAAAACTTGCAAAAGTGGTATAACTAATCTAAAATTTGACACACATGGATGCACAGTAGGAAAGGGTATGGGTATCGTTTCTTTACGCTTAAATGTTGTATTTAAGCTCTGATGTTGAATGCTTCATTTGATAATGCATGTTGCTATGTCAATGAGATAAATGATTGAATGGTTCTTGTTGTTGTGATAGAGTGGGGTTGTGGTGCCGAAGGGTGTCGGTCACCTCTTTTTGTTCATAGTAAGGGTGTGGTTTGACGGTGTGGCCGGTTAGCGCCATCACCGAAGAACTATTAACCCCTGTGGGAGAAGAGTGCTTATCCTTTCTGTCATAGACCGGGTAGATGGCTGGAGTTGAATAGAAGAGTTCGTGGTTGATTCTTTCAGTTGCTCTTTACCATTCTAACGGTCGGTTTCGGTTGGTTTTCTTTGCTCTGGTTGATTGAAATCAAAAGAAAAATGTTTGGAATTGGATTTTCGCGGAGTGTCCCTTCGGTGTTTCTTGGTTTTGTCTTCTTTGGGTGAAGAAAAAGAAGAAGAGTTTTGTGTTGCGCGTCTTTTGGTCGCCTTTGGCTTTGACACCGATTTTGTTGGTTTCCTTGCAAAGAAAAGTATAGTTTTGGTTCTTGTGTGTCTTACTCTGAGTTTAAAAGAAGTTATCGAAGCGCGTGCAAAAAGTTAAGTTGTGTCGATTTATGTTTTGTGCCTTTGTCCGTAAAGGTTTACTTGATCGCTTGGTTCCCTCCTGTGGGAGTCTTTAAGATTGAAATGTGTTTTGGAGTCATGTCCCATTGCAACTTTGAGAGTCAAGCTTCTTTGTGAGTTTTGGTTGAGTATTAAAAGAAAAATGCTGCAAATAAAGTAAGTATTCGTTTGACTGAAATTACTTGTCAAAAGTGAAAATTGTTGTTTAGCATGTTATGTAGTATGTAACAATGTGGTTTATGGAAATGATGTACACCTTAGTTAATTTGCGAGTTGAATCAATTAAATGTAATTGTTACCTTTAGCTTAAGATTAAATGAACCTCTAGTGATGTAGAGTACCCCATAGTGGGAATGATTAAATGTGTTAATGTACATGCTTAGAATCTATTGCTTTGCTTTAAAAGTGCTTATGACCCCCGATTATGTTTAAAGTGTTAAACCCTGATGCATAGTTAGAACATTAAGATGATGTACACTACTGTTATTGTTAAAGAAACTTTGCTGGTTGTTTAAAGATGTTCTAATCTAACGGGTTAATGGAGAAATTTAATCGTGTTGGCTAGTGACTTTAATTTAGAAGTTGATTAGAGTTGCTATTTATGTTGTTGCAAACCATTAGTATATTTGGAAGTATGCAGTTGTGTCTCTACCATGCTAGTACTGATATCAATTGAGAAGAAATAAGACTTATTGTTAATTATGTTGTTAAGGGCAGTGTTAATGTTAGTATTCAATCTATTTTAAATAGTTGCAGTATGTTGTGTGGTGGTAATTTTGTTATAACCTATGTATAAGGTAGCTAAAAGTAATTTTGTTGGTTGATGATTATGCCGATTATTGATATTGATGATTTAGTAGTGGTGGTAATTGTGTAGGTTACTTGTTGGAAACCATTGTTAAAATGGAGATGTTTGTAACATGCTGTGATGGAGTGAACCATAGATGATTAACATGATGTAGAATTTTATCCTTAATGAATGTATGTCTAAGAATCATAGTTATGAATTCTGACTTGTAGAGATAATATTTACATGTTGAAAGTCATTGATTAATTGAATCAGTTCCGATTGTCGAAAAGTTGATGAATGGATGGTATAAAAAGAGTATAGGTTAATCATGTTGAAAGATTTGTTGAAATACTATGTTTCAAACTTGGAATAAGAGGTATTATGAGTTGGTGATCCGTGGGGATCATGTCAATGTAGTCTTGGTTGGGTGCCTTTTTAATAAGCATTATAAACCTTAATTAAAGGTGTTGGGAATGGTAACTAGAGAAAGAAATTGTTATGTAAATTTTGTTAAATCCGGTTGGACTTTCTCAATGAGTAAGTAGTGAATTTTGAAGTCTTTAATGGAAAGCGTAGTGGAATAATAGAGATGATTGCAATTATGCTAAGCTGGTGTTTAAAAACCTTATGGGCTGGTTTGGTTGTTTGCTATCTTGGTTGAATGCTTTTGGCCAAAGTGTTCCTTATGTTGAGTTTCAGAGTTTTCCCTAAAACTCGTAGAAATTGGTGCCAATCTCTGGTTTTGGTGAATTTGTTTAGTTTGTGCTATGAGTATGGATTTTTACACCCAAAAGTTGTTGAGTGGATCGCGCTTCTTCACGTTTGCACTGAATTATCTTTGGAATCATTATTTTAAAAGGAAGCAGATGGTCATAACGGGTTGTGTTGGAAACTTTTGAGTTAAGCCCTTGATGTGTAACTCTTTTTTTGGCTAGAGTTGGAGTTATTTGGAAAATCTGTGTGGTGCTTGCAAGTGCTTCAGAAGGTGGTTTTTGTGGATGTTTCATCGGTGATGCTGTTAGTGAAGTGTTCTCTTTTGGAAACGAGTTTCCCTTCTCTTTGAGAAAATTTATGGCGGTTGTGTGTGCAGATGTTTAACTTTGGAGCCGATGTTCTTTTCCAAAATGTTGATTGTTGTTAAAGTGCGAGGTTTTGCAAGTTTATTTCTTCAATTGACATGGGTTCTTTTTGTGATACTACGGAATGACGGTATGAGTCATTTTCGATCTCGGCCATAAGGTACGACTCTTGTAACATGTTTTTGCGTCGTTTCTGCAAGTGTGGGCCTTTCCAGGGGATTTTGGGCCTTTCCGGAGGGGAATTGGGCCTTCCGGGGGAGTTCGGGCCTTGGGGGTCCATGTGGGCCGAAGGTTGGACATATTTGGGCCTTTTGGAGGTGGTCTAGGACAGCAAAACTGCTGCCCTAGCCCTACCTGCGCCCCAAACAAGTCCCCTCCCTAGCCCTAGCCCCAACTTGTTTCCCCTCCACCCCATTGCCTCCTCCTCCCTAGCCGCCACCCCCTTAGCCTCTTGCGCCCTCCCCCATCCCTCTCCACCTCCCCTTGCTGCCCTAGAGGGGCTCCCCACATCTTCCCCTTGCTGTTTCCTCCATCAGGAAGCCACACGACGAGGAGATCCGGCGGTTCCGGCGCGAGGAGGACGATCGGGAAGCCGGGAGGAGCGTTTTCGGTGTTCGTTGTTCGCTAGGAAGAGGTATGTCATGGGGGATCTGAGGTATTGGGTCTAGGTACTGATCTAGGGATGGATTTCATGTTTGTAGATCAAGGGAGGTGCTGCCATGGGGTAGATTTGATGAAAACTAGAGTTGTATTCACGTTCTGTTCGGGCAGATTGGGAACCCGAACTAGGGCAGGCGTTTTCGCCAATTTAGAATTGGAATATGGTCGTACGGACGTTGAGGAAGTTGTAGGTAACTTAATTATCTTTCCGTGGACATAAAGAACGTTAAATTCTGACCAGCCGTTTGAAAGTTATGACTGTTTTACCGAGCGTGTTAAAATCTGTGATGTGATTGGAACAGATCACGGTATTTTGTAGATTAAACAACATTAGAGTCCGAATCAGTCTTTCCCTATAACTAGAAAAAGTTGGGAAATTTCCTAAGCTATGCGAAGATGTACTTGTTTATTCAATTTGGAGTCCTAGAACAGAAGTTACGCCCATTGGAAGGCTGCTGTCCCGAAGGGACAGATTTGCTGATTTCTGATTTTAGGAGTTGTAAGCGAAGTCGGGGTAGTGGGATATATGTGTGCTATTTTGTGGACTCGATTTGAGTGTGTGGCACGTGTTTGCAGGTGGTGTGCCTCCGGGAGTGCCCTTAACCTCTCGTCACTCCGTTGCCCGTGGTTGAAGGCAAGTGTGTTGCGTGGATTGTATGCTATACGTGTTGCTAGAATTGCTTGATAGTATTTGGAATAGATAACATGTTGTCTTGCCATGAATTACATGTTATATTTGAAAGGATGTCCTTAGGCCATAATTTAAATGTTGTCGATGATATGGTGTCCTCATGCCATGATTAAAACTGCTTGTTGTTGATAAATGATTCACATACCATGTTTTGAACGGTTACCGTCGATTGTTGAATACGGTCCTACATGTTGAGATGCCATGTGTTGATATGCAATATTTCTATTTATGTATACGTTGCTGTCCATTTTGCATTCATGGCATATTTTCATGGCCGGCCGGTGAGATAAGTCATAACTATTCCGGTAGGGTCGGTGAGAACAGTTATGACTAGTCCGGGGCTATTCTTTCAAGTAAGTCCTACATCGTGATTCCATCACCGAGGTGAATGGAAACGAGTGATAGGCACCCTCCATCTTCGGGATGGAAGGGGGAAAAGGGTGCATGCCGACGGGTGTGCACTCAACCATACCAGTATGAGTTTTCAGGAGACATGTGCATTGCATTGCATGAATGAAACTATGAATGAGAATTCTTTTGAGATGTTAATGAGAATGTTGTTGAGTTGTTCATGAGACGAATGCCATATTGACTAAGAGATGATTATGATGCTTTACATGTCGTGTACATGAGGTTGGTAATGTTGTGGTATGTAATGCTTATGAAGATTGAAGTTGATGGTTTGTTGTCTTGCACTCTGTTTTTCATTACATTACACTTTGCTGAGTGATGAACTCACGCTTGTGTTTTATGTTGTTTGTTTATTTAGGTACAATGAAATCGGCGCGCGGGAAGGGAATTTAGCTACACTTCTTCACGTAGCACTCATAATCTAGATAATTCACCCATTTCTATGGAAACATGGCAATAAGTTATGTTGATTTTGGTGTATGGATATTATGTGTGTTGGTTTCCCTCATGTGTGTCATGCGGGTCTTTGGAGATATTTGTTTTTATCATCCTAGGCTTAGTTGATGCTTATTCCATGATTATCATTGCTTATTGTTATTCTAGTTGATGCTCATCTATTGTTGTCGATGCATATTGATATCTTGATTGATCTATATATTGATATGATATTGTGATGTTCAAATTTATGCTAAAACAAAGGAGATGCTGCCGAAATTTTCCATTTAGTCATGGTATTAATTGTTGTATGGTCTATGTTGGTGATATTCTGGGCTTAGTAGAAGCTGGGGTGTTACACTTTTACGACGTGATGTTTCCCTGTTAATGGTGTTGCCATCACAGTTTATATGAATTTCGCAGCCATCGATGTTAATTGTGTTTCAATCATGTGATACCGAGGAAGAAGTTTTTTTTGTGAATGACTACTTGGTATTGTTTATAGATGTTTAATGATGAAAGAGTCGGTGAGCCAGGTCGGTGAGAAAGTCATATATGGATATATGACTAATCCGGAGTGCTCTTGAAAAGTTTGCATTCATGTCATGAATTGACATTTCCATTGCTCTCTAGCATGAAAAGAAAGAGTGAATAATTTCTGCCATTTGGCTATGCTATAAGAGGATTGGGTTTCCTTGTCTCCTTGAGAGTTATTACAGCGGTTGTGGATTCTTTCGATTGATTGAGAATCGGTTTTCTCTTCCACAATGTTGTTTTGGTTAAAATGGGATGTTTGGCTGTGGTGAAAGGGAGTCGAGTTGTCATTGATTGTTGAGAACTTTTGTCAAGGAATTGTGTGGGGTCTCTCTTTTGGTTTGAGTGCTCCCCGATGCTAAATGTATCACATTGATTTGAGATTTGAGTTTTTCCTTTGCGGCTTGACTTAGGAAAAAAAAAGGGAGTGGTCTTTGGAAGTCGAATCTTTGTTCCAAAGTGATTCGTAGCGCTTTGGATTCAAGTTGATGAATGTGGTTCATCCGGCTAAAAGGGAGTTGCTTCTTGTTGGCATTCTCGTTTGAGATATGAATAGAAAGGCTTATGAAATTGTTGAGTAAATGGAAGATTATGCTCATGGGCTTGGTAGTTTTTGAGTGAGGAAACGTGAGGGCAAGACCCTCATAAAAAAAAGGAAGAATCAGTTGTGGTTGATAAGAATCTATAACCCTAGCTTGGTCTAGGCGTAGAAGATTGGTTGTGATTCAAAAGGTGGTTATGATGGAAGCTTGTGATGTCAGTTCAAGTTTTGTTCAGATTAATGAGATGTGGTAGACAGGTTGAGGAGTGAAATTAAGGTTTGTGAATGAAGTTGAAAAGAGAAGTTATACTCATTTCATCAGGTTGGTTGTGATAGTAGTATGAAGGGTTTGACGTGAGGGTTTGGGCATATGTAGTATTTTCAATTGAGCCCTTTAATGGGTGAAATCGAGGAATTCGATTGGGGAATTGGAAGTAAAGGTGGAACCGTGAGAGGATTGCACTCTGTTGAGCTAAATCAACATTTTCTCGCCAAGTGTTTGTTTTGAGAACTCGCTTGTCTTTTGTTCCGGTTTAAGTCTTTGTGTGAATGTTTTGGTGTTGCAAAGAAGTCTTTTGTCCCTTGGGGACTTTATTGTTGATTTTGGCGTTCTTCGGATTCGAGGTCGAATCTTGTTTAAGGGGGGGAGAATGTGACACCACAGAGTGTCGTAATCTTATAAAATATGAATGTTGAGGTCAAAACATTATAAAATATGAAATCGGAGGTTAAAACTATATGGTATGAGGTTAATTTGAGTTTCCGGGCCGTTTCCGGGGATTTGGGCCTTCCCGGATGAGTTTGGGCCTTAGGGAAAGGGTAGTGGGCTTTGGTGGGATGGAGTTTGAGTCCAATTGGGAGTATGTGTCCTGGTTGGGGGCCTCCCCCTGCCCCTTCTTGCGCCCCCACCCTGCCCCTTACGCCCTCCCCCCTAGCCCTAGCCGCCCCTTGCTCCTCCCTTGCTTACCGTGCGCCCCCATTGCTCCCCACCTCTCCACCACCTCTCCACCACCTCTCCTTCACCCTTGCTGCCCTAGGGTAGCCTCTCCACCCCAGCACCTCGAAGATCCATCCGTTGGAGCGCTCCGCGACGAGGATATCCGGCGGAATTGGAGCGAGGAAGGAGATCGTGCGAACCGGGAGGAGACTCGTTGGGTTTTCGGTCGTCGGGCGAAGGTATGGCCATGGGAATCCTTGGGGTTGGTCTAGGATCTGTTCTAAGGGTCATTATCACATTTTTAGATCAATTGGTGGTGCTGGAATTGAGTAGATTAGATGAAATCTAGAAGTTGCCACGTTCTCTGTTTCGGGCAGCATGAGCAGTCGACCTAGGGTTTGGGTTTTCACCAATTTAGAGTCTGAATTTGGTAGGCCACCTGTTGAAGAAGTTGTAGGTAATTTCAATATCTTTCTGTGGGTATAATGAACGTCCAATTCTGCCCAGCCGTTTGAAAGTTATGATCATTTTACCGAACTTATTAAAATCTGTGACGTGATTGGAACAGATCACGGTTTTCTGTAGATTAAACCATTTTAGAGTCCGCATCAGTTTTTGCATATACTTAGAAAAAGTTGGGAAATTTCCTAAGCTACGCGAGGATGTACTCGTTTAATTGATTCGGAGTCTTAGAACCCGAGTTATGCCTTTTGGAAGGCTGCTGTCCCGACGGGACAGAACCTCTGTTTTGGGGTTTAGCGAGTAGTTTGCGATGTCGGGGTAGAAGAGGGATTGCTTACTGTTTTGTGGACATGATTGTGAGTGTGTGGTACCCATGTGCAGGTGGTGTGACCCCGGGAGTGCCTTCTACTTCTCGCCAATCCGTTGCCTGTGGTTGAGGCAAGTGTATTGGAATGGGTAGCGGGTTGTAGTTTGCTAGATGGGTTGAGATTGAAATTGGATATATGATATTTTCACATGCCATGCCTTAATGATTGCTAGTGATATGATGAATATGCTTATTAAGTTATGATGCCATGTGTTAATCTACAAGTTATTTATGATGTTGGCATGTTTGCATACATGGCATGATACATGGCCCGGGCGGTGAGAAAGTCATAACTAGTTCGGGGAAGGTCGGTGAGAAAGTTATGACTATTCTGGAGAGCCAATGAGTAAGTCCTACATCGTGATTCCATCCACCGCGGTGTGTGGAAGCGAGGAGTAGGCATCCTCCATCTTCGGGATGGAAGGGGGGAGAGGGTGCACACCGACGGGTGTGTACTCAACCATACCGGTATGAGTTTCCACGGAGACATGAGCATAGCATCGCATTGCATAAATAATGATGATGATAATGTTATGTGATCATGAATGAGATGATTTACATGATGTGATTTGTTATAGCCATGTAATTGTTCTTTTGTACCATTGCAATATGCTTGCTGAGTGTTGAACTCACGCTTGTGTTTTCTTGTTGTTTTAGGTACCATGAGACCAGCATGCGGGGAAGGGAAATAGCCACACTTCTACACGTAGTTTCACTCATTCGTCTCACAAAGTCATTCAATTGGGTTTTGGGTAATAAACTAAGTGTGAAGCTTGTTGTTTTATGGTTTAGCTTTGCGTTATGAGAGTCTCGTTGTTCGTTTGGCGCATGGAGACATTGAATGCTCGGAATTAGACTTATATGGTTGTCAAGTCGTTAATTAGTGTTATTTTATTTGTCTCTCATATTGCCTTATATTG
Organism: Rhipidocladum racemiflorum; assembly: GCA_036346355.1. Taxonomy (NCBI): domain Eukaryota; kingdom Viridiplantae; phylum Streptophyta; class Magnoliopsida; order Poales; family Poaceae; genus Rhipidocladum; species Rhipidocladum racemiflorum. Next base: position 41,485,087 of record CM070577.1, on the reverse strand, counting down.
CTATTGTCGACGATCGGAGAACGGGCTCCCGCCGAGCTTACTTGTTGAACGAGGGATCAACAGGGCCCCGTCGTACGAATCCGGCCGTTTGTTCGAGCGATGCCAGGTCGGGAGAAGGACGCGTGGTGTTTATCCTGGTTCGGGCCTCTCACTGCCGAGATAACAGCCCTACTCCAATGTATTGTGATTTATGAGGGTTGTTCTTTTCCTTACAGATACCTGGGGGGTTTAAATACAGCGCCTGAAGATACACAGAAGGTAATTACCTCCTAGATTTACGCTACATACCCTTATCTGTGGCGCCTACGATCTGGCAGCCTTGATTCGTGCGTTGTTTTCAAATTTCTGGTGCGCCCTTGCTTGATTTCCGGCGGATTGATCGCTACCTTCCTTCTTCGTGGTATGACCGAGTCCACCGACCATGTACCCGGGTATGACGTGGTTTTTACGAGCATGCTTGCTCGTGATCGTCTGGAATGGTCGTAAGAGAAGGGGCGGACATGTATGCTCGGGAGGTGTGCTGTTCGGATGGTCTCCCGAGCATCTTCTGCTGGTACTGCATGATCGGTGGCCTCAGGATCCTCCGGGGGTACCGCGGTCTTTTATCAGATAGCCAATCCTCGACAGCTAGCCCCCAAGGTTTAAGCGGGGAACCATCTGAGCTTGGGCTTCCCCTTGAGCCTAAAAAGACTCGAAGGAGGGATTGAATTTCCTTTGGTCGTGATCCACGACCATCTCATGTCGGGAGGCGACCCTATTGCCCGTCGCGCGTTCATTCTGTGGTGGCGCGATGTTTGGTTATTTCCAATTCCTTCTCCGAGAAGCCTCCCTGTAACGGTAAAGCAGTTTCTCAGAAAGTGCGCTTTTCTTGAGCGATTTTACGCGTGTCGGACAGTGTAAACGCGAAAGGTGGTGGCTTTTAGTGCGCCCTTTCGCGGCCTTTTTAACCCCGTCCGTTGAAAGAGAACGGAGCAGCATCGCGTATTTGCTCGTCCTCGCCCAGAATCTTTCCAAGAGCCGCAGAGCCCTAGACCCTTCTTCACTCTCCTCCTCCCCTTGGCAATGGCACGTTTCGGAGTTAGCTAGATGACCCGGAGGAGGCTCCAGATGCTCGTGGACGAGGGTTATATCGACCCGAGCACTAGTCGAGTGCCTGGGGGTGATGCGACACCGACACCGAGGGAGGGAGAGATCGTCTCCTACGAGCTGTATGCCATCAACGGGCTTCGTTTGCCCGAGAGTGAGTTCCTCGCCTCCGTACTCGCCTTTTGCGGGTGCGAGATTTCCCATCTCCACCCTAACTCTATTCTCGCCCTTGCGATCTTCTCCCACCTCTGCGAGGCGTTTGTGGGCGTGATACCCACCGCCAGTCTTTTCTTCCACTTCTACTCCCCTTTTCGCACCGGCCGGGATGGTCCCGCCGGCTGCGTCTACCTTCGCCTTCGGCCCAACCGACCATACGAGTACCCTCTCTTTTCTTTGAAGGATTCGGTGTCGGGCTGGGCCGACCTTTGGTTTTACCAGAAGAAGGCGGAGGGGACCCAGCTGATCTATACCGGGGAGACCGCCCCGCCCGCCGAGACGGGGCGCCCGCCCGTGCAGCCTGAGGAAGAGCGGGTGCTCAGGACGATCAGCGAGCTCACCCAAATGGGGCTCACTGGTCGGGACATCGCCCGGGATTTCTCCTTCAATCGGGTGTCCCCCTGCGGCGCCGCGAGCATCCATTCTTCGAGGTGACCGGGTGGCAGGACATCACCCGCGAGGACAACGCAAGTATGTTCTTTGATCGCCCTTTCGAGCATTGTTGCTTTCCGGCGATTGGCCCTATTCTTTCTTTAAACCTTCAACCGCGTTGCAGCCCCGAGGACGGACTGGGTCGACGAAAGGGTCACCGAGATGTTCGGTGCCCTTAAAGAGAAGGAGTTGATCCCTAATCGACAAGTCCCCAAAAACATCTTCGATTGCGGCGACGCGGTAAGCACCTCAGCTCGCTTTCTACCCGAGGAGCGCTTGCCGAGCTTACGCCACCTCATCTTTGCTCGCAGGAGAAGGTCGCTCTTGAGCTCGCTGTGTCGAGCGTGGAGTCGCTGCCGTAAGGTGACAACCCTGCCCGGGGCGCACGTAAGAGGACGGCGGGTCGAAGCTGCCGACCATCTGCCTCGCCTCCTCGTGCCAAGCGCTCGAAGCGCCAGGCTTCGGCCAGGGCTCCCCCCACGCAGCATCTTGAGTACGCCGACCGGAGGGAGGTAAGAGAGCTTCGAACCTGGTTCGCTGATTTCAAGCGGAAGAAGCCGGAGCTGATGGGCCGACTGCAACAACTTGCCGAGCAGGCGAAGAAGGCCGAGGAGGCGGCCAGGTCCACCACGAGCAAGGAGCAATTGGAGAGGCAAATCAAGGCCCTCTAGAACCGACTTGCTCAGGTGGCCGAGGATCCTGAGGAGGAGGAAGAGGAGGAAGACGCCTTCGCTCTGGTTAGAAGAAGCAGGAGGTCGTCTTCCCGATCAACCTCGGCGTTGGAAGGGGTCGACATGGACGATGTCGACCCAGCGATGGCACGAGCTAGTGATGCCGCAACGGAGCATGTCACGGTCATCGCCGAGGCCTATGAGGCCGCTGCGGGCAGGACGCCCGTGGCTCAGGACGAGGAAGATGAGGACGTTGCCCGCCGGGCGAAAGGTAAGCCTCGCATGGTTTTTTGCTGAGTTTCTTTCTTTTTGTCTACGGTTCTTCCGGGCTAACCCCACTCCGCTCGGTGTGGGCATGATAGCTCGGATGCTGTCCTTGGACTTTCATCAAATGGCTTAGGAGATTCTCGACTCTGCAGTTGACGCCGAGCTTGACCACATCCTTGATCAAGTGATGGCCGAGGATGAGGAGGCCGCGGCGGCGCACTTCCGAAGGGCGTCGAGGCCTTCTCGGCCGCAGAGGAGCAGGACCCGCAGGGGGCCGAGGAGCAAGGGGCCACGGTCGTGGTCCTTGCGAAGGGACGGGCGCGACGCCAAGCACGGGCGAGGCCCAGGTGACAGGCTCCGAAGGCCGAGAGTTGGTCGTCCTCGACCATCCGTCCTCGGCCCGAGACGGAGGGCAGGAGTTGGTCACTTCTGACCAACTGCCTCCGGCCGTGGACCAGGGGGTGGAGACGTTGGCGGTTAGCATCCAGCCCCCAAGCGCAGCGGCTGAACAGGGGGAAGGTGGCCACAAGCCACTTGCCCTCGGGGAAGATCAACCCTGAGACAAGCAGGAGTTGGTCGCTTCCGACCAACTGCCTCTGGCCGCGGACCATGGGTGGAGACGTTGGCGGTTGTCGTCCAGCCCCCGAGCGCAGCGGCTGAGCAGGGGGAAGGCGGCCACGAGCCGCTTGCCCTCGGGGAAGATCAACCCCGAGACAACCAGGAGTTGGTCGAGGGAGGAGTGGCTGCTGCTCCCTTGAGTGCGCCGGGTGCCCGCGAGGGGCATGAGCTCGACGCGCCAGCTCGGGACCAGGATGATCCAGCGTGGGTCAATCCTTTTTCCGAAAGTCTGCGCGATCACGGCGGCTCCAGGACAAGCTGGTCAGCCGTGCTCTTCTGGTGAGTACTTCGCCCCTTTCTTTTGTTTGAAAAACTTTCTAAGGTGTTCTTAACCCATTTTCTTCCTTACTCGCAGTTTGCTGCCAAGGCCATGGAGGACATCGATGCCTCCACGGTTTCTGCAGAAGAGTACTGGAGGTACCACGCCGAGCAAGACGCCAAGATCACCGATCTTGAGCGTCGGGTCTCCGAGTTGCGTGCCTCCGACCAGAAAGAGCTGGAGTCGGCGAGGAACCTTGTAGCCAAGCTTCGGGACCAACTCCTTCAGAGCGAAACGGCAAAGAGTACCTCCGCGCGAAGGTGTGCCGAACTTGAGGAGGAGCTGGGGAAGCTGCAGCAGGAGGTTCCCGACCTGCGCCGCGAGGTCCAAGGAGCTCGGGAGCGCGCAGAGGCCCAGCTGAAGGAGGCACAGCGTCTTCGGGAAAGCGCGGCCGAAGGTCGCGCGGCTCGGCGGAAGGTCTTGGACCTCGAAGCCGAGGTCGATTCCCTGAAGGAGGAGCTTGCTGCCCTGCAGACCGGCATTAGGAGTTAGGCCTTAGACACCCCCTTTTTCCTTTCTTTTGCTTGTGTAGACCTGTAAAAAGCTTTTGTCTGTCAAACAAGATCATGGAAGATTAGAGCCTTGCCTTCTTTTTTCCACTCTTGCCCTTTGTTCAAAGTTCTTGCTCGAAGTTCGCCCTGCAGAGGATAGAATGACCACAGGAGAGATCAAGGAAGAAACTTTAAAACCTGGTTCCCTCGTAGAGAAAAGGCACTGCGAGCAAGGAACTTTAAAATCTATTTAAGAGCAAAACGTTACTTTCACCTCTATTGTACGGAGCCCCCGCTATGGACAAAGGTCGTGCCCCTAAAGTTGCGGGCACGGGTTTGTTCATAGGAGAGGGAAAGAGAAACCTTGACTATAACGCGTCGAAAAAGGTCGTAGTTGCCGCTCGAGTCGAGGGAGGTGTGCGTGCGAGCATTGATACACGCGTAGGACAAGCGGGCTTACAACGACAATACGTGGAGTCACCGAACCCGAGCAGGGACCGAAATCGTGCTGGGCTTAGAGAACGTCTGCGCCCAATCGTTCATGCAGTGAAGACCTACTACGAAAGGTGATCGGGCGGGCGAACGGCCAGCCGGTGCTCGGTGGGATGGTACATACGTATTGTCAGCCAAGCTCGTTTGCCGTACTTGCGGTCCACAAAGCTCTCGGAAAAACGAGGAAAACGATAAAGAGAAAAACGAGCTAAAAGGAAGCGCAGCGGGTGCAAAACAGAGATACATGCCTAAACATAGAATTTACGCAGTTGATCAATGTTCCAGGTGCTGACGAGCTCCCGACCGTCTTCCATCGCGAGGCGAACAGCCCCCGGGCGTGTTGCGGATATGACCGTGTAGGGGCCCTCCCATCTCGGGGTCAGTTTGTTAGCTTTTGATAGGTCCTGAACTCTTCGTAAGACCATGTCACCAACTTGCAGGGCCCTTGGTCAAACCGACTTGGCCACGTGCCTACGGAGAGCCTGTAGGTAAACCGCGGACCGGAGCAACGCCCGTTCTCGTGTTGCCTCTACGAGGTCTAGGTCGACGAGGCGCTCGACCTCCTGATCGATGGAATCGATTAGCTGCACCCTTGGGGAACCCAGCACAATTTCCGTAGGCAAAATGGCTTCTGCGCCATAGACAAGTTGGAAGGGGGTTTCGCCCGTGGCCCGACTTGTTGTGGTGCGAACCGACCAAAGAACAGCGGGTAGCTCGTCCACCCACTGCTGCCTGTGCTGGTTGAGGCCCTCGAAGACCCTCTTTTTTATGCCATGAACTAGTTGCCCGTTCGCTCGCTCGGCCGCTCCGTTGCTCTGTGGATGTGCCATGCAGGCTAAGCAGAACCTTGGTCCCGACCTCCTCGCAATAACTTTGGAACAACTCACTGGTGAATTGGGTTCCATTGTCTGTGATGAGATGGCTAGGTATCCCAAACCGGGTTATCACATTGCTTCGGAGGAACCTCTTGGCCGCCTAGGCCGAGATGGTTGACACGGGCTTGGCCTCTATCCACTTGGTGAAAGTGTCGATGGCCACGAGCAAGTACTTGCAGCCTTTCCGGCCACGGGGGAAAGGTCCGAGGATATCGAGCCCCCAGGTCGAGAATGGCCACAAAAGTGGTATAGTTTGTAGCATATACGCCGGTTGATGGACTTTTCGAGCATGAAACTGGCATGCCCGACAGGTCATCACAATCGACCGTGCATCCGCCAAGGCTGTAGGCCAATAGTAACCCAATCGGAAGGCCTTGCTCACAAGTGTTCTGAACGACAAGTCAGCTCCGCACATTCCTTCATGGATGTCACGAAGAAGGTACTGGCCTTCCTCTTGAGAGATGCATTTGGATAGGACTCCTAATGCACCCTTTCGGTATAGGTCGCCTTCGATCAGTTTGTACTGAGAAGATCGCCTTGTTAGCCGGGAACGCTCGGCTTCTTCCTCGGGCAATGTCCCGTGCACAAGGTATCAGACGAATGGCATCATCCAACTTGCGGTTTGCTCGAGGAAGGAGACCCTACCGTCGGCCTCTGATGCCTCCTCTGTAGAGGGAATGGAGGGCTTGTGTAGGTGCTCAACGAACACCTCCGCCGGAGCGGTAGTTTGGGAGGAACCGATCTTTGATAATTGGTCAGCCAGGGTATTATCCTTCCTGGGGATGTAGAGTACTTCGAAGTTCTTAAAGTACTTCTCCATCTTCCTAACTTCGACCAGGTAAAGCGCCATTGAGGTATCGGAACACTGATACTCCTTGTTGACCTGGTTCACGACCAACTGTGAATCGCCCATCACAGTGAGCCGTTGGACTCCTAACGATTTGCATGCTCGTAGTCCGGCCAAGAGGCCTTCATATTCCGCCGCGTTGTTGGTCGCGGCGAAGTGCAGTTGGACGGTGTACTGGAGTTGTTCTCCATCTGGGGAGACCAAAACGACGCCAGCCCCCGAGCGCTTGTATGCTCGGGATCCGTCGAAATACATGGTCCAGTGGTTCTCCCTTGATCCAATGGTTTTGCTGGCTGGCGGTGCTGGAGCCAACCATTCTGCCACGAAGTCAGCCAGAATTTGTGATTTGATCGCCGTGCGGGCCGAAAATATTACCTCGAATTCAGCGAGCTCCATGGCCCACTTAGCTATACGACCACTGGCGTCCTGGTTTTTCAGGATTTCTCTGAGCGGGAAATTGGTTGGTATCACGATCTTGTGCGCTTGAAAGTAGTGGCGCAGCTTTCTGGAAGCCATCAGCAATGAGTATAAAAGTTTCTGAACCTCAGGGTAGCGCTCCTTCAGTCCGTGAAGTACTTCGCTGACATAATAAACAGGTCGCTGCATACCATCTCTCTCCACCGTTAATACTGCACTCACACTTTCTTGAAATTTGCCGCTGTATAGCGGCAATTCTTCCCCTGTCCTAGGTGTAACTAGGATGGGCGGTTTGGAGAGATATTGCTTGAGTTCCTCAAAGGAACGGTTCACTTCTTCCGTCCATGAAAAACCATCGTGCTTGCGAAGGGCTTTAAAGAAAGGTAGCCCTCGCTCACCCAGCCGAAAAATGAAGAGGCTCAAGGCGGCCATTCGCCCGGTCAGGGCTTGTACTTCCTTCACACATGTGGGCGGTCTCATAATCTCAATGGCTTCGATTTTCTCTGGGTTTTCCCCGACGCCTTGTGGGCCGACCATGTAGCCGAGCACCTTGCCGGCCTTTACACCGAACACACATTTCTCTGGATTTAGCTTTATTCGATGCTTATTGAGGTTACAAAATGTTTCCTCTAAATCAGCAATATGATCCAAAGCGAGCATGCTTTTGACCACTATGTCATCAACATAGACTTCTAAGTTTCGACCTACTTGGTCTGTAAAGGTTTTCTGCATGAGGCGCTGGAAGGTCGCTCCTGCGTTTCTTAGACCGAAAGACATGGTCGTATAGCAGAAAGTACCGAATGGGGTGATGAAGGAGGTCTTCTCTTCGTCTTCGCGCGATAAGCTGATTTGATGATATCCTGAATAAGCATCCAGGAAGCTCATGACCTGCAATTCCGTTGTTGCATCGACCAATTGGTCTATGCGAGGCAGCGGGTAGTTGTCCTTCGGGCATGCCGCGTTTAAACCCGTATGATCAACGCACATGCGCCACTTACCACCTTTCTTTTTGACTATGACTGGGTTAGCTAGCCATTCAGAGTGCTCGATCTCTCTAATGAAGCCGGCCTTAAGGAGCTTGTCGAGCTCCTCCCGGATGATCGCTTGTTTTTCCGGGGAGAACCGTCTAAGTTTTTGTCGCACTGGTTTTTTGTCAGGCTGAACCGCCAGCCTGTGCTCGATCACCTCCCTAGGGACCCCGGGCATGTCGGATGGTTCCCAGGCGAACGCATCCGGGTTTGCTCGGAGGAAGGTGATGAGCTCGAGTTCCTATTTGGGATATAAGGAAGATCCCAAATGCACAACCTTGGCAGGTTCCGACTCGTTGAGTGGGACGGCCTTGGTCTCTCCTCCGGGGTTGGAGGGCAACTTTAGGCCGGGAGTGCTTCGGCTCTTGGTCGAGGCCACGAGTGGGTAACTGGCCGACCATATCCAACGCCCTTTCGTCGCAATTTAACGCGGACTTGTTGTTCCCCTTTATGGTTATGACCCCGTTCGGCCCGGGAACCTTCAGGCATTGATATGCGTGATGTGAGGCGGCCATGAACTTGGCCAAAGCTGGTCTGCCGAGAATGGCGTTGTAGGCCGATTCGAAGTCCACCACCTCAAAGGTGATTAGCTCCGTTCTGAAGTTACTTGGGCTGCCGAAGGTCACGGGCAAAACGACCTGGCCCAAAGGCTTGATCGAGGTGCCCGGGACTATCCCGAAGAAGGGTACCGCTATGCTTTTGATCTTGGAGCGAGGGATCTGCATCTAGTCCAAGACCTTAGCCGAGATTAGATCCAGTGAGCTTCCAGAGTCTACAAGGACCCGGCCAACAACAGTGTTGCTGATGGTGGGGCTCACGACCATCGGGAGCCTCTGTGGTTTGGTCATTCCGAGTGGACAGTCTTCCTTGGAGAAAGTGAGGGATAGCTCGGACCACTTGAGCTGCTGCACGGGAGGCTTTCCTTGGGTAACATGATGCACCTCCCTCGCGGCGTCCTTTAAATCCCGGTGGGATTTATAGGCGGAGGAGCTCCCAAATATGACCGCAATGTGCTTCTGAGGTTCTTGATACTCCATGTCATCCTCGTTTTCTTCGACGGGCTGCTTGCCTTTTCCAATCTCGCCCTGATCTGGGAGCGATGGCATGGGGCCCTTGCCATTGTAGAACTGCTCAAGACGGTAGGTCCATGTTCGGCAATTCCGTAGATCATGCCCGTGCGCCTGATGTAGCGGACAGTAGAAACCAGCTCGTTGATCTGCCTTGGTCACCTCGATCGCGGGGGCGGTGTAGCTGCCCCCTTCCCCGAGCGTTAAACCCGCGGCGCTGCGGCTGGGATGCTCGGGGCTGTTGCTATTCTACCGCGGCAACCATGCCCGGTGAGGGCTGTTTTTTCTTCTTCTTCTTGATCTTCTTGTCCACAGAGTTCGGGCCCTTTTTGCTGGCGGAGGTTTCTAGTCCGGGCTGAGGCGGTAGCTTCCCTTCATCCAGCATTTTCTTCCACTGGACGGCCTCATCTACGTTGGCATACCGGTCGGCCATCCGGAAGAGCTCGTTTGCCATTAGGTCCGGATGGATCTCCAGATCCTGCGTGAAGCGCACATCTCGTACCCCGAACTTGAAAGCTCGGACGACAGCCTCGTCCGATATGTTTGGGATCGAGTTTCGGACTTGGATGAACCTCTGGACGAACTGTCGCAGGGTTTCTCCTTCCGTCTGAATCAAGCGCTCAAAGTCGCGCTCCTTTCTCGGGCGAATGTAACAGCTCTGGAAATTTGCTCGGAGCGCGACACTGAGCTGTCCCCAAGACCGTATGGATCCCTCCTTCTAGTTGAAGAGCCATGTACGAGCAGCCCCGTCCAAGACTGTTGGCAGATAGTTTGCCATCACCCCTTCGTCGCCCCCGGCGGCCAGGATGGCTGTGGTATATATTGAGAGAAACTCGTCTGGGTTTTGAGTCCCGTTGAACCTCTCGATGCGCCCGAGCTTGAACTTACTCAGCCATGTGACACTCCGAAGAGAGCTCGTGAAAGCCTGGTAGCCAAAGCTTGGGGTTTCGTGGTGAAACCTTCGGCCATAATGGTCTCTTCGTGTGTCTCCCGTCCAACACGCCGCGCGTGGGCCAAGTCGAGAGAAGACTTCGTGCGGAGGGCGTGCCGACGACCGTTCGGTTGTGGAGCGTTCGGAACGCTTGTAATCCGGGTGGTCGTGACCACATTGTTCCGAAGTTGCTCACGAGCTATTCCGAGGCCTCTCGCGGACCGAGTTAGCAGCCTGGGGCGATCTTCGAGCATGACTTCGAGATTCATCCCTGTGCGAGCGAACAGGTGTATGTCCCCGATGGTCCCGGGAAACACTCCGGGCATCCTGGTCGCGGGGAGGATCTGGGACTTTCAGATCAGCGGCAAGCCTCTCTAGATCCTCGGCCACAACCATGCACGGCCTCTAGGTCCACTTTATCGGGGAAGCTGCGAAGGTCGCGCACGACCGCCGCCAAGGCCTGTAGACGCTCTCGGTTCTGGCGAATAGGTGGCGGCGAGCTTCGACGGCGTTCTGGGACGCGATCGGGGGTCCGATACTCGCGAGAATTTCTTTCCCTGGAAACCCGCCTTTCTCTTGCTTGGAGGCGTATGCTCGCGAGGGTCTTTCCCAAAGACGCCTCTAGGTGGAGCCTGGCCGCTTCATAGTGGTCGCGCTTAGCAGCCTCTGAGGATCGTACCTCAGGCTCGGCACGACTCCCAGCCATGTTGACATGGCGGGAGTGGGACGAGCGTGATGGGGACATCATCGTATCCCCTTGGGATGCTATCTCTCTGTCGAACTCGAGATCGTCTGGTATATCCAGACCATCGTAGAGTCTGTCGTAGTCATCCTCGTTGTCACTGAGGGTAATGCATGGGGAATGGAGGACCTGTCCTCGCATTCCAGAGCCCGGGGTAAAGCTCCCGGACTCGGTGTGACCGGCACGCCGACCACGCCGTCGCCGGCGTAGTACATGTCGTCGTCATCAACATCGTTGAAGGCGCAGAGACTTCTAGTATCTCCCGAATTCAGCATCCTCGTGGATCCCAATTCATACGGGAATCACATTGTCGTCCCCACGGACGGCGCCAGCTGTCGACGATTGGAGAACTGGCTCCCGCAGAGCTTACTTGTTGAACGAGGGATCAACAGGGCCCCGTCGTACGAATCCAGGCGTTCGTCCGAGCGATGCCAGGCCGGGAGAAGGACGCGTGGTGTTTATCCTGGTTTGGGCCTCTCACTGCCGAGATAACAGCCCTACTCCAGTGTATTGTATTTTATGAGGGTTGTTCTTTTCCTTACAGATACCTGGGGGGTTTAAATACAGCGCCTGAAGATACCAGTGAATTAGACTTATATGGTTGTCAAGTCGTTAATTATTGCTATTTTAGCTGTCTCTCATATTGCCTTATATTGCTATGTGTGAAATCATGTGCTGAAAAAATTGGTTTATAATTGAATTTGCAAAATGTGCTTGTGCTTGTGTTTGACATTTTTCCAAGAAAACAGTGAGTTCTCCATGTATGACGGACCAAATGTTTTGGTCTGTCATACACTTGGTTTTCGGCGACTTCGTTTTTCCCATGTATGACGGACCAAATGTTTTGGTCTGTCATACACTTGGTTTTCGGCGACTTCGTTTTTCCCATGTATGACGGACCAAATGTTTTGGTCTGTCATACACTTGGTTTTCGGCGACTTCGTTTTTCCCATGTATGACGGACCAAAAAGTTTGGTCTGTCATACACATGGTTTTTGGCGATTTCGTTTTTTTTTTCATGTATGACGAACCAAAAAGTTTGGTCTGTCATACACATAGTTTCTGGCGACTTTGTTTTTCCCATGTATGACGGACCAAAAAGTTTGGTCTGTCATACACATGCTTTTTGGTGACTTCGTTTTTCCCATGTATGACAGACCAAATTATTTGGTCCGTCATACACATGTTTTTCTGAGCAAAATTTGGAATTGGATTTGATTTTGAGATAATAAAATTGGTGAGAATTTCATGTTACTTGTTTTGAAGTGGACTTTATGCAATGCTCGTGTGAGTATTTGCATGGATTGATGTGAGTCAAGTCGTGGACTTGTGCTCGGAATTGTTTTGTGTTTTTGTTCATGTGCAGGTGTTGCTTGAGGTCGAACATGGTCGATGACGGGACCGAGACTAGGTTCAGGGAGGAACTGAGATCGTGAAGGTCGAGGATGTCATGTGAGATGTTTGGACTAGAGGACAGTGCATGTGAGGTTGAGATCGTTGCAGCGTAGCGGCAGGCGGGCCGTACACGTGTATACGAATTTTTCATACATGCATACGAATACATGTGTGTGCATGCAAGTGTACGTGCATGCAAATCATGTGTGTGTGCATGTGAGTGCGTGATGTAGCGTGCGTGGTGTGTGTGCATGCTGCATGTGTGCGTGCGTGGTGTGTGTGTGTGTGTGCTGCATGAGCGTGTGCGTGGTGTGCTGCATGTGCGTGTGTGCAGGACACCGTGTCCAAGAGGAGAAAGCCAGCTGAGTCCGAGAAGAATTTTGCTATCCGAGTCAGCTGGCGTGAGGTGAGATTGACATGGAGACTGCTTGTTTGATCCGAATACAAGATGGAATCGGTGGCTGTGGAGTCCTTTAAATAGAGGTTGTAAGGGCTTAGAAATTCAAGCAATCAATCCAACGAAGCAGGGCAAGAAGCAAAAGGTGCCTACAACAAAGAAGAGCTTGTGTGCTCTATCTAGTTGGTTTAGAGTTTTCTAATCTTTTGAGATTAGAAGATTTTTGGTGTCATCCTGTGGAAGATGGCTTTGGAATAAAGAGAAGTTTATGCAATATTCCTTTCGATTCTTGATTAGAAGTTTTGCTCCTTTTTAGAACTAGTTCTTGTTCTTATTTTGCTAATTAGTCTAGGGTTTTGATCTCTACGATATTAGATATTCTTCCGCTATTTAGGGGTCTTTAATGTTCCGAAAGAAATAGTTGAATTTTATTCGGTCCTACACTATGCTATTGTGTTTCCTTCAATTCATGTTAAAACAAAGGAGATGCTGCCGAAATATCGGTTTTTAGCATTAGTGCCTTTGCTGTAATTTACTTGATTTTGTAGTATTTAGAGATTGCTTAGTCTATGTTTGGTAGCATTCGGGCATATTAAATGCCAGGGTGTTACAGTTGGTATCAGAGCGGGCTGTAGGTCCCTGGAATGTGTATTTTTAGTGTCATGCTATAGGATACAACTAAAATGTGATGTGGAATAACTTAGAAACATGGCTTAGGTTTTAACTAAAATTTTATCATAGGATAGAAACATTAAAACTTGCAAAAGTGGTATAACTAATCTAAAATTTGAAACACATGGATGCACAGTAGGAAAGGGTATGGGTATCGTTTCTTTACGCTTAAATGTTGTATTTAAGCTCTGATGTTGAATGCTTCATTTGATAATGCATGTTGCTATGTCAATGAGATAAATGATTGAATGGTTCTTGTTGTTGTTATAGAGTGGGGTTGTGGTGCCGAAGGGTGTCGGTCACCTCTTTTTGTTCATAGTAAGGGTGTGGTTTGACGGTGTGGCCGGTTAGCGCCATCACCGAAGAACTATTAACTCCTGTGGGAGAAGAGTGCTTATCCTTTCTGTCAAAGACCGGGTAGTTGGCTGGAGTCGAATAGAAGAGTTCGTGGTTGATTCTTTCAGTTGCTCTTTATCGTTCTAACGGTCGGTTTCGGTTGGTTTTCTTGGCTCTGGTTGATTGAAATCAAAAGAAAAGTGTTTGGAATTGGATTTTCGCGGAGTGTCTTTTCGGTGTTTCTTGGTTTTGTCTTCTTTAGGTGAAGACAAAGAAGAAGAGTTTTGTGTTGCGCGTCTTTTGGTCGCCTTTGGCTTTGACACCGGTTTTGTTGGTTGCCTTGCAAAGAAAAGTATAGTTTTGGTTCTTGTGTGTCTTACTCTGAGTTAAGAAGTTATCGAAGCGCGTGCAAAAGGTTAAGTTGTGTCGATTTATGTTTTGTGCCTTTGTCCGTAAAGGTTTACTTGATCGCTTGGTTCCCTCCTGTGGGAGTCTTTAAGATTGAAATGTGTTTTGGAGTCATGTCCCATTGCAATTTTGAGAGTCAAGCTTCTTTGTGAGTTTTGGTTGAGTATTAAAAGAAAAATGTTGCAAATAAAGTAAGTATTCGTTTGACTGAAATTACTTGTCAAAAGTGAAAATTGTTGTTTAGCATGTTATGTAGTATGTAACAATGTGGTTTATGGAAATGATGTACACCTTAGTTAATTTGCGAGTTGAATCAATTAAATGTAATTGTTACCTTTAGCTTAAGATTAAATGAACCTCTAGTGATGTAGAGTACCCCATAGTGGGAATGATTAAATGTGTTAATGTACATGCTTAGAATCTGTTGCTTTGCTTTAAAAGTGCTTATGACCCCCGATTATGTTTAAAGTGTTAAACCCTGATGCATAGTTAGAACATTAAGATGATGTACACTACTGTTATTGTTAAAGAAACTTTGCTGGTTGTTTAAAGATGTTCTAATCTAATGGGTTAATGGAGAAATTTAATCGTGTTGGCTAGTGACTTTAATTTGGAAGTTGATTAGAGTTGCTATTTATGTTGTTGCAAACCATTAGTATATTTGGAAGTATGCAGTTGTGTCTCTACAATGCTAGTACTGATATCAATTGAGAAGACATAAGACTTATTGTTAATGATGTTGTTAAGGGCAGCGTTAATGCTAGTATTCAATCTATTTTAAATAGTTGGAGTATGTTGTGTGGTGGTAATTTTATTATAACCTATGTATAGGGTAGCTAAAAGTAATTTTGTTGGTTGATGATTATGCCGATTATTGATATTGATGACTTAGTAGTGGTGGTAATTGTGTAGATTACTTGTTGGAAACCATTGTTAAAATGGAGATGTTTGTAACATGTTGTGATGGAGTGAACCATAGATGATTAACATGATGTAGAATTTTATCCTTAATGAATGTATGTCTTAGAATCATAGTTATGAACTTTGACTTGTAGAGATAATATTTACATGTTGAAAGTCATTGATTAATTGAATCAGTTCCGATTGTCGAAAAGTTGATGAATGGATGGTATAAAAAGAGTATAGGTTGATCATGCTGAAAGATTTGTTGAAATACTATGTTTCAAACTTGGAATAAGATGTATTATGAGTTGGTGATCCGTGGGGATCATGTGAATGTAGTCTTGGTTGGGTGCCTTTTTAATAAGCATCATAAACCTTAATTAAAGGTGTTGGGAATGGTAACTAGAGAAAGAAATTGTTTTGTAAATTTTGTTAAATCCGGTTGGACTTTCTCAATGAGTAAGTAGTGAATTTTGAAGTCTTTAATGGAAAGCGTAGTGGAATAATAGAGATGATTGCAATTATGCTAAGCTGGTGTTTAAAAACCTTATGGGCTGGTTTGGTTGTTTGCTATCTTGGTTGAATGCTTTTGGCCAAAGTGTTCCTTATGTTGAGTTTCAGAGTTTTCCCTAAAACTCGTAGAAATTGGTGCCAATCTCTGGTTTTGGCGAATTTGTTTAGTTTGTGCTAAGAGTATGGATTTTTACACTCAAAAGTTGTTGAGTGGATCGCGCTTCTTCGCGTTCGCACTGAATTATCTTTGGAATCATTATTTTAAAAGGAAGCAGATGGTCATAACGGGTTGTGTTGGAAACTTTTGAGTTAAGCCCTTGATGTGTAACTCTTTTTTTGGCTAGAGTTGGAGTTATTTGGAAAATCTGTGTGGTGCTTGCAAGTGCTTCAAAAGGTGGTTTTTGTGGATGTTTCATCGGTGATGCTGTTAGTGAAGTGTTCTCTTTTGGAAATGAGTTTCCCTTCTCTTTGAGAAAATTTATAGCAGTTGTGTGTGCAGATGTTTAACTTTGGAGCCGATGTTCTTTTCCAAAATGTTGATTGTTGTTAAAGTGCGAGGTTTTGCAAGTTTAGTTCTTCAATTGACATGGGTTCTTTTACGACGTGATGTTTCCCTGTTAATGGTGTTGCCATCATAGTTTATATGAATTTCGCAGCCATCGATGTTAATTGTGTTTCAATCATGTGATACCGAGGAAGAAGTTTTTTTTTTATGAATGACTACTTGGTATTGTTTATAGATGTTTAATGATGAAAGAGTCGGTGAACCAGGTCGGTGAGAAAGTCATATATGGATATATGACTAATCCGGAGTGCTCTTGAAAAGTTTGCATTCATGTCATGAATTGAGATTTCCATTGCTCTCTAGCATGAAAAGAAAGAGTGAATAATTTCTGCCATTTGGCTATGCTGTAAGAGGATTGGGTTTCCTTGTCTCCATGAGAGTTATTACAGTGGTTGTGGATTCTTTCGATTGATTCGTTTTGGTTAAAATGGGATGTTTGGCTGTGGTGAAAGGGAGTCGAGTTGTCATTGATTGTTGAGAACTTCTGTCAAGGAATTGTGTGGGGTCTCTCTTTTGGTTTGAGTGCTCCCCGATGCGAAATGTATCACATTCATTTGAGATTTGAGTTTTTCCTTTGCGGCTTGACTTAGGAAAAAAAAAGGGAGTGGTTTTTGGATGTTGTCGAATCTTTATTCCAAAGTGATTCGTAGCGCTTTGGATTCAAGTTGATGAATGTGGTTCATCAGGCTAAAAGGGAGTTGCTTCTTGTTGGCATTCTCGTTTGAGATATGAATAGAAAGGCTTATGAAATTGTTGAGTAAATGGAAGATTATGCTCGTGGGCTTGGTAGTTTTTGAGTGAGGAAATGTGAGGGCAAGACCCTCATAAAAAAAAGGAAGAATCAGTTGTGGTTGATAAGAATCTACAACCCTAGCTTTGTCTAGGCGTAGAAGATTGGTTGTGATTCAAAAGGTGGTTATGATGGAAGCTTGTGATGTCAGTTCAAGTTTTGTTGAGATTAATGAGATGTGGTAGACAGGTTGAGGAGTGAAATTAAGGTTTGTGAATGAAGTTGAAAAGAGAAGTTGTACTCATTTCATCAGGTTGGTTGTGATAGTAGTATGAAGGGTTTGACGTGAGGGTTTGGGCATATGTAGTATTTTCAATTGAGCACTTTAATGGGTGAAATCGAGGAATTCGATTGGGGAATTGGAAGTAAAGGTGGAACCGTGAGAGGATTGCACTCTGTTGAGCTAAATCAACATTTTCTCGCCAAGTGTTGGTTTTGAGAACTCGCTTGTCTTTTGTTCTGGTTTAAGTCTTGGTGTGAATGTTTTGGTGTTGCAAAGAAGTTTTTTGTCCCTTGGGGACTTTGTTGTTGATTTTGGCGTTCTTCGGATTCGAGGTTGAATCTTGTTTAAGGGGGGGAGAATGTGACACCACGGAGTGTCGTAATCTTATAAAATGTGAATGTTGAGGTCAAAACATTATAAAATATGAAATCGGAGGTTAAAACTATACGGTATGAGGTTAATTTGCGTTTCCGGGCCGTTTCCGGGGATTTGTGCCTTCCCGGAGGAGTTTGGGCCTTAGGGAAAGGGTAGTGGGCTTTGGAGGGATGGATTTTGAGTCCTGGTTGGGGGCCTCCCCCTGCCCCTTCTTGCGCCCCCACCCTGCCCCTTGCGCCCCCACCCTGCCCCTTGCGCCCTCCCCCCTAGCCCTAGCCGCCCCTTGCTCCTCCCTTGCTTGCCGTGCGCCCCCATTGCTCCCCACCTCTCCACCACCCTTGCTGCCCTAGGGTAGCCTCTCCACCCCAGAACCTCGAAGATCCATCCGTTGGAGCGCTCCGCGACGAGGAGATCCGGCGGAATTGGAGCGAGGAAGGAGATCGCGCGAACCGGGAGGAGACTCATTGGGTTTTCGGTCGTCGGGCGAAGGTATGGCCATGGGAATCCTTGGGGTTGGTCTAGGATCTGTTATAAGGGTGATTATCATGTTTTTAGATCAATTGGTGGTGCTGGAATTGAGTAGATTAGATGAAATCTAGAAGTTGCCATGTTCTCTGTTTCAGGCAGCATGAGCAGTCGACCTAGGGTTTGGGTTTTCGCCAATTTAGATTCCGAATTTGGTCGGCCGCTTGTTGAAGAAGTTGTAGGTAATTTCAATATCTTTCTGTGGGTATAAAGAATGTCCAATTCCGCTTATCCGTTTGAAAGTTATGATCATTTTACCGAACGTATTAAAATCTGTGACGTGATTGGAACAGATCACGGTTTTCTTTAGATTAAACCATTTTAGAGTCCGAATCAGTCTTTCCATATACTTAGAAAAAGTTGGGAAATTTCCTAAGATACGCGAGGATGTACTCGTTTAATTGATTCGGAGTCTTAGAACCCGAGTTATGCCTTTTGGAAGGCTCCTGTCCCGACGGGACAGAACCTCTGTTTTGGGGTTTAGCGATTAGTTTGCGATGTCGGGGTAGAAGAGGGATTGCTTACTGTTTTGTGGACATGATTGTGAGTGTGTGGTACCCATGTGCAGGTGGTGTGACCCCGGGAGTGCCTTCTACTTCTCGCCAATCCGTTGCCCGTGGTTGTGGCAAGTGTATTGGAATGGGTAGCGGGTTGTAGTTTGCTAGATGGGTTGAGATTGAAATTGGATATGATATTTTCACATGCCATGCCTTAATGATTGCCAATTATATGATGAATATGCTTATTAAGTTATGATGCCATGTGTTAATCTACAAGTTATTTATGATGTTGGCATGTTTGCATACATGGCATGATACATGGCCCGGGCGGTGAGAAAGTCATAACTAGTCCAGGGAAGGTCGGTGAGAAAGTTATGACTATTCCGGAGAGCCAATGAGTAAGTCCTACATCGTGATTCCATCCACCGCGGTGTATGGAAGCGAGGAGTAGGCACCCTCCATCTTCGGGATGGAAGGAGGGAGAGGGTGCACACCAACGGGTGTGTACTCAACCATACCGGTATGAGTTTCCAAGGAGACATGAGCATAGCATCGCGTTGCATACATAATGATGATGATAATGTTATGTGATCATGAATGAGATGATTTACATGATGTGATTTGTTATAGCCATGTAATTGTTCTTTTGTACCATTGCAATATGCTTGCTGAGTGTTGAACTCACGCTTGTGTTTTCTTGTTGTTTTAGGTACCATGAGACCGGCATGCGGGGAAGGGAAATAGTCACACTTCTGCACGTAGTTTCACTCATTCGTCTCACAAAGTCATTCAATTGGGTTTTGGATAATAAACTAAGTGTGATGCTTATTGTTTTTTGGTTTAGCTTTGCGTTATGAGTCTTATTGTTCGTTTGGCGCATGGAGACATTGAATGCTCGGAATTAGACTTATATGGTTGTCAAGTCGTCAATTATTGCTATTTTAGTTGTCTCTCATATTGCCTTATATTGCTATGCTATTGTGTTTCCTTCAATTCATGTTAAAACAAAGGTGATGCTGCCGAAATATCGGTTTTTAGCATTAGTGCCTTTGCTGTAATTTACTTGATTTTGTAGTTTTTAGAGGTTGCTTAGTCTATGTTTGGTAGCATTCGGGCATATTAAATGCTGGGGTGTTACAGGAGAACAGCGGGGTGGCGAGGTGAGGGGCTCCCCTAGGGCAGCAAGGAGGGTGGGGAGGGGTGAAGGGGGTGGTGGCGCAAGGGGAGGGGATGGGAGGCGCACAGCTATAGGGGCAAGGTGGGGGGGCTAGGTTGGGAGTGGGGGGAGGGAGGCACAAGGGGGAGAGGTGGGCGCATGGGGCAGCACCCTTGCTGCCCTAATCCCTCTCCCACTTGGGCCAAGGGCCTCCCACCTCCGGCCCAAGAAGTTCCCCCAAGCCCACAATTCCCCCGGAAGGCCTATTTTCCCTGAAAACGGCCCGAATGCACGATTAACCTTCATAACGTATAGTTTTAACCTCCGATTTCACATTTTATAAGTTTTGACCTTCCGTAGTGTCACACTTTCAGGGTTAATAAATCCACCCGGACTTGCTATGACGTGGTGTGTAAGATCCATGGGTGTCCGTGGAGAGTGCACGCGTACAGGCCGAAGTGGGGCACCCATTGGTTATGCTCGATGGTTGAGCAGCACAGCTGTATGATTGAGGAAACAATGATGGCTCACTGGAACCTGTCATCTGGGTTTGTCGCGAACATCATGTACGCAGAGATAATGGAGAACCTGACTTATGAGCCCCGTGCTATTATCCGAGATATCGAGAACAGATATCAGTACACAATTAGCTATGGGAAGGCATGAAGGGCGAAGCATAAGGCCTTAGAAATGAGGTATGGGAAGTTTGAAGACTCGTACCACAATCTGCCCGCACTGCTCAGTTGCATTCAGGGAAGAAATCCCGGCACTTACTATGATTATCAAGATTGTCCGTCAATCAAGTGGCCAACTAAAAGGCATCTGAGGAGAGTGTTCTTCGCATTCGGAGCTTGCATCAAGGCGTTCTATCACTGTCATCCATTGCTGTGCGTGGACGGCACATTCTTGACCGGGAAATACAAAGGGCAAATATTGACAGCTGTGGGCGTTTATGGAAACAACCAGATTCTGCCTGTTGCATTCGCCTTTGTAGAAAGCGAGAACTATGAGAGTTGGCTATGGTTCTCTGAACTTGAAGATGGGGTGGTCAAAACTTCGTCAAGATGTGTGCGTCTTTGCTCGACAAGCATCTTTGATGCTTAATGTGATCAACCAGTTGCAAACAGGGGCAGAGGAACCATTTCATGGCCTGACTTGCAGAGCCGATGGTGCATGAGGCATTTGGGCGCAAATTTCTACAAGCAATTCAGGAACAAGGAACTCATGAACATGTTCAAAAGACTATGTAAGCAGAACCAGGAGAGCAAGTTCCGGAGTTTGTGGAAAAATATCGATGAGCTGACAAGAAAACACAAAGAGGAGCAGGCGAACAAGACTACTGCCAGCGAAGGACACGATGAGGCGGAGCCTCTTTCCCCCTTGCCAACAGAGGATGATGCGACTAATCGTCGTCGAAGGCAAAGGCCAATCAAATGTTTCTCGGACTGGATCAAGCACGAACCGAAGGAAAAGTGGGCACTGTTACATGACACACATGGTGCCAGATACGGTGTGATAACCAGTAACTTTGCGGAAGTTTACAACTGGGTAATGAGAGGGATGAGGTGTCTCCCATTAGTGAGAATTGTTGAGGGAGTGCTGCGGGGCACAACCAAGTACTTCGTCAACAGACATCAAGCTGCACAGATAGTGCTAAGAGATGAGAAGCTCCTGTACTCCTCCATGATCAGTAAATACATGGAAGAGAAGAGTCAGAAGGCGGCCAGGCATAGAGCTATAAAAGTTGGTGCACGAACACTGCTCTTCGAGGTGATCTCTAAGGATAAAGAACGGCGTGGAACCAACCAGAAAGTTGTCATCCGGGAGTGCATATTACAGGATCTTTGCAAATGCTCGTGTAACAAGCCCCACCTTTTGCACAGGCCGTGTTCTCATGTGATATCCGCATGTGCTTTATTTGGAATGCGACCTGATACTTATCTATCTGAATATTTCAGGAAGGAAAGGGTGATGGCAACTTGGAGCGAGGAGCTTTATGGTTACGGTGTTGTGGGTTCTTTCACCACAACTCCTAGTGCTGATGAAAGGTTCTGGGTCCCGGATTTTAATGCAGGTAGATGGAAAGCAGGGTGTCGGAAGACAAGACGTATCAGAAATGACATGGATGAGTCAGAAGCTGGCAAGCGCGTGAAGAAATGTTCATTGTGCAAGGAAACAGGACATATGTTCAAGAATTGCCATGCACAAAACGAAGAAGATGAAGGAGGAGATGGAAATCCGACGGTGGCGGGTGGATCGTCCTGTGCGAGGAGTGTTGCACGACGCCAACGTACCACATGAGAAGCAATTTAATCGCAATTTAATCGATGTGCTGTGTGTTGTGTGAACCCTGTGTGTAAGCCTGTTGCATGTGGCTGTGAATGTTGTGCATTGAAAAATTATTGTAACTGTTTCATTATATTTATGATGCTTGAACAATTTTACATGCGTGTTTGTTTCAACACATTGTTGAGAGACACCTATAGTATTCGGACGCTTTTCTTTCTATATGTTTTTCAATTGTAACTCAAAATTTTTTATTTACAGGTATGGCTGACCAGCCCGGAGATGACGAGTGGCCCTTCGAGTTGCTAGATCGGGTCGTTGATGGTACTCACCGTGCCCACATCGCCACTGCTTTTCCAGAGGAGGGAGGCGATCCTGTGCAGCTCGGCGTCCTTCGACCGAGGACACCGCATGATGGCCGAGATCGATCCTCGTTGGATCCCCAGGTAACATATTACAATTTAGATTTCTTAATATGTTTGTGGTAGTATAGTTACTGGTGTTGTACTGATATAAATTACATGTTTTTCCTTTCGTAGGCTTCGAGCTTCAGGATTGCTGCCTTTCGCCCGGATGGTACAGAATGTGGGTCGCCGGTTCCCGTTCGACAGGTCCCTGATCACCGCTCTGGTGGATCGGTGGAGGCCGAAGACCCACACCTTCCACCGACCCGTTAGGGAGATGGCGATAACTTTGCAGGACGTGTCGTACCTGCTCGGTGTCCCTATCGCCGGTGACGCTGTGGTGCCCCAGGACGTCGACCCTGCGTGGCGCGCGCAGCTACTTCAGCGGTTCGACCACCTCACGGACGACCACGTGCGCTGGACGCCGTACACTCAGACGTAGGTCCTGCTTCGTGTGACCGACGGCGCCCTGTCGACCCTGTCCACGCGAGACACGGCGTACTGGCTCACACGGCAGTTCCTGGTGTTCGACGTCCAGGTCAAGGCCTATGCTGTCCATCGAGTGATGAGGCAGTTCGGCCTACGACAGGAGTTCCCAGTGCCGGCCGGCCGCCTGCTCCCACACGTAAGTTCCCTCGATGGATGTTCCATAATTACTATCGTGTGTTGCCATCTAATATTTGTACATTCAATTCTGATCCATAGCCAGACTAGGAAGGGGTGCATGGGGCCACCCCCTGGCACGTACGGATAGCGCCATGGATCGAGGAGTGGGCCAGAGTCCTCGAGGACGTCCATGCTGACGATGCGTCATACGACCTGGAGACGTACCAGGCGTATCGACAGTGGTTCACCTCTCGCACACGTGTGCGCCTGGTACACGTAGACCTGGATCCTCCCAGGCACATCCCCGGGCCGAGAGACACGTATCCCGCGCATACGGACGCGGCTCTGCACGCTGCGGTACGTTGTATCCGATATACGATTAACCATTTGATATATGTGCTATCTAATTTGCGATGTTTTTTCCAGACTGACATGCTAGGCCGGTTCTACGAGGAGTCGTCGAGGATGCTCTCGCGATTGACCGATGGCCTGTGGGTGAGCAGAGAGGACGTTGCCAGCTTGCTCGGTAGGTTTCGGGACGGCTCCGCACGCGCCCTCGAGTTGGCTGGATCACCCTTGCCTCGTGGTGTGGTCCTCGATGCGTCGCTCGGGCCAGGGAGGGGACCTGCGGCTGGTGCAGCCTTCCACACCGGAGGTGCTTCTTCCTCACACCGCGGTGCAGCCTTCCACGCTGGAGGTGCTGGAGGTGTGTGCTGCTTCATGTTTTGCATTCACTTTTCATGCTTTACACTCACCAATTGACGGGTCTTAACATTTCTTCACTTCGTACAGGTGCTGGAGGTGTCCATGCACCGTGGTTGCCGCCTGCTGCTGATGACTACGACGGGCGGGGTGATGATCATGAGGACTACGAGGACGACACCGTGTCGAGGTACCTCGTCGATCCACCCCCAGTTCATCTTGGTACCATAAGCGGCGGTGGGCGCCACGGCCGACGCAGCGATGTGACGACACCGCCACCACCACCGACCCAGCCTGGGTCATCGTAGTGGGCGCCGCCACCTCCACCGACGCAGTGGCAGACGACACCGCCACCACCACCGACCCAGCCTGGGTCGTCGCAGTGGGGGCCGCCACCTCCACCGACGCAGGTTGGACCGGCACAGCAGCAGACACCCCCACCACCACCGGTGCGGTGTCGACGGCACGCGCCACACCTCCAGCGAGACCACAGAGGGCCCACCGCCCGTCGACGTAGCTGACGTACTCCCGGAGTCAGATTCGGAGGAGGACTACACACCAGCGAGGAGGCGCCCCAAAGAGGGGCCGGCACTAGTTCCTTTTATGTTTCAGTGTTCGTAGTTTTTTTTTGTTTTTGTTTGTTTGCAGTTTCGATCATGGCAGTGATTGTTGGTACTATGTTATGTTTTACCATCTATTTTGTGTACTTTCTCATATTATGTAGTTCATTTTATATTTCTGTCAGCTTTTCCAGCTTTTGTCATATCAGCTTTTCCAGCTTTTGTTATATCAGCTTTTCCAACTGCCTAAAGCTGCATGACCTAGCCTTCTAGCTGGCTATTGGAGAGATTCCTTGTGTAAAGTTGTCGCCATAGCTAGGCTCATGTCCATCACATGCAAAGCTGCAGAAGCATCCGATGCTCGCGGATTTGAACTTCTCTTAAGTCCACCACTCTCTCCTTTGGCTGACCCCTCACTAGCACTATAAAAACCGACCGAGGGACGGATATGTGCATCACACTGCCAAAACTACAATAAACTTTAGCCGACTTTACACACATTAGGCCACGATGTTGTTCTACCCTCGCCTCTTCAGCAAGCGAAAATTAAGCCCCCCCCAAATACCCGGATGAGAGTAGCGTTGACGCCCCAGTGTGCCGGAGTTGCCCCGGCCGAAATGCGACTGCAACCTTCCAGCGAAGATGATGCAGTCTATGCACACAAATACGGCGGCCCGCACTCACTATTGTTGTGGCCACGGCTACGAGGTAAACAAATTGGTGTCAATACAAATTAGGGTAACACTACCAATTCATGCATCATTCTTTGTTTTTTTTAGCACAAGGGCCGGTGTTGCTTCTTCCAATGGATCGACGAGCCGGAATGATGTGACTACGAATTTTTCTACAATTGCCACGACGCCTACCCCACATCACTCGAGAACTTCATTCGGTGGGAGAGGCCGCCGGGATATGTCCCCTATATGGATCGACCGGAGTTAAGGGTCGGTGGGCAAGGGACGAACCAATCGATGAGTTTCATGCGACATGCTCATGTTTCAGTCACAAAGTAGTCATTATAAACCAGTTCATCGCATACAGGACTTTAAAAAGAAGCTTGCGAAATTGCCCGAGTCAAGGCAGGAACATCCTCCTAAAGGGCCACCCCAAAGCCCCGAACTGTGCGACCACGGCCTGCAGGCAGTGGTTGACACCTACCACAAGGATCTAGCGGACCGAAGATTCTACCGGTGCCCTTTGCCCGAGGATGAATGGTGTTGCTACTTCAACTGGGTGGACCCGGAGACGTACCACCCACATCTTAAACTTCCCGTCTGGGATAACTGGGGAGAGCAACCCTCGCCGTGGTGCTACTACCTCCCAGAAAAGCCGGACCCCGAGTACGCACACGGTGTTCTTCAACCACCACAGCGGGCATACTGCATGACTGCAGGGCACGCTTTCGGTTGTACAACAAGAAGCCCAACACACACCTCCTGCACCATATAGTGGAGTGCGAGCCGAAACAGAGGCGGCGTCTCGGCAAGTCTCCCGAAGGGCAAGAAGGTTCGTCCTCTCGAAGAGAAAGGGATAAGGGGAAGCAGTCGGCCGAGGTCCGCAGTACGTTACAAATCATTGATGCATTACGAAGACCATCCGGGAACCCGGGCGGTATTAACATAGGGGGCGCCGAAAATCGGGATGGCATGCCCATATGGGAGGGCAGAACTCCACAGAATGCACACAAACAAGTTACTTCTTATACCCCAGAGACGTATGGCATAGGCTACCCATTCGGCAGCAGCTGGGAGCACTGCGCACGGCCATGGAGCTCTTTCATAAGAGAGATTGAGCGGTGTCCGAGAACAAATCGCACAAGATTGACGGGTGATGTAATATGTAGAAAATGTGGCGTGTCTTTCCCACTTTACGAACATAGGAGGAATGATCACTTGTTCCACCATGACAATCAGTGTTATCCGTACTTCTTCTAGCAATGTCGTCACTACTGTAATATCCTTGTCATATCATCTGAACTTCCGTTGTATCTGCCCTACTAAGGTTGAGTTTGAGTACAAAAGTTATTGGCTGCATCTACATGCTTTTCACAATGCTTGCAATGATTTAAACACTTTGGCTATAGTTTTCTTGGGCTAAACTATTCATATAATGACTAAATTACATCCAAACGAGATATTTTATAGGTTGCCGAAAAGGGTTAAAAGTTATCGTTGACAATAATACTTAGGGTTATTGCGACAGTCTATTTGCGTAGCAAAGAAAGGTGTAAATAACATATTTCTCCAGAATATGGTACTCCATATATCAAACCGCAAATCTGCTGTACTGTTGCAAAAAATTACATTCAAACGTGATATTTTATTTTCCATGGAACATAGTAAATTTTATTGCATAGTCTGGATCCTTTACTTATATAGCTTAATATAAATTTATAAATTTATTTCGTTCTATTTGGAGCGTAATAAAACTAACAAAAATGTCAAAATTTATCTGTGTCGCCCATTCATTGGGCGACAGGAATTTATCGCCTGTTGATCGGGGGATTTTTAATCAGTCGCCCTTTCATCGGGCAATATAGGCCTATCGCCTGTGTAACGGGCGACAGAGACACGAGCGGTCTCATGTCGCCCGATTGACCGGCGACAATATGATATCGCCCGTTGAACGGGCGATAGACGTCTAATTCTGAAATTTCTTCCAGCGACGTTTACTTTTGCAATTTCGAATAAAATATAAATTATTAAAAAAAATTCCTCCCAAGAGTACGAAAAAAGCTTCCTTTCTCTTTTATATATATATATATATATAAAAATGAAAGTGTACTACCAGGAGTATGTACTCCCTACTTCCTGTATATTAACTGATATTACACAGGTGAAAGTATATTCTATAAATGAAAGTTATTAACTGATTCCTTCTAATTAGGAAGTTGTTTTTAACCAAATAGAGATAAATAGTACATACACTCGAATATAAAACAGGCTTCGTATACGTGTGTATATATATATAAACACTATAAATCTTGGACTTATATTAGTAGACGGTTGAGCATTTGATATCCGGAAAAAAGGAAAGCATAGTTTTGTCCCATCCCCAGCAACATATGGGCGCACACGCAACTCCATTCTCGAGGCTAGATCTGGGGTTGGGCCGTCCTTTTTTTTTTGAGTTGGTCTTCAACATGATCGCCGAGTATGGTCCAAAATATTTATAGAATTTTAAAAATCGTATAGTGTTATCATAAACTAGAATTTTTATAGTACATAAAATTGTGAAATACTTTCACGAGAATTTAAATTCAAGGCCACCAGCTCGTCTCGCTGTGCTCTGCCAAGTGAGCTACAGTTTGACATTGGTTTAATTGTCGGTGACGAATATATAAGTTCTAGCTTCGAGTACTCTTCGTTCGCCAAAGCTTTCTTCCGTGTTCCACGTGTACCGAAGATCCTTCAGTGCTATCATACTATCAGAGAGAAAAACTACTTTTATAAAAAAATTATTAAGAAAAACCTATATTTTTAATAGCATACGTGAAGAGGACCACAACAGTGACCACTTCTGAGGACACGCCACGCTATCACCCGGTGGGATCCACACGGCCTCGCCATCCCGAAACCCACACGTCGCTTCCCGGGCCCGAGCCGCCTCGCCTGACTGGTGGAAACGCACGAGCTTTGACCCGAACCCCCTCTCGGCCTCGCGTCAAACCCCCTTGCCCTTTCGCGGAAGCACCCCTAAACCAGCACGTTCACGTTTGAACTCCAAATCCCCTGACAAGCTTACCCCACATCGTCCTACCCCACACATCAGTGACCTCCAATTTAATAATCAACTGTACTGATGTCGCTAGTAGGCGCTTTACCCCCTCGTTGGCGCCACGCCACTCGCTTGCCGCGACCACTACCGGCAGCTACTTAAGATGCCACCGAGCAACCACTCCTGTCCTCTCTTGAGTCTTCACGGTTCACACATCCCTCTTTTTTCTTCCGTTCTCTGCTTCCATCGGCCATGGCGTCCTCGACGGGGAGCTTGGACCACGGGGGGTCGTTCTCGTTCACGCCACCTCAGTTCATCACGTCCTTCACCGATCTGCTCTCCGGAGGAAGCGGTGACATGGTCGCCGGGGTAGGTGGCGAGGAGCGGTCGCCGAGGGCGTTCCCCCGGGGGAACAGGGGCGGTGGGGTACCCAAGTTCAAGTCCGCGCAGCCGCCCAGCCTACCCATCTCACCGCCGCCCGTGTCGCCGTCCTCCTACTTCGCCATCCCGGCCGGCCTCAGCCCTGCCGAGCTGCTCGACTCCCCCGTCCTCCTCACCTCCTATAACGTGCGTACCCCTCCCTTCTCCCTCCCATGGTAGCTGCTTATAATTCTGCATTTCTGCTTGCTTGGTTGCTGATTTGAGCTGCGTATGCTTCTAACAGATCTTGGCGTCTCCGACCACCGGCGCTATCCCGGCGCAGAGGTACGACTGGCAGGCGAGCGGCAATCTCATCACGTCTCAGCAAGAGGAGAGCCGAGGCGGCGGCGGCTTCTCCGACTTCTCCTTCCACACGATCGATTCCAACGCCACCGCCACACAAACTACATCTTTCCCTTCCTTAAAGGTAACCACAAATACACATAATCGATCCATTAATTTAGCTCAAGCTAGATGTTACAGTACTAGTAGCTCACCACAAGAGTGGTACATGTATGCTTGTGCAGGAGCAGCAGGCAGTAGAAGTGAGCAAGAGCGTCTCCGTAAGCAACAGGAGCGGCGGCAACAATGGCAGCGGCGGCAACAAGCTGGAGGACGGGTACAACTGGAGGAAGTACGGGCAGAAGCAGGTGAAGGGGAGCGAGAACCCGCGGAGCTACTACAAGTGCACTTACCAGAGCTGCTCCATGAAGAAGAAGGTCGAGCGCTCCCTGGCCGACGGCCGCATCACGCAGATCGTCTACAAGGGGGCGCACAACCACCCCAAGCCACTCTCCACGCGCCGCAACTCCGCCGGATGCGGGGCGGCCGCCGCGGAGGATTATCCCAACGGCCAGCTCTCGGCCGGCCCGGAGTACTCAGCCGCGACGCCCGAAAACTCCTCCGTCACTTTCGGCGACGAGGACGCCGACAACGGGTCGCAGCGGAGCGACGCCGACGAGCCCGAAGCCAAGCGCTGGTAGGTGATTGATTGATCAGCGATTGAACAGTATGATTGCGCGCGCGCGATTCAATCGTCTTCTAGTGATCTTGGTGTACTGATGGATGGCTGTGTTTGTGATTGATTTCAGGAAGGAGGATGCTGACAACGAGGGCAGCTCCGGCGGCGCCGGCGCTGGAGGCAAGCCGGTGCGCGAGCCGAGGCTGGTGGTGCAAACTCTGAGCGACATCGACATACTCGACGATGGCTTCCGGTGGAGGAAGTACGGGCAGAAGGTCGTCAAGGGCAATCCCAACCCGAGGTAAGAACCAGCTTCCATTGCCCGATCGATCAAGAACTCTTGCAATTAATCAGGCCCTAAATTCGATCCTTTCTGAGTAGTTGTGAATCTGCTCGATCTTGTGTTCTTAACTTGAATTGTGATGTTTCAGGAGCTACTACAAGTGCACGACGGTAGGTTGCCCGGTGCGGAAGCACGTGGAGCGGGCGTCGCACGACCCGCGCGCGGTGATCACCACCTACGAGGGCAAGCACAACCACGACGTCCCAGTCGGCCGCGGCGGCGGAAGCCGCGCGCTGCCGACGGCGACGTCCTCCTTCGACGCCACGGCGGCCATCCGGCCGTCGGCCGTCAGCGCAGGCCAGGGCCTGTACACTCTGGAGATGCTCCCCAACCCCGGCGGGTACGACGGCTACGCGGCGGCCGCTGGCGCGTTCCAGCGCACCAAGGACGAGCCCCGGGACGACCTGTTCGTGGAGTCGCTGCTGTGCTAGCCAGCCAAGCTTAAGCTAGTGCCAGCTCCCGCTCCACACGTGGCGTATGTATACGTGTACATGTACATGTACTGCGTAGAATGTACGTGTACGCTTGCCTTGTCTGATACGTATACGAGCTTTTGTTAATTTGGTATATACGTATATAAGTGCAGTAGTAGGTGTTAGCTAGGAGGTGAGATCGATTTGTTGATTCGTTACATGACACTGTCACGACCCACAGGAAGACAAGAACAAAGGCCAGGCAGGTGATACTACTACGTACACGAATACGTAGCCTGTGGGTTTGTAGTGAGATACTGGTTGAGAGAGAAGGAAAGTCAACACAGACCCATGAATTTCTGCATCTTCTTTTCTTAGTTCTACCAGTGTAAATTATACAAAGAAAAACACGGTCTTTGCATTCCATCAACTTGTCCAGCCTGCCATAATGACGGGATGAGTTTGTTGATTTTATATTGAAACTTTTTTTTTTGTGACATGTGCCTCACATTTATTATGTGGTGTGATGCTGCCCTTTTTGCTTTTCTGGTTCGTTGCTAATTCTCTTTCTCTCTCTCTCTCTCCCCGGCTCTCTGATGATCTATCAGCTTGACGTGTTGAGCGCATCTTCTTTGGTTTGCATTGGACCCCATTCAGACTCAGATGATGATGCACGCTAATCCGAACTGGAGTATAATCGAGTCGTTCGTGCATTTGCTGGCTAATTGCCGCCTAACGAAATCTCTTGATGGTTCAGTTGTACGAGTGTCTACAATCTACATGCGCATTCTCAAGTGGGACATAAACATCAGAGGCTCACTGATTAATTAGCTGTGCAGCCCGTGCTCACTCTGGTTACTGCTGCTTGGGTACTAGTCTACTCTAGTCAGAGTTCGATTCCCCCGGATCATGAGACCATTATTTCGAATGCTTCGTTTACATGATTTTGAGGATTGGTCGTAACTGCAATGTCCAATTCTTAATATATATATCATACTCTAAAGAAAGCTCTATCTTATTAGTTTGTTCGTTTAGATGTCGCCAGTAATATGCAGTGACGTCATGGATGACAACGATCTGAGCTGCCCCGTTAGTTGAATACGCTATCTTGAGCAATAAACTGGCTGGGTAGTTGGGGTCAGTGAGATGTTGGATCTGCCATTGTTTCAGCTGCAAAACTCTGCGGCACCGGCACGTCAATTATTATTATTATTATTATTGTTGTTGTTGTTGTTGTTGTTGTTGTTGTTGTTGTTGTTGTTGTTGTTGTTGATGATGATGATAATGATAATTAATGATGATGTTATTCAAGTCTCCTTTTGATCATGTTTTGGATCATGTAATGTAATGGCGCAATAGAAGCTTCTTTTCTTCCCTCTGTGCAAAGGTCAAAAAAGACACTAAGCCCTTTCAGGAAGATAGGCCCATCTAGAAAATCAAATGGAACCGAAGGGCAGTCCAGTCAAACTTTTCCACGCGATGGGACAATAGATGCTCAGCTTTCCCGGTCAATTTTGCCGTGTGAATTCAGACATGTATACGGCACGCATTAATAGCCATTATGAGACGAATACTAATATTGCAAATCCGATCCGCATAGAGCATTAGTTCCCAAATTCCCGTAAATCTACCGTGTTTCGAATTTGTTTGTTAAAAAAAACGAAATAAACGCATCATTTTCATCTCACGGCATTCAAATCTAGAGTTGGAGGAGCAAAGACGCACTGGAAAGGCTGGCCGCCATGATCCTTATCATCGCTGCCCACCATGATTCTGTGCTCTGATGTACGTATCAATTGTGCCCGCCGCCGTCGATGCTAGGCATGGGCGTCAGGAGGGCGCCGCCGCGACTTGCCTGCATGCCTAGCTCATGGTATGAGTCCATCCATGTCAATTTGTGTTTGGCTGCAAATGTGAGCTTCCTTTGTTATGTTTGCTCTGGTCATGCGGGCGGCATGCCTTCGATCGATGCAGGCATATCCACATTCTTGCACTGGTTCGTTGAGGCTGCAGCGAGGTCTTGAAGACGGCAACGCTGGTGGGCCGTGCGACTACGGCGTGGCACTGTGCCACCGCCTGCATGCCGGTCCAGGTGCCGCTGCTCCGCTGGGCCTCGCGGCAGGATGGCCCAAGGTACAGGTGACGAGGTGCCCCGAGGCGTGCATATATGGCCGCTGGGATGGGATCGATACAGTGTCGGGTGAATTCAAAATCCAAAGCCATATCCAGGACCTTCCAAGACGTTATTAGAAGTGTGCTTCATCGTATCATCATTATACTCCATACACTACTGCACAAACTCTCATCACAGATGGTTCACAAACCATATCAAAGAATACCTTGAACTATACGATTTTCCAACCGACGGCAAAAAAAATCATCCCAGACGGTCCGAAATGAGCCTCTCATCCTAGACGTTTCTAATTTGAAACCATTTAGAATATTCTAATTAGGGCCACAACCATTAATTACAAAAATGAATATGTTCTTAGACAGACCATTGGGGAAGGGCGAAGACAAATCAAATATATATTCTGCTAGTACTTAAAAGTAATTCAATCTTCGAGCTTACACGTGAAAAAGTATGTCCAAACTAGGCTCTAACAAACCAACAATATTAATCTATAGCATAAATAGCACTAGATATATCCATCCTACAAACTCCCTCCTCTCATCACGAAGAGATATTACCCATCTCTAAAATCTTACGAAACCAAAAAGAAAAGAAATAAAGAGCTGTCAAGTGCCAAGCTCACAAATAATATACACAATTACTATTCTGCATAACCAACAAATACTTAAAACAATCAACCAATGAAATATCTGTAGATTGTCATTGTATCTTCTGTCACTAGCACAATATTTGGTTAAATTTAAAAGGCTTTCCTATTAGCCAAAGCTGCCAAGGCAAAAAGTTTTCCTTCTCAACGAGTTTTGTCATTTAGAAATAAGTAAGACTAAGTATCAATTGGCATGCATCAAGATTTGGAGGACTTTAATTTGCATATGTTTTCTTCTCTGTAGGAGCATATTAATGAAGGGAATATGCCCGAGAGGCAATAATAAATTGTTTATTATCATATTCCATGTTTATAATAGATGTTTATTTCTCATGCTAAAATTGTATTAATCGGAAACGTTAATACATGTGTGTTTAATAAACAAAAGGGTTCCTAGTAAAGCCTCTTTTTAAACTAGCTCGTTGATTAACTGATGATCAAGGTTTCCTGATCATGAACATTGGATGTTGTTAATAACGGGGTCATGTCATTAGAAGAATGATATGATGAACAAACACCCAAGTTGGTATAGCAAATACGATCAAGTCATTTTAGTTTGTTCTTTGTATCAAACACATCTGAAATAGCCCTTTTTCCTTAGACCATGAGATGATGTCAATCACTAATTAGGAAGAGTACTTTGATGACATCAAAGCGTCACTCCGTAACACGGTGACTATAAAGATGGATTTGGGTACTATGAAAGTATTAGTTGAGGCTCATGCATCAAGACTGGGATTTGTCCATCCTGATGACGGAGAGATATACTCTGGGCCCTCTCGGTGATATCACATTGACATCGCTTGCAAGCATGTGACTAGGTCACAAGAATGTTATATCACGGAACGAGTAAAGAGTACTTGTCGATAGCGGGATCGAACTAGGTATAGTTGATCTTGATGATCGGATCCCGGACAAGTAAAATATCGTGAGACAAAAGGAATTGGTTATGTCGTTTACGGTTTACGCGATCACTAGTTCATCGTTGAGTGAATGGGAGTCATTATGGATCTCGAGATCCCGATGATTATTGATCGAGAGGTGTCTCAATCATGTCCATTTTATTCCACGAACCGTAGGGTGACACACTTAAGGTTCATCGATGCATTTGAGTGGATACGAAACACCGGAGAAAAGTATGGATAAGATCTGAGGACTATTTGAGTATCGCCGGAATAGTTTGGGATATCGGAATAGTTAAAGGGGTATATGTTAATGTTTGTTAATTAAAAGAATTAACAAATATTAAAATATCTAAAATAAAAATGTTTTATTTATTTATGGGAGAAAACCTTTCATTTCTTGAGTGGGGTTTTAATGGAAACCAAAGTGGGATGTTTTAAAGTGAGTGGAGAGATCACTCACATGAAGAGAGGGAGGGCAAGGGGCAGCCCCATGCGCCGGCCACCCCTTGGCCTAGCCTCCTCCTCCTCCTATAAAAGGGAGGGAGGAGCTCCTCTCTTTGGTGTTCATCCATTTGACCCTTTGGTTGGTCCTTTCTCCCTCCTCTGTTGATCCATTTTTCAAGCGATGGCTTAAGCGGCGCTCTTTGAGATAGTTTCTCCACCACCACCACTAAGTCGTAGTGTTGCGGAGTTTCCCGTGGATCCTCTACTTCCGCTGCCCGCTGAACGAGGATTGGAGGTCATCGTTGATCCGTACGTGTGACCAAGTACGGAGGCGCTGCCGTTTGTGGCGCTCATCTTCGCGACTTTGAAGTCGGGAGTGTACCTCTACATCAACCACGTTTGTTTGCGGGAACGTTATTCCCGCTTTCGGTCTACGAGGGTGAGTCCTTCTGAAACCGTTTACTTGCATCTCCTAGATATGATCTTGGTGTTTGGTTGCAATCGTAGGAAAAATTTTTGTTTTCCATGCTACGAAACCCTTCAGTGGTATCAGAGCCAGGTCTATGCGTAGATGTTTTGTACGGTTTAAAACACATGTGGATGTGGGCGTTGATAATCATGTTATTGCATACTTTCGTGTATTTTGGATCATGGTGGCATAGTGGGATTTGAAGCGGCCCGGACTAACCTTACATGTCCTCGCACATGAGACTTGTTCCACGCTCGACATGCAACTAGTATTGCATAAGTGGCTTTGCGGGTGTCAGTTTCTCCTACTATAGTCATGATCTAATTTACAACGGTTTGCTAATAATGTTTTTATCACCGTTGTGGTTCTTGTTCGTAGGTAAGAACAGTTTTTCCTAGAAAGCCCAAAACCACGTAAAATATGCAAAAATAAATTAGAGGCGTCTAACTTGTTTTTGCGAGGGCTTGTGATGTGATATGGTCATTGATACAAAGATTGTTGTATGAAATGAAATTTATTGTAAATTTAAACAACCGGCGAGCCATTTGGTTGTTCTTATTTCTTTCATGGCTGCGTGCTAAATATATATGTCCATGTGATATATTGTAATGGAGGAAGACAATCAAGATGGCAGCATCATGGACCTTGGTGCCATGCGGTGGAATGATGAAGATCATACCATGTCGCACAAGATGGAGATCAAGTGTTGAAAGGACCATATCATATCACTTTATTCATGCATGTGATGTTAATCCTTTTATGCATCTTATTTTGCTTGATTATGATCACGTCGATAGCACTATAAGATGATCCCTCCAAATTAATATCAAGATAATAATGTGTTCTTCCATAGTATGCACCGTTAAGAAAGTTAAATGCGTTTGAAGCACCACGTGATGATCGGGTGTGATAGACTCTACGTTCGCATACAACGGGTGTAAGCCAGATTTACACATGCAAATACTTTGGTTCTACTTGGCGAGCCTAGCATGTGCAGACATGGCCTCGGAACACGAACCGAAAGGTAAAGCATGAGTCATATGGATGATATGATGAACATATTGATGTTCGCCTTTGAAACTATGCCGTCTCACGTGATGATCGGTTTCGGTATAGTGAATTTGGTTCATGTAATCACTAAAGATGACTAGAGGATGTTGTTTTTGAGTGGGAGTTCTCGTATTAATTTTGAATTAACATTGAACTTAATCTATTATGAACTTAGTCTAAATAACTTTGCAAATATGTTGTAGATGGCACCCCTATTTTCAATTTCAATCTGTTCATGGAGAAAGAGAAACTAGCCACCAATGGTAGCAACTTTACCAAGCTGGGCCCTTAACTCGAGGATTCTCCTCAGTGTGCTCAAAGGAGCTATGTGCTAGAAGCACCGCTAGGTGACCCGCCCGTGATGATGCCCCAGGAGGAGAAAAATGTTTTCTTGACTGCAAGGAGGACCACGATTTAGTTCATCTGCGGCATTTTGTATGGCCTTGAGCACGAGGCTGCAGCGTTTGAGAACAGCAATGCTTTTGATACAATGGGAGAGTTAAAATTGATTTTTGACACCCATGCTGCGATGAGAGTTATGAAGCTTCAAAAGTTCTTTAGCCTGCATGATGGAGGAAAACAGCTCCGTTAGTGAGCATGTACTCAAAATGTCTGGTGTGCCGATAAACTCATAGCTTTGGGAATAACGATTCCCAATGAGCTAGGAATTCATCGTGTTCTCGATCCTACGCCACCAAGCTATAAGAGCTTTGTGATGAACTACAACATGCGAGGCATGAAGAAGTCTCTCCCGAGCTTACGTCAATCTTTGAAAAGCTATGAAGTGGAGATCAAGAAGGAACATCAAGTGTTGATGGTCCAAAAGACTATCGATTTCAAGAAGAAAGGCAAGGCAAAGGGTAACTTCAAGAAGAAGGGCAAGTCTGTTGCCACATCGAGAAGAAAACCAAGGCTGGCCCTAAGTCGAATCTTGAATGTTTTTCTTGCAAAGAACCTTTGAGCCTTTGAGCGCAAGCGCCCAAAATATCTGGTGATAAGAAGGACGGGAATGTGAACAAAGGTATATATGATATACATGTTATTGATGTGTACCTTACTAGTACTCGCATGATGGCGCTGGGTATTTGATACCGGTTCGGTTGCTAACATATGTAACTCAAGCAGGAGCTAAGGAACAAAGCGACAACTAGCAAGGGATGAGGTGATAATGCGCGTCGGCCATGGATCAAAGGTTGATGTGATCGCCGTCGGAACGCTACCTATCCAATTACCATCGAGATTAGTTATGAACCTAAATAATTGTTATTTGGTGCTGCGTTGAGCATGAACATCATATCTGGATCTTGTTTAATGCGAAACGGTTATTCATTCAAGTCTGAGAACAATGGTTGTTCAATTTATATGAATAATATCTTTTATGGTCATGCACCAAAAGAATGGTTTATTTATTTTGAATCTTGATAATAGTACACATGTTCATAATGTGAATGCCAAAAGAATTAAGTTGAATGATGATATTGCTGCATATATGTGGCATTGCCGCTTATGTCATATTGGTGTTAAACGCATGAAGAAGCTCCATTCGATGGACTATTAGAATCACTTGATTATGAATCATTTGAGACATGTGAACCATGCCTCATGGGCAAGATGACTAGAACCCGTTTTCGGTACAATGGAGGCGGGCAACCGACTTATTGGAAATCATACATACCGATGTGTGTGGTCCAATGAGTGTGTCGGTAGCGTGGTGGATATCGTTAGCCGTTACTTTCACGGATGATTTGAGTAGATATGGATATATTTACTTAATGAAACACAAGTCTGAAACATTTGAAAAGTTCAAAGAATTTCAGAGTGAAGTAGAAAATCATCGTGAATGAAAGATCAAATTTCTACGATCCGATCGTGGAGGAGAGTATCTTAGTTACGAATTTGGCACACACATGAGACAATGTGGAATAGTTTCACAACTCACTCCTGCTGGAACACCACAACAGTAATGGTGTATCCGAGCGTCGTAATCGTACTTTATTGGATATGGTTCGATCTATGATGTCCCTTACAGATTTGCCACTTTCATTTTGGGGTCATGCACTAGAAACAATTTGCATTCACTTTAAATAGGGCACCATCTAAATCCGTTGAAATGACACCGTATGAATTATGGTTTGGCAACAAACCTAAGTCATCATTTCTAAAAGTTTGGGGATGCGATGTTTATGTGAAGAAACTTCAACCTGATAAACTCGAACCCAAAGCGGAAAAATGCGTCTTCATAGGATACCCTAAAGAAACAATTGGGTACACCTTCTATCACAGATCTGAGGGCAAGGTTTTCGTTGCCAAGAATGGATCCTTTTTGGAGAAAGAGTTTCTCTCAAAAGGTGTGAGTAGTAGGAAGGTAGAACTCGACGAGGTTGTTGAACCTTCTCTTCATGGAATGGCAAGTGCAAGAGTGTAGGAAGTTGTTTCGGAGTTGACTTCACCAAATGAAGAGGGAACTAATGATAAGGATCATGAAACTCCGAAAGAGAACACTACCGCACCTCGCAGGTCAACAAGAGCGCATAATGCTCCTGACTTTTATGTTCCTACTATGAATGTCATGGTAGTTGAGAATGATGACTCTGCGACGTATGATGAAGCGATGATGAGCCCAGATTCCGACAAATGGCTAGAAGCCATGAAATCCGAAATGGGATCCATGTATGAAAACCAAGTATGGACTTTGGTGGACCTACCCAATGACCGTAAGGCCGTTGAGAACAAATGGATTTTCAAAAAGAAAATAGACGCTGATGGTAATGTGACCGTCTATAAAGCTCGACTTGTCGCAAAGGGTTTTCGACAAATTCAAGGAGTTGACTACGATGAGACTTTCTCACCCGTAGCGATGCTAAAGTCTGTTAGGATTATGTTAGCAATTGCTGCATTTTTCGATTATGAAATTTGGCAGATGGATGTAAAAACCGCGTTCCTTAATGGAAATATTGAGGAAGAGTTGTATATGATACAACCCAAAGGTTTTGTTGATCCTAAGGATCTTGATAAGGTATGCAAACTTCAATGATCCATTTATGGATGAAGCAAGCATCACGAAGTTGGAATCTCCGCTTTGATGAGGTAATCAAAGGTTTTGGATTTGTCCAAACCTACGGAGAATCTTGTGTTTACAAGAAAGTGAGTGGTAGCTCTATAGCATTTCGATATTATATGTGGATGACATATTGTTGATTGGAAATGATATAGAACTTTTGAAAAGCGTAAAGACTACTTAAACAAGTAAGTTTTCAATGAAGGACCTTGGTGAAGCGGCATATATTTTAGGCATCAAAATCTATAGAGATAGATCGAGGCAGCTTG
This sequence comes from Rhipidocladum racemiflorum, assembly GCA_036346355.1. NCBI lineage: Eukaryota > Viridiplantae > Streptophyta > Magnoliopsida > Poales > Poaceae > Rhipidocladum > Rhipidocladum racemiflorum. Next base: position 41,446,443 of record CM070577.1, on the reverse strand, counting down.
ATTGGGCTATCACAAAGTACATATCTTGACAAGATTCTAAAGAAGTTTAGAATGGACGAAAGTAAGAAAGGGTTCTTACCTATGATGCAAGGCAAGGCGTTGAGTAAGACTCAGAGTCCAGCTACAAGCAGAAGATAGAGAAGTAATGAATAAGATTCCCTATGCTTGACCATAGGCTCTATCATGTATGCTATGTTGTGTACAAGACCGGATGTGGCACATGCTATTAGTTTGACTAAGCAGTACCCGGTCTGATCCAGTTTTGAACAACTGGGCGCGGTCAAGAATATCTTTAAGTACTTAAGAAGAACTAAAGATATGTTTCTCATATATGGTGGTGAAGAAGAGCTCGTCGCCAAAATGTTACGTCGACGCTAGCTTTGACACTTGATCCAGGATGACTCTAAGTCTCAATCTGGGTACATTTTTGAAATGAATGGAGGAGCAGGAGTCGGAGAAGTTCCAAGCAATCTGTGGGTAAGGTGATCTTCAACAGAGGCGGAATATATTGCCGCTTCGTAGCCGTAAGAAGCGGTTTGGATGAAGATGTTCATATCCGAACTAGGTGTGGTTCCGAGTGCGTTGGACCCGATGGTTATCTATTGTGACAACAATGGTGCCATAGCCAATGCTAAAGAACCAAGGTCACACAAGAATTCCAAGCATATTAAGCGCCGGTTTCACTCCATCCGTGAACATGTCAAGGATGGCGATATAAAGATTTGCAAAGTACACACGGATCTGAATGTGGCAGACTCGTTGACTAAAGCTCTCCCAAGGGCAAAAACATGATCGACACGAACTCAATGGGTGTTAGAATCATCACAATGTAATCTAGATTATTGACTCTAGTGCAAGTGGGAGATCAAGGGAATATGCCCGAGAGGCAATAATAAATTGTTTATTATCATATTCCATGTTTATAATAGATGTTTATTTCTCATGCTAAAATTGTATTAATCGGAAACGTTAATACATGTGTGTTTAATAAACAAAAGGGTTCCTAGTAAAGCCTCTTTTTAAACTAGCTCGTTGATTAAGCGATGATCAAGGTTTCTGATCATGAACATTGGATGTTGTTAATAACGGGTCATGTCATTAGAAGAATGATATGATGAACAAACACCCAAGTTGGTATAGCAAATACGATCAAGTCATTTAGTTTGTTGCCGTATCAAACACATACGAAATAGCCCTTTTCCTTAGACCATGAGATGATGTCAATCACTAATTCCGAAGAGTACTTTGATGACATCAAACGTCACTCCGTAACACGGTGACTATAAAGATGGATTTGGGTACTATGAAAGTATTAGTTGAGGCTCATGCATCAAGAGTGGGATTTGTCCATCCGGATGACGGAGAGATATACTGGGCCCTCTCGGTGATATCACATTGACATCGCTTGCAAGCATGTGACTAGGTCACAAGAATGTTATATCACGGAACGAGTAAAGAGTACTTGTCGATAGCAGGATCGAACTAGGTATAGTTGATACTGATGATCGGATCCGGACAAGTAAAATATCGTGAGACAAAAGGAATTGGTTATGTCGTTTACGGTTTACGCGATCACTAGTTCATCGTTGAGTGAATGGGAGTCATTATGGATCTCCGGATCCGCCGATGATTATTGATCGAGAGGTGTCTCAATCATGTCCATTTTATTCACGAACCGTAGGGTGACACACTTAAGGTTCATCGATGCATTTGAGTGGATACGAAACAGGAGAAAAGTATGGATAAGATCTGAGGACTATTTCGAGTATCGCGGAATAGTTTCGGATATCGGAATAGTTAAAGGGGGTATATGTTAATGTTTGTTAATTAAAAGAATTAACAAATATTAAAATATCTGAAATAAAAATGTTTTATTTATTTATGGGAGAAAACCTTTCATTTCTTGAGTGGGGTTTTAATGGAAACCAAAGTGGGATGGTTTAAAGTGAGTGGAGAGATCACTCACATGAAGAGAGGAGGGCAAGGGGCAGCCCATGCGCCGCCACCCCTTGGCCTAGCCTCCTCCTCCTCCTATAAAAGGGAGGGAGGAGCTCCTCTCTTTGGTGTTCATCCATTTGACCCTTTGGTTGGTCCTTTCTCCCTCCTCCTGTTGATCCATTTTTCAAGCAGTAGCTTAAGCGGCCATTTCTTGAGATAGTTTCTCCACCACCACCACTAAGTCGTAGTGTTCTTTGGAGTTTCCCGTGGATCCTCTACTTCCGCTGCCCCGCTGGAACGAGGGATTGGAGGTCATCGTTGATCCGTACGTGTGACCAAGTACGGAGGCGCTGCCGTTTGTGGCGCTCATCTTCGCGACTTTGAAGTCGGGAGTGTACCTCTACATCAACCACGTTTGTTTGCGGGAACGTTATTCCCGCTTTCGGTCTACGAGGATGAGTCCTTCTGAAACCGTTTACTTGCATCTCCTAGATATGATCTTGGTGTTTGGTTGCAATCGTAGGAAAAATTTTTGTTTTCCATGCTACGAAACCCTTCAATTAAAGGGCATAAATCTTCACTGTAAGGATAACCTACACCTCAAACAAGATAAAACGAAAGCAAACTTTTAAGAATAACCAATTTACCAAAGATTATTTCAGGTGCCTTGTAATGCCTCGTAGAAACAATCGAGTTATGTTCCTGATTATCAAAGGCGGTACTCACGGGCGGAGCTAGTCCAGGCCCAAACCCCGTGCTGGATCAGCTGATCTTAGATTAAATATCTGTTTTCAATGATTTTTCAATAGTTTTTCGTAGAATTTTAGTAGGCTTTCGGTACCAGGGCCCGGGCTACAGCCTACTCTGCCCAGGGTCTGAATCCGCCCCTGGCGGTACTACCAAAATCTATCAGCTTTATTGCACTGGACTTTTGCAAGCACTTGAAATGCATCTCATCTTGTGAATTCTTCTGTACAACCCCGAGTGATCATTCAAGATAACACTAATACAGTATGCCTAGTTTCAGAACAGCAAATGATCACTACAAAATTGGTTGAGATTAGGTACCTTGAAACTTGGAACCTTTATATACTCCGAAGACACAAGGAGTATATTTTCTGGCTTCAGATCGGAGCAGGGTTTCAAAAATCGTCGAAAATCGATCGTACCGTTAGGGTTCGATATCAAAAACCGGTTGATAAACCGGTCCGATTCAAAAAAAAATTCAGAAAAATTCAAAAATTTGAAAAAATTTACATGTCAAAAACCGGTCGAAAATCGGTGGAAATCGGTCGATTTTCGTCAAAAATCGTCGAAAATCGCTACCAAAAGTCGACCACACAAAAAGTTCAACATGGTTGTCGATTTTCCATCGAAATCGTCGATTTTCGACGATTTTTGAATTTTTTTCAAAAAAATCTGGTTTTTAAATTTATGCGATTTTTACGATTATCAAATTTCACTGTTCATTCGAAAATCGGCAAAACGAAAAGGTGAACCCTGGATCACAGGCGGTTTGGTTGGCTTGTGAGAGGCCTCGAGCACAGCAGCAAAAAATAAAGCATCGGACAATGGGGTAAACTTCTTATTTTATTATTTAAGATATAATAATATATATTTGTAAATATATACATGTTTACTAATATGTGCATTACTATAAATACAAAATATAACATATAGCTAATAGGAGATATTATCAATTCGGTCGATATAATCGGTATCGAGATTATTATGGTCGGTATTAATTTGTATTGAATCGGTTTAATCGGCAGTAAAATCGGTATAGTATACTTTATATCGATTTAAATGATAACATAGTACATATACATACCTTACTATACATACCGATCGGTACCGATAACTCTGGTAAATTGTGTAGGGTGGTGTCCCGGTGCCACAACATGGATCTCCGCTATCGCTTTGTACGGCCATTTGCCGGCTGCAAGCGTTGACGTTGGAGTGAATATGGGTTTGTCTGAATGTGCTATTGGAAAATCAGTACAAAGGGGCCCACTTTTCCTTAGGCCGGCCTGCATTTAGACCGGGCCTCAACAGCCCTATTCTGTTTAACAAACATAAGTCCCAAACGAGAATGAAGCAATATCCTGATCGAAAAAAAGATCCTCATAACCAGCCAGGTTCGGATCCAAAAAAAGAGAAGAAAAATTCTGCTCTCCCATTTTCAAACAGACGATCCAGGTAACAAACGAAATCATCTGTGCAGCAAATCTCATACCAAACAAGAGCGTTCATCATTTTCAATAGGATCTCACTGCATGTTATTATTACAGCATTTACACAGGATGTTGTATACACATCGCAGTGGATCTCTCAGGTCGATCTCGAGCGAAAACCGAAACCAGAAACGAGACGACGAATTAACCAAAGGTAGAAGACCACAACAGCTCACAAAACCAACTGATCTGATTTATTTATTTTTTCCCTAGTTTTCTTCTCATGTCAAGATGGATGAGTGAGGAGGGTTGGTCGCTCAGCGCGGCTGCTGGATGGTCCGGGGGCTGACCCTGGCGCCGCTGGCAACCCTCTTGGGCACCTTGTCCGCGTACCTCGGGCCCTCCGGCGGCGCGCAGTGCACCCGCCACCACTTGTCGATCCCCCACGGCGCCACCTCGCCTCCGCCTTTCTTGCCGGCCGCCTCTTCCTTCCTCTCCTCTTCTCCATCTGCTTCGCGCAACACCGAATAAATAGACAAGACGTCAGAAACACGAGAGGAGAAGTGAGGTGTAAATTAAGAGCTTGAAGACGGTAACGTACGGTGGTGCGGCGGCGGGGGGGAAAAGACGAGGTCGTCGGGGAGGAAGCCGTCGCCCTCCCCAAGGTCGAGGTCGGCGTCGAGGAGGCCCAGGGCACCGTAGTCACGGAGCCACCGGTCGCGGAAGGCCGGGGAGGAGGCGACGAGGTGCCACCACTCGGGGGAGAAGTCCTCCACCTCCGCCGCCGCCCCGGCGCGGTGCCAGCTCCCCGGCACGAACGGCTCCGCCCACGGGTTCAGCCTCCGGCCATTATTGCCGCTTCCACTCAGCACCTCCATGCCTTTCTAGATTCGCTGTGTCTCGGTTACTGCTACACTGCTCAGTCACTGCTCCGTCGCTGGGACCGTGATATAACGATGCGTCTGCTGGATCTTTTCGGCCGGCCTTATCCGGATAGGGCATAGTCAGGCGGACGTGGAGGCCCATGGTATTGTTTGCTTGTTTTGTCATTGGAGATTACAAAAGGATATTAAAAAAACAATTGCTTAATTTTAATTATACCGCTGCCATGGGGTGACGCGTTCACGGCCTGCAAGACAAATGCCTCGTGTCAACGTCACAGGCCATGTGATGTGACTCGTAACAATCGTTAGACATCACTAGATTATTGCTTTTTGAATGACGAATTCTGAACTAATTTGAGGGGTTTTGAGTATTCTCAATATTCTTGATTGTCATTGTAATTGATTCACGACGATCAATTTATTGTTTAATACGTTATCAGTACGAAACTTTTTAAGACCTAATGGTACAATCCCCATTCTTACTAGATTAATCTTGTAGATTAATTCTTGTTTCCTACAACCTAGATACAACCTAGATCATCTACTTGTTAATTAAGGCTCTAGATTAGGTATTGTTCACACTGATGAAGGAGAGGGCGACGGCCTGCACCGCGAGCACAACCAACACTATGCGCTCGTTGCACCCCCATGTCCTCATTGGTCACCGTGTCCTGCCACCTACCCCTGAATTCATCATGCGTGCTTTGGCCAAGCATGGCTGCCGCCCAAAGCGCCACCGTCCGCACACATGATGCGCGCCACCTCCACCGACGTCGTGCGAACCTGCCGCCACGCTAGCCCGATGGGGCCACCTCCCGTGTTTTGGCTGCACACGTTGTGCCCCCCCCGGCCCACCGCACCGCCACACTCGGCGCTAAGGTTGGAGACCTTGGCACACAAGGAGGCTTAACCCCCCCTTTTAGTTGAGTATAATATGTTGTATCGGATTTGGCCCATATTAGTGTAGGGGTGCAAACAGAGCGGATATTTCCTTATCAACCACTCATAGGAAAAAAAAGGATATACAACTATTTTTATTTTGAATTCGGAATCAGATAGTTTTTCCCGAATATGAGATCGGATTCGGAGCTAGTCGGGAATTTAATCAAATAATATCCGGTAAACTTATATCGAATGTCTAAATATCAACCTAATAAACAAGCCCATGAGGCCATGGGTCCATAAGTACATAACTATCCTCACACTTGCATAGAGTGCATTTGAGAGAGAAATCGGCCCACGAGGTTTTTCCAATATTAAAATTAGTTTTTTATTTTTAGAAAATATAGGAAATCTAAATGGCTAAGAAAAATAGCAAATTAACTCAAAATAAATTTGAGCAATTTATGAAAATTTATATTTTTAATATAAGGAACTTAAAAAGTACTTTTGAATTTAATTCTTCCAGTCAAAATTGCTTTGAACTCCTAATGAGTTGCATTTTATACATATAGTACGGTTGATTGATCATTTTGTGTATGACATACTAGTATTTGCTCCGTATTCGTGATCGAGACAATTCACATTCATATTCTTATCCAGCATTATACGTGCTCGACTCTGATTCCGAGAAAAATGTGGAATAGGATACAGGATGAGTGATATCCATCCGTATCCACTCCGATTGCACCCTAGATCAGCATGCACGATAGGCCGGATGGCCCATTTAATCTCAGCCCAAAAGCTGTTTTCCATCACTACTACACAACAGGCAATCCTCGCCACCATATCACTGCCGGTTGGGCTAGAGCCGTTAGTGATAAAATATCACTGCCGGCTCATAAGATCCGCTGCGCAGGAAACGTATCACTGCCGGTTTGAATAACCAACCGGTAGTGATAACACACTATCACTGCCGGTTTATACCCAAAACCGGTAGTGACGTATCACTGTCGGTTCTACTTAGAACCGGCAGTGATATTGGAACTTTTATGTTGGGTTTATTCTTTAACCGGTAGTGATATGTATTTTCCCGCGCATCTGAGCGTAATTTGACATTATCACTGCCGGTTATGCGTAGAGCCGGCAGTGATAAGGTTTGCCATGACTTGAATGCTCCAAATTTTGGCTAAGTGTTCGATTTTACCATGACTTGGATGATTCAAATCTTGCCTAAGTGTTCAATTTTACTATGAATTGGATGCTCCAAATTTTGGCTAAGTGTTCGATTTTACTATGACTTGGATGCTCCATGTCATGGTAAATTCGGAACAGTGTTCGGGTGCTTTGTGAGGTTAAGGGGAGTGGGACACGTTATATTTAAAATGCTATCATATCGATACTACGGTACTAGATCATGTAAGAACTCTGAAGTTAAGCGTGCTCGGGCGAGAGTAGGACTAGGATGGGTGACCTCTTGGGAAGTGCGTTAAAATCGACGATAGAACTCATTAGTTAAGCGTGCTTGGGCGAGAGTAATACTAACTAGGATGGGTGACCTCCTGAATCTCTTCGTGTTGTTTTAAAACTGCCAGAATATTGAATATAAACATTTATATCACTGCCGGATTTGGTCTTTAACCGGCAGAGATATCTATTATCACTGCCGGCAGTTGAAGCATCTAAGCCCCATATTGGTTTTGGTAATTAATGACAACATGTTTAAAACGACTAACGTGTCTCTTGAGTCTTGTAAGAACAGGTTGATCTCCTTTATGGCTTCAATCAAAGGAAGAAATTGAGATGAGAAAAGGAGATTTAAGGTTCAAGTCAAGGTATCGGAAGATCTTCAATGTTTTTCTTTTCTTTTACCGATCTCGGTGACTTGAAGAAAAGATCAGATTTTAGAATAGATGACGTACTATAAAGGGGGGATTAGCATTTTGTAGTGAATATTGGTTTGAAATCTGGCTCAAAAACTCTTCAAAAGGCATGCTTAAACTTGCATCAAAAGTTCAGTGTTTGAAAACCTTGCACTGTCAGTGAAACCGGCACTACCGCTGTTATAATTGCGGTTGTACCGCATGAGCGGTACTACCGATTTATTTATAGCGGTAGCTTTTTTCCAGAGATGTCATTTCTGTGCATTGATCTTTTTCTCTGTGCCGGTACTACCGCGGGTATAAGTGCGGTACTACCATTTTAACGGTAGTACCGGAAATATAGAGGCGGTAGTTAAAATCCAGTGTTTACCCTTTTGCTAGTCTGGACCATTCTCAACTAGCGACACTACCACAGTGCTACGAGCGGTACTACCGGTCTCACGGTGGTACCGAATTTAGAGTAGCGGTAGTCTTTTTCTAGTAGGGCATTTTTTCTGTGTGTCTTGGCACTAGTTCTATCATCGGAACTACCGCCGTGTGTGAAGTGGTACTACCGGATTTACGGTAGTACCGCATACATTTTTGCGGTACCTTTTTTGTATGTGCCTTCTTTCACTTCTCTGGACTTGCTCTTCGTCAGTTCTACCGCAGGGTTTTCAGTGGTACTACCGGTGTCACGGTAGTACCGAATTTAAAATAGCGGTACTCTTTTTCCAGAGAGTGTTGTTTTTGGTCTGGATTGGAGCTGTTTAGCGGTACTACCGCATATTGTACGCCGGTAGTACCGGACTTCAAATATTCGGACCGTTTAAGGTTGCATTTAATGTGCACAGTTGACCGTTACTTGCGGGGCGGTAGTACCGGCCTTTTGCCTACGGTACTACCGCTCGAGCTGATTTTTTCTGGATTTAGAGAGTAATGGCTAGATTTGTTTGGTGGGGGCTATAAATACCCCCCCCAACTGCATTTGGAACCTTCTTCTGCCTCTCATTGATCACTCTTGAGCTTTTGCAAGTCTTCACTCTCTCTTTTGCATTCAATTCATCATTTGACAGGAAAAAAGCATTAATTTCCATTTGAGGGTTCTTGAGCCAAGCCTCAAACCGTTTTTCACTCAAGTGAGGATCCACCTTCTATTCTCTTGGAGGTTACCGCCTCCTAGACGGCTTTGTGGCGGGAATTGGTGATCTTCTCAAGAAGATTGTGAAGGCAAGGAGCTCGCCTACCCGGAGTGGGGAAGAGCTACCCCGATTATTCGAGGAAGGCTCATTTTCGCAAAGGAGCCGGCTTGAAGTGAGTCAAGCTACCTCAACGTGGACTAGGGGAGACCGGCAAGTCTCCGATCACCACGGGATAAATCGCATGTCTCAAATTTGTGGTTTGATCTTCCTTGTGCTCCTTTATTTAAATTGACTTGCTAGTTGCATTAGTTCATTATCTAGCTTGAATCAATTAGAGTCGAAAATTTTATAATCGCCTATTCACCCCCCTCTAGGCGCATCCTTGATCCTACAGCAGTGATAATCCCGAGTATCACTGCTGGCTCCCATAACTGACAGTGATGTACTGTTCTGTAGTAGTGCATGGGCCACAGCATTTTTATTTTTGACCCCTTTAGTGTTTGGTTAATTACATAAATCTTGCGAAGGCGATAGCTTGTGCGAAAATGACCCTGAGGTTCTGCATAATGATAGAAATTTATAGGATAAATAAATTTTACTTTCTCGACCATGAAGTTTCTAGTAATCATGAAAATAGTTAATAAATTCTGAAAATTTATATTAAATCCATGAAACTTTGTCATAGTACACATTGGAAGCTTTATATTTCTGGGTTTGCTTTCCTAGTTATTGACACCAGAATTTGGCATATGGCCGATTTGGTAAGAATCAGTTTGACAATTGGTTTATTAAGGAAAGTATCGGGTTTGGAAAGTTATAAGCTGATATAGGTGTATCGGATTATAGCCAATGTTGATCTCAAAGGGAAAATATCATGGGAAAGTTGAAGCCGATATGGACAGTCGTGAAGAGACTAAGGAGGACACAATCGAACCAGATGCTATAAAAGGGGCCGATGGGCGTCATTGAGAAGAAGCCAACAAAAAAATTCAAACAACTTGTTCTACTTTTTACTTTATTTTCTGTTGATTAGGAGTAGCTTTTAGCTTTGTAATCTTTCCATTGTAATTCGATCAATCAATAAAGTTGCACATCACCGATTATTGATTCCATTGACTTACGCCAATCCGGGTTCGCTTTTTCTTCGATTTTGTTGCGTATCGCCTTCTTCAGGAAAAATGGCCTTTGCCACCATCTAATCAACTCAATCAGGTTGATTAGATCTTTGTCTAAATCAGCCCGAACAAGCCGATCAGACTAAATCACTATTGAGATATTAGATCAGATTAATAGCTGATTGAATTACACACTATTCTCTTGCTGATTGCAGGATCAAATCGGCTGGCATGCTTGCACCCAAAATTGAACCAGGTGTCTACGTGTGTTGACCGTCGATCAACCCTTCGCCAAGTTTTTTGGGGTCAACACACTTTTGGGACGCCTAGTGGGACCTGATCGGATGACAATGTCTTCTTTTGGAAAATCAATCTTTCCGTTCGACGTCAATCATTAGGCGATAATTATCCCTACAATGGACGATTTGACGCCAAAATAGTGGAAGAAAATTGAAGATCAGAAAGCTACGTTTTAGTAGGTGAAGCTCAACTGTTATTAGAAGTCCTGACGCGGTGTTACACAGAAGTATGCGTTGCCGACGGTCAACTTTGGCAGTAAGGAGGCTCCAAATGCTACCGAAAGAGCATAGTTAAGCTGATATATGCCTGTTCAGGCCTAGTTATCAGATATGATTAATCAATCTATATATTGTGCTCTTGTTAACCAGTCATCAACTTTAGTAACAGTGTCAAGGAAGTTACATAAGAACTTGTCGGCTGGTACTTTGCTTGATCATGTGCAAGTTTTTTCGACATATCCAGTCTACTCTGTAGCCCAGAGCGCTCAAAATGTCAAGCCAGTGGTTAACCCAAAGTCATCAACTGCTATCCCTACTATGGCACCAGTGCAACCAACCATGGTCTTGTCACAGGATCCTGGTACAAGCAGGATTACTCATTACCATGCTTACATAGATTGCTCCAATTTAGGCAACTAGCCTAGTTTACCATTTATGTCTACCTTGGATCGGCTGCTCAGCTGATTGAGACCCGCGTATGTCCTTAGTACATTGAGCCGATTCCTCCAAGGGATCCAACCCCTCATAGGGTTGTATCGTACTCGAAGCCATTTATTCCACTACTTGAACCGACATTTGCTCAGCAGAATGTTGGCTACGAGCGACCATGCGCACCGATATGACCCTCGGTATGTAACACCCCGACACCTCACATGCCCTGAATGTTACTACTACCAGCTCAAACGCTAACAGATGCTAAAATTATACCACAAAAATCAGTCAGTATTCTACATATCAAATCAATTCCAACAATAAACTATGAGTCACGAATATGAGCATAAATATCTAAACAACCTGAAGATCAACATCCGCATGCATAAAAACAACTAGAATGATATTCCAGTAATTTAATTTAGCGACAACATAAGACTTTTAAACCACTAAAACACACTAAATATCATACTCTCAGTAAGTAATTCATCTATGATTAACAAAACAACTCAAATAAAATTTCAGCAACATCTTGAACTTTCTAGTTAATCACTATTCATCAACTAAAGGATAATCAGAGGGAACACAATGAAAGACAACAATAATGAGCCAAAAAGATATACTAATTCAACCACAAAAGAGCACTATACGCTGAGAACAATAATTAACAGGATAAAAATTAAGATGACAAACCACCAACTCCGAACCATTCATTAACTAGGCATGAACAAAGTATAATCAACGACACAAACCACTAGACGGAAACTATTACATGAACCTTAAATATGTGGTTGTCTAAATTGAGTGAGTTCAAATGCAAAGATGATGCTACATTCCCTTCCCAAATGCCGAGCTCAAGGTACCTAAAAAAACATTAAACAACAAGCGTGAGTTCAAAGACTCAGCAAAGTGCATCATATCAAAGCATACAACACACATGATAATAATCAAGATAATTGATAACATTAAATGATAATTGTGCAAGAGTATAAACATCTTGATAATCACATAAGAATATAAACACATTCACTTAACATTTCTTTGCTTTTAATAATGCCTTTTTTCACCATTTATCACACTATCAATCATTCATCATTACCAATATGCAACGCGAATAGGCTTACCATAAACAACATTAAGCCAGTTTTTACTTATAACACAATCACCACATTAACAACCATTCATCATTAACAATGATATGCAATGCGAATACGCTTGCATGCTCATATGCACTTTTCATAGCTTATACCGGTATAGCTGAGTGCACACCCATCGATGTGCACCCTCTCATTCCCTTCCATCCCGTGGACGGGCCTACTCTTACTGACTCGCTCCCATCTATCCCTGTGGATGAGACTACGAGGTAGGTCTTTCGTACTCACTATGTGTGAGCACAGAGGCCCGCATCAACATGGATCGCCTCTTCCATCATGCGTGCACATATGCAATTGACATGAACAAATTTCAAGTTACATTTTTTTTCAACGTCCTCGTAGCCATATCCATAATCATGAGCATTGATATATTCTCATATCCAATGTGACACCACGGAGTGTCGTATCTTATAAAATGTGAATGTTGAGGTCAAAAACTTTATAAAATGTGAAAATGGAGGTTAAAGCTTTACGTAATGCCGTTTATAGCGTGTTTTTGGGCTATTTTCGGGTGTTTGGGCCTCTCCGGGGGACTTTGGGCCTTGGGGGTTGAGTTGGGCCTCCGGTGGAAGGGTTTGGGCCCAAGGGGGGGGACTTTTGGGCAGCCAAATCTGCCCCCCACCCCTTGGTGGCCCCCACTCCCTCTCCCAACCCTAGCCGCCACCCCCTAGCCGCCACCATGCGCCTCCACCCTTCCCCTTCCTCTCCATCTTCCCCCATGGTGCCACCACCCCTCTCCTCCCCTCTCCACCTCCCTTGCTGCCCCTAGGGGAGTTCTCCACCTCAACACCTCGAAGATCCGTCCATTGGAGCGCTCCGCAACGAGGAGATCCGGTGGATTTGGAGCGAGGAAGGAGATCGCGCGAACCGGGAGGAGATCTATTGGTTTTTCGGTCGTCGGGCAAAGGTATGGCCACAGGGATCCTTGGGGTTGGTCTATGATCTGTTCTAAGGGTTAATATCATGATTTTAGATCAATTGGCGGTGCTGGAATTGAGTAGATTAGATGAAATCTAGAAGTTGCCACGTTCTCTGTTTCGGGCAACATGAGCAGTCGACCTAGGGCTTGGGTTTTCGCCAATTTAGATTCGGAATTTGGTCAGCCACCTGTTGAAGAAGTTGTAGGTAATTTCAATACCTTTCAGTGGGTATAAAGAACGTCCAATCCCGCTCAGCCATTTGAAAGTTATGCTAGTTTTACCGAACGTATTAAAATCTGTGACGTGATTGGAACATATCACAGTATTTTGTAGATTAAACAATTTTATATTCCGAATCAGCTTTTCCATATACTTAGAAAAAGTTAGGAAATTTACTAAGCTACGCGAGGATGTACTCGTTTATTCGATTCAGAGTCTTAGAACCCGAGTTATGCCTTTTGGAAGGCTGCTGTCCCGACGGGACAGAACCTCTGTTTTTGGGTTTTGCGAGTAGTTTGCGATGTCGGGGTAGAAGAGGGTTTGCGTACTGTTTTGTGGACATGATTGTGAGTGTGTGGTACCTATGTGCAGGTGGTGTGACCCCGGGAGTGCCTTCTACTTCTCGCCAATCCGTCGCCCGTGGTTGAGGCAAGTGTATTGGAATGGGTAGCGGGTTGTAGATTGTTAGTTTTGTTGAGTTGAAATTGAATATATGAAATGTTCACATGCCATGCTTTAATGTTTGACATTGATATGATGAATATGTTTTATTATGCTGTGATGCCATGTGTTAATGTACAAAGTTATTTATGATGTTGGCATGTTTTCATACATGGCATGATACATGGCCCGGGCGGTGAGAAAGTCATAACTAGTCCGGGGAAGGTCGGTGAGAAAATTATGACTATTCCGGAGAGCCAATGAGTAAGTCCTACATCGTGATTCCATCCACCACGGTGTATGGAAGCGAGGAGTAGGCACCTTCCATCTTCAGGATGGAAGGGGGGAGAGGATGCACACCGACGGGTGTGTACTCAACCATACCGGTATGAGTTTCCAAGGAGACATGAGCATCGCATCGCATTGCATACATAATGATGATGAAAATGATATGTGATCATGAATGAGATGATAGACATGATGTGAGGTGTTGTAGCCATGAAATTGTTTCTTTTCTACCATTGCAATATACTTGCTGAGTGATGAACTCACGCTTGTGTTTATGTTGTTTTTATTTAGGTACCATGACACGGCATGTGGGAAAGGGCATTAGCTACACATCTTCACGTAGTTCCAGTCACATTTACTAAATTTTGAGTCATGACCTTAATAATAGTGCCATGAATCTTGGTGTATGGATTAAATGGTGGTTGGGTCCCTTATTTGCTTCGTTATAGTTTATGGAGTGGTTGAACTTGATATTATTGCCTTATGTTGATGCTATATCCATTTACATTGCTTCTTTAGATGTCTTATGATATGTTATTACTTGCCTGTTATTACTATTGTCTCAAATCATGTTAAAACAAAGGAGATGCTGCCGAAATTTTCGGTTTTAGCATTTGCTCCTTTGCTGTAATTTGTCTTTATTAGTGGTATTTAGGTGTTGTTTAGCCTATGTTTGGTAGCATTCGGGCATACTAGATGCCGAGGTGTTACATCCAAAGCATAACATTCTCATAGCCATAATCATAATCATAAGCATTGATATACTCTTATATCCATGATATGAATGCAACATATTCATTTAGTATTTCTCTTTTACCCATGCAATGCAACATGCATTCACCACAACAGTTTCAAGATCTTCAACACAAACACGAATCATATACTTATATCCATCGCTATATCACTTGCATCATCATAAACATAATCATCATCCTAAACATACTCATAAACGTAACAATAATCATTAGCATAATCATATTCATAATCACAAACAAGCAACCAACATACTAGCATCATTATAGTTGATATACTTGCCTTTACCAACGAGTAGCAGAGTGGAGCGAAGTTGGAGCCACTCCTGGAGTCACACCACCTGAAATATTTTGCATACAACTCAAAATCATGCCACCACAGCAAACCCAAAACATAAAACAACATCGAACCTACGCCTGACTCTGAAACTTTGGAACTAGTCTGCTGCTAATCAGGATAGTAGACTTTACCAACGAGTAGCAGTGTATCATTATAGTTGATACACTTGCCTTTACCAACGAGTAGCAGAGTGGGGCAAAGTTGGAGCCACTCCTAGAGTCACACCACCTGAAATATTTTGCATACAACTCAAAATCATGCCACCACAGCAAACCCAAAACATAAAACAACATCGAACCTTGGAACCAGTTTGTTGCTAATCGGGAGACTTCAAATGACCATAACCTGACTTCTACAACTCCAAATTCAGTAAACAATGATATTTTCATTATCTACAGGAAATTTTCCGACTTTTTCTAAGTATTGAGAAATTTTAGTTTGGTCTCTAACTAGCCCTAAATTGCAAAATCCCGCAGGTGCTATCAGCAACGATAGATTCCGAACAGCCTTCGGTAAAACAACCATAACCTTTAAACGGCTAAACCAAAAATTGTGATCTTAGTCTCTAATTAAAGATAAGACGTAGATCTACAATTTTCTCAACATCCGTACCCTCTACAAATGACTCTAAAGTACCCTAAATCGCGTCCCACAGCAGAACTCTGTTCTGTCTGAACACACTGAAAGAGCTATGAAAATAGATCCAACAATCAGGTCTAACCCCAACCCTAAGAACCAGCAAAAACTACCAAATCCACTCCTATTTGCATACACCAAAAACCCAAAGACACCCTTAAAACAAATACCTTTCCAGATATCGACGAGCCCAATGATGAACTCGAATATCCCTCGAATCTTGCAGTAAAGAGAGGAAATGGGTTTGTGGTTTTGTAAGGAGGAAGGGCACTAGGGGGAGAGGAGGAGGTGGCTATTGCCTGGGAGGGAGATGAGGAGGCACAAGGGGAGATGAGGGGACACAAGGAGAAAAGAAACCCCTAAAATAGGCCCCTACTGGCCCAATCCCCCACCTACGGCTTCCTTTGACCCTATACAAAGATCTGCGATATGAAATGGTACAATGCTAGCCCGAGTTTGCACTCAAGGGTAGCATAGCGAATTCTCCCTAAGTCGACAAGTGCCTTAGGCGCAAGTAACGTCAGCTAGAGAAACCAATTGGGCCGAAGCTATTAGTGTCGTTTTGAGGGATCAATTTACATTCAGCCAAAGGAATGCACCATTGGCTATATAAAGACGTATCCTAATTACATTGATTGGATCCTATATCCTAGTGGTTCTAGGGTTCTCGATTTTGCTATGTTTTCGAGAGATGACTCCACGACAACATTAGAGCACATCATATGCTTTCTAGCACAATGTGGAGAGGATGCACAATCCGATGGATTGAAGGTGAAGTTGTTTCCCTTATCCTTGTTTGGGGTAGCTTTCACCTGGATCACAACACTCCCCCTAAATTCGGTCAATTCTTGGACTAATTTAAAAAGTCAATCCCATGAGTACTTTTTCTATGGAAGCCAAGATTTGAGGATATCAGATCTAAGCTCTGTCCAACAAAAGTTCAGGGAATTGGTAATAGATTATATTAAAAGGTTTACAAAAATTAGAAATCAGTGTTTTAGTGTCGCGTTGCTTGACAATCAATTAGTCGATTTAGCTTTTCAAGGTTTAATCCCTCCTTGAAGGAGGAATTTGGTGGCCACAAATTCACTGATTTAAGCCACTTGTTGCCTAAATTATCAGCATAAGAAAGTTGATTCTTTGAAAACAAAGGCTTCAAGGATAGGCATGAGAACAATAAGGACAAAGAAAAGCCCAAGGTAAATTTCATCGAGTACAAGACTGATAATTCATCCGATGAGGATGAAGCTGGTGTAAACATAGCCGAAAGGGTTAAAGGAAATAAGAAATCTTTAGTCTGTTTATGGTTCAAGCCGACCAAGGCAAAGATAGAAGTTAGATACTCTTTTGATGTGACAAACTGTGATTATATATTTGATTTATTACTGCAAGAAAAGGTTATATAGTTACCTGAAGGGCACACGATACCATTAGCTGAAGAAATTAAGAAACGAAGGTATTGCAAGTGGCATCATTCTTTTTCAGATAATAGTAACGATTGAAATATCTTTCGTCAACAAAATCCAGTCGGCTATTGAAGACGGTCGACTGAAGTTTGCCGAGGAACCCTTTTCCAGTCAATATGGTTAGTTGTTCATCTAAGAGGAAGGAGTTGGCGCGACACAAGATCTGTTCACTATCTATATCGGCTAACACAGTGCGACAGGCCGATGTAAGGACAGCAAATAGTGAAGAAACGATCAAGATCATGGTCAGGTCTATTCAAATTGAGACCGACTGCAAGGGCAAACAATCCAGAATGATTAAGCCGAGAGGTGAACTCAAAGTCGGTAAGTGGTACAAAGCTGAGAAATCAGTACCACCACGGAAACTGATACAAAAATACAAGCCAACATTTTCTCAATTGTTGGTTAAGTATGAGAGGAGGGATCAAAGGCTGCAACGAAGTCCTCATCGGCCAATAAATGTCTATCAGCCAATTGTTGCTGAAAGGGGTTACAAACAGTGCCCCTTTTGGCAATTTGCTGGGGAAGGGGATTGGCATTGCCATCATCCTACGTTTGCCTGATGCAACATTACCTTGGTAGGGCCAAGAACCTAGAAAGTCGGCTAAGGAGAGATTGTTGAATCAATTCCAAGCTGATGTGAGAGGAGTCAAAGGAGGATAGTTCATGAGAGAATTTCTGAATCAGTTTAGGAACATTGACAACCCGAAAAATGGCACGAGGAGGCAAGCAGCTCAAATTTAATCAATAAGATATGAAAGGTGATTGAACTAATGCCACGGTGGTATCCTCCAGGGTTGAGCAAATCACAGAGACAGTGACTTCAGCGTTTGAGAACTCAAGTGTTGAGAGAAGCCGATCAAGAGAGGAAGAGGGACAAAAAATTTAATGAATTTCGTCTGATCAAGAACGTGAAAAAGGAGTGGAGGAAAAAATAAATCGTTCAGGAAGAATCAGATTCAATCAATGATCTGGATTCCCCTATTATTCATGATGACTCGCCACCACTGATAGACATCAATATGGTGTTCACCTTGCTTGCAGAGTTCAAGGTGTTCAGGCCAATGACTGAGGGATCACTTGCTCAATTATGTTTTAGTTCACAAGACGCTATTTTTGAGTAGCTAGAGAAATAACCATCAGCATCTTAAGCCGTTATACTTAAAAGGCCATATTAATAGTTAGCCGATATCAATGCTGTTGGTGGATGGTGGGGGAACTATTAATCTGATACCTTACTCGACATGCAAAAAGTTGGGTAAATCCAATGAGGATCTCATCAAAACAAATATAGTGCTGAATGACTTCACCGAGGATCCCATGAAGGCTAGAGGCTTCATGGTGACTGAGCTCACAATCGGCAGCAATATCTTGCCCACAACTTTCTTTGTAGTTGATGCTAAAGGAGCTACAGCGTGTTGCTTGGCAGCGACTAGTGAATGACCATGTGGAGGTCCATCCATATTTGTGATGAGTATTTGACCTTATTTGAGCAAGGTGTACTCAGGTTTGAGTTTGATTTGAATTGAAATTCAAAAGGAAGCAATTTGAGTTGTGTCAGCTTCAGGCGGCACTACCGGTCTTGTGGAGGCAGTAGTACTGACTATATGAACTATATAAGATTTTGTGATGATTATTGCATATTATTGTTGGACAATGCTATGTGATGGATTTCCTTATCTTTGATGATTGCAGGGCTTCAAATTGTGGTCATGGTGAGGCGAAGAATGGCCGGGACTAGGAAAGGTGCGTTAGAGTTCCGGATGGCCGTGGATCACCGGAAGATGACCAGAGATGAAGTCGGAGCAAGTCATGGAGGCAAGGGAATAGTGGAGTTGCTATCTTAACACTGCTTGGATCAAGGAGAGAGATTGGATTGCGGGTCTAGAGGATAGAGTAGTGGTTAAGTCTAGTTTGCTTTGAGAAGTGTGCAAAACCAGTTATGTTAGTTGGTTTTGGGTTATCCTAAGAGGTAAGGTGTGGGATCAAATCCTAGCCTTTGGGAGTTAGCTTAAAATAGAAGCAACCCATCCAAAGGTGGAGGATGATCCATGGGCACTATAAATAGAGGGGTAGGGGTAGCCTCCCCTCTTGAAGGTTTGAATTGCTCCTTTGAGCTTTGCCCACATGAAGTGATTCTTTGTAAACCTTCCATCCAAAAAATGCAAAGATTTCTTTTACATTCTTGTGAATTTAAATTCTGCATTTATATTATGTCTTTACTTTACGCAATTTAAATTCCGCATTTACTTTCATGCAAGTTGGATTTGCCTTCCCTCCTTCTACTTGCTTTTGCTTCTTCTTGCAGAAGACAATTGATTGATGGATGAGTCTTCTCTTAGATCATATCTCAATCCTTTAGGCAAGTCTTGATTCAATCTTGCTACAAACCGATCTCTTCGCTTGCTCAAGACTGTTCTTTCTTTTTCAAGTCTGTTCTGTCTGCGCAGCATAATTTATTATTTTTGTGGAAAAAATCATCTGACATGATTTTAAAGTGATTCTTGTTGGATTAGATTTCTAACTTCCAAAGGTTATTGTGATAAACATTTTATAGTCCCAAGAGCTAGGGTTTAAGAGCTATGGAAGTTTCCCCAAGCCCTAAATGTTCTGTCTGAGTTCTTCGTGCAGTAGAGCTTATTATTTTCACCAGAATTTTTGGTGGGTAGTTGTGTAACTCCCTGATATCATCAGAAAATTTTTTGAAATTCCAATGAGTCACATATTTGGAGAGATCACCTTTTGATTGAGGTTCTTTTCTGCTGGAAATTCTCTTTTGCTTTTCAGAAGTAGTAGATCTTTGTTTTATTTATCTCTTTTTTTTCCATAAAGGTGATTTTGAATTGATTACTTTTGTAGTGGACTCTCAACAACCAGGAGTGCTAGAGGAAAAATCCCTATGACCATATGAGCCATGAATTTTTATTCATGGTAATTTTATTAAGGGGATGTGCTATTGATTCATAGTTGATCCTGATTTTGGAGGGTTCCTTTGCTTGGTGTGATTAGTTAACTTGGTTCTTTCGACCTGTTGTTGGACAATGTATTAATCCTGTCCAAGCGGTAGGAATTTTGGAATTGGGATCATTCACCACCCCCCCCTCTGATCGACATCTCGATCTTTCAACTAGATACATGCCAACTATTGTACTCCATCAACTATACATTAAAAGTTGATACAATGGGATGACGATAAAGTTGAAGTGGTTGAAGCTGACACTTCTTCTCATATAGCCATGGCCAGTCTAGAGGCCAGGTAGCAACATGAAGGGGCTGAGTGTATATCAAGCAAAATACTTCAAGACTGTGATTTCATATGCATCACCCAGTCAGGAGTGAATCCGATTAGCGTGAGGCCATGTACAAGTGATCAAACAAATGAGATTTTACACCGATGGAGCCCAAATCGGTAGTAAAGATTTTGCAAGATAAAATACAGTGCTATCGGCAAACAACAGATAACTATGAGGCCATCGAATATTTTGAAGATGTTGAGAGATTTGGTCAAGGTTTTACGTCTTCAAATCCATTAGAAGAAGTAGACATAGACGATGGTGATAGAAAGAGGCCAACTTTTATTAGTTCAAAGTTGACTGCTGAATACAAGGAAAAGTTGGTTGACTTGTTGAAGAATTATAACGATTATTTTACTTGGGAATATCATGAGATGCCTAGCTTAAGCGGACAATTGGTTGAACATTGGCTACTAATAAAATCAGGCTATCGGCTGTTTAAACAACCCCCAGATGATTTAATCCAGCCATGTATGATAAAATAAAAGAAGAAATATAGCGATTATTATAGGCTAAGTTTATCAGGCCTTGCTGATATGCTGAGTGGGTTTCCAATATCGTTCTTATAATGAAGAAAAACAGTAAACTCAGAGTATATGTTCATTTTAGATATTTGAACAAAACAACACCTAAGGATGAATACCCGATGCCTATAAGAGATATGCTGATCGATGCTACATCTGTGTCGGCATTTTCGGCCAGCAGGATATCTCCCGGGCGGAGAAATTTGGTTCGGTAGGGGGTGCTTTCGAGGCGGGACACTCGGCGGCACTCTCTCGGGGGATCCCGGTGGTCAACAGACCAAGGAACACACACAACACCTGAGGGCGAGAAGAAGAACGAGCAGCACACCGATGTACCCAGGTCGGCATATACTCTGAGTTTACTGTTTTTCTTCATTGTTGATGTGTACTGGAGTGGTTACATGGCTTCTCCCTTAGACCCTTACAATCGAGAACCAGAGCTCCGACCGACCTCTGGGAAAAAGAAGAATAAAACCCGATGCCCCTCTCCATACACCCGAGCTCCCTTATATAGGCGGGGCTGGCTCAGGCAGGTGAGAGAATGACATCATGCCGAACTACGATTCATTCATGCTCGGGCAGGTGAGAGAATGACAATGTTTGACTTATATTTTGCCTTAAAATTTGCTAAAACTCTTTATCTGGTTCTAGAATGAAAGTTTGTAGCAGAGTGCTAGAAGCGCTTTGATTGGGTAAAATAGAAAAAAGCAATTGAGGTACAATTGCTCTCACTTAAACAAAGGAAAGTATTTCGTCTCGTTGATCGAACCCCTCCTAAAGTGTTCCCTATAGGATCCAAATGGCTTGTCATATGGAAAAGAAATGAAAATAACTAGGTGGTGAGATATAAAGTGAGGTTTGTAGCACAAAGATTCACACAGAGATCTAGCATCGACTACGATGAAACTTACTCTCCTATGATAAGTGGAATAACATTCCAACATTTGATATCAATGGTAGCTACCTTAAAATTATCAATGCAGTTGATGGATGTAGTGACCATATATTTATATGGGTTACTAGATACAGATATTTTTGTGAGTCCCTAAAGGAGTTAAAATTCTGGATACTAATAATAGTAATCACATGTGTAGTGTCAAACTCGAGAGGATGATGTGCAGATTAAAACAATCAGGGTAAATGAGTTAAAATTCTGGATTCTAATAATAGTAATCACAACATGTGTAGTATCAAACTACAGAGGATGCTGTGCAGATTAAAACAATAAGGGAGAATATGCTACAACTAACTTAATAAGTTCCTCTTGAAGAAGGGTTACTGTAACACCCCAACACCTAGTGTGCCTAGAATGTCACTACAAAGAGGAAGACTAACAGTTAAACAACAATACAATGAATTAAATCCCAGCAATAATATTAACAATTTAAACAAAATTTTGGGAGCATGAATCCTCTTTAACTAGGTTCTACGCAACATTAATAGAATAACAGCAAAAAGGAATAATGTAAGACAATAACAACGACTTAAACTAAGGAGTTATAACCTCCTCATGACAGGAAAATAAATCTTAATCACACATGAACATTTCCGAGATAAACATTCAACCAATAGTGACCAACGAGACATAACCTGTAACACCCCAGCACCTAATGTGCCTAGAATGTCACCACAAAGGAGAATACTAACAACCAGATAACAATAATAGAATTAAATTATAGCAACTAAACTTGCTAACTAATCAAAATTTCGCAGCATGTACTCTCTTTAACAAGGTTTCTAAGCATTATTAATAAATTCATAGCACAATAGCATAATGTAAGATAACAAGAGTATGATAAATTTTGAGTGGGGAAAATTTGTTATTTGGGATCATTCACCCCTCTCTGATCGCCATCTCGATCCTTCAGAATAACGTTAAAAAATTAAACACAGCGGTATGAAACATCCAATGTGTGCTAAATTTTAAATTTATCAAATTTTACGGAAGTCCATAAACCTAAAGACCTAAATTTTAGGATTTAACATAAATTTCAGATTTATTAACCTATTTACAAAATTACTAGAAATTTCAGGGGCAAAAGTGTAATTTCCTCTTTATATATATAATTTTTCAAAAAAAAACAACTAGATCGATTAGGCCCAATGGGCCGCACGGCCCATTGAGTCATGGTTTCCAAAACCCTAGCCGCCATTACCTTCCCATGCGTGGGATGCCACCATTGTTGCCGCAGGAGCGAAGCTGAAGGGTCACGCGTCGGCTGTGGCCGGTGAGCACGACAGTGGGAGCATGGCAGCGGGCGATCGCTCTGCATGCGCAACAGCCGGAGACGGGCAGGCGCAGATGGCGCATTTGCCATGCAGGTGCGGAGGCCAAGGGTCGGCCACCCGGGTGAGTTCACAAATGGGCGCGGCTTCCGGTGATGCGAATGATGAAGCGTCAGGCGCAACTTCTAATGATGAGGAAGACAAAGCGACGGGCACGACTTCCGGCGAATCGAAAGACGAAGCGGCGGCATGGGCGCTTCGTGTGCTGTGTCGAGTGCGTGTACCGCCAACGCCGTCTCGGGTGTGGGCGCCGCATCAAGTTCCTCCATCGCATTGGATGTGAGGGCCGCCTCCACCTCGAGCGCCAGCACTGCGGGTGCCACATTGGGCCTATCCACCGCATTGAGTTCCTCCATTGCATCGGATGTGAGGGCCGCCTCCACCTCAAGCGACAACACTGCGAGTGCCACATTGGGCCATCCGCCGCATCGGGTGTGGGCGCCACCACCAGTGATGGCGGTGTGGCTCTGGGCACCGGCCGTCAACCTTCGGGGCCGACCAACGGCATGGCCGTGGAGTTCGGTGTTCATGCCAACTTTTTATTTATTTATTGATGAACAGTGATGTCGGCAATGATGATTATTTTACGATATGATGACCTATAGGATCAAAATAATGTAGATGTAATCTACTCACGTAGCATTAACTTACTTAGGGCTCGTAGTAGATTTTATCGCTTGTAGTTGGATGATTTCGATGCCGTGTAGATCGATGTAAGCAGACGGTCATGATCGGCCTTACTAGAATGTCGTGCTGATAACGTGTTGTACAACGTAGTCATTCACCCACGATTAGTTAACAACACACTAACAAAATCACAAGAATTGGAGCATACACAAAATAGGGGGCAAAATTCTTTCTTTATTAAATTAATTTCTTTTTATAAGAGTTACCCAATATATAATAAAACTAACTATATATAGATTTAGATTCATCCACTAATAAACAAAATAGAGTAGAATTCTAACTATATCCTAACATAAACGACTCCTTAGACATCTGTGTTGTACGTGCTATCCTCCTAACCGTCCTCGCTACCGTGTGCAATACCGTGGGCCTTTTTTTTCCTCTCTCGAGCCAGCAACAGCGTGGGCATAGAAAACCAAGGGCTACAACGTGGGCCCCACCTGCACTTATTTAGGTTTGTCCATTTTAGTGGGAGTGGGGCCCAATCAAACGCGTGGAGGAGAAGGCACGTCACCGATCCAAATTGCCTCATCTTATCCGTGATAACCGTCGGTACCGTCCTGGGTGTCAAATTTTATTTTCGATTTAAATTTCATTATCATTGAAATTCAAAATCTTGGTAAACTCTCATTATTACGGATGAAATTTAAAAAACAAAATTCAAATCTGGCACTTTTAAATCTAGATTTCGGTAAAAAAAAAATGAAATTTCGTTCGAAATTACCGAAATCTCGGTAAATTTTAATTGAACGAAAACTGGTTCAAATGATGTTAAATAAATTTAATTTTTTTTTGATGGTCCTGACACATAACTAATATTCCTATAAAAATTGTAGATGATGATCAGACCTGAGGATTTTTTTTAAAAAAAATCTAAGAGTGCTATTGTCCTAATAAAAGACTGACCGGCAAATTCCTACTGAATGGAAAATGGTGCAAACCACGTTAGAAACTTTTAAAAAAATTTGTAGATGGTCCTAACACATCCGTAATATTAACAAAAAAAATTCAGATTATGATCAAACTTGAGGAATTTTTAAAAATTCGAACAGTGCTACGAAAGACTGACCGAGAAATTTCAACTGAATGAAAAATAGTACCAACCATGTTAGAAAGTTATTAAAATTTTTTGAATGGTCCTGATGCATCACTAATATTCTCATAAAATTTTCAGATGATAATCAAGCTTGAGAAATTTTTAAAAATTCTGATAACCGAGGTACTTAATTAATGACAGTGAGAATTAGTGTGCATATACTAACTGGATGATCTACTGACTATCACACATGGAAAACGATGTGAAGAATCTAATTCGGTCAACTTTTGGTTAAAAATCGAGATTTTGGTCAAATATACCAAAATTTCGTCAGGATTATTGGTACCGTAGCATTTTAATTTTTTTTTTCTTCAAATTTTTGTAATTTCGTCGGAATTATGAAATTCAGGAGTTCAAAATCCAAAATTTCACCAAGATTTCATCCCTGCCTTGGCCAGCCTCTGTTAACTTGTCGCTGGTGAAACAACGCCTTGCCCCTACCTGCATCTGCATCTACACACAATGCTCTTGAAACATCTCAGCTTTGGTCTAATGTTGTAGTGTTACAGAGTCTGAATTTGGTTTGTTGCTACCGACTAGGTTCATAATATCAACGAAAATCATAAAAAAAATCGTAATTTTTAGGTTTATCGGAGTGGTACGACATCTAAAATCGGCAGGTAAACCGGTCAAATTTAAAAAATTTAAAAAATTCAAAAATTCAAACAAATTTATGGGACGTAAATATCGCGATGAAAAGAAAGACAAAATCGCTCAAAAAATCGACTTTGGGAAACATTCAATTAGCCAGTGAAAATCGGTCAAAATCGGAAGAAAATCACTCAAAAACTCAGCTTTAAAAAATATTCAATTGGCCGGTAAAAATTGGGAGAACAACGGTCAAAATCGAGAGTTTGATTTTTTTTTAAAAAAAATTTGGATTTCAAAACCATATGATTTTTAGCGATTTTTTAACCATATTTTCTTGATAATAAAAAATCATGTGACTTTAAAAAGAATAAGTTGAACCGTGCTACCGACTTTGGTGGCATAATGGTCTGACATTCTGATCTAGTCCGGTCATGCGTTGTTCGATTATTGCCAGGCTTCCTCGTGTACCGATTGGTTAAATCCTACGCAGTACAACTGTGTCAGACTTCCAGTACCACAGTGCTAAGATGCAATCAGCAAGGCTTTCCAATGTAAAAAATAAAATTAAAAAATCCTTTTCATGTTAAAAAGAAGTGTGAAGTAGTGAGAAATCAGTATTGTAATCAAATACATTATCACTACTAAGATGGGCTAATGATACTACTTTCCATAGTGCGATCAACTGCGAATTGCATCCAGATGCTGACATACTATCAGCTAGGAACTTCCTTCTCAGGGAACGCTTCAATTTGCAAGATGCAAAAGGGCACACTTTCAACCGTTTGTTGTGAAGACATACATACACAAATTGGTATGACAGGGTAAACACCTAAACACGCAAAAGAAGCAATCTCCGCTTTCTCCCGGCACGCAATCTCGGTCCCAATCGGACGCACAATTGAAAGAAACAAACTTAATTATATACCACCATCAGGCAGAAATATTAATGGACTATACAATGGTCAGTGGGATAGCTCACACTGTACACAAAAGAGAGCATGCAGGCTCATGTAGTCGTGTATGCGTGTGGTCTGTACTACTCGTCATATGTATGTCTGTTTGGCCAGCTTGAAACCTGAGATGAGGGCAGATAGCGCCAGGCAGACGAACGCAAAGAATGCCATGCTAATGGAAGCAGCGGACGAGTCGGTGAATATGTTGCCCGCGCCTTCTCGCATGCGGTTGGTGATTGGGATTGCAGCAGACAGCGCAGACATCAGAAGGTAAGCTGCCATCTGGAAGAGCAAAAGAATTGTATAATTTCAGGTCGAATTAAAGAAGCACCGGGTAATGTTCTAGGCTCCATAAACATTGAAAGTTCAGGTTCATATATGAAGGTTATGTTTTGTGGCATATATGTCGCCATCATTTATCTGATCTACAACGTAACGAATGATGATCACTATCGGATCACTACCAAAAGATGATAATATGAATGGATTGGGTATCTTCAAAGGGCTGATGTATCCATGCAGATCCAGATGTTTAACATATGAACTGAATCAACGGGGCTCGCGAACCTACATGTCAAGAACATACGTACTTTCGAAAAATGTGGCTGACGACAACTAGGAAGAAAACAATGCTTCTTTTATTCCAGACGCAGAAATGTATGATATGAATCGATGTACTGATACTTATGTGGACTCATAAGTCTCTCTCAAGTACAACTACTTAGTTAGCCGAAGAAATGCATTAAAATTCCAGCACATAACAGCTTGCGCAATAATTCACCACCCAATTGTTGTGACCCCCTAACAGTTGTCCTTAAATTATATATTGTTTCTCCTAACACCAAACCACGACCCTGAAGCTCAACGAGCAATGTATTCGATCTGCTATTGATGCGGAAGTTAGAAACCAAAATTCCACTGCGATGTGTAAGCATCTTAATTTCCCTTTCCCTATTGTGTAAGTAACTGTACGTCTGCTTTAATCTCCTACTAAGGATACTCGGATACTTTAGAAAGTTGACGTATTGGTATCGAATATAGTGCCGAATATTTATCCGTATTCGAGATGGTCGGATATGTATCCTGTCCGTATCAATGAATTTTCTATTTTTTTTAAAAAAAATATTTTTCAATACTTCTCTGATACTTACTTGATACACCCTAATACCTCTCAAGCATAACACCTCTATCAACTCAGAAGGAGACACCGTTTATTCCCATCCCGCAGTCCCTTCTCTCTCCCTACACCACCGCCCCTACTCCTCTCTACCGTAGGCTCCCACCCCAACATTCCTTCCTCCTATAGACATTGGCACGTGGCACCAATCTCCCTGTTAGCGTGACGACGCGACTGGTCCTCACGCACGATGAGTCCACCTACTAGTACTCGTCTTCCCTCTTGATTTGGTAGTGTGGTATACTCTCAGTCAGTCAGCAATAGCCAGGAGCTGATGAGGGCAGCAGCGGTCAGGAGGTAAGATATATAGTTGCGGCTAGTAGAAATATAAACACATAATTGTGAAGATATTTAGGGCATCAGTAGACTAGATGTCCTGAGCCGCTTGATATAGGCTGATGGGTTTTAAAGATGATCTAATCTATTTGTTTCTTCATTTTTTTATTATTATCTCTTTTATATCTATTTTATGTATGATATATAATATCTCATATATATTTCTTTATTATTTTATTTTTATTATATATACACATCGTATCATCATATCGATGTTTTTAAGAAAATAGCTATCATGATATATCGCGTATATGTACGGGTATGGGCGTATCCGCATCCTAGTCTCCTACGAGGCGAGGCGACCAATGTTCGATGCAAGATCACTGACACATCCAGGACAAATGCCAAATGTCACAGAAAGAATAGCAACGAGAATTGCAGAGTCAAAATTCAGAACAGAGATGAATGCCTACGTGGCGGCAGGAATAATTGCTGCGCTGACCTGATCTCCGGCGAAGTCGACGAGGAGGGCGACTTTTCCCTGTAGGTCCTGGCCGCCGGTGAGCCGGACGCCGTGCCGCACCAGCTGCAGCGTGGTGTAGATGAACGCGAGCAGCGCGATTGCCACGAGGTACCTAATCAGCCACCAACACCAAAACGTTTACACAACACAGACACACAGCCACCGGTATACACCACGCACGCCGTATGGATCAAGGACTGTACGGACAGTGCAATGGCCGGAGGAGTACCTACCTGTACTCCTCGTAGTGGTCGAACTGCCTCCAGTCGCCGTGCTCGTTGGCGGCCATGACGAGGAAGGCGAGTAGGGCGAGCGCCCACGCGGCAGCCCGCAGCGCCGACCCGGTCCTATCCAGGAGGTCCTGCCGCCGCCAGCTCCGCACCACCGCGCCCACCACGCCCGCGCCGGCGGCGTCGTCCCGTCCCCCGGCGGAGGCCCCGGCCGCGCCGTCGGCCTTCTCAAGGTCGGCGCCGGGGGCGTTCGGTGCGGCGCCGGAGGCTGCTGCGACAGCGGCGGTCATGTCGTGCTGCTGGAGGAGAGCGCTCGCGGTCGCGCTCGCGGGAAGGTGATGTTCTTGGAGATTTGGAGTGGAGGGGGGAATGGAATTGGTTCGGTGGTGGCGTGGACGCGTGGTTGCTTCGTTGCAGCTCACGAGTTATACAACGAAGCGGGCGAGCTGTGCGCGCTATTTTTGGGTCGGCAAAGGATCTTTCTGCGGCAGCATGTGCGAGACACGAAGCCAGGATAAAAGTACCAGCGAGTTGGGTATTAAGTGAATTTCGATCAAGGTGATATAGATGATATCAAAACCTTCAGGGGTGAGTATAATAGACGTACGGTTAATGGGAAGGCTCATGTGCTCCATATGAAATGGTGGTAGGATCAGTCCTACATTACTTATATAAAGTAAGTAATAATAGTATATAATGCCTATTGGATCCAAACATAGCACTTTTGGATTAACCCTTTTACAGGAAGCGAGGATAAAAGTGCAAGTGAGGTGCAATCAGGGGTAGAACTGGAAAAAAAATTATCGGGGTTCACTACTTCATCATATATGTGATAACAACTTATTATTCTTACCATTTGCTTGTTATTTGCCTCCCGGTGTCACAAGATTTAGATCAAGGGGGTTCACATATACTATATATATAGACTAATATACACTAATTTTTTTTTATATATAGACTAACATACACTAATTTTTTTTGACCCGGTGTCCTGTCACACCGGGTCACTATATTTAGTTCCGCCCCTGGGTGCAATGTGTGCGCTGCTCCGCCCCATAGGTGGACTTGCATTGAGCGAATTTGGACAAAGGTGTTACATTACCGATGTCGCCTAGGCATCATCCTACCACCAGTTGTTGCCAACGTCGAGGTGCGCAGCCCACGCCATGCCTGCCACAGCCAGGATGTGTCCTGACATCCTTCCTCTCGTCTTTTCATGTTTCTCGCCAAACCGTGCATCTCATCTAAGATCCGTTCGAGCCATCGTATGCAAAAGGTATCAAGGATTTTGGAAAACTTGGAGTGGCAATTTTAAAAAGCATGAAGGAGCGAGAAACACAAAGGGTTGCCACTTTTGTCATTTCTAGCGAATCTTCAGGACTCATGTGTCTTAGGACGATGTTCCTCTTATTGACACTATAGTAGAGCAGTCTTGTGGTTATATTGGTTGTAGATGGGGTACATGGATAGCACCAGGAAAAGTGTTTTGTAGTAATTGGCATTCGATAAACTATGGTTTGATTTTGGGGTTAGGTTTGGATCACCTACAACATGTTTATGGCTTGACCAAATTATAAAAAGTGTAGTTGACTATCTAAAGTTGTAACACCCCGGCACCTAGTATGCCGCGAATGTCACCACAAAGGATACTAGCAACAATCAAACCACATATTTAATAATAAACTAGTTACATGCCCGTGCGTTGCTACGAAAAACAAAATTGATAACGAAAAATAAAGATTAAAAAATAAAAAAATTATTTCACAAGATCAAACATCTATCTTTAACGCTTCGTTTCTTGCGAAAGCTGGCTAATTAAAGCAACGCTTCGTTTCTTGCGTAGGGCAATTAAGCAGGGCAATTAAGTAGGACAATTAAGCAGGGCAATTAAACGGCAATTAATAACGTGGGAAGAACGGACCACTGCCACCAAGTGCTACTTTAGAATAGTAGAGATTACAGCAACTACGTTAATAGCTTAAACGAAATTTCGGCAGCATCTACTTTGTTCTTCCATAGTTTGAGCATCAATAATTACCTCATAACACAATAGAATAATAGGGGGCACCTATAACATGAATAACAGGAATTCCAGCATCAGTTCAAACCAAGGATATAAATTTAAACATTTCACGAACCAATACGCAGTGAACAATTAAACATAGCAAACGATGTAGCATAGTCCATATTTAGCTCAATAAAGTAAACCATCACAACTACGGATGAGGGTGTATAATTATCTAATTGAGTGCAGCTAAGTGGAGACGTGACGCTAGATCCCTTGCCCGTATGCCGAATTCAAGGTACCTAAAAACAACATCAAACCACAAGCGTGAGTTCATCACTCAGCAAAGTGTATTGCAATAGCGTGAATCAATAACAGTTAACATACATACGTTATGTCAATCATGAATCATGGGGAACAACTCATAAAACTTCTTCATTAACATCTTCATTCATACAATGCAATGCACATGTCTCTTTGCTTAGCACATACCGGTATTGCCGAGTGCACACCCGTCGGTGTGCACCCTCTTTCCTTTCCATCCCGTGGAGGGTGCCTACTCTTACTGACTCGCTCCCATTCACAACTGTGGATGGGACTACGATGTAGGTCTTTCGTGTTCACTACGTGTGAACACAGAGGTCCGCATCAAAATGGGTCGCCTCTTCCATTATGAATGCACATATGCCATAAACATGATTGAACTTGCATAAATACTCAATATAACAACTGCATAACCATTAAACGAATAATGTTCATCATATCACATGCAAGGATCAAACATGGCAAATTAACACGTCATATAGTTATATTGCAACGCTTCGAATTTATATGCCCCCCAAGCCAAAGCCATCCCAATACACTTGCCTTCAACCTCATGAGACGTAGTGGCGAGATATCGATGGAACTCCCGGGATCACACCACCTGCACATAGGCATAATACACTCAAAAACATGCCCACAAAACAACACAAGAATAATCAACTACATCAATTGCGCAACCCATTCCTAAAACCCAAAAAACAGTAATTTGTCCAAACGGAACAGCAGACTTCGAAAGACCATAACTTGAGTTTAATGACTCCAAATCAAGAAAATGAATACATTTTCTCAAATTACAGGAAATTTCCCATCTTTTTCTAGGTATACAAAAAGTCTCAATCGGCCTCTAAGACCCTCTAATCTATAGATGAACACACATTGTTCCAATCACAACATAGTTTGGACAGCATTCGGTAAAATGGACATAACTTTTAAACGGTTGAGCAAAACTTAGTGATTTCAGTGCTCAATTAAAGGTAATTCGATTACCTACAACTTTCGCAACAGTTGGGTCCCCCAGAAACGCGTTTAAAAATCTCTAGTTCGTGTCCAAAGATTGATGACCTAATCTGCCCGAGGACAGAACACATGACAGATTTGTAATCTCCCTAAATTCATCTAACAATAGCACCTAAACATGGATTTTAAGCATGAATTCCCCCTTCTAATCAGCACCACAAACCTACAAAAGAACCTACAATCACTTACCTCCCTTGAAGAAACCAACTAACGACGAACTCCTCCTCCTCCCGGCCACGATCTCCCTCCAATCGCTGGAATCGTCGGATACCCTTGGTTGGAAGGCTTCCAAATAGTGCGAGGGCTGCTTGGGGAGGGCACTAAGGCCAGCTAGAGGTGGGGGAGGGAAGGCGCAAGGGTGGGGAGGCGTGCAGCTAGGGAAGGGAGAGGAGGAGGGGGCGCACAAGGGGAGAGGGGTGGCGGCTAGGTGGGGGAGAGAAGGGGGAACGCGGGGCTCACCAAGGGTTAGGGTGGAGGGGAGATGGGCTAGGTTAGGCAGGAATTCTTTCCCCCACAAGGCCCAAAACCCCCCACCGAAGGCCCACGCTCTCCCAGAAAGCCCAAAACTTAATTCCCTAAGGCCCAAACTCTCCCGAAAAAGCCCAAACACCTCGAAAGGTCAAAATACGACCTAAAATCTTTCCGTAATGTCACAAAAGTTTTTATAGAGTACAAGAAATTTGAATTTGGGTGGATAGTTAGAAAGTTATGGCTAGGAGAAAGTTGCTATCCAGGTAGTCACTATTGGACGCAGCTGTGTTAGTATGCTTATTAGTTATAGATGTTGGACGAATTAAATTGTGTATACAACTAGAGAAAGCTAGATAATTTTATTTATACATTTTAGATACACTATGATTTACTATATTTGGTGTTACATAAAAAAATAGTTACGAATTGTTAAGCCTGTTGTCCGAAAAAGTAGTAGAACAGTCTTCCAGGTTAATAACAAGGTGTTAAACAAATTAACCTAAACCTTTGGCCAACTAGAAAATTGTAGGTAATTTTGTATGTTTCTGGAACTTATATGATTTACTATGTTCGGACTCCTTAGCTAGGAGTTATGGTCGTCTGACCGTTGGGACAGTAAAGTGGAAGTTGTTCGACCAGAGGGATTGGCCGTAGGAGCAGTATTGTTATGTTTAATGTTATGTATTATTAGGACACATTGTTAAGTTGTGTTATCTTCTCTGTAGGAGGTGTAACTTTAAGGTTGGCACTAGCCACTCATCACTCCATTTCACATGGTGAAAAAGACAAGTGCATTGTAGGACAGTAGACGGTTGGTCTACTTGTTGCTTAATAAATATAGTTGATTTATTTTGTCAATTATGAGTACTTTCATAATATTGTTTTTGTCTTGATGATTGAATGGTGGTAATTGGATGGTAAAAATGTTTATTGCATGGAAGAAAAATATGTTATTATATGCATCCATGATATAAAGATAGATGGCATGAGTAGTATCTATGGCCTACTTTATGTGGGCACTCCACGGAAGTGTAGATGAGGTCCCCGGTTGAATGAGTACGACCTTGAGGTCCCCGCATAAAAGAGGGTGGAGTTGAGTATACTTTGATAGATGATGTACTCCTCTATACCAGTATATGCTAAAAAAAGAGACATGTGCACAAGCATTTATATTTCATTGATGATAGTTGTAATTAATCTTGAATAGGCACTGCTATAGAGAAGCACTTTAGTGGCGGTTCTAAACTCACATTAGTGGCGGTTTTTGAACCGCCACAGATTAAGCGCCACTAATATTCGGCGATTATCAGTTGCGGTTTTAGAACCGCCACAAATATTATTATCAGTGACAGTTTGTGGGCAAAACAGCCACTGATATTTCCATTATTAGTGGCGGTTTGTGGTAAAAACCACCACTGATATTGCCATTATCAGTGGCGGTTTGTGGGTAAAACCGCCACTGGTATTGCCTTTTCAGTGGCGGTTTGTAGGTAAAACTGTCACTGTTATTGCCTTATCAGTGGCGGTTTTAAAAGTAAAACCGGCACTGGTATTATTATCAGTGGCGGTTTGTGGATAAAACCGCCATTGATAATCCCCGTCCAGTATAAAAAAATACGTATTTCTGGCTAGCCTCAGGAATTGCTAGCCATGCCCTCTGAAACAAGATACAGAAAGAACTATATAGCTATCTTCTGTCCATCCATTTCACCATTACACAGGAATTGCAAAAGAACCACAAGATGATACATGCCGAAGGACAAAAACCAAACACTTAAATAATCGCTTGTGGAATCAAACGTTGCAAGCTACACATATCCATTTTGGTGTCAATTGGCTTCAGCAACTACTAGCCAAGTCAATTGGCATGTGAAATGCTAAATAAGGGCATCAAACGTTGCAATCTACCTGCAATCTATTCACATTTGCGATCCAATTGTGCTAACGAATATCTGAATTCGCGACCGAGTAGCAAAGTGGCAAACTAGCAATGCAAAGATTATTTTGCTCACTGCACTTGCGGTGAAGTCGCCAGATACTCGATGGCGTTGTCCAGCATGGAGGCTTTGTCCGTCTGCAATTCACGAAACCATCGCCCAAAGGAACGCCTTGATTAGCTTCCAAAGAACACGTAATCCAAATTAGTGGATGTTGATTTTGGACAAACACAACCAGGATACATTAAATATAACAAATGGTTGCAGATTACATTACAGCAAATACACTTTCATCGTGTGACTTAGTGGGCCCACTCCAAGTATTCGTGACATACGATTAACCATTAACTACTAAAAATCACTTTAACCTTCCAAGGAGATCTTAAACATTCAAGACATCTATGATGATACTTAAAACAACATAAACAAAGGCAATCGATGATATTATACAAATACTTCTTCGAACTAACATCAGTGCAGAAGCATTAATGCCAAAGACTCACTAGTAACCACTCAGGACAAAAAAGATAGATCTTTAAGGTTTAAGTGTAGAAGAGAAAGAAAAAGGATACACTACAAGCTTAATAAATTTGAGTTCCTCTATTAAGTATAATATGCTAAAAGCTGCCAGAATATCCAGCAGAGAAAAAATTTATCATGCAACATGGTATCAACCATTCAAACAGCAGTATAAAAAAATTATAGAGGGTGTATATATCTGATAAAAAGTTGCATAAGCACCCCAAACAAGTTATGGGTAACAGAGATATTTGTATTGATCAAATGCCCACCACATACACACCACGAACCTGATGGTGAAGCATGCAGCTGCTTAGCTCGGTCATTGCAGCTACCAAGCAAAGCAGGATTCCCACCATCGTCATTCTCTACCACCCGATCCTCATCTTCAATGGCCTCAAACACACTCGCTCTCAGCTCAGCCTGGTCATCCAAGACAAAGCATAAGAAAACATGATACCTTATGCCACTATGAGCCTTTTCATGTAAATCTAGTAACTAATTAGATTATACATCAAATGGCTCATGACTAATGAAAGTATGTAGATGTAACTGAACATAACCTAGCTTTAACAGATAAGGAAATGTTTAACACACAATGAAACATTCTAACCAAGGATTAACGAAAAGTGAGACAAAAGAACCGGTGTATGTAACTGAATTTAACAGAGATAAATCCATGCTACAGCCGAATTCAACCACCGGCCACACAGGGACAAGATAGGAATAGCAGGCCTAGGCAACATAGCTGCAAGTTTGAGATATTACAACCAATAAATGTGCACAAACTAGGACCTACAACCACATTAAATTCAAACACCCTTGTGCCTACAATATATCATCTATACAGAAATGAGTACATAAAACAAATTAGATGAAAGGGAAGCTTCTAATCATATTTGATACAAAAATACCCTTAAAGCAGTGTTGACATGACAGGAATGCTTATAAGAATGGTAAGGTGGCAGGAGGAAACTATTCCAAATGAAAATCTTATTACCTAAGGTAACAATGACCATTTCGCTATTTAGCCAGTCCAAAATCAATAAACATAGCCTGCATAAGACGAAGAATGTAAGCATAATACCTCATGATTCAAACAAGTTCCTGATATGGGTAATAAATACCTCAGTCATTGTAGGAGAGAGCGATGGCATCCCAATTTCCCGATGTGGTGGCAGATCTGGAAAAGACACATTACATACCAAAACAATGGTGGAGATGTGGGGCCCAAAATTCAAACATACTAAAACTTTTGTAGCAACATAATGCAAACAGGAATTGCTAGCCATGGCCACCCACATAATGCTCTCATATCCATTTTGGACAGTTTTCGAAGTGAACTATAAGTGGCAACCCATTCAACACATTACAAATGATAAACCAACAATGATGGTTATCTTCGGGGAATACAAAGATGAGCACCATCATCACTACATCCTAACCACATTTACAGACTTCAGATCTACTAACGAACCAACTACTTCCTAAGCTACGAGCCTTCAGAGTTGTTTGGAGGCGAAGGACGTGTAAGAAGAGTATGGATCAATGGATCGTTGTTGTCTTCATCATAAAAATTGCCCTTTTTGTTGATGACTTCTTTCATGATGAAGTAGGCGAGCTGTCCCTGAATGGCTTGGATTTCAACAGGAAGCATTCCTGCCGTAGGCAATTTGAGGCGCTATAAGTAGGAAAAATAAATCTCAGAGTTTATATATAGAAATTGAATTATGCGAATAAATTCGTGAAGTTAACATGACAAACCTCTATGTCATTGTCTATTATTGTAGAACCTAAGATTTCGCGCATGTATTGGCACACAAAGTACCCACACAAATTTGTGCCTTGCATTGCTTGGCATCGCGATATAAGAATATTGCTTGCGATATCGTAATATTGAAGGAATTATTTACTATGAAATGAGATATAATAATATTGCTTGCGTGCGTACCGGAAATTTATTACGGAGTTAATAGGATTTCTGGAATGGGCGGTATCTCAAGCTTTTTGTACAATATCTTTTGATCGCGTCATTCATTAGTCTTAACAACTCTTCGTAGTCTTTTATATCTTTGTCGGTGGGTCCATGATGAGCGACTTGCTCTTTTACGGAGTAATTACTACGAGAATCCAAAGGAACCTACATACGCATGTATGATGCTATAGTCATTACTCCTAGCATAAGAGTAATGAACGAATTCAACGAATAATTTAACTAGACAACAGAAACTTACTTAAAATTGTATGGAAGAAGTATGAAGTCCTTATCTTGTAGTTTTAGCATACGCCTGTATCGTATTCCTCGACCTCCTTTGGTGCTCTTGTGATTTCGGTCCTGCAGACTGCTTCCCAGTCGAGGAATCCCACTGCCCCTTGGTTCTTCTCGATTCAATCAACTCGTATCTAGATAAGGAAAAAGTTAGACATGACATTTATCGGTATTACATGAATGTAAACCATGATTTATATATTAGCCACTTACGGTGCCCAAAGATCTCAAAAACACACGTCGAGGGCGTCGTGATAGAACAAAGTTGTGCAAGTTATCGAATTCTATCGAGAAGTAGCCAAGACCTCATGGTGAAAATGTTACGCCTGGAAAATGGCGGTGATCACCTTCTAAGTACATCTTGGTTGGATCGCTCCATGTACCGATTATGTAATCGCTGCATCATGAGTGTTAGGCTATTAAACTTTGATTCGGTGACTAATTGCTTCCCATCTCGAATTTCAGCCTTTCTTGATTATCTTGTACTTTAGATTTCGCCTTGCCCTTTCTTTTT
This sequence comes from Rhipidocladum racemiflorum, assembly GCA_036346355.1. Classification (NCBI taxonomy): domain Eukaryota; kingdom Viridiplantae; phylum Streptophyta; class Magnoliopsida; order Poales; family Poaceae; genus Rhipidocladum; species Rhipidocladum racemiflorum. Next base: position 41,408,591 of record CM070577.1, on the reverse strand, counting down.
CCCAAGATAACATCATACTCTGCTCAAGCCGCTGATCTAAGCGATATGGCTTGTCTAATGTGCCATTTCTTTGGATCAGGTGTTGTAAGTTCATCCTTTGAAGTGGTCACACTAAGCATTTCATGTTGAGGTCTTTGGTGACGAATGGGCTCTGGAATAGGCTCCTTTGAAGTGGGCGCACTAGCAATTTGGCCTTTCGGGTGTTGGTGAGGAATGGGCGAAGTTCTCATCGCATGAGAGTCTGGCACTACATGGTCCAAGACGATGTCACGCTTACGCCACTAGATAAATGTGTGAACGGCACTTCCTAGAGTTGTACCCTCATCACTACAGGGCATTTCCAGCCCGATGTTAGCAAACTATGGAAGCACCGTGTCCACCTGGACCTTTGCATAACCCGGTGCTATCGAAGAGTTGTGCAAAACATCCCCTTGTTGGTATGGATAAGCTATCCCTATAGTAGCCTGTAAAAATATGTTCATCACAGGTACATTGAGCTGGTAGGGTGTGGGGTCTTGTATGTCGTCCACAGGATAATGGGTGTTATCCGGTTGTTCCAATGGTGTGGGCCAGCCACTTACTGGCGATTCGTAGAAATTTGGCGAGAACAGTGTTGTGTCCTTGCGACTGGCTCATAGCTTCTTGTACTTTTTGTTGAACTTGTTGTGCTATGGTTGTGACACCACGGAGTGTCGTAACCTTATAAAAAGTGAATGTTGAGCTCAAAAAACATTATGAAATGTGGAATTAAGGTTAAAACCATAGGGTATGGAGGTTAATAGCGTTTTCGGGCCGTTTCCGGGGTTTTGGGCCTTCCCGGGGGAGTTTGGGCCTAAAAGAGGGGGTTGTGGGCTTTGGTGGGATGGAGTAGGAGTCCATTTAGGATTAGGAAACAGGTTTGGGGCTGGTAAAAGGGGGCTCCCCTGCCCCTTGTGCGCCCACCCCCCTCATTGTGCGCCCCACACCTCCCTTGGCCCTAGCCGCCCCATCCCCTCCCCTCCCCTTTGGCCGTGCGCCCCCAACCCCCTTGCCCCTTTGCTCTCCACCTCCCCACCACCTCTCCTCCACCCCTTGCTGCCGTAGGGTAGCCTCCCCACCCCTGCACCTCGAGGATCCATCCGTTGGAGACTTTGTTGTTGATTTTGGTGTTCTTCGGATTCGAGGTCGAATCCTGTTTAAGGGGGGGAGAATGTGATACTACGGAATGACGGTATGAGTCATTTTCGATCTCGGCCATAAGGTACGACTCTTGTAACATGTTTTTGCGCCGTTTCTGCAAGTGTGGGCCTTTCCGGGGGATTTTGGGCCTTTCCGGAGGGGAATTGGGCCTTCCGGGGGAGTTCGGGCCTTGGGGGTCCATGTGGGCCGAAGGTGGGACATATTTGGGCCTTTTGGAGGTGGTCTAGGACAGCAAAACTGCTGCCCTAGCCCTACCTGCGCCCCAAACAAGTCCCCTCCCTAGCCCTAGCCCCCACTTGTTTCCCCTCCACCCCATTGCCTCCTCCTCCCTAGCCGCCACCCCCCGTAGCCGCGTGCGCCCACCCCCCACCCACACCACCACCCCATGCTGCCCGAGAGGGGCTCCCCACATCTTCCCCCTGCTGTTTCCTCCATCGGGAAGCCACGCGACGAGGAGATCCGGCGGTTCCGGCGCGAGGAGGACGATCGGGAAGCCGGGAGGAGCGTTTTCGGTGTTCGTTGTTCGCCGGGAAGAGGTATGTCATGGGGGATCTGAGGGATTGGGTCTAGGTACTGATCTAGGGATGGATTTCATGTTTTTAGATCAAGGGAGGTGCTGCCATGGGGTAGATTTGATGAAAACTAGAGTTGTATTCACGTTCTGTTCGGGCAGATTGGGAACCCGAACTAGGGCAGGCGTTTTCGCTAATTTAGAGTTGGAATCTGGTCGTACGGACATTGAGGAAGTTGTAGGTAATTTAATTATCTTTCCGTGGACATAAAGAACGTTAAATTCCGATCAGCCGTTTGAAAGTTATGACTGTTTTACCGAGCGTGTTAAAACCTGTGACGTGTTTGGAACAGATCACGGTATTTTGTAGATTAAACAACATTAGAGTTCGAATCAGTCTTTCCCTATAACTAGAAAAAGTTAGGAAATTTCCTAAGCTATGCGAGGATGTACTTGTTTATTCAATTTGGAGTCCTAGAACAGAAGTTATGCCCATTGAAAGGCTGCTGTCCCGAAGGGACAGATTTGCTGTTTTCTGATTTTAGGAGTTGTAAGCGAAGTCAGGGTAGTGGGATATATGTGTGCTGTTTTGTGGACTCGATTTGAGTGTGTGGCACGTGTTTGCAGGTGGTGTGCCTCCGGGAGTGCCCTCAACCTCTCGTCACTCCGTTGCCCGTGGTTGAAGGCAAGTGTGTTGCGTGGATTGTATGCTATACGTGTTGCTAGAATTGCTTGATAGTATTTGGAATAGATAACATGTTGTCTTGCCATGAATTACATGTTATATTTGAAAGGATGTCCTTAGGCCATGATTTAAATGTTATCGATGATATGGTGTCCTCATGCCATGATTAAAAATGCTTGTTGTTGATAAATGATTCACATGCCATGTTTTGAAGCAGTTCTCAGTCGATTGTTGAATCTGGTCCTACATGTTGAGATGCCATGTGTTGATGTGCAATATTTCTATTTATGTATACGTTGCTGTCCATTTTGCATTCATGGCATATTTTCATGGTCGGTGGTGAGATAAGTCATAACTATTCCTAAGGTCGGTGAGAACAGCTTATGACTAGTCCGGGCTATTCTTTCAAGTAAGTCCTACATCGTGATTCCATCACCGAGGTGAATGGAAGCGAGTGATAGGCACCCTCCATCTTCGGGATGGAAGGGGGAAAAGGGTGCATCTTGAACGGGTGTGCACTCAACCATACCAGTATGAGTTTCCAAGAGACAAGTGCATTGCATTGCATGAATGAAACTATGAATGAGAATTCTTTTGAGATTTTAATGAGAATGTTGTTGAGTTGTTCATGTGACTAATGCCATATTGACTAAGAGATGATTATGATGTTTTACATGTCGTGTACATGATGTTGTTAATGTTGTGGTATGTAATGCTTATGAAGATTGAAGTTGATGGTTTGTTGTCTTGCACTCTGTTTTCATTACATTACACTTTCTTTGAGTGATGAACTCACGCTTGTGTTTTATGTTGATTGTTTATTTAGGTACAATGAAATCGGCGTATGGAAGGGAATTTAGCTACACTTCTTCACGTAGCACTCATAATCTAGATAATTCACCCATTTCTATGGAAACATGGCAATAAGTTATGTTGATTTTGGTGTATGGATATTATGTGTGTTGGTTTCCCTCATGTGTGTCATGTGGGTCTTTGGAGCGATTTGTTTTATCATCCTAGTCTTAGTTGATGCTTATTCCATGATTATCATTGCTTATTGTTATTCTAGTTGATGCTCATCTATTGTTGTCGATGCATATTGATATCTTGATTGATCTATATATTGATATGATATTGTGATGTTCAAATTTATGCTAAAACAAAGGAGATGCTGCCGAAATTTTCCATTTAGTCATGGTATTAATTGTTGTATGGTCTATGTTGGTGACATTCTGGGCTTAGTAGAAGCTGGGGTGTTACAGCGGGGAGCGAGGAGCGAACCGGGAGGAGATCCTTTCAGTTTTCGTGCGTCGGGCAAAGCCATGGCCATGGGAATCCTTGGGGTTGGTCTAGGTACTGTTCTAAGGGTGTTTATCAAGTTTTTAGATCAATTGGTGGTGCTGGATTTGAGTAGATTAGTTGAAATCTAGAAGTTGCCACGTTCTCTGTTTCGGGCAGCATGAGCAGTCGACCTAGGGCTTAGGTTTTCGCCAATTTAGAGTCAGAATCTGGTCGTATGGCAGTTGACGAAGTTGTAGATAATTTCATTATCTTTCAGTGGATATAAAGAACGTTAAATTCCGCCTAGCCGTTTGAAAGTTATGGCTGTTTTACCGAGCGTGTTAAAATCTGTGACGTGATTGGAACAGATCACGGTATTTTGTAGATTAAACAACTTTAGAGTCCGAATCAGTCTTTCCCTATACCTAGAAAAACTTGGGAAATTTCCTAAGATACGCGAAGATGTACTCGTTTAATTGATTCGGAGTCCCAGAACCCAAGTTATGCCTTTTGGAAGGCTGCTGTCCCGACGAGACAAAACCTCTGTTTTTGGGTTTTGTGAGTAGTTGGCAATGTCGGGGTAGATGAGGGTTTGCGTACTGTTTTGTGGACATGATTGTGAGTGTGTGGTACCTATGTGCAGGTGGTGCGACCCCAGGAGTGCCTTCTACTTCCCGCCAATCCGTTGCCCATGGTTGAGGCAAGTGTATTGAATGGATAGCGGTTTGTAGGATTGCTAGTTGAGACTAGATGAACTTTATTATATGACATGATCACTTGCCATGCTTTAATGATTTCCTATGATATGATGAGTATGCTATGATGCCATGTGTCAAAAGTACAAGTTTATTATGATGTTGGCATATTTGCATACATGGCATGTTACATGGCCCGGGCGGTGAGAAAGTCATAACTAATCCGGGGAAGGTCGGTGAGAAAATTATGACTAATCCGGAGAGCCAAAGAGTAAGTCCTACATCGTGATTCCATTCACCGCGATGAACGGAAGCGAGGAGTAGGCACCCTCCATCTTCGGGATGGAAGGGGGGAGAGGGTGCATACCGACGGGTGTGCACTCAACCATACCGGTATGAGTTTCAAAGGAGACATGAGCATCGCATTGCACTTCATACATATTGATGATGATGATAATATGTGACCATAAATGAGATGGTTTACATGATGTGAGATATTATTGCTATGTAATTGTTCTTGTTGTACCATTGCAATATGCTTGCTGAGTTTTGAACTCACGCTTGTGTTTTCTTGTTGTTTTAGGTACCATGAGAACGGCATGCGGGGAAGGTAAATAGTCACACGTCCGCACGTAGCTTCACCCATTTTGATTCCACAAGTCATTCTATTAGTTTTGATAATAAACTGCGTGTGATGATTATTGCTTTAAGGTTTAGCTTTGCTATATGAGAGTTTTATTGTTCGTTTGACACTTAGAGACATTAAGTGCTTGATAATAGACTTATATTGTCGTTAAGTCTTTAATTATTGCTGTTTTAGCTGTCTCTCATATTGCCTTATATTGCTATACTGTTGTTGCTCCTTCAATTCATGTTAAAACAAAGGAGATGCTGCCGAAATCTCGGTTTTTAGCATGTGCGCCTTTGCTGGAATTTATGTTTAATTGTGGTATTTAGATGTTGTTTAGCTTATGTTTGGTAGCATTCAGGCATATTAAATGCCGGGGTGTTACAATGGTGCCTTGTAATTCTCGAAGCACCTTTTCCTTCATCAGTTCCAAATCCCGTTTCGCACGCTTTTCTTTGGCTCTCTTGCGACTCCTGTAAGAGTCTTCATGATCTGGGAAACCTATCTTCCACGGAACCTTAACCCCAACGCCTCGTGTCCGACCAGGGTGCTCTTTGTTTCCCAAGGCCACTGTTAGTTCGTCCTTCTCCCTATCCGCGTGAAAATTTCCTTGGGTGGACTCGACGTGCAGCTCCTGAATTCGTTGGGAGATTGACTCATCATTGCTGCTTTTGAATGATAAGCCCCCATCAGACATGATAGATGCCCTTGCTAGCACATAATGCTTAACTCGATCCGGTAATCCGGCCAAGGGACTTGTGCCAGTCGATCGGACTGCATCTAATTCTTGCCTCCCCATCGAGGAATTTTACCCGCTGCACTCGTGCCTAGTCTGTGGGGGTGAGTGTTCCTCCTTGCGATCTGTCGGTGGTGTTCACTGGATCTCATTGCTGTTTCATCTTGCTTCATCGCAACAAATTCATCCCAATATGGCTCTACTTTAGGATAATCTCCGATGGCTGACCGGTTTTTCATCACATAGTTTGTATTCAGCCTGGACTTGAAGTTCCTCCATGGAACATCCATGGTAATCAATGCATTTCGACGCACGAGCTCTTCGGCATCTTCGGGGAATTCAAAAGATTGTTTCAGCTCTGTCCATAGATCCATTTTTGTGGCACCGGGCACTTTGTGCCAATCCAAATAGGTGATTGGAACTTTATCCCTTGCGATGTACCCGCATGTTGACCTATATTTTGATGCTATTTTTTTCGGTGAAAGAGGGACTCCAGCATCTGAGACCCTCGTTATGGTATGCCGGCCTTCAGGCTTCTTAGTTTTCCCTCATCCTCGACGTCTTGCAACAGGAGCATCAGCGGGGGAGGCCTCGGCATCTGAGGTGGTTCGATGGATATTAAGGTATCTGCTTGGGCTGGAGTTCGGGGATGGGTTGGAAGCATCCTCTAACCCAGGCTGGGGCTCAGACTCCATAAGAACTACATATATACAGATTGTAGGTTATTAGGGAGGACAGGTTGAGGAGGACATTAAAGGTAGCAAAATCTAGTTCATACATACCATTGGCACTACTAATTACTTACACATCAAACAGCTTGAGCATATTAAATTTAAGAGAATGTAAGTTAATTGATTTATAGTGCTCTCAGGCACTTGGTGTAGGAATGCTAGAGACTAGCTCTTACCTCATCTACACCTGGGTCAAGTTTATCTCATTTGAACTAAACAATTAACTATGTAAAGAAGGCCTTGAATCCTTACCTTCCTAATCATGCAGTTTAAGGTATTAATTAATCAATTTCACTGTTATTATGATCATACCATTGGAATAATACATATATACAGATTGTAGGTTATTTAATCAACCGAACCAACATATATAGCAGTGCATGTTGGCAAATAAAGTAACACATACAGTAATCAAAATAGGACAACTACAGGTAAAGAATAATGAACAAGCTTTACCTTGATGAAATGAAGTAAACAATTTTTAGCATGTAAGTCTACTGATTCAAGGCCTAATTCACAACCTTAATTGTCTAATTCATCATTTGACCCAATTTGCATCATCGAGCAATAAAAGAAAAAGCAAAAGAAAACATTGAAGCATTGACTTGTATATGGGAAATTAGAATAATGCACACTTTGTCATATGATGACAAAAGATGGTAAAATGATGGCAGGATGGCAGGATGACATACGAATAGAACAAAGCAATGAGAACCACTACACTTATAGATGGCATGATGCCATACGAATATTTTTGTTGCATTTCCCTTTGCACTTTAGTCGGTGTGGGATACTTGCTCATCATTAATGTTGACCTTCGTAACAACAATCAGGTCAAATAAGACATTTTCAGAGAAAATTATTTATAAGCATGTATATGTTTATTAAAAAAATGAAATCATACTACGACATGTATATGGTTCCTTCATTTGACCAGTGTCTAGCGATATTGGTTTTGGAGCTAAACACTCAACCTACACCTTCCCTGTTAGCTTTAATAAGTTCCTTACTAATTTCCAGAAAGGGTTTCTCTGATAAGGGTTGGCAGCAATGAGTTTAGTACATAATGTAATCAATGTCAATGCCATGGAACTGTGTACTATAGCTACCTTTCCTTGGTATTTCATTTTAATGTAATCAATGTCATTCAGCCAGTGGCTGTGAATGCCCAAAACAACCAGAGCTACAAGCAATACAATCTAGTCAAGATATGCACTATAAAGTATTTTAGAGTCAATTTTACGTTTCAAAAGATCAAAATCAGATTCTGTACTATTTGGCCAAACAATAAGCAAGTGTGTATATAACTAACCAAAAGCTATAAACCAGAGCTACAAGCAATACAATCTAGTCAAGATATTTAGAGATAATCATATGAACATCAAACTAGGAATTCTGAGATAATGACCAAACTCATAGATAGTGAAGCTTTGATAGGAAGTAAGTACCTAGTTTGAGACCACATTTACTATTGTAATTGTTCAATTCTTCTATAGACCCACTTGCATCATCTAGCATACAACACAAGTAACAATAATCTGAGTATGAGTGGCGGGGGAACAAGACAGACGGCGACGCACCCGGGGGGGCGAGCGGGGAGCGGAGGCGTTGACGGGGACGGGGGTTGCGCGGAGCGGGGGCGTGGCGGCGCCGACGGGACGTGGGCATCGACCGAGACGGGACGGGGCGGCGGCCAGGACACCTAAGCGAAGCGCCCGGCGAGGCGAGGCCGGCAGGGGCCCCAGGATACCAAAGCGAAGCGCCCGGCGAGGCAGAGCGGCGAGGCCCCAGAACACCAAGCGAAACCGAGCGAGGGGGCGTGGCGCCCGGCGAGGGCGAAAGCGGCGGTGGGAGGAGAAGCACTGAGGTTAGGGACTTAGGGTTGATGCGAAGCACCGTGGGGTTTGGGTTTATATGGGGGACGTATCAGTGGCGGTTTTTATTAACAGCCGCCACAGATAAGCATTATCAGTGGCGGGTTTTAATAAAAACCGCCACAGATACCAATTATCAGTGGCGGCTCTTAATAAAAACCGCCACAGATACCATTGTCAGTGGCGTTTCTTAATAAAAACCGCCACAGATACCATTATCAGTGGCGGGTTTTATTACGAACCGCCACAGATACTCTTTTTAAGATTTCCTTTTAATATGAAGTTATGACTTAATGTATTAATGTACCTATCATATATACTAACTACTAGTTATTCATAATTAATTTATCTATGATGAATAAATATATATTCTTACTAAATTTACTAATTGCTAATGGATGTATGTGTTTACTTATTTCACATGTCAAAATAAAAAGGTATTACAGATACCAAAAATTGCCATTACTCCACAAAATACATATTTTTGACATTAAATTTCTATTACCCCACATAAATACACACATTTTGCCATTACTCCTACCTAATTATTTTCTTTCACAATTTGGCCTTCTTCATGATCATCGCGATGATAGGTGGCTTCCAGAGTGGTTTTTTCCTTGAGCCTGATGCTGCCATCTACGAAAGGAGGCAACTCATCAAACTGGTTGTACTCTTCCTCATCCACGACATTCTCAACTCCGACGATCCTTCGTTTTCCTTGAAGAACTACATGACGCTTCTTATCTGCCGGGTCGATTACATAGAAGACTTGTGCTACTTGCTTCGCAAGAACGAATGGTTCGTTTCTATATCCGACTTGCTCGATTTCCACAGTAGCGAAGCCGTATTTGTCCACCTTGACACCCTTTGGGAGCCAGACCCAACGACACCGAAACACCGGGATCTTGAAAATGTAGTAGTCGAGCTCCCAAATCTCCTCTATAACCCCATAGAAGCTGCTCTTCTTGTTGCCTGTGTTGTCGTAGGCATCTATACGGACACCACTGTTTTGGTAAGTACTTTTGCTATCCTAAGCTCTCGTGTAAAATGTATATCCATTTATGTCATATCCTTGCCATGTCACGATTGTACCTGATGGCCTTTTTGCCAACCACCTCAACGTAACACTCGTTTCTTCACTGCACATGTGCTCCTTGAACCAATGATTGAACACACGATTGTGCTCTTTTGTTATCCAAACCTCTGATCTTTCACGATTTTCCCTCCGCAGCTTAGCCTTGTGCATGTCCATATACGGGGACACCTCGATCGATCAAGTTGCAAGACTGTGAAATGAGCTTGTTCGAACAGAAAATGATCATAAGAATTTGTGGATTTCTTTCCTATTACTCCTTTCCCAGCTAGCCTCCCCTCATGGCGTGATACAGGCACTCCTACCGGTTCAACCTCGTGCATGTAATCGATGCAGAACTCAATAACCTCCTCAGTTGCATAACCTTCTACAATGGAACCTTCCGGCCGCGATCGATTACGCACATATTTCTTCAGAACACCCATGTACCTTTCGAACGGGTACATCTGATGTAGGAATACTGGGCCACAAATATTTATCTCATTCACAACATGAACAATGAGATGGACCATGATATCGAAAAATGATGGAGGAAAATACATCTCTAGTTGACACAGAGTCTTGACCACATCAGCCTGTAGTTCATAAAGTCCAACGGGATCGATGACCTTCTGTGAAATCGTGTTAAAGAAGAAACACAACCTCATGATTGCCTCTCGAACCTTGTCAGGCAAAACACCTCTAATTGCAATAGGGAGCATTTGTGTCATCATCACATGACAATCATGAGACTTCATGCCAGTTAACTTCAAATCTTTCATCGATACCAGTTTATTGATATTTGCGGTGTAACCGAACGGAACCTTCACACCGTGCAAGCACTTGCAGAGGTCTGTTTTCTCTTTCTTGGACAAAGTGTAGCATGCTGGGGGAAGGTAAAGTCGGCCTTTCCCGGTGTCTTTAGGATGTAGCTCGGCTCTGATCTTCATAGCTTCCAGATCCTGATGGGCCTTCAGTCCATCCTTTGTTTTGCTAGGAATATTCAGTAAAAGGCCAAGCACGCTGTCACATACATTCTTCTCTACATGCATTACGTCGATGCAGTGTCGAACCTCTAAGTCCTTCCAATAGGGCAAGTCCCAAAATATGGATCTCTTCTTCCACGTGGTTTTCTCAGTATGGGACCTCGATGTACCCCTCTTTCCAAGAACAACATTGATATCCTTAACCATATCATATACCTTTTCCCCGGTAAGAGGCCTTGGAGCCGAACCATCCTCTTTGTACCGTCGAATTGTTTTTTCATATTGCGGTACGGGTGATTCCTTCGAAGGAACCGACGGTGACGCATGTAGACTGTTTTCCTCGAGTTATTAATTCACACACTACTAGTTTCATCCAGGCATTGGGGGCAGGCTTTAGCTCCTTTTATAGTACGACCGGACAGGTTACCCAGGGACGGGAAATCATTGATGGTGCAGAACAACAATGCACGTAGAGTGAAATACTCCCGTTTGTACTCATCCCATACCTGTACACCTTCATTCCACAGTAGCACAAGATCTTTCACCAATGGTTGTAGGTATACATCAATATCGTTGCCAGGTTGTCTCGGCCCTTGAATAAGCAGCGACATCATAATGTACTTTCGCTTCATACACAACCAAGGAGGAAGGTTGTAGATACAGAGAGTCACAGGCCAGGTGCTATGAATGCTGCTCATGTTACCAAAAGGATTCATTCCATCCGTACTCAACCCAAACCTTATATTCCTCGGATCATTTCCGAAGTTCTCCCTAAAAAGCCTATCGATGGTTCTCCACTGGGCAGAATCAGCGGGGTGTCTCAGCTTTCCTGTGACGCTACGGAATGGTGTGACATTATTTAATGTGAATGTTAAGGTCAAAAACTTTATGAAATATGGTATTGGAGGTTAAAACCATATGGTAGGAGGTTTAATAGCATTTCCGGGCCATTTTCGGGCCGTTTCCGGGAGTTTGGGCCTTTCCGGGGAGTTTTGGGCCTAGGGGAAAGGGTTGTGGGCTTTGGTGGGATGGAGTATGAGTCCATTTAGGATTAAGAATCCTGTTTGGGCTGTTAAAAAGGGGGCTCCCCTGCTGCCATGCACCCCACCCCCCTCCTATGTGCGCCCCCTTGCCCTCCCTCCTTGCCCTAGCCGCCACCCCCACCTCCCACTCTCCCTTGTGGCTGTGCGCCCCCTCCCTTTGCCCCCTTGCCTCCCCACCTCTCCACCACCTCTCCTCCACCCCTTGCTGCCCTAGGGTAGCCTCCCCACCCCTGCACCTCGAAGATCCATCCGTTGGAGCGAGGAGCGAGGAGCGAGGAGCAAGGAGATCTATTGGGTTTTCGTGCGTCGGGCGAAGGTATGGCCATGGGACTCCTTGAGATTGGGCTAGGTACTGTTATAAGGATGATTATCAAGTTTTTAGATCAATTGGTGGTGCTGGATTTGATTAGATTAGATGGATTCTTGAGTTGGTCACGTTCTCTATTTCGGGCAGCATGAGCAGTCGACCTAGGGTTTGGTTTTTCGCCAATTTAGAGTCGGAATTTGGTCGTACGGATGTTGAAGAAGTTGTAGGTAATTTTAATACCTTTCAGTGGGTATAAAGAACTTTAAATTCCGCTCATCCGTTTGAAAGTTATGGCTGTTTTACCGAGTGTGTTAAAATTTGTGACGTGATTGGAACAGATCTCGGTATTTTGTAGATTAAACAACTTTAGAGTCCGAATCAGTCTTTCCTTATACTTAGAAAAAGTTAGGAAATTTCCTAAGATACGCGAGTATGTACTCGTTTAATTGATTCAGAGTCTTAGAACTCGAGTTATGCCTTTTGGAAGGCTGCTGTCCCGGCGGGACAGAACCTCTGTTTTTGGGTTTTGCGAGTAGTTGGTAATGTCGGGGTAGATGAGGGTTTGCGTACTGTTTTGTGGACATGATTGTGAGTGTGTGGTACTTATGTGCAGGTGGTGTGACCCCGGGAGTGCCTTCTACTTCCCGCAAATCCGTTGCCCGTGGTTGAGGCAAGTGTATTGTAATGGATAGCGATTTGTAGGTTGCTTGTTGAGAATAGATGAAATTGACTATATGATATGATCACTTGCCATGCTTTAATAATTGCCAATGATATGATGAGCATGTTTATTATGTTATGATGCCATGTGTTAATGTACAAATTAAATATGATGTTGGCATAATTGCATACATGGCATGTTACATGGCCCGGGCGGTGAGAAAGTCATAACTAGTCAGGGGATGGTTGGTGAGAAAGTTATGACTATTCCGGAGAGCCAACGAGTAAGTCCTACATCGTGATTCCATTCACCGCGGTGAATGAAAGCGAGGAGTAGGCACCCTCCATCTTCGGGATGGAAGGGGGGAGAGGGTGCACACCGACGGGTGTGTACTCAACCATACCGGTATGAGTTTCCAAGGAGACATGAGCATCGCATTGCATTGCATACATAATGATGATGAAAAGGATATGTGATCATGAATGAGATGGTTTACACGATGTGAGATATTATTGCCATGTAATTGTTCTTGTTGTACCATTGCAATATGCTTGCTGAGTTTTGAACTCACGCTTGTGTTTTCTTGTTGTTTTAGGTACCATGAGACCGACATGCGGGGAAGGGAAATAGTCACACTTCCGCACGTAGCTTCACTCATTTGATTCCACAAGTCATTCAATTAGTTTTTGAGAATAAACTGCGTGTGATGATTATTGCTTTAAGGTTTAGCTTTGTTTTTGAGAGTCTTATTGTTCGTTTGACTCTTGGAGACATTAAATGCTTGAAAATAGACTTATTTTGTCGTTAATCTTTAATTATTGCTGTTTTAGCTGTCTCTCATATTGCCTTATATTGCTTTACTATGTTGCTCCTTCAAATCATGTTAAAACAAAGGAGATGCTGCCGAAATCTCGGTTTTTAGCATGTGCGCCTTTGCTGGAATTTATGTTTAATTGTGGTATTTAGATGTTGTTTAGCTTATGTTTGGTAGCATTCAGGCATATTAAATGCCAGGGTGTTACAGTTGGTATCAGAGCGTGCTGTAGGTCCTTGGAATGTGTATTTTTAGTGTTATGCTATAGGGTAGAACTAAAATGTGATGTGGAATAACTTAGAAACATGGCTTAGGTCTTAACTAAAATTTTGTCATAGGATAGCAACATTAAAACTTGCAAAAGTGGTATAACTAATCTAAAAATTTGACACACAATGGATGCACAGTAGGAAAGGGTATGGGTATCATTTCTTTACGCTTAAATGTTGTATTTAAGCTTTGATGTTGAATGCTTCATTTGATAAAGCATGTTGCTATGTTTATGAGATAAATGATTGAATTGTTCTTGTGGTGGTGATAAAGTGGGTTTGTGGTGCCGAAGGGTTTCGGTCACCTCTTTTTTGTTCATAGTAAGGGTGAGGTTTGACGGTGTGACCGGTTAGCACCATCACCGAAGAACTATTAACCCCTGTAGGAGAAGAGTGCTTACCCTTTCTGTCGTAAATCGAGTAGTTGACTGGAGTCAAATAGAAGAGTTTGGTGGTGGATTCCTTCGTATGCTCTTTACCGTTCTAAGGGTCAGTTTCGGTTGGTTTTCTTGGTTTTAGTTGATTGAAATCAAAAGAAAAGTGTTTGGTCTTGGTTTTTCGCGGATTGTTCCGTATGCGGTATGTGGTCTTGTCTTCCTTGGTTGAAGACGAAGAAGAAGAGTCTAGTGTTGCGCTTCTTTTGGTCGCCCTTCCAGCTTTGATGCTTAGTTTGTTGATTGCTTTATGGGTAGAAGCATTCAATTTATTCCTGTGTTTGTCTTTCTTCAAGGTCAAAAGAGTTATTGCGGCGTTATGCCAGACTTGGTTGTCTGGGCTGAAGTTTTGTGGCTTTGTAGGAGTAAATGGTGTTTGATTTCGTCATTTTACTGGTTTGAAAAATCATCTTTGAAAGTCCTTCTTGTTTCGTGAAAGTTTGGGGTTTGAGATTAAGGTTTTATTTGAAATGGATTACTTGATCGCTTGGTTTCCTTTAAGAAAATTGTCTTTCAACCATTTTCCTTTATAGGAGTCTTTGAGATTGAAACGTGTTTTGGAAAATTCCTTTTGCATGACCAAGTTTGGGTTTGTCTCATTGCAATTTTGAGAGTCAAGTTTCCTTATGAATTTGGGATAAGTTTTAAAACTAAAATGCTGCAAACAAAGTAAGTAGTCTTTTGACTGAAATCGTTTGTTCCTAGTAAGAATTGTTGTTTAGCATGTTATGTAGCATGTACCAATGTGGTTTATGGGATGACGTATTGTTAAGTTAATTTGTGAGTTTAAACAATTCAATGCGGTTGTTATCTCTAGCTTGAGAATAAATAGACTACTAGTGTTGTAGTTTACTCTTAGCGAGAATGATTGAATGTGTTAATGTATATGCTTAGAATCTGTTGCTTTGCTTTAAAAGTGTTTATGACCCCCGATTATGTTTAAAGTTTTAAACCCTGTTGCATAGTTAGAACATTAAGATGTTGTAGACTGCTGTTATTGTTAAAGAAACTTTGCTGGTTGTTTAAAGATGTTCTAATCTAATGGGTTAATAGAGAAATTTAATTGTGTTGACTAGTGACTTTAATTTGGAAGTTGATTAGAGTTGCTATTTACGTTGTTGCAAACTACTAGTATATTTTGGAAGTATGCAGTTGTGTCTCTACAATGCTAGTATTGATATGAATTGAGAAGACATAAGACTAATTGTTAATGATGTTGTTAAGGGCAGCAGTGTTAATGCTAGTATTCAATCTATTTTAAATAGTTGGAGTATGTTGTGTGGTGGTAATTTTGTTATCACCTTTGTATAGGATAGCTAAAAGTAATGTTGTTGGTTGATGAACATGCCCATTTGTTGTTATTGATGACTAAGTAGTGGTGGTAACTGTTTAGATTACTCGCTGGAAAACCATGGTTAAATAGAGGAAAATTTTAACATGTTGCGATGGAATGAGCTTTGGATAATTAACATGATGAATGGTTTTATCCTTAATGAAAGTATAACTTAGAGTCTCACTAGCGAATTCTTCCCTGTGGAGATAATATTTACATGTTGAAGTCGTTTGTTAACTGAATAAGTTTCGATTGTCGAGACATTGACATATAGGTGGTATGAAATTTATAGGTTGATCATGCTGAAAGATTTGTTGAAGTACTATATTTCAAATGTAGAATAAGATGTATTATGATATGATGATCCGTGGGGATCATGTCGATGTAGTCTTGGTTGGGTGTCTTTTTTTATAAGCACCATAAATTTTAATTAAAAGTGTTGGAAATGGTAACTAGAGAAAGAATTTGTTACATCAATTTTGTTAAAACCGGTTGGACTTTCTCAATGAGTAAGTAGTGAATTTCGAAGTCTTTAATGGAAAGCGTAGTGGAACATTAGAGATGATTGTATTTATGCTGAGCTTGTGTTTAAAAGCTTTTGGACTGGTTTGGTTGTTTGCCATTTTGGTTGAAGGGTTTTCGGTCAAGGTGTTCCATATGTTGTGTTTCGTAGTTTCCTAAAACTCAGAGAAATTGTTGCCAATCTTTGGTTTTGGCTATTTTGTTTAATTTGTGCTATGTGTATGGTTTTACACCCAAAAGTCTTTGAGTGGATCACAGGCTCGCTTCAAGGTCAAGACTGAAATCATCTTTGGAGTAAATTTTAAAGGAAGCAGAAGGTCTTAGTGGGTTGTGTTGAAGACTCATGAGATTTAAATTGTAACTCTTTTTGACTGGAGATGGATTTATTTGCATAATGTGTGTGATGTTTGCGAGTGCTTCAAAAAGGTGGATTTTATGAATGTTTTATAAAGTGATTTTGTTAGTGAGGTGTTCCATTGTTGAAATGAGTTTCCCCCTCCTTGAGAAAAATTTGTGACGGTTGTGGGAGCAGATGCTCGACTTGAAAATTTTGATGCTCTCTTCCAAAATGTTGGATTTGGATGAAATGCAATGTTTTGCAAGTTCAGTTTTCAATTGATGTGGGATGTGATGCGACGTGGTGTTTTACTGTCAACTATGCTGCCGTCATAGTCCAAATGAATTTCCGCAACCTTCGATGTTAATTGTGTTTCCATTATTTGATGCCGAGGAAGAAGTCGTCTTGTGAATGACTATTCGGTAGTGTTGTTACTTGATGAAGGAATGGTGAAAAGTAAACATGACATCGTTTTTTTAGATGTTAAATGATAAAAGAGTCGTTGAGCCAGGTCGGTGAGAAAGTCATATATGGAGATATGACTAATCCGGAGTGCTCTTGAAGAATGTGCATTCATGTCATGAAACGAGATTTCCCTTGCTTTCTAGTATGAAAAGAAAATAATGAATAATTTCTGGTGTTGGTTGTGGTGAATGGATTTGTGTTTCCTTTGCGTTTTGGCTTAGGAAATTAAAATGAATACTATCTGGTTGTTGTCGAATCCTTTCCAAAGTGGTTTTAGCGCTTTGGGGTTTGAGTTGTTGGATGAGGGTCACTTGGGTTCATATTTATGATTGTGCTCTTTATCGTGGTCCTTTGAGTAGAAGGTTGTGTATGAATGCAAACCTTCATGGAGGATTGTGTCGTTGAGGTGTTCCTCGGTAGGGTTGATTAAATTATTAGTGGACCATTTGGTGGTTGCTAGTAATCACTTTTCCTTTTGAAGTGTATTGGATCTTTTTGTCGTTGGGCAATGAGCGAGTTATGTCAACCGCAGAGGAACGTTCGGTCGTTTCTGTTACGTGAGTCTTACGGATCCTGGATATAAAGTAGGTTGTTCATTCTGGTGGTTATCTTAGAGCGTTGTGTCTCTCCTGTTTCGCGTCGTCTTGAGTACAAGGAACCACAGAAGGGAGGTTGGTACCGTGTTTTTCTGGAGAATAGCATTAGTTAAACGGATCGGGCACTTCAGTGCCAAGGAATGCTTAGAACGAGGAGTATGAGACCGTTTTCTTTTGTGGGCTGTTTGAGGATTTATCTTATCGCTTGGGGTCGTGCTGACACCGTGTGTGAGTACTTTGTGTTTCAATGTTGAGTAAAGATCTCGCAAGTTTTGATTGTGAGTTATCTTTAGAGCTGTCAATCTTTGATCCTTAGCTCCTTGCCTCAGAGTTCTGGCTGGTGCAAATCGTAGGGGCTTCTAAGCGGGTTCTGAGGCGTGAACCATAACTCCCTTTGATTTGGTGGTTTGCGAAGTGGCGTGTCTCGGATTCGGGGTCAAATCCTGTTGAAGGGGGGAAGAATGTGACACTACGGAATGGTGTGACATTATTTAATGTGAATGTTAAGGTCAAAAACTTTATGAAATATGGTATTGGAGGTTAAAACCATATGGTAAGAGGTTTAATAGCGTTTTCGGGCCGTTTCCGGGAGTTTGGGCCTTTCCGGGGAGTTTTGGGCCTAGGGGAAAGGGTTGTAGGCTTTGGTGGGATGGAGTATGAGTCCATTTAGGATTAGAAATCCTGTTTGGGCTGTTAAAAAGGTGGCTCCCCCTGCTGCCATGCGCCCCACCCCCTCCTATGTGCGCCCCCTTCCCCTCCCTCCTTGCCCTAGCCGCCACCCCCCACCCCCCCTCTCCCTTGTGGCCGTGCGCCCCCTCCCTTTGCCCCCTTGCCTCCCCACCTCTCCACCACCTCTCCTCCACCCCTTGCTTCCCTAGGGTAGCCTCCCCACCCCTGCACCTCGAAGATCCATCCGTTGGAGCGAGGAGCGAGGAGCGAGGAGCGAGGAGCGAGGAGATCTATTGGGTTTTCGTGCGTCGGGCGAAGGTATGGCCATGGGACTCCTTGGGGTTGGGCTAGGTACTATTATAAGGATGATTATTAAGTTGTTAGATCAATTTGTGGTGCTGGATTTGATTAGATTAGATGGATTCTTGAGTTGGTCACGTTCTCTGTTTCGGGCAGCATGAGCAGTCGACCTAGGGTTTGATTTTTCGCCAATTTAGAGTCGGAATTTGGTCGTACAGTTGTTGAAGAAGTTGTAGGTAATTTCAATACCTTTCAGTGGGTATAAAGAACTTTAAATTCCGCTTAGCCGTTTGAAAGTTATGGCTGTTTTACCGAGCGTGTTAAAATCTGTGACGTGATTGGAACAGATCTTGGTATTTTGTAGATTAAACAACTTTAGAGTCCGAATCAGTCTTTCCTTATACTTAGAAAAAGTTAGGAAATTTCCTAAGCTACGCGAGGATGTACTCGTTTAATTAATTCAGAGTCTTAGAACTCAAGTTATGCCTTTTGTAAGGCTGCTGTCCCGGCGGGACAGAACCTCCGTTTTTGGGTTTTGCGAGTAGTTGGCAATGTCGGGGTAGATGAGGGTTTGCGTACTGTTTTGTGGACATGATTGTGAGTGTGTGGTACTTATGTGCAGGTGGTGTGACCCCGGGAGTGCCTTCTACTTCCCGCAAATCCGTTGCCCGTGGTTGAGGCAAGTGTATTGTAATGGATAGCGATTTGTAGGTTGCTTATTGAGAATAGATGAAATTGACTATATGATATGATCACTTGCCATGCTTTAATAATTGCCAATGATATGATGAGCATGTTTATTATGTTATGATGCCATGTGTTAATGTACAAATTAAATATGATGTTGGCATAATTGCATACATGGCATGTTACATGGCCCAGGCGGTGAGAAAGTCATAACTAGTCCGGGGAAGGTCAGTGAGAAAGTTATGACTATTCCGGAGAGCCAATGAGTAAGTTCTACATCGTGATTCCATTCACCGCGGTGAACGGAAGCGAGGAGTAGGCACCCTCCATCTTCGGGGTGGAAGGGGGGAGAGGGTGCACACCGACGGGTGTGTACTCAACCATACCGGTATGAGTTTCCAAGGAGACATGAGCATCGCATTGCATTGCATACATAATGATGATGAAAAGGATATGTGATTATGAATGAGATGGTTTACACGATGTGAGATATTATTGCCATGTAATTGTTCTTGTTGTACCATTGCAATATGCTTGCTGAGTTTTGAACTCACGCTTGTGTTTTCTTGTTGTTTTAGGTACCATGAGACCGACATGCGGGGAAGGAAAATAGTCACACTTCCGCACGTAGCTTCACTCATTTGATTCCACAAGTCATTCAATTAGTTTTTGAGAATAAACTGTGTGTGATGATTATTGCTTTAAGGTTTAGCTTTGCTTTTGAGAGTCTTATTGTTCGTTTGACTCTTGGAGACATTAAATGCTTGAAAGTAGACTTATTTTGTCGTTAAGTCTTTAATTATTGCTGTTTTTGCTATCTCTCATATGAGAGGAGCCGCCCAGATCGTCCTCGAGTTATTGGATGAACAGTTGCTCCCGCCGGATTTGGATCCTAGCCACGCATCACCGGAGGTGATCCCGAAGCTAATACCCAAGCCCAATCGAGACAACTCTACAAACATCCAAACGAATCGACAACAACCCCGGTATTCCCCCGGTATGCGATCCGAAACTCGCCCAGGATCCCCACATACCGGTTCCCAATGCCATATCAACATTCAATTCGCAGAAAGGGGCATCGAGCCCCCAAGCTCACTACCAGAGACGCAAAAACATGGAAGCAAACGAACACACCACACGGCACAAAGAGGCCAAAAACAACAACCAACAAAAACGACTGCTTAAAAGCGGCATTTATTTCCATTGCAGAAATAAAAGTGTGATTATATAACAAAAGTATTACCAACTATCCTACACAACAAAAGCAAAACACCCCGGGAGTGTCATGCCCTAACACTTCCGGGCGCACACGCGATAATCGCGGCCTCTACTCGGTGCCCCGCCTCGGTCACCGATAGGCGATAGGGGCAAAACTCACACCCATTGGATCCTCACCTGCAAAACCACGAAAGCACAAGCCTGAGTACAAAAGGTACTCGCAAGTCTTACCCGTGGTCCATATATGACCGACTCCAAAGATTATGCATTTGGATGTAGCAAGGAATAAGCTGAAAGTAGAACAGTTGCGAAATGCTTAACATTTGTTGTTTAGTTACTTAAACTACTCAATTCTCAATTTTTGTGCGGTTGTTAATGCACCTACCACTAGGTGAAGTTAACAATTAACAAACCACATCAATTAACCACATTCATTTCGAGCTCAAGCCCAACGGCGAACTTCAATTCAAGTTATTTACTACGTGTAACAGCAGTGACCAAGCGTGCTCATATCCGAGAGCGCGGCAATTCGAATCGCTTAATTAACCCTGCAGGGAAGCATTGATCACACGACATGTGCCACGAAGGAAACTCATGTCAACCCCCTCCCATCCATACTTACTCGCCGAAGTACCCTCATGGGTCCAAAACCTAGCACCCTCTCGAGTAGCCCAAGCCCGGCTTGGCCACTCGAGCCGACCTAGGCCTCGCCCTCATCATCACACCCAACCGCATGAGGTCGTAGTCCTTCGAGTAAGCATGCGATAAAAGCAGGGCTTACCCTACCATAATCGTGCATGTGACCAACCGGTTGGTGCCCGACCATGGTGCCAAATCGGATCGGTCCTTAGCTGACTCAGGCGGGACTACCACATTTGGGTCTCCTTACCCAAATGTCCCAATTCTCCCGCCCGGTCTCCAATTATACCTTTTTCCACAACATAACCATAAACAAACAGTTCCAGAGACTTGAATGTGTAAACCACAAGCAGTGGAACCATCCACTACTTGGCCCGAACCCGACTCCTAAGCATACTAAGCACGACACAATTAATACCCATAATCTAGCTCCAAGGGAGGTGTCTTCAAGTAACAATGAAAAGGGTACATGTAGCAAATAGGATCTAGCCTATCCCACACCTCAACTCCTAATGCAACACTTAACATCCAATAAGCAGTAAATTCACAAAAATAGATTTCACATAAGGTTCAAGATGCATAGGTGCTTGCCTTGTTCTTCCGCTATGACCGACAAAGAACTTGCCCCTCGGCAACTCCCTCAACCACGGCGGTATCACGCTCCGCGGTTTCGTTTTCTACACGAATCATATGCAACAATAAGATGCATGCAATGCAATGAAAACAACTAGAATGAAAACCCCCGACGAAACGACGCAATCGAACCAACGAACGTAACCGGACAGACCAGGTGAACTCGGACAGTCCAGGTATTTCATCCGGACAGTCCGGCTAACCCGGATACTCCGGATCGGGTGTCCTGACACTCCGGATTGCCCAGACTAGGAAGACGGCGAGAAAGTGGTGGTTTTCCCCAAGTATTACGGCACCGCGAGGACCCGATCTACGACTTATTTACAACTTGCAAGCCGGGAGAAGTCCCGAGCTAGCTCAACCCACCAAGAAACGACGACATTTCACTAACCCAACCAAAACTAACTCCAAGCCAAACAATGGCTTTTGCTACTACCCGATCTCTAACCTAAGCACCCTACATTCCCAAATCCAACCCCAAGAATCACCACACCTCAAAACCCTAGAACTCCAAGGTTCATTCCCAAACTCTCGAATCCAACCCTAAGTTCCAAACCCACCAAGGACGGCCTTAGAACCCAAGGAACCCATGAATCAACCCCCAAGAGAAAGACCTACCTCCAATGGAAGATGGAGGAGAAGCAACGCCGGGTGGAGGAAGGAGAACACCGGCGTGAGGAGGAGTTCCCCGGGAAGGAGGAGCCGTCGGGAAGGTCAGCGGCCGGTGGGGGCTCGCCGGAGTGGAGCTAGCGTGGAGGAGGAAGGTACACACTGGCGGGGAACCAAGGTGGGGAAAAGGAAATGAGGTGGGGAAGTCAAGAAACGGGACTTTTATTTCAACCCACGCACAATCTGGACTCTCCGGATGCTCAACCCGGAGACTCCGGGTTGGGGTCTTCGGTAGAATCAACCCGGACACTCCGGACATCTAGTCCGGACACTCCGGGTTGGGGTGTTCGGTCAGCCCAATCCGGATACTCCGGACATTTCGTCCGGACATTCCGGGTTGTATCCGGACATTCCGGATGCTGATCCGGATACTCCGGATGTCCCAGAACTTTTGGAACTTGGGGCCTTGACATCATATTGCCTTATATTGCTTTACTGTGTTGCTCCTTCAAATCATGTTAAAACAAAGGAGATGCTGCCGAAATCTCGGTTTTTAGCATGTGCGCCTTTGCTGGAATTTATGTTTAATTGTGGTATTTAGATGTTGTTTAGCTTATGTTTGGTAGCATTCAAACATATTAAATGCCGGGGTGTTACATTTCCATCCCTCTTTCGCTCTTCTGAGTGCCATCGCATCAGCTTGGCATGCTTTTTATTTGCAAATAAACGCTTTAGACGAGGTATTACTGGCAAATACCACACCACTTTAGCGGGAGCTCCATTCTTCACCTCTATGCCCTCGCTGTCCTCGCCCTTACGCTTGTATCGCGATGCTTTACACACCGGACATACATGCGTGTCTGCGTAGTCTTTGCGATGGAGTATACAGTCGTTTGGACACGCGTGTATTCTTTCTACCTCCAATCCCAAGGGACATACAACCTTCTTGGCAAAATACGTGGTCTTAGGCAACAGGTTACCCTCTGGAAGCATGTCCGCTAAGAGACGTAGCAACGCTGTGAAACTCTTGTCGGACCAACCATTGCTAGCTTTCAATTTCAGTAGTGAAAGCACGGTGTGCAACTTTGTGTATTCCTCCTTGCAACCCAGGAACAATGGTTTCTCCGAGTCCTCCATCAAACCCTTGAACTGATTAAACTCTCTCTGACTACTGTAGTTTCCTTCTGCATCGCGCAACATTTGAGCCAGATTATTGTCATCATCAACGACCAACCTATCCTCATCGGATCCAAACCCGATGTCAGCTGCCATATTGTCGGCTCCGTCGTCGTCGACATTATCACATTGAAGTATGATCTCCACTTCACCATTGTAACACCCCAAAATTTTGCTTTTCTTAAATTCATGTGTGATTTGGCACTTTGGTGAATTTTTGGAATTTTCTGGAATTTATTTGGAATTTATTTGAATTTATTCCATTTTGAAATAATTAAAGAATTTAATTTTGCAAATAAAATTTTGTTGGAAATATTTTATTTGAGTCCCAAATACCCTAAAATATTTTCCGTAATTTTCTGGAATTTTTCTCGAGTATTTTGCTATTTTTAATGAATTAAATGAATTATTGGGAATTATTTTAAATATTAAATCATTTGGAAAATCAACTCGGTCGAAATCGTTTCATCCGATCGAAGTGGAACCCGAAGTCGGACTCGAGTCCGACCCGAGCCGCTTGACTCGACCAAACCAGCTTCCAACCCTAAGCGATCCCGACCGCTGGATCGGGATCCAACGGCCGAGATCCGCCGTCTGCACGGTTCGAGCCAGCGTCGACTCGGACACAATCGCGCTTCGCGCGATCGTGGCCGTTGATCGCGACACGTGGGCGGCTCCCGGTCGCCGTCTCGCCCGACTCGAGCCGGAGAGCTCCGCCGTGACCAGCGGGACACGGCTAGGGGTTCCGATTTGCGCGCACGCCGAGGCCGTATTTAAAGCCGGACCGGCCCCGAGGTTGACCTCTCCTATGCGCCCGCTTGCCCCAGCTAATAGAGCTCAAGCCGCCGCCAAGCCGTGCCGATTGTTCGCCAGTAGTAGGGAAGTCCCCGCCGCGGTTTTTCGCCGATCCCGCCGCCAGCCGCTCTCCGAAGCACCGAGCCCAGACCGAGATCCCCATATCGCGTCGGCGCTGGGAGTGCCAATCTTCACGCCGAGCTACACGGACACGCCCCGTGTGGGAGGTCGCCGTCGCCTCCGGTGCTCAAGCCTCGCCGCCATCACCGAATTCGCTGGCAATCTCCGCCGTCCGATCCGGATCCGACCGCTGAGGTTCGCCCACGTATTTCCTTTACTGTTCAACCCTAGATCCGTTAGCAGCCGTTAGATCTAGATCGAACGGTCCGAATCAACCGTGTAGTCTTGAACGTGAGGTCTAGATCCAATCTGGGCCGTTGATTTTCAAATCAACGGACGAGATTGTGCCACGTGTACTTAAGCTACGCCACGCGCGCGGGATCGCGTGTCTCTGACACGTGGGGCCCGCGTGTCAGCGGGACAACCGAACCGCACCATGGCGTCACCGCTGACGTCACGGTGGGGCCCGCATGTCAGCGAGTAGACCGCAAGGGTTAATTGCGTGCGTGACACTGACGGTGGGGCCCACATGTCAGTCTCATGTGAGCCGTGGACCGGGTCCACGGTAGACCCGAGCCGAGCGTGGACCGAGTCCATGGACCGGCTGACGTCAGCCAACCAATCAGAGGCTGCCACGTGTCCATGCTGACGCAATAATTAATTTCCGAAAAAGAAAATGATTTATTAATTCGAATTAATGATTTCAGATTTTGTTTCAAACTTCAAACGCTTATAACTTTTGCGTTTCAACTCCGATTTGAGTGATTCAAATTTCTAAATTTGTATAAAAATGAGATCTACCTAAATATGAATTTTATTTAATTTTTGGACTAAAGTTTTTCTCTGCAAAATTATTTAATTGATTATTTAAACTTTAAATAATCATAACTTTTAACGTCTTAACTCCAAATTTGACGATTCCAGTTTCTAAAAATTCATAAAATTATGTTCTCTCTGTTTATGGATTTTATTTGGGTGTTTGGACACTTTTTGCCTATTGTTTATTTGTGTATTTGCTATTTGCACGCTTTACGAGTAGACGTTGAAGTGCCGGAAGGATTCGAAGGAGAAGTATTAACTCAGGATCCAACTCAAGACCAAGAATAAGTACTTTTTGAAGGCAAGTTGTGCTTTGACCATGTTGATCCTATTTCGAAATCTATTTTGATTTAAACTATTGCATGCTAGTTCAATTAGAAAAATACTTTGTTTAAACATGGGGGTTAGATAAGTACCAATTTCTTTGTATGACACCTTGATTATTTAAGTATGTGCCATGACCCTTGTCACCCTAGTTGTGGATTACTAGTTGGACATTATTAAATTGCCAACATGGGTTTAGACCGTTGTAGTATCTTTGCTTAGACACCTTTCGTGCTCATGACATGATTTTTGGATGATCAAATGTTAATATTGACTTAATGATATATTGAACCTGTTTTGGAAAAGTATCATGTGATGTTGATGGCACGTGGTGCATGGTAATCAAGCGGGGTTTGATAAACAGTTTTCGGCCGGCATGTGGCAAGAGTAATCAAGTGGGCCGATTGTGGCGTTGGGAATGTTGATTTGGTTCTTGGGTAGTCTTGCCCTGGTCACCCTAAGGACTTAACCTTGCAAGCCTTTGAATCGGGTCTAACGTGCAACCACATGTCCTGTAATGGGACGGACCTAGTTGACTAAGTTGCTAATAACGCACTGTGGGACCTCAGGAGGTCAACTACACCCTTTGTGTAAGTTGTACGGGGAGCGTCTGAGGGCCGAGGCCAGTACCCATCTAACGGTTGATTGGCCTAGACTTCGCCTTAGCTAAGGGAAGGGTTAGTGCGCAATAACCTGGGAGGACCACTTGTATTGTTAGAGGTTTCCAAAGACTTTGTTACTGAACTCGCCTTTGTGGTGTTTGACTGTATCTTGTGGGTAAAGTGCATAACCTCTGCAGAGTTTAGAATCTATTCGAATAGCCGTGTCCGCGGTATTGGACATCGCTCGGGAATTACAGTCAAGGGTTAGATTTTCCTAAAAATAGCTTTGGTTTGAAAAGTTGGGTTGGACTAATAATGAAGTTGATGGAAATGTGGATTAGGATGGGAAAGATGTTTATTAAATTCCTTGAAAAGTTATTTATACTTTACTTGTTTCTACTGCTTTCGAATCTACTTATATTACTTTTCAAATGCTGTTTACTGCGAATATACCTTGAGCTATTCCTTTGTACCAAGCCATGCATATAGTATATTACCTTGCATTCTGTGCATGACTTGCTGTAACACCCCAAAATTTTACTTGTCCTAAATTCATGTGTGATTTGGCACTTTGGTGAATTTTTGGAATTTTCTGGAATTTATTTGGATTTATTTGGAATTTATTTGAATTTATTCCATTTTGAAATAATTAAAGAATTTAATTTTGCAAATAAAATTTTGTGGAAATATTTTATTTGAGTCCAAAATGATCCAAAGTATTTTCCAGAATTTTTCTGGAATTTTTCTGAGTCATTTGCTATTTTTAATGAATTAAATGAATTACTAGGAATTATTTTAAATATTAAATCGCTGGAAAATCAAACTCGGGTCAAGTATCGTTCATCCGACCGAAGTCGGAACCAGTCGGACTCGAGTCCGACCGAGCCACGCCGACTCGACCAAACCCACTCCTAAACCTAACCAATCCCAACCGTTGGATCAAGATCCAACTACCGAGATCCGCCCGTCACGGCTGAGCCGTATCCGCCCGGATCCGATCGCGCCCGTGCGATCGTGGCGTTGATCGCGCCACGTGGGCCGGTGAAGTCGTCGTCTTCGCCGAGACCGAGCCGGACTCCGCCGCCCGAGCTTGCGCCGCGGATCGACTAGGGCTCCGCCGAGCACGCCTCGGCTATTTAATGCCCGGATCGCACCGAGTATCGCCGTGACCTTGCGCTACTTTTTGCCCTAGCTTGCTAAGCCCTAGCAGCCGCCGCTTGCTCGGGATTGCTCGCCGTAGTAGCTAGGGTATCGTGGTGGTTTTTTCACCTTCCGCCGCCATCCGCCGCCGCGAGGAGAAGGAGGTCGAACCGATCCTCGAGCCAAGGCGACTCGAGCGTGACCAAGACGTCGCCGGAGGAGCCCGTAGCGCCCGTCGGGCTCGTCATCGTTCCGCCTCCGGTGCCCAAGCTTCGCCCGTGCCATCGCCGGACTCGCGAAGCTCTGTGGACCGCCGAGATCCAGATCGGACGGTTGAGGTGAGTTCACGTGTTCCAAACCCGACAGATGCGGACCGTTGGATCAAGATCCAGCGGTTCACAATCGCCACGCGCCGTGAGCACATTATTATAGGATTAGATCTGGACCGTCCGATCTAAATCGAACGCCCACGATCAACGAGTAGTTTCAACGTGTTAAACCCTGGATCTAATCCGCGCCGCTGATTTTCAAACCAACGGCCGAGATTGCGCCACGTGTTGGGAAGGTGGACCGACGCGGTCGGCGTCGACGCTGCGTGTGAGCGGCGTGTCCCTCGACACGCTGGGCCCCGCATGTCGAAGGGCCCACACGTCGGCCGCGTTGGCGTGAGACCCCGCGACCGACAGTGGGTCCCACCTCGCCACCTACCCGAAGCCGTGGGACCGGTCCACCGTGGACCAAACCGCCGCCGTGAGCCGAGCCCATGAGCCACTGGCGCCAGCAGGCCAATCAGAGGCTGCCACGTGTCCATGCTGACGCAATAATTAAATTCCGAAAAAGAAAATGATTTATTAATTCGAAATATTGATTCAAATTTAGATTCAAACTTCAAACGCTTATAACTTTTACGTTTCAACTCCGATTTGAGTGATTCAAATTTCTAAATTTGTATAAAATTGAGATCTACCTAAATATGAATTTTATTTAATTTTTGGACTAAAGTTTTTCTCTGTAAAATTATTTAATTGATTATTTAAACTTTAATAAATCATAACTTTATGCGTTTTAACTCCAAATTTGATTTATTCCAGTTTCTAAAAATCCAGAAAATTATGTTCTCTCTGTTTATGGATTTTATTTGGAGTTTTGGGATGTTTTTGCCTATTGTTTATTTGTGTATTTGCTATTTGCACGCTTTACGAGTGAGACGTTGAAGTGCCTGAGGGATTCAAGGGAAGTATTGACTCAGATCCAACTCAAGACCAAGAGCAAGTACTTTTGAAGGCAAGTTGTGCTTTGACCATGTTGATCCTATTTCAAATCTATTTTGATTTAAATTATTGCATGCTAGTTCAATTAAAAAATACTTTGTTTAAACATGGGGGTTAGATAAATACCAATTTGTCAGATGACACCTTGATTATCTAAGTATGTGCCATGATCCCTTGTCACCCTAGTTGTGGTTTACTAGTTGGACATTATTAAATTGCCAACATGGGTTTAGACCGTTGTAGTATCGCTTAGACTCACTTACGTGCTCATAACATGATTTTGGACAATCAAATGTTAATATTGACTTAATGATATCTTGAACCTGTTTTGGAAAAGTATCATGTGATGTTGATGGCGCGTGGTGCATGGTAATCAATCGGGTTTGATAAATGCATTTCGACCGGGCATGTGGCAAGAGTAATCAGTGGGCCATTGTGGCATTGGGAGTGTTGATTTGGTTTTTCGGTAGTCTTGCCCTGGTCACTCTAAGGACTTAACCTTGCAAGCCTTTGAACTGGGTCATACTTGCAACCACATGGTCGGAATGGGACGGCCCTAGTTGACTAAGTCGCTAAGGACTCACTTGTGGAGCCTCGAGTGTCGATTACACCGTTTGTGTGATTGTGCGGGGAGCGTATCGTGGCTGTGGCCAGATACCCATCTAACGGTGTGTTGGTCCCATACTTCGCCTTGGCGATGGGCCGGGATGGTGTAGAGCACGAACCGGAGAGGACCACTGTGTTGTTTAAAGCTTAGAAAGGCTTTGTTACTGAACTCGCCTTTGTGGTGTTTGACTGTATCTTGTGGGTAAAGTGCATAACCTCTGCAGAGTGTAGAATCTATTTGAATAGCCGAGTCCACGCAGTCTTTGGACAATGCTCGAATTACGATCAAGGGTTAGACTTTCTGAAAATAACTTGGATTTGAAAGGTTGGGTTGGTTTAGTAATGAAGTTGATGGAAATGTGGTTTAGGATGGGGAAAATGTTTATTAAATTTCTTGAGAAGTTATTTATGCTTTACTTATTTCTACTGCTTTCGAATCTACTTTTATTACTTGTCAAAAGTCACATCGCAAATATACCTTGAGCTATTCCTTTGTACCAAGCCATGCATATAGTATATTAGCTTGCATTCTGTGCATGACTTGCTGAGTACCAAGTACTCACCCTTGCCTCAACACAATACCAGTTGAAGAGGAGACTACGCCAGTTTCGGAGGAGGAGTTCCAAGAGGACCCGTCTACTTAGGGATGCGAGCCCAGTCAGTTGCCTGTGGTATACTGGATGGCGCCACGAAGTTATTTGATTTTCCGCTGCTGTTATTTCTCTTTTAATAAGTTTCGCCTTGCAAGGCATATATTTGTAACTTGGCCATAAGGTCAAGTAACCTTTGGTTATTTAATAAAGTACTTATTTGGTATCGAGTGGTATGATTGTGATATTTACCAATGTTAAGACTGTGTGCACTAGCGCGTTCCTGGACTAGTGCTGAATACACAGAGGGTCCGGATTTGCAAATTCGGGGTCCCGACAGAGGTGGTATCAGAGCCATACTTGACTGTAGGCTCAACCCTAGCTAGAATGGTCGTAGTGAGGATAAAACCTATTTTCTAAAGCTAAAAATTTGTGAAGACAAGAAATGACATCTCGACTTATCCCCTTCTCTCTTTTCTTGTCTCTTGCTGAAATTTTCCCTTACCTTGTCACAATTTAAAAATTCCGAGTTCTTACGTAAAGCACTCTTGTGACAGATGGAGGAAGAGTTCAACTACGTTGATCTAGGAGTTGGTCACGCCATGAACTTTGGCATATGCTTCAGACTCTCGGAGATTTTGAGAAGCCCCAATACCAAGTGGAAGTGATCAGACAAGCGGGATTGATCAAGGCTTGTGACGTGAGGATTGAGGTACCTGCTAGGAAAAAGGGCCCAGGCAATCGCCCGATACACTGCACCGCCAGGAGATCTACAATGCAGATGGGTATCCAAGAAGTATCACGACGAGCAATGCGGCACATTACCCGTATCTACGCCAGAGAATTGGAGAGCACGGTGTTCCGTTATCATCCGCGCAGCGATAACCTTCTTGACCCGAAGGAGATTCAGGATGAGGATGCCACGGTTACACAGTTGGCACGATTTGTCGTCGCCCAGGAGGATGTACTAGATAATACAAGCAAGGAGCTACAGAAGGCCCGCAAGGAGATCACGACGGAGAAGAACAGATGGCGGGAAGCTCAAGAGCATGTGGCACACCTTCTACGAAGGATTGACGAGTTGGAGATGACTTTGTACGGACGCACTCCAGAGCCGATGCTCGAGCTACACGAGCCCGATCCAGAGGAGTCGGATCTCGATGAGGACACCGCCTCTTCGACTACCATAGAGGACACGATTCTTTGGACATGGCAATCAAGTTTCGCGCCTATGCCGCGACATCCGCACTCAGCCGTGGAGGTTTTCTCGATGAGTGATCATAGGTTCTATAGTGAGACTCCTTCGCCGAGTCGAGTCATAGAATAAAGAGTCACCCTTTAGGCGTTAGACTTGAGAGTTAGTTCGATTTGGATTTGCTTTGTTTCTTTGAGTGTGCATTATGTGTTGCATGGCCCTTAGGCATTGTAAGCACCATACCAAGTTATTAAATAATAAAGTTGGACCTTAAGTTACACCTTTCGCCCGCATAAGTTCCATACTACTTGTCTATTCTTGTTTCCCTCTCATCTCTAAACCTAGAGCAAATCGACAGATGGTGAACACCCGTGGAAACTTTGGAAGCAATGGGAGTGGTTCGCCCAGAAAACCCCAATGATGGAGCACCAAAGACCGCCAGCTGATATGCAGAATTTTGGAGCATTTCTTGCTGCTCAGACTCGATTGATGCATGCTATGATGCAACAAATGCAGCACGCCACGTCCTTTGCTCAGGCCACTTTGCTAATCAAGTTAATCAGGGACCACGCCAGAATACAAGACTATCAGAGTTCATGAGAACTCACCCACCCACTTTCTCTGGGAATGCCAATCCATTGGAGGCCGATGATTGGTTAAGATCAATCGAGAGGAAGCTACACATAGCTCAATGCATAGGAAATGAGAAGGTACTCTACGCTTCTCATCAGTTGGAAGGAACAGCCGCCGAATGGTGGGAGAACTTCTGTGCCACGCAAGAGAACCCTCAAGATATCACTTGGGAAGAGTTCACAGCTGCATTCCGACAGTATCATGTGCCTGAAGGAATCATGGACCTTAAGAAGGAGGAGTTCAGAGCAGGCGAGGTAATCGGCCCGGTGGCCGACTACCTGAACAAGTTCACACAGCTAGCACGCTACGCACCTGAGGATGTAGCGACAGATAAATCCAGACAGTCTCGTTTTATGAAGGGACTTAACTCAGGATTGCAAGTAGGGTTGATCACCCACACCTTTCCAGATTTCCAAGAATTGGTGAATAAGGCGCTTATTCTTGAGGACAAGCGCAAGGAACTGGATGAGAACAGGAAGCGCAGGATGCAACAGCAAGGATCACGTCAGGGAACGCAACAGCGCTTGAGAGTTGCACCAAATCAATTCTTCAGATTCCAACCACGAGAATGCAACAAGGACACCATCCCGGCACCAAGACACCGCCAATCGAACTACGGACCCAGCCCCGCTAGAAACACTACTCCAGGCGATCGGCAAAGAAGGAACAGTGAGACGCTCACATAATCAACGAGCCAGGACACTTTGCCAACAGCTTGTCCAAAGAAGACAGCGAGAGCGACCCGATCTGCTTCAACCTAGGAACCACCCAGCTAGGGCGCCCGGCACGAGAGCCACACCCCAGGCCGTGGTGAGAGGCCGAGTCAACCATGTCACCGCAGATGCACTGCAGAATGCTACTGACGTCGTCTTTGGGTAAGTTACTTGTTAACTCAAGACTGCAGCAGCTTTGTTTGACTCGAGCTTCGCGTCGTTTGTTTCGCAAGGCTTTGCTACTAGAAATGATTTAAGGATTGCAAGACTTAAGTGCATGCTTTTAGTTCAAACCCACAGTTCAACTCCGAGCGAAAGTAGGATGTTCCGGTGAGAATACTAATAGGAGGAATAGAGTTCCTAGCAAACCTTATAATTTTGGAGACCCGGACCTTAGATGTTATATTGGGAATGGATTGGTTATCCAAGCACAAGGTCAGTATTGGATTGTGGGCGAAGGACTATCTCGATTGAGAGCCCGTGTGGGAAGAAAGTGGAATTTCAAGCCCACTGCGATTAGAGATGGACGATTGATGGTTAACGCATACCAAGGCAATCAGCATAGAGGATGTCCCAAAGAGTGAATGAGTACCCGATGTTTTTCCGAAGATCTACCTGGTATGCCGCGAGGCGAGGACATAGAGTTTGTGATAGAGCTTGTACACAGTACAAGACCGATAGCAAAAGACCCTATCGGATGTCCACCGAGGAGTTGGTAGAAATGAAGAAAGCTTGACTAGAAGAGTTAATGGAGAAAGGATTTATCGAGGCCAGAGTTAAATCGCCGTGGGAGCACCGGCTTTGTTTGTCAAGAAGAAGGGCGGGAGTTTCAGGATGTGCATTGACTACCGTGCACTCAATGAAGTCACCGTGAAGAATAAGTATCCGCTACCCAGGATCGATGATTTGTTTGATCGATTAAGAGGAGCCGGAGTTTTCTCCAAGATTGATCGAGATCGGGATACCATCGATTGAAGATCCGATCGTAAGATATTCAAGACTGCATTCTCGTCAAGATATGGACATTACGAGTTTTACTGATTATGTCCTTTGGGGTGACGAATGCGCCAGCTATTTCATGAATATGATGAATAAGGTGTTCATGGAATATTTGGACAAGTTTGTCGTCGTGTTCATAGACGATATCCTAATCTACTCCAAGACAGAGGATGAACATGCCGAACACTTAAGGCGAGTTTTGGAAAAGCCGAGGAACGACAACTTTTCGCCAAGTTCAGCAAGTGTGATTTTTGGAAGGACAAGGTGGAGTTTCTTGGACATGTAATGACCGCATGAAGAGTCGCCAGTAGATCCAAGCAAAGTAGAAGCTGTGTTACATTGGGAGCAGTAGAAGGCGTGACCCGGTCGGAGTTTCCTTGGAATGGCAGGATACTACCGCCGTTTCATCGAAGGCTTGTCGACAATCGCGAAACCTCTCACGCAGCTTGCTAAAGAAGGAAAAGAAGTTTGCATGGGCCGGAATGTGAGAAAGGATTTCGAGCTGAAAAAGCGATTGACGTCGGCCAGGTGCTAGTTCTACCGATGTTGCTCAAAGCTTCGATATTTATTGTGACGCATCGCGCCAAGGACTTGGATGTGTGCCGATGCAGGATGGAAAGGTCGCCGCTATGCATCAAGGCGATTGAGGCCGCATGAGGAAAATTATCCGACACATGACTTAGAGTTAGCCATTGTAGTGCATGCTTTGAAGATATGGCGTCACTATCTCGATTGGAAAGCAGATGTGAAGTATATACGGATCATAAGAGCCTTAAGTACATATTCACCCGATCGGATCTGAATATGAGGCGGAGGAGATGGTTAGAGTTGATCAAGGACTATAATGTTGGAATCCATTACCATCCCTGAAGGCCAACGTAGTATCCGATGCTCTTAGTAGGAAAAGCAATACCGTTAGTAAGTTACTAGCCACAAGACAGGCTGAGTTATGTGAGGATATCCAGAAACTGAAGTTTGAGGTAGGACCTAGCGGCTTCTTGGCCGCATTGGAAGTAAAGCCTACCCTAGAGGATCAGATCCGAGAAGGACAGAAGGATGATGACAAGATCCGCAGGATTAAGTCCATCAAGGAGGAAGGCAAGGCGAGAGGACTTCAAGTTGGATGAGCAAGGCACGTTGTGGATGAAGGATCGCATTTGTGTGCCTAACAAGAAGGAGTTAAAGCAAGCGATTACGGAGGAAGCCCATGACTCCAAGTACTCGATTCATCCCGAAGCGCCAAGATGTATCAGATCTCAAGGAGAGATTCTCGTGGCCGAGTATGAAACGTGAAGTTGCCGAGCATGTTGCATTGTGCGACGTATGCCGAGAGAGTTAAGGCAATGCATCGAGACCGGCAGGATTGCTACAACCGCTGAAAATACGAGTGGAAGTGGGAGGAAATCGGAATGGATTTCATTACCGGTTTGCCAAGACTCAAGGAGGTTATGACTCCATATGGGTTATAGTGGATCGCTTGACTAAGGTAGCCCATTTTATCCCCGTGAAGACCACCTACTCGGGAGATAAATTAGCGTAATTGTACATGATCGGGATTGTTTGTTTGCACGGAGTGCCAAAGAGGATTGTATCGGACAGAGGTACCCAATTTACCTCAAGGTTACGGAATAAGTTGCATGAAGCCATGGGAACCCGTTTGAACTTCAAGATACCTTATCATCCGCAGACGGATGGATGCACCGAAAGAGTCAACCAAATTCCTGGAGGATATGTTGAGAGCTTGTGCATTAGCTTATGCTACCTCTTGGGATAAGAGTTTGCCGTATGCCGAGTTCGATTACAACAATAGTTATCGAGGCTAGTTCTGAGATGTCACCTTTTGAGGCCTTTGTATGGTCGACCACTGTCGGACGCCTTTGAATTGGAATGAGGCCGTGGCGAGCCGTGTCTTTGGGCCTCGATATTCTTCAAGAGGTCAAGAGCAAATCGCCATGATTAGGAAAGGTTGAAGATAGCCCAATCTCGATGTAAGGGTTATCTTGACAATCGTCGCCGAGATTTGAGTTTTGAACCGAGAAGACTTTGTATACCTCGAGTTACGCCTCTCGGGGGTTAAGAGGTTCCATGCCACCGGGAACGTTGCACCCGGTTAGGTTGGACCCTGGAAGTTTTTGAGTCGCAGTGGCGAAGTTGCTTATCACCGGAGTTGCCACGATCGTTGGCGTGAGTACATGATGTATTCCATGTGTCCCGATTAAAGAAGTGTCTCCGAGTTCCCGAGGAGCAGACACAGATTAGAATCAATTGAGTTGCAAGAGGATTTGACTTATAAGGAGTATCCCGTGAGGATTCTGGACACAATGGATCGAGAAACTAGAAACAAGTCAACTCGTTTTGTAGAGTTCGATTGGAGCAATCATGAAGAAAGCGGCGACTTGGGAGGGCCTTGAAGAGGATTTGAAGAAAGAATTTCCAAACCTATTCCTTTAGTAAGCCCTGAATCTCGGGACGAGATTCTATTAAGGGGAGGTTTGTAACACCCCAAAATTTTACTTGTCCTAAATTCATGTGTGATTTGGCACTTTGGTGAATTTTTGGAATTTTCTGGAATTTATTTGGATTTATTTGGAATTTATTTGAATTTATTCCATTTTGAAATAATTAAAGAATTTAATTTTGCAAATAAAATTTTGTGGAAATATTTTGTTTGAGTCCAAAATGATCCAAAGTATTTTCCAGAATTTTTCTGGAATTTTTCTGAGTCATTTGCTATTTTTAATGAATTAAATGAATTACTAGGAATTATTTTAAATATTAAATCGCTGGAAAATCAAACTCGGGTCAAGTACTGTTCATCCGATCGAAGTCGAACCGAAGTCGGACTCGAGTCCGACCGAGCCACGCGACTCGACCAAACCCACTCCTAAACCTAACCAATCCCAACCGTTGGATCAAGATCCAACGGTGAGATCCGCCGTCTGCGGTTGAGCCGTATCCGGCCCGGATCCGATCGCGCCGTCGCGATCGTGGCCGTTGATCGCGCCACGTGGGCCGGTGAGAGTCGTCGTCTTCGCCGAGACCGAGCGGACTCGCCGCCGTCTTGCGCCGCCAGTGATCGACTAGGGCTCATACTGAAACACGCCTCCGGGGCTATTTAATGCCCGGATCGCACCGAGTATCGCCGTGACCTTGCGCTACTTTTGCCCTAGCTTGCTAAGCCCTAGCAGCCGCCGCTTGCTCGGGATTGCTCGCCGTAGTAGCTAGGGTATCGTGGTGGTTTTTCACCTTCCGCCGCCGTCGCCGTCGCAGGAGAAGGAGGTCGAGCAGGATCCGAGCCAAGGCGACTCGAGCGTGACCCGCCGCGTCACGAGGAGCCTCCGTAAGCGCCGTCGGGCTCGTCATCGTTCCGTCTCCGGTGCCCAAGCTTCGCCGTGCCATCGCCGGACTCGCGAGCTACGTGGACCGTCAGATCGGTCGGACGGTTGAGGTGAGTTCACGTGTTCCAAACCCGATTAGATCTGGACCGTTGGATCAAGATCCAACGGTTCACAATCGCCACGTGCCGTAGCAGTACTATTATAGGATTAGATCTGGACCGTCCGATCTAAATCGAACGGCCCACGATCAACGAGTAGTTTCAACGTGTTAAACCCTGGATCTAATCCGCGCCGTTGATTTTCAAACCAACGGCCGAGATTGCGCCACGTGTTGGGAAGGTGGACCGACGCGGTCAGCGTCGTACGCGTGTGAGCGCGTGTCCCTGACACGCGGGCCCCGCATGTCAGAGGGCCCACACGTCAGCCGCGTTGGCGTGAGACCCCGGACAGTGGAGTCCCACTGTCAGCCTCACCCGAGCTGTGGACCGGGTCCACCGTGGACCAAACCGCGCCGTGAGCTGAGCCCATGAGCCGGCTGACGTCAGCAGACCAATCCAGTGCTGCCACGTGTCCATGCTGACGCAATAATTAATTTCCGAAAAAAGAAAATGATTTATTAATTCGAAATATTGATTCAAATTTAGATTCAAACTTCAAACGCTTATAACTTTTGCGTTTCAACTCCGATTTGAGTGATTCAAATTTCTAAATTTGTATAAAATTGAGATCTACCTAAATATGAATTTTATTTAATTTTTGGACTAAAGTTTTTCTCTGTAATATTATTTAATTGATTATTTAAACTTTAATAAATCATAACTTTTGCGTTTTAACTCCAAATTTGACGATTCCAGTTTATAAAAATCCAGAAAATTATGTTCTCTCTGTTTATGGATTTTATTTGGAGTTTTGGGATGTTTTTGCCTATTGTTTATTTGTGTATTTGCTATTTGCACGCTTTACGAGTAGACGTTGAAGTCTGGGAGGGATTCGAAGGGGAAGTATTGACTCAGGATCCAACTCAAGACCAAGAGCAAGTACTTTTTGAAGGCAAGTTGTGCTTTGACCATGTTGATCCTATTTCGAAATCTATTTTGATTTAAATTATTGCATGCTAGTTCAATTAGAAAAATACTTTGTTTAAACATGGGGTTAGATAAATACCAATTTCTTTGTATGACACCTTGATTATCTAAGTATGTGCCATGATCCTTGTCACCCTAGTTGTGGTTTACTAGTTGGACATTATTAAATTGCCAACATGGGTTTAGACCGTTGTAGTATCTTTGCTTAGACACGCTCGTGCTCATAACATGATTTTGGACAATCAAATGTTAATATTGACTTAATGATATCTTGAACCTGTTTTGGAAAAGTATCATGTGATGTTGATGGCGCGTGGTGCATGGTAATCAAGCTGGGGTTTGATAAACAGATTTCGAGGGCATGTGGCAAGAGTAATGTCAGGTGGGCCGGTTGTGGCATTGGGAGTGTTGATTTGGTTTTTCGGGTAGTCTTGCCCTGGTCACTCTAAGGACTTAACCTTGCAAGCCTTTGAACTGGTCATACTTGCAACCACATGGGTGGAATGGGACGGCCCTAGTTGACTAAGTCGCTAAGGACTCACTTGTGGAGCCTCAGGGTGTCGATTACACCGTTTGTGTGATTATGCGGGGAGCGTATCGTGGCGTGGCCAGATACCCATCTAACGGTGTGTTGGTCCCATACTTCGCCTTGGCTAAGGGAAGGGATGGTGTAGAGCACGAACCTGAGAGGACCACCTGTGTTGTTTAAAGCTTAGAAAGGCTTTATTACAGGAACTTCGCCTTTGTGGTGTTTGACTGTATCTTGTGGGTAAAGTGCATAACCTCTGCAGAGTGTAGAATCTATTTGAATAGCCGAGTCCACTTGATCGACAATGCTCGGGAATTACAATCAAGGGTTAGACTTTACGAAAATAACTTGGATTTGAAAAGGTTGGGTTGGTTTAGTAATGAAGTTGATGGAAATGTGGTTTAGGATGGGGAAAATGTTTATTAAATTTCTTGAGAAGTTATTTATGCTTTACTTATTTCTCTTTGCTTTCGAATCTACTTTTATTACTTGTCAAAAGTCATTTCTTGCAAATATACCTTGAGCTATTCCTTTGTACCAAGCCATGCATATAGTATATTAGCTTGCATTACGTGCATGACTTGCTGAGTACCAAGTACTCACCCTTGCCTCAACACAATACCGAGTTGAAGAGGAGACTACGCCGATTTCGGAGGAGGAGTTCCAAGAGGACCCGTCTACTTAGGGATGCGAGCCCGGTCGATTGCCTGTGGTATCTGGATGGCGCCACGGTTATTTGATTTTCCGCTTTGTTATTTCTCTTTTAATAAGTTTCGCCTTGCAAGGCATATATTTGTAACTTGGCCATAAGGTCAAGTAACCTTTGGTTATTTAATAAAGTACTTATTTGGTATCGAGTGGTATGATTGTGATATTTACCAATGTTAAGACTGTGTGCACTAGCGCGTTCCTGGACTAGTGCTGAATACACAGAGGGTCCGGATTTGCAAATTCGGGGTCCCGACACTTGCTGAGTACCAAGTACTCACCCTTGCCACAATACAACACCAGTTGAAGAGGAAACTGCACAAGCTTTGGAGGAGGAGCTCCAAGAGGATCCGTCTACTTAGGGAAGCGAGCCCAGTCAGTTGCCTGTGGTATACTGGATGGCGCCACGAAGTTATTTAATTTTCCGCTGCTATTATTTTTCTCTGAATAAGTTTCGCCTTGCGAGGCATATATTTGTAATTTGACCATAAGGTCAAGTAACCAGTTTGACTATTTAAATAAAGTACTTTATTGGTATCGAGTGGTATGATTGTGATATTTACCGATGTTAAGACTGTGTGCACTAGCGCGTTCCTGGACTAGTGCTGAATACACAGAGGGTCCGGATTTGCAAATTCGGGGTCCCGACAGAGGTGGTATCAGTATCAGAGCCATACTTGACTGTAGGCTCAACCCTAGCTACACTACAACACGTCGGGCTTCTAATGGCGCCTATAAATGCCTTTAAAACCTTATAAATGCCTTAAAAAGATTTTAGATGGCGTTTACATGGCGTCAAGAAAAATGGTGTCAGGAAAAGTAATTGGCGGCGCTTAATTATCCACGACGTTTATAAGTGCCGTGGAAGCCTCTAACCCGGCGTTTATAAGTGTCGTGGAAGCCTATAACCCGGCGTTTATAAGTGCCGGGGTTTCCTCTATCATGGCACTTTATAAGTGCCGGGGTTCTCTCTATTTATGGCGTTTACAAGCGGGGATCCTCTATTCGTGGCATTTAAAATCAGAGGTGCACAATGACTTCCCAGAGGTCACCCATCTTATTACTACTCTTGTCCAAGCACGCTTAACTTCGAGTTTTTATAAGATCTAGTACTTTAGTGGTGGTATGATCACATCGATATATAATGCGTCCCTCCTCCCCTTAACCCGTTAAACACCCGAACACCGATTTTCAATTATTTCAAATTAGCAAATTATTGAGGTAATTAAGCAAAATCATCATACGATAAGATCTCCAATTATATTCTTTTGGGCACCAATTCTAGTTTGCAAATACGAAATCTGAGCATATTTCTTAAAATAGACATAACTTTTGACTCGTACTTCCAATTGGGGCGTTCTTAGGCTAATTGGAAAGATAACGAAAAGTAGCATCTGAAATTGATAAGTGTCACAAAATCAGATGTTCGAAAAAATTTGAATTTTCAAACAAAATATCAACAAAATTGAATTTTCGGACAAAATTTGAAATTTTAGACAAAATATCATCGAAAATGAAATATTTGGACAGAAATTATTGCAAATGGAATATTAGTTTCAATTATTTCAAATATAATATTATTTAATTTCAATTCTTTCAAATTCCCCGGTGTGGTATTCACGTTTATAAACGCCGTGGTAGAGTCTACCACGGCGCTTATAAATGCCGGGGAATTCCACTCTATACCGGCGTTTATAAGCACCGTGGAAGATCGTAACGGCGTTTATAAGCGCCCGGTATAGAGTGGAATTCGGCGTTTATAAGCACCGTGGAAGATCAGTAACCGGCGTTTATTAACGCCAGGTATAAATAAATTCCCGGCGTTCATAAGCGCCGTGGAAGATCAGTAACCAGCGTTTATAAACGCCCGGTATAGAATGGAATTCCCCGGCGTTTATAAATGCCGTGGAAGATTCTAACCCGGCGTTTATAAACGCCGGTATAGAGTGGAATTCCCTGGCATTTATAAGCGCCGTGGTAGACTCTAACCCGGCATTTATAAATGCCAGGGAATTAAATGCCTCGAATGATAAAAAACGCCAGCTTTAGCCTTATTAGGGGCGTTTAGATTAAACGCCGTGTAAAATAAACGCCGGGAAATCCATGTTATCTTGTAGTGCTAGAATGGTCGTAGTGAGGATAAAACCTATTTTCTAAAAGCTAAAAATTTGTGAAGACAAGAAATGACATCTCGACTTATCCCCTTCTCTCTTTTCTTGTCTCTTGCTGAAATTTTCCCTTACCTCGTCACCGTTTAAAAATTCCGAGTTCTTACGTAAAGCACTCTTGTGACAGATGGAGGAAGAGTTCAACTACGTTGATCTGGGAGTTGGTCACGCCGCGGAACTTTGGCATATGCTACAAACTCTCGGAGATTTTGAGAAGCCCCAATACCAAGTGGAAGTGATCAGACAAGCGGTATTGATCAAGGCTTATGACGTGAAGATTGAGGTACCTGCTAGGAAAAAGGGCCCAGGCAATCGCCCGATACACTGCACTGCCAGGAGATCTACAATGCAGATGGGTATCCAAGAAGTATCACGACGAGCAATGCGGCACATTACCCATATCTACGCCAGAGAGTTGGAGAGCACGGTGTTCCGTTATCATCCGCGCAGCGATAACCTTCTTGACCCGAAGGCGATTCAGGATGAGGATGCCACGGTTACACAGTTGGCACGATTTGTTGTCGCCCAGGAGGATGTACTAGATAATACAAGCAAGGAGCTACAGAAGGCCCGCAAGGAAATCACGACAGAGAGAAGAGCAGATGGCGGGAAGCTCAAGAGTATGTGGCACACCTTCTACGAAGGATTGACGAGTTGGAGATGACCTTATGCGGACCGGACCAGAGCGATGCTCGAGCTACGAGCCAGGATCCAGAGGAGTCGGATCTCGATGAGGACACCGCTTCTTCGACTACCATAGAGGACACAATCATTTGGACATGGCGATCGTTTACGCCTATGCCACAAAGACCCGCATCTGTGCCGTGGAGGTTTTATCGATGAGA
The DNA here is from genome assembly GCA_036346355.1 of Rhipidocladum racemiflorum. Taxonomy (NCBI): domain Eukaryota; kingdom Viridiplantae; phylum Streptophyta; class Magnoliopsida; order Poales; family Poaceae; genus Rhipidocladum; species Rhipidocladum racemiflorum. The sequence continues at coordinate 41,367,021 of CM070577.1, read as the reverse complement.
GAGCATAGTTTCTATAGTGGGACTCCTTCGCAGAGTCGCGTCATAGAATAAAGAGTCACCCTTTAGGCAATAGACTCCAGAGTTAGTTAGATTAAGATTTTCATTGTTTCTTTGAGTGTGCATTATGTGTTGCAAGGCCCTTAGGCATTGTAAGCAGCCATACCAAGTTATTAATAATAAAGTTGGACCTTAAAGTTACACCTTTCGCCCCGCATAAGTTCCATATTACTTGTCTATTCTTGTTTCCCTCTCATCTCTAAACCTAGAGCAAATCGATAGATGGTGAACACCCGTGGAAACTTTGGAAGCAATGGGAGTGGTTCTCGCCCAGCAGAAAACCCCAATGATGGAGCACTGGGTAAGTTACTTGTTAACTCAGTACCTGCAACAGTTTTGTTTGACTCTGGAGCTTCGCATTCGTTTGTTTCGCAAGGCTTTGCTACTAAAAATGATTTGAGGATTGCAAGACTTAGATGCATGCTTTTAGTTCAAACCCCTGGTTCCGAACTCCGAACGAAAGTAGGATGTTCCGGGGTGAGAATACTAATAGATGGAATAGAGTTCCTAGCAAACCTTATAATTTTGGAGACCCAGACCTTAGACGTCATATTGGGAATGGATTGGTTATCCAAGCACAAGGCCGTATTGGATTGTGGACGAAGGACTATTTCAGTTGAGAGCCCGTGTGGGAAGAAAGTGGAATTTCAAGCCACCGCAGTTAGAGATGGACAGTTGATGGTTAACAGTACCAAGGCAATCAGCATAGATGATGTCTCAGTAGTGAATGAGTACCCCGATGTTTTTCCCAAAGATCTACCTGGTATGCCGCCAGACAGGGACATAGAGTTTGTGATAGAACTTGTAATGCACAAGACCGATAGCAAAGAGACCCTATCGGATGTCCACCGAGGAGTTGGTAGAGATGAAGAAACAGCTAGAGGAGTTAATGGAGAAAGGATTTATCAGACCGAGTTCGTCGCCGTAGGGAGCACTAGTTTTGTTTGTCAAGAAGAAGGACGGGAGTTTCAGGATGTGCATTGACTACCGTGCACTCAATGAAGTCACCGTGAAGAATAAGTATCCGCTACCTAGGATTGATGATTTGTTTGATCAGTTGAGAGGAGCCGGAGTTTTCTCCAAGATTGATCTGAGATCGGGATACCATCGATTGAAGATCCGATCGTAAGATATTCAAGACTGCATTCTCGTCAAGATATGGACATTACGAGTTTACGGTTATGTCCTTTGGGCTAACGAATCGCCAACTTATTTCATGAATATGATGAATAAGGTGTTCATGGAATATTTGGACAAGTTTGTCGTCGTGTTCATAGACGATATCCTAATCTACTCCAAGGCGGAGGATGAACATGCCGAACACTTAAGGCGAGAGTTTTGGAAAAGTGAGGAGCAGCAACTTTTCGCCAAGTTCAGCAAGTGTGATTTTTGGAAGGACAAGGTAGAGTTTCTTGGACATGTAATGACCGCAGAAGAGTCGCCAGTAGATCCAAGCAAAGTAGAAGTGTGTTACATTGGGAGCGTAGAAGGCGTGACCCGGTCGGAGTTTCCTTGGAATGGCGAGGATACTACCGCCGTTTCATTGAAGGCTTTTAGACAATTGCGAAACCTCTTACGCAATTGCTAAAGAGGGAAAAGAAGTTTGCATGGGCCTTGAGAATGCGAGGAAGGATTTCGGGATCTGAAGAAGCGATTGACATCGGCACGATGTTAGTTCTACAGATGTTGCTCAAAGCTTCGATATTTATTGTGACGCATCGCGCCAAGGACTTGGATGTGTGTCGATGCAGAATGGAAAGGTAAATGCCGCTTATGCATCAAAGGCGATTGAGGCCGCATGAGGAAAATTATCCGACACATGACCTAGAGTTAGGCTGCCGTAGTGCATGCCTTGAAGATATGGCGTCACTATCGATCGAGAGCAGATGTGAAGTGTATACGGATCATAAGAGCCTTAAATACATATTCACCCAGTCGGATCTGAATATGAGGCGAGAGAGATGGTTAGAGTTGATCAAAGACTATAATGTTGGAATCCATTACCATCCCGGGAAGGCCACGTAGTAGCCGATGCTCTGAGTCGGAAAAGCCATACCGTGAGTACGTTGCTAGCCACAAGTCAGGATGAGTTATGTGAGGATTTCCAGAAAATGAAGATTGAGGTGGTACCTAGCGGATTCTTGGCCACATTGGAAGTAAAGCCTACCTTAGAGGATCAGATCCGAGAAGGGCGAAGGATGATGACAAGATCCGCAGGATTAAGTTCATCAAGGAGGAAGGCAAGGCAGAGGACTTCAAGTTGGATGAGCAAGGCACGTTGTGGATGAAGGATCGCATTTGTGTGCCTAACAAGAAGGAGTTAAAGCAACTGATTTTGGAAGAAGCCCATGACTCCAAGTACTCAATTCATCCTGGAAGCGCCAAGATGTATCAGGATCTGAAGGAGAGATTCTGGTGGCCGAGTATGAAACGTGAAGTTGCCGAGCATGTTGCATTGTGCGACGTATGCCGTAGAGTCAAGGCAATGCATCGAGAGACCAGCAGGATTGCTACAACCGTGAAAATACGAGTGGAAGTGGGAGGAAATCGGAATGGATTTCATTACCGGTTTGCCGAAGACTCAAGGAGGTTATGACTCCATATGGGTTATAGTGGATCGCTTGACTAAAGTAGCCCATTTTATCCCCGTGAAGACCACTTACTCGGGAGATAAATTAGCAGAATTGTACATGATCGAGGATTGTCTGTTTGCGGAGTGCGAAAAGGATTGTATCGGACAGAGGTACCCAATTTACCTCAAGGTTACGGAGTAAGTTGCATGAAGCCATGGGAACCCGCTTGAACTTCAAGATGACTTATCATCCACAGACGGATGGACAGGCCGAAAGAGTAAACCAGATTCGGAGGATATGTTGAGAGCTTGTGCATTAGCTTATGCTACCTCTTGGGATAAGAGTTTGCCGTATGCCGAGTTCGATTACAACAATAGTTACCGAGACTAGTTCTGAGATGTCACCTTTTGAGAGCCTTTGTATGGTCGACCATGCTCGGACGCCATTGAATTGGAATGAGACCGGCGAGCGCCGTGTCTTTGGGCCTGATATTCTTCAAGAATTTGAAGAACGGTCGCCATGATTAGGGAAAGGTTGAAGATAGCCCAATCACGACAAAAGAGTTATGCTGACAATCGTCGCCGAGACTTGAGTTTTGAACCAGAAGACTTTGTATACCTCAGAGTTACGCCTCTCAGGGGAGTTAAGAGGTTCCATGCCAAAGGGAAACTCGCACCCCGTTATGTTGGACCATTTAAGGTTTTGAGCCGCAGAGGCGAAGTTGCTTATCAGCTGGAGTTGCCACAGTCGTTAGCAGGAGTACATGATGTGTTCCATGTGTCCCAGTTGAAGAAGTGTCTCCGAGTTCCCGAGAAATGCAGACACCGCTAGAGTTAATTGAGTTGCAAGAGGATTTGACTTATAAGGAGCATCCCGTGAGGATTCTAGACACAATGGATCGAGAAACTAGAAACAAGTCAACCCGTTTCTGTAGAGTTCAGTGGAGCAACCATGAAGAAAGCGAAGCGACTTGGGAGCGCGAAGAGGATTTGAAGAAAGAGTTTCCAAACCTATTCTATAGTGAGCCCTGAATCTCGGGGACGAGATTCTATTAAGGGGGGGAGGTTTGTAACACCCCAAAATTTTGCTTTTCTTAAATTCATGTGTGATTTGGCACTTTGGTGAATTTTTGGAATTTTCTGGAATTTATTTGGATTTATTTGGAATTTATTTGAATTTATTCCATTTTGAAATAATTAAAGAATTTAATTTTGCAAATAAAATTTTGTTGGAAATATTTTATTTGAGTCCCAAATACCCTAAAATATTTTCCAGAATTTTTCTGGAATTTTTCCGAGTATTTTGCTATTTTAATGAATTAAATGAATTACTGGGAATTATTTTAAATATTAAATCATTTGGAAAATCAACTCGGTCGAGTATCGTTTCATCCGATCGAAGTCGAACCGAGTCGGACTCGAGTTCGACCGAGTCGATTGACTCGACCAAACCAGCTTCCTAACCCTAAGCGATCCCGGCCGTTGGATCGGATCCAACGGCCGAGATCCGCCAGACGGTTCGAGCCGCGTCCGACCCGGACACGATCGCTCGCGGCGATCGTGGCCGTTAATCGCGACACGTGGACGGCTCCCGGCCGTCGTCTCCGCTCGACTCCGGCCGGAGAGCTCCGCCGTGACCGAAGCGGGACACGGCTAGGGTTCCGATTGCCGCGCACGCCGAGGTCAGATTTAAAGCCCGGGCCGCCCCCGAGGTTGACCTCTCCTATGCGCCCGCTTGCCCCAGCTAATAGAGCTCAAGCCGCCAAGCCGTCTGGATTGTTCGCCGTAGTGGGGAAGTCCGCGCGGTTTTAAATCGATCCCGCTGGCCGCGCCGCTCTCCGACGACACCGAGCCAGATCGAGATCCCCATATCGCGTCGCGCTGGGAGTGCCAATCTTCACGCCGAGCTACACGGACACGCCCGTGTGGGAGGTCATCGCTCTCGCCTCGGTGCTCAAGCCTCGCCCGCGCCATCACGGACCGTGAAGCAATCTCGCCCGTCCGATCCGGATCCGACCGCCGAGGTTCGCCCACGTATTTCCTTTCTTGTTCAACCCTAGATCCGTTAGCGGTAGTTAGATCTAGATCGAGCGGTCCGAATCAACCGTAGTCTTGACCGTGAAGTCTAGATCCAATCTGGGCCGTTGACTTTCAAATCAACGGACGAGATTGTGCCACGTGTACTTAAGCTACGCCACGCGCGCGTGATCGCGTGTCTCTGACACGCGGGGCCCGCGTGTCAGCGGGACAACCGAACCGCACCATGGCGTCACCGCCGACGCGTCACGGTGGGGCCCGCATGTCGTAGTAGACCGCAAGGGTTAATTGCGTGCGTGACATCGACGGTGGGGCCCACATGTCGATCTCATGTGGCCGTGGGCCGGGTCCACGGTGAGACCCGAGCCGGCGTGGACCGAATCCATGGACCGGTGGCGTCGCCACCAACCAATCGAGAGGCTGCCACGTGTCCATGCTGACGCAATAATTAATTTCCGAAAAGAAAATGATTTATTAATTCGAATTAATGATTTCAGATTTTGTTTCAAACTTCAAACGCTTATAACTTTTGCGTTTCAACTCCGATTTGAGTGATTCAAATTTCTAAATTTGTATAAAAATGAGATCTACCTAAATATGAATTTTATTTAATTTTTGGACTAAAGTTTTTCTCTGCAAAATTATTTAATTGATTATTTAAACTTTAAATAATCATAACTTTTAAATCTTAACTCCAAATTTGACGATTCCAGTTTCTAAAAATTCATAAAATTATGTTCTCTCTGTTTATGGATTTTATTTGGGTGTTTGGACACTTTTTGCCTATTGTTTATTTGTGTATTTGCTATTTGCACGCTTTACGAGTAGACGTTGAAGTGCCTAAGGATTCGAAGGAGAAGTATTAACTCAGATCCAACTCAAGACCAAGAACAAGTACTTTTTGAAGGCAAGTTGTGCTTTGACCATGTTGATCCTATTTCGAAATCTATTTTGATTTAAACTATTGCATGCTAGTTCAATTAGAAAAATACTTTGTTTAAACATGGGGGTTAGATAAGTACCAATTTCTTTGTATGACACCTTGATTATTTAAGTATGTGCCATGACCCTTGTCACCCTAGTTGTGGATTACTAGTTGGACATTATTAAATTGCCAACATGGGTTTAGACCGTTGTAGTATACCGCTTAGACACCTTTCGTGCTCATGACATGATTTTGGATGATCAAATGTTAATATTGACTTAATGATATATTGAACCTGTTTTGGAAAAGTATCATGTGATGTTGATGGCACGTGGTGCATGGTAATCAAGCGGGGTTTGATAAACGATTTTAAGCCAGGGCATGTGGCAAGAGTAATCAAGTGGGCCAGTTGTGGCGTTGGGAATGTTGATTTGGTTCTTGGGTAGTCTTGCCTGGTCACCCTAAGGACTTAACCTTGCAAGCCTTTGAACTGGTCTAACGTGCAACCACATGTCCGTAATGGGACGGACCTAGTTGATTAAGTTGCTAATAACGCACTGTGGGACCTCGGGAGGTCAACTACACCCTTTGTGTAAGTTGTGCGGGGAGCGTCTGGGTGAGGCCAGTACCCATCTAACGGTTGATTGGCCTAGACTTCGCCTTAGCTAAGGGAAGGGTTAGTGCGCAATAACCGGGGAGGACCACTTGTATTGTTAGAGGTTTCCGAAAGACTTTGTTACGGGAACTCGCCTTTGTGGTGTTTGACTGTATCTTGTGGGTAAAGTGCATAACCTCTGCAGAGTTTAGAATCTATTCGAATAGCCGTGTCAGCGGTATTGGACATCGCTCGGGAATTACAGTCAAGGGTTAGATTTTCCTAAAAATAACTTTGGTTTGAAAAGTTGGGTTGGACTAATAATGAAGTTGATGGAAATGTGGATTAGGATGGGAAAGATGTTTATTAAATTCCTTGAAAAGTTATTTATACTTTACTTGTTTCTACTGTTTTCGAATCTACTTATATTACTTTTCAAATCTTTGTTTCACTGAATATACCTTGAGCTATTCCTTTGTACCAAGCCATGCATATAGTATATTAGCTTGCATTACAGGTGCATGACTTGCTGAGTACCAAGTACTCACCCTTGCCACAATACAACACCAGTTGAAGAGGAAATTGCACAAGCTTTGGAGGAGGAGCTCCAAGAGGATCCGTCTACTTAGGGAAGCGAGCCACGATTGCCTGTGGTATCTTGGATGGCGCCACGAAGTTATTTAATTTTCCGCTGCTATTATTTTTCTCTGAATAAGTTTCGCCTTGCGAGGCATATATTTGTAATTTGACCATAAGGTCAAGTAACCAGTTTGACTATTTAAATAAAGTACTTTATTGGTATCGAGTGGTATGATTGTGATATTTACCGATGTTAAGACTGTGTGCACTAGCGCGTTCCTGGACTAGTGCTGAATACACAGAGGGTCCGGATTTGCAAATTCGGGGTCCCGACAGAGGTGGTATCAGTATCAGAGCCATACTTGACTGTAGGCTCAACCCTAGCTAGAATGGTCGTAGTGAGGATAAAACCTATTTTCTAAAAGCTAAAAATTTGTGAAGACAAGAAATGACATCTCGACTTATCCCCTTCTCTCTTTTCTTGTCTCTTGCTGAAATTTTCCCTTACCTCGTCACCGTTTAAAAATTCCGAGTTCTTACGTAAAGCACTCTTGTGACAGATGGAGGAAGAGTTCAACTACGTTGATCTGGGAGTTGGTCACGCCGCGGAACTTTGGCATATGCTACAAACTCTCGGAGATTTTGAGAAGCCACTGATAGTTATCGAAGTATTTGTGGCGGTTCTAACTAAAAACCGCCACTGATACTCAACTATTTGTGGTGGTTCCAACTAAAAACCCGCCACTGATGAACCTGGCACCGGTTTGATCTCAAAAACCGCCACTGATAGTCCTATTAGTGGCGGTTCCAACCAAACCGCCACTGATAGGGCGTCTCCTATTTGCAGTTTTGTAGTAGTGAGGGGAATGACATGGATGAGCTGTTGACTATTGTTTTGTTATTGCTTACTGTTTGATTATATACTTGCTGAGTTGTGGACTCACTCTTGCTTATATAATGTTTTAGGTAAACAATGAAGATGACATGCATGGAATGAGAGTAGCACACTCAGTTCACATGTTCATCATCCAGTAAAGTTACTTAGCCATAATCGTTCAATCATGGAGTCATAAACTAATTAGTTGGTTCAGTCGTTGAACTATTATATAATAATAATAAAAGTCGTGTGAAATTCAGTTCAGTTATATATATTATTATTGCAAGAAGTTTAAATGTTCATTTATCTCATTTACGATTTTCCTGTCATTATCGCCAAAGGTAAGATTGCTCCTGAGCAATCCCAAGCATGTGGACTTGGGTGTTCCCAAACGTGTCGTTTCAGGTGTGTGGTTCCAAGTTTATAACTATTCATTAGTTTTGATGATTTTATTATGTTGATGGAAATTTTATTATGTTGTCTTCATCAACGTGGTGCCTCATATATGGTAATTATTTAGAAGAGTTGATGAAATTTTAGTAACAAGGTTGTTGATCTTAACAAAAAGTTTGTTGTGGTAACATGGGGAGCACTAAAAGTACTAGGGTGTTTCATGTTGCCTGGGTTGAAGAAACACAAAAAGATCGTAATGTATTGGCTAGAATCTCAAATTATGGCTTTTTTTTTTAAATATTAGAAACAAGCTTAAGTTCGACTTTCCCCTTGTGCCTAAATCGGCTTCTTCTTTTTTTGAAATTATGTTGATGAATCTTGTTGAATACCATATTGGCTTTCTTTGAAACTTGAAACATACTCAGTTTTGCTTGAAATCTCAAACATGTACCTTGGTTTGGCTGAAACTTGATACTTGATTTTGAAACACGGAAGCTGAAGTCTGAAACACCCTGAAACTTCAAACATATATATATGGAACCTGAAACTGTGTGGGTCTAGAACTCAGAATTCTCTATCCTATTGAGACGATACCCCTTCCTGTAGTAGCTTCCTATCACAAAATAGATACATTTAGGACAAACTTGCAACAATGGTAACCAATATGTTTGAAATGGAAATTAGGAGTAGTTGACTTTCCACAATCTTAGCATGTGAAATCTACTAATGGTAACCCACCTTATAGCGCCTACGATTGGGAGCCAACCGGCCTCCCCACGTGTCGCCGGCGCTTTTGCCAAAAGCCCCCCGCGTTTCTTCCGAATTACGTCCAGGTCCTTGCGCGATTTTATGTGAGAGAAGAATATTTTTTTCAGTTCGCGTTTAGGTCCCTGGTTTCCCGTTTTGCATGGAGGCCCTCCCGTTAAGGGCCAATCGCGAGCGAGCCCTTTCCTAATTATTCAAAATAGCGAACAAGTCCAAAATTATAACAAATAGGTCCTCGCGCTTTACGTTCGGGTCCTTTCTCCGTTTTGTCCCAAAAAATGTTTTTGGGGTCCGTTTTTTCTCCAGAGCATGCGAAAAATATTTTCGGTAGCCGTTTTTCCACAAAAAAAAATGTAGAACCGTTTCTTTTCTCCGTTTTGGCCGAAAAAAATGTTTTCGTGATCGGTTTTTCCGTTTTGTCCCGAAAAAATATTTTCGTGGTCCATTTTTTCTCCAGAGCATGCGAAAAATATTTTCGTTAGCCTTTTTCCAAAAAAAAAATGTAGAACCGTTTCTTTTCTCCGTTTTTGCCGAAAAAAATATTTTCGTGATCGGTTTTCCCTCTGTGGCATGGGGGAAATGTTTTCGATAGCTATTTCCCTCCAAAAAAAATTGGGAGACTGTTTCCTTTATCCGTTTTGCCCGAAAAAAATATTTTTCGTCATCCGATTTTTCTCCGGAGCATGAGAAAAATGTTTTCGTTGGCCGTTTTTTCAAAACAAAAATATGGAAAACCGTTCGCTTTCTCCGTTTTGCTCCGAAAAAATGTTTTCGTGATCCGTTTTTCCTCCGGAGCATGGGGAAGCTGTTTTCGGTGGCTATTTCCCCACAAAAAATATGGAAAGCCGTTTTCTTTCTTCGTTTTGCCTGAAAAAATTATTTCCGTGAACCGTGTTTTCTCCAGAACATGGAAAAAATGTTTTCGTTGGCTGTTTCCCAAAAAAAAAAACGTAAATTCGTTTTTCGCCCGTCGTTTTTCCGTTTTTTCCCACTTTTCATCATTTTTTTATCAAATTTCGCACGGCGCGGCGTAGCGCGCGAATCTTCCTAGTCGATACAAAAATGTAAGGCTTTTGTATGGCCCTGAGGTAGCGCAGGGCATGTCATGATACGACCAGTTTGAGGCTGTAGTGAGCACAGAAGATCCCTTTCCAGTCACCACCGCTTGGTGCGCGTTGGCGTGCGCCCACATCCAACGTCCAAGCAAACAACAGCATAACTGGCTTTATTCCGGTCCAAAGCCGAGCACGCAAGACAGCCCTTGCTTATCCTGTTCCAATCAAAGAAATTAAGCACCTGGCAATAATACGGATATAACATAATCTATTATTACCCGTGATGCATCGTGCAAATGTGCACGCTTTCATGATGAGGTCATTCATGCATTACATTCCACCCCTCTTCCTAAATCGGGTAACTATGCCACTCTCAGGGCTTGTTTGGATGCCAGCGAAAAAAAACTAGGGAAAATTTTCCCTATGGAGGGATTTTAATGGCATCTTGAATCCCCCTCAATCCCTATGGCAATTTCCCCCAAGAGAAATTTATTCCCTTCCACCATTTGGAAGCCACATGAATAAAATTCCCTGAGATTCAAAAAATTCAAAGACTGCTTGATGGCATATTGAAAATCCAGTGAGTAAAAGCTCCCGTCCAAACTAAAAGGATATTCACTTGTATCATCATCTCCAGATGCAATTTCAAGGCTTAAATCACTACATGAGGTCAGTCGGAGCCTGCAGGAACATAATGAAAGCAATAGATTTGCGATCATGATACATTACCCTTATCTAAGATAACTATCGATTGCTACTTAACTATAAAAATGAATCGTACACTAGATAGAAAGTTAAGGCACAATACAACCTTTTTAGTTTCAGACTTTCAGTATCAACTATCAAGACACAGACTAGAGTTAAGTAACACACTTGCCCACTGAATTTGCAAACTGAAATATGAAAACCTAAGCATCAAAGCTTAATATCCTGCGACTACACTAAAATAATACAGTAACATAACATATTGTAAGTTGTAACTCTGAATAATTGCAAATAATACACTAAAATGATATTCGATTATCCTTGAATACCAAACTACCACCCCACTATTGTAAACAACAAACCAAGAATCATAGTTTCATGATTTCACATGACACACCCTGGGCAAATCGATAATCATTTCACTAAAAGATATCCCATACAGGTACTGGCAACATGATTTATATGATAGACAGCAAGTTCAAATGAGATACATCCATTTCTGTTTCAACATGATTCATATGGAATGTCCATGAGTAAATCATGCTAGAACTGTTGAGTAATCATGAAGAATAAACTTTCGGTGTTGATAACTGCCATAATCGGTCATTATATTGTCCCCTTTTCCTCCTCATGCATGGCATAGCAACAGTCTGCATATATTTGAGCACATGGCATTTTCCTGCCAATCTGTAAACCTAGAAGCTACATGTTCCCCTTCTATGCAATTGATTGAGTTGCCCTGAAGAAAAAAGGATCATTGACTAGAGAAATGGATAACTTAATTAGCATGAAAATGGTGCAAGCTCTGCAGAGGTCTAGATTCTGAATTTTAACATGAGTTAACTTATGTATGGAACTACTTAAAAAGAATTCATGGTGCCTGATGAATAATACATCTTGTAGCAGCTAGCAAGGCTTGTGTCAAAACAGATGTGCAGTTTGAAACCACTATATATTACTGATGCAATGTCGCAAGTAATTGGACTGAATTCTGGATCGAGTTGTTCAGTTTTAGCAAAGGTGTCGGTCGATCGAAGAGGTGAAGGGTGACATCTTGTAAGAAGATGCTCTGAGCTTTCTGCAACAGCTACCATTCACACACATCGATTTCATAAAATCAACCCTAGCACTTGATTTAGATTACGAGTTGATCCTGTGGATGTTGTCGATAAATTATGCGAGTTTATCTTGTTCCCCATCAATTTGCACAATAAAAGAGGCAAAGAGCAACGCTGAACAAAAGTAGCGAACATATCACGATTGCATTGAATTCTTAACTAAGATGATACTACATAAATCTAGAAGTGTCAAAGAACCATATAGATTTCAAAATGCAGAGTTGGGCACACAAGTTACAAAGCCATTTGGTTAAACATAGGTTTTGCACCCTTCTATTTGTGTCGAAGACATTAGACTCTACTCAATGAACTACATGGGTGAAGTTGAGCAGACCTTTACGATTCTACTCATAAAATCTACAACATTACTAAAATCAACCCTAGCACCTTCTTGATTTCATCCACACGACATTCACACACATCTCCAAGGATACACAAAAGCAAGAAGGGCTCGATAAAGCAAACAAGATCAAGCAAGCAAACAAGATAATACCTTGCAAAATAGGCAAGGCTCAAGAAAGAATGCGAAAGCAAAGACCACTACAAACCTGTATCATCGGGTTCAACAAGACTAGGTATAATAGATCTGATAAGAGAGTAAAAATGAAACCCTACACCAGATCGATAATCGGGTTGAACAAGTCTTACCCCAAGTGATGGTTCCTTCCTCCGCCCTCCCTGGCGCCTCGGCACAAATCCTCATGAATAAAGAACCACCCTCCCTACACCGGATCTATGAGAAAAGGGTTCGATGAAAAAGAGCAAGGACGAGAGATTGGGAAGAGGAAGAGATAGAACTAACCGAGGAGATGTCGCCGGAGTTGTAGGTGGAGGAGTCGCGAGGAGCGGTGATGGAAAGGTGGAGTTAAGACTCGTGAGTCGGCGCTGATGGGAAGAGGCCTCGCTGTCACGCGAGTCGGCCCTGATGAGGAGAGCCCGCGCCGTCGCGCGAGTGCGGCAGGGAGAATTATTCACGAGGATGGAGACGCTGTTTTCTTCCCCGGGGATTTGAGGCGGATTGGGCCAGAAAAACCTGACCACGAGTGCTCCCAAACGTGGCTTCAAACTGGATTGGGGCAATTTTCCTCGTGGGATGCCATCCCAGGGATACGATGGGGAACCCGGCGGGATTAGATGCTCCCAAACAAGCCCTCATGATGCGTCTCTAGTAGGCATCGATTTGCTTTCTGACTCGGTATGCATGTCGTGAGACTTTGTTATGTGGCGGAGCGCTACCATTTTAACGTACCCGCTGGATATAATCCTTTTTCAATATAGAAAGACTCTATTTATTGATAAACGAATCTAAATTCATCTCTAAGAGTTTTTCTACTATATACTCCCATCGGTCACTTATAGTAGTCGCTGAAACATCTCACACGAAGTGCATGAAAAGATGACGTTCAAGGTTCTAATGTGATTTTCAGCCGGTTTTGCCCCTACCTTGGGAGATGAGGCGACGGTCGCTGCATGCAAGCTCACATTGATTAGTACTCCAGCTACCCATGCATGCGTTTGCTTTCACATTGATCAGAATTTTTTTTTGTTGCTTGTAATTTACTTCTATACTACTCCTGAGCAAGTACTTGCTTATACTAGTAGAACGTTGATGCATGTAGAACAAAACATCAAATCTGTAGGACCGAGTAGGCAACTAGAGGGGGGGTGAATAGATGCCGAATAAAATTCAACTAATTTTTTTAAAATAAACGACCCCTAAATAGAGGGAGAAAATCTAAAATCGTGGAGATCAAAAACCCTGAATTAATTAGTCGAACAAAAAATTAGTTCTATCAAAAATCGAACAAACCTTCTAATCAAGATCAAAGCAAAAAATAAGAGAATATTGCATAAACTTATCCTTTTATTCCAAAGCCATCTTCAACAGAATGACACCAAAAATCTTCTAATCTTCAATGATTAGAAAATTTTAAACGAAATCTCTAATCTCACAAGATTAGAAAACCCTACACAAACTAAAGTGAGCACAAAAGCTCTTTGTTGTAGGCACCTTTTGTTCTAGTTCTCTTTCGTTGGATGGATGAGTTCTAAGCCCCTAGAACCCTCTTATTTAAAGGACTCCATAGCCAGCCGATTCCTTCTTGTATACTTATCAACCAAGTAGTCTCCATCTCAACTTCGGCCAGCACGCACGGCAGCCAGACTCGGACAGCAACTGCGCCTGCCAAGACCGGTCTCCTCTCGGACATCCTTCTCGCATGCGCTACCCACACATGCAAACTCACGCACGCAACGCACGCACATATGCAGCACGCACATCACGCACATACACATCGTTCACCACGCACACATGCATGCATATACATACTTCACGATGTATTTGTATGCATGTATAAAACTTTCGTATACACGTGTATGGCCACCACCATCACGCTGTAACGATCGACTTCACGCTTATCGTTCTCTAGTCCAAACGTCCCGCATGACACTCTCGACCCTCACGACCTTAGTTCCTCCCTGAACCTAGTCTCGGTCCCGTCATCGACCACGTTTAACCTCGAGCAACACCTGCACATAAACAAAAACACAAAAACAAATTCCGAGCCCAAGTCCGCGACTTGACTCAATGTCAATCCATGCAACTACTCACATGAGCATTGCATAAAGTCCACTTCAAAAGAAGCATCATGAAATCATCACAAATTTCATAATCTCAAATTCAAATTATTTCAATTCTGCTCAAAACCCTAATTCAGCAAAAACGCATTCACGACGGACAAGGAAATATGGTCCGGCGTACACATGAAAAATCACTCAAAAAAAAAACCATTCACAACGGACAGACAAAATCGGTCCGTTGTACAAGTGAAAGTTTCGGTTCCAAGAAGAAAACCAAACGGGCAAAAACACGTTCACAACGGACAAAGAAAATCGGTCCGTTGAACATGCAAAAATGACTTCGGTCATGAGCTCAAAACAAGTTCACAACGGACCAAGAAAAACTGTCCGTTGTACATGCAAAGGTTTCTGAAATCTTGGAGAAAGAGTTAGATTCAAGCGCTCAAAACCAAGTCCACGACGGACAAAAAACATTATCCGTCGTACAAGCGAAACTGACTGGTTTTGAGGAAAAAAGAGTTTGGCTCAAAGAGTTCAAAACACGTCCACGACAGACCAACAAAGTTTGTCCGTCGTAGATGTGAAACTTACTGTTTCTTGAGATCTTGGTCCGGCGCAAAAACGAAACTTACTGCTTCTTGTCAAATTGACAAAACACATGCACAAACATATTTGTAAATTCAATTCTAAGCCAATTTTTCAGCACATGATTTCACAATATTCAATTCTTTTCAAATACTCATCATCAAAAAAAACATGAATCAAAAACAATGATCCTTCAATCTCCCCCTTGATGAGTAATTTGACAAAACATAAAATTCTCAATTCTCAAACATTTGAATTGAATTTTTCCTTTCTTTTTATTTTTCTTCTTCTTGACTTGCTCTCCCCCTTTTTGACAAAATAGTCATCAAAATCTCAAAACTCCCCCTTAATGAATGCAGTATCTCAAGCTTTAAGATATATAATCAAAATAATGCATTTGGTCAATTTATCCAATGAGAAGGCAAATCATTGAGAATATGAAGGCTCTAACACATAGAGTAGTTGTTGCATATGCAAATTAGAGCAAACAAGTAAAATGTCATAAACTGATTTTGCCAAAGCTAAAAAGAAATCTATCATGAGCAAAGAGAGACTTTCAAATTCACTAATGTTTGTCTCAAGCCTTTTTCAAAAATTGAATTTCCTTTTTCTCTTTTAGCAAGTTTGACAATTTTGCTTTGTGATCAACAGGGATGACAAGTAATCAGACACTAGCCCATACTTGTGTATGAGTAGGTAGTTCTTTCTTGTATCTTTCTTAGTTTATATTGGCAAGTGGCTTCACATTGTTCTGAACTTTTGTTTAGACAAGTAGCCTTTGCTTGCATCTTTTGAATTTAAATCCCTGGCAAGGAAGCTGCACATTGTACTAAACTTGTGTTTAGCCAAGTAGCTTTTGCTTGCATCTTTTCAACTTGCTTTTATCATTTAAAACACTGATTTTGCTTGAGACTCATAATGATCATTTGAAGTCCAACAAAAAACTCACACATAGTTTCTAATCAGCTCTAGCCTTTCAACAGATGACAAAAAACTTTTGAGCCTATTTCACAAATGCCATACTATAATGTACAAGAGCCAAAATATTCTCGAAAAGCATCTCAAATTGAGTTCTTTTAGTCTTTTAGTCTTTTAATAAGAAGTGAAGCAATGTAGCAATAATTTGACTATATACACAAGAATAGTCAACAAAGCTTTGTACTACATGATGCAATGAAAACAAGGGAGTTTTCTTTAAGTGTAACGTCAAAATAGCTCCTTGTAATAACTAAAGCCAAGTAACACAGGATGAAAGAGTTAAAGTCAAGACTCCCCCTCAAATCAACCCATGGGGATGAATGATCCCAAGTTCACCGCGTAAGAAAGCAAAGCGAGAAGAATCAAGTGGCTTAGTGAAAATATCAGCAATTTGAGCATCCGAATCAACAAATTTCAGCTCAATAGCTCCTTTTTCAACATGATCTCTAAGAAAATGATATCGAACATCAATGTGTTTAGTCCTTGAATGTTGAGCGAGGATTTTTAGCGATGTGAATTGCACTAGTATTATCACAAAGAAGTGGAACACTATTAAAGTTAATGCCGTAATCTTTAAGAGTTGAAGTGATCCAAAGAATTTGTGAACAACAACTAGCGGTATAGCGTATTCGGCCGATAGATTGAGCAATGAGGACTGTTTCTTAGAAGACCATGAAACAAGTGAAGTGCCAAGAAAATGACAGTGCGGAAGTACTCTTTCTATCTAATCTACACCCCGCAAAATCAGCATCGAATATCCTAGGAGTGTAGCGAAGAAGAACAAGAATACCAAATGCCAAATTCGAAGTGGGCGAAGATACGAAAATTCTTTTAATTGCTTGTCGATGTGATTCTCGAGGAGAGGCTTGAAATCGGCGCCTGAGACATACTTGCAAAATGTATGTCGGTCTCGGCGATCAATCTGAGTAAGTGATCCAATCATGCTTCAGATTCTTTTTGGTCCATCTCGACACCATTTTCGTCAAGATCCAAAATTGTTGTTGTGCTCATTGGAGTAGATCTTGACTTTCCTTCTCCCATGTCAAATTTCTTTAGTAGCTCCTTTGTATACTTGGATTGGTGCAAGAAGATCCCTTCTTTCGCTTGCTTGATTTGAAATCCAAGGAAGTATGTCAACTCTCCCATCATACTCATCTCGAATTCCCTGGACATCACTTCGAGAAAATTGCAATACAAGAGAGTGAGAGGATCCTCCAAAGATAATATCATCCACATAAATTTGCACCATAAGGAATTGATCATTTGAATTTTGAGTAAACAGAGTTTTATCAACTTTTCCCATCTCAAAATTATGTTGAAGCAAGAAGCCTTTTAATCTATCATACCAAGCACGAGGTGCTTGTTTTAATCCATAAAGAGCTTTTGTCAAACGATATACATGATTGGGAAATTTTTCATTTTCAAAGCCAGGAGGTTGTTTCACAAAAACTTCTTCTTCTATAAACCCGTTTAGAAAAGCACTTTTCACATCCATTTGAAATAACTTAAAACCTTTTGATCTTTGCAAAAGCCAAGAGAATGCGAATAGCTTCTAAGCGAGCAACGAGGAGCAAATGTTTCATCAAAATCAATTCCTTCAAGTTGAGAATATCCTTGAGCAACAAGTCTAGCTTTGTTTCTAACAATTATTCCATCCTCATTTAACTTGTTCTTAAAAACCCATTTTGTTCCAATAATATTTTGATTTTTAGGAGGTTCCACTAAAGTCCAAACTTTATTCCGTTCAAAGTTTTCTAACTCTTCATGCATCGCATCTACCCAAGAACTATCGATTAAAGCATGAGTAATGTTCTTAGGTTCAAAATTTGCAACAAAAGCGAGAATGCATGCATAAAAGAGTTTGAGATGAATTAGAACGTGTCACCCTTTCATGAAGACTTCCAATAATTTGTTCAGGAGGATGGTTCTTTAAAACAAGAAGGGAGGTCCAGTTATTTCTGTCGTCGTGGGAGGTGTAGAAGAATCTGAAGTAGTAGTCACATCAATTTGTTCAGGGACATCTTCCCGTTCTGTAGATATGAGCTCATCATCATCATTATCTTCATCATTTTCTTCGAATCTTTTATCCAAAAAGATTGGCTCTAAATCTTCTCGTGAACCTGAAATGTCGGGTCTAGCTCCAGAGCTAGCCTCATCAAAAGTAACATCGCATGTCTCCAACAATTTGTTAGTCGATAAATCAAGTACACGATATCCACGAGAGTGCAACGAATAGCCAAGAAAAATACCATCTGTACTACGAGCTTGAATTTATCAAGATTTCCATGTTTAAGAATAAAGCATTTGCAACCAAACACTCGTAAGTGAGAAGCAGGATGGTTTACGATCAAATCTCAGTTCATAAGATGTTTTACCAAGTAACGCTCTGAGATAGACCCTATTTGATATATAGCAAGCGGAAGAAATTGCCTCGGCCCAAAATTTTCTTGAAGTGTTGTATTCATCTAGCATAGTTCTAGCTATTTGAATCAAAGTTCTATTTTTCCTTTCTACAACACCATTCTCGTGAGGGAGAATATGGCGAAGAAAATTGATGTTCAATCCCATTAGTTTCACAAAAGATTTGAACAAAGCATTTTTGAATTCCATTACCATTATCAGTTCTTATGGCTTTCAATGTGTTAGGCAATTCATTTATTAATCTCTTAATGAAGACATGAAAAAGTCCAAAAATCTCATCTTTTGAAGATAGAAAATGCACCCAAGAGTATCTTGAATAATCATCAACTATCACTAGAAAGTACCACTTACCTCCAAATTGATTGTACTCGAGATGGTCCTCATATCCATGTGAAGAAGTTGACCAGGGCCGGTGGTCATTATAGTGGAGATAGGAGCATGAGGGCTCCAACCATCTTACCATGTCGACAGGAAGCACAAACAATATTTTTGCAAGATTTTAATTTCGGCAAGCCACGAATTAAGTCTAGACCACTCAATCTAGATAATGTATCAAATCCCATGTGGCCTAACCGACGATGCCAAAAATTGAGATTTCTAGATTCTCAAGCAACAAAACAATGTGAACTTGAAGCATTGCTAAAATTTGCTATGAAAATTTTTCCAAGTCTAGATATCTCAAGAATCAAGTTTCGGAAGCATCGAGTACTCTACATGCATTAGGTTTAAAGCTCACTTCAAAGTTTTCATCCAACAATTGTGATCTTGTGTAAGGTTGAATTTCAGTTTAGACACCAGGAGAGACATTCTTCAAAGTAAAGTGTTCATTTACCTTCATCTTTGTACCTTTTGCGGTGGCCGTCGATAGTAGCATCTCCAAAAGTGATCGTCTCGTTCCCGGATGCTTTTGTTAGGGAGGAGAACCAACTTGAGTTGCCGTCATGTGTTGGCGGCATCCTGAATCAATAACCCGGATGTTCTCCTTCCCTTCTCGTACCACCTACATGTTATGAGCAGGAAGATGCCGAGGATTCATCTTTGGGGTTAGAAAAGCATGCTTTAGGTATCCAAAGATCGAATCACTCGACGAAAGGTGTGATCGCATAAAAACTTGTGAGAGTAATGAATTTTTGTTTGCTTTCACAGAGCCTGTCACAATATTGCTTTCATGACCATGTCTATGCACATACAAAGAAGTGGAATGTGTTTTCTTTTTGTAACCTAAACCTTCTCTTCTATTGTCATAGATTGTAAAGGCCCTATTAGATGGTTTATGACTTGGTATGACTTGGGCTTTTCAAAATTTTTAATTTCTCTTGTCATTTTAGAATTTTTAATTCTCTTTCCCTTCTCGATTTTAGCTTTCTGTGTGAAGTTTTCTAGATGACCATCTTTGTGACAAAAAGTGCATTTGTACCTGAGTTTTGAAGTACTTGCTCCTTTACTTTGAGTGGGTTGAGTTTTTCGGAAAAATCAATAGATCCAAAGCAGATTTGAATTTTGTTTTACTTGGTTTAGGAGGGAGGATTTCAATTTTACGGTACCAATTGTTTTCAAAATTACATGAGGGTTGTTTTTCAAGTGTTCAAAGTGATCAAAGCCTATCCAAATGTTTTTGACACTTATTTTTGATTTATCAAGAATAAGATTAAAGTTTTTATTTCCTCAAGAAAATTTTTCCAAAGTTGATTTTAAATATTCATTTTCTCTAAGTACAACAGGGCAATTTTGACATGGATCAACTTGACATTTTTAGCCTTTTCTTTTGAGGTGACAGAGAGTGAGTAAAGATGATGTGTCCAAAGAAACAAGTTGCTCGTATTTTCCTTAAATTCTCTCTAGTGACAAACAATTCTTGCAACACATAAAAATGCATTATTGAACCAAAAGCTAAAGTTTGCTTGAACTTATCAACTTCACTTTTTAGCAAATTTAGCTCTTTTATTTTGCAAGAATGAGCAGCTCTAAGTGATTGCAATTCTAATGAGAACCCCTCACAATTATCACATGCATCATTGTTAGAAATAGAATTTCTAAGTTTTTCATTTTCAGTTTTCAGCATGGACAAATCATTCTCTAAATTTTTATTTTTGATTGAAGATTTTCTTAAAGATTTTCTCAATATGACTAAAACTTCACAAAGCTCATTATATGAAGGCATTACCTCATCACAGTCGCTGGAAGTGCTGTCGTTGTCACTAGAATCACTAGTGTTCCCTTTTGCCATGAAGCACAGTCCGGTGAAATCTTTCTCGTTCAGCTTCGTTTGCTTTGCTTCCTTCTCATCGTCAGTTGAATCATCAATGTCGCTTAAGTCTAAGCGACCAATTGCAGCGAAGACTTTGTTGAGCATTTTCTTCGTCCGTTGCTTATTTTTGTCCTTGCTCTCTTTTGGCCGGAAGGTTTTGGAGGAGTTGCTTTGATCCTTCTCGTCTCTAACTTTGTTCTTGAAGCAGTTAGCACGGACGTGTCCTGCCTTGCCGCAGTTGTAGCAGTGGATGGAGGCTCCTCTTCTCTCCCTTGATCTCATGTAAGCTGCATTGACACGCTTGGAAAGAAGAGCAAGTGTATCTTACAGTATTTGATCTAGTTGTTCATCACTAAGAGCACTCAAGGCGATAATGGAATATGATGATGAAGCACTAGTAGCATTATCACATGAAGAAGAATTTGCATTAAGAGCCAAAGAGTTATCACTTTGGATGTTCTGAAACAATATCTATCTCAAAAGTTTTGAGACTAGAATATAATTTATCCAATGTCATTTCACTCATCTTGTGAGCCTCCTAAATGCGATTACTTTCATTTGCCAAATTTTAAGATCAAGAGATGATAAGAAATGTCTAGCATTTTCAGAGTCGTGTATTGTACATCAACAAATTTCTAAGATTGTTTAAGATTCTATTAAAGCGAGCAAAACAATCATCTAATGATTCTCCGAGTTCATTTCAAATCTAGTGTATTCCTTTTTAAATTGATCTTGCTCTAGCCTCTTTGGCCAGTCGAGTGCCTTCATGATAATCTTGAAGAGATTTCAAAATTTCATCAGACGTTAGTAAATGACAGACTCTATCGAATTCTTTTCTAGCAAGTCCTTGAAGCAATATGTTTCTAGCTCTATTATTACTTTCAACATCCTTTTCAAACTCGATTTTATCAATATCATCATTAGAAGGAAGCTTGTATGAAATCTTTACCTTGCGCCAAATCGCGTTACCTTGAGCTTGAAGATATGCAGTCATTCGGATCCGCCAGTGGGGGAAGTCTGTGCCATCGAAGATTGGCGGCTTGTTCGAGTATTTCTCCGTTGCCATAACTTATCGTTTACTAATCACCTGTTAAGATGGATTAGTAGAACACAACTCTGATACCACTTGTAGGACCGAGTAGGCAACTAGAGGGGGGGTGAATAGATGCCGAATAAAATTCAACTAATTTTTTTAAAATAAACGACCCCTAAATAGAGGGAGAAAATCTAAAATCGTGGAGATCAAAAACCCTGGATTAATTAGTCGAACAAAAAATTAGTTCTATCAAAAATCGAACAAACCTTCTAATCAAGATCAAAGCAAAAAATAAGAGAATATTGCATAAACTTATCCTTTTATTCCAAAGCCATCTTCAACAGAATGACACCAAAAATCTTCTAATCTTCAATGATTAGAAAATTTTAAACGAAATCTCTAATCTCACAAGATTAGAAAACCCTACACAAACTAAAGTGAGCACAAAAGCTCTTTGTTGTAGGCACCTTTTGTTCTAGTTCTCTTTCGTTGGATGGATGATTTCTAACCCCCTAGAACCCTCTTATTTAAAGGACTCCATACCCAGCCGAATCCTTCTTGTATACGTATCAACCAAGCAGTCTCCATCTCAACTCCGGCCAACACGCACGGTAGCGGACTCGGACAAAGAATCATGCGCTGCCAAAACAGGTCTCCTCTCGGACATCCTTCTCGTGACACGTTACCCACACATGCACACTCACGCACGCAACACACGCACATATGCAGCACGCACATCACGCACATACACATACGTTCACCACGCACACATGCATGCATATACATACTTCACGATGTATTTGTATGCATGTATAAAAACTTCGTATACACGTGTATGGCCACCAGCAATCACGCTGTAACGATCGACTTCACAGCGCCTTTGTTCTCTAGTCCAAACGTCCGCATGACACTCTCGACCCTCACGACCTCGGTTCCTCCTCGAACCTAGTCTCGGTCCCGTCATCGACCACGTTTAACCTCGAGCAACACCTGCACATAAACAAAAACACAAAAACAAATTCCGAGCCCAAGTCCGCGACTTGACTCAATGTCAATCCATGCAACTACTCACATGAGCATTGCATAAAGTCCACTTCAAAAGAAGCATCATGAAATCATCACAAATTTCATAATCTCAAATTCAAATTATTTCAATTCTGCTCAAAACCCTAATTCAGCAAAAACGCATTCACGACGGACAAGGAAATATGGTCCGGCGTACACATGAAAAATCACTCAAAAAAAAAACCATTCTAGCAGACCGAGACAAAATCGGTCCGTTGTACAAGTGAAAGTTTCGGTTCCAAGAAGAAAACCAAACGGGCAAAAACACGTTCACAACGGACAAAGAAAATCGGTCCGTTGAACATGCAAAAATGACTTCGGTCATGAGCTCAAAACAAGTTCACAACGGACCAAGAAAAACTGTCCGTTGTACATGCAAAGGTTTCTGAAATCTTGGAGAAAGAGTTAGATTCAAGCGCTCAAAACCAAGTCCACGACGGACAAAAAACATTATCCGTCGTACAAGCGGCGACCGTTTTGAGGAAAAAAGAGTTTTGCTCAAAGAGTTCAAAACACGTCCACGACAGACCAACAAAGTTTGTCCGTCGTAGATGTGAAACTTACTGTTTCTTGAGATCTTGGTCCGGCGCAAAAACGAAACTTACTGCTTCTTGTCAAATTGACAAAACACATGCACAAACATATTTGTAAATTCAATTCTAAGCCAATTTTTCAGCACATGATTTCACAATATTCAATTCTTTTCAAATACTCATCATCAAAAAAACATGAATCAAAAACAATGATCCTTCAATCTCCCCCTTGATGAGTAATTTGACAAAACATAAAATTCTCAATTCTCAAACATTTGAATTGAATTTTTCCTTTCTTTTTATTTTTCTTCTTCTTGACTTGCTCTCCCCCTTTTTGACAAAATAGTCATCAAAATCTCAAAACTCCCCCTTAATGAATGCAGTATCTCAAGCTTTAAGATATATAATCAAAATAATGCATTTGGTCAATTTATCCAATGAGAAGGCAAATCGTGAGAATATGAAGGCTCTAACACATAGAGTAGTTGTTGCATATGCAAATTAGAGCAAACAAGTAAAATGTCATAAACTGATTTTGCCAAAGCTAAAAAGAAATCTATCATGAGCAAAGAGAGACTTTCAAATTCACTAATGTTTGTCTCAAGCCTTTTTCAAAAATTGAATTTCCTTTTTCTCTTTTAGCAAGTTTGACAATTTTGCTTTGTGATCAACGAGGATGACAAGTAATCGCACACTAGCCCATACTTGTGTATGAGTAGGTAGTTCTTTCTTGTATCTTTCTTAGTTTATATTGGCAAGTGGCTTCACATTGTTCTGAACTTTTGTTTAGACAAGTAGCCTTTGCTTGCATCTTTTGAATTTAAATCCCTGGCAAGGAAGCTGCACATTGTACTAAACTTGTGTTTAGCCAAGTAGCTTTTGCTTGCATCTTTTTCAACTTGCTTTTATCATTTAAAACACTGATTTTGCTTGAGACTCATAATGATCATTTGAAGTCCAACAAAAAACTCACACATAGTTTCTAATCAGCTCTAGCCTTTCAACAGATGACAAAAAACTTTTGAGCCTATTTCACAAATGCCATACTATAATGTACAAGAGCCAAAATATTCTCGAAAAGCATCTCAAATTGAGTTCTTTTAGTCTTTTAGTCTTTTAATAAGAAGTGAAGCAATGTAGCAATAATTTGACTATATACACAAGAATAGTCAACAAAGCTTTGTACTACATGATGCAATGAAAACAGGGGAGTTTTCTTTAAGTGTAACGGCAAAATAGCTCCTTGTAATAACTAAAGCCAAGTAACACAGATGAAAGAGTTAAAGTCAAGACTCCCCCTCAAATCAACCCATGGGGATGAATGATCCCAAGTTCACCGCGTAAGAAAGCAAAGCGAGAAGAATCAAGTGGCTTAGTGAAAATATCAGCAATTTGAGCATCCGAATCAACAAATTTCAGCTCAATAGCTCCTTTTTCAACATGATCTCTAAGAAAATGATATCGAACAGGATTTTTAGCGATGTGAATTGCACTAGTATTATCACAAAGAAGTGGAACACTATTAAAGTTAATGCCGTAATCTTTAAGAGTTGAAGTGATCCAAAGAATTTGTGAACAACAACTAGCGGTACCAACGTATTCAAACTTCAGCGATAGATTGAGCAATCGAGGACTGTTTCTTAGAAGACCATGAAACAAGTGAAGTGCCAAGAAAATGACAGTGCCGAAGTACTCTTTCTATCTAATCTACACCCGCAAAATCAGCATCGAATATCCTAGGAGTGTAAGCGAAGAAGAACAAGAATACCAAATGCCAAATTCGTAAGTGGAGCGAAGATACGAAAATTCTTTTAATTGCTTGTCGATGTGATTCTCGAGGAGAGGCTTGAAATCGGCGCCTTGCAGACATCTTGCAAAATGTATGTCGTCTCGGCGATCAAATCTGAAGTGATCCAATCATGCTTCAGTATTCTTTTTAGTCCATCTCGACACCATTTTCGTCAAGATCCAAAATTGTTGTTGTGCTCATTGGAGTAGATCTTGACTTTCCTTCTCCCATGTCAAATTTCTTTAGTAGCTCCTTTGTATACTTGGATTGGTGCAAGAAGATCCCTTCTTTCGCTTGCTTGATTTGAAATCAAGGAAGTATGTCAACTCTCCCATCATACTCATCTCGAATTCCACTGGACATCATTTCTAAAATTGCAATACAAGAGAGTGAGAGGATCCTCCAAAGATAATATCATCCACATAAATTTGCACCATAAGGAATTGATCATTTGAATTTTGAGTAAACAGAGTTTTATCAACTTTTCCCATCTCAAAATTATGTTGAAGCAAGAAGCCTTTTAATCTATCATACCAAGCACGAGGTGCTTGTTTTAATCCATAAAGAGCTTTTGTCAAGCGATATACATGATTGGGAAATTTTTCATTTTCAAAGCCAGGAGGTTGTTTCACAAAAACTTCTTCTTCTATAAACCCGTTTAGAAAAGCACTTTTCACATCCATTTGAAATAACTTAAAACCTTTTGATGCTGCAAAAGCCAAGAGAATGCGAATAGCTTCTAAGCGAGCAACGAGGAGCAAATGTTTCATCAAAATCAATTCCTTCAAGTTGAGAATATCCTTGAGCAACAAGTCTAGCTTTGTTTCTAACAATTATTCCATCCTCATTTAACTTGTTCTTAAAAACCCATTTTGTTCCAATAATATTTTGATTTTTAGGAGGTTCCACTAAAGTCCAAACTTTATTCCGTTCAAAGTTTTCTAACTCTTCATGCATCGCATCTACCCAAGAACTATCGGTTAAAGCATGAGTAATGTTCTTAGGTTCAAAATTTGCAACAAAAGCAGAATGCATGCATAAAAGAGTTTGAGATGAATTAGAGCGTGTCACCCTTTCATGAAGACTTCCAATAATTTGTTCAGAGGATGGTTCTTTAAAACATGAAGGGAGGTCCGATTATTTCAGTCGTCGTGGGAGGTGTAGAAGAATCTGAAGTAGTAGTCACATCAATTTGTTCAGGACATCTTCCGTTACGTAGATATGAGCTCATCATCATCATTATCTTCATCATTTTCTTGAATCTTTTATCCAAAAGATTGGCTCTAAATCTTCGTGAACCTGAAATGTCGGGTCTAGCTCGAGGCTAGCCTCATCAAAAGTAACATCGCATGTCTCCAACAATTTGTTAGTCGATAAATCAAGTACCACGATATCCACGAGAGTGCAACGAATAGCCAAGAAAAATACCATCTGTACTACGAGCTTGAATTTATCAAGATTTCCATGTTTAAGAATAAAGCATTTGCAACCAAACACTCGTAAGTGAGAAACAGATGGTTTACGATCAAATCTCAGTTCATAAGATGTTTTACCAAGTAACGCTCTGAGATAGACCCTATTTGATATATAGCAAGCAGAAGAAATTGCCTCAGCCCAAAATTTTCTTGAAGTGTTGTATTCATCTAGCATAGTTCTAGCTATTTGAATCAAAGTTCTATTTTTCCTTTCTACAACACCATTCTGTGAGGGAGAATATGGCGAAGAAAATTGATGTTCAATCCCATTAGTTTCACAAAAAGATTTGAACAAAGCATTTTTGAATTCTGTACCATTATCAGTTCTTATGGCTTTCAATGTGTTAGGCAATTCATTTATTAATCTCTTAATGAAGACATGAAAAAGTCCAAAAATCTCATCTTTTGAAGATAGAAAATGCACCCAAGAGTATCTTGAATAATCATCAACTATCACTAGAAAGTACCACTTACCTCCAGTAGGATTGTACTCGAGATGGTCCCTCAGTATCCATGTGAAGAAGTTGACCGAGGGCGAGTGGTCATTATAGTGGAGATAGGAGCATGAGGGGCTCCAACCATCTTACCATGTCGACAGGAAGCACAAACAATATTTTTGCAAGATTTTAATTTCGGCAAGCCACGAATTAAGTCTAGACCACTCAATCTAGATAACAGATCAAATCCCATGTGGCCTAACCGACGATGCCAAAAATTGAGATTTCTAGATTCTCAGCAACAAAACAATGTGAACTTGAAGCATTGCTAAAATTTGCTATGAAAATTTTTCCAAGTCTAGATATCTCAAGAATCAAGTTTCGGAAGCATCGAGTACTCTACATGCATTAGGTTTAAAGCTCACTTCAAAGTTTTCATCCAACAATTGTGATCTTGTGAAGGTTGAATTTCAGTTTAGACACCAGAGAGACATTCTTCAAAGTAAAGTGTTCATTTACCTTCACTGTACCTTTTGCGGTGTGGCGTCCAAAGAGTAGCATCTCCAAAAGTGATCGCCTCGTTCCCGAGATGCTTTTGTTAGGAGGAGAACCAACTTGAGTTGCCCGTCATGTGTTGGCGACATCCTGAATCAATAACCCGGATGTTCTCCTTCCCTTCTCGTACCACCTACATGTTATGAACAGAAGATGCCGAGGATTCGATCTTTGGGGTTAGAAAAGCATGCTTTAGGTATCCAACCTTTGAATCACTCGACGAGCAGGTGATCGCATAAAAACTTGTGAGAGTAATGAATTTTTGTTTGCTTTCACAGAGCCTGTCACAATATTGCTTTCATGACCATGTCTATGCACATACAAAGAAGTGGAATGTGTTTTCTTTTTGTAACCTAAACCTTCTCTTCTATTGTCATAGATTGTAAAGGCCCTATTAGATGGTTTATGACGGTATGACTTGGGCTTTTCAAAATTTTTAATTTCTCTTGTCATTTTAGAATTTTTAATTCTCTTTCCCTTCGCGATTTTAGCTTTCTGTGTGAAGTTTTCTAGATGACCATCTTTGTGACAAAAAGTGCATTTGTACGAGTTTTGAAGTACTTGCTCCTTTACTTTGAGTGGGTTGAGTTTTTCGGAAAAATCAATAGATCCAGCAGATTTGAATTTTGTTTTACTTGGTTTTAGGAGGGAGGATTTCAATTTTACCGGTACCAATTGTTTTCACAATTACAGGAGGGTTGTTTTTCAAGTGTTCAAAGTGATCAAAGCCTATCCCACTGTTTTTAACACTTATTTTTGATTTATCAAGAATCAGATTCAAGTTTTTCTTTCCTCCAGCAAATTTTTCCAAAGTTGATTTTAAATATTCATTTTCTCTAAGTACAACAGGGCAATTTTGACATGGATCAACTTGACATTTTTAGCCTTTTCTTTTGAGGTGTGATGAGAGTGAGTAAAGATGATGTGTCCAGCAAAACAAGTTGCTCGTATTTTCCTTAAATTCTCTCTAGTGACAAACAATTCTTGCAACACATAAAAATGCATTATTGAACCAAAAGCTAAAGTTTGCTTGAACTTATCAACTTCACTTTTTAGCAAATTTAGCTCTTTTATTTTGCAAGAATGAGCAGCTCTAAGTGATTGCAATTCTAATGAGAACCCCTCACAATTATCACATGCATCATTGTTAGAAATAGAATTTCTAAGTTTTTCATTTTCAGTTTTCAGCATGGACAAATCATTCTCTAAATTTTTATTTTTGATTGAAGATTTTCTTAAAGATTTTCTCAATATGACTAAAACTTCACAAAGCTCATTATATGAAGGCATTACCTCATCACAGTCGCTGGAAGTGCTGTCGTTGTCACTAGAATCACTAGTGTTCCCTTTTGCCATGAAGCACGATCAGGTGAAATCTTTCTCGTTCACCGTTTGCTTTGCTTCCTTCTCATCGTCAGTTGAATCATCAATGTCGCTTAAGTCTAAGCGACCAATTGCAGCGAAGACTTTGTTGAGCATTTTCTTCGTCCGTTGCTTATTTTTGTCCTTGCTCTCTTTTGGCCGGAAGGTTTTGGAGGAGTTGCTTTGATCCTTCTCGTCTCTAACTTTGTTCTTGAAGCAGTTAGCACGGACGTGTCCTGCCTTGCCGCAGTTGTAGCAGTGGATGGAGGCTCCTCTTCTCTCCCTTGATCTCATGTAAGCTGCATTGACACGCTTGGAAAGAAGAGCAAGTGTATCTTCTGGTATTTGATCTAGTTGTTCATCACTAAGAGCACTCAAGGCAGTAATGGAATATGATGATGAAGCACTAGTAGCATTATCACATGAAGAAGAATTTGCATTAAGAGCCAAAGAGTTATCAACTGGATGTTCGGAAACAATATCTATCTCAAAAGTTTTGAGACTAGAATATAATTTATCCAATGTCATTTCACTCATCTTGTGAGCCTCCTAAATGCGATTACTTTCATTTGCCAAATTTTAAGATCAAGAGATGATAAGAAATGTCTAGCATTTTCAGAGTCGATGTATTGTACATCAACAGCTCTAAGATTGTTTAAGATTCTATTAAAAGCGAGCAAAACAATCATCTAATGATTCTCCGAGTTCATTTCAAATCTAGTGTATTCCTTTTAAATTGATCTTGCCTAGCCTCTTTGACAGTCGATTGCCTTCATGATAATCTTGAAGAGATTTCCAAATTTCATGAAGCGTGAGTAAATGATGTACTCTATCGAATTCTTTTCTAGCAAGTCCTTGAAGCAATATGTTTCTAGCTCTATTATTACTTTCAACATCCTTTTCAAACTCGATTTTATCAATATCATCATTAGAAGGAAGCTTGTATGAAATCTTTACCTTGCGCCAAATCGCGTTACCTTGAGCTTGAAGATATGCAGTCATTCGGATCCGCCATGGGAAAGTCTGTGGCCATCGAAGATTGGCGGCTTGTTCGAGTATTTCTCCGTTGCCATAACTTATCGTTTACTAATCACTGTTAAGATGGATTAGTAGAACACAACTCGATACCACTTGTAGGACCGAGTAGGCAACTAGAGGGGGGGTGAATAGATGCCGAATAAAATTCAACTAATTTTTTTAAAATAAACGACCCCTAAATAGAGGGAGAAAATCTAAAATCGTGGAGATCAAAAACCCTGGATTAATTAGTCGAACAAAAAATTAGTTCTATCAAAAATCGAACAAACCTTCTAATCAAGATCAAAGCAAAAAATAAGAGAATATTGCATAAACTTATCCTTTTATTCCAAAGCCATCTTCAACAGAATGACACCAAAAATCTTCTAATCTTCAATGATTAGAAAATTTTAAACGAAATCTCTAATCTCACAAGATTAGAAAACCCTACACAAACTAAAGTGAGCACAAAAGCTCTTTGTTGTAGGCACCTTTTGTTCTAGTTCTCTTTCGTTGGATGGATGATTTCTAACCCCCTAGAACCCTCTTATTTAAAGGACTCCATACCCAAATTAATCCTTCTTGTATACGTATCAACCAAGCAGTCTCCATCTCAACTCCGGCCAACACGCACGGTAGCCAGACTCGGACAGCAACTGCGCCTGCCAAAACAGGTCTCCTCTCGGACATCCTTCTCGCATACGTTACCCACACATGCACACTCACGCACGCAACACACGCACATATGCAGCACGCACATCACGCACATACACATACGTTCACCACGCACACATGCATGCATATACATACTTCACGATGTATTTGTATGCATGTATAAAACTTTCAGATACACGTGTATGGCCACCACCATCACGCTGTAACGATCGACTTCACGCGCACTGTTCTCTAGTCCAAACGTCCCGCATGACACTCTCGACCCTCACGACCTCAGTTCCTCCCTGAACCTAGTCTCGGTCCCGTCATCGACCACGTTTAACCTCGAGCAACACCTGCACATAAACAAAAACACAAAAACAAATTCCGAGCCCAAGTCCGCGACTTGACTCAATGTCAATCCATGCAACTACTCACATGAGCATTGCATAAAGTCCACTTCAAAAGAAGCATCATGAAATCATCACAAATTTCATAATCTCAAATTCAAATTATTTCAATTCTGCTCAAAACCCTAATTCAGCAAAAGCATTCACGACGGACAAGGAAATATGGTCAGCGTACACATGAAAAATCACTCAAAAAAAAACCATTCTAGCAGACAGACAAAATCGGTCCGTTGTACAAGTGAAAGTTTCGGTTCCAAGAAGAAAACCAAACGGGCAAAAACACGTTCACAACGGACAAAGAAAATCGGTTCGTTGAACATGCAAAAATGACTTCGGTCATGAGCTCAAAACAAGTTCACAACGGACCAAGAAAAACTGTCCGTTGTACATGCAAAGGTTTCTGAAATCTTGGAGAAAGAGTTAGATTCAAGCGCTCAAAACCAAGTCCACGACGGACAAAAAACATTATCCGTCGTACAAGCGAAACTGACTGGTTTTGAGGAAAAAAGAGTTTGGCTCAAAGAGTTCAAAACACGTCCACGACAGACCAACAAAGTTTGTCCGTCGTAGATGGGAAACTTACTGTTTCTTGAGATCTTGGTCCGGCGCAAAAGCGAAACTTACTGCTTCTTGTCAAATTGACAAAACACATGCACAAACATATTTGTAAATTCAATTCTAAGCCAATTTTTCAGCACATGATTTCACAATATTCAATTCTTTTCAAATACTCATCATCAAAAAAACATGAATCAAAAACAATGATCCTTCAAAATCAAAACTTATTTACAGAGTACTAGTAGAACGTTGTTGCATGTAAGCTTGATATCGTCGCCGACTTCTTCACCGGCAAGGATGCCGTCGCCGCCTCCATCACCCTTGCCATCGCCAGCATGGTCGTCCCTACCATCGCTAGCTTCTTCATCGCCAAGGATGCAGTCGCCGCCTACGTCGCACCTGTCGTCCCTGCTACCATTGTTGCCACCATTGCCTCCCTCACTGATACCATCACGGGCTTCATCGATAAGGATGTCGTCGCCGCCATGGTCGCCCTTGCCGTCGCTGCCACCGCCGTTGCCGCCATTTTTTCTGTCACCACCATTAACGTTTTCGCCGCCACCGTCGCTGTGCTTCCACCGCTACCTCCCACCGACTTCAATGGAAGGTGTTTGCCACATGACTTTGAAGAGCTGCCCAAATGGCAACAAGAAGTTGCAAAGGTAATGTATAAAATTTGCATGCCCAACTTCTTTTAAATCGTGGAATGATTCTGATGCTGGTAGAAATTCGATCGTAAGTTTGACATTGTTCTCTTACCAAATTATGCTGAGAGTAGTGCCATCGCTTCATGTACCAATGAATAATCATAGCTAATTTGCAATGGAAGATTATCTTGCCTTTCGAGCATCTCTATCTTCATGTGAGGAATTTTGTAGTTATTTCCCCCTACTTTCATAGCCTTTCTCATAACAAGCGGTAGCGTCAAAAAAATCCGTGAAGGGTCATGTGGAGGTCCATCCATGTTTGTGATAGGTATTTGACTTTATTTGAGCAAGATGTGCTCATGTTTGAGTTTAATTTGAGTTAGAATTCAAAATGAAGCAATTTGAGTTGTGTTAGCTTCTTGTGGTACTAACGGCCTATGGCTGGCGGTAGAACCAACTGATGAATGAGAAATGATTATTGCTACTATTGTTGGACATTGCTATGTGATGGGTTTTCCTTGTCTTTGATGGTTGTAGGATGACGGTGCTAGGTTATGGTGAGGCGAAAGATGACCGAGACTAGGCGAGGTGCGTCGGAGATCTGAAAGTGCATCTAGGCCCCTCATTTTGTTTTGGTGATTAATGATGACACAACTAAAGAAATCTAATGTTTCAACTAAGAATAATGCAGATCTCGATGTCACAATAAGCTCGGAATGCGATTGGACGCACCTACGTACTTTAAAATTCAAGAAAACGGCATCAAGACGAAGACGTGTAATTTCTATTTTAATTTGAGTCTTAAGGATAGCCGTACTATTAAGAGGATACTACGGAAAATCGGGTTTAGGATGTGCATGTGCTCAAGGTCAAAACTTGCATTCATTATAGCACTCAAATACTTGCATTTTCCAAAAACAGGAATTCCAACCGAGCCCGCCAACTCGGAGAGTCCGGACTTTTTGTCCGGAGTCTCCGGGTTAACTCTTTCGGCCAAAACTCGAATTCCGGGCAGTTCGGAGTGTCCGGAGAGTCCGGACCATCCGGAGTATCCAGGTTAATTGTCCGGAGTCTCCGGACAGTTCAAAACGGGGACAAACGACTAGTTTTCAAAAAGGGTATTTAAAGCCACCACTCCCCTCCAACGGCTAGGATCTCAATTGAGCTCATTCATTGCAGCATTTAAGCCATCTCTAACACCTTCCAAGCATTCAATAGAGCCCTCTCTTCCTCCCACCTCTAGATTTGGTTGTTGATCTACTTTGGTGAGGAGAGGAAGAAGCAAAGTGCTAGGTGCATTCATTTCAAGTTCTTGAGCACTAGTTTATCCTCCAAGCGATTCTTCGTGGTGTTATTGCTCTTGGAGGTTGAAGGTCTCCTAGACGGCTAGGAGTCACCGGGAGCACCCGACGCGTGTGGTGTGCCCCGGTCATTTGTGAAGGCGCGTCTCGCCTCCGAAAGGAAAGAGACAAGAAGTGAAGCCGGCGAGTGCATTTGTGCAACACCGGGAGGAAAGCGGGTCGAAAGAGACCCCGGCTCAAGTGCGACCGAGCCACCTCAACGGAGACGTAGGATTCCCTTCAAGAATCCGAACTTCGGTGAAAAATCGCGTCTCTCTCTTTCTCTTTTACTTCCTAGTCTAGCTTGTGTGGATTTGTTTTTGTAAAGCTTGGATCTAGCTCTTTGCCTAGCTTTAATTCAAATCCATACTAGCTTTTGATCTAGGTTGCTATTGCCTTTTATTAATTGTAGTATCTTGTGCTAGATAGGGTAACTTTAGTCGCGTTCCCGAGCCAGCCAGCCCGGAGAGTCCGGATGAAATACCGGACACTCCGGACAAGCCAGAGTATCCAGATAAAATACTCGGAGACTCCGGATTGACCTGTTCGGCCAGATTTAATTTCGTTGCGATTTTTTTCAATCCGCCTATTCACCCCCCTCTAGGCGACATCGTTGGTCCTTTCAATTGGTATCAGAGCCAAATCTCCTTTATTTTGGCTTAACCGCTTGGAGAATCAAAGATGTCGAAAATAGAGAAAGTTACCGAAACCCATGCCCAAGACAAGGCCACGGGTTCCGGTATAGGGGTTGCAATTCCTTTAGATTATTCCTCTTTTGGAGTCTCAAACTCCTCATCTTATGTTTCCGTCTCGTCCGGTTGAGCGCCTCATTTCGATGGCACTCGCTATGCGGCATGGAAGCATAAGATGAAGATGCATTTGAGATCACTTCATCCTTGCATTTGGAAGATTGTTGAAACAGGTTTCAAGCCCGCCAATCCCAACAATCTCACCTCTGAAGAAGACAAGGCTCAACACTTCAATGACTTGGCCGTCAATGCCTTCTTCAATGCTTTGAGCGACTCCGAGTTCAACCGGGTCGATGGCCTTGACAACGCCAAGGACATTTGGGAAAGGTTAATGGTGACTCATGAAGGTGTGTCAAGTGTCCGTGAATCCAAGATCGAGCTTATCATTGGAGAATTAAGCCGATTCACATTGGAAGAAAGAGAGTCTTACATAAAGATGTTTGATCGCTTGATGGTGTTGGTGAATCAAGCTAAGGGACTTGGAAGCACCGAGCTCACCGACAAAGCAATTGTCAAGATCATCCTCCGAGTGATCACCCCCACCAACTGCAACCTTGTTCAACTCATCCGCAACCGGCCAAACTTCGATACTCTCACTCCTCATGACGTGATTGGCCGGTTGATGATGGATGAGATGATGGTCAAGGAAGCGGAAGTTGTAGAGGAGCTCAAGTCCGGCAAGAAGAAGGGCATCGCTTCGAAGGCCGTCAAAGTGGCTCAAGAAGTGGAGGAAAGTTCAAGTGATGAAGAAGAACCAAATGGGCCACTCACAAATGAAGACATGGCCCTTCTAGTAAGAAGATTCAACAAGTTCTTGAAGAAGAAAGGCTACAAGCCGGGAAGCCATTCCAAGAACTTCGGCAACAAGTCAAGAGGGAGACACTCGACAAGGAAATGCTATGAGTGCGGCGAACCCGGTCATTTCATTGCCGAGTGTCCGCATAAAGAAAAGAAGGAAGAAAAGCCATACAAGAAGGACAAGTACCGAAAGAAAGACAAAGACAAGAGCAAGAAGTACAAGGGTAAGGGTCATGCATACATTGGCAAGGAGTGGAACTCCGACTCCGAGTCCGAGTCCAACTCCGACAATGAAGGAGGACTTGCCACCGTCACCATTGCTACACCACCGACAAAGTCGAAGAGCCTCTTTGACAACTTGAGCGACGGAGATGAAGATGCTCCAATGTGCCTTATGGCAAAGGGGCACAAGGTATCATCTAAGAGTCCTATACATTCCATTGTTGATTATAGCTTAGATGATTGCGATGATGCTAGTGATGATGAGGAAGTAGCATTTAAGTCTATGAATGATTTTGATGTTAAGAAATTAGACTTGCTACTTAAGGATATTGAAAGATTGGAGGAGGTTGTTGAGCAAAAAGAGGCTATTCTCGAAGCTCAAGAAGATCTCCTTATTTTTGAAAAAGAGAAGAACCTTGAGCTAGAGAAGAGCCTAGCCTTTGAAAAGAAAAAGAATGAGGACTTGGTCAAAAGTTCAAATTTGACCAAGAATGAAGCAATTAGTCTTGAGATCACCAATGCTTCACTCTTAGAGCAACTTGCTCAAGCAAAGGATGCTTGCAAGGCTCTTGAAGTGAAGCTTGTTGATCTCTCGAATAAAGCTTCTACCTCAATCAACAACTCCAATATTTCATTACCCTCAACAAGCAAATCTGCTGCGCTAGATGCTATAATGTTGATGTTGCTACTTGTGCTACTAACCGTGAGACTTTGAAAGTCTTGGCTCATGAAAATGAGAAGCTTAAGGTGATGCTTGAAGATGGACTTCAAAAGTCCTACAAGGCAAGCAAGGGTTTAGAGGAGTATCTCGGTAAGCGCCAAGGTAATCCTAAGAGGCAAGGGCTTGGGTATGTTCCGCCAAAGGGCAAAAAGAGCAACATTGTTGTTGCTCCTTTAAGCGAGCCTATTCACTTTGTAAAAGGCGAAGGAACATCCAAGCACAAAGCTCACTCCGAGTTCTTTGCTTCTTATGTGCTTAAAAAGACTAACCTTGGTCGTGTAGTTGCTTATCATATTGGTCGTAAGCCGAGAAATGCTCCTTTTATTCACTCTATTTGGGTCCCAAAATCGTTTGTTACTAACGTGCGCGGACCTAACCAAGTTTGGGTACCAAAGAGCAAAAACTAAATGTCTTTTTGTAAGCCTATATCTCCGGTGGAACAAGTTGGATTTTGGATAGCGGATGCACGCATCACATGATCGGAGAAAAGGCAATGTTCGCGCATTTGGATGTGAATGGATCAAATAGCGAAAGTATTGTCTTTGGAGACAATGGAAAAGGAGAAGTAATTGGTTTGGGTAAAATCTCTATCTCAAATGATTTCCATTTAAGTAATGTTTTACTTGTTGAATCATTAAGCTACAATTTGTTGTCCGTTGCACAATTGTGTGAAGCGGGCTAACAATTGTTTGTTTAATGAAAAGGGTGTGGAAGTCATTAAGAGGCTTGATGGTTCAATAGCCTTTAAAGGGCGTTTGAAGGGAAAGCTCTATCTCGTAGACTTCAATACGGATAGACTTAATCTTGAAACGTGTTTAATGGCTAAATCTAGAATGGGTTGGCTTTGGCATCGCCGATTAGCCCATGTCGGTATGAGGAACCTTCACAAACTCATTAAAGGCAACCACATCCTTGGATTAACCAATGTTGTCTTTGAGAAAGATAGGGTTTGTAGCGCTTGTCAAGCGGGCAAGCAAGTTGGTGCCTCCCATCCCGCCAAGAATGTGATGACGACCCCAAGACCGTTGGAGATGCTTCAGATGGATCTTTTCGGTCCGGTCGCCTACATAAGCATTGGGGGAAGTAAGTATGGTCTAGTAATTGTAGATGATTTTTCTTGCTTCACTTGGGTATTTTTCTTGCATGACAAGGGAGAAGTCCAAGTGACATTGAAGAAGTTCATGAGAAGAGCTCAAAACGAGTTTGAAGTGAAGATCAAGAGAATTCAGAGCGACAATGGTACCGAATTCAAGAACATTGGCGTGCAGGAGTTTCTCGATGAAGAAGGAATCAAGCACGAATTCTCGGCTCCATATTCTCCTCAACAAAATGGGGTGACCGAGAGGAAGAATCGAACCCTCATCGAGATGGCGCGGACGATGCTTGACGAGTAAAAGGTTTCCGACAGTTTTTGGGCGGAAGCCATCAATACCGCATGCCACAGCTCCAACCGCCTCTACCTCCACAAGATCTTGAAGAAAAGCAGCGTCACGAAAGTTGCTCACCCAAGAAGAAACCAAATGTCTCCTACTTTCGAGTCTTTGGGAGTAAATGTTATATCCTTAACAAAAGAGCTAAGTCTTCTAAATTTGCTCCTAAAGTAGATTGTAACACCCCAAAATTTTGCTTTTCTTAAATCTATGTGTGATTTGGTACTTTGGTGAATTTTTGGAATTTTCTGGAATTTATTTGGATTTATTTGGAATTTATTTGAATTTATTCCATTTTGAAATAATTAAAGAATTAAACTTTGCAAATAAAATTTTGTTGGAAATATTTTATTTGAGTCCAAAATGATCCAAAATATTTTCCAGAATTTTTCTGGAATTTTTCTGAGTCTTTTGCTATTTTTAATGAATTAAATGAATTTCTGGGAATTATTTTAAATATTAAATCGCTGGAAAATCAAGTCGGGTCAAATCGTTTCATCCGACCGACCCAAGTCCGAGTCCGACTAAGTCCGACCGAGCCACGTGACTTGACCGAACCCCATTCAATCCTAACCGCTGGATCAAGATCCAACGGTCCAAATTGACCGTGACGGCTCGAAAGCCGAAGTCTGAGTCGGATCCGATCGCGCCCACGCCGATCGCGGACTGCCGATCGTGCCACGTGGACGGTCCTCCGTCGCCGTCTCCGCCGAGTCCGAGCCGGATTCCGCCGCGCCCGCCGCCGTGAGGTTCTAGGTTTCCGTTTTCCGCGCGGAAGCCGAGGCTATTTAATGCCCGGATCACACCCCGAGGACCACCTTGACCTTGCGCAGCCGTTGCCCTAGCCGTCGCCGCCGCAGTGCCCCTGACGCGCCCGCAATCGCCGGAGTTGTAGCACTTCTCCGCCGCGGTTTTTGCTTCGCTCGCCGTTGACCTGCACCGGACTCACCGCGACGAGACGCGCACCGAAGGACCTCTCACCTCGCCGGAGGAGCCCGCATAACGCCAGCTGTTCGTGTCGCCGTCCCGGCTCGGCCCGGCTCCGCCGCCGCCATCGCCATCGCTGCCGCCAAGTTTCTCGGCCGTCCGATCAAGATCCAACGCCCCAGATCACGCCACGCCATCTCACGGTGAGATCCCAATCCAAATCCTCAGATCCAATCTCGACCATAGGATCTAGATCCAACGGTCAGATCAAACGCGTTAACCCAAACGCGTGAGTCCAGATCTAATGGGCCGCCGATTTTCAAATCAATCGGCCGAGATTGCGCCACGTGTCGGAAAGCTCGACTGGCCAGCGGCCAAGACTCGCGTCGTGTGACGCCGACACGCCGCCCGCGTGTCGGGCCGATGCGTGACTAAACCGCACCATGACATCACGACGTCATGGCGGGCCCGCGTCGCCACGCCACCACCGCGGTGTGCGGTGGCGCCACCCATGACGTCACCAATGGTCCCACTGCCGACTGCGTAGGCTAAGCCCCCGCCGACGCCGATGGACGCTCATCCGAGGCGGACCCACATGTCATTCTCACGAGGAGCCGTGGACCAAGTCCACGGTAGACCCGAGCCGAGCGTGGACCAAGTCCATGGGCCGGCTGACGTGAGCAGACCAATCAGAGGCTGCCACGTGTCCTCGCTGACGCAATAATTAATTTCCGAAAAAGAAAATGATTTATTAATTCGAAATAATGATTTCAGATTTTGATTCAAACTTCAAACGCTTATAACTTTTGCGTTTCAACTCCGATTTGAGTGATTCAAATTTCTAAATTTGTATAAAATTGAGATCTACCTAAATATAAATTTTATTTAATTTTTGGACTAAAGTTTTTCTCTGTAAAATTATTTAATTGATTATTTAAACTTCAAAATGCTATAACTTTTGCATTTTAACTCTAAATTTGACGATTCCAGTTTCTAAAAATTCATAAAATTATGTTCTCTCTGTTTATGGATTTTATTTGGATGTTTGGACACTTTTTGCCTATTGTTTATTCGTGTATTGCTATTTGCACGCTTTACGAGTAGACGTTGAAGTCTTAGGAAGGATTCGAAGGAGAAGTATTGACTCAGGATCCAACTCAAGACCAAGAACAAGTACTTTTTGAAGGCAAGTTGTGCTTTGACCATGTTGATCCTATTTTGAAACTTATTTTGATTTAACCTATTGAATGCTAGTTCAATTAGAAGATACTGTATTTAAATATGGGGATTAGATAAATACCAATTTGTCAGTATGACACCTTGATTATTTAAATATGTGCCATGACCCTTGTCACCCTAGTTGTGGATTACTAGTTGGACATTACTAAAATTGCCAACATGGGTTTAGACCATTGTAGTATATTGCTTAGACCTGCTACGTGCTCATGATATGATTTTGGACAATCAAATGTTAATATAGACTTAATGATATATTGAACCTGTTTTGGAAAGGTATCATGTGATGTTGATGGCACGTGGTGCATGGTAATCAACTGGGGTTTGATAAATAGTTTTTGACCGGGGCATGTGGCAAGAATGATCAGGTGGGCCGGGTTGTGGCACCGGGATGTTGATTTGGTTCTTGGGTAGTCTTGCCCTGGTCACCCTAAGGACTTCACCTTGCAAGCCTTTGAACTGGGTCTAACGTGCAACCACATGTCAGTAATGGGACGGACCTAGTTGACTAAGTTGCTAATAACGCACTGTGGGACCTCAGGAGGTCAACTACACCCTTTGTGTAAGTTGTGCGAGGGCGTCTGGCCGAGGCCAGTACCCATCTAACGTTGATTGGCCTAAACTTCGCCTTAGCTAAGGGAAGGGTTAGTGTGCAATAACCGGGAGGACCACTTGTATTGTTAGAGGTTTCCAAAGACTTTGTTACTGAACTCGCCTTTGTGGTGTTTGACTCAGATCGTGTGGGTAAAGTGCATAACCTCTGCAGAGTGTAGAATCTATTCGAATAGCCGTGTCCGCGGTATTGGACATCGCTCGGGAATTACAGTCAAGGGTTAGATTTTCTTAAAATAACTTGGACTTGAAAGGTTGGGTTTGGTTTAATAATGATGTTGATGGAAATGTGGACTAGGATGGGAAAGATGTTTACTAAACTCCTGGAAAAGTTAATTATACTTTACTTGTTTCTACTGCTTTCGAATCTACTTATGCTACTTGTCAAATGCTGTTTACTGCAAATATACCTTGAGCTATTCCTTTGTATCAAGCCATGCATATAGTCTATTAGCCTGCATTCTGTGCATGACTTG
Source organism: Rhipidocladum racemiflorum (assembly GCA_036346355.1). Classification (NCBI taxonomy): domain Eukaryota; kingdom Viridiplantae; phylum Streptophyta; class Magnoliopsida; order Poales; family Poaceae; genus Rhipidocladum; species Rhipidocladum racemiflorum. Next base: position 41,326,482 of record CM070577.1, on the reverse strand, counting down.
CTGAGTACCAAGTACTCACCCTTGCCACAATACAACACCAGTTGAAGAGGAGACAACACCAGCTTTGGAGGAGGAGCTCCAAGAGGAACCGTCTACTTAGGGAGCGAGCCCAGTCAGTTGCCTGTGGTATCTTTGGATGGCGCCACGGTTATTTGATTTTCGCTGCTACTATTTCTCTCTTAATAAGTTTCGCCTTCAAGTAGGCGTACATTTGTAACTTGACCATAAGGTTGAGTAACCAGTTTGACTATTTAATTAAAGTACTTTACTATTATCGAGTGGTATGATTGTGATATTTACCGATGTTAAGACTGTGTGCACTAGCGCGTTCCTGGACTAGTGCTGAATACACAGAGGGTCCGGATTTGCAAATTCGGGGTCCCGACATAGATGAAGGTTTCTTACTTGGTTATGGAACTAATGCTTATGCGTACCGAGTTTTCAACAATACCACCGGTGTAGTTGAAATCTCGCGTGACGTAACCCTTGATGAGACTAACGGTTCTCAAGTAGAACAAGTTGATCATGCCGTGATTGACAGGGAAGAACCACCGTGTGAAGCTATCAAGAAATTGGCAATTGGGGAAGTAAGACCTCAAAATCTGGAAACTCACCCGAGCACCCCAACCCGGAGTCTCCGGATTGAAACCCGGAGTGTCCGGACTGGTCCGGAGTCTCCGGGTCAAATACCGGAGTCTCCGGATGGGACAGGCTCAGGTGATATTCCCTCCTCGTCCAAGCAAGCTCAAGTTGGTTCGAACGCATCCCAAGATGAAGAACCCATCCAAGCTCCAAATTCAACTGTCCCTCACCCAAGAGTTCATCAAAGTATTCAACGAGATCATCCGGTCGACAATATACTCGGAGACATTCACAAGGGAGTATCTACTAGATCTCGAGTTGCAAATTTTTATGAATTTTACTCGTTTGTGTCTTCTCTTGAGCCTCTTAAGGTAGAAGAAGCACTTGATGATCCGGATTGGGTGATGGCCATGCAAGAGGAGCTCAACAACTTCAAGAGAAACCAAGTTTGGGAGCTTGTCGAAAGACCAAATCAAAATGTCATCGGCACAAAATGGGTCTTTCGGAACAAGCAAGATGAGAATGGAATCGTGACAAGGAACAAAGCTCGATTGGTTGCTCAAGGGTACACTCAAATCGAAGGTTTGGATTTCGATGAAACATATGCTCCAAAGAGCTAGGCTTGAATCTATTAGAATATTACTTGCCTTTGCTACTCACCATGATTTCAAGCTATATCAAATGGACGTGAAAAGCGCCTTCTTAAATGGACCACTCTCCGAGATGGTCTACGTCGAGCAACCACCCGGCTTTGAAGATCCAAAACACCTGGACCACGTCTACTACCTACACAAAGCCCTTTATGGACTTAAGCAAGCACCAAGAGCTTGGTTCGAGTGTTTACGAGATTTCCTTCTCGGACAAGGTTTTGTAGTCGGAAAGGCCGACCCTACTCTCTTTACTAAACATATTGATAATGATTTATTTGTATGCCAAATATATGTCGATGACATTATATTTGGATCTACTAATGAACATTTGTGTAAAGAGTTTAGCAAGATAATGACTAAAAGATTCGAGATGTCCATGATGGGAGAGTTGAAGTTCTTCCTTGGATTTCAAGTCAAACAACTCAGGGAAGGAACCTTCATTTGCCAAACCAAGTACATCAAGGACATGCTCAAGAAGTTCGGAATGGAGGACACCAAGCCTATAAAGATGCCTATGCAGGCCAACGGGCATCTAGACCTCGACAAAGAAGGTAAACCGGTCATCCAAAAGGTATATCGTTCGATGATCGGCTCTCTCCTTTATCTTTGTGCATCTAGGCCCGATATCATACTTAACGTTTGTATGTGTGCACGTTTTCAAGCCGCTCCAAAAGAGTGCCACATGGTGGCCGTTAAGAGAATCTTAAGATACTTAGTGCACACTCCTCACTTCGGACTTTGGTATCCGAAAGGATCTTCCTTTGAATTAGTTGGCTATTCCGATGCGGATTATGCCGGCTGCAAAGTGGATAGGAAGAGTACCTCGGGGACTTGACAATTCTTGGGTAGGTCTCTAGTCTCGTGGTCTTCCAAGAAACAAAATTCCGTAGCCCTATCCACTGCCGCAGTCGAATACATCCGCCGGGAGTTGTTGTGCCCAACTACTTTGGATGAGACAAACCTTGAGTGATTATGGCCTATCCTACAAGAGTGTTCCACTACTGTGTGACAATGAAAGTGCCATAAAAATTGCCAACAATCCTGTCCAACACTCCCGTACAAAATACATAGATATTCGCCATCATTTCCTGAGAGATCACACAACCAAAGGCGAGATTGATATCCAACATGTGAGCACAAATGATCAATTAGCCGATATATTTACCAAGCCCCTTGACGAGAAAAGGTTCTGTGAATTGAGAAGTGGTCTAAATATTTTAGATTCTCGTAACGTGGCTTGATATGCGCTCACATATTGGTTGTTGAATGAAAAATGAATTTCAAAATTTTATTCATCTTTTTCTTTGAATTTACCATGTGTTTTTTGGCTCTTGATCCTCTGATCTTGTCATTGCTATGTGACCATGGCTTGTTTGCTTTATTGTTCGCTGGTTACATATCAAGTTGACATCATAGGGTCTCTTTCTTCCTCTCGTTCTGCCAATTTCCTTGAGTCGTCGTGCGAAATCCTCTTTCCTAACCGAGCTGGGTAACCCGGAGTGTCCGGTTTTTAATCCGGAGTCTCCGGATCACCCGGAGTATCCGGACTAAAAGTCCGGAGTCTCCGGGTTGGGGCGGACGGTTTAAGTCCTCTCAATCCCGCGCGGTTTCATTTCACTCCTTTCCCACCGTGCGCCTCTCCCTCTCCCGTGCTTCTCTCAAGGCTAGGGCGTGTTTCTCAACCTCCTCTCCTTCTCCAAAGGACCTTGGACCCTTCCTCTTCTTCATTTTGGAGATCAAGGTAAGGATCTTGTTGCCCTAACCCTTTTCCTTCTGGGTTTGGTTCAAATCTCGCGGTTCTTAGGGCCTCTCCTCGTGCTTCATCTCTTCTAGGGTGCCGCTTGATTCGTCGTGACCCTCAAGATCGGAGAATCTCGTCCCTCACTCACCCGTGTGCTTCATTCTCAATCTTCTTGAGGTGAGTCCCATTCCGTGCCCTAATCCCGCGAAAACTTTTGCTAGATTGTGCCCTAGACTTCATCCCTACCTTTGTGTGGCAATCTAGACTTGTTGCTTGTCATTTTGAGGGTTGGATTCCCCAAATTTCATCCGCCCGTGCGAAAAATCTGGCGCATCCGAAGTATCCGGACTTTTGGTCCGGAGTATCCGGACAATTTGTCCGGAGTCTCCGGATGCAATCCAAAGTATCCGGACAATTTGTCCGGACTCTCCGGGTTGGGTGCTTCGGCCAGATTGCATTACTCTTTGTAATTCAAGTCGCCTCGTGGCTAATTCATTTCTATCACTTTGTCTGGTCAGATGGATCCTCCTCAGGGGACTTCGAGTGGTGGTGATCCTCCTCAGGATTCTCCTCCTCCGGACACCCCTCCCGGTTCTCCGTCAGCCGCTCCGGCACCCAAGAGACCAAGATGCACTGTGATGAAGCGTGCTACCTCTAAAGGTCCGCCGAGGGTTGGGATCCCCTCTGGCTCGCAGCCTCAGCCGCAGCCTCAGCCTTAGGCTCAGCCGTCTCAGCAACCTCAAGCTCATCCGTCTCAGCAGCCTCACGCTCAGCCCCAGCCTGATCCAGATGTGCATCTTGCTGATGCGCATGCCACTCTGAGGGATCAGAAGAGAAGAGAATTCCGTGCTTCAGGTTATTTTATTGGTCCCTTAGCCAAAGCCAGGCCCTTATGGAACTACCCTATGTCAGTCAACCCGATGAGAGTGATTGACTACAGGACAGGCTCTGGCAAGGGCAAGGCTATAGTTGAGCACAGGAAGAAGGATCCGCTTGCTTTCCATCAGGACGAGTACGTGGACCGACGCTTCTGGAACAGATTCCAGTCTGATTACTACGAGACGGTCCTCTACCCTCTTGAGCACCCAGTGGTCCGGATGAAGACCATTGACTGGGAGTACATGGCAGCTGCTGAGAACCCAGTGTTTGATCAGATTCTTGAGATTTGTGAGCTGCATCAGATCAAGAACATCATGTCCTTCAAGTTTGATTGGAACAATGAAGTGATTATGCAGTTCTATGCCACCCTGTACTTTGACAAGAACGAAGAAGCCATTTGGTGGATGACTGACAGGGTTTGGTACACGGCAAACAAGAAGAGATTTGCTAGAGTCCTTAACCTTCGATACAATGACAGTCCTAAACTTCATGCAAAGAAGGTTATGACTCCTGAGCAGATCGAGTCTCTGTATGACACCTCCAGGAGCTTCACTATGGGGACCATCAAGGGTCTAAAGGATGTGCCTGCCGTGCTAAACAGGATGCTCCGGGTCACTCTTTGGCCCAAGGAGGGAGATGCTTCTGCCATCAGTTCCTATGGAAGGAACCTGCTGTACCACCTTGTCGAGCGCACTCACTCTTTTGACATTGTCGACTTCATGTGGGAGACAATGAGGCAGAATGCGCAGAGCAATATGGCCAGTTGCAGCTACGCTCCTTTTGTGATGGCATTGATCACTAATGTCAGTGGTATGAAGTTTGACAGGGATGAGGAGCATCTTGCTTACAAGGTCCGTCCTCCGACTGCTACTGCAGCTCCAGCAGCCCCTAGTCCTACTCCTCCTAGGACTCGCTGGGGTCGTCCTTCGAGTTCTACGTCTGTTCCTGTTGTTCCTCCTGCCGTTCCTTCTGAGCAGATAGAGATCCCAAGCAGCACGCTCCAGAAGATGTTGAAGCACATCTTCTGTCTTTGCTGCGACATCTCCACTAAGCAGAAAGTGATGAGCCGGCATCAAAAAAAAATGGTCAGGACATTCGCAGCATTCGTCGCCACAATGGTGAGGCAGTCTCTCCCAGTGACTCCTCCGGGTCTTCTGAGGAGAGTAGCGATGCCACGTCTGCAGATCAGCTCTTCGGCATCACCTCCTCTACACCGCCGCTCCCGAGATGACCACCTGGCGGCGAGGGCTCGCATGATACTCGCGTCGGCGGCGAAAGGCGACGACGAGTGATTTCCCGTGTCCTCCTCTTTTGGTGTCTTGATGCCAAAGGGGGAGTGATATCTTTAGCGCGTCGTTTAGTTGTCATTGTCGTGGACTCGTCTCCTTGTGTTTATCGCGTGTGGACTTGTTATGTGTTGCTTTTTATGTTTTATTGTCGTGATCTCTACTATTATCCTTGTTATGACATTGTGTTCATCTTATGCATGGTTTACTTTCAATTATTTGTGATGTATTCTCGGATGTAATGTTCTAGGGGGAGCTCTTGGTTATTTCTCGTTAAATATGTGCATTTGATTCACTCAATACTCCTAATGCACACATTTAGGGGGAGCTCCACCTCTTATTTGATATGCCAAAGTCAATTTCACATTATTTTATTCGCCTTTAATTGTGTTGTCATCAACTCACCAAAAAGGGGGAGATTGAAAGTGCATCTAAGCCCCTCATTTTGTTTTGGTGATTAATGATGACACAATTAAAGAGATCTAATGTTTCAACTAAGAATAATGCAGATCTCGATGTCACAACAAGCTCGGAATGCGATTGGACGCACCTACGTACTTTAAAATTCAAGAAAACGGCATCAAGATGAAGACGTGTAATTTCTATTTTAATTTGAGTCTTAAGGATAGCCGTACTATTAAGAGGATACTACGGAAAATCGGGTTTAGGATGTGCATGTGCTCAAGGTCAAAACTTGCATTCATTATAGCACTCAAATACTTGCATTTTCCAAAAACAGGAATTCCAACCGAGCCCGCCAACTCGGAGAGTTCGGACTTTTTGTCCGGAGTATCCGGACTCAGTTCGGAGTATCCGGACATTTTGTCCGGAGTCTCCGGGTTAACTCTTTCGGCCAAAACTCGAATTCCGGGCAGTCCGGAGTGTCCGTACATTTTTGTCCGGAGAGTCCGGACCATCCGAAGTATCCGGGTTAATTGTCCGGAGTCTCCAGACAGTTCAAAACGGGGACAAACGGCTAGTTTTAAAAAAGGGTATTTAAAGCCACCACTCCCCTCCAACGGCTAGGATCTCAATTGAGCTCATTCATTGCAGCATTCAAGCCATCTCTAAAACCTTCCAAGCATTCAATAGAGCCCTCTCTTCCTCCCACCTCTAGATTTGGTTGTTGATCTACTTTGGTGAGGAGAGGAAGAAGCAAAGTGCTAGGTGCATTCATTTCAAGTTCTTGAGCACTAGTTCATCCTCCAAGCGATTCTTCGTGGTGTTATTGCTCTTGGAGGTTGAAGGTCTCCTAGACGGCTAGGAGTCACCAGGAGCACCCGACGCGTGTGGTGTGCCCCGGTCGTTTGTGAAGGCGCGTCTCGCCTCCGAAAGGAAAGAGACAAGAAGTGAAGCTGGCGAGTGCATTTGTGCAACACCGGGAGGAAAGCGGGTTGAAAGAGAGCCCGGCTCAAGTGCGACCGAGCCACCTCAATGGAGACGTAGGATTCCCTTCAAGAATCCGAAATTCGGTGAAAAATCGCGTCTCTCTCTTTCTCTTTTACTTCCTAGTCTAGCTTGTGTGGATTTGTCTTTGTAAAGCTTGGATCTAGCTCTTTGCCTAGCTTTAATTCAAATCCATACTAGTTTTTGATCTAGGTTGCTATTGCCTTTTATTAATTGTAGTATCTTGTGCTAGATAGGGTAACTTTAGTCACGTTCCCGAGCCAGCCAGCCCGGAGAGTCCAGATAAAATACCGGACACTCCGGACAAGCCGGAGTATCCGGATAAAATACCCGGAGACTCCGGATTGACCTGTTCGGCCAGATTTAATTCCGCCTATTCACCCCCCTCTAGGCGACATCGTTGGTCCTTTCAAGATCCAGACGGTCGAAGATCGCCGGAAGATGATCGGAGACAGAGTCCAAGCAAGTCAAAGAAGAAAAGGAAAGGAGATGATACTAGATAGATGCCGCCGGGATCGATGAGGGCCGTTGCATCGCGGTCTAGTTGATAGGTTAGTGGGTCTAGGTAGTATGCTTTGAAAACCATGCAAGAAAACCCATTATGTGTGTGGGTTTTGGGTTGCCCTTACATGGTTGTGTGAGTGTGTTAATCCTAGCCCTTGGTGGAGTGCTCTAGGGTTAGAGACTCATCCAAGGATGGTAGGTGGCCCAATAGTAATATAAATAGAGGGGGAGTGTTATCCTCCCTCACTTGAGGGTTTGAGTTACTCCTTTGAGCTTTGCCCATATAAAGTGAGGCTTTATAAACCCTCCAACCATAAAATATAAATATTATATTTACTATTCTTGTGAATTAAATTGCGCATTTATATTATGTATTTACTTTACGCAATTTAAATTTAGCATTTACCTTCCCGCATTTAAATTCCCTCAATTTACTTTCTCACGATTTGGATTTGCCTCTTCTTCTTCTAAATGTGGTTGATCAAGGATGTCTTGAGGGTGCTCATTTAGTTTTACATATCTTTTGCACCCTAGGATAGACTACAGATCAAGTTTATATCAAGATTGCAAATCTGTCCTAAACTTGTTCTTCGCACAATAGTCAGTGTTCGATTTTTAGAAAAATATAGAAAAATTATTTTTGAGTGATTATTATTGTAAAAGGTGCATGAATCATATATCCATTTGTGGAAAAATTTTGGAGTCCATTGGTTGCACCATTTGGGATCTATGAGGCGAAAACCTAGCCCCAAACTTCCTAATTGAAGTTCCCGACTCTTTGTAATTCTTGATTTTTACTGATTTTTCTAAGAGGCTTTTTGAGGTGATTTTTGCTGGAGTGGATCACGACTCATTTTCTCACAGGGATAAAAACTCTCAAAAAATTTAGGGCAACAGAAATCCACCAACCACCTGTTCTAAGTGAGGACAATTTCTGAAAAATCTGCTTTTGCTTTTCTAAAAGAGACTTTTGTGATTTGGCTTGATCTCTTTTTGAAAAGAAGTATTTGAATTGATTCCTCTTTGTTTGGACACTTGACAACCAGGATTGTGATTGAAAAATCCCTCACAAGTTTCATGGCTCTCATCCATGAAGGCTAGGGTTACACATAGTTGTCTAAGTGTTCTGGTTTTTGCGGGTTTGCGAATCTGGGGAGCACCATTTTGAAGAAAAATCTTTGAGTGTTTCGGATTTTCATTGCGGGATTATTTTGAGCACTTTAAGTGGGGTAAAATTTTATTTGGGATCATTCACCCCCCCTTTGATCGCCATCTCGATCCTTCAATTGGTATCAGAGCCAATTTTGCTCTTTTTAGATCTTGACCGGTCTCGAGAGCCATGACGACGGACAAGTACTCGACAAAACCTCCAATTTTTGCTGGAGTTGATTATCCATTTTGGAAAATGCGGATGGAGTCATACATCACTGCCTAGGGCTTTCCGATATGGCAGAAGGTAAAACTCCCGTATGAGGTTCCTACCGATGAGAACGTCAATGCCGTTAACATGGCTGATGTTGAGGAAAACGCTAAGGCAAGGAACATCCTCATACAGGGACTCAGCCACAGTGAGGATGACCATATCTCTCACCTACGATCTGCCCACCAGATCTAGGTGACCCTCGATGCTTACCATGAGGGCACCACCCAGATCAAAACGGTGAGGCAAGATCAGTACAAGCGTGACTACAACAAGTTTGAGTAACACGCTAATGAGAGCTTGGATGAGTGCTTTGGTTGTCTTACCAAGATTTTGAGCGATCTCCGTGCAGTAGGATGTACTTACTCTGACTCAGAGAATACTTGTCATTTTTTGACCGCACTCGATCTTCGTGTCTGGTAGATGAAGGTGACCACCATCAAGGACTCCACTGACTTGTCGACCTTGACTCTTGATGGGCTTTATTCCCGTCTCAAGACTCAAGAGATTGACGCCGTCTCTCGAAGGACAAAATCTTAGTCGATGGCCTTGGTCACCGATCTCATTGAGTCTTCCTTTGGACCTTCTCTTGACTTTGCTTCTGGTTTCTCTCTCTCTACTCTTTGCAATGTAAGCGATGAAATTCTGGAACAATTTCCAGAAAATGAGCTTGCTCTTGTCGCTCGCAAATTTTACAACAGCTACAAAAGAGTGAGAGAGAGGAAGAGAGGTGGCACTGTCACTTGCTTTGAGTGTGGTGGCCCCAATCACATTCGAGCAAACTGCCCCAAGCTGGAGAAGGGCAAGAACGAGCAAGGCAGTTCGAGCAAGAACAATTACACCGACAAGAACCACAACAAGAAGTCTTCAGCACATGAGAAAAAGTACTCCATCTTTGCGAAGAACAAGAAGCTCTTCCACCGTGTTCTCACCGCACTTGACGACGTCAACCTCTCTGACATTGACACATGGAGCAACGACAATGGAGAGGATGATCCGCAAGAGAAGACCAAGGGCGGCGATGACTTCACCGGCATGTGCTTCATGGCCGATGAGAACGGCATCATCGAAACTGAGCTCTACAGCGAGACAAATAAGGTACCTTCCTATGACGAGCTTAATGATGCATTCTGTAAGCTAGGAAGATTCCATGCTAGGGCTAAGTAAAGGTGTTCGGAGCTAGAGAAGAAACTATGTGATATGTCATGGGAGTTAACTTCACTTAGATCTTCTCCCTCCCGTGACGTTGATTGCTCTTTGTGTGATGCCTTGCTTGTGGAGCTTGAGAACTTAAGGACCATGCATGATAGTATGCTTTCTGATTTTGAGGGTCTTAGGTCGAATAATGCTAGCACTTGCTCTATTGATGCTATTTCTGCTAATGCTAGTCTTCTTCATGCTCCTACATGTGCTTCTTGTGATAATTGCCCCAAATTACTAGCTGAGATTGATGCTATGACTGTTCACCTTAGGAAGCTTTCTATTAGAAATAAAGAACTTGAGCAACATGCTTCTAAGGACCCAGTCAACTCATGTGAGGGCTGTAGGCAACTAAAACTTGACAATGATATCTTAAATGCCAAGTGTGCTGAACTTGCTAAGGACTTACTAGAAAAGTCACAAGAAAGTTGTCTACGATGTGTTGAGATTGAGTGGGACTTGGATAAAATTCAAGCCGAGCTTACGAAGAACCTAGAGGCCCAAACTATTAGGGTTAGGGAATACCCCTTGTGTTTCTGAAGGATCGAGATGGAGATCAGGGGGGTGAATGATCCCAAATTAAATTCCCCCCATCCAAAGTACTCCAAGCAATCCTGCAAGGAAACCTGTGCTCCTCAAATTCACAAAACACGCAAAAAACGGAACGACTAGAAAACAATGTGTACCTCTAGCTTGCATGGATGAGAGCTATGAAACATGTGAGAGATTTTTCAATCACAATCCTGGTTGTCAAGTGTCCAAACAAAGAGGAGTCAACTAAAATACTTGTTTTCTAAAAGAGATCAAGCCAAATCACAAAAGTCTCTTTTAGAAAAGCAAAAGCAGATTTTTCAGGAATTGTCCTCACTTGGAACAGGTGGTTGGTAATTTCTATTGCTCTAAAATTTTTGGGAATTTTTCTCCCTATGAAACAATGTGTCATAATACACTCCACCAAAAATCAACTCAAAAAACCACATTGAAAAATCAGTAAAAAATAAGAACTACAGATAGTCAGGAACTTTTATCAAGAAGTTTGGGGCTTAGTTTTCACCTCATAGCTCCCAAACAATGTAGCCAGTGGACTCCAAAATTTTTTCATATATGGATATATAAATCACGCACCTTTTCCAACAAGAATAACTCAAAAATGAATTTTCTATATTTTTATAAAAATCAAAAACTGACTTCTGCGCGAAGAACAAGTTCAAGATAGATTTGCAATCTTGATATAAACTTGATCTCTAGTCTATCCTAGGGTGAAAGAGAGATGTAAAACCAAATGAGCACCCTTAAGACATCTTTGATCAACCACATTTAGAAGGAGAAGAGGCAAATCCAAATCGCGAGAAAGTAAATTGCGGGAATTTAAATGCGGGAAGATAAATGTTGAATTTAAATCACGTAAAGTAAAGACATAATATAAATGCACAATTTAAATTCACAAGAATAGTAAAGATAAACTTTGTATTTTCTGGGTAGAGGGTTTACAAAACCTCACTTCATGTGGGCAAAGCTCAAAGGAGCAACTCAAAACCTCAAGTGAGGGAGGGCACCCCCCTCTATTTTTTACTACTCTTGGGCCACCTACCACCCTTGGATGAGTCCCTAACCGTAGAGCACTCCACCAAGGGCTAGGATTAACCCACTCACAGAACTATGCAAGGGCAACCCAAAATCCACACACATAATGGGTTTTCTTGCACGATTTTCAAAGCATACTACCTAGACCCGCTAACCTATCAACTAGACCGCGATCCAATGGCCATCGTCAATCCTCGCGGCATCTAGCTAGTATCATCACCTTTCCTTATCTTCCTTGACTTGCCCGAACTCCGTCTCCGATCATCTTCCGACGATCTTCGACCGTCTGGACCTCCGACGCACCTCGCTTAGTCCCATTCATCCTGCGCCTCACCATGACCTAGCACCATCGTCCTGCAATCATCAAAAACAAGAAAAACCCATCACATAGCAATGTCCAATAATAATATGCAATAATTATTTCTCATTCATCAGTTGGTTCTACCGCCAGCCACAGGCCGGTAGTAGCACAAGAAACTAACACAACTCAAATTCCTTCGTTTAAAATTCCATTTCAAATCAAACTCAAACATGAGCACACGTTGCTCAAATAAAGTCAAATACGCATCACAAACATGAATGGACCTCCACATGGTTCTTCAGTTTCTTGTGAGGCTCTCAAGGTTGAGGCAGTCATGCTTAGGGAGAGATTTACACGTGTTGTTTGTTCTTCTTCTGGCTCTTCTTCTACTTCTTTCCCTTGTTCTTCATGTGCTGCTTTCTTCCGAGAGTGTGAGTACCTCATGAGAACTCTCAAGAAATTTGTTGGAGGCAAGAAGAAGCTCAATATCATTCTAGACCAGTCTAAGATTAGCATATTCAATCAAGGTCTAGGATTTGATTACTTGGAGCACGCACGGGTGCATATGCGTACAGTTGTACGTGCCTCCAAGAGTGGAGAGATTGTGGTTGCTCCACAGACAAGGACCACTGTGTTTCGGTCAGCTGGGACTTCCCAAGGGACTTCTAATATGAAGGTTGATCTTCCTGCAGCTTCTGCCTCTAGTAAGGCGAAGTATACATGCACCTTCTGTCAGAAGGATGGACATCTGGCCAAGTTCTATTTTAGACACACCAAGATCGTTCGGCGTGAGCGTGTTCACGCCCTTAGGGGTATTCAGGGTCATCCCAGACTCTGAGTGCTCCTAAGGCACACACTGCTTCTACATAGGTTAGAGAGTTGCCTGTTTTTGGACAGCATGTGGGGCTTTGTTTTCAGGCTTCTACATCTGGTTTTCACCCCGGAGCTATCCCAAGTCAGTCCTTCCGCCGTCCTCATGATATTCCTCGTTCTTCCCATCGAGTTAGATATCAACGACGTGTGTTTGCTTCCTCTAGCAGGAGGTCTGGGCAGTAGCACTGGGATGGTCCGGCCTTGCACTCCAGCGAACCAACCTGGCTCCTGCTCCTAGGCGTCCAACAGGAGCTATTTCTGAGCTTGTGAGAGTTGAGCCTCAAAGAGATACTAGAGTCCAGTCTTCTACCTTTATGACTGGTACTTCTACTCGTCGTGTCACTCAGTATTGGGTTCCCAGATCTGCTCTTATCTGCCCCAATACTGAGTCTTTGAACTCTCGATCTCACTAGTTCTAGAGCATAATCGACTCCCTCTTGTATCTCACTGCTTTGAAACCTGACATACACTTCTCTGTATGTCTTTGTGCTCGATTTCAGGCTTCTCCTCATGAATCTCACCACCAGGCGGTGAAGCGCATCTTTAGGTACCTTTGAGCTACCATTGATTATGGTATCTGGTACTCTTCTGCCTCCTGTCTGTCCCTTCAAGACTTTTCCGATGTAGACTTTGTTGGCTGTAGGATAGATAGGAAGAGCACATCTGGCACTTGCCAATTCATTGGCACTTCTCTTATTTCCTGGTCCTCTAGGAAGCAGTCCGGTGTTGCCAGTTGCTGCAGCCAAATTCTCTGGATGAGATCGACCTTGCGGGATTTTGAGTTAGCAACATATTATGTTCCACTTTCCTGTGATAACACGTCTGCCATTCACATTGCTAAGAACCCATTGCAGCATTCTCAGACTAAGCACATTGATATTCGATATCACTTCCTTAGAGACTAAGTGGAGAAGGGTGACATAGTGCTTCAGTTTGTAGAGAGTGACCGCCAGTTGGCTGACATTTTCACCAAGCCTTTGGATAGCTCTAGGTTTGTTGCCTTGAGAGCAGAGCTTGGGATTATGAGACCATATGGCATAGCTTGAGGGGGAGCTGATCTGTACTATATGTTTATATGTATATTCAACATTTCCTTTTTGCTTATTCTGGGTGTCTATGGGATGGTTTTAATTATTTGAGTCCACTTCATTTAGACTTCTGGCATGCTTTGGCATGGTTCTCTCATCTTATGCTTTAGGATGCTATTATCTTCTTCTTCTTGGTTGGGCTCACTCACAGTCTTGTAGGTCTAGTAGGTGTTGGGCTGGAGTTTAAGAGCTAGTTTTCCTTTGTAAGTCATATGGGGAAGGTGAGAGCGAGTCTGAGTTTAGTGGTCTCTACCATCTTTTCTATGCTCATAGATCACCTAGTTGTCAGTTTCCCCTTTTCCTCTTCTCATTTTGGTTTTTGGTTTCAGTTGAGTTCAATTCTCTTGGGATTTAAAATTGTTAATAACTCAACTTGAATCAGATTTGTGCTTAAAATTGACTCACTTGTTGAGGGGTGTCGGCGTAAGAGCCAACAGAAACCTCCGAATCGGGTGTATATGAAGTTCAAACGGGGGCTTTCGTGGAGATTGCTCGAGAGATGGAGAAAAGGGATCAGCGGTGAAGCTTGCAAGGAGATGCTGAGGTTTATCCAGGTTCGGGCCCTCCTAAGAGTAATAGCCCTAGTCCTGTCTGGGTGTTCTTGCTTGTGTTCTTGGGGGAGACTAAAATCATCCGCCCGAAAAAATCTTCGAACCACCTCTCCCATGCACCCCGGCTCCCTTTTATACTTGGGTTGGCTGGGGCACATGGGGGACTTACATCAGTATACCACTCTTATTACACTACCATACCGCATTTAATGCACTTGTCACTATTCTTGAGTTGCACTCAATACTTCTGACACAGCCAACTTTGCCCCAGCCTCGGGACCCGTGTGCCTGCCGGCTCTGCACGCCTCGCTAGGGGGGATTTCGCCATGACATCACCCGTAATAAATTCGTGCGTTGGGAACACGCACCATCACACTGTGGCCTTCGTTACCTCGACTTAATGCGCACGATACGCATTAAATGCCCTTGACCCTCTGTGCGGTGGCATAGACCGCTAGGTGGCCTCGGGAACTGAGCGCCAGTGGTGTGGCCTAGATGCCACCCGTCCGCTGGGCGATCAGCTTGCTGAGCGCCAGTGGCGTGGCCTGGACGCCACCTGTCCGCTGGGCACTTACCTTGCTGAGTGCCAGTGGCGTGGCCTAAACGCCACCTGTCCGCTGGGCGATCACCTTACTGAGCGCCAGCGGCGTGGCCTGGACGCCACCTGTCCGCTGGGCGATCACCTTTACTGACCGCCAGTGGCGTGGCCTGGACGCCACCTGTCCGCTGGGCGACCACCTTTACTGACCGCCAGCGGCGTGGCCTGAATGCCACCTGTCCGCTGGGCGATCACCTTTACTGTGGTGAAGTGGGCACCCTGGTGTAGAATACACCGACAGTAGCCCCCGGGCCCACCCGGGAGCGCTTTTGGCCCTTTTTTTGGAAAATGGTTCGGTCTCCCCGGTGGGTCCATCATAAATGTCCACGTAACGCTGCAGCTTTAAATGCCCGCAGCCGTTTCTGGTTATTAAGGCGGAACATGCAACCGCCCCCGCTTCGTAACCGACGTCGGACCTTTGGGGAACATGCCCACGCTTTGACAGCCTTTTGGGCTTCCCGCCTTCGAGCCGCCGCGGTGCTTCGGGTTTCCCGCCAGATCACCTCTCCGTGTGCCTATATAAGTTGGCACGGGAGGAGCGGTTCCTTCTTTAAGTCTCATTCATCTGCTAAGCCTTCAACCGTCCTTCTTACGAACTGCCTCCTTCTTGCACATCGCCTTCTTTGCCCAGATGGCACCTCCGGCACCTTTGCTCCCGCCGTCGACCGTCGAGGAAACAGACGCCGCGAGGTTTTCCCGGTATATCTCCGGTGGCACCCTCAGCGTCCGCGCCGGGACCACAGCGCCCGGCTGCCGCCCAGGAGAAGTGATCTTCTTCGGCTGGGCGATGCTGGCGGGCCTACTCCCGCCGGTTTCTGACTTCTACATTTCCGTCCTCAACTTCTACTCCATCCACAACATTCATCTTCCTCCCAACTCCATCATCCTCCTTGCTGTCTTCGCCTACTTCTGCGAAATGTTCATGGGAGTGGCCCCCAACCTTCCTCTTTTTTGCTTTTTCTATGCCCTGCGCGTGGCCAGGGATCCTTCCATCCCATCAGGGTGCTGCCACTTTCGCCTCCGAGACGGCGTGGCTTCGCTCTATATCCAGTTGGATCTCAGGTCCAACTGGAAGACCTGGCACAACGAGTGGCACTATGTCGCGGACGACAAGGCATAGAGGTCCTGGAGTTGCCGACCGGGCCGGCGGTCAGCAACCCCACCTGGGGAGCGCATGTCGACGAGACGCCCGAGCTCCGGACAATGCTGGCCCGCGTGGACCAGCTGCGGACAGCGGGCCTGACGGGAGCTATGGTTCTCCGATACTTCATTTCTCGGAGGATCAGCTCCCTGCGCCGCCGTGCCCGCCCAGCCTGGCAGTACACGGGCCTTGATGACATAACCCGAACGATTTCCGGAGGTAGGCTTCCTGTCTCCCCTTCTTGGTGATTTTGGCAACTGCTGCCGAGTTGAAGACATTCTTCTTTCTTTTTTACTTTCTAACAGCTGCAGGGGACTTATCCCCTTCGAAAGTCGACGCCTGGATGGGGCAATTGGGCGCCCCCAGCATCGTCCCACCTTTCCCGGTGGGTGCACTCCCGCTTTGCCTCGTGGAGCCCCGGGAGCGCGTGGCGATCACCCGTGCCATGCCTGTTATGGACACCACGGGACCGGTGAACACGCCACGCCCAAGGGCCTTGATGATCTGGGACCCTCCAGGTGCTGGCGACCAGGGAAGGGGCAACGCCCCGCCGCCGTCGCCGCCCCTGGCGCCAGCCCCAAGAGGGTTTGCGCCTCGTCAGGGGACGCGGTGACCTCGGTCGCCCCGCAGGGCTCCACCGAGGCGGGGAGCTCTACGGCGACCGTAGCTGCAACTTCAACTACTCCCGTCGAGGTGGTTGATGTTGACGCTTCTCCGACCATAGCTCTGTCGGTACCGATCCTTCCTCCGCCGCTGGCGCAGGTCGATCTGCCAGCCCCGGTTCTTCCGCCTGCGCCGGCTGCGCAGGTTCTACCACCGCCGCCGTCGGTGTCGGTCGACCAGCCGACCCCGGTTCTTTCGCCTGCACCGGCTGGGCAGGTCCTACCACCGCCGCCGCCGCGAGGGGCACCAAACCTCCCTTCGGACGCGCGGTGTTTCAGGAGACCTCTTGCCGGGTACTTAAACTAAAGCACGAAAGAACCGTTAAATTCTTTTAATTTGAGAGACTTCCCCTCTCTTTACCTTTTTCAGGGCGACCACTTGAAGTGCCCCAGCCAGAGGCGACCAGGGAACCGCAGTGGCCGTGATAGCGCCAGTTAACATGGGCGAGCATCGGGGTGACGGGAGTGACCGCCAAGTGGCCGCCATGGGGACGATCTCCGCAGCGGCCGTGATAGCGCCAGTTAACATGGGCGTGTTGGGCGTGCAGTCCACTCCGGAGCCCTCTACCGCTTTGGTTCCTTCGGCGGACACGGACGCCCTGCTGGTCGCCCCCAGCGAGCTGCACTCCAGCATGAGCAGTCGCCTTGCGTCAAGCAAGGAGAGGCTAACGAAGGCCGCCGCGGAGATCAACCGCCTCCGCAAGGAGGCGCAGGACTGGCGCGGCCAGGTGGAGCGGTTGGAGCGGGAGCTGCAGCAGGAGAGGACGCAAGGAGCCCTCCGGGTCGAGGCGCTCACCAGGGAGCGTGACGCGGAGAGAAGTGATCGGCTCCTTGCTGAGGCTGAGACTACCTTCATGCTGCGCCCCGCCTTCGATCGGATGGTGGCTACCGGCTTTGGCTGGGCGAGCAACCCCCTCGAGCAGAGGGCATGGCACTATGCCTTCTGCATGGGCCGTGTCGCCGACTTCCTCACCCTCATGCCCGCCGCCTTAGCCACGCGATCTAGCCAAGAAGGGCGCCGCAGCCAAGCGACCACGGCGGCACGTCTTGGCGTGCTCGTACGGCCACCGGATGCCAACTCGACCCTGGCCGTCATCCAGGGGTGGAAGGATCGGGCCACGAGGCGCAGGTCCACAATGCCGCCGAGCAGGTCGCCGATCAGCTGGAGATGGTTAACCCGGTGCTGGAGGTGGTGGCCGAGGACGTGGCCCTTGGGCTGGACGGTGGTCAGGAAGAGGACCAGGGGGCCGCAGAAGCCGTGGCAGGCGAGGAGTGAAGACCCTTGCCTTAGATTTTCTTGTCTTTTATTTAGTCTTTATCTGTAAACAACTCCTACAAATTAGCCCTTACTCTTGAATGCACATGTTTACCTTTACATGTCTTATGCTTGAATGTTTGTCCGCACGCCCCACTATGCTGGTTCTGCACGAGCGAACAGGCACCCGCACGCTTTAACGGTTAGCCGGGATGCAGGGTTCTAGACCCTCGCGCCGAGACATCGCCATCTCAAGATCCTAGGACTTGGTGAAATTAACTACTCTCGCGGTCTCTTGGGACCGAACACTTGGTGTGGCGTGGCAGGGTAGTAGGCTCTCGGTAGCGGTGTTTAAGTCGCCGTTTCTCATGGGGGCGCCCGGAGCGTCACGACCGTGTTGAGAACCATGCCAAACTAGCCGCCCGATCGCCCATCCCTTCTCGCCGCGCTCACCCAGTGGTTCCACTTTTACCGTCGAGGTTTCAGAGAGTTGCAAGGTACCGAGGGTGACTACGCGGACACGGCCCACCAGGGCGCAAACCAAAAAAAAAGAGAATGAAGATGACAACTGCTTTAAATAAAAACTGAGCACTTGATTAAACGGAGGCTTTCCCCGACCAGCCAAGGAGAGAAAAACTCAGTCCGGCTGGTCGGGGCGCATAGCCCCGCACTTACAGCCATTTTAGGGATAGAACTTGCGCAGAAGCTCTATGTTTTGGGAGTTCGTCAGCTCCTCCCCGTCTTCAGTGGCCAACCTGACCGCCCCGGGACGAGAGATTGAGACCACCTTGAAGGGGCCCTCCACCGGGAGGCAACAGTAACCCGGCATGCGCCTCGACTCGACAAGACCAGGTCACCCACTGCCAGTGTTTTCTCGCTGACCCGAGCGGCGTGGTAGTGCCTGAGACTGTTGGTACCGAGCAGCGCGCAAGGCCGCACGGTCCCGCATTTCTTCTAGGAGATTGGCTTCCGCTCGACGCAGGTCATCCTGGCATTCCTCCGTGAACGCCGTGACGCGCGGTGACCCCAAGGCCAGCTCCGAAGGCAAGACAACTTCCGCGCCGTAGACCAGGAAGAAAGGAGTTTCTCCGGTGGCCTGGCTGGGGGTGGTACGAAGCGGCCACAATATTGCCGGGGGCTGTTCATTCCACCAGGCTCCGCGCTTATGGAGTCGATCAAACGCCCTGGTTTTGAGGCCCTTCAGCACCAGCGCATTGGCCCGCTCAACTTGGCCATTACTTCTTGGGTGGGCCATCGATGCAAAACAAACCTTGGTGCCCATTTCTTCACAGAAACCCAAGAAGGCAGCGCTGGTGAACTATGTGCCATTGTCGGTGATGATGCGGTTGGCGACTCCCGGTTACCAAGATTCCTTGCATGAACTTGATAGCAGCGGCGTAGGTAATCGCCCTTACTGCTTCGGCTTCCACCCATTTGGTAAACTTGTCGATGGCGACGAACAGATGGGTGTAGCCCCCTGTGGCCCGCGGGAACGGGCCCAGGATATCCAGCCCCCAGACCGCGAAGGGCCATGAGAGCGGGATGTTTTGCAGAGCCTGGGCTGGTCGGTGGATTTGCTTGGCGTGGAACTGGCACGCCTCGCATTTCCTCACCAGCTCGCAAGCATCCTGGAGGGCGGTTGGCCAATAGAACCCTTGGCGGAAAGCTTTCCCAACCATCGTTCGACTGGACATATGGCTCCCGCACACGCCTCCATGGATATCTGAGAGCAAACTGCTCCCCTCTTCCCGAGTGATGCACTTCAGAAGAATTCCGTTCCTACCCAGGCGGTACACGTCCCCGCCAACTAGGGTATAGCACTTGGCCTTTCGTGCTATCTTCTCTACTGACGCATCATCGTCGGGGCACACTTGATCCCACAGGTAGGCCAGGATTGGATCCATCCATGTGCCTTCCTGGTCAAGTGTGGCGACCACTCAGTGATCACCCGGGTACTCCGCCTGGCCAGACGTTTCCGCCGGTACTACTTTCCCTTCCGGAACGAGGGCTGAAGTAGCGTCACCATCGTCCCCACCAGAAACGGGGGCTGCAATGGATGGTCGCGGAAGCCTTTCTTCAAAGACTCCGACCGGAACAGGGGATCTTATCGAGGCGAGCTGCGCAAGCCCGTCCACCAAGTAGTTATCGCGTTGGGGGATATGAGTATACCCCAGCCCGTCGAAGTGTCGCTCCATTTTCCTGACCTCTGCTAGGTACACTGCCATGACAGGATCAGAACAAGAGAATTCCTTTCATGCTTGGTTGACGACCAGCAGAGAGTCGCCCTTGACTTGGAGACGCCAAACACCGATGGCTGCGGTGGCACGAAGTCCCGCCAGCAAGCCTTCGTACTCAGCAACGTTGTTGGTGGCCTTAAAATCCAGGACGACCACGTACTTGAGGAGGTCTCCGGTTGGGGAAACCAGGAGGACCCCAGCCCCCGCGCCTTCAAGCGTGAAGGAGCCATCGAAGTAAAGTATCCAGGGGGAGGGCGCGGGGGTTTCTCCAGCTTCAGACTTGGCAGGAGTCCATTCGACAACGAAGTCTGCCAATCTTTGACTCTTGATTGCAGTGCGGGGAGCGAACTTGAGGCCAAACTAGCCCAGCTCCACGGACCACTTGGCAATGCGGCCCTCCGCCTCACGATTGTGAAGAATCTCACACAATGGATAGGCGGAAACCACCGTGATCTCCCTTCCTTAGAAATAATGCCGCAACTTCCTAGACGCTACCAGCATGGCGTACACCATCTTCTGGGCTTGCGGGTACCTTGTTTCTGCATCATGTAACACCTTGCTGACGTAGTAAACCGGCCGCTGGACGCCTTCCCGCTCTGCCACCAGTGCCGCGCTCACAACCGCCGGACTGGCCGCTACATATAACAGCAGCGGCTCGCCCGGCTCGGGGGCGACTAGTACTGGGGGGAGGAGAGGTACTTCTTCAAATCCTCGTGTGCTTGTTGTGCTTCTGTAGTCCATTCGAAAAAGTTAGTCTTCTTTAACAGCTTGAAGAAGGGGAGGCTCCTTTCCCCCAGCCGGGCCATGAACCGGCCGAGAGAGGCCAGGCAACCAGCTAAGCACTGCACTTGCTTGAGCCGTGTGGGTAGTTGCATGCGCTCGATGGCCGCGATCTTTTCCGGATTGACCTCGATTCCACGACTGGAAACGAGGAACCCAAGCAGCTTTCCAGATGACACACCGAACACACACTTCTCAGGATTTAGCTTCAAGCAATACTGCCGGAGGTGGGAGAAAGTCTCCTCCAGATCTTCAACAAGCCCAGCAGTCTTTTTGGTCTTCACTACCAAATCATCAACATATACTTCTAGGTTTCTTCCAATCTGTGACCGAAATACAATATGCATAGCTCGCTGGTAGGTTGAACTAGCGTTCTTCAGCCCAAAAGGCATTCGAACATAACAGTACATGCCTAGAGGGGTCACAAAAGCAGTCTTCTCTTCGTCTTCCCACGCCATGCTGATCTGGTGGTAGCCGGAGTAGGCGTCCAGGAAGCACAAGACCTCACACCCTGCTGTGGAGTCGACGACGGTGTCTATTCGCGGCAGAGGGTACGGATCCTTGGGGCAGGCTTTGTTGAGGTCGGTGAAGTCGATGCACATCCGCCACTTCTCGTTCGACTTCTTGACAGGCACAGGGTTGGCCAGCCACTCGGGGTAGGCGGCCTCCTGTATAATCCTCGCCTGTAGCAGTTTCTCTACCTCATCTCGAATGGCATCTTGCCGCTCTGGTGCCTGCCTCCGGACTGGGTGCACTCCAGGCAGCATTGCCAATCGGTGCTCAATCACTTCCCTAGGGACCCCGATCATTTTAGATGGTTCCCAGGCGAACACATCTAGGTTAGACTGGAGGAAGGTGACGAGCGCGTCTTCCTATTTGGTGCTGAGGTTGTCACCGATCTTCACAACCTTCCCAGAACCGTCCTCGCCCATGGGGACCACCTTCACCTCACCAGAGGGACCAGGTGAGGCGCGGGCCTTGACCGGGGGGAGCTCTGGGCAGTCGTCCTCGCCTCAGGCCGAGCAGGTGGTGTCGGCCAAGTCCTGCACCTGCTTGCTGAGGCGCAGGGCTTCCAGCCGATCCACCTTCACAGTAATTGGACCTCCAGGCCCGGGGATTTTCACCATCATGTAGACATAATGCGTTGCAGCCATGAACTTGACCAAAGCCGGTCGGCCAAGTAAAGCGTTATAGGGGAGGTCGAAGTCGGCGATCTCGAAATTGATCCTCTCTGTCCGAAAGTTCTCCATACTTCCGAAGGTGACAGGCAGCCGGAGTTGTCCCAGGGGCGTCAAGCCTACCCTAGGGGCAACTCCGTAGAAGAGAGGGTGCCGGGCGCAACTCCTCATAGGGAATTTGGAGTGCCCTTAATGCCCCGACTGACATAAGGTTGATGGAGCTTCCTCCATCAACAAGCACTCGCCCGAGTCTCACATTTCGGACCATGGGAGAAACCACGATCTGAGGATGGCTCGGGCCGGAAGTGCTCTTCGGGTGGTCGGCTCGACTGAAAGTGATCGGCTCCTCCGACTATTTCAGTGGCCTACTCGCCCCGAGGGTTGGTACGGTGGCGCACACCTCCCTCAATTCCCGCTTGTACTGTGAGTTTGAAGAGTAGGTGGCGGAGCCACCATGAATGAACACCACCGTGTGCTCCGCTTGCTGAAAGGCCAGCGGAGCTGGGTCTTCACCCGCGTCGTCGTGGTCGTCATCGCTGTGTTTCTTAAGCCGCTGCTCCACTAGCTTGGACACGACCTGGTAATCCGCCAGATCATGTCTGTTGGTCATGTGGATGGGGCAGTAAGGTATGCCCCCGTCGTCTTCTCGGCGGGGCGAACGGCGGTCCCTGCGATCGCCACGCGGGTCTCGGCGATCACCCCTCTTATCCCGGCGATCGTGCCTCTGGGGCTTGGCCTCTGGCTCAGCGACTAGGATCTCCCAGGCGCCGGCCTCTTTGCGCTTCTTCTTCTTCTTGTGATCGGAAGCTTTTGTGGTTCCCGCCTCGCTGTGGCCGGACGGCCCCGCCGCACGCCCCCGGGCCTCCGCCGCCCTGGCGCATTTATGCACCAAGGAGAACAGCTCGGAGGTGGTCGATATGGTGCGGGTAGCCATCTTCTCCCGCATCTTCTGATCCTGAACCCCCCTTCGGAACGCGATGATCACTGATTGCTCGGAAATCTGGGGGATTGTGTTGCGGCAGTGGCTGAACCACCGGATAAATTCCCTCAGGGACTCCCCCTTTGTCTGTTCCAGGGCGTGGAGGTCGTCCTCCACGCCTGGCTGAGCGTAGGAGCCCTAGAAGTTGGCGACAAAAAGGTCGCATAGTTCCTCCCACGAGTGTACGGAGCCTCGCGGGAGGTTCAGTAGCCAGGAGCGGGCAGAGCCCGTCAGTGACGTCGGGAGGTAGTTGGCCATGATCTTTTCAGACCCTCCCGCGGAACGCACTACCGTAGTGTAGATCTGCAGGAACTCCTCCGGGTTGGTGGTGCTGTCGTACTTTTCGATGGACGCAGGGCGGAATCTCTCCGGTCACGCAGCTTGGTGTAGGCGGAGGGAAAACGCCTGGCATACAACGTTGTAGGGGGAGCAGCATCGCTCGCCCGCTCCTCGGACCCAAGAGGGGGTTGAGGAGTGCGATTCTACGCTCTCCCTAGAGTCAGGGGGCGAGGTATCCCCCCGTTCGCTAGGTGTCGGGCGGCCAGCGTGATGCTGCGCATGCTTGTGACGCCCCCTGAGGACATTGCACAAGTCATCATCGCGCCAGAACCACCTTTCGTCTAGACGGGCCCTTAGATCCTCGCGGCCCCCCGCCGATTTGAGGGGTCTGCGAGAAGGGGTGGGAGCATGTGCACGTCCCCCGATATCTGAGGGGGCTGCAACCTGCGCACCCTTCCCTTTGTCCCGGCCCTCATGGCCAGAAATAACTATGTTGGGGCGGCTGGAAGCCTGCGCATCGACCGCGCGCAGGTCCTGTCGCCCACCGCCGGATACTCCCGGCGGGTTTGCCGCCTCTACCTGCTACTGGGCGGCCTCCACTAGGCGGGAAAGTCCCGCAGCCATGGGGCGACTAGGGTTTCGCCCCTAGCGTAATTGGAGGGTGATTGAGGATCAGCCGGGCCGCATGAAGATTCCGCGCCGGGGTGTCGTTGCCCATCAACAGACGTCGTCGGACGGGCTATCCCCCGAGCGTGGAAGCAACGCGTGCCCCTCCCAGGACGGAGGGACCCGGGAGGTCCGACGCCCTGGCTGGGCACCAGGATCGGCTACGAGTGCTGCTCCCTTCAGGTAGGTCGTCGTGCTTGGAACATGAATCCGCCATGCCGACGACCGTCGAATTTCCTTGCAAGCTTCGCGACAAGGATGAAGAAAGAGGGGCAATCTGGCCACCGAGCCCCCTACCTGGCGCGCCACTGTCGGCGTAAGACCCAACAGACACCTCCGAATCGGGTGTATATGAAGTTCAAACGGGGGGCTTTCGTGGAGATTGCTCGAGAGATGGAGAAAAGGGATCAGCGGCGAAGCTTGCAAGGAGACGCTGAGGTTTATCCAGGTTCGGGCCCTCCTGAGAGTAATAGCCCTAGTCCTGTCTGGGT
Source organism: Rhipidocladum racemiflorum (assembly GCA_036346355.1). Classification (NCBI taxonomy): domain Eukaryota; kingdom Viridiplantae; phylum Streptophyta; class Magnoliopsida; order Poales; family Poaceae; genus Rhipidocladum; species Rhipidocladum racemiflorum. The sequence continues at coordinate 41,302,150 of CM070577.1, read as the reverse complement.
GTTCTTGCTTGTGTTCTTGGGGGAGACTAAAATCATCCACCCGAAAAAAATCTTCGAACCACCTCTCCCATGCACCCCGGCTCCCTTTTATACTTGGGCTGGCTGGGGCGCATGGGGGACTTACATCAGTGTACCACTCTTATTACACTGCCATACCGCATTTAATGCACCTGTCACTATTCTTGAGTTGCACTCAATACTTTTGACACAACCGACTTTGCCCCGGTCTCGGGACCCGTGTGCGTGCTGGCTCTGCACGCCTCGCCAGGGGGGATTTTGCCATGATGTCACCTGTAATAAATGCACGCGTTGGGAACACGCGCCGTCACACTGTGGCCTTCGTTACCTCCACTTAATGCGCACGATACGCATTAAATGCCCTTGACCCTCTGTGCGGTGGCACAGACCGCTAGGTGGCCTCGGGAACTGAGCGCCAGCGGCGTGGCCTGGACGCCACCCGTCCGCTGGGCGCTTACCTTGCTGAGCGCCAGCGGCGTGGCCTGAACGCCACCTGTCCGCTGGGCGATCACCTTACTGAGCGCCAGCGGCGTGGCCTGGACGCCACCTGTCCGCTGGGCGATCACCTTTACTGACCGCCAGCGGCGTGGCCTGAACGCCACCTGTCCGCTGGGCGATCATTTTATCGATCGCCAATGCGTGGCTAACGCCACCGTCATTTGGCGATCACCTTTACTGTGGTGAAGTGGGCACCCTGGTGTAGAATACACCGACAAGGGGGATTTTGGAATTGATTTTCTTGCATTGCATATAGACTTGTTTTCATTTTATGGGCTTTGTCTTTTATGCAATTGATAAATTTATGATATGTTGCACCTTGTTGCTTTCATGAAGATCCTTGCTAGTCTAGGTCATATCTAATCTGGTGTATCATGTTTAAACTAGCCAACATTTAAAACTAATTATTCTTGAAAACTTGATGAAACCTACCTTTTACTTGTTATATTTCTTCACTAGATGCTTATGCCATGCTTAGTGAAATAATGGGTTTCTACTAGAGTCTCTATAGAAACTTTGGTTAGTTATGTTGTTCCATTCTAGAATCCTCAATATGCTCATGAATATAAGTGCTGAAATGACAAAAAATTGACTTATTTGTGCTAAAACTGAACTCAACACTTTCCATTCTCGAGACTGCTTCCCATTGCACTTAGGATGAACTTGGAATGAATTGTGTAAGACCAAAACGACTCTTTTAAGCTTCTTGCTTGAGATGGTTGAATATGGCTTAAGTCAATAAAATTGAAAAATGCAAAATAGACTAGAGGAAAACAGTGACGCCTAGGAGACCTATGTCGATGGCTCATAATCGAGGTTGTGTTTCACTAGGATAAACTCTCTACACCTCAAAGGTTTGTAGAAGAGAGTGAAGCTGTAACATCCTCATTTTCGCCTTCTGGAGAAAAACCTAATTTAAATAAAGTAAATTCAAAATTTGGAGTTTATTTGGTGTTTATATTAATCTGGCATCCATTCCTATCCAAAATCGGGATTTAATTCCCCTCCGGTCGAAAAATCGGATTTTCCAGTTCCCGCCGGTACCCGAAATTTCACCCGAGTCCAAAAATGCTCCAAAAATCCCCAAACCACTTCAATTGTGTTCCAAATATTCCAAAATGATTTTAGGAATCATTCCCCGGATTTTTGGACCTCCGTTCCTATTTTATCTCGCGCAGTTTTTGTTTAATGCCTACGATCCGTGCCCGAATATTTAATTCCACAAAAATCCTCCAAATTCAGCGGAACCAATTTTATTGGGTCCCAAATATTCTAAAATGGCTTTAGGAATTTTTCCGGAATTTTTAGGCCATTTTTCCTAATTTTTCTCTAGGGCGGTTTCTTTACGTAAAGGAGAGCCAACCGGAGCTTGCCACATGTCAGTGAACAGTAGCCGTCTTCTACCTCCATCCATGGTGAAGAACAGAGAGCTCCAAGCCATGCTCTAATGGCTAGGGCAATCTTCAAATTCTTGTAACTCCCTCAAATCAACTCCAAAATGCGAACGGTCGGTTCCGTTGGATTCGTAGCGTCGATCTCTTGCCATTCCCCACCATCACTCGCCGCTAATCTCGCCGGAAACGGCCGCATTAATGAAAAACCGATTTGCACTTAATCACCATTATCTCGGCCATTTCAACTCCAACCGGCGCACCACCACCTCCATTCTCTCTGTATAAGAATCCCTGTTCCGGGAGTGTGATCCTCCTTTCGCCTACTCCACTCTTGTGCTCGTGAGATCAAGAAAACCGAAGTTGGGTCGCTCTTTTTCGGTGTTCTTCGCATTCGTGCTTGTAGATCCTTCTCCGGTGAGCCATTCTTCATGCCACTTGGTTCCTTGTGACCGTGGATGAGTCTAGAGTCTAACCCAACAATCAATTTTAGGTTGCATCGAGTTTTGGCGACGAATTTCAAGCTTTTCTCGGTTCGGCCGGAGCTCCGTTCGTCGCCGATTTCATCGTCTCCGGTGAGATTCAACTCAATTCCTTCCTCATGTGTGTTCCTAAGGATGTAATCTAGAGGATTCATGCTTTTGTTTGGTCCAAATCCGTACGAAAATGAGTTAAAAATTGGAATTTTTGGGGTTAGGAGTGCTCTCTGTTATTTTTTTTGGAGCACTGTGCTTGGGCTTGCGCCTGGCCGACCGGCCCGCCGCCGCCGCCGCCCATGCGCCCCTTCGCCCGTCGCTCAGCGCCACTGCCCGTCACGGCAGCCACGCGCTCCAGCGCCTCGCCGGCGCCGCCGGCCCCCCCTTCCCCACTCTCCCACAAGCTCCACTTCTCCCATTCATGGCAACCATGGCCATGGCTAGGCCCAAGGCAAGAAGAAAGGCTCCCCTCAATGACATGTGGGGCCAAATGTCCATAGAGTCAAAGACCAAGTCAAAGTCAAATTTCAGCCCAGTCAACAATGGAATATTCCGAGAATATTCCCAGTTTTCCAATTTTTCGAATTTCAAACTTCGGAAGCTCATATCTTCTCCGTCCGAACTCCGTTTGACCCCATTCAAATTTATAAATTCATCTAAAATCAAGATCTACCTGCCAGTATTATTTTTGTAATTTTTAGATTTTATTTATTTTCTTTTATTTATTTATTGCCTCGATTTGCGTGTAGCCGACGATCCCGCCGCGGCCGCCGATTCCGTCGCCGAGCTTTCCGAGTTCGACACCTCCACCGTGACAGAAGGCAAGTCTCCTTGATGCATTTTGATCCTATGATTGTGAAATGATTTAAATTGCTTACAGAGTTGCATGGCTATGTTTAATGAAATATGTCAAATATAGGTGCTAGTTATTCCTAAATTGTTGATTCCTCCTTGGCATTGTTATTCATATCCATTGTAACCCTAGGACATTGTTTATACCATGCTTATGCTTATATGGTATCCTTTGCTACATAGTACAGTAGAATTGCTTAGGACCTTTTCCGATGAAAACAACCCATGGGTGCGATTACTCAAAATTTATGATTTCAAGTGTGGTTTGGAAATTATTATTATGATTATGGTACCGTTTTTCTAAAATAAAGAGAAACGGAAAAATGGTTTGGACTTGGGCGGATTGGTTTGTCGGGTGGGTGCGGATGGAGCACTAGTTGTCTTGTGCAAGTACCGCCCCAAGTCAATTAAGGACCGAAGCTTGTGATTGTTCATTCTGAGCATAACCGTACTACCACATGTCTATAATGGTATGACCTGGCCAACTAATTTGTAGAAGCCTAGCTTAGACTCACCACTCAGTTGAATGTGAGTGCCGGATAGAGGCAATGTCGTTTTTCTCACACGGCGCAATAGGGGGCTTCGGTACTGGGTGGATGGAACCCTAACAGCGGTGAAACCTCAGCGGGTGGGTCAAGTTAGGTAGATACATTGTAACGGCCTTGTCACGATCTCTCTGCCGGCACACCAAAGGAAGTGTGTTAATCCGGAGGCAACAAGAGATGATCGTGTCTTGTGGGTAAAGTTGTACACCTCTGCAGAGTTAAAACTATTCGAATAGCCGTGCCTACGGTCAAAGGCAAAGTGAAGAATGCTTTCATATTGGTAGACTTTGATTTTGGTTTTAAAAACTGAAAAGTGTTTTGTTTTGGGATTCGGGAGTGGTTAGAGCTCTCGGATGTTGTTTGGCGGATAGAGCCAACCAAGTGGATAGAACCTGTTTTACACTTGACGGATGGAGTCACATGATTAACCATGATCTTTTAAAATTTGGCGGATAGAGCCTTTATTCTAGTGATGGTGGATAGAACCTCACTACAATATTAAATAATTCAATTGTTAAAAGAATTGCTAAAAGATGCTTTGTGAAAATTATTACTTAAGTATGGTTTAATAAAATGTGGCTTTATGCAAATAAACCCTATTGAGCTACCTTTCGAAAGCCCCACATGATCATACTTTCCCCAACTTGCTGAGTACTTTTGTACTCACGTGCTACATCAACATTGTCATCAGAGAATTTTCAAGACGCAGCCGAGGAAGGCGAGTTCTTCCAGGAGGAGTACGAGGAGGATTGCTAGGAGAACTAGTTGCATTTCTAGTCGTCGCCTCCGGCGTTATGGCGTTCGCTTGTTTTGTGTTTCGTTTTCCGCTGCTTTGTCTCCGGTCGTTGGACCGAGTATTGTAATAAGTGGCCATGTGGCCCATACTTGAATATTTATGTTACAATTTTCGTTATGTTCGGCAATGAAGTATCACTGTGACTGTGTGTACTAGCTACTGATCTGGGACTAGTACGGAAATACACAGGAGATTTCGGATAGCCGATCCGGGGTCTCACAGCGGTGGTATCAGAGCCTAGACGACCGTAGGACGTGACCTAGTTAGCATGGCAAAGCCTTAAGGACTTATATTTTTTATAAAAATGTATTTACAAAAGTTTAAGTTCCTTTGCTTCTATCTCTCCTATCTTAGTGTCTTGTGCTTACCCTATCCTTTATTTAAAATTGGTTACTAATCCCATCGCATTTAAAAATTTGTAGATGCCGGCTTTCACCACCTTTGCCGCCCAGGCTGGAGGCTTTTGCGAGGAGCTGTCACTGATGCTCCAGGAGTTGGGATTTCCCCATCGCCCTGAGTATCGCTACAAGTCTATTTCTGGTCTTAGCCAGGACCTGTGGCAGGTCCGCTTGCTGGTCTTCACGAGGAGCCGCGTTCGCGACGAGGACCAGCCATTCTACTTCACGGCCGAGAGGTCGATTCTGGCGTACGCACTTCAGGACGCTGCCAGAAAGGCTATCCTCATGTTGGGGTATAGCTACCGCGGTCAGCTGGAGGACTCCCCGTACCGGCTGTTTCCCCACTACCAGCCCGGGATGATGTACAACCAGTTTAGGGGCTACGAGCAGGAGGCTGACCCGACCGTGGTGCACATGGGGCCCCTCATCTAGGCTCAGGACGAGGCCTACGTGCGGATGACCGACGAGTTGCAGGGTCTGCGTCGGGCTTTGACAGCAGCTAGAGAGGCGAACCGTCAGCTCGAGGAGGAGAGGAGGAACACCTGGGCCGCTTCCACTCACCGGGCCAGGCAGGAGGCACAGCCCGTGGCGCCACCGCCACCAGCCCCAGTCTTGGAGGACCCGCCGATCCGCGACATCCCGATGGACGCTCCGTCAGCCACGCATCGTCGGGGCTTGAAGCTTCGGACTACCGCCTGCAATACAGTGCGACCCCAGTCGCAGTTAGGAGTGTCTTTGGGCTTCTTGGTTGCCCCTGGAGGTGCAGGACCGTCTTCAGCAGCTACGCCTTCCTGCAGCAGGAGCGAGGAGGAGGAGGAGGACCCGTCCCCGCGTGGCTTTGCGAGTGGCACGAGTGATTAGTTATCTAGTCCGGAGGACCTTTATCTTGTTTTGTGTCGAGTAGAACGATGAATAACTAATTGTGGGATTGTATCGTGCCCTTAGGCATTTGTGATACAGCCATCTCCAAAACTATTTTGTTTTATTGGAAGTTCAGTTGGTTTTCCCTTCTGTTGTGTGCTTTTGTGGTTGTGCTCTTGTTATTGAGGATGTGGTTGTAGTCCCCTGACTCTTACCTATGCTTTCCCCCTTTCCTTCTGCTTGACCACCCTTGTTGCAGATGGAGAACGTTGGTCGTGGTCGTGGCCGTGGAAGACCAGGAGGCCGCAGCAGAGGCTGTGGACGTGCCCGTGGACCAGTGCACTTTCAGGAAGAAGAGTTTGTGGAGCCACCTCAGCAGCAGGGACAAGAGCAAGTTCAGCACCCGGCAGCTCAGTTTGTTCCGCCGCCGCCCCCACCGCCAGTTCAACCGCCAAATCTGGAGCAGATGATGGCAATGCAAATCCAACTCCTTTAGGCGTTAGCTCAGAACGTTCTGAACCAACCTCAAGCCGCTGTAGCTCAGGCACAAGCTCAACCGCCCCAATCCAAGTTTGGTGAGTTCATGCGGACGCGACCCCCGACCTTTGCTGGATCCGTGGACCCGCTGGATGCGGACGACTGGCTCAAGGAAATTGAGCGAAAACTACACTTGGCTCAGTGCGATGAGATAGAGAGCGTACAGTTCGCGTCTCACCAGCTTAAAGGGACTGCAGCTAACTGGTGGGAAAACTACTGTGCCGCCCATGCGGACCCGCAGAACATCCCGTGGAATGAGTTCGTGGAAGCCTTCAGGGCTACCCATATCCCAAGGGGCATCATGGAAATGAAACGTCGTGAGTTTCATAAGCTTCAACAGGGGAACTTGTCTGTGTCGGAGTTCCTGAACCGGTTCACCCAGCTGTCTCGCTACACGACCGCAGAAGTCGCCACTGATGAGGCCAAGATCTGGCGATTCATGGAGGGCCTTGACCCTAATCTAAAGGTTCTGCTGGTGTCGAGCGACTTCCCGTCGTTCCAACATATGGTCAACAAGGCTCTGGTCCAAGAGGATGCCCAGCGTCAGCTCTTTGAGACGCGCAAGAGGAAGATGCTGTTTCAGGACCAACGCGGTGCCAGCAGCTCTAGGCCCCGCACTTTTCAAAGAATAAAGAAAGACAAAGAGACCAAAGAACGCCGATTGCACCAAGGACCCCAATGTCAAGGCCCCAAGTTCCAAAAGTTCTGGGACATCCGGAGTATCCGGATCAGCATCCAGAATGTCCGGATACAACCCGGAATGTCCGGACGAAATGTCCGGAGTATCCGGATTGGGCTGACTGAACACCCTAACCAGGAGTGTCCGGACTAGATGTCCGGAGTGTCCGGGTTGATTCTACCGAAGTCCCCAACCCGGAGTCTCCGGGTTGAGCATCCGGAGAGTCCGGATTGTGCGTGGGTTGAAATAAAAGTCCCGTTTCTTGACTTCCCCACCTCATTTCCTTTTCCCCAATTTGGTTCCCCGCCAGTGTGTACCTTCCTCCTCCACGCTAGCTCCACTCCGGCGAGCCCCCACCGGCCGGTGACCTTCCCGGCGGCTCCTCCATCCCGGGGAACTCCTCCTCATGCCGGTGTTCTCCTTCCTCCACCCGGCGTTGCTTCTCCTCCATCGTCCATTGGAGGTAGGTCTTTCTCTTGGGGGTTGATTCGTGGGTTCCTTGGGTTCTAAGGCCGTCCTTGGTGGGTTTGGAACTTAGGGTTGGATTTGAGAGTTTGGGAATGAACCTTGGAGTTCTAGGGTTTTGAGATGTGGTGATTCTTGGGGTTGGATTTGGGAATGTAGGGTGCTTAGGTTAGAGATCGGGTAGTAGCAAAAGCCATTGTTTGGCTTGGAGTTAGTTTTGGTTGGGTTAGTGAAATGTCGTCGTTTCTTGGTGGGTTGAGCTAGCTCGGGACTTCTCCTGGCTTGCAAGTTGTAAATAAGTCGTAGATCGGGTCCTCGCGGTGCCGTAATACTTGGGGAAAACCTCCACTTGCTCGCCGTCTTCCTAGTCCTGGGCAATCCGGAGTGTCCGACACCCGATCCGAGTATCCGTTATCCGGACTGTCGGACCAAATACCCTGACCGTCCGGGTTCACCTGATGTCCTGTCGATTCGTTCGTTGGTCTTGCCATTCGTCGTTTCGTTGGGGGTTTTCATTCTAGTTGTTTTCATTGCATTGCATGCATCTTATTGTTGCATATGATTCGTGTAGAAAACGAAACCACGGAGGGTGATACCGCCGTGGTTGAGGGGGTTGCCGAGGGGCAAGTTGCTGTCGGTCCGCAAGCAGAAGAACAAGGCAAGCACCTATGCATCTTGAACCTTATGTGAAATCTATTTTTGTGAATTTACTGCTTATTGGATGTTAAGTGTTGCATTAGGAGTTGAGGTGTGGGATAGGCTAGATCCTATTTGCTGCATGTACCCTTTTCATTGTTACTTGAAGACACCTCCCTTGGAGCTAGATTATGGGTATTAATTGTGTCGTGCTTAGTATGCTTAGGAGTCGGGTTCGGGCCAAGTAGTGGATGGTTCCACTGCTTGTGGGTTACACGTTCAAGTCTCTGGAACTGTTTGTTTATGGTTATGTTGTGGAAAAAGGTATAATTGGAGACCGGGCGGGAGAATTGGGGCATTTGGGTAAGGAGACCCAAATGTGGTAGTCCCACCTGAGTCAGCTAAGGACTGATCCAATGTGGCACCATGGCTGGGCACCAACTGGTTGGTCACATGCCTGATTATGGTAGGGTAAGCCCTGTTTTATCGCATGCTTACTCGAAGGACTACGACCTCATGCGGTTGGGCGTGATGATGAGGGCGAGGCCTAGGCCGGCTCTCGAGTGGCCAAGCCGGGCTTGGCCTACTCGAGAGGGTGCTAGGTTTTCGGACCCATGAGGGTACTTCGGCGAGTAAGTATGGATGGGAGGGGGTTGACATGAGTTTCCTTCGTGGCACATGTCGTGTGATCAATGCTTCCCTGCAGGGTTAATTAAACGATTCGAATTGCCGCGCTCTCGGATATGAGCACGCTTGGTCACTGCTGTTACACGTAGTAAATAACTTGAATTGAAGTTCGCCGTTGGGCTTGAGCTCGAAATGAATGTGGTTAATTGATGTGGTTTGTTAATTGTTAACTTCACCTAGTGGTAGGTGCATTAACAACCGCACAAAAATTGAGAATTGAGTAGTTTAAGTAACTAAACAACAAATGTTAAGCATTTATATCGTTTCTACTTTCAAACTTATTCCTTGCTACATCCAAATGCATAATCTTTGGAGTCGGTCATATATGGACCACGGGTAAGACTTGCGAGTACCTTTTGTACTCAGGCTTGTGCTTTCGTGGTTTTGCAGGTGAGGATCCAATGGTGTGAGTTTTGCCCCTCATCGCCTATCGGTGGCCAAGGCGGGCACCGAGTAGAGGCCGCGATTATTGCATGTGCGCCCGGAAGTGTTAGGGCATGACACTCCCGGGGTGTTTTGCTTTTGCTGTGTAGGATAGTTGGCAATACTTTTGTTGTATAATCACTCTTTTATTTCTGCAATGGAAATCGTCTGCTTTTCGCTTGGTCGTTTTTGTTGGTTGTTGTTGTTGAGCCTCTTTGTGCCGTGTGGTGTGTCTGCTTGCTTCAGCGTTTTCCGTCTCTGGTATTGAGCTTGGGGCTCGATGCCCTTTATGCGAATTGAATGTTGATATGGCATTGGGAACCAGGTATGTGGGGATCTGGCGAAGTTTCGGATCGCATACCGGGGGAATACCGGGGTTGTTGTCGAGTCGTTTGGATGTTTGTAGAGTTGTCTCGATTGGGCTTGGGTATTAGCTTCGGGATCACCTCCGGTGATGCGTGGCTAGGATCCAAATCCGGCGGGAGCAACTGTTCATCCAACAACTCGAGGATGATCTGGGCGGCTCCTCTCACCCAATGTCCACCCCGCGCCCCATTGTACAAGCCCCTGCCGGCAATGCAGGAGCTAAAGCTCAGAAAAGTGGGACAGCCATGGCAGAAGTTCAGTGCTTCAACTGCCGGGAGATGGGGCACTACGCCAACAACTGCCCCCAAAAGCGTCAGCCCATCACCCCAGTGAGGTTCAACCTGGGATCGACGCCAGCCCGCGCTCCAGCGCCAGCTCAAGGAAAAGGAACCCCACAGAACCCGCGCACGCCAAGGACTGCCGGGAGAGGACGCGTGAACCATATCACCGCGGAGGAGGCCCAAGATGCGCTCGATGTGGTTTATGGTAAGTTCCATGTGAACTTAGTACCTGCCTCAGTTCTGTTTGATTCTGGTGCAACCCATTCTTTCATATCAGAATACTTGGTTAGAAAGCATAACTTGGATACAATACAGTTAAGAAACCCTTTGTTAGTACAATCCCCTGGTAAAGAAGTAAGAACAACCGCTGTTTGTCCGAAAATGGATATAGTAATAAAAGGGGTAAAGTTCCTAGCGAACTTAATACTATTGGATACTAAGGGTATAGAAGTAATCCTTGGAATGGATTGGTTAACCAAGTACAAGGGTCAGATAGACTGTGCTAGTAGAGCTATCTCTCTTACCAGCCCTGAGGGGATTAGAGTGGAGTTCTTATCTATTCTTGCCTCTAAGGGGGGTAGCACCCTAAACCGTCTGAAGGGTACATCCTTGGAAAACGTACCGATAGTTAATGAGTACCCCGACGTGTTTCCGGAAGAGTTGCCTGGTATGCCACCGGATCGAGATGTGGAGTTTGTGATTGAGCTTATACCGGGTACAGCTCCCATCTCGAAGAGACCGTACCGTCTGCCTTCCAACGAGTTGGTCGAGATGAAGAAGCAGATCGAGGAACTGCAAGCGAAAGGGTTCATCAGACCCAGTTCGTCGCCGTAGGGATCGCCAGTGATCTTCGTCACGAAGAAAGACGGTAGTCTGAGGATGTGCATAGACTACAGGTCTTTGAACGAGGTCACAATCAAAAACAAGTACCCGTTACCTCGGATTGATGATCTGTTTGATTAGTTGAAGGGAGCTCAAGTCTTCTCCAAAATAGATTTGAGGTCGGGATATCACCAGCTGAAGATACGAAAAGAAGATATTCCGAAAACAGCCTTCACTACCAGATATGGACTGTACGAGTTTACAGTCATGTCTTTTGGATTAACCAATGCTCCTTCTTACTTCATGAATCTGATGAATAAGGTCTTTGAATAGATGATCTGTACCCGTTGCCTCGGATAGATGATCTGTTTGATCAGTTGAAGGGAGCTCAAGTCTTCTCCAAGATAGATTTGAGGTCGGGATATCACCAGCTGAAGATAAGGAAAGAGGATATTATGAAAACGATCTTCACTACCAGATATGGACTGTACGAGTTCACAGTCATGTCTTTTGGATTAACCAATGCACCTTCTTATTTTATGAATCTGATGAATAAGGTGTTTATGGAGTATTTGGACAAGTTTGTGGTAGTCTTCATCGACGACATTCTTGTCTATTCTAAGAGCAGAAAAGAGCATGAAGACCATCTGAGGATAGTCCTGGAGACGTTAAGGGAGCATCAGTTGTATGCCAAGTTCAGTAAGTGTGACTTTTGGTTAAAGGAAGTTTCTTTCCTGGGTCATATCATTTCTGCTGCAGGAGTAGCAGTGGATCCAACAAAAGTAAGTGATGTTCTGGATTGGAAACAGCCTAAGTCCGTCCCAGACTTCAGAAGTTTTCTTTGATTAGCTGGTTATTATCGGAGATTCATTGAAGGTTTCTCGAAGATAGCCAGACCTCTTACTCTGCTTCTGAAGAAGGAAAAGAAGTTTGAATGGACTAAAGCGTGTGAGCAAAGTTTTCAGGAGTTGAAAAAGAGGCTAACCTCAGCCCCAGTACTTGTCTTGCCGGATATTCATAAGGACTTTGAAGTGTACTGTGATGCCTCAAAACAAGGACTTGGTTGTGTTTTGATGAAAGAAGGAAGGGTAATAGCTTATGCTTCAAGACAACTGCAACCTCATGAAGAAAACTACCCCATTCATGACTTGGAGTTAGCCGCAGTTGTGCATGCGCTCAAAATATGGAGGCATTATTTGATCGGCAATAGATGTGAGATCTATACGGATCATAAGAGTTTGAAGTATATCTTCACTTAGTCCGATCTCAACCTGAGGCAGAGAAGATGGTTGGAATTGGTAAAAGATTATAATGTAGGAATACATTACCACCCTGGGAAAGCGAATGTTGTTTTGGATGCCTTGAGCAGGAAAGCTCACTACAACAATGTTAGGGTACAAGAAAGCCAGCCAGCGCTTCACGAAGAATTCTGGCGTCTTAACCTGGAATTAGTGAAGGAGGGTTGCGTTTACAATGTGGAGGTAAAATCAACCCTGGAGGATCAGATCAGAAAGGCTCAGAAGGATGATAAAGGTATTGCAGACCTAAAAGAGGGCCTGAAGAAAGGAAAACATCCCGGATTTTCAGAAGATGACCAGGGTACAGTTTGGTTTGGGAAAAGAATAGTAGTCCCTAACCAAGAAGAAATCAAGAATGTGGTCTTGAAGGAAGCTCATGATTCAGTATATTCCATCCACCCAGGGGGCACCAAGATGTATGCAGATTTGAAAGAGAAATATTGGAGGTCCAATATGAAGAAAGAGGTTGCCGATTTTGTGGCACGTTGTGATGCGTGCCAGTTGGTAAAAGCAGAGCATCAGAGACCCACCGGATTGTTGCAGCCTTTGCAAGTTCCTGTCTGGAAATGGGAAGAAATTGGAATGGATTTTATAACTTTCTTACCCAAAACTAAGTCTGGTTATGATTCCATCTGGGTTATCGTGGACCGGTTGACTAAAGTGGCCCACTTTATCCCAGTGAAGACAACTTATTCCGGTGACAAGCTTGACGAGTTGTATATGGCCAAGATTGTATGTTTACACGGGGTACCGATGAAGATCGTGTCCGATCGAGGTTCCCAGTTCACCTCGAGGTTCTGGTAGAAGTTGCATGAGGTATTGGGCACAAATTTGAATTTCAGTACTGCGTATCATCCCCAAACGGATGGCCAGACGGAAAGAATCAATCAGATCTTAGAAGACATGTTGAGAGCCTGTGCTCTAACATACAAAGGCTCATGGGATCAGAATTTGCCTTATGCTGAGTTTTCCTATAACAATAGTTATCAAGCCAGTCTGAAAATTGCACCTTTTGAAGCTCTGTATGGAAGAAAGTGCAGGACACCCTTGTATTGGAAAGAGACTGAAGGAGGGCAGATAATCGGACCTGATATTTTGAAAGAAGCCGAAGAGCAAGTCAGACAGATCCGTGCCAATCTGAAGACAGCCCAGTCAAGACAGAAGAGTTATGCGGACAACCGTCGAAGGGAGTTAAGCTTTGTACCTGGTGATCATGTATATCTGAAGGTACCCCCGTTGAAAGGAATGAAGCGGTTTCGAGTCAGTGGAAAGTTAGCGCCCCGCTACATCGGACCATTCCCAGTAGTTGCCAGAAAAGGAGAAGTGGCTTATAAGTTGGAGTTGCCTCCGCAGCTGTCAGGAGTACATGACGTCTTCCATGTGTCTCAGTTAAAGAATGGTCTCAGAGTACCCGAGCATCAGATGCCGTTGGAGGGAATGGAGCTGAAAGAAGACTTGTCGTATCCAGAGTATCCAGTCAAAATTTTGGATGAAGCCGAGCGTCGAACCCAAAGCCGAGTGATCAAGTTCTGCAAGGTTCAGTGGAGCAACCATTCTGAGAAGGAAGCTACTTGGGAACGTGAAGAAGATCTTCGAGCAGAGTTCCCAGACCTCTGTCTTTCTGCGTCTGAATCTCGGGGACGAGATTCTCTCTAAGGGGGGGGTAGGTTTGGTATCAGAGCTCCTGTAGGGGTGATCTAGGGGATGTAATCGTTATTTGGTAGTGGGTTATTCAATTTTCTTGCGAAATTTCTTGTTTGGGGGAAATTTGGGGCCTCCCCTTTTCTTGCTGTGGTGGCTGCCATGGCTGGCCGCCCTGCCGTGCCGTGGCCGGCCTGCCGCCGACCCTACGGTGCCGCCCGCCGCCATCGCCGCTGAGGCCCATCACCGTATTGCCGCTGGCGCACCGTCAGCCGTGCCGCCGCTTTGCCGCTCCTCGGCCACGCTATCACCGTGGCTGGCCGCCTGCGTCCCTTGATCTTGCCCCATCCGTCGCTGGCCCCTCGCCATGGCTCCCACCGGACGCGCCACCGCCGCTGTTGCCGCGGCAATAACACCGCGCTACCACTCCGCACCGCCGCTTACTCCTACCAGCTGCGTGCCGCCGCGCTCACAGACTTCAAGGCGCTGCACTCCGCCGCCGGCCGCTGGGACCTCGCCACGCCGCATCGCTGCCCGCCTGCCATCAGGCGCTACCGCTTATCGCCGCTGCCGACGCCCTGCCGCTGCCGCCGTGGCAGCCCTCCACCCTCCCCTTGCCGGCGCCATGGCAGCCTCCACCTCCTCTGTTCTTACCATGGCAGAGCTTGAAGAAGGTGGCCTTGAGCCAATGACAGCCCTGGCCCACCTACCATTGACTCTAGTCAATCCAAAATGCAGCCAAAATTAAGATTCCGTAGAATATTCCTTTGGAAAGTATGGTTTAATAAAATTCGGCTTTATGCAAATGAACCCTATTAAGCTTCATTTGGAAAGCCCCACATGATCATACTTTCCCGACTTCATCGAAAGTACTTTTGTACTCACGCATTACATCAACTTGTCATCATCGTGAGAATTATCAAGACGCAAATTTGGTGAGGAGGGCGAAGTTCTACCTCAAGAGTTCGAGGAGGATTGCCAGGATAACTAGTTGCGTTTCTGAGTCGCCGCTGTGGCGTTTGGTGTTCGCTTGTTTTTGTTTTTCGTCTTCCGCTGTCGTGTCTCCGGTCTGTTGACCGAGTATTGTAATAAGTGGCCATGTGGCCCATACTTGAATATTTATGTTACAATTTTCGTTATATTCGGCAATGAAGTATCACTGCGACTGTGTGTACTAGCTACTGATCTGGGGACCTTCGTGCCTTCGGGGATGGTTTGGACAAAGTTGTGCCTTGGGGGCGAGGGAAACTCCATTGGTGCTGCTCGTTTAGATTGCGGGGGATGGTTCTCTTTGTTGTACTGGAGCAGTCGTTCGGTTGATGCAATGCTGGGAAGGCAGGTAGGGGGTTAAATAGCCTGAATTGATAAAGTGACAGACTTGAAGCAAGAATGAATCCGCGAGCATCGGATTCCTTTGCAGCTCTACCTGTGCTTGGAAGCGACAAATGCATGCAGCTTTGTAGCTGGTAGGGAGGTGCCAGTCAGGCTTTGGTAGCTATGCTTTGACAGGACGACTAAGGCATTCTCTGCCACACATGCATTTGATAGGACATGATATGTCCTGCAGGCTTTGCCAGCAAAGCATGACAGGACGTCTCAGGCAGGCAGTAACCTTGGCAACCAAACCCAACCATAGTAGGGCCAATGCAACAAAAGTTTAGATGATGAAATAAGCAACAGATAATATTACAAGTGCAGTAGGTGTAAGTATATTAGTGGCCAACAAACATGACAACTTAGGCCTATTCGGCAGGCCGTAAAACATCACGTTTGAATCTTATTCTTTTGAAGAATGCAGCTGATTTGCTCTTCAGTATACGGACTACCATATTATGAAAAAATATTGTAATTATACCTTCCATTGTATGCATTTTCGGCTAGTGCAAAAGCGCTAAGTATTACAGTCGCGAACAAACATGACAACTTAAGCCTATTCGGCAGGCCGTAAAATATCACGTTTGAGTCTTTTTTTTGGAAGAATGCAGCTAATTTGCTATTCAGTATACGGACTACCATTTAATGGAAAAATATTGTGATTACACCTTCCATTGTATGTATTTTCGGATAGTTGAAAACGGCTAATTATAAGTCACGAACAAATATGACAATTTATGCATATTCGGCAGGCCGTAAAATATCACGTTTGAGTCTATTTTTTTTGGAAGAATGTAGCTGATTTGCGCATCAATATACGAACTATCATTTAATGGAAAAATATTGTAATTACACCTTCCGTTGTATGTATTTTCGGCTAGTTGAAAAGGGCTAATTATAATAGTCGCGAACAAATATGACAACTTAATCATATTCGGCAGGCCGTAAAATATCACGTTTGAGTCCATTTTTTTGGAAGAATGCAGCTGATTTGCTCTTCAGTATACGAACTACCATATTATGAAAAAATATTCTAATTACACCTTCCGTTGTATGTATTTTCGGATAGTTGAAAAGGGCTAATTATAATAGTCGCGAACAAATATGACAACTTAAGCATATTCGGCAGGCCGTAAAATATCACGTTTGAGTCTTTTTTTTGGAAGAATGCAGCTGATTTGCTCTTCAGTGTACGGACTACCATATTATGGAAAAATATTGTAATTACACCTTTCGTTGTATGTATTTTCGGATAGTTCAAAAGGGCTAATTATAATAGTGGGGAACAAATATGACAACTTAAGCATATTCGGCAGGCCGTAAAATATCACGTTTGAGTCCATTTTTTTGGAAGAATGCAACTGATTTGCTCTTCAGTATACGGACTACCATATTATGGAAAAATATTGTAATTACACCTTCCGTTGTATGTATTTTCGGATAGTTCAAAAGGGCTAATTATAATAGTCGCGAACAAATATGACAACTTAAACAATAGTTAACATATGTGACGCATACAAAATATGATATATATAGAATATACTATAATATTGTGGCAAAAACATGAGAGAAAATAGATAACACAAATGGAACGATTGCATTGCATGACAGATTAAAGAAGTTAACATATGTGACGCATACAACATGATCTAGTTCGCAATTGCAGACAAAATTATCACAAGGATAACTACATACATCATCTTCTCTAGCCATTTGAAATGATCTAAAATGTTCTCCACCTTTAATGTCAGCATGTTAAGCCTTTGCTCTAGCGTTGGGTTCATCATCTACTCGAGTGTTGGGTCCATCCTCTGCTCTAGGCCGGGAAGAATCCTCTCTGGTGCTGCGCTACTACGACGCTCCATCGATGTATTCAGGGTGTCTGCCCACTAAAAATATTGACATCCTGCAGACTACATGACGATGTGAACATCTTTTCAGACCATGTAAAGAGCTGTGAACGCAGAAGAAATAGACTATTCGCAGAAGAGAACAATCACCATAACCTGGAGAAATCGAACGACATCCCCACTTATAGAGTAATTAGGGCATTTATAAAACACCCGGCCGTAATTTGACGAAGTGGTGGAGTACAACACATTAGCTTCCACATGGCAATTAGGGCAATCGACCCGCCTTGCATTGGCAAGTGCAATGGCTCTCCGATTCGCTGAGCTTGACGTTTGAGACATGGCCTTCACACAATTGAAGAACGCAGAAGTGTAATTACGAAGAAGAGGATATCAGCAAGCTAATGTACAATGTGACTCACCGTACAAAATAACTTTTGTAAATAATACCTGTGAAACACGGAGCTGGAATGAAATACTGGAAAAAAGGAAAGCTAATCTACCAGTTCTCCTCTACGCGCAGTGGGGTTTCTAAACTCACTCAAACCTTTCTGCACTCTGAGATATTTATAGGCAGGGAGCGAGGGAGACACGACGCACCGGCAAAGACATCGGCGTCTTGGGGCAATGGGCCAAGACAGCAACAAGACGTGGCGGCGTGTGCAGGTGTCTTTGCGGGGCTGGCTGCCGAACTTCGCCATACTGGTGGCGGTGCCTTGGGAGTGGCCACCAGGTGGCGTAACATTAGCGCACGAGGTTAGGGGCCGGGACATGAAAGCGGCACGTGGCAGTGTTTGTTGCGTGCGATGGGGGCCTGGTTGAAGCGAAACTGGAGCTGGGAGTGTCCTGGCCCTGGTAAGCGTGCTTGGCGAGGGCCCGAGATCGAAAAGCAGCACATGGTGGTTTGTTTTCATTGTTTGCTCACAACAATCAATGCGATTTTTAAAAAATAAAAATTCAATCTTCCTTGGATAATAGTCACGAACAAACATGACAACTTAGGCCTATTCGGCAGGCCATAAAACATCACGTTTGAGTCTATTTTTTTTTGGAAGAATGCAGCTGATTTGCTCTTGAGTATACTGAGTACCATATTACAGAAAAATAATGTTATGACACGTTGCGTTGCATGCAAATTAAGCTTGTGCAAATGCCCTTCGTGTCATAGTCGCGAACAAAGATGACAACTTAAGCCTATTCGGTAGGTCGTAAAATATCACGTATTACTCTATTTTTTTGGAATAAGGCAGATGATCTGCTCTTCAAAATACGGAGTACCATGTTATGGAAAAATATTGTTTTGACACGATGCATGCAAATTACGCCAGTGCAAGAGGCCTCAGTATAACTTAGTGCCAAAGACAACTTAGTGCCATAATACATTTCATTCGGAGCACAATCTGGCATATATTAAAACATTAGATTGAAAGTAAAATAATGCAACTGAACGGGTTGAGAAATAATGGGTTCAACGGCCTTCTGGGATAGTGTTCCCCCTTCCTCTTCCCCTGCGCGTCCCCCTACCATGACGCTCCTGGTTATCGTATTCGGACGGTGTGAAAGTTAGGGGCCGATGGGTGTTACGTATTCCAGCCGCCTGCGCTGGACTGAGCCGTGCATTTCGCGTTCGAGCGTCAAATTGCACAGGCTGGACCCCGTACAATGTGCCACTGTAGATGCCCCATCCACCCATCGACTGGTCAGCATGGTACCCTGATGTGCGGAGTACGTCCGAAGGCTGTTGCTCCTGCCAGTTCGATCCACCGGCCTCCTCGGGGTAACTGGGACGCGATTGCCACCCTAGGGATTGCAAACACGTCATCGCGAGCAAATCTGTGAATGTAGTCCCCGAGCCCATAAGGTCATCGCACGCCCTCCCCATGTCCTCCCATGTTTGATGATGCTGGAGAGGGGTACTAAAAGACTCCTGCGCCAATGATGGGGACGGTGACATGTTGATGTGTACTCCTCCTTCAACGTTCGCCCCAGCACCTATTTCAACGTAGCCGCCTCCATGGCCCTGGCCGCTTTCATGGCTCGGGACCCGGGACGAAGTAGATGCTCTGGGTTAGTCTTGCTACCGCCGAGGAGGCATAGGTGTTGCACGTCTATCCATGGACATGCTCCTCATCAGAGGGCTCGGTGCAGGCGGTGCCTCGTACGGTACATCCCTGTAATCAGGTTGGGTAGATGGCCTATGGCCACCAACATCTCTGACCGCATTTCTTATGCGGTGGCATGTGCGGCGGAGAAAGTTCCGTAGAGCATTGCTTGAATGACGTTGTTGCGGCTGTGACTGCGTGAGGATCTCATTCGCCTGGTAATGCATGTACTTCGCCTCACGCCTCTGCAAATTAACACGTATCGAATGTTTAATTGGGTATATCCCTTGTTTTTAATATGTGATAGGTGCGATCCGTACCAGTGTGTGCATGCGCTCTGCGTACTCCTCCGCATACCCATGTTGCACTGGCATCACCGCAGCCCTGTCTAGGAGCACCGCCCGTGTGCGAGGTCTGTACCAGTCAAGGTACCCAAATGTGTCCGTCTCGTGGGCTGCGCCTGATGGGTTCCAGACGTCCTGAGTGGCCGTCGAGTTCCACCTCTCAATATGCAGCTTATTCCGTGCGACCCAGTTGTAGTTGTGCCCCGATGTGCTCCTCATGCGGATCAATCCAACACGTTATTAATGGTTTCCATAGTAATCGTGAAAGTAATGTGACATATAGCGACATACCCATGGGAGCTTTCGGAGTTCGTCGGAGGCGGTAGAGGGAAAGACTGCCGGTACCCAAATTGGCGCTGAATGCGCTCCGGAGAGTATGGCTCAACGGCACTCATGCACAGGAGGAAGCATTTCGTCATCCAATAATGAGGTTCCCCCGTGCACAGATTGGAGATATGGCCTCCCGCGGCAACCTCCGCCATGCCTGGGTGGAAAAGCAGGATCCCACGTGACTCGTGACCGATGTTAGGAAGTCTAGATCCCCCACGAGACGGGGGTAGGAGCCGCGGTCTGATTCCTGGGCATGCATCCATTTGTAACCCAAGGTTAGCCTCCCGACTGGATGCCAGTTGCCTTCATCAACGGGCACTGGGTAGTACCGCCTTGACACTCTTGGTCGCGCTATGGGTAGGTACGACCAGGACCACAACTGTAGAAGCAGCGGCAACCTCCCATTATTGAAGTTGGCTGTGACCGGCGGTAGGCTACACACATCTCGTGATATGTGTCTGCGAGAACTGCCGAGCCCTAGTTGTAGATGTCCGGTGCTGCATCTTCCCGCACCTGCTCGGCTAATTCCCGAGCGACCCAAACGAGGTCGGGGGCAACAGAATCACCATTTCCGTTTGTAAATAAAATTCCTGCAAGGAGGAAGTAGAGGTACACCTCAAAGTGCCTATTTATTTGACCAGGGTCAGCGTTTACAGGACATGGTCCAGCCTCTGGGAGACTGTCCAGCCATGTGAACGAGACTCCCTGATCACAGTTCCTCGTGCACGTTATGCCAAACCGGCATCTAAGAAAATCACATGTTAGGAAATCACGTTAGCTCCCAAATAAGTGTGGTTCATATGCTTCCACATTTATTACCTTTCCTCTACGTAGTTCTTCCATGCCTCCTTGGAGGGCTTGCGCACTACGAGGGGTTTACCGGAAAGTGGAAGGCCCAATAACATGGCGACATCTTTGAGGGTCACCGTCATCTCGCCGAAGGGGAGGTGGAAAATATGCGTCTCCGGACGCCATCTGTCGACCAACGTGGTGATAAGGGCCCCATCCAGTCTAGGGATCGGGGTCCGCCGGCCGTGTCCTTCGTCGGCTCCATCCACCGTAAATGCGAAAGATAACAGGCCTGTCCGTCCGAGGCCGTATATGAACTGATCATCCAATCTCTTAATGTTACGGGAGCCGCGCATGCGGAGAGTGTTCAGCTGCAACGACAAAGCAAGTAAACATACTGAGCGTAACGAAATGTGCATATGCTTGCGATACATTACAACAGTGAAGTAATGACGTTACCGTCTGGCCGGAGGCCCACTTGCGCGCCCTGTGGTTGTCATCATACTTCGATCGCAATAACTCTGGTAACTCCATCACAATCCTGCATAATCTCGAGGGAATGAAACAATGAAATACCAAAGAAAAAATCATCAGAAGAAATTACAAAAGCACTCTACATACCCACCAAAATTTAGGTGCATAGATTACATAATTGACATTTCACGAAGAGAATGCAAAATATTTGTAACACCCCAAAATTTTGCTTTTCTTAAATTCATGTGTGATTTGGCACTTTGGTGAATTTTTGGAATTTTCTGGAATTTATTTGGATTTATTTGGAATTTATTTGAATTTATTCCATTTTGAAATAATTAAGGAATTTAATTTTACAAATAAAATTTTGTTGGAAATATTTTATTTGAGTCCAAAATGATCCAAAGTATTTTCCAGAATTTTTCTGGAATTTTTCTGAGTCTTTTGCTATTTTTAATGAATTAAATGAATTAATGGGAATTATTTTAAATATTAAACGCTGGAAAATCAAACCGAAGTCTACATTATTCATCCGATCGAGCCCGAGTCGACTCGAAGTTCGAGTCCGACCGACCGGACCGGCCGCCGTCATTGCCTCGGCCAAACTCGCCAAGACGAGCCGTTGGATCGAGATCCAACGCCAAGGCCATCGCTCCAATCCGACCGAGATGCATCGCGCTACCGCGCCATGGCCGAAGTCCGGTTAGGGTTCGCGGATTTTCCGCGACGCCGAGGCAGCATTTAAGGGGACTCACCCCGAGGACCGCTGCTCGACACCGCACTTTTTCGCCTAGCTTTTATCGCCGAGCCGCGACCTTCACCGCCAATTGCTCGCCGGAGTAGCACGCTGCGTGAGACACCGCGTTTTGGTCTCCTTCCACCGCCGCTGCCGTCTAACCGCCCTTGATCCCAGATTCGGGTGCGCCAAGTCAAGCCGCGTTGGGTGGGACATCTCGCCGGCGGGCGATCTCGGAACGCCGGTTGGGGTGTGTCGCTGCCCCGCCGCATCGCAAGCCAACCGCGATCGCCATTGCCACTCCGAGCCTGCGTGGACCGTGGGATTTATCGAACGGTTGAGGTGAGTCCACGTGATCCACAACAGCCAGAATTTGATCTGCATTACTCGCCGTTGGATTTAGATCGGGTGGCCAGGAGTGAGACACGTGGCGCGCCGACATGCCTCGTGCATCAATTCCGCTGCGTGGAAGATCTAATCGCCGCCCTTAAATTTAGAATCGACAGGCGGGATCTCTTCGCACCGCGGCGGACGGAGCGTGGCGGCCGGCTGCATCGGGCCCGTGTCGCTGGTTTGGCCTCCGGCGGTGACGCCATCCGATGACGCCGAGCCGGCGTCACGCGTGGGTTTCAGCGTGTCGGCCTCTGTGGCCGTGGCCGCGTCCACCGTGGGCGGGTATCACGTGGACTCGATCCATGGACCGAGACACGCGGCGACACCGGGGCATGCCACGCGTGGCATGATGACGTCATCTTGGCGTCATCACGGAGATCGATCTTTGGCGTCGGTCAAGAGGTCACGGTGGACCAATCACAGGATGACACGTGTCCTCGCTGACGCAATAATTAATTTCCGAAAAAAGAAAATGATTTATTAATTCGAAATAATGATTTCAGATTTTGTTTCAAACTTCAAACGCTTATAACTTTTGCGTTTCAACTCCGATTTGAGTGATTCAAATTTCTAAATTTGTATAAAATTGAGATCTACCTAAATATAAATTTTATTTAATTTTTGGACTAAAGTTTTTCTCTGCAAAATTATTTAATTGATTATTTAGACTTTAAATAATCATAACTTTTGCATCTTAACTCCAAATTTGACGATTCCAGTTTCTAAAAATCCATAAAATTATGTTCTTTCTGTTTATGGATTTTATTTGGATGTTTGGACACTTTTTGCCTATTGTTTATTTGGGTATTTGCTATTTGCACGCTTTACGAGTAGACGTTGAAGTGCCGGAAGGATTCGAAGGAGAAGTGTTGACTCAGGATCCAACTCAAGACCAAGAACAAGTACTCTTTGAAGGCAAGTTGTGCTTTGACCATGTTGATCCTATTTCGAAATCTATTTTGATTTAAACTATTGCATGTTAGTTCAATTAGAAAAATACTTTGTTTAAACCTGGGGGTTAGATAAATACCAATTTGCTATATGACACCTTGATTACTTAAGTATGTGCCATGACCCTTTGTCACCCTAGTTGTGGTTTACTAGTTGGACATATTAAATTGCCAACATGGGTTTAGACCGATGTAGTACACTGCTTAGACCTGCTACGTGCTCATAACATGATTTTGGATAATCAAATGCTAATATTGACTTAATGATATATTGAACATGTTTTGGAAAAGTATCATGTGATGTTGATGGCACGTGGTGCATGGTAATCAACTGGGGTTTGATAAACAGTTTTCGGCCAAGGGCATGTGGCAAGAGTAATCAGGTGGGCCACTGTGGCATTGGGAGTGTTGATTTGGTTTTTCTGTAGTCTTGCCCTGGTCACTCTAAGGACTTAACCTTGCAAGCCTTTGAACTGGGTCATACTTGCAACCACATGGTCGGAATGGGACGGCCCTAGTTGACTAAGTCGCTAAGGACTCACTTGTGGAGCCTCAGGTGTCAATTACACCGCTTGTGTGATTGTACGGGGAGCGTGATCGTGGTCGTGGGCCAGATACCCATCTAACGGTGTGTTGGTCCCATACTTCACCTTGGCTAAGGGAAGGGATGGTGTAGAGCACGAACCGGAGAGGACCATCTGTGTTGTTTGAGGCTTCCGAAAGGCTTTGTTACGGGAACTCGCCTTTGTGGTGTTTGATCAGATCTTGTGGGTAAAGTGCATAACCTCTGCAGAGTGTAGAATCTATTTAAATAGCCGAGTCCACGGTACTGGACAATGCTCGGGAATTACAGTCAAGGGTTAGACTTTCTGAAAATAATTTGGATTTGAATGGTTGGTTTGGTTTAATAATGAAGATGATGGAAATGTGGTTTAGGATGGGGAAAATGTTTATTAAACTTCTTGAAAAGTTATTTATGCTTTACTTGTTTCTACTGCTTTCGAATCTATTTATGATACTTGTCAAATGTCAAGCATCGCAAATATACCTTAAGCTATTCCTTTGTACCAAGCCATGCATATAGTATATTAGCTTGCATTCTTGCATGACTTGCCGAGTACCAAGTACTCACCCTTGCCTCAACACAACACCAGCTGAAGAGGAGACTACGCCACTTTCTGAGGAGGAATTCCAAGAGGATCCGTCTACCTAGGGAAGCGAGCCCGGTCGGTTACTTGCTCGTGGTATACCGGATGGCGCCACGAAGTTATTTGATTTTCCGCTGCTATTATCTCTCTTTTAATAAGTTTTGCCTTGCGAGGCATATATTTGTAACTTGGCCATAAGGTCGAGTAACCGCTTTGGTTATTTTAATAAAGTACTTTGATAATATCGAATGGTATGATTGTGATATTTACCGATGTTAAGACTGTGTGCACTAGCGCGTTCCTGGACTAGTGCTGAATACACAGAGGGTCCGGATTTGCAAATTCGGGGTCCCGACAGAGGTGGTATCAGAGCCATACTTGACTGTAGGCTCAACCCTAGCTAGAATGGTCGTAGTGAGGATAAAACCTATTTTCTAAAAGCTAAAAGTTTGTCAAGACAAGAAATGACATCCCGACTTATCCCCTTCTCTCTTTTCTTGCCTCTTGCTGAAATTTTCCCTTACCTTGTCACAATTTAAAAATTCCGAGTTCTTACGTAAAGCACTCTTGTGACAGATGGAGGAAGAGTTCAACTATGTTGATCTGGGAGTTGGTCACGTTGCAGAACTTTGGCATATGCTACAGACTCTCGGAGATTTTGAGAAGCCCCAATACCAAGTGGAAGTAATCAGACAAGCAGGATTGATCAAGGCTTGTGACGTGAGGATTGAGGTACCTGCTAGGAAAAAGGGCCCAGGCAATCGCCTCGATACAACTCGGTGACCGCCAGAGATCTACGATGCAGATGGGTATCCAAGAAGTATCACGACGAGCAATGCGGCACATTACCCGTATCTACGCCAGAGTTGGAGAGTACGGTGTTCCGCTACTATCCGCCAAGAGCGATAACCTTCTTGACCCGAAGGCGATTCAGATGAGGATGCCACGGTTACACGCTTGGCACGATTTGTCGTCGCCAGGAGGATGTGTACTAGATAATACAAGCAAGGAGCTGCTAAGGCCCGGCAAGGAGATCACGACAGAGAAAAATGATGGCGGGAAGCCCAAGAGTATGTGGCACACCTTCTCGCGAAGGATTGACGAGTTGGAGATGACCTTGTACGACTGCACTCCAGAGCCAAGATTGAGCCTAACGCAGCCGTGATCCAAAGGAGTCGATCTCGATGAGGACATCGCTTCTTCGGGATTACCACAGAGGACACAATACCTGACATGGCGATCAAGTTTACGCTTATGCCACAAAGACCCGCACTGTGCCGTGGAGGTTTTCTCGATGAGTGAGCATAGGTTCTATAGTGAGACTCCTTCGCCGAGTCGCGTCATAGAATAAAAGTCACCCTTAGGCGTTAGACTCCAGAGTTAGTTCGATTTGGATTTGCTTTGTTTGCTGAGTGTGCAGTATGTGTTGCAAGGCCCTTAGGCATTGTAAGCAGCCATACCAAGTTATTAATAATAAAGTTGGACCTTAAAGTTACACCTTTCGCCCCGCATAAGTCTCATATTACTTGTCTATTCTTGTTTCCCTCTCATCTCTAAACCTAGAGCAAATCGACAGATGGTAAACACCCGCGGAAACTTTGGAAGCAATGGGAGTGGTTCTCGCCCAGCAGAAAACCCCAATGATGGAGCACCAGCACCGCCTAATCGATATGCAGAATTTCGGAGCTTTTCTTGTCGCCTGCACTCGGTTGATGCATGCTATGATGCAACAAATGCAGCACGTCATCGCCAGGCCATCGCTAATCAAGTTAATCAGTGACCACGCTGAATACAAGGGCCGCCGTGAGTTCATGAGAACTCACCCACCCACTTTCTCTCTCGGGAATGCCAATCCATTGGAGGCCGATGATTGGTTAAGATCAATCGAGAGGAAGCTACACATAGCTCAATGCATAGGAAACGAGAAGGTACTTCTACGCTTCTCATCACCTGGAAGGAACATTACCGAATGGTGGGAGAACTTCGTGCCACGCAAGAGAACCCTCAAGATATCACTTGGGAAGAGTTCACAAATGCATTCCGACAAGATCACGCGTGCCTCGAAGGAATTATGGACCTTAAGAAGGAGGAGTTCAGAGCATCAAGCAAGGTAATCAGCCAGTGGCCGACTACCGAACAAATTCACACAGCCTAGCACGCCACGCACTGAGGATGTAGCGACAGATAAATCCAGGCAGTCTGCTTTTATGAAGGGACTTAACTCAGATTGCAAGTAGGGTTGATCACCCACACCTTTCCATTTCCAAGAGTTGGTGAATAAGGCGCTTATTCTTGAGGACAAGCGCAAGGAACTGGATGAGAACAGAAGCGCAGGATGCAACAGCAAGGATCACGCCAGGAACGCAATACCGAGAGTTGCACCAAATCAATTCTTCGATTCCAACCACGAGTGCGACAAGGACACCATCCTCAGCACCAAGACCTCACAATCGTAACTACGCACTTCCAGCCCCGCTTAGAAACACTACTCGAGCGATCGGCAAAGGAACCGTAAGACGCTGCTACAAGCGCAACGAGCCAGGACACTTTGCCAACAGCTTGTCCAAAGAAGACAAAGCAGGAGTGACCCCGATTCGCTTCAACCTAGGAACCACCCCGGGCCTAGGACGCCAAAGACCAGGAGCCACACCCCCAGGCCGTGGTGAGAGGCCGAGTCAACCATGTCACCGCAGATGCACCGCAGAATGCTACTGACGTCGTCTTGGGTAAGTTACTTGTTAACTCGACTGCACTTGATTTTGTTTGACTCTGGAGCTTCGCATTCGTTTGTTTCGCAAGGCTTTGCTACTAAAAATGATTTGAGGATTGCAAGACTTAAGTGCATGCTTTTAGTTCAAACCCCTGGTTCCGAACTCCGAACGAAAGTAGGATGTTCCGGGGTGAGAATACTGATAGGTGGAATAGAGTTCCTAGCAAACCTTATAATTTTGGAAACCCAGACCCTAGACGTTATATTGGGAATGGATTGGTTATCCAAGCACAAGGCCGTATTGGATTGTGGACGAAGGACTATCTCAGTTGAGAGCCCGTGTGGGAAGAAAGTGGAATTTCAAGCCACTGCAGTTAGAGATGGACAGTTGATGGTTAACAGTACCGAGGCAATCAGCATAGAGGGTGTCCCGGTAGTGAATGAGTACCCAGATGTTTTTCCCGAAGATCTACCTGGTATGCCGCCAGACAGGGACATAGAATTTGTAATAGAGCTTGTACCGGGTACAGCACCGATAGCAAAGAGACCCTATCGGATGTCCACCGAGGAGTTGGTAGAAATGAAGAAACAGCTAGAAGAGTTAATGGAGAAAGGATTTATCAGACCAAGTTCGTCGCCGTGGGGAGCACCAGTTTTGTTTGTCAAGAAGAAGGACGGAGTTTCGGGATGTGCATTGACTACCGTGCACTCAACGAAGTCACGATGAAGAATAAGTATCCGCTACCCAGGATTGATGATTTGTTCGATCGCTTAAGAGGAGCCGGAGTTTTCTCCAAGATCGATCTGAGATCGGGATACCATCGCTTGAAGATCCGATCGTAAGATATTCAAGATCGCATTCTCGTCAAGATATGGACATTACGAGTTTACGTTATGTCCTTTGGGTCGATTTAATGCGCCAAATTATTTCATGAATATGATGAATAAGGTGTTCATGGAATATTTGGACAAGTTTGTCGTCGTGTTCATAGACGATATCCTAATCTACTCCAAGACGAGAGGATGAACATGCCAACACTTAAGGCGAAGTTTTGGAAAAGCCGAGGAACAAAGCAACTTTTCGCCAAGTTCAGCAAGTGTGATTTTTGGAAGGACAAGGTGGAGTTTCTTGGACATGTAATGACCACGAGGAATGAGTCACCGTAGATCCAAGCAAAGTAGAAGCGGTGTTACATTGGGAGCACCAAGATCTGTGACCTGCATTCTGAGTTTCCTTGGAATGGCAGGATACTACCGCTGCTTTCATCGAAGGTTTTTCGACAATTGCGAAACCTCTTACGCAACTGCTGAGGAAGGAAAAGAAGTTTGCATGGACGCCAGAATGTGAGAAAGGATTTCAGGAGCTGAAGAAGCGATTGACATCAGCACCGGTGTTAGTTCTACCGGACGTTGCTCAAAGCTTCGATATTTATTGTGACGCATCGCGCCAAGGACTTGGATGTGTGATCTGAGGATGGAAATTAAATTAAACTTATGCATCAAGGCGATTGAGGCCGCATGAGGAAAATTATCCGACGCGATGACCTAGAGTTAGCCGTAGTGCATGCCTTGAAGATATGGCGTCACTATCCGATCGAAACAGATGTGAAGTATATACGGATCATAAGAGCCTTAAGTAAATATTCACCCAATCGAGCCGAATATGAGGCGAGAGGAGATGGTTAGAGTTAATCAAGGACTATAATGTTGGAATCCATTACCATCCCTGAAGGCCAACGTAGTAGCCAGATGCTCGAGTCGGAAAAGCCATACCGTGAGATGCGTTACTAGCCACAAGTCGGGATGAGTTATGTGAGGATTTTCAGAAAATGAAGATTGAGGTAGTACCTAGGGATTCTTGGCCGCATTAGAAGTAAAGCCTACCCTAGAGGATCAGATCCGAGAAGGATGAAGGATGATGACAAGATCCGCAGGATTAAGTCCATCAAGGAGGAAGGCAAGGCAGGACTTCAAGTTGGATGAGCAAGGCACGTTGTGGATGAAGGATCGCATTTGTGTGCCTAACAAAAAGGAGTTAAAGCAGTGATTTTGAAAGAAGCCCATGACTCCAAGTACTCAATTCATCCTGAAGCGCCAAGATGTATCAGGATCTCAAGGAGAGATTCTGTGGCCGAGTATGAAACGTGAAGTTGCCGAGCATGTTGCATTGTGCGACGTATGCCGGAGAGTCAAGGCAATGCATCGAGACCAGCAGGATTGCTACAACCGCTGAAAATACCCGAGTGGAAGTGGGAGGAAATCGGAATGGATTTCATTACCGGTTGCCAAAGACTCAAGGAGGTTATGACTCCATATGGGTTATAGTGGATCGCTTGACTAAAGTAGCCCATTTTATCCCCGTGAAGACCACTTACTCGGAGATAAATTAAGCGTAATTGTACATGATCAGATTGTCTGCTTGCACGGAGTGCCAAAGAGGATTGTATCAGACGAGAGGTACCCAATTTACCTCAAGGTTACGGAATAAGTTGCATGAAGCCATGGGAACTCGCTTGAACTTCAAGATAGCCTTATCATCCGCATGACGGATGGACAGATCGAAAGAGTCAACCAGATTCTCGAGGATATGTTGAGAGCTTGTGCATTAGCTTATGCTACTTCTTGGGATAAGAGTTTACCGTGATGCCGAGTTTAGTTACAACAATAGTTATCAGGCTAGTTTACGATGTCACCTTTTGAGGCCTTTGTATGGTCGACCACTGTCGGACGCCATTGAATTGGAATGAGACCGCGAGCGCCGTGTCTTTGGGCCTGATATTCTTCAAGAGGTCAAGAGCGGTCGCTATGATTAGGGAAAGGTTGAAGATAGCCCAATCTCGAGTAAGAGTTATGCTGACAATCGTCGCCGAGACTTGAGTTTTGAACCAGAAGACTTTGTATACCTCCGAGTTACGCCTCTCAGGGGAGTTAAGAGGTTCCATGCCAAAGGGAAACTCGCACCTCGTTATGTTGGACCATTTAAGGTTTTGAGCCGCAGAGGCGAAGTTGCTTATCAGCTGGAGTTGCCGCAGTCGTTGGCAGGAGTGCATGACGTATTCCATGTGTCCCAGTTGAAGAAGTGTCTCCGAGTTCCTGAGGAACAGACACCGCTAGAGTCAATTGAGTTGCAAGAGGATTTGACTTATAAGGAGCATCCCGTGAGGATTCTAGACACAATGGATCGAGAAACTAGAAACAAGTCAACCCGCTTTCAGAGAGTTCAAGTGGAGCAACCATGAAGAAAGCGAAGCGACTTGGGAGCGCGAAGAGGATTTGAAGAAAGAGTTTCCAAACCTATTCCTTTAGTAAGCCCTGAATCTCGGGGACGAGATTCTATTAAGGGGGGGAGGTTTGTAACACCCCAAAATTTTGCTTTTCTTAAATTCATGTGTGATTTGGCACTTTGGTGAATTTTTGGAATTTTCTGGAATTTATTTGGATTTATTTGGAATTTATTTGAATTTATTCCATTTTGAAATAATTAAGGAATTTAATTTTACAAATAAAATTTTGTTGGAAATATTTTATTTGAGTCCAAAATGATCCAAAGTATTTTCCAGAATTTTTCTGGAATTTTTCTGAGTCTTTTGCTATTTTTAATGAATTAAATGAATTAATGGGAATTATTTTAAATATTAAAACGCTGGAAAATCAAACCGAGTCGGTTACTATTCATCCGACCGAGCCCGAGTCAGACTCGAGTTCGAGTCCGACCCGGACCCGGCCGCGTCGCTGGCTCGGCCAAACCCGCTCGCACGCGAGCCGTTGGATCGAGATCCACCCCGGTGCGGCGTCATCGCTCCAATCCGACCCGGAGATGCATCGCGCCGCCGCCATGGCCGAAGTCCGGTTAGGGTTCATGGATTTTCCGCACGCCGAGGCAAGATTTAAGGGGGACCTCACCCCGAGGACCGCCGATTCGACACCGCACTTTTCGCCCTAGCTTTTATCGCCAGAGCCGCGACCTTCACCGCCAATTGCTCGCCGAGTAGCACGCTGCGTGAGACACCGCGGTTTTGGTCTCCTTCCACCGCCGCTGCCGTTCCAACCGCCTTGATCCCAGATTCGGCGCCAAGTCAAGCCGCTGGGTGGGACATCTCACTTCGGCCGCGGTCTCGTAACGCCGGTTGGGGTGTCGCTGCCCTCGCCTCGGCATCGCAAGCCAACCGCTGATCGCCATTGCCACTCCGAGCTCAGTGGACCGTGGGATTTCCATCGAGCGGTTGAGGTGAGTCCACGTGATCCACAGCAAGCCGTAACCTAGATCTGTTACTCGCCGTTGGATTTAGATCGGGTGGCCAGGAGTGAGACACGTGGCGGGCGCCGGGACATGCCCCGTGCATCAATTCCGCGCGTGGAAGATCTAATCGCTGCCGTTAAATTTAGAATCGACGGGCGGGATCTCTTCGCACCGTGCGGACGGGAGCGTGGGCCGCTGACAGACCGGGCCCGCGTGTTAGTGGCTTGGCCCTCCGAGCGGTGACGCCATCCGATGACGTCGAGCCGACGTCACGTGGGACCCGCGTGTCAGCCTTTGTAGCCGTAGGCCGTGTCCACCGTGGGCCGGGTATCACCGTGGACTCAGTCCATGGACCGAGACACGTGGCAGCACCCGGGGCATGCCACGTGGCATGATGACGTCATGCTGACGTCATCGCGGAGACCGTTCGGTGCTGACGTCAGCAGGTCACTGTGGACCAATCACAGGATGACACGTGTCCTCGTTGACGCAATAATTAATTTCCGAAAAAAGAAAATGATTTATTAATTCGAAATAATGATTTCAGATTTTGTTTCAAACTTCAAACGCTTATAACTTTTGCGTTTCAACTCCGATTTGAGTGATTCAAATTTCTAAATTTGTATAAAATTGAGATCTACCTAAATATAAATTTTATTTAATTTTTGGACTAAAGTTTTTCTCTGCAAAATTATTTAATTGATTATTTAGACTTTAAATAATCATAACTTTTGCATCTTAACTCAAAATTTGTAGATTCCAGTTTCTAAAAATCCATAAAATTATGTTCTTTCTGTTTATGGATTTTATTTGGATGTTTGGACACTTTTTGCCTATTGTTTATTTGGGTATTTGCTATTTGCACGCTTTCTGAGTAGACGTTGAAGTCTTTGGGAAGGATTCGAAGGAGAAGTGTTGACTCGGGATCCAACTCAAGACCAAGAACAAGTACTCTTTGAAGGCAAGTTGTGCTTTGACCATGTTGATCCTATTTCAAATCTATTTTGATTTAAACTATTGCATGTTAGTTCAATTAGAAAAATACTTTGTTTAAACACAGGGTTTAGATAAATACCAATTTGCTATATGACACCTTGATTACTTAAGTATGTGCCATGACCCTTTGTCACCCTAGTTGTGGTTTACTAGTTGGACATATTAAATTGCCAACATGGGTTTAGACCGATGTAGTACTTTGCTTAGACACACTCGTGCTCATAACATGATTTTGGATAATCAAATGCTAATATTGACTTAATGATATATTGAACATGTTTTGGAAAAGTATCATGTGATGTTGATGGCACGTGGTGCATGGTAATCAAGCGGGGTTTGATAAACTTGATTTCGGCCAGGGGCATGTGGCAAAGAGTAATCAGTGGGCCGATTGTGGCATTGGGAGTGTTGATTTGGTTTTTCGGGTAGTCTTGCCCTGGTCACTCTAAGGACTTAACCTTGCAAGCCTTTGAACTGGTCATACTTGCAACCACATGGTCGGAATGGGACGGCCCTAGTTGACTAAGTCGCTAAGGACTCACTTGTGGAGCCTCAGGGTGTCAATTACACCGTTTGTGTGATTGTACGGGGGAGCGTATCGTGGCTGTGGCCAGATACCCATCTAACGGTGTGTTGGTCCCATACTTCGCCTTGGCTAAGGGAAGGGATGGTGTAGAGCACGAACCGGAGAGGACCATCTGTGTTGTTTGAGGTTTCCAAAGGCTTTGTTCACTGAACTCGCCTTTGTGGTGTTTGATCAGTATCTTGTGGGTAAAGTGCATAACCTCTGCAGAGTGTAGAATCTATTTAAATAGCCGAGTCCACAGATCTTGGACAATGCTCGGGAATTACAGTCAAGGGTTAGACTTTCTGAAAATAATTTGGATTTGAATGGTTGGTTTGGTTTAATAATGAAGATGATGGAAATGTGGTTTAGGATGGGGAAAATGTTTATTAAACTTCTTGAAAAGTTATTTATGCTTTACTTGTTTCTACTGCTTTCGAATCTATTTATGATACTTGTCAAATGTCATTTCTTTGCAAATATACCTTAAGCTATTCCTTTGTACCAAGCCATGCATATAGTATATTAGCTTGCATTCTGTGCATGACTTGCTGAGTACCAAGTACTCACCCTTGCCTCAACACAACACCAGTTGAAGAGGAGACTACGCCAGCTTCGGAGGAGGAATTCCAAGAGGATCCGTCTACCTAGGGAAGCGAGCCCAGTCAGTTGCCTGTGGTATACTGGATGGCGCCACGAAGTTATTTGATTTTCCGCTGCTATTATCTCTCTTTTAATAAGTTTTGCCTTGCGAGGCATATATTTGTAACTTGGCCATAAGGTCGAGTAACCGCTTTGGTTATTTTAATAAAGTACTTTGATAATATCGAATGGTATGATTGTGATATTTACCGATGTTAAGACTGTGTGCACTAGCGCGTTCCTGGACTAGTGCTGAATACACAGAGGGTCCGGATTTGCAAATTCGGGGTCCCGACAATATTACATTAGAGATATTGCATGGCTTTGTTACAGTTGAAATATTACATTAGAGAACATCACCCTCTGTTTGGGCAGCCTCTACGGTCATGCCCTATCTGCCTGCAGATGCGACAACACCGAAGGCCATCGTCTCGCTGAGACGCGTCCATGTCACCCTGAAAGCGCGCGGAACGCGGTCTACCCAGCGTATCGCGCCTTAGTGTGGGGTACGGGAGCCACGTAGGGAGTTCGGAGGTCTTGTAGTTCGTGCCGATGTTGAACGGTTCGAAATGCCCTGTCCATGTTGCTCTAACGGCATCCATACGGTAGTACGGTGTGACATATTGTGTCCCGTCGTTGTCCCCCATATCACGGCACGCTGCTAGCACGTGCGAGCAGGGGATGTGCTCTAGGCGAGGCTTGTTGCATGAGCAGGTCACCTGATACAGGCCGAGCTGGCATCTCTGGTTTGTGTCCCCCGCGGAGTATCCCGAACGGTGCTTGCGCTTGCACTCGACGACAAAAATATTCTGCGTAGGGTCCATCATGCGCGTGCGGTGGAATTGAGCTTTCTGCCTACGAAGCTATAACAAAGCCTCGACACGGGGAGCGAAGGTTGAGCCGCAGTTGTACACCGCCCTTTGACGGTCAACAAAGTATTTCGCGGTCCTAAAAAATGTGAGCTCAATGATTGGGCAAATGGGTAGGCAACGAGCCCCCAGCAGCACATTGTATTACGATTTGGCAAAGTTCGTCGTCATGATGGAGTATCTGCACAACAGAAGCATACCCCTTAGGTGCAAAATAGTGCTGTCAAATGATGTGGTACCGTACTAGAGAGGGCATTATCTTACCGAGCACCGTTTGTATCGTGCGCCCAAGCCCATCTCTCAGCGGGTTTACGAGCTATCCATTGAGCGAATGTCATCTTGCTCCGTATGGAGACCTCCGAGCCACCAATTACCTGTGTGCCCTCCATGGTCTCTTCCGCCACCAATTGCTTTGAGCGCTCGTTCAGCTGGTTAAATATCGGATCGAACTTGCGCAGTTGGTTTTGCATGCCTAGGGTTTTGAATAGCTTCACCATGTTGTTGTACCTGCACATGGTGTACAGGTTCGCCCCTAGGTGACGCATGCACCATCTACGCTGGACATCTCTCCACAGGCAAGGGCAATCTTCATCTTCCGCCATTCTATCGAGGGCGTTCAGTAGCCCTGTATTACGGTCCGATACGACCACACACCGGGCCTATCCCGCACCACACGGTTCTTCAGCAGGGACAAGAACCAGAACCAGCAGTCATTGCTTTCGCTCTCAACCACGGCGAACGCCAGCGGTAGTAGCTGGTTGTTTGCATCGGCAGCTAGGGCGGTAAGTAGGGTGCCATTGTACTGGCCGTATAGAAATGTCCCATCCATGCATATAACAGGACAGCAGTTGCTGAATGCCGTGATGCATGGACCGAATGCCCAGAACACCCTGAGGAGGTAGTAGTGTTCTGGAGCAGTCGTTCCATCGGGAAGCTACACGGGTTCAACAGCAATAGCATATTCGGAGCCCGGGTTTGTTGCAGCTATCCGCCTCAGTAGGCGTGGAGCCCAATTGAATGACTCCATAAAACTACCAAACAGCATTTTCAAAGCCATCTGCTTTGCTCGCCAAGCCTGTAAGTAGTTTATGGACATCCCTGTCCTGTTCTACATCTCAGCATTTATGGTTGCGGGCCTGAGACTAATGTCGGCTTTCAGCACGTCTAACAGGATTTGCGCGATGAATCTTGATTTCACCACGCTACTTGTGTTCCGAACAACCGCCTCTGTGCATGTGTGCGGTGTGTACCGGCGTATAATGAAATGGTGTTGATGTTTAGGGTGCTGAGCACGAACATAGAATCCGCACTGCTGCCCTTTCTTACATGTAAGCTCGAAGCAGTTCGGCTCCGAGCGATGCACACGGTGGTCACGCCGGGTCAACACGACGTAATTAGTGCAGAAGTGCATCGCTTCGTCCTTTGTGGCAAACTCCTGGTCGAGTTCTATGTCTCTATGGTCTTGCCCACGCCTTGAAATATCCTCCAAGCGGGCTAGAACACAGTTGGCTGGGTCCAGCGAGTGCAAAAATGCGATTGATGGCCCCGGGTCCTCATCTTCGTCAGGACCATCACCATAAGTAGGGTGAGGGTCATCCCCTAGGGCATCCGCATCAACCTCAGGGACGGGCGCATCCGTCTCTCCAGTCCCTGCCAAGCCCCCTTGACCAGGGACTTGCTGCGAGCTCATGGCAATTTCCTCTTCGGGCTCGGGTTGTTCGTCCGCATTGACCCCCATGTCCTCCTCCTGGGCTCGGCTCGTCCCTGCCTCCCCGGCGGGGGTGCGAGGGACCTGCTTGACGTGAACACCTAGTGCGAACCCTTCCTGTGCGGCCTTCTCCATGTAGAACTGCCAGGCACTCGTTCTACGGAGCTCGAATAGGCTGTACACGTAAAGCGAGCTATTTGGCACTACATGGGGCCTAACCTCATCTACCACGTGCTTGTACAATGTACGGTCAACACTAAGAGTGCGTGCAACCGCTCTTGCTAATGTACGCAACTCTATCGGTGGATTTACAGTTGTCTCTATGTGTGCACAATTATGCATGCTGACAAATGGGCCCTGCAAATTTGCGGGCTCCCCCCATGCCATATATGAAGCGGAATCGCCATCGAGGACTGTAGCATTACGTAATTGTAGTCATCAATAATTGCACACACGCACCGCTAACATCTTTAAACATATTTTTATTACTCAAATTTTAATTATGAAAGAATTAATGTTATGGTTACGTACGGTTAAAATGTATGACAACATATAATTATATATATGTTATATAATATACTGTCACAAGACATATGCAGTTTATGAAATCCTAAAACCACATTCCACACTCATAATATCATGTAAAATACTACTACACAGAAAGGCATTGTATACTTTACATTTCAGGTTTGTACGAACTAAGTAAAACAAATATACGTAGCTAACAAATTAATTGGCTGTTTTTTGATCTTTTTGTGCACATGTATTTCTAGGTGATACGATTAATTTGCAATTTTTATGGAATGCGGGGATTTATCTACCAGGTTCGCAATATATGGTGTTCACTCGGAGAAACGCATGCATACATACATTTCATCATAACAACATAAGTTTGGTAAAAGTGTGCTAGCAGCATGATATAAGGGGAGATGCTTGCCTTGCTTTGAGTTTTCTGGAACGGCGTCGAGGTCAACGTGTGCGGTCCCTGCAGTGTCGGTACCTACACGAAGCAAAAACAACAATACGAAGTCCAATAAGTAATAAGGGAAAATAGCTTACAATGGTGCGGAACTTCGGCCCACCAATATTTAAGTCGGATTAAGTGGCTACTTTGGTTCGAGTTGTAAAGTTCAGAAAGGAGGTCAACTCCTTTCGGGTCCAAGTAGATATTACGTCCAAAAAAACAGTCCTTCGCTGCAGCGAATCATCGTGCGAAATAAATACAGTGCAACGTTCAAGCAGAAGCTCGGCAGAGGGTCCTGACCTTTGCAGAGACTCCTTTCGGGTCAAAAAAATTAAGTCAGATTAAGCAGCTACTTTGGTTCGAGTTATTAGGTTCAGAAAGGAGGTCAACTCCTTCCGGGTCCAAGTAATGATTACGTCCAAAAATAAGTACAACAATACGATGTCGAATAAGTAATAAGGCAAAATGAATTAACACAGTCCAAAACTTCGTGCAACCAGTATTTAAGTCAGATTATGCAGCAACTTTGGTTCGAGTTATTAGGTTCAAAAAGGAGGTCAACTCCTTTCGGGTCCAAGTAATGATTACGTCCAAAAATAAGTACAACAATACGAAGTCGAATAAGTAATAAGGCAAAATGAATTAACACAGTCCAGAACTTCGTTCAACCAGTATTTAAGTTAGATTAAGCAGCAACTTTGGTTCGAGTTATTAGGTTCAGAAAGGAGGTCAACTCCTTTCGTGTCCAAGTAATGATTACGTCCAAAAATAAATACAACAATACGAAGTCGAATAAGTAATAAGGTAAAATGACTTAACACAGTCCAGAACTTCGTGCCACCAATATTTAAGTCGGATTAAGCAGCAACTTTGGTTCGAGTAATTAAGTTCAGAAAGGAGGTCAACTCCTTTCGGGTCCAAGTTGTGATTACGTCCAAAAAAAACACAGTCCTATGCTTAAGGGGAAGATCGTGTGAAATACAGACAGGCCGATGGTCATCGGAGGGTCCAGCCCCCCCAGACAGCACAACGTTACCTCGGCAGAGGGTCCTGTCCTCTGGATAGACTAATGGTCCCAAAATAAGGTTGTTATTTCATGTAATATTCTTACTTACGTAAACATTTTTAGGTGTCACGGTTAATGTAACACCCCAATTTTTGCTTTTCATGAATTTAAATAAGATTTGGCACTTTTATGAATTTTTGGAATTTTCTGGAATTTATTTGAATTTATTCTCTTTTGAAATAATTAAAGAATTTAATTTTGCAAATAAAATTTGGTTGGAAATATTTTATTTGAGTCAAAAATGTTCCAAAATATTTTCTAGAATTTTCCTGGAATTTTTCTGGGTGTTTTGCTATTTTTAATGAATTAAATGAATTTCTAGGAATTAAATTGAATATTTAAATCGCTGGAAAATCGAATCGGTTAGCACTGTTCATCCGACCGAGCCCAAACCCGAGTCAGGCTCGAGTCCGACCGGAGCAGCGTTCGAGCCAAACCCGGTTCCAACCTAACCTAAATCCGCGTGACCGTTGGATTAAGATCCAACGGCCACGATCGCGCCACGTCGCCCACGCACGGGCCGAGCCAGACCCGGTCACGCCCGTGCGATCCCGACCGTTGGTCGTGCCACGTGGACGGCAGGGATTGCTCCACGTCGCCCGGCCGTGTCCAAGCCGGACTCCGCCGCCCGTACCGACTCCGCCGCGATTTCCGTGTCGATCTCGACGTTGGGGCCGGCATTTAAAGCCCGGGTGCGTGCCCGAGGTTCGCCTTTCCCTCGTGCGCCGTTTGCCCCGCTTGCCCTAGCCCTAGCCACCGTTGACTGCCCGCTATTGCTCGCCGTAGTTGCCTAGGGCTTCGCTTTTGTTTTCCTCACCTTCCGCCGCCGTCCGCCGTCGCCCGAGGAGAAGGTCAGATCTGGGATCCCCGAGCCAGGGCGATTCGAACGTGACCACGCACGTCGCCGGAGGAGCCCTGTAGGGCAGCGCCCTTGGTCGTCGTCCTCGTCTTCGGTGCCCTCTGCTCCGCTGTGCGCCATCGCCGCCTCGCGAACTCCATCAACCGTCCGATCAGATTCGAGGGCCCAGATCCGTCCACGTCACCACGGTAAGATCTCACGTTGTAATCTCTAGATCTATTTCCAACCGTTGGATCTAGATCCAACGGTTTAGATCGTGCCACGTAGCCGTAGCTTCACTGTACTAGGATAGATCTCAGCCGTTAGATCTAGATCGTACGGCTAGCGTTAACCCACATTATAGCGTTAGATTAGATCTTGACCGTCCGATCAAGATCGAATGGTCCGGGTCAGCCGAGTAGTTTTCCTATTGCGTTAAGCCAGATCCAATCTGGGCCATTGATTTTCAAATCAATAGCCGAGATCTAGCCACGTGGCTAGGAGGCTGACCGTCGCGGTCAACACGGTCACGCCGGTCGCCGCTGACGTCAGTCGTGATGTCACGTGGGGCCCGCGTGTCAGCGACCGAGCCAAACCGCACCATGACGTCATCGCGACGCCACGGTGAAACCAGCGTGTCAGCCCACTCGGCGAACCGTCTTGCTGACGTCACCCGAGGGACCTACATGTCAGTGACGCGTGGAACCGTGGACCGAGTCCACGGTGGACCCGAGCCGAGCCGTGGACCGAGTCCATGGACCGGGTGACGCAATAAATCGATTTTTCAATACAAAAAATAATTCGGTGGAAAATGAAATTCCACGCTGACATCATGCTGACGTCATTAATCAATTTTACAGTATAAAAATAAATGAATTAATTCGGATTATTGGTTTGTTTGAATTTTGAAACTTCAAACGCTTATAACTTTTGCAATTTAACTCCGATTTGAGTGATTCAAATTTCTAAATTTGTATAAAATTGAGATCTACCTAATGGTGAATTTTATTTAATTTTTATACCAAATTTTTTCTCTATAATATTATTTAATTGATTATTTAAACTTTAAACGCTTATAACTTTTGCGTTTTAACTTCGATTTCGCCGATTCAAATTCCTAAAAATTCATAAAATTATGCTCTCTCTGTTTATGGACTTCAATTGGATGTTTGGACACTTTTTGTCTACTATTTTATTCATTTATTGCTATTTGCACGCGTTACGAGTAGACGTTGAAGTGCCCGAAGGCTTCGAAGGTGAAGTGTTGACCCAGGAGCCACCTCAGGACCAAGATCAAGTATTCTTTGAAGGCAAGTTGTGCTTTGACCATGTTGATCCCATTTTGAAATTAATTTGATTTAAATTATTGCATGCTAGTTCAATTAGAAAATGCTTTAATTAATTTTGGGAGATTAGTTAATTGCCTAGTTGTTGTACGTCACCTTGACATAAAGAATTGTATGCCATGAACCCCTTGTCTCCCTAGTTGAGGATTAAGTAATTGGACATTATTAAATTGCCAACATGGGAATTTAGATCGTTGTACTATATTGCTTAGACCTGCTACGTGCTCATGACATGATTTTGGACAATCAGACGTTAATATTGACTTAATGATATATTGAACCTGTTTTGGAAAGGTATCATGTGTCGTGATGTTGATGGCACGTAGTGCATGGTAATCAACTGGGGGTTTGATAAATAGTTTTCGACCGGGGCATGTGGCAAGAATGATCGGGTGGGCCAGTTGTGGCATCGGGAGCGATGGTTTGGTTCTTCGGGTAGTCTTGCCCTGGTCAACCTAAGGACTTAACCTTGCAAGCCTTTGAACTGAGTTAATCGTGCAACCACATGTCCGTAATGGGACGGACCTAGTTGAGTAAGTTACTAATAACTTGCATGTGATACCTCGGGTGTCAACTACACCTTTTGTGTAGCTTGAAAGGGGAGCGTACCAAGGCGATGGCATGGTACCCATCCAACGGTATGTTGGTCCCATACTTCACTTTTGTTAAGGGAAGGGATGGTGTATGGCAAAAACCGGAAAGGTTCACTTGTGTAGTTAGCCGTTTCCGAAAGGCTTTGTTACGATCACTCGCATTTGTGGTGTTTGGCTGTATCTTGTGGGTAAAGTGCATAACCTCTGCAGAGTGTAAAATCTATTCGAATAGACGTGTCCGCGGTATTGGACATTGCTCGGGGATTACAGTCAAGGGTTAGATTTTCTTGAAAATAACTTGAACTTGAGAGGCTTTGTTTGGTTAAATGATGATGTTGATGGAAATGTGGATTAGGAATGGGACAGATGTTTATTTAACTCCTGAAAAAGTTATTGATATTACACTGTTTCTATCGCTTTCGAATCTACTTATGTTATTTGTTAAATGCTGCTATTGCAAATGAACCATGAGCTATTCCTTTGTATTAAGCCATGCTTGTAGAATATTAGCTTGCATTCTGTGCATGACTTGCTGAGTACCAAGTACCCACCCTTGCCACAATACAACATCAGTTGAAGAGGAGTCTACACCAGCTTTGGAGGAGGAGCTCCAAGAGGAACCGTCTAACTAGGGAGCGAGCCCAGTCAGTTGCCTGTAGTATACTGGATGGCGCCACGAAGTCATCTTATTTTCCGCTGCTATTATTTCTCTTTTGTAACTTGACCTTAAAAGTTAAGCAACCAGTTTGGTTACTATAATTAAGGAACTTTCTATTTCGTTGAGTATAATTGTGATATTTACCAATGTTGAGACTGTGTGCACTAGTGTGATCCTGGACTAGTGTTGAATACACAGAGGGTCCGGATTTGCATATTCGGGTCCCGACAGTTAATTCACGTTCTTCGCACATAATATCACATAGATTACTGCTACACACATAATATCATAATTGCATTGTACTAATGTTTCCTAATACCGTCGTAACTTTTCACTATAGCATAACACTACACTGTCCTTAAAAATAATAAATTGCACAAACGTAAATACGGCAATCTAACCTAACAAGTTGGTCACTAAAACTGCACTGACCAAAACATACTATTATTTATGAAGATTTTTGACTAACCTTCTCTAAGTAGTACAGAAGATCAAAAAAAACTTGAGCTTTGAACCAATAAATGTTCGTCAAAAATACCTGCAAGATACAAATCATGTACGAAATAAAAAAAATATTAAACTTTGTGAAAAAAATAAACAAACCACAGAGTATTAAAGTAGGTCGCCATATATGGTGTTCACTGAAAGTAACGCATCCATACATACATTGAATCATAATAACATAAGCTAGGTCAAAGCGTGGTATTAACATGAAAGAAGGGGAGGTGCTTGCCTTGCTCCGAGTTTTCGGGAATGGCGTCGAGCTCGACGTGTGCGGTCTCTGCAGCGTCCGTACCTACACGAACCAAAAACAACAATACGAAGTCAAATAAGTAGTAGGGCAAAAAAAACTCACCACAGTCCAGAACTTCGGGCCACCAATATTTAAGTCGGATTAAACAGCCACTTTCGTTGGTGTTATTAAGTTCAGAAAGGAGGTTAACTCCTCTCAGGTCCAAGTAGAGATTACGTCCAAAAATAAAAACAGTCCTTCGCTGAAGCGAATAATCGTGCGAAATAAATACAGTCTGATGGTCATCGGAGGGTCCTACCCCACGAGACAGTTCAATGTTACCTTGGTAGAGGGTCCTGACCTCTGGATAGACTCATGGTCCCAAAATATGGGTCTTATTCTATGTAATAAGAGGTACTTCATCTTTTTGTTACATTCAAAAATTCTCATTTTCTACACGTTAAATCATATAGATTACTACTACACACAAAGCCATTACATTCTTTACATTTCATGTTAATCCTAACAGAGTAAAAAAATTTATGGTCATTTTTTGTACCACATTGAATAATAACTTTCCTACGTTCCTATCCAACAAAAGCACGCCTATGCAACTCTATAACACACTGAACACCGGTGTCAGGTCACGGTTGCCCACCAGTAGGAAAACCACCTTCTCAAACTTATACAAAAACTCCGATTAAATGTCAACGCTCCTTACCTCGTACGAATGATCTGCAAGAAAAAGATAAACACATAAATACTTCTCTCCATAATATACCCTTATCACCCATGCAGAAAACAAA
This sequence comes from Rhipidocladum racemiflorum, assembly GCA_036346355.1. Lineage (NCBI taxonomy): Eukaryota > Viridiplantae > Streptophyta > Magnoliopsida > Poales > Poaceae > Rhipidocladum > Rhipidocladum racemiflorum. The sequence goes on along the minus strand of CM070577.1, from coordinate 41,259,256 downwards.
TGGAGTACCAAAACCTTTCAGTACACCAGTAGAAGCAACAACCCACAAAGCCTAATTGCGAATAAAACGAGCAGCATGAAGAGATGGAGAGGACTACAAAGCCACAAGCATCTGGCGTGAAGAGAGCCTACAGATTTTAGTGTGAAGAGAGCGACGGATGAGCTGCCTTATATAGAAGGGGAGGTCATTACTGTCACGTTAACCTTAATCGCGATTTTCTTAAGCATAACTCTATTATTTTCTTCTAATCACGTTCATTACCAACATTAATAGCCGTAATCGTAGCTATTATGCGCTTTGGATTCTGACACGAATTGATTTGACGAGACGTTTCGCTGTGCCAACCACCACCCCCTCCTATTGAGCCTTGTGCATCCATCCATCTGCGCCGAAAGCACCAGGCATGAGAGCAAAAACCAAATTTTTTGGGTGGCCCGGCCTCCAATCGCCGCCGCGTGCAGCCGCACACCCCCCGGCCCCGTGGCCCCACCCCCCCCCCCCGCCCCGTGCACACACCGCCACCTTGCTGCCGCCGTCCCATGTGGCGGCAGCAGCCTCCATTGCGCCGGGCCCCGTCGGCACTCCGCCCGCGCCGCCACTGGCCGCTGCCGTCGTGTGGCGGCAGCAGGGCTCGCTGCAGCCGTCTTGGCGGCCGCCATGTCAAATTTGCAATTTCAAATTTGAATTGTATATTTCTGCAATTTCGATTTATATGTTGTATATTTGAGCTATTTTTCCCAATATTTCATGCATGCACACCTGTCGTTGAGATTCGAACCTAGGAAGTAAAGGTGCTACCAAAAGTGTTCAACCAACTGAGCTAGGCAAAGTTAATGCTTATGGAAAATATATGACATTAATAAGGGTAAAACTGGAAGAATTGCCCCTAATAAACACCTTCTTGGTATTCGAATTGCCGTGTAAGATGACTTCTATAAACAATCGGAGGGAGTATTGGGTATTGACTTGTATGGAAAAATCAATCTAATAAAGAGAGAGCTTTGCGCCCTATACTGTCGCGTGTGTTCCCTGTTTGCGTGTGTGCTTTACTTTTGCTCGTGTGATTACATTGGCGTGCTGTCGAGTAGTGCGGGTGAATGACTACATCCACAACAAGTTATCAGCACGAATCTCTACTGGGGCCAACTGTGATCCACTACTTGCACCAGATCTATACGGCATTGAACTCTTTTTGTGACACGTGATCTACGCTACAACGAGCCATATGTAAGTTGATCGCACATGAACAGTCAATTTTAGCCTACAGATTGTTCTTTTGCCAAATCGCAGATTACTCGCTAATCTAATGCAACGATCATAGGTTACTGTTCATCATTCAAAAACAATATGGGCAGTCCCAAAGACCGCATCCCCCATGACTGGCGGTGCTTGCCCCGCAGGTGGTGGCATTGACAACAGAGATGGCATCCATGCCCGAGGCGGCCTCGCACCCGTGCCTGCCCGGAAGCACGGCGTCCAGTCCCCGCTATGGCACACCTCCCCTCGCTTGTACCCGAGCCAGCGGCAGCGATACGCTCGAAGTGCCACGGTCGGAGGATTCGCCTCAGATGCGACGCCCGTGAATTGGCCAAGTAGTTGTCGCAGGTGGCGGCCCCGAAGGCTGCCTGTGCTGGTCGAACAGCAGTCAGAAGCTATGGCAGTTGGAAGCTACGATCAAGCGGCGGCCTAGAGCCCGCTCTCATGCGTGGTAGAGCGGTGGCCAAAGCCTGCCTCCGTGCATGCTCAAGTGGCGGCCAGAGCCCGTCTCCCCGCATGGCCGAGCGATACTCAGAGCTTGCCTCCGCATAGGGCCGAGCGGCGGCTTGGAGCCCACCTCCACGCATCGCCGAGCGGCTGCTTGGAGCCCACCACAACGCGTGGCTGAGCGACACTCAGGTCACCTCCAGATGCAACGCCCACCCGATGAGTAGAGACGATAGCAGATGCTGGTTTTATTGGTGGTGTTTGGGCCTCATGGGCCTATTGGGCCGAACCGAGCCAAGAAGGCCTGCTCGTTTTTTGAAAAAAAAGGGAAATTTATGTTGAAATTTATTTTTAGTTATTAATTCATGCTGAAAAATTGCTAAATAATTAACAAGAAATTTTGAAAAATGCTATTTTTTTTTGGGAAATTATGATAATCATCTATTGAATAGAAATTTACCAAACTTTACTGATTCAATAATATGCATGTAATATAATATTTTACTGGTAATAAAATTTCATATTGCTTGCATATAGAATATGTCTGACATTGCAAAAGGGGAGTTTGATGTGCTTGCACTAGATGGCAGCAATTATCTCACATGGGCAATGGATGACAAAATCAACCTGACAGCTAGAGCACTTGTGTTGAATATCTAAATATGGGATATGTGTACACACAGGAAACTGAAATACCACACCATACGTGGTGACACACACATCTGGAAACTCTGGATATCCCAGGCATGAATTCTACGGGACAAGAAATACACTGAGAGTGTATCTCCACATTTGGAAAGGATTCAATCGTGTTCCCATAACAAGGAAACCAACCAGAATACGCCGAAAAACAAGGGAAGTTTGGATCCACCATGAAGATCTTGGAACGGAGGACTCCTCATCGTGTACGATCTAGTCTTCCAAACTGACTATGACCTAAGGAGAGGTTACCTGCAACACGTAACACCCCAATTTTTGCATTTCATAAGTTTAATTGAATTTTTACACTTTGAGAATTTTTGGAATTTTCTGGGTTTACTTGGATTTATTTAGACTTAATTTGAATTTATTCCCTTTTGAAATAATTAAATAATTAAAAGTTATAAATAAATTTTTGTTAGAAATATTTTATTTGAGTCCAAAATGTCTCAAAGTATTTTTCCAGAATTTTTTCGAAATTTTTCTGATTATTTTGCCATTTTCTAGAATTATTTGAAATTCTAGAAATTAATTTAATTATTAAATCACGGGAAAATCCAATCGGTTTCACTGTTCGTCCGATCGAGTCCGACCGAGCCGGACCCAAGCCTGAATCGAGCCCGACCGCACCACGCGGTTCGACTCGGCCGTGTCCGGGAACGAACCGTTGGATCTCGATCCAACGGTCCGGATTCAGCCGCGTCGCGCGCGGGCGCAGGCCGCCGGATCGTGCCACATGTGCGGCTGAGATTTCCTCGTCCCTGCTGAGTCTGATAAGGACTGCGTCGTCGCGCCGCCCCGACTTCGTTAGGGTTTCGCGGATTTCACGCACGCCGAGGCGGTATATAAGACCTAGACCCCGGCGCCGTTTTCTCCGTTTGAGTGCGCGCCGTTTGCCCCACTTCCCACTGCTCAAACCGCTACCACGCCCGCGCAATCACTCATCGGAGTTGCTTTAGGTCTCCGCCATGGTTTCTGCAAGTTTCCGCCGCCGTCGAGCTGCCCCGGTCATCTTCGAGCCCAGATTCGGGTGCACAAGGACAAGCTGCGTCGGTCAGGACCATCCATCCAGCCGGAGCGCGCCCGGAACGTCGTTGCGGAGTCATCTTCCCCGTCTCCGGTGACCCAACGCCACCGTGCCGCCATCACTGCTCGCGAGCTCCTTCAGCCATTCGATCGGGATCCAACCGCGGATGTGAGTCCACATCGCCCTGACCCCATAGAGACCCAGATTAGATCTAGACCGTTAGATCTAGATCCTACCGCTCAGGTTTGTCCACGTCAGGGTTAATCCATTAGATCTGTTCTCAGCCGTTAGATCTAGATCGTACGGTTAGGGTTAATCCGCGTTGTAGCGTTAGATGCGATCTCAGCCGTTCGATCGAGATCGAATGGCATATATTGAGCCACGTGTCGAGCACCGGGTCATGCCACGTCGCCCCTCAGTGACGCTTAAACCCGATCGGATCTCGATCGTCCGATCCAAATCGAACGGTCCAGATCAACCACGTAGATCCAAAACGCGTGAGGTTAGATCCAATCTGGACCGTTGATTTTCAAATCAACGGGCCAGATCAAGCCATGTGTCCGGGAGACGAACGGTTGCGGTCCACGCGGGCGCACACGGTCGCCGATGACGTCACGCGTGATGTCAGCGTGGGGCCTGCATGTTAGCGGCTCAGCCCATCGTGCGGTGACGTCATCCGTGACGTCAAGTTGACGTCATGGTGGGGTCCAGCCGTCAGAGCCGTGCGGCCGAGCGTGATGACATCAGCAATGACGTCATCCAGTGGGTCCCACGTATCAGTGACACGTGCACTCGTGGACCGGGTCCACGGTGGACCGGACCTGAGCCGTGGACCGAGTCCAAGGTCCGGCTGACGCAAGCTTGACGTCATAATTCGATTCTTCAATAGAAAAATAATTCAGTGGAAATTTAATTTCCATGCTGACGTCAGCTGACGCAATAAATCGATTTTTCAATAGAAAAATAAATGAATTAATTCGGTTTATTCTTTTATTTGATTTTTCAAATTTCAAACGCTTATAACGTTTGCATTTCAACTCCGATTTGGGTGATTCCAATTTCTAAATTTTTATAAAATTGAGCTCTACATAACGATGGATTTTATTTAATTTTTGGACAAAAGTTTTCTCTGTTTATATTTATTTAATTGATTCTCCAAACATTAAACGGGTATAACTTTTGCGTTTTAACTTCGATTTGGACGATTCAAAATTCTAAAAATTTATAAAAATGTGCTCTCTCTGTTTATGAATTTTTGGACCATTTTTTTCCATTATTTAATTATTTATTGCTATTTGCACGCGTTACGAGTAGACATGTAAGTACCCGAAGGCTTCGAAGGTGACGTTTTGACCCAGCAGCCAGCCCAAGACCAAGAAAAAGTACTTTTTGAAGGCAAGTTATGCTTTGATCATATTGCTCCTATTTTTGAAAATTAGTTTGATTTAAATTATTGCATGCTAGTTTAATTAGAAATTGTTTTAATTATTTCTGAGAATTAGATAAATACCAAATTGCAGTATCACACCTTGACTCTTTAATTATGTGCCATGAACCCTTGTCGCCCAAGTTGGGGATCATATTAGTTGGTCGTTGTTAAATTGCCAACACTGGGTATTTATACCGTTGTAGTATATTGCTTAGACCTGCTACGTGCACATGACATGATTTTGGACAATCAAATGTTAATATTGACTTAATGAGATAATGAACCTGTTTTGGAGAAGTATCATGTGTTGTGATGATGATGGCACGTGGTGCATGGCAAGTGGCAAGTGGAAAGAATGATATGGTGGGCCATGAGTGGCACCTGGGATGTCGTTTTGGTTCTTCGGGTAGTCTTGCTCTGGTCATCATAAGGACTTAACCTTGCAATCCTTTGATCTGAGTCGAACGTGCAACCACATGTCTGTAATGGGACGGACCTAGTTGAGTAAGTTACTAATAACTTGCATGTGGTACCTCGGGGTGTCAACTACACCTTTTGTGTAGCTTGAAAGGGGAGCGTACCAGGGCTATGGCATGGTACCCGTCCAACGGTATGTTGGTCCCATACTTCGCCTCCAATGAGGGAAGGGATGGTGTATGGCAGAAACCGGAGAGGTTCACTTGTGTAGTTTGCGGTTTCCGAAAGGATTTGTTACGATCACTCGCCTTTGTGGTGTTTGACTGTATCTTGTGGGTAAAGTGCATAACCTCTGCAGAGTGTACAACCTATTCGAATAGCTGAGTCCACGGTATTGGACACTGCTCGGGGATTACAGTCAAGGGTTAGGCTTTCATGAAAACAGCTTGGACTTGAAAGGTTTGGTTGGGTTTATTGATGACGTTGATGGAAATGTGGATTAGGAAAGGGAAAGTGTTTACTTAACTCCTAGAAAAGTTATTGATATTGTATTTGCTTTTGCCGCTTTCGAATCTACTTATTCTACTTGTTAATTGCTGTTTACTGCAAATGAACCACGAAACATTTTTTGTGCTAAGCCATGCATGTAGAATATTAGTTTGCATTCTGTACATGACTTGCTGAGTACCAAGTACTCACCCCTTGCAACAATACAACACCAGTTGAAGAAGAAGCGATGCCAGCTTTGGAGGAAGAACTTCAGGAGGAACCATCTATCTAGGGAGCGAGCCCAGTCAGTTGCATGTGGTATACTGGATGGTGCCACGTTGATGCTTTCATTCCGCTGCAATTTATTTCCTTTAATAAGTTTTCACCCTGTGTTTACTTAACTCCTGGAAAAGTTATTGATATTGTATTTGCTTTTGCAGCTTTCGAATCTACTTATGCTACTTGTCAATTGCTGTTTACTTAGCCATGCATGTAGAATATTAGTTTGCATTCTGTGCATGACTTGCTGAGTACCAAGTATTCACCCCTTGCAACAATACAACATCAGTTGAAGAAGAAGCGACGCCAGCTTTGGAGGAAGAACTTCAGGAGGAACCGTCTATCTAGGGAGAGAGCCCAGTCAGTTGCCTGTGGTATACTGGATGGTGCCCCGTTAATGCTTTTATTCCGCTGCAATTTATTTCCTTTAATAATTTTTCACCCTGTGTGGCGTACTCTTGTAACTTGATCATAAGGTCGAGCAACCAGTTTGGTTATTTCAATTAAAGTACTTTACTACTATCGATGTGTATGATTGTGATATTTACCGATGTTGAGACTATGTGCATTAGAGTGATCCTAGACTAGTGTTGAATACACAAAGGGTCCGGATTTGCAAATTCGGGTCCCGACATAGGTGGTATCAGAGCCATACTGATTGTAGGACTACCCTTAGTTAGAATGGTCGTAGTGAGGATAAAACCTATTTTCTAAAATCAAAAAGTTGTCCAGATGATGAATGAAATCTCGCCTTATCCCCTTCTCTCTTGTTCATACCCCTTGCTGGATTCTTCTTGTCTCCATTTGGTTTTTTTTTAAAAAATGTTGGAGTTCTCATGTGAGTGTCTTTGGTAGATGAAGATGCTCAACAACTATGCAGAGCGTGAGGGAGGCTACGCCGCTGAGTTGTGGCGTATGCTACAGGTGCTTGGAGGTTTCGAGAGGCCACTTTACCAGGGGACTACCGTAGTGCAGGCTGGTTTGGTCAAGGCTTGGAATGTTAAGATCACAGTGTATGCTCAAGAGAAGACGAAGTTCAGTCATCCATCTCACTTCACGGCCAGGAAGTCTACATTTGAGATGGGAATCCAGGAGGTGTCGCACTGAGCTATGAGGCACATCGCTCGCACCTACTCTAGAGAGCTGGAGGGCACAGTTTTTTGTCACCACCCACGTCGAGACAACAGGGTTGAGCGGGAACCGATAGAGGATGAGGATGTCACTGTCACACACTTGGCGACGTTCGTCGTTGCTCAGGAGAATGTTCTTGATGACACAGTTCGGGAATTGCAGAAGGCTCGCGAGGAGGTCAAGGAAGGGAAGAAACATCTGAAGAATGCTCGTGAGTATGTCGCCTATGCTACACAGAGGATCGCAGAGCTGGAGACAGCATTTTACGGACAGGGCACGGAGCCAGTGTTGGATTGGAGGCCCCAGACCCAGAGGAGCTAGCACCTGAGCAGTGGCAGGAGCCTGCACCACAGCCACAACCACAGCCCACGCCTGAGCCACAGCCAGATCCAGAAGAGGACGTCGCGTCGTCGACCACAACTGTTGTTGGTCATGGCGATTGCTTGCGCCTATGCCGCCGCACCCGCCACGTGGAGGCAGTGGAGGTTGGGTCGAGGAGTGAGCGTTCAGGATTAGAAGTTGAGACTCCTTCGTCGAGTCGCGTTATAGAATAAAGAGTCACTCGTAGAGGCGTTAGACTCCAGTGTGTTTGTCGACTTGGATTTTCATTGCTGGCTGAGTGTGCAGTATGTGTTGCAAGGCCCTTAGGCATTGTGAGCAACCGTACCAAGTTAGTTTTGAATAAATAATAAAGTTGGATTTTGAGTTACACCTTCGACCCCGCATAAGTTTTTCTATTACTTGTCTATGCTTGTATCCCTCTTATCTCTAAAACCTTGGAGTAATCAACAGATGGTGAACACCCGCGGAAACCTTGGAGGCAACAAAAGTGGTTCTCTCCCTGCAGCGAACCCCGCTGAAGCAGGACAGGCACCCCAACCAGCACCGCCAGTTGACATCCAGAACTTTGGAGCCTTCCTTGCTGCACAGACCCAGCTGATGCATGCGATGATGCAACAGATGCAGCAAGTCATTGCTCAGGCCGCTACCAATCAAGTCAATCAGGGACAGCGTCAAAACTTGAGGCTGTCAGAGTTCATGAGGACCCATCCGCCCACCTTTTCTGGAAACACCAATCCATTGGAGGCAGATGACTGGTTAAGGTCAATTGAAAGGAAGCTGCACATTACCCAATGTGTGGGAAATGAGAGGTTGCTCTACGCCTCTCATCAGTTGGAAGGGACCGCAGCAGAATGGTGGGAGAACCTCTGCGCCACGCGGGAGAACCCACAGGGCATCACATGGGAGGAATTTACTACTGCATTTCGTCAGTATTATATGCCCGAGGGAATAATGGACTTAAAGAATGAAGAATTCAGGGCACTGAAGCAAGGTAATCAACCGGTGTCTGAATATCTGTAACACCCCAAAATTTTGCTTTTCTTAAATCTATGTGTGATTTGGTACTTTGGTGAATTTTTGGAATTTTCTGGAATTGATTTGGATTTATTTGGAATTTATTTGAATTTATTCCATTTTAAAATAATTAAAGAATTTAATTTTGCAAATAAAGTTTTGTTGAAAATATTTCATTTGAGTCCCAAATACCCTAAAGTATTTTCCAGAATTTTTCTGAGTCTTTTGATATTTTCAATGAATTAATTGAATTTCTGGGAATTATTTTAATTATTAAATCGCTGGAAAATGCGAGTGGGTTTGTATCGTTTCATCCGATGGGACCGAGTCCGAGTCCGACTAAGTCCGAGCCGAGCCACGTGGTCGGCCGAACCCACTCGCCGAACCCTAGCCGCGTGGCCGCTGGATCGAGATCCAACGCCGCGGATTCCGCCACGCCACGCGAGCCCGATCCGGCCGGATCCGGTCGGACCCGTTCGCGCAAGCCATCGTGGCCGTTGATCACGCCACGTGGGACGGTCCGGTCATCGCCCCCGATCCGAGACCTCGCCCGGCCGCGTTGCCCTCCGCCCGGCGTCGGACTGGATTCCGCGCTATAAAAGCCGTGGACCTCCTCCGAGGACCGTCGTTTGACGCCGCGCCCGCTGCCCTAACCTACGCTGCGAGGAACCCTAGCGCCGCGCAATTCCTCGCCGTAGTTAAGAACAAAGCGGCCGTGTGTTCTTCGTTCTTCGCCGCCAAACTACCAAGCGCTCCGCCGCCTGCGTGGTCAGATCCGCAACCCCGCGACGAGGCGAACACAGGCGCGTACTTCATCTCGCTGAGGCCCTCGGAACGCGCCAGCGGAAGGTCGCCGTCCTTGTCTCCGTGCTGAGCCCCGCCAAGCGCCGCCATCAACCGCGCTGGAAAGCTTACGGACCGTTCGATCCCGATCGAGCGGCAGCGGTGAGCCCACGTTCTCCCCAAACCCTAGAATCCAGATTAGATGCGGGACCGCTGGATCAAGATCCAGCGGCCCACGATCGCCACGCCGCCCGTCTTGTGGAAAGCGTTACGGGTTAGGATGCGTTTCAACCGTTGGATCAAGATCCAACGGCTCAGATGGCGCGTTCACCCCAAACGCGTGAAGCATAGATCAATGCGGGCGTTGATTTTCAAATCAACGGCCGAGATTGTGCCACGCGTGTACCAAGCCACGCCACGCCGCGTGAGCGCGTGTCTCTGACACGCGGGGCCCGCGTGTCAGCGGGACAACCGAACCACACCATGACGCGTCACGCTGGCGTCACCGGTGGGAAACCCTTGATGACAGCGAAGTTGGACCGCGCGGGTTAATTGCGTCGTGACAGCGACATGTGAGGCCCACATGTCGATGACACAAGGAGCCGTGGACCGAGTCCACGGTAGACCGAGCCGAGCGTGGACCAAGTCCATGGACCCGCTGATGTCAGCCAACCAATCAGCGGTTGCCACGTGTCCAGGCTGACGCAATAATTAATTTCCGAAAAAGAAAATGATTTATTAATTCGAAATAATGATTTCAGATTTTGTTTCAAACTTCAAACGCTTATAACTGTTGCGTTTCAACTCCGATTTGAGTGATTCAAATTTCTAAATTTGTATAAAATTGAGATCTACCTAAATATGAATTTTATTTAATTTTTGGACTAAAGTTTTTCTCTGTAAATTTTTTTAATTGATTATTTAAACTTTAAATAGTCATAACTTTTGCATTTTAACTCCAAATTTGACGATTCCAGTTTCTAAAAATTCATAAAATTATGTTCTCTCTGTTTATGGATTTTATTTGGATGTTTGGATACTTTTTACCTATTGTTTATTCGTGCATTTGCTATTTGCACGCTTTACGAGTAGACGTTGAAGTGCCGGAAGGATTCGAAGGAGAAGTATTGACTCAGGATCCAACTCAAGACCAAGAACAAGTACTTTTTGAAGGCAAGTTGTGCTTTGACCATGTTGATCCTATTTTGAAACTTATTTTGATTTAACCTATTGCATGCTAGTTCAATTAGAAAATACTTTATTTAAATATGGGGAATTAGATAAATACCAATTTGTTGTATGACACCTTGATTACTTAAATATGTGCCATGACCCCCTTGTCACCCTAGTTGTGGTTTACTAGTTGGACATTATTGAATTGCCAACATGGGAAAATAGATCGTTGTAGTATACTGCTTAGACCTGCTACGTGCTCATGACATGATTTTGGACAATCAAATGCTAATATTGACTTAATGATATATTGAACCTGTTTTGGAAAGGTATCATGTGATGTTGATAGCACGTGGTGCATGGTAATCAACTGGGGTTTGATAAATAGTTTTTCGACCGGGGCATGTGGCAAGAATAATCAGGTGGGCCAGTTGTGGCATTGGGGATGTTGATTTGGTTCTTTGGGTAGTCTTGCCCTGGTCACCCTAAGGACTTCACCTTGCAAGCCTTTGAACTGGGTCTAACGTGCAACCACATGTCTGTAATGGGACGGACCTAGTTGATTAAGTTGCTAATAACGTACCTGTGGGACCTCAGGAGGTCAACTACACCCTTTGTGTAAGTTGTACGGGGGAACGTACCGGGGCTGATGCCAGGTACCCATCTAACAGTTGATTGGCCTAAACTTCGCCTTAGCTAAGGGAAGGGTTAGTGTGCAATAACCGGGGAGGACCACTTGTATTGTTAGAAGTTTCCGAAAGACTTTGTTACGGGAATTCGCCTTTGTGGTGTTTGACTGTATCTTGTGGGTAAAGTGCATAACCTCTGCAGAGTGTACAATCTATTCGAATAGCCGTGTCCGCGGTATTGGACATCGCTCGGGAATTACAGTCAAGGGTTAGATTTTCTCAAAAATAACTTGGATTTGAAAGGTTGGGTTGGATTAATAATGATGTTGATGGAAATGTGGATTAGGATGGGAAAGATGTTTATTAAACTCCTTGAAAAGTTATCTATGCTATACTTGTTTCTACCTTTGCTTTAATCTACTTATGCTACTTGTCAAATGCTTTCTTCATAAATATACCTTGAGCTATTCCTTTGTACCAAGCCATTCATATAGTATATTAGCTTGCATTCTGTGCATGACTTGCTGAGTACCAAGTACTCACCCTTGCCTCAATACAACACCAGTTGAAGAGGAGACTACACCAGCTTTGGAGGAGGAGCTCCAAGAGGATCCGTCTACTTAGGGAGCGAGCCCAGTCAATTGCCTGTGGTATACTGGATGGCGCCACGAAGTCATTTGATTTTCCGCTGCTACTATTTCTCTCTTAATAAGTTTCGCCCTGCGAGACATACATTTGTAACTTGACCATAAGGTCGAGTAACCAGTTTGACTATTTAAATAAAGTACTTTATTAGTATCGAGTGGTATGATTGTGATATTTACCGATGTTAAGACTGTGTACACTAGCGCGTTCCTGGACTAGTGCTGAATACACAGAGGGCCCGGAGTTGCAAATTCGGGGTCCCGACAATATCTGAACAAGTTCACACAGCTTGCACGCTACCGCCTGAAGACGTAGCAACGGACAAGGCCAGGTAGTCTCGTTTCCTGAAGGGATTAAACTCTGGACTGCAGGTGGGACTGATCACCCACACTTTTCCAGACTTTCAGGAGCTCGTGAACAAGGTGCTCATCCTTGAGGAAGCGCGCAAGGAACTGGATGAGAACCGGAAGCGCAGAATGCAACAACAGGGAACACGCCAGGGAGCGCAGCAGCGTCTGAGGGTTGCGCCGAATTAATTTTTCAGATTCCAGCAGCAGAATGCTGCAAGAACATCGTCGCCAACACCAAGACCTACCAACCAGAACTACCAGACAACAGCTCCAGCCAGGAACGCCGTTGCGAGTAGCCAGCAGGGCACAGTTGTAACACCCCGGCACCTAGTATGCCGAGAATATCACCACAAGATTCTAGCAACAACCCAATCACATATTTAATAATAAGTTGCAGCAACTACGCTAGTAACTTAAATAAAAATTCGGCAGCATAACCTTTGTTTTTCCATGGTTTTCAGCATCAGTAAAATAAGCATAACGATATATCATAATTGAAGACATCTCTAGCATGGCAACTACAGATTTCAACAACAATTCAAGTCCAAAACATAACTTAAATGTCGCATACCGATAGGGAATTTAAACATTTACTCATGACAACCAACGAAGCAATAAAACCAACTTAGTTCCATAAGATAACCATCATAACTATGGAAAGGGTTTGACATTGTCTATTTGTGTGATGTTAAGTGAAGACGTGATTCTAGCTCCCTTTCCCAAACGCCGGATTCAAGGTACCTAAAAAAACCATAAACAACAAGCGTGAGTTTATCACTCAGCAAAGTGTATTGCAATGGTACAAAAACAATAACAATTCACATGCATACTTTATGCCATTCACACATCATGAGGATCAACTCATAACCTTCTTCCCTTATGCTCCCATGTAACATCGTCATAAACATCTCAATAAAACATCTTCATATGCATCTCAAAGAACATCATAAGCATCTCATAAAACAACTTCATTCATGCAATGCACATGTCTCTTTGAAGCACATACCGGTACTGCCGAGTGCACACCAGTCGGTGTGCAACCTCTTTCCTTTGGCACTCCGGATTAGTCATAACTTTCTCACCGACCTTTCCGGATTAGTTATGACTTTCTCACCGTCCTGGCCAGTCCTCATGCCATGAATGCACACATGCCATAAACATGAATAAAATTGCATATACACTCAATTCAACCATTGCATAGCCATAATTAGATACTTATTCATCCTCACATCCATAACATAGCATTTCATAATCGATATAATCAATTCATATTCACTTAATCTTATTGAAGAATCAAACATGGCAAGCAAACCTGTCAATGGTTAACTCGTATCATAACGCAAACATAATGCCATTCAAGTCACAAACATCACAATACACTTGCCTTCACCCACGCGGAATGGATTGGCGAGACGATGAAGGCACTCCGGGGGGCACACCACCTGCACATAGGTACAATACACTCAAAACTTGCCCAAAAACCGTACGAGAGCGATCATCTACAACGACATCGCAACCCACTCCTAAAACCCGAAAACAGAGAATCTGTCCCGTCGGGACAGCGAGCTTCCAACTAGCATAACTTGAGTTCTAAAACTCCAAATCAAGTAAACGAGTAAATTTTCTCGAACCTCAGGAAATTTCCCACCTTTTTCTAAGTATTGGTGAAGACTTGTTCGGCGTCTAAGTTCCTCTAATCTACAGTTGAACAAGGACTGTTCCAATCGCGACCCAATCGGACAGCGCTCGGTAAAATGACCATAACTTTTAAACGGCTAAACGAAATTTAGTGATTTCAGTCTTCATTGAAAGGTAATTAGATTATCTACAACTTTCGCAACAACCGATCCCCCAGAAAACGCCTCTAACATTCTCTAAATCACGCCCGAAATCAGACCTCAAATCTACCCGCGAATCCAGAAACAGACCCAAAATTGAATCCACCTCTAATCTCATCTTCCCGACGGACAAACCAAGAACAAAACCAATATCTACTAGAAATAAAACCCAAAAAAAAGTGATTTATCTTACCTAACCACAGGATCAAAGACAACACGAAGAACCCGCCCGATTTGCAGCACTTCAAGCGATTCGATCCACCGGGGCCGGCAAAGGGGATCAAAATTGAAGAACAAAGGGAGAGGAGGGGGTGGCTGCTGGTTGGAGGGGCAAGGGGGGACGGGAGGCGCCCCAAGGGGGTGAGGGGAGGATTTTACGGTTTGGGGGAGGGAATCCCCCACACTTTAGACCCAAAAAGCCTTGCCTAAAAGCTCATTATGTGGTCCAAACATCAAAATCTCTCCCGAAATTCAGATTTCCCCCTAACTTACACCTAAAAAATTACATTCTCTCTAAATTTTATCTGGAGTATTACATTCTCCCCCCCCTGTTAAAGAAATTCGACCCCGAATTCGAAGAACGCCAATCACAACAACAAAGCCCACAATGGACTTAAAACTTCTTTGACCCACGCAAAGATTTAAATGGATCCAAGCGATAAACCAAATTCCAATTCCAACTATTAACCAAAGTGATTTGGCTTAGCTCAACTAAATGCACTTCTCATGATTCCACATTCGCTTCAATTTCTACTAAAATCTGCAAGGGCCAAAATTCGTAGGCATTGCCTTGCTCAAGACCAAAGCCTACACACTCCCTCACAAATTAAATCTGAAAGATGTTCCTGAACAAGGAATTCCATAAGAACTTCCTCAACCTTCAACAGAACAACACCATGTAAATACTTACACATACTCAATCGAAATGCCAAATTCCCATATCATACTACCCTCGCAATAGTCTAATGAACTTAGAACATCTTCCCTTTGGCACCATAGGGTACGACCCCATAGAATCAATGATTTTCTTTCGAGGAACATAATACCAATATCCGAACTCAAATCTAAATTTCCCACTTCAACTTCATTCATAAAACTCTAATCTCTTTTGTCGACATAAGAGTCTTAAGTACATTTTCACCCAATCGGATCTGAACATGAGGGAAATGAGATGGTTGGAGTTGATAAAGGATTACAATGTCAGAATCCATTACCATCCCAGAAAGGCCAATGTGGTGGCCGATGCCTTGAGTCGGAAGAGCCATACGGTGAGTGTGTTGCTACCCGAAATCCAGGACGAGCTATGTAGGGAGTTACAGAAACTGGAATTGGAAGTTGTACCCGAAGGATTCCTAGCTGCTCTAGAAGTGAAGCCAACCTTGGAGGATTAGATCCGAGAAGGGCAGAAGGATGATGCCAAGATCCAGAGGATCAAGTCTAAAATGGATGAAGGCAAGTCTAAGGACTTCAAGCTGGATGAGCACGGCACATTGTGGATTAAGGACCGCATCTGTGTGCCGAATGAGAAAGAGGTGAAGCAGTTAATTCTGGAGGAAGCTCGTGACTCCAAGTATTCCATTCATCCATGAAGTGCCAAGATGTACCAAGATCTGAAGGAGAGATTCTGGTGGCCAAGCATGAAACGTGAAGTTGCGGAGCATGTTGCGTTATGCGACATATGTCAGAGAGTCAAGGCAAGGCATCAGAGGCCAGTAGGATTGCTACAGCAGTTGAAGATTCCTGAGTGGAAGTGGGAAGAAATCGGTATGGATTTCATTACCGGTTTACCTAAAACTCAAGGAGGATATGATTCCATATGGGTAATAGTGGATCGCTTGACTAAGGTCGCTCACTTCATTCCTGTGAAGACCACCTATTCGGGAGATAAGCTAGCAGAGTTGTACATGACCAGGATCGTCTGCTTACACGGAGTGCCAAAGAAGATTGTATCGGACAGAGGTACCCAATTTACCTCAAGATTCTGGAATAAGCTGCATGAAGTCATAGGGACCCGTTTGAACTTCAGTACCACGTATCATCCGTAGACGGATGGACAGACGGAAAGAGTAAATCAGAATCTAGAGGATATGCTAAGAGCTTGTGCATTTGCTTATGCTACCTCATGGGACAAGAGTTTGCCGTATGCCGAGTTCAGCTATAATAATAGCTATTAGGCCAGCCTACAGATGTCACCTTTTGAGGCACTGTATGGCCAACCATGTCGAACACCATTGAATTGGAATGAGACGGGTGAACGACATGTCTTTGGACCGGATATTCTTCAAGAAGCCAAAGAGCAGATTGCCATGATCCGGGAAAGACTGAAGATAGCTCAGTCGAGATAGAAAAGTTACACTTATAACCATCGTCGAGACTTGAGTTTTGAACCGAAAGATTTCGTATATCTCAAGGTTACACCTCTCACGGGAGTTAGGAGGTTCCACGCCAAAGGGAAGCTTGCGCCAAGATATGTTGGTCCGTTCAAGATCCTAAGTCACCGAGGAGAAGTTGCTTACCAAGTGGAGTTGCCGCAGTCATTGGCGGGAGTACATGATGTGTTCCATGCGTCCCAACAAAAGAAGTGTCTCCGAGTGCCAGATGAACAGACGCCGTTAGAGTCGATTGAGTTACAGTAAGATCTGATTTATAAGGAATACCCCATGAAGATTCTGGACACCATGGATCGAGAGACAAGGAATAAGTCAACCCGTTTCTGCAGAGTCCAGTGGAGCAACCACTCCGAGAATGAAGCGACTTGGGAGAGCGCGAAGGATTTGAGAAAAGAGTTTCCAAACCTATTCAATAGTCAGCCCTAAATCTCGGGGTCCAGATTCTGTTAAGGGGGGAGGTTTGTAACACCCCAATTTTTTCTTTTCATGAATTTAATTGAATTTTTATACTTTTGAGAATTGTTGGAATTTTCTGGGAATTACTTGGATTCAATTTGAATTTATTCCCTTTTGAAATAATAAAATAATTAAAAGTTATAAATAAAATTTTGTTGAAAATATTTTATTTGAGTCCAAAATGTCTCAAAGTATTTTTCCAGAATTTTTCTGATTATTTTGCCATTTTTCCTGAATTATTTGAAATTCTAGAAATTAATTTAATTATTAAATCACTGGAAAATCCAATCGGTTTCACTGTTCGTCCGACCGAGTCTGACCGAGTCTGACCGAGCCGGACCCAAGCCTGACTCGAGCCCGACCGCACCACGCGATTCGACTCGGCCGCGTCCGGGAACGAACCGTTGGATCGCGATCCAACGATCCAGATTCAGTTGCGTCGCGAGCTTGCGCGGGCCGCCGGATCATGCCACGTGTGCGGCTGAGATTGCGTCGTCCCCGCCGAGTCCGATACGGACTGCGCCGCCCCGAGTTTGTTAGGGTTTCGTGGATTTCACGCACGCCGAGGCGGTATATAAGACCTTGACCCCGGCGCCATTTTCTCCGTTGAGTGCGCACTGTTTGCCCCGCTTCCCACTGCTCAAGCCACCGCCATGCCCGTGTAATCGCTCATCGGAGTTGCTTTAGGTCTCCGCCACGGTTTCTGCAAGTTTCTATCGCCGTCGAGCCACCCCGGTCATCTTCGAGCCCAGATTCGGCTGCGCGAGGACAAGCCACGTCGGTCAGGACCATCCATCCAGCCGGAGGACGCCGGCAGCGCCGTTGCGGCAGTCATCTTCCCCGTCTCTGGTGACCCTACGCCACCATGCCGCCATCAATGCTCGCGAGCTGCTTCAGCCGTCCGATCGGGATCCAGCCGCGGAGGTGAGTCCACATCGCCCTAACCATGTAGAGACCCAGATTAGATCTAGACCATTAGATCTAGATCCTAGCGCTCAGGTTCATCCACGTCACCCGGTGTAATTTTTCACGTAACGGTTTTAGATCTGTTCTCAGCCGTTAGATCTAGATTGTACGGTTAGGGTTAATCCGCGTTGTAGCGTTAGATGCGATCTCAGCCGTTCGATCGAGATCGAACAGCATATATTGAGCCACGTGTCAAGCACCAGGTCATGCCACGTCGCCCCCTCAGTGACGCTTAAACCTGATCGGATCTCGACCGTCCGATCCAAATCGAACGGTCCAGATCAACCACGTAAATCCAAAACGCGTGAGGTTAGATCCAATCTGGACCGTTGATTTTCAAATCAACATGCCGGATCAAGCCAGTTGTCCGGGAGACGAACGGTCGCGGTCCACGCGGGCGTGCCCGTCGCCGGCCCGAAGTCACAGCGTGGCGTCGGCGTGAAGGCAGCGATGTCGGCGGCCAAACCACCGTGCGGTGACGTCATCCGTGACGTCAAGTTGATGTCACGGTGGAGTCCAGCCGTTAGAGCCGTGCGGCCGAGCGTGATGACGTCAGCAATGACGTCATCCAGTGGGTCCCACATGTCAGTGACACGTGCACTTATGGACCGGGTCAACGGTGGACCCGACCCGAGCCGTGGACCGAGTCCATGGACCGGTTGACGCAAGCTTGACGTAATAATTCAATTCTTCAATAGAAAAATAATTTCCATGCTGACGTCAGCTGACGCAATAAATTGATTTTTCAATAGAAAAATAAATGAATTAATTCGGTTTATTCTTTTATTTGATTTTTCAAACTTCAAACGCTTATAACTTTTGCATTTCAACTCCGATTTGGGTGATTCTAATTTCTAAATTTTTATAAAATTGAGCTCTACATAATGGTGAATTTTATTTAATTTTTGGACATAAGTTTTCTCTATTTATATTTATTTAATTGATTTTCCAAACTTTAAACGGGTATAACTTTTGCGTTTTAACTCCGATTTGGACGATTGAAATTTCTAAAAGTTTATAAAAATGTGCTCTCTCTACTTATGAATTTTATTTGAATTTTTGGATATTTTTATCTACTATTTAATTATTTATTGCTATTTACACGCGTTACGAGTAGACGTGGAAGTGCCCGAAGGCTTCGAAGGTGAAGTTTTGACCCAGGAGCCAGCGTAAGACCAAGAAAAAGTACTTTTTGAATGGAAGTTATGCTTTGATCATATCGCTCCTATTTTTGAAAATTAGTTTGATTTAAATTATTGCATGCTAGTTTAATTAGAAATTGTTTTAATTATTTTTGGGAATTAGATAAATGCCAAATTGCAGTATCACACCTTGACTATTTAATTATGTGCCATGAACCCTTATCACCCTAGTTGGGGATCATATTAGTTGGTCGTTGTTTAATTGCCAACACTGGGTATTTAGACCTCTGTAGTATGTTGCTTAGACCTGCTACGTGCACATGACATGATTTTGGACAATCAAATGTTAATATTGACTTAATGAGATATTGAACTTGTTTTGGAGAAGTATCATGTGTTGTGATGATGATGGCACGTGGTGGATGGTAATCAACTGGGTTTGATAACTAGATTTAGACCGGGGCAAGTGGCAACAATGATATGGTGGGCCATGAGTGGCACCGGGGATGTCGTTTTGGTTCTTCGGGTAGTCTTGCCCTGGTCATCCTAAGGACTTAACCTTGCAAGCCTTTGATCTGAGTCGAACGTGCAACCACATGTCTATAATGGGACGGACCTAGTTGAGTAAGTTACTAATAACTTGCATGTGGTACCTCGGTGTGTCAACTACTCCTTTTGTGTAGCTTGAAAGGGGAGTGTACCAGGGCTATGGCATGGTACCCGTCCAACGGTATGTCGGTGCCATACTTCGCCTCCAATGATGGAAGGGATGGTGTATGGCAGAAACCGGAGAGGTTCACTTGTGTAGTTTGCTGTTTTCGAAAGGCTTTGTTACGATCACTCGCCTTTGTGGTGTTTGACTGTATCTTGTGGGTAAAGTGCATAACCTCTGCAGAGTGTACAACCTATTCGGATAGCCGAGTCCACGGTATTGGACAATGCTCGGGGATTACAGTCAAGGGTTAGGCTTTCATGAAAACAGCTTGGACTTGAAAGGTTTGGTTGGGTTTATTGATGACGTTGATGGAAATGTGGATTAGGAAAGGGAAAGTGTTTACTTAACTCCTAGAAAAGTTATTGATATGGTATTTGCTTTTGCCGCTTTCGAATCTACTTATGCTACTTGTCAATTGTTGTTTACTGCAAATGAACCACGAAACATTTCTTGTGCTAAGTCATGCATGTAGAATATTAGTTTACATTCTGTACATGACTTGCTGAGTACCAATTACTCACCCCTTGCAACAATACAACACCAGTTGAAGAAGAAGCGATGCCAGCTTTGGAGGAAGAACTTCAGGAGGAACCATCTATCTAGGGAGCGATCCCAGTCAGTTGCCCGTGGTATACTGGATGGCGCCACGTTGATGTTTTTATTCCGCTGCAATTTATTTCCTTTAATAAGTTTTCACCCTGTCTGGCGTACTCTTGTAACTTGACCATAAGGTCGAGCAACCAATTTGGTTATTTCAATTAAAGTACTTTACTACTATCGATGTGTATGATTATGATATTTAACGATGCTGAGACTGTGTGCTCTAGCGTGATCCTGGAATAGTGCTGAATACACAGAGGGTTTGGATTTACAAATTCGGGTCCCGACATAACACCCCAATTTTTGCTTTTCATGTATTTAAATTGTATTTTGCACTTTTGAGAATTTTTGGAATTTTCTAAAATTTACTTGGATTTAATTTGAATTTATTCCTTTTTGAGATAATTGGATTTAATTTGAATTTCCCTTTTGAGATAATTAAATAATTAAAAAATTTTAAATAAAGTTTTGTTGGAATATTTCATTTTAGTCCAAAATGTCTCAAAGTATTTTCCAAAATTTTTCTGGAATTTCTTTTGATTATTTTGTTATTTTTCTCGATTTATTTAAATTTCTAGAAATTAATTTAATTATTAAATCGCTGGAAAAACCCAACCGGGTTTTACTGTTCATCCAACCTGAGCCAGACTTGAGTCTGACTCGAGTCCGACTCGAGCCCGACGAACCGGACGAAACCATGTTGACGCGAGCCGTTGGATCGAGATCCAACGGCCAGGTTTAGGCCACGTGTGTGCGTGCCTCGCACCGTTGGATCGGGATCCAACGGCTGTGCTCGTGTCCGCGTATGTGCGTGAGGGAAACCGTTGGATCGAGCCACATGTACGACTTAGATTGCGCCACATCGCCTCATCGTATCCGAGCTGGACTCCCCTGCCCGTACCAGCCTTGCCACGGAATCCGCACGTATCTCGACGTCCGAGCCGGTATTTAATGCGCGGGTGCGTGCCTAAGGATCGCCTTCGCCCTGCTCATCCGTTGCCCTAGCCGCCACCCACATAGCTCTCTCGTGCCCACAATAGCTCGCCGTAGTGCTATAGGGTCAGCTTTGGGTTTTTGCTTCGTTCCGCCACCGTCCGTCATCCTCCGCCGCGTTGGAGCCCATATCCGAGATCGTCGGAACAAGACGCACTTGGGGGTACCACTCACTTCACCGGAGAGCCACGCAAACGCCATTTGCTTGGTCGTCGTCTTCCTCTCTGGCCACCTCTGCTCCGCTGCTCCATCACCGGAACCGCGAGCTCCCTCCGCCGTTGGATCTTTATCGCACGGCCCAGATTCGTCCACGTCACCCGTGAGTAATTTCCACATTACGGTTTTTAGATCTAATATCAACCGTTAGATCTAGATCCAATGTCTCAGATTGACCCATGTAGCCTTAACCGCACCGTGCTAGGATTAGATATCAGCCGTTAGATCTAGATCGTACGGTTAGAGTTGATCCGGGTTGTAGCGCTAGATGCAATCTCAACAGTTCGATCGAGATCGAACGTTGTAGATTGAGCCACGTGTCGAGCACTGGGATATGCCACGTCACCCCCACGGTGATGCAAAAACCCGATCTAATCTCGACCGTTCGATCCAAATCGTACGGTCCAGATTGAACCACGTGATCCCATAATAACGAGATTAGATCTAATCTGGACCGTTGGAATTCAAACCAACGGCCCAGATTGTGCCATGTGCCCAGGAGACGAACAGGCACAGTCCACGCGGGCGATGCCCGGTCGTCGCTGACATCACGCATGACGTCAGCATGGGCCCGTGTGTCAGCGTCTGGCGCAACCGCACGATGATGTCATCCGTGATGTCACGCTGACGTCACGGTGGGGTCCAGCTGTCAGAGCCATTCGGGCGAGCTGTGATGACGTCATCCAGTGGGTCCCACGTGTCAGTGACACGTGCACGCGTGGACCGGATCCACGGTGGATCGAGCATGACGTCATAATTCAGTTTTCCTTTAGAAAAATAATTCAGTGGAAATTCAAATCCCTCGCTGACGTCAGCTGACGTCGTAATCAGATTTTTCAATAGAAAAATAAATGAATTAATTCGGTTTATTCTTTTATTTGATTTTTCAAACTTCAAACGCTTATAACTTTTGTGTTTTGACTCTGATTTGAGCGATTCCAGTTTCTAAATTTTTATAAAATTGAGCTCTATTTAATGGTGAATTTTATTTAGTTTTTGGACATAATTTTTTCTCTGTTTTTATTTATTTGGTGTTTATTCATCCGTTACGAGTAGACGTTGAAGTGCCCGAAGGCTTCGAAGGTGAAGTTTTGACCCAGGAGCCAGCTGAAGACCAAGAACAAGTACTTTTTGAGGGCAAGTTATGCTTTTACCATATTGTTCCCACTTTGGAAATTATTTCAATTTAAATTATTGCATGTTAATTTAATTAGAAAATTATTTGATTAATTCTGGAAATTAGTTAAATGCCAATTTGCTGTATTCCACCTTGACATAAATAATTGTATGCTATGACCCCTTGTCACCCTAGTCTGGTTTAAGTAGTTGGACATTATTAAATCGCTAACATGGGTATTTAGACTGTTGTAGTATAATGCTTAGACCTACCACGTAGTCATGACATGATTTTGGTTAATTAAATGTTAATGTTGACTTAATGAGATAGGGGACATGTTTTGGAGAAGTGTCATGTGTTATTAATGATGATGTTGATGGCACGTGGTGCATGGTAATCAACTTGGGTTTGATAAATAGATTTAGACCGAGGAAAGTGGCAAGAATGATCTGGTGGGCCATGAGTGGCACCAGGAATGTCGTTCTAGTTCTTCGGCAGTCTTGCCTTGGTCACCCTAAGGACTTAACCTTGCAAGCCTTTGAACTGAGTCAAACGTGCAACCACATGTCTGTAATGGGACGGACCTAGTTGAATAAGTTGCTAATAACTTGCTAGTGGAACCTCAGGGTGTCAACTACACCTTTTGTGTAGTTGTACGGGGGAGCGTACCAGGGCGATGGCTAGGTACCCATCTAACGGTTGGCTGGCCTAGACTTCACCTTTGCTAAGGAAAGGGTTAGTGCGCAACAACCGGGGAGGTCCGCTTGTGTAGTTAGAGGCTTCCAAAAGACTTTGTTACGGACACTCGCCTTTGTGGTATTTGACTGTATCTTGTGGGTAAAGTGCATAACCTCTGCAGAGTGTACAACCTATTTGAATAGCCGAGTCCACGGTATTGGACACTGCTCGGGGATTACAGTCAAGGGTTAGACTTTCATGAAAATAACTTGACTTTGGAAAATGGTTGGGTTGGAATGATGGATTGGATCTAGGACTGGAAAATGCTTTACTTGTGAAATCATTGGGAAAGTACACTATTTATTATTGTTTTACTGCTTTGCAATCTATTACTGTATTTACACATGTTGCTTTACTGCAAATGATCCTATTAGCCTATCCTTTGTAATAACCCATGCATGTAGAATATTAGACTGCATTCTGTCCATGACTTGCTGGGTACCAAGTACTCACCCCTTGCAAAATACAACATTAGTTGAATAAGAAGCAACGCCAGCTTTGGAAGAGGAACTTCAGGAGGAGCCGTCTATCTAGGGAGCGAGCCCAGTCAGTTGCTTGTGGCATATTGGTTGGCGCCACGCGTTTTCTTTATATTCCGCTGCAGTTTTATTCAAGTAAGACTTTAGCCCTACGAGGTGTACTTTTGTAACTTGACCATAAGGTCGAGCACCCAGTTATATTTTTCCCTTTTAATAAAGCACTTTACTATTTTGTTGAGTATGATTTTGGTATATACCGATGTTGAGACTGTGTGCACTAGCGTGATCCTGGACTAGTGCTGAATACATAGAGGGTCCGGATTTGCAAATTCATGTCCCAACAGAGGTGGTATCAGAGCCAGGTTGACTGTAGGACTACCCTTAGTTAGAATGGTCATAGTGAGAATAAAACTATTTTCTAAAGATAAAAGTTGCCAAGATAATGAACGAACTCTCGACTTATCCCCTTCTCTCTTGTTCATACCCCTTGCCGAATTGTTTTTGTCTCCACTTTGAATTTAAAATATTGCATTCTCACATGAGTGTCTTTGGCAGACAAAGATGATCAACAACTATGCTGAGCGTGAGGGAGGCTACGCCGTTGAGTTATGGCGTATGCTGCAGGTACTTGGAGGTTTTGAGAGACCGCTCTATCGAGGGACCACCATAGTGCAGGCAGGACTGGTCCGAGCATGGCGCGTCAAAGTCACTGTGTATGCCCGAGAGAAGACGAAGGCAAGCCGTCCACTCTACTTCACCGTGAGGAGGTCTTCGTTTAAGGCAGGGATCCAGGAGACGTCATGTCTAGCGATGCGGCAGATTGCTCGCGTCTACTCCAGGGAGTTGGAGGGCACCGTGTTTCATCACCACCCGCGCAGAGACAACCACCTTGACCGAGAGCCTATAGAGGATGAGGACACCACGATCACTCATCTAGCAAGGTTTGTCATCGCTCAGGAGGATGTGATCGACGATACCGTACAGGAGTTTCAGAAGGCTCGCGATGAGGTCGAGGATGTTAAGAAGTAACTGCAAGAAGCTCCACTACAAGGATCTTGCTCAGTGTCCTCGGCTTTTACCGACGACACAGATGCTAAAACCGCCGACACAGGGCTCTGTCGTCGGCCTCCCGACGACACAAGTCCCATGACACAGAGTCGACGACACAACCAACCTATGTCCACGGCCACAATAAATCCCGACGACACAGATGCCATCCGGGGCCGACCCGACACCCAGACATTTGTCGTCGGCGAACTTAAAGCTGCCGATACAGAGGAGACACTTCTGTCCTTGGCCTAATTAATGATGCCGACACAGAGTGGACATCTGTGTCCTCGGCCTAATTAATGCTGCCGACACAGAGTGGACATCTGTGTCCTCGGCCTGGGCTATAGCCGACGACACAGACCCCTTACGGTGCGGAACACAGGGGCTATCTTGTGTCGTCGGCATGGTTAGAGCCGAGGACACAGTGTTCAACTTTATGTAATATTCGACATTTTGAAACACAAAAGCGAAGATATTTTCCAAGAGATCAACCCTCACCCATATCCTAGTTAGTACTACTCGCCTAAGCATGCTTAACTAATGAGTTCTACCACCGATTTTAATGCAAATGAGCACTTCCCATGAGGTCACCCATCCTAATACTACTCTCAGCAAGCACGCTTAACTGAATTCTTATATGATCTAGTACCGCAGTGTTGGTATGATCACATTTGAAATATAACGTGTCCCCTCCTCTTAACCTCACAAATGACCAAAACTCTAATTTTAGTATTCTTATATTTTGAATTTACCATGGCATGGATGCTTCAAATTTCAACTAAGTGTTCAATTTTACTATGATATGGGTGCTTCAAATTTTAACTAAGTGTCCAATTTTAATAGTTGGATCCAAGATCGAACTAGCTACCTACTAGCTACATCTGTGTCCTCGGCTGAGCTATAGCCGATTACGGACCCTTCCTCGTGTCGTAACACAGGGCTATCTTGTGTCGTCGGCATGGTTAGAGCCGAGGACCACAGGACATCTGTGTCCTCGGCACTGGGTCAGAGCCGACCACTGCACTTTCCGTGCCGTAACTTGGGGGCTATCTTGTGTCGTCGGCATGGTTAGAGCCGAGGACACAGTTCAACTTGTGTCATCGGTAACATTTTTTGCCGTGGACCGCAGGCGGCACTCATGGGCCCACCGTCAGATACTGGGACACAGGTCGTGCTCGCTCTTCTTTCTCCCGAGATTTTTAAGGCCAGTTTAAGGTTTTTAGAACATGCACAACCTATTCCAACTAATTGCTCGCTCTTCTTTCGCCCGGCATTTCATCGTCAGAACAAATTCTTCTGAAAACTCAAGGAGAGTAACAGATTCGCCACCACCGTTCGTTCTTTTCTTCGATACTTTTGTAGCCTACAACGGGTCAAACGAAACATTTCTGCGATGACTTAAAGGTTTTACAACATGCACAACCTATTCTAAGTCATTCCTCGCTCTTTCAATTGGTCTCATGCGTTGAATCGTCACAAGGTTCAACTCGAAGTACTCGAGGTAACGTTACGGAGACACATACACACAAATGTAGTAACATACCAATTAATTAAATAATAAAAATTACATGTCATATAGATGTATGTTGCCTAACAACTATTCTAAAGCTCTATTTCATTTTTCTTAATTTTAAAAACAAAAAAACATTTTCAAATTGGTTTTCTGAATTAATCTGGAATTATTATTATAAATCGACTAAAATAAAGCCGTGGACAAAATGTTCTCTGTGTAGTCGGCTAGCTTTGTCCCGTCGACATAGAAATGTTTGTGTCGTCAAGCTTCTTCCCGACGACAAAGAGTCTTCTTGCCCTTTCGTCCTACCGAGCATCCCGCATGTTGGTCCCACATGTCGGAGTGCCTGTGTCGGCGGGGTAGGTGGGCCGAGGACACAAACTGCATCTGTGTCGGCGGGTATGTGGGCCGAGGGCACGGCTTGTGTTGGCGGGATGTGAAATTCAAATTTCATCACGCGCCGATGTTCCTCGTCTGGGTGGAGTGCTGTGTCGGCGAGGTAGGTGGGCCGAGGACACAGCTCTGCATCTGTGTCGGCGGGTATGTGGGCCGAGGACACGGCTTGTGTTGGCGGGATGTGAAATTCAAATTTCATCATGCTTGTAGATGTTCCCCGTCTGGGGTGGAGTTCTGTGTCGGCGGGTATGTGGGCCGAGGACAGTGTCCGCCTCTGTGTCGGCGGGGTAGGTAGGCGGAGGACACAGATCTCCCTCTGTGTCGGCGGGCTAGTTGGACCGAGGACACAGATCTCTCTCTGTATCGGCGGTTTAGGTGTTGCCGACGACATAGCTCTGCTTGGCGTGTATATGTCGTCGATTTTTATTGACGCCGTCGAGAGATGTAAAATTTTGTGTTGTCGGCAATTTTACCGACGATACAAATATTTCGGCCGAGGACACTGAGCTCGTTTCTTGTAGTGCTCGAGAGTACCTAGCTCACTCTATTCAGAGGGTTCGTGAGCTAGAGATGGTGTTGTACGGACCTAAACCAGAGCCGGTGTTGGAGCTACACAAACCAGACCCTGAGGAGGACCCAGAGGAGGCACCACCTTCACCGCAGCCACAGCCAGAGGATTACGTCGCATCATCAATCACAGTTGTGGTAGGGCATGGTGATTGCTTTGCACCAATGCCGTCTCACCTGCCAGTGTACCCGCCGGGGAGTTCCCGAGGAGGTTGGCTCGAGGAATGAGCGTTCTGGATTAGAAGTTGAGACTCCTTCGTCGAGTCGCGTTAAAGAATAAAGAGTCACCCTTAGAGGCGTTAGGCTCAAGTATGCTAGTCGATTTGGATTTTCATTGCTTGCTGAGTGTGCAGTATGTGTCGCAAGGCCCTTAGGCATTGTAAGCAACCATACCAAGTTATTATTGAATAAATAATAAAGTTGGGTTTTGAGTTACACCTTTCACCCCACATAAGATCTCTACTACTTGTCTATTCTTGTTCCCTCTCGTCCCTAAACCTTGGAACAATCAACAGATGGTGAACACTCGCGGAAACCTTGGAGGCAACGGAAGTGGTTCTCACCCCGCCGGGAACCCCAATGATGGAGCACCTGCACCCCAACCAGCACCGCCAATTGACATGCAGCACTTTGGAGCATTCCTTGCTGCACAGACCCAGCTGATGCATGTGATGATGCAGCAAATGCAGCAAGTCACTGCTCAGGCCGCTGCCAATCAAGCTAATCAGGGACAGCGACAGAATTCCAGGCTTTCAGAATTCATGAGGACTCATCCACCCACATTCTCTGGAAACGCCAATCTACTGAAGGCAAATGATTGGTTGAGATCGATCGAGAGGAAGCTGCACATTACCCAGTGTGTGGGGAATGAGAGAGTATTATATGCATCCCATCAATTAGAAGGGACATCAGCTGAATGGTGGGAGAACTTTTGTGCCGCACATGAGAATCCACAGGACATTACCTGGGAAGAATTCACTGCTGTGTTTCACCTGTACCATGTGACAGAAGGGATCATGGACCTCAAGAGGAATTCAGGGCTTTGAAGCAGGGCAGCCAGTCAGTGGCTAACTATTTAAATAAGTTTACCCAGTTAGCTCGCTGTGCACCTGAGGATGTAGCAATGGACAAGGCAAGACAGTCCTGCTTCATGAAGGGACTGAATTCTGGACTTCAGGTGGGATTGATTACCCACACGTTCCCTGACTTCCAGGAGTTGGTGAACAAGGCGCTCATCTTGGAGGACAAGCGCAAAGAACTTGAAGACAACCGGCATCGCAGAATGGCACAGCAGGGAGCATGTTAGGGAGTGCAGTGTCTGAGGGTTACGCTGAACCAGTTCTTCAGATTCCAGCCGAAGAACACTGCAAGAGCACCATCACTAGCACCGAGGCCAGCAAATAAGAATTTTCATACCCCAGCGCCAGCAGGGAATGCAGTGGTAGGAAATCAGCTGAGCACCGTGAAACCTTGCTTCCATTGCCACGAGCTAGGGCACTTTGCCAACTATTGCCCCAAGAAGGCAGCAGGAGTGATGCCAGTTCGTTTCAATCTGGGATCCACGCCAGCAAGAACACCTGCACCAGGAGCGAGCCGTGGAACTGCACCGCCAGGAGCTGCACCTCAGACTGTGGTGAGAGGCAGGGTCAACCATGTCACTGTAGATGCACTTCAGAATGCTTCAGACGTCGTACTGGGTAAGTTACTTGTAACTCAGTCCCTGCAACGGTTTTGTTCAACCCTAGAGCCTCACATTAGTTTGTTTCTCAAGGTTTTGCTGCTAAAAATGATTTGGAAACTGTGGATTTAAAATGCATGCTTCTAGCTTAAACCCCCAGTTCTGAACTCCGAACTAAAGTAGGATGTTCTGGGTAGGAATATTAATAGGTGGGGTAGAATTCCTAGCGAACCTCATAATTTTGGAAACCCAGACTCTAGATGTTATCTTGAGAATGGATTGGTTATCCAAGCACAAGGCTGTGTTGGACTATGGACGAAGAGTCATATCAACTGAACACTCCCTTCAAAGTTCCCAGGCGCGCCGCCTTGACACGATCCGCCCCGACGAATCTTGTCTTGAGGCTGTCCCAAACCTACTTTGATGTTTTCTTCTGTGAAACCTGCAGGAGGATGTCCTTCGGCAGTGCTTGGAGAAGATGCGCCCTCGCCGTCTCGTCCTTCCGCGCATCCACCGCCTCACCTTCAGCCGGACTCACGGCTTCCCAAAGGCCCTGGGCATCAAGAATGGCCTCCACCTTGATCGCCGACGTGGTGTAGTTCGTCGAGGAGAGTAGCGGGTACGCGAGCGAGACGCCGCTGCTTCCCCCGGCGCCGTGCGGAACAAACGCCATGGAGTCGAGGTAGTAGCGCCGGATCTTGGGCATACACGGCTCTGTACCAATTGTTGGATTAGACAAGGAACTCACCTCGTCGACGTGCCAAACTCACGCAACCTAATCTCTAGATGGAACACAAAAGCAAACAAGATACTAAGACACAAGAGACTTCTTGTCTGCGCTTTATTGGCCCTAAATAAACAAAGAAGTGCAACTTATATAGACTAATTAATCAACAGCATGGCTCATGCATCATGCAGTCCACGATCCACACGATCCGGAAGCACCTGCCACTTCGCACGAACAAGACCTTGCGACCCACGCGAGCCCTCGAGAAGCGGTCTTCCAGGCCATGCATCCACATCGCTCTCCACGCATGCAGTACCTTGATCCGAGTCTTTCGCTTCCATCGCTCCGGCGTCCGGCCACGACTCCACACGGCAACGTCCTGGAGACTTGTTCAGCACTTGATCGTTTGACGCTCCAACGCCTTGCCTGCTTGCTAGTACTAGACACACTTACACTAACTAGTTAACACACACGCACACAACGTGCAGACTGCAGACACACACATGCAGTCTCATGCACACACGCGCTATACAAAGCTTAGTCAAGATTACTGCTAACAAATTTCCCTCTAATCTTGACTTAGATTATTTTAATTCCTAGACAAACTTTAGAGTAGTGCAGGTTCATCATCCGCCGTAGCAAGGAGCGCTTCTTCCTTCCTCGGCTTGGAACATTCCCTGGCAAAATGCCCACGAACATCGCAGTTGTAGCATTTACCTTTCTTTCCCGTAGACCTGTCCTTCCGCCGAGCCTCCCACTCGGCCGCAGTGAGCAGGAGTTGGCTATCACCAGTCTCGCTAGCCTGAGTGCGGCGCCGAGAACGCTCATCGAAGGCCTTTAGCCTCCCAAGCGCCTCCTCAAACGGCATCTTCTCTACATCACAGAACTGCTCGATCCCCGCAACGACAGGGTAGAGCCGATCTGGGACAGTGTCGAGGAGCTTTTTGACCATGGCGGCATCGTTGAGAGTCGCGCCGAGGTTGGCATACCTCGCTGCCATGCCACTGATTTTGCCGGCGTAGTCGTCCAACAGCTCGCCATCCTTCATGCGGAGAGCATCGAACTCTCCCTTCAAAGTTGCCAGGCGCGCCGCCTTGACACGATCCGCCCCGACGAATCTTGTCTTGAGGCTGTCCCAAACCTCCTTCGATGTTTTCTTCTGTGAAACCTGCAGGAGGATGTCCTCCGGCAGTGCTTGGAGAAGTTGCGCCCTCGCCGTCTTGTCCTTCCGCGCGTCCACCGCCTCGCGTTCTGCCGTACTCACGGCCTCCCAAAGGCCCTGGGCATCAAGAATGGCCTCCACCTTGATCGCCCACGCGGTGTAGTTCGTCGAGGAGAGTAGCGGGTACGCGAGCGAGATGCCGTTGCTTCCCCCGGCGCCGTGCGGAACCAACGCCATGGAGTCGAGGTAGTAGCGCAGGATCTTGGGCATACACGGCTCTGATACCAATTGTTGGATTAGCCAAGGAACTCACCTCGCCGACGCGCCAAACTCACGCAACCTAATCTCTAGATGGAACACAAAAGCAAACAAGATACTAACACACAAGAGCCTTCTTGTCTGCTCTTTATTGCCCCATAAATAAACAAAGAAGTGCAACTTATATAGACTAACTAATCAACAGCATGGCTCATGCATCATGCAGTCCACGATCCACACGATCCGGAAGCACCTGCCACTTCGCACGAACAAGACCTTGCGACCCACGCGAGCCCTCGAGAAGCGGTCTTCCAGGCCATGCATCCACATCGCTCTCCACGCATGCAGTACCTTGATCTGAGTCTTCGCTGCCATCGCTCCGGCGTCCGACCATGACTCCACGCGGCAACATCCTGGAGACTTGTTCAGCACTTGATCGTTTGACGCGCCAACGCCTTGCCTACTTGCTAGTACTGGACACACTTACACTAACTAGTTAACACACACGCACACAACGTGCAGACTGCAGACACACACATGCAGTCTCATGCACACACGCGCTATACAAAGCTTAGTCAAGTTTACTGCTAACATTCATTTGGGGAAAAGCGTGCACACACAGGGTGCGCTTAGGGTTTGTTTGGTTGCTTGTATCAAGTGGTACATGTATGAGATGGTTGAAGAAAAAAATCATCTATACATTTGGTAACTTGAATGGAACCATCATATCCTAGACCAAGTGATACAAATTTAACGAATATTCTCTAAAGATGCTGAATCATTTCATTTACCCAAAATAATGTAATCAAATGGTACAGGACATCACATTCCAATCAACCTCATCCTATCAACCAAACACACTTAAGGGATCGCGGGAATGAGCGTACGGTAGAATAAAAACTTCATATACTATATAGAACAATACCGCTGGAATTACATAATTTAGATCAAAGCAAGGTACTAGAAAGCCTTAGCTTAATTAGAGTGTTGTCATGTTGATAACATGTGCTATATTCGCAGCAGTCGCATTGCGATTGACAAAACTCTCAACTCACAAACAATAAAAATTAATCAAGAACACAAGATGTAGTCTCAGCCTTCTGTTTTTACTTATCTCTTTTGCTTATTAGTTTGTGTGCTTCTACCCCTCTTGACATAGCAGGATGAGGTCCCCTTCATGTGAGACAAACCACCTAATTAGGGAAGCGTTTGTTACCTCCCGTAGGAGGCCGCACCTTTGTTTATATATGCAGGGAATAGCCCCCAGCGTGGCTTACATGGGCGCCGGAGAAGCCAAACAAACAGGTAACTAACTCTCCTAATTACAATGCAATCCAACACCTATTCGGTTCAGCTAGAGATAGAATACAACATATGATCTTATCTAACAGCCCCCCTCAATCATAACTTACACAAGTTAAGATTGTATCTAAATTGTTCTAGTTTTCTATTTGTGAGTGCTTTGGTGAAACCATCAGCTACTTGATCTTCTGTAGAAATGATTCGAACATCTAATAATTTCAGAGCAACACGTTCTCGTACAAAATGAAAGTCAACTTCAATATGCTTTGTACGAGCATGGAATATTGGATTAGCCGTAAGATATGTAGCTCCAATGTTATCACACCAAAGCCTTGCTGCAGATGGACAAGAAATCCCTAATTCCTTAAGTAAGGTTTGAATCCACATCACCTCTGCAGTTGCATTAGCCAAAGCTTTATATTCAGCCTCCGTACTAGATCTGGATACTGTAGCTTGCTTTCTAGCACTCCATGATACCAGATTATCTCCAAGATAGACTGCAAACCCGCCAGTAGATCTTCTGTCATCAACATTACCTGCCCAATCCGCATCAGAAAATGCACTCACTAGCATAGAGTCAGATTTCCTTATCTTAAGGCCAATATTTATTGTATATTTCAAATACCGCAATATTCTCTTCACTGCTGACCAATGAACAGTAGTGGGAGAGTGCAGAAACTGACACACTTTATTTACTGAAAAAGCAATGTCTGGACGAGTCAAAGTTACATACTGCAATGCACCAACTATACTTCTATAGCGTGTTGCATCTTCTATCCCCAAGAGATCTCCTTCTTCAAGTGTTAACTTCTCTGAGATAGATAGCGGTGTACTAACCGGTTTACAATGTAGCATACCAACTCTTTTGATAACATCAGATGCATATTTGCTTTGTGACAGATGTATTCCATCATGTACCGATTTAACTTCTATTCCAAGAAAATAATGAAGTTCACCCAAGTCTTTTAAAGCAAAGTCAGACTTTAAATCTCTCAGTAATTCTGAAACAATATCCTGTGAAGAGCTAGCAACAATTATATCATCAACATATATTAGCAAAAATATAGTAACGCCACCTTTATTATAGAAGAACAAGGAAGTGTCAGCCTTGGAAGCACGTAAAACCAAGTGGTTGCAGTTTCTCACTTAATCTTGAGTACCAAGCCCTAGGAGCCTGCTTTAAACCATATATAGCTTTGTCTAGCTTACAGATATACTGAGACAAAGTCTGATGCTCATAACCCGGTGGTTGTTTCATATAGACATCCTCCTCTAGAACACCATGAAGAAACGCGTTCTTCACATCTAACTGCCTGAGATGCCACCCTTTTGATACTGCTAATGAAAGGATTACTCTGATAGTGGCTGCCTTAACTACAGGACTGAATGTATCCTCATAATCTATACCATATCTTTGTTTGAACCCCTTGGCTACTAAACGAGCTTTGTATCTGTCTATACTCCCGTCAGCCTTCCTTTTAATTTTATAAACCCATTTACAGTCAATTACATTTTTACCTTTTTCTGGTGGAACTAGATGCCAAGTCTTATTATTCAACAATGCACTAAACTCCTCATCCATAGCCTTCTTCCAATTATCATTATTCAAAGCTTGAGACAAATCATTAGGTTCTCCGTTTGACGCTAAACATCCATACCTTATAGTACCATCAGTGTACTGTTTTACTTTTCTAATTCCATCTTGTAGCCTTGTACGAGGACGGGTTTCATCTGGAACGGATGATGCAGCTACATCTGAAGAAGCAGCAGGAGACACAGCCGAACTGGATGTTGTAAAGGATTCAGTCGCCTGCACATGCTGCTGACCAAGATCAGTATTGCGCGTCACCTGAGGAATAAGGGACGGGCCAGCTCCAGCACTTGGGTCATATTCCTGTGTCACAGGCCTGGGAGAAGTACCAGTATCCTCATGTTCAGTGCTAATTTCAACATTTTGTAAGACCTGCATATGATCATCAATCTCTTCCAAAACGATAGCATTAGATGCAGAGTTATCAGCCTGATCATGATCAGCCGTATTATTACCCCCCTTATGATCAATATGCATAGGATTAAAGAGAGTAACGGGAAGAAGGTTGATTTCAGCTTGTAAACGAGCACCAGCCTTAGAATGAAGTTCACTAAAAGGAAATGTTGTTTCATCAAAAACAACATCCCGTGAGATGTAAACCCGACCAAAAGAAACATCAAGGCACTTATATCCTTTGTGAAGATGACTATAGCCAAGAAAGACACATCGTTTGGATCGAAAGGCAAGTTTATGAGTATTGTAAGGCCTGAGATTTGGCCAGCATGCACACCCGAAGACTTTCAGGAAAGAGTAGTCTGGTTTTTTACCAAACAGACGCTCTAGAGGCGTGACATAGTCAAGAAGCCTAGAGGGGGTGCGGTTTATGAGATAAGTAGCAGTTGCAAACGCCTCATCCCAAAATTTCAGTGGCATAGACGCATATGCTAGTAAGGAAAGACCAACCTCAACGATGTGTCTATGTTTACGCTCTGCAGCCCCATTTTGTTGATGTGTATGTGGGCAAGACACATGGTGGGTTATGCCAATATTGGTGAAAAAGGAATTTAGTCGCTGATATTCACCGCCCCAGTCTGTCTGCATAGTAATGATTTTACTATTAAAGAGTCGTTCAACTAAGCTTTGAAACTCATGAAACTTTTGGAACACCTCAGACTTATATCGAAGCAAATAAATCCAGGTGAATTTACTAAAATCATCAATAAAGCTGACGTAATATGTTTTTTTGCCTACAGAATTTGGAGCAGGACCCCATACATCAGAAAAGATAAGCTCTAATGGCTTAGAAGAAATATTAGATGACACTGAATAGGGAAGTTGATGACTCTTTGCCTGTTGACACGCATCACAGACAGACTGTTTATTGGACTTAATGGAACAAGGAAGATTATTTTTACTAATGATCTTCTGGATAATCAGAAAAGACGGATGACCCATACGACTATGCCACCTTTGATGAGAGAGTTTGATGGCGCCAAAAACTCCTCTCCTTGAGAAGGCCGGTGGGAGAGGATAAAGTCCGTTCCTACATCTGCCCTCCAGCAGAGTTCTCCTCGTTGCCAAATCCTTAACCATGAAACGATCAGGATGAAATTCAAGGAAGGCTTGATTATCAGATGCAAGACGATGCACAGAAACAAGGTTTTTCTGGGCTTTAGGAACATGAAGAACATTGTTTAAGTGCAAATCTCTAGTAGGGGTATTAATAACAGCATGACCAATATGACTGATATTCATACCTGCACCGCTGGCAGTGTGAATCTGATCATTCCCTTTGTACTTGTCCTTCACAGTAAGTTTCTCCAGCTCGCCAGTGATGTGATCTCAGAGCACCAGATTCTGTGTACCAATTGGTGTCCACTCCATAGCCATATGTAGCTATAGATGCACTTTTGCTGCTTGGAACAAAATCCTCATCGAAGCGATGCCAGCACTCAATGACTGTGTGACCAAATTTTCCGCAGAGTTGGCATTGGGGCCGGTCACCATTGGAGTTCCCACGACCCCCAAAGCCGCGCCCTCCTTGCACGCTACTCTGGAAACGGCCTTGCATGCTGCGACCACGACCATTGCCGCGACCACGATTGCCGCGACCACGCTGGTTGTTACCACCACGAGCACGGTGGGCTGAGTTTACCGAAGATTGCAGTCCGCCATGTAATAGATCCATCCGATACTCAAAACTCAGCAGTTGAGAGAGCAACTCTGCAACTGAGATTGATTCTACACGTGCCACAACTGCAGATACGACTGGATTAAACTCAATATCCAGTCCAGCTAAGATATAAGAGACCAGCTCTTCATCTGCAATTGGTTTTCCCGCAGATGCCATCTCATCTGCAAAACCTTTCATCTTGCAACATACTCATTAATGGTCATATTACCTTTATGAGTTGTGGCGAGGGCAAGTCGTGTATTCACAGCACGAGCACGCGATTGAGATGCGTACATTTCTTCAAGTGCACTCCATACCTGGCGCGGCGAGGTCAAGACAGCAACTTGCGCTAGGATTTCTCGCGACAGAGATGTCAGAAGAAAACCCAGTACCTGCTGTTCCACCGCACGCCATCGGATGTACTCCAGGTTCGGCACTTTCATTGTCTTATCCCCTTGCTTTTCTTCAAGCTTGGCGTCAGGGGCAACATTTGTGCCATCGAGGTACCCCTCGAGCTGCGCTCCTCGCAGCACAGGCATCACTTGTGCCTTCCATAGGTAGAAATTATTCTTCGACAGCTTCTCGCTGATGACCTGTCCAAGCAATGGAGACACAGGCACGGATGGTGATGAAGACGAGCTCGCCATGGCTTCAGATCTTTGGGGTGGATAGATTAGATGTGTTTGGGAGGTGGCTCTGATACCATGTGAGACAAACCACCTAATTAGGGAAGCGTTTGTTACCTCCCGTAGGAGGCCGCACCTTTGTTTATATATGCAGGGAATAGCCCCCAGCGTGGCTTACATGGGCGCCGGAGAAGCCAAACAAACAGGTAACTAACTCTCCTAATTACAATGCAATCCAACACCTATTCGGTTCAGCTAGAGATAGAATACAACATATGATCTTATCTAACACTTCATACATGAATAAACAATTATGGACTACACTATACCAATGGGCCTAGCTGGCGAGGATCGATGCACACTAAGAGGAGGTGAATTAATATAAATTAACACTTAAAACTATTTTTTTCTGTTTTTAATAATTCTAAAGATTAATAAAATAATAATTAAATCACAAGAATCAATCTATAATAATTAATATAAGATACGGGAAGAAAACTAGATTAAACATGCATACTAGAAAGTAATTATATGCAAACAATAATTAATAGATCGAAATCTATACTCATTGATTATCATCAAAGAACATACGTATAGATTTCTTTACATAAAAACACAAACCTTAAATAATTTCTCAATTTTTTTATTTTGTTTTCTTTTCTTTTTCTCTCTCTTCCCTCCTCTATTGCCTGTAGACTTGTGTCGCTACAGTCATACGCGCTACTTCTGTTTCTTGCTATTTCTCCAAGCTTTGCTACAACTGCCCGTGACTCGTGAGGTACTTTTCTTCACTTGAACAGCCAGGGAGCAATTAAGCCATCATCTCACCTCGGCTAAACGTCCAATGTTGTAGCTACGATTGCCACGAACGCCTCCTGTTTTCCAGCAGCTTCTCACGTCCGGAGTTCTTGCGCTGCCGCCTCGCCTATCTTGTGTGCTCAATTTTCTTCAGCGGTCACCGCCGCTAGCTCTCGCCCTTTCTAATGTAGCTCTGATCTTTTTTTTTCGGCGGCTTCAAAACTAGGAGGCACCTCCCCCTATTTATCTTCAGTAAACCCTAATTTTTTTATCTCTAATCAAATACATACATGCATATCTATCTGCCCCAATTACATATAGTCCAATACATACATATATAGCCTAAAACTCACACATATGCACGCGTACGACCACCTACTGCTCTGGCGTGACTCACTCACCTGCACCACACGTACGACCACCTATCGCTCTTGTGTGTTTCACTCGCCTCCACGACCCACTGGCTGCTATACTGCATCCGTTAGCGTATACATCTACGCATCTATTGGGACTCGAATGTGCAAATATGGACCCTCAGTACATTCCACACTAGCCCAGGATCACGCTAGTGTATACCGTCTCAACACACATGAATATCACAATCATACACAGCGGAATAATATATAAATAAAGTCTTTATTGTAACACAAGCGGTTGAGTCAGCTTTATGGTTAACTTACAAAGTTACGCCTCGCAGGGCTAAGTCTTAATCAAATAAACTGCAGCGAAAATAAATAAACTCGTGGCGCCAACTAATACCACAGGCAACTGACTGGACTCGCTCCCTAGTTCGTCGGCTCCTCCTGGAACTCCTCCTCCAGTGCTGGCATTGATTTTTCCTCAACTGGTGTTTGTTTGGTGGCAAGGGTGAGTACTCAAAGCACTCAGCAAGTCATGCACAGAAATGCAATTCTAATAGCTACATGCATGGCTTATTCCAAATGACAGGCTGAGGTGATTCTTTTGCAATAAAGCACCATTCACGAGTAACAATGTAGATTGGAAAGCAGTAAAACATTGATAACAATAATAACTTTCACAAATAATTCTCAAGTAAAGCATTTACCATCCTTAATCAGGTTCATCATTTCCATACCATGATATCCACCATTCCAAGTTTCTTTTATGAAAATCTAACCCTTGACTGTAATCCCCAATCAATGTCCAATACCGTGGACTCGGCTACTCGAATAGATTGTACACTCTGCAGAGGTTGTACACTTTACCCACAAGATACAGTCAAACACCACCACGACGAGTGACCGTAACAAAGCCTTTACAATGATCCTTCTAGACCCAGTACTGCCCGCTAAGATTTCAACAATGAACGGACTGGTTACCACATTCAGGGCCCACCTCTTGCGCCATGTGAGTCCACCCGTACACCCGGGTCGCTCACCACCACGACAGTACCGAAATCTAGACATCACAAATTAATCAGCTAGGTTTATCCCATTCCAGACTAGTGGTTGTATGTTAAACTCAGTTCAAATTCTTGCAAAGTTAAGTCTTTAATGTGACCAAGGCAAGACTACCCAAAGAATTCACAAGTATCTAAATCAGCAAAAACCAAATACGACCTCCCATGTGCCACTCTTGGCCCACCATAAACAATCTTGCCACTTGCCTCAGTCTAAATCATTTTATCACCCAGTTGATTACCATGCACCACGTGCAATCAACAACATTACACGTCACATCTTTTATAAACATGTTCCATGTCTCATTAAGTCAAAGTTAACAGTTAATAGTCCAAAACAATGTCGTCGACACCTTGCAGGGCTAAGCATACTACATACGATCTATTTAACCCATGTTGGCAAATTATTAATGCCCAACTAATATTCCATAATCTAGGGTAACAAATGATTCATAGCATACAATTATTTAAGACAAGGTGGCATACAACAATTAGGTCGCATATCTAATTTCCAAAATTATTGAAATTATTTTAACTAAACTAGCATGCAATAATTTAAAATAACATCATTTCAAAAATAGAATCAATATGGTCAAAGCACAACTTGCCTTGAAAAAGGTCATGTTCCTGTTCCAAAAACAGAGAGCAACTCAAATCCAAAAATTAAATTAAATTCACCATTAAATATATCTCAATTTTAAAAAAATTTAGAAAATGGAATCACCTCAATCTGAGTTAAAACGTAAAAGTTATAGTAATTCAAAGTTTAAAAATACTAATAAAAGAAAATTCTGAATTAATTGAATTATTTTTTACTGGAAAATCGGTTTAATGATGACACTGTTGCGTCGACCAACAAGGTGACCAATCGGGGGAAACCACATCGGCTCGAGCGCATGGATTAGGTCTAAGGGTTGGTTCAGGTCTACGGTGGACTCGGTCCACAAGACCACTAGATACTGACACGTGGGCCTGGCGCAGGATGACGTCAAGCTTGGCATCATCGCATGGCGTGATGTGCTAATCTGCCACGCAAGATGGGCTAAATTGCCAGGTGGGACGTGCTAAACTGCCAGGTGAGACGTGCTAAACTGCCAGGCAGGACGTGCTACACGAATTGATCCAGCCGTCCAAATCGAATCGAACGATCACGATCTAACCAAGATCGCAGCGATCCGAACTCGATGCTAAATCCTATCCGTTCAATCTAAATCTAACGGTCCAAACTTGATCAAGTCTACGACTATGTGCTAACGTGACGTGCTATCGCGACATGGCCCAATCTACACCATTCATTCTAGATCCAATGGCCTAGATCTAATCTAATGACATCAACGAAAGGACTACGTGGGCACACCTGGGCCATTTGATG
Organism: Rhipidocladum racemiflorum; assembly: GCA_036346355.1. NCBI lineage: Eukaryota > Viridiplantae > Streptophyta > Magnoliopsida > Poales > Poaceae > Rhipidocladum > Rhipidocladum racemiflorum. The sequence goes on along the minus strand of CM070577.1, from coordinate 41,218,922 downwards.
GAGATCTGACAGTTCATGGAGTTCGTGAGGATCGGTGGTGGCATGGCGAAGCTGGCTGACCGAATCTGGGAACGACGATCACCACACCGGCGTTTCTGTGTGAATCCGACGAAGTGGAGTCTCCCTCCCGAAGTGTCTCATCGCGGCAAATTCGGTTCTAGGTCTCGCACGGCAGGGGTCGGCGTGACGGCGGCAAAAAACTGTAGAAACCCGCAATGGCTTCTCTTCCCACTGCGGTGAACAATCGCGAGAAGACGACGGGGGCTTGGACGGCGTGAAGCGGAGCAATCGATGCGCACGGAAAAGGAGAAGATGGCGTGGGTGTCAGGGCATTAAATAAGGCCTCAACGTCCGGGTTAGGCGCGGAAAACGCGGTGGCTACGCGGGGCGGCGGCGGAGTCCAGTGGTGATACGGAGAGGCTACGTGGCATGATCCAGCACGTCCATCCAGACTGGATCCAACAGCTCCGAGCACGCGCACACGCGGAGGATCCTCTACCGTTGATCCGGAATCCAACGGCCGAATCCTAGGGTTAGGGTTTTAGTGCGGCACGGTTAATGGGTTGTGGCTTAACGGGTCGGATCCAACGGGTTTTCCCGATTTTCTTTTCATTTTTATTATTAAAAATAATTCCAGCAATTCAAATAAATCAAGAAAAATAGCAAAAAGATCAGAAAAATTCTAGAAAATATTTTGAGACATTTTGGACTCAAATAAAATATTTCCAATAATATTTTTTTTGGAATTTTCAAATATTTAAATAATTCAAGAAAGGACTTAATTCAAATTAAATCCAAATGAATTCTAGAAAATTCCAAAAATTCAAGTAACTCAATAAATTCAATAAAAGCAAAATTTGGGATGTTACAACATCCCGTCTCGTTGTACATGTGTCTCTCGTGTGTTGCGCCTCCTGCACCTATGACATCGCGTGGCACCTCCACATCTGCAACCTCGTGTGCTGCACCGACACCTGTGACCCTCGTGTGGTGCTCCTGGGGCTGTGCGCCACCTGCGCGAATTCTCCTCGATCTGCAGTGTACGTCAATCTGCGTCCACCTGCGCTACAATGTGCATCTTGCATGCCTGTGATGCACCTCCTGTTGTTTGAGCTGCAACACCTGTTGCAAATAAAAACAAACTTACCTTGATCTTCCATAAATAAATATTGTAATCTGTCACAAATATTATTTTCCAATTAATCATCACACACCTCACAAATATTTTGCAACTAGAATTAACATAGGTCTTTGTTCTGGTAAACTGTCCGTGTATATCATGAGATCAGTTTTAGTATTATTTTATTTTTAAAGCGAGTTATTTGTTGGACAATCTCGCTATCGAATAGTCCGGGGTTGCCAAACAGATCTAAAGTGGAGAAGAGAGAGGGAGGGAGAGACACAGAGTATGAGGAGGAATTAACTGCTTTATTTCTGATTGCTTGTGTCCAATGGGGGGGCCTGCCACCTATTTATAACCTACAGCTAGGGTTTCGGTAAGAGTCCACATGGGCCTTCGTGGGCCTGGTTTCCCAACACTCCCCCTTGGACCCTTTACCGCGAGATGCATATGCCTAATCAAAACTCCAGAAAAACCTAGTGGGAAAAATACTTAGAAAAAGAGTACATAGCATACGCTTGCTGTGTTGCACGAATTGCCTCATCAAAACCTTATGTAAGAAAACTTCTGTGAAAAACTTACTAAGGAAAAAGAGTACAATTCACCCAAATTTCAATGTTAATCTTCGAGATTCACGTTGGGTACTCAAACTTCATGTTCGAGATTTATGTAGGAGTATGTGAAAAATCTCCCCCTGAAATTTGCACTTCTCTAAGTCTCATCGTCCCGATTCCTCTAACACACCTTTCAAAAGAAGATGCTGGAAGTGACTTAGTGAATAAATATGTGAGATTTTCACATGACTTAATATGCAGTATCTTGATCTCGTTCATCTTATGCATTTCATGAGCATAAAAGAACTTGGGGTTGATATGCTTCGTGAGGTTGCTTTTCACATATCCCATTTGCACTTGAGCAACACAAGCTGCATTATCTTCATAGATGATAGTGGGAGTTTGTTCTATGTTCAAGCCACGTGATTTCTGGATGTAGTGAACCATTCTTCGAAGCCATGCACATTCTCAGGAGGCTTCATACAAGGCAATGATTTCCGAGTGGTTTGTCGACGTCGAGACAAGAGTCTGATTAGACGATTTTCAAGAAATTGTTGTTTCACCACAAAGGAAAACATACCCAGTTTGTTACTTGCCAGTATGTGGGCCTGATAGATACCCAGCATCGGCATAGCCAACCAAATTCAATTCATTATTTCTTATGTAAAACAAGCCTAGGTTTCTGCTTCCTTGGAGGTAACGGAAGATGTCCTTGACCCATTTCCAATGCCTTTGGTGGGTTCTGCACTGTACCGAGCTAGCAAATTCACGGCGAACGCAATATCCAGCCCATTGCTATTCGCAAGGTACATGAGTGCTCCAACTTCACTCAAATATGGGAATTTCGCTCCCAGGACTTCCTCCCTCTCTTCTCTAGGCCTGTATGGATCTAGGTCTGCTTGTAGTAACCTCCCTACCATTGGAGTCTTTGCAGGTTATGCCTTTTCAAAACTAAATCTCTCTAACACTTTCTGCGTATAGGATGATTGGTGTACCAAGATTCATCCTTAGACAAAGTTCAAGCTGCAAGCCTAAACAGAACTTGGTTTTACCCAAGTCCTTCATTTCAAACTCAAACTTCAAGTATGAGTAAGCTTCTTCTATCTCTTCATCCGTTCCAATGATGTTCAAGTCATCTACATAGATAGAGATTATACAAAAATCCATTCAGGGATCGTTGTATAAATACACATGGACAGTCTTCGTTGTTTGTGTAGCCTTTCTTTCAGAGAAAGTCACTCAAGTGATTGTACCACATTCTTCCTGACTACTTTAGCCTATATAGTGATTTCTCCAATTTCACAATGTACAAATTTCTATTTGCTATGTCTTGGTTTGGGATAGGAATGCCTTTCAGTACCTTCATGTATATCTCCGAATCCAAGTTTCCATACAAATATGAAGTAACAACATCCATTAGCTTCATTCTTAACTTCAAGTTGACTGCCATTGAGATCAAATATCTAAAGGTAATTCCTCACATGACCAAAGAATAGGTTTCTTCATAATCAACCCCAGGATGTTGAGTGAAACATTGAGCGACAAGGCTTGCCATGTACCTTACAACTTCATTGTTTTCATTCCTCTTTCGAACAAAAACCCATTTGTGACCTACGGGGTTTATATGGGGAGGCGTGCGGCACACAGGTCCAAACACCTCTCTTTTTTTCAAAGAGACTAACTCTGTAGTGATTGCCTTCTTACATTCTTCCCAATCGAGCCTTTTCTTGCACTCTGCGAGAGATGCAAGCTTGGAATCATGATCAACGATCGTGGCAATCTTCTTTGCAAAATATGCATCGATATTGGTTGTTACTTTATTCATAGATTCTCCTGTTGTTACAAAATTTATGTCCATTTCGTCGTGGGGTGCTTCATGCACTTCTACTTGCTCTTCTCTTCTATTTCCCATCGTAGGAGCAAGTTCCTTCAGTTTTTCATCGCCCATGTGTGCGCACACATTCTTTCCGACGGCTTCTTTCAATGGAAGATTAAGATCTGGAATATCTTTTCCACAGGCTTTTTTTCAGTGCTAGTCTCAACTAGCTCCCGTTCTTGTTTTGGGGCATTTTCATGATTGGCTGTAGTAAGTCCACTTGCCCAATTTTCTCCAAACGTCTCCGAGTACCTTGGGTTTGAGAAGCCAGATTTCCTGTTCTTTTTCTTTGAGGCCTCTGAACAGGATGAGGGATACCTTCTACTTTCTTTAGTATTTCAACCCTCTCTGGTGCATTTCTTGCAGGTACATGCGACTTAACCACGCTCTTCAGATCACAAAAATGATCAGGCAGTTCATTTGCTAATTTCTACAAATCAATTATCTTCTAAACTTCTTGATTTGCTTCATTAGTGCGAGGGTCATGTGCGGGGATCCCAGCAGAATGCCATATAATTTCTCAGCATTTTTCATCCAATGGTTGATTTCCTCCCTCTAATGACGGGAAACGGTCCTCATCAAATATGCAATCAACGAATCAGGCTGTATGCAAGTCTCCAGTCATGGGTTTCAAATACCTGATTATGGATGCACTTTCTAACCAACGTATATCCCAGACTTGCGGAGTGGGCCCATTGCAGCCCGCTGTGGGAGTGGTATAGGCACATATACCATACAACCAAAATTTCTAAGATGAAAAATCTTCGGGATGACCCCTTGCACTAATTGCATAGGTGAATGGATGTTGTAGGCTGATGGTCTAAAATTGATGAGTGCTGATGCGTGCAGGACTGCTTGTCCCCAATAAGTGTTGGGCAAGTTACAACTCTGCAAGAGCGGTCGTGCTATGAATTTAACCCTCTTTATTAGTGCTTCAGCTAGTCCATTTTGCGTATGGATGTGCGGTACAGAGTGCTCAAATGTTATTCCAATTGCTGTGTAAAAATCATCAAATACCTTGGAAGTAAATTCGCCAGCATTGTTCATTCGAATGGACTGCACGCAATGACCAGGAAATGTATTTTCAATTCTGATGATCTGCGAGATCAGCTTTGCAAATGCTTGATTCCTTATTGATAGCAAACATACATGTGACCATTTCGAGGAAACATCAATGAGCATCATAAAGTACCGAAACGGCCCCAATAATGGTTGAATTGGGCCGCAAATAACACCCTGGATGCGTTTTAGGAATGCAGAGATTTCATGTTGCACTTTTATAACAGAGGGTCAAGTTATTAATTTTCTGGTGGCACATGCTTGGCACACAAAATCTTCATGATTCGGGAAATGTTTAACATCAATATTATTACCTTATGAGTTGTTAACTATATTTCTCCTCATTCTAAGACCAGACTGGCCTAATCTACAATGCCACAAAGAAAATAGTTTAGAACTTCTAAATACAGTCTTCAAAGAAGTATACACTTCAGGTGCATGAATTTTCGTGTAGTACAACTCAGATTCATATGAGGGACATTTTTCTAATACCATTTTGCCACATACCGTGTGCTTCACAATGCACAAGTGTTCTTTGCCGTTTTATTCATTGGTTTCTACGTGAAACCCATTAGCGTGGATGTCTTTAAAACTTAAGAGAGTGCGTGTTGATTCAGGGTACAAGAGGGCTTCTTTGATTACCAAAGTTGTACCCATTGGTAATATTATAGTGGCTATTTCGGAGCTATTATATATGAATCGCATCATGCGGTCGTCGTAATCCTTCCAGCGTTCTTCGTGATCGACTAGAAGTATTTCAACTCTCTTAAGATGGTATTCATTGTGCCACTATCAACAATGCATATTTCCTCCATTTGGGCGCTACACGATTTCTAGATAAAGGAAATATAATTCTAATCAGACAGTGGCAACATAATTCAAACATTGCTTGCAAATATAGAATACTGAAACAAAGAATAAATTGCAATTCCATTCATGAGAAAAATGTATACTCTTCTAGAGCTTACAATTCATTATTCAAAATTAACTAATCAACCACATTCTAAAGAAAAAAATGCTAATAATGTTATTTATGTATTAAACAGAATGTGTAAAGTATGCATTCACTTTTGCCTCTATGTCATCAACAGAGGTGTTTTCTTCTTTTGCCAGGAGTTTGGCTGCTTCATCAATGTCTAGGCTAGGATGCGAGGATGACGCAAGTGGGGTGTCTACATCCACGACATCATCATCGCCTACCTTGGCGAAGTGCGCTTCTACTGGTGCATTTTCTTTGGCCTTCTTCTTGGCCTGATATGCATTGACCACTTCCTTGGATTCCCAGCATATTTTTGACCAATGTCCCCAAGTGCCACACTTGAAGCATGTTTGGTTCTGCTGTCCATACAACTTGGCGTGTGGCTTTTCCTTGTCATCCTTTTTCTTTTAGGTTTTGGACTTTCCTTTGGCCTAATATCTCTCTTTTCCACCCTTCTTGTCCCTCTTCCTGTGAGCGGGCTTTTTCACCTTATAGCTATTGGCATTAACTTCTGGTCCAATGCATCTTCCAGAAATTTTTGCGAAGAACATCATCTTGTGACTCTGCAACTTGCATAACATCTTCACATCGGATGCCTAAGTGAGGTAGTTCTGACTATGCTGGGCCATCTCTTCAAACTCACGGTTTACAATGCCAGACATCTGCATGTTTACAAAATTCCGTCATTAGATTACTGCGTGTAATCTAATAAAATTAGTTGCATAATTCATAAAATGCAGAAAATAAATTCTCATGAATTTTCAGTAATCTAAAAAAGCAATAATTGCAAAAATACGTGCAAATATTCATAAATGCAGAAAAGAAGGCTTAGGAAAATTAAAACCAGAGCCGTATGATTTTATGAAATTTTCTGGCAATTTTCAGGATTTTCATCAATTGTTAATCAATTTTCTGAATTCTTAAACAATCTCAGTAAAAGAAAGCAATAAAAAATAGAATAAATAATGGGGGGCAAAGGGGTAGTTTCCACTCCCCCCCCCCCGGGCCTCAACTGTCTATAAGCCGGATTGGATTCGGTCCGGTCGGTCCCGATCGTGGAGAGCACCCAAGCATGGGGTGAGAAGCGGCCGTAGGGGCCGCCAGTGGCGAGCGAACGCGGCTTCGTGGTCGGGCCGGCCGGGCGCGCCAAGGCAGACGTGCTGCCGTGGGGCTTTGTGCCCGAGGCACCAGTGGTGGGCCGTAGGCCACATGGAGCGGCGACCTACGCGCTTCATGCGGTGCTGGTCCGGCGTTTGCCGCACCGGGGATCGGGAGGAGCAATGGCCGGTGGTGGGGCTTCCGCCCATTACGGGTGGCAGTGGGGCTTCAGAGGCTTCGCTGCAGGCGTGGAGGCCAATGGTCGGCGCTGGCGCGCCAGATGAGCGAGGCCGAAGTCGGCGCAGCCGCGGCGCGCGTTTCGCACGCTTCAAGCCGAGGCGGCGCCGTCAGGCGGGCAACGGCGCATCGCGCGCGGTCTTCGTGCCGCATGGATGTCGAGGCGGTGTGATGGGTCGGCCAGCAAGCTGGCGACTTTGCCTTGGCACTTCATGGCCGGCGACGGTGGCTTCGCCGTTCGGACGTTGCTTATACTTGTAGCAATTTGTTGTATAATGCCTTTATGCCTTGATCTGTAAACCGTTGTGTACTGTAGTTTCATGCCATGTACTGCAAAAACTACAAAACGTAGCTTCGTGCCACGATCTACGAAAAACGCTGTGAATTGTAGTTTGATGCCACGAAGATTAGATGCATGCATATATACAAGCGAACGATTAGATTCAATCTCCCGGTTCTCACCTTTCTCACCTTTCAATATGTCTTTGCAATAGAGACTCGTGCTGATAACGTGTTGGACAACCTCGCTATCGAATAGTGTCCGAGGTTGCCAAATAGATCTAAAGTGGAGAAGAGAGAGAGAGAGAGAAAGGGAGAGACACAGAGTATGAGGAGGAATTGACTGCTTTATTTCTGATTGCTTGTGTACAATGGGGGCCCCTGCCTCCTATTTATAACCTAAAGATAGGGTTTCGTAAGAGTCCACATTTTTTAGATAATAGAAGAATTTTATTGTAACATCCTCATTTTCGCTTTCTGGAGAAAAACCTAATTTAAATAAATTAAATTCAAAGTTTGGAGTTTCATTGGTGTTTATATTAATCTGGCATCCATTCCCCTCCAAAATCGGGATTCAATTTCTCCTGGATTTAAAATCGGATTTTCGCTCCCCTGCATTCTAAATTTCACCCGAATCCAAAAATGCTCCAGAAATCCCCAAACCACTTCTAAATTGTTCCAAATATTCCAAAATGATTTTAGGAATCATTCCCCGGATTTTTGGACCTCCGTTCCTATTTTATCTCGCGCGGCTTTTGTTTATTACCTGCGATCCGCGCCCGAATATTCAATTCCACGAAAATCCTCCAAATTCAGTGGAACCAATTTTATTGGGTCCCAAATATTCTAAAATGGCTTAGGAATTTTTCCGGAATTTTTAGACCATTTTTTCCAATTTTTCTCTAGGGCGAATCGTTTACGTAAAGGAGGACCAATAGGAGTGCGCCACGTGGCAAGGGAATAGTAGAGCTTCTTCAACCTCCAGCCAACTCCAAGAACAGAGAGCTCCAAGTTTGCTTCCAATGGCTAGGGTTGCGTTCAAGTGCTCATAACTCACTCAATTCAACTCCAAAACGCGAATCTGGCCTGGCTATGCTGATCCGCGACCATTTATCTTCTTGCCATTCCCACCTTGATTAGCCACTAATCTCGCCGAAACGGACGATAATGAAAAACCGAAAATCGCTCAAATGCCATTATCTCGGCCAAGCCGCCCAAACGCCGCACCACCACCTCCATTCACTCCGATAAGAGTCCCCTTTCCGGAGTGTGCTCCTCTTCCTCTACTCCACGATGTGCCCGTGAGATCAAGAAACCGCCGTGTCACACTTTTTCGGTGTTCTTCGAGTTCGTGCTCATAGATCCTTCTCCGGTGAGCCATTCTTCATGCCACTTGGTTCCTTGTGACCGTGGATGAGTCTAGATTCTAACCCAATCATCAATTTTAGGTTGCATCAAGAGTTGGTGACGAATTTTGAGTTTTTCTCATTCGGCCGAATTCGCTCATTGCCGATTTCATCGCCTCCCATGAGGTTTGGTTCAATTCCTTTCTCCTAGATGTCCCTAAGGATGTGGTCTAGAGATTCTAGGTTTTGTTTGATCAATTCTATGCAAAATTGGTAGAAAAATCAAGTTTTAGAAGGTGGAGTTTTTTGTTCCTATGTTGCTCTCGTTATTTTTGGCTATGAGCCTGTTTCAGGCGTGGCGCTGCCATTGCCACGGCCAAGGCTTGCAAGGCGCCTGGCCACACTGGGCCATTGGCGCTGGCCGGCCGCTTCATCGCCATTGCCGCCGACGGCGAGCCGCCGCCGCCTCGGGCGAGCCCTCCTCCACTCCTCCTTCCTAAGCTTCCTCTCCATTCATGGTGGCCATGAAGCCCAAGGTTGAAGATAACCTTTTCCTCAATGACATGTGGGCCCAAGTGCTATACTCACAATCCTACCAATAAAGTCAAAGTCAGCTATTGACCAGTCAAAACGCTGGAATATTCCGAATATTCCCTGCTTTTCCAATTTTTCGAATTTCAAACTTCTAAGCTCATAACTTCTCCGTCCGACCTCGCTGCACTCCATTCAAATTTTTAAATTCATCTAAAATCAAGCTCTACCAGACATTTTTATTTTTATAATTTTTGGTTTTTATTTATTTTCCGTTATTTATTTATTTGCCTCGCTTTTATGCGGTAGTCGACGATTCACACACCGACATACCGCCGGAAGTTTTCGAGTTCGACACTCCGCCACTGCAAGGCAAGTCTCCTTGACGCATTTTGAGCCTATGTTTGTGAAATGATTTAAAATTGTTTATAAAATTGCATGGCTATGTTTAATGAAATATGTCAAATATAAGTGCAAGTTACTCCGAAATTGTTGATTCCTCCTTGATATTGTTAATCATATCCATTGTAACCCTAAGACATTGTTTATACCATGCTTATGCTTATATGGTATCCCTTGCTATGTAGTCCGGTAGAATTGCTTAGGACCTGTTTCGATGAAAACAACCCATGGGTGGGATTATTAAAAAAGAATGGTTTAAAATATGATTTGAAAGTTATTATTATGATTTTAGTACCGTTTTCTAAAATAAAAAAAAGGAAAATGTTTTGGACTTGGGCGGATGGGATTGTCGGGTGGGTGCGGATGGAGCACGTTTTGTCTTGTGCAAGTACCGCCCCAAGTCATATAAGGACCGACGCTTATGACTGTCCATTCTAAGCATAACCGCATTTACCACAAGTCTATAATGGTAACGACCTGGCCAACTAATTTGTAGAAGCCTAGCTTAGACTCACCACTCTGAATGTGAATGCTTGACGGAGGCAATGTTGTTTTTCTCACACTGCGCAAGAGGGGGCTTCAGATCGGCGATGGAACCCTAACAAATGTGAAACCTCAAATGCCGGGTGGGTCTAGTTAGGTAGATACATTGTAACGGCCTTGTCACGATCTCTCTGTCGGCACACCAAAGGAAGTGTGTTAATCCGGAGTAATTAAGAGTTGATCGTGTCTTCTGGGTAAAGTTGTACACCTCTGCAGAGTTAAAACTATTCGAATAGCCATGCCTACGGTCAAGGGCAAAGCGAAGAATGCTTTCATATTGGTAGACTTTGATTTTGTTTTTAAAACTGAAAAGTGTTTTGTTTTGAGGTTCGGGAGTGGTTAGAATTCTCGGATGTTAATTGGCGGATAGAGCCAACCAGGTGGACAGAACCTGTTTTACAATTGACGGATGGAGTCACAGGATTAACCTTGATTTTTTTTAATTGTTGGCGGATAGAGCCTTTATACTAGTGATGGTGGATAGAACCTCACTACAATATTAAATAATTCAATTATTAAAAAGAATTTTAAAAGATGCTTTGTGAAATTATTTACTTAAGTATGGTTTAATAAAATGTTGCTTTATGCAAATAAACCCTACTAAGCTTCCTTTGGAAAGCCCCACATGATCATACTTTCCCCGACTTGCTGAGTACCTTCGTACTCACGTGCTACATCAACATTGTCATCATCAGAGAAGTTTCAAGACGCTGCCGAGGAGGGCGAGTTCTTCCAGGAGGAGTACGAGGAGGATTGCCAGGAGAACTAGTTGCGTCGCTAGTCGTCGCCTGCGGGCGCTCGTATGTCATTGCTTTTGTTTTCTTTTCCGCCGTTGTGTCCTGGCCGTTGGACCGAGTATTGTAATAAGTGGCCATGTGGTCCATACTTGAATATTTATATCACAACTTTCGTTATGTTCGCAATGAAGTATCACTGCGTGATCGTGGTGTACTAGCTACTGATCTGGGACTAGTACGGAAATACACAGGAGATTTCGGATAGCCGATCCGGGGTCTCACATTTATTAATCTTCCGGCCTCTGCATCAAGAGATACACACAGCCAACCGGTATTACAAAGTTCACACCAAAAATTTTTCAAAAAGACACTATAAAAGACACATAGATTGTGTAAACAATAATGATAAGCAGAAAGTAATTTGAAACAGAAAACTCTCAACTCGCACACAACCTTGCATTAAACCTCCATCCATGTCCGACGAAAATTTCCTGAATCATGATCTGTATAGATTTGCATGCTACCAATAACAACTCGTGGGATTCCTGCCGTTGCAACAAGTACCAAGAACGTAACCAACCGATACATGAATAGATAACCTGCAATGGATTAGACACATGCTTTTTTTAGTAAAAACAATGTCATTGCGACATAGCCAAATGGTCCAACAAAGTACAGCAGTCCCAATTAGACATTGATTTTTCACTTCCTTTCTCATCCCCAATAGCCAAGATCCAAACATATGGGTTATACTGTGAGGAGGTGACAAATTAGAAGCTGCTTGTATAACATACCATGCAAAACGAGCAAACTGACAATCCAAAAAAAGATGTTGTATAGTTTCTTCATTGTTACAAAAACAACATTGTTTATTGCGAGTCCAATTTTTTTACTGAGTTTATCCTTTGTCAAAATTACCCCTTGACGTAAGTATCAAAGAAATATTTTGAATTTTAAAGGTATTTTAATCTGCCAGAGTTGTCTATTTAAAAAAGGAGTATTTTGATGCATTAAAGCTGCATACATCGATTGAACAGAAAATTGTCCATTCTGATGAAGATTCCATTGAAAAGTATCACTATCTAGAGACAAACTTATATCAACAATTCTTGTAATAAGCTCTTGGAAATCAAGTAAGCTAGGTCCCGTAATGGTTCTACGAAAAGAAATATTAAAAGATTCAGAACTCATTACTTCTGCCACCGTGATATGTTTTTTTCGTACAATGTTATAAAGTCGAGGATATTGTATACTAAGGGGGTTGTTTCCAAGCCAAGTATCTTGCCAAAAACGAATTTGAGATCCATTCTGAAGAATGAAAGACCCAATCGAAAAAAATAATGTTTGACCTTCATTAATCCGGTCCAAAAATGAGAATCCCCGGATCTCACTTCCACTTAAGGTAAGAGTTCATATGGGCCTTTATGGGCCTGGTTTCCAACATTATTGATTAAAACCGTGTGGTAATGCGCAGCAATCTCTTCTATTTTTTCTTTTGAGGAAAAAGGAGCTTATGTTGTGAATTCATTAGGGTTCGCGTCATTTGTTTGACTCATTTTTGGTGGCTCATGACAGGCCGTGTGATAAATTTAGTAGTTGGACACTTTTTTTTATGACTTGTTCGTGCCAAAAGAGATTGCTGCGAGATTGGGGTTGTCACCTTTGTCGAAAACAAGAAGATACTAAAATACCACGACCTGTCTGTCGCACCAAATGAATTTCTTCGGATGTAGGCTTTTCCTCTGTAGAGTCGCTTGGTGCTGAATCAACCTATCTGTTTCTATCAGAGTTCCAAGAAAAGAAAAGAAAAAGAAAAAAGTCGCTGCTCCAATCAAGTTTGCATATGACACAAATTAGATCTTTCTGTCTAGACCGCCCTCCATTTACATGAAGCCAATCTGTTTTTTAAGTAAATTTTGCAAGATCACGCTAACCTCAGCAAAAAAAGTAGCACAAAAGAAGTGTGGTTCTTTAAAATTTGTGCTTAAAAATATGATTTTATGATAATTTTGCCAACGACGGTTTGGTTTTGTGATATTTAGGCCCTGTTTGGTACGGTTCCAGATTCTAGTAGAAATAGAAACGGTTCTAGATTCTTGGTAGAAACGTTTCAGGTTGGATTCTATGAATCGGGTGGAAATAGGTTGAGACCGATTCAGTCACGGTGTGAAAAAAGAAGAAACGATCTAAAGAGAATCGTTCTGAGCTTTAGCCTATTTAGTTAGATTTTTTTTTCAAAATATAGTAAAAACGGTCAATTCCAAATTGTCAAACGGGCATTGCTCTCTTTTTTTTACGATGAATCTAGTAACACCATCTGCATACGGTCAATTAGGTACAGCCGCAGATGCTTGCGTCCATCCATGTCTAGCAGTGCAGCGTGGTCTCCGCGGTAAACCGTGACACGGAACTGGAAAGGAACCATACAAGAATCTAACAAATAACAGCGCACGCGAGCATGGCTTGGTTTCGTTTGTCCCTTCCTCATCTGCGTGACCACGAAGGCACGAACCGATCGGATTCGCAGCTGCCGCCGCTGCTCCTGGCGTCGTATTCGATCGTAGATTCCGGGCGGGAAAAGGGGGGGAACCCGAAGCTAGCGGATTGTGCGGATGGAAAGGAAAGACGGAGGAGACGAGACCACCGTGGCGGGCAGCGGCGCCCTGCTCCGTCGTCGTCGGATCCGAGGCCGCTGCCAAGTTAGCTTGCTTTGTGTGCTTGTCTGTGTTTTGTTTGGGCCCAGAGGAGTCGACGTCGTCTCGCGTGCTTGATGGATGAGATGGATGTGTCCAAGCATCCGTCTTTTCTCGCCACTTCAGGCTTTCGGTGAATTAACTAGTACACATATGTTAATACAGTATCATATATATATATATATACATATACATATACATATATATATACATATACATATACATATACATATACATATACATATACATATACATATATATATATATATATATATATATACATATACATATACATATATATATATATATATATACACACACATACATATATATACTCCGGTTCAATACAAACAGCATGTATGTTCCCTTCTATCAAGTGTTTAATTGTGCATGTAGTCAAAATAAAAAATAATTTAATTAAATCATTTGGTTGAAAGGGAGAGGTATGGGAGTACATACTCTCAGGAGTACGAAACAGGCTTCATTTATATATATATACACACACACAAACAAACTTCTTAACGCGCGTGGGATGCCGAGCAACCTGGCCATCACATCATTTTTTGCGAAAGAGCCCTCCAAAAAATCTAAAATTACATATAGGTCCTTCCATCGGTTTTTTTGCAAAAAAAATGACCCGTAGTTCCGCGTATTCGCAAGCGGGTCCTCTACCTTTTTCTCCAAAAACAACCCTATAATTATGGAAATTCACAGACAGCTCCTAGACAGCCCATTTTTTTTAGACAATTTCTAGAGAAAAACAAAATTACGTTGAGGTTCCACCAGTTTTTTTTAAAAAAAAAAATGCCCGTGGTTCCATATATTCATAAATGGATTCTCCGTTTTTTTTTTTTTTTTGCAAAGAAGACCCGTGGTTACGCAAATTCGCTGATGGCTCCTACCCAGCATAAAAAGAACCATGGACCAAAGTTCGCACAACGCAGCATTGCGCGCGACTCTACCTAGGATAACATACAACAATACGTTATACACATGCTACTTTCATAGGCTCCATTGTCTCAATTCTTGTAGGCTCTCCTCTCCGAATTGTTCACTTATGTGAAGGATACGAGTAGGCTACGCTAGCACAAATTAAAAATTCTACCGCGTAAATCAGAAAACCAAACGAGTAAGTGATCATGGATCATTACCACTAGACATGTAGTACAACGAAAGGAGAGTTGATGCAACTCGATTCAACGTAGCACACATCATGTTACGGTGGTCAATCTTCCTTGTACGGTGGTCAATCTGTTGGAAATATGCCCTAGAAGCAATCGTAGAGATAATTATATTTCCTAATGTTCATGATTTATCATCTTGTTCCTTGAATAATCTCATCATTATTGATTTAGCAAGTACGTGACTTGTTAGTGAAACTTTATAATGACCGCATGATGATTATTTTAAGGTAATCCCTAGTCGATAGTCATATGAGGACACATATATAAAGACTAGCATATGTATTGGTTGATGACTATGTTTCATGGGTCATAGAAATGGAGATATCAAACTAATAATATGGACTCATGTTAGAGAACATGGAGTTCGATCGACCCACCCTGAGACACTGCGAGAACGTTGTATTCTTCTTGTCATTAGTTGGTCTCAGAACAATGTGTATGCTATATCCTTGACCTGATATTGTCACATGTTCTTGAGATGTGTAATGACTTACTTAGGGGTTGCCAAACGCTATTTCGTAACTGGGTAGTTAGAAAGGTAGTTTTCGGGTTTGTCATGAAGCATGCTGCAAGGTGTGGTCAATCAAGATGGGATTTGCACCTCCATACAACAGGAGAGATATCTCTAGGCCTCTCGAATGATCGGATTCCGAAAATGCATGGCCATGCTACTTGCGGTTAAGAGTTAACCGTGGTTTGAGATTCCGAGTCATAGATCGAGAAAGAGTGGTCGAGCTAACCAAATGAGGATGGCACGTTCTACTAGGAGCGCCACTACCAATTATTGGCCGAGTAGGAGTACTCGGGCCATATCCAAGTACACGTGAACCTATGGGGTCTCACGCTTAAGGGGATGGAACCGAATTCTGATGGTGATCAGAGTTGAAACAGAATTCGAATGGTGATCCAAGTTCGTGTGAGATTTAGAGTTCGTAATGGGCCTCTAATGTAGAGTCCATTACGGGACATCTATATAAAGATAGAGGTAGTAGCAGATAAAAAGGGGGTGAGGAAAATTATGTTAGACACATCAAGAATTTTGAACTCCTGAAACCCTAGCCACTGCTCTCCTTTCTTGTCTGATCCGCATGGCCAGAACTAGTATTCCGATGTATGGTGTTCCTCCCTATACATGTGGATACCTTAGAGGCGTTGCTACAAGATGGTAGTGTGTTGTCACATCGATCGGAAACATGTGGCATTGTGTTGTCACCCTGGATGCATAGTAAGTAGCAACATGCTTTCACATCGGTGTGAACACGATGTGTACTATCAAATGTTGTTGTGCATAATGCGGTTTTGAATAGTTCATTGTTTAAGAGACTTTGTAAAGAGTATTTCATATCATTTTGTATCAGAAATGAACGAAAGCATGAAGAATGAACAATAAGTAGAACGATATCATATACAGAACATTGTTAAAGAGTCCCGTTACATAACACATACATATAATCTCGTTACATAACATGACATATGTAATTGGTTGGAAAATATAAAAGCATAGAAACAAGATGCGTACAACTTGAGAACACAAATAGTTTACCAATCCACATCCGACAACCTCAAGCCTGATCCAATTGCCACTTCCTCGCATGGTGAAGGTGGTCCTATGATAACGTGAACTAGTCTGGTGAGTGTTTGGTGCTGCACAAATCGTACTGGCTATCTTACGTGATAGGAGGGGACTCCGCAAGGTGGCTGGCCCCATTTGATATTTGCTGAACATGTGCATTACAATTTGCCATTAGTGATGTAGAAATATACGTTGTAATAAGGAACTAAAATTACCTAAAGCACGTAGCAATGCAGGTTGCGAAGTAATAGAATGGTGAGCCCAATGACCAAACTCCTCCTTTGAAACATGCGCACACATAATATTAGTCCAGTTCGACATGATGAAGTACTTTCACTGGACAATACATATCTGTTGTGCTTGTTGGCCAGACGATGAGCCTACATCATATTTATGCATGGTGTACCCAATGTGTGTGATTGAAGCCAGATGTCGCATTGTCGCTGCTATGGCAACTATGCCAGTGCGAACATGCCCCCAAGCCAAACTTGGCGCTAGTAACTCCTCATCGGGAATATCTGTATTGTAGTCTACGATGTTGTCAGAACTGTACCTATTGACGGTGGAGTAATTAAGTGCTTGTGGTAGTAGGTACATCGCTCGTGGGTGTTAGCCCTCAACTCCTAAACGGAGTCGGCAATCCACTACAAAGATGTGGCATTAACCCTTTGCCTAGATGCTAGATGCACAAGAGTGCACAACATTGCAACCATGGTTAGATAATAGTGGTAGGACATAGACTTGGGATTTATAAGTCTCTATGGGGTATTTGGTTAAAGGATTGGTGCATGGATCATCTGATTTAACTCTGAATTTAACTCATTTGTTTGTTTGAATAATAGAATAGGTTGGTCTATCACTATATCATTCCTCGTAAGCATATGTCACTACAGGAATTGCAGTGAAAGTTGACCCACGTCTATCTTTCTAGATGGCTGATGGTGACCGTCGAGATAGATAACGTCTATCAACAACTCTCATTCGGTCGTCGAATACCTAAACTTTTCTCGATGGTTCCGTTAACAACCATCGATAGAGTTGGAGCGACCATCCATGGGAGCATTGAAAGCCTCATGGCGTTCACCTATCTCGAGGGTCCACCATCAGCCATCGAGAGACATGAGCGGGAATGGGAAATTTTGCCCGCACCCGCTGGCGCGCAAGTGTCTCCCTTGACGGCCACTAAACGACTGTCGAGAGACGTCCTAGCTGGATGATGCCTTCATGGCTTGACTCGTCTGGCTGGTGGGCCAGGCCAATGTGTCGACGGCTATACCCCTGGCCGTTGAGAGAGACTGGATTTTGGTAAATTTTACTAAACTCCCATACATGCATACATGTGGCTATATGGATTGCATTTATGAAAGTAGGCATTGAAAGGTTTCTATAAATATTTCTTCTAGTTTGCGATGAATTTCTGTATTTTGTTCAAACTGGTGAGCACCAAATAGTAAATTAAATGTACTTTATGAAGATAGAAAATTGTTAAATTGTTTTGGATGTACCAAAAATGTTTGGATTTGTGAAAATTTAAAAAAGAAATGAAGTATCGAACATGCCACCTAGCAGAGCTTGATAATTTTATACGTTTATTGTGGCGGTGGGATGAAACCAATATAGTTGTACAAAATAATTCTCGAACATTTAGATACACTAAATCCCACAGTGAGTCGATTAAGGCAATTACACATAGACTCCTAGCTTGGAACGTCAAAAAAATTTCAAACTTTTTTCAAACATGCTAAGTCACATACAGAGCAATATAATCAAAGGTTATGGTCAATATCATGAATACATTATTTTATAAAATTCAAAATAGCCACGGGTGACCTGTTGAGAAACGTGGTATGCTACTCTAGCACAAATTAAAATTTCTACCGCAAAACCATAAAAGCTACTCGCAAAAAGGTGATCATAGATCAATTACCACTAGACGCGCAGTTGCGGAATCCTTCGCTCGTTGATGTAGTGGATTGTTCTCGGTGTGGATCATCCTCGCCGCGGATCGTCCTCGCCGCCGATCGTCTTCTTCACGCCGCAGTAGCAGCAGCGTCACCACAGCAGTCCACACGTCCGGGGATTCGTGCGTCGGCGTGCAAGCACCGTGTATCTCGTCAGGGGCAACGAGAGGTGAAGGCTAGGGTTCTGGACGAAAGAGATGTGTGATGCCCACCCTTCTCCTCTCCTTATATAGCCACGCGACGAAACCCTAAGCTAGGGCCCATTAGCGTGTTAAGCCCACGAGGTCTATTAATTACGGATCCAATCCGAATTAATGCGTCCTAGCCCGTTAAGTGTGTGACCCTGTAGGTTCATGCGCATTTGGACATAGATTCGTAAAAACCTTTTCTAATCCAATAGTTGGTAGCGACTCCTTGAAGAGCATGCCAACTCCCAAACGCATATGATCAAAGTACTAATGTAATAATCCCTTTGCCAAACTATATGAAGATCGAACTCAAGGCGAGAAGCATGTCATCCTTTGACAGTTCAATCCATCTCTCGTATCTGTGATATATTAATAAGTTGTGATTGACTTCTCAATCACGGCATGGCCATTCACTTCCTTAATCATATCACATGAGTGGCCTAGACATATATCTCCATTACACTGGAGTGGCAAATTCCATCTTGACTATTCACTTCCCTCTGCATGTTTCATAGTAAACATGAAAGCTACCTTTATAACTATCCGGTTAGAAAATAGTGTTTGGTAACCTCAAGGTAAACTATTACATATGTAGGGAATGTGACAATCTCAGGTCTAAGAATTATACATCTACTATGTATAAGATACAGTGATGACACACAAAAATATAACATTCTCGCAGTGTCTCATTGTATGTCTATCTAACCCATGTTCTTCAATATATTTTTACAATGTATTGATGATATCTCCATATCCCATGATCTATGAAACATGATCATCGATTAGTACATGTGCTGATCTATTCATTATTGTCCACTATGATGATATCCGATTAGAGATACTTATAGAATTATATCAATAAGTAGAAAGTTTCATAAGGAAGTCACATACTTACTGATTAATATAATGATATACATTCATTGGACCAATAATCATATTATTATTCATAAACATAGTCATGTTACAATAATCTATATGACTGCCTCAAGGGCATAACATCACCAGACGACCAAGAAAGGAGGCCATCGAGTCAAACATCTATATCGACGACAACTGTAGGAATTGTCGAGACAGACTGACCTCTATCGACGGTAGTAAACATAAGCCGTCGAGAGAATTGTCTCTTGATGGCTAGGGAAAAATTAGCCCTTGAGAGACCTATATCGATAGCTACCTCCGAAACTGTCGAGACAGGCCAAGCCACCCTGTCAGGGTTGACTCAAGCACATGTCTTGACGGTAGTCAACGTAAGCCATCGAGATAGGCCCAACCATCGGTCAGGGCTGACCCAAGCATGTGTCTCGCTGGTAGTCAACGTAAGTCGTCGAGACAGGCCCAGCCACCCCGTAAGGGCTGACCCAAAGCATGTGTCTCGACGGCCCCCTAGGCCGTCGAGACATACCCATGGATGTGCTAGGGTTTCGGGCATGCCTGGTCGGACTCGATGGCTATTGGGTCGGTGAGCCGTCTAGAGAGAGGGGTGACCTAAGCACGTGTCTCGATGGCCTGCCTAAGCCATCAAGACATACCCAAGGATGTGCTAGGGTTTCGGGCTTGCCTGGTCAGACTCGACGGCTGTTGGGTCGGTAAGCCGTCAAGAGAGGGGTGACCCAAGCACATGTCTCAATGGCCCGCCTAGGCCATCGAGACATACCAATGGATGTGCCAGGGTTTTGGGCATGCCAGGTCAAACTCGACGACTGCTGGGTCGGTGAGCCGTAGAGACGGGTGACCAAAGCACATGTCTCGATGGCTCGGCTAGCGCCGTCGAGACATACACATGGATGTCCTAGGGTTTCGGGCCTGCCTAGTCGAACTCAACATCTACTGGGTCGGTGCACTGTCGAGAGAGGGGTGGCGATACAGTTACCAATACCTCTCTCAACGGCTTTAGTAAAGCCATCGAGAGAGAGTGCCAGTTTTGAATGCACAAGGGCTCGGGACTTTCGCAAACCGCCTAGGTCCCGAGTCAGTCGTCGCATCCCAGCGCCCGCATGCCCTGGGCCGAGGCTGCCACTGCCCCGGCCCCCGCTGCTACCACACGCCTCCTCTCAGCGCCGAGTTAAATTTCGCGCCACTCTTTTTTGAAATTGCGGAGATTAGTATCAACGGCCATTCATGTGGTCAAGACTAATTGTCGGGACCCCGAATTTGCAAATCCGGACCCTCTGTGTATTCAGCACTAGTCCAGGAACGCGCTAGTGCACACAGTCTTAACATCGGTAAATATCACAATCATACCACTCGATACTAATAAAGTACTTTATTTAAATAGTCAAACTGGTTACTCGACCTTACGGTCAAGTTACAAATGTATGCCTCGCAGGGCGAAACTTATTAAGAGAGAAATAGTAACAACGGAAAATCAAAGAAGGTAACATCGTGGCGCCATCCAGTATACCACAGGCAACTGACTGGGCTCGCTTCCCTAAGTAGACGGATCCTCTTGGAGCTCCTCCTCCAAAGCTGGTGTATTCTCCTCTTCAACTGGTGTTGTAGGGTGGCAAGGGTGAGTACTTGGTACTCAGCAAGTCATGCAATGCACGTGTGCTAATATACTATATGCATGGCTTGGTACAAAGGAATAGCTCAAGGTATATTTGCAGTAAACAGCATTTGACAAGTAATATAAGTAGATTCGAAAGCAGTAGAAACAAGTATAGCATAATTAACTTTCCAAGAGTTTAATAAACATCTTTCCCATCCTAATCCACATTTCCATCAACATCATTATTAATCCAACCCAACCTTTCAAAACCAAGTTATTTTCAGAAAATCTAACCCTTGACTGTAATTCCCGAGCGATGTCCAATACCGCGGACACGGCTATTCGAATAGATTCTATACTCTGCAGAGGTTATGCACTTTACCCACAAGATACAGTCAAACACCACAAAGGCGAAGTTCCGTAACAAAGTCTTTCTAAACTTCTAACAATACAAGTGGTCCTCCCTGCTATTGCGCACTAACCCTTCCCTTAGCTAAGGCGAAGTCTAGGCCAATCAACCGTTAGATGGGTACTGGCCTCACCCCAGACGCCTCCCCGCACAACTTACACAAAGGGTGTAGTTGACCTCCCGAGGTCCCACAGTAATGCGTTATTAGCAACTTAGTCAACTAGGTCCGTCCCATTACAGACATGTGGTTGCACGTTAGACCCAGTTCAAAGGCTTGCAAGGTTAAGTCCTTAGGGTGACCAGGGCAAGACTACCCGAAGAACCAAATCAACACTCCCAATGCCACAACTGCCCACTGATTACTCTTGCCACATGCCCCTGGCCGAAAACTATTTATCAAACCCAGTTGATTACCATGCACCACGTGCCATCAACATCACATGATACCTTTCCAAAACAGGTTCAATATATAATTAAGTAAATATTAACTTTTGATTGTACAAATTCATGTCATGAGCACGTAGTTGGTCTATGCATTTTACTACAACGGTCTAAACCCATGTTGGCAAGTTAATAATGTCCAACTAGTAAACCACAACTAGGGTGACAAGGGGTCATGGCACATACTTAAGTAATCAAGGTGTCATACAAAGAAATTGGTATTTATCTAATCCCCATATTTAATAAAGTATTTTCTAATTGAACTTAGCATGCAATAGGTTAAATCAAAATAAGTTTCAAAATAGGATCAACATGGTCAAAGCACAACTTGCCTTCAAAAAGTACTTGTTCTTGGTCTTGAGTTGGATCCTGAGTCAATACTTCTCCTTCGAATCCTTCCGGCACTTCAACGTCTACTCGTAAAGCGTGCAAATAGCAAATACACGAATAAACAATAGGCAAAAAGTGTCCAAACATCCAAATAAAATCCATAAACAGAGAGAACATAATTTTATGAATTTTTAGAAACTGGAATCGTCAAATTTGGAGTTAAAATGCAAAAGTTATGATTATTTAAAGTTTAAATAATCAATTAAATAATTTTACAGAGAAAAACTTTAGTCCAAAAAAATTAATTAAAATTCATATTTAGGTAGATCTCAATTTTATACAAATTTAGAAATTTGAATCACTCAAATCGGAGTTGAAACGCAAAAGTTATAAGCGTTTGAAGTTTGAAACAAAATCTGAAATCATTATTTCGAATTAATAAATCATTTTCTTTCGAAATTAATTATTGCGTCGGCATGGACACGTGGCAGCACCGATTGGTCTGGCCGACGCCACCGGTCCATGGACTCGGTCCACGCTCGGCTCGGGTCTACTGTGGACCCGGTCCACGGCTCACGTGAGGCCCGACATGTGGGACCACTCGGGTAGCGTCATCGCCGACGTCGGCGAGGCTCGGCCACGGTGCCGACAGTGGGACCACCGATGACGTCATGGGTGACGCCATGGTGCGGTCTGACTAAAGCCGCTGACACGCGGGCCCAGCGTGTCAGTGACCACACACGCGCGCGTGGGCGCGGCGGCTCGGCTTCCCGGACACGTGGCACGATCGTGTCCGTTGATTTGAAAATCAACGGCCGCGATTAGATCCAGGGTTAACACGTTGAAAACTACTCGATGATCGTGGGCCGTTCGATCTAGATCGGACGGTCCAGATCTAATCCTACATTAACACTACTACGGCACGTGGCGATCGTGGGCCGTTGGATCTTGATCCAACGGTCCAGATCTAATCGGGTTTGGAAACACGTGAACTCACCTCAACCGCACGATCAAGATCGGACGGCGCACAGAGCTCGCGAGGTCGATGGCGACGCGGCGGAGCAGGGCCACCGGAGATGAGAACGACGACGAGCCCGACGGCGCCGCTGGTCGCTCGGCGAGTGAGAGGTACCTACAGTGCGCCTTGGCTTGGGGTCTCTGAATCGGGCTCAACTGGCGGAAGACGGCGAACGGCGGCGGAATGAAGCGAGAATCAGCGGGGAGAGAGAGAACTCCGGCGAGCAATTGCGAGGTGACGGCGGCGATAAGGCTCGGAGTTGGGGAAGACGATGCGCACGGGTCGGCGATCCTCGCAACGATCCACGCTTTAAATACCGGCGGACGCCGAGATCCACTTTCGGCTTCGCGGCGGAGCGGTGACGGGCGCGAGTCTGCTCGAACACGGTGAGGTGACGTGGACGCACGATGGCCGCCCACGCGTGGCGTGATCGGCGGCCGAGATTGGCTCGGGTGAGACCGTGGATCGGCGCGGATTGATCTCGACTGTTGGATCTCGATCCAACGGTTCGGATCGATCCGAGTTAGCTCGGTTCGGCCGAGTCACCGCTCGGTCGGGTTCGGTCGGACTCGAACTCGAGTCCGACTCGGGCTCGATCGGATGAACAAGACAAACCCACTCGCATTTTCCAAATGATTTAATATTTAAAAATAATTCCCAGTAATTCATTTAATTCATTAAAAATAGCAAATGACTCAGAAAAATTCCAGAAAAATTCTGGAAAATACTTTGGATCATTTTGGACTCAAATAAAATATTTCCAACAAAATTTTATTTGCAAAGTTTAATTCTTTAATTATTTCAAAATGGAATAAATTCAAATAAATTCCAAATAAATTCCAGGAAATTCCAAAAATTCACCAAAGTGCCAAATCACACATGAAATTAAGAAAAACAAAATTTTGGGGTGTTACACTAATCTCTGTAGTTAAGTGCATGCCTAATTAGCAATTAGCTAAAAATTGTGTAAATTATGTAAATTTGATAGAAATTGTGACAAATTGCTATAATTCGATAGAAAATGTTAGAAATTGCGACTAATTGGTACGAATTGTTATAAATTTGGTAGAATTTAATAGAATTTGATAGAATTTGTAAGAATTCTTATAATTTGCTATAATTTTTAAGATTTTCATATAATTTGCTAGAATATGATAAAATTTGTTGGAATTTCATAAAATTTGCTATAATTTGGTAGAATTTGTAAGAATTTGCTAGAATTTGATATAATTTGAAAGAAATTGCTATAATTTTTAAGAATTTGATAGAAGTTAGTATAATTTGATAGAATTTGCTATAAATTGGTAGGATTGATTAGAAGCCTCCCCAAGCCTTATGTAACCTAATCTGTAAATGAATTGAAGAGGAATGGAAGAAGATAGGAGTTGGATGTACGATTGTTGGCGGTAGAATGGACAACACACCGATGAATGGTACGAGAAGACTTGTGAATTCATGGGTCATGCTTTCGAGGTGACCCCAACCCTAACATCGCGCATGTGACCTATCCATGCGCTCAATGCCTTAACTGTCGAAAGAGATCGTGGGATGAGATGGCCCCCAACCCTAACATTTGTGCAAGGTTGGGTTTAAGGCAGCGTATCATCGATGGGAATACCATGGCGAGGGGGTCCGGGATATATGTCCCTGGTTTCTTCAATCTAATGCAGCATCGGCTTGTTCATATGCCTACAGAAGCAAAACTTAGAGGACCCATGCAATATCGATGGATGTACCTCATAGAACGACATCTGAAGAGCGTCCGAGCAAGTGTGAAAAACAAGGCCCAGGTGGAAGGTTCCATAGCAGAGGCTTGCTATATCCAAGAGATCTCCAACTTCACAAAATAAATACCTGACCAGGGAAAACAATGTAAACATACAAATCCTGAGGTATAATATCGTTGGCCATACGGTCGATTCTGACCTAAAGTTGTTCCAAGTCATAGGCGCTACGGTCAGACGGAGTACGAGACGTGAGCTCACATGGCAGGAAAGGGTTAATACGTTGTTGTATATCTTCGACAACATGGAAGTAATGGAAGACATGCAGCGACAATTTGTACAAGCCGAATGGAGAGGTAGGGGCGAACCCAATGCAGCTCAGCTCCGCAAGCTAATGGAAGAAGGTGATGGACCTGGTCGTGATGACTTCTTAGCTTGGTTCTGGAAACACATAAGTGCCTTTGATCTTTTCTCTTGTGTTCAATGACTTCTTATCTTGGTTTGTTAACCCCTTTCCCTGCCTACCATGCAATGCACTCACCATGCCAGCGTTCATAATGATCTCTGGATTGTGTCGCGTGGCTACAAGCATTTTGTGACTGTGTATGGCTGCTATGATATCAATGGGTTCAACTTTAGGCCCGCACCTACTGAGCGTCTCAAGCCTAATCTGCGATTGGTAAACAACTGCATCATGTGCCGTGGGGTCGATGGGGTCAAATACTACAGCATCATCCAGGAGATAATCGAGCTAGTCTTTGATAGAAGCAAAGAGCTCTTGGTGGTTTTGTTCCGTTGTGATTGGTTTGACCCTACCAATGGCGTACGACATCGGGATGAACTTGGCTTAGTCTAGGTCAAACATAGCTCCAGACTTAAAGGGTTTGATCCATTCATTCTCGCTAACCAAGCCGAACAAGTCTATTACCACCGTATCCATGTACTGCAAAGAAATAGTTAGAGGCATGGTGGGTTGTGTACAAGGTTCGACGCCCAGGAAGATTGCCTGTACCAACGGCCGACGACTACGAGAGTGCATTCAAGGAAGCCGATAATGGACCGATGCAAGAAAAGCGATTGAAGGGGGAAATTGTGATCAACATTGGACTGGGCCTAGACAGACTAGACGCCATAGTGTAGGATGATGTCGAAGAGGAACGCGATGCTCAAGATGAAACCGATGACGTCGAACCGTTAACGGGCGATCTAGACGATGTTGGTTCAAATTACTTCTAGTGGATGGTACATATGCACTTAAATTATTTGTATATCTTCTTGATTTATTTAAATGTTACTAGATTTCCATTTATATATGTGCTTGATTTTTTTTAATTGCTACTAACTTTCCCTTTATGTGCAGGATGCCTCAATCTTGACGATAATTTGTCGGGACCCCCATGATGGACGAGGAGTTGGATGACCTAATGGAGGAGTACGAGGAGTCGCAGGGCTCTGGACAGGGCAGCACCCAGGCGCAGGAGTCTGGCTAGGGGACTGGGCAAGAGCGGGTGCCCATTGAGGGGTCTAGGACCGACCAGGCGAGTGGGTCACAGGCAGCTAGGAAGAAGAGGGGCCAGGACAAGGTCCCTAGTGCACCGACGTACCCTTCCTCGAGGATCCCCATTGTGATCGATGGGGATAGGTATGTTTAAAAGCCTTACTTCAATATCATATTTTTATATGTAAAATTATTAACACTCTTTCAATCTTTGTAGCAATATGTCAACGGTGGATGCCTCGTTTAAGAAGCAGCCGGGCTACATGCTGGGGGGTTTGGTCCGTAAGTTTTACCCTAACATGGTGACTGTGGGCGACATCACTAGGCCAGCGTATAGCTGGGAGGATTACAAGCTTGCCCCCCATGGGACCTCGACCGCTGCCGCCCATTGCCTGAGGGATTTCTGGGTAAGTCTATCTAATCGACTTTACCTTTTGATTTGTCATCATGTTGCTAATCTACTTCATTTGTTAAATTTCAACTCAGGTACCGTCCCCATACGGGGTTGATTGAGGCGGACTTCGAGCCAGTCCTGGACAAGAACGCGAAGCAAAAGGTCTAGGACCTGATGTATGGCGCTCGTATCGTGCGGTGGAGGAGTACTACAGGTAAGCAACTATCACTATAAATCTTCCAAATTGGTATTTACTTTTTGTATAGCTGTGAATTGCTTGTACATTTCAGAAGAGAGCACCAGGAGCGGATCAGCACATCCGAGGCCTGTAGGATGTACTTGCAGGCCGACAAGTACGCCCGGGTGCCGCCTGAGTGGGCCACACACCACCAGACGGCATGGAGGGCTCCAGGCGAGAGGTGAGCGAGTAAGGAGTTCCTGGACAAGTCTGCTAAGGCCAAGCAGAATCGATCCTTGAAGTGTTACTACAAGGCCGCAGGGAAGTAGTCCTTTCCACGACTCAAGAAAAAGATGGTAAGCTCTGTTTTCTTCTTTACTTTATTTTTTTTGGCTAACTTGTCTTTCCCCTATTGTAGGCGCTAAATACCAGGGTGGTGCCCACTGTGTTAGACATTTGGAAGAAGGCCCACACACCGAAGCCTAAGTAGCCTGGCACCCAGACCGTGATGGAGCCCCACGCGTAAGAGAAGATGGTAAGTGTTAACGAAAACTTTTACCCTTAGTAGATTAGTAGTTTTTCTTAGTTTAACAAGAAACAACACAGAATCGCTACCGGGAAGCATACACTCAGGAGCACAGCGCGGACAACTTCTGGGAGGATGCGCCCCTCGACCCAGTGGTGATCCACAAGCACCTGAGGGGCAAGGCGCACGGGAGGCTGGCGACAGGAGGGGACCACCTCAGGTAAGCTGATTACTATCTAACATGTCATTTGTTTGAAACCATTGATTTCAAAAATTGACCACGGTCCTTAATCTTAATTGTAGGTCGTAGGATTACATGCCCGAGGTCTGGGCTTCTCAGGGCGCCACCGAGAGCCGGCACGAGTTTGTGGCTCGGGTTCGCACGGAGAACGAGGATAGGTTGAGGGAGCAGCAACATATGATAGAGGCACTGCAGGGAAGCCTGAGGACGGAGCAGGAGGAGTGGCGGCAGCACGAGGAGGAGCAGTGGTGGGCACAGGAAGAGATTATTTCGAGGATCCTTGCATTGGACGCGGCGTCGAGACTTGCTGCGGTAAGTGACTACGACCACCGCATTTCGTTTCTTTCGACTGTACAAGTATTTACCTAATGTGTCGCGAATGTGTAGGCCTCGTCGAGCAGATCGCCGCCTAGTGTTACTTTGGGATCAGTCGCTCCAGCTTTGGCTCTGCGCAACGACTCCGACGAGGGAAACGACGGGTCTGGGAGCATGCCGATAGACTACACGCGCTTCTTATGGGACGACCCGCCACCCTCTTGACTTGTGGATGGACTTGTTTTGCTTCATATGTGATTGTGCATGCATACATAAGATGGATGACATGGTTTGGTTATATTTTGTGATATATTGCTTGTTTTTTGCTTGAAAATGTGATTATGGATGAATGTGTGTGCAATGCAGGGGAATTATGAAATGCTCGGGCTGTTTTGGGTTTGCAAGTGCAGCATTGCTGTCTAACATGTCATTTGTTTGAAACCATTGATTTCGAAAATTGACCACGGTCCTTAATCTTAATTGTAGGTCGTAGGATTACATGCCCGAGGTCTGGGCTTCTCAGGGCGCCACCGAGAGGCGGCATGAGTTTGAGGCTCAGGTTCGCAGGGAGAACGAGGATAGGTTGAGGGAGCAGCAACATATGATAGAGGCACTGCAGGGGAGCCTGAGGACAGAGCAGGAGGAGTGGCGGCAGCACGAGGAGGAGCAGTGGTGGGCATAGGAAGAGATTATTTCGAGGATCCTTGCATTGGACGCGGCGTCGAGACTTGCTGCGGTAAGTGACTACGACCACCGCATTTCGTTTCTTTCGACTGTACAAGTCTTTACCTAATGTGTCGCGAATGTGTAGGCCTCGTCGAGCAGATCGCCGCCTAGTGTTACTTTGGGATCAGTCGCTCCAGCTTCGGCTCTGCGCAACGACTCCGACGAGGGAAACGACGGGTCTGGGAGCACGCCGATGGACTACACGCGCTTCTTATGGGACGACCCGCCACCCTCTTGACTTGTGGATGGACTTGTTTTGCTTCATATGTGATTGTGCATGCATACATATGATGGATGACATGGTTTGGTTATATTTTTTGATATATTGCTTGTTTTTTGCTTGAAAAATGTGATTATGGATGAATGTGTGTGCAATGCAGGGGAATTATGAAATGCTCAGGCTGTTTTGGGTTTGCAAGTGCAGCACTGCTGCTGGGCAACAGCAGCTGCTAAATTCTGATTTTTTTAGCCATTTCAGCAGCTCTTTTTTGCTGGAATTCACTTGTTCTTGACGACCAGGCCTAGGCTGTCAAGATAGAGGGGGTCCAGGAAACCCTACTGGACCCAAACTCTCTCGCCGACTGTGGGCCCACCGTCGAGACAGGTGAGCCCAACTATATCTCGAGGTCCCCTCTCTCGACTACCTTGAGATCGCCTGACCGTGGAGAGAGCTAGCCCCAGTCCATGTGGGATTCGCCTCTCTCGACTGCCTCCGGGCCGTCGATAGAGAGGGACAAGGAGCCATGTGACGGCCAACCGGCCGTCTCTCGACCTCGCTCGACGGTGGCCTGGTTAGCCGTTAACAAATTATATATCGATGGATATACCGTTGACATAGATGATCTCTCTCGACAGCTGTTCATCGACGGCCGTTTGTCGACGACCAGCCGTTAAGAGTAATCACTACTACAGAACCGGCTACTACAAGCGGGTCGTAACCCCTTTCAGAAGCGGTTTTATAACCGCTTCTAAGCAACCGTGTGTGATACCCGCCCGGTATCACAAGCGGTTGCACAAACCGCTTGTGTTGTGGCAGCAGAAGCGGTTGGGAAGGTGTCCAGGAAGGCCAGTGGAGCCGCCACGTGGGGGCCTCCACAAGCGGTTCGTGTTACAAACCGCTTGTGGACAGCACACTCCCGAAGCGGTTGGAGTTACCAACCGCTTGTGGAGAGCAAGCACTCCAGAAGCGGTTGGAGTCACCAACCGCTTGTGGAGAGATTTTTCAATTATATGTATTATAGAATATGTTCTTTCAGTGTTTTTGTATATCGTTTTTGACCATAAAATGAAATATGAGTGTAGGAGTTTTCTGCGCAATTAAATATATATTACATATGCTCACTCATACACATGTTCACAAGCTAGCTCAGTAAAAAAAAACCCGCCTTAACAGTGTAACAAATGGACAAGTACATACACGCTATCGACGTTTACAAGTTTGAATGATTAAAAAAATGATTATCGAACTCAGTTCTTCTTGCATGCATCAGTCAAGTTCTTGGTCGATGTCGATGTAAATCATCGATTAATTGTGTTCAACGATGGACCAAGCCTTACGTGGAACTTCGCCATTTGGAGATACAACCTCGCCGACAATGAAGCCGATGAGTTGTTCTTAGAGTGCGCCGCACTTTCGGTGAGGCGAGCACGCTAACATGCTCATCGATGTTGGTGACAATTGATTAAGCGGGAAGTATATAAATATCCGATCACATGCGATTAATTAAAATGTAAGTTGTAGCTAACAAATTGACATGCATATACGAACCTCGGCATAATGTTCCAAATAAGATCGGCATGAATAAAACTTTGAATATAGTGGAACACGTAGTAGCCACATAAGTTGTTTCCAACCATTTGGCGTTTAACCTTGACAGGGAGAACTTTCATAATATCAGATGAAGAACTGAGATGGTGCATTTATATTAATAATTGTTTTTGTAGTAATGCACTGAGTGCTCACTATGACTTCGAATTCTTTCTTGAAATCTCCTTTATGCTTCTTCTGGAACTTTCCAAATGTTTTGTTGAGGATGTCAATGAACCATTGGTATTTGCTGATTGGATTCCTTCTTGAGTCATGAACTATAATCCTGCTGTTGTCAAGCTCGATGACTAGAAGGATCCAGTGAAACCTATTCGTATATTCCAAGAAGCGCGTAAGCAGCTAGTCGTACTATCAATGGCTTAAGAAATACAAGAACAAGAGGTTTGTGAGAACACGTACATGAAGTTGAAGGGCAGAAGTATGTACGGTTTGTAGTGCTGTTTCAATAATGCAGGCAAGATGTATGCCTCAACTTCCGATCTTTGCTGCTCGAATGACCAGATTTTCTCGTTGACAACCTCTGGGTCGATGAAACCAACGTTCTGTATGCCCACTCTTCTACATCGTTGTATCTCCATTCTACATAAGAAGGGATAACTAAGTTAATTAGATTTTCGATTTTGTGGTACGAGAGGAAGCAAACGGTAAACTTAGAAGATCAATACTTACGCACACCAAAGAAGACATGAAGGACACGTCGATGGCGTCTGCTTGGTACACATGGTACAAGTCCTCGAATTGCAGCCATATTTCTGCCTCTGTCTCCGCGGAAGAAATGCGTATCTTGAGAAATGAGGTGGAACATTTTCTCTCCTTTAGATGCCCTTTCCATATAACATTCATGCATTTGACGCATCTTGGTTGGGAGATCTTTTATATCTTTTGGATCAATTAACGGTTTGCCCAACTCATACTTCCATCTGATTGGTGCCAGTGGAAGATCCTGGTCTATTGATTCCACCCTGCCTCCTTCAAGAAATCTTGGATCCTCAATTGCTCAAAGACTGCTCATCTTCCACTTTCTTCTTCTTCTTTGCCGACGAAGCCCGTGTATTTTTCCTTGTAGCCTTTCTTATTGTCCTTTCGTAGTCGGTCGTCACAGGCGGTGGCGCCGTTCCGCATGACTGAAAGTGCTTCACAATTTTTTTTATCTATTTTAATGTTGGGCGCTGGCTTCGTTGGCGCAAGCTGCTTGGCCACATCCGTCTTCACGGTAATTGATAGCTCCTCCGCAGTCAGATCATATGGCCTCTTTGGCGGTTCCTTCAATATTCTCTGTCTGTCGGATGCCGACTTCGTGGGAGGAGGTGCCGTTGCGGGATCCCTCCTTCTGAAAGGGAGCTTCTTCCTCGGGGGAGATGCTGGAGCGGGAGGTGCTGGAGCATCTGATGCTGGAGCGGGAGGTGCTGGAGCGGGAGGTGGAGGAGGCGTGTCCTGGACCACCGGAGAAGCTTTGCGTGCAGGCGACATTGGAGGAGTCGTGGGTTGTCGATGTGGAGGAGGCGTGCTTGATGCTGCAACTGGCTCAAACTGCGGGGCCTCTACTGTTGATGTGACCTCCACACCATCTGAAAATATGATGTACTTTTTGCGCCAGAGGATGAATGTGCCGTGGAGGGCCTGTCCAAGCTTGGTCACGTCGTCGCCCCAGCAATCTTGAGCAAGAGATCTTCGAAGCCCCCCACCACCTCTTCCACCGTGACCTTAGAGTATCCGGAGGGTATCTGATTGAAGTGGAACGTTTGGCCTGCCTCCACCGGATAAGCCATGCCGTAAGCCACCTTGTAGGACAGGTTACGCATATCAATGTGTAGCTCGCACTGGCGGCGAACCTTGATATCGCTCCACGGATAACGGACCTGGGTCATCTCGCTTCAGGGCCACGGCGGACGCCAAGAATCGCTTCTTTTTGCGCGCCGATCGATCACGGGTGCCGGCGCCCCTTGAACACTACCTCCCTGAAGCTGATACTGGGTTAATGCTTCGGACACTTGTTGCGCGATCAAATCAGGGATGGAAGCCTTTGTAGCTCTAAGCTCGTCCTCCAAACGGCTCACTCTACCCTGATCTATCCTCTTGCTTCTGTCCCGCCTCAGAATCGCTATGCGTCTTTGGCAAATCCGTGCCTCCACGGTATCTTTCCGAATCCTCGTGTCTGTCCCGGGTGCTCAGGGTTTTGAAGGGCATATGTTAGCTCGTCATTCTCCCT
Source organism: Rhipidocladum racemiflorum (assembly GCA_036346355.1). Lineage (NCBI taxonomy): Eukaryota > Viridiplantae > Streptophyta > Magnoliopsida > Poales > Poaceae > Rhipidocladum > Rhipidocladum racemiflorum. Next base: position 41,186,237 of record CM070577.1, on the reverse strand, counting down.
GTCTGTCATGAAGGACCTTGACCGAGATTGATCGATGGCTTGTATAATCCTTTGACCAACTTCTTGGACTGTCGGTGCCATCACCAAGCTACCGTCATCTGCAAGTTGGCCCCCGTGACCCAAGAACCGATTCTTGCGAAGTGGCTCCCAATCCTCGATTTGGTACAATCTCCTGCTGCCGAAGTTCCTCTTCCCGCTTGTCCCATTTCTTCGCAGCCTTAATGTAACCACCGGTGCCGAGATGGTGGTGGTATTTTTTCTTCTGGGCGTTCACCTTGTTTTTCTCTCTCGCGGCCTGTCCTGCATCGGATAGCTTGTATTCCTCGAAAGCCTCCCAATGATCTGCCAGCTTAGGAAGTTGATTGAAGTCTGGCCTTTCTCCTCTGTCGATGTACTTGCGGGTGAGGGACGACTTCCACTGCTGAAAGGAAGTTGCCATCTTCTTCAAAGCCCATCCCTTGGCCTTCTATTCGTACCCATCTGGAAAAGTGAAATTTTCCTTCATATCATTCCAGAGCAATTCCATGGTAGCTGCAGGGACTTCGGTCCATTTCTGGATGCTGATTGGGACGTGATCCCTCACGTGGTAGCCGCAAGCATTGTTGAAAGGGCCAATTGTCGATGATGGGGCTACCAGACTCCCGTCGTTGCCGACTTCGGTTATCACATACTTGGTCGAAGGCTTCTTGTTAGGTCCTCGGTTAATTCCGACTGGGTGGCCGATGATGTACCGGGCTGGATACACAAACACATGTTAGAATAATTAACATGTTTACGGTGATTTCATAATGGTTAAGAGTATACCTCAGTGTTGCATTAGTATCCTCGCCCGATGCAGTGTTAACAGCCTCATCGGCAATGACCGCAGGTGTTAATGACCTCATCGACAGCGGCACTGGTGTTAACAGCCTCATCCAGGCCTAAGATGGTACCCAGCGCAATTGTCTCAAACATCATATTTTCCTCATTGTCGAAATCCGGGTCACCACGCCTTGGTGTCGCCATCTAAAGTGGGCATGTAATCATATATAAAATACTTATATATTCTCAAACATACATACAACATAAATGTGGGCATGAAATCATATATACAATACTTATATATTGTCAAACACACATACAACATAAATGTGGGATGAAATCATATATACAATACTTATATATTGTCAAACACACATACAACATAAATGTGGGATGAAATCATATATAGAATACTTATATATTGTCAAACACACATACAACATAAATGTGGGATGAAATCATATATACAATACTTATATATTGTCAAACACACATACAACATAAATGTGGGATGAAATCATATATACAATACTTATATATTGTCAAACACACATACAACATAAATGTGGGATGAAATCATATATACAATACTTATATATTGTCAAACACACATACATACAACATTTACAACACAGAGAGCATGAAAATTCCTTGTGGGCATTTCACCGAACACCTTGCGGGCATGAAAACATACAGAGCAGCGTTGGGCGGTCGCGGCTACCTAGGTCCTCCGGTGGATGGCCGGGGCGTCGGCGGTGGCTGGAGGCGTCAGCGCGGTGGTGGGGCCGTCGGCGTGGTGGCGGTCGACGAGCCGGCTCTCTGGCGGGACTTAGAAAATTTGAAGGTGCGGGAGCCTTCGGGACTTCAAAATTTAAAGGTCACCCCACTGCTACAAGCGGTTCGTAACACCAACCGCTTGTAGAGGTACTTCTACAAGCGGTTCATAATACCAACCGCTTGTAGAGGACCCCGACTGCAAGTATAAGAACCGCTTGTAGTGGGGTTTAAAAAAAAAGAAAGGCCCGCGGGGCGCTAGTAAGGCTCGAACACCCAACCTCTGGGCACAAGCCCGCGCTAGCCAAGGGGGAGAGGAGATTTGTTGTTAACCTTAGAAGGCACTGCATTGTTTTAAGTATACAATATTTTTTTTAAAAGTGCTTGTATTTCTTTTTTTCCCTTTCTTTTTTTAAGTGTTTGTATTTCTTTTTTTAAAAGTGTTTGTATTCGATGGTTTTATTTTTTTTAAGTGTTTGTATGCGATTTTTACGTTTTTTTTGCAGTGTTTCTATTTTATTGTTTCATTTTTTTAAAACATCATATGTATAAGCAATGTTAAACATCAACATATCAACATGATCATATGGAATAATGTACAAGGAATGTTTCTCCAGCCATAATGTATACAAGTAGTACATCTTAAGTCTTCGTCTTTACAATTGTTCCTTCTTTATGATCGTGACGTATGTAAGGAGCATCGACATCACTGTCACGCAGGACGTTTATTTCAACATCAACTGTAAAAGGAGGGAGCTCGTCGAACTGACCATACTCTTCCTCATCGGTGATGTCCTCAACTCCTACAATCCGTCGTTTGCCTTGGAGAACTACATGTCGCTTTGGCATTACCTTTTGCTTGTCCTTTCGATTTTTAGGTTTGCTTGACATGTCCATTACATAGAAGACCTGAGCCACATCGTTCGCGAGAACAAACGGTTCGCGCCTATAGCCGATTTCTGTGAGATCCACAGTTGTCATGCCGTATTTATCGACCTTCACACCGTTTGTCCTCAGCTTGACCCATTGGCACTTAAATAGAGGGACCTTGAGAGGTCCATAGTCGAGCTCCCATATTTCTTCTATGAAACCGTAATATGTGTCGAACACTGCCATCGTTGTCTTGGCGTCTATACGACGCCGCTGCTCGTTGGTGCTCCTGTTATCCTCGGGATCTCGTGTAGAATGTGTAACCATTGATCTCATACCCCTTGAATGTCCCGATTTCTTGTGATGGTCCCCGGGCCAAGCGTTGCAATAGTTCATCGTTTGACCCTTCCTCAAGGATGTACTTCTGTAGCCAGCTGCCAAAAGAATCCATGTGCTTCAGGGTTATCCAACTCTCTGTCTTCCCTGTGAACTCGCGGCGTAGGACACTCTTGTGCTCGAATGACATAGGGGCGACTATGGTGGATTGCTTGAGCAGTGAAATGTGCTTGCTTGAATGCAACAAGATCGTTGCATGCAACCGCTTGCCTTCCTATTGTCCCTTTGCCCGTAGCCTCCTCGTGTCGTGATATGGGGACGCCGATAGGATTTACATCATTCATGTAATCAACACAAAACTCTATCACCTCCTCCGCCACGTAGCCCTCGGCAATGCACCCTTCGACGCGAACGATTACTGACGTATTTCTTGAGGACACTCATGTACCTCTCGAAAGGGAACATGTTGTGCAGATACACTGGTCCGAGGATACCTATCTCCTTGACAAGGTGAACGGTGAGATGAACCATGATATCAAAGAATGCAGGAGGAAAAATCATCTCAAGGCTAACCAAACTTTGTACCACATCAGCCTCCAACTTAGGCATTTTAGCTGGTTCGACGACTTTCTGCGAAATGGCGTTGAAGAATGAACATAGCTTCGTGATTGTCCCCCGCACCCACTCGGGCAGTATACCTCTGATAGCTTTGGGAGCAATCAGTGTCATCAACACAAGGCAATCATGGGATTTTAGGCCTTGGAGTTTGTTCTCTTTCGTGTTTATGAGTCTCTTTACATTTGAGGAATATCCAGAAGGGACCTTCACACTGTTCAAACACTCAATCATGCTTTTTTTCTCTTCTTTGCTTGGAGTGTAGCTTGTAGGATGTAGATAAAGTTGTTTTGTCCCTTCTTTGTTTTTCGGATGTAGGTCACTCCTCACCTCCATGTCTTCAAGGTCCTTCCGAGCTTGCAGTGTATCTTTCGATTTGCCGTACATATCTATGTAGCCTAGCAGGTTCAAACAAACATTCTTCGTGATGTGCATGAAGTCCAAATGAGTGATTTAACCTCCAAAACCTCCCAATACGGCAGTCCCAAAATATTGATTTCTTCTTCCATGCAGTGCATGACCATCCTCGTTAAACGCAGGTATGCTTCCACGACCCTTCCCAAATACTACTTTCAGATCTTTTACCATAGCAAACACAAGTCGCCCATTACGATGCTGAGGCTTACCACGAATTTCTGTTACCCCGTTAAATTTACTTCCTTTTCACCTCAAAGCATGACTGCTAGGAAGAAACCTGCGGTGGCCCATGTACACACACTTCCGAGAGTTTTTGAGGTACATGCAGTCCGTTTCATTTATGCACTGGGTGCAGGCTTTAAACCCTTTCACAGTTTGGCCGGAGAGGTTACCGAGCGCAGGCCAATAGTTGATTGTTACAAACAACAATGCACGCATGTTGAAATACTCTCTTTTGTACTCATCCCAAACCCGTATACCATCCTCCCACAACTTCACAAGGTCTTCAACCAATGGTTTCAGGTAGACATCTATGTCGTTTCCAGGTTGCTTCGGGCCTTCGATCAATAATGGCATCATGATGTACTTCCGCTTCATGCACAGCCAAGGAGGAATGTTATAGATGTAAAGTGTCACAGGCCAGGTGCTATGGATGCTGCTCAACTGACCGAAAGGATTCATCCCATCGGTGCTCAACCCAAACCTTATGTTTCTGACCTCATTTGCAAAGTTCGGGTAAGCCCGATCGACTTTCCGCCACTGTGAGCCATCTGTGGGGTGTCTAAGCATCCCGTCTTCCTTACGCTCTTCCTCATGCCAACGCATCATCTTGGCATGACCTTCGTTAGCAAACAGACGCTTCAACCGGGGTATCACAGGGAAATACCACAATACTTTTGCTGGAGTTCTCTTCTTCGTATGATTCCCATCTAATTCACAGATAAATCGCCACGCTGCACCTTATACCGATTCTTCGCACCGGATGAGACCACCAAATCGGCATACTCATTGCAATACAGGGTACAATCGTTAGGACATGCATGTATCTTCCGCACTTGCAATCCTAAAGGGCGTAGGACTCGCCGCTTCATACGTAGATTCTGGTAGAGTGTTTCCTTCCGAAGCAACCTCTTTACGAGTGATAACAAACCATTGAATCCCTTATCCGACACACCGTGTGTGGCCTTCCATTGCATGAGTTCCAAAGTGTAGTACGCAGCTTTTTGTGGCCCTGTGCACGCTTTGGGTACAAAGCGATTCGGTGGTCCTCTACCATGCTCAAACTTCTTGTATTGTCTTTCCTCTGTGAACTCTCCCTCTCCGTCACGGAGCATCTGCTCTAGCTCATCATCGCCAAACTCATCGAGTGTATCTTCCACGGACCCGTATTGAGTGGTGTCCTGCATACTGCTGGCTATATCTTCCTCTTCTTCGTCTTCTTCATCGTCTTCCTGTCGAATCGCCTTTGTTTCGCCATGGTGGGTCCAGCAGGTATAGTTTGCCATGAAACCTCTCGTGATCACATGCCTCATAACCATCCATCGTTCGGAATGCTCCTTCTCATTCTTGCAGTCTACACACGGACAACGTATGAAGCTTCCTGGAGGCAAGAATGCAACGGCCGCGTCGAGAAACTCCTTCATGCCATCTCGGAACTCTCTAGACCGACGGTCTGCATTGTACATCCATTGCCGATTCATCTACACAAATAAAAATAATAACAACATCTATCACAATATTCTATTAAAGCTAACTATGACTAATAGTTTTGTATTTTATAATCATTCTGTGTTCTTTTCACTAAAGCCAACTAATTATTTCTAATCCTCCTGTTTTTTTAGAAATAAAACTAACTAATTGTTACATTTTCATACAAATCTTTTCTCTTCCACACGTTTGTAATTTTTCATCGTTTCACATTTATTGAATTTCATTTCATACACCAAATCGTATATATCACCTTAAGAACAAAAATATAAGCCAACAAAACATAATTTCTCAACATTCAATGCACAAAAAACATCAATATCTAGGTGAGAAGGATGTCAGCAACATATTACTCACCTTAGAACAATTAATTCGGATCTAATAGCCTCAATTCAAAATTTTGGCAAGCACTCGCCATGAATGTACTCTCGGCCCACCACTGTGATGTCCTGTGCGAGCTCGGGGAGGAAGACAGAGTTTAAATGCGCTGGGCGGGAGGGGGGCTCTACAAGTGGTTCTACACACAAACCACTTCTGGAGCCCCCATTAGACCTCTAGAAGCGGTTCCAAACACGAACCGCTTCTAGAGAGGAGGCTCCAGAAGGGGTTCGTGTTAAGAACCGCTTCTAGAGACCCCCTCCCGTCTGTTGCCCACGAACCGCTTGTGGCACGGGACTTCACAAGCGGTGCGCACCTAACCGCTTGTGATAGACCGGTTGTGAAGGCCGGTTCTGTAGTAGTGAATTTATCTTGACGGTTTCTTGACCTTTCTCGATGGTTTTGACCGTTGATAAACCCTGCAATTCCAGTAGTGTTTCTAGTATAAAATAAGTGATGGTGTCTCCCCACCAAATTTTTAGATGATCTCATGACAGGCTAATCCAACTATCCTAAGATAAGGTGATCTCTTAAATCAAACACTCTCTTAAGAGAGTAGCAGTTGTCGCGGCCGCGAATGGAAACAGTTTGGGAGGAGGGAGAAAGTTGGACGCTGTGTGGATTTTAGCATGTTAGTAATTGCATGTTCCACTGAAGGGCACATTTTGAGGCGGCGAAAACTTTATTCTAAAAATTAAAGAAAAAAAAAAGAGACTGCATGAAAACTTAACAGAGTAATCAGCTGGCTGTGTTTTGTGATGACGTGGCGTAACCAGAGATCAGTTGTTTTGTAGTCAATAATAAAAGGGAGTAGGATGCGAAATTTGAATAAAAGTTGACCGAATTTAAACGAGTTTGATCGGATCTGACCGGATTTTGATCGGATTGGATTCTTTGCGTTGTTTTCCATCTAGGACAATCGGTAGATCATAATTCCCGCGAAATTGAAAAAACCCTAAAAAATTCAAAGTGTGACGGTGCGTAAAATCTCGCCGAGGTCTTGGCAATTTGGCCGAAATTTCGTCTATATGAGCTGAAATCTCAAAAATCTCGTTTCAAAAATTACCGGATTCAAATTTTGCTTTTTGATTTTCGTTCGGATTTTATCCGAAATACCAAGATTTCGCCAAAATTTCGTCTTTCGGAGGATGAAATCTGAAAACAAAAATTCAAACCCTGGAAGGATGTGGCTTGTATGCTCCTAGTAATTAAGCACGTCACCCGTGCACTAGCTCTCGCTCGCTCACGAGGATTAATTGATGGACTCATGCATACGTGATGACAAGTTCACTTGAATTCACAGCCCTAGCTAGCGCGGATCGAGATCGAACTACCGTTATCGTTCAGGTCGATCAGTGCATGGACAACAGTCATGTGACGCTAGCTACTACCTTCAATTCGTAGTATATATATGTGTGTGTTGCTGTGTATGTTTATTGGATTCCAAACTCTAGCTCACGTGTCAAGGAATTTTGCTACCTATATAGTCGCTTTGCCCTGCCATGCATGCGCGCACATGAATCCATGATCCACCAGCACCATGAATTAATGTGAATATCCAAATAGAGGATCAGATCCTCTAATCTGCCACACGTACACTTTGTCGTACTGCAATGGTCTCTTTGGAATACAGTTATACAGGAATCCAAAAATACAAGAACATGAAGAACACGGAAATTGAGCTGGCATGTATCGTTGAATCATTTCGAGTTCTAAAACGTAGGAATTGTTTAATTGTGTAGTTTGGATGCTTTACAGGGAAAAAGTACAAAAAAAAAGTTAGAAAAGAGAGACAGGAAAATATTCATGAGGTCCAACCTCATGTTAGATTTCGTCCAAAATTCTTATGGATCGAGTCATTCAGATCGTCTGTTTTTGCACGTATATTTCTATTACATTCCAGTGCTTTTCCTGTATTTAGATTTTTAGAATCCTACGAATCAAAAAGACCCTCAATCCTCGGTTCCAAAGGACATATAGGGAAATTTTCCATAGGATTTTGATCCTCCTAGATTCATTCGCTTTTCCTCCGTTCTAAAGAAGCCCTAAAATTAGCCGCCTTTTGTCATGGCTAAGCAAGACATTTTTTTTACCAGATAGATTTAGGTCTGTTTGGTAACTTAGAATCGGACTGTTTTCTGAAAGAAACCCAACCAATGAGCTAAAGCTCGGAACGATTCTCCTCGGATTGTTTCTTCTTTTTCCACTCTGTTGCTGAATCGGTCTCAACCCCATTCCACCCGATTCATAGAATCCTACCAGAAATGCTTCTACCAAAAATATAAAACCGTTTCCGTTTCTACTACAATTTAAAATCATATCAAACAAGGCCTTACTTCACTAAACAAGGCCTTACTTCACTAAAGTCGCTAGCGATTATTGTTTGCTTCATTAATTAAAGCCACCACGCACACGTCACATCAGAGATAACGGGAGTTTTTGTCCAAGATTCCAATGCACGCGAAAGGCTGCAAATTGCCATCACACGGTTCACACCCCATGCAGGGAAAAGAAGACAGCAAGGGGACGGCCGGCCGGCGACGCAAACTGTGATCCAAACCCGGCGGCTTTGCTCAGGTCGAGAAAGATGACAATACATATCATGTCCGGCATGTGCGGTGTGCGGTGTGTTGTACAACCCAGATGGTATCCAAAGCTTGTTCCTTTCTAGGAAGATACAGTAAATCTCACACTCCACCATAAATAGTACTCCTGGTAGCAGCAGTAGTAGTACCAGTATCTGTATCATTCTACCTGCATCGATCGATCGCCACACGTAGGGTACAACCAAAAGGGCTAGGAAGGTGGGTGGGCCCCACACCGAGCTCAGATATTTTTCGGCCGATATCGCGCGCCGGGTGCCATCGCGAAGATCAGCTAGCTAGGGCTTAACATATCACACCGATATTAGATGGTATTCTTTTTTTCTAATCTACGCCTCCATGCGATGGTGCTAATTAGGTCCTGTTTGTTTCCTTCTCCAGCTTATATAATCCAGCTTTTTGGTGTTGGATTATGTAAGCTGGATTATATAAGCTACCTTTAAATAGTTCCATTGGGTTGTTTATTTTCCTGATTATTCTTGTGTTGGATTATTAGTTTGAGATTATATAAGCACCCTAATGGCTGCTTATAGATTATTATAATCTCATGCTTTAGATTATATAATCTAGATTATAATCTAGGCTGTTTGTTTCCCCATTAACTTATATAAGCTGGATTATATAATCCATAGGGCAAACAAACAGGGCCTTAAGCTAACTCCGTCATTCTAGATGCGGTATGTTGTCTATCTTGCAACAGTGTGTTTGCGATTGCACGCTGCACCCTCGTTTCCTCCTCAGTTAGAGGTAAGCGTCGTGCCGTACCGTGCCGGTCCGGCTCGGGTTCATCGTGCTTCGGGTCGAAACCGTTTTACGTTTCGTGCCTGTTTCGTACCGTGCTGGCTTAGGCCCGACCCATTTTCACTATTATGATGAACAAAGAAATAAAATACATTACTACTGCTAAACTACATATTTTAATTACATAAGAGACTAATCACATCAACAAAAATATCAAACATAAATGCAATGCTTGAAAATGTCCTGAATCAACAATATCTGCCAACTTTTAGGTTTTAATCTGTGATTTCGTACCCATTCGTGCCGTGCCGGCACGGGCCCGGCCCAAACGATCGTGTCGGGTCGTGCCGCCTATCGTGTCTTCGGTTCTCGTGTCCAGACGATGTCTTCTGATTGTGTCTTGCGACGAACCGACACGGAACCGTACCGTGCCGAGCTTTGCACCGAGCCATCCCGTCATGCTTCAGATCGGCCTAAAAAAACCCGATCCAAGTGCTTACCTCTATCCTCAGCCTCTCCGCCTTTTTACCATCCGTGAGCCTAACTCGCTTGTTGTTGGCGAGCGCAACACCGCCATTGCCCGCCCACGTCCGGTCCGACAGCGTCCTCACCGCCGAGCCGTCCTGTACTATGTACACCATGATTGGAGGGTTTGGTGCGACCAGAAACCTAGCCCTAAGTCAACGATTCGTCGTCGGTCGCTTCTAACTCGTCGAAGAAGTTGCATCAGGCGTGCGGCTCCACAGCTAGTCGCCTGTTAAGGCTACTGTTTTGGTAGCGCACACTACTAATTAGCCTTTTCGTGTAGATTGACTGTGATACCTTAATTTTACTAGGAGTAAATTTCGTAAAACTACGTGTTTATTTTACAAACTACTAGAAAATTATATGTTTTTGCTTCAATTTCACAGAACTACAGAGTTTAAAAGAATTTGTACCGTAAAATTGTAGGGTTTAAAATTGATCGTTTATTGTAACAAGCCTGACAACGTGGGTCTATGTGGCAACCTCACGCCCGGGAAAACGGGAAATAAGGACGCGTAAGGCTGTCATGTGGGCTCACACTATCAGATATGTTACATGAACGGTTAATTCTAAAATACGTAGTTCTGTGACACATGTTCTCCTAAACCTTTAGTTTTATAAAATAAAAACTAAGACGTATAGTTTTACGATAGTTTACATAAAAAAGAAATTTGTAGTTTTATGAAATTTACCCTTTTCCAAGCGATATAAAATCCAATGTGACGGACCGCTTTTTCAGGGGTGCGTTTAAACTCCGAAATGACTACCCAGGAAGTTTAGTCACCGGAAACCAAGTTGTACATTACCCGCAAAAGGATGATACAGCTGTTTCTACATCACATAGGGCCTAGCAGCCAGAGTTTTACAAAGGAAGCGGTGAGCTTCAGGGTATAATACATCACAAAAGAGAACCAGCACAAAAGAAAAACCACAGGCGAGTTGAGCGGAGACTGAGACTTAGAACCACACTTCATCGTTGTCCACGATCCCTTGGAAATCACCAGCATCTTGATACTCTAAAATGGGTTAATTAAGCAAGAGTGAGTACTACAACGTACTCAACAAGCCACACAGTGAAGCCTGATTTCCACATGTAAAGGATAACAAGAGATAGCCATATGTCTTATCTGGTGTATGCAAATTTTCATAATATTTGACATTTCATTTAAAACACAAACCATAATAATACGAATAAGGGGGTGTCCAAAGTTATCCACTTCCATACTTGTTAATCCAAAAACTACTTGAGCTTAGGTTCGGGATTCACCCCATTTTAACTCAGCTTCATTTACCTGAAGCACAAAGATATTCGAATACCATTTGATTCACTCTGTGAGGTGTTCAGCTTTACCCACAAGATTCCATGATCGTTATGCCACGCGATTAACATGCAACTTTTATGCATGCGGCCGGATCGGGTTATCATAGCTTTTCGTTGGATCTTTCCCTTTAGTCTCTATCCCAGAGAGTTTGGTCCACATTAACCCGGGTCCCCACCGCCGGAGTGGAGTTCGCGATCCCGTTCTTGTGGACACCTACCGCTGTGAACCCGTAATGCCACACTTTTCTTGTGCACATTCCTGCTCCACCCCATAACCGCGGACCATCTCCCACACCGGAAGGTAACCTGCTCCTATAGGTATTCCGGGGAAAGTACAATGTACCGAGCTACGTTGAGTCAAGCCAACGAAGTTGACCGGCCCAACCTGTGGTTGAACGATTTCTCAAGTTATTTACTTTGCCCAAGGTTGTAAGTCCTTACTTCGTCATAGACCAAACCATTACGTTCCACATTCCCTGGTATCCAACGTACCACCATCCATTCATACCTTGGTAATAGTCCTCGGCCGGGGATCAGACTAACACTCACACGGTGGTTAGCCCAATACTGTCCCCCAGACCGCCACATTGCATAAACATTCCAAATCCAGTTCCATCGACATTTCATGTTTTCTTTAAAATGGACTAATTAACTATACTAGAAATATCTAGCCAAATACTGACAATAGTGATTTTCTAGGGTTACAAAGGATTATTGGGGTTCAATATTTTTCAAGGAAGTTCCATGAGCCTTTTTGGCATTAACTAGCTATCATGTCATTCGAACATACCGACTTTGCGATATTTTAACATATAGTTCGGAAATAATGCGGTAGAAAATAGCTACGAATTAATCTAGGAAATATTAGGTTCAACATGATCAATGGAGTATGGCTTGCCTTGCGAGGCGGAGGGGTTCCCTAGTTCGGAGTTGGTGTAGTCGTATTCGGCTTCACGCTGGTCCGGCTCCTGTTCCAAGTACTGCTCCTGCTCCTGTGTCTGTTCCGGGAGTTGGTACTGCTCGGACGTCGGTTCTAGCGTAAACAAACACCATAAGATAAACAATAAATAATACAAAAAGAAAGAAGAGAAAAGAAAAGAGAAAACCGAGAGAGAAAATAGCCGGAAATGGGTCGGAGGGGTGTTTTCGGAATTTTGGAAACTTGGTTTGGCGAAACGGAGGTCATTTTTGAACTCAGTGGCTCGAAAGGGTCCGGAATATGTATTTTGGGCTATTTTTGGGTTTTCTGGGATTTTTGGGTATTTTTGGGTATTTAAAATGATTTAATACGATTTTTGGAAATTAAAAACCGAAAGGAAATTGGAAAAAAGCTACTGTTCAATTGGGCCGCGCCAAAATCGAACTCGGCCCAAGAACGAGTGCGCGTGGAAGAGAGGCTACTGGGCCGGCCCAATCTCGCGGCCAGGCCACCTGACAGGTGGGCCCGAGTGGCAGAGAGAGAGAGAGGGAGCGGGGGCTGGTGCGTGGGCCAGGGGTGCGGGGAGTGAGAGAGAGGGGCTGGCAGGTGGGGCCTGGTGGCAGCGGCGAGAGGGAGAGAGGAGGGGACGTCTGGCGCGTGGGGACGCCCTGTCAGCGAGGGAGAGAGAGGGCGAAGCCGGGCGTGCGGAGCCGGCGGCGCGAGGGCGTCGCAGGGCGCCGGAGCTGGGGGAGAAGAAGGGGAAAAACGCGATAGGGGTATGGAAGCGTACGGGATATGAGGGAGAGGGAAAAGGGGCTCACCACAAACTTAGGGCACAGCTCAAGGGAGGTCAAGCGGCGGCGGAACGAGCTGGCGGCGGAGTCCAGCCGGACACGGGGAAGAGGCTTGTGGAGAGGGCACGGGAGAGCACGGGAGAACTGGAAAATGAGGGAAATTGAGAGAGGAAGTGGAGGTGAGCTCGGTGGGCCAAAAATGGCGGCCGGGGGAGGGCTTAAATAGCCGGTGGGCGCGGCGAAGTCGCCGGCTTGATCATTGCGGAAGCGGCGATGGGACGGAGCTGCGTCGCGGGGCTCGGGACGGAGCGCGGCGCGAGCAGCGGTAGGGCATGGAGTGCCCTACGGGGCTAGGGGCGGCGCGAGTAGGGTCACGGGGCGGGGCTCGGCTTTGCCATGGCAGAGCTCCCGCGGGGAGATGCACAGTACGCACGCGTACTAGCGTGGGGCGCGGGCGGCTGGCGCAAAGTGAGACGCACGCGGCGCGCGGCGAAGGCGGGAGGCGGCCGAGCGAGCGAGGCGCGGCGCCGAGGAGGCGGCTGCGGAGTGGCGAGCGCGAAGAGAAAGCGTAAAGTCCGAAAAAGAAAAGCGCAAAGGCGACGAAACCTTCCAAAAACGGCAAAAATCCGTAATATAATCAAATAAATCCAAATAAAATCCAAAAAAATCAGGAAAAATTATAAAATGCAAATAAAGCATAAATAAAACTCATTTTGGGAATTTTGGGGGATTTCAACCTACCCCCCTTAAAATAAATCTCGTCCCCGAGATTCATTCCGCTTGGGGGAAGAGGTTGGGAAAATCCTGCTGCAATTCCGACTCCTTTTCCCATGTGGTTTCTGTGAGCGTGTGATTCTTCCACAATACCCGGCAAACTCTGACATCTTTGTTTCGAAGTTTCCTTTCAACTGTCTCCATAATCCTGTCTGGTTCCTCTGTATAGGTCAGATCATTCTGTAGGTCAATCTCCTCTAACGGTACTTGTTCTGTGGGTTGTCGAAGACACTTCCTTAATTGTGACACATGGAAAACATTGTGTACTCGTGATAATTCAGGACTTAACTGCAGTTTGTAGGCTACTTCTCCAATTCGGCTTATGATCTTATATGGTTCCACATATCTTGGTGCCAATTTTCCTTTAATCTGAAATCTATGCACAGGTTTGAATGGTGTTACTTTCAAATACACAAAATCTCCAACTTGGTAACTGATATCCTTTCGCCTGGTGTCTGCATAGTTCTTCTGTCGTCCTTGTACTATCTTCAAGTTTTCTCTGATGATCCTTACATGAGCTTCTGCATCATGCACAATCTGTGGCCCTAATAATTGATTTTCTCCCACCTCAGTCCAGTTTAGTGGGGTCCTACATTTTCTTCCATAAAGTGCTTCAAATGGTGCCATTTGTAAACTGGCCTGATAACTGTTATTGTAAGAAAATTCTGCAAATGGTAAACAAGTGACCCAAGATGCTCCGTATGTCAGGGCACAAGCTCTCAACATATCTTCCAGTATCTGGTTGACTCTTTCTGTCTGTCCATCTGTCTGTGGGTGATATGTTGTACTGAAGTTCAGGTCTGTCCCCATGGCTTCATGTAGACTCTTCCAGAATTTTGATGTGAATTGGGCTCCTCGGTCTGACACAATCTTTTTGGGAATCCCATGCAATCTGACTATTTGTGTCAGGTATAGCTCTGCTAGCTTATCCTTGCCATAGGTCTGCTTGACTGGTATGAAATGTGCTACTTTAGTCAGTCTGTCAATTATTACCCATACGGAATCAAATCCTTGTTGTGCTTTGGGTAGTCCTGTAATAAAGTCCATTCCAATTTCATCCCACTTCCATTCAGGAATCGGTAGGGGTTGTAACATTCCAGCGGTCTTCTGATGATCGATCTTAACCTTTCGGCATACGTCACAACACAGTACGTGCTCGGCTATCTCTTTCTTCATGCCTTTCCACCAATATTCACTCTTCAAATCATTGTACATCTTCGTACTGCCTGGGTGTATGGTGAGTTGAGATGAGTGAGCTTCTGTCAAAATCAATCCTCTTATATCTTTATTATTGGGAACACATATACGATCACGGAATCGTACTATGCCTTGCCCATCTTCCGAGAATTCTGACGGTCCATTTGTACTCGCTTCCTTGCGGTATTGCTGGATTTCTTCATCTTCTTGTTGAGCTGTTTTAATTTGACTGAGTAGGTCTGACTGAATTGTAATGGAAGCTAAAAATCCCTTCTCCACTATCTGTAGGTTTAGACGTTCCATTTCAAATTGTAGTTGTTGTGAGATGTCTGTTGTCATGGCTATGTGGTGGCATGACTCTCTACTTAATGCGTCTGCTACCACGTTAGCCTTTCCGGGGTGGTATTGTATCTCTAAGTCGAAATTATTGATTAGCTCTAACCACCTTCTTTGTCTGATATTCAGGTTTGGTTGAGTAAACACATACTTCAAGCTCTTGTGATCTGTGAATACGTCGCAGTGATTTCCCAATAAGTAATGCCTCCAGATCTTAAGCGCATGCACCACTGAAGCTAATTCCATGTCGTGAGTTGGGTAGTTCTCTTCATGTGGTCTTAACTGTCTAGAAGCATAAGCAATTACTTTCCCGTCTTGCATCAAAACACAGCCTAATCCTTGCTTTGATGCTTCGCAGTAAATTTGAAACTCCCTGCTTGGGTCAGGAAGTACAAGTACTGGGGCTGAGGTTAATTTTGTCTTCAGAGTCTGGAAACTCTTCTCACATTCTTCTGTCCACCGATAAGGCTTATCCTTTTTGAGAAGCTGGGTTAGAGGTTTGGAAATTTTGGAAAATCCTTCAATGAACCTTCGATAATATCCAGCTAGTCCTAGGAAACTTCTGATTTCCCTTACTGTCGTGGGTTGCTTCCATTCCATCACTGCTTCTATCTTTGTTGGATCTACTTTCACTCCTTCGGTGATGATGTATCCCAGAAATGCAATTTCTTTCATCCAAAAGTCACATTTGGAGAACTTGGCATACAATTGATGTTCCCTGAGTCTCCCTAGAATCAGGTGCAGATGTTCTTGATGCTCTTCTTTTGTTTTTTAATAAACCAGTATGTCATCTAGAAATACTACGATGAATCGGTCTAGATAGTCCATACACACTTGATTCATCAAGTTCATAAAATAAGCGGGGGCGTTTGTGAGTCCGAATGGGACCACTGTGAACTCATACAGTCCGTATCTAGTGGTAAACGCTGTCTTTTCCCTGTCTTGTTCTCTGACTTTCAGCTGATAGTATTGTAACACCCCGGCATTTAATATGCCTGAATGCTACCAAACATAAGCTAAACAACATCTAAGTACCACAATTAAACATAAATTCCAGCAAAGGCGCACATGCTAAAAACCGAGATTTCGGCAGCATCTCCTTTGTTTTAACATGAATTAACACAATATCAATATCATGGCAAGATATGTCATAGCACACGACAAATAAAACATCAACATAAATGGATATAACATCAAGTTACGCCAATAATACCACGCTTAACCACTTCTTAAACTATAACGAAGCAAATAAGGATTCACAAGCATGCTAGATTAAACCATACATTAAGTTTAGGGCACAACTCTTAATATCATGTCTCCAAGTGGTTAATTATGAACTATGATGGTGGAGCTACGTGTAGAAGTGTAGCTAGATCCCTTTTTTCCGCATGCCGATCTCAAAGTACCTAAAAACAACATAAAACACAAGCGTGAGTTCGAAAACTCAGCAAGCATATTGTAATGGACAACAAGATCATTTACAAGACAATAATACCTTACATCACATATAACATCTCATACTTGAGCACATAACAACATCATCATCATTAAATATGTATTGCAATGCAATGCAATGCAATGTTATGCTCATATCTCCTTGGAAACTCATACGGTATGGTTGAGTACACACCCGTCGGTGTGCACTCCTCTCCCCCCTTCCATCCCGAAGATGGAGGGTGCCTACTCCTCGCTTCCATTCACCACATGAATGGAATCACGATGTAGGTCTTACTCAATGGCGTTCCGGACTAGTCATAACTTTCTCACCGGCCTTTCCCGGATTAGTTAATGACTTTCTTACCGCCCTCGCCCCATCTCATGTCATGCATGCAACTATGCCAATTATCATATTTCACATGTACATAAACATATGGCATCTCATCATGACAAATATTACACATGGCATCGAATCATGATAAGTATAGACACATAGCATCATATCATGATAATCATACTCAATATATCATTGGAAAACAGCAAGCAAGGCAAGTGATCATAGCAAGTATTCAATCTTTCATCCAATATCAATAAGCAACCTACAATCCGCTATACATTACAACACACTTGCCTCAACCGCGGGCGACGGATTTGTGGGACGTAGAGGGCACTCCCGGTGTCACACCACCTGCACATAGGCATCACACACTCACAATAATGCCCGCAAAACAGTACACAAATCCCCATCTAACCCGACATTGCCCACTACTTGCAAACCTAAAAACAGAGGTTCTGTCCCGGCGGGACAGCAGCCTTGCAAAGGCCATAACTTGAGTTCTGGGACTCCAAATCAATTAAACGAGTACACCATCGCGAAGCTTAGGAAATTTCCTACCTTTTTCTAGTTATACGGAAAGACTGATTCGGACTCTAAAATTGTTTAATCTACAGATTACTACGATCTGTTCCAATCGCGTCACAGATTTTAACACTCTCGGTAAAACGGCCATAACTTTCAAACGGCTGATCAGATTTTAACGTGCTTTATGTCCACGGAAAGATAATTAAATTATCTACAACTTCTTTTAAGTCCATACAGTCAGATTCGAACTCTAAATTGGCGAAAACAGAAACCCTAGGTCGACTGCTCATGCTGTCCCAAAACAGAAACGTGGCAACGTCTAGATCTAACCCAAAGAACTCCAATCCAGCACCACCAATTGATCTAAAATCTTGATAATCACCCTAAGAACAGTACCTAGATCAATTCCAAGGATCCCCATGATCATACCTTTGCCCGACGAACGAAAACTCCAATCGATCTCCTCGCTCCTCGCTCCTCGCTCCTCGCTCCTCGTTCCTCGTTCCTCGCTCCTCGCTCCTCGCTCCTCGGATGGATCCATGAGGATGCAGGGGTGGGGAGGCCACCCTAGGGCAGCAAGGGGATGGAGGAGAGGTGGTGTGCAATAGGGAGCAATGGGGAGCAATGGGGGAGGTGGAGGCGCAAGGAAGGGAGAGGGGAAGGTGGGGATGGCGGCTAGGGCTTGGAGGGAGAGGTGGGGGCGCCCAAGCGCAGGGGTCGCACGCCCAACAGGCTGGTGGGGAGCCCTTTTACCAGCCCCCACACCCAATCCTAGTCCGTTACGGAGACCTACTCCATCCCACCAAAGCCCACCAAGGCCCAAACTCCCCCGGGAAGGCCCAAAACCCCGGAAACGGCCCGGAAATGCCCCGGAAAAGCTATTAACCTCCATATCCTATAGTTTTAACCTTAATTTCACATCTCATAATGTTATTAACCTTATCATGCACGTTAAATAAGGTTACGACACTCCGTGGTGTCACAACGCTTCAAAAGGCCCAAAAACGCGAGTAAACCTCAAGCCGAAAGGTTTTATTCTCTAATTTTACCTTCTATAACGTCACACCAAACCGTAGTGTCACAAGTATCCGGTTCTTAAGTCTATCTTTGAGAAAATCCTAGCTCCTTTGAGTTGATCGAATAAGTCGTCGATTCGAGGTAAGGGATACTTATTCTTTATGGTTGCGGCATTCAGCGCTCTGTAATCCACGCAGAGTCTTACGCCTCCATCCTTCTTAGGGACAAATAGGACTGGAAAGGACCAGGGTGATATGCTTGATCGGATAAATTCCTTCTCCAATAATTCGTCCAGTTGCTTCTTGAGTTCTCTTAATTCCATTGCCGACATTGGGTATTGGCGCTTGGTGGGTAATCGCCCCTGGTGCCGCCTATGGTTAACTCTATGTTCCTGTCTGGGGGTCTTCCTGGTAATTCTTCTGGGAAAACGTCTGGGTATTCCCGAACAATGGGTACTTGGTCTATGGTTGGGGTTATGGCATTAAGGCTTCTTCCTTTGCCCTTTTCTAAATCGGGGTTGGTCCTTACGGTTACCCATTGCCCTTCATTGTTGATAACTGTTACCAACTTCTTTTCACAATCCAATGTTGCTTTATGTTTGGACAGCCAATCCATCCCTAGGATGACGTCCAGTCCGTTTATCTATAATAGCAACAGCTCAGCTGTAAACTTAACTCCTTGGAGTACTATTTCTAACTTCTCGCTCTTATATCGAGCCATTAATCTATTGCCCGGTGTTTGAAACGCACAAGGGTTTTGTAACGGTAAATATGGAAAACCATGCTTGCATGCAAAAGCCATTGAAATAAAAGAGTGGGTTGCTCCAGGATCAAATAATACCAAAGCTATCTGAGATTGGACTTGAAATTTACCGATAATCACGTCGGTGGCGACTGCAGCATCCTCAGCTGACATGTGGTTGATCCTGCCTTGGAAGTTTCTGGAGTTGTTCGGGTTGGAGCTCCCTTCGCTTCTGGCGGGTGCTCTGCCTTGCAGTATCCCCTGTTGCTGTGGTTGCGGTCGGTAGGTTGCTGGTTGACGATTTGCAAGGCTGCTGACACCTGTGATTTGGCCACCTCAGCTGGCTGGTTCTTTCTCGGGCAGTTCTGTTTGAAGTGTCCCTCCTGACCACAGTGATAACAACCCGTAGTCCTCTTGGTGCAGTTATTGGAGTAATGATTTCCGCCACACTTGAAGCATTTTACTACTCCAGGCTGGCTTTGAGCAGGAACGGGTCGGAATCCTCCTACTGCTTGTCTTTTAGAAGGGAAACCGGGTATAGGAGCTGAAGCTCTTCCTCTGGGTTGGTTGGGGGCCTGAAACCTCATCTGTTGAGCTCTCCTCTTCCGGGTGTCTTCCAAGTCATTTCTGGCTTCTTCTATCATCATTAACTTGTCGACCATCGTGGACAGGTCCCTAAATTATAGGGCTGCGATATGGAATTTCAGGTTCTTTTGTAATCCTTCAGAAAATCTTTCCATCTTTTTGGCCTCGGTATCCACTTCATTGGGTGCATAGCGGGCCAGTTGGTTGAATTGTTGAAGGTACTCCATAACAGTTCTTCCTCCCTGTCGGAGGGTTAGGAATTCTCTCCTTTTCGAGGCCATTAGTCCTGCAGGGATGTGAGCCTTGCGAAATGCTTCCTCGAACTCTTGCCAGGTGGTGTCTTGTTCATTCCTGGTGGCTTGAAAATTCATCCACCAGGCCGCTGCTGGACCTTGGAGTTGGTGTGATGCAAATAGTACTTGTTCCTTATCCGTGCACTGGATGGTGTCCAGTTTCCTTTTTATATCACTGATCCAGTCATCAGCCGCTAACGATTCTGTTGGTGTTGCGAAGATAGGAGGTCGGGCCTTCTGGAAATCCGACCATTTCGTCCCTCCAATGTTACCTTCTTGTCCATTGGGGTGGCCCTGAGGGTGTCCTTGAGGCCTTGCTGCTAGTGTCTCTAAGACCCTTTCCATTAGCTGAGTTTGGTGCCTTGCAGCCTCATATCTGTTTCTTTCCATCATAGCTAAAACTTGAGTCAGGTTGGCCTGTTCTGCATTTGAGTTGCCTTCCTCGCTGGTGTTATTCCGCAAGTTGGGTCTCACCATGGTTGACTTGGTTGTATTCAACTTCCTTTCGACCCGCAGCAGGGTTTTAAGGGAAGTGGAAGGTAAGTAAGAGTTTAGAGTTAGGCAGGGGTAGAATGAACAGATGAGGGCTTAGATGAGAAAGGGGGAGATTTCTTTGAGTTAGGTAGGATTAGTTTAGATAATAAATACAAAACAAATTAGGAGGATAGGAAACATAATACTTCATTCATACCATAGATCGTACACAAAACCATTTAAGGTTCGGTACAATCTATATTACAATACCAAAGGTTCTAATACACGGGGTTACATTGCTAAATTAACGACTGCTAGATGCACGACTACTAGACGTTAACGAGACGATCTTCTAAGGAGTCCATCCCTGGTTGGGACCATAGAAGTACAGCTCCTGGGGGTCCTCCTCATCATTCATATCTATATCTGAAGGCGGCGGAGGCTCGTTGATCACCATGGAGGGTCCATCCACTGAAGGTTCCTCTGCCGGAGGCACGACCGGTTGCTGCACAAGTTCGATTTCCATGATCTGATTCATCACCTGATGCACCTGTTCTTGGAGTTGAATTATCTCGTCTTGCTGTTGATCTATCAGGTCCCAAACCTGATGCAAGTGCTGATGTTGCTCCCTATTCTCTCGAAGCGCACGGGAGTACTGGCGCTCCATCATCAAGACGTAGTCCGAAGTCTCTTGTATCCTCGGGTCCTCTTCTTCATCCGGAAAGGAGATAGTAAGACCGTAGGGGTCATCCCACCGCTGGGGAATCATCTGGAACTCGCTGTCCTCGAATTCTTCATTGAAGTGGCGCCGAAGGTGGTGAACTGCTTGCCTGGCGGCATCTTGGATTGCGGCTGGCTCATGGAGGCGTCCTCCCTCAAACCGATGAGGGCCATCAGGGCGGAGTGGCAAGGGCTGCAGATCGACCCATGCCCTCCATCGACAGCGAAAACCTTCCCTGAGCACCTCTTCTGTGTGGAACTCGGGGCGATGGCGTTCGTCCGCTCCAACTTGTTGCATCATCCTCCAAAGCAAACCGACCCATCCTCCGAATACAGTCGGGTCCGGATAAACACGGTGAACTGTAACACCCCAAAATTTTTGCTTTTATTGAATTCATGTGTGATTTGGCACTTTGGTGAATTTTTGGAATTTGCTGGAATTTATTTGGATTTATTTGGAATTTATTTGAATTTATTCCATTTTGAAATAATTAAAGAATTTAATTTTGCAAATAAAATTTTGTTGGAAATATTTTATTTGAGTCCAAAATAATCCAAAATATTTTCCAGAATTTTTCTGGAATTTTTCTGAGTCATTTGCTATTTTTAATGAATTAAATGAATTCATCGAATTATTTTAAATATTAAATCGCTGGAAATTCAACTCGGTCGAGTATCGTTCATCCGATCGAAGTCGGAACCGAGTCGGACTCGAGTCCGACCGAGCCGATTGACTCGACCAAACCGGCTCCCAACCCTAATCAATCCCAACCGTTGGATCAAGATCCAACGGCCGAGATCCGCCAGACGGCTCGAGCCAGATCCGGCCGGATCTGATCGCGCCCGTCGATCGTGGCCGTTGATCGTGCCACGTGGACGGCCAGGCGTCGTCGTCTCCGCCGAGTCCGAGCCGGACTCGCCGCCGCCGCCGCCGTAGAATTAGGTTTCCGCCTTCGAGCACGAACGCCGAGGCTATTTAAAGCCCTGGTCACGCCCCGAGGTTGCCCTCATCCTTGCGCACTCCGTTCCCGAGCCATCTACGCCGAGCCGCCGTTGGCCGTGCGAGCTCGCCAGAGTTGAGCGCCACTCCGCGCGGTTTTGCCTCGTCTCGCCGACGTCCGTCGTCTTCCGCCGGTAAGGAGCCTAACCGAACCCCGGCCAGCGCACTAAGAGACCACTCACTTCGCCGGAACGACTCCGAGCGCCGTCGGGCTCGCTGCCGTCTCCGTCTCCGGTGGCCGCAGCCCGCTGCGTCGCCATCGCTCGCGAACTCTCAGGCGCCGTCCGATCTTGATCGTGCGGTTGAGGTGAGTTCACGTGTTCCAAACCCGATTAGATGGACCGTTGGATCAAGATCCAACGGTTCACAATCGCCACGCGTCGTGGTAGTGATTATTATAGGATTAGATCTCGACCGTCCGATCTAGATCGAACGCCCACGATCATCGAGTAGATTCAACACGTTAACCCCTGGATCTAATCGCGCCGTTGAATTTCAAATCAACGGCCGAGATTGCGCCACGTGTCGGGAAGTTGGACCGACGCGCCGTGCCGCCCACGCTGGCAGCGTGCGTGTGACGCCGACACGCGGCCCGCGTGTCGAGGGCTCGCGATATCGGGCCGACCAGCTAAGCGCCGACGCCACCCATGACGCTACCTGGGTCCCACCTGTCAAAGACTGCGGCCGAGCCTACCGACGTCGATGACGTCACCCGAGTGGGCCCACATGTCACGACACGTAGAGTCGTGGGCCGAGTCCACGATGGACCCGAGCCAGCGTGGACCAAGTCCATGGACCGGTGACGTCAGCCAACCAATCGAGAGGCTGCCACGTGTCCTCGCCGACGCAATAAATGATTTTCCGAAAAGAAAATGATTTAATAAATCGGTTTAATAATTGATTTGAATTTCAAAACTTCAAACTGGTTATAACTTTTATGCTTCAACTCCAATTTGAGTGATTCAAATTTCTAAATTTGTATAAAATTGAGATCTACAAAAAAATGAATTTTATTTAATTTTTGGACTAAAGATTTTCTCTGTAAAATTATTTAATTGATTATTTAAACTTTAAATAATCATAACTTTTAACGCCTTAACTCCAAATTTGATTTATTCCAGTTTCTAAAAATCCATAAAATTATGTTCTTTCTGTTTATGGATTTTATTTGGATGTTTGGACACTTTTTGCCTATTGTTTATTTGTGTATTTGCTATTTGCACGCTTTACGAGTAGACGTTGAAGTGCCGGAAGGATTCGAAGGAGAAGTATTGACTCAGGATCCAACTCAAGACCAAGAGCAAGTACTTTTTGAAGGCAAATTATGCTTTGACCATATTGATCCCATTTTGAAACCTATTTTGATTTAAACTATTGCATGCTAGTTCAATTAGAAAAATACTTGGTTTAAACATGGGGGTTAGATAAGTGCCAATTTGCTGTATGACACCTTGATTATTTAAGTATGTGCCATGACCCTTGTCACCCTAGTTGTGGATTACTAGTTGGACATTATTAAATTGCCAACATGGGTTATAGACCGTTGTAGTATACTGCTTAGACCTGCTACGTGCTCATAACATGACTTTGGATAATCAAATGCTAATATTGACTTAATGATATATTGAACCTGTTTTGGAAAAGTATCATGTGATGTTGATGGCACGTGGTGCATGGTAATCAATCGGGTTTGATAAACAGTTTTCGGCCAGGGCATGTGGCAAGAGTAATCAGTGGGCCATTGTGGCATTGGGGATGTTGATTTGGTTCTTCTGTAGTCTTGCCCTGGTCACCCTAAGGACTTAACCTTGCAAGCCTTTGAACTGGTCTAACGTGCAACCACATGTCTGTAATGGGACGGACCTAGTTGACTAAGTTGCTAATAACGCACTGTGGGACCTCAGAGGTCAACTACACCCTTTGTGTAAGTTGTACGGGAGCGCGTCGGCCGAGGCCAGTACCCATCTAACTGATTGATTGGCCTAGACTTCGCCTTAGCGAAGGGAAGGGTTAGTCTTGCAATAACCGGGAGGACCACTTGTATTGTTAGAGGTTTCGAAAGACTTTATTACGAACTCGCCTTTGTGGTGTTTGACTGTATCTTGTGGGTAAAGTGCATAACCTCTGCAGAGTTTAGAATCTATTCGAATAGCCAGGGTCCGCGGTATTGGACATCGCTCGGGAATTACAAATATGGTTAGATTTTCTCAAAAAATAACTTTGGTTTTGAAAAGTTGGGTTGGTTTAATAATGAAGATGATGGAAATGTGGTTTAGGATGGGGAAAAATGTTTATTAAACTTCTTGAAAAGTTATTTACGCTTTACTTATTTCTCTTTGCTTTGAATCTACTTATATTACTTGTCAAAAGTCAAGCATCGCAAATATACCTTGAGCTATTCCTTTGTACCAAGCCATGCATATAGTATATTAGCTTGCATTCTGTGCATGACTTGCCGAGTACCAAGTACTCACCCTTGCCTCAACACAACACCGCTTGAAGAGGAGACTACGCCACGGAGGAGGAATTTCAAGAGGATCCGCTCTACTTAGGGATGCGAGCCCACCAGTTGCCTGTGGTATCTTTGGATGGCGCCACGGCTATTTGATTTTCCGCCGCTATTATTTTTCTCTGAATAAGTTTCGCTTATGCAGGCATATATTTGTAACTTGGCCATAAGGTCGAGTAACCACTTTGGTTATTTAAATAAAGTACTTTGATAATATCGATTGGTATGATTGTGATATTTACCAATGTTAAGACTGTGTGCACTAGCGCGTTCCTGGACTAGTGCTGAATACACAGAGGGTCCGGATTTGCAAATTCGGGTCCCGACAGAGGTGGTATCGAGCCATACTTGATCAGTAGGCTCAACCCTAGCTAGAATGGTCGTAGTGAGGATAAAACCTATTTTCTAAAAGCTAAAAAAAAAAATTGTCAAGATAAGAAATGACATCTCGACTTATCCCCTTCTCTCTTTTCTTGTCTCTTGCTGAAATTTTCCCTTACCTTGTCACAATTTAAAAATTCCGAGTTCTTACGTAAAGCACTCTTGTGACAGATGGAGGAAGAGTTCAACTACGTTGATCTGGGAGTTGGTCACACCGCGGAACTTTGGCATATGCTACAGACCCTCGGAGATTTTGAGAAGCCCCAATACCAAGTGGAAGTGATCAGACAAGCGGGATTGATCAAGGCTTGGGACGTGAGGATTGAGGTACCTACTAGGAAAAAGGGCCCAGGCAATCGCCCGATACACTGCACTGCCAGGAGATCTACAATGCAGATGGGTATCCAAGAAGTATCACGACGAGCAATGCGGCACATTACCCGTATCTACGCCAGAGAATTGGAGAGTACGGTGTTCCGTTACCACCGCAAGCGGCGATAACCTTCTTGACCGAAGGCGATTCAGGATGAGGATGCCACGTACACAGCTTGGCACGATTTGTCGTCGCCAGGAGGATGTACTAGATAATACAAGCAAGGAGCTACGTAAGGCCCGCAAGGAGATCACGACAGAGAAGAACAGATGGCGGGAAGCTCAAGAGTATGTGGCACACCTTCTACGAAGGATTGACGAGTTGGAGATGACCTTGTACGGACCGGACTCCGAGCCGATTACTCGAGCTACACGAGCGGATCCAGAGGAGTCGATCTCGATGAGGACACCGCTTCTTCGACTACCATAGAGGACACGATTCTTTGGACATGGCGTCGTTACGCTTATGCCACAAAGACCTGCACTGTGCCGTGGAGGTTTTCTCGATGAGTGAGCATAGGTTCTATAGTGAGACTCCTTCGCCGAGTCGCGTCATAGAAGAAAGAGTCACCCTTTAGGCGTTAGACTCGAGAATTAGTTCGATTTGGATTTGCTTTGTTTGTCGAGTGTGCAAGATGTGTTGCAAGGCCCTTAGGCATTGTAAGCAGCCATACCAAGTTATTAATAATAAAGTTGGACCTTAAAGTTACCCCTTTCGCCTCGCATAAGTTCCATGTTACTTGTCTATTCTTGTTTCCCTCTCATCTCTAAACCTAGAGCAAACCGACAGATGGTGAACACCCGTGGAAACCTTGGAAGCAATGGGAGTGGTTCTCGCCACAGAAAACCCCAATGATGGAGCACCAAAGACCGCCAATCGATATGCAGAATTTCGAGCTTTTCTTGCTGCCCGCACTCGCTTGATGCATGCTATGATGCAACAAATGCAGCACGTCACCGCTCGCACCATAGCCAATCAAGTTAATCAGGGACCACGCCGTAATACAAGACTATCGGGGTTCATGAGAACTCACCCACCCACTTTCTCCGGGAATGCCAATCCATTGGAGGCCGATGATTGGTTAAGATCAATCGAGAGGAAGCTACACATAGCTCAATGCATAGGAAATGAGAAGGTACTTCACGCTTCTCATCACCGAGGAACATTACCGAATGGTGGGAGAACTTCGTACACGCAAGAGAACCCTCAAGATATCACTTGGGAAGAGTTCACAACGCATTCCGACAAAGATCACGCGGCCTGAAGGAATCATGGACCTTAAGAAGGAGGAGTTCAGAGCATCAAGCAAGGTAATCACCGATGGCCGACTACCTGAACAAGTTCACAGCCTAGCACGCCACGCACTGAGGATGTAGCGACGGATAAATCCAGGCATACCTCGTTTTATGAAGGGACTTAACTCAGGATTGCAAGTAGGATTGATCACCCACACCTTTCCGATTTCCAAGAGTTGGTGAATAAGGCGCTTATTCTTGAGGACAAGCGCAAGGAACTGGATGAGAACAGAAGCGCAGGATGCAACAAAGAAGGATCACGCCAGTGGAACGCAATACCGAGAGTTGCACCAAATCAATTCTTGATTCCAACCACGAATGCAACAAGGACACCATCCCCAAAGACCAAGACCGCCAATCGTAACTACTGCACCCGGCCCGCTTAGAAACACTACTCCGAGCGATCGGCAAAGGAAAGTGAGACGCCGCTACAAGCTGCAACGAGCCAGACACTTTGCCAACAGCTTGTCCAAAGAAGACAGCAGGAGTGACCCTGATTCGCTTCAACCTAGGAACCACCCCAGCTAGGACGCCAAAGATCAGAGCCACACCCTGCATCGTGGTGAGAGGCCGAGTCAACCATGTCACCGCAGATGCACTGCAGAATGCTACGGACGTCGTCTTGGGTAAGTTACTTGTTAACTCAAGACTGCAACAGCTTTGTTTGACTCGAGCTTCGCATTCGTTTGTTTCGCAAGGCTTTGCTAGTAGAAATGATTTGAGGATTGCAAGACTTAAGTGCATGCTTTTAGTTCAAACCCTGGTTCCGAACTCCGAATGAAAGTAGGATGTTCCGGGTGAGAATCTTGATAGGTGGAATAGAGTTCCTAGCAAACCTTATAATTTTGGAGACCTGGACCTTAGACGTCATATTGGGAATGGATTGGTTATCCAAGCACAAGGCCGTATTGGATTGTGGACGAAGGACTATCTCGATTGAGAGCCCGTGTGGGAAGAAAGTGGAATTTCAAGCCACTGCAGATTAGAGATGGACAGTTGATGGTTAACAGTACCAAGGAAATCAGCATAGAGGATGTCCCGGTAGTGAATGAGTACCCAGATGTTTTTCCCAAGATCTACCAGGAAGCCGCCAGACAGGACATAGAGTTTGTGATAGAGCTCAGACTGCACAAAGACCGATAGCAAAGAGACCCTATCGGATGTCCATCGAGGAGTTGGTTGAGATGAAGAAACAATAGAAGAGTTAATGGAGAAAGGATTTATCGAGGCCGAGTTCGTCGGCCGTGGGGAGCACCAGTTTTGTTTGTCAAGAAGAAGGACGGGAGTTTCGGGATGTGCATTGACTACCGTGCACTCAATGAAGTCACCGTGAAGAATAAGTATCCGCTACCCGGATTGATGATTTGTTTGATCGATTGAGAGGAGCCGAGTTTTCTCCAAGATTGATCTCGAGATCGAGGATACCATCGCTTGAAGATCCGATCGTAAGATATTCAAGATCGCATTCTCGTCAAGATATGGACATTACGAGTTTACTGATTATGTCCTTTGGGCCGATTTAATCGCCCGGCTATTTCATGAATATGATGAATAAGGTGTTCATGGAATATTTGGACAAGTTTGTCGTCGTGTTCATAGACGATATCCTAATCTACTCCAAGACGGAGGATGAACATGCCGAACACTTAAGGCGAGTTTTGGAAAAGCGAGGAACAACAACTTTTCGCCAAGTTCGACAAGTGTGATTTTTGGAAGGACAAGGTGGAGTTTCTTGGACATGTAATGACCGCATGAAGAGTCGCCGTAGATCCAAGCAAAGTAGAAGGCGTGTTACATTGGGAGCGGTAGAAGGCTGTGACCCAGAGTTCGAGTTTCCTTGGAATGGCAGGATACTACCGCCGTTTCATCGAAGGCTTCTCGACAATTGCGAAACCTCTTACGCATAGCTGCCGAAGAAGGAAAAGAAGTTTGCATGGGCGCGAGAATGTGAGAAAGGATTTCAGAGTGAAGAAGCGATTGACGTCGACCGGTGTTAGTTCTACCGGATGTTGCTCAAAGCTTCGATATTTATTGTGACGCATCGCGCTAAGGACTTGGATGTGTCTTGTCTGCAGAACGGAAAGGTAAATCGCTTATGCATCAAAGGCGATTGAGGCCGCATGAGGAAAATTATCCGACGCATGACTTAGAGTTAGCCGCCGTAGTGCATGCTTTGAAGATATGGCGTCACTATCGATTGGAAACAGATGTGAAGTATATACGGATCATAAGAGCCTTAAGTACATATTCACCACCGGATGCGAATATGAGGCAGAGGAGATGGTTAGAGTTGATCAAGGACTATAATGTTGGGATCCATTACCACCGGGAAGGCCAACGTAGTAGCCGATGCCCCGAGTCGGAAAAGCCATACCGTGAGTACGCGTTGCTAGCCACAAGTCGGGATGAGTTATGTGAGGATTTTCAGAAAATGAAGATCGAGGTAGTACCTAGTGGATTCTTGGCCGCATTAGAAGTAAAGCCTACCCTAGAGGATCGGTCCGAGAAGGATGAAGGATGATGACAAGATCCGCAGGATTAAGTCCATCAAGGAGGAAGGCAAGGCAGAGGACTTCAAGTTGGATGAGCAAGGCACGTTGTGGATGAAGGATCGCATTTGTGTGCCTAACAAAAGGAGTTAAAGCAAGCGATTCTCGAAGAAGCCCATGACTCTAAGTACTCAATTCATCCTGGAAGCACCAAGATGTATCAGGATCTGAAGGAGAGATTCTGGTGGCCGAGTATGAAACGTGAAGTTGCCGAGCATGTTACATTGTGCGACGTATGCCAGAGAGTCAAGGCAATGCATCAGAGACCAGCAGGATTGCTACAACCGCCGTGAAAATACAGTGGAAGTGGGAGGAAATCGGAATGGATTTCATTACCGGTTTGCCGAAGACTCAAGGAGGTTATGACTCCATATGGGTTATAGTGGATCGCTTGACTAAAGTAGGCCATTTTATCCCCGTGAAGACCACTTACTCGGGAGATAAATTAGCAGAATTATACATGATCAGGATTGTCTGTTTGCACGGAGTGCCAAAGAGGATCGTATCGGACGAGGTACCCAATTTACCTCAAGGTTACGGAATAAGTTGCATGAAGCCATGGGAACCCGTTTGAACTTCTGACTTATCATCCCGCAGACGGACCAGACGAGGCCAGAAAGAGTCAACCAGATTCTGGAGGATATGTTGAGAGCTTGTGCATTAGCTTATGCTACTTCTTGGGATAAGAGTTTACCGTATGCCGAGTTCGATTACAACAATAGTTATCAGGCTAGTTTACAGATGTCACCTTTTGAGAGCCTTTGTATGGTCGACCACATCGGACGCCATTGAATTGGAATGAGACCGGCGAGCGCCCGTGTCTTTGGGCCTGGTATTCTTCAAGAGGTCAAGAGCGGTCGCCATGATTAGGGAAAGGTTGAAGATAGCCCAATCTCGATGTAAGAGTTATCTTGACAATCGCCGCCGAGATTTGCGTTTTGAACGAAGACTTTGTATACCTCGAAGTTACGCCTCTCGGGGGAGTTAAGAGGTTCCATGCCAAAGGGAAACTCGCACCCGTTATGTTGGACCATTTAAGATTTTGAGTCGCAGAGGCGAAGTTGCTTATCACCGGAGTTGCCCACGATCGTTGGCAGGAGTGCATGATGTATTCCATGTGTCGATTGAAGAAGTGCCTCAGAGTTCTGAGGAGCAGACATCGCTAGAGTTAATTGAGTTGCAAGAGGACTTGACTTATAAGGAGCATCCCGTGAGGATTACGGACACAATGGATCGAAACTAGAAACAAGTCAACCCGTTTCTGTATAGTTCAGTGGAGCAACCATGAAGAAAGCGAAGCGACTTGGGAGCGCGAAGAGGATTTGAAGAAAGAATTTCCAAACCTATTCCTTTAGTAAGCCCCGAATCTCGGGGACGAGATTCTATTAAGGGGGGGAGGTTTGTAACACCCCAAAATTTTTGCTTTTATTGAATTCATGTGTGATTTGGCACTTTGGTGAATTTTTGGAATTTGCTGGAATTTATTTGGATTTATTTGGAATTTATTTGAATTTATTCCATTTTGAAATAATTAAAGAATTTAATTTTGCAAATAAAATTTTGTTGGAAATATTTTATTTGAGTCCAAAATAATCCAAAATATTTTCCAAAATATTTTCCAGAATTTTTCTGGAATTTTTCTGAGTCATTTGCTATTTTTAATGAATTAAATGAATTACTGGGAATTATTTTAAATATTAAATCGCTGGAAATTCAACTCGGGTCGAGTACTGTTCATCCGATCGAAGTCGAACCCGAGTCGGACTCGAGTCCGACCCGAGCCGATTGACTCGACCAAACCGACTCCAACCCTAATCAATCCCAACCGTTGGATCAAGATCCAACGGCTGAGATCCGCCCGTACCGGTTCGAGCCGTATCCGGCCCGGATCCGATCGCGCCCGTGCGATCGTGGCCGTTGATCGTGCCACGTGGACGGCTGTGCGTCGTCGTCTCCGCCGAGTCCGAGCCGGACTCCGCCGCCGTGTAGAATTAGGTTTTCGTCTCGCACTTACGCCGAGGCTATTTAAAGCCACAGTCACGCCCGAGGTTGCCCTCATCCTTGCGCACCCGTTCCCGAGCCATCTCGCCTGAGCCCGCCCGTTGGCGTCTGAGCTCGCCGTAGTTGAGCGCCACTCGCGCCCGGTTTTGCCTCGCTCGCCGACGTCCGTCGTCTTCCGCCGAGAAGGAGCCTGAATCGAACCCGGCCAGCGCACCGAAGAGACCACTCACTTCGCCGGAGCGACCACGAGCGCTTGTGCGTCGGGCTCGTCGTCGCCTCCGTCTCCGGTGGCTGCCCGACTCGCCGCGTCGCCATCGCTCGCGAACTCAGTGCGCCGTCCGATCTTGATCGTGCGGTTGAGGTGAGTTCACGTGTTCCAAACCCGATTAGATGCTGGACCGTTGGATCAAGATCCAGCGGTTCCTGTCGCCACGCGTCTTGTGGTAGTGATTATTATAGGATTAGATCTGGACCGTCCGATCTAGATCGAGCGACCACGATCATCGAGTAGATTCAACACGTTAACCCTGGATCTAATCGCGGCGTTGAATTTCAAATCAACGGTCGAGATTGGCGCCACGTGTCGGGAAGTTGGACCGACGCGGTCGGCCGAATCCGCAGCGTCGTGTAGGACGCCGACACGCTGGCCCGCGTGTCGAAGGGCCGCATGTCGTGGTGACCCGATAGCGGCGTCACCCATGACGTCATCGGTGGGTCCCACTGTCGGCAGTGCGGTGAGCCCGTGACGTCAGCGATGACGTCACCCGAGTGGGCCCAAATGTAAGCGACATGTAGAGTCGTGGACCGAGTCCACGGTGGACCCCAGCCAATCGTGGACCAAGTCCAAGGACCGGCTGACGTCAGCCAACCAATCGAGAGGCTGCCACGTGTCCTCGCCGACGCAATAAATGATTTTCAGAAAAGAAAATGATTTAATAAATCGGTTTAATAATTGATTTGAATTTCAAAACTTCAAACGCTTATAACTTTTGCGTTTCAACTCCAATTTGAGTGATTCAAATTTCTAAATTTGTATAAAATTGAGATCTACCTAAATATGAATTTTATTTAATTTTTGGACTAAAGTTTTCCTCTGTAAAATTATTTAATTGATTATTTAAACTTTAAATAATCATAACTTTTGCGTCTTAACTCCAAATTTGACGATTCCAGTTTCTAAAAATCCATAAAATTATGTTCTTTCTGTTTATGGATTTTATTTGGATGTTTGGACACTTTTTGCCTATTGTTTATTTGTGTATTTGCTATTTGCACGCTTTACGAGTAGGCGTTGAAGTCTTTGGAAGGATTCGAAGGAGAAGTATTGACTCAGGATCCAACTCAAGACCAAGAGCAAGTACTTTTTGAAGGCAAATTATGCTTTGACCATATTGATCCCATTTTGAAACCTATTTTGATTTAAACTATTGCATGCTAGTTCAATTAGAAAAATACTTGGTTTAAACATGGGGGTTAGATAAGTACCAATTTGCTGTATGACACCTTGATTATTTAAGTATGTGCCATGACCCTTGTCACCCTAGTTGTGGATTACTAGTTGGACATTATTAAATTGCCAACATGGGTTATAGGCCGTTGTAGTATCTGCTTAGACACCTTTCGTGCTCATAACATGACTTTGGATAATCAAATGCTAATATTGACTTAATGATATATTGAACCTGTTTTGGAAAAGTATCATGTGATGTTGATGGCACGTGGTGCATGGTAATCAAGCGGGGTTTGATAAACGATTTTCGGCCAGGGGCATGTGGCAAGAGTAATGTCAGGTGGGCGATTGTGGCATTGGGGATGTTGATTTGGTTCTTGGGTAGTCTTGCCCTGGTCACCCTAAGGACTTAACCTTGCAAGCCTTTGAACTGGGTCTAACGTGCAACCACATGTGCAGTAATGGGACGGACCTAGTTGACTAAGTTGCTAATAACGTGCACTGTGGGACCTCGGGAGGTCAACTACACCCTTTGTGTAAGTTATGCGGGGAGCGTCAGGCTGAGGCCAGTACCCATCTAACGGTTGATTGGCCTAGACTTCGCCTTAAGCGAAGGGAAGGGTTAGTCTTGCCAATAACCGGGAGGACCACTTGTATTGTTAGAGGTTTCCGAAAGACTTTGTTACGGAACTTCGCCTTTGTGGTGTTTGACTGTATCTTGTGGGTAAAGTGCATAACCTCTGCAGAGTTTAGAATCTATTCGAATAGCCGTGTCCGCGGTATTGGACATCGCTCGGGAATTACAGTCAAGGGTTAGATTTTCTCAAAAATAACTTTGGTTTGAAAAGTTGGGTTGGTTTAATAATGAAGATGATGGAAATGTGGTTTAGGATGGGAAAAATGTTTATTAAACTTCTTGAAAAGTTATTTACGCTTTATTTATTTCTACTGCTTTCGAATCTACTTATATTACTTGTCAAAAGCTGTTTACTGCAAATATACCTTGAGCTATTCCTTTGTACTAAGCCATGCATATAGTATATTAGCTTGCATTCTGTGCATGACTTGCTGAGTACCAAGTACTCACCCTTGCCTCAACACAACACCAGTTGAAGAGGAGACTACGCCCGGCCGGAGGAGGAATTTCAAGAGGATCCGTCTACTTAGGGATGCGAGCCCAGTCAGTTGCCTGTGGTATACTGGATGGCGCCACGAAGCTATTTGATTTTCCGCTGCTATTATTTTTCTCTGAATAAGTTTCGCCTTGCGAGGCATATATTTGTAACTTGGCCATAAGGTCGAGTAACCACTTTGGTTATTTAAATAAAGTACTTTGATAATATCGATTGGTATGATTGTGATATTTACCAATGTTAAGACTGTGTGCACTAGCGCGTTCCTGGACTAGTGCTGAATACACAGAGGGTCCGGATTTGCAAATTCGGGGTCCCGACATGAACCATCTGCGATCAACGCGAAATTTGAAGTAAGTTAAGGAATGGGAAATATTAAAACAAAACCGGAAATAAGAATTCTAAGAGGGTTGAGATAGAAAGAGGTAGAAGAGGACAGCAATAATACTTATATTTTCCATAACTCATTTTGTTTATAAGTTTAATTAATTTTCTGTAAAAGATCCTTAAGCCAATCTAGGTCTCAATCTACGGTCAACCAAGGCTCTAATACCACTTGTGACGGACCGCCTTTTCAGGGGTGCGTTTAAACTCCGAAATGACTACCTAGGAAGTTTAGTCACCGGAAACCAAGTTGTACATTACCCGCAAAAGGATGATACAACTGTTTCTACATCACATAGGGCCTAGCAGCCAGAGTTTTACAAAGGAAGCGGTGAGCTTCAGGGTATAATACATCACAAAAGAGAACCAGCACAAAAGAAAAACCACAGGCGAGTTGAGCGGAGACTGAGACTTAGAACCACACTTCATCTTTGTCCACGATCCCTTGGAAATCACCAGCATCTTGATACTCTAAAATGGGTTAATTAAGCAAGAGTGAGTACTACAACGTACTCAACAAGCCACACAGTGAAGCCTGATTTCCACATGTAAAGGATAACAAGAGATAGCCATATGTCTTATCTGGTGTATGCAAATTTTCATAATATTTGACATTTCATTTAAAACACAAACCATAATAATACGAATAAGGGGGTGTCCAAAGTTATCCACTTCCATACTTGTTAATCCAAAAACTACTTGAGCTTAGGTTCGGGATTCACCCCATTTTAACTCAGCTTCATTTACCGGAAGCACGGCGTATTCGAATACCATTTGATTCACTCTGCAGAGGTGTTCAGCTTTACCCACAAGATTCCACGATCGTTATGCCACGCGATTAACATGCAACTTTTATGCATGCGGCCGGATCGAAGTTATCATAGCTTTTCGTTGGATCTTTCCCCTTTAGTCCCTATCCGGTAGAGTTTCGGTCCACATTAACCCGGGGTCCCCACTGGCCAGAGTGGAGTTCGCGATCCCGTTTACTGTGGACACCTACCGTTGTGAACCCGTAATGCCACACTTTTCTTGTGCACATTCCCGTTCCACCCCCATAACCGCGGACCATCTCCCACACCGGGAAGGTAACCCTGCTCCTATAGGTATTCCGGGGAAAGTACAATGTACCGAGCTACGTTGAGTCAAGCCAACGAAGTTGACCGGCCCAACCTGTGGTTGAACGATTTCTTAAGTTATTTACTTTGCCCAAGGTTGTAAGTCCTTACTTCGTCATAGATCAAACCATTACGTTCCACATTCCCTGGTATCCAACGTACCACCATCCATTCATACCTTGGTAATAGTCCTCGGCCGGGGATCAGACTAACACTCACACGGTGGTTAGCCCAATACAGTCCCCCAGACCGCCACATTGCATAAACATTCCAAATCCAGTTCCATCGACATTTCATGTTTTCTTTAAAATGGACTAATTAACTATACTAGAAATATCTAGCCAAATACTGACAATAGTGATTTTCTAGGGTTACAAAGGATTATTGGGGTTCAATATTTTTCAAGGAAGTTCTATGAGCCTTTTTGGCATTAACTAGCTATCATGTCATTCGAAAATACCGACTTTGCGATATTTTAAAATATAGTTCGGAAATAATGCGGTAGAAAATAGCTACGAATTAATCTAGGAAATATTAGGTTCAACATGATCAATGGAGTATGGCTTGCCTTGCGAGGCGGAGGGGTTCCCTAGTTCGGAGTTGGTGTAGTCGTATTCGGCTTCACGCTGGTCCGGCCTCTGTTCCAAATCACTGCTCCTTCAGGTATGCATTCGGGAGTTGGTACTGCTCGGGCGTCGGTTCTAGCGTAAACAAACACCATAAGATAAACAATAAATAATACCAAAAGAAAGAAGAGAAAAGAAAAGAGAAACCGAGAGAGAAAATAGCCGGAAATGGGTCGGAGGGGTGTTTTCAGAATTTTGGAAACTTGGTTTGGTGAAACGGAGGTCATTTTTGAACTCAGGGGCTCGAAACGGTTCAGGATATGTATTTTGGGCATTTTTGGGTTTTAGGATTTTTGGGTATTTTTGGGTATTTAAAATGATTTAATACGATTTTTGAAATTAAAACCGAAGGAAATTGGAAAAAGCTATCGCTTCAATTGGGCCGCTTAAAATCGAACTCCCTCCCAAGAACGAGCGCTGCGGAAAGAGAGGCTATCAAGCCGCCCAATCTCAGCCAGCACTGACAGGGGCTGGGCAAAGTGGCAGAGAGAGAGAGAGAGGGAGCGGGGCAAAGTGGGGCGAGGTGGAGGAGTGAGAGAGAGGGCTGGCAGTGGGGCTGGTGGCACGGGAGAGGGAGAGAGGAGGGAAGTCTCGCGCGTGGGACGCCTGGTCGAGGAGAGAGAGAAGGGGCTTTCTAAGGCAAGTGAGCCCCGTGGCCTTGAGGGCGTCATGAGCGCGAGTCAGAGAAAAGAAGGGGAAAACGCGATAGGGGTATGGAAGCGTCACGGATATGAGGGAGAGGAAAAGGGCTCACCACAAACTTAGGAGCCTGGCTCAAGGAGGTCAAGCGGCCATGAATGAGCCGGGCGGCGTAGGTCCCGGCCGAGACGGGAAGAGGCTTGTGGAGAGGGCACGGGAGAGCACGGGAGAACTGGAAAATGAGGGAAATTGAGAGAGGAAGTGGAGGTGAGCTCGGTGGCCCAAAAATGGCGGCCGGGGGAGGGCTTAAATAGCCGGCGGGCGTGGCGAAGTCGCCGGCTTGATCATTGCGGAAGCGGCGATGGGACGGGCTTGTCGCGAGGGCTTCCGAAGAGCGGAGCGCAGCGGCGGTAGGGCATGGAGTACCCTACTGGCTAGAAGCGGCGCGAGTAGGAGTCACGGCTGCGAGCTCGGCTTTGCCATGGCAGAGCTCCCGCAGATGCACAAGACGCACGCAGCGTACTAGCGCAAGCGCGGCGCCGGCGCAGTGAGACGCACGCGCGGCGCGGGCGGCGAGGCGCCGAAGCGGCGTAGGCGCGGGCGCCCGAGGGAGGCGGCAACGCGGGCGCGGGCGCGAGCGCGAAGAGAAAGCGTAAAGTCCGAAAAAGAAAAGCGCAAAGGCGGCGAAACCTTCCAAAAACGGCAAAAATCCGTAATATAATCAAATAAATCCAAATAAAATCCAAAAAAATCAGGAAAAATTATAAAATGCAAATAAAGCATAAATAAAACCCATTTTGAGAATTTTGGGGTATTTCATCCAACCAGCTCATACTGCAAGCTGATCAAAGGTCGTCGAATCATCTACCCCCGCTCTACATGGTGAATACACTCGTGACCATACGATGGTAGGAGTGAGAATACGATATATATACCTGATACGCGCAACAGATACAAACCCCTGTGGCTGTGGTGCACACTCCAAATACAATTGGCACTTGGGAAATTTTGAACTCGCCTCCGTTGTGGTCCGGGCGTCCGGCGACTCCGACCGCAGAGCCACGCGTGGGGCCTTATCTGAGAAGCAATTGAAAAAGATGGGGGTTTGATAGCAAAAAGGAGCCATCAGTCTCGTTGTAGGGTGGGGCCCACACCTGCCCCCCAGTTGATGCAGCCTTGCACTTGTATTTGCATAGGCTTGCACCACTGGCTTGTCGTCGGTCGTCACTGTCAGAGTGGCAGGGGTGGGCATAATTTTTTAAAAAATTCGGTTTTTAGGAATTAAAAACCGAAACCGAACCGAATTACTCCAGAAACCGAACCGAATTAATCGAACTAATTCGGTTCGGTTTATTCGTTATTTCGGTTAACCGAATTTCAATTTCAAGAGAGCTGTGTTGGAATTAAGGGTTGTTTGTGGATGCACTTAGAATTCGCTAACTATCAATCTATCCTAATATGAAAGAACTAAAAGACAGAAAATAATTCAGCTAATGAGCTAAGCCTCAAAAGAAAATGCAATAAGAAGCATAACTAGTATTTTCATAGTTCATAACATTTCCTCACTACAGTTCAATTCATCCATAATCTAAGAAAGAGAGGTGTTAAGCCTCGTACGAAGCAATGCTTCTAAGCAACACAGAGAGCAACTTCACTCATACACCATTACACAGACTTGCACAACATTTTTCTCGCATATCTTACTATCTACATATCTACTCCAAAAATACACAAAGAAGTCAAGAACATTCTTTTTCTTGATAAACGACAAGAATGACTTTGCTGTACATATCAACATTATCTTTAAGAAACTTTACATGGATATTCATTACCATCTTACCATCTATTCCTCCAACAAACCAAAATTTGCAAAACATTCAACACAAATAACTCGAGAAAAAGAAAAGAACCTCGAAGGGCGACGGGCTTAGCACTAGTTGAAGCGGCGTGCAACCGTGCACCTCGGATGCACTGGTCAGGGGATGGCCAGATGGGAGATTGGGAGGGTGGCGACTGTGGCGTTGCCTGGGACTGGGGATGGGAGTGCATATTTGCGTATTTTCTAATGGAAATCTTGTGGCGTAGCAAGACTTCTGACATATTATACCTACATTTTATTTTGCTAAATCATGCTATTTCTTTCTCCTTAATTCAATTTGAATGTAATTGGAAACATTTTAAGTTAATTGAACCATTCGGTGGTGATTAATTGCCTCATTCATAAAAGGACATGGAGATGTCCAAGCTGGGGTGTTGAGCTGCTGAACATCTCTAGCCTTTCTTCTCAATCAGCGTGCACCAAGGAGGAGGGAGAATAGATATCTTCAAATTGATTCTTGAGAGCACCTGTATGAAGCAGTAAATAAGGTTTCTGAACAGTACAACCACTAGGCTTCGTCCTCAACGTTGACTACCGCAGCAATCGCACATCTCTGCAATGCTTTCATTCTCTCTACACGATCCATCGATGTTATTTTCATTTAGGTCCCTGAGTATATTTTCAGTATAATATGTTGTGCCTGTTGGTACTTATGAGTATTACATTTTTACTCTTGCGATATTTGCCTTCTAGTAAGAACTGGAATTAACATATTGCTCATGTTTCCAACGTATTCTCTTTTGAGGTCAACATGCAGCCATGCAGTATATGTGTATAACGCTACCCCCTCTATCCTGTAATATAAATTTTTATTCTTAGGAAACATCGTCCAACGATATAAGTCTATTGCAAAGACTAAATATGTAGGTACTGCGATATTTTTACCACTAGCATATGCAGCTACTCTGCAAGCCTAGCTACAGATCCGTACTGGCGTAAGTGACGGGTTTTACATGCGGCGTGCACGTACGTACGGTACTTGCGCATGGCCTAGCCGGTACGCTGCCTGCACGTACGCAGCCGCTGTACTGCCTTTTTCCTTCCTGGCCAGGCACGCACCGGCAGATGCACATGCACGTACGTGCCACACTGCTACCGGAATCAGAATCTCCGCGTTACTTGAATTCAAATAATGCAAAGGGCTCCGGTGCACCCTCTCGTTCTCCCCTGGGCGGATCTCCGATGCACGCTAACGTGGGAAGCTTGCAGAGACTACCATGGAAATGTTTGGACGCTGAGAAGGGGAGAAGAGCGCGCGTGGGAAGCTTGCAGAGACTACCATGGAAATGTTTGGACGCTGAGAAGGGGAGAAGAGCGCGTGATCAAAATTAGGGAATTCTGTACATATTCACGTCGACAGGAGTTTTGGATCAAATGCAGGGAAAAAAAAACACACACGCACGCAAGACTTTAAATCGTCATGTAATACGATAAAAGGGATAACAATTCATCGGATCCCTTATCAGACAATTCATTGGTCGTCTTCTATTACATCAGTTCTAGTGTGGTACGCAATTTTTTGTGGCCCTGTCGGCAGTTTGGATACAATAGTGTTCCGTGGCTCTCCCACAGGCACTCAAACTTTTTGTAATGTCTTTCATCGGTGTATTCTCCCTCTCCATCAAGCAGCATCTGGTCTAGATCATCATCGCCAAACTCCCCCAAAGTATCTTCGAATGAACCGTGTTGGCCGGCATCCAGGATATTGTTGTCCACCTCTTCTTCTTTTTTCACCATCTTCCCGTATAGTCTCTTCTTCACCGTGTTTGGTCCAACAGGTATAGTTTAGCATAAAATCTCTTGAGAGCAAATGGAAGTGAAGGTGGCTATATTTTAGCCAATCCTTCTCATTCTTGCAGTCTATGCATGGACAACATATGTAACCTGACTTCGTGTATACATCGGCCGCACGAAAAAAAGCTTGCAAACCCTGCAAGAACTCTGGAGAGCGTTGGTCCATGTACATCCATCGCCGACACATCTACATTATGTTACATCAATAATGAATTTTTGAACATTTTCCAAAATTCATATTAAACCAATATTAAATTTATTTAAAAATTTTAGGTGGGTAAATTTAATTTTAGGTGAAATTTCATCAAAAAGTTAATATGTTTAAAATTCCTCAATAATTTTTCAATGACTTCCTCGGTCAGGGGCTGCTTAGTACCGGTTGGTGTAACCAACTGATACTGATGTTAGAACATCAGTACCGTTAGTCTCTTAAACCGGTATTAATGTGCCCCCGGACCAGTAGACCGTTGGACCGGGACTGATGTAACTGTCAGTCTCAGTTCATGCATAACCGGTACTGATGGGCCGGTATGGAAGGCTAGATCTGTAGTAGTGGGAGTGGAGGAGAAATTTATTAGCTTTACTAGGGGCTAAGTCTAAGTTTTAACTAGTCTAGATCATGATCATAAGAAGCGTAATGCGGAACCGAATCATTAGATACTAACCCGAATTGGAGGAAGACGAAGCCATTAGGGATTGTCGGCTGATCTTGATGTTCTTGGTGCATCGGTGAAGAACGGTAGTGAGTCACCAAGGTCTTTTGGTGTTCACGGCAAGGAAAATATCATCGTAGCCCTCACGGTGATAGTGGAGATCTTCGTCAACCTCAACGCCGATAGCCCAGATCGAAAGGGATTGTTAGGGAGTATCAAAACTCGAGTCTAGATCTCACACATATGAGTTCCAACCTCTTCCTTTTCTATATGGCGCTGGCTGACGGGATCGAAACCAATTTGGTTGGAGTGCTCCCGATCAATGCGCGTAGGTGGTGGCCCTCAGATCTGAAAAACTTGGTATTAGTTAGTTCTTAACCGAAATCACCACCAACAAAATTGTCTCGGAACTTTCCAAGGAGGATTTTCCATAACATACTCACCTCTTTTTATCTTCCTTTCCTCCGTCTCCGACGCTCGTTTGGATTGCAATTCCTCTATTTCTCCCCTACTATCCCTTTAGTCCATGTCCTAAAAACGTGGTGGGAAATGGGAATGGGTTCAATTCAAAATTTCTATGGGTACTGGGGATCACCACACTAGTAGTTTTCATGTCGCCAGAAGCCATATCCCTACTAGCCCTTCCTCGTTGCTGGCCCACTCGACACAGCCCCAGGGTTCAAATTCTCACCGAAATCCCGCGAAATTTTGGTGAAATTTCGGACCCCCCCCCCAAGTTCCATAATCCTGGCAAAATTAAAAACCCCTAAAAAAATTTAAAAGTGCTACAGTACCATATAATTTCGGTGAAATGGATCGAAATCTTGATTTTTTGACTAAAATTTGACCAAATTTTGATCGAAGTTTGACCGGATTGGATTCTTCAAGTCATTTTCCATATCTAACCAAAATTTTAAAAAAATTTAACGATTTTTGACCACCATAAAATTAAAATTGCTAAGTTCTTATTTTGAACTTTACAACGAGCAATGTTTCTTGCATGAAGTTTGCTGTCTTACCATAGTGCTCTGGTTGGTGAGACT
Organism: Rhipidocladum racemiflorum; assembly: GCA_036346355.1. Lineage (NCBI taxonomy): Eukaryota > Viridiplantae > Streptophyta > Magnoliopsida > Poales > Poaceae > Rhipidocladum > Rhipidocladum racemiflorum. The sequence goes on along the minus strand of CM070577.1, from coordinate 41,144,176 downwards.
ACGGAAGTTCTTAGAAGTGATCAGGTTAATACTACAGGCATTATTGTTGCAGAGTTTTGTTTTTGTGTCATCCAAACTTGTGAACCTTTTATGTAAAGTTGTCTCCTAATATTCTTTATTCACTTCATGCCACAACTAATGCATATACATTGTGTCTTTTTAGGCTTTAGGAATTGAAGAATGTATATCTGACTGCACTAATAACATCTTTTTACCTTTATAATATAGCTACAGGCATGTTTAGGAGAAATGAATGATTCATTAGAGAATGATTGACTAAGGCTACTGTATAACTGTCAGTTAAAGTCTTCAAAGTGAACATGCACATCATACTCATTTCTTAATTGTCAGGGAACTTAATTTTGTGTAACTTCTTTTTTATGCCAATCTCATTATTTTTTATGTGCTAAAGTTCAAGCTCACCCTATAAATATTTTATGACAACATTATTGATGCATTAGGACCTTCCACAAAATTTTTCAAAATTTTCTAACTTCTGAATTGTGATGGATGGAACGCATGATGTTTGTAAATGTAATTTAAATGTTTATCATTTGTGATCATATTATGTAATGCTTTTATTATGTTGCCTCATTAAAGTGTTCAAATACAAAAATCAGGCAAAATGCTGCCAAAATTTGGTTGTGTACGGTATTTTACGTGCAAAAAATTAGTAAATTTCATTCAAACAGATAGGAATGTCACAAAAATTCTTTCATGATTATTTTCAAAAATTTTCCTATTTTTTTTCTAGCCTCGGAATACCATTTTATAGTACTTTTCACTCTATGAATTTTTACAAATTCCTCAAGCTTGATCATTATCTATAAATTTCATGGCAATATTAATGATATGTCAAAAGCATACATAAAAAATTTCAAAAAAAAAATAACGAATTTTGCACACTTTTTACATCATTTTAATTTGGTCGAAATCTCGGCTATTTGTGGCGAAATTTCGGTTTTTGAACCGAAATCTCAGAAATTTCGGTTAAAAAAAACCGGATTCAAATTTTGCTTTTTGAATTTTGTTCGGATTTCGTCCGAAATAACGAGATCTCAGCGAAAAATCGGATTTCAGTGAGTGACGAGATTTTACCCTAAACCGAAATTTTGAACCTTGCACAGCCCTGACGACCACACCACCCCGCTATGGCTGTTTCAAAAAAAACTCAAGCTCGTGAATTACTCGAACTCAAAACTCGAGCTAGCTTGCGAACTACTCAAACTCGGCTCGATCTAAGCTCAATTCCGACTCGATTCGAGTTCCAAATGAGCCAAACTCGAGATTGATCTCGAGCTTACAAGTTCTACCAAGCCAAGCTCAAATAGTTCGTGAGCCTACTCGAGTTTGAACTGGGCTTACTCGCTCTTGTTACTAAGCTTACTCGAGCCGAGCTCTAGCCTACTTGAGCTTGGACCTAGCCGAGCTCGAGCCTGGGTCGAGTCTCGGACCTTAACTCGAGCTCGTCTCGAGTTTTACCGAGCTTGAGCCTGAGAGCCTAAGCTCACTCGAGCTCGGTTTGTTTACCGCCCTACACCCCGCTACCACACTTGGGTCTTTAGCCGGAACCTCAGATACTTTCAAATTGAGAAATCAGGAACCTTCGATCCAGGAAGTCAAACTTTCAAAATGTCTAAACGAAATCAAAATCTATTACTGTTGTTTTTATATGGATACAGTTAAACTTTTGAAACTTAATCGCTAATGGAGGAATTTAATTCAACGGAAAGGTTCCTACGATGTGTTTGATTTGTAGTATTGCTTTGAAGGTACCCTCTTTGTCCAAATTTATAAGACGTATTTTTTCTTAGCAAATAGATCAAAGAGATATTAAAATAACTATACTACCCTTAATTATTATCTCTAAGCATTGTATTCAATGTCTGCATGCAAAGAATATCAAGTAAATATGGATATTTTATTAGAGGTATAAAGGGAACATCACACAAATTAGCAGTTTAACAGGGTATATACATTATATTTATGACCAAGACTATTAAAAAATACGTCCTACAAACTTGGACGGATGGAGTAGTTCATATGATAGGAAGAATTCATACAAATTTGGGAGGAATTCTAGCATGAGGCCAAACCTCATGTTAGCAATTCCTTTGAGAGTTTAATGCATCTTCTCTCTTCTTCTCTCCATTATATCGCTAATCAATTAACACTAGATAGAGTCGTGCAGTACGTCGCATCGTGTGAAATTTAGTCCGGGGTTCTTTTTTGAAAAAAAACGGTAGAAGGATCTCAATGTAATTTTGATTTCTTGGGGTTTTTCCAAAAAAAAATTTGCTAGCTAGGAGCTGTCGGCAAATTGCGGAACCACAAGGTCTTTTTTGCAAAAAAAAAAAAAAGATGGAAGACCCATTGGTGAATTTGCGGAACCATGTAGTCATTTTTGCAAAAAAAAATGATGGACCTCAATATAATTTTGGTTTTCTTAGGGGTTTAAAAAATAGGATGGCTAGGAGTCATTAGCGAATTTGAAGAACCACGAAGCATTTTAGCAAAAAAAAAACTTGTCAAGGACCTGTCAGCGAATTTGCTGAACCATGGGTCTTTAAAAAAACGATGGAAGAACCTATCCACGATTTTAGAATTCCTAGAGGTGTTTTTGAAAAAAAAAATGACATGAAGGCCTCCCATGTGCGCGAATTCACCCAGCATAAAAGATAGTATATTTAATTTCAACATTTTTGTATTTTTTTCTGTAAGACATCCAAACTCATCTTTTGTGCAATTATTGTGGTTTCGTTTTGTGGGATTCAACGTGCTACGACATTCGAATCTTATATTTTTCGTATTCCTGCGTTTTCTGAATCATGTGAATCAAAGTTATTTGATGGACTTTACAGAATGAAGGGATTATAAAGGTGATACATCGACGGTTATTTACTTAGCTATATTGGTCTAAGCTATGTGACCTGTATTATGAGTATATAGCATTGAAAAGTATTGCTAGTCATTTAAACATGCTTCAAAAATGATGTTTATATAGGTACACGAGCCATGTTGCTAGTTAGGCTAAGGAGGGAATTGTATGACAATTTGTATCAAAATAGACATGTTCATCAGTTCACGGTCGCCAAGCCTTGGCCTCCTATCATATATTCTTCCCCATGGCCGGGTGAAAGGCCGCCGATGCATGCATATTCGATGGGCGTACTTACGTACGTAGGCTAGGACGGCAACACCGGTGAGGACGGGTGAACAAAGAGAACGGCATTGCGAACGGGTGTCGGGACCTGAATTTGCAAATTCGGACCCCCTTATATTCCGCACTAGTTCAGAATCACGTTAGTACACACAGTCTCAACATTGCTAAATATCACAGTCATACTCAACGAATAATAAGGTATTTTAATAATTTAACCAAATCTGGTTGCTCAACCTTAAGGTCAAGTTACAAATATACGCCACGCAAAGCGAAAACTTATTAAAAGAGAAATAACACCAGCGGAAAATAAGATAACTTCGTGGCGCCATCCAAAGATACCACAGAAACCGACCGCTCGCTCCCTAGATAGACGGTTCCTCTTGGAGCTCCTCCTCCAAAGCTGGTGTAGACTCTTCTTCAACTGATGTTGTATTGTGACAAAGGTGAGTACTTGGTACTCAGCAAGTCATGCACATAATGCAACTAATATACTACATGCATGGTCTATTACAAAGGAATAGCTCAGGGTATAATTGCAGTGAAACAGCATTTGACAAGTAACATAAGTAGATTCGAAAGCAGTAGAAACATGTATAAGATCAATAACTTTTCCATGAGTTAAATAGACATCTTTCCCATTCCTAATCCACATTTCCATCAACGTCATTATTAAACCAAACAAAACCTTTCAAGTCCAAGTTATTTTCGAGAAAGTCTAACCCTTGACTGTAATTCCCGAGTAATGTTCAATGCCGCGGACACGGCTATTCGACTAGATTTTACACTCTGCAGAGGTTATGCACTTTACCCACAAGATACAGCCAAACACCACAAAGGCGAGTGTCCGTAACAAAGTCTTTCGGAAACTTCTAACAGCACAAGTGGGCCTTCCCGGTTATTGCACACTAACCCTTCCCTTAGCGAAGGCGAAGTTTAGGCCAATCAACCGTTAGATGGGTACCTGGCCGCAGCCCGACGCTCCCCGCATAACTACACAAAAGGGTATAGTTGACACCCCGAGGTCCCACAGGTACGTTATTAGCAACTTAATCAACTAGGTCCATCCCATTACAGACATGTGGTTGCACGTTTGACTCAGTTCAAAGGCTTGCAAGGTTAAGTCCTTAGGGTGACCAGGGCAAGACTATCCGAAGAACCAAATCAACGCTCCTGGTGCCACAACTGGCCCAACCAATCATTCTTGCCACATGCCCCGGTCGAAAACTATTTACCAAACCGCCAGTTGTTTAGCACGTGCCACGTGCCATCAATATCATCATCAATAACACATGACACTTCTCAAAACAGGTTCCATATCTCATTAAGTCAATGTTATCATGTAATTGTCAAAAACATGTTACGTGGCAAGGCTAAGCATACTACATCGGTCTAATTACCCATGTTGGCAATTTAGTAATGCCCAACTAATAATCCACAACTAGGATGACAAGGGTTCATGGCACATAAATAATAATCAAGGTATCATAGTGCAAAGTTGGCATTTAACTAATCTCCCAAAATTAATTAAAGCATTTTTTTAATTAAACCAGCATGCAATAGATTAAAACAAAATAATTTCAAAATGGGATCAACATGGTCAAAGCACAACTTACCTTCAAAGAGTACTTATTCTTGGTCTTGGGCTGGTTCCTGGGTCAACACTTCGAAGCCCTCGGGTACTTCAACGTCTACTCGTAACGCGTGCAAATAGCAACCAATAAATAAAACAGTAAACATAAAGTATCCGAACATACAAATAAAGTCCATAAACAGAGAGAGCATAATTTTATGAATTTTTAGGAATTTGAATCGTCAAAATCGGAGTTAAAACGCAAAAGTTACAAGCGTTTAAAGTTTAAATAATCAATTAAATAATATTACAGATAAAAACTTTGGTCCAAAAATTAAATAAAATTCACCATTAGGTAGATCTCAATTTTATAAAAATTTAAAAATTTAATCACTCAAATCGGAGCTAAAATGCAAAAGTTATAAGCGTTTGAAGTTTCAAAATTCAAATAAATCAATAATCCGAATTAATCCATTTATTTTTATATTGAAAAATCCGAATATGACGTCAGCATGACGTCAGCGTGGAATTTGATTTTCCACCGAATTATTTTTCTATTGAAAAGCCGAATTTATTGCGAAAATCCAATACCAAACACTTTTCTTTTGGTTTCCATCAACTAAAACCAAGAAAACCAACCAAGAACGACCATAGAACGATAAAGAACATACGAAGGAATCCACCACCAAACTCTTCTATTTGACTCCAGTAAACTACCCGATCTACGACAGAAAGGGTAAGCACTCTTCTCCTGCAGGGGTTAATAGTTCTTCGGTGATGGCGCTAACCGGCCACACCGTCAAACCTCACCCTTACTATGAACAAAAAGAGGTGACCGAAATCCTTCGGCACCACAACGCACTATATCACAAATAACAAGAACAAGTCAATCATTTATCTCATAGACATAGCAACATGCTTTATCAAATGAAGCATTCAACATTATAGCTTAAATACAACATTTAAGCGTAAAGGAACGATACCCATACCCTTTCCTACTGTGCATCCAGTGTGTCAAATTTTAGATTAGTTATACCACTTTTGCAAGTTTTAATGTTGCTATCCTATGACAAAATTTTAGTTAAGACCTAAGCCATGTTTCTAAGTTATTCCACATCACATTTTAGTTGTACCCTATAGCATGACACTAAAAAAAATACGCATTCCAAGGACCTACAGCCCGCTCTGATACCAACTGTAACACCCCGGCATTTACTATGCCTGAATGCTACCAAACATAAGCTAAACAACATCTAAATACCACAAGTTACCATAAATTCCAGCAAAGGTACATATGCTAAAAACCGAAATTTCGGCAGCATCTCCTTTGTTTTAACATGAATTAAAGGAGCAACAACAGTATATCAATGTATGGATTATGAGAGACAACTAAAAACAGCAATAATTAACGACTTAGCAACAATATAAGTCTAGTTTCAAACACATAATGTCTCCAAGGGTCAAAAGAACAATAAAACTCTCATATAGCAAAACTAAACCTTAAAGCAATAATCATCACACGCAATTTATTATCAAACTAATAGAATGACTTGTGGAATCAATATGGTGAAGCTACATGTGGGCGTGTGACTATTTCCCTTCCCCGCATGCCGTTCTCATGGTACCTAAAATAACAAGAAAACACAAGCGTGAGTTCGAAACTCAGCAAGCATATTGCAATGGACAACAAGAACAATAACATAGCAATAACATCTCCCATCATATATATCATCTCATTCATGAACACTTAACAATATCATCATCATTATGTATGCAATGTAATGCAATGCTCATGTCTCCTTGGAAACTCATACCGGTATGGTTGAGTACACACCCGTCGGTGTGCACCCTCTCCCCCCTTCCATCCCGAAGATGGAGGGTGCCTACTCCTCGCTTCCGTTCACCGCGGTGAATGGAATCACGATGTAGGACTTACTCATTGGCTTTCCGGATTAGTCATAACTTTCTCACCGACCTTCCCGGACTAGTTATGACTTTCTCACCGCCCGAGCCATGTAACATGCCATGTATGCATTTATGCCAACATCATATTTAACTCACATATTAACACATGGCATCATAAAAAATTAAACATGCTCATCATATCATTGGCAATCATAAAAGCATGACAAGTGATCATATATCATGTAGTCAATTCCATCTATTCTCAACAAGCAACCTACAAATCGCTATCCATCACAACACACTTGCCTCAACCACGGGCAACGGATTGGCGGGAAGTAGAGGGCACTCCCGGGGTCGCACCACCTGCACATAGGTACCACACGCTCACAATCATGTCCACAAAACAGTACGCAAACCCTCATCTACCCCGACAATGCCAACTACTCACAAAACCTAAAAACAGAGGTTTTGTCCCGTCGGGACAGCAGCCTTCCAAAAGGCATAACTCAGGTTCTAAGACTCCGAATCAATTAAACGAGTACATCCTCACGTAGCTTAGGAAATTTCCCAACTTTTTCTAGGTATAGGGAAAGACTGATTCGGACTCTAAAGTTGTTTAATCTACAAAATACCGTGATCTGTTCCAATCACGTCACATATTTTAACACGCTCGGTAAAACAGCCATAACTTTCAAACGGCTGGGCAGAATTTAAATTTCTTTATATACACGGAAAGATAATGAAATTATCTACAACTTCTTCAACGTCCGTACGACCAGATTCCGAGTCTAATTTGGCGAAAAACCGAACCCTAGGTCGACTGCTCATGATGCCCGAAACAGAGAACGTGGCAACTTCTAGATCTAATCCAATCTACTCAATTCCAGTACCACCAATTGATCTAAAAACTTGATAAACACCCTTAGAACAGTACCTAGACCAACCCCAAGGATTCCCATGGCCATACCTTTGCCCAACGCACGAAAACCCAATAGATCTCCTCCCGGTTCGCGCGATATCCTTCCTCGCTCCAATCCCGCCGGATCTCCTCGTCGCGGAGCGCTCCAACGGATGGATCTTTGAGGTGTGGAGGTGGAGAACTCCCCTAGGGGCAGCAAGGGAGGAGGAGAGGTGGTGGAGAGGTGGTGGAGCAATGGGGAGCAATGGGGGAGGTGGAGGCGCCATAAGGAGGAGGTGGGGAGGTGTGGGCGGGGCGGCTAGGATTTGTGGGGGCGCAAGGGCAGGGGGTGAACGCCTAAAAGGGCTGGGGGAGGCCCCCAACCAGGTCTCCTACTCCTATTAGGACTCAAACTCCATCCCACCAAAGCCCACAACCCTTTCCTTTAGGCCCAAACTCCCCCGGAAAGGCCCAAAACCCTGGAAACGGCCCGAAAATGCTATTAAGCCTCCTATCATATGGTTTTAACCTCCAATACCATATTTCATAAAGTTTTTAACCTTAACATTCACATTAAATAATCTCACACCATTCTGTAGTGTCACATTCTCCCCCCTTCAACAGGATTCGACCCTGAATCCGAGACACGCCACTTCGCAAACAACCAAATCAGAGGGAGTTATGGTTCACGCCTCAGAACCCGCTTAGAAGCCCCTACAATTTGCACCAGCCAGCACTCAGAGGTAAGGAGCGACTGACAGCTCTAAAGATAACTCACAATCAAAAACTTGCGAGAACTTTACTCAACATTGAAACACAAAGCACTCAAACAAGGCCTCGGCATGACCCAAGCGATAGGATAAAATCCTAAGCAGGACCCAGCGGAAAATGGTCTCATACTCCTCGTTCTAAGCATTCCTTGGCAGGAAGTGCCGATCCGCTAACTTTCCAGGCTACTCTCCAGAAAAACACGGTACCAACCTCCCTTCTGTGGTTCCTTGTACTCAAGACGACGCGAAGCAGGAGAGACACAACGCTCTAAGATTACCACAGAACGAACAACCTACTTTAACCAGGATCCGTAAGACTCGCGTAACAGAAACGACCGAACTTTCCCCTGCGGTTTGACACAACTCGCTTCTTGCCCAACGACAAAAGCACCAATACACTTCAAAAGGAAAAACGATCACTAGCAACCACCAAGTGGTCCACTCAAAATGTAATCAACCCTACTGAGGAACACCTCAACGACACAATTCTCCACGAAGGTTTGCATTGAGTTATACACAACCTTCCACTCAAAGGACCACGATAAAGAGCACAATCATTGAGTGAGCTCAACCATAACATGAACCCAAGTGGCCCTCACCAACAACTCAAACCGCAAAGCGTTAAAACCACTTTGGAAAGGATTCGACAACAACCAGAGAGTATTCATTTTAATTTCCTAAGCCAAAACGCAAAGGAAACACAAATCCCTTCACCACAACCAACACCGGAAATTCTTCATTGTTTCTTTTCATACTAGAAAGCAAGGGAAATCTCGTTTCAAGACATGAATGCACATTCTTCAAGAGCACTCCGGATTAGTCATATCTCCATATATGACTTTCTCACCGACCTGGCTCAACGACTCTTTATCATTTAACATCTATACACGATGTCTTGTTTACTTTTCACCATTCATTCATCATATAACAACAATACCGAAAAGTCATTCACAAAAAGACTTCTTCCTCGGTATCACATGATTGAAATACACATAACACTGACGGTTGCGCTAAATCATATAGACTATGACAGCAACATCGTTAACAACAAAACACCACATCGTGTGAAGACCCATCATCCATTTAAAACTAACTTTGCAACACCTCGCAAAATCAAACTCAACCCTTTGGAACAGAACATCAACTCCAAAGTCAAACATCTGCACACACAACCGCCATAAATTTTATCAAAAGAGAGGGAAACTCAATCCCAAAAGAAAACTCTTCACTAACCAAATTCACTTATGAAACATTCATAAAAACCAGACTTGTGAAACATCCGCACACCAGACACATTTTCCAAATGACTCCAACTCTAGCCAAACAGAATTACACATCAAGGGCTTAACTCAAAAGTTTCCAACACAACCCTTTATGACCATCTGCTTCCTTTTAAAATTAATTCCAAAGATAATTCGGTCTAACGCCGAAAAGCGCGATCGACTCAAAAACTTTTGGGGTGTAAATCCATACTCATAGCACCAACTAAACAAATTAGCCAAAACCAAATATTTGCACCAATTTCTACGAGTTTTAGGGAAACTCTGAAACACAGCATATGGAACATCTTGACCGAAAACCCTTCAACCAAAAGGGCAAACGATTTCTAACAAAAGACTACTGACTTTGTTTGCAGCATTTTAGTTTTAAAACCCATCCTAAATTCATAAGGAAGCTTGACTCCCAAAATTGCAATGAGACAAAGCCAAACTTTGTCATGCAAAAGGAATTCTTCAAAACACTTTTCATTCTCAAAGACTCCCATAAAGGAAAATGGTTGAAAGACAATTTTCTTAACGGAAACCAAGCGACCAAGTAATCCATTTCAAATAAAACCTTAATCTCAAACCCCAAACTTTCACGAAACAAGAAGGATTTTTCAAAGATGATTTCTCAAACCAGTAAAATGACGAAATCAAACACCACTTACTCCTACAAAGCCACAGAACTTCAGCCATAACAGCCAGGTCTGACACAACTCCGCAATAACTCCTTTAACCTCGGAGAAAGACAAACATAGGAATAAATTTGAATACTTCTTCCCCATAAAGAAATCAACAAACTAAGCATTAAAAATGGAAAGGCGCCCAAAAGAAGCGCAACACTAGACTCCTCTTCTTCGCCTTCAACCAAGGAAGACAAAACCACACACCGCATACGGAACAATCTGCGAAAATCCAATACCAAACACTTTTCTTTTGGTTTCCATCAACTAAAACCAAGAAAACCAACCAAGAACGACCATAGAACGATAAAGAACATACGAAACAATCCACCACCAAACTCTTCTATTTGACTCCAGTCAACTACCCGATCTACGACAGAAAGGGTAAGCACTCTTCTCCTACAGGGGTTAATAGTTCTTCGGTGATGGCGCTAACCGGCCACACCGTCAAACCTAACCCTTACTATGAACAAAAAGAGGTAACCGAAATCCTTCGGCACCACAACCCACTATATCACAAATAACAAGAACAATTCAATCATTTATCTCATAGACATAGCAACATGCTTTATCAAATGAAGCATTCAACATTATAGCTTAAATACAACATTTAAGCGTAAAGGAACGATACCCATACCCTTTCCTACTATGCATCCAGTGTGTCAAATTTTAGATTAGTTATACCACTTTTGCAAGTTTTAATGTTGCTACCCTATGACAAAATTTTAGTTAAGACCTAAGCCATGTTTCTAAGTTATTCCACATCACATTTTAGTTGTACCCTATAGCATGACACTAAAAAAAATACGCATTCCAAGGACCTACAGCCCGCTCTGATACCAACTGTAACTCCCCGGCATTTACTATGCCTGAATGCTACCAAACATAAGCTAAACAACATCTAAATACCACAAGTTACCATAAATTCCAGCAAAGGTACATATGCTAAAAACCGAAATTTCGGCAGCATCTCCTTTGTTTTAACATGAATTAAAGGAGCAACAACAGTATATCAATGTATGGATTATGAGAGACAACTAAAAACATCAATAATTAACGACTTAGCAACAATATAAGTCTAGTTTCAAACACATAATGTCTCCAAGGGTCAAACGAACAATAAAACTCTCATATAGCAAAGCTAAACCTTAAAGCAATAATCATCACACGCAATTTATTATCAAACTAATAGAATGACTTGTGGAATCAATATGGTGAAGCTACGTGTGGGCGTGTGACTATTTCCCTTCCCCGCATGCCGTTCTCATGGTACCTAAAATAACAAGAAAACACAAGCGTGAGTTCGAAACTCAGCAAGCATATTGCAATGGACAACAAGAACAATATCATGGCAATAACATCTCCCATCATATATATCATCTCATTCATGAACATTTAACAATATCATCATCATTATGTATGCAATGTAATGCAATGCTCATGTCTCCTTGGAAACTCATACCGGTATGGTTGAGTACACACCCGTCGGTGTGCACCCTCTCCCCCCTTCCATCCCGAAGATGGAGGGTGCCTACTCCTCGCTTCTGTTCACCGCGGTGAATGGAATCACGATGTAGGACTTACTCATTGGCTTTCCAGATTAGTCATAACTTTCTCACCGACCTTTCCGGACTAGTTATGACTTTCTCACCGCCCGAGCCATGTAACATGCCATGTATGCATTTATGCCAACATCATATTTAACTCACATATTAACACATGGCATCATAACATATTAAACATGCTCATCATATCATTGGCAATCATAAAAGCATGGCAAGTGATCATATATCATGTAGTCAATTCCATCTATTCTCAACAAGCAACCTACAAATCGCTATCCATCACAACACACTTGCCTCAACCACGGGCAACGGATTGGCGGGAAGTAGAGGGCACTCCCGGGGTCGCACCACCTGCACATAGGTACCACACGCTCACAATCATGTCCACAAAACAGTACGCAAACCCTCATCTACCCCGACATTGCCAACTACTCGCAAAACCTAAAAACAGAGGTTCTGTCCCGTCGGGACAGCAGCCTTCCAAAAGGCATAACTCGGGTTCTAAGACTCCGAATCAATTAAACGAGTACATCCTCGCGTATCTTAGGAAATTTCCCAACTTTTTCTAGGTATAGGGAAAGACTGATTCGGAATCTAAAGTTGTTTAATCTACAAAATACCGTGATCTGTTCCAATCACGTCACAGATTTTAACACGCTCGATAAAACAGCCATAACTTTCAAACGGATAGGCGGAATTTCAATTTCTTTATATCCACGGAAAGATAACGAAATTATCTACAACTTCTTCAACGTCCGTACGACCAGATTCCGAGTCTAATTTGGCGAAAAACCGAACCCTAGGTCGACTGCTCATGCTGCCCGAAACAGAGAATGTGGCAACTTCTAGATCTAATCCAATCTACTCAATTTCAGTACCACCAATTGATCTAAAAACTTGATAAACACCCTTAGAACAGTACCTAGACCAACCCCAAGGATTCCCATGGCCATACCTTTGCCCAACGCACGAAAACCCAATAGATCTCCTCCCGGTTCGCGCGATCTCCTTCCTCGCTCCAATCCCGCCGGATCTCCTCGTCGCGGAGCTCTCCGACGGATGGATCTTTGAGGTGTGGAGGTGGAGAACTCCCCTAGGGGCAGAAAGGGAGGAGGAGAGGTGGTGGAGAGGTGGTGGAACAATGGGGAGCAATGGGGGAGGTGGAGGCGCCATAAGGAGGAGGTGGGGAGGTGTGGGGGGGCGGCTAGGACTTGTGGGGGAGCAAGGGCAGGGGGTGAACTCCTAAAGGGGCTGGGGGAGGCCCCCAACCAGGTCTCCTACTCCTATTTGGACTCAAACTCCATCCCACCAAAGCCCACAATCCTTTCCTTTAGGCCCAAACTCCCCCGGAAAGGCCAAAAACCCTGGAAACGGCCCGAAAACGCTATTAAGCCTCCTATCATATGGTTTTAACCTCCAATACCATATTTCATAAAGTTTTTGACCTTAACATTCACATTATATAATCTCACACCATTCCGTAGTGTCACATTTAGGTACCATGAAACCGTCATGCGGGAATGGGCATTAGCTACACTTCTACACGTAGCTTCACACTTATAGACAGTTTAATCATTTGGATTCATGATAATAATGAATAGTGCCATGAAACTTGGTGTTTGACTTGGTTTTGAGCTTAAGTTCATCGTTTGATTCGTTATAATTAGTGGAATGGTTGAATTCCTTATTTTAGACATAAGTGATGTTATATCAATTGTTATTGCTGTTTTAGATGTCTCTTATCATGCTATATCTTGCTTTAGTATTATTGTTGCTTCAATTCATGGAAAAACAAAGGAGATGCTGCCAAAATTTTTGGTTTTAGCATTTGCGTCATTGCTGTAATTTCTTTTAATTTGTGGTATTTAGATGTTGTTTAGTCTATGTTTGGTAACATTCAGGGCATACTAGATGCCGGGGTGTTACAGTTGGTATCAGAGCGGGCTTTAGGTCCGTGGAATGTGAATGTAGCAAATTACTCTAGAGTAAACTAAAATATTAACTTGGAAAAGTAGAAACATGGCATAGGTTTACTTGTTAAGATTTGGCCTTAGGGCAATAACCTTAAAATCTGAAATAGTTTGGTTAACTAATTTAAAACTTGACACACTCTGATGCACAGTAGGAAGGGTATGGGTATCGATGCTATCCGCTTAAATATTGTAGTTAAGCTTTGATGTTAAATGCTGCATTTTGATGATGTATAATGTTATCATTATGATAGATTTGATTGAGTTGCTATATTTGTGATGAAGTAGGGTTATGGTGTCGAAAGGTTTCGGTCACCTCTTTCTGTTCATAGTAAGGGAGTGGTTTGACGGTGTGGCCGGTTAACGCCATCACCGAAGAATTATTAACCCCTGTAGGAGAAGAGTGCTTATCCTTTTTGTCGTAGACCGGATAGTTGGTTTGTCGGGACCCGAATTTGCAAATCCGGACCCTCTGTGTATTCAGCACTAGTCCAGGAACGCGCTAGTGCACACAGTCTTAACATCGGTAAATATCACAATCATACCACTCGATACTAATAAAGTACTTTAATTAAATAGTCAAACTGGTTGCTCGACCTTATGGTCAAGTTACAAATATACGCCACGCAGGGCGAAACTTATTAAGAGAGAAATAATAGCAGCGGAAAATAAGATAACCCATTGGCGCCATCCAGTATACCACAGGCAACCAGTGGGCTCGCTCCTAAGTAGACGGTTCCTCTTGGAGCTCCTCCTCCAAAGCTGGTGTAGTCTCCTCTTCAACTGGTGTTGTATTGTGGCAAGGGTGAGTACTTTGGTACTCAGCAAGTCTTGCACAGAATGCAACTAATATACTACATGCATGGCTTGATACAAAGGAGTAACTCAAGGTATATTTGCAGTAAACGACATTTGACAAGTAGCATAAGTAGATTCGAAAGCAGTAGAAACAAGTAAAGCATAAATAACTTTTCAAGGGGTTTAGTAAACATCTTTCCCATCCTAATCCACATTTCTATCAACATCATTATTAATCCAACCCAACCTTTCAAGTCCAAGTTATTTTTGAGAAAGTCTAACCCTTGACTGTAATTCCCGAGCGATGTCCAATACCGCGGACACGGCTATTCGAATAGATTTTACACTTTGCAGACGTTATGCACTTTACCCACAAGATACAGTCAAACACCACAAAGGCGAGTTCCCGTAACAAAGTCTTCTGGTTCAAAACTCAAATCCCGGCGACGATTGTCAGCATAACTCTTCTGTCGTGATTGGGCTATCTTCAACCTTTCCCTAATCATGGCAATCTGCTCTTCAGCTTCTTGAAGAATATCTGGCCCAAAGACACGGCGTTCACCTGTCTCATTCCAGTTCAATGGCGTCCGACAGGGTCGACCATATAGTGCTTCAAATGGTGACATTTGCAAACTTGCCTGGTAACTGTTGTTGTAACTGAACTCCGCATGCGGCAAACTCTTATCCCAAGAGGTAGCACAAGCCAATGCACACGCTCTTAGCATATCTTCCAGAATCTGATTGACTCTTTCGGTCTGTCCATCCGTCTGTGGATGATAGGTCAGATCTTGAAGTTCAAGCGGGTTCCCATGGCTTCATGCAACTTATTCCGTAACCTTGAGGTAAATTGGGTACCTCTGTCGATACAATCCTCTTTGGCACTCCGTGCAAACAGACGATCCTGATCATATACAACTCTGCTAACTTATCCCCCGAGTAAGTGGTCTTCACGGGAATAAAATGGGCGACCTTGGTCAAGCGATCCACTATAACCCATATGGAGTCATAACCCCCTTGAGTCTTGGGTAAACCGGTGATGAAATCCATTCCGATTTCCTCCCACTTCCACTCAGGTATCTTGGTAATTTGCAACAATCCTGCTGGTCTCTGATGCATTGCCTTGACTCTCTGGCATACGTCGCACAATGCAACATGCTCGGCAACTTCACGCTTCATGCTCGGCCACCAGAATCTCTCCTTCAAGTCTTGATACATCTTGGCACTTCCAGGATGAATCGAGTACTTGGAGTCATGGGCTTCTTCTAGAATCAACTACTTCAGTTCCTTCCTGTTCGGCACACAAACACGATCCCTCATCCATAACGTGCCCTGCTCATCTAGCTTGAAGTCCTTTGCCTTGCCTTCCTCCATTTTGGACTTAATCCTGCGGATCTTGTCATCATCCTTCTGTCCTTCCCGAATCTGATCTTCTAGGGTAGGCTTTACCTCCAAGTCATGACCAAGAATCCACTAGGTACCACCTCAATCTTCATTCTCTGAAATTCTGGCATAGCTCATCCCGATTCGTGGCTATCAATATATTCACGGTATGGCTTTTCCGACTCAAGGCATCGGCCACCACATTAGCCTTTAGGGATGATAATGGATTCGACATTGTAATCCTTAATCAACTCTAACCATCTCCTTTGCCTCATATTCACATCCGATCGGGTGAATATGTACTTAAACTCTTATGATCCGTGTACACTTCACATCTGTTCCCGATCAGATAGTGACGCCATATCTTCAAGGCATGCACTACGACAGCTAACTCTAGGTCATGTGTCGGGTAATTCTCCTCATGCGGCCTCAACTGCCTTGATGCATAGGCAACAACTTTTCTGTTCTGCATCAGCACACATCCAAGTCCTTGGCGCAATGCATCACAATAGATATCAAAGCTTTGATTGACGTCCGTGAGAACCAACACCGTGCTGATGTCAATCTCGTCTTCAGTTCTTGGAATCCTTTCTCGCACTCTGGCGTCCATGTAAACTTCTTCTCCTTTTTCAGCAATTGCGTAAGAGGTCTCGCAATTGTTGAAAAGCCTTCAATGAAGTGGCGGTAGTAACCTGCCATTCCAAGGAAACTCCGGATCTGGGTCACAGTCTTCGGCTGCTCCCAATGTAACACAGCTTCTACTTTACTTGGATCAACGGTGACTCCTTCTGCGGTCATTACATATCCGAGGAATTCCACCTTGTCCTTCCAAAAATCACATTTACTGAATTTGGCGAAGAGCTGCTGTTCCCTCAGCTTTTCCAAAACTCGCTTCAAGTGCTCTGCATGTTCATCCTCTGTCCAGTACGATGTCTGTGGCATTCTGCAGTGCATCTGCGGTGACATGGTTAACTCGGCCTCTCACCACAGTCTAGGGTGTGGCTCCTGATCTTTGGCGTCTAGCCGGTGTGGATCCCAGTTGAAGCGAATCGGGAGTCGCTCTTTGTCTTCTTAGGACAAGCTGTTGGCAAAGTGTCTAGCTTCGTTACAATTGTAGCGGCGTCTCTCACTGTCCCCTCTGATCGCTCAAGCGGCGTTTACGGGCCGGGTGAATGCGATAGTTCGATTGATGTGTCTTGGTGCTTTGGTGACGGTGTCCTTGTTGTATTATGCGGTGGAATCTGAAAAGCTGATTTGGCGCAACCCTCAAACGTTCTTTGCGCTCACGACGCGATCCACGATCTTTGCATCCTACGCTTCTGTTCTCATCCAGTTCCTTGCGCTTGTCCTCAAGAATAAGCGCCTTATTCACCAACTCTTGGAAATCTGGAAAGGTGTGGGTGATCACCCCACTGCAATCTGAATTAAGTCCCTTCATGAAAGCGAGGTATGCGGCTTTATCATCGCTACATCCTCAGTGCGTAGCGAGCAAGGCTGTGTGAACCTATTCGTATTCGACCACCTTTGGTGATTACCTTGCTTCGATGCTCTGAACTCCTCCTTCTTGAGGTCCATGATTCCTTCAGGCACGTGATCTTGACGGAATGCATTGTGAACTCCTCCCAAGTGATGTCACGAGGGTTCACTTGCGTGGCACGAAGTTATCCCACCATTTGGCGGTGTTCCTTCCAAGCGATGAGAAGCGTAGAGTACCTTCTCATTTCCTATGCATTGAGCAATGTGTAGCTTCCTCTCAATTGACCTTAACGATCATCGGCTTCCAACGGGTTAGCATTCCCGAGAAAGTGGGTGGATGAGTCCTCATGAACTCGGCAGTCTTGTATTCGGGCGTTGTCCCCGATTAACTTGATTAGCGTGGCCTGGCAAAGGACGTGTTGCATCTGTTGCATCATGGCATGCATCAACTGAGTCTGAGCAGCAAGAAAAGCTCCGAAATTTTGCATATCAACTGGCGGTGCTGGTGCTCCATCATTGGGTTTTTCTGCTGGGCGAGAACCACTCCCATTGCCTCCAAGGTTTCCACGAGTGTTCACCATCTGTGGTTTGCTCTAGGTTTTAGAGATGAGAGGGAAACAAGAATAGACGAGTAGTATGGAACTTATGCGGGGCGAAAGGTGTAACTTAAAGTCCAACTTTATTATTTTAATCAATAGTAATTTGGTATGGTTGCTTACAATGCCTAAGGGCCTTGCAACACATACTGCACACTCAGCAAGCAATGAAAATCCAAATCGAACTAACACTGGAGTCTAACGCCTAAAGGGTGACTCTTTATT
Organism: Rhipidocladum racemiflorum; assembly: GCA_036346355.1. Taxonomy (NCBI): domain Eukaryota; kingdom Viridiplantae; phylum Streptophyta; class Magnoliopsida; order Poales; family Poaceae; genus Rhipidocladum; species Rhipidocladum racemiflorum. The sequence continues at coordinate 41,125,915 of CM070577.1, read as the reverse complement.
CAATGACGCGACTCGGCGAAGGAGTCTCACTATAGAACCTACGCTCACTCATCGAGAAAACCTCCACGGCACTGGTACGGATCTTTGCGGCATAGGCGCGAAACGATCGCCATGTCCAGCAACTGTGTCATCTGTGGTAGTCGAAGAAGCAGTGTCCTCCTCAAGCTCCGGCTCCTCCGGGTCTGGCTCGTTTAGCTCGAGCATTGGCTCCGGCTCTGGTGAGTACAATGCCGTCTCTAACTCTCCAATCCTTTGCAGAAGGTGTGACACATACTCTTGAGCTTCCCGCCATCTGTTCTACTCTGTCGTGATCTCCTTGCGGGCCTTCTGTAGCTCCTTGCTTGTATCATCGAGTACATCTTCCTGGGCGACAACAAGTCGTGCCAACTGTGTAACCATGGCATTCTCATCCTGAATCGCCTTCGTGCCAACTGTGCCAACTAGGGTTGAGCCTACGGTCAACCTGGCTCTGATACCACCTCTGTCGGGACCCGAATTTGCAAATCCGGACCCTCTGTGTATTCAGCACTAGTCCAGGAACGCGCTAGTGCACACAGTCTTAACATCGGTAAATATCACAATCATACCACTCGATACTAATAAAGTACTTTAATTAAATAGTCAAACTGGTTGCTCGACCTTATGGTCAAGTTACAAATATACGCCACGCAGGGCGAAACTTATTAAGAGAGAAATAATAGCAGCGGAAAATAAGATAACCGTGGCGCCATCCAAGATACCACAGGCAACCGACCGGGCTCGCTCCTAAGTAGACGGTTCTGTTGGAGCTCCTCCTCCAAAGCCGTGTAGTCTCCTCTTCAACTAGGTGTTGTATTGTGGCAAGGGTGAGTACTTTGGTACTCAGCAAGTCATGCACAGAATGCAACTAATATACTACATGCATGGCTTGATACAAAGGAATAACTCAAGGTATATTTGCAGTAAATAGCATTTGACAAGTAGCATAAGTAGATTCGAAGCAGAGAAACAAGTAAAGCATAAATAACTTTTCAAGGGGTTTAGTAAACATCTTTCCCATCCTAATCCACATTTCTATCAACATCATTATTAATCCAACCCAACCTTTCAAGTCCAAGTTATTTTTGAGAAAGTCTAACCCTTGACTGTAATTCCCGAGCGATGTCCAATACCGCGGACACGGCTATTCGAATAGATTTTACACTCTGCAGAGTTTATGCACTTTACCCACAAGATACAAATCAAACACCACAAAGGCGAAGTTCAGTAACAAAGTCGAGGAAACTTCTAACAAAGACAAGTGGTCCTCCCGGTTGTTGCACACTAACCCTTCCTTTAGCTAAGGCGAAGTTTAGGCCAACCAACCGTTAGATGGGTACTGGACGCAGCCCGACGCCTCCCGCACAACTTACACAAAGGGTGTAGTTGACCTCCCGAGGTCCCACAGTGCGTTATTAGCAACTTAATCAACTAGGTCCGTCCCATTACAGACATGTGGTTGCAAGATTGACTCGATTCAAAGGCTTGCAAGGTGAAGTCCTTAGGGTGATCAGGGCAAGACTACCCGAAGAACCAAAACAACATTCCCAATGCCACAACCGCCCACCGATCATTCTTGCCACATGCCCTGGTCAAAAGCTATTTATCAAACCCCGTTGGTTACCATGCACCACGTGCCATCAACATCACATGATACCTTTCCAAAACAGGTTCAATATGTCATTAAGTCAATATTAACGTTTGAGTGTCCAAAATCATGTCATGAGCACGTAGCAGGTCTAAGCCATATACTACAACGATCTACAAACCCATGTTGGCAATTTAGTAATGTCCAACTAATAATCCACAACTAGGGTGACAAGGGGTCATGGCACATATTTAAGTAATCAAGGTGTCATACAGCAATTAGGCATTTATCTAATTACCCATAATTAAGTAGAGCATTTTCTAATTTAAACTAGCATGCAATAATTTGAACCAAAATAGGTTTCAAAATGGGATCAACATGGTCAAAGCATAACTTGCCTTCAAAAAGTACTTGTTCTTGGTCCGGAGCTGGCTCCTGGGTCAACACTTCTCCTTCGAATCCTTCCGGCACTTCAACGTCTACTCGTAAAGCGTGCAAATAGCAATACACGAATAAACACTAGGCAAAAAGTGTCCAAACATCCAAATAAAATCCATAAACAGAGATAACATAATTTTATGAATTTTTAGGAACTGGAATCGCTCAAATCGGAGTTAAAACACAAGAGTTATGATTATTTAAAGTTTAAATAATCAATTAAATAATTTTATAGAGAAAAACTTTAGTCCAAAAATTAAATAAAATTCATATTTGAGTATATCTCAATTTTATACAAATTTAGAAATTTGAATCACTCAAATCGGAGTTGAAACGCAAAAGTTATAAGCGTTTGAAGTTTTGAAATTCAAATCAATTATTAAACCGAATTATTAAATCATTTTCTTTTTCGAAAATTATTTATTGCGTCAGCAGTGACACGTGGCAGCCTCTGATTGGGCGGTGGCGTCGGTGCTCATGGGCTCGGCCAGCGGCAGCTTGGTCCAGTGGACTCGGTCCACGGCTTGCGTGCGATCGACAGTGGCCCCTCGGGTGACGTCATTCTTGATGTCGGCGGGGCTCGACCGGTCTTGACGGGTGGGACCCACTGGTGACGTCATTGCTGACGTCACTACACTAGGGCGGCCGCGCCGACGGAGTTCGCCATGACGTCAGCGTGACGTCATGGTGCGGTTTGGTCGCGTCGCTGACACGCGGGCCCGGCGTGTCAGCGTCACACGCGACGCGCGCACGGCGGTCAAGCTCCCCGTCACGTGGCGCAATCTCGGCCGTTGATTTGAAAATCAACGGCCCAGATTAGATCTGGACTCACGCGTTTGGGTTAACGCGTTTGATCTGGACCGTTGGATCTAGATCCAACGGTCGAGATTGGATCTGGGATTTTGGAACGGGATCTCACCGACGGTGATGTGGCGCAATCTGGACCGCTTGATGAAGATCCGATGGCTGGCAGAGCTCGAAGTCCGATGATGGCGAGCGGCGGCGCTGGGCCACCGGCGCAGGGGACGACGACCTAGCCGACGGCGTTTCTGGCGCGCTCCGGCGAGGTGAGTTGGACTCCCGGACACGTCTTGACCTCCCGGTCCCGGATCTGGGGTCAACGGCGACGGAGGACGGCGGACGGCGGCGGGATTCGACGAAAACCGTGGCGGCTCTTTCTCCTTACTCCGACGAGCTCTAGCGCGGCGCGACCACGGCGGCTCGAGCGAGGTGAGTTAGAGGCTACGGTGCGCAATGAAGTGGCGGTCCCGACACGGTGGCGCAATAAATAGGGCCCTCGGCGTCCATGAAACGCCGCAGGCGAGGCCGCTCCGTTCTTGCGGCCGAGTCGGCGGCGACTTCGGATTGGGTGGCGTGGCTCAATCACGCGTTGGATCAAGATCCAGCGGTCGCGGTGGTTTGGGCTCGGTGCAGCTTTCGAGCGGTGGTGGCTCGGTCGGGCTTGGGCTCGAGTGGCGTGGCTCAATCGTGGTCGTTGGATCTGAATCCAACGGTCCGCGCAGTTAGGCTCGGTAAGAGCGGTTCGGTCGAGTCATTGGCTCAGTCGGACTTGAGTCCGACTCGGGTTCGACTCGGTCGGATGAACAGTACTTGACCCGACTCGATTTTCCAGCGATTTAATATTTAAAATAATTTCCAGTAATTCATTTAATTCAAGAAAAATAGCAAAATACTCAAAAAAATTCCAGAAAAATTCTGGAAAATATTTTAGGGCATTTGGGACTCAAATAAAATATTTCCAACAAAACTTTATTTGAAAATTTAATTTCTTTAATTATTTCAATATGGAATAAATTCAAATTAAATCCAAATAAATTCCAGAAAATTCCAAAAATTCACAAATGTGCAAAATAATATTTAATTTCATGAAAAGCAAAAATTGGGGTGTTACATGGTTGGAGTTGATTAGAAAAGTTGATGGTGGATCATTTTGGATTTCTTTTACCGTTCTGACGATCGGTGAGGTTGGTTTTCTTGGTTTTAGTTGATTGAAATCAAAAGAAAAAGTGTGTGGGTATTAGATTCTCGCGGATTGTTTCGTAGGCTGTTTGTGGTTTTGTATTCCTTGGTTGAAGACGAAGGAGAAGAGTTGTGTGTTGCGCGTCTTTTGGCCGCAATTTTTTGTTTTGACACCCGGTTTTGTTGGTAATGGTGGACTATCTTGGGGAGGAAACATGTGTGGTTGTTGTTCTCCCTATCTAAGAATGTGTTGAAGTTTCTCCTTGTGCAGAACTTAAGTTGGGTGGCGTTAAGTTTGAATCTTTATCGAAAAAGATTTAGTGGAACATTTGTTTTTTTCATGGTCCATCTTCCTTCTTGGAAGTGTAGTTTTGAGGTTTCTTGAAGAGTTTTGGGCTATCAAAGTTGGAAATTTGAGAGTTGAGCTCTCCCGCATTTCTGTTGGAGTGTTGTTTTTCTTCCTTGCCTGGAAAGGAGAAATTCTTATACGGTGTTCGTTCTTGTTCCTGAGCTGTGGTTATCTCTAAAGTTGGGTTGCATCCTGTTTGTCAAGAGTTCGTGACCCATGAAGGTGTTTAGAAAGTTTTGTGTCCGTGCTATGTAGTATGTAATAATGTGGTTTACGGAATGACATATTGCTAAGTTAATCTGTGAGTTGAATCGATTCAATGTGATTGTATCTTTAGCTTAAGGATAAATAGACTACTAGTGTTGTAGTTTGCTCTATAGTGAGAATGGTTAAATGTGTTAATGATCCGGCTCAGAATATGTTGCTTTGCTTTAAAAGTGCCTATGACCCCCGAAAATGTTTAAAGTTCTAAACCCTGATGCATAGTTAGAACATTAAGATGATGTAAACTACTGATATTGTTAAAGAAACCTTACTGGTTGTTTAAAGATGTTCCAATTTAACGAGTTAATAGAGAAATTTAATTATGCTGGCTTCTGACCTTAACTTGGAAGTTGATTAGAGTTGCTATTTATGTTGTTGCAAACCATTAGTATATTTGGAAGTATGCATAAGTGTTCCTACAATGCTAGTACCGATGTCAATTGGGAAAATATAGGTTTTGTTGTTGTTTTAAGAACATTGTGCTGGTCTAACTTATTAAATTTATTATAATAGTTGGAGTATGTTGTGTAGTGACAATTTGTTAAGATATATGGATAGAGTAACTAAAAACAATACAGTTGCTTTTATGATTATGCCCATTTGTGATAGTGATGACTTAGTAGTGGTGGTAATTGTGTAGACTACTTGTTGGAAACCATTATTAAAATGGAGGTTATTGTAACATGTTGTGATGGAGTGAACCATGGATAATTAACATGATGTAGAATTTTATCCTTAGTGAATGTATATGTTAGAACCATAGTTACGAATTTTGTCTTGTAGAGATAATATTTACTTGTTGAAGTCATTTATTGATTGAACAAGTTTCAATTGTCCAGATGTTGACATATGGATGGTATAAAATTGATAGGTTGATCATGCTTGAGTATCTGTTGAAGTACTATGTTTGAAATATAGAATACATTGTTATATGATGTGTTGGTCTGTGGGGATCATGATGAGGTAGTATTGGTTGGATGTCTTTTGATAATCGTCATAAACTTTATTTATAAGTGTTGGGAAAGGTAACTAGAGAAAGAATTGGTTAGGTAGCTCTTGGTTGAATTATGATGGGCTTCTTGATGAGTAAATAGTGAATATTCAACATTTAAATGGTAAGTATAGTGGAATACTAGACATGGTGGGTTTCATGCTGAGCTTGTGTCTAAAACCTTTCAGACTGGTTTGGTTGTTTGCCATTTTGGTTGAAGGATTTCGGTCAAGGTGTTCCTTATGTTGTGTTTCAGAATTTCCCTAGAACTCATAGAAATTGGTGCCAATCTTTGGTTTTGGCTAATTTTTTTAGTTTATGTTGTGAGTATGGATTTACACCCAAAAGTTTTTGAGCGGATCGCGCTCTTTCGCATCCACACTAAGTTATCATTGGAATAAATTTGAAAGGAAGCAGATGGACATAGAGGGTTGTGTTGGAAAACTCACGAGGTTTAATTTGTAACTCTTTTTGGCTAGAGTTGGAGTTATTTGGAAAATCTGTGTGGTGTTTGCAAGTGCTTCAAAAGGTGGTTTTTGTGGATGTTTCATCGGTGATGCTGTTAGTGAAGTGTTCTCTTTTGGAAATGAGTTTCCCTTTCTCTTTGAGGAAATTTATGGCGGTTGTATGTGCTGATGTTTAACTTTGGAGCTGATGCTCTTTTCCAAATGTTGATTGTGGTTAAAGTGTGAAGTTTTGCAAGTTTAGTTTTTCAATTGATGTGGGTTCTTTTACGATGTGGTGTTTCCCTGTTAATGGTGTTGCCGTCATAGTTTATATGAATTTCGCAGCCTTCGATGTTAATTGTGTTTCAATCATGTGATACCGAGGAAGAAGTTTTCCTGTGAATGACTACTTTGTATTGTTGTTACATGAAGAATGAATGGTGAAAAGGAAGCATGACATTGTTTATAGATGTTTAATGATGAAAGAGTCGATGAGCCAGGTCGGTGAGAAAGTCATATATGGATATATGACTAATCCGGAGTGCTCTTGAAAAGTGTGCATTCATGTCACAAATCGGGATTTCTATTTCTTTCTGGTATATTGGTTGTGGTGTAGGAGATTTGTGTTTCCTTTGCGTCTTGACTTAGGAAATTAAAATGAATACTCTTTGGTTGTTGTCGAATCCTTTCCAATGTGATTGTAGTGCATTGGACTCAAAGTTATGCATGGGGATCAATTTGGTTGATGGTTGGTGGTTGAGCTTACCCAATGGTGGTACTCTTTGTCTTGGTCCTTTGAGTGGAAGGATGTGAGGGCAAGACTTTCTTAGTAAGAGAAATTTGGTGTGGCTAGTAGTTGATCGTAAATGGTTTAAAAGTGAAGAGTAAAGGAAGGTTGTGTATGACCCAATTCAAACATTCTTGGAGAATTGTGTCATTGATGTGTTCCTCGGTGGGGTTGATTAAATTATTAGTGGACCACTTAGTGGTTGCTAGTAATTGCTTTTTCTTTTGGAAGTGTATTGGATCTTTTTGTTGCCAATCTCTGAGCGAGTTGTGTCAACCGATGTGGATTGCTCGGTTGATATTGTTTTTGTGGGTTTAAAGGACCCTGGTTATAAAGTAGGTTTTTCCTTCGGTGGTAGTGGTGGGTATTGGTCTTTTGTAAAAGATCAATCTTTTGCAAGGTTTTAGCCAATTGTTCAAGCAGTTGGTAGTCTTGGAGTGTTGTGTCTCACTTGGTTCGCGTCGTCTAGAATACGACGAACCACAGTAGAGAGGTTGAGGTGTGAGAGCACTTTTGTGTGTGGGAGCTGAAGAGGGTTCTAGAGGTTGGTGCCGTGTTCTTCTGGGGAGAAACATCGGTTAAAGGGATCGGGCACTTTAGTGCCAAGGAATGCATAGAAATGAGGAGTATGAGACCGTTTTCCTTCGTTGTCATTTTAGGAAGTTATCCTTTTGCTTGGGACGTTCTGAGTACTTATGTTTGTACTCTGTGTTTCAAAGTTGAGTAAGATTCTAGCAAGTTTTGAATGTGAATTATCTTTAGAGCCGTCAGTCTTCGAGCCTTAGCTCCTTGCTTCTGAGTGCTGGCTGGTGCAAATCGTAGGGGCTTCTAAGCGGATTCTGAGACGTGAACCTTAGCTCCCTTCGATTTGGTTGATTATGAAGTGGCGTGTCTCGAATTCGGGGTCGAATCCTGCTGAAGGGGGGAAGAATGTGACACTACGGACTGTCGAAACAATATAAAATATGAAATTGGAGATTAAAACTTTACGTTATGAGGTTTAATCGCGTTTCCGGGCCGATTTCGGGAGTTTGGGCCTCTCCGGGGAAGTTTGGGCACAAGGGGATGAGTCGTGGGCTTTAGTGGGAGGGGATTTGGGCCCATGAGGGAGGGGGAGACCAGAATTTTTGCTGCCTTGGGCGTCCTCCACTTGCTGACGAATACCATTACCATGGGTAGTCCCAGCAGCCCGGAAACCCCGAGCGGGCTACCTTCAAAGGCCCCGGCACAGAGATCAGGCGGGTCAGAGGGCGAGCTCGGTCCCCGGCCAGGCCCTCTGCTGAATCACTCCGTCCGACCTTCCCCGACCATCCAGGTCGGAGGGTCTCCCTCGGACGGGCAATCCGGTACTCAAGTACCCGTTCTGCCAAACGCGACATCCCGGGACGTACGTGTCAGGGTAGGTGGTTCCTACCCAAGGTGTCAGAGGAGCCGCCTGCAAAGCCAGGCACCGGTCCCATCGCTCTGACACGGAACAGACGAGAACATCTCCACCAAAAGCCTCAAGGGTCATTCGCCATTAAAACCAGCTGCCTGACAAAGCGTGCGGGGCGGCGCGTCACGTTCCTCCACAGGACCAAGCCTTCCACCGCAAGCCTGCCGACCAAGCATGCGAGGAGGTGGAGGCCGGTCGGACGCCAAGGCCGAAGACCGGACCCCGAGACAGGACACCCCGGCTCCTACTTTTCCTTTCTTTAGAGGAACTCCCGTGTAACCCGCGGCTCCCGGCCTATATAAGGGAGAACGGGACCCTAGGGAGGGGGACGACGAAAAAGAAAGCAAAAGAAGATAGAAAGAACATACTGAGAAAGGGTTTTGGACAGCGAACCAACCCTAGCTTCCCTTTGGAAGCGACGATTGTAGTACCCCGAAAGGGCATATACACAGCAAGCAAACTGGAGTAGGGATATTCGGCCTAAACCAGTATATTCTTTGGGCTTCTTTGAGCCAAGCCATTCGAGGAGAGGGAACGCGCGATCTCCCCTAGACTGAAAAATCATATTGCCGGTGCTCAAAACACCGACAGTTGGCTCGCCAGGTAGGGGATCTTCGCGCATCGACATCATCTCCCGCTTTGCCTTCTCGATGGCTTCCATCATCCATGACGGTGCACCCGTGCCGAGGGGCTGGATCCGCTTCAGCACCCTCGACTTCATCGTCACCACCACGGGAGAGCTTGTGCTCATCCCCGCCGCCCTCCATGACCGGGCCCCCTCCGGGGGTCTGAGCGCGGTCGCCGCCCTCATCGGCAATCTCTGCCTCGAGGCCTCCGCGCAGGCCTCCACGACGGAGCAATGGGCGACGGCCTCCCCGTCCACGGATTCTCGGTTTGTGACAATGACCGGCTACGTGCCGTCCACCATCCACGATCTGCTGGAGGATTCCTCCAGCCACGGCTCCAGCTCCGATAAAGAACATGCCCCCCGCAGGTTGCACTCCCGAGAGTGCAGCATGGCGGGCGTGACGGACGCCACAGCCACTCCCCCAACTCCCAGCGCTCTCCTCCGCGCACCGAAGCGCAGGAGGATGAGTACCAGCGCGAGAGCTTTGCGTGCCTCCAGGCTCGCCGTGATGAGCTCCAGCAGCAACATGAGGAGTTGGAGGCCCGCAGGACTGAGCTCGACAAAATCCAGGCCCACCTGGAGCAACGTCAGCTCGAGCCCCCACTTACATCGGACGCAGCGCGTGCGCCAAATACCGCCACCGCCCGGCAGGGATCGGACGGCCTCCTGTTCTTCCCCCACGCAAGCCAAAACGTCGTCGCGGCTGCGATGCTACTCCGTGGGCTCCCCGAGCCCATGGACCCAGAGGCTAAGGTCACGTACCAGAACCTCCGGGGGCTAATGGAGCGTGCTGCTGTTCAGCATGCACAGGGCTCCGGCTCTCACCACTCGGGCGCGACCTCAAGCCACCCGGGTCGCCCGTCCTCGCAGGACCAGCAGGACCCGGCAAAAACGATGTCGCAGCACGAGCGACCCCAGGCATCGCGCACCCCGGTGCACCTTCACCTGGGGGACAACCGAGACGTCCGCGCCACCCTCGAAGCAAAGAGGAGAGCTGCCGATGCAGCGTCCCATTCACAGGTCGCGGATAGCAGAAGGCAAGACCACCGTGGTCTGGGCCCCGACGGCCTAGGACCGCGGGCGTTCGCTCGCGCCATCCGCAACGCGGACTTCCTGGCCAGCTTCCGGGCCCCGACCAACATAGCCAAGTACACAGGGGAGACGAACCCTAATGTCTGGCTTGAAGACTACCAGCTACTTTGCCAGGCGAGAGGAGGCGATGGATGACCTCTTCATCATCCAGTACCTCCCCATCTACCTTGCGGCATCCACTCGAGCCTGGCTCGAGTATCTACCCAGTGACACCATCGGGAGTTGGGCGGACCTGACGGATCTTTTCGTTGGGAATTTCCAGGGCACTTACAAACGCCCCGGCAATTCTTTGGACCTAAAGAGCTGCAAACAGCAGCCGGGGGAGATGCTCCGGGACTACATCCGGCGCTTCTCCCAGCAGTGCAATGAGCTCCCCGATATTCGCGACGCCAACGTCGTCGGGGCGTTCATCTACGGCACCACCTGCGAGGCCTTGGTGCACAAGTTGGGTTGCGCTAAGCCCAGAACCACCAAGGAGCTCCTCGATATCGCCACCAACCACGCCTCCGGTGAGGAGGCCGTGGGGGCCATCTTCGACAAGAGGAAGGCCAACCAAGTGCACAGCCCGGCGATGCGCAGCCGACCGCCCAGCAAGCGGAAGCGGAAGGGGAAGCAAGGCCACAAGGGCCGCATGGTGGCTGTCGCCGACCGTCCTGCTAAGCAGCAGGTCCGGTAGGGACCCGACCACTTCAAAAAGCTAATGGATAAACCGTGCCCAAACCATGCCTATCCAGTAAAGCACAAGTACCGGGACTGCGAGGTCCTAAAGCGCTTCCTTTCCGGAAACCCCACGACGCCGGGGAGGAAGGAGAAGAAGCGGGACCTGGCGCCAGATGCTAGGGCAAAGGGGGAAGAGGCAAACGATGAGTTCCCACAACTTGACGGCTGCCTCGTGATCTTCGGCGGGGCAGCATGCTACGCCGACAAACGCCGATCGAAGCTCGCCTACCGCGAGGTCCACACGGTGACCCCCGCCGTGCCCACCTACCTACGGTGGTCGGAATCCCCGATCACGTTCGACCGGACCGACCACCCCGATCGCGTCCCGCATTCAGGACGCTACCCACTCGTCATCGACCCCATCGTGGGGATGAAGCGCCTGACCAAGGTGCTGATGGACGGCTGGAGCGGCCTCAACATCCTCTATGTTGAGACCCTCGATGCCCTGGGGGTCCCTCGCTCGAGTCTCCGACCGAGCAAGGCGCCTTTCCACGGCGTCGTCCCTGGCCAACAAGCCTATCTGCTCGGGCAAGTCGACCTGCCCGTTACCTTCGGGAGCCTGGGAAACTTTCGCACCGAAAACCTCACCTTCGAGGTTGTGGAATTCCCCGACTCCTACCACGCCATCCTAGGGAGGCCATGCTACGCCAAGTTCATGGCGGTCCCCAACTATACTTACCTCAAGCTGAAGATGTCGGGGCCAAAAGGAGTCATCACCGTGGCCTCATCTTTTTTCACGCCTACAATCACGAGCAAAGCGATTCTTGGTAGCATCGGCGGTCATCGCGTCCGCCGAGCTCGCCGACATCCAGGGAAAGATCCCCGGGTCCTCCCCCGATTCCAGCAAATCGGGGCCAAGCTCCTTCAAGTCCGCGGAGGACACGAAGGAGGTCGCGGTCGATCCCCAGGATCCTGCCAAGACAGTGCGGGTAGGAGCCACGCTCCCTGCCAAATAGGAAAGCGTGCTCGTCGACTTCCTCCGAGCAAACCGTGATGTCTTCGCATGGACGCCTTTGGACATGCCCAGGATCCTGAGAGAAGTCGCCGAGCACACCTTGAACATCCGGCCGGGCTCCAGGCCGATTGCTTAGCGCCTGCGCCGTTTTGATGAAGAGAAGCGCAAGGCCATCGGAGAGCAAATCGCTAAGCTCTTAGCTGCCGGGTTCATAAGGGAAGTATGCCACCCCGAGTGGCTCACCAATCCCGTCCTTGTAAAAAAGAAATCTGGGCAATGGAGAATGTGCGTTGACTACACGAGCCCCAATAAGGCGTGTCCCAAAGACCCGTTTCCATTGCCCCACATCGACCAAGTAGTGGATTCCACCGCCGGGTGTGAGTCCCTCTCTTTTCAGGATGCCTACTCGGGCTATCACCAGATCGCGATGAAGGAGTCCGACCAGCTCGTGACCTCCTTCATCACCCTCGCATGGCTCGTTTTGTTACGTAACGATGCCATTTGGTCTGAAAAATGCGAGAGCTACATACCAGCGATGTATGAAGACGTGTTTTTCCGACCAAATAGGTCGTAACATCGAGGCATACGTCAACGACATTGTTATCAAGACTAGGAAGGCCGACGACCTCGTCACTGACCTGGAGGAGACTTTTGCGAACCTTTGGCAGTTTCACATAAATCTCAACCCCGAGAAGTGCGTCTTCGGGGTCCCTAAGGGAAAGTTGCTCGGCTTCATCGTCTCCGAACGCGGCATCGAAGCCAACCGTGAGAAGATCTCCGCCATTGTGAAGATGGGGCCAATCGACAACCTGAAGGGAGTCCAAAGCTGACAGGGTGCCTCGTGGCCCTTAGCCGTTTCGTGTCTAGCCTCGGCAAGCGCGGGATGCCACTCTACAAGCTGTTGAAGAAATTCGATCGCTTCATCTGGACGCAAGAAGCTTAGGAGGCCCTCAGTCGACTGAAGGCTTTCCTGACTTCGCTTCCAGTGCTGGTCGCGCCGGCGCCGCGGGAACCTCTGCTCCTCTACACCGTCGCCACGACCCAGGTCGTCAGCGCGGCGCTCGTCGTAGAGCGAGCCGAGGAAGGCCGAGTGCTCAAGGTGCAAAGGCTAGTATACTTCATCAGTGAGGTGCTCTCCGAAACAAAGACCGGTACCCGCAGATACAGAAGTTGCTGTACGCGGTGCTCATCGCAAAGAGGAAGCTGGTCAACTACTTCGACCGACACCCGGTCTCAGTGGTGAATTCCTCACCACTCGGCGAGATCGTCCACAACCGTGACGCCACGGGGAGGATAGCCAAGTGGGCACTTGAGCTCAACGGCCTTGACATATCATACGTCCCTAGGAAGGCGATCAAGTCACAGGTCCTGGACGATTTCATCACCGAGTGGACCGAAGCTCAAGCCCCGCCGACGATGGAAGACCCGGAGTACTGGACGATTTACTTCGACGGGTCCTACACCAAGAACGGAGCAGGGGCGGGAGTCATCATCATCTCCGCGCTTGGCAACAAGCTTCAGTACGCCATCCGACTACTCTTTGATACAACCAACAATGTCGCTGAGTACGAGGCCTTGGTCAACGGTCTCCGGATCGCTGCCGACCTCGGTGCCCGACGACTCTGTCGGCTTACTGGCCAACAGGCACCCTAGGATTGGGTGCTTGAGAGATTCGGACTGGGGGCTTTTGTGGCAACCGCTCCAAAGACAGGAAGAACGGGATGCTGGGAGCAAGCAAGAAGACGGTCGAGTTTACCCAGGTTCGGGCCCTCCAAAGGAGTAATAACCCTAGTCCTGCTTGGTGGTTTCTTCTGCTTTCAAAGTTCTTACAAGGCTGGGGAAGAAGACCCTCTGAGGTTCTGCCAACCAAGGATCAACAACCATTCTCCCATGCACCCCAGCTCCCTTTTATACTCGGGCTGGCTGAGGCGCATGGGGCTTACAAGCTTGCGTAAAGCAAGCGTCTGACACGCTACTACAGTGCATTTAATGCACCCGTCACACTCTCTTACATCACATTTAATGCCTGTCCTAGCCGACTTAGACTTCGCCTTGGGTCCCGCTTTGTCATCACCCTGCAGTTCGCCAGAGAAAGGGATGTCGATTCGGGCCACCCATCATTAATGCGCGCTGGGGAAGGCAGCGCCGCCATACCGCCGCCTACATCCTGCACTTAATGCGCCCGTCTCGCATTAAATATCCTGACCCTTCGCCTCTGTAGCACATATTACGGGGTTGATTCTTGGGAACTACGCCCAGGAGTGGCTGAACGCCACACTGTCCTCTTGGCGAGCACCTTTCTTTGGTGTCGCCTGAGGAGTGGCTCAACGCCACTCGCCCCTTAGCGAAGCACCTTTCTTTGGTCGCCTGAGGAGTGGCTCGAACGCCACCTGTCCTTCTTGGCGAGCACCTTTCTTTGGTCGCCTCGAGGTGGCTCAACGCCACTGTCCTGGCGAGCACCTTTCTTTGGTCGCCTCGAGGAGTGGCTGAACGCCACTGTCCTTCTTGGCGAGCACCTTTCTTTGGTCGCCTCGAGAGTGGCTGAACGCCACTGTCCTCTTGGCGAGCACCTTTCTTTGGTCGCCTCGGAGTGGCTGAACGCCACTGTCCTCTTGGCGAGCACCTTTGCTGTCGCCTGAGGAGTGGCACAACGCCACATCTTCCGGGCGTGAGTACTTTTGCTGGTCGCCCTGAGGAGTGGCCTGAACGCCACCTGTCCTCTGGGCGTGAGTACTTAATGCGGCTGCGTGGGTACCCCAGCGTTTAATACGCTGACAGACTCTACGTCCGCGGCGACTCCAAGCTCGTTGTCGACCAAGTGATGAAGGCCACAGAGCCTCGTGACGCTCGCATGGCGGCCTATTGCTTGGAAGTGCGCAAGCTCGAGGAAAGGTTCAAGGGTTTCGAGCTTCACCACAGCTACAGACGCAACAACAGTGAAGCCGACACGCTTGCCAACCTCGCCTCCAGCAGGGGACCGGTCCCCCCCGAGATCTTCGTCTCCGATCTCCACAAGCCATCCATCCTGCTGGACTCAATAGTCGAGCGCGTCGCCCCACGAAGGCGACCGCCCGATGGCCGAAAGTCGGATCGAGGCCGCCTTTGGAGTCGAACCGAAGCGTCCTCACCGCCGATTCCGACTGGAGGGAGCTCTTCCTCGCCCGGTTGGCAAACGGATCGCTCCCCGCTGACCCAACCGAGGCCCAGCGCCTCGCTCGGAAGGCGAGATCCTTCGTCCTGGTCGAGAAAGAGCTCTACAAGAGAAGCCCTTCCGGGGTTCTTCAGAGATGCATATTGGTCGACCAATGGAAGGAATTGCTGATCGATATCCACGGCGGCATCTGCGGCCACCACGCCACGCCACGGTCCTTGGTAGGAAAAGCCTTTCGACAGGGCTTCTACTGGCCGACCGCCGTGGCTAACGCCGAGAAGATCGTCTGCACCTGCGAAGGATGTCAGTTCTTCGCTCGGCAGATGCATCTCCCGACGCAGGCTCTACAGACAATCCCTATCACCTGGCCTTTCGCGGTCTGGGGACTTGATCTGGTCGGGCCCTTCAGGAAGGCGCCCGGGGGCTTCACTCATCTACTTGTCGCGGTGGATAAGTTCACCAAATGGATAGAGGCAAAGCCGCTCGCAACCATCACCTCGGCGCAAGCGGCGAACTTCTTCCGCGACATCGTCTACCGATTCGGAGTCCCTAACTCGATCATCACCGATAACGGAACGCAATTCACGGGGAAGGAGTTCCTCGAGTTTTGCGATGACTTCAACATCCGCGTCGACTGGGCAGCAGTGGTGCATCCCCGAGCCAACGACCAGGCGAAACGAGCAAACAGCATGATCCTCTAAGGGCTAAAGCCGCGAATCTTCAGTCAACTGAAGACATTTGCAGGACGATGGGCGGCAGAGCTGCCCTCCGTTCTATGGAGCCTACGGACCACGCCAACCCGGTCGACCGGGTTCACGCCGTTCTTCCTGGTATTCGGGGCAGAAGCTGTTCTCCCAACCGACCTGGAATACGGCGCTCCAAGACTTCAAGCCTACGACGTGACTCAGGGGATCGAAGCACAGCAAGACGCCATCGACCAGTTGGACGAACTATGTGACATCGCCACCCTGCGATCCGCAAAGTATCAACAGACCCTTCAGCGGTACCACAGTCGCCAAGTTCGCAGCCGGTCCTTCAGCGTCGGCGACTTGGTCCTACGCCGAGTCCAGTCCAACAAAGACAAGCACAAGCTTTCTCCGCCATGGGAAGGTCCCTTCACCATCTCGGAAATCCTTCAACCCGGCACCTTCTGTCTGAAGGATGTCGAGGGCAACGCTATTCCCAACGCCTGGAACATAGAAAAACTAAGGAAAATTTGTCCTTAGACAATTTGTTTCCGCCGTTGTGTTGCTCGAGATGTTCTCAGTTCACGGAGCTTGTAACTGATCGGTAGTCTGCCCGAGCCACTAGTCACCCTCCTGACATCCTCCTCAACTCGGACGCTGCGACCTCCGCGACACCGTTGGTGCACGTATGCGACGCGATGATTCGCCCCACGGACGGACTCCGACCGCAACTAAGAAGAGTAGTTCGCCTCGAAGAACGAGAAGGAGAGAAAGGGGTGCACCGGATGCACTAAACATCTTCTTCCCGGCGGAGCGACAGGGGCCGGGCTCCGAAGCAGAAGCACCCCAAGCTGCCTCAAACCAAAAATCCAACCACACAAAAGATAAGTCAGCTCTGACCCTCGAATCTTTTCCTTTTTTCTGCCTTCCGAGTTTTTCAGCAGTGCGTGACTACTGCGAACCAGTCCTCACGCCCCACTCGGGGGCTGCTCACAACTACTTGGGCCAGGTAACCCGACCGACCACCTGACTCCTCCTCGTAGTAACGCTCTCAACCCAAGCTCTACGGCCTATGCCCTAGTGGCTACGGTTGCGAAGTAGCGCTTCGCGGTAGAAGCAGACGCTCGAGAAGGGCGACCTCCAAGCCGGTCGGGAATACCCCGCCCCCACATAGTGAACGGTCTAAGTAAAGTTCTATCTTCGTTTCTTTCAAGCACGATAAACCTGGCAACCTACGCCCGAGCAACCCCGCAGTTCTCACAGCTATGGTCGCCTGGTGCCTATCGCAATAAGAAACGCAAAGACAGGCAAACAGCCAGCACTTAGACTGGGCCAGTCGGCTAGAAGACACTTGCGCAACCCGCAGAAAGTCCTTTGCATAGATTTCGTTGCGCTAAGAAATCGGATCTCGGCCGCCTTTCTTTGCGCGCACTTGGGAAGGAAATCCGACCTACCTTCGGAACCCTCCTCGACGGTAACCCTTTCGACCCGAACACTACAACCTACGCCCCCGCGGCTACGGTTACAAAGTAGTGCATCGTGGAAGAAGGAAGTACCCTAGCGGAGTAGTCCGAGGCCGGACCAGAACGTCCTCTTCCCACGCGAGCGCAAGAAGGATAGCCGCTCCCCGCGCTTACACGAGGCGGCGACCCGATTAACCCTCGGATTCCACCCAACGGTAACCCTCTCGACTCAGGCGTTACGACCTATGCCCCGGTGGCTGCGGTTCCGAAGTAACGTCCTGTGGAAGAAGGAAGTGCCCGAAAGGCGGCGATCCCTGGCTAAATCGAGAATACCATCCCTCGCGCAAGCCATCGGAGCGCTCCGTACCCGAGCAGCCCACTTTCTTTCGCGCCTCGATCATTGCAAAGGTCGAAGCACAAGAGCCCTAGCACGTTGCTTGCTAAAAATCGTTTCGCCGTAAAATGAAACGGTCTAACTTGATCCTCCTGGTGAACCGAGCCAACCCTGCGACTAGCAATGTAAGCGTTGGGGAAAGGAAGACGGCAGCAACGTCCACCCACGCTCAGGAGCCTTACGAGGATCCTAGCGGCTACGGGTAGCAAGAGGCGTCTGCTAAAGCAAGGATCATCACCCGTTCCCATTCGTCAAAACAAGTACAAAGATGTCCAGCCGACAGCTGCTTAAAAACCAAAAAGACACCAAAACACAAAAACAAAGGGCGACGACAGGGCGAGCTCGAAAAGCTCCCAGGTGTGCATCCTTAGGCGTCGTCCCCATCATCATCATCATCGTCGTCGCTCTCGAAGGGCGCGTCCATGGTCCCCACGTGCAGCCGCTGCGCCAGCACCTCCGCCGCCATCCGAACGCCCGGCTGGGCACGACCCGCGTCCCCCTCGGGCCCGTCCACGGCCTTCGCCATCGGGTCGAAGGCGTCGTCGCGGCCGCAGAGCCGTACGTGCTCCGCCACCACAAGCGCGGTGTCCCTCCCCTCGCGGACCGAGCGCTGGCGGAGAGTGCGGGGCAGCACAGCCAAGGCCCCAGCCGCCTGGACAAACCCGAGAGCGTACTACGCCGCAATAGGCTCCGAGGGCTCCTCCAGCCACACGTTTAGTGGCGCCAGGGCCCTGGCCATACCCTCGAAGGCCGGGCGGAGCACGACGACGAGCTCCTGGTGCGTCGAGGAGAGCTTCGCCTCGGCCGCCTCAGCACGAACCCGCTGAGCCAGCGCTTCCGCTTCGCGAGCGCTAACAACCTCGACCTGGGAGGTTAAGGTGGCCTCGAGCCTCTTCAGCGCGTCCGTCAGGGCGGACGGCCGCAGCCTAATTTCGGAAGGGCCGCCCAGGGAGGACGGAATGGCATGGGCGGTGGTGCCTGGAGCATCCGCTCCCTCCACCACGGCCGTGGCCGCCGATGAAGGCACCGCTGGCAGTGAACGAATGTCCGAGCTGGAAACACTAAAGAGGGCAAGAAAAACGAGCCAGAATCAAAAAAGGGCCGAAGTTCAACCCAAAAACCGATGATGGAAACTCACCCCGGAGGCTGACCCTGGACGCGGAAGGAGGACGAGGGAAACACAAGCTCGCGCCCCGCCGCTCTAGCAGAGGCCGCGGCATCGAAACGGGGCCGTTGACGATCCGGACCCAGCTGGTTCGCGGGTGCTAGGCGCTTCCCGCCCCCGGGGCCGCTGTAACATCCTCGTTTTGGCTTTCTGGAGAAAAAAACCTAATTTAAATGAAGTAAATTCAAAAGTTGGAGTTTCTTTGGTGTTTATAATAACCTGGCATCCATTCCCCTTCGAAATCGGGAATTAATTCCCTCCCAGGCGAAAAATCGGGTTTTCCAGTCCCCGCCGGACCCAAAAATTCACCCGAGTCCAAAAAGTGCTCCAAAAATCTCCAAACCACTTCTAAAATTCTCCAAATATTCCGAAATGATTTTAGGAATCATTCCCCGGATTTTTGGACATCCGTTCCTATTTTATCTCGCGCGGCTTTTGTTTAATGCCTGCGATCCGCGCCCGAATATCCAATTCCACAAAAATTATCCAAATTCAACCAAACCACTTCCATTGAGTTCCAAATAATCTAAAATGGCTCTAGGAATTTTTCCGGAATTTTTAGGCCATTTTTCCTTATTTTTCTCTAGGCGAATCATTTGCGTAAAGGAGGACCAATAGGATGCTGCCACGTGGCAAGTGAATAGTGTCATCTTCAACCTCTTGCCATGCATGAACAAAGGAGCTTCAAGCAAGCAAAAATGGTGGGAGCTCTCTTTAAATCCTTCTAACTCCTCCAATACAACTCCAAATCACGAACCGCCGGATCCGTTGGGATCACAACGGCCACCTCTTTCTATCCATGGGGTTGTTGCACCCGAGATCTCGCTGGATTTTGAACGGTTGCGAGGAAACCGAAATCTACCCTTATGGTGATTGAGCGGCCGTTTCTAATCCGTTTCGCGTGATTCCGCCCCTCATCTCTCCGTATAAGAACCCCCTTTCCGGTGGTGTCCCCCTCCTTTAGCCTCTCAAACCCAATCGGCCGCAAGATCAAGAAAACCGACGAACTCTTGTGTTCTTCGCGTTCTTCGTGTTCTTGCTCGTATCTTCCACTCCGGTGGATCTTTCTTCCTCCCGTTCGTTTCTTTGTGTTAGCATGGAAGTCTAGTTGCTAATTCATCAATTGATTTTAGGTTTCATCATCCGCGCTTAATTTAATTTCGGATTTTGCTCGTTTCGGCCGAACCCGTGTTCATCGTCGATTTCATCTTCTCCGGTGAGAATTGGCTCGATTCTTTCATCCTAGATGTTGCTAAGGAGGTCCTCTAGAGGTTCTAGCTTTTTGTTTGGATCAAATCCACGCAAGATTGGGCAAAAATCGGATTTTGGAGAAAAAGGGGCCTTCTATGTTTTGTTTTTTGGAGTGCACTGTGTTGGGCATGCATGGGGACCTTGCCGTCGTGGGCCATGCGCCCGGCCGGCCCGGCTCGCCGCCCGCGCCGCTCGCCGTCTTGACCTGCGCCAGCAGCGTCTTGCCGCCGTCGGCCAGCCGCCGCGCCGCCACTGCCGCGCCATGCTTGCCCGCCCGCTTTGCCCCTCACCGCCGGCCGCCCCCACCCATTCCCTCTCTCTCTCCCTTCCTCTTTCTCTATCTCTCTCTCCTCCTTGGATGGCATGGCAAGCTTCAAGAGGAAGCTTCCTCTTTTCCTCTCTCTCTATGACGCGTGGGCCCCACTGTCATACACTCCAAAGCCAAGTCAAACCAGTCAAAGTCCGGTCAAAGCGCAGTCAAACGTTGACTCGGTCAAAACGGAATATTCCGGGAATATTCCCGGTTTTCGATTTATTCGAAATTCAAACTTTGGAGGCTCATAACTTTCTCATCCGAACTCCGTTTGACCTCATTCAAATTTCTAAATTCATCATAAATCAATACCTTCCTGCCAGTACTAATTTTATAATTTTTGGATTTTATTTATTTTCTGTTATTTATTTATTGCCTCGTTTTGCGTGTAGTCGACGATCCCGCCGCGACCGCCGATTTCGCCGTCGAGCCTTCCGAGTTCGACACCGCCGCCGCAACTGAAGGCAAGTCTCCTTGATGCACTTTGCTCCTATGTTTACAAAATGTTTTAAATTGTTTATAAAGTTGCATGGCTATGTTTTATGAAATATGTCAAATATAAGAGCTAGTTATTCCGAACTTGTTGTTTCCTCCATGACATTGATAATCATATCCATTGTAACCCTAGAACCTTGTTTATACCATGCCTATGTTTATATGGTATCCGTTGCTATGTAGTACGGTAGAATTGCTTAGGACCTTTTCCGACGAAAACAACCCATGGGTGGGATTATTCAAAAAGAATGTTATTAAAGGTGATTTGAAGGTTATTATTATGAGTTTGGTCCTGTTTTCTAAAATAAAAAGAAAAGGAAAATGATTTTGACTTGGGCGGCCTGGAATGTCGGGTGGAAGCGGATCAAGTCTTGATCCTTTTGTGCCAAGTACCGCCCCAAGTCCCATAAGGACCGACGCTTATGATTGCCATTTTAAGCATAACCGTACTACCACATGTCTATAATGGTACGACCTGGCTCACTAATTTGTAGAAGCCTAGTTTAGACTCACCACTCGGTTGTTGTGTGAGAGCCGGACGGAGGCATTGTTGTGGATGTTGTTTTGCTCACACGACGCAAGAGGGGGCTTCTGTACTGGGTGGAGGGAACCCTAACAGCGGTGAAACCTCAGCGGGTGGGTCTAGCTAGGTAGATACATTGTAACGCCTTGTCAAGATATCCTGCCAAGCACACCTAAGGAAGTGTGTTAATTGCATGGCAACAAGGGTATATCTTGTCTTGTGGGTAAAGTTGTACACCTCTGCAGAGTATAAACTATTCGAATAAGCCGTGCCTACTGGTCAAAGGCAAAGCAAGGAATGCTTTCATATTGGTAGACTTTGATTTTGTTTTTAAAACCGAAAATGTTTTGTTTTGGGGTTTGGGAGTGGTTAGAACTCTCGAATGTTGTTTGGCGGAAAGAGCCAACCCAGGTGGATAGAACCTGTTTTGCATTTGACGGATGGAGTCACATGATTAACTTTGATCCTTTAAACTGTTGGCGGATAGAGCCTTTATGTTAGTGATGGTGGATAGAACCTCACTACAATAATAAATAATTCAATTATTACAAAGAGTTGTAAAATATGCTTTGTGAAATTTATTACTTAAGTATGATTTAATCAAATGTGGCTTTATGCAAATAAACCCTATTAAGCTTCCTTTGGAAAGCCCCTCATGATCATAATTTCCCGACTTGCTGAGTACTTTTGTAGTCACGTGCTACACCAACATTGTAATCATCAGAAATTTATCAAGATGCCGAGGAAGAAGAGGAGTTCTTCGAGGAGGACTGCCAGGAGGACTAGTCGCGTTCCTAGTAAATGCTTTGTGGCGTTGTGGCGTTCGCTCGTTGCTTTCTTTTGCTTCCGCTGTTTTGAGTGTCCGGTCGTTGGACCGAGTATTGTAATAAGTGGCCATGTGGCCCATACTTGAATATTTATATTACAGTTTCGTTTGGTTCGGCAATGAAGTATCACTGTGACTGTGTGTACTAGCTACTGATCTGGGACTAGTATGGAAATACACAGGAGATTCTGGATAGCTGATCCGGGGTCTCACAGCCGCCCCCAGGATCGTCACCACCGCTCACCATCGATGCTCGAGAAGAGAAGGGTGCCGAGGTGAGAAGGAAGCAAAAGTAAAAGAAGCGGCACGTGGGAGGTGGTGGCAGAAACCGTTCACGCCCCCTCGTTTTATAGACGGGTGCGGGAAACGGAACGACATAATCCTGACGGCCACTTCATCGATCGAGGAGGCGCGTCACCCTGCACCCGTGGCTTCGCATTAAATTCGCAGTATGATGGCAGAAGCCGAGGCAGCGCTGCCTTGGAACAACCGCCTCAATCCCTCCGCCCCGACCACCAGGTCTACCGCACTGCGGTTGCCTGGAGGAAGAAGGCAGAGGCTCATTGGGCCGACTAGGCACCTGGGCAACGAAAAGCCTAAAAGCGACGGGCCCCTTACGAAGCGGTCGACCTCAGCTCCAAACAGGGGCGCCCTAGTGATCAAGGCCCAAAGCAACCGGGCAAGCGTGCCTGGCATCCGCTCGATTGGTCCGACTCTGACCGGGTAACCCCCCAACCGGCTCTCCGACCCGCTCGGGGGCTACACCCACCGGGTGCGCTCGCGCGCACCCGGAAGGAAGCAACTAATCGAGTGCGCATCGCATGCGCTAAACCGAAGGAGCACCGATAGGACAACCCTCCGACCCGCTCAGGGGCTACACCCACCGGGTGCGCTCGCGCACACCCGGAAGGAAGCAACTAATCGAGTGCGCGTCGCACGCACTCAACCGAAGGAACACCGATCGAATAACCCTCCGACCGGATCTCCGACCCGCTCGGAGGCTCTGGCCTATATTTCACCCCAAAGCGCCGAGCGCACTCAGAAAAGGCGTAACGAGTCTGCCAAGATGAAGCTAAACCCCCGATCGCTCCTGGCGAAGGCGCGGTCAGGGGCTCGGGGGCTACTGACGAATACCATTACCATGGGTAGTCTCGTGAAAAAACCCCGAAGCTGCCTTCAAGGCCCACCCGAGATCAAGCGGGCCGTAGGCGAGCTCGGTCCCCGGCCAGGCCCTCGGCTGAAGCACTCCATCCGACCTTCCCCGACCATCCAGGTCAGAGGGTCTCCCTCGGACGGGCGCTCCGGTACTCAAGTACCCGTTCTGCCAAACGCGACATCCCGAGACGTCCGTGTCAGGGTAGGTGGTTCCTTCCCAAGGTGTCAGAGGAGCCGCCTGCAAAGCCAGGCACCGGTCCCATCGCTCTGACACGGAACAGAGGGGAACGTCTCCACCAAAAGCCTCAAGGGTCATTCGCCATTAAAACCAGCCGCCTGACAAAGCGTGCGGGGCGGCGCATCACGTTCCTCCACAGGACCAAGCCTTACACCGCAAGCCTGCCGACCAAGCACGCGGGGAGGTGGAGGCCGGTCGGACGCCAAGGCCGAAGACCGGACCCCGAGACAGGACACCCTGGCTCCTACTTTTCCTTTCTTTAGAGGAACTCCCGTGTAAACCGCGGCTCCTGGCCTATATAAGGGAGAACGGGACCCTGGGGAGGGGGACGACGAAAAAGAAAGTAAGAGAAGATAGAAAGAACATACTGAAAAAGGGTTTTGGACAGCGAACCAACCCTAGCTTCCCTTTGGAAGCGACGATTGTAGTACCCCGAAAGGGCATATACACAGCAAGCAAACTGGAGTAGGGATATTCGGCCTGAACCAGTATACTCTTTGGGCTTCTTTGAGCCAAGCCATTCGAGGAGAGGGAACGTGCGATCTCCCCTAGACCAAAAAATCATATTACCGGTGCTCAAAACACCGACACCTGCCCCTTATGCGCCCCACCTAAACCCTAGCCGCCCTCTCCCCCTCTCTCCCTCCTAGTGCGCCCCCCCTCTCCACCTTCCCTCTTGCGCCACCACCCCTCTCCTCCCCTCTCCACCCTCCTTGCTTCCCTAGGGGAGCCCCTCACCACGCCACCCTGCTGTTCTCTCCATCGGAAAGCTCCGCGATAAGGAGATCCAGCGGTTTCGGTACGAGGAAGACGATCGGGGAAACCGGGAGGAGAGGATTCGGTGTTCGTCGTTCGTCGGGCAAAGGTATGGTTATGGGTGATCCTTGGGGATGGACTAGGTGCTGTGCTAGGGGATGTTTTGATGCTTTTAGATCGAGAGGTGGTGCTGTGATTGGGTAGATTGGGTGAAAACTAGAGATTGCATAGTGTTCTGCTTCGGGCAGACTGGGCACGCGACCTAGGGTTTGAGTTTTCGCAATTTTAGATTCAGAATTTGGTCGGCTTCCTGTTGAGAAAGTTGTAGATAACTTCAATACCTCTAATTAGACACCAAGAACATCCACTTCTGCCCAGCCGTTTGAAAGTTATGATTGTTTTACCGAATGTGTTCAAATCTGTGACGTGATTGGGACAAAACATAATGTTTTATAGATTAGACAATTTTAGAGGCCGAATCAGCTTTTCTCAATACTTAGAGAAAGCTAGGAAATTTCCTAAACTTTGCGATGATGTACTCGTTTACTTAATTTGGAGAACTAGAACTCAAGTTATGTTAGTTCGAAGCCTGCTGTCCCGGGGGACAGATTCTCTGTTTTTCGGCTTTGGGAGTGGTTTGCGAAGTCGGGGTAGATGAGCGATTGTGTACTATTTTGTGGGCATGGTTTGAGTGTGTGGTATCTATATGTAGGTGGTGTAACCCCAGGAGTGCCCTCATCCTCTCGCCAATCCGTCGCCCGCGGTTAAGGCAAGTGTATTGGAATGGGTATCGTGTTGTATGTTGCTAGTCTTGACTAGATGCAAATGGATTACATGATATGATATCTTGCCATGTTTAGTGTTTGCCCATGATATGATGAAAATGGTATATTATGATGCTATACAATGATTAATTGTTTATGTTTATGGCATAATTGCATACATGGCATGAGAACTGGCCCGGTCGGTGAGAAAGTCATAACTAGTCCGGTAAGGTCGGTGAGAGAGTTATGACTAATCCGGAGCACCATTGAGTAAGACCTACCTCGTGATTCCATCCAATGTGGTGAATGGAAGCGAGGAGTAGGCACCCTCCATCTTCGGGATGGAAGGGGAAAGAGGGTGCACACCGACGGGTGTGCACTCGGTAATACCGGTATGTGCTTCGAGGAGACATGTGCATTGCATTGCATAAATGATGATGATGATGAAATGAGTACAAAGAGGATTGAGACATGAATATGATGTTGTATATGAAATTATGACTTGATCATGATATTGAGTATGGTATGTAGCGATGTTAACATTGAACTGTTCTTTATGTTCCATTGCAATATACTTGCTGAGTGATGAACTCACGCTTGTGTTTTATGTTGTTTTAGGTACCATGAAACCGGCATGCGGGAAAGGGCATTAGCTACACTTCTACACGTAACTTCACACTTATAGATAGTTTAATCATTTGGAGTCATGATAATAATGAATAGTGCCATGAAACTTGGTGTTTGGCTTGGTTTTGAGCTTAAGTTCATCGTTTGATTCGTTATAATTGGTGGAATGGTTGAATTCCTTATTTTAGACATAAGTGATGCTATATCAATTGTTATTGCTGTTTTAGATGTCTCTTATCATGCTATATCTTGTCTTAGTATTACTGTTGCTTCAATTAATGGAAAAACAAAGGAGATGCTGCCGAAATTTTTGGTTTTAGCATTTGCATCATTGCTGTAATTTCTTTTAATTTGTGGTATTTAGATGTTGTTTAGTCTATGTTTGGTAACATTCAGGGCATACTAGATGAAGGGGTGTTACACTTGGTTGTTGGTTATTAATTCTATTGTTATTATCATTGTTATTAGTATTATTTCTTATGTTTGTTTTTATTATTAGTTTACCGTTTTCTTTTCCTTCTTTCTTTCACTGATCAATTCTTATCTGTTGTTTAACCCAATTTAGTTTGATGCATATATGTAGCTTATTTAAATTCGTTGTGTGTGTATATATATATTTATATTAATTTGTTGTCTTTTGATTTGATGTGTTTTAATGTTAAACATTACAATTTGCAGTACTTTAAGTTGTTGTATTCTATTTTAGCGTATTGCAATTTGGCATGCTTCAATTTGATGCAATGACCTAGCTATGATTTTTCAATTTTTATTTATTAGAAAGACTAATGATAATGTTTAGATTTTCTTCTAGGTCTTCTACCTGACTTAACTTTTCACTTTGATTTCTGCTAACTACTTACAGTATACACACACACACACACACACACACACACACACACACACACACATCCATATAAATTGATCTATGTTGAAATTAGTTTCGTTAATATTCCTTATTTATTTAAAGTATTACTTTGCTTAGTTAAAGTATTATGTTGACTATCAACAGTATTTACTTTACTTACCCAATCGCAGAGTAGCGGTACGGTTAGAATTAAATCCTGAAATTACCTAAATACCATATTTAGTGGCAATTAAGTTTTTGTATGTTTTAAAGTGCTCAAGGTGTTTAACTTATTATTTTAGGGTTATAAATTTTACTTTGCAATTTTTATGGCTTTATTCGATTTTTATCTGGTCGCGCTTTATTAAATTGGTTCACCGACTGGAATTTGCGTTTCCAATTGATTTAAATTATTTTGATCGATTCTTGAAGTTTAACAGGGACTAAAATTCATCACTCCAACTACTTTTCCAATTTATTATTTTCATATTTTTTCTCTTTTCTTTTCTCTTCTTTCTATTTTTATTTTCTATTCTCTTTTATTTCTTTCTTTTTATTTCTCATTTCATTTCTTTTCTTTTAACTCTTCCTTTCTTTTGTTCTTATCCACTCAGTTCATCCTCTTGTCAACTCTTTATCTCCTCTCCTACCTCACCTGATTTGGCCGATCTCGTTGCCGCTTCATCGATCTCGGCTAGCCGGCCTCCTTCTGCCTGCGTCACTGCCTGTGTCGGCCTCCACTGGCCCTGGCGAGCCCGACTTTTCTCCTACCCTGTGTGCATCGGCTGTCCACGCCTTTGGAACTCTCTTGACCCGTCCTGGCGCCGGCCGCTACGCACCTATGCCGCCCCTGGCCGCCGGTTCTTGCGTAGGTTTTCCTCTTCTACTCCGGTCCTCTACGGTGTCTGCGCTGCTTCCCTGGTTGCACCGCCTCGGTTTTGGCTCAGGTTCGGCATTAGGGTTAGGTATCCCCTGGTTCTACTCCTTCCTTCCCTCTTTTCCAATCCTCTTATTATGGATTGGTACCCCCTAATTCTCCTCCCTTCCCTGATCCCTTACTGATGACCATGATCCCTCACTACTCTAAGATGGTACTTACTGCACCTGCCTCCGATTTGGGGAGATTAACAATTATGTGGTTGATCAATGCTTGCAAAGAAATGATGAATCTCTAAGTTGCAATACGGTATGAATATAGTTGTACTGAGACTAGTGAATGCTATAGTTTGTGATGTGCTCGATTGTGTTTTGCTGCGTATTTCACAATAGCTTTGCTAAAGATTTGATAACATGGCAAATGATGATTTGATGTCATGCTATGCAGTTGAGTCTTTCCCCCTTTTCTATTGGATTTTAGCTATTCTTGAGTATGCTTGCCGATTGCATACTGTTGCTTATGATTTCTGAGATTTGTGCTGAATATGTTTGCATTGAGATTATTGTTGCATAAAGGAACTTAGTACATTATGACTTGAGGCTATGTTATGTTCTGATGTTCCTAATGCTTGGTTATGGCATACTGACAGTGACTTCGATTAGATTGCATAGTAAATGATGAAATTGATGCTATGTTAGGCGATTGAGTTGTTTCCTTTTGGTCTATGATGATTCGTTATTTAGCGATTTCCCCCTGGTTGGATGGCACTACGGTGATTACCTTAACTCGCAATGTGTCGGGGGAGTATATGTGAGTTGAGGGAATGCGTAGCGTAACCCTGGTGGATTTCTTTTACTGAGATCAATGCTCCTATGTTTCTCCTTTACCCTTCTACTATTATTTCTATTTCTAGCTCATTTCCATTCTTACTGGGTATAATATGATGCTTCTAATGGGATCAGATTTGTGAGGACTTACTTGGGTGTGGAAAAAGGGATTACAAGTTGGAAAGAAGAAATGGATGGATGTCTGTGCGGCTTGTGGCTTGATCTCACTCCCTTCTGGCTCTTGGGGTTCGGTTCCCTTGCTCCTGGAGTCCTGGTTACCCTTCGTGTCGGCTCCTGGAGCTTGACTTCCCTGGCTGCTTCTTACTTGTGTGGATATGCTCTTGTGGCTTACCTTTGTTCGGTTCTGTCCTTTCGGTTTGGCTTTGTTCTGAACTAGAAGTTTTATGGCTGGCTTGGCTGGTCTGGAAGGGTGGTGTGCTGTCCTCCAGCACAGTACTACATGTTTTTCCTATTTATTGTAGCTTCTTTACTGTTTCACCGAGGTAAAATAGTTTCTACCGAGCGATATTTTTCTAAATACATGCGTCTATGGCCTAACAGGTTTGTATTTGCCGAATGATACAATGTATAGCTGCTAGAAGAGCCAAATTGGCCCTTGGACAATTTAGGGTACCTCATTGAGCATAGGGATGGCAAAATTACCCGTGGGTTCGGGTATCCGTGGGTACCCGACCCGATGGGTTCGGGTATGGGTTTGATTTCAGACCCGCGGGTTTCAAATTTCGGGTTCGGGTTTGGGTTCGGGTTCGGGTTCGGGTTCGGTTCTGCACCCGTGGGTACCCATGGGTACCCGAATTAATTAATATAAATTAAAAATAATGGAAAGTTAATTCAAGATTTTCAAGCATCGTTTGATATGTAAGATGCGGTAACTTTCATGATTATATACACCATATATTTTTCCTTTAAACATAGAAATTACAAATGAATTGATTGACAATTGATGGTTGAAAATTTAATTGCAAGGTGATTAGGTGAATTTAATTTCGGGTTTGGGTACCCGTTCGGGTTTGGGTACCCATCGGGTTCGGGTATGGGCGTGGGTATGTACCCGTGAGAGATTTCGGGTTCGGGTTCGGGTATGAATTTCGGGTTTCGGGTTCGGGTCTGCGGGAGGTCTACCCGCCCGAACCCGCCCGATTGCCATCCCTAATTGAGCAATAACTTAATGTATTTGGCTGACGGCAATTCTTCTTTAATTCAATTTATACCCTTTATTTATTAGACTTCTTTGCCTAATGTCTCATTTAAAATTTCCTATTACAAGCTAGCCCGAACAATTTGGAAGATTTGAAGCTTCAGAGGTTTATTTTGGTTTTCTTTCCTTTTTTTTGTACTGGAATTGCAATATTCATTCATGTAATTGTCATTTGAAAGTTATAATTGGTATCCAATTATGTTGTAGCTTAATTATAAACTCAATTTGTAATGATTATCATGTTTTGTTAATTTCTGTGATGATTGATTTGATTTAATTAGTGACTGATTTATTATTATTATCTTTAATCACTCTGCTAATTGATTTATTATTTGCTTGATAATTGGGTGGGTTATTTCAACGGGTACGGGTAATAGCAAAATAGATCCGAACCCGCTCTACTCGCCAAGTAATAACTTTTGCCCATTAATAAACCCGCAGGTATGAAAAATTGTTCATACCCGATCCCTAATGGAGTAAATACCTATCGGGTTTCGGTCCCCGTTGTTATGTCTAGTTCTAAAGGTAGAATGTTCTAGGAACAACTTTGACTATCTTTTACATAGAAATTATTATTATCTCAACTTGGAAAATCTGAAAACAAATAAATGATTGGATATTAGAGAATATTGTTTCGAGTACATCAAATTGGAAAGGACTGTGTATAAATAAGCTCATTTTGTATGTGCATCGAGTAAAAGAGCAATATAAATGAAGCTTATAGGAGTCACGAAATTATAAAAAGAAGTTCCTTGATTTGATTAATAACGGCAAACACAAACGAGCAACTAATCATATTGGACACGCAGGCAGCAGTATAGTACTACTACGGTAGAATTGGAAACATTATTGGCCTCTCATTGTATACATTGAACTGACAACAGGATTGATCATCCACAACTGACAAAAAGTGTTACGTAATACGACTTCTGGCCTTGCATGACCATTTGGCAGAAGGTTCGAAATTTGAACCACCACATGGATACCATGACTAAGCAAATTATGCATGCATCCAAAAATAAAGCACTGCTTGTGATCAAATGCTGACAAATCGGCAGGCACTTTTTTTTAAAACAAACAAGAGCAGATTTTTTCAAATCATATCAAATGCTGACAAATCGACAGGCACTTGTTTTTAACAAACCAGAAGAGGTTTTCAAATTATTGTTTACGGTCTCGGCAGAAATGATTGTAAAAGGTCTCGTGTTTGTTGCATAATCCTGCTTCATAGAAAATGATAGGGAAATGCCAAAAATGTGGCATGCTCCTGTGGGAGTTGAATTGATTTTCGTGAAATTCTCTTAAAATTCATGCGTTCTAGACAGGGCTTACTGAAAATAGCGGGTGTGAGACACAACGCCATGGATGGGAAACTTGCTTGGGAGTTGCAAGTCGCCATCAGATGGATCCGGTAAAAGCTCTACTGCAATGGAGAAGAAGAGTGGATATACTATCTGAGAAAATTGAAGTGAAAACAGTAAGGGTGACGCATACAGCAGAACTAGACGCTAAGGTTGCTATGTGTAACATCCCAATTTTTGCTTTTCTTGTATTTATTGAGTCATTTGAATTTTTTTGAGAATTTTTTGGAATTTTTTTGGAATTAAGCTTTTTATTGAATTATTTAAATATATGAAAAGTGTATATAAAGTTTGGTTGGAAATATTTTATTTGAGTTCAAAATATCTTAAAACGTTTTACATAATTTTTTAGGAATTTTACTGATTTTTTTGCTTTTTTCTTGAATTATTTGAATTACTGGAATTGTTTTAAAATAGAAATTGCTGGAAAATTTAGAAACCCTAATGGGCCGAAACCCTAATGGGTTCGACCTGTACCGGCCTAGCCCAATCGTCACATCGCAGCCCAACCGGACCCTGACCCTAATCGCAATGGATCTGAACCATGGGATCGTGATCTGAAGGCTGAGATCTGGCCGCGTGTATGCGCATTGTGGACTGTTGGATCGGAGTCACATGGACATCCAGGATTTTTCCACATTACTGTCTTCCTCGTGTAACCAGCTCGGACTCCGCCGCTGTGTTCTTGTCGCATCAGTTGAACTCCTCGTCGTGTGGAGCTCCAACACCGAGGGTATTTATTGCACGAATCCCCTCACTGGAAAGAGCACTCTGCGCCGCACCTATTTCCCTGAGCCGTGCGCCTCGAAGAACCCTAGAACGACCGGAATTGTTCATCGGAGTTAGGTGCGTGTGTAGCTACGGTTTTTTTGTTGTTCTGGCGCCGTTCGTCGTGCTCCGCCGTATTGGTGCCCATATTTGGAAGCATCGTGACAAGGGGCACTTGGGGGGTGTTTCACTTCATCGGAGGAGCCTTCAAAAGTTGGTGCGGGGGTCTTCATTGTCAACACCGGCGAGGTCGCGAACGTCAACAACCGTCCGATCAAGATCCAAGCTCCCAGGTTTGTCCTCGTAGATGCATCTTAGCATCGCGATTAGATCTAATCCATGGTGATAGATCTGTAGATGGGCGGTCCGGATTGTGCCATGCGGACACGGTGATGGGTCGCCACGTACTTCTTTTTGCTATGAGTTAGATCTGATCTCTACCGTAGGATCTGGAATGTAGGGCCAGGATTGAATCGCGTAGTCGCGGCATAGTTCAATCTTAGCTATCTGATCTAGATTGATGGGTGCGTTTGTGCCACGCGTCGAAGCCTGGATCATGCCACGTCGTCTGTCTCAGCCGCTAGGTAGATTAAATCTCAGCCATTGATTTTGCATGGACGAATCAGATCACGCTGCGCATCAACCAATCCAATCGCGCCACGTGTCACCCGGTTTACAAGGCAACGCAGCCAGCCGCACGGTCTGATGACATTAGCGATGACGCCATCAGCGTGGGACCCACCCACCAGCGTTAGTTAGGTTTCGTGGATCAAGTTCACGGTAGACTAGAAGAGGTCGTGGACCAGGTCCATGCGCCGAAGCCACGTGTCAGCTTCTAGTTCGGCCACGTGTCCAGCGATGTGATAATCTGGATTTTTCAATAGAAAGATAATTAAGAAAATTCGGTTTATTCTTTTTTTTCTTTTTTTCAAAGTTCAAATTACTCGTTCTTGCCCATACGAACTCCGACTGAGGTGACTCCAAAGCCTAAAAATTTGTAAAATTGTACTCTATTATATTGGTGAATTTTATTTGATTTTGGAGTTACATTGCTCTCTATTTTTGGTATTTATTTATTTATTCGTTAAACGTAGACGTTGAAGTGCCTGAGAGATACGAGGGAGAAGTACTAGTGCAAGAGCAAGGTTCAAAGCAGGAACAACAGCTTTTGTAAGGCAAGTTGTGTTTTGATCATGTTGATCCCATGTTTTAAAATAATATTGTTTCAAATTATTACATGCTAATTCAAATTAAAATGATTTCAACTAATTTGAGAATAGTTAAACAACCTATTTGATTTATGTCCAGGTTGTCATTATTACTTTTATGCTATGATTCATTTGTCATACTAGGATTGTTGTTTATTAGTTGGTTGCTATTAATTTAGCAACATGGGTTGGTAGATCATAACTAGTATGCTTAGACATGCAATGTGTCATTGATATCATTTTGAAAATACAAACTTAATATTGATTAATAGAATATGGAATGCGTTTCTAAAATGGTGTGATGTTGCCACATGATGATGTTGATATGTAGAGGCTGTGCAGTTCTATATGGGTGTTGAATTGTTATTGGCATGTGTTGCACAATGATCAACTGGGGTAGAACATGATTTAGACTGGGACAAGTGGCAAGAGATTGTGTGTCATGGTGGTCTTGTGTGGCAATGAGTTAATGAGTGATGTGAGGGTTGTGTGCCAAATGTTGAGATAATGAAGTCTTGCCTTGGTCAATTAAGGTCTTAACCTGCAAGCCTTTGAACTGAGCCAAATATACAACCATATGTTTGGAATAGGACAGACCTAGTTAAGTAAGTTGCTAATATCTTGGCATATGGTACCTCAGGGTGATGGTTACATAGGGGTGTAACTGTGTGGGAGAGGATGTCTGTGCTACAGCTTGATGTCGATTCAACGGTATATGTCGGTCCTATACTTCGGCTCTGTGTGAGGGAAGGAATAGTGAAGGCAATACTAAAGAGATTCATATGCTAGGATAGAAGTTTCTGAAATGCTTTGTTATGGTCATTCGCCTTTGTGGTGAATCGATTATATCTTGTGGGTAAAGTGTATAACCTCTATAGAGTGTCAAACCTATTCGAATAGATGTGTCCTCGGTATTGGATAATGCTCGGGAATATAGTTAAGAGTTAGATTTTCATAAAATGAACTTAGGATTGGAGATAGATTATGTCTGAAAAAGTGGAAATTGGTTTAAGTATGAGGACTAGTTTACTTGTGAAATAACTGAGAAATGTATTATTGTTATCACTTTTTATTGCTTTTTAATTTATTTATTGTAATTATTGTAAATGCTGCTTTATTGCAAAACAACCACTTCAACCATTCATTTAGAATAAGCCATAAATATAGTTAATAGACTTGCATTCTGTGTATGATTTACTAAGTGCTTTATGTATTCATCCTCTAACAATAATTTAAATATTAATTGAAAAGCAATCTACACCTATTATCGAAGAAGAGTAACTTGTGACCTACCTATTCAAGGTTTTACCCTAGACAAAACACCTTCTTTAGCTTCCTACCTATTTCGTAGTAATGTGGGAAAATTCCTGCATTTGAAATGGACCTCGTAACTTGTGACCTGCCTATTCAAGGTTTTACCCTAGACAAAACACCTTCTTTAGGCCACGTTTAGGAATCTAAGGGTTTTTTTTTCTCCCGAGTTGCTACGGGAAATGAATTGTGTCACATCAAACTTATGCGAATATCCTAGCAATTGTTTTAAAAAACAACCACTACACATCCTACGAAAACAAATTTCATGGACAAAACAGGAGAATTTATTATTATGCTCCCTATGCAGGTGACGAGTCATACTTTTTCGCTCCTCCTCTTTTTAAAGAGAATTGCTAAACGGTACTTAAATATTTTTTATGAATATCTAATTTTTTTGTCTATTAGATATTGTGTTTTTTGTTTATGAGTATATAATTATTTTTGTTTATAGATATTGCTTCGTGATCCACGTTGTGCTTTGTCCTTTTAACTTTTTAATATATGACTTTGTAATCCACGTTTATTTTGTTGTGTTCCTCTTTTTTCTAAAAAAAAAATTATCAATTTTTTTGACATAATTTAATTTATGCAAAACTAGTTATAGTTGATGTAAAAAGACCATATAGAAAATAATTATTTTATTTTATTTTTACAAATTATCACATTATTTTTACATAATTTGATTTGTACGAAACCAGTATACAATTGAGATAAAAAGATCCTGTAGAAAGGAATAATGTTCATCGTCTAATACTTAAAAAAAAATTAAGTATTCTAATACTCAAATAGAGTAGAGGTAAAATAATACTTAAAGAAAGCAAATTGATTTCGTCGAATCCGTGCATCAAAATTTGAGTGCCGTTAGTAAGAAAAGCCGGAGACCCTCTTTAAAACCGCCCGAAGAGAGAGTGAGCGAGCTAGAGCGGACGGAGACCGGCCACCCCCCACCCATCCCACGCCACCATCATAACGCTACACCCACGCCGCGCTCCACTCCACTTCACTTTCCTTCCTTCCCATCCCATTTCAAATACGCCACCTTCTCCTCCTCCTCCTCGCTCGCTCGCATTTCCGCAAACACCTCCATGTCTCCGACCACCACCCCGTCCCCCGCGGCGGCGGCGGCCGCGGCGGCAAAGCCGACCTCGGGCGTGGGCGGGGGCGCCAAGCGCAGCCTGATGGCGTCGCTCATGGACGCCACCGCGCTGCTCCGGTCCGCCTCTTTCAAGGAGGACTCGTACGTGGCCGCGGCGCTCCCGGCCTCCGACCTCCGCGCGCTCGCCGACCTCAGGGCGCTCCTCGCCACCCACCCGGACACTATGTCCATCTGGGGCGTCCCCCTCAACCCTCCCGCCCCGTCCGGAGGCGACGGAGCCCCCGCCGACGAGCGCGCCGACGTCGTGCTCCTCAAGTTCCTCCGCGCGCGGGACTTCCGCGTCCGCGACGCGCACGCCATGCTGCTCCGCTGCGCCGCCTGGCGGGCCGAGTTCCGAGCCGACGCCGTCCTCGACGAGGACCTCGGCTTCAAGGACCTCGAGGGCATCGTCGCCTACATGCACGGCTCGGACCGCGACGGTCACCCCGTCTGCTACAACGCCTACGGTGTCTTCAAGGACAGGGACATGTACGACCGCGTCTTCGGCGACGGCGACCGCCTCAGTCGCTTCCTCCGCTGGCGCGTCCAGGTCATGGAGCGCGGCGTCCGCGCGCTCCAGCTCCGCCCCGGCGGCGTCAACGCCATCATCCAGGTCACCGACCTCAAGGACATGCCCAAGCGCGAGCTCCGCGCCGCCTCCAACCAGATCCTCTCCCTCTTCCAGGACAACTACCCCGAGATGGTCGCGCGTAAGGTAACCAACCTTCCTACCGCACCTTGCCCTTTGCGCATTTCGTCGAGTACCTGCCATTTCTTCTCACGCCGCTGGTACTTGCAGGTGTTCGTGAACGTGCCGTGGTACTTCTCCGTGCTGTTCGCGATGATCTCGCCATTCCTGACGGAGCGCACCAAGAGCAAGTTCGTCATCGCGCGCGAGGGCAACGTCGCCGAGACGCTCTTCAAGTAATCACGGCTCGGCTCCAATGGCCGCGAAAGATTCCTGCTTTGGTTCTCGCTCCAGCGTTGCCGTGACACTGACACGGCGGTTCTTGCTTCCTTGTTTTCTTTCTCTGGGCAGGTTCATCCGGCCAGAGCTGGTGCCGGTGCAGTACGGTGGGCTCAGCCGCGCCGGCGAACTTGAGAACGGCCCGCCCAAGCCAGCGTCCGAGTTCACCATCAAGGGCGGCGAGAAGGTCTTCCTAGAGATCGACGGCATTGAGGTATATACTACACTACATTGCACTTCTTGACATTGGGAACTCAATTTTTTACTAATCTTTATGGGTTATTTATTTAGTTCATATATTTGCATAGTTTATATCTCTAACCTGAGCAAACAATGGGCACAAGAAAGATCTTTAAACCAGTAGTCCCAACTTCTACTTTGGCGTATCCATCATTCTCTTCTCCCGGTCTCTCTCTGGGTTGCCAAATTGGGGCTAAATAATTGCATCACTCGCATGCTTTGTGTGCTCGAGATCAGACAAGAACACAAACAGTGGCTTTGATTCTTGCTTTTGCTGTGTCCTAGGTTGGTTGGCTCCAGTGCCTTGTGTCAATTTTTTTTTATCCTTTTCATCTCCCAAGTGTGATTGAAGATAGGCATGTACTAGTGACTAGTGTACTACTACTATACTAGTGTCATACCCGGGTTTGGGTTTTGAAATTCGTGGTGTCGAGCTAGCATCGACGACTTGCTAGGCACCACAGCAAAAGTAGTAGAAACAATTTTGAGCTGTGTATGTGCGTGTGTTATTGCAATGCCTACCAGTAAGCACTGCGTCTAGCAGTGAGCCGCTGGAGCTGACACAGGCATGGCTCGCTGCCCGTTCCCTCGATTTCTCTGGAGTTCACATGAGGAAAGAGAAATCTAGGGAGAGAGAGCAGCTCACACGCTGCAAAAGCTGGAGATAGAAACGGCGTAGCTATGCTATGGCTGTTCTTCACTTGCTTGATTTCGTTTCCATCACACAGCTTCACATGCTACACTGCTCGCAATGCCGACTTCTTGTGAACAAAAAAGAAGAGCGACCAGTCTGCATGTGAGTTTCTTGGCCAGGTTTGGATTTTGCAACGCCTGCGCCGCGCTACGCTGCACTCCTGCACCTTTGTCCTGGCCTCGCATGCAACGCAGATGATGCGAGAAGTTTTACGACATAAAGTTAGCGGGTGCAGCGCATTGCAATGGTACACGCGCAGCGGCAGTGCCCTTTTTGTAGCTTTACTTTTGTTTACAGTTCACGCCACGGTGCGAGTTTCCACGCACTGTCACCTCCTCAGTCCCTAGCTCATGCTACTGGCTGCGGTGCAGTCAAGTGAAAGCAAAAGAAAGAGGATGCACTCAAAACACACAGGCGATTTCTCTGGAGTAGTACCAGTAGTAGTACACATTAGCAGGGTAAATTAGTAAAGCCTTTGCTAATCTTTGCGTCTAATAAAGCTTTTGCCTTCCCTAATTGAGAGTAAACCGGTGGCGAAAAAGGGTGGTTAATTTTGTTTGCTATTGTTGTCAGTGCCAAACCTTTTCTCTAACCGCTGTAAAAAATTGAGCGCTGCACTGTATTTGATTCTGGTGTGGTCAATGCTCATGTGTCTTGCACATGGTAGTAGGACCCTTGGTAAGAATCAAACTATCGCTTGTATTGCCAAGAACTGTCAAGGTATTCTTTGATTGTTAATCTGGCTTCTCTGGAGATTAATCAACAACACCTTTAATTGCAATTCCAGGCCGGTGCAACAATAACGTGGGACCTGGTCGTCGGCGGCTGGGACCTGGAGTACGGCGCGGAGTACGTGCCAGCAGCGGAGGACAGCTACACGCTGTGCGTGGAGAAGACGAGGAAAGTGCCGGCCAGCGCCGACGAGCCTGTCCACAACGCGTTCACGGCGAGGGAGGCCGGCAAGATGGTGCTCTCCATCGACAACTCCGGCTCCCGGAAGCGGAAGGTCGCCGCGTACCGGTACTTCGTGCGCAAGCCGTCGGTGTAGGCTGCTACTGTACTGCGGCGGCCGGCGGCTTGCCGACCGGCGGAGGTGTTTGCTATGGCTGGTGAAGTGAAGTGCTTTGCTTGCTTTGCTTTTTTTTCGTCTTGGAGATGAGAGGTTAATTTAGGGGCTATTTTATTAGCGCTATAATGACATGCATGTATTATGCCATATGTAGAATATAATGTAAGAGCTGTGAGATCGCACCTGTCAGCATCGTTATAAAGCTAGTGAGTTCAATCTTTTTGGGCACTTTAATTACCTTTGTTAATTCACAGAAACAATGCTTAGGATTCCTCTGGAGATGTAATATGCTTGTGATAAGATGTCTCCAAAGAGACATACATACATATACATGTATATATATATATATGTACATGTATATATATACATATGTACATGTATATATATATATGTATATATATACATGTATATATATATATATACATATACATATATATATATATACATGTACATATATGTATACATATGTACATATGTATATGCTTGTTATGGGGAGGACGACCATTTGCAGGTAAACCATGGCCAAGTTTTCACACAAGGGGAAATTTTCACACTACCTCCCATCTAAAAAAACCGATTCTACCCTGAAAATGTACTATGATTCTAAGGTTCTGTTTGGCAGAGCTTTAGATCTCAGCTCCACCTCAGAGCTGAAACTTGTAGACTAAAATAAAGTGACTTACGTTTATAATTTTATTCTAAAATATAAACAAGATGATCCATCTAAACACTTTTAATATATCCACATCTTTAGCTTCACGAATCTGGTGAAGCTAGGAATACTTAGCTCCACCAACTCCAAGAATTTGGTATACAATTCTGACTACTACTGTAGTGTTCTGGTAAAAGTTGGAAGACACGAAACACAAATTTACTCACCTCGGTTTGATTAGGCTAATCTATACCCTCTCATTTAAAAAGAAAAGGGTCAAACAATATATATATACACCACAACAAAAGAAGCGCTGGACTACTCCATCTCTGTCAGGGGCGAAGACAAGGGGGGCCTGGCAAGGGCCTGGCCCCCCTAATGGTGATGTATTTTTACCCTATGTACTAGTACTAATCAGTAGTGTTTCTTCATTATCCTATATACTAAGTGCTAATCACCCAGTCTACTAATTAATTAGCCATATCATCCTAAACTTCCTAGTTGATTCTTATGCATTAAGTGATTATCAAGTCAAACTAGGCCCAATAAGTAGCAAAGACTTAGTAGCCTACATCGGTATCGATATATTGGATGAGGAATATTTAGTTAAAAAATCAATATGTACACCTTACCTCATCTAAGTTCTAGTGAGCACATGAACTCGAGAGATACGACGAGTCGACACGACAACACTATCTCGCCCAACGAGCTGACAAGATTTTCTTCTCCTCCTCTTCCTACCGTCTCCCCACTTGAATTAAAGGTACTGCTCGGGGTTGTAGGTCTCCCAAGTATCGATAATTCAATATAAATTGAATAATTTGAGTGGATCGTTCTGATATCTCATCAGCATACAATTTATGTTCCATGTATTATTTACATATTAACTAGTTAAAATAATTGTGCTTTGGTTGTTAGTCCAATTGGTAAGCATAATAATGAAGATGAAAAGTCTGATTTTTTTTTCCAAAATAATTGAACAAGGTCTTAGCATCACGCAATAAAAATTAAGTCTAAAATACATGAAAAATAGAGGGCCTAATAACATCAAATTTAGTCTAGTTGATTATAATCAAGCTCTATAAGAATTCCCCCACATGCTATTATAACATTTAGCGTTAGTCTACTTGACCCCCTTATGACTAAATCCTGGCTCCGCCTGTGATCTCTGTTACTACTACATCGTAAAGACTTGGCCAAGTACAAATCCATCTGTTCAACGGCCCATGGGATATGAGGCCTTGGTACTGTGTGTGTGCAACTGTGTATATATTACATCTATTATAGCCGCAGGAATTGCCGGCAGCTCAGCCTATCCACGTCCCCTTCCAGGCATTTTGCAAATAAGTCTCTCCCTTTTTCCTAAATTACGTATAGGTCCCTATAAATTACAAGGAGATCCTTTATGATTTTTTTTTTGCGTATAAGAAAAATATTTCCAAATTACGTTTAGGTTCCTAGTTTGTTACTTTACAGAAAAACCTCTCGCTAAATATTACATCTATTATAGCCGCAGGAATTGCCGGCAGCTCAGCCTATCCACGTCCCCTTCCAGGCATTTTGCAAATAAGTCTCTCCCTTTTTCCTAAATTACGTATAGGTCCCTATAAATTACAAGGAGATCCTTTATGATTTTTTTTTTTTGCGTATAAGAAAAATATTTTCAAATTACGTTTAGGTTCCTGGTTTGTTACTTTACAGAAAAACCTCTCGCTAAATACAAATCTTGAACGAGTCCTTTTCTAATTTTTAGGGATAGCGATCGGGTCCAAAAAAATTACAAATAGGTTACCGTCCCTTACGTCTAGGTCCTTTCTCCATTTTTCCCAGAATATTAG
The DNA here is from genome assembly GCA_036346355.1 of Rhipidocladum racemiflorum. Taxonomy (NCBI): domain Eukaryota; kingdom Viridiplantae; phylum Streptophyta; class Magnoliopsida; order Poales; family Poaceae; genus Rhipidocladum; species Rhipidocladum racemiflorum. The sequence continues at coordinate 41,085,404 of CM070577.1, read as the reverse complement.
ACATGTATCTCTATAGTTATTTTTTTGTAACTCGATTTTTAATATATTTTTTTGCAAAAAAAATGAACCCGTGATTACGCAGATTCATAGACGGCTCATACCCATCCAATTTTTTAGAGATCACTCCGAAAAAAATAAAACAATGGTTACGCAAATTCATAGACGATTCCTACCCATCCAATTTTTTTGAGACTGCTTCGAAAAAAATATGTTAAGTTTCTCCTACAACATTTTTTTAGAAAAAAACAGAGTAAATTTTACACGGTGCGGCGTATGCCGCACATTCTACCTAGTTCAATTTATGCATGAGTGAATTGTTCTTTTTTTAGTTAAGATAGATAGTTTTTAAATTCGTACTAGCCAGCTTGTTCATCCCCCTTTATACAGTCTCCATGTCGCAAAAACACAAGCAAAATGTGCGCAAAAGACCAGAGGTTCGAACCCTTTAGATCGAGCATCACGTAAATAAGGGAGCATGTTGCTGAGTTTTTTTATTTGTGTGGACGAATTACTATCAATCTTATGAAAATAAATACGGAAAAACTCAACATTGGATCATACAGATGAGACAACAGTTTACATAGGTTCGAGTCTTCTCCTGCGAGAATAACAACCGGACTCATGTATTCTTTATTTGGTTTCAATAAAGTGTCTAAGATTATGTCAGGACTATTCACAAAAATTTTCAAAAGTTTCTTACGTGATTTACACTATTTTCCATTCAGTTAAAATTTGCCGGTTAGCCTTTTTATCAAGGCAGTAGTACTTTTTGAATTTTTTAAAAATTCCTTAGGTTTGATCATCATCTGAAATTTTTATATGAACATTAGTGATGTCTCAGGACCAACCACACAAAAAATCAAAAAAATTTATGATTTTTAGACCATTTTCATTCGGTTAAAAATCACCGAGATCTCGGCAAATCTCGGTCAAAAAGAACCGGATTTGAATTTTACTTTGTGTATTTTATTTGGATTTCATCATAAATAATGAGATCTCGGAGAAATTTTGGATTTTGAAGAGCGACAAGATGTATACCGAAAACGAAATTTGGAACCTTGAGGCAATTACAGTGGAATTTTTTTAAATAATCTTTTTAATACGTGAAATACAAAAATATATCTTGTTTATTTTTTTTTGCAAGATTGGTGACTGGCGATCGACGTTCGATCATGCGGTGACTGCGCGATCGTCAGAGAGAGAAAGAGAGGGAGAAAGAAAGAGGGAGCGGGAGAGAGGAAGAAAGAGGGAGCAGGAGAGAGAAGGAGAGATGGAGCGTGGGTGAGTATTGAGGAATTTTTTTTATAAATAATTATTTTTTATTCGTAAAATTCAAAAACATACCGTGAATATTTTTTTTGCAAAACTGGCCATCTGTCGCGCCACGTGGCCATTTAATCGATTCTTTTATATATTTTGCTAGTATTGCAAAAAAAATATTCGTGGTATATTTTAAATTTTATGAATAAAAAATGATTATTTATAAAAAAGAATCACAAATAAAATATGATTATTTATAAAAACAATATTCATGATATTTTTTTGAATTTTAAAAATAAAAATGATTATTTATAAAAAAAATATTCACGGTATATTTTTGAATTTCACGAATAACAATGATTATTTATAAAAATTAATGCATTAGTGCTTTGAAATCGCGTTAATGCTTTGAAATCGCGTCAATGAAAGCAATCAAATACTATACTAAATCTGTTTTGAAATCGCGTCAATGAAAGCAATCAAATACTATACTAAATCTGTTTTGAAATCGCGTCAATGAAAGCAATCAAATCCTATACTAAATCGCATTCACGTCAATGAAAGCAATCAAAATCTGCTTTGAAATCATGTAAATGAAAGCAATCAAATACTATACTAAAAATATGGTCTTGCTTTGATGAGAAATACGGTCATTTAATCATGAATGGTCATGTGATTGATTTTTAATGTGATTGATTAAAATATTTATGTCTAATCAATCGCGAAATGGTCATGCGATTGATGATTAAAATTTTAATATATTGATACAACCACGAAATAGTCTCAAGGTATATTTTTGTAATTTATGTATAATATATATATGGAAAATGCTTCCATACTACCAGGAGTATATACTCCCTACTCCCTGTGCATTAACTCATGTTACGTAAGTGGAAGCACATTCCATAAATGGAAGTTGTTAACTGGTCACGCTTAATTAGGAAGTTATTAACCAAATAGATGTAGGGAGTACATACACCAGGGAGTACAAAAAGGGTTATATATATAAGAGATAGAGGGGCAATAACATTCTCTGCATTGTACGTATTGAGATTGCTTTAATGCGATAGAATGTGATTGCTTTAGTACCAATCACGCTAGGTCATCGCGACCGCTTTTCACATGACGTATCTTGCAAAAAAAAGATATATTTTGTATTTCATGTATAAAAAAGATTATTTAAAAAAAGTTTGTTACAGTGGACTTACCCCCGGTCGGAGATTTGAGCCCACGTGTTTGATCATAGATATCTCCTAGTATACATAATACTACAAGCTTTTGCCCGTACGACAATGGTCTTGGTACAAGCTTTTGTCCGTACTACAATGGCCTTGGTCACTTTTCTGCCGCAAAGCTAGGGTTCAGATTAGATTAGTGTAAAGAGAGTTCCCGACTATCTCCAGCAGCTTCCCGTCTCCTCCAAATTTCTTCATGAACAGATCTCAAGTGCTCCAGCGGATTCCCTTCGGAAGGGATTTAAACAGTGAATCTCTTTAGAAAGGGATTCTCTCTCCAATCCCTTCACAAATCCCTTGAGGGGATGCTGCTGGAGATAGTAGGAAATAAAGATAATAAATATGGGGAAGAGAATAGGGAAGGAAATAGAATGAAAGGAAATTGTTGGAGATAGTCTTAGCCGAGGAGAGCCTGTGATGGGTGGTCCTGAAGACTCTCCTGTAGCTGGTCCTACTATAGACACAGGTTCTCCAGGCAGGCAGGCAGGTGTGCTTATTGCATCTTCGTCGCCGGTTAGATGGTCAAGTGTGTGTGCACGTACTTTTTCTTTCTCTTTTTCTTTTTTCTTTTCGGGAAACACTGCCAATGCTACAAATAAAGCTGCCCCCTGTTGTTTGAGCCTTGCTCTGTCTGTGGAGTAGAATGTGGTTAATTAACAGGTTAAAAAAGGCTGTAATGTTTGGTAAAAAAAAAAGCCTGTAATGTGATGCAATGCTTGCTTTGGCTTAGGGGTTAGTATCATGCTTATGAGTAGATTGGACTTTGGAGTGCCAAATGGGAATAGGTCGTATCTAAAGTCTACAAGAAAGACAACCTTGAAGGATTTTGTGGATTTCTCTGTGGCTAGACTATAGTCTAAATTGAACTTGGGACATTACAAACATGGGACATATCTGTAGATGAGATTGCATGTTAATTTGCACCTAGAGATGGGATTGTACGCATACATGTGTTCTACTCGTACCGTTCACAACAGGCATTACAAATATCAAAAAGTTTTGTACACGTGAGAGTTTGATTAATCATATTAGAAAGTAGCCAAATGGATTACCATGACAGCTCAAAGGCATGCAGGCATGCAATGGGATCAATGATGTCACCAGCTAAGTAAAGTAGAATGATTCCTACTCATTGCACCCTCCGAATACATATGGTTTTAGCTTTGAAATTTTATTCTTAAATACATATCATTTTATAATTTTGAGGTGATCATTTTTTATTTCTATACTCAACTTATTTAGTCATTTTTTAATTTAATTTACTACTATAGACTAAAGTAAAACACATTATTTAAAAATATAATAAAGAAAAATAATACAATCTTTTGTAGACATGGCTCCCTAAAAAGACAAGAACCATGAATTCGGAAGAGAGTACATGTTTGCATCATTGCAGCTGCAGTGCCCTACGGTTGATTGGCTACATCAAAGTTGGGGAAATAGCCTTGTTTTGCGCTCTTTTGGGAGGGTTCAAACTGTAGTTTGGTGCGGGCTTTGAGTGGCCGTGGGCCATTGACAGGCCAAAATCTTGCTTAATTTTCTGTGCAAAAACTAAAAGCATTTTGATGCCTTTGATCTTTTGCTTCAAAAGATGTGTCCACTTAGGATATATTTGGTTCATGGGATGAGGTTGAATGAGATGAGATAGTCTCGTACTATTTGGTTTCATTATTTTAGGTGAATGAGATTGTTTAACATTCAGAGAGAATATTCTTTAAATTTGTATCACTTGATTCAAGATGGGATAGTTCCATTCAAGCAATCAAACGAATGGATTATTTTTTTCTTGAACCATATCATATATGTACCATTTGGTACATACAACCTAACGCACCTTAGTTACCACCAGTGAAGTACAATAGTGAATGAATGGTGGCACTAGTAAATCAGCAAACGTGAAAAATCATGAGCTCTCTTTTTTTTTTTGTTTAAGACATATCATGCGCACTATATTTGTCAACAAAATGTCACACCTTTGTTTGCAAATATATGTAAGTTGGTGTGAGTATGTGCGATCCGTTTTATACTCTTTAAATAATTAAGCACATCCAACAATTACTTTATTCTTAAATTATACGTTGGAAAAAATATATTCACATGAAAGTATTTTTTGAAATGTTGGCTAATATGATTTCCATGTCCCGTTTCGAACAAAAAGGAAAAATGAAGGGACTTTGTAGGATAGTAAGGAATTAAGGATTGGAACTCCTACAAGAAAATTTTCTACGTGCCCTTTGGAAGAAATGAATAACTTTAAAATTCTAGTTGGATATTCTCTTTCCTACATATATGTTTTGGAGGAAAGAAGACATTTTATCAAACCTTATGGAAAATTTCTTTTCATAATTCTAAGGCACAAGCCCCTCCCCTCTTAAATTGAAATTTCCTCTCTTTATCTCTCTATGTGTACACACACACTATATATATATAGAGAGAGAGGAAAATGGTTCTGTATTTTTAGAGTATGTATTCCTTACTCACTGCATGTTAACTGATGTTACGTAAGTGAAAGAATGTTTCATAAATAAAAGTTATTAACTGGTTTCTCCTGATTAAAAAGTACGTGTTTCTACTGAATCCTAGATTTTTAGGGTTGGAGTAAGCCTGACATACATTCCTGCGCTGTGATAAATGGGCCCTAAATAAATCTTTTTTTGTTTATAGTAACTGTCAAAGCTTTAAAATTTTCGTAGGAACCATGCGAAGTTCGCGGGAGGAAAACAGCGGAGCTAGAAAGCGATCGATTGCATGTGAAGAGTGGCTATGCGCCTATGCCTGCCACATCCGTGAACCAATTAAGCGGGGGGCGAAGAAAATTGGTGGTGGTGGTGAGTAGTCAACGAAAGGAGGATCACGGGTGCCGCTTGCTATTATTGAGTTTGCTGTTATACATGAAGCACACCACGGCAACATTATTACGAAGTGCTGGTACCGTTTTTTTTTTCTTTTCTTTTCTTTTTTCTTTTCTTTCTTCGGGTGGGTGATGGCGTGCACGGCCTGATGAAATTGAATTGACCGATGAGCCGGCTCCCTCTGGCCTTCTCTTCTTCTTCCTCTTGTAACAACGGTACTGTATGGGACTCGTGGGTTGTTTTGTTGATTTTTGAGCTTTCAAAAATCTTTCGTCTCGGAGAGGTTTTCAAAAATTTTCACCGGTTTCTTTGAATTAATAGAGCTTAGCTGAAGATTTGCTAAAATAAAATGATTTGGTCTGAATAATAGAAAACCCAATTAGATACAGAGAGGTGTTTCTATGCTCTTCTTTTTTAAAGTTGCACAACTATTGAAGTATAAATGAAGGGTGGATGGGGATTACTTATCCCTTCGCTTGCTTCAAGATTTGTGTAATTTGTATTGGGAGAAAAAACGTAGAAGAACCTCTCATACAATGCAACATATGCCATCATCGTCATTGGATGACAACAAGCTGGGATTTAGATTGTAGCAAGTGGCAAGAAGCTGTGTGCGGTGATTCTGTGTGAAGTTGGGATGGTATGATTATGTGTGAACTAGTAAAGTTGATTATGTGTGAACACATATAATTATGTGTGAATAGGTGTAGTACAATTGGATAGTCATGTCCTGGTCAATGAAGTACTTAACTTTGTGTGCCATTGAACTAAGCCACATCGTATGACAACGTATTTAGAATGAGATAGACCAAACTTAGTATGTTACCAAGCCTTGACATTGGCTACCTTAGGTGGTCGGTTAGGCTATGTGCTTGGGTGGAGGGCGTGGTCTCACTCAGGGGGATGCATCATGGATGGTTACTGTTCTCAAATCCGTTGGTGAGTCCCCTTCTATTCTTCTATTCTGTATGAGGGTGGGATGGCGAGGATCAGATTTATCAAAAGGGTCAATGCTATAGTAGAGTTTCCCAAAGGTTTTGTTTGATTCTTTTTGTCGTACACCAAAGGAAGTATGTCATTGCATGACATGAGAAGATCATCATATCGTATGAGAAAATTGTACAACCTTTATAGAGTATTAATTAAATTATTCTAATAGATGTGCCTGTGGTCATATACATGCTCATGCATTTCACATGAGGGTTGATTTTGTAAAATAAAACCGAGAAGGTGGATACGTGAATGAATTTGTTTAGGCTAGGTGCAACTTTTTGAAAGCTCTTGGTGCGTAATATCATTATTTGTTTTTCTTATGATCACAATCTATTTATTGTATTCGATTTCTAAAGATCGCTTGACGCAAAATGGAGCATATCGCCATCCTTTGGAATCAACCTTGCATGTAGTTAAAAAGACATGCATTCTGTGTGTACGACTTGCTGAGTATTTCATATGCTTAACCTTGCTATAAACATTGTTGATCAGTTGCTGAATACATCATTAATACATCATTGCTCAATGAGGACTACTTTGAAGATCATGGAGAACTAGGTCATATTACCCTATTATATGAATGGGTTTCACTTGAAGATATTATGTTTCCTTCGCAGTAGCTTAATTACTTGAGTTGTTCACATTTTAAGGTATTAATTGTAAGCTTTGATCGTAAGGTCACTATTGTGATATTTAATGATAAATGCTTCTTTCTTAGTTATTGTGTATATAGAATGACATTTCATCGATATTGTTATTGTGTGCACTGGTATAATCATAAACTGGTATAGCATATACAGAGGGTCCGGTTTGTATATTCAGCTCGTGACATGTGACCTCTGGTCCATGCATGTTTTTATCAAATATGCACCGGTGAGTGACACAGTTGCTCTAATCCATATAGAGATTGAAATCTTTGACTTAAATCAGGGGTGGAGCCATCCTATAGCTCAAAGTCTTGGGCCGGGCCAACTGTGCCGAGCCTATTTGCGATTTTTCAAGAGAAATTTAAGAGATTTCATAGTAATTAGACTAGGCTTTTCATACCATATCTCAGGCCATGGTCTAGGTGAATCCCAGGTTGCCTCTGCCACTAGCTTAAATGCTACTTAAAACCAATGCGTGCAAATTGTTTGCCCTCAGCAAGATTATACTTTCGATGTAACTGCATGTACGATATATGGGAAGAGCTGGACGTTACGAGGGGTATACTAATAACTGTGGCCAACAGGCTTGAAGATACTGTTCGGCGATGGAGTGCAACGGTTGAGGTGGTACAAGGAGCATATATACTCTACTCTGTATGTAGGGATACAAACGGAGTGGAAACAGTAAATAGTTGTTTTGTTTTTATGTTTTATATTTTTTTATCAGTAACGAAAATGAAATCAAAAACTTCAAAAAAGGATAGTAACGGAAATGGATGCAGAACAAAGAGGGCGGATACGGAAACGAAAGCGAAAAATTCCACAAGAACATAATACATGATCACAATATACGTGATCATAAAAATAATGTAACTCATTCCACCTTCAAGATGGACACAAGAACAATGTTACGTTCACCGATATCATTAGGTAGTTTTTTTCTCAAGTTTGCTAATTGAAGGCTCGCTATTTGTCCCCTCAGATCAGACCAACATACCCTCCTTCATATCATTATCATCGATATCCTCTTGCTCCTCCAACTACAAAGGTGTAACACCCTAAAATTTGTATATCATTGTTCGATGTTTATTTATGATTTGTTCATATTTATCCTGAATTTTCTGGAGTTTATAAATGCCGTTTTGCTATTTTTAGATTTATAAAATTAAATTATTCATGAAAAATAAAATCAAAATAGTGCTAAAAATATTTTTTATAGGTTTACAATGTTCATAATTTTTTTTTGAGAATTTTTTTTCAGAATTTTTGAACTATATTTGATATTTTGTATAAAATCATTTTTATTTTTAAATTATTTAAATTCAAAAAATAAATTTAAATTCCTCCTCCTTCTTTTTAGGCCAAAGCTCATTTCCATTTCCGGCCCATTTTCGACGGAATTTCCGATTTCAATTTTAGTTTTTGTTTTTGTTGGAATGTTGGAACTGGCTCTCTTATTTTCGTTTTCATACCAGCATTTTTGTTTCTATTTTTGAAAAAAGAACTTCGTTTTTGTTTTTCTTTAGAATAGTTAAAAATTTTCTGTTCCTTTTTCAACGCTCGTTGTATGCCACTCTCCGTCCCTCTTGGCTTTGTGTATCACTCTTGCTCCGCCTTCCGCGTTTATCGGAGGGCAGGGAAGCCCCCATCACTCCACAATTGCCGTCAATCCAATTCGTGCCTTGGACCTGGGAGGGAGATTTCTACTTTTCTAGAGAGAGAGAGAGAGAGAGATGTCCAACAAGCAATCAAGAAACAAAGAGGGGAAAAAAAGGGGCGGCGATAGCGCAAATCACGCCTCGCTTTGGACAAGACGAAACGAAGAAGATGCGTTGCGGTAATTGTTTACTGCAAAATAAAACAGGTGGCTCGCGCTGCATCTTTGTTCTTTGGATGAGCATGACTGCACGACCCGGCTCATGTCGTGTGTTGATGTACTAGTGTTATACCAGCACAGTGAGTATATACAGTAAGAGACTGTCAACAATGGCAAGGCTCTTCTCGCTGGGCGCTGGCTTCTCTTCTGTTCCCGGCTGCTTATTGCATGCAGCGTGCTCACCAGCACAGTGAGTATAAGCTTAAAGTGATATGCCTCACTCGTCTCCTCCTTATGCTTTTTTCTCCCTGTTCGCCGTCGCCTTGTACCTTTCTGCTTGGCTCTTGCTGTTTTTGAGCAGGGCATACATATAGATTTCGCTGAGAAAATGGAGCGAGAGGCCTTTTCGTTCGTTTTCGTTGATTGCTCGAGTAGCCAAGCTCCCTAGTCTACCTAGGACAGCACGTCCCGGTTTGAGCAGAAATGCACGTAATCTGCCTGCATCCCCCTAGGCCCTAGCCACCCTGTATTGAAGATATACAGGCCAGGTTAGGGGCGTGCAGGCAACCAAACACACTGATACCGAAGTAGGGGCCAATCGAAAGTACGACAGTATTTACAGGTATCATTCCTGCAGCAACATAAGATTGGATTCCATCAGCCGGGGCCTCACAATTACCAGTTGACATTTCGGAAATTCAACATTTACTTCCAAAACAATGTCAGGTCAGCAACAGCGACGCAAAAGACGGAAGAAGGGGGATGTCACTAGAGCAAAATCGCATAGAAACAAGGTGAAGAATGGATGGCGTACAGCCAATCCGTTGCACTGTTACAACATACAGTGGAATGCCACATTACGAAAAGAACAAAAATCATGTGCAAAATTTTTTCGACCCTAGTGAAACATCGAGGATAGAGAGGCCGATTCCGACATGAGCAGCTTCAGTTTTGAGTCGCATATCTTCTTCAACTCAGCTAGCAGCTCATGCTCTGCTCCCACAATTCTTCTTACTGCACCAGCAGAACTCCATGTTTCCAAAGATTGAGCAATCCGACCACCAAGCTCAGAGTTGTACGCAGCTGAATTCTCTTCCAAGACACGGAATATGTGTCCTGGCCCTTCATCGCTAGTTCCTTGCAAATATGACAACAAGATATCCAAAGATTGCTCCTCTGGCCTCATCTGATCAGACAACCATGTTTGGACGCTTCGGAGTGAGTCAATCATGCACTGAACAGATTTTTGAATTGCTTGCAACTGAGATATGTTTGGTCGATCAGATGGGCCGCCTTTCTTTTTCTTCTTTCCCAGTGGAGCTATCGATCTCATACAGGATTGGATTAAGACAAGATGCCAAGAAATGGGTTCTGTAACCATCTGCACTAAAACTGGAATGTTATTTCCAGGGGAAGTCAGGATTCGATTGGCATCAGTCAGCTGCTCCTCAATGCAAATTTTCACCAAGCTATCTACAATCTGCCAAGAACTCGAGTTGCTCTGGTCAGGTCTGGGGATCACTGACTCACTAGACCACAAGTTCCATGCATTAATAAATACGGCGAAGCTCATCCAGCTGACTATATCAGGAGCAAAATCCTGCGGATGTACAGTTTGTATCAGCAAGCTAGACCTAGGTAACAATTCTAATGCAGCAAAAAGAGTAATCCTCACTACGACCAATATACAAGTTAGAAGTCCTATTTCAAATATAATTAAGGTGGAGTCCTTGTTTCAATCCATACATAAAAGAAAGTCTATCGCAAAGAAAGTTTAACTAAATTGGAGAACTAATCGAGGGAAACATCAAAAAGTTTTGAGACCATAACATCACCACATAATGTTAATTGGACAAATCATTTCATTAAATGTACTAGAGCAAAACATAACGTAATCCACAGGTAGGAGGGTAGTTTAGATTTTCTGGCCTATTCATTCGAAAAACTGCGGTCAATATGAATTCTTACTGAGATACTAGGAACGGTACAGACAGGATAGTGGCCATGAAAGCTTAATGTGAAAATCACATATATATATTCAGTTGAATTTACCTTGACGGACTTTTTGCCTGACGACATACCCAAAATCACGCTTAGAGCATCATCAATAGAATAACCAATGCTCCTAGAGTATTTCTCAAGCAAGGTTTTTATTTCGCCAGCAGCAGTAATATCAGAACCAGCACCGTTCGGCTGAGTCTCCCTGAGGGAAGATACACAACCGTTCATGGAAAGATAAACAAGCCGAGGAACAAGACATTTTCTTTCAGCATCTCTCATCTTAGGACCATCCTTCTCAGTATATTTGTGCTTGCACTGCAAAATAAACAATTCTTTGAGGGCAGGAATAATTGACTGAAACTCAATATATTTAGTAATAACAGGCTGCAACAATTAAAATAAGAAAACCTTGCTTACTAGAATAGAAATGGTGAGTAAATCGCGTAGTGTATCGCTTCTTGTATTTGTTCTCTCATCAATCTATGAAGAAGTTTCTTGTGTTTCTTCTCTTATGCATGTAAGGAAGTGTATTTATATTCTTGCGGATCTTACAAAAGCCCTAATCCAATTTACCCTTTTTAAATTCACCATTTAACTTTGAATTTTAAGGAATCACATGTACTTTCAAAGTTCAGAATTGAAATTTTAGTTGTCTACCTTTTGAATTTATAAGTTAATTCAATAACCCTTTTGCAATGAAAAGAGCAATTAGGCACCAATTATTAACTACTTTACCTCAAAACATTTGTTCTCATGATAGTTCCCAACAAGTGGCAATTGAAAAATCTAACAAGGGGCACATCGGCTTTTCCCCCATGTCCATTACTCCTAAAGTGAAAAAACTGCATCTTGATTTGGAAAGCAAATTTATGGTGGCATATTGATAAATACCCAAAGGTTGATCACTAATATCCAAGGTTTCTTGCGGTACAAAATACTGTAATTAACACCACAACATCAAAACACGTCTAAGGTTTCTTGAAACTCCATAAAAACTGCAATATGTAAGTACTTAATTAGCTATAACTACAGTAGAAATCTAAATGATCAAGATAACCAGCTTCATTTATTCTTCTCATCAGAGAGACCATGGGATTTCTATTCACTTGTTTTACTATCCTGACAGGTATTCCAGCAATTATAATCTACAGCATGATTGTCAAGGCGCTAGCAGACCGCCTAGGCGAGGATTAGGTGAATGTGAGCAATATCAGTATAAAGCCAGCAGCAACAGCCCAGCCTATTCTTTCTTTTCTCCTTGGCACAACCTTTTGGTCCAGCCCATCCCTAGGTGCCCTTCCCCCTCAAACCCTAACCCTCCCCTCCTCTCTCCATTAATGCTTCCCAACCGCCGCCCTCTCTCCACCCGTTCTCTGCCTCCGTTCCCTACTCCATGCCGCCGCCGACTCCTCACTCCTCTGCAGTGCCTGCATCAACAGTAGCAGCCGCCAAGCAAAGGAGCAGCAGCGACTCAGAGCAGAGGAGCAGCGCAGCTGTGGCGAGCAGAGCAGCTGTGGCGACGAAGCAGCAGCTGTGGCGACGAAGCAGCAGCTGATGGCAACGCAGAGGACTAGCACAGCAGCGGCAATGATGTAGCGATGACGATGCAGAGGAGCACCAGGCGAGGCAAGGGTCTATGGTGGTCGGCCGCCGACGCCTTGACACCTAGACGTCGCCTAGGCAACGCCTTGAAAACAATGATCTACAGACAACCAATTCTTTCAAGGACCGAATCAGGGTCAGCATTAAGTAATTTTAAAATTTCGGTAGTGCAAATCATTACCAGCTTATAATTCAGATTGGGATGGTATCTGTAAATACCAAATAATACTATACTTGGATAGTTTATACTCCCTCCAGTCACAAACAAGCGATGGTTTGGACTCAACATGGTCCCCAAAACACAATTTTAGTTCTAATGCAATATATTAATATATAACACAATAAAATTATAATCTTATGAAAGTACTTTTTGGGACAAACCTACACAATTTTCATATGTACAATCCAAATATTTATAAAGATATTGACAGCCGAAGTTCAAAAAAGATGATTGCACGCATCCCAAAACATCACTCTTTTGTGACTGGAGGGAGTTGCTTGTAGTTGTATGCAACATTGTAATCCTAGACCTATGTCCCGACTGACCAATTCAAAGAGTGTGGTTAAATCATATTACAACATTGCAGGAATATGAATCTGATACAATGCTTGCGAAGGTCAAGATGACAAAACAAAAATAGGTCAGGATAAGAAACCAAAAACATACAGGCCAAATGTGTACAATAAGAAAAGAGCATGGTTGTCTATTAATCCTGCGAATATTAAAAATTTCAATACAAAGAAAGAAGACAACCCAGTTCTTCTGGTATTAACATAAGAATATTATGATAACTAAACACTTTCTGATGTTGCGTAAAAAGTTCTAGGAAAATAGCATACCACTTTGGCCCTAAAGCAGGCAGGTGTTGAACCTTCATCGAATGGTTCTGTGAAATCGTAACAGTAGTAAGCACTTTCGAGCTTGCAAGGTCAAAACTCATGAATAACATAATGCAAGCATAAAGCATTTCAACAGGATGCTATTGTTAAACACAAAAGGATAAAACCACACAGTATGAGAAGCCAATACCTGATAGAAAATTTACACTGGTTGTTGGTGTCCACCAAGGCCGTGCCTCAAGATCTTCATTGAAAGTTAAGTGTTTCATGTTGTCCTCATTTGATAGTTCAACCAACCTTACTCCATGGTTCGCAGTATCAAGAACAGACTGCAATCGGGGAGACAGTGAAACCACAATCATCAGTACTGGTATGGGTGACATACAACAAAATGCCAGGCATTATTAATTCATCCTTGTGTGAGAAATTAATCAACATCAAAGATGATATGCTGACATCATATCTGGTCCAATTTGTAACATAATTAAATGTTCCAAAAATGGTAAATTTAAAATTGTTAAAAGCTGAAGAAATAGATATATTTCTTTCAAGCATCAAAGCATGCATGAGTAATTTTACTAAAACTACTAATAAATCCCCAAATTGTTGTTTGAATTTGACAAGTGACAACTAACCTCCACTTCCTCAGGAGACGAAGCCTTCTGCTTTAGACTCAGTATTAAGGAATCAGATCTGACAGAAAGATACTGCATGGAGTGTTGCAAGCGATCCTTGAACTGAACAAATTCAATTACCTGAGCAAAAATAGCACAAAATAATGAGAAAATGTCAGCAAAAGATTTCTGGGGAGAATGTGAACACCATAATTGGGGAGAAATATCTGGCTATGATGCAACCAGTGACATGGCAAGGCACATGACTAAAAAAGAACTTTTGTATCTGAATAACCACGCCATGGAACTTGCCCAATACTAGACAACGCTAATCATGGAGAACAAGCAAAATGATTTAAGCTCCAATGCTCCATAAACAGGCAACTTAATTATTTAACAAACAATGCAATAATTTAGATAATTTAACGTAGCATCAGCTTGACAATTATGCATTGCAGAGAAGAACTTGAATTCTTAAATATTGTGCTACCCTATCCAATAATGGTACATTGAAAGAGTTATAAAAGCAGTATGGGGCCTGTTATTGTTATGTTGTCATTAGTCAATACCCGTTTTGGCCAGGTCCCTGGATGCAGATAATGTAAATATCACATGAACTTCATACAAAAATGCAGATTATGGCCGTGATTACCAGCCGGCCTTTCTTTACTAGTTTCCGCAAAATCCATACCACAATTTTGCTCTCTATTTTTAATATTTTGAAACAGCATAGTTCAATAAAGTGTTTATACTTTTCTTGAAAGAATAATATGGAAATTAGAGAAGTAACAATATAAAAATCAGAATAACTAAGCAAGAACACCATAGAACAAATTCACTAGATTGTTCGATTTACAAAGGACCTATTCTGCTGGTAACTGGTGGTTTTCTAAAACTTGAATATGGACAATGGCAGCGAGCACAGTGGAAACTGTGTAACAGAACTCATCATCAGTCAGCACACACAGAGATTACAACACTACTTTTATGTTTACATATGCACAAAGCACAATTAATGAAAAGGATAAGATTGTTCTTTACCTTCGAGTAAGTACGGTGCCTATACGCAAGACATGTAAGATCAGCAGATTCTTTCAAATGATCATCCATGAATTTCAGATAATCCTTAACAAGATCAGCAGTTTGTTGCAAGAAAGGAGAACTCAACATTTGTGGCAATATGTGGTGTGAGACGGATTCTAGAAGGATGTTTTTCACCTCCAAGGTTAAATACCTGTATACAAGAACACTGTTCAGGGTAGGAAGGAGAGAATTTGATATTATTAAATAAACTCAGGAAATAAACCGGAAACACCAATCCAAAGAAGTAATTAGCAGAGCAAGCACACTACATGAAAACAAGCTTTCTCTGTAAGGGAAGCACATTGAATGGAACAGATGAACGGGATGTTCTTTGTGGAAGCATCCTTATGCCATGATGGAGAGTTATGTAGGGACAGTGGTCCAGCACAGAACACATTGATATCAGCATTCATGAATCCATAAAATATGAAAGAATCCAAATAGCAAGAGCATAAACGAAAAGAAACATGCGAAGAAAAAATGATTTACCATCGATGCGCTAATGGAAGAGCTCCCAGGTAAGAGTACAGATGCACCAGAATAATCTTGTATTGCCAGACATACCTGGGCACACGACCAAAATACAAATTATCATTCAGCATCTAGTACATAAACACGAGTAATCAGGTCTCATTATTATTTCTTGAAATTTTCCTTTCACAAAAAACTTGATTGAATATGGTATAACAACGTCTGTTTAAGACTATCTCGTCTTACCGAAGTGGCACCGGCCAATTGATTATTACATTATATTACCACAAGGCATGGGATAGTTTTAAAAAGCTAACCGCGGTGACATTATTGAAATTAAAAGAGGGCAAATGACATAACAGAATGTGTGGCTTCTAGAATAAAATTCAACCTAGTGTCTACTTCTGTACAAGTGCAGGAATAACAATTCGACAACTAATACTCTGATGATTCAAATTTATTCTATTTTTAGTCAACTCAAAAGCATAATTCAATAATACTTCGAAAAAACTAGCTATTTGACTGACATTTAATAAACTAACCATACAGATTTCAAGGATTAAAAAAGATAGTCATAGATAATTGAACTTTTGTTCCCAAATTTCAACAGAAGATAGGTGCATATCACAATATACTTACTTGCGAACAGTCAATCCAAACTCTAGTACCAAAATCGCTTCAAGTAAGTATCCTAAGTTCCTTGTACGCCAGAATAGCTGTCCCAAGATATTAACATTTTAATTAATTGTAATATTAAATGGAAAAGGACACTGAGAAATTTAATTTAAAGTAACTGAAAACTATATAGGAATTTTTCTGGCAGTTTTCGTGATAAGAAAAACAATATAACACAATTTATTGACCAGGAGGAATGCACTTTTCAAGCAGGTAATAAATACTCTCTCCGGTCACAAATAGTAGTCGCCTAGTCGGTTTGGGATACGTGCAGTTAAACTTTTGAAACTTTAGCTATCGATATCTTTTTAAATATTAAGATTGGATGCATTAAAATCATGTGTAGATTCGTCTCGAAACGTACTTTCATAATATTATAATGTTATTAGATTTTTTAAATATATTATAATAGAAATTAGTGGTCAAAGTTGAGTTTTGGGGACCATGTCGATGTCCAAAACAACTACCATTTGTGACCGGAGGGAGTAATAGATTATGGTGACATCGATTCATGGTAATGGAAGAACCAGAGGTAGATTAACTTGAACAGATATTTAGATTCAAATTCTCTTGCGTAATGGCATACTAAATTGTTGATGATAGGAAAATGACATGAAATCACTTTTCTGTTTTTGTAGTAAGGAAAAAAATGTCAGATATCACCTTCATACAACTTATTAGTTAGACTTTGCTACATTAGTTCATCCAGATTATCTATGAAGAAGAACCCTGTCCCGATTATAAATTAGACACCTTTTCCCAAAGATTTGAGGAAAGCTTGAATTGTTCCATTTTTCTCTCGTATTAGTAATAATCAGCTGAGATGGTTTGGACATCTCCAACAGAGGCCTCCTGAGGCAGCGGTGCGTAGTAGAATTTTAAGTCGTCTCGAAAACATAAGAAGAGGTAGAGGTTGACCGAGACTGACGTGGGAAGAAGCAATTAAAAGAGACTTGGGGGATTGGAACGTTCCCAAAGATTTGGCATTGGATAGGAATGCATTGAAGTTAGCGATCCATGGCAGTTCTTCACACGTCAACCCCAACCAAGATCAAGGGTTTAGGGGTTTTATTGACTTTAATTGGGTTTCTTTTCTAGTCTACCCCAACCTGTTTGAGACAAAAGGCTTGGTTGTTGTTGTAAGTAATAATCAGCTACAGCTACATACCAGCACAAGGATACTGCTGGCCATTGACAGCAGTTCTTCACCATGCATGCTTTCCTGAGGATCCAGGTCTCTTGAGAGAGGCAAGTTTTTATAAAATGTCTCAACCATTCCTTTTGCAATACGCTGAAGCTCTGGATTGACATATGAAACTTTGGGTATAAGAATAAATGACTGACAAAAATCAAATAGTGTAATGAAGCTTTAAAAAAACAAACATATAGAAACACAATAATGTGACATTTTGATGAAGGTGCACCTGTAGTTGATTTTGAGAATAAAGTTCCCAAAAGTTCTTGAACTTTAAAAGTAGTTATGGTCAAACCCAATGCTTCTACTGAAACTGATGATGCATCAAAAGATCTGGAAATTGTATCTAGCAACTCAGTTATTTCATCGCCTGATAGCATGTGAAGGTATATTTCAACATCCGATGCAGAGCAAGACAAGTGACCAAATCTGCAAGTGACGAAAAATATTGTAACTCTAGATTAGAAATGAATGTGAAAACCTCTAAGAAATACATTTCTATCTTCAAGAATGCAGATACAAGTGGCTCTGTTATAGTGCTATGTACTGGTAACTATAATATTGGACATCCACTAGAAAGGATTGCACAGATATGGGACACAAATGGCTTGGTTTGGGCTCAAACCACACACCCATAGACACTAGCAAAGTCTAAGAAAAAAAAACACAACTTTTAATGAATCAGCAGGCACATGACAAGAAAAAAATATATCATTTGAGAAATATTTAATCAACTTTAAAGAAATTCAAAGTGATGCAGCTCAATCCATCAAAACAGTGCATGGTACAGCAGTGCAACAAGTGTGTGCAAGTGCATGCGCACATTGTGCGTGGATGCATCAAGATGGGAGACAGGCCAAGTCAGTCAGCGTGAGGGAAATGCGCATGACCAGCATATGTGGCGACTGTGATCTTGTGCATGTGGAACCAGAGCAGCGCATGTGTATGCGGTTGTGCATGGAAAACCTGTACAAACATGCATGTGTGTTGCATGCATGGAATTGGATCCAAGCCTTGTGCACGTTGAAGCAAGGAGCAGTGTGTTGGCTCGAGTCAGGGAAATGAGCTAGTTAATGGGAAGCTAAGCTAGGAAGGAAAAGGAGATCGCATGGAAAAGAAATATGTATTTAACTCCATGCGTTTGACAGGCAAGTCCGAACTGGATTCATTCCTTGAGCACAAATTAGTTTCCAAATAGTCCTGCTCAGATTTGTTTGGCATGCGGATAAATTAGAGATACGAGGCTACCATCTGTTGCAGATTATCTTGGAGATAAAAAGAGGAGGTGGCGGTTTAAAAGGCAAGAAATCAGAAGGGCAGCGGCAACGTCTTCTGCATGTGCATGGATTACATCAAGGATGGTGCATGTTTTCCTTCTGTGCATGCATTTATTTCTTCCCCTGTGACATAGGTTGGTGGTCTATAGTGGGTCTCGATGGCCTTGACATTCGACAATGTGTTCTATCGAAGGAGGAAGGGGGGCCGGACCACTGCAGCAGCAACTGAGGCCCAGCCGGGCAGTACCCAGGTGAAGGCCGCAAGAAGCCGTGCTTAAGCAAGGGTGTGAACAGGAGTTGTTAGTCAATTAGCCTTCTTATCTAGTCAGTTAGCTTTCTTATCTAGTCAGTTAGCTATAGCCTTCTTATCTAGTTAGTTGGTTATATCCATTGTTAGCTTTCTTATCAGGATTAGTTGCTCTGTTTTATATTTGTATCAAGAAAATAAATGAAAATGGCATGCAGAATTTGCCACCAAACTGATCCTTTTCGGCGGTGCCTTCTGATCAACAAGGCCGGTAGCTCCGTTCACTTGTATCCTGTCGGCTGCCACCACGGCATTGACGTCCACCAACAGCCGAGCCGATCACTGGCTTGGCACCCGCCTCTAGTCCCGAACGCACAACAGTTTGGTATCAGAGCAAGACGAACCTCTGGCCATGGCGTAGCCCACCCTCAAAGAGCGTGTCGGCAATCTAGAGTTCTAAATAGAGGAGATGAAGGCTTCCCTTGGTGAACTGCTCACCATCTCAAAGGCCAAGTCAACCCACGGCAACCCCGGTCAAAGCAACCAAGCCGCGGATGACACATGCCGTCACCAGGATCCATGGCAGGAACGCAGGGAGTGGTTGCATGCGTCCGATCCACCTGGATATGGATCACAAGCACAACGCGGGCGGCATGCCCACGAGCAACTAAGCGGGGGTGGCGTGAGCGGCAACCGTGGGAAAATGCCAGCCACCTCTGTGCCTTTGCTGAGCAACATCGCCTGCCGGAAGACATTGACGATGCGTTTTCAACCCCCGGCGTTGGGCGCCACGACCCCCTCGCCTCGAGCTTCCAGGCTATGATGGCACGAAAGATCCGCTTTCGCGTCTATATTAGTGTGAGCGCTTCTTCTGTCTGCATCAAATTCCGGTTCACCTTGTGGGCTTGCACCTACGTGAAGCCCAGGAGGTGCTAGACAACCGAATGGTAGAAGTGGATTGGATTCCCTGGGAGGACTTCTTCGACACCTTCATCCAACGGTTCATTCGCCAATCAGGGGCGGGGCCCTCAGGGAATCTCGTCAATCTCAAGCAAGGAGCAACCTGGGTGGACAACTACACCCACGAGTTCCAGCGGCTTCTCACACGCACTCCGCGCATGGCAAGGGCTGATCAGGTGGAAATGTTCACCGCAAGACTTACAAAAGAACTTGCGGCCAACGTCCACGGGAGTGACGCCGGGACCTATCGGAAGCTGTTAGCTTTGAGAGCGACGCCGAGGAGCGTAAAAGCCAAGGAAGAATGGCTTTCAGTGCGGCATCGGCAACCACGCTAGGGGTACCCACCTTGGGAACACGACGCCGACCAGCGAGAGTCCAACACCACGTCCACAACCCCACCCCTCGCGAAGTTGAAGCTAAATGCCAACCAATTCACCGAACAACGTGCGAAGGGGTTATGCTACCACTGCGACGATTTCTATACCAAGGGCCATCGTTGCAAGCGACTCTTCTCCATTGAGATTGGCGAGAATGACAAGGAGAACAGCTACAACCTAACACCCGAGGTCAGCACGACGGAAGAAGACGAGCCGCCGACACCATCGCTATCTATGCTTGCTATTCTCGGGCCCAAGCCTGGCGGTACCATGCAAGTGGTGTTTATCATGCGGGGGTGTCAACTACTATGCCTCATCGACAACGGTAGCACCCAGAACTTCATCAGCAACCACGCCACCATTCGCATGGCACTTGTGCATCGCCAAGCATCTTCCCGCAAGTCAAAGTTGCCAATGGCAGCCAATTGCCTTGCTTAAGGAACATGCCAACTGAGGATTTCGACATTGACAAATTTTCTTTCGCGGATCCATTGCTTGTCATTCCACTTGACAGATTCGATGTGGTTCTCGGAGTGCAATGGCTTCAGACATTGGGTGACATCCGGTGGAATTTCTCCACATTCACCATGACATTTGCTTATGCGGGCCCACTAGTGCTATTGGAGAGCGCTCAGCGCAACAAGCGGGCACCTCTTGTCTCTTCAAGCCGGGCCAAGCACTGACATGCTCTCTTTCCTGGAGGACTTCGATGACATCTTTGCTGAGCCTCAAGGGCTGCCTCCACCCCATGACTGCGACCACCGCATTTGTCCGAAGGAAGGGACGAATCCCGTGGTCGTCCGGCCATACCGGTTTTTGTACCGCCAGAAGGACGAGATTGAGCACCAGTGCATGGCCATGCTCGATCAAGGAAGGCATCATCAGGCACAGTCGATCCCCTTTTTCATCGCCAGTTTTGCTGGTTAAGAAAGGGGACGGCACATGGAGGTTCTGTGTGGACTACTGTGAACTGAATGCACACAATCAAGGACAAATTCCCAATTCCGGTGGTTGAGTTGCTACGGCGCCAAATTTTTACCAAACTCGATCTTCGATCAGGGTATCACCAGGTGTGCATGCGCGCCAGCGACATTGACAAGACAACATTCTGCACTCATCACAGACATTACGAGTTTCTCGTGATGCCATTTGGACTCTCCAACGCACTATAAACCTTCCAAGCTCTCATGAACGAGGTCTTACACGACTTTCTCAGGAAATTCGTCCTCGTTTTCTTCGACGACATCCTCATCTACAACCGGTCAAAGGTGGAACACCTCGCGCATTTGCACATCGTCTTAGAGCATCTTTGCCACCACAAGTTGTACCTAAAGAAGTCCAAATGCTTGTTTGCACAACGCCAGGTGGACTACCTCAGGCACGTCATCTCCGAAACCGGCGTTGCGGCCGACGCCAACAAATACAACGGTCACGGCTCTTCGTGGCTTCTTAGGGTTGACGGACTACTACCGACGGTTCATCCAAAAATACGCCGCAATCGTCGAGCCCCTGATGGCCATGCTTCGCCGCAACAACTTCAAGTGGACACCGGAGGCGGAGTCCACTTTCCACTGCCTCAAGGCAGCCCTCATGTCGGCCCCGGTACTCAACCTACCAGACTTTACGACTTCCTTCGTCGTACAGTGCGACGCATCCGGGCGTGGCATCAGGGCCGTGCTTCAACAACAAGGTCACCCGGTCGCCTTCTTCAGTCGCAGGCTGGCCGACCGACACACAAAGCTCGCAGCATATGAGCACAAACTCATCGGGCTTTTGTCGTTCGAACTGATCATGCAAGCCTAGTTTTTGCTTGTACAGGCCCTCATCACTCCACCGCAGCAGCATTGGCTTAGCAAGCTCATAGGTTTCGACTTTCATTTGGAGTACAAGCCCAACTAATCCAAGCAAGTGGCCGATGCTTCGTCTTGCTTCGAGGAAGACGCCCCAACTTGTGCGGCACTGTCAGCATCTCATCTCGTCACTACGGACCAGTGGCGAGAATGTCTTCGTGTTGATCCAAAGATTCTTCAGCGGTGCACCGCTCTCCAACAGCAAGCGGCAGCTCCTCTGGCGTTGACGCTCTAGCCGGACCCTTATGTTACTTCCCACCCGGCTAGTTCAGACACGCCGCATGAGGCGACAACCACACCAACCGACATTGCTACAGGGACGACACGACTCGTATCATAGGTACACGATGGTCTCTCATTCCGCAACGATCGCCAGGTCGTTCCAGAGAAATCTCGCCTCATTTTCAAAATTGTGGCAATCGTCCGCGATTTGACAAACGAGGGGGTACAAAAAAACACTCCATAGCCTTCAACAGACCTACTTTTGGCCACACCAGCGACAGGCTGTGGAAGAATTCATCACGCGATGCACGATATGCTAACGCAACAAGGCCAACTCTCCCCCCCCCCCCCCCGCCCGCCCTCCCTCCCACCCTCTCAAATGTCTAAATATGGGAAATGCATGCGCATTGAGAAGACGGAAACTGTACCATGTATCCCGGACGCTGAGAGCCCTATCTCCACGGGAGAATAGGCTAACAGGAAAGGTATCCCTACATTTCCCTCCCTCCCTCTCGAATATCTAAATATGGGATATGCATGCGCGTTGAGAAGACGGAAACTGTACCATGTATCCCGGACGCTGAGAGCCCTATCTCCACAGGAGAATAGGCTAACAGGAAAGGTATCCCTACATTTGGAAGGACTCGATTCAGCTCCCGTAACGAGGAGATAAGATCGTGTATGACGAACAGATAAGGAAAACCAGTTACCTACGAGGATCTCGGAACGAAGATCCCCAGTCAGGAACGATCTGAAGTCCTCATCCGGCAACGTCTCGAGAAGACGGTGTACCCAGCTATAAATATAGAAGAGATGCATGAAGGAGGAACCCTGAGAGAAGAAGCCATTGGAGATCGCGCACAGAGAAGCCCGAGGAGAGCATCTGCTTGATTCTAGTAGCCAGATTAGATCTAGCAATAGTTTTTCTCCCATCTTGTAACCAGAGATTGCACCCCCCCAGATTTGTACTCCGCTTCGAGCGATCCGATAGTGCTAAAACAACAGGAGTAGGGTATTACTCTTCTCAGAGGCCCGAACCTGTCTAATTCCTTGCCTCGTTTGTGTCTATTGATCCTGTGAACCCCGAAGGTACCCGATTACAAATTTACCGTCGATTTCATAACCTTCGACAGTTGGCGCGCCAGGTAGGGGCCTTCAACTGCTTTTGCAGATCAATCACGACGATGGCGAGCGTTCTCTGTGGAGTTGACAACGGTGGCAGCGGCGTCGTCAACTCCAACATCTTCATCGACCAAATCCCCGCCATCGGGACTCAGAGGCACGCTCGAGCATCTTGACACCATCGAGTCCCGACCTTAGGACCTAAGCCTTGAAGTGTCCTTTCTCGATTTCGATCCTATGGGAGATAATCTCTTAAAGTGCATCGAAACAGATAGCGACAGCTCTTGCGACAGTGAGAACAGCAGTCGCAATCAGGTCGGTCGCTACGTGTACGTGGCCAGGAACGACAACACCACCTCTGCGGAAAATTCTCATGAGAAGACTACCCAAGCAGAGACTGTGGGCAACCTAGGACTCCAAGCTCCTATGGAGACACCTGTGGACCCACTAGCGCCCTTTGCGGCTAACGCCGTCCCCCCAGGCACGACGGACCACCGATGAGATACCAATGCCATGACCGCAACCGGGATGACGGCCAACCTGACAACGTTTCGATCAGGTCAACTTGACGACGCCTCGCCCCGAGGGAGTACTCGCCAACGAGGTACAGGACCTGCAAGGTCGCGACCACCCTAACGAGTCCGATCGTGTCA
Organism: Rhipidocladum racemiflorum; assembly: GCA_036346355.1. NCBI lineage: Eukaryota > Viridiplantae > Streptophyta > Magnoliopsida > Poales > Poaceae > Rhipidocladum > Rhipidocladum racemiflorum. Next base: position 41,061,412 of record CM070577.1, on the reverse strand, counting down.
CATGGTCAACCTCTCAACGGCGTCGCGGCAATGATGTCTTCAGCACCCCTGAAGCGAATATCCAGTGCGCCCATATGCTGTTGAGGACACTCCCTCCATCGGGCCCGGAGAACCCAATGACTCCCGTGCTCAATCAGATGAGAGCACTTCTTGGTGCGGCGCAGGCCCAGATTGCTCGAGTAACCAACTCGAGACCAAGGCGCTCCGATCAACAGGGCGCATCAAGTTGCACGCCGCGACCCTCATACCGCAGTCGCCCGAACTCAAGAACCATGGCAGCCGCCTCGAGCCATCATACCTCCGGGATGCTCAGACACAACAACTACCTGAAGCCCCCAGAGGATCTCCGAAACCGCATTCCCCACAACCGGCAGGACTTGCGCCTCGTACTTCGCGATCGACGGGAAGAGCGAGCTAGCGAAGAGCGAGAAAGGGAAAGTTTTTCCCCTCAAAGATGTCCAAGTGAATCCTTTCAACCAGATGCCCGATCACCGGTCAGAACCAAAAGTCCTCGACCAGACCGAAGATACCACCAACGGCAGACGCTGCCCGATGACATCGACGAAGGATGCCAGGCCATTACCCCCGAGCTCCGAGCCGTCGGATGGCCGAACAAAAGCCAGGACCTATCGAAAAATACTCTGGTAAGATTAACCCGGTTGAATGGCTGCAGATGGTCGAACAAAAGTCGAAGGGCAGCTGGCGGAAACGAGAGGGTGATGGCCAACTACTTGCTCAGTACCCTCGATGGTGCGGCAAGGTCCTGGCTACTCAACCTCCCTCCTCAGTCCATATCCTCATGGGTTGAGCTACGGGCACAATTCGTCGCCAACTTTCAGGGCACGTATGAACGCCCCGGAACCCGCAGCGACTTACATCGGGTGATTCAAGAACCCACCGAGTCGTTGCGCAGCTTTATCAGGCGCTTCAGTAGCAAGCGTAACATGATCCCCGACATCTCCGACGAAGCCGTAATAATGGCCTTCGAGAATGGAGTCAAGGATCACGAGCTTAAGGGGAAACTCGCTACTTGAAAGATCCGAACGACTCGTGAGTTGTTCGAATTGGCTGATAAGTACGCTATCCGCGCCGAGGCCCGCGACTTCCTCGACAACCCCAAGTCTAAGCACGACAAGCCCGAGTCGTCTAAACAAGGGGCCAAGAAGAATAAGAGCCACGGAGAAAAGCGGAAAAACGAATCTACCGTAGCCGTGGTTGACAGGAACAAAGCACGGAACCTCGGTGACGACAAGGGCCAAAGCCGAGGTGGCAAGAAATACTGCCCCATTCATCGTTTCGATAAACATGACTTGAACGAATGCCAAGTCGTTAGCAAGAAGATCGAGGAAAGACAGAATGTTGTTCTTGTCGAACGTGGCCTCGAGCAAGCAAAGGGAAAGACCAACGAAGACGAGCCCGAGTTTCACGAAGCTGAACACAAGGTGGCCCATATCTTCGGAGGATCTGCCACGTACGAGTCCAGACGACAATATAAGGCAGCCGAAAGGGAGGTTAGTCTGATAACTCCGCCTTTTCCTTGATTCCTAAAATGGTAGCTCCAGTCACTTTCGACCAACGAGATCACCCAGTCGTGATCCCCAAGCCTGGTCGATATCCTGTGGTGGTCGAGCCCACGGTGGCGCGAACTCTGATCAATGGAGGAAGTTCGTTGAACCTCATCTTCGCCAAAACATTGGACAAGATGGGTGTCTCCCGAACGAAGATCAGAGCCGGGGCAGAGCCTTTCCACGGCATAACTCCGCATTCATCGTCATTACCACTTGGGCAGATCGAGCTACCGGTCACGTTTGGCACACCGGAAAATTTCTGCACCGAAGAGCTCCTCTTCGATGTGGCGGACTTTGAAAAACGCGTACAACGTGATCCTGGGTCACCCCATGTTGGCAAAATTCATAGCAGTAGTGCATTACGCCTACCAGACCATAAGAATGCCAACGCCCAACGGAGTCCTCACCATAAAAGGTTACGCGCGCACTGCGGTAAAGTGCGACAAGAAGAGCTTGGAGATGGTCGAAGAGGCTCATCCCAGCAACCCCGTCAGCCCGGACAAGCGCTAGAAGCACCAGAACGACGCCAGCGCTCCATCGGTCAACAGCATCGACAGTGAGCCCGGCAGGAAAGATAGCGGGGAGATCAAGGCCATTCATTTGGATGCATCAGAACCTTCCAAAACGGTCAAGGTGGGTGCCAACATCGGCCCCAAATAGGAACTCGAGCTCGTCACTTTCCTCCAGGCAAACCGCGACGTCTTTGCCTGGCAACCGTCCGACATGCCTGGGGCCCTTAGGGAGGTGATCGAGCATCGACTGGCGGTGGACCCCAACGTCAAGCCAGTGGTCCAGAAGCAGCGCCGTTTTGCGGAGGACCGCAAGCAGGCTATACAGGAGATCGACAAGCTCCTCAAGGCTGGCTTCATCCGAGAAGTCCGGCATCCTACGTGGCTGGCCAATCCAGTACTCGTCAAGAAGCCCAATGGCAAGTGGAGAATGTGCGTCGACTACACCGACCTCAATAAAGCATGTCCCAAGGATCCTTTCCCCCTCCCCCGCATCGATCAGATTGTAGACTTGACGGCAGGATGCGAATTGCTAAGTTTCCTAGATGCCTATTCGGGGTATCACCAAATTAGCATGTCCGTCGAGGACGAGGAAAAGACCTCTTTTATCACCCCGTTGGGTGTTTTCTGTTATTCGGGGTATCACCAAATTAGCATGCCTATTCGGGTTTAAATGCGCCGAGGCCACGTATCAATGATGTATACAAAATTGTCTGAAATCCCAGATCGGGCGCAATGTTGAAGCTTACATCGATGACATCGTAGTCAAGTCCAGAACTAAAAGCTCGTTAGTGGAGGATCTCCGAGAAACATTCGACAATCTCAGGGAGTATCGAATGATGCTAAACCCCGAAAAGTGCACGTTCGGCATCCCGTCCGGAAAGCTCCTTGGGTTCCTGGTATCTAGTCGAGGCATCGAGGCCAACCCACGCAAGATCGAAGCCATCGACCAAATGCGCTCGCCACGGACGCTAAGAGAGGTACAAAAGCTCACAGGATGCATCGCGGCTCTCAGTCGATTCATCTCTCGGATGGGCGAACGAGGGCTCCCTTTTTTCCAACTGCTCAAAAAACAAGAAAAGTTCGAGTGGACCAAAGAGGCCGAGGAAGCGTTTCAAGAGCTAAAAAGGTACTTATCTTCTCCCTCTGTTTTGGTATCCCCTAACGAAAGAGAAGATCTTTTCTTGTATGTTGCAGCAACTCCACAAGTAGTAAGCACTGTCTTAGTAGTTGAGCGGGACGACCCCGACAAAAGGATGAGTACAGAGGCCGGTCTACTATGTGAACGAAGTTCTGCACAATGCGAAGCTTCGGTACCCCCAGATCCAGAAGATGCTTTACGCCGTCCTGATGACATCCAGAAAGTTGCAGCATTACTTCCAGGCGCACAAGATCACCGTGATGACGACATTCCCGCTCAAGGAAGTAATTCGAAATCGGGAAGCAACAGGACGCGTAGGCCAATGGGCCGTCGAGCTTAATGATTTCAGAGTTGACTTCGCTCAAAGAACCAGCGTCAAGTCAGGAATCCTGGTGGACTTCGTCGCAGAATGGACGCATGTCGAGGAAAAGAAGACCGAAACCTCCGACGACTACTAGACGATGTTCTTTGATGGCTCGCTCAGCTCCAAGAACCAGCGTCAAGTCAGGAATCTTGGTGGACTTCGTGGCAGAATGGACGCATGTCAAGGAAAAGAAGACCGAAACCTCCGACAATTACTGGACGATGTTCTTTGATGGCTCGCTCAGCTTGCAGGGCGCGGGCTCCAGCATGTTGTTCAAATATCCGATAGGTGAGGAACTTAGGTATGTCATCCAACTCGATTTTCAAGCTTCGAATAACGTTGCAGAATACGAGGGGCTGGTCAATGGGCTGCGGATAGCCGCTTCGCTTGGGATAAAACGACTGCTCTAGAAAGGGGACTCACAGTTAGTTGTAAACCAAGTCCAAAAAGATTACCAGTGCGTGGATGACAGTATGGCAGCATACCTAAGTGAGGTCGCAAGCTAGAGCACAAGTTTGACGGATTGGAGATAAAAACACATCCGACGGGGTGATAACGCCATAGCCGATGAACTTGCCAGGCTCGCTTCATCCCGATCACCCGCTCCCTTGGGAGTGTTCGTGGAGAAGCTCCTCAAACCTTCTGCCTCCCCCAAACAAGAGACAGAAGCTGCCCAACTCGACCAGCAGCCTAGTAGGGTCAGCGAGGCGGAACATGCAGACACGGAAGCTGCACTACTCGAACACGAACCGACTTGGATGACCCCATTCCAAACCTATCTCGAAGGTCGAGAGATCCTGACGATGATGCTTCAGCCGAGAAAATTGCTCGTAAATCCAGGCTGTACACGTTGGTAAACAGCAAGCTCTACCGAAAGGGAAGTAACGGAATCACTCAGGAAGAGGGCAATAAAATATTGCTCGATATCCATGGAGGCTTCTGTGGCAATTATGCGTCCTATCGCACCCTGGTCGGAAAGGCTTTCCGGCAAGGGTTCTATTGGCCAACTGCCCTCCAGGATGCTTGCGAGCTGGTAAAAAATTGCGAAAGCTGCCAATTTTTCGACAAGCAAACCACCAGACCAGCCCAAGCTCTGCAAACTATTCCTCTATCTTGGCCTTTCTCCGCCTGGGGCTTGGATATCTTAGGACCTTTCCCGAGAGCCCAAGGAGGTTACAAGTTCCTGTTTGTGGCCGTCGACACATTCACTAAGTGGATCGAAGCCGAACCGTCAGGAACATCACCTCAGAAGCGGCTAAGTTCATGAGAAGCATAGGTAGCCGATTTGGCATCCCGAATCGAGTAATAATAGACAACGGTTCGCAATTCAAGAGCAATCCTTCACGGTCTTTTGCCAGGAACTGGGAATTAAACTTTGCTTTGCCTCAGTTGCTCATCCACAGAGTAACGGCCAGGTCGAACGAGCCAATAGTCTCATCCTGCAAGGACTCAAAACCCGCGTGTTCGATAGGCTCAAGGCCTACTCAACTCGGTGGGCAAAGGAGCTACCCTCGGTGCTATGGGCTATTCGAACCTCGGCTAGTTGAGCCACTGGTGAAACACCGTTTTTCTTGGTCTACGGAGCTGAAGCCGTGCTCCCAATCGAGTTAACTATTGGGTCACCTAGGGTGGAAAATTACTCGAGGAAGAACAAGAGCAAGCACGGGCAGACGATATAAATCTACTCGAAGAATATCGAGATCGAGCTGCCCTCCGAGCAGCCAAATACCAGCAAGCGTTACGAAAGTATCACGGCCAGAGGATCCGCGAAAGAGTACTCGCCCTAGGAGACTTAGTACTACGAAAGGTGCAAAAGCACGATAACTACAACAAGCTATCACCTAAGTGGGAAGGTCCTTATCGTGTCATCGAAACAACTCGACCCGGGTCCGTAAGGCTATCTACACTCAATGGAACAACACTGGGAAATTCTTGGAACATTGATCAGATCAGAAAGTTTCATGTGTAAACTTAGAATGATGCACACTTCAGGTAAACCCTTTCATTTCCATAATTTAATTTACATTAACAAAATATTTTCTAGGTAAAAAAAAAAAAAAAAAAATGCACTACAAGCTTTTGCTCTGGTTCGGGTCATCGTCGCGCCTGCCCTTAGCCCGCGGTGACTCGAAGGAGGACTAGATCGTTCCCGGAATTTCCCTCCGCTGTTGGGAGGGGCCAGCAAAAACTTGGCCACGCGGGGACAACGAGAACGGCAGCTTGATTAGTACCGGCCTCGAGGCGCCGGTGGAATACAAGCTACCGGTGGGGGAGGGGACCTTGTCGCCCCGAGCACTTTCCCCCTCCCCCAGTAGAAGTTTCCTCCTCTTCTCCGACGGCGGCCTTCCCGTGGAAATCTTCAAGCCACTAGACCTGCTGCCCGCCAGCGGCCTCCTCTCCTCCTCCCGAGCCTATTCCTCCGCCTCCCGCTCAAGAGCGTCCCAATCAATCTCATCGTCGTCATTCGATGAAATAAGGATCAAGGGAGGAGAGCAAGGTGGAGGGGTAGACATAAAGTGCACTGGTGCTGGAGTAGTTCAGTTGAAGAGAGCGAAGGAGCAAAAAGAGACTGATGACAAACGAACAGCAAGACTCGTCTATTTATAGCCCTGCAACCGCATCACATCAAGCTGATCCAGATTCTCAGAAAGAACAGGAATCGGCGTGAGGCACGAATATCGAAGCAACGCCCAAAACATCATTACAAACAGGGTCACACAAGAATCGAAGCGATGCTTATGCTCATTCTCGGCCCGATGCGTCCATCAAGTCGAGACTCGAGGGCTACACCGTGCGCATTTTTTGCGGTGCTTACGCTCAAGTCTCGGCCCGATGCATCCATCAGGTCGAGACTCGAGGGCTACATCGCGCGCGCAATTTTTGCGGTGCTTATGCTCAAGTCCCGACCCGATGCGTTCATCTGGTCGAGACACAAGGGCTACATCGCATGTTTTTTTATGCTTATGCTCAAGTTCCGACCCGATGCGTTCATCAGGTCAAACTCAGGGGCTACATCGCGCGTTTTCTGATGCTTATGCTCAAGTCCCGACCCGATGCGACCATCAGGTCGAGACTCAGGGGCTACATCGTAGAATCACCAAGCTAAGCTCAAACCCTCTACTAAATGCAATCAAGTAGGGGGTCGGGGGCTACACAAATACGTAACTCTATTTGATCTGTAAGGGAATATGATATAAAGAAACATTGCAGACAAAACAAAGTTGCAATAATCAGACGAGTACATTTCCATTCAGATAACGCCATCGAAGATGGTTGTTACACAGCAAATAGTTACAATAACTATTCTTTCTCAGAATCGCTACTTCGCTTTGACAAGAAATAAGACCTTTCAGAAAAACTCGGCCAAGTCCCTCCTGCACTCTCCCTCTCCTCTGCTCCCACGGCAGCAATCTTTGGAGCACGACGAAGAGATGAAGCGAAAACTTCAGTTTCTCGAGCTCACCCCACTCGGAGCTGAAAGAGAAGCTGAAATTTCGCCGCCTTCTCCTCGTGTGCCTTTATCAGCTTGGGAGAAGTTAGAGGAAGAAGCGTCTCTTCTCCAGGATCACATGCAAGAGATGAAGTTCCAAGAAAAGGAACTCCGCCCGACTCTCCTCGCGTGCCCTGGATGGAGAGAAGGGAGGAAGCGCTTCTTTCTCCATGGAGAAGAAGTTCCAAGAAATGGAACTCTACCCGGATCTCCTCGTGTGCCCCGAAGAGAGACGAGGGAGAAGCGCCCTATGATCCTCGCCAATAACCCACAGATATTTCCCTCACATGGAACCGTGTCCTTCCCTGCTCGACGATTTTCCTCCTTTGCCTCCCGAACGGCAAACATCCGCATCGATCTCATCTCCCAGAGCAGAAGTGAAGATCCGAACAAGGATAACCACGACCAGAGGAAAAAGGGCTGACTGGACTCGAGCCTCCCTTTAGAGGAAGGAGGATGCGCCGAAAGCCATGGAAACCTTACTCTTCTGGCTAAGCAAGGGGGCCTTTGCACCCTAAGCATCGGAAGGTTAAGGATGGGAGGTGAACTGGAAGAGCTTCGCCGCAAGCCCCGTCTATTTATAGCACCGGGAACGGATAAGACGCGAAGCGTGGGATGCCGAGGCGCCGGCTCGCATTCTGTGCTAGTGGGGTAGACGAGGAGACTCCAAGTTAATGCGGTTCTGACGGTCAGCATTGCACGAGAGTACCACCAAGGTCCAACTCCCCACTTGGCGTAATCACTATCGGATATTGCCCAGGCACTCCACTCGAAGGAGAAAAATCGACCTCTGCGATCATCGGGTAAGGGAACCTCAGACGCAGGTAACCTGATAAAAAACTCAAGTACTGTTTTCTTTTCCGATTTTCCATTTTCTTCTGTCCTAGCCTTAGGCATATGGTTCTTTGCCCACATTTATTTGAGCTCACACTCGGTACGTAAGCGAACCAGACCAAAGCACCGCCGTGCCTAAGCCCGACAACGAGCAGAATCTCCCTCGCGCGCATACAGGTAACAGATTGTCAGGCATCTAACACCTAGCGGCCAGCGAGAGACGAGGTCTCTAGTCAGCTTTTCACGCGTGGTTCGATGGGTTCGAGTACGCTACGCAGCCTAAGTAACAGGCATCGATAAAGGCGTGTAAAAACCGTATGTTTTCAAGTTGACACATTATTTTTCTCTTTATCCAACAACTCGAGTCTTTAATCGAGGGCGTCTCGACCTAACAAAAGCTTCTAGAAAGTACGCAGGTACAAGTCTCAGTGCCGTGACCGAAGGGATAGTCCGAAAAGGGTGGTAGCAGCGTTAGAGCAAGTTTGCACCCATGATGTGTGACCTTCTCATCGACAAGGAGAAAGCAAGACAAAAACACACTAGGCAAGCAATGTCTCCAGCGTTAATAAGCGTGCGACATTACAAAAAGAGGAAGAAAGGGTCAAGCGCGTCATGGGTTCGGGAGCGTGTCATCCACATCCTCGAGTGACACCCATCATGCCCACTAACGATGTGGCTAAACCTCTAAAGGACTCCATGTGATCAGCAAAGTCGGTCGGATTGCCCACAAAGCCCTCGTTCAAACAGTTGTAGTCGATGGCCGGATTATGACTCTTCACCAGGCCAAGCGCGAAGGCAACGGCCTCTCTTGCCGCGTCCGTCGCGTACTGGTCGTGATCCGACTGCAATTGAGCACGAAGGGCCTCCGCCTTGGCTTCGGCTTGCTCCTTCTCGAGGACCACCCTCTCCATTTGAGCTTCAGTTTGCCCTTTCTCGGTAATCGCCTTTTCCCTCTGAGTTTCGGCTTGCTCCTTCTCGATGACCGCTCTCTCTGCCTCGGCTCGAGCCGCCTCCAGTTGAACCCAGAGAGTTGCCAGTTCGGCCTTCGCGGTGGAAGCCTCTTGGCGGGCAGTCATGAGCAGTTGCCAGGTCTGGTCGAGGAAGAGCTTGAGCCCAAGCGAGATGTTGTTTGCCTCCGACCAGTCTCGGACAGGCGCCGGAGATAAGGGAAGGCCCAGGGTCGAGGATGCAGGAGCCAAGGAGGTTGCAACCTCACAGTGTCCATAGGAGCGGCAGCTATTCCCGACGACTAACCACCAGTCGCCCCCCTGAGACGATTTCGACCGTCAGTGGCAAAAGGATACCAACAAAGCAAGAAAAGGCAAAACCTACTTGGCCATGGGATAGTGGATCCGTAGTCTCCTTGAAGGCTTCTAGGCCAACGGTTGGAGTCGAGAGGCGACCGCGGCAGGAGGCGGAACGATATTCTCCTTATCGATCTGCACGACGAGTAAGCAACCAATCAACTACGGCTAAGTAACAAACACCCACGCAAGATGGAAGCACCTGCGCTGGCCAAAGGAAGCTCTGTTCGAGGCGACAGTGGGGGGGGGGCATAATCGACCTCTGGAGATCGCCCCTCAGGGTGTCCCGCTGTTCATCCATCAGTTGTCGAATGAATTCGGGGCTAAGTTCGTAACATCTAAGCAAGGGATTGCAGATCATCTGAGCGGGCGACCGTGTTCGAACCCGTTTGGGAGGCGGATGGAGCTCTGGGAGCAACAATTCCTTGATATTAGGAGGAACTCCGGACTCTCGACCTCTAGCATTTTCATCTTCAGAAGCAGCTGGAGGCGGCCCCTGCTCGGGTACAAGAACGACCAGTGGAGCCTTCGGATCGATCTCATCCCCCCCAGAGGTAACAACCGCAAGGCCCAATCCATCGCTTTCAAGGTTGATGGTTCCCTCCGGCAACTCACTCTCATCTCCAAACGTCGGCTCCTGTGGGTGAGGTCGATTAGCAGCGGGTAACATATGCGGGGACGACGCATTGGATGGCCCAAGGGTAGCACTCACCTGTGGTCGGGGAAGGGCTTTGGAGAAACCCACTATGCCACTACGGCCCGGGAGGGAACCATGAAACATTTTGCTCAGACGAGCTCCAATGCCTGTAGGTAGCAAAACTGTGAGGAAAAGCCAAGTATCAGCACAATACCACTGAAGCAGAAATGTAAATGACGTATCATCGGCCCTTACTGGCAGGCAAGTCCCTGGTAGTGTCCTCGGACCCGTCATAGTCCCAAGCCAAGTGATCGCGACTCTTGAAGGGACTGGTTTGCCGATCAATGAAGCTGTACGCCACATCCCAGCCGGTCAGGCCCCGCTTCGCCAGCTCTGCGATCTCCCGAACGTAATGCACATTCTGGGCGGTCGAAGGAGGAGTCCGAGACCAAAGCTCGGTAGGATGGATCAGAAGGCTACGGTAAGAAATCGAACAATTAAAGGTGTCCGGGGAAGTGAGGTAGAACCATTTCTTTTTCCAATCAGATTGCCAAGAAGTGATGACAGGTACAGAGATGTAGGATCTGCTCGGACGAAGGCGGAATCCAGCACCTCCCACCACCTCTTGTTTTACTCTCGTCAACATGTAAAAGTGGCGGAAAAGGTTAAGGCTAGGCGCGATGCCCAGGAATGCCTCACAGAGGTGCACAAACACGCTCAACATTGTGAACGAGTTAGGCGTCAAATTGAAAAGCTGGACCGAGTAAAAATCCAGAACAGAAAGAAGAAAAATGAAGGCAGAAAATTCAGACCACAATAGAAGAAAGATGCGAAGGCCATGGTTTCATCCTGGTCTCGCGGAGTAGGGTACGACTCACCCTGAGAGAAGCCATTGGAGATCGCGCACAAAGAAGCCCGAGGAGAGCATCTGCTTGATTCTAGTAGCTAGATTAGATCTAGCAATAGTTTTTCTCCCATCTTGTAACCAGAGATTGCACCCCCCAGATTTGTACTCCGCTTCGAGCGATCCAATAGTGCTAAAACAACAGGAGTAGGGTATTACTCTTCTCAGAGGCCCGAACCTGTCTAATTCCTTGCCTCATTTGTGTCTGTTGATCCTGCGAACCCCGAAGGTACCCGATTACAAATTTACCGTCGATTTCATAACCTTCGACACTCTCCAGCAAGATTCCTTCAACCTCTTCCTATGCCCTATCAGGTATGGGCCGACATTTCCATGGATTTCATTGTCGGTCTTCCAAAATCACAAGGCAAGACAGCACTCTTGGTGATCGTCAACCTGTTGTCAAAGTACACACTTTGTGCCTATGGCTCGACCGTCAGCAGCCCCCGTAGTGGCGCAACTCTTCTTTGACAACGTTGTTCATTTGCACGGCATGCCGGAGTCCATCGTGTCTGACCAAGATCCAGTCTTCACCAGTGCCTTCTGGCAAGATCTTTTCAAAAGATGCGGCACCTCTCTTCGTCTTTCGACGGCATATCACCCGCAAATTGACAGGCAAACAGAGGCGGTCAACAAAATGGTGGAAATGTACCTCCGTTGTTCGACAGCGGATAATCCAACCACGTGGGTTACGTGGCTTCCTTGGGCGGAATTATGCTACAACACCATCCACACAGCTCACCGCATAACGCCATTCGAGCTTCTCTATGGGAGGCCTCCTCCGCCCCTCCTTCCATACAACCAAGGGGCCATTGTCATCAACACGGTTGATTGTCACCTCACCGACCGTGACGCACTTCTACACTGTGCCTACAACCATCTTCACGCCCAGAACAGGATGAAATAGTACTATGACACCCATCATCGGGATGCCTGGTTCGTTGAGGGCGCTTGGGTATGGCTCCGCCTACAACAGCATCGCCAGTAATCAGTGTGGTCCAATGCATGTCACAAGCTATCCTCAAGATATTATGGACCGTATCAGATTGTTGAGCGCATCGGCCAGGCTGCTTCTTCGATTACCACCGGAGGCTCGTATTCATAACGTCTTACATGTCAGCTCTTGAAACAGTTCAAATGAGACTTTCCGTCCACAACACCACCACTGACTCCTAATATTTCACCGGTGTCAGCAACGGCACCTCCGGAACTACAACGCATTTTTGGCACATTGGTTCATCAAGGGACGCCGCCAGCTGCTAGTTCATTAGAAGGGTGAACCGCAAGATGAGGCGACGTGGGCCCAAGCAATAGTGTTGCGACGTGCTTATCCTGACTTTCAGCTTGCGAACAAGCTTGGTCCAAAGGGGCCAAACAATGTGTTCTATCAAAGGAGGAAGGGGCCGAACCACTGCAGCGACAACTAAGGCCCAGCCGAGCAATGCCCAAGCACAGGCCGCAAGCAGCCGTGCTTGAGCAAGGGTGCGAACAGGAGTTGTTAGTCAGTTAGCCTTCTTATCTAGTCGGTTAGCTTTCTTATCTAATCAGTTAGCTATAGACGTCTTATCTAGTCAGTTGGCTATATCCATTATTAGTTTAGATTTTATGGTTGAGGATTAGTTGCTGTTTTCTATTTGTATCAAGAAAATCAATGAAAATGGCATGAATTTGCCACCAAACTGATGCTTTTCGGCGGTGCCTTCCGATCAACAAGGCCGGTAGCTCCGTTCGCTTATATCCCGTCGGCTGCCACCACAACATTGACGTCCACCACCAGCCGAGCCGATCACCGGCCTGGCACCTACCTCTACTCCCACGCACATATGGCCACCATTAGGAAGGGCATACCAGGTCGAGATGCCGCACCATAGAGCTAAATCTAGTATGTTTTAGTTCAGTATATTGTTTTGTTAAGTAAAACCAGTAGGTTCTGTAAAACTAGTTGGTTTAACAAAAACCAAACTGGAAAAGTTGGGGAGTCTACATACAATTGTGTGCGTGCGTTTCGGAGAGTTGTGTTGGTTATGGATGCTACTCTGCGTAGCTGCGTGCGTTTTTTGTCCACTTATAAAATGCTTAGGTGTGCGCTATTGTAAGGTAGAGTTGAATTATGAATTGATTATGCTGTGATCGCTTTAACGTTTATCCCTGTGTTTTTGTGTGGTGTGTAGGGGTGAAAATGGGTCGGGTAATACCCGACCCGTATCCGTACCCGGGGAAAATTCTACCTGAAAATTCGGATACGGATATGGGTATTTTTTTGTCGGGTCGGATACGGGCAATTACCCGGATACTTTTGTTTCGGATACGGGTCGGATCTGGGGCCAGATACAGTAAATACCGGATTTTCGGTCGGATCTGGTGCCGGATAATTTTAAAAATCAGGTACCCGGCCCAAGCCCAACAGGCAACCAACTTTGTCAGCATGTAGTAATTCGCATTTTGGAGGTCTTCCCGTGCTCGAAAAATTTTGTGGTCTACATGAAAGTTGTAGAGAATTTTGAGAAGCATCTTTTTCATGTTGACAAGTTTTTCATTTGAGCAACAAAAAAATCATAGAAAATCGGGAAGGGTAACAGAGAAATTCACGTTTGCGACGGACCAACTTTTACAGGATGCAGTAATTCGCGTTTTTGGAGGTCCTCTCATGCTCAAAAAATTATATGGTCTACATGAAAGTTGTAGAGAATTTCGAGACACATCTTTTTCATGTTGACAAGTTTTTCATTTGAGCAATAGAAAAAAATCATATATATGGTGCTATATACTCCTAGGTGTGTGATCCACATTCCAGTTGATCCCGTGAGGGTATTAGTGTGCGTTAAAGTTGAAGAACAGATCATTCTTCAATTTTGCCCAAAGCTATATTTTTCACCTTGATATTTGATCCAATCAGATCGAGTTGCAAGTTCTTTGTGCAAGTTTCCACCATTGTAAACTTGTGCTAATTATCAAAGTGAGGATTCAATCTCTCTCAAGGTTTGATCCGCATCACGAAGTGCACCATTTTATACAATAACTAGTTATTCAAAGCAGTCTTTTCAATGCTGCGCCTAGGCGTCGGCGTCTAGGCGCCGGCAGCTGACCACCATGGACCCTTGCCTCGCCTGATGCTCCTCTGCGTCGCCATCGCTGCGTCATCGCCGCTGCTCCACTGGTCCTCTATGTCGTCATTAGCTGCTCTGCTCGCTGTCGCTGATCTGCGGCGGCAGCATGGAGTAGGGAAGGGAGGCGAGAGAACGGGTGGAGAGGGCGGTGCTAGCGAGCGTGAATGGAGAGGAGGGGAGGGTTCGGGGGAAAGGGCACCCAGGGATGGGCTGATCCAGAAGGCTGGGTTGAGGAGAAAAAGAATAGGCTGGGCTGCTGCTGAGGCTGCTGCCACTGACTTTATCCTGATATTGTTCACCTTTGCCTAATCCTCACCTAGGCACCTGCCTAGGCGTCCAGGCGGTCGGCTAACGCCTCGCCTCGCCTTGTCACCTTGACAACCATGAGCAGGACTACCGAGTAATTAACAATTGCCAATTTCCATGAGATCGTATGATTGCCAAATACAGACAATATTTTTAGTAGTCAGAGAAAATGATAGGCTAACTATTCCATCTGAAATAGACTGTACCATAGGTTGGTTAGACACTGAATGATGAATTGATGACCCACCTCACTTTTTGATTGGTTGGTCTCCCACCAACGACCTCTCCCTAAAAATATCCCTCAACACTTGAGAAATCCTAAATGATCAGCATTACCAAATGATCATATAAATCAGCTGAAAGCATAATTGGGATTCACACTTTTCCTCAAGCTCATTCAACGCTCATTAAGTTTCCATCCAATTCCAGCCTGATTGGCTTAAGATCCATAAGAACAAACTAAAATACAATCCAACCAGTTCAGCAGCTGGTTGGACTCAAGAAGCTCTACATCAAACTAGTGAACAGTGAGCACTCGTATGCACTTCACTCAAACATAAGCGTTAATGTATCATCATATTTCCTTGCTTTGCATTATTGAGAATCAAAAATTTTTGTGGTTGAAAAGAATTCACATGGGGATGGAAGCATAGTTGACTAGAAATGATTAATACACATATATTTGCTTCCCATTCGAAAGAACAGTTAGCCTATCATGTTTGTATGTTATTGGAAGCACAACACAAGTGTGTTTAATTGCAAGCGCATCAAAACCCTATCTGCAAAATTTTACACACAAAACAAGTGTTTTTTTAAGGAACGGCAGGAGCTCTGCCATGCATTAAGAGAGGTTAAAGCAAAGCATACAACTCTAGCTTTAGCAAGACATACAGGCGGACATAGAAATCAAAGCATAAACCGGTTTGTCTGTCCGCAACACTGTTGTTAAGGCGTCACCTAGGTGTCCCGGCGCCGGAGCCCGCACGCCATGGCTGTTGGAACTAATCTTGTCATAGGAAAGTTTTAGTTTGGAAAGTTTGTATCAAGAAAATTTAGGATGAGTCCAAGTAGGACAAGGAACTAGAATCCTATTCCGTTCCTTAAGGTTGCAGTTTTGAGTATAAATAGAGGGTAGTCCTGAGTTTTGTAAGATAAGCAAAAGCAAGAAGCAGGCCAATAAGCGAGAAATAAAGAACAGAAAGTTGCCCCAAAGATTTCTGGGTGTCCTGTTCCAACAATTGGTATTAGATTAGTTGTTACAAGATTAGGGGAGTGAATGTTGGACTTAATCTTGTAACAGAGTAGTGTCC
The DNA here is from genome assembly GCA_036346355.1 of Rhipidocladum racemiflorum. NCBI lineage: Eukaryota > Viridiplantae > Streptophyta > Magnoliopsida > Poales > Poaceae > Rhipidocladum > Rhipidocladum racemiflorum. Next base: position 41,045,938 of record CM070577.1, on the reverse strand, counting down.
GGATTGGAGTCCGTGTCCGAGTAGAAGTGTTTGCCGAATCGGTGGCTGAGAGCCTGCTTTATAAGCAGGTGCTGGCTGGTTGAAATACGTGTGCAAAAGAAAAGTAATAAAGTAGAGAGCTGCAGCACCAAAGTTCTTTGTCTCTGTTAATCTAAGTTGCCAAGACTGTTCTGTTGTTCAAGTTCACGACGTTAGTTCTGAACATCAGAACTATTAGTACGCAAAGAAACAGAGCAGCAACATATCAGAGTGTAGTCTGAAGTCCTAGGAGAGTCTTGTTCCAACAAGTGGTATCAGAGCCTAGGTAGCCCAGGTGGTTCCTAGATAATCTCGGCCCGATGTGTGAGGGGGAGATTGTTGGGAATAGTCCCACATCGGTTGTGGAGAGGGCTTGAGCATGGTTTATAAGGGTGAGGAAGCACCCCCTCATTGAGCTAGCTTTTTGGGGGGAGATGGTCCAAGAGACCTTAGCCCGCTGCTCTGGTTTGGCCTGTGAGTGTGCTGCAGCCCAACGACCTGGGATCCGGACGCGCTAGATGTAGCGGTCCGGCTGACAATGGCCGCTCGCCTCGCCTAGCCGGGGAAAGGCACACGCTTAGACATTCCAGGCCTCGCCCAAGGCGTCCAAGGGTCGCCGGGCGTCGGGCGAGATCCAGCGAGGAAACTGGTGCTAGGATGAAGGGGATAAGGGCACGAGCAATGGGGAGTTGGGGACAAGTCAAGCTGAGTTTGCGCTTGGAGAGGGAGAGCTCCGCCGCCACCACCTCCGTCGCCTCCGCCGGCAGTTGTAGATCCAGTAAGCTACTCTACTCCACCGTCACTCCATCGCCGGCTCCTCTGCTCTGTGTTGCCGCTACGTCGTTGGCTCACTGCTACTTCCTCCGTTGCAGTAGCCGCCAGGGGCGGTGGCGTCGCTGGAGATCAGTGAGCAGTGGGGTGGGTCACGGGCTCGTGGAGGCAGGGGGTGGTACCGAGCTCCGCCCTGGGAGCTAAGATTGGGGTTTGGAGCAGGGCAGCCCAGGGGGGGCCACAGGGCAAGGCCTAGAGGCTAGAGGGAGTCGCCGGGAGTAGTTGATGGCTTGATGCTTGTGCTATTGATTCTTGGTCGCCTAATCCTCGTCTAGGCGCCTGCCTGGGCGCCTAGGTGTCCAGGCGCTCGGCTAGCGCCTCGCCTCACCTTGTCACCTTGACAACCATGATTCAAAGTGGATATCAAAAGCACAAGAAACAGGCTTATTGCAAGCTAAAAGGATGTGATTTCCATCACTTGCACATGGTATAAACTATAAAAAGATTCCAAAATGGACACAGAAATAGGAAGAAGATGCACTCAGACAAACCTGTGGAAGTAGTTTACCAAAGCTTCAATAAACCTTCTATCAGTTGTCTTTCCATTAAGGCGGTGTTGCCGTTCGATTTCAATATTGGCTAGGTGAGGTCCTCTGACACAGTCACTGAAGTGATTTTCTTGTAGCTTTTGCACAAATGATAATGCACTTGTAAGGCGAGATTCGACCTACACACATATACTTTCAGTAAATCACATGCGCATCAGCAACACAAGGTAAAATAAAGTTGCTTTATGTGGAGGACGTACCAGCTCCTCACTAAGCGAAGTCACGTTGGACAAAGTTAAATCTACTGAGCAAGAAGAACAAGTGTGTTCGCCGGTGCTTGGTTTAGGCAAGTTCACATCATTCTCCAGCAAACAGCCTAAATAATGGAGAAAGGACTCCCAGTCATCAGGACTGCCCAGTCAAAAGAAGAGGAAAATCATCAAAAACTAAACGGAAGTAAAAGGAAATTTTCAAAGGCTGAATATACAGATAAAATATGCTGCAACAAATCGAGGGAGGAGGAAGAACACATGAAAACAAAACAAACTGATTGAGAAGCTAATGTTAAAAAGCAAGCTTAAAATTTGCATAAAAACTTCAGTAGATCCAAGTAGTCTGGTTATATAACTGAAATACGGCAAATCGATCCAAAAGTTTCCAGAAAGCAAACAAAGCGTTCAACTTCAAATGTCAGACCTGCCACCTGCCAGATGGGCTTGCAGCATATCTATGGCATTATGAATATCATGACATGGAGTATGCTTGTGCACAGAGCAGTTGGTACTTGGTATAGCGCTTCCTACAAGCTGTTGTAGGTAGAAATTTGTAGATGCATAGAATAGTAAAACCTTGGAACAGCTTGATAAAACATGATTAAGCAGCAATTGGTCAATGACCAACTTTGTAGAACTGAGAATTGTATAAAGTCAGTGATGGGAAACATTACCAAGAGTCAAGGACCTTCTGATATATCTCAGAAGCAGCAACACAATTACATGCTTGAGCAAGAAGCCGTCCCTGTCAGCTTGAAGTCAGACAATAATGTAAGTGAATGTCACTTTCAAAAGCAGACATGTTTGATAGGGCGGGGAAAAAACAAAGACTTAGAAGTTAAAGGAGCCTTATCTACACACGTGTATAAAGAGTAAATGTGCTGGAGGTGCAACAGACATTGTTAAATAGTACTTTTCTAGAAGTCCACAATATAAAACAGTAAGGGAGATAATGATTTCACTAAAAGCACATTCTCAATGAACTACTACAACTTCACGTTCATTATAGCTTTCAGAAATTTACCAAGCTTTGAATTCATCAGAGAATTCCCTAGAAATTCAATGCAGACAGAACAGTAAGCTGGGTGAGTTATCAATTCAAATGTTACTATGATATACATGCAGTCATGCACTTCAATAAATTGCTATTTCTATATAATCTGATATACATTTAGATGGGAAAAATTGGAACATGGTAAGGTAAATGTAGTTTATCGTAACTTGTAGTCCAGATAAACAACAATTACCATAACAAGATATTGTCAAACAAAACTGAAATTGAAATTACCTGCAGACGAAGCTTGTCCTCCTCCCTTCCCATAAGAGACCCCAAGTTTCCAGAAAGAACTTCCAAAGCAGCATCATACTTTGCTTGCTGTTCCAGAATTGAAATATAGAGAGCGAGTGCTGCATGCAGAATAAATATGTTAGAAGAGGACAGCACTTATGCAAGAGAAGACAGCTTAGTAAAGGGTGCATTTTAGATAAGCTGATATACCTTCTGGATCATGTAAATTATGCGAATTTATGTGCTTTTTAAGCAATGCTTCAGCTAGTGCTAATAATTTCTCACCTCCACTGCTAAAATGTACCTGCCATGGGCAAAAGTATAAGTCACATGCAACATAATAGCAATACAGAACAAATAGAAGATAATCCTGGCTAATAATAATGCATTAGCATCTCGATGGACTTGTTCTAGCTAGTAGCTACAGCATAGCAAGTATTTCTATTAGCTATTTAATTTAGTGCTTGTGAGATGAATAACCGGGATCAGAGCAGGGCAAGTTAGCACAACAAGTACAACACAATGAACACTTTCAAAAATTGCATCGCTTCTATACTTCTGGTAATGTAAATTTGCATTGCATCAGATGAATAATTCATGTTTAAACCAATCATACGTCATATTTATTTATTCCATAATCGAAGGAATACTAAAACAGTATCCAACACTATAACATGTTATTGCATTGCAGCAAAAGGATAAATAAATCTCATCTTACAAGACTGCAACTTGAATGCAGACTGTGCTCCCTGCTAACAAACAAACGAATGGTTGCTCACAATTAACTTTGTGAAGCTTTCTCAGAAATAGTTTAAATACTATTTATTGGTTTGTAAGGCTTTCTCTACCCTAATAATTGATAGGTCAAGCCTAGTTGAAGCCCATGAGACCAGTAAAGGTTTCATGTTTTTGTTCCCCCATCTCATCTTCTCTCTCGTTTTTGTCCTGCATGAACGTCCATCTCACTCCCTCCTCATTGTTTTTTTCCTCCCCACTCTCTTCTTCTCCAATCCCTCCACTCCCTCTCAACTGTCCTGTAGCATCTCCTCGCCGCACATGCACCTAGAGCCATCATTGTACCCATACATCCATGACAATGCATTGCTTCTAACTAGAGCTTCTTTTTCAAAGTTTTTTTATGAGCAGAAAAATGGCAATGTGCCATTACAATACTTAATCTAAAATTACAAATACAGATATTACAATCATGGATATAAGATGAATTATAACATCCCACCTGCAGTTGAATACTGCAAACTGCCCAAAGCAAAAACCTTTCTTCTCCTACAGTTTTGTACATTTTAATTGCTGTCTGCAAAACAAACAAAACGGGGAAGTCAAGCATTGAACTAGAAAGCACAAATGAATTATGTCTAGCAACAAGGAAAATACCATCACACCTGTTGTTGCTTCACATATGCATACTCTCTGACGTAGCAATTGAAAAGGCCCATCATTAATTCCAAGTTATTGGGGTACTTTGTACAAGCGTACTCATAGCATGAAGTTGCAAGATCCACTGGTATAAGCATAGGCACAAGATAATTTAGAAAAAAGATGATGATAAGGTGATAAAGCAAACAGCCAAGTATAAACATACATCGCTCAAGCCTTTGAAATACTATCTGTAGTGTGCTAAGAGTGAGGTCATCAAAATGAAATATGTTATCAGAATACAACAGCTCCTTGGCATTCAAACACACAGTCAGTGCTTCATCAGGCTTTCCCATCCTTTCCAAAATAAGAGCCTTGAGAGCCTGAAATGAGATAATTTAGCAATATGGTTTAACTGAATTCTCAACACAGCCAACATAAAACCTGTGGTTTCCTAAGAAACTGAGTTAACCCCTTTGACCAAAAAGATAGCAACATGAAAAGCGGGTTTTCATTATCAGATCTTTAAACAGGCATGAAGGGAACAAATCAAGGCCATTTTACCAGTCACATACAACAAATACAGAGCATTTTCAATTTTCAAGCTTTAAATTGATTTGAGAAACAGTTCCATAATATTGTTAGACCATACGGACCTACATTTCTAAGGAAGAGCTCAGTAGAAGCATAAACTCTAACAGCCTCTGATCATAACATACAAACAGTCCTAATCATAAGCCTCTGAACTATCAAATTAATGCATTGATTTGCTGCCACAACTAAAAAGCCATTGGCTTTGCTGCTGGGCGTTGGCTGTTTCCAGCGAAACAGGACAAGTTCAAAACAAATTCCCTACTGGTTGATACTTATGAGTTAAGCCAACTAAAACCCCGATCATCTGGGATAGGTTATCTCGGTCTTATTAGAAAGAACATGTTCCTCCCAAAAATATATAGTGCCACTTCTCCTAAGAGCACTGTCTTGTTCCCTACCTCTAGCTTTCATGTTAGTTCCATCTCATTTTCCTTTCAGTGCCCATCAATCCACCATCCCTGTATAATTTCTACCACTATAACCTAATTCAATCATCACCTTACTCCCTCCTTACCCTCTCTCCCACCCATCCAACATGGTACGCAGCAACCTAGCAAATAAAAATTCAATAACAAGCTTCTACAAGGAGAGTTTGAAGGCCTTCCGCCTTCGAAGCAATCCAATCTGGAATATGTAGCTCAGTTTTGTGTGTGTGTGTGTGTGTATGGCTTAGTGGTTCCACGAGCCAATCCAAGTTGTTTGTTTTCTAGGACTTCTCCCATGCCCTTACTACCACACCGCTTAATAGGAAGCCTCCTAATGAATTTTGCCCCCGACCAGGCACGGGTGTGAGCACATATTGCAGCAACTCCTAACATAATTATGATACTAAGGCCCCATTCGTTTCAGTTTCTGGATAGCTTCTGCTTTTAAAAAACGGATTATTTGCCCAACGGGAGGATTCTAAACAGCTTCTTTGTGAATCAGAAACTACTTTCTACATAGAATCAGAATCCGGCTGAAACCTTATTATCACTGATTGTTGCTGATTCTCTCCAAGTCAATCCGGAACCTAGAAATCGCGACTAGCCCTGGCTGATTCTCCCACGATCAGAAGCAGCTTCTCCTATAATCTAGAATCCATAATCCAAAAGCTGAACCAAACTGGACCAAAAATGAGAATATGAGATGATCTAGACCTCTTAAATCAGTCTCAACAGCTCAAGCAAGATAGTACAAGCTAGAACTAGCAAGAAATTAGGTACAATGCAAAACTGATCATGTAGCTTCCATCGATGCAACTAGCGACGCCATCCATTTGATCAAACATTTAACACAACCACTCCAAAAAAGAAAAGTATCAAATCAAATCGGGCACCGCACATTGAACACCCACCAGACCCATTTATATGCCAGATTCATAAAGCCATGACCAAAACTAGCCAAAAATGGGGATAAAGCCTAGCTTGGGAGCTCACGAGGGCGTAGGGGGAGGTGGGGTGCTTGGCGAGGAGCGCGGTGCAGAGCTTGAGCGCAGCCTTGAACTGGCGCGAGTCGACGGCGTCCCAGATCGGCCGCACCCGCCGCTCCGGGATGCCGCCGGCGAGCCCGAACTTGCTGGCCATCTCGACCTAGCCCCCGTGATCTAGGGTTAGGGTTTTGGAGGGTGGCGCGGGTGGGGCGTGGGGAGGAGTAAAAAGAACAAGGGGAGAGGCGGAGGGGTTTATCGAGTCGGGATCTGACGCACGCGAAAGGGCGCCTCGAGTTGGCACGGTCCGAGGAAGAGACGTGGGCGCATCTCTACCGTTTACGACATGATGGACGGCGTCGGTTCGCCAGCCGTGCGAGCTTGGGGAGGCAAACGCCGTAACCCTGTCGTTTGAGCCCGGAGAGATCTGGACTGTTGTGCATTTCTTTTGAGCGGCTTGGATCGATTTAAGACCATCTTCAACCGTGTCCCTTCCTCTCTCTTTCCCTCCGTGAAGAGATTCTCATTCCCTTCAGCGCTCCAACGGATTCCCTTCAGCATTCCTTTCGTGAAGGGATTCTCTCTCCCATTCCCTCTAGCAAGGGATTCTCTCTCCTTTTCCTATACAATTCCCTTTAAAGAGAATCTATTGGAGATGATGGCAAATAAAGGGAATGGGAATGAGGAAAGGGAACAGGGAAGGCAATGAAATGAAGGGAATATGGACCTCTGGCTTTGCCCGTCGAGTGGAAAGCCCCTAAGACCATCTCCAACCATATTCCCTTCATTTCATTCCCTTTCCTGTACCTTTTTCTCATTCCCATTCCCTTTACTTCCCCTTATCTCCAACAGATTTCCCTTAAAGGGAATTGTATAGGAAAAGGAGAGAGAATCCCTTACCAGTGGGAATGGGAGAGAGAATCCCTTCACGAAGGGAATGCTGAAGGGAATCTGTTGGAGCGCTGAAAGGAATGGGAATCCCTTCGCGGAGGGAAAGGGAGAGGGGAAAGGACACGGTTGGAGATGGTCTAAGAGCCTTTGTTTCGGCTGAGAATCGTAAAAAACAGCTTTTAAAATCTGAAAGGTCAATAAACAGTAAATCTTCAATCTGGATTGTAATAATTTGGAGGCTAGATTGTAGCAATCTTACAATCCACTCTGGAGGAATTTTCCCTAACTTTTTTTTTTTTTTGCAAAAGACCATAATACACAACCAACTCCAATCAAAATTACCCACCATTAACCCCACTGTATACACTTACCCCTTCACGCCCAAACCTAAAGAAAAAAGAGCCCAACCCTAGACGCCATGGAGGACCTCCTGAGCGGCGCGGCGGTGGCCACCTTCCCCGGCGGAGCGGCGCCCTCCATCCTCGGCGCGCTGGCCCGACGCGACGCCTCTTTCCTGGTGGCCGGGAGCGGCGGCGTCGATCCCTGGCGTTGCGGTCTCATTCCCCGGCGCGGCGCCCTCCATCCCTAGCGCGGCGACCTCCTTCCGTCGGTAGCGGCGCCCTCCATCCCCAACGCGGCGCCCTCGTTCCCCGGCCACGTAGCCGATCGGCTGGCGGCCTCGATCCCCGGCGTGGCGCCATCGTTCCCCGGCGCCGATTCACAGGTAATAAATTAGTGTACGACTCCAAGAATCCAATAAACTGCATAGCATGTGGCAAGTAGTAGTTGAATGGTAACTGGAAATGCTAAATGGTTGAATGGTAACTGGAAATGTCCAATATGAGATTTGCATGGTCCCATTACAGTGCAATAGACATGATAGATCTAGATAATTGCTCCGAATCCTGCAGCCTGAGATGGTTGATGAAAGCCACATACATAACTGCAGCTTGTGGTGACATATGGGGTAGCCATGTTCGCTAAAATGCTAAATCACGTGTTTTTCCTAAGGCCATAAAGTAAACGGTGAACTGTGGAGTAGTATCCAAATTAGTTCTTCTATGCTGCATGTCCATGGCAAAAGAAATGGTAGGAGAACAATGACAGCAAGAAGGGTTTCAGCATTTGAGTTCATTGAGAATATAACCTCTATTATAGAGGAAGGAATTGTCGATCAACCAGGTGGGCCATGTGGCAGCCACCGTTTTTGCGAACCCCCCCCCCCCCGTTCTTCGAAATTACGAATAGGTCCCTGTGCGATTTTATGTGAGAGTAAAATATTTTTCCCGGTTCGCGTTTAGGTCCCTGATTTGCCATTTTACAGGGAGAACCTTCCGTTAAATACGAATCGCAAACGAGCCCTTTCCTAATTTTTCAAAATAGCAAACAGTTCCAAAATTATAGCAGATAGGTCCCCACGATTTACGTTCGGGTCCTTTCTCCGTTTGCCCGAAAAAAATGTGAAAGTGCATCTAGGCCCCTCATTTTATTTTGGTGATTAATGATGACACAATTAAAGTGATCTAATGCTTCAACTCAGAGTAATGCAGTTATCGAGATCACATCAAGCTTGGAATGAGGTTGGATGGTCCTAAGCGCGTCAAATTTCGATAAAATGGCATCAAGACGATGAAGTGTAATTTTCTTTTTATTTGAGTCTTAAGGATAGCCGTTCTATTAAGAGGATACGATGAGAAATCGCCTATTAGGATGTGCATGTGCTCAACATCAAGTATTTCATCTAAAATTAGCACTCATGCATTGCTTTTGCAAAAAGATTTAATTGCAACCGAGCTGGGTAACCCGGAGTCTCCGGATGACCAGTCCGGAGTATCCGGATTCAATCCGGAGTATCCGGACATTTTGTCCGGAGTCTCCGGGTTGGACCCCTCGGTTACTATTGGTTCCAGCTTGTCCGGAGTATCCGGACATTTGGTCCGGAGTCTCCGGGTTGTTTGTCCGGACACTCCGGCCTGTACAATTCGTGGAGCAACGGCTAGTTTTCAAAAAGGGTATTTAAAACCTCCACTCCACTCCAACGGCTAAGATCTCTATTGAGCTCATTCATAGCAACATTCAAGCCATTCCTAACCATCTCTAAGCATTCAATAGAGCATCCACTTCCTCCCACCAATTAATTTGGTTGTTGATTCATTTTGGTGAGGAGAGGAAGAAGCAAAGTGCTAAGTGCATTCATTTCATCTTGTTGAGCACTAGTTCATCCTCCAAGCGATTCTTCGTGGTGTTATTACTCTTGGAGGTTGAAGGTCTCCTAGACGGCTAGGAGTCACCGGGAGCTACCGACGCCAGCGTGTGGTGAGCCCTTCGGCTGCTTGTGAAGCGAGTCTCGCCTCCGAAAGGGAAGAGACAAAAAGTGAAGCCGGCGAGTGCATTTGTGCAACACCGGGAGGAAAGCGGGTTGAAAGAGACCCCGGCTCAAGTGTGACCGAGCCACCTCAACGGAGACGTAGGATTCCCTTCAAGAATCCGAACTTCGGTGAAAATTATTTTCTCTCGCTCTCTCTTTATTTGCTTGTGTTGCTTGTGTGGATTTGTCTTCGTAAACCCTAGATCTAGCTCTTTGTCTAGCTTTAATTCAAATCCATACTAGCACTTGCTCTAGGTTGCTATTGTTATTTACTTTTAGTAGTATCTTGTGCAAGTTTGAGAAACTTGTGTTGCGCTCCCGAGCCACTCAACTCGGAGACTTTGGTATTCAATACCGGACACTCCGGACAAGCCGGAGTATCCGGACCAAAACCCGGAGACTCCGGGTTGACCTGCTCGGCTTGATTTAATTCATTGCGTATTTTTAAATCCGCCTATTCACCCCCCCTCTAGGCGACATCGTTGGTCCTTTCAATTGGTATCAGAGCCAAATCTCCTTTACTTTGGCTTAACCGCTTGGAGAATCAAAGATGTCGGAAATAGAAAGTTACCAAACCCATGCCCAAGACAAGGCCACGGGTTCGGTATAGGGGTTGCAATTCCTTTAGATTATTCCTCTTTTGGAGTCTCAAACTCCTCATCCTATGTCTCCGTCTCGTCTGGCCGAGCGCCTCACTTCGATGGCACTCGATATGCGGCATGGAAACATAAGATGAAGATGCATTTGAGATCACTTCATCCTTGTATTTGGAAGATTGTTGAAACAGGTTTCAAGCCCGCAAACCCCAACAATCTCACCTCCAAGAAGACAAAGCTCAACACTTCAACGACTTGGCCGTCAATGCCTTGTTCAACGCTTTGAGCGACTCCGAGTTCAACCGGGTCGATGGCCTTGACAATGCCAAGGACATTTGGGAAAGATTGATGGTGTCTCATGAAGGTGTGTCAAATGTCCGTGAGTCCAAGATCGAACTCATCATTGGAGAGCTAAGCCGATTCACTTTGGAAGAAGGTGAATCGTACACAAATATGTTTGATCGCTTGATGGTGCTAGTGAATCAAGCAAAGGGACTTGGAAGCACCGAGCTCACCGACAAGGCCGTGGTGAAGATCATCCTTCGAGTGATCACCCCCACCAACCGCAACCTTGTGCAACTCATCCGCGACCGGCCAAACTTCAACACCCTCACTCCTCATGATGTGATTGGCCGGTTGATGACGGATGAGATGATGGTGAAGGAAGTGGAAGTGGTGGAGGAGCTCAAGTCCGGCAAGAAGAAGGGCATCGCCTTGAAGGCCGTCAAGGTGGTGCAAGAAGCCGAAGATAGCTCAAGCGATGAAGAAGAATCAAATGGGCCACTCACAAATGAAGACATGGCCCTTCTTATTAGAAGATTCAACAAGTTCTTGAAGAGAAAAGGATACAAGCCGGGAAGCCATTCCAAGAGCTTCGGCAACAAGTCAAGAGGAAGGTACTCTTCAAGAAAGTGCTATGAGTGTGGGGAACCCGGTCACTTCATTGCCGAGTGCCCACACAAAGAAAAGAAGGAAGAAAAGCCGCACAAGAAAGACAAATACCGCAAGAAGGACAAGGACAAGAGCAAGAAGTACAAGGGCAAGGGTCATGCATACATTGGCAAGGAGTGGAACTCCGACTCCGACTCTGAGTCCGAGTCCGAGTCCAACTCCGACAATGAAGGAGGACTTGCCACCGTCGCCATCGCTACTCCACCGACAAAGTCGAAGAGCCTCTTCGACAACTTGAGCGACGGAGATGAAGATGCTCCAATGTGCCTTATGGCAAAGGGGCACAAGGTATCATCTAAGAGCACTATTCATTCCATTGTTGATTATAGCTTGGATGATTGTGATGATGCTAGTGATGAGGAAGAAGTAGCATTTAAGTCTATGGATGATTTTGATGTTAAAAAATTAGACTTGCTACTTAAGGATATTGAAAGATTGGAGGAGGTTATTGAGCAAAAGGAAGCTATTCTCGAAGCTCAAGAAGATCTCCTTATTTTTGAGAAGGAGAAGAACCTTGAACTAGAGAAGAGCTTGGCCCTTGAAAAGAAGAAAAATGAGGATTTGGTCAAAAGCTCAAATTTGACCAAAATGAAGCACTTAGTCTTGAGATCACCAATGCTTCACTCTTAGAGCAACTTGCAAAAGCAAAGGATGCTTGCAAGGCTCTTGAAGTGAAGCTTGTTGATCTCTCGAATAAAGCTTCTACCTCAATCAACAACTCCAATATTTCATTACCCTCGACGAGCAACGGTTGCGCTAGATGCTTTAATGTTGATGTTGCTACTTGTGCTACTAACCGTGAGACTTTGAAAGTCTTAGCTCATGAAAATGAGAAGCTTAAGGTGATGCTTGAAGATGGACTTCAAAAGTCCTACAAGGCAAGCAAGGGTTTAGAGGAGTATCTCGGTAAGCGCCAAGGTAATCCTAAGAGGCAAGGGCTTGGGTATGTTCCGCCAAAGGGCAAAAAAAGCAACATTGTTGTTGCTCCTTTAAGCAAGCCCATACACTTTGTAAAAGGCGAAGGAACATCCAAGCACAAAGCTCACTCTGAGTTTTTTGCTTCTTATGTGCTTAAAAAGACTAACCTCGGTCGTGTAGTTGCCTATCATGTTGGGCGTAAGCCGAAAAATGCTCCTTGTGTTCGTTCTATTTGGGTCCCTAAATCTCTTGTTACTAACGTGCGTGGACCTAACCAAGTTTGGGTACCAAAGAGCAAAAACTAAATATGTTTTTGTAGGCCTATATCTCCGGTGGAACAAGTTGGATTTTGGATAGCGGATGCACGCATCACATGACTGGAGAAAAGGCAATGTTCGCACACCTGGATGTGAATGGATCAAATAGCGAAAGTATTATATTTGGAGATAATGGAAAAGGAGAGGTAATTGGTTTGGGTAAAATCTCTATCTCAAATGATTTCCATTTAAGTAATGTCTTAGTTGTTGAATCATTAAGCTATAATTTGTTGTCCGTTGCACAATTGTGTGAAGCGGGTTACAATTGTTTGTTTAATGAAAAGGGTGTGGAAGTCATTAAGAGGCTTGATGGTTCAATAGCGTTTAAGGGACGTTTGAAGGGTAAGCTCTATCTCGTAGATTTCAATACGGATAGACTTAATCTTGAAACGTGCTTAATGGCTAAATCTAGCATGGGTTGGCTATGGCATCGCCGACTAGCCCATGTCGGTATGAGGAACCTTCACAAACTCATCAAAGGCAACCACATCCTTGGACTAACCAATGTTGTCTTTGAGAAAGACAGGGTATGTAGCGCCTGTCAAGCGGGCAAGCAAGTCGGTGCCTCTCATCCCGCCAAGAATGTGATGACGACCTCAAGACCATTGGAAATGCTCCACATGGATTTATTTGGTCCCGTAGCTTACATAAGCATCGGGGGAAGTAAGTATGGTTTGGTTATTGTTGATGACTTTTCTCGATTCACTTGGGTGTTCTTCTTGCATGACAAAGGTGAAGTCCAAGTAACTCTAAAGAAGTTCATGAGAAGAGCTCAAAATGAGTTTGAAGTAAAGATCAAGAGAATTCGGAGCGACAACGGCACCGAGTTCAAGAATATAGGCGTGGAAGAGTTTCTCGATGAAGAAGGAATCAAGCACGAATTCTTGGCTCCCTATTCTCCTCAACAAAATGGGGTAGCCGAGAGGAAGAATCGAACCCTCATCGAGATGGCGCGGACAATGCTTGACGAGTACAAGGTTTCCGATAGCTTTTGGGCGGAAGCCATCAATACCGCATGCCACAGCTCCAACCGCCTCTACCTCCACAAGATCTTGAAGAAAACGGCATACGAGCTGCTCACCGGGAAGAAACCAAATGTCTCCTACTTTCGAGTCTTTGGGAGTAAATGCTATATCCTTAACAAAAAGGCTAAGTCTTCTAAATTCGCTCCTAAAGTAGATGAAGGTTTCTTACTTGGTTATGGAACTAATGCTTACAGCGTCACGAAGTTTTCAACAATACCACCGGTGTCGTTGAAATCTCGCGTGACGTGACTTTTGATGAGACTAACGGTTCTCAAGTAGAACAAGTTGATCGTGCCGTGATTGACAGGGAAGAACCACCTTGTGAAGCTATCAAGAAAATGGCAATTGGGGAGGTAAGACCTCAAAATCTGGAATCTCACCCGAGCACCCCAACCCGGAGTCTCCGGCCTGAAACCCACAATGTCCGGATTGGTCCGGAGTCTCCGGGTCAAATACCGGAGTCTCCGGATGGGTCAGGCTCAGGTGATATTCCCTCCTCGTCCAAGCAAGCCCAAGATGGTTCGAACGCATCCCAAGACGAAGAACCTATCCAAGCTCCAAATTCAACCGTTCCTCACCCAAGAGTTCATCAAAGTATTCAACGAGATCATCCGGTCGACAATATACTCGGAGACATTCACAAGGGAGTATCTACTAGATCTCGAGTTGCAAATTTTTGTGAATTTTACTCGTTTGTGTCGTCTCTTGAGCCTCTTAAGGTAGAAGAAGCGCTTGATGATCCAGATTGGGTGATGGCCATGCAAGAGGAGCTCAACAATTTCAAGAGAAATCAAGTTTGGGAGCTTGTTCAAAGACCAAATCAAAACGTGATCGGCACAAAATGGGTCTTCCGGAACAAGCAAGATGAGAATGGAATCGTGACAAGGAACAAAGCTTGTTTGGTTGCTCAAGGGTACACTCAAATCGAAGGTTTGGATTTTGATGAAACATATGCTCCAGTAGCTAGGCTTGAATCTATTAGAATATTACTTGCCTTTGCTACTCACCACGATTTCAAGCTATATCAAATGGACGTGAAGAGCGCCTTCTTAAATGGACCACTCTCCGAGATGGTCTACGTCGAGCAACCACCCGGTTTTGAAGATCCAAAACACCCGGACCACGTCTACTATCTACACAAAGCCCTTTATGGACTTAAGCAAGCACCGAGGGCTTGGTTCGAGTGTTTACGAGATTTCATGCAGGACAAGGTTTTGTAGTCGGAAAGGTCGACCCTACTCTCTTTACTAAACACATTGATAATGATTTATTTGTGTGCCAAATATATGTCGATGACATTATATTTGGATCTACTAATGAACATTTGTGTAAAGAGTTTAGCAAGATAATGACCAAAAGATTTGAGATGTCCATGATGGGAGAGTTGAAGTTCTTCCTCGGATTTCAAGTCAAACAACTCAAGGAAGGAACTTTCATTTGTCAAACCAAGTACATCAAGGACATGCTCAAGAAGTTCGGAATGGAGGACGCCAAGCCTATAAAGACGCCTATGCAGGCCAACGGGCATCTAGACCTTGACAAAGAAGGTAAACTGGTCATCCAAAAGGTATATCGTTCGATGATCGGTTCTCTCCTTTATCTTTGTGCATCTAGGCCCGATATCATGCTTAGTGTTTGTATGTGTGCACGTTTTCAAGCTGCTCCAAAAGAGTGCCACATGGTGGCCGTTAAGAGAATCTTGAGATACTTAGTGCACACTCCTCATTTCGGACTTTGGTATCCAAAAGGATCTTCCTTTGAACTTGTTGGCTATTCCGATGCGGATTATGCCGGTTGTAAAGTGGATAGGAAGAGTACCTCGGGGACTTGCCAATTCTTGGGTAGGTCCCTAGTCTCGTGGTCTTCCAAGAAACAGAATTCCGTAGCCCTATCCACTGCCGAAGCCGAATACATAGCAGCCGGGAGTTGTTGTGCCCAACTACTTTGGATGAGACAAACCTTGAGTGATTATGGCCTAAACTACAAAAGTGTTCCACTACTGTGTGACAATGAGAGTGCCATAAAAATTGCCAACAATCCCGTCCAACACTCCCGTACAAAACACATAGACATTCGCCATCATTTCCTAAGAGATCACGCAACCAAAGGCGAAATTGATATCCAACATGTGAGTACAAATGATCAATTAGCCGATATTTTCACCAAGCCCCTTGACGAGAAAATGTTCTGTGAATTGAGAAGTGGTCTAAATATTCTAGATTCTCGTAACGTGGCTTGATAAGTGCTCATATATTGGTTGGTGAATGAAAAATGAATTTCAAAAACTTATTCATCTTTTTCTCTGAATTTATTCTGTGTTTTTGGCCTTTTGATCCCTCGATCTTGTCATTGCTATGTGACCATAGTCTATTTGATTGATTGTTCGCTGGTCATATATCAAGGTGACATCTTAGGGTCTCGTTTCCCCTCTCGTTCCGCCAAATTCCTAGTTTCTTCGTGCGGTTTCCCTTTCTCCTAACCGAGCTGGGGAACCCGGAGTATCCGGTTTTCTATCCGGAGTCTCCGGACATTTTGTCCGGGGTGTCCGGGTTGGGCCGGAGTATCCGGACTGGAGTCCGGAGTCTCCGGGTTGGGGCGATCGGTTAAACCCCCCAATCCCGCGCGGTTTCTCTTTTTCTTTTTTCCTATTCCTCCGCGCGTCTCTCCCTCTCCCTTGATCCTCCCTTGGCTAGGGCTTGATTCTCTCCTTCTCCTCCCTCTCCAAAGTCCTTGGATCCCTCCTCTTAATCAGTTTGAAGAACAAGGTAAGGATCCTCGTTGCCCTAACCCTCTCTCTTCGGGGATTAGATTCATTCTCGCGGTTCTTAGGGCCTCTCCTCGTGCTTCATCTCTTCTAGGGTGCGGATTGACTCGTCGTTGCCCGCAAGATTGGAAATCTTTAGCCCTAACTCACCCGTGTTCTTCGCTTTTCAAATCCTCTTGAGGTGAGTTCCTTCGTGTGCCCTAATCTCGCGAAATTTCCTTGCTAGATTGTGCCCTAGTCGTTTATTGTTCATCCTTAAGGCAATCTAGTTTCATTTCATGCCAATTTGGGGGTTGTTTTCCCCAAATTTCTTGCGCCCGTGCGCATTTTCTGGCGCATCCGGAGTATCCGGACTTTTGGTCCGGAGTCTCCGGGTTAATCCGGAGTATCCGGACAATTTGTCCGGACTCTCCGGGTTGGGTGCTTCGGTCAGACTTCAGTTTTGTCTCAATTTCAAGCCGCCTCGAGGCTAATCCTTTTCTCTCGCTCTGTCTGGTCAGATGGATCCTTCTCAGGGGTCTTCAGCTGGTGGTGGTGGTGATCTGCTGAGGGACCCTCCGTTTCCTGACAGTCCCTCCAGCTCACCGTCTGCTCGTCCGGCACCCAAGAGGCCGCGTTACGCCGTGGCAAAGAGAAGGGGTAGTCTGAGCATTGGGACGTCGTCTGCTCAGCAGCCTCCTGTCCAATCCTCCTCCCAGCCTCAAGCTCACTGCGGCGGAAGCAGCCTCGGCTCATCCTCGCTCACTCGGCTGGTCTCCGATGAGCATCCTGCAGATACTCATGCTAGGCTGAGGGATCAGAAGAGAAGAGAATACCGTACCTCAGGTCGTTTCATTGGCCCCTTGGCCAAAGCCAAGCCTGTATGGAGGTACCCGATGTCAGTCAACCCCATGAGAGTGATAGACTACAGGACGGGTTCTGGCAAGGGTAAGGCTATAGTTGAGCACAGAAAGAAAGATCCGCTCAACTTCCATCAAGACGAGTATGTGGACCGCCGGTTCTGGAACCGGTTTCAGTCAGACTACTATGAGACGGTCCTCTACCCTCTTGAGCAGCCAGTGGTCAGGATGAAGACCATCGACTGGGAGGACATGGCAACTGCTGAGCATCCGGTCTTCGCTCAGATTCTCGAGATCTGTGAGTTGCATGAGGTCAAGGACATCATGTCCTTTAAGTATGATTGGAATGCTGAAACAGTCATGCAATTCTATGCCACTCTCTACTTTGACAAGACTGAAGATGCCATTTGGTGGATGACTGATAAGGTGTGGTACAAGGCCAACAAGAAGAGATTTGCTAGAGTCCTCAGCCTTCGCTACAATGACAGTCCGAAGCTTCACGACAAGAAGGTTTTGACTGCTGAGGAGATTGAGTCACTGTATGACTCATCCAGGAGCTTCACAGTTGGGACCATCAAGGGTCTGAAGGATGTGCCTACCGTGCTCAACAGAATGCTGAGGGTCACTCTTTGGCCCAAGGAGGGAGATGCATCTGCCATTAGTTCCTATGGAAGGAACTTGCTTTACCACCTCGTTGAGCGCTCGCACCCGTTTGACATTGTCGACTTCATCTGGGAGACAATGAGGCAGAATGCGCAGAGCAACATGGCCGGCTGCAGCTACGCTCCTTTTGTGATGGCTTTGATCGCCTCTGTCAGTGGTCTTAAGTTTGTCAGGGACGAGGAGCACCTTTCCTACAAGGTTCGTCCTCCGACTGCTCCAGCTGTTCCTGCAGCCCCTGGTCCTGCTCCTCCTAGGACTCGACGGGGTCGCGCCTCGCGCTCTACGTCTGCTCCTGCTATGCCTCCTTCCGTTCCTTCTGAGCAGACCGAGGTCCCGAGCATCTCTCTTCAGAGGATGCTCAAGCATGTCTTCCTTCTTTGCCGCGACATCTCCACCAGGCAGAAGGTGATGAGTCGGCAGATCAAGAAGAATGGTCAGGATATTCGCAGCATCTGCCGCCACAATGGCGGCGAGCTTCTCCCAGCGACTCCTCCGGGTCTTCCGAGGAGAGTAGCGATGCCACCTCTGCAGATCAGCTCTTCGGCATCACCTCCTCCGCTCCGCCTGCCGCTGGAGATGACCCCGGCAGCGAGTACTCCGCGTCCGACGACGAAGGCGACGACGAGTGATCCTTCGTGTTTCTCCCTCTTTTGGTGTCTTGATGCCAAAGGGGGAGTGATATCTTTAGTCGCGTTGTCTTTAGTCGCGTTGCGTTTGCGTTTTTCCTTGTGCTATCGCTTGTGGACTTGTGTTGCTTTTTAACTCTGTTATTTGTTCTCTCTCCATGTATTGACATTATTGCTTATTTTATGCATGGATTGCTTTCAGTTACTTGTGTTGTATTCTCTGGTGCAAATGTTTGAGGGGGAGCTCTCGGTTATTTCTCGTTAAATATGTGCATTTGATTCCACTCATTTCTTCTAATGCACACATTTAGGGGGAGCTCCACCTTTTATTCGAATTGCTAAAGTCAATTTCATTTCATTTCATCTACCTTTAATTGTGTTGTCATCAATTCACCAAAAAGGGGGAGATTGAAAGTGCATCTAGGCCCCTCATTTTATTTTGGTGATTAATGATGACACAATTAAAGTGATCTAATGCTTCAACTCAGAGTAATGCAGTTATCGAGATCACATCAAGGTTGGAATGAGGTTGGACGGTCCTAAGCGCGTCAAATTTCGATAAAACGGCATCAAGACGATGAAGTGTAATTTTCTTTTTATTTGAGTCTTAAGGATAGCCGTTCTATTAAGAGGATACGATGAGAAATCGCCTATTAGGATGTGCATGTGCTCAACATCAAGTATTTCATCTAAAATTAGCACTCATGCATTGCTTTTGCAAAAAGATTTAATTGCAACCGAAATTTGGGTAACCCGGAGTCTCCGGATGACCAGTCCGGAGTATCCGGATTCAATCCGGAGTATCCGGACATTTTGTCCGGAGTCTCCAGGTTGGACCCCTCGGTTACTATTGGTTCCAGCTTGTCCAGAGTATCCGGACATTTGGTCCGGAGTCTCCGGATAACCCGGAGTCTCCGGGTTGTTTGTCCGGACACTCCGGCCTGTACAATTCGTGGAGCAACGGCTAGTTTTCAAAAAGGGTATTTAAAGCCTCCACTCCACTCCAACGGCTAAGATCTCTATTGAGCTCATTCATAGCAACATTCAAGCCATTTCTAACCATCTCTAAGCATTCAATAGAGCCCCCACTTCCTCCCACCAATTAATTTGGTTGTTGATTCATTTTGGTGAGGAGAGGAAGAAGCAAAGTGCTAAGTGCATTCAATTCATCTTGTTGAGCACTAGTTCATCCTCCAAGCGATTCTTCGTGGTGTTATTACTCTTGGAGGTTGAAGGTCTCCTAGACGGCTAAGAGTCACCGGGAGCTACCGACGCGTGTGGTGAGCCCCGGTCGTTTGTGAAGGTGAGTCTCGCCTCCGAAAGGGAAGAGACAAAAAGTGAAGCCGGCGAGTGCATTTGTGCAACACCGGGAGGAAAGCGGGTTGAAAGAGACCCCGGCTCAAGTGTGACCGAGCCACCTCAACGGAGACGTAGGATTCCCTTCAAGAATCCGAACTTCGGTGAAAATTCGTTTCTCTCACTCTCTCTTTATTTGCTTGTGTTGCTTGTGTGGATTTGTCTTCGTAAACCCTAGATCTAGCTCTTTGTCTAGCTTTAATTCAAATCCATACTAGCACTTGCTCTAGGTTGCTATTGTTATTTACTTTTAGTAGTATCTTGTGCAAGTTTGAGAAACTTGTGTTGCGCTCCCGAGCCACTCAACTCGGAGACTCCGGTATTCAATACCGGACACTCCGGACAAGCCGGAGTATCCGGACCAAAACCCGGAGACTCCGGGTTGACCTGCTCAGCCAGTTTAATTCCGCTGCGTATTTTTAAATCCGCCTATTCACACCCCCTCTAGGCGACATCGTTGGTCCTTTCAAAATGTTTTCGTGATCCGTTTTTTCTCCAGAGCATGTGAAAAATATTTTCGTTAGCCGTTTTTTCAAAAAAAAAAATGAAAAACAGTTCCTTTCTCCGTTTTGCCCGAAAAAAATGTTTTCGTGATCCGTTTTTTCTTCGGAGCATGGGAAAAATGTTTGTATTGGCCGTTTTCCCCAATAAAAATGGAAAACCGTTTTCTTTCTCCGTTTTACCCGGAAAAATGTTTTCGTGGTCTGTTTTTTCTCCGGGGCGTGGGAAAAATGTTTTCGTTGGCCGTTTTCCCAAATAAAAATTGGGAATCCATTTTTCGTCCGTCGTTTCTCCATTTTTGTCCGTTTTTCCTCATTTTTCCCGGGAAAATTATTTCCGTGGCCCATTTTTCTTCGCTTTTCCCTAAAAAATGTTGTTTTCGTTGATCGTTTTCCCAAATAAAAAATGGAAATTCGTTTTTCGTCTGTCGTTTCTTTGGGTTTTTTTTTCGTTTTTCCTCGCTTTTCCTAGTGAAAAAACAAGGGAAATAATTTTTTTTGCCCGGTGAACGCATGGGGTATTAAACTCGGCATTTCTAATTTTTTTGGGAACTCGAAATCTAATATTGTCCAGAGCGATCTCTAATATTTTTGAAAATGTGTATTATCTTGGATATTCCTGCCTTTTTCAAGAAATAAAAACTTGGATTAAATTTCGCACGGCGCGGTGGAGCGCGCAAATCTTCCTAGTGTATTTTACAGGAATAAACTAGGACAACGAATGCATTTACTAGTGGCAAAACTATGTGAAACCTACTTAATAGTTTATCGCTGCTTGTTCATTCACAGGTTATAAATTTTATCACAAAACTATGTGAAACCTACAATTTTACAGTACAACATAAATGACAATCAGAACTAACAATTTTGCATCGAAGTTGAATCCACCAGGTGCAAGTCCACCCTGTTGTCGGATCCCGAATATGCAAATCTGGACCCTTTGTGTATTCAGCACTAGTCCAGGATCACGCTAGTGCACACAGTCTCAACATAGATAAAATATTACAATCATACACAGCGGAATAATAAATAAAGACTTCATCTATTAATATGGAACTATTGAACGACCTTAAGGTCAAACTTACACTTGTGATGCCTTATTAGCTTCAACTCAAAATATATATAAACAACAGCGGAACGAAGAACGTCGATGATTCCCATTAATATGCCACAGGTTCAACTCCTAGATATTCGCCTCCTCGTGAAACTCCTCCTTCGAAGGTGTAGACTTCTGCTCAACTGGTGATTTGTTTGTTGCAAGGGGGTGAGTACATAAAGCACTCAGCAAGTCATGCACAGAATGCAAGTCTAGTAATTATATGTGTAGGAACGAGTATGGCAACTAGAGGGGGGTGAATAGTTGCACGGAAGCTAAAAACAATTTTTGATCTACTGAAAATTCACCCCAAAAACAGATTCAAATAATTGCTTTGTAATCAACAAAAATAGAGTAGAAGCATTCGGTAAATTGCAAATTCCCGAAGATACAACCGTAGGATTGATGTGAAATTTCTACTGTAGAAAGTAGATTCAATTTAGAAACTAACCCAATAAGAATCAGCTCAATCGGATCTATGGATCACAAGTTATAAGCTTCACAAGTTGACTGTATCGAAAACGACTAGTTCGGACCAGTCCAATCGTGACAGTCAAATTCGGACCGCTCCGATCCAAGTTCGGACTAGTCCGATTAGAATCGTCAAGTTCGAACCAGTCCGAACTTGATGAAATCGGTTTTTTATAGATGTGTTCGGTAAAACGTGATTTCCCGGAGATGTAGCTCTCGGATTGATCTGAAATTTTAACACAAGATGCTAGATTCCAATATGAATCTAACAAAAGAAAAATCAACTTGATTGGACTTACAGATCAAAAGTGATGAACCTCGCAAGCTTGCTGTGTCAGAGTATGACGAGAATTGATCTAGAGAAAAATCAAACCCTAAATTACTGTCGCACGCAGAGAAGCTGTCGGGACCCGAATCTGCAAATTCGGACCCTCTGTGTATTCTGCACTAGTCCAGGATCACGCTAGCGCACACAGTAATAACAGGGATGAAGTACCACAATCATACACAGCGGAATTAATAATAAAGTACTTCGAACATTAAATAAACTGGTTATAGGACCTTAAGGTCACCTTACAAATAGTCTACCACGCAAAGCTTACAATAACAAAAGTAGATAAACAGCAGTGGAACAAAGAACGTCGGTGACTCCCATCAGTATGCCACAGGCAACTGACAAGGTTCAACTCCTAGATAATCGCCTCCTCGTGGAACCTCGCCCTCTTCGAAGTTGTAGTCTTCTCCTCAACTGATGATTGTGTTGGAAGCAAGGGTGAGTATACAACATACTCAGCAAGTCATGCACAGAGATGCAATCCTATTACTATATGCATGGCTTCTTCCAAAGGAATGGCTTAAGTGGTTAATTTGCATCAAACATCATTTTGCTTTGATTAAATAATCTTAATAGATTCAAAAGCGGTAAAACCATATTATATAATAAGTTATCAATCTCTTTTCAAGCAGTTTGACACAAAGCCCTAAATTACTTCAGCAATTATCTCTGGCCTTAGCCACCCATTCCCACATTTTTATTTTAGAAAATCTACCCATTGACTGTAATCCCCGAGCTTTGTCCAGTACCGTGGACTCGTCTATTCGAATAGTTTTGACACACTCTGCAGAGGTTGTACACTTTACCCACAAGATATAATCAACTCACCACATTAGCCGTGAATCGCCATACAAGAGTATGCGAATGAGTGATCATAACAAAGCTTTTCGGAAACCTCGATCTCCACCTATGACCCTCTCCGGTTGCCATACACTATCCCTTCTCTCAGCAGAGACGAAGTATAGGACCGACATACCGTTGGATAGGGTACCAAGCCGTAGCTCCAGACGCTCCCCCCACCTGATTACCCCGACGTAATCACACCCTGAGGTATCAAAGGTAAGATTTCAGAATCATACTAAACTAGGACCGTCCCACTCCAGTCATGTGGTTGTACGTAAGGCCCAATTCAAAGGCTTGCAAGGTGAAGTCCTTAACTGTCCAGGGCAAGACATCCTTCTCACAGTCCCTGACCCAAATCTTCTCACAACACTCATCCCATTGCCGCAAAGGCTGTTATTTCAAAATATGTGCCATAAAGGCCCACCTGGCATAAAGCCTCATACCACTTGCCCCAGACTAAATCTTTTCCCACCCCTGTTCCATTATTGTGCAACACATGCCAACAATAATATCAGTTACCATGTAAAACCACAAAGGTACCTACACTTCACATCATCACGTGGCAAGATTACACTGATTCCAAAATTCATTCCGTATATCATTAGTCAATATTATTTTGCCATTTGAAACACATTTCACGTAAGCATGGCTAAGCAACTATTCACGGTCTAGCCTCCCATGTTGGCACAATCATATCATCCAACTATTTTAAAACCCAACTTAAGGTGACAATGGTTGTATGGCATACAAATATTAATATCAAGGGTGGAATTAACAATTAGGTGAATTAGCTACTGTATCTCAAATTAAATTAAATCATTTTAACAACATAGCATGCATAATTTAAATAAAAATACATTTAAAAATTTAGAAGCAACGTGGTCAAAGCACAACTTGCCTTCAAAGATCAGCTGGTTGTGGTCTAGATCTTGATCTTGGTCCTAATCTTCACTTCCGACAGCGTCACACAACTCGACGTCTACGCGTAGCAAATAAAGAACCAAATAAACACTCGGAACAACGTACAAACACACATTCGAAAACAATACTACAAATCAAACTAGCTTATAATCCCCATGCAAATTTATAGATAATTAGTTCAGCATTTTCTTAGATTTATAAAATTTATTTTGGAATTTTTGAACGTATAGTTTAAGAGATACAAAATTTGTAAGTTTGGACATTTCGCGAATAATTTAATAGTATAAATTTATTTATAAAATTTCAGTAAAATTAACATAGCTAGGTATTAATATTCACTAATTAATAAAATTGGCCGCATACTATTTGGACTTAAAACGAATTTGTAGCGAAAAAGACAAAATCCGCAATTTGGAAAAATGGAATTACGTAAAACTTTTTGCATGGCACTATTCACTACGTATATGCGTATACTCCTTGGTTGCATATGGATTCAGTTTGGGCATTTGCTACGTGAGAAAAAAAAATAGAGATCGGCCAGACGACCAGAGCGGAACAGCGGGCCGCAATCAGCCGGAATCAGTCGGCGGCGACGGCGACTACGGCGCGCAGGCAGCTACGGCGATGACGCGCTTGTGCATACAGACTAGCGAGGAGTCACGATCGGCGATGCCAATTACAGTAGGGTACCGAGATCACAGTATAAGGGTATGCATGTATAAGGAAAATTGTACTAGCGAATCGGTCGAATATAACCGCAGGTATATATATACACGTACGACTATGCTAACAAATATACGTGCAATGCATACATCTGTTATACATATGTATTTATACACGCGCAACTACATAAACGAGATAAACCGATCGGTAAAGGTAGCGCGTACACGAAGGAAAAGAAAAATAGGTATACCGTCTGGCGCAGGGGATGCGAGATCGGAGAGTGCGTCGACGGCGCGGTAAGCGGCGGCGGCGGTGGCACCAACGGCGCGGCGACGTCAACGGCGGCGGTGACGGTGACAGCGTACACGGCAGAGGCGACTACGTAGATGATGCGGCGTACACGGCGGCGACGGCGGCGATGGTGACATCAACAGTGGCGACAGAAAAATGAGATAGGCAGAAGAGACAAGAAGGCTAAGGCAAGAAGGAACGTGACTAGCAACTTATAAAGGAGTGGTAGAAGAACCAGTGGCTGTGGCTAGAAACTGATTTGCGACTCGTAAATAGAAACGACTGGAAGTTGAAATGCTCATGTGTGGGAATTGAAACTCGCTAGAAAAATGGAAACGTGGTTGGCAGAGGAAACGGCAGAGTACATGCAGGCTACTCTGGGAGGAACGGCTGCTAGTAATGGACATGATATTGCATGGGAAAACGGCTGGAAGGTGCAACGTCCATGCGTGAGAAGTAGAAAAGTATGGAACGGGAACTCAAACGTCAGTATTCATGCACAGGTATATATGCATATACGTTTCAAAACATGTTGAGAAAAAAAAATAGAAGAGGGGTTCTAAAAATCTGGAAAATTCCTCTAAAATACTAGGAACTATTTGGAACCTAACGAAGTTAGTTTCACGATTTTTCGACACGTAGATTTTCCGCAAAAAATCTTTTCATGAATCAGACACCTGTACCGATTTTTGTAAAATCAACAACATACGTTATATAACATATTTTTCGAAAATATTTGAAGCGAACACTCTCGTCTACCAATTATCTTAATTATAAACAAATTTTTAGATTTTATGCTTACGCAAAAATGCATGATCTTTATTTAATTCAATTAGTTCAAGCAGGCTTATGTTCAAATAAATTCCAAAATTTCCAATTAAATTCCAGAAAATTCTCAAAAATTCAAATAACTTAATAAATGTAAATAAACCAAATTTTGGGATGTTACAGAAGCTTGAAGATGTTGATCTTTATTTCTTTTGTCTACAGTACTCCAAGCAAAAGAGTACAAACCCTAAAATCTGTGTAAGAGGCAAAACTCATGCACTAAATTTTTCCAGCGCTACTTCTCTGCTTGATTGCATAAACAGGAGGTACCTCCCCCTTATTTATACAGAGCGAACACAAAGAGTCCGAATACAACTCCCACTCCAAACATGGAAGGATTTTGTATTCAACACAACTCCACGTGGCCCAACCTGGCCGAATACAACTCTTGCACGCGTGTACAGCCCACATGCCATACTCACATGACTAACCACTTCTGCACGCGTACGGCCACCCTGCCATACTCACGTGACTAACAAGCCTTCACGTGCACCGTTCTCTAGCTCGAACGTCTCGCATGACACCCTTGACCACCAAGACATTGATTCCTCCAGAATCTAGTCCCGAACCTCAATTCCTCCATGAACCTAGTTCTGGTCCCGTCATCGATCACGTTCACCCTCGAGCAACACCTGCACATGAACAAATGCCAAAACAATATTCCGAGCACAAGTCCACGACTTGACTCAACATTAGTCCATGCAACTACTCACACGAGAATTGCATCAAAACCATATCAAAAGATCATATGAGACAACACATGCACAAGCACATTTTTGCAAAAGCAATTCTAGCAATTTCAATTCTAAGCCAATTTTTTAGCACATGATTTCACAATATGCATGGCTTATTCCAAATGAATGGCTGAATTGGCTATTTGCAATAAAGCAGCATTAAAAAAAAACATAATAAATTATAAAGCGGTAAAATAAATAACAATAGTAATAAATTTCACAGTTATTTCACAAGTAAACCATTCCACATCCTTAACCAGTTATCACTTTTCCATAGGCAACCTGCCTCCAAGCTCAAGTTCAATTTTATGAAAAACCAACCCTTGACTGTAATCCCCGAGCATTGTCCAATACCGCGGACACGGCTATTCAAATAGTTTTGATACTCTATAGAGGTTATACACTTTACCCACAAGATATAATCAACTCACCACATCAGCCGTGAATCGCCATACAAGAGTATGCGAATGAGTGATCATAACAAAGCCTTTACAATGCTCCTTCTAGACCCAGTACTGCCCGCTGAGGTTTTAACACTGAAGGGTTACACCACCACAACAGGGCCCCCTCTTGCGCCATGTGAGTCTACCCGTACACCCGGAACCCACACCAACCACGACAGTACCGAAATCTAGACATCAAAAATTAGTCAGCTAGGTCTGTCCCATTCCAGACATGTGGCTATATGTTTGGTTCAATTCAAAAGCTTGCAAGGTTAAGTCCTTAATTAACCGAGGCAAGACTTCCAGAAAAGTCCACAATATCCAAATCATTAAACACCAAATACGACCCCCCAAGTGCCATACCTGGCCCACCATAAACATTCTTGCCAGTGGCCTCAGTCTAAATCATTTTCTCACCCAGTTGATTACTATGCACCACATGCCATAAACATCATCAATAACACATGTCACATTGTTTATAAACACATTTCATATCTCATTAAGTCAAAGTTAATATTGAATAATCCAAAACAATGTCATTGACACGTTGCATAACTAAGCATACTACATTCGATCTATCATCCCATGTTAGCAATTAATATAATGTCCAACTATTAATCCATAACCTAGGGTGACAAATGATTCATGGCATACAATTATTTAAGACAAGGTAGAATACATCAATTATGTCGCATAGCTATTCCTACAATTAATTGAAAGAATTTTATTTAAACTAGCATGCAATAATCTAAATCAACATAGTTTTAAAAGTGGGATCAATATGGTCAAAGCACAACTTGCCCGGCCCTTGTTATTTTTACTGCTCTTTACTCTTTATCTTTGATTCTGGATCTTCGACCTTCAATCTCCACTTTCTTGATCCTCAGCTCCTTCGAACGACTTCAGGACGACACGTCTAATGATTAAAGAAGAAGCAAATAAAATCCAACTCAAAAGATAAATCGAATAAACTCCAAATTAAGAATGGATAGTATTGGATTGCAACATCTTAGATGAATTTAGGAACTTGAATGGATTAGATCGAAGATTAGACAAAAGAGAACAAGCTTTCGGAAAATACCTCAAAGAGAAAGACCGATACTGAGAAATAAAGAATAATATTTCAAAGAAAATTTCTTCCTAATTCAACAACTTGATTGGATAGTTATTGACATATGGGCTCTCGATCTATAGACTGGTTCCATGAAGGTACGTAGTTCACAATGAACTAAGCCAATGCTCTATGTTGACTTTTTTTGACTGAACGGATACATAGTCAAACAAAAGAAAGATAGACTGATGGATTAGATCTGGGCACAAGGATATGACATATGGCCAATGGTCTATCGACCAAGTCCACGAATGATTTCCAGGTCAATAGCAGATTAGATTTTTCAGGGATAAGACATGGACAAGTGGGATCGACATCCACTGTGATTTGGTTTGGGATTCAGTCATACATCGATGAAGAGACTTGACGATGATAAGGCGGTGATGATATGATTACTAGGTAGCGATGTCGATGTGGAATAAGATAGAGCACAAATATTCTACTACGGTTGACACAACGAGGGAAACAGCAATACCGGCAACACAGCTCACGATGAGCTCAGTCCATCGAACCGGTCTTAAGCAAGGGTTTTGGTTCGGCCATGTAGATGGTATAACGATGAGGCTAGGTTGACATGTGATGTGATTAGATCACATCAAGGCGATAGAAAAGACGATAACATCGCACTAGGGCTTTTGCTTGTATGCACACATGCGATGACAGCAAAACGATGAGAGCAAAGCGATGACAGCGAAACTTTGATAAGACACTCATGAAATAACAAGGTATCGACCATCGGTGCAACAATATGATAGCGGGGCCATGCTATGGCTTAGGGATGATGTAGGATCGATATATATGGATATAGCAATCAGAGGGGGGTGAATGATTGTGCGGAAGCTAAATCCAAATTTTCGATCTACTAAAACTTCACCTCAATACGGATTCAAAAACACTGCTTCGTAATCAACAAAAACAGATTAGATGTGTTTGGTAAATCTCAAATTCCTAAAGATCCAAATGTTGGATCGATCTGAAATTTGAATACAAGAAACTATATTCCAATACGAATCTAACAGAAAAAGAATTAGCTCGATCGGACTTACGGATCAAAAGTTATGAACCTCGCAAGCTTGTTGTGACAGAATATGACGAGAGTAGATTAAACCCTAATTTCATGATTGAACAAAATCTTCGAAAGATTAACCAATAGAACTTTGAGGAACTCTAAATAAAAGCCCTAAAAAGGGTTTGGATGGATCAAATTAAGAAGAAACTCAAAGAATCAAAGTAGACAAAGATCCAATCTAGAACCAGAACAGGCATGCAACCAAAAACCAAAACAGAGAATACTTTAGAAACGCGATTACTGTAGCTTCGAGATCACTGTAGCACGCAGAGGATCTTTGAGAAAATTGATCTTTATTTCTTTTGTCTAAAATACTCCCATCAAAAGAGTACAAACCCTAAAAACACAGCACATCTGCAATGCCCATCTCTCTGGCGCAATGCTCTGCACTTCTGCTCTACATTAAACACAGGACACCTCCCCCTATTTATAATGAGCAACCCTAAATAGTTCGTATACAACTCTACTTGGTATACAACTCAACTTGGCCAAACATGGCCGAAACCAACTCTTGCATGCGTGTACAGCCACCCTGCCATACTCACGTGACTAACTACTCTGCACGCGTATGGTCCACCGCCGCACCACATGACTGACAACTCTTCATGTGCACCGTTCCCTAGCCCGAACGTCCCGCATGACATCCTTGACCACTAAGACCTCGATTCTGAAGGGAATATGCCCGAGAGGCAATAATAAATTGTTTATTATCTTATTCCATGTTTATAATAGATGTTTATTTCTCATGCTAAAATTGTATTAACCGGAAACGTTGATACATGTGTGTTTAATAAACAAAAAGGTTCCTAGTAAAGCTTCTCTTTTAAACTAGCTCGTTGATTAACTGATGATCAAGGTTTCCTGATCATGAACATTGGATGTTGTTAATAACGGGGTCACATTATTAGAAGAATGATGTGATAAACACACACCCAAGTTGGTATAGCAAATTCGATCAAGTCATTAAAGTTTGTTGTCAGATCTTGAACATATACAAAATAGCTCTTTTCCTTAGACCATGAGATGATGTCAATCACTAACTCCGGAAGAGTACTTTGATGACATCAAACGTCACTCCGTAACACGGTGACTATAAAGATGGATTTGGGTACTATGAAAGTATTAGTTGAGGCTCATGCATCAAGAGTGGGATTTGTCCATCCAGATGACGGAGAGATATACTCTGGGCCCTCTTGGTGATATCACATTGACATAGCTTGCAAGCACGTGACTAGGTCACAAGAATGTCATATCACGGAGTAAAGAGTACTTGTCGGTAACGGGATCGAACTAGGTATAGTTGATACCAATGATCGGATCCCGGATAAGTAATATATCGCGAGACAAAAGGAATTGGTTATGTTGTTTTTGGTTCACACGATCACTAGTTCATCGTTGAGTAAGTGGGAGTCATTATGGATCTCCAGATCCCGCTGATGATTATTGATCAGAGAGGTGTCTTGATCATGTCCATTTTATTCACGAACCGTAGGGTGACACACTTAAGGTTCATCGACGCTTTTGAGTGGATACAGAACACCTGAGAAAAGTTTGGACAGCACCGAATAGTTTCGGGATATCGAATAGTTCAAGGGGGTATGTGTTAATTTTTGTTAATTAAAAGAATTAACAAATATTAAAATAACAGAAATAAAATTGTTTATTTATTTAATGGAGAGTCCATTCACATGAAGAGAATGGAGAGTCCATTCACATGGAGAGAGTGGAGAGGCCACTCACTCCTATAAAAGGGAGGTGGAGCTCCTCTCTCATGTACTAATCTCCATAACCCTTTGGTTGGTCCTTTCTCCCTCCTCTGTTGTTCCACCTTTCAAGCAAGAGCTTAAACGGTACCGCTGAAATAGTTTCTCCAACACCACCACTAAGTCGTAGTATTGTTGGAGTTTCCCGTGGATCCTCTACTTTCATTTGCCGCCTACGGATCGAGGATTGGAGGTCGCCGTTGTTCCGTGCGTGTGACCAAGTATGGAGGCGCTGCCGCTTGTGGCGCTCATCTTCGCGACTTTGAAGCTCGGGCGTGTACCTCTACTTCAACCACGTTTGTTTTGCGGAACATTATTCCCGCTTTCGGCCTACGAGGTGAGTCCTTCAAACCGCTTGCATGCATCTCCTAGATATGATCTTGGTGTTTGGTTGCATTCGTAGGAAAAATTTTGTTTTCTATGCTTAGAACCCATCAGTGGTATCAGAGCCGTGTCTATGCGTAGATGTTATGTACGGTTAAAACACATATGGATGTGGGCGATGATGATCATGTTATTGCATACTTTCGTGTTTTTTGGATCATGGTGGCATAGTGGGATTTGAAGCGGTCCGGACTAACCTTACATGTCCTCGCACATGAGACTTGTTCCACGCTCGACATGCAACTTGCTTTGCATAAGTGGCTTTATGTGTCAGTTTCTCCTACTATAGTCATGATCTAATTTACAACGATTTGCTAATAATGTTTTTATCACCGTTGTGGTTCTTGTTCGTAGGTAAGAACGGTTCTTTCCTAGAAAGCCCAAAACCGCATAAAATATATAAAAAAAAATAGAGGTGTCTAACTTGTTTTTGCAGGGCATGTGATGTGATATGGTCATTGATACAAAGATTGTTGTATGAAATAAGATTTATTGTAAATTTAAACAACCGGCAGGAGCCATTTGGTTGTCTTTTCTTTTATGGCCTGCGTGCTAAGTATATGTCCATGTGATATATTGTAATGGAGGAAGACAATCAAGATGGAAGCACAATGGACCTTGGTGCCACGCCGGTGGAATGATGGAGATCATACCATGACGCACAAGATGGAGATCAAGTGCCACTACGTCAGGATGGGCCTACAGTAACACGCATATGTGCTACTGTAGCTCAAAAAAAGTGTTACTGAGTCCTATTGCAACATATTTGTTTTGTGTTACTATAGCCTATGTTGCTATAGAAGGGTCTATTGTAACATGTAACAAGTGTTCTTGTATATAAAAAAAGATGTTGCAACCATGCTACAGCAACATGCATCAAATGTGTTGCTATAGATCATGCAGAACACCTTTTTTTAGCAAAAGTAACATAGTAGCTCGTGTTGCCATAGATCCTAGTAACACCTTATTTTTGCTAAAGCCACATAGTAGCATGTGTTTCCATAGACCCTAGTAACACATTTTTAGATACAATAATTGAACTTAGTAACACCCTTTTTGAATGACAAGAACACACTGTTGAGCTCTTAAAATAAATTTAAATATCTTTATTATTTTCTTATTTTTTGTGATGTACAAATTAAAATTGATTCATAGAATATCCTTTGATAAGCATATATAACACACTATACATCAATAAAAAAACACAAATGACCATAAATGCAACAATCATAACATATTGCATTGCATCAAACAAATAAAATATCAAGTACTTCACACCATTCGATAGAATACATAACGATTTGATTTCCAGAGTAGACAAGTCTTTAGTCTATGAATCTGAAATACATTGTTCTAAATAAAAAGAATATAAAATATATCTAGTATTGCCTAATCTTCATGAAATTCTTTGCTTCTAGATCCCTTCATGTGGTAAGCAACGAAATGTTTGAATTTCAACCATTGATTTTTCAACCTGCACAAAATAAAGTATAAACCTTTATGATTGAAATTACAAAATATAATATATGCACTTCATTACAATTGAAGCAAGAAACAAATAACATACACAAAAGGAAGGCCAAGCAATCGGTTTTCCTTCCACATGAGCATCGCCAATTGTCTTGCAACGCTTGATTGGCCTTACTAACTCCTCCTTTTCCACAACAGGATAATTGATAACCACTTTCATAAATTGGTTACCTATCTCAACATCATCAACTATTGCATGTGGATCATTACTAAAAACGTAGCATATGCTACACATTCTTTATTTGGATATGTCGCAGCCTTGAGAATTACTATGGTACCAAATTTACATTAGCATTAATATAGCAAAATGAGATAATGAAAAACATGAATTAGTTGTATCAATTAGAATTCAATAATTTTTGTGATGTCTTTGTACCTTCATTGGAGATGGTCAGCATCCGCTTTGAAGACTTGTTTTGTGGAGTCTTCTTTTGAGTGCCTTGTTGTTGTGTTCTGTTTATAGTCTCTTGTAAATTTTGCCGCTTCTTATTCATCTATAGAGAGATAAGATACAATTTGTAACACACTAGCAATTTTGTGTTTAAAATTCACATTGCGTTTTCTCTACAAACAAATATATGGGATAGATAATCTTACTGCAAGCTAACATCATTTTTCTACCTTCAATAGAAATTGTTCTTTGCATATCAAACTAAAAATGAGAAAAGATTGGTAAGACAATACACTAGAACAATGTCATAGTCAAATGGATTTAAAACTAGCTAACTAGTAGCTTTCTCAACACATAAGAATTACCTCTTCTTGTCGCAAATCAGAGCAATGCATGGTGGCGATGATGATCCTTCTTGGCATGGTAACTACTCCATCGCACAACCATGTAAATTAACTATTTGTAATGTCTGTACAAAATGAGTAATAACAATGTCCTTACCTTTTACTAGAAAATAATAGATGATTATCCTCATGTATGATCTGTTGGCCCATGTATCTTTCTTTATTCTATAGTCAAATAGACAAACAATAATTATTATGTACAGTATGAATGTAGAAAGGGAAAAATATAATAATTTGGCAATTACCATTAATGTATCTCTTTGCCCACTCATTGAGTCTTCTAGATCTGGTACATCGCACTGAACTCTCTGCATATTTAGATAATGCTCAAGTGAAATTGAAGAGAGCCAATATTGGATTAGAATTTTGACAAATACCTTTCTTTTAGAATGCACCGCTTCTTGTTGAACATTGTTTAGCAATTCTTGAATAAGTAAACCTTGTTTCTTCACTTGTTCCCTCAACTCTTCTACTTCTTCCACAACATGCATCCCTTCCTCGGATGATGAGCTATCTATTGTAGTAATATTTATGTTCTTAAGCTGATGTGGTGTATGGCCATAGACTTTTTTAGGCACAGGAAGCAATCCCATGCCATGAACTTGCCAGTGTTTTTCTTTGCCCATTACTTGATGTAATGCATCACCTTTCCATGCAACCCTTCCTTGGTCATTTTGTGCTAACATTGGTTGTTCATCAATGAGGTTTTCCAATGCAACCTATAAATGAATAATGCATGGGTACTCTATATGTTAGAGGAAATAAGAACTTGATATCTAGGAAAGAATTATGTATATAGCATACCACTTGCTCATGTTTATCTTTGGCCATCTTTCTTTTGTGAGTTGCTAGGTAAACATTTGCTCTATGCTGGTGCTTCTTTTAGGATCATCTTGTCTCTAAAAATAACAAGGGGTACAATAACATAAAGGTAAACATGAATAAGAATATTTAGTAGAAGTACAAAACAAAATGACTCACCAAGTCCTCAGCCCAACGGGCATAACTCTTTGTCCTTGCTGAATGGGGATTCCTCAACATAGCACGACTTTGTTTGTTCTTCTCACTAAGGGCCTATTATTAAAGCAATGTACTACTAATTAAATAACACCATTGATGTATTATTTAACATTGGCATGACTATACAAATTTAAATGAAGCAATAGTATAAATATGTTTGCACTTTTATTACCTTTCCTTTTGACTTCCAATAATTGACAAGTGCAACCCATTGATCTTCATCAACATCATCTGGGCATAACCTATACAAAAAGGATCTTTTCTTCTTCGGATTAAAAGTTTTTCTTCAATGTTGCCTTGTATCGCCTCCAATCTCTTCCAATTGTCTTCAATATCCATTTGTCACATGTCCGAGGGTACAGTGAACTTTGTCTAAAATAAGAAATAAAGGAAGGTAAAAATTTATGTTGCCATTGTACATAAAGTAGAAGCAAGCATAATCAGAACAGAGTATTTATAATCTTATCACATTCTACAAACCTCTACACATTGAAGTATTGTTAAGTCTCCACCAACCTCTTTGAGTTTTCTCCAGTCCTCTATGTCTAATGGACAATAACCTCCATTTCTTGCTAGTGTCCCTAGAAATTGACTCAACACTCCACCTTCTATCCCAATGGGTTGACCAAGTTTGTTGCATTTTACCACTATGCGTTTCCCAGCTGGAAGGTTCCAAACATGTGGTAAAGCCGTCCCCCCACGCTTTCTTCACTTCATCATCACCACCTGTAAAATTAGTGAGAGAATTACTCATTAACTCTAAGATCACCATATATTCATTCAATTCTTATAGCTAGTCATAGTTTTATCTAATTATAGTTGTACCTGTCATATTCAGAAGGTCATCATCTTGCTGCTCAACTTGGATCCCATCATCTTCCAATGCTTGTGATTCAAACACATGCTCGATTGGTGGTACAGAATGCTCAAAACTACTGCGCTCTTCATCAAGATATTGAGCACCACATTGGACTACATTCAACCGCTTCTTTCTACCCATTTTCCTGCAGACTAAAAGAAATTTTTGCAAAGAATATAAATACAAATTCAGTGGTAAACAAAAGCCCCACACACATTTACTTTGGAGATCCTTAATCAGACGCAATTTCAAATTTACAAGACGCACAAGTAAATTGGTGGAATCTTTTGTCCATATGAGATTAATCCATGTGAACCCATGTGTCACAAGGGTTTAGACCAGGAGAACCCATGTGTCTCACTAATCACGTCAACAGACAAGTCTCGAAATTGCTAAGAGCGCCATCAAAGAATGAGGGACTATATGCACCATTAATGTGTGTTTTAACAACATAAGCATATGTTTTAACACACTACATGGCTGGACGTTGGATAGTTATTAGCTGTAGGCAATTAAATAATATTAAGTGTGTTTGAGCTCGGTTAGACTAATGTCGGTTTTGTAACTCTATAAAAGGATGTACGAAGTCTACTTATGTATTAGATTATGAGACCAATGTAGAAACTAATAAGCTTCCATGTAAACCTTGAGAATAAATATAGTATTGTGTTCCCTTGCTTAAAGTACTTATGTGTGAGAAAATATTCCGACATTAGTTAAAGATCTCGCAACTTGTGGCGATCGTTTCGATTCAGACTTGAACATGTGTCGTTAATATACGAAAGGGAAAGAACAATAGTAGCATTTGAAATTCCAAAGATTTTGGAACAATGTAAGCTGGAATTGTAATGAAAAGCATGTGATTACTTGGATAATAGATCAGGTTCTTGTTCAAATTGTATCAACATGTGAGCCATAATGCCTAGCATTAGACATACAGAATCTAATCTGATCAAAAGATAAACATAAGACTGAAGCCTATCCAACATTAGATGGTGAACACACATAGAGCTCAGTCACCTGGTAATCCGTCGGGGGAAGCGAGTTGGTAATCTGCTGGGGCGTGGGCAGTGCAGCTGGGCAACGTGACAAGGACTCCTGCCAGGGTGCAACGCCGCTGCCGTCGCTAAAACTGGCTCTAGCTCTGGAGCAATAGAGTCGATTAGGGATCACATGGAGAGATCAAATACCAACTAATTGGAAATTTACCGCGTGAATTAGGGGAGGCCGACCCTTCGTGAGGGAGGATGCCGCCGGTGTTGCGGGGGTCGCTGAGTTGCGAGAGGTCGCCGGTTGCAGGAGGTCGCCGGAGTTACGAGGTCGCTTGCGGTGGCCGGCCAAAGTTCGCGGCCGAGTGCCCTAATCGCCGAATCGAGGGAACGGATCGGGATGAAGTCAGAAATAGGAGGTTGGCTTGGGAGGGCCAAAGTATTTTGGTGGGAGATTTGTGCGGGAAATAAGAGTTAATTTTTTTTCGTGGAATGCTAGGTTGCACAATTGGACGTAGTAGTTTATTAATGATTGTTTTTCTATCTTTTTTAGCGTAGTGACCAAGATTTCTAATTTTATTTTTGGATCACATCTAGGACGCCCGAAAATTTCAATCGAAATGTAAAAAACAAAATTCAAATGTAGCATTTTTAGGAACCCTACACCGAAATTTCCTTTTGCGTATTCTTAAAAAAATACTTCAACTTTTTCAACGAAATTGCGGAACCAAAGGTCCTTTTTGAAAAAAATATGAAACCTCAATGTAATTTCGATTTTCTCTAAGGGTGTAGTTTTTTGAGGTCCGAAGCCCTACGACAATGTTGTTTCGCTCTTTCTAGACTTGCCAAAGATGACAGTGAAGGGTTGTTTCCATATTGTGGCAAAGACATTTGGCAAAAATATCTTGGTGCGATCACCCCCTTCGTTGCAAGTGTTTTGCCGTTCATATATAGCCGGTTTTGTTGTGCAAACTAAAGGAAAAATTTGCAGCACAAAGGCGCCCATGTCGACGGACATCGGCTAGATCTTGATCCTAAACCCAAGCAAAAGGCACCCATACCGTTCATACTGGAAAAATTTGCAAGCTAAAGGAAAAACATGTTAAATTTTTTGAAATTTTTGTGGATGATCTTGATCCTAAACCCAAGCAAATACAATGCACAAAAATCAAAATCCGCAAAAATATCAAATCTCGCCGAGATTGCCGAGATCTCGCCTAAATTGCCAAGATCTCACGAGAAATCCGAGATTTGAATTTTCCGGATTTTGAATTTCGGAGGGTCCAAATCCGAGATTTCGCCGAATTTTGGACCCTTGCATGTAATCGAGCATCCGGTCGGCTTTGATATGTTGACTATTTGTGTTGGTTCTTTACGAAACCGACACCGATAATCCTCGATTATTATTGTTGCTACATAGATGCATCTGCGGTTTGAAAGCAGACGCTAATGTCGATTCCGAGCGACATATATGAGCTTCTCAGCAGTAGTGTTAGTACATTTTTATTTGGATGTGTACTAAAATCTAATGCCATCACGCACTTTGTTCCTACTATCAGCCCCGCACGACCCACCGTCACACGCTTTCCACCCACTTGCCGACGTAAAAAAAGATGAATTCCAATTTATTGGTGGTCTTTTACATAATTTTTAAAATTTTTGTGCATTTTCCCAAAAAGATCACCCATCGGACAACTTCATACTCCCTCCAGTTTGGTAATATCTGTCGTTTTGGACATCGACACGATCTTCAAAACACAACTTTGACCTCTAATTTTTATTATAATATATTTATAAAACCCAATAAAATTATAATATTATGAAAGTACTTCTCAAGACAAATCTACACATATAATTTTCATGTATCCAATTTAAATATTTAAAAATATATCGATAGTCAAAGTTTCCGAAGTTTGACCATCACTATGTCCAAAACGACAGCTATTACCAAACTGGAGGGAGTAGTACAGCTATTACCGTAACAATAGCATAATAAATTCAATGTTCTAAATGATACGTTATATCATATAAGAGAGGATCTCACACATTATGATTAGAACCCTCATTCGCCTTCGCTCATCGCCTTCGCTCATCGCCTGACTCCTTAACTAGCCTTGGTCATATACTTGCTTAACTACTCCATGTTATCGAGTGATGTAATTAAGTCTGCTTGTTAATGTATTAATGTAGTTGCATTTTTGTGCATATAAATATAGTTGATTGATCTTAATATGTGCAACATATATGTTTTTTGTTTTAACGCGTGCTTAGAATTAATATTCGGCCAAGAAGACTAACCGTATTCGAAACATTCTCAGATTCGTGCTTGTATTCATGACCGAGATAGTCCGTATTTGTATTCGAATCCAAAGATCGTCAGTATCCGACTCCGATTCTAACGAAAAATTTGAAATATGATACAAGACAAGTGAAATCTGTCTATTTCCGCTCCGTTTGCACATACTCATACATCTACAACTCTACCATCCCATTAAGAGATGGTTCGGTGCATTAGATTTTAGTACACATACAAATAAAAATGTATTAAAATTTAGGTGCGTTAGATTTCAGGACACATGTAAATAAAAGAGTACTAAAATTAATCACCATGCAAATAAAAAGTACTAAAATTAATCACCGTTTACAAGGCACTGCTCTCTCACGAAAATTTTTGCATTGGAATGTAGAATCCAGCAGTTGTACAAAGTCTTTGCTCTCTCACGAAAATTTTTCCGCTAAAGTAAAACTTGCCGCTAAATTTTTCTAGCCTCCGATCTCCATCTATCTGCACATTGCATGCAAATTTAGATGCTTCACTCTCCTTCCTCCCCAACTGCCCACCACCCCGCAACCCGTGCCACGATCGTGACCTGGCATCATCCTCACCACGCACCGCGCTTCCTCCATGCTCAGATCTTGCATATTCACAAGGTTTGATGATCCTTATCCATGTTGATTGTGCTACGTATTGACTATTGATCCCTCCTCCTCTTTTTTCCCAGGCCTAATTGATGTGCCCCATCCGCTCAGTAGTATATTGGCCCCTACACAAGATTTTTCTGTTTGATCCTTTCACGGGCACAAAGTCTCTTCTGACGGCACAGTATTGGACCTCAATTTCCAGATTGGTTTTCTAATATAGATAATCACTTTTTATTTTCTAGTGCAAGGCGTAGTTTGGGATGATATAGTTTCCAAAACTACATAAGGGCATCTTTATACCCCTGTTCAAAAAACAACAACAAAGGAACAGTAGATGATCGAGATTAAACGCAGAAAATGCTAGGATATAGGTCATCTTCTTAGGCAATGAAAATCATCATATAATGTCTACCCTAGCTACCTAAAAATGATTATCAATCATGGCTGCCAATGAAACAACAGTAACTTAAATTGGAGGGAAAATATGCATGCAAGATGTTTATAAGAGTAGGTGAGTTTAATGCCAAGTTTAATTGCCCAGTTTGCACTACCATTGTCAAAAGAAATAGCCAAGGTGCTACGATGATTATTTCCATCTTTCCACCACAAATTTTTATACCTGCAGTTCAAACCCTCCATAGCATACACTCACAAAACCAATAGTCAAACTCAATATGGTCCTCTTGCAGTATTTTGTCCCCGTCATAACATATTACATGCTTTAGTTCAATTACCATGCCAAGTCATTACAAACTAGAAACTGCAGATGTAACCTCAATTTGAAATTGGTAGAGAAAAACAGAAAAGAGTCCACAATTCAGATTTCTAGCTCTACTTTCTCCAACTGGATGAACAACCCGAATACTTCATATTTTCAAAAGAAGTAGCTAATTCAGTTATTATGCAGAGTTCTAAGGACTCACCTTCGACTCCCACAAGTCAAATCTCACCACCCAACAGTATGAACCATCGTGAAATAATAAGTATGTCCACCCATGCTCGGTATTTTTCCCTTGTTTGCCACCATAACATGAACCCAATGCATCAATGGATGCATGGAGCGAATGTTCAAGCCAGCAGGATGAATAATAACACCATTTGCATGATAACACACACAAAAAAAAAAAAGGAATTAGTTTGAAAGCTCAATAACACAATTAAGGCGATACTATGTGCATTACTATGAACGCTGATATTTAGAAACTTCAAGAGAAGATGAGTGAGAAAGATAATGAAATAATTACTAAACCTTTTCAAGTATCCGAAATGAATTGGTGATCGCTTTGTGCTTCACCTTGTGGAGAATAGGGTGGCAATGTTACAATATGAAAATGACACAATTGTATCAATGAAGGAGAATGTTGAAATAGCTTTAAACATGAAAGCTGTTGCTTTATATGTATTAAGCAATGTCGTGGCGCTTTATACTAGTATTTCTTTTGAAAATGTTGAAACCAATTAAAGTGGGTAACCACAAGTGAGCTATGTGTCATCAATCCAATTTAGAGTATTTGTTCCTTAATCGACATTTATCCATAATGTTTTTGTCTCTTATCGGTTGTTTGAATCACACACTTACAATTTTCATTACTATTTAAACTGCTTGGCATTTGAATAAGAGCAATATCTTTATTTATTATTCTAAGACAGATAATCAATGGATTTGAAAGCTATTAAAAAGATATTGCTTTCTCCTGAACGAAGGGATGATCACGAGGATGGGATAAAGGGTTTTCTTGAATTCGCATTCAAGGAAAAAGTCCTAAAGCCAAGATCGATGCCCATGTCGCAAATGTGTCAATAAGTGGTTATTGCCACGGGATGAAGTATATGATCATTTAGTGTGTGATGGAATGCTACTTGGATATACTATTTGGGGTCATTATGGTGAAATCTGCAGCGTATATCTCCGCAAACAAAGATTCACAAATACAATCTCGGAACATAAACACTAATATGCGCAAGCTAGTACAGGATGCTATTGGCAACCTAGACAATGGACCTCCAATGGATGAACCCAATGTGCAAAATCCTTCTAAAATTGGACCAGATTTTGAGACCCAAGCTTTCTATGATTTAGTTAGGGATGCTAATGAACCTTTATGGGCAGGGTGTGAGCTATCAAAGCTTTCATTTCTTGTACTTTTGTTTCACATCAAATCCATTAACAAGTGGAGCAATAAATCTTTAAATGATTTGCTAGCAATTCTGCAACAAGCAATTCCAAATGGTAAGAACATACCAAGTACATTTGCAGAGGCTAGGAAGATAATTGGAAAGCTTGGGCTTAATTATGAGAAAATTCATGTTTGTCCAAATAATTGCCGACTTTATCGGAAAGACAAGGCGCATGATGACTTCTGCTCAAAATGTGGAACTTCAAGGTGGAAAAACAAAGCCGATAAAACTACTTTAACCAAGAAGGAAAGAAAGAAGGCAACACCAATGAAGGTGTTACGGTATTTTCCAATTAAACCAAGGCTTAAGCGGTTCTTTATGAACAAAGAATTAGCTACAACATTAAGATGGCATGATGAGGGGCGTACAAAGGATGGGGCATTACGTCATCCGGTGATTGAGAGGCTTGGAAGGCCATTGATTCAAGGTATCCGGACTTTGCATCCGATTCGCGGAACATTAGATTCGGACTTGCCAGTGATGGGTTCAATCCATTTGGGATGATGAGTTCGACTTATAGTTGCTGGCCTGTCGTTTTAGTTCCCTACAATCTTCCTCCGTGGCTATGCATGAAAGCTTCTTCTCTCATGCTAACACTAATAATTCTGGTCCATCTTACCTCGGGAAAGTATTTCCATGTATTTATGGAGCCTATTTATGAAGAACTAATTGAGTTATTTGAGGTTGGAACACCTACATATGATGCATCTCGAGATGAGATGTTTCAACTTCGTGCTGTTGTATTGTCTACTGTGAGTGACTACCCTGGGATTGGGATCTTTGCGGGATTTAGCGTTAATGGTGAGTATGCTTGTGTGAAATGTCACGAAGAAACATGCTCGAAACGGTTGACACATGGGCACAAGTATTGTTTCATGGGACATCGTCGATTTCTACCTCCAAATCATGAGTTTCGATATGATGATAATTCTTTCGATGGAACTGAAGAACATAGATCAGAGCCTATTGCTTATTCTGAAATTTCGATTCTACGAAAGATAAAAGCAATTAATAATTTTGAAAAGTCAAAAACCTGGAAGTGTGTTAGTGGCCTCTTTTCTTTGCCTTACTGGGACTTCAATTTACTCCGTCACAATCTTGATGTTATGCATATTGAGAAGAATGTTTGTGATAATATATATGGGACACTTTTAGGGTTAGAGGGCAAGTCAAAGGACAATTTACAAGCACGACAAGACCTGCAAGAAATGAATATCAGACCAGAGTTGCATCCGCAGAAAAGAGCAAATAATAAGTATTACTTGCCTCCTGCTTCCTATACAATGTCTAAAAGAGAGAAGCAACAATTACGTAAAGTTCTTCATGATATCAAGGTTCCGGATGGCTATTCTCGAAACTTTTCGAGATGTGTAAATGTTGATCAAGGAAGAATTTCAGGCCTTAAAAGTCATGATCGCCATATTCTAATGCAAAGAACTTTTGCCTATTGCCTTGCGAGGTGTACTTCCAGATAATGTTACATCTGCCTTATTTGATCTGTGTGGATATTTTAGAGAACTGAGTGCAAAAATCCTCTACGTAGATGAGCTTGAGAAGTTGGAGCGAATTAGAATCACATTATGTCATATGGAGATGATATTTCCGCTGGATTTTTTCTTGTTATGGTGCATTTGGTTATTCATTTAGCAACAGAGGCAAAAATAGGCGGTCCTGTGTCTTACCTGGTCTATGTACTTTGTGGAAAGGTATGTTTATCTTAAAAGATAGAGCTGCATTTTCCCATCTATTGCACTTCTAGACTGTTAAACAATTTTTCCTTTTGATTTATTTAGGTACTGTGTGTGTTGAAGTCATATGTGCGTAATAAGGCTCATCCTGAGGATCTATCGCTGAAGCATACTTGGCGGATGAGTGCATGACATTTTGTTCAAGATATCTTGAAGGTTTTGAGACCAAGCATAACCAAATTTCTTCAAGGAACGATGATGATAACGATGAGTCGGTTGAATATTCTGTTGTTGAACAAGTACTACCTCTATTTCCTCATATTGGAAAACCACTTGGAAAGCCCAGTAATTATGTTATAAGGGGTTTGGCTAAAGTACAAGCACAGATATGTGTTGTTTAATTGTTCGGATGTTAATGCGTACCTAAGGTAATATCTCGAGCTCATAGACAATTTTAGTTATCCTTTTATTGACATGACAATTTATTATAAATTACTTTGTAGAGTGCATGCTGATGAGATCACTAGAACATATCCCCGACGCCATGTCAACCCAAAAATCATTGAGCGTAAGCAAAATGAGAAGTTCCATGAATGGTTTAGAGCTCATGTAAGTTCTATATTTTGCATCCTTCACATGTACTACTCAATCCACCAACTAAATTAATTCCAACTGTATAGGATAATGCATTTGGAGAGGGAAAATGGCATCCAAAGTGTTAAAGAAGATATTAGATGGCTAGCTCGTGGCCCAGTTGAAGCAGCAAAAAGATATCGTGCTTTCAACACCCGAGGCTTTCGTTTTAGGCCTAAACGTTTGGACAGAGTGACACAAAACAGTGGAGTAGTGCTAACAAGAAAACATCTAGTTATGCTCGAGCAAGTGATGCAAGTCCGGTTTCAGGAGATGTGACTTACTATGGGAGAGTAATCGATATTATTGAGCTGAACTACTCTGGAAAATTTTCCGTTTGTCTTTTTAAATGTGAATGGATTGATGTTATTTCTGGAAAAGGAATTAAAATAGACAAATATGGCTACACGCTTGTCAACTTCTCTCATTTGATACACTCAGGATCAAATATTGAGCATGAGCCATTTATTTTTCCTAACCAGGCTGACCAAGTGTTTTATGTGGAAGATCCAACTAACCCAGGGTGGTCTGTTGTAATGAAGATGAAACCAAGGGATATATATGACACGGCAATGAGGAAGGGACAGATGACATAGAAAATGAGCCATTCCATGTTTCACACCTTAGGAGATGTTCACCAATGCAAAGAATAATAAACACTGGGTCGAGCAGATGTTGAGGGAACAACGGTGGATGCTAATAATAATGCTTTGAACAATGAAGCTTAGTGGAGACCTGGTGGGAAATACTTTCATCACTAATTTGGCTACTTCAAGGTATGTGCATATTTCACTGCAAAAATATAAGAAAAATTCATTTATGCCATCTCAAACCTTATTCTTGAATTATTTTTGGTTAATAACATTGCCCCTGTAGTGTTCAATTTGATCTTATACCTTCTCCTGGATGATTTTATCAACTATATAAAACATTCTTATTCTTTACCTATAACTGTCTTTTTCGTATGGAATATAATTAACTGTAAGGAGGATAAAAGCCAATCGAGATACTTCAAAGACAAGGAGATAAAAAATCTGGTTGTACAATTTGTTAGACAGATGAT
This sequence comes from Rhipidocladum racemiflorum, assembly GCA_036346355.1. NCBI lineage: Eukaryota > Viridiplantae > Streptophyta > Magnoliopsida > Poales > Poaceae > Rhipidocladum > Rhipidocladum racemiflorum. The sequence goes on along the minus strand of CM070577.1, from coordinate 41,001,223 downwards.
CACTTCTACCCTTGTAAAATGGAGAAGCACAATCTTATTTTTTTGGAAACAAAGCGATCTGCTTCTAATCAATTAAGGAGTAGAAAGTTGTTTCACAAAGGTAGATGCCAAAAGAAATATGTCCTTTACAAAGACCCAACTAAAATTAGAGTGATACTACAAAAAAAAAAAACAACATCGATGAGACAATCAAGCACAATCTGCCTAGTTTCATGATACTATAATGAAGAATATTCAAGTGGGTAATAAAAAGAAACTCAATGAGGAATAAAATCAGAGCAACAGAATCGACACTTTGCAAAGAAAAAGAACGACCATATATAAAGTCATATGATAATTGATTCACACTTATGCAAAGAAAAATAACGACCATATATAAAGCCATATGATAATTGATTCACACTTATTGTTGACAAACGACTTAAACATGTATAAACAAGAGAAACAACTATAAAGAGCACATTTTAGTTGTATGAAGTTTGTATTTATCAATAGGCTAAATAAGCGAGGTGCACCAATATCATATGTCGCTTTAGCTTAAGGAAACGAAATAAGGATATATTTGGGTGTTGGGCCATGTTTATAGACTTCAAAATACAAATATTCAATTGGCTTTGGTCTTGCATCATGTATAAGGATTGCACGATAAGCTAATGGCATCTAGTGACATGAAAAGCAATATGAATCAAGATTAAGCAAAAGATGTACCTGGCAGTAACCAACCGATGGATTATGTCTAGCACAAGTCGCCGTCAAAGAAGCGCCTTAAAGCATTTCTTCCATCCTCGTCTAGAGCAGGATGACCAGAAATGTTCTAGGCAAATCTGAAAAGGCCCCAAAAATAACATATGAACTCTTAACAGTGGACTTCCGATATGCAAAATATATCAATACATGAAGAGATCGAAATATAGTAAAAACAATTAGAATCATCTATCTACCTTCTCTATTTGCCCTTTCCACTTTTCAGATAAAATGTTTGAGCAGCTTTAGGTTTTCCATCACCAACAATGAGAATTGGAATAATTCTTTGTCTTCCCTTTCAACTTCCATCGCCAGAGACTCTCGTAGTACCCTTTCACTCGACAAGCTCCAATACCAACAAAAGCTTGCCATAGCTGCCACCAAAAGAAAATGGGTACATTGCTTTGATAAAACAAAAATCTAAAAACAATTAAAAATTCCAAGGTGTACCTCTCCTCCGAGAGCCATTGGCAGCCCATCACGGACTAAACACTCCAATTCTTCCTTCCAAGGATAATTGTGGGACTTCCTAGGCTGCGGTGGCATGACGCCGGGTGGAGGACTGGAACCTGGAGGAGCTCGACGCAGAGGGAGAAGCTAGAGGGGATCTAGGAGATTGGAGCGGAGGGGAGGAGGCGGAGGCGAAGTGGAGTGAGGCGTTCGACGGCGTCGCGAGCAAGGGGAGGGGAGGCGGCGGTGGGAGCAACCGAGCAAGGGCGAGGGCGAGGGCCAAGGGCCGACGGGCGACGGAGTTTTCACGGTGATGGCGAGAGCAAGATCTAGACCGGACTGGCCGATGGGGATGGAAGGTGAGAGTACTGCGAGTGTGGCTGGGGATCGAGGAGGCAAAAGGGGAATTGCTAGTAATCTAACGTCAGTTTTTTTCGCAATATTTACTTTCTACCTGTGAAACATTTTTTTCTACATGGTGAAACATTTTTCTTCGACAAACATTAAAAAAATGTTTCATAACGTTAAAAAAAATATTTCATACGTTCAAAAAAAATATTGCATGGCGTCCGAAAAAAAAACGAGAATCGGACGTCCGGGGTGTAAGTTTCTCCCAGACAAAAGACACTGTATACACCGAGGCCAACTAGCCAAGACAGCAAGTGATCGATCCATCCGGATATATATCCAACGAATAGTTTAAAATATACGATAAATTCATATAAGTGTCATTCTATTCAAGACTACTATCGCTTATCGCTATGATGCATAGCTTAGTGTCAAACAAATTTGGTTATGAATAGAGATGTTGTTGGTTTATATATATATTTTAATTTATTAAAATTAAGTCATGTGTTACAATCTGCCTCTATATATGTAATTATTGTATTATTATTCACACCTTACAACCATGTGTTACAATGTTCCTCCGTAACATATATTATGTGTTGCTGTTGTAGCTCCCTGTAACACTTTTTACATCTCGCTAAGTAGGTGTTACAACATATCTTTGTAACACAAATTATATGTTACTGCAATATCTCTTTGTAACACATTACTTAATGTGTTACAAAAATGTGTTACAGAAGATATGTTTTGTAGTTGCTAGAAGGACCATATCATATCACATTATTCATGCATGTGATGTTAATCCTTTTTATGCATCTTATTTTGCTTGGATGTGATCACGCCGTTAGCACTATAAGATGATCCCTTCAACTTAATATCAAGATAATAATGTGTTCTTCCATAGTATGCACCATTAAGAAAGTTCGTCGTTTCGAAGCACCACGTGATGATCGGGTGTGATAGACTCTACGTTCGCATACAACGGGTGTAAGCCAGATTTACACAAGCAAATACTTTGGTTCTACTTGGCGAGCCTAGCATGTACAGACATGGCCTCGGAACACGAACCGAAAGGTAAAGCATGAGTCATATGTATGATATGATGAACATATTGATGTTCGCCTTTGAAACTATGCCGTCTCACGTGATGATCGGTTTCGGTATAGTGAATTTGGTTCGTGTAATCACTAAAGATGACTAGAGGAATGTTGTTTTTGAGTGGGAGTTCTCGTAGTAATTTTGAATTAAACTTGAACTTAATCTATTATGAACTTAGTCTAAGTAACTTTGCAAATATGTTGTAGATGGCACCACCTACTTTCAGTTTCAATCTGTTCATGGAGAAAGAGAAACTAGCCACCAACGGTAGCAACTTTACCAACTGGGCCCTTAACCTGAGGATTCTCCTCGGCGCTCAAAGGAGCTATGTGCTTGATGCGCCATTGGGTGCCCCGCCACGATGATGCCCCGAGGAGGAGAAAAATGTTTTCTTGACTCGCAAGGAGGACCACAGCTTTAGTTCATCAAGGCATTTTGTATGGCCTTGAGCCCGAGTCGCAAAACGCGTTTGAGCACAAACAATGCTTTTGATACAATGGGAGAGTTGAAAATGATTTTCGACACCCATGCCGCAGTAGAGAGTTATGAAGCTTCAGAAAAGTTCTTTAGCTGCATGATGGAGGAAAACAGCTCCGTTAGTGAGCACGTACTCAAAATGTATGGGTACGCCGATAAACTCATAGCTTTGGGAATAACGATCCCCATTGAGCTAGGAATTCATCGTGTTCTCCAGTCTCTGCCACCAAGCTACAAGAGCTTTGTGATGAACTACAACATGCAGGGCATGAAGAAGTCTCTCCTCGAGCTTCTATCAATGCTGAAAACTGTTGAAGTAGAGATCAAGAAGGAACATCAAGTGTTGATGGTCCATAAGACCACCAGTTTCAAGAAGAATGGCAAGAAAGGCAAGGCTAAGGGTAACTTCAAGAAGAAGGGCAAGTCTGTTGCCACATCTGAGAAGAAGACCAAGGCTGGCCCTAAGTCAGATACTGAATGTTTTTACTGCAAGGGCACTGGGCATCAGAAGAGCAATCGCCCAAAATATCTCGGGTGATAAGAAGGACAGAATGTGAACAAAGGTATATATGATATACATGTTATTGATGAGTACCTTACTAGTACTCGCAGATGGCGCTGGTATTTGATACCGGTTCGGTTGCTAACATATGTAACTCGAAACAGGAGCTAAGGAACAGGCGACAACTAGCAAGGGATGAGGTGATGATGCGCATCGGCAATGGATCAAAGGTTGATGTGATCGCCGTCGGGACGCTACCTATTCAATTACCATCAGGATTAGTTATGAACCTAAATAATTGTTATTTGGTGCCTGCGTTGAGCATGAACATCATATCTGGATCTTGTTTAATGCGAGACGGTTATTCATTCAAGTCTGAGAACAATGGTTGTTCAATTTATATGAATAATATCTTTTATGGTCATGCACCTGAGAAGAATGGTTTATTTATTTTGAATCTTGATAATAATAGTACACATGTTCATAATGTGAATGCCAAAAGAATTAAGTTGAATGATGATATTGCTGCATATATGTGGCATTGCCGCTTATGTCATATTGGTGTTAAACGCATGAAGAAGCTCCAGTCTGATGGACTACTAGAATCACTTGATTATGAATCATTTGAGACATGTGAACCATGCCTCATGGGCAAGATGACTAGAACCCGCTTTTCGGTACAATGGAGCGGGCAACCGACTTATTGGAAATCATACATACCGATGTGTGTGGTCCAATGAGTGTGTTAGCGCGTGGTGGATATCGTTACTTCGTTACTTTCACGGATGATTTGAGTAGATATGGATATATTTACTTAATGAAACACAAGTCTGAAACATTTGAAAAGTTCAAAGAATTTCAGAGTGAAGTAGAAAATCATCGTAATAGAAAGATCAAATTTCTACGATCCGATCGTGGAGGAGAGTATCTTAGTTCTGAGTTTGGCACACACATGAGACAATGTGGAATAGTTTCACAACTCACTCCTCTGGAACACCACAACAGAATGGTATATCCGAGCGTCATAATCGTACTTTATTGGATATGGTTCGATCTATGATGTCCCTTACAGATTTGCCACTATCATTTTGGGGTCATGCACTAGAAACAAATTGCATTCACTTTAAATAGGGCACCATCTAAATCCGTTGAAACGACACCGTATGAATTATGGTTTGGCAACAAACCTAAGCTGTCATTTCTAAAAGTTTGGGGATGCGATGTTTATGTGAAGAAACTTCAACCTGATAAACTCGAACCCAAAGCGGAAAAATGAGTCTTCATAGGATACCTTAAAGAAACAATTGGGTACACCTTCTATCACAGATCCAAGGGCAAGGTTTTTGTTGCCAAGAATGGATCCTTTTTGGAGAAAGAGTTTCTCTCGAAAGGTGTGAGTAGTAGGAAGGTAGAACTCAACGAGGTTTTTGAACCTTCTCTTCATAGAATGGCAAGTGCAGTAGCGCCGGAAGTTGTTTCGGAGTTGACTTCACCAGATGAAGAGGGAACTAATGATGAGGATCATGAAACTCCGAAAGAGAACACTACCACACCTCGCAGGTCAACAAGAGCGCGTAATGCTCCTGATTTTTATGTTTCTACTATGAATGTCATGGTAATTGAGAATGATGACTCTACGACGTATGATGAAGCGATGATGAGCCCAGATTCCGACAAATGGCTAGAAGCCATGAAATCCGAAATGGGATCCATGTATGAAAACCAAGTATGGACTTTGGTGGACCTACCCAATGACCGTAAGGCCGTTGACAACAAATGGATTTTTAAAAAGAAAATAGACGCTGATGGTAATGTGACCGTCTATAAAGCTCGACTTGTCGCAAAGGGTTTTCGACAAATTCAAGGAGTTGACTACGATGAGACTTTCGCACCCGTAGCGATGCTAAAGTCTGTTAGGATTATGTTAGCAATTGCTGCATTTTTCGATTATGAAATCTGGCAGATGGATGTAAAAACCGCGTTCCTTAATGGAAACATTGAGGAAGAGTTGTATATGATACAACCCAAAGGTTTTGTTGATCCTAAGGATGCTGATAAGGTATGCAAACTTCAGCGATCCATTTATGGATCAAGCAAGCATCACGAAGTTGGAATCTCCGTTTTGATGAGGTAATCAAAGGTTTTGGATTTGTCCAAACTTACGGAGAAGCTTGTATTTACAAGAAAGTGAGTGGGAGCTCTATAGCATTTCTGATATTATATGTGGATGACATATTGTTGATTGGAAATGATATAGAACTTTTGGAAAGCGTAAAAGATTACTTAAACAGTAAGTTTTCAATGAAGGACCTTGGTGAAGCGGCGTATATTTTAGGCATCAAAATCTATAGAGATAGATCGAGACGCTTGATTGGGTTATTGCAAAGTACATACCTTGACAAGATTCTAAAGAAGTTTAGAATGGACGAAAGTAAGAAAGGGTTCTTACCTATGTTGCAAGGCAAGACGTTGAGTAAGAATCAGAGTCCAGCTATAGCAGAAGATAGAGAAGTAATGAATAAGATTCCCTATGCTTCAGCCATAGGCTCTATCATGTATGCTATGTTGTGTACAAGACCGGATGTGGCACATGCTATTAGTTTGATTAGCGGTACCAATCGATCCAGGTTTGGAACAACTGGACAACTGGTCAAGAATATCTTTAAGTACTTAAGAAGAACTAAGGATATGTTTCTCATATATGGTGGTGAAGAAGAGCTCGTCGCAAAGGTTACGTCGACGCTAGTTTCGACACGATCCGGATGACTCTAAGTCACAAACCGGGTATATTTTTGAAATGAATGGAGGAAGCGTGAGTTGGAGGAGTTCCAAGCAATCTGTGGTGGCGGGATCTTCAACAGAGGCGAATATGTTGCCGCTTGATGCAGCAGAAGCGATTTGGATGAAGATGTTCATATCCGAACTGGGTGTGGTTCTGAGTGCGTTGGACCCAATGGTTATCTATTGTGACAGCAATGGTGCCATAGCCAATGCTAAAGAACCAAGGTTACACAAGAATTCCAAGCATATTAAGCGCTGGTTTCACTCCATCCGTGAACATGTCAAGGATGGCGATGTAAAGATTTGCAAAGTGCACACGGATCTGAATGTGGCAGAACGCGTTGACTAAAGCTCTCCCAAGGGCAAAACATGATCAACACCAGAACTCAATGGGTGTTAGATTCATCACAATGTAATCTAGATTATTGACTCTAGTGCAAGTGGGAGACTGAAGGGAATATGCCCGAGAGGCAATAATAAATTGTTTATTATCTTATTCCATGTTTATAATAGATGTTTATTTCTCATGCTAAAATTGTATTAACCGGAAACGTTGATACATGTGTGTTTAATAAACAAAAAGGTTCCTAGTAAAGCCTCTCTTTTAAACTAGCTCGTTGATTAACTGATGATCAAGGTTTCATGTCCATGTACATTTGATGTTTTTAATAAGTTTTTCACATTATTAGAATAATGATGTGATGAACACACACCCAAGTTTGTATAGCAAATTCGATCAAGTCATTAAAGTTTGTTGCTGTATCAACATATACAAAATAGCTCTTTTCCTTAGACCATGAGATGATGTCAATCACTAACTCCGGAAGAGTACTTTGATGACATCAAACGTCACTCCGTAACACGGTGACTATAAAGATGGATTTGGGTACTATGAAAGTATTAGTTGAGGCTCATGCATCAAGAGTGGGATTTGTCCATCCAGATGACGGAGAGATATACTCTAGGCCCTCTCGGTGATATCACATTGACATCGCTTGCAAGCACGTGACTAGGTCACAAGAATGTCATATCACGGAACGAGTAAAGAGTACTTGTCGGTAACAGGATCGAACTAGGTATAGTTGATACCAATGATCGGATCCCGGATAAGTAATATATCGCGAGACAAAAGGAATTGGTTATGTTGTTTTTGGTTCACACGATCACTAGTTCATCGTTGAGTAAGTGGGAGTCATTATGGATCTCCAGATCTCGCTGATGATTATTGATCAGAGAAGTGTCTTGATCATGTCCATTTTATTCACGAACCGTAGGGTGACACACTTAAGGTTAATCGACGCTTTTGAGTGGATACGGAACACCGGAGAAAACTTTGGACAGCACCGGAATAGTTTCGAGATATCGGAATAGTTCAAGGGGGTATGTGTTAATTTTTGTTAATTAAAAGAATTAACAAATATTAAAATAACAGAAATAAAATTGTTTATTTATTTAATGGAGAGTCCATTCACATGGAGAGAATGGAGAGTCCATTCACATGGAGAGAGTGGAGAGTCCACTCACTCCTATAAGAGGGAGGGTGGAGCTCCTCTCTCATGTACTAATCTCCATAACCCTTTGGTTGGTCCTTTCTCCCTCCTCCTGCTGTTCCACCTTTCAAGCAGTAGCTTAAGCGAAGCGCTGCTGAAATAGTTTCTCCACCATCGCCACTAAGTCGTAGTGTTGTTAGAGTTTCCCGTGGATCCTCTACTTCCGCTGCCCCGCTGGATCGAGGGATTGGAGGTCGTCGTTGTTCCGTACGTGTGACCAAGTATGGAGGCGCTGCCGTTTGTGGCACTCATCTTCGCGACTTTGAAGTCGGGCGTGTACCTCTACTTCAACCACGTTTGTTTGCGGGAACGTTATTCCCGCTTTCGGTCTACGAGGGTGAGTCCTTCTGAAACCGTTTGCATGCATCTCCTAGATATGATCTTGGTGTTTGGTTGCATTCGTAGGAAAATTTTTGTTTTCCATGCTTAGAACCCATCAGATTCCTCCCTGAACGTAGTCTCGAACCTCAGTTCCTCCATGAACCTAGTTCCGGTCCTGTCATCGACCACGTTTGCCCTCGAGCAACACCTACACATGAACAAGACACAAAACGATTCCGAGCACAAGTTCGCGACTTGACTCAACATTAGTCCATGCAACTACTCATACGAGCATTGCATATGATCAAAACATGTATTATAAGATCCATGTGAATTCCATAATCATCAGTCCGAACCAAAACCGAAATGATCCAACTCACAAGAGTTAAACCCTAGAAAAAAGCCATTCACGCTCATGACGGACCAAAACAACGGTCCGGCGCACACACGAGTTCAACACTCAGAAAATCACATTCACACCGGACCGAAACTTTGGTCCAGCATCACTCACGACGGACCGAAAAAGTGGTCCGGCGTACACGTTGAAGTCTCGGTTATATGCAAATTTGGTCCGGCACAAAAAAGGCTCAAATGCAAGTTCAAAGCGGACCAAAGAAAACATTAGTCCGGCGCATATACAAAATCAAGATTCAAAAAGCCATTCATGATGGACCAAAAATTTGGTTCGGCGTACATGTGAAACTTTCTGTTTTTCAAGAAACTTGGTCCAGCACAAAAGCTTTAAAATCATGTTCACGGCGGACCAAAGCAAAAATGGTTCGACGCACATAAGAAAACAACCTTCAAAAAACCGTTCACGATGGACCAAATAATTTGGTCCGACGTACATGCAAAACCTTCTCTTTTTCAATCCACTTGGTCCGGCGCTACGAACTCTTTCTCACGTTTATGGCGGACAAGAAAATTGGTCAGGTGTACACATCCAATTCTCTGTAGCTTGACAATTCGGTCCGGCGTAAAGGTCTCAAAAGAACGTTCACGGTGGACCAATAATTTGGTCCGGCGCAAACGTCTAGTTCTCGGTTTCTTCAAAAACAGTCCGGCACAAAAACAAAAAAGCCTCTGTCAACTTGAAACTTGGTCAAGCACATGCACAATCACACGCACACTTTGCAATACCAAAATCATCATTAAGCCATTTTTTCATCACATGATTTCACAGATGATCTGCAGGTTGCGGGGTCAACATGTCACGACGCATAGTTAACGACAGATTAGACCTAGGGTTAGGTTAGGGTTTGAGCGAGATGACTCACAGATAGATCCACTTGGCTTAGAGATAGGATAGGTAGGGTTGGCTCTGCGATAAAAGATTACCAAGGATGGATAACCGAAACACGAACCGATACAAAAGGGACTAGATCGAAAGACGACGGGTAGATTCTAGAACATGGCTTTGATGGCAATCAGAGACCAAATGAACTCTAAAGATGAGCAAAACATGGAATAATGACCTACTGGACAAGACGACATGGCCAAGGCGAACTAAGATGGTTGGCAGCAAAAGACGGCGCACGGCACTGACAAAAGGCAGCAGCTAACGAATATTAAAAATTTCGGATGATGGAACAGCAAAGGTATGGTGAGCACCACGCAGAATGTGACGAGACGATCTCAACAGTATAGGCGGATTTGGTGGCGACCAACCGGACAGATCGCAAACTACCGATGAATGGCTTCTGAAGCTAATAGATCAAACGGTCATAACTATTAAAATAATGCATGAAACCTAACCAAATTTTACAGAGAGCTATATTGGACCCTAAGGCACAATGTGATGTGAACGGATCTGAGTTTTACCTTCTGGATCAATGGGGAACGCATGATGAAGTTTCATGCTATCTGTACGCAGTCTGATTGGGAAATATTGAATTTTCTACAGAAATCCTGTGGACAAAACCTTGAGTTATGGTAAGCACCATGTAGAGAACATCAAGATGAGTCTACAATAAAAAAATCACGATCAAACTCGCAAAAACAAAGAAGAATAGGCAACGTCAAGATTAGAGATTAGAATGACCGTAGCTTTTGATTTTGTGGAAGAAACTACACAAAATTTGGTGGAGAGGTAGATGGGAGTACATGGCTCAAAGTGATGCGAACGGATTTTGGAAAAACTCACCGAGATGACCAGGAACGCGATGCCAACTTCGGCCGACTTGGGGCTGCGCACGGGAGAGACATGGCTGCGGTTTTTAGGGTTTGGGACTACTAAATATAAACTCAATAAATATGAGGCTACCAAATATAGTCTCACAAAGATTAGGTTTATCATTAAACAAAGATTAAGCATTAATATAAAACTAATCACCAGAACTAATGGGGCTTGAACTTACAATCTCCCCCCTTTTTGGTGCTTGATGACAAACCCGCTACAACACTAATAATTCCCTATTTGGATGAAAAACAATCCAAAGGGTTTTTAAGATCAAAACGAATAAGGCAATGAGTTTAAAACTTTTACAAACCCCCCTTTTGCATTTAAACTCCCCCCTTTTGGCAAATACTCCCCCTTTTGGCGAATGAAACAAATTAAACACAAGGGAGGCTCTAATAGCAATTAAACATAAACAAAGGGGTTCTAATACCAATTAAAAACTGTTATACCACTTAAATCATACCCCTTACCAATTGGCTCTTGAACCACTTATGGCTCTTATACCACTACTCATTTCTACTCAATCATCTCACTAATTCTCCCCTTTATTTAAACAATTCAAATCCAAATAAGGGAATTAGTGGGCACTCAAATTCTCCCCCTTTTGGCATTAAACACCAAAAAAATGGAAAACCAAGTAATTAAGAGATACCACTTGGAAGCAATTAAGTGCCCAAAACTTGATTTGAGTAACCTCTCCAAGATATTCAATAAATGAATCATGAAGTTATTTTGCATTTGAGATGCATAAGTTTTGCTTTTTAGAGAGTTAAGTGGATTCAATTGAATACTAGGACTGGTACCACATGAAAACACTTCAAATAAATTCCAAAAGATTTGATAATTTGCTTAAAGATGCTTTGGGATTACAATAATCTTTTCTAAAAAGAATTCTTGAAAAAGGAACTTCCAAATTAGAGATATCCCAAAGCCAAGTTTTAAAAATCTGAGTTTTTCAGACTATTCAAAGTTCAGCTAGCCAGACCGGCACTACCGCGCACACAACGCCGGTAGTGCTGGGGTTCGGCACTATCGCCATTCAGGTGCGGTAGTGCTGGCCTCTGGTACTACCACCATTCAGATGCGGTAGTATCGAATTTGGCACGACTGAACTTTAAACTTTTACAAATTTTTTTTAAAAAACTTTTGCAAATAAAGTCCAAATGATTTGAAATTTTCAGGAAACTAACTTTGGACTATTTTAAAGGTTTTGGAATAACTTTTGTTTGCAAAGAATTTTCTTTTTAGCATGATTTTTGTGAAATACACTTTGAGGCATACAAATAAAAACAAATCTCATAAAGTCCTTAAAGTGCAACTTCAATTTGGATTTCATCAACAGTTGAATCCACATGGCTTAAAGGACTTGAAATAAGTTTATGAAGCCATGACCACTTAATAAAAACAATGAAATCCACTTTGATTGCCAAAATCCATAGAATAGGCATTTTTAGGCTAATACGAATATTTTGGCCAAATTAACTTCCAAAATAGGATTTTTCATTTTGAGAGCTTGTAAAATATTTGCAATACATAGTATAATACTTTTAAAAGTTTTTTGCAATTGGCCTTTTAAATGAGATTTTTAACTTTTGTCCAAAGGGGGTTCCTTTCAAAGATCTAAATGAAATCCAACAAAGTCAAATCCAATCAACAAAAAAAATCAAATCAATTGGAGAGAAAGAGATAAGAATTAGAGATTTGAAATTTTGTTTATAATTCTAAAATACCATTTTGAATAAAGTATCTTGCCATATCTTGGTTCAAAAAGGCAAAACTCACGAAGTGTAATATTTTGACCAATATAGGTCAAACTAGGATTTTCGATGAATTTTAAAAGCAAATAACTTTTGCTAGGTTGGTCTTTTAAGAATCTTTTGAACACGAATGTTGTTAAAAATGACCAACTCTAGGGTTTTCGTTTTGAAAATATTTTGAAAATCTTTTAACATTTAATTCTATGAAAATTATAAGTTTAAATCCAAAACAAGATATTACTATCTAGATTTTGGGTATGAAACTCATTTTCTTTGTAAAATAGATTTTGTAAAGCCAAAACCTTTTCAAAATCTTTTGAAAGCATTTTTATACATTTTTAACTAGTTTTTCAAAAGATTACTAATAGATTAGCAAATTTTGAGTTTTGGCTAAAATGGCTTGATTTTGAAAATTTATATTAGCACTTATATTAACTATGGGCATACGTGTAAAGGAACACGGTATGCTACTCTAGCGCAAATTAAAATTTCTATTGCATAACCAGAAAGCTACTCGCAAGAAGTGGATCACAGATTAGATTACCACTAGACGCGCAGTTGCGGAATCCTTCGCGCGTTGATGTAGTGGATCGTTCTCAGCGTGGATCGTCCTTGCTGCGGATCGTCCTCACCGCGGATCGTCCTCGCTTCAGATCGTCCTCACCGTGGATCGTCCTTGCTTCGGATCGTCCTCTCCGCGGATCGTCCTCTCCACGCCGCAGTAGCAGCAACGTCACCACAGTAGTCCACACGTCCGGGGATGGAACGCCGTGCGTCGACGTGCAAGCACAGTGTCGCTCGACAGGGGCAGCGAGAGATGGAAGCTACGGTTCTGGACAAAAGATCTATTTGATGCCCACCCTTCTCCTCTCCTTATATAGCCATGCGACAAAACCTTAAGACACGGCCCATTAGCGCGTTAAGCCGATGAGGTCCATTAATTACGGATCCAATCTGAATTAATGCGTCCCAGCTAGTTAAGTGTGTGACCCTGTAGGTTCATGCGCATTTGGACATAGATTCGGAAAACCCTTTTCTAATCCAATAGTCGGTAGCGGCTCCTTGCAGAGAATGCCAACTCCCAAACGCATATAATGAAAGTACTGATGTAATAATCCATTTGCCAAACTATATGAAGATAGAACTCAAGGTGAGAAGCATGTCATGCTTTGACAGTTCAATCCATCTCTCGTATCCGTGATATATTAATAAGTTGTGATTGACTTCTCAATCACGGCATGGCCATGCACTTCCTTAATCATATCACACGAGTGGCCTAGACATATATCTCCGTTACACTGGAGTGGCAAATTCCATCTTAACTGCTCACTTCCCTCTGCATGTTTCATAGTAAATATGAAAGCTACCTTTATAACTACCCGGTTAGGAAATAGTGTTTGGTAACCCTGTTACACATGTAGGGAATGTGACAATCTCAGGTTTAAGGATCATACATCTACTATGTATGAGATACACTGATGACATATAAGAATGTAACATTCTAGCAGTGTCCCATTGTGGGTCTATCTAACACATGTTCTTCAACATGCGTTCACAATGTATTAATGATATCTCCATATCCCATGATCTATGAAACATGATCATTGATTAATACATGCGCTGATCTATTCATCGTTGTCCTATACGATGATACCCGATCAGATATACTTACAGAATTATATCAATGAGTAGAGAGTTTCATAAGCAAGTCACATACTTGCTGATCAATATAATGATATACATTCATTGGACCAATAATCATATTATTATTCATAAACATAGTCATGTTACAATCATCTATATGACTGCCTCAAGGGCATAACACTAACAATACGTAGGGATGTGATATACATGACTATAATTTAGCACTCCCCCTAAATTTGCCACTATTAACTTACTCAAGATTACAATAATGAGCAAGTACAACAACAACAACAAGCAATTGATTTTCATGATACTAATGGATCTAAACCTGCACAAGGCTAGAAGCTATAAAGTAATCAATTTAAATGCTTGTTACCGAAATGGCATTGGCTCATGATGGACTTGATTTTCTTCATGTTATATTTGGATTGAAGTGAGTAGGCTTAGGAGGTCTAGCATAATTAGCAAACCCATTACTAGTTTGATCATTTCTAAGCATATGATAATTAAATTATGCATAGAATTAGAGGATCTAGCAAATCTAGTAAATTGTTTGCTATTGTTATTTCTCCTAAGCAATTTATTGGAATTGCTTTGAGTGGGCTTAGCATTCTTAACAATTTTAGTAAACCTATTTCTATATTCACTCTTCCTATGCAAATAAATATTATCATTTTTATCGGGCTTAGGGGACTTAACAAGCTTGGCAAACACATTGCCATTCTTGTCCTTCCTAAGCAAATAATGATCATTAACAAGAGTAGGCTTAGTAGTGTTACCTAGGGGACAATCCTTGCCAAAATGCCCCCTTTCCCGGCAATTGAAGCATGTCACGCTATTTGGCCCTTTCTTGACCTCTTTGACTTGCTTCTTGTCGGTTTGCCTCAAGGTTGGTTGTGGCTTGAAATCCACTTTGTTAGGGCACACAGAAGCGAAGTGGCCCTTCTTGTTGCATTCAAAGCACCTCATGATATTTGAGTGTCTTCCATGGTGATTTGGCTTGCTCTTCTCCCTCTTGGAGATGTAGCTAAGTCCTCTTCTATCTTGATGCTGACATTGTTTGCTCAAGATTCTGTCGAGGGTGGCTTTTCCTTTGACGCACCTTTCCAAGTCATTTTTCAATTTAGTGACTTGAGCCTTGAGCTCATTATTCTCCTCTACAAGATTAGCATCTAAACACATAGAGAAATAGAAGCAATATCATTAGAGTTACAAGGCAAATCATCACGAGAGGTGGATATGCTAATATTAGATGAATTGCTAGGAATAGAATTTGAGCAAGGCAATTCATCTACTATATCACGATGAATTGCAACATCCACTCTAGGCTTAGTGAGTTCCTTGAGAAGGATCTTTTCATGATTTTCTTTAAGCAAAGTATAAGCATTTTGAAGTGAGTCATGCTCCAACTTCAAAATCTTATATTTTGATTTCTCCTTCCCAAGAAATCCATTGAGCTCCTCAAGCATATCAAACACTTCCTCATATGAGGGCTCACCTTTATCCTCATCATCACTTACCTCATTATTACCTTTCGCCATCAAGCAAAGAATGTATGATGAGAGAGGGTGCTCATCGTCGCTTGAGGCGGAGGCTGAGGCTTCTTCATCACTTGAGGTAGAAGTGGAGGGTTCTTTTACCAAGATGCATTCATCAATGCAATCTTCAATTGATGTGGATGATTCAAATAAATCTTGAAGCTTGATCCACATCTCATGAGTGCTCTTTAGATTGCAAATTTGATTAAATACATCTAAGCTCACAAAGCTAAAAAAAATATTAATAGCTTGACCATCGAGATGTAAGCATTTCTCTTCTCCTTTAGTTCGATCAACTTTATTTAGCCGAATATAAAAGCCTATATCTACTATCCACCATATTTGAAGGGCTCATGGATTTAAAATATGAAATCATAGATAATTTCCAAAGAGCATAATTTGAACCATAAAGCATGGGTGAATCGTGAGAGTGCACTAATCCGCTAGTCATCAACCTTTTTACTCTCTAGATGGTTAAGTCTAATAATGAGAGTGACCGTGGCTCTGATACCACTTGTCGGGTCAAGGACACAACCAGAAGGGGGGTGAATAGGCGCATTTAAAAATTCTAATTGCTACGACTAGTACGCTCTAATCAACCCCTATGTCACAACCTAATCAAGAGTAATGCGAAAGTGATGAACTAAGGTTTTGACAATTAAAACCTAAATCAACTAGGCTCACTAGTGCACTAACTAAATTATGTCTCTAACAAGAATAAGCAACATAAACAACAATTGCAAGAATGCAAAGCAAGAGACCTACCGATGTTTTACCGTGGTGTTTGGAGGCTTGCCAGTCTCCTCCAATCCACGTTGAGCAAAGTCCAACTCACTTTGGACCAGCTTCGCACTTGAGCACCCGCCTTGAATCCAATCGTGGTAGCTTTTCACCCCTCCGGGTAGGCTAAGCTCCAATCTTCACAAACTTCATCGGGGCTTCTCACAAACCTTAAGATCTCCTGCGCACGACTCTCCTATGCCATATAGGTGCCGGCAACCACCTAGATTAATAGGTCAAGCACTCCGCTTGAACTTCACCTAGCGCAACACATGCACTCCGGTGACCACCTAAGTGCAACACATGCACTAGACTCCTCCTCAAGTGCAACACGTGCACAATGAGGTCTCAATCCTCACTTTAATTTCAACTCATGCAATTTGAGGCCACTATTAGCTCACAAATCAATTTGGAGAGAGCAACACATGCACACAACTCCCCTAAACACTAAATGAACCAGCCAAACATGCCCTTACCCTCCAAGGGGTCCTTTTCTAGCCCCCCACTCCAGAACTAGCCGTTAGGGGCAAATCTGGGCAAAACTCAAGATGGCTGACACTACCGCCCATGTAGGGTCGGTAGTGCCGGTCTCCTGGCCAACGGTCGTTAACGGCTAGTTTTATAGCCATTACATAGGTGACCTGGTACTACCGCAGGCAAACGCCCGGTAGTACCGCACATCCGGCAATACCAGCCCCACTAGGTGGTACTACCGATCACAGCTCTAGCTCCAGAAACACCCCTCTCTGGAAAAAGACTACCGACGGCTAAGGGCTGGTACTGCCGCACCTCCGGCAATACCATCCTTCAAGCCTGGTAGTATTGGCCAGGACTAGGGCACAAAAACAGCTCCTACTGGAAAATAACTACCGGCGTCTTAGGGATGATAGTACTAGTTGAGCGGCAGTACCACCCCCATAAAAGGTACTACCAGCCTTAGCAGTACTATCGCCCCTAACACGACGGTAGTGCCAGTTTTCAGGAGAAAATCAGGATTTTCAACAAAATCTTTTTCTCCAAAAAACTCAACAACAATTCTTTGAGCCAAATGGTGATCAACACATGATCACACTGTAACATCCCAGATTCTTTTTCAAGTGTTGGAGTCATTTTGTCGGGAGTGTGGTGGGCCCATGTGGGATCTACAGGGATGGATGTTAGCTTCGCGGGAATAAAAATTTCCAATTTTTCTCCCCACCTAACTTTTCCCCAACCCCTCCCTTTTCTTTCTCTCCTCCCTCCCCATTTCTTCTCTCCACCCGAGAGGGAGCTCCCCCATTTCATGCGTGCTCCTCCCTGGGCAACCTACTCTCCTCCTCCTCACGTGTGGGCAGCAAGGGGCCTCCTCCTCCCTAGTTCTTCCCAAGCCAAGGGAGCTCCCCAACCTGCTCCATGGCGCCTCTCCTCTAGTGAGCTGCGCCCCCATGGCCTCCCTCCCTGCAGCAGCCCCAATAGAAGTTCTCCTCCCTTGCCACCTCTTCTTGGTAAGTGGAGCTAAGCCATGGAATTTTTCTTTTGTACTCAGATTTGGGGATTCCTTGACTGGTTGGATGGGTTGTAGGGTTCTTAGGTTTGGAATTTTGGAGGGAAACTAGCTCTAGATTTAGAGGGAACTTATGCTATTTTCAAGCAGAGTTTTTCCACTCTGTTGGAGCCGCGGTTTGGGCAAGATAATGTCATCTCTTGAATCTTCGACTGTAGAAGAAGTTGTAGCTTATCCTTTCCTCTTTAATTTAAGCATAATAACATTAAATTCCATTTAGCCAATTAAAAGTTTTGCCCATATTAGTATGGACTGTCCAGATTGTGTTTTTGTTTGAACCCGAAATGTTCAACTGCTGTTTAGGGCTAGATGCAGCTCGAATTATGTCGGGACCCGAATTTGTAAATACGGACCCTCTGTGTATTCAGCACTAGTCCAGGATCACGCTAGTGCACACAGTCTCAACATCAGTAAATACCATAATCATACACATCGATAGTAATAAAGTACTTTAATTAAGATAACCAAACTGGTTGCTCGAACTTATGGTCACGTTACAAGAGTACACCACACAGGGCGAAAACTTATTTAAGGAAATGAATTGCAGCGGAATAAAAGCATCAACGTGGCGTCATCCAGTATACCACAAGCAACTGACTGGGCTCGCTCCCTAAGTAGACGGCTCCTCCTGAAGTTCTTCCTCCAAAGCTGGCGTCGCTTCTCCTTCAACTGATGTTTTATTGTGGCAAGGGTGAGTACTTGGTACTCAGCAAGTCATGCACAGAATGCAAACTAATATTCTACTTGCATGGCTTAGTTCAAAGGAAAGACTAACAGGTACATTTGCAGTAAAACATCATTTAACAAGTAGCCTAAGTAGATTTGAAAGCAGTAAAAGTAACGATAATATCAATAACTTTTCCAGGAGTTAAGTAAACACTTTTCCTTTCCTAATCCACATTTCCATCAACATCATTATTTAACCCAGCCAATCTTTCCAAGACCAAGTTGTTTTCATGAAAGCCTAACCCTTGACTGTAATCCCCGAGCGATGTCCAGTGCCGTGGACACGGCTATTCGAATAGATTTTACACTCTGCAGAGATTATGCACTTTACCCACAAGATACAGTCAAACACCACAAAGGCGAGTAATCGTAATAAAGCATTTCAGCGCGTACGCCGGCTGATGAACTTTGCGAGCATGAAACTGGCATGCTCGGCAAGAGATTACTATCGAGCGGGCATCGGCTAAGGCTGTTGGCCAATAATAACCCAATCGGAAGGCTTTGCTCACCAATATTCTGAAAGATGAATGGACTCCACACATTCCTTCATGGATGTCTTTGAGAAGGTATTGTCCTTCTTCCTGAGAGATGCACATGGAGAGGACTCCCAGTGCTCCTTTACGGTACTTGACACCCTCGATTAGCTTATATGGGGAGGATCATCTTATAAGCCGGGAACGCTCAACTTCTTCCTCGGGCAGTGTCCCATGTGCAAGCTACTGAATGAATGGCATCATCCAACTCGCACCATGCTCGAGGAGAGAGACGTTACCGTACTGTCGAAGGTTATGAAATTGACGGTAAATTTGTAATCGAGTACCTTCGAGGTTCGCAGGATCAACAGACACAAACGAGGCAAAGAATTTAGACAGGTTCGGGCCTCTGAGAAGAGTAATACCCTACTCCTGTTGTTTAGCACTATCGGATCGCTCAAAGGGAGTAAAGATCTGGGGCGTGTAATCCCTGGTTACACGATGGGAGGAAAACTACTGCTAGATCTAATCTGGCTACCAGAAACAAGCGGATGCTCTCCTCGGGTTTGCTTCTACGTGATCTCCAATGGCTTCTTCTCTCAGGGTTCCGTCCCCCTTCTCTGTGCATCTCTTCTATATTTATAGCTGGGCACACTGTCTTCTCGAGACGTCGCCGGATGAGGACTCCGTATCGTTCCCGATTGGGGATCTTCTCTGTGAGATCCTCATAGGTAACTGATTTTCCTTATCTATCCGTCGTACTCGATCTGGTCTCCTTGTTACGGGAGCGGGATCAAGTCCTTCCAAACACAGGTATACCCTTCCCGTTAGCCTATTCTCCCGTAGGGATAGGGCTCTCAGCGTCCGGGAAACATGGTACAATTTCCGTCTTCACAGCGCGCATGCCTATCCCATATTTAGATATTCGACAGTAGCCCCTGAACTCTGTTTAGGGGCTACTCTATCTGTGGTCGTCCGTATCGGGTAGGACTGGACTTGCGAGGATCGAGTAGGAAGATGTCGAGTCGTCAGCTCAATCGTCGACCTTTCCTTGAATTCTTCGCACACCGATCCCTTGCTCGATATCGACCTTAAGAACTCGATGCTGAACAGGGTTGAGACTCAGTTCAAAATATCGCCATGTTGGGAATGCGCGACATTAAATGCGGCAGTCTGCAAAAAGCTGTGACGTTCTGCGTGCTTGCTTTGCTTTCTAACCACTCCTCTGTTTGTTATGCCATGTAATGGGGAAATAGAATCGCCCACTATCGGTTAGGGGAGCTATATACATTCCATCTTCGAGTAAGCGTCTATCACTTGTATCTCCAAAGAGTTTCGTCTTCTCCGCTATTTCCTTCGCCTTCTTTGTCTACGAGAAAATTTCCCCTTTTACAATGGCTGGTGAGTCTCGTGCGAGGACTGCTGGAGGCGCTGTCCCACCAAAAGAGGCAGAAACTGATGAGATGATGCTCGAGGATGAAGTGCTCAAGAAGCACTGGCAGCCTTCGATCATGTCCGAGAAGCGCCTTGTTGCCATGGAGAAGGAAAACCTAATTCCTCCTCGCACGCTAGTCAATTGGCGTCATTCTGCGAGTGAGCCGTACCCTACTCCGCGAGACCAGGATGAAACCGTGGCCTTCGCATCTTTCTTTTGTTGCGGTCTGAATTTTCCGCCTTCGTCTTTTTTTCTTTCTGTTCTAGACTTTTATTCAGTCCAGCTTTTCAATCTGACACCCAACTCGTTTACGATGTTGAGCGTGTTTGTGCATCTCTGTGAGGCATTCCTGGGCATCGCGTGTAGCCTTAACCTTTTCCGCCACTTTTACATGCTGACGAGAGTAAAACAAGAGGTGGTGTGAGGCGCCGGATTTCGCCTTCGTCCTGGCAGATCCTACATCTCTGTTC
The DNA here is from genome assembly GCA_036346355.1 of Rhipidocladum racemiflorum. NCBI lineage: Eukaryota > Viridiplantae > Streptophyta > Magnoliopsida > Poales > Poaceae > Rhipidocladum > Rhipidocladum racemiflorum. The sequence goes on along the minus strand of CM070577.1, from coordinate 40,980,407 downwards.
CTGTCATCACTTCTTGGAAATCTGACTGGAAAAAGAAATGGTTTTACCTCACTTCTCTCGACACCATCAATTGTCTGATTTCTTATCGTAGCCTTCCGATCCATCCTACCGATCTTTGGTCCCGAGCTCCTCCTTCAAATGCCCGGAACATGTATTACGTTTGGGAGATCGCGGAGCTGGCGAAGCGGGGCCTGACCGGCTGGGATGTGGTGTACTACTTCATTGATCGGCGAACTAGCCCCCTCAAGAGTCGTGATCACTTGGCTTGGGACTATGATGGGTTCAAGGATACTACCAGGGACTCTCCTGCCAGTAAGGGCTGACGATGCATTATTTATTTTCGCTCCCATGGCATTTGTGCTGACACTTGGTTTTTCCTCACAGTTCTGCTACCTGCAGGCATCGGAGCCCGTCTGAGCAAAATGTTTCACGTTTCCCACTCGGGCCACAGCGGCATAGTGGGTTTCTCCAAATCCCTTCCTCGACCACAGGTGAGTGCTATTCTTGGGCTAGGCAATGCCTCGTTCGGGCATATGCTATCCGCCACTAATCGACCTCACCCGTAGGAGCCGACGTTTGGAGATGAGGGTGAACTACCAGAGGGAATCATCGATCTTAAGAGTGCTGACCGAACCCTGCGGTTGTCACCTCTGGGAGGGACGAGATTGACCCAGAGGCTCTTCTGGTCGTTCTTACACCCGAGCAGGGGCAGCCTCCAGCTACTTCTGAAGATGGAAATGATGGGGGTCGACATCCTAAGGTTCCTCCTAATATCGAGGAATCTTTGCTTCCAGAGCTTCCTCCGCCCCCCAAACGAGCCCGAACACAGTCACCCGCTCAGGTGACCTTCAATTCCTTGCTTAGATGTTACAGACTTAGCCCCGAACTCATTCGAAAACTGATGGATGAATAGTGGGATACCCTGAGGGACGATCTCCAGAGGTCGATTACGCCTTCGCCACTACCACCTCGAACAGAGCTTCCTTCAGCCAGTGTGCAGGTACTTCCATCTCCTCGCGTGGCTGCTTGTTACTTAGCCGCAGTTGAATGGTTACTTACTTGTCTTGCAGGTCGATACGGAGAATATCGTCCCGCCTCCTATCGCGATTGCCTCTCGACTTTGACCGTTGGCCCAGAAACCTTTGAAGAGACTATGGATCCACTATCCCATGGCTAAGTAGGTTTTTCCTTCCCTTGCTCTATTAGTATCCTTCTGCCATTCTGAAGGCCGAAACTGTCTCAAGGGGACGACTGGCGGTGTATCGTTCGGAAGAGTTCCCGCTCCTGAGGCTGCGAACTCCCTGGCTCCTCCATCCTCGACCCCGAGCTTCCCCTTTTCTCCAGCGCCTGCCTGAGACTGGCCTGAGGCAAACAACATCTCGCTTGGGATCAAGTTCTTCCTTGACCAGACCTGGCAACTGCTCACGACTGCTCGCCAAGAGGCTTCTACCGCGAAGGCCGAACTAGCGACCCTCCCGGTTCAACTGGAGGCGGCTCGAACTGAGGCAGAGAGAGCGGTCATTGAGAAGGGGCAAACCGAAGCTCAAATGTAGAGGGTGGTCGTCGAGAAGAAACAAGCTGAAGCCAAGGTGGAGGCCCTTCGTGCCCAACTGCAGTTGGATCCCGACCAGTACGCGATGGACGCGGCTCGAGAGGCCGCTGCCTTCGCGCTTGGCCTGGTGAATAGTCATCCTCTGGGCATTGACTACAACTGTTTGAATGAGGGCTTCGTGAGCGATCCGACCGGCATTGCCGATCACGTGGAATCCTTTTGAGGTTTGGCCACATCATTAGTAGCCAGGATGGGTATGTCACTCGAGGAAGTGGATGACACGCTCCCGAACCCCTGACGCGCTTGACCCTTTCTTCCTCTTTTTGTAATGCCGCACGCTTATTGACTCTAGAGACATTGCTTGCCCAGTGTGTTTTTGTCTTGCTTTCTCCTTGTCGATGAGAAAAAGTAACACATCGAGGCTGCAAACTTGCTCCAACGCTGTCACAACTCTGTTCGAACTATCCCTTCGTTTACGGTACTGAGACTTGTACCTGCATACTTTTCTAGAAACTTTTGTTAAGCCGAGATGCCCTTGAGTAAGGACTCGAGGTGTCGAGAAAAAATAATGTGCCAACTTGAAATCATATGGCTTTTACATGCCTTTATTGATTCCTCTTACTTAGGCTGCGTAGCACACTCGAACCCATCGAACCACGCGTGAAAAGCCGACTAGAGACCTCGTTCCTCGCTGGCCGCTAGGTGTTAGATGCCTGACGATCTGTTACCCGTATGCTCGCGGGAGAGATTCTGCTCGTTGTCGGACTCAGGCACAGTGGTGCTTTGGTCTGGTTTGCTTACGTACGGAGTGTGATCTTGAGTAAATGCGAGCAAGGAACCATATGCCTAAAAACGGAAAATAGGAAAGAAAAATAGTATTTAAATTTTTATCGGGTTACCTGTGTCCGAGGTTCCGTTCCTGATGACCACAGAGGTTGATTTTTGTCTCCTTTGAGTGGAGTGTCTGGGCAATATCCGATAGTGATTATGCCACGTGGGGAGTTGGACCTTGATGGTACTCTCTTGTGGCATGTGTCATGGTCCTAGTTTTCCAAGTGTGTGGACATGGGGGCAATTAGGTAATTGTCTTAGAATTTTTCCCCACCCATATCTTTTCTCCACCCGGCTCCTTCCCCCACACGCCTCCTTTCCTTTTGTTCCACCGCCTGGCTCCTCCACCTGTGGGCGACGTCGACGCCTCCCCCTGCTTCTGCGCCCAGCTCGGCCGTGGCCTGCGCCGGCGCCACCTCCCCACCGGCCGCCACCCCCTGTCGTCCTCCCGCGCCGGCCCGGCCATCCCCACCTCCAGTCGCCCGCCGCCGCCGCCGTCTCCATACTCCCCAGCCGACTGCGCCCTACCCCCCTGCTCGGCTCCGGCGCCGCCGCCCAGTACAACCCCCCCTTCCAGTACTCTCTCTCTCTCTCACTCTCTCTAGCCCCGTCGGCCATGGCTCCCATGGTTAGGGTTTGCGTGCATTTGGGGATTTTGCCCAACTCATAGTCTGCGTATGTTGAATGTGTATGTATGGGTATGTTGATGATGATTTGGTTGCTTGGGGGTGCTCATGCAAAGGCTATGAAGTAGTTGTTGAATTGCGCCTACTAGGTGTTCGATCAAATGCCAACAAGGTTCTATTTAGTGGTTGAGTTCAATTAGTAAATGAATGTGTTTAGCGGATGTTGGTTTGATGCTAAACCACCATATGAGATGCTAGAATTGATGGGTTTCGAAGCATGGAAAACAAAAATTTTCCTACGAATGCAACCAAACACCAAGATCATATCTAGGAGATGCATGCAAATCTGCTTCGTATGACTCACCAGAGACCGAAAAGCGGAATAATGTTCCCGCAAAACAAACGTGGGTTGAAGTAGAGGTACACGCCCGACTTCAAAGTCGCGAAGATGAGCGCCACAAACGGGCAGCGCCCGCACTTGGTCACACGCACTAACAACGACTTTACCTCCAATCCTCGATCCAATGGGCAATGAAGTAGAGGATCCACGGAAACTCCAACAACACTACGACTTAGTGGTGGTGGTGGAGAAATCAGCTAGCCGTCGCTTGCTTAGCCATCGCTTGAAAGGTGGAACAACAGAGGAAGGAGAAAAGACCAACCAAAGGGTCATGGAGATTAGTCATGAGAGAGGAGCTCCACCCTCCCTTTTATAGGAGTGAGTTGACTCTCCATTCTCTCCATGTGAATGGACTCTCCATTCTCTCCATGTGAATGGACTCTCCATGTGAATGGACTTTCCATTCTCTCCATGTGAATGGACTCTCCATTCTCTTCATGTGAATGTTCTGATATCCCGAAACTATTCCGGTGCTGTCCAAACTTTTCTCCGGTGTTCCGTATCCACTCAAAAGCGTCGATGAACCTTAAGTGTGTCACCCTACGGTTCGTGAATAAAATGGACATGATCAAGACACCTCTCCATCAATAATCACTGGATCTCGAGATCCATAATGACTCCCACTTACTCAACGATGAACTAGTGATCGTGTGAACCAAAACCAACATAACCAATTCCTTTGTCTCGCGACATATTACTTATCCGGAGATCCGATCATTGGTATCAACTATACCTAGTTTGATCCGTTACTAATAAGTACTCTTTACTCGCCCGTGATATGACATTCTTGTGACCTAGTCACGTGCTTCTGCGTTTATGTCAATGTGATATCACCGAGAGGGCCCTGCAGTATATCTCTCCGTCATCCGGATGGACAAATCCCACTCTTGATGCATGAGCCTCAACTAATACTTTCATAGTACCCAAATCCATCTTTATAGTCACCGTGGTTACTGGAGTGACGCTTGATGTCATCAAAGTACTCTTCCCGAGTTAGTGATTGACATCATCTCATGGTCTAAGGAAAAGAGCTATTTTGTATATGTTCAAGACAAAGAACAAACTTTAATGACTTGATCGAATTTGCTATACCAACTTGGGTGTGTTCATCACATCATTCTTCTAATAATGTGACCCTGCTATTAACAACATCCAATGTTCATGATCGTGAAACCTTGATCATCAGCTAATCAACAAGCTAGTTTAAAAGAGAGGCTTTACTAGGAACCTTTTGTTTGTTTATTACACACACATGTATCAACGCTTTCCGTTAATACAATTTTAGCATGAGAAATAAACATCTATTATAAACATGGAATAAGATAATAAACAATTTATTATTGCCTTCTCGCATATTCCTTCCGGGCCTCCCACTTGCACCAGAGTCAATAATCTAGATTACATTGTGATGAATCTAACACCCATTGAGTTCTCGTGTCGATCATGTGTTTTGCCCTTGGGAGAGCTTTTAGTCAACGCTGTCCTGGCCATCTCAGATCCGTGTGCACTTTGCAAATCTTTACATCGCCATCCTTGACATGTTCACGGATGGAGTGAAACCGGCGCTTAATATGCTTGGAATTCTTGTGTGACCTTGGTTCTTTAGCATTGGCTATGGCACCATTGTTGTCACAATAGATAAACCATTGGGTCCAACGCGACTTAACCACACCCGGCTCGATATGAACATCTTCATCCAAACCGCTTCCTCTCGCTCAAAAGAACATATTCCGCTCTGCTGAAGATCCCGCCACCACGTATTGCTTGAACTCCTCCAGCTCATCGCTTCCTCCATTCATTTCAAAATATACCGGTTTGTGACTTAGAGTCATCCTGATCAAGAGTCGAAACTAGCTCGACGTGAACCTTTACGACGAGCTCTTCTTCACCACCATATATGAGAAACATATCCTTAGTTCTTCTCAAGTACTTAAAGATATTCTTGATCACATCCAAAGTTCCAAACCTGGATCGATTGGTACCTGCTAGTCAAACTAATAGCATGTGCCACATCCGGTCTTGTACACAACATAGCATACATGATAGAGCCTATGGTCGGCATAGGGAATTTTATTCATTACTTTCTATCTTCTCGCTATAATTGACTCGAAGTCTTACTCAACGCCTTGCCTTGCAACATAGGTAAGAACCCTTTCTTACTTTCGCCCATTCTAAACTTCTTTAGAATCTTGTCAAGGTATGTACTTTGCGATAACCCAATCAAGCGCCTCGATTCTATCTCTATAGATTTTGATGCCTAAAATATACGCCGCTCACCAAGGTCCTTCATTGAAAACTTCATCATAAGTAATCTTTACGCTTCAAAAGTTCTATATCATTTCCAATCAACAATATGTCATCCACATATAATATCGTAAATGCTATAGAGCTCCCACTCACTTTCTTGTAAATACAAGCTTCTCCGTAAGTTTGGACAAATCCAAAACCTTGATTACCTCATCAAAACTGAGATTCCAACTTCTGATGCTTGCTTCACCATAAATGGATCAAGTTTGCATACCTTATCAAGATCCTTAGGATCAACAAAACCTTTGGGTTGTATCATATACAACTCTTCCTCAATGTTTCCATTAAGGAACGCGTTTTACATCCATCCGCCAAATTTCATAATCGAAAATGCAGCAATTGCTAACATAATCCTAACAGACTTTAGCATCGCTACGGTGAGAAAGTCTCATCGTAGTCAACTCCTTGAATTTGTCGAAACCCTTTACTTATTAAGTCGAGCTTTATAGACTGGCCACATTACCATCACCGCTATTTTCTTTTTTTTGAAAATCCATTTGTTCTCAACGGCCTTTGTCATTGGGTAGGGTCCACCAAAGTCCATACTTGGTTTTCATACATGGATCTCTATTTCGATTTCATGGCTTCTAGCCATTTGTCTGAATCGCTCATCATCGCTTCATCATACGCCGCAGGGTCATTATTCTCAACTACCATGACATTCATAGTAGGAACATAAAAGTCGAGCATTATGCGCTCTTGCTGACTCAAGCGAGGTGCGGAGTGTTCTCTTTCTGAGTTTCATGATCCTTATCATTAGTTCCTCTTCATTTGGTGAAGTCAACTCCAAACAACTTCCAAGCGCCACACTTGCCATTCCATGAAGAGAAGGTTCAATAACCTCGCCGAGTTCTACCTTCCTACTACTCACACCTTTCGAGAGAAACTTTTTCCAAAAGGATCCATTCTGGCAACTAAAACCTTGCCTCGGATCTGTGATAGAAGGTGTACCCAATTGTTTCTTTAGGGTATCCTATGAAGACGCATTTTTCCGCTTTGGGTTCGAGTTTATCAGTTGAAGTTTCTTCACATAAACATCGTGATTCCCTTAAACTTTTAGAAATGATACTAGGTTTGTTGCCAAACCATAATTCATACGGTGTCATTTCAACGGATTTAGATGGTGCCCTATTTAAAGTGAATGCAATGCTTCTAGTGCATGACCCCAAAATGAAAGTGGCAAACTGGTAAGGGACATCATAGATCGAACCATATCCAATAAAGTACGACATTCGTGATACACCACATTACGCTGGTGTTCCAAATAGGAGTGAGTTGTGAAACTATTCCACATTGTCTCATGTGTGTGCCAAACTCAGAACTAAGATACTCTCCTCCACGATCGGATCGTAGAAATTTGATCTTTCTATTACGATGATTTTTCTACTTCACTCAAATTCTTTGAACTTTTCAAATGTTTCGCATTTGTGTTTCATTAAGTAAATATATCCATATCTACTCAAATCATCCGTGAAAGTAACGGCTATAACGATATCCACCACGCCTACGACACACTCATTGGACCACACACATCGGTATGTATGATTTCCAATAAGCTCCGCTGTTGCCCGCCTCCATTGTACCGAAAACGGGTTCTAGTATCTTGCCCATGAGGCATGGTTCACATGTTTCAAATGATTCATAATCAAGTGATTCTAGTAGTCCATCGTAATGGAGCTTCATGCGCTTAACACCAATATGACATAAGCTGCAATGCCACATATATGCAAAGAATATCATCATTCAACTTAATTCTTTTGGCATTCACATTATGAACATGTGTACTATTATCAAGATTCAAAATAAATAAACCATTCTTTCGTGTGCATGACCATAAAAGATATTATTCATATAAATTGAATAACCATTGTTCTCAGACTTGAATGAATAACCGCCTCGCATTAAACAAGATCCAGATATGATGTTCATGCTCAACGCAGTACTAAATAACAATTATTTAGGTTTATAACTAATCCTCGATGGTAATTGATAGGTAGCGCCCCGACGGCGATCACATCAACCTTGATCCATTGCCGACGCCGCATCATCACCTCATCCCTTTGCTAGTTGTCTCCTCGCTCCTTAGCTCCTCGCTTCGAGTTACATATGTTAGCAAACCGAATCCCAGATCAAATACCCGTGCGCCATCATGAGTACTAGTAAGGTACACATCAATAACATGTATATCATATATACCTTGTTCACATTCCCGCCCTTCTTATCACCAGATATTTTGGGCGCAATATGCGCCTAAAGGCTCAAAGGTTCTGCAAGAAAAACATTCAAGATTCGACTTAGGGCCACTTCTTGGTCTTCTTTCTCGATGTGGCAACAGACTTGCTCCTTCTTCTTGAAGTTTCCTTAGCCTTGCCTTTCTTCTTGAAACTGATAGTCTTTTTTGGACCATCAACACTTGATGTTCCTTTTGATCTCCACTTCAAAGTGATTTCAGCATTGACAGGCTTCCTGGAGAGACTTCTTCATGCCCCGTGATGTTGTAGTTCATCACAAAGCTCTTGTAGCTTGGTGGCGTAGACTGAGAACACGATGAATTCCTAGCTCAATGGGGATAGTTATTCCCAAAGCTATGAGTTTATCGGCTACACTGCACATTTTGAGCACGCGTCACTAACTGAGCTGTTTTCCTCCATCATGCTAAAGAACTTTTCAAGCTTCATAACTCTCATCATGCGATGGGTGTCGTAAGATCATTTTCAACTCTCATTGTATCAAAAGCATTGTCGTGTTGCTCAAACGCTGCACTCGTGCTCAAGGCCGCATTAAAATGCCGCAGCTGAACTAGATCATGGTCCTCCTTGGCGAGTCAAGAAAACATTTTTCTCCTCCTCGGGCCATCATCACAAGGGCACCCAAATAACGATCACACATAGCCTTGAGCAGCGCCGAGGAGAATCCTCGTGTTAAGGGCCCGCTTGGTAAAGTTGCTACCGCTGGTGGCTAGTTTCTCTTTCTCCATGAAATGCATTGAAATTGAAAATAGGTGGTGCCATCTACAACGATTTGCAAAGTTAATTAGACTAAGTTCATAATAGATTAAGTTCAAGTTTAATTCAAAATTACTACGAACTCCCAATCCAAAAACAACATCCTCTAGTCATCTTTAGTGATTACACGAACCAAATTCACTATACCGAACCGATCATCACGTGAGACGGCATAGTTTCAAAGGCGAACATCAATATGTTCATCATATCATCCATATGACTCATGCTTTACCTTTCGCTCGTGGTTCGAGGCCATGTCTCAGACATGCTAGGCTCGCCAAGTAGAACCAAAGCATTTGCGTGTGTAAATGGCTTACACCCGCTGTATGCGAACGAGTCTATTACACCGATCATCACGTGGTGCTTCAAACGACGAACTTTCTTAACGGTGCATACTATGGAAGAACACATTATTATCTTGATATTAATTTGGAGGGATCATCTTATAGTGCTATCGACGGATCATATCCAAGCAAAATAAGATGCATAAAAGGATTAACATCACATGCATGAATAAAGTGATATGATATGGTCCTTTCAAAGACTTGATCTCCATCTTGTGCGACATGGTATGATCTCCATCATTCCACCGCATGGCACCAAGGTCCATGATGCTGCCATCTTGATTGTCTTCCTCCATTACAATATATCACATGGACATATACTTAGCACGCAGGCTATAAAAGAAAAACAACCAAAATATTCCTGCCGGTTGTTTAAATTTACAATAAATTTCATTTCATACAACAATCTTTGTATCAATGACCATATCACATCACAAGCCCCGCAAAAACAAGTTAGACGCTCTAATTTATTTTTGCATATTTTACGTGGGTTTTGGGCTTTAGGAAAAATCGTTTTACCTACTTAACAAGAACCACAACGGTGATAAAACATTATTAGCAAACCGCTGTAAATTAGATCATGACTATAGTAGGAGAAATCGACACCGCAAAGCCACTTATGCAATACTAGTTGCATGTCGAAGGAACAAGTCTCATGTGCGAGGACATGTAAGGTTAGTCCGGGCCGCCTAAATCCCACTATGCCACCATGATCCAAAAATACACTAAAGTATGCAATAACATGATCATCAACGCCCACATCCACATGTGTTTTAAAACCGCACAAAACATCTACGATAGACACGGCTCGATACCACCGATGGTTTCAAGCATGGAAAACAAAAATTTTCCTACGAATGCAACCAAACACCAAGATCATATCTAGGAGATGCATGCAAACGGTTTCGTATGACTCACCGTAGGACCGAAAGCGGAATAACGCTCCCGCAAACAAACGTGGTTGAAGTAGAGGTACACGCCCGACTTCAAAGTCGCTGAAGATGAGCGCCACAAACGGCAGCGCCCAGCATTCTGGTCACACGCACGAACAACGGACGACTCCAATCCCTCGATCCAATGGTGGCAAATGAAGTAGAGAGGATCCACGGAAACTCCAACAACACTACGACTTAGTGGTGGTGGTGGAGAAACTGAGTCAAGAAATGGGCCGCTTGCATCATGAAAGGTGGAACAAATAGGAGGAAGGAGAAAAGACCAACCAAAGGGTCATGGAGATTAGTCATGAGAGAGGAGCTCCACCCTCCCTTTTATAGGAGTGAGTTGACTCTCCATCTTCCATGTGAATGGACTCTCCATTCTCTCCATGTGAATGGACTCTCCATGTGAATGGACTTTCCATTCTCTCCATGTGAATGGACTCTCCATTCTCTTCATGTGAATGTTCCGATATCCCAAACTATTCCTGCTGTCCAAACTTTTCTCCTGTTCGTATCCACTCAAAGCGCCGATGAACCTTAAGTGTGTCACTCCTACGGTTCGTGAATAAAATGGACATGATCAAGACACCTCTCCTCATCAATAATCATCACGGATCTCGAGATCCATAATGACTCCCACTTACTCAACGATGAACTAGTGATCGTGGTGAACCAAAACCAACATAACCAATTCCTTTTGTCTCGCGATATATTACTTATCCGAGATCCGATCATTGGTATCAACTATACCTAGTTTGATCCTCGCTACCAATAAGTACTTTACTCGCTCCGCTGATATGACATTCTGTGACCTAGTCACGTGCTTGCAAGCGATGTCAATGTGATATCACCGAGGCCCGGAGTATATCTCTCCGTCATCCGATGGACAAATCCCACTCTTGATGCATGAGCCTCAACTAATACTTTCATAGTACCCAACATCTTATAGTCACAGTTACTGAGTGACGCTTGATGTCATCAAAGTACTCTTCCCGAGTTAGTGATTGACATCATCTCATGGTCTAAGGAAAAGAGCTATTTTGTATATGTTCAAGACAAAGAACAAACTTTAATGACTTGATCGAATTTGCTATACCAACTTGGTGTGTGTTCATCACATCATTCTTCTAATAATGTGACCTGCTATTAACAACATCCAATGTTCATGATCAGGAAACCTTGATCATCAGTTAATCAACAAGCTAGTTTAAAAGAGAGGCTTTACTAGGAACCTTTTGTTTGTTTATTACACACACATGTATCAACGTTTCCGGTTAATACAATTTTAGCATGAGAAATAAACATCTATTATAAACATGGAATAAGATAATAAACAATTTATTATTGCCTCTCGGGCATATTCCCTTCAAGAATCCTTATCTAGGTCATATGGTACATGATGGTGATTAATACTAATCTAGGTTGGAGTTTTGTGGATGCTCGATTATATATGATTGATTATGCGTGAAAGATCAAAATGGGTGAATGACTCATAGTTGTCATTCCAGAATTGTTGGGCATGGTAGATGGAGGTTAAGGTTTGGGAATGCTATTGTACCCTTGACTATGCACGAAAGATTAATGTCAACGAGATGATTAAATGCCGAAAAGGATGGTAGCATTTGAAATCCTAGAATAGTGGATAATGCGTGTGACTGTTGTTTATATTATCGTATCTTGCTTCCTCTAGTGTTCATGTGTAAACAGAAGTAAGGTCTAAGTCTTTGTTAATAGGTGTGAATTGCTATTAGTAGAATTTTGGGTTGAGCTAACCAATAATAGATAGTTCTATGCGGTGATTCAATGAATGAATGTTGTTGTTAGTCGTCTTCCATTTGTAAAGATTAGATGTTAAAATAGTGTTGGGCATTTCAAAATTTATTGTTTGCCTGTTGGTGGACTTTCGCATTGTATTTCCTTTTGGTTGTCGAATGCTTGCATATTGTTTTTCAATTCTCATTACATGTCATCGGCATAGCATGCATCTCATTTTCGCATACCTTGTGCTTGTGTAGAGAACGATCCCGCGGAGGGTGAAGTGGCCGCGGTCGAGGGGGACCTTGGTGAGCAAGTCGCTTTTGAGAACCCGACAGAAGCATCAGGCAAGCACCTATGCATCTTGAACCTTTATATGATTCTATTTTTGAGAATAAACTGCTAATTGATGAGTACGTATTGCATTAGGAATTGAGTTGTGGGTTAAGGCTAGATCCTAATTGTTGCACATAGACTCCTTGATTCTTGTTGATTACGTCCTTCGGAGCTAGATTATGGGTAATATATTGAGTCCATGCTTAGTCTTGCTTAGAGGTCGGGGTTTGGGCCAAGGGACAGAAGGTTCTGTCGCTTGCGGTCGTTAGTATTACACATACTACTGTACGATGGATTTGGATATGGGAAATGTTTTGGAAAGATTAAATTGTAGACCGGGCGGGGGAGTTGGTTCATTTGGGTATGGAGACTCAAATGTGTAGCCCCGTCTGTGTCGGTTAAGGACCGATCCGTAAGTGGAATAAGATCGAGCACACCCGGTTGGTCGCATGCCCGATTATGGTACGGTAAGCCACTCTTCCTCGCATGCCGAATCGATGGACCGTAACTTCCTGTGGTTGGACGTGGTTGAAGGTGAGGCTTAGGCCGGCTCTCGAGCGCCAAGCCGGGCTTGGGGCAGCTCGAGGGGGTGCTAGGTTTTCGGACCGCAGGAGGACGCTTCAGTGATTGGGTATGGATGGGAGGGGGTTGACACGAGGCCCTTCGTGGTACGTGTCGTGCGATCAATGCTTCCCTGCAGGGTTAAATAAGCGATTCGAATTGCCGCGCTCTCGGATATGAGCACGCTTGGTCCGAACTTCTTCTGCGTAGTAAATAACTTGAACTTGCAGCTCGCCGTTGGACTTGAGCTTGAAAATGGTTATGTATTGCTCTACTTTAATTGTTGTTACTTTCAACCTTACACTAGAAGTAAGTGCGGTCTATAACTGCTTTAAAGTTGCAATTGGTCTAATTGTCACACTTATATTACAACTGTTAATGCTTTTTCGCACCTTTACCTTAAGTTTACTCCTTGCTACAACTAAATGCATAATCCTTCGGAGTCGGTCATATATGGACCCCCGGGTAAGTCTTGCGAGTACCTTCGTACTCATGCTTCTGCTCTGTGGTTTTCAGGTGAGGACCAGGAGGGATGTGAGTTCTGTCCCTACTGCCTCTCGGTGTCCGGACGGGGCACCGAGTAGAGGTTACTTGCGATGTTGCACACGCCCGGAAGTGTTCAGGGGCAGAACACTTCTGGAGATGCCATATTTTGCTAATGTGTTGGTTAAAATTACTTTTGTTGTATAGTTAGCTTTCTATACCATGTCCTGTGAGGCTTGAAGACTTGGTTATCCTCTTTGTTGATCGTGGATGTATTTTGGTGTCTTTATCATGCTTGTATGTCGCTCATATCCATGTCATATATTATGCTATGTCAATTGCTTTTCTGTCTGCTGAGTGGATGTCCTTACTTCTAGGGGCATCATGCCGAAATTTTGAATTTTGTGCTACCTTGGCTATGTTGCGTTATCGTAATTATCTAGTAGGTTAGTTGAGTTATTTTAGTTGTGTGGTTGTCGGGTTTGTCTTTGTGCTTTGGTTTAGTCGTCTTGTTGTGCTTCCGCGTTGCGTGTCCGGTTGTGGGGTTTTGAGTTCGTTGTCCCCTTTATGCAAATTGAGTTGATATGGCAGTGGAAACCGGTATGCGGGGCGATCCTGGGTGAGTTCGGGTCGCATACCGGGGGAATATCGGGGCTGTTGTCGAGTTATTCGAAGGGTCCCATCGTTGTCTCATTCGGTCTTGGGTTCTAGCTTTGCTAGCCTCCAAATCCGAATGGGGCGACAGGGCATTCCAATAACTCGAGGACGGTCTGGGCGGCTCCTCCCAGCATGCTGACCGTCAGAGCTGCATTAATTTGGCGTCTCCTCATCTACCCTATTGGCACGGAGTGCGGGCAAGTGCCCTAGCATTCCAAGCGTTGAGTCTTATCCATTCCTGATGCTATAAATAAACGGGGCTTGTGGCAAAGCTCTTCCAGTTCACCTCCCTTCCTTAATCTTCCAACGCTTAGGGGGCAAGGGCCCCCTTGCTTAGTTAGAGAACGAGAAAGGTTCCCATGGCTTCCGGCATGTCCTCCTCCTTCTGGACAGGGATTCAAGTCCCCCCGCCCCTGTTCGTCTGGCCATGGTCATCTTTGTTCAGATCCTCACTTCAGCTCTGGGAGATGGGATTGATATGGATGTCTGCCGCCCAGGAGGTAAGGGAGGAAGATCGTCGAGTCGAGAAGGAAACGGTTCCATGTGAGGGAAATGTATGTGGGTTATTGGCGAGGGTCATAAGGCACTTCTCCCTTTTCTCTTCCCGGGGTACGCGAGGAGACCCGGGTAGAGTTCCATTTCCTGGAACTTCTTTTCCTGCGCGTGCTCTGGGGGAAGAAGCCCTTACTCCCTTCTCTCCATCCAGGGCATGCGAGGACAGCCGGGCGGAGTTCTTTTTCTTGGAACTTCATCTCTTGCGCGTGATCCTGAAGAAGAGATACTTCTTCCTTTTTCTTCTTTCGAGCTAATAAAGGCACACGAGGAGAAGAAGGTGAAATTCCAGTTTCTTCTTCAGCTCCAAATGGGGTGAGCTCGGGAAGCTGAAGTTTCTGCTTCGTCTCTTCCTCGCGCTCCAAGGATTGCTGCCGCGGGAGCAGATGAGAGGGAGAGTGCAGGAGCGACTTGGCCGAGTTCTTCTGAAAGGTCTTCTTTCTTGTTGAAGCGAAGTAACGATTTTAAGATAGAATAGTAATTGTAACTATCTGCTGTGTAACAACCATCCTTGATAGCGTTATCTGAATGGATCTGTATTCATCTGATTATTGCAACTTTGTTTATTTTGCACCGTTTGTCCTTGTACTTTCTTGCTGATGGTATAGAGTTGGTTATTTCTGTAGCCCCCGACCCGCTACTCGATGGTTGCATCTAGTAGAGGGTTTGAGCCTCGCTTGGTGATTCTTATGATGTTGAAAGACCAAGATGGCGATCATAGGGGGGTAAATGATTCCAAATAAAATTTCCCCCACTCAAAGTACTCAAAACAATCCCGCAAGGAAACCGGTGCTCCTCAAATTCGCGAAACCTGCAAAAACCGGAACGACTCGACAACTATGTGTATCCCTAGTTTGCATGGATGAGAACCATGAATCATGTGAGGGATTTGTAAATCACAATCCTGGTTGTTAAGTGTCCAAAATAAATAGGAATCAATTCAAAGACTTCTTTTCTAAAAGAGATCAAGTAAAATCACAAAAAAACAAAAACAGAACTATTTTTTTGCCCGTAAGAGAGCCTCCCTTTATATAGACGGAGGGGGCAGGTTACACGGGAATCTGGAAAAGAAAGGACCCTCAGGGAGGAGACTCTCTTACGGGCAAAAAAATAGTTCTCAGGGCCGTTCCTCAGCCCTCACTTGTAAAAGTCGTGCGGTCATCTGCACCCAAAGCAATACAGATACACCACGCAAACTAGAGTAGGGACATTCGGCCCGAACCAGTATACTTCTTGGGCTCCCCGAGTCAGGCCATTCAAGGAGAGGGAACGCGTGACCCCTTGACTAAAAATTCATTAGCCGGTATTTGAAACACCGACACAAGGGTTCTAATCTAGCACAGTGCAATATGGATCTACGTGGCTCAATCTGGTGCGTTGGATCTAGATCCAACGATGGCTAATAAATCTAAACCGTAATACGAGATTTGTTCGGGGTAACGTGGACCAATCTGGAGCTAGGATCTAGATCTAACGGCCTAGATCTAATCTGGGGTTTGAGCACTGAGTGGTGACGTGGGCGAACTTGGGCCCTCGGATCTTGATCGGACGGTTGACAGAGCTCGCGAGGTCGGTGATTTCCATGGCGGAGCTGGCTTGGCCGGAGACGGGGACGACGACCTACGCGACGGCGTTTGAGCGCGAGTCCGGCGAAGTGAGTGGTCCTCTCCGACGCGTCTCGTCACAGGGATTCCGGATCTGGCCTCGACGACGGCGGAGATGGCTCGACGATGGTGGAAAAAGGCAAGAACCGCGGTGGAACCCTAGAGCAACTTCGGTGAGCAATTGCGGCCCACTGGCGGCGGCTCGGGCGACGTGGGTTAGGGCAAAGCGTGCGCACAGAAGAGGGCAACACGCGACGGGTGACGGCGCATTAAATAGCCGTCTCGGCGTCCGTGAATCTCGCGCAAAACGAGACCGGCTCGGTTACGGTGGCGGAATCCAACGAGGGTTCGGACTGGGCGACGTGGCGCAATCTTGACCGTTGGATCTTGATCCAACGGTTCGCACGATTAGGGTTTGGTCCGGCTCGGGTCTGGTTTGGGTTCGGTTCGGACGTGGATCGGTCGGACTTGAGTCAGACTCGAGTCTGACTCGGGTCAGTGCTACAGTAAAACCAATTAGGGTTTTTTCAGCGATTTAATTTTTAAAATAATTCCTAGAAATTCAATTAAATCGAGAAAAATAGCAAAATGCTCAAAAAAAATTCCAGAAAAAATCTGGAAAATACTTTGAGACATTTTGGACTTAGATAAAATATTTCCAACAAAATTTTATATGAAACTTTTAAATATTTAAATAACTCAAAAAGGAATAAATTCAAATTAAATCCAAATAAATTTCAGAAAATTCTAAAAAATTCAAATAACTCAATAAATTAAATAAAAGCAAAAAATTGGGATGTTACGCATGTTGACATTGCGGGAGTATGAGGACCATGAGAGTGACATCATTGTGTCCCCTCGTGATACGGTTTCCTGATCGGGCTCGAGATGATCTGGGATGTCCAGGCCATCGTAGTCATCATCATCCGTGAGAGCATCGCGCTGAGAGCGAAGGAACTTCTCTCGCGCAGCAACTGCCAGGGAAAGGCTCCTAGGCTTGGTATGCCCTTCGTGGTCAGTGATGCCGGTGACACCTCCCTCGGTATAATACAGGTCTTCATCTTCGGCGTCACTGAATGTGCAGAGGTCTCGGGAATCCTGAGAGTTAGGCATCTCCAGGGATTCTTCATGAAAGGAACTGTCGTCCCCACGGACGGCGCCAGCTGTCGATGATTTGGGAACCAGCCCCCGCCGAGCTTACTTAGTTGATTGGGAGATCAACCTAGACCCCTTCTTATGTGAAGGGTTACTTCCGGAGAATGCTCGACTTCTCGGGACAATGCACACTCGGTAAAATGACACGATGATTTATCCTGGTTCGGGCCTCTCACTCGGGAGATAATAGCCCTACTCCAGCGCGAGGTGATTGTATTTTGTATATGCTTTTCCCCGAGGAAATATCTCTAAGAGAAGGAGAATCAATCCCCCCCTCTCGTACGTGTACGAGAGGTATTTATAGGTTACAAAGATATTCCAATATTTTCGGTCTAAGCAACGGGTGTTTGACCGCAGCTAATACTGTTGTAATTGAAACCTCAATCTACGCCACGTTCTCATCATGAGCATAAAGGCTCCGCATCATGGCGCAATCATCACTACTCTGGCGTAACCGTCGAACACGACCATCCGACCATGCACCTTACGGACGAGCTAAGACCGAGCAAGTAGGCTCGGGCCCCGCGCTTGGATACCTAAACCGAGCATTGGTCCAGTACCGACCGGGCAGACCGAGCAATCAGTCCGTATGGTCGCGGGTCATCCTCGGGGACACCCTCCAAGGGTATGCATGGTCTTAGATGTAATTGACTGCGGGGGTACTATGGTAATTACGAAAATTATCCAATCCCCGACACTTTTGCTTCTTCTTACCGAAGATAAGTGATTGATGGATGAGTCTTCTCTTAGGTCATATTCCAATCCTTTAGGCAAGTCTTGATTCAATCTTGCTAGAAACCGATCTCTTCACTTGCTCAAGATTGTACTTTCTTTTTCAAGTCTGTTCTCTCTAAGCAGTAAAATTAATTATTTTTGTGGAAAAATCATCCGACGTGATTTTAAAGTGATTCTTGTTGGGTTGGGTTGCCAACTTCCATAGTTTCTTGTGATAAAAATTTCATGGGCCTAAGAGCCACGATTTAAGAGCTATGGATGTTTTCCCAAGCCTAAATGTTCTGTCTGAGTTCTTCATGCAGTACAGCTTATTAATTTCACCGGACTTTTTCCTTGCTTGATCCTGATCTAATGTTTGGTGGGTAGTTTTGTGACTCCCTGATCTCATTAAAGAAAAATTTTGAAATTCAAATAAGTCACAGATTTGGAGAGATCACCTTTTGATTGAGGTTCTTTTAAGCTGAAAATTCACTTTTGCTTTTCAGAAGTAACAGATCTTGTTTTATTTATCCTTTTTTTCTTAAAGGTGGTTTTGGATTAATTCCTTTTCTAGTGGACTCTCAACAACCAGGAGTATCAGAGAAAAAAATTCCTATGACCATATGAACTGCGAATTTTTATTCATGGAAATTTTATTAAGGGGATGTGCTGCTGATTCATAGTTGATCCTAATTTTTGAGGGTTCCTTTGCTTGGTGTGATTAGTTTACATGGTTCTTTCGACTTGTTGTTGGAAAACGCATCTATCTTGTCCAAGAGGTGGAAATTTTGGAATTAGGATCATTCACCCCCTTTGATCGCCATCTTGATCTTTCAACACCGACTTGCAAAACACATTTGTAACAACTCAGCTCATGCTCAAAGAATTTCAATCAAACTCTAACCAAATTTGCGAAAAACACATTTCACAAACCACTCAAGATATATTTGCAAAAACGTATTAAGCAAATAAATCCTAGAGTCTATGAGATTAATCCTCTTAGCCATGTGATGGTCAAACCACGACCAAGTCAACTTGCAAAAACCACAGTGCAAGTCGTCACATGCTCTTGGGATCCAGGACTCATAGGCCTCTCGTTTATTCGCATAACGAATTTGCAAATCCATAGCCTCATGCAACACCAAATCAAACTCATGTGCATGAGCTCTCTAATTACAACACATGAATTATCTAGCTCCATGAAACCACAATAAAACCAAATTACTTGAGCATACTCATTTTGCAACACATGACAAAACCTAGCTCCAAGCAATGCCAAATAAACTCAAATGCATAAGCTCTCTATTTGCAATATATGCAAATCTCTAGCTCCATGCATACCACTTAAACATAAACTTGCTTGAGCTCTCCCTTTTTTGCAACACATGCAAATCTTAGCTCCAAGCAATACCAAATCGAATAAGAGGTTTTTGTTTTAAAAACAAAACATGAAGTTCAACAATTGCAACACATGCAGAATGTGAACTTCATGCAAAACCAACGTATGAGCTTATCCCATTGCAACACGTGCAAATCAAAGCTTCATACAAAAAAAACAAAGCATAAGCTTCTTCTATCTACAACACATGCAAATCAAAGCATTATGCTAAAAGCCAAGCACAAGCTTCACCTATTCGCAATACATGTCAAATGGTTAGCTTCATGCACATGATGAAATGTTCTTTGATGAATAAGAGACAATCGGCCTCAATTTAAATTTTCATGTAAATTGATATAAGTATATATTAACTATACAAGTTTTCATATACTCATGTTGATGAAAAGCGATGATCCATAATATGTGGAATATATGGTAATGATTATTACTCTAAGCCATCAACTATAGAATAAACTCCACAAATATATGTGCATACATAGAATTGATTTGAATCAATATGCACATATTCAATTGTGATTGCATTGAAGTTTATCCTATATTACCATGAATATAATAAAACTAGGCACGTTAATTATATACTCAAGGATTTAGTTTCAAAGTATTGATCCTTTATATATGGAATGAATGGTAGATCAATACTATGAAACATCAAGTTAAAGTTTGAACAACTCCTAAATATGTGTATGCATGTATATATGGATTGGGAAACATAATGCTCATTGTGAGGTTAATGCAATGGAGGACTTCATTCTTTAACTTGAATCCAATGTATGCAATACGATAATGAACATTAAAACATATACATACCTTGGTTTTTCATTTTCTATCCAAATATGAGACTACTTTACATAAACTTAATAAACATGTAAGTCTCACAAAGATTAGGTTTGTCATTAAACAAAGATTAAGGATTAATATAAGACCAATCACCAAAACTAATGGAGCTTGAACTTATAGCTGCGAATACGCTTCCTTGAGGTTAACCCAACATCCAAATAAGCATGGCAGATCGACAGGGAATATGCTTTCTTGAGGTTAACCCAACATCCCAAGCCCTAATCAAACCCCAAACAATTCCAAATATGGAGGATATCGTAAGACCACTCACAAGAAAATCTAGGGCAGAGAACATGGGTTCATGGGGTGGCAAGGGAAAGGAGAAGAGAAGGTAGGGTGGGTGCTGACGATGGCATGGTTGTTGGAGTCGAGTTAGTGATGATTAGAGACTGTTGGAGCTAGGGTTGAAAGTGATGAGGTCTTGTGCGCATGTGGGCGGAGGAGAGATGGAGGCGAAGGAGGTGAGGCAAATGCGAAGGAGGAGGGGGGGTTAATGATGGTGTGGAGGCTCACCTCGTATCGGTGGCGAGGACGGAGAGGCATCGGGAACACTGAGGTCGCACATACGTGTCACGAGAGTTGCCTGATTCCACATGAATGATGCGATGCATTAGAGGCACAACGTCGCGCAAGGGCAACGGAGGAATGCGTTTGCCCTAGGCCCCGCAATCGGATGGATGGGAAACGCTGTTGCAAGGAGGCGGCAGTCGGGAAATGGAGTCGCAAGGACATGGCCGATTGACCGCTTGGTAGGAACACGTTGCGGTAGTGAGACACACGCATCAGCCGAGGAGCACGGAAGGAGCGACGTGAACCAACGCATTAGCCGGAGAACTCCGATAAAATATACGGAGTATGTTCGACCGTACGTGCACGGTAAATGCGATCTAGTTCACTATTACTTCTAAATATGGCCAAACAGGTGGCCCGGCACGGCCTCTTTAGTGTGTGGCTAGGCCCATTTAGGCATGGCTAAAAATGAAAAAAAAAGTTAGAATAATTAGAAAAATTCAAAAGGATGTAGACATTTTTTTAAAAAAATATATGTAAATTAGAAAGAAAAAAAGCTAAAAATATGAAATAAAATTTTAAAATGAGATAAATAGTTGAAATTAAATAATGATATTTATTAATGTTTAGGTGCCTCGTTAAAAACTTTGCCAAGTAAAAATTCAACACGAGAAAACCTTAGAAAAGAAAAAAGAGTACAGCCTATAGCTCATTGATACAAAAAAAAGTGAAGATTACAAAAGTCAGCACTCAGAACAAAGGTTTAGGTTTTGATTCTTATGCTCATCATAAATCACATGCTCCCACTGTTGTCAAAACACTTGGAAGTGGAAAATTTGAAATTGTCAATGAGCCTAAGAAAAATGTCTTTAAATCTGGTGGTCTTTTATCTTCTTCTATGATGAATGCAAAATGTGCTTCATCAAGTAAAGCAAAACATCATGTTAAGTACACTTGCACTCATTGTGGTAGAGATGGACATCTAGTAGACTTTTGCTTTAGACTAGCTAAACAACAAAGAGAGAAAGGTTTAATGCTAGGTCTAATTTCGCATGCACGCTTCATTTCTCATTATGTGCCTAGGGTGATGCAAATACCTCTTGTTGCTAAGAACACGAAAAGACAAATCTTCTTTATGCATAAGAATGCTCGTGTTGTGCCAATCGTTGTTCGTCAGGTGTCTCAAGATCGATTCCTAAACATCTTATTTCTAACCCCAGTACCGAGACATCGACACTTTCTGCTTCTTCACGCATTAGTTTAAGACCTTTCTCTGATGCTGAATTTGGAGGATGTGGAATTGATAGAAAAAGTACATCTGGTTCATGCCACTTCTTGAGTAATTCTCTTTCTTGGACACATTGACATCAGATTTCCTTTTCTTAGAGATCCTGTTGAAAAAGAGCTATTGAACTGAAATTTGTTGATTCGGTGCTCACTTTGTCGATATTTTCACTAAACCGCTTGATTTTTCTCGCTTTTGCTTTCTTACGCTGCGTGAACTTGGGATCATTCATCCCCATGGGTTGATTTGAGGTGAGTCTTGAGTTTATCTCTTTGGGTTACTTGACTTTGGTTCCTAGAAGTGATTTTTTTATAAGTGGTATTTGACTTTACACCTCAAGTAAAAACCCCTCGTTTACATTGCATCATGTAGTACAAAGCTTTGGTGATTATTCTTGTGTATATAGCCAAGTTAATGCTCAATGCTTTACTTATCACTAAAAGGCTAAAATAATTCAATTTGAGATGCTTTTCGGAGAATATTTTGGCTCTTGCTCATTATGGTATTGCATTTGTGAAATAGGCTTAAAAGCTTCTTGTCATCTGCTGAAAGGCTAGAGCTGATTAGAAACTATGTGTGAGTTTTTTGTTGACTTCAAATGATCATTATGAGTCTCAAGCAAAATCAGTGTTTTAATGTTAAAAGCAAGTTGAAAAAGATGCAAGCAAAAGCTACTTGGCTAAACACAAGTTTAGTACAATGCGCCTTTCCTTGCCAGGGATTTAAATGCAAAAGATACAAGAAAAGGCTACTTGTCTAAACAAAAGTTCGTAACAATGTGAAGCCACTTGCCAATTTAAACTGAGAAAGATACAAGAAAGAACTACCTACTCATACACAAGTATGGGCTAGTGTGCGCAGTTACTTGTCATCCCTGTTGATCACAAAGCAAAATTGTCAAACTTGCTAAAAGAGAAAAAGGAAATTCAAATGGTTGAAAAAGGCTTGAGACAAATATTAGTGAATTTGAAAGTCTCTCTATGCTCATGATAGATTTCTTTTTCGCTTTGGCAAAATCTGTTTATGACATTTTACTTGTTTGCTCTAATTTGCTTATGCAATAACTATTCTATGTGTTAGAGCCTCCATATTCTCACAATTTGCTTTCTCATTGGATAATTTGATACAAAATGAGAAAGTTCTCCTAAAAACTCTTCAAATGCTTTACTTTGATTATATACCTTGAATATACTTCAAAGCTTGAGATAATGTGCATTCATTAAGGGGGAGTTTTGAGATCTTGATGACTATTTTGTCAAAAAGGGGGAGAACAAGTCAAGGAGGTTTTTGAATTGGGATTATTTGGTCTTTTGGTTCTTGCTCAATCTCTTGTCAAATCTTATATTATGTTTTGTCAAATTACTCATCAAGGGGGAGATTGAAGGATCGTTATTTTTGATCCAGTTGATTTTGATGATGAGTATTTGAAAAAGATTTGAAACCAGCTTTGATATTTCACAAGATTTATTTTTGGTTTCTTTATTTGAAAAGAATCAAATCATTGATTATTTGAAAAGCTTTTGATTTTTGCAAAGGTTTTTGTTCGTGTTTTGAAATCGTGTTCTTAGAATATTTAATGCAATGCACTCCTGTGAGTGGTTGCATGGTTTAATCGTGAGTCAAGTCGGACTCTGTGCTCGGAATCGCTTTGTGGTTTGTTCATGTGCGTGTATTGCTCGAGGCTTAATGTGGTCGATGACGGATCGAACTAGGTTCATGGAGGAACCGAGGTTCGACTAGGTTCAGGGGAACTGAGGTCTTGGTGGTCAAGGATGTCATGCGCGACATTCGGGCTAAGAGAATGGTGCACATGAAGAATGGTTAGTCACGTGAGAATGGTATGAGGTCATTCGCGCGTAAAGTGTTAGTCACGTGAGTATGGTAGGGCTGCCATACGCCGTGAAGAGTTGTACTCGGCCAAAGTTGGGCCAAGTGGAGTTGTGTTGAATACATGCTCTTTCTAGGATTAGGAGTGGGAATCCTTTTAGGATTAGGAATCCTTTTAGGATTAGGACTCCTTCTAGGATTAGGTGTGTTTGCCTTCTTTAAATAGAGGGGTTGCCTCCTGTTGAAGGCAATCAAGCTTTGAGCAAGCTTTAGGTTGTACTCTTTGTTTGGAGTATTTTAGACAAAAGAAAGGAGAAATAAAGATCAAGTTCCTCAAATCTTTCAAATGAGCTACAATTCTAGTTAGATTTATTCTCGCCATCTTCTGAACAGTAATTCTTATGAAGGTCATAACTTTTGATCCGTAAGTCCGATTGAGCTGATTCTTTTTGGGTTTGATTCGTATTGGAATCTAGTTTCTTGTGTCCAAATTTCAGATCGATCGGACGGTTGGATCTCCGGGAATTCGCGTTTTACCAAACCTCTATCATTCTGTTTTTTTTTTGAAAACGAGGCAATTATTTGGTTCTATTTTGGGGTAAACTTTTAATAGATCAAGAATTTGGTTTTAGCTTCCGCACAATCATTCACCCCCCCTCTGATTGCTATATTCGGTCCTACACATGCTAATATGGAAAGCACCGAATATGTTACTTGTGCTCATGCCATCACTGCAAAATGTTGAAGTCCTCCTCTTGCTGCTCTTGGTAGTTGACAGTGTCGCTGTTGAGATAAGCAACTAGCTCCCTAGCATCTGTTGTTATGTTCGTACTTGACGTTGTTGTAGTCGAACTCCTTGAGGTAGGCCACCTGCACCCCATATCTTACCCCACACAATTTTCTTTTTACCTGTTGTGGGTGCTGGTGGAGGTCGCTGTAGGCGAACTCCACCAAACTTCTTATCGTACTTAACATAAACTTCAGATAAGTTAGCACGAACATGTGAAAAATAAGTAAAATAATCAATGCCTACTGCATCACTTAGAAGCGACAAAACATGACCAAATCCTTGAACTTTAGCTCTAGGATTTAAAATAAATGCGAATGCATATAACATAGGAATTTCTTTCCAATATTTTAAAATTTTAGTTTTCATAGCATAAGCAGTTTCACGCAAAATACTATCATTTTTGTGGTTCTAAGTGAGTAGTAATTTTTAGAATATGGTGTATAATTAAAAGAGAGGTTGAGTAATAAAATCCAGATAAAGCACAAGCGGATTTATAAAAAAGTTCCAAAAATGATAGGAAGTAATTAGCAATATACCAATGTTGCAATGTGAGTAGCAGTTGACCATTCCAGGTATGATAGTTCGTACTAATAAAAAAAGAAAATGTGTCCTTACGGGGTATGAGTTCCTTAAGCATCAAGAAAGTAGAGTTCCATCTAACTGGTATATCTACACCAAACTTACGTGGACGTACACCCATTGTAAAACAATAGTTCTTATATGATACTAATCGTGGATTAGAATTATTTATGAAAAATATTGCAATGCAAAAATGTTCGATGTACACGTTTAGCCTCTTTAAATCAAATTTAACTATAAGATTAATAATATGGCAAGCACAACACTGATGTAATAAGAAAGATTTGGCGTACGTACTAAAAAGTGGAGTCAAAATATTCATTGCAGAAGTGTTTGCTGCAGCATTATCTAATGTTATTGCAAAAATTTTATCTGTGAGGCCAAAATCTTGCACAACTTTTACAAGACAATCAGCAATATTCTCACCAGTGTGAGCTACGTCAATTAATTTGAATCATGTAATTCTTTTTTCTAGTCACCAGTCATTGTTTTTAAAATGAGCAACTACACTAAGGTAACCCTCTTTAGCCCTACCACTCCATATATATGATGTCAAAGACACAAAAAAGTACATATACTAAATAGCTCTTTTAGATCAGATCTCTAGTTGTTGTCTGTCTAGAAACTATAGAAAATCTAGGATTGCGAGCGGTCTTAATATAATTTTCAAATGTTGTTGACTTACCAAAGTTTAAAGGTAGACCTTGATAAGCAATTAAGCGACAAGAGACTCACGAGCTACCTTGGGATTTGTAGAATCGATATACACGGATATAGCAATCAAAAGGGGGGTGAATGATTGTGCAGAAGCTAAAACCAAATCTTTGATCTATTAAAAGTTCACCCCAAACCAAAACCAAACAATTGCCTAGTATTAGATAAAAATAGATTGATAGATGTTCGGTAAAATGTGAATTCCTGGAGATTCAACTGTCAGATCGATCTAACAATTGGTCACAAGAAACTAGAGTCCAATACGAATCGAACCCAAAAAGAATTAGCTCGATCGGACTTACAGATAAAAAGTTATGAACCTCACAAGCTTGCTGTGACAGAAGATGACGAGAATTAATCTAACCAAAACTTCAAGATTAAAAAAGAACGACAAAAGATTAATCAACTAAACTTTGAGGAACCCTAAATCAATACCCTAGAAAGGTTTTTGATTAATCAAATCAAGATGAAACTCAAGAAACAAAAACCAATTTAGGACCAGAACAAGCATGCAAACAAGAACAAAACAGAGAACACTTTGGCAACGTGGTTACTGTAGCACGAAAGGATCTGGAAGAATTAATCTTTATTTCTTTTTGTCTAAAGTATTCCAAACAAAAGAGTACAACCCTAAAACCTGCCCAAGACTTGATGCATAAATAGGAGGCGCCTCCCCCTATTTATACAGAGCAAACACATAGAGTCTTGAATACAATTCCTACTCCTAATCCTAGAAGGAGTCCCACTCCTAATTCTAGAAGGAGTCTGTATTCAACATAACTCCACTTGGCCCAACCTGGCCAAATACAGCTCTTGCACGCGTATGGCAACCCAGCCATACTCACGTGACTACCAACTCTTGCACGAATACGGCCACCATGCCATACTCACGTGACTAACCATTCTTCATGTGCACCGTACTCTAGCCCGAACGTCCCGTATGACATCCTTGACCGCCAAGACCTCGGTTCTTCCTTGAACCTAGTCCCGAACATCAGTTCCTTCATGAACCTAGTTCCGGTCCCATCATCGACCACATCCGCCCTCGAGCAACACCTGCACATGAACAAACAAAACACACTTCCGAGTACAAGTCCACGACTTAACTCAAAGTCAATCCAAGCAATCACTCACACGAGCATTGCATACAAAACAACTCAACCTGAGAAAAAATACGTTCACGACAGACCAAACATTGGTCCGGCGCACACAGAGAGCAAAACCCTAGAAAATCCATTCACGCTGGACCAAACACCGGTCCGGCGCAACTCACGACGGACCAAAAACTCGGTCCGGCGTACACGTGAAAGTCTCTGTTACTTGTTAAGTTGATCCAGTGCAAAAATACGTTCACGACGGACTAAAGGAAATCAGTCCGGCGTACATGCGAAATCAAACCTCAAAATGCCGTTCACGACGGACCAAAGAAATTGGTCCGGCGTACATGCAAAACTTACTGTTTGTGAAAGATTTAGTCCGGCACAAAATCATTCATACCACGTTCACGGCGAACTAAAGAAAATCGGTCCGACGTACATGCGAATTTCACAACACAAAATATTGTTCACCACGGACCAAAATTTTGGTCCGGCGCAGAAAGAAATTTGGTCCGGCATCAAAGTATACAAACTTACTGTTTTGAAATTTGGTCCGGCACAGAAAAGAAACACATGCACATGCACATTTTGCAAATTCAATTCTTAAGCCAATTTTTCAGCACATGATTTCACATGATTGTAGTCATAGTCGGGGTTGTACTGCAGCTGCATCTGTCTCATAGCCACTTTCGTTTTTTTTCTACAGCTCTCAGCATGTCTCTTCAAGTGTCCCATTTCATCTGAAGATTTTGCATTTAATTTGTGCTTACAATATTTACAAACAGCATACCTGTTTTGAATGCCATTTGATGTCTCGAAAATCTGGTCGAAATCTTCCCAGATTCTACATATACCGCGTCTTGATCTTTTTGCCCCAGTGTTTGCCGACGCAGTAGCATTTATAAGCCTGAAGATAAGCCTGAAGATGGTACAGGTGCTGTAGTTTCTTTAACTTGATAGGATGCAAGAAACTCTTCGGTTGAAAAACTGAAATCAGAAGCTGGGAAAGACGGAAAATCTTGATCCTCCATGAAGAGAATTGCAAGAAATAATTACATTATTATTAATTTCATCTCATTGGAAATAATAAAAAACTAAAAAATTAAATCACTATTCTTACCTTGATTTATTGACAAAAGTTAGAAGTCGGATTTTGAATTTTTGGATTTTTAGCAAAACTATTTTGAATTTTACCAAATTATCACAAAAAGCAAGAGAATTGTCATAAAATAATGTAGAGAAGATATTGCAAGTTTGCTGGTAGGGGGTGCTACCCTATTTTTAGAAAAAAGTTTTAATTTTTTTAAAAATTTTATAAGCTTCCCACTGCTATAAACAACTATTTTTTAAATAGACAGGCAAGTCGTGAAGTCCGTCTATTTTGTTAGGAAACCGGATTCGTATCCTATATGGACTCTTCCTTATCTCTAAGCAGAACCGCTATATATAGGAGGCAGGGGGTCACCCCATTGTACACAAGCAATGAGAATAATAAAGAAGAGCAGTTCCTCCTCATATTGTGTCTCTCTCCCTCTCTCTCTATTCTCCAGTTTAGATCTATTAAGCAACCCCGGACTATTCGATAGCGAGGTTGTCTAACACGTTATCAGCACGAAACTCTACCGGAGAAAGATTGAAAGGTGACAAGAAGCGAAGGATCGTCGACTACAACGAACGTCTACTACCGGCGATTGATCGCCCGATCCGATCTGCAATCAACTCGCCATCAAGCCGGTATCCACTCGGATTGCCGAAATAAAAGTCCTACGCGACTCTATCCTACGCGATAGTCTACCAGAAAATAGATTGAAAAGGTGAGAAGCGCGGGATTAATCTAATCTCGAATGAGTTGATGTATGCATCTAACCTACGTAGCACGAAGCTACGATTGGAGATTACTGATAAAGATGAATGCATCTTGATGGCATGAAGCTCTGAATCTGAGCAATTTTTTTACAGATCTTTGGCGCGTAGCATGAAGCTATGTTACCCACAGGCTCGAAGCCGTCCATGCCGCGGTTCGCCGACCGGACTCCACCACAAGGCACGAAGCCACCACCAGCCTCCTGCACGCGGCTGCGGCCACGGCCGGTGCGGCGCGTGCAAGACTGCCGACGGCCGGCCGACTGACCGACGACAAAGATGCATGCTTGTGAGTGAAGTGTAGTACGGAGAAACATGCAAAGGCTCGAATTACATGCATGCTTATGGATGGGAGAAGCATGCATTACTGAATGCATGTGGCTAGGAGAAGAGCATGCGTTGCACTACATGCATACAGCCGAGAGAAACATGTTGCGCGCTTGCATTGCACGCATACATGCATGCGGCCTGGCACGAGCGGTGCGGGACACGGCACACAGCCAACTCGGGGCAACGCGACGCAGCCGGCCGGACACGGCACGGCACGCAGCCAGCCGGTCCAGCATGACATGGCGCGGTGCGATGCACGACACACAGTCGGCTCGGCGCTGGCGCGGCCGTCGGCCCAGCAAGACGCACGGCCGGCCCGGCATAACCATGGCGCGCAGCGTTGGCTACGGCGGCCTTGAAGACCACCGCGTCGTCGCCGGTATTCTGCTGGTCTCCGGCTCCTCGGCACTCGACGCCAGCCGGACAACGCCCGTCCATTGCACCCGCAACTCTGCGCACCACTGCCCAGCCGGCGACTCGCCGCGCCCGCCTCCTGGCCCCTCTCAAAGCAGCAGTCCAGCGCCTTGCCTTCCGCATAGCCGGCCCGGCTCCAAATCGCCGCCGTCTTGGCCAGCACTGCGTACCCGCTGCGCATCTGCCGCATGCACCGGTCACTGGCCCCCACGCATGCGCCCAACTGACGACCGGACATGAAGTCCCGATCGGCGTTTTGGCCGATGGACATGAAGTCCAAATCGCAAAAAGAATGGACAGGTAGTCCTTATTCAAATCAGAAAAGGAACCATGTGGGCCCCATGACCTCTACTCAGTATTTTTGGACTTGAAGTCCTGCACTTCAACTTGAAGTGTCTTTGTCCAATCCGGTGATGAACCGAACGGACCTAAGTCAAGTTGGAAAACTGGATTGAAACCGGTGAACTGGCGCACGGGGGAGGGAAATTACTCCCATGCCCCCGATTTCTTTATGTTTTATTTGTTTTTCCTTTTCTGGAAATTGAATAGTAGTTCAGAAAATTGAATAGAAACTATAGAAAATCCTGAAAATTGCCAGAAAATATGAAAAATATGTAGAAAAATCCAGAAAATTGTTTGTTTTTTTTATTTATCTTAGCCTTATTTTCTGCATTTATGAATATTTGCATGTATTTCCGCATTAATTGCCCTGTTTAGAATATTGGAAATTCCTGAGAATTTATTTCCGCATTTATGAATTTATGAATTGTGCAATTATTATCTATTCTGAATTTATGAATTGTGCAATTATTGTTTATTCTGAATTTATGAATTAGTCATGTTGATATTTGCTAAAATTAAAATTTTCTGTTGTACAGTAATTCTGAAAATTGCTTGGAAATTAGCAGAAATTATGAAAAGTGCTAGGAAAATTCCAGAATATTTCATACGGCATTTTATGAGAAACTGAGTGGTTGGGATTTGATTTTGGTAATGAATAAACAGACATGAGACAATTGGTGTCTAGGAAAACACACATGAGGCTTGGTTCTTTAATTGGCACCCGGAAACGGGAAGTGCTCCCTCCCTCATGTGAGCCCTAGGCGAGTTGACCTGGCCAAGAGTCGAATTGACGGAGATATTAGATTACTGTTTTCGCTCCCAACCAACGAGAGTTACATAAGTTGTAATTAGCATTACACCGCATTTAATTTATGTGGGAATTTTTTTTTCCGTATTTATGAATATTTATGAATCTGTGTATATATGAATTTTGCAGTTATGAATACTGTATTGATGAATCCTGCATTTATGAATCTCGCACTTATGAATTTTGCATTTATCTTTGTATATATGAATCTTGATATTATTGCTTTCTTTTAGTTTGCTGGAAACTCATGAGAATTCAATTATGCATTTTATTGAATCTAGCAGCCATTTCCTATTAGATTGCACGTAGTAATCTAATGGAAGAACCTTATGAATGTGCAAAGGTGTGGCATTATCTAACGTGAGTTTTTGAAGAATTGACATGAATTGTCAGAATTATCTCACATAGACATCAGATTGCATAATGAATAATAAGCTCTCGAAGAGCATACTTTTTCTCATGAATAGAATTGCAATTTATTCTTTATTCCAGTATTCTTTCTTTACAAGCAATTTTTTTAATTACTTAGCCACTTTATGATTAGAATTATTTTTCTTTTCATCTAGAAATCGTGTAGCGCCCAATGGAGGAAATATGCATTGTTGATAGTGGCACAACAAATACCATCTTAAGAGAGTCGAAATACTTCCGCATTTATCACGAAGAACGCCGAAGGATTACGACTATCGCAGGAAGCGATACGCATATAATAGGCTCAGGAAGAGCCACAATTATATTGCCAATGGGTACAACTTTGGTAATTGAAGAAGCCCTCTTGTACCCTGAATCAACCCGCACTCTCTTAAGTTTCAAAGACATCCGCGCCAATGGGTTTCACATAGAAACCAATGAAGAAAATGGCAAATAACACTTGTGCATTGTGAAGCACGCGGAATATGGAAAGATGGTACTAGAAAAATATCCCTCATATGAATTTGGGTTGTACTACACGAAAATCAATGCACACGCAGTGTATACTTCTTTGAAGACTGTCTTTAGAAGCTCTGAATTATTTTCTTTATGGCATTGTAGATTAGGTCATCCTGGTCTTAGATTGATGAGAAATATAGTTAACAACTCACAAGGTCATGGCATTAATGTTAAAAATTTCCCGAATCATGAAGATTTTGTGTGCCATGCATGTGCCACCGGGAAATTAATAACTAGACCCTCTGTTATGAAAGTGCAACATGAAATCCCTGCATTCCTGGAACGCATTCAAGGATATTTATGTCCGATTCAGCCCTTGTCGTGGCCGTTTCGATACTTTATGGTGCTCATTGATGCTTCCTCGAAATGGTCGCATACATGTTTGTTGTCAACAAGGAATCATGCATTCGCAAAGCTGATCTCGCAGATCATCAGAATTAAGAATGTTTTTCCGATCATCGCGTGAAGTCCATTCGATTGGACAATGCCGCGAATTTACTTCAAGGCATTTGATGATTATTGTACAAAGAACGGGAATAATCGGTGAGCACTGCATCGCACGTCCATACGCAAAATGGGCTAGTGAAGCACTAATAAAGAGGATTAAGTTCATTGCCGGACCGCTCTTGCAGAGTTGTAACTTGCC
The DNA here is from genome assembly GCA_036346355.1 of Rhipidocladum racemiflorum. Lineage (NCBI taxonomy): Eukaryota > Viridiplantae > Streptophyta > Magnoliopsida > Poales > Poaceae > Rhipidocladum > Rhipidocladum racemiflorum. The sequence goes on along the minus strand of CM070577.1, from coordinate 40,948,216 downwards.
CAACACTTGTTGGGGACACGCGATCTGCACGCAAAGAAAGACTCATCAATTATAGACCATCACCTACAACATCCATTCACCAATGCAATTAGTGCAAGGGGTCATCCCGAAGATTTCCCATCTTAGAAAATTTGGTTGTATGGTATATGTACCTATACCACCCCCACAATGATCGCAATGGGCCCTCTCCGCAAGTCTGGGATATACGTTGGTTATGAGAGTGCATCCATAATCAGTATTTGGAACCCATGATCGAGACTTGCACACAGCCCGATTCGCCGATTGCATCTTTGACGAGGACCATTTCCGTCATTAGGGGAGAGAATCAACCATTGGATGAAAAATGCCGGAAATAGTATGGCATTCCATCGATCCCAGCGCATGACCCTCGCACTAATGAAGCAAATCAAGAAGTCCGTAAGATAATTGATTTGCGAGAATTTAGCAAATGAATCGCCTGATCATTTTTGTGATCTCAAGAGCGTGGTTAAGTCGCATGTACCAAAGCAAGAAATGCACCAGAGAGGGTGGAAATACCAAAGAAAGCGAAGGTATCCCTCATCCTGTTCAGAGGCCTCAAAGAAAAAGAACAGGAGATCGGCTTCTCAAACTCAAAGTACCCGAGACGTCTGGGAAAATCAAGCGAGAGAACTTACCACACCCAATCACAAAAGTGCCCCAAAGCAAGAAGGGGAGCCAGTTGAGACTGCACTGGAAAGAAGCCTGTGGAAAAGGCAATTCCAGATCTGAACCTTCCATTGGAAGTATACGGAAATAATGTGTGCGCACACATTGGCGGAGAAAAACTAAAGGAACTTGCTCCTGGAATGGGAAATAGCAATGAAGAGCAAGTAGAAGTGCACGAAGCACCCCATGATGAAATGGCCATAAACTTTGTAATAACGGGAGAATCCATGAATAGAGCAATGACCAATGTCGATGCATACTTTGCAAAGAAGATTGCCACGATCATTAATCATGATCCCGAGCCCGCATCTCTCGCAGAGTGCAAGAAAAGGCTCGATTGGGAAGATTGGAAGAAGGCAATCACCGCAGAGTTAGTCTCTCTGAACAAAAGAGAGGTGTTTGGGCCTGGTGCCGCACGCCTCCCCATATAAACCCGTGAGGTCACAAATGGGTTTTTATTCGCAAGAGAAACGAAAACCATGAAGTTGTACGGTACAAGGCAAGGCTTGTCGCTCAAGGTGTCACTCAACGTCCTGGGGTTGATTATGAAGAAACCTATTCTCCGGTCATGGGCGGAATTACCTTTAGATACTTGATCTCAATGGCGCCAACTTGAAGTTGAAAATGAAGCTAATGGATGTTGTCACAAGATATTTGTATGGAAACTTGGATTCGGAGATTTATATGAAAGTACCTAAGGTATCCCTATCCCGAACCAAGACAGAGCAAGCGAAACCTATACAAAGTGTGAAATTGGAGAAATCACCGTATGGGCTAAAAACAATCGGGAAGAATGTGGTACAATCGTTTGAGTGACTTTCTCTGCAAGAAAGGCTACACGAGCAATGAAGATTGTCCATGTGTATTTATACAACGATCCACGAATGGATTTTGTATAATCTCCGTCTATGTAGATGACTTGAACATCATTGGGACGGATGAGGAAATTGAAGAAGCATGCACATACTTGAAATATGAGTTTGAAATGAAAGACTTGGGTAAAACCAAGTTTTGTTTAGGCTTGCAGCTTGAACATGTCCAAGGCGGAATCTTGGTACACCAAGCATCCTACACGCAGAAAGTGTTGGAGAGATTTGGCTTTGAAAAGGCATACCCCGCAAAGACTCCAATGGTCGGAAGGTCACTCCAAGCAGACCTAGACCCGTACAGGCCTAAAGAAGAGGGGGAGGAAGTCCTGGGAGCGGAATTCCCATACTTGAGTGCAATTGGAGCGCTCATGTACCTTGCGAATAGCACTAGGCCGGACATTGCGTTCGCCGTGAATTTGCTAGCACTGATGCAGGCGTAACCCACCAAAAGGCATTGGAAAGGGTGAAGGACATCTTCCGTTACCTTCAAGGAAGCAAAGACCTCGGCTTGTTTTACGTAAAAACAATGAATTGAATTTAGTTGGCTACGCCGATCTTTGAGTACCTATCGGACCCGCATACTTGGCAAGTCACAAACCGGGTATGTTTTCCTTTGCGGTGGAACAAAGCAATTTCTTGAAGTCGTCTAAGCGGACTCTTGTCTCGACGTCGACTAACCACTCAGAAATCATTGCATTGTATGAAGCCTCTCGGGAATGTGCATGGCTTCGAAGAATGGTTCACCACATCCAGAAGTCATGTGGTCTGAACATGGAACAAACCCCCACTATTATCTATGAAGATAATGCAGCTTGTGTTGCACAAGTACAAATGGGATATGTGAAGAGTAACCTTACAAAGCATATCAACCCCAAGTTATTTTATGCTCATGAAATGCATAAGATGAACGAGATAAAGATACTGCATACTAAGTCGTGTGAAAATCTCGCAGATTTATTCACTAAGGCCCTGTTTGTTTGCCATATGGATTATATAATCCAGCTTATATAAGTTAATGGGGAAACAAACAGCCTAGATTATAATCTAGATTATATAATCTAAAGCATGAGATTATAATAATCTATAAGCAGCCATTAGGGTGCTTATATAATCTCAAACTAATAATCCAACACAGTAATAATCCAGGAAAACAAACAACCCACCGGCTTATTTAAAGGTAGCTTATATAATCCAGCTTATATAATCCAACACCAAAAAGCTGGATTATATAAGCTGGAGAAGGAAACAAACAGGGCCTAAGTCACTCCCGGCATCTTCCTTTGAAAGATGTATTAGAGGAATCGGGATGATGAGGCTTAGAGAAGTGCAGATTTCAGGGGGAGATTTTTCACATACTCCTACATAAATCTCAAACATGAAGTTTGAGTACCCAACGTAAATCTTGAAGATTAACATTGAAGTTTGGGTGGATTGTACTCTTTTCCTTAAGTAAGTTTTTCATTGAAGTTTTCTTACATAAGGTTTTTGATTAGTCAATCAGTGCAACACAGCAATCGTGTGCTATGTACTCTTTCTCGAATTATTTTTCCCACTGGGTTTTTATGGAGTTTTAATGAGGCATATGCATCTCGCAGTGAAGAGTCCAAGGGGGAGTGTTAGGAAACCGGATTCGTATCCTATATGGACTCTTCCTTATCTCTAAGCAGAACCGCTATATATAGGAGGCAGGGGGTCACCCCATTGTACACAAGCAATGAGAATAATAAAGCAGAGCAGTTCCTCCTCATATTGTGTCTCTCTCCCTCTCTCTCTATTCTCCAGTTTAGATCTATTAGGCAACCTCGGACTATTCGATAGCGAGGTTGTCTAACATATTTAATCGGGTCGTCCCGTGCTGGACGTGCAGCGCCAGCCCGCCGTGCCAGAGTCTTGACCAAAGACGGCTCAAGCGCATAGACCGTACTGGCCAGACCCATTTACCTTCTAACCGTGCCGTGTCTAAGTCATGTCAACAGTGATAAGCCACGGACCCTCCATTTGGCCATCTCTAATTGCTTCCATACGCGGTAACCACGTGACGTGTCCCCGATCCCCAACCACGCGGGTGACCACTGACCACACAGCAATAAACCGCCGCAGCCGGAAACTTCTCCGTCTTCGGCCACCCTATCACTCCACTCTCCCGCGCCCGCACGCCGTAACCCTATGATGTCCTCCGCGCCGCCGACGGAGCCTGCCGCCGGCGACGGCGACGGGGACATGGAGACGCTCCCCCTCGCCGCCGCCTCTGACTACGCCTCCGTAGCCTCCACCTTCGACCCCCTCCTCCCCACCGCCTCGCCCCCCTCCCCTCCCACCCCCGCCGCCTTCCTACTCTCCCCCGCCTCCTCCTCCTCCTTCGTCGACCCCCCCTCCTACGCCGACGTCGCTGCCTCCTCCCCGCGCTCCGCCTCCCCGAGATCCGCGCGCGCCGCGGCCTCCGATTACTCCCACATCGCCGTCTCGGACCCGGAGACTGAGGCCGAGCCCGCCGCCACCTCCCTCGTCCCCGGATCCGCCCCCACCTACGTCTCCTACCTCGTCACCAGCGCCCGCCGCGGCGACCACCGCCGCCACGCCGTCCGCCGCCGCTTCCGCGACTTCGTCACCCTCGCCGACCGCCTTGCCGAGGCCTTCCGCGGCCACTTCGTGCCCCCGCGCCCCGACAAGAACACCGTCGAGAGCCAGGTCATGCAGCGCGACGAGTTCGTGGCCCACCGCCGCGCCGCGCTCGAGAGGTACCTGTGGCGGCTCGCAGAGCACCCCGCGATCGGGTCCAGCGACGAGCTGCGCATGTTCCTGCAGGCCGAGGGCAAAATGCCGCTGCCCAGCAGCACCGACGTGGCCTCGCGGATGCTCGACGGCGCGGCGCGGCTGCCACAACAGCTGCTCGGGGAGGAGGCCGTGGCTGCACCGCAGGACGGGGTGCAGCCGGCCAAGGGCGGGAGAGACCTACTGCGAATATTCAAGGAGCTGAAGCAGTCAGTGGTGACGGACTGGGCCGGCGTGAAGCCGCCGCTGGTGGAGGAGGACAAGGACTTCCTGGAGAAGAAGCAGAAGCTGCAGGATTGGGAGCAGCAGCTCAGCAGCGCATCACAGCAGGTAATCTCTCAAATACCACTGGAGCTACGAGCGAGCTGGATCTGATGTGTGATAATTGTTGACAGTAAGGCAAAGGGTTTTTACTATTTTTCTCACCAAAAACAATTAATAAGCCAATGTTATTTTAATTAGGGAGCTCGGGATGATAAATTTTAACCCCCCTGAAAACTAATAGTATGGCAATGTTATGTCCGTTAGTCTTAAAGACACTATCCGGGTAATCTAGAGGATCCATGTTGTATGAGTATGTTCAGTGCATTATCATGTTCATATCTTTATCTCTATTAAAGTTAAGTGCAAAACAAATCATAAGAGAGTGCCACATCATTCAATCATCCATTGTCGTGTGATTCGAATCGTACAAACGAAAATGCATAAAAAAAAGGACACGTAATAAAGCATACATCTAGAACATACTAACTAGAATGCCTTGTACTACTAATAGGTAATGGAGGGAGTAGCATTTAATGTAGTGTGAGGTCATTTAAGGCATTCCCAGTGCATCGTACGTATAGTTCGATACATATTGGGAACATATTGTGTGCTCCAAGCAATTTTGTGCTATCCATGCTCCCATATCTCAAAAAATGGTCTAGATGGTTATGAAATATTGCGAAAACCTGTGTTGCGCCGATACTTTGGAAAATAGGTGTATCCATATCCGATACGTATCAGATACCGATACGTATTGGATACTCCCTGATACGTATCCTACATGTATCCGTTAATTTCCGATTTTTCAAAAAAAGAAAAAAAAACCCGATACTTCTCGAATACTTTTCCGATATAGGTAACCTTGGATAATACCCTTCTCAATACAGTCCCGATACTTTCCTCTCAAAGCCGTCAACTCCTAAGTCCCGATCGGGTGATCCCTCACGTCGCCGCCAGTGTTGCCGCTGCCGGCCCGTCGCTCTCCTCCCCCAATCCACCCACGTGAGGACACCATAATTAATATGGTGTTCTCACGATACCATGATGCTACTTTTGAACAAAATCTTCATCAAATTCTGTGGTTTTTTGAATGTACTTATGTTTATAGAGTAGAGAAAACTTGAGGCTTGCTTCTCTGAAAGCAACCATGATTAATCTGTTTTTCAAATGATTTATTAAGAAATGTGGTCTTCTTCATGTAATCGAAAAATAGCTTCCACCATCTACCTAATCGTCTCCGGGTAAGATATAAAGCAAGGAAGAAAGAAACAATTAAGACGGATGAAAAAAGAACTTAGGAAGAATATACACAACGATCAGAATCAAATAAGGGAAACGATAAAGAAACATGGTGTCCAAGCCATCAAGGATCCTTCGATGCTCTGTTCCAGCCGACCCGTGCTCCCGCCGTCGCCGCTCTGTCTCGCGTGCGCGGTGGGCGACGGCGGGTCGGCTGGAGCAGAGCACTCTTCACTTACCGATCTGAGCAACCGACAGTGGAGGCGTGTGGGCGACGGAGCTGGTGACTGGCGTGACTCCTTCCCCTCTTCGCTGCGGCAGCGGATCCTGTCAACAACGGCGGATCTTGACCTCACCGACCGTCGGAGGTGGAGGCGCGGCAGCGGATTGGCTTCTCCGGTTCTTCCTCTCCCTCTCCCTCTCCTGATCTGCTTGGCTGCGCCGCCAAACACCCAAACCCTAATGCTTTTAGACCCCACAGGCCCACACCCGAGCGCCCCGGTCACGCCTCCTTGCTCGCCCGGCGACGCCTGGACGTCGCGACCGACTTGCCGCGTCCAGGCGAGGCAAAGCTTCACGACGGCTCACCTCCGGCGACCGGACGACTAGGCGACGCCTTGATAAGCTTGCATATGATTTTCGTGTATCTAATTTAAATATTTAAAAAGATATTGATAGTTAAAATTTTGAAAGTTTGATTGCACCTATGTCCAAAATGACATGTATTTGTGACTGGAGGGAGTAAAAGAACTATAATACTAGAATGAGGGAACATTAATCATCAGGCAAAGGTTCTTTACTCACTGAGCTAATTACCGTGTGTATGTTATTCTGTTGTTAGTACCATCTCATGTCATCCAAAACTATCATTTTTTATAGTATTGCACAAACCAATGTTTGGTCTGTTAGTAGTGTTTGTGACTATACTACCCTATTAATTCCTTTGCGTTGGAATTATGGCCTCTTGTAATTAAATGTTAATGTTCCTTGTAATCTCACCTAGTGGTATTAATGGCTCTGATGGCTTCAAATATGTCATGAATGAATGTTGTGACCTTTGATATTCAGTTTCTGGATTGGTCCATACAGTAGTAATCCCTCCGTTTCATAATGGTTGTAGTTCTAGCTAAATTCACACAAAATAAGGAGACGTGGAAAATGACTTGTTTACCCTCATTTAATTCATCCCCTTTGTGATTAATGAAGGGTAGCTAAACAGATTAGCTAAACAGATGGCTGCATTGATGAAGGGTATAAAGGTCATGTTGTCTCTAAAATTGCATTGGAATATGAGAACTACAACCATTTTGATAAAATTTTTGAATGCTAGAACTACAACTATTGTGAAACGGAGGGAGTACTAGTCCAATAGTCCTATTGATTAATGTATCTTATTCCAAGAAGCTTTGAGAATATCAGTATTTTAAGATGAGCACGCAAATACTAAGTGGTCAAATGAGCCTCAAAATTGCAGACATCATTTTTTTGTGAACTCAAGTAAGGAGGCCAAAAAGACAGTTTTTGAGGACTGAAGGGGATATCAAAATCACACGAGTTATGCATTAGCGTGCACGTTCTTCTCTTGTTCTACACAAAAGTTTCAATCAAACAAAAATGTGAAATGCTTTTGAGTGTAATGTTAATGCGTTAACAAGTTACAAATAACAAAGCTGATCTAGTTGACTAGGTGGTTAAGGGTCAAGATTCATTTTCTTCTGGTAACGACGTGTTCTTATTTTGCTCTCTCTACATCACTGCAAATGCTACAGTCTTTGTAACATTAATTTTAAGACTAAGCTGCATATATTAATTACGTCATGACCCATATACACCACCAAGGTATGTTGCACATAACACCAATTGTATGTTGAACTAGATTAATAAACATAAAGATTTTGAAAGCTATAATGTTGCTGTTTGGTCAATGGTGAATTTTAGTAGTCATCTCTGAAAATGAAAGAGTACCAGGAACTCTGTAGTACTGAAATCCTGGTTTTAGAGTCAGCTCACTACAGCCAATCTACACTAAGTGCCTTTAATCTGACCTATACAATTTTTCTGCTTTCTATTTATAAAGGATATTTGTGGTGTTAATCTCGAGTATGCAGTGTTCCTTTTGTTGATTTCTGATAGCCATGCTTCAAGAAGTGTTTGGTTTGTTCCTATTTGAATCAAATAGTTTAGAAGGGTTCTTTTGGGGGCAATTTTTCCGTTTGACACAAGATTGGCAGTTTGGCACCTATGTTTAGACACTGGAGGGGAACGATTATGTCTGTTGGGTACAGAGCCACACTAACGGAGTTATAAATGTTTTGTTCATGACAGCATGAAGCAAATAATTGATGGGAGATTGAGTGTACAAAAAATTGAAATCATGCTGATAAGTGAAAAAGCAGTGCAAAAATTTGAAACCATGGAAGCTATTGCTTGAGCAAGTATGTTGTAATGTGGTATACATTTGGATGCTGTGTATTAAGCTTATTGGTTGTGTTGGAAGGTAGTTTGATGTTGGTGTCTGTCTGTCTTTTCCGTAGGCTGAAGCACTTGTCAAGGCTCAGCAAGATTTGGGTGAAACAATGGGAGCACTTGGATTGGCATTCATCAAACTTACGAAGTTTGAGACTGAGGAGGCAATCTACGAGTCTCAAAGGATAAGAGCAGCTGACAGTAAACGTATAGCTACAGCAGCTGTCAAAGCTAGCAGGGCATGTCGAGACTTGAATACACAAACTGTTAAATATCTTGTAATACTTCAAGTCTTTCTATTACTTTTTATGATCTTTCCTGGGTATGAAGTAATCACATTCCATGACTCATTCCTTTTTGCAGGATACTCTACATGAAGATTTGGGGACAATGCTCTCTGTCCATACGGCCTTTTCTGATCGGGCAGGTGCATTATTGACTGTACAAACGATCATGTCAGACCTGGCATCATTACAATTGAGGATTGAGAAACTCGAAGCTGCATCATCGAAGATATTTGGTGGTGATAGTGCTAGGGTTCGCAAAGTTGAAGAATTGAGGGAAACAATAAGGGCTACTGAAGATTCTAAGTGCTGTGCGTTAAAGGAATACCAGAGAATTAAGGTGACCAACATGTGTTCTATTAAAGGAAAACTGATTGGATGTTTTGATAATTGGCAATGAGCCAATGATAAGACCAATAGCTCGGCAAGCATTGCTACTATCATTTATTTGGTTTCCTTCACTAGAATTCTGTCAGGCTCGTAAAGCTATGACGATTATTATTTTCTTTAATTTATACAGAATCAGTTGATAGCGATGGCTGGCTCAGCTTTGAAATACTGTTGTGCATTATATTACCCTCCTTTTAAGTTTCTTGTTAAGTTGGTTCACTGTATCGAAAATTTTACTTCAGTTGATATTTTATGTTGACACAAAACTACTTTTCTGTCATCTCTACCATGGAAATCATTATTAATACATGGTGTTTTCTGTTCCTTTATTTGCAAATTGTTTAGCTTTCAACATATATAACTCTGACCTGGTGTGCCAAATTTTAATGATCAAATATGGACTAATTGCACATTTTGCTCCTGTTCGGTCATGTATGTGAAATTAAAAGTAGAATCGGCACTGGTAATACTTATGAGTTCATGCCAGGAGAGTTATTCTGCAATTGCCTTTTATTCATTCCCTAAACTTGCATACTTCCTTATCATTTGTGAGCAAACCGTAAGTTATTTATATTTTTTGCTTGCTTTGATCATACCTGCGATGAAAGGATTATAGACGCCTAGGTGGCCAGTAGTAGCAGTAGGTAGTACTTCAGTCTAAATTGTTTTGATCAGCTTGTTGTAAGCAGCGTGCTTTTGTTTGTTTTTTGTACTCTCTTCTAGAGTTATAGCTGAAAACTCACTGTAGTTAGGCAACTGAGGTCTATATCTCATATTCTTGGGAAATATCTCACATTACAATTATTTAATATGCAGGAAAACAACAGAAGTGAACTCAACAGATTAGACAGAGAGAGGAAGGAAGATTTCCTGGAAATGCTAAAAGGATATGTTAGAAGCCAGGTATTATTTCAACTTCACATCGTTTTTTGTGCTAATGTCCTAGAAAACCTTTGCAGTAAGTCTTAATTATATGTCATCACTCTATACCTTCCACAGTTATCTTGTAATACTCTGCGGAATAAGTGTGTTTTTATCAATAGCTTATTAACCAGACTCATTTTAAAAGTTATATATATATATATATATATATATATATATGCGGCATATCCTGTGCAATCAAAGGTTTGGTGCAATCACCGTGCAATCAAACTAAAAAACGTTTCAAAAAATTCTGAAAAAAATCATGGATGTACATCTCAACTTACCTCATCTATGTATAAAATTTTATGATCAAATTCGTCGTACGCTAGAAGTTACAAAAAAGACAAATTTCTAACAAACTTTTACAGTTCAAATTACAAAAAAGACAAATTTCTAATAAGCTATGTATATATGTATGTGTATATATATATATATATATATATATATAGGATTGCTAGTGTACTATCGATAAATCTGAGATCCTCAGTGCTATAATATTTGTGTTTGCAAAATTAAGAAATTGTTGATCCAAACCGTGCATTATGTTCATCTCATGGAAATCTCACTACCCACCAAATTTTATATTTTTTGAATTTTTTCTCCTATTTATTTTGTATTTTTCAAAAAATATACATAGCTTATTAGAACAAATTCAAAAAATATAAAATTTGGTGGGTAGTGAGATTTCAATGAGATGAACATAATGCACGGTTTGGATCAACAATTTCGTCTTCGAATTTTGCAAACACAGCGCTATAGCACGGAGGATCTGTACTATCGATAATACACTAGCAATCCTCTCTCTCCCTCTCTCTCTCTATATATATATAGAAAGAGAGAGGAGGGAGTTTTGTGATGTTACTCTTCACTCTACAGCTTGTTTACTAAAGACATGTCAGTAGCGAAAAGCTTTTGTATATCCTTGGCTGCATTTTTGTTAGAATCGGTTTTTCCATACATTTGCTGTATTTTCGTATTTCGTTTTACAAAGCATATCCTTTTCCCCCCTTAAAGATGTCTACAAAGAAACTAATCTTGTATTTACACAGGCTGCGTACGGGGAGAAAATTGTGGACTGTTGGGAGACGGTGGCAGAGGAGTCGAGTGGATATGGCCGAGGAGCTGATAACATGACATCTTAGTTTTCCCCCGTTTGGATACATGTATGTGCAATGTAATCTAGGATGAATTGCAAAATAGAAGAGAGATAAACCCTAATTCAATTTGTTTTTCATTTATTTAAATTGCACTGGCTTAGATCCAGTCTCACATTCCGCGTTTAACCCCTCCGCGTTGCTGTCGAAAGTATCATTCTGTGGTTAGCGAAATAAGTGGGGAACACGTACGGGTTTATTCAGATCTGCGTGGTTTGTTTTGGAGAGGTGAGAAGCGTCTCGTGTTTGTTAGGAAACCGGATTCGTATCCTATATGGACTCTTCCTTATCTCTAAGCAGAACCGTTATATATAGGAGGCAGGGGGTCACCCCATTGTACACAGAAGCATACAGAATAATAAAGCAGACCTGTTCCTCCTCATATTGTGTCTCTCGCCCTCTCTCTCTGTTCTCCACTTGAGATCTATTAGGCAACCCCGGACTATTCGATAGCGAGGTTGTCTAACACGTTATCAGCACGAAGCTCTATCGGAGAAAGATTGAAAGGTGAGAACGGTAAGAATCGAGAGATTGAATCTAATCGCTCGCTTGTATCCTCTTTTGCATCTAATCTTTGCACCAACGTGGCAAGAAGCTACCAATGCGCAATGATTATTTCATCTATTGTACAATAATCTCTTTGCACGAAGCAACAGGCCCCGACGCACGAAGCGTCGTCGCTAGTTCAGATTTGCGCTCGCAGCACACGACCACGGCACGAAGCCGACCGGCTGCTTGCTGAACCCATCGCCACCGCCGAACGGCCCCGCCGTGCGTAACCGGCTAGAAGCAGCGTGCAGCCGCATGCATGGGAAAGCAATGAGGAGTCACATGCGTGAAGAGCAGTTGCATGCTCACTAACTTCCCATGCTTTGCATGCGGGTTCTGTGCAAGCCGGCTTTGCATGCTTTGCTTTGCATGCATACTTTGCTTTGCATGCGTGGAAGAGCTCCTAGCATCCGACTGCAACAATGCCAGACGCGACATGAGCAGGCCAGAGTCCGTGCCGCACGAAGCGCGCCGCCACTACACGTCCTTACCGCGTCTGCCGATCCCCTGTGTTGCCGCTCCAGCGCGTCGTGTATTGGCCTCCGTCGCCCGAGCACAGCGTTGAAGCAGTCTGGGCGCCGGCTACTCCACCCAGTACTGACTGGACATGAAGTCCATTTGTGTTGAGGACATGAAGTCCAAATGTGGACAAGAAGTCCGATCGGACCCAAGGACATGGACCGCTGGCGCTGCCGCGCCGAGCCTCCGCCGTGCCGAAGCTGCCGCCGCTGCCACGCGCTTGCGCCTCTCGAAGAAGCGCTTGCTACCGTGCGTCGCCGCCGCGCCGCTGTGGTCGCGCTGCCGGCTGCCACGCGCCGGCGCCGCTCGGCCGGCCGCTGCTCGCCACGTTCCTCACTTTCGCGACGAAATAGAACACGCTAAGCGTTGTGCCGACGCCCGGCCGTTTTCACGCCCGGCCCACACGGCCGGTTTCTTCTTGCGCCGCCGCTTTGCCTGGTCGGCCAAGACGATCGGGCGGTAAAGCTCAATCGACCGGTGTCGCTAGTCGGCGCCAGACGGCCCGCCCGGCCTCGCGAGCATCGGCGCCGGCGACGCTCCTCTGGCGCCGGCGACGCTCGTCTCTGGCACGCGCTCGCCGAACCGGCTCGACCGCACAAGCAAAGACGGCGCGCTCGCGATGCCAATACGGCGCGCCGCGGCCAGATTGATGCACTTGGTAGTTTGGACATGAAGTCCATCGTGCATGGACTTGGCTTGAAGCCAATTGATTCAATGGGTAAAAGCCGATCGGCTCCAGTTAACTCAAAACAGATTTGAAGTCCGGTTGGGGCACGGGTAAGGTAAAATCCCCTTTTTACCCCCACCGAATATTACTTTATTTTATTTTATTTTATGAAAAAGCTTTAAGAATTCAGAGAATCAATTAGAAATAGTCAGAAAATTCTGAAAAATTGCCAGAAAATTATGAAAAATGCTAGAAAATCGCAGAAAATTATTTGAATCTGGTTTTAGTTTTCTAGCATTATCTTGCAGCATTTATGAATAATTTATGAATATTTGCATGAATTTTTGCAATAATTGCCCTGTTTAGAATACCGAAAAATCCCTGAGAATTTATTTTTCGTATTTATGAACTCATGAATTGTGCAATTATTGTTTATTCTGAATTTATGAATTGTGCAATTATTGTTCTGTTCCATGCATTGTATTTATTGCTTTAATATAGTTCATTGGAAATTCAAGCACGCCGCACGAAGCGGCCACCGTCGCGCCAAGAAGGCCGACGTGCATGGAACTGAATGCGCCGCGCGCATGAAGCCGCACTAAACCGATCGCACGAAGCCGATCGGACACATAAAGTAGATCACACGAAGTCGATCATGCATATGAATCCGATCGCATGAAGCTGATCGCGACATGATTCTGATCGCTTGCACGAAGCCGATCACCTACATGCACGAAGCTGTATTTATGAATATTTATGAATCTTGTACTTATGAATTTTGCATTTATCTTTTACTTATGAATTTTGCATTTATCTTTGTATATGTGAATCTTGAAATTATTGCTTTCTTTTAGTTTGCTGGAAACTCATGAGAATTCAATTATGCATTTTATTGAAACTAGCAGCCATTTCCTATTAGATTGCACGCAGTAAACTAATGGAAGAACCTTATGAATATGCAAAGGTGTGGCATTGTCTAAACGTGAGTCTTGAAGAACTGGCCTGAATGGTCAGAATTATCTCACATAGACATCAGATTGCATAATGAATTGCAAGTTTTAGAAGAAGCATTTCTCTCATGAATGAATATGCAGTTTATATTTTATTCCAGTACTCTTTATTTACAAGCAATGTTTGAATTACTTTTGCCACTGTATGATTAGAATTATATTTCTTTTCATTTAGAAAATTGTGTAGCGCCCAAATAGAGGAGATATGCATTGTTGATTGTGGCACAACAAATACCATCTTAAGAGAGTCGAAATACTTTCAGACGATCACGAAGAACGCTGGAAGGATTACGACAATCGCAGGAAGCGATACGCATATAATAGGCTCAGGAAGAGCCACAATTATATTGCCAATGGGTACAACTTTGGTAATTGAAGAAGCCCTTCTTGTACCCTGAATCAGCACGCATTCTCTTAAGTTTTAAAGATATCCGCGCCAATGGGTTTCACGTAGAAACCAATGAAGAAAATGGCAAAGAACACCTGTGCATTGTGAAGCACGCGGAATATGAAAAAATGGTACTAGAAAAATGTCCCTCATATGAATCTGGGTTGTACTACACGATAATCAATGCACACGCAGTGTATACTTATTTGAAGACTGTATTTAGAAGCTCTGCATTATTTGCTTTATGGCATTGTATATTTAGGTCATCCTGGTCTTAGATTGATGAGAAACATAGTTAACAACTCACAAGGTCATGGCATTAATGTTAAAAAATTTCCCGAATCACGAAGATTTTGTGTGCCATGCATGTGCCACCGGGAAATTAATAACAAAACTCTCTGTTATGAAAGTGCAACATGAAATCCCTGCATTCCTGGAACGCATTCAGGGGGATATTTGCGGCCCGATTCATCCATTATCGGGGCCGTTTCGGTACTTTATGGTGCTCATTGATGCTTCCTCGAAATAGTCGCATACATGTTTGCTGTCAACAAGGAATCATACATTCACAAAGTTGATCTCGCAGATCATCAGAATTAAGAATGCTTTTCCTGATCATCGCGTGAAGTCCATTCGAATGGACAATGCCAGCGAATTTACTTCCAAGGCATTTGATGATTATTGCACAAAGAATCGAATAATCAGTTGAGCACTTCGCACCGCACGTCCATACGCGGAATGGACTAGCTGAAGCACTAACAAAGAGGATTAAGCTCATAGCCCGACCACTCTTGCAGAGTTGTAACTTGCCCAACACCTGTTGGGGACACGCAGTCATGCACGCAGCAGCACTCATCAATTATAGACCGTCGGCCTACAACATCCATTCAACTATGCAACTAGTGCAATGGGTCATCCTGAAGATTTGAATGAATGGTATATGTACCTATACCACCCCACAAATAACTGCAATGGGCCCTCTCCGCAAGTCTCGATATACGTTGGTTATGAGAATGCATCCATAATCGTGTATTTGGAACCCACGACCGAGATTTGCATACAAACCCAAATTCGGCTGATTGCATTTTTTTTTGACGAGGATCGCTTTCCCGTCATTAGGGGGAGGAAATGAACCATTGGATGAAAATGCCGGGAAATCATATGGCATTCCATTGGGATCCCCGTGCATGACCCTCACACTAATGAAGCAAATCATGAAGTCAAGAAGACAATCGATTTGTAGAATTTAGCAAATGAACTGCCTGATCATTTTTGTGATCTAAAGAGCATGGCTAAGTCGCATATACCAGCAAGAAATGCACCAGAGAGGGTGGAAATACCAAAGAAAGCGCGGTATCCTCATCCTGCTCGTGAGGCCTCAAAGAAAAAGAACAGGAAATCTGGCTTCTCAAACCCAAAGTACCCGGAGACGTTTGGGGAAAAATGGGCAAGAGGATTTACCATAGCCAATCACAAAAAAATGCCCCAAAGCAAGAAGGGGAGCCAGTTGAGACCTGGCACTGAAAAGAAGCCTGTGGAATAGGCAATTCCATATTTGAATCTTCAATTGGAAGAAGTCGCCGGAAATAATGTGTGCGCACACATTGGCGGAGAAAAACTAAAGGAACTTGCTCCTGGAATGGGAAATAGCAATGAAGAGCAAGTAGAAGTGCATGAAGCACACCATGACGAAATGGCCATAAATTTTGTAATAATAGGAGAATCTATGAAAAGAGCAACAACCATTGCAAGGCTTGTTGTTCAAGGTTTCACTCAACGTCCTAGGGTTGATTATGAAGAAACCTATTCTCCGGTCATGGATGGAATTACCTTTAGATACTTGATCTCAATGGCAGTCAACTTGAAGTTGAGAATGAAGCTAATGGATGTTGTCACAGCATATTTGTATGGAAACTTGGATTCGGAGATATACATGAAAGTACCAGAAAGGTATCCCTATCCCGAACCAAGACAGAGCAAACAGAAACCTATACAAAGGTGAAATCGGAGAAATCATCTGTATGGGTCAAGCAACAGAAGAATGTGGTCCAATCGCTTGAATGACTTTCTTTGCAAGAAAGGCTACACGAACAGCGAAGATTGTCCATGTGTATTTATACAACGATCCACGAATGGATTTTGTATAATCTCCGTCTGTGTAGATGACTTGAACATCATTGGGACGGATGAAGAAATTGAAGAAGCATGCACATACTTCAAGTCTGAATTTGAAATGAAAGACTTGGGTAAAACCAAGTTCTGTTTAGGCTTGCAGCTTGAACATGTCCAAGGCGGAATCTTGGTACACCAATCTTCCTACACGCAGAAAGTGTTGGAGAGATTTGGTTTTGAGAAGGCATACCCCGCAAAGACCCCAATGGCTCCAAGGTCACTCCAAGCGCATCTAGACCCGCATGTGCCTAGAGAAGAGGGGGAGGAAGTCCTGGGAGCGGAATTCCCATACTTGAGTGCAATTGGAGCGCTCATATACTTTGCGAATAGCACTAGGCCGGATATTGCGTTCGCCGTGAATGTGCTAGCATGGTACAGTGCAAAACCCACCAAAAGGCATTGGAAAGGGGTGAAGGACATCTTCCGTTACCTTCAAGGAAGCAAAGACCTCGGCTTGTTCTATAGAAGGAACAACGAATTGAATTTGGTTGGCTATGCCGATGTCGGGTACCTATCGGACCCGCATACTGGTAAGTCACAAACCGGGTATGTTTTCCTTTGCGGTGGAACAGCAATTTTGTGGAAGTCGTCCAAGCAGACTCTTGTCTCGACGTCGACGAACCACTCAGAAATAATTGCCTTGTATGAAGCTTCTCGAGAATGTGCATGGCTTCGAAGAATGGTTCACCACATTCAGAAGTCATGTGGTTTGAACATGGAGCAAACCCCCACTATTATCTATGAAGATAATGCAGCTTGTGTTGCTCAAGTGCAAATGGGATATGTGAAAAACAATCTTACGAAGCACATCAACCCCAAGTTCTTTTATGCCCATGAAATGCATAAGATGAACGAGATAAAGATACTGCATACTAAGTCGTGTGAAAATCTCGCAGATTTATTCACCAAGTCACTCCCGGCATCTTCCTTTGAAAGATGCATTAGAGGAATCGGGATGATGAGACTTAGAGAAGTGCAGATTTCAGGGGGAGAATTTTCACATACTCCTACATAAATCTCGAACATGAAGTTTGAGTACCCAACGTAAATATAGAAGATTAACATTGAAGTTTGGGTGGATTGTACTCTTTTCCTTAAGTAAGTTTTTCATTGAAGTTTTCTTACCTAAGGTTTTTGATGAGGCAATCCGTGCAACACAGCAAGCGTGTGCTATGTACTCTTTCTCCAATTATTTTTCCCACTGGGTTTTTATGGAGTTTTAATGAGGCATATGCATCTCGCAATGAAGAGTCCAAGGGGGAGTGTTAGGAAACCGGATTCGTATCCTATATGGACTCTTCCTTATCTCTAAGCAGAACCGCTATATATAGGAGGCAGGGGGTCACCCCATTGTACACAGAAGCATACAGAATAATAAAGCAGACCCGTTCCTCCTCATATTGTGTCTCTCGCCCTCTATCTCTGTTCTCCACTTGAGATCTATTAGGCAACCCCGGACTATTCGATAGCGAGGTTGTCTAACAGTGTTTTCGTTTAGTTCGTACATGGGATTTGTGCAGTGTGCGAATCTAAGCAGGAACTACCTCAATTCTGTGTGCCTCCACGGGCACGCGGTTAGTTCCGACGAGCGGCAGATTGTACTGCTGATCGTGAACATACGTAAAATTGATCGAGCACGCGGTCAGTTCCATCTCATTTAAAGTATTTTAGACTTTTCATCTATAAACTATACCATCTAACTCATTAATAAACCAAATTACCAATCAACTTGTCTTGCTTAAAAGCAGACAACTTACAAGCTCATTAAACCAAAAAAACTAACTTTAAACTAAAAGCCAAAAATCCTAAGCCAAAACAAACAGAGCCTATATGCTTGTTTCTTCAGCGCCCAACGAACCATACAGATTTCACGGGAAAAGCTCAGTTCACATAATTCAGATAAATTAGGATGAATTGCAGCCACAGGCTACAGGAAAGGAAAAAATGAATCGGTTGGGCACAAGCCTTCATGCCCAGACATATATTCCACTATCACGAGAATTTACATCATCTCCAAAGGATATCTATGCACACAATCAAAGGTTCTTAAATTACCAAACATCGAAACGGAGCTTTGAAGGAGCTCCCACGCCTACAGAAACAAAACAAAGAAAAAAGCCTAGCTTATCTAGAGGCTTATCCAGGTCTGCCACGGAACCCAATCCAGTTCACTGCTTCTACAATCACCTCGTTCTCACTGTAACGCCAAACACTAGAAATTTAGTCTGGCCGCTGAAAGAAATGACAACCCCTCTACCTACTTATCGTCCTGGAAGCCGGAGTTGTACATGGATGGATCCTGCGACATCAACATCGGGGCTGCCTCGACCGACTGGAGCATGCTCTCCAGCACGCCTGGATCCAACCCGACGAAGTAGAAAGGCTCCTGGCCAAGCTGCATGTCCATGCCAGTGTTTGCCCCATCTCCATTGGCTTCAGCATCCTTAAACCACAAGCTCTCGTACATGGGTTCAGCTTCCATCACACTCAGCATTTCGTCAATATCAAAACCATCATCTTCCCCATCTGGTAGCTCGGCTATAGGCTTTAATGGCTCGAAGACTTCGGCATCAGATGTGCCCCTGCCATTGCTCGTTCCAGCATCAGGAACAGGCAGCAGCTGGCTGCCATGGTTCTGATTATAGGTGACAGATTCTGTCTTGGCCTCATGTGAGCCAGCTTCCAGCACTTCTGGTTCAGTCTTCAGTGGGCTTGATATCTCAGAAACTTCTGTATTATATGAGGTAGAGGCGATGTCAGAGTGGTTAGAAGTCATGGTTGACTCACATGACTTGGACCAACCAGGTAAAACACCTTGAGCAGCTGCTGGAGCAACCAGGGCAGAAGAAGTCACTGCATCTTGTGTGGGGAGGTTAGTGTGAGCCCTTGGACCATACATTGCTGCGTCCTGTCTGGGGAAGTTAGTGCGAGCCATTGGACCATACATTGCTCTGGCTGCCTCATCATAAGCACGGGCAGCATCTTCAGCAGTGGGAAAGGTCCCCAACCAGAGTCTGCTGAGCCGATTAGGCTCCCGGATTTCAGACACCCACTTCCCCCAAGTGCGCTGCCTCACACCGCGGAATCCACATTGGGTATTCTCAGGTCCTCCTTTCCCCTTCATGCAGCCCTTCTTGGAACCCTTTGCAGGTGCCTTTCTTTCCTGCTTGGCACCCTCTGTATTTTGCCCCAGTTGGTTGAGTTCAGCCCACCTCCTGATCGTCTCTGATACAGAATTAGGCCCATCACGCGATCTCCGAGGTCGCTTTTTCCTGCTGAAAAAGGAGCAAAAGTTAGTAACTCATTCATCGGATTCAGGCAGAAGACTCGCAACAAGCAAAAAATAAGCAATACAATAAAAGGTTCCCACCCATCTCCACAGAAACAGATACTATTTAACTCAATGACCAAACTGCTATTAATTGTCGTACGAAGATAGTAAATCCTGCGAATATATACACTTTTGATTGAACAGACCATCTCCACAGAATATGATGCCATGTTATTCACCAACACAACTATCGTTTATCACAACTGCCATTCATCGTCCCTTCGACCAAAAGATATTGACAACTGACAAGAAACCAAGTAATCAAAGAAACTGAGTTTTTATATCAAAAAACTACAGTAAACCAACCAACAAAAGGACCAAGCTTTTAGTCCAGGCAAAATCAGTCAAGTGCTGCTCTAGTGCGGCACTCTTCAACAACACCAAAAGCCAGTTAGACTGCTAGTCATAGCTCTGATGCTCTAATACATAGAGCAGCCAGAAATAGAACGGTTAAACACACCACAGATTAGAGACCACTGGTGGCACATCTCCCTTGGGGGTTTGCTGGGCCAAGAGTGCGTACTCATTACAGGGAAGAGCACGGCCTCCTGCTAAAACACAAACAGTTATTTCGCGCTGGATTTTCCCATGCGGGAACACGTGGGACTCAAATCTCAGTCAATACTTCCTTGTTGTTTACAAGAGGTGTTCAAAGCAGTCATACCTATTGGTTCGACGGAATCAAGTGCCCCAGTACTGGCCTCTTCTCCACATGTTCTAGTTACCGAAAAGACAAGACAAATATATACAATACGTATCAGAGACTGGATAAACCAAGGAAAAATGAAACAATACGACAATTTGACTACAAAATGCGGCAACGAAGTAAAACTTGACAACAATACAGCAAGTTAGATAGATCAAACGAGTAACATAGTGCACGTTTTTGTGGAGATGGTACAGACTGAACCAAGTAGATAAAATTGATACTAGCTGCGAAGTAAACAATGCTGCTAAATCCCAAATCCAAAATTTACACCTATGTTCATTAATACGCAATTTGCCCTAGATGTAACTCCATAATCCATATCAGCTACCAATCATGAGTATGCAATTACCCCCAAAATTCGAGCAACTGATTCGATTCCACACAGAACGGACCACCGAACGTCACAGGGACATCCAATTAAATGAGATTCAAGATCAGAACTTCACCAATCACCCGCTTTACAACAATTCCGAACCAAAAAGCCCCCAAACTCCAAGATCACAACTGCCCCAATCGCCCGCCTTTCCCCGATTCGGAACCCTACAGGACCGCGAATTCGCTGCATCTGCAATACCAACTAGCATCTTGCACAATCCCTGTGAAGCTCGCCCATCCTACCAACTCAAACTTGCCCCCAAATTGCACGCGACGCCACCCCAACCTGAAACCCTAATCCCCAAATTCCTACAACACAAGTTCCCAGGCCGCCCAATCACCACCAATTCGATCCCCCAAACCCCACAATCCCCAACTCCAAACACCCAAATCACCGATCAATTCCCCAGATCCTTAACGAATTCGAACCCCCCCCCCCCCCCCAAAGCACAAGGAAACCTTAAAAATGGGTTACAAAAAAGATCTCACCTTCCGGGCTGGAGCGCCGGAATCTCCACCGGCACCGCCACCTCCTTCTGATCCACCGTCATGGCCGATCGGAAGATCTCCACTAGGTCTCTAGGGTTGTGGCTATCTCGTCGCCTATTTTCTTCGCGAGGAGGAGAAGAAGAAGTTCGGAGACCTGATGGCTGGTGATGCGGCTCGTATATATAGAGGCTCGTTCTGGATACTTCGTGCTTCCACCTCACGGAAATATCTAGGCCGCTAGTCCACGGGTTTAGCCGCATGGGGCCCGGCTGTAAGTGAGGTGCATGTGGGCGGCTAAGGAAGCAGGAGTAGCGGGTGCGTGACGTAAGTCGTGTCGTGGTGACAGGAAGCTTCGAGAGACTTGGCCCCTAAGCAAACTCGGCCTTCCGTTTGAGCATTTATCCAGGGAATTGATAAATCGTTGAGGAACCCAGGACTGAGGACTCTCTTGTTAGACAACCTCGCTATCGAATAGTCCGGGGTTGCCTAATAGATCTCAAGTGGAGAATAGACAGGGAGAAAGAGAGACACAATGTGAGGAGGAACGGGTCTGCTTTATTATTCTCAGATGTTTCAGACAATGGGGTGACTCGCCTTCTATATATAAGCGGTTCTGCTAGAGATAAGGAAGTGTCCAAATCGGATATGAATCCGCTTCCTAACACTCCCTTGGACTCTTCATCGCGAGATGCATATGCCTCATTAAAACTCCATAAAACCCAAATGGGAAAAATAATTGGAGAAAGAGTACATAGCACACGCTATCATGTTGCACGGATTGCCTCATCAAAAACCTTATGTAAGAAAACTTCAATGAAAAACTTACTTAAGGAAAAGAGTACAATCCACCCAAACTTCAATGTTATTCTTCAAGATTTACGTTGGGTACTCAAACTTCATGTTTGAGATTTATGTAGGAGTATGTGAAAAATCTCCCCCTGAAATCTGCACTTCTCTAAGCCTCATCATCCCGATTCCTCTAATACATCTTTCAAAGGAAGATGCCGGAGTGACTTAGTGAATAAATCTGTGAGATTTTCACACGACTTAGTATGCAAGATCTTTATCTCGTTCATCTTATGCATTTCATGAGCATAAAAGAACTTGGGGTTGATATGCTTTGTGAGGTTACTCTTCACATATCCCATTTGCACTTGAGTAACACAAGCTGCATTATCTTCATAGATAATGGTGGGGGTTTGTTCCATGTTCGCACCACATGACTTACGGATGTGGTGAACCATTCTTCAAGCCATGCACATTCTCGAGATGCTTCATACAAGGCAATTATTTTCCGAGTGGTTTGTCGACGTTGAGACAAGAGTCCGCTTAGATGACTTCCACGAAATTGTCGTTTCCACCGCAAAGGAAAACATACCCGCTTGTGACTTGCCGGATGCGGGTCTTTTAAGGGTATGCCTTTTCAAAACCAAATTTTTCCAACACTTTACGTGTGTAGGATGCTTGGTGTACCAAGATTCCGCCTTGGACATGTTCAAGCCGCAAGCCTAAACAGTAACTTGGTTTTACCCAAGTCTTTCATTTCAAACTCGCATTTCAAGTATGTGCATGCTTCTTCAATTTCCTCATCCGTCCCAATGATGTTCAAGTCATCTACATAGACGGAGATTATACAAAATCCATTCGTGGATCGTTGTATAAATACACATGGACAATCTTCATTTGTTCGTGTAGCCTTTCTTGCAGAGAAAGTCACTCAAACGATTGTACCACATTCTTCCTCGATCGTTTTAGCCCATACAAGGATTTCTCCAATTTCACATCATATAGGTTTCTCGCTTGCTCTGTCTTGGTTCTGGATAGGGATACCTTCCAGACTTTCATGTATATCACCGAATCCAAGTTTCCATACAAATATGCTGTGACAACATCCATTAGCTTCATTCTCAACTTCAAGTTGACTACCATTGAGATTAAGTATATAAAGGTAATTCCACCCATGACCGGAGAATAGGTTTCTTCATAATCAACCCTAGGACGTTGAGTGAAACCTTGAACAACAAGCCTTGCCTTGTACCTTACAACTTCATTGTTTTCGTTTTCATGCGAACAAAAACCCATTTGTGACCTACGGGGTTTATACATGGGGCGCGGCACAGCCCAAACACCTCTCTTTTGTTCGGAGAGACTAACTCTGTGATGATTGCCTTCTTCCAATCTTTCCCAATCGAGCCTTTTCTTGCACTCATGAGAGATGCGGGCTCGGGATCATGATTAATGATCGTGGCAATCTTCTTTGCAAAGTATGCATCGACATTGGTTGTTGCTCTTTTCATAGATTCTCCTATTATTACAAAATTTATGGCCATTTCATCATGGTGTGCTTCATGCACTTCTACTTGCTCTTCATTGCTATTTCCCATTCCAGAGCAAGTTCCTTTAGTTTTTCTCCGCCAATGTGTGCGCACACATTATTTCTCAAGGTTTCTTCCAATTGAAGATTCAAATCTGGAATTGCCTTTTCCACAGTGCTTCTTTCCAAAGGCCGTGTCTCAACTGCTCCTTCTTGCTTTGGGGCATTTTTGTGATTGGCTATGGTAAGTCCTCTTGCCCATTTTTCCCTAGACGCCTCTCGGTACTTTGGCTTTGAGAAGCCAGATTTCCTGTTCTTTTTCTTTGAGGCCTCTGAACAGAATGAGGGATACCTTCTGCTTTCTTTGGTATTTCCACCCTCTCTGGTGCATTTCTTACTGGTATATGCGACTTAACCACGCTCTTCATATCACAAAAATGATCAGGCAGTTCATTTGCTAAATTCTGCAAATCGATTGTCTTCTTGACTTCATGATTTGCTTCATTAGTGCGAGGGTCATGCGCGGGGATCCCAGTGGAATGCCATATTATTTCCCGGCATTTTTCATCCAATGGTTGATTCTCTCCCCCTAATGACGGAAACGGTCCTCGCTAAAGATACAATCGGCGAATCGACATGCAAGTCTCGATCATGGGTTCCAAATGCCTGATTATGGATGCACTCTCATAACCAACGTATATCCTGACTTGCGGAGAGGGCCCATTGCAGTCCGCTGTTGGGGTGGTATAGGTACATATACCATACATTCAATTCTTCAGGTTGACCCAATGCACTAGTTTGCATGGTTGAATGGATGTTGTAGGCCGATTGTCTATAATTGATGAGTGCTGCTTTGCATACAGATCATGCGTGTCCCCAACAATTGTTGGACAAGTTACAACTCTGCAAGAGCGGTCCGGCAATAAACTTAATCCTCTTTATGAGTGCTTGACTAGTCCATTTTGGCGTATGGACATGCGGTACAGAGTGCTCAACAGCTATTCCCGTTCTTTGTACAATAATCATCAAATGCCTTGGAAGTAAATTCACGGCATTGTCCAATCGAATGGACTTCACGCGATGATCGTGAAAAGCATTCTTAATTCGATGATCTGCGAGATCAACTTTGCGAATGCATGATTCCTTGTTGACAAAGAAACATGTATGCGGCCATTTCCGTGAAGCATCAATGAGCACCATAAAGGATCGAAACGGCCCTAACAATGGCTGAATCGGTCCGCAAATATCCCCTCGAATGCTCCAGAATGCAGGGATTTCATGTTGCACTTTCATAACAGAGGGTCTAGTTATTACTTTCCGTGGCACATGCATGGCACACAAAATCTTCGTGATTCGAGAAATTCTTAACATTAATGCCATGACCTTGTGAGTTGTTAACTATATTTCTCATCAATCTACGACCAGGATGACCTAATCTACAATGCCATAAAGCAAATAATTCAGAGCTTCTAAAGACAGTCTTCAAAGAAGTATACCTTTGCGTGTGCATTGATTTTCGTGTAGTACAACCTGATTCATATGAGGGACATTTTTCTAGTACCATCTTTCCATATTCCGCGTGCTTCACAATGCACAAGTGTTCTTTGCCATTTTCTTCATTGGTTTCTACGTGAAACCCATTGGCGCGATATCCTTGAAACTTAAGAGAGTGCGAGTTGATTCAGTGGTACAAGAGGGCTTCTTCAATTACCAAAGTTGTACCTTGGCAATATAATTGTGGCTCTTCCTGAGCCTATTATATGCGTATCGCTTCCTGCGATTGTCGTAATCCTTCCAGCGTTCTTCGTGATTGTCTGAAAGTATTTCGACTCTCTTAAGATGGTATTTGTTGTGCCACTATCAACAATACATATTTCCTCCATTGGGTGCTACACGATTTCTAGATGAAAAGAAATATAATTCTAATCAGACAGTGGCAAAGTAATTCAAACATTGCTTGCAAGTAAAGAATACTGGAATAAAGAATAAATAACAATTCTTATTCATGAGAAAGTAAAAGTATGCTCTTCGAGAGCTTACAATTATTCAATATTAACTAATCAACCACAATCTAAAAGAAAGTGCTAACAATGTTATTCATGCACTAAACGGAATCAGAAAGTATGCATTCATTTCTCGCTTCTATGTCATCCATGTAAGTGTTTTCTTCATTTGCCAAGGGCTTGGTCGCATCATTGATGTCTAGTAGGGCCGCGAGGATGAAGCATGTGGGGTGTCAACTTCCATGACATCATCATTGCCTACTTCGGCAAAATGTGCCTCTGCCAGTGCATTTCCTTTGGCCTTCTTCTTGGCCTGATATGCATTGATCACTTCTTTGGATTCCCGGCATATTTTTGACCAATGCCCCCAAGTGCCGCATTTGAAGCACGTTTGGTTTTGCTGTCCATACGCTTGCCTCGCGCTTTTCCTTGTCATTCTTCTTCTTTTGGGCTATGGACTTTCCTTTGGCCTCGATGTTTCTCTTTTCCACCCTTCTTGACCCACTTCATGTGGGCGGGCTTTTTCACCTTATAGCTGTTGGCATTGATTTCTGGTACAATGCCCTTCCAGTGGTTGTGAGACGAAGTTCTTTCGAGAACTTCATCTTGTGACTCCATAACTTGCATAACATCAATCGATTCGCTATACTCCTTGTATGCGTCCTGACGATAGTCATGCATTACGGATAGCATTGGGGTGAAAAGTGGAAAGAGTTTTCTCAATCTTCTCCTCTTGATGATCTTCTTGCCACATAGGGAGAGATTAGTACAAATTCGTGCAAGGCGTAATTGTACTTCGCCATCGCTTTGTAGTCCGCAAACCTCAGACGCACCCAATCTTGCTGTGCTTGGGGCAAGATCGTGTATTTGAGCTTCTCGAATCGCTTCTGGAGTGCAGTCCATAGCTGTCGGGACCCGAATCTGCAAATCCGGACCCTCTGTGTATTCTGTACTAGTCCAGGATCACGCTAGTACACACAGTTAAACAGGGATGAAGTACCACAATCATACACAGCGGAATTAATAATAAAGTACTTCAAACATTAAATAAATCGTTACAAGACCTTAAGGTCACCTTACAAATAGTCTGCCACGCAGGCTTACAATAACAAAAGTAAATAATCAGCGGCGGAATGAAAACGCTTGGTGACTCCCATCAAGATGCCACAGGCAATCGACAAGGTTCAACTCCTAGATAACTGCCTCCTCGCGGAACTTCTCCTCCTTTGAAGTTGTAGTCTTCTCCTCAATCGATGATTTTGTTGGAAGCAAGGGTGAGTATACAACATACTCAAGAAGTCATGCACAGAGGTGCAATCCTATTACTATATGCAGGTTTCTTCCAAAGGAATGGCTTAAGTGGTTGTTTTGCCTCAAACAAAGATTTTGCTTTAATTAAACAACATTAATAGATTCAAAAGCAAGAAACCATATTATATAGTAAGTTATCAATCTCTTTTAAACAATTCGGCTCAAAGGCCTAAATCACTTTAGCAATATTGTCTCGGCACTCGGCCACCCATTCCCACATTTTATTTTGAAAGATCTAACCCTTAATCAGTAATCCCTAGCGTTGTCCAAAGACTGTGGACTCGGCTATTCGAATAGTTTGTACACTCTGCAGAGGTTATGCACTTTACCCACAAGATACGATCAACTCACCACGTCTGCCGTGAATCGCCATACAAGAGTATGCGAATGAGTGATCATAACAAAGCCTTCGTAAGCCTCTAACTATACAAGTGGACCTCTCCGGTTGTTGCACACTATCCCTTCCCTAAGGTACAAAGTAGTATAGGTCAACCAACCGCTGGATAGGGTACCTAGCCGTAGCACCAGACGCCTCCCGCTCAACTACACAAAAGGTATAGTTGACACCCTTAGGTACCAAATGCAAGTTATTAGCAACCTACTCAACTAGGTCCGCCCCATTACAGACATGTGGTTGCACGATTGACTCAGTTCAAAGGCTTGCAAGGTTAAGTCCTTAGGGTGACCAGGGCAAGACTACCCAAAGAACCAAAACGACTTTCCGGTACCAATCATGGCCCACCGTGATCAACCTTGCCACTTGCCCCGGTCTAAATCTATTTATCACCCCAGCTTGATTATTGCGCAACGCATGCCAACAATAACATCAATTACCATGTAGAACCACAAGGGTACCTACACTTCACATCATCATGTGGCAAGATCACACTGATTCCAAAATTCATTCCATATATCATTAGTCAATACTATTTTCCCATTTGAAACATATTTCACGTAAGCATAGCTAAGCAACTATTCACGGTCTAGCCTCCCGTGTTGGCACAATCATACTAACCAACTATATAAACCCAACTTATGGTAACAATGGATACATGACATACAAATATTAATCATCAAGGGTGGAATTAACAACTAGGTTTATTATCTACTTAACCCAAATTAAATTACTCATTTTAATCAACATAGCATGCATAATATAAATCAAAATATGTTTGAAAACACTAGGAGCAATATGGTCAAAGCACGACTTGCCTTCGTAAAGCAGCGAATCTTGGTCTGGAGCTTGATCCTTGAAATCCGCGTCCTCACACAGCTCGACTTCTACGCGTAACAGATAAAGAACCAAATAAACACGCAATCAACATACAAACACACATTCAGAGAAATGCCGCATATCAAACTAATTCATAATTTCATGAAAACTTCCAGATAATTAGCTTAGAATTTTCTAAGATTTATAAAATTTATTTTGGAATTTCTGGACGTATAGTTTAGGGACTACAACATTCACAAATTTGGATTTTCCGTGAATAATTTAATAGTATATATTTAATTATAAAATTTCATAAAATTACTGTAGAAAGTTATTAATTTATACTAATTAACAAAATTTGTTTCAAGCGATTCTGACTTAGAATGAATTTGTAGTGAAAAAGACAAATTTTACAATTCAAAAACCATGTACAAACTAACCTTCATTCCTAATCTGCATGGCACTATTCATAGTATATATGTGTATACGCTTATTCGGCTAGGACACGGCTAGGACACGTGAGAAAACCGAAACAACGATAAATTTCAGATTTAAATACGATACTTCCTAAGACAATCGATAATCTGCATATAGAAAATTTATACTTGCGAATCAATCGAATATACATATATATACAGATCCGATTTAATATATCCATACGTATACATACCGCTAGAGTCTAATAACAGAGAGTACCGAATCAATACGCTACGATATATATTTTTACTGGTAGCAACCGAATACATCTAAAGCGCGACTATATCTACACGTGAATCGACCGAGTACCTACATGTAGACATGTATATGCGCAGCTATAAAATACATCTGTTTAACCTATACGTATATATACTAACATATATATATATACACGATTACGCGTCGATAGGATCAATCAACCGTAGAAATAGAACGCGCAAAGAAAGAAAGGCGAGAGAGTACCGATCAACGACAGCAAGAGCGCGGATCGTCGGCCTTGAAGAAGACGAGGCCGGAGAGTGTGTAGACCGCTTGCGCAGGAGGCGGCGGCGGTGGCGGCACGCGGCGGCGATGATGATGGCGAGAGGAGGGCGTGGCGGCAACGTGAGACGGCAGCGGTGACGATGAGACGGCAGCGCATCGCGCCAAGGGCGGTGACCAACGGCGACGAGCAAGAGCGTAGCTCGACAAGCGCTAAGGAGGCGTGGCTGAAGAGTTCGCTGGCGCGACGTAAACGGGCGGGCAGCGATGGTGGCGAGACGTCGGCGAAACAAAAGATCAGTGGAGAGGTAAAAGAATGGTAGGAAGAACTACCGAAGTGGTGGAACGTGAGCAATATAAAGAATTGAGAAAACAAATGAATGGGAAAGGACCTCACGCGTAGAGGAGAACGGCTAGCGCAACACAACTAGCGCAAATGGAAAGGGAATGTTCACCGGAAAATGAAACTTGAGACGGTTTGAAGAATTCACGCAAACGGCCATGCAAGATTAATTGCTTCTTCCATGCATGCATGCACGACGTGAAGGGAGACTAGCAACCGCCAACTAATTAAAGGACTACTAATAACGGCAGAGAGAAGACATATGTGAAATGAAGGATAAATCATGCAGGCACATTGTCGAGCTATTCACGTCCTCGCTAATAAGCCATTTACTAGGGGTGCGTGATTTTAAATGGGTCTATGAGGGATTGGAAAATGGAAATCAACATGCAATGAAGTATGAAACTACCGAGTAAAATTTCGGCTTCACTTCAGAGGATGAAACGGCTAGAAGCTAGTGCATCCACGCTGGGAAATGAGAAGGCATGGAACTACCAAGGAAATGTGCACTAGTAATAATGTACATGCACACCTACATACTAACGGGCGGAAAAAAAAACAATTAGAAAAGCGGTTTGGAAAGTCCACTCGCCCAAGCATGCATGTAGTGCTCTACGTATATACGTATATACATATTCTCAACATCGGTTTAGAAGAAAAAAATAACAGAGAGGTCCTAAAAATCGGAAAAATTCCTCTAAAATACTGGGACCTATTTGGAACCTAACGGTCGGGCTTCGTAATTTTTCGTGAGGGGTAGATTTTCCGTAAAAATTCTTTGAGTGAATCGAGACACCTAGACAGCCTTTTGTAAAATCAACGATTTACGTTATATAACCCGTTTTGAAAATATTTGAAGCGAACACTCGCCTACCAATTATCTTAATTATCAACAAATTTTTAATTTTTATGCTTATTTGAAAATGCCTGATCTTTATTTAACGTGATTATTTCGATCAACTTGACTCGAATTACTCATGAGGCTTCCAAATAAATTTCAAAAATTACAAATAATCCTAGAAACACACAAAATATATTAAAAGCAAATTTTGGGATGTTACAAACCTCCCCCCTTATCAGAATCTCGTCCCCGAGATTCAGGGCTAACTAAAGAATAGGTCCAGAAACCCCTTCTTCAGATCTTCTTCGCGTTCCCAATTTGCTTCGCTTTCTGAGTGATTACTCCATTGAACTCGGCAGAACCGGGTTGACTGTTCTCGGTCTCATGATCCATGGTATCTAGAATCTTCACTGGATGTTCTTTATATGTCAAATATTCTTGCAAATCGATTGCTTCCAGTTGTGCTTGTTCTTCAGGTACTCGCAGACATTTGTTCAACTATGAACCCTGGAATACATCATGTACTCCTGCTAGTGATTGCGGCAACTCCAGCTGATAAGCTACTTCGCCTTTTCGACTCACGATCTTGAATGGACCAACGTATCTTGGTGTGAGCTTCCCTTTTGTGTAAAACCTTCTGATTCCTTTGAGAGGTGTAATTCTGGAATACACAAAATCTTCTAACTCCTTTTCATATCTCGTCCTGATTCTCCTTGATTAGTATATTCACGCCATGACTTTGCCGGCTCAAGGCATCGGCTACCACGTTAACCTTGCCGGGATGGTAATAGATTCCTATGTTGTAATCCTTGATTAATTCCAAAACATCTCCTCGATCTGTTCCTTCATCTCTATCCGCTTATTGACAGCCCTCTGATAGGGTTTTTTAGCTATTGGGAAAATACTGGCACCCATTTGATCACAACTCTCTATCTCTGCCTGGTGGTATACCAAGTAATTCTTAGGGATGCACTTCTGAGTATTTTCCAATCACTGGTCCTTCCTCTTGACTTGCAGCATCACACTATTGACCATCAACTGGCCATCCCAACTACGGTTACTTTTTTTTTTCACGACAAACGGTGGCCCTTACGATGAAACCACACTGTGCTCATGGCCTCAAGTTCTGGCTCTATGGCTATCGTTCCACACAACTCATTATTAGCTGCTCTATGAAGACATCTGATCTTTATTAATACTCTTGCTTCAAAGCTTTACATATCAGCATACCAGCTATAATTTTTAACAAGAGAATTCTTACAAAGGTTTCTCAACTAATTACTCTCTCATAAGCATGAAACATTACGTTATTTAAAGAAATCTTATGCCTTGGACTTCCTCAGTAGGGTCTTCATTCGCACACTTCTTCTTCATCTGAACCTTTGGCACGGGTTGCGTATCTCCTGCGCGACTTGTTCCGAAATTTTCTCCTGGTATTGATGTCTTGGTAGGTGTAGAACTGGAATTGAAACAGGCAGGTGTATCACCACTTCTCTTAGGACAACTTATAGCATAGTGTCCTGGCTTATTGCAGCAATAGCAACGCTTGGATGACGTCTGCTTGCTTCCTCCTGACATATCTCTATTCTTGATAGAGATAGAACTAAGATTGATGCGATCTGCAGTGACCACTTTCTTCTTGTTGCAGTTGTTAGCAAAATGTCCTAGCTGGCGACAAGCATAGCAAATTCTAGACAATAAACTTCTTCCTCGAGAACTTTTCTCCGTGGGGGTGTTGTGGAAACTCCGACCTTTAAGACGAGGCACGGGTGAAATTGTCTCGAACAAAATCTGAGCAGCATGATCATTGAGTTGCTGAGGGGCACTCTTCACTTGCTGTTGCGGTGATCCTTCGTGACACGTTTTCTGGCGCTTGCAGTTGTCCTCAAATTCCTTGTGTTCATCTCCAAGAACAAGGGTTTTGTTAACCAACCCCCCTTGCTTCGACCGACTCCTTGAGCGAGTTGCTCCCATGGTACTACCACTCACTCTTGGTGCTATAAACTTTACTGATCCAATTTTCGGAAGGATCATGACTTCAGAAATGGCTTGATCTTTCTGGGAACATTTCTTAACAAAATGACCTAACTCACCACGCTTGTGGCGGTGAATGTTTGGGTTGTCTTGCTGGATTGAGGGACATTCTCTAGCCCAGTTGTCCTTGTTTATCACACAAGAAACAGTTCCATGGTGACCAAGTATCACCGGGCTTCTTGAGGTAGGTCGATAAGGTTGACATATCGCTTCTTCTTTTCTTCATGCGGCACCTTAAGTGCGGATGACAGTCCTTTTCTCCTTGCTAACTCTTGAGCAATGACGGCTCGAAAATCCTCTTGCTGACGCCGAGTCACAGCGGTCACTAATGAATCCAGGGGGCATTGAGCTGGGCAATGATCCCTACCTTCACAAAGATAGCATGTGACGTTGCTCATAGGACATTCTCCAGGTAGATGGCTTCCTTCACAGCTGGAACAATTTATTGCATGTTCATCAGCAGTGTGTCCTATTTCTCCACAACGGATACATGCATGGTCTTTTGATTTGTTTGGTTGGCAACACTTCAAAGAACAACACCCAGGTATAGTATCAAAGTGAGGTACCCTTCTTCCTTTGTCTTACTATGGTTCCACTTGTCTTCGACGATAGGAAGTCTTGTGAAAGACGGTGGCAAACTCCTCCAAGTGATGGTATGTCCATCCTCAAAAGTGGCATAGAAATCTTTCCACCAGGCTAATGCATTTCCTTCTAAGCGGCACGTAGCATAGGGAACTTTTCTCTATCCTCACATTGCACCAAAGCTAGCTTCTCTTCTATGATGAAGCCAAATTTTGCATTTCTAGAAGTGGTGATCCATCAAACGTGGGTGGTTTAGTCTTCATGAACAAAGAGAACTTTGGTTGCAGGCACGCTGTTGTGTCTGCAGTTGCAGGGGTATTGATTTTAGCACCATTAGCTGCCATCTGTTGCAACACCATCTGCATAAGCTGGGTTTGAGCGGTGAGGATCGGATTCAAATCTTGATTAGTTACTTAGATGCAGTGGATAGCCGCTTATTGATCTCTTCTTTATCATTGGCAACGGTAGCTGCAATCGCATTTAACTTGAATCGCTTCAGGAGCATTGGTGTGGTTGGTCCCTTCCATCTGTTGACACACTAAGGTTTAGTTGAGAGGGAAAAGCAAAGGTAGGGTTTAAGAATCCCAGTGCAGGGAAGCAGGATTAACCCAAAATTTATACAAGCCACTTTTATTAACTTGGTATGGTTGCTTATCCAAGCCTAAAAGCTATGCAACACATACTGCACACTCAGCAATCAAGGAAGAACCAAATTTCCTAAGCACACAATGATCTAGCGTCTAAAAGGGTAACTCACCTATCTTAAGAGACGCGACTCTCACACATGAGTTTCACTGACTACCAAAGCACTAGTTCCTCAAGCTTCGGGAAGACTTCATCAATCTACTTCTCTTCGAGCTCGATGATTCCTCACTCCATGATCTTCAGGGTTGACAGCGATATCCAGTACTTTCTCCTTAAGTGTGAAACAACGTAGACTATTAAGAACGACTCAGGTAAGATTTCCATTTAAACCGAAGGAAAGGATAGAAGTTTCAGCAAAGAGGAGAGAAGAGAAGAATAAGATAAGTCAAGAGCTTATTATTCATTCAAGTTAAAGTTTTATCTTTAGAAAATAATTTTGAAGCTCCTAAAGACGGCCAATCTATCTAGGGTTAAGACCTACAGTCAGTATGGCTCTGATACCACCACTGTCGGGACCCGAATCTGCAAATCCGGACCCTCTGTGTATTCTGTACTAGTCCAGGATCACGCTAGTACACACAGTTAAACAGGGATGAAGTACCACAATCATACACAGCGGAATTAATAATAAAGTACTTCAAACATTAAACAAACTGGTTACAAGACCTTAAGGTCACCTTACAAATAGTCTGCCACGCAGGGCTTACAATAACAAAAGTAAATAATCAGCAGCGGAATGAAAACGCTTGGTGACTCCCATCAAGATGCCACGAGGCAATCGACAAGGTTCAACTCCTAGATAATCGCCTCCTCGCGGAACTTCTCCTCCTTTGAAGTTGTAGTCTTCTCCTCAACTGATGATTTTGTTGGAAGCAAGGGTGAGTATACAACATACTCGACAAGTCATGCACAGAGGTGCAATCCTATTACTATATGCAGGTTTCTTCCAAAGGAATGGCTTAAGTGGTTGTTTTGCCTCAAACAGCATTTTGCTTTAATTAAACAACATTAATAGATTCAAAAGCAAGAAACCATATTATATAGTAAGTTATCAATCTCTTTTAAACAATTCGGCTCAAAGGCCTAAATCACTTTAGCAATATTGTCTCTCGGCACTTTCACCCATTCCCACATTTTATTTTGAAAGATCTAACCCTTAATCAGTAATCCCGGCGTTGTCGATCACCGTGGACTCGGCTATTCGAATAGTTTGTACACTCTGCAGAGGTTATGCACTTTACCCACAAGATACGATCAACTCACCACGTCTGCCGTGAATCGCCATACAAGAGTATGCGAATGAGTGATCATAACAAAGCCTTCGTAAGCCTCTAACTATACAAGTGGACCTCTCCGGTTGTTGCACACTATCCCTTCCCTAAGGTACAAAGTGGTATAGGTCAACCAACCGTTGGATAGGGTACCTAGCCGTAGCACCGATGCGCTCCCCGTTCAACTACACAAAAGGTATAGTTGACACCCTTAGGTACCAAATGCAAGTTATTAGCAACCTACTCAACTAGGTCCGCCCCATTACAGACATGTGGTTGCACGATTGACTCAGTTCAAAGGCTTGCAAGGTTAAGTCCTTAGGGTGACCAGGGCAAGACTACCCAAAGAACCAAAACGACTTTCCCGGTACCAATCATGGCCCACCAGATCAACCTTGCCACTTGCCCCGGTCTAAATCTATTTATCACCCCAGCTTGATTATTGCGCAACGCATGCCAACAATAACATCAATTACCATGTAGAACCACAAGGGTACCTACACTTCACATCATCATGTGGCAAGATCACACTGATTCCAAAATTCATTCCATATATCATTAGTCAATACTATTTTCCCATTTGAAACATATTTCACGTAAGCATAGCTAAGCAACTATTCACGGTCTAGCCTCCCGTGTTGGCACAATCATACTAACCAACTATATAAACCCAACTTATGGTAACAATGGATACATGACATACAAATATTAATCATCAAGGGTGGAATTAACAACTAGGTTTATTATCTACTTAACCCAAATTAAATTACTCATTTTAATCAACATAGCATGCATAATATAAATCAAAATATGTTTGAAAACACTAGGAGCAATATGGTCAAAGCACGACTTGCCTTCGTAAAGTAGCGAATCTTGGTCTGGAGCTTGATCCTTGAAATCCGCGTCCTCACACAGCTCGACTTCTACGCGTAACAGATAAAGAACCAAATAAACACGCAATCAACATACAAACACACATTCAGAGAAATGCCGCATATCAAACTAATTCATAATTTCATGAAAACTTCCAGATAATTAGCTTAGAATTTTCTAAGATTTATAAAATTTATTTTGGAATTTCTGGACGTATAGTTTAGGGACTACAACATTCACAAATTTGGATTTTCCGTGAATAATTTAATAGTATATATTTAATTATAAAATTTCATAAAAATTACTGTAGAAAGTTATTAATTTATACTAATTAACAAAATTTGTTTCAAGCGATTCGACTTAGAATGAATTTGTAGTGAAAAGACAAATTTTACAATTCCGAAAAAAAAAACCATGTACAAACTAACCTTCATTCCTAATCTGCATGGCACTATTCATAGTATATATGTGTATACGCTATTCGGCTAGGACACGGCTAGGACACGTGAGAAAAACCCGAAACAACGTATAAATTTCGTATTTAAATACGATACTTCCTAAGACAATCGTATAACCGCATATAGAAAATTTATACTTGCGAATCGATCGAATATACATATATATACAGATCCCGATTTAATATATCCATACGTATACATACTGCTAGAGTCTAATAACAGAGAGTACCGAATCAATACGCTACGATATATATTTTTACCTGTGTAGCAACCGAATACATCTAAGCGCGACTATATCTACACGTGAATCGACCGAGTACCTACATGTAGACATGTATATGCGCAGGCTATAAAATACATCTGTCTAACCTATACGTATATATACTAACATATATATATATACACGATTACGCGTCGATAGGATCAATCAACCGGTAGAAATAGAACGCGCGCAAAAGAAAGGCGAGAGAGTACCGATCAACGACAGGCAGTAGCGCGGATCGTCGGCGCGGAAGAAGACGAGGCCGGAGAGTGTGTAGACCGTCGGCGCAGGAGGCGGCGGCGGTGGCGAAGTACGCGGCGGCGACGATGATGGCGAGAGGAGGGCGTGGCGGCAACGTAGACGGCAGCGGTGACGATGAGACGGCAGCGGCGACCGCGCCAAGGGCGGTGACCAACGGCGACGAGCAGTAGCGTAGCTCGACAAGCGCGGAAGGAGGCGTGGCTGAAGAGTTCGTTAGCGCGACGTAAACGGGCAAGCGGCAGCGATGGTGGCGGAGACGTCGGCGAAACAAAAGATCAGTGGAGAGGTAAAAGAATGGTAGGAAGAACGGCTGGAAGTGGTGGAACGTACAGAATATAAAGAATTGAGAAAACAGCTGGAATGGGAAAGGACCTCACGCGTAGAGGAGAACGGCTAGCAGTGCAACACAACTAGCAGTGCAAATGGAAAGGGAATGTTCAGCTGGAAAATGAAACTTGAGACGGTTTGAAGAATTCACGCAAAACGGCCATGCAGTACTAATTGCTTCTTCCATGCATGCATGCACGACGTGGAAGGGAGACTAGCAACTGGCCAACTAATTAAAGGACTACTAATAACGGCAGAGAGAAGACATATGTGAAATGAAGGATAAATCATGCAGGCACATTGCTGAGCTATTCACGTCCCTGCTAATAAGCCATTTACTAGGGGTGCGTGATTTTAAATGGGTCTATGAGGGATTGGAAAATGGAAATCAACATGCAATGAAGTATGAAACGGCTGGAGTAAAATTTCGGCTTCACTTCAGAGGATGAAACGGCTAGAAGCTAGTGCATCCACGCGTGGGAAATGAGAAGGCATGGAACGGCTGAAGGAAATGTGCACTAGTAATAATGTACATGCACACCTACATACGAACGGCGGAAAAAAAACAATTAGAAAAACGGTTTGGAAAGTCCACTCGTCCAAGCATGCATGTAGTGCTCTACGTATATACGTATATACATATTCTCAACATCGGTTTAGAAGAAAAAAAAATAACAGAGAGGTCCTAAAAATCGGAAAAATTCCTCTAAAATACTGGGACCTATTTGGAACCTAACGAAGCTGGCTTCGTAATTTTTCGTAGGGTAGATTTTCCATAAAAATTCTTTGAGTGAATCAGACACCTAGACAGCTTTTTGTAAAATCAACGATTTACGTTATATAACCCGTTTTTCGAAAATATTTGAAGCGAACACTCTCGTCTACCAATTATCTTAATTATCAACAAATTTTTAATTTTTATGCTTATTTGAAAATGCCTGATCTTTATTTAACGTGATTATTTCGATCAACTTGACTCCGAATTACTCGCGAGGCTTCCAAATAAATTTCGAAAAATTACAAATAATCCTAGAAACACACAAAATATATTAAAAGCAAATTTTGGGATGTTACAATAGCTCAATTGCACTTTCTTCAGCCATATATTCATTTTTCAGGGTGGCTGAGAGATGGTGCCTGAGGAAGTGCAATGCTTGATCGTTCTGCTCGGCATTAGGTGGTGCGTCCTTCGAGGACCCTAAGCCAATAGCAGCTCGGAGCTTCTTGCCGCCGAGTACGATCTTCACATCGGATGCCCAAGTGAGGTAGTTTTGACCGTGCTGGGCCAATTCTTCAAACTCACGGTTCACAATGCCAGACATCTGCATTTTACAAGATTCCTACATTAGATTACTGCGTGTAATCTAATAAAGTGTGATTGCATAATTCGTAAAAATGCGGAAAGTAAATTCTCATGAATTTCCAGAATTTTTCTTAGTATTTGGAAATTTTACATTAATTTACGACAATTTTCCCAAAGATCACTTGATAACGAGAAAATAAATTTCAACATGAATTAAACATGGCATAAGTCTAATTACAACTTATATAATTCTTGTTGGTGAGAACTACAGTAATGAATATCTCTGTCAATTTGACTCTTGGCCAGTCAACTTTGCAGGGCTCACATGAGGGAGGAGCACTTCCGCTTCCGGTGCCAATTAAAGAACCAAGCCTCATGTGTGTTTTCCTAGACACCAATTGTCTCATGTCTGTTTATTCATTACCAAAATCAAATCCCAACCACTCGCTTCTCATAAAATGCCATATGAAATATTCTGGAATTTTCCTAGCACTTTTCATAATTTCTGCTAATTTCCAAGCAATTTTCAGAAATTTCCGATATTCTATGCATGGCAATTATTGCAAAAATAAATGCAAATATTCACGAATGCAGAAAATAAGGCTAAAATAAATTAAAACAAAGCCAATAAAAATTTTCTGGAATTTTCATATTTTCTGGCAATTTTCAGAATTTTCAGGGATTTTCTAATTGTTTTCTGAAAATAAAACAGAAATAAAAGGACAGGGGCAAGGGGGTAATTTCCCCTTGCCCCCTCCGTCTTGTAAACAATGGATCCATTCTGGTTATGAAAAGATGGACTTCATCTTCATGTCCAATTAGGTACTGGACTTCATGTCCAAGTTCCTTTGCTCTGTATTTTTTTTTTTTTTTTAACCGGCTGGGGCAGCGTTGGTAGCTCGCGACCGCAGCGGCAAGGCGCGGTGGAGGCAGCATCGCATGGCAGTGGCAGCGTTGCCGGTCTTCATGTGCGGCAAGCGGCGGTTTGGCGTTGTGTTGTCCGGGCGCGCATGGCGAGGCCCGAGTCGAAGCGCGATGCGCCGTCGCGCTTGATGCCGACTTTCTTGTGGCGAGCTGCGACTTCGTGTCGCCGGAAAAA
This sequence comes from Rhipidocladum racemiflorum, assembly GCA_036346355.1. NCBI lineage: Eukaryota > Viridiplantae > Streptophyta > Magnoliopsida > Poales > Poaceae > Rhipidocladum > Rhipidocladum racemiflorum. The sequence continues at coordinate 40,908,861 of CM070577.1, read as the reverse complement.
GATGGCCGGCAGACGGGGCTGTGCGCTGCGTGCGCTTCGGCTAGCGGGCTTGGTGGCGGCTTTGAGCGCTCGTGGTCGCGGTGGCTTCGGTCGGGCCGCTACATGGCCCGGCTAGCACAAAGCTCGCGCGCGTCGCTGCATCACCCGCATATGTGTGCCTGCTTATCCCTGCCATACTACAAGTGCACAAGGACAAATCGTCCATGCTACTTTGTTCCTTTGCAAGATTCGTGAGCAACCAAGGTGGATGCCGATCGATTCTGGCTAAGCGCGGCCGACTCGGCGCCGGCGGCCGGGGCGGCTTCGGGCCGAGGCAGTAGTTGTGCTTCGGCGCTTCAAGGCCGGTGACACTTCATGTTGCGGGAGTCCGGCCGGGGACCAGCGGGATTAGCCGAGGCGACGTCGGCTGGTGGCTACGTGCCAGATGGAGGCGTGCTGAGCTTGGTTCCACGGCAACGGGGTGACAGGGCCGGCGGTGCATCCGGGAGCGCTTCGAGGCCTACGAGGCCGGCGGCTCGTCTTCGTGACGTGTGACAGGGCCGCGGCAAGGACGGCTTCAAGCCGATGAATACTGTAGCTTCATGCTACGCTCCAATATTCACAGGAGCTTCATGTAGCGCATATTTAATGGATCTGTACTGTGTCTTCATGCCATAATCTAGATGCATACTCGCAGCTTCGTGCCTTGATTAGATGCATGCTAGCAAAACATACGAGATTAGATTAATCTCGTGATTCTCACCTTTTTCACTTTTTCAATCTGCTTTCCGGTAGACTATCGCGTAGGATAGAGTCGCGTAGGACTTTTATTTCGGCAATCCGAGTGGATGCCGGCTTGATGGCGAGTTGATTGCAGATCGGAACGGGCGATCAATCGCCGGTAGTAGACGTTCGTCGTCGTCGATGATCCTTCGCTTCTTGTCTTTTCTCACCTTTCAATCTTTCTCCGGTAGAGCTTCGTGCTGATAACGTGTTAGACAACCTCGCTATCGAATAGTCCGGGGTTGCCTAATAGATCTCAAGTGGAGAATAGACAGGGAGAAAGAGAGACACAATGTGAGGAGGAACGGGTCTGCTTTATTATTCTCAGATAAGCTTCAGACAATGGGGTGACCCCCTGCCTCCTATATATAGCGGTTCTGCTTAGAGATAAGGAAGAGTCCAAATCGGATATGAATCCGTTTCCTAACACTCCTTACCTTTTCCACTTTCTTTCTTCTGAAGTCTCTCTCGTGATGATAACTAGCTAGCGTCGCGCGCTACACTGCTCGATTAAAATTTGATCCGTCAATTATCTGTGAAAAAATGGTACGAGGATCTCAACGTAATTTTAGTTTTTTAGAGATTTTTTAAAAAATACATGGCTAGGAATCATTGGAGAATTTGTGGTACCACAAGTCCTTTTTTGTAAAAAAAACCGATGAAAAAACTCAATTGCGAATTTGCGGAACTACGGAATCTTTTTTAAACGCAAATTTAGTTTTTTTTTTTTTGCAAAAAACCAGGTGGAGGATCTGTCGGCGAATTCGCGGAACTACAAGGTCTATTTAAAAAAAACAGGTTAAAAACCGATAGAGGACCTGTCGGTGCGAATTTGCGGAACTACGGTAATTTTTACAAAAGAGCCGGTGTGAGGACCTAAACGTAAATTTTGATTTTTACCCAAAAAAAGAGTGAATGACCCATCAGCGAATTTGCAAAACTACAGGGCCTTTTTTTTTTACAAAAATACCGCTGAAAGGACCTAAACATAATTTCAAAAATTTTGGAGCACTTTTTCGTGAAGAAGGTGAGGTGGCACGCCTGAGCTTGCTCCAGGCCCCTTTCCCATATATACAAAAACTAGGTAGAATCTCGCGCTACACCGCTCAGTGCAAAATTTGGTTATGTGGTTTTTTTTTGCAAAAAACAGTAGGAGGATCTTAACGTAATTTCCATTTTCTCAGGGTTTTGCTAAAAATTGGGCTGGCTAGGAGCCGACGGTGGATTTGCGTTACCACAGGGTCCTTTTGTAAAAACAACCGGTGAAGGACCTGGTCGCGAATATACGGAACAACGGGTTGTCGGGACCCGAATATGCAAATTCGGACTCTATGTGTATTCAGCACTAGTCTAGGATCACGCTAGTGCACACAGTCTCAACATCGGTAATTACCACAATCATACTCAACGAAATAGTAAAGTACTTTATTGAAAAGAAATATAACCGGTTTCTCGACCTTATGGTCAAGTTACAAAAGTACGCCTCGCAGGGCTTAAGTCTTATTCAAAAAAAGTTGCAGCGAAAAATAAATAAACGTGTGGCGCCAACCAATATGCCACAGGCAACTGACTGGGCTCTCCCCTTAGTTCGTCGGCTCCTCTTGAAACTCCTCCTCTAGTGCTGGCGTTGATTCTTCTTCAACTGATATTTTGTTGTTGCAATTGTGAGTACTTAAAGCACTCAGCAAGTCATGCACAGAATGCAGTCTAATATTCTATATGCATGGCTTATTACAAAGGATAGGCTAAGATGGTTCTTTTGCAGTAAAGCACATTCATAGATAACAATAATAGATTGAAGGCAGTAAAACAGTAATAGCAATAATAACTTTATAAATAATTTCACAAGTAAAGCATTTATCAGCCTAAAGCAAGTTCATCATTTCCAACACCCAGTATACATAAACCAAGTTCATTTTCATAAAGTCTAACCCATGACTGTAATCCCCGAGCAGTGTCCAATACCGTGGACTCGGCTATTCGAATAGATTTTTCACTCTGCATAGGTTATAGACTTTACCCACAAGAAAAAGTCAAACACCATAAAGGTGAGTGTCCGTAACAAAGTCTTTTGGAAGCTTCTAAATCCACAAGTGAACATCCCCGGTTGTCGAACACTAACCTTTCCCTTAGCAAAGGCGAAGTTTAGGACAATGAACCGTTGGACGGGTACCTGGCCGCAGCCCCGGTACACTCCCCCATACAACTACACAGAAGTGTAGCTGAGACCCTGAGGTATCACATGCAAGATATCAGCAACCTACTCAACTAGGTCTGTCCCATTCCAAACATGTGGTTGCATGATGAACTCAGTTCAAAGGTTTGCAAGGTTAAGTCCTTAGGTTAACCAGGGCAAGACTACCCAATTATCAAAACCAAATTGACGTTCCCGATGCCGCACCCTGGCCCACCAGAACAATCTTTCCACTTGCCCCTGTCTAAATCATTTTATCACCCAGTTGATTACCATGCACCACGTGCCATCAACATCATCAACGACACATGTAGCAATTTCCAAAATTATGTTCCAACTCTTATTAATTCAAGGTTAATTTTCGACATTCAAAATTATATCAATAACACGATTGCATGGCTAAGCTGGCTACTTACGGTCTAATTAACCCATGTTGGCAAAGTATTAATGTCCAACTATTATTCCACATCCTAGGGTGACAAATGATTCATGGCATACAATTATCATAGACAAGGTGGCATAATCAAGTAGGTCACATGACTATTCCCGGAATTATTCAAAAGCATTTTAAATAAACTAGCATGCAATAATTTAAATAAACATAGTTTCAAAAGTGGGATCAACATGGTCAAAGCATAACTTGCCTTCAAAAAGCGCTGGTTCCTGGTCTTGAACTTGCTCCTGGGTCAAAACCTCTCCTTCGAAGCCTTCGGGCAGCTCAACATCTACGCGTATCGGATAAATAAACACAAATAAATAAAATCAAAGAAAAACTCATGTCCAAAAAATAAATAAAACTCACCATGAAATAGAGCTCAATTTTATAAAAATTTAGAAACTGCAATCGCCTTAATCGGAGTTAAAAACGCAAAAGTTATAGCGATTCAAAGTTTGAAAAATAATTTAAAAGAGTAAACCGAATTACTAAATTTATTGTTGAATTGATAATTCGAAAATATGACGTCATGCTTGCGCCAGCCCGAAATTGAATTTCGGTCGAATTATCTTTCTAAAGGGAAATCTGTATTATGACGTCAGCAATAAATTAACAAAAATAAAAATATTTTTTTTTCGGAAAATAACGTGTCACTGACAAGTGGACCCACCGATGACGTCATCACGACGTGATCGTTGACGTCACCGGGCACGGCGTGCTATTTCCTTGCACGGGACGTGCTATCTCTACGCGCGAGGCGTGCTATTCAATCTAAGCCGTTCACTCTGGATCCTACGGTCACGATCAAACACGGAACGGACCAGTCTGAACTACTCAAGCCTACATGGTCTAAACTGAACCGTTCGATCCAGATCCAACAGTCCAACGACGGCGTGCTAAACTCACCTGCTCGGCGTGCTAACGCGACGTGGCTTAATCTGGTTCGTTCACCTAAGATCCAACGGTTAAGAACAGATCTAAACCAAACCACGCGATCTAATCTAAACCGCACGATTTAAATCCAACGGCTTAGGACGAATGTGCTACAGCGTGCTATTCACGTGCTGTCGACATGCTAACCAATCCATGCCCTTCAATCTAGATCCAACGGCTAAGGTTAGATCTAGTGAAATCTACGGGCCAGCTACGTGGACAAACCTAGGGCATTCGATCTTGATCGGATGGCTGACTGTTGTCGCGAAGTCGACGATGGCACGACGGAGCAGAGTTGGCAGAAAGGAAGACGATGACCACGGCAATGGCTTTTGGGACGTTCTTCGGTGAAGTGAACGGTACCCCAAGATGCGCCTCGTCGTGACGGTCTCGGATCTGGGCACCAACGTGGCAGAGGACGGCGGATGGCGGCGGAACTTCCCCGAACCCAAAGCAAGCCCTAATGGACTACGATGAGCAATTAACCCTAGACGGCGGCGGTAGAGGCTAAAGCTCCTAGGGCAACACGTGCGCACGACCAAGGCGATCCTCGGGGGCCAGTTCGTGCTTTAAATAGGTTATGTTTCTGTGTCCGATACGGCGAAGGAGAGGAACAGTCACGACGGCTTGCGGCGGAAAAATTGGAACGGGGACGATGCACACGAACCATACATGTGGCGCGATCAATGGCCCAGATTGCCCCAACGCGAAATGAGCTACGCTTGGCGTGCTATTTTGCCACGCTGGACGTGCTATTTCACCACGTTGGGCGTGCTATTCCACCACGCAAGGTGTGCTATTTCACCACACTGGGCGTGCTATTCTGCCACGCAAGGCGTGCTATTTCGCTTAACGACGGCCAAAGAAGATACCGAACCCGTTAGGGTTCGAAGTCGAGTTCGATGCAGGCGCAAAGAAGGCTCGGTCGGACTCGGTCCGGCGCAGCAACGGGCTCGGTCGGTCCAACAGTACAAACCCGTTAGGGTTTTTCAACGATTTAATATTTTAAAATAATTCTAGAAATTCAAATAAATCGAGAAAAATAGCAAAATGCTCAGAAAAATTCCAGAAAAATTTTGGAAAATACTTTGAGACATTTTGGACTCAAAAAAAATATTTTCAATAAAAATTTATTTAAAATTCTTAAATATTTAAATAACTCAAAAAGGAATAAATTCAAATTAAATCCAAATAAATTCCATAAAATTTCAAAAATTCAAATAACTCCATAAATTCTATAAAAGCAAAATTTTGGCATGTTACACGGGTCATTTTTGCAAAATCTTGTTCTTGTCACCCGGTCCATTGTGTCCAAAATCTTCACTGGATGCTCTTTATAAGCCAGATCTTCCTGCAGCTCGATCGACTCCAAAGACGTTTGCTCATATGGCACTCGGAGACACTTCTTCAGTTGTGATACGTGGAACACATCATGCACTCCTGCCAGTGACTACGGCAACTCTAGCTGATAAGCGACTTCACCTTTGCGGCTCAAAATTTTGAATGGCCCAACATATCACGGTGCGAGTTTCCCTTTGGCATGGAACCTTTTAACTCCCTTGAGAGGTGTAACTCTGAGGTATACGAAATCTTCTGGTTCAAAGCTCAGCTCTTGGTGACAGTTGTCGACGTAACTCTTTTGTCTTGACTGAGCTACCTTCAATCTTTCCCTGATCATGGCAATCTGCTCTTCGGCTTTTTGAAGAATGTCCGACCCAAAGACATGACGCTCACCTGTCTCATTCCAATTTATTGGTGTTCGACAGGGTCGACCATATAGTGCCTCAAATGGTGACATTTGCAGACTGGCTTGGTAACTATTATTATAGCTGAATTCGGCATACGGTAGACACTTGTCCCATGAAGTATCATATGCTAGAGCACAAGCTCGCAAAGATGTCCTCCGTAACTGATTAACTCTTTTTACGTCGCCCATCCGTCTCATGGATGATATGTCAGACTAAAGTTCAAACGAGTCTCCATGTCTTCATGCAGCTTATTCCAGAATCTTAAGGTAAACTGGGTACATCTGTCCGATACGATCTTATTCGGCACTCCATGCAGACATACAATCCTGGACATATACAACTCCACTAGTTTATCTCCTGAATAAGTGGTCTTCACGGGGATGAAATGAGCTACATTGGTCAATCGATCCCCTATGATCCATATAGAATCATATCCACCTTGAGTTTTGGGCAAATCGATAATGAAGTCCATACCAATTTCCTCCCACTTCCATTAAGGTATCTTCAATGGCTGCAGCAATCCAGTTGGCATTTGATGCATTGCTTTTACCCTCTGACATATGTCGCACAGTGCAACATGCTCGGCAACTTCACGTTTCATGCTCGGCCACCAGAATCTCTCCTTCAGGTCTTGATACATCTTGGCACTTCCCTGGTGTATCGAGTACTTGGAATCATGGGCTTCTTCCAGAATCAACTATTTCAGCTCCTTCTTGTTCGGCACGCAGATGTGGTCTTTGATCCACAATTCCACAGTGTACCTTGCTCATCCAACTTGAAGTCTTTAGCATTGCCTTCATCCATCTTAGACTTAATTATGTGGATCTTATCATCATCCTTCTGACCTTCCCTGATCTGGTCCTCTAAGGTAGGCTTTACTTCCAAAGTTGCCAAAAATCCTTCTGGTATGACTTCCAGCTTCATCTTCTGAAATTCTTTCAACAGCTCGGCCTGACTCTTTTCTATCAGCATATTTACGGTGTGGCTCTTCCAACTCAAGGCATCGGCTACTACATTAGCCTTGTCAGGATGATAGTGAAGTCCGACATTATAGTCCTTAATCAACTCCAGCCATCTTCTTTGCCTTATGTTCAGGTCCGATTGGGTGAAGATGTATTTGAGACTCTTGTGGTCTGTATAAACTTCACACCTATTTACAACGAGGTAATGACGCCACAACTTTAGAGCATGCACTACGGCAGCTAACTCCAGTCATGCGTCGGGTAATTATCCTCATGCGGCCTTAACTGCCTTGATGCATAAGCGACTACCTTCTGGTTTTGCATCAATACGCATCCAAGTCTTTGGCGCAATGCATCACAATAAATATCAAACCTCTAGTGCACATCTGGCAATACCAATACCGGTGCGGATGTCAGTCGCTTCTTCAACTCTTGGAAGCTCTTCTTGCACTCTGGCATCTGTAGGACAGAGTAGGCAACTAGAGGGGGGGGGTGAATAGATGCCGAATAAAATTCAACTATTTCTTTCGGAAAATTAAAGACCCCTAAATAGCGGAAGAATATCTAATATCGTAGAGATCAAAACCCTAGATTAGCGAGACAAGTCGAACATAAATCAAAACTAGTTCTATCAAAAATCGAACAAACCTTCTAATCAAGAATCAAAGCAAAAAAAAAGAGAATATTGCATAAACTTATCTTTTTATTCCAAAGCCATCTTCAACAAGATGACACCAAAAAAATCTTCTAATCTTCAATGATTAGAAAACCCTAAACAAAATCTCTAATCTCACAAGATTAGAAAACCCTAAACAAACTAAAGAGAGCACAAAAGCTCTTCTTTGTTGTAGGCACCTTTTGCTTCTTGCCCTTTGCATTGGATGAGTTCTAAGCCCCTAGAACCCTCTATTTAAAGGACAAGAGAACAGGAATCCTTTTCCTATTCTTCATTGACTTGAACACTGCTTGCTCTGGCCAACTCGTACTCGGAAACAATTCGGACGGCAACTCACGGCAGCCAGCCTCCACTCGGACTCACGCACACACACATGCAGCATGCACGCACACCACGCACGCACACATGCAGCGATGCACTCACGCACACACGCACTCAACACGCCACGCACACATGCATTAAATGCACATGCATGCAGACACACATGCACACATGCATGCACACACACATGCAACACACACATGCAGCACACACACACATGCATGCACACGCACACACACTTGCATGCACACACACCACGCACGCTACACCACGCACACATGCATGCACGCAACACACTGCATGCACACACACACTCGCATGCATGTACACACACATGCACGCACACACACTCTCAAAAATTCGTATACACGCGTACGGCTTCCTGCCACTACGCTGCAACGATCTCGATCTCACGTGCACCGATCTCTAGTCCGAAACATCTCGCATGACATCCTTGACCCTCACGACCTCAGTTTCTCCCTGAACCTAGTCTCGGTCCCGTCATCGACCATGTTCGACCTCAAGCAACACCTGCACGTGAACAAAAACACAAAAACATTTTTCGAGCCAAAGTCCGTGACTTGACTCAATTTAATCCATGCAACCACTCACACGAGCGCATTGCATCAAATAAAATCAACCAAAAACATAATTAAAAATCAGACCAAACTCTTTTGCAAAATCTGAATCTTTTCAAATAAACAAACTGGTTTCAGATCTTTTTCAAATAAAATAAATCGTTTTAAATTTGTTTCAAATCTTTTTCAAATACTCATCATCAAAAACACATGGATCAAAAAACAATGATCCTTCAGCATCCATGCACACTTCTTCTCCTTTTTCAACAATTGCGTAAGGGGTCTAGTAATCGTCGAAAATCCTTCAATAAATCGACGGTAATATCCCGCCATTCCAAGGAAACTACGAATCTGGGTCACCGACTTCGGCTGCTCCCAATGCAACACTGCTTCTACCTTGCTTGGGTCAACTGCAACTCCCTCAGCGGTCATCACATGTCCTAGAAATTTCACTTTACTCCTCCAAAAGTCACATTTACTAAACTTAGCAAATAACTGCTTCTCTCGTAATTTCTCAAGAACTAGCCTCAGATGCTCGACGTGTTCTTCTTTTGTCTTGGAGTAAACAAGTATATCATCTATGAACACGACGACAAACTTGTCCAGATATTCCATGAAAACTTTATTTATCAAGTTCATGAAATATGCAAGTGCATTCGTCAGACCAAAGGACATAACTATGAACTCGTAATGTCTATATCTTGATGAAAATGCAGTCTTTGGCACATTTTCTGGCCGAATATCCAGCTGGTGATATCCTGATCGAAGATCAATCTTGGAGAAAACTTCAGCTCCTCTTAACTGATCAAACAAATCATCGATCCTGGGTAACGGATACTTATTCTTTATCATCGCATCATTGAGTGCATGATAATCAATACACATCCGAAAACTTCCATCCTTCTTCTTGACGAATAGGACAGGTGCTCCCCACGGCGATGAACTAGGTCTGATAAATCCTTTCTCCAATAGCTCCTCGATCTGTTTCTTCATCTCTACTAACTCATCGGTAGACATTCGATAAGGTCTCTCGGCTATTGGGGCTGTACTAGGTACTAGCTCAATCATGAACTCAATGTCCCTATCTGGTGGCATACTGGGTAAATCTTCAGGAAAAACATCTGGGTATTGTCGGGACCCGAATTTGCAAATCCGGATCCTCTATGTATTCAGCACTAGTCCAGGAACGCGCTAGTGCACACAGTCTTAACATTGGTAAATATCACAAACATACCACTCGATACTAATAAAGTACCTTAATTAGATAAACAAGCTGGTTGCTTGACCTTAGGGCCAAGTTACAAATATACGCCACGTAGGGCGAAACTTAATAAGAGAGAGATAGTAGCAGCGTAAAAATAAGATAACTTCATGGCGCCATCCAGTATACCACAGGCAACTGACTGGGCTCGCTTCCTAGTTAAACGGATCTTCTGGGAGCTCCTCCTCCAAAGCTGGTGTAGACTCCTCTTCAACTGGTGTTGTATTGTGGCAAGGGTGAGTACTTGGTACTCAGCAAGTCATGCACAGAATGCAGGCTAATATACTACATGCATGGCTTAGTACAAAGGAGTAGCTCAGGGTATATTTGCAGTAAAACAGCATCTTACAGGTAACATAAGTAGATTCGAAAGCAGTAGAAACAAGTATAAGATCAATAACTTTTCCAGGAGTTTAATAAACATCTTTCCCATTCCTAATCCACATTTCCATCAACATTATTATTAAACCAAACCCAACCTTTCAAGTCCAAGTTATTTTCAAGAAAGTCTAACCCTTGACTGTAATTCCCGAGCGATGTCCAATACCGCGGACATGGCTATTCGAATAGATTTTACACTCTGCAGAGGTTATGCACTTTACCCACAAGATACAGCCAAACACCACAAAGGCGAGTGTCCGTAACAAAGTCTTTCGGAAACTTCTAACAGCACAAGTGGTCCTCCCCGGTGTCGCACACTAACCCTTCCCTTAGCGAAGGCGAAGTTTAGGCCAATCCACCGTTAGATGGGTACCTGGCCGCAGCCCCGGTACGCTCCCCCGTACAACTACACAAAGGGTGTAGTTGACATCCTAAGGTCCCACAGGTACGTTATTAGCAACTTAATCAACTAGGTCCGTCCCATTACAGACATGTGGTTGCACGTTTGACCCAGTTCAAAGGCTTGCAAGGTTAAGTCCTTAGGGTGACCAGGGCAAGACTACCCGAAGAACCAAAACAACGTTCCCGGTGCCACAACTGGCCCACCCGATCATTCTTGCCACATGCCCCGGTCAAATCTATTTAACAAACCCCAGTTGATTACCATGCACCACGTGCCATCAACATCACAACACATGATACCTTTCCAAAACAGGTTCAATATATCATTAAGTCAATATTAACATTTGTCTGTCCTAAATCATGTCATAAGCGCGTAGCAGGTCTAAGCAATCTACTACCACGATCTAAATTCCCATGTTGGCAATTTAATAATTTCCAACTATTTAAACCTCAACTAGGGTGACAAGGGGTCATGGCACATATATAATTAACCAAGGTGTCATACATCAATTTGGCATTTATCTAATTTCCCATAGTTAAGTAAAGCATTTTCTAATTTAAACTAGCATGCAATAATTTAAATCAAAACAAGTTTCAAATTGGGATCAACATGGTCAAACACAACTTGCCTTCAAAAAGTACTTGTTCTTGGTCCTGAGCTGGTTCCTGGGTCAACACTTCACCTTCAAAGCCTTCGGGCACTTCAACGTCTACTCGTAAAGCGTGCAAATAGCAATAAATAAATAAACAGTCGACAAAAAGTGTCCCAACATCCAAATAAAGTACATAAACAGAGAGAGCATAATTTTATGAATTTTTAGAAACTAGAATCGTCAAATTCGGAGTTTAAATGCAAAAGATACAAGCATTTAAAGTTTAAATAATCAATTAAATATTAATACAGAGAAAAACTTTGGTCCAAAAATTAATTAAAATTCACCATTAGGTAGATCTCAATTTTATACAAATTTAGAAATTTGAATCACTCAAATCGGAGTTAAAATGCAAAAGTTATAAGTGTTTGAAGTTTGAATCAAATTCTGAAATCAATATTTCGAATTAATAAATCATTTTCTTTTTCGAAAATTCATTTATTGCGTCAGCACGACACGTGTAGGCTCCTGGTTGGTCCACGTCAGCCCTACTGACGTCAGCACCGGCCGACGCGCACGGCTCGGTCCACGGTGGACCCGGTCCACCGGACCGTGTCGCTGACAGGTGGGTCCGCCTTGTCAGCGGCTCGGCTCACACTCGCACGGGCGCGGCTGTCACGCGGGCCCCCCGACACGCGGCCCCCGCGTGTCAGAGACACGCGCTCTCGCGCGTGGGCGCGGTTATGGCACACGTGGTGCAATCTTGCCCGTTGATTTGAAAATCAACGGCGCGGATTAGATCTAAGGTTTACGCGTTTGGAATAACGCGGTGAATTTGGGCCGTACGATCTAAATCGGACGGTCGATATTGGATCTAAAGCGGTGCAACGCGTGCTACGCGACTGGATCTAAGCCGTTGGATCTTGATCCAACGGTCCAGATCTAATCTGGAGGGTTAGGGTTTTGGGAACACGTGGCTTACCGTGGCCGTTCGATCTTGATCCGACGGTGCACGGAGCTCGCGGGCGGTGATGGCGTCGCGCGAATCGGGTGGCCGGAAGCGGTGATTTAAGACGAGCCCGACGGCGCTTGGGGCGTCTCCGGCGAGGTGAGTTGGCTCCACGGTGCGGCTCGCCGCGTGAGACTCGGATCTGTTCCGCCGCGCGAGAACGGCGGACGGCGGCAGGGCGAGGCAAGAACTGTGGCGGAGGAGAGCGCTAACTACGGCGAGCAATAGCGGGTCGACGGCGGCGGCTAGGGCTAGGGCACGTGGGGCAAACGACGCGGACGGCAATGGCGATCCCCGGGCATTAAATACAGGCACGGACGCCGAGATCCCCGCGGAATCCGCGGCGAAGCCGGTACGGGCGGCGGAGTCCATCCTGGACACGGCGAGGTGACATGGACGCACGTGAGCCGTCCACGTGGCGCGATCAACGGCGGAGATCGGCTCGGCGCGGTCGTGCAAAGCGCGGGTTGATCCTGACCGTTGGATCTCGATCCGACGGTCCGGATTGATCCCAGGTTAGGGGTAAGTGCGGTTCACGCACGTGGGCTACGCGGGCCAATGTGGGCCGTTGGATCTCGATCCGACGGTCCCGCGAGGGTTAGGAGTTTGGGCCGATTCGGCCAGTCGCGTGGCGTGATCGGTCGGGTCGGACTTCGGACTCGAGTCGACTCGGGCTCGATCGGAGGAAACGATACAAACCCACTCGCTATTTTCCAGCGATTAAATAATTCGATAATTCGTAGATAATTCAAATAAATCCGGAAAAATAGCAAATAAATCAGAAAAATTCCAGAAAAATTATGGAAAATACTTTGGAACATTTTGGACTGAAATAAAATATTTCCAACAAAATTTTATTTGCAAAGTTAAATTCTTTAATTAATTCAAAAGGGAATAGATTTAAATAAATTCCAAATAATTCCAAATAAATTCCTGAAAATTCCAAAAATTCACCAAAGTGCCAAATCACACATGAATTTAAGAAAAGCAAAAATTTGGGGTGTTACAGGTATTCACTGACAACTGGTAGATCTTCGATGCTGACTGCCTTCACACTGTTGACCATCAGCTGTCCATCTTGAACGGTAGTTGCTTGAAACTCCACTTTTTGTTCCACAAGTGCTCTCAACTGATATGACCCTTCATCCACAATCTAACACAGCCTTGTGTTTGGACAACCAATCTATTCCCAAGATAACATCTAGGGTCTGAGTACCCAATATAATGAGGTTTGCTAGGAATTCTACCCCATCTATTAATAGTCTTACCCCAGAATATCCTACTTTGGATCGGAGTTCTGACCCAGAGGTTTGAACTACAAGCATGCATTTAAGATCCACAATCTCCAAATCATTTCTAGCAACAAAATCTCAAGAAACAAATGAATGCGAAGCTCCAGACTCAAACAAAATTGTGGCAGGAATTGAGTTAACAAGTAACTTACCCAGTACAACGTCCGATGTGTTCTGAACTGTATCAATGGTGACGTGGTTGATTCGTCCTCTCATCGTAGCTTGGGGTGTAGCTCCAGCTTGAACAGCTCTACAGTTTCCTCCTGGTGCGGGTGTTCTTGTAGGCGGGGTTCCAAGATTAAGGCGAACAGGCGTCACAACTCCTCCTCGCTTAGGGCAATTATTGGAGAAGTGCCCTGGCTCATGGTATGTGTAACAATGTTTCCCCGTTGTTGGCTGACTTCCTGCTGGTGCGATTCTGGGTTGTGGTGGTGTCTGATAATTCTGACCGGTAGGTCTTGGTGCAGGTGACGGTGTCTTAGCAATGTTCTGAGGCTGAAACCTGAAGAACTGATTGGGTGCAACTCTCAGCCTTTATGCTCCGGGGCGAGATCCTTGTTGTGCCATCTGGCGCTTCCGGTTATCATCCAGTTCTTTGCGCTTATCTTCCAATATAAGTGCCTTATTCACTAGCTCCTGAAAATCAGGAAAAGTGTGGGTTATCAGTCCCACCTACAGTCCGGAGTTTAGCCCCTTCATGAAACGGGACTGCCTTGCCTTATCTATCGCTACATCTTCAGGTGTGTAACGAGCTAGCTGGGTAAACTTATTCAGATAATCAGCCGCTGACTGGCTGCCTTGCTTCAGTGCTCGAAACTCCTCCTTCTTCAAGTCCATAATTCATTCGGGCACATGATACTGACGAAAAGCAACAGTAAACTCTTCCTAAGTAATCTCCTGTGGGTTCTCATGTGAAGCGCAGAAGTTCTCCCACCATTCAGCCGCAGTTCCCTCTAACTGATGAGAGGCATAGAGTACCCTCTCATTTCCAACGCACTGGGTGATGTGCAACTTCCTCTCAATGGACCTCAACCAGTCATCTGCCTCTAGTGGGTTTGCATTCCCAGAGAATGTGGGCAGATGGATCCTCATAAACTCTGAAAGCCTTGAATTCTGTCGCTGTCCCTGATTAGCTTGGTTAGCAGCGGCTTGGGTAGTGACTTGCTGCATCTGTTCCATCATTGCATGCATCAACTGGGTCTGAGCGGCAAGGAACGCTCCAAAGTTCTGCATATCAACTGGTGGTGCTGGCTGGGGTGCAGGTGCTCCATCATTGGGGTTTCCTGCGGGGCGAGAACCACTTCCACTTCCTCCGTTGCCACGAGTGTTCACCATCTGTTGATTGCTCCAAGGTTTAGAGATGAGAGGGAACAAGAATAGACAAGTAGTAGAGAACTTATGCGTGGTGAAAGGTGTAACTCAAAATCCAACTTTATTAGTTATTCAATAATAACTTGGTATGGTTGCTCACAATGCCTAAGGGCTTTGCAACACATACTGCACACTCAACAATCAACGAAAAATCCAAATTAAACGAACACACTGGAGTCTAACGCCTAAAGGGCAACTTTTTATTACTCTAAGATGCGACTCAACACTGATGTCTCAACTGCTAAGCCTAACGCTCACTCATCTATCCATCCTCCATGGGAACATCCTGGTTGACACTTGGGTGGGTGTGGCGGCATCGGCGTGAAACGATCACCGTGTCCTTCAACAACGGTGGCTGACGACGCAACATCCTCCTCTGGCTCTAGCTTCGGCTGTGGCTCTGGCTCCTCAGGGTCTGGGTCGTGTAGCTCCAACACTGGCTCTGGTGCTGGCCCGTACAGTGCCGTCTCTAGTTCTCCAATCCTTCGTGAAGAGTGAGCAATGTATTCCAGAGCCTCTCGCAGCAGTACCCTCACATCTTTGACCTCATCGCGGGCCTTCTGTAGCTCCAGTACTGTCTCGTCGATAACATCCTCCTGGGCGACAACAAACCTCACCAGTTGAGTGATCGTAGCATCCTCCTCTGCTATCAACCCCTGATCGAAACGGTTGTCTCCGCGCGGATGATGACAAAATACAGTGCCCTCCAACTCTAAAGAGTAGGTGCGAGCGATCTGCTGTATTGCTCGACGCGACGTCTCTTGGATCCCGGCTTCAAACAAAGACCTCCTTGCTGTGATGTGGATAGGATGACTCGCCTTGGTCTTGTCTCTGGCATACACAACAATCTTGACATCCCATGCTTGGACTAGTCCTGCCTTCACTATGGTGGTTCCCCGGTAGATCAGTCTGTCAAAACCTCCAAGTAGCTGCATCATGTGCTACAACTCAGCGGCGTAACCTCCCTGACATTCCGCATAGTTGTTGATCATATTCATCTGTCAAAGATACTCACGTAAGAACGCAACATTTAAAATCATGGTGGAGACAAAAGAATTCAGCAAGGGGTATGAACAAGGGAGAGAAGGGGGATAAGTCGAGAATTCATTCATTATCTTGGCAAACTTTTATCTTTAAAAAATAGTTTTATCCTCACCACAACCATTCTAGTTAAGGGTAGTCCTACAATTAGTATGGCTCTGATACCACCTTTGTCGGGACTCGAATATGCAAATCCGGACCCTCTGAGTATTCAGCATTAGTCCTGGATCACGCTAGTGCACACAGTCTCAACATCGGTAATTACCACAATCATACTCAACAAAATAGTAAAGTACTTTATTGAAAGGAAATATAACTAGTTTCTCGACCTTATGGTCAAGTTACAAAAATACACCTCGCAGGGCTTAAGTCTTATTCAAATAAACTTGCAGCGGAAAATAAAGAAATGTGTGGTGCCAACCAATATGTCACAGGCAAGTGACTGGGCTCTCCCTAGTTTGTCGGCTCCTCCTGGATCTCCTCCTCTAGTGCTGGCGTTCATTCTTCTTCAACTGATGTTTTGTTGTTGCAAGGGCGAGTACTTAAAGCACTCAGCAAGTCATGCACAGAATGCAGTCTAATATTCTACATGCATGGCTTATTACAAAGGATAGGCTAAGATGGTTATTTTGCAGTAAAGCACATTCATAGATAACAGTAATAGATTGAAGGCAGTAAAACAGTAATAGCAATAATAACTTCATAAATAATTTCACAAGTAAAGCATTTATCAGCCTAAATTAAGCAAGTTCATCATTTCCAACACCCAGTATCCATAAACCAAGTTCATTTTCATGAAGTCTAACCCTTGACTGTAATCCCCGAGCAGTGTCCAATACCGCAGACTCGGCTATTCGAATAGATTTTTAACTCTGCATAGGTTATACACTTTACCCACAAGATACAGTCAAACACCACAAAGGCGAGTGTCTGTAACAAATTCTTTTGGAAGCTTCTAACTCCACAAGTGAACCTCCCCGGTTGTCGAACACCAACCCTTCCCTAAGCAAAGGCGAAGTTTAGGACAACAAACCGTTGGACGGGTATCTTACCGCAGCCCCAGTACGCTCCCCCATACAACTACACAGAAGTGTAGCTAAGACACTGAGGTACCACATGCAAGATATCAGCAACCTACTCAACTAGGTCTGTCCCATTCCAGACATGTGGTTGCATGATGAACTCAGTTCAAAGGTTTGGAAGGTTAAGTCCTTAGGTTAACCAGGGCAAGACTACCCAATTATCAAAACCAAATCGACGTTCCCGATGCTGCACCCTGGCCCACCAGAACAATCTTGCCACTTGCCCCTGTCTAAATCATTTCATCACCCAATTGATTACCATGCACCATGTGCCATCAACATCATCAACGACACATGTAGCGATTTCCAAAATCATGTTCCATCTCTTATTAAGTCAAGATTAATTTCCGACATTCAAAATTATATCAATAACACGATTGCATGGCTAAGCTGGCTACTTTCGGTCTAATTAACCCATGTTGGCAAAGTATTAATGTCCAACTATCATTCCACATCCTAGGGTGACAAATGATTCATGGCATACAATTATCATAGACAAGGTGACATAATCAAGTAGGTCACATGACTATTCCCGGAATTATTCAAAAGCATTTTAAATAAACTAGCATGCAATAATTTAAATAAACATAGTTTCAAAAGTGGGATCAACATGGTCAAAGCATAACTTGCCTTCAAAAATCGCTGGTTCCTGGTCTTGAACTTGCTCCTGGGTCAAAACCTCTCCTTCGAAGCCTTCGGGCAGTCAACGTATACGCGTATCGGATAAATAAACACCAAATAAATAAAATCAGAGAAAACTCATGTCCAAAAAATAAATAAAATTCACCATTAAATAGAGCTCAATTTTATAAAAATTTCGAAACTTGAATCGCCTCAATCGGAGTTAAAATGCAAAAGTTATAGTGATTCAAAGTTTGAAAAACAATTTAAAAGAGTAAACCGAATTACTACATTTATTGTTGAATTGATAATTCAGAAATATGACGTCATGCTTGCGCCAGCCCGAAATTGAATTTCGGCCGAATTATCTTTCTAAAGGGAAATCCGTATTATGACGTCAGCCATAAATTAATAAAAATAAAAAAAATATTTTTTTCAGAAAATAGCGTGTCACTGACAAGTGGACCCACCGATGACGTCATCATGACGTGGTCGCTGACGTCACCGGGCACAGCGTGCTATTTCCTTGCACGGGACGTGCTATCTCTACGCGCGAGGCGTGCTATTCAATCTAAGCCGTTCACTCTGGATCCTACGGTCACGATCAAACATGGAACGGACTGGTCCTAACTACTCAAGCCTACATGGCCTAAACTGAACCGTTCGATCCAGATCCAACGGTCCAACGATGCCGTGCTAAACTCACCTGCTCGGCGTGCTAACGCGTGCTAATGCGATGTGGCTTTATCTTGTTCGTTCACCTAAGATCCAACGGTTAAGAACAGATCTAAACCAAACCACACGATCTAATCTAAACCGCACGATTTGAATCTAACGGCTCAGGATGAATGTGCTACAGCGTGCTATTCACGTGCTAACCAATCCATGCCCTTCCATCTAGATCCAACGGCTAAGGTTAGATCTAGTGAAATCTACGGGTTGGCTACGTGGACAAACCTAGGGCGTTCGATCTTGATCGGACTGCTGACAGTGTTCGCGAAGTCGGTGATGGCACGGCAGAGCAGAGTTGGCCGGAGAGGAAGACGATGACCACGACAACGGCGTTTGGGGCGTTCTCCGGTGAAGTGAATGGTACCCCCAGATGTGCCTCGTTGCGACGGTCTCTGATCTGGGCACCAACGCGGCGGAGGACGGCGGATGGCAGCGGAACTCCCCCGAACCCAAAGCAAACCCTAATGGACTACAGCGAACAATTAACCCTAGACGGCGGCGGCTGAGGCCAAAGCTCCTAGGGCAACACTTGCGCACGACCAAGGCGATCCTCGGGGTCCGGTTCGTGCTTTAAATAGGCTAGGTTTCCGTGTCCGAGACGGCGGAGGAGAGGAACAGTCACGATGGCTTGTGGCGGAAAAATCGGAACGGGGACGATGCACACGAACCGTACACGTGGCGCGATCAACGACCCAGATTGCCCCGACGTGAAATGAGCTACGCTTGGCGTGCTATTTTCCACGCTGGACGTGCTATTTCGCCACGCTGGGCGTGCTATTTCGCCACGCTGGGCGTGCTATTCTGCCATGCAAGGCGTGCTATTTCGCTTAACGGCCAGCAGTACAGTTCGGACCCATTAGGGTTCGAGTCGGGTTCGGTTCGGTGCAGCAATGGCTCGGTCGGTCCAACAGTACAAGCCCGTTAGGGTTTTTCAATGATTTAATATTTTAAAATAATTCTAGAAATTCAAATAAATCGAGAAAAATAGCAAAATGCTTAGAAAAATTCCAAAAAAATTCTGGAAAATACTTTGAGACATTTTGAACTCAAACAAAATATTTCCAACAAAATTTCATTTAAAATTCTTAAACATTTAAATAACTCAAAAGGAATAAATTCAAATTAAATCTAAATAAATTCCATAAAATTTCAAAAATTCAAATAACTCCATAAATTCTATAAAAGCAAAAAATTGGGATGTTACACGTGTCATTTTTGCAAAATTACCGGTGGAAGGACCTGGATGTAATTTGAAATTTTACAAAAACAACCAGTGGAGGACTTATTTGAGAATCAGCAAAAGTACGAGGTCTTTTTGCGAAATTACTAGTTGAAGGACCTATATGTAATTTTGGATTTTACGGGGGCCTCCTCACGAAGATGATGACGTGGCATGGCTAGGAGGGCTCCAATTCCTTCTGCTTTATGGTGTGTGGGAGAAGGAAGCGCAGGCCGCCCAATCCCACGGCGAAACGATGCCCGCACGAGATTGGTTGAGCGGCGCGGCAAACCCGGAGAGGCGACGAAAAAGCGACGTGGATGCTCTGAGGAATCTCGAAACCTCCGGATCTTAATATAGGTAGTGTGTGTGTGTATATATATAGTATTAGCCCTATCTCTTTTATCCTTTTTTTCGTCCTCATTCCATTTCTCTCACACTCAAATAATTTTTATTTTAAATTTTTTTCTATATGTTCCAAATAAGAAGTATGTTTTAATCACTTTTGAAAGTTTTCAAAAACAAAAGCTTTTTCAATTGAAACTTTTTGAACCAAACATTTTTTTAAACTGAAATATTTTAGAGTTGAAACTTTTCGATTTGAAAACTTTTAGTTGAAACTTTCTCATTTGAGAATTTTTTATTTAAAATTTTTTGAGTTGAAAGTTTCTAATTTGGAAGTTTTTAATTTAAAATTTTTCTAGTTGAAAATTTTTTATTTAATTTTTTTATTTGATTTTTTGAGTTGAAACTTCATGTTTAAAATTTTTAACTTAAAATTTTTCTAATTTAAAAATTTTATGTTAGAGAGGAAGACCGGAAGGGGGATGGGTGAAGGTGAATGAAGAAGATACATATGATATCCTAGGAGGGTGTCCTTATATGCCACTAAAAGTTTGCCTCATCCCTTGTATAGCATTCATTATCTCACTAACATGTGGGGCTTGACCCCACATATAAGACACATTCAGGAATTTTCCCTAAATTCCAATTGCATATGAAGAATTAATCCAATCTCAAACAAGTGGTACCCTTTAATTAATGGGAATGAATATTTTGAGGTTAACCTCAAACTAACAAATTTAAGATCACCTCCCTATGATGCCATGTATCATCTCTATCCATCTTCCCCTTCCCTTTTCTCCTACTCACTCCGCCCACCCCCTTCTTCCCTCTCTAACACAAAAATTTAAAATTAGAACATTTAAACTTTGAAAATTTTAAATAGAAAGTTTCAACCCAAAAAAATTTAAATCAAAAGGTTTCAAATTAGGAAGTTTCAACCCAAAAAGTATTAAAACTCAAAAAACTTTTAATCAAAAAATGTCAAATTAGGAAGTTTCAACTCAAAAGATTTCAAATTATAAAGTTTCAACTCGAAAAGGTCAACACAAAAAGTTTCAAATCGAAAAGTTTTAGCAAAAAAGATTTAAAAAAAATTCAAATCAAAAGCTAACTAAAGTTTCAATGCAGAAGTTGCATGGAAGTTTCACGCTGCATGGAGCAACCCTTTTGGAGTGCCACATGTTGCGCTCGGGATC
This sequence comes from Rhipidocladum racemiflorum, assembly GCA_036346355.1. Taxonomy (NCBI): domain Eukaryota; kingdom Viridiplantae; phylum Streptophyta; class Magnoliopsida; order Poales; family Poaceae; genus Rhipidocladum; species Rhipidocladum racemiflorum. Next base: position 40,887,706 of record CM070577.1, on the reverse strand, counting down.
CCCAGTTGCACGAACGCGTGAACGGGCAACCATAAATTATCATTTCCATTATTTTATTATATATACCCGCAATTTAATTTTTTTATATATTATTAAACCAGCGCCTCTGGATAGCTGCCACGTGTGGGTGGACGTGTGGCTTGTGGGCTGAGGTGTGGGACGGTCAGTGGCGTATCCAGAAAATTGGAATGAGGGGGGCTAAAACTAAGACCTTTAAAGCTAATATATATATATATATATATATATATATAATATTAATATATATAATATAAATTTTCCAGAACATAGAATAATCGCATGTAATGTAAATATGTAACAATACAAAGAAAAAAACGTACCGATCATTACTTTTGAAGAGTTGATAGTTGATATTTATGGGTTTTCATGTTCTGAAAAAGCTCAAAATATCTTCGATGTCTATCTTTGAAAATATGTCCCGCTCAATATAGCATATCATGAGATCATTTAACCAATCATCACTTATCTTATTACGCAAATCTATCTTGATAATCTTCATTGCCAAGAAAAGCCCTTTCAACTGTAGCTGTGCCCACAGGTAAAACTAATGCTAACTCAATAAGTCTATAGACCAATGGATAAACGACATGCTTCTTTTCCTTGACCATCATCACAGCAAAACTAGCAAGATCATCACAACTTGATAATTCTTTTCTTCTCATGTCATCAATGAATATGTAAAGTTGTTCTCTTAAAACCACACGATCATATGTTGAGAAATCATCAGAATATATCTCTGAAAGCCGAACAAACCTACCATGATCAAAGTTTGCAAATGAATCTCTTGAGTCTAGACAAGAAATGCATCTCAAAAGCTTTGTAGAAGATTCATTGAATCGACTGTCCAACTCGGTAGTTAGTGAATCAACCACAACAAGAAAAGTATCGACATAATAATAATGATGATAAGTAATAAACTGTTTTTCACGTCTTATGTGACTTCTAGCATGCTTTCAATTAGACAAACGTAATCTGTATTCATGGAAAAATCAAAGTCGTGGAGAAATCAAAGTCTGTGTGCTCGTTTCATGTACATTGCCGACCGTTTTGCTTGCAAATATGCAATGTATACGTAATACGTTAATACATGTAAAATCTTGGACTTGGAGAAATCAAAGTCGTACAGTGAGTTCGTTTTGCATGCAATGTATACGTAATACGTTAATACGTGTAATTGTGTATTAGTGTATACCTTGACGGCAAAGTCGTGGAAGAAGAGGCGGATGAGGCCAGCAGGCAGCGGCGACGGCCGACGGCAGAGGCGGAACTACACTGGGCGATGGTGTAGTCGGCGGCTCGGCACCTCGGCGGATGGCGACGATTTGCTTTCTGGAATCTGGAGTCTGGACGATGCCCTACAATCCTGCATGTCCAGGATTGGAACGATTTGATGGCATCCGTAATGTGCTGATTGTTTTGTTCATTGGACCTTTTTTTGTGCGGGGTATGAGAGGCCCGGTGGGCCGCGGGTGGGGCTTCAGCCCACCGGCGCCCCACCGGCAGCTCCGCCTCTGGGGACGGTGATCACACGTGCCAGTTGTGCACGGATCGGTCATGGTAGTTAGAATTGCTGAACTCATAGTACTAAACTAGTTTCTTTACGGGCTTGCGCATTGCTGCAGGCGAAAGGAAGCATCAAGACTGGCAGAGATTTTAATAGAGAGAAGAATGATTTTTGGGAGAATCTAAAAAAAAACAAAAAGTATTGATTTTATTTTATTTTATTTTATTGGAAACTCACATAAATAAAATCTAAAAATATAAAAAATAAACAGTTTTTGACACAATTATTGGCATTTCGACACTCCTCTCGCTGTTCTCTCCACATCACCGTCGCCGTTGCTGGCCTTCATCTCGCTGCATGTGGTCGATATTCACTCGGTAAGCATCAAAATTTGTGACCCACTACTGAAAATCGACCGGCGCCTAGAAAAACGACGGTGGCCTCGATTTTCATATGAAGCCATTTGATTTTCGTATGAATCCGTTTGATTTTTGTATGAAGTCGTTCGATATTAGTATGAGATTGTTTGATTTTCATTGTATCACTCCCTTAGCTACATAAATAACAGTAATAGATTGAAAAGCTGTAAAACAATAATAGCAATAATAACTTTTATAAATAGTTTCACAAGTAAAGCATTTATTCACATAAAGTAGGTTCATCATTTCCGTACCAATTGACTAAAAGTTATTTTCACGAAAGTCTAACCCTTGACTGTAATCACCGAGCAATGTCCAATACCGTAGACTCGGCTATTCGAATAGGTTGTACACTCTGCAGAGGTTATACACTTTACCCACAAGATACAACCAAACACCACCTAGGCGAGTGATCGTAACAAAGCCTTTCCAAAGCTACTTCTAGACCCGGTACTACCCGCTAGGGTTTCAACACTGAAGGGACTGGTTACCATACGCATGGCCCCCCTCTTGCGCCATGTGAGCCTACCAGCGAACCCGGGCCTCACACCACCACGATAGTACCAAAGACTAAACATCAAAGTTTATTCGGCCAGGTCTGTCCTATTCCAGACTTGTGGCTGTATGGTGGTCTCAATTCAAATTCTTGCAAGGTTAAGTCCTTAGGGTGACCGAGGCAAGTCTACCCAAGGATTCACAAGTAACCAAAGCAATGAAACCAAATGAGACCTCCCAAGTGCCACATGTGGCCCACCAGAACAATCTTGCCACATGCCCCAGTCTAAATCATCTAATCACCCAGTTGACTACCATGCACCACGTGCCATCAACATCATCAACAACACATGTAGCAATTTCCAAAATCATGTTCCATCTCTCATTAAGTCAAGATTAATTTCCGACATTCAAAATTATATTAATAACACGATTGCATGGCTAAGCTAGCTAATTACGGTCTAATTAACTCATGTTGGCAAAGTATTAGTGCTCAACTATTATTCCACATCCTAGGGTGACAAATGATTTATGGCATACAATTATGGTAGACAAGGTGTCATAATAAGATAGGTCACATAACTATTTCCGGAATTATTCAGAACCATTTTAATTAAACTAGCATGCAATAATTTAAACCAACATAGTTTCAAAAGTGGGATCAACATGGTCATAGCATAATTTGCCTTCAAAGAGTACTGGTTCCTGGTCTTGAACTTGCTCCTGGGTCAAAACTTCTCCTTCAAAGCCTTCGGGCAGTTCAACGTCTACGCGTATCGGATAAATAAACAACAAATAAATAAAATAGAGGAAAAACTCATGTCCAAAAATTAATTAAAATTCACCATTAAATAGAGCTCAATTTTATAAAAAATTAGAATCTGGAATCACCTTAATCGGAGTTAAAACGCAAAAAGTTATAGCCGTTTGAAGTTTGAAAAATCAAATAAAAGAATAAACCGAATTAATTCATTTATTTTTCTATTGAAAAATCCGAAATATGAAATCAGCGCCGAAATTGGTTTTCCACCAAATTATTTTTCTAAAGGAAAATCGATTTATTGCGTCATGCTTGTGTCATCCGGTCCATGGACCTGGTCCACGGTTCGGGTTCGGTCCACCGTGGACCCGGTCCACGGGGACACGTGTCGCTGACATGTGGGACCCTCGAATGACGTCATTGCCGACGTCAGCACCGCTCGGCCGAACGGCTTTGACAATTGGACCCAACTGTGACGTCAGCATGACATCACGGCTGACGTCATCGCGCGTGGGGGTGCAGCGGCTGACACGTGGGCCTGATGCCGACGTCACGCGTGACGCCAGCGACGACCGGCGCTTACCGCGCCGCTTCGGCTCCCGGCTACGTGGCACGATCTGGGCCGTTGGTTTGAAATCCGACGGTCACAATTAGATCCAATCTCACACGTTTTGGTTTAACGCGATTGATTTGGACCGTTTGATTTAGATCGGACGGCTGAGATCCGATCGGGTTTTCGCATCACTATAGGGGTGACGTGGCATGACCCGGCGACTGACATGTGGCACAATCTACACCGTACGTTTCCGATCGGATGGCCATGATTACATCTAGCGCTTGCAACGTGAATCAAATCTAACCGTTCGATCTAGATCTAACGGTCACGATCCAATCTAGCATGGTGCATTAAAGGACTACATGGCTTAATCTAGTGCATTGGATATAGATCTAACAGCTGCTAATAGATCTACACAGTAACACGGGATCTAACCCTAACCGTATGATCTAGATCTAATGGCTGAGATCTAATCTGGGATTTGAGCACGGGGTGGTGACGTGGATGAACCTGGAGCGTTGGATCTTGATCGGACGGTTGACAGAGCTCGAGGGTGTCGGTGATGTCGCGGCGGAGCAGGCTGACCGGAGCTGGGGACGATGACTCGGCCAACGGCGTTTGCGCGCATCTCCGGTGAATTGAGTCCTACCCCCAGGTGCGCCTCGTCTCGATGGTCTCGGATCTGGTCTTGGTTGTGGAGGAGAACGGCGGAAAATGGCAAAAATCGTGGCGGCGCTCTACGTCAACTTCGAAAAGCGATTGCAGGCAAACGGCGGCGGCTCAAGCACGGAAACCTAGGGCATCCGGTGCGGGGAAAAGTGGGCTGCATGATGAGCGTGACAGCACATTAAATAGGGGCCTCGACGTTAGTGAAATCCACGGAAACCGAGGTCCACCCGGGCGCGGCGGCGGAGTCCGACGAGGACACGGACAAGGTGACGTGGCATGATCCTGGCCGTCCACGTGGCTCGATTCAACGGCCTCCGTCATGCGCACACGTGGGCACAAGCACAACCATCGAATCTCGATCCAACGGTTCAACGCACGTGTACACGTGGCTCGATCCAATGGTCGCACGTGACAGGGTTCGGCTCGGTGCGGCTTGGCTCAGTCGGACTCGAGTCGGATCTGGGTCGGACGAACATTGCAACCCATTAGGGTTTTTTTTCTTCTGATTTTTCCAATTAAATTAATTCTAGAAATTCAAATAAATCGAGAAAAATAGCAAAATGCTCAGAAAAATTCCAAAAAAATTCTGAAAAATACTTTGAGACATTTTGGACTTAAATAAAATATTTTCAATAGAATTTTATTTGGAACTTTTAAATATTTAAATAACTCAAAAAGGAATTAATTGAAATTAAATCCAAATAAATTCCAAAAAATTCCAAAAATTCAAATAACTCAATAAATTAAACAAAAGCACAAATTTATGATGTTACATCTTCCCTTCTATGGTAATTTGGCTTCTTGGTACATGGAAAGGTTTCACTAGCTAGCAATGTATGTATGGATCATATATGCTGTGCAATTCAAAGCATGTTAGTTAGCACAACACAGTCTCCAAGCACAGAGGTGTATTTTTGTAATTTTTCTTTTTGTTGTATTATTTTTTAAAAATTATTTAAAAATATATTATTTAAAAAAAATTCGCCAGACTTTGGTGTCTAGCTCTGATGTGAACATTGATTCCTTATGCTTCTTATCGCAATGCAACCTATTTGATAGTGATCGAGAACGTCTGAACATCGATACATGTTTTTTTAAAATTAGATCAATAATCATTTTCAACCATTTCAACTTTCAAAATGATAAATACTCCCTCGATGTGCCTAGTCATATCTCACACGTCCTGTAACATCCCGGCACCTCACGTGCCCGAAGTGCTACCAAAACCTATCTAATTTTCACTAAAAAATTTCGCAAGACCTCCCCTACTAAGTGGACATCCACTCAGCAGGCAAAAGAGATCACAATTATCAATATAGCAATAATAATTTCAACATGTCATGGAATCAATCAACCATCATGACATGTAGGCAATTAACAACTACCAAAAATCCATTCATTAACAACTCAACTTAAATACCACATGATTACACCAATAGATTAACTAGTTACAAATTTACTAATTGATTCCAAAAGTCTGAAACATGTCGTGAGACAAAGTGGATGTGCAGCTACGCCCCAAACCCGGCAAGTCGCTCTTCCGAGTACCTAAAAATATTAACAAACAAGCGTGAGTTCGAAAACTCAGCAAAATGCATCAAATCGATATGAATAACAAGTTAGCAATTCCAGCCCGTCATTAAGAATGTAACTCTTACAAGATTCAACCAATACATAAACAATTGTACCGCTACCCCTTACCTCATTGCCCTTTTCATACACATACCTCATTGAATCTTTTTGGGTGAGTCCACGACTCGATCCCAACTCTTCACAACTCCATTTAACACACAAAACTCAATCGTTAGCGATGCAATGCACATGTATGCTCTTTTTAGATGCACGTACCGGTACTGCCGAGTGCACACCCGTCGGTGTGTACCCTCACGTCCCTTCCATCCCGTGGAAGGTGCCTACTCTTTCTGTCTCGCTCCCATTCACCTCGATGAGTGGGACTACGAGGTAGGACTTTCGTGTTCACTACGTGTGAACACAGAGGCCCGCATCAGAATGGGTCGCCTCTTCTTTTATGAATGCAGAAATTCAATTAACACAATTAAATTGCATAAACAAACATTTCTATCCTTCCACATGGACATAAATGAATACACACATGGGAATCCATTCTCATATTCATTAATATAATCATCAAATCAACCAAAACACTAACAAATACTTAACCTTCATATGCCTCTAATCGATTCACACACACAAGGGACAAATGAATAAATTTATGAACTTAACATTTGCATCAACATAAATATCAACATAATGAAAATCACCAAGCAAAGCATGATTCATTCCTTTTTAGCATTTAATCGAAATGACACACTTGCCTTCTACTGAGAGGAATGGAGTGGCGGGAAGAAGAGGTCACTCCCGAAGCTACTCCATCTGGAAACATAATCACATACTCAATTCCACAAGTTCTAGAGTCAACAAACCGTATAAATACTCCCTAAGTCAAACTTGCCCCAAATCTGAAATTTCATCCAAAACTGGTTTGGGTAGCCCACTTTGCCAAAGCAAAACTATTGCTAAACAACTCAAAATTGAGCAACCAAAGACATTTTAAGCATCTACTCAGAAAGTTCTAGCTATCTATAGGCAAAATTAAATCCAAATTCTGCATCTATATTGCTCAAAATCACAACTCAAAATTGAATCTACTAATAGTTGCAATTTGGACAGCAAAGAGGTAAAACTTGCATAACTTTCTAATGGTTCAACCAAAATTCAAGTTCTTGGACTCTAAATGAGCACAAAAGGATAAACTACAGTTACCCCATAACCATTTATTCAACCATTGATTTTAAAGTCCTCAAACTAAAGTCTGAACTTTAGTTTAAAGTCTGAACATTTCAGAAGTTTAAGTTTTAATATAGCAATTTCAACAAAGCATAACTTTTGCTCCAATTGACCAAATTGAGTAAACTTAGACTCTAATTAACCACAAAAGGGTCACCTTTCATTATTACAAACCCATTTATGTTGGTTCTTCATCAAACAATCCCAGATTTCAAAAGAATACGTGTTATTTGCATTGAATTCAATTCCGGACAGCTTTCATTCAAATTATCATATCTTTTAATTGGCTAAACCAAAATTGGAGTTCTTGTGCTCTAATCGACCGCGAGACAACCATCTATCCCTACATCAAACCCATACAAGCTAGTTCTTCTCCAATCACTACCAGATTTCAAAAGAGTGGCTTACCCGAAATAACTTCTCTGAATTTCAGACAGAAAAACAGTTTCGGGTATACCACATCAACAATCCATAACTTTTGATTCCCAACACCAAATCAATAAAACAAGTACATTTTCTGAAACTAGAGCAAATTTCCTACAACTCTCTAGGCAAACAGAAAAGCACAATCGGTCTGCAGCTAGGTCTAAAACGTAGTTGAACATTTCAGCTCACAAAACAATCTACTCGGGACAGCAAACACTAAAAATGGCATAACTTTTAATTGGCTTCATGGATTTTCGACTTCTTGTACTCCATTTGAAGGTAATTAGATTACCTACAACTTTATCTACTAACGAAAATGCATTTGACCAACCTAGGTACCCCAAAACCGAGCTACAACAACAGGCAGAAATCTGCTCGAAAAAAACAGCAAAAGGTTTCCCTCCAAAAGATCTAGTTTCCCCCCAAAATTTTTAGATCTAGCAACCCTAGAGCCTACACAACCAGCCAAGACCTCCATTGGAGCACCAAGAGCAAGCTCAAGCACTACCTTTACTCACCCAAGAGGAGGAAGAAGAGGAGGAAGGCTGCTGCTCGGGCTGAGGAGGGGCTGCTGCTCGGGGTTGGAGGAGGAGGAGGAGGAGGAGCTCCAAGGGCAGCCATGGGGGAGCTCCAAAGGAAGGGGAGGGAGACGCCATGGACCATGGGGGCTGCTGCTGCCACTCGAAAATGGGGAAGAAGGAAGTGGCTGCTTGCTCTCTCAACCGAGTGGAGAAACCAAAGTGGAGTGGAGGGGGAAAAAGGAAAAGAGGAGGGTTAGGTGAGGGAGTGGGGGAAAAATAGATGGAAATATTTTCTCTCCCACACCAGATCAAGGTGACAAACCCTGCAGATTAGCAGAAGGTCCACAAAATTCCCCGACGGGAAAATGCTAAAACCTGGAACAAAGTTTAGCGACGTTACACGTCCAACTATCAAACGCTTGTTGGATATTATTGCAGACTTGTAGTACTTGTATACAACTAGCTAGGGTCGCGCGCTACAATGCGTCGTGCAAAACTTGGCCCAACAGTTATTTCTGAAAAAAAGGTATGAGAATCTAAACGTAATTTTGGTTTTTTCTCTCTATTTTTTTCAAAAATGAAAAAAGGCATATTGTATAGACTACATCGGATTGCTGCAAGTTGCATCGGACGCTCGGTGGCAAACCAAATTTGTTGTGCGCTTTTCACTAGGAGGAAAGAGTTACTTCACTGTGCTGTGTCCTTTTTCCATTTTGCATTGTTATGTAAAACTCCTGTTGCACTGCCATTTGCATGCTTATCTCATGTGAAAATTTCTCGTTTACATATGAACACATAATTCTATGAGGAGTACTATGAAGGCTTTGCGAATTAGGAGTGTGTTTCCTTAGACGATTGCCTGTGGTATATCGAATAGCCCAAATTATTTTATTTTCACTACAAGAGTTTATTTGTTCCTTAAGCCCTGTGAGATATAGCTTTGCTATTTTCTTAGTTGTTGTGTTAAATGGAATGGACTGGACTGTCTATATAATAATATATAAAATATAAAACTACCTATTAAATAGTAAATAATATTTTTTTCTCATTCTTCCATCATCTAATGGGTTGTTTGGTTGGCTGCATCTAAAGATATTTGCATCTGCAGATGCAAAAAATGGGTGTTTGGTTGTCTTATCATCCAACTCAGCCTGGCTCTACAGATGCAAAACACCCCTTTCAGCCTGGCTCCAGGGAAACGAGAAAATCCACCGTTTCCCTAGGGCTAGGCTCTGCTGAGCCATGCATGCATGCTGACATCAGCATTTACTATCTAGTTTTCTTCTTTTCTTTGCTATATCTTTTGATTAACATCTCCGATCAACGAAACGATTTCATCTATATGTTCCTGATATTTTTTCGAACAAAACTAGATCATACTTGCTATATAAATTTTAAAAGATTAAAATTTTAGTTTTTCAATTTATTGATTTTCTAGAATATATTTTAAAACTTTTTATTTTTGTTTGTGAAATTATTGATTTCCTATAGTTTTAAAAGTTGTTTCATCCCTCTCTTGAATTTGCCTATCACACTTCCATTCCAGTGCAGCCAACCAAACAACATCTGTGTGCAGCCTGTCCAACCTCATACGACCAACCAAACAACATCTCCTTGCATCCACTCAGTCTGACTCCTACGAGCCTGGCTGAGCTCATGGAGCCTGATTAAGCTGAGAAGGCAACCAAATAGCCTATAAAATTCAATATCTTAACTATTATAAGAATGAGTTGGTGGTGATGGTGAGTCTGCCAGGCCGTTTTTGGGCCAGAACTATAGAGACCCAAGGCCCAGTAGGTGAGACACTATTGCTTTGCTAACTTATAGTTATAAATCTGCAGGATAAGTCAATATAGATGATTTGATTTATTTACTAGCTTACAAGCTATGTTTTGCTTGATATGTGTGTTACAGAAAATTAATTTATTGTATGGTTTAGGATCCTGCATTATAATTATCTTAACTATTATAAGAATGAGTTGGTGGTGATGGTGAGTCTGCCAGGCCGTTCTTGGGCCAGAACTATAGAGACCCAAGGCCCAGTAGGTGAGTCACTATTGCTTTGCTAACTTATAGTTATAAATCTGCAGGATAAGTCAATATAGATGATTTAATTTATTTACTAGCTTACAAGCTATGTTTTGCTTGATATGTGTTACAGAAAATTAATTTATTGTATGATTTAGGATCCTGCATTATAATTATGTATTATTCTCTTTTGAAATTTCGTTGCAACGCACGAACATCTTACTAGTCATATACACAAGCTGCTGTGTACAACTGTACAGTCCTTAGAAGCGTAGATAATCCGGTAGGGAGTAGGAAATCCCCCATTCGATTCGAGCAAAGCTCAGGCGAGTTGGGGATTTGGATTTGGGGGACGAGGAGAGGAGAGGAGAGGAGGGCGATGGACCAGGTGTTGAACAAGGTGGGGAGCTACTGGTTCAGCAAGAGGGCCAGCAAGGAGATCGACTCCATCGGCGACGATCTCAACGTGCGTGCGGCCTCTCGGATCCTTTTCCCTGCGTGTTTCTCTCGAATTCTTGGCCTGCATTGTTTCGATTTTTCGTGGCCTGTTGGTTCCACATATGAGGCCTCATCTGCGTCGCGGTGGTTAGGGATTTTCTTGTTTTTTTTGGTTGATTTGTTGAGAGAGGATTGGAGCTCCTCTTGGCACCGGCGCTTAGCGGCTACAGCGAGAAGGGATTAGTTTTAGGATCAGCTTATTCGCTTGGGTTTGCCGTGGGGTTTGGAATTTGGGTTTGTATTTCCCAGATTTGTTGTTGAAAGAGTAAAATTTTGAATGGCCTGTCCTCAAGGTAGCCAATGTGGATTCATCAATCGTGTTGGGATTTTAGTTTAAATGGATTTAGGGAAAGACATTCAAATGAAATCAGTCAGTGATTCGTTGGCTACTGGCATGCAGATTGTGCTGCCAGTGCCACAGGGTGGATGGTTGATGGTTACACCGATGCTACCCAGTGGTATTTCTTGAATATCCGATAAACTGCTCATGTTCTAGGGAAAGTTTCAGGGAACTTCTTGTGTTGCGGTGTTGTATTAATTCATTCATATCCTATTGAGTAATTTGTCCGCCACCATAAGATTCTGTTTTGCCCTGTGGATAGTTATTAGCTGGAACATTACTCGAGTCAAAAGCCGGTAATGCATTTATCATGTCACAATCTTCCAACCAGCTGTTAAGTTCCTTGGTAAATGACGTCGAATAGATGAGTTTTACAAGGAAAGATGTACTGTAGTATCATCTATGACACATTTACATGAAATATGGCTGTAACTTTACGGCGGTAGATGATTTGAGTCACTACAAGTTCTATGAACGTAAACGCAGTCCATCTCGTGTAATTTAATTTAAGCTTTCGACCTTCACATCTTGAATGCTCATGTAGAGAAGATAGTTTGTGCTATAGTTCTGTACTCTCATGTTTCTTCTTCTAGCCACACTGATGGGATGAAAAGGAACAGAGTAGAAACGAGAAACAGAAGATTTACAACTCGATGCTTCTTCACTACATTTGTATTCAAATTTCTGATAATATGTGAAGGGTGCCTGAGGTTTTCTTTATGGAGCTGCAAACAGACCGCCAGCAAGTAAACTAATTACTTATCAGAAAATGAATTAATAAAACTGTACAAACATTACATATGAAGGTATTCCAGGCTGTTGTGGTAATGTTGCTTCCTATCAAATACACCTCCAGTTGACAATGGATGCCTTCCTTTTTTTAACTTTGCACACTCTAAAAAATACATCTTTGACATCCGATCGTGAATTTATTAGACATTATATAAATTACATAAGTATGATATTATGATAGCATTTTTAGTACGAATCTACCTGTGTCATTCTCATGTGGCCAATCTAAAAAAATATATGTTTGTGGCTTAAAATACAAAAGTATTGGTTGCTTCTTCAATGGTCCTGCTGGCAAGCAGGTGTAGTGGTAAGTGGTAACATTGTAACAGTCTATGGGCTATTACTTGCATAATTCCTGGTTTACTGAGTAAAAAATTTGACAGTGTGGTATGTACCCTACTCGTAACCTACACAACTATTCAGTGCTGCATGATATCTACCGATAAAAGGAGAAGCTGGAGTGATGAGAGGGACACTTGCAAGTCCATAGTAGAGGTGTAAAGTGGACATGATGGTCTGGTTATATCTACTAGAAGGTGCAATGCAGTATCTGCAGAGGAAGTTGGTTGGTCATTGCTTGTGGGGGTGGTAGACAGGTAGAGATGGCGAGGAAGATTTTTTTTTGTTAGGCTATATATCCTTAGGGGAAGACTATGTTGGTCTATTTCTAGCATTGCTTGTGCTCTGCGTTAGTTAGTCCATAACTAGAGTGACTTAACTATTCTCCTTTCCATTGAGCCTAACACAGTGTCATGGCTTATGTGAATCGTCCTGGAACATGCAAAACTTATGATCTGTAAAGCATTTGTTGAAGTACATTCCCACCTTTCCTCATCAGCTTAGGCTTTTGGGTGAACGGTTGGTGCATACAACTCATTAGCATTGTCAACTAGGATTTCTGTTATTAATATTCAATTTCTCAATTATGGCATGCTGTAGCTCTTCAGCTTTGTAGGGGTGTATTTTTCTGTTATTAGTATTCATGTTCTCAATTATAGCATGCTATGTCATAGTAATATTGACCATCTATTATGGCATGCTGTTAGCTTTTCAGCATTGTAGGATCCTATTTTTCTAATACTGTATTTCTAATGTTTTTTCTTTGATATGTTTTATTCTCATCAATATAAATATACTATATGAAACATTCGTTGTTTACGATGTTTTTCTATCTTGTTGCAGATCCTGCTTTTGGTAAGCCAAAGTTTCATTATGTAGTTCTAACTTATAACATTACATTATTTACATGTTGAACACAGTCGATCTCTACCAGCATTGGAGAGGGAGCTAAATGGATGGTGAACAAAATCAAAGGTATCTCGTGTCTATTCTGTATTTTTCCTAATAGCAAAACTATGTTGTAGCAAATATCTGTAGTTCTGTACCACCCAATATACCACTGATACGGTATGGTATACTTTGGTACAACATGGCAATACTTGTCACAATTTAAAAGTTCACTATTATGAGAATGGCACTATTTATTGCAGAGTATATAAAATCTGATGAAGGACATCAATTAATACACATCGATATCTAGTTTGTAGAGCTATACAAAAAATACAATGTTTACACTTTCTTCTCCATGACAAAATATGACTTCTCAAATGCGGTTTGTTAAACTGCAAAGGAGGGAAGCTGATCTTCACATTTCTGATATTTCTGAAAGCTGTGCCTTAGCAATATTGACCATCTACTCCCTCCATTTCGCTATATTTGTCCACAGCCTAACATGCATATAGACCAATGAAGTACTAATCTAAGAAACAGTTAATGACAAATGACCATACATACCCTATTAAATAACATGAGATAACCACCGAACCTCTTCTAAAGCATGTAAGGGTAGTCAGTGGAAAAATTGCAATAACTACACTCTAGATTCTCTCAATGAACATATATATTGAAACGGATACTCATAAGGCCATGGACAAATGTTGCGAAACAGAGGAACTATATTTAAGGCGCTAACAAGTATCAAGAAAATGATCACTTAGCACTAATGCACCAGTTTTTTAAAAGAAAAAGAATAGCAGCTTCTTCAATTTTTGAATGTGTAGATCTGGAATGGGCAGCATTTGTTAGTATTGGACCTGCACAAGGTTTTGACGTAGTGATGTCTTGCAGGAAAATGTAAACTCATATTTCCTATGTGTCCTCTACCTTGTTCATGCCTGTTCCATTTTTTCATAATCTGAAAGGTGGGGGGTATAAATCTAGAAAGTCATTTATTTTGATGAAATAAGGAATTTATTTGGATTGACCAAGAAACAAAGAAGCACTGTCGTGATAACTGATGAGTTATTCTTGAAGATTAAAGGCATACGAAAATCATTCTGAAACTATGTGAACTTGTGCCCTTTTTGGCAACCCTAGTTGGTTGCATTATTTTCGTTGTTCAAATGATCATTACACATTTGAGGTGCCATATTTTGATCGCTCAAGTGACAATTTCATTGATGTTCAAGGTGACATGTGTCGCATATCCATGCAAACTAATGCTTAATAAGGATTCCAAGTTGAAGGCCTGTAGACCAACTTGTCTTATGTTTACTGATTTTTTTATTTTATTTGAGAACGCTTATGTTTACTGATCTGAGTAAAACACGTCTTGGTCTCAGGGAAGATGCAGAAAGCATTGCCAGACCTTCTCAAGGAATATGACATGCCGTCAGGCCTCTTCCCACGGGACGCAACTAATTACGAGTTCAATGAAGAGACGAGGAAGCTGACAGTGTACATCCCATCAGCTTGTGACGTCGGCTACAAGGACTCATCCGTTCTGCGGTTCTTCACCTGCGTGACCGGCTACCTCGAGAAGGGAAAGCTTTCCGATATCGAGGGCTTGAAGACCAAAGTGCTTGTATGGACCAAGGTGACCGCCATCAAGACCGAGGGCTCGAATGTCCATTTCACTGCCGGCGTTAAGAAGACCCGCAGCCGCGACGCATATGAGGTCCTCAGAGATGGTATCACCATATACAAGTTCTAGAGCGTACCTGACATGACAAATACGGAATAATTAATTAGATGATGCTTTCTCCTCTCCATTAGCTTATACCGAAATCTATTCTGCTATCGACCTTTTAAGTAACAGTGTTGCCAAAAATTTCGATGTCATGACTGTTTCTCTCTACCTTAGAAATTTGGTGCTTATTTCATCGTGATTCTTATTCTTCAATCAACCTGGCAGGGGTTCAAACATCATATTTGTCGAATATCTAAACATGGGATGTGAGCATGAACGAAAAACTCGTAGATCATATCATGTGTGTTCACACACACACACACGGTTGGAAGTTTATGATATCTTGGGCCTGATTCTGCAGGATAAGGTATACACAGAAGGAATAACTCCATATTTGGAAAGGGCTCAATCATGTTCCTGTTTCGAGGAAATCAACTTGAGTATGCTGAGCATTAAGAGAAGTTTAGATATATCACGAAGATCTCGGAGCGATGGACTCCTCATCGAATACGATCTGGCATCTCCAACCGACTATAACTGATAAAGAGGTTTCTTCAACTATATAAGGCGAGGAAGGAGCAAGGTGTCGGGGATGGAAAAAGCAGCGCCTCGACAAAGTTCATTAGATAAGAATTAGCCATATCCCTGAGATCATCTTCTTTGTACTTAGATTTAGGCATTTTGTTTTGTACTCGATTTCGCTGTTTACATATCACATCCATACAAGAGTAGGGTATTACTCTTCTCAGAGACCCGAATCTGTCTACATCGTGTGACGTTGTTTTTGTGCTGACTCTGCGTAATCGAAAGTCTCGAGTATATAAGTTTATTGTCGATTCACTAACCTTCGACAGTTGGCGCGCCAGGTAGGGGCCTTCAACTGTATTCGCAGATTAGCCATGTCTTCAACGAGTGCCCGTCACGGAGTTTCCCGCATTGACCTCTGCGGCGACGATAACTCGATCGCCTTTATCAATCTAGCACCAGAGATCATATCTGAGATGGCGTTTGGAACTATGCTCTATCGCTGGAGATCAAGAGGAAGTCTCGAGCATATCAGATTCACTGAGTCGCGCTCCTGGGACCCGCACCAAGAGGTGTCCTTTATCGATCTCGACCCCATGGGACATAGTATCCTCAAGTACGTCAAAATCGACAGCAACAACGATGGCCCCAGCAGTAGTCAAACGGATCGCTACGTGTTCATGATCAGGGCCAACAATGGTACTACTGCCAGAAATTCCCAAGAAGGGGTTTCGGGGGCAAATGCCACAAGCAGCCGGGGACACTAGATCCTCCCTAGCACGCCTGAAGACCCTGCAATAGTAATGACCGCGACACAAATAGCGATGAACACCATTGCCCCTAACACCGCAGACCATCAATGAGATATAACCACCATGGCTGCAGCGGGGACTATGGCCAATCTAGCGAAGCGTTTCGACCACGACAGTTCGACAGTGCCCAGCCCGATGATAACGGATTTCCAACGCGATAACGATAAGTCCGGTCGTGCCCTAGGGACAGTGACCCGACAATGCCGCAACAGTGACATCTGCAGCACCTTTGAGGCGAATGTCCAGTGCGCGCATATGCTATATTCTTGTCTATTCTTAAACCTGAGAAAACTGTCAAACACCTCACACCACAACACAACTCTAGCCCAAAATAGAAATACAAATATTTCCAGATCATGAAGTTCCAAAACTTACATTGGATTAGCTACTTCTTTTAATCAACAATGCAACCGATAACTCGACCTTGAAAACTACGGACACAGTCAAAGCATACATCCTTGAGCATAAATTTCGCATTCATAACTTAAGCTAGTTTTCTTATCAAAGACGAATGAATGACGATATTTAATAGAATAACATTCCAAAATTTCCACAAATTACTTCAAGGTTAATCATTCTTTTGTCCTTGTTTTAAGCCTCGAAATTAACCCACATTTGTCAGAATCATTCTAAGTTTAGGGAAACTCTGAAACACAGCACAAAGAATACTTTGACCGAAAGTATTCAACCCAAATATCAAACAGACAAACCAATCCATATGAATTTTTAATCATAAGTTCAGCATAACTCCCGCCATCTATAGTATTCCACTACCCTTACCATTTAGATTTCAATATTCCCTATTTACTCATTGAGAAGGCCCATCAGGATTTAACAACAACTACACAACAAATTCTTACTCTTATTACCTTTTCCACAATTATAAATAAAGTTCACAGTGCTTATCAAAAACACATCCAACCAACATTACCTCATCAAGATCCCCACGAGCAAATTCCTAACCTATAACATCATATTCTAAATTTGAAAGGCAGTGCTTCAACAAGTCTTTCAGCATGATGAACCTATAAATTCCATACCACATATGCGTCAACATCTCGACAATGGAAATTTATTCACCTAAAAGATGACTGAACAAGTAAATATTATCTCAACAAGGCACGAATCGTAAATAGAACTTTAAAACATACATTTATTAAGGACAAAATCACGCGTCATGCTAACTATCCATGGTTCACTCCATCACAACATGTTACAATTTCCCCCATTTTAACAAAGGTTTTCAACAATTAATCTAAACAGTTACCACCACTACTAAGTCATCAATATCAATAATTGGCATAATTGTAAAACAACAACATTGCTTTTAGTTACCCTATCCATAGGCTATGACAAACTGTCATGACGCAACATACTCCAACTATGTAAAATAGATTGAATAATTTAAGCCATCAAAAGCTCTTAAAACAACAACGTTAAATTAAATTAAATTTTTTTTTTGGTTCTATGGAGTTCCTCGTCCAAGTTGAGTTCCCGTGTGTGTGAATTTCAGCCTTTTGGTTTAAAGGTGGTGATTGTCGTTCGTTGTGTTAGTGAGAATTAAGATTTCTTTTACGTTCAAGCTTGGGGGTAAGAAAATGAATGTTTATGTTATGGTTGAGTATATTCAAGGATTGTACTCCTTACCCTGGTCCTTGGGTGGAAGAATGTGAAGGCGAAACCTTCTTACAAGGGAAAACTAGTGTGGGTCGCTGATCGTAAGTAGTTTAAAAGTGAAGAGTAAAGGAAGGTTGTGTACGACTCAATTCAAACCTTTTTGGAGAATTGTTTTCATTGATGTGTTCCTCGGTGGGGTTGCTTAATTTAGTAGTGGACAACTTGGAAGTTGCAGGTAATTACATTAATTTTTGGAACTTTTTGTCGCTGGGTTCAAGCGAGTTTGTGTCAACCGTAGTGATTGTGTTCGGTTGTTATTGTTTCTGCGGATTTATGGACCCTGGTTGTAAAGTAGGCTATCTCTGTCGTTGGTAAGGGTGGATATTGGTTCTTTTTGTAAAAGATCAATCACTTGTAGGAGATAGGAGTTTGTGTTTGGGTTGATTTAGAGACTTACCTAGAGCGTTGTGTCCCACATGGTTCGCGTCGTCCAGAATGCGATGAACTGTGGTAGAGGAGTTGAGATTGGAATGCGGAGTTTCGCGATCGGGTTGAAGAGAGAAATGGGAGTTGAGATTCCAGATCGATACCAGATTCACCTAATAGGTGTCCTTTATTTAATAGGGGAATAGTTCGTGTTAGTGTCCAATGAAAGATTTGTGGACCAATTAGTCTGAGCGGGATGCAATTTGGGAACTTGAGGACCAGATGCGGAAGAAGTATCCTACACTCTTTGAGGATGCTGAAGGTAAAGTGTTGATTACCAGTTTGCCTTTTTTTTAAGGTTCCGTAGCAAAGAGGAGTAGATTCGGGGACGAATCCTTTTAAGGAGGGGAGAATGTGATGCCTTAGAGCGTCAGAGCGGGCTGTAGGTCCTTGGAATGTGTATTTTTAGTGTCATACTATAGGATACAACTAAAATGTGATGTGGAATAACTTAGAAACATGGCCTAGGTTTTAACTAAAATTTTGTCATTAGGATAGCAACATTAAAACTTGTGTAAATGGAATCACTAATTTAAAATCTGACACACATGGATGCACAGTAGGAAAGGGGTATGGGTATCGTTGCTTTCCGTTTAAATATTGTATCTAAGCTTTGATGTTGAATGCTACTTTTGATGATGTATAATGCTATATTTATGATGGATTTGATTGAGTTGCTTCATTTGTGATGAAGTGGAGTTGTGGTGCCGAAGGGTTTCGGTCACCTCTTTTTGTTCTTAGTAACGGTGTGGTTTGACGGTGTGGCCGGTTAACGCCATCACCAAAGAATTATTAAACCCTGTAGGAGGAGTGCTTACCCTTTCTGTCGTGGATCGGGTAGTGGACTGGAGTCAAATAGAAGAGATTGGTGGTAGATTCCTTCGGATGTTCTTTATCGTTCTGACGGTCGGTCTTGGTTGGTTCTCTTGGTTTTAGTTGATTGAAATCAGAAGAAAAGTGTTTGGAATTTGGATTTTCGCGGAGTGTGCCTTCGATGTTTCTTGGTTTTGGCTTCTTTGGGTGAAGACAAAGAAGGGGAGTTTTGTGTTGCGCGTCTTTGGTCGCCTTTTGACTTTGACACCTGTTTAGTTGGTTGCCTTGCAAAGAAAGGTATAGCTTTTGGTTCTTGTGTGTCTTGCTCTGAGTTTAAAAGAAGTTATTGAAGCGTGTGTAAAAAGTTAAGTTGTGTCGATTTATGTTTTGTGCCTTTGTTCGTAAAAAGGTTTACTTGATCGCTTGGGTCCCTCCTGTGGGAGTCTTTAAGATTGAAATGTGTCTTGGAGTCATGTCCTATTGCAAATTTGAGAGTCAAGCCTCTTTGTGAGTTTTGGTTGAGTATTAAAAGAAAAATGCTGCAAATAAAGTAAGTATTCGTTTGACTGAAATTAATTGTTAAAAGTGAAAATTATTGTTTAGCATGTTATGTAGTATGTAACAATGTTGTTTATAGAAATGATGTACTCCTTAGTTAATTGGCGAGTTGAATCAATTAAGTGTAATTGTTACCTTTAGCTTAAGATTAAATGAACCTCTAGTGATGTAGAGTACCCCATAGTGGGGATGATTAAATGTGTTAATGTACATGCTTATAATCTGTTGCTTTGCTTTAAAAGTGCTTATGACCCCCGATAATGTTTAAGGTTTTAAACCCTGATGCATGGTTAGAACATTAAGATGAGGTAGATCATGTTATTGTTAAAGAAACTTTCTTTGGTTGTTTAAAGATGATCTAATCTAACGGATTAATAGAGAAAATTTAATCGTGTTGACTAGCGACTTTAATTTGGAAGTTGATTAGAATTGCTATTTACGTTGTTGTAACCTACTAGTATGTTGTGTGGTGGTAATTTTGTTATCACCTATGTATAGGGTAGCCAAAAGTAATGTTGATGGTTGATGTTTATGCCCATTTGTTGTTATTGATGAATTGGTAGGGTTGTTAATTGTTGGAAACCTTTGATCCAATAGAGAAAAGTGTAAAACTGTGGATTTATGTCGAGTTCATGATGTGGTGGGATGAACATTGGATAACAATCATGATGCAAGATTTTAACCTTAATGAATGCATGTCTTAGAATCCTGTTTATGAATTTTATCTTGTAGAGATAATACTTATTGGTTGAAGTCATTTTATTGATTAAACAAGTTTTAATTGTCAAGATGTTGATGTATGGATGGTATAAAATTGATACGTTGATCATGCTTAAGTATATGTTGAAGTACTATGTTTGAAATATAGAATACAGTTATATATGATGTGTTGGTGCAGGGGATCATGATGAGGTAGTATAGAATGGAAGACGTTTTGTTAATCATCATAAATTGTATTTATAAATGTTTGGAAAGGTAACTAGAGAAAGAATTGGTTATGTAGCTTTTGGTTGAATTATATTGAGGCTTCTCGATGAGTAAATAGTGTATATTGAATGCTTAAATGGTAAGTATAGTGGAATACTAAATATGGTGGCTTTCATCCTGAGCCTGTGTCTAAAACCTTTTGGACTGGTTTGGTTGGTTGCTATTTTGGTTGAATACTTTTTGTCAAAGTGTTTCTTCTGTTGTGTTACAGAGTTTCCCTAAAACTCGTAGTGATTAATGCCAACCTTTGGATTTGGCTAACTTGTTTAGTTTGCACTATGAGTATGGATTTACACCCAAAAGTCTTTGAGTGGATCGCGCTCCTTCGCGTTCGCACTGAATTATCTTTGGAATTAATTTTAAAGGAAGCAGATGGACATAGTGGGTTGTGTTGGAAACTCTTGAGATTTAATTTGTAACTCTTTTTGACTAGAGTTGGTTTATTTGCATGATGTGTGTGACGTTTGCGAGTACTTCAAAAAGGTGGATTATTTGAGTGTTTCATAAGTGAATTTGGTTAGTGAAGAGTTCTCTTTTGGGAATGAATTTCCCTTTCTTTCGAGAAAAAAAAAACAATTGTGGCGGTTGTTTGTGCAGATGTTTGACTTTGGAGTCGATGTTCTTTTCCAAAATATTGATTTTGGTTAAAATGCGATGTTTTGCAAGTTTAGCTTTCTATCATTGGTGGTTTTGATACGATGTGGTGCCTTACTGTTAACTATGCTGCCGACATAGTTTATATGAATTAGCGCAATCCTCGGTGTTATTCGAGTTTTATTCATGTGTTACAGAGGAAGAAGTCGTCTTGTAAATGACTATTCGATAGTGTTGTTACATGATGAATGAATGGTGAAAAATAAACATGACATTGTTTATAGATGTTAAATGATAAAAGAGTCGTTGAGCCAGGTCGGTGAGAAAGTCATATATGGATATATGATTAATCCGGAGTGCTCTTGGAAAACTGCATGCATGTCCTGAATCGAGATTTCAATTGCCTTCTAGTACGGGAAGTAAGAACGAATATCTTCTGATATGTTGGTTGTGGTGTAAGAGATCTGAGCTTTCTTTGCATTTGGCTTAGGAAAAAATAAAATAAAATGAGTACTCTTGGGTTGTTGCCGAATTTTTTTCCAAAGTGGCTTTTAGCGCTTTGGAGTTCGAGTTGTTGGATGTGAATCATTTGGGGATCATGGGTCTTGGTTGAGCTTCCTCAATGATTCTACCCTTGGTTCTGATTATTTGAAAGGAAGAATGCGAGGGCGAAACCTTCTAAGAAAGAGGAATTTAGTGTGGGTTGGTAATGACATAAGATATTAGATGTTGCTAGTAGATGATCGTAAACAGTTTAAAAGTGAAGAGTAAAGGAAGGTTGTGTATGACTCAATCCAAACCTTCTTGGAGAATTGGGTCATTGATGTGTACCTAGGTGAAATTTGTTTAAATTATTAGTGGACCACTTGGTGGTTGCTAGTAATTGTTTTTCCTTTTCAGAGTGTATTGGACCTTTCTGTCGCTGAGGTTGAGCGAGGTTGTGTCAACCATAGCGATTTTGTTCGGTTGTTACTGTCTCTTGCGGGTTTAAGGACCCTGGTTGTGTTGGGGGTTTGACAGTGAAGAATAGATTCTATTTTCTTGTCTATTCTTCTTCTTTTCTCTAACTGTTAAAGAAATCAAGCAGATGGTGAACACGCGAGGAAACACTGGAGCCGGAGGCAGTGGATCCAACCAGAGGGGGAACCAGTTCGGAACATCTAACCCCCAGGGTGCACCACCGGTCGATATGCAGAACTTGGGGGCCTTCCTGGCTGCCCAAACCCAGCTGATGCACACCATGATGCAAACAGTGCAGCAAATGGCCAACAACAACAATCACAACAATCAAGCTATGAACCAGGGACATCAGCATCAGACCAGGTTATCTGAATTCATGAGGACACGCCCACCAACTTTCTTGGGCAACGCCAACCCACTAGAGGCGGATGATTGGCTTAGATCCATTGAGCGGAAACTTCATATTACCCAGTGCCATGGGAACGAGAGGGTGCTGTATGCCTCTCACCAACTTGAGGGCACAGCTGCTGAATGGTGGGAGAATTATCACAGCCACGCAGAGAATCCCCAAGAGATCACATGGGAAGAATTTACAACGCTTCCGTCAATACCATGTGCCGAGGGCATTATGGACTTAAAGAAAGAGGAATTTCGTTATTTGAAGCGAGGAGGCCATCTGTGGTCGACTACTTGAACAAGTTTACTCGGTTGGCACGCTACGCTCCAGAGGACGTGGCCACCGACAAGTCAAGGCAATCCCGCTTCTTAAAGGGATTAAACACGGACTCCAGTGGGGCTGATCACCCACACGTTCCCAGATTTTCAAGAGTTGGTTAACAAGGCTCGATTTTGGAAGACAAGCGCCGAGAATCGATGACTTCCGCAAGCGCCGGATGGCGCAGCGGAAGCGGACGCTTCGGTACAAGAAAGGACCCGGATGGTACCACAGCGGCCAGCTAGGTTCCAACCGAAGCGATGTCGCCCACAGCGCTAACCTGGCGTCGGCGGGCAGATTTTCAAACACCCGCACCAGCAGGCAACCAGATCGAAAGCAGTTCGCAGATGTCTGGAAGGCGCTGCTACCATTGTCACGAGCTGGGACATTTCGCTAACAACTGTCCTAAGAAGGGAGGAGTGACACCAGTGCGTTTTAACCTGGGAAACACCCCGAACAAGACGCCGGTGCAGAACCAGAACCGCGGAAGTGCACAGCCAGGAAACCAGACTCGATCCGTTACGAGGCGAGTCAATCATGTGATCAATGAAGGAGTGCAAGAAGCTGCAGATGTGGTGCTAGGTACGTTCTGGTTAATACCGCACTGCCACCGTATTGTTTGATTCGAGCATCGCATTCTTTTATTTCTCAAGAATTTGTGGTTAAGAATGAACCGCCAATTGTGAATCTTAAGTGTACACTCTTGGTTCAATCCCTGGATCGTAACTCAGATCCAAGGTAGGATGTTCCGAGTGAAATTAATAATAAATGGAGTGGAGTTCCTAGCAAACTTGGTTGTATCTTGGGTACTTAGACCCTAGATGTTATACTAGGGATGGGTAGTTGACCGGACATAAAGTGGTATTGGATTGCGGAAGAAGGGTCGTTTCGTTGAAAGCCCTGATGGGAGAAAGGTGGAGTTTCATGCCACAAAGAACCAGAATCGGACAAGCGGTGGTCAACAACTTGAAGGCGATTAGTTTGGAAGAAGTTCGGTAGTAAATGAATTCCCGTGATGTATTTCGGAAGATCTACCAGGGATGCCACCGGATAGGGACATAGAGTTTGTAATTGAGCTAGTGCCTGAACAAAGACCGATAGCAAAGAGACCCTATCGGATGTCTACAGATGAGCCGATTGAAATGAAGAAGCGATTGAGGAGCTGATGGAAAAAGGTTTTATAAGACCAAGTTCTTCGCCTTGGGGAGCACCGGTATTGTTTGTCAAAAAGAAGGATGGAAGCTTAGGATGTGTATAGACTATCGTGCAATCGAATGATGTGACGATAAAGAATAAGTACCCGCTACCTCGGATAGATGATTTGTTTGATCAGTTAAGAGGAGCAGGAGTTTTCTCTAAGATCGATCTTCGATCAGGATACCATCAACTAAAGATCAGATCTGAAGACATACCAAGACCGCATTTTCTTCATGGTATGGACATTATGAGTTCACAAGAATGTCTTTTGGATTGACAAATGCACCGCATATTTCATGAATTTGATGAATGAAGTTTTTATGGAATATCCGGATAAGTTTGTAGTAGTGTTTATTGATGATATTCTGGTATATTCCAAGACCGTAGAGGAACATCTTTGAACATCTCAGATTAGTGTTGGAAAAGTTAAGAGAACAACAATTATTTGCCAAGTTCAAGAAGTGTGATTTGGAAAAACAAAGTGGAGTTCCTCGGACATATCATGACGGCCGAAGGAGTTGCAGTAGATCCAAGTAAAGTTGAAGCAAGAGTACACCGAGCAGTAGAAGACGGTGACTCAAGTCAGAAGTTTTCTGGGAATGGCGGGATACTACCGTCGATTCATAGAAGGATTCTCCACAATTGCTAAGCCTCTTACGCAATTGTTAAAGAAAGAAAAAAGTTTATTTGGACGCCGGAATGTGAAAAGAGTTTCCAGGAGTTGAAAAAGAAATTGACAACAGCACCAGTATTGGTTCTACCCGATGTACATCAGAGTTTTGATATTTACTGTGATGCGTCACGACAAGGACTAGGATGTGTACTGATGCAGAATAGAAAAGTAATAGCTTATGCATCAAGACAGTTAAGGCCTCATGAGGAAAATTATCCGACGCATGACTTGGAGTTAGCATCTGTCGTGCATGCTCTAAAGTTGTGGCGCCATTACCTCATTGGAAACAGGTGTGAGATATACACCGACCATAAGAGTCTTAAGTATATATTCACCCAGTCAGACTTGAATATGAGACAAAGAAGATGGTTAGAGTTGATTAAGGATTATAATGTGGAGATACATTATCATCCAGGCAAAGCCAATGTTGTGGCTGACGCTTTAAGTCGGAAAGGTCACAGTGTTAACGCAATAATGGAAGACAGTCAAGCGGAGTTGTGCAAGGACTTTCGGAAACTAAGACTGGAAGTTGTTCCAGAAGGGTTTCTAGCCGCATTAGAAATCAAGCCAACATTGGAGGATCAGATTAAAGAAGGTCAGGAAGATGATGAGAAAATCAATCAGATCAAATCTAGGATGGAGGAAGGCCTAGCCCAAGAATACAGGCTGGATGATCAGGGTATACTGTGGATGAAGGAACGTATTTGTGTACCTGACAAGAAAGAGCTGAAGCAGTTGATACTGGAAGAAGCTCATGATTCCAAGTACTCAATTCACCCGGGAAGTACACAGATGTACCAGGATCTGAAGGAAAGGTTTTAGTGGCCGAGTATGAAGAGAGAAGTCGCAGAATATGTTGCATTATGTGATGTATGTCAGCGAGTCAAAGCTATGCATCAGAGGCCAGCAGGGCTGTTGCAACCCCTGAAGATTCCGGAATGGAAGTGGGAGGAGATCGGCATGGATTTCATTACCGGTTTGCCTAGAACACAAGCCGGTTATGATTCAATATGGGTTATAGTGGACCGACTAACCAAAGTTGCACACTTCATACCGGTAAAGACAACTTATTCAGGAGACCGATTGGCAGAACTGTATATGTCCAGAATTGTTTGTCTACACGGTGTGCCGAAGAAGATAGTGTCAGACAGAGGTACCCAATTCACCTCGAGGTTCTGGGGTAAGCTACATGAAGTTTTGGGAACACGATTGAACTTCAGTACCTCGGCTCAGGCCCAGGTTTTCCTCGGCCCACTATATAAAAGGGGTGTCACCCCCCCAAAAGCCCTAGGGCACCCCCCTTCCTCCCCTAGCAGCCACACCACCCCTCCTCTTCCTTCCCCTGCGTGGTGGCTCAAGATCCGCCGCGAAACGCGAAGGAGAAAGCGAGAAGAGGATCCGTGGAGGCGTGGGGAACAAGCAGATTTCGTTTTCGGTGATCATCGCGTGTTCTTCGTGGGATCTCAAGGGAGAACTTTAGGTAAAATTCCCAATCTTTTACCCCCTGTTATACCTAGGATTGGGAGTGTTTTATATCTGGTGGTGATTGGATTGGATGGGATTTGAAGGGGGAGAAGGGTAGTTGTTCACGTGGTGCTGTTTCTGAGAGGGAAGATTGTGCAGTGCGTCTTGTTTCATGTTTTACGTGACCTAGACGATTTTTCCTGCAAAAACCTATAACTAGAAAGTTGTAGATAACGTCGAGATCTAGCTTCTGTAATTTTTTCAGAATTTTTGGGATGATGGTATGAGAGTTATCGCTGTTGCAAGATGACGGACAGAATCTGGAAACAGATTTTGTCCACTGTGTTGGACGTTTGTTTAGGCTTATTTAACAGTGGAATTGAAATTTGTGATATTCATGAAAGTTGTAGATCTCGTCAATATCTAGCTACTGTAATTTTTTTTTGTATTTTTATGATCTGTATAAAAAAATATACGAAATTGTGAAGAGAGGGTGCTGCTGTTTGACCCGGACAGATTGGGGTTTTTGGCGCTTAAGAAGGGAGCGGGGATTAGGAAGCGTGTGTTTGAGTTGTGTGATCATTTGTGATGTCGCTATGTACTGAAATAATACTTGTACAGGTGGTGCCCCTTCTGGACGCAACTAGGTTCGTCATCCACGTTGGTAAAGGCAAGTGGAAGTAGCGGTCTTGCTAAACTATAACTCGCTATTTGTTTTGTCTTCAATATAAACCTTAATTGCAGCACACCTACATGGTTTAACTACTTGTTTATGAGATTGCAATATCCTATCCTACATTGTGATGTGGTTGTTTGGCTTTTGAATCATGAGTAAGAATGAAGAAAGATGTTGTTTGCAAGATGAATTGTGGAGATATTCTATCTCAATGATGTTCGCATTCTATCCATGTTATTTGATGGTATGCAAGCATGTGAATTCAGAGTGGGAAGTTATGCATGTATTTATGCATGAAGCATTAACTGCATAATCATGCATTGGAAGTTTATCGACGCCAAGCGTCTTGCGGCAAATGCAGTACAACACCGTGTGTTCTGAGAAAGGGCACGGTGAGGAGGATCATGGCATAAGCATGTGCACAATCATATGCATTTTACTGAGGTTGTGTGGACTCTATAATGTGGTATTGGACATGAGGAATTTGGTATGCTAGTTTTCTTGTGGCTGTGTTATTCGTTAGAAGTTGTTCCGCTTCTTTGAGATTACCCAATCTCACCCCTTGTTATTTTGTTGTTTTCGTGTAGTTCTCGTGAGTCGTAAGCTTGAAGGGTGGGCTTAGTAGCACAATCAACCCTCCGGGGTCATCACGAATCACATGGACTAGTGCATTTAATAATTCATTAGCTTGCTGAAATTTTATTAATCATAGACCTGTTGATGTCCTCTTTGGAGCTGTTTTACGTTTATGTTTGTTTTCTGGTTGATTTAGACTTGTTATCTCTAGTATTGATGCTTTTATGTTATTCCTGTTTATAATGGTTATTATGAATCTTGTTGTCGCTTCCGTTTTGTCCTAATTTTAGGAGAGATGCTGTCGAAATTTTCTTGTACGACAGTTTAGATTTGTAGGGTGTTACAGTCACTCCCGCCATCGGATCCAGACAACTTGATGACCTCGCTACTCGACCAGATGAAGACGCTACTCAATGCGGCGTAAGCTCAGGCCGCTCGAGCTACCAACTGGAGGTTTGGGCATTCTCGCCAACAGGGTGCTGCCAGTTAGCCGTCGGGACCATCTCTCCATAATCATCGAGCATCAAGGTTGGCGGTGGCTAGTTTTGGCCATCGAGCATTTGGGACATCTCGTTCCAATTTTCACCTAGAACGTCCCAGGGATCTTCGGGACTATATTCCACATGACCGTCCGGACCTGCGCCATGTCATCCGTGATCGAAGGGAAGAGCGCGATCGTGAGCAACAAGAGAACGAATCCCCATCTTCGAGGGTTAGTCTCCCATGCGTTAGGACCGATGAGGCGGGTCCTCACCTTCACGGGGCCGCTCGCTGGTGCACCACAAGTTCCCTCCTCAGCGAGAAGTGCGGCAGAGTCCGCGATGGAGGACCCCCGAGGACAGTGAAGAAGGATGCAAGGCCTTCATCCCCGAGCTATGCACCGTCAGATGGCTGAACAAGTTTAAGCTCAGCCCTATCGAGAAGTACTCGGGCAAGATCAACCTTGTCGAATGGTTGCAGATCTACACCATTGTCATGAGGGCGGCCGGGGGAGACGAGAAGGTGATGGCTAACTATCTGCTCACCACCCTTGATGGCGCGGCGAGATCCTGGTTACTCAACCTTCCACCCCCAGTCTATAGCATCGTGGGTGGAGTTGTGAGCCCAGTTCATTGACAACTTTCAAGGGACATATGAACACCCTGGAACGCGCAGCGACTTGCATTGGGTGATACAGAAGCCAGTGGATCGCTGCGTGACTTCATCCGGCGCTTCAGCAACAAGCGCAACTTGATACCTAACATCTCGTATGAGGCAGTTATAATGGCCTTCAAAAATGGTGTCAAGGATAGAGAGTTAAAAGGCAAGCTTGCCACTAGAAAGATATGAACCACTAGAGATCTCTTCGAGTTGGCAAACAAGTACGCCATTCGTGTGGAAGCCCGAGACTATACAGACGACCCCAGGCCCGACGGCGACAAGCCCGGGTCATCTAAACAAGGGGCGAAGAAAAACAAGAACCACGGAGAAAAGTGTAAAGGAGACTCCATCGCCGTGGTCGAAAGGGGCAAGGCGCGAAATACTAGCGACAACAAGGGGCCGAAGCCGTGGGGGAAATAAGTATTGCTCAGTCCATCATACGGACAAACATGACTTCGAAGAGTGTCAGGTGATCAACAAGAAAGTCCAGGAGAAACTAAAGTCTAGCCAAAATTTAAAATTGATCATTCATGAAAACTTGATGAAACTTAGCTTTTGCTCGCTATATTTCTTCACTAGATACTTATGCCATGCTTAGTGAAATAGTGGGTTTCTACTAGAGTCCCTAGAGCAACTTGGGTTAGCTATAATGTTTCATTCTAGAATTCTCAACATGCTCATGAATCTAAGTGCTAAAATGCTAAAAATTGACTTGTTTAAGCTTCTTGCTTGAGATGGTCGAATAGGGCTTGAGTCACAAATTGAAAAATGCAAAACAAAATAGAGGAAGAGAGTGAAGCCTATGAGACCTATGTCGATGGCTCCTAGTTGAGGTTGTGTTTCACTAGTATGAACTCTCTAAATCTTTAAAATTGCAGAGGAGAGTGAATCCTAGGAGGTCTTTGTCGATAGCTCCTAGTCGAGGATGTACTTCTCTAGGATAAGCTCTCCAAACTGCAATGTGCTTTAATCTCAAATTTTTTGCATTTAAACGATAATTGAGCATGAGGCTGCTCTTATGGACTTGTAGTTTCCCAAAGTGTTGACTTGGTTGAACTCTAGTATATCCATTTGCTCTTAGGTTGGCTTTGCTTCTAGTTTTGAAATTGTGCTAAGCTGTGCAATTGTTGAAATCATGCAAAATGAGTATATTTCTTATGAGCTAGTTAGAAAAAAATTGAAATATGCTTTTGGATATGACATAGGATGACATAATCTGAACTTGAGTAGCTTGGTGTCATACTTTACTTAAGTGGTCACTTGTATAATCTTCAAAGCTCTTCTAGGTTGCATTTCGTCCCTAATTGCTTTCTCATGATCATGTTGAACAATTGACCTTGCATTTCGATCATGAGCGAAATTGAGCTTTTTGAAAGAATTCTTGGATTTTAGAGTTTTTGTTGAAAACTTGTTCTTTTTCTTGATAAGCTCTAAAATCTTCTTCATCTACTTGGTCATGGACTTACTTTCTCTTTCAATTGGATAAAGTATGATTTTCACAACTAAATTGCTTTTCTTTCTTATTTTCAAACTCAAACTTATGCCTTTTGTGTGATTTATCAATATACTCATCAAGGGGGAGATTGAAGGACCATGTAGAGGTCCATCCATGTTTGTGTTGAGTATTTAACTTTATTTGAGCTTGGGTTGCTCAGGTTTGAGTTTGGATTTGAATTGGATTTTCAAATTGAAGCATTTTGGTCTGTATCTATCTCAGGCAGTAGTACCAGTCATTGGATGGCGGTAGTACTAACTTGCGGTACTACCGGACCCAGGTGGTGGTAGTACCGACTTGAGGTAGTACACAAGTACTCTGGAGTTGTGCTGAGCGGCACTACCGACTTTTGGAGCGGTAGTAGCGGGCTAGCGGTACTACTGGTCTCAACCTTGTGCTAGTTGTTTTATAGAGTGGGTATCTCGGTTTGGTTCAGGGTTTCTGGCACTACCGATGGTCAGGGAGCGGTAGTACTGGCGTGCGGTACTACCTGAAAATGGCCTGCGGTAGTACCAACTTTATGAACGAGATTTGATTTTTCCTGAGCTATTTAATGATTATTGTATATCATTTTGGGCATTGCTATGTGATGGGTTTTTTCTTGTTTTTATTGTTTGTAGGGCTTCGATCCGAGGTCATGGTGAGGCGAAGGAAGGCCGGGACTAGACGAAGAGTGCCGAAAGTCCACAAGGCCGGTGATCACCGGAGGATGGCTGGAGATGAAGCGGGTGCAAGTCAAAAAGTCAAGAGAACCTTGTGAATACTGGCTTGAAGCTATCGGGTCAAGAAACCCATTGAATCATGGGTTTTAGAAGATAGAGTAGCGATCAAGTTTGCTAGTTGGATAAAACCCGGTTGTTAGCGGGTTTCGGGTTAGCCCAAAATGTGAAGTGTGCGGATCAAATCCTGACTCTTGGGAGTTAGCTTAGGATTCAAGCAACTCATCCAAGGGTGGAGGATGACCCGTGGACACTATAAATAGAGGGGTAGGGGTAGCCTCCCCTCTTAAAGGTTTTAGTTGCTCCTTTAAGCTTTGCCCACATGAAGTGAGGCTTTGTAAAATCTTTCAAAGAAAATACAAAGATTCATCCTCTCTACTTCTGAATTTAAATTCCGTATTTACTTTACGCAATTTAAATTCAGTATTTACTTTCTTGTAATTTAAATTACGCAAGTTGGATTTGCCTCATTTCCTTCTACTTGCTTCTGGTTCTTATTGCCAAACATGAGTGATTGATTGGATGAATCTTCTCTTAGATCATGTCCCAATCCTCTAGGCAATCTTGACTACATTTTTGCGAGAAACCGATCTTTTTGTTCTTTCATTAAGATTCTTATGTAGATTGTGTTTTTGTGTTGCTTCTCTTGTGCTTTAGCTTGTTGTGACAAGTGGGAGGATATCTAAGATCATCTTGATCATCAAAATCCAACGAGGAAGTCTAGATCGAGATTTGGTCTTTTGCCTCTTCTTGGTGCGCTCTTCCTTCACTTGGTTAAAGGTCAGAACTTTGACTTCAATCCCTGTGATTGAATGGTGGATTAAGTTCCTGACATCCATAACAAGGTGCCTACCAAGTCTCATGAACTTTGAACCAATAGATCATAAGATCCATCATTTTTGGTTTTGAGTTCGTGCTGTTTTTTAGCCCTGTTCTTAATATCGGCACTACCACCCAGATCCTGCGGTAGTACCGATCACCGGTAGTACCGTGCACTGTATTGTGGTAGTACCGAATTCTGGAGCTACTGCCATTTGTACCGTGTTAGTACCGGAAGAACCGAGTTTTGCTAATTTTATTCTCTTGAGCTGAATCGTTTCGAAGTGAGTTTTGTAGTCTCTTGTTTGTTTGTCCAGTAGGTGGGGGAAGTTTTTGTAACACCCCGGCATCTAGCATGCCTGAATGCTACCAAACATAGGCTAAACAACATCTAAATACCATAAATTAAGATAAATTACAGCAAAGGAGTAAATGCTAGAACCGAAAATTTCGGCAGCATCTCCTTTGTTTTTCCATGAATTGAAGCATCAACAATATGATCACAGGATATAGTATAAAGAAATGACATCTAAATCATCAATAATAAGGATTCTAGCAGCAGTTTAAGACTAGAATAAAGATTCCAACCATCTCATGAGCCAAACGAGGTAAATGAGGAAACCAAGCACACAAATTAACCATCACAATTAAAGGAAGGAACATGTCATTGTTTATATGTGTGATGCTAAGTGATGACGTGTGACTAGCTCCTTTTCCCGCATGCCGGTTTCATGGTACCTAAGAAAAACAACATAAACACAAGCGTGAGTTCATCACTCAGCAAGTATATTGCAATGGAACAATAAAATACATTCTAATACCTTCATCACCACTTTTCACATACGACATCATACACATCTCATATTCATAGCGTAAGCATATTATTGACATCATCATATATCATCATCATATAACATCCTCATATAATGCAATGCAATGCGATGCACATATCTCCTGGAAACTCATACCGGTATGGTTGAGTACACACCCGTCGGTGTGCACCCTCTCCCCCCTTCCATCCCGAAGATGGAGGGTGCCTACTCCTCGCTTCCATACACCGCGGTGGATGGAATCACGATGTAGGACTTACTCATTGGCTCTCCGGAATAGTCATAACTTTCTCACCGACCTTCCCCGGACTAGTTATGACTTTCTCACCGCCCGGGCCATGTATCATGCCATGTATGCAATCATGCCAACATCATAAATAACTTGTACATTAACACATGGCATCATAACATAATAAGCATATTCATCATATCAATGGCAATCACTAAAGCATGGCATGTGAACATATCATATATTCAATTTCAATCTCAACCAATCTAGCAAATTACAACCCGCTACCCATTCCAATACACTTGCCTCAACCACGGGCGACGGATTGGCGAGAAGTAGAAGGCATTCCCGGGGTCACACCACCTGCACATAGGTACCACACACTCACAATCATGTCCACAAAATAGTACGCAAACACTCTTCTACCCCGACATCGCAAACTACTCGCAAAACCCAAAAATAGAGGTTCTGTCCCGTCGGGACAGCAGCCTTCCAAAAGGCATAACTCGGGTTCTAAGACTCCGAATCGATTAAACGAGTACATCCTCGCATATCTTAGGAAATTTCCTAACTTTTTCTAAGTATATGGAAAGATTATTTAGGACTCTAATGTGGTTTAATCTACAGAATACCGTGATCTGTTCCAATCATGTCACAGTTTTTAACACGTTCGGTAAAACGAGCATAAATTTCAAACGGCTGGGCGGAATTGGACGTTCTTTATACCCACTAAAAGGTATTGAAATTACCTACAACTTCTTCAACAGGCGGACGACCAAATTCCGACTCTAAATTGGTGAAAACCTAAACCCTAGGTCGACTGCTCATGCTGCCCGAAACAGAGAACGTGGCAAACTCTAGATTTCATCTAATCTACCCAATTACAGCACCACCAATTGATCTAAAAACATGATATCAACCCCTAGAATAGAACCTAGACCAACCCCAAGGATTCCCGTGGCCATACCTTCGCCCGACGAACGAAGAACCAACGGATATCCTCCCGGTTCGCGCGATCTCCTTCCTCGCTCCAAATCCACCAGATCTCCTCGTCGCGGAGCGCTCCAATGGATGGATCGTTGAGGTGTTGAGGTGGAGAACTCCCCTAGGGGCAGCAAGGGAGGTGGAGAGGGGAGGAGAGGGGCGCAAGGGCTAGGGATGTGGCGGCTAGGAGAGGTGGAGGCAAGGGGTGGAGGGGAGAGTGGGGGCGGGGGGCGGCTAGGGCTTCCATGGGGGCGCAAGGCAGCAGGGTGGGGAGCAATAAGGGCTAGGGGAAGCCCCCAACCAGGTCTTCTACTCCTATTTGGACTCAAACTCCTTCCCACCAAAACCCACGACCCCTTCCCTTAGGCCCAAACTCCCCCGGAAATGCCCAAACTCCCGGAATCGGCCCGGAAACGCAAATAAACCTCATACCATATGGTTTTAACCTCAAATTCCACATTCCATAATGTTTTTAACCTCAACATTCACATTTTATAATGTCACACCATTCCGTAGTGTCACAGTTTTAATTTGGGATCATTCACCCCCCCTTTGATCTCCATCTCGATCTTTTAGTGAGGATGGTTCCATCTTCTAGATTCAAATGTGTAATTTTATTTTTCCTATACATTTCAGTTGCCACCGAATGAAAGAATTTTGTGTTTTCATCTCTTAGATTCATCCATCGTATTGTACTTCTCTTCCTCCAGTAAAGTTGTTTGTATTGGAGCAAGCAGGATAGGTGGTTTTTGATGATAAATCTGAAGTTATGTTCTATTTGAAACAATCTCCTTTGCTTTTGCAGTTCATCCATAAAAAAGAATAACTGTATTGCAATTTTTGATCAATACAGCAAGGTTAGAGAGATGTTTACTCCACCTTTTTAAATGTCTTCTAGGACTTCGAGTTTTGCACTTAGAGCGTTAGGCTGCATTGGATCAGTGGACCTGCATATTCCAAGATTGTTGAACTCGCTCCATGAACCCTGGATGATGATCCATGGAGAGTGATCTGAGACATAGGAATATGGTCTCAATGCTAATGACACATGGAGAGTGATTTGAGACACTGTTGGCCAGGGCTTCCACTATGGTATTAGATAGGTAGAAGTCCAATCACGAGTGGTGAAAGACCAATCCAACTGCTGAAGCAGGGGCGTCCTGCTGTATATTACTCCATGTAAAGCTACAACCTTTCAAAGGCAGCTCAATTAAACCAAGCTGAGTAATATACTGTTAAAAAGCATGGTGTCTTGGGTATTGCCCCCAGGTCTGTTTATGTTGTGAGCCTATCGGATGAAGTTGAAATCCCCCATGAGAATCCAATGTAAATTTTGAGAAATGTCAAGTTGGGATAACCAGCTAATGAACTCATTTCTTACCTACATAGCATAGGGGCCATATTAATGTTGGTTAGAGTCCAATGTTCTGCATTGTGATTGGAAATAAAGTTGATTGTAATAGGAAAATAACTTTGGTAGACAACAGTTCCAGTATAGAAAGAGCCAGCCCATGCGATGAGAATACCACCCGAGTTCCCACTAGATGGGAAAAACAAAATTTATCGAAAGCCCTAGGCCGAAAGGTTTTAGTTTCTTGGAGACAAATAATAGGAAAATTTCTTTCATCCACCTTACCTTTGATCACCCTGAGTTTAAGGTTGGAGTTCATCCCCTGATATTCCAACATAAAATTTTCCAGCTTCTATGAAGGTGCGACATTTTTGGGTATAAATAGTAATTAAGGGGATGACCCTACCAACCAGTAAAAAGGTGTTGTAAGTGGGACCAACCAGGATGAGTAAAGCAACCTTACAGTGAATGAAAATAAGCATACGAAACAGTATAAGGCCCAGAACTGAACCTAAAAGACTGTTAATAAGATTGCAGTGCAAAAGGAGACTATGATGAGTTAGGATTTTGTAACAAGACAGACACCAAAATATTTAAGAACTAATAAACTATAATCAGTAGTGCGCTCCCAGCTCGAACAACTCGAACTACTCCTGGTTCTACGATTAGTTTTCATCACTATTATATGCACCTTTGACAAGCTTGTCAGTAGTGACTTCCAAAGGAGGCACTCCACATTGGTTGACACCCCATTGTTGCATGACCTGTATCGGCAATTCAGGAGGGACATATTGGTGTTGGATAGCTATGTGAGTTCATGTTGCTCTGGTGGCACTCCGGAAGCATCCCTCATTTTCTGGGATATTTTCCCTTTGCGGCATTTCCCATGAGGGGACTGGTAGAGTTTGTGGCCACCATGTAAAGCCGCGAGCCTTGAGATGCATATGAGAGACTAGGTTGAGGTAGGCATTTTATTCCTCCTAGCCCTTTACCCCTAGATGAGGACCCCCCTCCTGTTGGATGGAAAGAGATGATTATGATGGAAAGGACGGACTTGAAGCCTTAGGGTTGTCAGGGCTAGCATTATCTGTGTTAATCTGAATGGAAGGGCTAGAGTCATGAATTTCCAGAATCTTACCAAAAATCTTTTTCTTGGGACAGTGTGGTCCAATTAGAATGGCTAGGTTAAAAGCCATGCTCCATGATCTCTTGGGAGAAAAGCCAAAGAAATCTATGTGCACCATACTAAAAGGAATAGAGATACCGTTTTCTGCATTGCCCTAGGGGATTTGCCAAGTCAAAAAGTGATTCCACAAGTGCAGTAAAATATGACACATCCGAATCCCTGGAGGTGGCATTGGAGGCTGAGTGTAAGAATTAATTAAGGCCATGGCACTACCACATACATGCTTATATTAGATGCCTCATCATAGACAGATTTGAACAATCATTTGTGTCATATATAATCACATATGATTTTCCTAAAACCATCTACGATAATTGAATATCACTAATGGTTTTTGGATAAAACCGTTTGTGATGTATACAATAGACATCACTGATAGTTTTAGCCAAAAATTGTTAGTGATGTTAATTCACATCACTGATGATTTTTGGTTAAAATCATCTATGATGATGTCAGTATTTATCCAAAAATCAAACTCATCCCATCCCCCCCTCTCTCTCTCTCTTGTGCGCCTCCCTTCTCCACGTAGCCACCAAGCATCACCTCCCTCCTCCTAGAGTGTCACCACAACTGTTCTTCCCAGCGCCGGTGACCTATGCCGCCATGCCCTACACCTTTCCTCTCCTTCTCTCCATCCCGAGCTGCTCTCCACTCTTCCCGTATTCTCCCTCCGAGCTGATAATATATGTACCCCCACGCACACCCTCCCAACTCACCTTTGGTGAATGTGGCTCACATGGGGCAGCCCGGGACACACGCATCAGAGGACCTACCAGATCAGCGCGCTCTAGATCTAGTGATTTCAATGGGGGCCTAGCTGAGGTGCTTACTAGAGTGTTCATAATGAGGTGTTTTTGTCTAGTTTAGTGTTTGCCAGTACAGCAAATCTATAGCTGCATAGGGTGTTTACTTCGCATTCCTCATGCAGGCACTTACTTTGTCAAGCTAAAAGAAATGGAGAGTTCTAGCTCTGATACTTGTCCATAGGGTGAGTGTCTTTTCTTTTCCTATTTCTATTGTGTGCAAGAGTTATTGTCTATTTGTATATAGTTATACAAGTTAATTTTATTTGGGTAACTCTTAGAAGTGCTATTGGGATCGATGTTGTTAGTGACTGTAAAGGGGTGGTTCACTCTTGGTTATCTATGAAGCTTTCATCAGACACTGCGAACATGACTTTTAGAGTATTATCTGGTTGCAAGGTGAACAAAGGTAATGTGGTGTCACACTTTCTTTTGTTTGGCTTGGGTTGATCCTTTGATAGGATATTTGACTAATGCTAATTGCTTCCTTGGGCTGCTAGGTATACCAAAATGTCACCAAGTTTGTCATACTTAAATTATAAGTACCTATTATGTTTGACTTTAACCTTGTGTCATAACTGCTGGGTGCTTAATTGTGACACTATGGTTTGGTGTGACGTTATAGAAGGTGAAACTAGAGAATAAAACCGTTCGGCTTAGGGTTTTCTCGCGTTTTTGGGCCGGTTGAAGTGTTATGTCGCCACGGAGTGTCGTAACCTTATTTAACGTGCATGATAAGGTTAATAACATTATGAGATGTGGAATTAAGGTTAAAACTATAGGATATGGAGGTTAATAGCTTTTAAGGCGTTTAGGGCCGTTTAGGGGTTTTGGGCCTTCCCGGGGGAGTTTGGGCCTTGGTGGGCTTTGGTGGGATGGAGTAGGTCTCCGTAACAGACTAGGATTGGGTGTGGGGGCTGGTAAAAGGGCTCCCCACCAGCCTTTTGGGCGTGTTCCCCCGGCCCGTGGGCGCCCCCCCCACCCCCCCCAAAGCCCTAGCCGCCACCCCCTCTCCCTCTCCCTCTTGTGCGCCTCCACCTCCCCCTTTGCCCCATTGCTCCCCACCTCTCCACCACCTCTCTTCCACCCCCTTTCTGCCCTAGGGTGGTCTCCACACCTCTGCACCTTGTGGATCCATCCATTGGAGCGAGGAGCGAGGAGCGAGGAGCGAGTAGCGAGGAGCGTGGAGCGAGGAGCGATCCGCGAGGAGATCTATTGGAGATTCGTTCGTTGGGCAAAGGTATGATCATGGGGATCCTTGGAATTGATCTAGGTACTGTTCTTAGGGTGATTATCAAGTTTTTAGATCAATTGGTGGTGCTGGATTGGAGTTCTTTGGGTTAGATCTAGACGTTGCCACGTTTCTGTTTTCGGGCAGATTGAGCAGTTGGGCTAGGGTTCGAGTTTTCGTCGATTTAGAATCCGAATCTGTCCGTACGGACTTATAAGAAGTTGTAGATAATTTAATTATATTTCCGTGGACATAAAGCACGTTAAAATCCGATCAGCCGTTTGAAAGTTATGGCCGTTTTACCGAGCGTGTTAAAATCTGTGACGCGATTGGAACAGATCGTAGTAATCTGTAGATTAAACAATTTTAGAGTCCGAATCAGTCTTTCCGTATAACTAGAAAAAGGTAGGAAATTTCCTAAGCTTCGCGATGGTGTACTCGTTTAATCGATTTGGAGTCCCAGAACTCAAGTTATGGCCTTTGCAAGGCTGCTGTCCCGCCGGGACAGAACCTCTGTTTTTAGGTTTGCAAGTAGTGGGCAATGTCGGGTTAGATGGGGATTTGTGTACTGTTTTGCGGGCATTATTGTGAGTGTGTGATGCCTATGTGCAGGTGGTGTGACACCGGAGTGCCCTCTACGTCCCACAAATCCGTCGCCCATGATTGAGGCAAGTGTGTTGTAATGTATAGCGGATTGTAGGTTGTTTGTTGATATTGGGTGAAAGATTGAACACTAGCTATGCTCACTTGCCATGCTTGCTGTTTTCCAATGAAATATTGAGTATGATTATCATGGTTCGATGCCATGTGTTTATATTTGTCATGATGAGTTGCCATATGTTTATGTACATGTGAAATATGATAATTGGCATAGTTGCATGCATGCCATGTTACATGGCCCGGGCGGTGAGAAAGTCATTAACTAATCCGGAAAGGTCGGTGAGAAAATTATGACTAATCCGGAGAGCCATTAGAGTAAGTCCTACATCGTGATTCCATCTACCGTGGGTTGTGGAAGCGAGGAGTAGGCACCCTCCATCTTCGGGATGGAAGGGGGGAGAGGGTGCACACCGACGGGTGTGTACTCAACCATACCGGTATGAGTTTCCATGGAGATATGAGCATAACATTGCATTGCAATACATTTTTTTTAATGATGATGATGTTGTTATGTGCTCAAGTATGAGATGTTATATGTGATGTGAGGTATTATTGTCTTGTAAATGATCTTGTTGTCCATTACAATATGCTTGCTAAGTTTTCGAACTCACGCTTGTGTTTTATGTTGTTTTTAGGTACTTTGAGATCGGCATGCGGGAAAAAGGGATCTAGCTACACTTCTACACGTAGCTCCACCATCATAGTCCATAATTAACCACTTGGAGACATGATATTAAGAGTTGTGCCCTAAACTTAATGTATGGTTTAATCTAGCATGCTTGTGAATCCTTATTTGCTTCGTTATAGTTTATGAAGTGGTTAAGCGTGGTATTATTGGCGTAACTTGATGTTATGTCCATTTATGTTGTTGTTTTAGATGTCGTGTGCTATGATATATATCTTGCCATGATATTGAAATTGTGTTAATTCATGGAAAAACAAAGGAGATGCTGCCAAAATATCGGTTTTTAGCATATGAACCTTTGCTGGAATTTATGTTTAATTGTGGTACTTAGATGTTGTTTAGCTTATGTTTGGTAGCATTCGGGCATATTAAATGCCGGGGTGTTACAGTTGGTATCAGAGCGAGGTTGTAGGTCCTTGGAATGTGTATTTTTAGTGTCATGCTATAGGGTACAACTAAAATGTGATGTGGAATAACTTAGAAACATGGCTTAGGTTTTTACTAAAATTTTGTCATAGGATAGCAACATTAAAACTTGCAAAAGTGGTATAACTAATCTAAAATTTGACACACATGGATGCACAGTAGGAAGGGTATGGGTATCGTTATTTACGCTTAAATGTTGTACTTAAGCCTTGTTGCTAAATGCTATATTTGATATAGTACGTTGCTATGTCTATGAGATAAATGATTGAATTATTCCTGTTGTGGTGGTAAAAGTGGGGTTGTCGGGACCCCGAATTTGCAAATCCGGACCCTCTGTGTATTCAGCACTAGTCCAGGAACGCGCTAGTGCACACAGTCTTAACATTGGTAAATATCACAATCATACCACTCGATACCAATAAGGTACTTTATTTAAATAACCAAACTGGTTACTCGGCCTTAGGGCCAAGTTACAAATGTATGCCTCGTAAGGCGAAACTTATTCAGAGAAAAATAATAGCAGCGGAAAAACAACGAAGGCAACATCGTGGCGCCATCCAGTATACCACAGGCAAGCCCAGGCTCGCATCCTAAGTGAGCCCAGGTCCTCTTGGAATTCCTCCTCCAAGTGGCGTAGTCTCCTCTTCAAGCGGTGTTGTGTTGAGGCAAGGGTGAGTACTTGGTACTCGGCAAGTCATCTGCGAATCTGCAGGCTAATATACTATATGCATGGCTTGGTACAAAGGAATAGCTCAAGGTATATTTGCGATGCTTGACTTTTGACAAGTAATATAAGTAGATTCGAAAGCGGTAGAAATAAGTAAAGCGTAAATAACTTTCAAGAAGTTTAATAAACATTTTCCCCATCTAAACCACATTTCCATCATCTCCATTATTAAACCAAACCAACCTTTCAAATCCAAATTATTTTGAAAAGTCTACCCCTTATATTGTAATTCCGAGCATTGTCGATCACAGTGGACTCGGCTATTTAAATAGATTCTAAACTCTGCGAGAGGTTATGCACTTTACCCACAAGATCTGTTCGAAACACCACAAGGCGAGTTCCGTAACAAAGCCTTTGAAGCCTCAAACAACACGATGGTCCTCTACGGTTGCGTGCTCTACACCATCCCTTCCCTTAGCCAAGGCGAAGTATGGGACCAACACTGCAGATTAGATGGGTATCGGCCCACGGACCACGATCGCTCCCCGTACAATCACACAAGCGGTGTGATTGACACCACTGAGCTCCACAAGTGAGTCCTTAGCGGACTTAGTCAACTAGGGCCATCCCATTCCACCATGTGGTTGCAAGTATGACCAGTTCAAAGGCTTGCAGAGGTTAAGTCCTTAGAGTGACCAGGGCAAGACTACGAAGAACCAAATCAACATCCCCAATGCCACAAGCCTATTGGCCCTTTGATTACTCTTTGCACATGCCCAGTCGCTTTGTTTATCAAACCCAGATTGATTACCATGCACCACGTGCCATCAACATCACATGATACTTTTCCCAAAAGCAGGTTCAATATATCATTAAGTCAATATTAGCATTTGATTATCCAAAATCATGTCATGAGCACGTGAGGTCTAAGCGTTATACTACAACGGTCTAAAACCCATGTTGGCAATTTAATAATGTCCAACTAGTAAACCACAACTAGGGTGACAAGGTCATGGCACATACTTAAGTAATCAAGGTGTCATATAGCAAATTGGTATTTATCTAACCCCCGAGTTTAAACAAAATATCTTTCTAATTGAACTAGCATGCAATAGTTTAAATCAAAATAGATTTGAAATAGGATCAACATGGTCAAAGCACAACTTGCCTTCAAAAAGTACTTGCTCTTGGTCTTGAGTTGGATCCCCTGAGTCAACACTTCTCCTTGAATCCTTAGGCACTTCAAGCGTCTACTCAAGTAAAAGCGTGCAAATAGCAAATCATAAATAAACAATAGGCAAAAACATCCCAAAACTCCAAATAAAATCCATAAGCAGAGAGAACATAATTTTACGGATTTTAGAAATTTGGAATCGTTCAAATCGGAGTTAAAATGCAAAAGTTATGATTTATTAAAGTTTAAATAATCAATTAAATAATATTACAGAGAGAAAAACTTTAGTCCAAAAATTAAATAAAATTCATATTTGAGTAGATCTGAATTTTATACAAATTCTAGAAATTTGAATCACTCAAATCGGAGTTGAAAGCATAAAAGTTATAAGCGTTTGAAGTTTGAATCTAAATTTGAAATCATTATTCGAATTAATAAATCATTTTCTTTTTCGGAAATTAATTATTCGTCGGCATGGACACGTGTCGACTCTGATTAGTTTGGTGGCGTCGGTAGGTCCATGGACTTGGTCCACGGTTTGGCTCGATCCCGTGGACTCGGTCCCACGACTCCACGTGAAGGCGGACATGTGGGCCCGCTCGGGTGGCGTCATCGGCGTCGTCGAGACTCGGCCACCGGTCTTTGACAAGTGGGTCCACCGATGGCGTCATGGGTGGCGTCATGGTGCGATCTTATTTGGTTGTCCGGCGACACGCGGGCCGCGTGTCAAAGACACGGCGCTCACGCGGCGTGGCGTGGCTAAGCACGCGTGGCTCGTCGTGCGTTGATTTGAAAATCAGCGGCGCGATTAGATCTAGAATTTACGCGTTCAAATCATGCACCGTCGATCTGGGCGTTCGATCTAGATCGAGGCCGGTCGAATCTAACCTAAAGCTACAACACAACTAACCTCAAATGCGATCTAAATCTAACGGTGAAACCTAATCGAGGCGAAACGATAGCGGCGTGGCCTCACCTGCGTCGCGTTGGATCTTGATCAGCAGTTCCACCGAAAACTTCGCCAGGCAACTTGATAGCCTGTGGCGGCGTTGCGGCTGCCGGCGAGGCAGCGACCACGCTAAGCGCTTGGGCGTCTCGTGTGAAGTAGTGCACCCAATAAGTGCGCGCTTGTAGCGCAAGGATTCTCGCAGGCTTGAAGCCAGCGCGGAGGATAATGACGGCCCGAAGCGAAGAAAAACGCGGCACACCCCAAACTTGGAAATCGTGAAGCGTGCAGCGCGGCTTAGGCGTTGGAAACTAGGAGCAGCGGTGAGCACACGAGCGGTCCTCGGCGATAACCCACGCCTTAAATGGCCTCAACATCTGCGCATAGGCGGAAACCTAACTAGCCAGCGGCTCTGCGGCGGTGGAGTCCGGCTTCGGTCACGGGAAGAACGGCCAATCCACGGCCGTCCACGCGTCCAGCTCAACGGCCCAGATTTCCGGCGCGGATCGGACCGGATCCA
The DNA here is from genome assembly GCA_036346355.1 of Rhipidocladum racemiflorum. NCBI lineage: Eukaryota > Viridiplantae > Streptophyta > Magnoliopsida > Poales > Poaceae > Rhipidocladum > Rhipidocladum racemiflorum. The sequence continues at coordinate 40,844,386 of CM070577.1, read as the reverse complement.
TTTGGATCGATCGCGGCCAAATTCACCGTTGGATTTCGATCCAACGGTTGGATCGATCAGGTTCGGCCGGATCACGTGGCTCGGAGTGGACTCGAACTCGAGTCGACTTCGGGCTCGATTCGGATGAGCAATTACAAACCCACTCATTTTCCAGCGATTTAATATTTAAAATAATTCCCGATGAATTCATTTAATTTATTAAAAATAGCAAATGACTGAAAAATTCAGAAAAATTGAAAATACTTTCGGAACATTTTGGACTCAAATAAAATATTTCAACAAAATTTTATTTGCAAAATTGAATTCTTTAATTATTTCAAAATGGAATAAATTCAAATAAATTCCAAATAAATCCAAATAAATTCAGGAAAATTCCAAAAATTCACAAAGTGCCAAATCACACATGAATTTAAGAGAAGCAAAATTTTGGGGTGTTACAAACCTCCCCCTTAATAGAATCTCGTCCACAGAGATTCGGCTTACTAAAGGGAATAGGTTTGGAAACTCTTTCCTCAAATCCTCTTGGCTCCCAAATTAACCGCTTTCTTCATGGTTGCTCCCACTTTGAACTCTACAAAAGCGGGTTGACTTATTTGGTCTCTCGATCCCTTGTGTCTAGAATCCTCACGGGATACTCCTTATAAGTCAAATCCTCTTGCAACTCAATTGACTCTAGCGGTGCATTCTCGGGGAACTCGGAGACACTTCTTCAAGCTGGGACACATGGAACCGTCATGCACTCTGTTAACGATTGTGACAACTCCGGTGATAAGCAACTTCGCCTCTGCGGCTCAAAATCTTAAATGGTCCAACATAGCAGGTGCGAGTTTCCCTTTGGCATGGAACCTCTTAACTCCCACAGAGGCGTAACTCTGAGGTATACAAAGTCTTACGGTTCAAAACTCAAGTCTCGCGGCGATTGTCGGCCCATAACTCTTACATCATTGATTGAGCTATCTTCAACCTTTCCCTAATCATGGCGTCATTCTTCAGCCTCTTGAAGAATATCAGTCGGGCCCAAAGACAGCTCGCCGGTCTCATTCCAATTCAATGGCGTTCGGCCCGAGGTCGACCATACGATGCCTCAAAAGGTGACATCAACTAGCTAGCTGATAACTATGTTGTAAGCCAGACTCGGCATCACGGCAAACTCTTATCCCAAGAGGTAGCATAAGCCAATGCACAAGCTCTCAACATATCCTCCGAATCTGGTTGACTCTTTTCAGTCATCCATCAGTACATGAATGATAAACATGCTTTGAAGTTCAAGCGGGTTCCATATTCATGCAACTTATTCCATAACCTTGAGGTAAATTGGGTACCTGCAGTCAAATCTACAATCCTCTTGGGCACTCGTATAAGCAGAGACAATCACGGTCATGTATAGTGCTAATTTATCCCCAGAGTAAGTGGTCTTCACGGGGGATAAAATGGCCTACTTTAGTCAAGCGATCCACTATAACCCATATGAGTCATAACCTCCTTGAGTCTTGACAAGCCGTGTAATGAAATCCATTAGATTTCCTCCCACTTCCACTCGGGTATTTTCGGTTGTAGCAATCCTGTGGTCTCACGATGCATTGCCTTGACTCTCGGCATCGTGGCACAATGCAACATGCTCCGGCAACTTCACGTTTCATACTCGGCCACGAGAATCTCTCCTTGGATCTGATACATCTTGGCGCTTCAGGATGAATTAGTACTTAGAGTCATGGGCTTCTTCGAGTCGGTTGCTTTAACTCCTTTGTTAGGCACACAAATGCGATCCTTCATCCACAACGTGCCTTGCTCATCCAACTTGAAGTCCTCTGCCTTGCCTTCCTCCTTGATGGACTTAATCCTGCGGATCTTGTCATCATCATACATCCTTCGGATCTGATCCTCTAGGGTAGGCTTTACTTCTAATGTGGCCAGAATCAGCTGGTACTACCTCAATCTTCATTTTACGAAAATCTCACATAACTCATCACGACTTGTAGCTAGCAACGTACTCACGGTATGGCTTTTCGACTCGAGCATCGGCTACTCGTTGGCCTTCCCGGGATGGTAATGGATTCCAACATTGTAGTCCTTGATTAACTCTAACCATCTCCTCTGCCTCATATTCGAATCATTTGGTGAATATGTGCCAAAACTCTTATGATCCGTATACACTTCATCTGTTTCCAATCGAGATAGTGACGCCATATCTTCAAGGCATACTCTCGACTAACTCCAGTCATGTGGATAATTTTCCTCATGCGGCCTCAAGCGCCTTGATGCATAAGCGGCGACCTTTCCATTACTGCATCGGCATCCAAGTCCTTAGCGCGTCGTCCGTCATAAATATCGAAGCTTTGAGCAACATCTCGTAGAACTAACACCGTGTCTTGGCGTCAATCGCTTCTTCAGACTCAAATCCTTTCTCACATTAACGTCCATGCAAACTTCTTTTCCTTCTTGGCCGATTTGCGTAAGAGGTTTCGCAATTATCGAAGAAGCCTTGATGAAAGCGGCGGTAGTCACGCCATTCAAGGAAACTCAGAATCTGAGTCACGATCTTGGTACGCTCCCAATGTAACACGGCTTCTACTTTGCTTGGATCCACGGCTGACTCATACGCGGTCATTACATGTCAAGAAACTCTACCTTGTCCTTCCAAAAATCACACTTCTTTGAACTTGGCGAAAAGTTCTTGTTCCTCATTTTCCAAAACTACGCCTTAAGTGTTCGGCATGTTCATCCTCTGTCTTGGAAGTAGACTAGGATATCGTCTATGAACACGACGACAAACTTGTCCAAATATTCCATGAACACCTTATTCATCATATTCATGAAATATTTGGCGCATTCGACCCAAAGGACATATATTGTAAACTCGTAATGTCCATATCTTGGCGAGAATGCGATCTTGGAATATCTTACGATCGGATCTTCAAGCGATGGTATCGATCTCGAGATCAATCTTGGAAAACTCCGGCTCCTCTTAATAGCGATCAAACAAATCATCAATCACTGGGTAGCGGATACTTATTCTTCACGGTGACTTCATTGAGTGCACGGTAGTCAATGCACATCCTGAAACTCCGTCCTTCTTCTTGACAAAACCAAAGCGGTGCTCCCACGTGAACTCAGTCGAGTAAATCCTTTCTCCATTAATTCTTCTATTTGTTTCTTCATTTCTACCAACTCCTCGGTGGACATCAGGATAGGGTCTCTTTGCTATCGGTCTTTGTGCACCGTACAAGCTCTATCACAAACTCTATGTCCTGTGCGCGGCATACGAGGTAGATCTTCGGGGAAAAACATCAGGTACTCATTCACTCTTTGGGACATCCTCTATCTTTGATTGCCTTGATGCTAACCATCAAGCTGTCCATCTCTAAGCTACGGTGGCTTGAAATTCCACTTTCTTCCCACACGGGCTCTCAATGAGATAGTCCTTACGTCCACAATCCAATACGGCCTTGTGCTTGGATAACCAATCCATTCCCAATATGACATCTAAGGTGCAGGTCTCCAAAATTATAAGGTTTGCTAGGAACTCTATTCCATCTATTAGTACTCTTACCGGAACATCCTACTTTCGTTCGGAGTTGGAACCGGGAGTTTGAACTAAAAGCATGTATCTAAGTCTTGCAATCCTAAATCATTTCTAGTAGCAAAGCCTTGCGAAACAAGCGAATCTGAGCTCAGTCAAACAAAAGCTGATTGCAGTGCGAGTTAACAAGTAACACCCGATGCAGCGTCAGTAGCATGCGGTGCATCTGCGGTGACATAGTTGATTTCGGCCTCCTCCTGATGCAGGGTATGGCTCTGAGTCTTTGGCGTCCTAGGCTGGGGTGGTTCCTAGATTGAAGCGAGCTGGGAGTCACTCCTGCTTTGTCTTCTTTGGACAAGCTGATGGCTTAAAGTGTCACGGCTCGTTGCGGATTATGGCACGTCTCACTTGTTCCTTCTTGTTGCACAGTAGCGTTTCTAAGCGGGGGTTGGGGTCTGGTAGTTACGATTAGCGGAGTCTTGAGTCTTTGGGGATGGTGTCCTTGTTGGTCATGTAGTTTGGAATCGAAGAATTGATTTGGTGCAACTCTCGGTATTGCGTTCTGGCGTGATCCCTGTTTGTTGCATCCTGCGCTTCTATTCTCATCCAGTTCCTTGCGCTTGTCCTCAAGAATAAGCGCCTTATTCACCAACTCTTGGAAATGCTGGAAGGTGTGGGTGATCAACCCTACTGCAATCTGAGTTAAGTCCTTCATAAAGCGAGGTATGCGGATTTATACGTCACTTCATCCTCGAGGTGCGTAGCGTGCTAGGCTAATGTGAACTTGTTCAGGGTAGTCGGCCTTTGGCTGATTACCTTGTTCGGTGCTCTGAACTCCTCCTTCTTAAGGTCCATGATCCCTTCCAGGCACGTGATCTTGTCGAATCAGTGAACTCTTCCCAGTGATATCTTGAGGTTCTCTTGCGTGGCACGGTTCTCCCACCATTCTGGTAATTGTTCCTTCGGTGATGGAGGCGTAGAGTACCTTCTCATTCCCTATGCATTGAGCTATGTGTAGCTTCCTCTCGATTGACCTTAACCGAGTCCTTCGGCCTCCAATGGATTGGCATTTCGGAGAAAGTGGGTGGGTGAGTTCTCATGAATTACGATGGTCCGGTATTGGCGTTGTCCATGATTAACTTGATTAGCGATGGCCTGGCGATGGCGTGCTGCATTTGTTGCATCATAGCATGCATCAACTGAATGCAGGCAGCAAGAAAAGCTCAAATTCTGCATATCCGGTGGCCCGGTCTTTGGTGCTCCATCATTGGGGTTTTCTGTGGCGAGAACCACTCCCATTGCTTCCAAAGTTTCCACGGGTGTTCACCATCGTCGATTTGCTCTAGGTTTAGAGATGAGAGAAACAAGAATAGACAAGTAATATGGAACTTATGCAGGCGAAGAGGTAACTTTAAGGTCCAACTTTGTTATTTAATAACTTGGTATGGTGCTTACAATGCCTAAGGGCCTTGCAACATCTGCACACTTTCGACAAACAAAGCAAATCCAAATCGAACTAACTCGGAGTCTAACGTCTAAAGGGTGACTCTTTATTCTATGTGCGACTCGTGAAGGAGTCTCACTATAGCACCTATGCTCACTCCTCGAGAAAACCTCCATCTGTCACAAGAGTGCTTTACGTGGAACAGAATTTCTTTTAAATTGTGACAAGGTAAGGGAAAATTTCAGCAAGAGACAAGAAAGAGAGAAGGGGATAAGTCGAGAGGTCATTTCTTATCTTGACAACTTTTTAGCTTTAGAAAATAGGTTTTATCCTCACTCGACCATTCTAGCTAGGGTTGAGCCCTCAATCAAGTATGGCTCACTGATACCACCTCTGTCGGGACCACAGTTTGCAAATCCGGACCCTGCTGTGTATTCGGCACTAGTCCCAGAGGCAGCTAGTGCACCACAGTCTTAACATTAGTAAATATCACAATCATACCACTCGATACCAATAAGGTACTTTATTTAAATAACCAAAGCTGATTTACTCGGCCTTAGGGCCAGAAGTTACAAATGTATGCCTCGTAGCGAAACTTATTCGAGAGAAAAATAATAGCGGCGGAAAAACAACGAAGGCAACATCATTGGCGCCATCCAGTATACCACGAGCAGCGTAGGCTCGCATCCCTAAGTAGGCAGGTCCTCTTGGAATTCCTCCTCAGTGGCGTAGTCTCCTCTTCAAGCTGGTGTTGTGTTGAGGCAGGGGTGAGTACTTGGTACTCGACCAAGTCATGCAGAATGCAGGCTAATATACTATATGCATGGCTTGGTACAAAGGAATAGCTCAAGGTATATTTACGATGCTTGACTTTTGACAAGTAATATAAATAGATTCGAAAGCAGTAGAAATAAGTAAAGCGTAAATAACTTGTCAAGAAGTTTAATAAACATTTTTCCCCATCCTAAACCACATTTCCATCATCTCCATTATTAAACCAACCCAACTTTTCAAATCCAAATTATTTTCAGAAAGTCTACCCCTTGGTTTTGTAATTCAGAGCATTGTCGATCTGTGGACTCGGCTATTTAAATAGATTCTAAACTCTGCGGAGGTTATGCACTTTACCCACAAGATACGGTCAAACACCACAAAGGCGAGTTCAGTAACAAAGCCTTTGGAAGCCTCAAACAACACAGATGGTCCTCTCCGGTTCGTGCTCTACACCATCCCTTCCCCTTAGCCAGCGAAGTATGGGACCAACACAGATTAGATGGGTATCTGGCCACCACGATCGCTCCCGTGCAAATCACACAAGCGGTGTGATTGACACCACTGAGCTCCACAAGTGAGTCCTTAGCGACTTAGTCAACTAGGGTAGTCCCATTCCGGCCATGTGGTTGCAAGTATGACCCGATTCAAAGGCTTGCAGGTTAAGTCCTTAGAGTGACCAGGCAAGACTAGAAGAACCAAATCAACATCCCCAATACCACAATGGCCCCTGATTACTCTTTGCCACATGCCGGATAACTGTTTATCAAACCCGATTGATTACCATGCACCACGTGCCATCAACATCACATGATACTTTTTCAGCACGGGTTCAATATATCATTAAGTCAATATTAGCATTTGATTATCCAAAATCATGTCATGAGCCGCGTGGCGAGGTCTAAGCGATATACTACAACGGTCTAAACCCATGTTGGCAATTTAATAATGTCCAACTAGTAAACCACAACTAGGGTGACAAAGGTCATGGCACATACTTAAGTAATCAAGGTGTCATATAGCAAATTGGTATTTATCTAACCCCAGAGTTTAAACAAAATATCTTTCTAATTGAACTAGCATGCAATAGTTTAAATCAAAATAGATTTGAAATAGGATCAACATGGTCAAAGCACAACTTGCCTTCAAAAAGTACTTGCTCTTGGTCTTGAGTTGGATCTGAGTCAACACTTCTCCTTGAATCCTTGGCACTTCAAGCGTCTGCACGTAAAAGCGTGCAAATAGCAAATCATAAATAAACAATGAGCAAAAACATCCCAAAACTCCAAATAAAATCCATAAACAGAAGAACATAATTTTACGGATTTTAGAAAATTTAGTGAATCGTTCAAATCGGAGTTAAAATGCAAAAGTTATGATTTATTAAAGTTTAAATAATCAATTAAATAATATTACAGAGAAAAACTTTAGTCCAAAAATTAAATAAAATTCATATTTGAGTAGATCTGAATTTTATACAAATTTAGAAATTTGAATCACTCAAATCGAGTTGAAAGCATAAAAGTTATAAGCGTTTGAAGTTTGAATCTAAATTTGAAATCATTATTCGAATTAATAAATCATTTTCTTTTTGAGTAATTGTGCGTCGGCATGGACACGTGTCGATTCCTGATTGGCTGTGGCGTCGGTAGGTCCATGGACTTAGTCACGGTTTGGCTCAGTCCACCGTGGACTCGGTCCACGACTCCACGTGAGGCCCGACGCTGGCCCGCTCGGGTAACGTCATGGCGTCGGCGTCGAGGACTTCGGTACGGTCTTTGACAAGTGGGTCCACCGATGGCGTCATGGGTGGCGTCATGGTGCGGTTGGTTGTCCGTGACACGCGGGCTGGTGTCGAGACAGCGCGCTCACGCGGGCGTGGCGTGGCTAAGCACCCGTGGCTCGATGCGTGCGGGTGATTTGAAAATCAGCGGCGGCGATTAGATCTAGAATTTACGCGTTCCAAATCAGCACCGTCGATGCGGGCGTTCGATCTAGATCGGGACGGTCAGATCTAACCCTAAAGCTACTGGCAACTAACCTCAGCCGTGCGATCTAAATCTAACGGTGGAAACCTAATCGAGGGATAGGAGCGATGGCAGGCGTGGCCTCACCTGCGTGCGTTGGATCTTGATCCAGCAGTTCCTGCCGAAGCTTCGCGGGCGGCGATGAGCAGCGGCGGCGTTGCCGGCCGGGGGCAGCGACCACACTAACGGCGCTTGGGCGTCTCGGCCAAGTGAGTGCACCCAATAAGTGCGCCTTGGCGCCAAGGTTCGAACCCGGGCTTGAGCAGCGCGGAGGATGACTTGACGGGCCGGAAGCGAAGAAAAACGGCCTTTTACCCCAAACCGAGAAATCGTGGCGACGGCGGCGGCTTGCAGGCGTTGGAAACTAGGGCAGCGGTGAGCACCACGAGCAGCGGTCCTCGGCGATAACCCACGCCTTAAATGGCCTCGGCATGCAGCGCTAAAGCGGAAACCTAGCCGGGCCACAGCGGCTACAGCGGCCGGTGGAAGTCGGCTTCGATCCGCAGGAAGGCAGCGCCAATCACGGCCGTCACAGCGTCCCGCTCAACGGCCAGATTTCCGGGCGCAGCGGATCCGGGCCGGATCGGTGGATCGATGCGGCCAAATTAAAATGTTAGTTCGATCAACGGTTGGATCGATCAAGGTTCGGCCAGGATCACGTGGCTCCGTCGGACTCGAACTCGAGTCCACTCGGGCTCGTCGGATGAAACGATACAAACCCACTCCACATTTTCCAGCGATTTAATATTTAAAATAATTCCCAGTAATTCATTTAATTTATTAAAAATAGCAAATGACTCAGAAAAATTCCAGAAAAATTCTGGAAAATACTTTGGAACATTTTGGACTCAAATAAAATATTTCCAACAAAATTTTATTTGCAAAATTGAATTCTTTAATTATTTCAAAATGGAATAAATTCAAATAAATTCCAAATAAATCCAAATAAATTCCAGAAAATTCCAAAAATTCACCAAAGTGCCAAATCACACATGAATTTAAGAGAAGCAAAATTTTGGGGTGTTACAGGGGTTTTGGTGCCGAAGGGTTTCGGCCACCTCTCTTATTTCATAGTAAGGGTGAGGTTTGACGGTGTGGCCGGTTAGCGCCACCACCGAAGAACTATTGACCCCTGTAGGAGAAGAGTGCTTATCCTTTCGTGCGTTGATCGGGTAGTTGACCGGAGTCAAATAGAAGAGTTAATGGTGGTTTCCTTCAGATGTTCTTTGCCGCTCGGCCGGTCGGTGTTCTTTGCTTTTCTTGGCTTTAGTAGATTTGAATCAAATGAAAAGTGTTGGGTTTTCGCGGATCGTTCGTATGCGGTGTGTGGTTTCTCTTCCTTGGTTGAAGATGAAGAAGAGGAGACTAGTGTTGCACTTCTTTTGGCGCCTTTCCGCTTTTGATGCCTGTTGATTGCATTATGGGGAACAAGCATTCAATTTATCCTGTGTTTGTCTTTCTCTGAGGTTAAAGGAGTTATTGCGGAGTTGTGCGGACACTGGTATCGTGGCTGAAGTTACGTGGCTTTGTAGTAGTACGTGGTGTTTGACTTCGTTATTTTACTGGTTTAAGAAATCATCTTTGAAAAACCCTTCTTGTTTCGTGAAAGATTGGGGTTTGGTGCTAAGGTTTTATTTGCAAAGGTTTATTTGATCGGTTGGTTCCCTCCAGTGGGAGTCTTGGAGATTAAAAAGTGTTTTGGAGAATTCCTTTGCATGACCAAGTTTGGGTTTGCCTCATCGCAATTTTGAGAGTCAAATTTTCCTTATGAACTTAGGATGAGTTTTAAAACTAAAATGTCAGAAACAAAGTAGTCTTTTAGTGAAATCGTTTGTCCCTAGTAAGAATTGATGTTTAGCATGTTATGTAGTAGGTAACAATGTAGTTTATGGATTGATGTGTTGCTAAGTTAAATTTTGAGTTGAATCAATTCAATGTGATTAATATCTCTAGCTTGAGAATAAATAGACTACTAGTGTTGCGATTTACTCTTAAGCGAGAATGATTAAATGTGTTAATGTACATGCTTAGAATCTGTTGCCTTGCTTTAAAAGTGCTTATGATCCTTGTTAATGTTAAAAGTTTAAACTTTGATGCATAGTTAAAACATTAAGATGATGTAGATCATTGTTATTGTAAAAGAAACTTTCTTTGGTTGTTAAAGATGTTCTAATCTAATGGATTAATAGAGAAATTTAATCGTGTTGACTAGTGACTTTAATTTGGATGTTGATTAGAGTTGCTATTTATGTTGTTGCAAACTACTAGCATCTTTGGAAGTATGCAGTTGTGTCGCTACAATGCTAGTATTGATATCAATGGAGAAGACATAAGACTTATTGTTAATGATGTTGTTAATGGTAGTGTTAATGCTAGTATTCACTATTTTAAATAGTGGGAGTATGTTGTGTGGTGGTAATTTTGTTATCACCTATGTATAGGAGTAGCTAAAAGTAATGTTGTTGGTTGATGATTATGCCCATTTGTTGTTATTGATGACTAAGTAGTTGTGGTAACTGCTTAGATTATTCGTTGGAAAACCATGGTTAAAATAGAGGAAAATTTTAACATGTTGCGATGGAGTGAGCTTTGGATAATTAACATGATGTACAATTTCATCCTTAATGAATGTATGCCTTGGAATCCTAGTTATGAACTTTGTCTTGTAGAGATAATATTTACATGTTGAAGTCGTTGTTTAACTGAATAAGGTTCGGTTATCGAGACGTGAATATATAGGTGGTATGAAATTTATAGGTTGATCTTGCTGAAAGATTTGTGGAAGTACTATGTTTCAAATTTAGAATAAGATGTATTATGATTCGGTGAGCCGTGGGGATCATGTCATTATAGTCTTGGTTGGGTGCCTTTTTGATAAGCATCATAAACCCTTATTAAAAATGTTGGGAATGGTAACTAGAGGAAGAATTTGTTGTGAAACTTTCGGTTGAATTGTGTTGGGGCTCCTCAGATAGTAAATAGTGATTATTGAAGTCTTTAATGGAAAGCGTAGTGGAGTACTAGAGATGGTTCCTTTCATGCTGAGCTGTTGTCTAAAAACCTTTGAAACTGGTTTGGTTGTTTGCCATCTCGGTTGAATGCTTTCGGTTGAGGTGTTCCTTATGTTGAGTTTCAGAGTTTCCCCAAAACTCGTAGTGGTTGGTGTCGACCTTTGGTTTTGGCGAATTTGTTTAGTTCGTGTTGTGAGTTTGAGTTTACATCCAAAAGTTTTTGAGTGGATCGCGCCCTTTCGCATTCGCACTGATTTATCTTTGGAATTAATTTTAAAAGGAAGCAGATAGTCATAAAGGGTTGTGTTGGAAACTTTTGAGTTAAGCCCTTGATGTGTAACTCTATTTGACTAGAGTTGGAGTCATTTGGAAAATGTGTCTGGTGTGCGGGTGTTTTACAAGTCTGGATTTTTATGATGTTTCATAAGTGAATTTGGTTAGTGAAGAGTTTTATTTTTGGATTGAGTTTCCCTCTCTTTTGATAAAAATTTATGGCGCTTGTGTCTGCAGATGTTTGATTTTGGAGTCGATGTTCTGTTCCAAAGGGTTGAGTTTGATTTTGCGAGGTGTTGCAAAGCTAGTGTTAAATCGAAGATGGGTTTTCACACGATGTGGTGTTTTGTTGATTAACGATGTTGCCGTCATAGTTTATATGAATTAGCGCAACTCTCGATGTTATTCGAGATTTATTCATATGATACTGAGGCAAAAGTCATCATGTGAATGACTATTCGGTAGTGTGGTTACATGATGAGGGAATGGTGAAAAGTAAACATGACATCGTTTTTACATGTTAAATGATAAAAGAGTCGTTGAGCCAGGTCGGTGAGAAAGTCATATATGGAGATATGACTAATCCGAGTGCTCTGAAGAGTGTGCATTTATGTCATGAAACGAGATTTCCCTTGCTTTCTAGTATGAAAAGAAGCAATGAACAATTTAGTATGTTGGTTGTGATGTAGGGGATTTATGCTTCCTTTGTGTTTTGGCTTGGATGTTGCCGAATTCTTTCCAAAATGGTTGTTAACGCTTTGGGTTTGAGTTGTTGTGTGTACACTTGGGCTTGATAGCTAAGTGTTTTTGTGTGAGGGCGAGACCCTCTTAAGAAAGGAACCAATTGTGGTTTGGTAAGGTTTTCGATCCTAGCTTGGGCTAGGTGTCGAACCTTAGTGGTATAAGGGTGGTTTGTGATGGAGGTTGATGATGTATGGGTTTAACCTTTACTAAGAGTAGCGATGGGTGGAAGTGAAGTTGACGGTAGATTGGTGATAATTGCCCTGCCGTGAGCAGTTGTCTTCACTAGTTGTTTTTGGGTTTGAGTCTCGCCTGGGAAAGGATGGAATAAAATGTTAGTATGATCGTGTATCGGAAGGGCTAGTGTGCCTTAATGAGTTATTCCCCTCGATGGAAACTTTCGGGAATGAAGAGAGGTCGTTAAAGGAATTGTGACTTCTTTTGACTTTGTCATGTTGAGTTTATTGCAGTGTGTGTAGTCGGTAGGTTGTGATAGAAGGGTGAGGTGTTTGTCGTGAGGATTCGAGCGTTTTGGGTTGTTGAAGCCCTTCGAGGTTGAAACGCAGATTCTGTTTGGGATTTGAATTGAAAGTTGAACTGTGAGCGGTTGCCCTTAGTTGAGCTAGATCAACACTTTTTCTTTAAGTGTTGGTTTTGGGAACTCGTTTGTCGTTTGTTTCCGGTTCTAGTCGTTGTCAGCGAATGTTTTGTGCTGCAGAGAAGCCTTTTTGTCCCTTGGGGATTTTGTTGTTGTTTTTGGCGTCCTTCGGATTCGAGGTCGAATCCTATTGAAGGGGGGAAGAATGTGACACTATGGTTTGGTGTGATGTTATAGAAGGTGAAACTAGAGAATAAAACCTTTCGGCTTAGGGTTTTCTCGCGTTTTTGGGCAGTTGAAGTGTTATGTCACCACGAAGTGTCGTAACCTAATTAAACGTGCATGATAACGTTAATAACATTATTAGATGTGGAATTAAGGTTAAAACTATATGATATGGATGTTAATAGCTTTTAAGGCGTTTAGGGCGTTTAGGGGTTTTGGGCCTCCCCGGGCGAGTTTGGGCCTTGGTGGGCTTGGGGGGGATGGAGTAGGTCTCGTAACGGACTAGGATTGGGTGTGGGGCTGGTAAAAGGGCTCCCCACCAGCCTTTGGGTGTGCTCCCCCTGCCCTTGGGCGCCCCACCTCCCCTCCTAAGCCCTAGCCGCCACCCCCTCTCCCTCTCCCTCTTGTGCGCCTCCACCTCCCCCTTTGCCCCATTGCTCCCCATCTCTCCACCACCTCTCCTCCACCCCCTTGCTGCCCTAGGGTGGTCTCCACACCTCTGCACCTTGTGGATCCATCCGTTGGAGCGAGGAGCGAGGAGCGTGGAGCGAGGAGCGATTCGCGAGGAGATCTATTGGAGATTCGTTCGTTGGGCAAAGGTATGATCATGGGGATCCTTGGAATTGATCTAGGTACTGTTCTTAGGGTGATTATTAAGTTTTTAGATCAATTGGTGGTGCTGGATTGGAGTTCTTTGGGTTAGATCTAGACGTTGCCACGTTTCTGTTTTCGGGCAGATTGAGCAGTCGGGCTAGGGTTCGAGTTTTCGTCGATTTAGAATCCGAATATGTCCGTACGGACTTATAAGAAGTTGTAGATAATTTAATTATCTTTCCACTGGAGTTTGTCCACTGGAGTTTGATGAACCTTCTTCAGTTGTTAAGGCATGTGAAAAGTCATCTTCTTCAACGCCCTCATGTTACGTAGCATTGTGCTCTTACATTGCAACTAGGCAAAAGCATTTATTTGTCACAAATATGCAAGCAATTAATTGTGCAACCATGTGTGGATCAATGCTACAAAAAGTTGGTGTAGTGGATGATATTTATGGGCTTTGTGATATTGAATTAAAGGATTTCAGCTTGCAAGTAATGCATAGAAGAAATGAGAGCTTATCTTCAATCTTTGCTTCATATTGGAATACTTCATAACTTCATATCTCCTTTTCTTGAAACAGGATCACACTGATCACAAGCTATCCTAGATGACAAATTGTAAGGCATATATGCTCATGTGTTTTCCATAATTGCCAGCTTGTTAGCTTCCATAATTTTATGGCACTAACTCCTTTACAAGCTATTATCGTGGATAGTAAACAGATTTACAATTTTTACTCATTACTCATACTATTGAATCTCATTTTGTGTTGGTTAATTACTAGGTATCTCTTGCCATATATATATTTTATCAAATTTTTGGTTACACTTATGTTACTAATAGTAGTATATTGTTATCTCACTACTACAGAATGAGACATTACTATCGCTTCATCTGTGTCGGTTCTAAACTTTTGACTTCAGAACCGATTGTGATAAGTATATTCCATTTGGAAATCTTGGTAACAGGTTATCACAATCGGTTCTGAGAGAGAACCAATTATGATACGATAATAATCCCAATCGGTTCTAGATAAGAACCGATTGTGATAATAATTTTGTTATCACAATCGGTTTTTATCTAGAACCGATTGTAATAAGTAGATATTAGCACAATCGGTTTTTATCTAGAACCGATTGTAATAAGTAGGTATTAGCACAATCAGTTTTGGGAAGAAACCGATTGTCCTGAGCACAGGAGTTATCACAATCAGTTCTTTTCCAGAACCGATTGTAATGAGAAGGTATTATCATAATCGGTATTGGGAAGAAACCGATTGTGATGAGCACAGGGGTTATCACAATCAGTTCTTTTCCGTAATCGATTGTGATGATTTTTTAACAATGTAATGCCCAGTTCCATCAGGTGCAATGCAACCAAGAACAGTTCAACAGAAACATAGTTTTTGTGAGATCCTCCGCTCACACATTTCCCCTTCAGGGAAGAAGAAAAAAACAAACTCCAACACAGCCCGCTCTGCTAGAATCCCAACACAGACCTCTTGTACCCTTCATTCATGCTTTAATATTTGTGCAACTTGTATTTTCGGACGATGAACAGTACCGATCTGCTAGAATCCCAACTCCACACATTATATATACCATTCCACACATTATACTTGTTTTTTTTATCAATAGGACATGAAACATTTTGACTTGGAACAACAGAACATTAGAAATATACAATCCACAAAAATATAAAAGAGACTCAAAATAGAGTGTAAAGGCAGCCGAATAGACTTCATCTGCACTAGGCCAACAACCCTAATATATTAAACAAGCTGTACTTCATTACAATATATCACCACATCCATTGTTTATAATTATTAAACATATAAAGGGGGACTGCATTACACCTAATATATTAAATTTACGACTCGCGGCTCTCGCCCGAGTAACCCGAGTCAACCGAGTCGCCAGAGTCGGTGTCGCTGGAGACTACGCGGACTAGTGATGGTTCATCCTCCGAGGATGAACCCGATCTAGACGAGGCGCCGGTCCCTATGGTGATCGGCGCGTAGTACTCCGCCTCCTCCTCCTCCTCCTCCTCCTCATTCTCCTCCTCCTCCTCCTCCTCCTCGTCGTCGTCGTCGTCGTCTTCCTCGTTGTCGTCGTCCTCCTCCTCGTCGTCGTCGTCCTCCTCCTCCTCCTCGTCGTCGTCTTGATCGCCATCTCTGGGGCGCTTCCTGCTGCCTTTGGAGGCGCCCGGATGGGGTGAGGCGCCGGGAGGGACGTCGGGAGACAGGTGGGGCGCTGGCGCCACGCCGGAGTGAGGCGCCGGAGGCTGAGGCGGCGCTGCCGGCGGCGGTGGAGGATCGTACGGTGACTCCACGGTGGAGTCAGACCTTGCCGGAGAAGGAGGGGGCGCTGCCATTGCTGCGGTCGAAAGGAGAAGTCAGACCTTGCAGAGAAGAAAGGAGCTATATGAAAGAGAAGAAAGGAGCTATATGCATGGAAGAGCTATATGAAAGAGAAGAAAGGAGCCATTGCTGCCATTGCCGGAGGAGTCAGACCTTGTAGCAGAGAAGAACGGAGCTATATGTTTGAACGCGATCAGACCTTGCATGCAATGACCTTCTTGCCGAGAAATGGAACGCGAGCAGACCTTGCAGCAATGCACCTTGCCGGAGGAATGGAACGCGATCGGACCTTGGAAGAGTACTACCGATGATCGTAAAGGAGCTATATGAAAGGAGTTATATGTTTGAGCGGTCAAATTGGCGGGAAGGCGAGGGGTGGATTAATATCCGTGTCGGTTCATATCCCGAACCGACTGTTATGACTTAAGTTATTGCAGTCGGTTCTTTTTGAGAACCGACACAGATACATTATCTGTGTCGGTTCTATAAAGAAACCGATAGTGTTGAGGATCCAAATTATCACTGTCGGTTTTACATATAAGCGACGGTGATAACTAATTAATCACAAACGGTTCTTCTATAGAACCGATTGTGATGAGGCTCGCTAGGTTTTATATGTACCGTCTGGACTCGGGAATGAACTTATTAACTCTCGTCGAGTTGGTTCGCTAGGCGATTTCTCTATTTTCCAGCCTATCTTACCTGTGGCTTTATTCAAAAGGTGGGCCCCATTCCTTCGAATCCCTTCAATTTTGTATTAACGTACATGATTCGATTTTGATTTGGTCTCATTAGCAGAGTGTATGGTGGAGGAGATCAGTGCGTTGAAGGTCTCCGTTAATTGAAACCCTAGCTAGCTTGATCAGGAGCTAGATTTCCCCTCGTTTGTGGTTTTCCTCGAAAGGTGACCAGCATTAATTCTTAGAAATCTCTTCAATATTGCAGTAGGACTTAAATTAATTTTTTTATTTGGTGAATGTGTACATTACATGTCATAATTGTTTTAATATAATTAATATGATCAATTATATAGTAGTTAATTAGGCTGCGTAACCTATGCGTCTCCCGTTCGAGGGTGCTTGTTTATAAGTATGCTAAAATGGCATATTTATAAATAAGCAGTCTCGAATTGTCCACGTTTTTTGGACAGTTCGAGGATATGTGGCTCGGGCAAGTTCCTAAGCTGTTGTACAAACTGTAGAAAGTTTGGCGACATCTCCTGGCCGGTGTTCTCAGAATACACATCCTCTTGACATGTTGTCGATACGTGTATTTGGAGAACAATGAGATGTCTTTGCCGAAATTTTCTCTAGAGTTGTACAACAGCTTAGGAACTAGCTCGAACCACATATCCTCGAATGGGATTAGGACCTAACCTAATTAGAGATTAGGAGTCATCGTTGGTACATACGTACTTAGTCGGTCTACAGATATACGTTTTTTTAAGATCATTCAACAAAAAAACTTTGTTTTCGGGTTGAACCCTTCTTTTATTTCATTGATTAGGGCATTATTAATTTATTGTTTGCGCTTTACTTGTAGATGGACCGTGAAGAATGGATGTATCACAAAAGCCGTGTGAGTGCTGAATTTCAGAGGGGAGTTAAGGAGTTCATAAGAATTGCAGAAGAAGATATGGTTATGAGGGGTGTAAAGTTCATATATTGTCCTTGTATTGATTGCACCAATCTCAGGAGATTTAACAACTGTGACACTACGGAATGTCGAGACACCGTAAAAGGTGAAATTAGAGAGTGTGACTTTATAAAGTGTGAAATTAGGGAATAAAACTTTACGGTATGCAGTTTAATCGCGTTTCCGGGCCGATTTCGGGAGTTCGGGCCTTTCCGGGGCGAATTGGGCCTTTTGGGGGAACCCACTTGGGCCAAAGGGGGGAGTTATTAGCCCATGTGGGGGAGGGGGGCAGCAAACACCTGCCCATGCGCCCCCTCCCCATGCCCTAGGGCGCCCCACCCCCTTGCTCTCCTCCCCAAGCCGCCGCCCCACTCCCTCCCCTCCTAGCCGCCCCATCTCCTTCCCCTTGTGGCGCCTCCACCTTTAGCCAAAGACATTGGCTGTGATCCAACCCCTCCCCTCTCTGCCACGACACGTCTACGTGCTGCCCTCGCTATTTGGAAGAACCGCGACGAGGGATCCCGAAGGATTTGGCGCGTGGGAGCGAGATCGGGTGATCGAGAGACATTCTTCGTGTTCGTCGTTCGTCGGACTAAGGTATGTCCATGGGGAAACCTTGGGGAAGGTCTAGGTGCTGTTCTCATGGTAGATTTGGAGTTTTTAGATCAAGAGGACGTGCTGCCATGGAGTAGATCTGAAAAGAACTAGAGTTCGTATTGTACTCAGTTTCGGGCAGATTTGGAGTCCGTTTTAGGGGGTGCGATTTCGCAATTTTAGCTTCGGAATCTGGACGACCGCCTGTTGAAGAAGTTGTAGGTATCGTCAAGAACTATTTTGTGTATTTGTTTGAGAATTTTTAGAGTTACGGTCTGGAAGTTATGGCCGTTTTACCGAGCGCTGTCAAATCTGTGACGAGATTGAGACAGTTCGTGTTGAACATTAGATTAAACAATTTTAGAGGCCGGTCTGGCTTTCCTCAATACTTAGGAAAAGCTAGGAAATTTCCTAAGCTTCGCGATAGTGTACTCGTTTAATCAATTTGGAGTCTTAGAACAGAAGTTATGCCCTGTGGAAGGCTGCTGTCCCGAAGGAACAGATTTGCTGTTTCTGATTTTAGGAGTTGTAAGCGAAGTTGGGGTAGTGGGATGTATGTGTACTGTTTTATGGGCTTGATTTGAGTGTGTGGCACGTGTTTGCAGGTGGTGTGCCTCCGGGAGTGCCCTCAACCTCTCGTCACTCCGTTGCCCGAAATTGAAGGCAAGTGTGTTGTGTGGATTGTATGCTATATGTGTTGCTAGTTGTGCTTCATAGTATTTGGAATATATAACAGGTTGTCTTGCCATGAATTACATGTATTGCTTGATATGAAGCCATTATGCCATGATTTAAATGTACTTATTGTTGATAAGTGGATTACATGCCATGTGATGATATGCAATACTCCTATATATGTGTACGTTGTTGTCCATTTTGCATACATGGCATATTTTCATGGCCGGCCGGTGAGATAAGTCATAACTATTGTAACACCCCAAAATTTTACTTGTCCTAAATTCATGTGTGATTTGGCACTTTGGTGAATTTTTGGAATTTTCTGGAATTTATTTGGATTTATTTGGAATTTATTTGAATTTATTCCATTTTGAAATAATTAAAGAATTTAATTTTGCAAATAAAATTTTGTTGGAAATATTTTATTTGAGTCCAAAATGATCCAAAGTATTTTCGAATTTTTCTCGAATTTTTCGAGTCATTTGCTATTTTTAATGAATTAAATGAATTACTAGGAATTATTTTAAATATTAAATCATTGGAAAATCAAACTCGGGTCAAATCGTGTTCATCCGACCGAAGTCGGAACCCGAGTCGGACTCGAGTCCGACCGAGCCACGCGACTCGACCAAACCCACTCCTAAACCTAATCAATCCCAACCGTTGGATCAAGATCCAACGGTGAGATCCGCCCGTCTGCGGTTGAGCCGTATCCGGCCCGGATCCGATCGCGCCCGTCGCGATCGTGGCTGTTGATCGCGCCACGTGGGCGGTGAGAGTCGTCTTCTTCGCCGAGACCGAGCCGGACTCACGCCGAAAGTCTTGCCGCCGTGATCGACTAGGGCTCATGCCGAGCACGCCTCCGGCTATTTAATGCCGGATCGCACCCGAGTATCGCCGTGACCTTGCGCTACTTTTTGCCCTAGCTTGCTAAGCCCTAGCAGCCGCCGCTTGCTCGGGATTGCTCGCCGTAGTAGCTAGGGTATCGTGGTGGTTTTCTCACCTTCCGCCGCCGTCGCCGCCGAGGAGAAGGAGGTCGAACCGATCCCGAGCCAAGGCGACTCGAGCGTGACCCTTGCGTCGCGGAGGAGCCCGTAAGCGCCGTCGGGCTCGTCATCGTTCCGTCTCCGGTGCCCAAGCTTCGCTGCCATCGCCGGACTCGCGAGCTCTGTGGACCGTCGGATCGGATCGGACGGTTGAGGTGAGTTCACGTGTTCCAAACCCGATTAGATCGGGACCGTTGGATCAAGATCCAACGGTTCACAATCGCCACGTGCCGTGAGCGCATGCTATTATAGGATTAGATCTGGACCGTCCGATCTAAATCGAGCGGCCCACGAGCATCGAGTAGTTTCAACGTGTTAAACCACTGGATCTAATCCGCGCCGTTGATTTTCAAACCAGCGGCGAGATTGCGCCACGTGTTGGGAAGGTGGACCGACGGCCGGTCGGCGTCGTCTGGCGTGTGGCGGCGTGTCCACGCGGGCCCCGCATGTCGAGGGCCCACACGCGTCGGCCGCGTTGGCGTGAGACCCGACCGACAGTGGGTCCCACCTGTCGACCTCACCCGAAGCCGTGGACCAGGGTCCACCGTGGACCAAACCGCGCCGTGAGCCGAGCCCATGAACCGGTGACGCCAGCGAGACCAATCGAGGCTGCCACGTGTCCATGATGACGCAATAATTAATTTCGAAAAGAAAATGATTTATTAATTCGAAATATTGATTCAAATTTAGATTCAAACTTCAAACGCTTATAACTTTTTGCGTTTCAACTCCGATTTGAGTGATTCAAATTTCTAAATTTGTATAAAATTGAGATCTACCTAAATATGAATTTTATTTAATTTTTGGACTAAAGTTTTTCTCTGTAATATTATTTAATTGATTATTTAAACTTTAATAAATCATAACTTTTGCGTTTTAACTCCAAATTTGACGATTCCAGTTTCTAAAAATCCGAGAAAATTATGTTCTCTCTGTTTATGGATTTTATTTGGAGTTTTGGGATGTTTTTGCCTATTGTTTATTTGTGTATTTGCTATTTGCACGCTTTACGAGTAGACGTTGAAGTCTGGGAGGGATTCGAAGGAAGTATTGACTCAGGATCCAACTCAAGACCAAGAGCAAGTACTTAGTGAAGGCAAGTGGTGCATTGACCAAGTTGCACCTAATTCGAAATCTATCTTGAATTAACCTATTGCATGCTAGATCAATTAGAAAGAGACTTTGTTTAAACATGGGGTTAGATAAATACCAAATTCTTTGTATGACACCTTGATTATCTAAGTATGTGCCATGATCCCTTGTCACCCTAGTTGTGGTTTACTAGTTGGACATTATTAAATTGCCAACATGGGTTTAGACCGTTGTAGTATCTTTGCTTAGACACCTTTCGTGCTCATAACATGATTTTGGACAATCAAATGTTAATATTGACTTAATGATATCTAACCTGTTTTGGAAAAGTATCATGTGATGTTGATGGCACGTGGTGCATGGTAATCAATCGGGTTTGATAAATGATTTCGATCGGGCATGTGGCAAGAGTAATCAGGTGGGCCGTTGTGGCATTGGGAGTGTTGATTTGGTTTTTCGGGTAGTCTTGCCCTGGTCACTCTAAGGACTTAACCTTGCAAGCCTTTGAACTGGTCATACTTGCAACCACATGGTGGAATGGGACGGCCCTAGTTGACTAAGTCGCTAAGGACTCACTTGTGGAGCCTCAGGTGTCGATTACACCGTTTGTGTGATTATGCGGGGAGCGTATCGTGGCTGTGGCGGATACCCATCTAACGGTGTGTTGGTCCCATACTTCGCCTTGGCTAAGGGAAGGGATGGTGTAGAGCACGAACCTGAGAGGACCACCTGTGTTGTTTAAAGCTTCGAAAGGCTTTGTTACGGGACCTCGCCTTTGTGGTGTTTGACTGTATCTTGTGGGTAAAGTGCATAACCTCTGCAGAGTGTAGAATCTATTTGAATAGCCGAGTCCAAGGTACTGGACAATGATCGGGAATTACAAATCAAGGGTTAGACTTTTACGAAAATAACTTGGATTTGAAAGGTGGGGTTGGTTTAGTAATGAATTTGATGGAAATGTGGTTTAGGATGGGGAAAATGTTTATTAAATTTCTTGAGAAGTTATTTATGCTTTACTTATTTCTCACCGCTTTGAATCTACTTTTATTACTTGTCAAAAGTCATTTCTTCGCAAATATACCTTGAGCTATTCCTTTGTACCAAGCCATGCATATAGTATATTAGCTTGCATTCTCAGGAATGACTTGTCGAGTACCAAGTACTCACCCTTGCCTCAACACAATACCAGTTGAAGAGGAGACTACGCCGCTTTCGGAGGAGGAGTTCCAAGAGGACCCATCTACTTAGGGATGCGAGCCCGATCACTTGCCTGTGGTATCTTGGATGGCGCCACGAAGTTTTTTGATTTTCGTCTGCTTTTATTTCTCTTTTAATTAGTTTCGCCTTGCAAGGAATATTTTTGTATCTTGTCCATAAGGTCAAGTAACCTTTGGTTATTTAAATAAAGTACTTATTTGGTATCGAGTGGTATGATTGTGATATTTACCAATGTTAAGACTGTGTGCACTAGCTGCGTTCCTAGACTAGTCTTTGAATACACAGAGGGTCCGGATTTGCAAATTCGGGGTCCCGACAGAGGTGGTATCGAGCCATACTTGGTGTAGGCTCAACCCTAGCTAGAATGGTCGTAGTGAGGATAAAACCTATTTTCTAAAGCTAAAAATTTGTGAAGACAAGAAATGACATCTCGACTTATCCCCTTCTCTCTTTTCTTGTCTCTTGCTGAAATTTTCCCTTACCTTGTCACAATTTAAAAATTCCGAGTTCTTACGTAAAGCACTCTTGTGACAGATGGAGGAAGAGTTCAACTACGTTGATCTAGGAGTTGGTCACGCCCGCGGAACTTTGGCATATGCTTGGACTCTCGGAGATTTTGAGAAGCCCCAATACCAAGTGGAAGTGATCGGACAAGCGGGATTGATCAAGGCTTGTGACGTGAGGATTGAGGTACTGCTAGGAAAAGGGCCAGGCAATCGCCCGATACATCAGACCGCCAGAGATCTACAATGCAGATGGGTATCCAAGAAGTATCACGACGCGCAATGCGGCACATTACCCGTATCTACGCCAGAGAATTGGAGAGTACGGTGTTCCGTTATCATCCGCGCAGCGATAACCTTCTTGACCGAAGGAGATTCAGGATGAGGATGCCACGGTTACACAGTTGGCACGATTTGTCGTCGCCCAGGAGGATGTACTAGATAATACAAGCAAGGAGCTACAGAAGGCCCGCAAGGAGATCACGACGGAGAAGAACAGATGGCGGGAAGCTCAAGAGCATGTGGCACACCTTCTACGAAGGATTGACGAGTTGGAGATGACTTTGTACGGACCAGACCCAGAGCCAGTACTCGAGCTACACGAGCCCGATCCAGAGGAGTCAGATCTCGATGAGGACACTGCTTCTTCGACTACCATAGAGGACACGATGACATGGCAATCGTTTCGCGCCTATGCCGCAAAGATCCGCACTCCAGGCCGTGGAGGTTTTCTCGATGAGTGAGCATAGGTTCTATAGTGAGACTCCTTCGCCGAGTCGAGTCATAGAATAAAGAGTCACCCTTTAGGCGTTAGACTTGAGAGTTAGTTCGATTTGGATTTGCTTTGTTTCTTTGAGTGTGCATTATGTGTTGCAAGGCCCTTAGGCATTGTAAGCAGCCATACCAAGTTATTAAATAATAAAGTTGGACCTTAAGTTACACCTTTCGCCCCGCATAAGTTCCATATTACTTGTCTATTCTTGTTTCCCTCTCATCTCTAAACCTAGAGCAAATCGACAGATGGTGAACACCCGTGGAAACTTTGGAAGCAATGGGAGTGGATCTCGCCAGCAGAAACCCCAATGATAGAGCACCAAAGACCGCCATTGATATGCAGAATTTTGGAGCCTTTCTTGCTGCTCGGACTCGATTGATGCATGCTATGATGCAACAAATGCAGCACGTCCTTTGCCAGGCCATCGCTAATCAAGTTAATCAAGGGCCACGCCGAATACAAGACTGCCGAGTTCATGAGGACTCACCCACCCACTTTCTTCGGGAATGCCACTCCATTGGAGGCCGAGGATTGGTTCAGATCAATGGAGCGGAAGCTACCCCGAGCTCAATGCATAGGGAAGGAGAAGGTACTGTACGCTTCTCCTCAGCTGGAAGGAAACAATTAGAATGGTGGGAGAACTTCGTGCCACGCAAGAGAACCCTCAAGATATCACTTGGGAAGAGTTCACAACAGATTCCGACAAGATCATGTGCCTGAAGGAATCATGGACCTTAAGAAGGAGGAGTTCAGAGCATCAAACAAGGTAATCGGCCCGGTGGCCGACTACGAACAAGTTCACACAGCCTAGCACGCTACGCACTTTGAGGATGTAGCGACGGATAAATCGAGGCAGTCTCGTTTTATGAAGGGACTCAACCCAGGATTGCAAGTAGGATTGATCACCCACACCTTTCCAGATTTCCAAGAGTTGGTGAATAAGGCACTTATTCTTGAGGACAAGTGCAAGGAATCGGATGAGAACAGAAGCGCAGGATGCAACGACAAGGATCACGCCAGGAACGCATAGCGGCTTGAGAGTTGCACCAAATCAATTCTTGATTCCAACCACGTAATGCAACAAGGACACCACCCCGACACAAGGCCTGCCAATCGTAACTACGGACTCCCAGCCCCCGCTAGAAACGCTACCCCTGTGCAACAAGAAGGAACCGTGAGACGTTACAATAAGCAACGAGCCAGGACACTTTGCCAACAGCTTGTCCAAAGAAGACAGCAGGAGCGACCCCAGTCCGCTTCAATCTAGGAACCACCCAGCTAGGACGCCAAAGACCAGAGCCACACCCTGCATCGTGGTGAGAGGCCGAGTCAACCATGTCACCGCAGATGCACCGCAGAATGCTACTGACGTCGTCTTGGGTAAGTTACTTGTTAACTCGATACACCTGCAGTTTTGTTTGACTCGAGCTTAGATTCGTTTGTTTATGCAAGGCTTTGCTACTAGAAATGATTTAAGGATTGCAAGACTTAAGTGCATGCTTTTAGTTCAAACCCCTGGTTCCGAACTCCGAACGAAAGTAGGATGTTCAGGGTTGAGAATACTAATAGGAGGAATAGAGTTCCTAGCAAACCTTATAATTTTGGAGACCCAGACATTAGATGTTATATTGGGAATGGATTGGTTATCCAATCACAAGGTCAGTATTGGATTGTGGACGAAGGAATATCTCATTTGATAGCCCGTGTGGGAAGAAAGTGGAATTTCAAGCCACTGCAGTTAGAGATGGACAGTTGGTGGTTATCAGTACCAAGGCAATCAGCATAGAGGATGTCCCAAAGAGTGAATGAGTACCCGATGTTTTTCCCGAAGATCTACAGTATGCCGCCACAGGGACATAGAGTTTGTGATAGAGCTTGTACTGCACAAAGACCGATAGCAAAGAGACCCTATCGGATGTCTACCGAGGAGTTGGTAGAAATGAAGAAAGCGACTAGAAGAGTTAATGGAGAAAGGATTTATCGAGGCCAGAGTTCGTCAGTGGGGAGCACCGGTTTTATTTGTCAAGAAGAAGGACGGGAGTTTCGGGATGTGCATTGACTACCGTGCACTCAATGAAGTCACCGTGAAGAATAAGTATCCGCTACCAGGATCGATGATTTGTTTGATCGATTAAGAGGAGCCGAGTTTTCTCCAAGATTGATCTGAGATCGGGATACCATCGATTGAAGATCCGATCGAAGATATTCGAAGAATGCATTCTCGTCAAGATATGGACATTACGAGTTCTGATTATGTCCTTTGGGTCGATTTAATGCGCCAAATTTTATTTCATGAATATGAGGAATAAGGTGTTCATGGAATATTTGGACAAGTTTGTCGTCGTGTTCATAGACGATATCCTAATCTACTCCAAGACAGAGGATGAACATGCCGAACACTTAAGGCGAGTTTTGGAAAAGTCGAGGAACAGCAACTTTTCGCCAAGTTCAGCAAGTGTGATTTTTGGAAGGACAAGGTGGAGTTTCTTGGACATGTAATGACCGCAGAAGGAGTCACCGTAGATCCAAGCAAAGTAGAAGCTGTGTTACATTGGGAACAGCCAAGGCGTGACCCAGTCGAGTTTCCTTGGAATGGCAGGATACTACCGCCGTTTCATCGAAGGCTTTTCGACAATCGCGAAACCTCTCACGCAGTTGCTAAAGAAGGAAAAGAAGTTTGCATGGACGCTGAATGTGAGAAAGGATTTCAGAGTCAAAAAGCGATTGACGTCGGCACGGTGCTAGTTCTACCGGATGTTGCTCAAAGCTTCGATATTTATTGTGACGCATCGCGCCAAGGACTTGGATGTGTCTTGTCTGAGAATGGAAAGGTAAAGCTTATGCATCAAGACAGTTGAGGCCGCATGAGGAAAATTATCCGACACATGACTTAGAGTTAGCTCATAGTGCATGCTTTGAAGATATGGCGTCATTATCGATTGGAAACAGATGTGAAGTATATACGGATCATAAGAGCCTTAAGTACATATTCACCCGATCGGATCTGAATATGAGGCGAGAGGAGATGGTTAGAGTTGATCAAGGACTATAATGTTGGAATCCATTACCATCCGGGAAGGCCAACGTAGTAGCCGATGCTCGAGTCGGAAAAGCCATACCGTGAGTACGTTGCTAGCCACAAGTCGGGATGAGTTATGTGAGGATTTAAATGAAGATTGAGGTAGTACCTAGCGGATTCTTGGCGCATTGGAAGTAAAGCCTACCCTAGAGGATCGGATCCGAGAAGGACGGAAGGATGATGACAAGATCCGCAGGATTAAGTCCATCAAGGAGGAAGGCAAGGCGAGAGGACTTCAAGTTGGATGAGCAAGGCACGTTGTGGATGAAGGATCGCATTTGTGTGCCTAACAAGAAGGAGTTAAAGCAATCGATTACGGAGGAAGCCCATGACTCCAAGTACTCGATTCATCCTGAAGCGCCAAGATGTATCAGATCTCAAGGAGAGATTCCGGTGGCGAGTATGAAACGTGAAGTTGCCGAGCATGTTGCATTGTGCGACGTATGCCGGAGAGTCAAGGCAATGCATCGAGAGACCAGCGGGATTGCTACAACCGCTGAAAATACTGAGTGGAAGTGGGAGGAAATCGGAATGGATTTCATTACCGGTTTGTCAAGACTCAAGGAGGTTATGACTCCATATGGGTTATAGTGGATCGCTTGACTAAAGTAGCCCATTTTATCCCGTGAAGACCACCTACTCGGGAGATAAATTTGCAGAATTGTACATGATCGGGATTGTTTGTTTGCACGGAGTGCCAAAGAGGATTGTATCGGACAGAGGTACCCAATTTACCTCAAGGTTACGGAATAAGTTGCATGAAGCCATGGGAACCCGTTTGAACTTTAGTACGACTTATCATCCATGACGGATGGACAGACCAGAAAGAGTCAACCAAATTACGGAGGATATGTTGAGAGCTTGTGCATTAGCTTATGCTACCTCTTGGGATAAGAGTTTGCCGTATGCCGAAGTTCGATTACAACAATAGTTATCGAGGCTAGTTCTGAGATGTCACCTTTTGAGGCCTTTGTATGGTCGACCACTGTCGGACGCCTTTGAATTGGAATGAGACCGTGGCGCCGTGTCTTTGGGCCTGATATTCTTCAAGAGGTCAAGAGCAAATCGCCATGATTAGGAAAGGTTGAAGATAGCCCAATCTCGATGTAAGGGTTATCTTGACAATCGTCGCCGAGATTTGAGTTTTGAACGTAAGACTTTGTATACCTCGAGTTACGCCTCTCGAGGGGTTAAGAGGTTCCATGCCAAAGGGAAACTTGCACCCTGCTATGTTGGACCATTTAAGATTTTGAGCCGCAGAGGCGAAGTTGCTTATCACCGGAGTTGCCACAAATTGGCGAGGAGTACATGATGTATTCCATGTGTCCTAGCTTAAAGAAGTGTCTCCGAGTTCCTGAGGAACAGACACCGTTAGAATCAATTGAGTTGCAAGAGGATTTGACTTATAAGGAGTATCCCGTGAGGATTCTGGACACAATGGATCGAGAAACTAGAAACAAGTCAACTCGTTTTTGTAGAGTTCAGTGGAGCAATCATGAAGAAAGCGAAGCGACTTAGGGAGCGAAGAGGATTTGAAGAAAGAATTTCCAAACCTATTCCTTTAGTAAGCCCCGAATCTCTGGACGAGATTCTATTAAGGGGGAGGTTTGTAACACCCCAAAATTTTACTTGTCCTAAATTCATGTGTGATTTGGCACTTTGGTGAATTTTGGAATTTTCTCGAATTTATTTGGATTTATTTGGAATTTATTTGAATTTATTCCATTTTGAAATAATTAAAGAATTTAATTTTGCAAATAAAATTTTGTTGGAAATATTTTATTTGAGTCCAAAATGATCCAAAGTATTTTCCAGAATTTTTCTGGAATTTTTCTGAGTCATTTGCTATTTTTAATGAATTAAATGAATTACTAGGAATTATTTTAAATATTAAATCGCTGGAAAATCAAACTCGGGTCAAGTATCGTTTCATCCGACCGAAGTCGGAACCAGTCGGACTCGAGTCCGACCCGAGCCACGCGACTCGACCAAACCCACTCTAAACCTAATCAATCCCAACCGTTGGATCAAGATCCAACGGTGAGATCCGCGTCTGCGTTGAGCCGTATCCGCCGGATCCGATCGCGCCCGTCGCGATCGTGGCCGTTGATCGCGCCACGTGGGCCGGTGAAGTCGTCGTCTTCGCGAGACCGAGCCGGACTCCGCCGCCGAGTCGCCCGTAGATCGACTAGGGCTCATGCTGAAGCACGCCTCCGGCTATTTAATGCCGGATCGCACTCGAGTATCGCCGTGACCTTGCGCTACTTTTTGCCCTAGCTTGCTAAGCCCTAGCAGCCGCCGCTTGCTCGGGATTGCTCGTCGTAGTAGCTAGGGTATCGTGGTGGTTTTTCTCACCTTCCGCCGCCGCCGCCGCCGAGGAGAAGGAGGTCGAATCGGATCCCCGAGCCAAGGCGACTCGAGCGTGACCCGCGCGTCGCCGGAGGAGCCCGTAGCGCCGTCGGGCTCGTCATCGTTCCGTCTCCGGTGCCCAAGCTTCGCGTGCCATCGCCGGACTCCGCGAGCTCGTGGACCGTCGAGATCCAGACGGACGGTTGAGGTGAGTTCACGTGTTCCAAACCCGATTAGATGCGGACCGTTGGATCAAGATCCAATGGTTCACAATCGCCACGCGTGCCGTAGCGCATTATTATAGGATTAGATCCGACCGTCCGATCTAAATCGAACGCCCACGAGCATCGAGTAGTTTCAACGTGTTAAACCCTGGATCTAATCCGCCGCTGATTTTCAAACCAACGGCCGAGATTGCGCCACGTGTTGGGAAGGTGGACCGACGCGGTCAGCGTCAGACGCTGCGTGTGAGCGCGTGTCCTCGACACGCTGGCCCCGCATGTCGAGGGCCCACACGCCACCGTTGGCGTGAGACCCGCGACCGACAGTGGGTCCCACCTGTCGACCTCACCCGAGCCGTGGACCGGGTCCACCGTGGACCAAACCGCCGCCGTGAGCCGAGCCCATGAACCGGCCGACGCCACAGACCAATCCAAAGTGCTGCCACGTGTCCATGATGACGCAATAATTAATTTCCAAAAGAAAATGATTTATTAATTCGAAATATTGATTCAAATTTAGATTCAAACTTCAAACGCGTATAACTTTGGCGTTTCAACTCCGATTTGAGTGATTCAAATTTCTAAATTTGTATAAAATTGAGATCTACCTAAATATGAATTTTATTTAATTTTTGGACTAAAGTTTTTCTCTGTAATATTATTTAATTGATTATTTAAACTTTAATAAATCATAACTTTTTGCGTTTTAACTCCAAATTTGATTTATTCCAGTTTCTAAAAATCCAGAAAATTATGTTCTCTCTGTTTATGGATTTTATTTGGAGTTTTGGGATGTTTTTGCCTATTGTTTATTTGTGTATTTGCTATTTGCACGCTTTTACGAGTAGACGTTGGAGTGCCTGGGAGGGATTCAAGGAAGTATTGACTCAGGATCCAACTCAAGACCAAGAGCAAGTACTTTTGAAGGCAAGTTGTGCTTTGACCATGTTGATCCTATTTCAAATCTATTTTGATTTAAACTATTGCATGCTAGATCAATTAGAAAGATACTTTGTTTAAACATGGGGTTAGATAAATACCAAATTGTGTATGACACCTTGATTATCTAAGTATGTGCCATGATCCCTTGTCACCCTAGTTGTGGTTTACTAGTTGGACATTATTAAATTGCCAACATGGGTTTAGACCGTTGTAGTATCTTGCTTAGACACACTTACGTGCTCATAACATGATTTTGGACAATCAAATGTTAATATTGACTTAATGATATCTTGAACCTGTTTTGGAAAAGTATCATGTGATGTTGATGGCACGTGGTGCATGGTAATCAAGCGGGGTTTGATAAACAGATTTCGATCGGGGCATGTGGCAAGAGTAATCAAAGGGCCAGCTTGTGGCATTGGGAGTGTTGATTTGGTTTTTCGGGTAGTCTTGCCCTGGTCACTCTAAGGACTTAACCTTGCAAGCCTTTGAACTGGGTCATACTTGCAACCACATGGTCGGAATGGGACGGCCCTAGTTGACTAAGTCGCTAAGGACTCACTTGTGGAGCCTCAGGGTGTCGATTACACCGTTTGTGTGATTGTGCGGGGAGCGTATCGTGGTCGTGGGCCGATACCCATCTAACGGATGTGTTGGTCCCATACTTCGCCTTGGCTAAGGGAAGGGATGGTGTAGAGCACGAACCGGAGAGGACCACTGTGTTGTTTAAAGCTTCCGAAAGGCTTTGTTACTGAACTCGCCTTTGTGGTGTTTGACTGTATCTTGTGGGTAAAGTGCATAACCTCTGCAGAGTGTAGAATCTATTTGAATAGCCGAGTCCACAGATCGACAATGCTCGGGAATTACAGTCAAGGGTTAGACTTTCGAAAATAACTTGGATTTGAAAGGTTGGGTTGGTTTAGTAATGAAGTTGATGGAAATGTGGTTTAGGATGGGGAAAATGTTTATTAAATTTCTTGAGAAGTTATTTATGCTTTACTTATTTCTCGCTTTGAATCTACTTTTATTACTTGTCAAAGTCATTTCGCAAATATACCTTGAGCTATTCCTTTGTACCAAGCCATGCATATAGTATATTAGCTTGCATTCTGTGGCATGACTTGTCGAGTACCAAGTACTCACCCTTGCCTCAACACAATACCGATTGAAGAGGAGACTACGCCGATTTCGGAGGAGGAGTTCCAAGAGGACCCGTCTACTTAGGGATGCGAGCCCGGTCGGTTACTGTGGTATCTTTGGATGGCGCCACGAAGTTATTTGATTTTCCGCTGCTGTTATTTCTCTTTTAATAAGTTTCGCCTTGCAAGGCATATATTTGTAACTTGGCCATAAGGTCAAGTAACCTTTGGTTATTTAAATAAAGTACTTATTTGGTATCGAGTGGTATGATTGTGATATTTACCAATGTTAAGACTGTGTGCACTAGCGCGTTCCTGGACTAGTGCTGAATACACAGAGGGTCCGGATTTGCAAATTCGGGGTCCCGACAACTATTCCGGGAGGGTCGGTGAGAACCGTTATGACTAGTCCGGGGCTATTCTTGATTAAGACCTACATCGTGATTCCATCCACCGTGGTGAATGGAAGCGAGTGATAGGCACCCTCCATCTTCGGGATGGAAGGGGGAAAAAGGGTGCATGCCGACGGGTGTGCACTCAACCATACCGGTATGAGTTTCCAAGGAGACATGTGCATTGCATTGCATTAATGAAATATGTATATGATGATGTTTATGAGATGACGATGTGAATACTTATGAGTTGCTCACGAGATGAATACATGGATGCTTAAAAGATGTTTGGAATGCTAACCATGTTGTGTTATGATGTGCTTTTGGAGAGTGGGGATGATGGTTTGTTGACTTGATCTTTGTTTTTCCATTACAATACACTCTGCTGAGTTTTGAACTCACGCTTGTGTTTTATGTTGTTTTTAGGTACCTTGAGATCGGCATGAGGGAAAAGGGGAATAGTCACACATCTCCACGTAGTTCACGCAATTGATTCCACAATGGAATCATTTTGAGTCATGACAATAAACTTAATGTGATACAATTGATGTTTATGGTTTAGATGTGTGCTAGGATTGCCTTATTCGTTTCATTTGGCTAATGATGACTTTGGGATGCTTAAAGTGGACTTATATTGCTTCTGTGTCGCTTATTATTGCTGTTTTAGATGTTTCATGTTATGTCATATTCTGCTATGCTATTATGATTGCTCGAGATCATGATTAAACAAAGGAGGTGCTGCCGAAATTTTCGGTTCTAGCAATTGTTCCTTTGTTGAAATTTTCTTTTATTTGTAGTATTTAGATGATACATAATCTATATTTGGTAGCATTCAGGCGTATTAGATGCCGGGGTGTTACAACAACTCAGCTCAAATTGAAGGGCATTTGATTCGACGTGGCTTCGTGAGGAATTACACGTGTTGGATCCATCATGGGGAGATAGGTAGTACCTCTGTGCTACGGAACGAAGACATGCTGGAAGCCGATCACGAGTTGGAGCGTGATATGTTTGATGACGATAATTTAGATCAAATGTTGCGGGATGTGGAGGGAAATTACACGGAAAGAGAGTTCGAAAAATTTAAAAGCTTGATGGATGACGATGCCAAACCATTGTTTTCAGGTTGCAAAGGGGAATACACCAAGTTGGGTTCGGTCCTTGCATTGTTTGAACTGAAGGCAAAACACCGTTGGACAGATACAAGTTTCAATGCACTTTTAATACTTCTATCGGATATGCTTCCAGAGGGAAACGAGTTGCCAACAAGTATTTATGAAGCGAAGAAGCTATTATGTCCCATGGGAATGGAAATAGAAAGGATACATGCATGTCCAAATGATTGCATACTATACCGCAACATCCATAAGGAATCAAGATTTGTCCTGTTTGTGGTGTACCCGATACAAACAAAATGAGAAGCGTAATGACAAGAAGCGTAAGAACCGAATTGACGACGGTGAAGATGTGAAAAAGGGGCACCAGCCAAGGTGTTGTGGTATTTGCCCATCATTCCCCGTTTAGAGCGGTTATTTGCAAATCCTAAAGAGGCAAAATTGTTGCGTTGGCATTATGAATCTCGAAAGGAAGATAGCAAGTTGAGACATCCATTGATTCGGCTCAATGGAGAAACATTAATTGGCAACATGAGGAGTTTGGTGCGAGATGAGGAACATAAGATTTGGATTGAGTACGGATGGTATGAATCCGTTTGGTAATATGAGCGATCGACACAAGATTTGGCCAGCTTTTGTTGTGTATCTACAATTTGCCTCCTTGGTTATGCATGAAGCGGAAGTATATCATGATGTCGTTGCTAATCTCGAGGACCCAAACAGTAGGGTAATGATATTGATGTGTACCTATCACCACTAATTGAGGATTTGGTAAAATTGTGGAATGTGGGGTTGAGGTGTGGGATGCATACAAAAGAGAGAACTTCACCCTACGGGCTATGATATTTTGCACCATAAATGATTTTCCAGCCCTTGGTAATTTGGCGGGCTATAGCACGAAGGAGCCAAAGCTTGTCCAATTTGTGAAGAGGACAGCGATAGCTTGTGGTCACGATTCGAGGAAAACGGTGTACATGGGTCACCGTAGGTTTCTACCCGAAGTCATCGATATCGTAAGATGGATGACAAATTTGATGGAAAGAGGGAAGTTCATGCAGCCCCATGACCTATGACTGGAAGGCAAGTATATTCATGCGTAGAGGATATCGATGTTCAGTATGGTAAGAGCCGTAAATCTGTTCGTCCTAGGACCATTTGGAAAAAGAGGTCGATATTTTGGGACTTACCATATTGGAAGGAGTTAGATGCCCGTCAATGTATTGATGTCATGCACGTTGAGAAAAATGTTTGTGATAATTTGGTAGGCATCCTGCTGAACATACCTGGGAAGACCAAGGATGGTGTGAATGCTCGCCGCGATATGACCTACATGGGGATCAGGCCCAAGCTTGCAGTGATGGAGGAGGATGGAAAAGGGCCGTACATCCCCGCTGCATGCTACACCCTATCCAAGAAAGAGAAAGAAGACCTCTGTAAGTGTCTCCATGATATTAAAGTTCCATCGGGCTACTCCGCAAACATTAAGAAGCTTGTGTCTATGGATGATTTGAAGTTGTTCGGTATGAAGTCCCACGACTGTCATGTCTTGATGACCCAAATGCTCCTGTTGCAATCGAAATATCCTACCAGATGACGTCGGGTTGGCAATCACGAAGCTATGCTATTTCTTCAATGCGATTTCATGCAAGGTTATTGATCCCGATATCTTTGGACAACTTACAGTGAGGTGGTGCAGACTCTTTGTCGACTTGAGATGCATTTCCCCGTCGTTCTTCGACGTCATGGTCCACCTCGTTGTTCACCTTGTTAGAGAGATTAAGATTTGTGGACCCGCATTCCTGCATTACATGTATCCGTTCGAGAGGTACATGGGTATATTAAAGTCATACGTGAGGAATAGGTCGAAGCCTGAGGGTAGTATTATTGAAGGTTATGGGACTGAAGAGGTTATTGAGTTCTGCGTGGACTATCTAGGTAAAAGACAACTGATTGGTGTTCCTATATCTCGTCATGAGGGCAGACTTGGTGGCAAAGGAACCATTGGGTCAAATCTAATGAGCCCACAATTTGATATGTACTGTAAAGCGCATTTCACAGTCTTGCAACATAGCGCAGAAGTTCATCCATACATCCAACAGCACAAGTTGATATTACAGGAAGAGAATCCACTTATGGATGAGCTTTCCATCACACGAGAACACAACGATCGATTCCTCACATGGTTCAAAGAAAAGGTGAAGGTCTCCGTTAGTACCGAGGATGTCAAATGGTTGGCTGACGGACCAAGATTTAATATACAGACATGGCAAGGTTACGATATTAATGGCTACACATTTTATACTGAAAGTCAAGATGCAAAGAGTACAGTGCAAAACAGTGGTGTGAGCATAGATGCTTTGTCCGATGATGTAACACCCCGGCATTTAATATGCCCGAATGCTACCAAACCTAAGCTAAACAACATCTAAATACCACATTTAAACATAAATTCCAGCAAAGGTACATATGCTAAAAACCGATATTTCGGCAGCATCTCCTTTGTTTTTCCATGAATTAACACAATAACAAAATCATGGCAAGATATATCGTAACACACGACATCTAAAACAACAACATAAATGGACATATCCTCAAATTACGCCAATAATACCACGCTCAACCACTTCATAAACTATAACGAATCAAATAAGGAATCACTAGCATGCTAAATTAAACCATACATAAAGTTAATGGCACAACTCTTTATATCATGTCTTCAAGTGATTAATAATAGACTATGATGGTGGAGCCACGTGTAGAAGTGTAGCTAAACCCTTTTTTTTCCCCCGCATGCCGATCTCAAAGTACCTAAAAACAACATAAAACACAAGCGTGAGTTCGAAAACTCAGCAAGCATATTGCAATGGACAACAAGATCATTTACAAGACAATAATACCTCACATGACATATAACATCTCATACTTGAGCAAATAACAACATCATCATCATTAAATATGTATTGCAATGCAATGCAATGCAATGATATGCTCATATCTCCTTGGAAACTCATACCGGTATGGTTGAGTACACACCCGTCGGTGTGCACCCTTTTCCCCCCTTCCATCCCGAAGATGGAGGGTGCCTACTCCTCGCTTCCATTCACCACGTGGATGGAATCACGATGTAGGTCTTACTCAATGGCGTTCCGGACTAGTCATAACTTTCTCACCGACCTTGCCGGACTAGTTATGACTTTCTCACCGCCCTCGCCCTATCTCATGTCATGCATGCAACTATGCCAATTATCATATTTCACATGTACATAAACATATGGCATCTCATCATGACAAATATTACACATGGCATCGAATCATGATAAGTATAGACACATAGCATCATATCATGATAATCATACTCAATATATCATTGGAAAATAGCAAGCAAGGCAAGTGATCATAGCAAGTATTCAATCTTTCATCCAATATCAACAAGCAACCTACAATCCGCTATACATTACAACACACTTGCCTCAACCGTGGGCGACGGAATTGTGGGAAGTAGAGGGCACCCCCGGGGTCACACCACCTGCACAACGGCATCACATACTCTCAATAATGCCCACAAAACAGTACACAAATCCCCATCTCACCCGTCATTGCCCACTACTCGCAAAACCTAAAACAGAGGTTCTGTCCCGGCGGGACAGCAGCCTTGCAAAGGCCATAACTTGAGTTCTGGGATTCCAAATCGAATAAACGAGTACACCGTCGCGAAGCTTAGGAAATTTCCCAACTTTTTCTAGTTATAGGGAAAGACTGATTCGGACTCTAATGTTGTTTAGGGCCTGTTTGGGAGAGCTCCATTCCAAAAAAATCAGCTCCACTCCACCAACTTCACCATAGAGTAGCTCTATCATAAAGTTGAAGTAGGGAAGTGAGGTGTTTGGCTTGCAAATTAGATCTAGCTTCAAGAATAGATGGGTTTGATGTGGATACCCATTTGTGCCCTTGGGTGTTTAATGGAGGTGGGTAATTACCTCATATGTGTAACTAGTGGCAAAGGTGGGTAATTACCTATGAACTTCACGAGTGGGTATGAAACAGTGTTTCTTGGAGTACCCCTTGAGGAGCTCCACAAAAACCATGAAGTAGCCCCCTAGATTCGCATTTTTTCTGAAGCCGGAGTTCTGTGTAGCTGAGGTGTTTGGGTACACGAAGTTGGAGTGGAGCTGAAAATTGAGGAGCAGAGCTCTCCCAAACAGGCCCTTAATCTAACGTTGAACACGAACTGTCTCAATCTCGTCACAGATTTGACAATGCTCGGTAAAACAGCCATAACTTCCAAACGGCTGGGCGGAATTTTAATTTCTTTATATGCACGTAAAGATATTGAAATTATCTACAACTTCCTAGAAGTCCGTACGGTCAGATTCGAACTCGAAATTAGTTTAATCTAATGTTGAACACAGACTGTCCCAACCTTGACACAGATTGGACAGCACCCACCAAAACGGCCATAACTTTCAGACCGTAACTCCAAAAATTCTCAAAAAAATACAAAAAATAGGTCTTGACGATACCTACAACTTCTTCAACAGGAGGTCGGCCAAATTCCGACTCTAAAATTTTGAAATCGCACGCCCTAACACGGACTCCAAATCTGCCCGAAATTGAGTACAATACGAACTCTAGTTCTTTTCAGATCTACTCCATGGCAGCACGTCCTCTTGATCTAAAAACTCCAAATCTACCATGAGAACAGCACCTAGACCTTCCCCAAGGTTTCCCCATGGACATACCTTAGTCCGACGAACGACGAACACGAAG
This sequence comes from Rhipidocladum racemiflorum, assembly GCA_036346355.1. Lineage (NCBI taxonomy): Eukaryota > Viridiplantae > Streptophyta > Magnoliopsida > Poales > Poaceae > Rhipidocladum > Rhipidocladum racemiflorum. The sequence goes on along the minus strand of CM070577.1, from coordinate 40,807,275 downwards.
AATGTCTCTCGATCACCCGATCTCGCTCCCACGCGCCAAATCCTTCGGGATCCCTCGTCGCGGTTCTTCCAAACAGCGAGGGCAGCACGTAGACGTGTCGTGGCAGCGAGGGGGCGTCCTTGGGGGCGCAAGGAGGAGGGGGGTGGCGCGGCTTGAGGTGGAGGTGGAGGAAGAGGACTAGAGGGAGGAGGGAATTGGTGGAGGCGCAAGGGGGAGGTGGAGGCATGTGGGGAGGCGGCTAGGGCAGGGAGGAGGCGCCCCTAGCCCCTTTACCCACGTTCTCCCCCCTCCATGGGCCAATCTCTCTCCACAAAAGCCCACGGTTCTTCCCCCCTTGGGCCCAAACTCCCCCGGGAAGGCCCAAAACCCCGAAAACGGCCCGGAAACGGCCCGAAAACATTATTAACCTCCAATTCCTATGGTTTTAACCTTATTTCCACATCTCATAATGTTTATAGCCTCATCATGCTCAATAATTAAGGATACGACAATCCGTGGCGACATAACACTTCAACCGACCCAAAAACGCGAGTAAACCTCAAGCCGAAAGGTTTTAACCTAAATTCCACATTCCATAAAGTTTTTGTCCTTAACATTCACATTGTATAAGATTACGACACTTCGTGGTGTCACAGATGATCACTCAATTAGAGGATCGTCAACTGCAATGAACTGTTACTACGGGATGATCGAAGAAATATGGGAGCTCGACTACGGAATATACCAAGTTCCATTGTTCCGATGTAAGTGGGTGAGACTTCCTCACGGAGTTAAGGTCGACAAGACAGGTTTTACAATTGTTGATCTGAATAGATCGGCCTCTGAGAGATGAACCGTTCGTCCTCGCAAAGCAAGCAACTCAAGTTTTCTACGTGCGTGATCCGGCCAATCCGAGGTTGCACGTCGTACTTCATGGCAAGAGGAGGATTGTTGGAGTTGAAAATGTCATAGATGAAGAAGAGTACAACCAATTTGATGAAACACCTCCGTTTGCAGATGGGGCATGTCTTAGCGGTGACGACGGCACACATGGAACACATTACATGCGTGTAGATCATCAAGAAGGGTTGTATTTTAAATAAATTAAGTTGTAAGAATTCCCTGTATAATGTAGCATTTTGTAGAATATATATGTCAAATGGATCTTATAGTATATCAAATTTGAAAAAGATTTGACTTTTCGACTCTTTTGAATGAAGACTCTGTTTTAAAAAAATTAGAAATTGGATCATAGTCATCACAATCGGTTCGTTTAGGAAACCGACATAGATAGTATAATTGCGATCGGTTTTTTTTAAAGAATCGACACAGATACTCCACATATTTTGCGATCGGTTTTTCTATAGAACCGACACAGATACTCCACTTATTGCGATCGGTTTTTCTATAGAACCGACACAGATACTCCACATATTGCGATCGGTCTCTTTGGTTAACCGACCGTGATAAAACCCAGAGCATTTTCATTTCAGCGGGCACACTCAGTTCATTTCGGCGCGCACTAATTTCGTTTCAATTCATTCCACAACCCTAGCCCCACCACCTCCCCCACCGGCGCCTCCCCCTCCGGCTCCTCCCCCCCGGCGCCTCCCCCATCGGCGGGTACCCCGTGGGCGCCTCCCCCACCGGCACCTCCCCCTCCGGCGCCTCCCCCCCATCGGCGCCTCCCCTCGGCGCCTCCCCATTGGCGCCTCCCCCTCGGCGCCTCCCAGCGCCTCCCCTTCGGCTCCTCCCCCATCGGCACCTCCCCATCGGCTCCTCCCCTCCGGCGCCTCCCCTCCGCTCCTCCCCCCATCGGCCACGTCCCCATCGGCTCCTCCCCATTGTCGACTCGGTTCGGCGCCTTTGTAAGATGCATTTCGGATTGTGGGCTGTAATTGGTTGTAAATAGCTCGATGATGATTGCTTCAAAATGAGGCTTGATTGCACCGATCATTAAAGGAACTTGCTAGACCTAGAACAACACCGCTCTTAGTGACAATTTGGTGCCACTTGCTCTTAATGCATTGTTCTAGGTCGAGCGATCTTTGTGCTTATTCCTTTATGCTCTTAGTCGACAATTTGGTGGCACTTGCTCTTAATGCATTGTGGTAGGGTTAGAGCGAGGCTATATTCATTACGTGCTATCTTTGTACTTGTTGTTTTCTGTGCTAGAGCGATCTTGTTCTAGGGTTGTAATCCTGAAATTTTTAGATGTAATAGCCGGTCATATATTGGCCATCTAGAAGTTGGACGGCTAATTAATTTAGCAACCCTTCTATAGCAATCTGAGAGCAATCCACCTTGGCTAATTAATTTAGCAACCCTTCTATAGTAATTTCCTTGCATTATATTCTCATTGCAATTTGAAACTTGTAACACATGCTATATTATCGCACTTTATTATCGAGTTTAGTTGCGTAACCTATGCGTCTCCCGTTCGAGGGTGCTTGTTTATAAGTATGCTAAAATGGCATATTTATAAATAAGCAGTCTCGAATTGTCCACGTTTTTTGGACAGTTCGAGGATATGTGGCTCGGGCAAGTTTCTAAGCTATTGTACAAACTCTAGAGAAAGTTTTGGCATCATCTCCCTGGTGTTCTTCGAATACAGACCCTCTTGACCTGTTGTCGAGACGTGTATTTGGAGAACAGCGGGGAGATGCTGCCGAAATTTTCTCTAGAGTTGTTGTAACAGCCCAAAATTTTGCTTTCCTTAAATTCATGTGTGATTTGGCACTTTGGTGAATTTTTGGAATTTTCTGGAATTTATTTGGATTTATTTGGAATTTATTTGAATTTATTCCATTTTGAATTAATTAGAGAATTAAACTTTGCAAATAAAATTTTGTTGGAAATATTTTATTTGAGTCCAAAATGATCCAAAATATTTTCCAGAATTTTTCTGGAATTTTTCTGAGTCTTTTGCTATTTTTAATGAATTAAATGTATTTTTGGTAATTTTTTTAAATATTAAATCGCTGGAAAATCAACTCGGGTCGAGTACTGTTCATCCGACCGAGTCGGAACCCGAGTCGGACTCGAGTCCGACCCGAGCCAGTTGACTCGACCAAACCAGCTCCCAACCCTAAGCGATCCCGACCGTTGGATCAAGATCCAACGGCTGAGATCCGCCTGCACGGCTCGAGCCGTGTCCGCCCGGATCCGATCGCGTCCGCCGATCGCGGGCCGTTGATCGTGCCACGTGGACGGCCGTCGTCGTCGTCTCGCTCCGACTCCGACCAGCCGAGAGCTCGCCGTGACCGAGCAGACACGGCTAGGGATCCGATTTGCACGCATGTCGAGGCCGTATTTAAAGCGTGAGACGTCCCCGAGGTTGCCCTCATCCGCGGCGCACTGCTCGTTCCCCAAGCCATCTCGCCTGAGCCGTCGCCGTTTGCCCGTCTGAGCTCGCGGAGTTGGAACCCTGTTGCGCGGTTTACCGCCGATTCCGCGCCGTCCGTCGTCTTCCGCCAGAAGGAGCCAGATCCGGAATCCGTGACGAGACGCACCCGAAGGGAGGACTCATCTCGCCGGAGCAACCCCGAAACGCCGTCGGGCTCGTCGTCGTTCTCATCTCCGGTGGTCTTGCTCCGCCGCGTCGCCATCGACCTCGCGAGCTCTGTGGACCGTCCGATCTTGATCGTGCGGTTGAGGTGAGTTCACGTGTTCCAAACCCGATTAGATCTGGACCGTTGGATCAAGATCCAACGGCCCACGATCGCCACGTGCCGTAGTAGTGCTGTTATAGGATTAGATCTGGACCGTCCGATCTAGATCGAACGGCCCACGATCACCGAGTAGTTTCAACGTGTTAACCCTGGATCTAATCACGGCCGTTGAATTTCAAATCAACGGACACGATCTTGCCACGTGTCCAGGGAGCCGAACCGCCGCGCCACGCGGGCGTGCGCGTGGGCCACTGACACGCGGGGCCCGCATGTCAGCGACCGCACCGTGACGTCACCCATGACGTCATCGGTAGGTCCCACCTGTCAGCACCGTGGGCTGAGCCCCGCTGACGTCAGCAATGACGTCACCCGAATGGGCCCACATGTCAGCGAGACGTGGAGTCGTGGACCGAGTCCACGGTAGACCCGAGCCGAGCGTGGACCGAGTCCATGGACCGGCTGACGTCAGCCAACCAATCAGAGGCTGCCACGTGTCCAGGCTGACGCAATAATTAATTTCCGAAAAAGAAAATGATTTATTAATTCGAAATAATGATTTCAGATTTTGTTTCAAATTTCAAACGCTTATAACTTTTGCGTTTCAACTCCGATTTGAGTGATTCAAATTTCTAAATTTGTATAAAATTGAGATCTACCTAAATATGAATTTTATTTAATTTTTGGACTAAAGTTTTTCTCTGCAAAATTATTTAATTGATTATTTAAACTTTAAATAATCATAACTTTTATGCTTTAACTCCAAATTTGACGATTCCAGTTTCTAAAAACTCATAAAATTATGTTCTCTCTGTTTATGGATTTTATTTGGATGTTTGGACACTTTTGCCTATTGTTTATTCGTGTATTTGCTATTTGCACGCTTTACGAGTAAACGTTGAAGTGCTTAGGAAGGATTCGAAGGAGAAGTATTGACTCAGATCCAACTCAAGACCAAGGACAAGTACTTTTTGAAGGCAAGTTGTGCTTTGACCATGTTGATCCTATTTCAAATCTATTTTGATTTAAACTATTGCATGCTAGTTCAATTAAAAGATACTTTGTTTAAACATGGGGTTAGATAAATACCAATTTCTTTGTATGACACCTTGATTATTTAAGTATGTGCCATGACCCTTTGTCACCTTAGTTGTGGATTACTAGTTGGACATTATTAAATTGCCAACATGGGTTTAGAACGTTGTAGTATCTTTGCTTAGACTGCGGCGTGCTCATGACATGATTTTGGACAATCAAATGTTAATATTGACTTAATGATATATTGAACCTGTTTTGGGAAGGTATCATGTGATGTTGATGGCACGTGGTGCATGGTAATCAAGCGGGGTTTGATAAATGATTTCGGCCAGGGCATGTGGCAAGAGTAATCAGGTGGGCCAGTTGTGGCACAGGGGATGTTGATTTGGTTCTTCGGGTAGTCTTGCCCTGGTCACCCTAAGGACTTAACCTTGCAAGCCTTTGAACTGGGTCTAACGTGCAACCACATGTCTGTAATGGGACGGACCTAGTAGACTAAGTTGCTAATAACGCATTACTGTGGGACCTCGGGAGGTCAACTACACCCTTTGTGTAAGTTGTACGGGGAGCGCATCTGGCCGAGGCCAGTACCCATCTAACGGTTGATTGGCCTAGACTTCGCCTTAGCTAAGGGAAGGGTTAGTGCGCAATAACCGGGGAGGACCACTTGTATTGTTAGAGGTTTCCGAAAGACTTTGTTACGGGAACTCGCCTTTGTGGTGTTTGACTGTATCTTGTGGGTAAAGTGCATAACCTCTGCAGAGTTTAGAATCTATTCGAATAGCCGTGTCCGCGGTATTGGACATCGCTCGGGAATTACAGTCAAGGGTTAGATTTTCTCAAAAATGACTTGGTTTGAAAGGTTGGGTTGGATAAATAATGAAGTTGATGGAAATGTGGTTTAGGTTGGGAAGGATGTTGACTAAAACCTCTTGAAAAGTTATTTATGCTTTACTTATTTCTACTGCTTTCGAATCTACTTATATTACTTGTCAAATCTTTGTTTCTTTGCAAATTTACCTTGAGCTATTCCTTTGTACCAAGCCATGCATATAGTATATTAGCCTGCATTCTCATGCATGACTTGTCGAGTACCAAGTACTCACCCTTGCCTCAACACAACATCGGTTGAAGAGGAGACTACACAAGCTTTGGAGGAGGAGCTCCAAGAGGATCCGTCTACTTAGGGAAGCGAGCCCATCGGTTGCCTGTGGTATCTTTGGATGGCGCCACGATGTTATCTCGATTTGATTTTCCATTGCTACTATTTCTCTTTTAATAAGTTTCGCCTTGCGAGGCATATATTTGTAACTTGACCATAAGGTCAAGTAACGATTGACTATTTAAATAAAGTACTTTATTGGTATCGAGTGGTATGATTGTGATATTTACCGATGTTAAGGCTGTGTGCACTAGCGGCGTTCTGGACTAGTGCTTTGAATACACAGAGGGTCCTGATTTGCAAATTCGGGGTCCCGACAGAGGTGGTATCAGAGCCATACTTGACTGTAGGCTCAACCCTAGCTAGAATGGTCGTAGTGAGGATAAAACCTATTTTCTAAAAGCTAAAAATTTGTCAAGATAAGAAATGACATCTCGACTTATCCCCTTCTCTCTTTTCTTGTCTCTTGCTGAAATTTTTCCTTACCTTGTCACAATTCAAAAATTCCGAGTTCTTACGTAAAGCACTCTTGTGACAGATGGAGGAAGAGTTCAACTACGTTGATCTGGGAGTTGGTCACGCCGCGGAACTTTGGCATATGCTACAAACTCTCGGAGATTTTGAGAAGCCCCAATACCAAGTGGAAGTGATCAGACAAGCGGGATTGATCAAGGCTTGTGACGTAAAGATTGAGGTACCTGCTAGGAAGAAGGGCCCAGGCAATCGCCCGATACACTGCATTGCCAGGAGATCTACAATGCAGATGGGTATCCAAGAAGTATCACGACGAGCAATGCAGCACATTACCCGTATCTCGCCAGAGAATTGGAGAGCACGGTCTTCCGTTATCATCCAGCAGCGATAACCTTCTTGACCCGAAGGCAATTCAGGATGAGGATGCCACGGTTACCTGATTGGCACGATTTGTTGTCGCCAGGAGGATGTACTAGATAATACAAGCAAGGAGCTACGAAGGCCCGCAAGGAAATCACGACAGAGAAGAACGAGATGGCGGGAAGCTCAAGAGTATGTGGCACACCTTCTGCGAAGGATTGACGAGTTGGAGATGACTTTATGCGGACGGACCCGAGCCAAGATGCTCGAGCTACACGAGCCAGATCCGGAGGAGTCGGACCTCGATGAGGACATCGCTTCTTCGACTACCACAGAGGACACGATCATTTGGACATGGCGATCGTTTCGCGCCTATGCCACAAAGACCCGCATGCCAGGCCGTGGAGGTTTTCGATGAGTGAGCATAGGTTCTATAGTGAGACTCCTTCGCCGAGTCGCGTCATAGAATAAAGAGTCACCCTTTAGGCGTTAGACTCCAGAGATAGTTCGATTTGGATTTTCATTGTTTGCTGAGTGTGCAGTATGTGTTGCAAGGCCCTTAGGCATTGTAAGCAGCCATACCAAGTTATTAATAATAAAGTTGGACCTTAAAGTTATACCTTTCGCCCCGCATAAGTTCCATATTACTTGTCTATTCTTGATTCCCTCTCATCTCTAAACCTAGAGCAAATCGACAGATGGTGAACACCCGTGGAAACTTTGGAAGCAATGGAAGTGGTTCTCGCCCGGCAGAAAACCCCAATGATGGAGCACCAGCACCGCCTCTGGATGTGCAGAATTTTGGAGCATTTCTTGCTGCTCAGACTCAGTTGATGCATGCTATGATGCAACAAATGCAACACGTCCTTTGCCGCAGTCCACTGCTAATCAAGTTAATCAGGGACCACGCCAGAATACAAAACTATCAGAGTTCATGAGAACTCACCCACCCACTTTCTCTGGGAATGCCAATCCATTGGAGGCCGATGATTGGTTAAGGTCAATCGAGAGGAAGCTACACATAGCTCAATTCATAGGAAATGAGAAGGTACTCTACGCTTCTCATCAATTTGGAAGGGACAACCGAATGGTGGGAGAACTTCGTGCCACGCAAGAGAACCCTCAAGATATCACTTGGGAAGAGTTCACGGTGCATTCGAAGCAGTATCACGTGCTTGAAGGAATCATGGACCTTAAGAAGGAGGAGTTGAGCATCAAGCAAGGTAATCGGCCAGTGGCCGACTACCTGAACAAGTTCACACAGCTAGCACGCTACGCACCTGAGGATGTAGCGACAGATAAATCCAGACAGTCTCGTTTTATGAAGGGACTTAACTCAGGATTGCAAGTAGGGTTGATCACCCACACCTTTCCAGATTTCCAAGAGCTGGTGAATAAGGCACTTATTCTTGAGGACAAGCGCAAGGAACTGGATGAGAACGAGGAAGCGCAGGATGCAACAAAGAAGGATCACGCCAGGAAGCATAGCAGCGCTGAGAGTTGCACCAAATCAATTCTTGATTCCAACCACGAGAATGCAACAAGGACACCGTCCCGGCACCAAGACTTGTCAACCGAACTACTGGACCCCACCGCTAGAAACACTACTCGAGCGTCGGCAAGAAGGAACGGTGAGGCCAGCGCTACAAGCGCAGCGAGCCAGGACACTTTGCCAACAGTTGTCCAAAGAAGACAGCAGGAGTGACCCGATTCGCTTCAATCTAGGAACCACCCCAGCTAGGGCGCCAACACCAGGAGCCACACCTGCCGTGGTGAGAGGGCGAGTCAACCATGTCACCGCCGATGCCACTGCAGAATCGACGGACGTCGTCTTGGGTAAGTTACTTGTTAACTCGATACACCTGCAGTTTTGTTTGACTCTGGAGCTTCGCATTCGTTTGTTTCGCAAGGCTTTGCTACCAGAAATGATTTGAGGATTGCAAGACTTAAGTGCATGCTTTTAGTTCAAACCCTGGTTCCAGAACTCCGAGCGAAAGTAGGATGTTCCGGGTGAGAATACTAATAGGTGGAATAGAGTTCCTAGCAAACCTTATAATTTTGGAGACCCGGACCTTAGGCGTCATATTGGGAATGGATTGGTTATCCAAGCACAAGGCCGTATTGGATTGTGGGCGAAGGACTATCTCGATTGAGGGCCCGTGTGGGAAGAAAGTGGAATTTCAAGCCACTTTGCGGTTAGAGATGGACGATTGATGGTTAACAGCATTACCAAGGCAATCAGCATAGAGGATGTCCCGGTGGTGAATGAGTACCCAGGCGTTTTCGAAGATCTACAGTATGCCGCGACAGGGGACATAGAGTTTGTGATAGAGCTTATGCAAGATGCAGACCGATAGCAAAGAGACCCTATCGGATGTCCACCGAGGAGTTGGTAGAGATGAAGAAACAAATGACTAGAGGAGTTAATGGAGAAAGGATTTATCGGACCGAGTTAGTTCGCCGTGGGGAGCACCGGTTTTGTTTGTCAAGAAAAAGGATGGAAGTTTCAGGATGTGCATCGACTACCGTGCACTCAATGAAGTCACCGTGAAGAATAAGTATCCGCTACCTAGGATTGATGATTTGTTTGATCAGGTGAGAGGGCCGAGTTTTCTCCAAGATTGATCTGAGATCGGGATACCATCGATTGAAGATCCGATCGAGAAGATATTCAAGACTGCATTCTCGTCAAGATATGGACATTACGAGTTCTGATTATGTCCTTGGTCTGACGAATGCGCCAAAGATATTTCATGAATATGATGAATAAGGTGTTCATGGAATATTTGGACAAGTTTGTCATCGTGTTCATAGACGATATCCTAATCTACTCCAAGGCAGAGTGAACATGCCGAACACTTAAGGCGAGTTTTGGAAAAGGCGAGGAACAAGAACTTTTCGCCAAGTTCAGCAAGTGTGATTTTTGGAAGGACAAGGTGGAGTTTCTTGGACATGTAATGACCGCATGAAGGAGTCGCCGTAGATCCAAGCAAAGTAGAAGGCGTGTTACATTGGGAGCAGCCAAAGCGTGACCCGGTCGGAGTTTCCTTGGAATGGCAGGATACTACCGCCGTTTCATCGAAGGCTTCTCAACAATTGCGAAACCTCTTACGCAATTGCTGAAGAAGGAAAAGAAGTTTGCATGGGCGCTTGAGAATGTGAGAAAGGATTTCAGGAGTGAAGAAGCGATTGACATCGGCCGGTGTTAGTTCTACCAAATGTTGCTCAAAGCTTCGATATTTATTGTGACGCATCGCGCCAAGGACTTGGATGTGTCTTGATCTGAGAATGGAAAGGTCGCCGCTTATGCATCAAGGTAGTTGAGGCCGCATGAGGAAAATTATCCGACACATGACCTAGAGTTAGCGGTAGTAGTGCATGCCTTGAAGATATGGCGTCACTATCTCGATTGGGAGCAGATGTGAAGTGTATCACGGATCATAAGAGCCTTAAATACATATTCACCCAGTCGGATCTGAACATGAGGCGGAGGAGATGGTTAGAGTTAATCAAGGACTACAATGTTGGAATCCATTACCATCCCTGAAGGCCAGCGTAGTAGCCGATGCTCTGAGTCGGAAAAGCCATACCGTGAGTACGTTGCTAGCCACAAGTCGAGGATGAGTTATGTGAGGATTTTCGAAAATGAAGATTGAGGTTGTACCTAAGCGGATTCTTGGCGCATTAGAAGTAAAGCCTACCCTAGAGGATCGATCCGAGAAGGATGAAGGATGATGACAAGATCCAGCGAGGATTAAGTTCATCAAGGAGGAAGGCAAGGCGAGAGGACTTCAAGTTGGATGAGCAAGGCACGTTGTGGATGAAGGATCGCATATGTGTGCCTAACAAGAAGGAGTTAAAGCAAGCGATTACGAAGAAGCCCATGACTCCAAGTACTCAATTCATCACTGGAAGCGCCAAGATGTATCGGGATCTGAAGGAGAGATTCTTGGCCGAGTATGAAACGAGAAGTTGCCGAGCATGTTGCATTGTGCGATGTATGCCGGAGAGTCAAGGCAATGCATCGAGACCAGCGGGATTGCTACAACCGCTAAAAATACCTGAGTGGAAGTGGGAGGAAATCGGAATGGATTTCATTACGGTTTGTCAAGACTCAAGGAGGTTATGACTCCATATGGGTTATAGTGGATCGCTTGACTAAAGTAGCCCATTTTATCCCGTGAAGACCACTTACTCGGGAGATAAATTAGCGGAATTGTACATGATCGAGGATTGTCTGTTTGCGGAGTCGAAAAGGATTGTATCGGACAGAGGTACCCAATTTACCTCAAGGTTGGAATAAGTTGCATGAAGCCATGGGAACCCGTTTGAACTTTAGTACTGAGCCTATCATCCACGCACGGATGGAGCCAGACCGAAAGAGTCAACCAGATTCTGGAGGATATGTTGAGAGCTTGTGCATTAGCTTATGCTACCTCTTGGGATAAGAGTTTGCCGTATGCTGAGTTCAGTTACAACAATAGTTATCAGGCTAGTTTACAGATGTCACCTTTTGAGGCACTGTATGGTCGACCCTGTCGGACGCCATTGAATTGGAATGAGGCCGTGGCCGTGTCTTTGGGCCTGATATTCTTCGAGGAGAATTTGAAGAAGCGGTCGCCATGATTAGGGAAAGGTTGAAGATCGCCCAATCTCGACAGAAGAGTTATGCTGACAACCGTCGCAGGGATTTGAGTTTTGAACCAGAAGATTTTGTATACCTCAGAGTTACGCCTCTCAGGGGAGTTAAGAGGTTCCATGCCAAAGGGAAACTCGCACCCCGTTATGTTGGACCATTTAAGATTTTGAGTCGCAGAGGTGAAGTTGCTTACCGGTGGAGTTGCCACAGTCGTTGGCAGGAGTGCATGATGTATTCCATGTGTCTCAGTTGAAGAAGTGTCTCCGAGTTCCTGAGGAACAGACACCGCTAGAGTCAATTGAGTTGCAAGAGGATTTGACTTATAAGGAGCATCCCGTGAGGATTCTGGACACAATGGATCGAGAGACCAGAAATAAGTCAACCCGTTTCTGTAGAGTTCAGTGGAGCAACCATGAAGAAAGCGAAGCGACTTGGGAGCGTGAAGAGGATTTGAGGAAAGAGTTTCCAAACCTATTCTGTAGTGAGCCCTTAATCTCGGGGACGAGATTCTATTAAGGGGGGGAGGTTTGTAACACCCCAAAATTTTGCTTTCCTTAAATTCATGTGTGATTTGGCACTTTGGTGAATTTTTGGAATTTTCTGGAATTTATTTGGATTTATTTGGAATTTATTTGAATTTATTCCATTTTGAATAAATTAGAGAATTAAACTTTGCAAATAAAATTTTGTTGGAAATATTTTATTTGAGTCCAAAATGATCCAAAATATTTTCCAGAATTTTTCCGAATTTTTCGAGTCTTTTGCTATTTTTAATGAATTAAATGAATTATTGGGAATTATTTTAAATATTAAATCGCTGGAAAATCAACTCGGTCGATCTTGTTCATCCGATCGAAGTCGGAACCCGAGTCGGACTCGAGTCCGACCGAGCGATTGACTTGACCAAACCGGCTCCCAACCCTAGCGATCCCGGCCGTTGGATCAAGATCCAACGGTGAGATCCGCCTGCACGGCTCGAGCCGTATCCGGCCGGATCCGATCGCGTCACGCGATCGTGGGCCGTTGATCGTGCCACGTGGACGGCCGTCGTGCGTCGTCTCCGCTCCGACTCCGGCCGGAGAAGCTCCGCCGCGTGACCGAGCAGGACACGGCTAGGGATCCGATTTGCACGCACGTCGAGGCCGTATTTAAAGCGTGAGACGTCCCCCGAGGTTGCCCTCATCCGTGCGCACCCGTTCCCCCAAGCCATCTCGCCTGAGCCGTCGCCGTTTGCCCGTACGAGCTCGCCGGAGTTGGAACCCTGTTGCGCAGCGGTTTAACGCCGATTCCGCCGCCGTCCGTCGTCTTCCGCCGAGAAGGAGCCCAGATCCGAATCCGTGGCGAGACGCACCCGAAGGAAGGACTCATCTCGCCGAGCAACCCCAAATGCCGTCGGGCTCGTCGTCGTTCTCATCTCCGGTGGTCTTGCTCCGCCGTCGCCATCGACCTCGCGAGCTCGTGGGACCGTCCGATCTTGATCGTGCGGTTGAGGTGAGTTCACGTGTTCCAAACCCGATTAGATGCGGACCGTTGGATCAAGATCCAGCGACCCACGATCGCCACGCGTCGTAGTAGTGCTTTGTTATAGGATTAGATCTGGACCGTCCGATCTAGATCGAGCGGCCCACGATCACCGAGTAGTTTCAGCGTGTTAACCCTGGATCTAATCACGGCCGCTGAATTTCAAATCAACGGACCACGATCTTGCCACGCGTGTCCAGGAGCCGAACCGCCGCGCGCCACGCGGCGTGGCGCGTGGCCATCGACACGCTGCCGCATGTCGGCCGGACCGCACCGTGGCGTCACCCATGACGTCATCGGTAGGTCCCACTGCCGCCGACGCGGCCGAGCCCGCCGTCGGCCAAAGAATGACGTCACCCGAATGAGCCCACATGTCGGGCCGAGACGTGGAGTCGTGGACCGAGTCCACGGTGAGACCCGAGCCGGCGTGGACCGAGTCCATGGACCGTGGCGTCGACCAACCAATCGAGGCTGCCACGTGTCGGTGGCGCCAATAATTAATTTCCGAAAAGAAAATGATTTATTAATTCGAAATAATGATTTCAGATTTTGTTTCAAATTTCAAACGCTTATAACTTTTGCGTTTCAACTCCGATTTGAGTGATTCAAATTTCTAAATTTGTATAAAATTGAGATCTACCTAAATATGAATTTTATTTAATTTTTGGACTAAAGTTTTTCTCTGCAAAATTATTTAATTGATTATTTAAACTTTAAATAATCATAACTTTTGCGTTTTAACTCCAAATTTGACGATTCCAGTTTCTAAAAACTCATAAAATTATGTTCTCTCTGTTTATGGATTTTATTTGGATGTTTGGACACTTTTTGCCTATTGTTTATTCGTGTATTTGCTATTTGCACGCTTTACGAGTAAACGTTGAAGTGCCGGAAGGATTCGAAGGAGAAGTATTGACTCAGGATCCAACTCAAGACCAAGGACAAGTACTTTTTGAAGGCAAGTTGTGCTTTGACCATGTTGATCCTATTTCGAAATCTATTTTGATTTAAACTATTGCATGCTAGTTCAATTAAAAAGATACTTTGTTTAAACATGGGGGTTAGATAAATACCAATTTGCTGTATGACACCTTGATTATTTAAGTATGTGCCATGACCCTTTGTCACCTTAGTTGTGGATTACTAGTTGGACATTATTAAATTGCCAACATGGGTTTAGAACGTTGTAGTATACTGCTTAGACCTGCTACGTGCTCATGACATGATTTTGGACAATCAAATGTTAATATTGACTTAATGATATATTGAACCTGTTTTGGGAAGGTATCATGTGATGTTGATGGCACGTGGTGCATGGTAATCAACTGGGGTTTGATAAAAGCGATTTCGGCCAGGGGCATGTGGCAAGAGTAATCAGGTGGGCCAGTTGTGGCATTGGGGATGTTGATTTGGTTCTTCGGGTAGTCTTGCCCTGGTCACCCTAAGGACTTAACCTTGCAAGCCTTTGAACTGGGTCTAACGTGCAACCACATGTCTGTAATGGGACGGACCTAGTTGACTAAGTTGCTAATAACGCACTGTGGGACCTCGGAGGTCAACTACACCCTTTGTGTAAGTTGTGCGGGGAGCGTCTGGCCGAGGCCAGTACCCATCTAACGGTTGATTGGCCTAGACTTCGCCTTAGCTAAGGGAAGGGTTAGTGCGCAATAACCGGGGAGGACCACTTGTATTGTTAGAGGTTTCCGTAAGACTTTGTTACGGGAACTCGCCTTTGTGGTGTTTGACTGTATCTTGTGGGTAAAGTGCATAACCTCTGCAGAGTTTAGAATCTATTCGAATAGCCGTGTCCGCGGTATTGGACATCGCTCGGGAATTACAGTCAAGGGTTAGATTTTCTCAAAAATGACTTGGTTTGAAAGGTTGGGTTGGATAAATAATGAAGTTGATGGAAATGTGGTTTAGGTTGGGAAGGATGTTGACTAAAACCTCTTGAAAAGTTATTTATGCTTTACTTATTTCTACTGTTTTCGAATCTACTTATATTACTTGTAAAATGTCATTTCTATGCAAATTTACCTTGAGCTATTCCTTTGTACCAAGCCATGCATATAGTATATTAGCCTGCATTCTGTGCATGACTTGCTGAGTACCAAGTACTCACCCTTGCCTCAACACAACATCAGTTGAAGAGGAGACTACACAAGCTTTGGAGGAGGAGCTCCAAGAGGATCCGTCTACTTAGGGAAGCGAGCCCAGTCAGTTGCCTGTGGTATACTGGATGGCGCCACGATGTTATCTGATTTGATTTTCCGCTGCTACTATTTCTCTTTTAATAAGTTTCGCCTTGCGAGGCATATATTTGTAACTTGACCATAAGGTCAAGTAACCAGTTTGACTATTTAAATAAAGTACTTTATTGGTATCGAGTGGTATGATTGTGATATTTACCGATGTTAAGACTGTGTGCACTAGCGCGTTCCTGGACTAGTGCCGAATACCTGAGAGGTCCGGATTTGCAAATTCGGGAGTCCGTGAGTTATTTGTACAACGGCTTAGGAACTTGCTCGAACCACATATCCTCGAATGGGATTAGGACCTAACCTAATTAGAGATTAGAAGTCATCGTAAATGCGTGCATTACTTGAGTCGGTCTGAGATAGACATGTGAATTGCTTTCTATTATGTAGAAATTTGAATTGTTTTCTCTCATGAAGTTTAGGTTTAACATATACGTGCTTACTTGAAATGTCGCAAGAGAGCACCGGCTCAACGCCGAGAGAGAAGAAGGTCTGCTACCCCATCGAGGAAGGTTAGAAAGAGGCGAAGGACCGAATAAAGGAGCCACGGGAGAAGCAGCTGCAAGTGCTCCACTTCAATGCCATGGGGGTTTGCACGGGTCCTAGCAAGTTTAAGGGCGCTACTCCTCTTTTCTCGGCCAATTGGTGAGGAAGCGAGTGCCGATCACAATTGATGGGGCGGAGGAAGGAAATGGCGGCAGCGGAAGAAGCCGTGTGGGGCCGAAGTTAAGGAAAATGGATTATACAGAGGAAAATGAAATCAATGCGAGGCAGTGCGCCTTGAAGAGAATGGGTGTGGCTTTGAGGCATTTCAGGGTGACCATGCATGCCGATTCGTGTTGAAAAACCGTACTCCTTCCAAAGGTATCCATTTTGTTACACCCGAGGTTTGCGAGGAGTTCACAGAGATGAGGAATCGCCAGGCGGATATTTGAGAGAGAAGAATATCGCTATACATAGGCGTAACACACCTGCGCACCACCTCGGTTCGGTGGGTATGTCGGGAAGAAGGCAGAGTGGGCGCGACTAAGCGGAGGAAAGTGTGCAACCTGCAGGACAACGATGCCTTACTCCCACATATGCGAGGAGCGAGCAGCAGGTATTAAGCGAGAGATTGTCATTCCAAACCACGGACCGCCAGGATCGTCCACGACCATCGTAAGATATCTAACATAGTACATTAATTGCATATTATATTCCCATTGTATTTTAGCAATAATTTATATTTGCGACTGCGAGGAGGAGGTAAGCTGCGAAAGAGCAAGGAGCATTTGAAAGCCAAGGGTCAAGGGACATCCTGTGTTCGGCAATCGGGAAGCCCGATCATAAGAGGCGAGGTGCTTGCCGCGAGTGCGGGAGGTATACGAAGAGGTCCTTCTTTGTAGAGGCGCTTCAGTGCAGGGCAAGATCATGGGAAACACGTGGCGCGGATTAGAGGCGCGAGATGAAGGAGGAGTTGAAGGAGGAGTTAAAGGCGAGATGATGTGAGATGATGGCAATGTTCTCCCAGAATCCCAGTTCCTCAACCATCGCCTATGCTCGCCCTAATTTGCGCTTCCAATAAGAAGCGTGCATTCCACACCTTAAGGTAATAAGCTGTTCGGACCAAAGGTAGATGAGTAAGCTTAACAAAGATTATGATGAAGATCGATCACTTCTTAGGGGTCACCCAAGTGCCCGGCTAGTCTTTGATCGGCAGCCGGAATACACATTGAGGCTGCTTGGCGGGGTTGCATTTCCAAGCAAGGAGGATGACACGGTGCATGGTATACCTTTGGGGATGGGCTACATGAGGGTGCGAGGTGGACTATGTCCCGCGATGTTTACATGTCTCATGCCTGGAGTTTCCCGAGCGAAGATATCACCACTCTCCGGGCAAGCACGGATGTCGTTCATCAAGTGGCCCACGGCTGGTGTCGTGGTGCAAGCACCTCCTCCTGCTGCTGCTCTTTGCTACCACTGCTCTGCTGGTACTACTGCTTGGTACTACTGCTTTGGTACTACTGCTGATGCTAGCAGCACTCGCTCTCTTTGCTACCTCACTGCACACTCTTGCTACTTTGCTCTGCTGAATGCAGTGCACTTTCTTGGTCTTTGCACTGCTCCTGCTACTATTGTTGATGCACACTGCTCACATTCTTTCACGCTCTTTGCTAGTCTTGCCATTGCTCAGCTCATATTTGTGCTTCTTGCTTCTGCTCACGCTCTGCCTGCTCTTCTACTACTCCTGCTTTCTTTTGCTCCTCCTACTCCTACTCTGCTGCTCCACTCTGCTTGCACATGCTCTCCTTTGCTACACAACTTTGCACCTCGCTGCCAGTGCACCTCCTGCACCAGCTGCCCGGCTACAAATGCTAGTGTGCGGTGGTGCGCGAGGACTTCTACCGCGGCGAAAGATACAAAGCGAGTTCGAAGAGTCCATCAGTGAAGAAGGCAAAGTTGTCGAGAGGACACAGAGCACCTGATGATCACTGGCGGTACATACATGGAAAGCCCTTTCTCCCAAGCCAGAATTGAATTCTTTGGGCTTGTTCACTCGCCACCTACATGGATGGTACATCGATGGAGTCACATGAGGGCGAGCCTGCGCCCCGATTTCGTAGTAGTATCAAGCGGGCCAATTCCACCGCGAGGATGGGACCTTCGATCGATTTTGAGGATCTCTGTACTTTATGTACGACGAAGCCGTCGATATTTCTACCATACGATCACGGGCGCTGTGAGTCTCGCACCATACTCAATCGGATGACTATTTACTGATTTTGTATTATATTTTTAATAATTGACATGAATTGGGATCATGAGGCAGCGAGCGTGGCGTCGACACCTATCGGGTTTATCGGCCACGAGATGAATGTCTGCGACCATGGCTAAGTATCAATCGAGTTCCTAGCGAGGATACATCAAGCGGGCATTGCATGATGAGGCAAAAAAGGACTTCATTCTCTTCCCATACCACCAGGAGTATGTACTACTATACAATTCAATTACATGTACACACTTCAACCCTTGTATTAACTTATTCTCTTGCCTTGTGTACCGGTTAATAAGCAACCATTGGGTTCTACTTGTGGTTGTTCGAGTCAAAACATGGTCTACACGTTGAACTCACTCGAAAATAGACCAGATGGACTATGCGATCGAGCACTGTTTTGCAGTAAGTACATTCCTCTAACCTAACACTTTACATATTGAACTCGTTAGGTATTTTTAACCTCAATGGCATCTCCCAATGTATAGGGCTTTCATGTCTTACGTTCTTTGAATGTGGCCGACACAATGATAAACAAGGCACCAAACTCAGTGGAAGCGCTTCCAAGGTACAAGTGTCTATCATAGGATTTTTTCCTAACACCTATTTTAATTCGTCTCTAATTTAAGTTTCTTTGTTCACGATGTCATCAACAAAGTGCGATGATGCAATGCGGCTTTCGTGATGCATCACATGCTGATTTTGGTTGGTCGCTCACATCTTTCCTACAGTATAGGCGGATTATTTGCACTCTTTGTCTATGTGATATTTGTTTACAAGCATAATACTATCGGCATGTTTTAGTTCCAATTTAAGACTTAAATATATTAGTGCACTACTATCTATTTTGCAGGACCTTGATATCATCGGGAAGAGCCTAACCAACGCTGATCTCAAGAAATTACGAGACCATTTATGCGGTGGTCTTTGCTGGAGAAGTTATAACGGATGATGGTAGATATAGAGACCATTCAAGCAAATACTAGTCCATAAAGTGTAAACAAAATTTATACGAATGTGAATGTGATGCATTACTGATTGTAAACAATATTAATTTTAATGTAATGTGTGTAGTGTGATGTATATATTCGTGATATTGTGGATTGTGATGAATGTGTCATATTGTCAATCTGCGAGGCCATTTTCGGACGATGGACGATAACATCATCACAATCGGTTCTTTATTTGGAACCGATTGTGGGATAAATCTGATATCTGTCGGTTCTTCACTGGAACCGATTGGGGATATCTTTATTATCATGTCGGTTTGCATAAAGAACCGATTTTGATAATATTATTATCCCCATCGGTTTCAATAAAAAACCGATTGTGATAATGTAATAATTTGAATCGGTTCTAAAAAAGAACCGATTGTGATATTACTTATCCCCATCGGTTTCAACAAAAACCGATTATGATAATGTAATCATTTATATCGGTCTAAAAAAGAACCGATAGTGATATTAGAGTTATCGCGTCGGTTGTAAGAAACGATTGTGATATGTGTAATATCACGATCGGTTCCTAAGAAGGCAAAGCGGTGATAATGTATTATTAGTGTCGGTTAAAAACCGACTGTGATATATCTACCTTATCACTGTCGTTGGACTTTGTATCGCCACCAAAACCGACTGTGATGACCAAAAAGAACCGATTGTGATGTACGGATCTGTAGTAGTGTCTAATTCATCACATGCTTGAAAATTTCAGTTGAAGCAAATAAGAACTGCACTCGTTGTTGCTTCTTTGTTAAAGTGGATCCTGGTTAGTGAAATTTTCCTTTCACATTCTTGTTTGATTTAAACTTCATGGCTATCTTTGTTTTGATTTTTATGGAAAACATGCTCAATACACATGATTGTAAATGGACATTGACACTGTTAATGCGTAAACATCTTATCGAACTTGATTTCTTCAAGCAATGTTGATTTCTTGAATGTGATCCTTTTCCAAGAAAGTTTACTTGCATGTTATGAGTACTGCTGCTATGTTATGATTTTTAAGGGTTAACATTACCTGTACTAATGTAGTGTTCCATCTTTAATGCATCACTGGAACAATAATGTGGTAGTGAAATTAAGGATTTTGGTACAGTTAACATGAGTATTGTTAAGTCCAAAATGCAACAACTTTTCACATGGTCATAGTGATGCCAACATTGTAATATATATATGTCCTTTGTGTCTTCTTTAATCTCCTTGATTTTAGTTCATGAAGAATTGTCTTAATATAAAAAAATTCATGTGGCACTAACTCCTTTACAAGCTGTTATTTATAAGCTTAGTGGGAAATCACCATGCTATTTGCAATGATTAGTGCTTTGATCAAAGTCGGTTATCATAGACGGTTCTTGCCACGAACCGTCTGTGATAACCTATTATCAGAGACAGTTCGTGGTTAGAACTGTCTGTTATAGGTTTTTCACAAATAGTTCAAAAACCGTCTGTGATATGCCATTATTATCATTGACACATGATTATACATGGTTTAAAAACCGTTTGTGCTGACTGTTCCTAACCGTTTATGATGTCATTTTCTGTAGTAGTGTGGTCACATTAGGACTCCCCATCAAGGCATACTGAGGAGTAGACCCTTGCATGGAGGACTCACTATCAAACTCCAGGTGAAATGTAGAGTTGGCATTTGTTGGGATAGAAAATGAAGCCTATTCCTCATTGCTTCTTGGGCCCGTAGTGTATTGAATCCATTGCTTCCACTAAGGATTATTATCTAGTTGATGAGGAGCTAGATGATTGTCAGGATGCTAAAATTGTTGGTTGTCCCTCGGCTGGTTGTGTACACATATTAGAGTTATATAATAATACAATTGCATTTCAATTATAGGAAGTATAGATGTATATCAAAGACAACTGTAATATAATATCTAGCCGCATATCCTAAAAAGGAAAAAAATCCTAAAAATTCTCATATTAGTCAAAAGAAAAGGAGAAAGATCCCACCACTTATTTTGGTGGGTCTAGATTATAACTGTGCAGATTAATCATGTATAGATATTAGAGTTATATAACAAATACAATTGTATCACTACTACAAGAATATACATCAAAATCGGTTCTTTTTCATCATCACAGTCGGTTTTGGTGGCGAAAAAAAGTCCAACGACAGTGATGAGGAAGCTCTATCACAGTCAGTTCCCGCGCGATAGTAATAATCAATCATCACAATTGGTTCTTTATGGGAACCGATTGTGATGAGGTTGTTATCAGAATCGATTCCCATAAAGAACCGATTGTGATGACACAATTATCACAATAGGTTCCCACAAAGAACCAACAATCATCACAATCGGTTCTATGTGGGAACCGATTGTGATGAGGTCGTTATCATAATCGGTTCTATGTGGAAACCAATAGTGATGATTGTGTCATCACAATTGGTTTTTTTATGGGAACCAATTGTGATGATTGTGTTATCACCATCAGTTCTACATGGGAATTGATTGTGATGATGTTACTGTTTATCATCCGAAAACAACCCCTATACAATTTGACAATATCAAGATCATTGAAAATATGACAATATTACAAAACAATCACAATATCTAACACAATATCACATAACATTCAAGCATATCACATTCAGTACACATCACATTCACATTAATATTGTTTACATTATATGGACTAGTAAGAGCCTGTTAGGTCTCTAAATCTACCATCCTCCATTGTAACTTTTGTCCAGTATCACTAGCATATGTGGTCTCATAATTTCTTGAGACCTTTGTTGCTTAGGCTCTTCCGGGGGATATCAAGGTCCTACAAAATAGAAAGTAATGCACTAATATATTTAAGTTTTAAAATTTGATTGTAAAAGGCTGATAGTATTATGCATGTAAACAAATATCACATTGGCAGTTCTATACATTAGGGAAAAGTTGTGAGCCACCGACTAGAATCAGCATGTGATGTATCACGTAAAAGCCACATAGGTCATCACACCCCTATTGATGACACTGTGAACAAAGAAACTTAAATTAGGACACGAATAATAGATGTAAGAAAAAAAATCCTATGATAGACACTTGTACCTTGAAGCTCTTCCACTCCAGTTCGTCGCCTCATTTGTCATTGTGTCGCCCACCTCCAGCAACGTAAGACAAGAAAACCTTACATACATTGGAGAGATGCAATTGAGGCAAAAATATCTAACATAGTTCAATACGTAAAGTGTTAGGTTAGAGGAATGTACTTACTTCTGCAAAACAAGCTTGATCGTGTAGTCCATCGGTTTATTTTCGAGCGAGTTAAACATGTAGACTTTATTTTCACTCAGAACAATCACGAGTAAACCCAATGGTTGCTTATTAAATGGTACACAGTGCAAAATAAGTTCATATACAGTTTAAGTGCGTATAAGTAATTGAAGGGTAAAGTAGTACTTATTAGTGGTACGGGAAGAGAATGAAGTCCTTTTTCGTCTCAGAATGCAATTCCTGCTTGATGTAGTTGACAAGGAACTCCAATTGAAACCTAGCTATGGTTATAGACACCATCTCAGGGTCGACAAACCCGATAAGGTGTCAACCCATCATAGCTCGCTGCCTCATTATCCTGCAACTCGTGTCAATTGTTAAAAAACATAATACAAAATCAGTAAACAGTCATCTCACAGTGTCCAGAATTGTACATTAGAAATATCGATGGCTTTCAGGCTGTACAAAAAGAACATATCCTCAAAACTCACAAGGAATGTCCCATCCTCTTAGCGGTGGAATTCTCCCCCTCGATACCTCATATTGAAATCGACGCGAGGCTCGGCCTCATGCGCCTTGTCGATGTACCATCCATGTAGCAAGCGAGTTCACAAGCCAAAAGCATTCAATTCATTGCTTGGGACAAGGGGCTTTCCATGTACGAACCCCTTAGAATCTTTAGGGGGCTCTGTGGCCTTTGATAATTTTGCCTTCTTCACACAAGGATTCTCCGAGCTCTCTTGTGGATCTTTTTGTCAGCATGCTAGTAGTCCTTTTGCGCACCAGCTGTGCACTCTGTGTAGAAGCTGAAGAAGTTGTAGGTGCAGCTCGAGGAGAAAGTGTAGCTGGAGGGGTAATCGGCTTTCAGCATGTCTTCGTTACATACTGGAGGGGTGCTACTTGTCTCCCCATGATGGATCCAACACGTGTAATTCCTCACGAAGCCATGTCAAATCAAGTGGCCTTCAATTTGAGCTGAGTTGTTAAATCTCCTGAGATTGGTGCAAACAATGCAAGGACAATATATGAACTTTACACCCCTCAGAACCATCTCTACTTCTGCAATTCTTATGAACTCCTTAATCCCCTTTGAAATTCAACACTCACATGCCTTTTTTGATACATCTATTCTTCACGGTCCATCTACAATTAAACCACAAACAATAAATTAAGAAAAAACTTGAACGACAGCTGGCTATTTCAAATACCGAGATATTATTTAATTACCTTCACAAAATAGAGGAGCAGTTCTAATATATATAATTTTAGCCCCGATACCTTCTTCCCTAGTTAAGAGCTTTCAATTCCCTAGATAGGAAACATGCATATTTAAAACATCAACAATGATATCGAAATACGTAATGCAATAATCAATGAAAGAAAAGAAGGGTGGAAACATTAACAAAGGTGAGGAATTGAATGATCTTAAAGAAACATCTATATATTGACCAACTAAGTACATACCAATGATGACTCCTAATCTCTAATTATGTCAGATCCTAACCCCATTCGAGGATATGTGGTTCGGGCAAGTTTCTAAGCTGTTGTACAACTCCAGAGAAAATTTCGGCAGCATCTCCTCGCTGTTCTCCAAATACACGTCTCGAAAACATGTCAAGAGGGTGTGTATCCGGAAACACTAGGGAGATGCTGCCGAAACTTTCTCTAGAGTTATACAACAGCTCTGGAACTTGCCCGAACCACACACACATACACACACATCCTTGAACTATCCAAAAAATATGGACACTTCGAGACTACTTATTTATAAATATTCTATTTTAGTATATTTATAAACAAGCACCCTCGAATGGGAGACGCATAGGTTACGCAACCTAAACTCTAGCATTGATTATATTAATTATAGCAGCATTAATGACATGTAACTCATTCACATGCTCACCTTTTGAAGAAAACCACAAATGAGGGGAAATATATTGAAGTTAGGGTTTCAACTTTACCCTCAAATCAACATCTCCTTAAGGATGTCATAATTTCTCACCAATATTGGTTTCAACCATAATAGCACTAATGACATATAACACATTCACCAAATCAAAATCGTATTTCTTAATGCAAAATTGAAGGGATTTGAGGAATGTTCACCTTTTCAAGAAAATCTCAAATGAGGGAAAATAGAGGGGAAAACTCCTCAAGCAAGGGCTTCAACTTACCCTCTTAACACACATCTTCAGGGATTTTAGATTTTCTCACTCAAGTCTAAGTTTCAACAAGAGTATGTTCTGTTTTTCAGGGCGGTGGCAGTTTTTTTTTTGCTCTAGAACACCAACAGAGAAGAGTTCATCCCGAGGGTATATAAAACCGGATACTAATAGCAATACCTGTTTTCTTGATTCATTGATTGCCTTCAGATACCATTTAAAAAAAACATACCCATGGTAATTACAGTAGCAAATGGACAGAAGATGTACAGTGAGGCGTGCAACGGTACAGACAGGGGTAAAATGGAAAATAGGGGAGAATGCATTTCAGTTTGATTTTAGAGTTACGGAACTGGGCCCATATGACATGGGGGACAGACTGAATGACGAAGTAGTAGGCCCATGAACAACGATAGAAACTCAACTACAGTGAAGTTTACTAAGGACAGTGTTTAAGTGGTGCTGGAAGGAATCAAGAGGGGAGGAGGAAAGCTCTACTAGGTGGAAGGAGAAGAGCTGATTGCTAAATTAGAACAAGCTTAGTTCTGCATGATGGCTCAATGGTGCATGGTCAACTCAGTAAACCTAACATCTCTGATCCAATTTCAACCCTATTGAACTCTTAAGAGTAGGTGTTTCGAGAACCTAAGTACTTACCCCCAAAAACGAAGCATATCACAATCGGTTCTAACTAAAAGCTGATTGTGATGACGGCGTCCGCTCATCACATTTAGTTCTCATATGGAACCGATTGTGATGACTCTGAGATAGAACCGATTGTGACGAGGGATCATCTCAAAACTGATTGTGATAACCTATTACCAAAATTTACAGATTAGAACCGATACAGATGAAGCGATGGAGATGTACTATTCTGTAGTAATGTATTTTAATTATAAGAAGTAGAGATATATATCAAAGACAACTATAGTATAATACCTAACCGCATAGTTGTACAAGTAACTATGCTAGTTACTAACAACAAGAACATGATGATGATCACAAAAGCAGTAGCAGCAAGGATCTCCTACTAGTTGTGGATCACAAGTACAACACAATAACAAGAAATGGGGGGAGAGAGAGAACAAAGAGGAGTCGTCGCAATAATGAACCTAACGCTAGCCCTACAGGTACGACTACATCCATGGCAAGCGACACGCTAAGTCCTAGACAAACTAAGTGGAGTTCACTAGCTACGTCCAGAGGGACTCCCTCTTGAGGTGCTCCTGCGCGGCGTAGTGCACGCCGCCGGCCGAGGCGCCGTAGCTCAGCAGCTGCGGCGGGAGCCCGCCGCCGTTCTGCATGAAGAACGCCTCCGCTGCGGCGTCGGCATCGACGTTGACCATCTGCTGCTCGTGATGGTGTTGCGTCGTCATGTCGTGGTCGCCACCTCCGGCGAGCTGGTCGGCCGCGCCCTGCTGGCCATCGCGCTGCTGCATCTGGATGCATAGGATCTCGGCCTGCGCGACGGCGAGCTGCATCTGCAGCTGCGAGACCTGGTTCTGCAGGAAGGAGATGGCCCCCACGCAGCCGTAGACCGGGTCCCGCATCCGCGCGTTCGCCTCGTACACCAGGCTGCTCACTGCGTCTCCGCGCTGTTGCACCGGCAGCTCCTGGCATGCCAATCCATGGACTTCCATGTGAGGTGCAGGTACGTGTTTGTGTGTGCGCTCGCGCATGCATGCATGCTTGAATATTGCATCAATGTATCTACCTGGAGCATCTTGCTGACGTTGCTTGCGCCGAAGACCTTGTGGACGATGGCGAACTTGTGGGGGTCGTCAGCCGGGAAGAAGGGAGCGAAGATGCAGTCCTTGGTGCACCGCCGCCGCAGCAGCTTGCACGACGCGCACGGCGAGCCCCCGCCCATGTAAACGTGATCTATGTATCGCCGCCGGCAGCCGGTCGGAGATCTCTATCGATGGATCGATCGATCCAATAACGCAACAAAGACAGCTACGTAAGCACGCAGTGGAACACTAGCCCCGCAGCTAGCACTTCAGCTCGCGAAGCTTGACTAGCTAGCTTGCCGCCTAGCCACGGCAAAGAGAACAAAGTAAAGCAAGATGGCGACCAGAGGGTGCGAATCGAGCGGTATTTATAAGCAACTTCTATGCGTGTTAAGCAGCAAGATGAAGATGAAGACGAAGACGACGACGACGCATGTGTTGTGGTTCAGATTCAGAATCGAGACAAGGGTAATTACTTGCTGTCGGTTAGTTTCTCAAGAGATGCCCTGGGTGTGCAAGCCCCTGCCTGACCAGGAGAGGTTAATTAAAGAAAAATCTGAACAAGGTAAAAGTAAACACAACTTAATCTAGACCTGCTAGATACATAATTTGTCACTGACCGCTGCAGGACAAGGGGGTTCGATTAGATTAACAGAGGTGGCACAGGTGATGCTTCCATTGGACACAACGGCATCAAAGTCACCGTTAATTAGCTAGCAAGGAATCTTAGTAAATTAACCAGTACAACTGAACCAATTAATTCCTGTCAGATTGGGTGCGTGCAGCATGCCAGCACCACCAATATATACTGCGTGCATGTGACCGCCGGATTGACCCGTGCTATGGCATATGAATACGTGTACGAAATATGGCAAGACAAAGAAAAAAAAAACTACTAGCGACCATATGTAATACATATTTTAGGTGTTCATACGTATGTGCACGGGCTAATTTGTTAGATTATAAATTAGATTAATTAGGGGTGCATAGGACGTGATCAAGAGCAGATGAGATCGTGTACTCGAAGCAAAGAATCGATGGAGCAGTGTAGAGTTTACTCCTCCCGTCACGTAAAACCAAGGGTGCAGCAACACTGCTCCATCGATTCGCACCCTTGGTTTATTCAGTTGCTGCTGTTGCAAGAATCCTCCAGAATTCCCTTCTCTCGAGACCATGTTTCTCCGGATCTCTTGTGGCTTAAATCTGTATATATATATCCCCTTTAATTAAGCTCCCCCTTTTGTGTTCCGTCTCCAGAGACCCGAGCTTGCAAAACCTATAAGCTGTTCTGCTTAAAAGCCTAAGGTCGATGATTTATCACCAAACATCAACCGAGAAATGTTTAGCATCAAGATTCGTGCTCCTATTAAGGATTCAGCGAGATTTGTATCTGTAGTTTGGTTTCAAGGTTCACCAGGCAGCATTGCGTCGATCAGAAGGGTACTAGTCGAGGGCTATGTTATTGTAACAGCGTACTGCGCTAGACAGTAGCAATTACGTACGGTGGCGATGGCATCATCGATGTCCAAGCGTTGATAGGGCTGCCAGCGAGTCAATTAATAATTTTTAGGAAAAAACCAGCTGATATATCACTGAACGCTAAACTCCCATTTATAGCCTAACTGCACCAAAACTTGTCAGCTTGGCGCACCTTACTGTATTATATATAACTACGAAATGATGAAGCTATGCACAGACGGGATGGGCATACATGCACGGATGCACCAATATTAATCTGCCCGGCAAATTAGGCCTCTTGGCACTTTTTTTCTCATGTCTCCTGTAGGTAAGGTACATAGACATTATAAAGTGCCAAGTTTCTATACGACTATGGCTAAAAGAACATATTTTTTTCAATTGGTGACAGTTTGCTGGGACTGGGATATGTACGTTGAATTGCATAGCTTCATGCATAAGCTAGCTTAATTTCTACTCAACAAGTTCGAGACAGTAAAAAAAAATGATACATCTAATATCCGATTGATAACTACTTGGATCTAGCGACCTGTCATGGATTAAAACATGACTCGATCGCTTAATTGTACAATTTTTGTGTGGTGTGTCCTTCTTCCTAGCAGATTGATTCAGACAAAGTACGCACTGTGGCTCAGTGGCCGGCAAGAGAGTATCAATCCCGTACACTGATCTCAACTATATCAGAGCGCATTCACGAGTGAAATAATTTTCAGAGGTTGCAAGTTGTGGCAAACACCGTTGGCAACTAGATTCTTTTGCAGTTTACATGGCCCATCATGTGCACTGCACGAGATGAAGCATCCATGGGTAGAAATAAAAACAGCAATGTGCTGGGACCTAATCAGAGCTAATGTGGTTGACATAGTGCATGCTAACACACTACCACACTACAAGAAAAGCCCAAGTAGAGACTTTTATTTGTACAGTGGAGATTATGTGTACAGTGAGACGTTATTTTCGTATCTCTATAGTGTTGTATTGATATTTTTAAAAAACACCACAAAAGCGGCCGGCCTTCTCGTTATAAATACATCCCTATATTTTTTGCAGCATTTTGTAGAGATGTTTTATTGTGTCTCTACAAAGATAGAGACATTAGGTAGTGACGTTATAATGTGCTATTAGCGTGGCAAATTTGATAAACAATAAATCTAAAAACGTGTACACAATGCAAGAGCTAGTACTCGAACCCTTGACCTCATGTAGAGGTGGGCATTTGGGCCGGCCGAAGCACGATGGGATGGCCCGGTGCAAAGCACGGCACGGCACGCAACTATAGCTCGGGCCGTGCCGGGCCCAGGAATCGGGCACGACGGGCGGCACGGCACGGCACGAACGTGCATGAAATCACGAATTAAGGTCTAAAAGTTAGCAGATATTGTTGATTTAGGGTATCTTCAAGCATTGCATTTATGTTTGACATTTTGTTGATGTGATTAGTCTCTTATGTAATTAAAATAGGTAGTTTAGTAGTAGTGATGTGTTTTATTTTTTTACTCGTCACAATAGTGAAAATGGGTCGGGCCTGGGCCGGCACGACACGAGCAGACACGAAGCGCAAATGGGCCGGGCTTGGGCTCGCCAAAGGCGAGTCGGGCCAGCACGGCCCGGCACGGTGGGCACGATGGGCCGTCGTGGCATGGCACGGTTCCGACCCAAAGCACGATGGGCCCAGGCCGAGCCGGCACGGCACGGCACGACGCCCACCTCTAACCTCATGGGAAAAGCAAGACACAGACAACTCGCAATTATCATTTCAATCTCCCAGCACAATTTGATTATTTATATTTTGCATTCTTTATATGTAGTTTTTCTCTAAAGTGGTAGAAAACGTCTCAAAACCATCTTTACATCACAAGTTTTTCTGGTGATTTAGAAAGCGTCTAAATTAAGAAACATCTCTACAAGAATGAAGCCTATATGTGCCTCTGATAAGTCTTTAGAAATTGTTTCTAGATGAAAAACTTTGGAGCAATTTCTAAAGGGTCTAAAAAAATCGCTAGAATAGAAAAATTCAGATTTTAGAGACAAGTTGTAAATCGCCTCTAGAAAAGCGTCTCTACAAGGTTTTTGTAGTAGTGTACTGCACTAGCTTTTGTCTCTAGTACGTGCATCAATTACAATTTGGAAGGGTCTATCACACGCCGAGGTCAGTTGTTGGAGTGAGTTAATTAAGACTAAACGTAGGGAGTCGAGTAGAGTAAAACATTTTTCTTGCATGCCTCGTTGCAAGCCAGTGTTGTTGACATATTGTGGTTTTTTAATTTGGGTTTTCCTTAATGTGGTCGATTGCATCATGCGTTACTTCTTGCCACTCAATAGGCCCTACTAGCTAGTCCTAGATCAGGCGATTTTTTTGTGACAATTTCATAAAAGTTCCTTAATTTCTTAAGAACACGATTTTGTCACTTGTAACATCAACAAATATAAACATGATTTGTTGTCTCGGTAAAAACACTTTTAGTACTAGTGTCTTTTTTAGTTTCTAGTTTCAATGGCTTGAAGGCCCGAACATATTTAACCTCTTTGTGTGTATGGGAGTTGTAATAATATTCCTATCCTAGCTTGACATTGTGTGCTGCTCACGTCGCCATTTTGACCATGCATGGGCTGACACGTACGATTCCATTGCGTTATTTGTTTAGGCAGTTTTCGAGCACACAGTGAGAGAAAGTGTCCAAACATATTAATGGAACATGAGGATCGAGAGTGCTGAAATTGACAGTGCCGATCGAGAAACCCTAGCTAACGCTAGCGAGCGAGAGCGAGAGAGAGAGAGAGAGAGCGCGCGCGCGCGCGAGAGAGAGAGAGAGAGAGAGAGGGCTCGACGTGAATGTTTGTTTGGGAAACATTCACGTGGGCACTACGTCTCCTCTCTTCCCAATTAGCCTTTTGTTGGTCAAGCTCCAATAGTAACCACTAGCCATGCATATGCGTGTTTAATTTGAGTGGCCTATATATACCTGCAAAAAAATAATAATTTGTAGCTTGTTGCTGACATGATTTGTCTTTTACCTGCTCCTCCTGTTCAATCTTTTTTCTGATCTTTTTTAATGCCTGTGGACGGTCTTTAAGGTTCAATTTTGACATTAACATTAATATATACCATATTATGTTGGTAAAAATTTCTAAATTATAGCATGAAACTACTTGTTAAAAATATGCTTGCGTAATTTTCTTGTGGGAAATCTAGGTATATCTATAATGTATATATTACTGGTAGAGTTTAAGAAAAGTTTGATCGATATACATATATGCAACCATTTGTATACGTAATAATTTCTATCGTAGTGAATTTAGTAGAGGGATAAAAGAAATTTTATGCACAAAATCAAATTCTTTCATAGGCAGACCGTTTGTTTTTACTTTCTGCCTTTTCCTGATTTGTTTTTATCTGCTGGTATTTTTCATCAAGATATCAAGCATATATATTTTCGTTGTTGCATTAGTACACTGAAGTTGACTAAATTGTAATTAATTATTGAGTGTGACATGACATCTCCATTGACAAAGTAAAAGAATGAGGCCAAAGTACTATTCCTATTCCTATATAATAAATGAGGACTATCTAGTGGCTAGTGAAATTTGGCTCAAATTAAAGTACCGAATTGTTCGATTTTGTTTGTACAATTCCAGTAGCTACTTAAAATTAACTTCGTATTCATTGCAAACTTGTCACAGGGCACTTAATTGTTCTTTTTCTACCAAATTGTTATATTTTATTGTCCATCTCTTGTTTCAGCTGTCACCTTAGTTTCCCATGAAGGGAGAGTGCATGATCGATGCTGTTTTAATCTTCATCAAAATAAGCTTGAACATAAAATATAGCTTGGACAGAATGCAAGCTAGCTACTAAGCTGCTGCACATCGGGTTCGATGACCAACTCATCGACCGAAGAACAGACAGAATCAAATGGTCGGGGCCCTCTTAATTGCACTCTGACAACACCGAAACACTGTCATGGATTCCATAAAAAAACGAAAATATGTTTTAATTAAGTTGCTAACAATAAATGTAGAGATCGATCCCTGCACGAACTGCAATGCCTCGCTTGCTGCACCACTGTGAGCTGTGCTGCTCAGAGCCGTCCGATCTCCTGTGCGATTTAGATCAAACAGACATGAACACGAAGTGAGACTCTCTCTCTCTCTCTCTCTCTCTCTCTCTCTTGAAGACTCCCTCTCTCTCATGCGTGCATGTGTTGCGTTGAAAAGATCTCGAGCTTCCGTTCGAATCATCGAGTCCATGGGTGGCCGTCGAAACACGCAGGAGAGAGAGAGAGAGAGAGAGAGAGAGAGAGAGAGAGACTACTGTAGAAAACATCAAATTAAACTAGAGGTTATTGCCTTGCATGGTATGGAGTCAGTCAGTCAGAGAGAGAGAGACTACTGTAGAAAACATCAAATTAAACTAGAGGTTATTGCCTTGCATGGTATGGAGTCGTCGATAGCAAGTGACGGAGGAATTCAGGAAGGGAGAACAGACATCTTTGAATTTAATGACCATCTCTTGGTATCATCGAGGACTTGAGATTCCCTTCTTGTTCTTGAAGAGGCTGTCCATAACGACCAGGGATTTTATATGGCGCAAGCTCGGTCTGCAACTACATGTGTCGTGCCAAAAGGTCCAATATATACGCTGTCGGCAAAGGCTAGCTCATACAGGATATTTTAAGGATTGGCATCCGTTACATGGTAGCGGTACATCGTCATGGTACGAGCTGCTCCCTCTGTTTCACGTAACGTTTGTTCATGGTTCTGAGAGTTCCCATCTCAAAATATGTGTTCACTGAAGGAATCAAGATGGTAGTTTTTGCAATTTCTCGAATATCTATTGCTACTTAAATGTTTTGGGAGAAGTTAAGTGATTGTATAATTATTTCTTATTAATTTCTTTAGATTTAGTGTTTTGTCTATGTATATTGGACTGTGGACAAATATAATACGACAATATTTCGCTAGAGTATAAAAGGCTTCATTAATGAAAAATAAATATTTCCTAAAAGGAGAGTATGCATAGTGTTAGGCGGAAGGAGCGGCCACATGTCCCGACTCCTAGTTGGCTGCTGCCACGCCCGTCGGCGTCTTCCACTGTCACCACTCCTTGCACTTCCTCTTGGCCCATTACTACAGAGAAACACACCAGTGACAGTTTTTAACTCACATCAGTGACAGTTTTTAAACCATCGCAGATTAAATGTCACTGATAATCGAAGATTATCAATGGCGGTTTTAAAACCGCCGCAGATAATATTATTAGTGGTGGTTTGTGGATAAAATCGCCACTGATATTGCCATTATCATTGGCGGTTTGTGGATAAAACCATCACTGATATTGCCATTATCGGTGGCAATTTTTGTCTCAAACCGTCACTGATATTAACATTATCAGTGGCGGTTTTATCCACAAACCACCACTGATAATTCCCGCCCACAAAATAAAAAATCAGTATTTCTGGCTAACCTCAGGAACAGCATACACAAAGAACAATTATATCACACACATTGTAACAGATGTATAAACAAATAATATATAAGATTAGTTATAATGAAGCATCAATTTACACTTTGTAATTAAACAAAATTTAATAATAAAGCCTAAACTCGTTTCTAAACTACAAGCCTAAGAGCCTTCAAAGTTGGTTGGAGATGAATTACGTGTAAGAAGAGTATGGATCACTCGATAGTTGTTGTTTTCATCATAAAACTCGTCCTTTTTGTTGATGACTTCCTTCATGATGAAGTAGGCGAGCTGTCCCTGAATGGTTTGGATTTCAATAAGAAGCAGTCATGCCGTAGGCAATTTGAGGTGTTACAAATAGAAAAAATAAATCTCAGAGTATATATATAGAAATTGAGTGGTGCGAATAAATGTGTAATGTTAGCATGACAAACCTCTACGTCATTGTCTATTATTGTAGAATCTAATATTTCGCGCATGTATTGGCACACGAAGTACCCACATAAATTTGTGCCTCGCGGCAGCTTGTGACACTGCAAAAATTGAATAAACTAAAATGTCATGGAAGGAATTATTTACTATGAAATACGATATAAGAATATTGCTTGCGTGCGTACCGGAAATTTAGTATGGATTGAAAGGGATTTTTGAAATGGGCGGTATCTCAAGCTCTTTGTACAATATCTTTTGAACACCTCATTCATTAGACTTATCAGCTCTGTGTTGTCTTCTTTATCTTTGTCCAGCGAGTCCATGATCAACATCTTGCTTTTTTTTGGAGTAATTACTACGAGAATCCAGTGGAACCTACATACACATGTATGATGCTATAGTCATTTGTAACATCCTCAATTTCGGTTTGCTGCCAAAATTTAATTTAAATTATGTAAATTCAAAATTTGGATTTCCCTTGGTGTTTATTTTAACCTGGCATCCTTATCTGTCCAAAATCGGAGTTCAATTCTCCCTCGCTCGAAAACTCAAATTTCCAGATTCCCGTCAGCACCCGAAATTCCGCCCGAGTCCAAAAATGCTCAAAAATTCCCGGAACCTATTGAATTAGGTTCCAAATATTCTAAAAACATTTTGGGAATTTTCCCAAGATTTTTGGAAGCTCTCTGATATTTTATCTCGCGCGGCTTTCGTTTAATGCCCGCTATTCGCCCCAGAATATTCAAAGCTACAAATTTTATCCCAATTCCGCAAAACCAATTTTATTGGGTTCGAAATATTCCCTAATGGTTCTAGGAAATTTTCCGGAATTTTTAGACAATTTTTTCTAATTTTTCTCTAGGGCGTTGCATTCACGTAATTATCGGCCACTCGCGGAGCGACACGTGGCGGCACTATTCATCATCTTCAACGTACGGGAGAAACAATTCCAGAGAAGCTCCATGGAGGTTCCAAACTTGGCTCCTTCCTTCAAACCATCATAACTCCTCCATCAATGCTCCAAATCGCGAACGGCCGGATCCGTTGGATTCGTAGCGACGAAACCTTTCAATTCCCAATGATCTTCAGCCCCAACTTGTAACACCCCGGCATCTAGTATGCATGAATGCTACCAAACATAGAGTAAACATCACCTAAATACCATAAATAAAGACAAATTACAGCAAAGGCACAAATGCTAAAAACCGAAATTTCGGCAATTTAGAGTCGGAACTTCAGAGCGGGCTTCAGGTCCGTGGAGTATGAACTTAGTGGAATACCATAGGGTTAACTAAAATTTTGATTTGGAATAACCTAGAAACATGGCTTAGGATATACATAAAACTTTGCCATAGGACAGCAACATTAAAAATTTGTGTAAGTGGAATAATTAACTTAAAATTTGACACACATGGATGCACAGTAGGAAAGGGTATGAGTATCGTTTCTTTACGCTTAAATGTTGTATTTAAGCTTTGATGTTGAATGCTTCATTTGATAATGCATGTTGCTATGTCTATGAGATAAATGATTGAATTGTGCTTGTTGTGGTGATAAAGTGGGGTTGTGGTGCCGAAGGGTTTCGGTCACCACTTTTGTTCGTAGTAAGGGTGTGGTTTGATGGTATGGCCGGTTAAAGCCATCACCGAAGAACTATTAACCCCTTGTAGGGAAATAGTGACTACCTTTTCTATCGTAGATCGGGTAGTTGGCTGGAGACAAATAGAAGAGTTGATGGTGGTTTCCTTCGGATGCTTTTCACCATTCTGACGGTCGGTTTTGGTTGGTCTTCTTGGTTTTTAGTCGATTGAAATCAAAATAAAAGTGTTTGGTCTTGGATTTTCGCTGATTGATCCACAGGCGGTTTGTGGTTTTGTCTTCCTTGGGTGAAGACGAAGAAGAAGAGTCTAGTATTGCACTTCTTTTGGTTGCTTTTCCAGCTTTGATGCTTAGTTTGTTAATTGCTATATGGGGGAGAAGCATTCAATTTGTTCCTGTGTTTGTCTTTCTCCGAGGTCAAAAGAGTTATTGAGGTGCTATGCCAGACCTGGTTATCAGGACTGAAGTTCTGTGGCTTTGTAGGAGTAAGTGGTGTTTGATTTTGTCATTTTACTGGTTTGAGAAATCATCTTTGAAAACCCTTCGTGTTTCATGAAAGTTTGGGGTTTGGTGTTAAGGTTTTATTTGAAAAGGATTACTTGATCGCTTGGTTCCCTTTTAAGAAAATTGTCTTTCAACCATTTTCCTCTATGGGAGTCTTTGAGATTGAAAAGTGTTTTGGAGAATTCCTTTTTGCATGACCAAGTTTGGGTTTGTCTCATTACAATTTTGAGAGTCAAGTTTCCTTATGAATTTGGGATGAGTTTTAAAACTAAAATGCTGCAAACAAAGTAAGTAGTCTTTTGACTGAAATCGTTTGTCACTAGTGAGAATGATTGTTAGCATGTTATGTAGTAGGTACCAAAGTGGTTTATGGAATGACGTATTGTTAAGTTAAATTGTGAGTTGAAACAATTCAATGCGGTTGTTATCTTTAGCTTGAGATTAAATAGGCTATTAGTGTTGTAGAGTACTCTATAGTGAGAATGATTAAATGTGTTAATGTACATGCTTAGAATCTGTTGCTTTGTTATAAAAGTGCTTATGACCCCCTATAATGTTTAAAGTTTAAACCCTGATGCATAGTTAGAACATTAAGATGATGTAAATTACTGATATTGTTAAAGAAACCTTGCTGGTTGTTTAT
Organism: Rhipidocladum racemiflorum; assembly: GCA_036346355.1. NCBI lineage: Eukaryota > Viridiplantae > Streptophyta > Magnoliopsida > Poales > Poaceae > Rhipidocladum > Rhipidocladum racemiflorum. Next base: position 40,771,204 of record CM070577.1, on the reverse strand, counting down.
AGATGTTCTAATTTAACGTGTTAGTAGTGAAATTCAATCATGCTGGCTTGTGACCTTAACTTGGAAGATAATTAGAGTTGCTATTTATGTTGTTGCAAACCATTAGTATATTTGGAAGTATGCAGTTGTGTTCCTATAATGCTAATACCGATGTCAATTGGGAAAAACATAGGTCTTGTTGTTGTTTTAAGAACATTGTGCTGATCTAACTTATTAAATTTACTTTAATAGTTGGAGTATGTTGTGTAGTGACAATTTGTTATGATATATGGATAGAGTAACTAAAAAACAACGTTGTTGTTTACGATTATGCCCATTTATTGATAGTGATGATTTAGTAGTGGTGGTAATTGTGTAGATTACTTGTTGGAAACAATGGTTAAAATAGAGGAAATTGTAACATGTTGTGATGGAGTGAACTTTGGATAATTAACATGATGAATGATTTTATCCTTAATGAATGTATGTCTTACAATCATAGTTATGAACTTTGTCTTGTAGAGATAATCTTTCCATGTTGAAGTCGTTGGTTAACTAAATAAGCTCCGATTGTCGAGACGTGGACATGTAGGTGGTATGAAATTTATAGGTTGATCATGCTTAAGTATCCGTTGAAGTACTATGTTTCAAATTTAGAATAAGATATATTATGATATGATGATCCGTGCGGATCATGTCGATGTAGCCTTGGTTGGGTGTCTTTTTGATAAGCATCATAAACTTTAATTAAAAGTGTTGGGAATGGTAACTAGAGAAAGAATTTGCTATGTAAATTTTGTTAAAACCGGTTGGACTTCCTCAATGAGTAAGTAGTGAATTTCGAAGTCTTCAATGAAAAGCGTAGTGGAACACTAGAGATGATTGTATTTATGCTAAGCTAGTGTTTAAAACCTTCTGGACTGGTTTGGTTGTTTGCCATCTTGGTTGAATGCTTTCGGTTGAGGTGTTCCTTATGTTGAGTTTCAGAGTTTCCCCAAAACTCGTAGTGTTTGGTGTCGATCTTTGGTTTTGGCCCATTTGATTAGTTTGTGTTGTGAGTATGGATTTACACCCAAAAGTCTTGGAGTGGATCGCGCTCCTTCGCGTTCGCACTGAATCATCCTTGGAATAAATTTGAAAATGAAACAGATGGACATAGAGGGTTGTGCTGGAAAACTCTCGAGGTTTAATTTGTAATCTCCTTTTTGGCTAGAGTTGGAGTTATTTGGAAAATCTGTGTGGTGTTTGCAAGTGTTTCAAAAGGTGGTTTGTGGATGGTTCATAAATGATTTAGTTAGTGAAGTGTTCCCTTTTAAAATGAGTTTCTCTTTCTCTTTGAGAAAATTTGTGGTGGTTGTGTGTGCAGATGTTTAACTTTGGAGTTGATGTTCAGTTCCAAAATGTTGATTTTGGATAGTATGCGAGGTTTTGCAAGTTAGCTTTAAATGGATGGTGGGTTGTGACACGTTGTGGTGTTTTACTGTTAACTATGATACCATCATAGTTTATTTGACTTATTGCAATCATCGATGTTATGGGCGTTTCATCATGTGATACCGAAGAAGAAGTCTTTTGGTGAATGACTATTCGGTATTGTTTGTTACATGATGAATGAATGGTGAAGAAGAACAATGACAACGCTTATGTACAACTAAACATTAAAGAGTCGATGAGCCAGGTCGGTGAGAAAGTCATATATGGATATATGACTAATCCGGAGTGCTCTTGAAAAGTGTGCATGCATGTCATGAATCGAGATGTCCATTTCTTTCTTGTATGAAAAGAAAGAATGAAGAATTTCTGGTATTTTGGTTATGGTGTAGGGGATTTGTGCTTCCTTTGCGATTTGGCTTGGATGTTGCCGAATTCTTTCCAAAGTGGTTGTTAACGCTTTGGGTTTGAGTTGTCGTGTGTGGTCCACTTGGGTTCAAAAGAATTGTACTTCTCTTGCTCTATAGATGGGAGTGAGGATATAAATGTTCTTGGTTTATGGTTGAGTATGCGAAATATGTGTACACTTGGTCTTAATAACTAAGTGTTATTGTGTGAGGGCGAGACCCTCTTAAGAAAGGAGCCAATTGTGGTTTGGTAAGGTTTTACGATCCTAGCTTGGGGCTAGGTGTCGAACCTTAGTGATATAAGGGTGGTTTGTGATGGAGGTTGATGATGTATGGGTTTAACCTTTCTTAAGAGTACCGATGGGTGGAAGTGAAGTTGACGGTAGTTCGGAGATAATTGTCCTGCTGTGAGCAATTGCCTTAACTAGTTGTTTTTGGGTTTGAGTCTTGCCTGGGAGAGGATGGAATGAAATGTTAGCATGATCGTGTATCAGAAGGGAAAATGTGCCTTAATGAGTTTGTAACACCCCAGCTTCTACTAAGCCCAGAATGTCACCAACATAGACCATACAACAATTAATACCATGACTAAATGGAAAATTTCGGCAGCATCTCCTTTGTTTTAGCATAAATTTGAACATCACAATATCATATCAATATATAGATCAATCAAGATATCAATATGCATCGACAACAATAGATGAGCATCAACTAGAATAATAATAAGCAATGATAATCATGGAATAAGCATCAACTAAGACTAGGATGATAAAACAAATCGCTCCAAAGGCCCACATGACACACATGAGGGAAACCAACACACATAATATCCATACACCATAATCAACATAACTTATTGCCATATTTCCATAAAAATGGGTGAATTATCTAGATTATGAGTGCTACGTGAAGAAGTGTAGCTAAATTCCCTTCCCGCGCGCCGATTTCATTGTACCTAAATAAACAAACAACATAAAACACAAGCGTGAGTTCATCACTCAAAGAAAGTGTAATGTATTGAAAAAGCAGTGCAAGACAACAAACCATCAACTTCAATCTTCATAAGCATTACATACCACAACATTACCAACCTCATGTACACGACATGTAAAACATCATAATCATCTCTTAGTCAATATGGCATTCGTCTCATGAACAACTCAACAACATTCTCATTAACATCTCAAAAGAATTCTCAATCATAGTTTCATTCATGCAATGCAATGCACATGTCTCCTGGAAACTCATACCGGTATGGTTGAGTGCACACCCGTCGGCATGCACCCTTTTTCCCCTTCCATCCCGAAGATGGAGGGTGCTTATCACTCGCTTCCATTCACCTCGGTGATGGAATCACGATGTAGGACTTACTTGAAAGAATAGCCACGGACTAGTCATAACTGTTCTCACCGACCCTACCGGAATAGTTATGACTTATCTCACCGGCCGGCCATGAAAATATGCCATGAATGCAAAATGGACAGCAACGTATACATAAATAGAAATATTGCATATCAACACATGGCATCTCAACATGTAGGACCGTATTCAACAATCGACGGTAACCATTCAAAACATGGCATGTGAATCATTTATCAACAACAAGCATTTTTAATCATGGCATGAGGACACCATATCATCGACAACATTTAAATCATGGCCTAAGGAAATCCTTTCAAACATAACATGTAATTCATGGCAAGACAACATGTTATCTATTCCAAATACTATCAAGCAATTCTAGCAACACGTATAGCATACAATCCACGCAACACACTTGCCTTCAACCACGGGCAACGGAGTGATGAGAGGTTGAAGGCACTCCCGGAGGCACACCACCTGCAAACACGTGCCACACACTCAAATCAAGTCCACAAAATAGCACACATATATCCCACTACCCCGACTTCGCTTACAACTCCTAAAATCAGAAAACAGCAAATCTGTCCCTTCGGGACAGCAGCCTTCCAATGGGCATAACTTCTGTTCTAGGACTCCAAATTGAATAAACAAGTACATCCTCGCGTAGCTTAGGAACTTTCCCAACTTTTTCTAGTTATAGGGAAAGACTGATTCGGACTCTAATGTTGTTTAATCTACAAAATACCGTGATCTGTTCCAATCACGTCACAGATTTTAACACGCTCGGTAAAACAGTCATAACTTTCAAACGGCTGATTGGAATTTAATGTTCTTTATGTCCACGGAAAGATAATTAAATTACCTACAACTTCCTCAACATCCGTACGACCAGATTCCAACTCTAAACTGGCGAAAACGCCTGCCCTAGTTCGGGCTCCCAATCTGCCCGAACAGAACGTGAATACAACTCTAGTTTTCATCAAATCTACCCCATGGCAGCACCTCCCTTGATCTAAAAACATGAAATCCATCCCTAGATCAGTACCTTGACCTAATCCCTCAGATCCCCCATGACATACCTCTTCCCGGCGAACAACGAACACCGAAAACGCTCCTCCCGGCTTCCCGATCGTCCTCCTCGCGCCGGAACCGCCGGATCTCCTCGTCGCGTGGCTTCCCGATTGAGGAAACAGCAGGGGGAAGATGTGGGGAGCCCCTCTAGGGCAGCAAGGGGAGGTGGAGAGGGATGGGGGAGGGCGCAAGAGGCTAAGGGGGGTGGCGGCTAGGGAGGAGGAGGCAATGGGGTGGAGGGGAAACAAGTGGGGGCTAGGGCTAGGGAGGGGACTTGTTTGGGGCGCAGGTAGGGCTAGGGCTGCAGTTTTGCTGTCCTAGACCACCTCCAAAAGGCCCAAATATGTCCCACCTTCGGCCCACATGGACCCCCCAAGGCCCGAACTCCCCCGGAAGGCCCAATTCCCCTCTGGAAAGGCCCAAAATCCCCCGGAAAGGCCCACACTTGCAGAAACGGCGCAAAAACATGTTACAAGAGTCGTACCTTATGGCCGAGATCGAAAATGACTCATACCGTCATTCCGTAGTATCACATTCTCCCCGCTTAAACAGGATTCGGCCTCGAATCCGAAGAACGCCAAAATCAACAACAAAGTCCCCAAGGGACAAAAGACTTCCTTGCAACACCAAAACATTCACACAAAGATTTAAACCGAAACAAACGACCAACGAGTTCTCAAAACCAACACTTGGCGAGAAAATGTCGATTTAGCTCAACAGAGTGCAACCTCTCACGGTTCTACCTTCACTTCAATTGCCAAAAAGACCACGAAAGAAAACGGTCCCACACTCCTCATTCGATACATTACTTGGCACTAACGTGCCCAATCCCTTTAATCAAAACTACTCTCCAAAAGAACACGGTACTAGCCTCTGGAACCCTCTCTACTGTGGTTTGCCGTATTCAAGACGACGACGAACCAGGCGAGACATTACACTCCAAGACAACCCACTGTTTGAACAAACAGGGTTAAAACCATGCAAAAGATTGATCTTTTAGAAAAGACCAATACCCACCACTAACATCAAAAGGGGAAAGCTTTCTTTAAAACCAAGGTTCTTAAAACCCGCAAGAATAGTAACAACCGAAGAAAAACGCTACGGTTGACTCAACTCGCTCATAGATCAGCGACAAAAGCTCCAATATGCTTCGAAAAGGAAAAGCAGTTACTAGCAACCACAAACCAACATACCAGAAATTCTTCATTCTTTCATACTGGAAAGAATCGGACATCTCGATTCATGACATGAATGCACACCTGTGAGGACCCCTCTTCCTATACCGTACTGTACGCCGTCTACTGTGGCGTATAGCACCGTATAGCAACAGAAGCCTCGACACCGAAAATCTGAATCTAAAAAAAATTCGATCGACGGGATCGAACCCTTAGCTTCAGACCCGGTGCCTGTACGCATCCGATACCGGTTCCCTGGATCAGTAGCCCAGTATCGCGTACCAACAACACGAGTATCAATGCACAAAGTAATGAACTAAAGTTAAATTACATAACTGGGTGTAAATCTTGTACATACACATTACAAAATCCAAAAGTAGAATAATAGCGGAAGCAAAAGAAACACTAAACCAGCGCAGCTGGCCTGACAACCCCACATGCTACTGACTGGAGGAAGGACCACAACCGCCGCACAGTTCGCAGAACAGAGGACCACCTGAGCCATCCGGATCACCATCGGAACCATCCTCTGAGACAAGGTTAGTAAACAACAGCAAAGCAACGGTGAGTACACGTATGTACTCGCAAGTCTTTAGTGTATGGAAATATAGTTAAATGCAGGCTATTTCAACAGGAATAAGCTTCTATACTAGGTTGATTGCATAAAGCAGCATTTATTTGTAAACAACATTTAACAACCGATAGCATTAGTAATTGAAAGAGCATTTGACATAAAACATATTTCACAAGATATGTATAATGTATATTATCCCAACCGGTTCGCCATTCCCGCCGAATGCAACCGATGGGCTAGATTGTCGACTCTATCCATCAAACACTTCCTTTCCGCTCGAGACTCACACTTTTTCGTAAGAAGACACAAAACCAAACTTCTATACTCTCCATACTTATCTGGCTAGATGCTCTTAACCGTGAGCACGGCTAATCGATTAGTTTTACTTAACACTTCTGCAGAAGTTGCACACATTCCCCACATGGGTCTATCTAGCAAGCGTGTTGCCACGACACGCGATACTTTTCGATGCAGACTCTTGCAGATTGACCATGCCGTTCCCATAATCGGTGTCGGCCGGACATCGACACAATAGCGTGATCCCACCCTGGCGGATTTAGGCGGCGTCTGGCTGCGGCGCAACACGGGGTATCCCTTGCCCGGGCCCCATTACCCCACGAGTGGCACTATTGTTGCAGCGGGAACCCACAACACCCCTTCTTCGTCCAATGGATGACAGAAGTCCCTTCCGAGAACCCGCCGATTCTGCACTGTCAAGCTGCGCAAGTTCTCATCTTGTTCTTCGCCTACCAACAAATATGGCTATCCCCGAAGTCAGTACATAGGCATTACGCCCCTGATTCAGTTCATGTGGTTGCGCGAGACTCACCCAAAGATTAACTTTGAGTTCGGTCCTTATATTTTTGTTGACTCGGGCAAGGACTCCAATCCTAACCACACCATCACCTTCACATTCTATACCTCCTCCCGAGTCATTTACACCACTCATTTTTATCAATTAACCATTAACCATTTTGACTCAATTCATTTTGAAATCATATTTTGATTGATAAGTGTAATCGCCAAGGACTAGACTCAAATCTATTGCATTGACTAAGCATATGCATTTATTAACATTTTATACCCAAGTGACATTTATTAAGTTGCCTAACCTCTACTAGGGCTATCAATGTGACCATGGGAAATAGATTAAGGAAAACCACCAATTTGGGTTATATCTACCATTCCCACAAACTAGCACATTTATCGAAATTAAACGCATGCATATAGTTTGATAAATCAAAGTAAACATCGTAAAATATTGGATCAAGATGATCAAAGGAGGTGCTTGCCTGTCTGCTGCTGCTCGATGGATCCGGGACGAACTCGAGGATTGTTCGAGGCGACTCGGACTCACTCGCCTCTAATCGAATAAAAACATCAAAAACAAATAACAGAGAAATAAATTAGCAAAAGTGACTTTAGAAGCATAAACACCAACTTAACATCAAATAGAACTCATCTAGACACTAAGAAAGCAAAGAAGCGAAACAAGCGAGAAAAATGGCGAAATCGCGATTCGAAGCGGCGATTTCGAATTTCTCGCCAACTTGAACAAAATGCGCAAAATAATTTAAAATTCAACTAAATTTTGTTAAACACCTAGAATTAGGTATAATACACCTAATGGAACTTACGGGAACTCGTTTGGATTTAAAACGAAAAAACGGAAGCCAAAACAGTGAAAATCAATACACAAAATGCCGAAAAATCAGAAAAAAGAAAAACGGCACTATTCACCGTAACGTAAGAGCCATTTCTGTCCAGAATCCATTCGAACGACTTGCGACCGATTCCAGCGACTCCACTAGGTACTTTAGGATGTCTAGGACCTATCTGGACCTTGCCCCTTGAAAATTCACTTAATTTGCATCAAAATCCGATCGAAAGCGCAAATTAAGCCGAGGTTTACGCCTCGATTCGCACAGGGTCCGAAAACGGCTCAAACTCGATTCCACTTGCGCGAGGAGCACGTTTTCGACTCTACTAAGTCTAAATGACCCTAAATGACTCATTCCGACAGCTAACTGGCGAAGAAACCCGTAAATGTGGAATATGGCCAAAATGGCTATTTTGCTCGAAAACGAGCAATCTCGCCCAAAAGGGCCGTTTTGAGCTGAAATGCCGCGAGACTTGTTTTAAGCCCTCGGCTAGTTGCTTAGGGATACTTACGACCTATCGGAGCCATTCCCCAGCATGGATGACTTAATCTTCTCTGACTTTTGATCAATTGCCCGCTTAACTCCGGTAATTACCCGAGAAACGACAAAAGTCCGAAAAGTGACTTGAATGCGATCCAAAACACGCGGGAAGCATGCTATCGACCTTAGTGACCTTAAACGAAGCTAAACAAAGCTAAATGCCTTAAACGGCTTGTGAGGCCTATAATTACTAAAATAAAATGCAAAGTGCTAAAATGCAAATCTAGCGATTCTAATCGCTTTTCTAGCCTCTAAGGGGACTAATGGTAAAGTCAATACATGCCTCGGAGCTCTAGGATTTTATGAAATAAAAATAATTTAAAAGATACCTATAGCTAACAACTTTTAGCAGTTTTGGAAGAAACTTAATTTCGACTCTTCTGATCGCAACCAGGGCTATCAGAAGAGCTAATGGAGCTATCGTTATACGCTATGGACCTTCGGTCCATTGTAAAAATAGTTAACACCTAAATGAATAAAATAAATTTCGGCTTAGCGAAATTGAATTCCGATTCCTCCGGTAGCGACTCTAGCCACCAGAACTGCTATGGGAAAAATCTATGCATGCTATGCACCACTAGACCTCCGATAAATCGAAGACCTAGCGATGGACTTGAGCGAATACGAGGGTGACTAAAAGCTAGGTTGGCTATAGGATTAAATGAGCCTAACGATGATCTGAGTCTAGATTCTAAAGCACAATTGCCATGCGACGTGTCTAACACATGGAACCTAGTTTTGACCTAGGCTAGGGTTTGAGATAACTTAATGAAATGCGAAGCTACGAAGGGGGAAGTCGTAGCTACGGCAAGAGGGAAGTCCCGGGAGCCGAGAAATCGAGCTAGAACTCAAAAACCCCACGGGAACTCAAATAAACATCCATGGGAAATGAAGGAAAACTCACATGAGAGGGTCTAGGAGATGGGGATCGCGATGGAGAGGATGAATCCCGCCTCTAGATCAATTTCCACCGGTCGGATCGCCTCCAAATGGGTGGATTGGGTGAGCTAGGGTTTTGGGAGGCTTCTCCTATGCTTGGTCGTGAGAGGGAGAGGAGAGGGAGTGAGTTGGCTGTTGGGTTGGCTTTGGAGAGGTTATAACACATGCAAAACACTATGCACTTACTCAAGGGCATTTTGGTCAAGTGTCAAGTTTTGAAGAATTAAACTTCCAAAACCAATTTTTATCGATTCTTATATATTCTGGAAGGTTCTTAGGTCGCTTTAACACTTATCCAAATAAATTTGCAATTATTTTTGAGCTAGGTTACTTAAGTTGAAGGGTTTTTTTTTTAATTCCCATTTAAGTATATATAGCTCAAAATGCAGAAATACACAAGAACAGTGTATTATTGAACAGTGTTTGAGTACAAATGTACAGTGACTCGAGTATAGAAATACTCGGGATATTACAACACCTTTCAAGAGCACTCCGGATTAGTCATGTATCCATATATGACTTTCTCACCGACTTGGCTCAACGACTCCTTTATCATTAAACATCGATAAACGATGTTATGTTTCCCTTTTCACCATTCATTCATCATGTAACAACCAGTACCGAAAAGTCATTCACCAAACTGTGACACTATGGTATGGTGTGACGTTATAGAAGGTGAAACTAGAGAATAAAACCTTTCGGCTTAGGGTTTTCTCGCGTTTTTGGGCTGGTTGAAGTGTTTTGTCGCCACGGAGTGTTGTAACCTTATTTAATGTGCATGATAAGGTTAATAACATTATGAGATGTGGAATTAAGGTTAAAACTATAGGATATGGAGGTTAATAGCTTTTCCGGGCCGTTTCCGGGGTTTTGGGCCTTCCCGGGGGAGTTTGGGCCTTGGTGGGCTTTGGTGGGATGGAGTAGGTCTCTGTAACGGACTAGGTTTGGGTGTGGGGGCTGGTAAAAGGGCTCCCCACCAGCCCTTGGGGCGTCCACCCCTGCCCCATGCGCCCCTAACCCTAGCCGCCACCCTTCCTCCTCCCTCCACCTCCTAGCCGCCCCATCTCTTGCCCCCATGGCGCCCCCATTGCTCCCCATTGCACACCACCTCTCCTCCACCCCCCTTGCTGCCCTAGGGTGACCTCCCCACCCCTGCATCCTCATGGATCCATCCGAGGAGCGAGGTGCGAGGAGCGAGGAGCGAGGAGCGAGGAGATCGATTGGAGTTTTCGTGCGTCGGGCAAAGGTATGATCATGGGGCTCCTCGGAGATGAGCTAGGTACTGTTATTAGGGAGTTTATCAAGTTTTTAGATCAACTGGAGGCGCTGGATTTGAGTATTTTGGGTTAGATCTAGATGTTGCCACGTTTCTGTTTTCGGGCAGATTGAGCAGTCGAGCTAGCATTCGCGTTTTCGCCAATTTAGATTTGGAATCTGGCCGTACGGACTTCTAGGAAGTTGTAGATAATTTCATTACCTTTCAGTGCATATAAAGAAATTGAAATTCCTCCCAGCCGTTTGAAAGTTATGACTGTTTTACCGAGCGTGTTAAAATCTGTGACGCGATTGGAATAGATCTCGGTAATCTGTAGATTAAACAACTTTAGAGGCTGAATCAGACTTTCCATATACCTACAGAAAGTTGGGAAATTTCCTAAGCTACACGAGGGTGTACTCATTTAATTCATTCGGAGTCCCAGAACTCAAGTTATGCCTTTTGCAAGGCTGCTGTCCCGACGAGACAGAACCTCTGTTTTAGGTTTTGCGAGTAGGGAGCAATGTCGGGTTAGATGGGGGTTTGCGTACTGTTTTGTGGTTATGATTGTGATTGTGTGATACCCCTGTGCAGGAGGTGTGACCTGGGGAGTGCCTTCTACTTCCAGCCAATCCGTTGCACGTGGTTGAGGCAAGTGTGTTGTGATGGATAGCGATTTGTAGGTTGCTTGTTGAGAATAGATGGAATTGACTACATGATATATGATCACTTGCCATGCTTTTATGATTGCCAATGATATGATGAGCATGTTTAATATGTTATGATGCCATGTGTTAATATGTGAGTTAAATATGATGTTGGCATAAATGCATACATGGCATGTTACATGGCTCGGGCGGTGAGAAAGTCATAACTAGTCCGGGAAGGTCGGTGAGAAAGTTATGACTAATCCGGAAAGCCAATGAGTAAGTCCTACATTGTGATTCCATTCACCGCGGTGAGCAGGCGAGGAGTAGGCACCCTCCATCTTCGGGATGGAAGGGGGGAGAGGGTGCACACCGACGGGTGTGTACTCAACCATACCGGTATGAGTTTCCAAGGAGATATGAGCATATGAGCATTGCATTTCATTACATGCATATTGATGATGATATTATTAAGTGTTCATGATTGAGATGATATACATGATGGGAGATGTTTTTGCCATGTTATTGTTCTTGTTGTCCATTACAATATGCTTGCTGAGTTTCGAACTCACGCTTGTGTTTTATGTTGTTTTTAGGTACTTTGAGATCGGCATGCGGGACAAAGGGGTTTAGCTACACTTCTACACGTAGCTCCACCATCATAGTCTATGATTAATCACTTGGAGACATGATTTTAAGAGTTGTGCCATAAAGTTAATGTATGGTTTAATCTAGCATGCTTGTGATCCCTTATTTGCTTCGTTATAGTTTATGAAGTGGTTGAGCGTGGTATTATTGGCGTAGTTTGATGATACATCCATTTATGTTGATGTTTTAGATGTCGTGTGCTATGATATATCTTGCCATGATATTGATATTGTGTTAATTCATGGAAAAACAAAGGAGATGCTGCCGAAATATCGGTTTTTAGCATATGTACCTTTGCTGGAATTTATGTTTAAATGTGGTCTTTAGACGTTGTGTAGCTTATGTTTGGTAGCATTCGGGCATATTAAATGCTGGGGTATAACTAATCTAAAATTTGACACACAATGGATGCACAGTAGGAAAGGGTATGGGTATCGTTTCTTTATGCTTAAATGTTGTATTTAAGCTATGATGTTGAATGCTTCCTTTGATAAAGCATGTTGCTATGTCTATGAGATAAATGACTGAATTGCTCTTGTTGTTGTGATAGAGTGGAATTGTGGTACCGAAGGGTTTCGGTCACCTCTTTTTGTTCATAGTAAGGGCGAGGTTTGACGGTGTGGCCGGTTAGCGCCATCACCGAAGAACGGTTAACCCCTGTAGGAGAAGAGCGCTTACCCTTTCTGTTGTAGATCGGGTAGTTGATTGGAGACAAAAAGGAAGAGTTAATGGTGGTTTCCTTCGTACGTTCTTTGCCGTTCTGACGGTCGATTTTCGTTGCTTTTCTTGGCTTTAGTTGATTTGAATCAAATGAAAAATGTTGGGTTTTTGCGGATCGTTCCGTATGCGGTGTGTGGTTTTGTCTTCCTTGGTTGAAGACGAAGAAGAGGAGTCTAGTGTTGCGCTTCTTTTGGGCGCCTTTCCAGTTTTAATGATTAGTTTGTTGATGGCTTTATGGGGAAGAAGCATTCAAATTTATCCCTGTGTTTGTCTTTCTCCGAGGTTAACGGAGTTATTATGAGTTATGCTGCACTGGCTGCCAGGGCTGAAGTTCTGTGTCTTTGTAGAAGTAAGTGGTGTTTGATTCGTTATTTTGCTGGTTTAAGAAAATCATCTTTGAAGAACCCTTCCTATTTTGTGAAAGTTTGGAGTTAGGGTTTATTTGCAAAGGTATATTTGATCGATTGGTTCCCTCCAGTAGGAGTCTTTGAGATTTAAAAAGTGTTTTGGAGAATTCCTTTGCATGACCAAGTTTGGGTTTGTCTCATCGCAATTTTAGAGTCAAATTTTCCTTATGAACTTGGGATGAGTTTTAAAACTAAAATGCTGTAAACAAAGTAGTCTTTTGACTGAAATCATTTGTCCCTAGTAAGAATTGATGTTTAGCATGTTTTGTAGTAGGTAACAATGTGGTTTATGGATTGATGTGTTGCTAAGTTAAATTTTGAGTTGAATCAATTCAATGTGATTAATATCTCTAGCTTGAGAATAAGTAGACTACTAGTGTTGCAGTTTACTCTTAGCGAGAATGATTAAATGTGTTAATGTACATGCTTAGAATCTGTTGCCTTGCTTTAAAAGTGCTTATGATCCTTGTTAATGTTAAAAGTTTAAACTTTGATGCATAGTTAAAACATTAAGATGATGTAGACTGCTGTTATTGTAAAAGAAACTTTGCTGGTTGTTAAAGATGTTCTAATCTAATGGATTAATAGAGCAATTTAATCGTGTTGACTAGTGACTTTAATTTGGATGTTGATTAGAGTTCCTATTTATGTTGTTGCAAACTACTAGTATCTTTGGAAGTATGCAGTTGTGTCGCTACAATGCTAGTATTGATATCAATGGAGAAGACATAAGACTTATTGTTAATGATATTGTTAATGGTAGTGTTAATGCTAGTATTCAGTCTATTTGAAATAGTGGGAGTATGTTGTGTGGTGGTAATTTTGTTATCACCTATGTATAGGGTAGCTAAAAGTAATGTTGTTGGTTGATGATTATGCCCATTTGTTGTTATTGATGACTAAGTAGTTGTGGTAACTGTTTAGATTATTCGTTGGAAAACCATGGTTAAAATAGAGGAAAATTTTAACATGTTGCGATGGAGTGAGCTTTGGATAATTAACATGATGTACAATTTCATCCTTAATGAATGTATGCCTTGGAATCCTAGTTATGAACTTTGTCTTGTAGAGATAATATTTACATGTTGAAGTCGTTGTTTAACTGAATAAGGTTCGGTTGTCGAGACATGAATATATAGGTGGCATGAAATTTATATGCTGATCTTGCTGAAAGATTTATTGAAATACTATGTTTCCAACTTGGAATAAGATGTATTATGATTCGGTGACCCGTGAGGGTCATGTCAATATAGTTTTGGTTGGGTGCCTTTTTCGATAAGCACCTTAAACCCTAATTAAAAGTGTTGGGATTGGTAACTAGAGGAAGAATTTGTTGTGAAGTTTCTGATTTATTTGTGTTGGGGCTTCTCAGGAAGTATATAGTAATTATTGAAGTCTTTTAATGGAAAGCGTAGTGGAGTACTAGAGATGGTTCTTTTTATGCTGAGCTTGTGTTTAAAAGCTTTTGGACTGGTTTGGTTGCTTGCCATTTTGGTTGAAGGGTTTTCGGTCAAGGTGTTCCATATGCTGTGTTTCAGAGTTTCCCTAAAACTCGTAGAAATTGGTGCAAATATTTGGTTTTGGCCAACTTGTTTAGTTTGTGCTATGAGTTTCCCTTTCTCTTTGAGAAAGTTTGTGGCGGTTGTGTGTGCAGATGCTTTGGAGTCGATGTTCTTTTCCAAAATGCTGATTTCGGTTAAAATGCGAGGTTTTGCAAGTTTAGCTTTCAAGTAATGGAGGGTTCTGTTATGACGTGGTCTTTTCCTGCTAACGGTTTGCAGTCATGGTCTATATGAATTTCTGCAACCTTCGATGTTAATGGTGTTTCAATTCTTTGATACCTAATAAGTCGTTTGGTGAATGACTAATCGGTACTGGCTGTTCCATGATGAATGAATGGTGGAAAGGAAAACATGTCAACGTTTATCGATGTTTAATGATAAAGGAGTCGTTGAGCCAGGTTGGTGAGAAAGTCATATATGGATACATGACTAATCCGGAGTGCTCTTGAAAAGTTTGCATTCATGTTATGAATCGAGATGTCCATTTCTTTCTAGTATGAAAAGAAAGAATATAGAATTTCTGGTATGTTGGTTGTGATGAAGGGGATTTGTGTTTCCTTTGCATCTTGGTTTAGAAAGTTAAACTGAATGCTCTTTGGTTGTTGTCGAATCCTTTCCAAAGTGATTGTAGTGCATTGGATTCAAGGTTAAGCATGGGGACCATTTGGGTTCATGGTTTGTGGTTGAGTTTATCCAATCGTTGTGTCCTTGTTTTAGTCCTTGGGTGGAAAGCTTGAGGGCGAGACCCGCTTGGATGAGAAATCCAGTATGGGTTGTTATCGACCTAAGCATTAGGTGTTGTTAGTAGTGGATCGTAAATGGTTTAAAGGTGAGGAGTAAAGGAAGGTTGAGTTTGACTCAATTCAAACCTTCTTGGAGAATTGTCTTTGTTGATGTGTTCCTCGATAGGGTTGATTAAGTACTAGTGGACCACTTGGTGGTTGCTAGTAATTGCTTTTCCTTTTCGAAGTGTATTGGATCTTTTGTCGCTGATCTATGAGCGAGTGGAGTCAACCGTAGCATTTTGTTCGGTTGTTACTGTTCTTGCGGGTTTTAAGAACTTTGGTTTTAAAGAAAGCTTTCCCTTTTGATATTAGCGGTGGGTATTGGTCTTTTGTAAAAGATGAATCTTTTGCATGGTTTTAAACCCCGTTGTTCAAACAAAGGTTGTCTTGGAGTGTAGTGTCCCACTTGGTTCGCGTCGTCTTGATTACGGCGAACCATAGTAGAGAGGTTGATGTGTGAAAAACACTTTTGTGCGTGGGAGCTGAAGAGGGTTCTAGCGGTTGAAGCCGTGTTCTTCTGGAAAGTAGCATTGCTAAAGGGATCAGGCACTTTAGTGCCAAGGAATGTATCGAATGAGGAGTGTGAGACCGTGTTCTTTCGTGGTCTTTTTGGCAATTGGGGTGAAGGAGGAACCGTGCGAGGTTGCACTTTGTTGAGCTAAATCAACATTTCCTCGCCAAGGGTTGGTTTTGAGAACTCGTTTGTCGTTTTTTCCGGTTTGAGTCTTTGTGTGAATGTTTTATGTTGTAAGGAAGTCTTTTGTCCCTCGGGGACTTTGTTGTTGTTTTTTTGGCGTCCTTCGGATTCGAGGTCGAATCCTGTTGAAGGGGGGAAGAATGTGACACTATGGTTTGGTGTGACGTTATAGAAGGTGAAACTAGAGAATAAAACCTTTCGGCTTAGGGTTTTCTCGCGTTTTTGGGCTGGTTGAAGTGTTTTGTCGCCACGGAGTGTTGTAACCTTATTTAATGTGCATGATAAGGTTAATAACATTATGAGATGTGGAATTAAGGTTAAAACTATAGGATATGGAGGTTAATAGCTTTTCCGGGCCGTTTCCGGGCCGTTTCCGGGGTTTTGGGCCTTCCCGGGGGAGTTTGGGCCTTGGTGGGCTTTGGTGGGATGGAGTAGGTCTCTGTAACGGACTAGTTTTGGGTGTGGGTGCTGGTAAAAGGGCTCCCCACCAGCCCTTGGGGCGTCCACCCCTGCCCCATGCGCCCCTAACCCTAGCCGCCACCCTTCCTCCTCCCTCCACCTCCTAGCCGCCCCATCTCTTGCCCCCATGGCGCCCCCATTGCTCCCCATTGCACACCACCTCTCCTCCACCCCCCTTGCTGCCCTAGGGTGACCTCCCCACCCCTGCATCCTCATGGATCCATCCGAGGAGCGAGGAGCGAGGAGCGAGGAGCGAGGAGATCGATTGGAGTTTTCGTGCGTCGGGCAAAGGTATGATCATGGGGCTCCTCGGGGATGAGCTAGGTACTGTTATTAGGGAGTTTATCAAGTTTTTAGATCAACTGGAGCCGCTGGATTTGAGTATTTTGGGTTAGATCTAGATGTTGCCACGTTTCTGTTTTCGGGCAGATTGAGCAGTCGAGCTAGCGTTCGCGTTTTCGCCTATTTAGATTTGGAATCTGGCCGTACGGACTTCTAGGAAGTTGTATATAATTTCATTACCTTTCATTTCATATAAATAAATTGAAATTCCGCCCAGCCGTTTGAAAGTTATGACTGTTTTACCGAGCGTGTTAAAATCTGTGACGCGATTGGAACAGATCTCGGTAATCTGTAGATTAAACAACTTTAGAGGCCGAATCAGACTTTCCATATACCTAGAGAAAGTTGGGAAATTTCCTAAGCTACACGAGGGTGTACTCGTTTAATTCATTCGGAGTCCCAGAACTCAAGTTATGCCTTTTGCAAGGCTGCTGTCCCGACGGGACAGAACCTCTGTTTTAGGTTTTGCGAGTAGGGAGCAATGTCGGGTTAGATGGGGGTTTGCGTACTGTTTTGTGGTTATGATTGTGATTGTGTGATACCCCTGTATAGGAGGTGTGACCCGGGGAGTGCCTTCTACTTCCAGCCAATCCGTTGCACGTGGTTGAGGCAAGTGTGTTGTGATGGATAGCGATTTGTAGGTTGCTTGTTGAGAATAGATGGAATTGACTACATGATATATGATCACTTGCCATGCTTTTATGATTGCCAATGATATGATGAGCATGTTTAATATGTTATGATGCCATGTGTTAATATGTGAGTTAAATATGATGTTGGCATAAATGCATACATGGCATGTTACATGGCTCGGGCGATGAGAAAGTCATAACTAGTCCGGGAAGGTCGGTGAGAAAGTTATGACTAATCCGGAAAGCCAATGAGTAAGTCCTACATTGTGATTCCATTCACCGCGGTGAACGGAAGCGAGGAGTAGGCACCCTCCATCTTCGGGATGGAAGGGGGGAGAGGGTGCACACCGACGGGTGTGTACTCAACCATACCGGTATGAGTTTCCAAGGAGATATGAGCATATGAGCATTGCATTTCATTACATGCATATTGATGATGATATTATTAAGTGTTCATGATTGAGATGATATACATGATGGGAGATGTTTTTGCCATGTTATTGTTCTTGTTGTCCATTACAATATGCTTGCTGAGTTTCGAACTCACGCTTGTGTTTTATGTTGTTTTTAGGTACTTTGAGATCGGCATGCGGGACAAAGGGGTTTAGCTACACTTCTACAAGTAGCTCCACCATCATAGTCTATGATTAATCACTTGGAGACATGATTTTAAGAGTTGTGCCATAAAGTTAATGTATGGTTTAATCTAGCATGCTTGTGATCCCTTATTTGCTTCGTTATAGTTTATGAAGTGGTTGAGCGTGGTATTATTGGCGTAGTTTGATGATACATCCATTTATGTTGATGTTTTAGATGTCGTGTGCTATGATATATCTTGCCATGATATTGATATTGTGTTAATTCATGGAAAAACAAAGGAGATGCTGCCGAAATATCGGTTTTTAGCATATGTACCTTTGCTGGAATTTATGTTTAAATGTGGTCTTTAGACGTTGTGTAGCTTATGTTTGGTAGCATTCGGGCATATTAAATGCCGGGGTGTTACACAAACGACTTCTTCGGTATCAAAGAATTGAAACACCATTAACATCGAAGGTTGCGGAAATTCATATAGACCATGACTGCAACACCGTTAGCAGGAAAACACCACGTCATAACAGAACCCTCCATTACTTGAAAGCTAAACTTGCAAAACCTCGCATTTTAACCAAAATCAGCATTTTGGAAAAGAACATCGACTCCAAAGTCAAGCATCTGCACACACAACCGCCACAAATTTTCTCAAAGAGAAAGGGAAACTCATTTCCAAAAAGAATACTTTACCAACAAAAAAGCACTGATGAAATATCCCTGAAATCCACCTTTTGAAGCACACGCAAACACTAGACGCATTTTCCAAATAACTCCAACTATAGCCAAATAGAGTTACACATCAAGGGCTTAACTCAAAAGTTTCCAACACAACCCGTTATGACCAACTGCTTCCTTTTAAATATTTTTTCCAAATGTAATTTAGTGTGAGCGCGAAAGAGCGCGACCCACTCAAAAACTTTTGGGTGTAAATCCATACTCATAGCACAAACTAAACAAGTTAGCCAAATCCAAAGGTTGGCACCCATCACTACGAGTTTTAGGGAAAACTCGGCAACACAACACAGGGAATACCTTGACCGAACGCATTCAACCAAAAATGGCAAACAACCAAACCAGTTTAAAAGCTTTTAAACACAAGCTCAAAGATAAAAGAACCATCTCTGGTATTCCACTACGCTTTCCATTAAAGACTTCAATAATCACTATTTACTCCTTGAGGAGCCCCATCATGATTCAACCAAAACTACACAACAGGTTCTTTCTCTAATTACCTTTCCCAACACTTATAAATAAAGTTTATGATGCTTATCAACAAGACATCGAACCAACACTACCTCATCCTAATCTCCACAGACACACACTTAACAATTAACATCATGTTCTCAATTTAAAGCATACTACTTGAACAAATACTTTAGCCTGATCAACCTATTAAATTTTTTTTATACCATGCATACATCAATTTCTCAGCATTCGAAACTTAATCAATTAATCAATGATTTCAACAAGTGAATATCATCTCCACAAGACAAAAATTCGTAAACATGATTCTAAGGTATACACCCATTAAGGATTAAATTCTACATCATGTTAATTATCCATGGTTCACTCCATCACAACATGTTATAATAACCTCCATTTTAACAATGGCTTCCAAGAAGTAATCTAAACAATTACCACCACTACTAAGTCATCAATATCAATAAATGGGCATAATCATAAAAACAACTACATTGTTTTTAGTTACACTATCTATATATCATAACAAATTGTCGCTATTAATAACATACTCCAACTATTAAAATAAATTTAATAGGTTAGACCATCCCAATGCTTTAGCAATATTATAAACAGCAAATCCTATGTCTTCACAATTGACATCGATACTAGCATTATAGGAACACAACTGCACTTCCAAGTATACTAATAGTTTGCAACATAATAAATAACAACTTTAATCAACTTCCAAGTTAAAGTCACTAGCCAACACGATTAAATTTCTCTATTAAAACTTTACATTAGAACATCTTTAAACAACCGGTAAAGTTTCTTTAACAATTTCAGTAGTATACATCATCTTAATGTTCTCACTACGCGTCAAGGTTTAAAACTTTAAACACTATCAATGGTCATCTTCTCATTAAGTAAAAGCAGCATGCTACCTCATATTTAACATAAAGCTACAAATTATAAGCATGAACAGTCACACATTTAATCATTCTTGCTATAGTGTAATCTACAACACGAGGAATTCATTTAATCTTAAGCTAAAGATAAACAATTACATTTAATTGATTCAACTCACCAATTAACTTAGGAGTACACCAATTCCATAAACCACATTATTACATACTACGTAAAGTGCTAAACAACCATTTTCACTTTGGACAAACAGGATGCAACTCAACTTTAAAGATAACCACAACTCAAGATCAAGAACGAACACCGATAAATGATTCTCCTTTCCAGGCATGGAAGAAAAAAAAAACAAAACTCCAACAGAAATGCAGGAGAGCTCAACTCTCAAATTCCCGACTTTGATAGCCCAAAAACTCTTTAAGCAATCTCAAGATTCATACTTCTAAGAAGGAAGAAGGATGCACCAGGGAAAACCAAATGTTCAACCAAATCTTTTCCGATAAGGATTCAAAACTTAGCTCCACCCAACCTAAGGTCGGCACTAGGGGAAACTTCAACTCTTTTCTGAGATAGGGAGACAACAACCGCATATGTTTCCTCCCCAAGACAATCCACAATAACGCGCAAACCGGGTGTCAAAGCAAAAAAATTGCGACCAAAAGACGCGCAACACAAAACTCTTTTTCTTCGTCTTCAACCAAGGAAGACAAAACCATGAACAGCCTAAGAAACAATTCACGTAAACCCAACACTTTTCATTTGATTTCAAACAACTAAAGCCAAGAAAAACAACAAAAACCGACCGTCAGAACAGTAAATAACATACGAAGGAATCCACCACTGGCTCTTCTTTTTGACTCCAATCAACTACCCAAACTGCGACAGAAAAGGTAAGCACTCTTTCCCCATAAGGGTTAATAGTTCTTCGGTGATGGCTTTAACCGGCCATACCGTCAAACCACAACCTTACTAAAAACAAAAAGGTGACCGAAACCCTTCGGCACCACAACCCCACTTTTCACCACAATAAGAACAATTCAATCCATTATTGATAAGCCTTGGTTGGGTGTCTTTTTGATAAGCATCATAAACTTTAATTAAAAGTGTTGGGAATGGTAACTAGAGAAAGAATTTGCTATGTAAATTTTGTTAAAACCGGTTGGACTTCCTCAACTAGAGAAAGAATTTGCTATGTATACACCCATTAGTGAATTTCGAAGTCTTCAATGAAAAGCGTAGTGGAACACTAGAGATGATTGTATTTATGCTAAGCTAGTGTTTAAAACCTTCTGGACTGGTTTGGTTGTTTGCCATCTTGGTTGAATGCTTTCGGTTGAGGTGTTCCTTATGTTGAGTTTCAGAGTTTCCCCAAAACTCGTAGTGTTTGGTGTCGATCTTTGGTTTTGGCCCATTTGATTAGTTTGTGTTGTGAATATGGATTTACACCCAAAAGTCTTGGAGTGGATCGCGCTCCTTCGCGTTCGCACTGAATCATCCTTGGAATAAATTCGAAAATGAAACAGATGGACATAGAGGGTTGTGCTGGAAAACTCTCGAGGTTTAATTTGTAATCTCCTTTTTGGCTAGAGTTGGAGTTATTTGGAAAATCTGTGTGGTGTTTGCAAGTGTTTCAAAAGGTGGTTTGTGGATGGTTCATAAATGCTTTAGTTAGTGAAGTGTTCCCTTTTAAAATGAGTTTCTCTTTCTCTTTGAGAAAATTTGTGGTGGTTGTGTGTGCAGATGTTTAACTTTGGAGTTGATGTTCAGTTCCAAAATGTTGATTTTGGATAGTATGCAGGTTTTGCAAGTTAGCTTTAAATGGATGGTGGGTTGTGACACGTTGTGGTGTTTTACTGTTAACTATGATACCATCATAGTTTATTTGACTTATTGCAATCATCGATGTTATGGGCGTTTCATCATGTGATACCGAAGAAGAAGTCTTTTGGTGAATGACTATTCGGTATTGTTTGTTACATGATGAATGAATGGTGAAGAAGAACAATGACAACGCTTATGTACAACTAAACATTAAAGAGTCGATGAGCCAGGTCGGTGAGAAAGTCATATATGGATATATGACTAATCCGGAGTGCTCTTGAAAAGTGTGCATGCATGTCATGAATCGAGATGTCCATTTCTTTCTTGTATGAAAAGAAAGAATGAAGAATTTCTGGTATTTAGGTTGTGGTGTAGGGGATTTGTGCTTCCTTTGCGATTTGGCTTGGATGTTGCCGAATTCTTTCCAAAGTGGTTGTTAACGCTTTGGGTTTGAGTTGTCGTGTGTGGTCCACTTGGGTTCAAAAGAATTGTACTTCTCTTGCTCTATAGATGGGAGTGAGGATATAAATGTTCTTGGTTTATGGTTGAGTATGCGAAATATGTGTACACTTGGTCTTAATAACTAAGTGTTATTGTGTGAGGGCGAGACCCTCTTAAGAAAGGAGCCAATTGTGGTTTGGTAAGGTTTTACGATCCTAGCTTGGGGCTAGGTGTCGAACCTTAGTGATATAAGGGTGGTTTGTGATGGAGGTTGATGATGTATGGGTTTAACCTTTCTTAAGAGTACCGATGGGTGGAAGTGAAGTTGACGGTAGTTCGGAGATAATTGTCCTGCTGTGAGCAATTGCCTTAACTAGTTGTTTTTGGGTTTGAGTCTTGCCTGGGAGAGGATGGAATGAAATGTTAGCATGATCGTGTATCAGAAGGGAAAATGTGCCTTAATGAGTTTGTAACACCCCAGCTTCTACTAAGCCCAGAATGTCACCAACATAGACCATACAACAATTAATACCATGACTAAATGGAAAATTTCGGCAGCATCTCCTTTGTTTTAGCATAAATTTGAACATCACAATATCATATCAATATATAGATCAATCAAGATATCAATATGCATCGACAACAATAGATGAGCATCAACTAGAATAACAATAAGCAATGATAATCATGGAATAAGCATCAACTAAGACTAGGATGATAAAACAAATCGCTCCAAAGGCCCACATGACACACATGAGGGAAACCAACACACATAATATCCATACACCATAATCAACATAACTTATTGCCATATTTCCATAAAAATGGGTGAATTATCTAGATTATGAGTGCTACGTGAAGAAGTGTAGCTAAATTCCCTTCCCGCGCGCCGATTTCATTGTACCTAAATAAACAAACAACATAAAACACAAGCGTGAGTTCATCACTCAGCAAAGTGTAATGTATTGAAAAACAGAGTGCAATACAACAAACCATCAACTTCAATCTTCATAAGCATTACATACCACAACATTACCAACCTCATGTACACGACATGTAAAACATCATAATCATCTCTTAGTCAATATGGCATTCGTCTCATGAACAACTCAACAACATTCTCATTAACATCTCAAAAGAATTCTCAATCATAGTTTCATTCATGAATGCAATGCACATGTCTCCTGGAAACTCATACCGGTATGGTTGAGTGCACACCCGTCGGCATGCACCCTTTTTCCCCTTCCATCCCAAAGATGGAGGGTGCCTAACACTCGCTTCCATTCACCTCGGTGATGGAATCACGATGTAGTACTTGAAAGAATAGCCCCGGACTAGTCATAACTATTCTCACCGACCCTACCGGAATAGTTATGACTTATCTCACCAGCCGACTATGAAAATATGCCATGAATGCAAAATGGACAGCAACGTATACATAAATAGAAATATTGCATATCAACACATGGCATCTCAACATGTAGGACCGTATTCAACAATCGACGGTAACCGTTCAAAACATGGCATGTGAATCATTTATCAACAACAAGCATTTTTAATCATGGCATGAGGACACCATATCATCGACAACATTTAAATCATGGCCTAAGGACATCCTTTCAAACATAACATGTAATTCATGGCAAGACAACATGTTATCTATTCCAAATACTATCAAGCAAATCTAGCAACACGTATAGCATACAATCCACGCAACACACTTGCCTTCAACCACGGGCAACGGAGTGACGAGAGGTTGAGGGCACTCCCGGAGGCACACCACCTGCAAACACGTGCCACACACTCAAATCAAGTCCACAAAATAGCACACATATATCCCACTACCCCGACTTAAACACAACTCCTAAAATCAGAAAACAGCAAATCTGTCCCTTCGGGACAGCAGCCTTCCAATGGGCATAACTTCTGTTCTAGGACTCCAAATTGAATAAACAAGTACATCCTCGCGTAGCTTAGGAAATTTCCCAACTTTTTCTAGTTATAGAGAAAGACTTATTCGGACTCTAATGTTGTTTAATCTACAAAATACCGTGATCTGTTCCAATCACATCACAGATTTTAACACGCTCGGTAAAACAGTCATAACTTTCAGACGGCTGATCGGAATTTAACGTTCTTTATGTACACGGAAAGATAATTAAATTACCTACAACTTCCTCAACTTCCGTACGACCAGATTCCAAATATAAATTGGCGAAAACGCCTGCCCTAGTTCGGGTTCCCAATCTGCCCGAACAGAACGTGAATACAACTCTAGTTTTCATCAAATCTACCCCATGGCAGCACCTCCCTTGATCTAAAAACATGAAATCCATCCCTAGATCATTACATAGACCCAATCCCTCAGATCCCCCATGACATACCTCTTCCCGGCGAACAACGAACACCGAAAACGCTCCTCCCGGCTTCCCGATCGTCCTCCTCGCGCCGGAACCGCCGGATCTCCTCGTCGCGTGGCTTCCCGATAGAGGAAACAGCAAGGGGAAGTGTGGGGAGCCCCTCTAGGGCAGCAAGGGGAGGTGGAGAGGGATGGGGGAGGGCGCAAGAGGCTAAGGGGGGGTGGCGGCTAGGGAGGAGGAGGCAATGGGGTGGAGGGGAAACAAGTGGAGGCTAGGGCGCAGGTAGGGCTAGGGCAGCATTTTTGCTGTCCTAGACCACCTCCAAAAGGCCCAAATATGTCCCACCTTCGGCCCACATGGACCCCCCAAGGCCCGAACTCCCCCGGAAGGCCCAATTCCCCTCCGGAAAGGTCCAAAATCCCCCGGAAAGGCCCACACTTGCAGAAACGGCGCAAAAACATGTTACAAGAGTCGTACCTTATGGCCGAGATCGAAAATGACTCATACCGTCATTCCGTAGTATCACAGAGTTATTCCCCTCGATGGAAATTTTCGGAAATGTAGAGAGGTCGTTAAAGGAATTGTGACCCGCTTTGATTGTGTCATGTTGAGTTTAATGAAGTGTGGTATTCAGGTTGGTTGTGATAGTAGTGTGAAGTGTTTGTTGTGAGGTTTCGGGCATTTTGGGTTGATGGATTCCTTTGTGGTTGAAACGCATATTCTGTTTGGGAATTGAAGTGAAGGTGGAACCGTGAGACGTTGCACTTTGTTGAGCTAAATAAACATTTTCTCGCCAAGTGTTGGTTTTGAGAACTCGCTTGTCGTTTGTTCCGGTTTGAGTCTTTGTGTGAATGTTTTGTGTTGCAAAGAAGTCTTTTGTCCCTTGGGGACTTTGTTGTTGATTTTGGCATTCTTCGGATTCGAGGTCGAATCCTGTTAAAGGGGGGGGGAGAGTGTGACACTACGGAATGCCGAGACACCGTACAGCTGTGAAATTAGAGAATGTGACATTATAAAGTGTGAAATTGGAGATTAAAACTTTACGGTATGAGGTTTAATCGCGTTTCCGGGCCGTTTTCGGAAGTTTGGGCCTCTCCGGGGGAGTTCGGGCCCAAGGGGGATGAGTCGTGGGCTTTAGTGGGAGGAGTTTTGGGCCCAAGAGGGTGGGGGAGGCAGAATTATCTGCCTTGGGGCGCCCTCCCCCTTGCCCTAGGCGCCTCCCTCCCCTCCCCTCTCACCCCCAAGCCGCCACCCCTCCCTCCTCCTCCACACGCCTCCTCCTTCCTCCCCATTGCACCACCACCCCTCTCCTCTCCTCTCCACCACCCTTGCTGCCCCTAGGGGAGTTCTCCACCTCACCACCCCGCAGATCCGTCTATTGGAGCGCTCCGTGACGAGGAGATCCGGTGGATTTGGAGCGAGGAAGGAGATCGCGCGAACCGGGAGGAGATCCGTTGGTTCTTCATTCGTCGGGCGAAGGTATGGCCATGGGAATCCTTGGGGTTGGTCTAGGTACTGTTCTAGGGCTTGATATCATGTTTTTAGATCAATTGGCGGTGCTATAATTGGGTAGATTAGATGAAATCTAGAGTTTGCCACGTTCTCTGTTTCAGGCAAATTGTGCATTCGACCTAGGGTTTGAGATTTCGCAAATTTAGATTCGGAATTTGGTCGGCCTCCTGTTGAGGAAGTTGTAGGTAATTTCAATACCTTTCAGTGTAGATAAAGAATGTCCAATTCCGCCCAGCCGTTTGAAAGTTATGCTTGTTTTACCGAATGTGTTAAAAACTGTGACGAGATTGGAACAGATCACGGTATTCTGTAGATTAAACCACTTTAGAGTCCGAATCAGTTTTTCCATATACTTAAAAAAAGTTAGGAAATTTCCTAAGCTACGCGAGGATGTACTCGTTTAATCGATTCGGAGTCCTAGAACTAAAGTTATGATAATTTGAAGTCTGTTGTCCGGGCGGGACAGATTCTCTTTTTTTCGATGTTGGGGGTAGTTCGTGAAGTCGGGGTAGACGAGCTATTGCGTATTGTTTTGGGGGCACGTTTTGAGTGTGTGGTATGCCTGTGCAGGTGGTGTGACCCCGGGAGTGCCCTCATCCTCTCGCCAATCCATCGCCCGAGGTTAAGGCAAGTGTATTGGAATAGGTATCGTTTAGATGGTTGCTAGACTTGATTTGATACAACTTTCTTTATGATATGATGCTAAGATTGATGTTTGCCTATGACATGATGAACATGATTTCATATTGATTATGATTGTGTGGTATTTAATGTTTATGCCAATATTTACATGTTTATGTCATATGTGCATTCATAATGGAAGAGGCGTCCCATGCTGATGCGGGCCTCTGTGTTCACACGTAGTGAACACGAAAGACCTACCTCGTAGTCCCATCCATGGGTGTGCATGGGAGCGAGTCAGTAAGAGTAGGCACCCTCCATCTACGGGATGGAAGGGGAAGGGGGTGCACGCCGACGGGTGTGCACTCGGCAATACTGGTATGTGCTTCGAGGAGACATGAGCATTTGCATTGCATACATGATGATGATGAAATGAGTACAATGAGGTTGAGACATGAGAATGATATGGTATTCATGGTGTTGATCATGGTATTTAGTGATGATAACATTAAATTGTTTTTATGGTCCATTGCAATATACTTGCTGAGTGATGAACTCACGCTTGTGTTTTATGTTGTTTTTAGGTACCTTGACACCAGCATGTGGGAAGGGGCAATAGATACACATCTTCATGTAGTTCCAGCCACAATTACCATTTTTAGTCATGATCGTAATAAGTGCCATGAACTTGGTGTATGGATTAATTTAGTGTGCTTGTGATCTTTATTTGCTTAGCTATAGATTGTGGAGTGGTTGGATTTGGTTTTATTGTCTTATGATGATGCTTTATCCATTATATATTGTTGCTTTAGATGTCTTATGTTATGATATATTTTGCCATGATATTGCTATTGTTGCAATTCATGTTAAAACAAAGGAGATGCTGCCGAAATTTTGGTTTTTAGCATTTGTGCCTTTGCTGTAATTTGTCATTATTTATGGTATTTAGGTGATGTTTAGTCTATGTTTGGTAGCATTCAGGCATACTAGATGCCGGGGTGTTACACAACTCTCGCCCGAAACGGCTCTATCCTTCCAAAACCGAAATCCATCAATTTGGTCATATCTTCTTCGTTTCTCCGCGAAACGGTGCACCACCACTTCTCAAATCTTTGTATTGGAGTGCTCTTCCCAGTGGTATCACCCTCCCTTAGCCTCTCCTCGCCATTCGTCCACTAGATTGAGAAAACCGACGAAGAACGCCGTTTTTCGTGTTTTTCGATTTCTTCATCATATCTTCTTCTCAGGTGAGTCAAACTCAATTCCGGTTGTTTCCTTGTGTGCGTATGGATGTCTAGAGCTTAACCCCTCCATCAATTTTAGGTTTCATCAAGTGGGACGACGAATTTCGAGTTGGAATCGTTTCGGCCGAACCCGCGTCCTTCGCCAAATTCATCTTCTTCGGTGAGTTTTGGTTCAATTCCTTGCAATGTTGAGTCCCTCTAGATGTTCCTATGACACCACGGAGTGTCGTAACCTTATATAATGTGAATGTTGAGGTCAAACACATTATGAAATATGGAATTAGAGGTTGAAACCATAAGGTATGGAGGTTAATAGCGTTTCTGGGCCGTTTCCGGGAGTTTGGGCCTTTCCGGGGAGTTTTGGGCCTAAGAGAAGGGGTCGTGGGCTTTGGTGGGATGAAGTTTGAGTCCAATTGGGAGTAGGAGTCCTGGTTGGGGGCCTCCCCCTGCCCCTTACTGCGCCCCCACCCCTGCCCTTGCGCCCCCACAAGCCCTAGCCGCCCCCCACACCTCCCCACCTCCTCCTTGTGGCGCCTCCACCTCCCCCATTGCTCCCCATTGCTCCACCACCTCTCCACCACCTCTCCACCTCCCTTGCTGCCCCTAGGGGAGTTCTCCACCTCAATACCTTGAAGATCCACCCGTTTGAGCGCTCCGCGATGAGGAGATGCGGCGGAATTGGAGCGAGGAAGGAGATCGCGCGAACCGGGAGGAGATCCGTTGGGTTTTCGGTCGTCGGGCGAAGGTATGGCCACGGGGATCCTCAGGGTTGGTCTAGGATATGTTCTAAGGGGTATTATCATGTTTTTAGATCAATTGGTGGTGCTGGAATTGAGTAGATTAGATGGAATCTTGAGTTTGCCACGTTCTCTGTTTCGGGCAGCATGAGCAGTCGACATAGGGTTTGGGTTTTCGTCAATTTAGTCTGAATTTGGTCGTACGGCTGTTGAAGAAGTTGTAGGTAATTTCAATATCTTTCCATGGGTATAAAGAACGTCCAATTCCGCCCAGCCGTTTGAAAGTTATGATCGTTTTACCGAACATATTAAAATCTGTGACGTAATTGGAACAGATCACGGTTTTCTATAGATTAAACCACTTTAGAGTCCGAATCAGTCTTTCCGTATACTTAGAAAAAGTTAGGAAATTTCCTAATCTACGCGAGGATGTACTCGTTCAATTGATTCGGAGTCTTAGAACCCGAGTTATGCCTTTTGGAAGGCTGCTGTCCCGACGGGACAGAACCTCTGTTTTTGGGTTTAGCGAGTAGTTTGCGATGTTGGGGTAGAAGAGGGTTTGCTTACTGTTTTGTGGACTTGATTGTGAGTGTGTGGTACCTATGTGCAGGTGGTGTGACCCCGGGAGTGCCTTCTACTTCTCGCCAATCCGCCGCCCGTGGTTGAGGCAAGTGTATTGGAATGGGTAGCGGGTTGTAGTTGCTAGATTGATTGAGATTGAATTCGAGTACATGATATGCTCACATGCCATGCCTTAATGATTGCCAATGATATGATGAATATGTTTATTATGTTATGATGCCATGGGATAGTGTACAAGTTATTTATGATGTTGGCATATTTGCATACATGGCATGTTACATGGCCCGGGCGGTGAGAAAGTCATAACTAGTCCGGGGAAGGTCGGTGAGAAAGTTATGACTATTCCGGAGAGCCAATGAGTAAGTCCTACATCGTGATTCCATTCACCGCGGTGAACGGAAGCGAGGAGTAGGCACCCTCCATCTTCGGGATGGAAGGGGGGAGAGGGTGCACACCGACGGGTGTGTACTCAACCATACCGGTATGAGTTTCCAAGGAACATGAGCATCGCATCGCATTGCATACATAATGGTGATGATATTGATATGTGATCATGAATGAGATGAAAGACATGATATGAGTTGTTGTAGCCATGTAATTGTTTTTGTGTACCATTGCAATATGCTTGCTGAGTGTTGAACTCACGCTTGTGCTCTCTTGTTGTTTTAGGTACCATGAGATCGGCATGCGGGGAAGGGAACTAGTCACACTTCTACACGTAGCGTCACTCAATTGTTCCCACAGTCACTCAATTGGGTCTTGATAATAAATTAAGTGTGATGCCTATTGTTTTATGGTTTAGCTTTGAGATATGAGAGTCTTATTGTTCGTTTGGCTCATGGAGATATTAAATGTTTAGAATTAGACTTTTAAGGTCGTCATACCATTAATTATTTCTATTTTAGATGTCTCTCATATTGCCTTATATTGCTATGCTATTGTGTTTCCTTCAATTCATGTTAAAACATCGGAGATGCTGCCGAAATTTCGGTTTTTTAGCATTTACTCCTTTGCTGTAATTTATATTTATTTATGGTATTTAGATGTTGTTTAGTCTATGTTTGGTAGCATTCGGGCATACTAGATGCCGGGGTGTTACAGTTCCCTAGATGATCCATCATTCCTTTGGTGTTTTCATGTGTAAAATTTTCACAAATTTCTGAAATTTTGGAAATCTTTGGGCCTCCTCTGTTTTTTCCCGTGCGCTCGGCCTCGCTGCCGTTCTGGCGCCATCGCCGGCACCAGCCCGCGTTTTTCGCCCGACCCGCCGCCGCCGTGGCCCCGCCGCCGCCGCTCGTTCGCCGTCGCCCGCCGCCTCGGCGGTTCGGCCGGCCGGCCGTCGGTCGGGACCCCACTCTGTGCCCCTCGACCTGCTGCCGCGCGCCAGCGTGTCGTAGCGGCGCTTGCGCCGTCGCCTCGCGCTGCCGCCTCGCCGCGCCTCCGTCTGCCCCGGCCAGCCGGCTGCCGCCGCTCGCCCGCCGCCATTGCCGTCGCCGCCCGCCGTGGCGGCCGACCTCACCGGCAGTGCCATGAGGAGCTCTAGCCTCCTCTTTTCTTGCCCCATAGAGAGGAAACCCCAAGCCTATGACGCCTTGGCCCCACCTGCCATAGACTAGCCCATTGGAAAATCAGCCCAAAATAAAGATGACAAGGAATATTCCTCGGTTTTCTATTTTCCAGAATTTTCCAACTTCGGAGGCTCATAACTTTTCCGTCCAAACTCCGATTGACTCCGTTCAAATTCCTAAATTCATGATCTACCTGCCAGTATAACTTTTATAGTTTTTAGATTTTATTTATTTTATTGTCATTTATTTGGTGTACCGTTTTGCGTGTAGCCGAGGATCCCGCCGACCCCGCCGCCGGACTTCAAGAATTCGACATCCCCGCTGTGACTGAAGGCAAGTCCCTTGACGCATTTTGAACCCATGTTTGCAAATGTGTTTACAATGCTTTATAAACATGCATCACTATCTTTATCATCGTATGTCAAATATAGATTGCTAGTTATTCCGAATTGTGATCACCTCCTTGATTATTGATACCCATGCTTAATTGTAACCCTAGGATCCTTTACTATGTCATGTATATCTTATAATGTGACTTTTGTTGGTTAGAACGGTAGATATGCTTAGTACCCGAATTGATGAAAATGACCCATGGGTGGGATTATACAAAAGTTATGATTTTAAGTGTGATTTGGAAATTATTACAAAGCATTTGGTACTGTTTTTCCTAAAATAAAAATAAAATGAAAAATGATTTGGACTTGGGCGGAGTGGAACGTCGGGTGGGTGCGGATCGAGCACTAGTTTCCAATGTGCAAGTACCGCCCCAAGTCAAGTAAGGACAGACGCTTATGACTGTCCATTCTGAGCATAACCGTACTACCACATGTCTATAATGGTACGACCTGGCTAAATAATTTGTAGAAACCTAACTTAGACTCACCAAACGGTGGAATGTGAGTGCCGGATAGAGGCAAGACTGTTTTTCTCACACGGCGCAAGAGGGGGCTTCTGTACTGGGTGGATTGAACCCTAACAGCGGTGAAACCTCAGCGGGTGGGTCGGGTTAGGCATATACATTGTAAAGGCCTTGTCATGATCTCTCTGTCGACACACCAAAGGAAGTGTGTTAATTGCATGGCATTAACGAGATGATCATGTCTTGTGGGTAAAGCTGTACACCTCTGTAGAGTTAAAACTATTCGAATAGCCGTGCCTACGGTCAAGGGAAAAGCAAAGAATGCTTTCATACTGGTAGACTTTGGTTTTAGTTTTGGTTTTGAAAACAAATGATGTTTTGGGATTCGGGAGTGGTTAGAACTCTCGGATGTTTTAGTGGCGGATTGAGCCAACCAGGTAGATGGAACCTGTTTCTATGTCATGACGGATAGAGTCATGTGTGGATATCTTGATCTTTTAAAAGATGGCGGTTAGAGCCCTTATACTTGTGTTGGTGGAAAGAACCTTCACTGGACTATTAAATAATTCAATTGTAAAAATAATTGTTAAAATATGCTTTGTGGAAATTATTATTAAGTATGGTTTAATGAAAGTCGGCTTTATGCAAATAAACCATATTGAGCCTTCCTTGGAAAGCCCCACATTTGCATACGTTCCCAGACTTGCTGAGTACTTTTGTACTCACATACTACATAAACTGTTGTCATCAGAAAACTACCAGGACGCTATGGAATACGGTGAGTACTATGCTGAAGAGTTCGAGGAGGATCGCCAGGACATCTAGCACATTCCTAGTTGTCGCCTGTGGTGCTTTTGGGTTCCGCTTCTTTTCGTTTTGTTTCCGCTGCCGTGACTCTGGTCATGTGACCATGTGATGTAATAAGTAGCCATGTGGCTAATACTTTATGTTTATGTTACAATTTCGTTATGTTCGGCAATGATACTTCACTGTTGACTGTGTGTACTAGCTACTGATCTGGGACTAGTACATAAATACATAGGAGATTTCGGATAGCCGATCCGGGGTCTCACATCATTAGTCCTAGGATAAGAGTAATGAACGAATTCAATGAGTAATTTAACTAGCCAGTGAGAAACTTACTTAAAATTGTATGGAAGAAGTATGAACTCCTTGTTTTGTAGTTTTAGCAACTCCCTGTATACGTATTCCTCGACCTCCTTTGGTGCTCTTATGATTTCAGTCTGGCAGACCGTTCCTGTGTCGAGGAATCCCATCAGCCCCTTGGTTCTTCTTAGTTCAATCATCTCGTATCTAGATAAGGAAAAAGTTAGACATGACATTTATCGGTATTATGTGAATGTAAACCTTGATTTATATATTAGACACTTACAGTGACCAGTAACTCAAAAAAGATACGTCGAGGGCGTCGTGATAGTACAAGTTGTGCAAGTTCTCGAATTCTATCAAGAAGTAGCCACCCCCTCATGGTGAAAATGTTCCTCTTGGAAAATGGCAGTGATCACCTTTAGAAGTATCGCTTGGTTGGATTGCTCCATGTAGTTGATATGTAATCACTGCATCATGAGTGTTAGGCTATTTAACTTCAATTCGGTGACTAATGGCTTCCCCATCTCGAATTTTAGCCTTTTTTGATTATCTTGTACTTTAGACTTTGCCTTGCCCTTACTTTTTCCTAGGACAACATCATACTCTATTCTGGCTTCGCTTGATCTAGCTGATACGGCTTGTATAATGTGCCATTTCTTCGGATCATGGGTTATAAGTTCGTCTTTTGAAATGGTCACACTAGCCATTTGACGCTGAGGTGCTGGTGACGAATGGGCTCCTATGACAACATCGTACTCTGTTCTGGCTTCGCCTGATCTAGTTGATACGGCTTGTCCAATGTGCCATTTCTTTGGATTAGAGGTTATAAGTTCATCCTTTGAATTGGTCACACTAGCCATTTGACGCTCAGGTGTTGGTGCCGAATGGGCGAGTTCTATTGCAAGAGAGGCTGGCACTACATGGTCCAAGACGATGTCACGCTTGCACCACTAGATGAATGTGTGAACGGCACTTCCTAGAGTTGTAAC
This sequence comes from Rhipidocladum racemiflorum, assembly GCA_036346355.1. Lineage (NCBI taxonomy): Eukaryota > Viridiplantae > Streptophyta > Magnoliopsida > Poales > Poaceae > Rhipidocladum > Rhipidocladum racemiflorum. The sequence continues at coordinate 40,737,373 of CM070577.1, read as the reverse complement.
CTCGTCGTTGGAGGGTATTTCCAGCCTGATGTCGGCAAACTGTGGAAGTACCATGTCCACTTGGACCTTTGCATAACTTGGAGCTATTGTAGAGTTGTGCAAAACATCCCCTTCTTGGTATGGATAAGATATTCCTGTCCCAGCCTATAAAAATATGTTCATGACAGGCACATTGAGCTGGCAGGGTGTGGGGTCTTGTATGTCGTCCACAGGATAATGAGTGTTATCCGGTTGTACCAATGGTGTGGACGCGCAGCTGCTACGACGATTCGTAGGGCTAGCGAGAACAATATTGTGTCCTTGCGACTGGCTCATGGCTTCTTGTACTTTTTGTTAAACTTATTGTTCTATGGTGCCTTGTAATTCTCGAAGCACCTTTTCCTTCATCTTCTCCAAATCCCGTTCCTCACGCTCTTATTTGGCTCTCTTGCGACTCCTGTAAGAGTCTCCATGCTCTGGGAAACCTATCTTCTAGGGAACCTTGACCCCAATACCTCGTGCCCGACCAGGGTGCTCTTTGTTTCCCAAGGCCGCTATTAGTTCGTCCTTCTCCCTTTGTAGGTAAAAAGTTCCTTGGGTGGACTCGACGTGCAACTCCTGAATTCTTTGCGAGATTGCTTTGTCATCGCTGCTTCTGAATGATAAGCCCCCATCAGACATGATAGATGCCCTTGCTAGCATATAGTGCTTGACTCGGTCTGGCAGTCCAACCAAGCGACTTGCGCTAGTTGATCGGACTGCATCTAATTCTTGCCTCTCCCATTGAGGAATTTTACCTGCTGTTTGCGCAAAAAACTTGTAGGGTTTTTCGCCTCAAACACACAAGACAAACGTCGGGTTTGAAGCGTGCCAGTCAATTTGACTTGGAATTGACAAGGTAACAGTTGTAAGTCAATTAGAGCCAATAAACAAACAATTATCGGCTTAACACCTGTCAGCCAAAAGCCGATCAGGAGATAACTGGATGAACCGATTACGTCTAATCCGAGAGTAAAGGCAGATCGTCTTTGAGAGGCGATGCGCAACAACACAAAGCAAATCGAACCTAGGCAAAATCGGCGGAATCAATAAATTGGCGATGCGCAACTCTTTATTGATCTCGTCGACTTACAGAGGAATGCTTACAAGCCTAGAAAAACAATAAAAAAGAACTGTAAAAGTAGATGTGTAATTGTGTTGGATTGATGTCGTCCTTGCACCTCATGGCTCATCCCCTTTTATATGCCTTGGCCGATCCGAATCCTTCATGGACACGGCCACCAGATCTGTGTCAGCTATGATCCGATCTTTTTCCTTTCCGTTTTGGCAACTGAATTCTTGTCGGTCACGATGTATTTTTTGGTCTCCTAATCCCAACCGTTACATATGCATCATACTTTTCCATTTTTTTGAATTGGGCTGATATTTTCTGTACGTGCCAAATCTTGGTGCAAACATATGCCCCCCATTTTTGGAAGACAACTTGTTGTCTTTCAAAAATCGTATCGACTTTTCTTCTCAATCGGCTTGTAAAAGAAATCCTCCTCGATAACTGTCCCATTAATGACGCTGTAACAATCTCGGTGCGCTTTTAATGCTCAAAACCATTCCTGCCTGTTCGCTTTTTTTACTGTAGTATAAATATGTGGGTCCCCCATGGTTATTTGCAAACCTTCGAGCTCTCGAATCAACAGCAATCGGCTTTCTTTGCATCCTTGCAAGTTCTGAACCCTCTTTTCAAATCAACTGAAATGGACCCATCCCAGGTATTTATCCCGATCTCTCAAAGCAGCGACCAATTTTTCTTGGGGCCCATAGGTACCATAGAAGTCGACGCCGTGATTAACCAGGAAATCCCTAGACTCCCTTTGTCGACTGCGGGATATAACATAAAGGAATGGGTAAAAAGCTTTAGAGCATGGCCTACGACCCTTAAAGGATGGAGGTCTTGGTACATTAGGGTATCGGCTCAAAAGAGAGCAGAGTGGGAATGGATGGGCATAGCCGAATGCCTCCCCCTTAGTTTAGCTGACCCTGAAGCCAACGAGCCCTTGGTGGCCACGGCGTGCTACTTCTGGTCAGATTCTTTCAATGCCTTCCTTTTCCCCACTGGTCCAATCGGCCCAACCCTCCTTGACATAGCTGAGCTCTGCTGCCTTCGGCCGGATGGTGACCAACTATCGGCTTTTAGTGGGAAACCCATATACAAACTAATCCGATCCAAAGGGGAGGGATGGCAAAAGTATATTCAAAACAATAACAAAGTTAATGGGCTGGTATCAGCTGAAGAATGTGTTGCTTTCCTTAATCTATGGCTAGACCGATACTTGTTCTGTGAAGCCTCTCTTGGTCCCTCCTAAACCTACCAACTGATAGCAGAGCAATTGGTGGAAGGTCGTTGGCTTGCGCTAGGGAAAATCTTTTTAGGAGCCGTATACCAAATGATGCATGTTATCCGTAGTCGGCTTTTCTCCGGCTTTGCCAAGTTTGTCGTGGGCAACGTAGGGGGACCCTTGTGGTTCATTCAGATCTGGCTCTATTACTTGTTTAGCCAATCTATCCTTTCTGATCCCTTAGGGAACTCAGCCTTTCCACGGGAGGATTACCCTGAAACCTCAAACCCCCAGTACCGAGCTAGCCGATCTTATGGGGAGAAGTTCATAATGTGCTCTGCTGGTGAGCTTGAAAATTACTCCAACCGGTCTGAACAAATACCTCAACCTCTTTTTGAACCTAGACCAGTCTACTTTTGGCCAGCAGGACTTTTTTAGTTACACCGATGCAGCCGATCATCCATGGCCTTCCCTCCTTACTTTAGACGCTGATAGTTCTCAAATGACTCAATCAACTCTAGATCTTTACAAGCTTTTCATCTCCCCTAGCATAATTCATGTCGGCTTAAATACCAGGAATCGGACATTTCAGCCATCATATGAATTTTACCACCCCTTCGTCTATGCCCGACAATTGGGTTTTGGACAAGCCATCCCTTGCTTCCCTTTGCTCGAACGCATTGTGCCCCGATCTCGGGTGACCAGTAAAACAGCTAAGGATATTGTACTCGAAACTGGCCGATGATTTGCATGTTCTTAAGTTACCGCATTTTTTCCTCAACTCCTGTCGGTCAAGCCCTTTCTCGCACTGGTGGGCTTCCGTAGCAGTAGCCCTTCTGTTGGACAGGTCTCCGTTGGCTATTATTTCCCTATTCCTGCCTAGTTTTCACGAGCCGATGGTAGTTTCGACCAACAGTTAAAGTGAGAGTTCCAGTTATACCAATTCTTTGGTAGCCGTAGAGGTATTGGCTTTTTCAATATTCCATCGTTTGAACATTTTACATATATCGGCTTAATTGAATTTTCCTTTTCTTTGGTGCCAGATCACAGGAGATACCGGTAGGCAGGTGGCCGATCCTGCGGTCCCATCTGGCAGCGGCCGACAGAGGAGGACCGGCCAGGCGACGGGTATCACGGGTTATGCATCGGGCACCCTGGGCGTCCAGAGTCCGTCTCTGTCGGACCTTGCCCAAAGTCGCCGCCCTGTGAGTAGGCTTTTCTTCTAACTTGTGTATCGGCTATTTTCCTTCTTTCATTTTTACTTTTTTGTCGATACTCATTCTCAGCCAATTTCAACTCCAGAAAAAACAAAAACAAAGTCTTCGGCGAGGAGGTCCCTAAAGCCCGTAGAGCGTAGTGCTGAGAACTCTCTGGGTCGCTCGACCACTGGGGTAAGTTTCCAACCTTGGTTCCTGTCAACTTTTTAGTATAGGTTTAATACTTACTACCTTTTGCACCAGTCATCACCGTCAGCGCAGGTGGCTGGGATTCTAGCCGACATACAGGGCACGTCGTCGGCTGTCCCACCATCGCTATCTCCAACGCTCCCCGTGGTGCCGCCTACGACGACTCCCACGCCTGCTTCCCCGGCATCATCGGTAGATCCGGCTGAACTATTGGGCTTCTCTCTTGATGACTTGTGCGACCCGGAGGTGATGGCCACGGATGACTACCCAGCCGATGTCCGCCTGATAATTGGTGCAGCTGCAGGGGCGTCAGCTGCCGTGACTTCTGCACCAGGCATGCAGGAATGGCTCAACAGCCTTTTTAATGAAGTCATGCGGCCCAAGGCTCAGCTCCTAGTCGACTCTCAACCCTTGAGTATTGCCATGGCCGCAGTTGAAGCCGATCTCCCTCCATAGGCCATGCGGGCCCTTTTGGATGTCTACTACCTGGATGGCCAGAGGGAGGCAGTGGAGGCTGCAAAGACCAGGATAGCTAGAGGACTGCAGAACAAGCTGACCAAGACCTCTTGGACAAATTGGTGGCCGAAGCGAAGTCCAGGAAGCAACAATTTGATCAAGACGCTTCTGGCGTCAAGTCAGCCGAGGCGCAAGTCCAGGAGCTCGAATCGTCCAAGAAGTCTCTTGAGGAGTAGTTGGCCACGATCACCAAGCAGCTGGCCGACTGCCAGATGCGCGTCACTGCATCGGCCACCTCTTTATCAGACCAGAAGCGTATGCTTGGTGAAGTGGTGGCCAAAGTTAAGAAGCTGTCGACCAAGCTAAAAGCCATCCCTGGGAACACAGCCGATGACTAATGTACTGTGGATGGTGTCCAGGAGACCATCGGCACGGCGGCGGCGACACTATCGGCTTTGGGAGCCAGATTGACCGGATCAGGGCTGTAATAGTCTTAGGTTAAATGATACTTGTTCGAAAGTTGTGGTTAAATGTTGGATGTTACGTACTTGTCTGGTAATGATCTGGCTGTTATCATTGTTGGGGAACGCGGTATGCTACACTAGCACAAATTAAAATTTCTATCGCAAACCAGAAAAGCTACTCGCAAGAAAGGGATCATAGATCTATTACCACTAGACGCGCAGTTGCGGAATCCTTCGCACGTCGTTGTAGTGGATTGTTCTCGGCGTGGATCGTCCTCGCTGCGGATCGTCCTCGCCGCGAATTGTCCTTGCCACTGATCGTCCTTGCTGTGGATCATCCTCTCCACACCGCAGTAGTAGCAGCGTCACCACAGCAGTCCACACGTCCGGGGATGGAACGCCGTGCACCGGTGTGTAAGCACCGGGTCACTCGGCAGGGGCAATGAGAGGAGGTGGCTAGGGTTTCTGGCGAAACACTTCTAACCGCACAAAAGTGTATTCTGCGTCTAGCCTGCCCCTCCTTATATAGCCACGAGGTGAAACCCTAGGCAGTCAGGGCCCATCTACGCGCTAAGCCCACGAGGTCCATTAATACGGATCCAATTCGAATTAATGCGTCCCAGCCCATTAAGTGTGTGAACCTGTAGGTTCATGCGCATTTGGACATGGATTCAAAAAACCCTTTTCTAATCCAATAGTCGGTAGCGGCTCCTTGCAAAGCATGCCAACTCCCAAACGCATATGATTAAAGTACTGATGTAATAATCCCTTTGCCAAACTATATGAAGATCGAACTCAAGGCGAGAAGCATGTCATCCTTTGACAGTTCAATCCATATCTCATATCCGTGATATATTAATAAGTTGTGATTGACTTCTCAATCATGGCATGGCCATGCACTTCCTTAATCATATCACACGAGTGGCCTAGACATATATCTCCGTTACATTGGAGTGGCAAATTCCATCTTGACTGCTCACTTCCCTCTGCATGTTTCATAGTAAACATGAAAGCTACCTTTATAACTATCCGGTTAGGAAATAGTGTTTGGTAACCCTAAGGTAAACTATTACACATGTAGGGAATATGACAATCTCAGGTATAAGGATCATACATCTACTATGTATGAGATACACTGATGACACATAAGAATGTAACATTCTCGCAGTGTCTCATTGAGGGTCTATCTAACATATGTTATTCAACATGCGTCCACAATGTATTGATGATATCTCCATATCCCATGATCTATGAAACATGATCATTGAACAATACATGTGCTGATCTATTCATCGTTGTCCAATACGATGATATCCGATCAGAGATATTTATCGAATTATATCAATAAGTAAAGAGCTTCATAAACAAGTCACACACTTGTTGATCAAAACAATGATATACATTCATTGGACCAATAATCATATTATTATTCATAAACATAGTCATGTTACAATCATCCATATGATTGCCTTAAGGGCATAACACTAACAATCATCGGCTATGTAGCCGATTTTGTGATGTACCTTTCAATGTTTTTGATCAGTTTTTGTCTTGAGCACTTCCACCCCGAATGACCTGATGCGTCTATGCTCTGACCCACACGCTAGGGTAGTAGGCCTTTAAGTATTTTCCATTAATCGCCTTAGGTAGCATGGTCCCTTCGAGGGTTTCATGTATATACGTGTTGCCGTCAACTAGCCAATTTATTTATACGGCCCTTCCCACGTTGGAGACCATTTACCAAATCGACTGTCCTTAGATCCGATCGACAATACAGTTTTCCAAACTAAATCGGCTTCACTAAAAGATTTTGGCATAACCTTTTTGTTGTATGATCTGGTAACTCTTTCCTTATTCCTTTTAAGCCGATCCAGCGTGATCAGCCTTAATTCCGCCACATCATCCAAATTATCAAGCATTAGATGCATATATTCGTCGGCTGATAGGCTATCTTCCTTGGCCACTCTAACCGAATCGATGTTAATCTCTATGGGTAATACGGCTTCGTGTCCATATACTAACTGGAAAGGAGACAGCTTAGTTGATCCATGGCAAGCTAGCCGGTACGCCCACAAAGCCTCTGATAGCATTGAGTGCCAGTTCCTCGGCTTTTCTTCAATTTTCTTTTTATCAATTTTATCAAGGTTTTATTTGATGACTCGGCTTGTCCATTAGCCTGAGCGTAATAGGGTGAAGAATTGAGCAATTTGATATCCAGATTTTTTGTAAAATCTTGGAATTCCCTGGACATGAATAGCGTCCCTTGATCGGTTGTGATTGTTTGTGGGATCCAAAATCTATGGACGATATGTTCACTAACAAAGCCGATCACTTCTGTACTAGTGACCTTCTTGAGTGGTATGGCTTCTACCCATTTTGAAAAGTAGTCTGTTGCAGCAAGAATAAACTTATGACCTTTGCTAGACGGTGGGAATATTTGGCTGATTATATCTATTCCCCATCTCCTGAACGGCCATGGTTTGATGATCGGATGCAAAGCCGATGCTGGCACAGATTGCACGTTGCTGAACTTTTGACATGTTTGGCATCCTTTGTAGTATTTGAAGCAATCTTCCAACATTGTCGGCCAAAAGTATCCTATCCGTCTCAGCATCCATTTCATTTTATGGGCCGATTGGTGAGATCCACAAATCCCTTCATGGACTTCTCCCATTGCTACCTTGACTTCCTCGGTTCCAAGACATCTTAACAGTAAACCTTCCATTGTTCGGAAATATAATGTTTCTTCCAGTACAACATATTTCAAAGCTTTCTACCAGACTTTTCGTTCAGTCGGCTTAGATGGATCTAACAAGTAATCTCTTATTCCTGTTCTCCAATCGACAGGATGGACGCACATGACTGCTTTATCGATTGACTCAGTAGTCCCATGTTGGCTATGGCTTTTATATCCCAACGCTTGTTGTGCTAACGAGTTAGCTTTATCGTTCATTTCCCTTGGAATATGCTCAATGGAAAATGTGGTGAACGATTCAATAACTTGAAGGCATTGCTGCAAGTATTGCATCAATATTCCATCGTTGCACCGAAATTCTCCCTTAATCTGTTGCACAATCAACAATGAGTCCCCGGATACCTTTATGCTGCTTACCCCGGTGCTCTCCAATAGTTGCAACCCCCTAAGCAGTGCTTCATATTCGGCCTGATTATTGGAACATCGGCTGTTAAGCCGATACGCGAATTCGAATATTTGCCCCTTTGGAGAGACTAATACTATGCCGATGCCTTCGCCTTCTTGGCATACCGATCCATCAAAGTACAACTTCCAAGGAGTGACATCGACCATTCCAGTTAGGGTGCTACTCCCTGTAATGAAATTGGCCACAGCCTGTTTTTTTGACGGCTTTAGCCGATTCATAAGTCAGGTCGAACTCGGTTAAGACGTATGCCCATTTACCAAGTCGTCCTCGTAGAATTGGCGCAGATAGCATGTATTTAATGACATCGGTTTTGCATACCACAGCGCATGTCGATGCCAAAATATAGTGTCTTAACTTTGTGCATGCAAAATATAAGGACAAACACAATTTTTCTAGAAGGGTGAAAGTGCATCTAGGCCCCTCATTTTATTTTGGTGATTAATGATGACACAATTAAAGAGATCTAATGTTTCAATTGAGAATAATGCATATCTCGAGATCACATCAAGCTCGGAATGAGATTGGACGCTCCTACGTACATTAAAATTCAAGAAAACGGCATCAAGACAAAGACTTGTAATTTCTATTTTAATTTGAGTCTTAAGGATAGCCGTACTATTAAGAGGATACTACGGAAAATCGTTTTTAGGATGTGCATGTGCTCAAGGTCAAATCTTGCATACAAACTAGCACTCAAATACTTACATTTCCCAAAAACAGAAATTCAAACCGAGCCATCTAACTCGGAGAGTCCGGACATTTAATCCGGAGTATCCGGACTCAGTTCGGAGTATCCGGACAATTTGTCCGGAGTCTCCGGGTTAACCCCTTCGGCCAAAATTCGAATTCCAGTTAGTCCGGAGTATCCGGACATTTTGTCCGGAGAGTCCGGACCATCTGGAGTATCCGGGTTAAATTGTCCGGAGTATCCGGGTTAAATTGTCCGGAGTCTCCGGACAGTTCAAAAAGGGGAATAACGGCTAGTTTTCAAAAGAAGTATTTAAAGCCACCACTCCCCTCCAACGGCTAGGATCACTATTGAGCTCATTCATAGCAGCATTCAAGCCATTCCTAACCTCTTCCAAGCATTCAATAGAGCTCATACTTCCTCCCACCATTTGATTTGTTGTTTGATCTCATTTGGTGTGGTGGGGAAGAAGAGAAGTGCTAGGTGCATTCAATTCTAGTCCTTGAGCACTAGTTCATCCTCAAAGCGAGTTCCCGTGGTGTTTTTACTCTTGGAGGTTGAAGGTCTCCTAGACGGCTAGGAGTCACCGGGAGCGACCAACGCTTGTGGTGCGCCCCGGACGTTTGTGAAGGCGAGTCTCACCTCCGAAAGGGAAGAGACAAGAAGTGAAGCCGGCGAGTGCATTTGTGCAACACCGGGAGGAAAGCGGGTTGAAAAAGACCCCAGCTCAAGTGCAACCGAGCCACCTCAACGGAGACGTAGGATTCCCTTCAAGAATCCGAACTTCGGTGAAAAATCGCGTCTCCCACTTTCACTCTTACTTCCTAGCTTAACTTGTGTGGATTTGTGTTTGTTTGAGCTTAGATCTTGCTTGTTGCCTAGCTTTAATTTAAATCCGCACTAGCTCTTGATCTAGGTTGTTCTTGCTCTTTAGTTGTTGAAGTATCTTGTGCCAGATAGAGTAATTTTAGTTTCGTTCCCGAGCCAGCTTACCCGAAGTATCCGGATAAAATACCGGACACTCCGGACAACCCGGAGTATCCGGATAAAATACCCGGAGACTCCGGATTGACCTGCTCGGCCAGTTTTATTCCGCTGCGATTTTTTAATCCGCCTATTCACCCCCCTCTAGGCGACATCTTCGGTCCTTTCAAAGGGAGTACCTGATTTCAGCATCTAGTAGTCATCAACTTAAGTAAAAAATGACTTGTTCCTTTGCATCGGCTTCTTGGGTTAAAACGGCTCCAATAGTCTCCCCTTCAGCCGATATATATATATAGCTTAAATGGGATTCCTTTCTTTGGCACCACCAAGACCGGAGGATTCACCAGGTATCTTTTTATATCTTCGAAGGCCTTCTACTGATCGGTTTCCCATACAAACTCCTGGTTATCTTTTAGTTTTAGTAACGGGGTGAAGGCTTGAATCCGCCCAGACAAGTTTGAAATAAAGCATCGTAGATAATTGATCTTACTGACCAATTTCTGCAGCTCATTTTTGTTTGTCAGCGGTTTTGCATCGGCTATGGCTTGTATTTTTGCTTTGTCGACCTCGAGCCCTCTTTCATGCACCATGAACCCGAGAAACTGTCCAGCCAATACTCTGAAAGCGCATTTGAGAGGGTTCATTTTCAGCCCATGCGCTCTTGTGTTTTGGAATACTTTCTCCAAATCGGCTAAATGTTGCCAATCGTCTTTTGATTTTACAACGACATCGTCTATATAGATTTCGACAATATGGCCGATTAGATTGTGAAAGATGAGATTCATAGCACGTTGGTACGTGGCGCCAACGTTTTTTAAGCCGAATATCATGACATTCCATTCGTAGAGCCCTAAAGCACCCGGGCATCTGAAGGCTGTTTTGGGTATATCGGCTTCTGCCATGAGTATTTGATTGTACTCGACGTTCCTATCGAGAAAACTTATAATCTTATTTCTGGATGCAGCATCGATAAGCATATCGGCTATTGGCATCAGATATTCATCTTTTGTCGTGGCTTTATTTAAATATCTAAAGTCTATGCACACTCGGAGTTTACCGTTTTTCTTCTTTACTGGAACGATGTTCGAGACCCACTCAGCGTATCGGCAAGGCCTGATAAACTTGGCCTCCATTAATCGTTCTATTTCTTCTTTTATGGCATCGTGCAGAGTTGGGTTAAATCGTCGTGGAATTTGTTTAAATGGCGGATATCCGGTCTTTATAGATAGCCAATGTTCGACAAGCTGTCGGCTTAAACCAGGCATCTCATAGTACTCCCATGAAAAACAGTCTCTGTATTTTCTAAGTAAGTCGACCAACTTTGCCTTGTAATCTGATCCTAACTTTGCACTTACAAAAGTTGGTCTTTTCTTATCGCCTTCGCCTATATCGACTTCTTCGAGCAAATCGGCAGAGGTGAACCCTTGTCCCCTTCTCTCTTCTTGGAACTCTTCAATGGCTTCTTCGTACTCTTCTTGCCGATAACTTCTCATTTTTCCTTGTAGCTTTGCTATTGTTTTGGACTCCATCTTCTCACTATTTCATTTGTCCGATCAAACGTGCCTGGCTTGACACTAATCGGCAAAAAACCTAATTTACCGATGCAAATGAAATCACAATCATCCAAAATTTTGCCTGATATGCACTCGGCCTCTTCATGTTGTCAGTTGGCTTCAGGACTGGCCATGGCAATGTGAGCCGATGTATCAGCCGATACGACTTCCACTTCATCATCATTCCATTGCACAAGTTTCTGATGCATAGTTGATGGTATGCAGTAGTTAGCATGGATCCAATCTCGTCCAAGGAGTACACTGTAATTTCCTTTAGCTTCAATCACGAAGAACGCAGTCGGCAAAGTTTTGCTGCTGATTGTTAACTCCGTGACCATGACTCCTTTCGCTTCAATGGGATCGCCTGTGAAATCATTTAGCACCATGTTTGTTTTGATCAAATCTTCATCGGCTTTACCCAACTTATTAAAGGTGATTAATGGCATAAAATTCACTGTAGCTCCGCCATCTACCAACATTCTTGATATTGGTCAGCCATTGATGTGTCCTTTAAGGTACAATGGCTTCAAATGCCGATGCATATCCTGTGGTTTTTCAAACACAGCGTCTCGTGCACCAAGACACAACTGAGCAAACGTATCTTGGGCCGATTCAGTCTCGGTTCTAAACTCGGCCGGTAGTGTGAACACCATGTTTATATCCATAGGGGGAGTACCGTCCCAGATCATTGGTGATCCCGACTCGACCGACTGGTCTGAGTCATCGTCGTCGGCTTGACTCTTCCTCGTCCATTCTTGCTTCATGGCCGGTCTCAGTCGTAACTCATTGAAAACCCGATCTCTTTCTTTTTCTTCCTCAGCTTCCCTCCTTTCCTGCATCTTTAGCCGTTGGATTCGCCTGCGCTGTGATTTGCTAAGGCCTGAAGGACACCATCTCGGTTTGTGTTCGATCGGTTTTCGTATCTTTCCAGCCAGATTACTTGTCTCACCGTTGGATTCCGATTTGGAGGTACTATCAGATATTGGTAATTTTGGGGCGTTGGAGGACTCGCCCTTTTCTGACGCCGACAGCCTCTCATGGATCAGTTTCTTGTTTCCTGGTACCAATCAGTCGTGCACCGGTCTGGTGTAACACCCCGGCAATTAATATGCCCGAATGCTACCAAACATAAGCTAAACAACATCTAAGTACCACAATTAAACATAAATTCCAGCAAAGGTTCATATGCTAAAAACCAATATTTCGGTAGCATCTCCTTTGTTTTTCCATGAATTAACACAATCTCAATATCATGGCAAGATATATCATAGCACACGACATCTAAAACAACAATATAAATGGACATAACATCAAGTTACGCCAATAATACCACGCTTAACCACTTCATAAACTATAACGAAGCAAATAAGGATTCACAAGCATGCTAGATTAAACCATACATTAAGTTTAGGGCACAACTCTTAATATCATGTCTCCAAGTGGTTAATTATGGACTATGATGGTGGAGCTACGTGTAGAAGTGTAGCTAGATCCCTTTTTCCCGCATGCCGATCTCAAAGTACCTAAAAACAACATAAAACACAAGCGTGAGTTCGAAAACTCAGCAAGCATATTGTAATGGACAACAAGATCATTTACAAGACAATAATACCTCACATCACATATAACATCTCATACTTGAGCACATAAAAACATCATCATCATTAAAAAAAATGTATTGCAATGCAATGCAATGCAATGTTATGCTCATATCTCCATGGAAACTCATACCGGTATGGTTGAGTACACACCCGTCGGTGTGCACCCTCTCCCCCCTTCCATCCCGAAGATGGAGGGTGCCTACTCCTCGCTTCCACAACCCACGGTAGATGGAATCACGATGTAGGACTTACTCTAATGGCTCTCCGGATTAGTCATAACTTTCTCACCGACCTTCCCGGATTAGTTAATGACTTTCTCACCGCCCGGGCCATGTAACATGTCATGCATGCAACTATGCCAATTATCATATTTCACATGTACATAAACATATGGCAACTCATCATGACAAATATAAACACATGGCATCGAACCATGATAATCATACTCAATATTTCATTGGAAAACAGCAAGCATGGCAAGTGAGCATAGCAAGTGTTCAATCTTTCACCCAATATCAACAAACAACCTACAATCCGCTATACATTACAACACACTTGCCTCAACCGCGGGCGACGGATTTGTGGGACGTAGAGGGCACTCCCGGTGTCACACCACCTGCACATAGGCATCACACACTCACAATAATGCCCGCAAAACAGTACACAAATGTGAAATCATGTGCTGAAAAATTGACTTTGAACTGAAAAATTAACTTAGATTTGGATTTGCAAAATGTGTTTGTTCATGTGTTTTGACAATTGACAAGAAACAGTAAGTTTTGCCTTGGCGCCGGACCAATCCTAAAGAAAATGAAGTTTCCCATCTACGACGGACAAACTTTCTTGGTCCTTTGTAAACATGCTTTTTGACAACCTCTTTCTCCTATGTACAACGGACAAAGTTTTTGTGTCCGTCGTGAACATGATTTTGAGCGCATGAGCCAAACCCTATTTTCCAAGAATCCAGTAAGCTACGCATGTACGACGGACAAAGTTTTTGGGTCTGTCGTGAACGGCTTTTTGAGGATTGATTTTGCATATACAACGGACAAAGTTTTTGGGTCCGTTGTGAATGTGTTTTCACCGAATGTTTTCTTCTTGAACCGAGAGTTTCACATGTACGGACAGAGATTTCTTGTCCGTCGTGAATGGACTTTTTCTAGGGTTTTATTTCTTGTCCGTTGTGAACGTGTTTTGCCTCGATTTGGATGTTTTGCAAGAATTGAAATGGTTTGACCTTGAGATTATGATATTTGTGATGATTTCATGATGTGTGTTTTGAAGTGGACTTTATGCAATGCTCATGTGAGTAGTTGCATGGATTGACATTGAGTCAAGTCGTGGACTTGTGCTCGGATTTGTTTTATGGTTTGTTCATGTGCAGGTATTGCTCGAAGACGAATGTGGTCGATGACGGGACCGGAACTAGGTTCATGGAGGAACTGAGGTTCGGGACTAGGTTCAGGAGGAACTGAGGTCTTGGTGGTCAAGGATGTCATGCGGGGCGTTCGGGCTAAGAGAATGGTGCACATGAAGAATGGTTAGTCACGTGAGAATGGCGGGAGGTCATTCGCGTGCAAAGTGTTAGTCACGTGAGTATGGTCGTGGCCATACGTGTGCAAAGTGTTAGACACGTGAGTATGGTAGGGGTTGCCATACGCGTGCAAGAGTTGTACTCGGCCAAGGAGAGTTGTGTTGGATACGGATTCCTTCTAGGGAATAGGAATCGTATTCGTAACTCCTTGTGGGTTGGTGCTTTAAATAGGTGGGGTCTCCTGTTGAAACGCACCAAGGAGAGTCGAGCGCATCAAGCTTTAAGCTTGGTTTTAGGGTTTGTACTCTTTTGATGAGAGTATTTTAGACAAGAAATAAAGATAAATTCTTCCAAGATTTTTTGCTACAAAGAACCACGCTGCCATGTTTTTCTGCTTTGGTTCTTGTTTGCATGCTTATTCTAATTCTAGATTGGTTTTTGATCGTTGAATTTCTTCTTGATTTGATCCATCAAAAACTGTTCTAGGGTATTGATTTAGAGTTTCTCAAAGTCTAGTTGATTAATCTTTTGAAGATCTTGTTTAATCTTGAAGTTTTGATTAGATTGATTCTCGTCAAGTTCTGAAACAGCAAGCTTGCGAAGCTTATAACTTTTGATCCGTAAGTCCGATTGAGCTGATTCTTTTTGGGTTGGATTCGTATTGGAATCTAGTTTCTCGTGTCCAAATTTCAGATCAATCTAACGGTTGGATCTCCAGGAATTCTCGTTTTACCAAACCTCTATCATTCTGTTTTTGTCGAAAACGAGGCAATTATTTGGTTCTGTTTTGGGGTGAACTTTTAATAGGTCAAGAATTTGGTTTTAGCTTCCGCTCAATCATTCACCCCCCCTCTGATTGCTATATTCGTATACTTCGATCCTACAACAAATCCCCATCTAACCCGACATTGCCCACTATTTGCAAACCTAAAAACAGAGGTTCTGTCCCGGCGGGACAGCAGCCTTGCAAAGGCCATAACTTGAGTTCTGGGAGTCCAAATCGATTAAACGAGTACACCATCGTGAAGCTTAGGAAATTTCCTACCTTTTTCTAGTTATACGGAAAGACTGATTCGGACTCTAAAATTGTTTAATCTACAGATTACTACGATCTATTCCAATCGCGTCACAGATTTTAACACGCTCGGTAAAATGGCCATAACTTTCAAACTGCTGATCGGATTTTAACGTGCTTTATGTCCACGGAAAGATAATTAAATTATCTACAACTTCTTTTAAGTCTGTACGGACAGATTTGGATTCTAAATCGACGAAAAATCGAACCCTAGCCCGACTGCTCAATCTGTCCGAAAACAGAAACGTGGCAACGTCTAGATCTAACCCAAAGAACTCCAATCCAGCACCACCAATTGATCTAAAAACTTGATAATCACCCTAAGAACAGTACCTAGATCAATTCCAAGGATCCCCATGATCATACCTTTGCCCAACGAACGAATCTCCAATAGATCTCCTCGCGGATCGCTCCTCGCTCCACGCTCCTCACTCCTCGCTCCTCGCTCCTCGCTCCAACGGATGGATCCACAAGGTGCAGAGGTGTGGAGACCACCCTAGGGCAGCAAGGGGGTGGAGGAGAGGTGGTGGAGAGGTGGGGAGCAATGGGGCAAAGGGGGAGGTGGAGGCGCACAAGAGGGAGAGGGAGAGGGGGTGGCGGCTAGGGCTTAGGAGGGTGAGGTTGGGGCGCCCAAGGGCAGGGGGAGCACGCCCAAAAGGCTGGTGGGGAGCCCTTTTACCAGCCCCCACACCCAATCCTAGTCCGTTACGGAGACCTACTCCATCCCACCAAAGCCCACCAAGGCCCAAACTCCCTCGGGAAGGCCCAAAACCCCGGAAACGCCCCGGAAAAGCTATTAACCTCCATATCCTATAGTTTTAACCTTAATTCCATATCTCATAATGTTATTAACCTTATCATGCACGTTAAATAAGGTTACGACACTCCGTGGCGACATAACACTTCAACCGGCCCAAAAATGCGAGAAAACCCTAAGCCGAAAGGTTTTATTCTCTAGTTTCACCTTCTATAACGTCACACCAAACCATAGTGTCACATCTGGACAACCTATCCTTGATCGACTGCCTTGGCCAGTTCCTGGTAGGATGCTGCATAGGACATGACCGTACTGTGGGTAAAGTCATTCCTCTTTCCCAGCAAAACGGCCAGAAGAGACGTTGCCAATGAGCTTCTTCTTCGTTCCTTGGCCAATAGGAGCTAACTGGCCGATGGTTGTACTGCCTTTGTCGGTGACTTATTCTTTCGTACTTTTCTAGTAGCTGTGAAAAGGTTGGTTTGGGTTTGGTATTTGGTCACCTTGGAGGGGATTTCTCGGCTTTGTACCATTTCCCAACTTCCAGTTCTCCCTTCGGTTTTACAGTCCTCGAGTTCCGACCATTTCGGTCGGCTTCTATTTGTATTGAGCCGATTGTTATTTGCACTGTTTCATCTCCATTAGCATTCGCCGGACATCGACTTTCTGTATCGGCTTAGTATCCTCCTCCATGGGCTCTTTCCCTTTGCATGAACATTGAACCATGTTGATGGCAAAAGGATTCACGTCCACCTGCATGGTCAATTCTTCCGCAAACTTCAATCGTCCATCTTCAATAGCCAATTGTATCTGCTGCCGAAAGGTGTTACAGTTGTTAGTATTATGCGAAAAGGAATGATGCCACTTACAATATGTTGGGACCCGAATATGCAAATCCGGACCCTCTGTGTATTCAACATTAGTCCAGGATCACGCTAGTGCACACAGTCTCAACATAGATGAATATCACAATCATACACAGCGGAATAATAAAAATAGCTCAATTACAGAATATAAACTATTGAACGACCTTAAGGTCAACCTTACATTTGCGAAGCCTTGACGGCTTCAACTCCAAATAAGCAACAGCGGAACGAAGAACATCGGTGTATCCCATCAATATGCCATAGGCAACTGACGGGGTTCAACTCCTAGATAATCGCCTTCTCAGGGAACTTCTTCTTCTTCGACGATGTAGACTTCTGCTCACTGGTGATTGTTTGTTTGCAAGGGGTGAATACATAAAGCACTCAGCAAGTCATGCACAGAATACAAGTCTAATAACTTTATGCATTGCTTATTCCAAATGACAGGCTGAAGGGGTTATTTTGTAATAAACAGCATTCACAAATATTCATAATAGATTGTAAAGCGGTAAAACAAATAACAATAGTAATAAAATTTCACAGTTGTTTCACAAGTAAACCATTCCATCTCCTTAACCAGTTATCACTTTTCACAGGCAAGAACGCCTCCAAGCATAAGATCAATTTTATGAAAAGCTAACCCTTGACTGTAATCCCCGAGCAATGTCCAATACCGCGGACACGGCTATTCGAATAGATTTTACACTCTACAGAGGTTATACACTTTACCCACAAGATACAATCAACTCATCATGTCAGCCGTGTATCGCCATACAAGAGTATGCGAATGAGTGATCATAACAAAGCCTTTCGAAAACTTCTAACTATACAAGTGAACCTCTCTGATTGCCATACACCATCCCTTCCCTTAGCAGAGGCGAAGTATGGGACCGACACACCGTTGGACGGGTACCATGCCGTAGCACCTGGAACGCTCCCCCTTCAACTACACAAAAGGTATAGTTGATACCCCGAGGTACCACATGCAAGTTATCAGCAACCTACTCAACTAGGTCTGCCCCATTCCAGACATGTGGTTGTACGTTTGGCCCAGTTCAAAGGCTTGCAAGGTTAAGTCCTTAGGGTGACCAGGGCAAGACTATCCAAAGAACCAAAACAACTTTTCTGGTGCCAACCATGGCCCACCAGGTCATTCTTGCCACTTGCCCCAGTCCAAAACATTTTATCACCCCAGTTGATTATTGAGCAACACAATACCAACAACAACTCAACATCCTTGAAGAAGCATGAAGGCCTCCGCATAACATCATCGTGTCGGCAACACGTCACACCATTTCAAAATAAATTGCATATTCCATTAATCAATGTTGACATTTGTAATTCTAAAATGATGGCACTGACTCGTTGCAGGTCTAAGCAAACTAATACGTTCTATCTAACCCATGTTGGCAATTTATTAGCTACCAACTATTAATCAACAAACCTAGGGTGATAAATGAATCATGGCATACAAATATTATAGACAAGGTGGCAATAACAAGTAGACTGATTATCTAATCCAAATTAATTGAAATCAGTTTAACTTCAACTAGCATGCAATACTTCGAAACCACATAATTTTCGAAAATGGGATCAACATGGTCAAAGCACAACTTGCCTGGCCCTTGCAATTTTTACTGTTCTTCACTCTTTATTTTTGATTCTTGGTCGTCGATCTTCAACTTCCACTTTCTCGATCCTCAGCTCGTTCGAATGACTTCCGGACGACACGTCTAACAAATACAACAAAACTCAAAAGACAATTCAAATAAACTCCAAATTAAGAACGAACAACATTGGGCACAATGGCTTGGATGAATTTAGGAACTTGAACGGATTAGATCGAAGATTAGACAAAAGAGAACGGGTTTTCGGAAAAACACCGAAAAGGGAAAGATTAATAATTGGGAAAGAAAGAATAATATTCCAAAGAATATTTCTTCTGAAGTTATTATCTTGATTGGATAGACAAGGATATATGGGCTCTCGATCTATAGATCGGGTCCATAAAGATATGTTAGTTCACAGTGAAATAAGCTGAGGCTCAAGGTTGACTTTTGTTGACTGAATGGAACGCGGTCAAACAAAAGAGAGACAGATAGATCGGGCACAGGGGTATGACAGATTGATGCACAAGGTGGCCCGATCTTCCGATAGGTGGAGGTAAGTCGATTGGTGGAGACTCGACGTTGACGATCCGGCTTCCGACCAGAACCGATCCGAACCCTGCAATCGCTACACCACGGCTTCGTTGGTTATCAACCACGCACAAACACGGTTGACCTCGCTAAGAAGGCTTATCCCTGCATGCGAATCGAGAACACAAGCAAGAACATAGAAGAAGCAATCTGAAATTGCGAATTATATTAAGCACACGAGTTGGGGTTCCACAAACCGATGATCGGCGAAAACTGACAGAGTGTATAGTCGAAATCTAAGCAAAAACCCGAGACCTAGAGCGGCCGCTACATGATATATGGCAGTAGGGGGCGTGAGGGGGAAACCCTAGGGTTATGTGCGGCTGGAAGGGGGGTGCACACAACCTGGCCTTGGCCCTCAACGCTTACAAGGCCCATAAACAGCCCAAAACAGGAATTTAGTGCATTGTTTTGATGATTCCCGTCGACTCGTGATGAATGTAGAAATGAGACCAGAACCATTGGAAAGATCTCGTCGTTATATTTCTAACAAGCACAAGAACTCCTCCATTGGACTCCGTATGAGAAAGTTATGCCCGTTTTAGTGAAGTGCTGTCCCCTGCCTCCGAACTGAACTATGTAGCTGAATTGTGGATTACTTGCACTTCAGATTGACTTGGCGTTCTTCTCCCATGTTCCTAAGTAGGAAGAAATCATAAATATTTAGTAGCATCTCATCCTTAATAATGTTATTATGATGAATAGCGATGTGACACTACGGAATGGTGTGACATTGTAAAATGTGAAATTAGAGAATAAAACCTTTCGGCTTGAGGTTTACTCGCGTTTTTGGGCCTTTTGAAGTCTTGTGACACCACAGAGCGTCGTAACCTTATAAAAGGTGCATGTTAAGGTCAAAAAACTTTATGAAATATGGTATTGGAGGTTAAAACCATATGATAGGAGGCTTAATAGCTTTTCCGGGCCGTTTTCGGGCTGTTTCCGGGGTTTTGGGCCTTTCCGGGGGAGTTTGGGCCAAAAGGAAAGGGTCGTGGGCTTTGGTGGGATGGAGTTTGAGTCCTAATAGGAGTAGGAGACCTGGTTGGGGGCCTCCCCCAGCCCCTTTAGGCGTTCACCCCCAGCCCTTGCGCCCCCACAAGTCCTAGCCGCCCCCCACACCTCCCCACCTCCTCCTTGTGGCGCCTCCACCTCCCCCATTGCTCCCCATTGCTCCACCACCTCTCCACCACCTATCCTCCTCCCTTGTTTCCCCTAGGGGATTTCTCCACCTCCACACCTCAAAGATCCATCCGTTGGAGCGCTCCGCGACGAGGAGATCCGGCGGGATTGGAGCGAGGAAGGAGATCGCGCGAACCAGGAGGAGATCTATTGGATTTTCGTACGTTGGGCAAAGGTATGGCCATGGGAATCCTTGGGGTTGGTCTAGGTACTGTTCTAAGGGTGTTTATAAAGTTTTTAGATCAATTGGTGGTACTAGAATTGAGTAGATTGGATTAGATCTAGAAGTTGCCACGTTCTCTGTTTCGAACAGCATGAGCAGTCGACCTAGGGTTCCTGTTTTAGCCAATTTAGAGTTCGAATCTGACTGTACCGAATTTGAAGAAGTTGTAGATAATTTCGTTATCTTTCCGTGGATATAAAGAACGTTAAATTCCGCACAGCCGTTTGAAAGTTATGGCTGTTTTACCGAGCGTGTTAAAATCTGTGACGTGATTGGAACAGATCACGGTATTTTGTAGATTAAACAACTTTAGATTCCGAATCAGTCTTTCCCTATACCTAGAAAAAGTTGGGAAATTTCCTAAGCTACGCGAGGATGTACTCGTTTAATTGATTCGGAGTCTTAGAACCCGAGTTATGCCTTTTGGAAGGCTGCTGTCCCGACGGGACAGAACCTCTGTTTTTAGGTTTTGCGACTAGTTGGCAATGTCGGGGTAGATGAGGGTTTGCGTACTGTTTTGTGGACATGATTGTTAGTGTGTGATACCTATGTGCAGGTGGTGCGACCCCGGGAGTGCCTTCTACTTCCCGCCAATCCGTTGCCCGTGGTTGAGGCAAGTGTGTTGTGATGGATAGCGATTTGTAGGTTGCTTGTTGAGAATAGATGGAATTGACTACATGATATATGATCACTTGCCATGTTTTTATGATTGCCAATGATATGATGAGCATGTTTAATATGTTATGATGCCATGTGTTAATATGTGAGTTAAATATGATGTTGGCATAAATGCATACATGGCATGTTACATGGCTCGGGCGGTGAGAAAGTCATAACTAGCCCGGGAAGGTCGGTGAGAAAGTTATGACTAATCCGGAAAGCCAATGAGTAAGTCCTACATCGTGATTCCATTCACCGCGGTGAACGGAAGCGAGGAGTAGGCACCCTCCATCTTCGGGATGGAAGGGGGGAGAGGGTGCACACCGATGGGTGTGTACTCAACCATACCGGTATGAGTTTCCAAGGAGACATGAGCATTGCATTGCATTGCATACACAATGATGATGATAATGTTAAGTGTTCATGAATGAGATGATACACATGATGTGAGATTTTATTGCCATGTTATTGTTCTTGTTGTCCATTGCAATATGCTTGCTGAGTGATGAACTCACGCTTGTGTTTATGTTGTTTTCTTTTAGGTACCATGAATCCGGCATGCGGGGAAGGGAAATAGTCACACTTCCACACGTAGCTTCACTCTTTTGATTTCACAAGTCATTCAATTAGTGTTGATAATAAATTGCGTGTGATGATCATTGCTTTAAGGCTTAGCTTTGCTAAATGAGAATCTTTTCGTTCGTTTGACTCTTGGAGACATTATATGTTTGGAACTAGACCTACATTGTTGCTAAGTCGTTAATTATTGCTGTTTTAGATGTTTTCCATTATGATATAACTTGTGTTACTGTTGTTGCTCCTTCAATTCATGTTAAAACAAAGGAGATGCTACCGAAATCTCGGTTTTTAGCATGTGCGCCTTTGCTGGAATTTATGTTTAATTATGGTATTTAGATGTTGTTTAGCTTATGTTTGGTAGCATTCAGGCATATTAAATGTCGGGGTGTTACAAGCGAGAAACGAGCTCACCTCGTGATTTAACTGACGTGTACGAGCTCGTGTCATAGGACCATGATGTATGAGTGTATCCAAAGGAGTGATGTCCTCATCATCCTCCCCCTCTTGAATTGAAGCCGTCCTCGACTCAAGCTCATCCTCTTCTCGCACGTACGGCTTTAAATCTGAAACATTAAAAGTGGGACTAACCCCAAAGTCTGCAGGCAACTCAAGTTTATAGGCATTATTATTAATCCTGTCAAGTATTTTAAATGGACCGTCAGCTCGAGGCATTAATTTGGACTTTCTCAAATCTGGAAATCTATCTTTTCTCAAATGCAACCAAACAAGATCACCTGGTTCAAAGGATAAATGTTTCCTACCCTGGCTACCAGCAAGTCTATACTTTTCAGTCATCTTTTCTATGTTTTCCCTAGTTGTTTCATGCATTTTCAAAATGAATTCAGCACGCTTCTTTCCATCTAAATTTATCTTTTCAGAAGTAGGCAAGGGCAAAAAGTCAATTGGAGCACGAGGATTAAACCCGTACACTACCTGAAATGGACTTACCTTGGTGGTGGAGTGTACCGATCGATTTTAAGCAAACTCAACGTGTGGTTGACACTCTTCCCACAGCTTCAAATTCTTCTTTAAAACAGCCCACAACATGTTGGATAATGTGCGATTAACGACCTCTGTTTGGCCGTCAGTTTGGGGATGACATGTAGTAGAAAATAGCAACTTCGTCCCCAATTTGTTCCAAAGTGATCTCCAAAAATGGCTCAAAAACTTTGCATCACAGTCTGAGATAATGGTATTAGGCACTCCATGAAGGCGAACGATTTCCCTGAAAAATAAATCAGCTATGTTTGTAGCATCATCGCTCTTGTGATAAGGTATAAAATGTGCCATTTTAGAAAAACGATCCACAACTACGAATATGCTATCCCTCCCCCTCTTTGTCCTAGGTAACCCTAAAACAAAATCCATAGAAATATCCTCCCAAGGTATACTAGGAATAGGAAGAGGCATATAAAGACCATGTGGATTTAAGCGGGACTTAGCTTTATTGCAAGTAATGCAGCGTGACACATAGAGCTCAACATCGCGTGTCATCTTTGGCCAAAAGAAGTGGCCGGCCAGCACATCTTCAGTCTTCTTCGCTCCAAAATATGCCATCAATCCTCCTCCATGCGCCTCCTACAACAACAAAAGACGAACGGAGCTAGCTGGAATGCATAGCTTGTTAGCACGATAGAGCAAACCATTATTCAAAACATATTTGTTCCATGTTTTCCCTTCTTTACAATGTTCATGCACTTCCTTAAAGTCCAATTCAGTAGCATATAACTCTTTAATGGTCTCTAAGCCAAAAATCTTATGATCAACTTGAGATAACATGGTGTAACGTCTAGAAAGTGCATCAGCAATCACATTGTCCTTTTCTTTCTTATGTTTTATGATGTATGGAAAAGACTCAATATATTCTACCCATTTAGCATGTCGTTTATTCAATTTAGCTTGACTTCTGATATGTTTCAATGATTCATGATCATAATGTATAACAAATTCTTTAGGCCATAGATAATGTTGCCAAGCTTCAAGCACACGCACTAAAGCATACAATTCTTTATCATAAGTAGAATAATTCAGATGTGGACCACTCAATTTCTCACTGAAATAAGCAACTAGCTTACCTTCTTGAATTAGTACACCCCTACTCCAATCCCGCTAGCATCCCATTCTATCTCAAAAGTCTTACCAAAATCGGGGAGTTGGAGCAATGGAGCGTGTGTGAGCTTTTCTTTTAACAACTTGAATGCCTTTTCTTGTGCCGGTCCCCATGTGAAAGCTACTCCTTTCTTTGTCAACTCATTCAGCGGAGACAGTCTGAGGGGTCGGCCATCTCTTTATGGCTTCAATTTTTTGCATCGTCTACTTCAATTCCCTGTGGAGTAACAACATAGCCAAGAAAAGAGACTCGATCGGTGCAAAAGGTGCACTTCTCAAGGTTACCAAAAAAACGCGCATCTCTCAAAGCATTAAAAGCAGCATGTAATTGTTCCACATGTTCTTCATGAGACTTGCTATATATCAAGATATCATCGAAGTAGACCACCACAAATTTACCAATGAAAGCACGTAAAACTTTATTCATCAAACGCATGAAAGTGCTAGGTGCGTTAGTTAATCTAAAAGGCATGACTAACCACTCATACAAGCCGAACTTAGTCTTAAATGCTGTTTTCCACTTGTCTCCCAATTTCATTCTAATTTGGTGGTATCCACTACGCAAGTCAACCTTTCAGAAAATAATAGAACCACTCAATTCATCAAGCAAGTCGTCTAACCTAGGGATAGGATGACGATACCTTATTGTTATATTATTAATGGCTCTACAATCCACACACATACGCCAACTACCGTCTTTCTTAGGAACCAAAAGAACAGGAACGGCACATGGGCTAAGGCTTTGTCGTACGTACCCTCGGTCCAAAAGTTCTTGGACTTGTCGCTGAATCTCCTTAGTCTCCTCCGGATTTGTCCTATATGCAGCACGGTTTGGCAAAGTCACTCCCGGGATCAAGTCGATTTGGTGCTCAATACCTCGAATAGGTGGCAGCCCGGGGGTATCTCAGCTGGGAACACATCCTCATACTCCTGCAAAAGGTTAGTGACAACAGGAGGCAAAGAGCTAGACATATCATGAAATGAAAATAAAGCTTCTTTGCATATCAAAGCATAGCATGGTGCATCATTCTCATTAATTTCAGTAAGATCAGATTTTGTAGCAATCATAACACCACCCTTCAATTTAATTCCCTCGGACCTAAAACTAGGTTCTTTCTTGTCTTTCTTAGGTGGGAAAATATTTTTATCCACTTGCTGATTTTCAGATTCTAGTGCACTCTCTTTTTTCTCATTTTCAGCTCTCTCTTTGTCAGTTTGCACAATTTCAGCAGGGGTCATAGGGAGCAAAGTGATTTTCTTCCCTTTATGCATAAGAGTGTATTTATTACTTCTACCATGATGAATTGCATCAGTATCAAATTCCCATGGACGGCCTAACAAAAGTGAACATGCTTGCATAGGCACTACATCAAAATCAGCAAAATCATGGTATGTTCCAATGGAAAATTGCACTCTTGCTGTTTGTGTTACCTTCACCTTACCGCTGTTATTGAACCATTGAATATGGTAGGGATGAGGGTGTGCACGTGTGGGCAAGCAAAGCTTCTCAACCAAATCTGAACTCACCAAGTTATTGCAGCTTCCACCATCAATTATAACACGAACACGATGGTCCTTGACGATGAGGTACATCTAAAACAAATTATGGCATTATAACTTGTCTGCTTGCTCCATTTGAGCGCTCAACACTCGTTGCACAATGATTGTCCTATAATTCTCGGTGGCAGCGGTCCGTAAAATTTCCTCATCTTCGTCGCCCATCTCATGGCCATCCTCATTACCTGCAAGGTTAGCTGCAAGAACATTTTCATCCTCAACATCACTAGCACTCATGTACCCACCTTCTTCTGTTGCAATGTATGCTCGACGACTTGGGCAATCCTTCATGACATGGCCCATCCCCTTGCATCGGTGGCACACAATTCCCGTTGTACGACCCATGGAAGCAACCGATAAAGAACTCTTTGTTGGTGCCTGCACATGGTTAGCTTTACTCACCTCGGGTGCGCGTGATGGTGATGGTGTTGCTGAACGCGCCCTACTCGTGGAGGGGGCAGTAGCCCGAGTGGTGGAAGGTAGGGTTGTTTGGGCTTGTCCCGGCGTCGATCTTGGCACCGATACACCACCAAAGTTGCTCCGTGTCCTTTGTTGTCTTCCCTGCAATTCTTTTTCTGCCAACATAGCAAGCTGGAACAATCTATTGATGTTATTATATTCTTTGTAATAAATTATATCCTGGATTTCACGTCGTAAACCCCCATAAAAATGAGCCATCTTATCTTCTTCATCCTCAAATACCTCACAACGCAACATGCCTATTTGTAGCTCTTGATAGTATTCCTCTACAGATCTATTACCTTGATTCAAGCTTTGCAATTTCTTACGTAAATCACGTTTGTAAGAAGGAGGAACAAATCTGCTATGCATAGCTCGCTTTAATCTATCCCATGTATCAGGTTGTAAGCCAGAATTCACTACTTCATTCCACCAAATGATAACAAAGTCTTTGAACTCACTAGTAGCTTGTCTGACTCTATGTACTTCAGGAACTAAATGGGAGTTAAATTTTTGCTCAACTGTTATTTCCCAATTTAAATAAGCTTCAACATCGTATGTTCCAGAAAAAGAGGGTATGGTAAATTTAACTTTAGAAAAAGGATCATCATTGCGATGATTAAAGTTATTACCTCCCATACCTTGACGGTTGTGATTCAGGCGTCGTTGTTGTCGTACATCTTGTGCAGTGGCACGAGCGTTGTCTTCTCCATCCACATCATCTCCCATGACAGACTCTTCTTGATTTTCCACTTGGCGAGCTCCATTGAGAGGTGGCTATCTCTCAAAATTCTCCAACCTGGTAAGAAGATTGGCGATGCTTCGCTCTATCCTCTCCAATCTGTGTTCATTATCTTGACCAATCCTTGTGATGTTTGCATTGATGTCATTTAGCGCATTGTTAAGCTCGTTCCGTGTAACACACTCATCTTCCTCAACACCTGCCATTGTTAGTTGAAAGAAAGACAAAAGAAACAAAGATAACCAGTGGTATAATCCCTATCAACTACTTTGGTGGCAAAGGGTGGATTCACTAACTCTCAAGCGTCTTACCACGCTCTTACAAGTGTTCTTACCAACGCAACAGGAAGGTGCAACCGGTGGCTGGTTTGTGATAACATGAGTAGAGCGTGAGCGAGGCGATTGCAAGGTAGGACCTGAACTGATAAGAAGTATGTGGAGCTTGGAAGGCAATGTCAGGTAGCATAGGAATAAGCAATATCGAAAACAGAATAGCAAAACTGAATAAATGTCCAAAGTACTTGTCACAATTGTTGGCCTAACCGTGTTCCTAGAACTAGTTCAACCAAGCTAGGGATACACTGCAGTACAAAAGACTCAAAGAAAGCAAGTAATTCTATTTTTCTTCTTCTCTTTCTCTTCTTTTGCTTCTTCTCTTTCTCTTCTCGATTTTTTTTGCCGGTTTGGCTCTTTCTCTCCTCTTAATTTTTTTCACTTTTTTCTTCTATCACAAAGGTATATGTAACACCCCAGCTTCTACTAAGCCCAGAATGTCACCAACATAGACCATACAACAATTAATACCATGATTAAATGGGAAATTTCAGCAGCATCTCCTTTGTTTTAGCATAAATTTGAACATCACAATATCATATCAATATGTAAGACAAACGAGATATCCATACGCAGCGATAAGGATAGCTAATCATCAACTAAAACATCAATAAGCATCGATAGCAAAATAATAAGCATCAATTTAAATCTAGGAAGTTAAAACAACTCCCTCCATAGCCCCACATGATACACATGAGGGAAACAACCAAACATACAGACCATACACTAATGATTAATGTAATACTTAATGCCGTGTTTCCAAAACAGGTGAATTAGCTAGATTATCATACTACGTGGAGGAGTGTAGCTAGATCCCTTTCCAGCACGCCGATTTCATTGTACCTAAATAAACAAACAACATAAAACACAAGCGTGAGTTCATAACTCAGCAAAGTGTATTGAAATGGATCAACAAGGATCAAGACAACAAACCATCATTCCAGTCTCCACAGTTATATCACAACACATCATATTTAACATTATATACAACCTTTAAAACAACATGCTATTCATCTCATGAGCATCTCATGAGTACTCTCATCACCATCTCATAAACATCTTGTAACACCCCAAAATTTTGCTTTTCTTAAATTCATGTGTGATTTGGCACTTTGATGAATTTTTGGAATTTTCTGGAATTTATTTGGATTTATTTGGAATTTATTTGAATTTATTCCATTTTGAAATAATTAAAGAATTTAATTTTGCAAATAAAATTTTGTTGGAAATATTTTATTTGAGTCCAAAATGTTCCAAAATATTTTCCAGAATTTTTCTGGAATTTTTCTGAGTATTTTGCTATTTTTAATGAATTAAATGAATTTCTGGGAATTATTTTAATTATTAAATCGCTGGAAAATGCGAGTGGGTTTGTACTGTTCATCCGACCGAGCCCGAGTCAGACTCGAGTTCGAGTCCGACCCGAGCCACGTGACTCGACCGAACCAACTCCAAAACCTAATCGATCCCAACCGTTGGATCAAGATCCAACGGCCAGATTTCCGCATCGCTTGGCCGAATCCGGCCGGACCGATCGCGCCCGGCGATCGTGGCCGTTGATCGCGCCACGTGGGACGGTGGCGTCGTCGTCTCCGCCGAAGTCCGAGCCGGACTCGCCGCCGTGGAGAACTAGGTTTCCGCCTCGCACGAACGCCGAGGTTATTTAAAGCCCGGTCACGCCGAGGTTGCCCTCGTCCGTCTTGCACTGTGTCCTCGAGCCATCTCGCTGAGCCGTCGCCGTTTGCCGTCTGAGCTCGCCGGAGTTAGAATCCTGTTCGCCATGGTTAAAAGCCGATTCCGCCGCCGTCCGCCGTCCTCCGCCGCCACCGAGCATAGATCTAGGACCCCCAGGACGAGACGCACCCGAAGAGACCTTTCATCTAGCCGGAGCGCGCCCGGAACGCCGAGACCGTGGTCATCGTCTTCATCTCCGGCCAAGCTAAGCGCCGCCAGGAAGCCATCGCCGACCGAAGCTCCACCAACCGTCCGATCAAGATCCAAGGGCTCGGATCGCGCCACGTCACCTCGGTGAGTTCCCGTTGAAAATCCTAGATCTAATCTCAACCGTTGGATCTAGATCCAACGGCTTAGGTCGTGCCACGTAGCGGGAACTGCACCAGGCTAGATTGGATCTGGACCGTTAGATCAAGATCCAACGGCCCAGATCAACCCGTGCGCCCCAAGCACTTGAGGCCCAAATCCAATCCTAGCCGTCGGTTTTCAAACCAACGGCTACGATCGTGCCACGTGTCCAGGGAGCCGAACCGCCGCGCCACGCGGGCGTGCGCGTGGGTCACTGACACGTGGGGCCCGCGTGTCAGCGACCGCACCGTGATGTCACCCATGACGTCATCGGTGGGTCCCACCTGTCAGCACCGTGGGCTGAGCCCCGCTGACATCAGCGATGACGTCACCCGAGTGGTCCCACATGTCAGTCTCACGTGGAGCCGTGGACCGGGTCCACGGTAGACCCGAGCCGAGTGTGGACCGAGTCCATGGACCGGTGGCGTCGGCCAGACCAATCGATCTGCCACGTGTCCTCGACGCAATAAATGATTTTCCGAAAAAGAAAATGATTTAATAAATCCGTTTAATAATTGATTTGAATTTCAAAACTTCAAACGCTTATAACTTTTGCGTTTCAACTCCGATTTGAGTGATTCAAATTTCTAAATTTGTATAAAATTGAGATCTACCTAAATATGAATTTTATTTAATTTTTAGACTAAAGTTTTTTCTCTGCAAAATTATTTAATTGATTATTTAAACTTTAAATAATCATAACTTTTGCGTCTTAACTCCAAATTTGACGATTACAGTTTCTAAAAACTCATAAAATTATGTTCTCTCTGTTTATGGATTTTATTTGGATGTTTGGACACTTTTTGCCTATTGTTTATTCGTGTATTTGCTATTTGCACGCTTTACGAGTAGACGTTGAAGTGCCGGAAGGATTCGAAGGAGAAGTATTGACTCAGGATCCAACTCAAGACCAAGAACAAGTACTTTTTGAAGGCAAGTTGTGCTTTGACCATGTTGATCCTATTTCGAAATCTATTTTGATTTAAACTATTGCATGCTAGTTCAATTAGAAAAATACTTTGTTTAAACATGGGGGTTAGATAAATACCAATTTGCTGTATGACACCTTGATTATTTAAGTATGTGCCATGATCCCTTGTCACCCTAGTTGTGGATTACTAGTTGGACATTATTAAATCGCCAACATGGGTTTAGACCGTTGTAGTATACTGCTTAGACCTGCTACGTGCTCATGACATGATTTTGGACAATCAAATGTTAATATTGACTTAATGATATATTGAACCTGTTTTGGAAAGGTATCATGTGATGTTGATGGCACGTGGTGCATGGTAATCAACTGGGGTTTGATAAAGCGATTTCGGCCAGGGCATGTGGCAAGAGTAATCAGGTGGGCAGTTGTGGCATTGGGAGCGTTGATTTGGTTCTTCTGTAGTCTTGCCCTGGTCACCCTAAGGACTTAACCTTGCAAGCCTTTGAACTGGGTCTAACGTGCAACCACATGTCTCAGAATGGGACGGACCTAGTTGACTAAGTTGCTAATAACGTACTGTGGGACCTCAGGAGGTCAACTACACCCTTTGTGTAAGTTGTGCGGGAGGCGTCTGGGCCGAGGCCAGTACCCATCTAACGGTTGATTGGCCTAGACTTCGCCTTAGCGAAGGGAAGGGTTAGTGCGCAATAACCGAGGAGGACCACTTGTATTGTTAGAAGTCTCCGAAAGACTTTGTTACGGGAACTCGCCTTTGTGGTGTTTGACTGTATCTTGTGGGTAAAGTGCATAACCTCTGAAGAGTTTAGAATCTATTCGAATAGACGTGTCCATGGTATTGGACATCGCTCGGGAATTACAGTCAAGGGTTAGATTTTCTCAAAAATAACTTGGTTTGAAAAGTTGGGCAGGATTAATAATGAAGTTGATGGAAATGTGGATTAGGATGGGAAAGATGTTTATTAAATTCCTTGAAAAGTTATCTATGCTATACTTGCTTCTCTTTGCTTTCGAATCTACTTATGCTACTTGTCAAATCTTTGTTTCTTTGCAAATATACCTTGAGCTATTCCTTTGTACCAAGCCATGCATATAGTATATTAGCTTGCATTCTGTGCATGACTTGCTGAGTACCAAGTACTCACCCTTGCCACAATACAA
The DNA here is from genome assembly GCA_036346355.1 of Rhipidocladum racemiflorum. Taxonomy (NCBI): domain Eukaryota; kingdom Viridiplantae; phylum Streptophyta; class Magnoliopsida; order Poales; family Poaceae; genus Rhipidocladum; species Rhipidocladum racemiflorum. The sequence goes on along the minus strand of CM070577.1, from coordinate 40,706,286 downwards.
CACCAGTTGAAGAGGAGACTGCACAAGCTTTGGAGGAGGAGCTCCAAGAGGATCCGTCTACTTAGGGAAGCGAGCCCAGTCAGTTGCCTGTGGTATACTGGATGGCGCCACGAAGTTATTTGGTTTTCCGCTGCTATTATTTTTCTCTGAATAAGTTTCGCCTTGCGAGGCATATATTTGTAACTTGACCATAAGGTCGAGTAACCAGTTTGACTATCTAAATAAAGTACTTATTTAGTATCGAGTGGTATGATTGTGATATTTACCGAAGTTAAGACTGTGTGCACTAGCGTGTTCCTGGACTAGTGCTGAATACACAGAGGGTCCGGATTTGCAAATTCGGGGTCCCGACAGAGGTGGTATCAGAGCCATACTTGACTGTAGGCTCCACCCTAGCTAGAATGGTCGTAGTGAGGATAAAACCTATTTTCTAAAGCTAAAAAGTTGTCAAGATAAGAAATGACATCTCGACTTATCCCATTCTTTCTTTTCTTGTCTCTTTCTGAATTTTCCTTACCTTGTCACGATTTAAAGATTCCGAGTTCTTACGTAAAGCACTCTCGTGACAGATGGAGGAAGAGTTCAACTACGTTGATCTGGGAGTTGGTCACGCCGCGGAACTTTGGCATATGCTACAAACTCTCGGAGATTTTGAGAAGCCGCAATACCAAGTGGAAGTGATCAGACAAGCGGGATTGATCAAGGCTTGTGACGTGAAGATTGAGGTACCTGCTAGGAAAAAGGGCCCAGGCAATCGCCCGATACACCGCGACCGCCAGGAGATCTACAATGCAGATGGGTATCCAAGAGGTATCACGACGAGCAATGCGGCACGTTACCCGTATCTACGCCAGAGAGTTGGAGAGCACGGTGTTCCATTATCATCCGCGCAGCGATAACCTTCTTGACCCGAAGGCGATTCAGGATGAGGATGCCACGGTTACACAGTTGGCACGATTTGTTGTCGCCCAGGAGGATGTACTAGATAATACAAGCAAGGAGCTACAGAAGGCCCGCAAGGAGATCACGACAGAGAAGAACAGATGGCGGGAAGCTCAAGAGTATGTGGCACACCTTCTGCGAAGGATTGACGAGTTGGAGATGACTTTGTACTGACTGCACTCCAGAGCCAAGATTGAGCTACACGAGCCAGATCCGGAGGAGTCAGATCTCGATGAGGACACTGCTTCTTCGACTACCACAGATGACACAGTTGCTGGACATGGCAATCGTTTCGCGCCTATGCCGCAGCACCCGTACCCAGGCCGTGGAGGTTTTCTCGATGAGTGAGCATAGGTTCTATAGTTTGACTCCTTCGCCGAGTCGCGTCATAGAATAAAGAGTCACCCTTTAGGCGTTAGACTCCAGAGTTAGTTCGATTTGGATTTTCATTGTTTGCTGAGTGTGCAGTATGTGTTGCAAGGCCCTTAGGCATTGTAAGCAACCATACCAAGTTATTAATATCAATAATAAAGTTGGACCTTAAAGTTACACCTGTCGCCCCGCATAAGTTCCATATTACTTGTCTATTCTTGTTTCCCTCTCATCTCTAAACCTAGAAGCAAATCGACAGATGGTGAACACCCGTGGAAACTTTGGAGGCAATGGAAGCGGTTCGCCAATGAAAACCCCAATGAGGAGCACCGGCCACCGCCACCGGATGTGCAGAATTTCGAGCTTTTCTCGCTGCCCAGACTCGGTTGATGCATGCTATGATGCAACAAATGCAACACGCCACCGCCAGGCCATCGCTAATCAAGTTAATCGGGACCACGCCGTAATACAAGACTGTCAGAGTTCATGAGAACTCACCCGCCCACTTTCTCTGGGAATGCCAATCCATTGGAGGCCGATGATTGTTTAAGATCAATCGAGAGGAAGCTACACATAGCTCAATGCATAGGAAATGAGAAGGTACTCTACGCTTCTCATCACCGAAGGAACAATGGCCAGAATGGTGGGAGAACTTCGTGCCACGCAAGAGAACCCTCAAGATATCACTTGGGAAGAGTTCACAATGCATTCCGACAAGATCACGTGCCTGAAGGAATCATGGACCTTAAGAAGGAGGAGTTCAGAGCATCAAGCAAGGTAATCAACCCGGTGGCCAACTACTCGAACAAGTTCACGCAGCCTAGCACGCTACGCACCGAGGATGTAGCGACGAGATAAATCCAGGCATGTCTCGTTTTATGAAGGGACTTAACTCAGATTGCAAGTAGGATTGATCACCCACACCTTCCCAGATTTCCAAGAGTTGGTGAATAAGGCGCTTATTCTTGAAGACAAGCGCAAGGAACCGGATGAGAACAGAAGCGCCGGATGCAACAAAGAAGGATCACGCCAGGAACGCATAAATACCGAGAGTTGCACCAAATCAATTCTTCGATTCCAACCACGAGAATGCAACAAGGACACCATCCCGACCAAGACCTGTCAATCGTAACTACTGCACTCCCACCGCTTAGAAACGCTTACTCCAGGCAAACAAAGAAGGAGTGAGACGCCGCTACAATCGCAACGAGCCAAGACACTTTGCCAACAGTTGTCCAAAGAAGACAGCAGGAGTGACCCCAGTTCGCTTCAATCTAGGAACCACCCCAGCTAGGACGCCAGCACCAGGAGCCACACCCCAGACCGTGGTGAGAGGCCGAGTCAACCATGTCACCGCAGATGCACTGCAGAATGCTACGGACATCGTACTGGGTAAGTTACTTGTTAACTCAGTACCTGCAACAGTTTTGTTTGACTCTGGAGCTTCGCATTCGTTTGTTTCGCAAGGCTTTGCTACTAGAAATGATTTGAGGATTGCAAGACTTAAGTGCATGCTTTTAGTTCAAACCCCTGGTTCCAAACTCCGAACGAAAGTAGGATGTTCCGGGGTGAGAATACTAATAGGTGGAATAGAGTTCCTAGCAAACCTTATAATTTTGGAGACCCAGACCTTAGACGTCATATTGGGAATGGATTGGTTATCCAAGCACAAGGCCGTATTGGATTGTGGACGAAGGACTATCTCAGTTGAGAGCCCTTGTGGAAAGAAAGTGGAATTTCAAGCCATACTGCAGTTAGAGATGGACAGTTGATGGTTAACAGTACCAAGGCAATCAGCATAGAGGATGTCTCCGTAGTGAATGAGTACCCAGATGTTTTTCCCGAAGATCTACCTGGTATGCCGCCAGACAGGGACATAGAGTTTGTGATAGAGCTTGTACTGCACAAAGACCGATAGCAAAGAGACCCTATCGGATGTCCACCGAGGAGTTGGTAGAGATGAAGAAACAAATAGAAGAGTTAATGGAGAAAGGATTTATCGAGGCCAGGAGCTCGTCGCCGTGGGGAGCACCGGTTTTGTTTGTCAAGAAGAAGGACGGAAGTTTCGGGATGTGCATCGACTACCGTGCACTCAATGAAGTCACCGTGAAGAATAAGTATCCGCTACCAGTGATTGATGATTTGTTTGATCACCGAGAGGAGCCGGAGTTTTCTCCAAGATTGATCTGAGATCGGGATACAATCGATTGAAGATCCGATCGTAAGATATTCGAAGATCGCATTCTCGTCAAGATATGGACATTACGAGTTTCTGATTATGTCCTTTGGACTCGATTTAATGCGCCAAATTATTTCATGAATATGATGAATAAGGTATTCATGGAATATTTGGACAAGTTTGTCGTCGTGTTCATAGATGATATTCTAATCTACTCCAAAGCGGAGGATGAACATGCCGACACTTAAAGGCGAGTTTTGGAAAAGTCGAGGAACAAAGAACTTTTCGCCAAGTTCAGCAAGTGTGATTTTTGGAAGGACAAGGTGGAGTTTCTTGGACATGTAATGACCGCAGAAGGAGTCGCCGTAGATCCAAGCAAAGTAGAAGCTGTGTTACATTGGGAGCAGCCAAAGACTGTGACCCAGATTCGGAGTTTCCTTGGAATGGCAGGATACTACCGCCGTAGAGGACTTCAAGGAGAGTCTACAATAGAAATTTCAAGGTCTAACTCAAAAAATTGAGGGAGATATGGCCTCGACAAAATTCGAGATTGAAACGGCCACAACTTTTGATTCCTTAGGCCAAATTGGATAACATTTGGAGGGGAAATAGATGGGACATCATGGCTCACCATGGCGAATACGGATCTCAAAAAGAGTCGATGAGATGATGGGGGGAAGCGCTCCAAAGTTTGGCCAGCGACGGGCGACATCCGGGCTTCTCGGCGGTGGCTCAGGAGTTTGGGTGGATTAATCTGGGGTTGAGGGCGTGGGAGAGGGTCATGGGAGGTCTACATGAGGTTAGGGTGGCGGGTAGGTCAAAAAAAATCAAGAAAAACACAGAAGCAAGTCTCACATGCATTTTATCAAGCACTTGGCGTGCGTGACCCGGACTGGATGACGAGGCCGATTCTGGTGGCAACACGTGGCGCGATCTGGTGGCGACACGTGGCACGGCCAAGAAATTCGGATTTTTCCAGTAAAAACAATTCCAAAAATTCAAATAAATCCATTGAGGCAATAAAAATACTAGAAAAATTATAGAAAAATTATAGAAACTATTTTGAGATATTTTGAACTCAAATAAAATATTTGCAATAATACTTTATATAAACTTTTCCAAATAATTAATTAATTTCAATAAAAGGGGTTAATACAAATCGATTCTGAATAAATCCAATAAATAGCAAACGAGCTCCGAAAAATCTCAAAAATTACAGAAGAATTTCTTGAAGCACAAGAGCGCAAATAAAATTAAATTTCTTTTATTTGAGATTTAGAATAATCAAATTAAATTGTTTTAGCTTTAGAAAATACTATATTAGGCTTTATCAAAGCGAGAAAATTAGTAGAAATTTTTGGGAAGCTAAACTAAACCAAAATTTTTTGAAAACCCAAATTTTGGGATGTTACACAATATCTTCTTTTTTTGATCTCATCAGCCGACGGAATAACATGTCCTTCAAGCAACCATATTAGCTTTTCTTGTAGCAACAAGTCAAATATCCTATCACATTTGGACACATCGAAAGCGTATTTTACTTCTGTTTGTTTTTAGTCGACTTAAGCCATGGCAAACAAGCGATTTTTTGGAACCCTTGATCCACTCGGCTATGTTTACTTCTGCTTCTTCATCCTCAGAGGTATTGCTTGAATTATACTCAACCATGTTTACTTTAGCCTTTTCACTACCATTTAACCTAAATTTGTCTTTAAATCCTTTATTTTCTGCATATCGGCTTTCTTGTGCCGATACACGGTGAAGCAGATGACCCAAATCCGAGAATTCTTGCCCTAAAATTTCTCCCTTAATGGCGGGATCAAACCGTGAAATGCTAGGTCTGCCAATTGGTCATCGGGTAGTGTGACACTAAAGCATCTATTCCGCACATCCCTAAACCTCCTAATGTAATTGGAGACAGATTCACCGTATTTCTGTCGGACTGAGGGAACAGCAACTTTTCGCCAAGTTCAGCAAGTGTGATTTTTGGAAGGACAAGGTGGAGTTTCTTGGACATGTAATGACCGCAGAAGGAGTCGCCGTAGATCCAAGCAAAGTAGAAGCTGTGTTACATTGGGAGCAAACCAAAGATCGTGACCCAGATTCGGAGTTTCCTTGGAATGGCAGGATACTACCGCCGTTTCATCGAAGGCTTCTCGACAATTGCGAAACCTCTTACGCAATTGCTGAAGAAGGAAAAGAAGTTTGCATGGACGCCAGAATGTGAGAAAGGATTTGAGTCGAAGAAGCGATTGACATCGACCGGTGTTAGTTCTACCTGATGTTGCTCAAAGCTTCGATTTTTATTGTGACGCATAGCGCCAAGGACTTGGATGTGTGCTGATGCAGAATGGAAAGGTCGTCGCTTATGCATCATGGCAGTTGAGGCCGCATGATGAAAATTATCCGACACATGACCTAGAGTTAGCCGCCGTAGTGCATGCCTTGAAGATATGGCGTCACTATCGATCGAGAACAGATGTGAAGTGTATACGGATCATAAGAGCCTTAAGTACATATTCACCCAATCGGATCTAAACATGAGGCGAGAGGAGATGGTTAGAGTTAATCAAGGACTACAATGTTGGAATCCATTACCATCCCTGAAGGCCAACGTAGTAGCCGATGCTCTGAGTCGGAAAGGCCATACCGTGAGTACGTTGCTAGCCACAAGTCGAGGATGAGTTATGTGAGGATTTCGGAAAATGAAGATTGAGGTGGTACCTAGCGGATTCTTGGCCACATTGGAAGTAAAGCCTACCTTAGAGGATCGGATCCGAGAAGGATGTATGATGATGACAAGATCCGCAGGATTAAGTTCATCAAGGAGGAAGGCAAGGCGAGAGGACTTCAAGTTGGATGAGCAAGGCACGTTGTGGATGAAGGATCGCATTTGTGTGCCTAACAAAAAGGAGTTAAAGCAACTGATTTTGGAAGAAGCCCATGACTCCAAGTACTCAATTCATCCCGGAAGCGCCAAGATGTATCAGATCTCAAGGAGAGATTACGGTGGCCGAGTATGAAACGTGAAGTTGCCGAGCATGTTGCATTGTGCGACGTATGCCAGAGAGTCAAGGCAATGCATCAGAGACCAGCAGGATTGCTACAACCACTGAAAATACCCGAGTGGAAGTGGGAGGAAATCGGAATGGATTTCATTACCGGTTTGCCGAAGACTCAAGGAGGTTATGACTCCATATGGGTTATAGTGGATCGCTTGACTAAAGTAGCCCATTTTATCCCGTGAAGACCACTTTACTCGGAGATAAATTAGCGTAATTGTACATGATCAGGATTGTCTTCTTGCACGGAGTGCCAAAGAGGATTGTATCGTACAGAGGTCCACAATTTACCTCAAGGTTCTGGAATAAGTTGCATGAAGCCATTGGAACCCGTTTGAACTTCAAGATGTGACTTATCATCCACAGACGGATGGACAGACCAAAAGAGTCAACCAGATTCGGAGGATATGTTGAGAGCTTGTGCATTAGCTTATGCTACCTCTTGGGATAAGAGTTTGCCGTATGCCGAGTTCGATTACAACAATAGTTATCAGGCTAGTTCTGAGATGTCACCTTTGAGGCACTTTGTATGGTCGACCCTGTCAGACGCCATTGAATTGGAATGAGACCGTGGCGAGCGCCGTGTCTTTGGGCCTGATATTCTTCAAGAGGTCAAGAAGCGGTCGCCATGATTAGGGAAAGGTTGAAGATAGCCCAATCACGGCAGAAGAGTTATCTTGACAATCGTCGTAGGGACTTGAGTTTTGAACCGTAAGACTTTGTATACCTCGGGAGTTACGCCTCTCGGGAGTTAAGAGGTTCCATGCCAAAGGGAAACTTGCACCCTGCTATGTTGGACCATTTAAGATTTTGAGCCGCATGAGGCGAAGTTGCTTATCACCGGAGTTGCCACGATCGTTAACAGAGTACATGACGTATTCCATGTGTCCCAGTTGAAGAAGTGTCTCCGAGTTCCCGAGGAACAGACACCGCTAGAGTCAATTGAGTTGCAAGAGGATTTGACTTATAAGGAGCATCCCGTGAGGATTCTAGACACAATGGATCGAGAAACTAGAAACAAGTCAACCCGTTTACGTAGAGTTCGATTGGAGCAACCATGAAGAAAGCGAAGCGACTTGGGAGCGAAGAGGATTTGAAGAAAGAGTTTCCAAACCTATTCTCAGTGAGCCCTAAATCTAGGGGACGAGATTCTATTAAGGGGAGGTTTGTAACACCCCAAAATTTTGCTTTTCTTAAATTCATGTGTGATTTGGCACTTTGATGAATTTTTGGAATTTTCTGGAATTTATTTGGATTTATTTGGAATTTATTTGAATTTATTCCATTTTGAAATAATTAAAGAATTTAATTTTGCAAATAAAATTTTGTTGGAAATATTTTATTTGAGTCCAAAATGTTCCAAAATATTTTCCAGAATTTTTCGAATTTTTCGAGTATTTTGCTATTTTTAATGAATTAAATGAATTTCGGGAATTATTTTAATTATTAAATCGCTGGAAAATGCGAGTTGGTTTGTATCTTGTTCATCCGACCGAGCCCGAAGTCGGACTCGAAGTTCGAGTCCGACCCGAGCCACGTGACTCGACCGAACCAACTCCAAAACCTAATCGATCCCAACCGTTGGATCAAGATCCAACGGTCAGGATTTCCCCGTACCGCTTCGGTCGAATCCGGCCCGGACCCGATCGCGCCCGTGCGATCGTGGCCGTTGATCGCGCCACGTGGACGGCTGAGCGTCGTCGTCTCCGCCCGAGTCCGAGCCGGACTCCGCCGCCGCGCCCGCCGCCGTGGAGAACTAGGTTTCCGTCTTGAGCACGAACGCCGAGGCTATTTAAAGCCCGGGTCACGCCCCGAGGTTGCCCTCGTCCGTGCGCACCCGTGTCCCCAAGCCATCTCGCCTGAGCCGTCGCCGTTTGCCCGTACGAGCTCGCCGGAGTTAGAATCCTGTTTCGCCGCGGTTAAAAGCCGATTCCGCCGCCGTCCGCCGTCTTCCGCCGCCACCGAGCACAGATCTAGGACCCCCAGGACGAGATGCACCCGAAGAGACCTTTCATCTAGCCGGAGCGCGCCCGGAACGCCGAGACCGTGGTCATCGTCTTCATCTCCGGCCAAGCTAGCGCCGCCGTGAAGCCATCGCCGACCCCGAGCTCCACCAACCGTCCGATCAAGATCCAAGGGCTCAGATCGCGCCACGTCACCCTCGGTGAGTTCCCTGTTGAAAATCCTAGATCTAATCTCAACCGTTGGATCTAGATCCAACGGCTTAGGTCGTGCCACGTAGCGGGAACTGCACCAGGCTAGATTGGATCTGGACCGTTAGATCAAGATCCAACGGCCCAGATCAACCCGTGCGCCCCAAGCACTTGAGGCCCAAATCCAATCCTAGCCGTCGGTTTTCAAACCAACGGCTACGATCGTGCCACGTGTCCAGGGAGCCGAACCGCCGCGCCACGCGGGCGTGCGCGTGAGTCACTGACACGCGGGGCCCGCGTGTCAGCGACCGCACCGTGACGTCACCCATGACATCATCGGTGGGTCCCCCCTGTCGACTGCGTGGTCGAGCCCCACGACATCGGCGATGACGCTCACCGAGTGGTCCCACATGTCGGGCCTCACGTGGAGCCGTGGGACCGGGTCCACGGTAGACCCGAGCCGAGTGTGGACCGAGTCCATGGACCTACCGACGCCGCCAGACCAATCCAAAGGCTGCCACGTGTCCTCGCCGACGCAATAAATGATTTTCCTAAAAGAAAAATGATTTAATAAATCGGTTTAATAATTGATTTGAATTTCAAAACTTCAAACGCTTATAACTTTTGCGTTTCAACTCCGATTTGAGTGATTCAAATTTCTAAATTTGTATAAAATTGAGATCTACCTAAATATGAATTTTATTTAATTTTTGGACTAAAGTTTTTTCTTTGCAAAATTATTTAATTGATTATTTAAACTTTAAATAATCATAACTTTTAAATCTTAACTCCAAATTTGTGATTCCAGTTTCTAAAAACTCATAAAATTATGTTCTCTCTGTTTATGGATTTTATTTGGATGTTTGGACACTTTTTGCCTATTGTTTATTCGTGTATTTGCTATTTGCACGCTTTTACGAGTAGACGTTGAAGTCTTAGGAAGGATTCGAAGGAGAAGTATTGACTCAGGATCCAACTCAAGACCAAGAACAAGTACTTTTTGAAGGCAAGTTGTGCTTTGACCATGTTGATCCTCTTTCGAAATCTATTTTGATTTAAACTATTGCATGCTAGTTCAATTAGAAAAATACTTTGTTTAAACATGGGGTTAGATAAATACCAATTTGTTGTATGACACCTTGATTATTTAAGTATGTGCCATGATCCCTTGTCACCCTAGTTGTGGATTACTAGTTGGACATTATTAAATCGCCAACATGGGTTTAGACCGTTGTAGTATACTGCTTAGACCTGCTACGTGCTCATGACATGATTTTGGACAATCAAATGTTAATATTGACTTAATGATATATTGAACCTGTTTTGGAAAGGTATCATGTGATATTGATGGCACGTGGTGCATGGTAATCAAGCGGGGTTTGATAAGCGATTTTCGGCCAGGGCATGTGGCAAGAGTAATCAGTGGGCCAGTTGTGGCATTGGGAGCGTTGATTTGGTTCTTCGGGTAGTCTTGCCCTGGTCACCCTAAGGACTTCACCTTGCAAGCCTTTGAACTGGGTCTAACGTGCAACCACATGTCTGTAATGGGACGGACCTAGTTGACTAAGTTGCTAATAACGCACTGTGGGACCTCGGGAGGTCAACTACACCCTTTGTGTAAGTTGTGCGGGGGCGTCTGGCCGAGGCCAGTACCCATCTAACGGTTGATTGGCCTAGACTTCGCCTTAGCGAAGGGAAGGGTTAGTGCGCAATAACCGGGAGGACCACTTGTATTGTTAGAAGTCTCCGAAAGACTTTGTTACTGAACTCGCCTTTGTGGTGTTTGACTGTATCTTGTGGGTAAAGTGCATAACCTCTGCAGAGTTTAGAATCTATTCGAATAGCCGTGTCCGCGGTATTGGACATCGCTCGGGAATTACAATCAAGGGTTAGATTTTCTCAAAAATAACTTGGTTTGAAAAGTTGGGTCCGGATTAATAATGAAGTTGATGGAAATGTGGATTAGGATGGGAAAGATGTTTATTAAATTCCTTGAAAAGTTATCTATGCTATACTTGCTTCTCTACCGCTTTCGAATCTACTTATGCTACTTGTCAAATCTTTGTTTCTTGCAAATATACCTTGAGCTATTCCTTTGTACCAAGCCATGCATATAGTATATTAGCTTGCATTACGTGCATGACTTGCCGAGTACCAAGTACTCACCCTTGCCACAATACAACACCAGTTGAAGAGGAGATCGCACAAGCTTTGGAGGAGGAGCTCCAAGAGGATCCGTCTACTTAGGAAGCGAGCCCAATCGCTGCCTGTGGTATACGGATGGCGCCACAAAGTTATTTGGTTTTCCGCCGCTATTATTTTTCTCTGAATAAGTTTCGCCTTGCAGGCATATATTTGTAACTTGACCATAAGGTCGAGTAACCGATTTGACTATCTAAATAAAGTACTTATTTAGTATCGAGTGGTATGATTGTGATATTTACCGAAGTTAAGGTGTGTGCACTAGCGTGTTCCTGGACTAGTGCTGAATACACAGAGGGTCCGGATTTGCAAATTCGGGGTCCCAACAGAGGTGGTATCAGAGCCAGGTTGACTGTAGGCTCCACCCTAGCTAGAATGGTCGTAGTGAGGATAAAACCTATTTTCTAAAGCTAAAAAGTTGTCAAGATAAGAAATGACATCTCGACTTATCCCATTCTTTCTTTTCTTGTCTCTTTCTGAATTTTCCTTACCTTGTCACGATTTAAAGATTCCGAGTTCTTACGTAAAGCACTCTCGTGACAGATGGAGAAAGAGTTCAACTACGTTGATCTGGGAGTTGGTCACGCCATGAACTTTGGCATATGCTACAAACTCTCGGAGATTTTGAGAAGCCGCAATACCAAGTGGAAGTGATCGGACAAGCGGGATTGATCAAGGCTTGTGACGTGAAGATTGAGGTACTGCTAGGAAAAGGGCCAGGCAATGCCTCGATACACCAACCTTGCCAGAGATCTACAATGCAGATGGGTATCCAAGAGGTATCACGACGAGCAATGCGGCACGTTACCCGTATTCACGCCAGAGAGTTGGAGAGCACGGTGTTCCGTTATCATCCGCAGCGATAACCTTCTTGACCCGGGCGATTCAGATGAGGATGCCACGGTTACCACGCTTGGCACGATTTGTTGTCGCCAGGAGGATGTACTAGATAATACAAGCAAGGAGCTACGTAAGGCCCGCAAGGAGATCACGACAGAGAAGAAACAGATGGCGGGAAGCTCAAGAGTATGTGGCACACCTTCTCGCGAAGGATTGACGAGTTGGAGATGACTTTGTACGGACTGCACCAGAGCCAAGATTTCGAGCTACACGAGCCGGATCCGGAGGAGTCGGATCTCGATGAGGACATCGCTTCTTCGACTACCACAGATGACACGATTCTTTGGACATGGCAATCGTTTCGCGCCTATGCCGTAGCACCCGTACCCAGGCCGTGGAGGTTTTCTCGATGAGTGAGCATAGGTTCTATAGTGAGACTCCTTCGCCGAGTCGCGTCATAGAATAAAGAGTCACCCTTTAGGCGTTAGACTCGAGTTAGTTCGATTTGGATTTTCATTGTTTGTCGAGTGTGCGTATGTGTTGCAAGGCCCTTAGGCATTGTAAGCAACCATACCAAGTTATTAATATCAATAATAAAGTTGGACCTTAAAGTTACACCTGCCGCCCGCATAAGTTCCATATTACTTGTCTATTCTTGTTTCCCTCTCATCTCTAAACCTAGAAGCAAATCGGCGGATGGTGAACACCCGTGGAAACTTTGGAGGCAATGGAAGCGGTTCGCCCCAGAAAACCCCAATGAGGGAGCACCAAGACCGCCACCGGATGTGCAGAATTTCGAGCTTTTCTCGCTGCCCGGACTCGGTTGATGCATGCTATGATGCAACAAATGCAACACGTCACCGCCAGGCCACCGCTAATCAAGTTAATCGGGACCACGCCGAGAATACAAGACTGCCAGAGTTCATGAGAACTCACCCGCCCACTTTCTCGGGAATGCCAATCCATTGGAGGCCGATGATTGGTTAAGATCAATCGAGAGGAAGCTACACATAGCTCAATGCATAGGAAATGAGAAGGTACTCTACGCTTCTCATCACCGGAAGGAACATTACCGAATGGTGGGAGAACTTCGTGCCACGCAAGAGAACCCTCAAGATATCACTTGGGAAGAGTTCACGGTGCATTCGACAGTATCACGTGCTGAAGGAATCATGGACCTTAAGAAGGAGGAGTTCAGAGCATCAAGCAAGGTAATCACCCGGTGGCCGACTACCTGAACAAGTTCACGCAGCCTAGCACGCCACGCACCTGAGGATGTAGCGACAGATAAATCCGCATACCTCGTTTTATGAAGGGACTTAACTCAGGATTGCAAGTAGGATTGATCACCCACACCTTCCCAGATTTCCAAGAGTTGGTGAATAAGGCGCTTATTCTTGAAGACAAGCCCAAGGAACCGGATGAGAACAGAAGCGCCGGATGCAACAAAGAAGGATCACGCCAGGAACGCATACGGCTGAGAGTTGCACCAAATCAATTCTTCGATTCCAACCACGAATGCAACAAGGACACCATCCCCAAGACCAAGACACATCAATCGTAACTACCCACTGCACTTCGCTTAGAAACGCTACCTGTGCAATCAAGAAGGAACAAAGTGAGACGCCGCTACAATCGCAACGAGCCAGACACTTTGCCAACAGCTTGTCCAAAGAAGACAAAGCAGGAGTGACCCGATTCGCTTCAATCTAGGAACCACCCAGCTAGGACGCCAAAGACAGGAGCCACACCCTGCATCGTGGTGAGAGGCCGAGTCAACCATGTCACCGCAGATGCACCGCAGAATGCTACTGACGTCGTCTTGGGTAAGTTACTTGTTAACTCAAGTACACCTGCTTGATTTTGTTTGACTCGAGCTTAGCATTCGTTTGTTTCGCAAGGCTTTGCTACTAGAAATGATTTGAGGATTGCAAGACTTAAGTGCATGCTTTTAGTTCAAACCCCTGGTTCCGAACTCCGAACGAAAGTAGGATGTTCCGGGGTGAGAATACTAATAGGTGGAATAGAGTTCCTAGCAAACCTTATAATTTTGGAGACCCAGACCTTAGACGTCATATTGGGAATGGATTGGTTATCCAAGCACAAGGCCGTATTAGATTGTGGACGAAGGACTATCTCAGTTGAGAGCCCTTGTGGATAGAAAGTGGAATTTCAAGCCCACTGCAGCTTAGAGATGGACAGCTTGATGGTTAACAGTACCAAGGCAATCAAGATAGAGGATGTCTCCGTAGTGAATGAGTACCCGGATGTTTTTCCCGAAGATCTACCTAGTATGCCGCCAGACAGGGGACATAGAGTTTGTGATAGAGCTTGTACTGCACAAAGACCGATAGCAAAGAGACCCTATCGGATGTCCACCGAGGAGTTGGTAGAGATGAAGAAACAGCTAGAAGAGTTAATGGAGAAAGGATTTATCGAGGCCGAAGGCTCGTCGCCGTGGGGAGCACCGCTTTGTTTGTCAAGAAGAAGGACGGAAGTTTCGGGATGTGCATCGACTACCGTGCACTCAATGAAGTCACCGTGAAGAATAAGTATCCGCTACCCAGGATTGATGATTTGTTTGATCACCGAGAGGAGCCGAGTTTTCTCCAAGATTGATGCGAGATCGGGATACCATCGCTTGAAGATCCGATCGTAAGATATTCAAGATCGCATTCTCGTCAAGATATGGACATTACGAATTCTACGATTATGTCCTTTGGATCGATTTAATGCGCCAAATTTATTTCATGAATATGATGAATAAGGTGTTCATGGAATATTTGGACAAGTTTGTCGTCGTGTTCATAGATGATATTCTAATCTACTCCAAAGCGGAGGATGAACATGCCGACACTTAAGGCGAGTTTTGGAAAAGTCGAGGAACGACAACTTTTCGCCAAGTTCAGCAAGTGTGATTTTTGGAAGGACAAGGTGGAGTTTCTTGGACATGTAATGACCGCATGAAGGAGTCGCCAGAGATCCAAGCAAAGTAGAAGCTGTGTTACATTGGGAGCAGCCAAAGACTGTGACCCAGATTCGGAGTTTCCTTGGAATGGCAGGATACTACCGCCGTAGAGGACTTCAAGGAGAGTCTACAATAGAAATTTCAAGGTCTAACTCAAAAAATTGAGGGAGATATGGCCTCGACAAAATTCGAGATTGAAACGGCCACAACTTTTGATTCCTTAGGCCAAATTGGATAACATTTGGAGGGGAAATAGATGGGACATCATGGCTCACCATGGCGAATACGGATCTCAAAAAGAGTCGATGAGATGATGGGGGGAAGCGCTCCAAAGTTTGGCCGACGCGACATCCGGGCTTCTCGGCGGTGGCTCAGGAGTTTGGGTGGATTAATCTGGGGTTGAGGGCGTGGGAGAGGGTCATGGGAGGTCTACATGAGGTTAGGGTGGCGGGTAGGTCAAAAAAAATCAAGAAAAACACAGAAGCAAGTCTCACATGCATTTTATCAAGCACTTGGCGTGCGTGACCCGGACTGGATGACGAGGCCGATTCTGGTGGCAACACGTGGCGCGATCTGGTGGCGACACGTGGCACGGCCAAGAAATTCGGATTTTTCCAGTAAAAACAATTCCAAAAATTCAAATAAATCCATTGAGGCAATAAAAATACTAGAAAAATTATAGAAAAATTCTAGAAACTATTTTGAGATATTTTGAACTCAAATAAAATATTTGCAATAATACTTTATATAAACTTTTCCAAATAATTAATTAATTTCAATAAAAGGGGTTAATACAAATCGATTCTGAATAAATCCAATAAATAGCAAACGAGCTCCGAAAAATCTCAAAAATTACAGAAGAATTTCTTGAAGCACAAGAGCGCAAATAAAATTAAATTTCTTTTATTTGAGATTTAGAATAATCAAATTAAATTGTTTTAGCTTTAGAAAATACTAGATTAGGCTTTATCAAAGCGAGAAAATTAGTAGAAATTTTTGGGAAGCTAAACTAAACCAAAATTTTTTGAAAACCCAAATTTTGGGATGTTACACAATATCTTCTTTTTTTGATCTCATCAGCCGACGGAATAACATGTCCTTCAAGCAACCATATTAGCTTTTCTTGTAGCAACAAGTCAAATATCCTATCACATTTGGACACATCGAAAGCGTATTTTACTTCTGTTTGTTTTTAGTCGACTTAAGCCATGGCAAACAAGCGATTTTTGGAACCCTTGATCCACTCGGCTATGTTTACTTCTGCTTCTTCATCCTCGGAGGTATTGCTTGAATTATACTCAACCATGTTTACTTTAGCCTTTTCACTACCATTTAACCTAAATTTGTCTTTAAATCCTTTATTTTCTGCATATCGGCTTTCTTGTGCCGATACACGGTGAAGCAGATGACCCAAATCCGAGAATTCTTGCCCTAAAATTTCTCCCTTAATGGCGGGATCAAACCGTGAAATGCTAGGTCCGCCAATTGGTCATCGGGTAGTGTGACACTAAAGCATCTATTCCGCACATCCCTAAACCTCCTAATGTAATTGGAGACAGATTCACCGTATTTACGTCTGGATCGAGGAACAAAGAACTTTTCGCCAAGTTCAAAGCAAGTGTGATTTTTGGAAGGACAAGGTGGAGTTTCTTGGACATGTAATGACCGCAAGGAGTCGCCAGTAGATCCAAGCAAAGTAGAAGGCGTGTTACATTGGGAGCAACAAAGACTGTGACCCAGATTCGAGTTTCCTTGGAATGGCAGGATACAACCGCCGTTTCATCGAAGGCTTCTCGACAATTGCGAAACCTCTTACGCAATTGTCAAGAAGGAAAAGAAGTTTGCATGGACGCTTTAATGTGAGAAAGGATTTGAGAGTGAAGAAGCGATTGACATCAAGACCGGTGTTAGTTCTACCGGATGTTGCTCAAAGCTTCGATATTTATTGTGACGCACGCGCCAAGGACTTGGATGTGTCGATGCAGAATGGAAAGGTAAATCGCTTATGCATCAAGGCGATTGAGGCCGCATGAGGAAAATTATCCGACACATGACCTAGAGTTAGGCTTTGTAGTGCATGCCTTGAAGATATGGCGTCACTATCTGATCGGGAACAGATGTGAAGTGTATACGGATCATAAGAGCCTTAAGTACATATTCACCCAGTCGGATCTAAACATGAGGCAGAGGAGATGGTTAGAGTTAATCAAGGACTACAATGTTGGAATCCATTACCATCCCGGGAAGGCCAACGTAGTAGCCGATGCTCTGAGTCGGAAAGGCCATACCATGAGTACGTTGCTAGCCACAAGTCAGGATGAGTTATGTGAGGATTTCCAGAAAATGAAGATTGAGGTGGTACCTAGCGGATTCTTGGCCACATTGGAAGTAAAGCCTACCTTAGAGGATCAGATCCGAGAAGGACAGAAGGATGATGACAAGATCCGCAGGATTAAGTTCATCAAGGAGGAAGGCAAGGCAGAGGACTTCAAGTTGGATGAGCAAGGCACGTTGTGGATGAAGGATCGCATTTGTGTGCCTAACAAAAAGGAGTTAAAGCAACTGATTTTGGAAGAAGCCCATGACTCCAAGTACTCAATTCATCCTGGAAGCGCCAAGATGTATCAGGATCTGAAGGAGAGATTCTGGTGGCCGAGTATGAAACGTGAAGTTGCCAGAGCATGTTGCATTGTGCGACATATGCCGTAGAGTCAAGGCAATGCATCGAGAGACCACAGGATTGCTACAAATTAAAAATACCTCGAGTGGAAGTGGGAGGAAATCGGAATGGATTTCATTACGGTTTGTCAAGACTCAAGGAGGTTATGACTCCATATGGGTTATAGTGGATCGCTTGACTAAAGTAGCCCATTTTATCCCGTGAAGACCACTTACTCGGAGATAAATTAGCGTAATTGTACATGATCGTGATTGTCTGTTTGCACGGAGTGCCAAAGAGGATTGTATCGGACAGAGGTACCCAATTTACCTCAAGGTTCGGAATAAGTTGCATGAAGCCATGGGAACCCGCTTGAACTTCAAGATGCCTTATCATCCACACGGATGGATGCCAGACCAAAAGAGTCAACCAGATTCGGAGGATATGTTGAGAGCTTGTGCATTAGCTTATGCTACCTCTTGGGATAAGAGTTTGCCGTATGCCGAGTTCGATTACAACAATAGTTATCGAGGCTAGTTTACAGATGTCACCTTTGAGGCACTCAGTATGGTCGACCCTGTCGGACGCCATTGAATTGGAATGAGACCGGCGAGCGCCGTGTCTTTGGGCCTGATATTCTTCAAGAGGCTGAAGAGCAGATCGCCATGATTAGGGAAAGGTTGAAGATAGCCCAATCACGACAGAAGAGTTATGCTGACAATCGTCGTAGGGACTTGAGTTTTTAACCAGAAGACTTTGTATACCTCAGGGTTACGCCTCTCAGGGGAGTTAAGAGGTTCCATGCCAAAGGGAAACTTGCACCCCGTTATGTTGGACCATTTAAGATTTTGAGCCGCAGAGGCGAAGTTGCTTATCAGCTGGAGTTGCCACGATCGTTAACAGGAGTACATGACGTATTCCATGTGTCCTGGGCTTGAAGAAGTGTCTCTCGAGTTCCCGAGAGCAGACACCGCTAGAGTCAATTGAGTTGCAAGAGGATTTGACTTATAAGGAGCATCCCGTGAGGATTCTAGACACAATGGATCGAGAAACTAGAAACAAGTCAACCCGTTTCAGAGAGTTCAGTGGAGCAACCATGAAGAAAGCGAAGCGACTTGGGAGCGCGAAGAGGATTTGAAGAAAGAGTTTCCAAACCTATTCTGTAGTGAGCCCTGAATCTCGGGGACGAGATTCTATTAAGGGGGGGGGGAGGTTTGTAACACCCCAAAATTTTGCTTTTCTTAAATTCATGTGTGATTTGGCACTTTGATGAATTTTTGGAATTTTCTGGAATTTATTTGGATTTATTTGGAATTTATTTGAATTTATTCCATTTTGAAATAATTAAAGAATTTAATTTTGCAAATAAAATTTTGTTGGAAATATTTTATTTGAGTCCAAAATGTTCCAAAATATTTTCCAGAATTTTTCTGGAATTTTTCTGAGTATTTTGCTATTTTTAATGAATTAAATGAATTTCTGGGAATTATTTTAATTATTAAATCGCTGGAAAATGCGAGTGGGTTTGTACTGTTCATTCGACCGAGCCCGAGTTAGACTCGAGTTCGAGTCCGACCCGAGCCACGTGACTCGACCGAACCAACTCCAAAACCTAATCGATCCCAACCGTTGGATCAAGATCCAACGGTCAGGATTTCCGCATCGCTTTGCCGAATCCGGCCGGACCCGATCGTGCGCGGCGATCGTGGCCGCTGATCGCGCCATGTGGGACGCATCGAAGCGTCGTCATCTCCGCCTCGAGTCCGAAGCCGACTCGCCGCGCTTCCGCCGCCGGAGAACTAGGTTTCCGCCCCGCACGAACGCCGAGGCTATTTAAAGCCCGTCACGCCCGAGGTTGCCCTCGTCTGCACACCCGTGTCCCCGAGCCATCTCGCCGAGCCGTCGCCGTTTGCCGTCTGCATTTAGCTCGCCGGAGTTAGAATCCTGTTCGCCGCGGTTAAAAGCCGATTCCGCGCCGCCCGCCCTCCGCCGCCCGAAACGCAGATCTAGGACCCCAGGACGAGACGCACCGAAGAGACCTTTCATCTCGCCGGAGCGCGCGAACGCCGAGACCGTGGTCATCGTCTTCATCTCCGCCAAGCTAGCGCCGCTTGAAGCCATCGCCGACCCGAAGCTCCACCAACCGTCCGATCAAGATCCAAGGGCTCAGAATCGCGCCACGTCACCCTCGGTGAGTTCCCGTTGAAAATCCTAGATCTAATCTCAACCGTTGGATCTAGATCCAACGGCTTAGGTCGTGCCACGTAGCGGGAACTGCACCAGGCTAGATTGGATCTGGACCGTTAGATCAAGATCCAACGGCCCAAATCAACCTGTGCGCCCCAAGTACTTGAGGCCCAAATCCAATCCTAGCCGTCGGTTTTCAAACCAACGGCTACGATCGTACACGTGTCCAGGAGCCGAATCGCCGCCACGCGCGAGCGTGCGTGGAGTCAGCGACACGCCGGGCCAGCGTGTCGGCCGATCGCACCGTGGCGTCACCCATGACGCTCATCGGTGGGTCCCACTGTCGGCAAGACTGGTGAGCCCGTGACATCGGCGATGACGCTCACCGAGTGGTCCCACATGTCGGGCCTCACGTGGAGCCGTGGACCGGGTCCACGGTAGACCCGAGCCGAGTGTGGACCGAGTCCATGGACCGGTGGCGTCAGCAGACCAATCGATCTTTGCCACGTGTCCTCGGCGCAATAAATGATTTTCCAAAAGAAAATGATTTAATAAATCGGTTTAATAATTGATTTGAATTTCAAAACTTCAAACGCTTATAACTTTTGCGTTTCAACTCCGATTTGAGTGATTCAAATTTCTAAATTTGTATAAAATTGAGATCTACCTAAATATGAATTTTATTTAATTTTTGGACTAAAGTTTTTTCTTTGCAAAATTATTTAATTGATTATTTAAACTTTAAATAATCATAACTTTTAAGGCCTTAACTCCAAATTTGTGATTCCAGTTTCTAAAAACTCATAAAATTATGTTCTCTCTGTTTATGGATTTTATTTGGATGTTTGGACACTTTTGCCTATTGTTTATTCGTGTATTTGCTATTTGCACGCTTTACGAGTAGACGTTGAAGTGCTTAAGGATTCGAAGGAGAAGTATTGACTCAGGATCCAACTCAAGACCAAGAACAAGTACTTTTTGAAGGCAAGTTGTGCTTTGACCATGTTGATCCTATTTGAAATCTATTTTGATTTAAACTATTGCATGCTAGTTCAATTAGAAAAATACTTTGTTTAAACATGGGGTTAGATAAATACCAATTTGTTTGTATGACACCTTGATTATTTAAGTATGTGCCATGATCCCTTGTCACCCTAGTTGTGGATTACTAGTTGGACATTATTAAATCGCCAACATGGGTTTAGACTGCTGTAGTACCTTTGCTTAGACACACTACGTGCTCATGACATGATTTTGGACAATCAAATGTTAATATTGACTTAATGATATATTGAACCTGTTTTGGAAAGGTATCATGTGATATTGATGGCACGTGGTGCATGGTAATCAAGCGGGGTTTGATAAACGATTTCGGCCAGGGCATGTGGCAAGAGTAATCAGGTGGGCCAGTTGTGGCATTGGGAGCGTTGATTTGGTTCTACGGGTAGTCTTGCCCTGGTCACCCTAAGGACTTAACCTTGCAAGCCTTTGAACTGGGTCTAACGTGCAACCACATGTCTGTAATGGGACGGACCTAGTTGACTAAGTTGCTCATAACGTACATGTGGGACCTCGTGAGGTCAACTACACCCTTTGTGTAAGTTGTACGGGGAGCGTCATCGGGTGAGGCCAGTACCCATCTAATGGTTGATTGGCCTAGACTTCGCCTTAGCGAAGGGAAGGGTTAGTCTTGCGCAATAACCGGGAGGACGACTTGTATTGTTAGAAGTCTCCGAAAGACTTTGTTACTGGAACTCGCCTTTGTGGTGTTTGACTGTATCTTGTGGGTAAAGTGCATAACCTCTGCAGTGTTTAGAATCTATTCGAATAGCCGTGTCCATGTATTGGACATCGCTCGGGAATTACAGTCAAGGGTTAGATTTTCTCAAAAATAACTTGGTTTGAAAAGTTGGGCTGGATTAATAATGAAGTTGATGGAAATGTGGATTAGGATGGGAAAGATGTTTATTAAATTCCTTGAAAAGTTATCTATGCTATACTTGCTTCTACTGCTTTCGAATCTACTTATGCTACTTGTCAAATGTCAAGTTTCTTGCAAATATACCTTGAGCTATTCCTTTGTACCAAGCCATGCATATAGTATATTAGCTTGCATTCTGTGCATGACTTGCTGAGTACCAAGTACTCACCCTTGCCACAATACAACACCAGTTGAAGAGGAGACTGCACAAGCTTTGGAGGAGGAGCTCCAAGAGGATCCGTCTACTTAGGGAAGCGAGCCCAATCAGTTGCCTGTGGTATACTGGATGGCGCCACGAAGTTATTTGGTTTTCCGCTGCTATTATTTTTCTCTGAATAAGTTTCGCCTTGCGAGGCATATATTTGTAACTTGACCATAAGGTCGAGTAACCAGTTTGACTATCTAAATAAAGTACTTATTTAGTATCGAGTGGTATGATTGTGATATTTACCGAAGTTAAGACTGTGTGCACTAGCGTGTTCCTGGACTAGTGCTGAATACACAGAGGGTCCGGATTTGCAAATTCGGGGTCCCGACAGAGGTGGTATCAGAGCCAGGTTGACTGTAGGCTCCACCCTAGCTAGAATGGTCGTAGTGAGGATAAAACCTATTTTCTAAAGCTAAAAAGTTGTCAAGATAAGAAATGACATCTCGACTTATCCCATTCTTTCTTTTCTTGTCTCTTTCTGAATTTTCCTTACCTTGTCACGATTTAAAGATTCCGAGTTCTTACGTAAAGCACTCTCGTGACAGATGGAGGAAGAGTTCAACTACGTTGATCTGGGAGTTGGTCACGCCGCGGAACTTTGGCATATGCTACAAACTCTCGGAGATTTTGAGAAGCCGCAATACCAAGTGGAAGTGATCAGACAAGCGGGATTGATCAAGGCTTGTGACGTGAAGATTGAGGTACCTGCTAGGAAAAAGGGCCCAGGCAATCGCCCGATACACTGCACTGCCAGGAGATCTACAATGCAGATGGGTATCCAAGAGGTATCACGACGAGCAATGCGGCACGTTACCCGTATCTACGCCAGAGAGTTGGAGAGCACGGTGTTCCGTTATCATCCGCGCAGCGATAACCTTCTTGACCCGAAGGCGATTCAGGATGAGGATGCCACGGTTACCATGATTGGCACGATTTGTTGTCGCCAGGAGGATGTACTAGATAATACAAGCAAGGAGCTACGTAAGGCCCGCAAGGAGATCACGACAGAGAAGAACAGATGGCGGGAAGCTCAAGAGTATGTGGCACACCTTCTGCGAAGGATTGACGAGTTGGAGATGACTTTGTACCGGACCAGACCCGGAGCCAAGATTGAGCTACACGAGCCAGATCCGGAGGAGTCGGATCTCGATGAGGACACCGCTTCTTCGACTACCACAGATGACACAGATTCTTTGGACATGGCAATCGTTTCGCGCCTATGCCGCAAAGACCCGCACTCCAGGCCGTGGAGGTTTTCTCGATGAGTGAGCATAGGTTCTATAGTGAGACTCCTTCGCCGAGTCGCGTCATAGAATAAAGAGTCACCCTTTAGGCGTTAGACTCCAGAGTTAGTTCGATTTGGATTTTCATTGTTTGCTGAGTGTGCAGTATGTGTTGCAAGGCCCTTAGGCATTGTAAGCAACCATACCAAGTTATTAATATCAATAATAAAGTTGGACCTTAAAGTTACACCTGTCGCCCCGCATAAGTTCCATATTACTTGTCTATTCTTGTTTCCCTCTCATCTCTAAACCTAGAAGCAAATCGACAGATGGTGAACACCCGTGGAAACTTTGGAGGCAATGGAAGCGGTTCTCGCCCAGCAGAAAACCCCAATGAGGGAGCACCAGCACCGCCACTGGATGTGCAGAATTTCGGAGCTTTTCTCGCTGCCCAGACTCAGTTGATGCATGCTATGATGCAACAAATGCAACACGTCACCGCTCAGGCCACTGCTAATCAAGTTAATCAGGGACCACGCCAGAATACAAGACTGTCAGAGTTCATGAGAACTCACCCGCCCACTTTCTCTGGGAATGCCAATCCATTGGAGGCCGATGATTGGTTAAGATCAATCGAGAGGAAGCTACACATAGCTCAATGCATAGGAAATGAGAAGGTACTCTACGCTTCTCATCAGCTGGAAGGAACATTACGAATGGTGGGAGAACTTCGTGTCACGCAAGAGAACCCTCAAGATATCACTTGGGAAGAGTTCACACCGTGCATTCCGACAAGTATCACGTGCCTGAAGGAATCATGGACCTTAAGAAGGAGGAGTTCAGAGCATCAAGCAAGGTAATCAGCCGGTGGCCGACTACGAACAAGTTCACGCAGCCTAGCACGCTACGCCTTGAGGATGTAGCGACAGATAAATCCAGACAATCTCGTTTTATGAAGGGACTTAACTCAGGATTGCAAGTAGGATTGATCACCCACACCTTCCCAGATTTCCAAGAGTTGGTGAATAAGGCGCTTATTCTTGAAGACAAGCGCAAGGAACTGGATGAGAACAGAAGCGCCGGATGCAACAAAGAAGGATCACGCCAGGAACGCCAAATACCGAGAGTTGCACCAAATCAATTCTTTAGATTCCAACCACGTAATGCAACAAGGACACCATCCCAGCACCAAGACTGTCAATCGTAACTACTGCACCCACTTCGCTAGAAACGCTTACTCGAGCGATCAGAAGGAACAAGTGAGACGCTGCTACAATCGCAACGAGCCAGACACTTTGCCAACAGCTTGTCCAAAGAAGACAGCGAGAGTGACCCGATTCGCTTCAATCTAGGAACCACCCCAGCTAGGACGCCCGCACGTGAGCCACACCCCAGGCCGTGGTGAGAGGCCGAGTCAACCATATCACCGCAGATGCACTGCAGAATGCTACTGACGTCGTCTTGGGTAAGTTACTTGTTAACTTTCGATACACCGCAGATTTTGTTTGACTCGAGCTTCGCATTCGTTTGTTTCGCAAGGCTTTGCTACTAGAAATGATTTGAGGATTGCAAGACTTAAGTGCATGCTTTTAGTTCAAACCCACAGTTCGAACTCCGAACGAAAGTAGGATGTTCCGGGGTGAGAATACTAATAGGTGGAATAGAGTTCCTAGCAAACCTTATAATTTTGGAGACCCAGACCTTAGACGTCATATTGGGAATGGATTGGTTATCCAAGCACAAGGCCGTATTGGATTGTGGACGAAGGACTATCTCAGTTGAGAGCCCTTGTGGAAAGAAAGTGGAATTTCAAGCCACTGCAATTAGAGATGGACATTTGATGGTTAACAGTACCAAGGCAATCAGCATAGAGGATGTCTCCGTAGTGAATGAGTACCCAGATGTTTTTCCCGAAGATCTACCTGGTATGCCGCCAGACAGGGACATAGAGTTTGTGATAGAGCTTGTACAGTACAAAGACCGATAGCAAAGAGACCCTATCGGATGTCCACCGAGGAGTTGGTAGAGATGAAGAAACAGCTAGAAGAGTTAATGGAGAAAGGATTTATCGAGGCCAGAGCTCGTCGCCGTGGGGAGCACCGGTTTTGTTTGTCAAGAAGAAGGACGGAAGTTTCGGGATGTGCATCGACTACCGTGCACTCAATGAAGTCACCGTGAAGAATAAGTATCCGCTACCAGGATTGATGATTTGTTTGATCACCGAGAGGAGCGGAGTTTTCTCCAAGATTGATCTCGAGATCGGGATACCATCGATTGAAGATCCGATCGTAAGATATTCAAGATCGCATTCTCGTCAAGATATGGACATTACGAATTTCTGATTATGTCCTTTGGACTCGATTTAACGCGCCACTTATTTCATGAATATGATGAATAAGGTGTTCATGGAATATTTGGACAAGTTTGTCGTCGTGTTCATAGATGATATTCTAATCTACTCCAAAACGGAGGATGAACATGCCGGACACTTAAGGCGAGTTTTGGAAAAGGCGAGGAACAAGAACTTTTCGCCAAGTTCAAGAAGTGTGATTTTTGGAAGGACAAGGTGGAGTTTCTTGGACATGTAATGACCGCAGAAGGAGTCACCGTAGATCCAAGCAAAGTAGAAGCTGTGTTACATTGGGAGAAGCCAAAGACTGTGACCCAGATTCGGAGTTTCCTTGGAATGGCAGGATACTACCGCCGTAGAGGACTTCAAGGAGAGTCTACAATAGAAATTTCAAGGTCTAACTCAAAAAATTGAGGGAGATATGGCCTCGACAAAATTCGAGATTGAAACGGCCACAACTTTTGATTCCTTAGGCCAAATTGGATAACATTTGGAGGGGAAATAGATGGGACATCATGGCTCACCATGGCGAATACGGATCTCAAAAAGAGTCGATGAGATGATGGGGAAGCGCTCAAAGTTTGGCCGGCCGACAGGCGACATCCGGCTTCTCGGCGGTGGCTCAGGAGTTTGGGTGGATTAATCTGGGGTTGAGGGCGTGGGAGAGGGTCATGGGAGGTCTACATGAGGTTAGGGTGGCGGGTAGGTCAAAAAAAATCAAGAAAAACACAGAAGCAAGTCTCACATGCATTTTATCAAGCACTTGGCGTGCGTGACCCGGACTGGATGACGAGGCCGATTCTGGTGGCAACACGTGGCGCGATCTGGTGGCGACACATGGCACGGCCAAGAAATTCGGATTTTTCCAGTAAAAACAATTCCAAAAATTCAAATAAATCCATTGAGGCAATAAAAATACTAGAAAAATTATAGAAAAATTCTAGAAACTATTTTGAGATATTTTGAACTCAAATAAAATATTT
This sequence comes from Rhipidocladum racemiflorum, assembly GCA_036346355.1. Classification (NCBI taxonomy): domain Eukaryota; kingdom Viridiplantae; phylum Streptophyta; class Magnoliopsida; order Poales; family Poaceae; genus Rhipidocladum; species Rhipidocladum racemiflorum. The sequence goes on along the minus strand of CM070577.1, from coordinate 40,679,977 downwards.
GCAATAATACTTTATATAAACTTTTCCAAATAATTAATTAATTTCAATAAAAGGGGTTAATACAAATCGATTCTGAATAAATCCAATAAATAGCAAACGAGCTCCGAAAAATCTCAAAAATTACAGAAGAATTTCTTGAAGCACAAGAGCGCAAATAAAATTAAATTTCTTTTATTTGAGATTTAGAATAATCAAATTAAATTGTTTTAGCTTTAGAAAATACTAGATTAGGCTTTATCAAAGCGAGAAAATTAGTAGAAATTTTTGGGAAGCTAAACTAAACCAAAATTTTTTGAAAACCCAAATTTTGGGATGTTACACAATATCTTCTTTTTTTGATCTCATCAGCCGACGGAATAACATGTCCTTCAAGCAACCATATTAGCTTTTCTTGTAGCAACAAGTCAAATATCCTATCACATTTGGACACATCGAAAGCGTATTTTACTTCTGTTTGTTTTTAGTCGACTTAAGCCATGGCAAACAAGCGATTTTTTGGAACCCTTGATCCACTCGGCTATGTTTACTTCTGCTTCTTCATCCTCGGAGGTATTGCTTGAATTATACTCAACCATGTTTACTTTAGCCTTTTCACTACCATTTAACCTAAATTTGTCTTTAAATCCTTTATTTTCTGCATATCGGCTTTCTTGTGCCGATACACGGTGAAGCAGATGACCCAAATCCGAGAATTCTTGCCCTAAAATTTCTCCCTTAATGGCGGGATCAAACCGTGAAATGCTAGGTCCGCCAATTGGTCATCGGGTAGTGTGACACTAAAGCATCTATTCCGCACATCCCTAAACCTCCTAATGTAATTGGAGACAGATTCACCGTATTTCTGTCGGACTGAGGGAACAGCAACTTTTCGCCAAGTTCAGCAAGTGTGATTTTTGGAAGGACAAGGTGGAGTTTCTTGGACATGTAATGACCGCAGGAGTCGCCAGTAGATCCAAGCAAAGTAGAAGCTGTGTTACATTGGGAGCGACCAAAGATCGTGACCCAGTTCGAAGTTTCCTTGTAATGGCAGGATACTACCGCCGTTTCATCGAAGGCTTCTCGAAAATTGCGAAACCTCTTACGCAATTTCTGAAGAAGGAAAAGAAGTTTGCATGGACGCCAGAATGTGAGAAAGGATTTCAGGAGTGAAGAAGCGATTGACATCAAGACCGGTGTTAGTTCTACCGGATGTTGCTCAAAGCTTCGATATTTATTGTGACGATCGCGCCAAGGACTTGGATGTGTCTTGATCACGAGAATGGAAAGGTCGTAAACTTATGCATCAAGGCGATTGAGGCCGCATGAGGAAAATTATCCGACACATGACCTAGAGTTAGGCCGTAGTGCATGCCTTGAAGATATGGCGTCACTATCGATCGAGAGCAGATGTGAAGTGTATACGGATCATAAGAGCCTTAAGTACATATTCACCCAATCGGATCTAAACATGAGGCGAGAGGAGATGGTTAGAGTTAATCAAGGACTACAATGTTGGAATCCATTACCATCCCTGAAGGCCAACGTAGTAGCCGATGCTCGAGTCGGAAAGGCCATACCATGAGTACGTTGCTAGCCACAAGTCGGGATGAGTTATGTGAGGATTTCGGAAAATGAAGATTGAGGTGGTACCTAGCGGATTCTTGGCCACATTGGAAGTAAAGCCTACCTTAGAGGATCGATCCGAGAAGGATGTATGATGATGACAAGATCCGCAGGATTAAGTTCATCAAGGAGGAAGGCAAGGCAGAGGACTTCAAGTTGGATGAGCAAGGCACGTTGTGGATGAAGGATCGCATTTGTGTGCCTAACAAAAAGGAGTTAAAGCAACTAATTTTGGAAGAAGCCCATGACTCCAAGTACTCAATTCATCCTGGAAGCGCCAAGATGTATCAGATCTCAAGGAGAGATTCTCGTGGCCGAGTATGAAACGTGAAGTTGCTTGAGCATGTTGCATTGTGCGACATATGCCGTAGAGTCAAGGCAATGCATCGAGAGACCAGCAGGATTGCTACAAATTACCGAAAATACCTGAGTGGAAGTGGGAGGAAATCGGAATGGATTTCATTACCGGTTTGTCAAGACTCAAGGAGGTTATGACTCCATATGGGTTATAGTGGATCGCTTGACTAAAGTAGCCCATTTTATCCCGTGAAGACCACTTACTCGGGAGATAAATTAGCGAATTGTACATGATCGAGATTGTCTGTTTGCACGGAGTGCCAAAGAGGATTGTATCGGACAGAGGTACCCAATTTACCTCAAGGTTACGGAATAAGTTGCATGAAGCCATGGGAACCCGTTTGAACTTCAAGATGCCTTATCATCCACAGACGGATGGACGGACCAAAAGAGTCAACCAGATTTCGAGGATATATTGAGAGCTTGTGCATTAGCTTATGCTACCTCTTGGGATAAGAGTTTGCCGTATGCCGAGTTCGATTACAACAATAGTTATCGAGGCTAGTTCTGAGATGTCACCTTTTGAGGCCTTTGTATGGTCGACCACTGTCGGACGCCATTGAATTGGAATGAGACCGTGAGCGCCGTGTCTTTGGGCCTGATATTCTTCAAGAGGTCAAGAGCGGATCACCATGATTAGGGAAAGGTTGAAGATAGCCCAATCACGCATGTAAGAGTTATGCTGACAATCGTCGTAGGGACTTGAGTTTTTAACCAGAAGACTTTGTATACCTCAGGGTTACGCCTCTCAGGGGAGTTAAGAGGTTCCATGACAAAGGGAAACTTGCACCCCGTTATGTTGGACCATTTAAGATTTTGAGCCGCAGAGGCGAAGTTGCTTATCACCGAGTTGCCACAAATCGTTAACAGGAGTACATGACGTATTCCATGTGTCCCAGTTGAAGAAGTGTCTCGAGTTCCCGAGAGCAGACACCGCTAGAGTCAATTGAGTTGCAAGAGGATTTGACTTATAAGGAGCATCCCGTGAGGATTCTAGACACAATGGATCGAGAAACTAGAAACAAGTCAACCCGTTTACTGTAGAGTTCGATTGGAGCAACCATGAAGAAAGCGGCGACTTGGGAGCCTTGAAGAGGATTTGAAGAAAGAGTTTCCAAACCTATTCTGTAGTGAGCCACGAATCTCGGGACGAGATTCTATTAAGGGGAGGTTTGTAACACCCCAAAATTTTGCTTTTCTTAAATTCATGTGTGATTTGGCACTTTGATGAATTTTTGGAATTTTCTGAATTTATTTGGATTTATTTGGAATTTATTTGAATTTATTCCATTTTGAAATAATTAAAGAATTTAATTTTGCAAATAAAATTTTGTTGGAAATATTTTATTTGAGTCCAAAATGTTCCAAAATATTTTCCAGAATTTTTTGGAATTTTTCTCGAGTATTTTGCTATTTTTAATGAATTAAATGAATTTAGGAATTATTTTAATTATTAAATCGCTGGAAAATGCGAGTGGGTTTGTCTTGTTCATTCGGCCAGAGCCCGAGTCAGACTCGAGTTCGAGTCCGACCCGAGCCACGTGACTCGACCGAACCAACTCCAAAACCTAATCGATCCCAACCGTTGGATCAAGATCCAACGGTCAGGATTTCCCCGTACCGCTTCGGTCGAATCCGGCCCGGACCCGATCGTGCCCGTGCGATCGTGGCCGTTGATCGCGCCATGTGGACGACTGAGCGTCGTCATCTCCGCCCGAGTCCGAGCCGGACTCCGCCGCCGCGCCCGCCGCCGTGGAGAACTAGGTTTCCGTCCCGGGCACGAACGCCGAGGCTATTTAAAGCCCGGGTCACGCCCCGAGGTTGCCCTCGTCCGTGCACACCCGTGTCCCCGAGCCATCTCGCCTGAGCCGTCGCTGTTTGCCCGTACGAGCTCGCCGGAGTTAGAATCCTGTTTCGCCGCGGTTAAAAGCCGATTCCGCCGCCGTCCGCCGTCCTCCGCCGCCACCAGAAACGCAGATCTAGGACCCCAGGACGAGACGCACCGAAGAGACCTTTCATCTCGCCGAGCGCGCCGGAGCACGCCGAGACCGTGGTCATCGTCTTCATCTCCGGCCAAGCTAAGCGCCGCCGTGAAGCCATCGCCGACCCGAAGCTCCACCAACCGTCCGATCAAGATCCAAGGGCTCGGATCGCGCCACGTCACCCTCGGTGAGTTCCCGTTGAAAATCCTAGATCTAATCTCAACCGTTGGATCTAGATCCAGCGGCTTAGGTCGTGCCACGTGGCGGAATCGCACCAGGCTGGGTGGATCTCGACCGTTAGATCAAGATCCAACGGCCCGAATCAACCGTGCGCCCCAAGCACTTGAGGCCCAAATCCAATCCTAGCCGTCGGTTTTCAAACCAACGGCTACGATCGTGCCACGTGTCCAGGGAGCCGAACCGCCGCGCCACGCGGGCGTGCGCGTGGGTCACTGACACGCGGGGCTCACACGATGTCGGCGACGCCGTGACGTCACCCATGACGTCATCGGTGGGTCCCACCTGTCAGCACCGTGGGCTGAGCCCCGCTGACATCAGCGATGATGTCACCCGAGTGGTCCCACATGTCAGTCTCACGTGGAGCCGTGGACCGGGTCCACAGTAGACCCGAGCCGAGTGTGGACCGAGTCCATGGACCGGCTGACGTCAGCAGACCAATCCAGTGCTGCCCTAGGGCCCTGCCAGTTATCGTGGTTTGTATCCTGCCCCCCGAGTGTAAACTCGGGCTGTCGGCCAAAACACATGGGTTGGTGGCGAGGCAACTGTTCGTAACCATCGTTTCTTACGGCCGATGCCTCTGGTATGGGCACAAACGGGTCGGCATACGATACTACCTTATGTGGGGCGAAATCTCTCGGAGGGATCGCCCCTTGGGTCTGATGGTTTCTACTTATTTCAGTCGGCTTGGGAGCCGATTGAATGAAAGTACTGGTTGACGGGGTGTCAACACGGTAGGCTGGACCGGCATCGTCGAGAGGGCTGGAGCCGATGCTTTTATCGTGCCAGTGTTTTGTGCTATTGAATAAACAGAGTATGATGGGAGAGGTTTTACTAGATCTAGCAGGCCTCCGAACACAGCTAACTCTTGAGCAATCATTTTAACACTATTCTTGATCATCGGCTTTAACGTGGTGACTAAAGCTGATGATTGATTGATCAGCGCATGATGTACCGAATGATCAATCATACTAGACAACTCAGCTTGTGTCGGCATATATCAGCTTACCGATTTAGTGGGGATGCCGCTGACGGGATTGATTATTGGGAGCGCAGTTTTTTGGGTGACCCCGTCGGGTATTTTGGTAGCATCTCAACATCATCTCCTCCAGTGCGGCCTTCTGATCTTCAATTTTTTTTAGTTGTTCGGGGGTTAAATCGGCCAATGTAGGCGCGATTATTGCATCTAGGTCAATATCGGCTGTCGCTGTGGATTTTTCAGTTGACGTCATGTCAATCTTCTTTGATGTCCCACTGGGCGTGCCAAAATATGTTTGAGCAAAAAACTTGTAGGGTTTTTTTGCCTCAAACACACAAGACAAACGCCGGGTTTGAAGCGTGCTAGTCAATTTGACCTGCAATTGATAAGGTAATAGTTGTAAGTCAATTAGAGCCGATAAACAAATGATTATCGGCTTAGCACCGGTCGGCCAAAAGCCGATTAGGAGATAACTGGATGAACCGATTATGGCTAATCCGAGAGTAAAGGCAGATCGGCTTTGAGTGGCGATGCGCAACAACACAAAGCAAATCGAACCTGGGCAAAATCGGCGGAATCAACAAATTGGCGATGTGCAACTCTTTATTGATCTCGTCGACATACAGAGGAATGCTTACAAGACTAGAAAAAACAACAAAAAAGAACTATAAAAGTAGATGTGTAATTGTGTTGGATTGATGTCATCCTTGCGCCTCATGGGTCGTCCCCTTTTATACGCCTTGGCCGATCCGAATCCTTCATGGACACGGCCACCAGATCCGTGTCAGCTACGATGCGATCTTTTTCCTTTCTGTTTTGGCAACTGAATCCTTGTCGGGCACGATGTATTTTTTGGTCTCCTAATCCCAACCGTTACATATGCATCATACTTTTCCATTTTTTTCGAATTGGGCCGATATTTTCTGTACGTGCCAAATCTTGGTGCAAACACTCGCGTACCTACTCGTGCCTAGTCTATGGGGGTGAATGTTCCTCCTTGCGATGTCTCTGTTGTCCTCACTGGACTTCTTTGCTTCATCATCTTGCTCTATCGCAACAAATTCATCCCAATATGGCTCTAATTTAGGACAATCTCCGATCGCTGACCGATTTTTCTTCACATAGGGTGTATTTAGCCTCAACTTGAAGTTCCTCCATGCCACATCCAAGGTCATCAACGCATTGCGACGCACTAGTTCTTCGGCATCTTCGGGGAATTCAAAAGTTTATTTTGAGCTCTGTCCATAGATCCATTTTGATGGTGTGGGGCACTTTGTGCCAATCCAAATAGGTGATTGGCACTTTATCCCTTATGATGTACCCGCATGTTGACCTATATTTTGCTGCTGATTTTTCTGGTTAAAGAGGGGCTCCAGCATTTGAGACGAACGAGATGGTATACTGGCCTTCAGGCTTCTTAGTTTTCCCTTGGCCTCGACGTCTTGCAACGGGAACATCAGCATCTCCGATAGCGGTGGAGGCCTCAGCATCTTCGGTTGATGGATGGATGTTAAGGTATCTGCTCGGGCTTGGGCTTGGGGTCGGGTTGGAAGTCTCCTCCATTACAAGTTGGGGCTCAGGCTCCATAAGAACTACATTCCAAAGTAAACATAATTTAAGGAATTAGGGAAATATCTTAAAATGGATGAATTGGAGGATAGTTTAAGGAAATATTAAAATTGTATCGAATAGGGTACTAATGTGGCCAATTAAGATAATGTGGACAAGAGGTCTTATTGTGTAAAGAAGATAAAGGTTAAAAAAATTTAATTAATGACAGCATTTCATTGCAGGATGAGAAGTGTTGTTGTGTGTAGAGGCCATTATGGTTTTCTTTTTAAAGAAGAGAGAAGACATTAGATATTTCGCTCTCGCTCATCATTCCATTTCAGAAAGGACTAACTAATGATAAAAGAAGAAGAACAACAAAAAGAAATTGAGTATGTGGGCACTCAGAACCCCTCGAGACCAACGCCCACGAGTCGCGCTATCCTATAAACACAGAAAGACAACAATAAAAGTATAAAGTAAAAGAAACAAATAAAAATCTTGGTGATAGGGCCCAAGCACCCCACGAGACCTCACGCTTGAGCAACGCTTGGATCCACACATCCAAGCGTGCCATGGACTAGGTGTCCAGGAACCTTTCCTAAGCCTTAGCTCCTCTTTTGATTTATATAATCAGCTAATTATATAAATATATAGCCATATACACACATCAGCTAATTACTTAGATTACAAATAAACCATAGCACATATTTACAAATGAATAAACCATACCACAAGTTAAAGACTTAAAGTTCATGGACTAAGCATTAATGCTAATGAAAAGAAACATCAATACATCTAATTCCACAATAGACTAATGAAACATCAATACTTGTAATAAACATCAATACATCTAAACATCAATGCTAATGAAATTAGTAATGACATGTGCATTTAACATCAATGCTAAACAATAGACTTCATGGTGTTCTTTGCACTCATCAAAACCTTAACTCCAGAAAAAAGGAATTAGGCAACCTTCTATGTGCATTTAACCATTTTGGCAAGGATTACATGTGAATCACCTACTTTATTTATCTGCTGATTGAAATACTTGTACCACAGAGGATTACATGTGTCCAGAATGTAGAACTGAATCGAGAATTTTAGTTATGACAGTACGCAAATGTCGGGACCCCGAATTTGCAAATCCGGACCCTCTGTGTATTCAGCACTAGTCCAGGAACACGCTAGTGCACACAGTCTTAACTTCGGTAAATATCACAATCATACCACTCGATACTAAATAAGTACTTTATTCAGATAGTCAAACTGGTTACTCGACCTTATGGTCAAGTTACAAATATATGCCTCGCAAGGCGAAACTTATTCAGAGAAAAATAATAGCAGCGGAAAACCAAATAACTTCGTGGCGCCATCCAAAGATACCACAGGCAATGGCGGGCTCGCTTCCCTAAGTAGACGGATCCTCTTGGAGCTCCTCCTCCAAAGCTTGTGCAGTCTCCTCTTCAACTGGTGTTGTATTGTGGCAAGGGTGAGTACTTGGTACTCAGCAAGTCATGCACAGAATGCAAGCTAATATACTATATGCATGGCTTGGTACAAAGGAATAGCTCAAGGTATATTTGCAGTAAACAGCATTTGACAAGTAGCATAAGTAGATTCGAAAGCAGTAGAAGCAAGTATAGCATAGATAACTTTTCAAGGAATTTAATAAACATCTTTCCCATCCTAATCCACATTTCCATCAACTTCATTATTAATCCAGCCCAACTTTTCAAACCAAGTTATTTTTGAGAAAATCTAACCCTTGACTGTAATTCCCGAGCGATGTCCAATACCGCGGACACGGCTATTCGAATAGATTCTAAACTCTGCAGAGGTTATGCACTTTACCCACAAGATACAGTCAAACACCACAAAGGCGAAGTTCAGTAACAAAGTCTTTGGAGACTTCTAACAATACAAGTGGTCCTCCCGGTTATTGCGCACTAACCCTTCCCTTCGTTAGGCGAAGTCTAGGCCAATCAACCGTTAGATGGGTACTGGCCTCGGCCGATGCGCTCCCCGCACAACTTACACAAAGGGTGTAGTTGACCTCCTGAGGTCCCACAGTGCGTTATTAGCAACTTAGTCAACTAGGTCCGTCCCATTACGGACATGTGGTTGCACGTTAGACCAGTTCAAAGGCTTGCAAGGTTAAGTCCTTAGGGTGACCAGGGCAAGACTACCGAAGAACCAAATCAACGCTCCCAATGCCACAACTGCCCACTGATTACTCCCGCCACATGCCCCGGCCGAAATCGTTTATCAAACCCCAGTTGATTACCATGCACCACGTGCCATCAACATCACATGATACCTTTCCAAAACAGGTTCAATATATCATTAAGTCAATATTAACATTTGATTGTCCAAAATCATGTCATGAGCACGTAGCGTGTCTAAGCGAGGTACTACAGCGGTCTAAACCCATGTTGGCGATTTAATAATGTCCAACTAGTAATCCACAACTAGGGTGACAAGGGATCATGGCACATACTTAAATAATCAAGGTGTCATACAAAGAAATTGGTATTTATCTAACCCCATGTTTAAACAAAGTATTTTTCTAATTGAACTAGCATGCAATAGTTTAAATCAAAATAGATTTCGAAATAGGATCAACATGGTCAAAGCACAACTTGCCTTCAAAAAGTACTTGTTCTTGGTCTTGAGTTGGATCCTGAGTCAATACTTCTCCTTCGAATCCTTAGGCACTTCAATGTCTACTCGTAAAGCGTGCAAATAGCAAATACACGAATAAACAATAGGGAAAAGTGTCCAAACATCCAAATAAAATCCATAAACAGAGAGAACATAATTTTATGAGTTTTTAGAAACTGGAATCGTCAAATTTGGAGTTAAGACGCAAAAGTTATGATTATTTAAAGTTTAAATAATCAATTAAATAATTTTGCAGAGAAAAACTTTAGTCCAAAAATTAAATAAAATTCATATTTAGGTAGATCTCAATTTTATACAAATTTAGAAATTTGAATCACTCAAATCGGAGTTGAAACGCAAAAGTTATAAGCGTTTGAAGTTTTGAAATTCAAATCAATTATTAAACCGATTTATTAAATCATTTTCTTTTTCGGAAAATCATTTATTGCGTCAGCAGGGACACGTGGCAGCACTGGATTGGTCTGCTGACGTCAGCCGGTCCATGGACTCGGTCCACACTCGGCTCGGGTCTACCGTGGACCCGGTCCACGGCTCCACGTGAGACTGACATGTGGGACCACTCGGGTGACGTCATCGCTGATGTCAGCGGGGCTCAGCCCACGGTGCTGACAGGTGGGACCCACCGATGACGTCATGGGTGACGTCACGGTGCGGTCGCTGACACGCGGGCCCCGCGTGTCAGTGACCCACGCGCACGCCCGCGTGGCGCGGCGGTTAAACGTCCCTGGACACGCGTGGCACGATCGTAGCCATTGGTTTGAAAACCGACGCTAGGATTGATTTGGGCCTCAAGTGCTTGGGGCGCGCGGGTTGATCTGGGCCGTTGGATCTTGATCTAACGGTCGAGATCCAATCTAGCCTGGTGCGATTCCGCTACGTGGCACGACCTAAGCCGCTGGATCTAGATCCAACGGTTGAGATTAGATCTAGGATTTTCAACGGAACTCACCGAGGGTGACGTGGCGCGATCTCGAGCCCTTGGATCTTGATCGGACGGTTGGTGGAGCTCGGGTCGGCGATGGTTTCACGGCGGCGCTAGCTTGGCCGGAGATGAAGACGATGACCACGGTCTCGGCGTTCGGCGCTCGGCGAGATGAAAGGTCTCTTGGTGCGCGTCTCGTCTGGGGTCCTAGATCTGCGTTTCTCGGTGGCGGCGAGGACGGAGGACGGCGGCGGAATCGGCTTTTAACCAGCGAACAGATTCTAACTCCGGCGAGCTCAGACGGCAAACGGCGACGGCTCGGCGAGATGGCTTGGGGACACAGTGCGCAAGACGAGGGCAACCTCGGCGTGACCGGGCTTTAAATAGCCTCGGCGTTCGTGCGAGGCGAAACCTAGTCCTCCACGGGCGGGCGCGGCGCGAGTCCGGCTCGACTCGGACGGAGACGACGACGCCACCGCCCACGTGGCGCGATCAACGGCCCACGATCGCGCGCGGCGCGATCCGGGTCGGCGGATTCGGCAGAAGCGATGCGGAAATCCTGGCGTTGGATCTTGATCCAACGGTTGGGATCGATTAGGTTTTGGAGTTGGTTCGGTTGAGTCACGTGGCTCGGCCTGACTCGAACTCGAGTCCGACTCGGGCTCGATCGGATGAACAGGACAAACCCACTCGCATTTTCCAATGATTTAATAATTAAAATAATTCCCGAAATTCATTTAATTCATTAAAAATAGCAAAATACTCGAGAAAAATTCAGAAAAATTTTGGAAAATATTTTGGAACATTTTGGACTCAAATAAAATATTTCCAACAAAATTTTATTTACAAAATTAAATTCTTTAATTATTTCAAAATGGAATAAATTCAAATAAATTCCAAATAAATCCAAATAAATTCGAGAAACTTCCAAAAATTCACCAAAGTGCCAACTCACACATGAGGTTGAGAAAAGCAAAATTTTGGGGTGTTACAAACCTCCTTAATAGAATCTCGTCCCAGAGATTCGTGGCTCACTCTGAGAATAGGTTTGGAAACTCTTTCTTCAAATCCTCTTCGCTCCCAAGTCGCTTCGCTTTCTTCATGGTTGCTCCACCGAACTATCTGAAAGCGGGTTGACTTGTTTCTAGTTTCTCGATCCATTGTGTTTAGAATCCTCACGGGATGCTCCTTATAAGTCAAATCCTCTTGCAACTCAATTGACTCTAGCGGTGTATGCATTTCCTCAGAACTCGGAGACACTTCTTCAAGCTGGGACACATGGAATACGTCATGTACTCCTGTTAATGACTGTGGCAACTCCGGTGATAAGCAACTTCGCCTCTGCGGCTCAAAATCTTAAATGGTCCAACATAGCAGGTGCAAGTTTCCCTTTGGCATGGAACCTCTTAACTCCCCGAGAGGCGTAACCCTGAGGTATACAAAGTCTTCGGTTCAAAACTCAAGTCCCTACGACGATTGTCGGCCATAACTCTTCATGCGTGATTGGGCTATCTTCAACCTTTCCTAATCATGGCGATCTGCTCTTGACCTCTTGAAGAATATCAGGCCCAAAGACACGGCGCTCGCGGTCTCATTCCAATTCAATGGCGTCCGGCGAGTCGACCATACAAAGGCCTCAAAGGTGACATCTCAGAACTAGCACGATAACTATTGTTGTAATCGAACTCGACATACGGCAAACTCTTATCCCAAGAGGTAGCATAAGCTAATGCACAAGCTCTCAACATATCCTCGAGAATCTGGTTGACTCTTTCGTCCTGTCCATCCGTCTGTGGATGATAAGGTATCTTGAAGTTCAAACGGGTTCCCATGGCTTCATGCAACTTATTCCAGAACCTTGAGGTAAATTGGGTACCTCTGTCCGATACAATCCTCTTTGGCACTCCGTGCAAACAGACAATCCTGATCATGTACAATTCTGCTAATTTATCTCCCGAGTAAGTGGTCTTCACGGGGATAAAATGGGCTACTTTAGTCAAGCGATCCACTATAACCCATATGGAGTCATAACCTCCTTGAGTCTTCGGCAAACCGGTAATGAAATCCATTCCGATTTCCTCCCACTTCCACTCAGGTATTTTCAGCGGCTGTAGCAATCCTGCTGGTCTCTGATGCATTGCCTTGACTCTCTGGCATATGTCGCACAATGCAACATGCTCAGCAACTTCACGTTTCATACTCGGCCACCAGAATCTCTCCTTCAGATCCTGATACATCTTGGCGCTTCCAGGATGAATTGAGTACTTGGAGTCATGGGCTTCTTCCAAAATCAGTTGCTTTAACTCCTTTTTGTTAGGCACACAAATGCGATCCTTCATCCACAACGTGCCTTGCTCATCCAACTTGAAGTCCTCTGCCTTGCCTTCCTCCTTGATGAACTTAATCCTGCGGATCTTGTCATCATCCTTCTGTCCTTCTCGGATCTGATCCTCTAAGGTAGGCTTTACTTCCAATGTGGCCAAGAATCCGCTAGGTACCACCTCAATCTTCATTTTAAAATCCTCACATAACTCATCCTCGACTTGTGGCTAGCAACGCACTCACGGTATGGCTTTTCCGACTCAGAGCATCGGCTACTACGTTGGCCTTCCCGGGATGGTAATGGATTCCAACATTGTAGTCCTTGATTAACTCTAACCATCTCCTCTGCCTCATGTTTAGATCCGACTGGGTGAATATGTACTTAAGGCTCTTATGATCCGTATACACTTCACATCTGTTCCCGATCAGATAGTGACGCCATATCTTCAAGGCATGCACTACGGCAGCTAACTCTAGGTCATGTGTCGGATAATTTTCCTCATGCGGCCTCAACTGCCTTGATGCATAAGTGACGACCTTTCCATTCTACATCAGCACACATCCAAGTCCTTGGCGCGATGCGTCACAATAAATATCGAAGCTTTGAGCAACATCCTAGAGAACTAACACCGGTCTTGATGTCAATCGCTTCTTCACTCTGAAATCCTTTCTCACATTACGGCGTCCATGCAAACTTCTTTTCCTTCTTCAGCAATTGCGTAGAGGTTTCGCAATTGTCGAGAAGCCTTCGATGAAACGGCGGTAGTATCCTACCATTCCAAGGAAACTCGAATCTGGGTCACGCAGTCTTTGGTCGCTCCCAATGTAACACGGCTTCTACTTTGCTTGGATCTACTGGCGACTCCTTCTGCGGTCATTACATGTCCAAGAAACTCCACCTTGTCCTTCCAAAAATCACACTTGCTGAACTTGGCGAAAAGTTGATGTTCCTCGGCTTTTCCAAAACTCGCCTTAAGTGTCGGCATGTTCATCCTCCGTTTTGGAGTAGATTAGAATATCATCTATGAACACGACGACAAACTTGTCCAAATATTCCATGAACACCTTATTCATCATATTCATGAAATAAGTGGCGCATTAAATCGATCCAAAGGACATAATCAGTAAACTCGTAATGTCCATATCTTGACGAGAATGCGATCTTGAATATCTTACGATCGGATCTTCAAGCGATGGTATCGATCTCGAGATCAATCTTGGAGAAAACTCCGGCTCCTCTCGGTGATCAAACAAATCATCAATCATGGGTAGCGGATACTTATTCTTCCACGGTGACTTCATTGAATGCACGGTGAGTCGATGCACATCCTGAAACTTCCGTCCTTCTTCTTGACAAACAAAGCGGTGCTCCCCACGACGACGAGCTCGGTCTGATAAATCCTTTCTCCATTAACTCTTCTAGCTGTTTCTTCATCTCTACCAACTCCTCGGTGGACATCCGATAGGGTCTCTTTGCTATCGGTGCTGTACCAGGTACAAGCTCTATCACAAACTCTATGTCCCTGTCTCAAGCGGCATACCGAGGTAGATCTTCGGGAAAAACATCACAGGTACTCATTCACTACGGAGACATCCTCTATGCTGATTGCCTTGGTAATGTTAACCATCAATCGTCCATCTCTAACTGCAAAGGGCTTGAAATTCCACTTTCTTTCCACAAGGGCTCTCAACTGAGATAGTCCTTCGTCCACAATCCAATACGGCCTTGTGCTTGGATAACCAATCCATTCCCAATATGACGTCTAAGGTCTGGGTCTCCAAAATTATAAGGTTTGCTAGGAACTCTATTCCACCTATTAGTATTCTCACCCGGAACATCCTACTTTCGTTCGGAGTTCTAACCAGGGTTTGAACTAAAAGCATGCACTTAAGTCTTGCAATCCTCAAATCATTTCTAGTAGCAAAGCCTTGCGAAACAAGCGAATGCGAAGCTCTAGAGTCAAACAAAAGCTATTGCAGTCTTGAGTTAACAAGTAACTTACCCGATCTGACGTCAGTAACATTCTGCGGTGCATCTGCGGTGACATGGTTGACTCGGCCTCTCACCACTGCAGGGTGTGGCTCCTGGTCTTTGGCGTCCTAGGCGGGTGGTTCCTAGATTGAAGCGGCCAGGTCACTCCTGCTGTCTTCTTTGGACAAGCTGTTGGCAAAGTGTCTGGCTCGTTGCTTGTAGCGGCGTCTCACTGTTCCTTCTTTGATTGCACTGGAGTAAGCGTTTCTAGCGGGTGGGGTCTCGTAGTTCTCGATTGACAGGTCTTGGTGCGAGGATGGTGTCCTTGTTGCATTCTGTGGTTGGAATCGAAGAATTGATTTGGTGCAACTCTCAGCGCTATTGCGTTCCTGGCGTGATCCTTGCTGTTGCATCCGCGCTTCTGTTCTCATCCGGTTCCTTGCGCTTTGTCTTCAAGAATAAGCGCCTTATTCACCAACTCTTGGAAATCTGGGAAGGTGTGGGTGATCAATCCTACTTGCAATCCCGAGTTAAGTCCCTTCATAAAACGAGGCTATGCGGATTTATCTGTCGCTACATCCTCAGTGCGTAGCGTGCTAGCTACGTGAACTTGTTCGTAGTCGACCACTGGCTGATTACCTTGCTTGATGCTCTGAACTCCTCCTTCTTAAGGTCCATGATTCCTTCAGGCACGTGATCTTTGTCGGAATGCATTTGTGAACTCTTCCCAAGTGATATCTTGAGGGTTCTCTTGCGTGTACGAAGTTCTCCCACCATTCGGTAATTTGTTCCTTCCAGTGATGAGAAGCGTAGAGTACCTTCTCATTTCCTATGCATTGAGCTATGTGTAGCTTCCTCTCGATTGATCTTAACCAATCATCGGCCTCCAATGGATTGGCATTCCCGAGAGAAAGTGGGCGGGTGAGTTCTCATGAACTCGGCGATCTTGTATTACGGCGTGGTCCCCGATTAACTTGATTAGCGATGGCCTGGCGGTGGCGTGTTGCATTTGTTGCATCATAGCATGCATCAACTGAGTCTGGCAGCGAGAAAAGCTCCGAAATTCTGCACATCCAGTGGCGGTCTTTGGTGCTCCCTCATTGGGGTTTCTGCTGGCGAGAACCGCTTCCATTGCCTCCAAAGTTTCCACGGGTGTTCACCATCTGTCGATTTGCTTCTAGGTTTAGAGATGAGAGGGAAACAAGAATAGACAAGTAATATGGAACTTATGCGAGCGACAGTGTAACTTTAAGGTCCAACTTTATTATTGATATTAATAACTTGGTATGGTTGCTTACAATGCCTAAGGGCCTTGCAACACATCTTGCACACTCGACAAACAATGAAAATCCAAATCGAACTAACTCGAGTCTAACGCCTAAAGGGTGACTCTTTATTCTATGACGCGACTCGGCGAAGGAGTCTCACTATAGAACCTATGCTCACTCATCGAAAACCTCCACGGCACTGGTACGGTGTCTTTGCGGCATAGGCGCGAAACGATTGCCATGTCCGGCAAGAATCGTGTCATCTGTGGTAGTCGAAGAAGCGATGTCCTCATCGAGATCGACTCCTCCGGATCTGGCTCGTGTAGCTCAATCTTGGCTCTGGAGTGCAGTCCGTACAAAGTCATCTCCAACTCGTCAATCCTTCGCAGAAGGTGTGCCACATACTCTTGAGCTTCCCGCCATCTGTTCTTCTCTGTCGTGATCTCCTTGCGGGCCTTCGTAGCTCCTTGCTTGTATTATCTAGTACATCCTCCTGGCGACAACAAATCGTGCCAAGCTGTGTAACCGTGGCATCCTCATCCTGAATCGCCTTGGGTCAAGAAGGTTATCGCTGCGGATGATAACGGAACACCGTGCTCTCCAACTCTCTGGCGTAGATACGGGTAACGTGCGCATTGCTCGTCGTGATACCTCTTGGATACCCATCTACATTGTAGATCTCCGGCGGTCAAAGGTATCGGGCGATTGCCTGGGCCCTTTTTCCTAGCAGGTACCTCAATCTTCACGTCACAAGCCTTGATCAATCCCGCTTGTCTGATCACTTCCACTTGGTATTGCGGCTTCTCAAAATCTCCGAGAGTTTGTAGCATATGCCAAAGTTCATGGCGTGACCAACTCCCAGATCAACGTAGTTGAACTCTTCCTCCATCTGTCACGAGAGTGCTTTACGTAAGAACTCGGAATCTTTAAATCGTGACAAGGTAAGGAAAATTCAGAAAGAGACAAGAAAAGAAAGAATGGGATAAGTCGAGATGTCATTTCTTATCTTGACAACTTTGTAGCTTTAGAAAATAGGTTTTATCCTCACTAAGACCATTCTAGCTAGGGTGGAGCCTACAGTCAAGTATGGCTCTGATACCACCTCTGTCGGGACCCTGAATTTGCAAATCCGGACCCTCTGTGTATTCAGCACTAGTCCAGGAACACGCTAGTGCACACAGTCTTAACTTCGGTAAATATCACAATCATACCACTCGATACTAAATAAGTACTTTATTCAGATAGTCAAACTGGTTACTCGACCTTATGGTCAAGTTACAAATATATGCCTCACAAGGCGAAACTTATTCAGAGAAAAATAATAGCAGCGGAAAACCAAATAACTTCGTGGCGCCATCCAGTATACCACAGGCAACCTGATCGGGCTCGCTTCCCTAAGTAGACGGATCCTCTTGGAGCTCCTCCTCCAAAGCTTGTGCGATCTCCTCTTCAAGCGGTGTTGTATTGTGGCAAGGGTGAGTACTTGGTACTCGAGAAGTCATGCCTGAGAATGCAAGCTAATATACTATATTCATGGCTTGGTACAAAGTAATAGCTCAAGGTATATTTGAAGTAAACAGCATTTGACAAGTAGCATAAGTAGATTCGAAAGCAGTATAAGCAAGTATAGCATAGATAACTTTTCAAGGAATTTAATAAACATCTTTCCCATCCTAATCCACATTTCCATCAACTTCATTATTAATCCAGCCCACCTTTTCAAACCAAGTTATTTTTGAGAAAATCTAACCCTTGATCAGTAATTCGGCGATGTCCAATACCGCGGACACGGCTATTCGAATAGATTCTAAACTCTGCAGAGGTTATGCACTTTACCCACAAGATACGATCCAAACACCACAAAGGCGAGTTCAGTAACAAAGTCTTTCGGAGACTTCTAACACTACAAGTGGTCCTCCCCGGTTATTGCGCACTAACCCTTCCCTTCGTTAAGGCGAAGTCTAGGCCAATCAACCGTTAGATGGGTACCTGGCCTCGGCCGATGCGCTCCCCGTACAACTTACACAAAGGGTGTAGTTGACCTCCTGAGGTCCCACAGTGCGTTATTAGCAACTTAGTCAACTAGGTCCGTCCCATTCTGAGACATGTGGTTGCACGTTAGACCCAGTTCAAAGGCTTGCAAGGTTAAGTCCTTAGGGTGACCAGGGCAAGACTACCCAAGAACCAAATCAACGCTCCCAATGCCACAACCGGCCCACTGATTACTCTTGCCACATGCCCCTGGCCGAAATCAGTTATCAAACCCCGCTTGATTACCATGCACCACGTGCCATCAACATCACATGATACCTTTCCAAAACAGGTTCAATATATCATTAAGTCAATATTAACATTTGATTGTCCAAAATCATGTCATGAGCACGTAGCGAGGTCTAAGCAAAGGTACTACAGCGGTCTAAACCCATGTTGGCGATTTAATAATGTCCAACTAGTAATCCACAACTAGGGTGACAAGGGATCATGGCACATACTTAAATAATCAAGGTGTCATACAAGAAATTGGTATTTATCTAACCCCATGTTTAAACAAAGTATTTTTCTAATTGAACTAGCATGCAATAGTTTAAATCAAAATAGATTTGAAATAGGATCAACATGGTCAAAGCACAACTTGCCTTCAAAAAGTACTTGTTCTTGGTCTTGAGTTGGATCCTGAGTCAATACTTCTCCTTGAATCCTTCCCAAGACTTCAACATCGACTCGTAAAGCGTGCAAATAGCAAATACACGAATAAACAATAGGCAACAAGTGTCCAAACATCCACATAAAATCCATACACAGAGAGAACATTATTTTATGAGTTTTTAGAAACTGGAATCGTCAAATTTGGAGTTAAGGCATAAAAGTTATGATTATTTAAAGTTTAAATAATCAATTAAATAATTTTGCAGAGAAAAACTTTAGTCCAAAAATTAAATAAAATTCATATTTAGGTAGATCTCAATTTTATACAAATTTAGAAATTTGAATCACTCAAATCGGAGTTGAAGCATAAAAGTTATAAGCGTTTGAAGTTTTGAAATTCAAATCAATTATTAAACCGATTTATTAAATCATTTTCTTTTGGAAAATCATTTATTGCGTCGGCGAGGACACGTGGCAGCACTGGATTGGTCTGCTGGCGTCACCATCCATGGACTCGGTCCACACTCGGCTCGGGTCTCACAGTGGACCCGGTCCACGGCTCCACGTGAGGCCCGACATGTGGGACCACTTTCGGGTGACGTCATCGATGTCGGCGAGGCTCGGCCACGCAGTCTTTGGCAAGTGGGACCCACCGATGGCGTCATGGGTGACGTCACGGTGCGATCGCCGACACGCGAGCCCAGCGTGTCGGTGACTGCTTGCGCGCCGCGTGGCGCGGCGGTTCGGCTCCCTGGACCGCGTGGCACGATCGTAGCCGTTGGTTTGAAAACCGGCGGCTAGGATTGGATTTGGGCCTCAAGTGCTTGGGGCGCGCGGGTTGATCTGGGCGTTGGATCTTGATCTAACGGTCCGAGATCCAATCTAACTTTGGTGCGATTCCGCTCATTGGCACGACCTAAGCCGTTGGATCTAGATCCAGCGGTTGAGATTAGATCTAGGATTTTCAACGGAACTCACCGAGGGTGACGTGGCGCGATCGAGCCCTTGGATCTTGATCGGACGGTTGGTGGAGCTCGGGTCGGCGATGGCTTCACGGCGGCGCTAGCTTGGCCGAGATGAAGACGATGACCACGGTCTCGGCGTTCGGCGCGCTCGGCGAGATGAAAGGTCTCTTCGTGCGTCTCGTCACTGGGGTCCTAGATCTGTGCTCGGTGGCGGCGGAGGCGGCGGCGGCGGAATCGGCTTTTAACCGCTGGCGAACGAGATTCTAACTCCGGCGAGCTCAGATGCGGGCAAACGGCGACGGCTTTCGGCGAGATGGCTTGGGGACACAGTGCGCCGCAGACGAGGCAACCTCGGGCGTGACCGGGCTTTAAATAGCCTCGGCGTTCGTGCGAGGCGGAAACCTAGTTCTCCACGCGCGGCGGCGGCGAGTCCGGCTCGGACTTCGGATGGAGACGACGGCCTTTCGGCCCGTCCACGTGGCGCGATCAGCGGCCCACGATCGCGCAGGCGCGATCGGTCCGGCCGGATTCGGCCAAGCGATGCGGAAATCCGGACCGTTGGATCTTGATCCAACGGTTGGGATCGATTAGGTTTTGGAGTTGGTTCGGTCGAGTCACGTGGCTCGGGTCGGACTCGAACTCGAGTCTGACTCGGGCTCGGTCGGATGAACAGTACAAACCCACTCGCATTTTCCAGCGATTTAATAATTAAAATAATTCCCAGAAATTCATTTAATTAATTAAAAATAGCAAAATACTCAGAAAAATTCCAGAAAAATTCTGGAAAATATTTTGGAACATTTTGGACTCAAATAAAATATTTCCAACAAAATTTTATTTGCAAAATTAAATTCTTTAATTATTTCAAAATGGAATAAATTCAAATAAATTCCAAATAAATCCAAATAAATTCCAGAAAATTCCAAAAATTCACCAAAGTGCCAAATCACACATGAATTTAAGAAAAGCAAAATTTTGGGGTGTTACAGCAAAATGGGCTTAAATAGCACGCATTTAGCAAACATGATAACCGTGACACTGTTTGTTATTCACCCATTAACATTCATCTCAAGAATTTCAGAATGCAAATTATCCAACCAATTACTAAGGAAAACATGTTAGTTATCTTTCTTTGAAGATAAATCCTAGGACCGGCCATCTGAAGAAGAAAACCTTTTACCATTGTGTAAACATACAAAAAAAATGGTACAACATGCGGAGACTAAAACTTAGCAGGAAAACCTCGGGTAGTAGTGAGAGCCTTCAGATTGATTATATTTTGAGAGATGATATTAAAACTCTCAACATGCACATCATTAATATTGAACATAGTAGTTGCTTAGATACCAAAAAGTAAATCATCTAGATACGAATTATCAAAGGAAGATATAATCTGTACTGTCCCATCCTGCCAAAGGGGGCCTAATTATCAGAACAAGATATAATCTATCGTCCCATTCTTTTTCCTTCATAATCTCCATAAATGCTAAATATATAGATCATGTAACACGTACGGGTTAACTAAATAGATCATGAAACTAAATAATGCTTTGTGGTTGATTCAACAAATATAGAGATAATGTAATACATCCTTCGATTCAACAAATTTGGAAGTTCTTTAATTCCTCTATGGTTGATTAATCCTTTTCTACATTTCACATTAACACAGATAGGAAAAGTTGCAGATTCAAATACAAAATCAATGAATCCTACTGAATCCAGTGGGATGCTTTGGTTCTGACCTCCTTGTAGAAAAACTAACCTAATCTAGAAATGTGCTCAAACAGCTATCGTATCTAACACTAATATTGATCTCCTTGTAGAAATGTGCTCAAACTAACCTAATCTAGAAAAACTCACTGGAGAGGGAGGGGACGAACGGGGGGCCGCGCTGGGAGGAGCCGGGGGGTTGGAGGGGGCGGGCGGGAGGAGGCGGGTGGGGACGGACGGGGGGCGCCGGGTGGGGACGAATGGGGGGCCAGGGCGGGGACGATGCCGGACGGGACAGGCAGGGGCGGGGACGGGCGAGGGTGGGGACAACGCTGGACAGGACGGGTCAGGGCTGGGACGGCGCTGGTGGGGAGGAGAGATTGGGAGGCTGCGGCAGGAAGAGAGAGCACGAGCTATGGCAGCTTAGGTTAGGGTTGAGCTGTATTATATATGGGGCAGTATTAGTGGCAATTTTTAATAAAAACCACCACAGATACTCTTTATCAGTGGCGGTTTGTTAATAAAAACCGTCATAGATACTCTTTATCAGTGGCTGTTTTTATTAACAACCGCCCCAGATACTATTTTTCAGATCCCTAACACTATATATTAATGTACCTATCATATATATTAACTACTACTTATTCATAATTAATTTATCTATGATGAATAAATATATATTCTTACTAAATAAATGTATCTGTTTACTTAGTTCACATGTGAAAATAAAAGCGTATTTTTTTTACAAAAAATTGCCATTACTCCACATAAATGCATATTTTTGACATTACATTTCTATTACCCCACATAAATACACACATTTTGCCATTACTCCTAGCAAATTATTTTCTTTCACAATTTGGCCTTCTTCATGATCATCGCGATGATAGGTAGCTTCTTGAGTGGTTTCTTCCTCGAGCCTGATGCTGCCATCTACGAAAGGAGGCAACTCATCAAACTGGTTGTACTCTTCCTCATCCATGACATTCTCAACTCCGACGATCCTTCATTTTCCTTGTAGAACTACATGGCGCTTGTTATCTGCCGGGTCAATTACATAGAAGACTTGTGCTACTTGCTTCGCAAGTACGAATGGTTCGTCTCTATATCCGACTTATTCGATGTCCACAGTAGTGAAGTCGTACTTGTCCACCTTGACACCCTTTGGGAGTTGGACACAATGACACCGAAACACCGGAATCTTGAAAACGCAGTAGTCGAGCTCCCAAATCTCCTCTATAAACCCATAGAAGTTGCTCTTCTTACTGCCTGTGTTGTCGTGGGCATATATACGGACACCACTGTTTTGGTAAGTACTTTTGCTATCCTGAGCTCTCGTGTAAAATGTATATCCATTTATGTCATATCCTTGCCATGTCACGATTGTACCTGATAGCCTTTTTGCCAATCACCTCAACGTAACACTCGTTTCTTCACCAGACATTTGCTCCTTGAACCAATGATTGAACAAACGATTGTGCTCTTTTGTTATCCAAACCTCTGATCGTCCATGATTTTCCCTCTGTAGCTTATCCTTTTGCATGTCCATATACGGGGACACCTCAACTGACTATTGCAAGGTTGTGAAATGACCTTATTCAAACAAAAAATGATCGTAAGAATTTGTGGATTTCTTTCCTATTGCTCCTTTCCCAGCTAGCCTCCCCTCATGGCATGATACAGGAGCTCCTATCGGTTCAACCTAGTCCATGTAATTGATGCAGAACTCAATAACCTCCTCAGTTGCATAACCTTCTACAATGGAACCTTCTGGCTGAGATCGATTACGTAAATATTTCTTCAGAACACCCATATACCTTTCGAACGGGTACATCTGATGCAGGAATACTGGGCTACAAATATTTATCTCGTTGACAAGGTGAACAATGAGATGAACCATGATATCAAAAAATGATGGAAGAAAATACATCTCTAGCTGACACAGAGTCTTGACCATATCAGCTTGCAGTTCATAAAAGTCCAACGGGATCGATAACCTTCTATGAAATCGCGTTAAAGAAGAAACACAACCTCATGATTGCCTTTCGGACCTTGTCAGGAAAAATATCTCTAATTGCAATAGGGAGCATTTGTGTCATCATCACATGACAATCATGAGATTTCATGCTAGTTAACTTCAAATCTTTCATTGATACCAGTTTCTTGATGTTTGTGGAGTAACCGGATGGAACTTTCACACCATGCAAGCACTTACAGAAGTCTGTTTTCTCTTTCTTGGACAGAGTGTAGCAAGCTGGGGGAAGGTAAAGTCGGCCTTTCCTAGTGTCTTGAGGATGTAGCTCGGCTCTGATTTTCATATCTTCCATGTCCCTTCGTGCCTTGAGTCCATCCTTTGTTTTACTAGGAATATTCAGTAAAAGACCAAGCACGTTGTCACATACATTCTTCTCTACATGCATGACATCGATGTAGTGTCGAACTTCTAAGTTCTTTTAATAGGGCAAGTCCCAAAATAATGATCTCTTCTTCCACGTAGTTTTCTCAGTATAGGACCTCGATATATTATTAGTACCCCCTTTCCAAGTACAACATTAATATCCTGAACCATATCATATACCTCTTCCCCATGAAGACGCTTTGGAGCTGAACCGTCCTCCTTTGTACTATCGAATTGTTTTTTCATATTGCGATACGGATGATTCCTTCGAAGGAACCGACGATGACGCATGTAGACTATTTTCCTCGAGTTGTTAAGCCACACACTACTAGTTTCATCCAGGTATTGGGAGCAGGCTTTAGCTCCTTTTATAGTATGGTTGGACAGGTTACCTAGGGCTGGTAAATCATTGATGGTGCAGAACAACAATGCACGTAGGTTGAAGTATTGCCGTTTGTACTCATCCCATACCTGCACAACTTCGTTCCACAGTAGCACAAGATCTTCCACCAATGGTTGTAGGTATACATCAATATCGTTGCTAGGTTGTCTCGACCCTTGGATAAGCAGTGACATTATAATGTACTTTCACTTCATACACAACCAAGGAAGAATGTTGTAGATACAAATAGTCACGGGCCAAATGCTATGAATGCTGCTCATGTTACCAAAAGGATTCATTTCATCCATACTAAACCCAAACATTATATTCCTCAGCTCATTTTTTAAGTTCTCCCTGAAGAGCTTATCGATGGTTCTCCACTGGGCAGAATCAGCAGGGTGTCTCAGCTTTCTATCCCTCTTACACTCTTCCGAGTGCCATCGCATCATCTTGGCATGCTTTTTATTTGCAAATAAACGATTCAAACGAGGTATTACTAGCAAATACCACACCACTTTAGAGGGAGCTCCTTTCTTCACCTCTATGCCTTTGCTGTCCTCGCCCTTACGCTTGTATCGCGATGCTTTGCACACCGGACATACATACGTGTCTGCATAGTCTTTGCGATAGAGTATACAGTCGTTTGTACATGCATGTATTCTTTTTACTTCCAATCCCAAGGGACATACAACCTTCTTGGCAAAATACGTGGTTTAGGCAACACGTTTACCTCTGGAAGCATGTCCGCTAAGAGATGTAGCAACGCCGTGAAATTCTTGTTGGACCAACCATTGCTTGCCTTCAATTTCAGTACTGAAAGCACGGTGTTCAACTTTGTATATTCCTCCTTGTAAGTCGGGAACAAAGGTTTCTCCGAGTCCTCCATCAAACCTTTGAATTGATTAAACTCTCTCTGACTAGTGAGTTTCCTTCTGCATCGTGCAACATTTGAGCCCATAATCAATGTCAGCTGCCATATTGTCGGCTTCGTAGTCGTCAACATTATCACGTTGAAGTATGATCTCCTCTTCACCGTGCCTTGTTCAACATGTATAGCCAGGTACAAAGCCCCTCCGAATCAATTGCAAGTGGATATGGACTTTGTCTGAAAACATTTTCTCATTCTTGCAATCAATGCATGGACAATGTATGTACTGCGTCTTCTTTTGAAACCTGTTCTCCTCGGCTGCTCTTAGAAAAGCAGATACGCCATCGATGTATTCTCGGTTGTAACGGTTCGCATTGTACATCCATCTCCGGTCCGTCTATAATTAATTAATGTAACAATTATTAATATACAATAATCGTAATTAAATAAATCATTAATCCAATATCCACTAATAAAACCATCATGATCACCCATCTACCATATTAACTAAAATTTAA
This sequence comes from Rhipidocladum racemiflorum, assembly GCA_036346355.1. Classification (NCBI taxonomy): domain Eukaryota; kingdom Viridiplantae; phylum Streptophyta; class Magnoliopsida; order Poales; family Poaceae; genus Rhipidocladum; species Rhipidocladum racemiflorum. Next base: position 40,654,613 of record CM070577.1, on the reverse strand, counting down.
TATTTATTACTATCCAATAGCTTAATTAAATAAATTTAATATATGCTCGATCATAATTTATCATCTAAAACAGGTAGACAACTTAATCTAATATAGCAAGGTAATTAATTCATCATCTACGTATAAATTAATCTACAAAATGCTAGGTAAATAAAAAAATATTAACTTTGCATTTGAAGACAGAACCTAATTAATCTGTCACTGATAAAAATGGTAATTAAAAAAAATCTAACAATAGCCACTGATAAAAACCGTCATTAATAAAAATGAGATAACAATAGCCACTAATGGAGCAAGATGTATATGCATGCACTAATGGTAAAAAATTAATGGTAATTAAAAAACAAATCATAAGTACCATACATAGCCAAAATTAAATTTATCCTCCCTAGGAGCTAGATAATAAATTCAACATCTCAAAATGCAAGGCAACTTCATGATCACCCATCTACCATATTAACTAAAATTTAATGTTTATTAATATCCAATAATCTTAATTAAATAAATTTAATATATGCTTGATCATAATTTGACATGTAAAAAAGGTACACAACTTAATCTAATGGAGCAAGGTAATAAATTCATCATCTAGATATAAATTAATCTTCAAAATGCTAGGTAAATAAAAACAAATTAAATCTAAACTTTGCATTTGAAGAGAGGAGAATCTTAAATAAACTAGATCTAAACATTAAATTTCAACTACATCACCACAAATGAAGAGAGGAGAACAAATTACTCACCTGGGAACAACTCTAGGAAGTAAAAGCTCAAGATTCTTTGCAAACAAAATCTGAAATCTAGAAACTTTGCTTTGTTCTCGGGGAGGAAGATGACCTGAAGGAGCTGTTATAGGCTGCTGTAGGGGGTATTTATAGGGAGTATTATTTGTGGTGGTTTTAAATTAAAACAGCCACAAATAATACTATCTGCGACGGTTCTAAAAAACCCGCCACACATACTTGTGTTATCAGTGGCGGTTGTGCCTAGAACCATCACAAATAATTGCGAGGTATCAGTGACGGTGAGGACTCAACCTCTTGGAGAAGGACTTCTCCTCTCTTGTCGCTCACGGGCTTGCTCTTCCCGCCGATCATGCAATACAAGGTGTAAATCCCGTTGATCATGGGGGATGCGGTCTCGAAGATCTATTGGGCGCCTCTTGCAATCATTGGATCATGACGTCTGGGATGTGTGGTGACTCGACACGGCCACCGTTGATCTGGACGCTGGTCAACCGTAATGTGAAGGTCATGGCGTTCGACTTGATGCGCCCTACTGATGGGAGCGCCCGGGCCTCGAGTTGGTCCCTCAAGCATTCTGTGCCTGTGCCGCCTCAAGTAGAGCTCTCATCTGGTCGAGCACAGGAGTCATCGGATTATCCGGACCCGATGGAGGGAGTGCCTTTAGTAGCATGTGAGCACACTGGATGTTTGCTTCAGGAGTGCTAAAGACATCATTACAGCGGTGCTACTGGGAAGCTGACCCTGTGACACGATCGAACCTGCTGGGATGGTCGCATCCTTGGAGGTCATGTGCCCTATTGGGGACCACTACTTCGGGTAAGGTGTCGTCAGATTGACCTGATCGAAACGCTTTGCCAGATTTGCCATTGCCCAGGCCGCAATCATGGCGTTAGCATCTCGCCGATGGTCTGTTGTACCTGGGGCGATGGTGTCAACCATAGAGGCTGCTAGTGGGTCCACATGTGTCCCCAAAGGGGCTTGGAACCCTGGGTTGCCTATAGTTTTTGCCTGTGCAACCTTTTCTTGGGAATTCTCTATAGAAGCGGTATTATTGTTTCTAGCCACATATAAATAGCGATCGGTTTGATCGCTATTGCCGTGGCTGCTGGTGTCCTCGCTGCTGCTGGAGCTGTCGCTATCTGTTTTGATGCACTTTCTCCCATAGGATCGAAATCGAGAAAGGACACTACTCAGCTTGGATCCCATGAGCGGGATTCGATGAAGCCGACGTGCTCGAGCTTGCCTTCAGGTCCCCATTGGTAAATTACGTTTCCAAACGCGATCTAGGATCTGACGGCTGGAACTTGGTCGATGGAAAGGCTTGAGTCGATGGTGCTGCCAAAGTCATCATTGGCGATCTCGCAGAAATTACTCGCCGACGTCATGATTGATCTGCAAAAATAGTTGAAGGCCCCTACCTAGCGTGCCACCTATCGAAGGTTATGAAATCCATGGTAAATTTGTAAACGGGTACCTTCGGGGATTGCAGGATCAACAGAATAGGCAATGCACAATTTAGATAGGTTCGGGCCTCGCGATCGATTAATACCCTACTCCTGTGGTTCGTACTATCAGATCGATTGAGGTGGAATACAAATCAAGGGTACCCTAGCTCTAGTTACAATCAAGACCAAAAGCTATAGCTAGATCTAATCTCTTGACTATGTCCTAGCAGGTGCTCTCCTCTTGATTTCTCTTTTGCTCTCTCCCTCCTTCGTGCGCCTTCCTCTATTTTTATAGCTGGGTGCACCATCTTCTGGAGACGTCACCAGATGAGGACTCCGAGTCGTACCTGTCGACGATTGGAGAACGGGTTCCCGCCGAGCTTACTTGTTGAATGGGGGATCAACAGGGCCCCGTCGTACGAACCGAGGTGGTCGTCCGAGCAGCGCCAAGTCAGGAGAATAGACGCGCGGTGTTTTATCCTGGTTCGGGCCTCTCACTGAAGAGATAACAGCCCTACTCCAGTGTATTGTGTTCTATCGGGGGGTCCCTTTGTTACAGATATCAGGGGGTTTAAATACTATGCCTAAAGATACATAGAAGGTAACTACCCCTTGGATTTACGCTATGCAGCCATACTCGCGATCTGCCGCCCTTGATCTGCGCGTTATTTGAATTTCGGGTATGATTTCCCTTGATCTTTGGCTGATTGGTTGCCACCTTCCTTCCTCGTAGCATTGACCGAGTCCACCGACCATGTACCCAAGTATGACGTGGTTTTCACGAGCATGCTTGCTCGTGGTCATTTGGAATGGTCGTGAGTGAAGGGGCGGACATGTATGCTCGGGAGCTGTGATGCTCGTTTCGTACTCCCGAGCATCTTATGTCGGCCTTGTATGGTCGGCGGGCTCAGGATCTCCCGGGGGTACCGTGGTCTTTTGTCAGATAGTCAATCCCCGACAGCTAGCCCCCGAGGTTCAAGCGGGGAACCATCTGAGCTCGGGCTTCCCCTTGAGCCTAAGAAGACCCGAAGGAGGGATTGAATTTCCTTTGGTCGTGACCTACGACCATCTTATGTCGGGAGGCGACCTTTTTGCCCACCGCGTGTTCATTCTGTGGTGGCGCGATGTTTGGTTGTTTTTCGATTCCTTCTCCGAGAAGCCTCCCTGTAACGGTAAAGCAGTTCCTTGGAAAGTGCGCTTTTACTGGGCAGTTTCCCGCCGTACTGGACAGGTGTCGCTATGCGATAGGTGGCGGCTTTTAACGCGCCCCTTCGCAGCCTTTTTAACCCCGTCCACTGGGGAAGGACGGGGCTACATTGCGCTCTTGCTCGTCCTCGGCCAGAACTTTGCAAGAGCCTCAGAGCCCAAGAGTCTTCTTCACCCTCCTTCTCCCTTTGGCCATGGCACGTTTCGGGGTTAGCCAGATGACCCGGAGGAGGCTCCAAGTGCTCATGTACGAGGGGTATGTCAACCCAAGCTCAGGTTGAGTGCCCGGGGGTGATGCGGCGCCGGCACCGCGGGAGGGAGAGATCGTCTCCTGCGAGCTGTACGCCATCAACGGGCTTCGCTTGCCCGAGAGTGAGTTCCTTGTCTCCGTACTCGCCTTTTGCAGGTGCGAGATCTCTCATCTCCACCCTAACTCCATTCTCGCCCTCGCGATCTTCTCCCACCTCTGCGAGGCGTTCGTGGGTGTGATCCCCACCGCTAGTCTTTTCTTCCACTTCTACTCTCCTTTCCGCATCGGCCGGGATGGTCCCGCCGGCTGTGTCTATCTTCGTCTTCGGCCTAACCGACCATACGAGTATCCTATCGTTTCTTTGAAGGACTCGGTGTCGGGTTGGGCCAACCTTTGGTTTTACCAGAAGAAGGCGGAGGGGTCCCAGTTGGTCTATTCCAGAGAGACTACCCCGCCTAACGAGACGGCGCGCCCGCCCGTGCAGCCTGAAGAAGAGCGGGTGCTCGGGACGATCAGCGAGCTCTCTCAAATGGGGCTCATTGGTCAGGACATCGCCCGGGATTTCTCCTTCAACCGGGTGTCCCCTCTGCGGCGCCGCGAGCACCCATTCTTCGAGGTGACCGGGTGGAACGACATCACCCGTGAGGACAATGCAGGTATGCACCTTGGTCGTCTTTCCGAGCATTGTTACTTTTCGGTGATTGGCCCTATTCTTTCTTCAGACCCTTGGTCGTGTTGTAGCCCCGAGGACGGACTGGGTTGACGAAAGGATCGCCGAGATGTTCGGCGCCCCGAAGGAGAAGGAGCTGAAATCCAACCGCCAAATCCCCAAGAATGTTTTCGACCGCAGCGACGCGGTAAGTACCTCTACTTGCTTCTTGTCCGAGGGCGTGCTTACCGAGCTTATGTCTCCCTGTTTCTGTTCGCAGGAGAAGGTCGCCCTCGAGCTCGCCGTGGCGAGCGCGGAGCCGCTGCCGCAAGGCGGCACCCCAGCCAGGGGTTCCCGCAAGAGAACAGCGGGTCGGAGCTGCCAAGCGTTCGAAGCGTCGGGCTTCGGCCAGGGCTCCCCCCACGCAGCATTTCGAGTACGCCGACCGGAGGGAGGTAAGAGAGCTTCGAACCTGGTTCGCTGACTTCAAACGGAAGAAGCCGGAGCTGATGGGCCGATTGGAACAGCTTGCCGAGCAGGCGAAGAAGGCCGAGGAGGCGGCCAGGTCCCCCCCGAGCAAGGAGCAGTTGGAGAGGAAAATCAAAGCTCTCCAGGACCAGCTCGCTCAGGTGGTCGAGGATCCTGAGGAGGAGGAAGAGGAGGAAGTCGCCTATGCTCTGGTTAGAAGGAGCAGGAGGTCGTCTTCCCGATCGACCTCGGCGCTGGAAGGGGTCGACATGGATGATGTCGACCCGGCGATGGCATGAGCTAGTGACGCTGCAGGACGCCGCTCGCCGGGCGGAAGGTAAGCCTCGTGTGGTTTCTTTGCTGAATTTCTTTGTTTTTTGCTTTCGATTTTTTTTGGGATAACCCCACTCCGCTTGGTGTGGGTGTGATAGCTCGGATGCTGTCCTTGGACTTTCATCAAATGGCTGAGAGGATTCTCGATTCTGTAGTTGACGTCGAGCTTGATCGCATCCTTGTCCAAGTGATGGCCGAGGATGAGGTAGGGCCAGCACCAGCCGCGCTTCCGGTAGAGACCGAGCTCCGCCCGTCCGCGGAGGAGCAAGACCCGCAAGGGGCGAGCGTGGTGCCACGCGCGGGCGAGGCCCATACAACTGGCTCTAAGGGCCAGGAGTCGGTCATCTCCGACCAGCCGCCTTCGGCCGCGAGTCAAGGAGAAGGGGAGTTGGTGCCGGCCGCGCATCCGGAGGAACCCGAGCTCCTCCCGGCGGTCATGGAGCCGACTCCGGCCGCGGAGGAGTAGGACCCGCCCGAGCAAGACCCGCAAGGGGCCGAGGACCAAGGAGCCATGGCCTTGGTCCCTTGCGAAGGGACGGTCGCGTCGCCTGGTTTAGGGGATACCCGGGTGACGGGCTCCGGAGGCCAAGAGCTGGTCGTCCTCGACCAGTCGCCTCCAGGTCGGGACCAGACGGTGGCGGAATTGGTCGTCATCGACCCGTCGCCACCGGCTGCAGACCGAGGGGCGGATGCGGCTACGACCGGCATCCAGCCCCCGAGCACGGGGGCTGAGCAGTGGGAAGGTGGCCTCGAGCCGCCCTCCCTTGGTGAAGACCAACCTCGGGGCGACCTGGGGTTGGTCGAGGGAGAAGACGTCGCCGCCCACCTGGGCGCACCGGGTGCCCGGGAGGGGCAAGATCTTGACGTGCCAGCTCGGGACCGGGACGATCCCACGTGGGTCAATCCTTTTTTTCGAGCTGGTGCTACCGACCGCCAGCGGCTCCAGGACAAGCTGGTCAGCCGGGCTCTTCTGGTAAGTACTTTGCTTCTTTCTTTTTCATAAGGTGAATAATCTTCTTGAGGCCTCTTTGACTCTTCTTCTTTCCTGCCCGAAGTTTGCCGCGAAGGCCATGGAGGACATCGACGCCTTCGCGGTTCCAGCAGAGGAGTACTGGGCGTACTACCGTGACCAAGACACCAAGATCGCTGATATTGAGCGTCGGGTCTCCGAGGTGCGTGCCGCCGACCTGAAGGATCGTCGGGCTTCGGTACCAACTCTTCCAGAGCGAAACGGCAAAGAACACTTCGACACTGAGCTGTGCCGAGCTCGAGGAAGAGCTGGTGAAGCTACGACAGGAGGTCCACAACCTGCGCCGCGACGCTCAGCGAGCTCGGGAGCGCGAGGAGGCCCAGCTCAAAGAGGCGCAGCACCTTCGGGAAAGCGCGGCCAAAGGTCGCGCGGCCCGGCGGAAGGTTCTGGACCTAGAGGCAGAGGTCGACTCCCTTAAGGAGGAGCTTGCTGCCCTTCAGGCCGAGCGTAGGACCTAGTTTTTCTAGATTTCTTTCTCCTCTAGCTCACGTAAACATGTAAAAAACAATCTTTTAGCTTATTGAACAAAATCACGAAAGTTTAGGACCTTGCCTGTTTTTCCCGACTTTGCTTTCAATGCATGCTTGCTCGAAACCGGCCCTGTAGAGAAAAGACCAGGTCCCTGCATAGGGGCAGATAATACGAACACGAGCAAATAGATAAAAGGGTAATACGAGCAAAGAATCCCTAGTCGAGGGTGAAACCTCGGAAAAAGGATGAAAACGTCCCTATCGTATGGTGCCCCCACCATGGATAAAGGTCGTGCCCCCAAATGCTGCGAGCACGAGTTTGTTCATGGGAGAACTGAGGGAGTCTTTGAGCGTAACGTGTTGATCGAATAGGTCGCTTGAGTCGAAAAAGAGGCGCGCGAGCATTGTTACGTTTGTAGAGCAGACGGGCTTAGTCCGATAATATGTTGAGTCACCATGCCCGGGTAGGCGCTGTTCCGGGCTTTAGAGGATGCTCGCGACCGACCGCACATACAGTGAAGAGCTACTGTGAAAAAGGCGGTCGGATGGGGGAGTATCCGGCCGGTGTCCAAGAGGGAGGGTGCGAACATATTTGTCGGTTAAGCTCGCTTGCTGTACTGGCGATCGACGAGACTCGTTTGATAAGGCGAGGACAAAGTTAGAGGGGAAAAAGAGATTATTTTATCGGGAGAAACGCAAAAGGCGCGGGATAGAGATATGCGTCTAAACGTAGAATTTTCGTAGTTGGTCAATGTTCCAGGAGCTGGCGAGCTCCCAACCGTCTTCCATCGCAAGGAGAACAGCCCCCGGGCGTGCTGTGGACACGACCGTGTAGGGTCCCTCCCACCTCGGGGTCAGCTTATTGGTTTTTGACAGATCTTGAATTCTTCGTAAGACCATGTCACCAACTCGCAGGGCCCTTGGTCAGACCGACCTGGCTGCGTGCCTACGAAGAGCTTGTAGGTAAACCGCAGACCGAAGTAGTGCCCGTTCGCGTGTCGCTTCTACGAGGTCCAGGTCGATGAGCCGCTCGACCTCCTGATCGATGGAATCGATCAGTTGTACCCTTGGGGAACCCAGCACAATTTCGGCAGGCAAAATGGCTTCTGCACCATAGACAAGTTGGAAAGGCGTTTCACCTATAGCCCGACTTGTCATGGTGCGGACGGACCAAAGAACGGCGGGAAGCTCTTCCACCCACTGCTGCCTGTGCTGGTTGAGGCTCTTGAAGACCCTCTTTTTTATGCCCTGAACTAACTGCCCATTCGCTCATTCGGCCGCTCCGTTGCTCTGGGATGTGCCACAGAGGCGAAACAGACCTTGGTCCCGACCTCCTCGCAGTAACTTTGGAACAATTCACTTGTGAATTGGGTTCCGTTGTCTGTGATGACACGGTTGGGTATCCCAAACCGAGTTATCACATTGCTTCGGAGGAACCTCTTGGCCGCCTAGGCCGAGATGGTTGACACAGGCTCGGCCTCTATCCACTTGGTGAAAGTGTCGATGGCCACGAACAAGTACTTGCAGCCTTTCTGACCCCGGGGGAAAGGTCCAAGGACGTCAAGCCCCCAGGTCGAGAATGGCCACGAAAGCGGTATGGTTTGCAGGGCATATGCTGGTTGACAGACTTTGAGAGCATGAAATTGGCATGTTCGACAGGTCGTTACGATCGACCGTGCATCCGCCAAGGCTGTAGGCCAGTAGTAACCCAATCGGAAGGCCTTGCTTACAAGCGTTCTGAACGACGAGTGAGCCCCGCACGTTCCTTCATGGATGTCGCGAAGAAGGTACTGGCCTTCCTCCTGAGAGACGCATTTGGAAAGGATTCCTAATGCGCCTTTTCGGTATAGGTCACTGTAACACCCCCAAAATTTTGCTGTTCCTAAATTCATGTGTGATTTGGCACTTTGGTGAATTTTTGGAATTTTCTGGAATTTATTTGGATTTATTTGGAATTTATTTGAATTTATTCCATTTTGAAATAATTAAAGAATTTGACTTTGCAAATAAAATTTTGTTGGGAATATTTTATTTGAGTCCAAAATGTTCCAAAATATTTTCCAGAATTTTTCTGGAATTTTTCTGAGTATTTTACTATTTTTCTTGAATTAAATGAATTACTGGAAATTATTTTAATTATTAAATCGCTGGAAAATCGAGTCGGGTCAAGTACTGTTCATCCGACCGGACCCGAACCCGAGTCAAACTCGAGTCCGACCCGATCCACGTGATCCGGTCAAACCCTGATTGATTCGGACCGTTGGATCGAAATCCAACGGTCGGAATTGGGCCGCAACGATCAAACCAGATCCGGCCCGGACCCGTTGCGCCGTGCGATCTCGGCCGTGGATCGGGGCCACGTGGACGGCCACGATTTCGTCATCTTCCCGAGTCCCGCTCGGACTGCGCCGCCGCGTAGCCGCCGTGTCCGTTAGGGTTTCGCGATTTGCGCGCACGTCAAGGCACTATTTAAAGCCCCGAGGCCACCCCGTTGAAGCTCTTTGCCGTGCGCACCTTTCCCCTCAAGTTTCTGAGCCCTAGCCGCCGCCGTCTAGCCGCAAAAGCTCGCCGTAGTTGCTTCTCTCTTCCACCGCGTTCCTTTGCCGATTACGCCGACGCCCGCCGTTCTCCGCCGCACCCGAAGGCAGATTTGGAATCCCCGCGACGAGGCGCACCCGTGCATACCACCCATCTCGCCGGAGAAGCCCTCGAGCGCCGTTGGTCGTGTCGTCTTCCCCAGCTCCGGTCGGCTCCCTCCACCGCGTGGCCATCGACGTCTTTGAGCACCCTCAACCGTCCGATCAAGATCCGACGGCTACGGTAAGCCACGTGCATCTCAACCCGTCAACCTAGATCAGATCTGGACCGTTGGATCTAGATCCAACGGCCCACGATCACCGTGTAGTTTGTAACGGTGTTAGCCTAGGGTAGATCTGGACCGTCCGATCTAGATCGAACGGCCCAGATCGATCGTGTAGTTTTCAACGCGTCAAACTTAGATCTAATCACGGCCGTTGATTTTCAAATCAACGGACACGATTGTGCCACGTGTGCCCTGGCCGCGCCGTGCGCACACGAGCGCGTGTCTCTGACACGCGGGGCCCGCGTGTCGGTAGTCGGTCAGCCGACCACCGTGGCGCCACCCACGGCGTCCGCAGTGGTGCCCGCTTGTCGATGGCGTCGTCGGCGTGGTGGCGTCGATCTTGGCGTCATCAATGGGTCCCACTGTCGCTGGCACACGCAGTGGACCGAGTCCACCGTGGACCGAGCCAAGTCGTGGTGAGCCCATGAGCGGTGACGTCGGCCGATAATCGAGCCGACGCGTGTCACCCATGACGCAATAAATAATTTCCGAAAAAGAAAATGATTTAATAATTCGGTTTAATAATTGATTTGAATTTCAAAACTTCAAATGCTTATAACTTTTGCGTTTCAACTCCGATTTGAAAGATTCAAATTTCTAAAAATTCATAAAATTCAGATATACTCAAATATGAATTTTATTTAATTTTTGGACTAAAGTTGTTCTCTGTAATATTATTTAATTGATTATTTAAACTTTAAAATGCTATAACTTTTGCATTTAAACTCCGAATTTGACGATTCCAGTTTCTAAAAATTCATAAAATTATGTTCTCTCTGTTTAAGTACTTTATTTGGATGTTTGGACACTTTTGGTCTACTATTTTATTCGTTTGTTGCTATTTGCACGCGTTACGAGTAGACGTTGAAGTGCCGGAAGGATTCGAAGGAGAAATATTGACCCAGGAGCCAGCTCAGGACCAAGAACAAGTACTTTTTGAAGGCAAGTTATGCTTTGACCATATTGATCCTATTTTGAAACCTATTTTGATTTAATTTATTGCATGCTAGTTTAATTAGAAAATACTTTATTTAAATATGGGAAATTAGATAAATGCCAATTTGCTGTATGACACCTTGATAACTTAAATATGTGCCATGACCCTTGTCACCCTAGTTGTGGTTTACTAAGTTGGACATTACTAAATTGCCAACGTGGGAATTTAGACCGTTGTAGTATATTGCTTAGACACACTCGTGCTCGTGACATGATTTTGGACAATCAAATGTTAACGTTGACTTAATGATATATTGAACCTGTTTTGGAAAGGTATCATGTGTTGTGATGTTGATGGCACGTGGTGCATGGTAATCAACTGGGTTTGATAAATAGCTTTTGATCGGGGCATGTGGCAAGAATGATCAGGTGGGCCAGTTGTGGCACCGGGAACGTTGGTTTGGTTCTTCGGGTAGTCTTGCCCTGGTCACCCTAAGGACTTAACCTTGCAAGCCTTTGAACTGGGTCAAACGTGCAACCACATGTCTGTAATGGGACGGACCTAGTTGATTAAGTTGCTAATAACGTACTTGTGGGACCTCAGGGTGTCAACTACACCCTTTGTGTAAGTTGTACGGGGGAGCGTACCAGGGCTGCGGCCAGGTACCCATCTAATGGTGGATTGACCTAAACTTCGCCTTAACTAAGGGAAGGGTTAGTGTGCAACACCGGAGAGGACCACTTGTATTGTTAGAAGTTTCCGAAAGACTTTGTTACGGGAACTCGCCTTTGTGGTGTTTGACTGTATCTTGTGGGTAAAGTGCATAACCTCTGCAGAGTGTAAAATCTATTCGAATAGCCGTGTTCGTGGTATTGGACATCGCTCGGGAATTACAGTCAAGGGTTAGACTTTCTTGAAAATAACTTGGACTTGAAAGGTTGGGTTTGGTTTATTAATGATGTTGATGGAAATGTGGATTAGGAATGGGAAAGATGTTGATTAAACTCCTGGAAAAGTTATTGATGTTATACTTGTTTCTATTGCTTTCGAATCTACTTATGCTACTTGTCAAATCTTTGTTTCTTTGCAAACATACCCTGAGCTATTCCTTTGTATTAAGCCATGCATGTAGTATATTAGTTTGCATTCTGTGCATGACTTGCTGAGTACCAAGTACTCACCCTTGCCGCAATACAACACCAGTTGAGGAGGAGACTACACCAGCTTTGGAGGAGGAGCTCCAAGAGGAACCGTCTACTTAGGGAGCGAGCTCAGTCAGGTTACTGTGGTATCTTTGGATGGTGCCACGAAGTTATTTTACTTTCATTTGCTATTATTTCTCTCTTAATAAGTTTCGCCTGCGTGTATATTTGTAACTTGACCATAAGGTCGAGCAACCAGTTTGACTATTTAATTAAAGTACTTTATTAGTATCGAGTGGTATGATTGTGATATTTACCGATGTTAAGACTGTGTGCACTAGCGCGTTCCTGGACTAGTGCTGAATACACAGAGGGTCCGGATTTGCAGATTCGGGTCCCGACAGTCACCTTCAATCAGTTTGTACTGATAAGATCGCCTTGTTAGCCGGGAGCGCTCGGCTTCTTCCTCGGGCAATGTCCCATGCGCAAGGTATTGGACGAATGGCGTCATCCAATTTGCACTTTGCTCGAGGAAGGAGACCCTACCGTCGGCCTCTGATGCCTCCTCTTCAGAGGGGATGGAGGGCTTGTATAGGTGCTCGACGAGCACCCCCGCCAGGGCGGTAATTTGAGAGGAACCGTCCTTGGACATTTGGTCGGCCAGGGAATTGTCCATCCTGGGGATGTAGATTACTTCGAAATTCCTGAAGTATTTCTCCATCTTCCTTACTTCGGCCAGGTAAAGCGCCATTGAGGTATCGGAACACTGATACTCCTTGTTGACCTGGTTCACGACCAACTGTGAATCGCCCATCACAGTGAGCCGTTGGACTCCTAACGATTTACACGCTCGAAGCCCAGCCAATTGGCCCTCGTATTCCGCCGCGTTGTTGGTCACGGCGAAATGTAGTTGGATGGCGTACTGGAGTTGTTCTCCATCCGGGGAGACCAAAATGACGCCAGCCCCCGAGCGCTCGTATGCTCGGGATCCATCGAAATACAAGGTCCAGTGGTTATCCCTTGATCCGGTGGCTTCGCTGGCTGGTGGTGCTGGAGCCAACCATTCTGCCACGAAGTCAGCTAGAACTTGTGATTTGATCGCTGTGCGGGCCAAAAATGTTATGTCAAATTCAGCGAGCTCCATGGCCCACTTGGCTATACGACCGCTGGCATCCTGGTTTTTCAGGATTTCTCTGAGCGGGAAACTGGTCGGTATCACGATCTTGTGCGCTTGAAAGTAGTGGCGCAGCTTCCTGGAAGCCATCAGCAATGAGTACAAAAGTTTCTGGACCTTAGGGTAACGCTCCTTTGGTCCGTGAAGTACTTCGCTGACATAATAAATAGGTCGTTGGAAACCATCTCTCTCCACTGCTAACACTGCACTTACCGCCTGCGGGATCGCCGCCAGGTATAGCAGTAATTCTTCCCCTGTCCTAGGCGTAACTAGGATGGGCGGTTTGGAGAGATATTGCTTAAGTTCCTCGAAGGAACGGTTTGCTTCTTCTGTCCATGAAAATCCATCGTGTTTGCGAAGGGCCTTAAAGAAGGGTAGCCCTCGTTCACCCAGGCGGGAAATGAAGCGGCTCAAGGCGGCCATTCGCCCGGTTAAGGCTTGTACTTCCTTCACACACGTGGGCGGCCTCATGTTCTCAATGGCTTCGATTTTCTCTGGTTTGCCCCGATGCCTTGCGGGCCGACCATGTACCCGAGCACCTTGCCGGCCTTTACACCGAACACACACTTCTCTGGATTTAGCTTTATTCGATGCTTATTGAGGTTACAAAAAGTTTCCTCTAAGTCAGCGATATGATCCGAAGCGAGCTTGCTTTTGACCACTATGTCATCAACATATACTTCCAAGTTTCGACCTACTTGGTCTGCGAAGGTTTTCTGCATGAGGCGTTGGAAGGTTGCTCCTGCATTTCTTAGACCGAAAGACATGGTCATATAGCAGAAAGTACCGAACGGGGTGATGAAGGAGGTCTTATCTTCGTCTTCACGTGATAAGCTGATTTGATGATATCCTGAATAAGCATCCAGGAAGCTCATGACCTGCGATTCCGCCGTTGCATCGACCAATTGGTCTATGCGAGGTAGCGGGTAGTTGTCCTTCGGGCACGCCGCGTTTAAGCCCATATGATCGACGCACATGCGCCACTTGCCTCCTTTCTTTTTGACTATGACCGGATTAGCTAGCCATTCAGAGTGCTCGACCTCTCTAATGAAGCCGACCTTAAGGAGCTTGTTGAGCTCCTCCCGGATGATCGCTTGTTTTTTCGGGGAGAAACATCTAAGTTTTTGTCGCACTGGTTTTTTCTCAGGCTGAACCGCTAGCCTGTGCTCGATCACCTCCCTAGGGACCCCGTGCATGTCGAATGGTTCCCAGGTGAACGCATCCGAGCTTGCTCGGAGGAAGGTGATGAGCTCGAGTTCCTATTTGGGATCTAGGGAAGATCCCAAATGCACGACCTTGGAGGTTTCGACTCGTTGAGCGGAACGGCCTTGGTCTCTCCTCCAGGTTGGAGGGCAAGCTTAGGCCGGGAGTGCTTCAGCTCTTGGTCGGGGCCGCGAGTGGGTAACTGGCCGACCATGTCCAACGCCCTTTCGTCGCAATTTAAGGCAGACTTGTGGTTCCCCTTTATGGTTATGACCCCGTTTGGTCCGGGAACCTTCAGGCATTGGTACGCGTGATGCGAGGCGGCCATGAACTTGGCCAGAGCCGGTCTGCCAAGAATGGCATTGTAGGCTGAATCGAAATCTACCACCTCGAAGGTGATCAACTCCGTTCTGAAGTTACTCGGGCTGCCGAAGGTCACGGGCAGAACGACCTGGCCCAAAGGCTTGATCGAGGTGCCCGGGACTATGCTTGTGATCTTGGAATGAGGAATCTGCATTTCGTCCAAGACTTTAGCCGAGATTAGGTCCAAAGAAGGGTACCGCTATGCTTTTGATCTTGGAACGAGGAATCTGCATTTCGTCCAAGACTTTAGCCGAGATTAGGTCCAGTGAGCTTCCGGAGTCTATAAGGACCCGGCCAACAACGGTGTTGCTGATGGTGGGGCTCACGACCATCGGGAGCCTCTATGGTTTGGTCATTCCAAGTGGGCAGTCTTCCTGGGAGAAAGTGAGAGATAGCTCAGACCATTTGAGCTGCTGTACGGGAGGTTTTCCTTGGGTGACATGGTGTACCTCCCTCGCGGTGTCCTTTAAATCCCGACGGGATTTATAGGCAGAGGAGCCTCCGAATATGACCGCAATGTGCTTCTCGGGTTCTTGATACTCCATGTCATCCTCGTTTTCTTCGATGGTATGCTTGCCTTTTCCCACTTCGCCCTGATCTGGGAGCGATGGCATAGGGCCCTTGACGTTGTAGAACTACTCCAGGCGGTAGGCCCACGTTCGGCAATTCCGCAGGTCGTGTCCGTGCGCCTAATGTAGCGGGTAATATGTCGGGACCCGAATATGCAAATCCGGACCCTCTGTGTATTCAGCACTAGTCCAGGAACGCGCTAGTGCACACAGTCTCAACATTGGTAAATATCACAATCATACCACTCGATACTAATAAAGTACTTTAATTAGATAAACAAACTGGTTGCTTGACCTTAGGGTCAAGTTACAAATATACGCCTCGCAGGGCGAAACTTATTAAAAGAGAAATAATAGCAGCGAAAAATAAGATAATATCGTGGCGCCATCCAGTATACCACAGACAACTGACTGGGCTCGCTCCCCAGTTAGACGGTTCCTCTGGGAGCTCCTCCTCCAAAGCTGGTGTAGATTCTTCTTCAACTGGTGTTGTATAGAGGCAAGGGTGAGTACTTGGTACTCAGCAAGTCATGCACAGAATGCAGCTAATATACTACATGCATGGCTTAATACAAAGGAGTGGCTCAAGGTATATTTGCAGTAAAGAGCATTTAACAAGTAATATAAGTAGATTCGAAAGCAGTAGAAACAAGTATATCAGTAATAACTTTTCCAGGAGTTAAGTAAACATCTTTCCCAATCCTAATCCATATTTCCATCAACATCATTATTAAACCAAACCCAACCTTTCAAGTCCAAGTTGTTTTCAAGAAAGTCTAACCCTTGACTGTAATTCCCGAGCGATGTCCAATACCGCGGACACGGCTATTCGAATAGATTTTACACTCTGCAGAGGTTATGCACTTTACCCACAGATACAGCCAAACACCACAAAGGCGAGTGTCCGTAACAGAGTCTTTCGAAAACTTCTAACAGCACAAGTGGTCCTCTCCGGTGATTGCACACTAACCCTTCCCTTAGCGAAGGCGAAGTTTAGGCCAATCCACTGTTAGATGGGTACCTGGCCGCAGCTGCATGCGCTCCCGTACAACTACACAAAAGATATAGTTGACACCCAGAGGTCCCACAGGTACGTTAGTAGCAACTTAATCAACTAGGTCCGTCCCATTACAGACATGTGGTTGCAAGGTTGACTCAGTTCAAAGGCTTGCAAGGTTAAGTCCTTAGGGTGACCAGGGCAAGACTACCCGAAGAACCAACACAACGTTCCCGGTGCCACAGCTGGCCCACCCGATCATTCTTGCCACATGCCCCGGTCAAAAGCTATTTATCAAACCCCAGTTGATTACCATGCACCACGTGCCATCAACATCACAACACATGATACCTTTCCAAAACAGGTTCAATATATCGTTAAGTCAATATTAACATTTGATTGTCCAAAATCATGTCATGAGCACGTAGCAGGTCTAAGCAATATACTACAACGATCTAAACTCCCATGTTGGCAATTTAATAATGTCCAACTATTTAATCCTCAACTAGGGTGACAAGGGTCATGGCACATATTTAATTAACCAAGGTGTCATACAGCAATTAGGCATTTATCTAATTCCCATAATTTAAATGAAGTATTTTTCTAATTAAACTAGCATGCAATTTATTGAATCAAAATAGATTTCAAAATGGGATCAACATGGTCAAAGCACAACTTGCCTTCAAAAAGTACTTGCTCTTGGTCCTGAGGTGGCTCCTGGGTCAACACTTCTCCTTCGAAGCCTTCTGGCACTTCAACGTCTACTCGTAAAGTGTGCAAATAGCAATAAATAAATGAACGGTAGACAAAAAGTGTCCAAACACCCAAATAAAGTTCACAAACAAAGAGAGCATAATTTTATGAATTTTTAGAAACTGGAATCGTCAAATTCGGAGTTTAAACGCAAAAGTTATAGCAGTTTGAAGTTTAAATAATCAATTAAATAATATTACAGAGAAAAACTTTAGTATAAAAGTTAAATAAAATTCAACATTAGGTAGATCACAATTTTATACAAATTTAGAAATTTGAATCACTCAAATCGGAGTTAAAATGCAAAAGTTATAAGCGTTTGAAGTTTGAATCAAATTCTGAAATCAATAAACCGAATTAAATCTTTATTCTTAAAATAAAAATCGATTATGACGTCTGCGTGATTTTCCTCCGAATTATTTTTCTATTGAAAAATCGATTTATTGCGTCAGCCGATCCATAGGCTTGGTCCATGGTTCGGTTTGGGTCCACCGTGGACTCGGTCCACGGCTCCACGTGCGGCTGACAAGTGGGACCCCTCGGGTGACGTCAGCGGGGCTCGGCCGAGGCGTCTGACAAGTGGGACCCACCGATGACGTCATGGGTGACGTCCGCGGTGCCGATCACGCTGGCCGGCGTGTCGGCCGCCCACGCCACGCCCGCGGCGTGGCGCGGCGGCTCGGCTCCCCGGACACGTGGCTCGATCCGAGCCGTTAGTTTGAAAACCGACGGCTAGGATTGGATCTGGGCAACACGCGTCGGAGCGGACATGGTCAATCTGGGCCGTTGGATCTCGATCCAACGGTCCAAATCCGATCTAGTTCTTACGGGTTTGGAAAACACGTGACTCACCGTAGCCGTTGGATCTTGATCTAACGGCTGAGATCTAACCTAGCCTGGTGCAGTTCTAGCTACGTGGCACAATCTAAGCCGTTGGATCTAGATCCAACGGTTGGGATTAGATCTGAGGATTAGAACGTGGATCTCACCGGGGATGACGTGGACGATCCTGGGCCGTCGGATCTGGATCGGACGGTGGAGGGAGTTCGCGAGGCGGCGATGGCGCGCGGCGGAGCAGAGGTCACCGGCGCGGTTGACGACAACCACCCGAACGGCATCTGGGGCGTTCTCCGGCGAAGTGAGTGGCACTCACCGACGCGGCGCGACCTCGCGGTTCCGGATCTGGGCTCAACGGCGGCGGAGGACGGCGGACGGCGGCGGAATCTGCGATTAACCGCGGCGGAACGCACGGCCAACTACGGCGAGCTCGTACGGGCAAACGGCGGCGGCTCAGGCGAGGTGAGTTAGGGCTACGGGTGCGCGCGGAAGAGGCGGTCACGACCGTGGTGGCGGCGCAATAAATAGGGGCCTCGGCTTCCGTGAATCTCGCGGAAACCGAGGTCCACCCGCAGGCGGCGGCGGAGTCCGACGAGGACTCGGAGAGGGCGACGTGGCACGCGCTCAGCCGTTGGATCAAGATCCAACGGTGCGCGGGTTTGGGCTCGGTCCGCCCGGCGACGCAGCTGGCTCGGTCGGAGTCGGGCTCGGGTGATGCGGCGCGATCGTGGCCGTTGGATCTCGATCCAACGGTCACGCGCGTTAGGGCTTCGCGAGTGGGTTCAACCGGACCAACTGGCTCGGGTCGGACTTGAGTCTGACTCGGACTCTGGTCCGGTCGGATGAACAGTAAAACCCACTCGATTTTTCCAGCGATTAAATAATTCAAATTAATTCCCAGAAATTCATTTAATTCATTAAAAATAGCAAAACACTCAGAAAAATTCCAGAAAAATTCTGGAAAATATTTTGGAACATTTTGGACTCAAATAAAGTATTTCCAATAAAATTTTATTTGCAAAGTTAAATTCTTTAATTATTTCAAAATGGAATAAATTCAAATAAATTACAAATAAATCCAAATAAATTCCAGAAAATTCCAAAAATTCACCAAAGTGCCAATTCACACATGAATTTAGGAAAAGCAAAATTTTGGGATGTTACAAACCTCCCCCCTTAACAGAATCTCGTCCCCGAGATTTAGGGCTTTCTAAAGAAATAGGTTCGGAAACTCTTTCTTCAAATCCTCTTCGCACTCCCAAGTTGCTTCACTCTCCGCGTGGTTGCTCCATTGAACTCTACAGAAACGGGTTGACTTGTTTCTCGTCTCTCGATCCATGGTGTCCAGAATCTTCACGGGGTGCTCCTTGTAAGTCAGATCTTCTTGTAGCTCAATTGACTATAGCGGTGTCTGTTCCTAAGGTACTCGGAGACACTTCTTCAGCTGGGACACGTGGAACACGTCATGTACTCCTGCTAGTGATTGCGGTAACTCTAGCTGGTAAGTAACTTCACCTCTGCGGCTGAGAACCTTGAATGGTCCAACATATCTCGGCGCGAGTTTTCCTTTGGCATGGAATCTCTTAACTCCTCTGAGTGGCGTGACCCTGAGATACACGAAATCTTCTGGTTCAAAACTTAGGTCTCGGCGATGGTTATCGGCGTAGCTCTTCTGTCTTGATTGTGCTATCTTCAGTCTTTCTCGGATCATGGCAATCTGTTCTTCGGCTTCTTGAAGAATATCTGGTCCAAAGACACGGCGTTCACCGGTCTCATTCCAGTTCAACGGTGTCCGACAGGGTCGACCGTATAGTGCTTCAAATGGCGACATTTGCAAACTGGCTTGGTAACTATTATTGTAGCTGAACTCAGCGTACGACAGACTTTTATCCCAAGAGGTAGCATAAGCCAATGCACACGCTCTTAACATATCCTCCAAAATCTGATTAACTCTTTCGGTTTGCCCATCACATGCTGCGGGTGATATCTTTGTCTTGAAGTTCAAACGGGTTCCCATGGCTTCATGCAGTTTATTCCGAACCTCGAGGTAAGCGGGTACCTCTGTCCGATACAATTTTCTTCGGCACTCGTGCAAAGCAGACGATCCTAGTCATATACAATTCAGCTAACTTATCTCCGAATAAGTGGTCTTCAACTTTGGAATAAAATGGGCAACTTTAGTCAAGCGATCCACTATAACCCATATGGAGTCATATCCTCCATGAGTTTTAAACAAACCCGGTAATGAAGTCCATTCCGATTTCCTCCCATTTCCACTCGAGGTATCTTGAGCAATTGTAACAATCCTGCTGGTCTCTCGATGTATTGCCTTGACTCTCGGCATATGTCGCCGCAAATCAACATGCTCGGCAACTTCACGCTTCATGCTCGGCCACGAATCTTTCCTTCAAATCCTGATACATCTTGGCACTTCCAGGATGAATGGAATACTTTGAGTCATGGGCTTCTTCTAAAATCAACTGCTTCAGCTCCTTCTTGTTCGGCACACAAATGCGACCCTTCATCCATAACGTGCCTTGCTCATCCAACTTGAAGTCCTCTGCCTTGACTTCATCCATGTTGGACTTAATCTTGCGGATCTTGTCATCATCCTCTTGTCCTTCTCGGATCTGATCCTCCAGGGTAGGCTTCACTTCCAATGCTGCCAAGAATCCTTCTGGTACGACTTCAATCTGCATTCTCTGGAAATCTTCACGTAGCTCCTCCTGACTTGTGGCTATCAACAGATTTACAGTATGGCTTTTCCGACTCAGAGCATCGGCAACTACGTTGGCCTTCCCGGGATAGTAATGGATTCCAACATTGTAGTCCTTGATCAACTCTAACCATCTCCTCTGCCTCATGTTCAGGTCTGATTGGGTGAAGATGTACTTAAGACTCTTATGGTCCGTGTATACTTCACATCTGTTTCCAATTAAATAGTGACGCCATAATTTCAAGGCATGCACTACGGCAGCTAGCTCTAGGTCATGTGTCGGATAATTCTCCTCGTGTGGCCTCAAGCGCCTTGATGCGTAGTTTACGACCTTCCGCTCGCATCAAAGACACATCCAAGTCGTTGACGCGATGCGTCACAATAGATGTCGAAGCTCTGATTAACATCCGGTAGAATCAACACCGGCGCTGATGTCAATCGCTTCTTCAACTCTTGAAAACCTTTTTCGCACTCTGGCGTCCATGCAAACTTCTTCTCCTTTTTTAACAATTGCGTAAGAGGTTTCGCAATGGTCGAAAAGCCTTCAATGAAACGGCGGTAGTAACCTGCCATTCCAAGGAAACTCCGGATCTGGGTCACGGTCTTCGGCTGCTCCCAATGTAGCACAGCTTCTACCTTGCTTGGATCTACGGTGACTCCTTCTGCGGTCATTACATGTCCAAGAAATTCCACCTTGTCCTTCCAAAAATCACACTTACTGAACTGGGCGAAGAGTTGTTGTTCCCTCAGCTTTTCCAAAACTCGCCTCAAGTGCTCTGCATGTTCATCCTCTGTCTTGGAGTAGACTAAGATATCATCTATGAACACAACAACAAACTTGTCCAAATATTCCATGAACACCTTATTCATCAGACCAAAGGACATAACTGTAAACTCGTAATGTCCATATCTTGACGAGAATGCGGTCTTCGGGATATCTTCTGATCGGATCTTCAACTAGTGGTATCCCGATCTCAGATCAATCTTGGAGAAAACTCTGGCTCCTCTCAGCTGATCAAACAAATCATCGATCCTGGGTAGCGGGTTCTTGTTCTTCACGGTTACTTCATTGAGTGCACGGTAGTCTATGCACATCCTGAAACTCCCGTCCTTCTTCTTGACAAACAAAACTGGCGCTCCCCACGGCGACGAACTCGGTCTGATAAGTCCTTTCTCCATCAACTCTTCAAGCTGCTTCTTCATCTCTACTAATTCCTCGTTGGACATCCGGTAAGGTCTCTTTGCTATCGGGGCTGTACCAGGTACAAGCTCTATCACAAACTCTATGTCCCTGTCAGCGGCATACCGGTAGATCTTCGGGGAAAAACATCAGGATACTCATTCACTCTTGAAACATCTTCTATGCCGATTGCCTTGGCGCTGTTAACCATCAATCGTCCATCTCTAACTTGGCGGTAGCTTGGAATTCTACCTTTCTTCCACACGAGGCTCTCAAGCGATATAATCCTTCGACCACAATCCAATACGGCCTTGTGCTTGGATAACCAATCCATTCCCAAAATAACATCTAAGGTGCAGGTTTCCAAAACAATAAGGTTCGCTAGGAACTCTATCCCATCTATTAATATTCTCACCCCGTAACATCCCACTTTAGTTCGGAGTTCGAACCAGGGTTTGAACTAAAAGCATGCATTTAAGTCTTGCAATCTCCAAATCATTTTTAGCAACAAAGCCTTGAGAAACAAGCGAATCACGAAGCTCCGAGTCAAACAAAATTGCAGTGTACTGAGTTGACAAGTAACTTACCCGATGCTGGCGTCAGTGGCATTCTCAAGTGCATCTGCGATGACATGGTTGACTCGACCTCTCACCACGGCCTGGTGCCGCTCTGGCTGTCTTTGGCGTTTCGCTGGTGTGGATCCCGATTGAAGCGGATTGGGGTCACTCTGCTGTCTTCTTAGGGCAACTGTTGGCAAAGTGTCCTGGCTCGTTGCGCTTGTAGCAGCGTCTCACATCCCCTGTTGATCGCTGAAGCGGCGTTTCTGGCTGGTGCTGGGGTCTGATAGTTCTGATTGATGGGTCTTGGTGCTGGTGACGGTGTCCTTGTTGCATTCTGTGGCTGGAATCTGAAAAACTGGTTTGGCGTAACCCTCAAACGTTGCTGTGCTCCCTGACGCGATCCCTGCTGCTGCATCCTGCGCTTCCTGTTGTCGTCCAGCTCCTTGCGCTTGTCCTCATGAATAAGCACTTTATTCACCAACTCTTGGAAATCTGGAAACGTGTGGGTGATCAGTCCCACCTGTAGTCCTGAGTTAAGTCCCTTCATGAAGCGAGACTGTCTGGCTTTATCTGTCGCTACGTCTTCAGGTGCGTAGCGAGCAAGCTATGTGAACTAGTTCAGGTATTCGGCCACTGGCTGGCTGCCTTGCCTCAGTGCTCTGAACTCCTCTTTCTTGTGGTCCATAATTCCTTCCGGCATGTGATACTGACGAAACGCAGCTGTAAACTCCTCCCAAGTGATATCTTGAGGGTTCTCTTGCGTGGCACAGAAGTTCTCCCACCATTCGGCGGCTGTTCCTTCCAACTGATGAGAAGCGTAGAGTACCTTCTCATTTCCCATGCATTGAGCAATGTGTAGCTTCCTCTCAATTGACCTTAACCAATCATCGGCTTCCAACGGATTGGCATTCCCGGAGAAAGTGGGTGGATGAGTCCTCATGAACTCTGACAGTCTTGTATTCTAGCGTTGTCCCTGATTGACTTGATTAGCTGTGGCCTGAGCAGTGACGTGTTGCATCTGTTGCATCATAGCATGCATCAACTGAGTCTGAGCAGCAAGAAAAGCTCGGAAATTCTGTATGTCAACTGGCGGTGCTGGTGCTCCATCATTGGGGTTCCCATCTGGGCGAGAACCACTTCCATTGCCTCCAAGGTTTCCGCGGGTGTTCACCATCTGTCGATTGCTCCAAGGTTTAGAGATGAGAGGGAATAAGAATAGACAAATAATAGGGGAAACTTATGCGGGGGAAAAGTGTAACTCAAAATCCAACTTTATTAATACTAATAGTAATAACTTGGTATGGTTGCTTACAATGCCTAAGGGCCTTGCAACACATACTGCCAACTCAGCAAACAATGAAAATCCAAATCGACTCTAAGGATGATTCTTATTCTATAACGCGACTCGGCGAAGGAGTCTCAACCTCAACGCCTACGCTCACTCGTCGAGAAAACCACCACTGCCTCCTCGCGGCGGGTGCGGCGGCATCGGCGCGAAACAATCGCCATGCCCCACAACTGCAGCTGTGGTTGACGACGCGGCGTCCTCCTCTGGTTCTGGATCTGGCTGCTGCTGTGGTTGTGGCACGGGTGCTGGTGGTGCCTCTTCTGGTTCCTCCTCTGGCTCCGGAGCATCCAACTCCAACACTGGATCGGGACCCTGGCCATACAGTGCAGTCTCCAGCTCTGCGATCCTTTCCGCAGCATAGGCGACGTACTCACGAGCATTCTCCAAGTGCTTTTTCCTCTCCTCAACTTGTTCGTGAGCCTTCTTCAACTCCTGTACTGTGTCTTTGATCAGCTCCTGCTGGGCGGCGACGAATCTAGATAAGTGAGTGACGGTAGCATCCTCATCTTCTATCGGCTTCCGTTGAGCTCTACTGTCTCGGCGTGGGTGGTGATGGAACACTGTGCCTTCCAGCTCCCTGGAGTAGGTGCGAGCGATCTGCTGCATTGCTCGACGCGACACCTCCTGGATTCCAATCTCAAAGGTAGACCTCCTGGCGGTGAAGTGGAAAGGGTGACTGAACTTTGTCTTCTCTCGGGCATAAACCGTGATCCGGACGTCCCATCCTATGACTTCTCCTGCCTGCACAAGTGTAGTACCTCGGCAGAGCGGCCTCTCAAAACCTCCAAGAAATTGAAGCATACGCCACAGCTCGGCGGCATAGCCTCCTTCACGCTCGGCGTAGTTGTTCTTCATCATCATCTGTCAAAGGACGCTCACGTAAGAACTCAACAATTTTTTTAAAAAAATCAATGTGGAAAACGAAAAGAACTCAGCAAGGGGTATGAATAAGGAAGAAAGGGGTAAGTCGAGAATTCATTCATTATCTTGACAATTTTTATCTTTAGAAGATAGGTTTTATCCTCACTACGACCATTCTAACTATGGGTGAGCCTACAGTCAGTATGGCTCTGATACCACCTCTGTCGGGACCCGAATCTGCAAATCCGGACCCTCTGTGTATTCAGCACTAGTCCAGAACGCAGCGCTAGTGCACACAGTCTCAACATTGGTAAATATCACAATCATACCACTCGATACTAATAAAGTACTTTAATTAGATAAACAAATGGTTGCTTGACCTTAGGGTCAAGTTACAATATATCGCCTCAGGGCTTAAACTTATTAAAAGAGAAATAATAGCAGTGGAAAATAAGATAACATCGTGGCGCCATCCACTATACCACAGGCAACTGACTGGGCTCGCTCCCTAGTTAGACGGTTCCTCTGGGAGCTCCTCCTCCAAAGCTGGTGTAGATTCTTCTTCAACTGGTGTTGTATCGCGGCAAGGGTGAGTACTTGGTACTCAGCAAGTCATGCACAGAATGCAGCTAATATACTACATGCGTGGCTTAATACAAAGGAGTGGCTCAAGGTATATTTGCAGTAAAGAGCATTTAACAAGTAATATAAGTAGATTCGAAAGCAGTAGAAACAAGTATATCAGTAATAACTTTTCCAGGAGTTAAGTAAACATCTTTCCCAATCCTAATCCATATTTACATCAACATCATTATTAAACCAAACCCAACCTTTCAAGTCCAAGTTGTTTTCAAGAAAGTCTAACCCTTGACTGTAATTCCCGAGCGATGTCCAATACCGCGGACACGGCTATTCGAATAGATTTTACACTCTGCAGAGGTTATGCACTTTACCCACAAGATACAGCCAAACACCACAAAGGCGAGTGTCCGTAACAGAGTCTTTCGGAAACTTCTAACAGCACAAGTGGTCCTCTCCGGTGATTGCACACTAACCCTTCCCTTAGCGAAGGCGAAGTTTAGGCCAATCCACTGTTAGATGGGTACCTGGCCGCAGCCCCGGTACGCTCCCACGTACAACTACAGAAAAGATATAGTTGACACCCAGAGGTCCCACAGGTACGTTAGTAGCAACTTAATCAACTAGGTCCGTCCCATTACAGACATGTGGTTGCAAGATTGACTCAGTTCAAAGGCTTGCAAGGTTAAGTCCTTTGGGTGACCAGGCCAAGACTACCCGAAGAACCAACACAACGTTCCCGGTGCCACAGCTGGCCCACCCGATCATTCTTGCCACATGCCCCGGTCAAAAGCTATTTATCCAACCCCAGTTGATTACCATGCACCACGTGCCATCAACATCACAACACATGATACCTTTCCAAAACAGGTTCAATATATCGTTAAGTCAATATTAACATTTGATTGTCCAAAATCATGTCATGAGCATGTAGCAGGTCTAAGCAATATACTACAACGATCTAAACTCCCATGTTGGCAATTTAATAATGTCCAACTATTTAATCCACAACTAGGGTGACAAGGGTCATGGCACATATTTAATTAACCAAGGTGTCATACAGCAATTAGGCATTTATCTAATTCCCATAATTTAAATGAAGCATTTTTCTAATTAAACTAGCATGCAATTTATTGAATCAAAATAGATTTCAAAATGGGATCAACATGGTCAAAGCACAACTTGCCTTCAAAAAGTACTTGCTCTTGGTCCTGAGCTGGCTCCTGGGTCAACACTTCTCCTTTGAAGCCTTCGGGCACTTCAACGTCAACTCGTAAAGCGTGCAAATAGCAATAAATAAATGAACGGTAGACAAAAAGTGTCCAAACATCCAAATAAAGTTCACAAATGGAGAGAGCATAATTTTATGAATTTTTAGAAACTGGAATCGTCAAATTCGGAGTTTAAACGCAAAAGTTATAGCATTTTGAAGTTTAAATAATCAATTAAATAATATTACAGAGAAAAATTTTAGTCTAAAAATTAAATAAAATTCAACATTAGGTAGATCACAATTGTATACAAATTTAGAAATTTGAAAAACTCAAATCGGAGTTAAAATGCAAAAGTTATTAGCGTTTGAAGTTTGAATCAAATTCTGAAATCAATAAACCGAATTAAATCTTTATTCTTAAAATAAAAATCGATTATGACGTCAGCGTGATTTTCCTCCGAATTATTTTTCTATTGAAAAATCGATTTATTCGTCGGTAGGTCCATAGGCTTGGTCCACGGTTCGGTTTGGGTCCACCGTGGACTCGGTCCTGACTCCACGTCGCGGTGACAAGTGGGACCCCTCGGGTGACGTCAGCGGGGCTCGGCCGTGGCGTCTGACAAGTGGGACCCACCGATGACGTCATGGGTGACGTCACGGTGCGGTCGCTGACACGCGGGCCCGGCGTGTCAGCGCCCCACGCTCACGCCCGCGTGGGCGCGGCTGCTCGGCTCCAAGGACACGTGGCTCGATCCGAGCCGTTGGTTTGAAAACCGACGGCTAGGATTGGATCTGGGCTACACGCGTTGGAGCGGACGTGGTCAATCTGGGCCGTTGGATTTCGATCCAACGGTCCAGATCTGATCTAGTTCTTACGGGTTTGGAAAACACGTGACTCACCGTAGCGGTTGGATCTTGATCTAACGGCTGAGATCTAACCTAGCCTGGTGCAGTTCTAGCTACGTGGCACAATCTAAGCCGTTGGATCTAAATCCAACGGTTGGGATTAGATCTGAGGATTAGAACGTGGATCTCACCGGGGATGACGTGGACGATCCTGGGCCGTCGGATCTAGATCGGACGGTGGAGGGAGTTTGCGAGGCGGCGATGGTGCACGGCGTAGCAGAGGTCACCGGCGCGGGGGACGACGACCACTCGAACGGCGTCTGGGGCGTTCTCCGGCGAAGTGAGTGGCACTCACCGACGCGGCGCGACCTCGCGGTTCCGGATCTGGGCTCAACGGCGGCGGAGGACGGCGGACGGCGACGGAATCTGCGATTAACCGCGGCGGAACGCACGGCCAACTACGGCGAGCTCGTACGGGCAAACGGCGGTGGCTCAGGCGAGGTGAGTTAGGGCTACGGGTGCGCGCGGAAGAGGCAGTCATGACCATGGTGGCGGCGCAATAAATAGGGGCCTCGGCTTCCGTGAATCTCGCGGAAACCGAGGTCCACCCGCAGGCGGCGGCGGAGTCCGACGAGGACTCGGAGAGGGCGACGTGGCACGTGCTCAGCCGTTGGATCAAGATCCAACGGTGCACGGGTTTGTGCTCGGGTCCGGCTCGGGCGGCCTTGGTGGCTTCGGTCGAGTCGGGCTCGGTTGACACGGCGCGATCGTGGCCGTTGGATCTCGATCCAACGGTCACGCGCGTTAGGGCTTCGCGAGTGGGTTCAACCGGACCAACTGGCTCGGGTTGGACTCGAGTCTAACTCGGACTCGGGTCCGGTCGGATGAATAGTAAAACCCACTCGATTTTTCCAACGATTAAATAATTCAAATTAATTCCCAGAAATTCATTTAATTCATTAAAAATAGCAAAACACTCAGAAAAATTCCAGAAAAATTTTGGAAAATATTTTGGAACATTTTGGACTCAAATAAAGTATTTCCAATAAAATTTTATTTGCAAAGTTAAATTCTTTAATTATTTCAAAATGGAATAAATTCAAATAAATCCAAATAAATTCCAGAAAATTCCAAAAATTCACCAAAGTGCCAATTCACACATGAATTTAAGAAAAGCAAAATTTTGGGATGTTACACAGTAGAAGCCACCTCGCTGATCTGCCTGGTCGCCTCGGTCGCGGTGGCGGTGTAGCTGCCCCCTTCCCCGAGCGTTAAACCCCGTATTTGTGGGCTGGGATGCTCGGTATTCTTTGTTCTACCGCGGCAACCATGCCAGGTGAGGGCTGCTTTTTCTTCTTCTTCTTGATCTTCTTATCCACAAAGTTCGAGCCCTTGTTGCTGGCGGAGGTTTCTAGCCCGGGCTGAGGCGGTAGTTTCCCCTCGTCTAGCATTTTCTTCCACTGGACGGCCTCATCTGCGTTGGCATACCGGTCGGCCATCCAGAAGAGCTCGTTTGCCATCAGATCAGGATGGATCTCCAGATCCTGCGTGAAGCGCACATCTCGTACTTCGAACTTGAAAGCTCGGACGACAGCCTCATCCGATATGTTCGGGATCGAGTTTCGGACTTGGATGAACCTCTGGAGAAACTGTCGCAGGGTTTCTCCATCCGTCTGAATCAAGCATTCAAGGTCGCGCTCCTTGCCCGGGCGGATGTAACAGCTCTGGAAATTTGCTCGGAACGCGGCGCTGAGCTGCCCCCAAGATCGTATGGATCCTTCCTTTTGGTTGAAGAGCCATGTACGAGCGCTCCGTCTAAGACCGTTGGCAGATAATTCGCCATCACCCCTTCGTCGCCCCCGGCGGCTAGGATGGCAGTGGTATATATCGAGAGAAACTCGTCCGGGTTCTGGGTCCCGTTGAACCTCTCGATGTGTCTGGGCTTGAACTTGTTCGACCATGCGACACTCCGAAGAGAGCTCGTGAAAGCTTGGCAGCTGAAGCTCGGAGTTTCGCGGCGAAACCCTCGGCCATAATAGCCTCCACGTGTGTCCTCTGCCCAATGTCCCGCTCGTGGGCCAAGTCGAGAGAAGACTTCGCGCGGGGGTCGCGCCGACGATCGTTCGGTCGTGGAGCGTTCGGAATGCTCGTAATCCGGACGGTTGTAGGTACGTCGTTCCGAGGTGGCTCAGGAGCTATTCCGAGGCCCCTCCCGGACCAGGTTAGTTGCCTGGGGCGATCTCCGAGCGTGGCTCCGAGATTCATCCCTGTGCGAACGCACGGGTGTACGTCCGCGGTGGT
Source organism: Rhipidocladum racemiflorum (assembly GCA_036346355.1). Classification (NCBI taxonomy): domain Eukaryota; kingdom Viridiplantae; phylum Streptophyta; class Magnoliopsida; order Poales; family Poaceae; genus Rhipidocladum; species Rhipidocladum racemiflorum. Next base: position 40,625,574 of record CM070577.1, on the reverse strand, counting down.
CCCGGGAAACACTCCGGGCATCCTGGCCGTGAGTGGGATCTAGGACTTTCAGCTCGGCGACAAGCCTCTCCAGATCTTCGGCCACGACCTTGCCTACGGCCTCTAGGTCTACTTGTTCGGGGAAGCTGCGAAGGTCCCGTACGACCGCTGCCAAGGCCTGCAGCCATTCTCGGTTCTGGCAAACAGGCGACGGCGAGCTTTGTCGGCGTTCTGGGACGCGTTCGGGGGTTCGATACTCGCGGGAGTTTCTTTCCCCGGGCACCCGCCTCTCTTTCGCTTGGCGGCGTATGCTCGCAATGGTCTTTCCCAAGGACGCTTCTAGGTGGAGTCTGGCCGCCTCATAGTGGTCGTGCTTAGCAGCTTCCGAGGACCGTACCTCGGGCTCGGCACGGCTCCCAGCCATGTTGACATGGCGAGAGTGGGATGAAAGCGATGGAGACATCATCATATCCCCTTGAGATGCAGTTTCTTGGTCGAACTTAAGATCGTCTGGAACGTCCAGGCCATCGTAGAGTCCGTCATAGTCATCCTCGTGGTCTCCGAGGGCAATGTCTGGGGAATGGAGGGCCTGTCCTCGCATTCCAGGGTCCGGGGAAAAGCTCCCGGACTCGGTGTGACCGGCAGGATCGGTCACATTGTCCGCGCCATCGCCGGCATAGTACATGTCATCGTCATCAACATCGTCGAAAACGCAGAGACTCCTAGTATCTCCCAAATTTGGCATCCTCGAGGATCCCAATTCGTACGGGAATCACGCTGTCGTCCCCACAGACGGCGCCAGCTGTCGACGATTGGAGAACGGGCTCCCGCCGAGCATACTTGTTGAATGGGGGATCAACAGGGCCCCGTCGTACGAACCGAGGTGGTCGTCCGAGCAGCGCCAAGTCGGGAGAATAGACGCGCGGTGTTTTATCCTGGTTCGGGCCTCTCACTGCCGAGATAACAGCCCTACTCCAATGTATTGTGTTCTATCGGGGGGTCCCTTTGTTACAGATATCAGGGGGGTTTAAATACTATGCCTAAAGATACATAGAAGGTAACTACCCCTGGATTTACGCTATGCAGCCATACTCGTGATCTGCCGCCCTTGATCTGTGCGTTATTTGAATTTCGGGTATGATTTCCCTTGATATTTGGCTGATTGGTTGCCACCTTCCTTCCTCGTAGCATTGACCGAGTCAACCGACCATGTACCCAGGTATGACGTGGTTTTCACGAGCATGCTTGCTCGTGGTCGTTTGGAATGGTCGTGAGTGAAGGGGCGGACATGTATGCTCGGGAGGTGTGATGCTCGTTTCGTACTCCCGAGCATCTTCTGTCGGCCTTGTATGGTCGGCGGGCTCAGGATCTCCCGGGGGTACCGTGGTCTTTTGTCAGATAGTCAATCCGTGAGCACTTGGAGCCTCCTCCGGGTCATCTGGCTAACCCCGAAACGTGCCATAGCCAAAGGGAGAAGGAGGGTGAAGAAGACTCTTGGGCTCTGAGGCTCTTGCAAAGTTCTGGCCGAGGACGAGCAAGAGCGCAATGTAGCTCCGTCCTTCCCCAGCGGATGGGGTTAAAAAGGCTGCGAAGGGGCGCGTTAAAAGCCGCCACCTATCGCATAGCGACACCTATCGATAAATGAAATCGCCCGATAAGCGCACTTTCCAAGGAACTGCTTTACCGTTACAGGGAGGCTTCTCGGAGAAGGAATCGAAAAACAACCAAACGTCGCGCCACGACAGAATGAACATGCGGCGGGCAAAAAGGTCGCCTCCCGACATAAGATGGTCGTAGGTCACAACCAAAGGAAATTAAATCCCTCCTTCGGGTCTTCTTTGGCTCAAGGGGAAGCTCGAGCTCAGATGGTTCCCCGCTTGAACCTCGGGGGCTAGCTGTCAGGGATTGACTATCTGACAAAAGTCCACGATACTCCCAGGAGATCCTGATCCCGCCGACCATACAAGGCCGACAGAAGATGCTCGGGAGTACGAAACGAGCATCACACCTCCCGAGCATACATGTCCGCCCCTTCACTCACGACCATTCCAAACGACCACGAGCAAGCATGCTCGTGAAAACCACGTCATACCTGGGTACATGGTCGGTGGACTCGGTCAATGCTACGAGGAAGGAAGGTGGCAACCAATCAGCCAAAGATCAAGGGAAATCATACCCGAAATTCAAATAACGCGCAGATCAAGGGCGGCAGATCGCGAGTATGACTGCATAGCATAAATCCAGGGGGTAGTTACCTTCTATGTATCTTTAGGCATAGTATTTAAACCCCCCTGATATCTGTAACAAAGGGAATCCCCGATAGAACACAATACACTGGAGTAGGGCTGTTATCTCGGTAGTGAGAGGCCCGAACCAGGATAAAACACCACGCGTCTATTCTCCCAGCTTGGCGCTGCTCGGACGACCACCTCGGTTCGTACGACGGGGCCCTGTTGATCCCCCATTCAACAAGTAAGCTCGGCGGGAGCCCGTTCTCCAATCGTCGACAGTACCCGATTAGGGGATCCTCGTTTTTGGGATCCACGTAGGGTAACTAACCTTCCTTCCGTTATCATCTTGTCCCACGGGAATAGGGCTCTAGATGCCTGGAATACATGATACAAATCTTTGACTTTCTGACGCGCGTACATATCCCATATTTAGATATTCGACAGCGGGACACCTACAAAGGGTGCAACGTCCAGTCTTCTTCATTAATGAGGTATTGGGCTAATCCAAAGTACGGTACCCGCAGATACAGAAGTTACTGTATGCCGTGCTAGTTACTTCCCGTGAGCTCAAGTATTATTTCCAAGAGCACGCGATTTTGGTGATCACTGCCTTCCCGATCGGAGACATACTCCACAACCGGGAGGCCACCGGGAGGATTGCAAAGTGGGTAGTCGGGCTTGGAGCCTTTGAGATTAGATTCAAGCCAGACATCGCCATCAAATCACAAGCACTCATCGACTTCGCCGCTGAGTGGACGAAATTACAAACCCTGTAGCTGTCAAAGAACTCGAATACTGGACAATGTATTTTGACGATTCCCTCACACTCAACGACGCGTGGCAGGAATAGTGCTCATCTCTCCGAAAGGGGAACGTTGAAGTATGTTCTTCAAATTCATTTTCCAGCATCGAACAATGCTGCCGAGTATGAGGCACTTATCCACGGGCTTTGTATCACCATTTCGCTTGGCATCCAGCGATTGGCGGTTCGCGGAGACTCATAGCTCGTGATTAGCCAAGCACAAAAGGACTGGTCATGCGTCTACGATAAGATGGTTGTATACTGCTAGGAGGTGCGCAAGTTGGAAGATAAATTTGATGGGATAGAACTTGTCCATGTTCTTCGCTGAGATAACGAAGCAGAGAACGAGCTCGCCAGATTGGGTTCCAGTCAGACAACAATTCCGACTGGTATATTCGTTGAAGAGCTCCATAAACCCAAGCTGGGAAGGCCCCTACATCATGATGAAGTGATATGCCCAGGGACCTACAGACTTAAGCGTGAAGATGCGTGGTCATCACAACACGTGGAACATAGAGCAGCTACGTCGCTTTTACACTTAAACTTTCTATCCGATTATATTATTATGAATAATTTTTTGACTTACTACTTAGTTGGGCGAACATTAGTCACTCGAAAGGCGTGTCTGGGACAAAAGGCCATGAGCTAGGTCCCAACGCTTGGGGGCTAGACTAGTCGGGCAGAGCATACAACAAAAAGGGGTCAAACCACTCAGATAAAATTGGAGTCAACAATGGAAGAAGATGAGGCAGAAGATACATAATTACAAGCCCAAGTCTAAGTTCTCCACCAACTCGACAAAGGTGTCCTTGATGGCTTTGAGAAGGGCAGCGACTTGGCAATCGTCCACCGTGCTGGTGAAGCCTTTCTTGACGGCCTCAAGATCCACTCGGGGATAAAGGGACTTCACAATCACTAGAGCCTGGCTAGCGCTTGTGGTTGCCGTCTCCCTCAAGTAGGTCCTAAGCCTCTTGGGCGCCTCCTGTAGGCGTCGGAGGACTTTGCCTTCGTAGCCCGACCCGCCGGGGTGCAGGAGCGCTAGCATTGGCTCGAAGGCTTGGTAGAACACAGCATACGTAGTTTCCGCAGCCTTAACCCTCTCATCAAGGATGCCGAGCTATGCTTGCATCTTGTCTCTGTACTCTACAGACAAGGCGGGTCATCGTCAAGAGTACTGTAAGAATGATAGAGATAAAGGAGAACCAAGCTAAGAAGCATACCTGCTAGCTCCCGTGCCAACTTCTCTGAGTTGGTTCAGGCTTGGAGCTCCGAGATCTCCAGCATTTTGAGCTGATCCTAGAGCTTTGTGATGGTGGATTCCTGAGTTGAAGGAGCAAAGGAAGTCAAAAGATGGACAACCAACTGTGACAGCAAAATGATCGAAGAAATACCTACCTTGGAGGGAGACAGATACATCCAGTTTCTCCAAGTGCAAGGAATGGATCTCGGCTTGAAGCCCTCGAAGCTCGTCTTGGTGCTCGGTCCTGGCTCGCTCCAAGTCATCGTTGTATTCCTTGCATGTCTTGATCTCTAGGAGGACTCACCGGAGGAATTATGATTTCCTCTCAGGGCAGTCTCCTAGGCTCTGAAGACAACGAGAAAATATGAAGAAGATGCACTGCCAGAAGCAGATAAAAGAAGGAAGGGATCAAAAACTTACCCGAATCAGTCAGGCGCACTGGATGGTGTGTTCGAGGAGCTCCTCCCTTTCCTTCTCCTCTGCCGCGTCATTTACATCTTCCAACTCATCCGCCCCGCTGGACCATGACGGCTTGAAGAAGAGGGGGCTTGGGGCGTGGGAGTGATCGTGCCCCTCGAGGAATTTCCTCCACTTGAGGGAGGGAGCAGGCGGCTGCTTCCTGGGCAATCGGGCTTGAAGGCAACCCACGATGTGGATGAGGCAGCGAGGAAGTTGGCGCCGATTCGAGGAGCACTTCGGCTTCCACAGGAATAGAAGCACGAGAGCGTCTTGAGATCCCATTTTCGGAGGGACCTCAGCCAGCGCACCCGTAGGGACCTAAGCTGGCGCGTCCACAGGCACGTCGCCCGACTGCTTCCTGGTGAAAATGAGCGCTCAGTGCATGAATTCACAAAGCAAGAGCAAGAGTCGATAGGAAAACTGACCTAGTGGATCGCTTTATTTTTATCCCAGGCCCCGACCGAGCGAAGGGACTGCTAGCGGAGGAACCCGGTTGCTCGCTGGACTTTGGAGGCTACTGCATGGGTTATGTTGGAGGCTGAGCTGGGGGATCCCGGATAGTAGGGCCCCCCAGTTGGGCGCTGGGGGTTCGGAGGACCCTTGGCCGTCGCTGACCCCTTCCGCTTTTTGGCAATCAGCTCCTCGGTAGAGGAGCTGACAGGCCTCTTTCGCTCAGACTTCTTTAGGGGAGGGGTGTTGGGGATCAGAGTAGCTGAGAAAAAGGCGATCAGGTCTTGTAGACAACAATGAGCACAACGAGTTAACAAGACTACTCAAAGATCGAAGGTTAAAATCCATGGCGTGCAGAAGACTGTTACCTGAGGCGGGAGGTTTGCCAAATTGAAGGGCGTCGGGCACCCCGAGGTGTCGGTCTGGGTGCCCGGGGCGAAGAAATATCCCAGTCGCTGGGATAGCACCCGGTTCGGAATCAGCTCGGGCACTTCTCGAGTGGGGTCGGCTTCCCCGCTATACTCGAAGCATGGGTAGATCCGTTCCTTGAGGGGCTGCACTCGGCGAAGGACGAAGTTGATAGCAATGCCGACTCCGGTCAAGCCCTTCTCCTTCAACATTCTGATCCCCCCAGCAGCTCTCCCACTTGGTCCATGTCGCAGTCAGAGGGGACCGATACCCAAGAGGAGAAAAATTTGGGCTTGCGCCTGACAAAGGCGGGAAGGAAGGGATCGGAATTGGCGCAATATAACCATTCCTAATGCCAACCCTTGTTGGAGGTTTTAAAGGGGATGGAGAAGTAGGACTTCTTCAGGCTATCCCGAAGTTGGAGGCCGGCACCACCAACCACCTTGGGGGCACTCTTGTTCAGAAATGGCTTGAGGAGAAAAAGGTGGCGAAAGAGATTGAAGTGGAGGTTGATGCCAAGAAAGGCTTTACAAAGATGGACAAAGATGGAAATTTGAAGAATGGAATTGGGATTCAAATGAATCAACTCAATTCCGTAGAAATGGAGAAGATCGCAAAGGAAAGCGTAAGCAGGAAGGCTGAACCTGTGGTAGAAAAAAGACTCAAAAAACACCACCTAGTCATGGCGACGGGTGGGGGGGGGCTCACCAGCCGCTGGGCGTGCGCTGACCAAAATTAGCGTCGGGAGAACTCCGATGAAGACCAGCTCCTCCAAGCTCTTCTACATCGTTACCAAGGTGAAGGACCATGTGGAGGTCCATCCATATTTGTGATGAGTATTTGACTTTATTTGAGCAAGGTGTGCTCATGTTTAAGTTTGATTTGAATCAGAATTCAAAAGGAAGCAATTTGGGTTGTGTTCGTCTCTTGTGGTGCTACCAGCTTTTGGCTGGCGGTAGAACGGACTGATGAATGAGACATGATTAATTGTGAGCATTTGTGATGTTCATTGCATATTATTGGACAATGCTATGTGTAACACCCCGGCATCTAGTATGCCTGAATGTTACCAACATAGACTAAACAACATCTAAATACCACTGTAACACCCCGGCATCTAGTATGCCCGAATGCTACCAAACATAGACTAAACAACATCTAAAAACCACAAATAAAGATAAATTACAACAAAGGCACAAATGCTAAAAACTGAAATTTCGGCAGCATCTCCTTTGTTTTAACATGAATTGAAGCGATAGCAATAGCAAGGCAAGTCATATCATAACATAAGACATCTAAAGCAGCAATGTGAATGAATATAGCATCAACATAAGACAATAATACCAAATCCAACCACTCCATAACCTATAGCTAAGCAAATAAGGATCACAAGCACACAAACGAATCCATACACCAAGTTACATGGCACTTATTATGATCATGACTCAAGTTGATAAATCTGCCTAAAGGTGTGGAGCTACGTGAAGATGTGTAGCTAATGCCCCTTCCCACATGCCGGTGTCATGGTACCTAAAAACAACATAACACACAAGCGTGAGTTCATCACTCAGCAAGCATATTGCAATGGATCATAAAGGATAAATCAAGGCCAACAACAATACATACCATACTTTAATATCATGATCAAGTCATAATCTCATCTACAACATCATAGCCATGACAAAGCACATTGTTCACTACTCATTATCATCATCATGTATGCAATGCAATGCAATGCACATGTCTCCTGGAAGCATATACCAGTATTGCTGAGTGCACACCCATCGGCGTGCACCCTCTTCCCCCTTCCATCCCGTAGATGGAGGGTGCCTACGCATCGCTTCCACTCACCACGTGGGTGGAATCATGAGGTAGGTCTTACAACCATGGCGCTCCGGATTAGTCATAACTTTCTCACCGACCTTACCGGACTAGTTATGACATTCTCACCGACCGGGCCAGCTTTCATGCCATGTATGCAACATATGCCATAAACATAAACAGCTTGCATCAAACTGAACTAAACATGGCATATCATCATAATAGTCCATATTCATCATAACATTGGAAAGCACTAATCATGGCAAGATATCACAACATGTAAGCAATTTGCATCTATTCACAATTAGCAACATACATTACACTACCCATTACAATCACTACTACAGAAATGTACATCAGAATCGGTTCTTTTTCCTCATCACAATCGGTTCTAGTAGCGATAGAAAGTCTAACGACAGAGATGAGGAAGCCTTATCACAGTCGGTTCCGGAACGATAGTAATTATTACTAATCACAATCGGTTCTTTGTTGGAAACCGATTGTGATGAGGAAATTATCACCATCGGTTCTCATTTGAAACCGATTGTGATGTATTATTACAATCGGTTCTTGTTGGGAACCGATTGTGATGTATTATTACAATCGGTTCTTGTTGGGAACCGATTGTGATGATGATCTTATCACAATCGGTTCTTGTTGGAAACCGATTGTGATGAGACATTATTCCAATCGGTTCTGTCCGGAACCGATTGTGATAAACATATTATCACAATCGGTTTTTGTTGGAAACCGATAGTGATGAATCAATTATCACAATCAGTTCTTGTTGGAAACCGATTGTGATGATATATTATTACCATCGGTTTTGTTAGGAACCGATTGTGATAATCATATTATCACAATCGGTTCTTTTTAGGAGCCGATTGTGATGAGATATTATTACAATCGGTTCTTGTTGGGAACCGATGGTGATGAGTATAGTATCACAATCGGTTCCCGACAAGAACCGATTGTGATGAGGATAGTATCACAATCGGTTCCAACAAAGAACCGATTGTGATGGTGCTGACCATATCACATTCTTCACAGTATATATGTTATCACAGAACATTCACAATATGACACAAAACATTCACAATATGTTATCACAGAACATACATCACAATCTCTACCACATTATCACAGAACATTCATATAAACATCCAAGCATATCGCATTCAGTACACATCGATCACATTCCCATTTTACATTATATATTGACTAGTAAGAGCCTGTCGGGTCTTTAAATCTACCATCCTCCACTATAACTTCTGTCGGTACCAGCACCGCATATGTGGTCTCGTAATTTCTTGAGATCCTTATTGCTTAGGCTCTTCCGAGGGATATCAAGGTCCTGCAAGAAAGTTTTAAAATTTCTTGTTGGAAACCGATTGTGATGATATATTATTACAATCGGTTCTTGTTGGAGACTGGTAGTATTATGCATGTAAACAAATATCACATTGGCAGTCGGTATATTGACAGTAGTGCAAATAATCAGTTCTATACCTTAGGAAAAAGATTTGAGCCGCCGACCAGAATCAGCATGTGATGCATCACGTAAAAGCCGCACAGGTCATCACACCGTTGTTGATGACACTGTGAACAAAGAAACTTAAATTAGGAGACGAATAATAGGTGTGAGAAAGAAATCCTATGATAGACACTTGTACCTTGAAGCGCTTCCACTCTAATTTGTTGCCTTGTTTATCATTGTGCCGGCCCCCTTCCGCAATGTAAGAAAAGAAAGCCCTACATACATTGGAGAGATGTCATTGAGGTAAAAAATATCTAACGTAGTTCAATATGTATAGTGTTAGGTTAGAGGAATGTACTTACTTCTCCAAAATAGGCTGGATCGCGTAGTCCATCGGTCTATTTTCGAGCGAGTTAAATGTGTAGACTTTGTTTTCACTCGGAACAACCACAAGTAGAACCCAATGGTTGCTTATTAAACGGTACACAATGCAAGAAAATAAGTTCATATACGGTTTACGTGTGTACAAGTAATTGAATTTTATAGTAGTACATACTCCTGGTGGTACGGGAATAGAATGAAGTCCTTTTTCGCCTCAGCATGCAATGCCTGCTTGATGTATCCTTCAAGAAATTCCGATTACAACCTAGCCATGGTCGCAGACACCATCTCGGGGTCGACAAACCCGACAAGGTGTCGACCCGTCACGGACCGCTGCCTCTTTATCCTACAAGTCATGTGAATTGTTCAAAAACATAATACAAAATCAATAAATAGTCGTAGGGATGAGTATGGTGCGATACTCACAACGTCCAGCATCGTACAGTAGAAATATCGATGGCTTTCAAGCTGTACAAAAAGAACAGATCCTCAAAACTCACTGGGAAGATACCATCCTCCTGGCGGTGGAAGTGTCCCCCTCGATACTTCACATTGAAATCGATGCGAGGCTCGGCCTCATGTGACTTTTCAATGTACCATCCGTGTAGCAAGCGAGTGCACAAGCCTAAAGCATTCAATTCATTACTTGGGAGAAAAGGTTTTCCAAGTACGAACAGCTTAGAATCATGAGGGTCCTCGGTGGTATCGGACAACTTGGACTTCTTCACAGAGGGATTCTCCGAGCTCTCTTGTGGATTTTTCACCAGCGTGCTAGTAGACCTTTTGCGCACCGGTGTGCACTCGGTTAGGAGCCGGAGAGATTGTAGGTGCAGTGGAGGAGCGAGTGCGATTGCGGGAGGCGAGGCGAGTGCAGCAACAGGAGGAGGTGTAGGTGCAACTAGTGGAGCTAGAGCAGGCTGCAGCGAGGAAGCGAGTGCGGCCGACAAGCGTGAGGCGAGTGGGAAGCGATAACACAGTAAACCACATGCATATGTAATAGGGCGTGTTACAAGAATGAAATGATGGACAAGATGCGGGGTTTTATACCTTTTGCACTACGATACACCGTGGGCCACTTGATGAACGACATCCGTGCTTGCCCGAGAGTGGTGATATCTTCGTTCAGGGGGAACTCCAGCGCATGAGATAGGAAATCATCGTGGACATAGTCCACTTGCACCCTCATGTAGCCCTTCCCCAAAGGTGTACCATGCACCGTGTCATCCTCCTTGCTTGGAAATGCAACCCCGCGTCCAACCTCAATGCATAATCCGTCTTCGATCAAGAGTAGGCGGCACTTGGCGAGGATCCTACAAGAAGTGCAACTTGATCATAATCTTTCTTTGTCGCAACTTGATCATAATCTTTGTTAGCTTACTCATGTACATTTTACTCAGAAACACTTATTACCTAGAGGTGGGGACCGGGCTGATCATTTCTGGAAACGCAGCTGGTGGGGCGTATCACAGACGCGGCTACATGACCTTGACTCTGGGAGATCATCTCCATCATCTCAGCCTTTAGGCGCTCCTCACGTATAATCCATGCCTCCTCCATCTCCTGCCTCATCTCCTCCTTCACCTGGGCCCTTAAGCGCGCCTCACGTGCTTCCCATGATCTTGATCTGGCACTAGAAGCGCTCTCCTCGTGGAAGAAGGACCTCTTCATATGCCCCGCACCTGCGGCAAGCACCCGATCCTTATGATCGGGTTTCCCAATTGCCGAAGACAGGATGTCCCTTGGCCCTTGGGTTTCAAACGTTCCTTGCTCTTTTTGCTGGCTTACCTCCTCCTACAGGAAGCGGATATAAGTTAGTGCTAGAATACAATGGGAAGGGTCAGCTATAATGTACTTAGTTAGATGTCTTACGATGGTGGAGACGATCTGTGCGGTCGCAGGGTTTGGAACCACAAGCTGACCGTCGGAGGTTTTCTTCGTCCTCGCTAATACCCAGTCGCATGCCCGCTCCTCACTTATGTGCATGTAAGGCATCGTTGTCCCAGAGTTTGCACACTCCTCGGCTTGTCGTGTCCACTCTGCCTTCTTCCCTACATAGCCGCCGGAACCGAGGTGATGCGCGTGTGTGTTATGCCTCTGTATAGCGGTGTTCCTCTGTCTTAGCTCCTCCGCCTCGGGCAAATTCCTCACCCTTGTGAACTCCTCCCAAACCTCAGGAGTAACAAACGGATACCTTTGGAAGGGAGTACGTCTTTTCAACACGTACTCAGCATGCATGATAACCCTGAAATGCCTCAAAGCCACACCCATTCTCTGCAAAGCGTACCGTCTCGCATTGATTTCATCTTCCTCTGGTATAATCCATTTCCCTTTAACTTCATCCCACAGCCGATTCTTTTGCTCGATGCTGACTTCCTTCCTCCAGTCCTTAATTGTGATCGACACTCTCTCCCTCACCAATTGGCCGACAAAAGAGGAGTAGCGCCCCTTAGAATTGCCAGGACCCGTGCAAACTCCCGTGGCATTAAAGTGGACAACCTGCGGAGTTCTCCCTGTGGCCCCTTTACTCGGTCCTCGGCCCTTTCTGACCTTACTAGGAGGCGCGGAGGGAGCAGCTTCTTCTCTCTCTGGCGTTGAGCCGGTGCTCTCTCTTTGTGACATACTAGATTTTTTATATGGCAAACCTAAACTTCATGAGAGAAAGCAATTCATATATCCGACATGATTATATTTCACATAAGCGATGACTCCTAATCTCTAATTAGGTTAGGCCCTAATCCCATTCGAGGATATGTGATTCGGGCATGTTCCTAAGCTCTTGTACAACTCCAGAGAAAATTTCGGCAGCATCTCCCCGCTGTTCTCCAAATACACGTCTCGACAACAGGTCGAGAGGGTGTGTATTTGGAGAACACCAGGGAGATGCTTCAAAAACTTTCTCTGGAGTTGTACAACAGCTCAAGAACTTGCCCGAACCACATATCCTCGAACTGTCCAAAAAAGTGGACAATTCGAGACTGCTAATTTATAAATATGACATTTCAGCATATTTATAAACAAGCACTCTCGAATGGGAGACACATAGGTTACGCAACCTAAACTCTAGCATTGATCATATTAATTTTATCAACGCAATAATTCCATGCAAATTAAATAACCATGAATAATCATTGTTAATGAAGCATATGCGTAAATACCAACACAAGATATTTAATAAAATGAAAGCAAACATACTCATAATCAGGTATTTAAACATATGTAAAACAATGAACAATAAATGAGACATAACAACTAGCACCTTTGAATCTTTACTGAACTTTTCCTTTAATTGGAGCTCTCGATGACTAGCTATTTACCTCTAAGAGCAGTTATGGTTTGCAAACAGTAATGTTATCTACCTCTAAGAGCAGTTATGGTTTGTGTTTTGTAGTGCCAAAGCCGTTCATCATGAAGTTCTGCAATATCACCAAATCTATGCCAACCAATTGTAACTATTTTATAGATTCTTAGTAAATGCCTATCGTACCGATGATGTGTCAATATGCCAACCAATTGTAACTATTTTATAGATTCTGATAAGAGCTGCAAGCATAAACTCAAATTGTGTCATATATGTCATCCGCTAACAATCTTCCATAGAAATACTAAGTTCTGTAGAGTAACATATGCAAATTGAAAACATAAAGTCAATTGTGAATAAAAAAAATTGAAGTCTTGATTTGCACTAAGAGCTGAATAAATTAGTCTATGTCTATGTCCAGACTTTTGCATAAGTCCTAGTCTACAATCTGGTACATTCACTTTGATCAGGTCCGAATTTATGAAGTCCCAGTTTACTGATAAACAGGACATGGTGGCCACATATCCTCCCAAAAAATATATTATATTGTAAAACTAGCACTCTAGGAAAAAAACAAATGAGGTAGCCAACAATCAGACATAAACTAGATTAGTTGTCCATATATTGAACTCTTCTAAACTCTGCTTCTGAAGGACTATAAATGTATAATTAAACAAGTGAAAATTAATTGGTATAATAGGAAGCATCCAAGCACCCTCAAATTGTCAGATCAATCCAAAAAATTATCTACCTCTAAGCATTGTCACTAATTTTCCAAATCATTGTCAGATCAATCCAAAAAATTACTACCATAACAATATGAAGATCAGTTACGGAATCAATCAATACAAAACTACCTAGACGTTCTTATTGCAATATACATGTCATGAAACTTTTCAAATGTAATAGTACAATCCAACTTTTAACACATCATAATTCTAAAAAGCATCTAATCATCAGAGGTGGTGCAAAACTGCTTCCATTTTGTCTACAGAGGTGGTGCAAAACTACTCCCATTTTGTCGAGCCAAAAAGAGCATCATCCACCAAGCATCGAACTTTTAACACATCATAATTCTAAAAAGCATCTAATCATCAGAGGTGGTGCAAAACTGCTCCCATTTTATCTACAGAGGTGGTGCAAAACTACTCCCATTTTGTCGAGCCAAAAAGAGCATCATCCACGAAGCATCGAAAAACAAAAGGGGGACGGGATTAAGTGGTACCTCAAGAGAGGATGGTGGTCGGTGGAGGAGGCGCCCGGGGTGCAGGCGGCACCAGGGAGGAGGAGTCTCGGGGAGGAGGCGGCTCGTGGTGGAGGCAGCCCGTGGAGGAGGCGGCTCGTGGTGGAGGCGGCAGCACCGAGGAGGAGGCGGCTCGTGGTGGAGGCGGCCCGTGGAGGAGGCGTCTCAGGGAGGCGGCGGCACCGGGGAGGCGGCGGCAAGTGGTGGAGGCGGCCCGGGGAGAAGGCAGTGCTCGGGGAGGAGGCGGCTCGTGGTGGAGGCGGCCCGGGGAGGAGGCCGAGGGGAGGCGGCGGCACCGGGGAGGCGGCGGCAACGGGGAGGCGGCACCGGGGAAGCGGCGGCTCGTGGTGGAGGCGGCCTGGGGAGAAGGCAGTGCTCGGGGAGGAGGCCGAGGGGAGGCGGCAACGAGCAGGAGGCTAAGGCGAGGTGGCGCGGAGGGAGCTCACGAGGAGGCGCAATGGTGGCCGACGGCGCGAAGGGAGCTCGGGAGGAGATCGATAAGTGGAGTACGTTTAGGTTTTGGATCGAACAGGCCGAGTCGTAGTAGTATATGGGCTGAACTATTGCTATCGGTTTCTATAAAAATCGATACAAATACAACACATATTTCTATCGGTTTCCATAAAACCCGATACAAATAAACTATTACTATCGGTTTCAGTTAAAACCGATACAAATCGAATATATTATTACAATCGGTTCACAATAAAAACCGACAGAGATAAAAATATTATTTCAATCGGTTTTCAATAAGAACCGATGGTGATATTATCTAGTATTAGCATTAGCTTGTTGACTAGCATTACAATCGGTTCAATATAGAAACCGATCCCAATGTTAACATTATTACAATCGGTTCAATATATAAACCGATACTAATAATTAGCCAAAAAACGAATTGAACTATGACTAGCATTACAATCGGTTCAATATAGAAACCGATACCAATGTTACTAGTATTACAATCGGTTCAGTATATAAACCGATACTAATAGTTGCATTACAGTCGGTTCAATATAGAAACCGATACCAATAGTCTAACACAATTACTATCGGTTTCTATCAAAACCGATACAAATAATGCAAGTATGGCAAGCGGTTCTCAATAGGAACCGACACAGATGTTATATTGCAATCGGTTTTTCAATCAGAACCGATACAGATGTGAACTATACTTTTTTATGAAAGTTGCATATCATTTTAATTACACTTTGTATTTGAGCAATATGCAAATAATTATAGTTCCTTTCAGAGATGCTGGGATCAACTTGTTAGAATAACGACGCGCAAAACATATGAAGAAGGTATATATATAGAAGATGGCGACCTAGGTCAAAACTGATCCCTAGGGGAGGCGGCTTGATGGGCCAACTTCAGCCTCCGCTACGCTCCGTCCCAAGCCTACCGGCGACGGGCCTCCGCTACGCTCCGGCAGAAGTTTGGCCTTATCTCTGAATTTGGATCACCAAATAATAGCAAAGTCTGGAAATATTTTACTTCAATCTCAAAAGGTTGCACTTCAATGACCTCAAATACAACCAACTTCATGTATTCCAAGAGTAGCTAGTACCTTATACGTCACGTATTCCAAGCAAATTTACTGAGCTCATTGTATGAACTAGCTATGAACGCGGTATAATTTGGGCGTACAAAATGGAACTACGAGATTATCAACAATGATCCACTGCGGTCACATAACCAAAAAATATGACATGATGTGAATGTAATTAAAGAATCATTTTTTTATGAATTTATAGATCAAGTGGCATTCAGAAGTATACGTAGTCCCTTTATTTACAATACAACCCTTCTTGATGATCTACACGCATGTAATTTGTTCCATGTGTGTCGTCATCACCGCTAAGACATGCCCCATTTGCAAACGAAGGTATTTCATCGAATTGGTTGTACTCTTCCTCATCTACGACATTTTCAACTCCAACAATCCGCCTCTTGCCATGAAGGACGACGTGCAACCTCGGATTGGCCGGATCACGCACGTAGAAAACTTGAGTTGCTTGCTTTGCAAGGATGAACGGTTCATCTTTGTAGGCGAGTCTATTGAGATCCACAAGAGTAAAACTTCTCTTGTCAACCTTCACGCCATGAGGAAGTCTCACCCACTTACATCGGAACAATGGAACTTGGTATATTCCGTAATCGAGCTCCCATATTTCTTCGATCATCCCGTAGTAACAGTTCATTACGATTGAGGATCCTCTTTTCGAGTGATCATTGGACAAAGCATCTATGCTCACACCACTGTTTTGAACTGTACTCTTTGCATCTTGACTTTGAGTATAGAAGGTGTAACCATTAATATCATACCCTTGCCATGTCTGTACATGAAATCTTGGTCCGTCAGCCAACCATTTGTGACCTCGATCTTGTGAAACCTTCGCCTTTTCTTTGAACCATGTGAGGAATTGATTGTTGTGTTCTCGTGTGATGGAAAGCTCATCCATATGTGGATTCTCTTCCCGTAATATCAACTTGTGCTTCTTGGATGTATGGATGAACTTACGTCTTTGTGTTGCGGGGCTGCAAAATGCGCTTTCTGATACATTTGAAGCTGTGGACTCGTTAGATTGGACCCAATGGTTCCTTTGCCACCAAGTCTGCCCTCATGACGAGATACAGGAACACCAATCGGTTGTCTTTTACCTAGATAGTCCACGCAAAACTCAATAACCTCTTCAGTACCATAACCTTCAATAATACTACCCTCAGGCTTCGACCTATTCCTCACATATGACTTTAATATACCCATGTACCTCTCGAATGGATACATGTAACGCAGGAATGCGGGTCCACATATCTTAATCTCTCTAACAAGGTGAACAACGAGGTGGACCATGACGTCGAAGAAAGACGGGGGAAAATGCATCTCAAGCTGACAAAGAGTCTGCACCACCTCACTCTGTAAGTTGTTTAGTATACCGGGATCAATAACCTTGCATGAAATCGCATTGAAGAAATAACATAGCTTTGTGATTGCCAACCTGACATCCTCTGGCAGAATATTTCTGATTGCAACAGGGAGCATTTGGGTCATCAAGACATGACAGTCATGGGACCTCTGTCGGGACCCCGAATTTGCAAATCCGGACCCTCTGTGTATTCAGCACTAGTCCAGGAACGCGCTAGTGCACACAGTCTTAACATCGGTATATATCACAATCATACCAAACGATACTATCAAAGTACTTTATTTAAATAATCAAAGGGTTACCCGACCTTATGGCCAAGTTACAAATGTATGCCTCGTAGGGCGAAACTTATTCAGAGAGAAACAATAGCAGCGGAAAATCAAATAAACTTCGTGGCGCCATCCAAGTATACCACGAGCAGTAGTAGGCTCGCATCCTAAGTAGTCGGGTCCTCTTGGAGTTCCTCCTCCAAAGTTTGGCGTAATCTCCTCTTCAACTGTATTGTGTTGAGGCAAGGGTGAGTACTTGGTACTCAAAGAAGTCATACAGCAATGCAAGCTAATATACTATATGCATGGCTTAGTACAAAGGAATAGCTCAGGGTATATTTAAGTAGACAAATGACAAGTAATATAAGTAGATTCGAAAGCAAAGAGAAATAAGTAAAGCATAAATAACTTTTCAAGAAGTTTAACAAACATTTTTCCCATCCTAAACCACATTTCCATCATCTTCGTTGTTAAACCAACCCAACTTTTCAAATCAAGTTATTTTGGAAAATCTAACCCTTGACTGTAATTCCCGAGCATTGTCGATCACAGTGGACTCGGCTATTCAAATAGATTCTACACTCTGTGAGAGGTTATGCACTTTACCCACAAGAATCCAGTCAAACACCACAAAGGCGAGTTCAGTAACAAAGCCTTTCGGAAGCCTCAAACAACACAGTGGTCCTCTCAGGTTCGTGCTACACCATCCCTTCCCTTAGCTAAGGCGAAGTATGGGACCAACACACCGTTAGATGGGTACTGCCACGATACGATCACGCCCCCCGTACAATCACACAAGCGGTGTAAGCCCGACACCACTGAGGCTCCACAAGTGAGTCCTTAGCAACTTAGTCAACTAGGGCCGTCCCATTCCAGCCATGTGGTTGCAAGTATGACCAGATTCAAAGGCTTGCAAGGTTAAGTCCTTAGAGTGACCAGGGCAAGACTACCAAAACCAAATCAACACTCCCAATGCCACCTTTGGCCCACCGATTACTCTTGCCACATGCCCGATCAGCGTTTATCAAACTCCCGATTGATTACCATGCACCGTGCCATCAACATCACATGACACTTTTCCAAAACAGGTTCAATATATCATTAAGTCAATATTAGCATTTGATTATCCAAAATCATGTCATGAGCACGTAGCATGTCTAAGCAGTATACTACAGCGATCTAAACCCATGTTGGCAATTTAATAATGTCCAACTAGTAAACCACAACTAGGGTGACAAGGGATCATGGCACATACTTAGATAATCAAGGTGTCATATAACAAATTGGTATTTATCTAACCCCCATGTTTAAACAAAGTATCTTTCTAATTGAACTAGCATGCAATAGTTTAAATCAAAATAGATTTCGAAATAGGATCAACATGGTCAAAGCACAACTTGCCTCCAAAAAGTACTTGCTCTTGGTCTTGAGTTGGATCCTGAGTCAACACTTCTCCTTCAATCCTTCCACTTCAACGCGTCTACTCGTAGCGTGCAAATAGCAAATACACAAATAAACACTAGGCAAAAACATCCCAAAACTCCAAATAAAATCCATAAACAGAGAGAACATAATTTTCTGGATTTTTAGAAACTGGAATAAATCAATTTTGGAGTTAAAGCACTTAAAGTTATGATTATTTAAAGTTTAAATAATCAATTAAATAATTTTGCAGAGAAAAACTTTTAGTCCAAAAATTAAATAAAATTTATATTTAGGTAGATCTCAATTTTATACAAATTTAGAAATTTGAATCGCTCAATCGAGTTGAAGCATAAAAGTTATAAGCGTTTGAAGTTTGAATCTAAATTTGAATCAATATTTCAATTAATAAATCATTTTCTTTTTGGAAATTAATTATTGCGCCAGCATGGACACGTGGCAGCCTCACGATTGGCCTCGCTGGCGTCAGCCGGTCCATGGGCTCGGTCACGCTCGGCTCGGGTCTCACCAGTGGACTCGGTCCGCGACTCACGTGAAGGCCCGACATGTGGGACCACTCGGGTAGCGTCATCGGCCCGTCGTGAGGCTCGGCCATGGTGCGGCAGTGGGGTCAGCGCGACGTCATGGTGACGTCGGCGCTTCGCTGGGTTAGCCAGCGACATGCGGGCCCTTCGACCACAGCGGGCCGCGTGTAGTCTGCCCTGCCAGCGTCGTGAGCGTGGGCCGCAGCGTCGGTCCAACTTCCGAAACACGTGGCGCAATCTCGGCGTTGGTTTGAAAATCAAGCGCCGGATTGGATCCAGGGTTAGCAGCGTTGAAACTACTCGATGATCATGGCGGTCGATCTAGATCGGGCGGTCAGATCTAATCCTATAATCGCCTTTGCTACGGCGCGTGGCGGTGTGAACCGTTGGATCTTGATCCAGCGGTCCCGAATCTAATCGGGTTTGGAACACGTGATCTCACCTCAACCGCTCGAGTCTGATCAGCGGTCCCTTCGAAGCTCGCGAGGCGGCGATGGTTTCACTGGCAGCTTGCTGGCAGCCGAGAGAGCGATGACCACGGCTACTGGCGCCACGCAGGGCTTCTCGGCGAGATGAAACCTCCCTTCGCGTGCGTCTCGTCAGTGAGGACTCGGATCACAGGCTCCTTCTCGCGGAAGACGACTGACGGGCAGCGCGAGCGGCGCAAGCGCGGCGGAGGAAGAACAACTCCGCGGCGATTGCGGCTCAACGGCTTTCGGCGAGATGGCTCGAGGAAGCGGGTGCGCGGATGAGGGCAGCCTCGGGGGCGTCTCACGCTTTAAATAGCCTCAGCGTTAGTACCCCTGAAACGGAAACCCTAGTTCGTTCTGGCGGCGCGGCCAGTCCGGCTCGGTTTCGGCGAAAGACGACGAAATCGTGGCCGCCCACGTGGCACGATCGGCAATGGCCACGATCACGTACGGCCTGATCGGATCCGGCGGATCTGGCTCGAACCGATGCGGTGATCTCGGTAGTTGGATCTTGATCCAAGCGGTTGGGATTGATTAGGGTTAGATGGGTTCGGTCGAGTCACGTGGCTCGAATTGACTCGAACTGAGTCCTGACTCGGGCTCGATCGGATGAAGCGATATGGGACCCGATTAGGTCCTTTTCAATAATTAATATTTAAAATAATTCCCGATAATTCATTTAATTTATTAAAAATAGCAAAAGACTGAGAAAAATTCGAGAAAAATTAAGAAAATATTTTGGATCATTTTGGACTCAAATAAAATATTTCCAACAAAATTTTATTTGCAAAATTAAATTCTTTAATTATTTCAAAATGGAATAAATTCAAATAAATTCCAAATAAATCCAAATAAATTCCAGAAAATTCCAAAAATTCACCAAAGTGCCAAATCACACATGAATTTAAGAAAAGCAAAATTTTGGGATGTTACAACTTCATACCAAGCAACTTCAAATCATCCATAGACACAAGCTTCTTAATGTTTGCGGAGTAGCCCGATGGAACTTTAATATCATGGAGACACTTGTAGAGGTCTTCTTTCTCCTTCTTGGATAAGGTGTAGCATGCAGCGGGGATGTACGGTCCTTTTCCATCCTCCTGTATCACTGCAAGCTTAGGCCTGATTCCCATGTAGGTCATATCACGACGAGCATTCACACCATCCTTGGTATTCCCAGGTATGTTCAGCAGGCTACCAACCAAATTATCACAGACATTTTTCTCAACGTGCATGACATCAATACAATGACGGACATCTAACTCCTTCCAGTATGGTAAGTCCCAAAATATTGACCTCTTCTTCCAAATGGTCCTAGGACGAACAGATTCTGACTCTTACCGTACTGAACATCGATATCTGACACGCGTGAATATACTTGCCTTCCACTCATAGGCTGGGGGGCCGCACGAATTTCCCTCTTTCCATCAAATTTGTCATCCATCTTACGATATCGATGACTTCGAGGTAGAAATCTACGGTGACCCATGTACACAGTTTTCTTGGAATTCGGCAGCCACAAGTCGATCTCCTCTTCACAAATTGGACAAGCTTTGGCTCCTTCGTCTTTGTAGCCCGCCAAATTACCAAGGGCTGGGAAATCATTTATGGTGCAAAATATCATAGCCCGAAGGGTGAAGTTCTCTCTTTTGTATGCATCCCACACCTCGACCCCCTCATTCCACAATTTTACCAAATCCTCAATTAGTGGTGCTAGGTACACATCGATATCATTACCCGGCTGTTTGGGTCCAGAGATTAGCAATGACATCATGATATACTTTCGCTTCATGCATAACCAAGGAGGGAGATTGTAGATACACAACAAAAGCGGCCAAGTCTTTGTGGATTTGCTCATATTACCAAACAGATTCATTCCATCTGTACTCAATCCAAATCTTATGTTCCTCATCTCGGCACCAAACTCCTCATGTTGCCAATCAATGTTTCTCCATTGAGCCGAATCAGTGGGTGTCTCAACTTGCCATCTTCCTTTCGAGATTCATAATGCCAACGCAACAATTTTGCCTCTTTGGGATTTGCAAACAACCGCTCTAAACGAGGAATGATGGGCAAACACCACAATACCTTGGCTGGTGCCCCTTTGTTCACATCTTCACCGTCGTCGGTTCGGCTCTTACGCTTCTTGTCATTACGCTTCTCCTTTTGTTTGTAGCGGGTACACCACAAAGCGGACAAATGCACGATTCCTTATGCGCGTTGCGGTATAATATGCAATCATTTGGACATGCATGTATCCTTTCTATATCCATTCCCATGGGACATAGTAGCTTCTTCGCTTCATAAATACTTGTTGGCAACTCATTTCCCTCTGGAAGCATATCCGATAGAAGAACTAAAAGTGCATTGAAACTTGTATCTGTCCAACGGTGTTTACGCCTTGATTCAAACAATGCAAGGACGGAACCCAACTTGCTGTATTCTGTTTTGCAACCCAAAAACAACGGTTTGGCATCGTCTTCCATCAAGCTTTTAAATTTTTTGAACTCTCTTTTCGTGTAATTTCCCTCCACATCTCGCAACATTTGATCCAAATTATCCTCATCAAACATATCACGCTCCAACTCGTGATCAGCTTGAAGCATGTCTTCGTTGCGTAATGGAGGGGTACTACCTGTCACCCCATGATGGATCCAACACGTGTAATTCCTCACGAATCCACGTCGAATCAAGTGGCCTTCAATTTGAGCTGAGTTGTTAAATCTCCTGAGATTGGTGCAATCAATGCAAGGACAATATATAAACTTTACACCCCTTATAACCATATCTACTTCTGCAATTCTTATGAACTCCTTAACTCCCCTCTGAAATTCGGCACTCACACGGCTTTTTTGATACATCCATTCTTCACGGTCCATCTACAATTAAACCATAAACAACAAATTAATAATGCCAACGAGCGACAACTAGCTATTTCAAATACCAATATATTATTTATTGACCTTCGCACAATAGAGAGACATGCACTAATCAATGAAAGAACAGAAGGGTTGAAGAATTAACAAAGTTGAGGAATTGAGTACGTACCAACTATATATGACTCCTAATTTCAATTAGGTCAGGTCCTAATCCCATTCGAGGATATGTGGTTCGAGCAAGTTCCTAAGCTGTTGTACAACTCCAAAGAAAATTTCGGTAGCATCTCCCCGCTGTTCTCCCAATACACGTCTCAACAACAGGTCAAGAGGGTGTGTATTCGGAGAACACCAGGGAGATGCTGCCAAAACTTTCTCTAGAGTTGTACAACAGCTCAAGAACTTGCCCGAACCACATATCCTCGAACTATCCAAAAAAGTGGACAATTCGAGACTGCTAATTTATAAATATGACATTTCAGCATATTTATAAACAAGCACCCTCGAGCAGGACGCATAGGTTACGCAACCTAAACTCTACCATTGATCACATTATAGCAACAATAATGACATGTAACCCATTCACATGCTCTCCTTTTGAAGAAAATTAACCACAAATGAGGGGGAATATACTCAAGCTAGCTAGGGTTTCAACTTTAGCCCCAAACCACCATCTCTCCTTCAGATAATTTCTCGCCAATATTGTTTCAACCAAAATAGCATTAATGACATATAACACATTCACCAAATCAAGATCGAATTTCTTAATGCAAAATCGAAGGGATTTGAAGGAATGCTCACCTTTTGAAGAAAACCTCAAATGAGGGCAAATAGAGAGGAAATAAATCTCCTCAAGCTAGGGCTTAACTTACCCTCTCAACACACATCCTCAAGGATTTCAGATTTTCTCCCCCAAGCCTAAGTCTCAATGAGAGTATGTTCTGTTTTTTGAGGCGGCGACGGGTTTTTTTGGCTGTAGAACACCAACAGAGGAGAGTTCATCCCGAGAGGATATAAAACCTAATGAGGCTCATCACAATCGGTTCTTTCAAAGAACCGATTGTGATGAGTATATTATCACAATCGGTTCTTTCTGAGAATCGATTGTAATAAACAAATGCTCATCACAATCGGTTCTTACAAAGAACCGATTGTGATGAGTATATTATCACAATCGGTTCTTTCTGAGAACCGATTGTAATAAACAAATGGTCATCACAATCGGTTCTTTCTAAGAACCGATTGTGATGACCAATTTTCCTATCACAATCGGTTCTTGTTAAGAACCGATTGCAATGAGTGACCCTTATCACAATCGGTTCTTTTGAAGAACCGATTGTGATGACCTTTTCCTTATCACAATCGGTTCTTTCAAAGAACCGATTGTGATAAGGACCATTATCACAATCGGTTACTTCTAAGAATCGATTGTGATAACATGTTTCCAAAATTTACAAATGAGATACACGTATCACAATCGGTTCTTTAGTCAAAAGTTTGGAACCGACACAAATGAAGCGATAGTGATGTATCATTCTGTAGTAGTGAATACACTTGCCTTAACCTCGGGCGACGGATTGGCGAGAGGTTGAGGGCACTCCTGGGGTCACACCACCTGCACAAGCATACCATACACTCAAAACTTGCCCCCAAAACAGTACGCAAAAACTCGTCTACCCCGACTTCACAAACTACTCCCAAAATCGAAAAACAGAGAATCTGTCCCGCCTGGACTGCAGACTTCAAACTATCATATCTTGAGTTCTAGAACTCCAAATCAAGTAAACGAGTACACCATCGCGAATCTTAGGAAATTTCCTAGCTTTTTCTAAGTATTGGGAAAAGCTGATTCGGACTCTAAAATTGTCTAATCTACAAAACACTACGTTCTGTCCCAACTACGTCACAGATTTGAACACGTTCAGTAAAATGAGCATAACTTTCAAACGGCTGGGCGGAATTAGACGTTATTTATGTACAATTAAAGGTATTGAAGTTACCTACAACTTTCTCAACAGGCGAACGACCAAATTCCGACTCTAATGTCGCGAATACTCAAACCTTAGGTCGACTGCACAATCTGCCCGAAGCAGAGAATTAAGAAACATCTAGTTTTCACCCAATCTACCCAATCACAGCACCACCACTTGATCTAAAAGCATCCAAATACCCTCTAGCACAGCACCTAAACCACCCCCAAGAACTACCCCTAGCCATACCTTCGCCCGACGAACGATGAACCGACGAATCTCCTCCCGGTTCTCCCGATCTCCTTCCTCGCTCCAAATCCACCGGATCTCCTCGTCGCGGAGCGCTCGAATGGTGAAAACAGCGGGATGGCGAGGTGAGGGGCTCCCCTAGGGCAGCAAGGATGGTGGAGAGGGGAGGGGAGGGGTGGTGGTGCAAGGGGAAGGGGTGGGGGAGGCGCACGGCAAG
The DNA here is from genome assembly GCA_036346355.1 of Rhipidocladum racemiflorum. NCBI lineage: Eukaryota > Viridiplantae > Streptophyta > Magnoliopsida > Poales > Poaceae > Rhipidocladum > Rhipidocladum racemiflorum. The sequence goes on along the minus strand of CM070577.1, from coordinate 40,600,837 downwards.
GGCAAGGGCAAGGGGGCGGCGGCTAGGTGGGAGGGAGGAGTAGGAGTGGCTAGGGCAAGGGGTGGGGCGCAATGAGGGCAGGGGGAGGCCCCCAGGGCTGAAAAACCTGGCCCCCCTCTCCCTCATGGGCCCAATTACCATCCCACTAAAGCCCACGACTCTTCCCCCTTGGGCCAAAACTCCCTGGAGAGGCCCAAACTCCCGAAATCGGCCCGTAAACGAGATTAAACTTCATAACGTATAGTTTTAATCTCCGATCTCAAATTTTATAATGTTTTGACCTTCCGTAGTATCACATTCTTCCCCCCTTCAACAGGATTCGACCCCGAATCCGAGACACGCCACTTCGCAATCAACCAAATCGAAGGGTGCTAAAGTTCAGTTCTCAGAACCCGCTTATAAGCCCCTACGATTTGCACCAGCCAGCACTCAGAAGCAAGGAGCTAAGGATCAAAGACTGACAGCTCTAAAGATAACTCACATTCAAAACTTGCCAGAATCTTACTCAACTTTGAAACACAGAGTACAAACATAAGGACTCAGAACGTCCCAAGCAAATGGATAACTTCCTAAACAGACAACAAAGGAAAACGGTCTCATACTCCTCATTTCTATGCATTCCTTGACACTAAAGTGCCCAATCCCTTTAACTGGTGTTTCTCCCCAGAAGAACACGGCACCAACCTCTAGAACCCTCTTCAGCTCCCACACGCAAAAGTGCTTTCACACCTCAACCTCTCTACTGTGGTTCGTCATATTCAATACGACGCGAACCAAACGGGGCACATCACTCCAAGACTACCAACTACTTAAACAAACGGGGTTAAAACCATGCAAAAGATTGATCTATTACAACAAAGCCAACACCCACCGCTACCACCGAAAGGAAAAGCCTACTTTATAACCCGGGTCCTTAAAACCCGCAAAACAATAACAACCGAGCAATCTTCTTCAGTTGACACAACTCGCTCATAGTTCATCGACAAAAAGATCCAATACACTTCGAAAAGATAAAGCAATTACTAGCAACCACCAAGTGGTCCACTAATAATTTAATCAACCCTACCGTGGAACGCATCAACGACTCGATTCTCCAAGAAGGTTTGCATTGAGTGAGCTCAACCACCAACCATCAGCCCAATTGATCCACATACAACAACTCGAACCCCAAAGCGCTAAAAGCCACTTTGGAAAGAATTCGGCAACAACCAAAGAGTATTCATTTTAATTTCCTTAGTCAAGACGCAAAGAAAACACAAATCTCCTACACGACAACCAACATACCAGAAATTCTTCATTGTTTCTTTTCATACCAGAAAGAAATAGAAATCTCAATTTATGACGTGCATGCACACTTTTCAAGAGCACTCCGGATTAGTCATATATCCATATATGACTTTCTCACCGACCTGGCTCACCAACTCTTTCATCATTAAACATCTATAAACAATGTCATGCTTCCTTTTCACCATTCATTCTTCATGCAACAACAATACCGAATAGTCTTTCACAAAAAGACTTCTTCCTCGGTATCACATGAATGAACACCAATAACATCGATGATTGAGCTAAATCATATAACTATGACGGCAACCTCGTTAACAGCAAAACACCATGCCGTGTCAAAACCCACCATCCATTTAAAGCTAACCTTGCAAAACCTCGCATCCTAACCAAAATCAACATTTTGGAACAGAACATCAACTCCAAAGTCAAACATCTGCACACACAACCACCACAAATTTTTCTCAAAGAGAAAGAGAAACTCATTTCAAAAGGGGACACTTCACTAACAAAATCACTTATGAATCATCCACAAAAAACCACCTTTTGAAGCACTTGCAAACACCACACAGATTTTCCAAATAACTCCAACTCTAGCCAAAAAGATATTACAAATTAAACCTCGTGAGTTTTCCAGCACAACCCTCTATGTCCATTTGTTTCCTTTTCAAATTTATTCCAAGGATGATTCAGTGCGAACGCGAAGGAGCGCGATCCACTCAAAGACTTTTGGGTGTAAATCCATACTCACAACACAAACTAAATAAATTAGCCAAAACTAGAGATTGGCACCAATTTCCACGAGTTTTTAGGGAACTTCTAAAACACAACATAAGGAACACCTTGACCGAAACCCTTCAATCAAAATGGCAAACAACCAAACCAGTCTGAAAGGTTTTAGACACAAGCTCAGCATGAAACCCACCATATCTAGTATTCCACTATACTTACCACTTAAACGTTCAATATTCACTATTTACTCATCGAGAAGCCCATCATAATTCAACCAAAAGCTACATAACCAATTCTTTTTCTAGTTACCTTTCCCAACACTTATAAATAAAGTTTATGACGATTATCAAAAGACATCCAACCAATACTACCTCATCATGATCCCCACAGACCAACACATCATATAACAATGTATTCTATATTTCAAACATAGTACTTCAACAGATACTTAAGAATGATCAAACTATCAATTTTATACCATCCATACGTCAACATCTGGACGTTTGAAACTTGTTCAATCAATAAATGACTTCAACAAGTAAATATTATCTCTACAAGACAAAATTCGTAACTATGGTTCTAAGATATACATTCACTAAGGATAAAATTCTACATCATGTTAATTATCCATGGTTCACTCCATCACACATGTTACAACAACCTCCATTTTAACAAGGATTTTCAACAATTAAGCTAAGCAATTACCACCACTACTAAGTCATCAATATCAATAATTTGCATAATTATCAATCAATAACATTGCTTTTACCTACCCAATTGTAACACCCCAGCTTCTACTAAGCCCAGAATGTCACCAAACATAGACCATAACACATTTAATACCATAATTTAAAGTAAATTACAGCAAGTAATCATTTGGAATAATTGGAAATTTTTACAGCATCTCCTTTGTTTTTGCATGAAACTTAACAACATAGCATCATATCAATATGTAAGACAAACGAGATATCCATACGCAGCGATAAGGATAGCTAATCATCAACTAAAACATCAATAAGCATCGATAGCAAAATAATAAGCATTAATTTAACTCTAGGAAGTTAAAACAACTCCCTCCATAGCCCCACATGATACACATGAGGGAAACAACCAAACATCTGAGACCATACACTAATGATTATTGTAATACTTATTATCGTGTCTCAAAAGCAATTGAATTAGCTAGATTATGGTACTACGTGGAGGAAGTGTAGCTAGATCCCTTTCCGTCTGCGTTTTCATTGTACCTAAATAAACAAACAACATAAAACACAAGTGTGAGTTAGAAAACTTAGCAAGCATATTGTAATGGACAACAAGATCATTTACAAGACAATAATACCTCACGTCATATAACATCTCAAACTTGAACACATAACAACATCCTCATCATTTAATATGTATTGTAATGCAATGCAATGCAATGCTATGCTCATATCTCCTTGGAAACTCATGCAGGTATGGTTGAGTACACACCGTCGGTGTGCACCCTCTCCCCCCTTCCATCCCGAAGATGGAGGTGCCTACTCCTAAACTACACCCACGGTAGATGGAATCACGATGTAGGACTTACTCTAATGGCTCCGGATTAGTCATAACTTTCTCACCGACCTTCCCGGATTAGTTAATGACTTTCTCACGCTTCCGGGCCATGTAACATGTCATGTATGCAAGCATGCCAACAATATATAAAACTCATATATTAACACATGGCATCATAACATCTTAAACATGCTCATCATATCATAGCAATCATTAAAACATGGCAAGTGGACATATATCATATAGACAATTTCATCTAGTCTCACAAGCAATCTACGATCCATAATTCAATACAACACACTTGCCTTCAGCTTGGCAGACGCGGGTAGCGAGAGGTTGAGGGCACTCAAAGCACACCACCTGCAAACACGTGCCACACACTTAATTCGACTCCTCAAAACGGTACCCACTACACCTGTCGCTAAATACTCCAAAACCCGAAATCACAGATTTTGCCCACGTTCTGGACAGCGGCAGAAAAATCATAACTTGAGTTCTAGAACTCCAAATTGAATAAGCAGTACATCCTCGGCGTAGCTTAGGAAATTTCCCAACTTTTTCTAGTTATAGGTAAAGACTGATTCGGACTCTAATGTTGTTTAATCTAACGTTGAACACGAACTGTCTCAATCTCGTCACAGATTTTACAGCGCTTTCGGTAAAACAGGCATAACTTCCAAGCGGCTGGGCGGAATTTCAATTTCTTTATATTCACTGAAATATATTGAAATTATCTACAACTTCCTAGAAGTCCGTGCAGTCCAGATTAGAAATCTAAATTAGTTTAATCTAATGTTGAACACACACTGTCCCAACCTCGACACAGATTGGACCAGCGCCCCACCAAAACAGCCATAACTTTCAGACCATGTAACTCCAAGAATTCTCAAAAAAATACAAAAATAGGTCTTGAAGATACCTACAACTTCTTCAACAGGAGGTCGGCCAAATTCCGACTCTAAAATTGCAAAATCGCACCCCTAAAACGGACTCCAAATCTGCCCGGAAACTGAGTACAATACTAACTCTAGTTCTTTTCAGATCTCTCCATGGCAGCACGTCTCTTGATCTAACAACTCCAAATCTACCATGAGAACAGCACCTAGACCTTCCCCAAGGTTTCCCCATGGACATACCTTAGTCGACGAGCAGCGAACACGAAGAATGCCTCTCGATCGCCCGATCTACGCTCCCCAGCTTGTCGTGTGCAGAGTTCTCCTCGTCGCGGATCCTCCACTACCGGCGAGGGCAGCACCATGGCGTGGCATGGCAGCGAGGGGCGCCCAGCAAGGGCGCGTGGTGGAGCAAGGAGGCGCAAGGGTGAGGAGGGTGGCGGCTAGGGAGGAGGAGGCAATGGGGTGGAGGAAACAAGTGGGGGGCTAGGGCTAGGAGGAGGACTTGTTTGGGGCGCAGGTAGGAGCTAGGGCAGCAGTTTTGCTGTCTAGACCACCTCAAAGGCCCAAATATGTCACCTTAAAATATATGGACCCCCAAGGCCGAACTCCCAGAGGCCAATTCCCCTCAGGGAAAGGCCCAAAATCCCGAAGGCCACACGGAAGAAAGCGAGCGCAAAAACATGTTACAAGAGTCGTACCTTATGGTCGAGATCGAAAATGACTCATACCGTCATTCCGTAGTATCACACCAATACATAGGTTACAACAAAATTGTCACTACACAACATACTCCAACTATTAAATTAAATTTAATAAGTTAGACATTCACGAAGCTCTTACAATATCATCAAACAACAAAACCTATATCTTTCCAATTGGCCTCGATACTAGCATTTTAGGAACACGACTGCGTACTACCAATCATGCTAATATTTTGCAACAACATGAATAGCAACTCTAATTAACTTCCAAGTTAAAGCCACTAGCCAACACGATTAAATTTCTCTATTAACTCGTTAGATTAGAACATCTTTAAACAACCGACAAGGTTTCTTTAACAATATCAGTAATTTACATCATCTTAATGTTCTAAATATGCATCAGGGTTTAAACTTTAACAATTAACGAGGATCATAAGCACTTTTAAAGCAAAGCAACAGATTCTAAGCATGTACATTAACCCATTTAATCATTCTCGCTACAGAGTAAGATACAACACTAGTAGTCTATTTATTCTCAAGCTAGAGATAATGATCACATTGAATTGATTCAACTCACAATTTAACTTAGCAACACATCATTCCGTAAACCACAGCTCAAGAACAAGAACGATCACCGATAAACAATTTCTCCCTTCCAAGCAAGGAAGAAAAATGAAACTCCAACAGACATGCAGGAGAGCTCAACTCTCAAATTTCCAACACTGATAGCCAAAACTCCTAAAGAAATCTCAAGATCTACAATTTCCAAGAAGGAAGATGAAGGCACCAGGAAAAAAACAAATGTTCCACCAAATCTTTTTTTTATAAAGATTCAAACTTAACGCCACCCAACTTAAGGTCTGCACAAGGAGAAACTTTAACACTTTCTTAGATAGGGAGAACAACAACCACATATGATTCCTCCCCAAGACAGTCCACCATTACCAACAAAGCCGGGTGTCAAAACAAAGATTGCGACCAAAAGACGCGCAACACACAACTCTTCTTCTTCGTCTTCAACCAAGGAAGACAAAACCACAAACCGCCTACGGAACAATCCGTGAGAATCCAATACCAAACACTTTTCTTTTGACTTCAATCAACTAAAACCAAGAAAACCAACCAACCGACCGTCAGAACGGTAAGGAACATCCGAAGGAATCCACCACCAAACTCTTCTATTTGACTCCAATCAACTACCCGATCTACGACAGAAAGGGTAAGCACTATTCTCCCACAAGTGTTAATATTTCTTCGGTGATGGCTCTAACCAGCCACACCGTCAAACCACACCCTTGCTATGAACAAAAAAAGAACATATTATTGTCTTATGGATTCATTTGTGTGCTTGTGATCCTTATTTGCTTAGCTATAGGTTATGGAGTGGTTGGATTTGGTATTATTGTCTTATGTTGATGCTATATTCATTCATATTGCTGCTTTAGATGTCTTATGTTATGATATGACTTGCCTTGCTATTGCTATCGCTTCAATTCATGTTAAAACAAAGGAGATGCTGCCGAAATTTCGGTTTTTAGCATTTGTGTTTTTGCTGTAATTTATCTTTATTTGTGGTTTTTAGATGTTGTTTAGTCTATGTTTGGTAGCATTCGGGCATACTAGATGCCGGGGTGTTATAGTGGTATTTAGATGCTGTTTAGTCTATGTTTGGTAACATTCAGGCATACTAGATGCCGGGGTGTTACACATAGCATTGTCCAATAATATGCAATGAACATCACAAATGCTCACAATTAATCATGTCTCATTCATCAGTCCGTTCTACCGCCAGCCAAAAGCCGGTAGTACCACAAGAGACCAACACAACCCAAATTGCTTCCTTTTGAATTCTGATTCAAATCAAACTTAAAAAGAGCACACCTTGCTCAAATAAAGTCAAATACTCATTACAAATATGGATCGACCTCCACATGGTCCTTCACCTTGGTAACGGTGTAGAAGAGCTTGGAGGAGCTGGTCTTCATCGGAGTTCTCCCGACGCTAATTTTGGTCAGCGCACGCCCAGCGGCTGGTGAGCCCCCCCCACCCGTCGCCATGACTAGGTGGTGTTTTTTGAGTCTTTTTTCTACCATGGGTTCAGCCTTCCTGCTTACGCTTTCCTTTGCGATCTTCTCCATTTCTACGGAATTGAGTTGATTCATTTGAATCCCAATTCCATTCTTCAAATTTCCATCTTTGTCCATCTTTGTGAAGCCTTTCTTGGCATCAACCTCCACTTCAATCTCTTTCGCCACCTTTTTCTCCTCAAGCCATTTCTGAACAAGAGTGCCCCCAAGGTGGTTGGGGGTGCCGGCCTCCAACTTTGGGATGGCCTGAAGAAGTCCTACTTCTCCATACCCTTTAAAACCTCCAACAAGGGTTGGCATTAGGAATGGTTATATTGCGCCAATTTCGATCCCTTCCTTCCTGCCTTTGTCAGGCGCAAGCCCAAATTTTTCTCCTCTTGGGTATTGGTCCCCTCTGACTGCGACATGGACCAAGTGGGAGAGCTGCTGGGGGGATCAGTATGTTGAAGGAGAAGGGCTTGACCGGAGTCGGCATTGCTATCAACTTCGTCCTTCGCCTAGTGCAGCCCCTCAAGGAACGGATCTACCCAGGCTTCAAGTATAGCGGGGAAGCCGACCCCACTCGAGAAGTGCCATGCAGATGGATCCATCGTAGTAGATGTATACGAAGTAGAGGATGTCGTGAAGTGTCGCCAACTTAATGGTCCTGGCCAAGGTGGGGTTCGATGAAACCATGCATTTGATATAATTGCAGCAACACTTGGTGATGACCATATGTATGCAGTGTTAGTTCTGTCCATGATGAGCATGGTCTCATCATCCTCCCTTTCTTGAAGTGGAGTCGTCCTTAACTCCATCATATTGTCCTGGAAAATGTTAGGAGTGACAGGAAACAAAGCAACATGAAAATTTGCAATCAAATCAATGGATCGAGAATCTCTATCAATCATATACTCCCTTTCTTGAAAACTATCATGTGACTTGTAGGTTGAACCAAAAGTACTTGATATGACATGATTAGTGATATGGCACTTATCAAATTGATGACATTGTTGCATAACAAGCGGAGGTTTAAAATTTGAACTAATGTAAACTCGATGTGCTTTATACTCTCCTTTCTCACTATTTTTGCCAATAACATGGAAATTATTTCGCGATAACCAGGATAAATCAGAATGTACAAAAAGTCTCTCCTCTAAATAATTCAGATCACATGGACCATCAAATTCAATGTAACCTAATGTATCTAAAGAAGACATCAATTTCAACTCATCATTTTCTCTTGTGAGGTGAATGGCATGTTTATTTGCAGCATAAGTGTCTAGTGTGTTAACAAAAGTGACATGTCCATTCGATGCTTTTGTCATGGATATAAGTGAAGTATTATCACACAACTCTTCTTTATCACAAGAAATAGCAAGCAAATCATCTTTTAACAAAGAAAAATCAACAATTTGTTCCACTAATAGTTGCTCTACGATAGCATGATTTGTGGATAGTTTTAGCTCTTCAAAATTATTTTCTCCATATCAAAAGTCCATACCTGTTACATTACCTTGTAAGTTCTCATCAGCTGTTGTAGGCGTTTCTTCAACTATTATCTCTTCACTTACACATGGGGTAGTACTGATTGTTTCTTTCTCCATATGCTTTTCTACATCATTCTCTCGATGGTGCTCACTTTTTTGCAAAATGTTAGCTACAAAAGAAGGTGCAACAATGGGCGCCTCAAATGAAGCTAATGATTTTTTTCACGGATTCAGCAAGTATTTTTTCAACTCTACAAGCACATACAACCAATTCTGAAAGAGAACTATATGTTTCATCAATAAGAGCATCCTGAATTTCTTGATTGAGTCCACGTATGAACCTAAGCTCTGTTGCTTCTTTACCTTCAACTAAACCACAACGCAACAAATAATTTTGCAATCGTTCATAGTATTCCTTAACGCACTTATTTCCTTGTTTCAAGCATTGGAGTCTAATATACAAAAATTCAGTATGATATTCAAGAACATAGTCAATTCTCATAAGTCTTTTTATGGCATTCCAATTTTCAAGTTTTCTCTCTTTTCTACAAATATGTTTCCACCATGTTAATGCATATTCATTTAGCACACTAGCAGCAATCCTAATCTTTTCATTTTCAGACAAATCATACTTGCCTAATTGTTTGTCTACTGCTATCTCCCAATTAATATAGGCATCAGGATCATATTGTCCATCAAAAGGTGGAATGGCAAATTTAACCTTACCTAGGGGATCATCATCAACATGTACCTGAGCATGTAGTACACCATTTTTGTTACTTGGAAGATGAGGCGGAGGACTAGAAGTTCTTGGGGAAGTTCCTGCAAGCGTATCAAGTCTAGACAAAATAGTAGCAAGAGTAGTTTTAGCAATCCCCTGTGCGACCTCGATGGATCTGAGAAGGTTCTCTTGCGATGACATACGCTCAGATTGAGAAACAATTCCCTTCGTGCGAGGAGAGTGATGCAGGGAGCCCTCGTCACCTGACATGGTTAGTAGAAGACAAGAAAACAAAATCACAAGTATAATGTTTCTATCATCTACTAGGAGGTGTTGACAAGTCTCTCAACACTCAAGCCTATCACCAAAGCTCTTACAAGTTCTTATGTTGCAGCAGGTGTTGTCGGCCGTTGGTGTTGTCAAAGGTTCTCCGAAGTTTGTGTAGAGCGATTGCCAAGTGATCGAACGCTTGTACGGGTAGAGAGTGGAGCTTGGACAGGCTTAATTTAGTAGCAAGGAGAATCAATCAATTAATCTCAGAAATTGCATAGAATTGAATTATGGTTCATAATTAGCACTTAGCCTAAGATGCTGATCAACCAAGGATAGATAAAAGGCTTAGGCTGATACACGGGAAACACACGCGCAAAGATGTTGGAACTTGATGCAATCAAAGGAACGAGCTAAAAAGATATAAGTGAGGCATGAAAAAGCTCGTATTGCATAAGTTATGGAGAGACGCTAGCTAATTTCTCAAACAAAGAACATGGGCAATAGATTGCTCAAAATCACAAATTAGCACAATATGAAAAATGCACAAATGCTAGGATGTACTCTTAATCAAATTCCACTTTTTTTGCGCTCTTTGCATTTGCCCGCACATTTTTTTGATGTGCGGTGGTTTTCTTTCCCTTTTTTTTGGCCAAACAAATATGAGAGTAGCGCAATATATATGACTAGGTGCAATACAAGTGCAATCCAAATTATGCAATAGAATGTAACATGAGCAGCCCTAGAGCAATATCAAATAGCTAGTCTCGATTAGGTTCAAAGTGTTCACAAAGGATGAATTGGTTCCCAAAGGTAGGTGTACTGATCGGTAATGGATGGTTTTTTTGATGTGGGGACTATGATTAGCAACTAGATAATGTTAAAACGAACACAAATTCAGTTTAGCAAACCGAAATTAATAGATCGAAAAGGTGCAAACTTGGTTTGGATAGGAGGAACAAATCAATCTACTAAACTAGGGTGAAGAAATTTCTCACCGAGCAACCTGGTTTGCTCTGATACCACTTGATGTAAGATTGGGTGTCCCGATCTTTCGATGAGAATGATAACCTTCGATTTGGGTGGAGACAACTTTGACGATCCGACTACAACGTACAACGATGATGCGCCTTAGCAATCGCTAAACCAACTCCAGATGGTTATTGACCTTGCCGTGGGCACGATCAACCTGATCACGAAGATCAATTCCTGCAAGCAATCGAAGAACAAGCAAGAACAAGGCAAAAGCAATCTAAACTTGCAAATATAGATGAAGTATTGAAAAATTGGGGTTCCGATACAATGAGCTTGTTAGGCGGCCGTTGAGCACATCTAAAAGACTTAAAATAGTAGCAAAAGGCTAAACTATCAAATAACCAAAACCCCAAGTTATTTTGGGGGACTCCCTAGCTATATATAGGAAAAATAGGAGGCCAAAACCATGCTTGGGGCGTCCAAAACACATCCATGTCCGAGTAGGACTCCTATTCCTAGTTTGACTCGGATTTGGAAAGATGACCAAACTTGTTTTGCAGATTCCCGTTGACTCGTAAGGAATTTGGACATGAGGCCAGATCCGTTGGAAAGAGGACGACGAAACCTTTTAAACCAATACTCATAGACCCCAAACACCCTTGTGGATCAAAAGTTACAGTCGTTTTAATTTGGTGCTATCCCGGAGGCCGAATCTGAGTTGAACTTGTGCACCGGAAGAATTGGCTTCATGCTTGACGTTTGGGAGTCCTTCTCCTTGGTTCCTAAGGACAATAAAATCGTCACAAAGATTAAATAGCATTCCATTCATTAAATTATTTGTACGCAACCTGAGAAACGCATTCACCTGGTAATTGAATTGACGTGCGCGAGCTCGAGTAATTGGCCCTTGTACTACATTGTTGGTTTCAATTGGGTTTGTAGGCATGGTCGTATCCATGGTAGTGATGTCCTCATCAGCAACAAGAAGCCTCCAGCTCGCGAGCTGGCGTGAGAGAAGAAGTACCGCAAGTATGACAAGAGCAAGAAGCTCTTTCACCGCGTACTCGCCGCTCTGGACGATATGGACCTCTCCGACACGGAGACATGGAGCGATGAGGATGAGGATGAACCGTGAGAGAAGGATAAGGGCGACAATGACTTCTCCAGCATGTGCTTCATGGCCTCTAGTGCCATAGAAGTAGACGACTCCGAGCTGTACAGCGACACGGAGGAGGTACTTTCCTATGACCAGCTCAATGATGCTTTTATCAAGCTAGGAAATTTTCATTCCAAGTCTAGAGTGTTTGGAACTAGAGAAGGAAGTAGGTACCTTATCTCGGGAGTTAGCTTCACTTAGATCTTGTCCCTCCCGAGACTCTGATAGCTGTACTCTTTTGCTATGCTTTGCTTGTGGAGTTCGAGAACCTAAGGACCATACATGATAGTGTGGTTTTTGATCTTGAGGCTCTTAGGTTGAAGGATGCTAGCACATGTTCTATTGATCCTATTCCTGCTGATGCTAGTTTTCTTTATGCTCACACTACCGCATCTTGTGATAATTGCCCTAAATTGCTTGCTGAAATTGATGCCATGAGCTCACATCTTAGGAAGATTTCTGCTAGAAATGATGAACTTGAATAATATGCTTCTAAGGACCCAGTCAGCTCATGTGAGGGTTGTAAGCAATTAAAACTTGACAATGATGCTTTGACTGTCAAATGTGTTAAATTTGCTAAGGATTTACTAGTTAAGTCACTAACTGTTTGTTTGCTGTGTGTTGGGGTTCAGGAGGACGTGGTCAAAGTCCACGAAGAGCTTAGGAAGAAGTTAGAAGCCCAGATTGGTAGAATTAGAGATGCTCCCTGTGTGTCTTGCAAGTCCCTCAAGATTGATGTTGCTGTTTATAGGGAGAGATTTGATCATGCTGTTCGTTCTTCTCCATCTGGCTCTTCTTCTTCTACTCCTTCCCCCTGCTCTTCTTGTGCCTCACTTTTTCGAGAGTGCCAGTACCTTATGAGCACCCTCGAGAAATTTGTGGGAGGCAAAAAGCTCAATCTCATCTTAAACCAATCCAAAATTAGCAGATTCAATCAAGGTCTAGGATTTGATTCCTTGGAGCACGCACAGGCGCATCCGCCTACTGTTGTGCGCGCCTTCAAGAGTGGAGAGATCGTTGTTGCTTCACAAACGAGCACCACTGTTTTTAGATCAGTCGGGATTGTCCATGGGACTTCTGACGAGAAGGGTGCTTCTCCTGCTACTTCGACCTCCAAGGCAAAGTATACTTGCACTTTCTGTCATAAGGATGGACATATTGCTGATTTCTGCTTCAGACACGCCAAGATCACTCGGTGTGAGCATGTTCGTGCCCTTAGGGGGATTCAGGGTCATCCCCAGATTCTGAGTGCTCCTAAGGCACCCACTGCTTCTAAACATGTTAGGGATTTGCCTGTTTTTGGACAGCGTATGGGGCTTGGTTTTCAGGCTTATACCTCTGGTTTTTGCCCTGGAGCTGTCCTGAGTCAGTCTTTCCGCCATCCTCATGATATGCCTCGTTCTTCCCATCGAGGTAGATATCAGCGGCGTGAGTTCGCTTCCTCCAGCAGGAGGTCTAGACAGCAGCATGTGTATGATCCGGCGTTTGTACATCGGCGGACCAATCCCGCATCTACTCCCAGACGTCCTACAGGAGCTGTCACTAAGTTCGTGAGAGTTGAGTCTAGGAGAGGCGCTAGATTGCATTCTTTTGCTCCTTTGACTGCTTCTTCTTCTGCTCAGGTGACTTAGTATTGGGTTCCTAGATCAGCTTTGATGTATCCTAGTACTGAGACATCTGCCTTTGTCTCTCATTGATTCAGGTCTGTGGGATAGGGAAGGGGGAGGTTTGGATTGTAGACTCCAGCTGTTCACGTCATATGACCGGAGACTCCCGTTGGTTTTCTTCCCTAGTCCGAGCTCCCGGTGATGAGGTGACCACTTTTGGGGATGCTACGTCAGGTAGAGTCATCGCTAAAGGTACTGTTTGCATTAATGACCACTTCACTCTTAAGGATGTTGCCTTAGTTAGTAAGCTGCATTTTAATTTGCTTTCTGTTACTCAGCTTATCGATGACCATTTCGAGGTAAGCTTCAAGCATAGTGGTTGTAGGATCCTCGATTCTTCTAGGGAGTTGGTTTGCGGGATTTCTCATTTTGGGAGAGTCTTTTGTGCTCATTTTTCTTCTTCTTCTAAAGATTCTCTCCATTGGCTTATTGCTTCAGAGTCCCGTGATCTCTCCTTTTGGCATAGGAGACTTGGTCACATTGGTTTTGATCATTTGACCTGAGTTAGCAGCCAAGATCTCATTCATGGTTTGCCCAAACTCAAGATGGTCAAAGATGTTGTATGTTCTCCTTGCCGACATGGCAAGATGGTTGTGGCTTCTCATCCCCCAGTCACCCGAGTGAGTTATAGAATGTGAAATTAGAGAATAAAACCTTTCGGCTTGAGGTTTTCTCGCGTTGTTGGGCCTTTTGAAGAGTTGTGTCACTCGGAGTTTCGGAACCTTATATAATGTGAATGATAAGGTCAAAAACAGTATGAGATGTGGAAATAAGGTTAAAACCATAGGGCTTGGAGGTTTATAGCGTTTCCGGGCCGTTTCCGGAGTTTTGGGCCTTTCCGGGGGGGTTTGGGCCTTAAGGGGGGTTGTGGGCTTTGGTGGGGTGGAGTAGGAATCCATTTAGGATTAGGAAAGGGGCTTAGGGCTGGTTAAAAAGGGGTCTCCCTACCCCTTTGGGGCGTCCACCCCTGCTGCCCTTGCGCACCACCTCTCCCCCTCCATTGCCTAGCCGCCCCACCCTTCCTCCTTTGTGCCGTGTGCCCCCCCTTGCACCTCTCACCTCTCCACCTCTCCACCACCTCTCCTCCACCCCCCTTGCTGCCCTTGGGTGGCCTCCCCACCCCTGCATCCTCATGGATCCATCCGAGGAGCGAGGAGATCTATTGGAGTTTTCATGCGTCGGGCAAAGGTGGTGCGACCCCGGGAGTGCCCTCTACTTCCCACCAATCCGTTGCACGTGGTTGAGGCAAGTGTATTGGAATGGTAGCATGTGGTTTGATTGTTTGCCTTGTTTAAATGCAAACTGTTTCCATGTTATGTGAGCTTGCCATGCTTTAATGATTGCCGTTGGTATGATGAATATGCTCACTATGTTATGATGCCATGTTATCATGTACAAGTTATCTATGTTGTTGGCATATATGCATACATGGCATGACACATGGCCCGGGCGGTGATAAAGTCATTAACTAATCCGGGAAGGTCGGTGAGAAAGTTATGACTAATCCGGAGAGCCAATAGAGTAAGTCCTACATCGTGATTCCATCTACCGTGGGTTGTGGAAGCGAGGAGTAGGCACCCTCCATCTTCGGGATGGAAGGGGGGAAGGGGTGCACACCGACGGGTGTGTACTCAACCATACCGGTATGAGTTTCCAAGGAGATATGAGCATCGCATCGCATTGCATATTTGATGATGATAAAGATATGTGATTATGAATGAGATGATAAACATGTTGTGTGTTGTTGCAATGTAAGTTGTTCTTTTGTTCCATTGCAATATACTTGCTGAGTGATGAACTCACGCTTGTGTTTTATGTGGTTTTTAGGTACTTTGAGATCGGCATGCGGGAAAAAGGGGTTTAACTACACTTCTACACGTAGCTCCACAATCATAGTCTATGATTAATCACTTGGAGACATGATATTAAGAGTTGTGCCATAAATTTAATGTATGGTTTAATTTAGCATGCTTGTGATTCCTTATTGGCTTCGTTATAGCTTATGAAGTGATTGAGCATGGTATTATTGGCGTAATTTGATGATATATCCATTTATGTTGATGTTTTAGATGTCGTGTGCTATGATATATCTTGCCATGATATTGATATTGTGTTAATTCATGTTAAAACAAAGGAGATCCTGCTGAAATTTCGATTTGTAGCATTTGCTCCTTTGCTGTAATTTATGATAAATTGTGGTATTATGTTGTTGGTTAGCTTATGTTTGGTAGCATTAAGGCATTCTAGATGTCGGGGTGTTACACTTGTGGGAGAAGACTGCTTACCCTTTCTGTCGTAGATCGGGTAGTTGATTGGAGTCAAATAGAAGAGTTTGGTGGTGGATTCCTTCGGATGTTCCTTACCGTTCTGACGGTCGGTTGGTTGGTTTTCTTGGTTTTAGTTGATTGAAGTCAAAAGAAAAGTGTTTGGTATTGGATTCTCACGGATTGTTCCGTAGGCGGTTTGTGGTTTTGTCTTCCTTGGTTGAAGACGAAGAAGAAGAGTTGTGTGTTGCGCGTCTTTTGGTCGCAATCTTTGTTTTGACACCCGGCTTTGTTGGTAATGGTGGACTGTCTTGGGGAGGAATCATATGTGGTTGTTGTTCTCCCTATCTAAGAAAGTGTTAAAGTTTCTCCTTGTGCAGACCTTAAGTTGGGTGGCGTTAAGTTTGAATCTTTATAAAAAAAAGATTTGGTGGAACATTTGTTTTTTTCCTGGTGCCTTCATCTTCCTTCTTGGAAATTGTAGATCTTGAGATTTCTTTAGGAGTTTTGGCTATCAGAGTTGGAAATTTGAGATTTGAGCTCTCCTGCATGTCTGTTGGAGTTTCATTTTTCTTCCTTGCCTGGAAGGGAGAAATTGTTTATCGGTGATCGTTCTTGTTCTTGAGCTGTGGTTTATGGAATGATGTGTTGCTAAGTTAAATTGTGAGTTGAATCAATTCAATGTGATCATTATCTCTAGCTTGTGAATAAATAGACTACTAGTGTTGTATCTTACTCTGCAGCGAGAATGATTAAATGGGTTAATGTACATGCTTAGAATATGTTGCTTTGCTTTAAAAGTGCTTATGATCCTCGTTAATTGTTAAAGTTTAAACCCTGATGCATATTTAGAACATTAAGATGATGTAAATTACTGATATTGTTAAAGAAACCTTGTCGGTTGTTTAAAGATGTTCTAATCTAATGAGTTAATAGAGAAATTTAATCGTGTTGGCTAGTGGCTTTAACTTGAAAGTTAATTAGAGTTGCTATTCATGTTGTTGCAAAATATTAGCATGATTGGTAGTACGCAGTCGTGTTCCTAAAATGTTAGTATCGAGGCCAATTGGAAAGATATAGGTTTTGTTGTTTGATGAATTTGTAAGAGCTTCGTGAAGGTCTAACTTATTAAATTTAATTTAATAGTTGGAGTATGTAGGGTTTGAGACTCATCCAAGGGTGATAGGTGGCCCAAGAGTAGTATAAATAGAGGGGTGGAGGGAGGCCTCCAAGCCCATTCATTCTTGGAGTTGTTGTGTTGCTCATTTGAGTTTTGCCCACTTGAAGTGAGGCTTTGTAATCACACATCTTTGAATAAAATTGAAGTTCCAAAAGCCAAATTTATTTTCTCGCAATTTAATTCTTGCAATTTACATTATGTCTTTACTTTCAGCATTTACTTTCGTGTATTAAATTCAGCATTTACATTCCCACATTTACATTTATGATTGCTGTATTTTGTTCTTGACTTGAGCGATTCGCATTCACCTCCTTCTGTACTCTATTTGGATATTCGCTCAAGATCGAGTTCATTTGCCAAAGTTTGTATGCCGCAAGAGTTTATTTGTCAAGTTTCTATCAAGATCGCAAATCTGTCCAGAACTTGTTCTTCGCGCAGCAGTCAGTCTTTGATATTTATGAAAATCTAATACTTTTTGATTGATTCTTGTTGGAGAATGTGAGTGACTCATATAACCATCTGTGGAAAAACTTTGGAGTCCATTAATTGCACCGTTTGGGAGCTATGAGGTGAAAACCGAGAGCTAAATTTCCTGATCGAAGTTCCTGACTGTCTGTAGTCCGTGATTTTTCCTGTTTTTTTGTAAGGCTTTTGGGGGTGATTTTTGGTGGAGTGCTTCACTACTTATCTGGTCATAGGGTGAAAAAAGCCCAAAACTTTTTGAGCAATATAAGTCCACCAACCACCTGCTCCAAGTGGGGACCATTCCTGAAAAATATGCTTTTGCTTTTCTAAAAGAGGCTTTTTGGTGATTATGCTTGATCTCTTTTAGAAAAGAAGTCTTTGAATTAATTACTCTTTATTTTGGACACTTAACAACCTGGATTGTGATTTACAAATGCCTCACATGATTCATGGTTCTCATCCATGCAAACTCGGGATACACATAGTTGTTGAGTCGTTCTGGTTTTTGCGGGTTTCGCGAATTTGAGGAGCACCGGTTTCCTTGCGGGATTGTTTTGAGTACTTTGAGTGGGGAAAATTTTATTTGGGATCATTCACCCCCCGTCTGATCACCATCTCGGTCTTTCACAAGGTGACCCAATCCCTAGACGAAGACGGCGCGGTGGCATCTCCGGCGGGGGAGGAAGACATCTTGGGCACGGGTGAACATGGCGGCGTGAGGTCTTGGAAGTTTCAATGTGGGAACTAGAAGACGAAAGAGGCGAATGAGTAAAATAAGGAGAGAGACTTTTCGCCTGCACTGGAATCTTAAAAAGATGAGCCACGATGCTAGGTCTTTCGCTCCTGGGTGACAATGGCATTTTGGTTTCTGTGAAGTGGCTCGAGCTCGAAGCCAAATCCCCAATTGGCGTTTAATTTAGGTTTCGGGCCCGGACCTAACCAAGGCTCCGAGGTATGCCCCCAAGTTGGACTGCCAGCTGTAACACCCCAATTTTTGCTTTTCATGAATTTAAATAAGATTTGGCACTTTTGTGAATTTTTGGAATTTTCTGGGATTTATTTGGATTTATTTGGAATTTATTTGAATTTATTCCCTTTTGAAATAATTAAAGAATTTAATTTTGCAAATAAAATTTTGTTGGAAATATTTTATTTGAGTCCAAAATGTTCCAAAATATTTTCTGGAATTTTTCTGAGTGTTTTGTTATTTTTAATGAATTAAATGAATTTCTGGGAATTAAATTGATTATTTAATCACTGGAAAAACCCAAACCGGGTTTCACTATTCATTCGACCGGACCCGAGTCCGAGTGAGACTCGAGTCCGACCCGGACCCGACCGCGCCAGCCGTCTCGGTCGAACCGCGTCACCGAACCCTAACGCGCGTAACCGTTGGATCGTGATCCAACGGCCACGATCGTGCCACGTCGCCCGAGCCCGAGCCCGACCGAGCCAGCCAAGTCATCGAGCCGGTCCCGAGCCCAAATACCTCAACCGTCGGATCTTGATCCGACGATCCACGTTGAGCCACGTCACCGAATCCGAATTGTATTCGGATTCCGCCGTCGTAACCGGGTGGACCTCGGTCTCCGCGCAATACACGGAAGCCAAGGCCCCTATTTAAGGCGCTGCCGCCGCCACCGGGTAGCCGACTCCCGTGCGCACCCGTAGCCCTAGCCCACGTCACCTGAGCCGCCGTCGTTCGCCCGCTAGAGCTCGCCGTAGTTGCGCTAGGTTTCCGCCGCGGTTATTCGTCGATTTCGCTGCCGTCCGCCGTCCTCCGCCGCCGTTGAGCCCAGATCCGGAACCGCACGGACAAGCCGCGTCGGAGGGTACCTTTCACTTCGCCGGAATCGCGCTCAAACGCTGTCAGGCGTGTCGTCGTCCTCATCTCCGGTCTGCAAGCGCCGCCGCACGCCATCGCCGTCGCTCGAACTCCACCAACCGTCCGATCCAGATCCGAGGGCCCAGATTCGTCCACATCATCCCCGGTAAGATCTCACGTGTTGATCTCTAGATCTATTTCCAGCCGTTGGATCTAGATCCAACGGTTTAGATCGTGCCACGTAGCCGTAACTGCACCGTGCTAGGATAGATCCCAGCCGTTAGATCTAGATCGTACCGCTAGCGTTAACCCACGTTATAGCGTTATATTAGATCTTGACCGTCCGATCAAGATCGAACGGTCCGGGTCAGCCGAGTAGTTTTCCTATTGCGTTAAGCCAGATCCGATCTGGGCCGTTGATTTTCAAATCAACGGCCGAGATCTAGCCACGTGGCTAGGAGGCTGACCGTCGCGGTCGACGGTCACCCGATGCGCCCGACATCACCGTGACGTCACGCGTGGGGCCCGCGTCGGCGACTTCGGCCAAACCGCACCATGGCGTCGCGCTGGCGGCGTCACGGTGGGGCCCAGCTGTAAGCCGTCCCTCAGCCGAGCGTGATGACGTCACCGCTGACGTCATCCGATGGGGCTCACACGTTAGTGAGACGTATTCGTGGACCGGGTCCACGGTGGACCCAAACCGAACCGTGGACCACGTCCATGGACCGGCTGACACAATAAATCGATTTTTCAATAGAAAAATAATTCGGTGGAAAATCAAAATCCATGCTGACGTCATTATTCGGTTTTTCCGTATAAAAATAAATGAATTAATTCGGATTATTGATTTATTTGAATTTTGAAACTTCAAACGCTTATAACTTTTGCAATTTAACTCCGATTTGAGTGATTCAAATTTCTAAATTTATATAAAATTGAGATCTACCTAATGGTGAATTTTATTTAATTTTTGGACCAAAGTTTTTCTCTGTAATATTATTTAATTGATTATTTAAACTTTAAACGCTTGTAACTTTTGCATTTTAACTCCGATTTCACCGATTCAAATTCCTAAAAATTCATAAAATTATGCTCTCTCTGTTTATGGACTTCATTTGGATGTTTGGACACTTTTTGTCTACGGTTTTATTCATTTATTGCTATATGCATGCGTTAGAGTAGACGTTGAAGTACCCGAAGGCTTCGAAGGTGAAGTGTTGACCCAGGAGCCACCTCAGGACCAAGATCAAGTATTCTTTGAAGGCAAGTTGTGCTTTGACCATGTTGATCCCATTTTGAAATTAATTTGATTTAAATTATTGCATGCTAGTTCAATTATAAAATGCTTTAATTGATTTTGGGAGATTAGTTAATTACCTAGTTGCTGTATGCCACCTTGACATAGATAATTGAATGCCATGAACCCCTTGTCACCCTAGTTGAGGATTAAATAGTTGGACATTATTAAATTGCCAACATGGGAATTTAGATCGTTGTAGTATATTGCTTAGACCTGCTACGTGCTCATGACATGATTTTATACAATCAAATGTTAATATTGACTTAATGATATATTGAACCTGTTTTGGAAAGGTGTCATGTGTTGTGATGTTGATGGCACGTGGTGCATGGTAATCAACTGGGGGTTTGATAAATAGTTTTCGACCGGGGCATGTGACAAGAATGATCGGGTGGGCCAGTTGTGGCATCGGGAGCGATGGTTTGGTTCTTCGGGTAGTCTTGCCCTGGTCAACCTAAGGACTTAACCTTGCAAGCCTTTGAACTGATTTAATCGTGCAACCACATGTCCGTAATGGGACGGACCTAGTTGAGTAAGTTACTAATAACTTGCATGTGATACCTCGGGTGTCAACTACACCCTTTGTGTAGCTTGAAAGGGGAGCGTACCAGTGCGATGGCATGGTACCCGTCCAACGGTATGTCGTTCCCATACTTCGCCTTTGTTAAGGGAAGGGATGGTGTATGGAAAAAACCGGAAAGGTTCACTTGTGTAGTTAGCCATTTCCGAAAGGCTTTGTTACGATCACTCACCCTTGTGGTGTTTGGCTGTATCTTGTGGGTAAAGTGCATAACCTCTACAGAGTGAAAAATCTATTCGAATAGCCGTGTCCGCGGTATTGGACATTGCTCGGGGATTACAGTCAAGGGTTAGACTTTCTTGAAAATAACTTGAACTTGAGAGGTTTGGTTTGGTTAAATGATGATGTCGATGGAAATGTGGATTAGGAATGGGAAAGATGTTTATTTAACTCCTGGAAAAGTTATTGATGTTATACTATTTCTATCGCTTTCGAATCTACTTATGTTATTTGTTAAATGCTGTTACTGCAAATGAACCATGAGCTATTCCTTTGTATTAAGCCATGCATGTAGAATATTAGCTTGCATTCTGTGCATGACTTGCTGAGTACCAAGTACTCACCCTTGCCACAATACAACATCAGTTGAAGAGGAGTCTACACCAGCTTTGGAGGAGGAGCTCCAAAAGGAACCATCTATCTAGGGAGTGAGCCCAGTCAGTTGCCTGTGGTATACTGGATGGCGCCACGAAGTTATCTTATTTTTCGTTGCTATTATTTCTCTTTTATTAAACTTTTGCCCTGCGAGGCGTGCTTTTGTAACTTGTCCTTAAAGGTTGAGCAACCAGTTTGGTTACTATAATTAAGGTACTTTATATTTCGTTGAGTATGATTGTGATATTTACCAATGTTGAGACTGTGTGCACTAGCGTGATCCTAGACTGGTGCTGGATTTGCAAATTCGGGTCCCGACACCAGCTGTACACCACGAACGTCGGGCTAAGCAACGATATGCCCCACATTGGGTTGCAGGCCACATGGCACGACAGCTGGGTACAAATACCAATCGGTCAAAACCTATTCAAGCTATGGAGCGCCCAGAGTTGGGCTGATCTCCAATATCCTAATGGATATAGCTTTGGTGCGCCCCGAGTTGGGCTTATCTACTGTCCGTGCAAACGCGTGTCGATTAGACCGCCTGCGCACGTAATTGCAAGACTCCAAATTTTAGTTTGGAAATTAAATTATTCATATTCGCAATTTTAGATTGCTTGTTATCTTGTTCTTGCTAGTTCTTCAATTGCTTGCAGGAACCCAGACCCTCGTGGTCAGGTTGATCATGCACCGGCGAGATCAATAACCCTCTAGAGTTGGAGTATCGGTCGCTAAGGCGCAACGTCCTGGATGGTTGTAGTCGGGCCTCCACAGAAGTCAAGATTTATTCTTCTCATCGAAAGATCGGGACCGTTGTTGCTATCAAGTGGTATCAGAGCCAGGTTGATCGGTGAGAGATTTCTAATTATGCATTTTTTTACCTATAGTCCAGAAAATCCAAAAAAAATAGGGATTAGTCCTACTGTCCAAAACAATTTGTGTCTTCCGCTATTTCTGCTTAGATTTTACTTGTTGAGTTTTCGGTTGCATCGATAAGTCGGTTGCTGGTCTTAGTGTCTAAGTCCTTAGAGTTTCGAGTTCTTGTCACGTTTATCATCACAGCTATTATCACCGTCACATCGAGTTCAAGTTGTTTGGTTGGGAAGGAAACCGAGTTAGATCCGTTTTACATTCTGAGATTAGAGGGGTTAGTTTCTTTTGTTTCTGGTGTTTGCCAATTTAGTTGTAAAAGAAAAAGGCAAGTGCAAAAAAAAAAAGAGAAAAAAAAAGAAAGCGCCTCACCAGTTTTTTTAATTACCTTTATACCCTTGGTTAAAAAAACAAAAAAAAGAAGATAGAAGAAGAGAAGGAGCCCTAGGTATTTGCTTTGTGTTTTAGCGTGTTGGTTGGATTCGTGATTTTCTCTTGTGTCCAGGCTCGCGTCTCTAGTACGGTCTAGCCTAGGACCAGCACGGTACCATCGTTGAACGATTACTCAGCTTGTTTTGACTAACGTGGTTCTAGCATTCCATTGTACTGTTTCAGCCACCTATAGCTCCATAAATACTACTACCAACCAGGTACTAGTGACTGGCATCGATACACCATATTTCTAGGGGTCGTTGCCTTGTCGGTTGCGGTCACCATTTGCTAAGCTTGGTAAGAATTGGTAAGCACTTGACAAAACAAGTGGAGTGTGAGTGACTTAGCCACATCCTAGTAGTTGCTAGGGGTATATTCTCTGTGATTGCTGGCTCCATTGTTTTGTTTAGCCATGACAGGTTCTGGAGACAATAGCGAGCAACATTCTCCTCGCACCAAGGTCATCATCTAACACTTTGAGCGCCAAGTGATGCTACGCACAGAAGGCCTTGAAGAGGATGTGCGGGTTACTAATGAGCGCCTAGGTGGTTTGGAGGCGGCTCAAATCAACACCAACAACAAGCTTGCAACGGTGGAGACGTCTCTTGCTGAGATTTTGAGGCGGCTTGATGTCCTTGGGCGTGCACCTCCTGCTGATGATGTTGATGTTCCATGAGACCACCACAACCATGGTGCCTTGGGCAGTGCAGCAGGTGAGAACGAGGATGCTATTCTGCTGACACCGAGGTTGATGATTTAGACGGTTGTCCACGACGTTAGCTCTGTCGCAATCGCCATGGCATGGGTCCTTTGCCACCACGCCGTGAGGTACGTGATCATGATGATTCACTAGGAAAGATTAAATTCACCATTCCACCTTTTGATGGTAAATACGATCCTTATGCATACCTCACATGGGAATTAGCTACTGATCAAAAATTTACTTGCCATGAATTTCCTGAGAACAAAAGGGTTAGGGCTGCTACTAGTGAATTCACTGATTTTGCTTCGATTTGGTGGAGTGAGTATCGCCGTAAATATCCAAATGCTGCTCAAACCTGGGATGATTTGAAAAGAATCATGCGAGCTAGATTTGTTCCATCATATTATGCGTGTGATCTGTTAAATAAATTGCAACAATTAAGACAAGGTAGTCAAAGTGTAGAAGATTATTACCAGCAGTTGCAAATAGGAATGCTTCACTGTAGATTAGAGGAAAATGAGGAGGCTTCTATGGCTAGATTCATGGGTGGGTTGAACCGTGAAATTCAGGACATTCTAGATTACAAAGAATACAATTCTATCACTCGTTTATTTCATCTTGCTTGCAAAGCTGAAAGAGAAGTGCAGGGACGACGCGCAAACACCAGGATTAACGTTTCTGCAGGCCGTGCTAGCACTTGGTCTCCCCGTACATCTACTGCTCCCACGAGTCGCCAAACTACAGGACTTCCCCCCAACAATAAGCTGCGTCCTTTGTTGTCCGGTCCAACACCTAGGCCCTCCGAGGCGTCAAAGGGGCCTGTCCAAACACCCGCCAAGAGTTCTTCTGTTGCTTCAACAGGGAGAACGAGAGATGTTCAATGTCATCAATGCAAAGGGTATGAATGTCCAAGCAAACGGGTACTGATTGTGCGGGATAATGGTGAGTTTTCCTTTGCTAGTGATTTAGACGAAGATACCTATGATATGCTTGCAGCTAACCATGCAGGAAGTGAAGATGAGCTTAATTAAGCAGAAGAGCACATTGACGTTGAGCATGCAGATCGCTATGAGAGTCTCATTGTGCAACATATGTTGAGCGTACAAATGGGCAACGCAGAGCAAAATCAACGATACAATTTGTTCCAAACCAAATGTGTGATCAAGGAACGCGCATGCCGTGTGATTATTGATGGTGGAAGTTGCAATAACCTTGCCAGCTCCGACATGGTCGAGAAGCTCTCACTTAACACCAGACTGTATCCTCAGCCTTATTACATCCAATGGTTCAACAACAGTGGTAAGGTAAAGGTAACACGGTTGGTGAGAGTACAATTTGCTATTAGTTCATATCATGACTTTGTTGATTGCGATGTCATACCTATGCAAGCATGTTCTATGTTGTTAGGTAGACCTTGGCAATATGATAAGGACTCTATGCATCATGGTAAAACCAATTAATATTCTTTTGTGCATAAATAAAGGAAAATTGTGTTACATCCTATGACTCCTGAGGCTATTTTAAAATATGAGATTGCTAAGGCTAGCAAAGAGAAAATTCGAGGGAATGCTAAGAGTGAGAATCAGATTGTAGCAAAAGGGATAGAGCAACTAAAAAGACATAATCTAACTCTGATGTTGAGAAGAAAAATGAGATTAAATTGAAAGGTGTTTGTTTTCTTGCAACTAAATTTGATGTGAATGAGTTGGATGCTAGTATTTCTCCTTGCTATGCTTTGGTTTGCAAAGAAACTTTGTTTTCACTGCAGGATATGCCTTCTTCTCTGTCTCCTGTCGTCGCTAACCTTTTGCAGGAGTATGCTTACGTCTTCCCGAAGGACATTCCTCCAGGGCTGCCACCAATCCGAGGGATTGAGCACCAAATTGATCTCATTCCAGGGGCATCTTTGCCCAATCGAGCACCATAAAGAACCAATCCAGAAGAAACTAAAGAGATACAACGCCAAGTTCAAGAATTGCTAGATAAAGGGTACGTACGTGAATCTCTTAGTCCTTGTGCTGTTCCGGTCATTTTAGTGCCTAAGAAAGATGGAACATGGCGCATGTGTGTTGATTGTAGAGTAATTAATAATATCACCATTAGATATCGTCACCCTATTCCTAGCTTAGACGATATGCTTGATGAATTAAGTGGCTCTATTATGTTCTCTAAAGTTGATTTGCGTAGTGGGTACCACCAGATTCTCATGAAGTTAGGTGATGAATGGAAGACGACATTTAAAACTAATTTCAGACTATATGAGTGGTTAGTAATGCCTTTTGGGTTAACTAATGCACCTAGTACCTTCATGAGATTGATGAACGAGGTTTTGCGTGCTTTCATTGGAAAATTTGTGGTGGTATATTTTGATGACATTTTGATCTACAGCAAGTCATTAGAGGAACATCTTAACCATTTGCGTGCTGTTTTTAATGCTTTACAAGATGCGCGTTTATTTGGTAACCTTGAGAAGTGCACCTTTTGCACGGATCAAGTCTCTTTTCTTGGCTATGTTGTTACTCCATAGGGGATTGAAGTTGATCATGCCAAGGTTGAAGCAATACAGAGTTGGCCGACTCCTAACACGGTCACACAGGTGCGAAGTTTTCTAGGACTTGCTGGGTTCTACCGTCGCTTTGTGAAGGATTTCAGCACAATCGCCGCACCGTTGAATGAACTCACCAAGAAGGGTGTGCCATTTGTTTGGGATAAAGCACACAAAGATGCCTTCAATACCTTAAAAGATAAGTTAACACATGCACCCTTAC
Organism: Rhipidocladum racemiflorum; assembly: GCA_036346355.1. NCBI lineage: Eukaryota > Viridiplantae > Streptophyta > Magnoliopsida > Poales > Poaceae > Rhipidocladum > Rhipidocladum racemiflorum. The sequence continues at coordinate 40,574,356 of CM070577.1, read as the reverse complement.
TCCAACTACCAGACTTTTCTAAGACTTTTGAATTAGAATGTGATGCTAGTGGAATCGGGTTGGGTGGTGTGCTCATACAGGGAGGAAAACCTGTTGCATATTTCAGTGAAAAGTTGAGTGGGCCTAGTTTGAACTATTCTACTTATGATAAGGAATTATATGCTATAGTTCGAACTTTGAAAAGATGGCAACATTATTTATGGCCCAAAGAATTTGTCATTCACTCTGATCTTGAATCATTAAAGCATATTCGAAGTCAAGCTAAACTAAATCGTAGACATGCAAAATGGGTTGAATTCATTGAATCTTTTCCTTATGTCATAAAACACAAGTAGGGAAAAGATAATGTTATTGCTAATGCTTTGTCTCGAAGATATACCATTCTTTCACAGCTTGATTTCAAAATCTTTGGATTAGAGACGATTAAACAACAATACGTGCATGATGATGATTTTAAAGATGTATTGTTGAATTGTAAAGAAGGAAAAACTTGGAACAAATTTTTCATTAATGATGGATTTGTATTTAGAGATAACAAGCTGTGCATTCCAGCTGGGTCCGTTCATTTGTTGCTTTTGCAGGAAGCACATGGAGGTGCTTTGATGGGACACTTTGCAGGAAGCACATGGATTGCCTAGAACTAAGAAGGGGAGGGATAGTATATTTGTGGTGGTTGATAGATTCTCTAAGATGGCTCATTTCATACCATGCCATAAAATCGATGATGCTACACATATTGCTGATCTTTTCTTTCGTGAAATTGTTCGCTTGCATGGTGTGCCAAATACAATTGTTTCAGATAGAGATGCTAAATTTCTTAGACATTTTTGGAGAATTCTATGGGCTAAATTGGGGACTAAATTATTATTCTCAACTACTTGTCATCCCCAAACTGATGGACAAACTGAGGTTGTTAATAGAACACTATCTACCATGCTTAGGGCTATGTTAAAAAAGAACATTAAAATGTGGGAAGAATGCTTGCCTCATGTTGAGTTTGCTTATAATAGATCAAAGCATTCTACTACCAAGATGTGCCCATTTGAGATTGTATATGATTTTGTGCCTCGTGCTCCAATTGATTTATTGCCACTACCATCTTCTAAAAGGATTAATTTTGATGCTAAGCAACGTGCTGATTTAATGATAAAAATGCATGAGTCCACAAAAGAGAACATTGAAAGAATGAATGCTAAATATAAACTTGCTGGTAGTGAAGGAAGAAAGCAATTAAAATTTGAACCTGGTGATCTTGTTTGGCTACATTTGCGCAAAGATCGTTTCCCTGAGTTACGGAAATCTAAATTAATGCCACGAGCTGATGGTCCATTTAAAGTACTTGAACGGATTAACGATAATGCATATAAGCTTGAGTTGCCTGCAGATTTTGGGGTTAGTCCCACATTTAACGTTGCAGATTTGAAGCTATACTTGGGTTCTGAGGAGGAGCTTGAGTCAAGGATGACTCCAATGCAAGAAGGGGAGAATGATGAGGACATCATTCTCTTCGATGCAGCCACGCCGACACCTACACGTCAAGAGGAAATGATGAAAGGACCAATTACGTGAGCTCATGCACGCCAGCAAATGGTCAACATGGTGCTCACAAATTATGGAGAAGTGCCGATACAATACCAGATAAAAATGAGCCCAAACATGTTGAAAAAAGGAGGCACCAACCATGATGAGCCAAGGAAGCGCCAAGGCCCATGGGCCAGAATATGTTGAAAGAAGGAGGCACCAACCATGATGGGCCAAGGAGGCGCTAAGGCTCACGGGCTAGAACATGTTGAAACAAGGAGGCCCAACCATGATGGGCTAAGGAGGCACTAAGGCCCATCATGGCACCACTCCTTCTTAGGGCGGCCCATGAAGTGTGGCACCACTTCCTACTTCCACCGGCCCACAAAGGCCCAAGTTGCATGACTACAAGTTTAGTACCACCTTGCTTAGTGTTTAGGTTTTTGCTACATCCCTCCACTATATAATAGAGGCAATAGGCCACCTAAGAGACTTGAGTTTTGCTTTGTAATTCAGTTTAGCTTTTGCTACTGTCCGTGCAAACACGTGTCGATTAGACCGCCTGCGCACGTAATTGCAAGACTCCAAATTTCAGTTTGGAAATTAAATTATTCATATTCGCAATTTCAGATTGCTTGTTATCTTGTTCTTGCTAGTTCTTCAATTGCTTGCAGGAACCCAGACCCTCGTGGTTAGGTTGATCACGCACCGGCGAGATCAATAACCCTCTAGAGTTGGTGTATCGGTCGCTAAGGCGCAACGTCCTGGACGGTTGTAGTCGGGCCGCTAACGTTGACTCTCCACAGAAGTCAAGATTTATCATTCTCATCGAAAGATCGGGACCGTTGTTGCTATCAGGGAGGAGTCGCTGGGGCGGCGCCGAGCTGGGGGAAGCGCGGCGACCTCGGGCGCTGAGGGCGGTGTCAAGCTCGGGCTTGGGAAGCAAGCAGAGGTGGCTTCGTCGGGCGGGTTGGAGGAGCAGTGCCGGGTCGAGGGAAGACCAGGGAGGCCTGACGCCGGCTTCGGGGAGGTCGAGGAGGGGCGGGGCGGCGCCGACCGAGGGGAAGAACAGGGCGAGGCGGCGCTGATCCGAAGGCAAGGTGGCAACCTCGGGCGCTGGAGGCAGCGCCGAGCGCTGGGGAGGAGCAGCGCGCCCGCCGGGAAGGAGGGGAGCCGGGGGCGGTGGCACCGCCGACCGTGCTAGGGGAGGAGCAGCCGATCGAGATTGGAAGGAAAAAGGATGGAGGCGTCGGGTTTTTTTTTTGGCGGGGGGAGGAGACCGGTTGAGTGGGGAGAGGGAGTAGAGAGAGAGAGGAATATTAGGTGAGAACAAAAATTATAATAACTAAAAGATCTCTCTCCACACCTACTCCTTGCCCCCCACAAATCACAAGCAAGACAACCAAACGCCCGAACCAAGAAGCCCCAAAACTCAAATAACCATTTCACGATATTACAGTTACAGGGCGGTACTATCGCCCAGCCAGCAGTACCGCTCCTTAGCGCTGGTAGTGCTGCTTGGAGACTAGGAACAAAAACAGGGTCTCTGTTAAAAGGCTACCAGATTTACTGGGGTGGTACTGCCGCTTACTCGGTAGTACCACTCCTTTGCTACAGTAGTACCACTTTGAGACCAGCTTCAAAGACACTTGTTCGGTAAAATGACAACCGACATATTTGGGGTGGTATTGTCGCTCACCCAACAGTACCGCTTCTAATACGCAATAGTGCCGGTGTTAGAGAGATGACAAAAACCTGCTTTCTGTTAAGTAAGTACTACCCTCTTGTGGGCGGTACACGGCACCTCCAATAGTACCATCCCTAGGGGGCCAGTAGTGCCGCTTTTGACAAGACATCAAGATTTGAAAATAATTTCATGCAAATCATGAGTATGAGCTATCACATAAATTAGAGCCATTAGATCCACTCATTTCAAGCTACTAATCAAGTTCCTCTTAATAGTAAGGCACCTAATCTAGCAACCTTATCTTTCTCCAAACACTGAGATTGGAAAAATGCTATAAAAGGTACTTAATTCCTTTATACCTTGATCTTGAGCTTGACTTCAAATTGTGGCTCATGATATTTCTTTTCACATTCCTTTGATGAGAACCAACACCCTTTTGCACACTTAAAGTAAATTATTAGTCCATAAATACTAATTATCATTAATTGCCAAAACCAAGCAAAATTGAGGGCCTAGATGCTTCAACGACCTCCTTTCACCAGACCGCCTCATAGTCACAGCCACCACAAAGACAGATTCAAAAACCCTGAAAACACTAAGTGGGTCAGTGCTCTGTATTATACACCGGAAGGATAGTATCACAACCGGTTTTTTTATCAAAAAACCGGCTGTGAATTATCACAAACAGTTTATGGATAAAACAATATGTGATAGTTATTAATGTCATGGACGGTTTATGTATAAAACCGTCTGCGATAATTCACAGCTGGGTTTATCCATAAACCGTCTGTGATATGACCTTGTCATAGACAATTCTTAGCGACTCTGGTAACTTAGACGGTCATTCTTTGAAAACTGTCTATGATTATATTTAACATAGACGATTTAAAAAAACAGTATGTGATGAGACATCTAATATAGGCCCCTTTGTAGTAGTGGGGCAGCATGGTGCGCAAGTACCATGATTTCAATTGAGTTAATTCAAGCTAAACTCAGATATATTTTTCAAAATTTTCTGTTTTAGTGTATATGCCTATCTATAACAATTCAAATGAAATATATACTTTTGAAAAATGTAATCAAATTCAAAGATTTTAAACAAATTTTGATCACATGCTAATACCCGTTTTTGGATCATGGTGGCCATATGTGTGTGTGTATTTTAAATTACTATTTATTCTCTGTTTGGCAAAGCTCCAGCTCTACTAGATTCATGGAGTTGGTGGAGCTAGGTATTCCTAACTCCATCAGATTTGTGGAGTTGGAGCTGTGGGTATATTAAGAGTATTTAGGTGAATCATTTTATTTACATTTTAGATTAAAAATATAAATTTAATTTACTTTATTTTAATCTAATAATTTCAGATCTAATGTGGAGCTGGGATTACTCCCGGTGTAGTTACTTTCACCGTCAATACATAGGATTGCCTTCGGATTAGTGCGTCCATTAGCGGGTAATGGGTGTATCTCTACTATTCTAAAGCAGCACTTGGTGGCAGTGGTCTGTTCTTCCCACGTCATTAATTGCCGCTTAATTGCCCTGCTTAATTGCCCTACGCAAGAAACGAAGCGTTGCTTTAATTAGCCAGCTTTCGTAAGAAACGAAGCGTTAAAGATAGATGTTTGATCTTGTGAAATAATTTTTTTTATTTTTTAATCTTTATTTTTCGTTATCAATTTTGTTTTTCGTAGCAACGCACGGGCATGTAACTAGTAAGGATAGAATTTTTTTTTCTACCCGAACACCATTCAATCGTCGTTGCTGTTTCTCGGCCGCCATTGTTCCTATTTCTCCGCCGCCAATTTGAATTCAAGATCCTATTCTCCTGGGAACAATCCCCAATAGGAAGTCCTTCCCATAGTTGTGCAACCCGGAACTCTCATCGATCGAGAGGGGCGATCACGCGCCGGACGAGCACCGCCGGTTGGCGGATGGGATTGGAGGTATTCCTTCATATTTTGATTTATTCATCCAACGATGCACTAACCGATTAACGATTTAACCTTTGTCCAATTTCTTGAGATGGAATCGGCATACTTTCACGACCACCAAATGGGCCGATGCGACCTGCTGCAGCAGACAATAACATGTTGGCGGCGGCGATTGGATTTGGAAATCCACGACCATGCTCCAGGCGGCCGTTTATTGTACCACCATCTCCGCCACGTAAACCTCACCTGCAACCGGATCATTCGATCGCTGAACGACGACATCCCGTGCACCTATGATCTTTGTTGCTATTGGATACACCTGCCACTCGTGTCATGTGTTCTCTTGTAGTCGAAGGTCCATGTCTTCTTGTACTCACTAGTAGGGGCGAAAATAGTACGGGTTAATCCCGACCGATCCGGTACCGAATCCGTTAAAAACCGTATCCGGGAAAAAAAATTCTGTATCCTGCCGGATTCGGATACGGTACCGGATACTTACTACCGGATACGGCAACGGATACGGTAGATGGGATATCCGACCGAATAGCTGCGGTATATGGTAACCGGATATTATCCGACCGGATATCCGAATCAACAAAACAAGGGTACTTCGTACTCAAGTCAAGATTCAAGAGTCAAGGGCTTCCCATTCGATTCCCGTAAGCCTCAGTCTTTGCCTCCCCATTCGATTCCCCAACCCGAAAACTAACCCTAGTGCTTGAGCCTCCGCCGCCACCGCCGCCGCATGAATTCAGTGTGTTGGCCTGTTGGGCGAGCGGGACTTAGTTGTTCAAGTTATGTATGAATTTGATACCTTGTTATACTTGTGTTGTGTGAGTTGTCAAATTTATGTAATATATATGAATTTATTGCTCGTCAAATGTTTCAACAAGTATGTATCCGTTTGTATTATCCGTTTCCGAACCGAATCCGGTATGTATCCGCTCCGACATTACCATATCCGAAACTCCGAAATATCCATATTCGTATCCGTATTCGGTCTTATCGTATCCGATTCCGAATCCGGAAAAAAAAATATGGGTTAGGATACGGAAACAGCAATATCCGACCGTATCCGATCCGTTTTCAACCCTACTCACTAGATATCTTACATTTCTCCGTACAGTCAATCCAAGACTTCCATATGTTTAACACAAGGTTAACTGCTTTATGAGCCCTGATGCTGGCGCAAGTCTTAGACATGAGGTACGTCCTTGTGTGTGGCAATTTCTTGTATGCTGTATTCACGTTTCATCTTTATAAATTGTTTGTTTCGGATGCACTCCTTTTGTGGAAGTATACTTCTGTGTTTTCTCGTCATTTATTTCCACCGTTTGTTCTTTCTCATCAGCATTAGCTTGTTGCATGGCAGGTGCTCGAGCAAATTCCAACATGAGCAGCTACTAGTTACATGCCCGTGCGTTGCTACGAAAAACAAAATTGATAACGAAGAATAAAGATTAAAAAATAAAAAAAATTATTTCACAAAATCAAACATCTATCTTTAACGCTTTGTTTCTTGCGAAAGCTGGCTAATTAAAGCAACGCTTCGTTTCTTGCGTAGGGCAATTAAGCAGGGCAATTAAGTAGGGCAATTAAGCGGCAATTAATGATGTGGGAAGAATGGACCACTGCCACCAAGTGCTGCTTTAGAATAGTAGAGATATTATTTATTTATCTTCTTAACTATTTTGTGCAGTTCTATGTCTTTACATTGTTTTAAAGCCAATTTATAATTACTCTATAGTAATGTTATGCATTCACTGCTTTTTTATCTTCAGCTTGTAATCACACATGGCAGCTCGCAACCTGTCCGTGGCCTACACGGAGCCACGGACACTCCAAAATCCAAACTCTGTTTCCTTGATGTACTTCTAGCTTCTAATGCGCGCTCACTAAAAGAATATTTTTCTCACCTAATTAAGTTCGAGTATAACTCTGTGCTCTACCATAAAGTTATATAGCTAGCTAGCTAAGCTATTTAGTTTTAAAGAATTTCAGACAGACCATACCCTCGAATATGAGTACAATACTAGTTGCAATAATGGAGTATAATAGTAGCCGAATAACTCTTCGTTGATATTATTTTCCTTGTTCTGTAGGTTTCACGGATCCAAGAACTTTTGGATGGCGCAAGCTGCTGTCACGAAAACGGCTATCTTACTTAAACCATTGATATTCGCACTACTACAGAACATCACAAACGAGCTATTAGAAACGGTTAGGTGTAAACCGTTTCTGGCCTGCGCACCAGAAGCGGTTCGTGAGCAACGGACGGGAAAGGGTTTTCAGAAGCGGTTCGTAACACCAACTGCTTGTGTTGAGCAACCACCACAAGCAGTTCGTTTCCCAAACCGCTTCTGAATTATCACAAGCGGTTTTAGACCCCAACCGCTTGTAGAGATATATATCAGAAGCGGTTATTATCTCAAACCGCTTATGGAAACCCTCCACTCATTTAAACTCTTCCTTCCTCCCCGAGCAAACATGAACAGGGAAGGGCCTGGCACTATTCTTGGGGGAGGTGTTATCCAAATTTTTGAATGTGATGATTTAGCTTCAAATTAAGTGAATCAAGGTTAGTAACACCGTTATACCATCCTTCTCACCAAGATATTGTTGTTTCTTTTGCATTTAATGTGGAGAAAAAATTGATTTTGATTGTTGGAGGTTTTTATTGCTAGCTCACTCCATAAGTTTAATTTTAGACAAAACCATGATGAATTATTGTAGTTATTTTTAAGTTTAGAATCTTCAATGTAACACTCCCTCTCTTCCATGTAACACTCCCACTCTTCCATCTGACTCCATAACTTTAATTTTAGGTAGTACCATGATGAATTGTAGGGAGTTGTTTTACAAAAGTTGTTAGCTTCACAATCTTTAATATGACACTCATCCCTTCAATGTAACAATAGTAGATCTAGGTTTGGAAGGACATTATAAATGTTTTATGAAATAAAATAGGAAAAAATTTAAAGGGGCAAAATGATTAGTTAAATTAAGTTAAAAAGGTAGAAGGATAAGAAAAAATTTGAAAAACCACTCCCTCCATCGCAAAATATATGGCATATAAATTCTTGCCACGGTATTAATTAAAAGTAACGCATTAACTATTAATTTTTTTTCGATTATGTCTTGTACAACTATAAAACTAACAACATGTTTGAGTAGTTTTAATTACAAATGTAACTATATGACATGCATATATAAAATAAGTATATTAATTGTTACCTTTGATAATAGCCAAAACATGGAAACAATGACTTTTGTAAATACGTGTCAAAGTACTTTGGAATGGAATTTTCCTACAGTGTTATTTATGAAAAATAAAAGTGATTTTATAAATAATACTTTAGTGAAAGATCTTTAAAGGTATCTGAAAATTAGATTTTTGTGTAGATGGACCGGCAATGGATGTACAATACGGAGCGTCACTCCAGAGAGTTCATTGATGGCGTGAAGGCATTTCTTGATGCCGCTGTTGCATTCTTGCCTCCAGACAGCTTCATATGTTGTCCGTGCGTAGACTGCAAGAATGAGAAGGAGCACTCCCAACGCTTTCAGGTAATGACCCATTTGATCACGAGAGGTTTCATGCCAAACTACACCTATTGGACCAAGTATGGCGAAGTACAGGGGAACAGCCAGGAAGACGATGAAGAAGATGGTAAAGAAGAAGAGGTATTCAACAGTATGGCAGACGCCACACAATATTGTTCTGTGGAAGATACAGTCGGCAATCTTGGTGATGACAAGCTAGACCAGATGCTGCGTGACGGAGAGGGGGACTACACAGATGAAAGACAATTCAAAAAGTTTCAGTGCATGGTAGAGGACCACAGGACACCTTTGTACCCAGACTGTGGGAATGGCCACACGAAGCTCCGTACGACATTGAACTTAATGCAATGGAAGGCCAGAAATTGTGTGTCAGACAAGGGATTCAATGAATTGTTATCACTCATAAAGAGTCTGCTTCCAGAAGATAACACGCTCCCTGAATCTACATATGAAGCCAAGCAAGTCATCTGTCCTTTGGGATTAGAAGTACAGAATGTACACGCATGTCGTAATGATTGTATCCTATATCGCAATGAGTAAGTGGATTTGGATGCTTGTCCAGTGTGCAAAGAATCATGTTACAAGACGAAGCGTGAAGACCCAAGTGAAATAGATGGGGAGTGTAAGAAGAAGAGACCACCCGCTAGGGGTGGAAAAAAAACTCAAAATTCACGAGTTTAACGAGTACTCGGAAACTTGACTCGACTCGACTCGAACTCGTTACTTAACGAGTCGAGTCGAGTTGGTTTTTGAGCTCGTTAAGTTAACGAGTTAAACGAGCGAGCTAACGAGCTAGTTAGCGAGTTTGGAAAAAAAAAGATAAGCGTTGTATTGTCTTATGCAATATGCATCTTACCCATGTAGGAACTTGATGTTTCTAATATGTAGTAGATAAGCTTGCTGTCTTTTTTCGAGTTTGCCTTACAGTTTAGCCTATCGATCATCTATATTCTTCATTACTCTGTACTACACCTGTTGGAATTGAGAATGTCATCTATATTTGAGCACCTCTAGCTGAATGTTATGAATTATGAATTTCCACTTTCTAGTCATTTCTATCCATCATTGTTCTGCAGTAATCCCATGACAGTAATCCCATGTTTGAGTGTTTGAGGTATCTAATGCATGCTTTGTTGCTCACATTTATAATGAGCTTAACGAGCCAACTCGAGTTTATAACGAGTTGAGCCGAGTTGAGTTTTTAGCTCGTTAAGATAACGAGTCGAGTCGAGCTAACTCGTTATCTTCACGAGTTAAGCGAGTCGAGTCAAGTCAGCCCGATATCCACCCCTACCTCCCGCTAAGGCGGTGTGGTATTTCCTGTGATCCCCCGATTAAAGCATCTTTTTGCTAACAAAACGCATGCCTAGATGGTGCGTTCGCACAAAGAAGAGCGTAAGGATGACGGGATGCTTAGGCACCCCGCTGATGGTTTCCAGTGGAGGAAAGTCGATCGAACATTCCCAGACTTTGCAAATGAGGTGAGAAACATATGGTTTGGGTTGAGTACCGATGGTATGAATCCTTTTGGCGACCTGAGCAGTAGCCATAGCACTTGGCCTGTTACACTGTATCTATAATATTCCTCCTTGGTTGTGCATGAAGCGAAAAAATATCATGATGCCATTGTTGATCCAAGGGTCGAAGCAACCTGAAAACGACATCGATGTCTATCTGAAACCATTGATGGAAGATCTTGTAAAGTTGTGGGAGGATGGTGTACGGGTATGGGATGAGTACAAGAGGGAGTATTTCACCCTACATGCACTGTTGTTCGTAACGATCAATAACTGGCCTGTGCTTAGTAACTTGTTTGGGAATAATACCAAAGGATATAAAGCATGCTTGCAATGCTTAGATGAAACCGACAGCTTGTACCTGAAAAACTCTCGAAAGATTGTGTACATGGGCCATCGTAGGTTTCTTGTAAAGAGACACCTCTTGCGGAAAAAAGGAAGGTATTTTGATGGGAAAGCGGACCATCGTGATAAGCCAGAGCATCGTAGTGGGCCACGTGTGTTTGCCATGGTAAAAGATCTTAAAATAGTGTTTGGAAAGGGTCTTGGAAGCAAACCTGTCCCTAACGGGGAAGGTCAGGCACCCATTTGGAAGAAGAGATCAATATTTTGGGACTTGCAATATTGGGAAGTTTTGGAGATCCGTCACTCACTTGACTTCATGCACGTCACGAAGAATGTTTGCTTGAACCTGCTAGGATACTTGGATATGTACGGCAAATCGAAAGATACACTACAAGCTCGGAAGGACCTACAACTTTTGGAACTGAGGGATCGTCTACATCTAGAAAAGAGAGAGAAAGGACATTACCTAAATCCCACAAGCTACACTCTAAGCAAAGAAGAGAAAAAAAAGCATGATAGAGTGCTTGAACAGTGTGAAGGTCCCTTCATGATACTCGTCAAATGTGATGAGACTCATAAACATAAAAGAGAATAAAATCATACACTTGAAAGATCATGACTGTCTTGTATTGATGACACAGTTGCACCCAGTGGCTGTGAGAGGTAGTTTGCCTGAGTGGGTTAGGGTGACAAACATAAAGCTGTGTACCTTTTTCAACGCGGTTTCGTAGAAGGTCATCGATCCACATAAGCTAAGTAAGCTACAAGATGACGTGGTACAGAGTGTGGTCAGCCTTGAGATGATCTTTCATCTTGCATTCTTTGATATTATGATTCATCTCACTGTTCATATTGTCAAAGAGATAGGTATTCTTGGGCTCATGTTTCTGCACGACATGTTTTCTTTTGAGAGGTACATAAAAGTCCTAAAGAAGTATGTCCGTAACCATTCACGTCCCGAAGGATGCATTGCGGAGGGTTATGGGACCGATTAGGTGGTTGAGTTTTGTTTGGATTACATTGATGAGCTACATCCCATTGGCATTCCTATATCACGCCATGACGGGAGACTACGGGGAAAAGGGACACTAGGACGGAAAACAATTGCATGCAATGATCTCCTAACTTTTAAGCAAGCACATTTCACTGTTCTAAAACAATCAACCCTAGTGGCCCCGTATGTCCTTCAGCACAAGAGTATTCTACGCCGTGAATTCCCAGGGAGGTCCGAGGATTGGATCACAGTGAGGCACATGGATACTTTCGGCGCTTGGTTACAAAACTACATCGTTGTCAACGGGTCAGAAAATGAACAGTTGCAGTGCTTGGCTCGGATGTTATCTAGTGAAATCGTCACATTTCAGGGCTACGAGATAAATGGTTACACCTTCTACACAAAATGGCAGGATACCAAGAGCACCAACCAGAATAGCGGTGTCCGTATAGACGCCACTGACAACAAAGGCAATGTGGATACATATTATGGTTACATAGAAGAGATATGGGAGCTCGACTATGGACCATTGAAGGTCCCTCTGTTTAAGTTCCAGTGGGTCAAACTGACTTCAAGCGGCCTGAAGATCAACAAATACGACATGACAACCGTCGACCTGACAGAAGTTGGCTATAGGCGCGAACCATTCATCCTTGCCAACAATGTGAGACAAGTCTTCTACATAATGGACATGTCAAGCAAACCAAAGAAGCATAGGGAGAAGCAAAAGGATTGCAGTAGTAAGCCAAAGCGACATGTGGTTCTCTAGGGCAAACGAAGGATTATTGGTGTAGAGGACATCATAGACGAGGAAGAGTATAATCAGTTCGACGAGCTCCCTCCCTTTGCGGTAGATGTCGACACAAGTGTCCTAAATGTAATAGAAGTCGATGCTCCTTACATACGTCGCGATCATGCCGAAGGAACACTTGTAAAGACAAAGTGATCATTAATTCATGTGATCAAATAATTTTTGAATGTACTTACTATTTTTTGGATGCACTAACTATTTTTTATTGCACTCACTAATTTTTGAATGCATTACATAATGTTTGAAGGGATTAAATAATTTTGGAATGCATTAAAAATGACGTTTGAATGCATTAAATAATGATTGAAAGGAATAAATAATTTTGAAATCCACCTCTACAATTTTTTATTGCACTCACTAATTTTTGAATGCATTACGTAATGTTTGAAGGGATTAAATAATTTCGTAATGCATTAAAAATGATGTTTGAATGCATTAAATAATGTTTGAAAGGAATAAATAATTTTGGAATGCACCTCTACAATTTTTTATTGCACTCACTAATTTTTGAATGCATTACATAATGTTTGAAGGGGTTAAATAAAATTGGAATGCATTAAAAAAAGAGGAAAGGAAAGAAAAAAATGGCAGGGGGCGCGAGCGGGACTCGAACCCGCGAAGCTGCAGGTGAGTCCACGCTCGAGCGCCACTTGCTAGCCAGTCGGGAGGAAGATTTATGTCGAGCATGCACGGTGTCAAACCTTTTTGACTCCTAAGTATCTACAAGAGGTTGGTATTACGAACCGCTTGTAGAGGTGTAACACCCCAATTTTTCCTTTTCATGAATTTAAATGAAATTTTGCACATTTGAGAATTTTTGGAATTTTCTGAGATTTATTTGGATTTAATTTAAATTTATTCCCTTTTGAGATAATTAAATAATTAAAAGTTTCAAATAAAGTTTTGTTCGAAATATTTTATTTGAGTCCAAAATGCCTCAAAGTATTTTCCAGAATTTTTCTGATTATTTTGCTATTTTTCTTGAATTAATTGAATTTCTAGGAATTAATTTAATTATTAAATCGCTGGAAAACCCTAACAGGTGTCACTATTCCTCTGACCAAGCCGGACCTGAGTCAGACCCGAGCCAGACTCGAGCCCGACCAAGCCCACTTGACCGAGCCAAACCCCTTTACGCGCGAGCCGTTGGATCGAGATCCAACGGCCACGATTGGGCCACGTGTGCACGCGCGGGGAACCGTTGGATCAAGATCCAATGGCCGTGTTTGAGGCCGCGTGTGCGCGTGACGCAGATCATCGGGTTGAACCACGTGGACGGCCAGGATCGTGTCACGTCACTCAATCCGTGTCGCCGCCGGACTCCGCCGCCCATACCGGCCCGGCCGTGATTTCCGCATCCACCTCGGCATTGGGGCCGGTATTTAATGCCCGGACACGTGCCCAAGGTTCGCCTGCCGCTCGCTCACCGTTCGCCCCAACCTTCCGTGCCCTAGCCACCGCCGTCCCCTCCTAATTCCTCGCCGAAGCTTGCGAAGCGCCGCCGTGGGTTTTCTTCGTTTCCGACGCCGACGAGGACGTTCCGCCGCCGTGCTGCCCAGATCCGTGACCCCCGCGTCAAGGCGAACCCGTGCGCACCAATCACCTCGCCGGAACACCCCCAAACGCCATCCCGCGTGTCGTCGTACCCAGCTCCAGCCAGCCAGCTCCGCCGTGGACAACGTTGACCTCGCGAACTTCGTGAACCGTCCGATCAAAATCCAAAGGCCCAGGTTCGTCCACGTCACCTCCCCGTGCGTAAAGCCCCGATTAGATCTAGACCGTTAGATCTAAATCGTAGCGTCCAAATTCGTCCATGTCACCCCGTACGAAATCCATGTTATGGACGTTAGATCTAATATCAACTGGTGGATCTAGATCCAACGCTCAGGATTAAGCCACGTAGCCTTGAACTGCACCGTGCTAGATTAGGTTTCGGTCATTAGATCTAGATTGTACAGTTAGATTTAACTTGCGTTGTAGCGTTAGATGCGATCTCAGCCATTCGATCGAGATCGAACGGTATAGACTGAGCCACGTGTCGAGCACCGGGACATGCCACGTCCCCCCTCGGTGACGCATAAACCCGATCGGATCTCGACCGTCCGATCCAAATCGAACGATCCAGATCAAACCGCGTAGATCCAGTGTGGCAGGATTAGATCTAATCAGGACCGTCGGATTTCAAACCGATGGCCTAGATTGCGCCACGTGTGCAGGAGCCGAAGCGACGCAGTCAACTGAGCCGTGCAGAACATGCAGATGACATCCTAGTCTACTCCAAGACAAGGGAAGAACATGCAAAACACCTGAGGTTAGTATTGGAGAAGCTGAGGGAATAGCAGCTCTTCACCAAGTTCAGTAAGTGCGACTTCTGGAAGGACAATGTGGAGTTCCTTGGACATGTAATGACCGCAGAAGGAGTCACCGTTGATCCAAGCAAGGTAGAAGCAGTGTTACATTGGGAGCAGCCGAAGACAGTGACTCAAATTCGGAGTTTCCTTGGGATGGCCGGTTACTACCGCCGCTTCATTGAAGGCTTTTCGATGATTGCGAGACCTCTTACGCAATTGTTGAAAAAGGAGAAGAAGTTAACTGGGCGCCGGAATGTGAGAGAGGTTTCCAAGAGCTGAAGAAGCGATTGACATCAGCGCCGGTGTTAGTCTTACCGTATGCTAACCAAAGCTTTGATATCTATTGTGACGCATCGCGCCAGGGACTTGGGTGCGTGTTGATGCAAAACCGGAAAGTTGTTGTGTATGCATCAAGGAAACTAAGGCCGCATGAAGAGAATTTGTGACACCACGAAATGTCGGGATTTGAAATTGTGATGATAAAATATGATAAGACGTCGTAAATGAGATAATATGTGAACTTTTACATTTAGAGCCCTGAGTTATCACGTTTTAGCGCGTTTCGGCCTGTTTTCGGGTTTCCGGGCCTCTCCGGGACGTTTTGGGCCTTGAGGGACTTAAGTGGGCCGGAGGTGGGAATTGTTTGGGCCCATGTGGGGGTGAGGAGGGCAGCAAACCCTGCTGCCCTAGCCCTCCCCACCCTGTGCGCCGCCCCCCCCCCTCTTGCCCCCACTTCTTCCTCTCCTTCCAATCTAACTCCTCCACCTCCACCTCTCCTCTCCCTTCCCAAACGCCTCCTCCCCTAGGTGCTGCTGCCCCTCCCTTCTCCTCCATTGTGGGCGCACCCCAAGGTCTCTTCCTCGCTGCCAAGGTGCTGTCCAAGCTGTTGGGAGGAGTTGCAACGAGGAGGATTGGTGGAAACGGCGCGTGGAAGGAAATCGGGGAAGATCGCGAAGATTCGGCCGTCGATTTGTGATTCTCCAAGAAGGTAATGGGGGAATCTTTTGGGGTAGACCTCTTGCTGCTGTAGAGGGTGAATACCATGTTTTTAGATCAAGGGTTGTGCTGCCATGGGGTAGAATCTATGAAATCTAGAGTTGTATTCACGTTCTGGTTCGGGCAGATTGGGAACCCGAGGTAAGGCAGGCGTTTTCGCAAATTTAGAGTTTGAATCTGACCGTACGGACTTCTAGGAAGTTATAGATAATTTCATTATCTTTCCGTGCATATAAAGAAATTGAAATTCCGCCCAGCCGTTAGGAAGTTATGGCTGTTTTACCGAGCGCTGTCAAATCTGTGACGAGATTGAGACAGTTCGTGTTCAACGTTAGATTAAACAACCTTAAAGTCCGAATCAGTCTTTCCCTATAACTAGAAAAAGTTTGGAAATTTCCTAAGCTACGCGAGGGTATACTCATTTATTCAATTTGGAGTTCTAGAACTCAAGTTATGATTTTTCGAAGCCGCTGTCCAGAACGGGGCAAAATCTGTGATTTCGGGGTTTTGGAGTATATAGCGTATTAGGTGTAGTGGGTACTGTTTTGAGGAGTCGAATTAAGTGTGTAGCACATGTTTGCAGGTGGTGTGCCTCCGGGAGTGCCCTCGACCTCTCGTCACTCCGTTGCCCGCGGTTGAAGGCAAGTGTTTTGCGTGGGTTTTATGTTATACATGCTGCTAGAATTGATTGATGGTACTTGGAATAGTTAACATGTTGTCTTGCCATGCCATGGATCACATGTTATAATGGATAGGATGTCATTAGGCCATGATTGAAATAATGTCGATGATATGGGGTCCTCATGCTATGATTAAAATGCTTGTCGTTGATAAAGGATTCATGCCATGTCTTTGAAAGGTTACCGTTGATTGTTGATCACGGTCTTACATGTTGAGAGGCCATATGTTGATATGCAATATTCTATTTATGAATACGTTACTGTCCATTTTGCATGCATGGCATATTTTCATGGCTGGCCATTGAGTTAAGTCATAACTATTCCGGTAGGGGCGGTGAGAACCGTTATGACTAGTCCGGGCCATTCGTTTGAGTAAGTCCTACCTCGTGATTCCATCACCGAGGAGACTGGAAGCGAGTGATAGGCACCCTCCATCTTCGGGATGGAAGGGGGAAAAAGGGTGCATGCTGACGGGTGTGCACTCAACCATACCGGTATGAGTATTCCAGGAGACATGTGCATTGCATTGCATGAATGAGATACAAAAATGAAGTGGTTTATGAGATGATGATGATGGTACTCATGAGATGCTCATGAGATGTTTATCATGTTGTTTTAAAAGTTGAATATAATGTTAAATATGATGAGTTGTGATAATACCGTGGAGACTGGAATGATGGTTTGTTGTCTTGATCCCTGTTGAACCTTTTCAATACACTTTGGAAGTTATGAACTCACGCTTGTGTTTTTGTGTTGTTTGTTTTCTTTAGGTACCATGAAATCGGCGCGCGGGAAAGAGAACTAGCTACACTCCTCCACGTAGTATCATAATTTAGCTAATTCACTTGTTATGGAGACACGGCATTAAGTCTACAATAATCTTTGGTGTAGGGTCTTATTATTTGGTTGTTTTCCCTCATGTGTATCATGTGGGATTGAGAAGTGAATGGTTTCTTCATATTAGACTTAGTGATGCTTATTCTATTGCCAGCGATACTTATTGAAATCATAGATGATGAGTAGCTATTGTTATCACTGCTTATCGATACCTTGGTTGTCTTACTTCTTGATATATTGTTATGTCGTTAATTTTCCTGCATAAGCAAAGGAGATGCTGTCAAAATTCTCAATTATTCTAATTGAGTGCTTGCTGAAATTTATCTTAAATTATGGTGTTATTCGTGTTATGGACGTTGTTTGGTGACATTCTGGGCTTAGTAGAAGCTGGGGTGTTACAGAATTACCCGATGCATGACCTGGAACTAGCAGCCGTAGTGCATGCTTTGAAGTTGTGGCATCATTATCTGATTGGGAACAGATGTGAAGTGTACACGAACCATAAGAGTCTTAAGTACATCTTCACCCAATCGGATCTGAACATGAGGCAAAGTGTAACATCCTGAGTTTGTACTTGCCTTTTTAAATGTTAATTATCCTTTGAGAGTTATTTGGAATTCAATTTGGAGTTATTTGTGCTTGGATTTGTTTGCTTGATCTGTTTCGTTTTAGTTTTTGCTCCAAAATCTTATTTCGTGTTGCGGTTAGGATTTCCGAGCAACCGTAGTTTCCAAACCTTCTTTAGCTATCCTTGAGACTATCCTAAAAGTTTCCGTGAAGGATTCATGAGTTTCGGAGTTTTTTGGGGGGTTTTTGGGTTTTTTTCGCCTGGCGGCAGATCGCGCCCGGCCGATCGCTTGGCCGAGGGGTTCGGGCAGGGGGGACAGGGCGCCCGTTGCTGACCGGCTGCCCTGGCCACCTCAGCGTTTTCTAGAGGGTTCTCCTCCCCCAGCCGACTCCCTCCCTCTCACTTCACACCCTCTCACTCTCACCCTCACCCTCTAGCTCTCCCTCTCAAGCCCTCTCTCCCATGGAGCTCTCTCCCCCTCCCTCGAGCTTTCCCTCCAGCTAAACCTCTCCCTCCGGTGTTCTGGAGCTCGTGGAGCAGCTGGTCAAGGAGGAGGACGTCGCTTCCCAAACCCTAGACGAGCTCTGTGGTGAGTGGAGCAAGTTTCAGTCAGATCTGTGATGACTTGAGCTTGATCTTGTACTTTTCTCCATTTCTATCAACTTTTCTTTTAGCCAAAACCCTAGAAAACCTAGTTATAGAGCTCAACTTTTAGTTAGCCGAGTATCTAGACCTAGGTTAAGTGCTAGAGTTCTCGTTAGTGCGAAAACTGATATCAGAAACCCTAAATACGTTTTTATCGGATATATTTGGTTAAATGTCATTTTCGTAGCTTTTGGAAGTAAACCTTGAAACCCTAGTTCCAAAAGCTAGGAAAAGGACACTAGAATGTATTCGACGTCGTTAAAGTCCGAGTTTCGCGAAAAGAATCGAGTTTGAATACGATTCGGGGTGAAAGTCGGAATTTAGCATGAATTAGGATTAGAAATTAGGCCAAACGAGGTCGGAACCTCGGGTGGTTTGCGTAAATGGGTCCTTGTCATCTCCGAGAACCCATCCGTGCAATCGCCGCGAAATTCCGAAGTCGTTTGTGCGAAAATACTTTTTCTGGAAAATTCAGTCGACCTATGGCCGGCACTACCGTAGTGGTGAGACCGTATCGCCGCCAGGCCGGCACTCTCGACCCTTGTGGCCGATCTTTGCCGAGCTTAGGCCGGCACTACCGCTCCCGCAACGCCGGTAGTTATTTTCCAGAGAGGACCTCTTTTAGGATTCGCAGCCGCCAGTACTACCGACCCTTGCGGCTGGTACTGCCGACTATAGAGCGGCACTACCGGGATTTGTATGCCGGTACTGCCGGTCTCCAGTTCAAGTTTTGGTTTTCGTTAAGTTTTTCTCTCTCGTGTTCGCTTATTGGTTGTTGTCCGCTTCTTTGAGCTTTTTGCCTTGTTCTCGTTGGATCTTAATCGTTTCCTCGTTATTTCTTTTGTCGCGCTTTCGTTTAGACGTTGACGCCTCAGGAGCAGTAGGCGAGGATCCGGACTTCGACCCAGAGGACACGCAAAACCCAGAGCAAGCAGGCAAGCACCCCCTTTGAACATATTTCTCCTATAATTGCAAAAGTATTTGATGATTTGCAAAACTATTACTCATGCATATGATTATTACAAGTATTTAAATGGTGGGAATAACCCTAATGGTTGGATGGCTTATCTTAATCTTGTTCCTACCCTAAAATCCTTGAGTAACCCTAGTTTAAGGATAGACGCTATAATAAGTGTCGTCAGGGGTTATAATTCTAATAGTTGCATACGCTTAGCCCAGCTTTAGACTGATTGAATAAAGATCAGTGGACTCAGTCAATCAAAGATTTTCGATACGTTATTAGGATTTCGGAAATGGTGATTTCGGAAAAACAAAGGCTATGTTGGTAAAAGATGAAAAAGGAAAAGGTGTACGGTGAATTATGCCGGACGGATGATGGGAGGTCTCGTCTGTGCAATCCTAAGGACTGAACTTGACGTTTTTAACCAAGTCCTTTCGTACAACCACATGTGCTAGTATGGGATAGCCTAAACCCAATACAGGAGTTGGAATTTGATCTTGCGCCGTGGTAGGTCGAAGTAGTTGGGCAATACCGACGTGCTGGTGTTGCTTAGAATACTCCCTCACCACGCGCAGGTGTTGGAGACTTTCGTGAAACAACGGTGGATGCTTTGCTGAGGGTAAAAGGCACGATGGGCTGTTAGCCATCGTTGGATCCAGGTGGGTGAATCAGGTTTGGAGTTTAAGGTACCCAAACACCTTAATTGGGGGGTACTATCGCCTGGCCCGGGGGTACTCTGTGTGGGTGTGTGGAGCCCCCACCCAAAGCAAAGAGCGCACATCGCCGGGGCTGACGCAAGACTAGATGCCGACAATTGGAAGAGTTTGTCACAATCTAGCAAAACGGATACGGTATGTATCGTGTGGCATGGTTGACATGATTGCTAGAGCGTGTCGTGTGGGTAAAGTGTGCATTCTCTGCAGAGATTAATCAAACTAATCGATTAGCCGTGCTCACGGTCACGAGCATCTTGGGTATTTGCTGTCAAGTATAGAATTTGGTTTTGATTTCTGAAAAGGATTTGAAATCGGTAGATCTTTTAAATGTTGGGCTGTATCATGCAAATGTTGAGTCGATGAACTCAGAGATCGGTTGGTTTGGTGATTTGATCAAGCTGGTGGTGATTCCTGATGCCATGTGATGGTATGATGGTTATGTTGAAGGAAATGATTCCTGATGCCATGTGATGGTATGATGGTTATGTTGAAGGGAATGATTCCTGATGCCGTGTGATGGTGGTGTTGGTTATGTTGGAGGAATTTGGGAGTTGAATGAAATGTACAATTACATTATGTATTGCTTTACTCTCATTTACTAAATGCTTTATAAACTGTGCAGTATTCCAATCTATTAGTCTATTACAAATAACTTCAGCTTCATGCAAAACTGAACTAGAATAGCAACCATCTTCATTGACTAGCCAGCATTATTATTATACTTGCAAACAATAAAGTCTTGCGAGTACATACGTGTACTCACCGTTTGCTCTGAAAATTTGCTTGAGGAGCAGAAGATGTAGGTGAGGAAGAAGGTGACCAGGAGTTCAGTGACCCAGACGCGGGTGGTGCGTTTGACTACTAACAGAGTTAGTTGCTCGCCGGTTGCCTGTGGGAATGGAGGCACACCGCGGCCGCTTTACTTTTGTTTCTCTGATGTTTTTCTCTTCAGTTTACTTTAAGCCAATCGGCATTTTGTAAACAGAAACAAGTTGTAATATTAATATCTATCGCTGTAATATACTACCTCTGCCCTTAAATTGCGTTCGCTTGGATGAGACTCTACCTTCTCAACATGTGACACTAGCCTACTGATCCAGGGACTAGTGGTTATCACATGGTTGCGGGAAGCTCAAATTGGAACCAATTGGATGGCATGTGACCTCATTAGTCGAGTATCGTGCTGACCAAGTGGTTTTAATCTGAGTTTGTTGTGATGCCGTGATCGTTACGTTACTGGTTGAGTGATTATCCAGGCCCGCGCAACAGTAATGGAGTATCACTGTACCAGGACAGGAGCCCCCACACAAAGGAGATGGTTGGAGTTGATCAAGGATTACAATGTCGGAATCCATTACCATCCTGAAAAGGCCAATGTGGTGGCCGATGCCTTGAGTCGGAAGAGCCATACCGTGAATGTGATGCTAGCCAACAGCCAGGACGAGCTATGCAGGGAGTTACAGAAACTGGAATTGGAAGTTGTACCTGAAGGATTCCTAGCTGCCCTAGAAGTGAAGCCTACCTTGGAGGATCAGATCCGAGAAGTACAGAAGGATGATGACAAGATTCAGAGGATTAAGTCCAAGATGGATGAAGGCAAGGCAAAATACTTCAGTCTAGATGAGCAAGGCACGTTGTGGATTAAAGATCGCATCTATGTGCCGAACAAGAAGGAGCTGAAGCAGCTAATTCTGGAAGATGCCCATGACTCCAAGTAATCCATTTACCCAGGAAGTGCCAAGATGTACCAAGACCTGAAGGAGAGATTCTGGTGGCCAAGCATGAAACGTGAAGTTGCTAAGCATGTTGCATTGTGCGACATATGTCAGAGAGTTAAGGCAATGCATCAGAGGCCAGCAGGATTGCTGCAGCAGTTGAAGATTCCTGAGTGGAAGTGGGAGGAAATCGGAATGGACTACATTACCGGTTCGCCGAAGACTCAGAGAGGATATGACTCCATATGGGTTGTAGTGGACCGTTTGACCAAAGTCGCTCAATTTATCCCGGTAAAGACCACTTACTCGGGAGATAAGTTAGCAGAGCTATATATGACCAGAATCGTCTATTTGCATGGAGTGCCGAAGAAGATCGTATCGGACAGGGGTACCCAATTTACCTCAAGATTATGGAACAAGCTGCATGAAGCCATGGGGACCCGTTTGAACTTCAGTACAGCATATCATCCGCAAACGGATGGACAGACTGAAAGAGTTAATCAGATTCTAGAGGATATGATAAGTGCTTGTGCATTGGCTTATGCTACCTCTTGGGACAAGATCCTGCCATATGCCGAGTTCAGCTATAATAACAGCTATCAGGCCAGCCTACAAATGTCACCTTTTGAGGCACTGTATGGCCGACCATGTCGAATGCCATTGAATTGGAATGAGACGGGTGAACAACATGTGTGACACTACGGAATGTCGAGACACCGTAAAAGGTGAAATTAGAGAGTGTGACTTTATAAAATGTGAAATTAGGGAATAAAACTTTACGGTATGCAGTTTAATCGCGTTTCCGGGCCGATTTCGGGAGTTTGGGCCTTTCCAGGGCGAATTGGGCCTTTGGGGGGAACCCACTTGGGCCAAAGGGGGGAGTTATTAGCCCATGTGGGGGAGGGGGGCAGCAAACACCTGCCCATGCGCCCCCTCCCCATGCCCTAGGGCGCCCCAACCCCTTGCTCTCCTCCCCAAGCCGCCGCCCCACTCCCTCCCCTCCTAGCCGCCCCATCTCCTTTCCCTTGTGGCGCCTCCACCTTTAGCCAAAGACCTTGGCTGTGATCCAACCCCTCCCCTCGCTTCCACGACATGTCTACGTGCTGCCCTCGCTGTGATACCACGGGATGGCAAAGACATTATAGAATGTGAAATGGAGGTATTAAACTTTACGGCATGAATTTTGGTCACGTTTCGGGCTGTTTTCGGGTGTTTGGGCCTCTCCGGGGTTTTTTGGGCCTAAGGGGGATCCTCACTTGGGCCGAGGGGGGGATTTCTGGCCCATGAGGGGGAGGAGTGCAGCAAGGGGGGCTCCCTTGCGCCAGCCCCTTGCCCCCATGCGCCCCCCACTCCCCAAACCCTAGCCCCACCTCTCCTCCAACCCTTTGCCTCCTCCTCCTCCTCCCTAGCCGCCACCCCTCCCTTGTCCTTGCGCCTCCTCCCCCACCACTAGGTGCCCTGCTGCGTCCCCATCGCTGCCATGCCACGCCTCGGTGCAGCCCTCGCCGGTGGTAGGATCCACGACGAGAAGAAACGGTGGAAGGAAGAGATCGGGTGGAGATCGCGCGAACGGAAGCGGTAGATTGGTGGATCTTCAAGAAGGTAATGGGGAAAACCTTTGGGGATCAATTAGATGCTGTGTAGGGGTGGTTTACCATGTTTTTAGATCAAGGGAGGTGCTGCCATGGGGTAGGATTGATGAAAACTAGAGTTGTATTCACGTTCTGGTTCGGGCAGATTGGGAACCCGAACTAGGGCAGGAGTTTTGGCCAATTTAGAGATTGAATCTGACCGTACGGACTTTTAGGAAGTTGTAGATAATTTCATTATCTTTCCGTGGACATAAAGAAATTGAAATTCCGCCCAGCCGTTTGGAAGTTATGGATATTTTACCGAGCGCTGTCAAATCTGTGACGAGATTGAGACAGTTCGTGTTCAACATTAGATTAAACTAATTTAGAGTCCGAATCAGTCTTTCCATATAACTAGAAAAAGTTGGGAAATTTTCTAAGCTACGCGAGGGTGTACTCGTTTATTCAATTTGGAGTCCTAGAACAGAAGTTATGCCCGTTGGAAGACTGCTGTCCCGAAGGGACAGATTTGCTGCTTTCTGGTTTTAGGAGTTGTAAGCGAAGTCGGGTAGTGGGATTTATGTGTGTTGTTTTGTGGACTCGATTTGAGTGTATGGCACGTGTTTGCAGGTGGTGTGCCCGGGAGTGCCCTCGACCTCTCGTCACTCCGTTGCCGTGGTTGAAGGCAAGTGTGTTGCGTGGATTGTATGTTATATGCGTTGCTAGATTTGCTAGATAGCATTCGGAATAGATAACATGTTGTCTTGCCATGAATTACATGTTATAATTGATATGACGTCCTTAGGCCATGATTTAAAGGTTATCTATGATATGGTGTCCACATGCCATGATTAAAAATGTTTGTTGTTGATGAATGAATCACATGCCATGTTTTGAATGGTTACCGTCGATTGTTGAGTACGGACCTACATGTTTCGACACCAAGTGTTGATATGCAATAGTTCTATTCATGTATATGTTGCTGTCCGTTTTGCACACATGGCATATTTTTCATGGCCGGCCGGTGAGATAAGTCATAACTATTCCGGTAGGGTCGGTGAGAACTGGTATGACTCGTCCGGGCTATTCTTTCGAATAAGTCCTACATCGTGATTCCTTCACCGAGGTGAATGGAAGCGAGTGATAGGCACCCTCCATCTTCGGGATGGAAGGGGAAAGGGTGCATGCCGACGGGTGTGCACTCAACCATACCGGTATGAGTTTCCAAGGAGACATGTGCATTGCATTGCATTGCATTAATGAAACATGTATATGATGATGTTTATGAGATGACGATGTGAATACTTATGAGTTACTCATGAGATGAGTACATGGATGCTTAAAAGATGTTTGGAATGCTAACCATGTTGTGTTATGATGTGCTTTTGGAGATTGGTGATGATGGTTTGTTGACTTGATCTTTGTTTTTCCATTACAATACACTTTGCTGAGTTTTGAACTCACGCTTGTGTTTTATGTTGTTTTTAGGTACCTTGAGATCGGCATGAGGGAAAAGGGGAATAGTCACACATCTCCACGTAGCTCACGTAATTGATTCCACAATGGAATCATTTGGAGTCATGACAATAAACTGAATGTGATACCATTGATGTTTATGGTTTAGATGTGTGCTAGTATTGCCTTATTCGTTTCATTTGGCTAATGATGACTTTGGGATGCTTAAAGTGGACTTATATTGCTTCCGTGTCGCTTTATTATTGCTGTTTTAGATGTTTCATATTATGTCATATTCTGCTATGCTATTATGGTTGCGCGAGATCATGATTAAACAAAGGAGATGTCGCCGAAATTTTCGGTTCTAGCAATTGGTCCTTTGCTGTAAGTTTCTTTTATTTGTAGTTTTAGATGATACATAATCGATGTTTGGTAGCATTCAGGCGTATTAGATGCCGGGGTGTTACAGTTGGTATCAGAGCGGGCTTCAGGTCCGTGGTGTATGAATTTAGTGAAATACCATAGGGTTAACTAAAACTTTGATGTGGGATAACCTAGAAACATGGCTTAGGTTATAACTAAAATTTTGCTATAGGATAGCAACCTTAAAACTTGTGTATGTGGAATAACTAATTTAAAATTTGACACACATGGATGCACAGTAGGAAAGGGTATGGGTATCGTTACTTTACGCTTAAATGTTATATTTAAGCCTTAATGTTGAATGTTTTATGTGATAAAGTGGGGTTGTGGTGCCGAAGGGTTTCGGTCACCTTTTTGTTCATAGTAAGGTTGTGGTTTAACGGTATGGCCGATTAAAACCATCACCGAAGAACTATTAACCCTTGTGGGGAAAGAGTGCTTATCTTTGCTGTCGCAATTTGGGTAGTTGATTGGAGTCAAAAGGAAGAGTTAGTGGTGGATTCCTTCAGATGTCAGGTACCGCTCGACGGCCGCTTTGGTTGTTTTTCTTGGCTTTAGTTGAGTGAAATCAAATGAAAAGTATTGGGTTTTTATGATTGTTCCGTAGGCGGTTTGTGGTTTTGTCTTCTTCGGTAGAAGGCAAAGAAGAAGAGTTATGTGTGCGTGTCTTTTGGTAGCAACGTTTGGTTTTGACGTCGGTTTTGTTGGTTGCCTTGCAAAGAAAAGTATCATTTTGCTCTTGCGTGTCTTACTCTGAGTTTAAAAGAGGTTCTTGAAGTTGTGTACAAGAATTTAAGATGTGCCGATTTATGTTTTGTGCCTTTGTCCGCAAAGGTTACTTGATCGCTTGGTTCCCTCCCGTGGGAGTCTTTAAGATTTAAAGGTGATTTGGAGATCTTTTGCTTGATCCAGTGTGAGTCATGTTCCATTGCAACTTTTGGGGAGTCAAGTTTCTTTGTGAGTCTTGGATGAGTTTTAAAAGAAAATGTCAGAACGGAGTAAGTAGTCTTTTGACTGAAATTATTTGTCAAATAGTGAGAATTGTTGTTTAGAATGTTATGTGGTATGTAACAATGTGGTTAATGGAAATGATGTACTCCTTAGTTAATTTGTGAGCTGAATCAATTTAATGTAATAGTTATCTTTAGCTTAAGATTAAATGAACTTCTAATGTTGTAGATTACTCTATAGCGAGAATGATTAAAGGTGTTAATATACATGCTCAGATTCTGTTGTTTACTTTAAAAGTGCTTTTGACCCCTGATAATGTTTAAAGTTTTAAATCCTGATGCATAGTTAAAACATTAAGATGATGTGGACTGCTGATATTGTTAAAGAAGCTTTGCTGGTTGTTAAAGATGCTCTAATTTTACATGTTATTAGAGAGATTTAATCGTGTTGGTGACCTTAACTTGGAAGTTGATTAGACTTGTTATTTATGATGTTGCAAACTGTTAGTATATTTGGAAGTTTGCATATGTATTCTTTTAATGCTAGCACCGATGTCAGTTGGGAAGACATAGGTTTAGTGGTTGTGGTAAGAGCTTTGTGATGGTCTAACTCATTTAATTTGTTTTAAATAGTTCGAGCATGTTGAGTAGTGACAATTTGCTATAGCCTTTGGATAGAATAACTAAAAGTAATGTTGCAGTTTTTAAGATTATGCAAACAATTGATATTGATGACTTGGTAGTGTTGTTAATTGTTGGAAACCATTGATCCAATAGAGAAAAGTGTAAAACTGTGAAAATTATGTCGAGTACATGTTGTGATGGGATGAACAATGGATAATAATCATGATGTAAGATTTTAACCTTAATGAATGCATATTTTAGAATGCTATTTACGAGATAATACTTATTTGTTGAAGTCATTTTATTGATTGAACAAGTTTTAATTGTCAAGATGTTGACGTATGGGTGGTATAAGATGGATAGGTTGATCATGCTCGGGTATTTGTTGAAGTACTGTATTCTAAATACAGAAAATGATGTATTACGATATGTTGGTCCGTGGGGATCTTGTTGATGCAGTCTTAATTGGATGTCTTTTGATAAGCATCATAAACTTTAATTAAAAGTGTTGGGAATGGTAACTAGAGAAAGAATTTGTTATGTAAATTTTGTTAAATCCGGTTGGACCTTCCCAATGAGTAAGTAGTGAATTTTGAAGTCTTTAATGGAAAGCGTAGTGGAACACTAGAGATGGTTGTATTTATGCTAAGCCGGTGTTTAAAACCTTTTTGACTGGTTTGGTTGTTTGCTAGTTTGGTTGAATGCTTTCGGGCAAAGTATTCCTTATGTCATATTTCAGAGTTTCCCTAAACTTGTAGTGATTGGTGCCAATCTTTGATTTTGGCTAATTTGTTTAGTTTGTGCTATGAGTATGGATTTAGACCCAAAAGTCTTTGAGTGGATCGCGCTCCTTTGCGTTCACACTGAATTATCTTTGGTATAAATGTTTAAAAGGAAGCAGATGGTCATAGTGGGTTGTGTTGGGAACTTTTGAGTTAAGCCCTTGATGGGTAACCCTATTTGGCTAGAGTTGAAGTTAATTGGAAAATGTGTCTGGTGTTTGCGTGTGCTTCACAAAGGTGGTTTTTGCGAATGTTCATAAGTGATTTTGTTGGTAAAGTGTTCTTTTTGGAAATGAGTTTCCCTTTCTCTTTGAGAAATTTATGACGGTTGTGGAAGTGGATGCTTGACTTGAAGTTTTGATGTTCTCTTTCAAAATGTTGAATTTGGTTGAAATGCAATGTTTTGCAAGTTCAGTTTTCAATTGTTGTGGGATGTGATGCGACGTGGTGTTTTATTGTTAACTATGCTGCCGTCATATTCTATAGGAATTTCTGCAACCTTCGATGTTAATTGTATTTCAATTATTTGATACCGAGAAAGAAGTCATTTGGTGAATGACTATTCGGCATCGTTGTTACATGATGAATGAATGGTGAAAGGGAACAACGAGACATTGTTTATGCATAATTAATGATAAAAGAGTTGTTGAGCCAGGTCGGTGAGAAAGTCATATATGGATATATGACTAATCCCGAGTGCTCTTGGGAAGTCGCATGCATGTTCGAGTCGAGATTTCAATTGCCTTCTAGTATGAGGAGTAAGAATGAATACCTTCCGGTATGTTGGTTGTGATGTAAGAGATATGAGCTTTCTTTGCATCTTGGCTTAGGAAAAATAGAATGAGTACTTTTGGTTGATGCGAATTCTTTCCAAAGTGGCTTTTAGCGCTTTGGAGCTCGAGTTGTTGTATGTGGATCATTTTGGGTTCATGGGTCTTGGTTGAGCTTACTCAATGATTGTATTCTTTGTTCTAGACCTTTGAGTGGAAGAGCCTGAGGGCGAGACCTTCTTAGAGAGAGAAATCCAGTGTGGGTGGTTAATGACCTCAGTTATTAAGTGTTACTAGTAGTTAATCGAAAATAGTTTAAAAGTGAAGAGTAAAGGAAGGTTGTGTTGGACTCAATGCAAACCTTCTTGGGGTATTGTGTCGTTGATGTATTCCTCGGTAGGGTTGATTAAGTTACTCGTGGACCACTTGGTGGTTGCTAGTAATTGCTTTTCCTTTTCGAAGTGTATTGGATCTTTTGTCGCTGATCTATGAGCGAGTTGAGTCAACCGTAGTGGTTTTGTTTGGTTGTTATTGTTCTTGCGGGTTTTAAGAACCTTGGTTTTAAAGAAAGCTTTCCTTTTTGATGTTAGTGGTGGGTATTGGTCTTTTGTAAAAGATCAATCCTTTGCATGGTTTTAACCCCGTTTGTTCAAACAGTGGGTTGTCTTGGAGTGTAGTGTCTCGTTTGGGTCGTCGCTGCCTTGAATACAAAGAAACCACAGAGAGAGGGTTCTAGCGGTTGAAGCCGTGGTCTTCTGGGGAGTAGTGTTGGTTAAAAGAATTGGGCACTTTAGTGCTAAGGAATGTATAGTTTGAGGACGGTGAGACCGTTTTCTTTGGTGGTCTGTTTGGGAATTTATCCTATCGCTTGGGTCGTGCTGAGGCCTTGTGTGAGTACTTGTGTTTCAATGTTAAGTAAAGTTCTTGCAAGTTTTTACTGTGAAATATCGTTAATGCCTTTGGTCTTCAAACCTGAGAGTTTGGTCATCGAGTCTTGATCAGTGTAGTTCCCGTGATTTTAGTTAGAGAGAGCAGTGACCGGGGATATTGAAGTCTCGCGTGTGCAAGCAATATCCAGAGTTATTTCCGATCTGGTGTGAGCTGCAAATCCTAGCTATCTTTTGTTTTGCTGGATTGTCTAGTGGTGTCTTGGATTCGAGGTCGAATCCTGTTGAAGGGGGGGAGAATGTGATACCACGGGATGGCAAAGACATTATAGAATGTGAAATGGAGGTATTAAACTTTACGGCATGAATTTTGGTCACGTTTCGGGCTGTTTTCGGGTGTTTGGGCCTCTCCGGGGTTTTTTGGGCCTAAGGGGGATCCTCACTTGGGCCGAGGGGGGATTTCTGGCCCATGAGGGGGAGGAGTGCAGCAAGGGGGGCTCCCTTGCGCCAGCCCCTTGCCCCCATGCGCCCCCCACTCCCCAAACCCTAGCCCCACCTCTCCTCCAACCCTTTGCCTCCTCCTCCTCCTCCCTAGCCGCCACCCCTCCCTTGTCCTTGCGCCTCCTCCCCCACCACTAGGTGCCCTGCTGCGTCCCCATCGCTGCCATGCCACGCCTCGGTGCAGCCCTCGCCGGTGGTAGGATCCACGACGAGAAGAAACGGTGGAAGGAAGAGATCGGGTGGAGATCGCGCGAACGGAAGCGGTAGATTGGTGGATCTTCAAGAAGGTAATGGGGAAAACCTTTGGGGATCAATTAGATGCTGTGTAGGGGTGGTTTACCATGTTTTTAGATCAAGGGAGGTGCTGCCATGGGGTAGGATTGATGAAAACTAGAGTTGTATTCACGTTCTGGTTCGGGCAGATTGGGAACCCGAACTAGGGCAGGAGTTTTGGCCAATTTAGAGATTGAATCTGACCGTACGGACTTTTAGGAAGTTGTAGATAATTTCATTATCTTTCCGTGGACATAAAGAAATTGAAATTCCGCCCAGCCGTTTGGAAGTTATGGATATTTTACCGAGCGCTGTCAAATCTGTGACGAGATTGAGACAGTTCGTGTTCAACATTAGATTAAACTAATTTAGATTCCGAATCAGTCTTTCCATATAACTAGAAAAAGTTGGGAAATTTTCTAAGCTACGCGAGGGTGTACTCGTTTATTCAATTTGGAGTCCTAGAACAGAAGTTATGCCCGTTGGAAGACTGCTGTCCCGAAGGGACAGATTTGCTGCTTTCTGGTTTTAGGAGTTGTGTTAAGTCGGGGTAGTGGGATTTATGTGTGTTGTTTTGTGGACTCGATTTGAGTGTATGGCACGTGTTTGCAGGTGGTGTGCCCCGGGAGTGCCCTCGACCTCTCGTCACTCCGTTGCCGTGGTTGAAGGCAAGTGTGTTGCGTGGATTGTATATTATATGCGTTGCTAGATTTGCTAGATAGCATTCGGAATAGATAACATGTTGTCTTGCCATGAATTACATGTTATAATTGATATGACGTCCTTAGGCCATGATTTAAAGGTTATCTATGATATGGTGTCCACATGCCATGATTAAAAATGTTTGTTGTTGATGAATGAATCACATGCCATGTTTTGAATGGTTACCGTCGATTGTTGAGTACGGACCTACATGTTTCGACGCCAAGTGTTGATATGCAATAGTTCTATTCATGTATATGTTGCTGTCCGTTTTGCACACATGGCATATTTTTCATGGCCGGCCGGTGAGATAAGTCATAACTATTCCGGTAGGATCGGTGAGAACTGTTATGACTAGTCCGGGGCTATTCTTTCGAATAAGTCCTACATCGTGATTCCTTCATCGAGGTGAATGGAAGCGAGTGATAGGCACCCTCCATCTTCGGGATGGAAGGGGGAAAGGGTGCATGCCGACGGGTGTGCACTCAACCATACCGGTATGAGTTTCCAAGGAGACATGTGCATTGCATTGCATTGCATTAATGAAACATGTATATGATGATGTTTATGAGATGACGATGTGAATACTTATGAGTTACTCATGAGATGAGTACATGGATGCTTAAAAGATGTTTGGAATGCTAACCATGTTGTGTTATGATGTGCTTTTGGAGATTGGTGATGATGGTTTGTTGACTTGATCTTTGTTTTTCCATTACAATACACTTTGCTGAGTTTTGAACTCACGCTTGTGTTTTATGTTGTTTTTAGGTACCTTGAGATCGGCATGAGGAAAAGGGGAATAGTCACACATCTCCACGTAGCTCACGTAATTGATTCCACAATGGAATCATTTGGAGTCATGACAATAAACTGAATGTGATACCATTGATGTTTATGGTTTAGATGTGTGCTAGTATTGCCTTATTCGTTTCATTTGGCTAATGATGACTTTGGGATGCTTAAAGTGGACTTATATTGCTTCCGTGCCGCTTATTATTGCTGTTTTAGATGTTTCATATTATGTCATATTCTGCTATGCTATTATGGTTGCGCGAGATCATGATTAAACAAAGGAGATGCTGCCGAAATTTTCGGTTCTAGCAATTGGTCCTTTGCTGTAAGTTTCTTTTATTTGTAGTTTTAGATGATACATAATCGATGTTTGGTAGCATTCAGGCGTATTAGATGCCGGGGTGTTACACTCGCTGTTTGGAAGAACCGCGACGAGGGATCCCGAAGGATTTGGCGTGTGGGAGCGAGATCGGGTGATCGAGAGACATTCTTCGTGTTCGTCGTTCGTCGGACTAAGGTATGTCCATGGGGAAACCTTGGGGAAGGTCTAGGTGCTGTTCTCATGGTAGATTTGGAGTTTTTAGATCAAGAGGACGTGCTGCTATGGAGTAGATCTGAAAAGAACTAGAGTTCGTATTGTACTTAGTTTCGTGCAGATTTGGAGTCCGTTTTAGGGGGTGCGATTTCGCAATTTTAGCTTCGGAATTTGGCCGACCGCCTGTTGAAGAAGTTGTAGGTATCGTCAAGACCTATTTTTTGTTTTTTTTGAGAATTTTTGGAGTTACGGTCTGAAAGTTATGGCCGTTTTGGTGGGCGCTGTCCAATCAGTGCCGAGGTTGGGACAGTCTGTGTTCAACATTAGATTAAACTAATTTAGAGTCCGAATTTGGACGGCCGCCTGTTGAGAAAGTTGTAGATAATTGAATTATCTTTAATTGGAGTACAAGAAGTCTAAATTCCACCCAGCCGTTTGGTAGTTATGGCCGTTTTACCGAGCGCTGTCAAATCTGTGACGAGATTGGGACAGTTCGTGTTCAACGTTAGATTAAACAATTTTAGAGGCCGATTTGGCTTTTCCCAATACTTAGAAAAAGCTAGGAAATTTCCTAAGCTTCGCGATGGTGTACTCGTTTAATCAATTTGGAGTCTTAGAATAGAAGTTATGCCCTTTGGAAGGCTGCTGTCCCGAAGGGACAGATTTGCTGTTTTCTGATTTTAGGAGTTGTGTTTAAGTCGGGGTAGTGGGATGTATGTGTACTGTTTTATGGGCTTGATTTGAGTGTGTGGCACGTGTTTGCAGGTGGTGTGCCTCCGGGAGTACCCTCAACCACTCGTCACTCCGTTGCCCGCAATTGAAGGCAAGTGTGTTGTGTGGATTGTATGCTATTTGTGTTGCTAGTTGTGCTTCATAGTATTTGGAATAGATAACATGTTGTCTTGCCATGAATTACATGTATTGCTTGATATGAAGCCATTATGCCATGATTTAAATGTACTTATTGTTGATAAGTGGATTACATACCATGTGATGATATGCAATACTCCTATATATGTGTACGTTGTTGTCCATTTTGCATACATGGCATATTTTCATGGCCGGCCGGTGAGATAAGTCATAACTATTCCGGGAGGGTCGGTGAGAACCGTTATGACTAGTCCGGGGCTATTCTTGAGTAAGACCTACATCGTGATTCCATCCACCGTGGTGAATGGAAGCGAGTGATAGGCACCCTCCATCTTCGGGATGGAAGGGGGAAAAGGGTGCATGCCGACGGGTGTGCACTCAACCATACCGGTATGAGTTTCCAAGGAGACATGTGCATTGCATTGCATTAATGAAATATGTATATGATGATGTTTATGAGATGACGATGTGAATACTTATGAGTTGCTCACGAGATGAATACATGGATGCTTAAAAGATGTTTGGAATGCTAACCATGTTGTGTTATGATGTGCTTTTGGAGATTGGTGATGATGGTTTGTTGACTTGATCTTAGCTTTTCCATTACAATACACTTTGCTGAGTTTTGAACTCACGCTTGTGTTTTATGTTGTTTTTAGGTACCTTGAGATCGGCATGAGGGAAAAAGGGAATAGTCACACATCTCCACGTAGTTCACGCAATTGATTCCACAATGGAATCATTTGGAGTCATGACAATAAACTTAATGTGATACAATTGATGTTTATGGTTTAGATGTGTGCTAGGATTGCCTTATTCGTTCATTTGGCTAATGATGACTTTGGGATGCTTAAAGTGGACTTATATTGCTTCCGTGTCGCTTATTATTGCTGTTTTAGATGTTTCATATTATGTCATATTCTGCTATGCTATTATGGTTGCTCGAGATCATGATTAAACAAAGGAGATGCTGCCGAAATTTTCGGTTCTAGCAATTGTTCCTTTGCTGTAATTTTCTTTTATTTGTAGTATTTAGATGATACATAATCTATGTTTGGTAGCATTCAGGCGTATTAGATGCCGGGGTGTTACAGTTGGTATCAGAGCCAGGTTCAGGTCCGTGGAGTATGAATTTAGAGAAATACCATAGGGTTAACTAAGATCTTGATGTGGGATAACCTAGAAACATGGTTTAGGTTATACTTAAAATTTTGCCATAGGATAGCAACATTAAAATTTGTGTAAGTGAAATAATTATTTTAAAATTTGACACACACTGATGCACAGTAGGAATGGGTATGGGTATCGTTTGTTTACGCTTAAATGTTATATTTAAGCCTTGATGTTGAATGTTTTATGTGATAAAGTATGCTGCTATGTATATGAGATAATTGATTGAATTGCTTATGTTATTGTGATAAAGTGGGGTTGTGGTGCCGAAGGGTTTCGGTCACCTTTTTGTTTATAGTAAGGTTGTGGTTTGACGGTATGGTCGATTAAAGCCATCACCGAAGAACTATTAACCCTTGTGGGGAAAGAATGCTTACCTTCTCTATCGCAGTTTGGGTAGTTGATTGGAGTCAAAAAGAAGAGATTGGTGGTGGACTACCGTTCTGACGATCGGTTTTAGTCGGTTTTATTTGGTTTTATTTGAGTGAAATCAAAAGAAAGGTGTTTAGTATTGGATCTTTTCGCAGATTGTTCCGTAGGCGGTTTGTGGTTTTGTCTTCTTTGATTGAAGACGAAGAAGAAGAGTTTTGTGTGCGTGTCGTTTGGTAGCAACTTTTGGCTTTGACGTCGGTTTTGTCGGTTGCCTTGCAAAGAAAAGTATCGTTTTGTTCTTGCGTTTCTTACTCTGAGTTTAAAAGAGGTTCTTGAAGTTGTGTGCAAAAATTTAAGATGTGTCGATTTATGTTTTGTGCCTTTGACCGCAAAGGTTTCTTGATCGCTTGGTTCCCTCCTATGAGAGTCTTTAAGATCGAAATGTGTTTTGGAGGTCTTTTGCATGGTTAAGTGTGAGTCATGCCCCATTGCAATTTATGTGAGACAAGTTTCTTTGTGAATCTTGGTTGAGTTTTAAAAGAAAATGTCAGAATCGAGTAAGTAGTCTTTTGACCAAGTTATTTGTTAATAGTGAGAATTGTTGTTTAGCATGTTAAGTGGTGTGTAACAATGTGGTTTATGGAAATGATGTACTCCTAGGTTAAATTGTGAGTTGAATCAATCCAATGTGGTTGTTATCTTAAGCTTAAGATTAAATAAACGTCTTGAATTATAGAATAGTCTCAGAGCGAGAATGACTAAAGGTGTCAATGTGCATGCTTAGAATCTATTGCTTTGTTTTAAATGCACATGACCATTGACAATGTCTGAAACTCTAAAATCTTGTTGCGCAGTTGGGATATCGAGATGATGTAGACTATTAACATTGTTATAGAAACCTGGTTGGTTGTTTAAAGCTGGTTTAAAGCTGTTGTAACTTAATATGTTAGTACAGAAATTTAACTGCGCTGGTTGGTGACCTTAACTTGTAAGTTGAATAGAATTGTTATTCATGTTGTTGCAAATTTTTAGTATAGTTGGAAGTACACAGTTGTGTTCTTGAAATGCTAATACAATTGTCATTTGGGAAGACATAGATATGTTATGTGATGATGTTGTTAAGAGCGTTGGATGGTCTAACTCATTAAATTTATTTTAATAGTTGGAGAAGGTTGTGTAGTGGCAACTTTATTATAACCTATGGATAGGGTAACTAAAAGCAATGCGGTTGTCTTTAGGATTATGCAAATTATTGATATCAATGACTGAGTAGTGGTAGTAACTGTTTAAATTACTTGTTGAAAAATCATGGTTAAAAAAAAATGGGGGAAAACGTAACGTGTTGAGATGGAGTGAATCTTGGAAAATTAACCTAATGTAGGATTTTATTCTTAATGAAGGTATGTTGTAAAATTCTACTTATGAATTTTGTCTTGTAGAGATAATATTTACTTGTTGAAGTCATTGATTAACTGAATAAGTTTCGATTGTCGAAAAGCTGACGTACGGATATTATACAATTGATAGGTTGATCATGCTTAAGTATCTATTGAAGTATTATGTTTAAAAGTGAGAAAATGATGTTATATGATGGGTTTGTCTGTGGGGATCAGGATGAGGTAAATCCTGGTTGGATGTATTTTTGATAAGCATCATAAACCTTATTTATAAGCGTTGGGAAAGGTAATTGGTGAAAGAATTTGTCATGTAGTTTTTGGTTGAATTATGATGGGTCTCCTTAAGGAGTAAGTAGTGATTACTGAAGTCTTTAATGGAAAGCATAGTGCAACACTAGAGGTGGTTGTATCTTTGTTGAACTGGTGTTTAAAACTTTTGGACTGTTTGGTTGTTGCTATTTTGGTTGGATGCTTTTGGTCGAAGTGTTCCTTCTGTTGTATTTCAGAGTTTCCCTAAACTTGTAGTGATTGGTGCCAAACATGGGCTTTGGCCCATTTGTTTAATTTATGCTATGAGTATGGACTTTCACCCAAATGTTTTGAGTGGATCGCGCTCTTTTGTGTTCAATTGAATTATCTTTGGAAACCATATGCAAAGGAAGTAAATGGACATGGTAGGTTGTGTTGGAAACCCTAGAGTTAGGCACTTAACTTGTAACTCTATTGTGATTAGAGTTAGCTTTATTTGGAAAATATGTGCGGTGTTTGCAAAGTGTTTCACAAAGGTGGATCTTATGAACATTCTATGAGTGATTTTGCTGGTGAAGTGTTTCTTTTGGGAATGAGTTTCTTTTTCTTTGAGAGACTTTGTAGCGGTTGTGGGTGAGATGTTTGACTTGAGAATCGATATTCTCTTTCAAAATTTTGCTTTTCGTTAACATGCGATGTTTGTCATAAAAGAGATGATGAGCCAGGTCGGTGAGAAAGTCATATGTTGAAATATGACTAATCCGGAGTGCTCTTGAAAATATTGCATTCATGACAGGCATTGAGATTTCCCGTGTTTTTTTTAGCATGGAAATAAAGAATGGATAAATACTGGAATTTTGGTTATGTTACAGATTTGAGTTCCCTTTTCTCCTTGAGAGATACTGAGATGGTTGTGGGTTCTTTTGTGTGATTTGAGAAACGGTTTCTTTCTAAAATGTTGATTTTGGTGAAAATGAGAGGTTTGGCTTTGGTGAAAGCAAGTTGAGATGTGTTGGTTGTTGAAAATTTCTGTCAAAGGATTGAGTGGAGTCTCTCTTTTGTTTGAGTGCTCCCCGAAGCGAAATGCATCACATTGATTTGAGATTTGAGTTCTTCCTTTGCGGCTTGACTTAAAAAAAAGTGTGGTCTTTGGATGTTGTCGAATCTTTGTTCCAAAGTGATTTTTAGCGCTTGGGTTCAAGTTGTTGAATGGGGTTCATCCGGCTAAAGGGAGTTACTTTTTGTTGGCATTCTCGTTTGAGATATGAATAGAAATGCTTATGAAATTGTTGAGTATAATGGAAGATTTTACACGTGGGCTTGGTAGTATTTGAGTAAGGAGTTGTGAGGGCAAGACCCTCACAGAAGAAAAAAAAAGAATCAGTTGTGGTTTGGTAAGAATCTACAACCCTAGCTTGGGCTACGCATAGAACTTTGGTTGTGGTTCAAAAGGTGGTTGTGATGGAAGCTTGTGATGTCGGTTCAAATTTTGTTGAGATTACGGTTGGTTGTTAATGAGGGGATGGTGAAATGAAATAAGGTGTTCTGTCATGAACATTGCCTTAGCTGGTTGTCCTTGGGTGTGTGTTATGCCTGGGAGATGATAGAATGAAAGTGTATCGTGGTTTGTGCTCAAAAGGAAAAGTTTTGTCGATGAAGGCTAAGTGCGTAGATGTCATTAGTTAATTTTTGATTCTTTGTGAAAAAGGTCAAATAATAGGAAAGCGATGGGATTTAGTGTAATTGATTCCTTGGAGGTTCTCGTTTAGAACTCCAGTTATTAATAAGACACCGTTGGTGATTTGTTGATAGAGAGGTTGTTAAAAGAGATGTGATTCGCTTTGATTGTGTCATCTTAAGTTTAATGAGATGTGGTAGATTGGAGGAGAAATGAAATTAAGGTTTTGTAAATGAAGTTTTTAGTCCCTTGAGGACTTTGCCTTGTTTTTGGCGTTCTTCGGATTCGAGGTCGAATCCTGTTTAAGGGGGGAGAATGTGACACTACGGAATGTCGAGACACCGTAAAAGGTGAAATTAGAGAGTGTGACTTTATAAAATGTGAAATTAGGGAATAAAACTTTACGGTATGCAGTTTAATCGCGTTTCCGGGCCGATTTCGGGAGTTTGGGCCTTTCCAGGGCGAATTGGGCCTTTGGGGGGAACCCACTTGGGCCAAAGGGGGGAGTTATTAGCCCATGTGGGGGAGGGGGGCAGCAAACACCTGCCCATGCGCCCCCTCCCCATGCCCTAGGGCGCCCCAACCCCTTGCTCTCCTCCCCAAGCCGCCGCCCCACTCCCTCCCCTCCTAGCCGCCCCATCTCCTTTCCCTTGTGGCGCCTCCACCTTTAGCCAAAGACCTTGGCTGTGATCCAACCCCTCCCCTCGCTGCCACGACATGTCTACGTGCTGCCCTCGCTGTTTGGAAGAACCGCGACGAGGGATCCCGAAGGATTTGGCGCGTGGCAGCGAGATCGGGTGATCGAGAGACATTCTTCGTGTTCGTCGTTCGTCGGACTAAGGTATGTCCATGGGGAAACCTTGGGGAAGGTCTAGGTGCTGTTCTCATGGTAGATTTGGAGTTTTTAGATCAAGAGGACGTGCTGCCATGGAGTAGATCTGAAAAGAACTAGAGTTCGTATTGTACTCAGTTTCGTGCAGATTTGGAGTCCGTTTTAGGGGGTGCGATTTCGCAATTTTAGCTTCGTAATTTGGCCGACCGCCTGTTGAAGAAGTTGTAGGTATAGTCAATACCTATTTTGTGTTTTTGTTTGAGAATTTTTAGAGTTACGGTCTGAAAGTTATGGCCGTTTTGGTGGGCTCTGTCCAATCTGTGCCGAGGTTGGGACAGTCTGTGTTCAACATTAGATTAAACTAATTTAGAGTCCGAATTTGGACGGCCGCCTGTTGAGAAAGTTGTAGATAATTGAATTATCTTTAATTTGAGTACAAGAAGTCGAAATTCCACCCAGCCGTTTGGTAGTTTTGGCCGTTTTACCGAGCGCTGTCAAATCTGTCACGAGATTGGGACAGTTCGTGTTCAACGTTAGATTAAACAATTTTAGAGGCCGATTTGGCTTTTCCCAATACTTAGAAAAAGCTAGGAAATTTCCTAAGCTTCGCGATGGTGTACTCGTTTAATCAATTTGGAGTCTTAGAACAGAAGTTATGCCCTTTGGAAGGCTGCTGTCCCGAAGGGACAGATTTGCTGTTTTCTGATTTTAGGAGTTGTAAGCGAAGTCGGGGTAGTGGGATGTATGTGTACTGTTTTATGGGCTTGATTTGAGTGTGTGGCACGTATTTGCAAGTGGTGTGCCTCCGGGAGTGCCCTCAACCTCTCGTCACTCCGTTGCCCGCAATTGAAGGCAAGTGTGTTGTGTGGATTGTATGCTATATGTGTTGCTAGTTGTGCTTCATAGTATTTGGAATAGATAACATGTTGTCTTGCCATGAATTACATGTATTGCTTGATATGAAGCCATTATGCCATGATTTAAATGTACTTATTGTTGATAAGTGGATTACATGCCATGTGATGATATGCAATACTCCTATATATGTGTACGTTGTTGTCCATTTTGCATACATGGCATATTTTCATGGCCGGCCGGTGAGATAAGTCATAACTATTCCGGGAGGGTCGGTGTGAACCGTTATGACTAGTCCGGGGCTATTCTTGAGTAAGACCTACATCGTGATTCCATCCACCGTGGTGAATGGAAGCGAGTGATAGGCACCCTCCATCTTCAGGATGGAAGGGGGAAAAGGGTGCATGCCGACGGGTGTGCACTCAACCATACCGGTATGAGTTTCCAAGGAGACATGTGCATTGCATTGCATTAATGAAATATGTATATGATGATGTTTATGAGATGACGATGTGAATACTTATGAGTTGCTCACGAGATGAATACATGGATGCTTAAAAGATGTTTGGAATGCTAACCATGTTGTGTTATGATGTGCTTTTGGAGATTGGTGATGATGGTTTGTTGACTTGATCTTAGCTTTTCCATTACAATACACTTTGCTGAGTTTTGAACTCACACTTGTGTTTTATGTTGTTTTTAGGTAGCTTGAGATCGGCATGAGGGAAAAAGGGAATAGTCACACATCTCCACGTAGTTCACGCAATTGATTCCACAATGGAATCATTTGGAGTCATGACAATAAACTTAATGTGATACAATTGATGTTTATGGTTTAGATGTGTGCTAGGATTGCCTTATTCGTTCATTTGGCTAATGATGACTTTGGGATGCTTAAAGTGGACTTATATTGCTTCTGTGTCGCTTATTATTGCTGTTTTAGATGTTTCATATTATGTCAGATTCTGCTATGCTATTATGGTTGCTCGAGATCATGAGTAAACAAAGGAGATGCTGCCGAAATTTTCGGTTCTAGCAATTGTTCCTTTGCTGTAATTTTCTTTTATTTGTAGTATTTAGATGATACATAATCTATGTTTGGTAGCATTCAGGCGTATTAGATGCCGGGGTGTTACAACATGTCTTTGGACCGGATATTCTTCAAGATGCCGAAGAGCAGATCGCCATGATCCGAGAAAGACTGAAGATAGCTCAGTCAAGACAAAAGAGTTATGCCGATAACCGTCGCCGAGACTTGAGTTTTGAACCGAAAGATTTTGTATACCTCAGAGTTACACCTCTCATGGGAGTTAAAAGATTCCACGCCAAAGGGAAGCTTGCGCCAAGATATGTTGGTCCGTTCAAGTTCCTGAGTCGCCGAGGAGAAGTTGCTTACCAATTAGAGTTGCCGCAGTCGTTGGCGGGAGTGCATGATGTGTTCCATGTATCCCAACTAAAGAAGTGTCTCCGAGTGCTAGATGAACAGACGCCGTTAGAGTCGATTGAGTTACAGGAAGATCTGACTTACAAGGAACACCCGGTGAAGATTCTGGACACCATGGATCGAGAGACAAGGAATAAGTCAACCCGCTTCAACAGAGTTCAGTGGAGCAACCATGCAGAGAGTGAAGTGACTTGGGAGCACGAGGAGGATTTGAGAAAAGAATTCCCGAACCTATTACTTAGTCAGCCCTGAATCTCAGGGTTGAGATTCTGTTAAGGGGGGAGGTTTGTAACACCCCAATTTTTGCTTTTCATGAATTTAATTGAAATTTTACACTTTTGAGAATTTTTGGAATTTTTTGGGATTTATTTGGATTTATTTAGATTTGATTTGGATTTATTCCCTTTTGAAATAATTAAATAATTAAAAGTTATAAATAAAATTTTGTTCGAAATATTTTATTTGAGTCCAAAATGTCTCAAAGTATTTTCCAAAGTTTTTCTGGAATTTTGCTAATTATTTTGCTATTTTTCTTGAATTATTTGAATTTCTAGTAATTAATTTAGTTATTAAATCGCTGGAAAATCCGAGTGGGTTTTACTGTTCCTCCGACCGAGTTGAACTCGAGTCCAACCCGAGCCCGAGCCAGACCCGAACCGACCGGACCAAACCCTAAACCCTGTGACCGTTGGATCTCGATCCAACCGCCAGCGTTGCGCCACGTCGCCCACGTGGATTCCGATCGAATCCGTCCGCGCC
Source organism: Rhipidocladum racemiflorum (assembly GCA_036346355.1). Taxonomy (NCBI): domain Eukaryota; kingdom Viridiplantae; phylum Streptophyta; class Magnoliopsida; order Poales; family Poaceae; genus Rhipidocladum; species Rhipidocladum racemiflorum. The sequence goes on along the minus strand of CM070577.1, from coordinate 40,532,622 downwards.
GATCTCATCTGAGCCGTTGGGCGCATTCGCGTGGATGGCTGGGATTGTGCCACATCACCAGTCCGAGCTCTCGTCGGATTCCGCCGCCACAGCCGAGTTGGTCTCGTTTTTCGCGAGATTCACGGACGCTGAGACCCCTATTTAATGCTTCGACCCCGCCGCCACCTTCTTAGTTTCCGTGTGCGTCGATTGACCTAGCTACTTGCGCCCAAGCCACCGCCGCCAGCACGCAATCGCTCGCCGTAGTTGGATTCGTGCTCCGCCGCGGTTTCCGCCGATCCCCGTCGTCCTCTGCCGTGACTGAGCCTAGATCCGAAGTCCCCGAGCCGAGGCGCATCGAACGCGACCACGCACGTCGCCGGAGACGCACCGCAGCGCCATTCTACGTGTCGTTGTCTTCGTTTCCAGTGACCTAGCTCCGCCGAACCACCATCACTGCCTTCGAGCTCCATCAACCGTTCGATCTCCATCCAACGGACACGGTGAGTCCACGTCGCCCTAAACCCCGTAAAGCCCAGATTCGATCTAGACCGTTAGATGTAGATCGTAGCATCTAGATTTGTCCATGTCACCATGAGTATTCTTCCACGTTGCAGTTTTAGATCTAATTTTAACCGTTGGATCTAGATCCAACGCCCTAGATTGAGCCACGTAGCCCCTAGACTGCACCGTGCTGATCCAATCTCAGCCGTTAGATCTAGATCGTACGGCTAGATTTGTTCCGCGTTGTAGCATCAGATGCGATCTCCACCGTCCGATCGAAAGCGAACGATGTATATCACGCCACGCGTCGGCCGCCGGGACATGCCACGTCACCCCCATGATGCTTTGAAACCCGATCCAATCTTAGCCGTCCAATTCGAATCGTGCGGTCCAGATCAAGCCACGTTACCCCAAACGTGCCAGATCCGAATCCAATCCCGACGGCCGAGATCGTGCCACTTGGCTGGTAGCCGAACCGGGCGATCAGCCAACGCTGCGGCGCGCCGCCGCGCCGACGCCACGCTGCGTGACGGTCGGCCGGGACATGCCACGTCGCCCCCATGATGCTTTGAAACCCGATCCAATCTTAGCAATCCGATTCGAATCGTGCGGTCCAGATCAAGCCACGTTACCCCAAACGTGCGAGATCCGGATCCAATCCCGACGGCCGAGATCGTGCCACTTGGCTGGTAGCCGAACCGGCACGGTCAACGCGGCGCGTCGCCGCCGCCGACGCCACGCTGCGGACGCCAACGCGTGAGCCCGCTGCGGTCACCGGCCACCAACCGCACCGTGACGTCATCCGTGACGTCAGCAGTGATGTCACGGTAGGGCCCGCGTGTCAGTACCGTGCGGCTGAGCGCGATGACTTCAGCAATGACGTCATCCAGTGGGTCCCACGTGTCAGTGACACATGCACCCGTGGACCGAGTCCACGGTGGACCGAGGCCGAACCGTGGACCGGGTCTGTGGACCAGATGACGCAAGCTGACATCATAATTCGATTTTCCTTAAGGAAAATAATTCAGTGGAAATTCGATTTCCATGCTGACGTCAGCTGACGCAATAAACCGATTTTTCAATAGAAAAATAAATGAATTAATTCGGTTTATTCTTTTATTTAATTTTTGAAACTTCAAACGCTTATAACTTTTGAATTTTAACTGTGATTTGGGTGATTCCAATTTCTAAATTTTTTAAAAATTGAGATCTACTTAATGATGAATTTTATTTATTTTTTGGACATAAATTTTCTATGTTTATAATTATTTAATTAATTTTCCAAACTTTAAACGGGTATAACTTTTGCGTTTCAACTCTGATTTGGACGTTTCAAATTTCTAAAAATTTATAAAAATGTGCTCTATCTGTTTATGAAGTTTATTTGAATTTTTGGACACTTTTTGCCTACTGTCTATTTATATTATTGTTATTTGCACGCGTTACGAGTAGACGTTGAAGTGCCCGAAGGCTACGAGGGTGAAGTTTTGACCCAAGAGCCAGCTCAAGACCAAGAATAAGTACCTTTTGAAGGCAAGTTATGCTTTGACCATATTGTTCCTATTCTTGAAAAATTAGTTTGATTTAAATTATTGCATGCTAGTTTAATTAGAATTTTTAAAATTATTTCTGGGAATTAGGTAAATGCCAAATTGCAGTATGACACCTTGACTATTTAATTATGTGCCATGAACCCTTATCACCCTAGTTGGGGATCATATTAGTTGGACATTACTAAATTGCTAACATTGGGTATTTAGACCATTGTAGTAAATGGCTTAGACCTGCTACGTAAACACGACATGATTTTGGACAATCAAATGTTAATACTGACTTAATGAGATATTGAACCTGTTTTTGAGAAGTATCATGTGTTGTGATGATGATGATGATGGCACGTGGTGCATGGTAATCAACTGGGTTTGATAAACAGATTTAGACCAGGGCAAGTGGCAAGAATGTTGGTGGGCCATGAGTGGCACCAGGAACGTCGTTTTGGTTCTTCGAGTAGTTTTGCCCTGGTCATCCTAAGGACTTAACCTTGCAAGCCTTTGATCTGAGTCAAACGTGCAACCACATGTCTGTAATGGGACGGGCCTAGTTGAGTAAGTTACTAATAACTTGCATGTGGTACCTCGGGGTGTCAACTACACCATTTGTGTAGCATGAAAAGGGGAGCGTACCAGGGCTATGGCATGGTACCCGTCCAACGGTATGTCGGTCCCATACTTCGCCTCCGCTGAGGGAAGGGATGGTGTATGGCAAAAACCGGGGAGGTTCACTTGTATATTTGCTGTTTCCGAAAAGCTTTATTACGATCACTCACCCTTGTGGTGTTTGACTGTATCTTGTGGGTAAAGTGCATAACCTCTGCAGAGTGTGACAACCTATTCGAATAGCCGAGTCCATGGTATTGGACACTGCTCGGGGATTATAGTGAAGGGTAAGACTTTCATGAAAACAACTTGGTGTAACACCCCGGCATTTAATATGCCCGAATGCTACCAAACATAGGCTAAACAACATCTAAATACCACAAATTAAGGTAAATTACAACAAAGGAGTAAATGCTAAAACCGAAAATTTCGGCAGCATCTCCTTTGTTTTTCCATGAATTGAAGCAACAACAATATGATCACAGGATATAGTATAAAGAATGACATCTAAATCATCAATAACAAGGGTTCTAGCAGCAGTATAAGCCTATAATAAAGATTCCAACCATCTCATGAGCCAAACGAAGCAAATGAGGAAACCAAGCACATGAATTAACCATCACAATTTAAAGGAAGGAACATGTCATTGTTTATATGTGTGATGCTAAGTGATGACGTGTGACTAGCTCCCTTTCCCGCATGCCGGTTTCATGGTACCTAAGAAAAACAACATAAACACAAGCGTGAGTTCATTACTCAGCAAGTATATTGCAATGGAACAAGAAAATACATTCTAATACCTTCATCACCACTTTTCACATACAACATCATACACATCTCATATTCATAGCGTAAGCATATCATTGACATCATCATATATCATCATCATATAATATTCTCATATAATGCAATGCAATGCGATGCACATATCTCCTTGGAAACTCATACCGGTATGGTTGAGTACACACCCATCGGTGTGCACCCTCTCCCCCCTTCCATCCCGAAGATGGAGGGTGCCTACTCCTAGCTTCCAAACACCGCGGTGGATGGAATCACGATGTAGGACTTACTCATTGGCTCTCCGGAATAGTCATAACTTTCTCACAGACCTTCCCCGAACTAGTTATGATTTTCTCACCGCCCGAGCCATATATCATGCCATGTATGCAAACATGCCAACATCATAAATAACTTGGACATTAACACATGGCATCATAACATAATAAGCATATTCATCATATCAATGGCAAACATTAAAGCATGGCATGTGAACATATCATATATTCAATTTCAATCTCAATCAATCAAACAAACTTCAACCCACTACCAATTCCAATACACTTGCCTCAACCACGGGCGACGGATTGGCGAGAAGTAGAAGGCACTCCCGGGGTCACACCACCTGCACATAGGCACCACACACTCACAATCATGTCCACAAAACAGTACACAAACCCTCTTCTACCCCGACATCGCAAACTACTCGCAAAACCCAAAAACAGAGGTTCTGTCCCGTCGGGACAGCAGCGTTCCAAAAGGCATAACTCGGGTTCTAAGACTCCGAATCAATTAAACGAGTACATCCTCGCATAGCTTAGGAAATTTCCCAACTTTTTCTAAGTATAGGAAAAGACTGATTCGAAATCTAAAGTTGTTTAATCTACAAAATACCATGATCTGTTCCAATCACGTCACAGATTTTAATACGTTCGGTAAAACGAGCATAACTTTCAAACGGCTGGGAGGAATTCAACGTTCTTTATACGCACTGAAAGGCATTGAAATTATCTACAACTTCTTCAACAGGCGGCCGACCAAATTCAGAATCTAAATTGGCAAAAACCGAAGCCCTAAGCCGAAACAGAGAACGTGGCAACTTCTAGATTTCGTCTAATCTACTCAATTCCAGCATCACCAATTGATCTAAAAATATGATAATAATCCTTAGAACAGATCCTAGACCAACCCCAAGGATTTCCATGGCCATACCTTCGCCCGACGCATGAAAACCCAATGGATCTCCTCCCGGTTCGCGCGATCTCCTTCCTCGCTCCAAATCCACCGGATCTTCTCGTCGCGGAGCGCTCCAATGGATGGATCTTCGGGTTGGTGAGGTGGAGAACTCCCCTAGGGGCAGCAAGAGAGGTGGAGAGGTGAGGAGAGGGGTGGTGGCACAATGGGGAGCAAGGGGGAGGTGGGGGCGCATGCAAGGGAGAGGGGGAGGTGGGGGTGGCGGCTAGGGCATGGAGGGGGAGGGAGGGGGCACACCAAAGGGGGTGGGGGCGCAGGGCAAGGGCAGGGGGCTCTATTTACCAGCCCAAACTGGTCTCCTACTCCTAAAAGGACTCAAACTCTCCCCCACCAAGGCCCATGACCCTTTCCCCTAGGCCCAAACTCCCCCGGAAAGGCCCAAATCCCCGGAAACGGCCTGGAAACGCAAATAAACCTCATACCGTAGGGTTTTAACCTTAATTCCACATTTTATAATGTTTTTGACCTCAACATTCATATTTTGTAATGCCACAATCTCTAATTTCACATTTTATAAAGTCTCGGCATTCCGTAGTGTCACACTTGGACTTGAAAGGTTTGGTTGGGTTTATTGATGATGTTGATGGAAATGTGGACTAGGAAATGGAAAGTGTTTACTTAACTCCTGGAAAAGTTATTGATATCATCTTTACTTCTACTACTTTAGAATCTACTTATGCTTCTTGTTAAATGTTGTTCTACTGCAAATGTACCTGTTAGCCTATCCTTTGTACTAAGCAATGCATGTAGAATATTAGTTTGCATTCTATAACATCCCCAATTTCGTTCTTTTGCCAAAAAGCTAATTTAAATTAATTAAATTCAAAAATTGGATTTTTCTTGGTGTTCTAATTAACCTGGTATCCTTATCCTTCCGAAATTGGAGTTCAATCCTCCATCGTCCGAAAAATCTAATTTTCGAATTCCGGTCCGTACCCGAAATTCCACCCGAGTTCCAAACTGCTCCAAAAATTTCGGAACCTATTGCATTAGGTTCCGAATATTCTAAAATGGTTTTGGGAATTTTCCCAAGATTTTTGGAATCTCTCTGGTATTTTATCGCTTGCGACTTTTTGTTAAATGCCTTTTTTTCGTCCCGGAATATTATAAATTCCAAATTTCATTCAAATTCCGTGAAACCAATTTTATTGGGTTTCAAATATTCCGTAATATTTTTAGGAATTTTTTCGGAATTTTTAGACCCTTCCTGCTAATTTTTCTCTAGGGCGATGTGTTTGCGTAACGGTAGACCAATTGGAGAATGACACTTGTCGGTACTGTAGTTGCATGGTACTGTAGCATCGCGTTACTGTTCACGCGTCTTCTTCCCATGCGATTGGAAACCAGAGAAGCACGATTCTCTCTCCGTGGTGGTCTCCTCTTTAAACACTCATAACTCTCCAATCACTCCACCAAATCGCGATCCGCCGGTTGCGTTGGAAAGATATCAACGATACAAATCCATTCCCACCGGCGGTTTGTCTTCTAACACGCCCGATACAATTCAATCTTCCAAAAACCAAAATGCAATCAATCCGCAATTACTCGGCCGTTTCTTCATGGATTGGAGCGCTTCCACCTCTCAAACCTTTGTCTTGGAGTCCTCCTTCCCGTGCTCACACCCTCCCACTGCCACTCCTCTCCATTCGGCCGGGATCTCTCAAGAACCGACGATGTTCGTCCTCTGTTGACATCCCCGTGTCATCTTCCAATCCGGTGAGCCAAACTTGAATCCGATCGCGTCGTTGTGTTCACGTCGTTGCCCCGAGCAAAAGCCCTCAACTAATTTCACTTTTCGTTGTAGGACGACGATGAATTTCGCCGTTGAAATCTTCGTTGGGAGCTTGGTTTTTCGTCGATTCCTCTCAATCCGGTGAGCTACTCTCGAGTCCGACCACACCGTTTGGCTCGTCTCGTCGATCCCTACGCGGTGCTCCTTTTAATTTCGCGAAATTTCTTTGTTTTAGCAAGTTCCCAATTTCTATGTCCATGGTTGCCGTTGGTCTCGTCGTGTGAGCACTGTTCCGGCCATCTTTGTCACTAGTCGTGGCCATCGCCGCACCTCCACCGTGCACACAGGCACCCTTGGGCCCGACCGCACTCATCCCTACCGCCGCCCGCCGCCTCCCACGGCCGCTCGTCGTGTGTCTCCGGCCGCCGCTCCATGCACACGCCATGCCACCATTCCAGCCGTCCCTGGCCCCGGCCGACCGGCTAGTCGGCTTCACCACCCCGCCGCGCACCTCACCCACCTGCCGCCCGGCCGCCCAGCTCGCCGGCGCCGTCGCGACCTGCCACCACTGCGTGTGCCCCATGCGCCGCGCACCTCTTCTTTGCCTCTGCCGAGCCGCCCAGCTCGACCTAGCCGGCCCACCGCCGTGCCACCCCACCCCTCGCCGACCAGCGCCGTGCCATCTCCATGGCCGGCGGCAAGGAAGCAATGCTTCCTCTGTTCTTTGCTTCATTGGGGAAGAAGGCACTGGACAATGACAGAGGGGCCCCACGCGTCATAGGCTAGAGAAAAATCAGTAAATCAGCCCAAAAATAAAGATACCATGGAATATTCCTTGTTTTCTATTTTCTAGGATTTTTCAGAATTCAATCGCTTATATGTTTTGCCTCCGAGCTCCGATTCACTCCGTTCAAATTCCTAAATTCATCTAAATTCAAGATCTACCTGCCAGTATAATTTTTATAATTTTTGGATTTATTTTATTTTATTTTATTTATTTGGTTGTACCATTTTGCGCGTAGCCGACGATTCCGCCGAGTCCGTCGACGCCGTCGCCGAACCTCAAAGACTTCGAGACACCCGCTGCGATCGAAGGCAAGTCTCCTTGACGCATGTTGATCCCATGATTTATAAATATTTTACAATGTTTTATAAATTGCATTGCTATTTATATAAAAGGATGATGTTGACGTTAGGCTATTAGTTATACCTGTTGTTCATACCTCCTTGATATTGTTATCCATGATCCTTTATCGCCCTAGTACAGTAATCCACCATAATAAATACTTTTGATAAAATATTCTTTGATTAGGGGAAAGACTATTTGGAAGACAATTTGGATGGAACATATTAGTATAGAATGTAGATTGGAGTTAGAACCCAACTTGATTGGAGATTACATGAATAATAGTGTTAATGGGGATTAGTCATTATGAAATTGATCTGTGAATGGTGATAGTTGAAATATTGAGGAGTTGGATTGTGATAGTAGTTCGCAATATAATTGGTATGGATTGGGGGAGTATTGGAAGATGTATGATATTAAGAATAATAATCGGTAAATTAAATAAATAATATTGAGAGTCATACTTGTGGATCAAATAGAATAAGTGGTGAATTATATTTTGGTGGATTTTAACAGGCATACTATGTGATTTAGAGATGACAATGTGAAGGGTTACAATAGGTGATATTGGGAATGATACTCTATGATTTAGTCAATGCTATTATCAAATATACTCGATGGAGTAAGTGGACAATATTGAGAATCATACTCGGTGGTTTAGTGGATGATTCTATGAAATATGGTCTCGCGATAACCATTTAGGTGGAATTATGAATAATGTGGATTATGTGTGATTTGTTTAGTCGATCTGGTGTCACTGTGTATGGAAATCATTATAGTCGATGAACTAATAAAATCTTGGTTTAAGGAATCTTTGTTAAAAGATGTTTGGGGATGAGATTATGAATTATTCTTGGTGGATCAAGTAGATTACAAGATTAATCGATGTATGGATGATGGGTAATTAATAAGGAGACTTATATTTTGAGGAGATTGTTTCATATGCAAGAATGTCAGTAGCTTAGAATGATTTTGGAGTCATGATTGCATATGTCAAAGACTTTACTTGTTGGAGTACTAAATTGGGCTGGAATATGTAATGCCATGATAGTACTGAGGATCTTGGTGATTTCATGAATTTTGGAAGGGTACATATTAAATTATAATAAATTTTTATCAACACTGAGACTTGAAAATTATAAATAAACTAATGGTGGAATAGAACAGTTCGGTAGAAATGCTTAGACTCGCAATCGGTCAGTATGCACCTATGGGTGGGAATTTCTTATAACTCTTGAAAACTTGTGTTGGAAGTTATAGGCAAAGAGTATTGCCGTTAGTTTACAAAATAAAAATAAAATGAAAAATGGTTTGGACTTGGGCGGAATGGTTTGTCTGGCGGGTGCGGATAGAGCACTAGTTTTCATTGTGCAAGTACCACCCCAAGTCAGTTAAGGACCGACGCTTATGACTGTTCTCATTCTAAGCATTACCGTACTACCACATGTCTATAATGGTACGACCTGGCCGAATAATTTGTAGAAACCTAACTTTGACTCACCAGATGGTGGAATGTGAGTGCCGGATAGAGGCAAGACTGTTTTCTAACACGGCGTAAGAGGGGGCTTCTGTACTAGGTAGATAGAACCCTAACAGCGGTGAAACCTCAGCGGGTGGGTCGGGTTAGGCGTATACATTGTAAAGGCCTTGTCATGATATCCCTGCCGGCACACCTAAGGAAGTGTGTTAATTGTACATGGCACTAAGGGAATATCATGTCTTGTAGGTAAAGCTGTACACCTCTGCAGAGTTAAAACAATTCGAATAGCCACGCTTACTGTGACACTACGGAAGGTCAAAACATTATAAAATGTGAAATTGGAGATTAAAACTACACGGTATGAGGTTTAATCGCGTTTTCAGGCCGTTTTCGGGAGTTTGGGCCTTTCCAGGCCGATTTGGGCCTAAGGGGATGAGTCGTGGGCTTAGTGGGAGGGGATTTGGGCCCATGAGGGAGGGGGCCCTGAATTCCCTGCCCTTGGGCGCCCCCACCTCCTCCCTCCTCCCCCTAGCCCCCCCATTTGGCCCATGCGCCCCCCTTGCCCCCACCTCCATGCGCTCCCTCATTTAGGGTTTCCCCTCCCTAGCCGCCACCCTCCCCTCCCCTAGCAACCCCTCACCTCTCCCTCCCCGGTGTTTTCCGTCCTCTTGCTCGGTGAATCGTCGGTCCGGAATTCTTCGGCGATTGGTTGCGGTTCTGGAGGAAGGAGCGACCGGAAGGAAGGGAGGTTTTTCGTCGCCGTTCGATTCTCCAAGATGAGGTAAGGATTTGTTATCCTTTTTGGGGTGGTCTAGGTGCTGCTAGATGGGGGATATTGGGGTTAAATTTGATGTTTAGGTGCTGTTCCTAGATGAGATTAGGGAGCTTGCAATTGTTGTCCCATGTTCTGTCTCGGGCGGATTGGACGTCCGACATAGGGTTAGAGTTTTCGCAATTTTAGAATCGGAATTTGGTTGGCCGCCTGTTGAGAAAGTTGTAGATAACTTCAATACCTTTAATTGGACACTAAGAATGTCCAATTCCGCCCAGCCGTTTGAAAGTTATGATCGTTTTACCGAGCGTGTTCAAAACTGTGACGTAATTGGGACAAAACGTATTGTTTTGTAGATTAGACAATTTTAGATGCCGAATCAGTTTTTCCCAATACTTAGAAAAAGCTAGAAACTTTCCTAAGCTTCGCGATGATGTACTCGTTTACTTGATTTGGAGTCCTAGAACTCAAGTTGTGCTAGTTTGAAGCCCTGCTATCCAGGCGGGACAGATTATCTATTTTTCGGTTTTTAGAGTAGTTTGCGAAGTCGGGGTAGATGACTGATTGTGTACTGTTTTGTGGGCACGTTTTGAGTTTGTAATATCCATGTGCAGGTGGTGTGACCCCGGGAGTGCCCTCATCCTCTCGCCAATCCGTCGCCCGCGGTTAAGGCAAGTATTGGAATGGGTAGCGTGTTGTATGTTGCTAGACTTGATTAGATACAAATGGATTACATGATATGATACCTTGCCATGTTTATTGTTTGCCCAAGAAATGATGAATATGGTTTCTGATGATGCTATGCAATGATTAATTGTTTATGTTTATGGCATATGCTGCATACATGGCATGAAAACTGGCCCGGTCGGTGAGAACGTCATAACTAGTCTGGTAAGGTCGGTGAGAAAGTTATGACTAATCCGGAGCGCCATTGAGTAAGACCTACCTCATGATTCCATCCACGTGGTGAGTGGAAGCGAGGAGTAGGCACCCTCCATCTACGGGATGGAAGGGGAAAGAGGGTGCACACCGACGGGTGTGCACTCGGCAATACCGGTATGTGCTTCAGGGAGACATGTGCATTGCATTGCATTGCATTGCATACATTATGATGATAATGAAATGTGTACAATGAGATTGGGACATGGTTATGGTGTTGTATATGAAATTTATGATTTGATCATGATGTTAAGTATGGTATGTATCGACATTGGCATTGATTTGTTCTTATGATCCATTGCAATATACTTACTGAGTGATGAACTCACGCTTGTGTTTTATGTTGTTTTTAGGTACCATGAAACCAGCATGCGGGAAAGGGCATTAGCTACACTTCTACACGTAGCTTCACACTTATAGACAGTTTAATCATTTGGAGTGATGATAATAATGAATAGTGCCATGAAACTTGGTGTTTGGCTTGGTTTTGAGCTTAAGTTCATCGTTTGATTCGTTATATTTGGTGGAATGGTTGAATTCCTTATTTTAGACATAAGTGATGTTATATCAATTGTTATTGCTGTTTTAGATGTCTCTTATCTTCCTATATCTTGTCATATTATTGTTGTTGTTTCAATCATGGAAAAACAAAGGAGATGCTGCCGAAATTCTCGGTTTTAGCATTTGCACCTTTGCTGTATTTTATCTTTATTTTTGGTATTTAAATGTTGTTTAGTCTATGTTTGGTAACATTCAAGCATACTAGATGCCGGGGTGTTACAGTTGGTATCAGAGCGGGCTTTAGGTCCGTGGAATGTGAATGTAGCAGATTACTCTAGAGTAAACTAAAATGTTGACTTGGAAAAAGTAGAAACATGGCATAGGTTTACTTGTTAAAATTTGGCCTTAGGGCAATAACCTTAAAATCTGAAATAGTTTGGTTAACTAATTTAAAACTTGACACACTCTGATGCACAGTAGGAAGGGTATGGGTATCGATGCTATCCGCTTAAATATTGTATTTAAGCTTTGATGTTGAATGCTACCTTTGATGATGTATAATGCTATCTTTATGATAGATTTGATTGAGTTGTTATATTTGTGATGTAGTGGGGTTGTGGTGCCGAAGGGTTTCGGTCACCTCTTTTTTGTTCATAGTAAGGGAGTGGTTTGACAGTGTGGCCGGTTAACACCATTACCGAAGAATTATTAACCCCTGTAGGAGAAGAGTGCTTATCCTTTCTATCGTAGACCGGGTAGTTGGTTGGAGTTGATTAGAAAAGTTGATGGTGGATGCTTTTGGGATTTCTTTTACCGTTCTGACAATCAGTGAAGTTGGTTTTCTTGGTTTTAGTTGATTGAAATCAAAAGAAAAGTGTTTGGTATTTGATTCTCGCGGTTTGTTCCGTAAGCGGTTTGTGGTTTTGTCTTCCTTGGTTGAAGACGAAGAAGAAGAGTTGTGTGTTGCGCGTCCTTTGGTCGCAATTTTTGTTTTGACACCTGGTTTTGTTGGTTATTGTAGACTGTCTTGGGAAGGAAACTTATGTGGTTGTTGTTCTCCCTGTCTAAGAAAAGTGTTGAAGCTTCTCCTTGTGCAAACCTTATGTTGGGTGGAGCTAAGTTTGAATCTTTATCGGAAAAGATTTGGTGGAACATTTGGTTTTCCTAGTGCTTCCATTTTCCTTCTTGGAAGTATAGTTTTGAGGTTTCTTGAAGAGTTTTGGGCTATTAAAGTTGGAAATTTGAGAGTTGAGCTCTCCCGCATTTCTGTTGAGTTTTGTTTTCTTCTTTGCCTGGAAAGGAGAAGTTGTTTATCGGTGTTCGTTCATGTTCTTGAGCTGTAGTTATCTTTAAAGTTGGGTTGCATCCTGTTTGTCAAGAGTTCGTGACCCATGAAGGTGTTTAGAAAGTTTTTGTGTCCGTGCTATGTAGTATGTATAATGTGGTTTACGAAATGACATATTTCTAAGTTAATTTGTGAGTTGAATCGATTCAATGTGATTGTATCTTTAGCTTGAGGATAAATAGACTTCTAGTGTTGTAGTTTACTCTATAGTGAGAATGATTAAATGTGTTAATGTACAGGCTTAGAACATGTTGCTTTGCTTTAAAAGTGCATATGACCCCCGATAATGTTTAAAGTTTTAAACCCTGATGCATAGTTAGAACATTAAGATGATGTAAACTACTGATATTGTTAAAGAAACCTTACTAGTTGTTTATAGATGTTCCAATTTAACATGTTAATAGAGAAATTTAATCATGCTAGCTTGTGACCTTAACTTGGAAGTTGATTAGAGTTGCTATTTATGTTGTTGCAAACCATTAGTATATTTGGAAGTATGTATAAGTGTTCCTATAATGCTAGTACCGATGTTAATTGGGAAAATATAGGTTTTGTTGTTGTTTTAAGAACATTGTGCTGGTCCAACTTATTAAATTTATTTTAATAGTTGGAGTATGTTGTGTAGTGACAATTTGTTAAGATATATGGATAGAGTAACTAAAAACAATACAGTTGCTTTTATGATTATGCCCATTTGTGATAGTGATGACTTAGTAGTGGTGGTAATTGTGTAGACTACTTGTTGGAAACCATTGTTAAAATGGAGGTTATTGTAACATGTTGTGATGGAGTGAACATGGATAATTAACATGATGTAGAATTTTATCCTTAGTGAATGTATATCTTAGAACCATAGTTACGAATTTTGTCTTGTAGAGATAATATTTACTTGTTGAAGTCATTTATTGATTGAACAAGTTTCAATTGTCCAGATGTTGACGTATGGATGGTATAAAATTGATAGGTTGATCATGCTTGAATATCTGTTGAAGTACTATGTTTGAAATATAGAATACATTGTTATATGATGTGTTGATCTGTGGGGATCATGATGAGGTAGTATTGGTTGGATGTCTTTTGATAATCGTCATAAACTTTATTTATAAGTGTTGGGAAAGGTAACTAGAGAAAGAATTGGTTATGTAGCTCTTGGTTGAATTATGATGGGCTTCTCGATGAGTAAATAGTGAATATTGAACGTTTAAATGGTAAGTATAGTGGAATACTAGACATGGTGGGTTTCATGCTGAGCTTGTGTCTTAAACCTTTCAGACTGGTTTGGTTGTTTGCCATTTTGGTTGAAGGGTTTCGGTCAAGGTGTTCCTTATGTTGTGTTTCAGAATTTCCCTAAAATTCGTAGAAATTGGTGCCAATCTTTGGTTTTGGCTAATTTGTTTAGTTTGTGTTGTGAGTATGGATTTACACCCAAAAGTTTTTGAGTGGATCGCGCTCCTTCGCGTTCACACTGAGTTATCCTTGGAATAAATTTGAAAGGAAGCAGATGGACATAGAGGGTTGTGTTGGAAAACTCATGAGGTTTAATTTGTAACTCTTTTTGGCTAGAGTTGGAGTTATTTGGAAAATCTGTGTGGTGTTTGCAAGTGCTTCAAAAGGTGGTTTTTGTGGATGTTTCATCGGTGATGCTGTTAGTGAAGTGTTCTCTTTTGGAAATGAGTTTCCCTTTCTCTTTGAGGAAATTTATGGCGGTTGTATGTGCAGATGTTTAACTTTGGAGCCGATGTTCTTTTCCAAATGTTGATTGTGGTTAAAATGCAAGGTTTTGCAAGTTTAGTTTTTCAATTGACGTGGGTTCTTTTATGACGTGGTGTTTCCCTGTTAATGGTGTTGCCATCATAGTTTATATGAATTTCGCAGCCATCGATGTTAATTGTGTTTCAATCATGTGATACCGAGGAAGAAGTCTTTTTGTGAGTGACTATTCGGTATTGTTGTTACATGAAGAATGAATGGTGAAAAGGAAGCATGCCATTGTTTATAGATGTTTAATGATGAAAGAGTCGATGAGCCAAGTCGGTGAGAAAGTCATATATAGATATATGACTAATCCGGAGTGCTCTTGAAAAGTGTGCATTCATGTCACAAATCGAGATTTCTATTTCTTTCTGGTATGAAAAGAAACAATGAAGAATTTCTGGTATGTTGGATGTGGTGCAGGAGATTTGTGTTTCCTTTGCGTCTTTGACTTAGGAAATTAAAATGAATACTCTTTGGTTGTTGTCGGATCCTTTCCAAAAGTGATTGTAGTGCATTGGATTCAAAGTTATGCATGGGGATCAATTGGGTTGATGGTTGGTGGTTGAGCTTACCAAATGGTGGTACTCTTTGTCTTGGTCCTTTGAGTGGAAGGATGTGAGGGCAAGACTTTCTTAGTAAGAGAAATCTGGTGTGGCTAGTAGTTGATCGTAAATGGTTTAAAAGTGAAGAGTAAAGGAAGGTTGTGTGTGACCCAATTCAAACCTTCTTGGAGAATTGTGTCATTGATGTGTTCCTCGGTGGGGTTGATTAAATTATTAGTGGACTACTTGGTGGTTGCTAGTAATTGCTTTTCCCTTTGGGTGTGTATTGGATCTTTTGTCGCCGATCTCTGAGCGAGTTGTGTCAATCGAAGTGGATTGCTCGGTTGATAATGTTTTTGCGGGTTTTAAGGACCTTGGTTATAAAGTAGATTTTTCCTTCGGTGTTAGTGGTGGGTATTGGTCTTTTGTAAAAGATCAATCTTTTGCAAGGTTTTAGCCAATTGTTCAAGCAGTTGGTAGTCTTGGAGTGTTGTGTCTCACTTGGTTCGCGTCGTCTAGAATACGACGAACCACAGTAGAGAGGTTGAGGTGTGGAAGCACTTTTGTGCGTGGGAGCTGAAGAGGGTTCTAGAGGTTGGTGCCGTGTTCTTCTAGGGAGTAACATCGGTTAAAGGGATCGGGCACTTTAATGCCAAGGAATGCATAGAAATGAGGAGTATGAGACCGTTTTCCTTCATTGTCTGTTTAGAAGGTTATCCTTTTGCTTGGGACGTTCTGAGTCCTTATGTTTGTACTTTGTGTTTCAAAGTTGAGTAAGATTCTGGCAAGTTTTGAATGTGAGTTATCTTTAGAGCCGTCAGTCTTCGAGCCTTAGCTCCTTGCTTCTGAGTGCTGGCTGGTGCGAATCGTAGGGCTTCTAAGCGGGTTCTGAGACGTGAACCTTAGCTCCCTTCGATTTAGTTGATTGCGAATTGGCGTGTCTTGGGTTCGGGGTCGAATCCTATTGAAGGGGGGAAGAATGTGACACTACGGAAGGTCGAAACATTATAAAATGTGAAATTGGAGATTAAAACTACACGGTATGAGGTTTAATCGCGTTTTCGGGCCGTTTTCGGTAGTTTGGGCCTTTCCGGGCCGATTTGGGCCAAAAGGGATGAATCGTGGGCTTTAGTGGGAGGGGATTTGGGCCCATGAGGGAGGGGGGCCCTGAATTCCCTACCCTAGTGTGCCCCCACCTCCTCCCTCCTCCCCCTAGCCGCCCCCCCCCCATTTGGTGTGATACCACGGGATGGCAAAGACATTATAGAATGTGAAATGGAGGTATTAAACTTTACGGCATGAATTTTGGTCGCGTTTCGGGCTGTTTTCGGGTGTTTGGGCCTCTCCGGGGTGTTTTGGGCCTAAGGGGGGATCCCCACTTGGGCCGAGGGGGGGATTTCTTTTTTTGTTCATAGTAAGGTTGTGGTTTAACGGTATGGCCGATTAAAACCATCACCGAAGAACTATTAACCCTTGTGGGGAAAGAGTGCTTACCTTTTATCGCATGATTTGGGTAGTTGATTGGAGTCAAAAGGAAGAGTTAGTGGTGGAGTGTAAAGGGACCTGAATTTGCAAATCCGACCCTCTGTGTATTCAAGACTAGTCCAGAACGCGCTAGTGCACATACCTTAACATCGGTAAATATCACAATCATACCAATCGATATTATCAAAGTACTTTATTTAAATAACCAATCGGGTTACTTGACCTTATGGTCAAGTTACAAATATATAGCCGCAAGGCTTAAACTTATTAAAAGAGAAATAATAGCAGCGAAAATCAAATAATACTGTGGCGCCATCCAAGATACCACAGTAACCGACCGGGCTCGCATCCCTAAGTAGACGGTCCTCTTGGAGTTCCTCCTCCAAAGTCAACCGATCTCCTCTTCAACCATATTGTGTTGAGGCAAGGGTGAGTACTTGGTACTCAAAGAAGTCATGCAATGTCAATGCAAAGCACATACTATATGCATGGCTCTATAAAGGAATAGCTTAAGGTATATTTTGGCAGAAACAAAGATTTGAAAAGTAATATAAGTAGATTCGAAAGCAGTAGAAATAAGTAAAGCATAAATAACTTTTCAAAAAGTTTAATAAACATTTTCCCCATCCTAAACCATATTTCCATCATCTTCAGTGTTAAACCAAACCAACCTTTCAAATCAAAGTTATTTTTGAGAAAATCTAACCCTTGACTGTAATTCCCGAAAGCATTGTCCAAGATCAGTGGACACGGCTATTTAAATAGATTCTAAACTCACAGAGGTTATGCACTTTACCCACAAGATACATCCAAACACCACAAAGGCGAGTTCCCAACAAAGCCTTTCTAAGCCTCAAACAACACAATTGGTCCCTCCTATTCAGGCTCTACACCATCCCTTCCCTTAGCCAAAGGCGAAGTATGGGACCAACACACCGTTAGATGGGTATCTGGCCACGACCACGATACGCTCCCGCATAATCACACAAACGGTGTAATCGACACCACGAGGCTCCACAAGTGAGTCCTTAGCGACTTAGTCAACTAGGGTCGTCCCATTCCACCCATGTGGTTGCAAGTATGACCCAGTTCAAAGGCTTGCAAGGTTAAGTCCTTAGAGTGACCAGGCAAGACTACCCAAGAACCAAATCAACATCCCCAATGCCACAACCGCCCACTGATTACTCTTGCCACATGCCCTGGCCGGAAATCATGATCAAAACCCGGTTGATTACCATGCACCACGTGCCATCAACATCACATGATACTTTTCCAAACAGGTTCAATATATCATTAAGTCAATATTAACATTTGATTGTCGTAAAATCATGTCATGAGCACGAGCGTGTCTAAGCAAAGGTACTACAAATCTGCCTAAACCCATGTTGGCAATTTAATAATGTCCAACTAGTAAACCACAACTAGGGTGACAAAGGGTCATGGCACATACTTAAGTAATCAAGGTGTCATATAGCAAATTGGTATTTATCTAACCCCCATGTTTAAACAAAGTATTTTTTTCTAATTGAACTAGCATGCAATAGTTTAAATCAAAATAGATTTCGAAATAGGATCAATATGGTCAAAGCACAACTTGCCTTCAACAAGTACTTGTTCTGGTCTTGAGTTGGATTCAGTCAATACTTCTCCTTCGAATCCTTCCCACTTCAACGCTACTCGTAAAGCGTGCAAATAGCAAATACACAAATAAACACTAGGCAAAAACATCCCAAAACTCCAAATAAAATCCATAAACAGAGAGAACATAATTTTCTCGATTTTTAGAAACCGGAATCGCTAAATTTGGAGTTAAGACGCAAAAGTTATGATTATTTAAAGTTTAAATAATCATTTAAATAATTTTACAGAGAAAAACTTTAGTCCAAAAATTAAATAAAATTCATATTTAGGTAGATCTCAATTTTATACAAATTTAGAAATTTGAATCACTCAAATCGGAGTTGAAACGCAGTAAAAGTTATAAGCGCTTTAGTTTGAAACAAAATCTGAAATCATTATTTCGAATTAATAAATCATTTTCTTTTCGAATTAATTATTATACAAAGATGGACACGTGGCGCGCGGATTGGTCTCACTGACGCCACCGGCCATGGACGAGTCCACGCCACGTGTCCACGGTGGACTCGGGTCCACGACTCTTACGTGTCGCGACATGTGGGCCTCGGTACGCCATCGCCGACGTCACGATTCACCACTGCGCTGACATGTGGGACCCACCGTGGACGTCATGGGTGACGCCGCTGGTGGATTAGCCATCGACATGCGGCCCTCTCGACACGCGGCCCGCTGTCGGGTCATGCCACGCACGCTGCTGGATCTGCCACGCGCCGGGTCCAACTTCCCGACACGCATTGCAATCCCGCCGCTGATTTGAAATTCGACGGCGCGATTAGATCCAGGTTACACGCTGAATCTACTCAATGATCGTGGGCCGCTCGATCTAGATCGGACGGTCCGCATCTAATCCTATAATAATCACTACCACGGCGCATCGCAATTTAGAACCGCTGGATCTTGATCCAACTAGCCCGCATCTAATCGGGTTTGGAACACGTGAACTCACCTCAACCGCACGCATCAAGATCGGACGGTCCGCAGCTTCGAGGGTGATGGCGACGGGCGGAGCAAGACCACCGGAGACGAACGACGACGAGCCCGATGGCGTTTGGTTGTTCTCCGGCGAGATGAGTCCTCCTTCGCGCGCTCGTCCACGGATTCCGGATCCGCTCCTTCTACGGCGAAGACGACAAGCGGCATGAATCGAGAGCAAAAACCGCGCGAGTGGCGCTAACTACGGCGAGCTCGCGACGGGCAAACGGGCGGCAAACCAAAGTAGATGGCTCGGGAAACGGGTGCGCAAAGATGAGGGCAACCTGGGACGCCTCACGCTTTAAATAGCCTTTCGGCGTTCGTGCAGACGGAAACCTAGTTCCACACGGCACGGCGCGGCGGCATGAGTCCGGCCGACTCGGCTGGAGACGATGACGCCAGCCGCCCACGCACGACAACGGCCACGATCGACGGGCGCGACGGATCCGGGCGGATGCGGCTCGGAACCGTCTGGCGGATCTCGCTGGATCTTGATCCAACGGTTGGGATTGGATTAGGTTTTGAGTCGGTTTGATCGAGTCAATCGCTCGGGTGGGTTCGGACTCGAACTCGAAATCGACTCCGCTCGATCGGATGAACAAGACAAACCCACTCGCATTTTCCAGCGATTTAATATTTAAAATAATTCCTGAATTCATTTAATTCATTAAAATAGCAAAAGACTAAAATTCAAAAAATTCTGGAAAATATTTTGGATCATTTTGGACTCAAATAAAATATTTCCAATAAATTTTATTTGCAAAATTAAATTCTTTAATTATTTCAAAATGGAATAAATTCAAATAAATTCCAAATAAATCCAAATAAATTCCAAAATTCCAAAAATTCACCAAAGTGCCAAATCACACATGAATTTAAGAGAAGCAAAATTTTGGGGTGTTACAAACCTCCCCTTAATAGAATCTCGTCCCTAGATTCGTGGCTTACTAAAGGAATAGGTTTGGAAACTCTTTCTTCAAATCCTCTTCACGCCCTAAGTCGCTTTCTTCATGGTTGCTCCATCAACTCTACAGTAAACGGGTTGACTTGTTTCTAGTTTCTCGATCCATTGTGTCTAGAATCCTCACGGATGCTCCTTATAAGTCAAATCCTCTGCAACTCAATTGACTCTAGCTGCTCCTCGTGAACTCGGAGACACTTCTTCAATCGACACATGGAATACGCCGCGGCACTCGCTAACGATCGCGGGCAACCCAGCTTGATAAGCAACTCGCCTCTGCGACTCACAATCTTAAATGGTCCAACATAACGGTGCGAGTTTCCTTGGCATGGAACCTCTTAACTCCCCGAGAGGCGAACTCGAGGTAAACAAAGTCTTCGTTCAAAACTCAAGTCTCGGCGACGATTGTCAAGATAACTCTTCTCATCGAGATTGGGCTATCTTCAACCTTTCCCCTAATCATAGCGGTCCGCTTCTTCAAATCTTGAAGAATATATCGTGCCCAAAGACACTAGCCGGTCTCATTTCCAATTCAATGGCGTCCCGACAGTCGACCATACAAAGGCCTCAAAAGGTGACATCTCAGAACTAGCCTAATAACTATTGTTGTAATCGAACTCGGCATACGGCAAACTCTTATCCCAAGAGGTAGCATAAGCCAATGCACAAGCTCTCAACATATCTTCCAGAATCGGTTGACTCTTTCGGTCTGGCCCGTCTGTGGATGATAAGTCAGATCAAGTTCAAACGGGTTCCCATGGCTTCATGCAACTTATTCCAACCTTGAGGTAAATTGGGTACCTCGTCCCGACGATCCTCTTGGGCACTCCGTGCAATGCATAACCCGGTCATGTATAATTTCGCTTAATTTATCTCCGAGTAAGTGGTCTTCACGGGGATAAAATGGGCTACTTTAGTCAAGCGATCCACTATAACCCATATGGAGTCATAACCTCTCTTGAGTCTTCTAAGAACCGTAATGAAATCCATTCCGATTTCCTCCCACTTCCACTCGTATTTTCACGGCTGTAGCAATCCGCGGTCTCCGATGCATTGCCTTGACTCTTCCGGGCATACGCCGCACAATGCAACATGCTCGGCAACTTCACGCGTTTCATACTCGCCACTGCATCTCTCCTTCAGATCCCGATATCTTGGCGCTTCCAGGATGAATTGAGTACTTAGAGTCATGGGCTTCTTCCTAATCGATTGCTTTAACTCCTTTTTTGTTAGGCACACAAATGCGATCCTTCATCCAATAACGTGCCTTGCTCATCCAACTTGAAGTCCTCTCGCCTTGCCTTCCTCCTTGATGGACTTAATCCTCACGATCTTGTCATCATCCTTCCGTCCTTCTCGGATCTCGATCCTCTAGGTAGGCTTTACTTCTAATGTGGCCAAGAATCCGCTAGGTACAACCTCAATCTTCATTTTCAAAATCCTCACATAACTCATCCTCGACTCTGTGGCTAGCAACGACTACTCACGGTATGGCTTTTCCGACTGAGGCATCTGCCATTACGCTGGCCTTCCGGATGGTAATGGATTCCAACATTATAGTCCTTGATCAACTCTAACCATCTCTCTCGCCTCATATTCAGATCCGATCGGGTGAATATGTACTTAAGGCTCTTATGATCCGTATACACTTCACATCCTGCTTCCAATCGATAGTGACGCCATATCTTCAAAGCATGCACTACGGCCTAACTCTAGGTCATGTGTCGGATAATTTTCCTCATGCCTCAACGCCTTGATGCATAAGCGATTTACCTTTCCGCTCGGGGACAAGACACATCCAAGTCCTTGGCGCGATGTCATAATAAATATCGAAGCTTTGAGCAACATCCTGTGAGAACTAACACCGTGCCGACGCAATCGCTTCTTCAGCCTCAAATCCTTTCTCACATTCAAGCGCCCATGCAAACTTCTTTTTCCTTTTCAAGAGTTGCGAAGAGGTTTCGCAATTGTCGAAGCCTTCAATGAAACGGCGGTAGTATCCTGCCATTCCAAGGAAACTCGACCGGTCACCGCCTTTGGTCGTTCTCCCAATGTAACACGCTTCTACTTTGCTTGGATCTACAGCGCGACTCTTCTGCGGTCATTACATGTCCAAGAAACTCCACCTTGTCCTTCCAAAATCACACTTGTCGTAACTTGGCGAAAAGTTGCTGTTCCTCGCCTTTTTCCAAAACTCGCCTTAAGTGTTCGGCATGTTCATCCTCCTGCCTTGGAGTAGACTAGGATATCGCCTATGAACACGACGACAAACTTGTCCAAATATTCCATGAACACCTTATTCATCATATTCATGAAATAAGTCAGGCGCGTTCGGCCCAAAGGACATAATCTGTAAACTCGTGAATGTCCATATCTTGACGAGAATGCGCTGAATATCTTCCTGATCGGATCTTCAACTGATGGTATCCCAATCTCGTGATCAATCTTGAGAAAACTCCGCTCCTCTCAATTGATCAAACAAATCATCAATCCTGGGTAGCGGATACTTATTCTTCACGGTGACTTCATTGAGTGCACGTGAGTCAATGCACATCCCGAAACTCCCGCCCTTCTTCTTGACAAACAAAACTGGTGCTCCCCCACGGCGACGAACTTAGTCCGATAAATCCTTTCTCCATTAACTCTTCTAGCTGCTTTCTTCATTTCTACCAACTCCTCGGTGGACATCCGATAGGTCTCTTTGCTATCGGTGCATCTACAAGCTCTATCACAAACTCTATGTCCCTCGTCAAGGCATACCGTAGATCTTCTGAAAACATCGGGTACTCATTCACTCTCTTGAGACATCATCTATGCCGATTGCCTTGGTCGTTAACCATCAACCGCCCATCTCTAACTGCAGTGGCTTGAAATTCTACTTTCTTCCCACACGGGCTCTCAACTGAGATGGTCCTTCGTCCGCAATCCAATACGGCCTTGTGCTTGGATAACCAATCCATTCCCAATATAACGTCTAGGGTCTGGGTCTCCAAAATTATAAGGTTTGCTAGGAACTCTATTCCATCTATTAGTATTCTCACCCTAACATCCTACTTTCGCTCGAGTTGAACCAGGGTTTGAACTAAAAGCATGCACTTAAGTCTTGCAATCCTCAAATCATTTCTAGTAGCAAAGCCTTGCGAACAAACGAATGCTAAGCTCCGAGTCAAACAAAATCAAGCAGGTCTTCGAAGTTAACAAGTAACTTACCCAAAGACGACGTCGTAGTATTCGCAAAGGCATCCGCGGTGACATGGTTGACTCCGGCCTCTCACCACTGCAGGGTATGGCTCACTGTGCCGGCGCCCTAGCCGGGTGGTTCCTAGATTGAAAGCGAATCGGGGTCACTCTGCTGTCTTCTTTGGACAATCGTTGGCAAAGTGTCCTGGCTCGTTCTGCAGCTGTAGCAAACGTCTTCATCGCTTCCTTGCCGACCACCGGGTAGCGTTCTAGCGGGGTCGTGGGTCCGTAGTTCGACGATTGGCGTGTCTTGGCGCCGGGATGGTGTCCTTGTTGCATTCTCGTGGGTTGGAATCTCAAGAATTGATTTGGTGCAACTCTCAAGCCGCTGCTGCGTTCGCGTGATCACTTCACGCTGCATCCTGCGCTTCCTGTTCTCATCCAGTTCCTTGCGCTTGTCCTCAAGAATAAGTGCCTTATTCACCAACTCTTGGAAATCTGGAAAGGTGTGGGTGATCAATCCTACTTGCAATCCCGAGTTAAGTCCTTCATAAAACGAGACTGCCTGGATTTATCCGTCGCTACATCCTCGGAAATAGCGTGCTAGCCGTGTGAACTTGTTCAGGTAGTCGGCCACCTGGTCGATTACCTTGTTTTGCTCGAACTCCTCCTTCTTAAGGTCCATGATTCCTTCGTGCACGTGATACCGCTCGGAATGCAGCCGTGAACTCTTCCCAAGTGATATCTTGAGGGTTCTCTTGCGTGGCACAGAAATTCTCCCACCATTCGTGCCGTTCCTTCCAAACCGATGAGAAGCGTAGAGTACCTTCTCATTTCCTATGCATTGAGCTATGTGTAGCTTCCTCTCGATTGATCTTAACCAATCATCGGCCTCCAATGGATTGGCATTCCCGAGAAAGTGGGTGGGTGAGTTCTCATGAACTCTCGACACTTTGTATTCTGGCGTGGTCCCCGATTAACTTGATTAGCAAAGGGCCTGAGCAAAGGACGTGCTGCATTTGTTGCATCATAGCATGCATCAATCAGTCCGGAAAGCAGCAAGAAAGGCTCCAAAATTCTGCATATCAATCAAGCGGTGCCGGTGCTCCATCATTGGGGTTTTCTCGGGCGAGAACCACTCCCATTGCTTCCAAAGTTCCCACGGGTGTTCACCATCTGCCGATTTGCTCTAGGTTTGGAGATGAGAGGGAAACAAGAATAGACAGTAATATGGAACTTATGCTGGGCTTAAAGGTGTAACCTTAAGGTCCAACTTTATTATTAATAACTTGGTATGGCTGCCATACAATGCCTAAGGGCCTTGCAACACATAATGCACACTCAAGAAACAAAGCAAATCCAAATCGAACTAACTCGAGTCTAACGCCTAAAGGGTGACTCTTTATTCTATGACTACCTCGTGAAGGAGTCTCACTATAGAACCTATGCTCACTCATCGAGAAAACCTCCATCTGTCACAAGAGTGCTTTACGTAAGAACTCGGAATTTCTTTTAATTTGTGACAAGGTAAGGGAAAATTTCAGCAAGAGACAAGAAAAGAGAGAAGGGGATAAGTCGAGAGGTCATTTCTTATCTTGACAACTTTTTAGCTTTAGAAAATAGGTTTTATCCTCACTACGACCATTCTAGCTTAGGGTTGAGTTTACATGGTCAAGTATGGCTCGATACCACCTCTGGCCGGGACCCCGAATTTGCAAATCGGACCCTCAGGTATTCAAAGACTAGTCCAGAACGCCGCTTAGTGCACACATCTTAACATCGGTAAATATCACAATCATACCAATCGATATTATCAAAGTACTTTATTTAAATAACCAAATCAAGGTTACTTGACCTTATGGTCAAGTTACAATATATATGCTTCGCAAGGCTTAAACTTATTAAAAGAGAAATAATAGCAAATGAAAATCAAATAACCGTGGGCGCCATCCAAGATACCACGTGCAACTCGACCGGGCTCGCATCCCTAAGTAGACGGGTCCTCTTGGAGTTCCTCCTCCAAAGCCGGGCGTAATCTCCTCTCTTCAACCGATATTGTGTTGAGGCAAGGGTGAGTACTTGGTACTCGAAGTCATGCACACGTGCAAGCTAATATACTATATGCATGGCTCAGTACAAAGGAATAAAGCTTAAGGTATATTTGGCAAAGAAACGATTTGAAAAGTAATATAAGTAGATTCGAAAGCAGTAGAAATAAGTAAAGCATAAATAACTTTTCAAAAAGTTTAATAAACATTTTCCCCATCCTAAACCATATTTCCATCATCTTCAGTGTTAAACCAAACCAACCTTTCAAATCAAAGTTATTTTTGAGAAAATCTAACCCTTGACTGTAATTCCCGAGCATTGTCCAGTACCGTGGACACGGCTATTTAAATAGATTCTAAACTCTGCAGAGGTTATGCACTTTACCCACAAGATACAAATACAAACACCACAAAGGCGTAGTTCCTCGTAATAAAGCCTTTCTAAGCCTCAAACAACACAGTGGTCCTCTCCGGTTCGTGCTCTACACCATCCCTTCCCTTAGCCAAGGCTAAGTATGGGACCAACACACCGTTAGATGGGTATCTCGCCACACCCACGATACGCCCCCCGTGACAATCACACAAACGTGTAATCGACACCCCGAGGCTCCACAAGTGAGTCCTTAGCGACTTAGTCAACTAGGGTAGGCCCCATTCCACCATGTGGTTGCAAGTATGACCCGGTTCAAAGGCTTGCAAGGTTAAGTCCTTAGAGTGACCAGGGCAAGACTACCCGAAGAACCAAATCAACATCCCAAATGCCAACTGCCCAATTGACATTTTTGCCACATGCCCTGGCCGAAAAACTGCTTATCAAAACCCTGGCTGATTACCATGCACCACGTGCCATCAACATCACATGATACTTTTCCAAAACAGTTCAATATATCATTAAGTCAATATTAACATTTGATTGTCCAAAATCATGTCATGAGCACGTAGGTGTCTAAGCAAAGGTACTACAATCCGCCTAAAACCCATGTTGGCAATTTAATAATGTCCAACTAGTAAACCACAACTAGGGTGACAAAGGGTCATGGCACATACTTAAGTAATCAAGGTGTCATATAGCAAATTGGTATTTATCTAACCCCCATGTTTAAACAAAGTATTTTTTTCTAATTGAACTAGCATGCAATAGTTTAAATCAAAATAGATTTCGAAATAGGATCAATATGGTCAAAGCACAACTTGCCTTCAAAAAGTACTTGTTCTTGGTCTTGAGTTGGATTCTAAGTCAATACTTCTCCTTCGAATCCTTCCCAAGACTTCAACGCTCACTCGTAGCGTGCAAATAGCAAATACACAAATAAACACTAGGCAAAACATCCCAAAACTCCAAATAAAATCCATAAACAGAGAGAACATAATTTTCTGGATTTTTAGAAACTGGAATCGCAAATTTGGAGTTAAGATTTAAAAGTTATGATTATTTAAAGTTTAAATAATCATTTAAATAATTTTACAGAGAAAACTTTAGTCCAAAAATTAAATAAAATTCATATTTAGGTAGATCTCAATTTTATACAAATTTAGAAATTTGAATCACTCAATCGGAGTTGAAACGCATAAAAGTTATAAGCGTTGCCAAGTTTGAAACAAAATCAAATCATTATTTCGAATTAATAAATCATTTTTTCTAAATTAATTATTGCCAAAGATGGACACGTGGCAAAGATCGATTGGTCTCGCGACGCCACCGTCCATGGACGAGTCCACGCCGTCCACTGCGTGGACTCCTGGCCCACGACTTCACGTGTCGTGACATGTGGCTCACCGGGTGACGCTATCGAGCCGACGTCGGATTCAGCCACTGCGGCCTGACATGTGGGATCCACCGTGACGCCATGGGTGACGTCGGACGCTATGGATTAGCCACGACATGCGGGCCTCTCGACACGCGCCCGCTGCGGCGTCTACACACGCCGCTGCGGATCGCTGGCCGCCGCTGGCCCAACTTCCCGACACGGCGCAATCCCGGCCGCTGATTTGAAATTCGGACGCGATTAGATCCAGGGTTAACACGTTGAATCTACTCAATGATCGTAGGGTCGTCGATCTAGATCGGACGGTCCGATCTAATCTATAATAATCACTACCACCAAGACGTGGCAATTGTGAACCGCTGGATCTTGATCCAACGGTCCAGATCTAATTCGGGTTTGGAACACGTGAACTCACCTCAACCGCACGATCAAGATCGGACGGCCCCTGAGCTTCGCGAGGGTGATGGCGACGCCGGGCGGAGCAAGACCACCGAGACGAACGACGACGAGCCCGATGGCGTTGGTTGTTCGGCCGAGATGAGTCCTCCCGCCTGCGTCTCGTCACTGGATTCCTGGATCAGGCTCCTTTCTGCTGAAGACGACAAGCGGCGGCGGAATCGAGCAAAAACCGCGGAGTGGCGCTCAACTACGCGAGCTCGCTTGACGGCAAACGGCGGCACCAAAGCGAGATGGCTCGGAAACGGTGCGCAAAGATGAGGGCAACCTGGGGACGCCTCACGCTTTAAATAGCCTCGGCGTTCAGGCCCGAAGACTAAAACCTAGTTCCACACTCGCCGGCGGGCGGCGGCTGAGTCCGGCCGGACTTCGGAGACGATGACGCTACCGCCCACGCGCACGATCACGGCCACGATCGCGACGGGGCGCGATCGGATCCGGCCGATACTGTTTCCGAATCGCAGACGGCGGGATCTCACCGCTGGATCTTGATCCAACTGGTTAGGATTGATTAGGGTTTTGAGTCGGTTTGATCGAGTCAACTGCCTCTGCCCGGTTCGGTCGACTCGAACTCGAGTCCGACCTCGCCTCTGCCGGATGAACAAGATAAACCCACCTCGTGATTTTCCAAATGATTTAATATTTAAAATAATTCCCAAGAATTCATTTAATTCATTAAAAATAGCAAAAGACTTAGAAAATTCCAAAATTCTCGAAAATATTTTGATCATTTGGACTCAAATAAAATATTTCCAACAAAATTTTATTTGCAAAATTAAATTCTTTAATTATTTCAAAATGGAATAAATTCAAATAAATTCCAAATAAATCCAAATAAATTCCAGAAAATTCCAAAAATTCACCAAAGTGCCAAATCACACATGAATTTAAGAGAAGCAAAATTTTGGGGTGTTACATGGAGTCCTTCGTATGCTGTGTACCGTTCTGACGGTCAGTTTTGGTTGTTTTTCTTGGCTTTAGTTGAGAGAAATCAAATGAAAAGTATTGGGTTTTCGCGGATTGTTCCGTAGGCGGTTTGTGGTTTTGTCTTCTTCGGTAGAAGGCAAAGAAGAAGAGTTATGTGTGCGTGTCTTTTGGTAGCAACGTTTGGTTTTGACGTCGGTTTTGTTGGTTGCCTTGCAAAGAAAAGTATCGTTTTGCTCTTGCGTGTCTTACTCTGAGTTTAAAAGAGGTTCTTGAAGTTGTGTACAAGAATTTAAGATGTGTCGATTTATGTTTTGTGCCTTTGTCCGCAAAGGTTACTTGATCGCTTGGTTCCCTCCTGTGGGAGTCTTTAAGATTTAAAGGTGATTTGGAGATCTTTTGCTTGATCCAGTGTGAGTCATGTTCCATTGCAACTTTTGGGGAGTCAAGTTTCTTTGTGAGTCTTGGATGAGTTTTAAAAGAAAATGTCAGAACGGAGTAAGTAGTCTTTTGACTGAAATTATTTGTCAAATAGTGAGAATTGTTGTTTAGAATGTTATGTGGTATGTAACAATGTGGTTAATGGAAATGATGTACTCCTTAGTTAATTTGTGAGCTGAATCAATTAAATGTAATAGTTATCTTTAGCTTAAGATTAAATGAACTTCTAATGTTGTAGATTACTCTATATCGAGAATGATTAAAGGTGTTAATATACATGCTCAGATTCTGTTATTTACTTTAAAAGTGCTTTTGACCCCTGATAATGTTTAAAGTTTTAAATCCTGATGCATAGTTAAAACATTAAGATGATGTGGACTGCTGATATTGTTAAAGAAGCTTTGCTGGTTGTTAAAGATGCTCTAATTTTACATGTTATTAGAGAGATTTAATCGTGTTGGTGACCTTAACTTGGAAGTTGATTAGACTTGTTATTTATGATGTTGCAAACTGTTAGTATATTTGGAAGTTTGCATATGTGTTCTTTTAATGCTAGCACCGATGTCAGTTGGGAAGACATAGGTTTAGTGGTTGTGGTAAGAGCTTTGTGATGGTCTAACTCATTTAATTTGTTTTAAATAGTTCGAGCATGTTGAGTAGTGACAATTTGCTATAGCCTTTGGATAGGATAACTAAAAGTAATGTTGCAGTTTTTAAGATTATGCAAACAATTGATATTGATGACTTGGTAGTGTTGTTAATTGTTGGAAACCATTGATCCAATAGAGAAAAGTGTAAAACTGTGAAAATTATGTCGAATACATGTTGTGATGGGATGAACAATGGATAATAATCATGATGTAAGATTTTAACCTTAATGAATGCATATTTTAGAATGCTATTTACGAGATAATACTTATTTGTTGAAGTCATTTTATTGATTGAACAAGTTTTAATTGTCAAGATGTTGACGTATGGGTGGTATAAAATGGATAGGTTGATCATGCTCGGGTACTTGTTGAAGTACTGTATTCTAAATACAGAAAATGATGTATTACGATATGTTGGTCCGTGGGGATCTTGTTGACGCAGTCTTAATTGGATGTCTTTTGATAAGTATCATAAAATTTAATTAAAAGTGTTGGGAATGGTAACTAGAGAAAGAATTTGTTATGTAAATTTTGTTGAATCCGGTTGGACCTTCCCAATGAGTAAGTAGTGAATTTTGAAGTCTTTAATGGAAAGCGTAGTGGAACACTAGAGATGGTTGTATTTATGCTAAGCCGGTGTTTAAAACCTTTTTGACTAGTTTGGTTGAATGCTTTCGGGCAAAGTATTCATTATGTCATATTTCAGAGTTTCCCTAAACTTGTAGTGATTGGTGCCAATCTTTGATTTTGGCTAATTTGTTTAGTTTGTGCTATGAGTATGGATTTAGACCCAAAAGTCTTTGAGTGGATCGCGCTCCTTTGCGTTCACACTGAATTACCTTTGGTATAAATGTTTAAAAGGAAGCAGATGGTCATAGTGGGTTGTGTTGGGAACTTCTGAGTTAAGCCCTTGATGTGTAACCCTATTTGGCTAGAGTTGGAGTTAATTGGAAAATGTGTCTGGTGTTTGCGTGTGCTTCACAAAGGTGGTTTTTGCGAATGTTCATAAGTGATTTTGTTGGTAAAGTGTTCTTTTTGGAAATGAGTTTCCCTTTCTCTTTGAGAAAATTTATGACGGTTGTGGAAGCGGATGCTTGACTTGAAGTTTTGATGTTCTCTTTCAAAATGTTGAATTTGGTTGAAATGCAATGTTTTGCAAGTTCAGTTTTCAATTGATGTGGGATGTGATGCGACGTGGTGTTTTATTGTTAACTATGTTGCCGTCATAGTCTATATGAATTTCTGCAACCTTCGATGTTAATTGTATTTCAATTATTTGATACAGAAAGAAGTCATTTGGTGAATGACTATTCGGCATCGTTGTTACATGATGAATGAATGGTGAAAGGGAAAAACGAGACATTGTTTATGCATAATTAATGATAAAAGAGTTGTTGAGCCAGGTCGGTGAGAAAGTCATATATGGATATATGACTAATCCGGAGTGCTCTTGAGAAGCTGCATGCATGTTCTGAGTCGAGATTTCAATTGCCTTCTAGTATGAGGAGTAAGAATGAATACCTTCTGGTATGTTGGTTGTGGTGTAAGAGATCTGAGCTTTCTTTGCATCTTGGCTTAGGAAAAATAGAATGAGTACTTTTTGGTTGATGCCGAATTCTTTCCAAAGTGGCTTTTAGCGCTTTGGAGCTCGAGTTGTTGTATGTGGATCATTTTGGGTTCATGGGTCTTGGTTGAGCTTACTCAATGATTGTATTCTTTGTTCTAGACCTTTGAGTGGAAGAGCCTGAGGGCGAGACCTTCTTAGAGAGAGAAATCCAATGTGGGTGGTTAATGACCTCAGTTATTAAGTGTTACTAGTAGTTAATCGAAAATAGTTTAAAAGTGAAGAGTAAAGGAAGGTTGTGTTGCACTCAATGCAAACCATCTTGGGGTATTGTGTCGTTGATGTATTCCTCGGTAGGGTTGATTAAGTTACTCGTGGACCACTTGGTGGTTGCTAGTAATTGCTTTTCCTTTTCGAAGTGTATTGGATCTTTTGTCGCTGATCTATGAGCGAGTTGAGTCAACCGTAGTGGTTTTGTTCGGTTGTTATTGTTCTTGCGGGTTTTAAGAACCTTGGTTTTAAAGAAAGCTTTCCTTTTTGATGTTAGTGGTGGGTATTGGTCTTTTGTAAAAGATCAATCCTTTGCATGGTTTTAACCCCGTTTGTTCAAACAAAGGTTGTCTTGGAGTGTAGTGTCTCGCTTGGGTCGTCGTCGTCTTGAATACGGCAAACCACAGTAGAGAGGGTTCTAGCGGTTGAAGCCGTGTTCTTCTGGGGAGTAGTGTTGGTTAAAAGAATTGGGCACTTTAGTGCTAAGGAATGTATAGTTTGAGGACGGTGAGACCGTTTTCTTTGGTGGTCTGTTTGGGAATTTATCCTATCGCTTGGGTCGTGCTGAGGCCTTGTGTGAGTACTTGTGTTTCAATGTTAAGTAAAGTTCTTGCAAGTTTTTACTGTGAGATATCGTTAATGCCTTTGGTCTTCAAACCTGAGAGTTTGGTCATCGAGTCTTGATCAGTGTAGTTCCCGTGATTTTAGTTAGAGAGAGCGATGGACTGGGATATTGAAGTCTCGCGTGTGCAAGCAATATCCAGAGTTATTTCCGATCTGGTGTGAGCTGTAAATCCTAGCTATCTTTTGTTTTGCTGGGTTGTCTAGTGGTGTCTTGGATTCGAGGTCGAATCCTGTTGAAGGGGGGGAGAATGTGATACCACGGGATGGCAAAGACATTATAGAATGTGAAATGGAGGTATTAAACTTTACGGCATGACTTGTGGTCGCGTTTGGTCAAGCTGGTGTTTGGGCCTCTCCGGGGCGTTTTGGGCCTAAGGGGGGATCCCCACTTGGGCCGAGGGGGGGATTTCTGGCCCATGAGGGGGAGGAGTGCAGCA
This sequence comes from Rhipidocladum racemiflorum, assembly GCA_036346355.1. Classification (NCBI taxonomy): domain Eukaryota; kingdom Viridiplantae; phylum Streptophyta; class Magnoliopsida; order Poales; family Poaceae; genus Rhipidocladum; species Rhipidocladum racemiflorum. The sequence goes on along the minus strand of CM070577.1, from coordinate 40,500,344 downwards.
AGGGGGGCTCCCTTGCGCCAGCCCCTTGCCCCCCATGCGCCCCCCACTCCCCAAACCCTAGCCCCACCTCTCCTCCACCCCTTTGCCTCCTCCTCCTCCTCCCTAGCCGCCACCCCTCCCTTGCCCTTCCGCCCTTCCCCACCCCTCTCCACCCCCTTGCTGCCCAAGGAGGTCTCCCTACATCGCCATCCCGCAGATCCATCCAACGGGAAGCCCCGCGACAAGGAGATCCGGTGTTTCCGGCGCGAGGTGGACGATCGGGGAGCCGGGAGGAACGTTTTTCGCCGGTTGTCGTTCGTCGGGAAGAGGTATGTCATGGGGGATCTGAGGATTGAGTCTAGGTACTGTTCTAGGGATGGATTACCATGTTTTTAGATCAAGGGAGGTGCTGCCATGGGGTAGATTTGATGAAAAACTAGAGATGTATTCGCGTTCTGGTTCGGGCAGATTGGGAACCCGAGCTAGGGCGGGCGTTTTCGCCAATTTAGATTTGGAATCTGGCCGTACGGACTTCTAAGAAGTTGTAGATAATTTCATTATATTTCAGTGCATATAAAGAAATTGAAATTCCGCCCAGCCATTTGGAAGTTATGGCTGTTTTACCGAGCGCTGTCAAATCTGTGATGGGATTGAGATAGTTCGTGTTCAACGTTAGATTCAACAACATTAGAGTCCGAATCAGTCTTTCCATATAACTAGAAAAAGTTGGGAAATTTCCTAAGCTACGCGAGGGTGTACTCGTTTATTCAATTTGGAGTTCTAGAACTGAAGTTACGATTTTTCGAAGCCGCTGTCCAGAACGGGGCAAAATCTGTGATTTCGGGGTTTTGGAGTATATAGCGTATTAGGTGTAGTGGGTACTGTTTTGAGGAGTCGAATTAAGTGTGTGGCACGTGTTTGCAGGTGGTGTGCCTCCGGGAGTGCCCTCAACCTCTCGTCACTCTGTTGCCCGCGGTTGAAGGCAAGTGTGTTGTGTGGATTGAACATTATATGTGTTGCTAGAATTGCTTGATAGTGTTTGGGATAGATAACATGCTGTCTTGCTATGAACTACATGTTATAATTGATATGATGTCCTTATGCCATGTTTTTAAATATTGTCGATGATATGATGTCTTCATGCCATGATTAAAATGCTTGATGATGATAAGTGATTTACATGCTATGTTGTGAATGGTTACCGTCGATTGTTGAGTACGGACCTACATGTTTCGATGCCAAGTGTTGATATGCAATAGTTCTATTCATGTATATGTTGCTGTCCGTTTTGCACACATGGCATATTTTTCATGGTCGTCGGTGAGATAAGTCATAACTATTCCGGTAGGGTCGGTGAGAACTGTTATGACTAGTCCGGGGCTATTCTTTCGAATAAGTCCTACATCGTGATTCCTTCACCGAGGTGAATGGAAGCGAGTGATAGGCACCCTCCATCTTCGGGATGGAAGGGGGAAAGGGTGCATGCCGACGGGTGTGCACTCAACCATACCGGTATGAGTTTCCAAGGAGACATGTGCATTGCATTGCATTAATGAAATATGTATATGATGATGTTTATGAGATGACGATGTGAATACTTATGAGTTGCTCACGAGATGAGTACATGGATGCTTAAAAGATGTTTGGAATGCTAACCATGTTGTGTTATGATGTGCTTTTGGAGATTGGTGATGATGGTTTGTTGACTTGATCTTTGTTTTTCCATTACAATACACTTTGCTGAGTTTTGAACTCACGCTTGTGTTTTATGTTGTTTTTAGGTACCTTGAGATCGGCATGAGGGAAAAGGGGAATAGTCACACATCTCCACGTAGTTCACGCAATTGAATCTACAATGGAATCATTTGGAGTCATGACAATAAACTTAATGTGATACCATTGATGTTTATGGTTTAGATGTGTGCTAGGATTGCCTTATTCGTTTCATTTGGCTAATGATGACTTTGGGATGCTTAAAGTGGACTTATATTGCTTCCGTGCCGCTTATTATTGCTGTTTTGGATGGTTCATATTATGTCATATTCTGCTACGCTATTATGGTTGCGCGAGATCATGATTAAACAAAGGAGATGCTGCCGAAATTTTTGGTTCTAGCAATTGGTCCTTTGCTGTAATTTTCTTTTATTTGTAGTATTTAGATGATACATAATCGATGTTTGGTAGCATTCAGGCGTATTAGATGCCGGGGTGTTACATTTGGACCATGCGCCACCCCTTGCCCCCACCTCCATGTGCCCCCTCCTTTAGGGTTTCCCCTCCCTAGCCACCACCCTCCCCTCCCCTAGCAGCCCCTCACCTCTCCCTCCCCGGTGTTTGTCATCCTATTGCTCAGTGGATCGTCGGTCCAGAGTTCTCCGGCGATTCGTTGCGGTTCTGGAGGAAGGAGCGACCGGAAGGAAGGGAGGTTTTTCGTCGCCGTTCGATTCTCCAAGATGAGGTAAGGATTTGTGATCCTTTTTGGGGTGGTCTAGGTGCTGCTAGATGGGGGAGATTGGGGTTAAATTTGATGTTTAGGTGCTGTTCCTAGATGAGATTAGGGAGTTTGCAATTGTTGTCCCACGTTCTGTCTCGGGCAGATTGGACATCCGACATAGGGTTGGAGCTTTCGCAATTTTAGATTTGGAATTTGGTCGGCCGCCTTTTGATAAAGTTGTAGATAACTTCAATACCTTTAATTGGTCACTAAGAACGTCCAACTCCGCCCAGCCGTTTGAAAGTTATGATCGTTTTACCGAGCGTGTTCAAAACGGTATGAGGTTGAAAACTGTGACGTAGTTTTACCTAGCGTTTTTCTCAATAATTAGAAAAAGCTAGAAACTTTCTTAAGCTTCGCGATGATGTACTCGTATACTTGATTTGGAGTCCTAGAACTCAAGTTGTGCTAGTTTGAAGCCTGCTGTCCCGGCGGGACAGATTCTCTGTTTTTCGGTTTTGGGAGTAGTTTGCGAAGTCGGGGTAGATGAGCGATTGTGTACTATTTTGTGGGAAATTTTTGAGTGTGTGGTATCCATGTGCAGGTGGTGTGACCCCGGGAGTGCCCTCATCCTCTCGCCAATCCGTCGCCCGCGGTTAAGGCAAGTATTGGAATGGGTAGCGTGTTGTATGTTGCTAGACTTGATTAGATACAAATGGATTATATGATATGATACCTTGCCATGTTTATTGTTTGCCCAAGAAATGATGAATATGGTTTCTGATGATGCTATGCAATGATTAATTGTTTATGTTTATGGCATATGTTGCATACATGGCATGAAAACTGGCCCGGTCGGTGAGAACGTAATAACTAGTCCGGTAAGGTCGGTGAGAAAGTTATGACTAATCAGGAGCGCCATTGAGTAAGACCTACCTCGTGATTCCATCCACGTGGTGAGTGGAAGCGAGGAGTAGGCACCCTCCATCTACGGGATGGAAGGGGAAAGTGGGTGCACGCCGACAGGTGTGCACTCGGCAATACCGGTATGTGCTTCAAGGAGACATGTGCATTGCATTGCATACATGATGATGATAATGAAATGTGTACAATGAGATTGGGACATGGTTATGGTGTTGTATATGAAATTTATGACTTGATCATGATGTTAAGTATGGTATGTATCGACGTTGGCATTGATTTGTTCTTATGATCCATTGCAATATACTTGCTGAGTGATGAACTCACGCTTGTGTTTTATGTTGTTTTTAGGTACCATGAAACCAGCATGCGGGAAAGGGCATTAGCTACACTTCTACACGTAGCTTCACACTTATAGACAGTTTAATCATTTGGAGTGATGATAATAATGAATAGTGCCATGAAACTTGGTGTTTGGCTTGGTTTTGAGCTTAAGTTCATCGTTTGATTCGTTATATTTGGTGGAATGGTTGAATTCCTTATTTTAGACATAAGTGATGCTATATCAATTGTTATTGCTATTTTAGATGTCTCTTATCTTCCTATATCTTGTCATATTATTGTTGTTGCTTCAATCATGGAAAAACAAAGGAGATGCTGCCGAAATTCTCGGTTTTAGCATTTGCACCTTTGTTGTATTTTATCTTTATTTGTGGTATTTAAATGTTGTTTAGTCTATGTTTGGTAACATTCAGGCATACTAGATGCCGGGGTGTTACACCTACGGTCAAAGGCAAAGCGAAGAATACTTTCATATTGGTAGACTTTTGTTTTTTTTTTTTAAACTGATATTTTGGGATCCGGTAGTGGTTATAACTCTTGGGTGTGCTTCTAGCGAATAGAGCCATGTAGGTGGATTGAACCTGATTTTGTGAACCATGGCAGACAGAGCCATGTGGATGGATTGAACCCTGATCTTCTTGATATGTTGCAGATAGAGCCTGTATACTAGTGAGTGGTGGGTAGAACCTTCACTAGAGTTATTAATAATTTCAATGGTACAAATAATTGTAAAAATGGCTTTGTGAAAATATTACATGTAAAGTTTTTGAAATTGTTGCTTTGCGCAAAAGAACCATATTAACCCATCTTTGGATAGCCTACATTATGCATTTTTTCCAGACTTGCTGAGTACTTTATGTACTCACATGCTACATTCTAAACATATCTCAGAAGTGAAGGAAGCTGTCAAAGGAGATTCCAAGGACTAGTATGCGTACCCCACTCGATTGCATGTGGGCATATGGATGGGTCATCACTTGGTGTTATCTTCTTTCGCTGCAGTTATTCAAGTTCTTCAGCCTGTAAAGGCAGTAATGGTAAACCTCGACCATAAGGTTTTTGCTTTTATTTGGTGTTATTATTAATTGGTTATATGTAATCGTGATATGGTTGCTGATTCATCACTGTTTGACTGTGTGTACTAGCTACTGATCTGGGACTAGTACAGAAATACACAGGGGATTCCGGATAGTCGATCCGGGGGCCCACACATTCTGTACATGACTTGCTGAGTTCCAAGTACTCACCCCTTGCAACAATATAACAGCAGTTGAAGAAGCGACGCCAGCTTTGGAGGAGGAACTACAGGAGGAACCGCCTAACTAGGGAGCGAGCCCAGTCAGTTGCCTGTGGTATACTGGATGGCACCACATTGATGCTTTTATTCCGCTGCAATTTATTTCCTTAAATAAGTTTTTGCCCTGTGTGGCGTACTCATGTAACTTGACCATAAGGTCGAGCAACCAGTTTGGTTATTTTAATTAAAGTACTTTACTACTATCGATGTGTATGATTGTGATATTTACCGATGTTGAGACTGTATGCACTAGCATGATCCTGGACTAGTGTTGAATACACAAAGGGTCCGGATTTGCAAATTAGGGTCCCGACAATTGTGAAAGTTATTTCCTTTATTATTGTCTTACTGCTTGCAATCTATTACTATATTTCTGAATACTGCTTTACTGCAAATGAACCTGTTAGCCTATCCTTTGTGTTAAGCCATGCATGTAGATTATTAGCCTTGCATTCTGTGTATGACTTGCCGAGTACCAAGTACTCACCCCTTGCAACAATACAACACCAGTTGAAGAAGAGGCTACGCCAGCTTTGGAGGAGGAACTTCAGGAGGAGCCGTCTACTTAGGGGGAAAGCCCAGTCAGTTGCATGTGGCATATTGGTTGGCGCCACACGTTTCTTTATTTTTCCGCTGCAGTTATTTCTTTGAATAAGTTTTCGCCCTGCGAGGTGTACTTTTGTAACTTGACCATAAGGTCGAGCAACCAGTTTGGTTATTCTAAATAAAGTACTTTACTATTTCGTTGAGTATGATTGTGATATTTACCAATGTTGAGATTGTGTGCACTAGCGTGATCCTGGACTAGTGCAGAATACACAGAGGGTCCGAATTTGCAAATTCGGGTCCCGACAGAGGTGGTATCAGAGCCATATTGACTGTAGGCTCACCCTTAGCTAGAATGGCCGTAGTGAGGATAAAACTATTTTCTAAAAATAAAAATTTGTCAAGACAATTAATGAACTCTCGACTTATCCCCTTCTCTCTTGTTCATACCCCTTGCTGAACTCTTTTCTGTCTCTACTCCGGTTTAAAATGTTGCGTTCTCACGTGAGTGTCTTTGACAGATGAAGATGATCAACAACTATGCTGAGCGTGAGGGAGGCTACGCCGCTGAGTTGTGGCGTATGCTGCAGGTACTTGGAGGTTTTGAGAGACCACTCTACCGAGGGACCACCATAATGCAGGCAGGATTGGTCCAAGCGTGACGCATCAAAATCATTGTGTATGCCTGAGAAAAGACGAAGGCAAGCCGTCCACTCTACTTCACAGCAAGGAGGTCTTCGTTTAAGGCCAGGATCTAGGAGACGTCATGTCTAGCGATGCGGCAGATCGCTCGCGTCTACTCAAGGAAGTTGGAGGGCACCGTGTTTCATCACCACACGCGCCGAGACAACCGCCTTGATCGAGAGCCGATAAAGGATGAGAATGCCACGATCACCCATCTAGCGAGGTTTGTCGTTGCTCAGGAGGATGTGATCGACGATACAGTTCAAGAGTTACAGAAGGCTCGCGATGAAGTCGAGGATGTCAAGAAGCAACTGCAAGAAGCTCGAGAGTACCTAGCTCACTCTATTCACGTGGTCTAATCTAGGCACTTGATCTAGATCCAACGGCTAAAAATATTCCAAATGAAATGTTGTAGCGACTACGCAGACGAACCTGGACGGTCGGATGAAGATCGAACGGTCAATAAAGCTTGCGAAGTTCAGCGATGGTGTGGTGGTGCTTGACGGCTGGAGCTGGTGAGGATGACACGGCCAGCGGCGTTCCAAGGCTTCTCCGGCGAAGTGGGGTATCCCTTCGGATGCGTCTTGCGATGTGGAGTCCGGATCTGCCCTTAGTTCCCACCGGAACGGTTTGACGGCGATAGAACGAAGGAAAAACCAAGGCGGCAACTATACCAACTACGGCGAGCGATTGCGCAATCACTAGTGTCTCGGCGTGCATGAGATGGGGGAAAAGACGCGGATTGAAACGCTCTTCTTGACACGCTAACTCACCCACTTAATAGGGCCTCGACGTGCATAATGGTGAGCGTCAATCACTGCAGTGATGGCGCGGCGTCGCAATTCCGGCAGTGGTTGAGCGGGGCGGCGTGGCATAATCCTGGATGTCTGCATGTCCATGATCCAGCGACTTCCGCGCGCTTGCGATGTGGCAGCATCCGAGCCACAAGATCCAAAACGGGCGGCGGGGATTCGAGGCGATTAGGGTTCCTTGCGCTAGGCTAGGCCTACATGCACAGTGCTGGGCTGAACCTATTACTGTTCACTGGGTTTTCTCCGGTTTTTGATTTAAAATAATTTCGATAATTAAACTAATTCATTTGAGGTAATAAAAATACCAGAAAAATTCTAGAAAAAATCTAGAAAATATTTTAAGACATTTTGAACTCAAATAAAATATTTCCAACAAATTTTGATATAAACGTTTCTAAGAATTAAATAATTGGCTCAATTCAAATTAATTCCAAATAACTCCAAATAAATTCCAGAAAATCCCAAATATTCCAAATACACATTAAATACAAGAAAAGCAAAGATTGGGGGTGTTACAATCCACTAAAGGGGTGATGGTGCACGGTACCATGGTAGCGCCGGGTTTCATGAAGGTCAATGTGAATGGAGTACACAATAGTTTCAAGATCGTCGAGCTACAGAAGCCACCAAGCGATGAGATCGTGACACTAGGGGATGCCATTGGCACATTCATCCAATGGCCCAGCAACGACATCTCCCTAGCTGCCCATCCTGTCACGCAACTACCCCAACTATCTAATTTGCCTACTGCACCTGATTAGCTGGCCATCAACTCGGCTATCATGCCCCATACTGCACTTGATCTACAGGACTTTGACTGGTTTCATACCTATTCGTCTCCCGTGAAGACTCCCTACAGTATAAAGAAAGTCAAGGGCAAAATAAAGAACATCACAAAGATCCTCGACTATTCGATTGCTCAGTTGGCCTGGTTATACAAGCTATGAGAGCCTTTACTAACAACAAATCGCCTAAATTCACTTTGTATGTCTTTCCTTAAATTACATTCTTGGTACATGGAACAAGCTATCAAGCTAGTGCAAGAACGTATAACGAGTATCATGGCCAGCTTCAAGCATAAGCATCTATTCAACAAGTCATCGGGGGGCTTCTTCGTGGTCGACTTCCAGGACTTGTTCAATCTCTACAACCTCGACTTCCTCGACGCCGCGCTCTTGAGATGCTGGACATTGTAAGTGTGCTATCACAGTCTACATTCATCTAATAGCGATAAATGTCCACCAATATACATATATAATTTACCTTTGTATATATAGAAACATGATACTCGAAGCGACAAGGAACAAACAATCGGGGGGTTTCCTCAACCCACACAGTCTCAAAGCAAACAATGGATGAAGGCATAAACATGGTTGAAGAATAAGTGAAATAGGCATTGCTGGCTCAAAAAGATAAAGATTTGATACTTATACCCTATAACCCAGGGTAAGTGCTACACTACTTGCTACACTTTGATTTGTACTGTGCACACAACACAATTTTGTTCATTGACCATTGTGACATACCTGTGTAGGTTTCATTGGGTTCTAATTGTAATCCATCCAGTGACAAACCGGGTTACTTACCTTGATTCCAAACAGAGCGACGGCCATGACTTAAATCCTATCGCAAAATTACTCAACAGGTAATCATGTTTCGTCCATAGATAACATGGTCATGTAAGTTGTTCTAGGTTTGCTCCTAGAATGGTTAAGGCTAACCTTTTGCAATCACGTAGGACGTTCAAAGTGTACAAGGATGGAGCGAAACTGCATCATGATTTTAAGTTTTTGGTATCCACTATACACAATAATCCTATATCAAACTCCGTAATAATGACTGGAATTAACTTATTCTATATTTGCAGTGCCACTAGCAGGAACAGGGAAATAACCTATGTGGATTTTACGTTTGCCACAACGTGGAACTCATCTTCACTACAAAAAAGAGCAATGAAGTTGTAACTGTGTTGAAAGATACCAATTTGAGCAACATTCGAGGGAAACTTTGTTTCTTCTTGTTCACTGAAGTCATAAATAAAAAAGGCGAGTTCCACGCTGCCGAACTGCTAGAGTTGTACATGTTTTTTTTTCCAAATTGCCACTTGGGTTCATTTATGAAACTTGTGATGTGAATTTGTGAATTGTAGTTGTGCATTCAATTAATTGGTTAATTAAATTGAGTTCCATTGGTTAATATATTTGACTTCATTTCTGAAATGGATGTGGTGTACATGCTGTGATGTAATTGAGTTAATTGTTGAAATGGAGTTAATATACTTGTGATAATATGTAATATGTTTGTTTCAGAGGGCAAGGCTAGCATTTTCCTGAGGCTAGCCAATAAACAAAAAAAAATATCCATCTGTGTAAAAACACATCACAGACGGTTCCTATTTAGAATAGTTTGTGATATTCGTATTATCATATACGGTTTCTATTCATAATAGTCTGTGATGTTCCTGTTATCATAGACGGTTCCTATTTAGAACCGTCAGTGAAAATATACACCACAGATGGTTCAAAAACCGTCTCTAATGATTTCTTTCATCACTGACCTATTGTTACAGATAGTTCACAAATCCATTTGTAATGAGGTTTGTGAACCGTTTATGATGAAGATTTGTCAGTAGTGGGGATAATTTTAGAACTTTTGTTTTCTCAACACCGATCCGTTTTCCGCCAAGCCTACTGTTTTGTGCAAACTATGCAAAGTATTGTTTGCTTAATCTTTATGTAACACCCCAAAATTTTTGCTTTTATTGAATTCATGTGTGATTTGGCACTTTGGTGAATTTTTGGAATTTGCTGGAATTTATTTGGAATTTATTTGAATTTATTCCATTTTGAAATAATTAAAGAATTTAATTTTGCAAATAAAATTTTGTTGGAAATATTTTATTTGAGTCCAAAATAATCCAAAATATTTTCCGTAATTTTTCCGAATTTTTCTCGAGTCATTTGCTATTTTTAATGAATTAAATGAATTATCGGGAATTATTTTAAATATTAAATCGCTGAAATTCAACTCGGTCGAGCATCGCTCATCCGACCGAAGTCGAACCCGAGTCGGACTCGAGTCCGACCGAGCCGCTTGACTCGACCAAACCAGCTCCCAACCCTAATCAATCCTAACCGTTGGATCAAGATCCAACGGCCGAGATCCGCCGCACCGGTCGAGCCAGATCCGGCCGGATCCGATCGCGCCCGCGGCGATCGTGGGCCGCTGATCGTGCCACGTGGACGGCCGTGGCGTCGTCGTCTCCGCCGAGACCGAAGCCGGACTCACGCCGCCGCCCGCCGTGTAGAATTAGGTTTCCGCCTCGCACGAACGCCGAGGCTATTTAAAGCCACAGTCACGCCCGAGGTTGCCCTCATCCTTGCGCACCTGCTCTCGAGCCATCTCGCTTGAGCCGCCGCCGTTTGCGCGGCGAGCTCGCCGTAGTTGAGCGCCACTCCGCCGCGATTTTGCCTCGCCTCGCCGACGTCCGCTGCCTTCCGCCGAAGGAGCCCGAACCGAACCCCGGCCAGCGCACTAAGAGACCACTCACTTCGGGCCGAACGACCGTGAGCGCCGTCGGGCTCGCTGTCGTCTCCGTCTCCGGTGGCTGCAGCTCGCCAGCGTCGCCATCGCCCTCGCGCGAACTCAGGCGCCGTCCGATCTTGATCGTCGCGGTTGAGGTGAGTTCACGTGTTCCAAACCCGATTAGATTCGGATCGCTGGATCAAGATCCAACGGTTCACAATCGCCACGCGCCGTGGTAGTGATTATTATAGGATTAGATCTCGACCGTCCGACCGATCGAACGCCCACGATCATCGAGTAGATTCAACACGTTAACCCTGGATCTAATCGCGGCCGTTGAATTTCAAATCAACTGGCCGAGATTGGCGCCACGTGTCGGGAAGTTGGACCGACGCGGTCACCGGCCCACGCCAAGGCAGGTAGGACGCCGACACGCCGAGGCCCGCGTGTCGAGGGGCCCGCATGTCGGCTGACCCGATCAGCGCCGACGCCACCCATGACGTCATCGGTGGGTCCCACTGTCGGCAACTGGGCTAAGCTCGGCGACGCCAACGATGACGCTACCCGAGTGGGCCCACATGTCGACACGCGTAGAGTCGTGGACCGAGTCCACGGTGGACCCGAGCCAAGCGTGGACCAAGTCCATGGACCACCGACGCCAGCCAACCAATCGAGAGGCTGCCACGTGTCCTCGCGGCGCAATAAATAATTTTCCTAAAAGAAAATGATTTAATAAATCTGTTTAATAATTGATTTGAATTTCAAAACTTCAAACGCTTATAACTTTTGCGTTTCAACTCCGATTTGAGTGATTCAAATTTCTAAATTTGTATAAAATTGAGATCTACCTAAATATGAATTTTATTTAATTTTTGGACTAAAGTTTTCCTCTGTAAAATTATTTAATTGATTATTTAAACTTTAAATAATCATAACTTTTGCGTCTTAACTCCAAATTTGACGATTCCAGTTTCTAAAAATCCATAAAATTATGTTCTTTCTGTTTATGGATTTTATTTGGATGTTTGGACACTTTTTGCCTATTGTTTATTTGTGTATTTGCTATTTGCACGCTTTACGAGTAGACGTTGAAGTGCCTAAGGATTCAAGGAGAAGTATTGACTCAGGATCCAACTCAAGACCAAGAGCAAGTACTTTTTGAAGGCAAGTTGTGCTTTGACCATGTTGATCCTATTTCGAAATCTATTTTGATTTAAACTATTGCATGCTAGTTCAATTAGAAAAATACTTTGTTTAAACATGGGGGTTAGATAAGTACCAATTTGCTGTATGACACCTTGATTATCTAAGTATGTGCCATGACCCTTTGTCACCCTAGTTGTGGTTTACTAGTTGGACATTATTAAATTGCCAACATGGGTTTAGACCGTTGTAGTATACTGCTTAGACCTGCTACGTGCTCATAACATGATTTTGGATAATCAAATGCTAATATTGACTTAATGATATATTGAACCTGTTTTGGAAAAGTATCATGTGATGTTGATGGCACGTGGTGCATGGTAATCAACTGGGGTTTGATAAACAGTTTTCGACCGGGGCATGTGGCAAGAGTAATCAGGTGGGCCAGTTGTGGCATTGGGGATGTTGATTTGGTTCTTCGGGTAGTCTTGCCCTGGTCACCCTAAGGACTTAACCTTGCAAGCCTTTGAACTGGGTCTAACGTGCAACCACATGTCTGTAATGGGACGGACCTAGTTGACTAAGTTGCTAATAACGCACTGTGGGACCTCAGAGGTCAACTACACCCTTTGTGTAAGTTGTACGGGGAGCGCATCTGGCCGAGGCCAGTACCCATCTAACGGTTGATTGGCCTAGACTTCGCCTTAGCGAAGGGAAGGGTTAGTGCTTAATAACCGGGAGGACCACTTGTATTGTTAGAGGTTTCCAAAGACTTTGTTACGAACTCGCCTTTGTGGTGTTTGACTGTATCTTGTGGGTAAAGTGCATAACCTCTGCAGAGTTTAGAATCTATTCGAATAGCCGTATCCGCGGTATTAGACATCGCTCAGAATTACAATAAGGGTTAGATTTTCTCAAAAATAACTTTGGTTTGAAAAGTTGGGTTGGTTTAATAATGCAGATGATGGAAATGTGGTTTAGGATGGGGAAAAATGTTCATTAAACTTCTTGAAAAGTTATTTACGCTTTACTTATTTCTACTGCTTTGAATCTACTTATATTACTTGTCAAAAGTCAAGCATCTGCAAATACACCTTGAGCTATTCCTTTGTACCAAGCCATGCATATAGTATATTAGCTTGCATTCAGGCATGACTTGCTGAGTACCAAGTACTCACCCTTGCCTCAACACAACACCAGTTGAAGAGGAGACTACGCCACTTTGGAGGAGGAATTCCAAGAGGATCCGTCTACTTAGGGATGCGAGCCCGGTCGATTGCACTGTGGTATATCTTGGATGGCGCCACGAAGCTATTTGATTTTCCGCTGCTATTATTTTTCTCTGAATAAGTTTCGCCTTGCGAGGCATACATTTGTAACTTGGCCATAAGGTCGAGTAACCACTTTGGTTATTTAAATAAAGTACTTTGATAGTATCGAATGGTATGATTGTGATATTTACCAATGTTAAGACTGTGTGCACTAAGCGCGTTCTGGACTAGTGCTGAATACACAGAGGGTCCGGATTTGCAAATTCGGGGTCCCGACAGAGGTGGTATCAGAGCCATACTTGACTGTAGGCTCAACCCTAGCTAGAATGGTCGTAGTGAGGATAAAACCTATTTTCTAAAAGCTAAAAAAAAAAATTGTCAAGATAAGAAATGACATCTCGACTTATCCCCTTCTCTCTTTTCTTGTCTCTTGCTGAAATTTTCCCTTACCTTGTCACAATTTAAAAATTCCGAGTTCTTACGTAAAGCACTCTTGTGACAGATGGAGGAAGAGTTCAACTACGTTGATCTCGGGAGTTGGTCACGCCGAGAACTTTGGCATATGCTCTGCACTCTCGGAGATTTTGAGAAGCCCCAATACCAAGTGGAAGTGATCGGACAAGCGGGATTGATCAAGGCTTGTGACGTGAGGATTGAGGTACCGCTAGGAAAAGGGCCAGGCAATCGCCGATACACCTTTGCCGCCAGAGATCTACAATGCAGATGGGTATCCAAGAAGTATCACGACGAGCAATGCGGCACATTACCCGTATCTACGCCAGAATTGAGAGTACGGTGTTCCGTTACCATCCGCGCAGCGATAACCTTCTTGACCCGAAGGCGATTCAGGATGAGGATGCCACGGTTACACGATTAGCTTGGCACGATTTTTCGTCGCCAGAGGATGTACTAGATAATACAAGCAAGGAGCTACAGAAGGCCCGCAAGGAGATCACGACAGAGAAGAACGAGATGGCGGGAAGCTCAAGAGTATGTGGCACACCTTCTACGAAGGATTGACGAGTTGGAGATGACCTTGTACGATTCACTCCGTGAGCCAAGATTTGAGCTACACGAGCCAGATCCGTGAGGAGTCGATCTCGATGAGGACACTGCTTCTTCGACTACCATAGAGGACACAGATTCTTTGGACATGGCGATCGTTGGCGCCTATGCCACAAAGACCGTGCACCGTGCCGTGGAGGTTTTCTCGATGAGTGAGCATAGGTTCTATAGTGAGACTCCTTCGCCGAGTCACGTCATAGAATAAAGAGTCACCCTTTAGGCGTTAGACTCCGAGAGTTAGTTCGATTTGGATTTGCTTTGTTTGTCGAGTGTGCGTGATGTGTTGCAAGGCCCTTAGGCATTGTAAGCAGCCATACCAAGTTATTAAATAATAAAGTTGGACCTTAAAGTTACCCCTTTCGCCCCGCATAAGTTCCATATTACTTGTCTATTCTTGTTTCCCTCTCATCTCTAAACCTAGAGCAAATCGGCAGGATGGTGAACACCCGTGGAAACTTTGGAAGCAATGGGAGTGGTTCTCGCCAGTGAAAACCCCAATGATGGAGCACCAGACCGCCACTGGATATGCAGAATTTCTGAGCTTTTCTTGCTGCCTGCACTCGATTGATGCATGCTATGATGCAACAAATGCAAAGACGTCATCGCTCAGGCCACTGCTAATCAAGTTAATCATGGACAACGCCAGAATACAAGACTATCAGAGTTCATGAGAACTCACCCACCCACTTTCTCTGGGAATGCCAATCCATTGGAGGCCGATGATTGGTTAAGATCAATCGAGAGGAAGCTACACATAGCTCAATGCATAGGAAATGAGAAGGTACTCTACGCTTCTCATCACCGAAGGAACAATGCTTGAATGGTGGGAGAACTTCGTGCCACGCAAGAGAACCCTCAAGATATCACTTGGGAAGAGTTCACAATGCATTCGACAAAGATCACGTGCCTGAAGGAATTATGGACCTTAAGAAGGAGTTCGAGCATCAAGCAAGGTAATCGGCCGGTGGCCGACTACTGAACAAGTTCACACACGGCTAGCACGCCACGCACTGAGGATGTAGCGACGGATAAATCCAGGCATAGCCTCGTTTTATGAAGGGACTTAACTCAGATTGCAAGTAGGGTTGATCACCCACACCTTTCCAGATTTCCAAGAATTGGTGAATAAGGCGCTTATTCTTGAGGACAAGCGCAAGGAACTGGATGAGAACAGAAGCGCGAGATGCAACAAAGAAGGATCACGCCAGTGAACGCATAGCAGCGCGAGAGTTGCACCAAATCAATTCTTCGATTCCAACCACGTAATGCAACAAGGACACCATCCCCGGCACCAAGACACGCCAATCGTAACTACGGACCCCACTTCCGCTAGAAACACTACTCCAGGCAAATAAAGAAGGAAACGGTGAGACGCCGCTACAATCGCAACGAGCTGTGACACTTTGCCAACAGCTTGTCCAAAGAAGACAGCGAGGAGTGACCCGATTCGCTTCAACCTAGGAACCACCCAGCTAGGACGCCAAAGACAGAGCCACACCCTGCAAGTGGTGAGAGGCCGAGTCAACCATGTCACCGCAGATGCACTGCAGAATGCTACTGGACGTCGTCTTGGGTAAGTTACTTGTTAACTCAAGACTGCACAGCTTTGTTTGACTCTGGAGCTTCGCATTCGTTTGTTTCGCAAGGCTTTGCTACTAGAAATGATTTGAGGATTGCAAGACTTAAGTGCATGCTTTTAGTTCAAACCCCTGGTTCCGAACTCCGAACGAAAGTAGGATGTTCCGGTGAGAATACTGATAGGTGGAATAGAGTTCCTAGCAAACCTTATAATTTTGGAAACCTGCACCTTAGACGTCATATTGGGAATGGATTGGTTATCCAAGCACAAGGCCGTATTGGATTGTGGACGGAGGACTATCTCGATTGAGAGCCCGTGTGGGAAGAAAGTAGAATTTCAAGCCACGGCGATTAGAGATGGACAGTTGATGGTTAACAGATACCAAGGCAATCGGCATAGAGGATGTCCCAAAGTAGTGAATGAGTACCCGATGTTTTTCCGAAGATTTACCCGGTATGCCGCCAGACAGGGGACATAGAGTTTGTGATAGAGCTTGTACTGCAGAAAGACCGATAGCAAAGAGACCCTATCGGATGTTCACCGAGGAGTTGGTAGAAATGAAGAAACAAATAGAAGAGTTAATGGAGAAAGGATTTATCGAGGCCGAGTTCGTCGCCGTAGGAGCACCAGTTTTGTTTGTCAAGAAGAAGGACAGGAGTTTCAGGATGTGCATTGACTACCGTGCACTCAATGAAGTCACCGTGAAGAATAAGTATCCGCTACCCAGGATCGATGAGTTGTTTGATCGCTTGAGAGGAGCCGAGTTTTCTCCAAGATTGATCTGAGATCGGGATACCATCGCTTGAAGATCCGATCAGAAGATATTTCAAGATCGCATTCTCGTCAAGATATGGACATTACGAAGTTCTGATTATGTCCTTTGGGCCGATTTAATGCATGCCAACTTATTTCATGAATATGATGAATAAGGTGTTCATGGAATATTTGGACAAGTTTGTCGTCGTGTTCATAGACGATATCCTAATCTACTCCAAGACGGAGGATGAACATGCCGAACACTTAAGGCGAGTTTTGGAAAAGCCGAGGAACGACAACTTTTCGCCAAGTTCAAGTGTGATTTTTGGAAGGACAAGGTGGAGTTTCTTGGACATGTAATGACCGAAGGAGTCGCCAGTAGATCCAAGCAAAGTAGAAGCTGTGTTACATTGGGAGCAACCAAGACGTGACCTGATTCGAGTTTCCTTGGAATGGCAGATACTACCGCCGTTTCATCGAAGGCTTCTCGACAATTGCGAAACCTCTTACATGGCGAAGAAGGAAAAGAAGTTTGCATGGACGCCTTAATGTGAGAAAGGATTTCAGGAGCTGAAAAGCGATTGACGCCAAGACCGGTGTTAGTTCTACCTGATGTTGCTCAAAGCTTCGATATTTATTGTGACGCATCGCGCCAAGGACTTGGATGTGTCTTTGTCTGAGAATGGAAAGGTCGCCGCTTATGCATCAAGGCGATTGAGGCCGCATGAGGAAAATTATCCGACACATGACCTAGAGTTAGCTGCCGTAGTGCATGCCTTGAAGATATGGCGTCACTATCTCGATCGGAAACAAATGTGAAGTATATACGGATCATAAGAGCCTTAAGTACATATTCACCCAATGGATCTGAATATGAGGCAGAGGAGATGGTTAGAGTTGATCAAAGACTATAATGTTGGAATCCATTACCATCCGGGAAGGCCAACGTAGTAGCCGATGCCCCGAGTCGGAAAAGCCATACCGTGAGTACGCGTTGCTAGCCACAAGTCAGATGAGTTATGTGAGGATTTTCGTAAAATGAAGATTGAGGTAGTACCTAGGGATTCTTGGCCGCATTAGAAGTAAAGCCTACCCTAGAGGATCAGATCCGAGAAGGATGAAGGATGATGACAAGATCCGCAGGATTAAGTCCATCAAGGAGGAAGGCAAGGCAGGACTTCAAGTTGGATGAGCAAGGCACGTTGTGGATGAAGGATCGCATTTGTGTGCCTAACAAAAGGAGTTAAAGCAACTGATTACGGAAGAAGCATAAGTACTCAATTCATCCACAGGCGCCAAGATGTATCAGATCTCAAGGAGAGATTCGTGGCCAAGTATGAAACGTGAAGTTGCCGAGCATGTTGCATTGTGCGACGTATGCCAGAGAGTCAAGGCAATGCATCAGAGACCAGCAGGATTGCTACAACCACTGAAAATACCTGAGTGGAAGTGGGAGGAAATCGGAATGGATTTCATTACCGGTTTGCCAAAGACTCAAGGAGGTTATGACTCCATATGGGTTATAGTGGATCGCTTGACTAAAGTAGGCCATTTTATCCCCGTGAAGACCACTTACTCGGGAGATAAATTATCAGATTTATACATGATCAGGATTGTCTGTTTGCACGGAGTGCCAAAGAGGATTGTATCTGACAGAGGTACCCAATTTACCTCAAGGTTCTGGAATAAGTTGCATGAAGCCATGGGAACCCGTTTAAACTTCAAGATCTGACTTATCATCCACAGACGGACGGACAGGCCAGGAAGAGTCAACCAGTCTGGAGGATATGTTGAGAGCTTGTGCATTAGCTTATGCTACTTCTTGGGATAAGAGTTTACCGTATGCCGAGTTCGATTACAACAATAGTTATCGTGCTAGTTCTGAGATGTCACCTTTTGAGGCCTTTGTATGGTCGACCCTGTCGGACGCCATTGAATTGGAATGAGACCGGCGTGCCGTGTCTTTGGGCCTGATATTCTTCAAGAGGTCAAGAGCAGATCGCCATGATTAGGGAAAGGTTCAAGATAGCCCAATCTCGATGAAGAGTTATCTTGACAATCGTCGCCGAGATTTGAGTTTTGAACCGTAAGACTTTGTATACCTCGAGTTACGCCTCTCAGGGAGTTAAGAGGTTCCATGCCAAAGGGAAACTCGCACCTGCTATGTAGGACCATTTAAGATTTTGAGTCGCAGAGGCGGTTGCTTATCACCGGAGTTGCCACGGTCGTTGGCGAGTGCATGATGTATTCCATGTGTCCCTGGCTTGAAGAAGTGCCTCAGAGTTCCCGAGAGCAGATACCGCTAGAGTTAATTGAGTTGCAAGAGGACTTGACTTATAAGGAGCATCCCGTGAGGATTCGGACACAATGGATCGAGAAACTAGAAACAAGTCAACCCGTTTCAGAGAGTTCAGTGGAGCAACCATGAAGAAAGCGAAGCGACTTGGGAGCGAAGAGGATTTGAAGAAAGAATTTCCAAACCTATTCCTTTAGTAAGCCACGAATCTCGGGGACGAGATTCTATTAAGGGGAGGTTTGTAACACCCCAAAATTTTGCTTTTATTGAATTCATGTGTGATTTGGCACTTTGGTGAATTTTTGGAATTTCTTGGAATTTATTTGGATTTATTTGGAATTTATTTGAATTTATTCCATTTTGAAATAATTAAAGAATTTAATTTTGCAAATAAAATTTTGTTGGAAATATTTTATTTGAGTCCAAAATAATCCAAAATATTTTCGGAATTTTTGGAATTTTTCTGAGTCATTTGCTATTTTTAATGAATTAAATGAATTATCGAATTATTTTAAATATTAAATCATTGAAATTCAACTCGGTCAGCATCGTTTCATCCGATCGAAGTCGGAACCCGAGTCGGACTCGAGTCCGACCGAGCGATTGACTCGACCAAACCGACTCCAACCCTAATCAATCCCAACCGTTGGATCAAGATCCAACGGTGAGATCCGCCTTGCACGGTTCGAGCGCCGTATCCGCCCGGATCCGATCGCGCCCGTCGCGATCGTGGCCGTTGATCGTGCCACGTGGGCGGTGTCTTGTCGTCGTCTCCGCCGAGACCGAGCCGGACTCCGCCGCCGCGCCCGCCGCCGTGTAGAATTAGGTTTCCGTCTCGGGCACGAACGCCGAGGCTATTTAAAGCCCTGGTCACGCCCCGAGGTTGCCCTCATCCTTGCGCACCCGTTCCCCCGAGCCATCTCGCTTGAGCCGCCGCCGTTTGCCCGTGCGAGCTCGCCGTAGTTGAGCGCCACTCCGCCGCAGTTTTTGCCTCGTCTCGCCGACGTCCGTCGTCTTCCGCCGAGAAGGAGCCCAGAACCGGAACCCCCGAAGCCAGGCGCACCCGAAGAGACCACTCACTTCGCCGGAACGACCCCGGAGCGCCGTCGGGCTCGTCGTCGTCTCCGTCTCCGGTGGCTGCAGCTCCGCCGCGTCGCCATCGCCCTCGCGAACCAGGCGCCGTCCGATCTTGATCGTGCGGTTGAGGTGAGTTCACGTGTTCCAAACCCGATTAGATCGGGACCGTTGGATCAAGATCCAGCAGTTCACAATCGCCACGCGCCGTGGTAGTGATTATTATAGGATTAGATCTGGACCGTCGATCTGGATCGAGCGCCCACGATCATCGAGTAGATTCAACACGTTAACCCTGGATCTAATCGCGCCGCTGAATTTCAAATCAACGGTCGAGATTGCGCCACGTGTCGGGAAGTTGGACCGACGCGGCCGCCGCTGGCCCACGCCGCTGGCAGGTGACGCCGACACGCGGGCCCGCGTGTCGAGGGGCTCCGCATGTCGGCCGGGCCGACCCAGCCAAGCGCCGACGCCACCCATGACGTCATCGGTGGGTCCCACTGTCGCCACCGTGGCCGAGCTCCGTGACGTCGGCCGATGACGTCCCGAGTGAGCCCACATGTCGGCCGACACGTGAAGTCGTGGGCCGAGTCCACGGTGGACCCGAGCCAAGCGTGGACCAAGTCCATGGACCATTGGCGTCCACCAACCAATCGAGGCTGCCACGTGTCCTGGCGACGCAATAAATAATTTTCCGAAAAGAAAAAGAATAAATAAATCTGTTTAATAATTGATTTGAATTTCAAAACTTCAAACGCTTATAAATATTGCGGTTCAACTCCGATGTGAGCGATTCAAATATCTAAAATAGAATAAAATTGAGATCTACCTAAATATGAATTTTATTTAATTTTTGGACTAAAGTTTTCCTCTGTAAAATTATTTAATTGATTATTTAAACTTTAAATAATCATAACTTTTACGTCTTAACTCCAAATTTGATTTATTCCAGTTTCTAAAAATCCATAAAATTATGTTCTTTCTGTTTATGGATTTTATTTGGATGTTTGGACACTTTTGCCTATTGTTTATTTGTGTATTTGCTATTTGCACGCTTTACGAGTAGACGTTGAAGTGCTTGGGAAGGATTCGAAGGAGAAGTATTGACTCAGATCCAACTCAAGACCAAGAGCAAGTACTTTTTGAAGGCAAGTTGTGCTTTGACCATGTTGATCCTATTTGAAATCTATTTTGATTTAAACTATTGCATGCTAGTTCAATTAGAAAAATACTTTGTTTAAACATGGGGTTAGATAAGTACCAATTTCTTTGTATGACACCTTGATTATCTAAGTATGTGCCATGACCCTTTGTCACCCTAGTTGTGGTTTACTAGTTGGACATTATTAAATTGCCAACATGGGTTTAGACCGTTGTAGTATCTGCTTAGACACACTCGTGCTCATAACATGATTTTGGATAATCAAATGCTAATATTGACTTAATGATATATTGAACCTGTTTTGGAAAAGTATCATGTGATGTTGATGGCACGTGGTGCATGGTAATCAAGCGGGGTTTGATAAGCAATTTCGGCCAAGGGCATGTGGCAAGAGTAATCAGGTGGGCCGTTGTGGCATTGGGGATGTTGATTTGGTTCTTGGGTAGTCTTGCCCTGGTCACCCTAAGGACTTAACCTTGCAAGCCTTTGAATGGGTCTAACGTGCAACCACATGTCTGTAATGGGACGGACCTAGTTGACTAAGTTGCTAATAACGTGCTGTGGGACCTCGGAGGTCAACTACACCCTTTGTGTAAGTTGTATGCGGGGAGCGTCTGCAGGTGAGGCCAGTACCCATCTAACAGTTGATTGGCCTAGACTTCGCCTTAAGCGAAGGGAAGGGTTAGTCTTGCGCAATAACCTGGGAGGACCACTTGTATTGTTAGAGGTTTAGAAAGACTTTGTTCACTGAACTCGCCTTTGTGGTGTTTGATGTATCTTGTGGGTAAAGTGCATAACCTCTGCAGAGTTTAGAATCTATTCGAATAGCCGTGTCCGGTATTGGACATCGCTAAAATTACAATCAAGGGTTAGATTTTCTCAAAAATAACTTTGGTTTGAAAAGTTGGGTTGGTTTAATAATGCAGATGATGGAAATGTGGTTTAGGATGGGAAAAATGTTTATTAAACTTCTTGAAAAGTTATTTACGCTTTACTTATTTCTCTTGCTTTTGAATCTACTTATATTACTTGTCAAAAGTCACACTGCAAATACACCTTGAGCTATTCCTTTGTACCAAGCCATGCATATAGTATATTAGCTTGCATTCTCATGCATGACTTCTTGAGTACCAAGTACTCACCCTTGCCTCAACACAACACCAGTTGAAGAGGAGACTACGCCCGACGGAGGAGGAATTCCAAGAGGATCCGTCTACTTAGGGATGCGAGCCCGATCAGTTACTGTGGTATCTTGGATGGCGCCACGAAGCTATTTGATTTTCCGCTGCTATTATTTTTCTCTGAATAAGTTTCGCCTTGCGAGGCATACATTTGTAACTTGGCCATAAGGTCGAGTAACCACTTTGGTTATTTAAATAAAGTACTTTGATAGTATCGAATGGTATGATTGTGATATTTACCAATGTTAAGACTGTGTGCACTAGCGCGTTCCTGGACTAGTGCTGAATACACAGAGGGTCCGGATTTGCAAATTCGGGGTCCCGACACTTTACTCTGATTCCTGAGTTGCAGGCTATTGCTTGTTGTCGGCGTATTCTACACCGGGGTGCCCACTCCACCACAGTAAAGGTGATCGCCCAGACGATTGGCGTCGAGCCCACGCCCGGCGGTCGATGAAAATCATCGCCAGCCAGGACGAGGTGGCGTCGAGCCACGCAACAGCGGCGATCGATCAAAGTGATCGCCAGCCAGCGAGTGGCGTCGATCCACGCCGTGGCGGTCGATCAAGTGATCGCCAGCGGGCGGTGGCGTCGATCCACGCGGCGCGTCGATCAAATGATCGCCCAGGCAGAGTGGCGTCGAGCCCCACTGGCGGTCGGTAAAGTCTTCGCCAATGACGAGTGGCGTCGAGCCACGCCCGGTGTTCGGGCCTAACGCCACCTAGCGATACTTGCGCGCCAGAGGGACAAGGGCATTTAATGCGTATCGTGCCCATTAAATGGAGGTAATGAAGGCCACAGTGTGACGGCGCGTGTTCCCAACGCGCGCATTTACTGCGGGTGACGTCATGACGAAATCTCCCCCCTGGCGAGGCGTGCAGAGCCGGTAGGCACACGGGTCTTGAGACCGACACAAAGTCGGCCGTATCGGAGGTATTAAGTGCAGCTCAAGAATAGTGACAGGTGCATTAAATGCTGTGTGACAGAGTAACAGTGTAATGAGTATGGCACACTGATGTAAACTTCCATGCGCTCCAGCCAGCCCGAGTATAAAAGGGAACTGGAGTGCATGGGAGAAGGGGTTCGAAGGCATTTTTCGGGAGGAGGACTTTAGTCTCCCCCAAGAACACAAGCAAGAACACCCGGACAGGACTAGGGCTATTACTCTCAGGAGGGCCCAAACCTGGATAAACCTCAGCGTCTCCTTGTAAGCTTCGGCTGATGCCCTTTCTCCATCTCTCGAGCAATTCCCATGAAAGCCCCCCGTTCGAACTTCGTATACCCCGCTTCGGAAGGGGTCTGTTAGCTCATACGCTGACAGTGGCGCGCCAGTGTCGGGACCCGAATCTACAAATCCGGACCCTCTGTGTATTCAGCACTAGTCCAGGAACGCGCTAGTGCACACAGTCTCAACATTGGTAAATATCACAATCATACCACTCGATACTAATAAAGTACTTTAATTAGATAGTCAAACTGGTTGCTTGACCTTAAGGTCAAGTTACAAATATAAGCCTCGCAGGGAGAAACTTATTAAAAGAGAAATAATAGCAGCGGAAAAATAAGATAACTTCATGGCGCCATCCAGTATACCACAGGCAACTGACTGGAACTCGATTCCTAGTTAGACGGTTCCTCTTGGAGCTCCTCCTCCAAAGCTGGTGTAGTCTCCTCTTCAACTGGTGTTGTATTGCGGCAAGGGTGAGTACTTGGTACTCAGCAAGTCATGCACAGAATGCAACTAATATACTATATGCATGGTTTAATACAAAGGAATAGCTCAAGGTTTGTTTGCAGTAAACAGCACTTTAACAAGTATCATAAGTAGATTCGAAAGCAGTAGAACAAGTAAAGCATAAATAACTTTTCCAGGAGTTTAACAAACACCTTTCCCATTCCTAATCCACATTTCCCATCAAAACCAAACCCAACCTTTCAAGTCCGAGTTATTTTTGAGAAAGTCTAACCCTTGACTGTAATTCCCGAGCGATGTCCAATACCGCGGACACGGCTATTCGAATAGATTTTACACTCTGCAGAGGTTATGCACTTTTCCCACAAGATACAGTCAAACACCACAAAGGCGAGTTTCCGTAACAAAGTCTTTCGGAAACCTCTAACAGTACAAGTGGTCCTCTCCGATGTTGCACACTAACCCTTCCCTTAGCGAAGGCGAAGTTTAGGCCAAACCACCGTTAGATGGGTACCTGGCCGCAGCCCCGGTACGCTCCCCCGTACAACTACACAAAAGGTATAGTTGACACCCAGAGGTCCCACAGGTACGTTATTATCAACTTAATCAACTAGGTCCATCCCATTATGGACATGTGGTTGCAAGATTGACTTAGTTCAAAGGCTTGCAAGGTTAAGTCCTTAGGGTGACCAGGGCAAGACTACCCTAAGAACCAACACAACGTTCCCGGTGCCACAACTGGCCCACCCGATCATTCTTGCCACATGCCCCGGTCAAAAACTATTTATCAAACCCCAGTTGATTACCATGCACCACGTGCCATCAACATCACAACACATGATACCTTTCCAAAACAGGGTCAATATATCATTAAGTCAACATTAACATTTGATTGTCCAAAATCATGTCATGGGCACGTAGCAGGTCTAAGCAATATACTACAACGGTCTAAATTCCCATGTTGGCAATTTAATAATGTCCAACTATTCAAACCTCAACTAGGGTCACAAGGGATCATGGCACATAATTAATTAACCAAGGTGTCATACATCAATTAGGCATTTATCTAATTCCCATAATTAAATAAAGTATTTTCTAATTAAACTAGCATGCAATACATTGAATCAAAATAGATTTCAAAATGGGAGCAACATGGTCAAAGCACAACTTGCCTTCAAAGAGTACTTGCTCTTGGTCCTGAGTTGGCTCCTGGGTCAACAATTCACCTTCGAATCCTTCCGGCACTTCAACGTCTACTCGCAACGCGTGCAAATAGCAACAAATGAATAAAACAGTAGACAAAAAGTGTCCAAACATCCAAATGAAGTCCATAAACAGAGAGAGCATAATTTTATGAATCTTTTGGAATTTGAACCGGCGAAATCGGAGTTAAAACGCAAAAGTTATAAGCGTTTAAAGTTTAAATAATTAATTAAATAATATTACAGAGAAAAAGTTTGGTCTAAAAATTAAATAAAATTTACCATTAGGTAGGTCTCAATTTTATACAAATTTAGAAATTTGAATCACTCAAATCAGAGTTAAATTGCAAAAGTTATAAGCGTTTGAAGTTTGAATCTAAATTTGAATCAATAAACCGAATTAATTAAATAATTTCTTTTTAGGAAAAAGATTTATTGCGTCAGCCGTGACACGTGTCAGCATCCGATTGGTCCACGTGGACTTGCCGTCGCCAAGATCGGCCGAACCCACCGATGGCGCCAAGATGACGTCACCGTGACACGTGGCAAGACCGGATCTTTGCCACGTGTCCGGCCGGACGCGTCCACGCGTCTTCGGTCCCGCTGGCCGACATGCGGCCCGCCTGTCGGCGGCTCGGGCTCAAGCCGGGCGCGGGCGTGGGCGACACGGGGGCCCCAGCGACACGCGGCCCGGCGTGTCGAGACACGTTCCACGCGAGGGCGCCGATCACGCGCCACGCCACCACGTGGCTAGATCTCGGCCGTTGATTTGAAAATCAACGGCCGGATCGAATCCGTTATCACGTGTTGGAGTGAACGCGGTCAATCTACGCCGTTGGATCTAGATCCAACGGTTGAAAACGACGTTAACCCGTAACGTGGATTACGTTACGGGTGACGTGGCCGATCGTGGGCCGTTGGATCTCGATCCAACGGTCCAGATCCGATCTGGGTTCTAGGGTCTTGGATTGCACGTGGGCTCACCTGGATCGTTGGATAAAGATCCGACGATTCACCGAGCTCGGGGACGGCGATGGCACGCGGCGGCGCTGGGTGGCCGGAGCCGAGGACGACGTCTAAGCCAACGGCGCTCCGGGGCTTCTCCGGCGAGGTGAAATGTCCCTTCCAGTGCGCCTTGATCTGGGGATCTCGGAGCTGGGCTCAGACGCGGCGGAGGACGGCGGACGACGGCGGGGCGAGGCAAAAACCGAGGCGGGGGTGAGAGTATCTACGTCGAGCAATTGCGAGCGCGTCGGTGAGCTACTGGTGGCGGCGGCTAGGGCAACGACTGCGCGGCGTTGAAGCGAACCTCGGGGCATGTCCCGGGCCTTAAATACCCTCGGCATCCGCGCGAAAGGCGGAGCCCTAGGCCCACACGGCGGTGGAGTCCGGCGGCGATTCGGACGGGGAAGATACAATCATGGCCGTACACGTGGTGCAACCAACGGCCACGATCGCGCGAGCGGAACCGGGTCCTGGCCGGATCCAACTCGAATCGGTACGGGTCGATCTTGACCGTTGGATCTTAATCCAACGGTCCAGATTGGATCGGCTTTAGGGTTGGTGCGGTGTGGTCGCACGTGGGCTACGTGGCCTCATGTGGGCCGTTGGATCTTAATCAAGCGGTCCCACGGGTTAAGATTCGGACGCTTAGACCGAACGCCGCAGCCTGATCGGTCGGTCGGACTCGGACTCGAGTTTGACTCGGGCTCGGTCGGATGAACAGTACAAACCCACTCGCATTTTCCAGCGATTAAATATTCAAATTAATTCTCAGAAATTCATTTAATCCATTAAAAATAGCAAAACACTCAGAAAAAATTACAGAAAAATTCTGGAAAATATTTTGAGGCATTTTGGACTCAAATAAAATATTTCCAACAAAATTTTATTTGCAAAGTTAAATTCTTTAATTATCTCAAAAGGGAATAAATTCAAATAAATTCCAAATAAATCCAAATAAATCCCTGAAAATTCCAAAAATTCACCAAGGTGCCAAATCACACATGAATTTAAGAAAAGCAAAATTTTGGGGTGTTACAGCCAGGTAGGGGGCTCAGTGGTTGGATTGCCCTTTCTTCTTCCACCTTCCCTTCTCGCGAAGCGTGCAAGAAGCTTGGGCGATCGTCAGCAGCGCTCGGACAGGGCGTCAGACCTCCCGGGTCCCTCCGTCCAGGGAGGGATGCGGGGTGCTCCCGCGCAAGGAGGACAACTCGTCCGACGGCGCCTGTCGATGGGAGACGACACCCCAGCGCGGAATCTTCATGCGGCCCAGCTGCTCCTCGATCACCCTCCAGTTGCGCTAGGGGGCGAAACCCCGGCCGCCCCATGGCTGCGGGACATCACCCGCCTAGTGGATGCTGCCCAGCAGCAGGTAGAGGCGGCAAATCAACCGGGGGCTTCTGGCGTCGGGCGGTAGGACACGCGCGTGACCGATGCGCAAGCTTCCAGCCACCCTGTCATAGTTTTCCCTAGTCACGAGGGCTGGGACAAAGGGAAGGGTGCGCAGGTTGCAGCCCCCTCAGATGCCGGGGGACATGCACACGCTCCCACCCCTTCTCGCGGTCCCCCCAAGCCGGTGGGGGGCCACGAGGATCTGAGGGCCCGCCTAGACGAAAGGAGGTCCCATCGCGATGGTGACTTGCGCGATGTCCTTAGGGGACGTCGTGCGCACGTGCAACGTCGCGTTGGCCACCCGATGTCTACCGGCCGGGGGGAGACCTCGCTCCCTGACTCTAGGGAGAGCGTAGACTCGCACTCCTCGACCCCATCTCGGGGCCGAGGGGCGGGTGAGCGACGCTGCTCCCCCTACAACGTTGTATGCCAGGCGTTTTCCCTCCGCCTACGCCAAGCTACATGGCCAGAGAGGTTCCGCCCCGCGTCCATCGAGAAGTATGACGGTACCACCAACCCGGAGGAGTTCCTGCAGATCTATACTACGGTGGTGCGCGCCGCAGAAGGGTCTGAAGAACGCTGATTCAACCTACCAGCGAGCTATGCACACTGTATTTTGGTCACAGATTGGAAGAAATCTCGAAGTGTATGTTGATGACTTGGTAGTGAAGACCGAGAAGACTGCTGGGCTTGTTGAAGATCTAGAGGAAACTTCCTCCCACCTCCGGCAGTATTGCTTGAAGCTGAATCCTGAGAAGTGTGTGTTCGGTGTGTTGTCTGGAAAGCTGCTTGGGTTCCTCGTGTCCAGTCGTGGGATCGAGGTCAATCCGGAAAAGATTGCGGCCATCGAGCGCATGCAACCACCCACACGGCTCAAGCAAGTGCAGTGCTTGACTAGTCGCCTGGCCTCTCTCGACCGGTTCATAGCCCAGCTGGGGGAAAGGAGCCTCCCCTTCTTCAAGCTGTTAAAGAAGACTAACTTTTTCGAATGGACTGAAGAAGCACAACAAGCACTCGAAGATTTGAAGAAGTACCTCTCCTCCCCTCCAGTGCTAGTCGCCCCCGAGTCGGGCGAGCCGCTGCTGCTGTATGTAGCGGCCAGTCCGTCGGTTGTGAGCGCGGCGCTGGTGGCGGAGCGGGAAGGCATCCAGCGGCCAGTTTACTACGTCAGCAAAGTGCTGCATGATGCGGAAACAAGGTACCCGCAAGCCCAGAAGATGGTGTACGCTGTGCTGGTGGCGTCCAGGAAGCTGTGGCATTATTTCCAAGGAAGGGAGATCACAGTGGTTTCTGCCTACCCCCTGCATGAGATTCTTCACAATCGTGAAGCGGAGGGTCGCATCACCAAGTGGTCTGTGGAGCTAGGGGAGTTTGGTCTCAAATTCGCCCCCCGCACTGCAATCAAGAGTCAAAGGCTGGCGAAGTTCATCGTCGAGTGGACTCCAGCCGAACCTGAAGTTGAAGAAACCCCCGCGCCTTCCCCCTGGACACTTTACTTCGACGGCTCCTTCAGGCTTGAAGGCGCGGGGGCTGGGGTCCTCCTGTTTTCCCCAACCGGAGACCTCCTCAAGTACGTGGTCGTCCTGAACTTCAAGGCCACCAACAACGTTGCTGAGTACGAAGGCTTGCTGGCGGGACTTCGTGCTACCGCAGCCATCGACGTTCGGCGCCTACAAGTCAAGGGCGACTCACTGCTAGTCGTCAACCAAGCAAGAAAAGAGTTCTCCTGCTCTGATCCTGTCATGACGGAGTACTTGGCAGAGGTTAGAAAGATGGAGCGACACTTCGACGGGCTGGGGTATACTCATATCCCCCGGCGCGACAACTACCTAGCGGACGGGCTCGCACAGCTCACCTCGACAAGATCCCCTGTTCCGGTCGGAGTCTTTGAAGAAAGACTTCCGCGACCGTCCATCGCAGCCCCCGTTTCTGGTGGGGACGATGGTGACGCTACTCCAGCCCTCGCTCCGGAAGGGAGAGTAGTATCGGCGGAAACGTCTGGCCAGACGAAGTACCCAGACAATCACCGCGTGATCGCCACACTTGACCGGGAGGGCACATGGATGGATCCAATCCTGGCCTACCTGCAGGATCAAGTGTGCCCCAACGATGATGCATCAGCAGAGAAGATAGCGCGAAAGGCCAAGTGCTATACCCTGGTGGGCGGGGACACATGTCTGGCCGGGTAGAAACGGAATTCTTCTGAAGTGCATCACTCGGGAAGAGGGGAGCAGTTTGCTCTCCGATATCCATGGAGGCATGTGCGGGAGCCATATGTCAAGTCGAACGATGGTTGGAAAAGCTTTCCGCCAAGGGTTCTATTGGCCAACCACCCTCCAGGATGCTTGCGAGCTGGTGAGGAAGTGCGAGGCATGCCAGTTCCACGCCAAGCAAATCCACCGACCAGCCCAGGCTCTGCAAATCATCCCGCTCTCATGGCCCTTCGCGGTCTGGGGGCTGGATATCCTGGGCCCGTTCCCACGGGCCACAGGGGGCTACACCCATTTGTTTCGTCGCCATCGACAAGTTTACCAAGTGGGTGGAAGCCGAAGCAGTAAGGGCGATTACCGCCGCCGCTGCTATCAAATTCATGCAAGGAATCTTCAGCCGCTTCGGGGTCGCCAGCCGCATCATCACCAACAATGGCACACAGTTCACCAGTGCTGCCTTCTTGGGTTTCTGTGAAGAAATGGGCACCAAGGTTTGTTTTGCCTCGGTGGCCCACCCAAGGAGTAATGGCCAAGTCGAGCGGGCCAATGCGCTGGTGCTGAAGGGCCTCAAGACCAGGGCGTTTGATCGACTCCATAAGCGCGGAGCCCGGTGGACTGAAGAGCTCCCGGCAGTGTTGTGGTCGCTCCGTACCACTCCCAGCCGGGCCACCGGAGAAACTCCCTTTTTCTTGGTCTACGGCGCGGAAGCTGTCTTGCCCTCGGAGCTGGCCCTGGGGTCACCGCGCATCGCGGCGTTCACGGAGGAAGGCCAGGAGGATCTGCGCCAAGAGGAAGCCAACCTCTTGGAAGAGATGCGAGACCGCGCAGCCCTGCGCGCCGCTCGGTACCAGCAAAGTCTCAGGCGGTACCACGCCGCCCAGGTCAGCGAGAGAACACTAGCAGTGGGTGACCTGGTCTTGCACAGAATTTAGACGCATGCCGGGTTGCACAAACTGTCTCCCCAGTGGGAGGGCCCCTTTAAGGTGGTCTCAGTCTCTCGCTCCGGGGCGGTCAGGCTGGCCACTGAAGACGGGGAGGAGTTGGCGAATTCCCAAAACATAGAGCTTCTGCGCAAGTTCTATCCCTAAAATGGCTGTAAGTGCGGGGTTGTACGCCCCGACCAGCCGGACTGAGTCCTTCTCTCTTTGGCTGGTCGGGGGAAGACTCTGTTAAATTAAGTGTTCAGTTTTTGTTCAAAGCAGTTGTCATCTCCGTTCTCTTTCTTCTGTCTTGCGCCCTGGTGGGCCGCGTCCGCGTAGTCGCCCTCAGTACCTTGCGACTCTCTGAAACCTCGACGGTAAAAGTGGAACCACTGGGTGAGTGCAGCGTGCAAGGATGGGCAATCGGGCGGCTAGTTTGGCACGGTTCTCAACACGGTCATGACACTCCGGGCACCCCCGTGAGAAACAGCGACTTAAACACCGCTACCGAGAGCCTACTACCCTGCCACGCCTCACCAAGTGTTCGGTCCCAAGAGACCGCGAGAGTAGTTAATTTCACCAAGTCCTAGGATCCTGAGATGGCGACGTCTTGGCACGAGGGTCTAGAACCTTGCATCCCTACTAACCTTTAAAAGTGTATGGTTGCCTGTTCGCTCATGTAGAACCAGCAAAGTGGGGCGCGCGGACAAGCAATCAAAGCATAAGGCATGTAAAGGTAATCATGTGCATTCAAAGAGTAAGGGCTAATTTGCAGGAATTGTTTACAGGAAGACAAAACAAAAGACAAAAAAGAAGCTAAGTCTAGGGTCTTCACTCCTCGCCTGCCGCGGCTTCCACGGCCTCCTGGTCCTCCGCCGGACCGCCGTCCAGCCCAAGAGCAATGTCTTCGGCCACCGCTTCCAGCGCCGGGTTGACCATCTCGAGCTGCCCGGCGACCCGTTCGGTGGCGTCGTGGACCTGCGCCTCCGCACGGGCCCAGTCCCCTTCCACCCCCTGGATGGCGGCCAAGGGGTCGAAGCTGGCATCCCGGCTGGCACAACACGCCAGCACGTACTTTGCTGTGGCTGCTGCGATGGCGCGCCCCTCTTCGCTGGACCGGGTGGCTAAGGCGGCGGGCATCAGGGTGAGGAAGTCGGCGATGCGGCCCATGCAGAAGGCGTAGTGTCGCGCCCGCTGCTCAACTGGAGGTGGCTTCTCCAGCCCCAGTGGCGCCTAGCTAGCCACCGTTCGGTCGAAGGCGAGGTGCAGCATGGAGGTAGTGTCGAGCTCCGCTTGGAGCCGATCACTCCTCTCCGCGTTGCGCTCCCTGGTGAGCGCCTCGACACGGAGGGCTCCTTGTGCCCTCTCCTGCTGCAGCTCCTGCTCCAGCCGTTCAGCCTGGCCGCGCCAGTCCTGCGTCTCCTTGCGGAGGCGGTTGATCTCCGCGGCGGCCTCCCTCAGCTTCTCCTTGCTCGCTGCGAGGCAGTTGCTCACACTGGAGTGAAGCTCGCTGAGGGCGGCCAGCAGAGCGTCAGCGTTCGCCGAAGGAACTGAAGCGGTGGGGGCCTCCGGAGTGGGCTGCAAGCCCAACTCACCCCTGGCTGGCGCGGTGATCACCCCCGTGGCGGCTGCTGGACGACCACCCACATCGCCCTGAGGCTCCCCCACCACAACTGGCACCGTCGCGGCCGCTGTGGCCACCTGATCGCCTCCGGTTGGGGCGCTTGAAGAAGCCGCCCTAAAGAAAACAAGAGGAAGGTAAGCCTTCCAGATTGAAACTTAACATTTCTTGTGCTTTGGTTTAAGTACCCGGCAGGAAGTCCCCGGAACCGCGGCGCGGCCGGAGGGAGGTTCAGCACCCTCCGCGGCGGCGGCGGATCGACCGGAGCCGGTGGCGGCGGCGGAAGGATCGGTGCCGGCGGCGGCGGCGGAGGATCAATCGGCGCCGGCGGCGGAGGAGGAACAATCGGTGCCGACGGGGTTGTGGTCGGAGCAGTGTCGACATCAACCACCTCGACGGAAGCGGCTGCGGCCATCCCCTGACGAGGCGCAAACCCTCTTGGGGCACGGGCCAGGGGCATCGTTGTCGGCGGGGGAGGTCCCCGGGTCGTCAGGGCCATTTGGCGTGGCGTATTCACCGGTCTTGTGGCGTCCATAGCGGGCATGGCACGGGTGATCGCCACGCGCTCCCGGGGCTCCATGCGGCAAAGCAGGAGTGCACCCGCCGGGAAAGGCGGGATGACGCTGGGGGCACCCAGTTGCCCCATCCAGGCGTCAATTTTCGAAGGGGATAAGTCCCCTACAGCTGTTAGAAAGCAAAAAAGAAAGAAGAATGTCTTCAACTCGGCAACAGTCGCCAAAATCACCAACAAGGGGAAACGAGAAGCCTACCTCCGGAAACCGTCCGGGTTACGTCGTCAAGGCCCGTATACTGCCAGGCCAGGCGGGCACGGCAGCGCAGGGGGCTGATGCTCCGAGAAGATGAAGTCTCGGAGAACCATACCTCCCGTCAGGCCCGTTGTCCGCAGCTGGTCCACGCGGGCCAGCATCGTCCGGAGTTCGGCGTCTCGTCAATTTGCACTCCCCAGGTGAGGTTGCTGACCGCCGGCCCGGTCGGTAACTCCAAGACCTCTATGCCGCTGTCGTCCGCGACATAGAGTCACTCATTGCGCCAGGTCTTCCAGTTGGACCTGAGATCCAACTGGATGTAGCGCGAAACTGCACCGTCTCGGAGGCGAAAGTGGCAGCTCCCCGACGGAATGGAAGGATCCCTGGCCGTGCGCAGGGAGTAGAAAAAGCGAAAAAGAGGAAGATTGGGGGCCACTCCCACGAACATTTCACAGAAGTGGGCGAAGACAGCAAGGAGGATGACAGGGTTAGGAGGAAGATGAATGTTGTGGATAGAGTAGAAGTTGAGGACAGAGATGTAGAAGTCAGAAACCGGCGGGAGTAGGCCCGCCAGCAACGCCCAGCCAAAGAAGATCACTTCTCCTGGGCGGCAGCCGGGCTCTGTGGTCCCGGCATGGACGTTGAGGGAACCGCCGGAGATATACCGGGAAAACCTCGCGGCGTCTCTGTCTTCGACGATCGACGGCGGGAGCAAAGGTGCCGGAGGCGCCATCTGGGCAAGGAGGAAGCAGTTCGCGAGAAGGATGGTTGAGGGAGGCGGTTCGTAAGAAGGACGGTCGAAAGCTTGGCAGATGAGTGAGACTGAAAGAAAGAACCACTCCCCCGCGCACAATTATATATATATATATAGGCTTGCAGAAAGGTGATCCGGCGGGAAACCCGAAGCGTTGCGGCGGCTCGAAGGTGGGAAGCCCGAAAGGCTGCCAAAGCGTGGGCATGTTTCCCAAAGGTTCGGCGTCGGTTACGAGGTGGGGGCGGTTGCATGTCCCGCCTTAATACCCAGAAACGGCTGCGGGCATTTAAAGCTGCAGCGTTACGTGGGCATTTATGATGGACCAACTCGGGAGACCGAACCGTTTTCTAAAAAAGGGTCAAAAGCGCTCCAGGTGGGCCCGGGGGCTACTGTCGACGTATTCTACACCGGGGTGCCCACTCCACCACAGTAAAGGTGATCGCCCAGCGGACAGGTGGCGTCCAGGCCACGCCGCTGGCGGTCAGTGAAGGTCATCAATCCCCAGCGGACAGGTGGCGTCCAGGCCACGCCGCTGGCGGTCAGTCAAGGTGATCGCCCAGCAGACAGGTGGCGTCCAGTCCACGCCGCTGGCGGTCAGTCAAGGTGATCGCCCAGCGGACAGGTGGCGTCCAGGGCCACGCCGCTGGCGGTCAGTAAAGGTCTTCGCCCAGCGGACAGGTGGCGTCCAGGCCACGCCGCTGGTGTTCAGTTTCCAAGGCCACCTAGCGGTCTGTGCCGCCGCGCAGAGGGTCAAGGGCATTTAATGCGTATCGTGCGCATTAAATGGAGGTAATGAAGGCCACAGTGTGACGGCGCGTGTTCCCAACGCGTGCATTTACTGCGGGTGACGTCATAACGAGATCTCCCCCCTGGCGAGGCGTGCGGAGCCGATAGGCACACGGGACTCGAGGCCGGGACAAAGTCGGCCGTGCCGGAGGCATTAAGTGCATCTCAAGAATAGTGACAGGTGCATTAAATGCTGTGTGACAGAGTGACAGTGTAATGAGTATGGCACACTGATGTAAACTTCCATGCGCTCCAGCCAGCCCGAGTATAAAAGGGAACTGGAGTGCATGGGAGAAGGGGTTCGAAGGCATTTTCCGGGAGGACTTTAGTCTCCCCCAAGAACACAAGCAAGAATACCCAGACAGGACTAGGGCTATTACTCTCAGGAGGGCCCGAACCTGGATAAACCTCAGCGTCTCCTTGCAAGCTTCGGCTGATCCCCTTTCTCCATCTCTCGAGCAATTCCCACGAAAGCCCCCGTTCGAACTTCGTATACCCCGCTTCGGAAGGGGTCTGTTAGCTCATACGCTGACACTTGTATTCCAAAATGCTGCTAGTATTTATTTGTGCTACATGCTGTTGTAGCACAGAAGTGTATAATTTAGGAAATCTTTATACTATATAATCACAAGTGCTCCACATGGATTCAGTCTAGTGCTGCATTAGATTATATCGTTCCTATTCTAGAACGGCAGTGCTTTGTAATAAATCGTAAAGCAACAAACCAACAACCATGAACTGAACTTCTATCTAACAAACAATCAGCATGAGGTGAGAGAGAAAGTTTTTCCCCGGATACTTCAACTGTCTGTTCACTGATGTTAATTAATTAAACTATGTGATACTCAGATGGTTTGCAGGAATGCAAGTCCTTGTTCGGCTGTGAATATAATAATATTTGTGTTTATGGAAAAAATGATGCTATGGTTTTTTTTTCCCCTTGACACCGATGGCTTGATTTGGATAGCTGTTGTTTGTTCTGTTCTTTTCATATTTGTTTTGAACCATCTATTGTGTTTTATCTATTGATGCAATGATGCGCATATCTGTAGAAAAATAGAAAATGAAGCAATAGAGATAGCTGGAAAGATGGAGGAATATTTGTGAAAAACTGAAGGAATTGTTCTAAAAAAAAATTGAAGGTACAAAAAATTGCGTGTAGTAGGAAAAATACATGAAACTGTAATAATTCATACGATAGAAATACACTCAAAAGAAAATGCACACTAATTTGTCTCCCTCAACCTCAAAAACATTTGTTATGAAACTTTTACCTAAAAAAGGGAACACTACTGGTCCAGTATTTGTATCTCAATGCTATCAACTGATCTCCTGTATCAGAAACACAAGCATTTCCAGATATGTTCATTTACAACTTCCGAATGTGACCTTCCACTATATAAGTCAGAGTAATCAATACTACAAACGTTCAACCTGATGTTTCAATCTTCTACAGTACAAATTACACATACATGATAGGCAAACTAGTGCTTACCAAGAAACTTTAAACAGATGAAGTCCCGTATATGGCTGAGCATAGATGGGTGCATCCATGAATGGATCAACCTCGTACGCCCTCACAGCAGCTCTACAATGCTGCAGAAAAGTGCATATTTGTGAGAAAGCAGACAAATGAGTCTAAAAACAATCACAAAAATGTGTTTATATTTTTCAAGCATTATTCACAAGTATGTAATGAACACAATCAGGCAATGAGAAGGCATCTTCTTTGATTGGCATTTTTTTTTTTTGGATATTTAAATTTTGAAAGAAGCTTTGCAAGGTTGCCCACTAGATAAATATCACAGAACAATACTAGCTGTTCATAAAAAACCCACACTGTACTCATTTTGAAAGATCACGAGAAAATCCTAAAGACAACTGCCTTTCTTGAAGTGCATGGAATCCTTCCATGTGCAGAAGAGCGATTATGTGAAATGAAGCTTTTGAAAAAAAAATCCTTCAGTCTGCCAGCCTAAGAATTAGCAAAATGGTAGCACATGAATATAGTCCCAGTCTAATAAACTCTTCACCCCAGGTATAACTTCGAGTAACTTGGACTGAGAAACCCTAATTTGAACTAATTAAATTTGCTTAAGAAAGGGAAACCCAACCGGGAGTTCCAATGTCATGTTACCACCGGACCTTGGCCATGCCTTTTTGAACAACTTTCTTTGTATCAGGAAACAGTTTTTGTGTGTAGATAAAATCAAGATATAAAAAGAACTTGAAAAGTCTTAAGCAAGACCCCATAACAGGGCAATATGTCTACAAGGTGAAAAATGTAAACAAAAGTTCACATTATTTATCAAGATGCTGTAAATTAATCTTTTATACATAATTCATAACTTAAGCAAACAAAAATGCGCTGAATATTCTGTCATCTTAATGGAAGAATTCTCAAATTTAGCAACAAAGGGCTAAAAATTGTTGAAAGATAACCCTCCTTGTGGATTCATTTCAACAGAACTACGGAACTTGAAAGTACTAGTGAGTTGAGTTCAAGTAGAAAGGAAAGCATACCTTCCAATGTTTCCAAATCATTGGCAGACAGAGAAGTATGAGAGACTTTCTGAGGCAACAAAACATCCAAACATTTTGCATGTACATTCTTCGCTCTTTGTAGTTATCATCATCTTTCTTTGCTGTCTGGGAGAGATGGTGACCTAAATATGCTGCTCTTTCTGTTGCTATGGCTGCTATAATGAAAAAGGCCGGCAAAACCACAAACAGAAGATGAGGTAGAACAATAACCATCACATAAGGCAAACCAACATATGGCACCTTACTGGTGTTGGCAATAT
The DNA here is from genome assembly GCA_036346355.1 of Rhipidocladum racemiflorum. Classification (NCBI taxonomy): domain Eukaryota; kingdom Viridiplantae; phylum Streptophyta; class Magnoliopsida; order Poales; family Poaceae; genus Rhipidocladum; species Rhipidocladum racemiflorum. The sequence goes on along the minus strand of CM070577.1, from coordinate 40,463,126 downwards.
AACTAGTGCTCCAGCCCTGGTAATACAGATACATCTTACGGTTGTTAGACAGTATCCTGTTATTCCTTGTATAGATATTGCCTAATATATGCTTTCCCTTTATACCCTCATGTACATGTATATATATTGGCCCATTGGCCTCATGATGAATACAAGTGCTATTCATAACATGGTATCAGAGCCAGGTTAGGGTTAGGGTTTTCACGGGCGTTGCACTTGCGCTCCACCTCTCTCCACCTCTCTGGTTTTTCGTCGCCATCTTCTCTGGCGGCTCTCGCCGATCTACTACAGCCGACCGCGCCATCATCCGCCCCGTTGGTCGTCTTCTAGACGATCTTCTAGCGCACGGGGACGCCGGCCTGCGCCTGAAGTCGGCGCTCCGCCTCGGCTTTCTTTTCGCCGGCCTGTGTCTGCCGCCGCCGGCCTACGCCTGAAGCCGGCGCACCTCCACGCCTCGGTCATGTTCTGGTGGCCGTCGGCTCACCCGAGTCACCGGTTGAACGCTCGCCGAGGCTGGCCGATCCGCACCGTCTTCTGCCGAGCCACCAGATCTCTTGTGCCATCCGACGCTGCCGACGCCGCTAGATCTTGCCGCCCGACGCCTCCGACCGCGTCTACCTGGAAGAGCTGCTTCGGTCTCGTTCCAATTCGTGAAGAGGCAAGCCAATTCAAGTCTGTGAAAACTATACTAGTTGGCTTCACGTGCCTACGTCCATGTGAAGCTATACTAGTTGGCTTCACGTGCCTACGTCCATGTGCGAGCTATACTAGTTGGCTTCACGTGGAGAGAAAGGCTCGATTAGTCTGCCTTTTTCCTATAAAAAAAAAATGGTGTCGTCTTCTGGTTCTTCAGGGACTGTCTCTGTTCCCCGTTGTCCGGTAATTTTTGATGGTCTCAATTATCAAGACTGGGTTCTTCATATGCGCCTTCACATGCGTGGTCAGCGTCTATGGGAGTTTCTTTCCAGCGAGCTATCCTGTCCGCCTTGTCCTGCTCCCCCTGTCACGCCTGTTATTCCCAAGGAGGCTGATGATGCTGCCCGCCAGAAGATCACTGATGATTATACTGAGGCTGTGGAGTCCTTTCAGACTCAGTTTGCTGCCCACAAGACATGGATTGACGAAGATGCTCGTGCCTCTGCTATTCTGGTTGCTAGCATGGGGGTGCATCTTACTGGTGACATTGTTGCCTTGTCGTCGGCACAGTTGATGTGGGCACATCTTCGCGATCGCTATGAGCCAACCGGAGACTCTCTGTACCTTCTTTGTTGTCACGGCAGGAAGCGATCGCTTGGCGAGGGTGATTCTACTGTGGATGAGTTTTATGCGCAGTTGTCTTCGGTGTGGCGTCAGCTTGATTCACTTGGACCGGAGGTTTGCCAGACATGCCAGTGTTGTCAGCGCCAGCATTCTCACTTGGAGCTTCGCCACATCTACGACTTTCTGACACGTCTTCGAGCTGAGTTCGAGCAAATTCGTGCCCAGCTGCTCGCTCGTCATCCTCGTGTCACTCTGTTGGAGGCCCTTGCAGCTATTCGTACTGAGGAGACTCGTCTTCGTGGCGCCGGTCTGCTGGTGTCTCCCTCAGTTTTGGCGGCGCATCGCTCTACTCCTCCGACAGTGACACCTGCTCCAGTTACAACCACCGGGGGTGGAGGCCTTCACTGCACCTACTGCAATAAGAACGGACATGTGGAGCAATTCTGCTACAAGAAGAAGGATCTTGCACGTCGAGGGGGGCGCCCTTCTAAGGGCCCTGGACTCTTGGGTACCTCTCCTCAGCAGACTTCTGGTTCTGACTCTACTCAGGAGATTCTTATGCTACTACGTCGCATGGCTGCCACTACAAGCGAGTTCTGTGTTTGGATTCTGCTACTCAGTCTTCTAATGAGAAACCACCATCCTCATCAGGTATCACACCATGGATCCTTGACTCTGGTGCTTCTTTTCATATGACATCTGATCCTTCGAGTCTTCATTCCATTAGTCCTCTTGTTGCTCCTATCACTGTGCAGACCGCAGATGGTACCTCTCTTTCTGTTGCAAGACGAGGGAATCTTTTGTCGTCCTATTTTCATGTTCCTGCTGTTTCTTATGTTCCCAAACTGACCATGCAGCTCATATCCGCTGGCCAGCTTACTGATCATGGTTGTCGCGTTATTCTTGATTCTGACTCATATACATAGCTCCTCTAGCTCCCTTGCCACTAGTCCCTTCCATTTCTTCCATCAAAGCAAGAAAGGAAAACAGCAAAAAATCCTGATGCCAGAGCACCAAGGATTCCTCGAGTTACGTGCTCGAGCCACGCTTGGATTCGCAAACCCAAGTACACCACGGACCAGGTGTCCGGAAACCTTTCCTAGTCCTTAGCTCTTATGTCTATTTGCTGTATTCAGCTACTTACATACACACAAGTATGCATTGCATTTCCGAATATAAATCCTATACTATATCTGGTCTCTAGAATAAACAATGGCATGAATCATTGATTACATGAACCTGTCCAGTTTATCATCCTATGCTCAGAAGCATTAAACATGATGACACTGCAATTATTAGCAATGCAGTTGTGAAGTGCAGCATTGATTTTTTTTTTTGCATAAGATATATAAACAGGCAATCATAATTAATTAATGAGATGGAACCCATCTAATCTATGGTAGGGTGATGGAGTTGTTAATTACTATTTAAGTGCCAAAGTTTCAATGCAACCCAAGATTTTTGATTGAATATAATTTGTCTAACTTTTCATTACATAAGGAAATATTAATCTCAAGGAAATGCAGCTGTTGTTGGCAGTGCAGTTATGAACTAAGCATTGTTTTCATCTATAATATCTAACAGACATCCTTATAATTGATTAATCATAGGACTTGTCTAGCCTATTCTCATATGAAGAATGCTAATCATGATTGTAAAGCAATAATTAGAAATGTAGCCCTGAATAATTAGCTCATAGAATGGAACTAGTTATTCAACAATCGTATCCCTAGCATTTTAATAGATACATTCCTGGTTTCAATTATACGATTTTACAAAAAAATTCAACATGCTAATAGCAGAATATAAACTTCTTGACATAGTAACATATTATTATCCAACGTGCTATGCAACTTCGCAATTTGACTCGCTATTATCATGTCTAGCAGGAGTTATACCAATCATGTCGCATATGGTATGCAAGTTTCAGTACACTATAGTGTAATACTCACGTGCTCATCCATGACAGTAATACAATTTGACCGCTTGTACTAAACTTCACATCATGGAACATGAACTATAGCATTATGTTTGCATCCGGTCTTAAACAATCAAATCATAGTTAATTTATTAATGTCTTTACTATTATAAAGCAGCAGTTGGTGGCAGTGGTGAGTTCTACCCACGTCATTAATTGCCCTGTTTAATTGCCCTGCTTAATTGCCCTACGCAAAAAACGAAGCGTTGCTTTGATTAGCCAGCTTTCGTAAGAAACGAAGCGTTAAAGATAGATGTTTGATCTTGTGAAATATTTTTTTTATTTTTTAATCTTTATTTTTCGTTATCAATTTTGTTTTTGTAGTTTATCGAACATATCACAATCTGCAGAATAATAACAATCTTGGTAGTAATGAAATTCAGATAACCTATCATCCTATATATGTTCGTAAACATTAAATGTTGAAATGCCACTGCTAGAGATGTAGGTACAGAGCATAACATTAATTTTGCATATGGTACCAAAACATGCAAGAATTATAATTAAATGGGTTAAATGGAACCTACCTAACCTAGGTTGGAACAATGAAAAAGCTACAAGGATGCGATGATAAAATATAATCGCGAATGCTTGTGAATATTCATAATCATGGACTGTTTGACACTGTTAACAATAGCAGCCATCACCTTTCCATCATCATTGTCCCATTTTTTGACATCAGCAACATTACTATTATCAGCCATGAGGGTTGGTGGATCATCAGTCAAATGAAAAGCAATGACATAGACCCTCAATGCAGTCTCAACAGAGAACGCCCATTCTCGATAATTTTGACCATCAAGAATAATGTTGATGACAATAGTGTTAATCTGCGAAATGATGGAAACAGCAGAAGGGCGATGGTGGCCTGATTTGGCTTGCTCAATGGAAGAGGCAATAGCATCAAACGCAGCAGCCTCGACAGGACCGATGGTGTAAAAGAGAGGGAGCAGAACACCTAGATTTGGCGACGGTGACGATGCAGAGGAGGTGGTGTCGCCCTTGCTGGCGGCAACAAAACCCTTTTGCCTATCTCCTCAGATCTCCGATCCGATCCAATCCAGATGGCGAGCACAGGGCGGTCGATCTTCTTTATCGGCTTGGCGGCGGCCAGAGAGTTCGCCTTCTTTGGCCAGACGGATAGGCGGCGGCAAGAAGAAGGCCGGCCCGGGCGGTGAACGATGAAAGCGGCGAAGCGACGGTCGGACGATGAAGGGACGAGCGGCGATGAAGGAGGGCGACGGCCGGACAAAGAAGGACCAGGCGGCGATGAAGACGGACAGGGCGGCGATGAAGAGGAGCGGCGACTAGGCGGATGACGAAGGAGGATGGCCAGACAAAGGTGGGCAAGCGCGATGGCAGCTTGCAATGGGGAGATGGCCGACTGGAAAAAGTAGACGGGAAAAAATTTTGGATCGGGGAGAGGTTAGGGCACTAACCCTAAACCTAACCCTAAGCCATGCTCTGATACCATGTTACTAACCTTGGGTAAGTCAGAGAATCATTAACCATGGAGGTCTAGAGTTGTATATATAGCCACTAGATGGGCCTATATGGGCTATGGGCCTTAACAAATACAACAATGACTAAATAGTGCTTACAGAATTGAATTAATTACACAAAACTGTTAAGGATATATTATCTCTTATAGTTATAGATAAGTTCCTGTTATAGATAGTCTTATTCCTATTCCTTTCCCTCATGTACTCTATATATTGTGGCCTTTGGCCCTCATATTCATAACATGGTATCAGAGCCTAGGTTTTTCTCCTAGCCTCTCCCTTCCGCTGTTTTAGATCTAATCCGCTGCCCCGGGAGGAGACTCCCGGGGTGGCACCGCATCCGCTCCTCTGCTCTCGCCAGCGTAGGATTGCGCTTCGGGATTGCACACCGTCCTGATCTCCATCCAGCACGACGAGACCGTCACCAACGACGAAATCGCCGCTGACCTCGAGGAGCGCGCGTACGAGGAGGCCGAGAAGGTCATCGTGTCCATCTCTGACGACCGCAACGCCGACGTCGACTTGGAGGCGGTGTTATCCTCCTCCGCGGCGGTCCCGCCCTTCTCGTGGCGGAAGCTGTGGCTGTTCATGGGGCCCGGGTTCCTGATGAGCATCGCGTTCCTGGACCCAGGCAACCTCGAGGGCGATCTCCAGGCCAGCGCCGCCGCGGGGGACACGCTGTTGTGGCTGCTCATGTGGGCCACGGCCATGGGGCTCCTGGTGCAGCTCCTCGTCGCGCGCCTCGGGGTCGCCACGCAGTAAGCACCTCGCGAGCTCTGCGACGAGTACCTCAAGGCGCGCGCTTGCGCTCGGCTCATGGCCGAGGTCGCCACTCGCCTCACAGTCCTCCGCGACCTCGATCATTTGGCGCCTTAGGTCTGTCCGTTCTTGCTACTTTGAGACCACAAGCCGGCCCGATCTTCTCTGCCGCTGAGCCACCCGCAAGGAACCCGATCGGAGTCCAAACCGATCGGGAGCTCTTTTAATCAGTTCAGTCGGTTACTGCTTTTTAGTGCTGCGGCTAGTAATTCCTAATGTTTTCGTTTAGGCTTCCGTTGCGTCCATCCAAGTCTTTAGTATCTTGATTGTCTTCTGTCGTCGCTCGGCTCTTCTATCGGCTCGACTCTTTTTTTGTCAACTCTTATTACCTTAGCTCGGCTTGTTTTGTCGGCTTCGTCGGTTCTTCTTCGTCGACTCGTACCGTCGGCTCTTCGTCGTCGACTCGGCCCTACCTTCGACTTTTGTTTGTCGATTTGGCTTCATCGTCGACTTTTCATCATCGACTGGGTTCTTCGTTGGCTGTTCTTCGTCAGCTCGATTCTTCTGGAGTTACATGCTACGACGGCTACTTCAAGACTATGACTTTGGATTTTTCCCTTTTTAGTTCATCTCTTCCAAATGCAATGCTATTGCATACGCCTTGCATTTGTGGGGGGGTGTTAAGGATATATTATCTCTTATAGTTATAGATAAGTTCCTGTTGTAGATAGAGTCCTATTCCTATTCCTTTCCCTCATGTACTCTATATATTGTGGCCTTTGGCCCTCATATTCAATACAAGTCATATTCATAACAAAAACATCATCCTTAGTATAATGGCACCTAACATATTTCACAAGTCCTATTACAGTAATAAAACATAGATACTTGTCATTATTACGTTAATACCTAGCACACATCAAATGCACCCCATACAATAAGTAATTAACAATATACCAACCTAACCCAACCCTCTAATGCCACCTTCAAAATCTTGTCTATCTCCCTTAAAAGGGTTCAACTCGGTATTGGTGGTCTGACTATTATCATCGAAACATTAAAGTTGCGTCTATTGCTACCATTGGACAAGTTGAGAGATATAAATATGACTAGTGCCATATAGCCAGTAAATCTTTCCTTTAGGCTTTCCTACCAGTCTAAATATTTAATCGTGTGGTTCTCGTAACCATTGCTCTGATACCACCTGTGACGACCCGGGTAATTAGCCCAGGTAATTAACAGCATTACTATCATTGCACTGAGTTAGTTACACGAATCTCTGTCTACTAACTAATCAAAACATCGAGTGCACCCGATATTTTATTAATTAGTACACCATGTTCAGAGTGTTATAGGAGAACAATATTTAGAGACTGAATGTAAATATATTACAAACCATGCCACACAAGCTACATGTTCAGAACTTTAGTTGTACATCAGATCCAAGTACAATAAAAATCTAATACATAGTTACACGAAAAACCTGACGAAGCCGATGCACGGCTACTCGTCCTTCCATCCCTCATGTTAGAACTCAGCTGCCTCGTCAAAACAACCAGATATTTGAGCACCAGAGCCAAAATCTAGCAGAGGTGGAGTTAGCAATAGTGAGTACAAACGTACTCAGCAAGCATTATTAACAAAATGCAATAGATGAATTTTTCCTCCCATCATTTTACTCATGTCCATCCAAGTTCACTGTCCCTCCAAAAAATCTATTTCTTATAAAATAGAGTTTTATAAAGAAGGTTGTGTCATTTTAATTATCCAAAATTGCTACTAGCACTCATATAGGAGGCAGACTTAACTTCCGTAGCCTCCAATCCAGGAGACAGGCATAAATTCATGATTTTGACCCTTCGCAGATTTGTACCACTTCACACATAGTGACATTATGGTGCCACAGAATGTTTATCACTGATCTAGTATTAATTCTCCACCCCTGCACTCGAGTTGGGGACACCCTCCAAGACCGTCCTCAACTCGCAGATACAGGTGTTACCCGCTCCAACGGTAGTAACCCACTAGCTTCAAATATACCGCCGTCTAATTGGTTCAATCCTCTGGGTCTACCGGCATATCCCAGAGGCGCGCCCCTTAACTTACCCATGGTGGAGATATTAATACCTTCCTAGGACAACCTTTTCTGACTGATTCCACACACTATGGTTGGTACTGTAATACGACTCATTACCCGAGTGTTAGTTATTTATCCTTATGTCAACCATATGCAGAGGACCCCGCCGGCTACTCCCAACTCATCGATGCCCTATACCCACCATAATAACATACGCCAACTCATCCACTCTCTCAATAAACCATTCCAATACCAAACCAATTACCAATCCATCAATTCATCCATTTCTCACCCACACCATCCATCCGCATTCGATTTAAGGTTTTATTGCAACATAAATTTTCGATGCAGTGAAGAATTTGATGAAAACAATGGAAAACCTTTAATAAGCCATGATCAATGGAACTTGCCTGGATTAAGATTGATATAATCGTCCTCACTCAAAAGTTGGAGAGGGTGATCCGATTGATTCAATTTGTAACACCCTAGTTTTCGCTTTCTGGAGAAAAACCTAATTTAAATAAATTAAATTCAAAACTTGGAGTTTCTTTGGTGTTTATATTAACCTGGCATCCATTTCCCTCCAAAATCGGGATTTAATTCCCCTCCGGTCGAAAAATCGAAATTCCAGATTCCCGCCGGTACCCGAAATTTCACCCGAGTCCAAAAATGCTCCAAAAATCCCCAAACCACTTCAATTGTGTTCCAAATATTCCAAAATGATTTTTGAAATCATTCCCCGGATTTTTGGACCTCCGCTCCTATTTTATCTCGCGCGGCTTTTGTTTAATGCCTGCGATCCGCGCCCGAATATTCAATTCCACAAAAATCATCTAAATTCAACCAAACCAATTTTATTGGGTCCCAAATATTCTAAAATGGTTCTAGGAATTTTTTCGTAATTTTTAGACCATTTTTCCCCATTTTTCTCTAGGGCGAATCATTTACGTAAAGGAGGACCAATGGGAGAGCGCCACGTGTCACGTGAACAGTGCACCTTCTTCAACCTCCAGCCAACTCCAAGAACAGAGAGCTCCAACTAGGCAACAATGGCTAGGATTGCATTCAAACGCCCATAACTCCTTCAATTCAACTCCAAAATGCGAACGGTCGGTTGCATTGGATCCGCAACGGCGAGCTCTTGCCATTACCCACCTTCACTCGCCGCCAATCTCACCGGAAACGGCCCCATTCAAGAGAAACCGAAATCCACTAAAATGGCTTTAACTCGGCCGTTTCACCTCCAAACGCCGCACTACCACCTCCATTCTCTTCGTATAAGTATCCCCGTTCCGGGAGTGTGCTCCCCTTTCCCTCTACTCCACCCTTGCGCCCGTGAGATCAAGAAAACCGAGGTGGTGTCACCAAGGTTATTAAAACGTAAAACGAGAACGAAACGACCCACTACCTTTTTAACTTTTAAACGTTTAAACGAACGTTGAAACGTAGTTTTAGGCACTGTTGTAAAACGAATATGAGAGCAAAGATATATCACATATGTACCTTGATTTTGTAGTCTTTTTCCATATAATTTGAGGCCATATGCCATGCATCTTTCTCCCATGTATGATGTATCCATTTCCTTGCACATTGCAACATATGAATTACTATAACAAGAAATTATAATTCAATTTAATAAGTAAATATGGTTTGTAGCTTTGTATCACATACCCTTTTGATGATCCCCCTCCTCTCTCCTTCCAATCCACAAACTACAAGACAATTGCACATAGATGAAATGAATTAATTGAAAACTAAAATTAAAGACAAGATACATTACGACATGAGTTCACATCCAGACAATAACATAAGTTCATACAATAACATAGACGATAGTTAACAAATTAACTAAATAAGTCCACACTCCACACAAAAGCATAAATCCACATAATAGCATAGGTCCAACTCTCATCTCTCAATATCCATCATTCAAATCATCCAAACTATTAGTAGCATTCTCATCTTGATCATCGCCATCTTCGTGGTTGCTTGAGTGTCATCGTCATCCACATCAAGATCATCAAGTATGAGCTCATCTTCTTCCTCTCCATTGCTTGAGTCAGAATCGATGCCTCCGCTATGACTTCATCTTCTCTTCTCACACGACGTGTATAGCAATGCTCAAAATGAGCTCTCCTAGGAAGATTGCGGCCTCGAAGGTTGCTTGATGCACCAATAGCTTCGTCAACTTGGTCCCATGTCAAGTCACCTTCACCCCTTATACACCCACTTTGAGTTGGATTGACCGATGGATTGACCCATTCATTATCCCAATCAAAGTCTTCTAAAACCAAAGGATCAAAGTTTTTACCATCCTCACATATTCTTTGGAACCTACTAGCCATCTTTCTATTGTATGAGACATAGACCAAGTCATTCAATTTTTGGTGCTCCAACCGGTTTCTTTTCTTTGTATGAATCTACAAGTGGAATACAAGTGAAATAAAAGCAATTAATTAGAACCAAAATAAAGGAATTACAATTTACATAATTAGATGGTTAAATTCACTTACAAATTCAAATGCACTCCAATTGCGCTCTGGCAGGATGATGAAGCGCAAAGACTAACTATTCTTCTTGCAAACTTGTGAAGCTCAACGGTTCGACCACCATATGCAAGCCACCAATCAACTAAAAGAACAAATACGGTGAATTTTACATGGCGAAAAGTAAACAATTACTTGCTAAAATTTAGATTACTTACTTGGATTTCTTGTGTGTGCGTGCTTTATTGCCATTTGGTTTGCAAATACATCTCTTTGATTCTCATATAGAAACGACTTGGCTATCAATCTTATCTCGAAGAGCCTCATCTTGTACCATTTTTACAAGCACGTCATTGAAGCAAGCTCTTAGCTCTCCAACACGCCCTTCATCATCACCCTGCTTGATGTTATAGAACTTTCCAGGGTTCAAGTAGAGAGCCGCTCCATATAGTGGGGTGTCCATTTGCCTCGTCCAACGTCCATCAATAATCCTCATGAGGCGATTATGCAAAGGTTGTTTGTTTTGAGTGCAAAAGCGATGAGGTGATCTTTTCCTTTGCTAAGTTCATGGCCGATGCAACCTCCGGCATAGGCGGCTTTTCATCACCATCAACCAACCTCGGCAACAAGGAGTGGAAGCGAAGCTCTTAAACAATCCTCAATGAATTCCGCTGTCAAATAACAATGTCATACACGCTGCTCTTCTGCCTCAGTCTTAGACAACTTGCTCCTAGTGAAGACATCACCGTCACTAGTAGCTTCAATGCTTCTTTGTGCTTGTGCAAACTACGCATAGCGTAAGGAATGCGATGGCAAACCTAGTCATTGCCGGGCCTCACAAGATCCATCCCACTTTGTTTTCTCCCTCATTTCACTAAGAATCCTCCCATGTCTATAAATAAAGGTAGTGATTTGTCGAGCACGTGAAATTGGTTTCTTGAAATCCTTTAGCTTCCCTATGTCTTCCAACATAAGATCCAGCAAGCAGTGCGCAAGGGTCCGAGAACAAGGTAGGGATCCTCTCCATTAGCGACTGCCCGGTGCCTTGTAGTTAGCACCATTGTGCGTGACAACCTGAACAACTTTGTCTCTGCCAATCATCTCAATCATTCTCTTGCAAGTTAGCAAGCATCATGGCATCATGTGATTCACTAGATGCATCAATCGACTCAAGAAGAAAGTCCCTTCAGGACTATTAACCGAGGAAGTTGATCAACTCGACCCTCCTATCAGTCCATCCATCGACATGAGAGAGCAACCATATTGCTTCCATGCCTCTTCATGCTTCTTCTTCTCGCCATCCTGCCTCCTTAACTACCTTCAAGCAATGGCTCTCGTAGTTCATGGAAACTAGGAGGCTTGAAACCGAGAACCATACTTGTGCAATGGCCTCTACTTGCTATCTCAAATTGTCTTGAATTTGCAACATTGAATGGTACACCACACTCATAGAAAAACTTGGCTATCTCTATACAGACAGCTTCTCTTTCTTCCTTGGTCCTCATGCCAGCTTCTATGGAAGTTTGATGCGGCCCCTTTGCATGTCTTTGCTCTACACCCTCTCTGGGCGTTAGCATAGCGATAATAGGTTTTTGGTGCAGGCACCTTGAATCCTTCATTTTTTTGGAGGTCGTCCCGAACTTGGATGGACACTCACATTGCTATTAGAGGCTTCCGACTCCTTGCTAGATGCCTCTATTGCCACATTATCATCTTGTTCATCATCTAGAAAGCAGTGGTCTACCCTCTTGCCCTTCTCTAAAGCCTCTTGCATCTCTTTCATGATGGATGAGGTTGTTTTGGGACACTTCGTCACATCTCCAAACCCACCCGCGAGATGTTGTTTCACCCTCTTGATTCCTCCTTTTATCTTCCTCTGACAAAGATTGCATTGGATCAACTCTCGCTTATTAGGCTCTGCATAATATGCATACTTCCATCCCGGATCATCGGACTTCGGCTTTCGACTAGGATCATCCAATGGATTATAATTTGTGGGAGGGGGAGGTGCACTGCCACTTGCACTTGAATTTGCACTTGCCATTTCTTCGATTTAGATTTCGGCTGCAATCAATTCAATCAATTCAATCAATTCAATATACTACGATCAATTCAATCAATTGAGTATTCTACTATTCTACCATCAACATATGTATGCATCATCTATCCATCAAATCTCGGGCTCTACCGAGTGCCGATGTAAGAGAGGGGCCAGGGCGTCGTCTCGGGCCCTACCGACGAAGAGAGCGAGAGACAGAGAGGTCGAGAGGAGGCGTCAGAGAGAAGAACAGAGGGGCGTCGGGCGTCGCGAGAAGGAGGAGGCGAGAGGCATGGGGCGTCGGCCGAGGAGGGTAGGAAGCATGGGGGCGTCGAGAGAGAGAGCGAGAGAGGCACGCACGGGAGGAAAGCGAGAGTGGGTACCGACTGGCACGACGGCGACGACTGGCGGCACGGCGACGACTGGCGACGACACAACGAGACGGCACGGCGCAGTGCGAACACGGAGATGGCGGCGCGGCGGCAGCGCGTGCAAACGCAGGCAGCGGAGCGCCGGCCGGCGGCCGACGGGCGGATCTGAGCGGCGGCCGGCCAAGGCAGGGTTAGTCTCCGGAGGCTCTGCTTTCCTTCCTCCGCTTTCCGATCCGGCCCGGTCTCTAACTCTCCTCTCTAAATGCCGGGTCCTTGGGATGTTCTTTCGCGGCCAAGACGCTCTGAACGCGCTTTGTCCCGGGGACGTTCTTCGCGGAAAACGACGCTCGACGCCTGCATCGCTTACGCCGCGCCGTAACGACCCGGACGTTCTCCTGCTGCCGCCCGTTCTGGCGTTTAAACGACGCTAAAACGTCGTTTAAACGACGTTTTAATAAGCCTGGGTGTCACCCTTTTTCGGTGTTCTTCGTGTTCTTGCTCATAGCTTCTTCTCCGGTGAGCCATTCTTCATGCCACTTGGTTCCTTGTGACCGTGGATGAGTCTAGCTTCTAACCCAATCATCAATTTTAGGTTTGGTCAAGAGTTAGCGACGAATTTCGAGTTTTTGTTCATCCGGCCGGAGCTCCGTTCATCGCGAAATTCATCATCTCCGGTGAGAATCAACTCAATTCCTTCCTCCTATGAGTCCCTAAGGATGTTATCTAGAGAATCCATGATTTTATTTGGTCCAAATCCATGCGAAAATGGGGCAAAAATCCGTTTTTTGGAAGCAAAGGGGGGCTCTGTAGTTTGGTTCGGTTCTGGAACCAAAATTCTCGCAAGTTACTGTAGCAAATAGTAATTTTTCTCTTCTTCTTGATTTTCCATCATTTTCCAACTTCGAACGCTTATAACTTTTGCGTCCGAACTCCGATTGACTCCGTTCAAGTTTCTAAATTCATCTAAATCAAGATCTACCTGCCAGTACTACTTTTGTAATTTTTGGATTTTATTTATTTTCTGTTATTTATTTATTGCCTCGTTTTGCGCTTAGTCGACGCTTCCGCCGAGTCCGCCGACCCCGCCACCGGACTTCAGAAAGTTCAACCTTCTCGCTGTGACCGAGGCAAGTCTCCTTGACGCACGTTGATCCCATGATTTATAAATGTTTTACAATGTTTTGCAAATTGCATTGCTATTTATATAAATGATGATGTTACCGTTAGGCTGTTAGTTATACCTGTTGTTCATACCTCCTTGACATTTGTTATTCATGATCCGTTGTCACCCTAGTACAATACTCCACCATAATAATTATTTTTTGATAAAATATTCTTTAAGTAGGGAGAGAGACTGTTTGGAATACCTTTTTAGAAGGAACAAAGGGTACAGAATGCAAATTAGAGTTAGATTACTATTAGTGATGATGTGGGTGCAGTAGTTATGAAATTGATCTATGATTGGTGATTAGTTGAATTACTAAGGAGTTGGATTGTGATAGTGGTTCGCCATATAACATGTGTGGGTTCGGAGAATATTGGAAGATGTATGATATCCAGAATAATAGTCGGTAGAAGTAAATAATCATATTGGGAGGCATACTTGTGGATCAAATAGAATAAGTGGTGAATTATATTTCGGTGGATTTTAACAAGAATACTATGTGATAATCATTTATGGAGATTGTGAATGATCCAGAATGTTTGGTGGTTTAGTGGATGATAATATTACGTATTCTTGGTGGATTAAAATGATGATTTAGAGGTGATAATGTGAAGGATTAAATACATGACGTTATGAAGTGCTATCGGTGGATTGTAGCCTAAATGATTAGAGTCGATATCGTGAAGTATTCTCGATGATTTAGTCAATGATATTATCAAATATACTCGATGGATTCAGTGAATAATATTGAGAATCGTACTCAGTGGTTTGGTAGATGATTTTGTGAAATATGGTGTTGCGATAACCATCTAGGTGGGATTATGAATAATGAGGATTGTATGTGATTTGTTTAGCCAACTTGGTGTCATTGTTTAGGGAAACAGCTATAGGCAATGAATCAATGAAATCTTGGATTTGTAGAATCTTTCATGAAATATGCTCTGGGATGAGATTATGAATTATTCTCGGTGGATCAAGTAGATTACAAGATTTAGCGATGTATAGATGATGGGTAACCCCTAAGAAGACTTATATTTTGAGGAGATTGTTTCATATACAATGATGTCAGTAGCTTAGCATGATTTTGGAGTTATGATGGCACATGGTATAGATTTTACTTGTTGGAGTACTAAATTGGATTGGATTATATAGTGCCATGATAATAATGGGGAGTCTTGGTGGTCTCGTGAATTTTGGAGATGATAGAACGGATTATCATAATTTTTATCAAACACTGAGTTTTGTATTTTATAAAATAAACTATTGGTGGAATAGAATAGTACGGTAGAAATGCTTAGCCTCGCCATCGGTCAATATTCACATATGGGTGAGACTTTCAATTATCTCTTGAAAACTTGTATTGGAAGTTATAGGCAAGGAGTATTGCCAATGGTTTACAAAATAAAAATAAAAGGAAAAATGATTTGGACTTGGGCGGCATGGAATGTCGGGTGGAAGCGGACCAAGCCTTGGTTCTTTTGTGCAAGTACCGCCCCAAGTCAATTAAGGACCAACGCTTATGACTGTCTCCATTCTAAGCATTACCGTACAACCACATGTCAAAGTGGGCACGACACATTTGAATAATTTGTAGAAACCTAACTTAGACTCACCACTCGGTGGTTGTGTGAGCCGGAAAGAGGCATTGTTGTTGTTGTTTTCCTCACACTAAGCGCAAGAGGGGCTTACTGTCTTGGGTGGAAAGAACCCTAACGGCGGTGAAACCTCGGCCGGGTGGAGTCGGGTTAGCGTATACATTGTAAAGGCCTTGTCATGATATCCTGTGGCACTCCCACGGAAGTGTGCTCATTGCATGGCATCAAGGGAATATCATGTCTGGTGGGTAAAGTTGTACACCTCTGCAGAGTTAAAACTATTCGAATAGCCGTGCCTACGGTCAATGGCAAAGCGTGTTGAATGCTTTCATCTTTGGTAGACTTTGGGTTTTGATTTCAAGCTAAACAATGTTTCGTTTTGGGATCCGGAGTGGTTAGAACTCTCGGGTGTGCTTAGCGGCTAAAGCCGTAGGTGGAAGGAACCTGATTTTGTGAACCATGGCGGAAAGAGCCATGTGATTGGATGGAACCCTGATTTTGTTGAGATGTGGCGGATAGAGCCTGTATATTAGTGAGTGATGGTTAGAACCTTCACTACAATATTACATAATTCAATTAGTAAAAAGAATTGCTCAAATATACTTTGTGAAAATTATTAATAAGTATGATTTGATAAAACTTGGCTTTATGCAAAAGAACCATATTAAGCCATCCTTGGATAGCCTACATTGTGCATAATTTCCCAGACTTGCTGAGTACTTTATGTACTCACGTGCTACATTCTAATCCTCTCTCAGAAGTGAAAGAAGCTGTTCAAGATTTCCAACGACTAGGGTGCGTTCTCCACTCGATTGCCTGTGGGCATTTGGATGGGTCGCTTTGGTGTTTTCGTCTTCCGCTGCGGTTGTTCAAGTTGTTCAGCCTGTTCAGGCCGTAATGGTAAACCTTGACCATAAGATCTTTGCTTTTATTCGGTATTATTTTTATTTAATTATATGTATTCGTGATATGGTTGTTGATTCATCACTTTTGACTGTGTGTACTAGCTACTGATCTGGGACTAGTACAGAAATACACAGGGGATTCCGGATAGCCGATCCGGGGGCCCACACAATTCTTGTCCCGAAAATGTTACAGACTATCAATTTTTGTGCGATTATTAAATTTTGAATCTGATTGATGGCATCGAACCACTTAGTGACAACTATTAATTAGATCCAAATTTAATTACTAACCTCTACTGGTTGATTCCGATGTTAGTCGTTTTATCACAGGATCAACTAATTAACGTAACTAGCTACTCATTACAGTGACTTCCTCGAAACCCAATTTTTCCCTCTTTTCTTATTACTAGGAAGATATGCGCACTTCGCTGCGCCGCCGATAATATCGTTCGTTTGGCAGAGATCAAACATAAAATAGTTTAGAAATCACATGCGATAGAAATAATTAATAAAAAATGTATAACCGAGGCAACATTAATAGATCTCAAAGCTAATGCGGTTTATTCAAATACAGTACTAATCAATATAGAAAAATGATTAGGGGTATGCTGCAAAGGCCATCAACCAGTTAGAGGTAGCTTTTCACCTTAAATACATCGTGAAACTAAGCAATAACAAACGCAATAATCTAACGAAATTAAATAGCGTAATCAAGAGACACGCAATCATGGTTACGGGGTGACCATAGTAAATGCTATAAATAAGTTGTTCATATAGGTAATTTTCAGATATTATATCTTGAATCAACATCAGTTTGACATCAATCACGATTTTTTTTATTAAGTATAGCATTTTTTATCCATGGTAATTAAGAGGAAAGGCAAACTTTATTCTTTTTAATTGGAGGGCAAAAATGAAGGAAAGCTGAAATACAATATTTACCAAGCATTTAATTCAATGAAGGGGTGGCAGAGAAAATAGTAATTATTTATGGTCAAACTAATTTAATCCTTTCATCTGAATCTCAGAGTTTCAATGATGAATTCTACAGCCAATTCACGATAACAGGAAATCGGTTGTATTCTAGAAAAGGAAGCATATATAAAATAAATTTAACCAAGTGGACAAAAAACTGTATTGGCGATGCAAATACCTTTCGTAGAAAGGAACATAAAATCTTTTGGAATCTTAAAACTAAAATGTTAATGGTGACCAAGACCCTTACCTTCTAGAAATTCTCTTTGCACCATTTTCAGACGACAGAGTCTTCACAGCATAAATATGCCCGTACGCAACATTTTCGACATAGGCGAAATCATAGTAGTTGTTCCCATCACCAATAATGTACTGCAAACCAAAATATACATGAAAAGTATCTTTTTAGGAGCTATCCCAGACAATAAAACCAAATAAAGTAGTTGAGCCAGTTCAGTACACTATTATGATTACTGAGGTTATAATCACGAAAACAAATGAGGTTAGTCAATTCTAGACAATAAAACCAAAGAAAGCGATGTCCAAATATGCCAGTTCAGTATACTATTTTGTGTAATTAAGAAAACAAATGAGGTTAGTCAATTCCATTGTGATGTCCAAATATGCTTGTAGGAATGGAGCATTTTAAATGGATAATTGGCCAGTATACTATCCCAGATAGAAAATAACAGCTAAGTAAATGGATCTAAACGTTCATATGCATCACTATTCTATATACATAAGCACACAAATTGAAATTTAATTCTTGAAAATCCTATGCAGCCTGTGCGCCTGCCTCCAAAAAAGAAATTGAACTGTTACAGGTACCACACCTAGCGCCAACGGGTGGTCCGCCTCCCTTACATGTACATGTATTTGTAGTTAGTAGGTTGCAGACTTGCAGTGATACCTATACCGCTCAAGGAAAAGACCAAGAAAGTAACTAACCATGATATGACTTGCATAATTTTTTTAGAACATAATTCTCTAGTAATTTGTTTACCCAAAGACTGATAGATAGTACAGGGGTCTTGGTAAGTTAATAGAAACGCAGGTTGTGCATTATGGCTCACTAATTAATTTGACACCTAATTAATATTGCCATTTGCATTACTTAAGAGTGTATCCTTCAAAATAAACGGAGTCTAAACTGTTAGTTATATTTCCGTTTTGAAGCATTGTCACCCGAATTAATAATGCATTAATGCACATAGTATTGATTAGCATTCCATTTGCTATCAAAGATGCCAGATATACGCACTGTCAATGTTAATGAAGGGCTTTCACTGTCAATAATATCGATTAGCACTCTGCTACTGTTACCTTCAATTATGATAATGATTATGGTAGAGAAGGATTTTCAGGTAATATTGGTGCCCAATTATTGAGAGATGGCAATGCTATACAAGAAACTTCATGCAGTATTCATGTAAATAATTTGCCCTCTGCAAATGAGCACTATGTACTGTTGGGAAATGGGAATAAACTTACAATATCCTCTCCAAGAAATATATATTCATGCAGCGGACAACAATAAATAATAGATATGCTCCTTGGGCATAAGATCATATTCATGCCTTACACCTACTTCTTATATTGCCAGACTCTTATTCTGGCACAGTATGCCCTGTATTAACATTTTATCAAACAAAAAACAATTTAATAAGCACATCTACCAAAAAGGATACTCTTTAAAAAGCTTGTCATAGTAGCGTTTGACCAGCCTCTTCTCCCATGTAGAATCCATATCATCTTCCTAAGAAAGAATGAATCTTTTACAGGATAAAAAAAATAATTTAAGTATTCCACAAACCACAGGTACATATACTACCATGAAGACTAAACAACAGGCATTGGACAGTGATGGCTCTTACCTGTATCCTTCTCTCGGTGTATCTTTATCAGTTTTGATGGGTAAACTATGATCCGCGTTCTTGTCATGGCCATAAAACTGAACTGTTGACAACACACTATTTTTTTAGTGGCAATATACAGTATCAAGAAAGGAAGGACAGATGTCATTTATATCAACAAAAATACTAAAACCAATAACTCAAACAGTAATATTGTAAAGATGAGTGTGATCCCAATTCTTTCTACCATAAAGGGGACAGTGACTCTCTCATCCCGTTATTTTAAGAGACTGGGATACCGCAAACAACAATTTATTTCCTACATGGAATTCCATTTTCCTAGTTATCTATTTATACATTGTAGTAGTTGTCTCCTATACATCTACATGAAAGTCTTCTAGTGTCGTACCATTAGCAGCATGCCAGCCAAACCAATTGCTGAAGAATCCCAGTAAAATCCAAGTCACTTGAGTGGATTGGTTAGGCTGTTCCAGAATACTCATTAGTCAATTAAAGAATGAAGTCATGAACTGCTAGTCTGGTATCAACATTATTCACCAGACTGGAATACCAGGACATCAATTACCAAGTGGAATATTAGGCTAGGTGTCAAGTCACTTGGCTACATATAGTATATAGATCCATAGTCCATGTATGGATGAAGGTAGCCCCCAATTCTTTCTACAGTACAGGGAACTGTTCGTCATCCAGTTGCTTTTGGAAACTAAGACAAAGCAAATAAATAGCTCATTATAAGCCACTGTCCCAGTTTCCTTTTCATTATGTAAGGGCAATACAAACTACAAAGGAAGTAACGCTATCCAAGGGTTCAAGCAGATGTCAATGCGAGATGGTTACTCAATTACACAAAGAGTTTTGTTAATTAGTAATTACAAAGATGTCAATGCGAGATGGTTACTCAATTACATAAAGAGTTTTGTTAATTAGTAATTACAAAGTGCAAGCACCTTGTGGCATCAAATTTAGAGCATTATGGTGAGTGCAACTGTACATGCTGACACAACAACAAAATTGCAACATCCACAGAGTTGCAAGATAAAGATACGCCCTGTTCTAATAAGTAGCTCAGCAGATCTCGTTCGACAGCTATGGGATCAACAAAATGTATAATACATAATACCTATGAGTTTGCACCACCATAAAACTCAAAAGATCAACTCCATACCTCTTGGATGTGAACTTGAAAGATATTGTCCAGCATGCAGGAAGACACTTAAACAAATCTAGTTCCGAAAAGCTAGATTCTTGAAACAAATAACACAATGAAGGGCACGCCGCTAGCTGAAAACTGAATGGCATGAACAAATTATAACTATTAAACAAAGTAGATGTATATACAGGAAAACACTCGTAAGTCGTAATCAACAAAATGTAAGCACAAAACATACCACGGCAGCTCTGTCATTATCCTGCAGCAATCCAACCATACCCTTTAAAGATATTAATGCATAACAAGCATCACTTACATAGGAAATCTTGATGTTGCCCCCGTAAATGATCTCATTGCTCAGGCAGTAGTCACAAAAGAACTGGAATCACCATCGATTTCAGGGCTAACAAACTGTAAAGCGTAAGAGCTATTTTAAAGAGGTATTGACAAGATGGAACACAAAAAAGAGCTAAGTAGGACCGCAGGAACATTCAAAACAAGATCATAGAATGGTGCTGAGATGACATAACCAGAACTAAAAAAATATAAATCCCCTAATCTTGGGACAATGTAACTGAGTAACCAAAGTGACATGAAGATGGAGAAGTACGACAATACAAATGACCATTACGCTCTGCATGGTTCCAAACAGCTCACCAAGCTCCATCGAGTTCATTTTGCTATTTCATCCGAGAACATACCCTACAGCACTAAAGGCAAAGCCCTATCTGGAACAAAGTAATTTCAAAGGAAACAGATAGGCCTTAAATATTTCCAGACGGCCGATTCCAAACAAATAGCTTGCTATTGCTAATTTCAATAAACGGGACAATTAACGTTTGCTATACAAAGCGCATGCGCATGGTTCATAAGGTAAATATATACACATATAATCACCAACGGCAGTGCATTTGGGTGCCCTCATCGCAAAATAATTCAATCACGAACAACCGTACCTCCCCGGGGAGCAGAACTCGTTGAATGGGAAGCAATGAGCGATCCTGGTCAAGAACGCCCTTGAGCTGCATCCAACAAACCACACGAGAAGGTTTACCAAGGGAGTAACGAACCAATACATAGCACCGGATTAGAGGAGGTAGAGATTTCCCCCCAAAAAAAGTCCATCACCGAAAAATGGAGAAGAGGAAGACCTGGAGCAGGGGACCACACGGTGGAGGCGCACGACCTGGAGGAACCCAGCGAGGCAGAGCATGGTGTCTGGCTTGGCGCGCGACGCCAGCGTGCACAGCACCAGATTAGAGGAGGCTGAGATTTTCCCCTAAAAAATGTTTACCGAAAAATGGGAGGAACCAGTGGAGCAGGGGTTCCGCAGGGGCCGATTCCATCGCGATGCAAGGGACTGGGCTCGGATCAATCCCCAAATCCACCACCCTACTATCCTGTGCTGGATGGCTGCGGCCTGCGGGGGCACGACCGGCATCCCGCCGAGCAATCGGCGGGCAAAGCGAGGAGGATGGAGGGGAGATGCAGGTGGCAGGAGCGGCGATGATTTTTTTTGTTGTGCCTGCGCTAACGACGACGGCGGCCAAAGAGGGGAGAATGGGAGCAGATGATGGTGGGGCAAACCTCAGGGCGATGGTGGGGAGGAGCTAGCACGAGCGCCCACGACGGCGGGGAGGCGCGAGCGAGAGGCGATGCCTGCCGGTGGCTGCGATGGGAGGCAGCCATGCGCAGTCGGCGATGACCAAGAGAATTGGGACATATTGGATTTGGTTGGGAAGGGGAGAGGAGCGACGGGGGGTGAGGAGGCAAGGGATAGGAGGGGAAGAGCGAGGGCGACGACACGGGGGGATCGGCAGAGCCTGCGGTGGCACGGGCGAGCGAAGGCAAGAGGGAGGGAGGGAGGGCGAGCGCCCGCGCAGGAGGTGGAGCCGGAGCTGCGCGGGCGAGGGCGGAAGAGCAGCGCGAGGTTTCAGGTGAGGGCGACGCAGCCGAGGCGCGAGGAGGGCGAATCGAGGACATGAGGCCTCGAAGGTCCGATTCCATGCTGCTTTATCAGTCGATTGAGACACGGCGTGAGGACGATGGGCGCCGAAGCGAGGATGCCGAGGGGCTAGGCACCGAGGACCCGTGCGAAAAAATGCGAAAAGGCCAGGTCCTCAATGCGCAGAGCGCCGACATGGCATGCTGGAGGGATCAGGGATTCTTTCGCTTATAAGACATTTAGTATTCTTTTTTCTTCTCTTCTTCCCTTTTCTTTTTTTTTCCTCTCTCCTCTTTCTTCTCTTCCAGCCGACTAGGCCTTTGGCCCAGTCTCTCCCCTCCTTTCCCTTTTCCTCTCCTTCGATTTCACCGATGCCTCTTCTCCACCCCAAGGTCACTTCTCCCCAACTCGGCTACCCTGGCGAGCCCCCCCCACCACCACGCCGGCTCCTCCCGGCCGACGCCTCTACACCGTGCCTCCCGCGGTTCAGTTGGGTGAGGAAGATGAGTAGGAGCCGAGGTAGAGGTAGCCGACGTCTTGGCTTGCCCCGGTCCTCCTTCTGGCTCCTTGGTTCGGCTTGTGGACTCCGGTTCCGCAGCTCCTAGTTATCTTCTCCTCCTCCGGCCGGCTGCTCCTCCGGTCTTGCTCTCGTGTTCCTCTCCCTCTCGGTTTGGCTAGCGAAAGGCGATGGAAGGGCTGGCTCTAGCTGGCTCGTTTGAGAAGCGGGGAATGTGCGGTGAATCCTCCTGTGAAATGGTTCTTATACTTTTACCGGTTGCCAATTACCTTCTTACCCGTAAGCTCAAATGGATGAATGAGGGCAGTAACGTCTTTCTATTATTGTATTGCAAATTTTAGTTGTTCTACACACTTATGCCTACTGCTACTATCATTTGTATGCTTAATTACATGCTAATGAATTAATTAAGTGATTAACTACTGCATTTGCTTAATGGGATTTTCAGGGTCTTTACATCCTATCCCCCTTAAAAGGGATTTCGTGCCTGAAATCCAGCTCGCCTAAGGGAAGGGTTCTGAAATTAAACCGCATTACACCACTTGAATGAAAGAACGGAAAATACATCTATACCCGCATTGGTTGTACCTTCCACTAGCGCTGTCGAGAAATCGTTTAAGCGACTGGGCCCTGCAAGCGAGGCTCCTCCATTGGATCCTTTAGAAGACATGGCACTAGGATTTCCTTGGGTAGGCCCTGTGACTAGTGCACGATTCGACAGTCTCCCTGAAGCTTTCCATCTGGACTGACCTATTAAGAGTGGACATCCGATCCGCTTATGTCCTTCTTGGCCACAAATATAGCACTTAGTAGGTTGCAGCGGAGAGTTGTTGGCATAGCGAGGGCCTCTATGTTTATAACATTTGGTTGAAGGTTTTGGCGGACAAAGCCGTCCCACTGGTGCAGCTTGTTGGCATAGCGAGGGCCTCTACGTTTATAACATTTTGGTGAAGGTTTTGGCGGACAAAGCCGTCCCACTGGTGCAGCTGTGTAGGAACAGTTTTTCTGCTCATGTCCTTGCCACATGTATATCAACCACGGAATTTCTTTCGACAGGTGTTAATATAGTGTGACCCTCCGCATTAGAAGCACTTAACGAATGGATTTGGTGGTTTGGGAGCGGGATACCGAGGTGGTGCAACTATCCATGGTTGAGGTGGCCTGGTTCTATTTGGCATGAGTGACACAAAAGGTATAGGCTGAGGAGGGGAAGATGATTGTATATTGAATTTAGCCTTCTCTCTAATTGCCTCCAGATTACTTCAAGATTCCCTCCAGTTCATCTGGGTTTTCCAGTGTGAGTGATACGAGTGCTACTTCCCTATGGCAACTGAGGCATGGGTTCCTGCACATTGGGTAGGTTAGGATCGCTAGGGACGCCTGGACCAGGGAGGTCATTTGAGGAACCTAGCCTGACGGTTAGGTCTGGCTCTCTAACCTGGTTGTCCGACATCCTACAAGAGAAGCAATAACAAGACTGAACTTAGTTGATTCTTTACCTTTAGCACAATTTTAGTTCTTAATGCCCATCTTATATTTAGCTAGAATAATTTTATAAGGAATGGTTGTACATTTACTATTATCAGAATTCATTAGTAAGACAAGAGGTATTATTGTGTAGAGAAGGTAAGGTTGAAAATTTTAATGATGCTAGCATTCCGTTATAAGATGAGAGGTGTTGTTATGCATAGACGCCAATATGGTTTCTTGTTTTAAGAAGAGAGAAGATGTCAGATATTATCGCTCTCGTTCGTCACCCAATTCCAGAAATTACAAGATACCATCTACCTAATCGTCTCAGGGGAAATGCGAAACAACGAATAAAGAAGCAATTAAGACAACGAAAAGGAACTTGGAAAGAATATAACACAACGATCAAATCAAATAAGGAAACGATAAAGAAACATGGTGGCCAAGCATCGAGAACCCCTCAAGACTGACGCGCTGGAGCACACAACTAAACCTAGAGAAGAACTTGACGCAAGATAAAAGCAAGAAAGGAAAACGGCAAAGAATCCTGATGCCAGAGCACCAAGGATTCCTCGAGATACGTGCTCGAGCCACGCTTGGATTCGCATACCCAAGTACGCCACGACCCAGGTGTCCGGGAACCTTTCCTAGTCCTTAGCTCTTACGTCTATTTGTTGTATTCAGTTGCTTACATAGAAACAAGTATGCATTGCATTTCCGAATATAAATCCTATACTATATCTGGTCTTTAGAATAAACAATGACATGAATCATTGATTACATGAACCTGTCTAGTTTATCAACCTATGCTCGGAAACATTAAACATGATGACACTGCAATTATTAGCGATGCAGTTGTGAAGTGCAACATTGATTTTTTTGCATAACATATATAAACAGGCAATCATAATTAATTAATGAGATGGACCCCATCTAATCTATGCTAGGGTGATGGAGTTGTTAATTACTATTTAAGTGCCAAAGTTACAACGTAACCCAAGCTTTTTGATAGAATATAATTTGTCTAACTTTTCATTACATAAAGAAATATTAATCTCAAGGAAATGCAGCTGTTGTGTAACACCCCAAAATTTTGCTTTTCTTAAATTCATGTGTGATTTGGCACTTTGGTGAATTTTTGGAATTTTCTGGAATTTATTTGGATTTATTTGGAATTTATTTGAATTTATTCCATTTTGAAATAATTAAAGAATTTAATTTTGCAAATAAAATTTTGTTGGAAATATTTTATTTGAGTCCAAAATGTTCCAAAATATTTTCCAGAATTTTTAGGAATTTTTAAAGTATTTTGCTATTTTTAATGAATTAAATGAATTTCTGGGAATTATTTTAATTATTAAATCGCTGGAAAATGCGAATGGGTTTGTACTGTTCATCCGACCGAGCCCGAGTCAGACTCGAGTTCGAGTCCGACCCGAGCCACGTGACTCGACCTAATCTCAACCTAGATCTAATCTCAACCGTTGGATCTAGATCCAACGGCTTAGGTCGTGCCACGTAGCGGGAACTGCACCAGGCTAGATTGGATCTGGACCGTTAGATCAAGATCCAACGGCCCAGATCAACCCGTGCGCCCCAAGCACTTGAGGCCCAAATCCAATCCTAGCCGTCGATTTTCAAACCAATCCGCTCACGATCGTGCCACGTGTCCAGTGGAAGCCGAACCGCCGCGCTGCCACGCGCGCGTGCGGCAGGTCAGCGACACGCTGGGCTCAAGCGTGTCAGGCATCGCGACCGCGGACGCCACCCATGACGCCATCGGTGGGTCCCACCTGTCGCCGACTGGTACGAGCCCCGCCGACATCGATGACGCTACCCGAGCGTCCCACATGTCGGGCCTCACGTGGAGCCGCGATCGGTCCACGTGAGACTCCGAGCCGAGTGTGGACCGAGTCCATGGACCGGCTGACATCAGCAGACCAATCCAGTGCTGCCACGTGTCCCTGCTGACGCAATAAATGATTTTCCGAAAAAGAAAATGATTTAATAAATCGGTTTAATAATTGATTTGAATTTCAAAACTTCAAACGCTTATAACTTTTGCGTTTCAACTCCGATTTGAGTGATTCAAATTTCTAAATTTGTATAAAATTGAGATCTACCTAAATATGAATTTTATTTAATTTTTGGACTAAAGTTTTTCTCTGCAAAATTATTTAATTGATTATTTAAACTTTAAATAATCATAACTTTTGCGTCTTAACTCCAAATTTGATGATTCCAGTTTCTAAAAACTCATAAAATTATGTTCTCTCTGTTTATGGATTTTATTTGGATGTTTGGACACTTTTGCCTATTGTTTATTCGTGTATTTGCTATTTGCACGCTTTACGAGTAGACGTTGAAGTCTTAGGAAGGATTCGAAGGAGAAGTATTGACTCAGGATCCAACTCAAGACCAAGAACAAGTACTTTTTGAAGGCAAGTTGTGCTTTGACCATGTTGATTCTATTTCAAATCTATTTTGATTTAAACTATTGCATGCTAGTTCAATTAGAAAAATACTTTGTTTAAACATGGGGGTTAGATAAATACCAATTTCTTTGTATGACACCTTGATTATTTAAGTATGTGCCATGATCCCTTGTCACCCTAGTTGTGGATTACTAGTTGGGCAAGATAAATCGCCAACATGGGTTTAGGCCGTTGTAGTACCTTTGCTTAGACACGCTACGTGCTCATGACATGATTTTGGACAATCAAATGTTAATATTGACTTAATGATATATTGAACCTGTTTTGGAAAGGTATCATGTGATGTTGATGGCACGTGGTGCATGGTAATCAACCGGTTTGATAAAACGCTGATTTCGGCCAAGGGCATGTGGCAAGAGTAATCAGGTGGGCGCTGTGGCATTGGGAGCGTTGATTTGGTTCTTGGGTAGTCTTGCCCTGGTCACCCCTAAGGACTTAACCTTGCAAGCCTTTGAACTGGGTCTAACGTGCAACCACATGTCTGTAATGGGACGGACCTAGTTGACTAAGTTGCTAATAACGTACTGTGGGACCTCGGAGGTCAACTACACCCTTTGTGTGAGTTGTATGCAGGGAGCGTCTGGAAGCCGAGGCCAGTACCCATCTAACGGTTGATTGGCCTAGACTTCGCCTTAGCGAAGGAAGGGTTAGTCTTGCGCAATAACCTGGAGGACCACTTGTATTGTTAGAAGTCTCAGAAAGACTTTATTACAGGAACTTCGCCTTTGTGGTGTTTGGTTGTATCTTGTGGGTAAAGTGCATAACCTCTGCAGAGTTTAGAATCTATTCGAATAGCCGTGTCCGCTGTATTGGACATCGCTAGGGAATTACATCAAGGGTTAGATTTTCTCAAAAATAACTTGGTTTGAAAAGTTGGGTTTGGATTAATAATGAAGTTGATGGAAATGTGGATTAGGATGGGAAAGATGTTTATTAAATTCCTTGAAAAGTTATCTATGCTATACTTGCTTCTCTGCTTGAATCTACTTATGCTACTTGTCAAATGCTGTTTCTGCAAATATACCTTGAGCTATTCCTTTGTACCAAGCCATGCATATAGTATATTAGCTTGCATTACATGCATGACTTGTCGAGTACCAAGTACTCACCCTTGCCACAATACAACACCGCTGAAGAGGAGATCGCACAAGCTTTGGAGGAGGAGCTCCAAGAGGATCCGCTCTACTTAGGAAGCGAGCCGATCAGGTTGCTGTGGTATCCGGATGGCGCCACGGTTATTTGGTTTTCCGCTGCTATTATTTTTCTCTAAATAAGTTTCGCTTTGCGAGGCATATATTTTTAACTTGACCATAAGGTCGAGTAACCAGTTTGACTATCTAAATAAAGTACTTATTTAGTATCGAGTGGTATGATTGTGATATTTACCGAAGTTAAGACTGTGTGCACTAGCGTGTTCCTGGACTAGTGCTGAATACACGTAGGGTCCTGATTTGCAAATTCGGGTCCCGACAGAGGTGGTATCGAGCCATACTTGACCGTAGGCTCCACCCTAGCTAGAATGGTCGTAGTGAGGATAAAACCTATTTTCTAAAGCTAAAAGTTGTCAAGATAAGAAATGACATCTCGACTTATCCCATTCTTTCTTTTCTTGTCTCTTTCTGAATTTTCCTTACCTTGTCACGATTTAAAGATTCCGAGTTCTTACGTAAAGCACTCTCGTGACAGATGGAGGAAGAGTTCAACTACGTTGATCTGGGAGTTAGTCACGCCATGGAACTTTGGCATATGCTACAAACTCTCGGAGATTTTGAGAAGCCGCAATACCAAGTGGAAGTGATCGGACAAGCGGGATTGATCAAGGCTTGTGACGTGAAGATTGAGGTACCGCTAGGAAAAAGGGCCAGGCAATCGCCTCGATACACCGTGACCGCCAGGAGATCTACAATGCGGATGGGTATCCAAGAGGTATCACGACGAGCAATGCGGCCGCGTTACCCGCATCTACGCCAGAGAGTTGGAGAGCACGGTGTTCGTTATCATCCGCTAGCCGATAACCTTCTTGACCCGGCGATTCAGATGAGGATGCCACGGTTACACAGCTTGGCACGATTTGTTGTCGCCAGGAGGATGTACTAGATAATACAAGCAAGGAGCTCTGAAGGCCCGCAAGGAGATCACGACAGAGAAGAACAGATGGCGGGAAGCTCAAGAGTATGTGGCACACCTTCTGCGAAGGATTGACGAGTTGGAGATGACTTTGTACCGACTGGACCCGGAGCCGATTTCGAGCTACACGAGCCGGATCCGGAGGAGTCGATCTCGATGAGGACACCGCTTCTTCGACTACCACAGATGACCACGATTCTTTGGACATGGCAATCGCTTTCGCGCCTATGCCGCAAAGACCCGCGTACCTAGGCCGTGGAGGTTTTCTCGATGAGTGAGCATAGGTTCTATAGTGAGACTCCTTCGGCCAGTCGCGTCATAGAATAAAGAGTCACCCTTTAGGCGTTAGACTCCGAGTTAGTTCGATTTGGATTTTCATTGTTTCTTTGAGTGTGCATTATGTGTTGCAAGGCCCTTAGGCATTGTAAGCAACCATACCAAGTTATTAATATCAATAATAAAGTTGGACCTTAAAGTTACACCTGTCGCCCGCATAAGTTCCATATTACTTGTCTATTCTTGTTTCCCTCTCATCTCTAAACCTAGAAGCAAATCGACAGATGGTGAACACCGTGGAAACTTTGGAGGCAATGGAAGCGGTTCTCGCCCAGAAAACCCCAATGAGGAGCACCAAGACCGCCACTGGATGTCTGCGAGAATTTGAGCTTTCATTGCCCAGACTCCGATTGATGCATGCTATGATGCAACAAATGCAACACTTCACCGCCAGGCCACTTTGCTAATCAAGTTAATCGTGACCACGCCGAATACAAGGCGTCGAGTTCATGAGAACTCACCCGCCCACTTTCTCTGGGAATGCCAATCCATTGGAGGCCGATGATTGGTTAAGATCAATCGAGAGGAAGCTACACATAGCTCAATGCATAGGAAATGAGAAGGTACTCTACGCTTCTCATCGGTGGAAGAACATTGGCCACGAATGGTGGGAGAACCTGTGCCACGCAAGAGAACCCTCAAGATATCACTTGGGAAGAGTTCACGGTGCATTCGACGGATCACGTGCCTGAAGGAATCATGGACCTTAAGAAGGAGGAGTTCGTGAGCATCAAGCAAGGTAATCGGCCGGTGGCCGACTACGAACAAGTTCACGCAGCTAGCACGCTACGCTTTGAGGATGTAGCGACAGATAAATCCAGGCAGTCTCGTTTTATGAAGGGACTTAACTCGGGATTGCAAGTAGGATTGATCACCCACACCTTCCCAGATTTCCAAGAGTTGGTGAATAAGGCGCTTATTCTTGAAGACAAAGCGCAAGGAACCGGATGAGAACAGAAGCGCAGATGCAACAAAGAAGGATCACGCCAGGAACGCATAGCAGCGCTGAGAGTTGCACCAAATCAATTCTTGATTCCAACCACGAGAATGCAACAAGGACACCATCCCTAGCACCAAGACACATCAATCGTAAATACGGACCCCACTTCGCTAGAAACGCTTACTCGTGCAATAAGAAGGAACAAGGAGACGCCGCTAATCAAGAACGAGCCAGTGACACTTTGCCAACAGCTTGTCCAAAGAAGACAGCGAGAGTGACCCAAGTTCGCTTCAATCTAGGAACCACCCAGCTAGGACGCCAAAGACCAAGAGCCACACCCAGGCCGTGGTGAGAGGCCGAGTCAACCATGTCACCGCAGATGCACTGCAGAATGCTACGGACGTCATCTTGGGTAAGTTACTTGTTAACTCAAGACTGGCAGCAGCTTTGTTTGACTCTGGAGCTTAGCATTCGCTTGTTTATGCAAGGCTTTGCTACTAGAAATGATTTGAGGATTGCAAGACTTAAGTGCATGCTTTTAGTTCAAACCCCTGGTTCCGAACTCCGAACGAAAGTAGGATGTTCCGGGGTGAGAATACTAATAGGTGGAATAGAGTTCCTAGCAAACCTTATAATTTTGGAGACCCAGACTTTAGACATCATATTGGGAATGGATTGGTTATCCAAGCACAAGGCCGTATTGGATTGTGGACGAAGGACTATCTCAGTTGAGAGCCCTTGTGGAAAGAAAGTGGAATTTCAAGCCACTGCAGTTAGAGATGGACAGTTGATGGTTAACAGTACCAAGGCAATCAGCATAGAGGATGTCTCCGTAGTGAATGAGTACGCAGATGTTTTTCCCGAAGATCTACCTGGTATGCCGCCAGACAGGGACATAGAGTTTGTGTAACACCCCAAAATTTTGCTTTTCTTAAATTCATGTGTGATTTGGCACTTTGGTGAATTTTTGGAATTTTCTGGAATTTATTTGGATTTATTTGGAATTTATTTGAATTTATTCCATTTTGAAATAATTAAAGAATTTAATTTTGCAAATAAAATTTTGTTGGAAATATTTTATTTGAGTCCCAAATACCCTAAAATATTTTCCAGAATTTTCTCGAATTTTTCTCGAAGTCATTTGCTATTTTTAATGAATTAAATGAATTACCGAATTATTTTAAATATTAAATCGCTGGAAATCCAAACCGAAGTCGATTATCGCTCATCCGATCGAAGTCGAACCCAGTCGGACTCGAGTCCGACCGAGCCACGTGATTCGATCAAACCACTCAAAACCCTAATCAATCCCAACCGCTGGATCAAGATCCAACGGTGAGATCCGCCCGTGCGGTTCGAGCCGTATCCGGCCGGATCCGATCGCGCCCATGCGATCGCGTGGCCGCTGATCGCGCCACGCGGATTGGGCCGGCGTCGCCGTCCGCCGAGACCGAAGCCGGACTCCGCCGCCGCGTCACGCCGCGAAACTAGGTTTCCGTGTTCCGCGCGAACGCCGAGGCTATTTAAAGCGTGAGACGTTCCCCGAGGTTGCCCTCATCCTTGCGCACCCGTTCCCCCGAGCCATCTCGCCTGAGCCACCGCCAGTTGCCCGTGCGAGCTCGCCGTAGTTGGAGGAAGTGACCGCTGCGGTCTTTGCTCGATTCCGCCACCGTCCGCCGTCTTCCGCCGAGAATGAGCCCAGATCTGGAACCACCGCGACGAGACGCACCCGAAGAGACCCTTCACTTCGCCGGAGAAGCCCCGAAGCGCCGTTGGACTCGTGCCGTCTTCATCTCCTGGTGGCCTCTGCTCGCCCGCTGTCGCCATCGCCGTCGCGAGCTACGCTAGCCGTCCGATCGTAATCCAAAGGCTCGGATCGCGCCACGCCACACCGCGGTGAGATCTCACGTGCAACCTCTGGATCTATTTTCAACCGCCGGATCTAGATCCAACGGCTTAGATTGTGCCACGTAGCTAGAATCGCACCAGATAGATTGGATCTTGACCGTCCGATCAAGATCGAGCGGCCTGGATCGATGGAGTTGTTTTTCTAAAGCACTACGCTAGATTTAATCCGCGCCGTTGATTTTCAAACCAACGGCCGAGATCGAGCCACGCTGGCCCAGGAAGTTGGACCGACGCTGTCGGGCCGGGCCAGATGCTGCGTGACGCCGACACGCTGGGCCCGTGTCGGCCGCCGGCCGAACCACACCATGACGCCACGGCCGACGCCATGGCGGGCTCAAGATGTCGCCGCCGTCTCAGCCGAAGTGCCGACGTCACCCATGACGCTACAGCCTGGTCCCACTCGCCGCAAACCGTGGCCGAGTCCCCGCCGACGCCAAGAATGACGCTACCCGAGTGGGTCCCATGTCGGGCCTCACGTAGAGTCGTGGGACCGAGTCCACGGTGGACCGAGCCGAGCGTGGACCGAGTCCATGGATCGGTGACGTCGACCAACCAATCAGAGGCTGCCACGTGTCCATGCTTTGACGCAATAATTAATTTCAAAAGAAAATGATTTATTAATTCGAATAATGATTTCAAATTTAGATTCAAACTTCAAACGCTTATAACTTTTAAGTGCTTTCAACTCCGATTTGAGTGATTCAAATTTCTAAATTTGTATAAAATTGAGATCTACCTAAATATGAATTTTATTTAATTTTTGGACTAAAGTTTTTCTCTGTAATATTATTTAATTGATTATTTAAACTTTAATAAATCATAACTTTATGCTTTAACTCCAAATTTGACGATTCCAGTTTCTAAAAATCCAGAAAATTATGTTCTCTCTGTTTATGGATTTTATTTGGAGTTTTGGGATGTTTTTGCCTATTGTTTATTTGTGTATTTGCTATTTGCACGCTTTACGAGTAGACGTTGAAGTGCCGGAAGGATTCGAAGGAGAAGTATTGACTCAGGATCCAACTCAAGACCAAGAGCAAGTACTTTTTGAAGGCAAGTTGTGCTTTGACCATGTTGAACCTATTTCGAAGTCTATTTTGATTTAAACTATTGCATGCTAGTTCAATTAGAAAGATACTTTGTTTAAACATGGGGGTTAGATAAATACCAATTTGCTGTATGACACCTTGATTACTTAAGTATGTGCCATGACCCTTTGTCACCCTAGTTGTGGTTTACTAGTTGGACATTATTAAATTGCCAACATGGGTTTAGACCGTTGTAGTATCTTGCTTAGACTCGCTACGTGCTCATGACATGATTTTGGACAATCAAATGTTAATATTGACTTAATGATATATTGAACCTGTTTTGGAAAAGTATCATGTGATGTTGATGGCACGTGGTGCATGGTAATCAAGCTGAGGTTTGATAAACGATTTCGGCCAGGGCATGTGGCAAGAGTAATCAGTGGGCCATTGTGGCATTGGGAATGTTGATTTGGTTCTTGGGTAGTCTTGCCCTGGTCACTCTAAGGACTTAACCTTGCAAGCCTTTGAACTGGTCATACTTGCAACCACATGGTCGAATGGGACGGCCCTAGTTGACTAAGTCGCTAAGGACTCACTTGTGGAGCCTCAGGGTGTCGATTACACCGTTTGTGTGATTGTGGGAGCGTGATCGTGGTGTGGCCGATACCCATCTAACGGTGTGTTGGTCCCATACTTCGCCTTGGCTAAGGGAAGGGATGGTGTAGAGCACGAACCTGAGAGGACCACCTGTGTTGTTTGAGGCTTAGAAAGGCTTTGTTACTGAACTCGCCTTTGTGGTGTTTGGATCAGATCTTGTGGGTAAAGTGCATAACCTCTGCAGAGTGTAGAATCTATTTAAATAGCCGAGTCCACAGATCTTGGACAATGCTCGGGAATTACAGTCAAGGGTTAGACCTTCTGAAAATAACTCGGATTTGAAAAGTTGGGTTGGTATAATAATGAGGATGATGGAAATGTGGTTTAGGATGGGGAAAAATGTTTATTAAACTTCTTGAAAAGTTATTTATGCTTTACTTATTTCCACTGCTTTCGAATCTACTTATATTACCTTTCAAATGCTGTTTACTGCAAATATACCTTGAGCTATTCCTTTGTACCAAGCCATGCATGTAGTATATTAGCTTGCATTCTGTGCATGACTTGCTGAGTACCAAGTACTCACCCTTGCCTCAACACAACACCAGTTGAAGAGGAGACTACGCCCGGCCGGAGGAGGAACTCCAAGAGGATCCGTCTACTTAGGGATGCGAGCCCAGTCAGTTGCCTGTGGTATACTGGATGGCGCCACGAAGTTTATTTGATTTTTCCGCTGTTATTTTTTTTCTCTGAATAAGTTTCGCCTTGCAAGGCATATATTTGTACCTTGGCCATAAGGTCAAGTAACCTTTGGTTATTTAAATAAAGTACTTTGGTAATATCGATTGGTATGATTGTGATATTTACCGATGTTAAGACTGTGTGCACTAGCGCGTTCCTGGACTAGTGCTGAATACACAGAGGGTCCGGATTTGCAAATTCGGGGTCCCGACAGAGGTGGTATCAGAGCCATACTTGACTGTAGGCTCAACCCTAGCTAGAATGGTCTTAGTGAGGATAAAACCTATTTTCTAAAGCTAAAAAAAAGTTGTCAAGATAAGAAATGACCTCTCGACTTATCCCTTTCTCTCTTTTCTTGTCTCTTGCTGAAATTTTCCCTTACCTTGTCACAATTTAAAAATTCCAAGTTCTTACGTAAAGCACTCTTGTGATAGATGGAGGTTTTCTCGATGAGTGAGCATAGGTTCTTTAGTGAGACTCCTTCGCCGAGTCGCGTCATAGAATAAAGAGTCACCCTTTTAGGCGTTAGACTCCAGAGTTAGTTCGATTTGGATTTGCTTTGTTTGCTGAGTGTGCAGTATGTGTTGCAAGGCCCTTAGGCATTGTAAGCAGCCATACCAAGTTACTAATAATAAAGTTGGACCTTAAGGCTACACCTTTCGCCCCGCATAAGTTCCATATTACTTGTCTATTCTTGTTTCCCTCTCATCTCTAAACCTAGAGCAAATCGATAGATGGTGAATACCCGTGGAAACTTTGGAA
Organism: Rhipidocladum racemiflorum; assembly: GCA_036346355.1. Lineage (NCBI taxonomy): Eukaryota > Viridiplantae > Streptophyta > Magnoliopsida > Poales > Poaceae > Rhipidocladum > Rhipidocladum racemiflorum. The sequence goes on along the minus strand of CM070577.1, from coordinate 40,428,122 downwards.
GCAATGGGAGTGGTTCTCGCCCAGCAGAAAACCCCAATGAGGGAGCACCAAAGACCGCCACCTTTGGATATGCACGAATTTGGAGCTTTTCTTGCTGCCTGCACTCGATTGATGCATGCTATGATGCAACAAATGCAGCACGTCCTTTGCTCAGGCCACTGCTAATCAAGTTAATCGGGGACCACGCCGAATACAAGGTCGCCGAGTTCATGAGGACTCACCCACCCACTTTCTTCTCGGGAATGCCAATCCATTGGAGGCCGATGATTGGTTAAGATCAATTGAGAGGAAGCTACACATAGCTCAATGCATAGGGAATGAGAAGGTACTCTACGCTTCTCATCGGTGGAAGGAACAATAGAATGGTGGGAGAACTTCTGTGCCACGCAGAGAACCCTCAAGATATCACTTGGGAAGAGTTCACAAATGCATTAAGCGAGATCACGTGCTGAAGGAATCATGGACCTTAAGAAGGAGGAGTTCAGAGCATCAAGCAAGGTAATCACCAGGGCCGACTACCGAACAAATTTACGCAGCCTAGCACGCCTACGCACTGAGGATGTAGCGACAGATAAATCCAGGCAGTCGTTTTATGAAGGGACTCAACTCAGATTGCAAGTAGGATTGATCACCCACACCTTTCCAGATTTCCAAGAGTTGGTGAATAAGGCACTTATTCTTGAGGACAAGCGCAAGGAACTGGATGAGAACAGAAGCGCAGGATGCAACAAAGCAAGGATCACGCCAGGAACGCAGCGCTCGAGAGTTGCACCAAATCAATTCTTGATTCCAACCACGAATGCAACAAGGACACCATCCCCAAAGACCAAGACTCGCCAATCGTAACTACTGCACTTTACCCCGCTAGAAACACTACTCGAGCGATCGGCAAGGAACAGTGAGACGCTGCTACAAGCGCAACGAGCCAGGACACTTTGCCAACAGCTTGTCCCAAGAAGACAAGCAGAGCGACCCCGATTCGCTTCAACCTAGGAACCACCCCACTAGGACGCCCGGACCAGAGCCACACCCTGCATCGTGGTGAGAGGCCGAGTCAACCATGTCACCGCAGATGCACCTGCAGAATGCTACGGACGTCGTCTTGGGTAAGTTACTTGTTAACTCGATACACCTGTGATTTTGTTTGACTCGAGCTTCAGATTCGCTTGTTTCGCAAGGCTTTGCTGCTAGAAATGATTTAAGGATTGCAAGACTTAAGTGCATGCTTTTAGTTCAAACCCACAGTTCGAACTCCGAACGGAAGTAGGATGTTCCGGTGAGAATACTAATAGATGGAATAGAGTTCCTAGCAAACCTTATAATTTTGGAGACCCGCACCTTAGATGTTATATTGGGAATGGATTGGTTATCCAAGCACAAGGCCGTATTGGATTGTGGACGAAGGACTATCTCGGTTGAGAGCCCGTGTGGGAAGAAAGTGGAATTTCAAGCCACTGCAGCTTAGAGATGGACAGTTGATGGTTAACAGCACCAAGGCAATCGGCATAGAGGATGTCTCGGTAGTGAATGAGTACCCGATGTTTTTCCCGAGGATCTACCTGGTATGCCGCAGACGAGGACATAGAGTTTGTGATAGAGCTTGTACAGCACAGGACCGATAGCAAAGAGACCCTATCGGATGTCCACCGAGGAGTTGGTAGAGATGAAGAAACAGCTAGAGGAGTTAATGGAGAAAGGATTTATCGGACCAAGTTCGCCGCCGTGGGGAGCACCATTTTGTTTGTCAAGAAGAAGGACGGGAGTTTCAGGATGTGCATTGACTACCGTGCACTCAATGAGGTCACCGTGAAGAATAAGTATCCGCTACCCAGATTGATGATTTGTTTGATCGATTAAGAGGAGCCGAGTTTTCTCCAAGATTGATCTCGAGATCGGGATACCATCGATTGAAGATCCGATCGGAAGATATTCAAGACTGCATTCTCGTCAAGATATGGACATTACGAGTTTCTGATTATGTCCTTTGAAATTTAACGAATGCGCCACTTATTTCATGAATATGATGAATAAGGTGTTCATGGAATATTTGGACAAGTTTGTCGCCGTGTTCATAGACGATATCCTAATCTACTCCAAGACAGGAGGATGAACATGCCAGAACACTTAAGGCGAGTTTTGGAAAAGGCGAGGGAACAAAGAACTTTTCGCCAAGTTCAAGAAGTGTGATTTTTGGAAGGACAAGGTGGAGTTTCTTGGACATGTAATGACCGCGAGGAGTCGCCAGTAGATCCAAGCAAAGTAGAAGCCGTGTTACATTGGGAACAACCAAAGACGGTGACCCAGATTCGGAGTTTCCTTGGAATGGCGTGATACTACCGCCGCTTTCATCGAAGGCTTCTCGACAATTGCGAAACCTCTTACGCAATTGCTTTGAAGAAGGAAAAGAAGTTTGCATGGACGCGAGAATGTGAGAAAGGATTTGGGAGTCAAGAAGCGATTGACATCGCACCGGTGTTAGTTCTACCTGATGTTGCTCAAAGCTTCGATATTTATTGTGACGCATCGCGCCAAGGACTTGGATGTGTCTTTGATGCGAGAATGGAAAGGTAATGCTTATGCATCAAGGCGCTTGAGACCGCATGAGGAAAATTATCCGACACATGACCTAGAGTTAGCCGTAGTGCATGCCTTGAAGATATGGCGTCACTATCGATTGGAAACAGATGTGAAGTATATACGGATCATAAGAGCCTTAAGTACATATTCACCCAATGGATCTGAATATGAGGCAAAGGAGATGGCTAGAGTTGATCAAGGACTACAATGTCGGAATCCATTACCATCCCGGAAAGGCCAACGTAGTAGCCGACGCTCTGAGTCGGAAAAGCCATACCGTGAGTACGTTGCTAGCCACAAGTCAGGATGAGTTATGTGAGGATTTTCAAAAGATGAAGATTGAGGTTGTACCTAGCGGATTCTTGGCCGCATTGGAAGTAAAGCCTACCTTAGAGGACCAGATCCGAGAAGGACAGAAGGATGATGACAGGATCCGTAGGATTAAGTCCAAAAAGGAGGAAGGCAAGGCAGAGGACTTCAAGTTGGATGAGCAAGGCACGTTGTGGATGAAGGATCGCATTTGTGTGCCTAACAAAAAGGAGTTAAAGCAAATGATTTTGGAAGAAGCCCATGACTCTAAGTACTCAATTCATCCTGGAAGCGCCAAGATGTATCAGATCTCAAGGAGAGATTCGTGGCCGAGTATGAAACGTGAAGTTGCCGAGCATGTTGCATTGTGCGACGTATGCCAGAGAGTCAAGGCAATGCATCGAGACCCGGCAGGATTGCTACAACCAAAATACCTCGAGTGGAAGTGGGAGGAAATCGGAATGGATTTCATTACCGGCTTGTCAAGACTCAAGGAGGTTATGACTCCATATGGGTTATAGTGGATCGCTTGACTAAAGTAGCCCATTTTATCCCGTGAAGACCACTTACTCGGAGATAAATTAGCGAATTGTACATGATCGATTGTTTGTTTGCACGGAGTGCCAAAGAGGATTGTATCGGACAGAGGTACCCAATTTACCTCAAGGTTCTGGAATAAGTTGCATGAAGCCATGGGGACCCGCTTGAACTTCAAGATGACTTATCATCCACAGACGGATGGACAGGCAGAAAGAGTCAACCAGATTCTCGAGGATATGTTGAGAGCTTGTGCATTGGCTTATGCTACCTCTTGGGATAAGAGTTTGCCGTGATGCCGAAGTTCGATTACAACAATAGTTATCAGGCTAGTTTACGATGTCACCTTGAGGCATCAGATGGTCGACTCGTCTGACGCCATTGAATTGGAATGAGACTGGCGAGCGCCGTGTCTTTGGGCCTGATATTCTTCAAGAGGTCAAGAGCATCGCTATGATTAGGGAAAGGTTGAAGATAGCCCAATCTCGACAGAAGAGTTATGGCCGACAATCGTCGCCGAGATTTGAGTTTTGAACCGTAAGACTTTGTATACCTCGAGTTACGCCTCGGGGAGTTAAGAGGTTCCATGCCAAAGGGAAACTTCGCACTCGTTATGTTGGACCATTTAAGGTTTTGAGCCGCAGAGGCGAAGTTGCTTACCAACCGAGTTGCCACGCCGCTAGCAGAGTGCATGACGTATTCCATGTGTCCTACTTGAAGAAGTGTCTCCGAGTTCCCGAGGAACATCATCGAGTCAATTGAGTTGCAAGAGGATTTGACTTATAAGGAGCATCCCGTGAGGATTCTAGACACAATGGATCGAGAAACTAGAAACAAGTCAACCCGCTTTCAGAGAGTTCGTGGAGCAACCATGAAGAAAGTGAAGCGACTTGGGAGCGCGAAGAGGATTTGAAGAAGGAGTTTCCAAACCTATTCCTTTAGTAAGCCCCGAATCTCGGGGACGAGATTCTATTAAGGGGGGGAGGTTTGTAACACCCCAAAATTTTGCTTTTCTTAAATTCATGTGTGATTTGGCACTTTGGTGAATTTTTGGAATTTTCTGGAATTTATTTGGATTTATTTGGAATTTATTTGAATTTATTCCATTTTGAAATAATTAAAGAATTTAATTTTGCAAATAAAATTTTGTTGGAAATATTTTATTTGAGTCCCAAATACCCTAAAATATTTTCCAGAATTTTTCTGGAATTTTTCTGAGTCATTTGCTATTTTTAATGAATTAAATGAATTACTGGGAATTATTTTAAATATTAAATCGCTGGAAATCCAAACCGAGTCGGTTACTGTTCATCCGACCGAGTCGGAACCCGAGTCGGACTCGAGTCCGACCCGAGCCACGTGATTCGATCAAACCAGCTCAAAACCCTAATCAATCCCAACCGTTGGATCAAGATCCAACTACCGAGATCCGCCTGCACGGCTCGAGCCGTATCCGCCCGGATCCGATCGCTGCCGCGATCGCGTGGCCGCTGATCGCGCCCACGGATGGGCGCCAGCGTCGTCGTCTCAGCTGAGACCGAGCCGGACTCCGCCGCCTGGGAAACTAGGTTTCCGTGTTCCGCGAACGCCGAGGCTATTTAAAGCGTGAGACGTTCCCGAGGTTGCCCTCATCCTTGCGCACTCCGTTCCCAGAGCCATCTCGCCGAGCCACCCGCCAGTTCGCGGCGAGCTCGGGCCAGAAGTTGGAGGAAGTGACCGCCGCGGTCTTTGCTCGATTCCGCCGCCCGCCGTCTTCCGCCGAGAATGAGCCCAGATTCTGGAACCACCGCGACGAGACGCACCGAAGAGACCCTTCACTTCGCCGAGAAGCCTCAGCCGTTGGACTCGCTATCGCCTTCATCTCCGGTGGCCTCTCGCCCGCCGCTGCCGCTATCGCCGTCCGCGAGCTACGCTAGCCGTCCGATCGTAATCCAAAGGCTCGAATCGCGCCACGCCACACCGCGGTGAGATCTCACGTGCAACCTCTGGATCTATTTTCAACCGCTTGATCTAGATCCAACGGCTTAGATTGTGCCACGTAGCTAGAATCGCACCAGATAGATTGATCTTGACCGTCCGATCAAGATCGAACGGCAGTGCGGATCGGTGGAGTTGTTTTTCTAAAGCACTACGCTAGATTTAATCCGCGCCGCTGATTTTCAAAACCAACGGCGAGATCGAGCCACGCATCCGAGGAAGTTGGACCGACGCGGTCGGGCCAAGACGCTGGCGGACGCCGACACGGGCCCGCGTGTCGGCGGCTCGGCCGAACCACACCATGACGCCACGCCGACGCCATGGCGGGCTCAAGATGTCGGGCCGGCCGTCCCAGCCGAAGTGCCGACGTCACCCATGACGTCACACGGGTCCCACTGCCGCCACTGTGAAATGAGTCCCGCCGACGCCAAGAATGACGCTACCCGAGTGGGTCCTACATGTCGATCTCACGTGAAGTCGTGGACCGAGTCCACGGTGGACCGAGCCGGCGTGGACCGAGTCCATGGACCTACCGACGCCACCAACCAATCGTGAGGCTGCCACGTGTCCATGCCGACGCAATAATTAATTTCCTAAAAGAAAATGATTTATTAATTCGAATAATGATTTCAAATTTAGATTCAAACTTCAAACGCTTATAACTTTTATGCGTTTCAACTCCGATTTGAGTGATTCAAATTTCTAAATTTGTATAAAATTGAGATCTACCTAAATATGAATTTTATTTAATTTTTGGACTAAAGTTTTTCTCTGTAATATTATTTAATTGATTATTTAAACTTTAATAAATCATAACTTTTATGCGTTTTAACTCCAAATTTGATTTATTCCAGCTTCTAAAAATCCAGAAAATTATGTTCTCTCTGTTTATGGATTTTATTTGGAGTTTTGGGATGTTTTTGCCTATTGTTTATTTGTGTATTTGCTATTTGCACGCTTTTACGAGTAGACGTTGAAGTGCCTAAGGATTCGAAGGAGAAGTATTGACTCAGGATCCAACTCAAGACCAAGAGCAAGTACTTTTTGAAGGCAAGTTGTGCTTTGACCATGTTGAACCTATTTCGAAGTCTATTTTGATTTAAACTATTGCATGCTAGTTCAATTAGAAAGATACTTTGTTTAAACATGGGGGTTAGATAAATACCAATTTGTCAGATGACACCTTGATTACTTAAGTATGTGCCATGACCCTTTGTCACCCTAGTTGTGGTTTACTAGTTGGACATTATTAAATTGCCAACATGGGTTTAGACCGTTGTAGTATACTGCTTAGACCTGCTACGTGCTCATGACATGATTTTGGACAATCAAATGTTAATATTGACTTAATGATATATTGAACCTGTTTTGGAAAAGTATCATGTGATGTTGATGGCACGTGGTGCATGGTAATCAAGCTGGGTTTGATAAACGATTTTCGGCCAGGGGCATGTGGCAAGAGTAATCAATTGGGCCATTGTGGCATTGGGAATGTTGATTTGGTTCTTCGTAGTCTTGCCTGGTCACTCTAAGGACTTAACCTTGCAAGCCTTTGAATCGGGTCATACTTGCAACCACATGGGCTGGAATGGGGCGGCCCTAGTTGACTAAGTCGCTAAGGACTCACTTGTGGAGCCTCAGTGGTGTCGATTACACCGCTTGTGTGATTGTAAGGGGGCGTATCGTGGTCGTGGCCGAGATACCCATCTAACGGTGTGTTGGTCCCATACTTCGCCTTGGCTAAGGGAAGGGATGGTGTAGAGCACGAACCGGAGAGGACCACCTGTGTTGTTTGAGGCTTCCGAAAGGCTTTGTTACGGGAACTCGCCTTTGTGGTGTTTGACTGTATCTTGTGGGTAAAGTGCATAACCTCTGCAGAGTGTAGAATCTATTTAAATAGCCGAGTCCACGGTACTGGACAATGCTCGGGAATTACAGTCAAGGGTTAGACCTTCTGAAAATAACTCGGATTTGAAAAGTTGGGTTGGTATAATAATGAGGATGATGGAAATGTGGTTTAGGATGGGGAAAAATGTTTATTAAACTTCTTGAAAAGTTATTTATGCTTTACTTATTTCCACTGCTTTCGAATCTACTTATATTACCTTTCAAATGTCAATTCTTCGCAAATATACCTTGAGCTATTCCTTTGTACCAAGCCATGCATGTAGTATATTAGCTTGCATTCTGTGCATGACTTGCTGAGTACCAAGTACTCACCCTTGCCTCAACACAACACCAGTTGAAGAGGAGACTACGCCAGCTTCGGAGGAGGAACTCCAAGAGGATCCGTCTACTTAGGGATGCGAGCCCAGTCAGTTGCCTGTGGTATACTGGATGGCGCCACGAAGTTTATTTGATTTTTCCGCTGTTATTTTTTTTTCTCTGAATAACTTTCGCCTTGCAAGGCATATATTTGTACCTTGGCCATAAGGTCAAGTAACCTTTGGTTATTTAAATAAAGTACTTTGGTAATATCGATTGGTATGATTGTGATATTTACCGATGTTAAGACTGTGTGCACTAGCGCGTTCCTGGACTAGTGCTGAATACACAGAGGGTCCGGATTTGCAAATTCGGGGTCCCGACAGTTTGTGATAGAGCTTGTACCTAGTACAGCACCGATAGCAAAGAGACCCTATCGGATGTCCACCGAGGAGTTGGTAGAGATGAAGAAACAGCTAGAAGAGTTAATGGAGAAAGGATTTATCAGACCGAGCTCGTCGCGTAGGAGCACCGCTTTGTTTGTCAAGAAGAAGGACGGAAGTTTCGGGATGTGCATCGACTACCGTGCACTCAATGAAGTCACCGTGAATAATAAGTATCCGCTACCTGTGATTGATGATTTGTTTGATCACCGAGAGGAGCGGAGTTTTCTCCAAGATTGATCTGAGATCGGGATACCATCGATTGAAGATCCGATCGTAAGATATTCAAGATCGCATTCTCGCCAAGATATGGACATTACGAAGTTCTGATTATGTCCTTTGGACTTACGAATGCGCCAGCTTATTTAATGAATATGATTAATAAGGTGTTCTTGGACTTTTTGGACAAGTTTGTCGTCGTGTTCATAGATGATATTCTAATCTACTCCAAAACGGAGGATGAACATGCCGACACTTAAGGCGAGTTTTGGAAAGGCGAGGAACGAGAACTTTTCGCCAAGTTCAGCAAGTGTGATTTTTGGAAGGACAAGGTGGAGTTTCTTGGACATGTAATGACCGCAGAAGGAGTCGCCGTAGATCCAAGCAAAGTAGAAGTCAGTGTTACATTGGGAGCAGCCAATGGATCGTGACCCAGATTCGGAGTTTCCTTGGAATGGCAGGATACTACCGCCGTTTCATCGAAGGCTTCTCGACAATTGCGAAACCTCTTACGCAATTGCTGTCAAGAAGGAAAAGAAGTTTGCATGGACGCCAGAATGTGAGAAAGGATTTCAGAGTGAAGAAGCGATTGACATCAAGACCGTGTTAGTTCTACCTGATGTTGCTCAAAGCTTCGATATTTATTGTGACGCATCGCGCCAAGGACTTGGATGTGTCTTTGTCACGAGAATGGAAAGGTCGCCGCTTATGCATCAAGGCGATTGAGGCCGCATGAGGAAAATTATCCGACACATGACCTAGAGTTAGCTGCCGTAGTGCATGCCTTGAAGATATGGCGTCACTATCGATCGGAACAGATGTGAAGTGTATCACGGATCATAAGAGCCTTAAGTACATATTCACCCAATCGGATCTAAACATGAGGCGAGAGGAGATGGTTAGAGTTAATCAAGGACTACAATGTTGGAATCCATTACCATCCCGGGAAGGCCAACGTAGTAGCCGATGCTCTGAGTCGGAAAAGCCATACCGTGAGTGCGTTGCTAGCCACAAGTCAGGATGAGTTATGTGAGGATTTCCAGAAAATGAAGATTGAGGTGGTACCTAGCGGATTCTTGGCCATATTGGAAGTAAAGCCTACCTTAGAGGATCGGATCCGAGAAGGGATGAAGGATGATGACAAGATCCGCGAGATTAAGTTCATCAAGGAGGAAGGCAAGGCAGAGGACTTCAAGTTGGATGAGCAAGGCACGTTGTGGATGAAGGATCGCATTTGTGTGCCTAACAAAAAGGAGTTAAAGCAACTGATTTTGGAAGAAGCCCATGACTCCAAGTACTCAATTCAACCTCGAAGCGCCAAGATGTATCAGATCTCAAGGAGAGATTACGGTGGCCGAGTATGAAGCGTGAAGTTGCTTGAGCATGTTGCATTGTGCGACATATGCCCGGAGAGTCAAGGCAATGCATCGAGAGACCCAGCGAGATTGCTACAACGTGAAAATACCTAAGTGGAAGTGGGAGGAAATCGGAATGGATTTCATTACCGGTTTGTCGAAGACTCAAGGAGGTTATGACTCCATATGGGTTATAGTGGATCGCTTGACTAAAGTAGCCCATTTTATCCCGTGAAGACCACTTACTCGGAGATAAATTAGCGATTGTACATGATCAGATTGTCTGCTTGCACGGAGTGCCAAAGAGGATTGTATCGGACGAGGTACCCAATTTACCTCAAGGTTACGGAATAAGTTGCATGAAGCCATGGGAACCCGTTTGAACTTCAAGATGTACCTTATCATCCATGCAGACGGATGGACAGACCGAAAGAGTCAACCAGATTCGGAGGATATGTTGAGAGCTTGTGCATTAGCTTATGCTACCTCTTGGGATAAGAGTTTGCCGTAGTTTGAGTTCGATTACAACAATAGTTATCAAAGCTAGTTCTGAGATGTCACCTTTTGAGGCACTTTGTATGGTCGACCACTGTCGGACGCCATTGAATTGGAATGAGACCAAATGAGCGCCATGTCTTTGGGCCTGATATTCTTCAAGAATTTGAAGAGCGGTCGCCATGATTAGGAAAGGTTGAAGATAGCCCAATCACGACAGAAGAGTTATGCTGACAATCGTCGTAGGGACTTGAGTTTTGAACCAGAAGATTTTGTAGACCTCAGGGTTACGCCTCTCAGGGGAGTTAAGAGGTTCCATGCCAAAGGGAAACTTGCACCCCGTTATGTTGGACCATTTAAGATTTTGAGCCGCAGAGGCGAAGTTGCTTATCACCGGAGTTGCCACAATCGTTAACGAGGAGTACATGACGTATTCCATGTGTCTCGATTGAAGAAGTGTCTCCGAAGTTCTGAGAAATGCATACACCGCTAGAGTCAATTGAGTTGCAAGAGGATTTGACTTATAAGGAGCATCCCGTGAGGATTCTAGACACAATGGATCGAAACTAGAAACAAGTCAACCCGTTTCAGAGAGTTCGATGGAGCAACCATGAAGAAAGCGAAGCGACTTTGGGAGCCTTGAAGAGGATTTGAAGAAAGAGTTTCCAAACCTATTCTGTAGTGAGCCCTGAATCTCGGGGATGAGATTCTATTAAGGGGGGAGGTTTGTAACACCCCAAAATTTTGCTTTTCTTAAATTCATGTGTGATTTGGCACTTTGGTGAATTTTTGGAATTTTCTGGAATTTATTTGGATTTATTTGGAATTTATTTGAATTTATTCCATTTTGAAATAATTAAAGAATTTAATTTTGCAAATAAAATTTTGTTGGAAATATTTTATTTGAGTCCAAAATGTTCCAAAATATTTTCCAGAATTTTTCTGAGTATTTTGCTATTTTTAATGAATTAAATGAATTTCTGGGAATTATTTTAATTATTAAATCGCTGGAAAATGCGAATGGGTTTGTACTGTTCATCCGACCGAGCCCGAGTCAGACTCGAAGTTCGAGTCCGACCAGCCACGTGACTCGGCCGAACCAACTCCAAAACCTAATCGATCCCAACCGCTGGATCAAGATCCAACGGCCAGGATTTCCGCATCGCTTTGCCGATCCGCCCGACCGACCGATCGCGCGGCGATCGTGGCCGTTGATCGCGCCACGTGGGCGGTGGCGTCGTCGTCTCCGCCGAGTCCGAGCCGGACTCACGCCGCGCGCCCGGGCCGTGGAGAACTAGGTTTCCGCCTCGGCACGAACGCCGAGGCTATTTAAAGCCCGGTCACGCCCGAGGTTGCCCTCGTCCGCGGCGCACTGTCCCCAAGCCATCTCGCTGGCCGTCGCCCGTTTGCCGTCTGAGCTCGCCGGAGTTAGAATCCTGTTCGCCAGCGGTTAAAAGCCGATTCGCCGCCGTCGCCGCCCTCCGCCACCAGAAACGCAGATCTAGGACCCCAGAGGCGAGACGCACCGAAGAGACCTTTCATCTCGCCGGAGCGCGCCGAACGCCGAGACCGTGGTCATCGTCTTCATCTCGGCCAAGCTAAGCGCCGCCGTGAAGCCATCGCCGACCCGAAGCTCCACTCAACCGTCCGATCAAGATCCAAGGGCTCGAGATCGCGCCACGTCACCCTCGGTGAGTTCCCGTTGAAAATCCTAGATCTAATCTCAACCGCTGGATCTAGATCCAACGGCTTAGGTCGTGCCACGTAGCGGGAATCGCACCAGGCTAGATTGGATCCGACCGTTAGATCAAGATCCAACGGCCCAGAATCAACCGTGCGCCCAAGCACTTGAGGCCCAAATCCAATCGTAGCTGTCGGTTTTCAAACCAACGGCTACGATCGTGCCACGTGTCCAGGGAGCCGAACCGCCGCGCCACGCGGGCGTGCGCGTGGAGTCATCGACACGCAGCCCGCAGCGTGTCGGCCGATCGCACCGCGGACGTCACCCATGACGTCATCGGTGGGTCCCACTGTCGCCACCATGGTCGAGCCCCGCTGACATCAGCGATGACGTCACCCGAGTGGTCCCACATGTCAGTCTCACGTGGAGCCGTGGACCGGGTCCACGGTAGACCCGAGCCGAGTGTGGACCGAGTCCATGGACCGGTGACGTCGGCCAGACCAATCGATCTTTGCCACGTGTCCGTGCTGACGCAATAAATGATTTTCCGAAAAAGAAAATGATTTAATAAATCGGTTTAATAATTGATTTGAATTTCAAAACTTCAAACGCTTATAACTTTTGCGTTTCAACTCCGATTTGAGTGATTCAAATTTCTAAATTTGTATAAAATTGAGATCTACCTAAATATGAATTTTATTTAATTTTTGGACTAAAGTTTTTCTCTGCAAAATTATTTAATTGATTATTTAAACTTTAAATAATCATAACTTTTGCGTCTTAACTCCAAATTTGACGATTCCAATTTCTAAAAACTCATAAAATTATGTTCTCTCTGTTTATGGATTTTATTTGGATGTTTGGACACTTTTTGCCTATTGTTTATTCGTGTATTTGCTATTTGCACGCTTTACGAGTAGACGTTGAAGTGCCGGAAGGATTCGAAGGAGAAGTATTGACTCAGGATCCAACTCAAGACCAAGAACAAGTACTTTTTGAAGGCAAGTTGTGCTTTGACCATGTTGATCCTATTTCGAAATCTATTTTGATTTAAACTATTGCATGCTAGTTCAATTAGAAAAAATATTTTGTTTAAACATGGGGGTTAGATAAATACCAATTTGTTGTATGACACCTTGATTATTTAAGTATGTGCCATGATCCCTTGTCACCCTAGTTGTGGATTACTAGTTGGGCAAGATAAATCGCCAACATGGGTTTAGACCGTTTGTAGTACACCGCTTAGACTCGCACGTGCTCATGACATGATTTTGGACAATCAAATGTTAATATTGACTTAATGATATATTGAACCTGTTTTGGAAAGGTATCATGTGATGTTGATGGCACGTGGTGCATGGTAATCAACTGGGGTTTGATAAACAGATTTCGGCCAGGGCATGTGGCAAGAGTAATCAGGTGGGCCAGTTGTGGCATTGGGAGCGTTGATTTGGTTCTTCGGGTAGTCTTGCCCTGGTCACCCTAAGGACTTAACCTTGCAAGCCTTTGAACTGGGTCTAACATGCAACCACATGTCTGTAATGGGACGGACCTAGTTGACTAAGTTGCTAATAACGCACTGTGGGACCTCAGAGGTCAACTACACCCTTTGTGTAAGTTATGCGGGGGGCGTCTGGCCGAGGCCAGTACCCATCTAACGGTTGATTGGCCTAGACTTCGCCTTAGCGAAGGGAAGGGTTAGTGCGCAATAACCGGGAGGACCACTTGTATTGTTAGAAGTCTCCGAAAGACTTTGTTACGGAACTTCGCCTTTGTGGTGTTTGACTGTATCTTGTGGGTAAAGTGCATAACCTCTGCAGAGTTTAGAATCTATTCGAATAGCCGTGTCGCGGTATTGGACATCGCTAAAATTACAATCAAGGGTTAGATTTTCTCAAAAATAACTTGGTTTGAAAAGTTGCATTTGGATTAATAATGAAGTTGATGGAAATGTGGATTAGGATGGGAAAGATGTTTATTAAATTCCTTGAAAAGTTATCTATGCTATACTTGCTTCTGCTTTCGAATCTACTTATGCTACTTGTCAAATCTTGTTTCGCAAATATACCTTGAGCTATTCCTTTGTACCAAGCCATGCATATAGTATATTAGCTTGCATTCTGTGCATGACTTGTTGAGTACCAAGTACTCACCCTTGCCACAATACAACACCAGTTGAAGAGGAGACTGCACAAGCTTTGGAGGAGGAGCTCCAAGAGGATCCGTCTACTTAGGGAAGCGAGCCCAGTCAGTTGCCTGTGGTATACTGGATGGCGCCATGAAGTTATTTGGTTTTCCGCTGCTATTATTTTTCTCTGAATAAGTTTCGCCTTGCGAGGCATATATTTGTAACTTGACCATAAGGTCGAGTAACCAGTTTGACTATCTAAATAAAGTACTTATTTAGTATCGAGTGGTATGATTGTGATATTTACCGAAGTTAAGACTGTGTGCACTAGCGTGTTCCTGGACTAGTGTTGAATACACAGAGGGTCCGGATTTGCAAATTCGGGGTCCCGACATGTTGGCCACAGTGCAGTTATGAACTAAGCATTGTTTTCATCTATAATATCAAACAGACATCCTCACAATTGATTAATTGTAGGACTTGTCTAGCCTATTCTCATATGAAGAATACTAATCATGATTGCAAAGCAATAATTAGAAATGTAGCCCTGAATAATTAGCTCATAGAATGGAACTAGTTATTCAACAATCTTATTCATAGCATTTTAATAGATACATTCTGGGTTTCAGTTCTACGATTTTACAAAAAAATTCAACATGCTAATAGCAGAATATAAACTTCTTGACATAGTAACATATTATTATCCTGCGTGCTATGCACATATCACAATTTTACTCGTTATTATCATGTCTAGCAGGAATTATACCAATCAAGTCGCATATGGTATGCAAGTTTCAGTACACTATAGTGTAATACTCACGTGCTCATCCATGACAGTAATACATCTACTTACATACACACAAGTATGCATTGCATTTCCAAATATAAATCGTATACTATATCTGGTCTCTAGAATAAACAATAACATGAATCATTGATTACAGGAACCAATCTAGTTTATCATCCCATGCTCAGAAACATTAAACATGATGACACTGCAATTATTAGCGATGCAGTTGTGAATTGCAGCATTGATTTTTTTTTTGAATAAGATATATAAACAGGCAATCATAATTAATTAATTAATGAGATGGAACCCATCTAATCTTTGCTAGGGTGATGGAGTTGTTAATTACTATAGCATTATGTTTGCATCTGGTCTTCAACAATCAAATCATAGTTAATTTCTTAATGTAGCTTATCCAACCTATCACAATCTGCAAAACAATAATAATCATGGTAGTAATGGCATCTGGTCTTCAACAATCAAATCATAGTTAATTTCTTAATGTAGCTTATCCAACCTATCACAATCTGCAAAACAATAATAATCATGGTAGTAATGAAATTCAGATAACCTATCATCCTATATATGTTCGTAAACATTAAATATGACTAGTAGGGAGCCGTGCGTTGCAACGGAATCTCAAAATAAGGTGATAGATATACCAGCATACAGGATTCTAAACTGTTTGGTAAATATCAATTTTCTTTCACACACATGAAAACGAAATGTATCTTTATTTACAAGCTACCGAGTAAATCAAATTGTGAACATACGTTTTATATTGATTCTCATCCAACATGAATACAAACAAAAATCTTTCAGTGATACATCTTTGTAGACGATATTCTTCTAAATGTCCTAGCAAAATTGAAGTCAAGGACATAGATGTGGATGGTGGTCGCCAGCTGTGTGCAACGACGCCGGTGGGATTGGGGATGACAGGCCTGAAGGCGGCGAACTAAGCGATGGCCGATATGGTGGCACGAACTTCGAGGAGGATAGAAGTTATTTTATATGGCTAAACAGAATGGCAATAGCTAACCTCTATAAGAGTATCTTGTTCCACAATTGAGAAGACAAATTTACAATACATGAAAGCTCTTAAAAAAGGGAGCTATATTTGGATGATGCCATCAGAGAAAAAAATTATATACTAAGTAGAATAAGTTGCTTCTTAGCTTTATGATTAGTTTTCGATGATGAGGACTGTGGAATAGAACATGTAGAAAAACTATAAAGCTTGCATGCATGAACCAAGAGGGGCCAGCACGACAATGTAGTGTACCATATAGAGCTCCAACATCACCAGAAAGAGCAGTGAAGACATCAACACCACTATAGAAATAGCATAGCTAATTGGGCAATCGTTTCATGCTCCCATTTGTATGCATAATGGAAGACATGATTTACCTTGAAGCAAGGTGCCTAACAGAAGCTGTTGAGCAGTTAATTTCATGGTCAACATGAAGAATAAAAAGGATATTTAGAACCCGAGCAAGTCGGGGGTTTGGCTTATATGCTTTGTTATCCTACAACTCATTTAAAAAAAGAAATATGCATCAATATTGAAGTCATGAACTTAATTGTTTTGCAAATTCAAATATAATGAGAATAAATGTATATGGGAAAAATACAAATAAATGATGTGAATTACAAAAAGTCTAGCATATACAAGAAGTTCTCTGAATAAGAAAGATATTTGAAGGATAGGATGCACCTGCTATTGTTGGTGCCTAAACAGATAGTCAGACATAGAAAGTTAAGCCACATGTTTAATAAAAATAGAAAATAACCATTAATTTGCATAATGAGGTTCTGCGCAGTTCTGAAGTTATTTTTGGCATGACAAACAGAAAATATTAATCAGTTGTATGACTCTCCTAAAAAAAATTACAGGAACTAAAGAAAATCAGTTTTTTTTGTCATACCTCAACAAGAACTCGTACTGTTTGCTTATCCGTAACCTCTGCTTTGACTTGTAATTGATGGTGCAGATAACACAACTCACCAGATTTACACCACTCAATGTGATGAGGGGCATCTGCAGACGTCAGAGTGGAAAAAATAAACAATACATTTCAAATTCAACGATGTATTGTCAAACATACAACATTTGTTATTTTGATGGAAGCAAGCAGTTCCAGATGTATTGACAGTTTGACACTATTCCTAAAAAAAGTAACATCTGATAAAATAAAAACATATATACCTTATATCCACCTCAAATGAACTCAAATCAACCAAAACAGAACACATGCTAGCCTCAATTAGATTATTCAGAAAAAAATTGAAGAGGGCAATTAATTTGCCAACAAAATTATGTACTGACTCCAAATCTGCTTTGTATATTGTATGGAATATATACTCAGATAAACTTGAATTAGAAGAGAACCTACATTTCTATTGCAGTAGAAGAATTTGACTGAATTTCAATGTAAAACAATGCAATGTTCATATTTAAATAATTTGACTAAATACTAATGCAATGTTCATACTAAGTCCTAATTCATAACCAACCCGATGCTACCCTTCTTGTTCTTGCCTGTTCTTCTCCAATTTCTTGGATGCTTTGTGGATGTTGAGAACTTACATTTCTATTGCAATAGAAGAATTTGACTGAATTTCAATGTAAAACAATGCAATGTTCATATTTAAATAATTTGACTAAACACTAATGCAATGTTCATACTAAGTCCTGATTCATAACCAACCTGACGCTACCCTTCTTGTTCTTGCCTGTTCTTCTCCAATTTCTTGTATGCTTTGTGGATGTTGAGTGAAGTGCAGAACCTTGTGAGCCATCTACACAGGTTGCATGATATGATCAACTGGAATTAGTGCAACTTGAAAATAAAAAGCTCAGTAAATAAGAAGTTGCAACAAATTAAGCAGATCATTAGTGATATAGGATCTGGGTATCATTATACAACTAAAGGTGGATGGAAATATAAAAACCATACCACGATGGCCAAGCGGACACAACCCATAGCTAAAGAGAAGCTCCCGACTAACGGCAACGTCCATCCACCCCAGCCAGCATATATCATGACTGACCAGTACATCGATCTGGGGTGAAGCTGCTGGAGTGAAGCTCTTGAATGGCTGAAGTGTCAATTCGGTGATCTCATAGCTGAAGAGAAGATGCAAAAGTTGTATGATAACATTCAGATGCATGCTCCTCGACTTATCTCAAAAAACAAAAGTGAAAAGTTATGTTCTCAATTAAAAAAAATGATGTACAATGCTACCAGGATGTCAATCAAATTTTTGCATAAAAAAGGCCACATATCAATCATGCGATAGGTAATTTACAGACCAAAATAAATTGAAGATCACCTTACAAACGGAACCTGACTATCTTGCTTGGCTCCTCAAGCTCCCCTATATTTCTCATCTACAGGTCGGCATGAACCATTAGAATTTGAGCAAGCACAAGGTCTTCCAATCACATCCTGCCATGCTTCCTAGAGCTGGATATCCTTCTCATGGGCTTAAATATTGTTTAAGTAAAAATTGGCACAACATTCAGGGTAAACATCATGTAGCAATAGAATTAGGAATAAGAAATTTGCATAGAGTTCAGCCACTCAGGAGCTTATCCAATATAATGCACCTTTATGTCCATGATCTACCATCGAAACTTATTATTAAGACCAAAAACGGGGGGTTGGCCTTGATGTTCACTGTGCTTATTAAGAGGGCACCTAGGTAGCTAGTTTGATAAGACACTTTACACGAATCTTGATCTGAAATTAATAACCAGCTAAGAATCTAAGAGGTGGTTTCATCTCAACAAAACTGAACTTAAATAAACAATCTGACTATGTTTATTCTTATGTACTTTTTGCTTTTTCGTACGTGGCGATTTCATCACAACACGTTACTGAATTTGTTGCTATTTGCAGGCGCAGCAACAAAATGCTGCCAAAATAATACCTATCAATACCTACCTATAAAGCACAAACCCTAAAATCTAAGTAATCTCTGGAAAAGGGATATTCAAATCAAAAGCGACAATTAGTGAGCATTATTTTTTAAAAATGCGTGGCTTCTAACCAGCTAAATGTATGCTAGCCAGAAAACATCTAGTCAGTCAATGCTGAAATCCAGTCATACACCAATGGTAAAGACCCATATGGTACTACTAGTTTACCTGTCTAAGGATCTGTTGCTCCAGGGATAGCAGGTTATATGTAAAGCAATGAAGCAATTAGATTACCCACTAAATACGGAGATAGTATATCTGAGTTATAGGTAAAACAAGAAACAAACCTTTTAGCAGCTGGTGTGGATGTCAGTGCTGGCTACTCTGCTTTGGTAACATCAGAGGCATCTCGAGCAGTTTTGTCATGGTAATGGATAATACAATATATGACCGAATGGCTCAAACTTACGGGAAGAAAAGGGAAATACAAAATACTTTGTACCTTGGCAAGGATTTCTTCAGGAAATAAGTTTTTTCATGTGTCCACTTATGGAGAGCCATCTTTGATGCTGGAAATAAAAGCTTAAGGCAAGAGCCATGGCGGTAAAAAGGCCAGAACCTAAGGTTATGCAAAAACGCGAAGGAATCACTGGCCTACAATGAAGGTGAGTATTATACCTTGATGAACCCTTAGGCAGCGCAACTTGCTTTGTTACCGAGATATGTGTGGTATGAGGATTCTAATCACTCAACTGGTATCATTAAAAAGAGGAAAGGTGAGCACATATATATAAATAAGAAAGAGAATAGCAAATAGTAAGAAGGAACTATCTGTGGGGGAAAATGTAGAAAACCATATAGTAGCTAGTACAGCTAGTAATGTGTTAGATGTGAATCAAGCATCTGCAGAATAGGCAACATTCACAATAAGCCATATATAGAAGGAAAAATATAGTAAAACCAGCAGCAAGAATAAGGAACAGAAGACATACTTCAATCTCTGAGATTGGCATGTTTTGGGAGAGTTCATTGATGGACTGCTGCAAAAAAGAAGAAAATGAGAATTTACCTAGATAATAAATAGAATATAAAAACTGAATTCAAATTTACGGAAAAGCTAACACCGCAATTAATGAGATGGAACCCATCTAATCTTTGCTAGGGTGATGGAGTTGTTAATTACTATAGCACTATGTTTGCATCTGGTCTACAACAATCAAATCATAGTTAATTTCTTAATGTAGCTTATCCAACCTATCACAATCTGCAAAACAATAAAAATCATGGTAGTAATGAAATTCAGATAACCTATCATCCTATATATGTTCGTAAACATTAAATATGATGACATGCCACTGCCAGAGATGTAGTTACAGAGCATAACATTAATTTTGCATATGGTACCAAAACAGGCAAGAATTATAATTAAATGAGTTAAATGGAACCTACCTAACCTAGGTTGGAACAATGAAAATGATACTAGGATGCGATGATAAAATATAATCGCGAATGCTTGTGAATACAACAATGACTAAATAGTGCTTACAGAATTGAATTAATTACACAAAATATCATCCTTAGTATATTGGTACCTAACATATTTCGCAAGTCCTATTACAGTAATAAAACATAGATACTTGTCATTATTACATTAATACCTAGTACACATCAAATGCCCCCATACAATAAGTAATTAATAATATACCAACCTGACCCAACCCTCTAATACCACCTTCAAATCTTGCCTATATCCCTTAAAAGGGTTCAACTCGGTATTGGTGGTTTGACTATTATCATCCAAACATTAAAGTTGCGTCTATTGCTACCATTGGATAAGTTGAGAGATATAAATATCACTAGTGCCATATAGCCAATAAATCTTTCCTTTAGGCTTTCCTACCAATCTCTAATTATTTAATCGCGTGGTTCTCGTAACCATTGCTCTGATAACACCTGTGACGACCCGGGTAATTAGCCTAGGTAATTAACAGCATTATTGTCATTACACTGAGTTAATTACATGAATCTCGGTATACTAACTAATCAAAACATCGAGCGCACCCGATATTTTATTAATTAGTACACCTTGTTCAGAGTGTTACAGTAGAACAATATTTAGAGACTGAATGTAAATATTTTACAAACCATGTCACGCAAGCTACATGTCCAGTGCTAAAGTTGTACATCAGATCCAAGTACAACAAAAATCTAATGCATAGTTACTAATTACACCAAGAGCCTGATGAAGCCGATGCACAGCTACTCATCTTTCCATCCCTCCTGGAAGAACTTAGTGTTAGTTATTTACCCTTATGTCAACCATATGTAGAGGACCCCATCGGCTACTCCCAACTCATCGACGCCCTCTACCCACCATAATAACATACGCCAACTCATCCACTCTCTCAATAAACCATTCCAATACCAAACCAATTACCAATCCATCCATTCATCCATTTCTTACCTACACCATCCATCCGCATTCGATTTAAGGTTTTATTGCAACATATATTTTCCATGCAATGAAGAATTTAATGAAAACATTGGAAAACCTTTAATAAGACATGATTAATGGAACTTGCCTGGATTAAGATTGATATAATGGTCCTTACTCAAAAGTTGGAGAGGGTGGTCCAATTGATTCAATTCTTGTCCTGAAAGTGTTACAGACTATCAATTTTTGCGCGATTACTAAATTTTGAATCTGATAGATGGCGTCCAACCACTTAGTGATAACCATTAATTAGATCCTAATTTAATAACTAACCTCTACTGGTTGATTCCGATTTTAGTAGTTTCATCACAGGATCAACTAATTAACGTAACTAGCTACTGATTACAGTGACATTCTTGAAACCCAATTTTTCCCTCTTTACTTATTTTTCTCTTTTGTTTTCTCTTATACCCTTTTTTTCCCTCTCTTTCTTCTCTTCAAGCCGACTAGGACTTCGGCCCAGAGTCTCCCCTCCATTCCCTTTTCCCGACTCAGCCGAAGCCTTCGTCTTCAATTTTCTTCTCCTCCTCCTTCGATTTCCCCGATGCCTCCTCCGCCTCAACGAGGCCTCTTCTCCACCCCTCCTCGGCTCCGCTTCTCCCCCATCACGCCGGCTCCTCCCGGCCGACACCTCTACACCGCGTCTCCCTGCTTGCTCCCCTCGGCTCTCCTACAACAGCGCCCCCCCACCCCCGCTCTTTCTCTCTATGCCAGGTTGGCTCTACGCCGGCTCACCGGTGCACAAACCTTCCAGCTCCGGCTAGCCCTTGGCTAGTCGGCCCCTACTGGCTCTCTCTCTCTCTCTCTACTGCTACTTCTCAATTTCTAGGGATCTGTTGCTATTGTATTTTTGGGAAATTTGGCTACCGAGGTTTGGATTTCGGGTTCTTGCTGCTGGTTGTTAGGATTCAGTTCTCTGTTTCCTTATGATTGGATCTGGGGCTCTGGCTGGCCGATCTACCAGTTGGTTGCTTGGTAGAACTTCGAATAATGGTGGTCCACGGTAAGTTAGGCCAAGGATGAAATCGGGGTTGAGAGGACCAAGGATGGTGGGGTGTGGTGCCGAGATCGGCTAGCCAGCTCTCTGGTGAGGGCTTGGGAAGAGTTTGGGATGAACCACACGTGCCCCTAGGTAACTCCCCTACCGAGACCATGAGGAAGAACTTCGATCTACTCATTTGCATCCTACATTACTCTACCACTACTCTATTGCTACTTTACTACTACCCTACTATTGTTTCGCCGGCTTAATTGGGCTCCCGCGGTTCGGTTGGGTGAGGAAGATGAGTAGAAGCCGAGGTTCAATTTGATAGTGAAGTGCGAAAAATAACAGGCAGACAAGCTGAGCAGTCCAAGTGCAGGCATGCTCATGAGCAAGAAAATTTCATAAATTAACTGTTAAGACTTGCTGGATTTAGATAAGATGAAAACAGCATGTAGTCAAGCGATGGGAAACAATATCAGCACAACAATCTAGAAATAAAGAATATCAATTTAAAACTATTTTTATATATTATGGAAGAGGAGCCGTTAACTGAAGTATTCGATCGAAGCAGTTCCCATTCCCGCCTCTGTATCAGAGGCAATAACATAATAGACAACCACTGAACCTTTAAAAAACCATTTGTAGCCACTCTGATGAAGACCTAACTCCCCATCACATTATACGGTATAAAATTTTATCACAAGCACAAGAAATAGAACTTTGTGATATATTTACCGAAGCATGCAAAGACAGTGAAGCATCATAAGAAAATAGAACCTTCTATAAGCTATATTGAAGTATCTTAAAGTAAACTTCCTTGGGCACTAACCATCCAACAGTTATCGAGCCCGGTTAAACACGCTTGACTAGTTTGGTATGTAAAAAAGAGGAGAGAATTGCAGTTAGGGAACAACATCAGTGCAGCAATATATAAATAGACAATCGAATAAAGCGGTCACATCTTCTGTCAGTCCGATCAATTTGAAAGAAAATCAAAGAAGAAGCACTGAAAGCAGGACACGATGCTAGTGTCTGAAAACCCAAATGGAGGCTAAAACCTCCGCTTCAGCAAAATAAGGCATCATATGTGTATGTTATGCGTATACGGTAGGTATAATAGAAGACATATCAGCTAAGAAACAATGACAACACACACCTTCATCCTTTGGCGGCTGTTGTAAGTGCAAAATCAAATTCTCTTGCAGGCAGCATAAAACATAGAAGAGACAAAGCATACCCATATATAAGAAAAGCGAAAGGAGAAAGAAAACAAGTACATTCATAGGCATGTGCGTAACAAAACTAATAAATTAAGGTAATAAAGAGAAAATCCAACCCGAAAAATGAAAACCTGAACTCAAATGGCCACAAATGATAGGTCAACCACAAACTTTACTTCTTTGAGAAAGCATACAGGACTGTGCACAACAATCAAAGACCAAACTTGTTAGAAGCCAACTTACTGAGTGTGTTGTTGAATATAAATGGTATTGTAGGATTAGCAGCGGTACCTACGACAGCTAACCGATGAGTATTAGTCAGCACTTTCAACCACAACACCAAATCATGGAAGTACCACGAAATCAACTAAAGAGGCACTATAAAATCGTAAGCAAAATCGATACACTACCAGTAACTACAAAATTTGAGCAGTAATCCAGCAATTAATCACTGATAGATTAGAGCAAAAGGCAAACCAAGATAGCATAATGAAGCTGAGCAGTATTTCTGGTTTGAACATCAGAGCATATATATAGACACATGGATAGGGGATTACCGAATTAGTGAATTGAATCTTAAAAAAAGAGAGCTAGAATAGAATATACTTTGATCATTGCTGGGTGACACGTATTGCACATAAAGCACACATTCCTATTACCAAAAGTAAAACAATGTACCTAAACGTCCATTTACTATTTCACAAGGAGATCAAAGGTGACAAAATGAAAGGACCAGTGATAGGACAACTATAGACATACCTTCTTTGAGGAAGCATACATGACTCTGCACAGCAATGAAAGATCAAACTTGTTGGAAGCCAACTTATTGTGCGTGTTGCTGAGTATAGATGGTATTGTAGGATTAACAGCAGCACCTATGACAGTTAACTGATGAGCATTAGTCGGTTCTTTCAACTCCAACCTTAAATCAAGTAAGTAACATGTAGCCAACTAAAGAGGCACTATAAAATCAGAAGCGAAATCGATCCATTACCACTAACTACAAAATTTTATCATGAGCACAAGAAATAGAACTTTGTGATATATTTACCGAAGCATGCAAAGACAATGAAGCGTCAAAAAAAAATAGAACGTTCTATAAGCTTTATTGAAGTATCTTAAAGAAAACTTCCTTGGGCACTAACCGTGCAACTGCTATCGAGACTGCTTAAAACGCTTGGGTAGTTTGGTCTGTAAAAAAGAGGAGAAAATTGCAGTTAGTGAACAACATCAGTGCAGCAATGTATATAAATAGACAAAATCGAAAAAACCGGGCACATCTTCTGTCAATACGATCAATTTGAAAGAAAATCAAAGAAACACAGATAGCAGGACACGATGCTAATGTCTGAAAATCCAAAAGGAGGCTAAAACCTCCAATTCAGCAAAATGAGGCATCATATGTGTATTTTATGCGTATACGGTAGGTAAAACAGAAAACATATCAGGAAAGAAACAATGACAACACACACCTTCATCTTTTGGCGGCTGCTGTAAGTGCAAAATCAAATTCTCTTGCAGGTAGCCTAATACATAGAAGAGACAAAGCATACACATATATAAGAAAAGCGAAAGGAGAAGGGAACCAAGTACATTCATAGGCATGTGCATAACAAAGCTAATAATTCAAGATAATAAACAGAAAATCCAACCCGAAAAATGAAAACCGGGACTCAGATAGCCACAAATGATAGGTCAACCACAAACTTTACTTCTTTGAGAAAGCATACAGGACTGTGCACAACAATCAAAGACCAAACTTGTTAGAAGCCAACTTACTGAGTGTGTTGTTGAATATAGATGGTATTGTAGGATTAGCAGCGGTACCTACGACAGCTAACCGATGAGTATTAGTCAGCTCTTTCAACCACAACACAAAATCATGGCAGTAACACGCAGTCAACTAAAGAGGCACTATAAAATCGTAAGCAAAATCGATCCACTACCAGTAACTACAAAAATTGAGTAGTAATCGAGCAATTAATCACTGATAGATTAGAGCAAAAGGCAAACCAAGATAGCATAATGAAGCTGAGCAGTATTTCTGGTTTGAACATCAGAGCATATATATAGACACATGGATAGGGGATTACCGAATTAGTGAATTGAATCTTAAAAAAAGAGAGCTAGAATAGAATATACTTTGATCATTGCTGGGTGACTCGTATTGCACATAAAGCACACATTCCTATTACCAAAAGTAAAACAATGTACCTAAACGTCCATTTACTATTTCACAAGGAGATCAAAGGTGACAAAATGAAAGGACCAGTGATAGGTCAACTATAGACATACCTTTTTTGAGGAAGCGTACATGACTTTGCACAACAATGAAAGATCAAACTTGTTGGAAGCCAACTTATTGTGCGTGTTGCTGAGTATAGATGGTATTGTAGGATTAACAGCGGCACCTATGACAGTTAACTGATGAGCATTAGTCGGTTCTTTCAACTCCAACGTTAAATCATGTAAGTAACATGTAGCCAACTAAAGAGGCACTATAAAATCAGAAGCGAAATCGATCCATTACCACTAACAACAAAATTTTATCATGAGCACAAGAAATAGAACTTTGTGATATATTTACCGAAGCATGCAAAGACAATGAAGCATCATAAACAAATAGAACCTTCTATAAGCTATATTGAAGTATCTTAAAGAAAACAACCTCGGGCACTAACCATGCAACAGCAATCGAGCCTGATTAAAACGCTTGAGTAGTTTGGTCTATAAAAAAGAGGAGAGAAAATTGCAGTTAGCGAACAACATCAATGCAGCAATGTATAAATAGACAAAATCGAATAAAGCAGTCACATCTTCTGTCAATCCGATCTGTTAGAGTATTTTCCTCTTCCATAAATGGCGCCTCTAGACTGCCATATCTAGCGCCTCAATCAGCATTGATTATGTATATCTTCAGTACCATATATAGGAGATCACCTCCATGTATAGAAGGTTCTTTCCTAGAATAGCTAATTGCCTTGTATAGGTAAGCCTTCCTTTTCTGTACAGGTGCTGCTATTATATATTGTACAACACCTACAAATGAGAATTATTCTGTTCTCCCAAAACTACTTCTCCTTCATGGTATCAGACGTCTAGGATTTCTAGTTTTCACCACCTCCAAAACCATTGACGCCCCTATCCTCCCTATGCCTGCTGGCGTCCAGCAAGGCGCGGCCCCACCCGACGGCGCCCCTCCAGCTCACCTTGCTTCCGCACTCTCCACCGTCAACGTCAAGACTCATATTCCTTTTACCCTCTAGCTTAACCCCCCCCAACTACTCCCGCTGGCGAGAGCTCTTCGAGATTCTCGTCGGAAAATTCGGTGCCACTTCCATCTTCTCGTCGATGCACCCGCCGTTCCCGACCCCTCCTGGGAGATGACGAACTTCGCCGTCAAATCCCTCCTCTACGCCTCGGTGTCCGAGGAGATCCTCGGCATTGTCCTGCAGCAGGGCGCCTCCGCTCGCGTTATCTAGGAGAGCGTGGAGGCGCTCTTCCGTGACAACCGCACCTCGCAGGCTCTGGCTCTCGAAGCCGAGTTCCGCAACCTGGCGCAAGGAGACCTCTCCGTTCTGACTTACTCCCAGCGCCTGAAGACCCTCGCCGACTCTGTCGCCGACATGGGTCACCCCATCAGCGACCCGACCCTCGTGCTCACCCTTCTGCGAGGGCCCAGCAAGACCTATCGTCACATCGCTGCCCTCATCAAAATGCAGGACCCGCTGCTCTCCTTCCTGAAGGTGCGCTCCATGCTCCTTCTCGAGGCTGAGCTCAAGCCGGCCCAGACTTCCGGTGCTGCCGCACTCTACTCTAGCAACACCACCGGCAGCAGCACCGGCCGCTTCACCAGTAGCAACTCCTCCCAGCCTTCCTACGGGAACGGCAAGGGCAAGGGGAAGAACAAGGGTCGCACCTCTGGCAACGGCGGCCAAGGTGGCAACGGCGGCCAGGGCATCAATGGCGGCCAAGGTAGCTGCCCTCCACCACCGTTCGGGGGTCGCCCTATGTATAACCCCTGGACCGGCACGTTCCAGATGTGGCCAGCCTCCTCCGCACCCGAGATCCTCGAACCCCGACCCCAGGCGTTCCTCGTGCCCTCCTTCGCTCCACCAGGCTTCGCTCCATCAGGCATGGCACCTCCTCAGGCGCCCACTCCAGGGACACTCCCTCCTCCCTCTACATCGAGCGTGGGGAGTCTCTCCGGTCCCAGCTGGGATCAGGCCTCTCTCATCCAGGCCATGAACGCCATGTCTTTACAATAGCCAGACCCATCCTCCTGGTACATGGACTCGGGTACCTCCCGACACCTCACGTCCGACTCTGGTAATCTCTCTATTGTCCACTCCTATTCCCCGTCCACCACCAGTATCGTCGTTGGCAACGGCTCATCCCTTCTCAACCCTTCCCGTTGTTGCCTCCGGCGACCAGCACCTTCCCACCACCACCCGTCCACTCACCCTTTCCAATGTCCTAGTGTCCCCCAACATCATTGCCAACCTCATCTCCGTCCGTAAATTTACTCGAGATAATAAATGTTCTATTGAATTTGACCCGTATGGTTTTTCTGTGAAGGATCATCGTACCAAGGTGGTGATTTGGAGGTGCAATAGCCGCGGGGACCTCTATCCACTCCACCTCCCATCCAAACCACACGTCCTCGCCGTCGCTACCTCCGACCAGACCTTGTGGCATCGCCGGTTGGGGCACCCCGGCGACCAGATCATCCCCCACCTCCCTAGAATTGCTGTTGTGCCCTTTAGCAAAGTTTCCCCCCATGTTTGTCATGCTTGCCAGTTGGGCAAACACGTTCGTCTACCGTTTCAACTGTCTTCATCTAAGACTGCCGCACCGTTTGAAATATTTCATTGCGATATGTGGACATCACCTACCTTTAGTCTCTCGGGTTTTAAGTATTACCTTGTCCGTCTTGATGACTACACACATTTTCTATGGACATTTCCTCTCCGACTTAAGTCGCACACTTTCTCCATCATATGCCATTTTCACACCTTCGTTTCCACCCATTTTTCAACCAAAATCAAAAACATTCAGTGCGATAATGGTCGTGAATTCGACAACACCACAGCTCACTCCTTCTTCGTAGAACACGGTATCCACCTCCGCCTATCCTGCCCATACACATCCCAGCAAAATGGCAAGGCCGAACGCATCATATGTTCCGTCAACAACACTATTCACATAATCCTCCTCCAAGCATCCATGCCTCCGCCCTATTGGGCATAAGCTCTCGCCACGGCCACCTACCTCCTAAATCGACAACCCACCAAACTCCTCAAATTCAGCACACCATTCCAAGCACTATACCACAATCCCCCCACCTATGATCACCTCCGTGTCTCCGGTTGTCGCTGTTATCCCAACCTTTCCGCCACAACCTCCCACAAACTAGCCCTTAGATCTACCGAATGTGTTTTCCTCGATTACCCTGACCACCATAAAGGGTACCGGTGCCTCGACCTCAACACAAACCGCATCCTCACATCTCGCCATGTCATCTTCGATGAAAACACATTCCCCTTCGCCAACCACCCCCGCATCACCCCTTCCGATTACATGTTTTTGGATGCAGATGCAGACGACACGCCAGGGGCGCCCCTACCCGTTGAGGTGGCGCCTAGGGTTGAGGAGGCGCATAGGGCTGGTGGCCCTGCTACACCTCAGCCGCCCCTTTTGGAAAGTGGGAGCCGCATGCCCCACTTGGCTGTGCCTCCTCTGGCAGGAGGCAGTACTACGGAAGGTGGCAGCCCCCTGCCATCTACATGCGTGGATGGTGGGGACCCCCTGCCTCATTTGGCCACGCCTCCTTTGGCAAGATGGACCGACCCCTCCTCATCAGCACAGGCGCCCCCTGGTCCCCGCCTCCTCTGTCCAGGGGGACACCGAGCCCCGGATCTTTCACCCTCCTGTGACACAGGTGTACGCCAGGCACCCGCAGCCTAGTGCTCCTTCGCCGTCCCTGACACCTCCATCCACAACTTCATCACACCCCATGACCACACGCATCAAGGATGATACGCTGCCGCCTCGCCTGTACCAGCTGCATGTGACTTCTCCAGGACCTCTCTCCCCTGAGCCGAAGACGTACCGCGGTGCTCTTAACGATCCCAACTGGCGGGCGGCCATGATCGATGAGTACACCGCACTAATGAGCAATAATACCTGGGATCTTGTGCCTCCTCCCCCACGTGCCACCATCGTCACCGGCAAGTGGATTTTCAAGCACAAGTTCCACTCCAATGACTCCTTCGCCCGGTACAAGGCTCGCTGGGTTCTTCGCGGCTTCTCCCAGCAGCCCGGTATCGACTACGACAAGACCTTCAGTCCGGTGGTGAAGCCGGCCACCATCCGGACTATCCTCTCCATTGTCGTCGTCAACACCTGGCCCATCCATCAACTCGACGTCAAGAACGCCTTCCTCAACGACGTCCTTTCTGAGACGGTCTACGCACAGCAGCCCTCCTGTTTCGTCGACCCGAATCGTCCCCAGCATGTCTGCCGGCTTCACAAGTCCCTTTGCGGCCTCAAGTAGGCCCCTCGGGCTTGGTACAGCCGCTTCCACACCTTCATCACCGCCGCTGGATTCCTCAACTCCAAGTCCGACTCGTCCTTGTTCATCTACCACCGCGGCTCGGACATCGCCTACTTTTTGCCGTACGTCGACGATATCGTCCTCACCGCCTCCTCTCCAGGCCTACTTCGCCGCTTCATCGACCTACTCAAGCAAGAGTTCGCCATGAGCGACCTCGGCGACCTGCAACACTTCCTCGGGATTGCCGTCTCCCGCTCCGAGCACGGCCTTCTTCTGTCGCAGGGCAAGTACGCTGCAGAGATCCTGCAGCGTGCTAGCAAGTCGGGGTGTCACTCCTGCACCACCCCCCTCGAGGCGCGTACGAAGCTTTCGACCAATGGAGGGCCGGCCGTTGCCAATCCCACCCTCTACAGAAGCCTCGTCGGTGCACTCCAGTACCTCACCTTCACCAGGCCGGACATCACTCACGCGGTCCAGCAGGCGTGCCTTCACATGCATGATCCGCACAAACAACATCTTCAGCTGGTCAAGCGGATTCTTCGCTATGTCAAGGGCACCCTCCACTACGGCCTTCAGATCTCCCGCGGCGAGTCCCAAGATCTCACCGTCTTCACGGATGCTGACTGGGCCGGCTGCCCCGACATCCGGCGCTCAACATCTGGTTACTGTGTCTTCCTCGGCCCTAACCTCCTCGCCTGGTCCTCCAAGCGGCAACACACGGTGTCCCGCTCGAGCGCCAAGGTTGAGTACCGTGGAGTCGCCAACGGCGTGGCCGAGGCTTGCTGGCTTCGTCAACTCCTCCTCGAACTTCATCAGCCCCTTCATCGCACCAGCGTTGTCTACTGCGACAACGTCAGCGCCGTGTACCTCTCCACCAACCCCGTGCAGCAACAGCGCACGAAGCACGTGGAGATCGACCTCCACTTCGTCCGCGAGCGCGTCGCTCTCGGCGATGTTCGCGTTCTCCACATCCCCACGTCCCACCAATATGCCGATATCTTCACCAAGGGGCTCCCAACGGCACTTTTCCAAGAGTTTCGTGCCAATCTCAACGTCCGAGCTCCTCCCGGCTGAGATTGCGTGGGGGTGTTGAGTATTTTCCTCTTCCATAAATGGCGCCTCTAGACTGCCAATATCAAGCGCCTCAATTAGCATTGATTGTGTATATCTTCAGTACCATATATAGGGGAGATCACGTCCATGTATAGAAGGTTCTTTCCTAGAATAGCTAATTGCATTGTATAGGTTAGCCTTCCTTTTCTATACAGGCACTGCTATTATATATTGTACAACACCTATCAATGTGAATTATTCTATTCTCCCAAAACTACTTCTCCTTCACGATCAATTTGAAAGAAAATCAAAGAAGCACAGGTAGCAGGACACGATGCTAATGTCTAAAAATCCAAATGGAGGATAAAACCTCCGCTTCAGCAAAATGAGGCATTATATGTGAATGTTATGTGTATACGGTAGGTAAAACAGAAGACATATGAGGAAAGAAACAATGACAACACACACCTTCATCTTTTGGCGGCTGTTGTAAGTGCAAAATCAAATTCTCTTGCAGGCAGCCTAAAACATAGAAGAGAAAGCATACACATATATAAGAAAAGCGAAAGGAGAAGGGAATAAAGTACATTCTTAGGCATGTGCGTAACAAAGCTAATAATTCAAGATAATAAACAGAAAATCCAACCCGAAAAATGAAAACCTCAAACTCAGATGGCCACAAATGATAGGTCAACCACAAACTTTACTTCTTTGAGAAAGCATACATGACTGTGCACAACAATCAAAGACCAAACATCGTAGAAGCCAACTTACAGAGTGTTTTGTTGAATATAGATGGTATTGTAGGATTAGCAGCGGTACGTATGATACTAAACCAATGAGTGTTAGTCAGCTCTTTCAACCACAACACCAAATCATGGCAGAAACACGCAGTCAACTAAAGAGGCACTATAAAATCGTAAGCAAAATCGATCCATTACAAGTAACTAAAAAAATTTGAGCAGTAATCGACAAATTAATCACTGATAGATTAGAACAAAAGGCAAACCAAGAGAGCATAATGAAGCTGGCATGAGCAGTATTTCTGGTTTGAACATCAGAGCACATATATAGACACATGGAAAGGGGATTACCGAATTAGTGAATTGAATCTTAAAAAAAGAGAGCAAGAATAGAATATACTTTGATCATTGCTGGGTGACTCGTATTGCAGATAAAGCACACATTCCTATTACCAAAAGTAAAACAATGTACCTAAACGTCCATTTACTATTTCACAAGGAGATCAAAGGTGACAAAATGAAAGGACCAGTGATAGGTCAACTATAGACATACCTTCTTTGAGGAAGCGTACATGACTCTGCACAGCAATGAAAGATCAAATTTGTTGGAAGCCAACTTATTGTGCGTGTTGCTGAGTATAGATGGTATTGTAGGATTAATAGCGGCACCTATGACAGTTAATTGATGAGCATTAGTCTGTTCTTTCAACTCCAACATTAAATCATGTAAGTAACATGTAGCCAACTAAAGAGGCACTATAAAATCAGAAGTGAAATCGATCCATTACCACTAACTACAAAATTTTAGTAGTAATCAAGTAATTAATCATTGAAATAGATTAGACGAACAGGCAAACTAAGAGAGCATAACGAAGTTGGCATGAGCAGCATTTCTAGTTTATACATCAGAGCACGCATACAAACATATGGATAGGGGATAACCAAATTAGCGAATTGAACCTTAAAAAAATAGCAAGAATAAACTATACTTTGATCATTGCAGTGTGACACGTATTGCAGATAAAGCAAATATTCCTACTACGAAAAGTAAAACAATGAACTAAATTGGCCATCCACTATTTTACAGGGAGGTGAAAGCCGACAAAATGAAAGGGGAAATTTGGACTGCAGAGCATATGTTTCAAACTAATGCAAAGCACTCCATCGTACGTTTCACCTTGGAAACATTCGTTCATAAGCGTTAGCATTAAAAAAAAGGGTGAGGTAATAAAAACCATAGACAACTACCTAACCTTTGTGCTGCTCTCTTGTCATAGGATTTGGATTGGTATATTATAGCTGGATAGGTAGTGCTCAAGAGATCATGTTGGGGCAGTTGATAATTTCCTACAATGAGATGACAATTTGAATAATCAGTAGCATCATCACACCCTACTCTACCAAATTTGCTCGGCTATTTTGGAGAACTTGCTGAAGCAAAAGAATGCTATGCTAATAAAACAAGAGACTATAACTGGAAACGAAAGCCCTAATCTACCAAAGACAATGAAATGTCATAAAAAAAATGTAACCTTCTATAAGCTATATCGAAGTATCTTAAAGAAAACTTCCTTGGGCACAAATCGCGCAACAGCTATCGAGCCTGAGTAAAACGCTTGAGTAGTTTGGTCTGTAAAAAAGAGGAGAGAAAATTGCAGTAAGCGAACAACATCAGTGCAACAATGTATAAATAGACAAAACCGAATAAAGTAGTCACATTTTCTGTCAATCCAATCAATTTGAAAGAAAATCAAAGAAGAAGCACAGGTAGCAGGACACGGTGCTAATGTCTGAAAATCCAAATAGAGGCTAAAACCTCCGCTTCAGCAAAATGAGGCATTATCTGGGTATGTTCTGCGTATATGGTAAGTAAAACAGAAGACATATGAGGAAAGAAACAATGACAAAACACACCTTCATCTTTTGGCGGCTGTTTTAAGTGCAAAATCAAATTCTCTTGCAGGCAGCCTAAAACATAGAAGAGACAAAGAATACACATATATAAGAAGAGCGAAAGGAGAATTGAACCAAGTACATTCATAGGCATGTGCGTAACAAAGCTAATAATTCAAGATAATAAAGAGAAAATCCAACTCAAAAACTGAAAACCTCAACTCAGATGGCCACAAATGATAGGTCAACTACAAACTTTACTTCTTTGAGAAAGCATGCAGGACTGCACAACAATCAAAGACCAAACTTGTTAGAAGCCAACTTACTGAGTGTGTTGTTGAATATAGATTGTATTGTAGGATTAACAGCGGTACCTAGGACAGCTAACCGATGAGTATTAGTCGGCTCTTTCAAGCACAACACCAAATCATGGAAGTAACACGCAGTCAACTAAAGAGACTAAAAAATCGTAAGCAAAATCGATCCACTACCAGTAACAACAAAATTTGAGAAGTAATCGAGCAATTAATCACTGATAGAATAGAGCAAAAGGCAAATCAATAGAGCATAACGAAGCTGGCATAAGCAGCATTTCTGGTTTGTGCATCAGAGCACATACATAGACACATGGATAGGGGATTACCGAATTAGTGAATTGAATCTTACAAAAGAACAGCAAGAATAAACTATACTTTGATCACTGCTGGGTGACTCGTATTGCAGATAAAGCGCACATTCCTATTACCAAAAGTAAAACAATGTACCTAAACGTCCATTTACTATTTCACAAGAAGATCAAAGGTGACAAAATGAAAGGACCAGTGATAGGTCAACTATAGACATACCTTCTTTGAGGTAGCGTACATGACTCTGCACAGCAATGAAAGATCAAATTTGTTGGAAGCCAACTTATTGTGCGTGTTACTGAGTATAGATGGTATTGTAGGATTAACAGCGGCACCTATGACAGTTAATTGATGAGCATTAGTCGGTTCTTTCAACTCCAACATTAAATCATGTAAGTAACATGTAGCCAACTAAAGAGGCACTATAAAATCAGAAGTGAAATCGATCCATTACCACTCCATCGTATGTTTCATCTTGGAAAAATTCGTTCATAAGCGTTAGCATTAAAAAAAAGGGTGAGGTAATAAAAACCATATACAACTACCTAACCTTCGTGCTGCTCGCTTGTCACAAGGTTTGGTTTTGCACATTATAGCTGGATAGGCTGTGCTCAAGAGATCTTGTTGGGGCATTTGATAGTTTCCTACAATGAGATGACAATTTGAATAATCAGTAGCATCATCACACCCTACTGTAGCAAATTTGCTCGGCTATTTTGGAGAACTTGTTGAAGCAAAAGAATGTTGTGCTCTTAAAACAAGAGACTGTAACTGCAAACGAAAGCTCGAAAAGGAATTCTTGTTATTGCACTGAAGAAGGATGAACACAAGGCACTGACTTTGACAGATTTTAGTTTGAAGCCAACCGTTGCTAACATACAGGACTGGGCACAACAATCAATGACCAAACTTGTTAGAAACCAACTTACTGAGTGTGTTGTTGAATATAAATGGTATTGTAGGATTAGTAGCGGTACCTACGACAGCCAACCGATGAGTATTAGTCAGCACTTTCAACCACAACACCAAATCATGGAAGTAACACGAAGGCAACTAAAAAGGCACTATAAATTCGTAAGCAAAATCAATCCACTGCCAGTAACTACAAAATTTCAGCAATAATCGAGCAATTAATCACTAATAGATTAGAGCAAAAGGCAAACAAAGAGAGCATAATGAAGCTGGCATGAGCAGCATTTCTGGTTTTTACATCAGAGCACATATATAGATACATGGATAGGGGATTACCGAATTAGCGAATTGAATCTTAAAAAAGCACAGCAAGATTAAATAAACTATACTTTGAGCATTCCTAGTGACTCGTATTGCAGAAAAAGAACACATTCCAATTACCAAAAGTAAATCAATGTACCCAAACGTCCATTTACTATTTCACAAGGAGATCAAAGGTGACAATGAAAGGACCAGTGATAGGTCAACTGTAGACAGTCACATTATTTGTAGGTCTGATCAATCTGGAAGAACATCGAAGAAGCATGGTTCATAAGCGTTAGTATTTAAAAATGGCTAACTGGAACTACAAAAGTTTAGAAGTCCTGGTTGGGCCGCTGCATGCAACTTTCATTTTGAGAGTGAAGTGCGTAAAATAACATGCAGACAAGCGGAGCAGTCTACGTGCAGGCATGCTCATGAGCAAAGAAATTTCATAAATTGACAGTTTGACTTGCCGAATTTAGATAAGATGAAAAACAACATCTAGTCAAGCGATGGGAAACAGTATCAGCACACATTCCTATTACCAAAAGTAAAACAGTGTACCTAAACGTCCATTTACTATTTCACAAGGAGATCAAAGGTGACAAAATTATCGAGCCTGATTAAAACGCTTGAGTAGTTTGGTCTGTAAGAAAGAGGAGAGAAAATTGCAGTCAACAAACAACATCAGTGCAACAATGTATAAATAGACAAAATTGAATAAAGCAGTCACATCTTCTGTCAATCCGATCAATTTGAATGAAAATCAAAGAAGCACAGAAAGCAGGACACAATGCTAATGTCTGAAAATCCAAATGGAGGCTAAAACCTCCTCAATACGAGGAACTGATTTCATGGAGATATTTTTGACGGCGAAGCCGATGTTGGAGGCCAGCGCGATAGGTCACCCTCACGGCGCCGGAGTGAGCTCGCCCAGCGCGGAGGATTCATCGGCGGTTGCCCCTCACTCATCGGTGTCTCAGAGGTTGAACGGCGGAATGGATTTCGGAGGAGCAATCGCGGGGTCGGGTTAGGGATAGGGTTTGGAGTGGAGGTGGCGAGAACAGGAGCGGAAGAGGCGGAGGTCGAGAGGGAGATGGACAGAGGGGGCGGAAGGCGGAATCCGAGTCACGCTAGGCGTGAGGCTGGGCTGGGGCTAGGGTTTGGAGTGGAGGCGGCTGGGATGAGTGGAGAGGGAGATGGACGGAGGAGGCAGGAGGAGCAAAAGTCCATCGAAGCGGGCTGCGATGAGTGAAGCGGAGTTCCCAGGGGGGAGCAACGCGGCCTATGATCTCTACACAAGCGGTCGACTGAGAGCGGGGCGGACTGGGGTGCCGAATGTGGAAGCGAAATTTACGGAGGAGCTCATTGCACAAACGATGACGTGGACGCTCTCCCGATGAAGCGAACCTCCGGATCTTAATAAAAGGAGTATTACATGCTAATGATTTAATTGATTAACTAATGCATTTGCTTAATGGGATTTTCAGGGTCCTTGCATCCTATCCCCCTTAAAAGGGATTTCGTGTCCGAAATCTGGCTCCCCTAACGGAAGGGTTCTGGAATTAAACCGGATTACACCACTTGAATGAGAACAGAAAATACATCTATACCCGCATTGGTTGTACCTTCCACTAGCGCTGTCGAGACACCGTTTAAGCGACTTGGCCCTGCAAGCGAGGCTCCTCCATTGGATCCTTTAGAAGACATGGCACTAGGATTTCCTTGGGTAGGCCCTGTGGCTGGGGCACGATTCGACAGTCTCCCTGAAGCTTTCTGTCTGGACTAACCTATTAAGAGTGGACATCCGATCCGCTTATGTCCTTCTTGGCCACAGATATAGCACTTAGTAGGTTGCAGCGGATAGTTGCTGGCATAGCGAGGGCCTCTACATTTATAACATTTGTGTGAAGGTTTTGGCGGACAAAGCCGTCCCACTGGTGCAGCTGTGTAGGAACAGTTTTTCTGCTCATGTCCTTGCTACATGTAT
This sequence comes from Rhipidocladum racemiflorum, assembly GCA_036346355.1. NCBI lineage: Eukaryota > Viridiplantae > Streptophyta > Magnoliopsida > Poales > Poaceae > Rhipidocladum > Rhipidocladum racemiflorum. The sequence goes on along the minus strand of CM070577.1, from coordinate 40,390,709 downwards.
AGCAACCACGGAATTTCTTTCGACGGGTGTTAATATAGTGTGGCCCTCCGCATTTGAAGCACTTAACGAATGGATTTGGTGGTTTGGGAGCGGGATACCAAGGTGGTGCAACTATCCATGGTTGAGGTGGGCTGGTTCTATTTGGCATGAGTGACACAAAAGGTATAGGCTGAGGAGGGGAAGATGATTGTATATTGAATTTAGCCTTCTCACTAATTGCTTCCAGAGTACTTCAAGATTCCCTCCAGTTCATCTGAGTTTTCCAGTGAGAGTGATACGAGTGCTACTTCCCTGTGGCAACTGAGGCATGGGTTCCTGCACATTGGGTAGGTTAGGATCGCTAGGGAAAGTGATTTGCCCATCGCCTGGACCTGGGAGGTCATTTGAGGAACCTAGCCTGACGGTTAGGTTTGGCTCTCTAACCTGGTTGTCCGACATCCTACAAGAGAAGCATTAACAAAACAGAACTTAGTTGATTCTTTACCTTTAGCACAATTTTAGTTCTTAATGCCCATCTTATATTTAGCTAGAATAATTTTATAAGGAATGGTTGGACATTTACCATTATCAGAATTCATTTGTAAGACAAGAGGTCTTATTGTGTAGAGAAGGTAAGGTTGAAAATTTTAATGATGCTAGCATTCCGTTATAAGATGAGAGGTGTTGTTGTGCATAGACGCCAATATGGTTTCTTGTTTTAAGAAGACAGAAGCTGTCAGATGTTATCACTCTCATTCGTCAACCTATTCCAGAAATTACAAGATGCCATCTACCTAATCATCTCATGGGAAATGCGAAACAACGAATAAAGAAGCAATTAAGACAATGAAAAGGAACTTGGGAGAGAATATAACACAATGATCAAATCAAATAAGGAAACGATAAAGAAACATGGTGTCCAAACACCGAGAACCCCTCAAGGCTGACGCGCTCGAGCCCACAACTAAACCTAGAGAAGAACTTAACGCAAGATCAAAGCAAGAAAGGAAAACGGCAAAGAATCCTGATGCCAGAGCACCAAGGATTCCTCGAGTTACGTGCTCGAGCCACGCTTGGATTCGCATACCCAAGTACGCCACGGACCAGGTGTCCGGGAACCTTTCCTAGTCCTTAGCTCTTACGTCTATTTGTTGTATTCAGTTCCTTACATACACACAAGTATGCATTATATTTCCGAATATAAATCCTATACTATATCTGGTCTTTAGAATAAACAATGACATGAATCATTGATTACATGAACCTGTCTAGTTTATCATCCTATGCTCGGAAACATTAAACATGATGACACAGCAATTATTAGCGATGCAGTTGGGAAGTGCAGCATTGATTTTTTTTTTGAATAAGATATATAAATAGGCAATCATAATTAATTAATGAGATGGACCCCATCTAATCTATGCTAGGGTGATGGGAGTTGTTAATTACTATTTAAGTGCCAAAGTTACAATTTAAGTGCCAAAGTTACAATGCAACCGAAGCTTTTTGACTGAATATAATTTTTCTAACTTTTCATTACATAAGGAAATATGAATCTCAAGGAAATGCAGCTGTTGGCAGTGCAGTTACGAACTAAGCACTGTTTTCATCTATAATATCTAACAGACATCCTCACAATTGATTAATCGTAGGACTTGTCTAGCCTATTCTCATATGAAGAATAATAATCATGATTGCAAAGCAATAATTAGAAATGTAGCCCTGAATAATTAGCTCATAGAATGGAACTAGTTATTCAACAATCTTATCCCTAGCATTTTAATAAATACATTCCTGGTTTCAGTTATAAGATTTTACAAAAATATTCAACATGCTAATAGCAGAATATAAACTTCTTGACATAGTAACATATTATTATCCTACGTGCTATGCACATATCACAATTTTAATCGTTATTATCATGTCTAGCAGGAGTTATACCAATCATGTCGCATATGGTATGCAAGTTTCGGTACACTATAGTGTAATACTCACGACCTCATCCATGACAATAATACAATTTGACCGCTTGTACTTCACATCATGGAACATGAACTATAGCGTTATGTTTGCATCGGGTCTTCAACAATCAAATCATAGTTAATTTCTCAATGTAGCTTATCCAACCTATCACAATCTGCAAAATAATAATAATCATGGTAGTAATGAAATTCAGATAACCTATCATCCTATATATGTTCGTAAACATTAAATATGATGAAATGCCACTGCCAGAGATGTAGTTACAGAGCATAACATTAACTTTGCATATGGTACCAAAACAGGCAAGAATTATAATTAAATGGGTTAAATGGAACCTACCTAACCTAGGTTGGAACAATGAAAATGATACCTAGGATGCGATGATAAAATATAATCGCGAATGCTTATGAATACAACAATGACTAAATAGTGCTTACAGAATTGAATTAATTACACAAAATATCATCCTTAGTATAATGGCACCTAACATATTTCGCAAGTCCTGTTACAGTAATAAAACATAGATACTTGTCATTATTACATTAATACCTAGTACACATCAAATGCCCCCATACAATAAGTAATTAATAATATACCAACCTGACCCAACCCTCTAATACCACCTTAAAATCTTGCGTATATCCCTTAAAAGGGTTCAACTCGGAATTGGTGGTCTGACTTTTATCTTCGAAACAATAAAGTTGCGTCTATTGCTACCATTGGATACGTTGAGAGAGATAAATATCACTAGTGCCATATAGGCAATAAATCTTTCCTTTAGGCTTTCCTACCAATCTCTAATTATTTAATCGCGTGGTTCTCGTAACCATTGCTCTGATAACATCTGTGACGACCCGGGTAATTAGCTCAGGTAATTAACAGCATTATTGTCATTACACTGAGTTAATTACATGAATCTCGGTATACTAACTAATCAAAACATCGAGCGCACCCGATATTTTATTAATTAGTACACCGTGTTCAAAGTGTTACAGCAGAACAATATTTAGAGACTGAATGTAAATATTTTACAAACCATGTCACGCAAACTACATGTCCAGTACTTTAGTTGTACATCTGATCCAAGTACAACAAAAATCTAATGCATAGTTACTAATTACACCAAGAGCCTGGCGAAGTCGATGCACAGCTACTCGTCCTTCCATCCCTCCTTGTAGAACTCAGTGTTAGTTATTTACCCTTATGTCATAACCATATGTAGAGGACCCTGTCGGCTACTCCCAACTCATCGACGCCCTCTACCCACCATAATAACATACGCCAACTCATCCACTCTCTCAATAAACCATTCCAATACCAAACCAATTACCAATCCATCCATTTCTCACCAACACCATCCATCCGCATTCGATTTAAGGTTTTATTGCAACATCAATTTTCCATGCAATGAAGAATTTAGTGAAAACAATGGAAAACCTTTAATAAGACATGATCAATGGAACTTGCCTGGATTAAGATTGATATAATGGTCCTCACTCAAAAGTTGGAGAGGGTGGTCCAATTGATTCAATTCTTGTCCTAAAAATGTTACAAACTATCAATTTTTGCGCGATTACTAAATTTTGAATCTGATAGATGACGTCCAACCACTTAGTGACAACTATTAATTAGATCCTAATTTAATAACTAACCTCTACTGGTTAATTCCGATTTTAGTAGTTTTATCACAGGATCAACTAATTACGTAACTAGCTACTGATTACAGTGATATCCTCGAAACCCAATTTTTCCCTCTTTTCTCTGCTTCCCTTTTCTTTTTTTTTCTTTTCCCTCTCTTTCTTCTCTTCGAGTCGACTGGGCCTTCGGCCCACTCTCCCCTCCTTTCCCTTTTCCCGACCCAGCCGAAGCCTTCGGCTTACCTTTTCCTCTCCTCCGCCTCAACGACGCCTCTTCTCCACCCATCGGTCACCCCTCCTAGGCTCCGTTTCCCCCCCACCACGCCGGCTCCTCCCGGCCGACATCTCTACAACGCGCCTCCCTACTCGCTCCCCTCGGCTCTCCTACAATAGCCCCCCCACCCCCGCTCTCTCTCTCTCTCTCTCTACGCCAGGTCGGCTTTACGCCGGCTCGCCGGTGAGCAGACCTTCCAGCTCCGGCTAGTCGGCCCCTACTGGCTCTCTCTCTCTCTCTCTCTCTCTCTCTCTTCTGCTACTTCTCGATTTGTAGGGATATGTTGCTATTGTATTTTTGGGGGATATGGCTACCGAGGTTTGGATTTAGGGTTCTTGCTGCTGGTTGTTGGGATTCGGTTCTCTGTTGCCTTATGCTTGGATCTGAGGGCTCTGGCTAGCCGATCTACCAGTTAGTTGCTTGGTTGAACTTCGAATAATGTTGGTCCACGGTAAGTTAGGTCAAGGATGAAATCGGGGTTGAGAGGACCTAGGATGGGGGGTGTGGTGCCGTGATCGGCTGGCCAGCTCTCCGATGAGGGCTTGGGAACAGTTTGGGATGAACCACACGTGCCCCAAGGTAACTCCCCTACTGAGACCATGAGGAAGAACTTCAATCTACACTTCTCTACAAGACCAACTCATTTGCATCCTACATTACTCTACCACTACTCAATTGCTACTTTACTACTACCCTACAATTGTTTCGCCGGCTTAATTGGGCTCCCGCGGTTCGGTTGGGTGAGGAAGATGAGTAGGAGCCGAGGTTCATTTTGATAGTGAAATGCGTAAAATAACATGAAGACAAGCTGAGCAATCCAAGTGCAGGCATGCTCATGAGCATCAAAATTTCATAAATTGACTGTTAAGACTTGCCAGATTTAGATAACATGAAAACAGCATGTAGTCAAGCGAAGGGAAACAATATCAGCACAACAATCTAGAAATAAAGAATATCAGTTTAAAACTATCTGTATATATTAAGGAAGAGAAGCAGTTAACTGAAGTATTCGATTGAAGCAGTTCCTATTCCCGCCTCTGTATCAGAGGCAATAACAGAATAGACAACCACTGAACCTTTAAAAAAACATTTGTAGCTATTCTGATGAAGACCTAACTCCCCATCACAATATACGGTATAAAATTTTATCACAAGCACAAGAAATAGAACTTTGTGATATATTTAGCGAAGCATGCAAAGACAATGAAGCATCATAAGAGACTAGAACCTTCTATAAGCTATATTGAAGTATCTTAAAGAAAACTTCCTTTGGCACTAACCATGCAACAGTTATCGAGCCTGATTAAATGCTTGAGTAGTTTGGTCTGTAAAATAGAGGAGAGAAAATTGTAGTTAGGGAACAACATCAGTGCAGCAATGTATAAATAGACAATCGAATAAAGTGGTCACATCTTCTGTCAATCCGATCAATTTGAAAGAAAATCAAAGAAGAAGCACAGATAGCAGGACACGATGCTAATGTCTGAAAATCCAAATGGAGGCTAAAACCTCCGCTTCAGCAAAATAAGGCATCATATGTGTATGTTATGCGTATACGATTGGTATAATAGAAGACATATTAGGTAAGAAACAATGACAACACACACCTTCATCTTTTGGCGGCTGTTGTAAGTGCAAAATCAGATTCTCTTGCAGGCAGCCTAATACATAGAAGAGAAAGCATATACACATATATAAGAAAAGCAAAAGGAGAAACGAATCAAGTACATTCATAGGCATGTGCGTAACAAAGCAAATAATTGAAGATAATAAAGAGAATCCAACCCGAAAAATGAAAACCTGAACTCAGATGGCCACAAATGATAGCTTAACCACAAACTTTACTTCCTTGAGAAAGCATACAGGACTGTGCACAACAATCAAAGACCAAAATTGTTAGAAGCCATCTTACTGAGATAGGGGACTACCGAATTAGGGAATTGAATCTTAAAAAAGCACAGCAAGATTAAATAAACTATACTTTGAGCATTCCTAGTGACTCTTATTAAAGATAAAGCACACATTCCAATTACCAAAAGTAAATCAATGTACCTAAACGTCCATTTACTATTTCAGAAGGAGATCAAAGGTGACAAAATGAAAGGACCAGTGATAGGTCAACTGTAGAAATACCTTCTTTGAGGAAGCGTACAAAGAATACACATATATAAGAAGAGCGAAAGGAGAAGGGAATCAAGTACACTCATAGGCATGTGCAGTAATCGAGCAATTAATCACTGATAGATTAGAGCAAAAGGCAAACCACGAGAGCATAATGAAGTTGGCATAAGCAGCATTTCTTGTTTGTACATCAGAGCACATATATAGACACATGGATAGGGGATTACCGAATTACTGAATTGAATCTTACAAAAGAACAGCAAGAATAAACTATACTTTGATCACTGCTGGGTGACTCGTATTGCAGATAAAGCGCACATTCCTATTACCAAAAGTAAAACAATGTACCTAAACGTCCATTTAATATTTCACAAGGAGATCAAAGGTGATAAAATGAAAGGACCAGTGATAGGTCAACTATAGACATACCTTCTTTGAGGAAGCGTACATGACTGCACAGCAATGAAAGATCAAACTTGTTGGAAGCCAACTTATTGTGCGTGTTGTTGAATATAGATGGTATTCTAGGATTAACATCGGCACCTATGACAGCTAACTGATGAGCATTAGTCGGTTCTTTCAACTCCAACATTAAATCATGTAAGTAACATGTAGCCAACTAAAGAGGCACTATAAAATCAGAAGAGAAATCGATCCATCAACAGTAACTACAAAATTTTAGTAGTAATCAAGTAATTAATCATGAAATAGATTAGAGGAATAGACAAACTAAGAGAGCATAACAAAGTTGGCATGAGCAGCATTTCAAATTTATAAATCAGAGCACGCATACAGACATATGGATAGGGGATTACCAAATTAGCGAATTGAACCTAAAAAAAATAGCAAGAATAAACTATACTTTGATCAATGCTGTGTGACACGTATTGCAGATAAAGCAAATATTCCTATTACGAAAAGTAAAACAATGCACTTAAATGGCCATCCACTATTTTACAGAGAGATGCAAGGCGACAAAATGAAAGGAGAAATTTGGACTGCAAAGCATATATTCCAAACTGATGCAAACCACTCCATTGTATGTTTCATCTTGGAAAAATTCGTTCATAAGCGTTAGCATTAAAAAAAAGGGTGAGGTAATAAAAACCATAGACAACTACCTAACCTTCGTGCTGCTCTCTTGTCACAGGGTTTGGTTTTGCACATTATAGCTGGATAGGCTGTGCTCAAGAGATCATGTTGGGGCCGTCGATAGTTTCCTACAATGAGATGACAATTTGAATAATCAGTAGCATCATCACATCCTACTCTAGCAAATTTGCTCGGCTATTTTGGAGAACTTGCTGAAGCAAAAGAATGCTGTGCTCTTAAAACAAGAGACCGTAACTACAAACGAAAGCTCGAAAAGGAATTCTGGTTATTGCACTGAAGAAGGATGAACACAAGGCACTGACTTTGACAGATTTTAGTTTGAAGACAACCGTTGCTAACATGAAAGGCTACACTACTTCTTAGCCTGATGAAAGAAATGCCATAATGAACCGTTGTTGTCAACATCGATAACTAACAAAATTGAATAAGACAGTCTCATGTTTTGTCGGTCTGATCAATCTGAAAGAACATCGAAGAAGCATGGTTCATAAGCGTTAGTATTTCAAAATGACGAACAGGAACTACGTAAGTTCGGAAGTCCTGGTTGGGCCGCTGCAAGCAAGTTTCATTTTGATAGTGAAGTGCGTAAAATAACATGCAGACAAGCAGAGCAGTCTATGTACAGGCATGCTCATGAGCAACAAAATTCCATAAATTCACTGTTAAGACTTGCCGGATTTAGATAAGATGAAAAATAGCATGTAGTCAAGCGATGGGAAATAGTATCAGCACAACAATCTAGAAATAAAGAATATCAATTTAAAACTATCTATAAACACTAAGGAAGAGAAGCCATTAACTGAAGTATTCGATCGAAGCAGTTCCTATTCCCGCCTTTGTATCACAGGCAATAACAGAATAGACAACCACTAAACTTTTAAAAAACCATTTGTAGCCACTCTCATGAAGACCAAACTCTCCTTCACTATATACGGTATAAAATTGTATCATGAGCACAAGAAATAGAACTTTGTGATATATTTACCGAAGTATGCAAAGACAATGAAGCAACATTAAAAAAAAGAACCTTCTATAAGCTACATTGATATCTTAAAGAAAACTTCTTTGGGCACTTGTAACACCCCAGCTTCTACTAAGCCCAGAATGTCACCAAACAACGTCCATAACACGAATAACACCAATGTGACACTACGGTATGGTGTGACATTATAGAATGTGAAATTAGAGAATAAAACCTTTCGGCTTGAGGTTTACTCGCGTTTTTGGGCCGTTTGAAGTGATGTGTCACCACGGAGTGTCGTAACCTTTTAAATGGTGCATGTTAAGGTCAAAAACTTTATGAAATATGGTATGGCAGGTTAAAACCATAAGGTATGGAGGTTAATAGCTTTTCCGGGCCGTTTTCGGGGTTTTGGGCCTTCCCGGGGGAGTTTTGGGCCTTGGTGGGCTTTGGTGGGATGGATTAGGTCTCCGTAACGGACTAGAATTGGGTGTGGGGGCTGGTAAAAGGGGTTTCCCTACCCCTTTGGGGCGTCCAGCCTGCTGCCTTTGCGCCCCTTGAGGCCTTGGTGCGCCCCCCTCACCTCCCCCCCACTTGCCAAGCCCTAGCCGCCCCTTCCCTTTGAGCCTTGCGCCTCCCCCTTGCTCTCCTCCATTGCCCCACCTCTCCACCACCTCTCCTCCACCCCCTTGCTGCCCTAGGGTGGTCTCCACACCTCTGCACCTTGTGGATCCATCCGTTGGAGCGAGGAGCGAGGAGCGAGGAGCGAGGAGCGTGGAGCGAGGAGCGATCCGCGAGGAGATCGATTGGAGTTTTCGTTCGTCGGGCAAAGGTATGATCATGGGGATCCTTGGGTTTGATCTAGGTACTGTTCTTAGGGTGTTTATGAAGTTTTTAGATCAATTGGTGGTGCTGGGTTGGAGTTCTTTGGGTTAGATCTAGACGTTGCCACGTTTCTGTTTTCGGGCAGATTGAGCAGTCGGGCTAGGGTTCGAGTTTTCGTCGATTTAGAATCCGAATCTGTCCATACGGACTTAAAAGAAGTTGTAGATAATTTAATTATCTTTCCGTGGACATAAAGCAAGTTAAAATCCGATCAGCCGTTTGAAAGTTATGTCTGTTTTACCGAGCGTGTTAAAATCTGTGACGTAATTGGAACAGATCATGGTAATCTGTAGATTAGACGACTTTAGAGGCCGAACCAGTCTTTCCATATACCTAGAGAAAGTTGGGAAATTTCCTAAGCTACGCGAGGATGTACTCGTTTAATTGATTCGGAGTCCCAGAACTTAAGTTATGCTTTTTGCAAGGCTGCTGTCCCGTCGGGACAGAACCTCTGTTTTTAGGTTTTGCGAGTAGTGGGCAATGTCGGGTTAGATGGGGGTTTGCGTACTGTTTTGTGGGCATGATTGTGAGTGTGTGATACCTATGTGCAGGTGGTGCGACCCCGGGAGTGCCTTCTACTTCCCGCCTTTCCGTTGCCCGTGGTTGAGGCAAGTGTGTTGTAATGAATAACGAATGTTATGTTGCTTGTTGAGACTAGATGAAAGATGGATTTCATGATATGATCAATTGCCATGCTTTAATGTTTTCCTATGATATGATGAGTATGCTATGATGCCATGTGTTAAATATACAAGTTTATGATGATGATGGCATTTTTGCATACATGACATGTTACATGGCTCGGGCGGTGAGAAAGTCATAACTAGTCCGGGAAGGTCGGTGAGAAAGTTATGACTAATCCGGAAAGCCAATGAGTAAGTCCTACATCGTGATTCCATTCACCGTGGTGAGCTAGGCGAGGAGTAGGCACCCTCCATCTTCGGGATGGAAGGGGGGAGAGGGTGCACACCGACGGGTGTGTACTCAACCATACCAGTATGAGTTTCCAAGGAGACATGAGCATTGCATTACATTGCATACATAATGATGATGATACTGTTAAGTGTTCATGAATGAGATGATATACATGATGGGTGATGTTATTGCCATGATATTGTTCTTGTTGTCCATTACAATATACTTGCTGAGTTTCGAACTCACGCTTGTGTTTTATGTTGTTTTTTTTAGGTACTTTGAGATCGGCATGCGGGGAAGGGAAATAGTCACACGCCCACACGTAGCTTCACCTTAATGATTCCACAAGTCATTCTATTAGTTTGATAATAAATTGCGTGTGATGATCATTGCTTTAGTGTTTAGCTTTACTATTTGAGAGCTTATTTGTTCTTTTGACACTTGGAGACATTAAGTGCTTGATGTTAGTCTTATATTGTCGTTAAGACTCTATTTGTTGTTGTTTTAGATGTTTCCCTTATTGCCATATAATGCTATATCGTTGTTGCTCCTTAAATTCATGATAAAACAAAGGAGGTGCTGCCGAAATCTCGGTTTTTAGCCTATGCGCCTTTGCTGGAATTTTATGTTAAATATGATATTTGAATGTTGTTTAGCTTATGTTTGGTAGCATTCGGGCATATTAAATGCCGGGGTGTTACAGTTGGTATCAGAGCGGGCTGTAGGTCCTTGGAATGTGTATTTTTAGTGTCGTGCTATAGGGTACAACTAAAATGTGATGTGGAATAACTTAGAAACATGGCTTAGGTTTTTACTAAAATTTTGTCATAGGATAGCAACATTAAAACTTGCAAAAGTGGTATAACTAATCTAAAATTTGACACACATGGATGCACAGTAGGAAGGGTATGGGTATCGTTGTTTGCGCTTAAATGTTGTATTTAAGCCTTGTTGCTAAATGCTATATTTGATATAGTACGTTGCTATGTCTATGAGATAAATGATTGAATTATTCCTGTTGTGGTGGTAAAAGTGGGGTTTTGGTGCCGAAGGATTTCGGCCACCTCTCTTATTTCATAGTAAGGGTGAGGTTTGACGGTGTGGCCGGTTAGCGCCACCACCGAAGAACTATTGACCCCTGTAGGAGAAGAGTGCTTATCCTTTCTGTCGTTGATCGGGTAGTTGATTGGAGTCAAATAGAAGAGTTAATGGTGGTTTCCTTCGTATGTTCTTTGCTTTTCTTGGCTTTAGTAGATTTGAATCAAATGAAAAGTGTTGGGTTTTCGCGGATCGTTCCGTATGCGGTGTGTGGTTTTGTCTTCCTTGGTTGAAGACGAAGAAGAGGAGACTAGTGTTGCGCTTGCCTTTCCAGTTTTGATGCCTGTTGATTGCATTATGGGGAACAAGCATTCAATTTATCCCTGTGTTTGTCTTTCTCTGAGGTTAAAAGAGTTATTATGAGTTGTGCGGACACGGCTATCGAATTTGAAGTTAAATGGCTTTGTAGTAGTACGTGGTGTTTGATTCTGTTATTTTACTGGTTTAAGAAATCATCTTTGAAAAAAAAAACCCCTTCTTGTTTCGTGAAAGATTGGGGTTTGGTGCTAAGGTTTTATTTGCAAAGGTTTATTTGATCGGTTGGATCCCTCCAGTGGGAGTCTTGGAGATTGAAAAGTGTTTTGGAGAATTCCTTTGCATGACCAAGTTTGGGTTTGTCTCATTGCAATTTTGAGAGTCAAGTTTCCTTATGAATTTGGGGTGAGTTTTAAAACTAAAATGTTGCAAACAAAGAAAGTAGTCTTTTGACTGAAATCGTTTGTCCCTAGTAAGAATTGATGTTTAAGCATGTTATGTAGTAGGTAACAATGTGATTAATATCTCTAGCTTGTGAATAAATAGACTACTAGTGTTGTGGTTTACTCTTAGCGAGATTGATTGAATGCGTTAATGTACATGCTTGGAATCTGTTGCTTTGTCATAAAAGTACTTATGACCCCCGATCATGTTTAAAAGTTTTAAACCCGGATGCATAGTTAAAACATTAAGATGATGTAGACTGCCGATATTGTTAAAGAAACTTTGCTGGTTGTCTAAAGATGTTCTAATCAAATGGATTAATAGAGAGATTTAATCGTGTTGACTAGTGACTTTAATTTGGAAATTGATTAGAGTTTCTATTTATGTTGTCGCAAACCATTAGTATATTTGGAAGTATGCAGTTGTGTCCCTTCAATGCTAGTATTAATATCAATTGAGAAGACATAATACTTATTCTTAATGATGTTGTTAAGGGCGAGTGTCAATACTAGTATTCAATCTATTTTAAATAGTTGGAGTATGTTGTGTGGTGGTAATTTGGTTATCACCTATGTATAGGATAGCTAAAAGCAATGTGTTGATTGATGATAATCAAATTTTTGATATTGATGACTTAGTAAGTGGTGGTAGTTGTGTAGAATACTTGTTGGAAACCATTGATTAAATGGAGGGTATTGTAACCTGTGGTGATGGAGTGAACCATGGATAATTAACCTGATGTAGAGTTTTATCCTTAATGAATGTATGCCTTGGAATCCTAGCTATGAACTTTGTCTTGTAGAGATAATATTTACATGTTGAAGTCGTTGTTTAACTGAATAAGGTTCGGTTGTCGAGACGTGAATAGATAGGAGGTATGAAATTTATATGTTGATCTTCTTTGAAAGATTTGTGGAAGTACTATGTTTCAAATTTAGAATAAGATGTATTATGATTCGTGATCCGTGGGGATCATGTCATTATAGTCTTGGTTGGGTGCCTTTTGATAAGCATCATAAACCCTTATTAAGAAATGTTGAGAATGGTAACTAGAGGAAGAATTTGTTGTGAAACTTTCGTTGAATTGTGTTGGGGCTCCTCGGATAATAAATAGTGATTATTGAAGTCTTTAATGGAAAGCGTAGTGGAGTACTAGAGATGGTTCCTTTCATCTTTGGTCGAATTGTCTAAAAACCTTTGAAACTGGTTTGGTTGTTTGCCATCTCGGTTGAATGCTTTCGGTTGAGGTGTTCCTTATGTTGAGTTTTGAGTTTCCCAAAACTCGTAGTGGTTGGTGTCGACCTTTGATTTTGGCGAATTTGTTTAGTTCGTGTTGTGAGTTTGAGTTTACATCCAAAAGTTTTTGAGTGGATCGCGCCTTCGCATTCAGACCGATTTATCTTTGAAATTAATTTTAAAAGGAAGCAGATGGTCATAAAGGGTTGTGTTGGAAACTTTTGAGTTAAGCTCCTTGATGTGTAACTCTGTTTGGCTAGAGTTGAGTCATTTGGAAAATATGTCTCGTGTGCGGATGTTTCACAAGTCTGGATTTTTATGAATGTTTCATAAGTGAATTTGGTTAGAGAAGAGTTTTCTTCCGGGATTGAGTTTCCCTCTCTTTTGATAAAATTTATGGCGCTTGTTTGTGCAGATGTCTAACTTTGGAGTCAATGTTCTTTTCCAAAACGCTGATCTTGGTTAAAATGCGATGTTTTGCAAAGTTTAGCTATCTATCATTGGTGGGTTCTGATTTGATGTGGTGCCTTACAGCTAATTATGTTGCCGTCATAGTCTATATGATTTAGCGCAACCGTCGATTGTTATGGGTATTTCAATCATTTGATACCGAGGAAGAAGTTATTTGGTGAATGACTATTCTAAGCACCGCTTGTTCCATGATGAATGAATGGTGAAAAGTAAACATGACATCGTTTTACATGTTAAATGATAAAGGAGTTGTTGAGCTGTGTCGGTGAGAAAGTCATATATGGAGATATGACTAATCCGAGTGCTCCTGAAGAGTGTGCATTTATGTCATGAAACGAGATTTCCTTGCTTTCTAGTATGAAAAGAAGCAATGAACAATTTCTCGTATGTTGGTTGTGATGTAGGGATTTATGCTTCCTTTGTGATTTGGCTTGGATGTTGCCGAATTCTTTCCAAAATGGTTGTTAACGCTTTGGGTTTGAGTTGTTGTGTGTACACTTGGGATTGATAGCTAAGTGTTTTTGTGTGAGGGCGAGACCCTCTTAAGAAAGGAACCAATTGTGGTTTGGTAAGGTTTTCGATCCTAGCTTGGGCTAGGTGTCGAACCTTAGTGGTATAAGGGTGGTTTGTGATGGAGGTTGATGATGTATGGGTTTAACCTTTACTAAGAGTAGCGATGGGTGGAAGTGAAGTTGACTGTAGATCGGTGATAATTGCCTGCCGTGAGCGCTTGTCTTCACTAGTTGTTTTTGGGTTTGAGTCTTGCACAGGAAAGGATGGAATAAAATGTTAGTATGATCGTGTATCGGAAGGGCTAGTGTGCCTTAATGAGTTATTCCCTCGATGGAAACTTTCGGAATGAAGAGAGGTCGTTAAAGGAATTGTGACTTCCTTTGATTATGTCATGTTGAGTTTAATGGAGTATGGTAGTCGTGGTGGTTGTGATAGAAGTATGAAGTGTTTGCCGTGAGGATTCGAGCGATTTGGGTTGATGGAGCCCTTTGTGGTTGAAACGCAGATTCGGTTGGGGAATTGAAGTGAAGGTCGATTTGTGAGGGGTTGCCCTTAGTTGAGCTAGATCAACACTTTTTCTCTATGTGTTGGTTTTGGGAACTCGTTTGTTGTTTGTTCCGGTTTTAGTCGTTGTGTGAATGTTTTGAGCTGCAGAGAAGCCTTTTGTCCCTTGGGGACTTTGTTGTTGATTATGGCGTCCTTCGGATTCGAGGTCGAATCCTGTTGAAGGGGGGACGAATGTGACACTACGGTATGGTGTGACATTATAGAATGTGAAATTAGAGAATAAAACCTTTCGGCTTGAGGTTTACTCGCGTTTTTGGGCCGTTTGAAGTGATGTGTCACCACGGAGTGTCGTAACCTTTTAAATGGTGCATGTTAAGGTCAAAAACTTTATGAAATATGGTATGGCAGGTTAAAACCATAAGGTATGGAGGTTAAATGGTTAATAGCTTTTTCGGGCCGTTTTCGGGGTTTTGGGCCTTCCCGGGGGAGTTTTGGGCCTTGGTGGGCTTTGGTGGGATGGATTAGGTCTCCGTAACGGACTAGAATTGGGTGTGGGGGCTGGTAAAAGGGGTTTCCCTGCCCCTTTGGGGCGTCCACCCTGCTGCCTTTGCGCCCCTTGAGGCCTTGGTGCGCCCCCCTCACCTCCCCCCCACTTGCCAAGCCCTAGCCGCCCCTTCCCTTTGAGCCTTGCGCCTCCCCCTTGCTCTCCTCCATTGCCCCACCTCTCCACCACCTCTCCTCCACCCCCTTGCTGCCCTAGGGTGGTCTCCACACCTCTGCACCTTGTGGATCCATCCGTTGGAGCGAGGAGCGAGGAGCGAGGAGCCGAGGAGCGTGGAAGCGAGGAGCGATCCGCGAGGAGATCGATTGGAGTTTTCGTTAGTCGGGCAAAGGTATGATCATGGGGATCCTTGGGTTTGATCTAGGTACTGTTCTTAGGGTGTTTATGAAGTTTTTAGATCAATTGGTGGTGCTGGGTTGGAGTTCTTTGGGTTAGATCTAGACGTTGCCACGTTTCTGTTTTCGGGCAGATTGAGCAGTCGGGCTAGGGTTCGAGTTTTCGTCGATTTAGAATCCGAATCTGTCCATACGGACTTAAAAGAAGTTGTAGATAATTTAATTATCTTTCCGTGGACATAAAGCAAGTTAAAATCCGATCAGCCGTTTGAAAGTTATGTCTGTTTTACCGAGCGTGTTAAAATCTGTGACGTAATTGGAACAGATCATGGTAATCTGTAGATTAGACGACTTTAGAGGCCGAACCAGTCTTTCCATATACCTATAGAAAGTTGGGAAATTTCCTAAGCTACGCGAGGATGTACTCGTTTAATTGATTCGGAGTCCCAGAACTTAAGTTATGCTTTTTGCAAGGCTGCTGTCCCGTCGGGACAGAACCTCTGTTTTTAGGTTTTGCGAGTAGTGGGCAATGTCGGGTTAGATGGGGGTTTGCGTACTGTTTTGTGGGCATGATTGTGAGTGTGTGATACCTATGTGCAGGTGGTGCGACCCCGGGAGTGCCTTCTACTTCCCGCCTTTCCGTTGCCCGTGGTTGAGGCAAGTGTGTTGTAATGAATAACGAATGTTATGTTGCTTGTTGAGACTAGATGAAAGATGGATTTCATGATATGATCAATTGCCATGCTTTAATGTTTTCCTATGATATGATGAGTATGCTATGATGCCATGTGTTAAATATACAAGTTTATGATGATGATGGCATTTTTGCATACATGACATGTTACATGGCTCGGCGGTGAGAAAGTCATAACTAGTCCGGAAGGTCGGTGAAAGTTATGACTAATCCGGAAAGCCAATGAGTAAGTCCTACATCGTGATTCCATTCACCGTGGTGAACGGAAGCGAGGAGTAGGCACCCTCCATCTTCGGGATGGAAGGGGGAGAGGGTGCACACCGACGGTGTGTACTCAACCATACCGTATGAGTTTCCAAGGAGACATGAGCATTGCATTACATTGCATACATAATGATGATGATACTGTTAAGTGTTCATGAATGAGATGATATACATGATGGGTGATGTTATTGCCATGATATTGTTCTTGTTGTCCATTACAATATACTTGCTGAGTTTCGAACTCACGCTTGTGTTTTATGTTGTTTTTTAGGTACTTTGAGATCGGCATGCGGGGAAGGGAAATAGTCACACGCCCACACGTAGCTTCACCTTAATGATTCCACAAGTCATTCTATTAGTTTGATAATAAATTGCGTGTGATGATCATTGCTTTAGTGTTTAGCTTCACTATTTGAGAGCTTATTTGTTCTTTTGACACTTGGAGACATTAAGTGCTTGATGTTAGTCTTATATTGTCGTTAAGACTCTATTTATTGCTGTTTTAGATGTTTCCCTTATTGCCATATAATGCTATATCGTTGTTGCTCCTTAAATTCATGATAAAACAAAGGAGGTGCTGCCGAAATCTCGGTTTTTAGCCTATGCGCCTTTGCTGGAATTTTATGTTAAATATGATATTTGAATGTTGTTTAGCTTATGTTTGGTAGCATTCGGGCATATTAAATGCCGGGGTGTTACAGCACTAACCGTGCAACAGCTATCGAGCCTGATTAAAACGCTTGAGTAGTTTGGTCTGTAAAATAGAGGACAGAAAATTGCAGTTAGCAAACAACATCAGTGCAGCAATGTATAAATACACAAAATCGAAAAAAGCGATCACATCTTCTATCAATCCGATCAATTTGAAAGGAAATCAAAGAAGAAGCACAGATAGCAATGCACGATGCTAATGTCTGAAAAACCAAATGGAGGCTAAAACATCCGCTTCAGCAAAATAAGGCATCATATCTGTATGTGATGCGTAAACGGTAGGTATAATAGAAGACATATCAGGTAAGAAACAATGACAACACACACCTTCATCTTTTTGCGGATGTTGTAAGTGCAAAATCAAATTCTCTTCCAGGCATCCTAAAACATAGAAGAGACAAAGCATACACATAGATAAGAAAATCGAAAGGAGAAAGGAATCAAGTACATTCATAGGCATGTGCGTAACAAAGCAAATAATTAAAGATAATAAAGAGAAAATCCAACCCGGGAAATGAAAACCTGAACTCAAATGGCCACAAATGATAGGTCAACCACAAACTTTACTTCTTTGAGAAAGCATACAGGACTATGCACAACAATAAAAGACCAAACTTGTTAGAAACCAACTTACTGAGTCTGTTGTTGAATATAAATGGTATTGTAGGATTAGCAGCGGTACCTACGACAGCTAACCGATGAGTATTAGTCAGCACTTTCAACCACAACAACAAATCATGGAAGTAAAACGAAGTCAACTAAAGAGGCACTATAAAATCGTAAGCAAAATCGATCCACTACCAGTAACTTCAAAATTTGAGCAATAATCGAGCAATTATTCACCGATAGATTAGAGCAAAAGGCAAACCAAGAGAGCATAATGAAACTGGCATGAGCAGCATTTCTAGTTTGTACATCATAGCACATATATAGATACATGGATAGGGGATTACCGAATTAGGGAATTGAATCTAAAAAAAGCACAGCAAGATTAAATAAACTATACTTTGAGCATTCCAAGTGACTCGTATTGCAGATAAAGCACACATTCCAATTACCAAAAATAAATCACTGTACCTAAACGTCCATTTACTATTTCAGAAGGAGATCAAAGGTGACAAAATGAAAGGACCAGTGATAGGTCAACTGTAGAAATACCTTCTTTGAGGAAGCGTACAAAGAATACACATATATAAGAAGAGCGAAAGGAGAAGGGAATCAAGTACATTCATAGGCATGTGCAGTAATCGAGCAATTAATCACTGATAGATTAGAGCAAAAGGCAAACCAAGAGAGCATAATGAAGCTGGCATGAGCAGTATTTCTGGTTTGAACATCAAAGCGCATATGTAGACACATGGATAGGGGATTACCGAATTAGTGAATTGAATCTTAAAAAAAGAGAGCAAGAACAGAATATACTTTGAACATTCCTGGGTGACTCGTATTGCAGATAAAGCACACATTCCAATTACCAAAAGTAAAACAATGTACCTAAACATCCATTTACTATTTCACAAGGAGTTCAAAGGTGACAAAATGAAAGGACCAGTGATAGGTCAACTATAGACATACCTTCTTTGAGGAAGCGTACAAGACTCTGCACGGCAATGAAAGATCAAACTTGTTGGAAGCCAACTTATTGTGCGTGTTGCTTAGTATATATGGTATTGTAGGATTAACAGCGGCACCTATGACAGTTAATTGATGAGCATTAGTCGGTTCTTTCAACTCCAACATTAAATCATGTAAGTAACATGTAGCCAACTAATGAGGCACTATAAAATCAAAAGTGAAATCGATCCATTACCACTAGCTAGAAAATTTTAGTAGTAATCAAGTAATTAATCATTGAAATAGATTAGACGAACAGGCAAACTAAGAGAGCACAACGAAGTTGGCATGAGCAACATTTCTAGTTTATACATCAGAGCACGCATACAGACATATGGATAGGGGATAACCAAATTAGCGAATTGAACCTTAAAAAAATAGCAAGAATAAACTATACTTTGATCATTGCTGTGTGACTCGTATTGCAGATAAAGCAAATATTCCTATTACGAAAAGTAAAACAATGCACTAAAATGGCCATCCACTACTTTACAGGGAGGTGAAACGCGACAAAATGAAAGGAGAAATTTGGACTGCAGAGCATATATTTCAAACTGATGCAAAGCACTCCATCGTACATTTCACCTTGGAAAAATTCGTTCATAAGCGTTAGCATTAAAAAAATGGGTGAGGTAATAAAAACCATAGACAACTACCTAACCTTCGTGCTGCTCTCTTGTCACGGGGTTTGGATTGGTATATTATAGCTGGATAGGCTGTGCTCAAGAGATCATGTTGGGGGTTGCATCATCACACCCTGCTCTACCAAATTTGCTCGGCTATTTTGGAGAACTTGCTGAAGCAAAAGAATGCTGTGCTAATAAAACAAGAGACTGTAACTGGAAACGAAAGTTCGAAAAGGAATTCTGGTTATAGCACAGAAGAAGGATGAACACAAGGCACTGACTTTGACAGATATTTGTTTGAAGCCAACCATTGCTAACATGAAAGGCTGCACTACTTCTCAGTCTGATGAAATAAATGCCATAATGAACCGTTGTTGTCAACATCACTAACTAACAAGATTGAATAAGACAGTCACATGTTTTGTCCGTTTGATCGATCTGAAAGAACATCGAAGAAGCATGGTTCATAAGCGTTAGTATTTAAAAATGGTGAACAGGAACTACATAAGTTCAGAAGTCCTGGTTGGGCCGCTGCATGCAACTTTCATTTTGATAGTGAAGTGCGTAAAATAACATGCAGACAAGCAGAGCAGTCTATGTGTAGGCATGCTAATGAGTAACAAAATTTCATAAATTGACTGTTAGACTTGCCGTATTTAGATAAGATGAAAAACCGCATCTAGTCATGCGATGGGAAACAATATCAGCACAACAATCTAGAAATAAAGAATATCAATTTAAAACTATGTATACATACTAAGGAAGAGAAGCCGTTAACTGAAGTATTTGATCGAAGCAATTCCTATTCCCGCCTCTGTATCAGAGGCAATAACAGAATAGACAAGCACTAAACCTTTAAAAAACCATTTGTAGCCGCTTTGATGAAGACTTAACTCTCCATCACTATATACGGTATAAAATTGTATCATGACCACAAGAAATAGAACTTTGTGACATATTTACCGAAGAATGCAAAGACAATGAAGCGTCATAAAAAAAATAGAACCTTCTATACGCTATATTGAAGTAGCTTAATGAAAAGTTCCATGGGCACTAACCATGCAACAGTTATCGAGCCTGATTAAAACGCTTGAGTAGTTTGGTCTGTAAAAAAGAGAAGAAAATTGCAGTTAGCGAACAACATCAGTGCAGCAATGTATAAATAGACAAAATCGAATAAAGCGGTCACATCTTATGTCAATCCGATCAATTTGAAAGAAAAATCAAAGAAGAAGCACAAATAGCAAGACACGATGCTAATGTCTGAAAATCCAATTGGAGGCTAAAACCTCCGCTTCAGCAAAATGAGGCATCATATGTGTATGTTATGCGTATACGGTAGGTAAAACAGAAGACATGAGGAAAGAAACAATGACAACACACACCTTCATCTTTTGGCACCTGTTGTAAGTGCAAAATCAGATTCTTTTACAGGCAGCCTAAAACATAGAAGAGACAAAGCATAGACAAATATAAGAAGAGCGAAAGGGGAAGGGAATCAAGTACATTCATAGGCATGTGCGTAACAAAGCTAATAATTCAAGATAATAAACAAAAAATCCAACCCGAAAAATGAAATCCTGAACTCAGATGGCCACAAATGATAGGTTAACCACAAACTTTACTTCTTTGAGAAAGCATACAGGACTGTGCACAATAATCAAAGACCAAACTTGTTAGAAGCCAACTTACTGAGTGTTTTGTTGAATATAGATGGTATTGTAGGATTAGCAGCGGTACCTATGACAGCTAACCGATGAGTATTAGTCAGCTCTTTCAACCACAACACCAAAGCATGGAAGTAACACGCAGTCAACTAAAGAGGCACTATAAAATCGTAAGCAAAATCGATCCATTACCAGTAACTACAAAATTTGAGCAGTAATCGAGCAATTAATCACTGATAGATTAGATCAAAAGGCAAACCAAGAGAGCATAATGAAGTAGGCATGTGCAGCATTTCTGGTTTGTACGTCAGAGCACATATATAGACACATGGATAGGGGATTACCAAATTAATGAATTGAATCTTAAAAAAGAACAGCAAGAATAAACTATAATTGATCATTGCTAGGTGACTCATATTGCAGATAAAGCACACATTCCTATTACCAAAAGTAAAACAATGTGCCTAAACGTCCATTTACTATTTCACAAGGAGATCAAAGGTGACAAAATGAAAGGACCAGTGATAGGTCAACTATACACAAACCTTCTTTGAGTTGTACGTCAGAGCACATATATAGACACATGGATAGGGGATTACCGTATTAATGAATTGAATCTTAAAAAAGAACAGCAAGAATAAACTATACTTTGATCATTGCTAGGTGACTCATATTGCAGATAAAGCACACATTCCTATTACCAAAAGTAAAACAATGTGCCTAAACGTCCATTTACTATTTCACAAGGAGATCAAAGGTGACAAAATGAAAGGACCAGTGATAGGTCAACTATAGACAAACCTTCTTTGAGGAAGCGTACATGACTCTGCACAGCAATGAAAGATCAAATTAGTTGAAAGCCAACTTATTGTGCATGTTGTTGACTATAGATGGTATTGTAGATTTAACAGCGGCACCTATGACAGCTAACTGATGAGCATTAGTCGGTTCTTTCAACTCCAACATTAAATCATGTAAGTAACATGTAGCCAACTAAAGAGGCACTATAAAATGAGAAGAGAAATCGATCCATTACCAGTAACTACAAAATTTTAGTAGTGATCAAGTAATTAATCATTGAAATAGATCAAAGGAAAAGGCAAACTAAGATAGCAAAACGAAGTTGGCATGAGCAGCATTTCTAGTTCAAACAAACAAGGATAAAATTAAATTATGACTTCCGATCTATATACATCTAGGAAAATCGAAGCCAAATAATTTAGTACCAATGTGCCCCTGCCCATTAATAATATATTTTACTTCAAACTTTTTGTTAAAGCGGTGTACTGAATTAAAACCCTTTATGTAGACGCTCATGATGGCTAATTGTTGGCCAAGGAAGATTGCATGTACTCATACAATGTTTCATGTATACTATAGTTCGCAAAAATTTGCATGTGTATTCATAAACAGTTTATGTCTAATCCGGTGCCAGCTGATTGCATGGCTCATGGATGAGTGGGTGTATGGTGTGCAAAAATGCAGTGCTGAACCACCACGCTAGTAGACGTGTAGGCTATAAATATCATCAAGGATTCAAAGACTGAAAACCATGCTAGCGGTCACTATGCAGACCATTGTGTACCATAACCATGTTGTAGACAGCAGAAGCAACAACAGAAGAATCGGCAGCAGCCATGTCTGACGCAAAGGCAAAGTTCCGCATGGCAACACAAGCAGCAGATGCACCAAGAAAGAGTCCGAGTTAGAGAAGACCACATACAACATCCAGATAGAGTTGAGTCCACACTCCGAGTCTCTCAGGAGATGTGGAGTTCTTTGCTGTTGGTAGTACTAGGGTGAAAAGCGCGCTACGCTGCGCCGCATGGTATGAGGCAGCCAACAGACAGTAAGATGGTTGTCGGGTATATTTAGGGCTGAAGGGATCTTTCACATGAAGAAATAATGTTCTAAGAGATCCACATTTCATATCCAAATACGATATGAATGACAAAGGCTTAGCAAATCAGCAGAACCATGAGACATAGGTGTCACCTTTATTCTGTAATCCTGTGATATGTCGAGATCATGGTGCATTGCCTTTATTCTGTAAGCTATTCACATTGCTTGCTCTGTTTGCAGCCAAAAGGAGCTGATGCTCAAACGAACTCCCAACATATATTCCAACCTTTTGTTTGTCAATTTCATTCCTTGTACAGTGCCTGCTGTAACTCTGCCGGACTGCCACCTTGATGTCTCACTGCAAGAAAGGCAACACGAAAGGCAGATTTGATTCAAAATTTCAAGATAAAAATAAAACAGCTATTTGTCCGAAATATTCCAGGCCTAATCCACAAGAAGGTTACTAATTATAGTTGTTGTAGATATCAGAGGACTGTAGGAAACTGGTTGTAACTGAATTAGATGAGGAAAATTTTTATCAAGACGATTGAATTTGACGAGTGACTTTTTAGCTTACCACTGCAGTAAGGAAATCGATAGGTTTTGATCACTTAGAAAATTGACAAAGGTTCAATCATAAATAGTTCGTGCGAACTTATCACCTAATCTGTGAGGAGAATGCTGTCCAGAACAGCAAATCCTGCAGCAACTCCACCTTCATTTGACGAAGAAACTTTGGTGCGCATCAAGTACCCACACTGATTATTCATGACTACCTTATCTTTGTTCCTACGATTGACCAATGAAAATAATATGACTTGAAAACAGAAAAAAAAAGGGAACATAGCACATATGTAGAGCATAGGAGGTCTGAGCTTCCAAAGGGTTAATTACCGCAGGTAGGCTCCATATATCCCAAGCTCAGAGATTGTAAGGTCCTCGAGGCAAACACCTCTCTGGACCAGATGGGTAAGAGAAGCTCGGGGGAAAATCCACTGCATCAGAATGTAGGCTGCAAGTGCCTCTCCCTGTTCCTTCTGGAGTCTGACCAGTGTTTCTCACAAATCATGACTATAAACGTTGTTCCCTGAAACGGATATCAGAATCGGGAGATTTTCTGAAAATTTATTGTGAAAAAAAAAGTGTTTTGAAGTGCCAAGAAAACTGACCTCCACCTTCCCGTTGAGGTTTCAAGACAAACAAGTCAGGTTTCTCTATTGCTGATTTCACAATTTCTTCATTATCCAAGCTCCATTACCCTGCAAAGCTTTTGCGTAGCTTGGCAATGTCCTCCTTGTTGTAAGGAATCTACAGATAAATAAAATCAGATAGTAGTTAGGAATGTGCGGCTGGAAATTAGAGGTATAGCAGCAGGAATTTAAATATGACATACTACCATCTTATCTGTTATGAATTCAATATATCTATAATGTAATATTCACATCACAGGAATATTCAAATACATAAACCACCCATTGGTAGCCAAAAAAAAATACTCAATCACCTTTCAAGAACATTAGGTTTTGCTAGTTCTTGCTGGATCTTTTTCGTTCCCACTAAATGGTAGGATATTGAAGGGCACTTAATAGCAGATGATTGTTCCATCAGAAGTCTCGCTCTCTATTCCTGAAAACATGCCATCGTGAAAGCCTATCACAACAAAGCTAAATAGTAGCGCACACCATCTGCAGCCACACCACTTGACATTTTGGACTTAAGCTTTACAACACAGATAATGAAATTCACAAACAAAAGAAGTTTCCTTTTCCATGATGAAATCAAAAGCAAAGAACAATCACCCCAAAACAAAACAAAAATATGATTCTTATCGAAAAGTTATCTCAGGAAACTTTGTTTTCAGTCAAGTTATGAGAGAAATTCGCTCTCTAATGAGAAAGGGTGTTGGCTAAACAAATGTAGTCTCACATACCGTTTCTGACGGGTAATCATTTGGCGCATACCCAGCTCTAAAATATACAACAGCAACTGTCCGGCCATCTCTGCATTTTTATAAATTTAAATATTAGAGTGCTATATAGCAAACAGTGAGTCTTCCTTTATGTCTGTACATGATACATACACCACGAGTGTTCCATCTGCCTCACAATGTTGTAAAGATGCAACAAAGGGAATGAAAAAAAAGAACCCACCAATCTGTCAAATTCCAGGATAAAATATTGCTTCACATCTTACTCTGTTAGCTTGCATCCACACCTATCCCTTCTTGAAGTTAAGTCCGAAAACTTTGTGTGAGTGTAATGCAGAATAGCAGCCTCCTCCAACTTGATTTCACTACAGGAAAAGGAAATAGTTGAGTAAACCATCCAGTAGAAACCGACTAAAATTTGTTTACCGGGGACCTTTTACTTTTAAAAAAACTCCATATATTCAAATATCTGTTACCTTACTTTACACAGACCTGTTAAGAATTTACGAAGTATTTGATGGATCGTGCCTCATCCCTAATCCCAAGTAATGGGTAAACCGGCAGATCCATAAGTTGCCTGCAATTAATTTTGTGATTCGATAATGCCGGCCTCATATAATATTTGTGCTAGTTATGTTCATCCTCCGCATATTGCATATGCATTTCCTAGTAAGCCCCAACCAACATTTTAAATGGTGTCACGTCTTAAGGCAACTGGTCCGAAGTGGTATGTGCCTATTTGGAAAAATGCATATAACAAATAATGTGTATTCAATAAACAAGTAATTAAACAACATTACTTCAACTCATAATCCCCATGTGCAACGTAATAGTAAAAATCTATACTCATTTTGATGGTGATATATATAAAAGTTCGCTTTAATATCATTCACAACAACGGAACTTTGGTCTCCAGATGAAACCAAGGTAGTAGGAAGGGAGGCGTGGGTGTACACCCCACCACCCAAGTTCAAAATCCTCGTCGAGCTGAATTTGGGCGCCTATTTCATTCTTAATTAAAGGAAATGCCTAGTTCCTCTTAGGTATTTTTGAAAAAAAGATGTAACCAAGGAAGTTGGAGCAATGACAATGTAAGAACAGTGCATAGGTCCAACAAAGAAATGGTCAGAACAAAAAAAAATCTATGGACTATATCACCCTTTCATTTGTTAAATTATTCACGCAACGATTCCTCATCTTTATTTCCTCCATCAGCTAAGGTAAAGGTTGAAAGTTTGATGTTACTAGGAAAGTGGGCGCGGCGTTGCCGCGCCAGGGAAAATGCGACATTTTTTGTTTCTAAAAAAATCTGAATGAAAAAGCGGGAAGTTCGGTAAAATCATAACCGAAAAAGAATTCCAATATAATTTAAGGAATTTTGTAGGGTATAGTTGGGAAAAACCGGACGTATTGATGAAAAGAAAATTGGGTGCAGGGGTTTTATGGGAAAAAAATGGGTATTCGGGGGACTCTACGCAAAAAGAGAAAAGGGACTTTATGCAAAAAGAGAAAAGATGGGTAAAATCGGAAACGAAAAGGATTTTGTTTACACGAAAATAGGAAAAAAAAAGTTCGTTCTCTGGTTTCAATATAGAGTAAAGTAAGTAGAATGGTATTTATCTTAAAAAACAAGAATGAATCTGATTATTTCTAGATAAAGAAGGAAGACTAAACAAAGCAGGCAAGGTGCAATATCTGAACTAAGACAGTTAAACTTTGATTTCAGCCATGGATCTACCAATTGAATTAGGAGTTGGCCTATACCATGTGGAAAACATCATTTTAGTTACATAACACTCATTGAACTTTTCAGTGTATATATCAATGGGTAACCGCCGCTAAGAAACTAAAAAAAGATCAATCTCACAGCATTTTCAACTCTGACACAAAAATGGAAACTATGATAAAATCCATATAGATGTACTAAGACTTAAAAAGCATATTACGTTACTGACAAGTCATAGCTTAGTGGAAATGGCTAGTGTATCTGCTGAAGTAAACCTTATGGGAAATACACTGTTTTACCTGCATTAATAGCATTCCCTTGTTTGTTTTTCTGCAGAAATGTGAAGCAAATGAAACAGATTAGAATACAGTAAGTAGTAAAAGTTTAGTTACATATATTTCATGAACAAACAATAATAACTGACCTTAACAATAATATTTGAACCTTCAAAAGCCAACCTAGCTAACATCAGTAAACGTCCAGCATGATGCACCAACACCTAAGAATACCAATTAAGGAAAAAATGGCCATAGTAGCTATTATAATCTGCTCCATCACAAAAAAACGCAGTGAGGTTTGGGTCAGAATTATAATGGGATGCGTTGTCTGGCACTCTTGCTCATATGGTATGTCCTTGTGCTTCTTCGGCCTTTCTCAAATTTTTCTATAAGCGCCTGTCATAGCACTGGAGTAGAATACATTCTCAGCATACCCCTCATTTATTATACTAAATCTGGCAAGCGTAACAATATCGGACCATATAGTAAGGATGACAATTACAATACATCAATTTGATAAGTTCCTAAAAATTCATCATAAACTATTGGAACCAAGAATAATGGCAAAATAGGAAAAGCAAATATATCAAAGATTAGGAAGCAATAAAATTTCATAAGACTTAAAAATAGAAGGAGCACGGGGGGAGAAGCAAATTGTCCAAACTCCAAACTAATGGGTGTTACACATTCACACATAATGGTTTAAAACGTAACAGCACATTTTGCAGTACTATTTTACTAAGATAGAACATCTGAACAATGCATTAATAAACTGACACTTTTGTAGGTTTACGGAGTTATTTTTTTGTAAGAAACAAAAGTTATTCAAATACAGATAAAAGATATCTAAAAGGTATAATGCTCCTGAGTTATGCTCCAAACAGGTATTGTCTGCCACAACCTATGATGCAAGGAAATGTTCATATTAGAAAGTGGGTTTGTACAATGGGCAAAACCCCACCTGTAAAATAAATCAATTAAAAACAACTTCTATTTTTACACTTTCAGAATACAAGAGTAGTTTATCCGAAATTGACAAAAAGTGGTAATATATAATAAGCAAGCCGCACTTGCAAACTAAATCAATTAGTAGTAACTTTTATTTTACATTTTCAGAGATACACGAGTATTTTATTCAAAATCAAGGCAGCTATGATACCAGAATTTACATCTAGCTATAGCACTTTTGGTAAGATTTGTTCTTATTGTCATGTTATATATCAGTTATCCTAGATAAAATCGTTAAGAACTTACTACCCATAGGGCTGATGCAAAACCCATTTTTATTCTTGCATAGTAAAGTTTACTTCAGGGCAACAGCGCTCTGCTGTCTATACTCCTTGCAAGTCTGGGAAAAATTAAATTGACATCGTTGACACTTTGAAAATATAGAGCTATAGATATGTTCCCTATATTCCTCTGTAGATAGTCATGAGTTTAAATGCATTTTCGTGTAAATCAGTGATGTGCCTATAAGCGGTAGGATTTGTGTGTAGGGGTGACAACAATGAAACCTCAAGCTAGTAATTCATACTTTTCTATTTTTCTTATCAAAAGCGAAAGAACAATGCATTAAAATCATTGTATTAAGCAAAAGGGTAAGCACATAGTAGTACAATAATACCCTGTCAAACAGATAGTAATAAGTCTTTTTTTTTTGTGCATACAGGTATGAGCTGAAAGATTAACATTGTTAAAGGAAATAATTTAGAAAATTCTGATTTAATCCTAATTTTAGGGGATTGATTCAATCAGATTAAACCAAACATTTACTCTACTTCATATGTACAATGTTGGGTATGGTTGTGCAAATATTTATGTTACGTGGTGAGTAGTGCCGGGGTAGAAATCAATGAATTTAAAAGCATGAAGAAGGCCTCCCCTGAAACCACCTGAGGGACGAGCATTGGCACCTGTATGCTGCTTGTAGGGAAAGGCAAATAGGTGCCCAATAGCTGCTATGAGCATCTGAACACACAATAGAAAGTTCTGGAGATCAGCAGCTTTTCCAGCATTTTTGATAATTTAAGATTTTCCATCAAGGAAAACATGGACACCCTGTAAGAAAAAAAGCATGGAATTATTGGATAAAAAAACTTTCACATGACGTAGGAATTCCTAGACAAGGCGACATTGCAACTGAAAACACAGTCCCATACCAAAACCTGAGATAATAGGAAGCTCGCTAACATACTTAGAAGCGGGGAAAAACATTGAATATTGTTCTAGATTTACCTGCCAATATGTGAGAAACATAACTGATTTGATCATGATGAATTTTGAGATGGTGAAATATGGCCGAAGTATATCTTTGCATGCCGCATAGAACAATGCCAGTGCATATAGCGCCATTGAATATGAGATTGTATATATGATAGTTATGTATAGATAGGACTGGCTGACACTGAAGCTGCCATCTTCGTATTTTCCTTTCGCGTAAAGCATGAAGGTAATAACCACCAAAATAGGCTTAAGATTCACAAACTGTAACCAGCCTTGTTTGCATCTCTGTATAAAATGCCTGTTCAATGACAACATGCTACTATGAAATGGCATGTCAAAGTATAAGATCGTTATGATAATCATTTAATACGTACAAAGGACACGCACGCACCCATGTAGAGGAACAGCTAACACAAAAACATTAAATCATATAGATACAAAACACAATCAGAAATTGTATATGCAAAAATACAATCATCAGACACAGAGAAAGAGAACATGAAATCAGGAAGGCTAGCCTAAGTGTTACCTTGACCCTCACAATTGTAATTTACTTGACCACACCATAATTCTTGAGTGAATAGACTAAATTGAGATGTTTGGAGCAATAAAAAAACTCCAAAATGATGAGCAGTACAGCTGAAGCACAACACACAATGAGATCACTCATCTGCTAACTGCCATTTTGTTGCTTATTGAAGAGATTTGGTAGCATGCTGTAATGTTGGGCTATGTCTGTGAGGGGACGGTTGAGTGAGGATATGCAAGACGATCTAAATATTATCATAAATACTTTAATAACTGTCGTTTTGGGCGGAAATGAAATCAGGAAGTTGGCACGAGCAGCATTTGTAATCTGTATATATCAGAGTACATATATAGATATATGGATAGGGGAGTACCGAATCAGCGAATTCAACCTTAAGAAACCACAACAAGAATAAGTTATACTCTGATCGCTGTTGTGCTATTCCTATGGCAGATAAATAACATATTCCTATTACCAAAAGCAAAAAAAACACACTTAAACTTCCATTCACTAAAATTCTTGATGACTTAAACTGTTCTGGACCTAGCTCCTGAAAGGGCAACACATATACCTTTCATAACAGTTTAATGAGGTAGTAAGGGTAGAGTAGGTTACGATTAGGTACCGTTCGTTTATGTGGCTTGGATACAGCACTTCATCAGACTATCCATCTACCAAAATCGGCTGTGGAGTTTTCATAAAAAGTCATCTTTGTAAGCGATTTGCATTTGCTGAGATAA
Source organism: Rhipidocladum racemiflorum (assembly GCA_036346355.1). NCBI lineage: Eukaryota > Viridiplantae > Streptophyta > Magnoliopsida > Poales > Poaceae > Rhipidocladum > Rhipidocladum racemiflorum. The sequence goes on along the minus strand of CM070577.1, from coordinate 40,360,579 downwards.
AATGAAACAAAAGAACAAACGCGCATGAACGGAAAACAAATTTGAATTGCTACATCAAAGCAGCAAACACTAATTCAAAACTCTTAGTCACTTTTTTCATTTGAGCATAAATGGGACAATTTCCTGGATGTCAATTGCTACATCAAAGTAGCAAACACTAATTGAATGAAGATAAGGGGAATGACTGGAATATTTCACACATACTATTTACAAACTGGGAGCAATCTCAGATGTGAGATGCATGCTCCATCCATCCTTATCATTCAAATATGAAATAGCAGCATGCAAAAAATAACACCTGAAATTAACTTGGAGGGAACTGATGCCATGCATAAATTGCAAGGAGATGTACCAACTATTCATTGAGCGCAAAATAGGATATAACGTGCTAATATGTGCAAACCAATTGACTGTTCCCTCTTTTCAGAGCAATAAGGAAGAGAAAGCTTAATGTAGTGTTCCTAAATATACATGTTGCTCTCAAACTATAGTAGTAGCTATTTTTTTCATTTACCGGCTGATGGTATTAAAAGAACAGGGAATGAATTACCAGGAAGAATAGCTCCATAACACCTAAAGAGGGAAAGGAGTAGTAGCAAACAGATTTCACTGAAAAGCATTTAACTCGTCCATCTTGAAGGCTCGGACCTGAACCTGAAATAGGGAAATTCGATGGGGTACTATTACAATCAAATCCAAAGGATATTTTGACAATCATAAACAAATGAAAGAACCTCCAATACGCCTTCAGCAGAGTCAATGCACCATGTTCTAATTGCTGAAGGAATAGCGATGGCACAACTGTACAAAACAAACTAATTCCTAGTATTATTGAATCAAAGGCAAAGTCTCACTGAGAGGCACTGACTATAAGGGCAATATCCAAAAGACGAATAGAAGTATACCACATCTGCAATCATAAAGTCAAGCTCTTTGACAAAGTTCTCCCTTCTTCGCTCATACTCTCCTGCAGTCTCGCAAAATTGAAGGACAAATGCCAAATTAGATGTCAAAGAGTAAAAATTTAAGGAGCTCTCCCTCCATTGCAAATTGAATCACAGAATAATCTAATTGCATTCAAGTAAAAAAATGGGGACATAAAAGAACAGGTTTCACGCTTACTCCTACAGAGAAAGAAAAGACGAAGAACATGTTTCATGCTTACTCGTGCAGCACGAGGTATCCCCCAAGCTAGACCCTTACGGCGACGGAGGTGCCGCAGACGTCGTACTTCCTCGTTCTCTCAGTTCGTCTTCTCGACGTCGTCCCTCAGGTGCGCCGCCTCCCACTCCAGCCCGACGACCCGGCCAACCATTGCCAACACCGTGATCTGCCGCGCTAGATCCAGCTGCGCGTAGGGGTCCTATGGCAGCACCACCGCGACCTCATCCAGCAACGCGAACTTCGATAACCCCTCCCGCATCCCTCTTCCAGCGGATCACTGCAGGATCTCGCCAAGGCTGAGACAGAAGCGATTGGATTGGATTGGATCCTTCCCTATTCAATTTGGGTTTGTCTGGTTTGGATGGAAAGGGTTCAAGGGAACTCAAGAATGAGGAGGCTACCTAGATGGCGTTGACAATGAGGCGCGCGTGAAATCGGCCAGATCTGGGCAGCCTTCGGCGCAGGGACGACCAAGCGGGGGAAAGCGTAGAGGGGGTGTGGCGGGCGCTGGGACAAGCTTGACGCGCAGAGGTCGGACGAATCCGGTGGCAGGGAAGCAGCTGGGAGCGGCCGCGTCGCATGGAGCACTCCAGAAGGGTCGCGGTGTGGAGGACTCTGAAAGGAAAATCCCACGAGGCGTAGGTGGGAGTGTGTCCTGGAAGGGGAAGGAAATGGAAGGACCGAGAAGGAAGCGAGGTGGGAGCGAAGCGAAAAGCAGCGAAAAAAACAAGGAAAGCGAAGCGCCTCTCGTACGAAGCGACACGCGGATGCCGTCGGAGCCCTGGAAACCTCCCGAACTTAATATAGTTATAATTAGCATTTTTCACAGTTATTTTGGACAGTTGCAAATTAGCTGGGAGCGCAGAGTCAGAACAACAAACACACACCCCCCATTAGCACCCAAATCAAAAACAGACGAGGAAAAAACTAAATTGATTAACAGTGAAATGCTTGTAGAATGAGGACCACAGTCAACAGTGAAAGGAAATCGACAACAGCAAGCTAATCAGTCCCACTTCAGGGGGACTCGTACAGCGTTTTGTTCCATCCGATTGCGAAATTCACATGAAATTCAAGCTAGCTGCCAAGTGCCGACAATTAATGGCTAGATCTTCAGAACTTTGTGTGTAACGCCTATTGGTCATCCACATTCAGCCGCTTAAATTGCAGGCAGATTAACCTGTACTACGGAAAAGCACTAACATGCACAAGCAGCCAAACAAATTTCAGCCAAAAGCGATGTGTTGACCAGCAGAATAGTCAGGATTTAGGCCACAAGAACCAAGAACAAGCAACAGTTCAAGAAAAAATGTCCAAAGAAAGCAAGCAAAGAAACCAGGGATCACATCCAAGAACAAGATCAAGAAACCAGGGATCACATCCAAGAAAAATTGGCCAATTAGGCTGGAAGCTGCAAATAATAGCTAAAATGGTCGCCCAAAGGTACAATAAAATCACAGGGTTCAGGATCGATCGTAAACGCAAAAACCACAAGGCCAAACTAACCTTTGCGAAACCCATGTACAAACATTAATAGGGGAGGGGAGAAAAAAGTTGACGCTGAAAAGACTCCCAAGAACAGCATAAACCTAACCGAAGCAGGCAACAAATTAGGATAGCACAGATCAAGAACTACATCGAGAGGCACGGAACCATCAAGACCAAGAAGGGGCAAGAAAGGAAGAAAGGGTCTGGTACCTTGGTGTCGAGCATGACGGCGCAGAGGATGCCGGTGTTGTCCATGGCGGCACGGAGGTTGTCGAGGGTCTCCTGGTGGTACTCGTGGGAGCTGTGGGAGGCGGGTATAGAGCCGGCGGATCCTGCGCGGGGGGAGACGCAAGATCGGACGGCGGCGACGCTTCAAGATGCCGATCGGCGAAGGCTGCGCGTGCTGAGCGTACGCGGTCGTTTCGCCCGCCGCCACCAGCCGAGGAAGGCCCCGACGCCGCCACTGGACGAGGAAGGCCCCGACGGAGAAGAGGAGGACCGAGGTCCTAGAGTTTCGAGGGGATCTGCGAGGGCGACGGCGCCGAAGCGCAAGTGGATGAATCGAGGGCGCGAGTCCTCGTGGGTTCCGTGAGCGCCGATTCGATGGCGCTTGACGGGCCGTCGATTGGGAGACGGTGTGAGCAGGCTACCCACCGAGGACCCGCGCGCAAAACCGGGAAAAGGACGGGCCGCGTCGAACGCCGACGTGGCATGCCGGAGGAGCGGCGTTTTGGTTCCCTTTTAGGTTCCCTTACTTATTATTATAGGATAGTTAATATATATATATACATATATATATTAGTTGGTGTCTAAGCAATGTTATTAGTCGTGTCTTAGTAGAGTTAAAGAGTATGAGTCATGTTGATTAGTACTCTATGACGGGCTCCTCAAGATGAATAGTATTCTAAGTTGAAATAACATTAAGTCATATCTAGTAATTTTATGCTGAAACATTTTCATGAACTAATGTAACTTCCCATTTGAACTAGTACTCATTTCTGAATTACCTTATAATCTTATGTTGTATCCTACTATTACAGTTTCTGAACTACTGACCATTATCAGCTTTAGTGCTCCAGGTGCATCCTAAATAAATGGTCCTTAACTTCATCTGTGAGCACTACTTAAACCTTTTGATGGTGTCACTGGTAAACTTCCTAGCTAGCATGCAATTATTTTTATCCTTACATGCAAAGCTGTTTGCTATCAGAAAATCATCAAGCCCAAAGGGGAAAGCAGGATTAAATGACGATCACGCACATTGAATTCATTGCATGTTGCTGCTCAATAACAACATGAATGCTAATTAAAAGCATTGAAACCATGATGCCATGTTTCAATAGAACAAAACAAACAGTGAGCAAACCTAAATATATTTTACTTGGACTTCTATTAAATCAAGCAACCCAATGGTCCATATATTAAATAAAGAAACTTGTTTCTTCCTCACCAGCACAGTGCTATTCACATTAAGAAATGTACAAACTACCAATATAAAATAACATATATGTATATCGAAACAAAACACAGAACATAAACACACGCAAGTCACTATATCCAGGAGGAAGTTTCATCAACGTAATACTTTGTAGCACCGAAAATAACTTAGCTCAATAAAATATGTTTAAATCCCTAGACTTATGTACAAGAAAAATGGCATGACATTAAGCATGTTCTGTTCAGAAACAAACTGCCTTTGGAAAAATAAGTGAGTTCACAGAACTTATTTAGCAGCCATTAGTCATTCAGCAAGTAAGCAAAATATAATGGGTTCAACACGGAAAATAAAGGCAGCCCAGTATGTGCATAAACAATCATAGAATTCTTTTAGAGTTCAGAAGGCACATAGGTCAGGGCCTGTTTGGCAACAAAGTATTTTCATAGTTTCTAGGTAAAACCATGGTTTTGGAGAATACCATGGTATTTTTGGCAACATGGTGTTTGGAAGCAACCCAAAAAACTCTGTTTTGAAAACCATGGTATTGCCAATACCATGGTATTTTTGGAGTATTGAAAACTCCACTCAAAGTGGAGTTTTGGGCTTTTGGTGTTGGTGTAGAGAGTGAGAGGTGTCAATACTTTAAAAATACCATGCAAAAGACTTTGTAGCCAAACAGCTTATAGTTCCAAGAAAAACCATGGTTTCAATGGTGGTAGGTGAAACCATGGTATTTATGCCAAAACAATTTCTAAGCCATGGCTTTGTAGTACCATGGTATTGAAAAACTTTGCTTCCAAACAGGGCCTCAGCTGTGAAACATATGCGTGAAAAACATAAATTTGTGTTTCAGCAAGGGTGTTTTATCTAGCAACTATGCATAGAAAGGTTCAGAAAAACTTAGCCATATTTAATCAAGCAACTACTAGAGTACAGTTTAATAATTTGTTTTTCTTCAATTCTTTACACAAATGCATATTCATAGACAACAGGAGGTGGTTTATGAGAAATGATCAGATGTAATACGATTCTTTGGTGGTCACTTCATGGCCTACATTCATTGTACCCGAAAGAGCAAGAATCCTTCCATGGATTAGTTTCCGAGCCCTACGTCGGATCCTCAGGCTTCCATGGAGGTGTGAAGGTCATAACTTCAAATCTCGTGTCTTTTCCCATAGGGTCACATAACACATCAGGCAAGTTAAAACATCACCAATTGCTGAATGAACCCTCAATAGGAAAGAAATATACAAATATTAGTTTATTACCTCCCAACACCAAAGGCTTGAATCAGACTCATCTGCCAGCACATTGGCACTCATATCAGAAATCCCATACGACAATCTCTCACCGATTTTAAGGACGGAGGTGCTGACTGAAAACTCTGTACCACCATCTTGCAACTCCGTCTTCTCATAGATTTCATCCACCAACTTTGCATACGGAAGACTGCTCTCCTCCAGCAAGCATGCTATAATTGAGTTCTTCGTCGAACACCCAATCTCCTCTGGTCTCAGTTGATAACCAGAAACTTGCTTGTAATAATCAAACAATGCATCAATCTCTCGCTGCCATTCAGCGGGTGCAGCTTCTTTATATACCAAATCCAATTCGGTAGAGGCCCTCTTCCTCTTGTGCTGCTTCATGGTCTGCTGTGTTGATTCATGTGCGCAAGAGGCATCAACAATCATAGAAAAGGCTTCTCCGGCCTCACCATCTACAGCTGTTTCTTTTGCTTCACCACCATCCATCAGAAAACGTTCAAGAACGTAGATTAAATGACATACCAACTAGCTGAATCTAACAAAATTATTCTCATTTGCTCACCAGTCGTCCAGAAACATTTGTGGAGAAACAAGAGAGCAAGCTTTTTGCAAGAGACAACAGCAACAAATTACAAATCCCTCCCGTTTCACACGAATGCCTGATCAATTCTCTTAACCCAAACAACAACTTATGTTTCCGCTACAAATCTGGGTAATGGATGTGGTCTACACACAACGGACTGAGCTCGAAAACCACTAATGATTCAATCCCCATCAACAAAACAATCAAGAAACCGATTCTTCTTTGAAACAACCAAGAAATTTCATTACCATCAACAAGAAATCCAAGAAAGTCACTTACTCATAGAAACAATTCAACAAAAAGCCTATGATCTCCAGTTAAAGGAAAACAATCTATAACAAAAAAATAACTTAACACAAAAACATAAGCAAGACAAATAAACAAAGAAAGTAGCGGGGATAACAATCCTAAACACCTCCATTTCGCTCCGTACCACCATCCGAACACCAAGAAGCCAAAAGAAAAACCAAAACCTCACCCAAAAAGGACTCCTTGATCCAAGCCATACCATACACCAAAAATCCCTTGGAAATATTCCCCAAGAACTCAAAAGAACCAACCCCCATTATCTCCCAGCGCGGCCCATGAACCAATCGGAGGTCGCGCGTCCGATCAGATTCTCCGAGGATAATTTCGATCTCCGCCCGCTCCCGTTGTTGTTGTATCTCGCCTATTCTCTCTCTTTTTTTTAACTACCTCGCCTATTCTTGGGATGGGTGAAGTGGAAAGGAAGCGATTGGAGAAGACCTTCAAGAACGAAGATTAAATGACTTTCCAACTAGCTGAATCTAAAAAAATTACTCTCATTTGCTCACCAGTCGTCCAGAAACATTTGTCGAGAAACAAGAGAGCAAGCTTTTTGCAAGAGATAACAGCAACAAATTACGAATCCCTCCCGTTTCACACGAATGCCTGATCAATTCTCTTAACCCAAACAACAACTTATGCTTCCGCAACAAATCTGGGTAATGGATGTGGTCTAAACACAACGAACTGAGCTCGAAAACCACTAATGATTCAATCCCCATCAACAAAACAATCAAGAAACCGATTCTTCCTTGAAACAACCAAGAAATTTCATTGCCATCAACAAGAAATCCAAGAAAGTCACTTACTCATAGAAACAATTCAACAAAAAGCCTATGATCTTCAGTTAAAGGAAAACAATCTATAACAAACATAACTTAACACAAAAACATAAGCAAGACAAATAAGCCAAGAAAGTAGCGGGGATAACAATCCTAAACACCTCCATTTCGCTCCGTGCCACCATCCGAACACCAAGAAACCAAAAGAAAAACCAAAACCTCACCCAAAATGGACACCTTGATCCAAGCCATACCATACACCAAAAATCCCTCGGAAATATTCCCCAAGAACTCAAAAGAACCAACCCCCATAGCCTCCCAGCGCGGCCCACGAACCAATCGGAGGTCGCGCGTCCGATCAGATTCTCGGAGGATAATTTCGATCTCCCCCGCTCCCGTTGTTGTTGTACTCGCCTATTCTTTTTTTTTTCACCACCTCGCCTGTTCTTGGATGGGTGAAGTGGAAAGGATTGGATGGGTGAAGTGGAAAGGATTGGAGAAGACAACTTAGCCCCAGGAGTGCGTCGAGATTCGTTCTGCCAGCGAACGGTTCGATGGTTCGGATCTGGTTTGGGAGGGCGGAGGGGATGGGAGCGTGACGTGGGGCGGTGGGGGACGCGTGGCGGGCGGAAGTCTTTTCGCCAGCAGTTTTTTCGAGGCCGTACCTGCTAGGTGAATCCGGCTACGCTGCCAGGTAGTCCTGGAATTGGGCTGGTCAGCACGAGTACAATCCGATTTTAATGGTTCAAAGCACATTTCGGTACGAAAAAAATGACCGAACTGGCACGGTTCGAATGGCGTGCTGGACCGAACCTAAAAGCCTGGCACGATAGGCCACCCGGCACGGCCCAACTGTATGGACCGTGCTTGGCTGGCACGGCCTGAATTGAAGCCTAAACCTGTAATTTATATTTTTCATAGTTTTTCGTTGCTTATATGAATTTATATTCTACATGAAAATTGTAGATAATTTTTAGACACATCTTTTTCATGTAGACAACTTTTCCATTTGAGCAACCTATGAATTTATAAAAACATATTTAGTGTGTTGTGTAATTTCGGACCGACATCACATCTCTCGGTAATTTGGATTTTTCAGTGTCTTCCTTTGCTCATATGAATTTATATTCTACGTAACAGTTGTAGATAATTTCGAGACACATCTTTTTCATGTAGACAACTTTTTCATTTGACCAATATATGAATTTATAAAAAAAAACAATTAGTGCATTGTGTAGTTTCAGACCGACGCCACATCTCTCAGTAATATGCATTTTTCAGGGTCTTCATTTGCTCAAATAAATTTATATTCAACATGAAATTTGTAGAGAATTTCAAGTTTTTTATGTAGACAACCTTTTCATTTTAGCAACCTATGAATTTATAAAAAAAATATTTAGTGTCTTGTGTTCTCTCCCATGCCGTGCTCGGGCCGGCCCGGCCCGACAACAGCACGGTGTGCCTTGATTTTTGCCATCCGTGCTGGCCCGGCCCGGCACGAAGAAACGACCGAGCCGTGCTAGCCCATTTCATGCAGGCCTAAAGCACGACGGGCTCAGGCTGTGCTGACCCAGCACGGCCCAAGTCCCACCACTACTCACAGGCTCTCTGTTTCCCATAAAGACTCACGAGAGATATTAATAGGTGTTCGTGTAGGGTTACGTATCTTAAATATGCAATGACACGGGTGCTAAGTTATGTCAATGTTGAACTATATTATATTAAAACCAAAAGTGGATGATGTATGTATGTATGTATATTTAAGATACATCATATATATATATATGTATATATATACATATATATATATATATATGTATATATATATATGTATATATATATATGTATGTATATATATAGGAAAAGTCTCTTCTACACTTGCATGTAGCTATACATACTATCTGCACCGTTTATGATGCATCAAGATCTGTGCGGGTACTACATTTTTCTTTTCCCTAATGAATTTGCAAAAGGTGTGATGGAACATATAATATTTCTATCGCTGGTAGCTTTACCTGTTCCTACATGATAACTAGACTAGGCTGATAGACCACCAGGTATTACTGCGTCTCTTTCTATCTCTCCAGTCTCCACTCCCTCTCTCTCCTCCCTCATTTCTTGCTATTTCTTTCTCTCTCTCTCCGCTCTTTCTTCCCATCGACGGCAACGGAAGTGGGATACGATGGGCAGGGCAGATCTGGCGGTTCCACGGCGGGGACGGCAGACGAAGGGGAGTTTTGGTGATTCCACAATGGGAGAAGGCCGGATCCGGTGTCCTCTGTAACACCCCAGCTTTTATAAAGCCCAGAATGTCACCAAACATAGACCATAACACATTTAATACCATAATTTAAGGTAAATTACAGCAAGTAATCATTTGGAATAATTGGAAATTTTGACAGCATCTCCTTTGTTTTCCATGAAACTTAACAACATAGAAAATATGGTTTAATCTCATGCCGCAAAGTTTCACTCCCAAATATCATATTGTATAATGTCTCACCGTTTCGTAGTGTCACATTCTCTCCCCCTTAATAGGATTCGACCTCGAATCTTACACGTTAACTCTAAAACAATGTCCACTAGGGTCTCATCTTCTTTGCGAACTCAACACACCCACGCAAAGACTCAAAGCGATAACAACGACAACCCAAATCTCCAAATCCATCTATTAACAAGAGTGACTTGACTTAAGCTTAACTAAGCACCACTTGACATGATTCCTCATTTACTTCGATCTCTATCATGATTCATAAACTCGAATGACGAATACCAATCAGTAACACCACATCCCTTCCAATTATTTGACCCCTTTTACAAGGAATCAAAATTTACTAATGTCATCTTCGCTCATAGCCTACATCGACCATACTTTCCTTTCGACTGCCAACCACATTACACTTTTCATTCTATCCTCTCCCAGGCATAACGCACACCCAGGGACGTCTAGCTAAGACAATATTCACGACAAAGCATTTTGCATCACAATTTCTATAACATTTGCTTCCACCCAACGATACTTTCAACCAAATTCAAACCACGACATCTACAACCTCCATCATCATCCACCCTCATACCACTAATGTCCAGCCCAAGCTAGGACCGTAGCTCACTACCAAATCTCAATTGGCACTTTTCCCAAGAGGATGTCGCCCTCAGAAACAAATCACACAAACAACGAAACCCACGAGTATAGCTCTTAGATAATACTCAACAATAACCCGATGTCCTTCTTATTCTCGCTCCTATCAATAGTGCAAAAACAGTACGATTCTTTTGAATCCAAGTAGACCACATACAACAACTCGAACCTCAAAGCGCCAAAAATCACTTTGGAAAGAACCCTGATAACATTGAAAGACCACCCTTTTGCTTTTCCTAAGTCAAGCCACAAAGGAAAACTCAAATCTCCAATCAACGCGATACAATTCGCATCGGGGAGCACTCAAACAAATAAAGACTCCACACAATTCTCTTGACGGAAGTTCTCAACAACTAAAGACAACTCGACTCGCTTTCACCACAGCCAAACTTTTCATTTTAACCAAAATCAACATCTTGGAAGAGAACTGCCACAAAAACTCTCGAAGAGAAAGGGAAACTCAAATCCCTTGCATAACATAACCCCAAATACCAGCATTTATCCATTCATTCCTTTTCATGCTAGAGAGCAATGGAAATCTCGATTCATAACACGAATGCGAATTCTTCAAGAGCACTCCGGATTAGTCATATATCTCTATATGACTTTCTCACCGTCCTGGCTCCACAACTCTTTTATGTTTATAAAACGATGTCATGAATCTTTTTCACCATTTATTCGTCATGTAACCACGATACCCATTAACCATTCACAAAGAGATTTCATTCTCTTTGTCACATGATTGGCACCCAACAACATCGATGGTTGCTCAAATTCGCATAAACTACGACGGCGTTAACCGAAAAATACCATATCGCATCACAACCCAACATCCACTGCACGCAATGCGTGCAAAACATCGCATTATAACCAAAGCCAATACCAGAAGATAGCATCAACTCTCAAATCAAACATCTACGCCTAATAACCGCTACCAATTCTCTTAAAGAGAAAGGAAACACATTTCCCAACTAAATCCAACTCTAGTAACGAAAGAATTACAATTTAAGCGCTTAACTCCAGGGTTACCAAAGATAAATCAGTTGAACGCTAAAGAGAGCGTCCCACCCCAACGCTTTGGGTGTTAAACCATACTCATAGCATAGACTAAACAGATTAGCCCAAAACCAAAGATTGGCATGGTTCAATACCACACCACATTTGGAACCCATAAGCCGGTTACTTCAAATACTACTCTTTCATCCATATTTCCAATCATCGGAGTCAAGTTTGTAACTTGACAAAATGCCACTTAATCAGAGGAGATTTTTATTGCACACTAATCAAGACGCCTAAACAAAGAGACAGGCACTCCCAGAAAATTTATACATTCCTTTGAATCCGTAAACCTTCAAAAGAAAGTTCGACTCAAATCCCACCATTACTCACATTCCAATACTTTTAGCCAATACGGATGTCATAATCACCCAAATCCCGAGAAGTCCAACACTGTTGCACACAAACTACAACATCTGCTCTTAATAAAATCACTTTTCACTGTTCATATAACCACAATGGATTATATTACCAACGAACCATAGACGAAATCTACCGTATGACAATCAACAAGGAGAACCACGTTCTCACAATTCCAGCACAATTAACTTATCAGTTAGTCCAACATAAGACGCATATCAACAACTTCTTTTGGTCTACTAACCATGACGAACCATTATTCATGCAACTTATTATCCCAAGCGTAGCACACATCTCTTTACAATTATTCCGACGTAATCAACAATTACCCGGGGTATAATCCCTAAGTCACATATTCCATATCACCAGTTCATTCCACCAATAATTAATACTAACCGCGCGACATGATCTCCACTAGACATCCCTCATAAATACGGATCCCAGACAGACATCTGTCAAGAATAATTCAACATTTCCTATAATCATTCCATATATCCTCATTAATTGATTACACGTATTTTAAGTCATATTGTCGACCCATAATATTAACTGACCCACCAGCTACAATAGACAGAATTTCACACCAACTTCTTGCTATAACAAGTTCGTCAACCGAGACATTCTATGCTAACTTATCTCAAAACATCCATTAGATTCCATAACCTGCATCACTTTGCACACACCAATAATCAACTTTCACTTTGGATCACCTAACGTCTCGTTTAATTATCTCTTATCAACACAATATTTTAGTTTATCTTTAAACAAGCAACAAATTCACTTTAACCGAACCACTAGCTCATATCATCCGAAAACTCTAACTTCTCATCATACACTTAACTTCTTAAACATCCGCGTGAATCACACACCCAACTCTTGAGGAAACCAAAATTGCTCCAGAAAAGAACAACACCCAAAACACCTTTCCTTCCGGAAAGCTCAACCATAAATCACAAGAGAAATCAACTCTTAAATTCCCAAATGCCGACACGCAACTATTCCACAACTCTCGAGATCAACAACTTCCGCGAAGGAAGATGGTTGCAAGAGGGAAAACCAAGCGATTAACCAAATCTTTTTTTTTTCAGATAAGACCATAACCCCAAACTTCAAACCTTCACGAAACAAACGGTTTTTCAAAGATGAATTCCCAAGCAAGTCATCATTGCGATCAAACACCACTTAGACCCCGACAACAAGGTCTGGCACAACACCGCAATAACTCTTTTAAACCTCGGAGAAAGACAAACACAAGAATAAATTGAAAACTTTCTCCGTAAAGCAACCGATCAACCACATCCTTTCCGACAAAACCTTGACACCTAAATCCATGCGACTTAGATTTTTCATCGGAACTTCAATAACTTCTTTTCAAGTTGGAGAATGGTAACCCAAGAATCAATCTATAAGTTTCTCTATAAGGTAAACAACAAGTCGGGCGTCAAAGTTGGCAAGGCGACCAAAAGAGGCGCAACCCTAAATTCTTCTTTTGTCTTCAACCAAAGAAGACAAAACCAAAACCACCAAAAGAACTATCGGTGAGCATCCCAAAACCGAACACTTTTTCTTTTATTTCAACCAACCAAAAACCAACCAAAACCGTTCGTCAAAACGGCAAAGGAAATTCGGAGGGTCAATCCACAACTCTACTACTCGACTCCAACCAACTACCCAATCTACGACAGAAAGGATAAGCACTCTCCCAACAGGAGGTTAAAAGTCCATCGGTGATGGCACTAACCGGCCACACTGTCAAACCCAACATTACTACAAACAACAAAAGGTGACCGAAACCCTTTCGGCACCACAACCCACATAATCTCAAATGTATCAACACAATCAATTCTTTCATAAACATAGCAACATATATTACCAAATGTAACATTCAACACCAAAGCTTAAATACAACATTTAAGCGTAAAGCAACGGTACCCATACCCATTCCCTCTTGTACCTTGAGTGTGTCAAGTTTTAAATTAATTATTCCACTTACACAAGTTTTAATGTTGCTATCCTATGGCAAAGTTTTAAGTAAAACCTAAGCCATGTTTCTAGGTTATCCCACTTCATATTTTAGTTGAACCTATAGTATGACACTAAATACACATTCCAGGGACCTACAGCCCGCTCTGATACCAACTGTAACACCCCAGCTTTTATAAAGCCCAGAATGTCACCAAACATAGACCATAACACATTTAATACCATAATTTAAGGTAAATTACAGCAAGTAATCATTTGGAATAATTGGAAATTTTGACAGCATCTCCTTTGTTTTCCATGAAACTTAACAACATAGAAAATATGGTTTAATCTCATGCCGCAAAGTTTCACTCCCAAATATCATATTTTATAAGGTCTCACCGTTTCGTAGTGTCACATCCTCCTAGCGTCCTTGAGTCAAGGGAGGTCAGTGACGAGTGGATCTAGCGCGGCCCAGCGGGTACGGCCGGCGAAGGGCAGATTTGTTAGTTGCACGGCGGGAGATGGCCAGATTCGGTGTCTTGAGTCAAGGGGTCATAGGATTTGAGTGTCTTCCTCTCTCTGCCATAGGCCTACCTCCACTTGTTTTTGTTCCTTCGTTTATGTTTGTGACCCTGTGTGAGTGCAGTGGCGGAGCCAGGATTCTAGTAAGGCTCAGACCGAAAACTAAACGGTAATAACTAACGTCGAATACTATCCACACCAAAATAGAACAAAAAGCAAGATATCGAACAAAGCATACCTAAAAGATGTCACTATAACATAAGATCACATCATACTATTCCACATTCAATGGCCGAAAAAAATAAGAATAATTGTAAGACAAAATAGAACAAAGTGGACCATAGTTTGACACATCAACTTAGGCCTAATTGACATTGGACTTAAGGAGGAATTACTACTTTTTGTTTATCCCAACATAAATTTAATTTGGACTCAAAATTTTAAATGGGATTGAGCTAAATTGAGAACTAACTTCAAACTTCTTTTTTAAAGGAATCATAGTGTTGTCATGCTGATTTTGTGCTCAAACCAAAGATGCTGAGGTGCAACTATTGCCCACTAGTACATATAAGATCAAACATATGCTCGAACTCACAGGGAATAGACTTGCTATCTTAGCTAATTCAAGCCCGAGTCTTAGCATATTGAAGATTTGAACCTATCAAGCAATGGTTAATTGAGAAGTGCATATACAAATTGGTTTCACCATTAGCGCTTGTACTGTTACAGCCTCGTAACACTTGAAGAATCCTCAATCTTCACTAATGTCTTCCAATCAGACAATGCAAGTAATGAAGGTAAAGAGGTACTTCAAATCTCAAGAATCAAGATTGGGGAGAAGAAGCAACCTCAACTCCTCAAGGCTCAAGCATGGCGTGCGAGTACTGGGAGTAGGGACGGCGCGGCGTCAAGCAGGGAGCCAGGGGCGGACATGGAAGCAGCGGGTGGCCGGGCGCCGAGCGAGGCCGCGGGGCGGCGGTCGGCGGGCGCCGATGTAAGTTCAAGCTCCATTTGGTTTTGGTGATTGGTTTAGATTAATGATTAATCTTTGTTTAATGACAAATCTAATCTTATTGAGACTAACAAGTTTATTGAGTTACATTCAATAGTCTCATATTTGGATGGAAAATGGAAAACCCAAGGTATGTATGCATATCCATTCTAGTATAAATTGCATACTTTGGAATCAAGTTAAAGTATGAATTCTCCATGACATTAACCACAAAATGTGCATTATGTTTCCCAATCCATATGTTACATGGATGCACATATTTAGGGGGAGTTCACACTTGAACTTGATGTATCGATGTATTGATCTATTCTTCACTCCATATATAAAGGATCAATACATTGAAACATATCAATTTAAATGAATGTTTAAATTGAGTTCATTTGTCTCCTAATCATCAAAGAACATTGCATCATGTGTTGATGGTGTTCTTATGATTGATTAAGGGCAAATAAAGAGTTCTTGAGTAGCATAAAGCATTAGTTGCATCATGTGCTCAAGACACATATAAATTCATTTAGTTGACTTAGGTTGTGCTCAATTGGTGTAAGTGGTATCCATTATGTGTTAATGGAGTGCTTAGACGATTGAGACAACCATGCATCTTGGACTAACCATTCTCATAAGTGATGATTGAGCCAGGTTAGTTCCAAAGGTTGAAAAGAAGAAGGTTCATCGAGAAGAGATGAACAAGTTAATAAAGCTGGGTGACGATCTTGAAGATAAGATGATTGAAGATCATAAAGACTTCAAGAGAGAGTCAGAGTAATGATCCCGGGGGTACAAGGTGATTGAAGATCATAACGACCCCAAAGGGGATTGCTTGCGGCGGCCAAGGTATAACTAGATAGGCTAAGGATCTTTCCTAGCTTTGAGTCTAGTTTTTAGCACCGTACTATTAAGAGGGGTTGAGTTCTTGCTTTAAGCTTCATCATATGTTGGTGATCTCAATTCCGTAGTCACTCGAGCTCAAATCTTATTTGGATTTCGTTTTTGCATGGAGTTAACCATTTGGCATGTGTTGCGAATGGGTGAAGCTCGTGCTTGGTTTTTGCATAAGCTCTATTTGGCATTTGTTGCAAATAGGTCAAGCTTGTGCTTGGAGTTTTCGCATTGAGCTTTGATTTGCATTCGTTGCAAATAGGATAAGCTAATGCGTTGGCTTTTGCGTGAAGTTCATTTATTTGCATGTGTTGCAATAGATGAAGCTTCATGCTTTGTTTTTGTTTTCTAAACAAAAATCTTATTGCGTTTATTTGGTATTGCTTGGAGCTATATTTGCACGGGTTGCAAACGGAGAAAGCTCAAGCAAGTGTTTAGTGCATGGTGCTAGAGAATTGCAGGAGTTGCAATTAGAGAGCTCATGCACTCTGATTCGATTCGATTTGATTTGGAGTTTTTGCTTGGAGCTATATTTGCACGGGTTGCAAACGGAGAGAGCTCAAGTATGTGTTTGGTTTAGTGCATGGGGCTAGAGAATTGCAGGAGTTGCAATTAGAGAGCTCATGCACTCTGATTTGATTTAATTTGATTATGGGTTTCGATCCTGAGTTCATGTGATACTTGCACCGTTGTGTTAGCAAGTCTGTTTGGTCATGGTTTGACCATCACATGGCTAGGAGGATCAAACTCATAGACTCGTTGGTTATTTGCTTAATGATTTTTTGCAAATACGTCTTTGAGTTGATTGCGAAAAGTATTTCCGCAAAGTGTTTGGAGTTTGCTTGGGGCTAGGCTTTTTGCATTTGTTGCAAAAAGAGAATGCTCAAGCATATAATGTTTTGACTGTTTATTTGCAAGTTCGTTGTGCGAATAAAGCGGAGGTCTATGGGTTCCGGTCCTAAAAGCATGTGATACTTGCACCGTGGTTTTTGCAAGTCCGTTTGGTCATGGTTTGACCATCACATGGCTAAGAGGATAAACCTTATAGACTCCGGGTTTTATTTGCTTAATACGTTCTTGCAAATATAATCTTTGAGACGTTTGCGAGGGGTGTTTGTCGCAAACGATTTGGAGTTTGGTTGAATTCTTTGAGCATGGTTTAGTGGTGTTGCAAAAGTGTTTTGCAACTAAGTGTGATCATGGTTTGATCACCCCTTGGCTCAAAGGATTGTCGGATTGAGTTTTGGAGAAAAGTTTTTGGGAAAAACTGGTTTTTCTCCTGAGGCCGGCACTACCGGAGGTAGTAGGGCGGTAGTACCGCTGGGGCCGGCAGTACCGCTTATGGGAGCGGTACTGCCGCTCAAGTCGGCACTACCAGCCCTATTACGTCGGTAGCAGTTTTCCAGAGAGCAGAGTGCTCTGAGGTGTTGGCCGGCACTACCGCCCATGTGGGGCGATCGCCGGAGTGCGGCGTCTGAGGTTGGACCCGGTAGTTGTTTCTGAAGCAGTGTTCTGTGGTTTGCCCTGAGGCCGGCAGTACCGCCCAGTGGGGCCGGTACTGCCGCTCGAGCGGCACTACCGGCAGTTTGCCTGCGGTAGTGCCGGGTAACTAGCCGTTGCCGACCGTTGGAGGTCAAGGCCGGCACTACCGGGGCTATGAGGCCGGTAGTGCCGGACTTGGCTGAAAAGTGGCAGTTTTGCCTCCAACGGCTAGTTTTCGTGTGTGGGGCTATATAAGACCCCCTTGGGGGGCATTAGCTGGTTGTTGCTACACTCTAAAGTGTTCTTGAGCTAGGTTTGAGTTTGTGGGAGGGTTTTGCATGGTTTTGCCCCTTCCAATTTGGTTTTGAGCTCAAGAGTGATCCTAATTGCATGAGTGGCAATTAGAGGGGGATTGAGAGGACCCTAGTTGCATGAGTTGCACTAGGTGATCACCGGAGACGCGGAGGTGCGTTCGGTGAAGCTTGAGCGGAGTGCTCATCTTATTGCTCTTGGAGGTGGTGACCTCCTAGACGACGTCGGTGCGTTGTGCGCGGGAGCTCTCGAGGTTTGTGAGAAGCCCCGGTGAAAGTTTGTGAAGGTTGGTGCTTAGCCTACCCGGCGGGGTAAAAAGCAACCTTAGTGGATTCGAGGTGAAGGCTCAAGTGAGTGGGCCGGTCCAAAGTGAGTTGGACTTCCTCAACGTGGAGTAGGAGGGTTTGCTCCGAACCACGGTAAAAAGTAACGTGTTCCTTGCCTCTTTTACATTCAAGCATTTACTTTATTGCAATATTATCAATTGCTTGATTGTGAATAGAATTGCTTAGGTAGCTTGCTTGATCAACCTAGCAATTCTAGCTTAGAGACATAACTTAGTTAGTGCACTAGTGAGCCTAGTTGATTTAGGCTTTAATTGTCAAAACCTTAATCTTCCGCTTGCGCATAATCTTTGTGTAGGTTTTGACATAGGGGTAATTAGAGGCGATCCTCGATTAGTAAGAAGAATTTTTAAAATGCCTATTCACCCCCCCTCTAGGCGCATCCTCGACCCTACAAGTGGTATCAGAGCCACGGTCACTCTCATTTTAGGCTTTACCGTCTAGAGAGTAAAAAAAAAGGATGGAGACTAGAGGTTTAGTGCACTCTCACGATTCACCCATGCTTGATGGATGCAATTATGACTCATGGAAATGCTTTATGATTTCGCATTTTAAATCCATGAGCCCCCAAATATGGTGGATCGTAGATGTAGGCTTTTCTCTTCATCTAAACAAAGTTGCTCCAACTAAAGGAGAAGAGAAATGCTTACATCTCGACGCTCAAGCTACTAATGCTTTATTTAGCTTTGTGAGCGTAGATGTTTTCAATCTCATATGCAACCTCACGAGTGCTCATGATATGTGGATTAAACTTCAAGAAGAATTCGAATCATCCACATCATTTGAGGATTGCATTGAGGAGAAGACACCGGTAGAAGAACTCTCAACTTCTACCTCAAGTGATGATGAGGACACCTCAACCTCCGCCTCAAGCGACGACGAATCCTCACTTGTATCAAGAATTCGTTGCTTCATGGCAAAAGGTAAAATGGAGGTAAGTGATAGCGACGACGAGGAAGGTGAGCCCTCTTACGATGAACTATTCAATATGCTAGAGGAGCTCAATGAATTTCTTGGGAAGGAGAAACAAAAATATAAATTGTTGAAGTTAGAGCATGACTCACTTCAAAAAGATTATGATTTCCTTAAAGAAAATCATGAGGAAGTCCTTCTCGAGAAATTCACTAAGCCTAATGTGGACATAGAAATCCCTAGCAATTCAACTGATGAAATGCCTTGCTCAATTTCCAATTCTTGCATTTCATCTAAAATTGATGTGTCCACATCATGCGAAGATTTGCCTTGTTGCGCTAATAATGTTGTTTCTAGTTCCTCTATGTGTTTAGATGTTAATCTTGTAGAGGAAAATGAAAAGCTCAAGGCTAGAGTCATCAAGTTGGAAGATGACTTGAGGAGGTACGTTAAAGGAAAGGTCGTCCTCGACGAAATCTTGAGCACACAGGATCACCCTCAAGATGGAAGAGGACTCGGCTACAACTCCAAGAGGGAGAATAGCAAGACGAGGCACAATGGAAGACACTCAAACAAGGTCAAGTGCTTCGGATGCAACAAGATGGGCCACTTCGCCTCCAAGTGCCCAAACAAAGTGGATAACAAGGCCACACCACCAACCGTGAGGAGGACCGGCAAGGAGCACAACAAAAAGGTGAAGAAAAGCCCATACCGCCAAACGTGCTTCAATTGCAGAGAAAAGGGACATATTGGTAAGGATTGTCCCATAGGTATGACTCCCAAGCCTATTATTCATGAAAATCATTATTTGCTTAGGAAAGACAAAAATGGCAATGTATTTGCCAAGTTTGTCAATTCTCCTAAGTGCTTCAAAAATAATGATAATCATATGCCTAGGAGAAATATATCTAGAAATGGTTTTACTAGAAATGCAAATTTTCCTAAACCTATGCAACACAATGAAAAATATGTGTTTAGGAAAAATATGTATCGCAAACCATTTGCTAGATATACTTTGCCCCCTATGCCCGCTAAAAATGAAAATATTCATTTGCATAGGAAGAATAAATCTAGAAATGAATTTGCTAAAATTGTTAGGACTCCTAAGCCCACTCAAAGCAATTCCAATAAATTGCTTAGGAGAAATAACAATAGCAAACAATTTGCTAGATTTGCTAGATCCACTAAGCCAATGCATAATTTCAATTATCATATGCTTAGAATGGATCAAACTAGAAATAGGTTTGCTAATCATGCTTATCCTCCAAAGTCATCTCACTTCACTCCAAACATGTTGCCTAGGAGGAATAATATTCGCAAACCTAGTTCTAGTCGTGTTAGTCAAGTTAAAAATGCTAATTTTAGGGCCATTTGGGTTCCTAAATCTATTGTGACTAACATTGTTGGACCCAACAAGGATTGGGTACCAAAAACCGCCTAAAAAGATTTTAGGTGGTACGAGATGGATTGGACGCTTGACCTCCATAAGAAGAAAAAGGATGTCATCTCCTACAAGTGGTGTCAAGCATGAAGAACGACACGCCCATCTTAAGCCAATGCCATCTCGGTAACAAGTATTTAAATTGATTACATTATTGCTTCTAGCCTTGTGTAGGTTTGGATGCATTAGTTTCATACAAAATCAATTTAATTGCTTGCTATGTGTGCTTGCTCTTGCTTATTTTATTTGTTCTCTATTGCAAATCTTGAGCAAGTTAGTAGTGGCACATTTAGGGGGAGTGCTAATCCATATTCATGTGTATCACATCCCTACGTGTGCCCATATTTATATAAGTGCATATATAAATTTTCAAAATCAAACCACTTAGCCAAAACTCAAAATTTGCTAATGTATTAGTAATCTTTTGGAAAACAAGTTGAAAAATGTATACAAATGCTTTCAAAATGTTTTTCAAAGGTTTTGGCTTCACAAAATCTATGTTACAAAGAAAATGAGATTTATACCCAAAATCTAGATAAAAGTATTTTGTTTTGGATTTAAACTTAATTTTCATAGAATTAAAAGTAAAAGGATTTTGAAAATAATTTCAATGCAAAAATCCTAGTGTTGGTCATTCTTAACACTTTTCGTGTTTAAAAGATTTTCAAAAACCAACCAAGCAAAAGTTATTTGATTTTGAAACTTGCCCGAAAAACTAGTTTGACCTATATTGGTCATATTATCGCACTTTGTGAGTTTCGCCATTTGGACTAGATTCTTTGCCTTA
Source organism: Rhipidocladum racemiflorum (assembly GCA_036346355.1). Taxonomy (NCBI): domain Eukaryota; kingdom Viridiplantae; phylum Streptophyta; class Magnoliopsida; order Poales; family Poaceae; genus Rhipidocladum; species Rhipidocladum racemiflorum. The sequence continues at coordinate 40,339,339 of CM070577.1, read as the reverse complement.
TCTCTGTTCAAAATGGTATTTCAAACTCATACATAAAGTTTCAAATCTCTAATTCTTATCCCATTCTCTTATGTTGGATTTGTCTCTTTATGTTGATTGGATTTGACTTTGTTGGATTTCATTTGGTTCTTCTCAAGAACCTTCATTGGACAAAAGTCAAAAATCATGTTTAAATTGCCTAAATCTGTGAAAAGCTTTGTAAAAATATTATAATGAGTATTTCAAATGTTTTACAAGCTTCCAAATTGAAAATCCTATGTTGAAAACTATTTTGATTTAAAATTCTTGTTTTCAACCCAAAAGAGCCCAATATAGGATTTTGGCTTTCAAATTGGATTTCATTGTTTTTATAAGTGGTCATGGCTTCAAAAATGTATTTCATATCCTTCAAGCCATGAGGGTTCAATTGCCGATGAAATCCGACTTGAAATTGCACTTTAAGGACTTTTCGAGTTTTGCATTCATTTTTATGCCTCAAAGCGCGTTTCGCCAAAATTGAGTTAAAAGAAATTTTCTTTTAAAGCAAAAGTTATTTGAAAACCTTCAAATTAGTCCAAAGTTGGTTTCCTGAAAATTTCAAATCATTTGGACTTCATTTCATTAAAATTTGACAAATTTGCAAAAAGTTCTGAAAAAGGTTTCAGTTCAGTCGTGCCAAAGTCGGCACTACCGCACCTGTATGGCGGTAGTACCGGAGGTCGGCACTACCGCACCTGAACGGCGGTAATCTGGGACCCGGCACTCTGGCGTTGTGTCTTGTGATAGTGCTTGATCTGTGAAAAAGTCTGAAAAGTCTGAAAATTTCAGATTTTCTGATTTTGTTTTGGGATAACTTTAAATTGGTACTTCATTTTTCAAGAATTCCTTTTGGAAAAGATTCTTGCTATCCCAAAGCATCTTTTTACAAAAATTCAAATGTTTTGAAAATTATTTGAAGTGTTTTCTAGTGGTATCAGTTTTGAGCTAAATTTGATTGCAAAAGGGTTGATCTTTACAAGTGGTTTCTTTGCACGCCTTTGCTTGTTCTCAAAGGTTTTCAGCTCTGATACCTTTCTAAATCTTTGTGATTTAGATTTCATCTGTATTTGCTTTTGCTCTGATACCTGTCAGCATTTATTGCTCTGATACCCTTCAAGCTTATCGTTTTTCTTTCAAGTGGTATCATTGGCTATTTGATCTCAACTAGTGGCATCATTCTTGATTGATGTCTACAAATGGTATCAAGCCAACAAGTGGTATCATTGAGGCTATTGTTTATTCCTTCAAGAGATATCCTTGTTTATTTGCAATTCAATTTCACAAGTGGTATCAATGTATTTTATTGTTTCCTACAAGTGGTATTCATTGCCCCTTTGTAGCATTGCTTCGATACCCACATTCTCTTTGTTTGGATTCTCCTTAAGCTTTAATTGTAAGTTCAATCGCTTAAGAATCCCCTGTGTGAGATTCTTTATGAATTGAAATACATATAAAGGAGATTTCCTTTTTGAGCATTGTTCTTCATTGAAATCTTTCGAATGCTTTTTATTGAAAGAAGATTTTCAAGCACAACACTTGAGATAGATTTTAAAATGATATCCTTTTCTCAAGTGACTTGTGTGATGGGTTTCTCATATTACCCAATTAGGCAAAATTCAAGATTCTTCAAGAGAATCATGATGTTTATTGTAAAGCCTAATAAAATGAGGTTCGTTATTTGAATTAGTTTCAAATAACCCGTGTGATACCCTTACTTGACTCTTTGAGCTAAATTTTACAAAGTGGTATCCAAAACTCTAAATATGGCCTCTTTTAAAATTGGTTTGCTCTTTAAGATCATATTTCAATATTTGCAAACCTTTTTGACTTCGTGCAATTGATATCAAGTTTTAAAATTGGTATCAATCTCAATTGTTTGCAAAATTTCCTTCAATTCCATGCCAAGGTCATGTGATTTCTCGATAATCTTTTTGTGACCTTCATTTCAAAAAGGGGGAAAATTGACAAAAAGGGGGAGATTTTTGTTGGTGTTTCCCTAGCACTTGTGTTTACATGTGGTATCTCCTTTTTGGATTGGTTTTCCATTTTTGGTGTTTAATGCCAAAAGGGGGAGAATTTGAGTGCTATTAATTCCCTGCTTGCTTTTTGGGTTTGTGCCAAAAAAAAAGGGGAGTAAAAGGGATTAAGGGGAGTTGCCAAAAGGGGAGAATTTATGCTTCTTGTGCAAAAGTTTTTAAATTTGGTTTGAGTGGTATGAAAGCCACCTCCCTTGTGTTTAAAATTGCTTTATCTTCAAAATGTGGTATGAGAGCCACATTCCTTGGCTTTGCAAAGTGGTAAAAGTTTTGAGTGGTATAAGAGCCACTTTCTTTGCTTTTCTTTGGTATAAGAGCCACCTTCTTCTTTGTGTTTAATTTGTTTTATTTGTCAAGAAGAAGGAGTGTTTATTGCAAAAGGAAATTTATCTTGCCTTCAATTTAATTGCGTATTCGTTTTGATCTTCAAAATCCTTTTGCATCATGTTTCATCCAAATAGTGAATGAATAGTGGATTTGTCATCAATCACCAAAAAGGGGGAGATTGTAAGTTCAAGCTCCATTTGGTTTTGGTGATTGGTTTAGATTAATGATTAATCTTTGTTTAATGACAAATCTAATCTTATTGAGACTAACAAGTTTATTGAGTTACATTCAATAGTCTCATATTTGGATGGAAAATGGAAAACCCAAGGTATGTATGCATATCCATTCTAGTATAAATTGCATACTTTGGAATCAAGTTAAAGTATGAATTCTCCATGACATTAACCACAAAATGTGCATTATGTTTCCCAATCCATATGTTACATGGATGCACATATTTAGGGGGAGTTCACACTTGAACTTGATGTATCGATGTATTGATCTATTCTTCACTCCATATATAAAGGATCAATACATTGAAACATATCAATTTAAATGAATGTTTAAATTGAGTTCATTTGTCTCCTAATCATCAAAGAACATTGCATCATGTGTTGATGGTGTTCTTATGATTGATTAAGGGCAAATAAAGAGTTCTTGAGTAGCATAAAGCATTAGTTGCATCATGTGCTCAAGACACATATAAATTCATTTAGTTGACTTAGGTTGTGCTCAATTGGTGTAAGTGGTATCCATTATGTGTTAATGGAGTGCTTAGACGATTGAGACAACCATGCATCTTGGACTAACCATTCTCATAAGTGATGATTGAGCCAGGTTAGTTCCAAAGGTTGAAAAGAAGAAGGTTCATCGAGAAGAGATGAACAAGTTAATAAAGCTGGGTGACGATCTTGAAGATAAGATGATTGAAGATCATAAAGACTTCAAGAGAGAGTCAGAGTAATGATCCCGGGGGTACAAAGTGATTGAAGATCATAAAGACCCCAAAGGGGATTGCTTGCGGCGGCCAAGGTATAACTAGATAGGCTAAGGATCTTTCCTAGCTTTGAGTCTAGTTTTTAGCACCGTACTATTAAGAGGGGTTGAGTTCTTGCTTTAAGCTTCATCATATGTTGGTGATCTCAATTCCGTAGTCACTCGAGCTCAAATCTTATTTGGATTTCGTTTTTGCATGGAGTTAACCATTTGGCATGTGTTGCGAATGGGTGAAGCTCGTGCTTGGTTTTTGCATAAGCTCTATTTGGCATTTGTTGCAAATAGGTCAAGCTTGTGCTTGGAGTTTTCGCATTGAGCTTTGATTTGCATTCGTTGCAAATAGGATAAGCTAATGCGTTGGCTTTTGCGTGAAATTCATTTATTTGCATGTGTTGCAATAGATGAAGCTTCATGCTTTGTTTTTGTTTTTTAAACAAAAATCTTATTGCGTTTATTTGGTATTGCTTGGAGCTATATTTGCATGGGTTGCAAACGGAGAAAGCTCAAGCAAGTGTTTAGTGCATGGTGCTAGAGAATTGCAGGAGTTGCAATTAGAGAGCTCATGCACTCTGATTCGATTCGATTTGATTTGGAGTTTTTGCTTGGAGCTATATTTGCACGGGTTGCAAACGGAGAGAGCTCAAGTATGTGTTTGGTTTAGTGCATGGGGCTAGAGAATTGCAGGAGTTGCAATTAGAGAGCTCATGCACTCTGATTTGATTTAATTTGATTATGGGTTTCGATCCTGAGTTCATGTGATACTTGCACCGTTGTGTTAGCAAGTCTGTTTGGTCATGGTTTGACCATCACATGGCCAGGAGGATCAAACTCATAGACTCGTTGGTTATTTGCTTAATGATTTTTTGCAAATACGTCTTTGAGTTGATTGCGAAAAGTATTTCCGCAAAGTGTTTGGAGTTTGCTTGGGGCTAGGCTTTTTGCATTTGTTGCAAAAAGTGAATGCTCAAGCATATAATGTTTTGACTGTTTATTTGCAAGTTCGTTGTGCGAATAAACTGGAGGTCTATGGGTTCCGGTCCTAAAAGCATGTGATACTTGCACCGTGGTTTTTGCAAGTCCGTTTGGTCATGGTTTGACCATCACATGACGAAGAGGATAAACCTTATAGACTCCGGGTTTTATTTGCTTAATACGTTCTTGCAAATATAATCTTTGAGACGTTTGCGAGGGGTGTTTGTCGCAAACGATTTGGAGTTTGGTTGAATTCTTTGAGCATGGTTTAGTGGTGTTGCAAAAGTGTTTTGCAACTAAGTGTGATCATGGTTTGATCACCCCTTGGCTCAAAGGATTGTCGGATTGAGTTTTGGAGAAAAGTTTTTGGGAAAAACTGGTTTTTCTCCTGAGGCCGGCACTCTAGGAGGTAGTAGGGCTGAGTAATCTGGCCCAGCGGCGATCGCTTATGGGAGCGATCGCCGCTCAAGTCGGCACTACCCGGCCTATTACGTCGATAGCTTTTCGAGAGCAGAGTGCTCTGAGGTGTTGGCCGGCACTACCGCCCATGTGGGGCCGGTACTGCCGGAGGTGCGGCAGTACCGGGGGTTGGACCCCGGTAGTTGTTTTACAGAACAGGTGTTCTGTGGTTTGCCACAGCGAGGTCTGATCGCCAGTGGGGCGATCTTGCCGCTCAGCGGCACTCTGGCGGTTACTGCGGTAGTGCCGGGTAACTAGCCGTTGCCGACCGTTGGAGGTCAAGGCTGGCACTACCGGGGCTATGAGGCCGATAGTGCCGGACTTGGCTGAAAAGTGGCAGTTTTGCCTCCAACGGCTAGTTTTAGTGTGTGGGGCTATATAAGACCCCCTTGGGGGGCATTAGCTGGTTGTTGCTACACTCTAAAGTGTTCTTGAGCTAGGTTTGAGTTTGTGGGAGGGTTTTGCATGGTTTTGCCCCTTCCAATTTGGTTTTGAGCTCAAGAGTGATCCTAATTGCATGAGTGGCAATTAGAGGGGGATTGAGAGGACCCTAGTTGCATGAGTTGCACTAGGTGATCACCGGAGACGCGGAGGTGCGTTCGGTGAAGCTTGAGCGGAGTGCTCATCTTATTGCTCTTGGAGGTGGTGACCTCCTAGACGACGTCGGTGCGTTGTGCGCAGGAGCTCTCGAGGTTTGTGAGAAGCCCCGGCGAAAGTTTGTGAAGGTTGGTGCTTAGCCTACCCGGCGGGGTAAAAAGCAACCTTAGTGGATTCGAGGTGCAGGCTCAAGTGAGTGGGCCGGTCCAAAGTGAGTTGGACTTCCTCAACGTGGAGTAGGAGGGTTTGCTCCGAACCACGGTAAAAAGTAACGTGTTCCTTGTCTCTTTTACATTCAAGCATTTACTTTATTGCAATATTATCAATTGCTTGATTGTGAATAGAATTGCTTAGTGTAGCTTGCTTGATCAACCTAGCAATTCTAGCTTAGAGACATAACTTAGTTAGTGCACTAGTGAGCCTAGTTGATTTAGGCTTTAATTGTCAAAACCTTAATCTTCCGCTTGCGCATAATCTTTGTGTAGGTTTTGACATAGGGGTAATTAGAGGCGATCCTCGATTAGTAAGAAGAATTTTTAAAACGCCTATTCACCCCCCCTCTAGGCGCATCCTCGACCCTTCAGCCGAGCGGAGTTGCACGGGCGGGTGCCGAGCGGTGTTTTGAGGGCGGCGCCAACTGGCGGGCGTCTTGAGGGGGCAACGACCGGCGGGGGTGGCGTCGACGTGCGACGGGGGCAGAGGCGGCTAGCATCGAACGCTCATGGAGTTCTAGCCTTCTAGGGTTGCCTTGCTGGTTCCTGGGAGCCAGTTGGCGTGGGCTAGTGGGCCGAAGGCCTCGGGCTTAATTAAAAAAATATAAAATTTTGAATTGTTATTTTGGCTGGGCCTCGGGCCCAGGCCCCGGTGGCCCGAGGCCCAGCTCCGCCCCTGTGTGAGTGCATGCAGTGCAGTCGTTGATACTGGACCAGGACGCGGTCTGGCGCTTGTTCACACTACTCGTCGAAGCAGAGGATGCAGTCGACGCGGCATCGCCGGCGACCACCAGCTCCCGGTCGGTGCTGCATGTGGTGGATGCGTTCGTCGCGCCGCGGTTCCACTACGATCCAATACAAAAAATGTTATACAAGTATGTATATGCTGCTACTTCCTTGTAGATCTGCGCGATTGGGCCTGGACTCTTGAAAATCGCTAATTTGTGCAACTTGAATGCCTATGTTTTAGGAATAAGGACCTATTTCACTACCTGAGGAGGTGGCGTCTTGAATGAATTTTGATGAGGGATTGCTAATTTGCAGAATGGATGTAGGACATGGATTTCCAAGAGAGCTCCTTTCCTAGTGTTGGGGAAATGTGTTAATGATAGCTATTTTGTTGACTTACGATTCTGATTTTGAGGAAGGATGGTTTGTGTCTGCTCCGGACCAACACAATGGTACGGATTAGTATACCTTCAAATTTGTTTCCGTATTTGTCTTGGAGTCCATTTGTACCCCTTATATATACTCTATGTAGCCACATGGGATAAGTTGACGCCTATTTGTAAAATCCCCTGATTTGTAACATACCTCATATAGTTGATCATTACATTTGTGCATCCATGTGTTTTTTTTTCAATTTAGAGTTTTTACGTTAAATTTGTGTCTGTTGTTCTTTGATTATCTTTGTTATTTGTGTTGTATATTCTAACTTTTTTTGTATTCAAGAAATTGTGCTTGATTATATTTCGTCAATTGGTGCTTGGCTATGAGGATTGAAATGGGTTTTAGAAAATTAAGTTGTTTTCTTACTAGGAAGTGCCATATAATTCAGAATGACACCTAGACTCCTCTTTGTAGAACACATGACTTGCTAAAATAGCATCGCCATGTGTATGACTGTATGTGCTCTGTTTGGATACAAGTTTTGCACATTTGGCTAGTACTGCCCCCTCCCTCTCGCCCCAACTGGCTGCCGGGCTACACCACCGTCGAAGTACATCATCACAATGTGTATGTGTATTGTGTACTTTATGGATACTAGTATTGTAAATTTAGCTAGTACAGTGCACTGTACATGTATTGGTAGTCTTTGTAAAATACTTTTAGTACTGTACTGTGGGTATTATTATATGTGTTTGATTGCAGTGCTTATTAGATGTATTTTGATTGCAGTACATGAAATGTATACCGTATAGTACTTCTAGGTGCAGTAGAATACTATAGTTGTACATATAGTGGTATTTCATTCCTATATGGTGGTGCAAGATGGGACCCTGGGACCTGGCACATAATTTTGTTAGGTTTTGTATAGTGAAATAGGAGACCCTGGGACAAATGGTACATGTCCATTTTGCAACACGGAGGTATGTTTATTTATCAAAAGGTGTTGTACCATTGTCCACTACAGAATGTAATGCCTAAACCTCGATTGGATATTAAAGGGTTGTTGATTTACTGTTTTACATAGGTCGTGTTATACTGAAGTTGGTGAGATGAAGTTGAAAACATTACAGATCTCTGTTAATTCTCTCTTAGGCTTATGGAATGCTTCCCCAATAGAATGGTGTAAGGATGCAATTTTTCAGTTGGACTGCTATAGCTTATTGCACATTTCAGTGAAAATAAAAGTAGGTGAGCCTTCTTTGAATGGCGTGATGAATACGTGTTCTTCGATCGGTTTCACCACCATTAATGTATTAATTTTCTAGTATTTTTCGTGAAGATATAGAGCATTGTAGATAGGTATCGAAGTAGTCGATATTGTACTACAAGTGTGCATTCTTCTGGGGCAAGTATACATTTTCCAAGCTTTATTGGCTGCCTGATGATACAAGTATCTAACAAAAATATGGATAATTACGTAGAGTAAACATTTGCTTTTTTGTAGAATTCTTTTTTAACTCATAATTGAACCTAACATCAGGCTATTGACCTTTAGTAATAGTTCAAGTAATTTATGATTGATTCTATTCTGTACTAACCTTCATGTATCTTCAAACTGCTGGTACTGGAATTGAATTGGATGAAAGGAATATTGACAATACTTCCTTGCAGGCTAAGGTAATGAATAACAAGAAGAAATTGTTGGCAGAGTAGTTTCTGAATTTAAAAGTCACGTGGAAAATACTTTTGTGTGTGTGAGTCGTGCTTCCTTAGTTTTGATCTATGTTTCTTTATAGGATGTATTCTTTTTGTAATATGTACCAAACACTTCTCAAATTGGCCTACTGATGCTCCAAAAATTTCCATTCAGCTGTGGTACAATTGCACAATTTTTGTCTACCACTCGGAGGATGAATATTGTGGTGGCTAAGTGTTAAGAGTAACCATTGTGTATACTTCAATCACCGAAATTTAAGCTTCCATCCCTTGATTATGGCACACTTGTTCTTATTGATATTGTATTCAGTGCTTATAATTCTGATATGTCTTATATTTTTATAGCCACAAAATGACAGTTGTCCGCATTTAGAAAAATAGAATGTCAAGCAACATGAAATCGGAAGTTCTACAAATTCAAAGTATCCACTTGTTTTAATGCATATCATGAAATCTGAAGCATCCACCTGTTCTATGATTCTGTATAGCATATCCTATTATATGAAGTATCATGGTTTTAGCCATTATTTATCTTGGTCGACAATGTGAGCTGCTAAATTACAAAATATGTTCCCTCCGTTAATTGAGATGCATAAAAGTAGGGCTCCATTCAATTTTTTTTTGTAATATTAGGGGGCTTCATTTGTTCCCTTTTTTTAATGAGATTGGCGAACCACAACATGCCTGTTGAGTGATTTATTTTGTTGGTTCTTATTCTTTCATTTTGTTCATACCTTTTAGTTAGTGGGGAAAAGAAATATATATCATTCTTTTATAGTAATCAGAATGGTGCTTTGATATGTAACCTAACTGTTTATTTTCTGTTCACATTAGAAATTTGATTTTCCATGACATTTAAGTGTCTCCTAATGGTGAGGAAGGAAGGGCAGATACATGCTCTTCCTATGGTTAATTCTTCATCAATTGACTGCTAAGCAACACCAATCAGCTAAGGGACTATCTAGAAACCCACAAGTTGGAAAATTTTGATGCTTACAGTATTCTTTAGAATTTTTATTCTGTTTCAAGTGTTGGCAGCATATTATAAACTAATCCAGAGATTGTGTGGATTTTTGCAGCAACTTCCGGTTCATGTTGACCTTGAGGTGTAGAAGATTGAACCATACAATGGGACACTATCAAAGTCTATTTAGCAGGTATAAGTTCATCGTCTCTGACAAACGAAAGAAAGCCCCAAGGAAGGATCAGCAAGATGGATGTCAAAAGCTCTTGTATTCGTAGAACTGTATAGGTTATGTATACTCTTGTATACGTAGAGCATTTGCAAACATAATGTATACAATAAGTTGGTATAATAGTTTCTATAATTTAATTACCTTGTTTTGTCCACATATTATGAGGCGTCTAGTAGTATTGCCGATGGAAAATTTATTGCTAACAAATTTTGCGGGTTATAAAGATGTGTTGCTACTATTAGAAAAGGTGTTACTACTGATAGAAAAAGTGTGTAAGAAATGTTGGCAGCTAGTAGAAACATGTGTTGGTGCTCATATAAAAATTTGTTGCTACGATGCTACACTTGTTTTGTGTTGCAGTAGAGCCCTCTCCAGCAACATGTGCTATAACAACACTTACCAATTTTGTTGTTATATGTCCTTGCAACACTTATTTTGAGTTCTAGCAACACATACTCCTGTTGCTACATGTCAGTCCTGTTGTAGTGTGATAGCCGACAAATTGAAATGACACCACATATCGGTAGATGTATCAGTTGTTCATTCAATATGTTACAAGCTGATAACTCAAAATAATATACATACTACGAGATATATCAGTCTTACCACAGGAGATATATGCTGTATGATGTATATGTAGATATATAAGCCGTACCGAAATTATGTTGGCTGCAAGGAGCCAAGGACACATCGAGCAATATATTAGTCAAAATATATCTTTCACCTGAATCAGAAGATATATTAGCATATATCATAAATATTTCACATAATATGTATTTCGGATTGGAAGATGTCCGCTATGGCACGACATGCTTGAAATTTCATGTGATATATAATCTAATACGACCCAGTATGTCGTATAATACATTGTTGTGTATTTCGATCTAATATGGTCTTCTATTTTTTTTTCTTTTTTTGGCAGGAGATCAACTCCTAAAAAAATTATATTAGATCCAACAAATCATTAAAATTGAGCGCTTCATAACTCTTAACTCATTGTACTCATTACTCTACATGAGTAGTCACATAAAAGACTTAACAATGCCTGCAACATTAGTAAAATTATCCTAATAAAATATGTGATGCCATCCACAGATAGCCGCAGTATACATCCTACTACCATGTTCACATTTTTACAGTAACACACCCACAAGTTCATCCTCCCAAGGGCAAAAAAAACCTAGTTAACACGAGTGTTCGTTTAATACTGCCCAGGCTGTACGACAATTCCATACTATAGCTCAAATGGACAGGTTCCAAATAAAATTTATCCAAAGCACCAATCCAGCAGATTGATGGACAAGCTTGCCGTTCGTACCACCGGAATCCATCCTTCCCTCTGTTCATGCTTGCAACAACAAACAAGCCATGTGAATTCTCGATTCAATATGGGCTACCAAAAGTATCATAAACAATATGAAATTAACTGAAACTATGTAGAATGCATTGGCAACTAAAAATGAATAGGACAGCAAATTCAAGAACCAAGTGAGCTCGATTAAAAAATTTAGGAACATTAAGATCCTTCAAGCAACCAGGTAGCCCCGTTGAATACTAAGTGGGAAGATGAGGTAGGAACAAGATTTCTATGACACATGTGTCATAGTTCATTAATTGGTGTTATATATCATCCATCCATGTGGGGAGAAAAATCATGCTATAGAATTCCAAACTTGCACGATGAGTTTGCCATTTGAAGCAGTGGCACGTGGGTGAACCGCCAATTTGTCCCAAACCGGCAATATTAAATGATACAACATATTGGGAGATATATTAATCATATGATAGGTTCCAAACCAATAAATTGGTATGTCAAAAGATATATGTTGATATATCGGGTGCATTGGGTCATATATTGTTCGATATTTTTTAAGCTAATAAATTGGAATAATACAACAAGATTGGAGAAAAATCAATTTGTGTTGATATATCTGCCATACATATCAAGTCGACATGTTCCAAGCACATAAGCAATTTTAAGAAATATGTCATTTCATTTTAAAAAATGATTTTCACCGTGCACGTGGAGCACATAGCGAACACGAGCAACAGGAAAATAAAAAATAGATGGCACATCATTTTGCTAACATATTGTCCCTTCGATAAGTAAAATAGGGATGTAGAATTGTCGCCTATAATTTACATGTTACATGTCAGTTCCCACAAGCGTAAACAGAAGTTCAAATCAATTCTTATGGCTAGGAAAACTGAACTATATCATCAAGGTTATTAAAACGTAAAACGAGAACGAAACGACCCACTACCTTTTTAACTTTTAAACGTTTAAACGAACGTTGAAACGTAGTTTTAGGCACTGTTGTAAAACGAATATGAGAGCAAAGATATATCACATATGTACCTTGATTTTGTAGTCTTTTTCCATATAATTTGAGGCCATATGCCATGCATCTTTCTCCCATGTATGATGTATCCATTTCCTTGCACATTGCAACATATGAATTACTATAACAAGAAATTATAATTCAATTTAATAAGTAAATATGGTTTGTAGCTTTGTATCACATACCCTTTTGATGATCCCCCTCCTCCTTCCAATCCACAAACTACAAGACAATTGCACATAGATGAAATGAATTAATTGAAAAACTAAAATTAAAGACAAGATACATTACGACATGAGTTCACATCCGCATAATAACATAAGTTCATACAATAACATAGACGATAGTTAACAAATTAACTAAATAAGTCCACACTCCACACAAAAGCATAAATCCACATAATAGCATAGGTCCAACTCTCATCTCTCAATATCCATCATTCAAATCATCCAAACTATTAGTAGCATTCTCATCTTGATCATCGCCATCTTCGTGGTTGCTTGAGCTGCCATCGCTATTCCACATCAAGATCATCAAGTATGAGCTCATCTTCTTCCTCTCCATTGCTTGAGTCCGAATGCGATGCCTCCTCTATGACTTCATCTTCTTCTCACACTACGCATTTATAGCAATGCTCAAAATGAGCTCTCCTAGGAAGATTATGGCCTCGAAGGTTGCTTGATGCACCAATAGCTTCAGCCAACTTGGTCCCATGTCAAGTCACCTTCAACCCTTAGACACCCACTTTGAGTTGGATTGACCGATGGATTGACCCATTCATTATCCCAATCAAAGTCTTCTAAAACCAAAGGATCAAAGTTTTTACCATCCTCACGTATTCTTTGGAACCTACTAGCCATCTTTCTATTGTATGAGACATAGACCAAGTCATTCAATTTTTGGTGCTCCAACCGTTTCTTTCTTTGTATGAATCTACAAGTGGAATACAAGTGAAATAAAAGCAATTAATTAGAACCAAAATAAAGGAATTACAATTTATAATTAGATGGTTAAATTCACTTACAAATTCAAATGCACTCCAATTGCGCCACAACCTGATGATGAAGTTTAAAGACTAACTATTCTTCTTGCAAACTTGTGAAGCTCAATTCGCTCGACCACCATATGCAAGCCACCAATCAACTAAAAGAACAAATACTTGAATTTTACATGGCTTAAAAGTAAACAATTACTTGCTAAATTTAGATTACTTACTTGGATTTCTTGTAAAGCTGTTTTTATTGCCATTTGGTTTGCAAATACATCTCTTTGATTCTCATATAGAACAGCCTTGGCTATCAATCTTATCTCAAGAGCCTCATCTTGTACCATTTTACAAGCACGCTATTGAAGCAAGCTCTTAGCTTTCCAACACGCCCTTCATCATCACCTTCTTGATGTTATAGAACTTTCCAGGGTTCAAGTAGAGAGCCGCCTCCATATAGTGGGGTGTCCATTTGCCTCGCCCAACGCTCCATCAATAATCCTCATGAGGCGACATAAGCAAAGGTTGTTTGTTTTGAGTGCAAACGATGAGGTGATCTTTCCTTTGCTAAGTTCATGGCCATGCAACCTCCGATAGCCGCTTTTCATCACCATCAACCAACCTCAAGACAACAAGGAGTGGAAGCGGTTTTAAACAATCTCAATCGATTCCTAATCGCCCCAAATAACAATGTCATACACCGCTTCTTCCCGCCCTTAGATAACTTGCTCCAGCGAAGACATCAATTGCCACTAGTAGCTTCACGCTTCTTTGTGCTTACAGTGCAAACTACGCAACGTAAGGAATGCAAGCAACCTAGTCGTCAAGGGCCTCACAAGATCCATCCCACCTGCTTTTCTCCCTCATTTCACTAAGAATCCTCCCATGTCTATAAATAAAGGTAGTGATTTGTCGAGCACGTGAAATTGGTTTCTTGAAATCCTTTAGCTTCCTATGTCTTCCAACATAAGATCCAGCATAGTGCAAACCGCAAGGGGTCCAGAATGCAAGGTAGGATCCTTCCATTAAAGGAAATGGCCAATTCGCCTTGTAGTTAGCACCATTGTTCCGTGACAACCTCGAACAACTTTGTCTCGCCAATCATCTCAATCATTCTCTCTTGCAAGTTAGCAAGCATCATGGCATCATGTGATTCACTAGATGCATCAATCGACTAAGAAGAAAGTCCTTCGTGACTATTAACCGTGAAGTTGATCAACCGACGCACCCTCCTATCACCATCCATCTCATGAGAGAGCAACCATATTGCTTCCATGCCTCTTCATGCTTCTTCTTCTCGCCATCCGCCTCCTTAACTACCTTCTCTCAAGCAATGGCTCTCGAGTTCATGGAAACTAGGAGGCTTGAAACCAGTAACCATACCTGCAATGGCCTCTACCGCTATCTCAAATTGTCTTGAATTTGCAACATTGAATGGTACACCACACTCATAGAAAAACTTGGCTATCTCTATACGCATGCCTTCTCTTTCTTCCTTGGTCCTCATGCCACTTTCTATGGAAGTTTGATGCCCCTTGCATGTCTTTGCTCTACAACCTCTCCGGGCGTCTGGTCAAGCATAGCAAGAATAGGTTTTTTTGGTGCAGCACCTTGAATCGAAATGTCAGCTGACTTCATTTTTTTGGAGGCTGTCCGGCCTAACTTGGATGGACACTCACATTGCTATTGTAGGCTTCCGACTCTTGCTAGATGCCTCTATTGCCACATTATCATCTTGTTCATCATCTAGAAACAAAGGGTCTACCCTCTTGCCCTTCTCTAAAGCCTCTTGCATCTCTTTCATGATGGATGAGGTTGTTTTGGGACACTTCACACATCTCCAAACCCACCCGCGAGATGTTGTTTCACCCTCTTGATTCCTCCTTTTATCTTCCTCTCGACAAAGATTGCATTGGATCAACTCGCTTATTAGGCTCGCATAATATGCATACTTCCATCCCTGATCATCTGACTTCGGCCGACTAGGATCATCCAATGGATTATAATTTGTGGGAGGGAGGTGCACGCCACTTGCACTTGAATTTGCACTTGCCATTTCTTCGATTTAGATTTCTACGTAATCAATTCAATCAATTCAATCAATTCAATATACTACGCATCAATTCAATCAATTGAGTATTCTACTATTCTACCATCAACATATGTATGCATCATCTATCCATCAAATCTCTGCCCTACCGGAGCGCCGATGTAAGAGTAGGGGCCAGGGGGCCTCGTCCTCCTGCCCTACCGACGTAAGAGAGAGCCGAGAGACGAGAGGTCGAGGAGGGCGCTTGGCAGAGAAGAACAGAGGGGGCGCGCCAAGGCCTACAGAGAGGAGGGCAGAGGTATGGGGGCGCCGGCGCTTGCAGAGATGAGGGTAGGAAGCATGGGGGCGCTGGGCAGAGAGGAGAGCAGAGAGGAGGCACTGGCCGACGGGGAGGAAAGGTAGAGGGGTACCCGACCAAGTGACGACGGCGACGACTGGCGACGACGGGCGACGACTGGCGACGGACGACGGCGCACGGAGACGGCACGGCGGCACGGAGATGGCGGCGCGGCGGCAATACAAGGCATACTCCGGAGACGGCGCATGGAGGCGCACATGGCCGAAGGCGTTTTGCCGACGGCGGCGGATTCGCGGCGCGGCTGCCGGTTGCAGGTCTCCGAGGCTCTCGCCTTCCTTCCTTCCTGGCTTTCCCCGGATCCCGGCTTCTAACTCTCCTCTCTAAATGTCGGGTCCTTGGGATGTTCTTCGCGCCAAGACGCCTGAACGCTGCTTTGTCCTCGGGGACGCTGCGGAAAACGACGCCCAGCCGACGTTTGCATCGCTTTTACGCCAGGCGCCGTAATCCGACCCGGACGCTCTCCCCGCCGCCGCTCAAGCGTTTAAACGACGCTAAAACGTCGTTTAAACGACGTTTTAATAAGCCTGTATATCATCAAGTTACTAAGTACTTTTCGAGACAAATTGAGGACTGTATGGTCCATACCTGACTTCGCATATGTTTGAATGCATTATGGTAGTACACATTGACATATATACACATGATTTGACTGGAATAAACTGGTGCATATTGAATGGGACTAATTGTCACACACACATATATATTTCGACAATGAACCGGCTTGCTGGAGTGATACTTTCTACATGTTTTTTCGCATTGCAGCACTATCAAAGATTGCACTAAAAATCAGGGAAGTACAATCACACTAGCTCTTTGACAAAATTACCGAAAACAACAATTCCACATTGATGCAGAAAAAGAATTCCAGACTTAAATAGAATATATTTCCTCACATGCGGAACACATCTCTAGTATAAAATACCAGCAAAATGAATTACAAGGAGCTCAAAAAACTAACTTGAAGAAATTGCACCAAGTACATCACAGACATATGACAAAAGAAATGGCCCGTTTGTTTTGGATAGGATTTAAGCAAGAGAGGATGGAGTCCTTTTCAACACACGGTTTGATTGTACCTATTGTTGGAACCCTAAATAAAAATTGTGTGCGAGAAAATGACTTGCAATTTTAGAGCTTGAACGATACTATGCAAAAATCATATGTTCACTGAGGAGATGATCCTAAAGAAATGATGAGTAGATCATGGGGAGCACGAAAGCACTCAGAAAGGGAATTCATATCGACGCACAGAAAACTGAAAATTGATCAGATTGTTGGAACACACTTGCCATTTTGTACCTCTATCATGCAGAAGCCCTCACTGGAGACTAGCACCGACTTGCCGGCCGTCATCGAGATTCCTCGCCTAAATCATTTTACACCACTAAACCTTTTTCATCCGGACTACATCCTTGTCCCTGCCATAGGAGTTCCTCTCAAGCATTAACACAAACACCCGTTGGGCACTTCTATTGGGAACAAATGCCATGCATGGAAACATAGGAGTAACAGTAAGAGTGGGATCAGAGCAACAGGAAGCTTGTTCCAACACAAAGGAGCATATGACCAGAGGGGGGCATGGACACGCCCCGGCATGAAGGGGCGGGATGGGGTGGAGAGGAGGCCACACCAGAGCTTTGTGGGGGTAAAGAGGCGTGCACCGGCCAATCCAGCGGCGGCGGGCATGGGGACAGCTGGATCCGGTGGCAACGGAGTCGGGGATTCCTGGATCTGTTGGTGGCTTGGTGCTTCGGTGGTAGGGTTGTGCGCTGGTGGTGGAGGCGGCAGATCCAGGGCCGTGGCAGGAGACAGTGTGGGTTTCGACCTCGACCAGCACGAGACGGGCAGGTTCGCCGGTCCGGAACAGCACCGTCCTGGATTATGGACTGCAACCTCAACGCCTGAGGTGGCGGCGCCAAATCTAATGGTGGTGTGATCCTCCAGGATCACGGAGACGCTAACCACGGACGGCCGTGAGATTGGGAGAGGATAAGATCTGTACCAGCAAAACACTGGTAGATGGAAGGAAGGATGGGAAGAATACGAGGGAGAAGAATGGTCTTGTGCCAGCAAATCGGTGATTTCAAATGTTCAAAAACTTGTTCCATCAACCAGCTCATCGGCTCTGCTATAGATAGACAGGAGGTAGGAATAGTAGGATGGTCCAAGATGTGATATGACCATTTTTGTTTGACTGAGAAAACAAACAACCTTAGCACACATCCCAAGAACAGGACTGGAGGGTGTAGATAGTATGTGTAGCTACATGTATGGGTAGAAAATCCATGTCCTATATATATATATCTATATATATATATATGTATGTATATATATGTATGTATGTATATATGTATCAGCAATCACAATGACACGGGCACCCACCTGCTTGAGGGTAGCATTACAGCCCTTGCCAACATCACGATAACCGCAGATAACAAAAACTATGGCAGCAATCATAGCGGGTGGCCCTCATCAAACCATCAGGGAAGGAGTGGTGGCAACCGTACATATTTTCAAAATATTCAAAAAGAAGAATTATTATCATGTATCTATTTTAGCTATAATGCTACATAGATTCATGATAGATACAAAAAAAAATCAATGTAAGGCCCAAATGAATAATACTCTATGTGCGAGGAAATCTTGATCAAAGATGCAGACCATTGCACATTCTAGAGGTATCAACATATATTTTATCAAAAGATTAATTGAAATTGAGCATTTTATACTAAACTAATTCTAATATGTGGGTTAACATAACTTAACTCCTTGGGATCTAATTACACCACTGTAGGAAAAGTTTAATCACACACATACATAGTGACTTCTAAAGTTATGATAACGTGAAATGGTAGGGGTAAAAAAATGTGGGTTTAAACAGTTCAACCACTACAAAACTAATAGCTACTGATGTATCTCTCATCAGACATAACAGAGCACTCTTAAAAAAGGAAATAACAGAGTAGTAAAAACACACTGTAAGTAATCCATAAAAAAGCAATATTGTAGGAATATTGTAACGCCAAACAATTTATAGTTCGATAGATGCATATAAACCAATTTGAAGAATCATCCCAACACCGAAGAACAAGCTTTAGAGGGAAGCTCACCTCCAAATCCATCCAACAACATGCCCGTTCGCTCTCTGCCTTGCTAGCTACTGTCCTAATGTCAGTTTATACAAGCTTCTTTCGAAATTGACTTATTTTGATTTAGCATCGACTTATGATGAGGACCCTCGATCAAACCCTGCTGATCCAGCTCCTCAAAGTGATCAAGCCAAATCTAAAGATCAATATGCTGGTCCTATGACAAGAACTAGGGCAAAGGCAATACAAGATTAGATGCATGACTTGCAATTTAATTTTGGTACTTATACTTGTGTTAGGTTTTAAGGCTTCGGGGATCTACATAGAGCTACTGAAAATGACGACATGATGACAAAGATGTCTTTGCTAACCTACACCAAGAAAGAACTTCAATCATGATCTTAAATCTACAATAAACTTTAATTTTCTATTACATACATACAACAAACCATATATGTACAATTAGTAAATAAATCCAATTGAAAACATATGTCCACAGTTTAGTACTGATGTTGTTTCTTGTACTACCATCCAGCTGCCATGTAGTACCACCCGATCCTGCTCGTTAATCAAACACAGTTAATCAAATGATGCAACAAACACAGTTGATCAAATGTTGTAAGTTATTACTATCACGATCGATCAACAAAGTGTCAATAATGAAAAACTGTATTATTTGCACTTGACAAGACTACTACTAAATGCATTGCCAAATGTACCAGGTTAGTGAAAGAGCATGACATGTACGTCAAAGTTGGGGTGGCCGATGGTTGTAGCATCCCAAAATTTGGGTTTTCAAAAAATCTTGGTTTAGTTTAGCTTCTCAAAAATTTCTATTATTTTTCTCGCGTTAATAAATCCTAATCTGGTATTTTCTAAAGCTAAAGTAATTTAATTTGATTATTCTAAACCTCAAGGAATTTTTCTGTGTTTTTTGAGATTTTTTTGAGCTCGTTTGCTATTTATCGGATTTATTTGGAATTGATTTGAATTAAGCCTCTTCTTTAAATTAATTAAATATTTGGTAGGTTTATATAAAGTTTTGTTGCAAATATTTTATTTGAGATCAAAATGTCTCAAAATATTTTCTAGAATTTTTCTGGTATTTTTATTGCCTCCAATGATTTATTTGAATTTTTGGAATTGTTTTTATTGAAAAAAAATCCGAATTTCCCTGGGGGTGCCACATGTCTCCACCAGATCGCGCCACGTGCCACCACCAGAATTGGCCACGTCACCCAGTCCGGGTCACGCACGCCAAGTGTTTGATAAAATGCCGTTTTTCTCCAAACTTGATTTTTCTTGGCCTAGCCGCCTCTCCAACCCCTTGTAGACCTACCATGACCTCTACCACGCACCCTAGCATCCAGATCAAGTCTCCAAACACCCAAGCCGCCACCGAGAAGCCCCGAACGTCGCCCAACGCCGGCCGAACTTTGGAGTGCGTTCCTCGTCAGCTCGTCGACTCTTTCAAGATCCGTCTTTGCCACGGTGAGCCATGATGTCCCATCTGTCTCCCCTCCAAATTTGGTCCAATTTCATCTGCGGAAATAAAAAATTATGGCCATTTCAATCTCGAATCTTACCGAGGCCCGTTCTCCCTCAATTTTTTGAGTTTGACCGTGAAATTTTTGTGTAGACTCTTCTGATGTCCCCTACATGGCGCTCACCCTAACCCATGGTTTTTCCCTTGAGATTTTGTGCAAAAATTTTTTTCCCTAATCAGACTATGTTGCAGACAACTGAAAACTTCCTCGCACGTCCCCCATTGATCCAAAAGGTAAAACTCCAATCCACCCACGTCAAGTTGTGCATTAGGGTCCCAAACAGCTCTCTGTAAAATTTGGTTAAGTTTCATGCATTAATCTAAAAGTTATGGCCGTCTTAACTTTAGCTCTAAAAGCCGTTCGTCGGCAGTTTGTGATCAATCCGTTGGGTCGCCGCAAAATCCGCCTATACTGTTGAGTTCGTCTCATCACGTTCTACGTGATGGACATTCCCCCTTTGCTCTTGCACCTACCAAAAATATTTTTATTATTTAGCACCGCCTTTTTGCCGCCGCCAACCATCCTAGTCCGCCGTGGCCGTGTTGTCATGCCCGGTGGGTCATCATTCACTGTTTTGGTCCATCCTGAGAGTTTTTGATCTCCGTTTGCCGACAAAGCCCGGTTTCGGCTTGTAGCCGTCGTCTTTCAACCCCGTTGCTACCGGTTCGCGTTTCGGTTAGCCATCCTTGGTAGAGTTTTATCGTGGCCATGTCATTGCACCGACGGTCGATATCTTATTTCATGCGTGTCTTGTCATCTCACTATAAGTGGCGGTATTTATAGTGAGATGCAGGAAGATTGTGACACGAGCGAGTATACTGGTTCGAGCCTCCTTGGTCGGGTAATAGCTCTACTCCAATCTTCCTCAAATGATGATTTTCTCTCAGCAGCCGACCCTCATTTGGTGATCGAAGTCAGGTCTCAGGTCCTACATTTACACACCCCATCCTCTTCTTTGCGGTCAAGCGATCCTGATCGTCGACAGCTGGCGCCCACCGTGGGGCCTAAGAACTTCGGTCATTTGGAGGAACGCGACTACTTCAGCCACTTTGACGATACCATGGCGCGCATCTCCGAAGAGCACTCTGCTGGCTCGGGGCAGGGTCTAGCCCGCGAGCGCGGCAGCTCCACGTCCTTGTTCTCACCTTCGCCGCCGCTGCATGGCTAGTACGTCCTCACGGCTGGCAGTCACAAGGCGAACGAGGACAAACGTGAACCCATGACACCCGAGGACGCGCGACGGATGGCCCAAATGGCCATCAACCAGGCAATAACCACCCTCCGGCGCGAGGAACAAGGAGAGATTGGCACCTCGTCCGGACGAGCCAGGCTCCCTCGCTCCGCCGAACGCCTGCGTGCTATAGCTCGAGTTATGTCGGATCTGTTAGTTCTATGCCCTTGAGGCAATCATATGGATGATTGTAACATGACTATGTTTATGAATAATAATATGATTATTGGTCCAATGAATGTATATCATTGTTTTAATCAACAAGTGTGTGACTTGTTTATGAAGCTATTTATTTATTGATATAATTCGATAAATATCTCTGATCGGATATCATCGTATAGGACAACGATGAATAGATCAGCAGATGTATTGTTCGATGATCGTGTTTCATAGATCATGGGATATGGAGATATCATCAATACATTATGGACGCATGTTGAAGAACATGTGTTAGATAGACCCACAATGGGACACTGCGAGAATGTTACATTCTTATGTGTCATCAGTGTATATCATACATAGTAGATGTATGATCCTTAGACCTGAGATTGTCATATTCCCTACATGTGTAATAGTTTACCTTGGGGTTACCAAACATTATTTCCTAACCGGATAGTTATAAATGTAGCTTTCATGTTTACTATGAAACATGCAGAGGGAAGTAACGAGTCAAGATGGAATTTGCCACTCCAATGTAACGGAGATATATGTCTAGGCCACTCGTGTGATATGATTAAGGAAGTGCATGGCCATGTCGTGATTGACAAGTCAATCACAACTTATTAATATATCACGGATACGAGAGATGGATTGAACTGTAAAAGGATGACATGCTTCTCGCCTTGAGTTTGATCTTCATATAGTTTGGCAAAGGGATTATTACATCAGTACTTTAATCATATGTGTTTGGGAGTTGGCATGCTCTGCAAGGAGCCGCTACCGACTATTGGATTAGAAAAGGGTTTTCCGAATCCATGTCCAAATGCGCATGAACCTGCAGGGTCACACACTTAACGGGCTGGGACGCATTAATTCGGATTGAATATGTAATTAATGGACCTCGTGGGCTTAGCGCGTAGATGGGCCCTGACTGCCTAGGGTTTCACCTCGTGGCTATATAAGTAGGGGAGGAGGCTAGATGCAGAATACACTTTCGTGTGGTTTAGAGGTGTTTCGCCAGAAACCCTAGCCACCTCCTCTCGTTGCCCTTGCCGAGCGACCCAGTGCTTGCATACCGACGCACGACGTTCCATCCCTGGACGTGTGGACTGCTGTGGTGACGCTGCTGCTTCTACTGCGTGGAGAGGACGATTCGCAGTGAGGACGATCCGTGCCAAGTTCAGCAAGTGCGACTTCTAGATGGACAAGGTGGAGTTCCTTAGACACGTAATGACCGCAGAAGGAGTCGCCGTTGATCCAAGCAAGGTAGAAGCGGTGTTACATTGGGAGCAGCCGAAGACAGTGACTCAAATTCGGAGTTTCCTTGGGATGGCCGGTTACTACCGCCGCTTCATTGAAGGCTTTTCGACGATTGCGAGACCTCTTACGCAATTGTTGAAAAAGGAGAAGAAGTTTAACTGGACGCCAGAATGTGAGAGAGGTTTCCAAGAGCTGAAGAAGCGATTGACATCAGCGCCAGTGTTAGTCTTACCGGATGCTAATCAAAGCTTTGATATCTATTGTGACGCATCGCGCCAGGGACTTGGGTGCGTGTTGATGCAAAACCGGAAAGTTGTTGTGTATGCATCAAGGCAACTGAGGCCGCATGAAATGAATTACCCGACGCATGACCTGGAACTAGCAGCCGTAGTGCATGCTTTGAAGTTGTGGCGTCATTATCTGATTGGGAACAGATGTGAAGTGTACACGAACCATAAGAGTCTTAAGTACATCTTCACCCAATCGGATCTGAACATGAGGCAAAGGAGATGGTTGGAGTTGATCAAGGATTACAATGTCGGAATCCATTACCATCCCGAAAAGGCCAATGTGGTGGCCGATGCCTTGAGTTGGAAGAGCCATACCATGAATGTGATGCTAGCCGACAGCCAGGACGAGCTACGCTGGGAGTTACAGAAACTAGAATTGGAAGTTGTACCTGAAGGATTCCTAGCTGCCCTAGAAGTGAAGCCTACCTTGGAGGATCAGATTCGAGAAGTGCAGAAGGATAATGACAAGATTCAGAGGATTAAGTCCAAGATGGATGAAGGCAAGGCAAAAGACTTCAGACTGGATGAGCAAGGCACGTTGTGGATTAAGGATCGCATCTGTGTGCCGAACAAGAAGGAGTTGAAGCGACTGATTCTGGAAGAAGCCCATGACTCCAAGTATTCCATTCACTTGGGAAGTGCCAAGATGTACCAAGACCTGAAGGAGAGATTTTGGTGGCCAAGCATGAAACATGAAGTTGTTGAGCATGTTGCGTAGTGCAACATATGTCAGAGAGTCAAGGCAATGCATCAGAGGCCAGCAGGATTGCTGCAGCCGTTGAAGATTCCTGAGTGGAAGTGGGAGGAAATCAGAATGGACTTCATTACCGGTTTGCCGAAGACTCAGGGAGGATATGACTCCATATGGGTTGTAGTGGACCGCTTGACTAAAGTCGCTTATTTTATTGTAACACCCCGGCATCTAATACGCCTGAATGCTACCAAATATAGATTATGTATCATCTAAATACTACAAATAAAAGAAAATTTCAGCAAAGGAACAATTGCTAGAACCGAAAATTTCGGCAGCACCTCCTTTGTTTAATCATGATCTCGAGCAATCATAATAGCATAGCAGAATATGACATAACATGAAACATCTAAAACAGCAATAATAAGCGACACAGAAGCAATATAAGTCCACTTTAAGCATCCCAAAGTCATCATTAGCCAAATGAAACGAATAAGGCAATCCTAGCACACATCTAAACCATAAACATCAATTGTATCACATTAAGTTTATTGTCATGACTCAAAATGATTCCATTGTGGAATCAATTGCGTGAACTACGTGGAGATGTGTGACTATTCCCCTTTTCCCTCATGCCGATCTCAAGGTACCTAAAAACAACATAAAACACAAGCGTGAGTTCAAAACTCAGCAGAGTGTATTGTAATGGAAAAACAAAGATCAAGTCAACAAACCATCATCCCCACTCTCCAAAAGCACATCATAACACAACATGGTTAGCATTCCAAACATCTTTTAAGCATCCATGTATTCATCTCGTGAGCAACTCATAAGTATTCACATCGTCATCTCATAAACATCATCATATACATATTTCATTAATGCAATGCAATGCACATGTCTCCTTGGAAACTCATACCGGTATGGTTGAGTGCACACCCGTCGGCATGCACCCTTTTTCCCCCTTCCATCCCGAAGATGGAGGGTGCCTATCACTCGCTTCCATTCACCACGGTGGATGGAATCACGATGTAGGTCTTAATCAAGAATAGCCCCGGACTAGTCATAACGGTTCTCACCGACCCTCCCGGAATAGTTATGACTTATCTCACCGGCCGGCCATGAAAATATGCCATGTATGCAAAATGGACAACAACGTACACATATATAGGAGTATTGCATATCATCACATGGCATGTAATCCACTTATCAACAATAAGTACATTTAAATCATGGCATAATGGCTTCATATCAAGCAATACATGTAATTCATGGCAAGACAACCTGTTATCTATTCCAAATACTATGAAGCACAACTAGCAACACATATAGCATACAATCCACACAACACACTTGCCTTCAATTTCGGGCAACGGAGTGACGAGAGGTTGAGGGCACTCCCGGAGGCACACCACCTGCAAACACGTGCCACACACTCAAATCAAGCCCATAAAACAGTACACATACATCCCACTACCCCAACTTCGCTTACAACTCCTAAAATCAGAAACAGCAAATCTGTCCCTTCGGGACAGCAGCCTTCCACAGGGCATAACTTCTGTTCTAAGACTCCAAATTGATTAAACGAGTACACTATCGCGAAGCTTAGGAAATTTCCTAGCTTTTCCTAAGTATTGAGGAAAGCCAGATCGGCCTCTAAAATTGTTTAATCTAATGTTCAACACGAACTGTCTCAATCTCGTCACAGATTTGACAGCGCTCGGTAAAACGGCCATAACTTCCAGACCGTAACTCTAAAAATTCTCAAACAAATACACAAAATAGTTCTTGACGATACCTACAACTTCTTCAACAGGCGGTTGTCCAGATTCCGAAGCTAAAATTGCGAAATCGCACCCCCTAAAACGGACTCCAAATCTGCCCGAAACTGAGTACAATACGAACTCTAGTTCTTTTCAGATCTACTCCATGGCAGCACGTCCTCTTGATCTAAAAACTCCAAATCTACCATGAGAACAGCACCTAGACCTTCCCCAAGGTTTCCCCATGGACATACCTTAGTCCGACGAACGACGAACACGAAGAATGTCTCTCGATCACCCGATCTCGCTCCCACGCGCCAAATCCTTCGGGATCCCTCGTCGCGGTTCTTCCAAATAGCGAGGGCAGCACGTAGACGTGTCGTGGCAGAGAGGGGAGGGGTTGGATCACAGCCAATGTCTTTGGCTAAAGGTGGAGGCGCCACAAGGGGAAGGAGATGGGGCAGCTAGGAGGGGAGGGAGTGGGGCGGCGGCTTGGGGAGGAGAGCAAGGGGGTGGGGCGCCCTAGGGCATGGGGAGGGGGCGCATGGGCAGGTGTTTGCTGCCCCCCTCCCCCACATGGGCTAATAACTCCCCCCTTTGGCCCAAGTGGGTTCCCCCAAAAGGCCCAATTCGCCCCGGAAAGGCCCGAACTCCCGAAATCGGCCCGGAAACGCGATTAAACTGCATACCGTAAAGTTTTATTCCCTAATTTCACACTTTATAAAGTCACACTCTCTAATTTCACCTTTTACGGTGTCTCGACATTCCGTAGTGTCACATTTATCCCTGTAAAGACCACTTACTCGGGAGATAAGTTAGCAGAGCTATATATGACCAGGATCGTCTGTTTGCATGGAGTGCCGAAGAAGATCGTATCGGACAGGGGTACCCAATTTACCTCAAGATTCTGGAACAAGCTGCATGAAGCCATGGGGACCCGTTTGAACTTCAGTACAGCATATCATCCGCAAACGGATGGACAGACTGAAAGAGTTAATCAGATTCTAGAGGATATGCTAAGAGCTTGTGCATTGGCTTATGCTACCTCTTGGGACAAGAGCCTGCCATATGCCGAGTTCAGCTACAATAACAGCTATCAGGCCAGCCTACAGATGTCACCTTTTGAGGCATTGTATGGCCGACCATGTCGAACACCATTGAATTGGAATGAGACGGGTGAACGACATGTCTTTGGACCGGATATTCTTCAAGAAGCCGAAAAGCAGATCGCCATTATCCGAGAAAGACTGAAGATAGCTCAGTCAAGACAAAAGAGTTATGCCGATAACCGTCGCCGAGACTTGAGTTTTGAACCGGAAGATTTTGTATACCTTAGAGTTACACCTCTCAAGAGAGTTAAAAGATTCCATGCCAAAGGGAAGCTTGCACCAAGATATGTTGGTCCGTTCAAGGTCCTGAGTCGCCGAGGAGAAGTTTCTTACCAATTGGAGTTGCCGCAGTCTTTGGCGGGAGTGCATGATGTGTTCCATGTATCCCAACTAAAGAAGTGTCTCCGAGTGCAAGATGAACAGACGCCGTTAGAGTCGATTGAGTTACAGGAAGATCTGACTTACCAGGAACACCCGGTGAAAATTCTGGACACCATGGATCGAGAGACAAGGAATAAGTCAACCCGCTTCAACAGAGTTCAGTGGAGCAACCATGCAAAGAGTGAAGCGACTTGGGAGCGCGAGGATGATTTGAGAAAAGAATTCCCGAACCTATTCCTTAGTCAGCCCTGAATCTCAGGGTTGAGATTCTGTTAAAGGGGGAGGTTTGTAACACCCCAATTTTTTATTTTCATGAATTTAATTGAAATTTTAAACTTTTGAGAATTTTTGGAATTTTCTAGGATTTATTTGGATTTAATTTAGATTTATTCCCTTTTGAAATAATTAAATAATTAAAAGTTATAAATAAAAATTTGTTGGAAATATTTTATTTGAGTCCAAAATGTCTCAAAGTATTTTCCAGAATTTTTCTGATTATTTTGCTATTTTTCTTGAATTATTTGAATTTCTAGGAATTAATTTAATTATTAAATCGCTGGAAAATCCGAGTGGGTTTTACTATTCCTCCGACCGAGCCGAACCTGAGTCCAACTCGAGCCCGAGCCAGAGCCAGACCTGAACTGACCGGACCAAACCCTAAACCGCGTGACCGTTGGATCTCGATCTAACGGCCAGCGTTGCGCCACGTTGCCCACGTGGATTCCGATCGAATCCGTCCGCGCCGATCGCATCTGAGCCATTGGGCGCGTTCGTGTGGACGGCTGGGATTGTGCCACGTCACCAGTCCGAGCTCTCGTCGGATTCCGCCGCCGCAGCCGAGTTGGTCTCGTTTTTCGCGAGATTCACGGACGCCGACACCCCTATTTAATGCTCCGACCCCGCCGCCACCTTCTCCGTTTCCGTGCGCGTTGATTGACCTAGCTACTTGCACCCAAGCTGCCACTGCCAGCTCGCAATCGCTCACCGTAGTTGGATTCGCGCTCCGCCGCGGTTTCCGCCGATCCCAATCGTGTTCCACCGTGACTGAGCCCAGATCCGAAGTCTGTCGAGACCCGAATCTGAAAGGCTTATTTGGCTATTTTGCATTAAACTGCATTTTTGCTTTGATTAAATAATCTTAGTAGATTCGAAAGTGGTAAACCATACGGTATAATAAATTGTTAAACCCTTTTCAACATTTTGGCACAAAGCCCTAATCAGTTCATTGCTCAGGCCCTCCAATCCCACATTTGATTTTATAAAGTCTACCCCTTGACTGTAATCCCCGAACGTTGTCCAGTACCATGGACTCGGCTATTCGAATAGTTTTGACACACTCTGCAGAGGTTGTACACTTTTCCCACATGATACCGTCGCACACCACAAAGGCGATTGACCGTAACGAAGTTTTTGAGAAACCTTTATCTACACCTATGACCCTCTCCGATGTTGCCTTCACTACCACTTCCCCCACGAAGGATCGAAGTGTAGGACCGACGAACACCGTTGGATAGGGTACCAAGCCGTAGCACAGGTACGCTCCCCCCACATAGTTACCCCGATGTAACTGTCACCCTGAGGTATCAAAGGTAAGACTTCAGAATCCTACTAAACCAAGACCGTCCCACTCCAATCATGTGGTTGTACGTAAGGCCCAGTTCAAAGGCTTGCAAGGTGAAGTCCTTAACTATCCAGGGCAAGACATCCTTCTCTCAAGTTTTGGCACAAAGCCCTCACATCACTCATCCCGTTGCCACGAAGGCCCAGCTGGCACGAAGCCATCTAGCCACTTGCCCCAGTCTAAATCTTTTCCCACCCCTGTTCAGTTATTGTGCAACACATGCCAACAATAAAATCAATTACCATGTAGAACCACAAAGGTACCTACACTTCGCATCATCACGTGGCAAGATTACACTATTTCCAAAATCCATTCCATATATCATTAGTCAATGTTATTTTGCCATTTGAAACGCATTTCACGTAAGCATAGCTAAGCAACTATTCATGGTCTAGCCTCCCGTGTTGGCACAATCATATCATCCAACAATTTAATCCCAACTTTAAGTGACAATGGAATATATGGCATACAAATATTATTAACAAGGATGGAATTAACAATTAGGTTGATTAACTAGTTCTCCCAAATTAAACTATTCATTTTAATCAACATAACATGCATAATTTAAATCAAAAATACACTTTAAAAATCTAGGAGCAGAATGGTCAAAGCATGACTTGCCTTCAAATAGCTGAAGATCTTGATCTAGGGCTTGAGCTTGGTCTTCGATTCCCGCACTCTCGTACAGTTCAACGTCTACGCGTAACAGATAAAGAACCAGATAAGCACGCGAAACAACGTACAAACACACATGCGGGAACATGCTACAATCAAACTGTCGGGACCCCGAATCTGCAAATCCGGACCCTCTGTGTATTCAGCACTAGTCCAGGAACGCGCTAGTGCACACAGTCTTAACATCGGTAAATATCACAATCATACCACTCGATACCAATAAAGTACTTTATTTAAATAGTCAAACTGGTTACTTGACCTTATGGTCAAGTTACAAATATATGCCTCGCAAGGCGAAACTTATTCAGAGAGAAATAATAATAGCAGCGGAAAATCAAATAACTTCGTGGCGCCATCCAGTATACCACAGGCAACTGACTGGGCTCGCTTCCCTAAGTAGACGGATCCTCTTGGAGTTCCTCCTCCAAAGCTGGTGTAGTCTCCTCTTCAACTGATGTTGTGTTGAGGCAAGGGTGAGTACTTGGTACTCAGCAAGTCATGCACGTAATGCAAAGCTAATATACTATATGCATGGCTTGGTACAAAGGAATAGCTCAAGGTAAATTTGCGATGCTTGACATTTGACAAGTAATATAAGTAGATTCAAAGCAAGAGAAATAAGTAAAGCATAAATAACTTTTCAAGAGGTTTTAGTCAACATCCTTCCCAACCTAAACCACATTTCCATCAACTTCATTATTTATCCAACCCAACCTTTCAAACCAAGTCATTTTTGAGAAAATCTAACCCTTGATCAGTAATTCCCGAGCGATGTCCAATACCGCGGACACGGCTATTCGAATAGATTCTAAACTCTGCAGAGGTTATGCACTTTACCCACAAGATACAGTCAAACACCACAAAGGCGAGTTCAGTAACAAAGTCTTTCTGAAACCTCTAACAATACAAGTGGTCCTCCTGTTATTGCGCACTAACCCTTCCCTTAGCTAAGGCGAAGTCTAGGCCAATCAACTGTTAGATGGGTACTGGCCTCGGCCAGACGCTCCCCGCACAACTTACACAAAGGGTGTAGTTGACCTCCGAGGTCCCACAGTGCGTTATTAGCAACTTAGTCAACTAGGTCCGTCCCATTACAGACATGTGGTTGCACGTTAGACCCAGTTCAAAGGCTTGCAAGGTTAAGTCCTTAGGGTGACCAGGGCAAGACTACCCGAAGAACCAAATCAACATCCCCAATGCCACAACTGGCCCACCTGATTACTCTTGCCACATGCCCCTGGCCGAAATCGCTTATCAAACCCCGCTTGATTACCATGCACCACGTGCCATCAACATCACATGGTACCTTCCCAAAACAGGTTCAATATATCATTAAGTCAATATTAACATTTGATTGTCCAAAATCATGTCATGAGCACGTGCGTGTCTAAGCAGTATACTACAACGTTCTAAACCCATGTTGGCAATTTAATAATGTCCAACTAGTAATCCACAACTAGGGTGACAAAGGGTCATGGTACATACTTAAGTAATCAAGGTGTCATACAGCAAATTGGTATTTATCTAACCCCCATGTTTAAACAAAGTATCTTTTTAATTGAACTAGCATGCAATAGTTTAAATCAAAATAGATTTCGAAATAGGATCAACATGGTCAAAGCACAACTTGCCTTCAAAAAGTACTTGTCCTTGGTCTTGAGTTGGATCCTGAGTCAATACTTCTCCTTCGAATCCTTCCGGCACTTCAACGTCTACTCGTAAAGCGTGCAAATAGCAAATACACGAATAAACAATAGGCAAAAAGTGTCCAAACATCCAAATAAAATCCATAAACAGAGAGAACATAATTTTATGAGTTTTTAGAAACTGGAATCGTCAAATTTGGAGTTAAAACGCAAAAGTTATGATTATTTAAAGTTTAAATAATCAATTAAATAATTTTGCAGAGAAAAACTTTAGTCCAAAAATTAAATAAAATTCATATTTAGGTATATTTCAATTTTATACAAATTTAGAAATTTGAATCACTCAAATCGGAGTTGAAACGCAAAAGTTATAAGCGTTTGAAGTTTGAAACAAAATCTGAAATCATTATTTCGAATTAATAAATCATTTTCTTTTTCGGAAATTAATTATTGCGTCAGCCTGGACACGTGGCAGCCTCTGATTGGTTGGCTGGCGTCGGTAGGTCCATGGACTCGGTCCACGCTCGGCTCGGGTCTCACCGTGGACTCGGTCCACGACTCCACGTCTCACCGACATGTGGGCCCATTCGGGTAGCGTCATTCTTTGGCGTCGGCGAGGCTCGACCACGGTCGCGGCGGTGGGACCCTCAGGTGGCGTCATGGGTGGCGTCACGGTCGCGATGACATCACGGGCCCGGCGTGTCGATGGTACCAGCACGCGCCGCGTGGCGCGGCCGGTTCGGCTCCCTGGACCGCGTGGCAAGATGCGTGTCCGTTGATTTGAAATTCAACGGCCGTGATTAGATCCAGGGTTAACACGTTGAAACTACTCGGTGATCGTGGGCCGTTCGATCTAGATCGGGACGGTCGAGATCTAATCCTATAACGGCACTACTACGACGCGTGGCGATCGTGGGCGTTGGATCTTGATCCAGCGGTCTAGATCTAATCGGGTTTGGAACACGTGAACTCACCTCAACCGCATGATCAAGATCGGACGGTCCACGAGCTCGCGAGGTCGATGGCGGCAGCGAGCAAGACCACCGGAGATGAGAACGACGACGAGCCCGACGGCGTTTGGGGTTGCTCGGCGAGATGAGTCCTCGCCAGTGCGTCTCGTCACGGGATTCGGATCTGGGCTCCTTCTCGGCGGAAGACGACGGACGGCGCGGAATCGGCGGTAAACCGCTGCGCAGGGTTCCAACTCCGGCGAGCTCGTGCGGGCAAAGCGGCGATGGCTCAGGCGTAGATGGCTTGGGGAACGGGTGCGCGCGGATGAGGGCAACCTCGGGGGCGTCTCACGCTTTAAATACGGCCTCGGCGTGCGTGCAAATCGGATCCCTAGCCGTGTCCTGCTTTCGGTCACGGCGAGCTCTCCGGCTTCGGAGTCGGGCGGAGACGACGACGCCACGGCCGCCCACGTGGCACGATCAGCGGCCCACGATCGCGTGGACGCGATCGGATCCGGCCGGATCTGGCTCGAATCCGTCTGGCGGATCTCGGCCGTTGGATCTTGATCCAACGGTCGGGATCGCTTAGGGTTGGTATTTGGTTTGGTCGAGTCAATCGGCTCGGTCGGACTCGAGTCCGACTCGGGTTCCGACTCGGTCAGATGAACAGTACTCGACCCGAGTTGATTTTCCAGCGATTTAATATTTAAAATAATTCCCAATAATTCATTTAATTCATTAAAAATAGCAAAAGACTCAGAAAAATTCCAGAAAAATTCTGGAAAATATTTTGGATCATTTTGGACTCAAATAAAATATTTCCAACAAAATTTTATTTGCAAAGCTTAATTCTTTAATTAATTCAAAATGGAATAAATTCAAATAAATTCCAAATAAATCCAAATAAATTCCAGAAAATTCCAAAAATTCACCAAAGTGCCAAATCACACATGAATTTAAGGAAAGCAAAATTTTGGGGTGTTACAAACCTCCCCCCCTTAATAGAATCTCGTCCCCGAGATTCAGGGCTCACTACAGAATAGGTTTGGAAACTCTTTCCTCAAATCCTCTTCACGCTCCCAAGTCGCTTCGCTTTCTTCATGGTTGCTCCACTGAACTCTACAGAAACGGGTTGACTTATTTCTGGTCTCTCGATCCATTGTGTCCAGAATCCTCACGGGATGCTCCTTATAAGTCAAATCCTCTTGCAACTCAATTAACTCTAGCGACGTCTGTTCCTCAGGAACTCGGAGACACTTCTTCAACTGGGACACATGGAATACATCATGCACTCCTGCCAACGACTGTGGCAACTCCAGCTGGTAAGCAACTTCACCTCTGCGACTCAAAATCTTAAATGGTCCAACATAACGGGGTGCGAGTTTCCCTTTGGCATGGAACCTCTTAACTCCCCTGAGAGGCGTAACTCTGAGGTATACAAAATCTTCTGGTTCAAAACTCAAATCCCTGCGACGGTTGTCAGCATAACTCTTCTGTCGAGATTGGGCGATCTTCAACCTTTCCCTAATCATGGCGACCGCTTCTTGACCTCCTGAAGAATATCAGGCCCAAAGACACGGCGCTACGGCCTCATTCCAATTCAATGGCGTCAGGCGAGTCGACCATACAGTGCCTCAAAAGGTGACATCTATAAACTAGCCTGATAACTATTGTTGTAACTGAACTCGGCATACGGCAAACTCTTATCCCAAGAGGTAGCATAAGCCAATGCACAAGCTCTCAACATATCCTCCAGAATCTGGTTTACTCTTTCGGTCTGTCCATCCGTCTGTGGATGATAAGTCAGATCTTGAAGTTCAAAGCGGGTTCCCATGGCTTCATGCAACTTATTCCGTAACCTTGAGGTAAATTGGGTACCTCCGTCCGATACAATCCTTTTCGGCACTCCGTGCAAGCAGACAATCTGATCATGTACAATTCCGCTAATTTATCTCCCGAGTAAGTGGTCTTCACACGGGGATAAAATGGGCTACTTTAGTCACGCGATCCACTATAACCCATATGGAGTCGTAACCTCCTTGAGTCTTCGGCAAACCGGTAATGAAATCCATTCCGATTTCCTCCCACTTCCACTCAGGTATTTTTAGCGGCTGTAGCAATCCTGCTGGTCTCTGATGCATTGCCTTGACTCTCTGGCATACATCGCACAATGCAACATGCTCGGCAACTTCTCGTTTCATACTCGGCCACCAGAATCTCTCCTTCAGATCCTGATACATCTTGGCGCTTCCAGGATGAATTGAGTACTTGGAGTCATGGGCTTCTTCCAGAATCAGTTGCTTTAACTCCTTCTTGTTAGGCACACATATGCGATCCTTCATCCACAACGTGCCTTGCTCATCCAACTTGAAGTCCTCTGCCTTGCCTTCCTCCTTGATGGACTTAATCCTGCGGATCTTGTCATCATCCTTTTGTCCTTCTCGGATCTGATTCTCTAGGGTAGGCTTTACTTCTAATGCGGCCAAGAATCCGCTAGGTACAACCTCAATCTTCATTTTCTGAAAGTCCTTACATAACTCATCCTGACTTGTGGCTAGCAACGTACTCACGGTATGGCTTTTCCGACTCAGAGCATCGGCTACTACGTTGGCCTTCCCGGGATGGTAATGGATTCCAACATTGTAGTCCTTGATTAACTCTAACCATCTCCTCTGCCTCATATTCAGATCCGACTGGGTGAATATGTACTTAAGGCTCTTATGATCCGTATACACTTCACATCTGTTCCCAATCAGATAGTGACGCCATATCTTCAAGGCATGCACTACGGCTGCTAACTCTAGGTCATGTGTCGGATAATTTTCCTCATGCGGCCTCAACTGCCTTGATGCATAAGCGACGACCTTTCCATTCTGCATCAGCACACATCCAAGTCCTTGGCGCGATGCGTCACAATAAATATCGAAGCTTTGAGCAACATCTGGTAGAACTAACACCGGTGCTGATGTCAATCGCTTCTTCAGCTCCAGAAATCCTTTCTCGCATTCTGGCATCCATGCAAACTTCTTTTCCTTCTTCAGCAATTGCGTAAGAGGTTTCGCAATTGTCGAGAAGCCTTCGATGAAACGGCGGTAGTATCCTGCCATTCCAAGGAAACTCCGAATCTGGGTCACAGTCTTTGGCTGCTCCCAATGCAACACAGCTTCTACTTTGCTTGGATCTACGGCGACCCCTTCTGCGGTCATTACATGTCCAAGAAACTCCACCTTGTCCTTCCAAAAATCACACTTGCTGAACTTGGCGAAAAGTTGCTGTTCCCTCAGCTTTTCCAAAACTCGCCTTAAGTGTTCGGCATGTTCATCCTCCGTTTTGGAGTAGATTAGGATATCATCTATGAACACGACGACAAACTTGTCCAAATATTCCATGAACACCTTATTCATCATATTCATGAAATATGCTGGCGCATTCGTCAGACCGAAGGACATAACTGTAAACTCGTAATGTCCATATCTTGACGAGAATGCAGTCTTCGGAATATCTTCTGATCGGATCTTCAACTGATGGTATCCCGATCTCAGATCAATCTTGGAGAAAACTCCGGCTCCTCTCAGCTGATCAAACAAATCATCAATCCTAGGTAGCGGATACTTATTCTTCACGGTGACTTCATTGAGTGCACGGTAGTCGATGCACATCCTGAAACTTCCATCCTTTTTCTTGACAAACAAAACTGGTGCTCCCCACGGCGACGAACTCGGTCTGATAAATCCTTTCTCCATTAACTCCTCTAGCTGTTTCTTCATCTCTACCAACTCCTCGGTGGACATCCGATAGGGTCTCTTTGCTATCGGTCTTTGTACATTGCACAAGCTCTATCACAAACTCTATGTCCCTGTCTGGCGGCATACCAGGTAGATCTTCGGGAAAAACATCGGGGTACTCATTCACTACTGAGACATCATCTATGCTGATTGACTTGGTACTGTTAACCATCAACTGTCCATCCCTAACTGCAGTGGCTTGAAATTCCACTTTCTTCCCACACGGGCTCTCAACTGAGATAGTCCTTCGTCCACAGTCCAATACGGCCTTGTGCTTGGATAACCAATCCATTCCCAATATGACGTCTAAGGTCTGGGTCTCCAAAATTATAAGGTTTGCTAGGAACTCTATTCCACCTATTAGTATTCTCACCCCGGAACATCCTACTTTCGTTCGGAGTTCGGAACCAGGGGTTTGAACTAAAAGCATGCACTTAAGTCTTGCAATCCTCAAATCATTTCTGGTAGCAAAGCCTTGCGAAACAAACGAATGCGAAGCTCCAGAGTCAAACAAAACTGTTGCAGGTACTGAGTTAACAAGTAACTTACCCAGTACGACGTCCGTCGCATTCTGCAGGGCATCGGCGGTGACATGGTTGACTCGTCCTCTCACCACGGTCTGGGGTGTGGCTCCTGGTGTTGGCGTCCTAGCTGGGGTGGTTCCTAGATTGAAGCGAACTGGGGTCACTCCTGCTGTCTTCTTTGGACAACTGTTGGCAAAGTGTCCTGGCTCGTTCTGCGATTGTAGCGGCGTCTCACTGTTCCTTCTTGTTGCACAGAGTAGTGTTTCTAGCGGGCTGGGTGCAGTAGTTCTGGTTGTGTGTCTTGGTCTTTGAGGACGGTGTCCTTGTTGCATTCTGTGGTTGGAATCGAAGAATTGATTTGGTGCAACTCTCGGTATTGCGTTCCTGGCGTGATCCTTCTTTGTTGCATCCTGCGCTTCTGTTCTCATCCGATTCCTTGCGCTTGTCCTCAAGAATAAGTGCCTTATTCACCAGCTCTTGGAAATCTGGAAAGGTGTGGGTGATCAACCCTACTTGCAATCTGAGTTAAGTCCCTTCATAAAAGCGAGGCTATGCGGATTTATCTGTCGCTACATCCTCATGTGCGTAGCGTGCTAGCTGTGTGAACTTGTTCGGTAGTCGACCACCTGGTGATTACCTTGCTTGATGCTCTGAACTCCTCCTTCTTAAGGTCCATGATTCCTTCAGGCACGTGATCTTTGTCGGAATGCGGTGTGAACTCTTCCCAAGTGATATCTTGAGGGTTCTCTTGCGTGTACGAAGTTCTCCCACCATTCGGTATGTCCCTTCCGGTGATGAGAAGCGTAGAAGTACCTTCTCATTTCCTATGCATTGAGCTATGTGTAGCTTCCTCTCGATTGACCTTAACCAATCATCGGCCTCCAATGGATTGGCATTCCCGAGAGAAAGTGGGTGGGTGAGTCCTCATGAACTCGGCAGTCTTGTATTACGGCGTGGTCCCGATTAACTTGATTAGCGGATGGGCTGTGCGGTGACGTGTTGCATTTGTTGCATCATAGCATGCATCAAGCGAGTTTGGGCAGCAAGAAAAGCTCCAATTCTGCACATCCGGTGGCGGTCTTTGGTGCTCCATCATTGGGGTTTTCTGTGGGCGAGAACCACTCCCATTGCTTCCAAAGTTTCCACGGGTGTTCACCATCTGTCGATTTGCTCTAGGTTTAGAGATGAGAGGGAAACAAGAATAGACAAGTAATATGGAACTTATGCGGGCGAAAGGTGTAACTTTAAGGTCCAACTTTATTATTAATAACTTGGTATGGCTGCTTACAATGCCTAAGGGCCTTGCAACACATAATGCACACTCGACAAACAATGAAAATCCAAATCGAACTAACTCTGAGTCTAACGCCTAAAGGGTGACTCTTTATTCTAGGACGCGACTCGGCCGAAGGAGTCTCACTATAGAACCTATGCTCACTCATCGAGAAAACCTCCACGGCCTTGGTACGGTGTCTTTGTGGCATAGGCGCGAAACGATCGCCATGTCCAAATGATCGTGTCCTCTGTGGTAGTTGAAGAAGCGGTGTCCTCATCGAGATCGACTCCTGGATCTGGCTCGTGTAGCTCAAATCTTGGCTCTGGAGTGCCGTCCGTACAAAGTCATCTCCAACTCGTCAATCCTTCGCAGAAGGTGTGCCACATACTCTTGAGCTTCCCGCCATCTGTTCTTCTCTGTCGTGATTTCCTTGCGGGCCTTCAGAGCTCCTTGCTTGTATTATCTAGTACATCCTCCTGGCGACAACAAATCGTGCCAAGCGTAACCGTGGCATCCTCATCCTGAATTGCCTTCGGGTCAAGAAGGTTATCGCTGCGCGGATGATAACGGAACACCGTGCTCTCCCATTCTCTGGCGTAGATACGGGTAATGTGCCGCATTGCTCGTCGTGATACTTCTTGGATACCCATCTGCATTGTAGATCTCTGGCGGTCTGCGGTGTATCGGGCGATTGCCTGGGCCCTTCTTCCTAGCAGGTACCTCAATCTTCACGTCACAAGCCTTGATCAATCCCGCTTGTCTGATCACTTCCACTTGGTATTGGGGCTTCTCAAAATCTCCGAGAGTTTGTAGCATATGCCAAAGTTCCGCGGCGTGACCAACTCCCGGATCAACATAGTTGAACTCTTCCTCCATCTGTCACAAGAGTGCTTTACGTAAGAACTCGGAATTTTTGAATTGTGACAAGGTAAGGAAAAATTTCAGCAAGAGACAAGAAAAGAGAGAAGGGGATAAGTCGAGATGTCATTTCTTATCTTGACAAATTTTTAGCTTTTAGAAAATAGGTTTTATCCTCACTACGACCATTCTAGCTAGGGTTGAGCCTACAGTCAAGTATGGCTCTGATACCACCTCTGTCGGGACCCCGAATCTGCAAATCCGGACCCTCTGTGTATTCAGCACTAGTCCAGGAACGCGCTAGTGCACACAGTCTTAACATCGGTAAATATCACAATCATACCACTCGATACCAATAAAGTACTTTATTTAAATAGTCAAACTGGTTACTTGACCTTATGGTCAAGTTACAAATATATGCCTCGCAAGGCGAAACTTATTCAGAGAGAAATAATAATAGCAGCGGAAAATCAAATAACTTCGTGGCGCCATCCAGTATACCACAGGCAACTGACTGGGCTCGCTTCCCTAAGTAGACGGATCCTCTTGGAGTTCCTCCTCCAAAGCTGGTGTAGTCTCCTCTTCAACTGATGTTGTGTTGAGGCAAGGGTGAGTACTTGGTACTCAGCAAGTCATGCACAGAATGCAGGCTAATATACTATATGCATGGCTTGGTACAAAGGAATAGCTCAAGGTAAATTTGCAGTAAACAGCATTTGACAAGTAATATAAGTAGATTCGAAAGCAGTAGAAATAAGTAAAGCATAAATAACTTTTCAAGAGGTTTTAGTCAACATCCTTCCCAACCTAAACCACATTTCCATCAACTTCATTATTTATCCAACCCAACCTTTCAAACCAAGTCATTTTTGAGAAAATCTAACCCTTGACTGTAATTCCCGAGCGATGTCCAATACCGCGGACACGGCTATTCGAATAGATTCTAAACTCTGCAGAGGTTATGCACTTTACCCACAAGATACAGTCAAACACCACAAAGGCGAGTTCAGTAACAAAGTCTTTGGAAACCTCTAACAATACAAGTGGTCCTCCCAGGTTATTGCGCACTAACCCTTCCCTTAGCTAAGGCGAAGTCTAGGCCAATCAACCGTTAGATGGGTACTGGCCTCACCCGACGCCTCCCCGCATACAACTTACACAAAGGGTGTAGTTGACCTCCTGAGGTCCCACAGTGCGTTATTAGCAACTTAGTCAACTAGGTCCGTCCCATTACTGAGACATGTGGTTGCACGTTAGACCCAGTTCAAAGGCTTGCAAGGTTAAGTCCTTAGGGTGACCAGGGCAAGACTACCCGAAGAACCAAATCAACATCCCCAATGCCACAACCGCCCACTGATTACTCTTGCCACATGCCCTGGCCGAAATCGTTTATCAAACCCCGCTGATTACCATGCACCACGTGCCATCAACATCACATGGTACCTTCCCAAAACAGGTTCAATATATCATTAAGTCAATATTAACATTTGATTGTCCAAAATCATGTCATGAGCACGTAGCGAGTCTAAGCGTTATACTACAACGTTCTAAACCCATGTTGGCAATTTAATAATGTCCAACTAGTAATCCACAACTAGGGTGACAAAGGGTCATGGTACATACTTAAGTAATCAAGGTGTCATACAAGAAATTGGTATATATCTAACCCCATGTTTAAACAAAGTATCTTTTAATTGAACTAGCATGCAATAGTTTAAATCAAAATAGATTTCAAATAGGATCAACATGGTCAAAGCACAACTTGCCTTCAAAAAGTACTTGTCCTTGGTCTTGAGTTGGATCCTGAGTCAATACTTCTCCTTGAATCCTTCCAGACTTCAACGTCTACTCGTAAAGCGTGCAAATAGCAAATACACGAATAAACAATAGGCAAAAAGTGTCCAAACATCCAAATAAAATCCATAAACAGAGAGACCATAATTTTATGAGTTTTTAGAAACTGGAATCGTCCAATTTGGAGTTAAAGCATAAAAGTTATGATTATTTAAAGTTTAAATAATCAATTAAATAATTTTGCAGAGAAAAATTTAGTCCAAAAATTAAATAAAA
Source organism: Rhipidocladum racemiflorum (assembly GCA_036346355.1). Classification (NCBI taxonomy): domain Eukaryota; kingdom Viridiplantae; phylum Streptophyta; class Magnoliopsida; order Poales; family Poaceae; genus Rhipidocladum; species Rhipidocladum racemiflorum. The sequence continues at coordinate 40,299,040 of CM070577.1, read as the reverse complement.
TTCATATTTAGGTAGATCTCAATTTTATACAACTTTAGAAATTTGAATCACTCAAATCGTAGTGGAAACGCAAAAGGTATTTGCGTTTGAAGTTTGAAACAAAATCTGAAATCAGTATTTCGAATTAATAAATCATTTTCTTTTGGAAATTAATTATTGCGTCGGCTGGACACGTGGCAGCCTCTGATTGGTTGGCTGGCGTCGGCGGTCCATGGACTCGGTCCACGCTCGGCTCGGGTCTACCGTGGACTCGGTCCACGACTCCACGTCTCGCTGACATGTGGGCCCATTCGGGTGACGTCATTCTTGGCGTCGGCGGGCTCGACCACGCAGTCTTGGCAATTGGGACCTACCGATGGCGTCATGGGTGGCGTCCACGGTCGCGATCGGGACATGCGGGCCCCGCGTGTCGATGGCCTGCGCTGCGCCGCGTGGCGCGGCGGTTCGGCTCCCTGGACACGTGGAAAGATCGTGTCCGTTGATTTGAAATTCAACGGCCGTGATTATATCTAGGGTTAACACGTTGAAACTACTCGGTGATCGTGGGCCGTTCGATCTAGATCGGACGGTCCAGATCTAATCCTATAACAGCACTACTACGGCACGTGGCGATCGTGGGCCGTTGGATCTTGATCCAACGGTCCAGATCTAATCGGGTTTGGAACACGTGAACTCACCTCAACCGCATGATCAAGATCGGACGGTCCACAGAGCTCGCGAGGTCGATGGCGACGTGGCGGAGCAAGACCACCGGAGATGAGAACGACGACGAGCCCGACGGCGTTTCGGGGTTGCTCCGGCGAGATGAGTCCTCCCTTCGGGTGCGTCTCGTCACGGGGATTCCAGATCTGGGCTCCTTCTCGGCGGAAGACGACGGACGGCGGCGGAATCGGCGGTAAACCGCTGCGCAACAGGGTTCCAACTCCGGCGAGCTCGTACGGGCAAACGGCGACGGCTCAGGCGAGATGGCTTGGGGAACGGGTGCGCACGGATGAGGGCAACCTCGGGGGCGTCTCACGCTTTAAATACGGCCTCGGCGTGCGTGCAAATCGGATCCCTAGCCGTGTCTGCCGGTCCGCGGCGGAGCTCTCCGGCTTCGGAGTCGGGCGAGAGCGGCGGCGCCGGCCGTCCGCGTGGCACGATCAGCGGCCACGATCGCGTGGGCCTTGATCGGATCCGGGCGGATCTGGCTCCGAGAATCGATGCAGGCGGATCTCAGCCGTTGGATATTGATCCAACGGTCGGGATCGCTTAGGGTTGGGCGCTGGTTTGGTCGAGTCAACTGGCTCGTGTCGGACTCGAGTCCGACTCGGGTTCCGACTTTCGATCCGGATGAACGATTACTCGACCGAGTTGATTTTCCAGCGATTTAATATTTAAAATAATTCCCAATAATTCATTTAATTCATTAAAAATAGCAAAAGACTCAGAAAAATTCCAGAAAAATTCTGGAAAATATTTTGGATCATTTTGGACTCAAATAAAATATTTCCAACAAAATTTTATTTGCAAAGCTTAATTCTTTAATTAATTCAAAATGGAATAAATTCAAATAAATTCCAAATAAATCCAAATAAATTCCAGAAAATTCCAAAAATTCACCAAAGTGCCAAATCACACATGAATTTAAGGAAAGCAAAATTTTGGGGTGTTACACAAACTAGTTTATAATCTCATGAAAATTTCCCGATAATTAGTCTAGTACTTTCTAAGATTTATAAAATTTATTTAAGAATTTTTGGACATAGTTTAAGAGATACAAAATTCGTAAGTTTGGACTCTCCGTAAATAATTTAACAATATATATTTATTTATAAAATCCCAGTAAAAATACTGTAGAAATGTATTAATATTTACTAATTAACAAAATTTGTTTCAAGCGATTTGGACTTAAAATGAATTTGTAGCGAAAAAGACAATTCACAATTTTCAGAAATCAACAAGTACAACAAGTTTTCATTTTCTTTCCTTGCATGCTACTGTACACGGCGGGAGCGATTTCACGCGGCACACTGTTCGGCGATTCACACTGAGGGATATATATATACATACATATATATACACGTATACATACATATATTACTACACACTACACAGTGCGTATATATATACATGCTGCGATTAGTAACAGAGAGTACCGAATCAAAGCTCCGATATATATGTATATATACAGGCTTCCGAAAATATATATGTACGTGCGTATAGCCGAATATACATATACATGCTCTCACCTAATATATACGCATACACACTAACACATATAAAAAAACACACGTTCTATTACATGCAACCACTACACTTGTGTAGTGTAAGCTATTAGAATTACACGTATGTGCTAGTATCCGATCTCTACAGTACGAAATGTCCTAGTGTATGAGCACAACCTAGTATATATACGCGTGCAGACTAACAACATGAGTCCTGATTAATATATAAATGTGTACGTACATGCATTAGGGTCTAATATTTATCTACACGCATATAGAGGAGTATACATCCTACGTACTAACAATCCTACGTACTACCAATTATACATGTATACATGACTAACACACACACACACACATATATATATATATATATATATATATGCACAAAAATAGATGACGAGATCCACCGATTAACAGAGACAGAGCGCGCGCGAGAGAAAAGAAATACTACCGTTCTGAAGTAGCAACGACGGCGGCAGCGCAGGGGAAGGCGACGACAACGGCGGAGATGGTGACGGCGACGGCGACCAACGTAAACGGCGACGGCGGCGGCGATCAAGTCGGGAAAAATGGCTGGGTGGCGTGGATGCAACAGGTTGATGGAGCCGTGATGGCACTAAGGGTGTCCCGATCTTTCGATGAGAAACACACGATCGATTTGTTGGAGTCGACTTTGACGATCCGACTACACCGTACGACGACGATGCGCCTTAGCAATCGCTAAACCAACTCCAGCGGGTTATTGATCTTGCCGTAGGCACGATCAACCTGAACACGAGGTTCAATTCCTGCAAGCAACCGAAGAACAAGCAAGAACAATAGGATAAGCAATCTGAAATTGCGGATAAAAGCTGAGCGAAACAAAGTGGAGTCTTATTGGCGATCTTGACAAGGTGGTCGGCCCAAAGACAACTCGCCGCGATCAAGTTTGCACTTGGCTAAACTAATCAAACAAAACTCAAAACCCTAAGGAGCCGATGTCTGGCTATTTATGAAAGCTAGGGGCGTGGGAATCACGTCCAAAGCAGTAGGATACCAACTACAACTCTATTACAAGGCCCAAAGCCCAAGTCTTCTCGATTTGGAAAAGTGACGCCAATTGTTTTGCAGAATCCCGTCGACTCGGACGGAATTTGGGGATGGGGTCGGATCCGTTGGAAAGAGGACGTCGAAACCTTTCAAACCAGTACTCATAGACCCCAAACACCCTTGTGGATCAAAAGTTATGGTCATTTTAAGTTGGTGCTGTCCCGGAGGCCGAATCCGAGTATAACTTGTGCACCGGAAGAATTGGCTTCATGCTTGACGTTTGGGAGTCCTTCTCCATGGTTCCTAAGGACAATAAAATCATCACGAGGATTAAATAGCATTCCATTCATTAAATTATTTGTATGCAACCCGAGGAACGCATTCACCTGGTAATTGAATTGTCGTGCCGAGCGAGAGTAATTGGCCCTTGTATGACATTGTTGGTTTCCATTGGGTTTGTAAGTATGGCCGTATCCATGGTAGTGATGTCCTCATCATCCTCCCCTTCTTGCATTTGAGTCGTCCTCGACTCAAGTTCATCATCTTCTCCCAAGTATGGTTTCAAATCGGTAATGTTGAATGTGGGACTAACCCCAAAATCTGCAGGCAATTCAAGCTTGTATGCATTATCATTAATCTTTGCCAATACTTTGAAAGGACCATCAGCTCGCGGCATCAACTTAGATTTTCTTAATTCGAATCGATCTTTTCGCAAATGCAACCAAACTAAATCGCCTGGTTCAAAAGTTACATGTTTCCTTCTCTTACTACCAGCAAGTTTATATTTAGCATTCATGCGTTCTATGTTTTCTTTAGTTGTCTCATGCAGTTTCATAATCAAATCAAGACGTTGTTTAGCATCAAGATTCAATTTCTCCGAAGATGGCGAGAGGTAACAAATCAATTGGAGCATGAGGTACAAATCCATATACAATCTCAAAAGGGCACATCTTAGTAGTAGAATGCATAGACCGATTATAAGCAAACTCAATATGAGGCAAACATTCTTCCCACAATTTAATGTTCTTTTTCAAAACAGCCCTAAGCATAGTAGATAAAGTTCGATTAACGACCTCGGTTGTCCATCAGTTTGGGGATGACAAGTAGTAGAAAATAAAATTTTAGTCCCCAATTTAGCCCACAAAGTTCGCCAAAAGTGGCTTAAGAATTTAGTGTCACGATCTGAAACTATTGTGTTAGGCACACCATGTAAGCGAACAATTTCACGAAAGAATAAGTCAACAATGTTGGTAGCGTCATCGCTTTTGTGACAAGGTATGAAGTGTGCCATTTTAGAAAATCTATCCACAACGACAAAGATACTATCCCTCCCCTTCTTTGTTCTAGGAAGTCCTAAAACAAAGTCCATAGAAATATCCTCCCAAGGCACGTTAGGAACAGGCAGAGGCATGTATAAACCATGTGGATTAAGTCGTGACTTAGCTTTTTGACATATAGAGCAGCGGCGATGAAACGTTCCACGTCTGCGTCTCATCTTGGGCCAAAAGAAATGGCTAGCAGTATGTCCTCCGTCCTCTTCACACCAAAGTGTCCCATCAATCCTCCTCCATGCGCTTCTGTAGCAATAACAAGCGAAACAACTAATTTGGAATACATAGTTTGTTTGCTCTAAACACAAACCCATTATTGAGGACAAATTTGTTCCAAGTTTTTCCCTCTTTACAATTGAGCAACACATTTTTAAAATCATCATCATGCACATATTGCTCTTTAATCGTTTCCAAACCAAAAATTTTGAAGTCAAGTTGTGAGAGCATGGTATATCTCCTAGACAAGGCATCAGCAATGACATTATCCTTTCCCTTTTTGTGTTTGATGACATAAGGAAATGACTCAATGAATTCAACCCACTTTGCATGTCTACGGTTCAATTTAGCTTGACTTCTAATATGTTTTAACGATTCATGATCCGAATGTATAACAAATTCCTTGGGCCATAAATAATGTTGCCATGTTTCTAAAGTTCGAACTAGCGCATATAACTCCTTATCATAAGTAGAATAATTCAAACTTGGCCCACTCAATTTCTCACTAAAATAAGCAATGTGTTTTCCTTCTTGTAACAGAACACCACCCAAACCAATTCCACTAGCATCACATTCTAGTTCAAAAGTCTTAGAAAAGTCCAAGCCGGAGTAAGGGTGCATGGGTTAACTTAGCTTTCGAGAATGTTGAAGGCATCTTCCTGTGACTTGCCCCAAGCAAAAGGTACACCCTTCTTGGTGAGCTCATTCATGGGTGCAGCGATGGTGCTGAAGTCCTTCACAAAACGACGATAGAATCCAGCAAGTCCTAGAAAACTTCGCACCTGTGTGACCGTGTTAGGAGTCGGCCAACTCTGTATCGCTTCAACCTTGGCTTGGTCAACTTCAATTCCCTGTGGAGTAACAACATAGCCAAGAAAAGATACTCGATCCGTGCAAAAGGTGCACTTCTCAAGGTTACCAAATAAGCGTGCATCGCGTAAAGCATAAAAAACAGCACGTAGATGTTCAAGATGAGCCTCTAAAGATTTGCTATAAATCAAGATATCATCGAAGTAAACTACCACAAATTTTCCAATGAAAGCACGTAAAACCTCGTTCATCAGTCTCATGAAAGTGCTAGGAGCATTAGTCAACCCGAAAGGCATTACTAACCACTCATATAACCCGAACTTAGTTTTAAATGCTGTTTTCCATTCATCTCCTAACTTCATGCGAATCTGGTGATACCCACTACGCAAATCCACTTTAGAGAACATAGTAGAGCCACTTAATTCATCAAGCATATCGTCTAACCGAGGAATAGGATGGCGATATCTAATGGTGATATTATTAATTGCTCTACAATCCACACACATGTAACACCCCAGCTTCTACTAAGCCCAGAATGTCACCAAACAACGTCCATAACACGAATAACACCATAATTTAAGATAAATTTCAGCAAGCACTCAATTAGAATAATTGAGAATTTTGACAGCATCTCCTTTGCTTATGCAGGAAAATTAACGACATAACAACATATCAAGAAGTAAGACAACCAAGGTATCGATAAGCAGTGATAACAAAAGCTACTCATCATCTATGATTTCAATAAGTATCGCTGGCAATAGAATAAGCATCACTAAGTCTAATATGAAGAAACCATTCACTTCTCAATCCCACATGATACACATGAGGGAAAACAACCAAATAATAAGACCCTACACCAAAGATTATTGTAGACTTAATGCCGTGTCTCCATAACAAGTGAATTAGCTAAATTATGATACTACGTGGTGGAGTGTAGCTAGTTCCCTTTCCCGCGCGCCGATTTCATGGTACCTAAAGAAAACAAACAACACAAAAACACAAGCGTGAGTTCATAACTCAGCAAAGTGTATTGAAAAGGTTCAACAGGGATCAAGACAACAAACCATCATTCCAGTCTCCACGGTATTATCACAACTCATCATATTTAACATTATATTCAACTTTTAAAACAACATGATAAACATCTCATGAGCATCTCATGAGTACCATCATCATCATCTCATAAACCACTTCATTTTTGTATCTCATTCATGCAATGCAATGCACATGTCTCCTGGAATACTCATACCGGTATGGTTGAGTGCACACTCGTCGGCATGCACCCTTTTCCCCCTTCCATCCCGAAGATGGAGGGTGCCTATCACTCGCTTCCAGTCACCTCGGTTATGGAATCACGAGGTAGGACTTACTCAAACGAATGGCCCCGGACTAGTCATAACGGTTCTCACCGCCCCTACCGGAATAGTTATGACTTAACTCACCGGCCAGCCATGAAAATATGCCATGCATGCAAAATGGACAGTAACGTATTCATAAATAGAATATTGCATATCAACATATGGCCTCTCAACATGTAAGGCCGTGATCAACAATCAACGGTAACCTTTCAAAGACATGGCATGAATCCTTTATCAACGACAAGCATTTTAATCATAGCATGAGGACCCCATATCATCGACATTATTTCAATCATGGCCTAATGACATCCTATCCATTATAACATGTGATCCATGGCATGGCAAGACAACATGTTAACTATTCCAAGTACCATCAATCAATTCTAGCAGCACGTATAACATAAAACCCACGCAAAACACTTGCCTTCAACCGCGGGCAACGGAGTGACGAGAGGTCGAGGGCACTCCGGAGGCACACCACCTGCAAACATGTGCTACACACTTAATTCGACTCCTCAAAACAGTACCCACTACACCTAATACGCTATATACTCCAAAACCCGAAATCACAGATTTTGCCCCGTTCTGGACAGCGGCTTCGAAAAATCATAACTTGAGTTCTAGAACTCCAAATTGAATAAACGAGTACACCCTCGCGTAGCTTAGGAAATTTCCAAACTTTTTCTAGTTATAGGGAAAGACTGATTCGGACTTTAAGGTTGTTTAATCTAACGTTGAACACGAACTGTCTCAATCTCGTCACAGATTTGACAGCGCTCGGTAAAACAGCCATAACTTCCTAACGGCTGGGCGGAATTTCAATTTCTTTATATGTACGGAAAGATAATGAAATTATCTATAACTTCCTAGAAGTCCGTACGGTCAGATTCAAACTCTAAATTTGCGAAAACGCCTGCCCTAGCTCGGGTTCCCAATCTGCCCGAACCAGAACGTGAATACAACTCTAGATTTCATAGATTCTACCCCATGGCAGCACAACCCTTGATCTAAAAACATGGTATTCACCCTCTACAGCAGCAAGAGGTCTACCCCAAAAGATTCCCCCATTACCTTCTTGGAGAATCACAAATCGACGGCCGAATCTTCGCGATCTTCCCCGATTTCCTTCCACGCGCCGTTTCCACCAATCCTCCTCGTTGCAACTCCTCCCAACAGCTTGGACAGCACCTTGGCAGCGAGGAAGAGACCTTGGGGTGCGCCCACAAGGGAGGAGAAGGGAGGGGCAGCAGCACCTAGGGGAGGAGGCGTTTGGGAAGGGAGAGGAGAGGTGGAGGTGGAGGAGTTAGATTGGAAGGAGAGGAAGAAGTGGGGGCAAGAGGGGGGGGCGGCGCACAGGGTGGGGAGGGCTAGGGCAGCAGGGTTTGCTGCCCTCCTCACCCCCACATGGGCCCAAACAATTCCCACCTCCGGCCCACTTAAGTCCCTCAAGGCCCAAAACGTCCCGGAGAGGCCCGGAAACCCGAAAACAGGCCGAAACGCGCTAAAACGTGATAACTCAGGGCTCTAAATGTAAAAGTTCACATATTATCTCATTTACGACGTCTTATCATATTTTATCATCACAATTTCAAATCCCGACATTTCGTGGTGTCACATTCTACCCCCCTTCAACAGGATTCGGCCTCGAATCCAAGACACACCACTATGCAACCAGCAAAACAGAAGGTAGCTAGGTATCGCAACCCATACCTGAGGTAAATAGTTTGGGATACTTCTCGCACATGCGAGACTCCAGCTCCCAAGTTGCTTCCCTCTCAGACTGGTGCGACCACAAAATTTTAACAAATTTGAGCGTCTTGTTCTTCAAAGACTCGCTCACGAGTTCTCCAGGATTCTCACAGTCCGACTCAAAAGTGAGGTTACGATCAACCGCTAGTGGTTCTAACGGAACCACCAACTCCGGATCGTGCAAGTACTTCCTCAGCATCGATACATGAAACACATTGTGAACTCCTTGCATCGAATCCGGTAGCTCCAAGCGGTAAGCCAACTTGCCGACTCGAGCCAAAATAGGAAATGGCCCAACATATCTTGGGCTAAGCTTCCCTTTGGTACCAAAGCGTACCACACCCTTGGTAGGAGACACTCGCAAGAGCACACTGCCTCCCACCTCAAACTCTAAATCCCGCCTTCTCACATCGGATAACTTTTACGCACTGCTCTGCTTGGCGAGAAGGTTCTGTCGCACCTACGCCACACGATCCACTGTCTGCTGCACCGATCTGGACCAAGAACGGCTCTCTCTCCCACCGCATCCCAACAAAGTGGCGATCGGCACTTCCGCCATAAAGTACTTCATAAGGAGCAGCCGGATCTTTGGAATGGTAGCCGTTATTATAAGCAAACTCTGCAAGAGGCAAATGATCTTCCCAACTACCTTTCCAAGCCAACACACAGGCCCTGAGCATGTCCTCCAAAGTCTGGATGGTACGCTCAGGCCCCATCCGTCTGAGGGTGAAAGGCGATCGAGGCGAAGCTGCGTACCCAAAGCACTCTGCAAACTCTCCCGAACTTGGAGACAAACTTAGCATCCCGATCGGAAATAATGGTCTTGGGCACACCATGCAGTCTCACTATCTCCCGCACATAGATGGGAGCCAACTCGCTCATTGAGTTGGTAGTGCGGATAGGAATGAAATCTTGCGGACTTGCTTGAGACGATCCACCACAACCCAAACAGCATCCTTCCCTCGTGGAGAACGAGGTAAACCAACCACAAAATCCATGGAGATGTCATCCCATGGCCACACGAGGATCTCCAACTACACAGCAGGCCGTGGGGCGCTTTATGCTCAGCTTTGATCTTCCGACAGATCCCACAAGACGCCACATACTTGGCAATATCCACTCTCATCCTTTTCCACGAAGTTCTTCTTCAAGTCCTGTACATCTTGGTCTCCCGGGATGGACCGTGTACGGGGTGCGATGAGCCTCTTTCAGAATATCCTCTCTCACTTGGCATTTCTGAGGCACGCACAAACGACCCTGAAACCTCAAAGCTCCCACATCATCAACGGCAAAGTCTCCAGACTTGCCATCCTCAAGGCGTTTCCTCACCTGCTGGAGCAACCGATCATGCTGCTGTGCCTCCCGCACACGCTCGGGGATCGCTGACTCAAGAATCAATTGAGTTTCAGCTTGCACGGTCCCCACAAAGCAGTAGGAGACTCCCAAACGCTCAAAATCAGCAACAAGACAATCCACAACAGGTGGCATTGTCTTGCGACTGAGAGCGTCGGCCACCACATTTGCCTTTCCCGGATGATACTGGATTGTGAGATCATAATCTTTTATCAATTCTAGCCATCTCCTCTGTCTCAAGTTCAAATCTTTCTGAGTAAAGATGTACTTGAGACTCTTGTGATCAGTGAAAATGTCACAAGACTCACCATACAGGTAATGCCTCCATATTTTCAATGCAAACACAACAGCGGCTAACTCAAGATCATGAGTGGGGTAATTCTGCTCATGCTTTTTCAACTGTCTCGACGCATAAGCAATCACTTTGCCTTCTTGCATGAGCACACAACCCAATCCCAGACGAGAAGCGTCAGAATAGACAGTGAAACGCCTCCCGGGCTCGGGAAGGGTAAGAACAGGAGCAGTCACTAACTTCTCCTTCAAAGTGCAGAAACTGCGCTCACAATCTGCAGTCCACTGAAATTTCATCTCTTTTTGAGTCAACTGTGAAAGCGCTTAGCAATGATGGAGAAATCCTGCACAAAGCGCCGAATAAAACCCTTGGCCAACAAATCCTCCAACTGCTTTTTCAACTCGTCTTGAAAAGGACGAGCCAAGCGGTATGGAGCGATAGAAATAGGCCGAGTACCCGGAACAAGGTCAATACGAAACTCCACGCTTCTCACGGGAGGCAAACCAGGCAAATCATCGGGGAATACATCAACAAATTCCTTTACCACAGGAATCTCCTCAATGACTACCGAAGAAGATGGCTTTTCAGAAAGTGCCAAGAGAACACCCAAATGCCTCAAACGACGACTGGGAAACAGGATAGTCAAAACGAAGTTAGAACTGGAGGGTACTCCACCCTGAAAGGTCAACTCCACCCCGGCCAGAACTGCAAAATGCTTGTCCTCCGAAAGCAACAGATCTTGGCACGATCTTGATGCAACCAGTCCATGCCCAAAATGACATCAAAAGGAGCTAATCAATTACCATAAGGTTGGCAAAGAAAACCTCATCATCAATAGCAACAAAGTGCAACCCGACAAACCAAAGAACTAGCAATCAAACCCCAGGAGAACTGACCAGCACAGACTCAGAAATCCGCTGAACTCCCAGCTGTGCTCTACTAGCAAACTCCGACGACACAAAAGAATAGGATGCTCCAGAATCAAACAAAACAAGGGCATCAATCAATCCACAAGTAGAGTACCGAAACCACCTCGGGATGCCCGGTGACTCGGTGTCGGCAAGGCGTACACTCCAGGTGGCACCGAGGCATCGGGGGCCCCGACACGTGGCTGGTGTCCCAACAAGGCTGGAGGAGGTGGAAGTAGCTGGGGAGGAGCCGACGGCGGCGGACACCAATAAGCAGCTGGTGGCGTCCACGCAAAGGGTGGTTGAGACACAGGAGTAGCCATCATGTGCACCGATCCTCTGGAAGACGCCGCTGGAGTGGGAGGAGAAGGCACAATCTCCCACTTGATGATGCTACCGGGATTCATCCAGCAGACTCGTCCCATGTGGCCGGGCTTGCCATAGTGGTTGCAACTCCCAGTCCAACCACACTCAGAAGCACGGTGCTCACCACCGCACTTTAAGCACATCATGCCCTGCTCGGGCACAGGCCGAACACCCGCTCGCGAGGAAGGCAGTGGGCGGCTTCTTAGCCCCGAGGAAGATCCTGTCCTCCCTTGAACTTCTTGAAGGTGGGTCGAGAAGACCCACCCCTCCACCAAAAGTCCTCTTCGGCCCCACCGGGGCCGCGAGGACTCCTGAACCACCGGGTTTTGCTTATCCGGGAGAGCTCCAACTCGAGCTCCATGCCCTTCGCCGCTTCCACCACGGAGCAGAAGTCACGAGGGACGATCGCCCCATGACAACTCTGAACTCCTGGTTGAGGCCCTCACGGAACCTCCTTGCCTTCTCCCTGTCATCATTCGCTGCGCCGGCACGAAACGCACCACGCCTGTTGAACTCCGCCTCATACTCCGTTACCGACTTCTTTCCCTGGAAAGAGTCGCCGAGTATGCTCCATCCTCTCGAGGAAGGACTCGGGTAGTACTTGGCTCGAAGCGAGCCACAAAATCCTCCCAAGTGGTCGGCCCAAGAGCGGGGCTCTAGCGGCAAGAACCCTCCCACCAAATGTCGGCTTGGGCCTTCACCAAAGGCCACAAAGCGAGCCCTTTGAACCGAGGTCAGCTCCAAAACCTCGAATGCCGCTCCATGTACCGCAGCCAATCTGCGGCTGGACCGGCGTGCCCGCTCCGTCAAAGGTGTCAAGACGGAGGGACATCCACTCTCGAAGACTCATCCTCGGCTCCCGGCGCAGCGGCCAACAACAGGGCCAATGCGAGGAGGCTGGCCCAGGGCCACTGCAGGGGAGGCACAACAGCGAGGGCTGCCTGGCTATTTGGCGCAGCTCACGAATCTCCCTCTGCAGAGCCTGAACTAGGTCGTCATTGGCGGCGGGCACCCCGCCCGGACTGTTTGGAAGCTCCTCCTGGTGGCCCATGAGCATTGGGCGAACGCTACCCTCGGCGACAGACTCGCAACTACGAGAGCCTCGCCCACGACCTCGACGGCCACGGCGTCCACGGCCTCTACCCCTCGGCATGGTCACTCTGATCCACACAAGCAAGCATATTCACAATCATAATCACAACATCAACATAATCAAAACTTTCAACAAATAAACAATGCGATAAAGGAAATCGAATCCATAAACCCATCCTCTTTGTGCATCCAAGTGTGTCGATTTTAATTTAGTCATACCAGTCTTGCAATTTTTTTTTAAGGTTGCTATCCTATAACAAAGTTTTAGTTACAACCTAAGCCATGTTTCTAGATTATCCCACTTCAAAGTTTTAGTTGAACCTATGTATGACACTAAATGCATAATCCAAGGACCTAATGCCCGCTCTGATACCAACTGTAACACCCCAGCTTCTACTAAGCCCAGAATGTCACCAAACAACGTCCATAACACGAATAACACCATAATTTAAGATAAATTTCAGCAAGCACTCAATTAGAATAATTGAGAATTTTGACAGCATCTCCTTTGCTTATGTAGGAAAATTAACGACATAACAACATATCAAGAAGTAAGACAACCAAGGTATCGATAAGCAGTGATAACAAAAGCTACTCATCATCTATGATTTCAATAAGTATCGCTGGCAATAGAATAAGCATCACTAAGTCTAATATGAAGAAACCATTCACTTCTCAATCCCACATGATACACATGAGGGAAAACAACCAAATAATAAGACCCTACACCAAAGATTATTGTAGACTTAATGCCGTGTCTCCATAACAAGTGAATTAGCTAAATTATGATACTACGTGGTGGAGTGTAGCTAGTTCCCTTTCCCGCGCGCCGATTTCATGGTACCTAAAGAAAACAAACAACACAAAAACACAAGCGTGAGTTCATAACTCAGCAAAGTGTATTGAAAAGGTTCAACAGGGATCAAGATAACAAACCATCATTCCAGTCTCCACGGTATTATCACAACTCATCATATTTAACATTATATTCAACTTTTAAAACAACATGATAAACATCTCATGAGCATCTCATGAGTACCATCATCATCATCTCATAAACCACTTCATTTTTGTATCTCATTCATGCAATGCAATGCACATGTCTCTGGAATACTCATACCGTATGGTTGAGTGCACACCGTCGGCATGCAACCTTTTCCCCTTCCATCCCGAAGATGGAGGGTGCCTATCACTGCTTCCAGTCACCTCGGTGATGGAATCACGAGGTAGGACTTACTCAAACGAATGGCCCCGGACTAGTCATAACGGTTCTCACCGCCCCTAGGAATAGTTATGACTTAACTCACCGCCAGCCATGAAAATATGCCATGCATGCAAAATGGACAGTAACGTATTCATAAATAGAATATTTCATATCAACATATGGCCTCTCAACATGTAAGACCGTGATCAACAATCAACGGTAACCTTTCAAAGACATGGCATGAATCCTTTATCAACGACAAGCATTTTAATCATAGCATGAGGACCCCATATCATCGACATTATTTCAATCATGGCCTAATGACATCCTATCCATTATAACATGTGATCCATGGCATGGCAAGACAACATGTTAACTATTCCAAGTACCATCAATCAATTCTAGCAGCACGTATAACATAAAACCCACGCAAAACACTTGCCTTCAAATCGCGGGCAACGGAGTGACGAGAGGTCGAGGGCACTCCGGAGGCACACCACCTGCAAACATGTGCTACACACTTAATTCGACTCCTCAAAACAGTACCCACTACACCTAATACGCTATATACTCCAAAACCCGAAATCACAGATTTTGCCCGTTCTGGACAGCGGCTTGAAAAATCATAACTTGAGTTCTAGAACTCCAAATTGAATAAACGAGTACACCCTCGCGTAGCTTAGGAAATTTCCAAACTTTTTCTAGTTATAGGAAAGACTGATTCGGACTTTAAGGTTGTTTAATCTAACGTTGAACACGAACTGTCTCAATCTCGTCACAGATTTGACAGCGCTCGGTAAAACAGCCATAACTTCCTAACGGCTGGGCGGAATTTCAGTTTCTTTATATGTACGGAAAGATAATGAAATTATCTATAACTTCCTAGAAGTCCGTACGGTCAGATTCAAACTCTAAATTTGCGAAAACGCCTGCCCTAGCTCGGGTTCCCAATCTGCCCGAACCAGAACGTGAATACAACTCTAGATTTCATAGATTCTACCCCATGGCAGCACAACCCTTGATCTAAAAACATGGTATTCACCCTCTACAGCAGCAAGAGGTCTACCCCAAAAGATTTCCCCATTACCTTCTTGGAGAATCACAAATCGACGGCCGAATCTTCGCGATCTTCCCGATTTCCTTCCACGCGCCGTTTCCACCAATCCTCCTCGTTGCAACTCCTCCCAACAGCTTGGACAGCACCTTGGCAGCGAGGAAGAGACCTTGGGGTGCGCCCACAAGGGAGGAGAAGGGAGGGGCAGCAGCACCTAGGGGAGGAGGCGTTTGGGAAGGGAGAGGAGAGGTGGAGGTGGAGGAGTTAGATTGGAAGGAGAGGAAGAAGTGGGGGCAAGAGGGGGGGGGGCGGCGCACAGGGTGGGGAGGGCTAGGGCAGCAGGGTTTGCTGCCCTCCTCACCCCCACATGGGCCCAAACAATTCCCACCTCCGGCCCACTTAAGTCCCTCAAGGCCCAAAACGTCCCGGAGAGGCCCGGAAACCCAGCAAGGCGAAACGCGCTAAAACGTGATAACTCAGGGCTCTAAATGTAAAAGTTCACATATTATCTCATTTACGACGTCTTATCATATTTTATCATCACAATTTCAAATCCCGACATTTCGTGGTGTCACAACACATGCGCCATGTTCCATCTTTCTTAGGTACTAAAATGACTGGTACAGCACAAGGTCTAAGAGATTCACGTACGTACCCTTTATCAAGCAATTCTTGAACTTGGCGTTGTATCTCTTATGTCTCTTCAGGGTTGGTTCTATAAGGTGCTCGGTTGGGCAAGGATGCCCCTGGAATTAGATCAATTTGATGCTCAATCCCTCTAATTGGCGGCAGCCCTGAGGGGATGTCCTTTGGAAAGAGAGGGACATCTCCTCTAGTGAAAACAAAGTTTCTTTGCATACCAAAGCATAGCATGTATACCGACAAACATCCAACTCATTCAAATCAGATTTTGTTGCAAGAAAACAAGCACATTTCAATTTAATCTCATTCGGCTTGGCACAATCAAGGTTAGATTCTCTCTGTTTATGTTGTTCAAGTCCTTTGGCGACAATCTGATTTTCACTCTTAGAATTCTCTCGATTTTTCTCTTTGCTAGATCTAGCAATTTCATCCTTTACAATGGCATCAGGTGACATTGGGTGTAGCACAATTTTCTTTTCTTCATGCACAAAAGAGTATTGATTTGTTCTACCATGATGTAAACAATCCTTATCATATTGCCACGGTCTACCTAATAATATAGAACATGCTTGCATAGGTACGACATCGCAATCAACATAATCATGATAGGAACCTAAAGCGAAATGTACTCTTACCATGCGAGTTACCTTGAGTTTGCCGCTGTTGTTGAACCATTGAATGTGGTAGGGCTGAGGGTGTGGTCTAGTGGAGAGTGCTAGCTTCTCCACCATGTCCATGCTGGCTAGATTATTGCAACTCCCACCATCAATGATTATTCGAATGGATCGCTCCTTGATGACGCCTTTTGTGTAAAACAAGTTGTGGCGTTGATTTGGATCGGCGCGAGCAATCTGAGCACTAAGCACACGTTATGCAATAATACTCAAATATCGGTCAGCATCACCAGCACTCACGTGCACCTCGTCGTGCTCGGCATTTGGATCGCCGTCTTCATGTTCAGCGAGCAAAGCATATGTTTCTTCATCAAGATCACTTGCTGAGTCATACTCGCCGTCTTCACGGATTATTAGCACACGCTTGTTCGGACACTCCCTCATCATGTGACCGAAACCCTTGCAGCGATGGCACTGAACATCTTTGGTGCATCCCGTTGATGCGACCGACGACGACGAACTATTTGTAGTAGCTTGTGTGGCACTTTTCGTCGGCGTTTGTCGTGGTGCCGAATTTGCGGTGGCGGACGCCGTTCTGTTGATGGAAGAGGTCGGCGTGGTCGTACGGCCGGCAGGGGCTGCAGGGGTGCGCGGTATCCATGAAGTAGTTCGACCTGCAGAAAAGTTAGTCTTTGCCCTCGATTGACGACCCTGCACTTCACGTTCAGCTTTGCAAGCAAGATGGAACAACCGAGTCATCGAATTATAATCCTTATAGTCTAGAATATCCTGGATTTCTCGAGTTAAACCACCTAAGAAACGAGCCATAGAAGCTTCCTCATTCTCAATTAATCCACAACGCAACATGCCAATTTGCAATTCTTGGTAATATTCTTCCAACGAATTCTTACCTTGGTGTAGGCGCTGCAATTTATTCAATAAATCTCTAGCATAGTATGAAGGAACAAATCTATGCCTCATTAGCAATTTCAAAGCTTCCCAAGTGGTGGGTATATTATTTGGATGAGCACGGCAATGTTCTCTCCACCAAACAAGCAAAATCGGTGAACTCACTTGTGGCAGCCCTAACTCTTCTATTCTCAGGAAATCATGGCACGCAAATTTTTGATCAACAAGTAATTCCCAACTAAGGTAACCATCGTGGTCGTATTTACCTTCAAAAGGTGGCATATTGAAATTTACCTTAGGGAAAACGTCATCTCGTTCTCGGTCCCTGGGTCGTGGAGGATCACGTCGCATACCTTGCTGATTGAAGCGTAGCCGATGATGGTCACGATCATTGTCGTAATGGACGGGGTTGACCTCCTCCACATCAGTGGTGTCATCATATTCGTGCTCTTCGTTCTGTTCTTCTAAATCTGCTGGGGGCCTCTCCTGTGGAGCTGAATTGTTGCTTGGACGACGGGGTGGTGGATTGGAAGCACCAGATGCAGCAGCTGCAAAAGTATCAAGTCTAGCCAAAATAGTAGCAAGAGTAGTGTTAGCAATCCCTTGTGCGGCCTCGATGGATCTGAGACGGTCTTCTTGCATTGACATACGCTCATTAGTGAGCCGTACATCCTCGCTAAGACCATCGGTGGTTTCCCTCGTCATCTTTTGGAAGTGAGCATCATCTTTTGGAAGTGAGCAATGATGCCCTTGGTTCGTGGAGAGTGATGAAGTGAACTCTCGTCACCTGACATGGTTAGTTGATGACAAGGAAACAAAAACCACAAGTATAATGTTCCTATCAACTACTAGGTGGCAAGTCTCTCAAGCGCTCAAGCCTATGACCCAAGTTCTTACAAGTTCTTACAATGCAAAGAGGCGTTGTCGGCCGTTAGCGTTGTCAAAGGTTCTCCAAGTTTGTGTAGAGCGATTGCCAAGGGATCGAACGCCTGACGGTAGAAAGTGGAGCTTGGACAGGCTTAATTTAGTAGCAAAAGGTTAGCAATAATCCAATCGGTGAATGCAAAATTGAAGAATTGTTCAACGTCTAGTCACTAGTTCTTGACTCTAGGCTAGCAAGGATCGGTGACTCAAAAGCTGCGATCGGCGACAATGGGATTCCACAAAGAGATGAAAAATCGGTCTAAAAAAAATTCGCGAAAGAAGGGAACTATCTCAAAAGACTGGGGATCTTGTGAAAATCGGTTTGGCACATAAAAATTTTCGGATATGTTCTAGACTTTTTTTTTTTTTTGCGGAACGACCCGACTCGTTTTTCTTTCAAGTGCTATGCAGGCGGAAGACCAGTCGTGTGACCAGTCGGACGGCCAGGTGGGCGACCAGTCGGCTAACAGGAGGGCGACCGGTCGGGCGACGATCGGCGGCGACGATCAGGCGACGATGGGCTATCAGTGGGCGACGATCAAAGGCGACTAGTCGGGAGGCGACCAGTCGGCTAACAGGAGGGTGACCAGTGTGCTATCAGGTGGGCGACCAGTCAGGCGGTGACCAGTCGGCTAACAGGAGGGCGACCAGTCGGGAGGAAAAGAAAACTTCGGTCCGAACACCTTTTTTTTTCAACAGTTCGGGACCGAAACCGAACACAACTCGAAACCGCTGTGGGAGACATAAAAAATTTCTGACCTGGACTCCAATTAGACTAGAATTCAGCAACTCGACACGACGATGCAACCAAAATTTCAATAACGCAGTGCACTAGAAAGGAAATTGCGAGGCTCAAATTGTTTTGGTATGGGGAGATTCAATCTGATGGCGCTTCTCTGGACTATAGGAAAGATATCAATCTACTAATCTAGGGTAAAGAATTCTCACCGAGCAACCTGGTTTGCTCTGATACCACTTGATGGAGCCGTGATGGCACTAAGGGTGTCCCGATCTTTCGATGAGAAACACACGATCGATTTGTTGGAGTCGACTTTGACGATCCGACTACACCGTACGACGACGATGCGCCTTAGCAATCGCTAAACTAACTCCAGCGGGTTATTGATCTTGCCGTAGGCACGATCAACCTGAACACGAGGTTCAATTCCTGCAAGCAACCGAAGAACAAGCAAGAACAATAGGATAAGCAATCTGAAATTGCGGATAAAACTAGAAGCGAAACAAAATGGAGTCTTATTGACGATCTTGACAAGGTGGCTGTCCAGCACAACTCGCACGATCAAGTTTGCACTTGGCTAAACTAATCAAATAAAACCCAAAACCCTAAGGAGCCGATGTCTGGCTATTTATGAAAGCTAGGGGCGTGGGAATCACGTCCAAAGCAGTAGGATACCAACTACAACTCTATTACAAGGCCCAAAGCCCAAGTCTTCTCGATTTGGAAAAGTGACGCCAATTATTTTGCAGATTCCCGTCGACTCGGACGGAATTTGGGGATGGGGTCGGATCCGTTGGAAAGAGGACGTCGAAACCTTTCAAACCAGTACTCATAGACCCCAAACACCCTTGTGGATCAAAAGTTATGGTCATTTTAAGTTGGTGCTGTCCCGGAGGCCGAATCCGAGTATAACTTGTGCACCGGAAGAATTGGCTTCATGCTTGACATTTGGGAGTCCTTCTCCATGGTTCCTAAGGACAATAAAATCATCACGAGGATTAAATAGCATTCCATTCATTAAATTATTTGTATGCAACCCGAGGAACGCATTCACCTGGTAATTGAATTGTCGTGCCCGAGCTGAGTAATTGGCCCTTGTATGACATTGTTGGTTTCCATTGGGTTTGTAAGTATGGCCGTATCCATGGTAGTGATGTCCTCATCACAGGTGGTGCTTGAGCTTTTGTGGTGCAAGGAAATGACATGAAGAAGGAAACAAGGAAAGGGTATGACATGAAAGAGCTGAAGGATATGTGGTGATGAGAAACGAATGGGAAAGAATAGACTCAATGGAAAGGTAATGAACCAGAAAGGTAATGAGCATGTAATGGAAAGGTAATGAACGACATTAGCGTTTATGCGGCTGAAGGGAATTTAAGGGAAAGAGTAACGTCGGGAGGACTAATAGCATTAACTGATAACGGCTAGAAAAATGGAACCGTCCCGGCCATAGTGCAGACGCCTCCTGCAGTCGTTGGTTAACCTTAGTAACTTGCCATATACCGTTCATGCAGACCACCTTCAATTCCTGCGGTTTGAATAAACAAACGTGCTATATATATAACGTTAACCTTGGTAACGTACATGTCTAAACGTTCCTGCATGCAGTACACCTATATATGCGAACATAAATTATGGTTAGAAGAAATAGCAAAAAGGTTCCAAAAATTTTGGAAAATTCCTCTAAAATACTAGACACTATTTGGAACCTAACGGAATTAGTTTCGCGATTTTTCGACGTATAGATTTTTCGTTAAAAATCTTTTAGTGAATCAGACGCTTGTACCAATTTTTGTAAAATCCACGCTTTACGTTATATAACATATTTTTCGAGAATATTTGAAGTGAACACTCTCGTCTACCAATTATCTTAAATATCAACAAATTTTTAGATTTTTTTCCTTATTCGAAAATGCCTGATCTTTATTTAATACGATTAATTCAATAAATGTGAATCCGACTTACTCGCGAGGCTTCCAAGTAGACTCCGGAAAATTACAAATAATCCCCGAACCACACTAAATATATTAAAAGAAATTTTTGGGATGTTACAAAGTCCCCGAGCCGAGGCGCATCGAACGCGACGACGCACGTCGCCGAAGACGCACCACAGCGCCGTTCTATGCGTCCTCGTCTTAATTTTCGGTGACCTAGCTCCGCCGCGCCACCATCATCACCTTCGAGCTCCATCAACCGTTCGATCTCCATCCAACAGCCACAGTGAGTCCACGTCGCCCTAAACCCCGTAAAGCCCATATTAGATCTAGACCGTTAGATCTAGATCGTAGCGTTTAGATTCGTCCACGTCACCGTGAGTATTCTTCTACGTTGCAGTTTTAGATATAATGTCAACCGTTGGATCTAGATCCAACGCCCTAGATTGAGCCACATAGCCCCTAGACTGCACCTTGCTAGATCCAATCTCAGTCGTTAGATCTAGATCGTACGGCAAGATTTGTTCCGCGTTGTAGCGTGAGATGTGATCTCCACCATCCGATCGAAAGCGAACGGTGTAGATCACGCCACGCGTCGGCCGCCAGGACATGCCACGTCGCCCCCATGACGCGGTGAAACCCGATCCAATCTTAGCCGTCCGATTCGAATCGTGCGGTCCAGATCAAGCCACGTTACCCCAAACGTGCGAGATCCAGATCCAATCCCGAACGTTGATTTTCAAATCAACGGCCGAGATTGTGCCACGTGGCCGGTAGCCGAACCGGCGTGGTCAACGCCGCGTGCGCTCGTCGCCGCTACGCCACGCGTGGCGTGCCGTGGGACCGCGTGTCGGCCGGTCGATAACCGCACTGCGGATGTCGAGTGACGCGTCCACGGTAGGGCCCACGTCGATCGCACCGTGCAGTCGAGCGCGATGACGTTAGCAATGACGTCATCCAGTGGGTCCCACGTGTCAGTGACACGTGCACCCGTGGACTGGGTCCACGGTGGACCGTGGCCGAACCGTGGACCGGGTCTGTGGACCGGATGACGCAAGCTGACGTCATAATTCGATTTTCCTTAAGGAAAATAATTCGGTGAAAATTCGATTTCCATGCTGACGTCAGCTGACGCAATAAATCGATTATTCAATAGAAAAATAAATGAATTAATTCGGTTTATTCTTTTATTTGATTTTTCAAACTTCAAACGCTTATAACTTTTGCATTTTAACTCCGATTTGGGTGATTCCAATTTCTAAATTTTTATAAAATTGAGATCTACTTAATGATGAATTTCATTTATTTTTTTGGACATATGTTTTCTCTATTTATATTTATTTAATTAATTTTCCAAACTTTAAACGGGTATACCTTTTGCGTTTTAACTCCGATTTGGACGTTTCAAATTTCTAAAATTTTATAAAAATGTGCTCTATCTGTTTATGAAGTTTTTTTGAATTTTTGGACACTTTTTGCCTACTATTTATTTATGTTATTGCTATTTGCATGCATTGCGAGTAGACGTTGAAGTGCCCGAAGGATACGAAGGTGAAGTTCTGACCCAGGAGCCAGCTCAAGACCAAGAAGAAGTACTTTTTGAAGGCAAGTTATGCTTTGACCATATTGCTCCTATTCTTGAAAAATTAGTTTGATTTAAATTATTGCATGCTAGTTTAATTACAAATTGTTTAAATTATTTATGGGAATTAGGTAAATGCCAAATTGCAGTATGACACCTTGACTATTTAATTATGTGCCATGAACCCTTGTCACCCTAGTTGGGGATCATATTAGTTGGACATTACTAAATTGCCAACATTGGGTATTTAGACCGTTGTAGTAAATGGTTTAGACCTGCTACGTAAACATGACATGATTTTGGACAATCAAATGTTAATACTGACTTAATGAGATAATGAACCTGTTTTTGAGAAGTATCATGTGTTGTGATGATGATGATGGCATGTGGTGCATGGTAATTAACCGGGTTTGATAAACAGATTTAGACCGGGGCAAGTGGCAAGAATGTTGGTGGGCCATGAGTGGCACCGGGAACGTCATTTTGGTTCTTCGAGTAGTTTTGCCCTGGTCATCCTAAGGACTGTAGGCTCACCCTTAGCTAGAATGGTCGTAGTGAGGATAAAACTATTTTTCTAAAAATAAAAATTTGTCAAGACAATTAATGAACTCTCGACTTATCCCCTTCTCTCTTGTTCATACCTCTTGCTAAACTCTTTTCTGTCTCTACTCCGGTTTAAAATGTTGCGTTCTCACGTGAGTGTCTTTGACAGATGAAGATGATCAACAACTACGCTGAGCGTGAGGGAGGCTACGCCGCTGAGTGTCTCTACTCCGGTTTAAGACATTTTGAACTCAAATAAAATATTTCCAACAAATTTTGATATAAACGTTTCCAAGAATTAAATAATTGGCTCAATTCAAATTAATTCCAAATAACTCCAAATAAATTCCAGAAAATCCCAAATATTCCAAATACACATTAAATACAAGCAAAGCAAAGATTGGGGGTGTTACAATCCACTAAAGGGGTGATGGTGCACGGTACCATGGTAGCGTCGGGTTTCATGAAGGTCAATGTGAATGGAGTACATAATAGTTTCAAGATCGTCGAGCTACAGAAGCCACCAAGCGATGAGATCGTGACACTGGGGGATGCCATTGGCACATTCATCCAATGGCCCAGCAACGACATCTCCCTAGCTGCCCATCCTGTCACGCAACTACCCCAACTATGTAATTTGCCTACTGCACCTGATTAGCTGGCCATCAACTCGGCTATCATACCCCATACTGCACTTGATCTACAGGACTTTGACTGGTTTCATACCTATTCGTCTGCCGTGAAGACTCCCTACAGTAGAAAGAAAGTCAAGGGCAAAATAAAGAACATCACAAAGATCCTCGACTATTCGATTGCTCGGTTGGCCTGGTTATACAAGCTATGAGAGCCTTTACTAACAACAAATCGTCTAAATTCACTTTGTATGTCTTGCCTTAAATTACATTCTTGGTACATGGAACAAGCTATCAAGCTAGTGCAAGAACGTATAACGAGTATCATGGCCAGCTTCAAGCATAAGCATCTATTCAACAAGTCATCGGGGGGCTTCTTCGTGGTCGACTTCTAAGACTTGTTCAATCTCTACAACCTCGACTTCCTCGACGCCGCGCTCTTGAGATGCTGGACATTGTAAGTGTGCTATCACAGTCTACATTAATCTAATAACGATAAATGTCCACCAATATACATATATAATTTACCTTTGTATATATAGAAACATGATACTCGAAGCGACAAAGAACAAACAATCGGGGGGTTTCCTCAACCCACACAGTCTCAAAGCAAACAATGGATGAAGGTATAAACATGGTTGAAGAATAAGTGAAACAGGCATTGCTAGCTCAAAAAGATAAAGATTTGATACTTATACCCTATAACCCAGGGTAAGTGCTACACTACTTGCTACACTTTGATTTGTACTGTGCACACAACACAATTTTGTTCATTGACCATTGTGACATACCTGTGTAGGTTTCACTGGGTGCTAATTGTAATTCATCCAGTGACAAATCGGGTTACTTAACTTGATTCCAAACAGAGCGACGGCCACGACTTAAATCCTATCGCAAAATTACTCAGCAGGTAATCATGTTTCGTCCATAGATAACATGGTCATGTAAGTTGTTCTAGGTTTGCTCCTAGAATGGCTAAGGCTAACCTTTTGCAATCACGTAGGACGTTCAAAGTGTACAAGGATGGAGCGAAACTGCAGCATGATTTTAAGTTTTTGGTATCCACTATACACAATAATCCTATATCAAACTCCGTAATAATGACTCTGGAATTAACTTATTCTATATTTGCAGTGCCACTAGCAGGAAAAGGGAAATAACCTATGTGGATTTTACATTTGCCACAACGTGGAACTCATCTTCACTACAAAAAAGAGCAATGAGGTTGTAACTGCGTTGAAAGATACCGATTTGAGTAACATTCGAGGGAAACTTTGTTTCTTCTTGTTCACTGAAGTCATAAATAAAAAAGGCGAGTTCCACGCTGCCGAACTGCTAGAGTTGTACATGTTTTTTTTCCAAATTGCCACTTGGGTTCATTTATGAAACTTGTGATGTGAATTTGTGAATTGTAGTTGTGCATTCAATTAATTGGTTAATCAAATTGAGTTCTATTGGTTAATATATTTGACTTCATTTCTGAAATGGATGTGGTGTACATGCTGTGACGTAATTGAGTTAATTGTTGAAATGGAGTTAATATACTTGTGATAATATGTAATATGTTTGTTTCAGAGGGCAAGGCTAGCATTTTCCTGAGGCTAGCCAATAAACAAAAAAATATCCATCTGTGTAAAAACAGACGGTTCCTATTTAGAACAGTTTGTGATATTCGTATTATCACAGACGGTTTCTATTCATAATAGTCTATGATGTTCCTGTTATCACAGACGGTTCCTATTGAGAACCGTCAGTGAAAATCTACACCACAGACGGTTCAAAAACCGTCTCTAATGATTTCATTCATCACTGACCCATTGTTACAGATAGTTCACAAATCCGTTTGTAATGAGGTTTGTGAACCGTTTATGATGAAGATTTGTGTAGTAGTGGGGATAATTTTAGAACTTTTGTTTTCTCAACACCGATCCGTTTTCCGCCAAGCCTACTGTTTTGTGCAAACTATGCAAAGTATTGTTTGCTTAATCTTTACTCTGATTCCTGAGTTGCAGGCTATTGCTTGTATTCCAAAATGCTGCTAGTATTTATTTGCGCTCCATGCTGTTGTAGCACAGAAGTGTATAATTTAGGAAATCTGTATACTATATAATCACAAGTGCTCCACATGGACTCAGTCTAGTGCTGCACTAGATTATATGTTCCTATTCTAGAACGGCAGTGCTTCGTAATAAATCGTAAAGCAACAAACGATCAGCAACCATGAACTGAACTTCTATCTAACAAACAATCAGCAAGAGGTGAGAGAGAATTTTTTCCCCCGCATACTTCAACTGTCTGTTCAATGAAGTTAATTACTTAAACTATGTGATACTCAGATGGTTTGCAGGAATGCAAGTCCTTGTTCGGCTGTGAATATAATAATATTTGTGTTTATGGAAAAAATGATGCTATGATTTTTTTCCCCCTTGACACCGATGGCTTGATTTGGAAAGTGTTGTTTGTTCTGTTCTTTTCATATTTGTTTTGAACCATCTATTGTGTTTTATCTTTTGATGCAATGATGCGCATATCACAGCGGCACCTATGACAGTTAACTGATGAGCATTAGTCGGTTCTTTCAACTCCAACATTAAATCATGTAAGTAACATGTAGCCAACTAAAGAGGCACTATAAAATCAGAAGCGAAATCGATCCATTACCACTAACTACAAAATTTTATCATGAGCACAAGAAATAGAACTTTGTGATATATTTACCGAACCATGCAAAGACAATGAAGCGTCATAAACAAATAGAACCTTCTATAAGCTATATTGAAGTATCTTAAAGAAAACAACCTCGGGCACTAACCATGCAACAGCAATCGAGCTTGATTAAAACGCTTGAGTAGTTTGGTCTGTAAAAAAGAGGAGAGAAAATTGCAGTTAGCGAACAACATCAGTGCAACAATGTATAAATAGACAAAATCGAATAAAGCAGTCACATCTTCTGTCAATCCGATCTGTTAGAGTATTTTTCCTCTTCCATAAATGGCGCCTCTAGACTGCCATATCTAGCGTCTCAATCAGCATTGATTATGTATATCTTCAGTACCATATATAGGAGATCACCTCCATGTATAGAAGGTTCTTTCCTAGAATAGCTAATTGCCTTGTATAGGTAAGCCTTCCTTTTCTGTACAGGCGCTGCTATTATATATTGTACAACACCTACAAATGAGAATTATTCTATTCTCCAAAAACTACTTCTCCTTCATGGTATCAGACGTCTAGGATTTCTAGTTTTCACCACCTCCAGAACCATTGACGCCTCTGTCCTCCCTATGCCTGCTGGCGTCCAGCAAGGCGCGGCCCCACCCGATGGCGCCCCTCTAGCCCACCTTGCTTCCGCACTCTCCACCGTCAACGTCAAGACTCATATTCCTTTTACCCTCCAGCTTAACCCCCCCAACTACTCCCGCTGGCGAGAGCTCTTCGATATTCTCGTCGGAAAATTCGGTGCCACTTCCCATCTTCTCATCGATGCACCCGCCGTTCCCGACCCCTCCTGGGAGATGACGAACTTCGCCATCAAATCCCTCCTCTACGCCTCGGTGTCCGAGGAGATCCTCGGCATTGTCCTGCAGCGGGCGCCTCTGCTCGCGTTATCTGGGAGAGCATGGAGGCGCTCTTCCGTGACAACCGCACCTCGCAGGCTCTGGCTCTCGAAGCCGAGTTCCGCAACCTGGCGCAGGGAGACCTCTTCGTTCTAACTTACTCCCAGTGCCTGAAGACCCTCGCCGACTCTCTCGCCGACATAGGTCACCCCATCAACGACCCGACCCTCATCCTCACCCTTCTGCGAGGGCCCAGCAAGACCTATCGTCACATCGTTGCCCTCATCAAAATGCAGGACCCGCTGCTCTCCTTCCTGAAGGTGCGCTCCATGCTCCTTCTCGAGGAGGCCAAGCTCAAGCCGGCCCAGACTTCCGGTGCTGCCGCACTCTACTCTAGCAACACCACCGGCAGCAACACCGGCCGCTTCACCAGTAGCAACTCCTCCCGGCCTTCCTACGGGAACGGCAAGGGCAAGGGGAAGAACAAGGGTCGCACCTCTGGCAACGGCGGCCAAGGTGGCAATGGCGGCCAGGGCATCAATGGCGGAAAAAGGTAGCCGCCCTCCTCCACCACCGTTCGGGGGTCGCCCAATGTATAACCCCTGGACCGGCACGTTCCAGATGTGGC
This sequence comes from Rhipidocladum racemiflorum, assembly GCA_036346355.1. NCBI lineage: Eukaryota > Viridiplantae > Streptophyta > Magnoliopsida > Poales > Poaceae > Rhipidocladum > Rhipidocladum racemiflorum. Next base: position 40,271,364 of record CM070577.1, on the reverse strand, counting down.
CAGCCTTCTCCGCACCCGGGATCCTCGAACCCCGACCCCAGGCGTTCCTCGTGCCCTCCTTCGCTCCACCAGGCTTCGCTCCATCAGGCATGGCACCTCCTCAGGCGCCCACTCCAGGGACACTCCCTCCTCCCTCTACATCGAGCATGGGGAGTCTCTCCGGTCCCAGCTGGGATCAGGCCTCTCTCATCCAGGCCATGAACGCCATGTCTTTACAACAGCCAGACCCGTCCTCCTGGTACATGGACTCGGGTACCTCCCGACACCTCACGTCCGACTCTGGTAATCTCTCTATTGTTCACTCCCATTCCCCGTCCACCGCCAGTATCGTCGTTGGCAACGGCTCATCCCTTCTCATCCCTTCCCGTTGTTGCCTCCGGCGACCAGCACCTTCCCACCACCACCCGTCCACTCACCCTTTCCAATGTCCTAGTGTCCCCCAACATCATCGCCATCCTCATCTCCGTCCGTAAATTTACTCGAGATAATAACTGTTCTATTGAATTTGACCCGTATTGTTTTTCTGTGAAGGATCATCGTACCAAGGCGGTGATTTGGAGGTGCAATAGCCGCGGGGACCTCTATCCACTCCACCTCCCATCCAAACCACACGTCCTCGCCGTCGCTACCTCCTCCGACCAGACCTTGTGGCATCGCCGGTTGGGGCACCCCGGCGACCAGATCATCCCCCACCTCCCTAGAACTGCTGCTGTACCCTTTAGCAAAGTTTCCCCCCATGTTTGTCATGCTTGCCAGTTGGGCAAACACGTTCGTCTACCGTTTCAACTGTCTTCATCTAAGACTGCCGCACTGTTTGAAATATTTCATTGCGATATGTGGACATCACCTACCTTTAGTCTCTCGGGTTTTAAGTATTACCTTGTCTGTCTTGATGACTACACACATTTTCGATGGACATTTCCTCTCCGACTTAAGTCGCACACTTTCTCCATCATATGCCATTTTCACACCTTCGTTTCCACCCATTTTTCAACCAAAATCAAAAACATTTAGTGCGATAATGGTCGTGGATTCGACAACACCACAACTCACTCCTTCGTAGAACACGGTATCCACCTCCGCCTATCCTACCCATACACATCCCAGCAAAATGGCAAGCCCGAACGCATCATATGTTCCGTCAACAACACTATTCACACAATCCTCCTCCAAGCATCCATGCCTCCGCCCTATTGGGCATAAGCTCTCGCCACGGCCACCTACCTCCTAAATCGACAACCCACCAAACTCCTCAAATTCAGCACACCGTTCCAAGCACTATACCACAATCCCCCCACCTATGATCACCTCCGTGTCTTCGGTTGTCGCTGTTATCCCAACCTTTCCGCCACAACCTCCCACAAACTAGCCCTTAGATCTACCGAATGTGTTTTCCTCGACTACCCTGACCACCATAAAGGGTACCGGTGCCTCGACCTCACCACAAACCGCATCCTCACATCTCGCCATGTCATTTTCGATGAAAACACATTCCCCTTCGCCAACCACCCCCACATCACCCCTTCCGATTACATGTTTTTGGATGCAGATGCAGACGACACGCCAGGGGCGCCCCTACCTGAAAGGACCAACGATGTCGCCTAGAGGGGGGGTGAATAGGCGGATTAAAAAATTACGTAGCGGAATAAAACTGGCCGAGCTGGTCAACTCGGAGTCTCCGGGTTTTGGTCCGGATACTCCGGCTTGTCCGGAGTGTCCGGTCTTGAGTCCGGACTCTCCGGGTTAGCTGGCTCGGGAGCGCAATAAAAACTACTCTAGCAAGCACAATAAACTACTAGAAATAGAAAGCAAGAACAACCTAGAACAATTGCTAGACAGGATTTGAATTAAAGCTAAGCAAAGAGCTAGATCTAACTTTACAAATTCAAATCCAAATAAGCAAGACTAGGAAGTAAAAGAGAGAGCGAGAGACGCGATTTTTCACCGAAGTTCGGATTCTTGAAGGGAATCCTACGTCTCCGTTGAGGAGGCTCGGTCACACTTGAGCCGGGGTCTCTTTTAACCCGCTTTCCTCCCGGTGTTGCACAAATGCACTCGGGCTTCACTTCTTGTCTCTTTCCTTTCTGAGGCGAGACTTGCCTTCACAAACTACCGTGGCTAACCACACGCGTTGGTAGCTCCCGGTGACTCCTAGCCGTCTAGGAGACCTTCAACCTCCAAGAGAAATAGCACCACGAAGAATCGCTTGGAGGATGAACTAGTGCTCAACAAGATGAAATGAATGCACTTAGCACTTTGCTTCTTCCTCTCCTCACCAAAATGAATCAACAACCAAATTAATTGGTGGGAGGAAGTGGGGGCTCTATTGAATGCTTGGAGATGGTTAGGAATGGCTTGAATGCTGCTATGAATGAGCTCAATAGAGATCCTAGCCGTTGGAGTGGAGTGGAGGCTTTAAATACCCTTTTGAAAACTAGCCGTTACTCTGCTTTTGAACAGGCCGGAGTGTCCGGACAAACAACCCGGAGACTCCGGGTTATCCGGAGACTCCGGACCAAATGTCCGGATACTCCGGACCAGCTGGAACCAAAAGCAACCGAGAGGTCCAACCCGGAGACTCCGGACAAAATGTCCGGATACTCCGGATTGAATCCGGATACTCCGGACTGGAATCCGGAGACTCCGGGTTACCCAGTTCGGTTTCAATTTGAAACTTTTCAAAACCAAATGTAGGAGTGCTAATTAGAGATGCAGTATTTGATGTTGAGCACATGCACATCCTAAAGTCGATTTCTCATCATACCCTCTTAATAGTACGGCTATCCTTAAGACACAAATAAATAAAATGTTACAACTTTGGTCTTGATGCCGTCCTTTTGCTTTTAAGTAGTCATAGGGGCATCCAATGTCATTCTCAGCTCGATATGATCTCGATCTCTGCAGTATTCTTGGATAAAACATTAGATCTCTTTAATTGTGTCATCATTAATCACCAAAACAATTTGAGGGGCCTAGATGCACTTTCAATCTCCCCCTTTTTGGTGTATTGATGACAACACAATTAATCAGCAAATAAAATAACGAGAACTAGACTTAGGCTATAAGATTAAAAAGAGGAGCTCCCCCTAAATGTGTGCATTAGAAGAAATGAGGTGAATCAAATGCACATATTTAAGGAGAAAAGACCGAGAGCTCCCCCTCAAACAATTGCATCAGAGAATACAACACTAGTAACTGAAAGCAATCCAAGCATAAAATAAGCATTAAAGACATTACAAGGAATAACAGAGTTCACGACACGAAATAAGCAAAGATATGAAGCAACACAAGTCCACAAGCGAATATGAAGCACAAGGAAAAACGCAAACGCCCTCCAACGCGACTAAAGACAACGCGACTAAAGATAACACTCCCCCTTTGGCATCAAGACACCAAAGGAGGGAGAAACACGAAGGATCACTCGTCGTCGCCTTCGTCGTTGGACGCGGAGTACTCGCTGCCGGGGTCATCTCCAGCGGCAGGCGGAGAGGAGGAGGTGATGCCGAAGAGCTGATCTGCAGAGGTGGCATCGCTACTCTCCTCGGAAGACCCGGAGGAGTCGCTGGGAGAGACTGCCTCGCCATTGTGGCGGCGGATGCTGCGAATGTCTTGACCATTTTTCTTGATTTGCTTGCTCATCACCTTCTGCCTGGTGGAGATGTCGCGGCAATGGAGAAAGACATGCTTGAGCATCCTCTGAAGAGTGCTGCTCGGGACCTCGGTCTGCTCTGAAGGAACGGAAGGGGGCACAGCAGGAGCAGACGCAGAGGTGGACGCCGAAGCGCGACCACGACGAGTCCTCGGAGGAACGGGACCAAGGGCAGCAGGAATAGCTGGAGCAGTCGGAGGACAAACCTTGTAAGAAAGGTGCTCCTCCTCCCTGACAAACTTCAGACCACTGACTGAAGTGATCAATGCCATCACAAAAGGTGCAAAGCTGCAGCTGGCCATGTTGCTCTGAGCATTCTGTCTCATCGCCTCCCGTGATGAAGTCAACAATATCAAATGGATGAGTGCGCTCAACAAGGTGGAAAAGCAAGTTCCTTCCATAGGAACTAATGGCAGAAGCATCTCCCTCCTTGGGCCAAAGAGTGACCCTCAACATCCTGTTAAGGACAGCAGGCACATCCTTCAGGCCCTTGATGGTCCCAACTGTAAAGCTCTTGGAAGTGTCATAAAGAGACTCAATCTCCGATCTTGAGGGCCACGACGAAGCAATCGGCACCGTAGAGGAGATGAAGCACGGGGAGAAGCCCTAAGAACCGCGAAGAAGGATCCAATTTCGGAAGGGAGAAGGATTAGGGCAAAGATTTCTTACCTTGATCTCCAAAGAGAGGAAGAGGAGGGGTCCAAGATCCTTGGAGATGAGGAAGAGGAGGAGAGCACACCCTTGCCAAGAGAGGATCACGGGAGAGGGAGAGGCGCACGAAGGAATAGAAAATAGAAACCGCGCAGGATATGGGGGGTTTAACCGACCGCCCCAACCCGGAGAGTCCGGACTCCAGTCCGGAGACTCCGGCCCAACCCTTACACTAAAAACTGTCTGAGACTCCGGCTAACCGAGAGTCCGGATAGAAATCCGGATACTCCGGGTTCCCCAGCTCGGTTAGGAGAAAGGGAAACCGCACGAAGACGTTAGGAAAATTGCGGAACGAGAGAGGGAACGAGACCCTAAGGTGTCAACTTGATATATGACCAGCGAACAATCAATCAGTCAAACTATGGTCACATAGCAAATGACGAGATCAAAGGATCAAGAACCAAGAAACACAGAGTAAATTTAGAGAAAAAGATGAATCACTTTTTGAAATTCATTTTTCATTCACCAACCAACCGCACTTATCAAGCCACGTTACGAGAATCTAGAATAGTTAGACCACTTCTCAATTCACAGAACCTTTTCTCGTCAAGGGGCTTGGTGAAAATATCGGCTAATTGATCATTTGTACTCACATGTTGGATATCAATTTCGCCTTTGGTTGCGTGATCTCTTAGGAAATGATGGCGAATGTCTATGTGTTTTGTACGGGAGTGTTGGACAGGATTGTTGGCAATTTTTATGGCACTCTCATTGTCACACAGTAGTGGAACACTTTTGTAGTTAAGGCCATAATCACTCAAGGTTTGTCTCATCCAAAGTAGTTGGGCACAACAACTCCCGGCTGCTATATATTCGGCTTCGGCAGTGGATAGGGCTACGGAATTATGTTTCTTGGAAGACCACGAGACTAGGGACCTACCCAAAAATTGGCAAGTCCCCGAGGTACTCTTCCTATCCACTTTACAACCGGCATAATCCGTGATCGAATAGCCAACAAGTTCAAAGGAAGATCCTTTTGGATACCAAAGTCCGAAATGAGGAGTGTGCACTAAGTATCTCAAGATTCTCTTAACGGCCATCATGTGGCACTCTTTTGGAGCGGCTTGAAACTGCACACATACAAACGCTTAAGCATGATATCGGGCCTAGATGCACAAAGATAAAGGAGAGAACCGATCATCGAACGATATACCTTTTGGATGACCGGTTTACCTTCTTTGTCGAGGTCTAGATGCCCGTTGGCTTGCATATGTGTCTTTATAGGCTTGGCGTCTTCCATTCCGAACTTCTTGAGCATGTCCTTGATGTACTTGGTTTGACAGATGAAGGTTCCTTCCTTGAGTTGTTTGACTTGAAATCCGAGGAAGAACTTCAACTCTCCCATCATGGACATCTCAAATCTTTTGGTCATTATCTTGCTAAACTCTTTACACAAATGTTCATTAGTAGATCCAAATATAATGTCATCGACATATATTTGGCACACAAATAAATCATTATCAATATGTTTAGTAAAGAGAGTAGGGTCGGCCTTTCCGACTACAAAACCTTGTTCGAGAAGGAAGTCTCGTAAACACTCGAACCAAGCCCTCGGTGCTTGCTTAAGTCCATAAAGGGCTTTGTGTAGATAGTAGACGTGGTCCGGGTGTTTTGGATCTTCAAAACCGGGTGGTTGCTTGACGTAGACCATCTCGGAGAGTGGTACATTTAAGAAGGCGCTCTTCACGTCCATTTGATACAGCTTGAAATCATGGTGAGTAGCAAAGGCAAGTAATATTCTAATAGATTCAAGCCTAGCTACTGGAGCATATGTTTCATCGAAATCCAAACCTTCGATTTGAGTGTACCCTTGAGCAACCAAACGAGCTTTGTTCCTTGTCACGATTCCATTCTCATCTTGCTTGTTCCGGAAGACCCATTTTGTGCCGATCACGTTTTGATTTGGTCTTTGAACAAGCTCCCAAACTTGATTTCTCTTGAAATTGTTGAGCTCCTCTTGCATGGCCATCACCCAATCCGGATCATCAAGCGCTTCTTCTACCTTAAGAGGTTCAAGAGACGACACAAACGAGTAAAATTCACAAAAATTTGCAACTCGAGATCTAGTAGATACTCCCTTATGAATGTCTCCGAGTATATTGTCGACCGGATGATCTCGTTGAATACTTTGATGAACTCTTGGGTGAGGAACGGTTGAATTTGGAGCTTGGATAGGTTCTTGGTCTTGGGATTCGTTCGAACCATCTTGGGCTTGCTTGGACGAGGAGGGAATGTCACCTGAGCTCGACTCCATCCGGAGACTCAGATTTGACCCGGAGACTCCGGACCAGTCCGGACACTCCGGGTTTCAGGCCGGAGACTCCGGGTTGGGGTGCTCGGGTGAGATTCCAGATTTTGAGGTCTTACCTCCCCAATTGCCATTTTCTTGATAGCTTCACAAGGTGGTTCTTCCCTGTCAATCACGGCACGATCAACTTGTTCTACTTGAGAACCGTTAGTCTCATCAAAAGTCACGCCACGCGAGATTTCAACGACACCGTGGTATTGTTGAAAACTCCTATGACGCTGTAGCATTAGTTCCATAACCAAGTAAGAAACCTTCATCTACTTTAGGAGAAAATTTAGAAGACTTAGCCTTTTGTTAAGGATATAGCATTTGCTCCCAAAGACTCAAAGTAGGAGACATTTGGTTTCTTCCCCGGTGAGCAACTCGTATGCCGCTTTTCTTCAAGATCTTGTGAAGGTAGAGGCGGTTGGAGCTGTGGCATGCGGTATTGATGGCTTCCGCCCAAAAGCTATCGGAAACCTTGTACTGCGTCAAGCATCGTCCGCGCCATCTCGATGAGGGTTCGATTCTTCCTCTCGGCTACCCCATTTTGTTGAGGAGAATAGGAGCCGAGAATTCATGCTTGATTCCTTCCTCATCAAGAAACTCCTCCACGCCAATATTCTTGAATTCGGTGCCGTTGTCGCCCGAATTCTCTTGATCTTTACTTCAAACTCGCTTTTGAGCTCTTCTCATGAACTTCTTTAGAGTTACTTGGACTTCACCTTTGTCATGCAAGAAAAACACCCAAGTGAATCGAGAAAAGTCACAACAATAACTAAACCATACTTACTTCCCGATGCTTATGTAAGCTACGGACCGAATAGATCCATGTGTAGCATTTCCAACGGTCTTGAGGTCGTCATCACATTCTTGGCGGGATGGGAGGCGCCAACTTGCTTGCCCGCTTGACAAGCACTACAAATCCTATCTTTCTCAAAGACAACATTGGTTAGTCCAAGAATGTGGTTGCCTTTAATGAGTTTGTGAAGATTCCTCATACCGACATGGGCTAGTCGGCGATGCCATAGCCAACCCATGCTAGATTTAGCCATTAAGCACGTTTCAAGATTAAGTCTATCCGTATTGAAGTCTACGAGATAGAGCTTACCCTTCAAACGTCCTTTAAAAGCTATTGAACCATCAAGCCTCTTAATGACTTCCACACCCTTTTCATTAAACAAACAATTGTAACCCGCTTCACACAATTGTGCAACGGACAACAAATTGTAGCTTAATGATTCAACAAGTAAGACATCACTTAAATGGAAATCATTTGAGATAGAGATTTTACCCAAACCAATTACCTCTCCTTTTCCATTATCTCCAAATATGATACTTTCGCTATTTGATCCATTCACATCCAAGTGTGCGAACATTGCCTTTTCTCCGGTCATGTGGTGCGTGCATCCGCTATCCAAAATCCAACTTGTTCCACCGGAGATATAGGCCTACAAAAACATATTTAGTTTTTGCTCTTTGGTACCCAAACTTGGTTAGGTCCACGCACGTTAGTAACAAGCGATTTAGGGACCCAAATAGAACGAACACAAGGAGCATTCTTCGGCTTACGCCCAACATGATAAGCAACAACACGACCGAGGTTAGTCTTTTTAAGCACATAAGAAGCAAAAAACTCAGAGTGAGCTTTGTGCTTGGATGTTCCTTCGCCTTTTACAAAGTGTATGGGCTTGCTTAAAGGAGCAACAACAATGTTGCTCTTTTGCCCTTTGGCGAACATACCCAAGCCCTTGCCTCTTAGGATTACCTTGGCGCTTACCGAGATACTCCTCTAAACCCTTGCTTGCCTTGTAGGACTTTTGAAGTCCATCTTCAAGCATCACCTTAAGCTTCTCATTTTCATGAGCTAAGACTTTCAAAGTCTCACGGTTAGTAGCACAAGTAGCAATATCAACATTAAAGCATCTAAGCGCAACCGTTGCTCGTCGAGGGTAATGAAATATTGGAGTTGTTGATTGAGGTAGAAGCTTTATTCGAGAGATCAACAAGCTTCACTTCAAGAGCCTTGCAAGCATCCTCTGCTTTTGCAAGTTGCTCTAAGAGTGAAGCATTGGTGATCTCAAGACTAAGTGCTTCATTTTTGGTCAAATTTGAGCTTTTGACCAAATCCTCATTTTTGTTCTTTTCAAGGGCCAAGCTCTTTTCTAGTTCAAGATTCTTCTCCTTCTCAAAAATAAGGAGATCTTCTTGAGCTTCGAGAATAGCTTCCTTTTGCTCAACAACCTCCTCCAATCTTTCAATATCCTTAAGTAGCAAGTCTAATTTTTTAACATCAAAATCATCCATAGACTTAAATGCTACTTCTTCCTCATCACTAGCATCATCACAATCATCCAAGCTATAATCAACAATGGAATGAATAGTGCTCTTAGATGATACCTTGTGCCCCTTTGCCATAAGGCACATTGGAGCATCTTCATCTCCGTCGCTCAAGTTGTCGAAGAGGCTCTTCGACTTTGTCGATGGAGTAGCGATGGCGACGGTGGCAAGTCCTCCTTCATTGTCGGAGTTGGACTCGGACTGGACTCGAGTCGGAGTCGGAGTTCCACTCCTTGCCAATGTATGCATGACCCTTGCCCTTGTACTTCTTGCTCTTGTCCTTGTCCTTCTTGCGGTACTTGTCTTTCTTGTGCGGCTTTTCTTCCTTCTTTTCTTTGTGTGGGCACTCGGCAATGAAGTGACCGGGTTCCCCACACTCATAGCACTTTCTTGAAGAGTGCCTTCCTCTTGACTTGTTGCCGAAGCTCTTGGAATGGCTTCCCGGCTTGTATCCTTTTCTCTTCAAGAACTTGTTGAATCTTCTAACAAGAAGGGCCATGTCTTCATTTGTGAGTGGCCCATTTAATTCTTCTTCGTCACTTGAGCTATCTTCGGCTTCTTGCACCACCTTGATGGCCTTCAAGGCGATGCCCTTCTTCTTACCGGACTTGAGCTCCTCCACCACTTCCGTTTCCTTCACCATCATCTCATCCCTCATCAACCGGCCAATCACATCATGAGGAGTGAGGGTGTCGAAGTTTGGTCGGTCGCGGATGAGTTGCACAAGGTTGCGGTTGGTGGGGGTGATCACTCGAAGGATGATCTTCACCACAGCCTTGTCGGTGAGCTCGGTGCTTCCAAGTCCCTTTGCTTGATTCACTAGCACCATCAAGCGATCAAACATATTTGTGTACGATTCACCTTCGTCCAAAGTGAATCGGCTTAGCTCTCCAATGATGAGTTCGATCTTGGACTCACGGACACTTGACACGCCTTCATGAGACACCATCAATCTTTTCCAAATGTCCTTGGCATTGTCAAGACCATCGACCCGGTTGAACTCGGAGTCGCTCAAGGCGTTGAACAAGGCATTGACGGCCAAGTCGTTGAAGTGTTGAGCTTTGTCTTCTTCGGAGGTGAGATTGTTGGGGTTCGCGGGCTTGAAACCTGTTTCAACAATCTTCCAAATACACGGATGAAGTGATCTCAAATGCATCTTCATCTTATGTTTCCATGCCGCATATCGAGTGCCATCGAAGTGAGGCGCTCGACCGGACGAGACGGAGACATAGGATGAGGAGTTTGAGACTCCAAAAGAGGAATAATCTAAAGGAATTGCAACCCCTATACCGGAACCCGTGGCCTTGTCTTGGGCATGGGTTTCGGTAGCTTTCTCTATTTCCGACATCTTTGATTCTCCAAGCGGTTAAGCCAAAATAAAGGAGATTTGGCTCTAATAACAATTGAAAGGACCAACGATGTCGCCTAGAGGGGGGTGAATAGGCGAATTAAAAAATTACGCAGCGGAATAAAACTGGCCGAGCTGGTCAACCCGGAGTCTCCGGGTTTTGGTCCGGATACTCCGGCTTGTCCGGAGTGTCCGGTCTTGAGTCCGGACTCTCCGGGTTAGCTGGCTCGGGAGCGCAATAAAAACTACTCTAGCATGCACAATAAACTACTAGAAATAGAAAGCAAGAACAACCTAGAACAATTGCTAGACAGGATTTGAATTAAAGCTAAGCAAAGAGCTAGATCTAACTTTACAAATTCAAATCCAAATAAGCAAGACTAGGAAGTAAAAGAGAGAGCGAGAGACGCGATTTTTCACCTGGTTCGGATTCTTGAAGGGAATCCTACGTCTCCGCTGAGGAGGCTCGGTCACACTTGAGCCGGGTCTCTTTCAACCCGCTTTCCTCGGTGTTGCACAAATGCACTCGCCGGCTTCACTTCTTGTCTCTTTCCTTTCGGAGGCGAGACTAGCCTTCACAAACTACCGGGGCTTACCACACGCGTTGGTAGCTCCCGGTGACTCCTAGCCGTCTAGGAGACCTTCAACCTCCAAGAGAAATAGCACCACGAAGAATCGCTTGGAGGATGAACTAGTGCTCAACAAGATGAAATGAATGCACTTAGCACTTTGCTTCTTCCTCTCCTCACCAAAATGAATCAACAACCAAATTAATTGGTGGGAGGAAGTGGGGGCTCTATTGAATGCTTGGAGATGGTTAGGAATGGCTTGAATGCTGCTATGAATGAGCTCAATAGAGATCCTAGCCGTTGGAGTGGAGTGGAGGCTTTAAATACCCTTTTTGAAAACTAGCCGTTACTCCGTTTTGAACAGGCGGAGTGTCCGGACAAACAACCCGAGACTCGGGTTATCCGGAGACTCGACCAAATGTCCGGATACTCCGACCAGCTGGAACCAAAAGCAACCGAGAGGTCCAACCCGAGACTCAGGACAAGATGTCCGGATACTCCTGATTGAATCGGATACTCCGGACCGAATCCGAGACTCCGGTTACCCAGTCAGTTTCAATTTGAAACTTTTCAAAACCAAATGTAGGAGTGCTAATTAGAGATGCAGATTTGATGTTGAGCACATGCACATCCTAAAGTCGATTTCTCATCATACCCTCTTAATAGTACGGCTATCCTTAAGACACAAATAAATAAAATGTTACAACTTTGGTCTTGATGCCGTCCTTTGCTTTTAAGTAGTCATAGGGGCATCCAATGTCATTCTCACTCGATATGATCTCGATCTCTGCAAGTATTCTTGGATAAAACATTAGATCTCTTTAATTGTGTCATCATTAATCACCAAAACAATTTGAGGGGCCTAGATGCACTTTCAATCTCCCCTTTTGGTGTATTGATGACAACACAATTAATCAAAGAAATAAAATAACGAGAACTAGACTTAGGCTATAAGATTAAAAAGAGGAGCTCCCCTAAATGTGTGCATTAGAAGAAATGAGGTGAATCAAATGCACATATTTAAGGAGAAAAGACCGAGAGCTCCTCAAACAATTGCATCGAGAATACAACACTAGTAATCGAAAGCAATCCAAGCATAAAATAAGCATTAAAGACATTACAAGGAATAACAGAGTTCACGACACGAAATAAGCAAAGATATGAAGCAACACAAGTCCACAAGCGAATATGAAGCACAAGGAAAAACGCAAACGCCCTCCAACGCGACTAAAGACAACGCGACTAAAGATAACACTCCCCCTTTGGCATCAAGACACCAAAGGAGGGAGAAACACGAAGGATCACTCGGCGTCGCCTTCGTCGTTGGACGCGAGTACTCGCCGCCGGTCATCTCCAAGCAAAGTGAGAGGAGGAGGTGATGCCGAAGAGCTGATCTGCAGAGGTGGCATCGCTACTCTCCTCGGAAGACCCGGAGGAGTCGCTGGGAGAGACTGCCTCGCCATTGTGGCGGCGGATGCTGCGAATGTCTTGACCATTTTTCTTGATTTGCTTGCTCATCACCTTCTGCCTGGTGGAGATGTCGCGGCAATGGAGAAAGACATGCTTGAGCATCCTCTGAAGAGTGCTGCTCGGGACCTCGGTCTGCTCTGAAGGAACGGAAGGGGGCACAGCAGGAGCAGACGCAGAGGTGGACGCCGAAGCGCGACCACGACGAGTCCTCGGAGGAACGGGACCAGGGGCAGCAGGAATAGCTGGAGCAGTCGGAGGACAAACCTTGTAAGAAAGGTGCTCCTCCTCCCTGACAAACTTCAGACCACTGACTGAAGTGATCAATGCCATCACAAAAGGTGCAAAGCTGCAGCTGGCCATGTTGCTCTGAGCATTCTGTCTCATCGTCTCCCAGATGAAGTCAACAATATCAAATGGATGAGTGCGCTCAACAAGGTGGAAAAGCAAGTTCCTTCCATAGGAACTAATGGCAGAAGCATCTCCCTCCTTGGGCCAAAGAGTGACCCTCAACATCCTGTTAAGGACAGCAGGCACATCCTTCAAGCCCTTGATGGTCCCAACTGTAAAGCTCTTGGAAGTGTCATAAAGAGACTCAATCTCCTCAGCAGTCAACACCTTCTTGTCATGAAGCTTCGGACTGTCATTGTAGCGAAGGTGGAGGACTCTAGCAAACCTCTTCTTATTAGCCTTGTACCAAACTCTATCAGACATCCACCAGATAGCATCCTCTGTCTTGTCAAAATACAGAGTGGCGTAGAACTGCATGACAATCTCATTGTTCCAATCAAATTTGAAGGACATGATGTCCTTGATCTCATGCAGCTCACAAATCTTCGACCGAGAGAACACAGAAGCTCACCGCTGCCATGTACTCCCAAATCAATAGTCTTCATTCTCGACCACTTTGGGTGCTCAAGCGGGTAGAGGACCGCCTCATAATAATCTGACTCAAACCGGTTCCAAAACCGCGGTCCACATACTCGCCTCCGATGGAAATCGAGCGGATCTTTCTTTCTTTGCTCAACAATTGCCTTACCCTTGCCGTAACCCGCCCCGTAGTCAATCACTCTCATGGGGTTCACCGACATGGGGTACCTCCACATAGGCTTGGCTTTGGCCAAGGGACCAATGAAATGACCTGAGGCACGGAACTCCCTCCTTTTCTCGATCTCTCACCGCATGAGTATCTGCAGGATGCTCATCTGGATCAGCCGAGGCCGAGCGAGGACTGAGCGGAGGCCGAGATCTGCCGCCGCCGCCGAGATCGCTGTCTTTGCAGTCGGGAAGATGGCTGAACAGAAGCCTGAGGACCAGATGAGGTTCCAATCCTCAGCGCACCTCTTCCCCTGGAGGCGGGCTGCTTTGCCACGGCAAGACGCGGCCTCTTGGGCGCCTGACGAGCTGACGGGGAACTGGAGGGACTGTCCGGAGACGGAGAGTCCCTAGGAAGATCACCACCACCACCAGCTGAAGACCCCTGAGTAGGATCCATCTGACCAGACAAGGCGAGGGAAAAAGGTTAGCCGCGAGGCGATTGGAAATTGAGACAAAACTGAAGTTTGGCCGAAGCACCCAACCCGGAGAGTCCGGACAAATTGTCCGGATACTCCGGATTAACCCGGAGACTCCGGACTAAAAGTCCGGACACTCCGGACCAACCCGGAGACTCCGGACTACAAGTCCGGATACTCCGGATGCGCCAGAAAATGCGCACGGGCGCAAGAGATTTGGGGAAAACAACCCCCGAATTGGCATGAAAAGAAACTAGAGTGCCTTAAGGATGAGCAATAAATGACTAGCGCACAATCTAGCAAGGAAATTTTGCGGAATTAGGGCACAACCGAGAGTACTCACCTCAAAGGATTTGAAACGAGAAGAACGGGTGAGTTAGGGGCGAGATTCTCCGATCTTGAGGGCCACGACGAAGCAATCAGCACCGTAGAGGAGATGAAGCATGGGGAGAAGCCCTAAGAACCGCGAAGAAGGATCCAATTTCGGAAGGGAGAAGGATTAGGGCAAAGATTTCTTACCTTGATCTCCAAAGAGAGGAAGAGGAGGGGTCCAAGATCCTTGGAGATGAGGAAGAGGAGGAGAGCACACCCTTGCCAAGAGAGGATCACGGGAGAGGGAGAGGCGCACGAAGGAATAGAAAATAGAAACCGCGCAGGATATGGGGGGTTTAACCGACCGCCCCAACTCGAGAGTCCTGACTCAGTCCGAGACTCGGCCCAACCCGGACACTCCGGACAAACTGTCCGGAGACTCCGGGCTAACCCGGAGAGTCCGGATAGAAATCCGGATACTCTGGGTTCCCCAGCTCGGTTAGGAGAAAGGGAAACCGCACGAAGACGTTAGGAAAATTGCGGAACGAGAGAGGGAACGAGACCCTAAGGTGTCAACTTGATATATGACCAGCGAACAATCAATTAGTCAAACTATGGTCACATAGCAAATGACGAGATCAAAGGATCAAGAACCAAGAAACACAGAGTAAATTTAGAGAAAAAGATGAATCACTTTTTGAAATTCATTTTTCATTCACCAACCAACCGCACTTATCAAGCCACGTTACGAGAATCTAGAATATTTAGACCACTTCTCAATTCACAGAACCTTTTCTCGTCAAGGGGCTTGGTGAAAATATCGGCTAATTGATCATTTGTACTCACATGTTGGATATCAATTTCGCCTTTGGTTGCGTGATCTCTTAGGAAATGATGGCGAATGTCTATGTGTTTTGTACGGGAGTGTTGGACAGGATTGTTGGCAATTTTTATGGCACTCTCATTGTCACACAGTAGTGGAACACTTTTGTAGTTAAGGCCATAATCACTCAAGGTTTGTCTCATCCAAAGTAGTTGGGCACAACAACTCCCGACTGCTATATATTCGGCTTCGGCAGTGGATAGGGCTACGGAATTCTGTTTCTTGGAAGACCACGAGACTAGGGACCTACCCAAAAATTGGCAAGTCCCCGAGGTACTCTTCCTATCCACTTTACAACCGGCATAATCCGCATCGGAATAGCCAACAAGTTCAAAGGAAGATCCTTTTGGATACCAAAGTCCGAAATGAGGAGTGTGCACTAAGTATCTCAAGATTCTCTTAACGGCCACCATGTGGCACTCTTTGGAGCGGCTTGAAACCGTGCACACATACAAACGCTTAAGCATGATATCGGGCCTAGATGCACAAAGATAAAGGAGAGAACCGATCATCGAACGATATACCTTTTGGATGACCGGTTTACCTTCTTTGTCGAGGTCTAGATGCCCGTTGGCTTGCATAGGTGTCTTTATAGGCTTGGCGTCTTCCATTCCGAACTTCTTGAGCATGTCCTTGATGTACTTGGTTTGACAGATGAAGGTTCCTTCCTTAAGTTGTTTGACTTGAAATCCGAGGAAGAACTTCAACTCTCCCATCATGGACATCTCAAATCTTTTGGTCATTATCTTGCTAAACTCTTTACACAAATGTTCATTAGTAGATCCAAATATAATGTCATCGACATATATTTGGCACACAAATAAATCATTATCAATATGTTTAGTAAAGAGAGTAGGGTCGGCCTTTCCGACTACAAAACCTTGTTCGAGAAGGAAGTCTCGTAAACACTCGAACCAAGCCCTCGGTGCTTGCTTAAGTCCATAAAGGGCTTTGTGTAGATAGTAGACGTGGTCCGGGTGTTTTGGATCTTCAAAACCGGGTGGTTGCTCGACGTAGACCATCTCGGAGAGTGGTCCATTTAAGAAGGCGCTCTTCACGTCCATTTGATACAGCTTGAAATCATGGTGAGTAGCAAAGGCAAGTAATATTCTAATAGATTCAAGCCTAGCTACTGGAGCATATGTTTCATCGAAATCCAAACCTTCGATTTGAGTGTACCCTTGAGCAACCAAACGAGCTTTGTTCCTTGTCACGATTCCATTCTCATCTTGCTTGTTCCGGAAGACCCATTTTGTGCCGATCACGTTTTGATTTGGTCTTTGAACAAGCTCCCAAACTTGATTTCTCTTGAAATTGTTGAGCTCCTCTTGCATGGCCATCACCCAATCCGGATCATCAAGCGCTTCTTCTACCTTAAGAGGTTCAAGAGACGACACAAACGAGTAAAATTCACAAAAATTTGCAACTCGAGATCTAGTAGATACTCCCTTGTGAATGTCTCCGAGTATATTGTCGACCGGATGATCTCGTTGAATACTTTGATGAACTCTTGGGTGAGGAACGGTTGAATTTGGAGCTTGGATAGGTTCTTGGTCTTGGGATTCGTTCGAACCATCTTGGGCTTGCTTGGACGAGGAGGGAATGTCACCTGAGCCTGACCCATCCGGAGACTCCGGTATTTGACCCGGAGACTCCGGACCAGTCCGGACACTCCGGGTTTCAGGCCGGAGACTCCGGGTTGGGGTGCTCGGGTGAGATTCCAGATTTTGAGGTCTTACCTCCCCAATTGCCATTTTCTTGATAGCTTCACAAGGTGGTTCTTCCCTGTCAATCACGGCACGATCAACTTGTTCTACTTGAGAACCGTTAGTCTCATCAAAAGTCACGTCACGCGAGATTTCAACGACACCGGTGGTATTGTTGAAAACTCGGTACGCGTAAGCATTAGTTCCATAACCAAGTAAGAAACCTTCATCTACTTTAGGAGCGAATTTAGAAGACTTAGCCTTTTTGTTAAGGATATAGCATTTGCTCCCAAAGACTCGAAAGTAGGAGACATTTGGTTTCTTCCCGGTGAGCAACTCGTATGCCGTTTTCTTCAAGATCTTGTGAAGGTAGAGGCGGTTGGAGCTGTGGCATGCGGTATTGATGGCTTCCGCCCAAAAGCTATCGGAAACCTTGTACTCGTCAAGCATCGTCCGCGCCATCTCGATGAGGGTTCGATTCTTCCTCTCGGCTACCCCATTTTGTTGAGGAGAATAGGGAGCCGAGAATTCATGCTTGATTCCTTCCTCATCAAGAAACTCCTCCACGCCAATATTCTTGAATTCGGTGCCGTTGTCGCTCCGAATTCTCTTGATCTTTACTTCA
The DNA here is from genome assembly GCA_036346355.1 of Rhipidocladum racemiflorum. Taxonomy (NCBI): domain Eukaryota; kingdom Viridiplantae; phylum Streptophyta; class Magnoliopsida; order Poales; family Poaceae; genus Rhipidocladum; species Rhipidocladum racemiflorum. Next base: position 40,253,953 of record CM070577.1, on the reverse strand, counting down.
AACTCGTTTTGAGCTCTTCTCATGAACTTCTTTAGAGTTACTTGGACTTCACCTTTGTCATGCAAGAAAAACACCCAAGTGAATCGAGAAAAGTCATCAACAATAACTAAACCATACTTACTTCCCCGATGCTTATGTAAGCTACGGGACCGAATAGATCCATGTGTAGCATTTCCAACGGTCTTGAGGTCGTCATCACATTCTTGGCGGGATGGGAGGCGCCAACTTGCTTGCCCGCTTGACAAGCACTACAAATCCTATCTTTCTCAAAGACAACATTGGTTAGTCCAAGAATGTGGTTGCCTTTAATGAGTTTGTGAAGATTCCTCATACCGACATGGGCTAGTTTGGCGATGCCATAGCCAACCCATGCTAGATTTAGCCATTAAGCACGTTTCAAGATTAAGTCTATCCGTATTGAAGTCTACGAGATAGAGCTTACCCTTCAAACGTCCTTTAAAGGCTATTGAACCATCAAGCCTCTTAATGACTTCCACACCCTTTTCATTAAACAAACAATTGTAACCCGCTTCACACAATTGTGCAACGGACAACAAATTGTAGCTTAATGATTCAACAAGTAAGACATTACTTAAATGGAAATCATTTGAGATAGAGATTTTACCCAAACCAATTACCTCTCCTTTTCCATTATCTCCAAATATGATACTTTCGCTATTTGATCCATTCACATCCAAGTGTGCGAACATTGCCTTTTCTCCGGTCATGTGGTGCGTGCATCCGCTATCCAAAATCCAACTTGTTCCACCGGAGATATAGGCCTACAAAAACATATTTAGTTTTTGCTCTTTGGTACCCAAACTTAGTTAGGTCCACGCACGTTAGTAACAAGCGATTTAGGGACCCAAATAGAACGAACACAAGGAGCATTCTTCGGCTTACGCCCAACATGATAAGCAACTACACGACCGAGGTTAGTCTTTTTAAGCACATAAGAAGCAAAAAACTCAGAGTGAGCTTTGTGCTTGGATGTTCCTTCGCCTTTTACAAAGTGTATGGGCTTGCTTAAAGGAGCAACAACAATGTTGCTCTTTTTGCCCTTTGGCAGAACATACCCAAGCCCTTGCCTCTTAGGATTACCTTGGCGCTTACCGAGATACTCCTCTAAACCCTTGCTTGCCTTGTAGGACTTTTGAAGTCCATCTTCAAGCATCACCTTAAGCTTCTCATTTTCATGAGCTAAGACTTTCAAAGTCTCACGGTTAGTAGCACAAGTAGCAATATCAACATTAAAGCATCTAGTGCAACCGTTGCTCGTCGAGGGTAATGAAATATTGGAGTTGTTGATTGAGGTAGAAGCTTTATTCGAGAGATCAACAAGCTTCACTTCAAGAGCCTTGCAAGCATCCTCTGCTTTTGCAAGTTGCTCTAAGAGTGAAGCATTGGTGATCTCAAGACTAAGTGCTTCATTTTTGGTCAAATTTGAGCTTTTGACCAAATCCTCATTTTTGTTCTTTTCAAGGGCCAAGCTCTTCTCTAGTTCAAGATTCTTCTCCTTCTCAAAAATAAGGAGATCTTCTTGAGCTTCGAGAATAGCTTCCTTTTGCTCAACAACCTCCTCCAATCTTTCAATATCCTTAAGTAGCAAGTCTAATTTTTTAACATCAAAATCATCCATAGACTTAAATGCTACTTCTTCCTCATCACTAGCATCATCACAATCATCCAAGCTATAATCAACAATGGAATGAATAGTGCTCTTAGATGATACCTTGTGCCCCTTTGCCATAAGGCACATTGGAGCATCTTCATCTCCGTCGCTCAAGTTGTCGAAGAGGCTCTTCGACTTTGTCGATGGAGTAGCGATGGCGACGGTGGCAAGTCCTTCTTCATTGTCGGAGTTGGACTCAGACTCGGACTCGGAGTCGGAGTCGGAGTCGGAGTTCCACTCCTTGCCAATGTATGCATGACCCTTGCCCTTGTACTTCTTGCTCTTGTCCTTGTCCTTCTTGCGGTACTTGTCTTTCTTGTGCGGCTTTTCTTCCTTCTTTTCTTTGTGTGGGCACTCGGCAATGAAGTGACCGGGTTCCCCACACTCATAGCACTTTCTTGAAGAGTGCCTTCCTCTTGACTTGTTGCCGAAGCTCTTGGAATGGCTTCCCGGCTTGTATCCTTTTCTCTTCAAGAACTTGTTGAATCTTCTAACAAGAAGGGCCATGTCTTCATTTGTGAGTGGCCCATTTAATTCTTCTTCGTCACTTGAGCTATCTTCGGCTTCTTGCACCACCTTGACGGCCTTCAAGGCGATGCCCTTCTTCTTACCGGACTTGAGCTCCTCCACCACTTCCGCTTCCTTCACCATCATCTCATCCGTCATCAACCGGCCAATCACATCATGAGGAGTGAGGGTGTCGAAGTTTGGCCGGTCGCGGATGAGTTGCACAAGGTTGCGGTTGGTGGGGGTGATCACTCGAAGGATGATCTTCACCACAGCCTTGTCGGTGAGCTCGGTGCTTCCAAGTCCCTTTGCTTGATTCACTAGCACCATCAAGCGATCAAACATATTTGTGTACGATTCACCTTCGTCCAAAGTGAATCGGCTTAGCTCTCCAATGATGAGTTCGATCTTGGACTCACGGACACTTGACACGCCTTCATGAGACACCATCAATCTTTCCCAAATGTCCTTGGCATTGTCAAGACCATCGACCCGGTTGAACTCGGAGTCGCTCAAGGCGTTGAACAAGGCATTGACGGCCAAGTCGTTGAAGTGTTGAGCTTTGTCTTCTTCGGAGGTGAGATTGTTGGGGTTCGCGGGCTTGAAACCTGTTTCAACAATCTTCCAAATACACGGATGAAGTGATCTCAAATGCATCTTCAACTTATGTTTCCATGCCGCATATCGAGTGCCATCGAAGTGAGGCGCTCGACCGGACGAGACGGAGACATAGGATGAGGAGTTTGAGACTCCAAAAGAGGAATAATCTAAAGGAATTGCAACCCCTATACCGGAACCCGTGGCCTTGTCTTGGGCATGGGTTTCGGTAGCTTTCTCTATTTCCGACATCTTTGATTCTCCAAGCGGTTAAGCCAAAATAAAGGAGATTTGGCTCTGATACCAATTGAAAGGACCAACGATGTCGCCTAGAGGGGGGGTGAATAGGCGGATTAAAAAATTACGCAGCGGAATAAAACTGGCCGAGCTGGTCAACCCGGAGTCTCCGGGTTTTGGTCCGGATACTCCGGCTTGTCCGGAGTGTCCGGTCTTGAGTCCGGACTCTCCGGGTTAGCTGGCTCGGGAGCGCAATAAAAACTACTCTAGCATGCACAATAAACTACTAGAAATAGAAAGCAAGAACAACCTAGAACAATTGCTAGACAGGATTTGAATTAAAGCTAAGCAAAGAGCTAGATCTAACTTTACAAATTCAAATCCAAATAAGCAAGACTAGGAAGTAAAAGAGAGAGCGAGAGACGCGATTTTTCACCGAAGTTCGGATTCTTGAAGGGAATCCTACGTCTCCGTTGAGGAGGCTCGGTCACACTTGAGCCGGGGTCTCTTTCAACCCGCTTTCCTCCCGGTGTTGCACAAATGCACTCGCCGGCTTCACTTCTTGTCTCTTTCCTTTCGGAGGCGAGACTAGCCTTCACAAACTACCGGGGCTTACCACACGCGTTGGTAGCTCCCGGTGACTCCTAGCCGTCTAGGAGACCTTCAACCTCCAAGAGAAATAGCACCACGAAGAATCGCTTGGAGGATGAACTAGTGCTCAACAAGATGAAATGAATGCACTTAGCACTTTGCTTCTTCCTCTCCTCACCAAAATGAATCAACAACCAAATTAATTGGTGGGAGGAAGTGGGGGCTCTATTGAATGCTTGGAGTTGGTTAGGAATGGCTTGAATGCTGCTATGAATGAGCTCAATAGAGATCCTAGCCGTTGGAGTGGAGTGGAGGCTTTAAATACCCTTTTTGAAAACTAGCCGTTACTCCCGTTTTTGAACAGGCCGGAGTGTCCGGACAAACAACCCGGAGACTCCGGGTTATCCGGAGACTCCGGACCAAATGTCCGGATACTCCGGACCAGCTGGAACCAAAAGCAACCGAGAGGTCCAACCCGGAGACTCCGGACAAAATGTCCGGATACTCCGGATTGAATCCGGATACTCCGGACTGGAATCCGGAGACTCCGGGTTACCCAGTTCGGTTTCAATTTGAAACTTTTCAAAACCAAATGTAGGAGTGCTAATTAGAGATGCAGTATTTGATGTTGAGCACATGCACATCCTAAAGTCGATTTCTCGTCATACCCTCTTAATAGTACGGCTATCCTTAAGACACAAATAAATAAAATGTTACAACTTTGGTCTTGATGCCGTCCTTTTGCTTTTAAGTAGTCATAGGGGCGTCCAATGTCATTCTCAGCTCGATATGATCTCGATCTCTGCAGTATTCTTGGATAAAACATTAGATCTCTTTAATTGTGTCATCATTAATCACCAAAACAATTTGAGGGGCCTAGATGCACTTTCAATCTCCCCCTTTTTGGTGTATTGATGACAACACAATTAATCAGCAAATAAAATAACGAGAACTAGACTTAGGCTATAAGATTAAAAAGAGGAGCTCCCCCTAAATGTGTGCATTAGAAGAAATGAGGTGAATCAAATGCACATATTTAAGGAGAAAAGACCGAGAGCTCCCCCTCAAACAATTGCATCAGAGAATACAACACTAGTAACTGAAAGCAATCCAAGCATAAAATAAGCATTAAAGACATTACAAGGAATAACAGAGTTCACGACACGAAATAAGCAAAGATATGAAGCAACACAAGTCCACAAGCGAATATGAAGCACAAGGAAAAACGCAAACGCCCTCCAACACGACTAAAGACAACGCGACTAAAGATAACACTCCCCCTTTGGCATCACGACACCAAAGGAGGGAGAAACACGAAGGATCACTCGTCGTCGCCTTCGTCGTTGGACGCGGAGTACTCGCTGCCGGTCATCTCCGCCGGCAAAGTGAGAGGAGGAGGTGATGCCGAAGAGCTGATCTGCAGAGGTGGCATCGCTACTCTCCTCGGAAGACCCGGAGGAGTCGCTGGGAGAGACTGCCTCGCCATTGTGGCGGCGGATGCTGCGAATGTCTTGACCATTTTTCTTGATTTGCTTGCTCATCACCTTCTGCCTGGTGGAGATGTCGCGGCAATGGAGAAATACATGCTTGAGCATCCTCTGAAGAGTGCTGCTCGGGACCTCGGTCTGCTCTGAAGGAACGAAAGGGGGCACAGCAGGAGCAGACGCAGAGGTGGACGCCGAAGCGCGACCACGACGAGTCCTCGAAGGAACGGGACCAGGGGCAGCAGGAATAGCTGGAGCAGTCGGAGGACGAACCTTGTAAGAAAGGTGCTCCTCCTCCCTGACAAACTTCAGACCACTGACTGAAGTGATCAATGCCATCACAAAAGGTGCAAAGCTGCAGCTGGCCATGTTGCTCTGAGCATTCTGTCTCATCGTCTCCCAGATGAAGTCAACAATATCAAATGGATGAGTGCGCTCAACAAGGTGGAAAAGCAAGTTCCTTCCATAGGAACTGATGGCAGAAGCATCTCCCTCCTTGGGCCAAAGAGTGACCCTCAACATCCTGTTAAGGACAGCAGGCACATCCTTCAGGCCCTTGATGGTCCCAACTGTAAAGCTCTTGGAAGTGTCATAAAGAGACTCAATCTCCTCAGCAGTCAACACCTTCTTGTCATGAAGCTTCGGACTGTCATTGTAGCGAAGGTGGAGGACTCTAGCAAACCTCTTCTTATTAGCCTTGTACCAAACTCTGTCAGACATCCACCAGATAGCATCCTCTGTCTTGTCAAAATACAGAGTGGCGTAGAACTGCATGACAATCTCATTGTTCCAATCAAATTTGAAGGACATGATGTCCTTGATCTCATGCAGCTCACAAATCTCCAGAATCTGAGAGAACACAGGAAGCTCAGCTGCTGCCATGTACTCCCAGTCAATAGTCTTCATTCTGACCACTGGGTGCTCAAGCGGGTAGAGGACCGTCTCATAATAATCTGACTGAAACCGGTTCCAAAACCGGCGGTCCACATACTCGTCCTGATGGAAACTGAGCGGATCTTTCTTTCTTTGCTCAACAATTGCCTTACCCTTGCCAGAACCCGTCCTGTAGTCAATCACTCTCATGGGGTTCACTGACATGGGGTACCTCCACACAGGCTTGGCTTTGGCCAAGGGACCAATGAAATGACCTGAGGCACGGAACTCCCTCCTTTTCTGATCTCTCACCGGCATGAGTATCTGCAGGATGCTCATCTGAATCCTACCGAGGCCGAGCGAGGACTGAAAGCTGAGGCCGAGATCGCTGCCGCCGCCGAGATCTTTGCCGCAGCCGGGAAGATGGTGAACAAGCTTGAGGACCAGATGAGGTTCCAATCCTCGCCGCACCTCTTCCCCTCGAGGCGGGCTGCTTTGCCACGGCAAGACGCGCCTCTTGGGCGCCCGACGAGCCGACGGAATCGAGGGACTGTCCGAGACGGAGAGTCCCTAGGAAGATCACCACCACCACCACCAAGACCCCGAGTAGAATCCATCCGACTGCATAAGGCGAGGAAAAGGTTAGCCGCGAGGCGATTGGAAATTGAGACAAAACTGAAGTTTGGCCGAAGCACCCAACCCGGAGAGTCCGGACAAATTGTCCGGATACTCCGGATTAACCCGGAGACTCCGGACTAAAAGTCCGGACACTCCGGACCAACCCGGAGACTCCGGACTACAAGTCCGGATACTCCGGATGCGCCAGAAAATGCGCACGGGCGCAAGAGATTTGGGGAAAACAACCCCCAAATTGGCATGAAAAGAAACTAGAGTGCCTTAAGGATGAGCAATAAACGACTAGCGCACAATCTAGCAAGGAAATTTTGCGGAATTAGGGCACAACCGAGAGTACTCACCTCAAAGGATTTGAAACGAGAAGAACGGGTGAGTTAGGGGCGAGATTCTCCGATCTTGAGGGCCACGACGAAGCAATCGGCACCGTAGAGGAGATGAAGCACGGGGAGAAGCCCTAAGAACCGCGAAGAAGGATCCAATTTCGGAAGGGAGAAGGATTGGGGCAAAGATTTCTTACCTTGATCTCCAAAGAGAGGAAGAGGAGGGGTCCAAGATCCTTGGAGATGAGGAAGAGGAGAGCACACCCTTGCCAAGAGAGGATCACGGGAGAGGGAGAGGCGCACGAAGGAATAGAAAATAGAAACCGCGCAGGATATGGGGGGTTTAACCGACCGCCCCAACCCGGAGAGTCCGGACTCCAGTCCGGAGACTCCGGCCCAACCCGGACACTCCGGACAAACTGTCCGGAGACTCCGGGCTAACCCGGAGAGTCCGGATAGAAATCCGGATACTCCGGGTTCCCCAGCTCGGTTAGGAGAAAGGGAAACCGCACGAAGACGTTAGGAAAATTGCGGAACGAGAGAGGGAACGAGACCCTAAGGTGTCAACTTGATATATGACCAGCGAACAATCAATCAGTCAAACTATGGTCACATAGCAAATGACGAGATCAAAGGATCAAGAACCAAGAAACACAGAGTAAATTTAGAGAAAAAGATGAATCACTTTTTGAAATTCATTTTTCATTCACCAACCAACCGCACTTATCAAGCCACGTTACGAGAATCTAGAATATTTAGACCACTTCTCAATTCACAGAACCTTTTCTCGTCAAGGGGCTTGGTGAAAATATCGGCTAATTGATCATTTGTACTCACATGTTGGATATCAATTTCGCCTTTGGTTGCGTGATCTCTTAGGAAATGATGGCGAATGTCTATGTGTTTTGTACGGGAGTGTTGGACAGGATTGTTGGCAATTTTTATGGCACTCTCATTGTCACACAGTAGTGGAACACTTTTGTAGTTAAGGCCATAATCACTCAAGGTTTGTCTCATCCAAAGTAGTTGGGCACAACAACTCCCGGCTGCTATATATTCGGCTTCGGCAGTGGATAGGGCTACGGAATTCTGTTTCTTGGAAGACCACGAGACTAGGGACCTACCCAAAAATTGGCAAGTCCCCGAGGTACTCTTCCTATCCACATTACAACCGGCATAATCCGCATCGGAATAGCCAACAAGTTCAAAGGAAGATCCTTTTGGATACCAAAGTCCGAAATGAGGAGTGTGCACTAAGTATCTCAAGATTCTCTTAACGGCCACCATGTGGCACTCTTTTGGGGCGGCTTGAAACCGTGCACACATACAAACGCTAAGCATGATATCGGGCCTAGATGCACAAAGATAAAGGAGAGAACCGATCATCGAACGATATACCTTTTGGATGACCGGTTTACCTTCTTTGTCGAGGTCTAGATGCCCGTTGGCTTGCATAGGTGTCTTTATAGGCTTGGCGTCTTCCATTCCGAACTTCTTGAGCATGTCCTTGATGTACTTGGTTTGACAGATGAAGGTTCCTTCCTTGAGTTGTTTGACTTGAAATCCAAGGAAGAACTTCAACTCTCCCATCATGGACATCTCAAATCTTTTGGTCATTATCTTGCTAAACTCTTTACACAAATGTTCATTAGTAGATCCAAATATAATGTCATCGACATATATTTGGCACACAAATAAATCATTATCAATATGTTTAGTAAAGAGAGTAGGGTCAGCCTTTCCGACTACAAAACCTTGTTCGAGAAGGAAGTCTCGTAAACACTCGAACCAAGCCCTCGGTGCTTGCTTAAGTCCATAAAGGGCTTTGTGTAGATAGTAGACGTGGTCCGGTGTTTTGGATCTTCAAAACCGGTGGTTGCTCGACGTAGACCATCTCGGAGAGTGGTCCATTTAAGAAGGCGCTCTTCACGTCCATTTGATACAACTTGAAATCATGGTGAGTAGCAAAGGCAAGTAATATTCTAATAGATTCAAGCCTAGCTTTGGAGCATATGTTTCATCGAAATCCAAACCTTCGATTTGAGTGTACCCTTGAGCAACCAAACGAGCTTTGTTCCTTGTCACGATTCCATTCTCATCTTGCTTGTTCCGGAAGACCCATTTTGTGCCGATCACGTTTTGATTTGGTCTTTGAACAAGCTCCCAAACTTGATTTCTCTTGAAATTGTTGAGCTCCTCTTGCATGGCCATCACCCAATCCGGATCATCAAGCGCTTCTTCTACCTTAAGAGGTTCAAGAGACGACACAAACGAGTAAAATTCACAAAAATTTGCAACTCGAGATCTAGTAGATACTCCCTTGTGAATGTCTCCGAGTATATTGTCGACCGGATGATCTCGTTGAATACTTTGATGAACTCTTGGGTGAGGAACGGTTGAATTTGGAGCTTGGATAGGTTCTTGGTCTTGGGATTCGTTCGAACCATCTTGGGCTTGCTTGGACGAGGAGGGAATGTCACCTGAGCCTGACCCATCCGGAGACTCCGGTATTTGACCCGGAGACTCCGGACCAGTCCGGACACTCCGGGTTTCAGGCCGGAGACTCCGGGTTGGGGTGCTCGGGTGAGATTCCAGATTTTGAGGTCTTACCTCCCCAATTGCCATTTTCTTGATAGCTTCACAAGGTGGTTCTTCCCTGTCAATCACGGCACGATCAACTTGTTCTACTTGAGAACCGTTAGTCTCATCAAAAGTCACATCACGCGAGATTTCAACGACACCGGTGGTATTGTTGAAAACTCGGTACGCGTAAGCATTAGTTCCATAACCAAGTAAGAAACCTTCATCTACTTTAGGAGAAAATTTAGAAGACTTAGCCTTTTTGTTAAGGATATAGCATTTGCTCCCAAAGACTCGAAAGTAGGAGACATTTGGTTTCTTCCCGGTGAGCAACTCGTATGCCGTTTTCTTCAAGATCTTGTGAAGGTAGAGGCGGTTGGAGCTGTGGCATGCGGTATTGATGGCTTCCGCCCAAAAGCTATCGGAAACCTTGTACTCGTCAAGCATCGTCCGCGCCATCTCGATGAGGGTTCGATTCTTCCTCTCGGCTACCCCATTTTGTTGAGGAGAATAGGGAGCCGAGAATTCATGCTTGATTCCTTCCTCATCAAGAAACTCCTCCACGCCAATATTCTTGAATTCGGTGCCGTTGTCGCTCCGAATTCTCTTGATCTTTACTTCAAACTCGTTTTGAGCTCTTCTCATGAACTTCTTTAGAGTTACTTGGACTTCACCTTTGTCATGCAAGAAAAACACCCAAGTGAATCGAGAAAAGTCGTCAACAATAACTAAACCATACTTACTTCCCCCGATGCTTATGTAAGCTACGGGACCGAATAGATCCATGTGTAGCATTTCCAACGGTCTTGAGGTCGTCATCACATTCTTGGCGGGATGGGAGGCGCCAACTTGCTTGCCCGCTTGACAAGCACTACAAATCCTATCTTTCTCAAAGACAACATTGGTTAGTCCAAGAATGTGGTTGCCTTTAATGAGTTTGTGAAGATTCCTCATACCGACATGGGCTAGTCGGCGATGCCATAGCCAACCCATGCTAGATTTAGCCATTAAGCACGTTTCAAGATTAAGTCTATCCGTATTGAAGTCTACGAGATAGAGCTTACCCTTCAAACGTCCTTTAAAAGCTATTGAACCATCAAGCCTCTTAATGACTTCCACACCCTTTTCATTAAACAAACAATTGTAACCCGCTTCACACAATTGTGCAAGGGACAACAAATTGTAGCTTAATGATTCAACAAGTAAGACATTACTTAAATGGAAATCATTTGAGATAGAGATTTTACCCAAACCAATTACCTCTCCTTTTCCATTATCTCCAAATATGGTACTTTCGCTATTTGATCCATTCACATCCAAGTGTGCGAACATTGCCTTTTCTCCGGTCATGTGGTGCGTGCATCCGCTATCCAAAATCCAACTTGTTCCACCGGAGATATAGGCCTACAAAAACATATTTAGTTTTTGCTCTTTGGTACCCAAACTTGGTTAGGTCCACGCACGTTAGTAACAAGCGATTTAGGGACCCAAATAGAACGAACACAAGGAGCATTCTTCGGCTTACGCCCAACATGATAAGCAACTACACGACCGAGGTTAGTCTTTTTAAGCACATAAGAAGCAAAAAACTCAGAGTGAGCTTTGTGCTTGGATGTTCCTTCGCCTTTTACAAAGTGTATGGGCTTGCTTAAAGGAGCAACAACAATGTTGCTCTTTTGCCCTTTGGCGTAACATACCCAAGCCCTTGCCTCTTAGGATTACCTTGGCGCTTACCGAGATACTCCTCTAAACCCTTGCTTGCCTTGTAGGACTTTTGAAGTCCATCTTCAAGCATCACCTTAAGCTTCTCATTTTCATGAGCTAAGACTTTCAAAGTCTCACGGTTAGTAGCACAAGTAGCAATATCAACATTAAAGCATCTAGCGCAACCGTTGCTCGTCGAGGGTAATGAAATATTGGAGTTGTTGATTGAGGTAGAAGCTTTATTCGAGAGATCAACAAGCTTCACTTCAAGAGCCTTGCAAGCATCCTCTGCTTTTGCAAGTTGCTCTAAGAGTGAAGCATTGGTGATCTCAAGACTAAGTGCTTCATTTTTGGTCAAATTTGAGCTTTTGACCAAATCCTCATTTTTGTTCTTTTCAAGGGCCAAGCTCTTCTCTAGTTCAAGATTCTTCTCCTTCTCAAAAATAAGGAGATCTTCTTGAGCTTCGAGAATAGCTTCCTTTTGCTCAACAACCTCCTCCAATCTTTCAATATCCTTAAGTAGCAAGTCTAATTTTTTAACATCAAAATCATCCATAGACTTAAATGCTACTTCTTCCTCATCACTAGCATCATCACAATCATCCAAGCTATAATCAACAATGGAATGAATAGTGCTCTTAGATGATACCTTGTGCCCCTTTGCCATAAGGCACATTGGAGCATCTTCATCTCCGTCGCTCAAGTTGTCGAAGAGGCTCTTCGACTTTGTCGATGGAGTAGCGATGGCGACGGTGGCAAGTCCTCCTTCATTGTCGGAGTTGGACTCAAACTCGGACTCGGAGTCGGAGTCGGAGTTCCACTCCTTGCCAATGTATGCATGACCCTTGCCCTTATACTTCTTGCTCTTGTCCTTGTCCTTCTTGCGGTACTTGTCTTTCTTGTGCGGCTTTTCTTCCTTCTTTTCTTTGTGTGGGCACTCGGCAATGAAGTGACCGGGTTCCCCACACTCATAGCACTTTCTTGAAGAGTGCCTTCCTCTTGACTTGTTGCCGAAGCTCTTGGAATGGCTTCCCGGCTTGTATCCTTTTCTCTTCAAGAACTTGTTGAATCTTCTAACAAGAAGGGCCATGTCTTCATTTGTGAGTGGCCCATTTAATTCTTCTTCGTCACTTGAGCTATCTTCGGCTTCTTGCACCACCTTGACGGCCTTCAAGGCGATGCCCTTCTTCTTACCAGACTTGAGCTCCTCCACCACTTCCGCTTCCTTCACCATCATCTCATCCGTCATCAACTGGCCAATCACATCATGAGGAGTGAGGGTGTCGAAGTTTGGCCGGTCGCGGATGAGTTGCACAAGGTTGCGGTTGGTGGGGGTGATCACTCGAAGGATGATCTTCACCACAGCCTTGTCGGTGAGCTCGGTGCTTCCAAGTCCCTTTGCTTGATTCACTAGCACCATCAAGCGATCAAACATATTTGTGTACGATTCACCTTCGTCCAAAGTGAATCGGCTTAGCTCTCCAATGATGAGTTCGATCTTGGACTCACAGACACTTGACACACCTTCATGAGACACCATCAATCTTTCCCAAATGTCCTTGGCATTGTCAAGACCATCGACCCGGTTGAACTCGGAGTCGCTCAAGGCGTTGAACAAGGCATTGATGGCCAAGTCGTTGAAGTGTTGAGCTTTGTCTTCTTCGGAGGTGAGATTGTTGGGGTTCGCGGGCTTGAAACCTGTTTCAACAATCTTCCAAATACACGGATGAAGTGATCTCAAATGCATCTTCATCTTATGTTTCCATGCCGCATATCGAGTGCCATCGAAGTGAGGCGCTCGACGAGACGGAGACATAGGATGAGGAGTTTGAGACTCCAAAAGAGGAATAATCTAAAGGAATTGCAACCCCTATACCGGAACCCGTGGCCTTGTCTTGGGCATGGGTTTCGGTAGCTTTCTCTATTTCCGACATCTTTGATTCTCCAAGCGGTTAAGCCAAAATAAAGGAGATTTGGCTCTGATACCAATTGAAAGGACCAACGATGTCGCCTAGAGGGGGGGTGAATAGGCGGATTAAAAATTACGCAGCGGAATAAAACTGGCCGAGCTGGTCAACCCGGAGTCTCCGGGTTTTGGTCCGGATACTCCGGCTTGTCCGGAGTGTCCGGTCTTGAGTCCGGACTCTCCGGGTTAGCTGGCTCGGGAGCGCAATAAAAACTACTCTAGCATGCACAATAAACTACTAGAAATAGAAAGCAAGAACAACCTAGAACAATTGCTAGACAGGATTTGAATTAAAGCTAAGCAAAGAGCTAGATCTAACTTTACAAATTCAAACCCAAATAAGCAAGACTAGGAAGTAAAAGAGAGCGAGAGACGCGATTTTTCACCGAAGTTCGGATTCTTGAAGGGAATCCTACGTCTCCGTTGAGGAGGCTCGGTCATACTTGAGCCGGGGTCTCTTTCAACCCGCTTTCCTCCCGGTGTTGCACAAATGCACTCGCCGGCTTCACTTCTTGTCTCTTTCCTTTCGGAGGCGAGACTAGCCTTCACAAACTACCGGGGCTTACCACACGCGTTGGTAGCTCCCGGTGACTCCTAGCCGTCTAGGAGACCTTCAACCTCCAAGAGAAATAGCACCACGAAGAATCGCTTGGAGGATGAACTAGTGCTCAACAAGATGAAATGAATGCACTTAGCACTTTGCTTCTTCCTCTCCTCACCAAAATGAATCAACAACCAAATTAATTGGTGGGAGGAAGTGGGGGCTCTATTGAATGCTTAGAGATGGTTAGGAATGGCTTGAATGCTGCTATGAATGAGCTCAATAGAGATCCTAGCCGTTGGAGTGGAGTGGAGGCTTTAAATACCCTTTTTGAAAACTAGCCGTTACTCCCGTTTTTGAACAGGCCGGAGTGTCCGGACAAACAACCCGGAGACTCCGGGTTATCCGGAGACTCCGGACCAAATGTCCGGATACTCCGGACCAGCTGGAACCAAAAGCAACCGAGAGGTCCAACCCGGAGACTCCGGACAAGATGTCCGGATACTCCGGATTGAATCCGGATACTCCGGACTGGAATCCGGAGACTCCGGGTTACCCAGTTCGGTTTCAATTTGAAACTTTTCAAAACCAAATGTAGGAGTGCTAATTAGAGATGCAGTATTTGATGTTGAGCACATGCACATCCTAAAGTCGATTTCTCGTCATACCCTCTTAATAGTACGGCTATCCTTAAGACACAAATAAATAAAATGTTACAACTTTGGTCTTGATGCCGTCCTTTTGCTTTTAAGTAGTCATAGGGGCGTCCAATGTCATTCTCAGCTCGATATGATCTCGATCTCTGCAGTATTCTTGGATAAAACATTAGATCTCTTTAATTGTGCCATCATTAATCACCAAAACAATTTGAGGGGCCTAGATGCACTTTCACTACCCATTGCCAGGCCGTTTTCGGGGTTTTGGGCCTTCCCGGGGTGTTTGGGCCTTAAGTGGGCTTTGGTGGGATGGTGTGGGAATCCATTTAGGACTAGGATTGGGTGTGGGGGCTGGTAAAAGGGCTCCCCACCAGCCTTGGGACGTCCACCCCTTGCTGCCCCTTGTGCGCCCCCTCCCCACCCCCCAAGTGCCCTAGCCGCCACCCCTCTCCCTCCCCCACTTGGCCGTGCGCCTCCCCTCCCCTTGCCCCTTTGCTCTCCACCTCCCCACCACCTCTCGTCCACCCCTTGCTGCCCTAGGGTGGCCACCCCACCCCTGCACCTCGTGGATTCATCCCGTGGAGCGAGGAGCGAGGAGCGTGGAGCGAGGAGCGATCCGTGAGGAGATTGATTGGGGTTTTCGTTCGTCGGGCAAAGGTATGACCATGGGGTTCCCTGGGATTTCTCTTGGTACTGTTCTTAAGGTGATTTTAAAGTTTTTAGATCAATTGGTGGTGCTGGATTGAAGTAATTTGGGTTAGATCTAGACATGTCCACGTTTCTGTTTTGGGACAGCATGAGCAGTTGACCTAGGGTTCCAGTTTTCGCCAATTTAGATTTCGAATCTGACCGTACGGACTTCTAGGAAGTTGTAGATAATTTCAATACCTTTCAGTGCATATAAAGAAATTGAAATTCCGCCCACCCGTTTGAAAGTTATGACTGTTTTACCGAGCGTGTTAAAATCTGTGACGCGATTGGAACAGATCTCGGTAATCTGTAGATTAAACAACTTTAGAGGCCGAATCAGTCTTTCCATATACCTAGAGAAAGTTGGGAAATTTCCTAAGCTACGTGAGGGTGTACTCGTTTAATTCATTCGGAGTCCCAGAACTCAAGTTATGCCTTTTGCAAGGCTGCTGTCCCGACGGGACAGAACCTCTGTTTTAGGTTTTGCGAGTAGGGAGCAATGTCGGGTTAGATGGGGGTTTGCGTACTGTTTTGTGGTTATGATTGTGATTGTGTGATACCCATGTGCAGGAGGTGTGACCCCGGGAGTGCCTTCTACTTCCCGCCAATCCGTTGCACGTGGTTGAGGCAAGTGTGTTGTGATGGATAGCAAGTTGTAGGTTGCATGTTGAAATTAGATGGAATTGTCTACATGATATGTGCCCACTTGCCATGTCTTAATGATTGCTATGATATGATGAGCATGTTTAAGATGTTATGATGCCATGTGTTAATCTATGAGTTTTATATATTGTTGGCATGCTTGCATACATGACATGTTACATGGCCCGGGCGGTGAGAAAGTCATTAACTAATCCGGGAAGGTCGGTGAGAAAGTTATGACTAATCCGGAGAGCCATTAGAGTAAGTCCTACATCGTGATTCCATCTACCGTGGGTTGTGGAAGCGAGGAGTAGGCACCCTCCATCTTCGGGATGGAAGGGGGGAGAGGGTGCACACCGACGGGTGTGTACTCAACCATACCGGTATGAGTTTCCAAGGAGATATGAGCATTGCATTGCATTGCATACACAATGATGATGATTTTGTTAAAGTGTTCATGATTGAGATGATATACATGATGTGAGATGTTATTTTCTATGATATTGTTATTGTTGTCCATTACAATATGCTTGCTGAGTTTCGAACTCACGCTTGTGTTTTATGTTGTTTTTAGGTACTTTGAGATCGGCATGCGGGAAAAAGGGGTTTTAGCTACACTTCTACACGTAGCTCCACCATCATAGTCTATTATTAATCACTTGGAGACATGATATTAAGAGTTGTGCCATAACCTTAATGTATGGTTTAATTTAGCATGCTTGTGATTCCTTATTTGCTTCGTTTTAGTTTATGAAGTGGTATTGTTGGCGTAATTTGATGATATATCCATTTATGTTGATGTTTTAGATGTCGTGTGCTATGTTATATCTTGCCATGATATTGATATTGTGTTAATTCATGGAAAAACAAAGGAGATGCTGCCGAAATATCGGTTTTTAGCATATGTACCTTTGCTGGAATTTATGTTTAAATGTGGTATTTAGATGTTGTTTAGCTTATGTTTGGTAGCATTCGGGCATATTAAATGCCGGGGTGTTACAGTTGGTATCAGAGCGGGCTGTAGGTCCTTGGAATGTGAATTTCTAGTGACATGCTATAGGGTACAACTAAAATGTGATGTGGAATAACTTAGAAACATGGCTTAGGTCTTAACTAAAATTTTGTTATAGGATAGCAACATTAAAACTTGCAAAAGTGGTATAACTAATCTAAAATTTGACACACAATGGATGCACAGTAGGAAAAGGGTATGGGTATCGTTTCCTTACGCTTAAATGTTGTATTTAAGCCTTGTTGCTAAATGCTATATTTGATATAGTACATTGCTATGTCTATGAGATAAATGATTGAATTATTCCGGTTGTGGTGATAAAAGTGGGGTTGTGGTACCGAAGGGTTTCGGTCACCTCTTTTTGTTCATAGTAAGGGCGAGGTTTGACGGTGTGGCCGGTTAGCGCCATCATCGAAAAACTATTAACCCCTGTAGGAGAAGAGTGCTTACCCTTTCTGTTGTAGATCGGGTAGTTGACTGGAGTCAAATAGAAGAGTTTGGTGGAGGATTCCTTCGTACGTTCTTCGCCGTTCTGACGGTCGATTTTCGTTACTTTTCTTGGCTTTAGTTGATTTGAATCAAATGAAAAATGTTGGGTTTTCGCGGATCGTTCCGTATGCGGTGTGTGGTTTTGTCTTCCTTGGTTGAAGACGAAGAAGAGGAGTCTAGTGTTGCGCTTCTTTTGGGCGCCTTTCCAGTTTTAATGATTAGTTTGTTGATGGCTTTATGGGGAAGAAGCATTCAAATTTATCCCTGTGTTTGTCTTTCTTCGAGGTTAACGGAGTTATTATGAGTTATGCCGCACTGGCTGTTAGGGCTGAAGTTCTGTGTCTTTGTAGAAGTAAGTGGTGTTTGATTCGTTATTTTGCTGGTTTAAGAAAATCATCTTTGAAGAACCCTTCCTGTTTTGTGAAAGTTTGGAGTTAGGGTTTATTTGCAAAGGTATATTTGATCGATTGGTTCCCTCCAGTAGGAGTCTTTGAGATTTAAAAGTGTTTTGGAGAATTCCTTTGCATGACCAAGTTTGGGTTTGTCTCATCGCAATTTTGAGAGTCAAATTTTCCTTATGAATTTGGGATGAGTTTTAAAACTAAAATGCTGTAAACAAAGTAGTCTTTTGACTGAAATCGTTTGTCACTAGTAAGAATTGATGTTTAGCATGTTATGTAGTAGGTAACAATGTGGTTTATGGATTAATGTGTTGCTAAGTTAAATTTTGAGTTGAATCAATTCAATGTGATTAATATCTCTAGCTTGAGAATAAATAGACTACTAGTGTTGCAGTTTACTCTTAGCGAGAATGATTAAATGTGTTAATGTACATGCTTAGAATCTGTTGTCTTGCTTTAAAAGTGCTTATGATCCTTGTTAATGTTAAAAGTTTAAACTTTGATGCATAGTTAAAACATTAAGATGATGTAGACTGCTGTTATTATAAAAGAAACTTTGCTGGTTGTTAAAGATGTTCTAATCTAATGGATTAATAGAGAAATTTAATCGTGTTGACTAGTGACTTTAATTTGGATGTTGATTAGAGTTGCTATTTATGTTGTTGCAAACTACTAGTATCTTTGGAAGTATGCAGTTGTGTCGCTATAATGCTAGTATTGATATCAATGGAGAAGACATAAGACTTATTGTTAATGATGTTGTTAATGGTAGTGTTAATGCTAGTATTCAGTCTATTTTAAATAGTGGGAGTATGTTGTGTGGTGGTAATTTTGTTATCACCTATGTATAGGGTAGCTAAAAGTAATGTTGTTGGTTGATGATTATGCCCATTTGTTGTTATTGATGACTAAGTAGTTGTGGTAACTGTTTAGATTATTCGTTGGAAAACCATGGTTAAAATAGAGGAAAATTTTAACATGTTGCGATGGAGTGAGCTTTGGATAATTAACATGATGTACAATTTCATCCTTAATGAATGCATGTCTTAGAATCATATTTACGAACCTTGTCTTGTGGAGATAATATTTACATGTTGAAGTCGCTTGTTAACTGAATAAGTTTCGATTGTCGAGACGTTTACATATAGGTGGTATGAAATTTATTGGTTGATCACGCTGAAAGTTTTGTTGGTGCACTTGTTTCAAATCTAGAATATGATGTTATTTGTTATGTTGGTCAGTGGGGATCTTGTTGACTTAGTCTTCGTGGGATGTCTTTTCGTAAGCATCATAAACTTTATTTATAAGTATTGGGGAAAAAAATAAGAGAAAGAATTTGTTTTGAAGCTCTTGTTGTAACCTGAGGGGTTTCTCGATGAGAAAAAAAAATGAATGTTGAATGTTTAAAAGGATAAGTATAGGGTTTCATGCTGAGCTGGTGTTTAAAACCTTCTGGACTGGTTTGGTTGTTTGCCATCTTGGTTGAATGCTTTCGGTTGAGGTGTTCCTTATGTTGAGTTTCAGAGTTTAAAACCTTCTGGACTCGTAGTGTTTGTTGTCGACCATTGGTTTTGGCGAAATTGTTTAGTTCGTGTTGTGAGTCGAGTTCACATCCAAAAGTTTTTGAGTGGATCGCGCTCCTTCGCGTCCACATTGAATTATCTTTGGAATAAATTTTAAAGGAAACAGATGGACATAGTGGGTTGTGTTGGAAACTCTTGAGATTTAATTCGTAACTATTTTTTGCTAGAGTTGGAGTTGTTTTGAAAATGTGTGTGATGTTTGCGAGTGCTTCAAAAAAAGGTGGATTTTATGAATGTTTTACAAAGTGATTTTGTTAGTGAGGTGTTCCCCTTTTGGGAATGAGTTTCCCTCTCCTGAGGAAGTTTGTGATGGTTGTGGGAGCAAATGCTCGACTTGAAATTTTGATGTTCTTTTCCAAAATGCTGATTTTGGTTAAAATGCGAGGTTTTGCAAGTTTAGCTTTCAAGTAATGGAGGGTTCTGTTATGACGTGGTGTTTTCCTGCTAACGGTTTGCAGTCATGGTCTATCTGAATTTCTGCAATCTTCGATGTTAATGGTGTTTCAATTCTTTGATACCGAAGAAGTCGTTTGGTGAAGGACTATTCGGTATTGGTTGTTACATGATGAATGAATGGTGGAAAGGAAAACATGACATCGTTTATCGATGTTTAATGATAAAGGAGTCGACGAGCCAGGTCGGTGAGAAAGTCATATAAGGATATATGACTATTCCGGAGTGCTCTTGAAAAGTGTGCATGCATGTCATGAATCGAGATGTCCATTTCTTTCTAGTATGATAAGAAAGAATAAAGAATTTTTGGTATGTTGGTTGTGATGAAGGGGATTTGTGTCTCCTTTGCATCTTGGTTTAGAAAGTTAAACTGAATGCTCTTTGGTTGTTGTCGAATCCTTTCCAAAGTGATTGTAGTGCATTGGATTCAAGGTTAAGCATGGGGACCATTTGGGTTCATGGTTTGTGGTTGAGTTTATCCAATCATTGTGTCCTTGTTTCAGTGCTTGGGTGGAAAGCTTGAGGGCGAGACCCGCTTGGATGAGAAATCCCGTATGGGTTGTTATCGACCTAAGCATTAGGTGTTGTTAGTAGTGGATCGTAAATGGTTTAAAGGTGAGGAGTAAAGGAAGGTTGAGTTTGACTCAATTCAAACCTTCTTGGAGAATTGTGCCGTTGATGTGTTCCTCGATAGGGTTGATTAAGTACTAGTGGACCACTTGGTGGTTGCTGGTAATTGCTTTTCCTTTTTCGAAGTGTATTGGATCTTTTGTCGCTGATCTATGAGCGGGTTGAGTCAACCGTAGCATTTTGTTCGGTTGTTACTGTTCTTGCGGGTTTTAAGAACTTTGGTTTCAAACCCCGTTTGTTCAAACAGTGGGTTGTCTTGGAGTGTAGTGTCTCTATTGGCTCGCGTCGTCTTCATTACGGCGAACCATAGTAGAGAGGTTGAGGTGTGAAAAACTCTTTTGTGCGTGGGAGCTGAAGAGGGTTCTAGCGGTTGAAGCCGTGTTCTTCTGGAGAGTAGCATTGCTTAAGGGATCAGGCACTTTAGTGCCAAGGAATGCATCGAATGAGGAGTGTGAGACCGTTTTCTTTTGTGGTCTTTTTGGCAATTGAGGTGAAGGAGGAACCGTGCGAGGTTGCACTTTGTTGAGCTAAATCAACATTTCCTCGCCAAGGGTTGGTTTTGAGAACTCGCTTGTCGTTTGTTCCGGTTTGAGTCTTTGTGTGAATGTTTTATGTTGTAAGGAAGTCTTTTGTCCCTTAGGGACTTTGTTGTTGATTTTGGCGTTCGTCGGATTCGAGGTCGAATCCTGTTTAAGGTGGGTAGAATGTGACACCACGGAGTGTCGTAATCTTATACACTGTGAATGTTGAGGACAAAAACTTTATGGAATGTGGAATTTAGGTTAAAACCCTTCGATTGAGGTTTACTCGTGTTTTTGGGCCGGTTGAAGTGTTATGTCGCCACGGAGTGTCGTATCCTTAATTATTGAGCATGAAGAGGCTATAAACATTATGAGATGTGGAAATAAGGTTAAAACCATAGGAATTGGAGGTTAAAAACGTTTCCGGGCCGTTTCCGGGCCGTTTTTGGGGTTTTGGGCCTTCCCGGGGAGTTTGGGCCTTAAGTGGTCTTTGGTGGGATGGTGTGGGAATCCATTTAGGACTAGGATTGGGTATGGGGGCTGGTAAAAGGGCTCCCCACCAGCCTTGGGACGTCCATTGCTGCCCCTTGTGCGCCCCCTCCCCACCCCCCCAAGTGCCCTAGCCGCCACCCCTCTCTCCCTCCCCCACTTGGCCGTGCGCCTCCCCTCCCCTTGACCCTTTGTTCTCCACCTCCCCACCACCTCTCCTCCACCCCTTGCTGCCCTAGGGTGGCCACCCCACCCCTGCACCTCGTGGATTCATCCCGTGGAGCGAGGAGCAAGGAGCGTGGAGCGAGGAGCGATCCGCGAGGAGATTGATTGGGGTTTTCGTTCGTCGGGCAAAGGTATGACCATGGGGTTCCCTGGGATTGCTCTCGGCACTGTTCTTAAGGTGATTTTCAAGTTTTTAGATCAATTGGTGGTGCTGGATTGAAGTAATTTGGGTTAGATCTAGACGTGTCCACGTTTCTGTTTTGGGACAGCATGAGCAGTCGACCTAGGGTTCCAGTTTTCGCCAATTTAGAGTTCGAGTCTGACCGTACGGACTTCTAGGAAGTTGTAGATAATTTCAATACCTTTCAGTGCATATAAAGAAATTGAAATTCCGCCCACCCGTTTGAAAGTTATGACTGTTTTACCGAGCGTGTTAAAATCTGTGACGCGATTGGAACAGATCTCGGTAATCTGTAGATTAAACAACTTTAGAGGCCGAATCAGTCTTTCCATATACCTAGAGAAAGTTGGGAAATTTCCTAAGCTACGTGAGGGTGTACTCGTTTAATTCATTCGGAGTCCCAGAACTCAAGTTATGCCTTTTGCAAGGCTGCTGTCCCGACGGGACAGAACCTCTGTTTTAGGTTTTGCGAGTAGGGAGCAATGTCGGGTTAGATGGGGGTTTGCGTACTGTTTTGTGGTTATGATTGTGATTGTGTGATACCCATGTGCAGGAGGTGTGACCCCGGGAGTGCCTTCTACTTCCCGCCAATCCGTTGCACGTGGTTGAGGCAAGTGTGTTGTGATGGATAGCAAGTTGTAGGTTGCATGTTGAAATTAGATGGAATTGTCTACATGATATATGCCCACTTGCCATGTCTTAATGATTGCTATGATATGATGAGCATGTTTAAGATGTTATGATGCCATGTGTTAATCTATGAGTTTTATATATTGTTGGCATGCTTGCATACATGACATGTTACATGGCCCGGGCGGTGAGAAAGTCATTAACTAATCCGGGAAGGTCGGTGAGAAAGTTATGACTAATCCGGAGAGCCATTAGAGTAAGTCCTACATCGTGATTCCATCTACCGTGGGTTGTGGAAGCGAGGAGTAGGCACCCTCCATCTTCGGGATGGAAGGGGGGAGAGGGTGCACACCGACGGGTGTGTACTCAACCATACCGGTATGAGTTTCCAAGGAGATATGAGCATTGCATTGCATACACAATGATGATGATTTTGTTAAAGTGTTCATGATTGAGATGATATACATGATGTGAGATGTTATTTTCTATGATATTGTTATTGTTGTCCATTACAATATGCTTGCTGAGTTTCTAACTCACGCTTGTGTTTTATGTTGTTTTTAGGTACTTTGAGATCGGCATGCGGGAAAAAGGGGTTTTAGCTACACTTCTACACGTAGCTCCACCATCATAGTCTATTATTAATCACTTGGAGACATGATATTAAGAGTTGTGCCATAACCTTAATGTATGGTTTAATTTAGCATGCTTGTGATTCCTTATTTGCTTCGTTTTAGTTTATGAAGTGGTATTGTTGGCGTAATTTGATGATATATCCATTTATGTTGATGTTTTAGATGTCGTGTGCTATGTTATATCTTGCCATGATATTGATATTGTGTTAATTCATGGAAAAACAAAGGAGATGCTGCCGAAATATCGGTTTTTAGCATATGTACCTTTGCTGGAATTTATGTTTAAATGTGGTATTTAGATGTTGTTTAGCTTATGTTTGGTAGCATTCGGGCATATTAAATGCCGGGGTGTTACATTAACGATCCCAACTGGCGGGCAGCCATGATCGATGAGTACACCGCACTAATGAGCAATAATACCTGGGATCTTGTGCCTCCTCCCCCACGTGCCAACATCGTCACCGGCAAGTGGATTTTCAAGCACAAGTTCCACTCCGATGACTCCCTCGCCCGGTACAAGGCTCGCTGGGTTCTTCGCGGCTTCTCCCAGCAGCCCGGTATCGACTACGACAAGACCTTCAGTCCGGTGGTGAAGCCGGCCACCATCCGGACTATCCTCTCCATTGTCGTCGTCAACACCTGGCCCATCCATCAACTCGACGTCAAGAACGCCTTCCTCAACGGTGTCCTTTCTGAGAT
Source organism: Rhipidocladum racemiflorum (assembly GCA_036346355.1). Taxonomy (NCBI): domain Eukaryota; kingdom Viridiplantae; phylum Streptophyta; class Magnoliopsida; order Poales; family Poaceae; genus Rhipidocladum; species Rhipidocladum racemiflorum. Next base: position 40,230,309 of record CM070577.1, on the reverse strand, counting down.
GGTCTACGCACAGCAGCCCTCCGGTTTCGTCGACCCGGATCGTCCCCAGCATGTCTGCCGGCTTCACAAGTCCCTTTACGGCCTCAAGCAGGCCCCTCGGGCTTGGTACAACCGCTTCCACACCTTCATCACCGCCGCCGGATTCCTCAACTCCAAGTCCGACTCGTCCTTGTTCATCTATCACTGCGGCTCGGACATCGCCTACTTTTTGCCGTACGTCGACGATATCGTCCTCACCGCCTCCTCCCCAGGCCTACTTCGCCGCTTCATCGACCTACTCAAGCAAGAGTTCGCCATGAGCGACCTCAGCGACCTGCACCACTTCCTCGGGATTGCCGTCTCCCGCTCCGAGCACGGCCTTCTTCTGTCGTAGGGCAAGTACGCTGCAGAGATCCTGCAGCGTGCTAGCAAGTCGGAGTGTCACTCCCGCACCACCCCCCTCGAGGCGCGTACGAAGCTTTCGGCCAATGGAGGGCCGGCCGTTGCCAATCCCACCCTCTATAGAAGCCTCGTCGGTGCACTCCAGTACCTCACCTTCACCAGGCTGGACATCACTCACGCAGTCCAGCAGGCGTGCCTTCACATGCATGATCCGCACAAACAGCATCTTCAACTGGTCAAGCGGATTCTTCGCTATGTCAAGGGCACCCTCCACTACGGCCTTCAGATCTCCCGCGGCGAGTCCCATGATCTCACCGTCTTCACGGATGCTGACTGGGCCGGCTGCCCCGACATCCAGCGCTCAACATCTGGTTACTGTGTCTTCCTCGGCTCTAACCTCCTCGCCTGGTCCTCCAAGCGGCAACACACGGTGTCCCGCTCGAGCGCCAAGGTTGAGTACCGTGGAGTCGCCAACGGCGTGGCCGAGGCTTGCTGGCTTCGTCAACTACCCCTCGAACTTCATCAGCCCCTTCATCGCGCCACCGTTGTCTACTGCGACAACGTCAGCGCCGTGCACCTCTCCACCAACCCCGTGCAGCAACAGCGCACGAAGCACGTGGAGATCGACCTCCACTTCGTCCGCGAGCGCGTCGCTCTCGGCGATGTTCGCGTTCTCCACATCCCCACGTCCCACCAATATGCCGATATCTTCACCAAGGGGCTCCCAACGGCACTTTTCCAAGAGTTTCGTGCCAATTTCAACGTCCGACCTCCTCCCGGCTGAGATTGCCGGGGGGGTGTTGAGTATTTTCCTCTTCCATAAATGGCGCCTCTAGACTGCCAATATCAAGCGCCTCAATCAACATTGATTGTGTATATCTTCAGTACCATATATAGGAGATCGCCTCCATGTATAGAAGGTTCTTTCCTAGAATAGCTAATTGCATTGTATAGGTTAGCCTTCCTTTTCTATACAGGCACTGCTATTATATATTGTATAACACCTATCAATGTGAATTATTCTATTCTCCCAAAACTACTTCTCCTTCACGATCAATTTGAAAGAAAATCAAAGAAGAAGCACAGGTAGCAGGACACGATGCTAATCTCTGAAAATCCAAATGGAGGATAAAACCTCCGCTTTAGCAAAATGAGGCATTATATGTGTATGTTATGCGTATACGGTAGGTAAAACAGAAGACATATGAGGAAAGAAACAATGACAACACACACCTATCTTTTGGCGGCTGTTGTAAGTGCAAAATCAAATTCTCTTGCAGGCAGCCTAAAACATAGAAGTGACAAAGCATACACATATAAGAAAAGCGAAAGGAGAAGGGAATAAAGTACATTCATAGGCATGTGCGTAACAAAGCTAATAATTCAAGATAATAAACAGAAAATCCAACCCGAAAAATGAAAACCTCAACTCAGATGGCCACAAATGATAGGTCAACCACAAACTTTACTTCTTTGAGAAAGCATACATGACTGTGCACAACAATCAAAGAACAAACATGGTAGAAGCCAACTTACAGAGTGTTTTGTTGAATATAGATGGTATTGTAGGATTAGCAGCGGTACGTATGATACCTAACCAATGAGTATTAGTCAGCTCATTCAACCACAAGACCAAATCATGGCAGAAACACGCAGTCAACTAAAGAGGCACTATAAAATCGTAAGCAAAATCGATCCAATTCAAGTAACTACAAAATTTGAGCAGTAATCGAGCAATTAATCACTGATAGATTAGAGCAAAAGGCAAACCAAGAGAGCATAATGAAGCTGGCATGAGCAGTATTTCTGGTTTGAACATCAGAGCACATATATAGACACATGGAAAGGGGATTACCGAATTAGTGAATTGAATCTTAAAAAAACAGAGCAAGAATAGAATATACTTTGAACATTGTTGGGTGACTCGTATTGCAGATAAAGCACACATTCCTATTACCAAAAGTAAAACAATGTACCTAAACGTCCATTTACTATTTCACAAGGAGATCAAAGCTGACAAAATGAAAGGACCAGTGATAGGTCAACTATAGACATACCTTCTTTGAGGAAGCGTACATGACTCTGCACAGCAATGAAAGATCAAATTTGTTGGAAGCCAACTTATTGTGTGTGTTGCTGAGTATAGATGGTATTGTAGGATTAACAGCGGCACCTATGACAGTTAATTGATGAGCATTAGTCGGCTCTTTCAACTCCAACATTAAATCATGTAAGTAACATGTAGCCAACTAAAGAGGCACTATAAAATCAGAATTTAAATCGATCCATTACCACTAACTACAAAATTTTAGTAGTAATCAAGTAATTAATCATTGAAATAGATTAGTAGCGGTACCTACGACAGGACTGGGCACAACAATCAATGACCAAACTTGTTAGAAACCAACTTATTGAGTGTGTTGTTGAATATAAATGTGTCGGGGATTGACTATCTGGCAAAAGACCACGGTACCCCCGTGAGAAACTAAACCCGCCGACCAAGCAATATTAGAAGAAGATGCTCGGGAGAATGAAACGAGCATCCCTCCTTCTCCTCCGAGCATACGCGTTTGCACCTTTACTCGCAGAAGCACCAAACACGTCCCCCCACGAGCAAGCATGCTCGTAGAGGCCACGACCTACTCGGGTGTTTGGTCGGAGGGCCCAGCGAACGCTACGAGGAAGGAAGGAGCCAACCAATCAGCCGGAGATCAAGGGAGATCATACCCGAAATTCAAATAGCGCGAAAATCAAGGACAACAGGTCACGGATATGGATACGTAGCGTGATCCCAGGAGGTAGTTGCCTTTTTCGGTACCTATAGTCGTATTATTTAAACCCCCCTGGAGATTTGTAAAGGGCAGGAAAAAAAGAGATAGAACATAATACACTGGAGTAGGGCTGTTATCCCGGCAGAGGGAGGCCCGAACCAGGATAAACACCGTGTCCCCCTTTTCTTCTTCTCCCGACCTCTTCGATCCGCACGACGGGGCTCTGTTGATCCCCCATTCAACAAGTAAGCTCGACGGGAGCCGTTCTCCAATCGTCGACAGCTGGCGCCGTCCGTGGGGACGACAGCTTGATTCCCGTGCAGATCAAGATCCTCGAGGATGCCAAACTCGGGAGACACTCGGGACCTTTGCTTTTTTGACCACGTTGAAGATGATGACGTGTACTACGCCGTCGACAACGTGGCCAGGGTGACCGATCCCATCGGTCACACTGAGTCTGGGAGCCCTTCCCCGGACACGGGAATGCGAGGACAGGGCCTCCATTCCCCAAACATTACCCTCGGGGACCCCGAGGATGACTACGACGGGCTCTACGATGGCCTGGACATACCAGACGACCTAGAGCTCGACCGAGAGACTGCATCTCAAGGGGATACAATGATGTCCCCATCGCTTTCATCCCGCTCTCGTCGAGTCAACGTGGCCGGGAGCCGTGCGGAGCCCGGAGAAGGATCCTCGGACGCTGCCAAGCACGACCACTACGAGGCGGCCAGACTCCACCGAGGCGCGTCCTTGGGAAAGACCCTCGCGAGCATTCGCCGCCAGGCAAAGGGGAGGTGCGCTTCCACGGAAAGGAACTCTCGCGGGTACCGAACTCCCGATCGCGCTCCGGAGCGCCGTCAAAGCTCACCGCCGCCAGTTCACCGGAAACGGGAACGGTTACAGGCCTTGGCGGCGGTCGTGCGTGACCTGCGCAGTTTCCCCGAGCAAGTAGACTTGGAGGCCGTGGGCAGGGTCGTAGCCGAAGATTTGGAAAGGCTTGCCGCCGAGCTGAAAGTCTCGGATCCTCCCCGTGACCGGGATGCCCGGAGTGTTTCCCGGGACCATCACAAACGCTCCCCCATGCGCTCGCACAGAGGTGAGTCTCGGAGCCATGCTCGGAGATCGCACCAGACCGCTAACCCGATCCGGGAAAAGCCCCGGAACAGTCACAGAGCAACCTCAGAGCGGTACCTCTATAATCGCCCAGACATTGCGCTCAACGCTCCACGACCAAGCGGTCGTCGGCCACGGCCGTCGCATGAGGTCTTCTCCGACTCGGCCCGCCGCGGGACGTTGGGCGGAAGACCAGCGTGAAGGCCGCCGTGACCGAGGTTTCACCGCGAAATCCCGAGCCGGTTGCCAGGCCTTCACGAAGCTCCTCCGGACGTCGCATGGCCGAACAGATTCAAGCCGGCCACGCCGAAAGATTCAACGGGACCCGTAACCAGGACGAATTTCTCTCAATATATACTACCGCCATCCTCGCCACGGAGGCGATGAGGGGTGATGGCAAATTACTGCCGGCCAGTTGCGGGCGGAGCCGCTCGTCGTGGCTTTTCAATCGAAGGAAGGATCCATACGGTCCTAGGGGCAGCTCGGCGCCCGCTCAAAGCAAATTTCCGGAGCTGTTACATCCGCCAGAAAGGAGCGCGACCTGGAAGCGCTTTGATACGCAGACGGGGAAACCTGCGACAATTCGTCGGAGGTTCATCCAGTCCGAACTCGATCTCGAACATATCGGACGAAGGTATCGTCCGAAGCTTTCAAGTTCGGGTGCGGACGACGCTTCACGCAGACCTGGAGATCCACCCGGATCTAACGGCGAACGAGCTCTTCCGAATGGCCGATCGATACGCCAACGCAGATGAAGCCGCCCAATGGAAGAAAATGTGGATGAAGGGAAGTCGCCGCCTCGGCTGGCCTAGAGACCTCGGCTAGCAAAAAGGGGTCGACTCAGAGACAAGAAGATCAAGAAAAAGAAGAAAAAGCAACCCTCGCCAGCCATGGTAGCCGCGGGGGAACAACAACAACCCCGAGCAACCCCGCCGCAGCGCCGGGGGTGTAACGCTCGGGGACGTGGACAACGACGCAGGCCTCGAGAGCGAGGCGACCAAGCGGACCGACGGGCGACCTCATCGTCTACTTCACCAGCGCACGGACACGACTCCACGGAATTGCCGAGCGTGGACCTACCGCTGGAAGCGATTTCTGGCGAGGGGTCCCATGCCGACGCTTCCAGCAGGTGAAAATGGCAAGGGTAAACAGCCCGCCGAGGAAAGTGAGGATGACATGGAATACCAAGAACCAAAGAATCACATAGCGGTCATCTTCGGGGCTCCTCGCCTACAAGTCCCGCCGACTTAAAGGACGCCGCAAGAGAAGTGCACCATGTTACCCAGGGTAAGCCTCGGTGCAGCAATTTGAAATGGTCTAAAATATCCTCACCTTCTCCAAGGACGATTGTCCCCTTGGGATGACCAAACCCAGAGGCTTCCGATGGTCGTGAACCCCACCATCGGCAATACTGCTCGGTCGGGTCCTCATAGACTCCGGGAGCTCTTTGGACCTTATTTCAGCCAAGGTTTTGGACGAGATGCAGATTCCTCGTTCCAAAATCAAGAGTGTAGCTGTGCCCTTCTTCGGGATAGTCCTGGGCACCTCGATCAAATCTCTGGGGCAGGTCGTCCTGCCCGTGAGTTTCGGCGGCCCAAGTAACTTCAGAACGGAGCTAATCACCTTCGAGGTGGTAGACTTCGAGTCGGCCTACAACGCCATCCTCGGCAGGCCGGCCTTGGCCAAGTTCATGGCTGCCTCGCATCACGCGTATCAGTGCCTGAAGATTCCTGGACCGAACGGAGTCATAACCGTCAAAGGGAACCACAAGTCCGCACTCAATTGCGACGAAAGAGCGCTGGATATGGTCGGTCAGTTACCCACTCGCGGCCCTGACCAAGAGCCGAAGCATTCCTGGCCTAAACTTGCCCTCCAGCCTGGAGGAGAGACCAAGGCTGTTCCACTCAACGAGTCGGAACCGGCCAAGGTCGTTCATTTGGGATCTTCCTTAGATCCCAAATAGGAACTCGAGCTCGTCACCTTCCTCCGGGCAAGGTCGGATGTGTTCGCCTGGGAACCATCCGACATGCCCGGGGTCCCAAGGGAGGTGGTCGAGCACAAAGAAGCGGTTCAGACAAAAAACCAAAGGAGACAGAAACTTAGACGCTTTTCCCCGGAAAAACAGGCAATCATCCGGGAGGAACTCGATAAACTCCTAAAAGCTGGCTTCATCAGAGAGATCGAGCACTCCGAGTGGCTAGCCAATCCAGTTCTGGTCAGGAAGAAAGGAGGCAAGTGGCGCATGTGCGTCGACCACACGGGTCTAAACGCAGCATGCCCAAAAGACAACTATCCGTTGCCTCGCATAGATCAATTGGTGGACGCGACGGCAGGGTCACAGACCATGAGCTTCCTAGACACCTATTTAGGCTACCATCAGATCAGCCTATCGCGCGAAGACGAGGAAAAGACTTCCTTCATCACTCCATTCGGTACCTTCTGCTATACGACCATGTCTTTCGGTCTGAGAAATGCGGGAGCAACCTTTCAGCGCCTCATGCAGAAAACTTTCGCAGACCAAGTAGGTCGAAATTTGGAGGTCTATGTCGACGACATAGTTGTCAAAAGCAAGAGTACTTCGAGTCACGTTGCTGACTTGGAAGAAACTTTCTGTAACCTCAATAAGCATCGAATAAAGCTAAATCCAGAAAAATGCGTGTTCGGCGTGAAGGCTGGCAAGGTGCTCGGCTACATGGTCGGGCCACATGGCGTTGGGGCAAACCGGAGAAAATCGAAGCCATTGAGAACATGAGGTCGCCACGTGCGTAAAGGAAGTACAAGCTCGACCGAAGAATGGCCGCCTTAAGCTGGTTCATCTCATTTGGGGAGCGAGGGCTACCTTTCTTTAAAGCCCTCCGCAGCATGATGGCTTCACGTGGACGGAGGAAGCTGATCGCTCGTTCAAAGAGCTAAAGCAGTACATCTCCAAGCCGCCCGTCCTCGTCACACCCACAATGGGGAAGAATTGCTACTATACTGGCGGCAACCCGTGGCGGTGAGCTCGGTGTTAGCGGTAGAGAGAGATGGTACCCAGCGACCTATCTATTACGTCAGCGAAGTACTTCATGGACCAAAGGAGCGTTACCCCGAGGTCCAGAAACTACTGTACTCGTTGCTGATGGCCTCCAGGAAGTTGCGTCACTACTTTCAAGCACACAAGATCGTGGTGCCGACCGGCTTCCCACTCAGGGAAATCCTGAAAAATCAGGACGCCAGTGGTCGCATAGCCAAGTGGGCAATGGAGCTCGCCGAGTTCGAGCTGGTGTTCTCAGCCCGCACAGCGATAAAATCACAAGTCTTGGCTGATTTCGTGGCAGAATGGTCGGCCCCGGCACCACCAGCCAGCGGGACCAATGATTCAAGGGAAAACTCCTGGACCTTGTATTTTGATGGATCCCGAGCATACGAGCGCTCGGGGGCTGGCATCGTCTTGGTCTCCCCGGATGGAGAGCAACTTCAGTACGCCATCCAACTACATTTCGCCGCGACTAACAACGCGGCAGAGCAAGGCCTTTTGGCCGGACTTGAGCGTGTAAATCGCTAGGAGTCCAACGGCTCACCGTGAAGGGCGATTCACGGTTGGTCGTGAACCAGTCAACAAGGAGTATCGGTGTTCGATACCTCAATGGCGCCATGCTGGCCGAAGTAAGGAGGATGGAGAAATACTTCAAGAATTTCGAAGTAATCTACATCCCCAGGAAGGATAATTCCCTGGCTGACCAAATGTCTAAGGTCGGTTCCTCTCAAACCACCGCTCCGGCGGGGGTGCTTGTCGAGCACCTAAATAAGCCCTCCGTTCCCTCTGAAGAGGAGGCACCAGAGACCGGCGGTAGGGTCTCCTTCCTCGAGCAAAGCGCAAATTGGATGACGCCATTCATCCAATACCTTGCGCATGGGACATTGCCCGAGGAAGAAGCCGAGCGTTCCCGGCTAATAAGGCGATCTTCTCAGTACAGACTGATCGAGGACGACCTATACCGGAAAGGCGCATTAGGAATCCTTTCCAGATGCGTCTCTCAGGAGGAAGGCCAGTACCTTCTTCGTGATATCCATGAAGGGATGTGCGGAGCTCACTCGTCTTTCAGGACGCTTGTGAGCAAGGCCTTCCGACTAGGGTACTACTGGCCCACGGCCTTGGCGGACGCACGGTCAGTCGTAATGACCTGCCGAGCATGCCAGTTTCATGCTCGAAAAGCCCGTCAACCAGCATATGCCCTGCAAACCATACCACTCTCGTGGCCGTTCTCGACCTGGGGGCTCGATGTCCTTGGACCCTTCCCCCGAGGTCAGAAAGGCTGCAAGTACTTGCTCGTGGCCATCGACACTTTCACTAAGTGGATAGAGGCCGAGCCCGTCTCAACCATCTCGGCCCAGGCGGCCAAGAGGTTCCTCCGTAGCAATGTGGTAACTCGGTTCGGGATACCCAGCCGTCTCATCACAGATAATGGGACCCAATTCACCAGTGAACTATTCCAAAGTTACTGCGAGGAGGTCGGGACCAAGGTGCCTTTGCCTCGTGGCGCATCCACGAGCAACGGAGCGGCCGAACGAGCAAATGGGCAGCTAGTCCAGGGCATAAAAGAGGGTCTTCAAGACCCTCAACCAAAGACAAGCGGCGGTGGGTGGATGAGCTTCCCGCCGTTCTTTGGTCTGTCTCGCACCACGGCGAAGTCGAGCCACGCAGTAAACGCCTTTCCAACTCGTCTACGGTGCGGAGGCCATCCTGCCTGCCGAAATCGTGCTAGGTTCCCCAAGGGTGCAACTGATCGATTCCATCGATCAAGAGGTTGAGCGCCTCGTCGACCTGGACCTCGTCGAAGCAACACGCGAGCAGGCGTTGCTCGGTCTGCGGTTTACCTCTGAGGCTCTTCGTGAGGCACGCAGCCAAGACAGTCCGACCTAGGGTCCTACAAGTCGGCGACATGGTCTTCTGAAGAATTCAAGACACATCGAAAGCCAACAAGTGACCCCAAGGTGGGAGGGACCCTACACGGTCGTGTCTCAAAGACGCCCAGTGGGCTGTTCGCCTCGCGATGCCGGATGGTCGGGAGCTCACCAAAGACTGGAACATCGATCAATCACAGTAAATTCTACGTTTAGACGAGTACTCCTATCTCGCGCCCCTTGCGTTCTTTCCAATAAAACATTTCCCCTCCTTCTCGTGTTTCGTCCTCGCTCTGTCGAACGAGCATCGTCGTCTACCAGCACTGCAGACGAACTTATCCGACAAGTATGTGCGCACCATTTCCCTTGGCCCCCGGCCGGATGCTCGCCCAATCGTCCACTTTCCACAGTAGCTCTTCACTGTATGCGTGGTCGGGCGCGAGCATCCACTCTAAGCCCGGTTCAGTGACCACTCGGGTATGGCGGCTCTACGTATTGTTGGTTTAAAGCTCGTCTACTCTGTGCTCACACTTTTCTCGACGCACCGACCTATTTAAATCATTCAAAAAATCGTTACGACCAAAGCGACCCTTAAATTTTCCCATGAACAAACTCGTGCTCGCAACAGTGAGGACACGACCTTTGTCCATGGCAGGGGGGCTCCGTATGATAGGAACGTTCCGTCCCTTCTTCCAAGGATCCTTTGCTCGTATCTATGCTATATGCTCTGTCACGAGGAACTTCGTTTTCTTTTAAGCAGGATCATATAGGCATATGTTGGAGGCGAACTCGAGAAAAACAGGCAAGGACCAAACACCTGCGAGTTTGCTCATTTAACTCAAGACGTTGTTTTTTTTTACAGGGTTTACACGAGCTAAAAATAAAAGAAGAGCTAAGTCCTACGCTCGACCTGAAGGGCAGCAAGTTCCTCCTTAAGGGAGTCGACCTCCGCCTCCAGGTCCAAAACTTTCCGCCGAGCAGCACGACCTTCAGCCGCGCTGTCCCGAAGGCGCTGCACCTCCTTGAGCTGGGCCTCTTCACGCTCCCGAGCTCGTTGGAGTTCGGCGCTTGGTCGGGACCTCGGCCATAACTTCCCAGCTCCTCTTCGAGGTCGGCACACTTCATTCGAAGTGTTCTTCGCCGACTCGCTCTCAAAGAGCTGGTCCCGAAGCCCGACGACGAGGCTCTTCGCAGACTCCAGCTCCTTCAGGTCGGCCTCGCGCACCTCGGAGACCCGACGCTCGAGATCGGCGATCTTGGCATCTTGCTCGCGATGGTACGCCCGAACTCCTCTCTTTGGAACTGCGGAGGCATCGATGTCCTACATAGCCTTCGCAGCAAACTTGGAGCAAAGGAGAAGGAAAGTCAAGAAGAACCCCTAGAAGATTGCTCGACTCATATAAAAAGTTGAGAGCAAAACGCTTACCAGAAGAGCCCGGCTGACCAGCTTGTCTTGAAGCCGCTGGCGGTCGGTGGCGCCCGGCTGAAAAAGGATTAACCCACGCGGGGCCATCGATCCGGTGGCGCATCACGATCTTGCCCCTCCTGGGCACCCGGTGCTCCCGGGAGAGCAACGACGTCTCCTCCTTCGACCAACCCCAGGACGCCCTGAGGTTGGTCTTCTGCGTCGACAGGCGGCTCGTGGCCGCCTTCTTCCTGCCCGGCCGCTGCGCTTGGGGACTGGACACCGACCGCCGCTTCCGCCTCTTGCACCTCCGCGACCGGAAGCAATGGGGGCTCCACGCTCGGAGGCGATTGGTCGAGGACGACCACCTCCGGCCCGTGATCCACGGCTGGGAGCAGCTGGTCATCAACGGCCACCTCCTCTTCATGGTCCGCAGACGGGGGCAGCTGGTCGAGCTCGGCGATCACTTCCGCGGCTGGAAGTGGCTGGGCGATCACGACCGCATCTCCCCCTTGGTCCGCAGTTGGAGGTGGCTGGCTGGCAGTAACCGGCTCCTCCTCTTGGCTCGCAGCCAAGGGCGGTGGGTCGGAAGCCACCACCACTTGACCACCGGAGCCCGTCGCCTGGGGCTCGCTCGCGCTTACCTCTTCGCAAGGGACCAAGGCCAAGGCTTCTTGGTCCTCAGCCCCCTGCGGCTCCTGCTCCTCCGCGGCTGGGATAGGTTCCATGTCCGCTGAAGGAAGCACGGGTCCCGCCGAGGGAAGCTCGGACTCCACTGAGTCCGCAGCTGGCGCCGGCTCCTCCCCCGCCTCGGCCATCACTTGGTCGACGATGCGGTCGAGCTCGGCGTCAACTGCAGAATCGATGATCTCCTCAGCCATCTGACGGAAGTCCAAAAGCAACATCCGAGCTATCACGCCCACACCAAACGGGGTGGGGTTAGCCCGAAGAAAATCGCAAGACAAGGACAGAACAAGAGAATGAAGTGGAAGCTTACCTTCTGCCCGACGAGCAGCGCCATCCTCCTCGGCCTCCTCGCCTAGGGCCATGGGCGACCTGCCCGCGGCGGCCTCGTAGGCCTCGGCCACGACCACGACGCGCTCCTCCGCGGCATCGCTGGCACGTGCCATCGCCGGGTCGACGTCGTCCATGTCGACCTCTTCCAGCACGGAGGTTGCTTGAGAGGCCGACCTCCTGCTCCTTCTGACCAGAGCATAGGTGGCCTCCTCCTCTTCCTCCTCCTCGGGGGCATCGACCACCCGAATAAGCTGGTCCTTGAGGGCCTTGATCTGCCTCTCCAGCCGCTCCTTGGTCGGGAGGGACCTGGCCTCCTCCTCGGCCTTCCTCGCTTGCTCGGCGAGCTATTCCAGTCGGCCCATCAGCTCTGGCCTCCTCTGTTTGAAGTCATCATACCAGATTCGGAGTTCGCTTACCTCCTGGCGGTCGGCGTACTCAAGGTGCGGCGTGGCGGTCCTGGTCGAAGCTCGGCGCTTCGACCGCTTGGCGCGGGGAGGCGAGGCGGATGCCTGGCTACCTCGACCCGCCGTCCTCTTGCGGGAACCCCTGGCCGGTCGGCTTGCAGCGGCCTATTTCGGCCTTCGACACGGCAAGGTCAAGGGCGACCTTCTCCTGCAAACAGAGATCGGGAGAAATAAGCTCGGAAAACATGCCCTCGGGCGGAAGCAGGAAGATGTACTAACCGCGTCACCGCGGTCAAAGACGTTCTTGGGGATCTGACGATTGGGCGGCAGCTCCTTCTCCTTCGGGGCACCGAACATCTCGGCGACCCTCTCGTCAACCCAGTCCGTTCTCGGAGCTGCGTCACGACCGAAGATTAAAACAATGTACATATATATATATAGCACCGATCACCGGAAAGCAGCGATGCTCGGGAAAGAGGTCCAGAAACATACCTGCGTTGTCCTCACGGGTGAAGTCATGCCACCCGGTCACCTCGAAGAAGGGGTGCTCGCGGCGCCTCAGGGGGGACACCCGGTTGAAGGTAAAGTCCCGGGCGATATCTCGACCAGTGAGCCCCATCTGGGCGAGCTCACTGATCGTCCTGAGCACCCGCTCTTCCTCAGGTTGCATGGGCGGGCGCGCCGTCTCAGTAGGCGGAGCGTCCTCCCGATGTAGACCAATCGGGACCCCTCCGCCTTCTTACGGTAGAACCAGAGGTCGGCCCAACCCGACACCGAGTCCTTCAAAGCAACAAGAGGGTACTCGTATGGTCGGTTGGGCGAGGCGAAGATAAACGCAACCGTGAGCCATCGGCCGGTGCGGAAGGGGAGTAGAAGTGAAAGAAAAGGCTAGCCGTGGGCACTACACCCACGTCGCCTCACAAAGATGGGAGAAGATTGCGAGAGAAAGGATAGAGTTGGGGTGGAGATGAGAGATCTCGCACCCACGAAGAGCAAGCACGGAGGCGAGGAAGTCACTCTCGGGCGACGAAGCCCGTTGATGGCGTACAACTCGCGAGAGACGATCTCCGTCTCCCGGTGCCGGCACCAGCGTCGCCCGGGCACTCGACCCGAGCTTGGGTCGACGTACCCCTCATCCGTGGCGCTGGAGCCTCCTTCGGGTCATCTGGTGACCTTGAAGCGCGCCATGGCCAAAGAAGGAAGAGGAGCGAAAAGGGTTCTTGGCGCTAGGGCTCTTGGAAGGTTTTTGGCGAAGACGAGCAAAGAGACACGGTGTAACTCCGACCTCTCCGGCGAAAGGGTTAAAAAGACAGTGAAGGGACGGGATAAAAATCGCCGCCTATCACGTAGCGACACCTGGCCAGAGAAAGCGCCGCTTTCCAAGAAACTGCCGTACCGTTGCAGGAAGGCTTCTCTGAGAAGGAACCGCAGAACAACCAAACGACGCGCCCACGCGGAGTAAGCACGCGGCGGGTAAAGAAGCTCGTCTCCCGACGTAAAATGGTCGTAAGCCACGGCCAAAAGAAATTCAATCCCCCCTCAAGTCTTCTTAGGCTCAAGGGGAAGCCCGAGGGTTCCCCGCTTGAACCTCGGGGCTAGTAGCCGAGGATTGACTATCTGGCAAAAGACCACGGTACCCCCGTGAGAAGCTAAACACGCCGACCAAGCAATATTAGAAGAAGATGCTCGAGAGAATGAAACGAGCATCCCTCCTTCTCCTCCGAGCATACGCGTTTGCACCTTTACTCGCAGAAGCACCAAACACGTCCCCCCACGAGCAAGCATGCTCGTAGAGGCCACGACCTACTCGGGTGTTTGGTCGGAGGGCCCAATGACGCCTACGAGGAAGGAAGGAGCCAACCAATCAGCCGGAGATCAAGGGAGATCATACCCGAAATTCAAATAGCGCGAAAATCAAGGACAACAGGTCACGGATATGGATACGTAGCGTGATCCCAGGAGGTAGTTGCCTTTTTCGGTACCTATAGTCGTATTATTTAAACCCCCCTGGAGATTTGTAAAGGGCAGGAAAAAAAGAGATAGAACATAATACACTGGAGTAGGGCTGTTATCCCGGCAGAGGGAGGCCCGAACCAGGATAAACACCGTGTCCCCCTTTTCTTCTTCTCCCGACCTCGCGTCGCTCGAACGACCTCTTCGATCCGCACGACGGGGCTCTGTTGATCCCCCATTCAACAAGTAAGCTCGACGGGAGCCGTTCTCCAATCGTCGACAAAATGGTATTGTAGGATTAGTAGCGGTACCTACGACAGCCAACCGATGAGTATTAGTCAGCACTTTCAACCACAACACCAAATCATGGAAGTAACACGAAGGCAACTAAAGAGGCACTATAAATTCGTAAGCAAAATCAATCCACTGCCAGTAACTACAAAATTTGAGCAATAATCGAGCAATTAATCACTGATAGATTAGAGCAAAAGGCAAACCAAGAGAGCATAATGAAGCTGGCATGAGCAGCATTTCTGGTTTTTACATCAGAGCACATATATAGATACATGGATAGGGGATTACCGAATTAGGGAATTGAATCTTAAAAAGCATAGCAAGATTAAATAAACTATACTTTGAGCATTCCTAGTGACTCGTATTGCAGATAAAGCACACATTCCAATTACCAAAAGTAAATCAATGTACCCAAACGTCCATTTACTATTTCTCAAGGAGATCAAAGGTGACAATGAAAGGACCAGTGATAGGTCAACTGTAGACAGTCACATGTTTTGTAGGTCTGATCAATCTGGAAGAACATCGAAGAAGCATGGTTCATAAGCATTAGTATTTAAAAATGGCTATCTGGAACTACAAAAGTTCAGAAGTCCTGGTTGGGCCGCTGCATGCAACTTTCATTTTGATAGTGAAGTGCGTAAAATAACATGCAGACAAGCAGAGCAATGTGATACTATGGAATGTCGAGACTTTATAATTTGTGATAATAGGTTATAAAATGTGGTAAAATGGGATAAGTTGGGGATTTTGCAACTAAAACCCTGAGATTTCACGTTTTAACGCGTTTCGGGCTGTTTCCGGGCTTCCGGGCCTCTCCGAGGTCGATTTGGGCCTTGGGGGGAATTCGTGGGCCGGAGGTGGGGCACTTGGGCCCATGCGGGAGTAGTGGGGGGGCAGCACACCCTGCTGCCCTAGCCCCCACCCCTCCATTGCGCAGCCCCCATCCCCTCATCTCCCATCTCCTCCTCCCTCTAGCCCCTCCTCCTCTTCCTCCACACCCCAAGCCGCACCACCCCTCCTCCTTGCGCCTCCTCCCCCACCACCACGTGCCCTTGCTGCGTCCCCCTCGCTGCCATGCCACGCCATGGTGCTGCCCTCGCCGGTAGGAGGATCCGCGACGAGGAGAACCGGTAGCCACGTCGCGTGGGGAGAGATCGGGTGGACTTCGCGCGAAGGAGAGCGATCGATTCGTGGTTCTTCAAGAAGGTAATGGGGGAAACCTTTGGGGATTGATTAGATGCTGTGTAGTGGTGGATTATCATGTTTTTGGATCATGGGAGGTGCTGCCATGGGGTATATTTGTTGAAAACTAGAGTTGTATTCGCGTTCTGATCGGGCAGATTGGGAACCCGAACTAGGGCAGGCGTTTTCGCCAATTTCGAGTTTGAATCTGACCATACGGACTTTTAGGAAGTTGTAGATAATTTCCTTATCTTTCCTTGCATATAAAGAACGTTAAAATCCGCCCAGCCGTTTGGGAGATATGGCCGTTTTACCGAGCGCTGTCAAATCGGTGACGAGATTGGGACAGTTCGTGTTCAACGTTAGATTAAACAACATTAGAGTCCGAATTAGTCTTTCCCTATAACTAGAAAAAGTTGGGAAATTTCCTAAGATACGCGGGGATGTACTCGTTTATTCAATTTGGAGTCCTAGAACCGAAGTTATGCCCATTGGAAGGCTGCTGTCCCGAAGGGACAGATTTGCTGTTTTATGATTTTAGGAGTTGTAAGCGAAGTCGGGTAGTGGGATTTATATGTGTGCTGTTATGTGGACTCGATTTGAGTGTGTGGCACGTATTTGCAGGTGGTGTGCCTCCGGGAGTACCCTCTACGTCCCGCCACTCCGTCCCCCTCGGTGAAGGCAAGTGTGTTGCGTGGATTGTATGATATACGTGTTGCTAGAATTGCTTCTTAGTATTTGGAATAGATAACATGTTGTCTTGCCCTGAATTACATGTTATATTTGATATGATGTTCTTAGGCCATGATTTAAATGTTGACGATGATATGATGTCCTCATGCCATGATAAAACATATGCTTGTTGTTTACAAATGATTCACATGCCATGTTTTGAATGGCTACCGTCGATTGTTGAATACGGTCCTACATGTTGAGATGCCATGTGTTGAAGTGCAATATTTCTATTTACGTATACGTTGCTGTCCATTTTGCATACATGGCATATTTTCATGGCCGGCCGGTGAGATAAGTCATAACTATTCCGGTAGGGTCGGTGAGAACAGTCATGACTAGTCCGGGGCTATTCTTTCGAGTAAGTCCTACATCGTGATTCCATCACCGAGGTGAATGGAAGCGAGTGATAGGCACCCTTCATCTTCGGGATGGAAGGGGGAAAAGGGTGCATGCCGACGGGTGTGCACTCAACCATACCGGTATGAGTATTCCATAAGACATGTGCATTGCATTGCATGAATGAAATACATAAATGAAGATGTTTATGAGATGGTGATGAGAGTACTCATGAGATGCTCATGAGATGAATAGCATGTTGTTTTAAAGGTTGTATATAATGTTAAATATGATGTGTTGTGATATAACTGTGGAGACTGGAATGATGGTTTGTTGTCTTGATCCTTGTTGATCCATTTCAATACACTTTGCTGAGTTATGAACTCACGCTTGTGTTTTATGTTGTTTGTTTATTTAGGTACAATGAAATCGGCGTATGGAAAGGGATCTAGCTACACTCCTCCACGTAGTATCATAATCTAGCTAATTCACCTGTTTTGGAAACACGGCATTAAGTATTACAATAATCATTAGTGTATGGTCTGTATGTTTGGTTGTTTCCCTCATGTGTATCATGTGGGGCTATGGAGGGAGTTGTTTTAACTTCCTAGATTTAAATTGATGCTTATTATTTTGCTATCGATGCTTATTGATGTTTTAGTTGATGATTAGCTATCCTTATCGCTGCGTATGGATATCTCGTTTGTCTTACATATTGATATGATATTGTGATGTTCAAATTTATGCTAAAACAAAGGAGATGCTGCTGAAATTTCCCATTTAATCATGGTATTAATTGTTGTATGGTCTATGTTGGTGACATTCTGGGCTTAGTAGAAGCTGGGGTGTTACAAGCAGTCTATGTGCAGGCATGCTCATGAGCAAAGAAATTTCATAAATTGACAGTTTGACTTGCCGAATTTAGATAAGATGAAAACCAACATCTAGTCAAGCGATGGGAAACAGCATCAGCACAACAATCTCGAAATAAAGAATATCAATTTAAAACTATCTATATATAATAAGGAAGAGAAGCCGTTAACTGAAGTATTCGATCGAAGCAATTCCTATTCCCGCCTCTATATCAGCGGCAATAACAGAATAGAGAACCACAGAACCTTTTAAAAACCATTTGTAGCCACTCTGATGAAGACTTAACTCTCCATCACTATATACAGTATAAAATTGTATCATGACCACAAGAAATAGAATTTTGAGATATATTTACCGAAGCAAGCAAAGACAATGAAGCGTCATAAAAAAAATAGAACCTTGTATAAGCTATATTGAAGTATTAGTCAGTTCGTTCAACCACAATACCAAATCATGGAAGTAACACGCAGTCAACTAAAGAGGCACTATAAAATCGTAACCAAAATCGATCCACTACCAGTAACTACAAAATTTGAGCAGTAATCGAGCAATTAATCACTGATAGATTAGAGCAAAAGGCAAACCAAGAGAGCACAATGAAGCTGGCATGAGCAGCATTTCTGGTTTGTACATTAGAGCACATATATAGACACATGGATAGGGGATTACCGAATTAGTGAATTGAATCTTAAAAAAAACAGCAAGTATAAACTATACTTTCATCATTGCTAGGTGACTCATATTGAAGATAAAGCACACATTCCTATTACCAAAAGTAAAACAATGTACCTAAATGTCCATTTACTATTTCACAAGGAGATCAAAGGTGACAAAATTATCGAGCCTGATTAAAACGCTTGAGTAGTTTGGTCTGTAAGAAAGAGGAGAGAAAATTACAGTCAACAACCAACATCAGTGCAACAATGTATAAATAGACAAAATTGAATAAAGCAGTCACATCTTCTGTCAATCCGATCAATTTGAATGAAAATCAAAGAAGCACAGATAGAAGGACACAATGCTAATGTCTGAAAATCCAAATGGAGGCTAAAACCTCCGCAATAGAAGGAACTGATTTCATGGAGATATTTTTGACGGCGAAGCCGATGTTGGAGGCCAACGCGATAGGTCGCCCTCGCGGCGCCGGAGTGAGCTCGCCCAGCGCGGAGGATTCATCGGCGGTTGCCCCCTCACTCATCCGTGTCTCAGAGGTCGAACGGCGGAATGGGTTTCGGAGGAGCAATCGCGTGGTCGGGTTAGGGATAGGGTTTGGAGTGGAGGTGGCAAGAACAGGAGCGGAAGAGGCCGAGGTCGAGAGGTCGATGGACAGAGGGGGCGGAAGGCGGAATCCGAGGCTGGGGCTAGGGTCTGGAGTGGAGGCAGCTGGGACGGGTGGAGAGGGAGATGGACGGAGGAGGCAGGAGGAGCATAAGTCCATCGAAGCGGGCTGCGATGAGTGAAGCGGAGTTCCCGGGGAGGGGGGGCGCAACGCGTGCGGTGGAGCCAGTGGCGATGTGAGTGGCGCGGATGGGAACAAGGTAGCGTGGAGAAGGCGGAGAAAATAGAATGATCGAGAAGAAAGCGAGGTGGTCGAAGGATACTGGTGGGCCTCTGATCTCTACGCAAGCGGTCGACTGAGAGCGGGGCAGACTGGGGTGCCGAATGTGGAAGCGAAATTTACGGAGGAGCTCATTGCACAAACGATGACGTGGACGCTCTCCCGATGAAGCGAACCTCCGGATCTTAATAAAAGGAGTATTACATGCTAATGAATTAATTAAGTGATTAACTAATGCATTTGCTTAATGGGATTTTCAGGGTCCTTGCATCCTATCCCCCTAAAAAGGAATTTCGTGTCCGAAATCCGGCTCGCCTAACGGAAGGGTTCTGGAATTAAACCGGATTACACCAGTTGAACGAGAACAGAAAATACATCTATACCCGCATTGGTTGTACCTTCCAGTAGCGTTGTCGAGACACCGTTTAAGCGACTGGGCCCTGCAAGCGAGGCTCCTCCATTGGATCCTTTAGAAGACATGGCACTAGGATTTCCTTGGGTAGGCCCTGTGGCTGGGGCACGATTCGACAGTCCCCCTGAAGCTTTCTGTCTGGACTAACCTATTAAGAGTGGACATCCGATCCGCTTATGTCCTTCTTGGCCACAGATATAGCACTTAGTAGGTTGCAACGGATAGTTGCTGGCATAGCGAGGGCCTCTACATTTATAACATTTGTGTGAAGGTTTTGGCTGACAAAGCCGTCCCACTGGTGCAGCTATGTAGGAACAGTTTTTCTGCTCATGTCCTTGCTACATGTATAGCAACCACGGAATTTCTTTCGACGGGTGTTAATATAGTGTGGCACTCCGCATTTGAAGCACTTAACGAATGGATTTGGTGGTTTGGGAGCGGGATACCGAGGTGGTGCAACTATCCATGGTTGAGGTGGACTGGTTCTATTTGGCATGAGTGACACAAAAGTTATAGGCTAAGGAGGGGAAGATGATTGTATATTGAATTTAGCCTTCTCTCTAATTGCTTCCAGAGTACTTCAAGATTCCCTCCAGTTCATCTGAGTTTTCCAATGAGAGTGATACGAGTGCTACTTCCCTGTGGCAACTGAGGCATGGGTTCCTGCACATTGGGTAGGTTAGGATCGCTAGGGAAAGTGATTTGCCTATCGCCTGGACCTGGGAGGTCATTTGAGGAACCTAGCCTGACGGTTAGGTTTGGCTCTCTAACCTGGTTGTCCGACATCCTACAAGAGAAGCATTAACAAAACAGAACTTAGTTGATTCTTTACCTTTAGCACAATTTTAGTTCTTAATGCCCATCTTATATTTAGCTAGAATAATTTTATAAGGAATGGTTGGACATTTACCATTATCAGAATTCATTTGTAAGACAAGAGGTCTTATTGTGTAGAGAAGGTAAGGTTGAAAATTTTAATGATGCTAGCATTCCGTTATAAGATGAGAGGTGTTGTTGTGCATAAACGCCAATATGGTTTCTTGTTTTAAGAAGACAGAAGATGTCAGATATTATCACTCTCATTCGTCACCTTATTCCAGAAATTACAAGATGCCATCTACCTAATCATCTCATGGGAAATCCGAAACAACGAATAAAGAAGCAATAAAGACAATGAAAAGGAACTTGGGTGTAACACCCCGGCATTTAATATGCCTAAATGCTACCAAATATAAGCTAAACAACATCTAAATACCACAATTAAACATAAATTCCAGCAAAGGCGCACATGCTAAAAACCGAGATTTCGGCAGCATCTCCTTTGTTTTAACATGAATTAACACAATATCAATATCATGGCAAGATATGTCATAGCACACGACAAATAAAACATCAACATAAATGGATATATCATCAAATTACGCCAATAAAAGCATGCTCAACCACTTCATAAGCTATAACCAAGCAAATAAGGAATCACAAGCATGCTAAATTAAACCCTACATTAAGTTTATGGCACAACTCTTAATATCATGTCTCCAAGTGATTAATTATGGACTATGATGGTGGAGCTACGTGTAGAAGTGTAGCTAGACCCCTTTTTCCCGCATGCCGATCTCAAAGTACCTAAAAACAACATAAAACACAAGCGTGAGTTCGAAAACTCAGCAAGCATATTGTAATGGACAACAAGATCATTTACAAGACAATAATACCTTACATCACATATAACATCTCATACTTGAGCACATAACAACATCATCATCATTAAATATGTATTGCATTGCAATGCAATGCAATGTTATGCTCATATCTCCTTGGAAACTCATACCGGTATGGTTGAGTACACACCCGTCGGTGTGCACCCTCTCCCCCCTTCCATCCCGAAGATGGAGGGTGCCTACTCCTCGCTTCCATTCACCACGTGAATGGAATCACGATGTAGGTCTTACTCAATGGCGTTCCGGACTAGTCATAACTTTCTCACCGGCCTTTCCCGGATTAGTTAATGACTTTCTCACCGCCCTCGCCCCATCTCATGTCACGCATGCAACTATGCCAATTATCATATTTCACATGTACATAAATATATGGCATCTCATCATGACAAATATTACACATGGCATCGAATCATGATAAGTATAGACACATAGCATCATATCATGATAATCATACTCAATATATCATTGGAAAACAGCAAGCAAGGCAAGTGATCATAGCAAGTATTCAATCTTTCATCCAATATCAACAAGCAACCTACAATCCGCTATACATTACAACACACTTGCCTCAACCGCGGGCGACGGATTTGTGGGAAGTCGAGGGCACTCCCGGTGTCACACCACCTGCACATAGGCATCACACACTCACAATCATGCCCACAAAACAGTACGCAAAACCCCATCTAACCCGACATTGCCCACTACTCGCAAAACCTAAAAACAGAGGTTCTGTCCCGACGGGACAGCAGCCTTGCAAAAAGCATAACTTGAGTTCTGGGACTCCGAATCAATTAAACGAGTACATCCTCGCGTAGCTTAGGAAATTTCCCAACTTTCTATAGGTATATGGAAAGACTGATTCGTACTCTAAAGTCGTCTAATCTACAGATTACCGTGATCTGTTCCAATTACGTCACAGATTTTAACATGCTCGGTAAAACAGCCATAACTTTCAAACGGATGATCGGAATTTAACGTGCTTTATGTCCACGGAAAGATAATTAAATTATCTACAACTTCTTCAACCTCCGTACGGACAGACTCGGATTCTAAATCGACGAAAACGCGAACCCTAGCTCGACTGCTCAATCTGCCCGAAAATAGAAACGTGGCAACATCTAAATCTAACCCAAATTACTCAAATCCAGCACCACCAATTGATCTAAAAACTTGATAAACTCCCTAATAACAGTACCTAGCTCATCCCCGAGGAGCCCCATGATCATACCTTTGCCCGACGCACGAAAACTCCAATCGATCTCCTCGCTCCTCGCTCCTCGCACCTCGCACCTCGCTCCTCGCTCCTCGGATGGATCCATGAGGATGCAGGGGTGGGGAGGTCACCCTAGGGCAGCAAGGGGGTTGGAGGAGAGGTGGTGTGCAATGGGGAGCAATGGGGGCGCCATGGGGGCAAGAGATGGGGCGGCTAGGAGGTGGAGGGAGGAGGAAGGGTGGCGGCTAGGGTTAGGGGCGCATGGGGCAGGGGTGGACGTCCCAAGGGCTGGTGGGGAGCCCTTTTACCAGCCCCCACACCCAAACCTAGTCCGTTACGGAGACCTACTCCATCCCACCAAAGCCCACCAAGGCCCAAACTCCTCCGGGAAGGCCCAAAACCCCAGAAACGGCCCGGAAAAGCTATTAACCTCCATATCCTATAGTTTTAACCTTAATTCCACATCTCATAATGTTATTAACCTTATCATGCACGTTAAATAAGGTTACGACACTCCGTGGTGTCACAACGCTTCAAAAGGCCCAAAAACGCGAGTAAACCTCAAGCCGTAAGATTTTCTTCTCTAATTTCGCAATTTGTAATGTCATACCAAAACGTAGTGTCACATTCTTCCCCCCTTCAACTGGATTCGACCTCGAATCCGAAGGACACCAAAAACAACTGCCAAGTCCCCAAGGGCACCAAGGATTCCTCGAGTTACGTGCTCGAGCCACGCTTGGATTCGCATACCCAAGTACGCCACGGACCAGGTGTCCGGGAACCTTTCCTAGTCCTTAGCTCTTACGTCTATTTGTTGTATTCAGTTCCTTACATACACACAAGTATGCATTGCATTTCCGAATATAAATCCTATACTATATCTGGTCTTTAGAATAAACAATGACATGAATCATTGATTACATGAACCTGTCTAGTTTATCATCCTATGCTCGGAAACATTAAACATGATGACACAGCAATTATTAGCGATGCAGTTGGGAAGTGCAGCATTGATTTTTTTTTGCATAAGATATATAAATAGGCAATCATAATTAATTAATGAGATGGACCCCATCTAATCTATGCTAGGGTGATGGGAGTTGTTAATTACTATTTAAGTGCCAAAGTTACAATGTAACCCAAGCTTTTTGATAGAATATAATTTGTCTAACTTTTCATTACATAAAGAAATATTAATCTCAAGGAAATGAAAGTGTTGGCCACAGTGCAGTTATGAACTAAGCATTGTTTTCATCTATAATATCTAACAGACATCCTCACAATTGATTAATCGTAGGACTTGTCTAGCCTATTTTCATATGAAGAATACTAATCATGATTGCAAAGCAATAATTAGAAATGTAGCCCTGAATAATTAGCTCATAGAATGGAACTAGTTATTCAACAATCTTATCCCTAGCATTTTAATAGATACATTCCTGGTTTCAGTTCTACGATTTTACAAAAAATTTCAACATGCTAATAGCAGAATATAAACTTCTTGACATAGTAACATATTATTATCCTACGTGCTATGCACCTATCACAATTTTACTCGTTATTATCATGTCTAGCAGGAGTTATACCAATCATGTCGCATATTGTATGCAAGTTTCAGTACACTATAGTGTAATACTCACGTGCTCATCCATGACAGTAATACATCTACTTACATACACACAAGTATGCATTGCATTTCCAAATATAAATCCTATACTATATCTGGTCTCCTGAATAAACAATAACATGAATCATTGATTACATGAACCTATCTAGGTTATCATCCTATGCTCAGAAGCATTAAACATGATGACACTGCAATTATTAGCGATGCAGTTGTGAAGTGCAGCATTGATTTTTTTTTTTTGAATAAGATATATAAACAGGCAATCATAATTAATTAATGAGATGGAACCCATCTAATCTTTGCTAGGGCGATGGAGTTGTTAATTACTATTTAAGTGCCAAAGTTACAATGCAACCGAAGCTTTTTGACTGAATATAATTTGTCTAACTTTTCATTACATAAGGAAATATGAATCTCAAGGAAATGCAGCTGTTGGCAGTGCAGTTACGAACTAAGCACTGTTTTCATCTATAATATCTAACAGACATCCTCACAATTGATTAATCGTAGGACTTGTCTAGCCTATTCTCATATGAAGAATAATAATCATGATTGCAAAGCAATAATTAGAAATGTAGCCCTGAATAATTAGCTCATAGAATGGAACTAGTTATTCAACAATCTTATTTCTAGCATTTTAATAAATACATTCCTGGTTTCAGTTATAAGATTTTACAAAAATATTCAACATGCTAATAGCAGAATATAAACTTCTTGACATAGTAACATATTATTATCCTACGTGCTATGCACCTATCGCAATTTTACTCGTTATTATCATGTCTAGCAGGAGTTATACCAATCATGTCGCATATGGTATGCAAGTTTCGGTACACTATAGTGTAATACTCACGTGCTCATCCATGACAATAATACAATTTGACCGCTTGTACTTCACATCATGGAACATGAACTATAGCATTATGTTTGCATCCGGTCTTCAACAATCAAATCATAGTTAATTTTTCAATGTAGCTTATCCAACCTATCACAATCTGCAAAATAATAATAATCATGGTAGTAATGAAATTCAGATAACCTATCATCCTATATATGTTCGTAAACATTAAATATGATGAAATGCCACTGCCAGAGATGTAGTTACAGAGCATAACATTAACTTTGCATATGGTACCAAAACAGGCAAGAATTATAATTAAATGGGTTAAATGGAACCTACCTAACCTAGGTTGGAATAATGAAAATGATACCTAGGATGCGATGATAAAATAT
This sequence comes from Rhipidocladum racemiflorum, assembly GCA_036346355.1. Lineage (NCBI taxonomy): Eukaryota > Viridiplantae > Streptophyta > Magnoliopsida > Poales > Poaceae > Rhipidocladum > Rhipidocladum racemiflorum. The sequence continues at coordinate 40,205,191 of CM070577.1, read as the reverse complement.
AATCGCGAATGCTTGTGAATACAACAATGACTAAATAGTGCTTACAGAATTGAATTAATTACACAAAATATCATCCTTAGTATAATGGCACCTAACATATTTCGCAAGTCCCATTACAGTAATAAAACATAGATACTTGTCATTATTACATTAATACCTAGTACACATCAAATGCCCCCATACAATAAGTAATTAATAATATACCAACCTGACCCAACCCTCTAATACCACCTTAAAATCTTGCGTATATCCCTTAAAAGGGTTCAACTCGGTATTGGTGGTCTGACTTTTATCTTCGAAACAATAAAGTTGCGTCTATTGCTACCATTGGATAAGTTGAGAGAGATAAATATCACTAGTGCCATATAGGCAATAAATCTTTCCTTTAGGCTTTCCTACCAATCTCTAATTATTTAATCGCGTGGTTCTCGTAACCATTGCTCTGATAACACCTGTGACGACCCGGGTAATTAGCCCAGGTAATTAACAGCATTATTGTCATTACACTGAGTTAATTACATAAATCTCGGTATACTAACTAATCAAAACATCGAGCGCACCCGATATTTTATTAATTAGTACACCGTGTTCAGAGTGTTACAGCAGAACAATATTTAGAGACTGAATGTAAATATTTTACAAACCATGTCACGCAAGCTACATGTCCAGTACTTTAGTTGTACATCTGATCCAAGTACAACAAAAATCTAATGCATAGTTACTAATTACACCAAGAGCCTGACGAAGTCGATGCATAGCTACTCGTCCTTCCATCCCTCCTTGTAGAACTCAGTGTTAGTTATTTACCCTTATGTCATAACCATATGTAGAGGACCCTGTCGGCTACTCCCAACTCATCGACGCCCTCTACCCACCATAATAACATACGCCAACTCATCCACTCTCTCAATAAACCATTCCAATACCAAACCAATTACCAATCCATCCATTTCTCACCTACACCATCCATCCGCATTCGATTTAAGGTTTTATTGCAACATAAATTTTCCATGCAATGAAGAATTTAATGAAAACAATGGAAAACCTTTAATAAGACATGATCAATGGAACTTGCCTGGATTAAGATTGATATAATGGTCCTCACTCAAAAGTTGGAGAGGGTGGTCCAATTGATTCAATTCTTGTCCTAAAAATGTTACAGACTATCAATTTTTGCGCGATTACTAAATTTTGAATCTGATAGATGGCGTCCAACCACTTAGTGACAACTATTAATTAGATCCTAATTTAATAACTAACCTCTACTGGTTAATTCCGATTTTAGTAGTTTTATCACAGGATCAACTAATTACGTAACTAGCTACTGATTACAGTGACATCCTCGAAACCCAATTTTTCCCTCTTTACTTATTTTTCTGTTTTCTTTTCTCTGCTTCCCTTTTCTTTTTTTTCTTTTCCCTCTCTCTTTCTTCTCTTCGAATCAACTGGGCCTTCGGCCCACTCTCCCCTCCTTTCCCTTTTCCCGACCCAGCCGAAGCCTTCGGCTTACCTTTTCCTCTCCTCCGCCTCAACGACGCCTCTTCTCCACCCCTCGGTCGCCCCTCCTCGGCTCCGTTTCCCCCCCACCACGCTGGCTCCTCCCGGCCGACATCTCTACAACGCGCCTCCCTACTCGGTCCCCTCGGCTCTCCTACAATAGCCCCCCCACCCCCGCTCTCTCTCTCTCTCTCTCTCTACGCCTCGCGGTCATTTCTGGCCAGCTCGCCGTGAGCACCTTCCATCGGCTAGTCGGCTCCTACTGGCTCTCTCTCTCTCTCTACTGCTACTTCTCGATTTGTAGGGATCTGTTGCTATTGTATTTTTGGGGGATTTGGCTACCGAGGTTTGTATTTAGGGTTCTTGCTGCTGGTGTGACACCACGGAACGTAGTAACTTTATAGATTGTGAAATTACAGTATAAAATCTCGCGCTACGGCATTATATTGAGTTTTCAGGCAATTTTCGGGTGTTTGGGCCTCTCCGGGAGAGTTTGGGCCTTAGGGGGGGTTGAAGTGTGGGCTTTAGTGGGAGGTTTTTGGCCCATGTGGGGGTAGAAAGGGCTGCACACTGTGTTTGGGGCGCCCTCTAACCGTAGGCGCCTCCACCTCCTCCCTCACACCCTCTAGCCGCCTCCCTAGCCGCCCCTTGCCCCTCCTCTAGCGCCTCCTCCTCCACCTAGCCACTTTGTCGTGATCTAAGCCACGCCATCGCTGCCACGCCTCGCCATCGCACTGCCCCCGCGGTTGGGAAGATCCGCGACGTGGAGATCCGAAGGTTTTGGCGCGTGGAGCGAGATCGGGCGACCGGGAGGAGTTTTTCCTCGTTCGTCGTTCGTCGGACTAAGGTGGTGTGCCCCCGGGAGTGCCCTCGACCTCTCGTCACTCCGTTGCCGTGGTTGAAGGCAAGTGTGTTGCGTGGATTTAATGTTATACATATTGCTAGAGATGCTTGATAGTATTTGGAGTAGGTCACATGTTGTCTTGCCATGAATTACATGTTATAATTGATATGACATCCTTAGGCCATGATTTAAAGGTTATCGATGATATGGTGTCCACGTGCCCTGATTAAAAATGTTTGTTGTTGATGAATGATTCACATGCCATGTTTTGAATGGTTACCACGATTGTTGAGTACGGACCTACATGTTTAGATGCCAAGTGTTGATATGCAATATTTCTATTCATGTATATGTTGTCATCTGCTTTGCATACATGGCATATTTTCATGGCCGGTGAGATAAGTCATAACTATTCCGGTAGGGTCGGTGAGAACTGTATGACTAGTCCGGGGCTATTCTTTTGAATAAGTCCTACATCGTGATTCCTTCACCGAGGTGAATGGAAGCAGTGATAGGAACCCTCCATCTTCGGGATGGAAGGGGAAAGGGTGCATGCCGACGGTGTGCACTCAACCATACCTGCATGAGTATTCCAGAGACATGTGCATTGCATTGCATGAATGAAATACATAAATGAAGATGTTTATGAGATGATGATGAGAGTACTCATGAGATGCTCATGAGATGAATATCATGTTGTTTTAAAGGATGCATATCATGTTAAATATGATGTGTTGTGATATAAGCTGTGGAGACGGGATGATGGTTTGTTGTCTTGATCCTTGTTGTTCCATTACAATACACTTTCGAGTTATGAACTCACGCTTGTGTTTTATGTTGTTTGTTTATTTAGGTACAATGAAATCGGCACGCTGAAGGGAATTTAGCTACACTTCCTCACGTAGCACTCATAATCTAGCTAATTCACTGCTTTGGAGACACGGCAATAAGCATTACAATAATCATTAGTGTATGGTCTGTATGTTTGGTTGTTTCCCTCATGTGTATCATGTGGGGCTATGGAGGAGTTGTTTTAACTTCCTAGAGTTAAATTGATGCTTATTATTTTGCTATCGATGCTTATTGATGTTTTAGTTGATGATTAGCTATCCTTATCGCTGCGTATGGATATCTCGTTTGTCTTACATATTGATATGATGCTATGTTGTTAAGTTTCATGCAAAAACAAAGGAGATCTTGCCAAAATTTCCAATTATTCCAAATGATTACCTGCTGTAATTTACCTTAAATTATGGTATTAAATGTGTTATGGTCTATGTTTGGTGACATTCTCGGGCTTAGTAAAAGTCAGGGTGTTACGGTTGGTATCGTGAGCCCATTTGTAGGTCCCTGGAATGTGTATTTAGTGTCATACTATAGGTTCAACTAAAATATGAAGTGGAATAACCTAGAAACATGGCTTAGGTTTTACTTAAAACTTTGCCATAGGATAGCAACATTAAAACTTGTGTAAGTGGAATAATTAATTTAAAACTTGACACACTTTGTTACACAGTAGGAATGGGTATGAGTAACAAAATTTCATAAATTGACTGTTAGACTTGCCGTATTTAGATAAGATGAAAAACAGCATCTAGTCATGCGCTGGGAAACAATATTAGCACAACAATCTAGAAATAAAGAATATCAATTTAAAACTATGTATATATACTAAGGAAGAGAAGCCGTTAACTGAAGTATTTGATCGAAGCAATTCCTATTCCCGCCTCAGACGAGGCAATATGTAATAGACAAGCACTGAACCTTTAAAAAACCATTTGTAGCCGCTTTGATGAAGACTTAACTCTCCATCACTATATACGGTATAAAATTGTATCATGACCACAAGAAATAGAACTTTATGACATATACCGAAGAATGCAAAGACAATGAAGTGTCATAAAAAAAATGGAACCTTCTATACGCTATATTGAAGTAGCTTAATGAAAAGTTCCATGGGCACTAACCCTGCAACAGTTATCGAGCCTGATTAAAACGCTTGAGTAGTTTGGTCTGTAAAAAAGAGGAGAAAATTGCAGTTAGCGAACAACATCAGTGCAGCAATGTATAAATAGACAAAATCGAATAAAGTGGTCACATCTTATGTCAATCCGATCAATTTGAAAGAAAATCAAAGAAGAAGCACAGATAGCAGGACACGATGCTAATGTCTGAAAATCCAATTGGAGGCTAAAACCTCCGCTTCAGCAAAATGACGCATCATATGTGTATGTTATGCGTTGGGATGCAAATGGGCCGGCCCTAGGGTCATCTTTGACTCACTCTAGTTCATTTGTTTGCACTAAAACTTAAAAGGTGGAACTAAAATTAAGTTTTTAGTGCAAACAAATGAACTAGAGTAGGTCAAAGAAGACCCTAGGGTCAGCCCATTTGCATCCCTAGTTATGCGTATACGGTATGTAACACCCCAGCTTCTACTAAGCCCAGAATGTCACCAACATAGACCATACAATAATTAATACCATGACTAAATGGAAAATTTCGGCAGCATATTCTTTGTTTTAGCATAAATTTGAACATCACAATATCATATCAATATATATAGATCAATCAAGATATCAATATGCATCGACAACAATAGATGAGCATCAACTAGAATAACAATAAGCAATGATAATCATGGAATAAGCATCAACTAAGACTAGGATGATAAAACAAATCGCTCCAAAGACCCGTATGACACACATGAGGGAAACCAACACACATAATATCCATACACCAAAATCAACATAACTTATTGCCATGTTTCCATAGAAGTGGGTGAATTATCTAGATTATGAGTGCTACGTGAAGAAGTGTAGCTAAATTCCCTTCCCGCGCGCCGATTTCATTGTACCTAAATAAACAAACAACATAAAACACAAGCGTGAGTTCATCACTCAACAAAGTGTAATGTAATGAAAAACAGAGTGCAAGACAACAAACCATCAACTTCAATCTTCATAAGCATTACATACCACAACATTACCAACCTCATGTACACGACATGTAAAACATCATAATCATCTCTTAGTCAATATGGCATTCGTCTCATGAACAACTCATTAACATCTTAAAAGAATTCTCATTCATAGTTTCATTTATGCAATGCAATGCAATGCACATGTCTCCTGGAAACTCATACCGGTATGGTTGAGTGCACACCCGTCGGCATGCACCTTTTTCCCCCTTCCATCCCGAAGATGGAGGGTGCCTATCACTCGCTTCCATTCACCTCGGTGATGGAATCACGATGTAGGACTTACTTGAAAGAATAGCCCCGGACTAGTCATAACTGTTCTCACCGACCCTACCGGAATAATTATGACTTATCTCACCGTCCGGCCATGAAAATATGCCATGAATGCAAAATGGACAGCAACGTATACATAAATAGAAATATTGCATATCAACACATGGCATCTCAACATGTAGGACCGTATTCAACAATCGACGGTAACCGTTCAAAACATGACATGTGAATCATTTATCAACAACAAGCATTTTTAATCATGGCATGAGGACACCATATCATCGACAACATTTAAATCATGGCCGAAGGACATCCTTTCAAATATAACATGTAATTCATGGCAAGACAACATGTTATCTATTCCAAATACTATCAAGCAATTCTAGCAACACGTATAGCATACAATCCACGCAACACACTTGCCTTCAACCACGGGCAACGGAGTGACGAGAGGTTGAGGGCACTCCCGGAGACACACCACCTGCAAACATGTGCCACACACTCAAATCGAGTCCACAAAACAGCACACATATATCCCACTACCCCGACTTCGCACAACTCCTAAAATCGAACAAAGAAATCTGTCCCTTCGGGACAGCAGCCTTCCAATGGGCATAACTTCTGTTCTAGGACTCCAAATTGAATAAACAAGTACATCCTCGCGTAGCTTAGGAAATTTTCCAACTTTTTCTAGTTATAGGGAAAGACTGATTCGGAATCCAATGTTGTTTAATCTACAAAATACCGTGATATGTTCCAATCACATCACAGATTTTAACACGCTCGGTAAAACAGTCATAACTTTCAAACGGCTGATCGGAATTTAACGTTCTTTATGTCCACGGAAAGATAATTAAATTACCTACAACTTCCTCAACGTCCGTACGACCAGATTCCAAATCTAAATTGGCGAAAAGGCCTGCCCTAGTTCGGGTTCCCAATCTGCCCGAACAGAACATGAATACAACTCTAGTTTTCATCAAATCTACCCCATGGCAGCACCTCCCTTGATCTAAAAAACATGAAATCCATCCCTAGATCAGTACCTAGACCCAATCCCTAAGATCCCCCAAGACATACCTCTTCCCGGCGATCAACGAACACCGAAAACGCTCCTCCCGGCTTCCCGATCGCCCTCTCCTCGCCGAATCACGGATCTCCTCGTCGCGTGGCTTCCCGATGGAGGAAACAACAGGGGGAAGATGTGGGGAGCCCCTCTAGGGCAGCAAGGGGAGGTGGAGAGAGAGCAAGGGGAGGTGGAGAGGGATGGGGGAGGGCGCAAGAGGCTAAGGGGGGTGGCGGCTAGGGAGGAGGAGGCAATGGGGTGGAGGGGAAACAAGTGGGGGCTAGGGCTAGGGAGGGGACTTGTTTAGGGCGCAGGTAGGGCTAGGGCAGCAGCTTTCTTTGTCCTAGACCACCTCCAAAAGGCCCAAATATGTCCCACCTTCGCCCACATGGACCCCCAAGGCCCGAACTCCCCTAAGGCCCAATTCCTCCTCAGGAAGGCCCAAAATCCCCCGGAAAGGCCCACACTTGCAGAAACGGCGCAAAAACATGTTACAAGAGTCGTACCTTATGGACGAGATCGAAAATGACTCATACCGTCATTCCGTAGTATCACACGGTAGGTAAAACAGAAGACATGAGGAAAGAAACAATGACAACACACACCTTCATCTTTTGGCACCTGTTGTAAGTGGAAAATCAGATTCTTTTGCAGGCAGCCTAAAACATAGAAGAGACAAAGCATAGACAAATATAAGAAGAGTGAAAGGAGAAGGGAATGAAGTACATTCATAGGCATGTGCGTAACAAAACTAATAATTCAAGATAATAAACAAAAAATCTAACCCGAAAAATGAAATCCTGAACTCAGATGGCCACAAATGATAGGTTAACCACAAACTTTACTTCTTTGAGAAAGCATACAGGACTGTGCACAATAATCAAAGACCAAACTTGTTAGAAGCCAACTTACTGAGTGTGTTGTTGAATATAGATGGTATTGTAGAATTAGCAGCGGTACCTATGACAGCTAACCGATGAGTATTAGTCAGCTCTTTCAACCACAACACCAAAGCATGGAAGCAACACGCAGTCAACTAAAGAGGCACTATAAAATCGTAAGCAAAATCGATCCATTACCAGTAGCTACAAAATTTGAGCAGTAATCGAGCAATTAATCACTGATAGATTAGATCAAAAGGCAAACCAAGAGAGCATAATGAAGTAGGCATGTGCAGCATTTCTGGTTTGTACGTCAGAGCACATATATAGACACATGGATAGGGGATTACCGAATTAATGAATTGAATCTTAAAAAAGAACATCAAGAATAAACTATAATTGATCATTGCTAGGTGACTCATTGCAGATAAAGCACACATTCCTATTACCAAAAGTAAAACAATGTGCCTAAACGTCCATTTACTATTTCACAAGGAGATCAAAGGTGACAAAATGAAAGGACCAGTGATAGGTCAACTATAGACAAACCTTCTTTGAGTTGTACGTCAGAGCACATATATAGACACATGGATAGGGGATTACCGAATTAATGAATTGAATCTTAAAAAAGAACAGCAAGAATAAACTATACTTTGATCATTGCTAGGTGACTCATATTGCAGATAAAGCACACATTCCTATTACCAAAAGTAAAACAATGTGCCTAAACGTCCATTTACTATTTCACAAGGAGATCAAAGGTGACAAAATGGAAGGACCAGTGATAGGTCAACTATAGACAAACCTTCTTTGAGGAAGCGTACATGACTCTGCACAGCAATGAAAGATCAAATTAGTTGAAAGCCAACTTATTGTGCATGTTGTTGAATATTGTAAATTTAACAGCGGCACCTATGACAGCTAACTGATGAGCATTAGTCAGCATTAGTCGGTTCTTTCAACTCCAACATTAAATCATGTAAATAACATGTAGCCAACTAAAGAGGCACTATAAAAATGAGAAGAGAAATCGATCCATTACCAGTAACTACAAAATTTTAGTAGTGATCAAGTAATTAATCATTGAAATAGATCAAAGGAAAAGGCAAACTAAGATAGCAAAACGAAGTTGGCATGAGCAGCATTTCTAGTTCAAACAAACAAGGATAAAATTAAATTATGACTTCCGATCTATATACATCTAGGAAAATCGAAGCCAAATAATTTAGTACCAATGTGCCCCTGCCCATTAATAATATATTTTACTTCAAACTTTTTGTTAAAGCGGTGTACTGAATTAAAACCCTTTATGTAGACGCTCATGATGGCTAATTGTTGGCCAAGGAAGATTGCATGTACTCATACAATGTTTCATGTATACTATAGTTCGCAAAAATTTGCATGTGTATTCATAAACAGTTTATGTCTAATCCTGTGCCAGCTGATTGCATGGCTCATGGATGAGTGGGTGTATGGTGTGCAAAAATGCAGTGCTGAACCACCACGCTAGTAGACGTGTAGGCTATAAATATCATCAAGGATTCAAAGACTGAAAACCATGCTAGCGGTCACTATGCAGACCATTGTGTACCATAACCATGTTGTAGACAGCAGAAGCAACAACAGAAGAATCGGCAGCAGCCATGTCTGACGCAGAGGCAAAGTTCCGCATGGCAACACAAGCAGCAGAAGCACCAAGAAAGAGTCCGAGTTAGAGAAGACCACATACAGCATCCAGATAGAGTTGAGTCCACACTCCGAGTCTCTCAAGAGATGTGGAGTTCTTTGCTGTTGGTAGTACTCGGGTGAAAAGAGCGCTACGCTGCGCCGCATGGTATGAGGCAGCCAACAGACAGTAAGATGGTCGTCGGGTATATTTAGGGCTGAAGGGATCTTTCACATGAAGAAATAATGTTCTAAGAGATCCACATTTCATATCCTAATACGATATGAATGACAGGCTTAGCAAATCAGCAGAACCATGAGACATAGGTGTCACCTTTATTCTGTAATCCTGTGATATGTCGAGATCATGGTGCATTGCCTTTATTCTGTAAGCTATTCACATTGCTTGCTCTGTTTGCAGCCAAAAGGAGCCGATGCTCAAACGAACTCCCAACATATATTCCAACCTTTTGTTTGTCAATTTCATTCCTTGTACAGTGCCTGCTGTAACTCTGCCGGACTGCCACCTTGATGTCTCACTGCAAGAAAGGCAACACGAAAGGCAGATTTGATTCAAAATTTCAAGATAAAAATAAAACAGCTATTTGTTCGAAATATTCCAGGCCTAATCCACAAGAAGGTTACTAATTATAGTTGTTGTAGATATCAGAGGACTGTAGGAAACTGGTTGTAACTGAATTAGATGAGGAAATTTTTTATCAAGACGATTGAATTTGACGAGTGACTTTTTAGCTTACCACTGCAGTAAGGAAATCGATAGGTTTTGATCACTTAGAAAATTGACAAAGGTTCAACCATAAATAGTTCGTGCGAACTTATCACCTAATCTGTGAGGAGAATGTTGTCCAGAACAGCAAATCCTGCAGCAACTCCACCTTCATTTGACGAAGAAACTTTGGTGCGCATCAAGTACCCACACTGATTATTCATGACTACCTTATCTTTGTTCCTACGATTGACCAATGAAAATAATATGACTTGAAAACAGAAAAAAAAAGGGAACATAGCACATATGTAGAGCATAGGAGGTCTGAGCTTCCAAAGGGTTAATTACCACAGGTAGGCTCCATAATCCATATATCCCAAGCTCAGAGATTGTAAGGTCCTCAAGGCAAACACCTCCCTGGACCAGATGGGTAAGAGAAGCTCTGGGGAAAATCCGCTGCATCAGAATGTAGGCTGCAAGTGCCTCTCCCTGTTCCTTCCTCAAGGCAAACACCTCCCTGGAGTCTGACCAGTGTTTCTCGCAAATCATGACTATAAACGTTGTTCCCTGAAACGGATATCAGAATCGGGAGATTTTCTGAAAATTTATTGTGAAAAAAAAAGTGTTTTTAAGTGCCAAGAAAACTGACCTCCACCTTCCCGTTGAGGTTTCAAGACAAACAAGTCAGGTTTCTCTATTGCTGATTTCACAATTTCTTCATTATCCAAGCTCCATAACCCTGCAAAGCTTTTGCGTAGCTTGGCAATGTCCTCCTTGTTGTCAAGGAATCTACAGAAATAAAATCAGATAGTAGTTAGGAATGTGCGGCTGAAAATTAGAGGTATAGCAGCAGGAATTTAAATATGACATACTACCATCTTATCTATTATGAATTCAATATATCTATAATGTAATATTCACATCACAGGAATATTCAAATACATAAACCACCCATTGGTAGCCAAAAAAAAAATACTCAATCACCTTTCAAGAACATTAGGTTTTGCTAGTTCTTGCTGGATCTTTTTCGTTCCCACTAAATGGTAGGATATTGAAGGGCACTTTAATAGCAGATGATTGTTCCATCAGAAGCCTCGCTCTCCATTCCTGAAAACATGCCATCGTGAAAGCCTATCACAACAAAGCTAAATAGAGCGCACACCATGTGCAGCCACACCACTTGACATTTTGGACTTAAGCTTTACAACACAGATAATGAAATTCATAAACAAAAGAAGTTTCCTTTTCCATGATGAAATCAAAAGCAAAGAGGAATCACCCCAAAACAAAACAAAAATATGATTCTTATCGAAAAGTTATCTCAGGAAACTTTGTTTTCAGTCAAGTTATGAGAGAAATTCGCTCTCTAATGAGAAAGGGTGTTGGCTAAACAAATGTAGTCTCACATACCGTTTCTCACGGGTAATCATTTGGCGCATACCCAGCTCTAAAATATACAACAGCAACTGTCCAGCCATCTTTGCATTTTTATAAATTTAAATATTAAAGTGCTATATAGCAAACACTAAGTCTTCCTTTATGTCTGTACATGATACATACACCACGAGTGTTCCATCTGCCTCACAATGTTGTAAAGATGCAACAAAGGGAATGAAAAAAAGAACTCACCAATCTGTCAAATTCCAGGATAAAACATTGCTTCACATCTTACTCTGTTAGCTTGCATCCACACATATCCCTTCTTGAGGTTAAGTCCGAAAACTTTGTGTGAGTGTAATGCAGAATAGCAGCCTCCTCCAACTTGATTTCACTACAGGAAAAGGAAACAGTTGAGCAAACCATCCAGTAGGAACCGACTAAAATTTGTTTACCGGGGACCTTTTATTTTAAAAAAACTACATATATTCAAATATCTGTCACCTTACTTTACACAGACCAATTAAGAATTTACGAAGTATTTGATGGATCGTGCCTCATCCCTAATCCCAAGTAATGGGTAAACCAGCAGATCCATAAGTTGCCTGCAATTAATTTTGTGATTCGATAATGCCGGCCTCATATAATATTTGTGCTAGTTATGGTCATCCTCCGCATATTGCATATGCATTTCCTAGTAAGCCCCAACCAACATTTTAAATGGTGTCACGTCTTAAGGCAACTGGTCCGAAGTGGTATGTTCCTATTTGGAAAAATGCATGTAACAAATAATGTGTATTCAATAAACAAGTAATTAAACAACATTACTTCAACTCATAATCCCCATGTGCAACGTAATAGTAAAAATCTATACTCATTTTGATGGTGATATATATAAAAGTTCGCTTTAATATCATTCACAACAACGGAACTTTGGTCTCCAGATGAAACCAAGGTAGTAGGAAGTAGGAACAGGGCCTAGCTCAGTTGGGGGGAGGTGTGGGTGTACACCCCACCACCCAAGTTCAAAATCGTCGTCGAGCTGAATTTGGGCGCCTATTTCATTCTTAATTAAAGGAAATGCCTAGTTCCTCTTAGGTATTCTTGAAAAAAAGATGTAACCAAGGAAGTTGGAGCAATGACAATGTAAGAACAGTGCATAGGTCCAAACAAAGAAATGGTCAAAACAAAAAAAAAATCTATGGACTATATCACCCTTTCATTTGTTAAATTATTCTCGCAACGATTCCTCATCTTTATTTCCTCAATCAGCTAAGGTAAAGGACGAAAGTTTGATGTTATTAGCATTTTTCACAGTTATTTTTGACAGTTGCAAATTAGCTGGGAGCGTAGAGTCGGAACAACAAACACACACCCCCCATTAGCACCCAAATAAAAAACAGACGAGGAAAAAACTAAATTAATTAACAGTGAAATGCTTGTAGAATGAGGACCACAGTCAACAGTTAAAGGAAATCGACAATAGCAAGCTAAACAGTCCCACTTCAGGGGGGACTCGTACAGCGTTTTGTTCCATCCGATTGCGAAATTCACATGAAATACAAGCTAGCTGCCAAATGCCGACAATTAATGGCTAGATCTTCAGAAATTTGTGTGTAACGCCTATTGTTCATCCACATTCAGCCGCTTAAATTGCAGGCAGATTAACCTGTACTACGGAAAAGCACAAACATGCACAAGCAGCCAAACAAATTTCAGCCAAAAGCGATGTGTTGACCAGCAGAATAGTCAGGATTTAGGCCACGAGAACCAAGAACAAGCAACAGTTCAAGAAAAAATGTCAAGAAAGCAAGCAAAGAAACCAGGGATCACATCCAAGAACAAGATCAAGAAACCAGGGATCACATCCAAGAAAAATTGCCCAATTAGGCTGGAAGCTGCAAATAATAGCTAAAATGGTCGCCCAAAGGTACAATAAAATCACAGGGTTAGATCGTAAAAGCAAAAACCACAAGGCCAAACTAACCTTTGCGAAACCCATGTACAAACATTAATAGGAGAGGGGAGAAAAAAGTTAACGGTGAAAAGACTCCCAAGAACAGCATAAACCTAACCGAAGCAGGCAACAAATTAGGATAGCACAGATCAAGAACTACATCGAGAGGCACGGAATCATCAAGACCAAGAAGGGGCAAGAAAGGAACAAAGGGTCTGGTACCTTGGTGTCGAGCATGACGGTGCAGAGGATGCCGGTGTTGTCCATGGCGGCACGGAGGTTGTCGAGGGTCTCCTGGTGGTACTCGTGGGAGCCGTGAGAGGCGGGTATAGAGCCGGCAGATCCTGAGCGGGCGGAGACGCAAGATCGGACGGCGGCGACGCTTCAAGATGCCGATCGACGAAGGCTGCGCATGCTGAGCGTACATGGTCGTTTCGCCCGCCGCCACCAGCCGAGGAAGGCCCCGACGGAGAAGAGGAGGACCGAGGTCCTAGAGTTTCGAGGGGATCTGCGAGGGGGACTGAAGGGGCTAGGGCGAATTAGTCTTAGTAGAGCTAGAATGAAATCAGGAAGAAAGATTCATCTTTTCAAGAATAACCATACCCCATCCCTCTCATTTCTGATGATGGTATTCAGCATCTGCACCACACCTTTGCTAGCACCACCTGTCAGGTAAATAAGCTCTGGATCACTGCAATAAGTAGAATAAAAAAAGTGTGAGGATTACCAACAAAACCATGATGTATGACAAAAAGTTTGGACCATTTGTCATCATACACATATTATGATATTATCATGAAATGAGGAGAAGAAGGATGATTAGAAAGCAGGACGCAATACTTCTCTTTTTAGCAGACAAAGTATAACAGGCTTAGTGGCTAACCAGTGGATACTGGATAGCATAGACACCAATGTCCTACATAAATAATGTTAATCAAACATCAGAAGGAAGTGGATATCTGCATCACAGCATGCCCAACATGTGCATAGTACAAACAGTGTGTTCAACAAAATGATCGCATGCATTTGAGATTAGAACCACTTGGCTATTGAACTATGAGACACTAAACTGGAATCACTAACCATAATATCTATTGGTAATGTGGAGCACCGGAGTGCAATGTAGTTCAGCGAGGGGGTCGACGTAGGTCCCACATCACTGTCGTGTTCCGTCCACATGTTCTTGAACAATTGCATTTGATATAGCACTGCAAAACATGTGGAGAATGAGGTTATCCCTGTCTTGACATTAACATACAAGAAAATGAAAATTGCAACATTAACAGTGTACTTAACTTTTAAGATACTGAACTGTTTTTAACTATCTCAGAATAAAGATTATTTTTAACAATATTATCTTTTGACAATTTCGTGCATAAAGGAAAGGTCATGAAGGGAAAATTGTGGCCACATTTCTCGAAACCCATTGTTCAATAGTTCCCATCTGAGATGAGAGACAGAACTATTAAGTCCAACACCGAGGTGTCAAGTTTAGTTTCACTTGCAAAGTCTGCGGCATCCTACAATAGCATATATCAATACTTCCTTTACTGAGAAAGAAGGGTTTTTTGTCCCATCCTGCCCGGGAAAACACAAACAGTAATACTAATATATAAAATCTGAATAAATTTAAATTGGAATGCTTCTTTTTCCAAATAGGCACTAACTGGAGAAGCCTTGACCTCCTAAAAGCAAACCATAAAAACTTCTGCATTTTTTTATCAAAATTGGAATCTTGAACAAGCCTTATGTTAAAGTAAATGTTAATCTTCTTCCCCGGAAATAATTAGTAAGATTACTGATAGCCTAAACTTTTATAGCATACTTTGGACCTACAATATATACATAGCGCATAATAGGTACTACAAAAATGCAAAACCACTTGTACGTACATGTGGGTACATATACTATCTTAACCCTCCAAGGTGCATCACGATTGGTGCAAGGGTAATGCAAGTGCAATGATTAGAAGATGTTATGGTAGTTTGACTTTTGAAAGTTTGCATCAATCTCAAGGCACATTTGAGGGTGCTGATAGTATATGTATGGATGTACCTACATGTACATGTGGGAAAACCATATTCTACATACTATCCTAAAATTCCCTATCATACTTTGGATCCACAAAAATATGCAACGCACTCATCTCAGTAAAAGCATTCGACCTGCTTGGGTGTGGCAGGTTAGGTCCAGCACTGCAATAGGAAAATAACTTTGATGGCCATTTATAATTTTCATCTGATCAATCCAGATATATTTGGTCAAAGTTATAATAGTTTAGGGATGTGTTGCCATCCTAATGTAGAAAATGCGGAGCAGCACGAAAAAATGGGTATATGTTCCAGAGCACGAAAAAAAGGAAAGAAACAAGAAAACTGCAGCAGCCAGTTTGACCGGTGGTGTGGAAAAATCAACCTACTTCGGAAAAAAGCTGTAACATTCTAACTGCACGCATTATAGGACCAGGGCATCATTCTTTGGTGGCTATGGATTAAATCTTACCATCGATTGCACCAAGATCACCTAGCCTGCCATAAATGCCATCTATTTCCTTTGATTCCTTAGCTTGTAAAATTGCTTTCAGAACAGTGCCTTGATTCTTCTCAGAATCCCTTGTGGATTTAATCTCCGAAACTTTCTGCCTAGCTGCTTGTTCAAGAGGAATTAGCTTCTCCTCCTGTTTTAGGCATTCCTGTTATGCATTCCGAGTTAGAGATCCAGGAAACTCAGGATCCTCCAGAGCAAAAGGCTTACCAAACTTAATGGTCCCAGGGAGAAGAAATGGTTCAAATTAATCTGGAACTGATTTACCTGTTCAACTTTACAAGCTTCAGATGCTTCACTCTGGTGTTTCCCTATTTTCTCTTGAAGCTCCATAATATATGTATCCTTCATTTTGATTTTTTCCTTAATGCTTTCCATATGGTTTTGAGCATCAGTTAATTCTGCTCGAGCTCCATCATGCTGAAAACAGGTAATAAGGCTTAAATGCAAAGCGCAAATTAACTAATTAAGAGAAGCAGAAAATTGTATCTAATTAATGCTTGCCAAAGAAAACTTAGCAGTTTTGTTTCTGGAGTCAGATTCTTGTAATGTCATGCCAAATACTTCTTGTAAGTTGTAACCCACATGGCAAGTCCAAGTTGCAATAGCAAAATTGTGGGATATTATGGACAGAAGATTTTTGGTGCCTTCAATGAAACATATGTCCAAACTGGCAGTGAAGTGGCTCATATAGTGGACAACGTATATTCAAGGAAATTGACGATGGTCTTAATTTTATTTCCATCATTTTAAAAAAGAAAAAGGCAAGGAGGGCCCACCTTTTCTTTCATTAGATCTTTCTCAGCAGATGCAACATCCAGCCTTCCTTTATGCTCAATAATTTGATTTTCCCATGGTTCGAGTTCAGTCCTTACTTGGGTAAGTTCAGCACGGAGTCTCTCAGTTTCTTCTGTAATTACAAAAAGGAAAAGTTTGGCTAACAAACAGAACAGTACTATGAAAAAGGAAGAAATAGGCTGCTGTTGGTTCTAAACTCACCTCGAGAGCTTTCTTTAATTCGCTCCAGCACCTTCTCTTCTTCACTAAATTGTTCTTGCAATTTGGGTATCTCTCCCTCAAGCTGTGGAATGCGATTGGATGATTCTTCTATCTCTTTTGTTGCTTCATCAATTTTTGACATATCCTGGATCAAGATGAAGGTGGGACTTCAGACTTTATTGCTTAGACTACATCTGAAACCATTTTAAGTTACCTTTTCAGCTTTGTCCACCAGCTTCTTGATCTTCTGCTTAAGATGCTTTAAATCTTCCCTGTATTTTACATCTTTCCTCTCAAACTCTTTAAATTGATCCTTGCAAGCCTTCATATTATTTTCAAGGTCCTAAACATATAAAGAGAGTAGGCAAAACAAAGGGGCGTTATAGTACGATTAGACTGGAACTAGCAGATAAGTCCCTAACCTACGTCTAAGCAATAATTGAACTTCGAATTAATGAGGAGTGAGGTTCCAGAAATATGTAGTTTAAGACGATACCTCTTGTCTTTTGACATGCTTGTTGTAAACAGACTCCATTTCCTTCAGAGTTTGGGAATTTTGTTGAATTTTTTCCCTGGATTATAGCCAAAACAGTTAGTTACAAAAAAAACCCTAAACTGAAAAAATCATGTACAGCCATGGACATAAATGACCTTTCAGAGGTAAGGTTCTTTTCCAGGTCGGCAACATTCTCTTGGAGTTGAGCAACATGTGAGGTAGCATCATCCGAAGCCAGCATGGTTGCCTTCTCTTGCCATTTCAAAAGTGACAGTTCCTTCAGCATGTATGTTTCAGCCTCATTTTTTGCACTCTACAGGAAAAATAACTCCATTAGTAGTGTTAACCAACCAAAAGAATATATTCATAACACTCAGATCAGCACCTCTAAACTGTCTCTTTACTTCTCAGCCAATTTCAGCATCTGCACCGATGCGGTTCTTTTTTCATTGAGCACCTCCAGTCTAAAAGTATCAGAACATGAGAAATGATTAAATCATAGCACAATGGACAGAAAGCACTCATCATGACAACAGGCATTAAAAAGTTAGCTAACTAACTCACTGTTTATTAGCTTCCTCAATTTTCTCAACATATTGGTTCGTCCCAATGATGTCTTCAAGATATTCTAGAAACCCCTCGTCATGAGGGCTTTGAGCTTTTGGTTTCATCAGGGAGATTTGCTCAACCTCACCCTATACAGTGTCCACTGTCCCCCTCAGAAATTATGCAGTTGTAAAACAATGAAAGCTGAATTTGTAGCTTATGAATGCCTACTAAATTCCACGTAGACTTAAATCAAGAAATATGCAACATAAGTGGAAAATTTATGAAGGGTACAACAAATCCAATCTAAGAGTTGTCTAACCAAATTAGACTTAAAGTATCAGTATTATTGACATGTAAAATGGAGGGAAAAAATGCACAAAACCTGAAGGATAAGAAAACGATTATTATCAAGGTCCACTCCTTTGCCCTTCAACAATTTAGTTACTTCGGTAAAATTGCTCCCGCGGTCATTTATGTAATATTTAGAAGTGTTGTCACGGAAAGCAACTCTTGATATGACAAAATCACTACCCTCAACTGCTCTGTAGTTTCCGTCATCCTGCATATGGCCACAGCGAGAAAAAGGAAAAGGGGTTGTGGCACAAATGAGTAATAAAGCAATAAAAAAATGCTGGCTACTTGGCTCAAGCAATACCAGATCAATGATTTCTTGAAAATGGACAGAAACCCTAGCACTGTCTAGGTTCTGGTGGTTTGAAGAGTTGTGTATGAGCTCCGAGACCTTGTTTAGGTGCATCTACAGTTACGGGGAAAATTAGTTAGAAGCAATATCTGTAATTGTAATTTGAAACAACCAGATAAATGGATTGTTCTTAGTTAATGAAATAGCTAATGAACGAATAAGGCCATCTTTCATGAGCTTAAGATATTCAAGAAATTTACATTGTTAATCCACACTTCTAAGGGAAAATCTTGGCATTGTTACGAATAGGACTTGATGTATTCAATATGAGGCCAATGGCCACAATATATAGAGTACATGAGGGTACAATAGGAAAGTCTAAATAAGGAAAACATGTATATGGAAAACATATATATGGGAATCAACTATATAAGGCAATATATCCTTAATATCCTTAACACCCCCCCACAAATGCAAGGCGTATGCAATAGCATTGCATTTGGAAGTGATGAACTAAAATAGGGAAAATCCAAAATCATAGTCCTGAAGAAGCCGTCGTAGCATGTAACTCTTGAAAAACATCGAGCTGACGAAGAACGGCCAACGAAGAACCCAGTCGGTGATGAAAAGTCGACGAAGAAGCCAAATCGACGAAGAGAAGTCGAAGACAGGGCCGATTCGACGAAGAAGGACCGACGAGGCTCGACAAAACGTGCCGAGCCAAGGTAAAAAGTGTTGACAGAATGAGTCAAGCCGATAAGAGAGCTGAGCGACGACGGAAAACGGAATCAAGATGCTATGACTTGGATGGACGCAACGGAATACGAAAGTCATAAAAGCTGGGGCCAACGTGACTCAAAACGGAAAAGCCGATTTCGATCTGATTTGAAGTCCGATCGGATCGCATCGTGAAAATCGAGCGACCAAGAGCTCCGGCGATCGACGGGGATGGCGACACGGATGAAGGGGACCAAACGTGGCGATGAAGGCGGCCGGACAGCGTGATGAAGGAGTCGGGGACATGCGTGAAGACGGTGTGATGAAGACGCTTGGCGGCGCTGCGGCAAATGACGAAGATCGGTGGCGCCCGGCCGAGCTGGTGGTTTGGCGCCGGCCGCAGTTGACGTGGTCGTGGTGACGACGGTTACCAAGGCCGCCATGGAGGAGCTCGATTGGCGGTGAAGTTGATGTCTCCGCCCGGAGGAGACCAGCAAGCAGCGCGCCAGAGGCCAAACGTGCAGAGCGGCCGAGATCGACGAGCCAGGCCGAATGCCGCGACGTCCCGTCCAGAGGATGGCTAGGGCAAAGTGGCGCGGCGGACGATGCTAGAGGCGGCCCGACGGCGTGATGGAGGAGTCGGGGGCTGGCAGCGGAGATCTCATCAGAGGACGACCAGATCGGGCGTCGATGGATCCGCCGGCAGTTGGCCGAGCCGACATTGAAGATGAAGGAACAACAGGAAGAGCCGGACGATGAAGGCAGAGCCCGGGCGGACGAGCGCGCGATGAAGACGGCCGGACGAAGGAGCCGGCGATCGACGATGGGAAGCCGAGGACGGGTGCCTGCCCGGGAGAGCAGATTGCTTCTCCCGGGCACGGCGGCAGCGGAAAGAATTGCGGCTAGGGTTTGGACCTCTGCTCTGATACCATGTTACGAATAGGACTTGATGTATTCAATATGAGGCCAATGGCCACAATATATAGAGTACATGAGGGTACAATAGGAAAGTCTAAATAAGGAAAACTAAATAAGGAAAACATGTATATGGAAAACATATATATGGGAATCAACTATATAAGGCAATATATCCTTAATATCCTTAACAGGCATGAAATGACCAAGGACAAATGGGAGAAAAGCACTTAATAAAGAAGAATCCCACTGTGTCCAGCTCTTAAATACATCCCAATTGGCCACCACAAGACTAGTACTATCAAAGTAATCAATATGCTAGATACTAGAATACCTTTGTGCAAGGACACTTCATGCTTACTTTTTGTCTGTTATACAAAACTAGTAACTCGCATGAAGGGCAACCTGTTGCGCTCAATCTATTTCAGTGTTCTAAATAAGGATCGTTAAAACGGTAAAGGTCAACTGCCCATTACGATTATGGACATTTCAAGGTTTGTCCGTTTTATCAAACCGTTTATTCAGTTTAACGGTCGTTAACGTTTAATAGGCCCTTTTATCGGGCCGTTTATTTGGGTAAAATTACAAGATCGCCATATGACATAGAACATTATGACAAAAATGAGATGAATGCTAGTTTTGCTTTTCATTGTCACTTGAGCTGTACATTTATTCAATTATGATTCTTTAATTACATTCACATAATGTATCTTTTTTCTTCATGGCACCGATGTGGATAATTGTTGATAGCATGGTAGTTCCATTCTTTATGCATGAAAGAAGATGAATTATTATATGCTTATTTTGTTAACGTAAACACATGTATATATTTCTCCGAATTTTAAATAGTAAAACCATTTACAATGTCACTTACGATATAAACACTAAAATGTGGGGTAACCATTCGTTAACCGTTTACTGTTATTTAGAACATCGATCTATTTTATTATTTAAAATCTCCGGGGCAACTTAGACTGACATTCCAACTCCAACATATAACCATTGGATAAATGAGATGATTTGTTGAGATAGAACAAATACTTAAATAGCTTCAAGTCTGCAACTGAGATTAAACCAACAAATAGATTGATGAACATCAAATGAGAACATTTACGATATATAGAAAAAGTGTCCACCTGTTTTGCTAGTTCTTGCTGGATCTTTTTCGTTCCCACTAAATGGTAGGATATTGAAGGGCACTTAATAGCAGATGATTGTTCCATCAGAAGTCTCGCTCTCCATTCCTGAAAACATGCCATCGTGAAAGCCTATCACAACAGAGCTAAATAGTAGCGCACACCATGTGCAGCCACACCACTTGACATTTTGGACTTAAGCTTTACAACACAGATAATGAAATTCACAAACAAAAGAAGTTTTCTTTTCCATGATGAAATCAAAAGCAAAGAAGAATCACCCCAAAACAAAACAAAAATATGATTCTTATCGAAAAGTTATCTCAGGAAACTTTGTTTTCAGTCAAGTTATGAGAGAAATTCGCTCTCTAATGAAAAAAGGGTGTTGGCTAAACAAATGTAGTCTCACATACCGTTTCTGACGGGTAATCATTTGGCGCATACCCAGCTCTAAAATATACAACAGCAACTGTCCGGCCATCTCTGCATTTTTATAAATTTAAATATTAGAGTGCTATATAGCAAACAGTAAGTCTTCCTTTATGTCTGTACATGATACATACACCACGAGTGTTCCATCTGCCTCACAATGTTGTAAAGATGCAACAAAGGGAATGAAAAAAAGAACTCACCAATCTGTCAAATTCCAGGATAAAACATTGCTTCACATCTTACTCTGTTAGCTTGCATCCACACCTATCCCTTCTTGAAGTTAAGTCCGAAAACTTTGTGTGAGTGTAATGCAGAATAGCAGCCTCCTCCAACTTGATTTCACTACAGGAAAGGGAAACAGTTGAGCAAACCATCCAGTAGAAACCGACTAAAATTTGTTTACTGGGGACCTTTTATTTTAAAAAAACTACATATATTCAAATATCTGTCACCTTACTTTACACAGACCTGTCATGAATTACGAAGTATTTGATGGATCGTGCCTCATCCCTAATCCCAAGTAATGGGTAAACCAGCAGATCCATAAGTTGCCTGCAATTAATTTTGTGATTCGATAATGCCGGCCTCATATAATATTTGTGCTAGTTATGTTCATCCTCCGCATATTGCATATGCATTTCCTAGTAAGCCCCAACCAACATTTTAAATGGTGTCACGTCTTAAGGCAACTGGTCTGAAGTGGTATGTTCCTATTTGGAAAAATGCATGTAACAAATAATGCGTATTCAATAAACAAGTAATTAAACAACATTACTTCAACTCATAATCCCCATGTGCAACGTAATAGCAAAAATCTATACTCATTTTGATGGTGATATATATAAAAGTTCGCTTTAATATCACTCACAACAACGGAACTTTGGTCTCCAGATGAAACCAACGTAGTAGGAAGTAGGAACTGAGCCTAGCTCAGTTGGGGGGAGGTGTGGGCGTACACCCCACCACCCAAGTTCAAAATCCTCGTCGAGCTGAATTTGGGCGCCTATTTCATTCTTAATTAAAGGAAATGCCTAGTTCCTCTTAGGTATTCTTGAAAAAAAGATGTAACCAAGGAAGTTGGAGCAATGACAATGTAAGAACAGTGCATAGGTCCAAACAAAGAAATGGTCAGAACAAAAAAAAAATCTATGCACAATATCACCCTTTCATTTCTTAAATTATTCTCGCAACGATTCCTCATCTTTATTTCCTCAATCAGCTAAGGTAAAGGTTGAAAGTTTGATGTTATTAGCATTTTTCACAGTTATTTTGGACAGTTGCAAATTAGCTGGGAGCGTAGAGTCGGAACAACAAACACTCACACCCCCCATTAGCACCCAAATAAAAAACAGACGAAGAAAAAACTAAATTAATTAACAGTGAAATGCTTGTAGAATGAGGACCACAGTCAACAGTTAAAGGAAATCGACAACAGCAAGCTAATCAGTCCCACTTCAGGGGGGACTCGTACAGCGTTTTGTTCCATCCGATTGCGAAATTCACATGAAATCCAAGCTAGCTGCCAAGTGCCGACAATTAATGGCTAGATCTTCAGAAATTTGTGTGTAACGCCTATTGGTCATCCACATTCAGCCGCTTAAATTGCAGGCAGATTAACCTGTACTACGGAAAAGCACAAACATGCACAAGCAGCCAAACAAATTTCAGCCAAAAGCGATGTGTTGACCAGCAGAATAGTCAGGATTTAGGCCACGAGAACCAAGAACAAGCAACAGTTCAAGAAAAAATGTCCAAAGAAAGCAAGCAAAGAAACCAGGGATCACATCCAAGAACAAGATCAAGAAACCAGGGATCACATCCAAGAAAAATTGGCTAATTAGGCTGGAAGCTGCAAATAATAGCTAAAATGGTCGCCCAAAGGTACAATAAAATCACAGGATTCAGGGTCGATCGTAAACGCAAAAACCACAAGGCCAAACTAACCTTTGCGAAACCCATGTACAAACATTAATAGGAGAGGGGAGAAAAAAGTTAACGCTGAAAAGACTCCCAAGAACAGCATAAACCTAACCGAAGCAGGCAACAAATTAGGATAGCACAGATCAAGAACTACATCGAGAGGCACGGAATCATCAAGACCAAGAAGGGGCAAGAAAGGAACAAAGGGTCTGGTACCTTGGTGTCGAGCATGACGGTGCAGAGGATGCCGGTGTTGTCCATGGCGGCACGGAGGTTGTCGAGGGTCTCCTGGTGGTACTCGTGGGAGCCGTGGGAGGCGGGTATAGAGCCAGCAGATCCTGAGCGGGGGGAGACGCAAGATCGGACGGCGGCGACGCTTCAAGATGCCGATCGACGAAGGTTGCGCGTGCTGAGCGTACGTGGTCGTTTCGCCCGCCGCCACCAGCCGAGGAAGGCCCCGACGCCGCCACTGGACGAGGAAGGCCCCGATGGAGAAGAGGAAGACCGAGGACCTAGAGTTTCGAGGGGATCTGCGAGGGGGACTGAAGGGGCTAGGGCGACGGCGCCGAAGCGCAAGAGGACGAATCGAGGGCGCGAGTCCTCGTGGGTTCCGCGAGCGCCGATTCGATGACGCTTGACGGGCCGTTGATTGGGAGACGGCGTGAGCAGGCTACGCACCGAGGACCCGCGTGCAAAACCGGGAAAAGGGCGTGACTTCCCCGCGTCGAACGCCGACGTGGCACGCCGGAGGAGCGGCGTTTTGGTTCCCTTATAGGTACATTATTACTAGTTAGATATGCGCGCTACGCTGCGCCGTAGAGAAATTTGTTCAATGGAGATAAGGTAAAAGAATAGTTTGGCAATCATGCGCTGCGCAAGTAACATAAAGAAAATATGTAATTAGCCAGATTCGCGGTTACGCTACAACAGAGAGAAATCGCTCGATGTAGATAAGGTAAAAGAATACTTTGGTAATCATGTGTTGTGCAAGTAACATAAAGAAAATATGTAATTATGGTAACTTTAACACACCGGAAAACAAGCAAATACATATCCTCTCACGATGCAAATTACCAAGTGTCCTCTGCAATTGCAAATTCAAAGACATCAAGAGGTATCTCATTGTTAAGCATCATCAATAATTGAATGACAAAGAACACCACCCGTGAGAGTTTAGCTATCCTCTCGCTTAGTTTTCCTTTTTCATATTCCTGCTCAAAGCAAATTCTGCAAAATTAAAGTTTTGGAACTAAGCATTACCCAAAGTGACATACCAACATTTGCAAGACAGTAAATGTAAACTATCCATACTGGAAAGTCAGTGCCAGGCAAAAGGGGTCGGACAGAGACATGTACTCATGAGAAAAGCAAGAATAAAGTCGATTTGACAAATAGAAGAAGAAAACATAGAATGTTAAATTCTCGCACAATACAAACCTCAACTGCTCTTGATTTGTGTCACCCTTTGTTCACCTCCTCCCGTAGTTCCATCTCCAACTATTGTTGATGAACTTAGTAACTACAACCTTGGCGTTAGCCTAGACTTCTTTGTCGCTTTGTCCAGTGGACAATCCAAATTTCTTTGATGATGCCTCATGAAGAATGACCTTTTATAAGCGAACATGTATCACAAAGAGACACACCATATAATACCAAAGATTAACTTTACCTTCTAGTCAAAGTAGCAATATCATCCGTATTGACTTTTGCGCTCTCCAAAACTGTGGGCTTTTATAAGCAAAGAATCTTCAATGCACCTCTAAGCTTCATCACAACAAGGATTGCAAGAGCTTCCTTGCTCGAGCATCCTCAGTAATTATTAGAATTGATATCCACCTCTAATAGCATCCTCCGTAATAGTGATAAGATCTCCAAGCGTTGTTAATTTTCTTGTCCACAAGAAGTACCGGGCAATAGAATAAATATCGCCTTAAGAGTACAGTAACTTGTAAGATTGTGATTACCGACACGCACATATACAATACAAGCTTAGAGTGCATAAGAGAATGATCATTAAACATCATTTTCCCTTTCTTCATGGTCTTGATGCCTTGATCCCAACCCTTTATTACTTGACTCCGACACAAGTTGACGTAATCAGCTAATCGAGCATTGAACAAACACTATAATGTGCATCACCATCAAGAAACATAAAACAAACTTGTAACTTGTCAAATGACAGCAAGACTCGAAATGAGAACAAAACAAAATCATCTCGCAAACTTGAAGTTACACGATGAATCTACCGCCAACCAACAACTTACTTCCTCGAATGGTGACAACACCAAGACAACAAGAAGTCGTAAATGCTCCCTGGGGAGTTGCACAATTAAGGCAAATTCCGAGTCTAAAGAGATATCAACCCACTGTGCACTAAAAGTCTCCGTATCGGACACCATTAATGTTCATTTCCAGTGGCATCCGGACTGGCCATCGGGGAAAAAGGGACCTAATCGGCATCTACGGCCACCAAAACTAAGGGATGATAATTTGAGAAGAATATAAGGTAGTATATAAGATTAATGAAACAAAGAACATTTCGATACATGTATGGAATTTAGCGTAAAATGCAAGTGGAGCTCTGGGCATAATCACATCACGATGAGACATCTCAGTGATAAGGAATTAGAACTCAACATTAGATATCTCGAGCTAAAAACTGGCATTGATCTCCTCCTTCAAATACAACTTCTTGTGAAGTGTTCCATGGTAGGAGTTGGTGTTGTCAAGAACCATCTTCAACTCAGAGCAATAGAGGCCAAATAATGATAAAGAAATTGGCATAACCTTAAAAGAGAAATGTATAAGGAATACCTGCTATAGAAATGATTAACAACCTGATTTCATTTGACATAATAGCCTGGGCTTGTTACCTGGACGGATGAGAAAATCCAAACACCGCCCTCTTCGCTTTAGATAGGTGATCCATGCATTGCAACCGATTTCGAATTCAGTCATAAACCATAATCGATCGCTTAGTTATGAGAGAATGAAAATAGTGTGAGCCAATTATATATACAAATGAGCAAAGATTAGTCAATTCGGCCACAAAAAGAAAAGTGAATGGACAATTGTCGCTTTTATGTATAATCCATTAGAAGAATATGCATGAATTGAATCAACTGTATGTGATTATATTATATTACTAATGGACTGGTTTGATTAGATTTTTAATTAACTACATGTTTGAATTTGAATATGAATTTTCCTTTCTAAAGCTCAGAAGCACTTACCAAGAGATCAACCTTGGCTGCAAAGGCAATAAAGGGCAATAAGCACCGCAACAACCTGTATTGAGTTGATGGCATTGTTTAGCCCACTAATATGGAGCTTTTGAAGCCTCTTCTGATTTTGTGAAATGCACCTTGGTCCGACGTGGTTTGCCTCGATCCGATATTGGGACAATTTCATAGCTATCAAAGGTCAGAACTTACAAAGTCCATCTATCTTCATGACTCCACATCCTCCCTCTTGCAAATCCATGACTAAACCGATTAGCTATTCACCACTTGAAACCATCCGAATTTATCTAATACTTGTTCTAGCTCACCGTTAATACGTAACTCACATAAAATAGTCAATTGTTTAGCTTGAGTTTAGGACTTGGGTCATTCATCTTACGCATTACCATGATTGATACAAGACGTAATTCAAGTCAGTTTCCTGCTCCATTAGAATGGCACGTGTGCCTGGATTTTATTTATCCTCATTTGAATCGTTGGATATTAGTAATGCATTTATGTTTCTTTTAGTTTATGCATTTACTTTCAATCAACACAAAACAAAGGGAAACTTACAAAGGCATAACTCTTCCATATTGCAACCAAAATTTGTTTTATGCTGGCTCGATTTTGTTTGGGAAAATCTCAGCAAAAGAAGTCGTGGAACTGGCTTTTCTAATGAAAATGACAAGAGAAACCTCGCCAAAGAAATGCTCAACTGTAGTAATCGATAGAAGTACCATAATTTTGTAATTATAAGGATGTATAAACTACAAACATCAAAAAAAGTTCAAGAGTTCCTCGCTTCAAACACATAGGCAAAATGTTTTACAATTTAGCCGCTAACATACAAGTTAATCAAATGGAAAATCCTTGTGTGAAGTATGATAGCAGAAGAAAGGCATATACAGAGCATGTTAAAGAGTAGCACAACACTATTGAAAAAATGCTACATTGGCATCAAGATAAAACATGCGAGTAACACAATATCCTTTTCATCGCTAATTACTTTGTTCGTAAAACAGATGGCACACAAAGTTACTCAACTATATGCATACTAAAGCTAAAGCGTATCATGTAGTTTCTTTTATCACAAAAAATAATGAATTGCTATTTAGATTTCTTATATAAAACATCTCACAAGATTAGCTATTAGGCAAGCGATATTCACAAATAAAAGAGATGGTGAGCTTTTATTTTCATTTTATTCATGACATGACCAAATATAGCTTCAACAAGAAATAAGATCAGAATAAGAAGACAAGGGATAGCGTAAAAACAGACCGAAAGGATAACCTACAATAGTGTTGCCCTTTCGAGCCGCAGAACATGCAATGCGCTGTGAGGCGTAGGGAAGGCATCCCCATGTAGTATTCATTTCTTCAAAGCATTTTAGTTACTTTCGACAAAGTCCATGGCGGATGCTCGCACATTACCAAAGGAGAGATGACAACCATGAGCTCGACTCGTGGGGCAATGACTGAAGCGCTCGCCACCTCGATGGCGCTGGCCACGGGCGTGGGAGGAACGAGGAGGTCGATCAGAACAGGACCGCTCTCGCAATCATCAACGCAACACGGCCGCGACTGCACTGCAGACCGCGCGACGGCGTGTCCTGAGCCTAGCTGCCGGATTGGACCGGAGGGATCATATCGTGAGGGGCGGACGGTGGACCTTGGGGATGGGAGGGGCGGACGCGTGGACCTTGGGGATGGGGTCGCCGAGCTCCTTGGCGTGGGCGACGTAGGTCGCGCCCACGACGACGACCTTGGTGCTTGCCGCGAGAGCCTTCAGCCGCCGCCATGGCCGCCCGGAGAGTCTGGATTAAGGGCTTGGGGTTGGGAAGCCTCACGGATGTGGCTTGGTGGCAGCGATTTCAGGGAGAGGAGGGACGTGGGACGTGTCGGGAGAGAAGCCGTCGGCCGAAGTACAAGCGGCGAGCACGCGATAGGTGGGGAAGGGAATCGCGAGGCTGGCGACGGGGAAAGGGGAGCGTGCGAGGCTCCGCGAGGCGGGCGATTTGCTCGAGCCATAAGCCGCCCATCACCGCTCACCATGACTGCTGGATCCGGGATCCGATGCATCGAAAGAATCAACGGTGAGCCACCGCGCGACCAGCACGTAATTTGCAAAAAGCGCGAGGGCCTTTCCGCGAAGACCGCCGACGTGGCACCGGCGAGGAGGGCCGGTAGTGCTCCGCTATAAGAAATTAGATATTATTATATATTATTATTATATTATATATATATATATATATTATTATTATTTTCTTCCCTTATAGTATATGTTAATATTATTAATTAGTATTATTATTATTAATTTGCGCACTCCACTGTCGATAATATTGTTCGTTTAGCAAAGATAAAGCATAAAATAATTTAGGGATCATACGTGATAAAAATGAGTAATAGAAAATCAATATCGAATCAGCATTAAGCCTGTATACGTGAAATATGGTTTGACTTGGTGTTATCAGCATCCCTTAACATGAAATCTTTCTGCCCCATATGTTGGATAAGTATACAGAACAATATTGTCTTTGCATACCTATCTTCTCACGGTAAATAGGTATCTACTGCATTTCAGCTAGTTAAAACCATAGGAAGCACTTTTCAGGATAATGCGAAGTTTAAGTTTGGTCACCTCTCCAAGGGGGCATGTTTTCAAGCCCATGGAGCAATGCATCGGTGCATGTACACTTCTTTAGAATTTATTGATCAATGCTTTTCTATTTTGATGAGTTTTTTGTGGAGTATTTTGATGAATTGTTGAACCAAGGCAATGCTGGAAATGACTGAAAAATACTATTCATCAATACTATGTTGTTATTGTAATTTTACTTGGTATAGTTTTCTGTATCTATGTGTATGATAGGCACAGACTAATCAAGTCATACACAAATTGCGGAAATTACTTAGTGAGATAAATGTGAACCAAATGATAAGATAAGCATGGTGACTCCTAAATTATTGTAAAACACTTACAGTAATTCTCTTTGACCGCGTTGATGCCACTGATTGCTGGATATTGACAAAGTCAAGCCCCAGTTAGCCTCTTCTTCTAAGTAATATGGGACAAAAGAACCACCAAAGAGGGAAATGGCAGCAGAATAAAGTGGGTATTGTGGAACAGGGACCAAAATCTGCCAAGAAAAATAGATGTCTCAACCAAATATTACACAGGGGAAAATTAGTCTTAGTAGAGCTAGAATGAAATCAGGAAGAAAGATTCATCTTTTCAAGAATAACCATACCCCATCCCTCTCATTTCTGATGATGGTATTCAGCATCTGCACCACACCTTTGCTAGCACCACCTGTCAGGTAAATAAGCTCTGGATCACTGCAATAAGTAGAATAAAAAAAGTGTGAGGATTACCAACAAAACCATGATGTATGACAAAAAGTTTGGACCATTTGTCATCATACACATATTATGATATTATCATGAAATGAGGAGAAGAAGGATGATTAGAAAGCAGGACGCAATACTTCTCTTTTTAGCAGACAAAGTATAACAGGCTTAGTGGCTAACCAGTGAATACTGGATAGCATAGACACCAATGTCCTACATAAATAATGTTAATCAAACATCAGAAGGAAGTGGATATCTGCATCACAGCATGCCCAACATGTGCATAGTACAAACATTGTGTTCAACAAAATGATCGCATGCATTTGAGATTAGAACCACTTGGCTATTGAACTATGAGACACTAAACTGGAATCACTAACCATAATATCTATTGGTAATGTGGAGCACCGGAGTGCAATGTAGTTCAGCGAGGGGGTCAACGTAGGTCCCACATCACTGTCGTGTTCCGTCCACATGTTCTTGAACAATTGCATTTGATATAGCACTGCAAAACATGTGGAGAATGAGGTTATCCCTGTCTTGACATTAACATACAAGAAAATGAAAATTGCAACATTAACAGTGTACTTAACTTTTAAGATACTGAACTGTTTTTAACTATCTCAGAATAAAGATTATTTTTAACAATATTATCTTTTGACAATTTCGTGCATAAAGGAATGGTCATGAAGGGAAAATTGTGGCCACATTTCTCGAAACCCATTGTATTGCAGATTAGCAGCCTTATATCTTGCAGAAGACGGAAATAAATAAATGACCCATCAAAATTAGTTGGACTGAAAATCAAAATCCATGCTCTGGAACTAACTTTTTCTCCAAATTTGTGATTTTAGTCACCCTTTGAGTTTCGTTTTTGCAAAGAATCTCAATTCAGCAGAAATTACCTTTGGAGGCATCATTCGGTTGTATTAGAGCTTGAGGTTGTATATAATATTTTTTTTATTCTCAAGGGTAAAGTAGAATGAAACAACCGTTGAATGTATATAGTTGCAATTTGCAAAAAGCTGTGACAAAAGATAAGAACTATGTGCAATTTATGATAGGTTATTTTTTATGAATCATGATTGAAGAACATATAAATCCAGAATTTATGACTATTCAAATATCATATCATATATACACATAAAGTGTATCTGCATCATACCTGTGACCAATGACAAACCGGCTTATGATCCCCTTCTCTTCAAGTTTTTTTCTTTTTCTGGACCAGCGTGTGTAATTACACTGGATAGCCTTCTCCGAAGATAGCTGATAGAACAGACCAAAAATGTTTTACATAATATCTATAAAGATCACAACCAACGAACCATTCTTTTTCATTTTTTTATCTTATAATTGCTCTAATAAATGAAAGCAATGGTAAATATGTAGCAGATTGTCATACTGTGGAGGTAGGGCAGCAGCAGGTCTTCTCTGATGGCAAACCTCCACATGGCCATCCACACAAACAAATGAAACTATCTTTTTCATTTTTTTTTATCTTATAATCTCTCTAATAAATGACAGCAATGGTAAATATATAGCAGATTGTCATACCTGTGGAGGTAGAGCAGCAGCAGGTCTTCTCTGATGGCAAACCTCCACATGGCCATCCACACAAACAAAATGAACAAACAAAAATGTGAATTGCTAAAACAACAATGAAATCCTCAGGGATAACCGAGCTCTAGTAGTAGTTGTATCACACCAGACCAGAGCTAAGCACAAATCTTGGCTGACAATTAGATGCCAAAATAAAAACCATAGAGCGTCAAAAATTAACATTACCAAGGTCATCAAGATAGAGTTTGTTTCCCATATGAATTGAGTTATGCATATTAACCGGGTGCTGACAAGATGCATATAAACTAATAGCATTCGTTGCCCATGGATGCAATATTGTAACATCCCAAAATTTGCCTCTAATATATTTAGTGTGTTTCTGGGATTATTTATAATTTTCCGGAATCTACTTGGAAGCCTCGCGAGTAATTCGGGGTCAAGTTTATTGAAATAATCCCGTTAAATAAAGATCATGAATTTTCGGATAAGCGTAAAATCTAAAATTTTATTGATAATTAAGATAGTTGGTAGACGAGAGTGTTCGCTTCAAATATTTTCGAAAAAAATGCTATATAACCTAAGTCGTTCATTTTACAAAAATCGGTACAGGTGTCTGATTCACGAAAAGAATTTTTACGAAAAATCTATACGTCGAAAAATCACGAAACCAACTTTGTTAGGTTCCAAATAGTGCCTAGTATTTTAGAGGAATTTTTCGGATTTTTAGAACCTCTCCGTTTTTTTTTCCCTCTCAACATGTTTTGGAACGTATATACGTATATACCTTCGAGACGATTGATTGTCCAGCCTATTCTGCGTTTCCATGTGCCCAGTCGATTCCTTTCCAGCCGTTACCCCTGTCCTTACACTGCCTTTACTAGCAGCCGTTTCTCCGTTAGCCTCTGCACGTAGACTAGTAATGTCATGGTGCATGCACGATTTAATAGTACCGTGGTCACTAGTATATCATGCATGACCCATGGGCGTTGGGTATTCCAGCCTTTACTATTTGGTTCAAACTCTCGGTCATTTCTAGTTCTCAGCCGTTTCATCTCCATTGGAAATGTCTTCACACGCACACCTTCATTACTAGCAAACCAAAGACGTTCACTAGCTCCCATTTTGTTTAATGACGCTTGAATGGGTTTCATTTCTCTCCAGCCGCTCCATTTCCATGCACTTCATTTCGTAATTCACGTTTTGCTCTCCAGCCGTTGCCTTTACCTGTGCGTACGTTCAAGTGTAGCCTCCTTCATTAATTCTTGCATGTATAGCTAGTAGTGCTTCCATTTTGTTCCATCTACTAGCAACGCCTGCTTTCAGCCGTTCATCTCTCCGTTAATTCCAGCGAGCTCACGTCCTGGTATATATAACACACCTACTCCTCCTCATTTTGGCTGGTCCTTCTAATCTCCCATCTCATCTTCTTCAGCACAACTTGCCGATTCGGCTGACTGACGCTTGGTCCCTACTGCCGTTGACGCTGCCGTCTAGTCGCCATCACCGTCGTCGCCGCCGTCGTCCTCTACGTCGCCGCCGCCGTCACCGTCTCACTCTCTGACTGCGTCTTCCTCCACGCCGACGATCCGCGCGACTGCCGTCGTCGAGCGGTACTCTCTCGTTTTCTTTTACGCGCGCTCTATCTGTTAATCGGATGATCTCGTCGTATGTAGTTCCGCGGGTATCGACATGATTAGCGTGTATATATTTATTGTTTACGCTTGCATGTTTCTGTATATATATACTGCGTAGCATGTATGTTTTTTTTTAGTAGTAGCATGTATATAAAAAAATATATTAGGCAGTACACGTGAATACATGTATACGTTGGTATGTATAAGGCGCAGCTTGTTTTTTTTTATACTGGTCGTCCGTAGCAAGTTCTCTGATGTATAGCCGATCAAGTGAATACACGTATACAGGATGAATAGTGCCATGCAAGCAAAACTAGAAAATTAGTTTGCGTACACTTTTCAGGAAAATTGCGAATTTTGTCTTTTTCGCTAAAAATTCGTTCTAAGTCCGAATCGCTTGCAACTAATTTTGTTAATTAGTAAAAATTAATACATTTCTACAATAATTTTTATGAAATTTTATAAATAAATTTATACTATTAAATTATTCGCGGAAAGTCTAAACTTGTGAGTTTTGTAGCTCTTAGACTATACGTTCAAAAATTACAAAATAAATTTTATAAATCTTAGAAAATGCTAGACTAATGATCTGGAAGTTTTCATGTGATTACGAATTAATTTTTTTTCTTTGTATTTTCCGAATGTCTGTTTATTCGCTGTTTTTCGTTTAATAGAAACGCTAGACGTCGACTCCGTCGCAGAACCGTAGGAAGACAACCCTCTCCTCACCGACCAAGGCAAGTTTCCGCAAGTTTCCGCAAGTTCCCGCAAGTTTCTGCAAGTTCCCGCAAGTTTCCGATAAGTTCCCTTGAAGCATGTTGATCCATGTTTTGAAATGTTTAATAGATTTACAAACTTGCATGCTATGATTGTTTATATAAAAGGATATGTTATGATAGAGTATAGTTATATACCTTGTTAATATGTATGTTTGCTACATATTAATCTATCCATCCTTTGGTTGCCCTAGAATGATTAATTGTATGGCCTAACACCCTTGTTTAGTCTACTAGTAGTGCCTAGTTATGCTAGATACTATTCGTATGTTTAAGTGAAAACTTGTTATTTGAAATTCCAAATGATTGAGCAAAAATGTTATTTTAAAAAAGGGCAGTTGGTGCTGCCAGTTTGGTAAAACAAAAGAAAAGAGAAACTTGGAATTTCAAAACTTGAATAGGGTGGAAGGTTGCAAGGCGGGTGCAGTATGCACGAGACTCGGGTTTGAGTATGTGCCACCCTAGTCACCCTAAGGACCGATCCCTTGTGATTGTCAAACAATGTACAACAGTGCGACCGCGGGTTCCGGTATGGGACGGGCTTGGCTGAGTAACTAGTGAAAACTTAATTAAGGCATGCCAAACGGTGGAGTGGGCGTGGTTGTAGCCACAGTAGTCCTACAGGCGCAAGAGGGGGCTTCCAACTTGGTTGTATCCATTTGGCGGTGAAACCTCAGCGGGCGTGACTTAGTTAAGACGTAGCTAAGGAAATGGCCTTGTGATTTTCACTTGGGGTTATATGCCAAAGGAAGCAAATGACCAAGAAGAGTGAAATACCTCTCGCGGGTAAAGCGTGCAAGCTCTGCAGAGTGAACAAACTATTCGAATAGCCGTACCCACGGTCAAGGGTGGACAAAGTGCGCTGTCGCCAGGTAGTTTTTCCTCTATTTGATTTCAAGCTTGACTTTACAAAAGAAAAGCACGGTTGTAGCCGTGAATGTTATGATTTGATAAAATTCGTGGTTGTAGCCACGAGGAAAAGATTTCAAAAGTATTCTTAAAAAAAAATCATGGTCGATGCCATGCTGGTTTTGATTTCCACGGTTGGAGCCGTGTTCCGAAAAGTTTAAACTATGATTTCATAAAAGAAAATTCCTTTGAAAACTGCTCTTAAAAATTTTAGGACCAAATCTTCAAAGTTGGCTTTTCGCAAATTAACCAATACCTTCCCTTGAATCAAATTGCATATTGCATTTCTTACCGGACTTGTTGAGTATGTTGCATACTCACCCTCGCTTTTTATTGCGGGGCTGCTTATTCCATGAAGCAGATCAGGGAGATAAAGATAGCTATCCAAGGGCCTGCGTTCCACCATTCGATATCTGCAACGAAGACTTTGAAAAAGAAGATTATCAGGACATCTAGGATCACGTTATCTTCAGTCTTTGCCTGTGGTGTTTCTGAACTTCATTTTATCATGTTAACTTGACAGTTTAATATTTCCGCTGCTATACGACCTACGGGTCCAACTTTTGTAATAATGGGCCTTGTTGGCTAGTACTCTGTATTAAACTTTATTTATCGCATGGTTATGATCCATACTGTTATGATCTGTGTGTACTAGCTATTGATCCAGGGACTAGTACAGGTAAACACAGCTGGGCCCGTGTCCTATTGCTGGTTCCGACAAATATGCATGTCTTATACATCAATTTTTCTTACACAGGAGAAAAAACATCAATGTAAAGGAATTCTGTTGTATGCTCAACGTTCATAGAGTACCCTATCCCAAACAATCAAAATTTGCAAGCGCTAGGAACAATTTGCAAGTACATTATGTGAAAGGATTAAAAAATCTATACCTAAATAAAGTAACTGCTGCAAGTAAATTATGTGAAAGGATACAACTATACAAACTATCGATATCTCCTAGCAATATCTTTCAGATACCGGACTTACATGAACATTTAATGCAAATATCTCAAACTCAAAATTAGAAAATTCAAACAAAATATATAGATTGGGGACAATTCCATGATATTGCAGAAAAATACCTATATCGTTATACTGGCAAACTACCATTTCCAGATTATTTGCAGATGGGATCAACAAAATGCATAATACAGAATAGCTATGAGTTTCCACAACCATAAAACTCAGAAGATCAACTCCATACCTCTTGGATGCATGGTGAGCCACCAAAATTTGTAAAAACCTTATAAGTGAGCCACAAGTCTTTAGCCTGATCATCTACAGCTATGAGTAAAATCAGCAATAGTGAGAATAGAGGAGCAAACAACACACTAATTGTGATTTTGGATCATCTAACTATAACCTTGTGCTCCAAAATTATATGTAATGCATGAGATGTTGATCCTTTAACATTGTAAATTACTCAAACAATCTAATAGAATAAATTAAATAAGTCAAGACAGGTTCTTAAGGACTGAAGCATAGTGTCATAGTGCGTAAAATAATATCTCATGCAAATTGATTCAACAAATAAAGTATGTAGCTGTACCTATGCAACATCTGAAGCATTCTTTGGGAGCACAATTTCATTCTCTTTTTTTTCTCATCCAAACTGAAAGAGCTGCACATACCATAAAGAGGGCCAGAGCGATGCATTAATAAAATCCAACATGTGTATAATGGTTAAGCCGAACCAAAACCCAAAAGCATTTGAGTAACAGAATAGTATTAGGCCCAGAACTCAGACACTAACACATTACAGAAAATGCAGGTAATAAAGAATCAGCAAAAATAGGTGTACAAACAGCTGCTGTTTCCATACATCCACTGAAATTGTGCTGTAGCGAATGTCATCAATTCCTAAAAGATCCAGTTTACATCATCTCGACAAATATCCATATTGTTTGTGTAGACGAACGCATCATCAAACAGTTTGGCCAATTTATATGTACGTAACAGATAAGAGATTGAAAGGGAACGTATCACCAAACATGTTGTGCCCACCATGTCATCATAATTGTTTGTCCAAGTAAAGAGTGTTGCAATGACCCAATAAACGCTAGAGTACCGTAATTAAACCAAAGAAGCACATGTGCACCATAATATATCATATGAGCACACACCAATAGATTCTAGTTCATTGCCCCACCAATGCCAGCAGAGTTGTTTGTTCCTGCTATACTGAGTGCACAGCTAATTCAATCGTCTGAAACTCAGAATAATTGACTTATTAACAACTGTCTAAACAGTTCAGTCAGAACTATACAGCTTTATCAACACCCAGTTCCAAATCCTACCCAAATTTAGCAGTTGCGGAACACTTAAGCATCAAAATAATGAAGGGATCGAATCTGTTCTAGCGTATGAACGATATGAGTTAAACAATCTTCCTCTTTTTCTATTGCGAGCTGCATCCGCTGAATTAACAAATGGACAAAAGCTATTCCCTGTATGTAGAATTCAGTAGCACAGGAAAACCCGTTTTTTACCCTACCAAACATGCACCAACAGACATACAAAGAGGCAATCTTACATAAATAACAGCTAAAGCAATCGCACGACGGCAAGATGAATTCTTAGAAAAACAAGGCACATTGGTCATGGGCCAAAGTATAATCTAGAACAAGCCGAAGCACTACACTAAGCAGAACAATTGCACATAAATACACACGCAGGAAACCATTGCTACATAAACAACAACAAAAAAAGACAAACACACAAACAATAGTAGTGAAATAAAAGAACAATACATCAAGAAATCAACTCACCTCAAAACAGGAACCGCAGAGCGCAATGAGCGACCGCACGAAAGCACCTCAATCCGTAATCGATACCGACCAACGACGAAATAGGAACCTAGAAGCATGCACGAAAAGCAAATCAATAAACAGCCGTAAAACGATGGCAACAGCGCCAAACAAGATAGCCGCATACACAAGGGGAAAAGAAGAGCTAGCACCGGTACCTATAACACGACAGCATGAAACCAAGGGGATCACAAGAACGAAGACGCGTTGAAGAGCGATGGACGGAGACCACGATCCATATCAGTCGACCGAATCCCATTTTGGCAGCCGCAAATGTAGCAAAGGAAAAAGGGGTGTCAAGTCACACAACAGAGCCAAACAGAATAGGCAGATGTAGCAAAGGAAAAAGGGAACCAGCGTTGGTACCTGAAACATGAAGCCACGTTAAGGCCATGGCAACGACGAAGCCACACCAACGAGCGCTCGACGACCACGAGCCATAACCACCAGACGAAGCATCCCCATTTTGCAAGACGGCCAAATCCAAAAATACCAAACCCAAATAAACAGCTTCAGCGACGAAAGACAAAAATATGACGGGAATATGGAGGGACCAAGAAATGCGCGAGGTGGCTACGGCGATACCTGTCGGCGGCCGGTCGGAAACGAACACGAAGCGAGAGCGCAATGGCGCCAGTAGCGATAGCAAAGAGGAATGGATGACCTCTCACTCCAGAGACGAAGGCAAAACCCGAAGCAAGCACGCTCCAAAGAGCGAGGCGAAAACACCGTCAGGCCCAACAACAATCGAGGAAAAATGTCCTAAATCACGACCGTTCAAGAAGCATCGGCTGGACAGAGAGAGGACGGAGAGCGCGAGGCAAACCATCACCGTCCAAGAACCATCGGGTGGACACGCAGAGGACGGAGAGAACAAGGGCGCAGGGAACGCACACGCAGGCGTATACACACACGGACGTAGACGTACAGACAGCCGTAGATGTAAATCAGCGCACCGGCGAGACGTGCACACGCAGAGGCGCCGACGTGTGCGTTTTCATGAACTAATGTAACTTCCCATTTGAACTAGTACTCATTTCTGAATTACCTTATAATCTTATGTTGTATCCTACTATTACAGTTTCTGAACTACTGACCATTATCAGCTTTAGTGCTCCAGGTGCATCCTAAATAAATGGTCCTTAACTTCATCTGTGAGCACTACTTAAACCTTTTGATGGTGTCACTGTTAAATTTCCTAGCTAGCATGCAATTATTTTTATCCTTACATGCAAAGCTGTTTGCTATCAGAAAATCATCAAGCCCAAAGGGAAAAGCAGGATTAAATGACGATCACGCACATTGAATTCATTGCATGTTGCTGCTTATACGTTTGCAAGGAGATGGTGCACAACAAGTTAATAACAACATGAATGCTAATTAAAAGCATTGAAACCATGATGCCATGTTTCAATAGAACAAAACAAACAGTGAGCAAACCTAAATATATTTTACTTGGACTTCTATTAAATCAAGCAACCCAATGGTCCATATATTAAATAAAGGGACTTGTTTCTTTCTCACCAGCACAGTGCTATTCACATTAAGACAACAGGAGGTGGTTTATGAGAAATGATCAGATGTAATACGATTCTTTGGTGGTCACTTCATGGCCTACATTCATTGTACCCGAAAGAGCAAGAATCCTTTCATGGATTAGTTTCCGAGCCCTACGTCGGATCCTCAGGCTTCCATGGAGGTGTGAAGGTAATAACTTCAAATCTTGTGTCTTTTCCCATAGGGTCACATAACACATCAGGCAAATTAAAACATCACCAATTGCTGAATGAACCCTCAATAGGAAAGAAATATACAAATATTAGTTTATTACCTCCCAACACCAAAGGCTTGAATCAGACTCATCTGCCAGCACATTGGCACTCATATCAGAAATCCCATACGACAATCTCTCACCAATTTTAAGGATAGAGGTGCTGACTGAAAACTCTGTACCACCATCTTGCAACTCCATCTTCCCATAGATTTCATCCACCAACTTTGCATATGGAAGACTGCTCTCCTCCAGCAAGCAAGCTATAATTGAGTTCTTCGTCGAACACCCAATCTCCTCTGGTCTCAGTTGATAACCAGAAACTTGCTTGTAATAATCAAACAATGCATCAATCTCTCGGTGCCATTCAGCGGGTGCAGCTTCTTTATATACCAAATACAATTCGGTAGAGGCCCTCTTCCTCTTGTGCTGCTTCATGGTCTGCTGTGTTTATTCATGCGCACAAGAGGCATCAACAATCATAGAACTGGCTGCTCCGGCCTCACCATCTACAGCTGTTTCTTTTGCTTCACCACCATCCATCAGAAAACCTTCAAGAACGTAGATTAAATGACATACCAACTAGCTGAATCTAACAACATTATTCTCATTTGCTCACCAGTCGTCCAGAAACATTTGTCGAGAAACAAGAGAGCAAGCTTTTTGCAAGAGATAACAGCAACAAATTACAAATCCCTCCCGTTTCACACGAATGCCTGATCAATTCTCCTAACCCAAACAACAACTTATGCTTCCGCAACAAATCTGGGTAATGGATGTGGTCTGAACACAACGAACTAAGCTCGAAAACCACTAATGATTCAATCCCCATCAACAAAACAATCAAGAAACCGATTCTTCCTTGAAACAAGCCCAGAAATTTCATTACCATCAACAAGAAATCCAAGAAAGTCACTTACTCATAGAACCAATTCAACAAAAACCCTATGATCTCCAGTTAAAGGAAAACAAACTATAACAAAAATAACTTAACACAAAAACATAAGCAAGACAAATAAGCCAAGAAAATAGCGGGGATAACAATCCTAAACACCTCCATTTCGCTCCGTACCACCATCCGAACTCCAAGAAACCAAAAGAAAAATCAAAACCTCACCCAAAAAAGACTCCTTGATCCAAGCCATACCATACACCAAAAATCCCTCGGAAATATTCCCCAAGAACTCAAAAGAACCAACCCCCATTATCTCCCAGCGCGGCCCACGAACCAATCGGAGGTCGCGCGTCTGATCAGATTCTCCGAGGATAATTTCGATTTCCGCCCTCTCCCGTTGTTGTTGTATCTCGCCTATTCTCTCTTTTTTTTTAACTACCTCGCCTGTTCTTGGGATGGGTGAAGTGGAAAGGAAGCGATTGGAGAAGACCTTCAAGAACGTAGATTAAATGACATTCCAACTAGCTGAATCTAACAAAATTATTCTCATTTGCTCACCAGTCGTCCAGAAAAATTTGTCAAGAAACAAGAGAGCAAGCTTTTTGCAAGAGATAACAGCAACAAATTACAAATCCCTCCCGTTTCACACGAATGCCTGATCAATTCTCTTAACCCAAACAACAACTTATGCTTCCGCAACAAATCCGGGTAATGGATGTGGTCTACACACAACGAACTGAGCTCGAAAACCACTAATGATTCAATCCCCATCAACAAAACAATCAAGAAACCGAGTCTTCCTTGAAACAACCAAGAAATTTCATTACCATCAACAAGAAATCCAAGAAAGTCACTTACTCGTAGAAACAATTCAACAAAAAGCCTATGATCTCCAGTTAAAGGAAAACAATCTATAACAAAAATAACTTAACACAAAAACATAAGCAAGACAAATAAGCCAAGAAAGTAGCGGGGATAACAATCCTAAACACCTCCATTTCGCTCCGTACCACCATCCGAACACCAAGAAACCAAAAGAAAAACCAAAACCTCACCCAAAATGGACACCTTGATCCAAGCCATACCATACACCAAAAATCCCTCGGAAATATTCCCCAAGAACTCAAAAGAACCAACCCCCATTACCTCCCAGCGTGGCCCACGAACCAATCGGAGGTCGCGCGTCCGATCAGATTCTCCGAGTATAATTTCGATCTCCGCCCGCTCCCGTTGTTGTTGTACTCGCCTATTCTCTTTTTGTTAACCACCTCGCCTGTTCTTGGGTGTTCTTGGGTTCGGTGAAGTGGAAAGGAAGCAATTGGAGAAGACAATTAGCCACAGGAGTGCGTCGAGATTCGTTTTGCCAGCGAATGGTTCAACGGTCCGGATCTGGTTTGGGAGGGCGGAGGGGATGGGAGCGTGACGTGGGGCGGTGGGGGACGCGTGGAGGGCGGAAGTCTTTTCGCCAGCAGTTTTTTTCGAGGGCGTAACTGCTAGGTGAATCCGGCTACGCTGCCAGGTAGTCCTGAAATTGGGCCTGGTCTTAGTGGGCTAGCACCAGGACAGTTCGATTTTAATGGTTCAAAGCACACTTCGGTACAAAAAAAATTGGCCGGGCTGGCACGGATCGCATGGCGTGTTGGGCCGAACCTAAAAGCTTGTCACGATAGGCCACCCGGCACGGCCCGACTGTATGGGCTGTGCTTAGCCGGCACAGTCTGAATTGAAGCCTAAACCTGTAATTTGTATTTTTCAGAGTTTTTCGTTGTTTATATGAATTTATATTCTATATGAAAGTTGTAAATAATTTTTAGACACATCTTTTTCATGTAGACAACTTTTCCATTTGAGCAACCTATGAATTTATAAAAACATATTTAGTGCGTTGTGTAATTTCGGACCGACATCACATCTCTCGGTAATCTAGAGTTTTCAGTGTCTTCCTTTGCTCATATGAATTTATATTCTACATAACAGTTGTAGATAATTTTGAGACACATCTTTTTCATGTAGACAACCTTTTTCATTTGACCAATGTATGAATTTATAAAAAAAATTAGTGCATTGTGTAGTTTCAGACCGACGCCACATCTCTCGGTAATATGCATTTTTCAGGGTCTTCATTTGCTCATATAAATTTATATTCAACATGAAAGTTGTAGAGAATTTCAAGACAAATCTTTTTTATGTAGACAACCTTTTTATGTAGACAAACTTTTTTATGAAGAGCAAGTTAGGGTGATTCGTGAGAATTTGAGGACAGCCCAGTCGAAACAGAAGAGCTATGCTGACAATCGTCGACAGGAATTAAGTTTTGTACCTGGTGATCATGTGTACTTGAAAGTTTCACCTCTCAAGGGAATGCGCAGATTCAGAGTTAGGGGGAAGTTAGCGCCCCGCTACATTGGTCCATTTCCAATGGTTGCCAGAAGAGGAGAAGTCGCATATAAGTTGGAATTGCCTCCACAGCTATCGGGTGTACATGATATCTTTCATGTTTCTCAGTTGAAGAAGTGTCTCAGAGTACCCGAGCACCAGATGCCATATGAAGAGATGGAATTGAAAGAAGACCTGTCGTATCCGGAGTATCCAATCAAAATTTTAGGCGAAGCCGAGCGTCGGACCAAAAGCCGTGTGATCAAATTTTGCAAGATTCAGTGGAGCAATCATTCCGAGAAGGAAGCCACCTGGGAGCGTGAAGAGGATCTTCGAGCAGAGTTTCCCAATTTTTTTCTTTCTCCGTCCAAATCTCGGGGATGAGATTCTCTCTAAGGGGGGTAGGTTTGTAACATCCTCAATTTCGGCCTTCTGTTCAAATATAATTTAAATTAAACTAAATTCAAAATTGGTTTTTTTCCTTGGTATTTAATTTAACCTGGTATCCTTATCCGCCCGAAATTGGAATTCAATCTTTCTTCGTCCGAAAAGTCAAATTTTCGGATTCCAGTCCGTACCTCAAATTCCGCCCGAGTTCGAAAATACTCCAAAAATCCCGAAACCGCTTGCATTAGGTTTCAAATATTCCAAAAAAATTTTGGGGAATTTTCCAAGATTTTTGGAGACTCTCTGGTATTTTATCTCGTGCAACTTTTATTAAATGCCCGTTATTCGTCCCAGAATATTCTAAATTCCAAATTTCATCCAAATTTCATGAAACCAATTTTATTAGGTTCCAAATATTCCCTAGTATTTTTAGGAATTTTTCCGGGATTTTTAGACTCTTTTTGCTATTTTATCCCGCGCGTCCTTGAAATTACACTATTCAAATTCCCACCAATCGGAGGCTGACACATGGCGGCTACTATTCATCGTCTTCAAGCTCCAGCCAAGGCAACAGAGAGCAATGAAAATAGAAGTTGGATTTTCAATCTTCCATAACTTCCTATTAAATACACCAAATCAAGCAAGGTCGGGTCCGTTGGAAAGGTGTCATCGAGGAGTTTCCATTCCCGGTGTTAATGAGTCCTTAATCTCGCCGGAAACGGCGCCATTAACCAAAAACCGAAAATGGCTTAAACGTTCATAACTCGGCCGTTTCAACTCCGTTTTGCACGATTCCACCTCCATTAGCTTCGTGTTGGAGCCCTCTTTCAAGTGCCATCATCCTTTCCTTGCCCCTCCAACTTATTCATCCGGGAGATTGCAAAAACCAACGCCGAACCACGTTCTTCGTTCTTGCCGGCATATCTCTCGCTCCGGTGAGTCAAACACGATTCCGTTTATTCCTAGATGTGCGTATGGTTGCCGTGCTCATAACCCCTCAATCAATTTCAGTTTTCATCAAAGTTTGAATCCGATTTTGGAGTTGAACCCCACTGGTCACACCGTCGTTAATCACGAAATTCGTCGTCTCCGGTAATCCTCTTCAAAATCCGACACCACCATTGGGTTCGTGTCGTCGAGATCTTTCCGGGGCTTACCTTCTTCCATCCCGCCACCCCTTTTATTGCAACTTCCCCATGATCAAACCCTAGGTCCAGTGAGCTCTGTTCTGAGGCCAA
The DNA here is from genome assembly GCA_036346355.1 of Rhipidocladum racemiflorum. NCBI lineage: Eukaryota > Viridiplantae > Streptophyta > Magnoliopsida > Poales > Poaceae > Rhipidocladum > Rhipidocladum racemiflorum. The sequence continues at coordinate 40,160,640 of CM070577.1, read as the reverse complement.
GTTCGCGATTTTACTGTAGCTACAGTAACTTTTCTCTTTTTCCTTGATTTTCCATCATTTTCCAACTTCGAACGCTTATATCTTTTGCATCCGAACTCTGATTCACTCTGTTCAAGTTCCTAAATTCATCTAAATTCAAGATCTACCTGCCAGTATAATTTTTATAATTTTTGGATTTTATTTATTTTATTGTTATTTATTCGTTGTACCATTTTGCGCGTAGCCGAGGATCCCGCCGATTCCGCCGACCTCGCCGCCGAACTTCAAGGTTCTGAGATCTTTGCTGCGCATGAAGGCAAGTCCCTTGACGCATTTTGATCCAACGATTGCAAATGCTTTTACAACGTTTTATCGCATGCATAGCTATTTTATCATCGTATGTCAAATATAGCTCATTAGTTATTCCGAATTGTGATCACCTCCTTGATTATTGATACCCATGTTATTTGTAACCCTAGGACACTTTGCTATGTCATTCCTAGTTTATATTATGACATTCGTTGAATAGTACGGTAGGATTGCTTAGGGCCGAAATTGATGAAAATGACCCATGGGTGGGATTATATCAAAATTGTGATTCAAAGATGTGATTTAAGGATTATGGTAAAATATTTGGTACTGTTTTTGTAAAATAAAAACAAAAAGAAAAAGGATTTGGACTTGGGTGGAGTGGAATGTCGGGTGGGTGCGGATTGAGCACTAGTTTCCAATGTGCAAGTACCGTCCCAAGTCAATTAAGGACCGACGCTTATGACTGTCCATTCTGAGCATAACCGTACTATCACATGTCTATAATGGTACGACCTGGCTAAATAATTTATAGAAACCTAACTTAGACTCGCCAGTTGGTGGAATGTGGGTGTCAGATAGAGGCAAGTTGTACTCCCCACACGGCGTAAGAGGGGGCTTCTGTACTAGGTAGATAGAACCCTAACAGCGGTGAAACCTCAGCGGGTGAGTCGGGTTAGGCGTATACATTGTAAAGGCCTTGTCATGATCTCTTTGCCGACACACCAAAGGAAGTGTGTTAATTACATGGCAACAAGAGACGATCATGTCTTGTGGGTAAAGCTGTACACCTCTGCAGAGTTAAAACTATTCGAATAGCCGTGCCTACAGTCAAGGGCAAAGTGAAGAATGTTTTCATATTGGTAGACTTTGGTTTTAGTTTTAAAATATAAATGATGTTTTGGTATTTGGGAGTGGTTAGAACTCTCGGATGTTTTGTTGGCGGATTGAGCCAACCAAGTAGATGGAACCTGTTTTTATTTCATGACGGATAGAGTCATGTGTGGATAACCTTGATCTTTTAGAAATGTGACGGATAGAGCCTTTATACTTGTGATGGTGGATAGAACCATCACTGAAATATTAAATGATTCAATTGTTAAAAGAATTGCTAAAATATGCTTTGTGAAACTTATTATTAAGTATGGTTTGATGAAACTTGGCTTTATGCAAAAGAACCATAATAAGCCTTCCTTGGAAAGCCCCACATGTGCATACTTTCCCAGACTTGCTGAGTACTTTTGTACTCACATACTACCTAAACTGTTGTCATCAGAAAACTATCAGGACGCCGTTGAAGACGGTGAGTACTACGTCGAAGAGTTCGAGGAAGATTGCCAGGACACCTAGCGCGTTCCTAGTCATCGCCTGTGGATTTGTTTCGGCTTTACTACTACTTGTCGTTCTTATTCCGCTGCCGTGACTCTGGACATGTGACCATATGATGTAATAAGTAGCCATGTGGCTAATACTTTATGTTTATGTTACAATTTCGTTATGCTCGGCAATAATACTTCACTATTGACTGTGTGTACTAGCTACTGATCTGGGACTAGTACAGAAATACACAGGAGATTTCGGATAGCCGATTCGGGGTCTCACACGGGCTCTCTGTTTCCCATAAAGACTCACGAGAGATATTAATAGGAGTCTGTGTAGGGTTACGTATCTTAAATATGCAATGACAAGGGTGCTAAGTTATGTCAATGTTGAACTATATTATATTAAAACCAAAAGTGGATGTTGTGTGTGTGTATATATCAGCAATCCTAATCTGGTATTTTCTAAAGCTAAAGTAATTTAATTTAGCTTCCCAAAAATTTCTGTTATTTTTCTCGTGTTAATAAATCCTAATCTGGTATTTTCTAAAGCTAAAGTAATTTAATTTGATTATTCTAAACCTCAAATAAAAGAATTTTTTTTATTTATTTTTTGAGATTTTTTGGAGCTCGTTTGTTATTTATCGGATTTATTTGGAATTGATGTGAATTAAGCCTCTTCTTTAAATTAATTAAATATTTGGTCGGTTTATATAAAGTTTTGTTGCAAATATTTTATTTGAGATCAAAATGTCTCAAAATATTTTCTAGAATTTTTCTGGTATTTTTATTGCCTCAAATGATTTATTTGAATTTTTGGAATTATTTTTATTGAAAAATCCGAATTTCCCTGGGCGTGCCACATGTCGCCACCAGATCGCGCCACGTGCCGCCACCAGAATTGGCCACGTCACCCAGTCCGGGTCACGCACGCCAAGTGTTTGATAAAATGCCGTTTTTGATCCAAACTCCTCCAAACTTGATTTTTCTTGACCTAGCCGCCTCTCCAACCCTTTGTAAACCTACCATGACCTCTCCCACGCACCTAGCCTCCAGATAAAGTCTCCAAACACCCAAGCTACCACCGAGAAGCCCCGAACGTCGCCCAACGCCGGCCGAACTTTGGAGTGCGTTCCCCGTCAGCTCATCGACTCTTTCAAGATTCACCTTCGCCACGGTGAGCCATGATGTCCCATCTGTCTCCCCTCCAAATTTGGTACAATTTCATCTATGGAATCAAAAATTATGGCCATTTCAATCTTGAATCTTACCGAGGCCCGTTCTCCCTCAATTTTTTGAGTTTGACCGTGAAATTTTTGTGTAGACTCTTCTGATGTCCCCTACATGGTGCTCACCCTAACCCATGGTTTTTCCCTTGGGATTTTGTGCAAAAAATTCTTTTCCCTGATCAGACTACGTTGCAGACAGTTGAAAACTTCCTCGCACGTTCCCCGTTAATCCAAAAGGTAAAACTCCAATCCACCCATGTCAAGTTGTGCATTAGGGTCCCAAATTGCTCTCTGTAAAATTTGGTTAAGTTCCGTGCATTATTCTAAAAGTTATGGCCATCTGAACTTTAGCTCTAAAAGCAGTTCGTCGGCAGTTTGTGATCAATCCGTTGGGTCACCGCAAAATCCGCCTATACTATTGAGTTTGTCTCATCGCGTTCTACGTGATGGACATTCCCCCTTTATTGTTGCACCTACCAAAAATATTTTTATTATTTAGCGCTGCCTTTTTGCCGCCGCCGCCGCTGCTGCCCGCCATCTTTTGCCGCCAACCATCCTAGTCCGCCGTGGCCGTGTTGTCATGCCCGGTGGGTCATCATTCACTGTTTTTGGTCCATCCTGAGAGTTTTTGATTTCCGTTTGCCGCAAAGCCCGATTCCGGCTTGTAGCCGTCATCTTTCAACCCCGTTGCTACCGGTTCGCGTATCGGTTAGCCATCCTTGGTAGAGATGCAGGAAGATTGTGACACGAGCGAGTATACTGGTTCGAGCCTCCTTTGTCGGGTAATAGCTCTACTCCAATCTTCCTCAGATGACGATTTTCTCTCAGCAGCCGACCCTCCTTCGGTGAACGTAGTCAGGTCTCAGGTCCTACGTTTACACACCCCATCCTCTTCTTTGTGGTCAGGCGATCCCGATCGTCGACAGCTGGCGCCACCATGGGGCCTGAGAACTTCGGTCATTTGGAGGAACCGACTGCTTCAGCCACTTTGACGATACCATGGCGCGCATCTCCGAAGAGCACTCTGTTGGCTCGGGGCAGGGTCTAGCCCGCGAGCGCAGCAGCCCCACGTCCTTGTTCTCACCTTCGCCGCAGCTGCATGGCTAGTACGTCCTCATGGCTGGTAGTCACGAGGCGAATTAGGACAAACGTGAACCCAGGACACCCGAGGACGCGCGACGGATGGCCCAAGTGGCCATCAACCAGGCAATAACCACCCTCCGGCGCGAGGAATGAGGAGAGATTGGCACCTCGTCCGGACGAGCCAGGCTCCTTCACTCCGCCGAACGCCTGCGTGCTATAGCTCGGGTTATGTCGGATTTGTTAGTGTTATGCCCTTGAGGCAATCATATGGATGATTGTAACATGACTATGTTTATGAATAATAATATGATTATTGGTCCAATGAATGTATATCATTGTTTTGATCAACAAGTGTGTGACTTGTTTATGAAGCTCTTTACTTATTGATATAATTCGATAAATATCTCTGATCGGATATCATCGTATAGGACAACGATGAATAGATCAGCACATGTATTGTTCGATGATCATGTTTCATAGATCATGGGATATGGAGATATCATCAATACTGTGAAATCATGTGCTGAAAAATTGGCTTAGAATTGAATTTGCAAATATGTTTGTTCATGTGTTTTGTCAATTTGACAAGAAGCAGTAAGTTTCGCTTTTGCGCCGGACCAAGATCTCAAGAAACAGTAAGTTTCCCATCTACGACGGACAAACTTTGTTGGTCTGTCGTGGACATGCTTTTGAACTCATTGAGCCAAACTCAATTTTCCTCAAAAACCAGTAAGTTGTGCATGTACGACGGACAAAGTTTTTGGGTCTGTCGTGAACGTGTTTTTGAGCTCATGAGTCGAACTCAATCTTCCAAGAAACCAGTAAGTTTTGCATGTACGGCGGACAAACTTCTTTGGTCGATCGTGAATGGCTTTGAGGTTTGATTTTCGCATGTACGACGGACCGATTTTGTTTGTCCGTCGTGAGCGATGTTTTCGCGAGAATGATTTCTTCTTGGAACCGAAACTTTCACTTGTACAACGGACCGATTTTGTCTGTCCGCTGTGAATGGTTTTTTGAGTGATTTTTCATGTACGCGGACCATATTTCCTTGTCCGTCGTGAATGCGTTTTGCGAATTAGGGTTTTGAGCGATTGAAATAATTTGAATTTGAGATTATGAAATTTGTGATGATTTCATGATGCTTCTTTTGAAGTGGACTTTATGCAATGATCATGTGAGTAGTTGCATGGATTGACATTGATTCAATTCGTGGACTTGTGCTCGGATTTGTTTTGTGGTTTGTTCATGTGCGTGTATTGCTCGAAGACGAATGTGGTCGATGACGGGACCGGAACTAGGTTCATGGAGGAACCGAGGTTCGGGACTAGGTTCAGGAGGAACCGAGGTCTTGGTGGTCAAGGATGTCATGCGGGACGTTCGGGCTAAGAGAATGGTTCACATGAAGAATGGTTATTCACGTGAGAATTGCAGGAGGTCATTCGCGTGCAAAGTGTTAGTCACGTGAGTATGGCGGTGGCCATACGCGTGCAAAGTGTTAGTCACGTGAGTATGGTAGGGTTGCCATACGCGTGCAAGAGTTGTACTCGGCCAGGTTGGGCCAAGTAGAGTTGTGTTGAATACGGATTCCTTCTAGGAATAGGAATCGTATTCGTAACTCCTTGTGGGTTGGTGCTTTAAATAGGTGGGGGTCTCTGTTGAAAGGCACCAAGTAGAGCTGAGCGCATCAAGCTTTGAGCTTGGTTTTAGGGTTTGTACTCTTTTGATGAGAGTATTTTAGACAAGAAATAAAGATCAATTCTTCCAAGATTTTTGCGTGCTACAAGAACCACGCCGCTACTGATGTTTTCTGTTTTGGTTCTTGTTTGCATGTTTGTTCTAATTCTAGATTGGTTTTTGATCGTTGAGTTTCATCTTGATTTGATCCATCAAAAACCGTTCTAGGGTATTGATTTAGAGTTTCTCAAAGTCTAGTTGATTAATCTTTTGAAGATCTTGTTTAATCTTGAAGTTTTGATTAGATTGATTCTCGTCAAGTTCTGAAACAGCAAGCTTGCGAAGCTTATAACTTTTGATCCGTAAGTCCGATCGAGCTGATTCTTTTTGAGTTCGGTTCGTACTAGAATCTAGTTTCTTGTGTCCAAATTTCAGATCGATCCGACGGTTGGATCTCTAGGAATTCGCGTTTTACCGAACCTCTGTCATTCTGTTTTTATCGAAAACGAGGCAATTATTTGGTTCTGTTTTGGGGTGAACTTTTAATAGATCAAGAATTTGGTTTTAGCTTCCGCACAATCATTCACCCCCCTCTGATTGCTATATTCGTATACTTCGATCCTACAAATACATTGTGGACGCATGTTGAAGAACATGTGTTAGATAGACCCACAATGGGACACTGCGAGAATGTTACATTCTTATGTGTCATCAGTGTATCTCATACATAGTAGATGTATGATCCTTAGACTATCTCCAGCAGCTTCCCTTCCACTCCAAATCCCTTCTCAAACAGATCCCAAGTGCTCCAGCGGATTCCCTTCACAATTCCCTTCGGAAGGGATTCAAACAGTGAATCTCTTTAGAAAGGGATCCTCTCTCCAATCCCTTCACAAATCCCTTGAGGGGATGCTGCTGGAGATAGTAGGAAATAAAGGGAATGAATATAGGAAAGGGAATAGGGAAACGAATGGAATGGAATGAAGGGAAATTGCTGGAGATAGTCTTAGACCTGAGATTGTCATATTCCCTACATGTGTAATAGTTTACCTTGGGGTTACCAAACACTATTTTCTAACCAGATAGTTATAAAGGTAGCTTTCATGTTTACTATGAAATATGCAGAGGGAAGTGAACAGTCAAGATGGAATTTGCCACTCCAATGTAACAGAGATATATGTCTAGTCCACTAGTGTGATATGATTAAGGAAGTGCATGGCCATGCCGTGATTGAGAAGTCAATCACAACTTATTAATATATCACGGATACGAGAGATGGATTGAACTGTCAAAGGATGACATGCTTCTCGCCTTGAGTTCGATCTTCATATAGTTTGGCAAATGGATTATTACATCAGTACTTTAACCATATGCGTTTGGGAGTTGGCATGCTCTGCAAGGAGCCGCTACCGACTATTGGATTAGAAAAGGGTTTTCCGAATCCATGTCCAAATGTGCATGAACCTACAGGGTCACACACTTAATGGGCTGGGACGCATTAAGTCGGATTGGATCCGTAATTAATGGACTTCGTGGGCTTAGCGCGTAGATGGGCCCTGACTGCCTAGGGTTTCACCTCGTGGCTATATAAGGAGGGGAGGAGGCTAGACGCAGAATACACTTTCATGCGGTTTAGAGGTGTTTCGCCAGAAACCCTAGCCACCTCCTCTCGTTGCCCCTGCCGAGCGACCCAGTGCTTGCACACCGACGCACGGCGTTCCATCCCTGAACGTGTGGACTGCTGTGGTGACGCTGCTGCTACTGCGGCGTGGAGAGGACGATTCGCAGCGAGGACGATCCGTGGCGAGGATGATCCGCGACGAGGACGATCCACGCCGAGAATGATCCACTACAACGACGTGCGAAGGACGCGTCTAGTGGTAATAGATCTATGATCCCTTTCTTGCGAGTAGCTTTTCTGTTTTGCGGGAGAAATTTTAATTTGTGCTAGTGTAGCATACCGCGTTCCCCAACAGTGGTATCAGAGCCATCTCGTGTAGATTCGTGATCTGGATGTTGCACATATGGTATGTGAGGATATTAGATTGGATCTATTACATGTTCAACCGATTCATGTGATGAATTGGTGGAGGCAGCCGTTGATGAGATCGATCGATTTAGGGTTTGAGGAAAGTGCAAACCGAATCAATCTTGATTTGGGTGAGTCCGTTCATGGTACGACGTTGCCCTTACCGGTCGGGTTACCGCCATCAGGGTTCATGAATCGCCGCCAGGGGCGCTGCCCCTTGGACCCTGCCAGGGTGCTGCTCCTTGAACCCCGCCTTGGGCGCTGCCCCTGGACCCTGCCAGGGGCGCTGCCCCTTGGAACCCCGCTGTCGTAGAATCTATTTTGTTTAACTCATTTTTGCAGAATGTGTGAAATAGTATGGCCTATGTGTATGTGATGCATGTAATATTTACATGGCCTGCGTGCCGTGTCAAGCCATAAGGCTATTTCAATCTAAAATGTATAACAACCTGCGTGTCGACTTGTGATGTTTCAAACCCTCATGTAATATTCATTATCAAAGTTGTAAGGAGTTGCATCTACAATGATGAAGATGGTGGCATCAAGCATGATGGCAAGGTGAACAATCAAGCATGATGATGGAGATCCTAATGCTAATGGCCATACTATTTCACATCATAATTTGATTATATGTGGATGTGTGTTTAATCCTTGCTATTTTCTTTATGCTCATTGCATGTGATGCCATGTTCATAGTAGATATTGTTCATCCCTATAGTTAAAATTTTAAATCACACTTGTCCATCCAATTGTTGCACCTATCAAGAATTTAGATCATTATTGATAGGACTGCCAAAGTAGTATATCAATGACTATCTTAATAGATGATGGGATGTGTTGGACACATCGCGCATAACAATGTTTGATTTAACTAAGCTATCAAAACGGTTTTGAGCTTAAGGATATAAGTAGTTGGAATATGATTTCAGTAATGAAGGAACGGATACAAGACGATTGGTGTCTAGGAAAACACACATGAGGCTAGGTTTCTTAATTGGCACCTGGAAACGGGAAGTGCTCTCTCCCTCATGTGAGCCCTAGGGGCGAGTTGACCTGGCTATGACTCAAGTTGACGGAGGCATTCATTACTTATTTTCATGCTCAACCAACAAGAGTTACATAAGATGTAATTAGCAAAGATGTTGCTTACCTATGTCATTAGATTTCTAGCAGTGGTGCCAAAGCTCACTAGTGTTTGATAAATATGGATCTTGAATACTCACCATGTGTCCATAAAGGGGGCGCATGATAGGAGTTTCTTTTGTTAAAATGTTTAATAAAAGTATTACAGAAACATAGTGCTTAGAAACTTTGCATGTTTTTGTTGTAGTTCAATGGCACCTCCTGTTGCACCTGGTTTTGCTTTGAGATCGATTTTGGAAAGAGAAAAGCTAAATGGAACAAATTTTGTGGATTAGTATCGCAACTTGAGAATTGTTCTCAAACATGAAAAGAAAGAATATGTTCTAGAGAGTCCGATTCCTGATGAACCAGCCGAAAATGCTCCTCGAAATTTGAAGGCTGACTATGAAAAACATGTTAATGCCTCTGCAGAGGTCAGCTGTCTCATGCTTGTCACCATGGACTCTGAGCTGCAAAAGTAATATGAGGACCAGGATGCTTACAATATGATTGTGGGCTTGAAGGGCATGTTTGGGAATCAAGCAAGGGCTGAGAGGTATGGTATCTCAAATCTTCTGTTTGCTTGTAAGCTGGCTAAAGGCAGTCCGGTCAGCCCATATGTAATCAAGATGATTGGCTACATTGGGAGATTTGAAAAGCTTGAGTTTCCCCTTAGCATTGGTCTGGCTACAGTCGTAATTCTTCAATCTCTGCCTCAGAGCTTTGAGCCATTCATTATGAATTTTCATATGAATAGCATGGAGAAGAACTTGACCGAGCTACATGGGATGCTCAAGGCTGCCGAGGAAAGCATTAAGAAGAAACCCAATCATGTGATGATGGTTCAAGACAACTGCCTTCGAAAAGAAGAAAGCCAAGGCTTGGGAAAAGGGAAATGGCAAGGGCAAGGCTCAAGATGAGATCACGAGCCTCAAAACTAAGCTTCAGAAGCTCAAAGTCGGCCCTCAACCCAAAACCCAGTGCTTCTATTGCAAGAAGTCAGGACATTGGAAACGGAATTGCGAAAAGTACCTGGCAGATAAAAAGAATGGGAGTGTGACTTCCACTTCAGGTATTAATGTTATAGAAATTAATCTTGCTACTTCTTATTCCAGCTTTTGGGTATATGATACCGGATCGGTTGCTCACATTTGCAATTCGATGCAGGGGCTGACAAAGAGTAGAGACTTGGCAAAAGGAGAATTGGATATTCGCGTGGGGAATAAAGCAAGAGTTGCTGGTCTTGCTGTTGGCACCTACCCATTGCATTTGCCTTCAGGATTAGTTTTAGAACTTAATAATTGTTATTTTGTTCCATCTTTGAGTAGAAACATTATTTCATCTTCCTGTTTGGAACATGAAGGTTATACATTCAGAATAAAGAACTTTGTTTGTTCAATATTTTTGAATGATATGTATTATAGTCATTGTCCCATGGTGGATGGGTTATACGTCCTTGAACTCAAAGAAAAACATGTCTATAACATTAATGTCAAAAGGCCTCGACCAAATGATTTGAACCCTACCTTTTTATGGCATTGTCGCTTGGGTCACATAAATGCGAAGCGCATGAAAAAGCTCCATGGTGATGGACTTCTCAGCTCATATGATTTTGAATCATTTGAAACATGTGAGTCTTGTTTACTTGGCAAGATGACAAAAACCCCTTTCACAGGTTTTAGTGAGAGGGCGAGTGAATTGTTGGCCCTAGTACATACAGATGTATGTGGACCAATGAGCTCGATTGCTAGAGGTGTGTTTCAGTACTTTGTAACTTTTACTGATGACTTTAGTAGATATGGATATATCTATTTAATGAGGCATAAGTCTGAAACCTTTGAAAGGTTCAAAGATTTTCAGAACGAAGTACAAAATCAACTTGGCAAATCAATAAAACACCTACGATCAGATCATGGTGGCGAATACTTGAGCTAAGAGTTTGGTGATCATCTAAAGCAATGTGGAATCGTTCCACAACTTACTTCGTCAGGAACGACGCAATGGAATGGCGTATCCGAACGACGGAATCAAACTTTGTTGGATATGGTTCGGTCAATGATGAGCCAAACAGATCTGCCATTATCCTTCTAGGGGTTCGCTCTAGAGACAGGTACGTTCACATTAAATAGGGTCTCATCAAATTCTATTGAGAAGACACCATATGAGATATGGACCGGGAGAAGTCCCATATTGTCATTTCTCAAGATATGGGGATGCGAGCCTTCTGTAAAATGTTTGCAATCAGATAAACTCGCACCTAAATCAGAAAAATGCTTCTTTGTGGGGTATCCTAAAGAAACAAAAGGATATTACTTTTATAAAAGAAACGAGAACAAAGTTTTTGTTGCTCGAAATGGTGTCTTTTTGGAGAAAGAGTTTCTTTCCAAAGAAATCAGAAAAAGTTTTTGATGTGCATCTCGATGAAATTCGAGAATCGCATGAATATGTTCAAGCTACCACTGAACCTTCACAAGATGTACAAAGTGTTGTACAACCTGTGGAAGAGACACCGGCCCTACGTAGGTCGGGGAGGCCGCATCATGAACCCATAAGATATGGACATGACATATTATTGTTGGACAATGATGAGCCCACGACTTACAAAGAAGAGATGATGGACCCAAACTCCAAAAAATGGCTTGGAGCCATGAGATCCGAAATTCAATCCATGCATGACAATCAAGTTTGGAACTTGGTCGATCCTCCTGATGGTGTAAAAACCATAGAATGCAAATGGATTTTAAAGAAGACAGACGTAGATGAAAATGTTCAGATCTATAAGGCACGGTTGGTGGCAAAGGGTTTCAAACAAGTTCAAGGAATTGACTATGATGAAACTTTTTCACCGGTAGCCATGCTCAAGTCTGTCCGGATCATTTTAGCAATTGCTGCATATTTCGATTATGAAATATGGCAGATGGACGTCAAGACAGCTTTCCTTAATGGGAATCTATCTGAGGATGTATACATGATACAACATAAGGGTTTTGTTGATCCTAAAAATGCTAAAAAGATATGCAAGCTTCAGAGATCCATTATGGGTTAAAGCAAGCATCTCGGAGTTGGAACATTCATTCTGATGAAGTGGTCAAAGGATTTGGCTTTATCAAAAACAAAAAAAGCCTTGTGTTTACAAGAAGGCTAGTGGGAGCGCACTTGTGTTTCTGATCTTGTATGTGGATGACATATTATTGATCGGGAATGATATTTTTATGCTTGAAGACGTTAAAACTTTGTTGAAAAGGAGTTTCTCAATGAAGGACTTGGGAGAAGCATGTTATATCTTGGGCATAAAGATCTATAGAGATAGATCAAAAAGGTTGATTGGATTAAGCCAGGAAACGTACATTGACAAAGTATTGAAAAGGTTCAATATGCATGAATCTAAGAGAGGTTTCATGCCAATGTCACATGGCATCAGTCTAAGTAAGAATCAGTGTCCTTCGATAACTGATGAGCGAGACAGGATGAACAAGATTCCATATGCTTCGGCTATTGGATCTATCATGTATGCCATGATCTGTACGCTCCCAGATGTCTCATATGCTCTAAGTGTCACAAGTAGATACCAAGCGGATCCCGGTGATGGTCATTGAATAGCCGTGAAAAACATCCTAAAGTACTTGAGAAGAACTAAGGGTATGTTCCTAGTCTTTGGAGGTAAGGAAGAACTGGTTGTAAAAGGTTACACCGATGCAAGCTTCCAAACTGACAAAGATGATTTTCGATCACAATTCGGTTTTGTGTTTACACTAAATGGAGAAGCAGTAAGCTGGAAGAGTTCCAAGCAAAGCACGGTGGCTGACTCTACGACAGAAGCGGAGTACAATGCGGCTTCGGATGCCGCAAAAGAAGCTGTATGGACAAAGAAGTTTATCTCAGAGCTTGGTGTGGTCGCTAGTGCCTCTAGTCCAATGGACATCTATTGCAATAATAGTGGTGCCATTGCACAAGCAAAAGAGCCTAGATCACATTAGAAGTCTAAACATATACTCCGACGCTTTCACCTTCTTCGTAAAATTGTGGATAGATGTGACGTGAAGATATGCAAAGTACATACGGAAGCCAATGTGGCTGATCCGTTGACAAAGCCACTGCCACAGCCTAAGCATGAGCCGCACACGAGGTCTATTGGTATTAGATGCTTAATTGATTGACTCAAGTGCAAGCGAAAGATTGTTAGTGTTATGCCTTTGAGGCAATCATATGGATGATTGTAACATGACTATGTTTATGAATAATAATATGATTATTGGTCCAATGAATGTATATCATTGTTTTGATCAACAAGTGTGTGACTTGTTTATGAAGCTCTTTACTTATTGATATAATTCGATAAATATCTCTGAGCGGATATCATCGTATAGGACAACGATGAATAGATCAGCACATGTATTGTTCGATGATCATGTTTCATAGATCATGGGATATGGAGATATCATCAATACATTGTGAACACATGTTGAAGAACATGTGTTAGATAGACCCACAATGGGACACTGCGAGAATGTTACATTCTTATGTGTCATCAGTGTATCTCATACATAGTAGTTGTATGATCCTTAGACCTGAGATTGTCATATTCCCTACATGTGTAATAGTTTACCTTGGGGTTACCAAACACTATTTTCTAACCGGATAGTTATAAATGTAGCTTTCATGTTTACTATGAAACATGCAGAGGGAAGTGAGCAGTTAAGATGGAATTTGCCACTCCAATGTAACGGAGATATATGTCTAGGCCACTTGTGTGGTATTATTAAGGAAGTGCATGGCCATGCCGTGATTGAGAAGTCAATCACAACTTATTAGTATATCACGGATACGAGCGATGGATTGAACTGTCAAACGATGACATTCTTCTCGCCTTGAGTTCGATCTTCATATAGTTTGGCAAAGGGATTATTACATCAGTACTTTAATCATATGCGTTTGGGAGTTTGCATGCTCTGCAAGGAGCCGCTACCGACTATTGGATTAGAAAAGGGTTTTCCGAATCCATGTCCAAATGCGCATGAACCTACAGAGTCACACACTTAATGGGCTAGGACGCATTAATTCAGATTGGATCCGTAATTCATAGACCTCGTGGGCTTAGCATGTAGATGGGCCCTAACTGCCTAGGGTTTCACCTCGTGGCTATATAAGGAGGGGAGGAGGCTAGACGCAGAATACACTTTCTTGCGGTTTAGAGGTGTTTCGCCGGAAACCCTAGCCACCTCCTCTCGTTGCCCCTGCTGAGTGACCCGGTGCGTGCGGAGCGATGGCACCACCCGTTCGAATGAAAGCACGACTCGGAGTTCGTCCCCGAGCATTCCGCCCAGGCATCGTAGGGCCCACGAACGCCTACGTTATCTTCCGGGCGATTCGCGAGCTCGTCACCACGACCGATGAGGTCAGGGGCTTAGGCGCCACGAAGACTATGAGACCGAGTCCAGTGGCAGCGGCAGCTCTCGCCGGGGACTCGCGCTGACCTTTGGTTGCTCAGCATTCTCCAACAACCTTCGGCGGGTTCGTTGGCCTACTCGGTTCAAACCCGCTCCGATCGAGAGATTCGATAGGATTCAAAACCCCGACGAGTTTTTGTCTATTTATTCGACTGCTATTCTTACCGTGGGAGGAGATGAGGTTGTTATGGCCAATTATCTCCCAACCGTGTTAGACGGCGCGGGTCGGACCTGGCTTTTTAATCGGAAGCCAGCCTCCTTTAGCTCGTGGCGTTAGATCTAAAACGCCCTCCGCTCCAACTTCCGAAGTTGTTATGAACGGCCTTGGCGGGAAAAAGATCTCGACCGAGTCATCCAGGGCAAGGATGAGCCCCTCTAGGATTTTGTTCGGTGGTTCATTTGAACCCAGAACTCGATCCCCAGCGTCTCCGATGAAGCCGTCATCAAGGCTTTTAAGTTCGGTGTTCGCGATCGACGCCTCACCGAAGACCTGGAGATTACGGCGAGGCTCAGCATCAACAAGCTATTCCGTATGGCGGAGCGTTACGCCGATGCGGATGACGCCGTACGCTGGAAGCGAGATTAGGACCAAGGTAGGCTCGCCCTGACTCCTGGAGGCGTGGGCCCATCCAAGGACAAGAACAGCGAACCCACATCGACTTCCAATAAGAGGAAAAGAGACCGTAAGAAAAACAGCGGCCGTCCTCGAATGGTCGCGGTGGCGAATGATGGGCATGAGGTGCTCGAAGCTCAGGAGAGGCTCCGGGAGAGCTCCAACCCCAGCATGGTCGGGCACAGGCGCCTCAGCCGCCACGACAGCCCCAATAAGGCAACCAGTGGCCTGGGACCCAACAACCTGGGGGTCGACAGCAGGAAGCAGGGGAGCGCCCTAAGTATGACGAAAGCAAATACTATCCTTTCCACAGGGCCCAGGGTCACGACATGCGGAACTGCAGGGCGTGTCAAATCAAGTTAGAGGCTTTCTACGACGCGCGAGGTGACATGCCCACGATCCCGAAGGAAGGCGATTCCCCTAACAGGGTAAACGCGGGAGAGGACCAAGACGACTTCAACTTGGAGTACCAGCAGGGAGAATGACGGATCGACATTATTTTCGGCGGTTCATCACCATACCACGCCCGGCGTGAACTCAAGAGTGTAACATCCTCAATTTCGGTCTTCTGGAAAATCTAATTTAAACTAATTAAATTTAAAATTTGGTTCTTCCTTGATGTTTACATTAACCTGGCATCCCTATCCGTCTGAAATTGGAGTTCAATCCTCCATCGTTCGAAAAATCGGATTTTCGAATTCCAGTTCGCACCCGAAATTCCACCCAAGTTCGAAAATGCTTCAAAAATTCCGAAACCTATTGCATTAGGATCCAAATATTATAAAAACATTTTGGGGATTTTCCCAAGATTTGTGGAAGCTCTCTGGTATTTTATCGCTCGTGGCTTTTCGTTAAATGCCCGTTATTTGCCCCGGAATATCCTAAATTCCAAATTTCATCCAAATTTCATGAAACCAATTTTATTAGGTTCCAAATATTTCCTAATGGTTCTAGGAATTTTTCTGGGATTTTTAGCCCATTTTTGCTAAATTTTCCCGCGCGTGTAAACCTTCACTTAACTCCGGCCAATCGGGAAGTGCCACATGTGCATGCACTGTTCATCTTCCAGCTCTAAACGTTGCAGTGTCCAGAGAATGTGTTTCTCTTCCCTCCATGGTGCTCCCCTCTTAAATCTTCCATATCTTCCACATTAAAGCCTCAAATCACGCATGGCTGGGTCCGTTGGAAAGGCATCGGCGAGAGGATTCCATTCCCGGTGTTAATGAGCCCCTAATCTCGCCGGAAACGGTCTCATTAAGTGAAATCCGAAAACGCCTCCAATGCCCATAACTCGGCCGTTTCAACTCCGATTCACGCACTTCCACCTCCATTAGCTTCGTGTTGGAGCCCTCTTTCTGGTACTATCATCCTCCTTAGGCCTCTCCACTCCATTCGTCCAGGATTATGGAAATGAAGCGGTGTGAGTTTCACAAGCTGCAGCAAGGAAACTTATCTGTGTCAGAATACTTGAACCGATTCATGCAACTGTCACGCTACGCTACAGCAGATGTTTCCACGGATGAGGCTAAGATATGGCGTTTTATGGAAGGTCTTGACCCCAATCTCATGGTTCAGCTAGTATCAAATGACTTCCCTTCCTTCCAGCATATGGTGAACAAGGCTTTAATTCAGGAAGATGCTCTGCGTCAGCTGTTCGAGTCAAGGAAAAGGAAGATGATTTTTCAGAATCAGCGTGGTGCCAGTAGCTCAAGGCCCCGTACTTTTCAGCCACAGCCCAGCAGGCCTGCAGTTCCTAATGTTGCCAGGACCCCAATGTTCACTCCTCGTCTGGTTGGTCAAGTTCCTGCGGTAACACAGGAAGCAGCACAGCAGCTGCAGGTGTTTAGTGCTTCAATTGCAGGGAGATGGGACATTACGCGAGTAATTGTCCTCAGAAGCGTCAGCCAGTGACCCCAGTGCGGTTTAACTTGGGGTCTACACCAGCCCGTGCCCCAGCACCAGCTCAAGGGAGAGATACACTGCAGACTCCGCGTACCCCTCAGACCATTGGAAGAGGATGTGTGAACCACGTCATAGCTGAGGAAGTTCAGGACGCACCGGATGTGGTCTATGGTAAGTTCTTCGTCAACTCGGTGCATACTTCAGTTCTGTTTGATTCTGGTGCAACGCATTCCTTTATATCAGAATACTTGGTTAGAAAGCATGGTTGGGATACAGTTCAGTTAAGAAACCCTTTATTAGTTCAATCCCCTGGTAAAGAGTTAAGAACAACTACTATTTGCCCAAAAATGGATATAATCATAAAAGGGGTAAAGTTCCTAGCGAACTTAATATTATTGGATAATAAGGGTATAGAAGTAATCCTTGGAATGGATTGGTTAACCAAGTGCAAGGGTCAGATAGACTGTGCTAGTAGAGCTATCTCTCTCACCAGTCCTGAGGGAATTCGAGTGGAATTCTTGTCTAATCTTTCCTCTAAGGGGGGTAGTACCCTGAACCGTTTGAAAGGTACCTCATTGGAAAATGTGCCTATAGTAAATGAGTATCCAGACGTGTTCCCAGAGGATCTGCCTGGTATGCCACCAGATCGGGACATTGAGTTCGTAATCGAGCTGGTACCTGGTACGGCTCCGATTTCGAAAAGGCCTTACCGGCTACCTACCAATGAGTTAGTAGAAATGAAGAAACAGATTGCGGAATTGCAGGAGAAAGGGTTTATTTGATTGAGTTTTTCACCCTGGGGATCCCCCATAATCTTCGTCACAAAAAAGGATGGTAGTCTAAGGATGTGCATAGATTACCGCTCCTTGAACAAGGTGACAATAAAGAACAAGTATCCATTGCCTCGGATATATGATCTGTTTGACCAATTGAAAGGAGCCCAAGTTTTCTCAAAAATAGATTTGAGGTCCGGATATCATCAGCTCAAGATAAGGAAAGAAGATATTCCGAAGACAACATTCACTACCCGATATGGACTATACGAGTTTACAGTGATGTCATTTTGTTTAACAAATGCCCCTTCCTATTTCATGAATTTGATGAATAAGGTGTTTGTGAAGTATTTGGACAAGTCCGTTGTAGTCTTCATTGACGACACTCTTATCTATTCCAAGAGTAGAAAAGAACATGAAGACCATATGAGGATAGTTCTGGAAAGGTTAAGAGAGCATCAGTTGTATGCCAAGTTCATGTAACACCCCAATTTTTGTTTTTTATGAATTTAAGTGTTATTTTGCACTTTTGTGAATTTTTGGAATTTATTTGGATTTAATTTGAATTTATTCCCTTTTGAAATAATTAAAGAATTAAAAGTTGCAAATAAAGTTTTGTTGGAAATATTTTATTTGAGTCCCAAATGCCCTAAAATATTTTCTAGAATTTTTCAGAGTATTTTGCTATTTTTCTTGAATTAAATGAATTTCTGGAAATTATTTTGATTATTTAATCGCTTCGGGTTAGTACTGTTCCTCGGGTCCGAGTCAGACTCGAGTCCGACTCAGTGGTGAATGAGTATCCAGATGTTTTTCCTAAAGATCTACCTAGTATGCCACCAGACAGAGACATAGAGTTTGTGATAGAGCTTGTACCTAGTACAGCGCCGATAGCAAAGAGACCCTATCGGATGTCCACCGAAGAATTGGTAGATATGAAGAAACAGCTTGAAGAGTTGATGGAGAAAGGATTCATCAGACCAAGTTCGTCGCCATGGGGAGCACCGATTCTGTTCGTCAAGAAGAAGGACGGGAGTTTTAGGATGTGCATTGACTACCGTGCACTCAATGAAGTCACTGTGAAGAACAAGTACCCATTACCCAGGATCGATGATCTATTTGATCAGCTGAGAGGAGCCGGAGTTTTCTCCAAGATTGATCTGAGATCGGGATACCACCAGCTGAAAATTCGATCGGAAGATATTCCGAAGACCGCATTCTCGTCAAGATATGGACATTACGAGTTTACCGTGGTGTCTTTTGGTCTGACAAATGCGCCAGCGTACTTCATGAATATGATGAATAAGGTGTTCATGGAATATTTGGACAAGTTTGTGGTTGTGTTCATAGATGACATCTTAGTCTACTCCAAGACAAAGGATGAACATGCAGAGCACTTGAGGCGAGTTTTGGAGAAGCCGAGGGAACAGCAGCTCTTCGCCAAGTTCAGCAAGTGCGACTTCTGGAAGGACAAGGTGGAGTTCCTCAGGCATGTAATGACCGCAGAAGGAGTCGCTGTTGATCCAAGCAAAGTAGAAGCAGTGTTACACTAGGAGCAGTCGAAGACCGTGACCCAGATCTGTAGTTTTCTTGGAATGGCAGGTTACTACCGCCGCTTCATTGAAGGCTTTTCAACAATTGTGAAACCTCTTACGCAATTGCTGAAGAAGGAGAAGAAGTTTGCATGGACGCCAGAGTGCGAGAAAGGTTTTCAAGAACTAAAGAAGCGATTGACATCAGCCCTAGTGTTAGATCTACCGGACGTCAATCAAAGCTTTGATATTTATTGTGATGCGTCGCGCCAGGGACTTAGATGTGTGTTGATGCAGAACGGAAAGGTCGTCGCATATGCATCGAGGCAGTTGAGGCCACACGGGGAGAATTATCCGACGCATGACCTAGAGTTAGCTGCCGTAGTGCATGCTTTGAAATTATGGCGTCATTATTTGATTGGAAACAGATGTGAAGTATACACGGACCATAAGAGTCTTAAGTACAACTACGCCGAGCGTCTTTTGACAGATGATGATGAAGAACAACTACACCGAGCGTGAGGGTGGCTACGCTACCGAGTTGTGGCGTATGCTTCAGTTTCTTGGAGGTTTTGAGAGACCGCTCTACCGAGGGACTACACTCGTGAAGGCAGGACTGGTCATAGGATGGGACGTCAAGATCACGGTGTATGCCCGAGAGAAGACGAAGTTCAGTCGCCCTTTCCACTTCACCGCCAGGAGGTCTACCTTTGAGATGGGAATCCAGGAGGTGTCGCGCCGAGTAATGCAGCAGATCGCTCGCACTTACTCCAGGGAGCTGGAAGGCACAGTATTCCATCACCACCCACGCCGAGACAGCAGAGCTCTACGGAAGCCGATAGAAGATGATGATGCCACCGTCACACACTTAGCCAGATTCATCGCCGCCGAGGAGGAGCTTATTGATGACACAGTTCAGGAGTTGAAGAAGGCCCGCGAGCAGGTCGAGGAAGAGAAAAAGCACTTAGAGAATGCTCGTGAGTACGTCGCCTATGCTGCGGAAAGGATCGCAGAGCTGGAGACCGCACTGTATGGACAGGGCCCCGATCCAGTGTTGGAGTTTGACGTCCCAGAGCCAGAAGAGGACCCAGAAGCGGCGCCACCTGTACCCGCGCCAAAGCCACAGCAACAGCCAGATCCCGAGCAAGAGGACGACGCCGCGTCGTCAACCACAGCTGCAGTTGCAGGGCATGGCGATTGTTTGGCGCCTATGCCGCCGCACCCGCCCCGAGGAGGCAGTGGAGGTTTTCTCGACGAGTGAGCGTAGGCGTTGAGGTTGAGACTCCTTTGTCGAGTTGCGTTATAGAATAAGAGTCACCCTTAGAGTCATTAGACTCCAGTGTGTTAATCGTTTCGGATTTTCATTGTTTGCTGAGTGTGCAGTATGTGTTGCAAGGCCCTTAGGCATTGTAAGCAACCATACAAAGTTATTATTAAATAATAAAGTGGTATTCTGAGTTATACCTTTTCCCACGCATAAGCCTTCCTATCACTTATCTATGCTTATTCCCTCTCGTCTCTAAACCTTGGAGCAATCGACAGATGGTGAACACCCGCGGAAACCTTGGGGACAATGGGAGTTGTTCTCGCTCAGTTGGGAACCCTAATGATGGAGAACCTGCACCCCAACCAGCACCGCCAGTAGATATGCAGAATTTTGGAGCTTTTCTTGCTGCACAGACCCAGCTGATGCACGCCATGATGCAGCGGTCTGGCCAGTCCTTTGCTCAAGCCGCCACTAACCAAGCAAATCAGGGACAGCGACAGGGAGCAAAGTTGTCGGAGTTTATGAGGACTCATCCACCCACATTCTCTGGAAATGCCAACCCGTTGGAGGCCGATGACTGGTTAAGGTCAATTGAAAGGAAGCTACACATTGCCTAATGCATAGGGAATGAGAAGGTACTCTACGCCTCTCATCAGTTGGAAGGGACCGCCGCTGAATGGTGGGATAACTTCTGCGCCACGTAGGAGAACCCACAGGACAGCACATGGGAGGAGTTTACAGCTGCATTTCGTCAGTATCACGTGCCTGAAGGGATAATGGACTTAAAGAAGGAAGAATTCAGGGCACTGAAGCAAAGTAATCAACCGGTGTCAGAATATCTGAATAAGTTCACACAGCTTGCACGCTACGCACCTAAAGACGTAGCGACAGATAAGGCCAGACAGTCTCATTTCATGAAGGGACTTAACTCAGGACTGCAGGTGGGACTGATCACCCACACCTTTCCAGATTTGCAGGAGCTCGTGAACAAGGCGCTTATTCTTGAAGACAAGCGCAAGGAACTGGATGAGAACCGGAAGAGCAGAATGCAACAACAAGGATCACGTTAGGGAACACAGCAGTGTCTGCGGGTTGCGCCGAATCAGTTTTTCAGATTCCAGCCGCAGAATGCATCAAGGCCACTGTCACCAGCACCAAGACCCGTCAACCAGAATTATCAGACACCAGCTCCAGCCAGAAACGCCGCTTCGGGCAGTCAACAGGGAGCAATGAGACCATGCTACACATGCAACGAGCCAGGGCATTTCTCCGACAATTGCCCCAAGAATACAGCGGGAGTGACCACGGTTCGCTTCAACTTGGGATCCACACCAGCTAGGACCCCTGCACCAGGAGCAAATCGCGGAGCAGCACAGCCAGGAGTCGCGCCCCAGACCGTGGTGAGAGGCCGAGTCAACCATGTCACCGCGGATGCACTTCAGAATGCCATGGACGTCATACTGGGTAAGATACTTGTCAACTCAATACCTGCAACAGTTTTGTTTGACTCGGGAGCCTCGCATTCGTTTGTTTCCCGAGATTTTGTTTCCAAGAATGATTTGGAGATTGTGAATCTTAAATGCATGCTTTTAGTTCAAACCCTTGGGTCAGAACTCTGATCTCACGTAGGATGTTCTGGGGTGAGAATGCTAATAGATGGGGTAGAATTCTTAGTGAACCTTATTATATTGGGAACCCAGACCCTAGATGTTATCTTTGGAATGGACTGGTTATCCAAGCACAAGGCCGTACTGGACTGTGGATGAAGAGTCATATCAGTTGAGAGCCCGTGTGGAAGGAAACCGGAATTTCAAGCTACCGCCGTTAGAGGTGGACAGTTGATGGTCAACAGTGTGAAGGTGATCAGCATAGAAGATGTCCCAGTGGTGAATGAGTTCCAGATGTTTTTCCTGAAGATCTACCTGGTATGCCACCAGACAGAGACATAGAGTTTGTGATAGAGCTTGTACCTGGTACAACGCCGATAGCAAAGAGACCCTATCGGATGTCCACCGAAGAATAAGTAGAGATGAAGAAACAACTTGAAGAAAGGATTCATCAGGCCAAGTTCGTCGCCATGGGGAGCACCGGTTCTGTTCGTCAAGAAGAAGGACAGGAGTTTCAGGATGTGCATTGACTACCGTGCACTCAATGAAGTCACTGTGAAGAACAAGTACCCATTACCCAGGATCGATGATCTGTTTGATCAGCTGAGAGGAGCCAGAGTTTTCTCCAAGATTGATCTGAGATCGGGATACCACCAGCTGAAAATTCGATCGGAAGATATTCCGAAGACCGCATTCTCGTCAAGATATGGACATTACGAGTTTACCGTGATGTCCTTTGGTTTGACAAATGCGCCAGCGTACTTCATGAATATGATGAATAAGGTGTTCATGGAATATTTGGACAAGTTTGTGGTTGTGTTCATAGATGACATCTTAGTCTACTCCAAGAGAAAGGATGAACATGCAGAGCACTTGAGGCGAGTTTTGGAGAAGCTGAGGGAACAGCAGCTCTTCGCCAAGTTCAGGAAGTGCGACTTCTGAAAGGACAAGGTGAAGTTCCTCGGGCATGTAATGACCGCAGAAGGAGTCACCGTTGATCCAAGCAAAGTAGAAGCAGTGTTGCACTGGGAGCAGCTGAAGACCGTGACCCAGATCCGTAGTTTTCTTGGAATGGCAGGTTACTACCGCCGCTTCATTGAAGGCTTTTCGACGATTGCGAGGCCTCTCACGCAATTGTTGAAAAAGGAGAAGAAATTCAACTGGATGCCGGAGTGCGAGAAAGGTTTTCAAGAACTGAAGAAGCGATTGACATCAGCCCTAGTGTTAGTTCTACCGGACGTCAATCAAAGCTTTGATATTTATTGTGATGCGTCGCGCCAGGGACTTGGATGTGTGTTGATGCAGAACGGAAAGGTCGTCGCATATGCATCGAGGCAGTTGAGGCCACACGAGGAGAATTATCCGACGCATGACCTAGAGTTAGCTGCCGTAGTGCATGCTTTGAAATTATGGCGTCATTATTTTATTGGAAACAGATGTGAAGTATACACGGACCATAAGAGTCTTAAGTACATCTTCACCCAATCGGATCTGAATATGAGACAGAGGAGATGGTTAGAGTTGATCAAGGATTATAATGTCGGAATCCATTACCATCATGGGAAGGCCAACGTGGTGGCAGATGCTCTGAGTCAAAAAAGCCATACCGTGAATGTGTTGATAGCCACGAGTCAGGATGAGCTATGCAAGGATTTCCAGAGAATGCACATTGAAGTAGTACCAGAAGGATTCTTGGCTGCACTAGAGATAAAGCCTACCCTGGGAGACTAGATCCGAGAAGGGCAGAAGGACGATGAAAAGGTCCAGCTAATCAAGTCCAAGATGGAGGAAGGCAAGGCCAAAGACTTCAACCTGGAAGAGCAAGGCACGTTACGGATGAAGGATCGAATTTGTGTGCCAAACAAGGAGTTTAAGCAGTTGATCCTAGAGGAAGCCCATGACTCCAAGTATTCCATCCATCCGGGAAGTGCCAAGATGTACCAGGACTTAAAGGAAAGATTCTTGTGGCCGAGCATGAAGCGTGAGGTTGCCGAGCATGTCGCATTGTGCGACATATGTTAGAGAGTCAAGGCAATGCATCAGAGGCCAGCAGGATTGCTACAGCCGCTAAAGATACCTGAGTGGAAGTGGGAGGAAATCGGAATGGACTTCATTACCGGTTTGCCGAAGACTCAGGGTGGATATGACTCCATATGGGTCATAGTGGATCGTTTGACTAAGGTCGCCCATTTTATCCCAGTAAAGACCACTTACTCGGGAGACAAGTTAGCCGAGTTATACATGACTAGGATCGTCTGTTTGCATGGAGTGCCGAAGAAGATTGTATCAGACAGAGGTACCCAATTTACCTCAAGATTCTGGAGTAAGCTGCATGAAACCATGGGGACCCATTTGAACTTCAGTACAACTTATCATCCGCAGACGGATGGACAGACTGAAAGAGTTAATCAGATACTGGAGGATATGTTAAGAGCGTGTGCATTGGCTTATGCTACCTCTTTGGATAAGAGTCTACCGTATGCTGAGTTCAGCTATAATAACAGTTATCAAGCAAGTCTACAGATGTCACCATTTGAGGCATTATATGGTCGACCTTGTCGAACACCGTTGAACTGGAATGAGATAGGTGAACGCCGTGTCTTTGGGCTGGACATTCTTCAAGAAGCTGAAGAGCAGATTGCCATGATCCGGGAAAGACTGAAGGTAGCACAGTCAAGACAGAAAAGCTACGCCGATAACCGTCGCCGAGACCTGAGCTTTGAACCAGAAGATTTCGTGTATCTCAGAGTTACGCCACTCAAGGGAGTTAAGAGATTCCATGCCAAAGGAAAACTCGCGCCGCGATATGTTGGACCATTCAAGGTTCTCAGCCGCAGGGGCGATGTTGCGTACCAGCTGGAATTGCCGCAATCATTAGCAGGGGTACATGACGTGTTCCACGTGTCCCATCTGAAGAAATGTCTTCGAGTACCAGATGAGCAGGCACCGTTAGAGTCGATAGAGTTGCAAGAGGATCTAACTTACAAAGAACACCCCGTCAAGATTCTGGACACAATGGATCGAGAAACGAGAAATAAGTCAACCCATTTCTGCAGAGTCCAATGGAGCAACCATGCGGAGAGTGAAGCAACTTGGGAACGCGAGGAGGATTTGAAGAAGGAATTTCCAAACCTATTCTTTAGTAAGCCCTGAATCTCGGGGACGAGATTCTGTTAAGGGGGGAGGTTTGTAACACCCCAATTTTTGCTTTTTATGAATTTAAGTGTTATTTTGCACTTTTGTGAATTTTTGGAATTTTCTGGAATTTATTTGGATTTAATTTGAATCTATTCCCTTTTGAAATAATTAAAGAATTAAAAGTTGCAAATAAAGTTTTGTTGGAAATATTTTATTTGAGTCCCAAATGCCCTAAAATATTTTCTAGAATTTTTCTGAGCATTTTGCTATTTCTCTTGAATTAAATGAATTTCTGGAAATTATTTTGATTATTTAATCGCTTCGGGTTAGTACTGTTCCTCGGGTCCGAGTTAAACTCGAGTCCGATCCGCACCCGACCGCGCCAGTCGTCTCGGTCGAACCAAGTCACCGAGCCCAACCCTAACCCTAACGCGCGTGACCGTTGGATCAAGATCCAACGGCCACGATCGCGCCAACGTCGCCCGAGCCAGGCTCCGACCGAGCTAGCCAAGTCACCGAGCTGGACCCGAGTCCAAACCCCACGATCGTTGTATCTCGATCCAACGGTCCACATTGAGCCACGTCACTCAATCCGAATCGAAATCGGATTCCGCCGTCGCAACCGGGTGAACCTCGGTCTCTGCACGATACACGGAAGCCGAGGCCCCTATTTAAAGCGCCGCCGCCACCACCGTGTAGCCCGTTCCCGTGCGCACCTGTAGCCCTAACCCTCAGTGCCTGAGCCACCGTCGTTCACCCGCGGAAGCTCGCCGTAGTTGGATTAGGTTTTCGCCGCGCTTCTTCGTCGTTTCCGCCGCCGTCCGCCGTCCTCCGCCGCCACCAAGCCCAGATCTGGAACCGCAAGGACGAGACGCGTCGGAAGGTACCACCCACTTCGCCGGAGTGTGCCCGCAACGACGTTCGGGTGGTGGTCGTCCTCGTCTCCGGCCAAGCCAGCACCGCCGCACCGCCATCGCCGCTTCGATCTCGGACAACCGTCCGATCCAGATCGGACCGTCGCGGTCAGTCCACGTTTCCCCGGAGACCGTAGAAACCATATTAGATCTGGACCGTTGGATCAAGATCCAACGGCCCACGTTAGTCCACGTCACTGCAACAAAATCCACGATGCGGCATTTAGATCCAATCTCAGCCGTTGGATCTAGATCCAACGGCTCGGATGAAGCCACGTAGCCGCAACCGCACCGTGCTTGGGTTGATCCTAGCCGTTCGATCGAGATTGAACGGCGTAGATAACGCCGCGTGTCAGCAGCCGGGTCATGCCACGTCACCCCACGGTGCGGCGAAACCTTAACGGATCTGGACTGTCAGATCCGAATCAAACGGTCCAAATCAACAGCGTTATGCCATAACGCGTAAGCCCAGATCCAATCTGGACCATTGATTTTTCAATCAACGGTCCGGATCGAGCCACGTGGTTGGGAGCGTGACCGCCGCGGTCAGCGCGGTCGCCGCTCGGTCGTCGCTGACGTCACGCGTGACGTCAGCGTGGGACCCGCGTGTCAGCGACCATCCAACGGCTCGATGACGTCAGCTGTGACGTCATGATGACGTCACCGGTGGGGCCCGCATGTTAGTGCTGTGGCCAGGCAGTGCTGACGTCATATTCCGGTTTTCCAATAGAAAAATAATTCGTTGGAAAATTAAAATCCGCGCTGACGTCATGCTGACGTCATTAATCGGATTTTCAATATAAAAATAATTGAATTAATTCAGTTTAATGTTTAATTTGAATTTTGAAATTTCAAACGCTTATAACTTTTGCATTTTAACTCCGAATTGAGTGATTCAAATTTCTAAATTTTTATAAAATTGAGATCTACCTAATGATGAATTTTATTAAATTTTGGATCAAAGTTTTTCTCTGTAATATTATTTAATTGATAATTTGAACTTTAAATGCTTGTAACTTTTGCGTTTTAACTCCGATTTTGACGATTCAAATTCCTAAAAATTTATAAATTATGCTCTCTGTTTTTGAAGTTTATTTGAACTTTTGAACACTTTTGGGTACTTTTTTATTCATTTATTGCTGTTTGCACGCGTTACGAGTAGACGTTGAAGTGCCCGAAGGCTTCGAAGGTGAAGTGTTGACCCAGGAGCCAGCTCAAGATCAAGAACAAGTACTCTTTGAAGGCAAGTTGTGCTTTGACCATGTTGATCCCATTTTGAAATTATTTTGATTTAATTTATTGCATGCTAGTTTACTTAGAAAATGCTTTAATTAATTTTGGGAAATTAGTTAAATGTCAACTTTGCACTATGACCCCTTGATTATTATTTATGTGCCATGGCCCCCTTGTCACCCTAGTTGTGGATTATTAGTTGGACATCATTAAATTGCCAACATGGGTAGTTAGACCGATGTAGTATGCTTAGCCTTGCCACGTGACATGTTTTGACAATTACATGATAACATTGACTTAATGAGATATGGAACCTGTTTTGAGAAGTGTCATGTGTTATTGATGATGATGTTGATGGCACGTGGTGCATGGTAATCAACTGGGGGTTTGATAAATAGTTTTCGACCGGGGCATGTGGCAAGAATGATCGGGTGGACCAGTTGTGGCATCGGGAAGGATGATTTGGTTCTTCGGGTAGTCTTGCCCGGGTCAACATAAGGACTTAACCTTGCAAGCCTTTGAACTGAGTCATTCGTGCAACCACATGACCGGAGTGGGACGGTCCTAGTTGAGTAAGTTACTAATAACTTGCATGTGATACCTCGGGTGTCAACTACACCTTTTGTGTAGCTTGAATGGGGAGCGTACCAGGGCTACGGCATGGTACCCGTCCAACGGTATGTCGGTCCCATACTTCGCCTCTGTTAAGGGAAGGGATGGTGTATGGCAAAAACCGGAAAGGTTCACTTGTGTAGTTAGTAGTTGCCGAAAGACTTTGTTACGATCACTCACCTTCGTGGTGTTTGGCTGTATCTTGTGGGTAAAGTGCATAACATCTGCAGAGTGTAAAATCTATTCGAATAGCCGTGTCTGCGGCAGTGGACATTACTCGAGAATTACAGTCAAGGGTTAGACTTTCTTGAAAATAACTTGGACTTGGAAGGTTTGGATTGGTTTAATAATGACGTTGGTGGAAATATGGATTAGGAATGGTAAAGATGTCTACTTAACTCCTGGAAAAGTTATTGATATCATACTTGTTTTTGCTGCCTTCGAATCTACTTATGTTTGCACCCGTTCTTGTCCTGCCAGATATTCACAAGGATTTTGAAGTTTACTATGATGCTTCAAAACAAGGTCTTGGGTGTGTTTTGATGCAAGAAGGAAAGGTCATAGCTTATGCTTCAAGACAACTGCGACCCCATGAAGAATACTATCCAACTCATGGTATGGAATTAGCCGCAGTTGTGCTTGCACTCAAGATTTGGAGGCATTATTTGATCGGTAATCGATGTGAGATCTATACAGATAATAAGAGTTTGAAATACATTTTTACTCAATCTGATCTTAATTTCAGACAGAGAAGATGGTTGGAGTTGGTAAAAGATTATAATATCGGAATTCATTACCATCCTGGAAAGGCTAATGTTGTTGCGGATGCATTGAGCAGGAAGAGCTATTGCAACAGTGTTATGGTACAGGAAAGCCAACCAGCACTTCATGAAGAATTACAACGCCTTAACTTGGAATTGGTAAATGAAGGCTGCATTTTCAATGTTGAAGTGCGATCAACCCTAGAAGATCAGATCCGAGAGGCTCAAAAGAAGGATAAAAGGCTTGGAGACCTCAAGGAGGAATTAAAGAAAGGAAAACATCCTGGATTTTTCGAGGATGAAAAAGGTACTGTGTGGTTCGGTAAAAGAATAGTAGTCCCTAACCAAAAAGAAATTAAGGATATAATTTTGAAAGAGGCTCATGATTTTGTTTACTCCATTCACCCGAGAAGTACAAAGATGTATGCGGATTTGAAAGGAAAGTATTGGTGGTCTAACATGAAGAAGGAAGTGGCTGATTTCGTAGCTCGTTGCGATGTTTGTCAACTGGTAAAGGCATAACATTAGAGATCAGCCGGATTGTTGCAACCTTTGCAAGTTCCTGTTTGGAAATAAGAAGAAATCGGAATGGATTTTATCACTGGGTTGCCCAAAACCAAATCCGGGTATGATTCCATTTGGGTCATTGTGGACAGGTTAACTAAAGTTGCACACTTTATTCCAGTGAAGACGACCTACTCCGGTGATAAGCTCGCAGAATTATATATGGCTAAAATTGTGTGTTTGCATGGTGTGCCAAAGAAGATCGTGTCCGATCGAGGTTCTAAGTTTACCTCGCGATTTTGGCAGAAGTTGCATGAGGTGTTGGGCACAAATTTGAACTTTAGTACTGCTTACCATCCCCAGACGGACGGTCAGACGGAACGGATAAACCAAATCCTAGAAGATATGTTGCGAGCTTGTGCTTTGACGTACAAAGGTTCTTGGGAGCAGAATTTTCCCTATGCAGAGTTCTCCTACAACAATAACTATCAGTCCAGTTTGAAAATGGCACCTTTTGAAGTTCTGTACGGGAGAAAGTGCAGAACACCGTTGTATTGGAAAGAGACCGAAGGTGGACAAATAATTGGACCTGATATTTTAAAGGAAGCTGAAGAGCAAGTCCGAGTGATTAGGGAGAATTTGAGGACAACCCAGTCAAGGCAGAAAAGTTATGCCAACAATCGTCGCCGGGAATTAAGTTTTGCACCTAGTGATCATGTGTACCTGAAGGTTTCACCGCTGAAGGGAATGCGTCGATTCAGAGTTAGTGGGAAGTTAGCGCTCCGCTACATTGGTCCATTTCCAGTGATTGCCAGAAGAGGAGAAGTCGCATACAAGTTGGAACTACCTCCACAGCTGTCAGGAGTACTTGAGGTCTTTCATGTTTCTTAGTTGAAAAAGTGTCTCAGAGTACCCGAGCACCAGATGTCGTATGAAGAGATGGAATTAAAAGAAGACCTATCGTATCCCGAGTACCCAGTCAAAATTTTGGATGAAGCTGAGCGTCGAACCCGAAGCCGAGTAATCAAGTTCTGCAAGGTTCAGTGGAGTAATCATTTCGAGAAGGAAGCTACCTAGTAGCGAGAAGAGGATCTTCGAGCCAAGTTTATCGATCTCTTTCTTTCTCCGTCCGAATCTCGGGGACGAGATTTTCTCTAAGGGGGGTAGGTTTGTAACATCCTCAATTTCGGTCTTCTGGAAAATCAAATTTAAACTAATTAAATTTAAAATTTGGTTCTTCCTTGATGTTTACATTAACCTGGCATCCCTATCCGTTCAAAATTGGAGTTCAATCCTCCATCGTCCGAAAAATCGGATTTTCGAATTTCAGTTCGCACCCGAAATTCCACCCAAGTTCGAAAATGTTTCAAAAATTCCAAAACCTGTTGCATTAGGCTCCAAATATTCTAAAAACATTTTGGGGATTTTCCCAAGATTTGTGGAAGCTTTCTGGTATTTTATCGCTCGCGGCTTTTCGTTAAATGCCCGTTATTTGCCCCGGTATATCCTAAATTCCAAATTTCATCCAAATTTCATGAAACCAATTTTATTAGGTTCCAAATATTTCCTAATGGTTCTAGGAATTTTTCTGAGATTTTTAGCTTATTTTTGCTAATTTTTCCCACGCGCGTAAACCTTCACTTAACTCTGGCCAATCGAGAAGTGCCACATGTGCATGCACTGTTCATCCTCCAGCTCTAAATGTTGGAGTGTCCACAGAACGTGTTTCTCTTCCCTCCATGGTGCTTCTCTCTTAAATCTTCCATATCTTCCATATTAAAGCCTCAAATCACGCATGGCCGGGTCCGTTGGAAAGGCATCGGCGAGAGGATTCCATTCCCGGTGTTAATGAGCCCCTAATCTCGCTGGAAACGGTCTCATTAAGCGAAATCCGAAAACGCCAACAATGCCCATAACTTGGCCGTTTCAACTCCGATTCACGCTCTTCCACCTCCATTAGCTTCGTGTTAGATCCCTCTTTCCGGTACAATCATCCTCCTTTGGCCTCTCCACTCCATTCGTCCGGGAGATTGCAAAAACCGGTGACCACCATTGTTCTTCGCTCTCGCTGGCGTATTTTCTTTTCCGGTGAGTCAAATCCAACTCCGCTTGATCCATTGTGTGTGTATGGATGTCAAGATCATAAACCCTCAATCAATTTTAGGTTTCATCAAATTTTGACATCGAATTTCGCGGTTGAACCTCGCTGGCCGAGCCGTCGTTCTTCGCCAAATTCTTCTTCTCTGGTAAGCTTTTGTTCAACTCCTTGCAATCTTGAGCCCATCTAGATGTCCTCTAGCTGGTTCTCCATCCAATTTGCAAGTTCATTCAATAAATTCTTTGGAATTTGGATTTTGCGAGTCTCTGTTCTACCGTGGCCGTGCCCGTGTCGTCGCCGGCTCGCCGCCGTCGCTCCCCCTCCGGCTGGCTCGCCGGCACCGCCGCTCCGCCGGTCCTGCACCATCGCTTGCCCGGCCATCGCCTGCGTGCCCTGCGCCAGCGCCACCCAGCGCCAGCTGCCCGCCGCTCCCGCCTTGGTGCTCCCGACCCGGCCAAGCTGCTCCCTCGGGCCCGCCCGTGCTTTCGCCGATCGCCCGGCCACCGCGCCGTTCACCGCCACCGCACACTGCCGCGCCGCCTCCTCGCGCCACCCAGATCCGCCGCAGCCCTCCTCCGGCGCCGTCGCGCCGGCCGGCCAGTCCCACCTCGCCGGCACGCATGAAGGAGCTAGGCTCCTCTGCTTCCATGGTCAAAGGCTTGGGGAAGAACCCCAAGTCTATGACATCTATGGCCCACCATCCATAGACACTAGCCATTCCAATAATTCAGCCCAAAAAGAAGATTTCGAGGAATATTCCTCGATTTCGTATTTTCCATGATTTCCAAACTTCGGACGCTCATAACTTTTCCGTCCGAACTCCGATTGACTCCATTCAAATTCCTAAATTCAGCTAAAAACAAGATCTATCTGCTAGTATAACTTTTATAATTTTTGAGTTTTATTTTATTTTCTTGTATTTATTTTGTGTACCGTTTTGCGCGTAGACGAGGATCCCACCGAGTCCGCCGACCCCGCCGCCGGACTTCAAGACTTCGACGTTCCCGCTACGACTAAAGGCAAGTCCCTTCACGCATTTTGATCCTATGTTTGCAAATGATTTATAATGATTTATCGCATGCATCGCCATCTTTATCATCGTATGTTAAATATAGGTTACTAGTTATTCCGAATTGTGATCACCTCCTTGATTATTGTTATCCATGTTTATTTATAATCCTAGGACACTTTGTTATGTCATACCTATTTTATATTATGACATTCGTTGAATAGAACGGTAGAAATGCTTAGGGCATAAATTGATGAAAATGACCCATGGGTGGGATTATGTCAAAGTTGTGATTTAAAATGTGATTTAAGGATTATTACAAAGTTTTTGGTATTGTTTTTATAAAATAAAAATAAAATGGAAAAGGATTTGGAGTTGGGCGGAATGGAATGTCGGGTGGGTGCGGATAGAGCACTAGTTTCATGGTGCAAGTACCGCCCTAAGTCAAATAAGGACCGACGCTTATGACTGTCCATTCTAAGCATAACCGTACAACAACATGTCTATAATGGGTACGACCTGGCTAAATAATTTGTAGAAACCTAACTTAGACTCGCCAGTTGGTGGAATGTGGGTGCCAGATAGAGGCAAGTTGTACTCCCCACACGGCGCAAGAGGGGGCTTCTGTACTGGGTAGATAGAACCCTAACAGCGGTGAAACCTCAGTGGGTGAGTCTGGTTAGGCGTATACATTGTAAAGGCCTTGTCATGATCTCTCTGCCGACACACCAAAGGAAGTGTGTTAATTGCATGGCATTAAAGAGATGATCATGTCTTGTAGGTAAAGTTGTACACCTCTGCAGAGTTAAAACTATTCGAATAGCCGTGCCTACGGTCAAGGGAAAAGTGAAGAATGCTTTCATACTGGTAGACTTTGGTTTTGGTTTTGAAAATAAATCAGGTTTTGTTTTGGGGTTCTGTAGTGGTTAGAACTCTCGGATGTTTAATTGGCAGATTGAGCCAACTAGGTAGATGGAACCTGTTTTATTTCATGACGGAAAGAGTCATGAGTGGACAACCTTGATCTTTTAAAAATATGGCGAATAGAGCCTTTATACCAGTGAAAGTGGATAGAACCCTCACTAAAATATTAAATAATTCAATTGATAAAATAATTGCTAAAACATGCTTTGTGGAAATTACTATTAAGTATGGTTTGATGAAACTCAGCTTTATGCAAATAAACCATATTAAGCTTTCCTTGGAAAGCCCTACATGTGCATACTTTCCCAGACTTGCTGAGTACTTTTGTACTCACATACTACAAAAAATGTTGTCATCAGAAAATTATCAGGATGCCGTTGAAGATGGTGAGTTCTACGCCGAGGAGTTAGATGAAGATCGCCAGGATATCTAAGCGCATTCCTAGTCATCGCCTGTGGATTTGTTTGGGCTTTACTACTTGTCGTTTTTATTCTGCTACCGTGACTTTGGTCATGTGACCATTTGATGTAATAAGTAGCCTTGTGGCAAATACTTTATGTTTATGTTACAATTTTGTTATGTTCGGTAATGATTTATCATTGTCTGACTGTTTGTACTAGCTACTGATCTGGGACTAGTACAGAAATACACAGGAGATTTCGGATAGCTGATCCATGGTCTCACAAAGAGCGTCGCCCGCATGGTCTATCAAGCGACCATCGGGAATTCCGTCGACCAACCCAGCAAGTGGGTGGGGTCAACTACCGCGTTCACTAGAGATGATGGCCTCCAGGGAATGTCAAAAGACTACAAGACCACCTTGGTCGTGACCCCGATCATCGGCAACACTGCGGTTGGCAGGGTCATGCTTGACAGGGGCAGTTCCCTCAACCTGCTCCTCACGAGTACTCTTGATCGGATGCAGATACCTAGGTCGAAGATCAAGAACATCGCCGTCCCCTTCTTCATGATAGTTCCGGGCAGTTCTACCACACCGATCGGTCAGGTTGTCTTGCCTGTTACATTCGGGAGCTCAGAGAACTTCTGCATGGAGTTAATCACCTTCGAGGTGGTGGATGCGGACCTCCCATATCATCCTTGGGCGCCTAGCTCTGGTGAAGTTCATGGCGGCGAACCACTATGGCCACTGCTGCATGAAGCTTCCGGGGCCAAACGGGATCATCACAGTGCGAGGTGATCTCAGAGCTGCGCATGGCTATGAGAGCAAGGCTCTAGCTCTCGTTGGCTTGCTGCCGCAGCAAGGCCCGAAAATGACCACGAAGAGCGCGTGGCAAAAGGCGGCGATCCAGCCCAATGGAGCGACAAAGGCTGTACAGCTCGAGGAGGGAAACTCGAGCAAGTGTACCCACATCACTTTCGAGCTGGATCCCAAATAGGAATTCGAGCTTGTCACCTTCCTCTGAGCTAATAAAAGCATCTTCTCCTGGGAACCGGCGGACATGCCCGGGGTCCCGAGGGAGGTGATTGAGCACAAACTGCAAGTACGTCCCGGCTCTCGGCCCGTACGCCAGAAGCTGCGCCATTTTTCTCCGGAAAAGATGGCGGTGATATGGGAGAACTTGGACAAGCTCTTGAAGGCTGGCTTCATTCAGGAGAGCGACTACACCGAATGGTTAACCAACCCCATCATCGTCTAAAAGAAGGGCGGAAAGTGGAGGATGTGCGTCGACCACACGGGCTTGAACTCGGCATGCCCGAAGGACAACTTACCTCTCCCGAGGATAGACCAAATTGTGGACTCAACAGCTAATGCAAAAATGTTGAGCTTTTTGGACGCCTATTCGAGTTACCATCAGATCAAGCTGGCGGTTGAGGATGAGAGCAAAATCGCTTTTGTCACGCCCTTCGGAACGTATTGTTATACGACAATGTCGTTCGGGCTTCGCAACGCAGGAGCGACCTTCCAGTGCCTGATGGCCAAGACTTTTGACCCACAGATTGGCCGAAATCTCGAAGTCTATGTGGATGACATCATTGTCAAGAGCTCAATAGAGCAAGATCACGCCCGAGATTTGGCCGAAACCTTCGCCAACCTGAATAGGCACGGAATCAAGCTCAACCCGGACAAGTGTGTTTTCAGGGCTACGTTAGGGAAGGTGCTTGGGTACATGATTGGAGGCTCTGGCGTCGGCCTGAACCCGAAGAAGATTGAAGCAATTGAGAAGATGGCGCCTCCGACCTTGGTGAAGCAGGAGCAAAGCCTTACCGGACGCATGGCCGCCTTGAGCCGCTTCATCTCGAGGCTCGACGAATGAGGGTTGCCGTTCTTCAAGACGCTGCGTAAACATGGGGGTTTCGAGTGGATGCTCGAGGAGTAGCGATCCTTCGACGAGTTGAAGCTCTACCTCTCGAGCCCTCCATTGCTTACGACTCCGCGTCCGAATGAAGACCTACTGCTCTATCTCTCCACCACGACTCAGGCAGTCAGCGCCGTCTTGCTGGCTGAGCGTGATGGCAGACAGCAGCCAATCTATTACGTAAGTGAATTCCTTCATGGGCCCAAGGAGCGCTACCCTCATGTCCAGAAGCTCCTTTATGCTCTCCTCATGGCTTCGCGAAAGCTTCAGCACTATTTACAAGCACATTTGGTGACTGTGCCGAGCAGCTTTCCACTCGGTGAGATCCTGCGGAACCTGGAGGTTGGAGGCCGCATCACCAAGTGGGCCATGGAATTAGTGGAGTTCGCCATCCAATTTGTGGCACGAAAAGCCATCAAGTCGCAAGCGTTGGCGGAATTCATGGTCGAACAAACACCGGAGCAAACTCCAAAACTCAAGGGTGAAGCCGAGGAGCCTTGGGTCATGTACTTTGATGGATCCTGGTCCTTTGAACGCTCGGGGGCCGGGATCCTCATTATCACGCTGACTGGGGAGAAGTTGAGGTATGTGGTCCGATTCGGTTTCGCGGCCACCAACAACGTTGCGGAATACGAAGCCTTGCTTGCAGGACTTCGAGCTTGCAAGTCCTTGGGTGTTAGGCGGCTGGTCGTCAAGGGTGACTCCCAGCTTGTCATCAACCAGTACAACAAGGACTATCAACGCTCGGAGGCACCTATGGCTAAGTACCTCATCGAAGTACGAAAAATGGAGAAGTGGTTCCGGAACCTAGAGCTCAGACATGTACCCAGGAAAGACAACTCGAGCGCTGACTTCCTTTCTAAGCTTGGGTCTTCGAGTGATGAGGTCCCGCCCGATGTCAT
The DNA here is from genome assembly GCA_036346355.1 of Rhipidocladum racemiflorum. NCBI lineage: Eukaryota > Viridiplantae > Streptophyta > Magnoliopsida > Poales > Poaceae > Rhipidocladum > Rhipidocladum racemiflorum. The sequence continues at coordinate 40,124,339 of CM070577.1, read as the reverse complement.
CCTTGAAACCTTTGCAGCTCCCTCGATCTTCGACGAAGGAGATTCGGTGTCCCTTCTCGAGGATGTCCCTTCCTGGATGGACCCGATCAAGAGCTTCCTCGAGAGAGGTGAGGTCCTGGAAGACCCTGTGGAGAGTAGCAGGATTCGGCGCCGATCTAGTTCTTACAATCTCGTCGACGGTCGATTGTACCTGCGAAGTGTATCTGGAGTATTGACTAAGTGCATCACTCCGAAGGAGGGTAAGCACCTCTTGAATAACGTTCATGCAGGTCTGTGGAGTGCATTCCTCTTTCAGGACGATGGTCAGGAAGGCCTTCTGGATGGGATTCTACTGGACGACTGTGTTGCAGGATGCTCGGGACATCGTCCGGGTTTGTCAGTCCTGTGAGTTCCACGCCAGGAAGATGCACCAGCCGGCTTATGCCCTCCAGACCATCCTGCTTGCCTGGCCCTTATCAACTTGGGGGCTGGACATTCTCGGACCCTTTTCGACGGCAGTAGGAGGGAAAAAATTCCTCTTTGTGTCCGTCGACACCTTCACCAAGTGGGTTGAGGCCGAGCCGGTCTCCACGATCACAGCGCAGGCAGCGGTCAAGTTCTTCCGCTCCTCGATCGTGACAAGGTATGGGGTCCCATGTAAAATTATCACTGACAATGGAACGCAGTTTACCAGTGAATTGTTCCAAGAATTTTGTGAAGACATGGGGACCAAGGTGTGCTACGCCTCAGTGGCCCACCCGTAGGGCAACGGAGCTGTGGAACGAGCCAACGGGCAGATCGTCCAAGGAATTAAACGATGAGTATCCAAAGGGCTCGCGCATCATGGCCGATCATGGGTGGACGAACTTCCCACTGTCTTATGGTCGATCCGTACCACAGTCAGCCGTGCAACGGGGTCAACCCCCTTCCAGCTTGTATTTGGTACGAAGCCGTCCTGCCTCCGGAGGTGACGCTGGGCTCTCCTAGGGTCAGCTTGGTCAATCAAGTCGATTTCGAGCAAGAACGGTCCCTCAACCTAACCCTAGCAGAAGAAGTAAGGTCCCGAGCGCTGTTGCGATCGTCGCATTACCTGCAAACTCTTCGCAGGCATGCGGCTAGATCGGTACGACCTAGGAAACTCCTTGCTGGGGACCTAGCTCTGAGACGGATTCAGAACCCGTCCAACACCAACAAGTTATCCCCGCAGTGGGAGGGTCCCTACAGAGTCGTTTCAACAGATCGCACAGGGGCTTACCGGCTAGCGATGCCCGAAGGCAGGGAGCTCTCAAATTCCTAGAACGTCGATCAACTTCGGAAGTTTCCACGTGTAACATATTCACTTTTCAAAGCTTTCAATAAAGATCATTTGACATTTACTCGAACAATCTCTGTCTATTTTTGCCCTGCTTCATGTGCATTTCTCAGGTTGGGCTCGTGCTAGCACGTTTCATACAACGCTACGACTTGGAAGTTCACCTCCGGGGGGAGGGTTGGCAATAAGCCGATTCTCATCGCATCACAGTTCCCCCAGTCGAGGGACTTGAACTCAAGTTCGCGTTTAGGATAGGTAAACACGCACGAGCCGAGCTTCCCGGACTTTGATCTTCGAGGTCTAGGATATTTCAGCCTTTTGGTCTCGAATAACCCGCTATTGCTCGAGGTCTGGGTCTCGGTGCCCGCATTGGGAGTAGTCCCTTGATTCTTTCAGCTATTTCGTAGGTCTCAAGGAGCGGCTGATCTATTGCTCGAGCGCTGCCCATACGACCTAACGGGAAGCTATTCGAGAAAAAGGACGAAATCATGTGCAAACGAGCGAAAGAGACAATTCAAACTCAAACTTTATTAAAAGTTTAAATTACATTGGCCCAAAATGCACCCTGGTTGTAGGAAAAAACCCTACCAACTACTTCTTCGGGGTGTCATCCTCTTCGTCGGCGGCCCATGGGTCCCGGCGGGCACTCGAGATGGTTCCCGGGATCTTCCTCCGACCTTGCAATAGGTTGAAGGGTTGGAAGCTTGGCAGCGAGGAGAACGGCAGCTCCACGCGTGAGGGCTTCGAGGTGCCGGTAGACTCAAGGCTACCGGTCGGGGCAGGAGTTCGACGCAGGGCAGCGGACGGGGGGTGATGGCCAAGGCTTTCTTCCCCGGCGGCGGGGGCGACGTCCCCTCGACGGACGTGCTGGAGTCATTGAGGGACCGACCCGCTTACCGTTGGGCCTCCATCCCCGCCTGCCACTCTTCCTCCTCCGCCTCTCGCTCGAGGGCTTCCCAATCTATCTCGTCGTCCGACGAGATGGTGATCACGGAAGGAGAACGAGGGGCAGGGGCAGCCATGAAGAAGTTGTAAAGAAACGGCAAAGAAAGATCGCAAAAGAAAAGAGGGTGAAGGTAACTATCGCTGGTCACGCCCATTTAAAGGATTTGGAGGTCGAACAGTCTTGCCCAGATTCCCAGGAGACCTGCTGTTCCATCACATCATGTGCGGAAATCGAAGCAGCGGGGACTTTGACCGCGTCCGAGTCCGGCTCTGCCCGACCTCGATCGCATCGGGCGCTGGGCGCGGGCTTTGCTTGAGCTTGAGTCCGGCTCCGCTCGACCTTGACTCGCATCGAGGGCTAGGCGCGGACTTTGCTTGCGCTCGAGTCCGGCTCCGCTTGACCTCGACTCGCATCGGGGGCTGGGCGCGGACTTTGTTTGCATCCGATTCCGGTTCCGCTTGACCTCGACCACATCGGGGGCTGGCCGGGAGGATATTACTCCGCAAACAGCCAAGTACTACAACTATGTACTCAATGGTGACACAAGAAGTGCTTTAAGAGAAGATAAGCTTTTCTTTCAGATTCTTTGTTACATTCTCCATTACGAGCAAAAAAAAATCTAATCACAAGTCCTAGCTTGATGTCTACAGGTCCTCCATTTCACAAGCAATCTTCTCTTGCTCGAGTTCGGCAACCTTCAACCTTAACTCGGACAACTCATCCCGCATTCGAAGGGCTTCGGCGGCCGAGCTCGCTCCACGGGCTCGCTCCTCAGCGGCTCGAGCTCGCTCGTCCTGATGTTGGGCCAGAGCGCTCTTTGCCGCTTTAGCCACCCGCCCTAGCTTCTCCTTGAGCTTGGTAACCTTCTTCTAGAGCTCGGCGGAGATTTCGGCTAGGATGACCCTCTGCTCCGCGAGCTCTCTCCGGAGCTCCTCCACCTTCGCTTGCTCGGCCTCCAGAGTTTTGGAGGCTGTGGCAGGCTCATCGTCGACGATCTTGGTGGCCTTGGCATGGGCGGTTTCGAGAGCCCGGGTTGACCTTGCGCGCTCGTCCTAAACTGCCTTATAGCCAAGGGCGTGCTCGGTGGAGATGATCCCGTCAAGCTCAGCAGCATGAGAAACTGTCAGAGCCCTCATTGTCTCCCTGAGGGCGGCGAGCTCGGCAGCTTGGAGGTCCAACTCCTGCCGAGCCGACGCTCGGTCGGCCTCAAGCACTTCTTCGCGGCGCTTGAAGATGGACTCCTGTTCCGTGTACAGGTCTAGTATAGTCTTCAAGGAGGCCGTGTGTGCTTGGAGGTCCGTGAGCCCCTGGGAGACAAGGTCCATGCCCTACGGATAAAAAGAGGAGCACATGAGGATCATCTAGAGACAAGGAAAAAGGAAAGGAACCTTTGTAGAGCTTACCCGGTGAAGCCGGTTCTCGAAGGTGGCCCGGTCGTGCACCTCAACATCGCTCAGCCCAGCGATCACCGGGAGCTCCTCCGATCCAGCATGGGAAGTGGAGGACGCCGTCTGGTCGTTCCCGGTAGGCCGAGGGGATAGGTCGGCCTCCGGACCTTCAGAGTTGGTTGGGTTGTCTCTAGTGTTCCCAGCAGGAGGATCGACCTCGATGGCAGGAAGGGCAGCTTCAATCGCCGCGATCTGATGGACCTCGGTCTCCACGGTCGGGGCAGCAGCCGGGGTGACCTCAGCCACCATGAGGTTCTCGGTCTGGGAAACTTCGGCCTCGGCGATGGGGTTGGACTCCAGGGCCACATCTAGCAGGGCTCCGACCTCGATGGTCGGGGCCAAATTGCCCTCACCGCTCGCGAGGGTCCCGACCTGAGAGGACGCGACCTCGTTAGTGGCCACCGTCCGAGGAGGGGTAACCACAGCTAGGAGCAGGACTTTGGCCCCAGAAGACGGCTCGGCTGGGAGGACTCCGGGAACCTGGTCTTCGGTTGGGTGAGTCCGGTGAACAAGCAGGAAGTCTCCTGTCTACTCCTCGGACTCAGACTCTCCCTTTATGACAACTATGGTCAGAGTACAACGAGAACAAACTTGACCCCTCGATGTCTGTAGTGAGGGGTGCTAATAATTAGAATCAATAAAGAAAGACCCCAGAACAAAGTGTAGCACTTACAGGGGTGATGAGCTTCCGCCTCGACGTCGGACACGGTTGGTTGTGATGCCCCAAGGGCTACTGCGAGCCTCTCCTCCTGGCACCTTGGGCCGGGGACAACGGGGCACGGGGGAGCTCCACGGAGGGCGACATGGGGTCCTAGCCCGAATCTCGGGACTGGGGGTTCGGAACCGCTTGCGAGCTCGGAGTCCTTGTGGCAGCGGCAGCCTGCTGCTGCTGAGTAGAAAAAGGGGAATGTCATGAGGAGGAGAATACGAGTGGCAATAGCTTCGGGAACTACCAAAGATCAGGGGGAAAATTCTTACCACTGTCCGGTTCCCCCATCCCACGTGTTGCCTCTTCGGGGCGGAGCTGCTCGGGGCATAAGGGGGCAGTCTCTTGCCCGCCTTCTTGCCCCTGCCCCCGTCATGAAAGGGGGGCAGCGCTCGTGCAACATCAAGGAGCTCTTGGTTTTCCTGCAAAATATGTCTCGAAGTCGGCTTCAAGTAGATACGAACAAGGGAAAGACTAACCAGAGATTGACTTACCTCGATGCTGCGGTTCAGCACATTTTTCAGGAGAGGGTTGTCCAGGGTATAATCAAAGGCCGCCTTTCTGAACATTTCGGTCATCCTGGCATTGAGCCAGGATTCCTTCGGTGCTGCTAAGAGCAGAACGGGAGTTAGAAGAGTTTTCAGTTCGAGCCCGAGAAGACTAGGGGCAAAAGAAGCTTACCAGAAGTGGCCTCGTGGGTGGGATCTTCTCGCCCCACGATCTCGAAGAACTGGTGGATCCTCTTTATCAATGGGAAAACCCGTTTTCAGAGGTAGTCTGCGACGATAGATTTCCCTGTCAAGCCTTGCTGGGCACAGATATGGATCATGGCGATGGCGTTCGTGTCCTCCCCCAAGTCGCCTAACTCAAGGGTCTAGCGCCTGCTGTCAATGGGGTCCCATCGAACGCGAGCACGCCGTCTTCGCCCCTCATCAGGTAGAACCACCTCTCGGTCCAGGGTCCGAGAGAGTCCCGAGCATGGACTGGGGGGAAGACCAAGGGAGACCCGACCGCAACCGGAAGTAGATACACCTAATCACGGGGTCCTTCCCGGTGCGAAATAAAGAAAAGTAGCGGAAGAAGAGGGAAGGAGTAGGGACCATGCCAAGAAATCCCTCACAAACGTGAGAGAAGATGGAGAGAAGAAGAATGGAATTGGGCATCAGATTGATGAGCTCGATCCCGCATTGGGCGAGGACCGAGCTCAGGAAGTCACTCTCTGGCGTTCACAGGCCGAAGAGGGAGTACTGCTCGGTGCAGACCAGTTCATCATCCCGAGGATGGGGCTCGGACTCCTCGTCAGGCAGCAGCCATGTCACGGGGTCCAAAAGCCCTAGCTCTTCGAGTTCCTTCATCTTCGCCAACGACAGCGAGCTCCGCTCGAATCTGGCCATAGCTTTGGCTAGGGTGAGAAGGGAGGTGTTCGGAGCAAAAAAGGAGTGTTTTCGTCGAAGGCTGTAAGGTCGAAGGAAAGCAATCTGAGGGTGCGATCTATGGAAAGGCCTGGGGTTTATGAAGGCCGGGGTACCGACAACTGCCAGTTGAGGTGCATCAAAGGGCACGTTGGTTGTGCTTTGGGAGTTGAACCGAAGCGGTGGCAACAGTACGAAGGATCCTGGCTCGTTTGAAATCCTCGAATCCAAACAAAGCGACCGTTCGACTTCGAGGGATGGGACACCTAGCGCGACTTTGGACAGGGGACTAACCCGAGGGCGGGATGCCAACTCGAGCCCGGGCGGAGACTAGGAGGACCGTCCCCTTCCCGAGGTTGAAAGGCTCAAGTTCTTGTCCAAAAACAAGAAAACACTTGAGCCTTAGGGGGCTAGCTGTTGGGGACTGAGAAATTTCACTCAGTCAATAAGACGGTCAACAGACCCTAGCTCAGGCTCGAACTGGGAGTTCGAGATAGGGCCCCCTATCGTCCTGTTGACCGAGCTGCATCTGCCCGACCTTGAGCATGAATACATCCCGCGACCAAGAATTGAAGCTCGGAGGGACCGGGCACGAGCCCTTCGGGGTGGTTTCCAGATCCGTCGAATTAGGAGTTAATACGAACGTGGACGGAAGACCCGGGACGGTTACGATCCGGACTTGGTGGATCGTGGATCCACGCCTCCCGGGAGTAAAGACAATTCAATTACTGTAACAGAAGAGGGGCAGTATAAAACGGCCCCCGGGTAGGTGCATCAAGGGGACACTCATCTTCACCCACTCACGCGGACCCCTAAACATTGTATCAGACTCACGGGTTTTGATGTCTCTGTACTACATGCACCAGTTAAAGCTCTTTCCCTTGTCATCTGAGGAAGACTGGAGTAGAGCTATTACCCGACCAAGGGGGCTCGAACCAGTATACTCGCTCGTGTCACAATCTTCCTGCATCTCACGATTTTCTCTCAGCAGCCGACCCTCCTCCGATGATCGAAGTTAGGTCTCAGGTCCTACGTTTACACACCCCATCCTCTTCTTTGCGGTCAGGCGATCCCAATCGTCGATAAGTTGAAAAGAAGGCTACAACTTCGAAGGAGGAGAAGTTCCACGAGGAGGCGAATATCTAGGAGTTGAACCTTGTCAGTTGCCTGTGGCATATTGATGGGATTCACTGACGTTCTTCGTTCCGCTGCTGCTTATTTGGAGTTGAAGCCGTCAAGGCCTCTCAAGTGTAAGGTTGGCCTTAAGGTCCTTCAATAGTTTATATTCTATAATCGAGTTATTTTTATTATTCTGATATGTATGGTTGTGATATTTTATCTATGTTGAGTCTGTGCACTAGCATGATCATGGACTAGTGCTGAATACACAGAGGGTTCGGATTTGCATATTCGGGTCCCGACAGAGGTGGTATCAGAGCCATACTGACTGTAGGTCTTGACCCTAGATAGATTGGCTATCTTTAGGAGCTTCAAAATTATTTTCTAAAGAGAAAATTTAACTTGAGGGAACAATCACTTAACATCATGTAGAAGTGAGGGTGCTACTATCTACTAGCTATTGTTTTATATCCTGCTCATTTTGTTGCATAAAGTTGTCTAAAGTAGTACTATTGCTGGAGGAATTCGAAGCATTCATTACCATTGTGCAACTCAAAACTTCAAAGCCTGCTATTTGCCCCCAGGCCTACCACCTGTAAAAAAGTAATTATCTTTCGAATGATACATCTTTGCTAAATTGAAACTGGACACATTTTTCTTGACAGGTAATACTTTTTGGCTATGTGTTTTCAAGTGTTCAGTGTTTGCAGGGAATAGATGCACTTGGAGTGGCCACATCTTCTCCAGTAAGTAAAACTTTCATTAGAGCATCACTTCTCAATTTGTATGGATAGAATGCATAAGATGCTCCCAGGTTATAGCCGAGTATATTATGTAACAAAGGAAACTTGATGTTGGTAAAACGAATACCATTTTACACAGACAAATGAATTTTGGATTCAACTGAAAAGATAACTCTACTGTTGATGCAGTGCTGGCCTTGGAGGAGTGTTGGTTGTGCTTCTATTTGACTAATTCGTACTGTTTGTTGGCTTGGAGGAGTGCTAGAGGACCACTGGACCAGCCGACCAAGGGGACTGGAGCCTGGAGGAGTGACCAAGTGAGCTGCTGCTGGCCTACTGCTTCTTCTCCACGCCTGCTGCTTCTTCTCCACGGTGGCCTACTGGTCCTTATTTCTTGCATTTTGTGCTATACTAGCTAGTATTGTATGGTTTTTAGTTGCTTGTCGTTGCTGGACTGAATTGTGGATTTGTGGTGTACAATGTATTGTGGATTTGTGCTGTATAATGCATTGTCGATTTGTGAATTTGTGCTGCATAATGTATTGTGGATTTGTGGTCATGTGGTGCATGCACTCTGCACTTTGCTAGTTTGTTGTCTTCTCTTTGCATGTACAGATTTGATCAGTTTAATTCTTGGACAAATCGGTTAATCGAAAAACCAAATTAACTGAACCGAATTGGTTAGGTTATTTCGGTTCGGTTTTTGCCTCAATTCGGTTTTGGTTCGGTTTGCAAATCTCAAAAACCAAAATTTTTAAAACCGAATAACCCAAGCCGAATTAACCGTATAAACCGAATGCCCAGGCCTAGGTTTCGGCAACAGGGGAAGTAAGAGCAGCCAGCTCAGGTGGGGAGGAGGAGTGAGGGGAGTGTTGGCTGGGAGGGAAAAGTTGGGTTGGCTGGGGGATGTGGGGTCGGGGAGCTAGGGTTTTAGACAAAGAAATATAATCCCTCTCCTGCAAGGTCCCACACTGTGACACTACGGATTGTGACATTATAGATGTCGGCATTACGGTATGACTTTATATGGCGTTTTTTGGGCCGTTTCCGAGGAAACTTGGGCCTTGGGTGTCGGGACCCGAATTTGAAAATCCGGACCCTCTGTGTATTCAGCACTAGTCCAGGATCACGCTAGTGCACACAGTTTCAACATCGGTATATATCACAATCATACTCAATGAAATAGAAAAGTACCTTAATTAATTAACCAAACTGGTTGCTCGACCTTAAGTGTAACACCCCGGCATTTAATATGTCCGAATGCTACCAAACATAGGCTAAACAACACCTAAATACCATGAATTAAGCTAAATTACAGCAAAGGAACAAATGCTAATACCGAAAATTTCGGCAGCATCTCCTTTGTTCTTCCATGATTCGGAGCAACAACAAAACATCACAAGTTATATCATAATGGAAAGCATCTAAAACAGCAATAACATGTGACACAGCAACAATATAAGTCCAGGATAAAGCCTTCAACCACTTCATGAGCTAAACGAATCAAATAGTAAGACCGAGCACACAGTTAAGCAATTCTCCAAGTTTCATGGCAATACTTTCATTATCATGACACCAAGTGGTAACACTGTCTAATTTGTGTGGAGCTACGTGTAGATGTGTAGCTAACCCCTTTTTCCCGCATGCCGGTTTCATGGTACCTAAGAAAAACAACATAAACACAAGCGTGAGTTCATCACTCAGCAAGTATATTGCAATGGAACAAGAAAACACATTCCAATACCTTCATCAACACTTTTCACACACAACATCATACGCATCTCATATTCATAGTGTAAGCATATCATTGACACCATCATAAATCATCCTCATATAACATCCTCATATAATGCAATGCAATGTAATGCAATGCGATGCACATATCTCCTGGAAACTCATACCGGTATGGTTGAGTACACACCCGTCGATGTGCACACTCTCCCCCCTTCCATCCCGAAGATGGAGGGTGCCTACTCCTCGCTTCCGTTCACCGCGGTGAATGGAATCACGATGTAGGACTTACTCATTGGCTCTCCGGATTAGTCATAACTTTCTCACCGACCTTCCCGGACTAGTTATGACTTTCTCACCGCCCGGGCCATGTAACATGCCATGTATGCATTTATGCCAACATCATATTTAACTTGTACATTAACACATGGCATCATCATGGATAACTTGTACATTAACACATGGCATCATCACATAATAAACATACTCATCATATCAATGGCAAACATTAAGGCATGGCATGTGAACATATCATATATTCAAACTTTAATCTCAATCAATCAAACAACCTACAATCGCTATCCATTACAATACACTTGCCTCAACCACGGGCAACGGATTGGCGGGAAGTAGAAAGCACCCCCGGTGTCACACCACCTGCACATAGGTACCACACACTCACAATCATGCCCACAAAATAGTACGCAAACCCTCATCTACCCCGACATTGCCAACTACTCGCAATAACCAAAAACAGAGGTTCTGTCCCGTCGGGACAGCAGCCTTCCAAAAGGCATAACTTGAGTTCTGGGACTCCGAATCAAATAAACGAGTACATCCTCGCATAGCTTAGGAAATTTCCCAGCTTTTTATAGGTATATGGAAAGACTGATTTGGACTCTAAAGTTGTTTAATCTACAGATTACCGTGATCTGTTCCAATCGCGTCACAGATTTTAATACGCTTGGTAAAACGATCATAACTTCCAAACGGCTGGGCGGAATTTAACGTTCTTTATATCCACGGAAAGATAATGAAATTATCTACAACTTCTTCAACATCCGTATGACCAAATTCAAAGTCTAAATTGGCGAAAAACTGAACCCTAGGTCGACTGCTCATGCTGTCCCAAAACAGAAACGTGGCAACATCTAGATCTAATCCAATCTACTCAATTCCAGCACCACCAATTGATCTAAAAACTTGATAAACACCCTTAGAACAGTACCTAGTCCAACCCCAAGGAGTCCCATGGCCATACCTTCGCCCGACGACCGAAATCCCAATGAAACTCCTCTCGGATCGCTCCTCGCTCCTCGCTCCCGCTCCATCGGATGGATCCTCGAGGTGCAGGGGGTGGGGAGGCCAGCCTAGGGCAGCAAGGGGGTGGAGGAGAGGTGGTGGAGAGGTGGGGAGCAAAGGGGAGCAATGGGGGAGGTGGAGGCGCATGCAAGGGAGAGGGGGAGGTGGGGGTGGCGGCTAGGGCAAGGAGGGAGAGGTGGGGGCGCCCAAGGGGCAGGGTGTGGGGTGCAAGGGGGCAGGGGGGAGGCCTTTTACCAGCCCCCACACCTGTTCCTAATCCTAAATGGATTCCCACTCCATCCCACCAAAGCCCACAACCCCCCCTTTTAGGCCCAAACTCCCCCGGGAAGGCCCAAAACCCCGGAAACGCTATTAACCTCCATACCCTATGGTTTTAACCTTAATTCCACATCTCATAATGTTTTTGACCTTATCATGCACCATTTATAAGGTTCCGACACTCAGTGGTGACACATCACTTCAAAAGGCCCAAAAACGCGAGTAAACCTCAAGCCGAAAGGTTTTATTCTCTAATTTCACATTCTATAATGTCACACCATACCGTAGTGTCACATTCTTCCCCCCTTCAACAGGATTCGACCTCAAATCCGAAGGACGCAAAAAAAACAACAACAAAATCCCCAAGGGACAAAAGACTTCTCTGCAGCACAAAACAACCGCACGAAACCTCAAACCGGAATAAACGACAAGCGAGTTCTCAAAACCAACACTTGGCGAGAAAAGTAATGATCTAGCTAAACTAAGGGCAACCTCTCACAGGTCGACCTTCACTTCCATTCCCAAACAGAATCTGCGTTTCAACCACAAAGGGCTCCATCAACCCAAAACGCTCGAATCCTCACGGCAAACACTTCATACTTCTATCACAACCAACCTGACTACCATACTCCATTAAACTCAACATGACATAATCAAAGGAAGTCACAATTCCTTTAACGACCTTTCTACATTCCCGAAAATTTCCATCGAGGGGAAAACTCATTAAGGCACACTTGCCCTTCCGATACACGATCATACTAACATTTTATTCCATCCTTTCCCAGACAAGACTCAAATCCAAGAACAACTAGTGACGATAATTGCTCACGGCAGGACAAATATCACCGAACTACCGTCAACTTCACTTCCACCCATCGCTACTCTTAATAATGGTTAAACCCATACATCATCAACCTCCATCACAAACCACCCTTATACCACTAAGGTTCTACACCTAGCCCCAAGCTAGGATCGTAAAACCTTACCAAACCACAATTGGTTCCTTTCTTAAGAGGGTCTCGCCCTCACACAAAAACACTTAGCTATCAAGCCTAAGTGTACACACGACAACTCAAACCCAAAGCGTTAACAACCATTTTGGAAAGAATTCGGCAACATCCAAGCCAAATCACAAAGGAAGCATAAATCCCCTACACCACAACCAAGATACCATAATTTCTTCATTCTTTCTTTTCATACTAGAAAGAAATGGACATCTCGATTCTTGACATGCATGCACACTTTTCAAGAGCACTCCGGATTAGTCATATATCCTTATATGACTTTCTCACCGACCTGGCTCGTCGACTCCTTTATGATTAATTATGCATAAACAATGTCTCGTTTTCCTTTTTCACCCTTCATTCATCATGTAACAACGGCACCGAATAGTCATTCACCAAATGACTTCTTCCTCGGTATCAAATGATGGAAACACAATTAACATCGAAGGTTGCGGAAATTCATATAGACTATGACGGCAAAGATAGTTGACAAGAAACACCACGTCGTAAAAGAACCCACATCAATTGAAAACTGAACTTGCACAACATTGCATTTCATCCAAATTCAACATTTTGGAAGAGAACATCAAAATTTTAAGTCGAGCATCTGCTCCCACAACCATCACAAACTTCCTCAAGGAGAGAGAAACTCATTCCCAAAAGGGGAACACCTCACTAACAAAATCACTTTGTAAAACTTTCATAAAGTCCACCTTTTTGAAGCACTCGCAAACATCACACACATTTTCAAAAAAACTCCAACTCTAGCCAAAAAGAGTTACAAATTAAATCTCAAGAGTTTCCAACACAACCCACTAAGTCCATCTGTTTCCTTTAAAATTTATTCCAAAGATAATTCAGTGTGGACGCGAAGGAGCGCGATCCACTCAAAAACTTTTGGGGTGTAAATCCATACTCATATCACCGACTAAACAAATTAGCCAAAACCAAATATTTGCACCAATTTCTACGAGTTTTAGGGAAACTCTGAAACACAGCATATGGAACACCTTGACCGAAAACCCTTCAACCAAAATGGCAAACAACCAAACTAGTCCAAAAGCTTTTAAACACAAGCTCAGCATAAAAAGAACCATCTCTAGTACTCCACTACGCTTTCCATTAAAGACTTCAAAATTCACTACTTACTCATTGAGAAAGTCCAACTGGTTTTAACAAAATTTACATAACAAATTCTTTCTCTAGTTATCATTCCCAACACTTTTAATTAAGGTTTAAGATGCTTATCACAAAGGCACCCAACCAAGACTACATTGACATGATCCCCACGGATCACCAAATCATATAACAACGTATTCTATATTTCCAACATAGTACTACAACAGCTACTTGAGCATGGTCAACCTATCAATTTTATTTCATCCATACTTCAACATCTTGACAATTAAAACTTGTTCAATCAATAAAATGATTTCAACAAATAAGTATTATCTCTACAAGACAAAATTTGTGCGTATGATTCTAGGATATACATTCATTAAGCATAAAATCCTACATCATGCTAATTAGCCATGGTCCACTCCATCATAGCATGTTACAATAACCTCCATTTTTAACAAGGATTTTCAACAGTTAATCTAAACAATTACCACCACTACTAAGTCGTCAATATCATTAAATGAGCAAAATCATAAGGACGACTGCAATGTTTTTAATTACTCTATTCATATATCATAACCAATTGTCACTACATAACATACTCCAACTATTAGAATACATTTAATAAGTTAGACCAACACAATGTTCTTAAAACAACAACAAAACCTATACTTTCCCAATTGACATCGGTACTAGCCTTTATAGGAACACATACGCATACCTCCAAATATACTAATGGTTTGCAACAACATAGAAAGCAACTCTAATCAACTACCAAGTTAAGGTCACAAGCCAGCATGATTAAATTTCTCTATTAACACGTTAAATTAGAACATCTTTAAACAACCAAAGAAGGTTTCTTTAACAATCTCAGTAGTTTACATCACCTTAATGTTCTAACTATGCATCAGGGTTTACAACTTTAAACATTATCGAGGGTCATAAGCACTTTCAAAGCAAGGCAACAGATTCTAAGCATGTACATTAACCCATTCAATCATTCTCGCTAAGAGTAAACTACAACACTAGTAGTCTATTTATTCTCCAGCTAGAGATATTAATCACATTGAATTGATTCAATTCAAAATTTAACTTAGCAACACATCAATCCATAAACCACATTGTTACCTACTACATAACATGCTAAACATCAATTCTTACTAGGGGCAAACAATTTCAGTCAAAAGACTACTTACTTTGTTTGCAGCATTTTAGTTTTAAAACTCATCCCAAATTCATAAGGAAACTTGACTCTAAAAAAAATGCAATGAGACAAACCCAAACTTGGTCATGCAAAGGAATTCTCCAAAACACTTTTCAATCTCAAAGACTCCCACAGGAGGGAACCAACCGATCAAATAAACCTTTGCAAATAAAACCTTAACACCAAACCCCAATCTTTCACGAAACAAGAAGGGTTTTTCAAGGATGATTTCTTAAACCAGTAAAACAACGAAATCAAACACCACTTACTCCTACAAAGCCACAGAACTTCAACCCTGACAGCCAGGTTTGGCACAACTCCGCAATAATCCTTTAACTTCGGAGAAAGACAAACACAGGAATAAATTGAATGCTTCTTCCCCATAAAGCAACCAACAAACTAGGCATCAAAACTGGAAAGACAACCAAAGGAAGCGCAACACTAGACTCTTCTTCTTTGTCTTCACCCAAGGAAGACAAAACCACAAACCGCCTGTGGATCAATCCGCAAAAATCCAAGACCAAACACTTTTCTTTTGATTTCAATCGACTAAAAACAAAGAAGACCAACCAAAATCGACCGTCAAAACGGTGAAAAAGCATCCGAAGGAAACCACCATCAACTCTTCTATTTGACTCCAGTCAACTACCCGATCACAACAGAAAGGATAAGCACTCTTCTCCTACAGGGTTAATAGTTCTTCGGTGATGGCGCTAACCGGCCACACCGTCAAACCTCACCCTTACTATGAAATAAGAGAGGTGACCGAAACCCTTCGGCACCAAAACCCCACTTTTATCACCACAACAGGAACAATTCAATCATTTATCTCATAGACATAGCAACATGCATTATCAAAGGAAGCATTCAACATCATAGCTTAAATACAACATTTAAGCGTAAAGAAACGATACCCATACCCTTTCCTACTGTGCATGCATTGTGTGTCAAATTTTAGATTAGTTATACCACTTTTGCAAGTTTTAATGTTGCTATCCTATGACAAAATTTTAGTTAAAACCTAGGCCATGTTTCTAAGTTATTCCACATCACATTTTAGTTGTACCCTATAGCATGTCACTAAAAATACACATTCCAAGGACCTACAGCCCGCTCTGATACCAACTGTAACACCCCGGCATTTAATATGCCCGAATGCTACCAAACATAGGCTAAACAACACCTAAATACCATGAATTAAGCTAAATTACAGCAAAGGAACAAATGCTAATACCGAAAATTTCGGCAGCATCTCCTTTGTTTTTCCATGATTCGGAGCAACAACAAAACATCACAAGTTATATCATAATGGAAAGCATCTAAAACAGCAATAACATGTGACATAGTAACAATATAAGTCCAGGATAAAGCCTTCAACCACTTCATGAGCTAAACGAATCAAATAGTAAGACCGAGCACACAGTTAAGCAATTCTCCAAGTTTCATGGCAATACTTTCATTATCATGACTCCAAGTGGTAACACTGTCTAATTTGTGTGGAGCTACGTGTAGATGTGTAGCTAACCCCTTTTTCCCGCATGCTGGTTTCATGGTACCAAAGAAAAAAAACATAAACACAAGCGTGAGTTCATCACTCAGCAAGTATATTGCAATGGAACAAGAAAACACATTCCAATACCTTCATCACCACTTTTCACACACAACATCATACGCATCTCATTTCATAGTGTAAGCATATCATTGACATCATCATAAATCATCCTCATATAACATCCTCATATAATGCAATGCAATGTAATGCAATGCGATGCACATATCTCATGGAAACTCATACCGGTATGGTTGAGTACACACCCGTCGGTGTGCACCCTCTCCCCCCTTCCATCCCGAAGATGGAGGGTGCCTACTCCTCGCTTCCGTTCACCGCGGTGAATGGAATCACGATGTAGGACTTACTCATTGGCTCTCCGGATTAGTCATAACTTTCTCACCGACCTTCCCGGACTAGTTATGACTTTCTCACCGCCCGGGCCATGTAACATGCCATGTATGCATTTATGCCAACATCATATTTAACTTGTACATTAACACATGGCATCATCATGGATAACTTGTACATTAACACATGGCATCATCACATAATAAACATACTCATCATATCAATGGCAAACATTAAGGCATGGCATGTGAACATATCATATATTCAAACTTCAATCTCAATCAATCAAACAACCTACAATCGCTATCCATTACAATACACTTGCCTCAACCACGGGCGACGGATTGGCGGGAAGTAGAAGGCACCCCCGGTGTCACACCACCTGCACATAGGTACCACACACTCACAATCATGCCCACAAAATAGTACGCAAACCCTCATCTACCCCGACATTGCCAACTACTCGCAATAACCAAAAACAGAGGTTCTGTCCAGTCGTGACAGCAGCCTTCCAAAAGGCATAACTTGAGTTCTGGGACTCCGAATCAATTAAACGAGTACATCCTCGGGTAGTTAAGGAAATTTCCAAGCTTTTTCTAGGTATATGGAAAGACTGATTCGAACTCTAAAGTTGTTTAATCTATAGATTACCGTGATCTGTTCCAATCGCGTCACAGATTTTAATACGCTCGGTAAAACGATCATAACTTCCAAACGGCTGGGTGGAATTTAACGTTCTTTATATCCACGGAAAGATAATGAAATTATCTACAACTTCTTCAACATCCGTATGACTAAATTCTAAGTCTAAATTGGCGAAAAACTGAACCCTAGGTCGACTGCTCATGCTATCCCAAAACAGAAACGTGGCAACATCTAGATCTAATCCAATCTACTCAATTCCAGCACCACCAATTGATCTAAAAACTTGATAAACACCCTTAGAACTGTACCTAGCCCAACCCCAAGGAGTCCCATGGCCATACTTTCGCCCGACGACCGAAATCCCAACGAAACTCCTCCCGTATCGCTCCTCGCTCCTCGCTCCAACGGATGGATCCTCGAGGTGCAGGGGGTGGGGAGGCCACCCTAGGGCAGCAAGGGGGTGGAGGAGAGGTGGTGGATAGGTGGAGAGCAAAGGGGAGCAATGGGGGAGGTGGAGGCGCATGCAATGGAGAGGGGGAGGTGGGGGTGGCGGCTAGGGCAAGGAGGGAGAGGTGGGGGCGCCCAAGGGGCAGGGTGTGGGGCGCAAGGGGGCAGGGGGGAGGCCTTTTACCAGCCCCCACACCTGTTCCTAATCCTAAATGGATTCCCACTCCATCCCACCAAAGCCCACAACCCCCCCTTTTAGGCCCAAACTCCCCCGGGAAGGCCCAAAACCCCAGAAATGGCCCGGAAACGCTATTAACCTCCATACCCTATGGTTTTAACCTTAATTCCACATATCATAATGTTTTTGACCTCATCATGCACCATTTATAAGGTTCCGACACTCCGTGGTGACACATCACTTCAAAAGGCCCAAAAACGCGAGTAAACCTCAAGCCGAAAGGTTTTATTCTCTAATTTCACATTCTATAATGTCACACCATACCATAGTGTCACATTAAGGTCAAGTTACAAAGATACGCCTCGCAAGGCGAAGACTTATTAAAAGAGAAATAACTGTAGCGGAATAAATTAGATTTCGTGGCGCCATCCAGTATACCACAGGCAACTGACTGGGCTCGCTCCCTAGTTAGACAGCTCCTCCTGGTATTCTTCCTCCAAAGCTAGTGTCAACTCTTCTTCAACTGATGTTGTATTGTGGCAAGGGTGAGTACTTGGTACTCAGCAAGTCATGCACAGAATGCAAGCTAATATTCTACATGCAGGGCTTAATACAAAGGATGGGCTAACAGGTTCATTTGCAGTAAAGTAGCATGAGTAAATACAATAATAGATTGCAAAGCGGTAAAACACTAATGAATAAAGTACTTTCACAATGATCTCACAAATAAAGCATTTCCCAATCCTAGGTCCAATTCGTCGTCCCAAACCAACCATTCTTCCAAAGTCAAGTCATTTTTATGAAAGTCTAACCCTTGACTGTAATTCCCGAGCAATGTCCATTGCCGCGAACTCGGCTATTCGAATAGATTTTACACTCTACAGAGGTTATGCACTTTACCCACAAGATACAGCCAAACACCACAAACGTGAGTGCCCGTAACAAAGTCTTTCGGAAACCTCTAACTGTACAAGTGGGCCTCCCCGGTTATTGCACACTAACCCTTCCCTTGGCAAAGGCGAAGTCTAGGTCAATCAACTGTTAGATGGGTACCTGGCCGCAGCCCCGGTACGCTCCCCCGTACAACTACACAAAAGGTATAGTTGACACCACGAGGTCTCACAAGTAAGTTATTAGCAACTTAATCAACTAGGTCCGTCCCATTACAGACATGTGGTTGCACGTTTGACTCAGTTCAAAGGCTTGCAAGGTTAAGTCCTTAGGGTGACCAAGGCAAGACTACCCAAAGAACCAAATCAACTTCCCCGGTGCCACAACTGGCCCACCCGATCATTCTTGCCACATGCTCTGGTCGAAACTATTTATCAAACCCCTAGTTGATTACCATGCACCACGTGCCATTGACATCGTCATCAATAACACATGCCACTTTCCAGAAATATGTTCCATATCTCATTAAGTCAAGGTTAACATGTAATTGTCCAAAATCATGTCATGTATACGTGGCAGGTCTAAGCATTATACTACAACGGTCTAAATACCCATGTTGGCAATTTAATAATATCCAACTAATAATACACAACTAGGGTGACAAGGGTTCATGGCACATAATTAAATAACCAAGGTGTCATATTGCAAGCTGGCTCTTATCTAATTTCCCGGAATTAATTAAAGCATTTACTAATCAACATACCATGCAATAGTTTAAATTAAATTAATTTCTAAAAGTAGGATCAACATGGTCAAAGCATAACTTGCCATCAAAAAGTACTTGATCTTGGTCTTGAGCTGGCTCCTGGGTCAAAACTTCACCTTCGAAGCCTTCGGGTACTTCCACGTCTACTCGTAACATGTGCAAATAGCAATAAATAAATAAAACAATACATACACATTGCTCAAAAGTTCAAATAAATCCATAACCAGCAAGGGCATAATTTTACACATTTTTAGAAATTTGAATCGCCCAAATCGGAGTTAAAATGCAAAAGTTATAATTGTTTAAAGTTTAAAGAATCTATTAAATAAATATAAACAGAGAAAAATTCATGTCCAAAAATTAATTAAAATTCATATTTAAGTAGATCTCAATTTTATAAAAATTTAGAAAGTGGAATCGTTCAAGAGCAGTGCTTCTATGCTTTTCCTTTTAGTACAAGTTGCACAAATCTTGAAGCAAACGAAGGGGTAAGTAATCACCATCTACCATTCATCCATTCATGCTTTAATAGTTGTGCAACTTTTAAAAGGAAGAGCATAGAAGCACCTCTCATCGTTCAAATCAGAGTTGAAACGCAAAAGTTATAAGCGTTCGAAGTTTGAAAATTCAAATAAATCAATAAACCGAATTAATTCATTTATTTTTCTATTGAAAATCCGGATTTATGACGTCGGCATGGAATTTGAATTTCCACTGAATTATTTTTCTATTGAAAAATCGAAATATGACGTCAGCGTGACGTCAGCCGGTCCATGGAATCGGCCCACGGTTCGGCTTCGGTCCACCATGGACCCGGTCCACGAGTGCACGTGTCACTGACACGTGGGACCCACTGGATGACGCCAGCGCTAACGTCACCGCGCTTCGGCCGAGCAGCTCTAACACGCGGGTCCCACCGCGACATCAGCATGACGTCATGGAGCCGTTGGGCGGCCGGCCCGACACGCCACGCCGGCGTCCGCAGCGTGGCGTCGGCGGCAACCGGCGGCGCCCGCGTGGACAACGCCAGTCCGGCTCATGGACGCGTGGCGCAATCTGGGCCGTCGGTTTGAAATCCGACGGTCCGGATTGGATCTAATCTGCCATAGTGCCGGTTAACGCTGTTTGATCTGGACCGTTCGATTCGAATCGGACAGTTGAGATCCGATCGGGTTTAACCGCGTCGCTGGGGGGCAACGTGGCATGACCCGACGCACGACACGTGGCTTGATCTTCACCGTTCAATCTCGATCGAACGGTTGAGATCGCATCTAACGCTATAACGCGGATTAACCCTAACCGTACGATCTAGATCAAACAGCTGGGATCTAACTAAGCACGGTGCGGCTATGGCTACGTGGCACAATCTAGGGCGTTGGATCTAGATCCAACGGCTGAGATTAGATCTAGAAACCGAAACGTGCGAAATACCTTCGAGCGACGTGGACGAATCTAGAACGTTGGATGGCGATCCTACGATGGAGAAGCTTCGCGAACGGCGATGGCGACACGGTGGCCTACGGTTGCCAGAGACGAAGACAATGATGAGCCCCGCGGCGCTTCGGGCACGCTCCGGCGAGGTGAGTGGTACCCCTCGACGCGGCTCGATGCAGCGGATCCGGATCCGGGCACCAACACGGCGGAGGACGGCGGACGACGACGGAAACGGCGGAAAACAACGGTAGACCTCTCCTCCAACTTCGGCGAGCGCTCGCGGGCGAACGGTGGCGGGGAACGGGTGTGCACGGGAACGGGGAACACGCTGGTGGCGGCGACACTTTAAATAGGGGCCTCGGCTTCCATGAAATCCGCGAAAACCGAGGCCCAACTGGCTACGGCGGCGGAATCCGACTGGGATTCCAATTGGGCGACGTGGCGTAACAATGGCCGTTGGATCGAGATCCAACGGTCGCGGGGCTAGGGCTCGGGTTCGGCTCGGTCTGGCTTGAACGCGGTCCGGGTCGGGCTCGAGTCGGATTCGAGGATGGCTCGGTCGGATGAACAGTACAAACCCGATAGGTTTTTCCAGCGATTAAATAACTGAATTAATTTTCAGAAATTCATTTAATTCAAGAAAAATAGCAAAATACTCAGAAAAATTCCAGAAAAATTCTGGAAAAATACTTTGAGACATTTTGGACTCAAATAAATTATTTCCAACAAAATTTTATATAAAACTTTTAATTCTTTAATTATTTCAAAAGGGAATAAATTCAAATTAAATCCAAATAAATACAAATAAATTCCAAAAAATTCCAAAAATTCACCAAAGTGCAAAATGACATTCAAATTCATGAAAAGCAAAAATTGGGGTGTTACATTGGTGGATCTATTTGGGCCTTAGGTGGAGGACCTTGGCCCACGTGGGGGTGGAAGGGCGGCAGCAAAGCAGCCCCCATGCGCCCCCTAACCCTAGCCGCCTCACTCCCTCCCCTCCCACCCCTCTAGCCGCCCACACCCCCTTGGGCGCCTCCACCCTTGTGCGCCCCCCAATTAGGGTTCCTCCTCCCTAGCCGCCACGTTCCCCTCCCCTAGCAGCCCCACACCTCTCCCCCCTCGGCGTTCTTCGTTTCCTCGCTTGGTGGATCGCCGGTCCGGAGATCTCCGGCGATTCGCGGCGGTTCAGGAGGAAGGAGCGGCCAGAAGGAAGGAGGGATTCGTCGTCATTTCAGTTCTTCAAGAAGAGGTAACGACTTGTGGATCTTTTGCGGTGGTCTAGTTGCTGCTAGGAGGGATAATCCATGCCTAGATTTCATGTTTAGATGCTGTAATTAGAGGTATAGATTCGTTTAGTAGATCTGTTTCGCGCAGTAGCCTCGGCCAATTCCGGACAGTCGACTTCGGTCGCGGTTTTGGGGTTTTTAGATTCGGAATTTGGTCGGCCGCCTGTTGAGAAAGTTGTAGATAATCGAAAAAACTTTCAATGAAGACCAAGAACGATTAATTACGTCCAGTTGTTTAAAAGTTATGGCTGTTTTACCGAACGTTGTCAAAACTGTGACATGATTGGGACAGATCGTGTTGATATGTAGATTAGTCAATTTTAGAGGTCGAATAAGTTTTTCCCAATACTTATAAAAAGCTCGGAAATTTTCTAAGATTCGATAAAATGTACTTGTTTACTTGATTTGGAGTCCTAGAACTAGAGTTATCCTAGTTGGAAGCCCGCTGTCCCGTTGGGACAGATTCTCTGTTTTCGGGTTTTGGGGGTAGTTTGCGAAGTCGAGGTAGAGGATCATTCATGTAGTGTTTTGTTGGCACGTTTTGAGTGTGTGGTACCTATGTGCAGGTGGTGTGACCCCTGGAGTGCCCTCAACCTCTCGCCAATCCGCCGCCCACGGTTGAAGGCAAGTGTATTGGAATAGGTTTGGGTTGTATGATTGCTAGACTTGCTTAAGTGCAATATGATTACATGACATGCTAACTTGCCATGATTGATGTTTTCCTATGATATTATGAACATGGTTTTATATATTGGTTATGAATTCATTGTATTAAATGTTTATGCGAGATTATACATGTTCATGTCATATGTGCATTCATAATGGAAGAGGCATCCCATTCTGATGCGGGCCTCTGTGTTCGCACGTAGTGAACACAAAAGACCTACCTCGTAGTCCCATCCATGGTTGTGATTGGGAGAGAGTGAGTAAGAGTAGGCACCCTCCATCTACGGGATGGAAGGGGAAAGAGGGTGCACGACGACGGGTGTGCACTCGGCAATACCGGTATGTGCTTCGAGGAGACATGTGCATTGCATTGCATATATGTTGATGTTAATGAGTTGTGTACAATGAGATTATGACATGGTTATGATGTTGAATATGAGAATATGCCATGGATATGATGTTAAGAATGAGTTGTAGTGATGTATTCATTGAAAACTGTTCTCTTTGTTCCATTGCAATATACTTGCTGAGTGATGCACTCACGTTTGTGTTTTATGATGTTTTTAAGTACCATGAAACCGGCATGCAGGAATGGGGTTTAGCTATACTTCTTCACGTAGCACCACGCATTTAGACAGTTTATCAATTGGAGTTATGATAATAAGTTTGTTGCGATGAAACTTGGTGTATGGCTAGCTTGTGTGCTTGTTTTCCTCATTTAATTCGTTATAGTTTATGGAATGGTTGGATTCATTATTTTAGACTTAACAAGTTGCCATATCATCGGCTATTGTTGTTTCAGATGTCTTTCGTTATGATATATCTTACCATAATATTGCCGTTGCTTCAAATCATGGAAAAACAAAGGTGACGAGTACACGTACCATGGGTATCCCCAGCAGCCCGGGACAGTGAACGGGCTGCCTTTGAGGCCCTGTTCCGACCAAGGGCCCGTGTGCCACGAAGGGATCTTGTCTCCAGCCAAGCACAAATGCAGACGCGCTCCGACCCCCCGAGGGTCGGGGTACCCAGCTCGCTCCGACCCCCTAGGTCAGAGCGTGCAGCGGCTCCATCGAAGCATTTGGACACCTACCCTACCGGCGTGACGTCCCAAGACGTCCGCACCAGGGTAGGTGGCTCCTTCCCAAGGTGTCAGGGAGGCCACCTAAGAAGTCAAGCTCCGGTCCCGTCATCCTGACACACAACAGAGGGCAACGCCCCCTCCCGAGGCCACACTGAGGTCAAATACCATTAATACCGGCGTCTGACAATCGTACGAAGCAGTGCGTCACTTCTCCAACCCGGCCGAGAACCCCCCGCTGCAAGGCTACCGACTCGGCGTGGGGGTGGACGGAGGCCGGTCGGACGTCAAGACCGAAGACCAGATTCCGAGGCATTGGACACCCCTTTCTTTTTTTCCCTTCCATAATCCCATGTAATCTGTTGCTTCCGCCTATATAAGGAAAGGCAGGACCCCAGGGAGACAGAGAGAGAGATAGAGATATAGATCAATCGATCGGTCGGTCAACACAAGAAAAACACCCACACGCGAAAAGCGGTAAGATCATTTAGTTCTTCTTCCTCCCAAAGGAAGTCGCCATTGTAACCCCCCGAATGGACAATATACACTCATCTCTTGAACTGGAGTAGGGACGTTCAGCCCGAACCAGTATACATCTTGTACTCCTTGAGTTAGGCCATTCGAGGAGAGGGAGCGCGCGAACCCCCTAGACCGAAAAATCGTATTGCCGGTGGTCAAAACACCGACAGTTGGCACGCTAGGTAGGGGCTTTTCTCGCACGTCATTGTCACCATCGTCTCCAGATTCCCATCCGCTTCCCCGATGGCTTCCTTCTCACGCGACGGCGCACCAGCGTCGAGGGGCTGGATCCGCTTCGGCGCCCTTGACTTCATCGCCACTACGATGGGAGAGCTCGTGCTCATCCCCGCCGCTGTCCATGACCAGGCCTCCTCCACGAGCCTAGACGCAGTGGCCAACATCCTCGGCAACCTTCGCCTCGAGGCTTCCGCGTGGGCCTTGGCAACGGAGCTACTCCACGGTGGCATCGCCTCTGGCGGCACCATGCGTGTGCAACAGCGGGCGGTGTCCCCGCCCCCACGGGGTCCCAGCTCGTGGCAATGACCAGCTACGTGCTGGCCTCCCTCCACGACTTGCTGGGGGACTCCTCCAGCCACGGCTCTAGCTCTGATAGGGAGCACCCCCCGCGCAGGCCGCACTCTCGCGAGTGCAACATGGCAGGCATGGCGGACCCGTCCGCCACCCCCGTGAGTCCCAGAGCTCTCCTCCCGCGCACCGAAGCGCAAGACGATGAGGACCAGCGTGAAAGCCCCGCGCGCCTCCAAGCTCGCCGCGCTGAGCTCCAGCGGCAGCGCGAGGAGCTTGAGGCCCGCAAGGCTAAGCTCGACAAGCTCCAGGCCGACCTAGAGCAGTGTCGGCTCGATCCACCACTCGTATCTGGCGCGCGTGTGCCAGGTACATCACCAGCTCATCGAGGGGTTGGACGGCCTCCTGTTCTTCCCCCATGCGAGCCAAAATGTCGACGCAGCTGCGATGCTGCTCCGTGGGCTCCCTGAGCCGATGGACCCGGAGGCCAAGGTCACGTACCAAAACCTCCGGGGGCTGATGGAGCGTGCTGCCGTGTAGCACACGCGGGGCTCCGGCTCCCACTACTCGGGCGCAACCTCGAGCCGCCCGGGTTGCCCATCCTCGCGGGGTCAGCAGAGGTCGGTGAAGACGGCACCATAGCTCGAGCGGCCCCAGACATCGTGCACTCCAGTGCACCATCGCCTAGGGGACAACCATGATCTCCACGCCACTCTCAAGGCATGAAGAAGAGCTGCCAGCACGGCAGCACAGTCGCAGGTTGCAGATAGCGGATGGCGCAACAACCACGATCCAAGCCCCGATGGCCCGGGATCACGGGCATTCGCTCACACCATCCACAACGCCGACTTTCCAGCAAGGTTCCGGGCCCCGGTCAATATAGCCAAATACACAGTGGCGACAAACCCTAGTGTTTGGCTGGAAGACTACCGGCTCGCCTGCCAGGCGGGGGAGCGGTTGATGATCTATTCATCATCCAATACCTCCCCATCTACCTCGCGGACTCTGCTCGAGCCTAGCTCGAGTATTTGCCCATGGACACCGTCAGGAGCTAGGCGGACCTGACGAACCTCTTTGTCAATAACTTCCAGGGCACGTACAAACGCCCCGGCAACTCCTGGGACCTGAAGAGCTGCAAGCAGCAGCCAGGGGAGACCCTACGAGACTACATCCAGCGCTTCTCCCAGCAGTGCAACGAGCTCCCTGACGTTCGCACCGAAAACCTCACCTTTGAGGTTGTGGACTTTCCCAGCTCCTACCACGCTATCTTGGGGAGGCCGTGCTACGCCAAGTTCATGGCGGTCCCCAACTACACCTACCTCAAGCTGAAGATGCCGGGACCACGAGGAGTCATCACCGTGGCCTCGTCTTTTCAGCTCGCCTACAACTTCGAGCAGAGCAGTTGCGAGTTGGCATTGATGGTCATCGCGTCCGCCGAGCTCGCCGACCTCCAAGGAAAGGTCCCTGGATCCACCCCGACTCCAGCAAGTCGGGGCCTAGCTCCTTCAAGTCCGCGAAGAACACCAAGGAGGTCGCGGTCGATCCCGAGGATCCCGCCAAGACGGTGCAGGTCGGAGCCACGCTCCCCGCCAAATAGGAAAGCATGCTCGTCGACTTCCTTCGAGCAAACCGAGATGTCTTTCCGTGGAGACCCTCGGACATGCCAGGAATCCCAAGGGAAGTCGCCGAGCACTCCTTGAACGTCCGACCGGGCTCCAAACTGGTTGCCCAACGCCTGCGCCATTTCGACGAAGAAAAGCATAAGGCCATTGGAGTGGAGATCGCCAAACTCTTTCAGGGTCCTCGACGGTTCAGCATAAAGCTTAACCCCTAAAAATGTGTTTTTGGGGTCCCAAAAAGGAAGCTGCTCGGCTTCATCGTCTTCGAGCGTGGCATCGAAGCCAATTGGGAGAAGATCTCTGCTATCATGAAGATGGGGCCGATCAACAACCTGAAGGGAGTCCAGAGGCTGATAGGGTGTCTTGCAGCTCTAAGCCGCTTCGTGTCTCGGCTCAAAATGCCGCTCTACAAGCTGCTGAAGAAATCCGACCACTTCAGCTGGACGTAAGAAGCGTAGGAAGACCTCAGCCGACTGAAGGCGTTCCTAACTTCGCCCCCGGTACTGGTCACCCCAACGCCGGAAGAACCTTTGCTCCTATATATCGCCGCCACGACCCAGGTCATCAGTGCGGCGCTCGTTGTAGAGCGAGCAGAGGAAGGCCACGTATTCAAGGTACTGTGGCCGGTCTACTTCACCAGCGAAGTACTATCCGAGACAAAGACCCGATATCCGCAGATACAGAAGCTGCTATACGCGGTGCTCATCATGAAGAGGAAGCTAGTCCACTACTTCGACCGGCACCTAGTTTCCGTGTTAACTTCATCACCACTCGGCGAGATCGTCCACAACCGCGACGCCACGGGGAGGATAGCCAAGTGGGCGCTTGAGCTCAATGGCCTCGACATCTCATACATCCCCAGGATGGCAATCAAGTCGCAGGTTCTGGCCGACTTCGTCGCCGAGTGGACCGAAGCTCAAGCTCCGCCAACGATTGAAAACCCCGAGTACTGGTCAATGTACTTTGACGGATCCTACACCAAGAATGGAGTAGGTGCTGGAGTCGTCATCGTCTCCCCACTCGGCAACAAGCTCCAGTAAGCCATCCGACTACTCTTCGATGCGACCAACAACGTCGCCAAATATGAGGCCCTCGTCAACGGTCTCCGAATCGCTGCTGACCTCGACGCCCGGCGACTCTACTTGCATGGTGACTCCAAGCTCATTATTGCCAAGTAATGAAGGCCACGGAGCCTCGCGACGCCCGCATGGCAGCCTATTGCTTGGAGGTACGCAAGCTCGAGGACAGATTCAAAGGTTTCGAGCTTCACCACAGCTACAGACGCTACAACGATGAGGCCGACTCCCTCGCCAATATCGCCTCTACCAAAGGCCCGGTTCCTCTCGGGATCTTCGTCTCCGATCTGCACAAGCGACCCCCTAAAAGCGACCACCCCGACCGCTGATCGGTCGGAGGCGGACCCACCTGGGCTGGATCGAAATGTGCTCACAACCGATTCCGACTGGAGGCAGTTCTTCGTCGATCGACTGACCAACGGATCACTCCCCGCCGACCTGACCGAGGCCCGATGCCTTGCTCGGTGGGCCAAATCCTTCATCCTAGTCGAGAAGGATTTGTACAAGAGGAGCCCTTCCGGGATCCTCCAAAGGTGCGTCCCAGCCGACCAAGGGAGGCAGCTGCTGCTCAACATCCACGGCGGGATCTGCGGACACCATGCCGCGCCCCAGTCCTTAGTAGGGAAAGCCTTTCGACAAGGTTTCTACTAGCCGACCGCTGTGGCCGATGCTGTGCAGATCGTCCGCACCTGCGAAGGATGTCAGTTCTTTGCCCGACAGACTCATCTTCCAGCGCAAGCCTTACAGACGATCCCTATCACGTGACCGTTCGTGGTCTAGGGACTCGATCTGGTCGGGCCCTTCAGAAAGGCGCCCGGGGGCTTCACTCATCTGCTTGTCGCGGTGGATAAGTTCACCAAGTGGATAGAGGCCAAGCTGCTCATGACCATCACTTCAGCGCAGGCGGCGAACTTCTTCCGCGACATTGTCTACCGGTTTGGAGTCCCGAACTCCATCATCACCGACAACGGGACACAGTTCACGGGGAAGGAGTTCCTCGAGTTCTGCGATGACTTCAACATCCGCGTCGACTGGGCAGCAGAAGCCCATCCCCGCGCCAACGGCCAGGCAGAGCGGGCCAATGGCATGATCCTCCAAGGACTCAAGCCGCGGATCTTCAGTCGACTGAAGAAGTTCGCAGGGTGATGGGCGACCGAGTTACCCTCTGTACTCTGGAGCCTGCGAACCACGCTGACCCGATCGACCGGGTTCACGCCGTTCTTCATGGTGTTCGGAGCAGAGGCTGTCCTCCCGATCGACCTGGAGTACGGCGCCCTGAGACTTCAAGCCTACGACGAGACACGGGGCCTTGAAGCGCAACAAGACACCATCGACCAATTCGACGAGGCATGCGATGTCACCATTTTGCGATCGGCCAAGTACCAGCAAGCCCTGCGACGATACCATAGTTGTCAAGTCCGCAGCTGGTCGTTCAGTATTGGTGATCTGGTTTTGCGCTAAGTTCAGTCCAATAAAGACAGACACAAGCTCTCTCCGCCCTGGGAAGGCCTAGGAGGATCCATCATGGAGAAGGAGGAGTGCAGAAAACGGCTACGTTACACTCGCCCGCCGCGTCTCCCTTTGTACCCCAGAGCGCGCAAGATGAAGGGGATCGTGTAACCGTAGGGACCAAAAGTCGAAGTGACCCTACACCGATTCCAACCGAGGCGCGGCCGTCCAAAAAGTTAAGGCGATCCTATCCCTTAAACTTCTTTCGTTCCGTTAAGCTTCGCTACCCCGCCTCCGAGTTCAAAGCGGTGCGTGGTGACTGCAACCCAGTCCCCACGCACCACTCGGGGGCTACTTATATCTACACGGGTCAGTGACCCGACCGACCATTCGGTCCTACTTCGCGGCGACCCTCTCAACCCAGGTGCTACGACCTACGCCCCAGTGGCTACGGTTGCGAAGTAGCGCTCTGCGAAAGAAGGCAGTACCCAAATAGAACCATCATGGTCGGTCGGAAACACCCCTTCCCCGTGCAGACACGAGTAAACGCTTTGCTCACATGCTCGCCTGGATCGGTGATCCGACCGGCCATTTGGTTCCCCCTCGCGGCAGCCCTTTCGACCCAAGTACTACGGCCTACGCCCTGGTGGCTACGGTTGCGAAGTAGCATTTCGCGGAAGAAGGAAGTTGTAACATCCTAAAATTTGCCATTAATATATTTAGTGTGTTTTTGGGATTATTCAAAAATTTTCGGAATTAATGTGAATTCAAGTTTATTGAAATAATCACGTTAAATAAAGATCACGCATTTTTGCATAAGCATAAAATTTAAAATTTTGTTTAAAATAAAGGTAATTGGCAGACGAGAGTGTTCGCTTCAAATATTTTCGAAAAACATGTTTTATAACGTAAGTCGTTGATTTTACAAAAATCTGTACAAGTGTCTGATTCGCTAAAAGATTTTTTGCGAAAAATCTAAACGTCGAAAAATCACGAAACCAACTTCATTAGGGTCCAAATAGTTCCTAGTATTTTAGAGGAATTTTTCGGATTTTTAGAACCTCCATGTTTTTTTTCGCAGCACGTTTCGATAACATATACGCGTATATACCTTCATGCAGGACCTCATGAACTTAGGGTCTGTTTGGTTGGTTGCATGAACCTAGCTTGGTCCGTATGAGTCATGCAGGCTGGTGGGAGTCAGGCTGAGTGGATGCAAGTTGGTTTGTTTGGTTGGTTGTATGTGTTGAACCTGGTTGAGTTGAGAAGTTGTTTGGTTGGTTGTATGAAGGGGAAAGAGGGATGACTAAATGCAAGAGATGTTGTTTGGTTTGTTGTATCTAGCTAAGTGTTGTGACTCTCCTGCATGCAATATTTCAGCATTATTTCCTTGTAAAATCTGAAAATTGGTATGGGTAAAAGGTGCGGCAATTTTCAGAATAGAGAAACCAGCTCACGTCACTTTTCTTCTGTCAACAGGAAGGACAATGAACCATGCTTGCTGGCCATGATAGCGATATGAGCAAACATATAATACAAGTTCTGAAAAACAACAAAATAGACATTGAACTTGCAGCTGTCCCAAGACAATATAAATCAAAGCATCACATTAATCCATTGGAAATAATAAAATGATTTAGCACCGCACAACTCACAACAAACCAAAAACCCAAGTCCAGGGTTGCAGCTGTCTCTTTCAACCATTTTCAATACAGCTAACATTTTCAGACAATAAAAATCAAACCAGCTTCCAGGAGGTGGTTGCAGCAAGGAAATAAGCATTTGTTGGAGAAACTTCATAATATCAAATGTTGTAGAGCTATCTAAACCAGTTGATATATCGTCCATAAAGAAGCATCTTGAAAAACCAACTAGCATCTCTCCTGCATCAAGGTGGGCAAACAACTATCAAAAACCAACTGGCAGTTAAATATAGGAAGGCTGAGTCACAACTGGAAAACGAATTCATTCCACCATTCTTGAAACAGTCATTGTGGGCAAACAACTGTCAGATCATCACATTCCAACATATGCATTCAAAATAGGGAGCAAATAGATTCAAACTACATGGATGACTAATAGGGAGCAAATATAAATACCAGATTGGAAAACTGCAATAGACTGAGTTGGTTCTTGGTGTTCAGGAGACACATGTTCTTTGTGTTCTTGGTGTTCTTGGTAGAAAACTGCAACAGATTGAGCAAATATAAATATCAACAGACTGAGCAAATATAAATTTGACCAAAAGACAAAGGTAAACCGCAACAGGCTGAGTTCTTGGAGTTCCGAGCACCTTGGAGCTGCAAATATCAAACTGCAGATACCTTTAATTTTGCAGAAGAGGAAGCTGCTATTTCCTGTGTGCCTCTTTCAACCATTTTCAATACAGCTAACATTTTCAATAGAGCTAACATTTCCAATACAGCATAACTGAAGCATGATAAAATCCAAGTATCCAACAAGATAAAATCCAAGCATCCAACATGATTAAGCCAAATATCCAACATTTCCAACAAAGTATGTCAAAGTACTACCACCTCATATTACATGACAAAAAAATGGTGTCCCACTACCACCTCCTGAGGGGTTTCCATAGACCACCTCAATGCATTAATAGTTAGATGTTTAGAGTGTTCTATAGGTGAGCATCTAACACCTTAGTACAAAAAAACAACCCAAATAGTTAGCACTCAGTTAGTAGGGTTGGACCGTAAGAAGGATGTAACCCACAACACACGCCTAGGCTCAGACATGCAGAGAAATACCAAGCTCATGGCCTTGTGCGCAGCAAGGTAAGTTAGGACAGCCATTAGAGACTCCTCACTGAACCCAGGCAGGTCCATGACTGCACTGTATAACTCCGGATGAGCCTCTCCATGCACAGTCTCCTTTATAGCGGCTGCCATCTCACGGACTGCATCAGACATCTTGGTTAGCAGCATTGCTTCGTCCTCGGTCATAAGAGGAGTCCTCTTCCTTTTCCCAGTTGTGCTGGAGTTTTCCCTGCCACCTCCTTCAGAAGAACCGGCAACATTAGCAGGAGCACCACTACCAAAGGCATCGGCAAAGAACACCGTAAGTCACACCATCATGCCAATCCATCCCATCGCCAGCGGTGTTAACACCATCGGCTCCAACAGATGTACCCAGTCTTGCCAGAGCTATCGGCAACCTCGGATGGGACACCTAAGGCCTCATTGGAAGCCATGGCATACCTCCTCGTGGCACATCCTTTGCCAAAGATTGTGGCCATCTCAACATAGTTCTCTATAGCCACATTGAGGAAGTCAACATCCTTAGGGTGGTCCTAAATAATGGCAAGAAGGTTGTCAATTGTTAGTATAAGAACAAAAGAAGGTTTAGTTGTCTATAGGTTAAGAGAAAACCTTGACGTGGCCCTTGTAGTGCTCATCATCGAGCACTATCATGTTCAGATTGTCATCCCAAAGAGCGCCACTAAGATCCCTGAGCCTGCAAACTTTCACCCACCTAGCACGCCACTTGCGTAGGTGGTTATACACCTGGTTGCCAGTAACCTCAACACCAATGTGTTCAGTTATGGCCCTTGCAACTTGATTAAGATGGACTTCTTTAAATCCTTTGTCAGTCTTAACCCCTTGCCCAATGATCTCGACCAATCGACGAAGCATGTAACTAGACATATGGCTAGTCCAGCGCAGTGCATGCCTACCTCCTACCTCATCACCCAAGTCAGCCATCCCCCTAATGCATAAATCACCCAAGTCAACCAAGACATCCAAGTATAATTAAGTCCGAGAATATAGAAGTCAAGGAAGTCATTAAAATGAAAGTCAAAGAATGTACAAGTCAAGTAAGTCATGAAATGAAATTCAGAGAATGTAGAAATTTGATCATCATTGCAAGCAACCATTAGTCTCAGCTTAGGATGCATAATTCAAATGTTCATGATGCAATTTAACTAGTGCAACACCATCATATCCTACTTGAACACCATACATTACACATTAGATGAACCTCTATTCTGCCACATAAGATTAGCCCAGTTGTCCCTCTTCTGAGCCCATGCTCCATTATCTTGTGCAAGGTCATTGTGGGCTTCCACCTCAACAGGGTTTGCAATCCATGTGGACTCCGGTGGGATACACTCATCCATTCCATAATCCAGGATCCAATTGTGCAGGATAGCACATGCAAGGACTAGCTTCACTTGAGTTGTGTATGGGTGGAAAGGTTTGTTGTAAACCATCTTGAATCGGTTCTTGAACGTGCCGAAGGCCCTTTCAACTGATACTCTAAGACTGGAGTGACGTAGATTGAACAACTCTTTCTTGTTTTGAGGGTAATTCCTTCCACCATACTCCCTCAAGTGGTATCGAGTGGCTCGGTATGGTGGAAGGAACCCCGGACGAGCAGCATATCCAGCATCGACGAGATAGAATTTGCCTACCAAAAACCCAAGTACCATTATTATTATAAAATTTTATGTTGCCATTACAAATTTCTAACCAACAATTTGTTCCATATCAATATGTATTTACCTGGTGGGACCACAAGACCATCATCTCTCTCTAATGCATCTGCAAGTATTAGAGCATCGTGGGCCGATCCCTCCCACCCAGCAAGGACATAGGTAAACCTAAGATCAAAGTCAACGGCAGCCATGACATTTTGGGTAGTAGTGCCCTTCCTACCCCTAAATGCCGCAGACATTGATCGTGGGACTCTTGCAAGCACATGGGTTCCATCAATTGCTCCAATGCAATCCTAATAAAGACAGAAATAGTTTGATTCATTGTTGCGATTAATTTTTCAAATTTTGGGTATTAACTAAATATAATTTGACAATCATTGTACCTTGAAGTAAGGGTACCACCTTCTACTATTAAGGATTTTAGGGTGCACATCATTTGAGGGTGGCCGAATCATCTCATTGCGCAGCTCGCCAATAGCATATAAAACCTCATGAAAGTACCGACTGATGGTTTCAATTGATCTCCTGAAGATAGGCTGAAGAGCCCTAAATCTATGGTTGTGGCCAACAACTAGGAGAAACATGGCGACTTGTTCTTCAACATAGCAGTGAATGCTGTCTCGTAGCAATTGCCTTCCACGAAACAGACTACATAGCTGAAAAAAGGGGACCCTCCTCATCCTAAGCTGCTCCAAGCAATGTATGTCATCTGAATGGTATATCCATCTTAGGTTGGATTGTCTAGCTATGTCCCTTTCTACCATAGGACTATAGGTAATGCGTGGGTTACGTTCCCTAGCTCTTCGTAGGATGCAAACCATGTAGGCACACATGACAGCCACTAAACCAGCACATCTAATGATTAGCATACGATGTTCACGCGCCAATTCATCCATCTATGTACAAGACATAATGCCAAAGTATCAGAAATGGTAAGACATGATGGTGTTGTCACTAGTTTAATGCATTCATATTTATAAAATATGCACCCAAATGCATGCATGCCACGGCTGCCACATCCAAGGGATGCTCCTCCAGTGGCATACCATCATCGACCAGTAGAAGCAATGCTCAGATAAAATATGCACCCAAATGCATGCATGCCACGGCTGCCACATCCAAGGGATGCTCCTCCAGTGGCATAATATCATCGACCAATAGAAGCAATGCTAAAACCCCATACGGACAAACCATGGTTAATACAGATAGATGCCAAGATGCCAAAACCCCAGATCAAAACAGATTAATGTAGAAGAGGAAATACAGATTAATGAGTAGACATGGTAATACAGATTAATGAGCAGATCAACACCAGATTTGGTAACCTAATAAACATTGATTCATATGGGAAACAATAGGTACCAGATCATATGAGAATTACATACCAGTTCATACAGAGTAACCTATTCAACATTGATACAGAGTAACCTAATAAACATTGATTCATAAATATGTACCAGATCATATGAGAATAACATACCAGTTCATACAGAGTGACACAAGTTACTTGCAATAATATACCAGTTCATCCAAAGTGACCGAATCTACCAGTTCATATGGGAATATTATACCAGTTCATCCAAAGTGACCGAATCAACATTGAATCGTATGGGAATAATGGGAATAAACCAGATCTAGAGGTATAAACAAACCAAGAAACCCCGTTTGGTACCAGTTCATCCGAAGTGACCGAATCAACATTGAATCACATGGGAATAATGGGAATAAACCAGATCTAGAGGTATAAACAAACCAAGAAACCCCATTTGATACTGGGAAATAGGCAAGGTTACCCACTGATGTCGCCAAAAAAAACTCACCCACAAAACTTACCGAGCTCGAGCGGAGGAGTCGAGAGGAAGGTGTTGATCGAGGAGGCGAGCGGAGAGATGCGGGCGGAGGAGGCGAGCGGAGTAGTCCTCGGCGAGCGGAGTAGGCGAATGGCTGGCTTCGAGTAATCCTCGGCGAGCGGAGGAAGGCGAGCGGGGGAGGCGACTGGAGGAGGGAGGCGAGTAACCCTAGCCGAGCGAGGGGGGCGGACGAATGGAGGAGCGAGCGAACGCGAGAGAAGTCGCTGCATCCACGGGCCAGGACGGGAGAGATGGCCGTCGAATGCGTTTCTTTGGGCCAGGACGCCGGATGCAGGCTGCATGCCCTGGGCCGAGATTGATCCAAAAAACAGGAAACCAAACAGTTGCATGAGTAAATTTTTTGCATCCACTCATGCCATACATGGTGCATGCAAGCAACCAAACACACCCTTAATGAAGATGGGGACATTTGGTTTCTCCGGCCGTTGCATGTACGCAGGGAGCCACAACGTTTCTTTTGCTGACGTTTTGCTTTCAACCGTTTCCACTTTACTTCAACGCATGGCAGCCGTTTCCTCATGCATTAGCTAGTGGCGTGGCTAGTAATGGGTAGTGCTAGCAACGTGAGAGTCAGTCCAGCCGATTCCCATTTTTCCAGCCGTGGGCCTTCTCCATTTCCTTCTAGCTATGCTCTGCCATTTCCTTGACGTTGACAACGCCACTACCGTGTACGACGTCGTTGTCACCGTGTACGCCGCCGCCGTTGAAGCCGCCATCGCCATTGAAATCGCCGCCGCCGTCGTCTACGTTGGTCGTCATCGCCGTCGCTGTCATCTACGTCATCGCCACCGCCGTCGTCTACGTCATCGCCGCCACCGTCGTCTACGTCGTCGCCGCCGCCACCGTCGTCTACGTCGTCGTCGCCGCCGCCACCGTCGTCTACGTCGTCGTCGCCGCCGCCGGTTACCTCGCCGTCGATGCACTCTCTGATCTCGCATCCCTATGACGACCGGTATACCCGTTTTTCTTTTCCTTTGTATGCACTCTATCTCTACCGATCGGTTGGTCTCTCTGCATGTATATGTAGTACGTACGCATGTATGTCTATTGGTACTAAGATCGTATGCAAGTATACGAATATATAATAGACGTATGCCTTTACACATATATTTTTTGGCGTAGCTGATCGCGATTGCTCTCTAGTCTGCTTGCACAAGCGCCGTCATTGCGTCAGTCGTAATCGCCGTCGCCGCCACGATCGATTCCGGTATTGTGTTCGCCGCCGCCGCCGCTCGCCGATCAAGGCTCATTGTCAGCTCTAGTCGTCAGGCCAGTCTCTTTTTTTTTCTCACGTCGCAAATGCCCAAACCGAACTCATGTTCATCCAAGGTGTATACACATGTACAAGGGGGAATAGTGCCATGCAAAAAGAGTTACGTAATTCATTTGATTCCAAAATGCGAATTTTGTCTTTTTCGCTACAAATTCGTTTTAAGTCCGAATCGCTTGCAACAAATTTTGTTAATTAGTAGAAATTAATACCTTTCTACAGTATTTTTTATGAAATTTTATGAATAAATTTGTACCGCTAAATTATACGCGGAAAGTCTAAACTTACGAATTTTGTAGCTCTTAAACTATATGTTCAAAAATTCTTAAATAAATTTTATAAATCTTAGAAAATACTTGACTAATTATTTGGAAATTTTCATGAGATTAGCGCTAGTTTGAT
Organism: Rhipidocladum racemiflorum; assembly: GCA_036346355.1. Classification (NCBI taxonomy): domain Eukaryota; kingdom Viridiplantae; phylum Streptophyta; class Magnoliopsida; order Poales; family Poaceae; genus Rhipidocladum; species Rhipidocladum racemiflorum. The sequence continues at coordinate 40,087,554 of CM070577.1, read as the reverse complement.
TTGTACTATATTCCGAATGTGTGTTTAATTGGTTGTTTGCTACGCGTAGACGTTGAACTGTGTGAGTGCTGAAGTTGAAGACCAAGCTCAAGCCCTAGATCAAGATCATCAGCTTTTTGAAGGCAAGTTGTGCTTTGACCATATTGCTCCTAGTTTTTTAAATGTATTTTAATTTAAATTATGCATGGTATGTTGATTAAAATTAATAATTTAATTTGGGCTAGGTAGTTAGATAACCTAATTGTTAATTCCGCCCTTGATGTTAATATTTGTATGCCATGTATTCCATGGTCACCTTAGGTTGGTTTATTTAGTTGGATGCTAGTAATATGCCAACACGGGAGGCTAGACCGTGGATAGTTGCTTAGCCATGCTTACGTGAAATGTGTTTCAAATGGCAAAATAATATTGACTAATGATATACGGAATGAATTTTGGAGTCAGTGTAGGTACCTTTGTGGTTCTACATGGTAACTGATATTATTGTTGGCATGTGTTGCACAATAATGGAACAGGGGTGGGAAAAGATTTAGTCTGGGGCAAGTGGTATGAGGCTTTATGCCAGGTGGGCCTTTATGGCACAGATTTTGAGATAACAGCCTTTGCGGCAATGGGGATGAGTGATGTGAGAAGATTTGGGTCTGGGACTGTGAGAAGGATGTCTTGCCCTGGACAGTTAAGGACTTCACCTTGCAAGCCTTTGAACTGGACCTTTCGTACAACCATATGACTGGAGTGGGACGGTCTTAGTTTAGTAGGATTCTGAAATCTTACCTTTGATACCTCAGGGTGATAGTTACATCGGGGTAACTGTGTGGGGGAGCGTACCAGAGCTATGGCTTGGTACCCTATCCAACGGTGATTGTCGGTCCTGCACTTCGATCCTTCATGGGGGAAGTGGTAGTGAAGGCAATATCGGAGAGGGTCATAGGTGGAGATCGAGGTTTCCGAAAAGCTTTGTTATGATCACTCATTCGCATACTCTTGTATGGTGATTCACGGCTGACGTGGTGAGTTGATTGTATCTTGTGGGTAAAGTGTACAACCTCTGCAGAGTGTGTCAAAACTATTCGAATAGCCGAGTCCATGGTACTGGACAAAGCTCGGGGATTACAGTCAAGGGTTAGACTTTCCAAAATAAAAATGTGGGAAGGGTGGCTGTAGGCCAGAAATAACCGCTAAAGTGATTTAGGGCTTTGTGCCAAACTGTTTGGAAAAGATATTGATAACTTATTGTATAATATGGTTTTACCGCTTTTGAATCTATTAAGATTATTTAATCAAAGCAAAACGCTGTTTGATGCAAAACAACCACTTAAGCCATTCCTTTGGAAGAACCCATGCATATAGTAATAGGATTGCACCCCTGTGCATGACTTGCTGAGTATGTTGTATACTCACCCTTGCTTCTAACACCATCATCAGTTGAGGAGAAGACTTCAACTTTGGAGGAGAAGTTCCGCGATGAGGCAGTTATCTAGGAGTTGAACCTTGTCAGTTGCCTGTGGCATATTGATGGGAGTCACCGATGTTCTTCATTTCGCTGCTGATTGTTTACTTTTGTTATTGTAAGCCCTGCATGGCTGAATATTGTAAGGTGACCTTAAGGTCTTGTAACCAGTTTATTTACTGTTCGAAGTACTTTATTATTAATTCCACTGTGTATGATTGTGGTACTTCATCCCTGTTATTACTATGTGCGCTAGCGTGATCGTGGACTAGTGCAGAATACACAGAGGGTCCGGATTTGTAGATTCGGGTCCCGACAGAAGTGCTCGAGTGGGGCGACCGTCTGCTAGTCGAAAACATTCCTTTCCCGCGAGTTGAGCGGTCTAAGTCTAAGTTCTATTTACGTTTCCCCCGAGGGTGATAAATACGGCGACCCACGCCCAGGTAACCCTCGCGGTTCCTATGGCTACGGTCGTCAGGTGTTCATCACGTCGAAAAACGCAAAAACAGACAAAAATGGCACTTAGATCGGCCCAGCCGGCCAAAACAGCTTGCAACCTCCTAAAAGTTTATTACTTAAGTTCGTCGCACTGAGAAAACAGAAAACTAATTCTCCTCTGACCTTCCGTGGAGAACGCTACGCGGCGAAATCCTCCCGGCGATCACCTGGGCGTATGGGTCGACCCAGGACTCAAATTCATCGATCTCCTCGTCGGTCCGGTTCACGGCGATCCCACTACTAACGGTGCCAAGGTCAAGGCCATCGTAGTGGGAGACGACGTTAACCAGCGTCGAAGAAGCGCCAAGCATCACTGCCTCGCTCACTGCAGCCTGAACGTTCTCCGGCACGCCAGCTAGCGCGGTGATAAGGGAGCTCGGACCTGCCGTAAGTTCGAGCACCTGGTCACACACAGCCTGGCAGACCTCCCGAAGTGTCGCCAGCTCGGTGGCTAGCTCGGACTGCGCCCCTTCCGCCAGCTGCTGGGCCGTCAAAGCCACATTTCGCACCGTGGCCGCCTCGACGCGCTCCTTCTTCGCTGACTTCCACGCCTCCACGACGTCACAGAGGTTCTTCTGCAGCTCTGCAAGTTCAAGACCATGTCAAGAAACTATCACTTCTCAACCGTGATCACAAGATCAAGCAAAGGTGTGGGCAACTCACCGCCTACGGAAGCCTCCATCGCGCGAAGGTTCTCCTAGGCTTTGGCCAACTCCTCCCAGCAGCGTTCCGCTCGGCGCGCAGTCAATCGGCCTCCCTTCAGGCCGAGTCATGCTCGTCCCGAAGGCGAGCCTCCGACCAAGCTGACTCCTCCGCACCAATGGCAGAAGCCTTGGCATGGTTGGCTTCCTCCAGGGACGACTTGGCCTCGGATGCCTCCTTCCCTAGGGCCTGGTTCGCCAGCTGCACTTCCCGCAGAAGCTCCGTGACCCGATCCAGCTCCTGCTGGGCGTGAGCCGTCTTCTCCCGCTAAGCCCCCAGGGCCGCCTGGGCATCGCGCTGTAGTGCCCTGAGACGCTCACAATCTTCTTCCGCCACCCTCCCCCGGCCATGCAGATACCGGAGGAGCTACAACCCAGTCAGCCTACCGCGAGCCCGCCCAAAAAATTGCGAAGACAGGGTTGTCGACTTACCGTCCCGGCAATGTGAATTCCCCTGATGACGAAGGCCAGCACTTTGCCGGAGGACTCAAGCGCAAGGGTCAGACCCTTGCGGATCTGGTCGATCTTAGCCTCGACTCACCGTTTGCCCTCTTTGAGGGCCTCCCACTCCCCGTGCTCCGCTGCATTGTCTAGCACGAGCAATGGCCTTCCGGGTGGGTTGCTGCTCGACCAGGTAAGCACAGGCAGTGAAACCGGAGTGGGTTCCGACTACGTTGCCCCGGCGATCTGCGTTCCCGAAGACCCCTCTGGGGGTCTGAGGTGATCACTGCCGGTTCTTGGGCCGCCTCCGGGAGCCGACTCGTGTCAGCTGGCGGCCCCCCGGCGGTGGCGACGGGAGCTCTTCTTCGTCGCCCCCGGCTCCCGGGTAAGCCATCAGCTCGGCCGGCGGTTCCCCCGACGGCGGTGGCGGAAACGTTTCCTCGCCTCCCCCGGCCTCCGGATGAGCCATCGGTCCAATGGGAGACGCCGAGGAATCCACGTGCGCCGTGTTGCTCCGCAGCTCCGCCTCACCCGTTGTCCCTGCAGCCGGCACAAAAAGTGCAAGCAGCTCCTCAGTGCTAGTCGGCGCTGGCCCCGTGAGGCCGTCGTTCTCGACCTTCGTCAGCACGGCCCCTGCCGGAGACGGCAGCGGCGCCGGACCCCTCGAAGCCGCGGTTGGGCTCACCGACACCACCAGGGACGCCCCTGTGTAGCCCCTGCACGCGACAGTTAGCCAGGGGCTGCACGGAACAACTCAAACAGAGAATAATTCGGAGGCGAAAGAAACACCTAACGCGACGTGCGGACGCACGGCCGTCGCGCCCTCTTCGACGGCCCCTCGTGTGGGGGCGTGTCGGCCCTCCGCCTCCTCAGGGTCACCCTTGCTGGCAGATTCTCCCCCTGGGGTGCGACGGTGGCGGCGCCCCGGCCTGCGCTCCCACTCGGACCGCCGCCCGATAGCAGCACGGGCCCGAGTGGGAGGCCTGGATCGCCCCTGCTATCCTCGCTGCCCTCGCTCGAGGTCGACTCCAGACTGCTCCATTCGATGGAGGTTGTGTCGGAGACCTCCCCGCCGCGCGCAGATCTAGCCACACACTCTTGCTTCTTCTTCGCCTCCCTCTTCTTCTTCTTCACCTCGCTCCGCTCCCGACAATAATGCTCGGGAGGTCATCCCGCTGAGCCCCTACAAGAACACACTCATACAATTACCGAAGAGCCGAGGAAAAGGGGCGAGGAGAGGAAGAGGCTGCCTGTCTCACCAGATTGGGTGGGTTGTGCGCCGAGAACGGGGCGGGGACACAGCCCGTTGCCTCGGTAGCACCCGCACCAATGACGGCGGAGACCCGAGACATGAGCTCCGACGCTGGAAGCTCCGCCGCCAATACCCTCATGGGATCGGACGCCCCATCGTATCGAAACATGGGGCGCACCCGGTCCATGAGGGGTTGGACGCGCATTCCCATGAATGCGCATACAACGACGTCGCCAGTCAAGCCCCGCGTCTTTAGTGCCTTGATCTGCTCGACGACCATCACCACCTTCTTCTTGTCCTTCCCATCAGGACCCCAGCTCCATTGGGGACCCACCTCAGGAAGTCTGCCGGTGAAGACCGGGCGCTCCCGCCCGGGTTCTATATGTAGAACCACTAGGGATGCCACCCCCGGTTCGACGACGACAGCTTCACGTCGATATAGTCCGCCTTGCGGCCGTCGCACAGCTGAAAGGCAACGCTCCCAACCGGAGCGGTGGCGTCCGTCGGTTTGTCCTTCTGCAGCCGCACCTAGAAGAAATGCCTCCAGAGCCCCCAATGGGGGTCGATCCCCAGGAAGGCCTCGCATATCATGATGAAGACCGCGATGTGAAGCACACCATTGGGGTTGAGGTGGTGCACCTCCGCCCCATAGAAATGCAGCAGCCCACGGACGAACGGATGGAGAGGAAGCCCAAACCCACGCTCGAAGAAAGAGGCGTGTGCCACGATCTCGTCACCACCCGGCGAGGGGACGGCGGCCCCCGCCGGCACCGTCCACCGTGAATCACCTTGCGCGAGAAGGAAGCCCTTCTTCTCCAAGCCAAGCACGCGACTGGGTTGAATGGAGCACGCTAGCCACGACATCTCCAGAAAGCTAAGTGGCAGGGTGGCGAAAGTTTGCCTAATCTGGTCCCCTTCGTCTCCCTCGCTTCCTTTTATGGCAGGAACACTCAGGAAGACGAGAAAAGCAAGGACGAGTACCTGCCCCTAATGCCTGCGTCTCCAAAGTTATAGTCGCCAACCGATGCGGGCCGAACGCACGCAGGCTCGACAGGCGACAAGCCCAGCGAACACAGTCTCGAGCAGAGTGCGCCACGGCCCACCTCGTCACCTGACAACCCACTGCCGAGCCGTCGGTGAGTCCCGACCGCCTCCAATTTCCCACTATGCATTTAATTCCGACAAGACAGCACTGGGTGAAAGGCGCCGCATCGAGCAGCGCGCCCTGCAGCCCCGTGATATCCGTCGGATGGAATGGGCCAACCACCCTCAACAAGTTTTAAAAGACCCACCGGGCCGCTGAGGCCTCGAGGTGGCAAGAGGCCCATTGGCCCGCGCCTGAGGCCCAGTTCAACACTACGGGACACGAAAGCCCGATCCACTGACTGGATCTAGCACTGTCCCAGCGGAAAACTGAGCAAGGGGCGAGGACAGGGCGAGCCCCCAGTGGGCCTCGAGTTGGGTCGACGAACGACCCAATCGCCTTAACTCATGTCCGAGACCATACTTCACACTCTCCCGCGGAACTCATCGACGAGTGGCAGTCGGCTACGCTCTGGGTCGGCGAACGACTCGGGGTCCGAAATGGGATTGAGTAAAGAAAGGTTTCTCATGAGACGCCTTCAGTAGGGCCAGACACCTACACCAGGATAGTATGTGAATGGCCTTGCATCACGACGTTTCCTTCATTCACTCCATCAGGACATTTCCTTCATTCACTCCATTAGGACGTTTGCAAGACCTTGCATGCATGAAAAGCTAGAACGTTTTCCTCCCAACCGTTTCAAGTGAATGTGCATGAAGCCTGCGCACTCAATTTCGTTTCTTTAAGGACGCATGTTTCTTTAATCAATCCATCAATTTCATTCCTTACGTTTTAAGCTGGTGCTCACACTACGAAGCATGTACACCAATTAAGTAATGGACACCGATCAGTTTCATTTTTTTTACGTTAATACCTTCTTCCCATTCCTTCGTTCCAGCCGATTCCATCTCCAGCCATTTCTATTTTCTTCAACCATCGTGCACTACCGTCGCCTCTGCCATTTACGTCGCTGCCGCCGTTGACGACGTCGCCGCCGCCGCTGCCGTCTTGTCGCCGTCGTCGTTGCCGCTGCCGTCTCGCTGCCGCGTACGTCGCCACCGTTGTCGACGCCGTCTATGTCGTCGCCGCTGCTACCGCCTCGTGTTCGTCATCGCTGTCGTTGTTGACACCACCGACGCACTCGTCGGCCTCGCCGTCTCCTGCACTGCTGCCGCCACCGATCGGTACTCCCTCGTCTCTCTTGCGCGCGCTCTGTCTCTGTTAATCAGTTAATCTTGTCATCTCTATTTGCGCATGTATATATATGTTAGTCATGTATACATGTATATTTGTTAGTATGTAGGGTGTATAATCTTCTATATGCGTGTAGGTAAATATTAGACCCAATGCATGTACGTACATATATAGATATATGTGTTAGCATGTATACGTAAGCATTAGACTGTATATGTAGATATTAGGTTACACGTATATTTGTTGGCATAATCGATCGTGACTCCTCTCTAGCCTGCATGCATAAGCGCGCTGTCGCCGTAGCCGCCGTCGCCGCCGACTGATTCCGGCTGACAGCATTCGCCGCCGCTGTCGCTGCCTCTGGCCGACTAAGCTCGCTGTCCCGCTCTGGTCATCTGGCCGGTTTCTGTTATTTTTCTCACGTAGCAAATGCCCAAATCGAACCCATGTTCATCCAAGGTGTATACACATATACGCAGTGAATAGTGCCATGCAAAAAGAGTTACGTAATACATTTTTCTCCAAATTGCAAATTTTGTTTTTTTCGCTAAAAATTCGTTCTAAGTCCGAATCGCCTACAAAAAATTTTGTTAATTAGTAGAAATTAATACCTTTCTATAGTAATTTTTATGAAATTGTATAATTAAATTTATACTGTTAAATTATTCGCGGTAGATCCAAACTTACGAATTTTGTAGCTCTTAAACTATACGTTCCAACATTGCGAAATAAATTTTGTAAATCTGAGAAAATGCTAGACTAATTATCTGGAAGTTTTCGTGAAATTATGAATTATTTTAATTTGCAGCATTTCTCTGAATGTCTGTTTGTACGTTGTTCCGAGTGTTTATTTGGTTCTTTATTTGTTACGCGTATACGTCTAGTTGTGTGACGCTGTCGAAAGTGAAGATGAGGACCAAGATCAAGATCCAGACCAAGACTCGCTGCTTTACAAAGGCAATTTGTGCTTTGACCATATTGTTCCTAGCTTTTGAAAATATTCTTTTTTTAAATTATGCATGTCACTACTATAGACATGGTCATCTGTGTCGGTTCGCAACTGACATTAGTGTCGGTTTTCCAACCGACACAGACGTACCGACAGTAATAATCGTGAATTATCGTGTCGGTTTAAAAACCGACACAAATAAAGTTATCAGTGTCGGTTCTACTCACCATCCGACACAAATAGTTACATATCAGTGTCGGTTCTGAACACGAGCCGACACAGATAGTTAAATATCCGTGTCGGTTCTACACACAAACCGACACAAATAGTCACATATCAGTGTCGGCTCGAAACACAAACCGACACAAACATGGACATATCAGTGTCGGCTCGAAACACAAACCGACAGAAATATTCATCTATCAGTGTCGGTTTGAGACACGAACCGATAGAAATATTCATATCGATTGTCGGTTTGTACTAAGAACCGACACAAATCATTCCCCACCGTAAAAATAAAAAAGCTGCTTTTTGGCTAGCCTCAGAATACCGCTAGCCATGCCCTCTGGATATCATACATTGATATAGCGAGAACTTCGAAAAAAAGCACTATACTAAGGCTGTGCCCTCATTAGTAACATGCTGCAATAAGAAAATTGTAATCAAAATCTCGTTGTGATACAGATTGGGACCACAACATCGGTGTGACCATCTCCATTGACATCACCAATCAGAGGTCATTTGTCATCATATGATAATGACAATCAGATTGCATATAAAAAACATAGCCTAGTAACAAAGAAATATACAACTAAGAAAATCTTTGTGGTGAAAGTACGTGGTATCTTCATTTTCACTATAACCAAGTTATAATGTTCTCAATCAATCAGCCAAAAAATAGTAATAGCACAAGATGAAGCCCGAATGGTAGAATCTCTAAGTAATGGATCTAAGCAAGATTATGGATGAATGTATTCTCCTTAGCTAAACTAAGAAAGCGGCTTCAGCACATATAGCAATAGCTGTGTATAGATTGTCAAGAGACATGTATTACCTTTGCATGTGGATAGACAATCTATTTATATAAGCAATCTGTTAACACCATACAAAATAAATGGATGAAACTTGCCTGTGGAATAAGACTCTTCAGATGCACTTCCCAGATTTCTTCTCCCTCATGATCCATGCTGCTACATTTCCATGGGCATCAGCAGTAACCATCTCGATTTTCCCATCATCATTGATGTCTGCAGCAATGACTGGTGCAAGCATCTCAGCCATCTCAAGTGGGAACTTGTTCCTAACCTTACCTAAATTGACAAAATCAACATAAGTAGACACATGGATGTTTACACATAAGTAGCGTATCAGTGCGCCAAAGGTACAAGTATAAAGGATGGTGGGAATTCATTGTTTTCTAGTGAGGATTTCAATGAATTACAGTCTTATTTTCCAAAACTCAAAATAGCATGGTAAAAACTGATTATTACTTAATTACACCAGCAAATTATATTATTCTAGTCAAGAAACTTTATGCTATGGGAAAAAAAGCACTATGATTTTCTCCAGCACAAGAATGAGAATCTTACTTCATTAAGGTTCCTATGGGGAAAGCGCATATGAACTCTTCTAAAGCAAAAATTCCGATCAATCGAGAAACAACCATCCCTCATTATAAGCATCATGTACCGGGTTCCATCAGCTTTCCATGTAGCATAATAGTATCACTGTCTAAGTAGTTGCAGATTGTCACTGCATTCAGCAAAAGGAAAAAATGTTAGGTCATTAGGTCAAAAAGGAAACATAGGCCAATATGTTGTTCTAGGAAAACATAAATGAGCATGCAACCACTATGTACCATTCCCATGACCTTAGTCCAAAGAAATGGTACAGGATATAAGAATATGAAAATTTGGTATAGTCCAAAGATCCTTGAAGTTAGAAACATAATGGGCATAAAGTAGCACATAGAAAAATAGTTAATTAGTTATATGTCCATACAACACACAACTTGATAATTATCACCCGTCCAAAACAGTAGCCCAAAATTAAATAATAAGGTGCCATATAGAACCACTTGCAGCATAAAAATGGTGCGGAACAAACAGTGCAAATATTTTTGGGAAAAAAGAAACCAAATAATATTAAGAATTCAAAGATCGAATCTGCTTGGACAAATAAATACTCCACCCAGAGTCAAATATGCTGCAGATGCAAATATCTGAATCCAAATATTGCCATTACCTCATAGACAAATATGTTTACATATTCATTATCAGGTACAACATCTCTTCCCTTGCAAGGAATCTAAAATGCAAATGTGTCAGTAATGAAATGCTCTTCAAAATTGAAGGATACATTTAAGCTTAGCTCTCTCACCTTGACATGCTTAGTACCTTGCCTTGTCCATTCCGCTGGTGAGTAATACCGAGTAGTATTTGTCAAATCAATCACCAAACCTATCTGAAAAAATACAAATTAAGACTGAAATAGAATGATCTGCTCACAATAAGTGACTAACTTACTTCATGCCAGCTTTTCTTTGTTTATTAACTACTTGTTTGAACGAATATCTTTTCCCGGGAGGCATCGAGTCATTCAAAGTTTCATCAAGAGGAACTTTGGAAGGTATGATTTTGTCTATTGACAGTTACTTGGAAGTGCTGACGCCTATATAGATTTATAAGACAAATCCACCGATGTGACAAACCATGAAACGCAGAGGAAATAGGCAAAGATAGAATTAGAGAAAGGTATAGTAGTATAGTGTTTGCCATCCGCCGACTCTTCCTTGTTGATGTTTGAATGAAGTCGTCACCAGCTATTTAAGCTAAACCCCTACCATGTTCATCTGCTGACTGCCGATTCATTCATACAGTAAGCATTTGTAGAGGACAGCAAATCGGTCTATATAGAAGCATGAAATAAGACATAACCAGCGTATGAAATAACACAAGACTCCTTTCATATCAAAGAGCGCATGAACTTCGCATTAGTACAGAAGACTCCAATGATTGAACATCATTTTACATATATCAATCGGAGTGGGATGGAGACACATTATGTTCCAGATGAGTACAGAAGACTGGGTCATTATTGTCAGGATCATGAAACTCGCCATTCTTGTTGATGATTTGACTCATGATGAACCAAGCGAGTTGTCCCTGAATGGCTCTGATTTCAGGTTGTTTTAGTTTTTCCGTAGGGATTTTGAGGCGCTACAAGGAGAAAAGAATTAATATGAGAGCTTTAGTATAAATCGTTAGGCATGAATCATTTTGGGTTGTTAGCATGACAAACCTCTACATCATTGTCTACAATTGTAGAACCTAAGAGTATCCGCATGTAATGGCAGACAAAATACCCACATAAATTTGTGCCTTGCGACTGTTTGTTACACTGCAAAATAAATAAACTGCAATGTCACAAAATGAGTCATTTACTACAAATTGAGATATAGGAGTAATATGTGCGTACCGGGAAAGCGGTACGTATTGAGAAGTGCTTTTGGTATGGGCGGTATCTCGTGGACTTTTGACAGTATCTTTTGAAGGCATTTTGGAATATATCTGTCACGTCCTTGTAAAGTTCTTTATCTTTGTCTAGGGGATCCAATACAACTATTTTGCTTTTCTCTAGTGTAATGGCAAAGAGTATCCAATGGAATCTACATACAAAGGTAATATGCCATATAAAATTAGTGCTAAGATTGCAATAAGAGTAAAGAACAACATCGAGTGATCTAACTAGCTAGCGAACCGCTTACTTGAAGTTGTAGGGAAAAAGTATCATGTCCTTGTCTTGAAGTTTAATGAAAACATTATAGATGTAATCCTCGACATCATTTGGTGTTCTTCGGACTTGAGGTTCGGACACTGCTCCCGGGTCGAGGAATCCCACACGAACTGCTGGGTTTTTTCTTAGTTCAATAGTCTCGTACCTACATAGTAAAGAAGTTTGACATTACAATTACCGGTATTACATTAATGTAGACAATAATTTATGAAGTTCACACTTACGATTCCAAGATCTCAAAAGAGACACGTCAAGGGCATCCTGGTAGTACATGTCGTGCAAGTTATCGAATTCAACCAGGAAGTAACCACCCCCCTCATGGTGAAAATGCTCTTCTTTATAAACTCCACATATCAATTTCGGCAGCACATCCTGGTTGGACCGCTCTATGTACCACTTGTGCAATCTTCGCATCATCATTGTTAGGGTATTCAACATTTTTTCGGTCACAAGAGGCTTCCCCATCTCGAATTTCAGTCTTTCTACAATATCTTGTCCTGCAGACTTCGCCTTGCCCTTAGATTGGCTCAAGATAACCTCATATTCAAACCTGGCGTCGCCTAAGCTGGCCGACTTAACTTTCCTACTGTACGATTTCTTTTTATTATCCACGGTATGTTTTTTTGGGACGACTGACTGCGGAGGATCTATTGGAGGACACTGAGCTGCTGGTGATGACTGCGGAAGATCTATTGGAGGACACCGAGCTGCTGGTGATGATCGAGGAAGATCTATTGGAGGACACCGAGCTCTTTGGTGACGATCATGAAGATCTACGGGAGGATATGATCGCAATTGAAGGTCGAGAACAATGTCACGCTTGCGCCATCGAATGAATGTGTGCATGGCACTTCCTAAAGTTGTCACTTCATCATGTCCGGCATTTCCAACATCATGTCGGTGAATCATGCGGAAGTACCGTGTCCACCTCGACCTTTGTGTATCCGTAGCGATTGGGGAGTTGTGCAAACGCCCCTTCTTGGCACGAATAAGCCATGCAGAAAGCACTGAATAGAGATGTTCATGACAGGAATGTTGAGTTGGCAAGGTGTTGGATATTGTATGTCGTCCCACGAGGATAATGGGCTAATAATGTATCTTCTACTAGTGGTGTGGACGCACAACCGCTGCGATGGCGCGAGGTGCAGGGACAACAAATGTTCTCGACTTCTACATGGCTTAGGGCTGCTTGCACTTGTCTTTCCACTTGTCTTTGCACTTGTTCTTGTATGGTGTCATGTAAATCTCGAAGTACCTCTTGCTTTATTGCTTCTCGTTCATTTTCGATTTGCGAGTCTTTGGCTCTCTTCCGACTCCTATAAGAGCTGGCGTGTTCTGGGAATCCCTTGCTCCAAGGTACCTTAGCCCCAACACCTCGTGTCCGACCAGGGTGCTCTTTGGTTCCTAAGGCCACCGTAAGTTCATCCTTATCCCTATCTGAAACGAAAGTGCCTTGGGTAGCCTGGACAGACAAGTCTTGGACTTTGTTGGAGATCGCTTCGTCTTCTGAGTTTTTGAATGATAATACCCCACCAGACGTGACAGTTGCCCTTGCCAGCACATAGTGCTTGACTCGGTCTGGTAGTTCAAACAGGGGACTTCTGCTAGTGGACTGAATGGACTCTGCTTCTTGCCTCTCCCATTGGGGGATTTTTCCCGCGTATCCACCTGTGCCTAATCTGTGGGGATGAATATTCTTTCTAGAGATTGTCGCGTGGTCCTCACTTGACTTCTTTGCTGATTCTTGTAACTTCATCGCCACGAACTCATCCCAGTATGATTCCAATTTCGGATATTTCCCAATGGGACTCAGGTTTTTCTTCACATATGTGCAATTCAACCGGGTCTTGAAGTTCTTCCAACACGTACCCATGGTCATCAATGCATCCCGGCGCACGAGGTCTTCAGCTTCTTCGGGGAATTCAAAGCTTTGTTTTAGCTCTATCCAAAGGTCCTCTTTGGTGGCGCGGGGTACTTTATGCCAATCCTGATAGGTGATTGGAACGTTATCCCTGGCAATATATCCGCAGGTTGACCTATACTTAGCCGCTACTTCTTTTGGTGCTATAGGGGACCCTGAATCATTAACATCGGAGATGGTATGTCTGCCTTCCGGTTTTTTGGTTTGCCCTCGACCGCGACGCCTTGCTACTTCGACATCAGTGGTAGGTGGAACCACGGCGCCGGCTTCCAGTTCGTCGAGGTTAAGGAAGCTAGTCGGGCTCCTGCTCGGGCTCCTGCTCGGGTTAGGCTCAGGGGTCCCCTCCATATGTTGTTCTGCCTTGGTTACTGCTCTGCTACCAAATCGAACCATTAATTCCATAAAAATCTCCAAGTTTCAGTTACAAGTTTCAATAGGTCATCATCATTGAAGATAGAGAGTATTATCTTGGGGAAAGGAAAGGCGTAAACTCCTGTGATTCCCCGATCGACAACGTGATTGATATAATTTAAAGATCACTTGTATAAATATATAACTTTAATATTAAAGTTGAATTGATTTAGAGAAAAGAAAAGAGAAAAACAAGAAAATAAAATCTAGAATCATTTTCCACTTAATGTAATCACACCCTTCTAAACCTAACCCTAACCCTAACCTAACTCCCCTCTCTCTCCTTCACTCATCTCCTCCACCTGCTGCCGCACCCGATCACCTCCTCCTCCTCCCATATTTACCAGAAGATATGGAGATAATATTGAAAACAACATTGTGTTTAGGTCAATTGTAAAGCAAGAGGACAAGGGTCCAAACCAAATCAGAACAGAGAACAGATTTTTATTTTTTAGTACGAAGCTTAGTGTTAACAATAAAACTTAATCAAACCAGGAACAGAGTAATTACTTTGCAATTACAGCTACAAGCAAAGAGCAAAAATAAACTAATAAATTGTTGATGGAAGCATTTTTAAAGATAGCTCACAAGAGGCATCTAACACTTGTAACCATACAAAGAGGCATCTAACACTTGTAACCATACAAAGAGGAATAATATAGCATTCTGAGAAGTCAAGTCATTACATTGTGATGTTTTGATGTACTACCTAACATACAACCCAGATATTACCAAGACCAAAAGAGAAATCCATCTATGATAGAAACATACATTGTATATGCCCTTTCAGATGCAAATGGTTTTCGAATATACAAGTGCTAGCAAAGATAATTAAGGCATGTTTACTAAAATCTTAATGATCTAGACAAAGATTTTAGAAACCAATCGATTCTGCAGATGGAAAAGTAGCCTTATTCAAGGGAAACACAAGATCATATATGTTTTTCATAGTATGATGTCGTAAGTCAACTCTCTTGCCAAGCATCATAGTCCAAGGGAAATGAACTAGCACATGTAGAGTTTATATTAGTAGGAAATAACTCCATATTTATATCAACTTATGAAGCTGGCCTGATGTTTGGGCAATTATTGATGAATGTGTCCATAATGTAGTTGTAGCCTATATTCATCAGAAACCCAACTGCCATTAGCGTACGCAGATTATACGACACTTCACATAATTCCTCATACCTTTATGTTTTGAATCTTGGCTAACTACTGCAAATGTGCAATCAATTCTATCCAATCTACTTCGGCATTTCCTAGTAAGCGAAATCTTGGTGGCGAGCAGAGCACAAGAGGCAAACTAAAAGAGTAGGGAATTGACGAGGAAATGCCGAAATCTTTGACAGAATTTGATCGGAAAAAACATCTAGCAAAATTAAAGTGGTATCGAGCACGGCGGCGGGCGGGGTACTTACCTCTGCGTCGCGGGGCGGACCAGGGGGGCGGGGACGAGCACCGGCGGGGACGGCCACCGGTGGAGACGAGCACCGAGCGGCGGCGGGGACGGCCACCGGCGGAGACGAGCACCGGCGACGGGCGGGGTCGACCACCGGGGGGGCGAGTGGGCTCGACCACGGCGGCGAGCGGGGTTGAGCGGAGACGAGCACCGGGCGGGGTGGGATCGAGCACGGCGGCGGGCGGGGTCGAGCGGAGAGTGGCGAGTTTAGGGTTAAGGTACGAACGGGAGATATATGTAAGGTGGGTTTTCAGTGTCGAATTCCCGTAACGAACCGGCACTGAAGTTACATTTGTGTCGGTTTAAACCATGAGCCGACACTGAACAGTGTCTCATTTGTGCCGGTTTAAGGATAAAACCGACACAAATATACGTTTTTTATGTTTGTTGATATTATAAAATTGTAATCAACTTTAGTATAATAACACAAAGGCTACATAAATATATAATAGGTATATATTTATTTACAATATAGTATTGACCGTTTTTTGATATTATAACAATATTCAAAAAATGTAATCAACATGAGTATAATAACAAAAAGTCCACATAAATATATAATAGGTATATATTTATTTACAATATAGTATTGTTAGTTTTTTGATATTATAACAATATTCCAAAAATGTAATCAACATGAGTATAATAACAAAAAGTCCACATAAATATATAATAGGTATATATTTATTTACAATATAGTATTGACCGTTTTTTGATATTATAACAATATTCGAAAAATGTAATCAACATGAGTATAATAACAAAAAGTCCACATAAATATATAATAGGTATATATTTATTTACAATATAGTATTGTTAGTTTTTTGATATTATAACAATATTCCAAAAATGTAATCAACATGAGTATAATAACAAAAAGTCCACATAAATATATAATAGGTATATATTTATTTACAATATAGTATTGACCGTTTTTTGATATTATAACAATATTCCAAAAATGTAGTCAACATGATTATAATAACAAAAAGTCCACATAAATATATAATAGGTATATATTTATTTACAATATAGTATTGTTAGTTTTTTGATATTATAACAATATTCCAAAAATGTAATCAACATGAGAATAATAACAAAAAGTCCACATAAATGCATATTTTTGACGTCATATTTACATTAAATTTTTTTACATCACATTGACATTACTGCTAGCTATTTTTCTTTAACAATTTGCCCCTCTTCATGATCATCGCGATGATATGTAGCTTCTTCCTCAGTGGTTTCTTCATCTAGCCTGATGCTTCCATCTACGAAAGGTGGCACCTCGTCAAACTGGTTGTACTCGTCCTCATCCACGACATTCTCAACTCCGACGATTCTTCTTTTTCCGTGAAGAATAACATGACGCTTCTTATCTGCCGGATCGATTACGTAAAGACTTGTGCTACTTGCTTCGCCAAGTACGAATGGTTCATTTGTATATCCGACATGTTCAATGTTCACAATAGTGAAGCCATACTTGTCCACCTTCACACCCTTTGGGAGTTGGATCCAACGACACCGAAACAATGGGATCTTGAAAATACAATAGTCGAGCTCCCAAATCTCCTCTATGAACCCATAGAAGCTACTCTTTGTACTGCATGTGCTGTCATAAGCATCTATCACGAACACCACTGCTTTGGTAAGTGCTTTTGCTATCTTGACCTCTAGTGTAAAATGTATATCCATTTATATCGTATCCTTGCCATGTCACGATTGTACTGATGGCCCCTTTGCCAACCACCTCAACGTAACACTCGTTTCTCTCGATCATGTGTTCCTTAAACCGTTGATTGAACAAGCGGTTGTGCTCTTTTGTTATCCAAACCTCTCGATCGTCCTTGGTTTTCCCTCCGTAGCTCATCCTTGTGCAAGTCCATAAACGAAGACACCTCAAGCGATTGTTGCAAGACTGTGAAATGTGCTTGCTCAAACAAAACAAGAACGTAAGTATTTATTTATTTCTTTACGATGACCCCATTTACGGCAAGCCAACCCACAAGTCGAGATACGAGGCACACCAACCGGATCGACATTGTCCATGTAATCGACGCAGAACTCGATAACCTCTTCGGTTGCATAACCTTCTACAATGCAGCCCTCCGGCCGAGATCGATTACGTACATATTTCTTCAGAACAGCCATGTACCTCTCGAACGGGTACATCTGATGCAAGAATACAGGGCCGCATATCTTTATCTCATTCACAATATGAACAATTAGATGGACCATGATATCAAAAAATGATGGGGGAAAGTACATCTCTAGTTGGCATAGAGTCTTCACCACATCATCCTGCAGTTCACATAGTCCAACGGGATCGATGACCTTCTGTGAAATTGCGTTAAAGAAGAAACATAACCTCATTATTGTCTCTCGGACTTTGTCAGGCAAAATACCTCTGATTGCAATAGGAAGCATTTGTGTCATCATCATATGGCAATCATGAGACTTCATGCCAATTAACTTCAAATCTTTCATCGAAACCAGTTTTTTTATGTTTGCGGAATAACCGGACGGAACTTTCACACTATGTAAGCACTTGCAAAGTTCTGTTCTCTCTTTCTTGGATAGAGTGTAGCAAGCCGGGGGAAGATAAAGTCGGCCTGACCCGGTGTCTTGAGGATGTAGCTCGGATCTGATTTTCATATCTTCTAGGTCCTTTCGTGACTTGAGTCCATCCTTAGTTTTGCTAGGAATATTCAATAAAAGACCAATCAAACTGTCACATACATTCTTCTCTACGTGCATGACATCGATGCAGTGTCGAACTTCTAAGTCTTTCCAATAGGGCAAGTCCCAAAATACCGATCTCTTCTTCCACGTGGTCTTCTCAGTTCGGGATCTTGAAGTATTATTACTACCTTTTCCAAGTACAACATTAATATCCTTAACCATATCATATACTTCTTCCCCACGACGAGGCCTTGGAGCTAAACCGTTCTCCTTTGTTCCGTCAAATTGTTTCTTCATATTGCGGTAGGGGTGCTTCCTTCGAAGGAACCTACGGTGACGCATATACACAGTTTTTCTTGAGTTATTGAGCCACACACTTTCTGTTTCATCCAAGCACTGTGGACATGCTTTGGCCCCTTTTATAGTACGACCAGATAGGTTACCTAGGGCAGGAAAATCATTGATGGTGCAAAACAATAATGCATGTAGAGTGAAGTACTCCCGTTTGTACTCATCCCATACCTGCACACCTTCATTCCACGATGTCAGAAGATCTTCCACCAATGGTTGCAGGTATACATCAATATCGTTGCCAGGTTGTCTCGGCCCTTGAATAAGCAGCGACATCATAATGTACTTTCGTTTCATACACAACCAAGGAGGAAGGTTGTAGATACAGAGAGTCACGGGCCAAGTGCTATGAATGCTACTCATATTACCGAAAGGATTCATTCCATCTGTACTCAATCCAAACCTTATATTCCTAGGTTCATTTCCTGGTTGTTCTGAAGAGCCTATCGATGGTTCTCCTTTGGCGAGAATCGGCGGTGTCTCGACTTTCCATCCCTCTTACGCTCTTCCGAGTGCCATCGCAACAATTTGGCGTGCTTTTTGTTTCCAAATAAACGTTTCAACCGAGGGATTACTGGCAAATACCATACCACTTTAGCAGGGTCCTTTCTTCACCTCACGACATTCTTTGTCATCACTCTTTCGCTTGTATCTTGATGCTTTGCACACGGACATACATGCATGTCTGAATACTCTTTGCGATAGAGTATACGATCGTTTGGACATGCATGTATTCGTTCTACTTCCAATCCCAAGGGACATACAACCTTCTTTGCAAGATATGTGGTTTCGTGCAATACGTTTCCCTCTCGAAGCATGTCCACTAAGAGATGTAATAACGCCGTGAAACTCTTATCGGACCAACCATTGCTTGCCTTCAATTTTAGTAGTGAAAGCACGGTGTGCAATTTTGTGTATTCCGCCTTGCAACCCGGGAACAAAGGTTTGTATCGTCCTCCATCAAGCGCTGGAATTGATTAAACTCTCTCGACTAGTGTAGTTCCTTCGCATCGCGCAACATCTCGAGCAGTTATTGTCATCATCGACGAGCGACCTATCCTCATCGGATCCGTAACCGATGTCATCTACCATGTTGCTAGCTCCGTCGTTGATGACGTTAACTCCTTCATGTATGATCTCTTCTTCACCGTGCCTTGTCCAATATGTATAGCCAAGTAAAAAACCCCTTGAATCAAGTGCAAGTGGATATGCTCTTTATCTGAAAACATCTTCTCATTCTTGCAATCAATACATGGACAATGTATGTATTCCTTTTCTTTTGCAACTTGTCCTCCTCGCGAATCTTAGAAAAGCAGAGACGCCGTCGATGTATTCTCGACTATAACGGTCTGCACTGTAATCCATCTCCCGGTCCATCTATAATTAATTAACATAAACGATTATCAAGTTAACCTTAATTGAAATAGGTCTAAACATTAAATTACAACTAGAGTCCAGAAATTTAATTTAATATCTTAAATTTAATATATGTTTGATAATAATTAATTAACTAACAATAGTGGATGGACATAATTTTAATCTATATTATATAAAGCTAAGCAAAATTTAATGTAATGGAGCTAGGTAATAAATTCATCTTCTACAAAATGCTAGATCAATAAAAAGAAACTAAATCTAAACCATCATATGCTTATTAAAATTTAATATCTTAAATTTAATATATGTTTGATAATAATTAATTAGCTAACAATAGTAAATACACATAATTTTATTCTATATTATATAAAGCTAGACAAAAGTTCCAATTCTTTTTGTCCTATCGTGATAAAGTTCCAATCATCTATCAGGATTGCCATAAAGTACCAATTCTTTTTAATATATGTTTGATAATAATTAATATATGTAGTGGATGGACATAATAATTAATTAGCTAACAATAGTAAATAAACATACTTTTATTCTACATTATATAAAGCTAGACAAAAGTACATCTAAAGGAGCTAGGTACGTAAATAATTCATAATCTACAAAATGCTAGATCAATAAAAACATATAAATTAAACTTAATTGAACTAGATATAAACATTAAATTTTAACTAGATGGCGTTCAAATCATTACTTACTGAAATTTGATATATGTTTGATAATAGTAAATTAGTTAACAATAGTAGATGGACATGATTTTAATCTATATTATATAAAAACTAACGAAGAGATTTTAATCTATATTAGCATCTAAAGGAGCTAGGTAAGAAATTCATCTAAAGGAGTTAGGTAATTTGAGTGTTTATACCGCGCAAAAGTTCATCCAAAGGACCTAGGTAATAAATTCAACAACTATAAAATGTTATATAAATAAAAACAAAATAAATCTCAACCATAATTTGAGCTCATATAAATTAATCATCATTGTTCTAAATCTAAACATTAAATTCCATCTACATAACCACAAATTAAGAGAGGACAACAATTTACTCACCTTGAAACACACTTAGAGGGAGTACAAGCTCAAAAATGGATGTACTGCAGTCGGCAATGGAGCAGCTAGATAATGCGCAATGGAGCAAGAGCTGCGATCGGCAATGGAAGCAGAGCTGCGATCGATCGGGAATGCAGCAGGAGATGCGAAATAGTGGTAGGTATAGGAGGGTTTATTAGTGTCGGTTCGTAAATGGAGCGGCACAAATAATAGGTATTAGTGTCGGTTCTATTTACAAACAGACACTAATAACCGAAAAAGTATTTGTGTCGGTTTTTAAATAGAACCGGCACAAATAAAAATTTATTAGTGTCGGTTGTAATTACAAACCGACACAAATAATATTTGTTTCGGTTTTAATAACAAACCGACACTAATAATAAACTATTAGTGTCGGTTTCAATTATAACCTGACACACTCCCCGATTTGGTTTTTAGAACCGACACAAAAAACTTTACTGTGTCGGTTCCAACAAAACCGACACTGATATACCGACTCCTATTTACTGTTCTGTAGTAGTGTGTTATGTTGATTAAAATGAATAGTTTAATTTGGGATAAGTAGTTAATCAACCTAATTGTTAATTTCATCCTTGTTAATTATATTTATACCATATATTCCCTTGTCACTTTAAGTCGGGATGAAATTGTTGGATGATAAGATTGTGCCAACATGGGACGCTAGACCGCGAATAGTTGCTTAGCCATGCTTACGTGAAATGTGTTTCAAATGGCAAAATAATACTCCCTCCGATTGGAAATGTAAGGGGTTTTAGGTCTCTATACTATTTGTAAAATATAAGGGGTTCTAGTATCCCAAGGCTAAATTTAGCCCATTTCTTCCAGTTTTGCCCTTGTTCCATTTATTACCCTTGTACAATTTTCCATGTCTCTTTTTTATGCGAACGTGCTCTTTAATGAACAATAACTAAGGGTATTTTAGTCTATTCACCAAGCTTCTAAATATGTGTGCACAAGGCTAAAACCCCTTACATTTCCAATCGGAGGGAGTATTGACTAATGATATACGGAATGAATTTTGGAATCAGTGTAATCTTGCCACGTGATGATGTGAAGTGTAGGTACCTTTGTGGTTATACATGGTAACTGATATTATTGTTGCCATGTGTGGCACAATAATGGAACAGGGGTGAGAAAAGATTTAGTCTAGGGCAAGTGGTATGACGCTTTACGCCAGGTGGGCCTTTATGGCACATATTTTGAAATAACAGCCTTTGCGGCAATGGAATGAGTGATGTGAGAAGATTTGGGTTAGGGACTGTGAGAAGGATGTCTTGCCCTGGACAGTTAAGGACTTCACCTTGCAAGCCTTTGAACTGGGCCTTACGTACAACCACATGACTGGAGTGAGACGGTCCTAGTTTAGTAGGATTTTAAAATCTTACCTTTGATACCTCAGGGTGACAGTTACATCGGGGTAACTGTGTGGGGGAGTGTAACATCCTCAGTTTTGCTTTCTGTAGAAAAACCTAATTTAAATAAATTAAATTCAAAATTTGGATTTTCCTTGGTGTTTATATTAACCTGGCATCCCTTCCTATCCAAAATCGGGGTTTAATTCCCTTCCGGTCGAAAAATCGAATTTTCCGATTCACGGCATGCAGAAATTTCACCCGAGTTGAAAAATGCTCCAAAAATCCCAAAACCACTTCAATTGTGTTCCAAATATTCCAAAATGATTTTAGGAATCATTCCCCGGATTTTTGGACCTCCGTTCCTATTTTATCTCGCGCGGCTTTTGTTTAATGCCTACGATCCGCGCCCGAATATTCAATTCCACAAAAATCGTCCAAATTCAGCGGAACCAATTTTATTGGGTCCCCAATATTCTAAAATGGCTCTAGGAATTTTTCCGGAATTTTTAGGCCATTTTTCCTTATTTTTCTCTAGGGCGACTTGTTTGCGTAAAGGAGGACCAATGATGGCTTGCCACGTGGTAAGGGAATAGTAGCCTTCTTCAACCTCCAGCCAACTCAACGTAATAGAGAAAGCTCCAAGTGCATTCATGGCTAGGGCAAGCTTCCAATGCTCATAACTCCCTCAATTCAACTCCAAAACGCGAACGGTCGGTTGCATTGGATCCGCAACGGCGAGCTCTTGCCATTCCCCGCCTTGATTAGCCACTAATCTCGCCAGAAACGGCCCCATTCAAGAAAAATCGAAAACCGTTCAAATGCCATTAACTCATCCGTTTCTCGTCCAAACGTCGCACCACCACCTCCATTCACTCCGTATAAGAGTCCCCTTTCCGGGAGTGTGCTCCCCTTTCCCTCTACTCCACCATTGTGCCCGTGAGATCAAGAAAACCGACGTCGTGTTGAACTTTTTCGGTGTTCTTCGAGTTCGTGCTTGCAGATCCTTCTCCGGTGAGCCATTCTTCATGCCACTTGATTCTTTGTGACCGTGAGGAAGTCTAGAATCTAACATTTCAATCAATTTTAGGATCCCTCAAGTTTTGGAGGCGAATTTCGTGTTTTTGTCGGTTCGGCCGGAACGCCGTTCGTCGCCAAATTCGTCGTCTCCGGTGAGAATCAATCCAATTCCTTCCTCCTATGAGTCCCTAAGGATGTTATCTAGAGAATCCATGATTTTATTTGGTCCAAATCCATGCGAAAATGGGGCAAAAATCCGTTTTTTGGAAGAAAAGGGGCTCTGTAGTTTTGGTTCTTGTCTGCAACAAAATTTTCGCGAGTTACTGTAGCAAACAGTACCTTTTTCTTTTTTCATGATTTTCCAGCATTTTCCAACTTCGGAAGCTCATAACTTTTGCGTCCGAACTCCGATTGACTCCGTTCAAATTTCTAAATTCATCTAAAATCAAGATCTACCTGCCAGTACTACTTTTGTAATTTTTGGATTTTATTTATTTTCTTTTATTTATTTATTGCCCCGTTTTACGCGTAGTCGACGATTCCGCCGAGTCCGCCGACCCCGCCGCCGGGCTTCAAAGAGTTCAACCTTCTCGCTGTGACCGAGGCAAGTCTCCTTGACGCATGTTGATCCTACAATTTACAACTGTTTTACCACTGTTTTATAAATTGCATTGCTATTTATATTAAAAGAATGATGTTAACGTTAGATTATTAGTTATACCTGTTGTTCCTACCTCCTTGACATTGTTATCCCTGACCCCTTGTCGCCCTAGTGTAGTAATCCACCAATATAAGTGTTTTTGGAAAAATATTCTGTTATTAGAGAAATTACTGTTTGGAAGACAGTTTGGATGTAACATATTAGTATAGAACGTGGATTGAAGCTAGAACCCAATTTGATTGGAGATTACATGAATATTAGTGTTGATGGAGACTGTTAATTATGAAGTTGATCTATGAACATTGACGATTGAAATATTGTGAAGTTGGATTATTATATTAGTTCACATTATAATGGATTGGGGGAAATTTTGGAAGATGTATGGTATTGTGAAGTATTCTTGTTGGATTAAATAGGTCAGTATAAGTAAATAATATGTTGAATTGGATTTCTTAGGTTGATAAAATAGTGTCGAATGAGAATCAGAGTTAGTTGGATTATTAGTGCTTGTTGGGGAATTATTACTAACTGATCGATTAAGAAATAGATGATTGTGGAAATATAGATATGTGATAATCATTTATGGAGAATTGTGAATGATCCAGAATATTTGGTGGTTTGGTAAATGATAATATTCCGTATTCTTGGTGGATTAAAGTAGATGATTTAGAGGTGATGATGTGAAGGATTAAATATATGCTATTAAGAAGTATTATCGGTGGATTATATTCTAGAGGTTTAAAGGTGATGTTGTGAAGTATTCTCGGTGGTGTAGTGGATGATTTTCGTGAAATATGGTCTCGCGATAACCATTTATGTGGATTCATGAATCATGTGTATTATGAGTGATTTGTTTAAGTCAATCGGATGTCACTATGTATGAAGATCATTATAGTCGCTGAATTAATAAAGTCTTGGTTTCGGGAGTCTTTGTTAAAAGATGCTTGGGGATGAGATTGTGAAATATTCGTGGTGGATCAAGTAGATTACAAAATTAATCAATGTATGGATGATGGGTAATCGATAATGAGAATTATATTTTGGGGAGATTGTTTCATATACAATGATGATAGTAGCTTGGTATGATTTTGGAATTATAATAGTACTAGGATATACTTCCTACTTGTGGGTACTATATTGGATTGGATTATTCATATGATTGTAAGAGTATGACAATTTAAAGGTTATTGGATGTTACAGACTTGATTATAAGAATTGTAACCAAATCCTACAACTTACCTTTTATAAAATAAACTATTGGTGGAATAGAATAGTACGGTAGAAATGCTTAGACTCACAAACGGTCAATATTCACCTATGGGTGGGAATTTCAATTATCCCTTGAAAACTTGTATTGGAAGTTATAGGCAAGGAGTATTGCCAATGGTTTGCAAAATAAAAATAAAATAAAAAATGGTTTTGGACTGGGGCGGAATGGTTTGTCTGGTGGGTGCGGAAGGAGTGCTAGCTTTCATTGCGCAAGTACCGCCCCAAGTCAAGTAAGGACCGACGCTTATGACTGTCTCCATTCTAAGCATAACCGTACAACCACATGTCAAAGTGGGCACGACCTGGCTAACTAATTTGTAGAAACCTGACTTAGACTCACCACTCGGTGGAATGTGAGAGCCGGAAGGAGGCATTGTTGTTGTTGTTGTTGTTTTTCTCACACGGCGCAAGAGGGGGCTTCTGTACTAGGCGAACAGAACCCTAACAGCGGTGAAACCTCAGCGGGTGGGTCTAGTTAGGTAGATACATTGTAACGGCCTTGTCATGATATCCCTGCCGGCACACCTAAGGAAGTGTGTTAATTGTACATGGCACTAAGGGAATATCATGTCTTGTGGGTAAAGTTGTACACCTCTACAGAGTTAAAACTATTCGAATAGACGTGCCTACGGTCAAAGGCAAAGCTTGCTGAATGCTTTCATACTGGTAGACTTTGGTTTTTGGTTTCAAACTAAACAATGTTTTGTTTTGGGATCCGGGAGCGGTTAGAACTCTCGGGTGTGCTTCTGGCGGCTAAAGCCAGGTAGGTGGAAGGAACCTGATTTTATGAACTGTGGCAGATAGAGCCATGTGATTGGATTGAACCCTAATTTTGTTGAGATGTGGCGGATAGAGCCTGTATATTAGTGAGTGGTGGTTAGAACCTTCACTACAATATTACATAATTCAATTATTAAAAAGAATTGCTCAAATATGCTTTGTGAAAATTATTAACAAGTATGATTTGATGAAACTTGGCTTTATGCAAAAGAACCATATTAAGCCATTTTTGGATAGCCTACATTGTGCATAATTTCCCAGACTTGCTGAGTACTTTATGTACTCGCGTGCTACATTCTAATCATATCTCAGAAGTGAAAGAAGCTGTCAAGGAATTCCAACGACTAGGGTGCGCTCCCCACTCGATTGCCTATGGGCATTTGGATGGGTCGCTTTGGTGTTTTCGTCTTCCGCTGCAGTTGTTCAAGTTGTTCCGCCTGTTCAGGCCGTAATGGTAAACCTTGACCATAAGGTCTTTGCTTTTATTCGGTATTATTCTTATTTAATTATATGTATTCGTGATATGGTTGTGGATTCATCACTTTTGACTGTGTGTACTAGCTACTGATCTGGGACTAGTACAGAAATACACAGGGGATTCCAGATAGCCGATCCGGGAGCCTACAGGGAGCGTACCGGAGCTACGGCTTGGTACCCTATCCAACAGTATGTCGGTCCTATACTTCATCTCTGCTGAGAGAGGGGATAGTGTATGGCAACCGGAGAGGGTCATAGGTTGAGATCTAGGTTTCTAAAAAGCTTTGTTATGATCACTCATTCGCATACTCTTATATGGCGATTCACGGCTGACGTGGTGAGTTAATTATATCTTGTGGGAAAAGTGTACAACCTCTGCAGAGTGTGTCAAAACTATTCGAATAGCCGAGTCCATGGTACTGGACAACGCTCGGGGATTACAGTCAAGGGTTAGATTTTCGAAAACAAAAGGTGGGAATGGGTGGCTGCATGCCAGAGATAATTGCTAAAGTGATTTAGGGCTTTGTGCCAACTTGTTTGAAAAGAGATTTATAACTTATTAGATAATATGGTTTTTCTGCTTTTGAATCTATTAAGACTATTTGATAGAAACAAAATGTTGCTTTTCTGCAAAATAACCATTCAACCTGTCTTTTGGAATAAGTCATGCATATAGTTATTAGACTTGCATTCTGTGCATGACTTGCTGAGTGCTTTATGTACTCACCCCTTGCAACAAACAAATCACCAGTGAGCAGAAGTCTACAACGTTGAACAAGAAGAAGTTCCGTGAGAAGGCGGTTATCTAGGAGTTGAACCTTGTCAGTTGCCTGTGGTATGCTGATGGGGGTCATCGATGTTCTTCATTCCGCTGCTGTTTATTTATGTGGCAGACTAATTGTAAGGTGACCTTAAGGTCTTGTAACCAATTTATATTAATGTTTTGAAGTATTTTATTATATTTCCGTTGTGTATGATTATGATATTGAACCACTGTACGACTGTGTGTACTAGCGTGATCCTGGACTAGTACAGAATACACAGAGGGTCCGGATTTGCAGATTCGGGTCTCGACAGAGGTGGTATCAGAGCCATACTGACTGTAGGTCTTGACCCTTGATAGATTGGCTGTCTTTAGGAGCTTCAAAATTATCTTCTAAAGAGAAAATTTAACTTGAGAGAATAACAAGTTCTTGACTTATCTTATTTTTCTACTCTTTTCACTTTGCTAAAATTTCTATCCTTCCCACTGGTTTAAATGGAAATCTTACCTGAGTCATTCTTAATAGTCCACGACGCTTCACACTTAAGGAGAAAGTACTGGATGTTGCTATCAACCCTGAAGATCGTGAAGTAAGGAACCATCGAGCTCGAAGAGAAGTAGATTGAGGAAGTCTTCCCGAAGCTTGAAGAACCAGTGCTTTAGTAGTCAGTTGAGACTCAGGTGTGAGAGTCGCGTCTACTAGGATAGGAGGGTTACCCTTTTAGATGCTAGATCATTGTGTGCTTAGGAATTTGGATCTTCTTTGTTGTTGGGTGTGCAGTATGTGTTGCATAGCTTTTAGGCTTGGATAAGCAACCATACCAAGTTATTAATAATATGCGTTTAAGTTTTTGGGGTTAAACCTGCTTTCCTGCACTCTCAACTAAACCTTGGTGTGTCAACAGATGGAAGGGACCGACCACACCAATGTTCCTGAAGCAGTTCAAGACAATACAGTTGCCGCTACTGGTGCCAATGATAAAGCAGAGACAAGCAAGCAGCTATCTGCCATACCGGCAGTAACTAATCAGAACTTGGATTGTGAAACAAGAAACAAACCAATTCGTTTCTGCAAAGTTCAATGTAGCCATCACTCGGGAAGCGAAGCGACTTGGGAATGCGAAGAAGGTTTGAAGGAGTTTCCGAACCTATTCTCTAGTTATCCTCGAATCTCGAGGATAAGATTCTATTAAGGGGGAGGTTTGTAACATCCCAAAATTTGATTTATTTACATTTATTAAGATATTTGAATTTTTGAGAATTTTCTGGAATTTAATTGGAAATTTTGGAATTTATTTGAACATAAGCCTACTTGAACTAATTGAATTAAATAAAGATCATGTATTTTTGCATAAGCATAAAATCTAAAAATTTGTTTATAATTAAGATAATTGGTAGACGAGAGTGTTCGCTTCAAATATTTTCGAAAAATATGTTATATAACGTACGTCGTTGATTTTATAAAAATCGGTACAGGTGTCTGATTCACGAAAAGAATTTTCGCGGAAAATCTAAACATCGAAAAATCACGAAACCAACTTTGTTAGGTTCCAAATAGTTCCTAGTATTTTAGAGGAATTTTTCAAGACCTCTGGAACCTTTTTGCTATTTTATTCTAAACCTGTTTTGAGAACGTATATACGTATATGTGTATGCATGTGTGGGTGGACGGTGATTTTGCCTCAGCCGTTTCAAGCATGTGTGTGCATGAAGCTGTTACTTCCTTCATTCATTCCACCAGTTTCTAGTCACTTAATTTCCACTGATTTTCCTCCAGCCGTTTTCTCTCCATGACGTTTCCTTGCATGGACCTTTCCTCATGCAGGAAGAGCTAATTACAGTATGTGAATGGCCTTGCATCACGACGTTTCCTTCATTCACTCCATCAGGACATTTCCTTCATTCACTCCATTAGGACGTTTGCAAGACCTTGCATGCATGAAAAGCTAGAACGTTTTCCTCCCAACCGTTTCAAGTGAATGTGCATGAAGCCTGCGCACTCAATTTCATTTCTTTAAGACGCATGTTTCTTTAATCAATCCATCAATTTCATTCCTTACGTTTTAAGCTGGTGCTCACACTATGAAGCATGTACACCAATTAAGTAATGGACACCGATCAGTTTCATTTTTTTTTACGTCAATACCTTCTTCCCATTCCTTCGTTCCAGCCGATTCCATCTCCAGCCATTTCTATTTTCTTCAACCATCGTGCACTGCCGTCGCCTCTGCCATTTACGTCGCTGCCGCTGTTGACGCCGCCGTTGACAACGCCGCCGCCGCCTCTACCGTCTCGTCGCCGTCCTCGTTGCCACTGCTGTCTCGCTGCTGCGTACGTCGCCACCGTTGTCGATACCGTCTATGTCGTCGCCGCCGCTACCGCCTTGTCTTCGCCATCGCTGTCGTCGTTGACACTGCCGGCGCACTCGTCGGCCTCGCCGTCTCCTGCACTGCTGCCGCCGCCCATCGGTACTCCCTCGTCTCTCTTGCGCGCGCTCAGTCTCCGTTAATCAGTTAATCTTGTCATCTGTATTTGCGCATGTATATATATGTTAGTCATGTATACATGTATATTTGTTAGTATGCAGGGTGTATAATCTTCTATATGCGTGTAGATAAATATTGGACCCAATGCATGTACGTACATATATAGATATATGTGTTAGCATGTATTCGTAAGCATTAGACTGTATATGTAGATATTAGGTTACACGTATATTTGTTGGCATAGTCGATCGCGACTCCTCTCTAGCCTTCATGCACAAGCGCGCCGTCGCCGCCGACTGATTCCGGATGACAACGTTCGCCGCCGCCGTCGCTGCCTCTGGACGACTGCGCTCGCTGTCCCGCTCTGGTCGTCTAGCCGGTCTCTGTTATTTTTTCTCACGTAGCAAATGCCGAAACCGAACCCATGTTCATCCAAGGTGTATACACATATACGCAGTGAATAGTGCCATGCAAAAAGAGTTACGTAATTCATTTTTCCTCAAATTGCAAATTTTGTCTTTTTCGTTAAAAATTCGTTCTAAGTCCGAATCGCCTACAACAAATTTTGTTAATTAGTAGAAATTAATACCTTTCTACAGTAATTTTTATGAAATTGTATAATTAAATTTATACTGTTAAATTATTCGCGGTAGATCCAAACTTACGAATTTTGTAGCTCTTAAACTATACGTTCAAAAATTGCGAAATAAATTTTATAAATCTTAGAAAATGCTAGACTAATTATCTGGAAGTTTTCGTGAAATTATGAATTAGTTTAATTTGACCATATTGTTCCTATCTTTTGAAAATATTTTTTTTTAAATTATGCATGTTATGTTGATTAAAATGAATAGTTTAATTTGGGATAAGTAGTTAATCAACCTAATTGTTAATTTCATCCTTGTTAATAATATTTGTATGCCATATATTCCCTGTAACACCCCAAAATTTTGTTTTCCTAAATCTATGTGTGATTTGGCACTTTGGTGAATTTTTGGAATTTTCTGGAATTTATTTGGATTTATTTGGAATTTATTTGAATTTATTCCATTTTAAAATAATTAAAGAATTTAATTTTGCAAATAAAGTTTTGTTGGAAATATTTTATTTGAGTCCCAAATACCCTAAAATATTTTCCAGAATTTTTCTGGAATTTTTCTGAGTATTTTGCTATTTTTAATGAATTAAAGGAATTACTGGAAATTATTTTAATTATTAAATCGCTGGAAAATCAAGTCGGGTCAAGTACTATTCATCCGACCGAGTCGGAACCCGAGTCGGACTCGAGTCCGACCCGAGCCACGTGACTCGACCGAATCAAGTCCAAACCCTAACCCTGTGAACCGTTGGATCAAGATCCAACGACCGAAATCGAGCCGCACCGATCCGACCGGATCCGATCGCGCCCGAGCCAATCGTGGCCGTTGATCGCGCCACATGGACGGTCCTCCGTCGTCGTCTCCGCCCGAGTCCGAGCCGGATTCCTCCGCCGCGCCCGCCGCCGTGTGGGTCTAGGTTTCCGTTTTTCGCACGGACACCGAGGGTATTTAATGCCCGGGTCGCACCTCGAGGACCGCCTTGACTTCCCGCACCTTTTGCCCTAGCCGCCGCCGCCGCCGCTTGGAACGCCCTGCCGCAGCCGTAATCGCTCGCCGGAGTTGTAGCACTCCTCCGCCTCGGTTTTTGCTTCGTTCCGCCGCCGTCCCCCGCCGCCGTTGACCCCAGATCCGGACTCACCGCGACGAGATGCACCCGAAGGGAGAACTCACCTCGCCGGAGGAGCCCGCAAACGCCGTTGCCCGTGTCGCCGTCCCCAGCTCCGCCGCACGCCATCGTCGTCGCTCGAAGCTTCTCAGCCGTTCGATCAAGATCCAACGTCCCAGATCACGCCACGTCATCTCACGGTGAGATCCCAATCCAAAACCCCCAGATCCAATCTCGACCGTTGGATCTAGATCCAACGGTCCAGATCAAACGCGTTAACCCAAACGCGTGAAACCCAGATCCAATCTGGGCCGTTGAAATTCAAATCAACTGCCGAGATTGCGCCACGTGTCCAGGAAGCCGAATCGCCGCGCCAAGCGGGCGTGCGCGTGGGTCACTGACACGCCGGGCCCGCGTGTCAGCGACAGCACCGTGATGTCACCCATGATGTCATCGGTAGGTCCCACCTGTCAGCTCTGTGGGCTGAGCCCCGCTGACGTCAGCAATGACGTCACCCGAGTGGTCCCACATGTCAGTGACACGTGGAGCCGTGGACCGAGTCCACGGTAGACCCGAGCCGAGCGTGGACCAAGTCCATGGACCGGCTGACGTCAGCAGACCAATCAGAGGCTGCCACGTGTCCTCGCTGACGCAATAATTAATTTTCGAAAAAGAAAATGATTTATTAATTCGAAATAATGATTTCAGATTTTGTTTCGAACTTCAAACGCTTATAACTTTTGCGTTTCAACTCCGATTTGAGTGATTCAAATTTCTAAATTTGTATAAAATTGAGATCTACCTATGAATTTTATTTAATTTTTGGACTAAAGTTTTTCTCTGTAAAATTATTTAATTGATTATTTAAACTTTAAATAATCATAACTTTTGCATTTTAACTCCAAATTTGACGATTCCAGTTTCTAAAAATTCATAAAATTATGTTTTCTCTGTTTATGGATTTTATTTGGATGTTTGGACACTTTTTGCCTATTGTTTATTCGTGTATTGCTATTTGCGCGCTTTACGAGTAGACGTTGAAATGCCGGAAGGATTCGAAGGAGAAGTATTGACTCAGGATCCAACTCAAGACCAAGAACAAGTACTTTTTGAAGGCAAGTTGTGCTTTGACCATGTTGATCCTATTTTGAAACCTATTTTGATTTAACTTATTGCATGCTAGTTCAATTAGAAAATACTTTATTTAAATATGGGGGATTAGATAAATACCAATTTGCTGTATGACACCTTGATTATTTAAATATGTGCCATGACCCCTTGTCACCCTAGTTGTGGATTACTAGTTGGACATTATTAAATTGCCAACATGGGTTTTAGACCGTTGTAGTATACTGCTTAGACCTGCTACGTGCTCATGACATGATTTTGGACAATCAAATGTTAATATTGACTTAATGATATATTGAACCTGTTTTGGAAAGGTATCATGTGATGTTGATGGCACGTGGTGCATGGTAATCAACTGGGGTTTGATAAATAGTTTTTCGACCGGGGCATGTGGCAAGAATGATCAGGTGGGCCAGTTGTGGCACTGGGGATGTTGATTTGGTTCTTTGGGTAGTCTTGCCCTTGTCACCCTAAGGACTTCACCTTGCAAGCCTTTGAACTGGGTCTAACGTGCAACCACATGTCTGTAATGGGACGGACCTAGTTGACTAAGTTGCTAATAACGTACCTGTGGGACCTCAGGAGGTCAACTACACCCTTTGAGTAAGTTGTACGGGGGGCGTCTGGGTGAGGCCAGTACCCATCTAACGGTTGATTGGCCTAAACTTCGCCTTAGCTAAGGGAAGGGTTAGTGTGCAATAACCGGGGAGGACCACTTGTATTGTTAGAAGTTTCCGAAAGACTTTGTTACGGGAACTCGCCTTTGTGGTGTTTGACTGTATCTTGTGGGTAAAGTGCATAACCTCTGCAGAGTGTAGAATCTATTCGAATAGCCGTGTCCGCGGTATTGGACATCGCTCTGGAATTACAGTCAAGGGTTAGATTTTCTCAAAAATAACTTGGATCTGAAAGGTTGGGTTGGATTAATAATGATGTTGATGGAAATGTGGATTAGGATGGGAAAGATGTTTATTAAACTCCTTGAAAAGTTATCTATGCTTTACTTGTTTCTACTGCTTTCGAATCTACTTATGTTACTTGTTAAATGTTGTTTACTGCAAAAATACCTTGAGCCACTCCTTTGTATTAAGCCATGCATGTAGTATATTAGCTTGCATTCTGTGCATAACTTGCTGAGTACCAAGTACTCACCCTTGCCACAATACAACACCAGTTGAAGAGGAGACTACACCAGCTTTGGAGGAGGAGCTCCAAGAGGAACCGTCTACTTAGGGAGCGAGCCCATTGCCTGTGGTATCTTGGATGGCGCCACGAAGTTATCTTATTTTTCCGCTGCTATTATTTCTCTCTTAATAAGTTTCGCCCTGCGAGGCGTACATTTGTAACTTGACCATAAGGTCGAGTAACCAGTTTGACTATTTAATTAAAGTACTTTATTAGTATCGAGTGGTATGATTGTGATATTTACCGATGTTAAGACTGTGTGCACTAGCGCGTTCCTGGACTAGTGCTGAATACATAGAGGGTCCGGATTTGCAAATTCGGGGTCCCGACAGAGGTGGTACCAGAGCCAGGCTGACCGTAGGCTCAACCCTAGCTAGAATGGTCGTAGTGAGGATAAAACCTATTTTCTAAAGCTAAAAATTTGTCAAGACAAGAAATGACATCTCGACTTATCCCATTCTTTCTTTTCTTGTCTCTTGCTGAATTTTTCCTTACCTTGTCACGATTTAAAAATTTCGAGTTCTTACGTGAGCACTCTTGTGACAGATGGAGGGAGAGTTCAACTACGTCGATTTGGAGGTTGGTCACGCCGCAGAACTTTGGCGTATGTTACAGACTCTCGGAGATTTTGAGAAGCCACAATACCAAGTGGAAGTGATCAGACAAGCAGGATTGATCAGGGCTTGTGACGTGAGGATTGTGGTGCCTGCTAGGAAGAAGGGCCCAGGCAATCGCCCGATACACTGCACTGCCAGGAGGTCTACAATGCAGATGGGTATCCAAGAAGTATCACGACGAGCAATGCGGCACATTACCCGTATCTACGCCAGAGAATTGGAGAGCACGGTGTTCCGTTATCATCCGCGCATCAATAACCTTCTTGACCCGAAGGCGATTCAGGATGAGGATGCCATGGTCACACAGTTGGCACGACTTGTTGTCGCCCAGGAGGATGTACTCGATGATACAAGCAAAGAGCTACAGAAGGCCCGCAAGGAGATCACGACAGAGAAGAACAGATGGCGGGAAGCTCAAGAGTATGTGTCTCACCTTCTGCAAAGGATTGGAGAGTTAGAGACGACATTGTACGCACCAGAACCAGAGCCAGTACTTGAGCTACACGAACCAGATCCGGAGGAGTCAGATCTCGATGAGGACACTGCTTCTTCGACTACCACAGATGACACAGTTGCTGGACATGGCAATCGTTTCGCGCCTATGCCGCAGCATCCGTACCCAGGCCGTGGAGGTTTTCTCGATGAGTGAGCGTAGGTTTTGTAGAGAGACTCCTTCGCCGAGTCGCGTCATAGAATAAAGAGTCACCCTTTAGGCGTTAGACTCCAGTGTTAGTTCGATTTGGATTTTCATTGTTTGCTGAGTGTGCAGTATGTGTTGCAAGGCCCTTAGGCATTGTAAGCATCCATACCAAGTTATTGCTATCATTAGTTAATAAAGTTGGACCTTAAAAACTACACCTTTCGCCCCGCATAAGTTCCATATTACTTGTCTATTCTTGTTTCCCTCTCATCTCTAAAACCTAGAGCAAATCAGCAGATGGTGAATACCCGCGGAAACTTTGGAGGCAATGGAAGTGGTTCGCGCCCAGCAGAAAACCCTAATGATGGAGCACCAAAGACCGCCATCGATATGCAGAATTTGAGCTTTTCTTGCTGCTCGGACTCGATTGATGCATGCTATGATGCAACAGATGCAGCACGTCCTTTGCTCAGGCCACAGCTAATCAAGTTAATCAGGGACAACGCCAGAATACAAGACTGTCAGAGTTCATGAGAACTCACCCACCCACTTTCTCTGGGAATGCCAATCCATTGGAGGCCGATGATTGGTTAAGGTCAATTGAGAGGAAGCTACACATAGCTCAATGCATAGGAAATGAGAAGGTACTCTACGCTTCTCATCGCTTGACGGAACGGCTGAATGGTCGGAGAACCATGCCACGCAAGTGAACCCTCAGGACATCACTTGGGAAGAGTTCACAGCTGCATTCCGTCAGTATCACGTGCCTGAAGGAATCATGGATCTCAAGAAGGAGGAGTTCAGAGCACTGAAGCAAGGTAATCAGCCAGTGGCCGACTACCTGAACAAGCTCACACAGCTGGCACGCTACGCACCTGAGGATGTAGCGACAGATAAAGCCAGACAGTCTCGCTTCATGAAGGGACTTAACTCAGGATTGCAGGTGGGACTGATCACCCACACCTTTCCAGATTTCCAAGAGTTAGTGAATAAGGCGCTTATTCTTGAGGACAAGCGCAAGGAACTGGATGAGAACAGGAAGCGCAGAATGCAATAGCAGGGATCACGCCAGGGAACGCAACAAATACCTGAGAGTTGCACCAAATCAGTTTTGATTCCAGCCACAAAATGCAACAAGGACACCATCACGGCACCAAGACCCGTCAATCGTAACTACGCACCCCAGCCCCCGCTTCGTGCTGCCAGCGATCGGCAAGGAAACGATGAGAGGCAGCTGCTACAACTACAACGAGCCAGGACACTTTGCCAACAATCGCCCAAAGAAGACAAAGCAGGAGTGACCCGATTCGCTTCAATCTAGGAACCACCCAGCTAGGACGCCAAAGACCAGAGCCACACCCTGCATCGTGGTGAGAGGCCGAGTCAACCATGTCACCGCGGATGCACTGCAGAATGCTACGGACGTCGTACTGGGTAAGTTGCTAGTCAACTCAGTACCTGCAACAGTTTTGTTTGATTCTGGAGCTTCGCATTCGTTTGTTTCGCAAGGCTTTGCTGCTAAAAATGATTTGGAGATTGCAAGGCTTAAATGCATGCTTTTAGTTCAAACCCCTGGTTCCGAACTCCGAACGAAAGTAGGATGTTCCGGGGTGAGAATACTAATAGATGGAATAGAGTTCCTAGCGAACCTTATTATTTTGGAAACCCAGACCTTAGACGTCATTTTGGGAATGGATTGGTTATCCAAGCACAAGGCCGTATTGGATTGTGGACGAAGGACTATCTCAGTTGAGAGCCCGTGTGGAAAGAAAGTGGAATTTCAAGCCACTGCAGTTAGAGATGGACAGATGATGGTTACTTGATACCAAGACAATCAGCATAGAGGATGTCTCAGTAGTGAATGAGTACCCAGATGTTTTTCCTGAAGATCTACCTGGTATGCCGCCAGACAGGGACATAGAGTTTGTGATAGAGCTTGTACCTGGTACAGCACCGATAGCAAAGAGACCCTATCGGATGTCCACCGAGGAGTTGGTAGAAATGAAGAAACAACTAGAAGAGTTAATGGAGAAAGGATTTATCGACCGAGGCTCGTCGCCGTGGGGAGCACCGGCTTTGTTTGTCAAAAGAAGGACGGGAGTTTCGTGGATGTGCATTGACTACCGTGCACTTAATGAAGTCACCGTGAAGAATAAGTACCCGTTACCCAGGATTGATGATTTGTTTGATCACCGAGAGGAGCCGAGTTTTCTTCAAGATTGATCTGAGATCGGATACCATCGATTGAAGATCCGATCGTAAGATATTCAAGATCGCATTCTCGTCAAGATATGGACATTACGAGTTTACGGTTATGTCCTTTGGATTGACGAATGCGCCAGCATATTTCATGAATATGATGAATAAGGTGTTCATGGAATATTTGGACAAGTTTGTTGTCGTGTTCATAGATGATATCCTAATCTACTCCAAGACAGAGGATGAACATGCCGAACACTTGAGGCGAGTTTTAGAAAAGCTGAGGGAACAGCAACTCTTCGCCAAGTTCAGCAAGTGTGATTTTTGGAAGGACAAGGTAGAATTCCTCGGACATGTAATGACCGCAGAAGGAGTCGCCGTTGATCCAAGCAAGGTAGAAGCTGTGTTACATTGGGAGCACCAAGATCGTGACCCGTGATCCGAGTTTCCTTGGAATGGCAGGATACTATCGCCGTTTCATTGAAGGCTTTTCGACAATTGCGAGACCTCTTACGCAATTGCTGAAAAAGGAAAAGAAGTTTGCATGGACGCCTTTAATGTGAGAAAGGATTTCAGGAGTCAAGAAGCGATTGACATCAGCCACGGTGTTAGTACTAATGGATGTTAATCAAAGCTTTGATATTTATTGTGACGCATCGCGCCAAGGACTTGGATGTGTGCCGATGCGTAATGGAAAGGTCGTAAACTTATGCATCAAGGCAGTTGAGGCCGCATGAGGAAAATTATCCGACGCATGACCTAGAGTTAGCTGCCGTAGTGCATGCCTTGAAGATATGGCGTCACTATCTGATCGGGAACAGATGTGAAGTGTACACGGATCATAAGAGCCTTAAATACATATTCACCCAGTCGGATCTGAATATGAGGCAGAGGAGATGGTTAGAGTTGATCAAGGACTACAATGTTGGAATCCATTACCATCCCGGGAAGGCCAACGTAGTTGCCGATGCCTTGAGTCGGAAAAGCCATACCGTGAATATGTTGATAGCCATGAATCGGGATGAGCTATGCCAGGAATTTCAGAGAATGAAGATTGAGGTGGTACCTAGCGGATTCTTGGCCACATTGGAAGTAAAGCCTACCCTAGAGGACCAGATCCGAGAAGGACAGAAGGATGATGACAAGATCCGCAGGATTAAGTCCATCAAGGAGGAAGGCAAGGCAGAGGACTTCAAGTTGGATGAGCAAGGCACGTTATGTATGAAGGATCGCATTTGTGTGCCGAACAAAAAGGAGCTGAAGCAGTTGATTCTAGAAGAAGCCCATGACTCCAAGTATTCAATTCATCCTGGAAGCGCCAAAATGTATCAGGATTTGAAGGAAAGATTCTGGTGGCCGAGCATGAAGCGTGAAGTTGCCGAGCATGTTGCATTGTGCGACGTATGCCAGAGAGTCAAGGCAATGCATCAGAGACCAGCAGGATTGCTACAGCCGTTGAAAATACCTGAGTGGAAGTGGGAGGAAATCGGAATGGATTTCATTACCGGTTTGCCTAAGACTCAAGGAGGTTATGACTCCATATGGGTTATAGTGGATCGCTTGACCAAAGTAGCCCATTTTATCCCCGTGAAGACCACTTACTCGGGAGATAAGTTAGCGGAGTTGTACATGATCGAGGATCGCCTGCTTGCACGGAGTGCCAAAAAGGATTGTATCGCATGCAGGTACCCAATTTACCTCAAGGTTACGGAATAAGTTGCATGAAGCCATGGGAACCCGTTTGAACTTCAAGATAGCCTATCATCCACAGACGGATGGGACAGGCCAGAAAGAGTCAATCAGATTCGGAAGATATGCTAAGAGCATGTGCATTGGCTTATGCTACCTCTTGGGATAAGAGTTTGCCGTATGCCGAGTTCGATTACAACAATAGTTACCAGGCTAGTTCTGAGATGTCACCTTTTGAGGCATCTGTATGGTCGACCCTGTCGGACTCCATTGAATTGGAATGAGACCGTGGCGCTGCCTTCGGGCCCTGATATTCTTCAAGAGGTCAAGAGCAGATTGCCATGATTAGGGAAAGGTTGAAGATCGCCCAATCACGAGTAAGAGTTATGCTGACAATCATCGCCGGGATTTGAGTTTTGAACCAGAAGACTTTGTATACCTCAGAGTTACGCCTCTCAGGGGAGTTAAGAGGTTCCATGCCAAAGGGAAACTCGCACCCCGTTATGTTGGACCATTTAAGATTTTGAGCCGTAGAGGCGAAGTTGCTTATCAGCTGGAGTTGCCACAGTCGTTAGCAGGAGTACATGACGTATTCCATGTGTCCCAGTTGAAGAAGTGTCTCCGAGTACCTGAGGAACAGACACCGCTAGAGTCAATCGAGTTGCAAGAAGATTTGACTTACAAGGAGCATCCCGTGAAGATTCTAGACACAATGGATCGAGAGACGAGGAACAAGTCAACCCGTTTCTGTAGAGTTCAGTGGAGCAATCATGAAGAAAGCGACTTGGGAACGCGAAGAGGATTTGAAGAAAGAGTTTCCGAACCTATTCCTTTAGTAAGCCCTGAATCTCGGGGACGAGATTCTGTTAAGGGGGGGAGGTTTGTAACACCCCAAAATTTTGCTTTTCCTAAATCTATGTGTGATTTGGTACTTTGGTGAATTTTTGGAATTTTCTGGA
The DNA here is from genome assembly GCA_036346355.1 of Rhipidocladum racemiflorum. Taxonomy (NCBI): domain Eukaryota; kingdom Viridiplantae; phylum Streptophyta; class Magnoliopsida; order Poales; family Poaceae; genus Rhipidocladum; species Rhipidocladum racemiflorum. The sequence continues at coordinate 40,047,973 of CM070577.1, read as the reverse complement.
ATTTATTTGGATTTATTTGGAATTTATTTGAATTTATTCCATTTTAAAATAATTAAAGAATTTAATTTTGCAAATAAAGTTTTGTTGGAAATATTTTATTTGAGTCCCAAATACCCTAAAATATTTTCTAGAATTTTTCTGGAATTTTTCTGAGTATTTTGCTATTTTTAATGAATTAAAGGAATTACTGGAAATTATTTTAATTATTAAATCGCTGGAAAATCAAGTCGGGTAAAGTACTATTCATCTGACCGAGTCAGAACCCGAGTCGGACTCGAGTCCGACCCGAGCCACGTGACTCGACCGAATCAAGTCCAAACCCTAACCCTGTGAACCGTTGGATCAAGATCCAACGGCCGAAATCGAGCCGCACCGATCCGACCGGATCCGATCGCGCCCGAGCCAATCGTGGCCGTTGATCGCGCCACGTGGACGGTCCTCCGTCATCGTCTCCGCCCGAGTCCGAGCCGGATTCCTCCGCCGCGCCCGCCGCCGTGTGGGTCTAGGTTTCCGTTTTCCGCACGGACGCCGAGGGTATTTAATGCCCGGGTCGCACCTCGAGGACCGCCTTGACTTCCCGCACCTTTTGCCCTAGCCGCCGCCACTTGGAATGCCCTGCCGCAGCCGTAATCGCTCGCCGGAGTTGTAGCACTCCTCCGCCGCGGTTTTTGCTTCGTTCCGCCGCCGTCCCCCGCCGCCGTTAACCCCAGATCCGGACTCACCGCGACGAGACGCACCCGAAGGGAGAACTCACCTCGCCGGAGGAGCCCGCAAACGCCGTTGCCCGTGTTGCCGTCCCCAGCTCCGGCCAGCTAGCTCCGCCGCACGCCATCGCCGTCGCTCGAAGCTTCTCAGCCGTCCGATCAAGATCCAACGTCCCAGATCACGCCACGTCATCTCACGGTGAGATCCCAATCCAAAACCCCTAGATCCAATCTCGACCGTTGGATCTAGATCCAACGGTCCAGATCAAACGCGTTAACCCAAACGCGTGAAACCCAGATCCAATCTGGGCCGTTGAAATTCAAATCAACGGCCGAGATTGCGCCACGTGTCCAGGAAGCCGAATCGCCGCGCCAAGCGGGCGTGTGCGTGGGTCACTGATACGCCGAGCCCGCGTGTCAGCGACAGCACCGTGACGTCACCCATGACGTCATCGGTAGGTCCCACTTGTCAGCTCTGTGGGCTGAGCCCCGCTGACGTCAGCAATGACGTCACCCGAGTGGTCCCACATGTCAGTGACACGTGGAGCCGTGGACCGAGTCCACGGTAGACCCGAGCCGAGCGTGGACCAAGTCCATGGACCGGCTGACGTCAGCAGACCAATCAGAGGCTGCCACGTGTCCTCGCTGACGCAATAATTAATTTTCGAAAAAGAAAATGATTTATTAATTCGAAATAATGATTTCAGATTTTGTTTCGAACTTCAAACGCTTATAACTTTTGCGTTTCAACTCCGATTTGAGTGATTCAAATTTCTAAATTTGTATAAAATTGAGATCTACGTAAATATGAATTTTATTTAATTTTTGGACTAAAGTTTTTCTCTGTAAAATTATTTAATTGATTATTTAAACTTTAAATAATCATAACTTTTGCATTTTGACTCCAAATTTGACGATTCCAGTTTCTAAAAATTCATAAAATTATGTTTTCTCTGTTTATGGATTTTATTTGGATGTTTGGACACTTTTTGCCTATTGTTTATTCGTGTATTGCTATTTGCGCGCTTTACGAGTAGACGTTGAAGTGCCGAAAGGATTCGAAGGAGAAGTATTGACTCAGGATCCAACTCAAGACCAAGAACAAGTACTTTTTGAAGGCAAGTTGTGCTTTGACCATGTTGATCCTATTTTGAAACCTATTTTGATTTAACTTATTGCATGCTAGTTCAATTAGAAAATACTTTATTTAAATATGGGGGATTAGATAAATACCAATTTGCTGTATGACACCTTGATTATTTAAATATGTGCCATGACCCCTTGTCACCCTAGTTGTGGATTACTAGTTGGACATTATTAAATTGCCAACATGGGTTTTAGACCGTTGTAGTATCTTTGCTTAGACTCACTTACGTGCTCATGACATGATTTTGGACAATCAAATGTTAATATTGACTTAATGATATATTGAACCTGTTTTGGAAAGGTATCATGTGATGTTGATGGCACGTGGTGCATGGTAATCAACCGGGTTTGATAAATAGTTTTTCGACCGGGCATGTGGCAAGAATGATCAGGTGGGCCATTGTGGCACTGGGGATGTTGATTTGGTTCTTCGGGTAGTCTTGCCCTTGTCACCCTAAGGACTTCACCTTGCAAGCCTTTGACCTGGGTCTAACGTGCAACCACATGTCTGTAATAGGACGGACCTAGTTGACTCAGTTGCTAATAACGCACTGTGGGACCTCAGAGGTCAATTACACCCTTTGTGTAAGTTGTGCGGGGAGCGCGTCTGGGGCCGAGGCCAGTACCCATCTAACGGTTGATTGGCCTAAACTTCGCCTTAGCTAAGGGAAGGGTTAGTGTGCAATAACCGGGGAGGACCACTTGTATTGTTAGAAGTTTCCGAAAGACTTTGTTACGGGAACTCGCCTTTGTGGTGTTTGACTGTATCTTGTGGGTAAAGTGCATAACCTCTGTAGAGTGTAGAATCTATTCGAATAGCCGTGTCCGCGGTATTGGACATCGCTCGGGAATTACAGTCAAGGGTCAGATTTTCTCAAAAATAACTTGGATCTAAAAGGTTGGGTTGGATTAATAATGATGTTGATGGAAATGTGGATTAGGATGGGAAAGATGTTTATTAAACTCCTTGAAAAGTTATCTATGCTTTACTTGTTTCTACTGCTTTCGAATCTACTTATGTTACTTGTTAAATGCTGTTTATTGCAAAAATACCTTGAGCCACTCCTTTGTATTAAGCCATGCATGTAGTATATTAGCTTGCATTCTGTGCATAACTTGCTGAGTACCAAGTACTCACCCTTGCCACAATACAACACCAGTTGAAGAGGAGACTACACCAGCTTTGGAGGAGGAGCTCCAAGAGGAACCGTCTACTTAGGGAGCGAGCCCAGTCAGTTGCCTGTGGTATACTGGATGGCGCCACGAAGTTATCTTATTTTTTCGCTGCTATTATTTCTCTCTTAATAAGTTTCGCCCTGCGAGGCGTACATTTGTAACTTGACCATAAGGTCGAGTAACCAGTTTGACTATTTAATTAAAGTACTTTATTAGTATCGAGTGGTATGATTGTGATATTTACCGATGTTAAGACTGTGTGCACTAGCACGTTCCTGGACTAGTGCTGAATACACAGAGGGTCCGGATTTGCAAATTCGGGGTCCCGACACCCTTGTCACTTTAAGTCGGGATTAAATTGTTGGATCATAAGATTGTGCCAACACGGGAGGCTAAACCGTGAATAGTTGCTTAGCCATGCTTACGTGAAATGTGTTTCAAATGGCAAAATAATATTGACTAATGATATACGGAATGAATTTTGGAATCCGTGTAATCTTGCCACGTGATGATGTGAAGTGTAGGTACCTTTGTGGTTCCACATGATAACTGATATTATTGTTGGCATGTGTGGCACAATAATGGAACAGGGGTGGGAATAGATTTAGTCTGGGGCAAGTGGTATGACGCTTTACGCCAGGTGGGCCTTTATGGCACAGATTTTGAAATAACAGCCTTTGCGGCAATGGGATGAGTGATGTGAGAAGATTTGGGTCAGGGACTGTGAGAAGGATGTCTTGCCCTGGACAGTTAAGGACTTCACCTTGCAAGCCTTTGAACTGGGCCTTACGTACAACCACATGACTGGAGTGGGGCGGTCCTAGTTTAGTAGGATTTTGAAATCTTACCTTTGATACCTCAGGGTGACAGTTACGTCGGGATAATTGTGTGGGGGGAGCGTATCGGAGCTACGGCTTGGTACCCTATCCAACAGTATGTCGGTCCTATACTTCATCTCTGCTGAGAGAAGGGATAGTGTATGGCAATCGGAGAGGGTCATAGGTGGAGATCGAGGTTTCCGAAAAGCTTTGTTATGATCACTCATTCGCATACTCTTGTATGGCGATTCACAGCTGACGTGGTGAGTTGATTATATCTTGTGGGAAAAGTGTACAACCTCTGCAGAATGTGTCAAGACTATTCGAATAGCCAAGTCCACGGTACTGGACAATGCTCAGGGATTACAGTCAAGGGTTAGATTTTCCAAAACAAAAGGTGGGAATGGGTGGCTGCATGCCAGAGATAATTGCTAAAGTGATTTAGGGCTTTGTGCCAAATTGTTTGAAAAGAGATTGATAACTTATTAGATAATATGGTTTTTCTGCTTTAGAATCTGTTAAGACTATTTGATAGAAACGAAATGTTGCTTTTCTGCAAAATAACCATTCAACCTGTCTTTTGGAATAAGCCATGCATATAGTTATTAGACTTGCATTCTGTGCATGACTTGCTGAGTGCTTTATGTACTCACCCCTTGCAACAAACAAATCACCAGTGAGCAGAAGTCTACAACGTCGAACAAGAAGAAGTTCCGTGAGAAGGCGGTTATCTAGGAGTTGAACCTTGTCAGTTGCCTGTGGTATGCTGATGGGGGTCATCGACGTTCTTCATTCCGCTGCTGTTTATTTATGTGGCAGACTAATTGTAAGGTGACCTTAAGGTCTTGTAACCAATTTATATTAATGTTTTGAAGTACTTTATTATATTTCCATTGTGTATGATTATGATAGTCAACCACTGTACGACTGTGTGTACTAGCGTGATCCTGGACTAGTACAGAATACACAGAGGGTCCGGATTTGCAGATTCGGGTCCCGACACGCACCGACTAAGGTGACGTCTAGCTACAACGTAAAACGAGCACTCGGACACCAGAACATTACGAAAGGCACCTGGGCGTTCGCACCGACTAAGGTGATGTCTAGCTACGACGTAAAACAAGCACTCGGGCACCAGAACCTTGCGAAAGGCATCTGGGCGTGCGCACCAACTAAGGTGACGTCCAGCTACGACGTAAAACGAGCACTCAGACACCAGAACCTTGAGAAAGGCATCTGGGCATTCGCACCGACTAAGGTGATGTTCAGCTACAACGTAAAACGAGCACACAGACACCAGAACCTTGCGAAAGGCATCTGGGAGTTTGCACCGACTAAGGTGATGTCCAGCTACGACGTAAAACAAGCACTCGGACACCAGAACCTTGCGAAAGGCATCTGGGCGTTCGCACCGACTAAGGTGATGTCCAGCTATGACATAAAACGAGCACTCGGACACCAGAACCTTGCGAAAGGCATCTGGGCATTCGCACCGATTAAAGTGACATTCAGCTATGACGTAAAACGAGCACTCGGACACCAGAACCTTACAAAAGGCACCTGGGCATTCGCACCGACTAAGGTGACGTCTAGCTATGACGTAAAACGAGCACTCAGACACTAGAACCTTGCGAAAGGCATCTGGGCGTTCGCACCGACTAAGGTAACGATCAGCTACGACGTAAAACAAGCACAGCGCCAGAACCTTGCGAAGGGCGTCTGGGCACCCGCGCCGACCAAGGCGGCACCTAGCTATGGCAGAATGCTAGTGCCCAGACCAGTCGGAGGAGCTCTCCCCTAGAAACCAAAGCCCTGTGCGTCAACCCGCGTGCCGGCCTGTGCCCCGACCTACACTCCAACCTACGTCTATAGACCCTAACGCCGCCTAAAGGAAGCGATCGCCCGCCGGGGGGAGAAGAACAGTTATAAAAAGTGAAGACGGTGGACACCCCGGAGCTCCTTGCAGAACGGTGTCTCCCTTAGAGCTGGAGGACTCGTCCGCCGCCGGATCCTCCACGCGCAGCCGCCCCGCCAGACCCGCCAGCACCTCCGCCGCTCGTGTAAGGTGGAAGGTGTACTGCGCCGCAGTAGCCTCCAGGGGGTCGCCCAACCCCACGCCTAGCGGCTCCAAGCTCCTGGCAATGCTCTCGTATGCTGGACGGAGCATGGCGATGAGCCCGTTGCCCGCCGTGACTAGCTCCTCCTGGACGCCTCGAGCCTAGGCCTGCAGGGACGACGCCTCTGCCTCCTGGGCGGAGGCCGCCGCGGCTTGCGTGCGCAGCGAGGCCTCCAGCCTCGACAGCACCGCCGACAGCCCGACCGCCTGGGCCCTCGCCTCTGGGAGGGTGCCGTAAGCGGGCGGCAGGGCGCGGGCGCGGGACCGGCAACTCCCGCGGCCCCCGGCACAGCTGGAACGGGCGCCCCACTAAAAGAGAAAGGAGGAACGAACTACCGTCAGTAGGAAGAAAGGCCCGGTCCATCCCAAGGGTAAACGCACTAAGAACTCATGCTGCGGCGGCAGAGGAGGAGAAGCCATCACCGGTGCGAGGCCTTTTTGGGGCCAGGCCCCAGAAATTGCTGGGCGCCTGCCGGCCCCGCGATCGTCACCTGCATCGTTACCCCCGCTCACCATTTCCACTCTAAAGAAGGAAGGTGGCGAAAGGAGTAAGAGACGGGAAAGAAGGAGTGCACACGAAAAGCAAATGGGGGAAATCATTCCTGTTCCCCCCCATTATATAGACGCGCACAGGGAAACGGAATGACATGGTCCAAACAGCCACCTCATCGAACGAGGGGGCGCGCCCTTCTGCCTCCGCCGTTGCATAATAAATTCGCAACGCGGTGGCAGGAAACGAGGGGATGCCGCTTCAAAGGCGCCTCGCAACCTCTCGGCTTCATTCACCGGGCCGGCCCACACTGCGACCGTTCAAGCAAGGGCCAGATGGGCTGTCCAGTCCCCAACGTAAGCACGAGGACACCAGGAGCTTCGCCAAGGGGATTCTGTGCGCCTGCATCGACAAGTTCACCCCCCGATCGGCTCTCCGACCGCCTGGGCTACACGACCGGAGCTGGCGCCGCACTGAGCCGAAAAGACAGCCGAGCGCCTCGCGACGCACTCGGTCGGGCCTACATCGGCAAGTTCACCCCCCGACCGACTCTCCGACCCGCTCGGGGGCTCGGGGGCTACACCCACTAGGTGCACTCGCGCGCACCCGGTGGATCGACGGACGACATCCGACCGAACAGCACAGCAGGCAAACCCCCGACCGCCTCTAGTGAAACACGCTTGGGGGCTCGAGGGCTAATGACGAGTACACGTTCCATGGGTATCCCCAGTAGCCCCAGTTCCGACCAAGGGCCCGTGGGCCACGAAGGGATCTTGTCCCCGGCCAAGCACAAATACAGACGCGCTCCGACCCCCCGAGGGTCGGGGTACCCAGCTCGCTCCGACCCCCTGGGTCGGAGCGTGCAGCGGCTCCATCGAAGCATTTGGACACCTGCCCTACCAGCGTGACGTCCCAAGACGTCCGCACCAGGGTAGGTGGCTCCTTCCCAAGGTGTCAGGGAGGCCGCCTAAGAAGTCAAGCTCTGGTCCCGTCATCCTGACACACAACAGAGGGGAACGCCCCCTCTCGAGGCCACACTAAGGTCAAATACCATTAATACCGGCTCCTGACAATCGTACGGAGCAGTGCGTCACTTCTCCAACCCAGCCAAGAACCCCCCGCTGCAAGGCTACCAACTCAGCGTGGGGGTGGACGGAGGCCGGTCGGACGACAAGACCGAAGACCAGATTCCGAGGCATAGGACACCCCTTTCTTTTTTTTCCCTTCCAGACTCCCATGTAACCTGTTGCTTCCGCCTATATAAGGAAAGACAGGACCTCGGGGAGACAAAGAGAGGGAAAGAGATAGAGATATAGATCAATCGATCGGTCGGTCAACACAAGAAAAACACCCACACGCGAAAAGCGGTAAGATCGTTCGGTTCTTCTTCCTCCCAAAGGAAATCGCCATTGTAACCCCCGAAAGGACAATATACATTCATCTCACGAACTGGAGTAGGGACGTTCAGCCCGAACCAGTATACATCTTGGACTCCTTGAGTCAGGCCATTCGAGGAGAGGGAGCGCGCGAACCCCCTAGACCGAAAAATCGTATTGCCGGTGGTCGAAACACCGACAAAAGGGGATGCTGCCAAAATTTTTGAGTTTAGCATCTGCACCCTTGCTGTAATTTGTCTTTATTTATGGTATTTTGAAGCTGCTTCTACCAAGTTTGGTGGCATCCGGGGCATACTAGTTGCTGGGGTGTTACAGTTGGTATCAGAGCGGGTTTCATGTCCGTGGTGAATGAACTTAGTGAATTACCATAGGTTCAACTAAAATGTTGATGTGGGATAACCTAGAAACATGGATTAGGTTATACTTAAAATTTTGTCATAGGATAGCAACATTAAAACTTGTGTAAGTGGAATAACTAATTTAAAATTTGCCACACATGGATGCACAGTAGGAAAGGGTATGGGTATCGTTACTTTATGCTTAAATATTGTATTTAAGCTTTCATGTTGAATGCTACATTTGATAATGTATGCTGCCACGTTTGTGAGATAATTGATTGAATTGTTCTTGTTATCATGATAAAGTGGGGTTGTGGTGCCGAAGGGTTTCGGTCACCTTTTTGTTCATAGTAAGGTTGTGGTTTGACGGTGTGGCCGATTAAAGCCATCACCGAAGAACTATAAACCCCTGTGGGAGAAGAGTGCTTACCCTTATCTGTCGTAGATCGGGTAGTGACTGGAGTTAAATAGAAGAGTTTGGTGGTGGATTTTTTTGGATTTTTCTTTACCATTCTGACGGACGGTTTTGGTTGGTTTTCTTGGTATTTGGTTGGTTAGGAACCAAGGAAAGGTGTTTGGTTTTGAGTACTCACTAATTGTACTCTTGGCGGTTTGTGTGGTTTTTGTCTTCTTTGGGTGAAGACAAAGAAAAAGAGTTTTGTGTTGCACGCCTTTTGGTCGCTATTTTTGCTTTGACACGTGGTTTTGTTGGTAATTGGGGACTGTCTTGGGGAGGAAACTTATGTGGTTGTTGTTGTTGTTGTTCTCCCTATCTAAGAAAAGTGTTGGAGCTTCTCCTGGTGCAGACCTTATGGTGGGTGGAACTAAGCTTTGAATCTTTATCGGAAAAGCTTTGGTTGAACATTTGGTTTTCCCTGGTGCATCTATCTTCCTTCTTGGAAGTTGTAGGTCTTGAGAGTTCTTGAAGAATCTTGGCTATCAGAGTTGGAAATTTGAGAGTTGAGCTTTCCTGCATTTCTGTTGGAGTTTTGTTTTCTTCCTTGCCTGGAAAGGAGAAATTGTTTATTGTTGTTCGTTCATGTTCTTGAGCTGTGGATATCTTTAAAGTTGGGATGCATCCTGTTTGTCAAGAGTGGGTGACCATGAAGGTGTTTAGAACATTTTATGTCCGTACTATATAGTAGGTAACAATGTGGTTTATGGAATGACGTATTGCTAAGTTAACTTGTGAGTTAAATCAATTCAGTGTGATTGTTATCCTTAGCTTGAGAATAAATAGACTACTAGTGTTGTAGTTTACTCTATAGCGAGAATGATTAAATGTGTGACTGTACATGCTTAGAATTTGTAGCTTTATGTTAAAAATGAGGTAGCACACCGCTGTTACTTAATGTGAAAATGACCATTGATAGTGTTTAAGGTTTTAAACCTTGATGCGTAGTGAGAACATTAAGATGATGTAACTACTGATCTTGTTAAAGAAACTTTGTTGGTTGTTTAAAGATGTTCTAATCTAACGTGTTAATAGAGAAATTCAATCGGGTTGGCTAGTGACCTTAACTTGGAAGTTGATTAGAGTTGCTATTTATGTTGTTGCAAACCATTAGTATATTTGGAAGTATGCAGATGTGTTCCTCTAATGTTAGTACCGATGTCAATTGGGAAGATATAGGTTTTATTGTTGCTTTAAGAACATTGTGCTGGTTTAACTTATTAAATTTGTTTTAATAGTTGGAGTATGTTGTGTAGTGACAATTTGTTATGATACATGGATAGTGTAACAAAAAAACAATGTAGTTGTTTTTATGATTATGCCCATTTATTGATATTGATGACTTAGTAGTGGTGGTAATTGTGTAGAATACTTGTTGGAAACCATTGTTAAAATGGAGGTTATTGTAACCTGTTGTGATGGAGTGAACCATGGATAATTAACATGATGTAGAATTTAATACTTAATGAATGTATATCTTAGAATCATGTTTACGAACTTTGTCTTGTAGACATAATATTTACTTGTTGAAGTCATTTATTGATTGAGCAAGTTTCAGTTGTCAAGATGTTGACGTATGGATGGTATAAAATTGATAAGTTGATCAGGCTTAAGTATATGTTGAAGTACTATGTTTTAAATATAGAATACGTCATTATATGATGTGTTGGTCTGTGGGGATCATGATGAGGTAGTATTGGTTGGATGTCTTTTGATAAGCATAATAAACTTTATTTATAAGTATTGGGAAAGGTAATAAGAGCAAGAATTTGTTTTGTAGTTTTTGTTGTATCCTGAGGGGCCTTCTCGATGAGTAAATAGTGAATATTGAATGCTTAAATGGTAAGCGTAGTGGAATACTAGATATGGTGGGGTTCATGCTGAGCTTGTGTTTAAAGCTTTTGGACTGGCTTGGTTGTTTGCTATTTTGGTTGAATGCCTTCGGTCAAGGTATTCCTTGTGTTGTGTTTCAGAATTTCCCTAAAACTCGTATAGATTGGTGCCAATCTTTTGCTTTGGCTAATTTGTTTAGTTTGTGATATGAGTATGGATTTGCACCTAGAAATTTTTGAGTGGATCGCGCTCCTTCACGTTCACACTGAGTTATCTTTGGAATAAATTTTAAAGGAAGCAAATGGACATAGTGGGTTGTGTTGGAAACTCTTGAGATTTAATTTGTAAATCTATTTGGTTAGAGTTGGAGTTATTTGGAAAATGTGTGTGGTGTTTGCAAGTTCTTCACAAGGTGGACTTTATGAATGTTTCATAAGTGATTTTGTTAGTGAAGTGTTCCCTTTTGAAATGAGTTTCCCTTTCTCTTTGAGAAAATTTGTGGCGGTTGTGTGTGCAGATGTTTAACTTTGGAGTCGATGTTCTTTTCCAAATGTTGATTTTGGTTAAAATGCGAGGTTTTGCAAGTTTAGCTTTCAATTAATGGTGGGTTCTGAATAAGACGTGGTGTTTTCCTCTTAACAGTGTTGCCGCCATAGTTTATATGATTTAGCGCAATCATCGATGTTATTTTTGTTTTAATCATGTGATACCGAGGAAGAAGTCTTTTAGTGAATGACTATTCGATATTGTTGTTGTTACATGATGAATGAATGGTGAAAAGGAAACATGACATCATTTATGTATATATAATCATAAAAGGGTTGATGAGCCAGGTCGGTGAGAAAGTCATATATGGATATATGACTAATCCAAAGTGCTCTTGAAAAGTGTGCATTAATGCTATGAATCGAGATTTCCATTTCTTTCTAGTATGAAAAGAAAGAATGGAAAATTTTTGGTATTTTGGTTGTGGTGCAGGAGATATGTGTTTCCTTTGCGTCTTGGCTTTGGAAAATAAAATGAATGTTCTTTGGGTGTTGTCGAATTCTGTCCAAAGAGAATGTTAGCGCATTGGATTCGAATTTATGCAAGTGGAACAATTGGGTTCAAAGGAATTGTACTTCTTTGCATTTCCAGATGACGATAAGAATAAGAGTGTTTATGGTTTATGGTTGAGTATAATAAAGATTTATACTCTTGGGCTTGGTTGTTTGCGTGAAAAGACTGTGAGGGCGACACCCTCTTGGAAAAAACATCAATTGTGATTTGGTAGTGAGTTTTGGCCCTAGCTTGGGTCAGGTGTGAAACTTTATTTGTGGGTTGAGAGGTGGACCATGAGGAAAGTTGTGATGTTGGTTCAAATCTTTTGAGAGTATCGTTGGTTGTGAAGAAGGGGATGGTAATTGATGTAAGGTGTCTGGTCGTGAACTTCGATTTTAGCTAAATGTCTCTGGGATGAGATAGGCTTGGGAGAGGATGGAAAAAAAAGGTATCATGGTTTGTGACTTGGAAAGGAAGTTGTTCCTTAATGAGTTATAGCTTTTGATGATATGTCTCGGTAATGGTCCGTTCGATTTAAAGGGCGATAAATTTTGGCATTACGGTACGACTTTATATCGCGTTTTTCGGGCCGTTTCCAGGTGTTTGGGCCTTTTCGGGGAAACTTGGGCCTTGGGGGATCTATTTGGGCCTTAGGTGGAGGACCATGGCCCACGTGGGAGTGGAAGGGGGGCAGCAAAGCAGCCCCCATGCGCCCCCCTAACCCTAGCCGCCTCACTTCCTCCCCTCCCACCCCTCTAGCCGCCCACACCCCCTTGGGCGCCTCCACACTTGTGCGCCCCCAATTAGGGTTCCTCCTCCCTAGCCGCCACCCTCCCCTCCCCTAGTAGCTCCACACCTCTCCCCCCTCAGTGTTCTTCGTTTCCTCGCTCGGTGGATCGCCGGTCCGGAGATCTCCGGCGATTCACGGCGTCGTTTCTGTTCTTCAAGAAGAGGTAATGACTTATGGATCATTTGGGGTGGTCTAGGTGCTACTAGGAGATATAATCCATGCCTAGAATTCATGTTTAGGTGCTGTAATTAGAGGTATAGATTCGTTTAGTAGATCTGTTTCGCGCAGTAGCCTCGGCCAATTCTGGACAGTCGACTTCAGTCGCAGTTTTTGGGTTTTTAGATTCGGAATTTGGTCGGCCGCCTATTGAGAAAGTTGTAGATAATCGAAAAACCATTCAATGAAGACCAAAAATGCTTAATTACATCCAGCCGTTTAAAAAGTTATGTCTGTTTTACCGAACGTTGTCAAAACTTTGACGTGATTAGGACAGATCGTGTTGATCTGTAGATTAGTCAATTTTAGATGCAGAATAAGTTTTTCCCAATACTTAGAAAAAGCTAGGAAATTTCTTAAGCTTCGAGAAAATGTACTCGTTTACTTGATTTGGAGTCCTAGAACTAGAGTTACGCTAGTTGGAAGCCCGCTGTCCCGTCGGGACAGATTCTTTGTTTTCGGGTTTTGGGGGTAGTTTGCGAAGTCGGGGTAGAGGATCGTTCATGTACTGTTTTATCGGCATGTTTTGAGTGTGTGGTACCTATGTGCAGTTGGTGTGACCCCGGGAGTGCCCTCAACCTCTCGCCAATCCGTCACCCACGGTTGAAGGCAAGTGTATTGGAATGGGTTTGGGTTGTATGATTGCTAGACTTGCTTAAGTGCAATATGATTACATGACATGCTAACTTGCCATGATTGATGTTTTCCTTTGATATGATGAACATGGTTTTATATATTGGTTATGAATTCATTGTATTAAATGTTTATGCGAGATTATACATGTTCATGTCATATGTGCATTCATAATGGAAGAGGCGTCCCATTCTGATGCGGGCCTCTGTGTTCACACGAAAGACCTACCTCGTAGTCCCATCCACGGTTGTGTATGGGAGCAAGTCAGTAAGAGTAGGCACCCTTCATCTACGGGATGGAAGGGGAAAGAGGGTGCACTCCGATGGGTGTGCACTCGGCAATACCGGTATGTTCTTCGAGGAGACATGTGCATTGCATTACATATATGTTGATGTTAATGAGATGTGTACAATGAGATTATGACATGGTTATGATGTTGAATATGAGAATATGCCATGGATATGATGTTAAGAATGAGTTGTAGCGATGTATTCATTGAAAACTGTTCTCTTTGTTCCATTGCAATATACTTGCTGAGTGATGAACTCACGCTTGTGTTTTATGATGTTTTTAGGTACCATGAAACCGGCATGCGGGAAAGGGGTTTAGCTACACTTCTTCACGTTGCTCCATGCATTTAGACAATTTATCAATTGAAGTGATGATAATAAATTTGTTGCGATGAAACTTGGTGTATGGCTAGCTTGTGTGCTTGATTTCCTCATTTAATTTGTTATAGTTTATGGAATGGTTGGATTCATTATTTTAGACTTAACATGTTGCCATATCATTGTCTATTGTTGTTTTAGATGTCTTTCGTTATGATATATATTTCCATAATATTGCTATTGCTTCAAATCATGGAAAAACAAAGGGGATGCGGGCCGAAATTTTCGGGTTTAGCATCTACACCCTTGCTGTAATTTGTCTTTATTTATGGTATTTTGAAGCTGCTTCTACCGTGTTTGGTGACATCTAGGGCATACTAGTTGCCGGGGTGTTGCACAAACTAACAACTGAAAGCCCAACACAACCATAGATACCGAGAAACAGCCAGCCTGGCCAACCCAATGTATCACCCCGGCACCCCTGCACCCCTTGTGCCCTGAATGTTACACCCTCATACATCAACTAGCACAAGATACTAGAATAATTTAGCAAAGCAAGCTAACATACTAGCAAGTTACCGAAATTATTAGAAATTTCGGCAGCACCTCCCCTAAAACTAGGACATCCACTCAGCAGAGAAAAGACAACATTTAATATAACAACAACATAAGCAATTTAAGATAACCAACCAAGCACAAACATGGGTCATGGTATCAACTAACCGTCATGACCCAACTAAGCACATACCACTACCACAAATTAATTACAAGACATGAAATCATTCAGATTAGATGCGACAAGTTAAAATGAAACTATGGTGGTTCAAAACGTGTTCGTGCCACTACTCCCTTCCATGCATGTCGGCTTCAAGGTACCTACAAACAATAAACAAACAAGTGTGAGTCGAAGACTCAGCAAGTACATCAAAGGGATAAACATAGCCAAATAGAATTTCTTAAGCAGTAATATACTAACAACTCTTAATTGGATTCATCAAGTAGAAGTGGAAAGAAATAAAACCGGTAATATCACGATCCTTACTCATCTTTACTTGATACCACAATTCAACGTCTTAACCCCTTTTTCTTTTTCCACATCACTTAGTAGACTTTCGTTAGCAATGCAATGCCATGAAATGATGAATGCATTCATGCTCATGCACCTTTTCATCAATTATATCGGTATAATGAGTGCGCTCCCATCGACGTGCACCCTCTTATCTCTACTATTATAAAACAGCAGTTGGTGGCAGTGGTGAGTTCTACCCACGTCATTAATTGCCCTGCTTAATTGTCCTACTTAATTACCCTACGCAAAAAACGAAGCGTTGCTTTAATTAGCCAGCTTTCGCAAGAAACGAAGCGTTAAAGATAGATGTTTGATCTTGTGAAATAATTTTTTTATTTTTTAATCTTTATTTTTCGTTATCAATTTTGTTTTTTGTAGCAACGCACGGGCATGTAACTAGTTCCCTTCTATCCCGTGGAGGGTCGACTTCCTAGTGGCGCTCTGGATTAGTCATAACTTTCTCACCGACCTCACCGGATTAGTTATGACTTTTTCACTGACCTAGCCTTTGTCTCATGCAGGACATGAATGCAACCGATGCAGTTGATATGAATGAAATGCAACCTTCATTCATTTCCAACAATAGCATGGCCATAATTAAATGCATAATGGTGAATTAATTGGATAAATTGCAAGTAGCATTGAACATAGCATTCGCCTCATCATAATCAATTTATAATATAAAACACAAAGTAGAGCATGTCACAAATCCTTCTAGCATTTAATATACGTGATACACTTGCCTTTAACCTCGGCGATGAACTGACGTCCCGTTTGCGGTATTAGGAACCTCCAGCCCTAGAGAACAAGACAATACTCAAAATCCATTCTTCGGGTGAAAACTAATTCGGCGATATAAACTCTAGTAACCTGAAACCCAACTTTCCAAAAACTAGCTAAAACCCTGCTCATGTCAGTACATAAATTGATCAAGAAGGTGAGGACCCAAAAGCCAACAGCATAAAGAAGACTAATTCTTGCACTTGAAATTAAATAAGACTATGGTAGCAGCATAATAAGGCCATTTCTCCCTAAGAATCAATGCCTAAACGAGATCACTCCAACAGCGCAAGATCTACACAACCAACTTCTACTCAACAACCAATGAAATGTGAGATAAGAAGATGGTAGCACCAACGGGGTCGGAGAGTCAATGACATGATTTGGATCACACAAGGCCAATTAAATGTGCAAGCTCTCCCTTCTCCACGTCTTGATGGCGAAGTAGCTTCCAGCATTTTTGGAACCAATGCTGTAAAGCAGCAAGCAAGCTTTAATGGAGCAACTTGGCCCATACCTGAACTAACAATCAGGGAACACCCCAAGAACTCAAGAAACCAAATTGAGGACAAATGTGCCTTCTCCTCAATCTGTCCTTTATGAAGCTTGAATCAAGCAACCAACATATGCTCATCAAAGTACACCATGCCAAAACAAAAACTCATGGAAGTCCGTAATACAACTATATGGATCGATCATAAATCAATGGTTCCTCTATCACCTAATATGATATCAACCTATAAAATTTGACAAAATCACAAGCCTAGCAACTGAAACCAAAATGATGACAAGGTGTAACTCAGGTCAAACCATACAAAAGAAAGCTGAGCACAAAACTGAGAAGGAAGGCATTAGTCCAAGTAAGCCGAGCATTAATGAAGCCGAATTAAAATAGTGACAAATTTGCTCAAGTATAAACAATGCAGGAGCAGATTGGACAGACGGCACAAGTGCACTACACTACGAAGCATACAATCTCGACCCTCGAAGTCAGAGCGAACATCAAGCTGCCCACAACTACAGAAAACCGGCAACCTAACCACGCCTCTAATTCGGCCGTGTTCTAACCGACAACGGCAGCACCCATTCCACTTCCACCCAAAACCACAAAGCAAGCTCGGCCTTTGCATAATCCAATACTGAATAGAGTTTTCCCTCCAAACCTAGAGCATTGTTCCCTTCTAAACCCAGATCTAGGAACTCTAGTGCTATCCAACTAGTCAAGCACCACCATTAGCACAACAAGAATAGCCCCTAACCCTAGCACCCAATACCTCACCTTGCTCACAAAGAGGACGAGGAGGGAGGAGCCGCTGCAAAGAGGGAGAGGAGTGCCGGCTGGGAGCAGGGCGTCGTCGTCTGGGGAAGGGCTCGTCGGAGCTGGCTGGGGGCGGCACGGGGTTGAGCCAGGAGGAGGCGGCGTAGGGCGGCGCCAGGCCGAGGTGACATCGACCGGGGCTGCGTTAGTAGGGAGGACCGGGGACGGCGCTCGGTTGGGAGCAAGCCAGGAGGGCGGCACTCCGAAGAGATCTGGGGCGGCGGCACCGGCAGGGAGGAGTGCCACACGATGGGGCGGTGGTGCTCGGGAGTAGGGCGGCTAGAGGAGGCAGCAGCAGTGCAAACGCTTGGGAACATCCAAAATTTTCAATGAAAGGGCTTAATACAAATCGATCCCGAATAAATCCAATAAATAGCAAACGAGTTCCGAAAAATCTCAAAACTTACAGAAGAATTTCTTGAAGCACAAGGAATCTAAATAAAATTAAATTTATTTTATTTGAGGTTTAGAATAATCAAATTAAATTATTTTAGCTTTTAGAAAATTCAAATCAAGCTTTATAAACGCGAGAAAATTAGCGAAATTTTTTTGGGAAGCTAAACTAAACCAAAATTTTTTTAAAACCCAAATTTTGGGATGTTACAAACCTCCCCCCCTTAACAGAATCTCGTCCCCGAGATTCAAGGCTAACTATGGAAATAGGTTCAGGGGGACTCCACACTTGAGGCTTCCTCGAACTTCCAAGCAACTGCATACTTGACAGGTTCGCTTCTGAACAAATGCTTGGTAACATCCAAAATTTTGTAGGCTGCTCCTTGCGGATGAATGTGACACTATGGAATGCCGAGACTTTATAAAAATGTGAAATTAGAGATTGTGACATTACAAAATGTGAATGTTGTGGTCAAAAACATTATGAAATATGGAATTGGAGGTTGAAACCATACTCTATGAGGTTTATTTGCGTTTTCGGGCCGTTTCTGGGAGTTTGGGCCATTTCGGGGGAGTTTGGGCCTAAGAGAAGGGGTTGTGGGCTTTGGTGGGATGGAGTATGAGTCCATTTAGGAGTAGGATTCCTATTTGGGCTGGTAAAAAGGGGCTCCCCCTGCCCTTGTGCGCCCCCACCACCCTCTTGTGCGCCCCCTCCACCTCCCCTTGTGCCCTAGCCGCCCCCACCTCCCCTCTCCCTCTTGCGTGCACCACCCCCTTGCTCTCCCCTTGCTCCACCACCCCTCCACCTCCTTTGCTGCCCCTAGGGGAGTCCCCCACCTCAACACCACGAAGATCCATCCATTGGAGCGCTCCGCGACGAGGAGATCCGGTGGATTTGGAGCGAGGAAGGACATCGCGCGAACCGGGAGATCTGCTGGGTTTTCGTTCGACGGGCGAAGGTATGGCCATGGGAATCCTTGGGGTTGGTCTAGGTACTGTTTTTAGGGTCATTATCATGTTTTTAGATCAATTGGTGGTGCTGGAATTGAGTAGATTAGATGAAATCTAGAAGTTGCCACGTTCTCTCTTTCGGGCAGCATGAGCAGTCGACCTAGGGTTTGGGTTTTCGTCAATTTAGATTCGTAATTTGGTCGGCCGCCTGTTGAAGAAGTTGTAGGTAACTTCAATACCTTTCAGTGGGTATAAAGAACGCGTAATTCCGATTAGCCGTTTGAAAGTTATGGCTATTTTACTGAACGTGTCAAAAACTATAACGTGATTGGAACAGATCACGGTATTCTGTAGATTAAACCACTTTAGAGTCCGAATCAGATTTTCCATGTACTTAGAAAAAGTTAGGAAATTTCCTAAGCTACGCGAGGATGTACTCGTTTATTCGATTCGAAGTTTTAGAACCTGAGTTATGCCTTTTGGAAGGCTGCTGTCCCGACGGGACAGAACCTCTGTTTTTGGGTTTTGCGAGTAGTTGGCAATGTCGGGGTAGATGAGGGTTTGCGTACTGTTTTTTGGACATGATTGTGAGTGTGTGGTACCTATGTGCAGGTGGTGTGACCCCGGGAGTGCCTTCTACTTCTTGCCAATCCGTTGCCCGTGGTTGAGGCAAGTGTATTGTAATGGATAGCGGTTTGTAGGTTGCTAGTTGAGACTGGATGAAATTGAATATATGCTATGATCACTTGCCATGCTTTAATGATTGCCAATGATATGATGAATATGCTTATTATGTTATGATGCCATGTGTTATTGTACAAATTAATTATGATGTTGGCATGTTTGCATACATGGCATGATACATGGCCCGGGCGGTGAGAAAGTCATTACTAGTCCGGGGAAGGTCGGTGAGAAAGTTATGACTATTCCGGAGAGCTAATGAGTAAGTCCTACATCGTGATTCCATCCACCGCGGTGTTTGGAAGCGAGGGGTAGGCACCCTCCATCTTCGGGATGGAAGGGGGGAGAGGGTGCACACCGACGGGTGTGTACTCAAGCATACTGGTATGAGTTTCCAAGGAGACATGAGCATCGCATCGCATTGCATACATAATGATGATATTGATATGTGAACATGAATGAGATGATAAACATGATATGAGTTGTTGTAGCCATGTAAATGTTCTTGTGTACCATTGCAATATGCTTGCTGAGTGTTGAACTCATGCTTGTGCTTTCTTGTTGTTTTTAGGTACCATGAGACCGGCATGCGGGGAAGGGAAATAGTCACACTTCTACACGTAGTTTCACTCATTCGTCTCACAAGTCATTCAATTGGGCTTTGATAATAAATTAAGTGTGATGCTTGTTGTTTTTATGGTTTAGCTTTGAAATATGAGAGTCTTATTGTTCGTTTGGCTCATGGAGACATTGAATGCTTGGAATTAGACTTATGTTGTTGTTATTCCTTTAATTATTGCTATTTTAGATGTCTCTCATATTGCCTTATATTGCTATGCTTTTGTGTTTCCTTCAATTCATGTTAAAACAAAGGAGATGCTGCCGAAATTTTAGTTTTTAGCATTTACTCCTTTGCTGTAATTTATCTTAATTTATGGTATTTAGATGTTGTTTAGCCTATGTTTGGTAGCATTCGGGCATATTAAATGCCGGGGTGTTACAATGAGATCCTCTTACAAGTCCACTGACTCCAACTGTGTCTGCTTCTCTGGCACAAGAAGGCACTTCTTCTGCGGAAAATCTTGACACCTTCTCTGTCGGGAAATCTAGAACATCTCATGCACTCATGCTGACTTTTCTGGCAACTCCATTGATAGGCACGCTTGCTTCTGTTCCTGAACACTTGATTTTTGGCTTCTCGTAGGAATTGGACAAGCTGTATCTGACAACAAAGCTTACTTGCAATTATGCGGCCTTCATCAAGACTTGAACAGCATTCCTGTTGGTCTGGCACTATCCTTGTCGGCTTGATTCTCTAGTACTGACTTAAACTCCATTTCAATTAGGTACTCATGCATATTGAACTCAAGCATCAACTATTATTGGGATAATGGTATTGGCTGGCTGGCGTACACTGCGGTGGCTAGAGTAATTCTTCAGGTAGACAATTATCCTTTGTTAGTTATTAAGCACACGTAGCAACTCTTTCCTTCGATGTGATGGCACATCCATCTTCTTGACTCAACCATAAAGGAATGGATGGTTCTCAGCTGTCTCAGGTATACTAAAGGTAACCCGATAGCAACTTTATCTCGGAACACTTTAACTTCCCTTAACTGACTACATCTCTAACCATAGACCAAAAACCACCTTTCGCTTGGGTGACTAATTTAATTCCAGGTAGAAGCATCTCAAGCATGGTTTCCAAGGTGATGAGCTTTATCAAAAACTTAATCTTGACAAGGAACAATTTAACTTCCAACATTCTGCATCACATATGACTTTTGATCAGTACAACATCTGATGCCTCCCAACCTTTATCAGTCATAATGTGGTTGACATGACTTTTGCTGGCGCTTGCGGCATGGCTTCATCTTGAACTGCTTCACAATTCACTTTCTGGCTTAAGTGTCTCGGTAGGTGAAGGACTAGGATTGAAGTGGGCAGGTATAATACCTTTTCTCCTAGGACAGCTATTAGCAAAGTGTCCCGGCTCATTGCACCTGAAGTAACGCTTGACTGACATCTGCTGGCTTCCACATGATGTGGCACCAGTCTTGGTAGGGGTAGAGCTGAGATCGTCGCGATCTGCAGTGATCACTTTCTTCTGAGGACAACAGTTAGCAAAATGTCCTGTTTGACGACAGGTATAGTAAACTCTAGGCAGTAAGCTTCCTCCTTGAGAACTTTTCACCGGGTTGGTGTCATGGAAACTTTGATCATCGGGACGAAGCACAGGCGAAAGTGTCTCGAACAGGCCTGAGCTGTATTGCAACTGAGTTGTCGAGGGGCACTCCTCATTCGCTGTTGCGGTGGTCTTCCAATTCCTTGCACTCATCTTCTAGGTTAAGGGTCTTGTTAACCAACTTCTCTTGCTTCAACAGATTCTTTGAGCAAGTTGATTCCATAGTCTTACCACTCACCTTCGGTGTTATAGTCTTTACTGAAGTAATTTCTTGAATGATCATGTCTTCAGAAATTGCTTGATCTTTCTGTGGGCATTCCTTAACAAAAATGATCTAACTCATCACAATTGTATCATGAATGTGTAGGTCATCGTGCCGGGTTGATGGGGCATTCTCTAGTCCAATGACCTCGTTTATCAAACAAAAATAGTTCCATGGTGACCAAGTATCACTGATTTCCTGAGGTTGACCGATAGGGTTGACATGTTTCTTCTTCATTTCTTCCCTTGGCACAGAAAGTGCGGTCGACAATCCCTTTCTTTTCACTAACTCTTGAGCAATGACAGCTCAAAAAATCTCTCGCTGATGCCGAGTCACAGCGGTCACTACTGAATCCAGGGAACATTGAGATGGGCAGTGATCACATCCTTCGCAAAGATAGCATGTGATGTTGCACATAGGAAATTCTCCAGGTAAATGGCTTCCTTCACAGCTGGAACAATTGATTGCATGTTCATCAGCAGTGTGTCCTATTTCTCCACAATGGATGCATGCACGATCTTCTAATTTGTTTGGTTGACAACACTTCAAAGAACAACATCTTGGTATGGTATTGAGTGTGGAGGCACCATTCTTCCTTGACCTTACTGTGGTTCCACTGTCTTCTGATGAGGTGAAGATCTGATAAAAGGTGGTGATAAACTCTAACCAAGTGATGGTATGTTCATCCTCAGAGGTGGCGTAGAAACCTCTCTACCAGGCTAATGCATCTCCTTCTAACTGGCAAGTAGCATAGGGAACCTTCTCTTCATCTTCACTTTGCACAAAGCAAGCTTCTCTTCTATGACACGAAGACATATTTCTGCGTCTTTGAAAGTGGCTGATCCATCAAACACGGGTGGGTTGGTCTTCATGAACAAGTCAAACTTTGACTGTGAACAGGAGGTTGCGACTTCAGTGGTGGAGGGGTTGATTTTTAGCATCGATAACATTCATCTGTTGCACCACTGCCTGCATAAGCTGAGTTTGGGCGGTCACAAACTGGTCCAAGTTCTGAATTGTCACTGTCGATACGGTGGATGACTTCTGATTACTATCTGCTTTATCACTGACACCAGTAGTAGAAACTGAACTGACTTGATCTGCCTCAAAGTCACTGCTGTGTAGTTGATCCTTTCCATCTGCTGACCACTCAAGGGTTTAGGTAAGAGGGAAAAGCATAGATGAGGTTCAAGAATCCTATTGCGGGGAGAACAGGTTTAACCCAAAAACTTATACAAACATTATTAAGAACTTGATATGGTTGCTTATCCAAGCCTAAAAGCTATGCAACACATACTGCACACTCAGCAATCAATGAAGAACCAAATTCCTAAGCACACAATAATCTAGCGTCTAAAAGGGTAACATTCCTATCTTAAGAGACACGACTCTCACACATGAGTCTCAACTTACTACTAAGCACTAGTTCTTCAAGCTTCTGGAACACTTCATCGATCCACTTCTCTTCGAGCTCGATGATTCCTTACTTCACGATCTTCAGGGTTCGCAGCGACATCCAATACTTTCTCCTTAAGTGTGAAACATCGTTAACTATTCGGAACAACTCAGGTAAGATTTCCTTTTAAATCGAAGGGAAGGATGGAAATTTCAGCAAAAGGGGAAATAATAGAAGAATGAGATAAGTCAAGAACTTATTATTCTTTCAAGTTAAATTTTCTCTTTAGAAAATAATTTTGAAGGTCCTAAAGACGGCCAATCTATCTAGGGTGAAGACCTACAGTCAATATGGCTCTGATAACACCTCTGTCGGGACCCGAATTTGCAAATCCGGACCCTCTGTGTATTCAGCACTAGTCCAGGATCACGCTAGTGCACACAGTCTCAACATAGATGAATAACACAATCATGCGCAGCGGAATAATAAAAATAACTTAATTATAAAATATAAACTATTGTACGACCTTAAGGTCAACCTTACTCTTGTGAGGCCTTGACGGCTTCAACTCCAAATAAGCAGCAGCGGAATGAAGAACATCGGTGAATCCCATCAATACGCCACAGTAACCGATGGTTCGACTCCTAGAT
Organism: Rhipidocladum racemiflorum; assembly: GCA_036346355.1. Classification (NCBI taxonomy): domain Eukaryota; kingdom Viridiplantae; phylum Streptophyta; class Magnoliopsida; order Poales; family Poaceae; genus Rhipidocladum; species Rhipidocladum racemiflorum. The sequence goes on along the minus strand of CM070577.1, from coordinate 40,024,528 downwards.
AATCGCCTTCTCACGGAACTTCTTCTTCTTCGACGATGTAGACTTCTGCTCACTGGTGATTGTTTGTTTGCAAGGGGTGAGTACATAAAGCACTCATCAAGTCATGCACAGAATGCAAGTCTAATAACTATATGCATGGCTTATTCCAAGTAACAGGCTGAATGGTTATTTTGCAGAAAAGCAACAATCACAAATAATCATAATAGATTGTAAAGCAGTAAAACAAGTAATAACAGTAATAGATTGCACAGTTATTTCACAAGTAAAACATTCCACATCCTTAAACAGTTATCACTTTTCCACAGGCAAACTGCCTCCAAACCCAAGTTCAATTCTATGAAAAGCTAACCCTTGACTGTAATCCCCGAGCATTGTCCAGTACCGCGGACACGGCTATTCGAATAGATTTTACACTATACAGAGGTTATAAACTTTCCCCACAGGATACAATCAACTCACCACGTCAGCCGTGAATCGCCATATAAGAGTATGCGAATGAGTGATCATAACAAAGCCTTTCGGAAACTTCTAACTACACAAGTGAACCTCTCCGGTTTTTGCCATACACCATCCCTTCCCTTAACAAAGGCGAAGTATGTGACCGACGTACCGTTGGATGGGTACCATGCCGCAGCCCTGGTACGCTCCCCCTTCAAGCTACACAAAAGTTGTAGTTGACACCCTGAGGTACCACATGCAAGTTATTAGTAACTTACTCAACTAGGTCCGTCCCATTACGGACATGTGGTTGTATATTTGACTCAGTTCAAAGGCTTGCAAGGTTAAGTCCTTAGAGTGACCAGGGCAAGACTTACATCAATACTCTCAAAGAAATCCATCTCACCATCACTCATACATATATCATGTTTCAAACATTCCCAACCGCCAAGCTGGCCCACCATAAATCTTGCCACTTGCCCCAGTCTAAATCATTTTATCACCCCAGTTGATTATTGCGCAATATAATGCCAACAACAACTCAACTTCCTTGAAGAAGCACGAAGGCCTCCGCATATCAACATCATCGTGTTGGCAACACGTCACACCATTCCAAAATACATTGCATATTCCATTAATCAATATTGGTATTTGTATTTCCAAAACGATGGCACGGACTCGTGCAGGTCTAAGCAGACTAATACGTTCTATCTAACCCATGTTGGCAATTTATTAGCTACCAACTATTAATCAACAAACCTAGGGTGACAAATGAATCATGGCATACAATCATTATAGGCAAGGTGACGATAACAAGTAGGTTGATTATCTAATCCCAAATTAGTTGAAATCAGTTTAACTCAAACTAGCATGCAATAATTTGAAATAACATAAGTTTCGAAAATGGGATCAACATGGTCAAAGCACAACTTGCCTGGCCCTTGCAATTTTTACTGTTCTTTACTCTTTATCTTCGATTCTTCAGTTCCTTCGAGCGACTTCCGGACTACGCGTCTAACGATTAAAGAAGAAGCAAATACAAACCAACTCAAAAGGCAATCAAGTAAAACTCCAAATTAAGAACAAACAGCATTGGGTACAACGGCTTAGAATGATTTGAGGACTCGAATGGATTAGATCGAAGAGTTGACAAAAGAGAACAGGCTTTCGGGAAAACACCGAAAAGGGAAAGATTAATAACTGGGAAGGAAACAATAATATTCCGAAGAATATTTCTTCCAAAGTTATTATCTTTATTGGACAGACAATGACATATGGGCTCTCGATCTATAGACCAGTCCATAAAGATGTGTTAGTTCACAATGAACTAAACTGATTCTCGAAGTTGACTTTTGTTGACCGAATGGACACAGTCAAACAAAACAGAGACGGATAAATCGGGCATAGGGGTATGACAGATGGACAATGGTCTATCGACCAAGTCCACGAATGAAGTCTAGGTTAAAGGCGGATTAGATCTTCAGGGTTAGGACAAGACAAGTGTCTTACCACGATTGAAACAACGGGAAAGATTGCAAAGATAACAATGCGGCTCACGATGAACTTAGTTCATCGAACCGGTCTTAGGTTAGGGTTTTGATTTGGCTTTGAAGATGATATGACGATGAGGCTAGGCTCACATCACGATGATAGAGTAGATGAGGACATCACACTAGGGCTCTTGCATGAATGCACGCATGCGATGACAACAAAGCGATGAGAGCCAATCGTTAACGATGAAGCGTTAACGGCGGAACGTTAACGGCGAAACGTTAACGACGGAGTGTTAACGGTGAAACGTTAACGGAGGAACGTTAACGGCAAAACGTTAACGACGAAATGTTAACGACGGAGCGTTAACGGTGTAACATTAACGACGGAGCGTTAACGGCAAAACGTTAACAGAGGAACGTTAACGGCGAAACGTTAACGACGAAGCGTTAACGGTGGAACATTAACGACGGAGCGTTAACGGCAAAACGTTAATGGAGGAACGTTAACGGCGAAACGTTAACGACGAAACGTTAACGACGGAGCGTTAACGGTGGAACATTAACGACGGAGCGTTAACGGCAAAACGTTAACGGATGAACGTTAACGTCGAAACGTTAACGACAGATCGTTAACGGTGGAACATTAACGACGGAGCGTTAACAGCAAAACGTTAACGGAGGAACGTTAACGGTGAAACGTTAACGGGGAAACATTAACGGCGAAACATTAACGGTGAAACGTTAACGACGGAGCGTTAACGACAGAGCGTTAACGGTGGATCGTTAACGGCGAACGTTAACGGCGGAGGTCAAACAATGATAGGATACTCATGAAACAAGGTAGCAACCATCGGTGCAACGACATGGCCGTGACAAAATGCTAGCAAGGACGGCTAACCGAAATGCGAACCGACGGCAACGGCTAGGTCAAAGACGACGGTTTTAGTCCGGAATCGGGCTCCGACGGCAAACGGAGAGCAAAAGAACTTCAAGTATGGACCAAAACAATACATGATGATCCACCGGACGCGACAACATGGCCGGAGTGAACTAGGTGTCAAAAGGCGGCGCGCGGCGATGGCTAAACGGCGGCCTAAATATATAAAAAAAATTCCGGAGGATGGGATGGCAAAGGGGGAATGTCTACCACGTAGAACGCGGTGATACGAACTCAACGGTATAGGCGGATTTTGCGGCACCCCTCCGGATTAATCACAACTACCGATTAACTGGTTTCGGATCTAAACTTTGGACGGCCATAACTTCTAGAATAATGATCGGAACTTAACGGAATTTGACCGAGAGCTAGATGGGACCAAGAGTCATACCGTGACGCAGGTGGCTCGAAGAATTACCTTCTAGAACAGCGGGGAACGCGCGAGGATGATTGTCGCTGTCTGAAACGCAGTCTGATCACAGTCTGATCGGAGAAAAGAATTTTGTGCACAAAATTCAGAGGGCAAAACCGTGAGGCAAGATGTGCAAAACTCGGGTTCTAAGACTTCGACTCAATTAAACGAGTACATCCTCGCGTAGCTTAGGAAATTTCCTAACTTTTTCTAAGTATATGGAAAGACTGATTCGGACTCTAAAGTGGTTTAATCTACAGAATACCGTGATCTGTTCCAATCACGTCACAGTTTTTAACACGTTTGGTAAAACGAGCATAACTTTCAAACGGATGGGCGGAATTGGACATTCTTTATACCCACTGAAAGGTATTGAAATTACCTACAACTTCTTCAATAGTCGGCTGACCAAATTCCGACTCTAAATTGGCGAAAACCCAAACCCTAAGTAGACTGCTCATGCTGCCTGAAACAGAGAACGTGGCAAACTTTAGATTTCATCTAATCTACCCAATTACAGCACCACCAATTGATCTAAAAACATGATATTAACCCTTTGAATAGATCCTAGACCAACCCCAAGGATCCCCGTGGCCATACCTTCGCCCGATGAACGAAAACCCAACGGATCTCCTCCCGGTTCACGCGATCTCCTTCCTCGCTCCAAATCCACCGGATCTCCTCGTCGCGGAGCGCTCCAATGGATGGATCTTCGGGTTGGTGAGGTGGAGAACTCCCCTAGGGGCAGCAAGGGAGGTGGAGAGGGGAGGGGAAGGTGTGGGGCGCAAGGGGATGGAGGTGGGGGGCGGCGCACCAAGGGAGAGGGAGGGGAGGAGGCGGCTACCAAGGTGAGGAGGTGGAGGCTGCTAGGGCAGCAGGGGAGGGCGCCCCAAGGGCATCATGCTGCCCCCCTCTCCCCTCATGGGCCAGAGAGAACCAGTTTTGGCCCACGAGGGGTCCCCCCTAAGGCCCAACACGCCCCGGGAAGGTCCAAACTCCCGAAATAGACCCGAAAACGCGAATAAACCTCATACCATATGGTTTCAACCTCCAATTCCACATTCCATAATGTTTTTGCCCTCAACATTCACATTTTATAAGGTTACGACACTCCGTGGTGTCACACCATCGGTCGAGAGTTGTCTTAGTTTTCCCACAAGAACACAAGCAAGAACAGATAAGCAGGACTTGGGCAACTCGTCAGGAGGGCCCGAACCTGGGTAAACCCAAGCGTCCCCTTGCAAGCTTCATGATTGATTCCTTTCCTTCACCTTTCGAGCGATCTCCACGAAAGCCCCCTATTCGAACTTCATATACACCCGATCCGAAGGTGTTTGTTGGCTCTTACGCCGACAGGTGGCGTTTCCAAGGTCTCGCTCGGGAGCTGGCCGCGGACCTCATTTGCTCCCAAGTTCGGCACTGCCCGACCTCGACTGCATCGGGGGCTAGCCACGGACCTCGTTTGCGCCAGAGTTCGGCTCCACCCGACCTCGATCGCATCGGGGGCTGGCCCACGGACCTCGTTTGCGCTCGAGTTCGGCTCCTCCCGACCTCGACCGCATCGGGGGCTAGCCAAGGGGATACTACTCCACAAACTGCTAAGTGCACGATCTTAAACATAAATGCTTTAAAAGAGAACAAGTCTTTTCTTGCGGATCTTTGTTCTGTCATTACATTTTCCCAGACAAAAAATCTGACCACAAGCACTAGCCTATTTTCTATAGTCCGCCATCTCGCGTGCAAGCTTCTCTTGCTCGAGTTCGGCAACCTTCGTCCTCAGCTCGGAGAGCTCACCCTGCAGGCGGAGAGCTTCGGCGGCTGATCTGGCACCACAGTTCCGCTCCTTAGTGGCCCAGGCTCGCTCTTCTTAGAGTTGAGCTAGGGCGCCCTTCGCTGCCTTAGTCGCCAGCCCTAACTTCTCCTCGAGCTCAATGACCATTTTCTCGAGCTCAGCAGAGACCTTAGCCTCGGCAGCGCTCTTCTCCGCGACCTGCTTCCGAAGCTCCTCCACCTTCATTCGTTCGGCCTCCAGGGTCTTGGAGGCTATGGCACACTCAGCTTCGAGAGCTTGGAAGCGTCGGTGTGCACTAGTTCGAGAGTTTTGGCAGCTTTAGCTTGGGCAGCTTCGAGCGCTCAGGATGACCTCGCGCGCTCATCCTCAACTGCTCGGTAGGCATGGTCGCCCTCGTTGGAAATGGCCCATTCATACTCGGCGGCGTGGGAAACCTCCAGCGCCCTCATCGTCACCCTAAGGGCGGCAAGCTCGGCGGAGTCATAGTCCATCCTCTGCTGATCCGTCTCCTGCTCAGCCCGAAGTGTTTCCTTAAGGCGCTTCAAGCGGGTCTCCCGCTCCTCCACCAGATCCAGCACGATCTTCAAGGAATCCACATGCTCCTGGAGGCCCAAGAACCCTTGGGAAACGTGGCCCCATGGCCTATGAACAAAAAGGGGGAACACTTGAGGGTCATCTGGGGAAAGAATGGCAGGATGAAAAGAAAGAAGTATGCGGCTCATACCTGGTGGAGCCGGTCCTCGAAAGTGGTACGATCATGCAGTAGAACCACCTCTCAAACCAAGGACCAAGGGAGTCTCGGGCATGGATTTGGGGGAAAGACTAAGAGAGGCTGGTTCGCAGCCGAAAGTAAAGGCACCCAACCACGGGGTCCTTCTCGGTGCGAAACAAGGCGAAATAACGAAAGAAAGGAGAAGGGGTGGGAAGGATCCCAAGGAATCCCTCGCAAAGGTGGGCGAAGATAGAGAGAAGGAGAACTGAGTTAGGTACCAGGTTGATGAGCTCGATCCCGCATTGAGCAAGGACCGAGCCCAAGAATTCACTCTCTGGCATCCGTAGGCCGAAGAGGGAGTATTTCTTAGTGCAGACAAGCTCATCTTCTTGAGGACGAGGCTCGGTCTCTCCGCCAAGAAGTCACCAGGTCACAGGATCCAAGAGCCCAAGTCCTTCGACCTCCCTCATCCTTGTCAACGACAGCGTGCTCCTCCCAAACTTGGCCATGGAATTTGAAAGACCTGGCTGAGGAGGGAAGGGGGAGTTCGAACAAAGGGGAGGGCAATTTTGTCGAAGGTTAAAGGATCTGGTAAGCAATTTGGGGATTCTCTCTGAGGAAGGATTTGGAATTTGTAAGAACCGGGTTACTGGTAGCTGGCGGTTGAGGCACCTCAAAAGACGCGCCGATTGTACTTCGGTAATTGAATTGAGGTAGTGGTAACGGTACATAGAAATCGAACCGTCTAGCTGCCCAGACTCAAACGTCGCGACCCATTCGACCTTGAAGTCTAGGACACCTGGCACGACTTCGAATGGGAGGCGAGCCCGAAGTTGCGACATCACCTCGAGTTTGAGCGGAGACCAAGAGATCGTCCTCTTCCCGAGGTCGTAAGGCTCAAGGTCCTACTCGGTGACTAGAGAATACTTGAGCCTCGGGGGCTAGCTGTCGGGGACTATAAAATCTTGCTCAGTCAACCAGGCAGTCAGCATGCCTTAGCTCGAGCTAGGGCCCCCGGCCACCCTGTTGACCGAGCTGCATCCGCTCGACCTTGAGGATGAAGTCATCTCGCGACCAAGACCAGAAGCTCGGAGGCCCTGGGCATAAGCCCCGTGCGACGGTTACCATATCCACCAAAACAGGAGTCAAGGCGGACGTGGGCGGAAGAGCTGGGGGAGTTACGATCCAATCTTTGTGGATCGTGGATCCACTCTCCCCGGGAGTTAACGCTATTCAATCACTTGTAATGGGCAAAAGGGGCATATAAAAGCCCCCAAGTAGGAACTTGTAAACACACGCGCTGACAGATAAACAACACACACATAAGCTAGAGATCCATTTGTACTGAACCCCTAGCTAAAGCATTCTCCCACGCCTCTGGGAAAGACTGAAGTAGAGCTATTACCCAACCTTGGGGGCTCGAACCAGTATAAACCCCTGTGTCTTCCATCTTCTTACATATCCGACCTCAACAGCGACACTAGATCACCTCCATTTGAGCGAAGTCAGGTCTTGGGCCTCTCAATCACACACCGTATCCTCATCTTTGCGGTAAGGCAATTCTGATCGTCGACACCCACAATTCACAAACAGGACTGCCCAATGTAACAACCCAAAATTTGTTGATAGCTAATTTGTGCATGGCATGCTCATACCGCCCAATGTAGCATCATTTTAGTTAGATGACTATGAAATTAAACTATGCATGAAACCTCAAAACTGCTACTCATTTATACCATACTTCACTCACCTATAGTCAATGACACATGGACCCCACTAGTAAGAGAGAAGAAATTATGCACACCGAATCTACCTTTTCTCACCTTACCTACTCCTTACCCACTTTCTTACCTCTCTATGACATGTGGGACCAAGCCCCACATGTAAGCAATGATTGGGCAACCATATATAAGGGTTCCTCCCCCTTTGTTTCTCCTCCACATGCCCTCATTTGCTCATCCAACCAGAATTTTTGCAAGGAGGGAGAGGGAGAGCAAGAACACACTTCCAACCCTTCTCCTTCCTCTCCTCAAATCCATCCAATAATCAAGTTTGAGATTATGCATGCTATACCATTGCGTTCCTTGGATCAAGAGCTTCAATTCCATCCAAATGGAATTTTAATGCTCCAAATATTGGGTGAGTTTTACTTGATTTACTCTTCTATATGTTCTGAAAATTGTCCCTTTGAAGCACATTTCTTTCCACTCCTTGCATTTCAACATCCCTATTGGATCGGGCCATGCATGTCGCATTGAAGCTTGAGGAGGAGGGCTAGTTGCGGTTGCACTCACAAGCAAGCAAGGCCGCCGCTATCCACATGAGCAAGGAGGAGTTGATACCGGGGGAAAGCACAATGAGCAATTCCGCGAAGCCATTCCTCATCCCGTTGACGAACCGGTCTCCCACTAAGTACAAGAACACCCTAGAAGTGGTAAGGTTCCACCCTAAGTCACCTTTTTGGAGTATAGGAGACCCTAGTGCAATAGTCATTTTCGGACAGAACAGGCAGTACGGACACTCTGGACCTTGACCCGGACACTCTGGATGTGTCAGAACGAAACACTGAACCGAGAAACCCAACCCGGATACTCCGTTGTTTCAACTCGGATAATCCGGATAACCCGGATACTATGGTGGTTAAACCTGGATACTCTAGGTTAGTCAGCACTAGAGGACCTAGAAGGCCAACCCGGATACTCCGGACATAATTAGATAAAATGCTTCTAAGACTTGACCTTTTGACACGCAAGTCCCAAACTTCACAAAGTCAATTCGTACTTTCAAAATTATAATTAGCACTACGCATCATGATGCATCTCATGCATGATTGAGCATGTTCTCGTGTTGTTTATTGTTTGGTTCTTAATTGGTGTTCTTTTGAAATTGGATTTTTTTCGTTAGGTGTTGATGCTTCGGAGGCTACTCCCGAGTATGACTACGCGTACGACATCAAGAACGAGCAGCAAGGCACTACTTAATCCTTGAGCATACTTGATCCTATTTGTGACACTACGGAATGCCGAGACTTTATAAAATGTGAAATTAGAGATTGTGGCATTACAAAATGTGAATGTTGAGGTCAAAAACATTATAAAATGTGTAATTAAGGTTAAAACCCTACGGTATGAGGTTTATTTGCGTTTTCGGGCCGTTTCCGGGGATTTGGGCCTTTCCGGGGGAGTTTGGGCCTAAGGGAAAGGGTCGTGGGCTTTGGTGGGGGAGAGTTTGAGTCCTTTTAGGAGTAGGTGACCAGTTTGGGCTGAAAATTAGAGCCCCCCTGCCCATGCCCTGCGCCCCCACCCCCTTTGGTGCGCCCCCTCCCTCCCCCTCCATGCCCTAGCCGCCACCCCCCACCTCCCCCTCTCCCTTGCATGCGCCCCCACCTCCCCCTTGCTCCCCATTGCGCCACCACCCCTCTCCTCACCTCTACACCTCCCTTGATGCCCTAGGGGAGTTCTCCACCTCACCAACCCGAAGATCCATCCATTGGAGCGTTCCGCGACGAGGAGATCCGGTGGATTTGGAGCGAGGAAGGAGATCGCGCGAACCGGGAGGAGATCCATTGGGTTTTCATGCGTCGGGAGAAGGTATGGCCATGGGAATCCTTGGGGTTGGTCTAGGATCTGTTCTAAGACTTATTATCATGTTTTTAGATCAATTGGTGGTGCTAGAATTGAGTAGATTAGAAGAAATCTAGAAGTTGCCATGATCTCTGTTTCGGGCAGCATGAGCAGTTGACCTAGGGCTTGGGTTTTCGCCAATTTAGATTCCGCATTTGGTCAGCCACCTGTTTAAGAAGTTGTAGATAATTTCAATACATTTCAGTGGGTATAAAGAACGTCCAATTCCGCCCAGCCGTTTGAAAGTTATGCTCGTTTTACCGAACGTATTAAAATATGTGACGTGATTGGAACAGATCACAGTATTTTGTAGATTAACCAACTTTAGAGTCCGAATCAGTCTTTCCCTATACTTAGAAAAAGTTGGGAAATTTCCTAAGCTATGCGAGGTTGTACTCTTTTAATCGATTCGGAGTCTTAGAACCCGAGTTATGCCTTTTGGAAGGCTGCTGTCCCGACGGGACAGAACCTCTGTTTTTGGGTTTTGCGAGTAGTTTGCGATGTCGGGGTAGAAGAGGGTTTGTGTACTATTTTGTGGATATGATTGTGAGTGTTTGGTTCCTTTGTGCAGGTGGTGTGACCCCGGGAGTGCCTTCTACTTCTCGCCAATCCGTCGCCCGTGGTTGAGGCAAGTGTATTGGAATGGGTAGCGGGTTGAAGTTTGTTTGATTGATTGAGATTGAAATTGAATATATGATATGTTCACATGCCATGCTTTAATGTTTTCCATTGATATGATGAATATGCTTATTATGTTATGATGCCATGTGTTAATGTACAAGTTATTTATGATGTTGGCATGTTTGCATACATGGCATGATACATGGCCCGGGCGGTGAGAAAGTCATAACTAGTCCGGGGAAGGTTGGTGAGAAAGTTATGACTATTCCGGAGAGCCAATGAGTAAGTCCTACATCGTGATTCCATCCACCGCGGTGTTTGGAAGCGAGGAGTAGGCACCCTCCATCTTCGGGATGGAAGGGGGGAGAGGGTGCACACCGACGGGTGTGTACTCAACCATACCGGTATGAGTTTCCAAGGAGATATGTGCATCGCATTGCATTATATGAGAATGTTATATGATGATGCTATATGATGATGTCAATGATATGCTTACGCTATGAATATGAGATGTGTATGATGTTGTATGTGAAAAGTGGTGATGAAGGTATTAGAATGTATTTTCTTGTTCCATTGCAATATACTTGCTGAGTGATGAACTCACGCTTGTGTTTATGTTGTTTTTCTTAGGTACCATGAAACCGGCATGCGGGAAAGGGAGCTAGTCACACGTCATCACTTAGCATCACACATATAAACAATGACATGTTCCTTCCTTTAAATTGTGATGGTTAATTCGTGTGCTTGGTTTCCTCATTTGCTTCGTTTGGCTCATGAGATGGTTGGAATCTTTATTCTAGTCTTATACTGCTGCTAGAACCTTTATTATTGATGATTTAGATGTCATTCTTTATACTATATCCTGTGATCATATTATTGTTGCTTCAATTCATGGAAAAACAAAGGAGATGCTGCCGAAATTTTCGGTTCTAGCATTTACTCCTTTGCTGTAATTTATCTTAATTTATGGTATTTAGATGTTGTTTAGCCTATGTTTGGTAGCATTCGGGCATATTAAATGCCGGAGTGTTACAGTTGGTATCAGAGCAGGCTCTAGGTCCTTGGAATGTGTATTTTTAGTGTCATGCTATAGGGTACAACTAAAATGTGATGTGGGATAACTTAGAAACATGGCTTAGGTCTTAACTAAAATTTTTTCATAGGATAGCAACATTAAAACTTGCAAAAGTGGTATAACTAATCTAGAATTTGACACACAATGGATGCACAGTAGGAAAGGGTATGGGTATCGTTTCTTTACGCTTAAATGTTGTATTTAAGCTTTGATGTTGAATGCTTCATTTGATAAAGCATGTTGCTATGTCTATGAGATAAATGATTGAATTGTTCTTGTGGTGGTGATAAAGTGGGGTTATTGTGCCTAAGGATTTCGGTCACCTCTTTTTGGTTGATAGTAAGGGTGTGGTTTGACGGTGTGGCCGGTTAGCACCATCACCGAAGAACTATTAACCCCTGTGGGAGAAGAGTGCTTATCCTTTCTGTCGTAGACCGGGTAGTTGGCTGGAGTCGAATAGAAGAGTTTGTGGTGGATTCTTTCAGTTGCGCTTTACCGTTCTAACGGCCGGTTTTGGTTGGTCTTCGTGGTTTTTAGTCGATTGAAACCAAAAGAAAAGTGTTTGGTATTGGATTTTTGCGGATTGTTCCGTATCTGGTTCGTGGTTTTGTCTTCCTTGATTGAAGACGTAGAAGAAAGGTTTTGTGTTGCGCATCTGTTGGTCGCTATTTTTGCTTTGACACCGATTTTATTGGTCATTACGGACTGTCTTGAGGAGGAAACTTTTGTGGTTGTTGTTCTCCCTATCTAGGAAAAAGTGTTGGAGTTCCCCTTGTGCAGGCCGTGAGTTGGTGGAGCTAAGTTTGAATCTTTTATCTGAAAAGATTTAATGAACATTTGATTTTCCCTAGTGCATCCTTCTTCCTTCTTGGAAGTATAGATCTTGAGATTTCTTGAAGAGTTTTGTGGGCAAATTTGGGAATTTGAGAGTTGAGCTCTCCTGCATTTCTGTTGGAGTTTTGTTTTTCTTCCTTGCCTGGAAAGGAGAAATTTTCTATCGGTGTTCGTTCTGGTTCTTGAGTTGTTGTTATCTTTAAAAGTTGAGTTGCATCCTGTTTGCCAAGAGTTCGTGCCCATGAAGGTGTTTATAAAAGTTTATGTCCGTGCTATGTAGTAGGTAACAATGTGGTCTATGGAATGATGTGTTGCTAAGTTAAATTTTTGTGTTGAATCAAGTCAATGTGATTATCATCTCTAGCTGGAGAATAAATAGACTACTAGTGTTGTAGTTTACTCTGTAGCGAGAATGATTAAATGGGTTAATGTACATGCTTAGAATCTGTTGCCTTGTTTAAAAAGTGCTTTTCATCCTCGATTATGTTTAAAGTTTTAAACCCTGATGCATAGTTAAACATTAAGATGATGTAGACTGCTGTTATTGTTAAAGAAACTTTGCTGGTTGTTTAAAGATATTCTAATCTAATAGATTAATAGAGAAATTTAATCGTGTTGACTAGTGACTTTAATTTGGAAGTTGATTAGAGTTGCTATTTACGTTGTTGCAAACTACTAGTATATTTGGAAGTATGCAGTTGTGTTTCTACAATGTTAGTATTGATATCAATTGAGAAGACATAAGACGTATTATTAATGATGTTGTTAAGAACATTGTGCTGATCTAACTTATTAAATCTAATTTAATAGTTGGAGTATGTTGTGTAGTGATAATTTTGTTGCAACCTATGTGTAAGGTAGCTAAAAGCAATGTTGTTGATTGATGATTATGCAAGGAATTGATATTGATGCTTTGGTAGTGTTGTTAATTGTTGGAAACCATTGATCCAATAGAAGAAAAGTGTAAAACTGTGGTATTATGTCGAGTACATGTTGTGATGGGATGAACAATGGATAATAATCATGATGCAAGATTTTAATCTTAATGAATGCATATCTTAGAATCCTATTTACGAATTTTATCTTGTAGAGATATTACTTATTTGTTGAAGTCATTTTATTGATTGAACAAGTTTCAATTGTCAAGATTTTGACGTATGGATAGTATAAAATTGATAGGTTGACCTTGCTCAAGTAACTGTTGAAGTACTATGTTTGAAATATAGAATACGTTGTTATATGATTTGGTGATCCGTGGGGGTCATGTCATTGTAGTCTTGGTTGGTTGCCTTGTGATAAGCATCTTAAACCTTGATTAAAGGTGTTGGGAATGGTAACTAGAAAAAGAAATTGTTATGTAAATTTTTGTTAAATCCGGTTGGACTCTCTTGATAAGTAAGTAGTGATTATTGAATGCTTAAATGGTAAGTGTAGTGGAATACACGTTATGGTGGGATTCATGCTGAGCTTGTGTATAAAGCCTTTTGATCTGGTTTGGTTGTTCGCTATCTTGGTTAAATGTTTCTGGTCGAGGTGTTCTTCATGTTGTGTTTCCGAGTTTCCCTAAAACTTGTAGAGATTGGTGCCCATTTTTGGTTTTGGCTAATTTGATCAGTTTATGCTATGTGTATGGTTTTACACCCAAAAGATTTTGAGTGGATCGCGCTCCTTCGCGTTCACCCTGAATTATCTTTGGAATAAATTTTAACGAAAGAAGATGGACATAGTGGGTTGTGTTGGAAACCCTTGAGATTTAATTTGTAACTCTTTTTAACTGGAGTTGGATTTATTTGCATAATGTGGGTGATGTTTGCGAGTGCTTCAAAAAGGTGGATTTTATGAATGTTTTATAAAGTGATTTTGTTAGTGAGGTGTTCCCTTTTGGAGATGAGTTTCTCTCTCCTTGAGAAAATTTGTGACAGTTGTGGGAGCAGATGCTCGACTTGAAATTTTGATGTTCTCTTCCAAAATGTTGAATTTTGATGAAATGCAATGTTTTGCAAGTTCAGTTTTCAATTGATGTGGGATGTGATGTGACGTGGTGTTTTACTGTTAACTATGCTGCCATCATAGTCTATATGAATTTCCGCAACCTTCGATGTTAATTGTGCTTCCATTATTTGATACCGAGGAAGAAGTCATTTGGTGAATGACTATTCGGTACCGTTGTTACATGATGAAAGAATGGTGAAAAGGAAAACGAGACATTGTTTATACATAATTAATCATAAAGGAGTCGATGAGCCAGGTCAATGAGAAAGTCATATATGGATATATGACTAATCCGGAGTGCTCTTGAAAAGTGTGCATGCATGTCATGAATCGAGATGTCCATTTCTTTCTAGTATGAAAAGAAAAGAATGAAGAAATTATGGTATTTTGGTTGTGGTGTAGGGGATTTATGCTTCCTTTATGACTTGGCTTGGATGTTGCCGAATTATTTCCAAAAATGGTTGTTAACGCTTTGGGTTTGAGTTGTCGTGTGTGGTCCACTTGGGCTTGATAGCTAAGTGTTTTTGTGTGAGGGCGAGACCCTCTTAAGAAAGGAACCAATTGTGGTTTGGTCAGGTTTTACGATCCTAGCTTGGGGCTAGGTGTCGAACCTTAGTGGTGTAAGGGTGGTTTGTGATGGAGTTTGATGATGTATGGGTTTAACCTTTATTAAGAGTAGCGATGGGTGGAAGTGAAGTTGACGGTAGTTCGGTGATAATTGTCCTGCCGTGAGCAATTGACTTCACTAGTTGTTCTTGGATTTGAGTCTTGCCTGGGAGAGGATGGAATAAAATGTTAGTATGATCGTGTATCGGAAGGGCAAGTGTGCCTTAATGAGTTATTCCCCTCGATGGAAATTTTTGGGAATGTAGAGAGGTCATTAAAGGAATTGTGACTTGCTTTGATTATGTCATGTTGAGTTTAATGGAGTGTGGTAGTCAGGTTGGTTGTGATAGAAGTGTGAGGGGAGAGGGGGGCAGCATGATACCCTTGGGGCGGCCTCCCCTGCTGCCCTAGCAGCCTCCACCTCCTCCCCTTGGTAGCCGCCCCCTCCGCTCCCTCTCCCTTGGTGCGCCGCCCCCCACCTCCTTCGCCTTGCGCCCCACACCTTCCCCTCCCCTCTCCACCATCCTTGCTGCCCTAGGGGAGTTCTCCACCTCACCAACCCGAAGATCCATCCATTGGAGCGCTCCGCGACGAGGAGATCCGGTGGATTTGGAGCGAGGAAGGAGATCGCGCGAACCGGGAGGAGATCCATTGGGTTTTCATGCGTCGGGAGAAGGTATGGCCATGGGAATCCTTGGGGTTGGTCTAGGATCTGTTCTAAAACTTATTATCATGTTTTTAGATCAATTGGTGGTGCTGGAATTGAGTAGACTAGATGAAATCTAGAAGTTGCCACGTTCTCTGTTTCGGGCAGCATGAGCAGTCGACCTAGGGCTTGGGTTTTCGCCAATTTAGATTCCTAATTTGGTTGTCCGCCTGTTGAATAAGTTGTATATAATTTCAATACCTTTCAGTGGGTATAAAGAACGTCCAATTCCGCCCAGCCGTTTGAAAGTTATGCTCATTTTACCGAACGTATTAAAATCTATGACGTGATTGGAACATATCACGGTATTTTGTAGATTAAACAACTTTAGAGTCCGAATCAGTCTTTCCCTATACTTAAAGAAAGTTGGGAAATTTCCTAAGCTATGCGAGGATGTATTCGTTTAATTGATTCGGAGTCTTAGAACCCGAGTTATGCCTTTTGGAAGGCTGCTGTCCCGACGGGACAGAACCTCGGTTTTTGGGTTTTGCGAGTAGTTTGTGATGTCGGGGTAGAAGAGGGTTTGTGTATTGTTTTGTGGACATGATTGTGAGTGTGTGGTGCCTATGTGCAGGTGGTGTGACCCCGGGAGTGCCTTCTACTTCTCGCCAATGCGTCGCCCGTGGTTGAGGCAAGTGTATTAGAATGGGTAGCGGGTTGAAGTTTGTTTGATTGATTGAGATTGAAATTGAATATATGATATGTTCACATGCCATGCTTTAATGTTTTCCATTGATATGATGAATATGCTTATTATGTTATTATGCCATGTGTTAATGTACAAGTTATTTATGATGTTGGCATGTTTGCATACATGGCATGATACATGGCCCGGGCGGTGAGAAAGTCATAACTAGTCCGGGGAAGGTCGATGAGAAAGTTATGACTATTCCGGAGAGCCAATGAGTAAGTCCTACATCGTGATTCCATCCACTGCGGTGTTTGGAAGCGAGGAGTAGGCACCCTCCATCTTCGGGATGGAAGGGGGAGAGGGTGCACACCGACGGGTGTGTACTCAACCATACCGGTATGAGTTTCCAAGGAGATATGTGCATCGCATTGCATTATATGAGAATGTTATATGATGATGCTATATGATGATGTCAATGATATGCTTACGCTATGAATATGAGATGTGTATGATGTTGTATGTGAAAAGTGGTGATGAAGGTATTAGAATGTATTTTCTTGTTCCATTGCAATATACTTGCTGAGTGATGAACTCACGCTTGTGTTTATGTTGTTTTTCTTAGGTACCATGAAACCGGCATGCGGGAAAGGGAGCTAGTCACACGTCATCACTTAGCATCACACATATAAACAATGACATGTTCCTTCCTTTAAATTGTGATGGTTAATTCGTGTGCTTGGTTTCCTCATTTGCTTCGTTTGGCTCATGAGATGGTTGGAATCTTTATTCTAGTCTTATACTGCTGCTAGAACCTTTATTATTGATGATTTAGATGTCATTCTTTATACTATATCCTGTGATCATATTATTGTTGCTTCAATTCATGGAAAAACAAAGGAGATGCTGCCGAAATTTTCGCTTCTAGCATTTCTTCCTTTGCTGTAATTTATCTTAATTTATGGTATTTAGATGTTGTTTAGCCTATGTTTGGTAGCATTCGGGCATATTAAATGCCAGGGTGTTACACTATTATTTGCAAAATTACGTTTGAAGTTATTTTATCAATTACATGCGTACTTACGATTACAACTATGTTTTGGGTAGAATGCTTAGTTATCACCTTGTTGACATGTATCACCTTACCCCGTTTCCTCGTGAACCCTTGTCGCCTTAGGTGGTTGGTCTATTATTATGTATGGGTTCGAACAATTGCTTACTCATGCTTAGAACAACGTTAGGAACTGCGATAGATGGACTTAGTTCATCGGTCGCAAAGATCAAATTGATTATGATGATGATGGTTGAATTGTGGTTATTGTGTAGCAATGTTGGTTAAGGACCTTAAGGATTGAATCCTGGTGACGTCTCTTTAAGTAACTATCGTGTGAACCATACGCCGTTTATGGGACCGGCTTAACCAAGTACTTGTGTATGACTAGGGTCTTTAAACCACATGCACTCGGAATTCCTTGAACTTTGTAGAGTGTCAAGGAATGTCCGCGGGAATTCCTCGAACTTTGTGGAGTGTTGGGAATATCCTTCGAAATCCCTCGAACTTTGTGGAGTTAGGGATGTTCAATAACGGGTGTACTCCTTGATCCACATACACAGAGCACTGAGCACGCGGGATCAAGGGTCACAGTCACCCGGGTGGTTTAAATACACTACCATGCATACTGGAAAATGGTTTTGTCACATTTACCTCGGCCGGCACATCAAAGGAATTGTGCTCATAGGTTGGCTTACGAGTGTGGCGTGTCGTGTGGGGAAAGTCGTACATCTGCAGAGTTTAAACTATTAGAATAGCCGTGTCCATGGTCAAGGACGATCACTTAAGTTGTCAGTCACTAGGCGAGTATTAAGGACCGGGTAAGACTGAACGGTTTGGGAAACTTAGTCTCATGAGTATTGGAGTACTCATGAGGAGAACTTTGCGAGTATTGGAGTATTCGTGGGAGGAACTTCACGGATATTGGAGTATCCGTGAGTGCGAGCGAACATGAGCGTTGGACTCATGATTCGGAGAAATGCCTGGAGGCATGGAATGGATAAGTTTATGATGATGTTATATTATGTATTAGATTTTGAAAATGTTTACTAATGCAAGATCAATCTATACATGTCTATATTTTACCTCAAATGGTGCTTTATGCTGAAATTACCATTTTGCCATTCTCTTGATGTAGCAACCACATGTAGCTAGAACTCAGCGTACAACTTGTATTATTGTGTGAGTACACTTTTTGTACTCAATCGGTTTGGCCACTTGCTGTAGGTGTGGATGAGGCACTGCCCAGAGACCTTTGCCGGGTAGATTTCGATGATGCTAACGTTTAGTGGCATGTTCTTACTTCTAGTCGGTTGCCTGCGGGCTATGGCACACTACGCTGGACTCTTTTGTTGTTTATATTATGTTTTCGATGCGTGTTGATGTAATAACACTAAATATGTCGTTTCGGACAGCAGTCCTACTTTTGATATGTAAATATGTTTAAGTTTCCGTTGTCGTGTGTGAGTTGTGATACAAACTGTTATGCATTATCGCGCATGTTGGTGAACTTTCTTGGGACCAACAAGGGCATATATGCGGGGCACCGAAGTTCCCTTGATTTATTTGATCGGTATGGTTCAATTGAGTGAATCAATGGAGTCCCGGGGATGGTTCCCCACACCCAACGCCTGTACTAGGAAATCCCAAATCTTGGATAACTAATTGTGGTATTACACTGTCCTCCCCCTTAGAGGAATTCGACCCCGAATTCGAAGAACGCCAATTCCAAAAACAAAGTCCACAAGGGACTCAAACTAAATTGCAAACTCAAAACATTCATTCCAAGACTCAACCAAATCCAAATGATAACCAAATTTCCAAATGCAACTAATAACGAAAGTGACTTGACTTAGCTCTACTAAGTGTGTCGGGGACTGAAATATCCTGCCTGTTCGAACAACATGGTCAACAGACCCTGGCCCGAACTCGACCTGGAGGGCTAGGCTCGACCTTGAGCTTGTTATCTGTCGACAAGGCCGAGGTGTAACACCCCAATTTTTGCTTTTTATGAATTTAAGTGTTATTTTGCACTTTGTGAATTTTTGGAATTTTCTGGAATTTATTTGGATTTAATTTGAATTTATTCCCTTTTGAAATAATTAAAGAATTAAAAATTGCAAATAAAGTTTTGTTGGAAATATTTTATTTGAGTCCCAAATGCCCGAAAATATTTTCTAGAATTTTTTTGAGTATTTTGCTATTTTTCTTGAATTAAATGAATTTCTGGAAATTATTTTGATTATTTAATCGCTTCGGGTTAGTACTGTTCCTCGGGTCCGAGTCAGACTCGAGTCCGACCCGCACCCGACCGCGCTAGTCGTCTCGGTCGAACCAAGTCACCGAGCCCAACCCTAACCCTAACGCGCGTGACCGTTGCATCAAGATCCAACGGCCACGATCGCGCCAACGTCGCCCGAGCTAGGCTCCGACCGAGCCAGCCAAGTCACCGAGCCAGACCCGAGTCCAAACCCCGCGACCGTTGGATCTCGATCCAACGGTCCACGTTGAGCCACGTCACTCAATCCGAATCCAAATCGGATTTCGCCGTCGCAACCGGGTGAACCTCGGTCTCCGCGCGATACACGGAAGCCGAGGACCCTATTTAAGGCGCCGCCGCCACCACCGTGTAGCCCGTTCCCGTGTGCACCTGTAGCCTTAACCCTCAGTGCCTGAGCCGCCGCCATTCGCCCGCAGAAGCTTGCCGTAGTTGGATTAGGTTTCCGCCGCGCTTCTTCGTCGTTTCCGCCGCCACCAAGCCCAGATTCGGAACCGCAATGACGAGACACGTCGAAAGGTACCACCCACTTCGCCGGAGTGTGCCCGCAACGCCGTTCGGGTGGTCGTCATCCTCGTCTCCGGCCAAGCCAGTGCCGCCGCACCGCCATCGCCGCTTCGAGCTCGGACAACCGTCCGATCCAGATCGGACCGTCGCGGTGAGTCCACGTTTCCCCAGAGACCGTAGAAACCAGATTAGATCTGGACCGTTGGATCAAGATCCAACGGCCCACGTTAGTCCACGTCACCGCAATGAAATCCACGATGCGGCATTTAGATCCAATCTCAGCCATTGGATCTAGATCCAACGGTTCGGATGAAGCCATGTAGCCGCAACCACACCGTGCTTGGGTTGATCCCAGCCATTCGATCGAGATCGAACGGCGTAGATAACGCCGCGTGTCAGCAGTCGGGTCATGCCACATCACCCCATAGTGCGGCGAAACCTTAACGGATCTGGACCGTCCGATCCGAATCGAACGGTCCAAATCAACCGCGTTATTCCATAACGCGTAAGCCCAGATCCAATCTAGACTGTTGATTTTTCAATCAACGGTCCGGATCGAGCCACGTGGCCGGGAGCATGACCGCCGCGGTCAGCGCGGTCGCCGCTCGGTCGCCGTTGACGTCACGCGTGATGTCAACGTGGGACCCGCGTGTCAGCGACCGTCCAACGGCTCGATGACGTCAGCCGTGACGTCATGATGACGTCACCGGTGGGGCCCGCATGTCAGTGTTGTGGCCGGGCCGTGCTGACGTCATGCTGACGTCATAATCCGGTTTTCCAATAGAAAAATAATTCGTTGGAAAATTAAAACACGCACTGACGTCATGCTGACGTCATTAATCGGATTTTCAATATAAAAATAAATGAGTTAATTCGGTTTAATGTTTAATTTGAATTTTGAAACTTCAAATGCTTATAACTTTTGCATTTTAACTCCGAATTGAGTGATTCAAATTTCTAATTTTTTATAAAATTGAGATCTACCTAATGATGAATTTTATTAAATTTTTGGATCAAAGGCTTTCTTTGTAATATTATTTAATTGATAATTTAAACTTTAAATGCTTGTAACTTTTGCATTTTAACTCCGATTTTGACGATTCAAATTCCTAAAAATTTATAAAATTATGCTCTCTATGTTTTTGAAGTTTATTTGAACTTTTGAACACTTTTGGGTACTGTTTTATTTATTTATTACTGTTTGCACGCGTTATGTAACACCCCAAAATTTTGCTTCTCTTAAATTCATGTGTGATTTGGCACTTTGGTGAATTTTTGGAATTTTCTGGAATTTATTTGGATTTATTTGGAATTTATTTGAATTTATTCCATTTTGAAATAATTAAAGAATTTAATTTTGCAAATAAAATTTTGTTGAAAATATTTTATTTGAGTCCAAAATGTTCCAAAATATTTTCCGTAATTTTTCCGAATTTTTCTCAGTCTTTTGCTATTTTTAATGAATTAAATGAATTAGGAATTATTTTAAATATTAAATCGCTGGAAAATACGAGTGGGTTTGTATCGCTCATCCGATCGAGCCCGAGTCGGACTCGAAGTCCGAGTCCGACCAACCACGCTCGGCCGCAACGAGTCGGGCGGACCGAGGCACGTGGGACCGGATTTCGATCCAACGGCTAAGAGCTTGCCACGCCGCTGCACTGCGTCCGGCCTGATCGGGTCATGCCGGTTCGATCCTAGCCGTTGGTTCTCAACACGTGGGCCGGGCGCGTCGTCTTCCGTGTCCGGCGGACTCGCCATCAGCGCCATGACCGAACTCCGTTAGGGTTCGAGGATTCCGCGAACTGCGTGGCCTATTTAATGACCGAGACCCCGACGAGGATCGCCATGACCCCCGCCGCTTTTTCCCTAGTCGTCTCGCCAGTAGCGCCCTGTGAGGTGCAATCCTCGCCGTAGTTGCTTAGGGCTTCACCTCGGTCATTGTTGCGTTCGCCGCCACCGGAGCTCCTCCGCCCCCGTGGCCGATTCCGAGCCCGCTGGCTGCCGCAACCGAGGGGCGCACTCACCTCGTCGGAGGGGCATCAAATCGCCGTGCCCGTGGTCGCCCCTCCACTCCGGCGCACGCCGCCGCCGCCACCGCCGACTTCAAGAAGCTTCTCGCCAGGCGATCTTCATCGAACGGTCCAGGTTAGCCCACATCACACCAGAGAAAACCAGATTAGATCTAAACCGTTAGATGGAAATCGTGCGACCTAGGTTAGATCTATTCTCACTCTTGGATTTAGATCCAACGGCCAGGGCTATATCGCGTAGATTGAATTCGGGTGGATCATATCCGCTCGATCGGGAATCAAGGGCCGTGATGCACCCATGTGTCACACGCCGACGTGCGCGGGCACGGCCGCCGCACCGCACCGCGCACACGCACGGTCGCCGATACCGGGTCCCCGCGTGTCGAGACTTGAGCCGCGGACCGTGTCCACCGTGAGACCCGAGCCAAGCGTGACCAAGTCCATGGACCTCCGACGCCACCACCCAATCGAGGCTGCCACGTGTCCATGCCGACGCAATAATTAATTTCCAAAAGAAAATGATTTATTAATTCGAAATATTGATTCAAATTTAGATTCAAACTTCAAACGCTTATAACTTTTATGCTTCAACTCCGATTTGAGTGATTCAAATTTCTAAATTTGTATAAAATTGAGATCTACCTAAATATGAATTTTATTTAATTTTTGGACTAAAGTTTTTCTCTGTAATATTATTTAATTGATTATTTAAACTTTAAATAATCATAACTTTTGCATTTTAACTCCAAATTTGATTTATTCCAGCTTCTAAAAATCCAGAAAATTACGTTCTCTCTGCTTATGGATTTTATTTGGAGTTTTGGGATGTTTTTGCCTAGTGTTTATTTGTGTATTTGCTATTTGCACGCTTTACGAGTAGACGTTGAAGTGCCTAAGGATTCGAGGGAGAAGTGTTGACTCAGATCCAACTCAAGACCAAGAGCAAGTACTTTTTGAAGGCAAGTTGTGCTTTGACCATGTTGATCCTATTTCGAAATCTATTTTGATTTAAACTATTGCATGCTAGTTCAATTAGAAAGATATTTTATTTAAACATGGGGGTTAGATAAATACCAATTTGCTGTATGACACCTTGATTATCTAAGTATGTGCCATGATCCCTCGTCACCCTAGTTGTGGTTTACTAGTTGGACATTATTAAATTGCCAACATGGGTTTAGACCGTTGTAGTATGCTGCTTAGACCTGCTACGTGCTCATGACATGATTTTGGACAATCAAATGCTAATATGGACTTAATGATATATTGAACCTGTTTTGGAAAAGTATCATGTGATGTTGACGACGTGGTGCATGGTAATCAAGCGGGGTTTGATAAAATGATTTCGACCGGGCATGTGGCAAGAGTAATCAGGTGGGCCAGTTGTGGCATTGGGAGTGACGATTTGGTTTTTTCGTAGTCTTGCCCTGGTCACTCTAAGGACTTAACCTTGCAAGCCTTTGAACTGGTCATACTTGCAACCACATGGTCGGAATGGGACGGCCCTAGTTGACTAAGTCGCTAAGGACTCACTTGTGGAGCCTCAGGTGTCGATTACACCGTTTGTGTGATTGTACAGGGAGCGTATCGTGGTGTGGCCAGGTACCCATCTAACGGTGTGTTGGTCCCATACTTCGCCTTGGCTAAGGGAAGGGATGGTGTAGAGCACGAACCTGAGAGGACCACTGTGTTGTTTGAGGCTTCCAAAGGCTTTGTTACTGAACTCGCCTTTGTGGTGTTTGATCAGATCTTGTGGGTAAAGTGCATAACCTCTGCAGAGTGTAGAATCTATTTGAATAGCCGAGTCCACTGTGATCGACAATGCTCAAATTACAAATAAGGGGTAGACTTTCGAAAATAACTTGGTTTTGAAAAGATGGGTTGGTTTAACAAGGAAGGTGATGGAAATATGGTGTAGGATGGGAAAAATGTTTGTTAAACTTCTTGAAAAGTTATTTATGCTTTACTTATTTCTACCGCTTTGAATCTACTTTTATTACTTGTCAAAAGTCATTTCGCAAATATACCTCGAGCTATTCCTTTGTACCAAGCCATGCATATAGTATATTAGCTTGCATTCAGGCATGACTTGCCGAGTACCAAGTACTCACCCTTGCCTCAACACAATACCGCTTGAAGAGGAGACTACGCCAGCTTTGAGGAGGAGTTCCAAGAGGACCCGTCTAATTAGGGATGCGAGCCCGCCATTGCCTGTGGTATACTGGATGGCGCCACTAAGTTTATTTGATTTTCCGCCGTTATTTCTCTTTAATAAGTTTCGCCTTGCAAGGCATATATTTGTAACTTGGCCATAAGGTCGAGTAACCCTTTGATTATTTAAATAAAGTACTTTGATAGTATCGTTTGGTATGATTGTGATATATACCGATGTTAAGACTGTGTGCACTAGCTGCTCCTCGACTAGTGCTGAATACACAGAGGGTCCGGATTTGCAAATTCGGGGTCCCGACAGAGGTGGTATCAGAGCCATACTTGACTGTAGGCTCAACCCTAAGTTAGAATGGTCGTAGTGAGGATAAAACCTATTTTCTAAAAGCTAAAAATTTGTGAAGACAAGAAATGACATCTCGACTTATCCCCTTCTCTCTTTTCTTGTCTCTTGCTGAAATTTTCCTTACCTTGTCACAATTTAAAGATTCCTGTTCTTACGTAAAGCACTCTTGTGACAGATGGAGGAAGAGTTCAACTACGTTGATCCGGGAGTTGGTCACGCCGCTGAACTTTGGCATATGCTACGACTCGGAGATTTTGAGAAGCCCCAATACCAAGTAGAAGTGATCGTACAAGCGGGATTGATCAAGGCTTGTGACGTGAGGATTGAGGTACCGCTAGGAAAAGGGCCAGTGCAATCGCTCGATACACCGTGACCGCCAGAGATCCACAATGCAGATGGGTATCCAAGAAGTATCACGACGCCGCAATGCGGCACATTACCCGCATCTACGCCCGAGAGTTGGAGAGTACGGTGTTCCGTTACCATCCGCGATAACCTTCTCGACCGGCGATTCAGATGAGGATGCCACGGTTACACGCTTGGCACGATTTATTGTCGCCCAGAGGATGTACTAGATAATACAAGCAAGGAGCTACAAGGCCCGCAAGGAGATCACGGCGAGAGAAGAACAGATGGCGGAAGCTCAAGAGTATGTGGCACATCTTCTCACGAAGGATTGACGAGTTGGAGATGACTTTGTACTGACTGCACTCCAGAGCCAAGATTTGAGCTACACGAGCCGATCCGGAGGAGTCGATCTCGATGAGGACACCGCTTCTTCGACTACCATAGAGGACACAGCTTGCCGGACATGGCAATCGTTTAGCCTATGCCACAAAGACCTGCACTCGTGACGTGGAGGTTTTCTCGATGAGTGAGCATAGGTTCTATAGTGAGACTCCTTCGCCGAGTCGCGTCATAGAAGAAAGAGTCACCCTTTAGGCGTTAGACTCCAGAGTTAGTTCGATTTGGATTTGCTTTGTTTGCTGAGTGTGCAGTATGTGTTGCAAGGCCCTTAGGCATTGTAAGCAGCCATACCAAGTTATTAATAATAAAGTTGGACCTTAAAGTTACACCTTTCGCCCCGCATAAGTTCCATATTACTTGTCTATTCTTGTTTCCCTCTCATCTCTAAACCTAGAGCAAATCGATAGATGGTGAATACCCGTGG
This sequence comes from Rhipidocladum racemiflorum, assembly GCA_036346355.1. Taxonomy (NCBI): domain Eukaryota; kingdom Viridiplantae; phylum Streptophyta; class Magnoliopsida; order Poales; family Poaceae; genus Rhipidocladum; species Rhipidocladum racemiflorum. The sequence continues at coordinate 39,999,104 of CM070577.1, read as the reverse complement.
AAACTTTGGAAGCAATGGGAGTGGTTCTCGCCCAGCAGAAAACCCCAATGAGGGAGCACCAAAGACCGCCATCGATGTGCAGAATTTCTGAGCTTTTCTTGCTGCCCTGCACTCGATTGATGCATGCTATGATGCAACAAATGCAGCACGCCATCGCTCAGGCCATCGCTAATCAAGTTAATCAGTGACCACGCCATACAAGGCCGTCGAGTTCATGAGAACTCACCCACCCACTTTCTCTGGGAATGCCAATCCATTGGAGGCCGATGATTGGTTAAGATCAATCGAGAGGAAGCTACACATAGCTCAATGCATAGGGAATGAGAAGGTACTTTACGCTTCTCATCGGTTGGAAGGAACAAATTACGAATGGTGGGAGAACTTCGTACACGCAGAGAACCCTCAAGATATCACTTGGGAAGAGTTCACTACTGCATTCCGACAAAGATCACGTGCCTGAAGGAATCATGGACCTTAAGAAGGAGGAGTTCAGAGCATCAAGCAAGGTAATCACCAAAGGGTCGACTACCCGAACAAGTTCACACAGCCTAGCACGCCACGCACTGAGGATGTAGCGACAGATAAATCCAGGCATACTCGTTTTATGAAGGGACTTAACTCGGGATTGCAAGTAGGGTTGATCACCCACACCTTTCCAGATTTCCAAGAGTTGGTGAATAAGGCACTTATTCTTGAGGACAAGCGCAAGGAACTGGATGAGAACAGAAGCGCAGGATGCAACAAAGAAGGATCACGCCAGGGAACGCAATGCTTGAGAGTTGCACCAAATCAATTCTTCAGATTCCAACCACTGCAACAAGGACACCATCCCCAAGACCAAGACCTGCCAATCGTAACTACCAAACCCCACTTCGCTAGAAACACTACTCCAGCAAATAAGAAGGAAGTGAGGCGTCACATAATCAATCGCAACGAGCCGTGACACTTTGCCAACAGCTTGTCCGAAGAAGACAAAGCAGGAGCGACCCCCAGCCGCTTCAATCTAGGAACCACCCCAGCTAGGACGCCAAAGATCAGAGCCACACCCTGCATCGTGGTGAGAGGCCGAGTCAACCATGTCACCGCAGATGCACCATGCTACGGACGTCAGATCGGGTAAGTTACTTGTTAACTCAACTGCAACCGCTTTGTTTGACTCGAGCTTCAGATTCGCTTGTTTCGCAAGGCTTTGCTGCTAGGAATGACTTGAGAATTGCAAGACTTAAGTGCATGCTTTTAGTTCAAACCCCTGGTTCCGAACTCCGAACGAAAGTAGGATGTTCCGGGGTGAGAATACTAATAGATGGAATAGAGTTCCTAGCAAACCTTATAATTTTGGAGACCTGCATCCTTAGATGTTATATTGGGAATGGATTGGTTATCCAAGCACAAGGTCAGATTGGATTGTGGACGAAGGACTATCTCAGCTTGAGAGCCCGTGTGGGAAGAAAGTGGAATTTCAAGCCATCATGTTAGAGATGGACAGCTTGATGGTTAACAGCATCAAGGCAATCGGCATAGAGGATGTCCCGGTAGTGAATGAGTACCCGATGTTTTTCCGAAGATCTACCTGGTATGCCGCCAGACAGTGACATAGAGTTTGTGATAGAGCTTGTACTGCACAAAGACCGATAGCAAAGAGACCCTATCGGATGTCTACCGAGGAGTTGGTAGAGATGAAGAAACAAATAGAAGAGTTAATGGAGAAAGGATTTATCGACCGAGTTAGTCGCCGTGGGGAGCACCAGTTTTGTTTGTCAAGAAGAAGGACGGGAGTTTCAGGATGTGCATTGACTACCGTGCACTCAATGAAGTCACCGTGAAGAATAAGTATCCGCTACCCGTGATTGATGATTTGTTTGATCGATTAAGAGGAGCCGAGTTTTCTCCAAGATTGATCTCGAGATCGGGATACCATCGCTTGAAGATCCGATCGTAAGATATTCAAGACTCATTCTCGTCAAGATATGGACATTACGAAGTTTACGCTATGTCCTTTGATCGACGAATGCGCCACTTATTTCATGAATATGATGAATAAGGTGTTCATGGAATATTTGGACAAGTTTGTCGTCGTGTTCATAGACGATATCCTAATCTACTCCAAGACAGAGGATGAACATGCCGAACACTTAAGGCGAGTTTTGGAAAAGCCGAGGAACAAAGAACTTTTCGCCAAGTTCGCAAGTGTGATTTTTGGAAGGACAAGGTGGAGTTTCTTGGACATGTAATGACCGCATGAAGGAGTCGCCGTGGATCCAAGCAAAGTAGAAGGTGTTACATTGGGAGCACCAAGACTGACCAGTTCGGAGTTTCCTTGGAATGGCAGGATACTACCGCCGTTTCATCAAGGCTTTTCGACAATCGCGAAACCTCTTACGCAATTGCTGAAGAAGGAAAAGAAGTTTGCATGGACGCCGGAATGTGAGAAAGGATTTCAGGAGCTCAAGAAGCAATTGACATCAAGACCGGTGTTAGTTCTACCGGATGTTGCTCAAAGCTTCGACATTTATTGTGACGCATCGCGCCAAGGACTCGGATGTGTGCCGATGCGTAATGGAAAGGTCGCCGCTTATGCATCAAGGCGCTTGAGGCCGCATGAGGAAAATTATCCGACACATGACCTAGAGTTAGCTGCCGTAGTGCATGCCTTGAAGATATGGCGCCACTATCTCGATTGGGAACAGATGTGAAGTATATACGGATCATAAGAGTTTTAAGTACATATTCACCCAATGGATCTCGAATATGAGGCAAAGGAGATGGTTAGAGTTGATCAAGGACTATAATGTTGGAATCCATTACCATCCCTGAAGGCCAACGTAGTAGCCGATGCTCGAGTCGGAAAAGCCATACCGTGAGTACGTTGCTAGCCACAAGTCGATGAGTTATGTGAGGATTTTCGTAAAATGAAGGTTGAGGTAGTACTCTAGCGGATTCTTGGCCGCATTAGAAGTAAAGCCTACCCTAGAGAATCGGATCCGAGAAGGACAGAAGGATGATGACAAGATCCGCAGGATTAAGTCCGTCAAGGAGGAAGGCAAGGCAGAGGACTTCAAGTTGATGAGCAAGGCACGTTGTGGATGAAGGATCGTATTTGTGTGCCTAACAAAAGGAGTTAAAGCAACTGATTTTGGAAGAAGCCCATGACTCCAAGTACTCAATTCACCCTCGAAGCGCCAAGATGTATCAGATCTAAAGGAGAGATTCGTGGCCGAGTATGAAACGAGAAGTTGCCGAGCATGTTGCATTGTGCGACGTATGCCGGAGAGTCAAGGCAATGCATCGAGACCAGCAGGATTGCTACAACCGCCGAAGATACCTGAGTGGAAGTGGGAGGAAATCGGAATGGATTTCATTACCGGTTTGTCAAGACTCAAGGAGGTTATGACTCCATATGGGTTATAGTGGATCGCTTGACTAAAGTAGCCCATTTTATCCCCGTGAAGACCACTTACTCGGGAGATAAATTAGCAGAGTTGTACATGATCGATTGTTTGTTTGCACGAGTGCCAAAGAGGATTGTATCTGACAGAGGTACCCAATTTACCTCAAGGTTCGGAATAAGTTGCATGAAGCCATGGGAACCCGCTTAAACTTCAAGATGCCTTATCATCCACACAGACGGATGGACAGACCGAAAGAGTCAACCAGATTCGAGGATATGTTAAGAGCTTGTGCATTGGCTTATGCTACCTCTTGGGATAAAAGTTTGCCGTATGCCGAGTTCGATTACAACAATAGTTATCGTGCTAGTTTACGGATGTCACCTTTTGAGGCATCAGATGGTCGACCTCGCTCGACGCCATTGAATTGGAATGAGACCGCGAGCGCCGTGTCTTTGGGCCTGATATTCTTCAAGAGGTCAAGAGCGATTGCCGTGATTAGGGAAAGGTTGAAGATAGCCCAATCTCGATGTAAGAGTTATGCTGACAATCGTCGCCGAGACTTGAGTTTTGAACCAGAAGACTTTGTTTATCTCAGAGTTACGCCTCTCAGGGGAGTTAAGAGGTTCCATGCCAAAGGGAAACTCGCACCCCGTTATGTTGGACCATTTAAGATTTTGAGTCGCCGAGGCGGTTGCTTACCACCGGAGTTGCCACAAGTTAGCAGGAGTACATGATGTATTCCATGTGTCCCAGTTGAAGAAGTGTCTCCGAGTTCCTGAGGAACAGACGTCGCTAGAGTTAATTGAGTTGCAAGAGGATTTGACTTATAAGGAGCATCCTGTGAGGATTCTAGACACAATGGATCGAGAAACTAGAAACAAGTCAACTCAAGCTTCAGAGAGTTCAAGGAGCAACCATGAAGAAAGCGGCCGACTTGGGAGCCGAAGAGGATTTGAAGAAAGAGTTTCCAAACCTATTCCTTTAGTAAGCCTGAATCTCTGTGACTAGATTCTATTAAGGGGGGGAGGTTTGTAACACCCCAAAATTTTGCTTCTCTTAAATTCATGTGTGATTTGGCACTTTGGTGAATTTTTGGAATTTTCTGGAATTTATTTGGATTTATTTGGAATTTATTTGAATTTATTCCATTTTGAAATAATTAAAGAATTTAATTTTGCAAATAAAATTTTGTTGAAAATATTTTATTTGAGTCCAAAATGTTCCAAAATATTTTCCAGAATTTTTCTGAGTCTTTTGCTATTTTTAATGAATTAAATGAATTACTGGGAATTATTTTAAATATTAAATCGCTGGAAAATACGAGTGGGTTTGTATCGTTTCATCCGATCGAGCCCGAGTCGACTCGAAGTCCGAGTCCGACCGAACCACGCTCGAGCCGCAACGAAGCCCGCCGCAGTGGACCGCGTCGGATTTCGATCCAACGGCTAAGAGCTTGCCACGTCGCCGCATCGCGGTCCGGCCTGACCGGGTCATGCCGGTTCGATCCTAGCCGTTGGTTCTGAACACGTGACGCCGGCGCGCTGCCGTCTTCCGTGTCCGGCGGACTCCGCCACCGCCATGACCGAACTCCGTTAGGTTCGAGGATTCCGCGGAATCCGTGGCCTATTTAATGACCGAGACCCCGCACGAGGATCGCCATGACCCCGCCGCTTTTTCCCTAGCCGTCTCGCCAGAAGCGCCCCGAGGCCGCAATCCTCGTAGTTGCTTAGGGCTTCACTCGGTCATTGTTGCGTTCCGCCACCGGAGCTCCTCCGCCGCCCCCGTGGCCGCCCGAGCCCGCTGCCAAGCCGCAACCGAGGGGCGCACTCACCTCGTCGGAGGGGCATCAAATCGCCGTGCCGTGGTCGCCCCTCCACTCCGGCAGACGCCGCCGCCCGCCACCGCCGACTCGCAAAGCTTCTCCGCCAGTGCGATCTTCATCGAACGGTCCAGGTTAGCCCACATCACACCGTAGAAAAACCAGATTAGATCTAAAACCGTTAGATGGAAATCGTGCGACCTAGGTTAGATCTATTCTCACCTTGGATTTAGATCCAACGGCCAGGGCTATATCGCTGTAGATTGAATTCGGGTGGATCATATCCGCTCGATCGGGAATCAAGGGCCGTGATGCACCCATGTGTCACACGCCGACGTGCCGCGTGGCACGGCCAGCACCGCACCGCACACACGCACGGGTCGCCGATACCGGGTCCCGCGTGTCGAGACTTGAGCCGTGGACCGTGTCCACCGTGAGACCCGAGCCAAGCGTGGACCAAGTCCATGGACCGGCCGACGCCACCACCAATCGAGGCTGCCACGTGTCCATGCCGACGCAATAATTAATTTCCGAAAAGAAAATGATTTATTAATTCGAAATATTGATTCAAATTTAGATTCAAACTTCAAACGCTTATAACTTTTATGCTTCAACTCCGATTTGAGTGATTCAAATTTCTAAATTTGTATAAAATTGAGATCTACCTAAATATGAATTTTATTTAATTTTTGACTAAAGTTTTTCTCTGTAATATTATTTAATTGATTATTTAAACTTTAAATAATCATAACTTTTGCATTTTAACTCCAAATTTGATTTATTCCAGCTTCTAAAAATCCAGAAAATTACGTTCTCTCTGTTTATGGATTTTATTTGGAGTTTTGGGATGTTTTTGCCTAGTGTTTATTTGTGTATTTGCTATTTGCACGCTTTACGAGTAGACGTTGAAGTGCCTAAGGATTCGAGGGAGAAGTGTTGACTCAGGATCCAACTCAAGACCAAGAGCAAGTACTTTTTGAAGGCAAGTTGTGCTTTGACCATGTTGATCCTATTTCAAATCTATTTTGATTTAAACTATTGCATGCTAGTTCAATTAGAAAGATATTTTATTTAAACATGGGGTTAGATAAATACCAATTTGTCGTATGACACCTTGATTATCTAAGTATGTGCCATGATCCTCGTCACCCTAGTTGTGGTTTACTAGTTGGACATTATTAAATTGCCAACATGGGTTTAGACCGTTGTAGTATGTCGCTTAGACTCGCTACGTGCTCATGACATGATTTTGGACAATCAAATGCTAATATGGACTTAATGATATATTGAACCTGTTTTGGAAAAGTATCATGTGATGTTGACACGTGGTGCATGGTAATCAACTGGGTTTGATAAACAGATTTCGACCGGGCATGTGGCAAGAGTAATCAGTGGGCCGCTTGTGGCATTGGGAGTGACGATTTGGTTTTTCGGGTAGTCTTGCCCTGGTCACTCTAAGGACTTAACCTTGCAAGCCTTTGAACTGGTCATACTTGCAACCACATGGTCGGAATGGGACGGCCCTAGTTGACTAAGTCGCTAAGGACTCACTTGTGGAGCCTCAGTGGTGTCGATTACACCGTTTGTGTGATTGTACTGGGAGCGTATCGTGGGCTGTGGCCAGGTACCCATCTAACGGTGTGTTGGTCCCATACTTCGCCTTGGCTAAGGGAAGGGATGGTGTAGAGCACGAACCTGAGAGGACCACTGTGTTGTTTGAGGCTTCCGAAAGGCTTTGTTACTGAACTCGCCTTTGTGGTGTTTGACTGTATCTTGTGGGTAAAGTGCATAACCTCTGCAGAGTGTAGAATCTATTTGAATAGCCGAGTCCACTGTGATCGACAATGCTCGAATTACAAATAAGGGGTAGACTTTCCAAAATAACTTGGTTTTGAAAAGATGGGTTGGTTTAACAAGGAAGGTGATGGAAATATGGTGTAGGATGGGAAAAATGTTTGTTAAACTTCTTGAAAAGTTATTTATGCTTTACTTATTTCTACCGGCTTGAATCTACTTTTATTACTTGTCAAAAGTCACATCGCAAATATACCTGAGCTATTCCTTTGTACCAAGCCATGCATATAGTATATTAGCTTGCATTCTGTGCATGACTTGTCGAGTACCAAGTACTCACCCTTGCCTCAACACAATACCAGTTGAAGAGGAGACTACGCCAGTTCGGAGGAGGAGTTCAAGAGGACCCGTCTAATTAGGGGATGCGAGCCCGGCTGCACTGTGGTATCTTGGATGGCGCCACTAAGTTTATTTGATTTTCCATTCTGTTATTTCTCTTTTAATAAGTTTCGCCTTGCAAGGCATATATTTGTAACTTGGCCATAAGGTCGAGTAACCCTTTGATTATTTAAATAAAGTACTTTGATAGTATCGTTTGGTATGATTGTGATATATACCGATGTTAAGACTGTGTGCACTAGCGCGTTCCTGGACTAGTGCTGAATACACAGAGGGTCCGGATTTGCAAATTCGGGGTCCCGACACGTTACGAGTAGACATTGAAGTGCCCGAAGGCTTCGAAGGTGAAGTGTTGGCCCAGGAGCTAGCTCAAGATCAAGAACAAGTACTCTTTGAAGGTAAGTTGTGCTTTGACCATGTTGATCCCATTTTGAAATTATTTTGATTTAATTTATTGCATGCTAGTTTACTTAGAAAATGCTTTAATTAATTTTGGGAAATTAGTTAAATGCCAACTTTGCACTATGACCCCTTGATTATTATTTATGTGCCATGACCCCCTTGTCACCCTAGTTGTGGATTATTAGTTAGACATTATTAAATTGCCAACATGGGTGGTTAGACCGATGTAGTATGCTTAGCCTTGCCACGTGACATGTTTTGACAATTACATGATAACATTGACTTAATGAGATATGGAATCTGTTTTGAGAAGTGTCATGTGTTATTGATGATGATGTTGATGGCACGTGGTGCATGGTAATCAACTGGGGGTTTGATAAATAGTTTTCGACCGGGGCATGTGGCAAGAATGATCGGGTGGGCCAGTTGTGGCATCGGGAAGGATGATTTGGTTCTTCGGGTAGTCTTGCCCTGGTCAACATAAGGACTTAACCTTGCAAGCCTTTGAACTGAGTCATTCGTGCAACCACATGACCGGAGTGGGACGGTCCTAGTTGAGTAAGTTACTAATAACTTGCATGTGATACCTCGGGTGTCAACTACACCTTTTGTGTAGCTTGAATGGGGAGCGTACCAGGGCTACGGCATGGTACCCGTCCAACGGTATGTCGGTCCCATACTTCGCCTCTATTAAGGGAAGGGATGGTGTATGGCAAAAACCGGAAAGGTTCACTTGTGTAGTTAGCAGTTGCCGAAAGACTTTGTTACGATCACTCACCTTCGTGGTGTTTGGCTGTATCTTGTGGGTAAAGTGCATAACCTCTGCAGAGTGTAAAATATATTCGAATAGCCGTGTTCGCGGCAGTGGACATTACTCGAGAATTACAGTCAAGGGTTAGACTTTCTTGAAAATAACTTGGACTTGGAAGGTTTGGTTTAGTTTAATAATGACGTTGGTGGAAATATGGATTAGGAATGGTAAAGATGTCTACTTAACTCCTGGAAAAGTTATCGATATCATACTTGTTTTTGCTGCCTTCGAATCTACTTATGTTACTTGTTAAATGCTGTTACTGCAAATGAACCTGGAGCTATTCCTTTGTATTAAGCCATGCATGTAGTATATTAGCTTGCATTCTGTGCATGACTTGCTGAGTACCAAGTACTCACCCTTGCCACTAAAACAACATTAGTTGAAGAAGAGTCGACGCCAGCTTTGGAAGAAGAGTACCAGGAGGAGCCGTCTAGCTAGGGAGCGAGCCAGTCAGTTGCCTTTGTTATACTGGATGGCGCCACGAAGTTATCTTATTTTTCGCTGCATTTATTTCTCTTTAATAAGTTTTCACCCTGCATGGCCTATGTTTGTAACTTGACCTTAAGGTCGAGCAACCCGTTTGGTTAATTAATTAAGGTACCTTATTATTTTGATGAGTATGATTGTGATATTTACCTATGTTGAGACTGTGTGCACTAGCGTGTTCCTGGACTAGTGCTGAATACACAGAGGGTCCGGGTTTGCAAATTTGGGTCCCGACAGAGGTGGTATCCGAGCCATACTGACTGTTGGCCCACCCAAGTTAGATTGGTCATAGTGAGGATAAAAATTATTTTCTAAAGTTAAAATTGTCAAGATAATGAATGAATTCTCGACTCACCCCTTTCTTTCTTGTTCATACCCCTTGCTGAGTTCTTTTTGTCTTTCCCTTTGATTTTAAAATGTTGCGTTCTTACACGAGCGTCTTTTGACAGATGATGATGAAGAACAACTACGCCGAGCGTGAGGGTGGCTACGCTGCCGAGTTGTGGCGTATGCTTCAGTTTCTTGGAGGTTTTGAGAGACCGCTCTACCGAGGGACTACACTCGTGAAGGCAGGACTGGTCATAGGATGGGATGTCAAGATCACAGTGTATGCCCGAGAGAAGACGAATGTCAATCGCCCTTTCCACTTCACCGCCAGGAGGTCTACCTTTGAGATGGGAATCCAGGAGGTGTCACATCGAGCAATGCAGTAGATCGCTCACACTTACTCCAGGGAGCTGGAAGGCACAGTATTCCGTCACCACCCACGCCGAGACAGCAGAGCTCAGCGGAAGCCGATAGAAGATGAGGATGCCACCGTCACACACTTAGCCAGATTTGTCACCGCCCAGGAGGAGCTTATTGATGACACAGTTCAGGAGTTGAAGAAGGACCGCGAGCAGGTCGAGGAAGAGAAAAAGCACTTAGAGAATGGTCGTGAGTACGTCGCCTATGCTGCGGAAAGGATCGCAGAGCTGGAGACCGCACTGTATGGACAGGGCCCCGATCCAGTGTTGGAGTTGGACGCCCCAGAGCCAGAGGAGGACCCAAAAGAGGCGCCACCTGTACCCGTGCCACAGCCACAGCAACAGCCAGATCCCGAGCCAGAGGAGGACGCCGCGTCGTCAACCATAGCTGCAGTTGTAGGGCATGGCGATTGTTTTGCGCCTATGCCGCCGCACCCGCCCCGAGGAGGCAGTGGAGGTTTTCTCGACAAGTGAGCGTAGGCGTTGAGGCTGAGACTCCTTCGTCGAGTCGCGTTATAGAATAAGAGTCACCCTTAGAGTCGTTAGACTCCAGTGTGTTAATCAATTCGGATTTTCATTGTTTGCTGAGTGTGTAGTATGTGTTGCAAGGCCCTTAGGCATTGTAAGCAACCATACCAAGTTATTATTAAATAATAAAGTGGAATTCTGAGTTATACCTTTTCCCCCGCATAAGCTTTCATATCACTTACCTATGCTTATTCCCTCTCGTGTCTAAACCTTGGAGCAATCGACAGATGGTGAGCACCCGAGAAAACCTTGGGGGCAATGGGAGTGGTTCTCGCCTAGTTGGGAACCCTAATGATGGAGCACCTGCACCCCAACCAGCACCGCCAGTTGATATTCAAAATTTTGGAGCTTTTCTTGCTGCACAGACCCAGCTGATGCACGCCATGATGCAGCAGATGCAGCAGGTCACTGCTCAAGCCGCCGCTAACCAAGCAAATCAGGGACAGCGACAGGGAGCAAAGTTGTCGGAGTTTATGAGGACTCATCCACCCACATTCTCTGGAAATGCCAACCCGTTGGAGGCCGATGACTGGTTAAGGTCAATTGAAAGGAAGCTACACATTTCTCAATGCATAGGGAATGAGAAGGTACTCTACGCCTCTCATCAGTTGGAACGGACCGCCGCTGAATGGTGGGAGAACTTCTGCGCCACGCAGGAGAACCCACAGGACAGCACATGGGAGGAGTTTATAGCTGCATTTCGTCAGTATCACGTGCCTGAAGGGATAATGGACTTAAAGAAGGAAGAATTTAGGGCACTGAAGCAAGGTAATCAACCGGTGTCCGAATATCTGAATAAGTTCACACAGCTTGCATGCTACGCACCTGAAGACATAGCGATAGATAAGGCCAGACAGTCTCGTTTCATGAAGGGACTTAACTCAGGAATGTAGGTGGGACTGATCACCCACACCTTTCCAGATTTCCAGGAGCTCGTGAACAAGACGCTTATTCTTGAAGACAAGCGCAAGGAACTGGATGAGAACCGGAAGCGCAGAATGCAACAACAAGGATCACGTCAGGGAACGCAGCAGCGTCTGTGGGTTGCGCCGAATCTGTTTTTCAGATTCCAACCTCAGAATGCATCAAGGACACCGTCACCAGCACCAAGACCCGTCAACCAGAATTATCAGACACCAGCTCCAGCCAGAAACGCCGCTTCGGGCAGTCAACAGGGAGCAGTGAGACGATGCTACACATGCAACGAGCCAGGGCATTTCTCCAACAATTGCCCCAAGAAGACAGCGGGAGTGACCCCAGTTTGCTTCAACTTGGGATCCACACCAGCTAGGACCCCTGCACTAGGAGCAAACCGCGGAGCAGCACAGCTAGGAGTCGCGCCCCAGACTGTGGTGAGAGGCTGAGTCAACCATGTCACCGCGGATGCACTTCAGAATGCCACGGACGTTGTCTTCTATGACACGAAGCCAAATTTCTGCATCTTTGAGAGTGGCTGATCCATCAAACGTGGGCGGTTTAGTCTTTATGAACAAGGCAAACTTTGACTGTGAACAGGAGGTTGTGACTTCAGTGGTGGAGGGGTTGATTTTGGCACTGATAATATTCATCTGTTGCATCACTATCTGCATAAGCTGGGTCGGGCGGTGAATAACTGATCCAAGTCTTGAATTGCCTCGGTTGGTACGGTGGACAGTTGTTGGTCACTATCTGCTTTAACACCGACTCTAGTAGTAGCAACTGAACTGACTTGAACTGCCTCGGAGTCACAGCTGTAGTTGGTCCTTTTCATCTTTTGTCCACTCTAGGGTTCAGGTAAGAGGGAAAAGCACAGATGAGGTTCAAGAATCCTATTGCGGGGAGAAGAGGTTTAACCCAAAACTTATACAAACATTATTAAGAACTTGGTATGGTTGCTTATCCAAGCCTACAAGCTTTGCAACACATACTGCACACTCAGCAAACAAGGAAAATCCAAATTTCCTAAGCACACAATAATCTAGCGGCTAAAAGGGTAACACTCCTATCTTAAGAGACGGGACTCTCATACATGAGTCTCAACTTACTACTAAGCACTGGTTCTTCAAGCTTCTGGAACACTTCATCGATCCACTTCTCTTCGAGCTCGATGATTCCTTACTTCACGATCTTCAGGGTTCGCAGCGACATCCAGTACTTTCTCCTTAAGTGTGAAACATCGTTAACTATTCAGAATGTCTCAGGTAAGATTTCCGTTTAAATCGAAGGGAATGATAGAACTTTCAGCAGAGAGGAAAGAATGGAAGAATAAGATAAGTCAAGAATGTATTATTCTTTCAAGTAAATTTTCTCTTTAGAAAATAATTTTGAAGTTCTTAAAGACGGCCAATCTATCTAGGGTTAAGACCTACAGTCAGTATGGCTCTGATACCACCTCTATCGGGACCCGAATATGCAAATTCGGACCCTCTGTGTATTCTGCACTAGTCCAGGATCACGCTAGTGCACACAGTCTCAACATAGGTGAATATCACAATCATACGCAACGGAATAATAAAAGTAACTCAATAATAGAATATAAACTATTGAATGACCTTAAGGTCAACCTTACATTTGTGAAGCCTTGACGGCTTCAACTCCAAATAAGCAGCAGCGGAACAAAGAACACCGGTGAATCCCATCAATACGCCACAGGCAACTGACAGGGTTCAACTCCTAGATAATCGCCTTCTCACGGAATTACTTCTTCTTCGACGAAGTAGACTTCTGCTCACTGGTGATTGTTTGTTTGCAAGGGTTGAGTACTTAAAGCACTCAGCAAGTCATGCACAGAATGCAAGTCTAATAACTATATGCATGGCTTATTCCAAGTAACAGGCTGAATGGTTATTTTGCAGAAAAGCAACAATCATAAATAAACATAATAGATTGTAAAGCAGTAAAACAAATAATGACAGTAATAGATTCCACAGTTATTCCACAAGTAAATCATTCCACATCCTTAAACAGTTATCACTTTTCCACAGGCAAACTGCCTCCAAACCCAAGATCAATTTTATGAAAAGCTAACCCTTGACTGTAATCCCCGAGCATTGTCCAGTACCGTGGACTCGGCTATTCGAATAGGTTTTACACTCTGCAGAGGTTATACACTTTACCCACAAGATACAATCAACTCACCACGTCAGCCGTGAATCGCCATACAAGAGTATGCGAATGAGTGATCATAACAAGCCTTTCGGAAACTTCTAACTACACAAGTGAACCTCTCCGGTTTTTGCCATACACCATCCCTTCCCTTAACGAAGGCGAAGTATGGGACCGACATACCGTTGGATGGGTACCATGCCGCAACCCTGGTACGCTCCCCCTTCAAGCTACACAAAAGATGTAGTTGACACCCCGAGGTACCACATGCAAGTTATTAGTAACTTACTCAACTAGGTCCGTCCCATTACAGACATGTGGTTGTATGTTTGACTCAGTTCAAAGGCTTGCAAGGTTAAGTCCTTAGAGTGACCAGGGCAAGACTTACATCAATACTCTCAAAGAAAATCCATCTCACCATCACTCATACATATATCATGTTTCAAACATTCCCAACCGCCAAACTGGCCCACCATAAATCTTGCCACTTGCCCCAATCTAAATCATTTTATCACCCTAGTTGATTATTGCGCAACACAATGCCAACAACAACTCAACATCCTTGAAGAAGCACGAAGGCCTCCGCATATCAACATCATCGTGTCGGCAACACGTCACACCATTTCAAAATACATTGCATATTCCATTAATCAATATTGACATTTGCAATTCCAAAATGATGGCACGGACTCGTGCAGGTCTAAGCAAACTAATACGTTCTATCTAACCCATGTTGGCAATTTATTAGCTACCAACTATTAATCAACAAACCTAGGGGGACAAATGAATCATGGCATACAATCATTATAGGCAAGGTGGCGATAACAAGTAGGTTGATTATCTAATCCAAAATTAATTGAAATCAGTTTAACTCAAATTAGCATGCAATAATTTGAAACAACATAATTTTCGAAAATGGGATCAACATGGTCAAAGCACAACTTGCCTGGCCCTTGCAATTTATTGTTCTTTACTTTTTATCTTCAATCCTTGATCCTCGATCCTCAATCTTCACTTCTTTGATCTTCCGCTCCGTAGAACGACTTCCGGACGGCGCGTCTAACGATAAAGAAACACAAATACAACAAAATTCAAAAGACAATTCAAATAAACTCCAAATTAAGAACGAACAGCATTGGTACAACGGCTTGAATCAATTTAGGAACTTGAAAGGATTGGATCGAAGATTGGACAAGAGAGGACGGGCTTTCGGAAAACACCGAAAGGGAAAGATTAATAACTGAGAAAGAAAGAATAATATTCCGAAGAATATTTCTTCCGAAGTTATTATCTTGATTGGACAGACAAGGACATATGGGCGCTCGATCTGTAGACCGGGTCCATAAAGATATGTTAGTTCTCAATGAACTAAGCTGAGGCTCAAGTTGACTTTTGTTGACCGAACGGACACAGCCAAACAAAAGAGAGACGGATAGATTAGATCGGGCACAAGGGCATGACAGATGGCCAATGGTCTATCGACCAAGTCCACGAACGAAGTCTAGGTTAGGTCTTCAGGGTTAAGACAAGACAAGTGTCTTACCACGATTGAAACAACGGGAAAGATTGCAAAGATAACAACGCGGCTCACGATGAACTTAGTTCATCGAACCGGTCTTAGGTTAGGGTTTTTATTCGGCTTTGAAGGTGATATGACATTGAGGCTGGGCTCACATCACGATGATACAGAAGACGAGGACATCGCACTAGGGCTCTTGCATGAATACACGCATGCGATGACAACGAAGCGATGAGAGCCAAGCGTTAACGATGAAGCGTTAACGGCGGAACGTTAACAGCGAAACATTAACGACGGAGCATTAACGGTGGATCGTTAACGGCGAACGTTAACGGCGGAGGTCAAAGAATGATAGGATACTCATGAAACAAGGTAGCAACCGTCGGTGCAACGACATGGCCGCGACAAAACGCTACCAAGGACGGCTAACCGAAACGCGAACCGGCAACAACGGGTTAAGCCGAAAACGACGGTTTTAGGCTGGAATCGGGTTCGTCGGCGAACGGAGGCCGAAAGAATTATAAGGATGGTCCAAAACAGTAAGGGGTGACCCACCGGACGCGACAAAACGGCCGGAGAGAACCAAAATAGCTGGCGTCAAAAGGCGACGCGCGGCGACGGCTAAACGGTGGCCTAAATATATAAAAAAAAATTCGGAGGATGGGATGGCAAAGGGGGAATGTCTACCACGTAGAACACGGCGAGACGAACTCAACGGTATAGGCAGATTTTGCGGCGCCCCTCCGGATTAATCACAAACAGCCGAATAACGGGTTTCAGATCTAAACTTTGAACGGCCATAACTTCTAGAATAATGATCGGAACTTAACGAAATTTGACCGAGAGCTAGATGGGACCAAGGGGCACACCGTGACGCAGGTGGCTCGAAAAAAATACCTTTTGGAACAGCGGGGAACGCGCGAGGATGATTGTCGCTGTCTGAAACGCAGTCTGATCGCAGTCTGATCGGAGAAATTAATTTGTTGCGCCAAATTTCATGGTCAAACTCCAAAAATTGAGGGTTAGTATGTGCATCATGTGGAGGACATCCCCAGGAGTCCACACAAAAAATTTCATGGTCAAACTCCAAAAATTGAGGGAGTTATGGCCTCGGCAATATTCGAGATTGAAACGACCGTAACTTCTGATTCCCTTGGTCAAATTGGCTGAATTTTGGACAGCAAGCTGATGGTACCTTGTGGCACACCATGGCAAAGACGGATCTCAAAAAGAGTCGACGAGCTGCCCGAGACATGGCTCCAAAGTTCGGCCGTCGTTGGGCGACGTTCGGGCGACATTGGATGGTTTTGGAATTTTAAAAAATTGATCTAAGGTCTAGGGGATGTGTGGCAGGTCTACAAGGGTTAGGGGTGGCGGCTAGGTCAAGCAAAAAAAATTTGGACGCGTTTGGAGCAAAAACATGCCTTGTAGGCATTTAAACGAGCACCTTCCGTGCATAAATCGGATTAGGGCTAACGTGGCGCGCTGTGGTGGCGACACGTGGCATTTTCGAATAAAAACAATTCTGAAAATTCAAATAAATCATTTGAGGCAATAAAAATACCCGAAAAATTCTAGAAAAATTCTAGAAAATATTTTGAGATATTTTAAACTCAAATAAAATATTTGCAACAAAACTTTATATAAACTTTTCCAAATAATTAATTAATTTTAATAAAAGGGCTTAATACAAATCGATCCCGAATAAATCATTTGAGGCAATAAAAATACCCGAAAAATTCTAGAAAAATTCTAGAAAATATTTTGAGATATTTTAAACTCAAATAAAATATTTGCGATAAAACTTTATATAAACTTTTCCAAATAATTAATTAATTTCAATAAAAGGGCTTAATACAAATCGATCCCGAATAAATCCAATAAATAGCAAACGAGCTCCGAAAAAATCTCAAAAATTACAGAAGAATTTCTGGAAGCACAAGGAATGCAAATAAAATTAAATTTATTTTATTTGAGGTTTATAATAATCAAATTAAATTGTTTTAGCTTTTGGAAAAATTCAAATCAAGCTTTATAAACGCGAGAAAATCAACGAAAATTTTTGGGAAGCTAAACTAAACCAAAATTTTTTGAAAACTCAAATTTTGGGATGTTACATGAAGTCACTATGAAGAACAAGTACCCATTACCCAGGATTGATGATCTATTTGATCAGCTGAGAGGACCCAAAGTTTTCTCCAAGATTGATCTGAGATCGGGATACCACCAGCTGAAAATTCGATCGGAAGATATTCCGAAGACCGCATTCTCGTCAAGATATGGACATTACGAGTTTACCGTGATGTCCTTTGGTCTGAGTGCGCCAATGTACTTCATGAATATGATGAATAAGGTGTTCATGGAATATTTGGACAAGTTTTTGGTTGTGTTCTTAGATGACATCTTAGTCTATTCCAAGACAAAGGATGAACATGCAGAGCACTTGAGGCGACTACGACCAGGGCAAGCTCACCCCCAACCACAGGGAGTCCGGTCCATCTGGCACCAAAGCCACCAATCCCATAGCAACCTCCAACAAGCCAAAATGGGACCGCAAGAAGGCTGGCCGACCACGGGTGCTCAAAATGTCGAACGACGAGCACGAGGTAAGGAAGCCCGAGGGCCAGCCCAAGGAGAACCTCGACCTCAGTAAGGTCGAGCACAAACATAGCAGGTCACACGAGCCCCTAAGCTAGGGAATCACCGGCCTGGGCCCCAGCGCGGCGACGCTTGATCGCAAGGAGGAGAGGAGTAGCCAAAATACGACAACAATAGGTACTGCCCCTTTCACAGGGCCCATGACTATGACTTATGTAACTGTAGGGCTTGGCTGGGCAAGTTCGGCGCCTTTTATGATGAGCGCGGTGAGATGCCCACGGTCCCAAAGGAGGGCGAGTAGCCCGACCTAGTCAATACTGGTGAGGACTTGGACGCCCTCGATCTGGAGTTCCAACAGGGCGAGCGGTGGATAGACGTGATCTTCGGTGGCTCATCCGACTATTAGTTCCAGCGCGAGCTTAAGACCGCTGCCCGGACGGTCTACTACGTCACCACCGGAAAGCCTGTCGACCAGCTCTGCAAATGGGCTGGCACGATGATTGCCTTCACCGGGGAGGACGCCCCCAGGGCATGTCCAAGGATCTCAAGACCGCCCTGGTCGTGACCCCGACCATCAGCAACACGATGGTCGGCCGGGTCTTGCTCGATGGAGGCAGCTCCCTTAACCTGCTCCTGGATAGCACTCTCGATCGGGTGCAAATCCCCCTGTCGAAGATCAAGAACATCGTGCTGCCTTTCTTCGGGATCATCCCGGGCAGCTCGACCACCCCCCTCGGTCAAATGGTCCTGCCCGTCACCTTTAGCGATGCGAAAACTTCCGCACCGAACTGATCACCTTCGAGGTGGTCGATGCAGACCTCCCGTAAAATGCCATACTCGGGCGCCCGCCTCTGATCAAGTTCATGGCGGCTAATCACTACGGCCACTGCTTTATGAAACTTCTAGAACCCAGCGGCGTCATCACCGTGCGGGGCGACCTCAAGGCGGCACATGGCTATGAGAGCAAGGCACTGGCCCTCGCTAGCTTACTACCCCAGCAAGGGCCGAAGACGACTATGAAGAACGCACGTCAGAAGGCAGTGATCCAGCCCAGCAGTGTGACGAAGGCTGTGCATCTCGAGGAGACCAACCCGAGCAAATGCACCTACATCGCAGCCGAGCTGGATCCCAAATAGCAACTCAATCTCATCACCTTCTTTCGAGCCAACAAGGACATATTCGCCTGGGAACCGACAGACATGCCGGGCGTCCCAAGGGAGGTGATCGAGCACAAGCTACAAGTACGGCCCGGCTCACGGCCCGTACGGCAGAAGCTTCGCCACTTCTCGAGCGAGAAAGTGGCCTTAATAAAGGAGAACCTGGACAAACTCCTAAAGGCTGGCTTCATTCGGGAAATCGACTATTCCGAGTGGTTAGCCAACCCCGTGATTATCCAGAAGAAAGGGGGGATGTGGAGGATGTGCGTTGACCATACGGGCTTGAACTCGGTATGCCCGAAGGACAAATTCCCCCTCCCATGGATAGACCAGATCGTAGACTCCACAGCAAACACCAAGATGCTGAGCTTCCTGGATGCCTACTCTGGGTATCACTAGATCAAGCTGGCGGTCGACGACAAGAGCAAAACAGCCTTCATCACGCCATTTGGGACATACTGGTACACGACCATGTCGTTTGGCCTCCGCAACACGGGCACGACATTCCAGCGCCTCGTGGCCAAGACTTTCGACCCTCAGATTGGTCGCAACCTCGAGGTCTATGTGGACGACATCATCGTGAAAAGTTCCTCTGAATATGACCACGCGCGGGACCTCAACGAGACCTTCACCAACCTGAACAGACATGGGATCAGGCTCAATCCCGAAAAATGCGTGTTCGGTGCCGCTTCAGGGAAGGTGCTCGGTTTCATGATCGGGGGGTCAGGGGTCGGCCCGAACCCAGAGAAGATTGAAGCTATAGAAAGGATGGCTCCCCCGACCTCGGTGAAAAAAGTACAAAGCCTCACCGGCCGTATGGCCGAGCTCAGTCGGTTCATCTCGAGGCTCGACCAGCGCGGGTTGCCATTCTTCAAGACACTGCGCAAACACAGGGGCTTCGAATGGATGCCTGAGGCACAACGGTCCTTTGATGAGCTGAAGGCTTACCTCTCGAGCCCACCCCTGCTCACGACTCCATGGCCAAGCAAGGAATTGATGCTGTACCTTGCGGCGACGGCTCAGGCTGTGAGTGTTGTCCTGGCCGCCGAGCGAGATGGTCGACAGCAGCCGATCTATTATGTTAGCAAGGTGCTCCACGGGCCCAAGGAGCGCTACCCCCAGGTCCAGAAGCTGTTGTGTGCACTCCTCATGGCTCCACACAAACTCCGACACTACTTCCAGGCGCATTCGATTGTCGTCCCAAGCGGATTCCTGCTCGGTGAAATTTTGAGGAACCCGTAAGCCGAAGGTCGGATATCCAAGTGGGCCATGGAGCTGGCTGAGTTCGACGTCAAGTTTGTGGCATGCACAACCATCAAATCACAAGAGCTGGCAAACTTTGTGGTCGAACAAACACCATAGCCGACCCCCGAACCCAAAATCGACAAGGAGGAGCCCTAGGTCATGCACTTCGATGGCTCGAGGTCCTTCGAACAATCAGGCGCCGACATCCTCATCATCACACCAAAGGGAGACAAGCTGAGGTACGTGATCTGCTTCGGCTTCACGACCACCAACAATGGAGCAGAGTACACCATCTGGTCATGAAGGGTGACTCCCAGCTCGTCGTCAACCAATACAACAAGGACTACCAGTGCACGGAGGACTCGATGGCCAAATACCTTGCGGAGGTACGTAAAGTGGAGAAATGGTTTCGGAACTTAGAGGTCAGGCACGTGCCCCGAAAGGACAACACAGCGCTGACCTCCTAGCCAAGCTCGGGTCCTCCTCTGATGAAATACCTCCAAACGTCATCCTCGAGACATTGGCATCCGCTTCGATCTCGGAATCGGAGCCCTTGGCCGCCCTTCTCGAAGGCGGTCCGACCTGGACGAAGCCGATCTACGACTACCTCGAGCAAGGACGGCTGCCGGATGACCCCATGGAAAGGAGCAGAATCAAGCACCAATCCTGCTCATACAAGATCATCGATGGCCAACTGTATCATCGGGGCGTGTCAGGCATCCTGTCAAAATGCGTCTCCCCGGAGGAGGGTAAGTTTTTGCTGAACTATATCCACTCTTGTCTCTGTGGTGCACATTCCTCCTACAGGATGATGGTCGGGAAGGCCTTCCACATGGGCTTCTACTAGCCAACAGCACTCCAGGACGCGCGAGATATAGTTCGCTCCTGTCAGGCTTGCCAGTTCCATGCTCGGAAGTCACACCAACCGACCTACACCCTCTAGACCATCCCGCTCGCCTGGCCTTTCTCGACCTAGGGGTTGGATATCCTGGGTCCTTTCCCACAGGCCGTCGGCGGGAAAAGATTCCTACTCGTCACCAGTGACACCTTCACCAAGTGGATCGAGGCCGAGACGGTCTCCGCGATCACGACGCAAGTAGCGGTCAAATTTTTTCGCTCATCCGTGATCACCAGGTATGGAGTCCCATGCAGGATTATCACTAACAATGGAACTCAGTTCACTAGTGAACTATTCCAAGAATTCTGTGAGAGCATGGGAACCAAAGTGTGCTATGCCTCAGTGAGCCATCCTTAGAGTAATGGAGCCATGGAGCAAGCCAACGGACAAATCATTCAGGGCGTCAAGAGGCGAGTTTCTCAGGGGCTCGAGCAGCACGGTCTGTCCTGGGTTGACGAACTCCTCACCATCCTATGGTCGATCCGTACCACAATCCGTACAGAGGCCGTCCTGCCTCCGAAGGTGATGCTGGGCTCTCCTAGGGTCAGCTTGGTCGACCAAATCGACTTCGAGCAAGAATGATCTCTTGACCTAACCCTAGCAGAAGAAGTAAGGTGTCAAGCATTGTTGCAAACATCGCATTATCTGCAAACTCTTCGCAGACATGTGGCCAGATTAGTACAACCTAGGGAGCTCCTTGTTGGGGACCTGGCTCTAAGATGAATCCAGAGCGCGTCCAACACCAACAAGTTATCCCCCCAGTGGGAGGGCCCCTATAGAGTTGTCTCAACAGATCACACGAGGGCTTACCGGCTAGCATTACCTAATGGCAGAGAACTCGTGAACTCGTGGAATATCGATCAGCTCTGAAAATTTCAAGTGTAACACTCTTACTCTAATTTTTAATAAAATTTCCCTATTTGCCTGTGAAATTTTTGCACGTCTTCGCATCATATTGTGTGGGAATCCTTGCCGCTACGTGATGATCTTTACCGCGCTCCACCGTAACATGAACCAAGGTCGGAGGACGATGCTCGGACCCAACCCATGCTTGCGGTCTTCGATACCAGAACCAAGTACTGCGGCTTAGACGTTCGCCCCCGGGGGTTACGCCAATAGTAAGCCGGTCCCTACCGCTTCACAGCTCTCCCCGCGGTAGGGCTGGCAAGCGCATGCGGGACCAGATCTAACACTAGTGGCTCGAGGACCCCTGGGGTATCGAATCCAACCTTTGATATTTGCTCAGCCTTTCTCGAATTCACAAGTCGTGGCATCGGAAGAACAAGTTTTTCGGTGACTTGCATTTGGCGTCCCGCGCGACCTCAACCGCATCGGGTGCTGGACGACCGCAGACTCTAACTGTGCTCGACATCTCGCATGACCTCAACCGCATCGGGGGCTGAACGACTGCGGACTCTAACTGCTCTCGACATCCCACACGACCTCAACCACATCCGGGGCTGGACGACTGCGGACTCTAACTGCGCTCGACGTCCCGCACGACCTTGACCGCATCGGGGGCTGGACGAGGGAGGCACCCTTCTACGAACAGCTAAGTACTCAAACACTTGATCGTAAATGGACAAGCTCGATTAATAGACACACAAAATACTATATTATAAATCGACCATTTACTTGTCTATTTCATGTTCCCTTCATTACATTGTTCCAAAAGTACATACTTAACTACAAAAGTTCCTATCTACAGATCTGACATTTTGTGAGCAAGTTTTTCTTGCTCGAGCTCGGCGACCCTGGCCCTCAGCCCGGTGATCTCACCTTGGAGGGGTAGCATCTCGGTGGCCGAGCTAGCGGAACGGCCTCGCTCCTCTTGGAGTTGGGCCAGGGCGATCCTGCTCGTCTTCACCACCCGTCCAAGCTTCTCCTCGAGGTCAGCAACCTTTGTTTTGAGCTCGGTCGAAGCCCTAACTGGTGCGGTAGCCTGCTCGGCGAGCTGCTTCTGAAGCGACTCCACCCTCGCCAGTTCCGCCTCTAGGGCCTTGGCGGCTTCGGCATGTTCGGCCTCCAAGGTCTTGACGGCTTCGGTGCGCTCGGCCTCCAGGGTCTTAGTGGCTCCGGCGCACTCGGCCTCGAGGGCCCAGGAGGCCTCAGCCTGGGCAGCTTCGAGCGGTCGGGATGACTTTGCGTACTCGGCTTCGATGGCCCGGTAGCCGTGCTCGTGCTCGGTGTCCGCGTCCCCTCTGAGTTCAGCGGCATGGGAGGCCTCGATGGCTCTCATGGTGCCTCAAAGGGTGGCGAGCTCGACAGAGTCTGTCTCCATCCTCTGCCGGGCCGCATCCCGCTCGACCTCGAGGGTCTCCTCGAGCTACACCAGGCAGGCCTCCCGCTTCTCGATCAAACTCAGCACGGACTTCAGTGCATCCACGTGCTCCTCGAGACCCTCGGGTCCCTGAGCGACGTGATCAATAGCCTGGAAGAGTCGAAGAGTAAGTGCGTGAAGGTCGTTTAAAAAAAAAGAAAAAAAGAGGAAAAGAAAAGAGAGATGGAGAAACAGGGGTGAGAAAACTCATACCTGGCCGAGCCGGTTCTCGAAGGTGGCGCGGTAGTGGCCAACTTTCCTGCCGCTGATGGCCCCAAACGCGGTTTGCTCTTCTGACCAAGCCCAGACGAAGGAGGGGCCTTCCCGGTCTCCTTCTCCAGACCCCATGATCGCATGGGCCTTGCGTCCCTCACCCCCGCCCGGCGTCCCGGGTCGGGGCGATCTCGGCTCCCAGGGCAACCTCGGGAAGGGGGGGTCGCCCTCTGTAAATCATGTGATGAAAAATTGGCTTGATCATGTGATGAAAAATTGGCTTGATAATGTGCTGAAAAATTGATTAGGTTTAATCTTGCAAAATTGCTTGCATAAAGGGCCAAACATTCAAACATCCAAAAACAGAGACTTTGTATTTGCGCCAGACCAAACATCCAAAAAACAGTGAGTTTCGCATGTATGACGGACCAAAGTCTTTGGTCTGTCATAAACGTGATTTTGATGCTTTTACGCTTGTTCAAGAAAATCTCGTTTTTCCCATGCATGACGGACCAAATTTTTTGGTCCGCCATACACATGCTTTTTGGCGATCTCGTTTTTCCCATGCATGACGGACCAATTTTTTGGTCCGCCATACACATGCTTTTGGCGATCTGTCCGGCGTGAATGGTGTTTGCTCAATTAGGGTTTTGAGCGATTTGAAATTGATTTTTGATCTGTTTTTGAGATTATGAAATTTGTGAGAATTTCATGATGCTTGAAGTGGAATTTATGCAATGCTCATGTGAGTAGTTGCATGAACTAATGTTGAGTCAAGTCGTGGACTTGTGCTCGAAATTGTTTTGTGGTTTGTTCATGTGCAGGTATTGCTCGAGGGCGAATGTGGTCGATGACGGGACCGGAACTAGGTTCATGGAGGAACTGAGGTTCGGGACTAGGTTCAGGAGGAACTGAGGTCTTGGTGGTCAAGGATGTCATGCGGGACGTTCGGGCTAAGAGAATGGTGCACATGAAGAATGGTTAGTCACGTGAGAATGGCAGGAGGTCATTCGCGTGCAAAGTGTTAGTCACGTGAGTATGGCAGGTGGCCATACGCGTGCAAAGTGTTAGTCACGTGAGTATGGTAGGGTTGCCATACGCGTGCAAGAGTTGTACTCGGCCAAGATGGGCCAAGTAGAGTTGTGTTGGATACGGATTCCTTCTGTGGAATAGGAATCGTATTCAGAACTCCTTGTGGGTTGGTGCTTTAAATAGGTGGGGGTCTCCTGTTGAAAGGCATCAAGGAGAGCTGAGCGCATCAAGCTTTGAGCTTGGTTTTAGGGTTTGTACTCTTTTGATGAGAGTATTTTAGACAAGAAATAAAGATCAATTCTTCCAAGATTTTTGCGTGCTACAGTAACCACGTCGCTACAGTGTTTTCTATTTTGGTTCTTGTTTGCATGCATGTTCTAATTCTAGATTGGTTTTTGATTATTGAGTTTCATCTTGATTTGATCCATCAAAAACCGTTCTAGGGTATTGATTTAGAGTTTCTCAAAGTCTAGTTGATTAATCTTTTGAAGATCTTGTTTAATCTTGAAGTTTTGATTAGATTGATTCTCGTCAAGTTCTGGATCAGCAAGCTTGCGAAGCTTATAACTTTTGATCTGCAAGTCCGATCGAGCTGATTCTTTTTGGGTTTGATTCGTATTGGAATCTAGTTTCTTGTGTTCAAATTTCAGATCATTACAACGGTTGGATCTCCGGGAATTCTCGTTTTACTAAACCTCTGTCATTCTGTTTTTGTCGAATACGTGGCAATTATTTGGTTCTATTTTGGGGTGAACTTTTAGCAGATCAAGAATTTGGTTTTAGCTTCCGCACAATCATTCACCCCCCCTCTGATTGCTATATTCGTTTACTTCGATCCTACAAGTGGTATCAGAGCAAGGTTTCTCTAATCTATCTTAACCGGTGATTAGATCAATGGATCGTTATTCGACAAAACCATGTGTGTTCGATGGTGTTGATTTTCAGTTTTGGAAGGCCAAGATGGAGGCGTTCATCCAAGCACAGGGCTTCACAATTTGGGAGAAGGTCTACAAGCCATATGTAGTCCCTGCAAACGACAACGTCAACGACACTAATCGCACACATGTTGAAGCAAATAGCAAGGCGCGCAACTTGATCATCCAAGGCTTGGGACGCAGCGACTTTGATCGTGTGGTTCATCTTCGATCCGCATATGAGGTATGTAAATCTCTTTGTGATTACCATGAGGGTTCTAACACTGTCAAAGAGGTTCGCCAAGATATTTACAAAAAGGAATACATGCGTTTTGAGATGAAACCTAGTGAATCTGTAGATGACTTCTTTGCACGTTTCAATAAAATTCTTAGCAATCTACGTGCTGTTGGAGTTAGCTACACTGATGCTGAAAATGCTAGACAATTGCTTAGTGCTTTGGACATGTCGGTGTGGGAGATGAAAGTAACATCTATACAAGAATCCACTGTCATGAGTACACTTACTTTAGATGTTCTTTATTCTAAGTTGAAAACTCATGAATTAGATGTTTTTGCTAGAAAGAATGATCATAAATCAATTGCTTTGACATCTCAATCTAGCATATCTCATAATGGTGCTGCTTCAAGTTTTGCTCTATCTTTCTTGTCTTCACTAACCGATGAACAGATTGAGCAATTCTCAGAAGAAGACTTATCACTACTCTCTTCTCGCTTTAACAAAGCTTTGCAAAATGTGAGAAAGAGAAAGAGAGGTGGTGGTGATCCTCCAAGATGCTATGAGTGTGGTGATCTCGACCATATTCGTCCAAACTGTCCTAAACTTGCAGGTAAAGCATCAAGGGAGGAGAAGGACAACGACAGAAGAAAAGAGAAGAAGTTCTCTTCAAGTAATAGAAAGAAGAACAGCTTCATCAACTGCAAAGTTGTCCACCGAGTTCTTTCCGCTCTTGAACAAGTCAATTTGAGCAATGTGGATTCGGAGAGCAGTGAGGACGATGCAACTCCAAGCAAGCATGAGTTGACGGGGTTGTGTCTCATGGCTAAAAGCAGCAACAGCTTTACTGAGGACGACCACAACAACGACTTCAATGAGGTAGATCCTTCTTACGATGAATTAGCTATTGCTGTTGCTCGACTTGGTAAATTGCTTGATAAACGTGACAAGAAAATTAAGAAACATAATTTTATTGTGGAGTCATTGAATGCTGAAATTGCTAGACTTAAAACCTTGATTCCTGATGATGATGCTTGCAAATCATGTGACTTAATTTACCATGAGCTTACTTTGCTTAGGAAAGAACATGTTACCTTGTTAGAGCAAATCAATGCTGAAAATGAGAAAAATGATAAACTTGTTAAACATGCTAGTTGTTCTACCATTGATTTACATGATACAACTCCATGTTCTATATGCTCCATACTAGAATTGAAGTTGCATGATGCAAATGCTAGGGTTTCTCAAATGACAGAAGATTTGCTTACACATGAGGTTCTTTCATGCTCAACTTGTCATAAGCAAAAAGGAAAAGTGGACGTTCCCTGTAATAATTGTTTAACTCTTTCTCGAAAAATTGATTACTTGGAAAAGTCATTAGAACGTTTCACTAAAGGAAAGAAAAACCTAAACATGATCTTGGATCAATCAAAAGTCAGCACTCATAACAAAGGTTTAGGTTTTGATTCTTATGCTCATCATAAATCACATGCTCCCACTGTTGTCAAAACACTTGAAAGTGGAAAATTTGAAATTGTCAATGAGCCTAAGAAAACTATCTTCAAATCTGCTGGCCTTTTATCTTCTACTATGATGAATGCAAATGTTGCTTCTCTTTGTTAAAGCAAAACATCATGTTAAGTACACTTGCACTCATTGTGGTAGAGATGGACATTTAGTAGACTTTTGCTTTAGACTAGCTAAACAACAAAAGAGAGAAAGGTTTAATGCTAGGTCTAATTTCAGAAAGGCACACTCTACTTCTCATTATGTGCCTAGGGTGAAACAAACACCTTTTGATGCTAAAAACACGGAAAAGGCAAATCTGATTTTGTGCATAAGAATACTCGTGTTGTGCCTACTATTGTGCGTCGTGTGTCTCGATCTGATTCCTAAACATCTTATTTCTAACCCCGATCGAGACCTCGACACTTTCTGCTTCTATGTAGGCTTCTCACGCGAGGAGGGAGAACATGTGGCTAGTGAATTTGGATGCTCACTTCATATGTTCAGTGATAAGATTTGGTTCTCCTTCACTCGTGCATCTCATGATGAAAGTGTTGCCTTTGGAGATGCTTCTTCCACTTCTATTTTCGCAAAAGGCACTAGTCCAAATGGTGCAGGTACAGGTGCATATGTTCAGGGGGAGAGTATCTTTGTTCATGAAGATGATGATGATGCTGTTGAGGATGAGATAATCGGAGTTTGATGTGTGCTTGTGTGCTCGTTTTCAAGCTTCCCCACGTGCTTCACATCGACAAGCTGTCAAAAGGATTTTCAGGTATCTTCATGGAACTCAAGATTTTGGCATTTGGCTTTCTGCTTCCTCATGCATTAGTTTGAGATCTTTTTCTGATGCTGATTTTGGAGGATGTAGAATTGATAGGAAGAGCACTTCTGGTTCATGTCACTTCTTGGGAAATTCTCTCATTGCATGGTCATCTAGAAAACAATCTTCTGTTGCACAATCAATCGCTGAATCAATATGTGGCTGTTGCTAGTTGTTGTTCTCAAATTGTTTGGATAGTAGCTACACTTAAAGATTATGGTGTTATTTTGGATAGTGTTCCTGTTATGTGTGATAACACTAGTGCAATTTGCATTGCTAAGAACCCTGTGCAACATTCAAGAACAAAACATATTGACATCAGATTTCACTTTCTTAGAGATCATGTTGAAAAAGGCAACATTGTGCTTCATTATGTGGATACTGAACATCAATTGGCAGACATTTTCACAAAACCTTTGTCTTCTTCTCGTTTTGCTTTTATTCGGGGAGAACTTGGAATTGTTCATCCAATGGGATTGTTTTGAGGGGGAGTTTCTTTGCCAAGTTCTTTCACTTGATGAGCTCACTTTATCATATTTCTTTATATGTTATGTAATTGAGCTAATATATGATAATCTAATTGTCTCACTTGAACTAAAAATGACATTGTGGAATTCCCTGGACTGATTGCCTATAGCTAAATACTCTGTGATATCTTACTCTTCTAGGCTTGTTATTGAATCTTCTTGACAAATTTGGGCTATGAAGCAAGTGTGTTTTCAGCTTTATTCTTTCATAAGACCTCTTAATCACTCTTGCATGTTTTACAATCAAAGAAAAAGAAAAGAAAAGGGAATAAAAAAAAGGGTAGTTAAAAGCTAAAGCTTCAAGTTATTTGCTTCAAGCATGCTTCCCTTAAAATGGTTAAGATGTATGCTTCAAGCATGCCATTCCCTCAAAAACAAGATGTATGCTTCAAGCATGCCAATCCAAGGAAATAAAAGAAGTATGCTTCAAGCATGCCACATGCAGTTTACTGTTTAAAGATTAATTTGGTCTACTAGATTGGAGTTGAAATCACTTGCTCGCCCAGAGTTGTTAGTTGTTCCAATTTTTGAGCTTTTGTTCTTCTACTGAGATCTTGCTTAGTACTTGGCTATAGTTGACTGAATTGAGGTTGAGATGCATGTCATTCCCTAACTTGTTAAAATCACATCAAGATCATGTATTTTACATATTATGTGATATATAAGGTTATATGATCGAATGAGCTCATCTTTTCTATTTTGGCACTCCTTTGTTTCTCATTGTGAAATCATTGCTGCAAAAAGAAAAATTTTGAACAAATTCTCTCTTTTGTACTCTTGATGAATCCATTGTCAAAGGGGGAGAAATTTGGGAATCGTTGAAAAGTTTAAGAAAAAGGGGGAGAAGAAAAAGGGGATTTGTTTACGGCATTTTGTGAGAAGTTTGGAGATTTTTAGACATTTTGGACACATTGCACATTCACACACATTTTCCTTCTCGAGGAGATTTTGTTTTGCATTTTGGTCAAAGGAATTATGTGTTTTTCTCTTTTTGGTCCTTGATCTTTTGGATTTCAAAATCTTTTGTAAAGTGAATGCCAAATGTTCAATTCTATTTGGTGTTGCCAATGTTTTCATCAAGGGGGAGATTGTGAATCATGTGATGAAAAATTGTCTTGATCATGTGATGAAAAATTGGCTTGATAATGTGCTGAAAAATTGATTAGGTTTAATCTTGCAAAATTGCTTGCATAAAGGGCCAAACATTCAAACATCCAAAAACAGAGACTTTGTATTTGCGCTGGACCAAACATCCAAAAACAAGTGAGTTTCGCATGTATGACGGACCAAAGTCTTTGATGCATCATAAACGTGATTTTGATGCTTTTACGCTTGTTCAAGAAAATCTCGTTTTTCCCATGCATGACGGACCAAATTTTTTGGTCCGCCATACACATGCTTTTTGGCTATCTCGTTTTTCCCATGCATGACGGACCAATTTTTTGGTCCGCCATACACATGCTTTTGGCGATCTGTCCGGCGTGAATGGTGTTTGCTCAATTAGGGTTTTGAGCGATTTGAAATTGATTTTTGATCTGTTTTTGAGATTATGAAATTTGTGAGAATTTCATGATGCTTGAAGTGGAATTTATGCAATGCTCATGTGAGTAGTTGCATGAACTAATGTTGAGTCAAGTCGCGGACTTGTGCTCGAAATTGTTTTGTGGTTTGTTCATGTGCAGGTATTGCTCGAGGGCGAATGTGGTCGATGACGGGACCGGAACTAGGTTCATGGAGGAACTGAGGTTCGGGACTAGGTTCAGGAGGAACTGAGGTCTTGGTGGTCAAGGATGTCATGCGGGACGTTCGGGCTAAGAGAATGGTGCACATGAAGAATGGTTAGTCACGTGAGAATGGCAGGAGGTCATTCGCGTGCAAAGTGTTAGTCACGTGAGTATGGCAGGTGGCCATACGCGTGCAAAGTGTTAGTCACGTGAGTATGGTAGGGTTGCCATACGCGTGCAAGAGTTGTACTCGGCCAGGATGGGCCAAGTAGAGTTGTGTTGGATACGGATTCCTTCTGTGGAATAGGAATCGTATTCAGAACTCCTTGTGGGTTGGTGCTTTAAATAGGTGGGGGGTCTCCTGTTGAAAGGCATCAAGGAGAGCTGAGCGCATCAAGCTTTGAGCTTGGTTTTAGGGTTTGTACTCTTTTGATGAGAGTATTTTAGACAAGAAATAAAGATCAATTCTTCCAAGATTTTTAGTGCTACAAGAACCACGTCGCTACAGTGTTTTCTGTTTTGGTTCTTGTTTGCATGCATGTTCTAATTCTAGATTGGTTTTTGATTATTGAGTTTCATCTTGATTTGATCCATCAAAAACCGTTCTAGGGTATTGATTTAGAGTTTCTCAAAGTCTAGTTGATTAATCTTTTGAAGATCTTGTTTAATCTTGAAGTTTTGATTAGATTGATTCTCGTCAAGTTCTGGATCAGCAAGCTTGCGAAGCTTATAACTTTTGATCTGCAAGTCCGATCGAGCTGATTCTTTTTGGGTTTGATTCGTATTAGAATCTAGTTTCTTGTGTTCAAATTTCAGATCGTTCCAACGGTTGGATCTCCGGGAATTCTCGTTTTACTAAACCTCTGTCATTCTGTTTTTGTCGAATACGTGGCAATTATTTGGTTCTATTTTGGGGTGAACTTTTAGTAGATCAAGAATTTGGTTTTAGCTTCCGCACAATCATTCACCCCCCCTCTGATTGCTATATTCGTTTACTTCGATCCTACACCCTCCCTGGTTGGAGGAGACTGTGAGGGTCCGCGGCCGGAAGAGTCTCATCTTCGACGGCCGGGTCGACCTCGTTCTCGACTGCCTGGGTGGTGCTGGCCGAGAGGATCTCAACCTCGACCTCAGTCTCAGCGTCGATCGCAGCTACGCCTATCCCGACGGCTCGAACCTCGAGAACTTCAACCTCTAGCTCGACCACCCCAGCAGCTCCATCCTCGGCCTCGACCTCGGCCCCGTCAGTCCCGGTGGTCCCGGTCTCTTGTGCCTCGACCTTCGGGAAGCCCCTCTCTTCATCCTCTGCCACGGCTTCGGTCGGAAGGGTTGATCCAGCGAAGTTGGATGGGCTCCCTTGAGGGGATCCCCTAGGGACCTGGTCCCCGAGCGATCGGGGTCGGCAGACCAGTTCGAAGTCAACCTCCTCCTCCTCGGACTCAGACTTGCCCTGAACAACAGTCATTGTCAAGATAGGTTGAGAATGAGCTTGGGCCCCCGGTGTCTGTAGTCGGGAGCATTACTAAGCCAAAGAAGGAGGAATCTCAAAGACGCTAAGACAAGTTCGTAGGCGTACCTGAGTGATGAGCCTCCTCCTCGAGGTTGGGCGCTGAGCGCCTTGGGCTGCAGGTACCAGAGCTGGGGTTGGAGCTCGGGAAGGCCTCAGGGCCGCCGCTGGAGGGATGGACCCTAAACCTAAGGTCTGAGGGCTTGGGGCCCCTCGGGAACTCGGGTTCCCTGCTGCTGCGCAGGTAAAGTGGAGGTCGTGAGGATGAAAGGACACAAAAACAAAACAGTCTGGAGGAGCAAGTGAAGTACGGGGAAAGAGGGCTTACCACTGTCCGACCCCCCCAATCGACATGGGGCTTCTTCGGGGTGCTTCCGCTCGGGGCGTCCGGAGGCAGCCTCTTGCCCGCCTTCTTGCCTCTGCCTGTTCCAGCCAGGGGCAGCATCTGCCTCGCGGCGTCGCGCAGCTCCTGGTCGTCCTGCATGCACACTTGGAATTGTGACGAGCTCGAGAGACCTCGAACAAGGATTTAAGATCAGGAGTGGTTACCTCGGCGCTTCGGCGTAGTACGCTCCTTGGGACAGGGTCGTCTAGGGTGTAGTCGAGGGCTGCCTTCCCGAACATTTCGTTCATCCTGGTGGTAACCCAAGACTCCTTTGGCGCTGCTGAAAGCCATGAGGGAGTTAGGAAAAAGAAAAGGAAGCACGAATCAACTCGATCTCGCGGAGGCCTCTTTGGATAGGGACACTTACCGACAGGAGCTTCGCGGGTGGGGTCGTCTCGCCCCACGATCTCGAAGAACGGGTGAAGCCTCTTTCGAAGAGGGCACACCCGGTTATGCAAGAAGTTGCTAGCGATGGCTTGCTCAGTGAGGCCACGTGTGGCGCATACGTGGATCATGGCGATGGCCTCCTGGTCTGCCTCCAGGTCGTCCGGCTCTGGGGCCTGGCGCTTGGTGGTGATGGGGGTCCTGTCGTAGGCGAGGGTGCCGTCCTCTCCCCTCTTCAGGTAGAACTACCTCTCGGACCAATGGTTGAGGGAGTCACGAGCTCAAAGCAGAGGGAAGGACCAAGGGAGCCCTGGCCGCAGCCA
Source organism: Rhipidocladum racemiflorum (assembly GCA_036346355.1). Taxonomy (NCBI): domain Eukaryota; kingdom Viridiplantae; phylum Streptophyta; class Magnoliopsida; order Poales; family Poaceae; genus Rhipidocladum; species Rhipidocladum racemiflorum. The sequence continues at coordinate 39,966,333 of CM070577.1, read as the reverse complement.
GAAGTAAAGACACCTGACCACGGGGTCCTTCCCGATGCGGAACAGGGAGAAGTAGCGAAAGAAGAGCAAGGGGGTGGGGACGGTTCCCAAGAACCCCTCGCACAAATGAGAGAAGATGGAGAGGAGAAGGACAGAATTGGGCACCAGGTTGATGAGCTCGATCCCGCATTGGGCAAGAACCGAGCCCAAGAAGTCGCTCTCCGATGTCCGCAGGCCGAAGAGCATGTACTTCTCGGTGTTGACGAGTTTGTCCTCTTGGGGCTGCGATTCGTTCTCTGCTCCAGGCAACCGCCAAGTCGTCGGGTCCAGCAGCCCGGACTCCTCAAGCTCCCTCATCCTTGCCACGGTCAGCGTGCTCTTCACGAACTTGGCCATGGGAACTTGCGAGGTCTTTGGCTGGAGGAGGAAGTAAGTGTTTCAGTTGGGAAGAGGGAGCGGTTTCCGCCGGAGGAGTCTGGAGCGCAGAAGATTTGTGGGCTTGTCTCTCAGAAGACGAGGTGGCCTGGTATTCATAGGGCCATGAGTTCTGACGGCTTGGAATTATTGCGCCTCGAAGGACACGCTGGGACGCTTGGGAAGTTGTGCCGGTGGGGGTGGCAACGGTACGGATGGATTTGAACCACCCCCATCGCTCAAGCCTAGGTAGTAGGGTCTGGGAGTTCTTAGATGAGGTCGGGACACCTGGCACAACTAAGGAGCGCTCCCCTCCAAGACTTTCATGCTCAAGGTCCTCTTCGGCAACGGGGAGAGACTTGAGCCTCGAGGGCTAGATGTTGGGGACTGAAATATCCTGCCTGTTCGAACAGCATGGTCAACAGACCCCGGCCCGAACTCAACCTAGAGGGCTAGGGTCAACCTCAAGCTCCTTATCCATTGACCAGGCTGAGGCCCGCGCGATCTCGAGCGAGGGAATCAAAGGCTGTTACGCGACCAAGACCTAAAGCTCGTGGAGGCTGGGTCAGAGGCATGATGGTTACCGAGATCCGTGAAAGCAGGACGTGGGCGCAAACCCAGGGGAAGCAGTTAAGATCCGATTAGAGCGGACGTGGGTCCATCCACCCCGAAGAGCACTCCTGACTGTCCTTTAGTAGGCGGGTAGAGAAAGCTTGTAATCTCTATATATAGACATAAGGAGACATCGGGTAGGGAAGAATGAATGACTCTCCCACTTGTACTCACACATAATCAAGTCCTCCGCCTCAGGGCAAGACTGGAGTAGAGCTATTACCCTGCTCGGGGGCTCGAACCAGTATAATTCCTGGTGTCTCTTGTTTGTTTCTTTGCCAGATCATAACTAGAAGCAGCACCAACCTCCCGGGGAATGAACACAAGCTCTCGGGTCCTCACACACATACACACCACCGATCTCATCTCTGCGGTCAGGCGATCCCGGTCGTCGACAAAGTGCAACTGTCACGATTCCATATTCACTACAATGTCTACTAAACTTAAGGGGCAAAACTCCCTAGCATCTTGGATCCTAGATAATTTTCGAAACAAAGAATCTCACCGGAACTTCCCCAACCTACATCCTCAATGCATCCACTTAAGAACCCAAATCATAACAATTGATATACCAGATCCCCCATATCAAACATGTCATACCACTATCGCAAAAACACTTTGAGGTAACTCGGATCAAGCTTCCTTTTAGCCATGAAGCATACTATAACTTTTAATCAATGATTCTTACTCAAAAGAACAGGGTGCCAACCTCTAAACACAACTCCAATCCCCTTTTAACTTCAATCCAATCTCCCATCTTGACCATTTTACCATAATTCATTTTTATTCATGACAACAAAGAGGACACGAGACTTTTCATTCTAACATACCTCTATACCATATTTTCACAAATCACTCATACCACCCGTGTAAACATCTCGAGTTCCAAAATTGAATCCCCAAAGAAACAAACACACATAATCCCATCTTTTCCAATCGATCAACCTTTTAACAACAAGGACCATAACCAGCCGATGCCATCTCAGGACATAGCTTACTTTGGCCTATTATCCTTTCCAATCACAAACCTCATTATAATTTTTTACTAAGAGGATCTCACCCTCACATTCTTTCACTCTAACAACTAAGCTCAGAAGCATAACTCTTTAGCATACCCCACAATATACCATTAACCTTCATGTTCTTAACTCAGGCTGGAATGCAAAAGAAATACTGTAACATCACTAACTCTATTTCAAGTATTAGAATTTTCTCGTCTAGGTTTTGGTGGGCCAGTCTGTTGATCTGTAGGGTTAGCATTCTGGATCTTGTGTGGGAGAGAAGTTTACTCACCTAATTGCCCAACTCATCCAACTATTTACCTAACCTTCCCCTCATTTATTTTTTCCTCCCTCTCCAATCGGTTGAAAAGACAGCCGAGCTGCTCCTCCTCCTCTCTCTCGGTTCTTCTCCATCCCCTCTTCTCCACGCCCACAGCAGCTGCAGGAAGCTCCATGGCCTCCTCCTCCTCAGCTTGGTGAGGGAGCAGCTCCAGCTCTAGCTTGGGTGATGCCCTCCTCCTCCTCCTACTCCCCCAATTGGCGCCTGCTGTTCTCCTCCTAGCCGACCCCTTCCTCCATTGCTTGGTCCTGTTAATTGGTTTCCCCCATGAATTAGTTGCTTGTGAGCTCAGATCTAGAGTCCCTAGGCTGGTTAGTGGTGGTTCTAGGGTTCTAGAGTTGAAATTTTTTGGGGGAAGCTAGCTATTTTGGAGGGAAACTAGAATCTATTTTTCGAGCAGATTTTCAGTATGCATTGCAGCTCGGTTTTGGGGAACCTAAGTTGGTCAAATGAGCTTTCGGGTATACATTGTTGTAGATATTCCTTTGCTGTTTAATTGGAGTACAAGAACTCAAAAATCCATTAAACCAATTAAAAGTCATGCCACTTTTCTGCCGACTATCCAGACTGTGCTGTTAGCAGATCTGAAATGTTCAACTGAGTTTTTGAGCTAGGTGTATGCCGAATGAACTCTTCCACTTGACTAGAGAAATGTAGGAAATTTCCTGTAGTTTATAAAAATGTACTTGTTTTCTTGATTTGGAGTCATGAATCAAAAGTTATCTCATTTCAAAGTTGTTGTCCCGAACTACAGCTCTGCTGTAGTTTCAAAAAATTGGTAGTGAGTTTCAGTTGTAGTTGAGGGATTTAAATTCATTTTCTGAATGAGTGGCTATGGGTTATACGTATATGAGTCTCTAATGGTTATTTAGAGTCCAAGAACATGAACTTTTACTAAGCTAATGGGAAGTTATGCTATTTTGAGTGCTTGCTGTAAAGAAATGACAATTGGGCTTGTAGCTTGTTGTGTTCATTTCAATTCTAGGATTGTTTCAAACAATTCCAACTTTAATGGCTTTGGGGTAATGATAGGTCTCTCTCTTGTGGTCGTTTAGAGTCCAAGTTCGCGAATTTTGGTTAAGCCACTTGGTAGTTGTGATCGTTTTAATGAGTGTTATCCAAACTGCGTTACGATAGGATTCATGTCTGGGTTTAATGGTCAGATTAGAGCGTAGAAGCGCTTTGCGAAGTTGTAATTTGTTAGTTCGGAGTATGAGAAATGCATTATGGTTCCTTTTCAGCTGGGGTAGCCTCGGGTGCGGCCTCCTCCTCGCGTCACCCCGCTCCTCGCGGGTAGAGGCAAGTGTGATTGGCTTGATGTCGGGTGTCACATCATCTTTTTGTTTTGCATTTGAATTGAATGATGATGATCATGAGTATGATTGAGTTTTGCACTGAGCACTTTATGTTATGCAATGATTATGATCAAGTTATGCGTTGACCATGATTATGTTGTAGATTCAATTTACTTATATTAATCGCATCCGTGCATTCATAAAGGAAGAGGTGTCCCATTTTGATGTGGACCACTATGTTCACACGTAGTGAACGCAAAAGACCTACCTCGTAGTCCCATACCTTTAGAGTATGGTAGCAAGTTAGTAAACGTAGGCACCCTCCACGGGATGGAGGGGATGAGGGTGCACACCGACGGGTGTGCACTCGGCAATACCGCTATGAGCTCCATAAAAAGGCATGCATGTGCATATCAATGGCATTGTATGAGAAAGAAGTGTATGAGATGAGTTAAAATGATGAATTGTTGAGTTCTTTACTTGTATGTTTAAATTGCTTGTTGTATGGATGCAAATTTAACTATTGTGCTATTTTGCTTTGCCACTTTACGTTTGCTGAGTGATGAACTCACGCTTGTGCTTGTTGTTTTTTTACTTTAGGTACCTCTAGGGTGACATTTTGGGAGATGGGCTAGCTTTGCACTCACAAGAACTTAACATAGTTAAATTTGTGCTATGACTCCACTTTTGGTTAAATGTTGGTGGTAGAACTTGCTTTTGAGTAGTTAGATTGTAAGTAGATGATGATGGCATGTTGTTCTAATACTCTAAATCCCTAGTTGTGATGTTTATAAGTGTAGTCCCCTTATTGTGCGGTGTGATCGTCTTTTGGATGCCTCTTTTGGTTGATCATGTTAGTTGTATGTGCTTAGTGGGTCATGATGGTTAGCAGATACCATGACCCATTATCGTCTTTAGTATAGTCTTTATTGTTGTCTCTTGTCTGCTGCGTGGATCTCCTATTATTAGGAGAGGTGCTGCCAAAATGTTTAGCAAATTCGGTAACCCTCTACCATGCTAGTTGTTATGCTTCTGCTTCCTAGTGTCTTTGGCATGCTCGTAATTGTTAAGTGTGTAACATTCAGGGCACGCGTGTGCCTGGGTGTTACAGTTGGTATCAGAGCGGGCATTAGGTCTGTGGTTTATGAAACTAGTAAATTACTCTGGAGTGAACTAAAACTTTGACTTGGGATAATCTAGAAACATGGCCTAGGTGCAAGTACTATTAAAATTTTGTCTTAGGCAAACAACTCTAAAATTTGACATAAGTTGATTAAGTAATTTAAAATTTTGACACACATTGGAGCACAATAGAAGGGTATGGTAAATTCATTGCATTGCGCTTAAAATATTGTCGGGACCCGAATCTGCAAATCTGGACCCTCTGTGTATTCTGCACTAGTCCAGGATCACGCTAGCGCACATAGTAATAACAGGGATGAAGTACCACAATCATACACAGCGGAATTAATAATAAAGTACTTCAAACATTAAATAAACTGGTTGCAAGACCTTAGGGTCAACTTACATTAGTCTGCCACGTACCACAATCAATATTCTTTTGCAATTGAAAATAACATTCCACGTATGAGCAAGGCTAAGCATCTATTCACGGTCTAGCCTCCCGTGTTACGACTAGTATGGATACATGCATTCGGTCTCACATATATATGTCTATACATGCATGCGCACGGCACATTCGAGTATAAATATATATACACATATATTTGCGGACAATCCTAATATATATATGCGTTCTAACCTCTAGTATTGTCGGGACCCGAATATGCAAACCCGGACCCTCTGTGTAATCTGTACTAGTCCAGGATCTCGCTAGTACACACAGACAAACAGTGCTGCATATCACATCCATACCCCACGATAAACATAATTAAGCATTTCATATAATTAAAGTAATTGTGGCAAGACCCTATGGTCTCTTACATACTTCAGCCACGCAGGGCTTACTCAAATAAAACATAAATAACAGTTCAGAAGCAAAACAACGGATATAAAAGATAGTCTTGTGGCTCCATCTTCCCAAAGGCAACTTGAGTGCGGATGATCCCTTAATTGTCCTGGCCGTCGTTGTACTCCTCTTCCCACGCAGGCATTGACTCTTCTTCTGATTTGCTTTTGGTTTGCAAGGGTGAGTATACAACATACTCAACAAGTCATGCATGTATGAATGTCTAATAACTATATGCAGGTTTATTCCAAAGGATAGGCTCATTTGGTTCTTTTGCATAAAACAGCATTTTACTTTCAAATACTCATACTAGATTCAAATTGATAAAACCATACTATAATATGAATTTCAAAGTCTTTCATCAGTGGTTTGGCACAAAGCCCTAGTCAAATTCTTCATCGGCACGAAGCCACCCAATTCCACATTTTATTTTCAGAAGATCTAACCCTTGACTGTAATCCCCGAGCTTTGTCCAGTACCGTGGACTCGGCTATTCGAATAGATTGATACACTCTGCAGAGGTTGTACACTTTCCCCACATGATACAGTCTCACACCACAAAGGCGATCAACCGTAACGAAGCTTTTCGGAAACTTCCATCTACACCGATGACCCTCGCCGGTTTTGCCTTCACTACTACTTTCCCCACGAAGGACAAAGTGTAGGACCGACAAACACCATTGGACAGGGTACTTGGCACGAAGCCCCAGTACGCTCCCCCATACAGTTACCCCGACGTAACTGCCACCCTGAGGTATCAAAGGCAAGACTTCGGAAACTTACTAGACTAAGACTGTCCCACCTCAGCCATGTGGTTGTACGGAATACTCAGTTCAAAGGCTTGCAAGTTTAAGTCCTTAACTGTCCAGGGCAAGACATTCATCACTCATCCCTGACCCAAACAACTCACAACACTCATCCCACGGACACGAAGGCCGTTTATTAATTATCAGTGCCACGAAGGCCCACCTGGCATAAAGCCTCTTACCACTTGCCCCGGGCTAAATCAATCCCACCCTTGTTCATCTACTATGCAACGCATGCCAACAGTATTTTCGCCATCGTAGAACCACGAAGGTACCTACACTTCACGTCAATCCGTGACAAGCTCACACTTAGCATTCCAAAATCAGTTCATTTGTCATTAGTCAAGATTATTTTGTCGCTTTTGGAAATATCATCGTATAAGCATTTCTAAGCAACTAGTCACGGTCTAGCCTCCCGTGTTGGCACATACATAGCATCCAACATATTAAATTTCCCAAACTTAGGGTGACAAAGGTGATACATGGCATACAATTCATAATACAAGGTTGGAATTAACAATTATGGTATTTAACTAGTTTTCCCAAAATTAAATTAATTATTTAGTCACATAATCATGCATACTTTGAATCAAAATACTATTTAAAATGCTTGGGGCAAAATGGTCAAAGCATGACTTGCCTTCAAACAGTTGATGTTCTTGGTCCAACACTTGAGATTGGTCTTCTTCAACACCCTCGCACAGCTCAACGCTCACGCAGCGTAAAAACATCCAAAAACAACGAATAAACACACATTCAGGAAATGCCGCAAATCAAACTAATGTGTAATTTCGCGAAAACTTCCAGATAATTACGTTGGCATTTTCTAAGATTTATAAAATTTATTTCGACATTGTCGGACGTATAGTTTAAGAGATACAAAATTCATAATTTTGGACTTTCCGCAAATAATTTAACAGTATAAATTTAATTATAAAATTTCAGTAAAAATACTGTAGAAAGGTATTAATATTTACTAATTAACAAAATTTGTTGCACGCAGTTTGGACTTAAAACAAATTCGTAGCAAAAATAACAAATTTCGCAAATTCCAGAAAAATGCATGTACAACTAGTTCCTAGCTTTCTCATGCATGCCTGTACTGTTTGGCGTAGGGCACTGTTCTGGACGTGAGGGAGGGCTCGTGCGCGCGCATGGCAAGGTATTCGGTTTACACACACTAGGAAAATATATATACGTGCACAACTAACGTATATACATGTACATGCATAACAACCAAATAGCTGCGCAGGTATATATATACATACTACGAACACACTATTCAAATTCATGCATGCACGTTAGCCTTCACTATATATATAAATACATGCATGCGGCACAGGAGGATAAATATGTATACGAGCATACACTAGCATCATCTAAAAATATATTCACATGTATATACCGGCGGTGGCGGCTACGGCAACGATGGCGACTACGACTATACGTGCGTGCTACGCGGAAAAACAGCATGGTAGATATATATATATGGCAAACAGGCACACAATACCATATTCATGCAACTAGCGTTAAGCAACAGAGAGTGCCGAAACAAGTTCTACGATATTTGTGTCAACCGACTATATCTACGCGCGGCTATTTCTACACGCGATTTGACCAAGTATATATATACATCGATTCAGCCAAAAATCTACGTTCAACCGACTAAACTATATATATATATATACGCGAAAATATATATGCATCTACCGTCCACAGTACACGCATATAGAAAAACCATATAAGCCTAACACATGTATACATGCATCAATACATGCGGACAAGATTAATTGATTAATATAGATAGAGCGCGCATAAAAGAAAATAAGGAGAACTACCGGACGACGCGAAGCAGCGGCGCAAATCGTTGGGCGTAGGAAGAAGGCGGTGTGGCTGGAAGGTGCGCTCGCGACGTAGACAGTGGCGGCGACGACGTAGACGACGGCGGCGTACCCGACGATGGCGACGATGGCGAGATGGCGACGACGAGACGCTACAACGTCGAGCAGTAGCGTAGCTCGACAAGCGCGGAAAGAGACGTGGCCGAAGAGTTCGTCGGCGCGACGAAAACGGCGGCGTCAGCGAGACGGCAGTGACGGCGATGAGACGAAACAAAAGATCAGTGCAACGGTAAAAGAATGGTAGGAAGAACGGCTGGAAGTGGTGGAGCGTACAAGGAATGAAGAAAGGAGAGAATGGCTGGAGAGCAAAGGAAATGGTGTTTCCCCTCCACGTACAAGAAGCTGATGAGTAAAGGAATGAGCAAGAATTGAGAACGTGTAGGCATGCAAGAACGGCTGGAATGCAACTTCATTAGGGTGACTAGTAACTTGTGGGTGCATTTACGTGAGTGGAAAACTCTTGAGTGCATGGCTAGTAACTAATGGATATGAAAGGAGCATTCACTAGTAGATGGAGCATCACACGGCTACATGCTTGGGAACCGAGGAATTAAAACCGTCCCCACCGCAATTCGTGCCTCCCTCCAAAAAATAGTGCGTATACACGTATATATACACACACGCGTACACACTCTGAAAACAAGGTTAGGAAAAAAAAATAACATGGAGGTTCTAAAAATATGAAAAATTCCTCTAAAATACTAGGAACTGTTTGGAACCTAGCAAAGTTGGTTTCGCGATTTTTGGACGTGCAGATTTTCCGCGAAAATTCTTTTCGTGAATCAGACACCTGTACCGATTTTTATAAAATCAACGACGCACGTTATATAACATATTTTTCGAAAATATTTGAAGCGAACGCTCTCGTCTACCAATTATCTTAATTATCAATGAAATTTTAATTGTTATGCTTATTCGAGAACACCGGATCTTTATTTAACGTGGTTATTTCACTAGACTTGAATCCGAATTAACCGTGAAGACTTTAAATAATTTCTGAAAAATTCAAATAAACCAAGAAACACACTAAATATATTAGAGGCAAATTTTTGGGATGTTACAAGTATATATATATACTGGCGTGCGGCCTAACATGTATTCGGTACATGCCTAACATGTACGTGCATACACTAGCATATATATGTAAACACACACACAACCTATTATATGTATCTACGCATATAGAAAATCATACATGTACACGCATGTGAAGGCATGGAAACTAGTATATATACACTCGTCCGTCCTAAACTCAATTTAATAGCATGTGTTCTAGTAAATACGTTCTGTTATATATGTATATATATGCGTATACATGCCTAAGATATATACATGCACAATTACGCACAGGCAGGATCAATCGATCAACAGAGATAGAGTGCGCGCAAAAGAGAAGAGAGGTACCGATCGGCTCAGGCAGTGGCGCAGACCGTTGGCGCAGGAGGTGGCGTGGCCGGAGAGTGCGCCGGCGTTGGCGGGAGGTGGCGCACGATCCAATCGACGGTGGTAGCGGCCGGGCGGCAGTCGGCCGCCGGTCGTTTGGAGATGAAGTCAGCAAAAGGTAGGAGGAGAAAATGGAATGGGAGAAGAAAAGTCTCAAGGTAACTCAAAATGGCTAGAGAGGAAACGTACTAGCCTTATGTAGATGCATTCATGCAAGGAATGGCTTGAAGATGGAGAGCTTCAGGCGCATGGGAGAAGAGCACGATGCTTCAATGATGTGACTAGGTAATTACGTGTCTAGAAACCTCCAAGACGTTACCAATACATTTAAAGCAAATTCATGCGAATGGAAAAGATGGAAAACGGCCAGGACATGATGAGTTACTAGTAGTGCAAAATGGCTAGCAATTCAAGCATTGCTTAGGAAATGAAACGGCTGAAAGAGGAAAAGATTCATGCACGTGTGGAATGATTACAATGCTTCAATGGAGAATAACATCCACGTACGTGTTGTTCAAGCATTCCAGAATTCAAGTAATGCTAAAACAAAACGCGTTTAGAATGAAATAGCAGAGAGGTTCTAAAAGTTTTGAAAACATCCTCTAAAATACTAGACAATATTTGGAACTTAACGAAGTTGGTTCCGTATCTTTTCAACGTATAGATTTTCCGCAAAAATTCTTTTAGTGAATCAGACACTTGTACAGATTTTTATAAAATCTACAACTTAATTTACTTAACATGTTTTTGAAAATATTTGAGGGAAACACTCTCATCTTCCATTTATCTTTATTATAAACAAAATATTAGATTTTATGCTTATGCAAAAATGCATGATCTTTATTTAGTGCAATTAGTTCAATAAGCATGAATTCAAATTAACCTCGAAAATTCCAAATAAATTCTGAAAAAATCCAAATAATCCCAGAAACACACTAAATATATTAAGAGCAAATTTTGGGGTGTTACAAATGTTCTATTTGCTTATTGATGTTGTTGTATGAAGTTACTAGCTTGTTGTTATTGTTGTTTTGAGGACTACGTTGTTGTTGTTGTGTGGTTGTAGAAATGCTGAGGGGTAGAGGACGTGGTCGCGGTGGCCGTGGTGGCTGCAGCCGAGGTGGGAGTCACCCATCTCATGTAGATGTTGAGTCAGTCGTTGAGGGGAGCAGCTCGCTCAATGCCCTTGTTGGGCAGGCTGGAGAAGGGGTAGATGCCACGTCTGCGGCTTTGCTCCAAGCTTTGCAGAGGGAGATTCAGGAGCTGCGTTAGTAGGTTTAGGTAGCTCCTGCGACTGTGCCTCCCCTGCAGCAGTTCCTGCGGTGGCTCCGGTTGTGCCGGATGCCAGGATGAGCTTGCGGGAGTGGATGTCTCTCCGACTCGACACCTTCGATGGTGCGGGTACACCAGTCCAGGCAGCAGACTGGCTACGCTAAATGGAGAGGCAATTTGGAGTCCTGGAGATGACTTCCCTCCAGAAGGCTCAGTTTGTGGCCTTTTAGTTGAAGGGGCAGGCAGACATTTGGTGGGAGGTCATTCTTGCTACGAGGACCCCCGCTGAAGGGGCAGTCACTTGGGAGGACCTCACTGGGCACTTTCAAGCTAAGTATTACCCGGAGTCCTTCCTCGAGAGGATGGAGTATTCCTTGACCACCCTCTCTCAGGGGAAGAAGTCGGTGTCGGAGTATGAGGTAGCGTTCAACGGTATTGTCCGCTTCATACCCACTATGGCATCAAATGATCGAGAGAAGGCTCGAAGGTTCAGAAGGGGCCTCAATCAAGAGTTCAGAGTTGTCATGGGGGCCACCGTCCCCCATGATTTTGCTTCTGTGGTTGAGCAGGCGAGGGGCATGGAGCTCGAAATGGAGCTCTCTAAAGAGAAGCTCAGTACTAGTGGCCCTAGAGCTCCTATGGCCGGTGGTGGCCAAAAGAGGAGTTTCAGTGGTGGAGGTGGATCTTTTCAGTGACCTACTTCCAAGAAGTTCAAGGGGGGACAAGGGTCCTCCTCGGGGGCCAAGGCAAAGCCGCCTCGGTCGTCTACATTATCCTCCCAACGAGTGGCCTCTCGCCTTGTTCCGGGGCAAGGCCTCATGTGCTTCAAGTGAGGTGCGAGGCATCGTGCTGCAGAGTGTCCTTGGGTGGGGAAGTGCCACCATTATGGTCGCTCTGGCCATATAGGGCGCGTGTGTCAGTCGAACCCCAATAGCATTATCAAGTGGGAGCCGGCAACTTCTCCTCCGACTCAGGTTTTTTCGTCCAAGGGATCAGTCCAAGTGTTAGCTGCGGCTCCTGTTCTTCCGCAGCCCTCAGTGTGGGTGCCACTTACAGCCTTCTGGCCTCCTCAGCCATCGGCTCCACCACTGGTTGCTGCACATCCTTCAGCTCCGGTGCCACCTCAGCAGGGTGTTGGGGCTCCCGCCGCCCTGGCACCACCAGGAGTTTACGCCCTGCCGACCGTCGAGTCAACCAGACGTCCAGATGTGGTCACAAGTACCTTACTTGTGGATTCAACTAATTTTTTTGTTCTCTTTGATTCAGGAGCATCCTATTCTTTTATGTCGATCGAGTTTGCTAGAAGGGCTAAATTGGGGATGCAGTGTATTGCCAAGTCTGTGGTGGTTACTTCTCCGGGTGGGCTTATTTCGAGTTCGATGGTATGCCCAAGTTGCGTTATCACCATTGATGATGAGGGCTTTTATGCTAACTTGATGATTATTCAAATGGCCCCATTTGATGTCATCTTGGGTATGGATTGCTTGCATCAATAATGCGCCAGAATTTGTTGCTACTGGAAGACAGTTATCTTGCAGGCTCCCTCGAGAGTGGAATTGGTCTTCCAGGATGGTGTTCCATCAAGCTCCTTCTTTGTGTTGACCAGTTTGTTCCCTGGCCATCGTATGCTGAAGTCGGGAGTACTTTGGGCACTCTTAGAAAAGCCAAGTACTATGATAGTCATTGAGGAGATCCCCGTGGTGAAGGAATTTGTTGATGTTTTCCTAGATGAGTTGCCCGGCTTGCCAGCAAAGAGGGATGTAGAATTTCGAATTGATCTTCTTCCGGGCACTCAACCCATCTCTTTGTCTCCGTACCGCTTGGCTCGTCCTTTTCAAGAAGAGTTGAAGAAACAACTGGATGATCTGTTGTCTAAGGGGTTGATCCAGCGAAGTGTGTCACCTTGGGGAGCGCCCCTTCTTTTTGTTGCCAAGAAGGATGGAGGTTGGCGCATGTGCATCGATTATCACGCCCTTAATTTGGTGACCATCAATAATAAGTACCCTCTACCTCTAATTGAAGACTTGTTTGATCAATTAAAGGGAGCAAAGGTGTTCTCTAAGATTGATCTTCAGTCGAGGTATAATCAAATTCGTGCGAGGGAGCAAGATATTGAGAAGACCGCTTTCTCCACTAGGTATGGGCATTATGAATTTAAGGTTATGGGGCTGTTTGGTTTGTGTCCATTGGTTACCAATGCTTGCCATGCCAAATTTTGGTAGTGTTAACCAAATTTGGCAAGCATTTGGTTTGCAACCAAACTTTGGCTAGATTCTCTTCTCCATTGCTATGCCAAATTTTTCCAGTTCATTTTCTTGCCAATAGTTGGCCAAGTTTTGGCCACCAATTTGGACACCAAATTTTGGCTAGCCAATTTTTGGCAAGGTTTGGCTTGGCAAATTTGGTCTCAAACCAAACAGCCCCTATGTCTTTTGGACTAACCAATGCCCCTGCTATTTTCATGGAGATGATGAATAGATTGCTTCATGAGTACCTTGATGATTTTGTGGTAGTGTTCATCGATGATATACTCATCTACTCCAAGTCAGAAGAGGAGCATGCTCATCATTTGAAGTTTGTGCTCCATACGTTGAGGGAAAACCAACTCTTTGCCAAGCTAAAGAAGTGTGAGTTCTGGATTTCAGAAGTGGGTTTCCTTGGTCATATCATAAACCAGGAAGGCATCTATGTTGATCCTAGAATGATCTCTATAGTTGTGGACTGGGAGAGACCTTCCAATGTCAAAGAAGTGTGCAGTTCCTTGGGGTTAGCTGGTTACTACCGACGTTCGTTCAGGACTTCTCAATCATTGCCAAGCCACTATCTCAGTTGACTCAGAAAGGGGTCAAATTCCAGTGGACTGCTGATTGTGAGTGCAGTTTTCGCACTTTGAAGGAGAAATTAGTGTTTGCTCCGGTTCTCACCCTTCATGAGCCAGGAGAGTGCTTCACTATTTATTCTAATGCTTCTCTTGTTGGCCTTGGTTGTGTGCTTATGCAAGGAGGCAAAGTAATTACTTATGGATTAAGGCAGTTGAAAAAGCATGAGTAGAACTACCCAACTCATGATCTAGAGTTGGCCGCAGTGGTATTTGCCTTGAAGATTTGGAGGCATTACTTGTACGTCGAATCATGTGATATTTTTACTGACCACAAAAGCTTCAAGTATATCTTCACTCAGAAAGATTTGAATTTGAGGCAAAAGAGATGGCTGGAGTTGATCAAACATTATGATCTTACGATCCAGTATCATCCGGGCAAGGCAAATGTAGTGGCGGATGCTCTTAGCCGCAAGGCGTCGCCTCCTGCTATTGACAGTCTCATTGCTGATTTTGAGCATATGGAAGTCTCGTATTGTTTTGTGGGCACTATGCAATCTAAGACTCAATTGATATTAGAACCAGTGATTCCCGAGCGTGTGCGTGAGGCACATCAGCATGATCGTTTGCTTCAACAGGTGAAAAAGCGCATTGCTGAGGGCAAGATTGGAGATTTCAGTTTAGATGATGGGGGTGCATTGCGGTTTAAGGGCCGCCATTGTGTACCCCAAAAGTCTCAAGTCAAGGATGACATCCTAAAGGAGGCTCATCGCACCCCATACACAGTTCACCCCGGTGAGACTAAAATGTATCGGTATTTGAAAAAGAGCTTCTAGTGGAAGAGAATGAGGGTTGACATTGCTCAGTATGTGCAGCTTGTGGGGTGTGTTAGAAGGTGAAGACTGAACATAAGCGACCAGCTGGATTGCTCCAAACTTTCGGGGTTCCTGTTTGGCCTTGGGATGACATATCCATGGATTTTGTGGTTGGCCTACCTCGTACTCGACGAGGGAAGGATGCTATCTCGGTTATTGTGGACCATTTTAGTAAGTCTGCTCACTTAATTCCCATTCGTACAACAAACTCAGCGAGCAAGTTGGCTCCTATTTATGTGCGGGAAGTAGTGAGACTTCATGGTGTGCCCAAGACAATCATTTCTGATCATGATGCCAAGTTTGTCTCCAAATTTTGGGAAAGTTTGCAGAGTGCTTTGGGCACACAACTTCGCCTCAGCACTGCTTTCCATCCACAAACAGATGGGCAATATGAGCGTACCATTCAGACTTTGGAGGATATGCTTAGATCCTGTGTTTTGGCATGGAAGGGTAGTTGGGAAGATCATTTGTCCCTTGCTAAATTTGCTTATAACAACAGCTTCCATCCAAGCATTCGAGTGGCTCCTTATGAGGTGCTTTATGGGCGTAAGTGCCGCTCACCCCTATGCTGGGATGCAGTGGGGGGAGAGGTCAATTCTTGGTCCAGATTGGGTTCAGCAAACTGTCGATCGAGTGGCAAAAGTGAGGCAAAACCTCCTTGCAGCTCAAAGTAGGCAGAAAAGTTATGCTGATGTGATGAGGCGAGACCTGGAGTTTGAGGTGGGGGACAATGTGGTGTTGAGAGTGTCTCCCACTAAAGGTGTGGTTCTATTTGGCCCAAAAGGGAAACTTGACCCGATGTTTGTTGGGACATTCCCTATAATTGTTCGTGTTGGGAAGGTGGCCTATCGATTGGAACTTTCCGCCTCAATGCAGGGAGTGCATAATATCTTCCATGTTGAGGAAGTACCTGCATGACCAAGATTTGGATATGCCGTTTGAGCCATTGGTGATTGATCAGGATCTCACCTTCGAGTCTCGGCCTTTTCAAATTCCAGGAGAATCAGAGCGGGTACTGAAAAATAAGACACTAAAGTTTGTCAAAGTCTTGTGGTCGTATCAATCCGAATAGGAAGAAACTTGGGAACTGGAGTCTCACATGCGTGAGAGGTATCCATATTTATTCCTACCAGGTATGCGATATGATTCAACTTCTGCGATCAACCCTTTTCGATTAGTCGTCGTTCAGGGAATTCAGGGACGAATTCCTTTAAGTGGGGAGAATGTAACATCACTAACTCTATTTCAAGTATTAGAATTTTCTCGTCTGGGTTTTGGTGGGCCAGTCTATTGATCTGTAGGGTTAGCATTCTGGATCTTATGTGGGAGAGAAGTTTACTCAACTAATTACCCAACTCATCCACCTATTTACCTAACCTTCCCCTCATTTATTTTTTCCTCCCTCTCCATTCGGCTGAAAAGGCAGCTGAGCTGCTCCTCCTTGTCGGGACCCCGAATTTGCAAATCCGGACCCTCTGTGTATTCAGCACTAGTCCAAGAACGCGCTAGTGCACACAGTCTTAACATCGGTAAATATCACAATCATACCACTCGATACTAATAAAGTACTTTATTTAAATAGTCAAACTGGTTACTCGACCTTATGGTCAAGTTACAAATATATGCCTCACAGGGCGAAACTTATTAAGAGAGAAATAGTAGCAGTGGAAAAATAAGATAACTTCGTGGCGCCATCCAAAGATACCACAGCAACCGATCGGGCTCGCTCCTAAGTAGACGGTTCCTCGTGGAGCTCCTCCTCCAAAGCCGGTGTAGTCTCCTCTTCAACTGTGTTGTATTGTGGCAAGGGTGAGTACTTGGTACTCGGCAAGTCATGCAGAATGCAGGCTAATATTCTATATGCATGGCTTGGTACAAAGGAATAGCTCAAGGTATATTTGCAGAAAACAAAGATTTAACAAGTATCATAAATAGATTCGAAAGCAGAGAAATAAGTAAAGCATAGATAACTTTTCAAGGAGTTTAATAAACATCATTCCCAGCCTAATCCACATTTCCATCAACATCATTATTAATCCAACCCAACCTTTCAGATCCAAGTTATTTTTGAGAAAATCTAACCCTTGACTGTAATTCCCGAGCAATGTCCAATACCGCAGACACGGCTATTCGAATATATTCTACACTCTGCAGAGGTTATGCACTTTACCCACAAGATACAACAAACACCACAAAGGCGAGTTCCGTGAACAAAGTCTTTCGAAACTTCTAACAATACAAGTGGTCCTCCCGGTTATTGCACACTAACCCTTCCCTTAGCTAAGGCGAAGTTTAGGCCAATCAACCGTTAGATGGGTACCGGCCTCGGCCCGATGCGCTCCCAGTACAACTTACACAAAGGGTGTAGTTGACCTCCCTGAGGTCCCACAGTGCGTTATTAGCAACTTAATCAACTAGGTCCGTCCCATTACTGAGACATGTGGTTGCACGTTAGACCCAGTTCAAAGGCTTGCAAGGTGAAGTCCTTAGGGTGACCAGGGCAAGACTACCCGAAGAACCAAATCAACATCCCCAATGCCACAACTGGCCCACCTGATTATTCTTACCACATGCCCCGGTCGAAAAACTATTTATTAAACCCCAGTTGATTACCATGCACCACGTGCCATCAACATCACATGATACCTTTCCAAAACAGGTTCAATATATCATTAAGTCAATATTAACATTTGATTGTCCAAAATCATGTCATGAGCACGTAGCAGGTCTAAGCACTATACTACAACGATCTAATTTCCCATGTTGGCAATTTAATAATGTCCAACTAGTAAACCACAACTAGGGTGACAAGGGGTCATGGCACATATTTAAGTAATCAAGGTGTCATACAGCAAATTGGTATTTATCTAATTCCCCATATTTAAATAAAGTATTTTCTAATTGAACTAGCATGCAATAGGTTAAATCAAAATAGATTTCAAAATAGGATCAACATGGTCAAAGCACAACTTGCCTTCAAAAAGTACTTGCTCTTGGTCTTGAGTTGGATCCTGAGTCAATACTTCTCCTTCGAGTCCTTCCGGCACTTCAACGTCTACTCGTAAAGCGTGCAAATAGCAAATACACCAATAAACAATAGGCAAAAATTATCCAAACATCCAAATAAAATCCATAAACAGAGAGAACATAATTTTATGAATTTTTAGAAACTGAAATCGTCAAATTTGGAGTTAAAACACAAAAGTTATGATTATTTAAAGTTTAAATAATCAATTAAATAATTTTACAGAGAAAAACTTTAGTCCAAAAATTAAATAAAATTCATATTTAGGTAGTTCTCAATTTTATACAAATTTAGAAATTTGAATCACTCAAATCGGAGTTGAAACGCAAAAGTTATAAGCGTTTGAAGTTTGAAACAAAATCTGAAATCATTATTTCGAATTAATAAATCATTTTCTTTTTCAGAAATTAATTATTGCGTCAGCCTGGACACGTGTCAGCCTCTGATTGGGTGGCTGACATCATCTGGTCCATGGACTTGGTCCACGCTCGGCTCGGGTCTACCGTGGACTCGGCCCACGCGGCTCCGCTATCACTGACATGCGGGACCCACGGGTCAGTGGCACGTGCACGCCCGCACGGTGTGACAAGCCCCCGGCCACGTGTCACGTCCGGATTGGTTCTGGCTGCGATAGATCTAAACCCTAAATTCGAAATTGGACGGCTCAGATCGCATCCATCCGTCGCGGTTTAACAGCGACGTGGATAGACCCGGCGTGAGACACGTGGGTGCGTCTCAACCCTTGATTCTAGATCTAACGTCCCACATCTAACCCGGTGCACTGCTGCTAAGCGCTACGTGGCTCCATCTCGTCCTTTGGATCTAAATCGAACGGTGACTAATAGCCCTAAACGGTACTACTCGATCCAATCTACACCGCAAGATCTAGATCGGCGGCGTAATGCATCTAAGTCTCTACGCAAAAAGGAATACGTGGCCTCACCTCGGCGTCGGATGGGGATCGGACGGCGGACAAGCTTTGCGGCTCAATGGCACTGGCGGCGAGTTCCGGCCGTAGCGAAGAAGATGACTACGGCTGCGGTGTGTCGGTAGCGACTCCGATGGAACGGCGAAGGGGTGCCCCAAGCGCGTCTCGACGTGCTCCTCTCGATCTGCACTCCACGCCGCGGCGGAAGAAGCCTCGGCAGCGGCGTCACATGCGGAAAACCATGGCGGTGGTGCTCCAACTTCCGAGAAATTGGCACGGTTCGGCGTCGGCTCGTGCACCGGCGTCTAGGGCAAACAACGCCAGTGGACAAGGAGAAGGTGGCGGCGGGTCGGCCCTTTAAATGGAGCCTCGGCGTGCGGGTTTTCCATGAAACCCTAACGGACACGGCGCCTCCGCTGGCGCGCAATCCGAAAGCGTGACTCGGGTAGACGATGCAATCGTGGGCCGCCCACGTGGCCCCGACGGGCGGCCTTCACGCAGACGCTACCGGTGGTCGGGTTTGGCCGGGCGAAGTTATGACCGACGCGGCCGAGTCGAGTCACGTGGCTCGATCGGGTTCGGGTTAGACTCGAGTTCGACTCGACCCGAGGAACAAGAATCGACCCGGTTTCTATTTTCCAGCGATTTAATATTTAAAATAATTCCCGATAATTCATTTAATTCATTAAAAATATCAAAAGACTCGTAAAAATTCCAAAAAATTTCGAAAATACTTTGGATCATTTTGGACTCAAATAAAATATTTCCAACAAAATTTTATTTGCATAGTTTAATTCTTTAATTATTTCAAAATGGAATAAATTCAAATAAATTCCAAATAAATCAAAATAAATCCAAGAAAATTCCAAAATTCCCCAAAGTGGCAAATCACACATGAATTTAAGACAAGCAAAATTTTGGGGTGTTACAAACCTCCCCTTAATAATCTCGTCCCGAGATTCGTGGCTTACTGAGAATAGGCTTGGAAACTCTTTCTTCAAATCCTCTTCACGCTCCCAAGTTGCTTCACTCTCCGTGTGGTTGCTCCACTGAACTCTACAGAAGCGGGTTGACTTATTTCTGGTCTCTCGATCCATAGTGTCCAGAATCTTCACGGGATGCTCCTTGTAAGTCAAATCATCTTGCAACTCAATTGACTCTAGCGGTGTCTGTTCCTCAGGTACTCAGAGACACTTCTTCAAATGGGACACATGGAATACGTCATGTACTCCTGCTAACGACTGTGGCAACTCCAGCTGATAAGCAACTTCGCCTCTGCGGCTCAAAATCTTAAATGGTCCTACATAACGGGGTGCGAGTTTCCCTTTGGCATGGAACCTCTTAACTCCTCTGAGCGGCGTGACTCTGAGATACACGAAATCTTCTGGTTCAAAATTCAGGTCCCGGCGACGGTTGTCAGCATAACTCTTACATGCGTGATTGGGCTATTTTCAACCTTTCCATAATCATGGCAATCTGCTCTTCAGCCTCTTGAAGAATATCAGGCCAGAAGACACGGCGCTCGCCGGTCTCATACCAATACAATGGCGTCAGGCAGTCGTCCATACAAAGGCCTCAAATGGTGACATCTCAGAACTAGCACAGTAACTATTATTGTAATCGAACTCGGCATACGGCAAACTCTTATCCCAAGAGGAATAATAAGCCAATGCACACGATCTTAACATATCCTCAAGAATCTGATTGACTCTTTCGCCTGTCCATCCGTCTGTGGATGATAGGTCATCTTGAAGTTCAAACGGGTTCCCATGGCCTCATGCAACTTATTCCAGAACCTTGAGGTAAATTGGGTACCTCTGTCTGATACAATCCTCTTTGGCACTCCGTGCAAACAGACGATCCTGATCATGTACAATTCTGCTAATTTATCTCCCGAGTAAGTGGTCTTCACGGGGATAAAATGGGCTACTTTGGTCAAGCGATCCACTATAACCCATATGGAGTCATAACCTCCTTGAGTCTTAGGCAAACCGGTAATGAAATCCATTCCGATTTCCTCCCACTTCCACTCTGGTATTTTCAGCGGCTGTAGCAATCCTGCCGGTCTCTGATGCATTGCCTTGACTCTCTGGCATACGTCGCACAATGCAACATGCTCGGCAACTTCACGCTTCATGCTCGGCCACCAGAATCTTTCCTTCAAATCCTGATACATTTTGGCGCTTCCAGGGTGAATTGAATACTTGGAGTCATGGGCTTCTTCTAGAATCAACTGCTTCAGCTCCTTTTTGTTCGGCACACAAATGCGATCCTTCATCTATAACGTGCCTTGCTCATCCAACCTGAAGTCCTCTGCCTTGCCTTCCTCCTTGATGGACTTAATCCTGCGGATCTTGTCATCATCCTTCTGTCCTTCTCGGATCTGGTCCTCTAGGGTAGGCTTTACTTCTAATGCGGCCAAGAATCCGCTAGGTACCACCTCAATCTTTATTCTCTGAAATTCCTGGCATAGCTCATCCCGATTCGTGGCTATCAACATATTCACGGTATGGCTTTTCCGACTCAAAGCATCGGCAACTACGTTGGCCTTCCCGGGATGGTAATGGATTCCAACATTGTAGTCCTTGATCAACTCTAACCATCTCCTCTGCCTCATGTTCAGATCCGACTGGGTGAATATGTATTTAAGGCTCTTATGATTCGTATACACTTCACATCTGTTCTCGATCAGATAGTGACGCCATATCTTCAAGGCATGCACTACGGCAGCTAACTCTAGGTCATGCGTCGGATAATTTTCCTCATGCGGCCTCAACTGCCTTGATGCATAAGCGACGACCTTTCCATTCTGCATCAGCACACATCCAAGTCCTTGGCGCGATGCGTCACAATAAATATCAAAGCTTTGATTAACATCCGATAGAACTAACACCGGTGCTGATGTCAATCGCTTCTTCAGCTCCTGAAATCCTGTCTCACATTCTGACGTCCATGCAAACTTCTTCTCCTTTTTCAGCAATTGCGTAAGAGGTTTCGCAATTGTCGAAAAGCCTTCAATGAAACGGCGATAGTATCCTGCCATTCCAAGGAAACTCCAGATCTGGGTTACGGTCTTCGGCTGCTCCCAATGTAACACAGCTTCTACCTTGCTTGGATCTACGGCGACTCCTTCTGCGGTCATTACATGTTCGAGGAATTCTACCTTGTCCTTCCAAAAATCACACTTACTGAACTTGGAGAAGAGTTGCTGTTCCCTCAGCTTTTCCAAAACTCGCCTCAAGTGTTAGGCATGTTCATCCTCTGTCTTGGAGTAGATTAGGATATCATCTATGAACACGACAACAAACTTGTCCAAATACTCCATGAACACCTTATTCATCATATTCATGAAATATCTTTGGCGCATTAAATCGATCCAAAGGACATAATCAGAAACTCGTAATGTCCATATCTTGACGAGAATGCGGTCTTGAATATCCTCGATCGGATCTTCAATCGATGGTATCCTGATCTTAGATCAATCTTGGAGAAAACTCCGGCTCCTCTCAGCTGGTCAAACAAATCATCAATCCTGGGTAGCGGATACTTATTCTTCACGGTGACTTCATTGAGTGCACGGTAGTCAATGCACATCCTGAAACACCCGTCCTTCTTCTTGACGAACAAAACTGGTGCTCCCCACGGCGACGAACTCGGTCTGATAAATCCTTTCTCCATTAACTCCTCAAGCTGTTTCTTCATCTCTACCAATTTTTCGGTGGACATCCGATAAGGTCTCTTTGCTATCGGCGCTGTACCAGGTACAAGCTCTATCACAAACTCTATGTCCCTGTCTGGCGGCATACCAGGTAGATCTTCGGAAAAACATCCGGGTACTCATTCACTCTTGAGACATCCTCTATGCCGATTGTCTTGGTATCATAACCATCATCTGTCCATCTCTAACTGCAGTGGCTTGAAATTCCACTTTCCTTCCACACGGGCTCTCAACTGAGATAGTCCTTCGTCCACAATCCAATACGGCCTTGTGCTTGGATAACCAATCCATTCCCAAAATAACATCTAAGGTTTGGGTCTCCAAAATAATAAGGTTCGCTAGGAACTCTATTCCATTTATTAGTATTCTCACCCAGGAACATCCTACTTTCGTTCGGAGTTCGAAACCAGGGGTTTGAACTAAAAGCATGCATTTAAGCCTTGCAATCCCCAAATCGTTTCTAGCAGCAAAGCCTTGCGAAACCAACGAATGCGAAGCTCCAGAGTCAAACAAAATCATGCAGGTGCTTGAGTTAACAAGTAACTTACCCAAGATTTATGTCCGTAGCATTCTGCGGTGCATCTGCGGTGACATGGTTGACTCGGCCTCACCACGGCCTGGATGTGGCTCTGGTGCTTTGGCGTCCTAGCTGGGTGGATCCTAGATTGAAGCGAATCGGGGTCACTCCTGCTATCTTCTTTGGGCAATGTTGGCAAAGTGTCTGGCTCGTTGCGATTGTAGCAGCGTCTCACTGTTCCTTCTTGTTGCACAGGCGGCGTTTCTAACGGGGGCTGGGGTTTGGTAGTTCTGATTGACGGGTCTTGGTGCTGGTGACGGTGTCCTTGTAGCATTCTATGGCTGGAACCTGAAAAACTGATTTGGTGCAACTCTCAGACGCTGTTGCGTTCCCTGGCGTGATCCCTGCTGTTGCATCCTGCGCTTCCTGTTCTCATCCAGTTCCTTGCGCTTGTCCTCAAGAATAAGCGCCTTATTCACCAACTCTTGAAAATCTGGAAAGGTGTGGGTGTTCACCCTACTTGTAGTCCTGAGTTAAGTCCCTTCATGAAGCGAGGACTGCGGCTTTATCTGCCGCTACATCCTCAAAGCGTAGCGTGCTAGCCGTGTGAACTTGTTCGTAGTCGACCCATGGTTGATTACCTTGCTTCAAAGGTTTTAACTCCTCCTTCTTAAGGTCCATGATTCCTTCAGGCACGTGATCTTGACGAGAATGCACGTAGTGAACTCCTCCCAAGTGATGTCTTGAGGGTTCACTTGCGTGGCACAGAAGTTCTCCCACCATTCAGCGGCTGTTCCTTCCAACTGATGAGAAGCGTAAAGTACCTTCTCATTTCCTATGCATTGAGCTATGTGTAGCTTCCTCTCAATTGACCTTAACCAATCATCGGCCTCCAATGGATTGGCATTCCCAGAGAAAGTGGGTGGGTGAGTCCTCATGAACTCTGACAGTCTTGTATTCTGGCGTTGTCCCTGATTGACTTGGTTAGCAGTGGCCTGAGCAGTGACGTGTTGCATTTGTTGCATCATAGCATGCATCAACTGAGTCTGAGCAGCGAGAAAAGCTCCGAAATTCTGCATATCCAGTGGCGGTGCTGGTGC
This sequence comes from Rhipidocladum racemiflorum, assembly GCA_036346355.1. Lineage (NCBI taxonomy): Eukaryota > Viridiplantae > Streptophyta > Magnoliopsida > Poales > Poaceae > Rhipidocladum > Rhipidocladum racemiflorum. The sequence goes on along the minus strand of CM070577.1, from coordinate 39,942,320 downwards.
TCCATCATTGGGGTTTTCTGTTGGGCGAGAACCACTTCCATTGCCTCCAAGGTTTCATGGTGTTCACCATCTGTCGATTTACTCTAGGTTTTAGAGATGAGAGGGAAACAAGAATAGACAAGTAATATGGAACTTATGCGGGGCGAAAGGTGTAACTTTAAGGTCCAACTTTATTATTTTAATCAATAGTAACTTGGTATAGTTGCTTACAATGCCTAGGGGCCTTGCAACACATACTGCACACTCAGCAAACAAGGAAAATCCAAATCGAACTAACACTGGAGTCTATCGCCTAAAGGGTGACTCTTTATTCTAAGACGCGACTTGGCGAAGGAGTCTCACTATAGAACCTACGCTCACTCATCGAGAAAACCTCCACGGCCTGGGTACGGATGCTGCGGTGTAACACCCCAAAATTTTGCTTTTCTTAAATTCATGTGTGATTTGGCACTTTGGTGAATTTTTGGAATTTTCTGGAATTTATTTGGATTTATTTGGAATTTATTTGAATTTATTCCATTTTGAAATAATTAAAGAATTTAATTTTGCAAATAAAATTTTGTTGGAAATATTTTATTTGAGTCCAAAATGTTCCAAAATATTTTCCAGAATTTTTCTGAGTATTTTGCTATTTTTAATGAATTAAATGAATTTCTGGGAATTATTTTAATTATTAAATCGCTGGAAAATGCGAGTGGGTTTGTACTGTTCATCCGATCGAGCCCGAGTCGGACTCGAGTTCGAGTCCGACCGAGCCACGTGACTCGACCGAACCAACTCCAAAACCTAATCGATCCCAACCGCTGGATCAAGATCCAACGGCCGATTTCCGTGCATCGCTTCGGTCGAATCCGCCGGACCGATCGCGCCGTCGCGATCGTGGCCGTTGATCGCGCCACGTGGGCCGAAAGGCGTCGTCGTCTCCGCCGAGTCCGGCCGGACTCGCCGCCGCGCCCGCCGCCGTGGAGAACTAGGTTTCCGTCTCGGGCACGAACGCCGAGGCTATTTAAAGCCCGGGTCACGCCCCGAGGTTGCCCTCGTCCGTGCGCACCCGTGTCCCCAAGCCATCTTGCTTGAGCCGCCGCTGCTTGCCGTCTGAGCTCGCCGGAGTTAGAATCCTGTTTCACCGCGGTTAAAGCCGATTCCGCCGCCGTCCGCCCTCCGCCGCCAAAACGCACGTATCTAGGACCCCAGGGCGAGACGCACCGAAGAGACCTTTCATCTCGCCGAGCGCGCCCGAACGCCGAGACCGTGGTCATCGTCTTCATCTCCGCCAAGCTAGCGCCGGCCAGTGAAGCCATCGCCGACTCCCGAAGCTCCACCAACCGTTCGATCAAGATCCAAGGGCTCAGATCGTGCCACGTCACCCTCGGTGAGTTCCCCGTTGAAAATCCTAGATCTAATCTCAACCGTTGGATCTAGATCCAACGGCTTAGGTCGTGCCACGTAGCGGGAACTGCACCAGGCTAGATTGGATCTGGACCGTTAGATCAAGATCCAACGGCCCAGATCAACCCGTGCGCCCCAAGCACTTGAGGCCCAAATCCAATCCTAGCCGTCGGTTTTCAAACCAACGGCTACGATCGTGCCACGTGTCCAGGAGCCGAACCGCCGCGCCAGGCGGGGGGGCGCGTGGGTCACTGACACGCTGGCCAGCGTGTCGGCCGACTGCGCGTGACATCACCCATGACGCGTCATCGGTGGGTCCCACTGTCGGCACCGTGGTGAGCCCCGCCGACATCGGCCGATGACGTCACCGAGTGGTCCCACATGTCGGCCTCACGTGGAGCCGTGGACCGGGTCCACGGTAGACCCGAGCCGAGTGTGGACCGAGTCCATGGACCGGTGGACGTCGGCAGACCAATCGATGCTTTGCCACGTGTCCTCGCCGACGCAATAAATGATTTTCCTAAAAGAAAATGATTTAATAAATCGGTTTAATAATTGATTTGAATTTCAAAACTTCAAACGCTTATAACTTTTGCGTTTCAACTCCGATTTGAGTGATTCAAATTTCTAAATTTGTATAAAATTGAGATCTACCTAAGTATGAATTTTATTTAATTTTTGGACTAAAGTTTTTTCTCTGCAAAATTATTTAATTGATTATTTAAACTTTAAATAATCATAACTTTTGCGTCTTAACTCCAAATTTGACGATTCCAGTTTCTAAAAACTCATAAAATTATGTTCTCTCTGTTTATGGATTTTATTTGGATGTTTGGACACTTTTTGCCTATTGTTTATTCGTGTATTTGCTATTTGCACGCTTTACGAGTAGACGTTGAAGTCTTGGGAAGGATTCGAAGGAGAAGTATTGACTCAGATCCAACTCAAGACCAAGAACAAGTACTTTTTGAAGGCAAGTTGTGCTTTGACCATGTTGATCCTATTTGAAATCTATTTTGATTTAAACTATTGCATGCTAGTTCAATTAGAAAAATACTTTGTTTAAACATGGGGTTAGATAAATACCAATTTCTTTGTATGACACCTTGATTATTTAAGTATGTGCCATGATCCCTTGTCACCCTAGTTGTGGATTACTAGTTGGACATTATTAAATCGCCAACATGGGTTTAGACCGCTGTAGTACCTTTGCTTAGACACACTACGTACTCATGACATGATTTTGGACAATCAAATGTTAATATTGACTTAATGATATATTGAACCTGTTTCGGCAAGGTATCATGTGATGTTGATGGCACGTGGTGCATGGTAATCAAGCGGGGTTTGATAAACAGCTTTCGGCCAGGGCATGTGGCAAGAGTAATCAGGTGGGCAGTTGTGGCATTGGGAGGCGTTGATTTGGTTCTTCGGGTAGTCTTGCCTGGTCACCCTAAGGACTTAACCTTGCAAGCCTTTGAACTGGGTCTAACGTGCAACCACATGTCCGTAATGGGACGGACCTAGTTGACTTAGTTGCTAATAACGTGCACTGTGGGACCTCAGGAGGTCAACTACACCCTTTGTGTAAGTTGTATGGGGAGCGTCTGGGCCGAGGCCAGTACCCATCTAACGGTTGATTGGCCTAGACTTCGCCTTAGCGAAGGAAGGGTTAGTGCTTAATAACCTGAGGACCACTTGTATCGTTAGAAGTCTCAGAAAGACTTTATTACGGAACTCGCCTTTGTGGTGTTTGACTGTATCTTGTGGGTAAAGTGCATAACCTCTGCGAGTTTAGAATCTATTCGAATAGCCGTGTCATGGTATTGGACATCGCTCGGGAATTACAGTCAAGGGTTAGATTTTCTCAAAAATAACTTGGTTTGAAAAGTTGGGCTGGATTAATAATGAAGTTGATGGAAATGTGGATTAGGATGGGAAAGATGTTTATTAAATTCCTTGAAAAGTTATCTATGCTATACTTGCTTCTACTGCTTTCGAATCTACTTATGCTACTTGTCAAATCTTTGTTTCTTTGCAAATATACCTTGTGCTATTCGTTTGTACCATGCCTTGCATTTTTCTTATTAGATTGCATTCTGTGCATGACTTGCTGAGTACCAAGTACTCACCCTTGCCACAATACAACACCAGTTGAAGAGGAGACCGCACAAGCTTTGGAGGAGGAGCTCCAAGAGGATCCGTCTACTTAGGGAAGCGAGCCCAGTCAGTTGCCTGTGGTATACTGGATGGCGCCACGAAGTTATTTGGTTTTCCGCTGCTATTATTTTTCTCTGAATAAGTTTCGCCTTGCGAGGCATATATTTGTAACTTGACCATAAGGTCGAGTAACCAGTTTGACTATCTAAATAAAGTACTTATTTAGTATCGAGTGGTATGATTGTGATATTTACCGAAGTTAAGACTGTGTGCACTAGCGTGTTCCTGGACTAGTGCTGAATACACAGAGGGTCCGGATTTGCAAATTCGGGTTCCCGACATGCGGCATAGGCGCGAAACGATTGCCATGTCCCGCAACTGTGTCATCTGTGGTAGTCGAAGAAGCAGTGTCCTCATCGAGATCTGACTCCTCCAGATTTGGCTCGTGTAGCTCGAGTACTGGCTCTGGTTCTGGTCCGTACAAAGCCATCTCCAACTCGTCAATTCTTCGCAGAAGGTGTGACACATACTCTTGAGCTTCCCGCCATCTGTTCTTCTCTGTTGTGATCTCCTTGCGGGCCTTCAGAGCTCCTTGCTTGTATCATCGAGTACATCCTCCTGGCGACAAACAAGTCGTGCCAAGCTAATGTAACCATGGCATCCTCATCCTGAATCGCCTTCGGGTCAAGAAGGTTATCGCTGCGTGGATGATAACGGAACACCGTGCTCTCCAACTCTCTGGCGTAGATACGGGTAATGTGTCGCATTGCTCGTCGTGATACTTCTTGGATACCCATCTGCATTGTAGACCTCCTGGCGGTCACGGTGTATCGGCGATTGCCTGGGCCCTTTTTCCTAGCGGTACCTCAATCTTCACGTCACAAGCCTTGATCAATCCTGCTTGTCTCGATCACTTCCACTTGGTATTGCGGCTTTTCAAAATCTCCGAGTCCAGAGCATACGCCAAAGTTCTGCGGCGTGACCAACCTCCAGGTCGACGTAGTTGAACTCTCCCTCCATCTGTCACAAGAGTGCTCACGTAAGAACTCGAAAAATTTAAATCGTGACAAGGTAAGGAAAAATCCAGCAAGAGACAAGGAAAGAGAGAAGGGGATGAGTCGAGATGTCATTTCTTGTCTTGACAAACTTTTAGCTTTAGAAAATAGGTTTTATCCTCACTATGACCATTCTAGCTAGGGTTGAGCCTACGGTCAACCTAGCTCTGATACCACCAGTGTCGGGACCCCGAATTTGCAAATCCGGACCCTCTGTGTATTCAGCACTAGTCCAGGAACGCGCTAGTGCACACAGTCTTAACATCGGTAAATATCACAATCATACCACTCGATACTAATAAAGTACTTTATTTAAATAGTCAAACTGGTTACTCGACCTTATGGTCAAGTTACAAATGTATGCCTCACAGGGCGAAACTTATTAAGAGAGAAATAGTAGCAGCGGAAAAATAAGATAACTTCGTGGCGCCATCCAGTATACCACAGGCAACTGACTGGGCTCGCTCCCTAAGTAGACGGTTCCTCGTGGAGCTCCTCCTCCAAAGCTAGTGTAGTCTCCTCTTCAACTGGTGTTGTATTGTGGCAAGGGTGAGTACTTGGTACTCAGCAAGTCATCTACCAGAATGCAAAGGCTAATATTCTATATGCATGGCTTGGTACAAAGGAATAGCTCAAGGTATATTTGCAGAAAACAGCATTTGACAAGTATCATAAATAGATTCGAAAACAGTAGAAATAAGTAAAGCATAGATAACTTTTCAAGGAGTTTAATAAACATCATTCCCAGCCTAATCCACATTTCCATCAACATCATTATTAATCCAACCCAACCTTTCAAATCCAAGTTATTTTTGAGAAAATCTAACCCTTGATTTGTAATTCGAGCGATGTCCAATACCGCGGACACGGCTATTCGAATAGATTCTACACTCTGCAGAGGTTATGCACTTTACCCACAAGATACAGTCAAACACCACAAAGGCGAGTTCCCGTAACAAAGTCTTTCGGAAACTTCTAACAATACAAGTTTAGGCAAAGTTTAGGCCAATCAACCGTTAGATGGGTACCCGGCCTCAGCCCCGGTACGCTCCCCCGTACAACTTACACAAAGGGTGTAGTTGACCTCCTGAGGTCCCACAGGTACGTTATTAGCAACTTAATCAACTAGGTCCGTCCCATTACAGACATGTGGTTGCACGTTAGACCCAGTTCAAAGGTTTGCAAGGTGAAGTCCTTAGGGTGACCAGGGCAAGACTACTCGAAGAACCAAATCAACATCCCCAATGCCACAACTGGCCCACCTGATTATTCTTACCACATGCCCCGGTCGAAAAACTATTTATCAAACCCCAGTTGATTACCATGCACCACGTGCCATCAACATCACATGATACCTTTCCAAAACAGGTTCAATATATCATTAAGTCAATATTAACATTTGATTGTCCAAAATCATGTCATGAGCACGTAGCAGGTCTAAGCAGTATACTACAACGATCTAATTTCCCATGTTGGCAATTTAATAATGTCCAACTAGTAAACCAAAACTAGGGTGACAAGGGGTCATGGCACATATTTAAGTAATCAAGGTGTCATACAGCAAATTGGTATTTATCTAATTCCCCATATTTAAATAAAGTATTTTCTAATTGAACTAGCATGCAATAGGTTAAATCAAAATAGATTTCAAAATAGGATCAACATGGTCAAAGCACAACTTGCCTTCAAAAAGTACTTGCTCTTGGTTTTGAGTTGGATCCTGAGTCAATACTTCTCCTTCGAATCCTTCCGGCACTTCAACGTCTACTCGTAAAGCGTGCAAATAGCAAATACACCAATAAACAATAGGCAAAAAGTATCCAAACATCCAAATAAAATCCATAAACAGAGAGAACATAATTTTATGAATTTTTAGAAACTGAAATCGTCAAATTTTGAGTTAAAACACAAAAGTTATGATTATTTAAAGTTTAAATAATCAATTAAATAATTTTACAGAGAAAAACTTTAGTCCAAAAATTAAATAAAATTCATATTTAGGTAGGTCTCAATTTTATACAAATTTAGAAATTTGAATCACTCAAATCGGAGTTGAAACGCAAAAGTTATAAGCGTTTGAAGTTTGAAACAAAATCTGAAATCATTATTTCGAATTAATAAATCATTTTCTTTTTCGGAAATTAATTATTGCGTCAGCCTGGACACGTGTCAGCCTCTGATTGGGCGGCTGACGTCATCCGGTCCATGGACTTGGTCCACGCTCGGATCGGGTCTACCGTGGACTCGGCCCACGCGGCTCCGCTATCACTGACATGCGGGACCCACGGGTCAATGGCACGTGCACGCCCGCACGGTGTGACAAGCCCCCCGGCCATGTGTCACGTCCGGATTGGTTCTGGCTGCGATAGATCTAAACCCTAAATTCGAAATTGGATGGCTCAGATCGCATCCATCCGTCGCGGTTTAACAGCGACGTGGATAGACCCAGCGTGAGACACGTGGGTGCGTCTCAACCCTTGATTCTAGATCTAACGTCCCACATCTAACCCGGTGCACTGCTGCTAAGCGCTACGTGGCTCCATCTCGTCCTTTGGATCTAAATCGAACGGTGACTAATAGCCCTAAACGGTACTACTCGATCCAATCAACACCGCAAGATCTAGATCTGATGGCCCGTAATGCATCTAAGTCTCTACGCAAAAAGGAATACGTGGCCTCACCTCGAGCGTCGGATGGGGATCGGACGGCGGACAAGCTTTGCGGCTCCGGCAATGGCACGGCGGCGAGTTCGGCCGTGCGAAGAAGATGACTACGGCTGCGTCGTGTCGGTAGCGACTCCGATGGAACGAAGGGTGCCCCTAGCGCGTCTCGGCGTGCTCCCTCGGATCTGCACTCCACGGCGGAAGAAGCCTCGGCGACGGCGTCACACGCGGAAAACCGTGGCGGTGGTGCTCCAACTTCGGCGAGAAATTGGCACGGTTCGGCGTCGGCTCAGGCACCAGCGTCTAGGGCAAACAACGCGCAGGGACAAGGAGAAGGTGGCGGCGGGGTCGGCCCTTTAAATGGAGCCTCGGCGTGCGGGTTTTCCATGAAACCCTAACAGACACGGCGGCCCCGCGGCGGCGCAATCCGAGCGTGACTCGGGTAGACGATGCAATCGTGGCTGTCCACGTGGCCCCGATCGGGCGGCCTTCACGCGCGCGCGACGCGGCTGGTGGCTGGCTGTTGGATCTAGATCCAACGGTCGGGCGAGTTATGACCCGACGCGGTCGAGTCGAGTCACGTGGCTCGGTCGGGTTCGGGTTAGACTCGAGTCCGACTCGGACCCGAGGAACAAGAATCGACCGGTTTCTATTTTCCAGCGATTTAATATTTAAAATAATTCCCAGTAATTCATTTAATTCATTAAAAATATCAAAAGACTCAGAAAAATTCCAGAAAAATTCTGGAAAATACTTTGGATCATTTTGGACTCAAATAAAATATTTCTAACAAAATTTTATTTGCAAAGTTTAATTTTTTTAATTATTTCAAAATGGAATAAATTCAAATAAATTCCAAATAAATCCAAATAAATTCCAGAAAATTCCAAAAATTCACCAAAGGGCCAAATCACACATGAATTTAAGACAAGCAAAATTTTGGGGTGTTACACTCCTCCTCTCTGTCGGTTCTTCTCCCTCCCTCTTGTTCTCCACGCCCGTAGCAGCTGCAGGAAGCTCCATGGCCTCCTACTCCTCCTCAGCTTGATGAGGGAGCAGTTGCAACTCCAGCATGGGTGACACCCTGCTCCTCCTCCTCCTCTTCCTCCCCCAATTGGCGCCCGTGTCTTCCTCCTAGCCGACCCCTTCCTCCATTGCTTGGTCCTGGTAAGTGGTTTCCCACCCTCCCCCCATGAATTAGTTGCTTGTGAGCTCAGATCTGGAGTCCCTAGGCTGGTTAGTGGTGGTTCTAGGGTTCTAGAGTTGAAATTTTTTGGGGTAAGACAGCTATTTTGGAGGGAAACTAGAATATGTTTTTCGACCAGATTTTTGGTCTGCATTGCAGCTCAGTTTTGGGGCACCTAAGTTGGTCAAATGAGTTTTTAGCTGTATACATTGTTGTATATCTTCCTTTCCTCTTTAATTGGAGTATAAGAACTCGAAAATCCATTAATCCAATTAAACATTATGCCACTTTTACTGCCCACTGTCCAGATTGTGCTGTTAGCGGAGCTGAAATGTTCAACTGAGTTTTTGAGCTAGGTGCAGACCGAATGAACTCTTCCACTTGCCTAAAGAAATGTAGGAAATTTTCAGTAGTTTAAGAAAATGTACTTGTTTTCTTGATTTGGAGTTATGAATCAAAAGTTATGTCATTTAAAAGTTGCTGTCCAGAACTGCAGCTCTGCTGTAGGTTCAAAAAAATTAGTAGTGAGTTTCAGTTGTAGTTGAGGGCTTTCAATTCATTTTCTGACTAAGTGGCTATGGGGTATGTGTAGATGAGTCTGTTATGGTTATTTAGAGTCCAAGAACATGAACTTTGCGAAAGACCGAGATGGCGATCAGAGGGGGGGTGAATGATCCCAAATAAAATTATCCCCTACTCAACGTACTCCAAACAATCCCGCAAAGAAACTCGGTGCTCCTCAAAATCGCAAAACCCGCAAAATCGGGAACGACTAGACAACTATGTGTATCCCTAGCTTACATGGATGAGAACCATGAATCATGTGAGGGATTTTCAAATCACAATCCTGATTGTCAATTGTCCAAAGCAAAGGGGGATCAATTCAAATACTTCTTTTGTAAAAGAGATCAAGCCAAAACACAAAAGCCTCTTTTAGAAAAGCAAAAGCAGATTTTTCAGGAATTGTCCTCACTTAGAGCAGTTGGATGGCGGACTTATGTTGCTCCCAAATTTTTGAGAATTTTTCATCCTGTGAACATATGAGCTCTGAAGCACTCCACCAAAAATCACCACAAAACCCTTCTACAAAAATCAGGAAAAATCAAGGACTACGAACAGTCAGGATCTTCAATTAGGAATTTTGGGGCTCGGTTTTCACCTCACAGATCCCAAATGGTGTAACCAGTGGACTCCAAAATTTTTCCACAGATGAAAATATGAGTCAAGCACCTTCTCCAAGAAGAATCACTCAAAAAGGTTTTTTCTATATTTTTCTAAAAATCAAAGACTCACTGCTGCACGAAGAACAAGTTCAGGACATATTTGCAATCTTGATAGAAACTTGATCTCTTGTCTATCCTAGGGTGCAAGAAAGATGTAAAACCAAATGAGCACCCTCAAGACATCCTTGATTAACAGCATTTAGAAGGAGAAGAGCAAATCAAAATTGCGAGAAAGTAAATTGCGAGAATTTACATGCGGGAAAGTAAATGCTGAATTTAAATTGCGTAAAGTAAAGACATAATGTAAATGCGGAATTTAAATTCATAAGAATGTAAAGAAAATCTTTGTATTTTCTGGTTGGAAGGTTTACAAAGCCTCACTTCATGTGGGCAAAGCTCAAAGGAGCAACTCAAACCTTCAAGTGAGGGAGGACACCCCTCCCCCTCTATTTATACTACTCTAGGGCCACCTAACACCCTTGGATGAGTCCCAAACCCTAGGGCACTCCACCAAGGGCTAGGATTAACCCTCTCATTTCACCCCACACATGGGATTTACATGGGCCACATTGGCCATACATGGGTTTTAAACACAACCCGATCAACCCGATGCAACGGGCCTTCATCCGCCGGACTTGACCGCTTAGTTTCCTCCTCTTCGAGCCTCCAACCCGAACCGGAAATCTTGAGCCTCCTCAAGTCTATTTCCATGACGTCCAAGTGAACCTGGTTTGAGCCCAACCATCTCGTCGGAATCCTCGACCGCTCCGGACCTCGGTTCTCCCAACCTAGTCCCGGTACTCACCAATGACCATAGCTGCCTCAGGAACCTGTACCACAAGGAACAAACCATTTTGCACATACCACAATGCACATACTTTTATCTTCCTCCATGTTAGTCCACAATTATCATTAATTCAAACATGCAATACCGAGTTAAATCAAACTCAAACCTGAGCACACCTTGCTCAAATAAAGTCAAATACTCATCACAAACATGGATAGACCTCCACATGGTCCTTCAATCTTCCCCTTGATGAGTATATTGACAGACCACACAAAAGGCATAAATTTGAGTTTGAAAACAAAGGAAGAAAAGCAATTTGATTGCAAAATCATATTTGGTCCAATTGAAAGAGAAAGAAAGATCATGACCAAATAGACGAGAAGATTTTCGGAGCTCAACACAAGAAAGAACAATTTTTCGACAAGAGCTCCAAAAACCAAGAAATCTCTCAAAAAGCTCAATATTACTCATGATCCAAATGCAAAGACAATTGTTCAACATGATCATGAGAAAACATTTTTTTTAATTCTCTAAGATGCCTTTTCTACATTTTCTCCCCCTTTTGGCAATATAGGCATCAAGAGAACAATTTTTGCATGAAATGCAACCTAGAAGAGCTTTGAGGATTATGCAAGTGACCACTTAGACAAAGTATGACAACAAGCTACTCAAGTTCAGATTATGTCATCCTAAGTCATATCCAATGGCATATTTCAATTTTTGCTAACTAGCTTAAAAGAAGTTATATTACTTTGGCATGATTTCAACAATAGCAACAATTAGCATAACTTCAAGACTAGAAGCAAAGACAACCAAACGAGCAAATGGATATACTAGAGTTCAACCTAGTCAACACTTTGGGAAACTACAAGTCCATAAGAGAAGCCTCATGCTCAATCATCTCTTTAAATGCAAATTTTTAGATTAATGCTCATAAAGCGGTATGAGAGAGTTAGGCTTAGTGAAGCACATCCTCGACTAGGAGCCATCGACAAAGGCCTCCTAAGCTTAACTCTCCTCCACAAACCTTTCAGGGTTTAGAGAGTTTATCCTAGAGAAACACAACCTCGACTAGGAGCCATCGACATAGGTCTCCTAGGCATCACTCTCTTCCTCTAGTTCTTTTTGCATTTTTCGGTGTATTGACTCAAGCCATAAGCAACCATCTCAAACAAGAAGCTTAAAAGAGTGGTTTTGGTCATACACACTTCATTCCAAGTTCATCCCAAGTGCAATGGGAAGCGGTCTCGTAAATGAAGAGTGTTGAGTTCAATTTTAGCACAAAAGAGTCAATTTATATTTTCAGCACTTAGATTCATGAGCATTGTTGAGGATTCTAGAATGAAATAATGTAGCTAACCCAAGTTGCTCTAGGGACTCTAGTAGAAACTCACTATTTCAATAAGCATGGCATAAGCATCTAGTCAAGAAGTATAGCAAGTAAAAGCCAAGTTTCATCAAGTTTTCAAGAAAGCTCAATTTTAAAATGGTGGCTAGTTTCACATGATATACCAAATTGGATATGACCTAGATTAGCAAATATCTTCAAAAAAGTAGCTAGGTGCAACATATCTCAATTTTATCAATTGCATAATAGACAAAGCTCGTAAGTGAAAAACAAGTCTATATGCAATGCAAGAGAATCAATTCCAAGCTCCCCCTCAACAAGTGAGTCGATTTAGCACAACATCTGATTCAAGTTGAGTTATTGGCAATTTTAGATTAAAAAGACGAATTGAACTCAATTGAAACCAGAAAGACAGAAATGAGGAGAAGGAATCAAGAAACTGACAAATGGGTAGTCTAGGAGCATAGATAACATGAAGAGAAACACTAACACTCAGACTCGCTCTCACCTTCCCCATATGACTTATATAGGAAAGCTACACCTCCAACTCCAACCCAGGAGCAAACACAGACCTTGTCTACCCAGGGGGCCCAACACCTGCTAGACCTAAAAGACTGTGAGTGAGCTCAACCGAGAAGAAGAGAGGAATAGCACCCTAAAGCATAAGGTGAGAGGTCCATGCCGAGGCATGCCAGAAGTCTAGGTGAAGTGGACTCAACCAAAAGAAAACCATCCCAAAGATACCCAGAAAGAGAAAGGAAAGCTGAATATACATATGAACATATAATACAAACCAGCTCCCCCTCAAGATATGCCATATGGGCTCATAATCCCAAGCTCTCCTCTCAGGGCAACAAACCTAGAGCTATCCAAAGGCTTGGTGAAAATGTCAGCCAACTGGTGGTCACTCTCCACAAACTGGAGCACTATGTCACCCTTCTCCACATGGTCTCTAAGGAAGTGATAGCGAATGTCAATGTGCTTGGTCCGAGAGTGCTGCACTGGGTTCTTAGCAATGTGAATGGCAAACATGTTATCACAGAAAAGTGGAACACAATCTGCTACTAACCCAAAGTCCCACAAGGTCGATCTCATCCAGAGAAATCAAGCTACAAAGAATCGTCTGCAAGAACATACTCGGCCTCGGTGGATCAGGCAACACCTGATCGCTTCCTAAATGACCAAGAAACAAGAGAAGTGCCAATGAATTGGCAAGTGCTAGAAGTGCTCTTCCTATCTATCCTACAGCCGGCAAAGTCTGCATCAGAGAAGGCTATTAGAGATAGACAGGAGGAAGAAGAGTACCAGATACCATAGTCAATGGTAGCTCGAAGGTACCTGAAGATGCGCTTCATCGCTTGACGGTGAGAGACGCGGGGAGAAGCCTGAAACCGAGCACAAAGACATATAGAAAATTGTATGTCAGGTCTCGAGGCAGTGAGGTACAGAAGGGAGCCGATCATGCTCTGAAACTCCTTCTGATCAACTGGCTCACCATCCTCGTCAGGCTCGAGGATAGCAGTGGTGGCCATAGGAGTCATGACTGGCTTTCCATCAGACATGTCAAAGCGCTTCAGGAGGTCTCGAGTATACTTGCCTTGATGCAAGAATGTACCCTCCTAAGTCTGCTTAATCTGGAAGCCAAGGAAGTAGCTCAACTCGCCCATCATGCTCATCTCGAACTCAGTACTCATCACATCTGAGAATTGAGTAACGAGCGAATGCGAGGAACCACCGAAAATGATGTCGTCGACATAGATTTGGACTAGGAGAAAGTCCGAATCAGAATGTCTAACGAACAGAGTCTTGTCCACTTGACCCATATGAAAACCATGACTCAAGAGGTAGGACTTAAGCCTCTCATACCAAGCTCGTGGAGCTTGCTTAAGTCCATACAAAGCTTTGGAAAGCTTGAAGACATGGTTTGGGTACTTGGGGTTCTCAAATCCTGGAGGCTGTCTGACATACACCTCTTCCTCAATGAAGCCATTGAGGAATGCACTCTTGACATCCATTTGAAAAAGCTTGAAGCCCTTGGATGCCACGAATGCGAGCAGGATCCGGATGGCCTCTAGTCTAGCTACAGGGGCAAAAGTCTCCTCGAAGTCGAGACCCTCGACCTGAGAGAAACCCTGAGCGACTAGCCTACCCTTGTTTTGAACTACAACCCGATCCTCACTCTGCTTGTTTTTGAACACCCATTTGGTCCCGATGATGTTGTGACCAGAAGGGGGCTCGACAAGCTTCCAAACTTTGTTCCTCTCGAAGTTTTCAAGCTCCTCATGCATGGCATTAATCCATGACTCATTAGATAATGCATGGGAAACATCCTTCGGCTCGAAAGAGGCAACAAAGGTAGAGTGGAGGCAGAAAGTGGACATATCTGACTTAGAGCGAGTGACTCGCTCAAACAGATCTCCAATGATCTGGTCAGGTGGATGAGCATGCTGAATATGGCGGGGAGGTCCAGAAGCAGAAGTGACCTCTACTCCTCGCGTGGGAGAAGTAGGAACAGAGCCACTAGCTGCTGAAGAGTCTGAGGGTAAGGGATGATCTCCCTAAGGTGCAGATATGGAAACTCGGGAGCAGGAATGGTGACTGGATCAGGCAAGGCGCCTTCATCTCCGTCATCAACTTCCTCTGAGAAGATAGACTGAGAAAGAGGAGAAGAGCCTGAAATGTCTGGTCTAGCACCAGGACTAGCCTCATCAAAGGTCACCTCATAGGTCTCTATGATCCTACCTGTGGGATGTCAGAGACAGGGGTCCCACCTCTGGGACCCACATCCGACTGGGCTAGACGGACGGAGCAGTAGGCCCAAAGCCCAGTAGCACCACAACGGGCCCGAAGGAGATTCTCACCTTGTTCCCCAAGCCAACTCCCGATCCTTCGGGGAAGCTTCGCGCCACGCCCGAAGAACCCGCCAAGAACGAAGCATGCAGCCTGACACTGGCAGAGCCTGCGGTTGCTGAAACCTGACAGGGCGGCAGGCGTGGGTCGGGAAAAGCGCAACCACCTCTCCAAGACGTAGTGCGCCGGAGCCAACGAAGACAAAATAGGTGTTGGTAAGGCCACCATGTAGAGGGCCCGGTGGCGCCCATCTGCCATGTACCCTCCCCCCGGTATATAAGGGGAGGAGGGAGAAACGAGAAAAAAGGAGGAAACTCATATATCCAAGAACACAGGACTAGGGTATTATCTCCTCCGAGAGAGCCCGAACCTGTCTAAAACAGATTGCCCTCGCATCCTGTGTTACCATCAAGTTTAGATCCCGCACAAATCCCCTAGAATCACAAATCTCATTGCCGGCGAAACCGATCGTCGACAGTTGGCGCGCCAGGTAGGGGATCGTGTCAAGATCTTTGTCAAGCTTGATGGCTACGATGAGCGAAGCCTCCACAGCCTTCTTCCCGGGCTAGGTCTTCCGTTTCGGAAGCCTGACCTTCATCTCCAATGACCTCGGGAGCCTTTCCCTCTCTAAGGGAACCGTCTTTGCAGTGTGGCGAGGTTTCAATGAGCCATCGCCATGACTTCCGCGCCGATCGGAGGGTCCCCCTGTCTCGTGCTCTAAAATGCCGAATGGGGAACCAAAGGCCCATTCCGGCCTGGGAGTCGGACTCGAAGACGCCGAGGTGCGAATGGTGGGGGTTCTCGCCGCCAAACCACTCGGCACCTCCGAGCGCCTGGATTTATCTTCTCCAGGCTCACCCAGCTCAGCGGCCGAGTCAGAAGAAAGCCTAGAGAGCTGCTGGAATTTCCGTAGAGTCTGCGTAATCGAGGGCTCGCGGGCGGATTCGCAGCAGCGCCTCGACACCTCGGCCGCCGCCGACTTGGAAGGTGGCCGAGCAACTGAACCTGACGCGCGGGCGCGTACTCTCCGGGATCGCGCCCGGGCTGTCAATGAAGACATTCTGCAAGCTAAGATGGGGGACCAAGCTGTTTTTCGTACCCCGCAGCAGAATATTGTCGCCTCCAAGACACTCCTGGACACCCTGACCCCTATCTTTGAGGCGGGTGATCGATCGCCCGATCATGGCCCAAGTAAAGGCCATGGTAACGGCGGCGATCCAAAGAGCCCGCATCGACCAACCGCAAAGGAGCCGCCACGCGGTCCGGAAGGACCCAGACGGCCAGCGGTCAGACGGGAAGCCCGCCAGACACATCATGTTCCGCCCGCGGAGATGACTGCGACACGGCAACGCGACCTCCGTCTGAACCTCGGCGCCAGCGCCCACGGCCAGAAAGGAGGAACAACGCCGTCAAGCCGAAGCGAATATGAACGCTACGGCATTCTTCCGCGAGATCGTGAAGTACGCCAAGCGCGATCCTCTCGCGTCGATCACCACCCGGAGGGTGTCGCGAGTCATTGAAGGGTTCAGCGTTTACCCCTCACCTACGCCGAGTGGTTTGGCCTGATGGATTTAATCCTAAAGGCATCACCAGGTTCGACGGTGAGAGGGACCCGAGGCGTGGCTACAAGTATATGCTCTGGCGTCGGGGGCACGGGGATCGAGAAAGTCATGGCAAACTACTTACCGGTTACCCTCTCGCCTGGCCCAAGCATGGCTCACCGGACTTCCAAATGAACTCTATAGATTCTGGGGAGATCTGTGTGAGCAGTTCATTTCAAATTTCAGGGCACCTCTGGCGCCCAGGCACCCCTTGGGACTGTATCAGCTACACCAAAGGAAGAACGAATCCCTCAGGGTTCGTCAAGCGCTTATGCAGGAAAAGCACCGTTCGGGATGTCACAGATGCGATTGTGATAGCTGCCTTCGGAAGGGAGTCGGCGACCCGACCTCATCAAGAAGATGTCCGGAAGCCACCGACGTCGGTCAGGAGCTGTTCGCCCTAGCGGACCGTTACGCTTCAGCCTCCGAGGCTCTGGCGGGCGGCGTGACGAGGAAGGATCAGCCGAACCCCGGCGGAAAGAAAAAAGCGCCAAGGGTGAAGAGTGGTGGCGCCGCTGCACCAACTCACCCTCGCGCCCTCAAAGAGGATGGATATGATAAGGTTATGAACTCACTTTGCCCTTTCCATCCGAAGGGGAGGCATGCCGCCAAGGACTGCTTCACCCTAAAGAGGTTCGCCCGCGAGAGCAAGAAGCAGGCTGGACAAGGTCCGAGTGGACACGCCGCCAACAAGCCACCTCCCCCCGAAGCCGAGGAGGACTATCAGGAAGCCGATCTCGAGCTCAACTACATATTCGGGGGCTCAGCTGCGTATGAGTCCAAGCGGAAGCAAAAGCTCACCGCCCGGGACATCTACGCGGTGCAGCCGGAAACGCCCCAATATGTACGCTGATCCGAGGTCGCGATAACCTACGACCGCTCAGATCACCCGGATCACGTCCCGTTCCCCGGCAGGTATCCTCTCGTCTTGGCGCCCGTCGTCCGTGGCATCAAGCTCAAGAGGGTATTGATCAACGGTGGGAGCGGGCTCAATGTCCTCTTTGTCAAAACCCTTGACGATATGGGGATTCCACGGTCGGAGCTAAAGCGCGGATCGTCGCCTTTCCACGGTGTCATACCTGGAACTTCAGCGACACCACTCGGACAAATCACTCTGCCGGTCACTTTCGGCGCGAGGGAGAACTACCGGATAGAGAACCTTGGTTTCGAGGTGGCAGATTTCGCAACAGCATATCATGCCATCTTGGGGAGACCGGCGCTGGCCAAGTTCATGGCAGTACCCCACTACACGTACTTGACATTGAAGATGCCGGGGCCGAATGGTATCATCGCTCTACGCGGTGACATGAAGCAGTCTTTTTCCTGTGACAGGGAAAGCTGCGAGATGGCCGAGTCACTGGAGGCGCGAGCGGGTCGGGAGGGGATCCGGCGAGAAGCGGATTCTGAGAAGCCGGAAGGCGGCGTCCCCACCCGCAAAGCGCGAAACCCCGGGATCGGCCCCGAAGAAGGTACCAAGAGAATCCTCCTCGACCCGTCCGATCCGTCGCGAACCGCCTTGATCGGGACAGGGCTCGGGGACAAATAGGAGGACGTGCTCGTCACTTTCCTACGGGCGAATAAAGACGTCTTCGCCTGGAAGCCGTCGGACATGCCCGGAGTTCCCAGGGAGGTGATCGAGCACGCATTAAATGTAGACCAATCAGCCAGGCCAGTCAAGCAAAGGCTGCGGCGATTCGCCCAAGACCGCCGACAAGCCATCAGGGAGGAGATTACAAAGCTGCTAGCCGCAGGCTTCATCAAAGAAGTGTATCACCCGATGGTTGGCAAACCACATCCTTGTCCAGAAGAAGAATAAAAGCTGGCGCATGTGTGTTGATTACACCGACCTCAACAAGGCTTGTCTGAAAGATCCCTTTGGTCTCCCCCGTATTGATCAGGTGGTAGACTCCACTGCCGGATCCCGACTACTTAGTTTTACGGGCGCCTACTCGGCTATCATCAAATCCGGCCGAGAGGAGGATTGCGAGAAGACCTCGTTTATCACCCCGTTCGAGCATATTGCTACATCACCATGCCGTTTGGGCTGAAGAAGCGGCGCGACTTATCGGTAGCGATGCAGATGTTTTCACCATCGGCTTGGGCCTTAGCGTGGAAGCTTATGTGGATGATATAGTGGTCAAAACCGAGGCAGAAGACAGCCTCACCTTTGATCTAGCCGAGACGTTCACAAGTCTGAGGGCGTTCCAGATGAGGCTAAACCCCGAGAAGTGTGTTTTCGGAGTTTCCTCCGGGAAGCTACTCGGGTTCATTGTCTCTCATCGCGGGATCGAGCCGAACCCGGAAAAAATCGGGGCCATCATGAGGATGGCCCCGCCTGCCAGCCAAAAAGAGGTCCAAAAGCTCACTGGGTGCATGGTAGCGCTTGGCAGGTTTATCTCCCGGTTGGGAGTTCGGGGAATGCCTTTCTTCAAGCTCCTCAAGAAGAAGGACCGCTTTGAATGGACGGCGGAGGCGCAGCAAGCCTTTGAAGAGCTCAAGGTGTTCCTCTCCACCCCTCCAATTCTAGTCTCGCCGGTGCAAGGTGAACCTCTCCTGCTCTACATAGTGGCGACAACTCATGTAGTCAGCGCCGTGATAGTTGTGGAGCGGGAAGAATCGGGACACCGCTACGGCGTGCAACGCCCGGTTTATTTTGTCAGCAAAGTGCTGGGCGAATCCAAGACGCGATATCCTCAAATCCGAAGGCTGGCAGACGCCATTTTGATCTCGTCACGGAAGTGAAGCATTATTTCAAGGACATTCGATTTCAGTAGTGACTTCTTTCCCGTGGGAGAGGTCCTCCATAATCGGGAAGCTCTTGGAAGAATTTCAAAGTGGGCAGCCGAGCTTGGAGCTTTCGGCGTCTCGTTCAAGCCGCGCCTGCCGTCAAGTCCCAGGCTTTGGCGACTTTACGGCCGAGTGGACCGAATCCAGGCTCCCTTGCGGAAGAAGAGCCAGAATATTGGATCATGCACTTCGACGGATCTCTCATGCTTGGAGGAGCAGGGGCGGGAATTCTCCTTGTCTCGCCTAAGGGCGACATGTTGAAGTATGTCCTTCGGATTCACTTCCCGGCCTCGAACAATGCCGCAGAGTACGAGGCTCTCATCCATGGGCTCCGTATCGCCACATCACTCGGAATCCGACGGCTGGCGGTTCGAGGCGACTCCCAGTTGGTGGTGAACCAAGTACAGAAGGACTGGTCGTGCGTGGATCAGACCATGACGGCATACTGCCAGCAAGTCCAAGAATTGGAAGGCAAGTTTGATGGTCTGGAGCTAGTTCATGTCCTCCGCCGCAATAATGAGGCAGCTGACGAGTTGGCTAAAATGGGAGCCACTCGGGCAGATGTCCCGAGTGGTATCTTCGTACAGGATCTTCACGAGCCAACCGTTATAAAGCAGCGAGCCGAGTAAGGATCACAGGACCGGGTCCTGCTCATCGATCCCGACTGGACTACCCTGTACCTTGATTATCTCCTGAAGGACAAACTCTCGGAGGCGACCACTCTGGCAGAGCGCGTCTCCCGACAAGCCAAGTCCTATGTGGTGGTGGGCGACGAGCTCTTCCGGAAGAGCGCCTCAGGTGTCCTCAGGCGGTGTATTTCGGGACAAGTGGGAAGAGAGCTGCTCCAAGAAATCCACTCGGGAATGTGTGGCCATCATGCGGCGTCAAGCGCCTTGGTTGGGAAAGCCTACCGACAGGGCTTCTTCTGGCCAGCAGCGATAACGGATGCCAAGGAGATCGTTCGAACCTGCGAGGGCTGCCAGTTCTATGCAAGGCGGACACACTTGCCGGCGCAGGAGCTGCAAACTATCCCCATCTCTTGGCCCTTCGCAGTCTGGGGGCTCGATTTAGTGGGCCCACTCAAGAAGGCTCAAGGTGGTTTCGCCTACCTCTTCATAGCTATTGACAAGTTCACCAAATGGATCGAAGCCAAACCAGTCGCCACTATCACTGCGGTTAAGGCCATGGAGTTCTTCCAGGATATCGTGGTCAGATTCGGAGTGCCCAACCGGATCATCACGGACAACGGCACCCAATTCAGGAGTGAAGAATTCCAAGAGTGGTGCGAAGGCGTCGGGATCAAGATCTGCTTCACCTCGGTGGCTCACCCACGAAGCAATGGGCAGGTCGAGCGGGCTAACGGTCTGGTCCTCCAAGGCCTTAAGGCCAGGATCTTCGACCGCCTCAAACCATACGCTGCCCGATGGGTGAAGGAGTTACCGTCGGTACTCTGGGGACTCAGAACCACTCCCAGCCGAGCAACTGGCCAAACCCCCTTTTTTCTGGTCTATGGTGCAGAGGCGGTTCTGCCGACCGAACTAGGGTTCGAATCCACGAGGGTTCAGAACTACGACGAAGCCGAGTCCGAGGGAAGCCGAATGGTGGAGCTTGATCAACTCGAGGAGGCTCGGAACGTTGCAGCCATCCAGTCGGCTAAGTACCTCCAGGGACTTCGGCGCTACCACTCTCGCAATGTCAGAAGTATAACCTTTTTAGAAGGAGATCTGGTCCTGAGAAGGAATCAGAAAAGCGAGCACAAGCTCTCTCCAATTTGGGAAGGTCCGTACATTGTTGAGAAGACGGTCCGGCCGGGTGCTTATCGACTTAGACGTGAAGACGGCGAGATTTTGGCGAATACTTGGAACGCCGAACAGTTTCGTCGCTTCTACGCATAAGTTATGTACCCGACTCTCACATACTGAATAAGATGGTGATCCATTTTATTTTCTGAAGCCCTACTGTGTAATGCTAGTCCCGAGTGGTTATTACCCGACTGGTGTAGCACCTAATCCTGGACGCGCCGGTACAAAACGCACGGAAATAAAAACCGCGATGAGCACAAAACTCCAGCGGTTTATACCAGCGCGCATAACGGAAAGGGAAGAGCCTGAAAGCACTAACCACTCGGGGACTACAATTTGCAGCGCCAGAATTTAACCGAGATTCGCCTGATCGTGAGTTTCTAGCCGTCAAAAGCTCGAGCCCCAACGCCTCGTTGCTGGCGCTGGAGCAACTGACTAGAACGGTTGATCAGGCGGAACCCTAAAGTCGGAATAAATATGACGGCATAGATTGGGCAAGATTCCACATTTTATTCCTTAGTATTAGTAATTTACATTACTGACTTTCTTTTTCATTTTCTCGCGCTAAAAAAAAGGTGGGGGAGACGGCTCCCGCCCCCAACCCTGCTGGTGGTGCTGATGCTGCTAGTGCCGCGGAATGGGACGCAAGCGGCTAATCGCGACGCGATCGCCCCAGGGCTTCGCAGATCAAGTCCACAACCACCCAAAGTGAAGGCACGAGACGAAGAAGGGCCTCCACGGCGGCGGCGTCACGACGCTCCCGCCCAAGAACCTCCTTCAGCACGTCCTCCACCTCATGGCGCCAAGCACAGCCTCGATGAGAGCGGCGATGGCGGCTGTGTCTTTCGCTGCTGCCCTCTCCTCCGCCAACTCCATCGTGGCGAAGTCGAGGTCCAGCCAGAGCTCCGCATTCTCGGAATCGCTATCCGACATTGGAAGCGGTACTGTAGAAATCTCGAAGAAGAAGAAGAAGAAGAAGAAGTTTGACAAGGGGGCGATCGCTTTACTTGCGGTGACGCCCTATTTATAAGCCACCCCAGCCCTGGAAATCGAAGCGCCTCCAAAGGCAATCAAATGCGCCACCTCGCAATCAACGAAGCACAAAAAACAAAGCGGCGTAATACGAAGAAGATCAAAGACGTTGAACAAAATTAAGGAACATTTTGCCAGACACGTGTCATGAGCAGTTCAAGCTCATTCGGCCCTCCCGCTTAATTCGTTCAAATTAAGCGAAAAGCCCGGGGGCTGGAGAGCTAGGAAACGACGCAAGACTGGGGGGCTAAACCACTCAGCCAGGTGGCCACAACGTAAGTCCCGACGCTCGAGAGCTGCACGCCAGGCTCTCGGAAAAGCGTGTTTGGGGCAAGAAAGCCACGGGCCAAGACCATGGCGCCTGGGAGCCAAACCAGTCGGCTGAAACCCACCCAGAATGGCGCAACGGGATCCAAAAGGCTGTAGGCCTATATTCTAGCAACTCAGACAAAGGAGAAGGAGTGAAAGAGGTCTGGAGCTCATTTAGCAGAGGACAACACAGACAAATTATATTCAAGTGAGAAGACATAATATTTCAAACAAGGAGGGCCAGCACTCGGCATCAAGGTTCACATCGAAGTCAGAATTCTAGATTCTCTAACAAGGCTTGTGATGCACCGGAGACCTCTTCGAGGAGCGCGTTGGCCTTGTCTTCATCACAGGCAAAACCTTCTTTCACAGCTTCGAGGTCAACTCTCGGATAATGAGACTTGACCACCGCCAATGCCTGGTTCGCACTCATTGTCGCGGACTCCTTGGCGTAAGCTCTGATCCTGTCGGCTCCTCCAGAGAGAAGCGGAACAACGTCGTCCTCCTGGCCCGGCTCAACACCTTCAATAGGCAGAAGGTGCAGAACTGGCTCGCAGGCGACGCGCAGCTCAGTCTGGCCCTGTTCGGCAGCGGCCATCTTCTCCTTGCATTCTGCAACAAAGTCAAACGGCCATCAAGAGCACACCCAACGCCAAGTATGTTCAACCCAAGTCAATGAAATTTACCCTTCAGCTCCCGCTGCATCCTCTCCAAGCTGACTCGAGCTTCGAGGCCAGAGTTCTCTGAAGCCTCGATCGGGCTCGGCTCGACAGCGGTCGAGTCGCTCTGAACCACGAGAGCGTCATCATCCTCTCCAACCATCCAAAAAGACATCCAAACCGAGTCCAGGGGAGGATCCCACCTTCGAGCGCATGCTCAAGCTTCGTCTTCTCCTCCCGGATCGCCATACATTGGTCCTCGAGCCCGTGGACCTCTTTCCATCTGTCCGCGCTGATCTCGCTGAGCTTGTCCTGGTACTGCTGCTGCTCCTTGAGCTTCGGGAGCACCTTCCGAAAAAATTGCGACCATTGCTCGGCGCTCCCCATGCCCTAGGTAACAGGCGTAATCTCAAGGAGAAGTCAGCAGGCAACAAATTGAAGACAAGAAACTCACCCTGACGAGCGTGCTACACCTGATGGTGAGCTCATAAAGCTCCGTCCGAGCCGCTCTCTCCATCTCATCGTCCTCTTCCATCCCTTTCGGTGGAACCCCCTCCCACCATACGGTCCGATTCGGGCTTCGGCCAGAGGACCGAGCGGTGGCTCTCGAGGCACCTCCTCCACTCCGGAGGCAGTCTTTGGGTCAATCTCGTCGGCAGACGGACCACGATGGTTCGACCGTCAGACGCCCGGCACCCGGTGGCGACGCCCCGGCAGTCGGCGGCGAGGGTGACCTAGCCGACGCGGCGGGGGCTCCCCATGGGGAAGCCTGCGCCTGGGGCTCCTTTTCAGGAGACCCCTCCACCGGGACGTCCATAGCAGGAGTCCTGAATCAGCAAAAAGGGAATACAGCTCAGCACGAGCAATAACAAAAAGACAAAGATCGCCCAAAAAGAATACCTCTTGGATTTCTTGAATTTCATCCCAGGTCTCATCCGAGACCCAGCACCACTCGGAGGGAAGTCAGCGCCTACAGCCGGGGCTGCCACAGAGACAGAGGCTGTGGCTCAGTAGCCGTGATCCGGTGCATCGGAGGTCGAAGGCGGTGACGAAAGACCAGCGGCCTCCTCGCCGATTCAGCGCAGCTCGTCGGCCGAGGTGTCGACCACTCGCCTGAGCATTTTTCAGCCGAGAGAGGCTGACGACCGGAGCGTCAGAGAGGAAGGATGCGCGTTCCTGAAAAAGGAACGATCGCACCCTGTTTGAGTCACACATCAGTCAACAAATCATGGAACAGTTTTTCGAGAGAATAGTGCACTCACAGGAGGAGGCCTTGCCATCGAAAATTTATGAGGGCAGCCCCTGTTGGTGATCACTGTGCCAGGCACAAAGAGATCAACTACCCGTGCTGCCAGCGCCTCCATCGACAAGGACGTATCCGTTTCCCGAGTGGGGTCCCGAGACCCGCCGTACTGGAACCCCAAATGGATTCTCTCCTTTAAGGGCTGCACCCGGCGCTTCACGAAGCTGATCGCGATCCCGGGACCCGTCAGCCCTCGGTTCTTCAGATCGTCAATCAATGCCAGAAGCTCGGGGATTTGGTCCGAACCGCCTCCATCCGGGGCGTCGCTCCAGCATCGGGAAGCTTTGGGGGCGCGGCCAGCGAAGGGGGCGAGGAAAGGGTCAACATTGGCACAATAGAACCACTCCCGCCTCCAACCTTTGAGGGAGGTCTTGAGGGGAACGATGAAATACTGCTTCTTCGAGCCCTCCCGCAGCTGGAGCCCGGCGCCCCCAACGACGCTGGGAGCAGCCCGGTTCGGATGAGGCTTGAGCAAGAAGAAGGAGCGGAACAAGTCCAAATGAGGACGTATCCCAAGATACGCCTCGCAAAGCTGAACGAAGATAGCGATGTGAAGAATCGAGTTGGGGTTCAAATTGATCAGCTCGATTTCGTAAAAGTGGAGGAGCCCCCGGAAGAAGGCGCTTCCAGGAACACTAAATCCATGCCAGAAGAAGGACTCGAACACCACAATCTCATTTTCTAGAGGTGTGGGGTAGGGGTCACCTGCGGCGGGACGGGCGGAGATCAACTCCAGCGGAGGAAGGACGCCGGCGGCGACCAGTTCCTCCAAGCGGGACGTCGTGGTGATGGAGGTCTCCCACCCCGCAGTCGCAGGGTCGGTGCTACCCCCCGACGCTGACGAGGATCCCGAAGAGGAAGACATCTCTGTGAAGGAGACCTGGAGGGAGGAACCGTCGGGGGCCTTGGGCGCGAAACTAGAAACCCTAAGTCGCCCAAATCGCCGAAAGAGGCTTAAAGGTTTCTCAAGCGTGGTGGGGAAGGGCAGAGGTACCTTCGCCTAGCAAGTTTTCCCTCATTTATAAGGAGCAAGCCTTAATTTTAAGCCTTCTGGCGGGAAAGCAAGGGCCTCCGCTTTCGATTCTGGGCGAGATCTAGGGCACGCCTCATGTCGGGCGAAGGCTGAGTTGCGCAAGACGCAACCAGTGTCAAGTCTGGTTCGAAGTTTGGGATAAAGTCGCCCCATGATGGGCACGAACGCCGCCGCCACGGAAGCTTGGGGCTGGGCACTTTCCGAACATCCTCGGCGGTATGCCCCATAATTTGGGGTCAATTGCTGGTCACCTTTGCCTCTTAAGCGTGATTGGGTGCAGTGGGAGGATTTTCACCAAGTCGGTCTTGAGGATCGCCCCATGAGGTGCAGGCGGTCTTGGCAAATGGCGGGCATAGGCATCACTCAAAATGAACAAGGTATGCCCCATGAGGTCGGTGGCGATAAGCCGCTTGCGCGCTGCAGATCAGCAGTGCGGGTACCACTCGGCCACGAGCCAAAAACGACCAAGGTATGCCCCATGAGGGTCGGCTGAGCGATAAGCCGGTTGCCGCACACCGTAAACGGGTGCGGGTACCACTCGGCCATGAGCCAAAAACGACCAAGGTATGCCCCAGGAGGGTCGGCTGAGCGATAAGCCGGTTGCCGCACACCGTAAACGGGTGCGGGTACCACTCGGCCACGAGCCAAAAACGACCAAGGTATGCCCCACGAGGGCCAGCCGAGCGATAAGCCGGCTGCCGCGCACCGTGAACGGGCGCGGATACCACTCGGCCACGAGCTAACCAACCACGGTGGTTTCACACTACAAGTTCTTTACGATCTTTTTTCCCGTATAATCCTTATGACAGGATAAGAGACGGAAATCCGATCCTAAAGCACTTGGGGGCTGCTGTGGTATGTCAGAGACAGGGGTCCCACCTCTGGGACCCACATCCGACTGGGCTAGACGGACGGAGCAGTAGGCCCAAAGCCCAGTAGCACCACAACGGGCCCAGAGGAGATTCTCGCCTTGTTCCCCAAGCCAACTCCCGATCCTTCGGGGAAGCTTCACGCCACGCCCGAAGAACCCGCCAAGAACGAAGCATGCGACTGACCTTTCGCGAGCTGCGGTTCTTTGAAACTGACGAGCGGCAGGCGTGGGTCGGGAAAAGCGCAACCACCTCTCCAAGACGTAGTGCGCCGGAGCCAACAAAGACAAAATAGGTGTTGGTAAGGCCACCATGTAGAGGGCCCGGTGGCGCCCATCTGCCATGTACCCTCCCCCGGGTATATAAGGGGAGGAGGGAGAAACGAGAAAAAAGGAGGAAGCTCATATATCTAAGAACACAGGACTAGGGTATTATCTCCTCCGAGAGAGCCCGAACCTGTCTAAAACAGATTGCCCTCGCATCCTGTGTTACCATCAAGTTTAGATCCCGCACAAATCCCCTAGAATCACAAATCTCATTGCCGGCGAAACCGATCGTCGACACTACCCAAGTCTACAGCCCAAATCCTGTAGCTACGGGCAGAAGTCGAGTAACCCAGAAAGATTCCATCAGCTGAGCGTGACTCAAACTTATCTAGGTTCCCTGACTTCAAGAAGAAGCACTTGCAGCCGAAAACATGAAAATAAGACACACTAGGCTTTCGCCCATATCTCAACTCATAAGAAGTGCGGTGCAAGTGTGCCCTAAGAAAAACTCTGTTGGCAACATGGCATGCCATAGCTACAGCCTCAGCCCAAAACTTCCTAGGAGTACTGTACTCGTCTAGCATCGTCCTGGCCATCTCAACCAGGGTCCTGTTCTTCCTTTCCACTATGCCATTTTGCTGAGGGACGTATGGAGAGGAGAACTGATGCTCTAAGCCTAACTCCTCACAGAAGCTGCTAAAGTAGGAGTTCTTGAACTCCGTGCCATTGTCACTGCGGATCGCTCGTAAGGCACCTGGGATCTCAACGGACAACCTACGGACCAAACCCCTAAAGTGTGAAAAAGACTCATCCTTCGAGGTCATGAAAAACACCCAAGAGTACCTCAAAAAATCATCGACAATCATAAGAATATACCACTTCCCACCTGCTTACTGCACTCGAGCTGGACCAACAGTGTCCATGTGTAGCAACTGTCCTGGTGCATCAGTCATCACTCGGGTGACTGGAGGATGGGAGGCAGCAACCATCTTACCATGTCGGCAAGGAGAACATACAACATCTTTGACCATCTTGAGTTTAGGCAGGCCACGAATGAGATCATGGCCGCTAACTTGAGTCAAATCATCAAATCCAATGTGACCAAGTCTCCTATGCCAAAAGGAGAGATCACGGGACTCTGAAGCAATAAGGCAATGGAGAGAGTCTCTAGAGGAAGAAGAAAAATTAGCACGAAAGACTCTCCCAAAATGAGAAATCCCGCAAACAAACTCCCCAGAAAAATCGAGGATCCTACAAGAGCTCCTCTTAAAATTGACCTCGAAATCGTCATCAAGAAGCTGAGAGACAGGAAGCAAGTTGAAATGCAGCTTACTGACTAAGGCAACGTCCTTAATAATGAAATGATCGTTAATGCAGATGATACCTTTAGCGATGACTCTACCCGACGCAGCATCCCCAAAGGTGATCACCTCATCACCGGGATCTCGGTCTATGGAAGAAAACCAATGGGAGTCTCCAGTCATGTGGCGAGAACAGCCGGAGTCTACGATCCAAACCTCCCCCTTCCCTGTCCTATGGACCTCCTTCGTGTCGCTGTACAACTCAGTACGTGTCAGGTACTTCCATGGCATTGGAGGTCATGAAGCACATGCCGGAGAAGTCATCGCCGCCCTTCGTCTTCTCTTGCGGTTCATCCTCGTCCTCGTCGCTCCATGTCTTCGTGTCAGAGAGGTCAAGGTCGTCGAGTGCGGCGAGGACGCGGTGAAAGAGTTTCTTGCCCTTGGCGAAGTTGCGGTGTTTCTTCTCTTGCGCCGGGTCGTGAGCTGGAGGCTTCTTGTTGCGGTTCTTGTTGATGTAGTCGTTCTTGCCCGCACCGCCTTGTTCATAATTGCCCTTCTCCAGCTTGGGGCAGTTTGCCCGAATGTGGTTGGGGCCACCACACTCAAAGCAAGTGAACTTGCCACTCCTCTTACTATCTCTCACCCTCTTGTAAATGTTCAAAAATTTTCGAGCGACAAGAGCACGCTCGTCTTCTGGAAATTGTTCTAGAATGTCATCGCTTACATCGCAAAGAGCGGGGAGAGAAAAACCAGAAGAGAAGTCAAGAGGGGGTCCAGAAGAGGAAGACCCAGTGGGATCGGTAACCAATGCCATCGTTTGAGACTTCGTCCTGCGAGCGACGATGTCGAGCTCATGAGTCTTGAGGCGGGAATACAACCCGTCAAGAGTCAAGGTCGACAAGTCCGTATGGTCCGTGATGGTGGTTACCTTCATCTCCCAAATCCTTAGATCGAGTGCTTGAAGAAAATGCCTCGCATTCTCTGAATCAGTGTATGAACAACCCACTGACCGAAGATTGCTGAGGATCTTTGCAAAATAAGCAAAGCACTCATCAAGGCTCCCACTAGCGTGCTGCTCAAACTTGTTGTAGTCACGCTTAAATTGATCATGTCTCACGGACTTGATCTGAGTGGTGCCCTCATGGTAAGCATTGAGGGTCACCCAGATCTCGTGAGCTGATCGTAGGTGAGAGACGCGATCATACTCACTGCGGCTAAGTCCCTGTATGAGGAGGTTCTTGGCCTTAGCGTTTGCCTCAACGTCAGCCATGTTTGCGACGTTGACGTTCTCATCGGCCGGCACCTCATACGGGTCCTTCACCTTCTGCCATAAAGAAAAGCCCTGGGCAGTGATGTATGTCTCCATCCGAACCTTCCAGAACGGATAATCAACTCCAGCAAAAATTGGAGGCTTAGTTGAATACTTGTCCGTCGCCATGGCTCTTGAGACCGGTCAAGATCTATAAAAGAGCAAAGCCGGCTCTGATACCAATTGAAAGACCGAGATGGTGATTAGAGGGGGGTGAATGATCCCAAATAAAATTATTCCCTACTCAACGTACTCCAAACAATCCCGCAAAGAAACTCGGTGCTCCTCAAAATCGCAAAACCCGCAAAATCGGGAACGACTAGACAACTATGTGTATCCCTAGCTTACATGGATAAGAACCATGAATCATGTGAGGGATTTTCAAATCACAATCCTGGTTGTCAAGTGTCCAAAGCAAAGAGGGATCAATTCAAATATTTCTTTTCTAAAAGAGATCAAGCCAAAACACAAAAGCCTCTTTTAGAAAAGCAAAAGCAGATTTTTCAGGAATTGTCCTCACTTAGAGCAGTTGGATGGTGGACTTATGTTGCTCCAAAATTTTTGGTAATTTTGTACCCTGTGAGCATATGAGTCGTGAAGCACTCCACCAAAAATCACCACCAAAACCCTTTTACAAAAATCAGGAAAACTCAAGGACTACGAACAGTCAGGATCTTCAATTAGGAATTTTGGGGCTCGGTTTTCACCTCATAGCTCCCAAATGGTGTAACCAGTGGACTCCAAAATTTTTTCACAGATGGATATATGAGTCAAGCACCTTCTCCAAGAAGAATCACTCAAAAAGGATTTTTCTATATGTTTCTAAAAATCAAAGACTGACTGCTGCGCGAAGAACAAGTTCAGGACAGATTTGCAATCTTGATAGAAACTTGATCTCTAGTCTATCCTAGGGTGCAAGAAAGATGTAAAACCAAATGAGCACCCTCAAGAAATCCTTTATCAACAACATTTAGAAGGCGAGGAGCAAATCCAAATTGCGAGAATTTACATGCGGGAAAGTAAATGCTGAATTTAAATTGCATAAAGTAAAGACATAATGTAAATGCGGAATTTAAATTCACAAGAATGTAAAGAAAATCTTTGTATTTTCTGGTTGGAAGGTTTACAAAGCCTCACTTCATGTGGGCAAAGCTCAAAGGAGCAACTCAAACCTTCAAGTGAGGGAGGACACCCCTCCCCCTCTATTTATACTACTCTAGGGCCACCTACCACCCTTGGATGAGTCCCAAACCCTAGGGCACTCCACCAAGGGCTAGGATTAACCCTCTCATTTCACCCCACACATGGGCTTAAATGTGCTACATTGGCCATACATGGGTTTTAAACACAACCCGATCAACCCGATGCAACGGGCCTTCATCCGCCGGACTTGACCGCTTAGTTTCCTCCTTTTCGAGCCTCCAACCCGAACCGAAAATCTTGATCCACCTCAAGTCCATTTCCATGACGTCCAAGTGAACCTGGTTTGAGCTCAACCATCTCGTCGGAATCCTCGACCGCTCCGGACCTCGGTTCTCCCAACCTAGTCCCGGTACTCACCAACGACCATAGCTGCCTCAAGAACCTGTACCACAAGGAACAAACCATTTTGCACATACCACAATGCACATACTTTTATCTTCCTGCATGTTAGTCCACAATTATCTTTAATTCAAACATGCAATACCGAGTCAAATCAAACTCAAACCTGAGCACACCTTGCTCAAATAAAGTCAAATACTCACCTTCACTTTGACTAAGCTAATTGGAAGTTATGCTATTTTGAGTGCTTGCTGTCCAGAAATGACAATTGGGCTTGTAGCTCGTGTACATTTCAATTCTGGGATTGTTTGAGACAAGTCCAACTTGAATGGCTTTGAGGTAATGATAGGTCTCTCTCGTGTGGTCGTTTGGAGTCCAAGTTCTTGAATTTTAGTTAAGCCACTTGGTAGTTGTGATCATTTTAATGAGTGCTATCCAAACTGCGTTACGATAGAATTCGTGTTTGGGTTTAATGGTCGGATTAGAGCGTAGAAGCGCTTTGCGATGTTGTAATCTGTTAGTTCGGAGTATGAGAAATGCATTATGGTTCCTTTTCAGGTGGAGTAGCCTCGGGTGCGGCCTCCTCCTCTCGTCACCCCGCTCCTCGCGGGTAGAGGCAAGTGTGAAGTGGCATTCTTGGCTTGATGTCGGGTGTCACATCATCTTTTTGTTTTGCATTTGGATTGAATGATGATGATCATGAGTATGATTAAGTTTTGCATTGAGCACTTTATGTTATGCAATGAGTATGATCAAGTTATGCGTTGACCATGATTATGTTTTAGATGCAATTTACTTATATTATTCACATATGTGCATTCATAAAGGAAAATGTGTCCCATTTTGATGTGGACCTCTGTGTTCACACATAGTGAACACAAAAGACCTACCTCGTAGTCCCGTAGCGTTAGAGTATGGGAGTGAGTTAGTAAGCGTAGGCACCCTCCACGGGATGGAGGGGATGAGGGTGCACACCGACGGGTGTTGTAACACCCCGGCATCTAGCATGCCTGAATGCTACCAAACATAGGCTAAACAACATCTAAATACCATAAACTAAGATAAATTATAGAAAAGGAGTAAATGCTAAAAACCGAAATTACGGCAGCATCTCCTTTGTTTTAACATGAATTGGAGCAAGAGTAATAACAAGGCAAGTTATATCATAGCATAAGACATCTAAAACAGC
The DNA here is from genome assembly GCA_036346355.1 of Rhipidocladum racemiflorum. Taxonomy (NCBI): domain Eukaryota; kingdom Viridiplantae; phylum Streptophyta; class Magnoliopsida; order Poales; family Poaceae; genus Rhipidocladum; species Rhipidocladum racemiflorum. Next base: position 39,910,657 of record CM070577.1, on the reverse strand, counting down.
AATAACAATGAATAAAGCATCACTTATGTCTAAAATAAGGAATTCAACCATTCCCACAAATATAACAAACCAAACGATGAACTCAAGCCCATACACCAAGATTCATGGCACTAATCATTATTATCATGGCTCCCACTGATTAAACTATATAATAATGTGAAGCTACGTGTAGAAGTGTAGCTAATGCCCTTTTCCCGCATGCCGGTTTCATGGTACCTAAGAAAAACAACATAAACACAAGCGTGAGTTCATCACTCAGCAAGTATATTGCAATGGAACAAGAAAATACATTCTAATACCTTCATCACCACTTTTCACATACAACATCATACACATCTCATATTCATAGCGTAAGCATATCATTGACATCATCATATATCATCATCATATAACATCCTCATATAATGCAATGCAATGCGATGCACATATCTCCTGGAAACTCATACCGGTATGGTTGAGTACACACCCGTCGGTGTGCACCCTCTCCCCCCTTCCATCCCGAAGATGAAGGGTGCCTACTCCTCGCTTCCCCACACCGCGGTGGATGGAATCACGACGCAGGACTTACTCATTGGCTCTCCGGAATAGTCATAACTTTCTCAACGACCTTCCCCGGACTAGTTATGACTTTCTCACCGCCCGGGCCATGTATCATGCCATGTATGCAAACATGCCAACATCATAAATCACTTGTACATTAACACATGGCTTCATAGCATAGTAAGCATATTCATCATATCATTGGCAACCATTAAAGCATGGCATGTGAACATATCATATATTAAATTTCAATCACAACCGATCAAGCAAACTATAACCCGCTACCCATTCCAATACACTTACCTCAACCACAGGCGACGGATTGGCGAGAAGTAGAAGGCACTCCCGGGGTCACACCACCTGCACATAGGGACCACACACTCACAATCATGTCCATAAAACAGTATGCAAACCCTCTTCTACCCCGACATTGCCAACTACTCGCAAAACCCAAAAACAGAGGTTCTGTCCCGTCGGGATAGCAGCCTTCCAAAAGGCACAACTTGAGTTCTAAAACTTCGAATCAATTAAACGAGTACATCTTCGCATAGCTTAGGAAATTTCCTAACTTTTTCTACGTATATGGAAAAGCTGATTCGGACTCTAAAGTTGTTTAATCTACAAAATACCGTGATCTGTTCCAATCACGTCACAGATTTTAACATGCTCGGTAAAACAGCCATAACATTCAAACGGCTGATCGGAATTACGCGTTCTTTATACCCACTAAAAGGTATTGAATTTACCTACAACTTCTTCAACAGGCGGCCGACCAAATTCGGACTCCAAATTGGCGAAAACCCGAACCCTAGGTCGACTGCACATGCTGCCCGAAACAGAGAACGTGGCAACTTCTAAATCTAATCTAATCTACTCAATTCCAGAACCACCAATTGATCTAAAAACATGATAATCACCCTTATAATAGATCCTAGACCAACCCCAAGGATTCCCGTGGTCATACCTTCGCCCGACGACCGAAAACCCAACATATCTCCTCCCGGTTCAAGCGATCTCCTTCCTCTCTCCAATTCCGCTAGATCACCTCATCGCGGAGCGCTCCAACGGATGGATCTTCGAAATACTGAGGTGGATATCTGCCCTAGGGGCAGCAAGTGAGGTGGAGAGGTGGTGGAGGGGTGGTGGCGCAATGGGGAGCAATGGGGAGGGGGAGGGTGGCGCACAAGGGCCTACAACACGTCGGGCTTCTAATGGCGCCTATAAATGCCTTTAAAACCTTATAAATGCCTTAAAAAGATTTTAGATGGCGTTTACATGGCGTCAAGAAAAATGGTGTCAGGAAAAGTAATTGGCGGCGCTTAATTATCCACGACGTTTATAAGTGCCGTGGAAGACTCTAACCCGGCGTTTATAAGTGCCGTGGAAGCCTCTATAACCCGGCGTTTATAAGTGCCGTGAAGCCTATAACCCGCGTTTATAAGTGCCGTGAAGCCTCTATAACCCGGCGTTTATAAGTGCCGGGTTTCCTCTAACATGGCACTTTATAAGTGCCGGGGTTCTCTCTATTTATGGCGTTTATAAGCGCAGGATCCCTCTATTCGTGGCATTTAAAATCGAGGTGCACAATGACTTCCAGAGGTCACCCATCTTATTACTACTCTTGTCCAAGCACGTTTAACTTGAGTTTTTATAAGATCTAGTACTTTAGTGGTGGTATGATCACATCTGATATATAATGCGTCCCTCCTCCCCTTAACCCCGTTAAACACCCGAACACCGATTTTCAATTATTTCAAATTAGCAAATTATTGAGGTAATTAAGCAAAATCATCATACGATAAGATCTCCAATTATATTCTTTTGGGCACCAATTCTAGTTTGCAAATACGAAATCTGAGCATATTTCTTAAAATAGACATAACTTTTGACTCGTACTTCCAATTGGGGCGTTCTTAGGCTAATTGGAAAGATAACGAAAAGTAGCATCTGAAATTGATAAGTGTCACAAAATCAGATGTTCAAAATTTGAATTTTCAAACAAAATATCAACAAAAATTGAATTTTGACAAAATTTGAAATTTTAGACAAAATATCATCGAAAATGAAATATTTGGACAGAAATTATTGCAAATGGAATATTAGTTTCAATTATTTCAAATATAATATTATTTAATTTCAATTCTTTCAAATTCCCCGGTGTGGTATTCACGTTTATAAACGCTGGTAGAGTCTACCAGCGCTTATAAACGCCGAATCCACTCTATACCGGCGTTTATAAGCACCGTGGAAGATCAGTAACCCGGCGTTTATAAAAGCCCGGATAGAGTGGAATTACCCCGCGTTTATAAGAAACGTGGAAGATCAGTAACCGCGTTTAACGCCGGTATAAGTCAAATTCCCGGCGTTTATAAGCGCCGTGGAAGATAACCGGCGTTTATAAAGCGCCCGGTATAGAAATGGAATTCGGCGTTTATAAGCGCGTGGAAGATTGTAACCAGCGTTTATAAACGCCGGTATAGAGTGGAATTCCCCGGCGTTTATAAACGCCGTGGAAGATTCTAACCGGCATTTATAAACGCCGGTATAGAGTGGAATTCCCTGGCATTTATAAGCGTGGTAGACTCTAACCCGGCATTTATAAATGCCGGGGAATTAAATGCCTCGAATGATAAAAAACGCCGGCTTTAGCCTTATTAGGGGCGTTTAGATTAAACGCCGTGTAAAATAAACGCCGGGAAATCCATGTTATCTTGTAGTGGGCAGGGTGGCGGCTTTGGGAGGGAGAGGAGGAGGTGGGGCGCATGGGGGGAGGGTTTGGGGCGCCCTAGGGCTGGTTGGCTGCCCCCTCCTCCCCTCATCGGCCCAGAAGCCTCCACTTAAGGCCCAAAAAGACCCCCCAAGGCCCAAGCTTCCCCGGAAAGGCCCAAAACACCCGAAAACGGCCCGAAAACGCGATAAAAAGTCGTACCGAAAGCCGGATTCTAAATTGTCGCATTTTGTTACGTCACAATCTCTATTGTCACATCCTATGATGTCACAGGTGTGCACTCGGCAATACCGGTATGAGCTCCATAAAAAGGCATGCATGTGCATATCAATGGCATTGTATGAGAAAGAGGTGTATGAAATGAGTTAAAATGATGAATTGTTGAGTTCTTTACTTGTATGTTTAAATTGCTTGTTGTATGGATGCAAGTTTAACTATTGTGCTATTTTGCTTTGTCACTTTACGCTTTGCTGAGTGATGAACTTACGCTTGTGCTTGTTGTTTTTTTTACTTTAGGTACCTACAAGGCGGCATTTCGGGAGATGGGCTAGCTTTGCACTCACAAGAACTTAACATAGTTAAATTTGTGCTATGACTCCACTTTTGGTTAAATGTTGGTTGTAGAACTTGCTTTTGAGTAGTTAGATTGTAAGTAGATGATGATGGCATGTTGTTCTAGTACTCTAAATCCCTAGTTGTGATGTTTATAAGTGTAGTCCCCTTATTGTGCGATGTGATCCTCTTTTGGATGCCTCTTTTGATTGATCATGTTAGTTTTATGTGCTTAGTGGGTCATGATGGTTAGCAGATACCATGACTCGTTATTGTCTTTATTATAGTCTTTATTGTTGTCTCTTGTCTACTACGTGGATGTCCTATTATTAGGAGAGATGCTGCCGAAATTTTTATCAAATTCGGTAACCCTCTACCATGCTAGTTGTTATGCTTCTGCTTCCTAGTGTCTTTGGCTTGCTCGTAATTGTTAAGTGTGTAACATTCAGGGCACACGGGTGCCAGGGTGTTACAAATACAATTCTTTTGAACCAATTGAACCACAAGCATTATCCTGAACCCAATGCGCTATAATTCAATTTCGAGAGAACTCGACAACAACCAAGGATCACTCATTTTCTTTACCCAAGCCAAATCACAAAGGAATCTCAAATCCCTTACATCACACAAACCACTTCTATCATTTTCAAATCAAAGTGATAAAATTCACACCAGGAGTAACTCAAAATAAAGGAGAGAGTCCACACAAATCCATGGCAAAGCTCTCAAAACAACCAAAAACAGGTCAGCTCAATTAACCGAAGAAAAAACTCTCGCACTTAACCAAAACCAACATTTTGGAAGCGAAAACCAATTGTCAAGCCAAACATCAACCAACACATTTTCTCTCAAGAGAAAAGGAAACTCATTTCCAACAAAAACATCTTCACCAACAAAAAAATCACTTACAAAACATTCACAAAGTTCACACTTTGAAATACTCACCAACACCTCACACAACTTTAATCAAATCCAGCTCTAGCCAGAATAGAGTTGTAATTAGGGTTTTCAGCTGAAAATCTTTCAACACAACCTTTCACGTCTATCTGTTGTCCTTCAACATTAATTCCAAAGTAAATCTGTTTTGTGTGCTAAGAGGCACAGTCCAATCGTACACTCTTAAGTGTAAATTCCACATTCATAATACAAGCTAAATAACGTAGCCACAACAGAATTTTGACACAGTTTAACGAAACAAGGCATTCCAGAATCCATCAATCAATCACTTCAAAAAAATTAGTCTTTCATCCTCATTTTCACTCATCAAAGCTAACTCCGAAACTTAACCCAAAAGGCATGCACTCCCAAAGGAACATACAATCAATTAAATTCGTAAACCTTTAAGAAAAGGTTCATCCTGAACCCCACCATTTCTAGTACTCCAATACTCTTGCCATTAAATATTTCCTATTCACCAAATCCTGAAAAATCTAATATGTTTGAACCATCATTCATACAACTTGTTTACCCCAAGCTTAAAGCATATTTCTTCAACATTTATCTCGGCGTACCAACAAATATCTTTCGTACAACTCCAAAGCCCACATTCTAATATCCCAGTTCATTCAACCAATAAATACTTTTAACAACTCGATGTGATATCTACCGACCATATTCCATAGATAAGACTCCCAAATAGACATTTGTCAAAGACTACTCAACCTTTCATATAATCATTATATATATACCCATTCTTTGATTACATATTGATTAAGCCATTTTGTTGGTCCACAATTTAACTGACCCAGAACAGCATATACCAACCATTCCCAATACTTCACACCATCCCCTTTTCTATGGTAAATTCATCAAACAGTTCGTTCTAAATCTTCTCAATCACGATCCATACTAGCCTTATCAAAACACAATCTCGTACTTCTAATTAACTCCATGGCTCGCAACTATATACATAAAACTCTAATCAACCTTCACTTTTGGATCACCTACCCCTGAAATAGCATGGGGGTGATCCTACCGTTTAAATAAACAACTACTATTCAGAAACTCAACTAATCAAAAAAACCCGACCAAAGAAACTCGACTCTCAGATTTCCATACTCTGACGTGCAACAACTCCTCAAACAAAATATCAAGATTTACAATCTTCGCGAAGGAAGATGGATACAAGGATGTTTTCGCAAAAGAAAGCCCAAGCGATCAACCAAAACTCACAAGGGGGCTCAATTCTCAAATCACAAGTAACCAAGACCCAAACTCTAATGTACAAAAGTTCCCCTAAACAATTCAAACTTGAGAACTTCCTCGAAAGAAGGCAAAGGTGAGGAAATTTCCACAAAAAGAAAGAATGAAGCAATCCACCAACCCTTTCTAGTAAAGCTTAACACCAAAAATTCCACATGACTTAAGTTTGGCATCAAGAAAACTTCAATAAGCTCTTATGAACTCAAAGAATGTCAAACACAAGAACAATACCTTAACTTTCTCCGCGAAACAACCAACCAATCCGAACGCCCAAACAGTAGAAATAGCAACATACATCAGTAACTGTAGCATTCAACATCAAAGCTTAAATACAACATTTAAGCGTAATGTAATGATACCCGATACCCTTGCTACTGTGCATCTGTGTGTCAAGTTTTAAGTTAATTAACCAATCTATTCCAGATTTTAAAGTTATTGCCCTAAGGCCAAATTTTAAAAGAGTAGAAACATATGCCATGTTTCTAATTTCACGAAGCAAAATTTTTAGTTTACTCTAGAGAAAATTATTACATTCACAAGCCACGGACCTAAATCCCGCTCTGATACCAACTGTAAGGCCCTGGCACCCCTCGTGCCCTGAATGTTACACCCTCATACATCAACTAGCACAAGATATTAAAATAATTTAGCAAAGCAAGCTAACATACTAGCAAGTTACCGAAATTATTAGAAATTTCGGCAGCACCTCCCCTAAAACTACGACATCCACTCAACAGACAAAAGATAGCATTTAATATAACAACAACATAAGCAATTTAAGATAACCATCCAAGCACAAACATGGGTCATGGTATCAACTAACCGTCATGACCCAACTAAGCACATACCACTTCCACAAATTAATTACAAGACATGAACTCATTTAGATTAGAAGCGACAAGTTAAAATGAAACTATGGTGATTCAAAATGTGTTCGTGCCACTACTCCCTTCCATGCATGTCGGCTTCAAGGTACCTACAAACAATAAACAAACAAGTGTGAGTCCAAGACTCAACAAGTACATCAAAGGGATAGACATAGCCAAATAGAATTTCTTAAGCAGTTACATACTAACAACTCTTAATTGGATTCATCAAGTAGAAATGGAAAGAAATAAAACCGGTAATATCACGATCCTTACTCATCTTTACTTGAGACCATAATTCAATGTCTTAACCCCTTTTTCTTTTTCCACATCACTTAGTAGACTTTCGTTAGCAATGTAATGCAATGAAATGATGAATGCATTCATGCTCATGCACCTTTTCATCAATTATACCGATATAATGAGTGTGCGCCCGTCGACGTGCACCCTCTCATTCCCTTCTATCCCGTGGAGGGGAGAATTCCTAGTGGCGCTCCGGATTAGTCATAACTTTCTCACTGACCACACTGGATTAGTTATGACTTTCTCACCGACCTGGCCTTTGTCTCATGCAGGACATGAATGCAACCAATGCAATCGATATGAATGAAATGCAGCCTTCATTCATTTCCAACAATAGCATGGCCATAATTAAATGCATAATGGTGAATGAATTGGATAAATTGCAAGTAGCATTGAACTTAGCATTCGCTTCATCATAATCAATTTATAATATAAAACACAAAGTAGAACATGTCACAAATCCTTCTAGCATTTAATATACGTGATACACTTGCCTTTAACCTCAGCGATGAACTAACGTCCCGTTTGCGGTATTAGGAACCTCCAGCCCTAGAGAACAAGACAATACTCAAAATCCATTCTTCGGGTGAAAATTAATTCAGCGATATAAACTCTAGTGACCTGAAATCCAACTTTCCAAAAACTAGCTAAAACCCTGCTCATGTCAGTACATAAATTGATCAAGAAGTTGAGGACCGAAAAGCCAACAACATAAAGAAGACTAATTCTTGCACTTGAAATTAACCAAGACTATGATAGCAGCATAATAAGGCCATTTCTCCCTAAGAATCAATGCCTAAACGAGATCACTCCTACAGCGCAAGATCTACACAACCAACTTCTACTCAACAACCAATGAAATGTGAGATAAGAAGATGAGCACCAACGGGGTCGGAGAGTCAATGACACGATTTGGATCACACAAGGCCAATTAAATGTGCAAGCTCTCCCTTCTCCACGTCTTGATGGAGAAGTAGCTTCCAACATTTTTGGAACCAATGCTGTAAAGCAGCAAGCAAGCTTCAGTGGAGCAACTTGGCCCCTACCCGAACTAATAATCAAGGAACACCCCAATAACTCAAGAAACCAAATTGAGGACAAAGGTGCCTTCTCCTCAATCTGACCTTTATGAAGCTTGAATCAAGCAACCAACATATGCTCATCAAAGTACACCATGCCAAAACAAAAACTCATGGAAGTCAGTAATACAACTATATGGCTCGATCATAAATGAATGGTTCCTCTATCACCTAATATGATATCAACCTATAAAATTCGACAAAATCACAAGCATGGCAACTGAAACCAAAACGATGACAAGGTGTAACTCATGTCAAACCATACAAAAGAAAGCTGAGCACAAAACAGAGAAGGAAAGGCATTAGTCCAAGTAAGCCGAGCATCAATGAAGAAGAATTAAAAACAGTGACGAATTTGCTCAAGTATAAATAATGTAGGAGCAGATTGGACAGACGGCACAAGTGCACTACACTACGAAGCATACAATCTTGACCCTCCAAGTTAGAGTGAACATCAAGCTGCCCACAACTACAGAAAACCGGCAACCTAACCACGCCACTAATTCGGCCGTGTTCCAACCAACAACGACAGCACCCATTCCACTTCCACCCAAAATCACCAAGCGATCTATTCCAAGTAGCAGCTAGCATCTCTGGACTACCTGATCCATCAGTAGAACGAGAGGTCAAAAGTAGAAGTTTCTCGACCAAAACAAGCAATGGATTGAGCGCACTAGCGCGAAAGCCGTTGCGCGTTAGCACGCGCATCCGTTTTCTTGCTTCCATTGAGATCTTCCTTTTTTAGGCTAATCTCTAACCATAGAAATAGGACTTGATCCCCTCGCAGGTGCATAAGGAGTCAAAAACGTCATTTATTTCGTAGTGGAGAAACAACTAACTCGGCCTTTGCACAATCCAATACCGAATAGGGTTTTCCCTCCAAACCTAGAGCATTTCTCCCTTCTAAACCCAGATCTAGGAACTCTAGGGCTATCCAACTAGTCAAGCACCACCATTAGCACAACAAGAACAACCCCTAACCCTAGCACCCAAAACCTCACCTTGCTCACAAGGAGGACGAGGAGGGAGGAGCCGCTGCAAAGAGGGAGAGGAGTGCTGGCTAGGAGCAGGGCATCGTCGGCTGGGGAAGGGCTCGCCGGAGCTGGCTGGGGACGGCGCGGGGCCGATCTGGGAGGCGGCGGCGCAGGGAGGTGCCAGGCCGAAGCGGCATCGGTTGGGGCGGCACCAAGCCAGGACGGCGCCGGCAGGGAGGACCGGGGACGATGCTCGATCGGGAGCAGGCTAGGAGGGCAGCTCTCGGCCGAGATCTTGGGCGACGGCGCCGGCAGGGAGGAGCGCCACACGGTGGGGAACCGGGGAGAGCGACGGTGCTCGGGAGTAGGGTGGCGGGAGGAGGTGGCGCCGGCGCTTGGGAGGTGGCGCGCGGGGTGATCGGTCGGGGGAGCAGTGCAAGGGGGCGGCTGGGGAGTAGCTCGGTGGGGAGGACCAAGTGGGCTCGGGTGTGGGAGTGAAGACAGAGAGAGAGAGAGAGAGATTAGGTGGGGAAACTTTTAACAGGTAAAATACTTCTCTCCACACCTACTCTCTAAATCCCATAGTTCACAAACAGGACCGCCCAACGCCTGTACTAGGAAATCCCAAATCTTGGATAACCAATCGGGGTATTACACCCAACCCCCAACATTGCTGACCAATTCTCTCTGAGTTATTACATTAAGAACTCAAGATTTAAGTGAAGCCAATTGTAAAAAAATAAGGACAAAAATTTCAACGAGCTTCGTCCAATCAAGCCTGTCAAGGAAGAATGAAGTCATTTTGGAAGAATTTGACTAAGCCAACGATTTGGATCCCCCGATTATTCGCAACAATTCACCTCAACTGATAGATGTCAACATGGTGTTTACATTGCCTACGGAATTCAAGGTGTACGTGCCATCGGTTAATGAATCGTTTGCCTAGTTGTGTTTTGTTTCGCAGGATGCTATTTTTGAAAAACCCTAGGATGATCATCGGCATCTAAGGCTGTTATATTTGAAAGGCCATATCAATGGTAACATGATATCAAGTATGCTGGTAGATAGTAGTGCAACTGTTAATTTGATGCCTTATTCAACTTGCAAAAAGTTGGGCAAGTCCGATGAAGATTTTATCGAAATCAACATGGTGTTGAATGACTTCAATGGGGACCCCACAGAGGCAAAAGGCATCATGTTAACCGAGCTCACAGTCGGTAACAAGACTTCGCCAATGAATTCCTTGTGGTTGATGCCAAAGGTAGTTACAGTGTGTTGCCTGGAAGATATTGGATACATACAACTATTGTATTCCATCGTCTATGCATCAAAAATTGATACAGTGTAATGGCGATGAAGTCGAGGTCATCGAGGCCAATACATCGGCTCACATAGCCATGGATAGTTTAGAGGCTAATTGGTAGCTTGGTGGAGCTAAGTGTTGGGATACAGGTAGGCTACACGAACATAAAATCAAAATTTTCTACCGCGAATCAACCAAGATCACATGTGAATAGAGGATCATGAGTCATTACCCTTGACACACCGATGCAGCGGAAGTAGATGCGCGCACGTAGAGGAAGTAGTCGTTCACGCCCCGATCACCTCCGAGTGGTTCCCGACCTCCTCCGAGTCATTCCCGATCAATGCCGAGTGATTCTCGACCTCCTCGAGAAGTTCCTAACATGCGCCGACTGGTTCTCGTCTACGCCGAGTGGTTCCGATCTGCTCGGGGTCAATGGTGGAAGGTCGTCGGAGATCCAACTGAACAGCGCGTCCGTGAACGGCTACGCCTCTACCGGTATCCACACGTACCGAGCAGGAACGTCGTGCGGGGTGTGCTAGCACCTCGCCACACGGCTAGGGTTTCTGGGGAGCAGGAGGGGATGCATGACGGCTGAACGTGGTGAGGGTTCTCCTCTCTTATCATGCACTGTTCCTGGCCTCGCCTTTTATAGACATGCTAGTGGGCCGAAGCCCGCTAGGTTTCCATCTCCAACTCGGATCTCATCCATGCACAAACCCGTCAAACTATTCCAACTCATTAAGTGTGTGACCCGTTAGGTTCAATGCAAGTTAGACATGAATCCGGAAACCCGTTTCCAATTCATTGATCAACAGCGGCACATAGCAGTACGTATTGATCCCCGAATGCACAAAATCATTATTCAGCTGAACCTTGATACACTCACATACTAATATCTTTTCCTCATGATACCAGTCAAGCTCAAGGCGAGATGCGCGCCACCCTTGTTGATAGCTCAACCACTTCACTCGACAGTGTGATGGATACAAACCATGACTAACTCCTTAGTCACATTAGCACGGCTGTGCGTTTTCCCTATCCATCCACACGAGGGGCCCAGAGGTATCTCTCCCGTTATCTAGGAGGGGCAAATCCCATCTTGATCATCCCACCCTTGGCGATGTATCGTGGCATACGCATTAGTCATCTTTATAACTACCTTGTTATGGTGTAGCGTTTGATGATACCAAAGCATACAAGTTTACATGCTATGGTATCCATGACAATCTCAGGTCTAAGGACCATATAGGCGTACCACTCAAGACTATACACTGATGGCACTATAATAGATAACAACTCACAGTGTCTCGGAGTGGCTCTTGTCCGACTACCATGTTCTCCAACATGTGTCCACATTTATTGGTTCGATATCTCCATATCTATGGTATGTGAAACATTACCATCAACCAATACATGTGCTGATCAAATAATCACCGCTCCTCGTAATGATATGGATCAGGGACCCGTTTAGAATAATGTCGCTTCACAATGTGCTTCACAATCAGATCGTATCCAATGAACAAAGTCGTAACATGTATTCAGGGAACCGATAAACAAAGTTATCATTATTACATGAACAAAGACGTATTACAATCATCAATATGATTGATCTAGGGCATATTCCCTTCAATCTCCCACTTGCACTAGAGTCAATCATACAAAAACCGAATACCCATTGCTCTTTTGTGCGCCTCATGCTTTGGTTGTGGAAGGGGCTTTGTCAACGGATCAGCCACATTTAGATCCGTGTGCACTTTGCATATCTTCACATCACCTCTCTCAATGATCTCCCGGATCAGGTGGTACCGCCTGAGTATATGTTTGGATTTTTGGTGAGACTTAGGCTCCTTTGCTTGTGCAATGGCACAACTATTGTCACAATAGAGGTCCACTGGACAGGATGCACTAGCGACCACTCCCAACTCAGAAACAAATTTCCTGATCCAAACTGCTTCCTTTCTTTACAGCCTGCAATGTACTCGACCTCCGTTGTGGAATCAGCTACTGTCTCTTGCTTGGAACTTTTCCAGCTCACTGCCCCACCATTGAGACAGAATACAAACCCGGATTGCGATCGCGAATCATCTTTGTCGGTTTGGAAGCTAGCATCGGCATAACCTTTTACGACGAGCTCCTCCTCTCCTCCAAAGACCAAGAACATCTCTTTAGTCCTTCGTAAGTATTTAAGGATGTTCTTTACAGCCACCCAGTGACTATCACGAGGATTCGATTGGTACCTGCTCGTGACACTCAGAGCATATGACACATCTGGGCGCGTACACAGCATGGCATACATGATGGATCCAATAGCCGAGGCATATGGAATCCGACTCATTCTCTCTTGCTCATCAGGTGTCGAAGCACACTGAGTCTTCCTAAGACTTACACCATGTGACATTGGCAAGAAACCTTTCTTGGAATCATGCATGTTGAACTGTTTTAGTATCTTGTCAATGTACGTACTTTGGCTCAATCCAATTAGCCTTTTTGATCTATCTCTATAGATCTTTATGCCCAAAATATAAGCTGCATCTCCCAAGTCTTTCATTGAGAAACTCTTTTTTAGATAAGATTGTGCAGCATCTAACATCAGAATATCATTTCCGATCAATAGTATGTCATCCACATACAAGACCAGAAATACAAGTGCGCTCCCACTAGCCTTCTTGTAAATACAAGGCTCTTCCTCATTTTTGATGAAGCCAAACTGTTTGACCACTTCATCAAAGCGAAGGTTCCAACTCCGAGATGCTTGCTTCAGTCCATAAATGGACTTCCTAAGCTTGCATACCTTGCCAACATTAGTAGGATCGACAAAACCCTCGGGCTGTACCATGTACACGTCCTCGCTTAGGTTTCCATTTAGGAAAGCCGTTTTGACATCCATTTGCCGAATCTCATAATCATGATATGCGGCAATTGCTAGCATGATCCAGATAGACTTTACCATGGCGACTGGCGAATAAGTTTCATCATAGTCCACACCATGAATCTGCTTATACCCTTTTGCCGCCAATCGTGCCTTAAAAATGTGAACATTTCCATCGGCGTCTATCTTCTTCTTAAAGACCCATTTGCACTCGATAGTTTTTACACCATCAGGCAGATCAACCAAGTTCCAAACTTGATTATCATACATGGACTTTAACTCGGACCTCATGGCCTCCAGCCATTTCTCAGAGTCCAGGCCCACCATAGCTTCCTCATAGTCCTTGGGCTCGTCATTTTCCAATAATAACACATCATGTTGCTCCGTCATGAGGAACATGAACCTCTCAGGAGTGCGACTTGCCCGTGAGGACCTCCGTGGGGCTGGCGCCTCAGCAATAGGTTCAATAACACGTTGCTCATCCTGCTGAGGACTAGCTGGAGCTAAAACATTTTTAGGTATTTCTCGAACTTCTTCGAGTTGCACCTTGCTCCCACTAGCTCTTTTGGAAAACTCATTCTCCAAAAAGACACCAGTCTGGGCGACAAACACTTTGCCTTCTTCCCGGTTATAAAAATAATACCCTTTGGTTTCCCTTGGGTACCCCACAAAGAAGCACTTATCCGACTTGGCGTGAAGCTTATCAGACGTCATACGTTTTACATAAGCCTCATAGCCCCAAATTTTAAGATAAGACAAGTCGGGACATTTCCCTTTCCATATCTCATACGGTATCTTATCAACGGATTTAGATGGAACCCTATTCAGCATGAATGCAGCTGTTTCTAGAGCGTGTCCCCAAAATGACAATGGAAGATCGACTTGACTCATCATAGACCGTACCATGTCCAACAAAGTCCGGTTCCTCCATTCGGATACCCCATTCCACTGAGGTGCCCCGGACGGAGTCAATTGTGGAACAATTCCACAACTCTTTAGATGATCATTAAACTCTTGGCTCAAATGTTCACCTCCACGGTCAGACTGTAGAAATTTAATTTTCTTGCCCAAATGATTTTCTACTTCATTATGAAACTCTTTGAACTTTGCAAAAGATTCAGACTTATGCCTCATTAGATAGATATAGCCATATCTACTAAAGTCATCGGTGAAAGTAATAAAGTACTAATAACCACCTCTGGCCATTGAGCTCATTGGTCCACATACATCAGTATGCACGAGAGCCAACAACTCATGAATTCTCTCACTTGTACCAGTGAAAGGTGATTTTGTCATCTTGCCAAATAAACAAGACTTGCACGTTTCAAAAGATTCCAAATCTAATGAACCAAGATGATGAGACCATGCTCATGACGGACAGAACTAACACTGCATACATATGGTCAACACCAAGTGTTGCTGCAATTATATCAACTGCATGGTTTCATCGACCCCCACCTTGGCCAGGAACATTAAGTTGGCGACACTTAATGACATCCTCTACTTTGTATACATCTACTATGATGGCTCCATCTGCATGGCTTTATCGGCCCCCACCTTGGCCATCCTTCTACATCTTCGTCGGTTCAAGGACCATTGACTCGAGCTCAAGCCCGTCAACTCAATTATCAGATCTAAAGCCTTACTTGGGAGAAGATGATGAACTTGAGTGGAGGACGACTCAAATGCAAGAAGGGGAGGATGATTGTCGGGACCCGAATCTGCAAATCCAGACCCTCTGTGTATTCTGTACTAGTCCAGGATCACGCTAGTACACACAGTTAAACAGGGATGATATACCACAATCATACACAGCGGAATTAATAATAAAGTACTTCAAACATTAAATAAACTGGTTACAAGACCTTAAGGTCAACTTACAAATAGTCTGCCACGCAGGGCTTTCAATAACAAAAGTAAATAATCAGCAGCGGAACAAAGAACGTCGGTGACACCCATCAGTATGCCACAGGCAACTGACAAGGTTCAACTCCTAGATAACTGCCTCCTCGCGGAACTTCTCCTCCTTTGAAGTTGTAGTCCTCTGCTCAAATGATGATTGTGTTGAAAGCAAGGGTGAGTATACAACATACTCAGAAAGTCATGCACAGAGGTGCAGTTCTATTATGTAACACCCCAAAATTTTGCTTTCCTTAAATTCATGTGTGATTTGGCACTTTGGTGAATTTTTGGAATTTTCTGGAATTTATTTGGATTTATTTGGAATTTATTTGAATTTATTCCATTTTGAAATAATTAAAGAATTTAACTTTGCAAATAAAATTTTGTTGGAAATATTTTATTTGAGTCCAAAATGATCCAAAATATTTTCCAGAATTTTTCTGGAATTTTTCTAAGTCTTTTGCTATTTTTAATGAATTAAATGAATTATTGGGAATTATTTTAAATATTAAATCGCTGGAAAATCAACTCGGGTCGAGTACTGTTCATCTGACCGAGTCGGAACCCGAGTCGAACTCGAGTCCGACCCGAGCCAGTTGACTCGACCAAACCAGCTCCCAACCCTAAGCGATCCCGACCGTTGGATCAAGATCCAACTACCGAGATCCGCCGTGCACGATTCGAGCCGTATCCGCCCGGATCCGATCGCGTCCACGCGATCGTGGCCGTTGATCGCGCCACGTGGACGGCCGCGGCGTCGTCGTCTCCGCTCCGACTCGGCCGGAGAGCTCCGCCGTGACCGAGCGAGGACACGGCTAGGGTTCCGATTTGCACGCACGCCGAGGCCGTATTTAAAGCGTGAGACGCCCCGAGGTTACCCTCATCCGTGCGCACTGCTCCCCAAGCCATCTCGCTTGAGCCGTCGCCGCTTGCCCGTCTGAGCTCGCCGGAGTTGGAACCCTCATTGCGCAGCGATTTACCGCCGATTCCGCCGCCGTCCGTCGTCTTCCGCCGAGAAGGAGCCCAGATCCGGAATCCGTGACGAGACGCACTTGCGAAGGACTCATCTCGCCGAGCAACCCGAAACGCCGTCGGGCTCGTCGTCGTTCTCATCTCGGTGGTCTTGCTCCGCCGCGTCGCCATCGACCTCGCGAGCTCGTGGACCGTCCGATCTTGATCGTCGCGGTTGAGGTGAGTTCACGTGTTCCAAACCCGATTAGATCCGACCGTTGGATCAAGATCCAACGGCCCACGATCGCCACGCGTCGTAGTAGTGCTTTGTTATAGGATTAGATCCGACCGTCCGATCTAGATCGAGCGCCCACGATCACCGAGTAGTTTCAACGTGTTAACCCTGGATCTAATCACGGCCGTTGAATTTCAAATCAACGGACACGATCTTGCCACGTGTCCAGGGAGCCGAACCGCCGCGCCACGCGGGCGTGCGCGTGGGCCACTGACACGCGGGGCCCGCGTGTCGGCCGATCGCACCGTGGCGTCACCCATGACGTCATCGGTAGGTCCCACTGTCGCCACCGTGGTCGAGCCTCGCCGACGCCAATGACGCTCCCGAATGGGCCCACATGTCGGCGAGGCGTGGAGTCGTGGACCGAGTCCACGGTAGACCCGAGCCGGCGTGGACCGAGTCCATGGACGGCTGATGTCAGCCAACCAATCGAGGCTGCCACGTGTCCATGCCGACGCAATAATTAATTTCCAAAAGAAAATGATTTATTAATTCGAAATAATGATTTGATTTTGTTTCAAATTTGACGCTTATAACTTTTATGCGTTTCAACTCCGAATTGAGTGATTCAAATTTCTAAATTTGTATAAAAATGAGATCTACCTAAATATGAATTTTATTTAATTTTTGGACTAAAGTTTTTCTCTGCAAAATTATTTAATTGGTTATTTAAACTTTAAATAATCATAACTTTTAAATCTTAACTCCAAATTTGACGATTCCAGTTTCTAAAAACTCATAAAATTATGTTCTCTCTGTTTATGGATTTTATTTGGATGTTTGGACACTTTTTGCCTATTGTTTATTTGTGAATTTGCTATTTGCACGCTTTACGAGTAGACGCGTTGAAGTCTTGGGAAGGATTCAAGGAGAAGTATTAACTCAGGATCCAACTCAAGACCAAGAACAAGTACTTTTTGAAGGCAAGTTGTGCTTTGACCATGTTGATCCTATTTTGAAACTTATTTTGATTTAAACTATTGCATGCTAGTTCAATTAGAAAAATACTTTGTTTAAACATGGGGGTTAGATAAATACCAATTGCTGTATGACACCTTGATTACTTAAGTATGTACCATGACCCTTTGTCACCCTAGTTGTGGATTACTAGTTGGACATTATTAAATTGCCAACATGGGTTTAGAACGTTGTAGTATCTTTGCTTAGACACACTTTCGTGCTCATGACATGATTTTGGACAATCAAATGTTAATATTGACTTAATGATATATTGAACCTGTTTTGGGAAGGTACCATGTGATGTTGATGGCACGTGGTGCATGGTAATCAACTGGGGTTTGATAAACAGTTTTCGACCGGGGCATGTGGCAAGAGTAATCAAGTGGGCCAGTTGTGGTATTGGGAATGTTGATTTGGTTCTTCGGGTAGTCTTGCCCTGGTCACCCTAAGGACTTAACCTTGCAAGCCTTTGAACTGGGTCTAACGTGCAACCACATGTCTGTAATGGGACGGACCTAGTTGACTAAGTTGCTAATAACGTACCTGTGGGACCTCAGGAGGTCAACTACACCCTTTGTGTAAGTTATGCGGGGAGCGTCTGGTGAGGCCAGTACCCATCTAACGGTTGATTGGCCTAGACTTCGCCTTAGCGAAGGGAAGGGTTAGTCTTGCGCAATAACCGGGAGGACCACTTGTATTGTTAGAAGTTTCCGAAAGACTTTGTTACGGAACTCGCCTTTGTGGTGTTTGATCAGTATCTTGTGGGTAAAGTGCATAACCTCTGCAGAGTTTAGAATCTATTCGAATAGCCGTGTCCGCGGTATTGGACATCGCTCGGGAATTACAGTCAAGGGTTAGATTTTCTCAAAAATGACTTGGTTTGAAAGGTTGGGTTGGATAAATAATGAAGTTGATGGAAATGTGGTTTAGGTTGGGAAGGATGTTGACTAAAACCTCTTGAAAAGTTATTTATGCTTTACTTATTTCTACTGCTTTCGAATCTACTTATATTACTTGTCAAATGCTGTTTACTGCAAATTTACCTTGAGCTATTCCTTTGTACCAAGCCATGCATATAGTATATTAGCCTGCATTCATGCATGACTTGTCGAGTACCAAGTACTCACCCTTGCCTCAACAAAATATCAGTTGAAGAGGATACTACGACAGCTTTGGAGGAGGAACTCCAAGAGGATCCGTCTACTTAGGGAAGCGAGCCCAGTCAGTGGCCTGTGGTATCTTTGGATGGCGCCACGAGTTATTTGATTTTCCATTGCTATTACTATTTCTCTTTTAATAAGTTTCGCCTTTGAGGCATATATTTGTAACTTGACCATAAGGTCAAGTAACGATTGACAATTTAAATAAAGTACTTTATTGGTATCGATTGGTATGATAGTGATATTTACCGATGTTAAGACTGTGTGCACTAGCGCGTTCCTGGACTAGTGCTGAATACACAGAGGGTCCGGATTTGCAAATTCGGGGTCCCGACAGAGGTGGTATCAGAGCCATACTTGACTGTAGGCTCAACCCTAGCTAGAATGGTCGTAGTGAGGATAAAACCTATTTTCTAAAAGCTAAAAATTTGTCAAGATAAGAAATGACATCTCGACTTATCCCCTTCTCTCTTTTCTTGTCTCTTGCTGAAATTTTTCCTTACCTTGTCACAATTCAAAAATTCCGAGTTCTTACGTAAAGCACTCTTGTGACAGATGGAGGAAGAGTTCAACTACGTTGATCTGGGAGTTGGTCACGCCGCGGAACTTTGGCATATGCTACAAACTCTCGGAGAATTTGGGAAGCCCCAATACCAAGTGGAAGTGATCAGACAAGCGGGATTGATCAAGGCTTGTGACGTGAAGATTGAGGTACCGCTAGGAAGAAGGGCCCAGGCAATCGCCCGATACCTTTGCCGCCAGGAGATCTACAATGCAGATGGGTATCCAAGAAGTATCACGACGAGCAATGCGGCACATTACCCGTATTCACGCCAGAGAATTGAGAGCACGGTGTTCCGTTATCATCCGCGCCAGCGATAACCTTCTTGACCGAAGGCAATTCAGGATGAGGATGCCACGGTTACACGCTTGGCACGATTTGTTGTCGCCCAGGAGGATGTACTAGATAATACAAGCAAGGAGCTACAGAAGGCCCGCAAGGAAATCACGACAGAGAAGAACAGATGGCGGGAAGCTCAAGAGTATGTGGCACACCTTCTGCGAAGGATTGACGAGTTGGAGATGACTTTGTACGGACTGCACTCCAGCCAAGATTTGAGCTACACGAGCCAGATCCAGAGGAGTCGACCTCGATGAGGACACGCTTCTTCGACTACCACAGAGGACACGATCATTTGGACATGGCGATCGTTTCGCGCCTATGCCACACGGCACCCGTACCAGGCCGTGGAGGTTTTCTCGATGAGTGAGCATAGGTTCTATAGTGAGACTCCTTCGGCCGAGTCGCGTCCTAGAATAAAGAGTCACCCTTTAGGCGTTAGACTCGAGTTAGTTCGATTTGGATTTTCATTGTTTGCTGAGTGTGCAGTATGTGTTGCAAGGCCCTTAGGCATTGTAAGCAGCCATACCAAGTTATTAATAATAAAGTTGGACCTTAAAGTTACACCTTTCGCCCCGCATAAGTTCCATATTACTTGTCTATTCTTGTTTCCCTCTCATCTCTAAACCTAGAGCAAATCGGCGGATGGTGAACACCCGTGGAAACTTTGGAAGCAATGGGAGTGGTTCTCGCCAGCAGAAAACCCCAATGAGGAGCACCCGACCGCCTCTGGATGTGCAGAATTTTGGAGCATTTCTTGTCGATCGGACTCGATTGATGCATGCTATGATGCAACAAATGCAACACGTCACCGCTCAGGCCACTTTGCTAATCAAGTTAATCAGGGACCACGCCGTAATACAAGACTGTCGAGTTCATGAGGACTCACCCACCCACTTTCTCTGGGAATGCCAATCCATTGGAGGCCGATGATTGGTTAAGGTCAATCGAGAGGAAGCTACACATAGCTCAATGCATAGGAAATGAGAAGGTACTCTCGCTTCTCATCAATTTGGAAGGAACATTGGCCGAATGGTGGGAGAACTTCGTGCCACGCAAGAGAACCCTCAAGATATCACTTGGGAAGAGTTCACAAATGCATTACAGATTATCACGTGCTGAAGGAATCATGGACCTTAAGAAGGAGGAGTTCAGAGCACCTTTGAGCAAGGTAATCAGCCCGGTGGCCGACTACTGAACAAGTTCACACAGCTAGCACGCTACGCACTGAGGATGTAGCGATGATAAATCCAAACAGTCTCGTTTTATGAAGGGACTTAACTCAGATTGCGAGTAGGGTTGATCACCCACACCTTTCCAGATTTCCAAGAGCCGTGAATAAGGCACTTATTCTTGAGGACAAGCGCAAGGAACCGGATGAGAACAGAAGCGCAGGATGCAACAAAGCAAGGATCACGCCAGTGGAACGCAATACCGAGAGTTGCACCAAATCAATTCTTGATTCCAACCACGAGAATGCAACAAGGACACCGCCCCCAAAGCACCAAGACTCACAACCGTAACTACTGCACCCGACCCCGCTAGAAACACTACTCCAGCAACAAGAAGGAACAAAGTGAGACGCCGCTACAATCGCAACGAGCCAGACACTTTGCCAACAGCTTGTCCAAAGAAGACAGCAGGAGTGACCCCGATTCGCTTCAATCTAGGAACCACCCCAGCTAGGACGCCAACACGTGAGCCACACCCTGCATCGTGGTGAGAGGGCGAGTCAACCATGTCACCGCCGATGCCCTGCGAGAATGCGACGGACGTCGTCTTGGGTAAGTTACTTGTTAACTCGATACACCTGTGATTTTGTTTGACTCGAGCTTCGCATTCGTTTGTTTCGCAAGGCTTTGCTACCAGAAATGATTTGAGGATTGCAAGACTTAAGTGCATGCTTTTAGTTCAAACCCTGGTTCCGAACTCCGAGCGAAAGTAGGATGTTCCGGTGAGAATACTAATAGGTGGAATAGAGTTCCTAGCAAACCTTATAATTTTGGAGACCCGGACCTTAGACGTCATATTGGGAATGGATTGGTTATCCAAGCACAAGGCCGTATTGGACTGTGGACGAAGGACTATCTCGATTGAGAGCCCGTGGGAAGAAAGTGGAATTTCAAGCCATCATGCGGTTAGAGATGGACAGTTGATGGTTAACAGTACCAAGGCAATCAGCATAGAGGATGTCCCAGTGGTGAATGAGTACCCGATGTTTTTCCCGAAGATCTACGGTATGCCGCAGACGGGGACATAGAGTTTGTGATAGAGCTTGTACCGTACAAAGACCGATAGCAAAGAGACCCTATCGGATGTCCACCGAGGAGTTGGTAGAGATGAAGAAACAGCTAGAGGAGTTAATGGAGAAAGGATTTATCGAGGCCAGAGTTAAATCGCCGTGGGGAGCACCAGTTTTGTTTGTCAAGAAAAAGGACGGAAGTTTCAGGATGTGCATCGACTACCGTGCACTCAATGAAGTCACCGTGAAGAATAAGTATCCGCTACCCAGGATTGATGATTTGTTTGATCACCGAGAGGAGCCGGAGTTTTCTCCAAGATTGATCTTAGATCGGGATACCATCGATTGAAGATCCGATCGTAAGATATTCAAGATCGCATTCTCGTCAAGATATGGACATTACGAGTTTACTGATTATGTCCTTTGATCGATTTAATGCGCCACCTATTTCATGAATATGATGAATAAGGTGTTCATGGAATATTTGGACAAGTTTGTCGTCGTGTTCATAGATGATATCCTAATCTACTCCAAGACAGGAGGATGAACATGCCGAACACTTAAGGCGAGTTTTGGAAAAGTCGAGGAACAAAGCAACTTTTCGCCAAGTTCAGCAAGTGTGATTTTTGGAAGGACAAGGTGGAGTTTCTTGGACATGTAATGACCGCAGAAGGAGTCGCCGTAGATCCAAGCAAAGTAGAAGCTGTGTTGCATTGGGAGCAGCCAAAGATCGTGACCCGTTCGGAGTTTCCTTGGAATGGCAGGATACTACCGCCGTTTCATCGAAGGCTTCTCAACAATTGCGAAACCTCTTACGCAATTGCGAAGAAGGAAAAGAAGTTTGCATGGGACGCGGAATGTGAGAAAGGATTTCAGAGCTGAAGAAGCGATTGACATCGGCCGGTGTTAGTTCTACCAGATGTTGCTCAAAGCTTCGATATTTATTGTGACGCATCGCGCCAAGGACTTGGATGTGTGCTGATGCAGAATGGAAAGGTCGTCGCTTATGCATCAAGGCAGTTGAGGCCGCATGAGGAAAATTATCCGACACATGACCTAGAGTTAGCGGCCGTAGTGCATGCCTTGAAGATATGGCGTCACTATCGGATCGGAAACAGATGTGAAGTATATACGGATCATAAGAGCCTTAAGTACATATTCACCCAATCGGATCTGAATATGAGGCGAGAGGAGATGGTTAGAGTTAATCAAGGACTACCATGTTGGAATCCATTACCATCCCGGAAGGCCAACGTAGTAGCCGATGCTCGAGTCGGAAAAGCCATACCGTGAGTACGTTGCTAGCCACAAGTCGATGAGTTATGTGAGGACTTTCGTAAAATGAAGATTGAGGTTGTACCTAGCGGATTCTTGGCCGCATTAGAAGTAAAGCCTACCCTAGAGGATCAGATCCGAGAAGGATGTAGGATGATGACAAGATCCGCAGGATTAAGTTCATCAAGAAGGAAGGCAAGGCAGAGGACTTCAAGTTGGATGAGCAAGGCACGTTGTGGATGAAGGATCGCATATGTGTGCCTAACAAGAAGGAGTTAAAGCAATCGATTCTCGAAGAAGCCCATGACTCAAGTACTCAATTCATCCCGAAGCGCCAAGATGTATCGGGATCTCAAGGAGAGATTCGGTGGCCGAGTATGAAACGAGAAGTTGCCGAGCATGTTGCATTGTGCGATGTATGCCAGAGAGTCAAGGCAATGCATCAGAGACCAGCAGGATTGCTACAACCGCTGAAAATACCTGAGTGGAAGTGGGAGGAAATCGGAATGGATTTCATTACCGGTTTGCCGAAGACTCAAGGAGGTTATGACTCCATATGGGTTATAGTGGATCGCTTGACTAAAGTAGCCCATTTTATCCCCGTGAAGACCACTTACTCGGGAGATAAATTAAGCGGAATTGTACATGATCGGGGATTGTCTGTTTGCACGGAGTGCCGAAAAGGATTGTATCGGACAGAGGTACCCAATTTACCTCAAGGTTCTGGAATAAGTTGCATGAAGCCATGGGAACCCGTTTGAACTTCAGTACAGCTTATCATCCACAGACGGATGGATAGACCGAAAGAGTAAACCAGATTCTGGAGGATATGTTGAGAGCTTGTGCATTAGCTTATGCTACCTCTTGGGATAAGAGTTTGCCGTATGCCGAGTTCAGTTACAACAATAGTTATCAGGCTAGTTCTGAGATGTCACCTTTTGAGGCCTTTGTATGGTCGACCTGTCGGACGCCATTAAATTGGAATGAGACCGTGCGAGCCGTGTCTTTGGGCCTGATATTCTTCAGGAGGTGAAGAAGCGGTCGCCATGATTAGGGAAAGGTTGAAGATCGCCCAATCTCGATAAGAGTTATGCTGACAACCGTCGCAGGGATTTGAGTTTTGAACCAGAAGATTTTGTATACCTCAGAGTTACGCCTCTCAGGGGAGTTAAGAGGTTCCATGCCAAAGGGAAACTCGCACCCCGTTATGTTGGACCATTTAAGATTTTGAGTCGCAGAGGTGAAGTTGCTTACCAGCTGGAGTTCCCACAGTCATTGGCAGGAGTGCATGATGTATTCCATGTGTCCCAGTTGAAGAAGTGTCTCCGAGTTCCTGAGGAACAGACGTCGCTAGAGTTAATTGAGTTGCAAGAGGATTTGACTTATAAGGAGCATCCCGTGAGGATTCTGGACACAATGGATCGAGAGACCAGAAATAAGTCAACCCGTTTCAGAGAGTTCGATTGGAGCAACCATGAAGAAAGCGAAGCGACTTGGGAGCGTGAAGAGGATTTGAGGAAAGAGTTTCCAAACCTATTCTGTAGTGAGCCCTGAATCTCGGGGACGAGATTCTATTAAGGGGGGGAGGTTTGTAACACCCCAAAATTTTGCTTTCCTTAAATTCATGTGTGATTTGGCACTTTGGTGAATTTTTGGAATTTTCTGGAATTTATTTGGATTTATTTGGAATTTATTTGAATTTATTCCATTTTGAAATAATTAAAGAATTTAACTTTGCAAATAAAATTTTGTTGGAAATATTTTATTTGAGTCCAAAATGATCCAAAATATTTTCCGTAAGTTTTCGAATTTTTCTCGAGTCTTTTGCTATGTTTAATGAATTAAATGAATTATTGGGAATTATTTTAAATATTAAATCGCTGGAAAATCAACTCGGTCGAGCATCGTTTCATCCGATCGAAGTCGGAACCCGAAGTCGGACTCGAGTCCGACCGAGCCGATTGACTCGACCAAACCAGCTCCCAACCCTAGCGATCCCGGCCGTTGGATCAAGATCCAACGGCCGAGATCCGTCAGACGGCTCGAGCCGTATCCGCCCGGATCCGATCGCGTCACGCGATCGTGGCCGCTGATCGCGCCACGTGGACGGGCCGTCGTCGTCGTCTCGCTCGACTCGGCCGGACAGCTCCGCCGTGATCGAAGCAGACACGGCTAGGGTTCCGATTTGCACGCACGCCGAGGCCGTATTTAAAGCGTGAGACGCCCCCGAGGTTACCCTCATCCGTGCGCACTGCTCCACCAAGCCATCTCGCCTGAGCCGTCGCCGTTTGCCCGTACGAGCTCGCCGGAGTTGGAACCCTGTTGCGCAGCGGTTTACCGCCGATTCCGCCGCCGTCCGTCGTCTTCCGCCGAGAAGGAGCCCAGATCCGGAATCCCCGTGACGAGACGCACCCGAAGGGAGGACTCATCTCGCCGGAGCAACCCCGAAACGCCGTCGGGCTCGTCGTCGTTCTCATCTCCGGTGGTCTTGCTCCGCCGCGTCGCCATCGACCTCGCGAGCTCTGTGGACCGTCCGATCTTGATCGTGCGGTTGAGGTGAGTTCACGTGTTCCAAACCCGATTAGATCTGGACCGTTGGATCAAGATCCAACGGCCCACGATCGCCACGTGCCGTAGTAGTGCTGTTATAGGATTAGATCTGGACCGTCCGATCTAGATCGAACGGCCCATAATCACCGAGTAGTTTCAACGTGTTAACCCTGGATCTAATCACGGCCGTTGAATTTCAAATCAACGGACACGATCTTGCCACGTGTCCAGGGAGCCGAACCGCCGCGCCACGCGCGCAGGCGTGGGCCATCGACACGCGGGCCAGCGTGTCGGCGATCGCACCGTGACGTCACCCATGACGTCATCGGTAGGTCCCACCTGTCGCCGACCGTGGTCGAGCCCCGACGCCGCCAATGACGTCACCCGAATGGGCCCACATGTCAGCGAGACGTGGAGTCGTGGACCGAGTCCACGGTAGACCCGAGCCGAGCGTGGACCGAGTCCATGGACCGGCTGACATCAGCCAACCAATCAGAGGCTGCCACGTGTCCATGCTGACGCAATAATTAATTTCCGAAAAAGAAAATGATTTATTAATTCGAAATAATGATTTCAGATTTTGTTTCAAATTTCAAACGCTTATAACTTTTGCGTTTCAACTCCGAATTGAGTGATTCAAATTTCTAAATTTGTATAAAAATGAGATCTACCTAAATATGAATTTTATTTAATTTTTGGACCAAAGTTTTTCTCTGCAAAATTATTTAATTGGTTATTTAAACTTTAAATAATCATAACTTTTGCGTCTTAACTCCAAATTTGACGATTCCAGTTTCTAAAAACTCATAAAATTATGTTCTCTCTGTTTATGGATTTTATTTGGATGTTTGGACACTTTTTGCCTATTGTTTATTTGTGAATTTGCTATTTGCACGCTTTACGAGTAGACGTTGAAGTGCCGGAAGGATTCGAAGGAGAAGTATTAACTCAGGATCCAACTCAAGACCAAGAACAAGTACTTTTTGAAGGCAAGTTGTGCTTTGACCATGTTGATCCTATTTTGAAACTTATTTTGATTTAAACTATTGCATGCTAGTTCAATTAGAAAAATACTTTGTTTAAACATGGGGGTTAGATAAATACCAATTGCTGTATGACACCTTGATTACTTAAGTATGTACCATGACCCTTTGTCACCCTAGTTGTGGATTACTAGTTGGACATTATTAAATTGCCAACATGGGTTTAGAACGTTGTAGTATACTGCTTAGACCTGCTACGTGCTCATGACATGATTTTGGACAATCAAATGTTAATATTGACTTAATGATATATTGAACCTGTTTTGGGAAGGTACCATGTGATGTTGATGGCACGTGGTGCATGGTAATCAACTGGGGTTTGATAAACAGTTTTCGACCGGGGCATGTGGCAAGAGTAATCAAGTGGGCCAGTTGTGGCATTGGGAATGTTGATTTGGTTCTTCGGGTAGTCTTGCCCTGGTCACCCTAAGGACTTAACCTTGCAAGCCTTTGAACTGGGTCTAACGTGCAACCACATGTCCAGAATGGGACGGACCTAGTTGACTAAGTTGCTAATAACGCACTGTGGGACCTCGGAGGTCAACTACACCCTTTGTGTAAGTTGTACGGGAGCGCATCTGGCCGAGGCCAGGTACCCATCTAACGGTTGATTGGCCTAGACTTCGCCTTAGCGAAGGGAAGGGTTAGTGCGCAATAACCGGGGAGGACCACTTGTATTGTTAGAAGTTTCCGAAAGACTTTGTTACGGGAACTCGCCTTTGTGGTGTTTGACTGTATCTTGTGGGTAAAGTGCATAACCTCTGCAGAGTTTAGAATCTATTCGAATAGCCCTTTCCGCGGTATTGGACATCGCTCGGGAATTACAGTCAAGGGTTAGATTTTCTCAAAAATGACTTGGTTTGAAAGGTTGGGTTGGATAAATAATGAAGTTGATGGAAATGTGGTTTAGGTTGGGAAGGATGTTGACTAAAACCTCTTGAAAAGTTATTTATGCTTTACTTATTTCTACTGCTTTCGAATCTACTTATATTACTTGTCAAATGTCAAGCATCGCAAATTTACCTTGAGCTATTCCTTTGTACCAAGCCATGCATATAGTATATTAGCCTCGCATTACTGCATGACTTGCTGAGTACCAAGTACTCACCCTTGCCTCAACACAACATCAGTTGAAGAGGAGACTACACCAGCTTTGGAGGAGGAACTCCAAGAGGATCCGTCTACTTAGGGAAGCGAGCCCAGTCAGTTGCCTGTGGTATACTGGATGGCGCCACGAAGTTATTTGATTTTCCGCTGCTATTACTATTTCTCTTTTAATAAGTTTCGCCTTGCGAGGCATATATTTGTAACTTGACCATAAGGTCAAGTAACCAGTTTGACTATTTAAATAAAGTACTTTATTGGTATCGAGTGGTATGATTGTGATATTTACCGATGTTAAGACTGTTTGCACTAGCGCGTTCCTGGACTAGTGCTGAATACACAGAGGGTCCGGATTTGCAAATTCGGGGTCCCGACATATTACTATATGCATGGCTTCTTCCAAAGAAATGGCTTAAGTGGTTATTTTGCATCAAGCAGCATTTTGCTTTGATTAAATAATCTTAATAGATTCAAAAGCGGTAAAACCATATTATACAATAAGTTATCAATCTCTTTTCAAACAGTTTGGCACCAAGCCCTATATCACTTTGGCAATTATCTCTGGCCTACAGCCACCCATTCCCACATTTTATTTTTGAAAGTCTAACCCTTGACTGTAATCCCCGAGCGTTGTCCAGTACCGTGGACTCGGCTATTCGAATAGTTTTGACACACTCTGCAGAGGTTGTACACTTTTCCCACAAGATATAATCAACTCACCACGTCAGCAGTGAATCGCCATACAAGAGTATGCGAATGAGTGATCATAACAAAGCTTTTCGGAAACCTCAATCTCCACCTATGACCCTCTCCGGTTGCCATACACTATCCCTTCTCTCAGCAGAGACGAAGTATAGGACCGACATACCGTTGGATAGGGTACCAAGCTGTAGCTCCGGTACGCTCCCCCACACGCTACTCCCGATGTAATCACACCCTGAGGTATCAAAGGTAAGATTTCAGAATCCTACTAAACTAGGACCGTCCCACTCCAGTCATGTGGTTGTACGTAAGGCCCAGTTCAAAGGCTTGCAAGGTGAAGTCCTTAACTGTCCAGGGCAAGACATCCTTTTCACAGTCCCTGACCCAAATCTTCTCACATCACTCATCCCATTGCCGCAAAGGCTGTTATTTCAAAATCTGTGCCATAAAGGCTCACCTGGCGTAAAGCCTCATACCACTAGCCCGAGACTAAATCTTTTCCCACCCCTGTTCCATTATTGTGCAACACATGCCAACAATAATATCAGTTACCATGTAGAACCACAAAGGTACCTACACTTCACATCATCACGTGGCAAGATTACACTGATCCCAAAATTCATTCTGTATATCATTAGTCAATATTATTTTGCCATTTCAAACACATTTCACGTAAGCATGGCTAAGTAACTATTCACGGTATAGCCTCCCGTGTTGGCTCAATCATATCATCCAACTATTTTAACCCAACTTAAGGTGACAATGGAATACATGGCATACGAATATTAATCTTCAAGGGTGGAATTAACAATTAGGTTTATTAACTATTGTACCCAAATTAATTTAAATTCATTTTAATCAACATAGAATGCAAAATTTAAATAAAAATACATTTCAAAATTTAGGAGCAACATGGTCAAAGCACAACTTGCCTTCATAAAGCAGCGAGTCTTGGTCTGGAGCTTGATCTTCGAAATCCGTGTCCTCACACAGCTCGACGTCTACGCGTAACAGATAAAGAACCAGATAAACACGCAAAACAACGTACAAACACACATTCGAAAACAATGCTACAAATCACACTAGCTTATAATTCCCATGCAAGTTTCTAAATAATTATTATAGCATTTTCTAAGATTTATAAAATTTATTTTGGAATTTTTGAATGTATAGATTAAGAGCTACAAAATTCATAAGTTTGGACTTTCCGCGAATAATTTAACAGTATAAATTTAATTATAAAATTTCATAAAAATTACTATAGAAAAGTATTAATTTTTACTAATTAACAAAATTTGTTGCAAGCGATTTGGACTTAAAACGAATTTGTAGTGAAAAAGACAAATTTCGCAAATTCTGGAAATGTTCATGTACAAAGTAAGCTAATGCATGGCACTGTTCATTGCATATCATTCGGCTAGGATACGTGAGAATGAAATCGAATCAAGATTATACCAGGCATATGTATATATATTCGCATGCTTACCAAAACAACTCGGTATAAAATATATATATATATATTTATACGTTCTAACCTCTAGTAAAAAAATATATATACCGGCGTGTGGCCTAACATATACGAGACTACAGGCACGAATACAAGACTACACGTCCAGCCTATACATACTACCGTATAATGGTAGCCACGCGCACGTCCTAACACATATGTATATATGTATATGTAGACGCATCCGTCCAATGGGAGTACCGATCTCACCTCGACCAAGCAGGCAGTCAGTCGTTAGTGCAAGAAGAAGCGTATCCGGAGTGTGCGCTGGCGGCGATGTAAATGGCTACAGCGACGACGGCAGCTTCAACGATGACGCCGATGGTGATTTCAACGGTGGCGGCAGTGCATGACGGCAACTGCGGCTATGGTGACGGTGACGACGGTGGTTGCGACGTAACCGGCGGCGACGAGACGGCAGCAGGGATGACGACAACGGCAATGACGAAGACATCGACGGCGAGGGTGAAGACGAGACGGTAGCGGCAGGGACGACGATGTCAACAACGGCGACGATGTGGACGACGGCGACGACCAACGGCGACGGCGAAGCCAGCGGCGACGACGTAACTGGCGGCGACAACGTAGACGACGGTGGCAGTGATGGCGACGACGACGATGGAACAAAAGTTCGGCAGGACAAATGACTAGAAATAGTGGAACGTGAAGGAAATGGAGGGATGAAGAAAGTAAGTAGTACTGCTACCTCACGTTCAGGAAAAAGAGGAGCAAGAAGCCATTGAAATGAAAGAATCGGCCAGTCTTTAGAGATAAAATGGAGGAAATGAAGAGAGCAGAGGAACGGCTGGCCGTAGGAGACAATCATGCGTTGGAATGAATACCACGTTTCAAAGGGGATGAAACTGACATGAAGCAATCGTGGCATCTTCACTGGAAACGAATTAAGCAGACGTGTAGTAAAGTCTTTGCCTAATGCTAGTGTTGGAGTGGGTCAGCTACTACTACACGTGCATGAAGGGACTTGATGAGGGAAAAAAAACAGTGAAAGGCTGGAAACCAACCGTCCACGCAAGGAAAAATGGAAGGCAAGCAATTTTGTCTACGTATATACGCATATACAATCTCAAACACGCTGCGACAAAAAAAAACAAGGAGGTTCTAAAAATCGGAAAGATTCCTCTAAAATACTAGGAACTATTTGGAACCTAACGAAGTTGGTTTCGTAATTTTTCGACAAATAGATTTTTCGTGAAAATTATTTTAGTGAATCAGACACTTGTACCGATTTTTATAAAATCAACGACTTACGTTATATAACATATTTTTCGAAAATATTTGAAGCGAACACTCTCGTCTACCAACTATCTTAATTATCAATAAAATTTTGGATTTTATGCTTATGCAAAAATGCGTGATCTTTACTTAATATGATTATTTCAATAAACTTGAGTTCAAATAAATTTCAAAAAATTCCAAATAATCTCAGAAACACACTAAATATATTCGAGGCCAATTTTGGGATGTTACAATGATGAGGACATCACTACCATGGATACGGCCATGCCTACAAACCCAATTGCAACCAACAATGTAATACAAGGGCCAATTACTCGAGCTCGCGCACGTCAATTCAATTACCAGGTGAATGCGTTCCTCGGGTTGCATACAAATAATTTAATGAATAGAATGCTATTTAATCCTTGTGATGATTTTATTGTCCTTAGGAATCAAGGAGAAGGTGATGAGGACATCACTACCATGGATACGGCCATGCCTAAAAACCCAATTGAAACCAACAATGTAATACAAGGGCCAATTAGTTGAGCTCACGCATGTCAATTCAATTGCCAGGTGAATGCGTTCCTTGGGTTGCATACAAATAATTTAATGAACAGAATGCTATTTAATCCTTGTGATGATTTTATTGTCCTTAGGAACCAAGGAGAAGGACTCCCAAAAGTCAAGCATGAAGCCAATTCTTCCGGTGCACAACTTCAACTCGGATTCGGCCTCCAGGACAGCACCAACTAAAAACGACCATAACTTTTGATCCACAAGGGTGTTTGGGGTCTATGAGTACTGGTTTGAAAGGTTTCGTCGTCCTCTTTCCAACGGATCCAGCCTCATGTCCAAATTCCTTATGAGTCAACGGGAATCTGCAAAACAAGTTCGGTCATCTTTCCAAATCCGAGTCAAACTAGGAATAGGAGTCCTACTCGGCCATGGCTGTGCTTTGGACATCCCTAGCACGGTTTTGGCCTCCTATTTCTCCTATATATAGCTAGGGAGTCCCCCAAAATAACTTGGGTTTTGGTTATTTGATAGTTTAGCCTTTTGCTACTATTTTGAGTCTTTTAGACGTGCTCAACGGCTGCCTAACAAGCTCCTTGTATCGGAACCCCAACTTTTCAATACTTCATCTATATTTGCAATTTTAGATTGCTTTTGCCTTGTTCTTGCTTGTTCTTCGATTGCTTGCAGGAATTGATCTTCGTGATCAGGTTGATCGTGCCCACGGCAAGGTCAATAACCCTCTGGAGTTGGTTTAGCGATTGCTAAGGCGCATCGTCGTTGTATGTTGTAGTCGGATCGTCAAAGTCAATCCCACCCAAATCGAAGGTTATCATTCGCATCTTCGTTGTACGTTGTAGTCAGATCGTTAAAGTCAATCCCACCCAAATCGAAGGTTGCTAGAAGGTAACGACAAGGGATAGACGCCGATGGCCTTTGCAACAACCATTGCTCCATTGCCGACGCGAATTTCCAACTCGCCAATCTTGCAATCTCTAGTCCTTCTTAACCCCTGCAATGATTTGCAAATATGAATCATTGATCCGGTATCAAATACCCAAGACTCGGTAGGACAAGTTCCAAGATTAACTTCTATAACATTAATACCTGAAGTAGAAGGAACCTTTCCTTTCTTTTTGTCTTCCAGGTACTTTGGACAATTTCTCTTCCAGTGCCCACTACCCTTGCAGTGGTGACATTTATCAGAAGCATTAGGGCCAACCTTTAGCCTTTCTTTAGGCTTTGATTTTGGGTTTTGGATCTTATCCTCACCATTACTTGTAGCCTTGCGCTTCCTTTTCTTATCCTTTTGAATCATCATCACATGATTTGTGCCTTTCTTTATGCTCTCTTCCGCAGTTTTCAGCATCCCATGCAGTTCGGTTAGATTCTTTTCCAAGCTGTTCATACGAAAGTTCAAAATGAACGGCTCAAAGCTCGCAGGGAGCGACTGGAGAATCACATCTGTGGCCAACTCACTTTGCAAGGGAAAACCGAGCTTCTCCAGGCTCTCAATGTAACCAATCAACTTGATTACATGAGGGCTAACAGGAGCAATCTCAGCCAGCTTGCACGCAAACAATGCTTTAGATATCGAATATCTTTCAGCCCTTGCTTGGTTCTCAAACATGCCCTTGAGAACTACAATCATAGTGTAGGCATCGGCGTGCTCATATTGCTTTTGGAGCTCAAAGTTCATTGTGGCAAGCATGAGACAGCTGACGTCTAGGGCATCGTTAGTGTGCTTCTCATAAGCATGCTTATCAGCTGCGGATGCATTTTCAGGCAATTAATTAGGATATGGACCGTCGAGAACATATTCCTTCTTTTCAGCCTTGAGAACAATTCTCAAGTTACTATACCAATCCATAAAATTCGTTCCAGAGAGTTTTTCCCTCTCCAGAATCGACCGCAAGTTAAAACTAGTGTTTGCATTAACAGCATTTGGTGCCATCTACAACATAAATAAGCAAAGTTTTAGCACTATGTTCATGTTAATCTTCTATTAAACAGTTTCAATAAAAGATGCTTCCATTAACATCACTTTCCCTCTAGTGATCTCCATGGAACAAGATCCATGGTCACTGCGGTTTAGGTAAGGACTTATCAATACCACTTGAACCCGCGACATAGGTAGGCAATACCTTGCCAATCACATCGTATGTGATTCTTGCTCGTTGGGGTGGCATCATATGCCCCGACGCCCAACACTGATGCCCCGAAGTCCCAAATCCTATTTGGATGACTCCGTTAAGCAAACCAATACTATGCTTGTGAATGCACGGGTTAGGCTACATTCACTCTATTGTACAAGTAAGAGGGCAGCGTTCCTGACTTGTCAGGACCTTATCCACCAACGTTCAAGACAATAGATGCAGCTATTGAAAAAGGGCATCTTACTCTTAATTTTTTTCGAGGGAAACTATTCAATCAGGTTAACATATTCACCACATATGACGTGAAAGAATAGCAATGCAAGGTAAAACATCACAGGAAATCAAATTAGACTGTGAACTAGTATGGCCCATGACGTGGCGATCTCCATCTTCCACGACCAACCTTGCACAGCTGGGCCATCTGGATTGAAGCCTTCAAGAACATGTACTAAACTACTACATCTAGCAGCTAGTAGCAAAATTATATGAGGATTCAAGGCATCACATGCTGGCACGCAAGCCGTTATACAATAATAGGACAGCCCACAGCTGCAATTAACCATGACATGCAGGCCATGAAATATACAATCATGCATCACATACACAAAGGGTCCATACTGTTCACAACATACCCTGCAAAAACATGTTAGGCGCTGGATCGATTCTAGCGCGCTGGAAGTGAACAAATTTTAATTTATGGACGCTATGATGACTATCACGGCGGTCCCGCTGGCCGGTTAGCGGGCGGGGTTCGAAGGGGCAGCCCCGTAGAAAATTTTCGGGGTACATAGATCGCATCTATGAAAACGCTATGGAAATTCAATCGGATTGATCTCACCAAGCCGATTCTAAGCCATCAGAATGCCTTAGTTTCCATAGGATCGATCTTATCGATCCATTGCGCGAGGTCCCCTTGAGAAGGCGGCAACCACACCGATCTCGATCTGTTGGCTCGATCTGTTCGGCACTTGCTACTACCGCGATGGTGTTACCAGCCGGTAGGGGTAATGCATGGCACGAATCTAAAATGAGCACGAACTAATCTTTTTAATCGTGTAGAGCCACCAACTCATACATCATACTTCCCCGATACCGATTGATCCAATCAACCAGTGATAAACATAATAGCACATCGACATGTGCCCGCGATCCAGATCCTAAACTACATATGATCGGCTATGATACCACTGTTGGGATACGGGTAGGCTACGCGAACATAAAATCAAAATTTTCTACCGCGAATCAACCAAGATCACATGCGAATAGAGGATCATGAGTCATTACCCTTGACGCGCCGATGCAGCGGAAGCAGATGCGTGCGCGTAGAGGAAGTAGTTGTTCACGTTCCGATCACCTCCGGGTGGTTCCCGACCTCCTCTGAGTTGTTCCCGATCAATGCCGAGTGATTCCCGACCTCCTCGAGAAGTTCCCGACCTGCGCCGACTGGTTCCCGTCTGCGCCGAGTGGTTCCGATCTGCTCGGGGTCACTGGTGGAAGGTTGCTAGAAATCCAACCGAACAGCGCGTCCGTGAACGGCTACACCTCTACCGGTATCCACACGTACCGAGCAGGAACGCCGTGCGGGGTGTGCGAGCACCTCGCCACACGGCTAGGGTTTCTGGGGAGCAGGAGGGGGTGTGTGACGGTTGAACGCGGTAAGGGTTCTCCTCTCTTATCATGCACTGTTCCTGGCCTTGCCTTTTATAAACACGCTAGTGGCCCGAAGCCCACTATGTTTCCATCTCCAACGCGGATCTCATCCACGCACAAACCCGTCAAACTATTCCAACTCATTAAGTGTGTGACCCGTTAGGTTCAGTGCAAGTCGGACATGAATTCAGAAACCCGTTTCCAATTCATTGATCAACAGCGGCACCTAGCAGTACGTATTGATCCCCGAATGCATAGAATCATTATTCGGCTGAACCTTGATACACTCACATACCGATCCCTTTTCCTCACGATACCAGTCAAGCTCAAGGCGAGATGCGCGCCACCCTTGTTAATAGCTCAACCAGCTCACTCGACAGTGTGATGGATACAAACCATGACTAACTCCTTAGTCACATTAGCACGGCTGTGCGTTTTCCCAATCCATCCACACGAGGGGCCCAGAGGCATCTCTCCCGTTATCTAGGAGGGGCAAATCCCATCTTGATCATCACACCCTTGGCGATGTATCGTGGCATACCCAGTAGTCGTCTTTATAACTACCCTGTTACGGTGTAGAGTTTGATGATACCAAAGCATACAAGTTTACATGCTAGGTATCCATGACTGTAGGATCGAAGTATACGAATATAGCAATCAGAGGGGGGGTGAATGATTGTGCGGAAGCTAAAACCAAATTCTTGATCTATTAAAAGTTCACCCCAAAACAGAACCAAATAATTGCCTCGTTTTCGACAAAAACAGAATGACAGAGGTTTGGTAAAACGAGAATTCCCGGAGATCCAACCGTCAAAACGATCTGAAATTTGGACACAAGAAACTAGATTCCAATACGAATCGAACCCAAAAAGAATCAGCTCGATCGGACTTACGAATCAAAAGTTATGAGCTTCGCAAGCTTGCTGATCCAGAACTTGACGAGAATCAATCTAATCAAAACTTCAAGATTAAACAAGAACGACAAAAGATTGATCAACTAGACTTTGGGAAACACTAGATCAATACCCTAGAGAGGATTTTGATGGATCAAATCAAAATAAAACTTGAAGAACAAAAACCAATCTAGAACTAGAACAAACATGCAAACAAGAACCAAAACAGAAAAATATGAGCGACGTGGGTTATCAGTACTAAAAATCTTGGAAGAATTGATCTTTATTTCTTGTCTAAAATACTCATCAAAAGAGTACAAACCCTAAAACCAAGCTCAAAGCTTGATGCGCTCAGCTCTACTTGGTGCCTTTCAACAGAGACCCCCACCTATTTAAAGCACCAACTCATTAAAGAGTTCTCAATATCGATTCCTATTCCCTAGAAGGAACTGTGATCCAACTCAACTCTACTTGGCCCAACCAGCCGAGTACAACTCTTGCACGCCAGATGGCAACCCTACCATACTCACGTGACTAACACTTTGCACGCCAGATGGCCACCTGCCATACTCACGTGACTAACACTTTGCACGCCAATGACCTCCCCGCCATTCTCACGTGATTCAACCATTCTTCATGTGCACCATTCTCTTAGCCCGAACGCCCCGCATGACATCCTTGACCACCAAGACCTCGCCTCCCCGAATCCTAGTCCCGAACCTCGCCTCCATGAACCTAGTTCCGGTCCCGTCCCACATCGACCACATTCGCTCTTTGAGCAATACCTCGCACATGAACAAACCATTAAACAAACCGAGCACAAGTCCACGACTTGACTCATCAAGTCAATCCATGCAACTACCTCACATGAGTATTGCATAAAGTCCACTTCAAAAGAAGCATCATGAAATCATTACAAATTTCAAATTCACATTCAAAATTCAAATCCAAATCGCTCAAAACCCTAATTGAGCTAAAACGCATCTCACGACTGGGACAAAACAAAGTTGGTCCGCTGTATAAGGAAAAGTTTCTGTTTCCAAGAAGCCAACCAAACGCGAAAACATCGCTCACAACGGACAAACAAAGTTGGTCCGCTGTACATGCAAAATGGCTTTCGGCCATGAGCTCAAACAAGTTCACAAACGGACCCTCTTTGCTTGTCCGCCGCAAGAACGCATACGCCGGTTTCACAAAAGTAAAACTCAGAAAAGCTCATTCACGACTTACAAAAAGAATTAGTCCGCTGTACATGTGGAAAATCTTGGTTCCAAGAAATTATCCAAACCGAAGAAGCTTGTTCACAACGACCAAGAAAATCGTCCTGCAGTAATGAAATGACTTTGGCCATGGGCTCAAAACATGTTCACAACAGACTCCAAAACACCGTCCGTCACGCAGATGGGAAACTTATCAAGCTTCTTTGAGAACTTTGTCCTGGCTGGCTAATCGTGAATCTTAATCGCTTCTGTCAAATTGTCAAAACACATGAACAAACACATTTTGCAAATTCAAATCTAAGTTAATTTTTCAATTAAAACTAATTTTTCAGCACATGATTTCACAATCTCCCTTGATGAAAACATTGGCAACACCACTTAGAATTGATCATTTGGCATTCACTTTACCAAAGATTTTGAAATCCAAAGGATCAAAGACCAAAGTAAGAAAACACGTAAATCCTCTTGACCAAAATGCAAAACAAAATCTCCCTCGAGAATGAAAATGTGTGAATGTGCAATGCGCCCAAAAATTTCCAAAAATTCTCCAAACTTCTCCCAAAATTCTCAAATTTCCAAATACAACTCCTCCTTTTTCTTTTAAACTTTTCAAAGAAAGATTTCCAAATTTCTCCCCTTTGACAATGGATTCATCAAGAGTAAAAGAGAGAACAGTTCAAAATTTTTCCTCAAACAATGATTTCACCAAGAGAAACAAGGAGTGCCAAGATAGGAAAAGATTAGCTCATTCGATCATATAACCTTATATATATCACATAACATGCCAAATACACGATCTTGATGTGATTTTAACAGTTAGGGAATGACATGCATCTCAA
This sequence comes from Rhipidocladum racemiflorum, assembly GCA_036346355.1. NCBI lineage: Eukaryota > Viridiplantae > Streptophyta > Magnoliopsida > Poales > Poaceae > Rhipidocladum > Rhipidocladum racemiflorum. The sequence continues at coordinate 39,872,136 of CM070577.1, read as the reverse complement.
CCTCAATTCACCAACTATAGCCAAGTACTAAGCAAAACCTTTAGAAGAAAACAAAGGCTCAAAGTTGAAGCAAATAACAATCAGTATGCGAGCAAGTAGTTTCCAACTCCAATCTAGTGGACCAATTTAATCTTTAAACAAGAATCGCATGTGGCATGCTTGAAGCATACTTCTTTATTTCTTGAGTGGCATGCTTGAAGCATACATCTTGTCTTTTGAGGGAATGGCATGCTTGAAGCATACATCTTATCTTTTAGGAAAGCATCCTCAAGCTTCATAACTTGAGGCTTTTGCTTTTAACAACCTCTTTTATTGATTCCCTTTTCTTTTCATTTTTCTTTGATTATAAACATGCAAAAGTGATTAAAAGGTCTTATGAAAGAGTAAAGTTGAAACCACACTTGCTTCATAGCCCAAATTTGTCAAGAAGATTCAATATCAAGCCTAGAAGAGTAAGATATCACAAGTAGTATTTAGCTATAGGCAATTAGTCCAGGAATTCCGCAATGTCATTTTTAGTTCAAGTGAAACAATTAGATTATCATATATTAGCTCAATTACATAACATATAAAGAAATATGATAAAGTGAGCTCATCAAGTGAAAGAACTTGGCAAAGAAACTCTCAAAACAATCCAATTGGATGAACAATTCCAAGTTCTCCTAATAAAAGCAAAACGAGAAGAAGACAAAGGTTTTGAAAATGTCTCTAATTGATGTTCAGTATCCACATGGTGAAGCACAATATTTTCTTTTCAACATGATCTCTCGTAGTGAAATCCAATATCAAATGCTCAAGAAAGAGGATTACTCAAGAGGTGGCACGAACTAAATCAATTCAACATCTTCCAAAGTCAACATCATCGTAATAAGCTCTTAAACTAATGCATAAGGAAGCAAAAAGCCAAATGCCAAAATCTTGAGTACCATGGAGATACCTGAAAATTCACTTGACCGCTTGTTGATGTGAAGCACGTGGGAAGAGTCTCATGTAAACCTCCAATTATCTCATCCTCAACAGATCATCATCATCTTCATCAATAAAGATACTTCTGAACATATGCACTGCATTCGCACTATTTGACTAGTGCCTTTTAAGTAAAACAGAGGTGGAAGAAGCATTTTGAAAAATAACACTTTTAGCACGAGATGCACGAAAGTGAAGGAGGAGAACCAATTTATCATCTGACATGTGGCGGGAGCATCCTAATCCACTAGCCATATGTTCTCCTTCCTTGCGTGAGAAGCCTACATAGAAGCAGGTAGCTCGAGGTCTCAGATCGGGTTAGAAATAAGATGTTTAGGAATCCAAGATCGAGACACACGACGCACAAATGCTTGGCACAACACGAGCATTCTTATGCATAAAAGCATTTGTCTTTTCTCGTGTTCTAGCAACAAGAGGTGTTTGCATCACCCTAGGCACATAATGAGAAATGAAACGTGCCTGTCTCTAAATTAGACCTAGCTCTTAGTTCTTTCTTTCTTTTGTTGTTTGGCTAGTCTAAAGCGTAAATTCACCAAATGACCATCTTTCCCACAATGAGTGCAATTGTACTTAACATATGGTTTGGCATTAGAAGTAACTTTTGTACTTGAAATAGTGGGAGATAGAGTGTCCGCCAGATTTAATCAAAGTTCTTTAAACTCATTATCAATTTTCACATTTTTGCTCTCAACAAAGTTTAGTAGAAGCATGAGAGTTAAAACCTAAACCCCGCTTGTTGAAGCTCACTTTAGATTGATCTAAAATCATGTTCAAATTTTTCTTCCCTTTAGTGAACTCTAGAAAGAGAATCTTGCAAGTAGTCAACCTTTTAGCAAGATTTAAACAATTATCACAAGGAGGCCAATTTTAACTTTCTCGCTTTCGCAATTTGAACACGAAGTTAATTTCATGAGTGAACATGTCATTTGTTAATTGGGTAACTCTACAATTTGCATCTTTTAATTTCAACTCAAGAATAGAACATTTAGAGCAAGCAATTTGATCAGTAAACTATCAGAGAGCAACCAATATTTTTCTACAAGTTTTTCATTTTTCAATTGTTCGTAGATAAACTTGTTCTAGTTTAATCACATGTTCCTCTTTAGTGACTTAATTTCAAATTTGAGATCTAAGCAAGTATCGCAAATATATTCAGAATTTGAATTTCTAAGATCAAAGTTTTCAGATTTTAGCCTGGATAGATCTTTTTCTAAGCTTTTTTTTGTGAGTGAATATTTTATTAAAGATTTTCTCAATATGACTAATACTTCACAATGCTCATAATACGAAGGCATTACCTCATCACCGTCTGAGGTGTCAGCCGTTGTTACTAGAATCACTAGTGTTCCCTTTGCCATGAAGCATAGTCCGGTGAGATCCTTCTCATTCACCTTGCTTCTTCGCTTCCTTCTCATCTTCGCTGAGTCATCAATGTCGCTAAGTCTAAGCCGACCAATTGCCTCAAGACTTTGTTGAGCATCTTCTTTGTTCGCTGTTTATTTTTATCCTTGCTCTCTTACTGGAAGGACTTGGAGGAGTTGCTTTGCTCCTTCTCCTCTCTATCTTTGTTCTTGAAACAAGTTAGCACTCTGATGTGCCCCGCCTTTGCCGCAGCTTGTAGCAAAGGATGGAGGCTCCTTCTCTCCCTTGATCTCATGTACGCCGATTGACACGCTTGGAAAGAAGAGCAAGTGTATCTTCCGGTATTTGATCTAGCTGTTCATCACTAAGAGCACTCAAAGCACTAATGGAATATGATGATGAAGAACTAGTAGCATTATCATATGAAGAATTAGCATTAAGAGCTACATAGAGTTATCATTGGAAGTTCTTGAAACAATGTCTATCTCAAAAGTCTTGAGACTAGAATATAGTTTATCCAAAGTCATTTCACTCATCTTATGAGCTTCCTAAAAGCGCCACTTTCATTTGCCGATTTTAAGATCAAGAGATGATAGGAAATGTCTAGCATTTTCGTGAGTCGTACTTTTACATCTACAAAAGATTGTTTAAGATTCTGTTAAAGCGAGCAAAACAATCATCTAATGATTCTCCAGTAGTTCATTTCAAATCTAGTGTATTCCTTTAAATTGATCTTGCCTAGCCTCTTTGGACAGAGTCAAGGTTTCATGATAATCTTGAAGAGATTTCCAAATTTCATGAGCAAAGGAGTAAATGACACTCTATCGAATTCTTTTCTAGCAAGTCCTTGAAGCAATATGTTTCTAGCTCTATTATTACTTTCAACATCCTTTTCAAACTCGATTTTATCAATATCATCATTAGAAGGAAGCTTGTATGAAATCTTACTCTGCGCCAAATCGCTTACCTTGAGCTTGAAGATATGCGCCATCCGATCCGCTACTGGGAAGTCTGTACATCGAAGATTGGCGGTTTGTTCGAGTATTTCTTCTGTTCATAACTCTACCGCTTACTAATCACCGTTAAGATGGATTAGTAGAGCCTTGCTCGATACCACTTGTAGGATCAAGTATACGAATATAGCAATCGTGAGGGGGGGTGAATGATTGTGCGGAAGCTAAAACCAAATTCTTGATCTATTAAAAGTTCACCCCAAAACATGTAACTAAATAATTGCCTCGTTTTCGACAAAACAGAATGACAGAGGTTTGGTAAAACGAGAATTCCCGGAGATCCAACCGTCAAAACGATCTGAAATTTGGACACAAGAAACTAGATTCCAATACGAATCGAACCCAAAAAGAATCAGCTCGATAGGACTTACGAATCAAAAGTTATGAGCTTCGCAAGATTGCTGATCCAGAACTCTGACGAGAATCAATCTAATCAAAACTTCAATATTAAACAATAAAGACAAAAGATTGATAAACTAGACTTTTTGAAACAATAGATCAATACCCTAGAGATGATTTTGATGGATCAAATCTAATTAAAACTTGAAGAACAAAACCAATCTAGAACTAGAACAAACATGCAAACAAGAACCAAAACAGAAATACTCAGAGCGACGTGGTTATCAGAGCACGCAAAAATCTTGGAAGAATTGATCTTTATTTCTTGTCTAAAAATACTCTCATCAAAAGAGTACAAACCCTAAAACCAAGCTCAAAGCTTGATGCGCTCTTCTACTTGGTGCCTTTCAACAGGAGACCCCACCTATTTAAAGCACCAACCCACAAAGAGTTCAATACGATTCCTATTCCCTAGAAGGAACTGTGATTCAACTCAACTCTACTTGGCCCAACCAAAGCCGAGTACAATCCTTGCACGCCGTATGGCAACCCTACCATACTCACGTGACTAACACTTTGCACGCCAGTATGGCCACCCGCCATACTCACGTGACTAACACTTTGCACGCCAATGACCTCCTGCCATTCTCACGTGATCTAACCATTCTTCATGTGCACCATTCTCTTAGCCCGAACGCCCCGCATGACATCCTTGACCACCAAGACCTCGCTCCTCCCGAACCTAGTCCCGAACCTCGCCTCCATGAACCTAGTTCCGGTCCCGCCATCGACCACATTCGCCTTTGAGCAATACCGCACATGAACAAACCACAAACAAATCCGAGCACAAGTCCACGACTTGACTCAATGTCAATCCATGCAACTACTCACATGAGTATTGCATAAAGTCCACTTCAAAAGAAGCATCATGAAATCATTACAAATTTCAAATTCACATTCAAAATTCAAATCCAAATCGCTCAAAACCCTAATTGAGCCGAAAACGCATTCACGACGGACAAACAAAGTTGGTCCGCTGTATAAGGAAAAGTTTCGCTCCAAGAAGCCAACCAAACGCTTAAAACACGCTCACACCGACAAACAAAGTTGGTCCGCTGTACATGCAAAATGGCTTCGGGCCATGAGCTCAAAACAAGTTCACAACCTGACCCCTGCTTGTCCTGCCGAACGCAGTTACACGCCCGGTTTCACAAAAGTAAAACCCTAGAAAAAGTTCATTCACGACGACAAAAAGAATTAGTCCGCTGTACATGTGAAAATCTTGGTTCCAAGAAATTATCCAAACCGAAAAGCTTGTTCTACAACGACTCAAGAAAAATCGGCCCGTTGTACATGTGAAAATGACTTCTGGCCATGGCTCAAAAACATGTTCACAACCGCACTCCAAAACACCTGGTCTGTCGCAGATGGAAATCCTTATCAAGCTTGAGAACTTTGTCCTGCCGCTTAATGCGAATCTCATCAAGCTTCTTGTCAAATTGTCAAAACACATGAACAAACACATTTTGCAAATTCAAATCTAAGTTAATTTTTCAGTTCAAAACCAATTTTTCAGCACATGATTTCACAATGACAATCTCAGGTCTAAGGACCATATAGGCGTACCACTCGAGACTATACGCTAATGGCACTATAATAGATAACAACTCACAGCGTCTCGGAGTGGGTCTTGTCCGACTACCCATGTTCTCCAACATGTGTCCACATTTATTGGTTCGATATCTCCATATCTATGGTATGTGAAACATTACCATCAACCAATACATGTGCTGATCAAATCATCACCGCTCCTCGTAATGATATGGATCAGGGACCCATTTAGAATAATGTCGTTTGACAATGTGTTTGACAATCAGATCGTATCCAATGAACAAAGTCGTAACATGTATTCAGTGAAGCGATAAACAAAGTTATTATTATTACGTGAACAAAGACTTATTACAATCATCACTATGATTGATCTAGGGCATATTCCCTTCACTAAGTGCATATCGAGAAAAGTGCTTGAAGATTGCGACTTCATACGTATTAACCAGACTGGTGTGGTCCCGATAAGTGTAATGCCAAGCACCTTTGATCTGACAAATGAGATCTTACGCCGATGGAGTCTAAATCGGCAATTAAGATTCTGCAAGACAAGATGCAACGCTATCGGCATATAACGGGCAGCTGTGAAGCCACCGAGGATTTTGAAGACAATGAGAGATTTGGACAAGGCTTTACGTCTTCATATTCATTGGAAGAAATAGATATAGGCGATGGTGATAGGAAGAGGCCAACTTTTATTAGCTCAAAGCTGACAGATGAATACAAGGAAGAATTGGTCATATTGCTAAAAAATTATAAAGATTGTTTTGCTTGGGAATATCATGAAATGCCTGGTTTGAACCGATAGCTTGTCGAACATCAGCTACCGATAAAACCAGGCTATAGGTCATTTAAACAATCTTCTAGATGGTTTAATCAAGCCATGTATGATAAGATAAAAGAAGAGATTGAATGATTATTAGAAGAAAAATTTATCTGGCCTTGCCAATATTCTCAGTGGGTTTCTAATATCGTTTCCATAGTAAAGAAAAATGGCAAGCTTAGAGTGTGCACAGATTTTAGAAATTTAAATAAATTGTGGGGAGCCGTCCCCGGGACTCCACTGATTCACTCAATTGTGCAATACAATTTAAGTAAATCAAGGGAACCTCGGGCTCTCCGCATAAATGCCCGCGTTGGTCCCAGGACAGTTAACCAACACACGCAACGATGCCCAACAGTTTGCATCACAACACATACACAATTAATGGAAGCATAAGGATAATTACATACCAAAAGTAGGACTTCTATCCACAACGACATACATAGTGTTATTACATAAAAGTAGCAGTGAAAAACATAAATAAACGACAAAAGGCTAGCGTGGTATGCCCCAAACCCTCAGGCAACCAACTGGAGGCAAGAACGTGCATCTAGACGTTAGCATTGTCGAAATCTACCGGATAAACATCCCCGGGTAGTACCTCATCCTCACCTGCAGCAAGTGGACAATCCGATTGAGTACAAAGGGTGTACTCGCAAAATAATAATAGTTGTATGCTAAGTTCTAGCTACATGTGGTTGCTAATTCAAAAGAAAGGCTCAAGGGTAATTTCAACGTAAAGCGATATTTGGAGTAAAAACATAGACATGTATAGATGGAAACTTGCATTTAGTAAACCTTTTCAAAGTCTAATACATAGTATAACATCATCATAAACATATTCATCTCATGCCTCCGAGCATTCTTCGAACCATGAATCCAACGCTCATGTTCACTTACACCCACGGATACTCCAATATCCGTGAATCTCCTTCCACGAGCACTCCAATACTAGTGAAGTTCCTCTCATGAGTACCCCAATACTAATGAGACTTGTTTTCCCAAACTATTGATTCTTACCAGTCCTTATTACTCGCCAGTGACTGACAAATTAAGCGATTGTCCTTAACCATGGACACGACTATTCGAATAGTTTAAACTCTGCAGAGGTACGACTTTACCCACACGACACACCACACTCGTAAGCCAAGCTATTAGCACAATTCCTTTGATGTGCCGGCCAAGGTAAATGTGACAAAACCATTTTCCAGTATGCATGGTAGTGTATTTAAACCACCCGGGTGACTGAGACCCTTGATCCCGCGTGCCCAGTGCTCTGTGTGTGTGTGTGTGTGTGTGTGTGTGGATCAAGGAGTACACCTGTTGTTGCATATCCCTAACTCCATAAAGTTCTAGGGATTCGATGGACATTCCTAACGCTCTGCAAAGCTCAAGGAATTCCTAGTGCACGTGGTTTACGTACCCTAGACATACACAAGTACTTGGCTAAGACGGTCCTATAAACGGCGTGTGGTTCGCACGATAGTTACTCAAAGAGACATCACCAGGATTAAATCCTTAAGGTCCTTAACCAACATTGCTACACAATAACCACAATTGAACTATCATCATCATAATCAATTTGATCTTTGCGACCAATGAACTAAGTCCATCTATCACGGTTTCTAACGATGTTCTAAGCGTGGCTAAGCAATTCATACGAACCCATATGTAATAATTAAACCAACCAACTAGGGCGACAATGGTATACGAAGGAATATGGTAAGAGGATAACATGCCAACAAAGTAATAACTAAGCATTCTACCCCAACATAGATGTAATTGAAAGTAGGCATGCAATTGTAAAATAACTTCAGAGCATAATTGCAAATAATAGGAACAATCATGTTCAAGGAGTAAAGTAGTGCCTTGCTGCTCGGTTTTGACGTCGTAAGCGTAGTCATACTCGAGAGTGTCCTCCGAAGCGTCAACACCTATTGAGAAAATCCAATCCAAATGAATACCAATCAAGAACTCAAACGATGAACACTTATTGAAGTATGCTCAAATATGAATGAAATGCTCATGATTTGGATTAATAGTCCTTGCATGATCATACAATTTGAGTTGGTGAAGTTTGGACTTATATAAACCAAGGTGAGGGGGTTTATATAATGGCCCACTCCTCCCCTTACATGTGGGGCTTGGTCCCACATGTCATAGTGAGGTAAAAAGGGTGGGTAGAGGTAGGGCTGGGCAAATAGACCGAAAACCAAAAACCAAAACAAAATAACTGGAACCGACACCGAAAAAACCAAAACCGCACTGTTCGGTTATTGATTTGGTTTACTGTTTGGAATAACCGAAATTTTTCTGGTTACTTCGGTTTTAAGTATCGCTTACCCGAACAAACTTTAGATATACTAAACACTAACCCTAGCGTTTAGTTCATGCCCTCAGCCTCAGGCCTCAGTCGAGCCTAGGTTTACTCGGCTGGCGGCGGCGGCCCTGGCGCCATGCCCTTCCCCTCCCGATCCCGCCGCGCACCGTCGAATCCCACACCGACCGCCCTCATCCGCCAGCCACCGGACGCCGTCGCCCCTGCCCTTCCTTCCCCAATCCCCACTGTAGGCGGCGCCTCCACCGAGCGAAGCCATCGCCCCTCCCGGGCCTCCCCCTCCCGATCCCGCCGTGACGCTACCCAATCCCACCGCCGGCCATCGGACGCCCTGCCCTCCCCTCCCGATCCCGCCGCCTCCCCAATCTAGCCACCAGACGCCATCGCCCCTCCCCTCAATCCCTCATCCTGGGCCTCCTGGTGACTGGAGAGCGTGATGGCGTCCTCCGATTCTCCAACTCCGACCATGGTGGGCCTGGTGGCAGCAACGCAACAGTTGGCTTGCAATAACAGTGTATGTGATCTACTGATCTCTACTATCTAGTCTTTGCTCTTTGTAGATAATGTTTAGAATTGCAAGTAGTTTGTTCGGCTGTTTCCTATTGATTTGTCATGTGGTTGGTGTTGAACAACAAGCACAATCTATTTGGTGCTGTATGAGAGAATATGAATTGGTAATTTGTTGAAAGCTGGTGAAGGAAGGTGTCAAGCTGGATGTGATGTTGGTAAGCTCAAAAGTCTTGACAAAAAGAATCACTCTGTAACTTAAAGTTATGTTGGTAAGCTAAAAAAGGATGTGATGTGATGTGCTGTATGAGACTCGCGAGATGTGCGGAATGATCGTTCTGGCATTGGTAAAAATCAGTCTGTAACTTAAAGTTTGTTTGCCGGTAATCGTCTTGAGTGTGTTCTTTTAGTTTTGGCACAATGGCACATACTTTCTGTCTAAAAGACATTATATTGCTCTTTGTTGTTAGGTAGTTTAGTTTGTCAACAGTAGCGGTGGTAGTTAGTGAGCTGCCTCCTATTATGAGACTAGACTACATGCTATTCTATTTTAGTATATCTGATTGCCGCTCCACTCGATGGTTTCCCAACTGTAAAAAATATTTTGAGATCATTCATTGACCCAAGATAAAAAGAATAGCTATAGATATGCACATGCATATTAGATAGAACTTACGAAAATATTATCTCAGTCACAAACAATTTCTAAAAAATATCTTCTATTTAGCCCTAATGTGATGGTGTATTGGTGTGTGCTTTACTTGCTATTCTTGTATTATTGTAGGTCTCTAATCCGAGCAAAACAAATGAATCCGAGGGAAATCCAATGGAAAAGGATAAGGAAACAGGGGAGAAGAAGGAGGAGGAGGGCAATAAAAGAAAAGAGATGGCCCCAAGATCAGAGATGTGGTCTCACTTCACCAAGATTAAAGTGGGTGGTCATCTGAAGAAACGGAAGTGCAACTATTGTCACCGTGAGATCAAGGCCGATCCAAATTTTAATGGTACGTTTGCCTTGCAGACTCATTTTAACACTTGCAAATGCAATCCTCATAGGAATAAGGATCCGAAGCAAGGTTATTTGCATGTCAATCAGGGTGATAGTGTTACCACTTACAAGTATGAACCTGATGCAATTAGAAATGCTTTAGCACAAATGGTTATTGAAGATGGGCTTCCTTTTGCTAGCTGTGAAAAGCTAGGCTTTAGAAAATTTATGTCTGTAGCTTGTCCACGTTGGAGCACTACAACACGGGTATGCCTTTTGGGGCACTTAGTTTTATAGGGCATTTGACCTAAATGCCACTAAATAAAGTATTCACGGCATTTATTTGGATTTAGGGGCATTTAATTGCCTGGCACATAATATTTGCCGGGTAATATTTTTCTTGTGCAAATTATGTGCCGGTTTATCTTTTTACAACAGGGGCATTTATAAATGCCGGACTAGACTCTAACCCGACACATGTTTTTTATCAGCTACTAAGGAAAGGAAGGTACATGATAAACGCTGGGATAGGTAGAACACGACATTTAATATGTGCTGTAGATTCATTTTGTCGAGAAAGAAAAAATTTCAGGCGCGCGGGAGAGAAGAATTGCCCTAGCTAATCTTGTTCCTCATCCCCCACCTGCAGATCGAGCTGCCATATCGATCCCCAGCGAGTCTCGGCCCCTCACCTCTCTGCTCGCGCACCGACCGCCGCCCCTCCCCACCATCCCACTGCCCGCCGCTGCTGCCCTGCCATCCCCTCCCTTTGCCGTCCTCCCCATTGCCCCCGGCCGCCGCCCTCACATCCCTCCGCACCGCCCTCCCCTCCCTCCGTGTCGCCTTCCCATCCCTCCGCGCTCCACCACCCACCACCGTGCCGCCCTTTACGCCTCCCGTGTCACCCTCTTCCTCTCCCCCCGTGCCCAAGTGCTCCTCTCCGCTCACCGTTCCTCCTCCTCCCCTCCCTCGTCCAAGTGCTCCTCACCTCCCTCCTCCTCCTCCTCACCTCCCTCCTCCTCCCTGGCCTCCCGCATCCAAGTGCTCCTCTCTGCTCACAGTTCCTCTGACGCCTTCATCGCCCGTTGCTAACGAAGTGCACTCAGACATGCTCCCCAGGTACGACTTTGGTTTCTTCCCCAATTCTGACCGATTCTTCCACCGCTGGCCATCACGGCGCAACTTCTTCCTCCTTGCTCTATTCTTCAATTAAACTTGCATGAAGCATCACCACTGACCTTAGATTGTTTTCCCCAACTTAATTCTAGATTTCCTTCACTGTGGATTTGCCGCCATGGAGTTTCTCTGTCGCCACTGAGTAGTTGATGGAGGGTTTTAACGACATCAACTCAGCTGAGTTCCTGACTGAACAAATAGGATATCCCACCTAATATGAAAAAAAGGAATGAAGATTGGTGATTTTCCATTGCATTTGTTGAAGTTGAAGCTAAGTAATCACCTTGCAACTTATTAGTTCATCTATTTTTTTCTGCAAATTAATTAGCAATGTAAACTACTTCATGCAGTTAGGAAAATTTGTTTCATTGGCATAAGGAGCAAATTGAGGGGAGACCACAGTGAAGGTGTTGATTGGGATATTGTAACTCTCCTGCTGTTGTCTTGGTAAGTTAAAATTCAATATGTTTAACCCAAATTGTCTTGGTAACTCTCCTGCTGTTATGATGAAGGGTGCTCTGAATATTATGGTTCCATGTGTACAAGTGCTATATTCAGTTTGATCATTTACTTAGGCGAACTGATTAAGTGTGTAACTACACATGGTTTCTTAGTTCATAGATTAGAAGATTAGTTTAATAAGCTTGATAAGTTAATCTCTAACCGTAAAATCTAAGATCTTGAGTTAACCTTAAATAGTTCAATTTCTTATATCCATGGGGAAGACTATATACTCCTAAGGTGCATACAATGATGCCATGATGTTTTACGAAGTTGTGATTAATACTATTTGAATCTTGTTATCAATTTGTGTGGTAGTGCCTATTTTCCCCTTCCATTTGCATCAAAATATGTGTTAAGCTTGCCATCCTAGTGGGCAGTATCTAAGCATGCCGTCCTAGTAGGCAGTAGGTAAAGAGTTCCTCTATGTCAACCTTAAGCATTAAAATTGATATGATTAGTTACTCTTTTTATAGAAACACTGAAGAAAGTATTTTGTTTACAACTCAATGATGTTGCTCTGTACATTATTGAAAAAATGTCTTCCTTTTGTATTAATTACGTACTCATGTCTAATCTTTTGTCTCCTTTCTCAGTGAACAAGATTATTATACAATCACTAGGTCAGAGCAATATAGGAATAGAATTTGATAAAACAAGCAAGGGAACTGATGTTTGCTTTTTAATTTTCCTTGTTTAGTCATGTATTTCTGCCTTTTATTGTTCACTTGAGGTCAAATAGGCAATGGAATGTGCTCAACACCTATCAATATGAGAACTGCAATATTTGAGAAAAATGATATCATGGGTGATGATTAATTCACTTTGATCCCATATTGTATTCCTTTCAATGTCTATCAGGATTAAACCAAGTCTTTAAGCAATAGCCTTTAGTTCATTCTATTTAGGATTTCTACATATCATTTTCGAACATAGAACAAAACAAGGAATGCAGCTCATGTTTTAGAAAGAGAAAAAAATTAGGTGCACATGAATTTGACTTGTGAACCATATATTCTGCACCCTTCTAATAGAATAGTTTAGCCCCAAGCGAGGATCTACGAGCTGGTAGAGCCTTCGCCCATCACATAGATACAGCCTTGCACATGCAACTAGGTTCTGCTCCCCAGTAGGCCACTTCTTGTTCATTGATCTTCTACCAGTCAATATCTCGAGTAACACAACTCTGAATCTATATACATCACTCCTAGATGTTAAGTGCCCTGAACAGAGTACTTGACATGAGCTACGGACCTTGACATGTCTATTGCTAAAAGAATCATAAACTGAGGTTTGGCGTCACGATTTCTCTTTTTAGTTTTTAGGCAGCAACATAGATCCCATAAAAAGTAGATTTGTGGTTGCTGGACACACACAGTAGTAATGTTTGTTTAGAAAGGCAAAAAAATGAAGTTGTAATACCAAACAGAATTCAGGACAAATGCACGTTTTTATGGTTGGTCAGACAAATTCAAGGCAATCAAATCATGCTACAAAAGCAAGCAGAAGAGTGCTATAAAGCAATGGCTTTCATATATCCCAAACAAAATATATAATATCATACAAAATAAAAATAAATGGCATACATAGAGTTCTCTAAACCACAAGTAATCATGTTATGATCTTGCTTAGACCATAATGGGTAAGTACCGTTGGGAGGATGGCCAGGCGGCATCAGCGTTCTTGGAGAGGAGAGGGGCCAATAGATGACAATGACTTTGTTTTTTCTCGCTTAATGAAAACAGATGACAATGATTTTGTTCTTCCTTGGTTAATGAAAAGGGGAGACAATGCTGTACTTATATAGAGCCGGACACCTAACAATAAAATCTAAACCTCCAACTAATAAAGAATTGAAGACAACATTATAAACTAGGTAAGGAAAGCTATAACTGAATATGATGACTAATCGACTTATTCTGCTTAATTCATGGGATTGCTGCCACCGCCAAGGATTTCTTGCAGCTGGCCCACGGCCATAACAAATCATTTCTCAATTGAGTATAATTATCAGTTGGTTTCCTTCAATGCTATTGCTAGCAAGAAGTTCCAGGATTCATGTCTAGGTACTACAGTATTTACAACTCCAAAGAAAATCATAAGCCATCATAGTACTAAATTTAGCAAGAACCTCAGTATATATTCTTGAGTCCAGAAAAGACAAATCAAGCCATTGCCATATAATTAGAAATGAAGGCAATATTATGACAGTCTAGAAGCTCGGAGAAGCATTGTAAAGTACCAACTTGTAACAGCATGTTGAATTATTTTTTTATCCATGTAGCATTATTTAAAATTGTTCTGTTATAGCCTTATATGTTACCTTCGGCAGGAGGATACATTAGCTTCTGTTATCTACAGTATGTGATCCTGATTACATGAGTTTATTTTCCCCCACAGGTGATTGACAAGGTTCAAGAGGTAACTTCTAAGAGCAGATCAGGTATGCACCTAAGGGCTAAAGTTGTGTTGTAATTAGAAGTAGACCAATATTGGACCACATACATCTGTTTGCATTTTTTTTGTTTGTAACTGACTAGTATATTTAAACTCAAAAACTCCATTATACTAGTTGTGTGATTTGTGAGCTGCTCATTGCTCTATTTCATAATATGAGCCGAATTTGACCTTGTGGGCCTCCACAACAGTTATGATATTGCCCAACTTGTGATGTATCCTATGGTAAGGGCATGTCCTGTGATGAAATGCAGAAAAGCGTCTAAACGTCAATATGTTTGCAGTTTTATTATAGAGAATGAGACCTATATTGTTGATACACAATCTAGGCCTCTAGGGACAAGGATAAGTAGAGTATAGTTTTAAACAAAAGGGTTACAGATTTACAGTGGAGAGATATGTAAACTATGTGGATGTATGATGTGTTTTGTTCTTTTAATATATGCATTTTAACCAACTACTTGGTAACCTTTGTTGTCTCACTAATGGTCACCATACCCTTGTGAATTACCAGGTTGTAATCCATTCACTGGCTAGAACTGCATCTCAGCAAGGTTCAGGCAAAGTCGGGAGGTGGAAAATCAATTTTGTGTCAACCCAAAAGTATGTTTCTTGTTTTGATTTGCTGGTTCTTTGTCATGACTCATTTATCCAAAATCTTGTGTCGTTGTTACATGAGCTACTTCAAGAGGGTATCAAACGAAAACAAATTGCCTCGCATGATTTTAGTTTTATATCTAAATTTATTTTTTCCAATTAAGTTCTTTTGTGCTAGTCTATTTAATTTCATAAGGCTTTTCAACTGTTATAAGATTGATGATTTGATACACAATAACATCTATTTATTAGGAGCAGAAGCATGGACAAGAAATGGATGCACTTACCTAGGCACACACTCGAATATGAAAAAGGTGTCAATTTCTTTTTGGAGTTTGCATTTTCCAAGTCAGCAAGAGCCGACACAATCCGTTGCCCATGCACTAGTTGTGATAATCTACTGTAGGATCGAAGTATACGAATATAGCAATCAGAGGGGGGGTGAATGATTGTGCGGAAGCTAAAACCAAATTCTTGATCTATTAAAAGTTCACCCCAAAACAGAACCAAATAATTGCCTCGTTTTCGACAAAAATAGAATGACAGAGGTTTGGTAAAACGCGAATTCCTGGAGATCCAACCGTCAGATTGATCTGAAATTTGGACACGAGAAACTAGATTCCAATACGAATCGAACTCAAAAAGAATCAGCTCGATCGGACTTACAGATCAAAAGTTATGAGCTTCACAAGCTTGCTGATCCAGAACTTGACGAGAATCAATCTAATCAAAACTTCAAGATTAAACAAGATCTTCAAAAGATTAATCAACTAGACTTTGAGAAACTCTAAATCAATACCCTAGAAAGGTTTTTGATGGATCAAATCAAGATGAAACTCAACGATCAAAAACCAATCTAGAATTAGAACAAGCATGCAAACAAGAACCAAAACAGAAAACACTGTAGCGACGTGGTTACTGTAGCACGCAAAAATCTTGGAAGAATTGATCTTTATTTCTTGTCTAAAATACTCTCATCAAAAGAGTACAAACCCTAAACCAAGCTCAAAGCTTGATGCGCTCAGCTCTACTTGGTGCCTTTCAACAGGAGACCCCCCACCTATTTAAAGCACCAACCCACAAGGAGTTTTGAATACGATTCCTATTCCCTAGAAGGAATCCGTATCCAACACAACTCTACTTGGCCCAACCTGGCCGAGTACAACTCTTGCACGCGTATGGCAACCCTACCATACTCACGTGACTAACACTTTGCACGCGTATGGCCACCTGCCATACTCACGTGACTAACACTTTGCACGCGAATGACCTCCTGCCATTCTCACGTGACTAACCATTCTTCATGTGCACCATTCTCTTAGCCCGAACGTCCCGCATGACATCCTTGACCACCAAGACCTCAGTTCCTCTTGAACCTAGTCCCGAACCTCAGTTCCTCCATGAACCTAGTTCCGGTCCCGTCATCGACCACATTCGTCTTCAAGCAATACCTGCACATGAACAAACCACAAAACAATTCCGAGCACAAGTCCACGACTTGACTCAATGTCAATCCATGCAACTACTCACATGAGCATTGCATAAAGTCCACTTCAAAAGAAGCATCATGAAATCATCACAAATTTCATAATCTCAAATTCAAATTATTTCAATTCTGCTCAAAACCCTAATTCAGCAAAAATGCGTTCACGACGGACAAACAAAACCAGTCCGGCGCAAATGCCAAGTGAAACCCTAGAAAACAGTTCACAACGGACCAACAAAGTCTGTCCGTTGTACAAGGGAAACTCTCGGTTCCAAAAGAAAACATTCCGGCCAAAACATGTTTACGACGAGCAACCAAAATCGATCCGTCGTACATGCAAAAGTCTCGGTTCAAAAACGCTTTCAAATTCATGTTCACGACGGACAAAAAATCTTGTCCGGCGCAAACGTGCCACGCTCGGTTTCAAAAACAACATGGTCCGAACGAAACCCTAAAGCAAAAATGCATTCACGACTGACCAAAGAAGTTTGTCCGCCATACATGCAAAACTTACTGGTTTCTTGGAAGATTGAGTTCGACTCATGAGCTCAAAAACACGCTCACGTTCACAGCACTCCAAAAACTTTGTCCGTCGTACATGAGAGACTTCTTGTTTCTTGAGATCTTGGTCCGCGCAAAAGCGAAACTTACTGCTTCTTGTCAAATTGTCAAGCACATGCACCAGCACATTTGCAAATTCAATTCTAAGCCAATTTTTCAGCACATGATTTCACAATCTCCCCCTTGATGAAAACATTGGCATCACCACTTAGAATTGAACATTTGGCATTCACTTTACAAAAGATTTTGAAATCCAAAGGATCAAAGACCAAAGTAAGAAAACACAGAATTCCCCCTTTGACCAAAATGCAAAACAAAATCTCCCCCTGAGAAGGAAAATGTGTGTGAATGTGCAATGTGCCCAAAAATTCCAAAAATCTCCAAACTTCTCCAAAAAAATCTCAAAAATCCAAAAACAATTCCCCCTTTTTCTTCTCCCCCTTTTTCCTTAAACTCTTCAATGATTTCCAAATTTCTCCCCCTTTGACAATGGATTCATCAAGAGTAAAAGAGAGAACAGGTTCAAAATTTTTCCTGTAGCAAAGATTTCACAAGGAGAAACAAGGGAGTGCCAAGATAGGAAAAGATGAGCTCATTCGATCATATAACCTTATATATCACATAATATGCAAAATACATGATCTTGATGTGATTTTAACAAGTTAGGGAATGACATGCATCTCAACCTCAATTTAGTCAACTATAGCCAAGTACTAAGCAAGATCTTAGCAGAAAAAGCAAGGCTTTAAAAATTGAAGCAACTAACAACTTAGGGCGAGCAAGTAGTTTCAACTCCAATCTAGTAGACCAATTTAATCTTTAAACAATAAATTGCATGTGGCATGCTTGAAGCATACTTCTTTTATTTCCTTGGAGTGGCATGCTTGAAGCATACATCTTGTCTTTTGAGGGAATGGCATGCTTGAAGCATACATCTTATCTTTTAGGGAAAGCATCCTGAAGCTCATAACTTGAGGCTTTTGCTTTTAACAACCCTTTTTTATTGATTCCCTTTTCTTTTCATTTTTCTTTGATTATAAACATGCAAAAGTGATTAAAAGGTCTTATGAAAGAGTAAAGTTGAAACCACACTTGCTTCATAGCCCAAATTTGTCAAGAAGATTCAATATCAAGCCTAGAAGAGTGAGATATCACAGAGTATTTAGCTATAGGTAATCAGTCCAGGGAATTCCGAAATGTCATTTTTAGTTCAAGTGAGATAATTAGATTATCATATATTAGCTCAATTACATAACATATAAAGAAATATGATAAAGTGAGCTCATTAAGTGAAAGAACTTGGCAAGGAAACTCCCCCTCAAAACAAACCCATTGGATGAACAATCCCAAGTTCTCCCCGAATAAAAGCAAAACGAGAAGAAGACAAAGGTTTTGTGAAAATGTCTGCCAATTGATGTTCAGTATCCACATGATGAAGCACAATGTTGCCTTTTTCAACATGATCTCTAAGAAAGTGAAATCTGATGTCAATGTGTTTTGTTCTAGAGTGTTGCATGGGGTTCTTAGCAATGCAAATTGCACTAGTGTTATCACACAAAAGAGGAACACTATCCAAATTAACCCCATAATCTTTAAGTGTAGCTACTATCCAAAGAATTTGAGAACAACAACTAGCAGCAGCCACATATTCAGATTCAGCAGTTGATTGTGCAACAGAAGATTGCTTTCTAGATGACCATGCAATGAGAGAATTTCCCAAGAAGTGACATGAACCAGAAGTGCTCTTCCTATCAATTCTAGATCCTCCAAAATCAGCATCAGAAAAAGATCTCAAACTAATGCATGAGGAAGCAGAAAGCCAAATGCCAAAATCTTGAGTTCCATGAAGATACCTGAAAATCCTTTTGACAGCTTGTCGATGTGAAGCACGTGGGGAAGCTTGAAAACGAGCACACAAGCATACAGCAAATTGTATATCCGGCCTTGATGCAGTGAGGTACAAAAGTGAACCTATCATGCTTCTATATTCTTTTTGATCAACCGGCTCACCATCTTCATCAGGGTCAAGTGCGCAAGTGCTCTCCATGGGTGTCATGATCGGCTTGCTGTTTTCCATCCCAAAGCGATGTAGCAAGTCTTTCGTGTATTTGCTTTGATGTACAAAAGTACCATCCTTCGTTTGCTTGATTTGAAATCCCAAAAAGTATGTCAACTCACCCATCATACTCATCTCAAACTCCTTTCTCATTGTTTCTGAAAACTCAGACACTAAAACATGAGATGAACCACCAAAGATAATATCATCAACATAAATCTGAACGAATATGTAACACCCCAGCTTTTACTAAGCCCAGAATGTCACCAAACATAGACCCTAACACATTTAATACCATAATTTAAGGTAAATTACAGCAAGTAATCATTTGGAATAATTGGAAATTTTGGCAGCATCTCCTTTGTTTTTGCATGAAACTTAACAGCATAGCATCATATCAATATGTAAGACAAACGAGATATCCATACGCAGCGATAAGGATAGCTAAACATCAACTAAAACATCAATAAGCATCGATAGCAAAATAATAAGCATCAATTTAAATCTAGGAAGTTAAAACAACTCCCTCCATAGCCCCACATGATACACATGAGGGAGACAACCAAACATACAGACCATACACTAAAGATTATTGTAATGCTTATTGTCATGTCTCCACAACAGGTGAATTTGCTAGATTATGATACTACGTGGAGTAGTGTAGCTAAAACCCTTTCCCGTCGCCAATTTCATGGTACCTAAAGAAAACAAACAACGAAAATACAAGCGTGAGTTCATAACTTCAAGTGTAATACAATGGAAAACAGAGTGCAAGACAACAAACCATCAACTTCAATCTTCATAAGCATTACATATCACATCATTACCATTCTCACGCATTACCGACATGGTAAAAACATCATAATCATCTCTTGATCAATATGGTGTTCGTCTCATGAACTCATGAACAATTCAACAACATTCTTATTCATAGTTTCATTCATGCAATGCAATGCACATGTCTTCCTGGAATACTCATACCGGTATGGTTGAGTGCACACCCGTCGGCATGCACCCTTTTCCCCTTCCATCCCGAAGATGGAGGGTGCCTATCACTCGCTTCAGTCACCTCGGTGATGGAATCACGAGGTAGGACTTACTCAAACGAATGGCCCCGGACTAGTCATAACGGTTCTCACCGCCTCTACCGAATAGTTATGACTTAACTCACCGGCCAGCCATGAAAATATGCCATGCATGCAAAATGGACAGTAACGTATTCATAAATAGAATATTGCATATCAACGTATGGCCTCTCAACATGTAAGACCGTGATCAACAATCAACGGTAACCTTTCAAAGACATGGCATGAATCCTTTATCAACGACAAGCATTTTAATCATAGCGTGAGGACCCCATATCATCGACATTATTTCAATCATGGCCTAAGGACATCCTATCCATTATAACATGTAATTCCATGGCATGGCAAGACAACATGTTAACTATTCCAAATACCATCAATAAATTCTTTCAGAACTTATAACATAAAAACAACTCAAAACACTTGCCTTCACCCACGAGTAACGGAGTGACGAGAGGTTGAGGGCACTCGAGGCACACCACCTGCAAACACGTGCCACTCACTCAAATTGGGTCCACAATACAGTACACAAATAAATCCCACTACCCGACTTCGCATACAACTCCTAAAATCAGAAAACAGCAAATCTGTCCCTTCGGGACAGCGGACTTCCAATGGGCATAACTTCTGTTCTAGGACTCCAAATTGAATAAACAAGTACATCCCCGCATAGCTTAGGAAATTTCCCAACTTTTTCTAGTTATAGGGAAAGACTAATTCGGACTCTAATGTTGTTTAATCTAACGTTGAACACGAACTGTCCCAATCTCGTCACAGATTTGACAGCGCTCGGTAAAACAGCCATAACTTCTAAACGGCTGGGCGGAATTTCAATTTCTTTATATTCACGGAAAGATAAGGAAATTATCTACAACTTCCTAAAAGTCCGTACGGTCAGATTCAAACTCGAAATTGGCGAAAACGCCTGCCCTAGTTCGGGTTCCCAAACTGCCCGAACCAGAACATGAACACAACTCTAGATTTCATCAATCCTACCCCATGGCAGCACCTCCCTTGATCTAAAAACATGAAATTCATCCCTATAACAGTACCTAGACCCAAACCCAAGGATCACCCATGCCTTACCTCCTCCCGACGAACGACGAACGCCGAGATCTATCCTCCCGAGCCTCCCGAACGTCCTCCTCGCGCTAGAATCGCCGGATCTCCTCGTCGCGGGGCTTCCCGTTGGAGGGGACAGCGAGGTTGTGTGGTGGGGGATCTCCTCTTTGCAGCAAAGGAGGTGGAGAGGAGGAATTGGGGGCGCACCCAAGGGGGAGGGGAGGAGGCGCCCAAGAGGGAGAGGAGGAGGCACCCAAGAGAGATGGGGATTGGGGGAGGGGCGGCTAGGGCAGGGAGGGACGCCCCTAGCCCCCAAAATCCTGCCTCTTCTCCCTCATGGGCCCTAACTCTCTCCCACCAAGGCCCACGACTCACCCCCCTAAGGCCCAAACTCCTCCTGAAGGCCCAATCTTCCGAAATCGGACCGGAAACGCGATTAAACTGCATAACGTAAAGTTTTAATCTCCGATTTCATACTTCATAAGGTCACCTTCTCTAATTCACATTTGTTTACGGTGTCTCGGCATTCCGTGGTGTCACATTCTCCCCCCCTTAAACAGGATTAGGCCTCGAATCCGAACGAACGCTAAGAACCACAACAAAGCCCCTACAGGACAAAAACTTCTGTGCAACAGAAGGCAACCACACAACACTCAAACCGAATCATCGACAAGCAACCTACCAAACCAACACTTAACGAGAAAGAGTTGACTTAGCCCAGCTAAGTACAACCTCTCACGGTTCCACCTTTCCTTCCAATTATTTGACCTTTTTCGCAAGGAATCAAAATTTACTAATGTCATCTTCGCTCATAGCCTACATCGACCATACTTTCCTTTCGACTGCCAACCACATTACACTTTTCATTCTATCCTCTCCCAGGCATAACGCACACCCAGGGACGTCTAGCTAAGACAATATCCACGAAAGCATTTTACATCACAATTTCTATAACATTTGCTTCCACCCAATGATACTTTCAACCAAATTCAAACCACGACGCCAACAACCTCCATCATCATCCACCCTCATAC
The DNA here is from genome assembly GCA_036346355.1 of Rhipidocladum racemiflorum. Classification (NCBI taxonomy): domain Eukaryota; kingdom Viridiplantae; phylum Streptophyta; class Magnoliopsida; order Poales; family Poaceae; genus Rhipidocladum; species Rhipidocladum racemiflorum. The sequence continues at coordinate 39,850,156 of CM070577.1, read as the reverse complement.
CACTAATGTCCATCACCTAGCCCCAGCTAGGATCGTAACTCACTACTAACTCTCAATTGGCACTTTTCCCCAAGAGGATGTCGCCCTCACAACCAAATCACACAAACAACGAGGACCACGAGTATAGCTCTTAGATTATGCTCAACAATAATCCGAGGCCCTTCTTATTCTCGCTCCTATCAATAGTGCAAAAGAAGTACAATTCTTTTGAATCCAAGTAGACCACATACAACAACTCGAACCTCAAAGCGCCACAAATCACTTTGGAAAGAACCCGATAACATTGAAAGACCACCCTTTTTGCTTTTCCTAAATCAAGCAGCAAAGAAAAACTCAAATCTCCAATCAACGCGATACAATTCGCATTGGGGAGCACTCAAACAAATAGAGACTCCACACAATTCTCTTGACAGAAGTTCTCAACAACTAGAGACAACTCGACTCGCTTTCACCACAGCCAAACTTTTCACTTTAACCAAAATCAACATCTTGGAAGAGAACTGCCACAAAAACTCTCGAAGAGAAAGAGAAACTCAAATCCCTTGCATAACATAGCCAAAATGCCAGCATTTATCCATTCATTCCTTTTCATGCTAGAGAGCAATGGAAATCTCGATTCATAACACGAATGCGAATTCTTCAAGAGCACTCCGGATTAGTCATATATCTCTATATGACTTTCTCACCGTCCTGGCTCAACAACTCTTTTATGCTTATAAAAACGATGTCATGAATCTTTTTCACCATTTATTCGTCATGTAACCACGATACCCATTAACCATTCACAAAGAGACTTCATTCTCTTTGTCACATGATTGACACCCAACAACATCGATGGTTGCTCAAATTCGCATAAACTACGACGGCGTTAACCGAAAAATACCATATCGCATCACAACCCAACAACCACTGCACGCAATGCGTGCAAAACATCGCATTTTAACCAAAGCCAATAATGTAAGATAGCATCAACTCTCAAATCAAACATCTCGCCTAATAACCGCTACCAATTCTCTTAAAGAGAAAGGAAACACATTCCCAGCGAGGAACACCTTACCAACAAAATCACTTATGAAACAATCATAAGATTCACCTTTTGAAACGCCAAACACCACACACGTTTCCCAAATAAATCCAACTCTAGTCACGATAGAATTACAATTTAAGCGCTTAACACCAGGGTTACCAAAGATAAATCAGTTGAACGCTAAAGAGAGCGTCCCACCCCAACGCTTTGGGTGTTAAACCATACTCATAGCATAGACTAAACAGATTAGCCCAAAACCAAAGATTGGCATGGTTCAATACCACACCACATTTGGAACCCATAAGCCGGTTACTTCAAATACTACTCTTTCATCCATATTTCCAATCATCGGAGTCAAGTTTGTAACTTGACAAAATGCCACTTAATCAGGGGAGATTTTATTGCACCCTAATCAAGACACCTAAACAAAGAGGCAGGCACTCCCAGAAAATTTATACATTCATTTGAATCCGTAAACCTTCAAAAGAAAGTTCGACTCAAATCCCACCATTACTCGCATTCCAATACTCTTAGCCAATACAGATGTCATAATCACCCAAATCCCGAGAAGTCAAACACTGTTGCACACAAGCTACAACATCTGCTCTTAATAAAATCACTTTTCACTGTTCATATAACCACAATTGATTATATTACCAACGAACCATAGACCATATCTACCGTATGATAATCAACAAGGAGAACCACGTTCTCACAACTCCAGCACAATTATCTTATCAGTTAATCCAACATAAGACGCATATCAACAACTTCTTTTGGTCTACTATCCATGACGAACCATTATTCATGCAACTTATTATCCCCAAGCGTAGCACACATCTCTTTACAATTATTCCGGCGTAATCAACAATTACCCTGGGTATAACCCCTAAGTCACATATTCCATATCACCGCTCATTCCACCAATAATTAATACTAACCACGCGACACGATCTCCACTAGACATCCCTCATAAATACGGATCCCAGACAGACATCTGTCAAGAATAATTCAACCTTTCCTACAATCAGTCCATATATCCTCATTAATTGATTACACGCAATTTTAAGTCATATTGTCGACTCCACAATACTAAGCGACCCACCAGCTACAATAGGCAGACTTTCACACCCTCTTCTTGCTATAACAAGTTCATCAACCGAGACATTCTATGCTAACTAATCTCAAACATCCATTAGATTCCATAACCCGCATCACTTTGCACACACCACTAATCAACTTTCACTTTGGATCACCTGACGTCTCGTTTAATCATCTCTTATCAACACAATATTTTAGTTTATCTTTAAACAAACAACAAGTTTACTTTAACCGGACCACTAGCTCATATCAACCGAAAACTCTAACTTCTCGTCATACACTTAACTTCTTAAACATCCGCGTGAATCACGCACCCAACTCTTAAGGAAACCATAATTGCTCCAGAAAAGAACAACACCCAAAACACCTTTCCTTCCGGAAGGCTCAACCATAAATCACAAGAGAAGTCAACTCTTAAATTCCCAAATGCCGACACGCAACTACTTCACAATTCTCGAGATCAACAACTTCCGCGAAGGAAAATGGTTGCAAGAGGGAAAACCAAGCGATTAACCAAATCTTTTTTTTTTCAGATAAGGCCATAACCCCAAACTTCAAACTTTCACGAAACAAACGTTTTTTTTTTCAAAGATGAATTCCCAAGCAAGTCATCATTGCAATCAAACACCACTTAGGCCCCAACAACAAGATCTGGCACAACACCGCAATAACTCTTTTAAACCTCGGAGAAAGACAAACACAAAAATAAATTGAAACCACATCCCTTCCGACAAAACCTTGACACCTAAATCCATGCGACTTAGATTTTTTTTTTACATCTTAACTTCAATAACTTCCTTTCAAATTGGAGAATGGTAACCCAAGAATCAATCTATAAGTTTCTCTATAAGGCAAACAACAAATCAAGGCGTCAAAGTGGCAAGGCGACCAAAAGAGGCGCAACCTAAATTCTTCTCTTGTCTTCAACAAAAGAAGACAAAACCAAAACCACCAAAAGAACTATTGGTGAGTATCCAAAACCGAACACTTTTTCTTTTATTTCAACCAACCAAAAACCAACCAAAACCGTTCGTCAAAACGGCAAAGGAAATTCAGAGGGTCAATCCACAACTCTACTACTGGACTACAACCAACTACCCAATCTACGACAGAAAGGATAAGCACTCTCCCAACAGGAGGTTAAAAGTCCATCGGTGATGGCACTAACCGGCCACACCGTCAAACCCAACAATACTACAAACAACAGAAGGTGACCGAAACCCCTTTCGGCACCACAACCCACAAAATCTCAAATGTATCAACACAATCGATTCTTTCATAAACATAGCAACATATATTACCAAATGTAACATTCCACATAAAAGCTTAAATACAACATTTAAGCGTAAAGCAACGGTACCCATACCCATTCCTACTGTGCAACAGAGTGTGTCAATTTTTAAATTAGTTATTCCACTTACACAAGTTTTAATGTTGCTATCCTATGGCAAAGTTTTAAGTAAAACCTAAGCCATGTTTCTAGGTTATACCACTTCATATTTTAGTTGAACCTATAGTATGACACTAAATACACATTCCAGGGACCTACAACCGCTCGATACCAAGCTGTAACACCCAGCTTTTACTAAGCCCAGAATGTCACCAAACATAGACCCTAACACATTTAATACCATAATTTAAGTTAAATTACAGCAAGTAATCATTTGGAATAATTGGAAATTTTGGCAGCATCTCCTTTGTTTTTGCATGAAACTTATGACATAACATCATATCAATATGTAAGACAAAGCGAGATATCCATACGCAGCGATAAGGATAGCTAAACATCAACTAAAACATCAATAAGCATCGATAGCAAAATAATAAGCATCAATTTAAATCTAGGAAGTTAAAACAACTCCCTCCATAGCCCCACATGATACACATGAGGGAGACAACCAAACATACAGACCATACACTAAAGATTATTGTAATGCTTATTGTCATGTCTCCACAACAGGTGAATTTGCTAGATTATGATACTACGTGGAGTAGTGTAGCTAAAACCCTTTCCCGCGCGCCAATTTCATGGTACCTAAAGAAAACAAACAATGAAAATACAAGCGTGAGTTCATAACTCAGCGAAGTGTAATACAATGGAAAACAGAGTGCAAGACAACAAACCATCAACTTCAATCATCATAAGCATTACATATCACATCATTACCATTCTCACGTACACGACATGGTAAAAACATCATAATCATCTCTTGATCAATATGGTGTTCGTCTCATGAACTCATGAACAATTCAACAACATTCTCATTCATAGTTTCATTCATGCAATGCAATGCACATGTCTTCTGGAATACTCATACCGGTATGGTTGAGTGCACACCCGTCGGCATGCACCCTTTTCCCCCTTCCATCCCGAAGATGGAGGGTGCCTATCACTCGCTTCCAGTCACCTCGGTGATGGAATCACGAGGTAGGACTTACTCAAACGAATGGCCCCGGACTAGTCATAACGGTTCTCACCGCCCCTACCGAAATAGTTATGACTTAACTCACCGGCCAGCCATGAAAATATGCCATGCATGAAAAATGGACAGTAACGTATTCATAAATAGAATATTGAATATCAACGTATGGCCTCTCAACATGTAAGACCGTGATCAACAATCAGCGGTAACCTTTCAAAGACATGGCATGAATCCTTTATCAACGACAAGCATTTTAATCATAGCATGAGGACCCCATATCATCGACATTATTTCAATCATGGCCTAAGGACATCCTATCCATTATAACATGTAATTCCATGGCATGGCAAGACAACATGTTAACTATTCCAAATACCATCAATCAATTCTAGCAGCACGTATAACATAAAAACCACGCCAAAACACTTGCCTTCACCCACGAGTAGCGGAGTGACGAGAGGTTGAGGGCACTCCCGAGGCACACCACCTGCAAACACGTGCCACTCACTCAAATTGGGTCCACAATACAGTACACAAATAAATCCCACTACCCGAATTCGCATACAACTCCTAAAATCAGAAAACAGCAAATCTGTCCCTTCGGGACAGCGGACTTCCAATGGGCATAACTTCTGTTCTAGGACTCCAAATTGAATAAACAAGTACATCCCCGCATAGCTTAGGAAATTTCCCAACTTTTTCTAGTTATAGGGAAAGACTAATTCGGACTCTAATGTTGTTTAATCTAACGTTGAACACGAACTGTCCCAATCTCGTCACAGATTTGACAGCGCTCGGTAAAACAGCCATAACTTCTAAACGGTTGGGCGGAATTTCAATTTCTTTATATGCACGGAAAGATAAGGAAATTATCTACAACTTCCTAAAAGTCCGTACGGTCAGATTCAAACTCGAAATTGGCGAAGACGCCTGCCCTAGTTCGGGTTCCCAAACTGCCCGAACCAGAACATGAACACAACTCTAGATTTCATCAATCCTACCCCATGGCAGCACCTCCCTTGATCTAAAAACATGAAATTCATCCCTATAACAGTACCTAGACCCAAACCCAAGGATCACCCATGCCTTACCTCCTCCCGACGGCCGAGCAGCGAGCGCCGAGATCTATCCTCCCGAGCCTCCCGAACGTCCTCCTCGCGCTAGAATCGCCGGATCTCCTCGTCGCGGGGCTTCCCGTTGGAGGGGACAGCGAGGTTGTGTGGTGGGGGATCTCCTCTTTGCAGCAAAGGAGGTGGAGAGGAGGAATTGGGGGCGCACCCAAGGGGGAGGGGAGGAGGCGCCCAAGAGAGAGAGGAGGAGGCACCCAAGAGAGATGGGGATTGGGGGAGGGGCGGCTAGGGCAGGGAGGGACGCCCCTAGCCCCCAAAATCCTGCCTCTTCTCCCTCGTGGGCCCTAACTCTCTCCCACCAAGGCCCACGACTCACCCCCCTAAGGCCCAAACTCCTCCGGGAAGGCCCAAACTTCCGAAATCGGCCCGGAAACGCGATTTAACTGCATAACGTAAAGTTTTAATCTCCGATTTCATACTTCATAAGGTCACCTTCTCTAATTCACATTTGTTTACGGTGTCTCAGCATTCCGTGGTGTCACAGAATAGTTGATCATTGCCTTGCTTGAGTAAAAAGAGAGTTTTGTCAACCTTTCGCATTAAAAAGCCTTTTTCAAGTAAAAAGGTTTTTAACCTATCATACCATGCTCTAGGGGCTTGTTTCAAACCATACAAAGCTTTTGATAGTTTGAACACATGATTTGGAAACTTTGGATTTTCAAAACCAGGTGGTTGCTTGACATAAACCTCCTCATTTATGTAGCCATTAAGAAAAGCACTTTTCACATCCATTTGATACAATTTGAAACCTTTGGATGCAGCAAAAGCTAAAAGGATTCTAATGGCTTCAATTCTAGCAACAGGAGCAAAGGTTTCATCAAAATCTAAGCCTTCAATTTGAGTGTAACCTTGAGCAACCAATCTAGCCTTGTTTCTAACAACAACACCATCCTCACTTTGTTTATTTTTGAAAACCCATCTAGTTCCAATAACATTAAAATCAGGAGGTGGTGAGACAAGTTTCCAATCTTTATTTCGTTCAAAATTCTCTATTTCTTCATGCATGGCATTGATCCAAGATTCGTCAGATAATGCATGAGATATATCTTTGGGTTCAAAAGAAGCAACTAAAGCGGAGTGAGCATGAGTGTCAGAATGAATAAACCTGGATCGAGTGACTCTCTCATTTAGGTCTCCAATCATTTGTTCAGATGGATGCATTTTTTGAATGTACAAGGGAGCATTGGCTTTTGAGACTTCTCCTTCTCCTTCTTCATTTTCAGCATGTACAGATGATGTTGTAGCTTGAGGATGGTTAGCTGTAGGTGATGTAGTAGTAGGTGCCAAAGGTGCTACATCTTGTTGTGCATTAGGAAGAGTCAAGACCTCATCTTCAACATCATCATCATCTTCAAAGATTTTCTCCCCCTGAATGTATGCTTTGTGCACTGCATCACTTGGACTAGTGCCTGGACTAGCCTCATCAAAAGTAACTTCACAAGTTTCCACAATTTTGTTAGTCTCCAAAACAAGCACCACGATAGCCACGAGTATGAGCAGGATATCCAAGAAAAATGCCATCAGTTGATCTAGCTTCAAATTTATCAAGATTTCCAGATTTCAAGACAAAACATTTGCATCCAAAAACTCGAAAGTGAGAAGCAGAAGGTCTATGTCCAAACCGAAGCTCATATGGAGTCTTACCCAATTTTGATCTCAAAAACACACGGTTTGAAACATAACAAGCAGTTGAAATAGCTTCAGCCCAAAAATTTCTAGGAGAGAGATGTTCATCTAACATGGTTCTAGCCATCTCAACTAACGTTCTGTTTTTCCTTTCGACTACACCATTTTGTTGAGGCACTCTAGGAGATGAAAATTGATGATCAATTCCTTTTTCAGCACAAAAGAGATCAAAGGAAGCATTTTTGAATTCAGTTCCATTATCACTTCTAATAGCTTTGAGAGCTCTGGATGGTCAACGAAAGCCTAAGAACAAGACTTCTAAAATGACTAAAAGCCTCATCCTTAGATGCCATAAAATACACCCAAGAGTATCTAGAAAAATCATCAACAATCACAAGCACATACCGTTTGCCTCCAAAGGATTGAACTCGAGATGGTCCAACTGTATCAAGATGTAGAAGCTGTCCTGGAGCGTTTGTCATTACCATGGTAAGAGGTGGATGTGAACCTGCAATCATCTTACCATGTCTACAAGAAGAACATACTAGATTGCTATCACCCTTAAGCTTAGGCAGGCCACGTATAAGATCTAAACCACTTACACGAGTAAGATGATCAAAACCAACATAACCAAGTCTACGATGCCAAAAGAATAAATCTTTAGAAACATTGGCAATTAGACACCTATGCTTAGAAGAAGGCGATGCATCAAAATCAGCTTTAAAGACTCTTCCAAAACGAGAAATTTTGAACACAAGATCACCTGAAGCATCTAGCACTTTGCATTCATTTTTCTTAAAGCTTATCTCAAGATCTTCATCAAGCATTTGTGAGACAAAAAGCAAGTTATATTTTAAGTTTTCAACAAGAGCCACATCTTTGAACATAAACTTGTCACTTACCTTTATTGTACCCTTTGCCACAACAGAAGAGGAAGAAGCATCTCCAAAAGTAACACTTTCAGCACGAGATGCACGAGTGAGGGAGGAGAACCAATTCTTATCACCGGACATGTGGCGTGAGCATCCGGAATCCACTAGCCATATGTTCTCCTTCCTCGCGCGAGAAGCCTACATAGCAACAAAACATGTTGAGGTCTCAGTACTGGGGTTAGGAATGAGATTTTTGGGAATCCAGTACTGAGACACACGACGCACAACAGTAGGCACAACACTATAATTTTTATGCACAAAATCAGATTTGCCTTTTGTCATGTTTATAGGAACAGAAGGTGTTTTCAACACTCTAGGCGCATAGTGAGAAGCAAGGTGTGCTTTTCTGAAGTTAGACCTAGCCTTAGTCATTTCTTTCCTTTGCTGTCTGGCTAGTCTAAAGCAAAAATCTACTAGATGTCCATCTCTACCACAATGAGTGCAAGTGTACTTAGCATGAAGTTTGTCTTTAACAGTAGAAGCACATTTGGCATTCATCATAGTAGAAGAGAGAAAACCAGCAGATTTAAAAGCAATCTTTTTAGGCTCATTAAGAATCTCAATTTTGCAAGGAGCATTAACAACAGTGCGAGGTTTAGTTTCAAATGAAGTATGAAGATCAAAGCCTAAACCTCTCTTGTTTGAGCTAACCTTAGATTGATCCAAAATCATGTTCAATTTTTTCTTGCCATTAGTGAATCGTTCCAAAGAGTTTTGCAGGTAATCAACTTTCTTGGCAAGAGTTAAACAATTATTGCAAAGATTATCAACCTTCTCTTTCTGTTTACGACAAGTAGAGCATGAAAGAACCTCATGTGTAAGCAGATTATCAGTCAATTGAGAAATCCTAGTATTTGCATCTTTCAATTTTAATTCAAGAGTTGAGCATTTAGAACAAGAAGTTGAACCATGCAAATCATCAGTGGAACAGCTAGCATGTTTAACATGTTTCTCATTTTTCTCATTTAGATGCAACAAAAGAGCATGTTCTTTCCTAAGCAAGGTGAGCTCATTGTAAATTAAGTCACATGATTTGCAAGTATCATCACTAGGAATCAAAGTCTTAAGTCTAGCAATTTCAGCATTCAATGTTTCAACAATGAAATCATGTTTCTTAATTTTCTTATCACGTTTGTCAAGCAATTTTCCAAGACAAGCAACAGCAATAGCTAATTCATCATAAGAGGGATCTACCTCATTGAAGTCGCTGTCGTGATCGTCCTCGGTGAGGCTATCCATGCTGCTTGCCATGAGACATAGTCCCATCAAATCATGCTTGCTTGGAGTTGCATCATCTTCGCTGCTCTCCGAGTCCACATCGCTCAAATTGACTTGTTCAAGAGCGGAAAGAACTCGGTGAACCACCTTGCGGTTGATGAAGCTCTTCTTCTTCCTATCATTTGACGAGAACCTTTTCTTCTCATTCCTTCTGTCGTTGTCCTTCTCCTCCTTTGATGTTTTTCCTGCAAGCTTAGGACAATTTGTGCGAATATGGTTGAGGTCACCACACTCATAGCATCTTGGAGGACCACCTCTCTTTCTCATTCTTACATTCTGCAAAGCTTTGTTAAAGCGAGAAGAGAGTAGTGCGAGATCTTCTTCAGAAACTCTTCAAGTTGCTCATCATTAAAGAAGACATGGAAGACAAGGCAAAGCTAGAAGAAGAATTTGCATTTGACATGTTAGGGTTAGAGATCAAAGCAATTGATTTAATGTTACCCTTCCTGGCAAGAACATCCAACTCATGAGTTTTCAACTTAGAGTAAAGAACATCTAATGTGAGTGTGCTCATGGTAATAGATTCTTGTATAGATGTTACTTTCATCTCCCCACACCGACATGTCCAAAGCACTAAGCAATTGTCGAGCATTTTCAGCATCGATGTAGCTAACTCCAACAAAGACGTAGATTGCTAAGAATTTTATTGAAACGTGCAAAGAAGTCATCTACTGATTCACTAGGTTTCATCTCAAAACGCATGTATTCTTTTTTGTAAATATCTTGGCGAACCTCTTTGTGATGTTAGAACCCTCATGATAATCACAAAGAGATTTCCATACCTCATATGCGGATCGAAGATGAACCACACGATCAAAGTCGCTGCGTCCCAAGCCTTGGATGATCAAGTTGCGCGCCTTGCTATTTGCTTCAACATGTGTGCGATTGGTGTCGTTGACGTTGTCGTTTGCAGGGACTTTATATGGCTTGTAGACCTTCTCCCAAATTGTGAAGCCCTGTGCTTGGATGAACGCCTCCATCTTGGCATTCTAAAACTGAAAATCAACACCATCGAACACACATGGTTTTGTCGAATAACGATCCATTGATCTAATCACCGGTTAAGATAGATTAGAGAAACCTTGCTCTGATACCACTTGTAGGATCGAAGTATACGAATATAGCAATCAGAGGAGGGTGAATGATTGTGCGGAAGCTAAAACCAAATTCTTGATCTATTAAAAGTTCACCCCAAAACAGAACCAAATAATTGCCTCGTTTTCGACAAAAACAGAATGATAGAGGTTTGGTAAAACGCGAATTCCTGGAGATCCAACCGTCAGATTGATCTGAAATTTGGACATGAGAAACTAGATTCCAATACGAATCGAACTCAAAAAGAATCAGCTCGATCGGACTTACAGATCAAAAGTTATGAGCTTTGCAAGCTTGCTGATCCAGAACTTGACGAGAATCAATCTAATCAAAACTTCAAGATTAAACAAGATCTTCAAAAGATTAATCAACTAGACTTTGAGAAACTCTAAATCAATACCCTAGAAAGGTTTTTGATGGATCAAATCAAGATGAAACTCAACGATCAAAAACCAATCTAGAATTAGAACAAGCATGCAAACAAGAACCAAAACAGAAAACACTGTAGCGACGTGGTTACTGTAGCACGCAAAAATCTTGGAAGAATTGATCTTTATTTCTTGTCTAAAATACTCTCATCAAAAGAGTACAAACCCTAAACCAAGCTCAAAGCTTGATGCGCTCAGCTCTACTTGGTGCCTTTCAACAGGAGACCCCACCTATTTAAAGCACCAACCCACAAGGAGTTACGAATACGATTCCTATTCCCTAGAAGGAATCGTATCCAACACAACTCTACTTGGCCCAACCTGGCCGAGTACAACTCTTGCACGCAGCGTATGGCAACCCTACCATACTCACGTGACTAACACTTTGCACGCCGTATGGCCACCGCCATACTCACGTGACTAACACTTTGCACGCGAATGACCTCCTGCCATTCTCACGTGACTAACCATTCTTCATGTGCACCATTCTCTTAGCCCGAACGTCCCGCATGACATCCTTGACCACCAAGACCTCAGTTCCTCTTGAACCTAGTCCGAACCTCGGTTCCTCCATGAACCTAGTTCCGGTCCCGTCATCGACCACATTCGTCTTCAAGCAATACCTGCACATGAACAAACCACAAAACAATTCCGAGCACAAGTCCACGACTTGACTCAATGTCAATCCATGCAACTACTCACATGAGCATTGCATAAAGTCCACTTCAAAAGAAGCATCATGAAATCATCACAAATTTCATAATCTCAAATTCAAATTATTTCAATTCTGCTCAAAACCCTAATTCAGCAAAAATGCGTTCACGACGGACAAACAAAACTAGTCCGGCGCAAATGCCAAGTGAAACCCTAGAAAAGCTGATTCACAACGGACCAACAAAGTCTGTCCGTTGTACAAGGGAAACTCTCGGTTCCAAAAGAAAACATTCCGGCCAAAACATGTTTACGACGGACAACCAAAATCGATCCGTCGTACATGCAAAAGTCTCGGTTCAAAAACGCTTTCAAATTCATGTTCACGACGGACAAAAAATCTTGTCCGGCGCAAACGTACCACGCTCGGTTTCAAAAACAACATGGTCCGAACGAAACCCTAAAGCAAAAATGCATTCACGACTGACCAAAGAAGTTTGTCCGCCGTACATGCAAAACTTACTGGTTTCTTGGAAGATTGAGTTCGACTCATGAGCTCAAAAACACGTTCACGATGCACTCCAAAAACTTTGTCCGTCGTACATGGGAGACTTACTGTTTCTTGAGATCTTGGTCCGGCGCAAAAGCGAAACTTACTGCTTCTTGTCAAATTGTCAAGCACATGCACCAGCACATTTGCAAATTCAATTCTAAGCCAATTTTTCAGCACATGATTTCACATCTACATTGGTTAGAAAAGAGTATTGTTTATGACCACTTGATTTGCAATGGTTTTTTAAAAGGATATAGTGAGTGGATGTTCCATGGTGAGAATTTGTATTCTCAACCTGTTCATAGCTCAGATTCACAAGGGAAAATTGATATTGATGATGAAATAGATGCGATGCTTCGGGAAGGGCTTGGGTTATTTGATGACAGTACTAGAGATATACACAACAATGGTGACATCTGACATGGGAGAGAAAGATGTAGACACTGAGACCTACTATAGGTTGGCCAATGAAGCTAGCAAAGAGCTGTATCCTAGATGTCAAAGGTTTTCAAAGCTTCAATTCATTGTTAGGCTCTTAAACAAAGTGTAGCAAATGGCTCGCACGTTGTAATCATCATCATCAGATAATGTGAGGCTCTTGGATAGCGTGAACAATATAAGAATCAGAAAGCTTGCAGAAAAACAAGATACAGTATGAAACTATTACAACTTGCTGCTTATTTTATAGTTTGCTTCTTCTTACTAATATTATCTAAGCATTTACTTTGCAAAACCTCGATGCATGGAATGCAACATGAACATTATGACATTATTATCCCAATATTATATTAGTGATTATCTATCATGTAATTTTTTAGCCTAGGTTCATAAACCTATCTTTTAATCTAGAGTAAAATATAGTTTGTAGTACTCTGAATGTGAGGAAGGTTCAGATTAGCTTCTAAGTGGATGCTAACTTTTACAAATATATTATCATTCATTTTGTAGATTGATGGTAAGGAAATTGCTTTGCGCTTGGTAATTGGTTCCAAGATTGTGGCATATGGTAGACTTAGAAACACTAATAAAAAAGCTAAAGGCATGGATGGACTGCCCTTAAGAGAATACTACGAGGTCATAGTTGATATTGTGCTGGATAAAAATGTGATATTGCCTCGAGTGCAAGGTCAAGCTACTAGGTTGGGTGCAGCTATTGGCCATTGCATAGCATGGCCATTTCAAAATGTAAGAAATGCACTTTATCATTCATCAAATTATATTAATTGTGCATAATCTTATGTATATATGATCTTCAATTCATTCATAGGTTGTTGAAAAGGATGGATCACCCCTAATTATGTCCAAGCGTGCACTAGGTACTTTCTAAATTAGATGCACTAAATTAAAGTCAATTTAAGTTTGGAAAAAAATTATCTCAGTGCTCCTACTGTTTTGTCCATCCTTTCAGATTTCAGCAAGTGATCAAATGGTGCAGCTACAAATCTCTATTTACAGATGATAGATGCAACTAATCTTTTGCTACAGAAGGTTTATGAAGTGATCATGATGACTCAGTAGTACTCTAGATGCAGTCTAACTATTTTGTGACAAAATATGTAATTGATGGCTATTAACATTTTGAGGGCCTACTTAATGATGTCTGACTTAGCTGTAAGGTATAGGGTGCAAGAACTATATTTTGCTCTTTTGCTGGCTATCTTGTTTATTGTGAACTATTGACATGTATGATTGATGCAAGCTGTCTGTATGATTGATGCATGTGTGAACTATATTTTGCTCTTTTGCTCACTATTACCTTCTGAGTTTTGATTTCATGCAAGCTGTCCGTATCAACATGACAGAGATGTAGTATATGTACAAATATCATGTCTATTTGCTAACTATTGATACCATTATATGAATCAAATTCACATGCCAGATATGAATCAGATTCATAGGCCAGCCGCAATGTGGGTTATATGCCATGGACAATTCTCGGCATTTATCATATGCCGTGTTATACTTTTCCCGACGTTTACTATATGCCGTGTTTTGGACATTTCCCGACGTTTGCTATGTGCTGTGTTAGCTCTATAACCAGGCATATGTTATATGCCGTGAATTAGGCTTTTGCCGACGTTTATTATGTGCCGTGTTTCTGAATTTGCCGACGTTTTCTATGTGCCGTTTTAGGTCTGTAACCAGGCATATTCTATATGCCGGCCTAGATAAAGGCCGACACTTATGCTATATGCCGGACTAGATAAAGCCCGACATTTAGTATGTACCGCGAAAAATGAATCCACGGCATTTTAACTTTTCCCGATGGCATTTTTGCTGACAGCAAATAAACGCCGTGGAAAACCTTTTGGGGGCATTTAGACACTTACCATGTTGTAGTGGAGTGTGCCATCTAGACGAACAATCACTAGAGATACAGTTTCTATTTACTTTGAAGAGAAAGCAAAGCTCAAAACCTTTTTTAAGCAATCATGTGAAAGGGTTTGTCTTACAACCGATACTTGGACTTCACAACAACAAGATAGTTACATGGCTGTCACAGCACATTTTGTTGACATTGAATGGAAATTGCATAAGAAGATCATTAGTTTTTTTAAGGTAAAGGGCCATAAGGGAGATGATATTGGGAAAAACATACAGAGATGCTTGGTGGACTGGGGAATTAGTAAAGTCATGACCATTACAGTTGATAATGCTAGCCCCAATGATGGTGGAGTAGATTACATACGGAGGCAAATGAACAATAAAAAAAACTAGCATTGCTTTAGGCAAGTATCTTCACATGAGATGTGCTGCCCACATTATAAATTTGATTGTTTCTGATGGCTTGAAAGTGTTGGATAGCTCTGTGAAGCGTGTTCGTGCTGCTGTTAGGTTTATCAAGGATGGAACCTCTAGGTTGGTCAAATTTTAAAAACTCGCAGAGTTAGAAAATCTAGAAAGCAATGCATTCTTGACACTAGATGTATGCACTAGGTGGAATTCAACATATCTTATGTTGAAATCTGCAATCATTTATGAGAAAGTATTTGCAAGGTATGAGGAAGAAGATCCAACATATGCAATAGAGTTATGTGGGGAAAGGCCCCTGGAATTCCTGATGAATTCGATTGGGAGAATGCAAAGAAGATGGCTGAATTTCTTGGGCATTTTTATGATCTCACTCTCCATGTTTCCACTACACTACAAGTGACGGCTAATGAGTTCTTTCATGAGATTGGTGAAGTCAATGTATTGCTGCGATGATGGGCTGATAGTGAAGATGAATTGCGCCAAGCAATGGCCAAGAGGATGAAGGATAAGTATGATAAGTAGTGGGATAATTGGCATGAGAAGGAAAATGAGAATGAGAATGAGGGGAGGGGGAAGGGCAGGGCAAGGGAGAAGGAGAAAGAGAACATGAACTTGCTCATCTTTATTGTTACTGCACTTGATCCAAGATACAAGCTATCTAGTTACACTAAGATAGCCATTGGGGAAATGTTTGGTGAGGAAAAAGGATGTAAAGTTTGGGATGCAGTGAATGGTTGTTTCAATGAGTTGTTTGAAGAGTACAGAAATATATATGCTCCAAGTGATTCAGCGACTCAAACTAATGATTTCGAACAACCACAAAAAAGGGGAGGAAGGTTGATGAAGTCCCTAATTGCTAAAAAGATGAGGACCGGTAATTGTGCAATTGGCACTAGCAAATCTGAAATTGAAAAATACCTTGGTGAAGATAATGAAGAGGCCAGTAGCAGATTTGATATTCTAGAATCGTGGAAAGTGAATTCATCCAGATTTCCTATATTGGCACGTATGACTCGTGATGTGTTGGCAATTCCAATATCAATGGTTGCATTGGAGTGCGGATTTAGTACGGGTGGACGAGTCCTAGATGATTTTAGGACCTCGCTTACACCATTCATGGTGCAAGCTCTTATTTGTACACAAGATTGGCTACGGCGATCCACTCCTATCAATATTGAAGAAAATGAGGAAGAGCTGGCCAAAATAGAAGAAGGTAAGCTAACAAGTAACAACAATGAATAATCTGTTGTTGACATAATTTCCTTGTTCTTTCAATTGCAACTAATTATTTACATGTTGTTTTTGTTTTATTTCAGAATTGCTTAAAGAGTATGAAGCTGAAAAGGCTGCTACTTCTACAAAATCAAAGTCGACAACACAATCTAGTAGCAAGTCTATCACTAAGCCAAGTTCTACTACAGCTTCTGTTAATGTTGATTGAAGGTAGTATAAACAATGGATTATAAGTTCAGTTGCTATGAACAATATGTTTCTTTTTAATGGTCTTAATGAACAATATGTTTCTGTTAATGTTGATTGAAGGTAGTAAAAGGTCTTCTTGATTTGGAGGGGGAGTTGACGCCATCACGCCAAATCACCAATCCCTGGCTCCCTGCTGGCCTGCCATACTTACTATTTCCTTGTTTCAATAGTCAACATTAGCAATCTGTTAATCCATTATTTTGGTCTGTTGGATTTGGTATCCTAGAAACCGCTGTTAGCATGTTGGTCTATTAATTGCTAGTCTATTGGATTTAGGATCATGTCATGTTGGTCTGTTGGATTTGGAGTTTTGGACTACATCACTACAGTCTACAGCATGTCACAGCATGCATGGTTATTTTGTACGCCAAGTTGGTTTGGACTTCAGTAATCAGTACTTAGTTCATATTCGGTTAACCGATGTTAGCATGTTGGTCTGTTATTTCTGTCACAGTTCGGTCTCATTTCATTTATTCTGTCACAGTTCATCAGTTTGGTCTCATTTCACTGCAAACCGTGTCATTCTGTCAAATTTCGGTTTCATTCGATTTAAACAGAAACCGAATTGTCGGTTAACCGAATTTTGTGCACAGTGTTTGGTTTCAGATTTCGAATAACCGAATTTTCCAATTAACCGAAAACCGAAACCGAAACTGAAATAATCGGTTAAACCGAACGCCCTGGCCTAGGTAGAGGTAGATAAAGTGAGAAAAAGGTGAGGTGTATGAGCAGTCCACTCTCTCTCACTTACAAGTAGGGTCCACATGTCATTGGCTTAAGGCAAAATAAACATTAGTGTGGAAGAATAGCAGTTTTAGGGTAGCAAGGATCTAATATCCATCCATGTAAAATGGTGCTAGCCTTTGTAAAGTTCTATTTGAGTGTAAATTATGCCACTACATGTATGATATGAGCATGCCATGCACAACATAATAATTATAGAAATTTTCGGGCTGTTACAAAACCTACACCCCTTAAAGAGAATCTCGACCTCGAGATTGAGTCATCTCGGTGATGAGATGAGGGTACTCAGCTCGAAGGTGATCTTCACGCCCCACGTGGCCTCATCGGGAGTATGGTTACTCCATTGAACCTTGAAGAACTTGATGGTGTGGTTCCGCGTAACACACTCCCTTTCATCGAGAATGCAAATTGAATACTCCTTGTACGACAGGTCGGGTTGTAACTCGAGAGTATCCAACTCCGTGACTTCAGTCGGGACACAAAGGCATTTCTTCAATTGAGAGACATGAAAGACATCATGTACCTCGGAGAGGGAAGGTGGAAGTTCCAATTGATATGCCACAACCCCTCGCCTTGCCATGATTCGGAAGGGTGTGATGTAGCGAGGTGCTAGCTTTCCTTTCACTTGGAAATAGCAGATGCCTTTCATTGGGGAAACCTTGAGATAAACATGATCATCTACCTCATAGGTTAATGCACGACGACGGCGATCAGCATAGCTCTTTTGACGAGACTGCGCTGTCCGCAACCGTTCTCGGATCATTCGTACTCGCTCTTCCACCTCGATGACCAAGTCTGGGCCAAAGATGGATCTTTCTCCGGATTCAGACCAATTGAGTGGAGTCCTAAAAGGTCTTCCATAAAGAGCTTCAAATGGAGACATTTGGATAATAGCTTTATAGCTATTGCTGTAGGAAAACTCCGCGAATGGTAAGCATTCCTCCCAATCCTTGTCGTATGTAAGGGCACAAGCTCTAAGCATATCCTTGAGGATTTGATTCACCCTCTCAGCTTGTCCATCAGTCTGAGGACGATATGCGGTACTAAAGGAGAGTTGGGTTCCCATGGCCTTGTGAAGACATTGCCAAAAGTGCGAGGTAAACTGGGTACCTCGATCTGAGACAATCCTCTTGGGAACACCATGAAGGGACATAATGTAACACCCCGGCATCTAGTCTACCGCGAATGTCACCCAAACAGCTCTAGACACAACCAATATCACATATTTAACAATAAATTACAGCAACTACGCTAATAGTTTAATTGAAAATTTGGCAGCATTCCCTTTGTTTTTCCATGGTTTTTAAGCAACAATAATATTATCACATCATTATAGCATAATAGATGACATCTAAACTGTAACACCCGGGCAATTAATATGCCTGAATGCTACCAAACATAAGCTAAACAATATCTAAATACCATGAATTAAGGTAAATTACAGCAAAGGAGTAAATGCTAAAACCCGAGATTTCGGCAGCATCTCCTTTGTTTTAACATGATTTGAAGGAGCAACAACAGCATAGCAATACATGGCAATATGAGAGATAACTAAAACAGCAATACTTAAAGACTTAACAACAATATAAGTCTAGTTTCAAGCATTTAATGTCTCCAAGAGTCAAACGAACAATAAGACTCTCATATAGCAAAGCTAAACCTTAAAGCAATAATCATCACATGCAGTTTATTAACAAAAACTAATTGAATGACTTGTGGAATCAAATGAGTGAAACTACGTGCGGAAGTGTGACTATTTCCCTTCCCCGCATGCCGGTCTCATGGTACCTAAAACAACAAGAAAACACAAGCGTGAGTTCAAAACTCAGCAAGCATATTGCAATGGTACAAACAAAAGCAATTACATGGCAACAACAACACGCATCATGTATATCATCCCATTCATGTTCACAAATCATTATCATCATCATTATGTATGCAATGCGATGCGATGTGATGCTCATATCTCCTTGGAAACTCATACCGGTATGGTTGAGTACACATCCGTCTGTGTGCACCCTCTCCCCCCTTCCATCCCGAAGATGGAGGGTGCCTACTCCTCGCTTCCAAACACCGCGGTGGATGGAATCACGATGTAGGACTTACTCATTGGCTCTCCGGAATAGTCATAACTTTCTCACCGACCTTCCCCGGACTAGTTATGACTTTCTCACCGCCCGGGCCATGTATCATGCCATGTATGCAAATATGCCAACATCATGAATAACTTGTACATTAACACATGGCATCATCATAGATAACTTGTACATTAACACATCGCATCATCATAGATAACTTGTACATCATCATAGATAACTTGTACATTAACACATGGCATCATCACGTAATAAACATATTCGTCATATCAATGGCAAACATTAAAGCATAGCATGTGAACATAACATGTATTAAGTTTCAATCACAACCGATCTAGCAAACAATAACCCGCTACCCATTCCAATACACTTGCCTCAACCACGGGCGACGGATTGGCGAGATGTAGAGGGCACTCCCGGGGTCAAACCACCTGCACATAGGTACCACACACTCACAATCATATCCACAAAACAGTACGCCAACCCTCATCTACCCCGATATTGCCAACTACTCACAAAACCCAAAAACAGAGGTTCTGTCCCGCCGGGACAGCAGCCTTCCGAAAGGCATAACTCGGGTTCTAAGACTCCGAATCAATTAAACGAGTACATCCTCGCGTAGCTTAGGAAATTTCCTAACTTTTTCTAAGTATATGGAAAGACTGATTCGGACTCTAAAATTGTTTAATCTACAAAATACCGAGATCTGTTCCAATCACGTCACAGATTTTAACATGCTCGGTAAAACAGCCATAACTTTCAAACGACTGATCGAAATTTAACGTTCTTTATACCCACTGAAAGGTACTGAAATTACCTACAACTTCTTCAACAGGCGGACGTCCAAATTCGGAATCTAAATTGGCGAAAAACCGAACCCTAGGTTGACTGCTCATGCTGTCCGAAGCAGAGAACGTGATAACTTCTAGATTTCATCTAATCTACTCAATTCCAGCACCACCAATTGATCTAACAATTTGATAATCACCCTTAGAACAGTACCTAGACCAACTCCAAAGAGTCCCATGGCCATACCTTCGCCCGACGCACGAAAACCCAATAGATCTCCTCCCGGCTCGCTCCTCGCTCCAATGGACGGATCTTCGAGGTGCAGGGGTGGAGAGGCTACCCTAGGGCAGGAAGGGGTGGAGGAGAGGTGGTGGAGAGGTGGAGAGCCAAGGAGGCAAAGGGGGAGGTGGGGCGCATGCAAGGGAGAGGGGGAGGTGGGGGTGGCGGCTAGGGCATGGAGGGAGAGGGAGTGGGGGCGCACATGGGCTGGGTGGGGGCGCACCAAGGGGCAGGGGGAGCCCCTTTTTACCAGCCCAAATGGAATCCTAATCCTAAATGGACTCATACTCCATCCCACCAAAGCCCACAACCCCTTCTTTTAGGCCCAAACTCCCCCGGAAAGGCCCAAACTCCCGGAAACGGCCCGGAAACGCAATTAAACCTCATACCATATGGTTTTAACCTCCAGTACCATATTTCATAATGTTTTTGACCACATCATGCACGTTTTATAAGGTTACGACACTTCGTGGTGTCACATAAACGGCACTAACAGGATTTAAAGCATCATCTCAAGTCCATAACATAAACTCCAACGTTTAATGAACAAATACGAAGGGAACAATAAAACCAAGCACATAAGCTAGCATCATCCAAGTTTTTAACTCAATAAGATGATCATTATAACTACAAGTGGGACTGTGTAGTTGTCTAGGTGAACAACACTATGTGTAGATGTGATGCTAATCACCCTTCCCCGACTGTTGAGTTCATGGTACCTAAAAACAACATAAAACAACAAGCGTGAGTTCATCACTCAGCAAAGTGTATTGCAATGATACAAAAGCAATAATCAACTCACATACATACTTAATGCCATTCACATATCCTGAGAGTCAATTCATGTACTTCATTTATGCTCTCATATAACATCATCATAAACATCTCACATAATATCTTCATATGTATCTCATAGAACATCATAATCATCTCATAAACCACTTAATTCATGCAATGCAATGCAATGCACATGTCTCTTTGAAGGACATACCAGTATTGCCGAGTGCACACCCGTCGGCGTGCACCCTCTTTCCCCCTTCCATCCCGTAGATGGAGGGTGCCTACTCCTCGCTTCCATTCACAACTTTGGATGGAATCACGAGGTAGGTCTTACTCAATGGTGCTCCGGATTAGTCATACTTTCTCACCGACCTTACCGGACTAGTTATGACTTTCTCACCGACCTGGCCAGTTCTCATGCCATGTATGCAAATTTATCATAAACATAAACAACTTGCACATAAACTCAACTAAACATTGCATAGCCTCATAATAAACCATTTTCATCATATCGCAAGTAAGAGTCTGTCATGGCATCATATCATAAAGCATGTGTAAACCATCTCATTTTTAAATATTACGGCTCCCTAAGCCGCAACCACTACAATACACTAGCCTTAACCGCGGGCGACGGATTGGCGAGAGGATGAGGGCACTCCCAGGGTCACACCACCTGCACATAGGTACCACACACTCAAAAACGAGCCCTCAAAATAGTACAAGAATGATCCCCTAACCCGACTCCGCAATCAACCCCTAAAACCAGAAAACAGATAATCTATCCCTACGGGACAGCGGGCTTCCAACTAGCATAACTAGAGCTCTAGAACTCCAAATTAAGTAAAAGAGTACATTTTATCGTAGCTTAGGAAATTTCCTAGCTTTTTCTAAGTATTGGGAAAAACTTATTCCGCCTCTAAAATTGCCTAATCTACATATCCACCGGATCTGTCCCAATAGCGTCACAGTTTTGAACACGTTCGGTAAAACAACCATAACTTTCAAACGGCTGATCGGAATTATACGTTCTTGGTGTTCACTAAAAGGTATTGAAATTATTTACAAGTTTCTTAACATACGGACGACTATGAAACGCTTTTAAAATTGCGAAATCTTAAGCCCTAGGTCGGACGCCCAATCTGCCCAAAACAGAACACCATGCAAACTCTAGATTTCATCCAATCAAACCAATGGCAGCACAACCTTTTGATCTAATTGCATGAGATCCTCCATTAACACAGCACCTAATCCACGCCAAAGGTTTCCCATCACCATACCTTATCCCGACGAACGAAGAACCGACGAACACGCCTCCCGATCGCCCGATCTTCCTCCACGCGCCAATCCCGCCGGATCCTCTCGTCGTGGAGCTCCCCAATGGCGAGGGAAACGACGTGGAAGAGCGTGGCAGCAAGGGGTGGGGGTGGAGCTCGCCTAGGGCCGGCTAGAGGTGGTGGTGAGGAAGGAGCAAGGTGGCGGCTAGGGGAGGGAATAGGGGAGGCGCATGGGGGGAGAGGGGTGGGTGGCGGCTAGGGTTGAGGGAGAGGGGAGTGGGGGGGTCGCACCAAGGGGTGGGGGCTAGGTTTGGCTGCCCAAAAGTCCCCCTCCCCTTGGGGCCAAACCCTTCCACTGGAGGCCCAACTCAACCCCCAAGGCCTAAAGTCCCCCAGAGAGGCCCAAACACCCGGAAACGGCCCAAAAACACGCTATAAAGTCATACCTTACTGCCAAAATCGAGAATGACTCATACCGTCATTCCGTAGTGTCACATTCTCTCCCCCTTAACAGGATTCGACCTCAAATCCAAACGAACGCCAAGAACCACAAACAAAGCCCCTACAGAGTGAAAACTTCTGTGCAACAAAAGGCATCCACACAATACTCAAACTGAATCATTGACAACCAAACTCCCCAAATCAATCATTTAGCGAGAAAGGGTTAACTTAGCTAAACTAAGTGCAGCCTTTCACAGTTTCACCTTTCCTTCCAAGTTCCCATCCGAAATCCTTGATTTCACCCACTAAAGAGCTCAATCGAAAATACTAAATACACCCAAACCTCACAACTAACAATTCATAATACTATCGCAAATGACCTGACTACCACATTTCATTAAACTCAACAAGACACAATCAAAGCGAGTCGTAACTCTTTAACCACCGGTCGACCACCAAATCACTTATGGTATCTGATTGAATGACTAGGGTCCGCAACGTGAACCCCCAAGAGCCCAGAAAAACACTAGTTCTCAACTCTTGCAATTTATCGCCCTTTAAATCAAACGGACCATTACTGAGAAAAGCCATCGAAAGAAGCAACTCACTAAGGCACATCTGCCCTTTCCAGTTCACAATCATGTTATAATTCATTCTATCTGCTCCCAAGCATATCTCATCTCCAGCAACATTTAGCTAAGACAGATGTTCACGACCGGACACCTTACATCAATTACCATCACCTTCTTCGCAACTAGCGATACTCTCAAAAAGATTTGACCCAACATCACCACTTCCATCATGGTCCACCTTTCAACCCACCATCAAAGTTTTACACCTGACCTAAGATAGGGCCGCAACTCTCTACCAAATCACATTTGATGTTTTTCCAAGAGGGTGTCACCCTCACAATCTATTCACGCAAACAACCAAGCCCAAGAGTATAAATCTTTATTATACTCAACCATAAACCATGAACACTCTCATTCTTATCGTCCTCTAGAAAAGCAAAGAAGTACAATTACATTGAACCCCATTGTTCCACTTGCATCGATTCGAATCCAATGCGCTAACGTACACTTTGGAGAGAATTCGACAACCCCCAAAGAACACTCATTTTATTATTTTTTTAAGCCAAGACGCAAAAGAGACACAAATCTCCCACACCACACCCAAAATACCAGAAATCCTTCAATTTTTTTCACACTAGAAAGGAATGGACATCTCGATTCATGACATGTATGCAAACTTTTCAAGAGCGCTCCAGATTAGTCATATATCCATATATGACTTTCTCACCGACCTGGCTCATCAACTCTTTTATTGTTAAACATCTATAAACGATGTCATGCCTCCTTTTCATCATTCATTCATCATGTAACAACAATACCGAATAGTCATTCACCAAAAGACTTCTTCCTCGGTATCACATGATTGAACACAAATAACATCGATGATTGTGCTAAATCATATAACTATGACAGCAACACCGTTAATAGCAAAACACCACGTCGTGTCAGAACCCACCACCAAATGAAAGCTAACCTTGCAAAACCTCGCATTCTAACCAAAATCAACATTTTTGAAAAGAACATCAACTCCAAAGTCAAACATCTGCACACACAACCACCACAAATTTTCTCAAAGAGAAAGGGAAACTCATTTCAAAAGGGAACACTTCACTAACAAAACCGCTCATGAAACATTCATAAAATCCACCTGGTGAAGCATTTGCAAACACCACACACATTTTCCAAATAACTCCAACTCTAGCCAAATGGAGTTACAAATTGAATCTCAACAATCTCCAACACAACCCACTATGTCCTTCTGCTTCCTTTAAAATTTACTCCAAAGATAATTCAGTGCGAACGCGAAGGAGCGCGATCCACTCAAAGACTTTTGGAAGTAAATCCATACTTATAGCAAAAACTAAACCAATTAGCCAAAACCAAAGATTGGCACTCATCACTACGAGTTTAGGGAAACTCTGAAACACAACAGAAGGAACACTTTGACCGAAAGCATTAAACCAAGATAGCCAACAACCAAACCAGTCCAAAGATTTTAAACACAAGCTCAACATAGATACAACCACCTCTAGTGTTCCACTGTGCTTTCTATTAAGGATTTTCAATCTTCACTATTTACGCGTTGAGAAGCCCCAACAGGACTTAACAAAAACCACATAACAAATTCTTTCTGTAATTACCTTTCCCAAAACTTATAAATAAGATTTATGATGCTTATCATGAGACACCCATCCAAGACTACGTCAACTTGATCCCCACAGACCAACATATCATATAACATCATATTCTAGATTTGAAACAAGTACTTCAACAAATACCTTGGCATGATTAACCTATCCATTTTATACCACCTATATGTCAACATCTCAAGAATCGAAACTTTTTCAATTAACAAATGACTGCAACACATAAATGTTATCTCCACAAAACAAAATTCATAAGTAGGTGTCTGAGATATACACTCATTAAGGATAGAGTCCTACATCATATCAATTATCCAAGGTTCACTCCATCACAGCATGTTACAATGTCCTCCATTTTAATAATGGTTTTTCAACGATTAATCTAAACAATTAACACCACTTCTAAGTCATCATTATCGATAAACGGCATAATCATAAAACAACAACATTGCTTTAAGCTACCCCATATATAGGTTATAAGAAGATGGCCACTACACAACATACTCCAACTATTAAAATAAATTTAATAAGTTAGACCATTACGGTGCTCTTAAAACATCATCAAACAACAAAACCTATATTCTTCCAATTAACATCGATACTAGCATTATAAGAACACAACTACATACTACCAACTATACTATTAGTTTGCAACATCATAAATAGCAACACTAATTAACTTCCAAGTTAAAGTCACTAGCCGACACGATTAAATTTCTCTATTAACAAGTTAAATTAGAACATCTTTAAACAACTAGCAAAGTTTCTTTTACAATATCAGTAGTTTACATCATCTTAATGTTCTAACTATGCATTAGGGTTTTAAAACTTTAAACATTATCGAGGGTCATAAGAACTTTTAAAGCAACGCAACAGATTCTAAGCATGTACACTAACACATTTAATCATTCTCGTTATAGAGTAATCTACAACACTAGAAGTCTATTTATTCTCAAGCTAAAGATAACAATCACATTGAATTGATTCAACTCACAAATTAACTTATCA
The DNA here is from genome assembly GCA_036346355.1 of Rhipidocladum racemiflorum. Classification (NCBI taxonomy): domain Eukaryota; kingdom Viridiplantae; phylum Streptophyta; class Magnoliopsida; order Poales; family Poaceae; genus Rhipidocladum; species Rhipidocladum racemiflorum. The sequence goes on along the minus strand of CM070577.1, from coordinate 39,824,050 downwards.
ATACGTCATTCCATAAACCACATCTTTACGGTGGGGGCTCCGGTCTTTGTAACAGAGATTCGGGTACTCACTGTTGCGTCAGACTGGAATTAACGCAACCCGTTAGTAAACCGAACCCCAATTACAAACCGTACACGGATTGAGGCCAATCAATCGGCATGACACACCCAGCACGTGGTCAAATGCCAAATGATTGATTCCAACCCGAGCTTCCCCGAGATATGTGTCTAGTGCTAGTTCCCTGGATCAGTAGCCTAGCACCCACATATTTCCACAATAAGTTGCATCAAAACACTTACATTAACAAAATGGTTACTGATGAAATACGAGGTTTGATTACATCGAGATAGTAATACAAGAAAGAAATTATGCCAAATGGCTACAATAGCTAAAGAGAGACTTAGAGTACAAAGCAACGGCAGCGAGTGCCTTCCCAAACCCAAAGGCGATGGCCAGAGTTGCGACCGAGAGGAAAACCTAATCTACAGCTGCAAAACCCGACGATCTCTGAATCAAAGCGATCCTCGCCTAGCTCGCCTTTTCACACATGACTCCGTCTTCTGAGCTTGGTAATCAGATTTAAAGCAAACGGTGAGTACACGTATGTACTCGCAAGACTTTAGTGTTTGCAAGTATAATAAGTATGCAGGTTATCCAATGAAAAAGGTTGCAAATCCAGTTCCAAGTTGCATAAAGCTAAATTTATTTGCAATAGAATAATAGATTTCAGAAGATGCTCGATTTACAAAAGCAATTGATGAAGAATGTAATTCAATACATAATTGTATAATTCATTCAGTATCCAAATTCAATTTCCTCCAAATTATCCAACACCACCATCACATGGCATCAAGAATCACCACCAAAGACAATCGAATATCCACCATACCATCGTATGGCATCAAGAATCACCACCAGGCAATCGAATTACCAATCCAATCAGTCTACGAGTCCAACGACTCAACATTTTGCATGATATAACCCAACATTTAAAAGATCTACGGTGCCAAAATGTTTTCCAAAACAAAACCAAAGATACTATACTTGACAATAATTACCCGAGCTGCTCGTAACCGTGAGCACGGCTAATCGATTAGATTTACTCTCTGCAGAGATTGTACACTTTACCCACATGACACACTCTAGCAATCATGTCAACCATGCCACGCGATACGAAACGTACCCGTTTTGCTAGATTGTGACGGAACTGTTCCACTTGCGAGTTTCTAGTCTTGCGTCAGCCCCGGTGAAGTGCACCCCTTGCTATGGCGGGTGATCAGCCCCACACACAAAACATTTACAACAATTCACGATGGTTTACGATTACCGTCCATCGCCTCACAACTGTCGGGACCCCGAATTTGCAAATCCGGACCCTCTGTGTATTCAGCACTAGTCCAGGAACGCGCTAGTGCACACAGTCTTAACATCGGTATATATCACAATCATACCATACGATACTATCAAAGTACTTTATTTAAATAATCAAAGGGTTACTCGACCTTATGGCCAAGTTACAAATATATGCCTTGCAAGCGAAACTTATTAAAAGAGAAATAGCGGCGGAAAATCAAATAAACTTAGTGGCGCCATCAGTATACCACAGGCAACATGGCCAGGCTCGCATCCCTAAGTAGGCGGGTCTTCTTGGAGTTCCTCCTCCAAAAATTTGGCGTAATCTCCTCTTCAAGCGATATTGTGTTGAGGCAAGGGTGAGTACTTGGTACTCGACCAAGTCATCTACAATGCAAGCTAATATACTATATGCATGGCTTAGTACAAAGGAAAGCTCGAGGTATATTTGCGATGTGACTTTTGACAAGTAATATAAGTAGATTCGAAAGCGATGAAATAAGTAAAGCATAAATAACTTTTCAAGAAGTTTAAATAACATTTTCCCCATCCTAAACCATATTTCCATCATCTTCATATTAAACCAACCCATCTTTTCAAAACCAAGTTATTTCGGAAAATCTAACCCTTGATTGTAATTCCCGAGCATTGTCCAGTCTAGTGGACTCGGCTATTCAAATAGATTCTACACTCTGCGGAGGTTATGCACTTTACCCACAAGATACAATCCACTCACCACGTCGGTAGTGAATCGCCATACAAGAGTATCGAATGGACGATCATAACAAAAGCCTTTGGAAGCCTCAAACAACACAGGTGGTCCTCTCAGTCGTGCTCTACACCATCCCTTCCCTTAGCCAAAGCGAAGTATGGGACCAACACACCGTTAGATGGGTACCTGGCCACGACACGATCGGCTCCCCGTACAATCACACAAGCTTGTTATGCCCGGACACCTGAGGCTCCACAAGTGAGTCATGGCGACTTAGTCAACTAGGGCCGTCCCATTCCGACCATGTGGTTGCAAGTATGACCAGTTCAAAGGCTTGCAAGGTTAAGTCCTTAGAGTGACCGAGGCAAGACTAGAAAAAGCCAAATCAACACTCCCGATGCCACAAGCGGCCCACCGATTACTCTTGCCACATGCCGGTCGAAATCATTTTATCAAACCCGATTGATTACCATGCACCACGTGCCATCAACATCACATGATACTTTTCCAAAACAGGTTCAATATATCATTAAGTCCATATTAGCATTTGATTATCCAAAATCATGTCATGAGCACGTGGCGAGGTCTAAGTAGTATACTACAACGATCTAAACCCATGTTGGCAATTTAATAATGTCAACTAGTAAACCACAACTAGGGTGACAGGGATCATGGCACATGCTTAAGTAATCAAGGTGTCATATAGCAAATTGGTATTTATCTAACCCCAGGTTTAAACAAAGTATCTTTCTAATTGAACTAGCATGCAATAGTTTAAATCAAAATAGATTTGAAATGGGATCAATATGGTCAAAGCACAACTTGCCTTCAAAAAGCACTTGCTCTTGGTCTTGAGTTGGATCTGAGTCAATACTTCTCCTTGAATCCCTCAGGCACTTCAACGTCTACTCAGTAAGCGTGCAAATAGCAAATACACAAATGAACACTATGCAAAAGATCCCAAAACTCCAAATAAAATCCATAAACAGAGAGAACATAATTTTACTGGATTTTAGAAACTGGAATAAATCAAATTTGGAGTTAAAAGCGCCATAAAAGTTATGATTATTTAAAGTTTAAATAATCAATTAAATAATTTTACAGAGAAAAACTTTAGTCCAAAATTAAATAAAATTCATATTTAGGTAGATCTCAATTTTATACAAATTTAGAAATTTGAATCGCTCAAATCGGGTTGAAAGCATAAAGTTATAAGCGTTTGAAGTTTGAATCTAAATTTGAATCAATATTTCGAATTAATAAATCATTTTCTTTTTAGGAAATTAATGTGCGTCAGCATGGACACGTGGCAGCCTCTCGATTGGCCTGACGTCCAGCGGTCCATGGACTTGGTCCACGCTCGGCTTGGAGTCTCTACGTGGACTCGGTCCACGACTCGTGTCGACATGTGGCCTCTCGGGGTAGCGTCATCGCCGGCGTCGGCCGGGGGCTCGGCCACCGCAGTGGCGGCAGGTGGGACCCATTGTGACGTCATGGGGTAGCGTCGGCGCTGGCGAGGTCGACAAGCGCGACATGTCACGGCCCCTCGACACGCGGGCCGCGTCGGCGTCACACCAGCGCGTGGGCCAGCGTTGACCAGCGGTCCATCTTCCGACACGTGGCGCCAATCTCGCCGTTGGTTTGAAAATCAGCGGCGGATTAGATCCAGGGTGCTGCGTTGAAACTACTGCGTTGCTGCGTGGGCGTTCGATCTAGATCAGACGGTCGAGATCTAATCCTATATTACGCCTTTGCTCGACCACGTGGCAATTGTGAACCGTTGGATCTTGATCAGCGGTCGAATCCAATCGGGTTTGGGAACCGCGTGAGCTCACCTCAACCGTCCGATCTGGATCAGCCGGTCCTCAGAGCTCATGCCAGGCGATAACTTCAGCGGCGCTGGCTTGACGGAGGCGAGGGGGCGGCAGCGAGCCCGGCGGCGTTTGGGGCGTGCTCCGTGAGATGAAACCTCCCGCCAGTGCGTCTCGTCGAGGACTCGGATCTGGGCTCCTTCTCGGCGGAAGGCGAGGGCGGCGGAAGCCGGCGCAAACGCAGCGGAAGAGAACAACTTCCGTGGCGATTGCGGCTCAACGGTGGCGGCTCGGCCGAGATGGCTCGAAACGGAACAGTGCGCAAGGATGAGGGCAACCTCGGGGGCGTCTCACGCTTTAAATAGCCTCGGCGTCCGTGCCCTGAGCGGAAACCTAGTTCGCTCGGCGAACGCAGCGGCGAAGTCCGGCTTCGGACTCGGCGAAGGCGACAAATCGTGGCCGTCCGTGGCGCGATCAGCGAGCCCACGATCGCGAGCGCTAGCGATCGGATGCGGCGATTCTGGCTCGGCCGATGCGAGGTGATCTCGGCCGTTGGATCTTGATCAACGGTTGGGATTGATTAGGAGTTAGGAGTAGATTCGGTCCAAGTCAAGCCAATTAGGACTCGAGTCGACTTCGGTCGGATGACGATACTTGACCGAGTTGGATTTTCCAGGTAATTAATATTTAAAATAATTCCCGATAATTCATTTAATTCATTAAAAATAGCAAAAGACTCGAGAAAAATTCAGGAAAAATTTGGAAAATATTTTAGAACATTTTGGACTCAAATAAAATATTTCCGCAAAATTTTATTTGCAAAATTAAATTCTTTAATTATTTCAAAATGGAATAAATTCAAATAAATTCCAAATAAATCCAAATAAATTCCAGAAAATTCCAAAAATTCACCAAAGTGCCAAATCACACATGAATTTAAGAAAAGCAAAATTTTGGGATGTTACAACAACCCATAGCAAGGCCCTCACCGTTGTAACGGTACCGTATTGGGACGGTATACTCCAACACCTGTGCGAGGTGAGGGAGACCCTTAAACAGCACCAGTCCGTCGGTGACTGTCCAACTACTTCGACCTACCACGACGCAAGACTAGTCATTCACTCCTGTACTACGTTCAAGTCATCCCATACTAACACATGTGGTTGTACGATTTGACTTAGTTAACAACATCAAGTTCGGTCCTTAGGGTTGCACAGACGAGACCTCCACCCGTCCGTCCGGCATAAAACCACCCTTCACCTTTTTCCTTTTTCTCTTTTTACCAACATAGCTTTTTCCACCAAAACCACCATTTCAAAATCCTAATTAAGTTTCCAAAAGAATTTGATTGACTGGGTCCACCGATCAACAATCAATTGTACTAACGCTGGGCTAAGCGTATGCAATTATTAGACATATAACCCAATTGACACGTAATACGGTGTCTACCATTATCCTAGGGATTTACAAGGATCACTACGTAACTGATAATCGAGGAAAACCATTCAATCCAGGTTTAACTACCAAAGCCCACAATTTATTATTTGTACCAATTCTAAAGCATGCATAATAGTTTTGTCAATTCAAATTAAATTTGCAAATATGGGATCAATATGGTCAAAGGAGGTGCTTGCCTGTTTGCTTTGTACTGATTACACTTCCGGGAAAGAGATCGAGAACCGCACAGGCGCCCACCACCACGTCAACGTCTACGCGAACGAGCGACAACAAAACGATCAAACTCGGAACAAACAGGGCGATCAAGAATCAAATAAGACAACTAAGAAGCAAGGACAACAACTAAACCAATTGGAGAAACAACGGAGAAAAGGGAATTAAAGGAGACCTAACTCGATCAGTGAAGTCGGCAGTACCGGCGGTACAACCACGGTAGTGCCGCCCTCAAGCCGGCGATCTGGCCATAGGGCCCGGTAGTGCCGTGATCGACGACAAAAGGGCACTCTTTGGAAAAAAGGTACCGACGTTAAACACGCAGCGGTAGTATCGGCCACTACCCGGCGATCTGCAAGCCGAGAGGGCGGTAGTCGATTCCCAGAGACCAAAGGAGAAGCTCACTGGAAATTAACTGCCGGCGTTATGGTTACGGTAGTGCCGCTCGGGCGGTAGTACCGGCCCCATAACGTCGGTAGTGCCGGCCTCAGGGAGAAACTAGGGTTTCGCAAAATGGGATTTTGCGCAAACGGATTCGAAACTTCGCGACGATTGCATGGTTAGGTTCCCGGTGATGCCACGGACCCATCCATGCAGGTCTCACCAAGTTTCGAGTTCATTTAACCTAATTTCCACCTTTTCGAACTCGATAACCCTAATTACCGTTAGAATTCGACTTTCGATCCAAATCAAGTCCAAACTTAATTCTTTTCACGAGGGTCGACTTCTAACGACATCAGATATATTTTAGAGTCATATCCTCAGCTTTTGGAGCTAGGGTTCAAGGAAAACTCCAAAACTCGAGAATTTGACTCGGCTTGTGAACAAATCCGATAAACACCGAATCAGGGTTTTCGACTCGATCTTTTTCCAGAAATAGAACCATTAGGGCACTAAGAACCAATACGAGTCACTCTCGAGATTTTTGGAGCTTCGAAACTCGAAGACGCCCCAAAAAGCTCGATACTGCACTTTTCGCAAATCGAATCGAAATGAAGGATTTGCGAGTGACGTATTAATTCTTTTTGCACGTAAGGGTTCCACAGGGCCTAACTCGCACTCAAAACTCTTCGCACGACGATCGAACCATCCGAACTCAAAACCCTCAATTGGAACTAAATTCGATTCCAAATCCGGATTGAGTTCAAACTCAAATCTTTTCGCAAGAATCGAACTCAGACAACGTCAGATATACTCGAAGGTCAATTTCTCGACTTTTCGAAGTTAGGGTTCAAAGGAACTTCAAAAATTCGGGAAAACGACTTTTGGGCGAATATATCCAACAGAGAACCGATTAGGGTTTTCAGATCGAATCGTCCACACTAACTTAATCTACTGAGCTAACTTAGGTCTAGCAACAAGAAACACGTTGAAGCACTTCTAGGGTTAGGGTTTCAAGACTACACCAAAAGAGAAACTAATAGAGAAGAGAGAGGGACTTAGGGTTTAGCTCAAAACCTCGGGGATCGGACTGAAACACGATTCCTCCGGTCTTGAGGCTGCTCTAGGGCTTGAGGAAGATCCTCCACACCTCGCGGCTTGTCTTCTTGCTACTCCTTGAGCTCCTCATGCACTAGAGAAGAAGAGGGAGAGAGAGGCGAAGGAAGAGAAATGGAGAGGGAGAGGAGAGAGCACGGGAGAGTGGGAGAGAGCTCAGAAGGAAGAGAACAAGTGAGGGAGTGAGAGAGGGAGAGGGGTAAGCCAGTGGGCTTTAGAGGAGAGGAAGAATCGAAAGAGGGTGAGGTGGCCGAGACAGCGGCGATGGCCGCTCCAACCCCTACCCGCACGACTCGTGGCCGTGCAGCTCTGCCCGAGCGGTAGTGCCGCCCCGGCCGGCAGTCGCCCTAGCCCGGTGATCGCCGCTCCTGCAGCAAAACTCCGAGTTTCTTCGCAAACTTCACTCCAATCTTTGGGTTTAACCTCGGGAAACTTAAGGGAAGAATTTTGGGACCACAAAGGAAGGTTTTAGGACTTAGACTCCTATGGATTTCGGGAGATTTTGACCGGCTTCGAACTCAAAGTTTCGAAACAAAAACCAGTCGAAACTACTCGAACGACAAAACACCGACGCAACAAAAACGAACTAAGGGCCAAATTGAGATCCAATAGCACTCAGCACACAAACAAGCACACAAATAGCTTAATTAAGCTTAGTTAATCCTAATTAATCTTAGTTACAAATTCCAGGATGTTACATTTACATACTACATAGCACGAACAAAAATTCTAAACACATTCATAGGTCACCTACTCTTGACGAACAGGATGCAATTCAGCTTTAAAGATAACCATAGCTCAGGAACAAAAACGAACACCGATAAACCATTTCTCTTTTCCTTGCAAGGAAGAAAAACAGAACTCCAACAGAAATGCAGGAAAGCTCACTCTCAAATTTCCATCTTTGATAGCCAAAACTCTTCAAGAAATCTCAAGATTTCAACTTCCAAGAAGTAAGATGGATGCACCATGGAAAATCAGATGTTCAACCAAATCTCTTCCGATAAAGATTCAAACTTAGCTCCACCCAACTTAAGGCTTGCATCAGGAGAAGCTCCAACACTTTTCTTAGATAGGGAGAACAACAATCACATAAGTTTCATCCCCAAGACAGTCCACAATAACCAACAAAACTGGGTGTCAAAGCAAAAGTTGTGACCAAAAGATGCGCAACACAAAACTCTTCTTCTTCATCTTCAACCAAGGAAGACAAAACCACAAACCGCCTACGGAACAATCCGCGAAAAATCTAATATCAAACACTTTTTTTTCGTTTAATTTCAATCAACTAAAACCAAGAAAACCAACCAAAACCGTCCGTCAGAACGGTAAAGAACATCCGAAGGAGTCCACCACCAACTCTTCTATTTATCTCCAGTCAACTACCCGATCTACATCAGAAAAAGGTAAGCACTCTTTCCCCACAGGGGGTTAATAGTTCTTCGGTGATGGCTCTAACCGGCCACACCGTCAAACTACACCCTTACTATGAACAAAAAGAGGTGACCAAAACCCTTCGGCACCACAACCCCACTTTATCACAATAACAAGAACAATCCAATCAGTTCTCTCAATAACATAGCAACATACATTATCACATATAGCATTCAACATCAAGGCTTAAATACAACATTTAAGCCTAAAGCAACGATACCCATACCCTTTCCTACTGTGCATCCATGTGTGTCAAATTTTAAATTAGTAATTCCACTTACACAAATTTTAATGTTGCAATCCTATGACAAGATTTTAAGTATAACCTAAACCATGTTTCTAGGTTATCCCACATCACATTTTAGTTGAACCTAAAGTTTGACACTAAAATACATGTTCCAAGGACCTCATCCCGCTCTGATACCAACTGTAACACCCCGGCATCTAGTCTGCCGCGAATGTCACCCAAACAGCTCTAGATATAACCAATATCGCATATTTAACAATAAATTACAGCAACTACGCTAATAGTTTAATTGAAAATTCGGCAGCATTCCCTTTGTTTTTCCATGGTTTTTAAGCAACAATAATATTATCACATCATTATAGCATAATAGATGACATCTAAACGGCACTAACAGGAGTTAAAGCATCATCTCAAGTCCATAACATAAACTCCAACATTTAATGAACAAATACGAAGGGAACAATAAAACCAAGCACATAAGCTAGCATAATCCAAGTTTCTAACGCAATAAGATGATCATTATAACTACAAGTGGGAGTGTGTAGTTGTCTAGGTGAACAACACTATGTGGAGATGTGATGCAAATCTCCCTTCCCCAACTGTCGAGTTCATGGTACCTAAAAACAACATAAAACAACAAGCGTGAGTTCATCACTCAGCAAAGTGTATTGCAATGATACAAAAGCAATAATCAACTCACATACATACTTAATGCCATTCACATATCCTGAGAGTCTATTCATGTACTTCATTTATGCTCTCATATAACATCATCATAAACATCTCACATAACATCTTCATATGTATCTCATAGAACATCATAATCATCTCATAAACCACTTCATTCATGCAATGCAATAAAATGCACATGTCTCTTTGAAGCACATACCGGTATTGCTGAGTGCACACCCGTCGGCGTGCACCCTCTTTCCCCCTTCCATCCCGTAGATGGAGGGTGCCTACTCCTCGCTTCCATTCACAACTGTGGATGGAATCACGAGGTAGGTCTTACTCAATGGCGCTCTGTTTTAGTCATAACTTTCTCACCGACCTTACCCGACTAGTTATGACTTTCTCACCGACCTGGCCAGTTCTCATGCCATGTATGCAAATATGTCATAAACATAAACAACTTGCACATAAACTCAACTAAACATTGCATAACCTCATAATAAACCATTTTCATCATATCGCAAGTAAGAGTCAGTCATGGCATCATATCATAAAGCATGTGAAAACCATCTCATTTTCAAATACTACGGCTCCCTAAGCCGTAACCACTACAATACACTTGCCTTAACCGCGGGCGACGGATTGGCGAGAGGATGAGGGCACTCCCGGGGTCACACCACCTGCACATAGGTACCACACACTCAAAAACGTGCCCTCAAAACAGTACAAGAACGATCCCCTAGCCCGACTCAGCAATCAACCCCTAAAACCCGAAAACAGAGAATCTGTCCCTACGGGACAGCGGTCTTCCAACTAGCATAACTTGAGCTCTAGGACTCCAAATTAAGTAAACGAGTACATTTTCTCGTATCTTAGGACATTTCCTAGCTTTTTCTAAGTATTGGGAAAAACTGATTCGACCTCTAAAATTGCCTAATCTACAGATCCACCCGATCTGTCCCAATCGCGTCACAGTTTTGAACATGTTCGGTAAAACAGCCAAAACTTTCAAAAGGCTGAACGATATTATGTGTTCTTGGTGTCCACTGAAAGGTATTGAAATTATCTACAATTTTCTCAACATACGGCCGACCATAAAACGCTTTTAAAATTGCGAAATGTTAAGCCCTAGGTCGGACGCCCAATCTGCCCGAATCAGAACACCATGCAAACTCTAGATTTCATCCAATCTAACCAATGCAAGCACAACATTTTGATCTAATAGCATGAAATCCTCCATTAACATAGCACCTAATCCACCCCAAAGGTTTCCCGTCACCATAACTTAGCCCGACAAACGAAGAACCGATGAACACACCTCCCGATCGCCCAATCTTCCTCCACGTGCCAATCCCGCCGGATCCTCTCGTCGTGGAGCTCCCCAATGGAGAGGGCAACGGTGTGGAAGAGCATGGCAGCAAGGGGTGGGGGTGGAGCTCGCCTAGGGTCGGCTAGAGGTGGTGGGGAGGAAGGAGCAAGATGGCGGCTAGGGGAGGCAATGGGGGAGGCGCATGGGGGTGGGGAGAGGGGTGGGTGGCGACTTGGGTTGAGGGAGAGGGGAGTGGGGGGGCGCACCAAGGGGTGGGGGCTAGGTTTGGCTGCCCAAAAGTCCCCCCTTGGGCCCAAACCCTTCCACTGGAGGCCCAACTCACCCCCCAAGGCCCAAAGTCCCCAGAGAGGCCCAAATACTCGGAAACGGCCCAAAAACACGCTATAAAGTCGTACCTTACTGCCGAAATCGAGAATGACTCATACCGTCATTCCGTAGTGTCACACATAATTCGAGAGAGATACAGCGCTGCTAACTTGCTTACCATGTCGGTAACCTTGACAGGAAGAAAATGAGATGTCTTTGTCAACCGGTCAACGATTACCCAAATAGAGTCGAAACCTTTTTGCGTCTTGGGCATTCCAGTGATAAAATCCATGCTGATTTCCTCCCATTTCCACAAGGGAATGGGTAGTGGTTGGAGTGTGCCTGCTGAATGCAGATGGTCAGCTTTCACCCTTCGGCATACGTCACACTCGGCGACATAGCGGGCGATTTCTCGCTTCATCCGGGTCCACCAAAGTCTTTGCTTAAGATCTTGGTACATCTTTGTACTCCCCGGATGAATAGAGAATGAGGAGTTGTGAGCCTCATTGAGAATGGATTCTTTCAACTCCTTACAATTTGGCACCATTAACCGTTTGCCGAACCATAAGACACCTTGTGGGTCCTCGGTGAAGCAATTGGCCTTGCCTTGCTTGACTTGAGGTCGGATAAGTGCCATGCCTTTATCTGCCTTTTGAGCTTCCTTGGTCTGGTCCAAGAGGTCAGATTTAACCTCAAGGACAGCGAGGAATCCCTTGTTAACCACTTCTAATTCAAGCTTTTAGAATTCAGCGCAAATGGCTTCTGATTCCGGTTCTGCTGAAATGCAATTGCATTGTGATTTCTGGCTCAAAACATCAGCAACGATATTGGCTTTTCCGGGATGATAATGGAGTCCCATGTCGTAGTCTTTGATCAATTCGAGCCATCTTCTTTGTCTCAAGAGTTCAGGTCGGCTTGAGCAAAGATGTATTTCAGGCTCTTATGATCGATGTAGATCTCGCAATGATTACCGATGATGTAATGTCGCAAAATTTTTATAGCATGTATCACAGTTGCTAGCTGTAAGTCATGAGTGGGATAATTCACCTCATGTGGCCTCAATTGTCTGGATGCATATGCCACCACTCGGCCTCCTTGCATAAGTACACAACCGAGTCTGAGGCGTGATGCATCGCAATATATGTCAAAGCCCTTGTGAATATCCAATAGGACTAACACTGGTGCAGTGGTTAAGCAAATCTTCAACAATTGGAAGCTCACCTCACAATCCTCTGACCACACAAAGTTCTTCCCCTTCTTCAAAAGTTCGGTAATTGGCTTTGCAATTTTGGAGAAGTTCTCCACAAACCGACGGTAATAACCCGCAAGTCCGAGAAAACTTCGAACTTCTATGACAGTCTTGGGCTGTCCCCAATCAAGTACAGAGTGTACTTTGCTCGGGTCAACCGCAACTCCGCCTTCCAATAGCACATGGCCTAAGAAGGTAACCTCCTTTAGCCAAAATTCACACTTGCTGAATTTTGCATAAAGTCGGTGCTCTCGCAGCTTGTCCAAGACAATCCGAAGATGTACTCATGTTCTTCTTCAAATTTGGAGTAGATAAGGATGTCGTCAATGAAGCTGACAACAAATTTGTCAAGACACTCCATGAAAACTGAGTTCATAAGGCTCATGAAGTAGGCTGGTGCATTTGTCAAACCGAAAGACATGACGGTATACTCGTATAGGCCATAACAAGTAGAGAATGCCGTCTTCGGAATGTCTCCCACTCTGATTTTGATTTAATGATAGCCCGACCTCAAATCAATTTTGGAGAATATACGGGCTCTGGTCATTTGATCAAACAAAACATCAATCCGTGGAAGTGGATACTTGTTCTTGACCGTTACTTCATTTAACGGATGGTAGTCAACACACATCCGTAGGCTGTTGTCCTTTTTCTTCACGAACAACCGAGCTCCTCACCCTAGGGATGCATCCGTTATGGACGTTTAGATATCGGGGCCGTTCCGGGTAGTAATTCAATGACAAATTCAACCTCCCAGTCCGGCAGCATTCCCGACAATTCTTCTGGAAATATGTCCGGGTAGTCACATACCACTGGTACATCACTTATCCTAAAGGATGGCTCAACTCCCAAGGCATAGAGATGAGTGGAATTGGAATTTGACGCAAACACAACTTGTTCGCCGCTTGCATTTGTAAGTGAGACAGATCTTTGTGCACAATTTATACATCCTTGGTATTTGGACAGCCAATCCATCCCAAGAATGACCTCAATCCCCTCTGTTCTGATTACTATCAGATCTGCTAGGAATTCTACCCCATTAATTCCAATGTTTACCACCAACAAATTTGATCGGTTCTCAACTCCACTCCTCGTGCTCTAATGAGAAGAGGAGGATGCATTGTTGGATAGAAAAAACCCATTATATGCAGCTGTCGGCGTATTCTACACCGGGGTACTCTCTCCGCCCTTAAAAAAGGGTGTGAAGGGCCCCATCTGGCGGGTGGCTCTTCGTTCAAAGCCCTCCTCGCGGGGCGAGGAGGCCCACATGGCTACGTGGCGACCAGCGCTCCCAAGCCCTCTTCGCAGGGAGAGGAGGCCCACGTGGCTACGTGGCGATCAGCGTTCCCAAGCCCTCCTCGCGGGGCGAGGAGGCCCACGTGGCTACGTGGCGACCAGCGCTTCCAAGCCCTCCTTGCGGGGCGAGGAGGCCCACGTGGCTACGTGGCGACCAGCGCTACCAAGCCCTCCTCGCGGGGCGAGGAGGCCCACGTGGCTAAGTCGTGACCAGCGCCCCCAAGCCCCCCTCGCGGGGCGAGGAGGTCCACGTGGCGTCACGAGGGTAAAGCTTAAGAAGGCTTCGCCCAGAAGCCTCCCATGGGGCATGGTGTCGGGGCATTTAATGCAGGGCATGGCGACAGACCCTTTTTCCTGGCATACCACGTCTAACCCGTCATGGGAAGCGCACAGCCCTGATGGCTCGTGATGTAGCGGCACAAAGAAGGAGGCCCCAAGATGGGATGGCATTAATGAAATGTAATTAATGAGCCCTGCAGCGGCATAGTGTTGTCCCCCTGTGAAATCATGTGCTGAAAAATTGGCTTAGAATTGAATTTGCAAAATGTGTTTGTTCATGTGTTTTGACAATTTGACAAGAAACAGTAAGTTTCGCTTTGGCGCCGGACCAAACTTAAAGAAAACAGTAAGTTTCCCATCTACGACGGACCAAATTTTTTGGTCCTACGTGAACATGTTGTTGGCAACCTCATTTTCCCATCTACGACGGACCAAATTTTTTGGTCCTACGTGAACATGTTCTTGGCAACCTCATTTTCCCATCTACGACGGACCAAATTTTTTGGTCCTATGTGAACATGTTTTTGGCAACCTCATTTTCCCATGTACGACAAACCAAATTTTTTGGTCCTACGTGAACATGTTTTTTGGCAACCTCGTTTTCCCATGTACGACAGACCAAATTTTTTCGTATGTCGTAAATGTGCTTCTGAAGGTTTTTTCGCAGGACCAAGTTCTTAAAAACAGTAAGTTTTACATGTACGCCGGACCAAATTTTTTGGTCCGTCGTGAATGGTTTTTTGAGTGACTTTTTCATGTGTACGTCGGACCATATTTTTTTGTCCGTCGTGAATGCGTTTTTGCTCGGTTAGGGTTTTGAGCGATTTGGAATTGATTTTTGGATTTGAATTTGAGATTATGAATTTTGTGAGAATTTCATGATGCTTGTTTTGAAGTGGAATTTATGCAATGCTCGTGTGAGTATTTGCATGGACTAATGTTGAGTCAAGTCGCAGACTTGTGCTCGAAATTGTTTTGTGGTTTGTTCATGTGCAGGTATTGCTCGAGGGTGAATGTGGTCGATGACGGGACCGGAACTAGGTTCATGGAGGAACTGAGGTTCGGGACTAGGTTCAGGGAGGAACTGAGGTCTTGGTGGTCAAGGATGTCTTGCGGGACGTTCGGGCTAAGAGAATGGTGCACATGAAGAATGGTTAGTCACGTGAGAATGGCAGGAGGTCATTCGCGTGCAAAGTGTTAGTCACGTGAGTATGGCAGGTGGCCATACGCGTGCAAACACTACAGGAATCCGTATTATTTACGTCGGCCAAGAACCGACGAAAATAAGGGCAAAACCGACGAAAATATTTATTTGCGTCGGTTTGCCGACGAAATTCTGTTGACGAAAGTATTTTCGTCGGCAACCGACGAAAATATAGGTATTTTCGTCGGCCACCCTAGTCGACGAAAATAGTAGCCGTTTACCCGTTCCCTGTCGTGGCCAGTATATTTCCGTCGGTCTAGGCCGACGAAAATAGATTTAGCTTCGTCAGTTGCACGAGCCGACGAAAATAAGTCTTTGATGTGGCACAGGGTATTTTAAATCGGCCAAAATCTATTATTTTAAATCGGCCTAGGCCGAAAATCTGATTTTGAATTTTTAAAAAATACGGAAAATATAAAAGTCCACGAAAGGTAATAGAAATTGTAGCAAACATAAAATCAAATTAGCTTCAATCACGAGAATAGGATACAGAAATTGTAGCAAACATAAACATCAAATTTATGTTTAGGACCAAAATAGGATCTGAGATCTACAACAAAAGTGGTTATCTTTGAGGAGATACTTGATACTGACTTTTCAAAGCGTCTTCTTAATTAAGGATGCTAACCCATTTCCACTAACATGCCAAAGGTGCGAGAAAATATACCCATTATCTATTTGAAGCCTTGGAGCTACATTTTAGCGACCATAAAATGAATGAGACCATTCAGCTTTTATTTTCCCTACCAATTTCTTCTCTGAATAATCCCCGGAATATGTGCAGAAAATGCCCTGTCAGCTATGTTGAAACTATTTGTGAATTGCTTCAAAAATATTAAAGCATGTCCTTTTTGCTTTTGTAGTTTGTTTAGGTTCTCTTCTACCAAAGTACAAGTTAAGAAAATGTAGAGGATAATATTTCCCCAATCAGAAAATCTACTCATCCTCAGCATCAAGGTTATGGTCTAGCAGAAATTTTATATAGTGTAGTAACATACCATATCACCAGGTAAATTACCAAAATCCAGCTAAAACGATAACTGGTAGAGAAAATGAGGTCAAGGTTATCATTAGGCAAAACGTGACTAGGTTGTAAAAGGTATATGGCTATACCATTCAAAGTAATAGCCTAGCTTTGATAAAAGAGTGTGCATATGCCTACTCCCATTCAAACAAGACAGTAGGACAAGTTATACCATGATCTAAAAAACTACTTATATGATAAGATTAGTGTAGCATAACACAATTTAGTGAATAAAGCCTCAATAATGCAGCTCAGTCAATTGTGACATTGTATTTCCTTCTCCAGTTCACTAATTGAAACCAAAAATAGTGTGTACATTCAATTCTAATAATAAGAAAATTAAAATTCTTAAAATTCCATTTGTTAGGCACAAGTATAACTGCCACATGTTTTGTACGTGACAAAAAACAAGTATGCTCCTTAGTGAACCACTTACCATTATGTTTTATGGTGCCACATGTTTTGTAAGCATTTAGATGCTACTACAGTCATGTATACCAGTTGAACGGTGCTATTAATATCTATTTCTTTTTTTAAAAAAAAACTAGTGCCAAAAGTTGTTGCAACATGTTTCCTCAATTTGAAACCATGCATCTGTGCTGAAGAAGGTGCCATGGACTTGTCATCATGACATAAGAGACTGACAAAAGTGAAATTTATATGCACTCTTAACACTTCCATGGAAACATAATATCCAAAACAAAGCGTTTATGGCATGAATGCATGGTCCATTTCATCTTACAATTTGATGGCCTTCTCTCTTCAGGTAGCCAACCTAGTCTTTGAGCTAAACTTCAGGACATAAGTATTATTAATTTGTTTATCGTGATATGACTTTGTCCATAAAAGGAGACATCACTAATTTGTAGCCAGTATGTGCAAGGCAATAATAAGTTGCAAAGTTAAACAGGAGAGCTGTAACTCTTCAAGAGCCACAAGATTTCTAATTGCTACAAAACTTTGTAGAAGGACCTATAGTTTTATAGCAAACAACAATTTCATAACATACGCATGGCTATTGCTTCCTACTTACCTTAAAAGCGGCAGCATATGCAGCCTGCAGATTTGACATGCCTTCAAATGGCATTTTATTGGTCAACAATTCCCCTGAGAACAATGCCAAAGCTGTACACGTCTACTTTATTTGTGTAATGCTTTTTCTCACCACGTTGAAGCGTGTGATCTTTGTATAGCTGCAACATCACATAAAAAAGACTATTGGTCAGGCTTTGTAATCACACAGATCTGTCTAGGGCGCCAGATTTCTGTTTCCATAGAAGGTTCTGAAATAATGAACAAAATTACAGCCAGCAAATTATTATAGGGATACAAATCGAAGTACAGTTTTAGACTGAAGCCTCAACCATAATTTGGCTAAAATTCTCACTCTGTACATAACCTTGGTGGATCACTTTAGTACCATATGCTTACGCAAGTAGCCTACTCATTTCTAGTGGTCCCATTTCTCAAATAGTCAAAAAGACAACAACGTATCGAGCCTATGGCACACTGAATAGGATTGGAGCTAAGCATAAGTACCTTCGCATTGCAAAGGGTGCAAAAGAGTGCCTCCTCGCCATAATCTTCTTGTTGGCAAGCTTCATCTGCACTAATTCTCAACATGCAAAGAAAAAAAGTACAATTAGATGTGATCGAATAAAGAGCTAGGCAAATAAGGAGCTATTGTACAAAATATGAGTTGCCATACACATACCTTGAGTGGTTGTTGTCCCAAGAATTTTGTTGAATTGGAAGATCTTATGTGTAGTTTGTTGGCTAATTCCACAAAAATTGTAGAAAATTATAACAACCATAGTCTCTCCATCACAAGTTCATTACAGACATTCATATTATAAATTCACCACAATAGTGTCCAAGTTCACAAATCCACGTCACACAACCATATATATATGGTCTCCATCACAAATCCACATGACACAAGTTACAAATTGACAAAATCCACATCACAACCAAACAAGTTCATCATATCACAATCGCACACACATGCCACAAGTTTACCACAAAAATTCAAATTCAACGTGGTGAGGTGTGGAAGTCATGGCCGCTACCCGCATCGCCGCTTGAGGTGAAATATTCACCCACTGATGGTGACCCTGAATTACTATCAATACCGCCTCTGGCTTCACGAGGCGGTGGTGGCCCCTATGTGATGTATCCATAAGTTTGTAAAAAGTATGTCACTATTAATGTAAATAACCAAACATTTGGAATGAAATATACCGTATTTGTAGGTGGGAAGAAAAAGGCAGGAGGTGAAGGAGGTTGAAATGGTGGAAGTGACACAGCCGATCCCAAGTGAGCAGATAAAATATCCTGAAAAGTAAGAACTTCAATTTCGTGTGCAAATTTTAAAATCTAGTTGCATTAAACAATTCTAAGTGCAAAAGGCTACATCTGAACATTGCATATGTATTTATTTGTATTTACAGTTTGGTGTACTTACTTGAATATGTTGTTGTTGTGATCTCTGCCATTCAATCATGTACTGTTCACGTTGTTTCATCCTTTCTTCTGCTTGTCTCAATAGTTCTTCTTACAGCCTTATTGCTTCCTGTTGTCGCCTCAACATCTCTTCGCCCTGCCTAACATCACGAGAACTTTGTGAGCTGCTTTGAGAAGAATGAGATGATCTTGCCTCGGCCAAGGCTTCTCTGGAATCGACGATCCCGTTGAACATGGGAAATCTGCCATGTTTCTTGCCACCACCACTCGAGTACAACGCAACCATGTCGATCTCCTCTTTCCTCCAATCATAGTCTTCCCCATGACGTTCGACCATCAGTTCTCCGTATCGAGCCTACAATATGTGCAATTTAGGAGAAATCTTGAGATTGCATTAAGTTGGGAGGTTGAAAATTGTACTGACCAAATTTTGTGAAGCTGTAGCACTACAAAGCTGATCAGGTTGTGTAGGATCAGCTCCGTAGTGGCCCCGAAGATACGTCTCAATAGAGCTTGGCGCAACTCCACTTTGAGCCTTCTATAATTCAATGTTCAATTGTGTTAGTGAGTATAATTGTAAGATATACCCTAAAGAGCTAGCAACTATGATATAACAAACATACCATACGCTTAGCGAGACGAAGATGTCCATCGGCGCCATACCGCTGAGTTACCCTAGGGCCTGCCTGGCGATTCCCCCTCTTCATCCTAGACTACTCCACGAAGGCAGGCGAGGCCCAGTAGGCACAAAGTGCTCGCCAAGCATCAGGACACTTCCTAAGCCAAGACAGGTCCACCTGTAGGTACTCATCTCCTCGAAGGTAGATTTTTGAAGCACCTAACTTCTTGCTCATATCCTGATGTTTGAACATCTTATAGTACGTACACACTACTTGGCTACGAGCATTGGACATCATGTCCTTCACCACCCTTTTGGCAGCATTCTCAAATACATACTTTGACTTAGCTGCCAATGACTGCTCTTGCTCATCAGGCAAACGATACCTCAACTAATTGTGGAAAGACAATATTTTTAGACATCTTTATTTTGAAACTAACAATGTACAAGAAAAGTCAGAATTAAGAACATTACCCAAAAATCTGCCCACACCCGCATGGCAACAGTGCCGTGCTGGCCATCTGTAGCCAACTTGTAGTGCTCCCACTTCATTGTCGGTTGAGAAACACCACCCACCAAGATCAACCCTGGATAGTGGTACCGACAAAGACTTCCCAAGGTAGCATTAACGGGTCGCAACCGGTTTCTTCCTTCCCACATAAGATCAACCCACTGCCTGAAAATTTCAGGTTTGTTGTTACTAAATGAGTAATCACAAAATGATAACAAAATTTACATCACTTACTCACCATTCACCATGTGGCACAATCTGTCTCCGTGCCCGAAGGTCCGTTGGAACCTCACTGATCAGGTTAGATCCTCTAAACATAAACACAGGTGCAACACCTTCTCCATCCCCTTCATCTTCCCCATCCCCATCATCCCCCGTCTCCTGGCCAGCTCCATCTCCATCATCCCCCGTCTCCTGGCCAGCTCCATCCCTATCATCCCCAATCTCCTGTCCAGCTCCATCCCCACCACCTCTTGTCTCCTGGCCAGCTCCGTCCCCATCATTCCTTGCCTCCTACTCTCAGGCCAAAGAAATAAGATGTGACTTTCATGTTATATATGAGCGTAATATTAGAAAAAATATAACATTACCTCCTCTATTCGAGCCTCTACTGGTAGAGCAACCTCGTTTTGAGCCTCCTCAAGGCATCTCTCGAGCGCACTTTGCCTGCTCTGCTGAGAGCTACAGCCTCTAAAGATAGAACCGCCTTCTGAACCTTTCGAAGATGAAGATTCATCTTTCTTCTTTCCTTTTGAGAGGAACTTACTGCCGATGTGAGTAAACGACCTCATCCTGCATGAAAAATATATCAAGATATTATTAGCAAAAGAAAATGAAATATTTCGAAATTAAAATAATAAATGAAGGATATATAACACAATATGTAGGCATACTTATTAGAAGTCCTCGTCCTGAGGAGGTTCAATGGAAATATTTTGTGCACTACGACGAGGCATGGATCTTTGACGATTTTGCGAGCCATTTGAGCCACGACGAGAGCGTTTCTTGCTTCTAACTTTTTCAACAATAACATCTGTTGTATCGGCAACTATTTCATCAATTCCCAACCCAGTATCAACCTGAAAGGAGCTCGGCAAACCATCTGCTTGATATGCTTCGTGAACCGTGTTGTCAACATCAGTTTCAACATAGTCGTCACCTCTACGAGTGGGCAAACGGCCAGGGGGATTAACCTTTTGAACAACCCACCAAGATGACAAATTTGCCAAGGTACATGGATACGACAAGTAATACACCTGTTCAACTTGGTGAGCGAGCACAAATGGATCATAGCCAGTGAGACATGATTGATGATTAACTTCGACCAAACCGATTTTGTTGTTACGCTTTATCCCTACCTCTGGTACTGTACTAAACCATTCGCAATAAAAGAAGACTACTCTCAGGTCTTTAGCTCCCCCGAACTTGAATTCTACTATGTTTTGAATCACGCCATAGTACTCAGTTTCGCGCCCATTGACATCATAGGCTTTAGTGACAACTCCACTATTTGTTGTTGCTAATTGTGGATGTGTTGCTTCAAATTTTGCAGAGCGAAAGCGAAATCCATTTACATCGTAGCGTCCAAAGCTCTTCGCTGTAATGCTTCCGTGGGATAGCTGTACTAGGTCTTCATGAGCGGTGTTGTCACTCATACACTGCAAGAGGTAGAGCGTTCGTTCAACCACGTATTTAACTTAATGAATTGTTTGTATGTGTTGAAAGAAATTTACATGTTGTCGAAACCATGTGACAAAATTTGGGCCTCCTCGTAGACCTTCACGTCGTAATTTGTCTAGTTGTTTAGGGGTAGGTTGTTGGGTTGATCTCCAATATTGTTGATCAAACAACCTATCAAAAATTTAACTTTGGTTAACATGATTGTCAAGAAAGAAAGTAGTCAAATGAAATGCTAATACTTACTCGAAATACTTGTCCATTTCCTCAATGTTCGCATACATATACAACAATGTGCCATTCCATTCCTCTGAAGGTAGAGCATGATTCGAACTTCCACCAACAACCTTGCCTTTCCACTGGAATATTCTCAGATTACTGGCAGGAATGTCTTGAGAGGTGTGATATCGTGGTACATGAATATTGATGTTGTGTTCATCAGCGAAATATGTGCTTGTGTAGTACGATATCTCCTTAAGATAAAATGCTTCTGCGATGCATCCTTCAACTCGGGCCTTATTACGGACGGTTGCCCGAATTTGTTTAAGATTTCGTTCTATTGGATACATCCATCGGTATTGCACAGGACCGCCAACCTCCGCTTCATATGGCAAATGCACCAACAGATGTTGCATTGCATTCATAAAGCCCGGTGGGAATACCTTCTCCATCTTGCATACAAGCACCGTGATATCCTTCTTCAATTTTCTCATCATTGTAGTGGATACTTCCTTAGCACATAACTGCCTATAGAAAAAACTAAGTTCTGCTATTATTGTCCAAACTTCTTCTTTGAAGTAACCACGGAACATTACAGGGAGTAGCCTTTCTATCATAATATGGTAATCATGACTCTTCAAGCCATTTAACTTTCCAGTTACGATGCTCGCCGCACGCCTCAGGTTTGATGCGTAACCATCAGGAAATTTGATATTCTTCAACCACACAAGTATCTCTTTCTTTTCTGCCGGTTTAAGGCAATATGGAGCTCGTGGTTTTCCTCTACGTCCTTCTTTATCTTCCCTCACCTCTAGGGTTGGGCGGTCACATATCTCGGCCATATCTTTACGTGCCTTCATATTGTCTTTTGTCTTATCTTTGAAGTCAAAACAAATGCTGACGATGCTCTCCGCAACATTTCGTTCTTGGTGCATAACATCAATATTATGCAAGAGAATTAGATATTTAGAATATGGAAGATTCCAAATGGAAGATATGTGAGTCCAATTGTGTGTTTGTTTAACCCCTTCAAACCCATCATCTGTTCGGACTAGTTGATTATGCCAAGCAACGATCTCATGGCCGTTACGATGCTTCGGTGGACCTTTCATAATGATTGTGTCTTTACGAAATGCATTTCTTTGCGTTCTCAATGGGTGATCACGAGGCGTGAAACGCCTATGGCAATCAAAGAAGCAGAACTTGACACCATTTTTCAAACGAAATGCATCACTATCATCCATGCATATTGGACAACATAACCGACCGTGTGTGCTCCATCCCGAGAACATGCCGTATGCAGGAAAATCATGTATGGACCAAAGATATGCGGCACGCATGGTAAAATACTCTTTTCTACTATTGTCATATGTCCTCACCCCATTCCACAACTGCTTCAGTTCATCAACCAAAGGTTGCATGAACATATCTAAGTACTTTCCTGGATGATCAGGTCCTGGTATGACAAGGGTTAGAAATACAAACTCATCCTTCATGCATAGCGAGGGAGGAAGATTGTATGGAATTGCAAAGACGGGCCAACAAGAGTATGAGGCAGCACTTGTGTTGAAAGGTGTGAAACCGTCAGTGGCTAACCCAATCCGCACGTTCCGAGGTTCTTTGGCGAAATCTGGGTCATATCTATCTAAAGCCTTCCACGCCTCTCCATCCGATGGATGACCCATAGAACCCTTGTTGACACGTACTCCTTCCTTATGCCACCTCATATGTTGAGCAGTCGACTTTGATAAGTACGACCGTTGGAGCCATGGTGTGAGAGGTAGGTATCGTAACACCTTGACGGGTACTCTTGTTGGCAGCACAATTCCCTCTCTGTTCAGTAGTTCCACATACCTAGATTTCTTGCAAGATGTACAATGATTTGCATTTGCATTTTCTTTCCAAAACAACATACAATTATTGATGCACACATCCATCTTCTGGTAAGGCATTCCAAGGCCAGACAGAAGTTTTTTGGAGTTGTAGAAGTCCTTGGGCAGCTTATGAGGTTTTGGTAGAATTTCAGATATCAAATCGATCAGATCATTGTAACAGCTTATAGAGAAGTTGTACTTTGATCTGATAGCCATTAGTCGTGTCACGGCAGCAAGCTGCGTAACACTCGTGGACTCATGCAAGGGTCCTTCTGAAGCTGAAAGAAGATTAAAGAATTCCTTAACCTCTGGCCCAGGTTGATCCTCAAACTGCCGAACAAAATCACCCATCATTTCATCCATCCGAACCTTTGGGTCATCGAAAGCATCGACTTGATTGGATATATGTCCTTGTGGGGCCTCACCATGCTCATACCATGTCTGATAATCCGGCATGAAACCATATTTGCATAGGTGGCGCTCCATATCAGACTTGACATGCTGAGCATAATTCCGACACCTAGAGCACGGGCACTTTGCCAAATCGCCACTTGGAGATGAGGAGTACACAACATCCATGAAAGCTTGTGTATTCACCATCCACTCTTTTGTGGGCATCTGATTACTTCTCCAACCACTGTACATCCATGCACGGTCATCTCCCATTTTTCGCGCACTGGGTTTGCTAATTAAATTTCACTCAGATGCTACAACATGTCATAAAAACCATGCTTCGTCGTTCATCCCCAGGTTATCCAAAAACGTGGACAATTCAGGACCTACACAATTCGAGAACCATACGATATGATAGCATCATCAAGTTTCAATTAGAGAATTACTAGAGGATATTCTAATTGATGAAATTACAATTTAGATACGTAGTGTCGATTCCAATTTAGAAAATAGCATCGATCACTAGATAAATTACCAACCGAACCAACTGATTAATGCTCAGAACAAAGCAGCAAACTAGAAATTAATCTAGATCATATAACAGCAAAAATACACATATTATATGGTAGATAGCAATGGAGCAATCCGCAATGTAGATGGTGACAGCTAACATTTCTTTATATACTACAAACATGGACAAATTGCATGATAAATTGTGAAGCAAAGTTTCCATTCTTTTTACCTTGCCAAATGGGGAAACTATCTTGTAAGGTGCAGTTATTCTATCCCCTAGCCTCTCCTTCCTCACCTGCAAACATGCAAAGGATCAATTCATGCATGCCTCCCTGCCAGGATCCATATACTTAGTAACAAATATGATCGATGCTATCACTTAACCTGGCAGATTTTCTACGAGCATTCTATTGCCTGAAAGTGCAAACCCACAAGTTTAAACCAAAAGTAAAGTATTCCTAGCTTTTCTTTACCCAAAAAAAGGGCCGTCTGGCTCTGCATTACATTGAGCCCTGCATATTTACCATATCATCCATTTCATGAGAGCTGTATGATCAGGATGAGAAGGGAATCATTATCAGTTAAGTTCTTAACTAGCGTATTATACGTTTAAATACACACACACACATATTAGCATATTGCTATACATTAAATCTTTTCTTCATCCCAAGTTACACCAGACCATCCTACTGCTGCTATAATTTTCCCTGCTGACTATAGCCCACATGCCTCTGATTTCACAGTCGACAATATCATTCGTAGGCCTATAGCTTTCCTACATTTGTCCCTGGCTCTTGTTCAGGCTTTGCCGCACTTCTTCCTTTATCATTAGCAGGGAAGAGTGTTACCTAATTAATTAGATGTCGCATTTCCATTTGATACTGATTCCTCTAAGTTAACAACCTAAGAAGGTGATAGATCCATGAATGTTACATAATTATACTTTCATTTACTACATTTTGGTTTCTCATCTGCAACAATCTGAATTTCCCCTTTACCTTGAGGATAAATATGTAACAGAAGTCTATTAATAAAACTTAATGTCTGTGTTATATGCAACAATCTGAATTTCCCCTTTATCTTTCTAAAGTAGCACTCACTGTTGCCATCCTGACCTTACCACTTACCAAACCTTTTCCTAGCAAATGCATGCGCGCATGCACGATTTAGTTAGGGTTTACTAGTGTGAACGTTCTCACAGGCGCCATTGTTTACAAGCTGTATGTAACCAGTCCTAGTACTCATCAAAGCCATTACACAATCACCACAAAACTCAACAACACTGCAGCTAGATGTATACTCCGCGTAATCATTACCACACAATAATCTAATTGCTGTAGATGTATACCTTGCAGGTTCTTCTTCTTGTGGCCCGGAGGGTCGGGGCCGGAGGCCGGAGGCAGCGGCCCGTCAAGAACTGGCGCGGGCAGCTGGCGAAGCGCAGCGGCGCTTCCTTGGCGAGCGGGCGAAACCGGCGGCGGCGGCCATGAAGCGAGGTGCTCATGAGAGCAGGCGGCAAGCGGCGCTATTTGGCCAGAGCGGCGGCGAGCGAAGCGACGGGCGCTTCATGAGAGCCGACAGCGGCGGTATAGAAGCGTTAATGAGTGGCGGCGGTATGGGGGGCGGCGTGAGGAAATGAATTCGGCTGAGGGTTTCATAGCAGGGGTATTTGCGTCGGTCGACTTGGCCGACGAAATTGTCGGGGTATTTGCGTCGGTCCCGCTCTGGCCGACGAAAATATAAGCTTATTTGCGTCGGCCCGAATATGCCGACGTAAATAATTGAGTATTTGCGTCGGCCCCAGATTGGCCGACGAAACTAATTCGGACCGACGAAAACAATTCGGATTCCTGTAGTGAAAGTGTTAGTCATGTGAGTATGGTAGGGTTGCCATACGCGTGCAAGAGTTGTACTCGGCCAGGTTGGGCCAAGTGGAGTTGTGTTGAATACATACTCCTTCTAGGATTAGGAGTGGGACTCCTTCTAGGATTAGGTGTAGGAATTGTATTCAGGACTCCTTGTGGTTGCTCCTTTAAATAGGAGGGGTTGTCTCCTGTTTAGAGCATCAACCTAGACATCAAGCTTTGAGCAAGCTTTAGGGTTATACTCTTTTGTTTGGAGTACTTTAGACAAAAGAAAGGAGAAATAAAGATCAAGTTCTTCAAATCTTTCGGTGAGCTACAATTCTAGTTAGATCTATTCTCGTCATCTTCTGTCACAGCAAGCTTGCGAAGGTCATAACTTTTGATCCGTAAGTACGATCGATCTGATTCTTTTTGGGTTAGATTTGTATTGGAGTCTAGTTTCTTGTGTACAAATTTCAAATCAATCTAACAGTTGGATCTCTGGGAATTTGCGTTTTACCGAACCTCTATCATTCTATTTTTGTTGAATACGAGGCAATTATTTGGTTCTGTTTTGGGGTGAACTCTTAGTAGATTAAGAATTTGGTTTTAGCTTCCGCATAATCATTCACCCCCCTCTGATTGCTATATTCGTGTCTTTCGATCCTACACCCCCCCACTTGCTCAAGCCGGCCGAGTGTATATAAGGGCGGTTTGGTGCATGGGAGAAAAGGAGGGATGGAATCAGATCGAAGGGTGGGAGAACGCAAGGTGAGAGCGTAGGAAGAGAGGGAACCCTCGGCCAAAGTCTGGTTGAGGGAGACGGAAGAGCAAGAGGAACACTAATCCTTTCAAGGGTAACAAAGACTCAGGCAGGACGTAGGGCTATTACCCACCTTGGGGCCCGAACCTGGTAAAAATCAAGGGTGTCTACTATTTATCTTCTCCGGGGCGGCAGGGAGAGACCGACCTGGTTAAGTCTCCGCTAAGCACACCCCCAAACCGAACTAAAACCTCCCTCGCGGGAGGATACTGTCGTAAAAAACGCTGACAGGGGCACACCGATACCCCTCTCGTGGACGTTCGCGGTCTGGGGCTTGGATATTCTAGGTCTATTCCCACGGGCCACAGGAGGCTTCACCCACCTGTTCGTCGCCATCGACAAGTTCACCAAGTGGATCGAAGCCGAAGCAGTGCGCACCATTACGGCCCCCGCTGCCGTCAAGTTCATCCGCGGGATCTTCAACCACTTCGGGGTCGCCAATCGAATTGTCACCGACAACGGCTCGCAATTTACCAGCGCAGTCTTCTTGAGCTTCTGCGAAGAAATGGGCACCAAAGTGTGTTTTGCTTCAGTGGCACATCCTAGGAGCAATGGTCAGGTGGAGCGTGCTAATGCGCTGGTACTTAAGGGCCTCAAGACAAGAGCGTTCGACAGACTCTGGAAGCGAGGGGCATCGTGGATAGAAGAACTCGCCGCTATGTTGTGGTCACTTCGTACCACACCAAGCCGGGCGACCGGCAAGACTCCATTCTTTCTGGTCTACGGTGCCGAAGCCATTCTTCCCTCCAAACTGACGTTCGGATCCTAGCGGGTGGCGGCCTTCACGGAAGAAGGCCAAGAGGATCTTCGGCGAGAAGATGTCAACTTGCTGGAAGAAGCAAGGGATCGGGCCGCGGTTCGGGCCGCCCGGTATCAACAAAGCCTCCAACGCGACCACGCCTCTCGAGTCAACAAGAGGACGTTGGTGGTGGGAGACCTAGTGCTGCGAAGAATTCAAAAGCATGCCGGTCGCAACAAATTGTCTCCCGGCTGGGAGGGGTCGTTCCAGGTAATCTCTGTGTCGCGACCGGGCACCGTCCGGTTGGCAACAGAAGAAGGCCAAGAACTGGCGAACTCCCAGAACATCGAGTCGCTGCAAAAATTCTACCCCTGAAGATGTAAACACTTGGCGGTCGTAGGCCAGCCCTTTCAGCGGCTGTCGTCCAACAGGGGAGTGTTTGGTTTCAAAAGTATCTTTGCTTTGATCTTTTCATTCCTTTCTTGCGCATACCAAGAAGGATTTTTGTTGCCGTGGTCGCCTCTGGTTCTGAACTGTATTGTCTATTCCCTGCTTGACAAACGGTGGCTTCCGGTGCCTAAGTTGTACAAGGTTGGGCGACCAGGGGTTGCGCGCGGCCCGATCTCGTAAGACGGCCAGCTTCGCTGACACCGCTAAGTCCCCCGCCCCTGGCTCCCCCGTTTCCTTACACATAGCCCCGTGAAGCGTAATTCTAGGTCACTTGGAGCGTAAGCCCAGTTAACTTTAGAACCACAGCGGGCCACGTGCGGGGACTTAGCGCGAGGTTTCCTTTTTTGAGAAGAACGGTTGCTTCCAGCGCCTAAGTCGTACAAGGTCGGGCGACCAGGGATTGCGCGCGGCCCGGTCTCGTAAGACGGCCAGCTCTGGCTCCCCCATTTCCTTACGCGCAGCCCTGGGAAGCCTAAATCTGAAACACAAAAAAGTCTAAGTCCCCTCAGAAGAAAGTGCATGTGAAGGAATGAAGTTACGGCGGCTCTATGCCCAAAATCTCCACTTTTGGGAAGGCATCCCTTATGGGCGCTACCTAACGGGTGGCATTGTTTGCAGCAAGCCATTTCGCTAAGACGACCAGGTACCCCAAGCATATTTCGGCGAACGAATTCAACTTCGTCAGGCAGATCGGGAACTGGTCGCCCTTCGTCGAAATTAGGCGATATTCGCAAGCACAGTTGGCAAACAAGAAGGTAACATGAAATACTTTAGATGGTACCCAAAAGTATTGATAAGTTTCATGATTATAGACTACAAGAGAGAAGAAGAAACAAAAGAAGGTAAGCCAGTAGCCTTCGAGAGGCTACTGGTTGTCGGCGCCGTCTGCTGCTGCGTCCCCGGCGTTCGCCCCCTCGTCCTCCCCGGTGTCTCCAGCTGCCGGGGCGAGGCCCGACGGGGGCTGGACCTGCATCAGCCCGGCGACGAACTCCGCAGCCTCCTGCACGTGTGTTCGCATCTCTGCCTCATCTCCTTCGATGCCCCCATTGTTGCCATGGCATTTAAGGAGGCGTCACGGCTGGCACAACATGACAGCACATAGGAAGCTGCCCCGATGGCCACTGCTCGCCCCTCGACGACCGAACGCTCGGTGAGGGCAGCGGGCAGATTCTGGAGGGCATCCGTAGCCCGGTTCACCCCCGCAACGTACTGCGGGGCGGTGGGCTCCTGCGGAGGCGCAAGCACCACGCCAAGGGGCGCCAGGCTCACCCTCATGCTCTCGTAAGCATCGCGGAGCATGACGATGACGTTGTGGAGCACCCGGCGGCGCTCCGCTGCAGCCCTGTCCCGCATCGCTTCGGCCGCCCAGGCCCGAACAAGCGCGGCGGCATTCTCCCGAGCTATCGTCGCCTCGGTTCTCTCCTTCTCCTCCCGCAAGGAGGCCAGCTGTTGAGGGTACAATGCCAGTTGGGCCGTGGTTGTGGCGAGAAGGGTACCGATGCCCGCGTGTACTCGCTGGAGGCAATGAGCACCCGAGCATGGTCCGGACCCTGGGCCGGAGGGGTGATCGCCGTGGTAGTGGGAGGGGCATCACTTGGACCGCCCGATGAAGACGTTCCCTTCCCGGCAGGCGCAGGAGGCACCACTGGGATTGGGACCGCCTGTACAGCCGCCCTGGGAGGCGATTGGAAGGTGAACCCCGACGCCGGGAGGGCGACCAGGCGAGAACGTGCGAGCGTCGCGTCGCCCAAATCTGTGGGCACCGAGGTCGAAGAAGAGGATGCCGCAGGAGGCGGCATCGAAGCTGCCGGTGCTGGGGTGGCGGTGCAGAGGCACTCGGCGCATGTGCCGTCTTCGGGGCAGTGGTCGTCGGCGCCCCGGAGGAAAAACCTACTCCCCCAACGTCGCGGGAGGAGTAGCAGGCATGGCGCTGCTGGAAGCGTCACCTAGGGTGCGGAGCTTCTTCGGATCCGTGGCTAGGGGATCGTCGGCAACTAGACGTTTCCCGGCGGCGCGATCGATAGAGGCTGCAGAACCCCCGATCACCAAAGGACCCCTGGGTGGCACCACCGCAAGACCAGTGGGGTCCATTGGTGGAAACCTCCTGGTGATCTGGTTCCGCTCCACGGGATCCATATCGGCTAGAGGCCGGACCCCGTCGGAGAACACCATATCTCCAGCAGGGACTGGGAGCAACTCCCTCACCCATTTCATGAGGAGGGAGCTGGTCAGATTCCCATCGCCTGACAAAAAAAGGGGGGGTCAGAAGACGAAGGTTGCGAAAAGAAACCATGCATGCAGAAGAGGACAAAGACTTACTGCCCGGATACGTCCTGGTCAGGTCATTGTCGCCCATGTACTGCCATGCCGGGCGAACACAGAGATGTAGGGGGCTGATTCTTCGGGACACGTAATCCTGAACCACCAGCACCCCAGTCAAGCCGGCGTCCCGTAGGTGTTGAATGCGGTCCGCCATGGCTCGGAGCTCGACTGTCTCTTCGACAGTCGCATTCCAGTCCTCATTCCCCTCTTCTGCGGATGAAGGAACGGCGAGGACGTCCGCGCCACTGTCATAGGCGACATACAGCCAGTCCTCCCTCCATGCCTTCCAGTTCGACTTTTGCTGGAAGGCAATGTAGTGGGGGACCATCCCGTCATGGAGCCGGAAGTGGCAGCTTCCGGTAACCTCCCCGTCACCGACGATGCGGAGGGAGTAGAAGTGTCGGAAGAGGGGGAGGCTGGGCTTCACCCCCACGAACATCTCGCACAGGTGTGCGAAGACGGTGAGGATTACGATGGAGTTGGGGGAGAGATGAAGACGGTGCACTCCATAGAAATGGAGGCCCACAAGGAAGAACTCAAAGAACGGCGGGACAAGGTCCGCCATGAGCGCCCACCCAAAAAGCACGATCTCCCCGGGCTCGGGCTTGGGAGATCGCGTTCCGCGGGGCAGCCGGAGGGTCCCCTCCGGCGCCATCTGCGATAGGGTCCTTGCCCTATCATCGTTGGCCTGGGATTGAGGAAGAATCGCCTTTGCAAGAAAGAAAGAGGGGAAGCCTCGAGCAAGAAGAGCGAAATTCAAAAGGAAGCGTGGGAGACTCCAGGGTATATGAAGGCATATTTATACCTTGAAAGACCAAGATGGAGATCAGAGGGGGTGAATAATCCCAAATAAAATTATCCCCTACTCAACGTACTCCAAACAATCCCTCAAAGAAACTCGGTGCTCCTCAATATCGCAAAACCCGCAAAATCGGGAACGACCAGACAACTATGTGTATCCCTAGCTTACATGGATGAGAACCATGAATCATGTGAGGGATTTTTAAATCAAAATCCTGGTTGTCAAGTGTCCAAAGCAAAGAAGGATCAATTCAAATACTTCTTTTCTAAAAGAGATCAAGCCAAAACACAAAAGCCTCTTTTAGAAAAGCAAAAGCAGATTTTCAGGAATTGTCCTCACTTAGATCAGGTGGATGGTGGACTTATGTTGCTCCAAAACTTTTGGGAATTTTTAAACCTGTGAGCAGATGAGTCGTGAAGCACTCCACCAAAAATCACCAGAAAACTCCTTATAAAAAAATCAGGAAAAATCAAGAACTACGAACAGTCAGGATCTTCAATCAGGAAATTTGGGGCTCGGTTTTCACATCACAGATCCCAAATGGTGGATCCAGTGGACTCCAAAAGTTTTCCAGAGATGGATATATGAATCAAGCAACTTCTCCAACAATAATCGCTCAAAAAGGATTTTTTTAGATTTTTCTAAAAATCGAAGACTGACTGCTGCGCGAAGAACAAGTTCAGGATAGATTTGCAATCTTGATAGAAACTTGATCTCTAGTCTATCCTAGGGTGCAAGAAACATGTAAAATCAAATGAACACCCTCAAGACATCCTTGATCAATAGCATTTAGAAGGAGAGGAGCAAATCCAAATTGCGAGAATTTACATGCGGGAAAGTAAATGCTGAATTTAAATTGCGTAATGTAAAGACATAATGTAAATGCGGAATTTAAATTCACAAGAATGTAAAGAAAATCTTTGTATTTTCTGGTTGGAAGGTTTACAAAGCCTCACTTCATGTGGGCAAAGCTCAAAGGAGCAACTCAAACCTTCTAATGAGGGAGGGCACCCCTCCCCCTCTATTTATACTACTGTAGGGCCACCTACCACCCTTGGATGAGTCCCAAACCTAGGGCACTCCACCAAGGGCTAGGATTAACCCACTCATTTCACCCCACACATGGGCTTTACATGGGCCACATTGGCCATACATGGGTTTTAAACAAAACCCGGTCAACCCGATGCAACGGGCCTTCATCCGCTGGACTTGACCGCTCAGTTTCCTCCTCTTCGAGCCTCCTACCCGAACTGGAAACCTTGAGCCACCTCAAGTCCATTTCCATGACATCCAAGTGAACCTGGTTTGAGCCCAACCATCTCGTCGGCATCCTCGACCGCTCCGGATCTCGGTTGTCCCAACCTAGTTCCGGTACTCACCAACGACCATAGCTGCCTCAGGAACCTGTACCACAAGGAACAAACCATTTTGCACATACCACAATGCACATACCTTTTTCTTCCTGCATGTTAGTCCACAATTATCAATAATTCAAATATGCAATACCGAGTCAAATCAAACTCAAACATGAGCACACCTTGCTCAAATAAAGTCAAATACTCATCACAAATATGGATGGACCTCCACATGGTCCTTCATACCCTCTCCCGCAAACGGTTCGTGATGGAAGACAATTACGAGCGTCGCTTCGAAAACTGCAAAGAATGCGGCTGAATTGGAGAAGTCGGAGGCGGTTCGGAACCTTAGTATAATGGTGGGCCCCTCCTGCGACAGTCAGACATTTACTAAAGCAAGTTAAAGACTAGCGCGTCCCAGGAAGGGCCCAGGGGCTACTGTCGGCGTATTCTACACCGGGGTACTCTCTCCGCCCTTAAAAAAGGGTGTGAAGGGCCCCATCTGGCAGGTGGCTCTTCGCCCAAAGCCCTCCTTGCGGGGCAACGAGCCCCACGTTGCAACGTGGCGACCAGCGCTCCCAAGCACTCGTCGCGGGGCGAGGAGGCTCACGTGGCTACGTGGTGACCAGCGCTCCCAAGCACTCCTCGCGGGGCGAGGAGGCCCACGTGGCTATGTGGCGACCAGCGCTCCCAAGCCCTCCTCGTGGGGCGAGGAGGCCCACGTGGCTACCAGTGCTCCCAAGCCCTCCTCGCGGGGCGAGGAGGCCCACGTGGCTAAGTCGCGACCAACGCCCCCAAGCCCCCCTCGTGGGGCGAGGAGGTCCACGTGGCGTCGCTGGGGTAAAGCTGAAGAAGGCTTCGCCAAGAAGCCTCCCATGGGGCATGGTGTCGGGGCATTTAATGCAGGGCATGGCGACAGACCCTTTTTCCTGGCATACCACGTCTAACCTGTCATGGGAAGCGCACAGCCCTGATGGCTCGTGATGTAGTGGCACAAAGAAGGAGGCCCCAAGATGGGGTAGCATTAATGAAATGTAATTAATGAGCCACGCAGCGGCATAGTGTTGTCCCCCCCCACTTGCTCAAGCCAGCCGAGTGTATATAAGGGTGGTTTCGTGCATGGGAGAAAAGTAGGGATGGAATCGGATCGAAGGGTGGGAGAACGCAAGGTGAGAGCATAGGAAGAGAGGGAACCCTCGGCCAGAGTCTGGTTGAGGGAGACGGAAGAACGAGAGGAACACTAATCCTTTCAAGGGTAACAAAGACTTCAGGCAGGACGTAGGGCTCTTACCCACCTTGGGGTCCCAAACCTGGTAAAAATCAAGGGTGTCTACTGTTTATCTTCTCCGGGACGGCAGGGAGAGACCGACCGGGTTAAGTCTCCGCTAAGCACACCCCCAAACCGAACTAAAACCTCCCTCACGAGAGGATCCTGTCGTAAAAAACGCCGACAGCAGCAAACCCCTCTTTGATGAATGAGTGCGATGCTTCGGAATCAAATAACACGGTAGTTGGGTATGAATTGATAGGAAGCATACCCAACACCACATCCGGTGCATTCTGAGCTTCCTCGGTGGTGACGTGGTTGATGCGACCATGTTGTTGTGCCGGTGCAGGTCTTGTTGGAGCTGGCCGCGGTGGTGGTGGTGCGGCTCTAGCTGCAATTGGGCCTCGAAGTCCCAGTACCGCTGGGCTTCTTTGCAGACATTGACGCGCAGTGTGCCCCGGCTTCTTGCATTGATAGCACACGAGAATTGGGTGGTCTTGAGTGTTGCCTCCTTGCTGGTTTCCACCGGTGTTTGGTGGAAAGTTCCGATGCGGTGGATGTGCAACAAATACTGGAGGTCTTGGGGGTGTCGGAACTTGAAAATTTGAAAGTTGAGGATGCACAGCACGTGGTGGTTGCGAGCTGCTACCTGCTGAAATTTGTGCCGCCCGCTTGCGCTTGCGTGACTCCTACAACTTTTCTCGCTTCTCCTCCACCACTATGGCTTTATTAACCAAGTGCTGCAAGTTGCGGAAATCATGAGCAGCGAGCTCCAGCTGCAATTCTTCAAAAAGCCCTTCCATAAAGCGCTCTTGCTTGCGCTCATCAGTGGAGACATCGTCCGAAGCGTATTGAGCCAAATAATTGAATTCGTGGAGGTACTCCATGATGGACTTGCCACCTTGCTTCAACGCGAGGAACTCTCGCTTCTTGATGGCCATGACACCCACGGGAACATGAGCTTCGCGGAAGGCCGCGCGAAACTCTGCCCACGTGATGACGTGATCAGCAGGCTGCATGGCAGTGAAACTGTCCCACCATGCGCACGCTGCTCCATCGAGTTGATGAGAAGTATAGAGGACCTTTTCATGGTCCGGGCATTAAGCGATAACGAGTTTTCTCTCAATGGTCCGAAGCCAGTCATCCGCTTCGAGTGGATCCTCGGCACGGGAGCATAGCGGTGGCTGCGTGCGAAGGAACTCGACGAGTCCTCCTGCGACATGATGTCCGGCCCCTCTAGGACCTCGGAAAGGTCCCGGGGCAGCGACTGTGTTGCAAGCAATTTGTTGCAAGATCAAAGTTTGATCCTACCTGTTTTGCTCAATTAGAGCAAGAATTTGAGACATCGTCGGAGGCGGTGGAAGTTCCTCCTCCGCACGAGGATGGTGCTGATTTTGACGGTGAGATGACTCCGGGTTGTCATGAGCAACACCCTGAGTTTGCTCCTTAGCTACTTGTGAGCCCACGGAGTGTGGCCTCGCCTCTCGCTGAGTTTGTGATCGAGTGGTAGCTCCTGCCATCCTATTGCCAAACCAAGGTTAGCAACAGAGAAAGAGAGCAACAAAAATGCAGAATTCGAAATTCTGGATAGCAAGGTACACATATAACAATCTACATGTATGCAACATGAAAACACATATCACACCCACAAAGCATTCAAATATTAAGGTTCTTGAACCACCATAACATCCAGGAAAGCAACAGTAAGGTTCCAAAACAAAGACATGAGTACATAATCTAAATTACACAACATAGTCTTTTACATAAACTCGAATTAAGGTGGTTCATCCCTACATAAAGTTCGCAATAAGTTCAATCGAGACTACTCAAATGTCTCTAAGAAATCCCTCAGGAAACTCATCCAAAAGATGGTATCCCGACGATCCGGTGTCTTCAGGGTCCAATGGGTTGACAAGGCATTGTGGGGATCCAAAGTAGGATGGTGGGTCCCCAGTTAACCCCTGAACATGGCGACGCACCGCACTCACCGTGTTGATGCATGCACGACAACTAATAATTTGTTGTGCTTCTACCCCTGGCACATGTGGAAACTGGTAGATGGGCCGGGCGGCATTGTGGGGTGTAGTGGAGTTGTGCCCATACAATGCGTCCCGTGGAACAAGGTTGATTTGCACAAGGTGATGAAGATGTCCTTGAGCTGCACGGAGACGAGCGCGAGTCTCCCATAGCTCGTGACCAACACAGCGGTGAACTTGGTCCATGGTACAGACCAAGCGCGCCAACTGTCGGATAGAAGGATCTTCTCCAAGGTCAATTACAGCAACACCAATGGCTTTGTCCGTCGGCCCTTGTTTTGGGAAGTAGCACTACAGGAATCCGATTTATTTACGTCGGCCAAATATATTTACGTCGGCCTAAAAAAAACCGACGTAAATATGGGTCTATTTACGTCGGCTACGCTAAGCCGACGTAAATACTTCTATTTACGTCGGCCAGGCCGACGGAAACAACGCCTAACCGCGTCGAAAAAATTTAAAAATCCTAAAGGCTAGTTTACATTGGCCGAAAGCTATTTATGTCGGCCAAGCCGACGTAAATAGACCACGTGGTAGTATATACATCGGCTGGCCGGGCCGACGTAAATAGCACTAACCCGGTGGCCCTCATGCCTACTGTCGTCTCTACTGGGCACACTCTCTTCCTTGTACACCTGCCGTTTTTCCCCTAAATCTGCTCACCACTGCCCGACGCCGTCGGGAGCGCACCGCCCGTCGCCGCCCTCCCTAGGTCGCGCCGCCCCCGGACGACTCCCTCCCGGCGCCGCCTCGGGACGACTCCCGCCCGTCGCCGGCCCCGGACGACTCCCTCCCGGCGCCTTCTCCTCGAGCTCGTGCCGTCCCCTCCTGGCGCCGCCTCCTTGCCGAGCCCAGCCCGGCGGCGCTCCCCCCAGTTCTCCCAGCTGGCACCCTCTCTCTACCGACCCCAGCCGCCACCTCCTCCGGCCGGCGCCACCCCTAGCCGGACTCCCTCAGCACCTTGAGGTACGGTCCTTCTCTCATAACCGTTTCATTTAATCAGTAGGTATGCATCAATGAACTGACCTATTGTTATCTGGTCCACTATGCTTTTTATTTTTGGTAAAGTATTGATGTTTAACCTTTTTCTTTTGTTGAACTGTGAATGTCAGTGTGCTCTAAATCTCTGAAACCATATAGTTTGGTCACAGATGTGGATGCGAAATTGGGTGATACCCTGAAAATTTATAAGTGTTGTATTTAATTATATGCAAGTAGCCTTCAATGAGTTAAGGTTATCAGGAAGTGATGAACCTTTTGTATGGTTGCAACGCAAATTTGAGTCCTAGTCAAATTTATGAGTTTCCTCGATCTGCTTCTTCATAAGATATTTTTTGTTGTATGAGGTCTTGCTTCAG
This sequence comes from Rhipidocladum racemiflorum, assembly GCA_036346355.1. NCBI lineage: Eukaryota > Viridiplantae > Streptophyta > Magnoliopsida > Poales > Poaceae > Rhipidocladum > Rhipidocladum racemiflorum. Next base: position 39,786,700 of record CM070577.1, on the reverse strand, counting down.
TGTGCTGTAATGTGTAAGTACAACAAACTGTTACCAATTTTTTTGTATGTCTGTGTGCAATGGATAGAGAATAAACAACATATTGTTCATGTGCAATCTCCCGTAACAATTTGGTAGTTTTATTTTTTTGGATGACTGGAATGAGTCTAATTATCTAAAGATCTCTTCCAGGCATTGCCAGGAGCAGTGCATGCTCTTTTTGACAGAATTAATAACATGGATATGGAGTGCCGCACCAGACTTATCCTATGGTTTTCACACCACTTGTAAGTTCATTTGCCATTGTGATTTCTTTTGTTCATTTGGGTTCATGCTTATGTTATTTATTATTTGGCCTACTATACTATTTTTATGGAATTGTTTCCTATGGCCCATTGCTTGATACTTTCTTCTTGTAGATGTTCAAAACCCTAATGATGATCACATTTGCTACTGCTTAAAAAAACAATAGAGAGCTATATACATTGCTAGTACAGTTTTGAGGCAAATGGTGCCAGAACATAACTGATCGCCTATTAAGTTTGGTTCACTTATTGCACTCAACAGTTTGCAGTCTTGTATCGTGAAATTGTAATGGTATTCTTCTGCATATGCAGGTCAAATTTTCAATTCATTTGGCCTTGGCAGGAGTGGGACTATGTTAAGGGCCTCCCAAAATGGGCTCCGCAACGTGTTTTTGTCCAAGAAGTATTAGAAAGGGAAATTAGGTTCTTACTTTGAGAAAATCAAGCAGGTTCGTGACGTGCTATGAGACATTCCTTTTTAAATGATGACACCCATTATTTTTGGTTATTCACTTCTTGACGTCGGTTCAAAAAGTTTCACCCATCTTATCACCGTTTTGGAGAGATATGGTCAAATAATATCTAGACTATGTACAGATGAGGAGATGCAGTTAAATCGGCGGTACATACAAAGAGGTTTCTGCTTTATGCATGCATGTTTGGTGATATATTCATGCTATCAAGCCTATCTTCTGCCCAATGCACCCCCAATTCATTTGTTACAACTTAGCTCCGAGTGTTTTTGTTGAATCTGTCTGCTTGGCATGTCCTCCTTACAGATTCTTAGAAGTGCTGTTAGTAAAACATACAATCGGATCAGTGGAATTGAAGTTATTTAGCCCATCTTTGGTTAACAAACCTTATATAGTGGTGTACAATAAGATGGATCTTCCGGAAGCATCTGAGAGATGGAATATGTTTCGGGTGAGCCTTTTAGCATTAGTGCAATGAACAAGCAAGGAACACAGGATGTTGTTTATGTTGCCTATAAGGTTCTGCCTAAAAACTTCTCAAGTCTGGAAGTGCTTTTTAATTGCCTCTAGTTGTTTACAAAATTAGATTGACTGTGTATGTGTTGCTTCCGCTGTTTGATGCTAAAAGAGTGTTCTTACTTGGGATTTGTTTTACATTATCATACAGAGAACCTTTTTTATCCCCATTTTAGATATTTATCTTGATGCTGCATGTTTCTGCAGAATGGAATGGCCCTGAAAATCTGAATCATGTAGCTGATGCAATAAAAAGGGAAAGGAGGGCTGCCATGAATGAATTTGAGATTTTTCATGATAAGGGAACAAATACCTGGAATGTTGTTGGAGCTGGTATTGCACATTTTGTTCAGATGACTAATTGGCAGTAAGTAGTTTATTTTTTCAGTGCTAACTGATATTTAGTAAGCTCATTTCCAACAGAAGTTTTTTCAGACTGCACTGTTAGTTGGTTAACTACATTGACCTCTTCTTAGTATAACTAATTAATCAGTTACTGTAACAAAAGTGATTGTCCTTGGGTCATACTTTGAAGTTTGAAGAGATTAGTCAGCTAGCCTATACATTTCCCCATGAGGTGTGTATCTAACTTGTGGTTTTTAGGTGAAAGGATACATTTTTAATGTACTGGATAGTCTAAATTAGAAGTGATCGGTCACCGCCCGCCTCGCGCCCTCAGCCCCCTCCTCCCCGCCGTACATTTCCCCATAGGATTCGGCAGCCCGCACACCGGATGCACAAGTTGGAGGCATCGGCGCTTCTTCTTCAAGGACTCCGCCGTCGGTTGGTGACTTCTTAATCTCGGGAGGCGACGTTGGTAGTGGGCATCGTTTTTAAGATACTCCGCCAAATTGATGTTTGTATGAACAATGAGTAGTATGGTTCAACTGTGTCATATGTCATGTTTGCAAATTGAAGTTTCTATGTGTTGTATGTCAGTTTGCAAATTGAATTATGTCATCTGAATGGATGGATTGATATTGGTTTATATGAATGCATGATTGAATGGCTTGAATTGATCATCTGAATTCATATTTTTGCGGTCCAAATCCAGCCGACTAGAATTGATATTAGGCTGCCTGGTGGTCCCATTATTTACGTCGGCCAGGGCCTGGCCCTGACCGACGTAAATAGTTGTAACACCCCAATTTTTTTGCTTTTCATGAAATTAAATATTATTTTGCACATTTGCGAATTTTTGGAATTTTCTGGAATTTATTTGGATTTATTTGGATTTAATTTGAATTTATTCCATATTGAAATAATTAAAGAAATTAAATTTTCAAATAAAGTTTTGTTGGAAATATTTTATTTAAGTCCCAAATGCCCTAAAATATTTTCCAGAATTTTTAGAATTTTTAAAGTATTTTACTATTTTTCTTGAATTAAATGAATTACTGGGAATTATTTTAAATATTAAATCGTTGGAAAATCGAATCGGGTCAAGTATCGTTTCATCCGATCGACCGAGTCCGAAGTCGACTCGAGTCCGACCGAGCCACGTGACTTGATCGAATCAAGGCCCAAACTCCTAATTGTGGGACCAGCGGATCAAGATCCAACGGCCAGGATTTCCGTCAGCTTCGACCGGATCCGGTCGATCCGATCTACAAGATCGTGGCGCCGATCGTGTACACGTGGGACGGGCCGTCGTCGTCGTCTCCGCCCCGAGTCCGGACGGACTCTCCGCCAGCAGAGCCGCCGCGTCCCCGCTAGGGTTCCGATTCTAGCACGCATCCCGGGGGTATTTAAGGCGTGGGACATCTCCCGAGGTTGCCCGTTGTCGCGCGCACCTTCCGCCCCTAGTCTCCGAGCTTGAGCCGCTGCCAGCTAGCCGCAATCGCTCGCCGTAGTTAGATCTTACCTCCGCCACGGTTTTTGCCGCGCCCCGCCGTCATCCGTCACCCTCCGCCGCCGTTAAGCCCAGATCCGAGACCCCCAGGTCAAGCTGCGTCGGCGAGGACATCTCACTTCGCCGGAGGACCCTCGGAGCGCCGTTCCACGCGTCGTCGTCCCCGACTCCGGCAGCCTGAGCCCCGCCGCGACGCCATCACCACGCGAAGCTTCTCGACCGTCCGATTCCGATCCAACCGCTGCGGTGAGTTCACGTGCTTCCGAACCCGATTAGATCTGGACCGTTGGATCAAGATCCAACGGCCCACGATCACCTCGTGCGCCTTAATACCGTAGAACTAGGTTAGATCGGGACCGTCCGATCTAGATCGAACGGCCCATGTTCACCGTGTAGATTATAACGGAGTTAACCTAGGGTAGATCTAGACCGTTGGATCTAGATCCAACGGCCGTGATCATGCCACGTAGCCGCGCGCGCGTGCGTTGAGTCACAAGCGGTCGGGCCCGCGTGCGGCGGCAGAAGCCTGGCGTGATTGCGCGTCACCGACATGCGGGGCCCGCATGTCGATGTCTCGCCCGAGTCGCATCGCGGCACGTGACTCCATCGACGCGTGGGACTCCGTGTCGGCGACCCGAGCCGTGGGACCGGTCCACGGTGGACCGAAAGCCGCACCGTCTTGGCCGAAGTCAGGCGGAGCCGTCCGACGCCACCACCAATCAGAGCCGACACGTGTCACCCATGACGCAATAAATGATTTTTCCGAAAAAGAAAATGATTTAATAATTCGGTTTAATAATTGATTTGAATTTCAAAACTTCAAACGCTTATAACTTTTGCGTTTCAACTCCGATTTGAATGATTCAAATGTCTAAAAATTCATAAAATTCAGATCTACTCAAATATGAATTTTATTTAATTTTTGGACTAAAGTTTTTCTCTGTAATATTATGTCAGGAGCCGCCCAGATCGTCCTCGAGTTGTTGGATGAACAGTTGTTCCCATCGGATTTGGATCCTAGCAACCAATCACCGGAGGTGATCCTGATGCTAATACCCAAGCCCAATCGAGACAACTCCAAGAAACATCCTAACAATTCGACAACCATCCCGGTATTCCCCCGGTATGTGACCCGAACTTGAGGATCATACCTAGCGGTTTCCCTGATCGTTATCAATTCAATTTGCACAAAGGGGCAACGAACTGAAACTTCGAACCAACACGCATAGCGAAAACAACGGCACAAAGACAAACCCGACAACCACCAAACCAAGATTGAAACAACTCCAAAACTCTAAACTAGGCAAGAACGGGGAAAAAGACCAAGACTCCGAAAAAACGGAAAATTTCGGCATGACCTTTCTAGATTCTACGGACATCCACTCGTGAGACAAGAAAACACGATTGATATATATATATGGAAAGTAAAAGCGACATCCACGGCACCACACGGTATCAGCGGCTCACACAGAAGGAACCCGACATACGGCGTAAGGCGTCCATTTACCAAATCAAAGCCCATCGACGCCTATCTATACAACAAAAGAACCAACCAACGCATTTAACAAAAGTAAAGCAAATCCGGAAGTGTTCGCACTGAACACTCCCCGGCGTGGCGGCTGTCGCCAAGCCGCTACTCAGTGCCCCGCCTACCACCGAGAGGCGTGCTGAAGCGAGAACTCACACTCGCCAACGGATCCTCACTTTGAAAACCACAAAGCGAAGCATGGTACGAAAGGTACTCGCATAGACTTATCCGTGGGTCCATATATGACCGACTCCAAAGGATTATGCATTGAGTTGTAGAACGGGGTAAGCTTAAGGTAAAAGTGCGGAAAAGCATTAACATTTGTAGTATAAGTGCGACAACCGGAACTATTACAAGTTTAAAGCAGCTATAGACCGCACTTACTTCTAGTGTGAGATTGAAATTAACAACAAATAATGTAGAGCAATACATAACCATTTTAAAGCTCAAGCCCTTGGCCGAACCACAAGTTCAAGTTATTTACTCACCTTGAAGAAGTTCGGATTAAGCTTGCTCATATCCAGAGGCGGCAATTCGAATCGCTTAATTAACCCCGCTGAGGGAAGCATTGATCATGACACTTACACAAGGGCCTGAGTGTCAACCCCTCCCAATCATACCCAATCATTTGAAGCGTCCTCCTCGTGGCCCGAAAACCTAGCACCCCTCGAGCAGCCCCAAGCCCGGCTTGGCGCTCGAGAAGTCGACTAAGCCTCGCCTCAACCACGTCCAACCACGAGGAGAGTTCGGTCCATCGATTAGTATGAGAGAAAGAGTGGCTTCAGTACCATAATCGGGCATGCGACCAACCGGTGTGCTCAATCCTATTCCACTTACGGATCGGTCCTTAATTGACCTGAGACGGGGCTACACATTTGAGTCTCCATACCCAAATGAACCAACTCCCGCCTTGGAGTCCACAATTTATTTCTTTCCAAAACTTTTCCCAATTCCAAACCAACATAATGTAGCGTGTGTGTAATAATAACAACCACAAGTGAGAACCCTCCGTCACTTGGCCTGAACTCCCACCTCTAAGTAAAGACTAAGCACGGACTCAGGTTATATTACAGTATTAGCTTCAAGGAAGTGTCTAACAATTTTCAATGGGTGTATGTGCGACAAATGGGATCTAGTCCTATCCACAATTAACTCCTAATGCAAAGCGTAACTCACAATTTAGCAATTTATTCTCAAAAATAGAATCATATAAGGGTTCAAGATGCTTAGGTGCTTGCTGGCCCTTACTGTTGGAGTCTCGGCTAACAACCGCTCACCGTGATCACCCTCGATCGCGGCCACTTCACCCTCCACGTGAGCGTTCTCTACACGATATCAATGCACATGGAATGAGATGCATGTAATGCAAATGAAATGGAATGGAAAACTTGATGAAATGCAAGATTCAACAAGCCAAAGCGGAAACACAGTTGCTACAACTCCACAACCATAGCCAAGCAATATTTTAAGAGCCGGCCCTACTCCAACCAAACTAGTGACTCTAGTTTATAATTAAACACAAAAACCCCACCTACACATGCCTTTACCCCAAAAGCGACCACCGATTGCCTTAACTTACCCAAAATTGGAAGAGGAACAACATTACGCATAATTGTAACACTTTAGGACGGATCTCACTAAATCGATCGTGACTTTCATACTGGTTCAAGCGAAATCATGTGTTTCCAAGTTCTAATGAAGCTAAATGGGCATATCTTCCCACCTAGAGAACTAGTTGTTTATCATCCACACCCTAAAAGCAGATTTGCTACCGCGTGATCTCACTTACGATTCATAACACCCAGCATTCTGCTCTACTTTTGGAGTTAATATTACCAAGCGAACTACTCATGAAATAGATACTAAGCTAAGTCTATAATGATTCAAGCCTCACGAATATCACAGACCATGAGGAGGCAGCAACCTTCTTCAAGCAAGGAAGTCAGACCTTCACCCACCATGCAACAACCCTTTCTAAGACTATTGTCGTGATGATAAGCATTTAAGGCATCGCCCCATAACATAGCATCGACTTCAACATTTGCTAGGCAAAGAACTCATTAGCCACTACTAGCAGTACACTAACCTATAAGTAGGCCAAATCTTCGACATCACTCAACACTAACTAAAAACCATCTACCATGTATCGAATCTTTTAAATTGCCGTTGTCAACAGGCTCAACCCAAGCATTCACAGGTCATTCTTCGAAGGCTGGCAGCATCCATTCTTCAGTAACCACATACATTACAACTCCACCATCTATTACCTACATGGTCCAAAACCTCTAGAAGGAGCTCAATGAGGCACACATCCATAACAAGGATTTTGCACATTCCAAGCTCCACAAGGATGCCCAAGCAACAATTTCCCCCATGGGCATTTCATCAAACACCTTACCTACAACCAACCCTAGATCCCCAATCCACTACAACACAAACCATGGAGAGGTAGAGGGAGGGAGGGAATGCAAGAGAGGGGGGAAGGGCTCACAGCGACGGAATGGCGGCCGGCACCCAGTGAAGCGGCGACCAGCGGCGACGAGGGCAGCGCCACCAGGGCCGAGCGGCGGCCGTGGAAGGAGCGGCGCAGGCGAGCAGGTGGCGTCGCCAATTTGAGCGGCCAGCCGGCGTCGGGAAAGCGCGAGGGCAGCGGCCTAAGCGCCCGGCAGCCAGAGTAGGCGCAGCGCGTGCCTTTGGCAATGAGCCCAAGCCGAGGAACAACAGCGAGGAAAGGGCTTGACCGGAGTGGAAGCGCGAGAAAGCGTCAGTAGGCGAGCCTTGAGCATTGGGCCGCGGCGTAGTGAAACAAGGCTGTCCTTTCCCAGTGGAGTTCGGGCGAGCAAAAGAAAAGGGGCGTGGGAAAGGAGTGGAGAAGAGAGAGGAAAGAAAATGAGGGTGGGGAAATTGATCTAGTGCATTTACCTAATTGCCCTCAATCTCAATGCATGCTTGGTCGGATTGGACTGTGACAAATCCTTCCCCCTTAAGGGAATCTCGCCCCGAGATTCAAAAAGGAGCACACAGTCGGAATGGAGTTTATACATACAAGAACTTGTGAACGGATAGGTTCTTAGGCTTAGCTACAAATCTAAATTAAAACCCAATCTAGACAGTAGCACAAGGCAATTGAAGGTTACAATTCTAGCTTACATGAAAACATAGATCAGGATGCAAAATGACATGGCAAGATATATGCATGCATGATATGACATGAATCTCATATGCATGGCATGAAATGCACGTTTCCAACGTGATCGTTCCTCCCACGCTCACCATTCACCATACACAACCCTAATTATAAACATAGGGCGGGTAGTATAGCACTAATTACTACTAGGAGGTTAAATAAACCACCATCAATCACCTAAGTGGTCGTCAAGTTTACGGTTCGTCTTTATGCACCTTGCTCGATACCAACTTGTCGAGGGACCGCCCGGTCCTCGAGTTGTTGGATGAGCAGTTGTTCCCATCAGTTTGGATCCTAGCAACCAATCACGGAGGTGATCTGATGCTAATACCCTGCCCCAATCGAGACAACTCCAAGAAACATCCTAACAATTCGACAACCATCCCGGTATTCCCCGTTATGTGACCCGAACTGCCGGGGATCCCCACATACCGGTTTCCACAAAGTCGTTATCAATTCAATTTGCACAAAGAGCAACAAACTGAAACTTCGAACCAACACGCAAGCGGAAAACAACGGCACAAAGACAAACCCGACAACCACCAAACCAAGATTGAAACAACTCCAAAACTCTAAACTAGGCAAGAACGGGGAAAAAGACCAAGACTCCGAAAAACGGAAAATTTCGGCATGACCTTTCTAGATTCTACGGACATCCACTCAGCAGACAAGAAAACACAGTTGATATATATATATGGAAAGTAAAAACGACATCCACAGCACCACAGCAGTATCAACGGCTCAAGAAGACACAACGGAACCCGACATACGCGTAAGCGTCCATTACCAAATCCAAAAGCCCATCGAAACGCCTATCTATACAACAAAAGAACCAACCAACGCATTTAACAAAAGTAAAGCAAATCCCCGGAAGTGTTCTGCCCCTGAACACTCCCGGGCGTAGGCGGCATCGCCAAGCCGCTACTCGGTGCCGCCTTGATCACCAGGCAGCGTGCAGGCAGAACTCACACTCGCCAACCGGATCCTCACCGAAAACCACAAAGCGAAGCATGAGTGCGAAGGTACTCGCAAGACTTATCCGTGGGTCCATATATGACCGACTCCAAAGGATTATGCATTTAGTTGTAGCAAGGAGTAAGCTTAAGGTAAAAGTGCGGAAAAGCATTAACATTTGTAGTATAATTGCGACAATCGAACCAATTACAAGTTTAAAGCAGCTATAGACCGCACTTACTTCTAGTGTGAGATTGAAATTAACAACAAATAATGTAGAGCAATACATAACCATTTTAAAGCTCAAGCCCAACGGCGAACCACAAGTTCAAGTTATTTACTACGCAGAAGAAGTTCGGATTAAGCTTGCTCATATCCGAGAGCGCGGCAATTCGAATCGCTTAATTAACCCTGCAGGGAAGCATTGATCGCACGACACTTACCACAAGGGCCTAGTGTCAACCCCCTCCCAATCATACCCAATCCCGTGAAGCGTCCTCACATGTGGCCGAAAACCTAGCACTCCCTCGAGCGGAAGCCCGGCTTGGCGCTCGAGTCGACCGCCTGCGCCCTCAACCACGTCCAACCACGAGGAAGTTCACGGTCCATCGATTCCGTATGAGAGAAAGAGTAACTTCTGCAGTACCATAATCGGGCATCGACCAACCGGTGTGCTCAATCCTATTCCACTTACGGATCGGTCCTTAATTGACACGAGACGGGGCTACACATTTGAGTCTCCATACCCCAAATGAACCAACTCCCGCCCGGTCCACAATTTATTTCTTTCCAAAACTTTTCCCAATTCCAAACCAACATAATGTAGCGTGTGTGTAATAATAACAACCACAAGTAGAGAACCCTCCGTCACTTGGCACGAACCCCGACCTCTAAGTAAGACTAAGCACGGACTCGGTTATATTACCCGTATTAGCTTCAAGGAAGTGTCTAACAATTTTCAATGGGTGTATGTGCAGCAAATGGGATCTAGTCCTATCCCACAATTAACTCCTAATGCAAAGCGCTCACAATTTAGCAATTTATTCTCAAAAATAGAATCATATAAGGGTTCAAGATGCTTAGGTGCTTGCTGGCAGCTTACATTGGAGTCAGAATAACTGCTTAGGCTCACCGTGATCACCCTCGATCGCTGACCACTTCACCCTCCACGTGAGCGTTCTCTACCGATATCAATGCACATGGAATGAGATGCATGTAATGCAAATGAAATGGAATGAAAACCTGATAAATGCAAGATTCAACAAGCCAAAACTGAAACAGCGATTACAACTCACAACCATAGCCAAGCAATATTTTAAGAGGCCGGCCCTACTCCAGCAAACTAGTGACTCTAGTTTATAATTAAACACAAAAACCCCACCTACACATGCCTTTACCCCAAAGCGACCACCGTTGCCTTAACTTACCCAAAATTGGAAGAGAACAACATTACGCATAATTGTAACACTTTAGGACAGATCTCACTAAATCGATCGTGACTTTCATGCAGTTCAACTAAATCATGTGTTTCCAAGTTCTAATGAAGCTAAATGGGCATATCTTCCCACCTAGAGAACTAGTTGTTTATCATCCACACCTAAAAGCAGATTTGCTACATCGGATCTCACTTACAGTTCATAACACCCAGCAGTGTTCTACTTTTGGAGTTAATATTACCAAGCGAACTACTCCGCCAAATAGATACTAAGCTAAGTCTATAATGATTCAAGCCTCTGAATATCCACGCTGCAGGACCATGAGGAGGCAGCAACCTTCTTCAAGCAAGGAAGTCAGACCTTCACCCACCATGCAACAACCCTTTCTAAGACTATTGTCGTGATGATAAGCATTTAAGGCATCGCCCCATAACATAGCATCGACTTCAACATTTGCTAGGCAAAGAACTCATTAGCCACTACTAGCAAGACACTAACCTATAAGTAGGCCAAATCTTAGACATCACTCAACACTAACTAAAAACCATCTACCATGTATCGAATCTTTTAAATTGCCGTTGTCAATGTGCTCAGCAAGCATTCACAGTCATTCTTGAAAAGATCCATTCTTCAGTAACCACATACATTACAACTCCAACATCTATTACCTACCTGGTCCAAAACCTCGAGAAGGAGCTCAATGAGGCACACATCCATAACCAGGATTTTGCACATTCCAAGCTCCACAAGGATGTAAGCAACAATTTCCCCCATGGGCATTTCATCAAACACCTTACCTACAACCAACCCTAGATCCCCAATCCACTACAACACAAACCATGGAGAGGTAGAGGAGGGAGGAATGCAAGAGAGGAAGAGACTCACCGCCGTGGAATGGCAGCGGCCGAAGGCGGCAGGCGATCGGCCAGCGACGAACAGCGCCACGAGGCGAGCGGCGGCCAGTGGAAGGAAGCGGCACCGGCGAGCGTGGCGGTCGCCAGCCGGAGGCCGGCGTCGAGCTAAAGCGCCGAGGGCAGCGGACTAAGCCTTGCGGCAGCGAACGCGAAGGCCATGGCGCCAGGCGTGTCCCAGCGGCAATGGCCAGGAAACAGCAACGAGCCTTGGCCGGAGTAAGCGCCTTGAGGGAGGGGCGTCGGTGGGCGAGGCGGCGCCGAAGCCGAGGCAGGTGGCAGCGGCCAGCTGGGAAACAAGGGTCGTCGCCCCCAGTGGAGTTAGGCGCGAGCAAAAAAAAAAGAAAAGGGGGCGTGGGGAAGGAGCTGGGTGGAGAAGAGAGAGGAAAAGAAAATGAGGGTGGGGAAATTGATCTAGTGCATTTACCTAATTGCCCTCAATCTCAATGCATGCTTGGTCGGATTGGACTGTGACATATTATTTAATTGATTATTTAAACTTTAAATAATCATAACTTTTGTGTTTTAACTCTGATTTGAGCGATTCCAGTTCCTAAAAATTCATAAAATTATGTTCTCTCTGTTTATGGATTTTATTTGGATGTTTGGACACTTTTTGCCGATTGTTTATTTGTGTATTGCTATTTGCACGCTTTACGAGTAGACGTTGAAGTGCCCGAAGGCTTCGAAGGAGAAGTGTTGACTCAGGATCCCGCTCAAGACCAAGAACAAGTACTCTTTGAAGGCAAGTTATGCTTTGACCATGTTGAACCCATTTTTGAAATTAGTTTGATTTAAATTATTGCATGCTAGTTTAAGTAACAAATGCTTTAATTACTTTTGAGGAATTAGATAAATGCCAAATTGCCTTATGACACCTTGGCTAAATAATTGTGTGCCATGACCCCTTGTCACCCTAGTTGTGGATTACATAGTTGGACATTATTATTTTGCCAACATGGGTAAATAGACCGTTGTAGTTCAATGCTTAGACCTGCCACGTACACATGACATGATTTTGGATAATTAAATGCTAATGATGACTTAACGAGATATGGAACTTGTTTTGGAGAAGTGTCATGTGTTGTTGACGATGTTGATGGCACGTGGTGCATGGTAATCAACTGGGGTTTGACAAATCAATTTGGACCGGGGCATGTGGCAAGTAATGATCAGGTGGGCCAGGTATGGCATTGGGAAGGATGATTTGGTTCTTTGGGTAGTCTTGCCCTGGTCAACTTAAGGACTTAACCTTGCAAGCCTTTGAACTGGGTCAATCGTGCAACCACATGTCTGTAATGGGACGGACCTAGTTGACTAAGTTACTAATAACTTGCTTGTGGTACCTCGGGGTGTCAACTACACCCTTTGTGTAGCTTGAAAGGGGAGCGTGCAGTCTTTGAGGCATGGTACCCGTCCAACGGTATGTCGGTCCCATACTTCGCCTTTGCTAAGGGAAGGGATGGTGTAAGGCAAAAACCGGGGAGGTTCACTTGTGTAGTTAGCGGTTTCCGAAAGGCTTTGTTACGGACACTCGCCTTTGTGGTGTTTTGACTGTATCTTGTGGGTAAAGTGCATAACCTCTGCAGAGTGAAAAATCTATTCGAATAGCCGTGTCTGCGGTATTGGACATCGCTCGGGAATTACAGTCAAGGGTTAGACTTTCATGAAAATAACTTGGACTTGGAAAAAGGGTTTGGGTTAATGGATGACATGGATGGAAATGTGGACTAGGAATGGGGAGGATGTTTATTTAACTCCTGGAAAAGTTATTGATATTATATACATGTCTTTACTGCTTTCGAATATATTTACGATACATGTTAAATGCTGTTTACTGCAAATGAACCATGAGCTATTCCTTGTACCAAGCCATGCATGTAGTATATTAGTTGCATTCTGTGCATGACTTGCTGAGTACCAAGTACTCACCCTTGCCACAATACAACATCAGTTGAAGAGGAATCCACGCCAGCTTTGGAGGAGGAGTTCCAGGAGGGGTCGACTAACTAGGGAGCGAGTCCAGTCAGTTGCCTGTGGCATATTGGTTGGTGCCACGTATTTTCTTTATATTCCGCTGCAGATTCTATCTGAATAAGTCTTTTGCCCTGCGAGGCGTATTTTGTAACTTGACCATAAGGTCGAGCAACCAGCTATAAGTCCTTTCAATAAAGTACTTTTATATTTCGTTGAGTATGATTGTGATATTTACCAACGTTGAGACTGTGTGCACTAGCTTGATTCCTGGACTAGTGCTGAATACACAGAGGGTCCGGATTTGCAAATTCGGGTCCCGACAATAGCCCAAGTATTTACGTCGGCCAGGGCCTGGCTGACGTAAATAGCTCCAAGTATTTACGTCGGCCAGCCCCTGGCCGACGTAAATAAGTGCCACGTCACCTCTACTCCAGCCGGATGTGGACTACTATTCCTATTTATGTCGGCCTCGTGGCCGACGTAAATAAGAGCTATTTACGTCGGCAGCGACGTAAATAAGGGCTATTTACGTCGCTCGGTTTACGGCGGCCTATTTACGTCGGTATGCCGACGTAAATAGCTATTTACGTCGGCTTTTGCCTTATTTACGTCGGCTTCTGGCCGACATAAATAGGTTGGATTCCTGTAGTGTAGAGGTATGGGGGCTCGATCAACTCCCGTAGATCGTGACGGAGATGGCACATGGCGACATACACCACTTCTTGAATGGCCATCCCAATGGATGCCCCCCTCGCCTGGAAGTGATAGGGAATGCTCCCCGTCACCCTCCGAGCGATGATGTGAACCATGGCGGTGTAGGTCTCCAATCCCGGTCCAAGTGCCCGGCCATACACTGCGTACTCGGGTGCATAGGTGAAGTTGGCCCTCCAAAGCATGTCCCGAAGGAGGGAAGGATAACCCTCCACATCTTCATCACGTGTGGCCAAAACCAATGGTCCGTAGTTCATCTATCATTTTGGAAAACAAAAGATGAGTCAGAAAACCACTTTGCTAAATCAAATGAACATAGAGATCAAGTATAGAATTAAGATGGGTAAGAAATAAAGGAAATGTACATTACTATCAGTTCTAAAATTACTTGATAAGTAAAATAGTTTTGACTCAAAACAAGCTGTAAGCTAGTCGTAGCATGGACGTTCTAACCTGCAGTCAGTATGGCTCTGTACCAAGCCTGTGGAGAGCCGTCCCTAGGAATCCACTGATTCACTCAATTGTGCGATAACATTTAAGTAAATCAAGGGAACCTCGGGCGCTCCGCATATATGCCCACGTTGGTCCCATGACAGTTAACCAACACGCGCAACGATGCCCAACAGTTTGCATCACAACACATACACAATTAACGGAAGCATAAGCATAATTACATACCAAAAGTAGGACTGCTGTCCACAATGAAATACAGTGTTATTCGATCAAACTAGCAACAAAAAACATAAATAAACGACAAAAGGCTAGCGTGGTATGCCCCAAACCCTCAGGCAACCAACTGGAGGCAAGAACGTGCATCTAGACATTAACATCATCGAAATCTGCCGGGTAAGCATCCCCGAGTAGTACCTCATCATCACCTGTAGCAAGTGGACAATCTGATTGAGTACAAAGAGTGTACTCGCACAATAATAATAGTTGTATGCTAAGTTCTAGCTACATGTGGTTGCTACATCAAAAGAAAGGCACAAGGGTAATTTCAGCGTAAAGCGATATTTGGAGTAAAAACATAGACATGTATAGATTGAAACTTGCATTTAGTAAACCTTTTCAAAGTCTAATACATAGTATAACATCATCATAAACATATTCATCTCATGCCTCCGAGGATTCTTCGAACCAAGAGTCCAACGCTCATGTTCACTTACACCCACGGATACTCCAATATCCGTGAATCTCCTTCCACGAGCACTCCAATACTCGTGAAGTTCTTCTCATGAGTACCCCAATACTCATGAGACTTGTTTTCCCAAATAATTGATTCTTACCAGGTCCTTATTACTCGCTAGTGACTGTCAAATTAAGCGATCGTCCTTAACCATGGACGCGGCTATTCGAATAGTTTAAACTTTGCAGAGGTAAGACTTTACCCACACGATACGCCACACTCATAAGCCAAGCTATTAGCACAATTCCTTTGATGTGCCGGCCAAGGTAAACGTGATAAAACCATTTTCCAGTATGCATGGAAGTGTATTTAAACCACCCGGGTGACTGTGACCCTCGATCCCGCGTGCCCAGTGCTCTGTGTGTGTGGATCAAGGAGTACACCCGTTGTTGGATATCCCTAACTCCACAAAGTTCTAGCGATTCGAAGGACATTCCTAACACTCTGCAAAGTTCGAGGAATTCCTGTGGACATTACTTGATGCTCCGCAAAGCTCAAGGAATTCCAAGTGCACGTGGTTTACATACCCTAGACATACACAAGTACTTGGGTAAGCCGGTCCCATAAACGGCGTGTGGTTCGCACGATAGTTACTCAAAGAGATGTCACCAGGATTCAATCCTTAAGGTCCTTAACCAACATTGCTACATAATAACCACAATTGAACCATCATCATCATAATCAATTTGATCTTTGCGACCGATGAACTAAGTCCATCTATCGCGGTTTCTAACGATGTTCTAAGCGTGGCTAAGCAATTCATACAAACCCATATGTAATAATTAAACCAACCAACTAGGGCGACAATGGTATACGAAAGGAATATGGTACGAGGATAACATGCCAACAAGGTAATAACTAAGCATTCTACCCCAACATAGATGTAATTGAAAGTAGGCATGCAATTGTAAAATAACTTCAGTGCATAATTGCAAATAATAGGAACAATCATGTTCAAGGAGTAAAGTAGTGCCTTGCTGCTCGGTTTTGACGTCGTAAGTGTAGTCGTACTCGGGAGTGTCCTCCGAAGCGTCAACACCTATCGAGTAAATCCAATCCAAATGAACACCAATCAAGAACTCAAACGAAGAACACTTATTGAAGTATGCTCAAATATGAATGAAATGCTCATGATTTGGATTAATAGTCCTTGCATGATCATACAATTTGAGTTGGTGAAGTTTGGACTTGTGTGTCAAAAGTTATCACCAAAACAATATAGTTTGGGCGGGGGTTAACAACGTAGCTTGTTAAAGATCATATGAGAGATCCTCATATATTTAACCCAAGTCTTGTTTTTCTATTGGGAATGAAAGAGGATGTTCCTATGAACGCATAGGAATTGGTTTCACCCAATTTGGACTTACAATGCAAAAGTTATGGTCAGTTGAAGTTGTTTCAGTCGGAAATTTTTCAGTTGGAATTCACAAGTTGCTTCTCTGGACACATCAGAAGTTTCGATCTGAACTTCGGATGTTCCGATCCAGACTTAGAAAATTGCTCTTTTGGGATCCAAAAAGGTGCTTCTCTAGACACATCGGAAGTTCCGATCTGAACATCGGATGTTCCGATATGTGTAATTTTCCAGTGTGGTAGTGTTAGGATTGAAATGTTTACTGGAGTTTTAGCCACATCAGATGTTCCGATCTGGGACCGGAAGTTCCGATGTGAGCCGAACTGTGCAATCCAACATGATTTTTGTTCAAGTCTTTAGATGGCTACCACACATTGTGCTCCTACACTTCAAGAAAATGAAGTAAGGTAGAACCTTACCACTACAAGGATGTCCTTGGACTCGGTGGAAGGTTAATTTGGTGAAGACATGAAGAATGATGCCGTGAAGGTGATCTTCTGTGTTCTTCCTAGTGTCAACTCCTCCTCGCCCACGGGAACAATGCCTTCTTCTCTTGAGCTCCCGACAGCGTCAACTCCTCCTCCTCAAGCTATCAATCTAACATGCACGACCCGATCATCGACGAGGAGATAATTTTCAAGGTGTCTAGTTGCCAATGTTTCTAAAGACTTATTCTTTTGGCATCGTAGATTTGGTCATGTTGGTTTTGATCACCTTACTCGTGTAAGTGGTTTAGATCTCATACGTGGCTTGCCTAAGCTTAAGAGTGATAGCAATCTAGTATGCTCTTCTTGTAGACATGGTAAGATGATTGCAGGTTCACAGCCACCGCTTACCATGGTGATGACAAATGCTCCAGGACAGCTTCTTCATCTTGATACAGTTGGACCATCTCGAGTTCAATCCTTTAGAGGCAAATGGTATGTGCTTGTGATTATTGATGATTTTTCTAGATACTCTTGGGTGTACTTTATGGCATCTAAGGATGAGGCTTTTAGTCATTTTAGAAGTCTTGTTCTTAGGCTTTCTGTTGATCATCTAGGAGCTCTTAGAGCTATTCAAAGTGATAATGGAACTGAGTTTAAAAATTCTTCTTTTGATCACTTTTGTGCTGAAAAAGGAATTGATCATCAATTTTCATCACCTAGAGTGCCTCAACAGAATGGTGTAGTTGAAAGGAAAAACAGAACGTTGGTTGAAATGGCTAGAACTATGCTAGATGAACATCACACTCCTAGGAAATTTTGGGCTGAAGCGATTTCAACTGCATGTTATGTTTCAAACCGTGTGTTTTTAAGATCAAAACTGGGTAAAACTCCTTATGAACTTCGGTGTGGACATAGGCCTACTGTTTCTCACTTTAGAGTTTTTGGATGCAAATGCTTTGTCTTGAAATATAGAAATCTTGATAAATTTGAAGCTAGATCAATGGATGGCATTTTTCTTCGATATCCTGCTTATACTCGTGGCTACCGTGTGCTTGTTTTGAAAACTAACAAAATTCTAGAAACCTGTGAAGTTACTTTTGATAAGGCTAGTCCAGGCACTAGTCCAAGTGATGCAGGTACAGGCGCATATGTTTAGGGGGAGAAAATCTTTGAAGACAATGATGATAGTGATGTTGAAGATGAGGTCTTGACTCTTCCTAATGCACAACAAACTGTAGCACCTTTGGCACCTACTACTACATCACCTACAGCTAACCATCCTCAAGCTACAACATCATCTGTACATGCTGAAAATGAAAAAGAAGAAGAAGAAAAAGAAGTTTCAAAAGCCAAAGCTCCCTTGCACATTCAGAAAATGCATCCATCTAAACAAATGATTGGAGACCTAAATGAGAGAATCACCCGATCCAGGTTTATTCATTATGATACTCATGCTCATTCTGCTTTAGTTGCTTCTTTTGAACCCAAAGATATATCTCATGCATTATTTGACGAATCTTGGATCAATGCCATGCATGAAGAATTAGAGAATTTTGAACGAAATAAAGTTTGGAAACTAGTCTCACCACCTCTTGATTTTAATGTTATTGGAACTAGATGGGTTTTCAAAAATAAACAAAGTGAGGATGGTGTTGTTGTTAGAAACAAGGCTAGATTGGTTGCTCAAGGTTTTACTCAAATTGAAGACCTAGATTTTGATGAAACCTTTGCTCCTGTTGCTAGAATTGAAACCATTAGAATCCTTTTAGCATTTGCTGCATCTAAAGGTTTTAGATTGTATCAAATGGATATGAAAAGTGCTTTTCTTAATGGCTACATAAATAAGGAGGTTTATGTCAAGCAACCACCTGGTTTTGAAAATCCAAAGTTTCCAGATCATGTGTTCAAATTGTCAAAAGCTTTATATGGTTTGAAACAAGCCCCTAGATCATGGTATAATAGGCTAAAAACCTTTTTACTTGAAAAGGGGTTTACAATGAGAAAGGTTGACAAAACTCTCTTTTTTCTCAAGCAAGGCAATGATCAACTATTCATTCATATTTATGTTGATGATATTATCTTTCGTTATTCCTCTCATGTTTTAGTGTCTAAGTTTTCAGAAACCATGAGGGACGAATTTGAGATGAGTATGATGGATGAATTGACATACTTTTTGGGACTGCAAATCAAGCAAACAAAGGATGGTAATTTTGTACATCAAAGCAAATACACAACGAGACTTGTTGCATCATTTTGGGATGGAAAACAGCAAGCCAATCATGACTCCCATGGAAAGCACTTGCACACTTGATCCGGATGAAGATGGTGAGCCGGTTGATCAAAAGGAATATAGAAGCATGATAGGTTCACATTTGTACCTCACTGCATCAAGGCCGGATATACAATTTGCTGTGTGCTTGTGTGCTCATTTTCAATCTTCTCCACGTGCTTCACATCGACAAGCTGTCAGGCGAATTTTCAGGTATCTCCATGGTACTCAAGATTTTGGCATTTGGCTTTCTGCTCCTCATGCATTAGTTTAAGAGCTTTCTTTGATGCTGATTTTGGAGGATGTAGAATTGATAGAAAAAGTACATCTGGTACATGCCATTTCTTGGGCAATTCTCTTATTGCATGGTCATCTAGAAAATAATCTTCTGTTGCACAATCAACTGTTGAATCTGAATATATGGCTGCTGCTAGTTGTTGTTCTCAAATTCTTTGGATAGTAGCTACACTCAAAGATTATGGGGTTAATTTGGATAGTGTTCCTCTTTTCTGTGATAATACTAGTGCAATTTGCATTGCTAAGAACCCTGTGCAACATTCTAGAACAAAACACATTGATATCAGATTTCACTTTCCAAGATATCATGTTGAAAAAGGGAACATTGTGCTTCATCATGTGGATACTGAACATCAATTGGTAGACATTTTCACAAAACCTTTGTCTTCTTCTCGTTTTGCTTTTATTTGGGGAGAACTTGGGATTGTTCATCCAATGGGTTTGTTTTGAGGGGGAGTTTTCATGCCAAGTTCTTTCACTTGATGAGCTTACTTTATCATATTTCTTTATATATTATGTAATTGAGCTAATATATGATAATCTAAATTGTCTCACTTGAACTAAAAATGACATTGCGGAATTCCTTGGACTGATTGCCTATAGCTAAATACTCTGTGATATCTTACGCTTCTAGACTTGATATTGAATCTTCTTGACAAATTTGGGCTATGGAGCTAGTGTGTTTTCAGCTTTACTCTTTCATAAGACCTTTTAATCTCTTTTGCATGTTTACAATCAAAATAAAGAAAAAGAAAAGGGAATCAGTAAAAAAAAGGGTTGTTAAAAGCAAAAGCCTCAAGTTATGTGCTTCAGGCATGCTTTCCCTAAAAAAGTTAAGATGTATGCTTCAAGCATGCTATTCCCTCAAAGACAAGATGTATGCTTCAAGCATGCCACTCCAAGGAAATAAAAGAAGTATGCTTCAAGCATGTCACATGCAGCTTATTGTTTAAAGATTAAATTGGTTTACTAGATTGGAGTTGAAACTACTTGCTCGCCCAGAGTTGTTAGTTGCTTCAGTTTTGAGCTTTGCTTTTCTGCTGAGATCTTGCTTAGTACTTGGCTATAGTTGAGTGAATTGAGGTTGAAATCCATGTCATTCCCTAACTTGTTAAAATCACATCAAGTTCATGTATTTTGCATATTATGTGATATATAAGGTTATATGATCGAATGAGCTCATCTTTTCACTCTTGGCACTCCTTTGTTTCTCTTTTGTGAAATCATTGCTACAGGAAAAATTTTGAACATTATGTTGTTCTCTCTTTTGTATTCTTGATGAATCCATTGTCAAAGGGTGAGAAGTTTAAGAAAAAAGAAAAAAAATAGAGAAGTTTTTGGAATTTTGAGAATTTTGGGAGAAGTTTGGAGAATTTTGGAATTTTTGGGCACATTGCACATTCACACACATTTTCCTTCTTAGGGGGAGATTTTTCGTATTTTCACCTAGGGAGAGTTTTTACTTTGCATATTGGTCAAAGGGGGAGATTCCTTGGTCTGTTCAAAAATCCTTTTGTGAAGTGAATGCCAAATGTTCAATTCTAAGTGGTGTTGCCAATGTTTTCATCAAGGGGGATATTGTGAAATCATGTGTTGAAAAATTGGCTTAGAATTGAATTTGCAAATGTGTGTGTGCATGTGGTTCTTTTAGCGCCGGACTGAATTTCACAAAAATAGTAAGTTTCCCATCTACGCCAGACTGTTTCTCGGACCATTGCATCGGACCAAAACTTTAGTCCACCATGAATGAGCTTTTGAAGCCTGCTTTTTACATTGCGTCGGACCAAAGTTTTGGTTCATTGTGAACGGCGATTTGAAGTTTTTTTTCATGTATACGCCGGACTGATTTTTGTTTAGTCCGTCATGAACATGTTTTGTGCCGAACCTAGTTTTACAAAAACAGTAAGCTTCTATGTTACGCTGGACCATGCACGCCGGACCAAATTCTTGGTCCGTCGTGAACGCATTTTTGAGTGTTGTTTTTGCATGTATGCCGGACCAAAAATTTGGTACATCGTGAACGTGTTTTTGAACATGTTTTCTTTGAATTGAACCGAGACTTTCACATGTGCGCCGGATCAAATATTTGGTCCGTCGTGAGCTGCGCCAGACTGATGTTTGGTCCGGCGTGAATGTTTTTTTGCTCAAGGTTGATTTTTGTGATTTTGAAAATTGTTTGTGATTGATCTGTGGTTATGAAATTTGTTTGAATATGCATGTTTTGAACTTATGCAATGCTCGTGTGAGTATTTGCATGAACTAATGTTGAGTCAAGTCGCGGACTAAGAGAATGGTGCACATGAAGAATGGTTAGTCACGTGAGTATGGCATGGTGGCCATACGCGTGCAAGAGTTGTTATTCACGTCAGTATGGCTGGGTTGCCATACGCGTGCAAGAGTTGTATTTGGCCAGGTTGGGCCAAGTGGAATTGTGTTGAATACATACTACTTCTAGGATTAGGAGTGGGACTCCTTCTAGGATTAGGAGTAGGAATTGTATTCAGGACTCTATGTGTTTGCCCTGTATAAATGGGGGAGGCGCCTCCTGTTTATGAATCAAGCATAGAGCAGAGCTTTATGGTTTGTACTATTTTGATGGGAGTACTTTAGATAAAAAGAAATAAAGATCAATTCTTCCAGATTCTTTGCGTGCTACAGTAACCTCGTAGCTACAGTACATGCGTGCTATAGTAATCTCTGTTTTGGGGTTCTTTTCTTGCACATCTTCTGGTTCTAGATTGGATCTTTGATTTCTTGAGTTTCTCCTTGATTTGATCCGTCCAAAGGCTTTCTAGGGCATCAATCTAGCATTCTACAAAGTTTTGTTGATTAATCTTTTATTGTTCTTGGTTAATCTACAAGTTTTGATTAGATTGGTTTTCGTCATCTTTTCTCACAGCAAGCTTGCGAGGTTCGTAACTTTTGATCCGTAAGTCCGATCGAGCTGATTCTTTCTGGGTTCGATTCATATTGGAATCTAGTTTCTTGTGTCCAAATTTCAGGTCGAGCTGACGGTTGGATCTCTGGGAAATTTTGTTTTACCAAATATTTGTCAATCTGTTTTTGTCGAATACGAGGCAATTATTTGCTTCCGTTTTGGGGTGAATTTTTAATAGTTCAAAATTTTGGTTTTAGCTTCTGCACAATCATTCACCCCTCCTTTGATTGCTATATTCGTATACTTCGATCCTACAGATCTGTATGACGCCCACCGTTCTCCTCTCCTTATATAGCCATGCGACGAAACCCTAAGCCAGGGCCCATTAGTGCGTTAAGCCCACGAGGTCCGTTAATTACGGATCCAGTCTGAATTAATGCGTCCCAGCCCGTTACGTGTGTGACCCTGTAGATTCATGCGCATTTGGACATAGATTCGAAAAACCCTTTTCTAATCCAACAGTCGGTAGCGGCTCCTTGCAGAGCATGCTAACTCCCAAACGCATATGATCAAAGTACTGATGTAATAATCCCTTTGCCAAACTATATGAAGATTGAACTCAAGGCAAGAAGCATGTCATCCTTTGACAGTTCAATCCATTTCTCGTATCCGTGATATATTAATAAGTTGTAATTGACTTCTCAATCATGGCATGGCCATGCACTTCCTTAATCATATCACACAAGTGGCCTAGACATATATATCCGTTACACTGGTGTGGCAAATTCCATCTTGATTGCTGTTGGGACAAGAATATGCAAATCCGGACCCTCTATGTATTCAGCACTAGTCCAGGATCACGCTAGTGCACACAGTCTCAACATCGGTAAATACCACAATCATACTCAACGAAATAGTAAAGTACTTTATTGAAAGGGAAATATAACCGGTTACTCGACCTTATGGTCAAGTTACAAAAGTACGCATCGCAGGGCTTAAGTCTTACTCAAGTAAACTTGCAGCGGAAAATAAAGAAACGCGTGGCGCCAATCAATATGCCACAGGCAACTGACTGGGCTCTCTCTGTAACACCCCGACATCTATTATGCCAAAATGTCACCAAATAAAGACTAAACCACATCGAAATACAACAATTTAAGGTAAATTACAGCAAAGGCACAAATGCTAAAACCGAAAATTTCGGCAGCATCTCCTTTGTTTTATCATGATTTGAAGCAATAGCAATAACAGGGTAAGTAATATCATAACATAAGACATCTAAAGCAGCAATATAAATGTATATAGCAACAACATAAGACAATAATACAAAGTCCAACCACTCCATAAACTATAACGAAGCAAATAAGGAACACAAGCGCACAATTTAATCCATACACCAGGCTTCATGGCACTATTATTATGATAATGACTCAAATTGATAAATGTGCCTATAGGTGTGGAGCTACGTGATGATGTGTAGCTAATGCCCCTTTCCACATGCCGGTTTCATGGTACCTAAAAACAACATAAAACACAAGCGTGAGTTCATCACTTAGCAAGCATATTGCAAAGGATCATAAAGAATAAACCAATGCCAACATCAATACATACCATACTTTAACATCATGATCAAATCATAATCTCATCTACAACATCATAACCATGACAAAGCACATTGTACACAACTCATTATCATCATCATGTATGCAATGCAATGCACATGTCTCCTGGAAGTACATACCGGTATTGCTGAGTGCACACCCATTGGCGTGCACCCTCTTCCCCCTTCCATCCCGTAGATGGTGGGTGCCTACTCCTCGCTTCCATTCACCACGGTGGATGGAATCATGAGGTAAGACTTACTCATTGGCTCTCCGGATTAATCATAACTTTCTCACCGACCTTACCGGACTAGTTATGACTTTCTCACCGATCAGGACAGATCACATGCCATGTATGCAAATATGCCATAAACATAACAACTTGCACCAAACCGAACTAAACATGGCATAGCATCATAATAATCCATTTTCATCATAACATGGGCAAGCACTAATCATGGCAAGATATCACAACATGTAATCATGACAAGATAGCACATCATGTAAACAATTTGCACCTAGTCACAATGCAACGCCCGTGTTTGTAATTAAGCTTAATTAGGCTAACTAAGTGTGGATTAGTGCTCTGTAAAGTTTCCAGTTTGAATTTGGAGTTATTTGCCCTTGAATTCGGTTTTCTCGTTTCGTTGATCGTTTTCCCCGATTGGAGTCTCAGAATCCGAAATTGGGTGAAATTTAAAATCGTGAGAGCTAGATCCCAAACCTAAGTTTTAAAACCTTCGTTAGGGTCTCCCGAACCTATTTTAGAGGTCCACTAGATGTTTGAATTGGAGCCGTTGCGAAGTCAATAGTTTTCCTGAGTTTTCTGCTGCTGGGCGGCGATCTGTGATTTTGCTGCGGTACTCTGGCCGAGCGGCAAGACCGCCCCAACAGCGGTACTGCCGGCCGTGCGACAAGTTTTGGTCCTATGCTCGTGTTTATCTCTTTGCCTCGGTTTACGTGCACGTCCCAGCTCTTTTATACACCAGGGAGTACCTCCTCTCCTCTCATTTCTCCTCCTCTCCTCCTCCATCCTCTCCTCTTCCTTCTCTCTCTTCCTTGGAGCTCTCTCCTCCTCGCCATTTGCAGCTGGTTGGAGCTCCAGGAGGCCGAGTGGAAGCGAGAGCAAGGGTGGAGAAGCGTCTCCAAGCAGTCAAGGAACTTCACACGAGGTAGGTGTTAGAGTAAACCTAAACCCTAGGTGTGAATGCCAACCCTAGCTCTTCCTTGGCTTGTAATCATTCTTTACGTCCTAGTTAAACTCTAGAAGCCCAAGTTGTGTGTAGAATCATTGTCGTCCCGAGTGGCCAAACCTAGGTCAAAGTTAGAAGAAACTTTCCGCGTGATCGATTAGTTTCGGAAACCCTGATCTACGCTTCGTTGGACTCATTCGCTGCAAACGCCTTTTCTTGAATTTTCGGAGCCCTTCCTTTTGAAACCCTAGCTCCGAAAAGTCGGGAAAATGACCCGCGAATATGTTCTTAGAGTCTCGAAGGTCGATTCCTGCGGAAGAATCGAGTTTGAACTCGATTCGGGGCGAGAATCGGATTCGGAGAGTATATTCGGGTTTTCAAGTTTTAGAAGTCGATCAGTGTGTCTCTAAGGTCCTAGTTAGTATTTCGATCTCGTAGGACCCTAGTGCATTTTTGGGCCTTGTGCGCGTGTTGCGAAATCCGTTTTCTGTAGGATTTGCAGAAGTTGCACTTTGGGCATTCGGAGCGATTTTGTGTTCTGAAGTCCCAAAGCTCACAAGCCTAGCGCGTATAAGTCCCTAATGCCGTAGAGAACTCGTTGCCGCGAGGAAACTCGAGTTTCGACACCTTCTGTGTCGAAATCCATTTTCGCGTCTTTATCGGGAGAGAAATGATCCAAAAAGTGAGATTTTGAGCAAACGAACTCGAAACTTGATGACCATTAAGAATAAGTATCCCCTTCCGCGGATCGATGATCTGTTTGATCAATTGAGCGGAGCTCAGATCTTTTCCAAAATCGATTTGAGGCTTGGGTACTTCAAACTCAAAATCCGACCGAAGGACATTCAGAAAACTGCGTTTACTACTCGCTACGGATTTTACGAGTATACAGTGGTTTCCTTTGGTCTTACCAATGCCCCTGCCACTTTCATGAACCTCATGAACAAGGTATTCATGGAATACCTGGACAAATTCGTGGTGGTGTTCATTGATGACATCCTCATCTACTCGAGTGAAGAAACGCATGAGCTCCATTTGCGGTTAGTGCTCGACAAACTCCGCGAGCACCGCCTTACGCAAAATTCAGCAAGTGTGAGTTCGGCTCAAAGAAGTTGCATTCTTAGGGCATGTTCTTTCCGGAGGTGGAGTTGCGATTGATCCAAGTAAGGTGCAGGATGTAATTGCTTGGGAGCAGCCACTGATCGCTCACGAGATCCGAAGTTTCCTCGGTCTTGCCGGTTACTACCGACGGTTCATCGAGAACTTCTCCAAAGTCGCTAAACCGTTGACAGAGCTACTCAAAAAGAAAAGAAATTTGAGTGGTCATCAACTTGTGAGGCAAGTTTTCAAGAATTGAAGCGAAGACTTACCTCTACCCCAATTCTTGTTTTGCCAGACATACATAAGAGCTTTGACGTTTTCTGTGATGCTTCGCGTCAGGGTCTCGGTTGTGTGCTGATGCAAGAGGGCAAGGTTGTAGCTTATCCTTCACGACAACTGAAACCTCACAAAGCCAACTATCCAACCCACGATTTGGAATTGGCAGCGGTCATTCATGCTCTAAAACTGTGGCGTCATTATCTCATTGGAAACAGATGTGAGATATTTACCGATCACAAGAGCCTGAAATATTTCTTCACCCAACCAGATCTGAACTTGAGGCAGCGCAGATGGTTGGAGCTGATCAAGGATTATGATCTGGGAATCCATTATCATCCAGGCAAAGCTAATGTGGTTGCAGATGCCCTCAGTCGCAAACTGCACGCCATTAGTACATCGACTTTTGTTAGTCAACCTCAACTGATGGATGAGTTTCGGAGACTCAATCTGGAAGTGGTTCAAGAAGGGTTTGTGGCAGCCCTAACCTTAGAGCCCACTCTTGAGTCCCAAATTCTAGCCGC
This sequence comes from Rhipidocladum racemiflorum, assembly GCA_036346355.1. Classification (NCBI taxonomy): domain Eukaryota; kingdom Viridiplantae; phylum Streptophyta; class Magnoliopsida; order Poales; family Poaceae; genus Rhipidocladum; species Rhipidocladum racemiflorum. The sequence continues at coordinate 39,759,764 of CM070577.1, read as the reverse complement.
GCAAATCGTTGATGAGAAAGTGGCTGAAATCAAGCACAGCTTGAAGGAAAGCGCGCCTTCGGAGTTTTTGGAAAGAGCAGATGGGATGGTCATGCGTGGACGGCGATTGTACGTTCCGAATGACCAGGAGATCAAACAATTGATCTTGAAGGAAGCTCACAATACTCCTCTTTCGATCCACCCTGGAAGTACGAAAATGTACTAAGATATCCGTGTAAGTTTCTGGTGGCCTGGTATGAAAAAGGAGATCGCTGAATTTGTCGCTACTTGCGATGTGTGTCAGCGAGTGAAAGCAGAGCATCAACGCCCTGCGGGATTGCTCCAACCTTTAAAAATTCCAGAGTGGAAATGGGATGAAGTCGGCATGGATTTCATCACTGGTCTGCCGAAATCATCAGGTGGCCATGACTCCATCTGGGTAATCGTGGATCGATTGTCCAAAGTGGCTCATTTTATTCCAGTCCATACCACCTATAATGGGCCTAAACTAGCAGAACTTTACCTGAATCACATAGTCCGACTGCATGGTGTTCCTAAGGTCATTGTGTCAGACTTCCTAAGGTCATTGTGTCAGACCGTGGGACCCAATTTACGTCGCGATTCTGGAAAAATCTGCATGAACTCCTTGGTACTAGGTTGTTTTTCAGCATAGCGTACCATCCTCAGACTGATGGCCAAACTGAAAGAACTAACCAAGTCCTGGAGGATATGCTGAGAGCTTGTGTGTTGGCTTACAACGCAAAGTGGGAAAAATGTTTAGCTTTCGCTGAATTCTCCTACAACAACAGCTATCAGGCAAGTCTCCAGATGTCGCCATTCAAAGCACTTTATGGGAGAAAGTGCAGAACTCCCTTGTTCTGGTCTGAAGTCGGCGAAAGACAATTCTTCGGCCCTGCTGTAATCCAAGAAGCCGAAGATCATGTCAAGTTGATTCGAGACCGACTGAAGGAAGCTCAGTCGAGGCAGAAAAGTTATGCCGATACTCGTTGCCGCGAGCTGAATTTTGTTGTAGACGATTTCGTCTATCTCAAAGTGTCGCTGCTACGTGGCACTCGTCGCTTTCAAGTTCGTGAGAAATTAGCGCCGCGTTATGTCGGACCGTACCGCATTCTTGCGAGGAAAGGTGAAGTTGCTTATCAGATTGAACTTCCCCCTCAGCTTTCCGAGGTACACGATGTATTCCACATATCGCAGCTGAAGAAATGTCTTCGGAAGCCCACAGAACTTGCCCCATTCGAATCGATTGATCTTCAGCCTGATCTATCATATCGCGAGCATCCGATCCAAGTACTTGAATAAGCTGAGCGCCTTACTCGCAATCAAGTCATCAGAATGCTCAAAGTCCAGTGGAGTAATCATACCCAAGATGAAGCAACTTGGGAACGTGAAGATCGTCTTAGAATTGAGTTTCCCTCTTTCTTCGCAGAGTCTAGCTAATCTCGAGGACGAGATTATTCTAAGGGGGGTAGGATTGTAACGCCCGTGTTTGTAATTAAGCTTAATTAGGCTAACTAAGTGTGGATTAGTGCTCTGTAAAGTTTCCAGTTTGAATTTGGAGTTATTTGCCCTTGAATTCGGTTTTGTCGTTTCGTTGATCGTTTTCCCCGATTGGAGTCTCAGAATCCGAAATCGGGTGAAATTTAAAATCGTGAGAGCTAGATCCCAAACCTAAGTTTTAAAACCTTTGTTAGGGTCTCCCGAACCTATTTTAGAGGTCCACTAGATGTTTGAATTGGAGCCGTTGCGAAGTCAATAGTTTTCCTGAGTTTTTACTGCCCAGGCGGCAAGATCTGCTTGATTTTACTGCGGTACTACCGCCGAAGCGGCAGATCGCCCCAACAGCAGATCGCCGGCCGTGCGACAAGTTTTGGTCCTGTGCTCGTGTTTATCTCTTTGCCTCGGTTTGCGTGCACGTCCCAGCTCTTTTATACACCAGGGAGTACCTCCTCTCCCTCTCCTCTCTCATTTCTCCTCCTCTCCTCCTCCTTCTTCCTCTCCTCTTCCTTCTCTCTCTTCCTTGGAGCTCTCTCCTCCTCCTCGCCATTTGCAGCTGGTTGGAGCTCCAGGAGGCCGAGTGGAACCGAGAGCAAGGGTGGAGAAGCGTCTCCAAGCAGTCAAGGAACTTCACACGAGGTAGGTGTTAGAGTAAACCTAAACCCTAGGTGTGAATGCCAACCCTAGCTCTTCATTGGCTTGTAATCGTTCTTTACGTCCTAGTTAAACCCTAGAAGCCCAAGTTGTGGGTAGAATCATTGTCGTCCCGAGTGGCCAAACCTAGGTCAAAGTTAGAAGAAACTTTCCGCGTGATCGATTAGTTTCGGAAACCCTGATCTACGCTTCGTTGGACTCATTCGCTGCAAACGCCTTTTCTTGAATTTTCGGAGCCCTTCCTTTTGAAACCCTAGCTCCGAAAAGTCGGGAAAATGACCCGCGAATATGTTCTTAGAGTCTCGAAGGTCGATTCCTGCGGAAGAATCGAGTTTGAACTCGATTCGGGGCGAGAATCGGATTCGGAGAGTATATTCGGGTTTTCGAGTTTTAGAAGTCGATCAGTGTGTCTCTAAGGTCCTAGTTAGTATTTCGATCTCGTAGGACCCTAGTGCATTTTTGGGCCTTGTGCGCGTGTTGCGAAATCCGTTTTCTGTAGGATTTGCAGAAGTTGCACTTTGGGCATTCGGAGCGATTTTGTGTTCTGAAGTCCCAAAGCTCACAAGCCTAGCGCGTATAAGTCCCTAATGCCGTAGAGAACTCGTTGCCGCGAGGAAACTCAAGTTTCGACACCTTCTGTGTCGAAATCCAGTTTCGCGTCTTTATCGGGAGAGAAATGATCCAAAAAGTGAGATTTTGAGCAAACGAACTCGAAACTTGATGAAACCTGCGTGAATAGGTCCCATGGGTCCCCAGGAACCTATCCATACATGTACGTCGAAGTTCCGGGGTTTATTGCGCGAAATCTCATTTTTGGGATTTTGGACTCGGGAGAAGCGGCACTACCTGCTGGTGTGAAGGCGATCTTCTGGGTCGGCACTACCGGGTTTAGAACGCCGGTAGTTATTTTCCAGAGAGTGACCCATTTTGGTTCCCGGCCAGAACGGCACTACCGCCCAACAGTAGCCGGTACTGCCGGCCAGAGCGGTACTACCGCCCAATCAACAGCGGTACTTCCGGCCTCTGGGAGAAATTTAGAATTTCCTTTTTCCGTCTAGGTTCTCGTTTTCCGTTTTCGCTTCTTTTTGGATTTTGATTGCTTCTTTGCCTATTTGATCGATGATTTTGGGTCTCGTTGCTTTTCGTGTAGACGTAGACGCGTCGAACGTTGCCGACGATCCCGACTACGTCCCGGAGACCGATTTCACCGAAGAGCAAACAGGCAAGCGCCTCCTTGACCATTTTGAATCCCATATTTGCAAATTCTTATTTTGATTGCCAAAACTATTATGCATGCTCATAAATTTATTAAAAGTGATAATTTGTGGGAAGCAGTAGTTAAGCCGAAAATTGTTGGATTACCTCAATTTAATCTGAATATGCAATCCTTGATAGACTTAAGAATAATTTAGACACGTTAGTAAGTGTCAGAGGGTATTAAAGAATAATAGTTGCATATGCTTAGTTCAGCAGTAGAATTGGTTGCAGGAGATCATGATGTTCTTATTCATAAACTCCTAGAACTATTAGGATGGGTGAAGGGTGTCAGGTTGGAATTGGAGATTTTGGGGTTTTGTTGGAAAAAGGGAATGGTTGCGTGAGTAAAATGGAAAAACTTGGAAAGTTTAGACCGGGCGAGATGTTTGGTGGTTTGGAGTTGGTGGTATTTGGTCGGGTAGTGGTTCCGGTTGGTAGGCTGGTTTCAGGTTCGGATTGGTTGTTAGGCCGTTGGCTGGTTTGGAGTGGATTGGTCTCAGTTGGTCCCTTTCTATGGGGAGGTTGAGGGCTAGTGTGTGCTCGGTGGGGCCGCTAGTGCCGACCCTCTTTGGCCATAGCAAGTGGGTTTGGAAGATCTCGCCTGAGTCACCCTAAGGACCGAACTTGGTGCTATTTACTGGGTATAATTCGTGCAACCACATGTGCCAGTATGGGATGGCCTCAGCCTAGTACGGGGAAAAGGGATCTGACCCTGCATTATTGGAGGGCAAAGAGGATGGGATGCACTTGTGGTGTCGGTGCATTCTAGGGACTTTCTTGTTGAGGCATCGAAGGAAAGTTTACCCAATACAACGGTAATGCCTACTACAGGGAGGTCGTGGGCTAGTGAGTGCCTATGGGAACCACTGGCGGCCTCTGTGGCTGTAGTTAGGGATGCACGTTACCGGGCCGGTGCAGGATTAGAACTCCAATCTCTCGAAAGGTTCCGTCACTGTCTAGCAAATCGGGTACTTCGGTATCGCGAGGCATGGATGACATGTTTGCTAGAACGTGTCATGTGGGTACAGTGTACAGTCTCTGCAGAGATGAATAAACTAATCGATTAGCCGTGCTCACGGTCATGAGCAGCTTGGAAAGTATTATCAAGTATAGATTTTGGGTCTGGGTTGATTTCTAAAAAATGAGTTTCGAGGTTGGATCGTGTTGGTTGGGTGTGTGTTTGGATCTTGGGTTCGGAAAAGGTGCAGGTGGATGGCTGGTTTGGTGGAAGGAATGGTTGGATGGTTGATTTGGTTAATGGTTTATCTATTATAAATTGTTTGAAATGTTTTCTTCAGCTTCTTTTGTAAAGATGCGAATGTTAATCTATTATCATATTGCAAGCAAAATCTGCTTTGTGCTCAAAAAGACTAGTGTAGTAACCTATTATTCATTGATTTAACCTACATTTTATATGTATACATTCCATACACTAAAGTCTTGCGAGTACATACGTGTACTCACCGTTTGCTCTAACGGACTTTGGTCAGAAGGAGAAGAAGCAGGTAATGATGCAGATGTTCCGCATTTAGTCGCAGTCACGATGACGCCGACGATTTATCTACTGGGCTTAGCTGGTTTCCTTTCGCCGATTGCCTCGAGGGTGGAGGCACACCGCATGTTTTTCTTTTGGAGTTTCCGCTGGCGTTGGAGGATTCATTTGAACTTGTGCCGGCTGTAGGCCGAGACTTGTAAAGTTAAACTAATGTAATAACGTTACCTTTCATGTGTAATATATTTACTCTTGCATAGTTGAGACATGTCTTGTATGACAACGCGTGGGTACTGGGCTACTGATCCACGGAACCAGTACAATGCATGCGGTTGCGGGAAGCTCGAGTTGGGATCAATCAGTTGGCATGTACACTCCTCACGAGTTTTGCCGATTAATTGGCCCCAATCCGAGTACGGAGTTGGTTTAGCGGTCAGGAGACGTTACGGGTTGCATTAATCTTCTGACCGATGCAACAGTAATGACCTGCATCGCTAATCTGATTCCGGAGCCCCCACACACAATTAGCAACATACAACATGCTACCCATTACAATACACTTGCCTTAACCTCGGGCGACGGATTGGCGAGAGGTTGAGGGCACTCCCGGGGTCACACCACTTGCACATAGAGACCACACACTCAAAACGTGCCCACAAAACAGTACACAATCACCCATCTACCCCGACTTCGCCAACCACTCCTAAAACGGAAAAATAGAGAATCTGTCCCGCCCGGACAGCAGACTTCAAATTATCATAACTTGAGCTCATTTCTCCAAATCGATTAAACAAGTACATCATCGCGAAGCTTAGGAAATTTCCTACCTGTTTCTAAGCATTGGGAAAAGCTGATTCGGCCTCTAAAATTGCCTAATTTACAGATCAACCCGATCTGTCCCATTCACGTCACAGTTTTGAACATTATCGGTAAAATAGCCATAACTTTCAAACGGCTGATTGGAATTATATGTTCTTTATGTCCAATTAAATGTATTGAAGTTACCTACAACTTTCTCAACAGGAGGCCGACCAAAATCCGACTCTAAAATCGCGAAAACTCAAACCCTATGTCGAGTGCACAATCTGCCCGAAACAGAGAATTAAGAAACCTCTAGTTTTCATCCAAACTACTCAACCATAACACCACCCCTTGATCTAAAAGCATAAAATCAACCTCTAGAATAGCACCTAGACCGTCCCCAAGGATCACCCATACCATACCTCTGCCCGACGAACGCCGAACGCCGAATTCCTTCCTCCCGGGTTCCCCGATCGTCTTCCTAGCACCGGAACCGTCGGATCTCCTCATCGTGGGGATTCCCGATGGAGGGAACAGTGGGGTGGCAAGGTGGGGAGCTCCCCTAGGGTAGCAAGGATGGTGGAGAGGGGAGGGGAGAGGTGGTGGCGCAATGGGGGCGCTAGAGGGAGGCGTGGAGAGGGGAGGGAGGGGGTGGCGGCTTGGATGGGGGAAAAGGGGAGGGGAGGCGCCTAGGGCAAGGGGTGGGAGCCCGCAAGGCAGGGAACCAGGTCTACCCCTCCCGCATGGGCCTAAAACCCTTCCCACTAAAGCCCACGACTCATCCCCTTGGGCCCAAACTCCCCCCGGAGAGGCCCAAACTGCCGAAATCGGCCCGGAAACGCGATTAACCTTCATAACGTAATGCTTTAACCTCCGATTTCACATTTTATAATGTTTTGACCTTCCGAAGTATCACATTCTCCCCCCCTTAAACTGGATTCAACCTCGAATCCGAAGAACACCAAAAACAGCAACAAAGTCCCCAAGGGACAAAAGACTTCTTTCGAACACAAAGCATTCACACAAAGACTCAAACCGGAACAAACGACAAACAAGTTGTCCAAACCAACACTTAGCGAGAAATTGTTGATTTAGCTCAACAAAGTGCAACCTCTCACGGTTCCACCTTCACTTCCATTCCCAATAATTTTACAAAAGTCAACCGAAGTCCTCGATTTCAAACAACTTCTCTTTTCGACTTCATTCACAAAACCTTAATTTCATTCCTCAACCTGTCTACCACATCTCATTTAACAATCTCTTTACCAATGAATCACCAATGGTGTCTTATTAGTAACTGGGGTTCTAAACGAGAACCTCCAAAGAATCAATTACACAAAAAATCCCATCTCTTCCAATTATTTGACTTTTTTCACAAAGAATCAAAAATTAACTAATGACATCTACGCACATAGCCTTCATCGACAATACCTTCCTTTCGAGCACAAACCACGATACACTTTCATTCTATCCTCTCCCAGACATAATATATACCCAGGGACAACTAGCTAAGGCAATGTTCACGACAGAACACTTTATTTTAAATTACCATCACCTTTTCAACAACCAACCATAATTCTCAACAAAATTTGAACCGACATCACCAGCTTCCATTATAACCACCCTTTGAACCACAACCAAGTTCTACACCTTGACCAAGCTAGGGCTGTAGATTCTTACCAAACCACAACTGATTCTCTCTCTTTTTTTTCTATGAAGGTCTTGCCCTCACAATTCCTCACCCACATACTACCAAGCCAATGAGTATAATCTTCCATTATACTCAACAATTTCATAAGCATTTCTATTCATAACTCAAACGAGAATGCCAATAAAGAGCAACTCCCTTTAGCCGGATGAACCACATTTATCAACTTGAACCCAAAGCGCTACACATCAGTTTGGAACAAAGATTCGATAACATCCAAAGACCACTCTCCTTTTTTTTCCTAAGTCAAGCTGCAAAGGAAAGACTCAAATCTCAAATCAATGCGATACATTTCGCATCGGGGAGCACTCAAACAAAAGAGAGACTCCACACAATTCTTTGACAGAAGTTCTCGACATCCAAAAAAAACATCTCAACTCACTTTCACCAAAGCCAAACCTCTCATTTTCACCAAAATAAACCTTTTGGAAAGAAACCGTTTCTCAAATCACACACAAGAATCCATAACCAACTCAGTATCTCTCCAGGAGAAAGGAAACTCAAATCTGTAACATAACCAAAATTCCAGCATTTATCCATTCTTTATTTCCATGCTAAAAAGCACAGGAAATCTCGATGCCTGACATAAATGCAATCTTTTCAAGAGCACTCCGGATTAGTCATATATCCATATATGACTTTCTCATCAACCTGGCTCATCATCTCTTTTATGATAAACATCGCATTTTAACCAAAAACAAAATTTTGGAAGAGAACATCAATTCTCAAGTCAAACATATGCACCCACAACCGCTACAAATTCTCTCAAAGAAAAAGAGACTCATTCCCAAAAGAAACACTTCACCAGCAAAATCACTCATGGAACGTTCATAAGATCCACCTTTTTGAAGCACTTTGCAAACACCGCACACATTTTCCAAATAAAGCCAACTTTAATCACAATAGAGTTATAAGTTGAGTGCTTAACTCCAGGGTTTCCAACACAACCCACTATATCCATTTACTTCCATTACGTATGGTTTCCAAAGATAATTTAGTTGAACACGAAAGAGCGCAATCCACTCAAAACTTTTGGGTGTGAATCCATACTCATAGCATAAATTAAACAAATAGGACAAAACCAAAGATTGACACCAAACACTACGAGTTTTAGGGAAACTCTGAAACACAACGTAAGGAACACCTTGACCAGGAAGCATTTAACCCAAGTTAGCAAACAACCAAACCAGTCAAAAAGCTTTTAAACACAAGCTCAACCTAAAAAGAACCATCTCTAGTATTCCACTACACTTTCCATTAAAGACTTCAATCATCACTATTTACTCCTTGAGGAGCCCCATCATAAATCAACCAAAACTACACAATAGATTCTTTCTCTAATTACCTTTCCCAACATTGATAAGTAAAGTTTATGATGCTTATCAAAAATACATCCAACCAATACTACCTCATCCTGACCCCCACAGACAAACACATCATGTAACATCATATACTAAATTTAAAACATAATACTTCAACAATTACTTAGCATGATCAACCTATCAATTTTATACCATCCAAACATTAACCTTTCGACAATCGCATCTTATTCAATTAATTAATGACTTCAACAAATAGATATTATCTCCACAAGACAAAATTCGTAAACATGATTGTAAGATATACATTCATAAAGGATTAAATTCTACATCATGCTAATTATCCATGGTTCACTCCACAACAGGTTATAATACCCTCCATTTAATCAGTGGTTTCCAACAAGTATTCTACACAATTACCACCACTACTAAGTCATCAATATCAATAAATAGGCATAATCATAAAAACAACTGCATTGTTTTTAGTTACACTATCCATACATCATAACCATTTATCACTACACTACATATTCCAACTATTACAATAAATTTAATAAGTTAGACCAGCACAAAGTTCTTGAAACAACCACAAAATCTATATTTTTCCAATTGACATTGGTACTAGCATTATAGGAACACAACTGCATACTTCCAAATATACTAATGGTTTGCAACAACATAAATAGCAACTCTAATCAACTTCCAAGTTAAGGTCACAAGCCAGCATGATTAAATTTCTCTACTAACATGTCTAAATTAGAACATCTTTAAGCAACCAACAAGGTTTCTGTAACAATATCAATAGTTTACATCATCTTAATGTTCTCACTATACATTAGGGTTTAAAACTTTAAACATTATCGAGGGTCATAAGCACTTTTAAAGCAAAGCAACATATTCTAAGCATGTACATTAACACTTTTTAATCATTCTCGCTATAAAGTAATATACAACACTAGCAGTCTATTTATTTTCAAGCTAAATATAACAAGCGCATTGAATCGATTCAACTCACAAATTAACTTAGAAATACATCACTTCCATAAACCACATTGTTACATACTACATAACACAGACATAAAATTTCTAAATGCCTTCATGGGTCACCTACCCGTGGCAACGAGATGCAGCCCCAATCCTTGATGAAAACAACCGCTCTTGATAAAAAACAAACACCGATATTCAGTTTCTCTTTTCCTAGAAAGAGAAGAAAACATAACCCAAACAGGATAACAAGAGAGATCAACTCTCAAATTCCCAGACTCTGGTAGCAAAAGTTCTTCCAACTAAACACCAAACTCTAAACTTCCATGAAAGAAGAGGGTTTTTCAAAGATGATTTCCCAAGCAAGTAAAACGACGAGATCAAATACCCCTTACTCTTGCAAAGACACAGAACCTCAGCCCTCACAACCAGGTCTGGCACAACACAACAATAACTCTTTTTAACCTCAGAGAAAGACAACCACAAGAATAAATCAATAACTTTCTCTGTAAAACAACCAACAAAACCGGGTGTCCAAGCCGAAATGGCGACCAAAAGAGGCACAACAATAAACTCTTCTTCTTAGTCTTCAACCAAGGAAGACAAAACCATAAACCCCGAAGGATCAATCCGCGAAATCCAATACCAAATACTTTTCCTTTGATTTCAATCAACTAAAACCAAGGAAAACCAACCCAAACCGATCGTCAGAACGATGAAGAAAATCCAAGGAAATCCACCACCAAACTCTTCTATTTGATTCCAGTCAACTACCCGATCTACGACAGAAAGGGTAAGCACTCTTCTCCCACAGGGGTTAATAGTTATTCGGTGATGGCTCTAACCGGCCACACCGTCAAACCACACCCTTACTATGAACAAAGAAGTGACCAAAACCCTTCGGCACCACAACCCCACTTTATCACAATACCAAGAACAATACAATCAATTCTCTCAATAACATAGCAACATACATTATCAACCATAGCATTCAACATCAAAGCTTAAATACAACTTTTAAGCGTAAGAAACGATACCCATACCCTTTTCCTACTGTGCATCCATTTGTGTCAAATTTTAAATTAGTTATTCCACTTACACTAGTTTTAATGTTGCTATCCTATGAAAAAATTTTAATTATAACCTAAGCCATGTTTCTAGGTTATTCCACATCAAAATTTTAGTTAACCCTATGGTATTCCACTAAGTTCATACTCCACGGACCTGAAGCCCGCTCTGATACCAACTGTAACACCCCGGCATCTATTATGCCTGAATGTCACCAAATAAAGACTAAACCACATCTAAATACCACAATTTAAGGTAAATTACAGCAAAGGCACAAATGCTAAAACCGAAAATTTCGGCACATCTCTTTTGTTTTATCATGATTTGAAGCAATAGCAATAACAGGGTAAGTAATATTATAACATAAGAAATCTAAAGCAGCAATATAAATTGATATAGCAACAACATAAGACAATAATACCAAGTCCAACCACTCCATAAACTATAACGAAGCAAGTAAGGAACACAAGCGCACAATTTAATCCATACACTAGGTTTCATGGCACTATTATTATGATCATGACTCAAATTGATAAATGTGCCTATAGGTGTGGAGCTACGTGATGATGTGTAGCTAATGCCCCTTTCCACATGCCGGTTTCATGGTACCTAAAAACAAATTAAAACACAAGCATGAGTTCATCACTCAGAAAGCATATTGCAATGGATCATAGAATAAACCAATGCCAACATCAATACATACCATACTTTAACATCATGATCAAATCATAATCTCATCTACAACATCATAACCATGACAAAGCACATTGTACACAACTCATTATCATCGTCATGTATGCAATGCACATGTCTCCTGGAAGCACAAACCGGTATTGCTGAGTGCACACCCATCGGTGTGCACCCTCTTCCCCCTTCCATCCCGTAGATGGTGGGTGCCTACTCCTCGCTTTCATTCACCACGGTGGACGGAATCACGAGGTAGGACTTACTCATTGGCTCTCCGGATTAGTCATAACTTTCTCACCGACCTTACCGGACTAGTTATGACTTTCTCACCGACCGGGCCAGATCACATGCCATGTATGCAATTATGCCATAAACATAACAACTTGCACCAAACCGAACTAAACATGGCATAGCATCATAATAATCCATTTTCATCATAACATGGGCAAGCACTAATCATGGCAAGATATCACAACATGTAATCATGACAAGATAGCACATCATGTAAACAATTTGCACCTAGTCACAATTAGCAACATACAACAAGCTACCCATTACAATACACTTGCCTTAACCTTGGGCGACGGATTGGCGAGAGGTTGAGGGCACTCCCGGGGTCACACCACCTGCACATAGAGACCACAAACTCAAAACGTGCCCACAAAATAGTACACAATCGCCCATCTACCCCGACTTCGCCAACTACTCCTAAAACGAAAAAATAGAGAATCTGTCCCGCCCGGACAGCAGACTTCAAATTATCATAACTTGAGCTCTAAGTCTCCAAATCGATTAAACAAGTACATCATCGCGAATCTTAGGAAATTTCCCAACTGTTTCTAAGCATTGGGAAAAGCTGATTCGGCCTCTAAAATTGCCTAATCTACAGATCAACCCGATCTGTCCCATTCACGTCACAGTTTTGAACATTATCGGTAAAATAGCCATAACTTTCAAACGGCTGATTGGAATTATGTGTTCTTTATGTCCAATTAAATGTATTGAAGTTACCTACAACTTTCTCAACAGGAGGCCGACCAAAATCTGACTCTAAAATCGCGAAAACTCAAACCCTAGGTCGAGTGCACAATCTGCCCGAAACAGAGAATTAAGAAACCTCTAGTTTTCATCCAAACTACTCAACCACAGCACCACCCCTTGATCTAAAAGCATAAAATCAACCACTAGAACAGCACCTAGACCATTGCCAAGGATCACCCATACCATACCTCTGCCCGACGAATGACGAACGCCGAATTCCTTCCTCTCGGGTTCCCCGATCATCTTCCTCGCGCTGGAACCGCCGGATCTCCTCATCGCGGGGCTTCCCGATGGAGGGAACAACAGGGTGGCAAGGTGGGGAGCTCCCCTAGGGCAGCAAGGATGGTGGAGAGGGGAGGGGAGAGGTGGTGGCGCAATGGGGGCGCTAGAGGGAGGCGTGGAGAGGGAAGGGAGGGGTGGCGGCTTGGATGGGGGAAAAGGGGAGGGGAGGCGCCTAGGGCAAGAGGTGGGAGCCCCCAAGGCAGGGAACTAGGTCTACCCCTCCCTCATGGGCCTAAAACCCTTCCCACTAAAGCCCACGACTCATCCCCTTGGGCCCAAACTCCCCTCGGAGAGGCCCAAACTCCCAAAATCGGCCCGGAAACACGATTAACCTTCATAACGTAAAGTTTTAACCTCTGATTTCACATTTTATAATGTTTTGACCTTCTGAAGTGTCACACTCCCCTTAGTTCGTCAACTCCTCCTGGAACTCCTCCAATGCTGGCGTTGATTCTTCTTCAACTGATGTTTGTGTGGTGGCATGGGTGAGTACTTAAAGCACTTAGCAAGTCATGCACAGAATGCAGTCTAATACTCTACATGCATGGCTTATTACAAAGGATAGGCTATGATGGTTCATTTGCAGTAAAGTACATTCACAATATCGATAATAGATTGAAAGCAGTAAAACAATAATAACAGTAATAACTTTCATAAACAATTTCACAAGTAAAGCATTTATCATCCTAAAGCAAATTCCTCATTTCCAATACCAAGTATCCATAAACCAAGTTCATTATCAAAAAGTCTAACCCTTGACTGTAATCACAGAGCAATGTCCAATCCCGTGGACTCGGCTATTCGAATAGGTTGTACACTCTGTAGAGGTTATACACTTTACCCAGAAGATACAGTCAAATACGACCAAGGCGAGTAACCGTAACAAAGTCTTTTGGAAACTTCCAACTCAACAAGTGAACCTCCCCAGTTGTTGATCACCATTCCTTCCCTTAGCAAAGGCGAAGTCTAGGATAACAAGTCGTTGGATGGGTACCAAGCCGCAGCCCAGGTACGCTCCCCCGTACAACTACACCTAAGTATAGCTGACACCCTGAGGTACCACATGCAGGTTATTAGCATCCTAATTGACTAGGTCTGTCCCATCCCAAACATGTGGTTGTATGATGAACTCAGTTCAAAGACTTGCAAGGTTAAGTCCTTAGAGTGACCAAGGCAAGACTACCCAGTAATTCACAAGTATCCAAAGCAATAAACCAAATGCGACCTCCCTACTTCCACACCTGGCCCACCAGAACAATCTAGCCACTTGCCTCGGTCGAAACCATTTAATCACCCCGGTTGATTACCATGCACCACGTGCCATCAACATCATCAATAACACATGTAGCAACTTCCAAAACCATGTTTCATCTCTCATTAGGCCAAGATTAATTTTCGGCATTCAAAATTATATCAATAACACGACTGCATGGCTAAGCCGGCTATTCACGATCTATTTAACCCATGTTGGCTATTAATAATGTCGTACTGATATTCCACATCCTAGTGTGACAATGATTCATGGCATACAATTATTATCGACAAGGTGGCATACTCAATTAGGTCACATAACTATTCCCAAAATTATTCAAAAACATTTTTAAATAAACTAGCATGCAATAATTTAAATAAACATAGTTTCAGAAGTGGGATCAACATGGTCAAAGCACAACTTGCCTTCAAAAAGTACTGGTTCCTGGTCTTGAACTTTCTCCTGGGTCAAAACCTCTCCTTCGAAGCCTTCGGGCAGTTCAACGTCTACGCGAATCAAATAAATAAACACCAAATAAATAAAAACAGAGAAAAACTCATACCCACAAATTAAATAAAATTCACCATTAAATAAAGCTCAATTTTATAAAAATTTAGAAATTGGAATCACCTCTATCGGAGTTAAAACGCAAAAGTTATAGCCGTTTGAAGTTTGAAAAATCAATTAAAAGAATAAATCGAATTAATTCATTTATTTTTCTATTGAAAAATCCGGAATATGACGTCAGCTGACGTTAGCGCGCAATTTCTTTTCCAGTCGAATTATTTTTCTAAGAAAATCGGATTATGACGTCATGCTTGCGTCATCTGGTCCATGGAATCGGTCCACGGCTCGTCTCGGTCCACCAGACCACGTGCCGTTGTCATGCGGGCCCCACTCGGGTGCTGTCATGCGGGCCCCACTCGGGTGACGTCATTGCTGACGTCAGCTTGTGGCACGGCTGGCCAACCTGACAAGTGGGTCCCATCATGACATCATCATGACGTCATCGATGATGTCATGCACGCGCGGGCACAACCACTGACACGCGGGCCCAACGCTGATGTCACGCGTGACGTCAGTGGCGACACCCACGCTGACCGCGCCGCTTCACCTTCCGCACACATGGCATGATCTGGGCCGTTGATTTGAAATTCAACGGTCAAGATTAGATCTGGATCCCGCACGTTTGGATTAATGCGGTTGATATGGACCGTTGGTTTCGAATCGGATGGCTAAGATTGGATCTGGATTTTACCGCATCGTGGGGATGACGTGGCATGACCCGGCGCTTGCCACGTGGCTCGATCTACACCGTACGATCTTGATCGGACGGCCATGATCACATCTAGTGCTACAACGCTGCGCGGAGAAGCCTCCCGGGAGTCATCGTTGCGACCACTGCCTAGATCGGGATGTCTCCCTGCCTCGTGCTCATAAGCACCAGGCGAGGGGCTGAAACCCCGGCTCCACCAGGCAGTCGGCTCAACAGTCGCCGAGTCACGGGTGGTGGGAGTTCTCACTGTTAGACCACTCGGGACCTCCGATCACCTTGAGCTATCTTCGTCAGGCTCTTCCAGCTCGCCAGCCGAGTCGGAAGGAAGCTTGGAGAGTTGCTGGAACTTCCGCAGAGTTTGCATGATCGGGGGCTCGCGTACGGAACCACAGCAGTGCCATGGCGACCTGGAGGCCACTGAGCACGACGGCGGCCGCAACACGGAGCTTGATGCGCGGGCGCAAGCCCTTCGAGTTCGCGCCCGTGATGTCAATGAAGACATTCTGCAGACCAAAATGGGGGACCAAGCTGTCTTCCACACCCCATAGCAGAATATCGTCGCCTCCAAGACGCTGCTAGACACCTTGAGCCCAATGCTGGAGGCCGGTAGCCCTGCTGCCCCGATCGTGGCCCAAATAAAGGCCATGGTGACGGCGGCAGCAGTCCAGCAAGCTCAGACCGACCAGCCGCCAAGGGCGCACTCGCGCACCCCGGCCAGAACTCAGACGGCCAGCAGCCGGCCGGGTCGTGAAGCCCCCCACCAGGGCCCCACGTTCCTCTCCGTGGGGATGACCTGTGCCGCAGCCTCAACCGCGACCTCCGTTCCGACCTCGACGCGAGATGGCGCAATCGTGAAAGAGACGAGCAACACCGACGCGCTGACGAGTATGAGCGCTTTAGCATCCTTCCAGAGGATCAGGGCCCTCATCAATCTCGATCCCCCCACGTCGCTCACCATCTGGGCGGCGCGATGGGTCATTGAGGGGGTTCGTGCGTTCACCCCCCGCCTTCGCCGAGTGGTTTGGCCTGATGGGTTCAATCCCAAGGGCATCGCCAAATTCGACGGCGACAGGGACCCGGAGGCCTGGCTGCAGGTATACGCATTAGCGATCAGGGCGGTAGGGGGAGATTAGAACGTGATGGCTAATTACATGCCGGTCACGCTCTCGCCCCAGGCCCAGGCGTGGCTCACCGAACTCCCAACGAATTCCATTGATTCCTTGGGAGATCTGTGTGAGCACTTCATCTCAAATTTCCAAGGTACGTATGAGCGCCCTAGCACCCCCTAGGACTTGTACCAGCTACACCAGAAGAAGAATGAGTCCTTGCGGGAGTTCGTCAAGCGCTTAATGCACAGGAAGAGCACAGTTCGGGATGTCACGGACGCGATCGTGATCGCTGCCTTCTAGAAGGGAGTCAACGACCCCGATCTCATCAAGAAGATGTCCCGGAAGCCTCCAACTTCGGTCCGCGAGTTGTTCGCCTTAGCGGATCGCTACGCGTCGGCCTCCGAAGCCTTGGCCGAATGCCACCACGAAAAGAGGGATCATGCCGACTCCTCCAGGCGAAAGGAGAAAAAGCGCAAATGCGAAGAGCTAGTGGCAACAGCTGAGCGGGGCCAGCCACGTGCGCTAAAAATAGACGGGTACGACAAAGTGATGAACTGGCTTTGTCCCTTCCACCCAAAGGGAAGGCATGCCGCCAAAGATTGCTCAACATTGAAAAGATTCGCCCGGGAAAGCAAGAGGCAAGCCGGCCAGGATCAAAGCGGAGCTTTCGGAAAGCAACCTCCTCCCGAAACGGAGGAAGACTATCAAGAAGCTGAGCTGGAGCTCAATTGCATCTTCGGGGGCTCGACCGCGTACGAGTCCAAGCGGAAGCAAAAACTCACCGCTCGGGACATCAACACTATCGCGCCGGAGACCCCCCGATACGTACGGTGGTCTGAGGTTGCGATCACTTTTGATCGCTCCGATCACCCAGACCGAGTCCCATTTCCCGGCAGGTATCCTCTCGTCTTGGGGCCAGTTATTCGCGGCATCAAGCTAAAGAGGGTGCTGATTGACGGGGGAAGCAGCCTCAACGTCCTCTTTGTCAAAACTCTCGACGATATGGGGATCCCTTGGTCGGAGCTGAAAAGTGGGTCGTCGCCGTTCCATGGAGTGATTCCCGGGACATTCGCGACACCACTTGGGCAGATCACACTGCCGGTCACTTTCGGCACGAGAGAAAACTACCGGACTGAGAACCTCAGCTTCGAGGTGGCTGATTTCGCGATAGCTTATCATGCCATCTTGGGGAGGCCGGCGCTAGCCAAATTCATGGCAGTGCCCCATTACGCGTACTTGGCATTAAAAATGCCGGGGCCGAGTGGTGTTATCACGCTGCGTGGTGATATCAAGCAGTCTTTCTCCTGCGACCGGGAGAGCTGTGAGACGGCTGAGACGCTGAGGGCGCAAGCTGGCCGTGAGCGGATCCGGCTAATGGCAGAATCAAGCAAGGAGGGAGCAAGCATCCCGACTCGGAATGCCCCGAAGCCTGGCATGGGTCCCGAAGAAGGCGTCAAGATGATCACCCTCAACCCGTCCGACTCGGCTCAAACAGCCTTGGTTGGGACATGGCTCAGAGAAAAATAGGAAGACGCGCTCATCACTTTCCTTCGGGCAAACAAGGATGTCTTTGCTTGGAAGCTGTCCGATATGCCTGGAGTTCCCAGGGAGGTGATCGAGCATGTGCTAAACGTGCATGAAGCGGCCAAGCCCATCAAGTAGAGGTTGAGGTGGTCTGCCTAGGATCGCCGAGACACCATCAAAGAGGAAATCACAAAGCTGTTAGCAGTAGGCTTCATCAGAGAGGTGTACCACCCCGACTGGTTAGCAAATCCTGTACTTGTCCAAAAGAAGAATAAAAGTTGGCGCATGTGTGTTGATTATACCGACCTCAACAAGGCGTGCCCAAAGGATCCCTTCGGGTTACCTCGTATCGACCAAGTGGTGGATTCTACCGCTGGGTGCGAGCTCCTGAGCTTCCTAAACGCCTACTCCGGCTACCACCAAATCCGGCTTCGAGATGAAGACTGTGAGAAGACCTCGTTCATCACTCCATTCGGAGCGTATTGCTACGTCACGATGTCGTTCGGGTTGAAAAATGCTGGCGCGACTTATCAGTGCGCGATACAGTGGTGTTTTCACAACTAGTTCGGGCGCAATGTGGAGGCATACGTGGATGATGTGGTGGTTAAGAAGCGAGCGAGGGAGAACCTCACCTCAGACCTAGCCGAGACATTTGAAAGCCTGAGGGCGTTCCAGATGAGGCTGAACCCAGAGAAATGTGTTTTCGGAGTCACGTCCGGGAAATTACTCGGGTTCATCGTCTCCCACCGCGGCATCGAGGCAAACCCTGAAAAGATCAAGGCCATCATGAGAATGGTGCCTCCTTCTAGTCAGAAGGACGTTCAGAAGCTCACGGGCTGCATGGTGGCACTCGGTAGGTTCATCTCCCGACTGTGGACTCGGGGGTTGCCCTTCTTTAAGCTCCTCAAGAAACAGGATCGTTTTGAGTGGACGGCTGAAGCGCAAACAGGCATTCGAGGAGCTCAAGGTGTTCCTTTCCACCCCTCCGATCCTAGTCTCGCCGATGCCAGAGGAGCTTCTCCTACTTTACATAGCGGCAACGACTCATGTAGTCAGCGCCGCGATAGTCGTGGAGCGGCAGGAGCCAGGACACAGCTACGGGGTGCAGCGCCCGGTCTACTTCGTTAGCGAAGTATTGGGCGAATCCAAGGTACGGTATCCTCAAGTCCAGAAGTTGATGTACGCCGTGCTGATTGCGTCGCGAATATTGAAGCATTACTTCCAGGGGCACCATATTTTAGTAGTGACCTCCTTCCTGCTAAGAGATATTCTCCATAATCGGGAAGCTACTGGGAGAAATTCAAAATGGGTGGCTGAGCTTGGAGCCTTTGATATCTCATTCAAGCCGCGCACCGCCATCAAGTCACAGGCCCTAGCCGACTTCACGGCAGAGTGGACCGAGTTCCAGGGCCCCCTCGTCGAGCAAGAGCTAGAGTATTGGACAATGTATTTCGACAGATCTCTCATGCTCAATGGCGCCGGGGCTGGAATTCTACTCATTTCCCCGAAGGGAGATCAGCTCAAGTATATCCTCCGGATTCATTTCCCGGCCTCAAACAATGCCGTGGAGTACGAAGCACTCATCCACAGGCTCCGCATCGCCATATCGCTCAGGATCCGACGATTGACGGTTCGCGGCGACTCACAATTAGTGGTGAGCCAAGTGCAGAAAGACTGGTCATGTGTCGATCAGACCATGACGGCGTATTGTCGGCGAGTCCGGGAACTGGAGAACATGTTCGATGGATTGGAACTGGTCCATGTCCTTCGCCGCAATAATGAAGTAGCGGATGAGTTGGTGAAGATGGGAGCCACTCAGGCTGAGGTCCCGAGTGGCGTTTTCGTTCAGGACCTTCGCGAGCCAACAACGACCAAGCAACAAGAGCTGAGTAAGGGTCCTGAGGCAGAAGTCCTAGTCATTAACCTCGATTGGACGACCCCGTATTTGGATTATCTCTTGAAGGACAAGCTTCCCTAGACTTCCACCCTGGCCGAGCACATCTCGCGACAAGCCAAGTCCTACGTGGTGATTGGAGAAGAGCTCTTTCAAAAGAGCGCCTCCGGTCTCCTCAGGCGGTGCGTTTCAGAGCAAGAGGGAAGGGACCTACTCAAGGAAATCCACTCGGGAGTGTGTGGCCATGTAACATCCCAAAATTTTGCTTTTCCTAAATTCATGTGTGATTTGGCACTTTGGTGAATTTTTGGAATTTTCTGAAATTTATTTGGATTTATTTGGAATTTATTTGAATTTATTCCATTTTGAAATAATTAAAGAATTTAACTTTGCAAATAAAATTTTGTTGGAAATATTTTATTTGAGTCCAAAATGTTCCAAAATATTTTCCAGAATTTTTCTGGAATTTTTCTGAGTCTTTTGCTATTTTTAATGATTTAATTGAATTTCTGAGAATTTAATTGGATTAATTAAATCGAGTTGGTTTTATCTTGTTCCTCCGATCGACCGAGTCCGAGTCGACTCGAATCGACTTCGCGCCCATTGTTCCAAATTAACCCGCCGTAGAACCCAAACCCACGTGACCGTTGGATCTTGATCCAACGGCCACGATTGAGCCACATCACCCGAGCCCGAGCCCGACCGAGCCTGCCAGCTCGCCCGAGTCCGACCCGAACCCAAACCCACGCACCATTGGATCTCGATCCAACGGCTGTGGTTGAGCCACGTCATCCTCTCCGTGTCGCCGTCGGACTCCGCCGCCGCAACGGAGCAGGTCTCGGTTTCCGTGCGTTTCACAGACGCCGAGGGCTCTATTTATTGCGCCGCCACCCGTGTCGGGACCGCCACTTCATTGCGCACCCGTAGCCCTAACTCACCTCGCCTGAGCCGCCATGGTTGCGCCGCTAGAGCTCGTCGGAGTAAGGAGAAGGAGCCGTCGCGGTTTTCGTCAAATCCCGCCGTCCGCCTGGCCGCTCCGCCGCTGACCCCGCATCCGAACCGTGAGATCAAGCCGCGTCGGTGAGCACCACTCACATCGCCGAGCACGCCCGGCGCCGCTGTTGCGTGGTCGTCGTCCCCAACCCCGGCAAGCCAGCGCCGCCGCAAGCCATCGCCGGACCCCGAGCTCGCTCCACCGTCCGATCCAGATCCAACGGTCTAGATTGCGCCACGTCATCCCACGGTGAGAACCACGTGCGCCTCCCAGATCCATTCTCAACCGTTGGATCTAGATCCAACGGTCCAGATCAAACGCGTTAACCCAAACACGTGAAAGCCAGATCTAATCTGGGCCGTTGTTTTTCGAATCAACGGCCGAGATCGTGCCACGCGTCCAGGAAGGCTGACCGCCATGGGCCGGCACTCCAGACGACAAGTGACGCCGACACGCCGCCGCATGTCACGGCTTAGCCGCAATCGCACCGCGTGATGTCAAAGACGGGCCCACCTGTCGGCCACCCAGCCGGCGCGGTGACGCCACCCATGACGTCACCGGTGGAGTCCCACTGCCGCCGTGGTCGAGCCCGCCGACGCCAAGAATGACGTCCCCCGAGGGGACCCACCTGTCAGCGACACGTGGAGCCGTGGACCGAGCCAAACCATGGACTACGTCCATGAACCAGCTGACGTCAGCCGCCCAATCAGAGGCTGCCACGTGTCCTCTCTGACGCAATAATTAATTTCCGAAAAAGAAAATGATTTATTAATTCGAAATAATGATTTCAGATTTTGATTCAAACTTCAAACGCTTATTACTTTTGCGTTTCAACTCCGATTTGAGTGATTCAAATTTCTAAATTTGTATAAAATTGAGATCTACCTAATTATGAATTTTATTTGATTTTTGGACTAAATTTTTTCTCTGTAATATTATTTAATTGATTATTTAAACTTTAAATAATTAAAACTTTTGCATTTTAACTCCGATTTGAACGATTCCAGTTCCTAAAAATTCATAAAATTATGTTCTCTCTGTTTATGGATTTTATTTGGAGTTTTGGGATGCTTTTGCCTATTGTTTATTTGTGTATTGCTATTTGCACGCATTACGAGTAGACGTTGAAGTGCCCGAAGGCTTCGAAGGAGAAGTATTGACCCAGGAGCCAGCTCAAGACCAAGAACAAGTACTTTTTGAAGGCAAGTTATGCTTTGATCATATTGATCCTATTTTGAAACCTATTTTGATTTAATGTATTGCATGCTAGTTCAAATAGAAAATGCTTTACTTAATTATAGGAAATTAGATAAATGCCTAATTGCTGTATGACACCTTAATTACTTAAATATGTGCCATGACCCCTTGTCACCCTAGTTGTGGATTATTAGTTGGACATTACTAAATTGCCAACATGGGTTTGTAGATCGTTGTAGTATATGGTTTAGACCTGCTACGTACTCATGACATGATTTTGGACAATCAAATGTTAATATTGACTTAATGATATATTGAACCTATTTGGAAAGGTATCATGTGATGTTGATGGCACGTGGTGCATGGTAACCAACTGGGGTTTGATAAATAGCTTTTGACCGGGGCATGTGGCAAGAATGATCAGGTGGGCCAGTTGTGGCATTGGGAATGTTGTTTTGGTTCTTCGGGTAGTCTTGCCCTGGTCACCCTAAGGACTTCACCTTGCAAGCCTTTGAACTGAGTCAATCTTGCAACCACATGTCTGTAATGGGACGGATCTAGTTGATTAAGTTGCTAATAACGTACCTGTGGGACCTCAGGAGGTCAACTACACCCTTTGTGTATGTTGTACAGGGGAGCGTACCGGGGCTACGGCCAGGTACCCATCTAACGGTTGGTTGGCCTAAACTTCGCCTTAGCTAAGGGAAGGGTTAGTGTGCAACAACCGGGGAGGACCACTTGTATTGTTAGAAGTTTCCGAAAGACTGTTACGGGAACTCGCCTTTGTGGTGTTTGACTGTATCTTGTGGGTAAAGTGCATAACCTCTGAAGAGTGTAAAATCTATTCGAATAGCCGTGTCCGCGGTATTGGACATCGCTCGGGAATTACAGTCAAGGGTTAGACTTTCTCAAAAATAACTTGGATTGGAAAGGTTGGGTTGGATTAATAATGATGTTGATGGAAACGTGGATTAGGATGGGAAAGATGTTTACTAAACTCCTTGAAAAGTTATTTATGCTTTACTTGTTACTACTGCTTTCGAATCTACTTATGATACTTGCTAAATGCTCTTACTGCAAAAATACCTTGAGCCACTCCTTTGTATTAAGCCATGCATGTAGTATATTAGCTGCATTCTGTGCATGACTTGCTGAGTACCAAGTACTCACCCTTGCCACAATACAACACCAGTTGAAGAGGAGACTACACCAGCTTTGGAGGAGGAGCTCCAAGAGGAACCGTCTACTTAGGGAGCGAGCCCAGTCAGTTGCCTGTGGTATACTGGATGGCGCCACGAAGTTATCTTATTTTTCCGCTGCTATTATTTCTCTCTTAATAAGTTTCGCCCTGCGTGGCGTATATTTGTAACTTGACCATAAGGTCGAATAACCAGTTTGACTATTTAATTAAAGTACTTTATTAGTATCGAGTGGTATGATTGTGATATTCACCGATGTTAAGACTGTGTGCACTAGCACGTTCCTGGACTAGTTCTGAATACACAGAGGGTCCGGATTTGCAAATTCGGGTCCCGACAGAGGTGGTATCAGAGCCATACTGACCGTAGGCTCAACCCTAGCTAGAAAGGTCGTAGAGAGGATAAAACTTATTTTCTAAAGCTAAAAGTTTGTCAAGACAAGAAATGACATCTTGACTTATCCCATTCTTTCTTTTCTTGTCTCTTGCTGAATTTTTCCTTACCTTGTCACGATTTAAAATTTTCGAGTTCTTACGTGAGCACTCTTGTGACAGATGGAGGGAGAGTTCAACTACGTCGATCTGGAGGTTGGTCACGCTGCGGAACTTTGGCGTATGCTACAGACTCTCGGAGATTTTGAGAAGCCGCAATACCAAGTGGACGTGATCAGACAGGCAGGATTGATCAAGGCTTGTGACGTGAAGATTGTGGTACCTGCTAGGAAGAAGGGCCCAGGCAATCGCCCGATACACTGCACTGCCAGGAGGTCTACAATGCAGATGGGTATCCAAGAGGTGTCACGACGAGCAATGCGGCACATTACCCGTATCTACGCCAGAGAGTTGGAGAGCACGGTGTTCCGATATCATCCGCGCAGCAATAACCTTCTTGACCCTAAGGCGATTCAGCATGAGAATGCCATGGTTACACAGTTGGCACGACTTGTTGTCGCCCAGGAGGATGTACTCGATGATACAAGCAAGGAACTACAGAAGGCCTGCAAGGAGATCACGACAGAGAAGAACAGATGGCGGGAAGCTCAAGAGTATGTGTCTCACCTTCTGCAAAGGATTGGAGAGTTAGAGACGGCATTGTACGCACCAGAGCCGGAGCCAATGCTCGAGCTACACGAGCCAGACCCGGAGGAGCCGGAGCTTGAGGAGGACATCGCTTCGACTACCACAGATGACACGATTCTTTGGACATGGCGATCGTTTCGCGCCTATGCCACAGCGTCCGTATCCAGGCCGTGGAGGTTTTCTCGATGAGTGAGCGTAGATTCTATAGTGAGACTCCTTCGCCGAGTCGCGTCATAAAATAAAGAGTCACCCTTTAGGCGTTAGACTCCAGTGTTAGTTCGATTTGGATTTTCATTGCTTGCTGAGTGTGCAGTATGTGTTGCAAGGCCCCTAGGCATTGTAAGCAACCATACCAAGTTACTATTGATTAAAATAATAAAGTTGGACTTTAAGTTACACCTTTCGCCCCGCATAAGTTCCATACTACTTGTCTATTCTTGTTTCCCTCTCATCTCTAAAACCAAGAGCAAACCACAGATGGTGAACACTCGTGGAAACCTTGGAGGCAGTGGAAGTGGTTCTCGCCCAGCAGAAAACCCCAATGATGGAGCACCAGCACCGCCAGTTGATATGCAGAATTTCGGAGCTTTTCTTGCTGCTCAGACTCAGTTGATGCATGCCATGATGCAACAGATGCAACACGTCACTGCTCAGGCCACTACTAATCAAGTTAATCAGGGACAACGCCAGAATACAAGACTGTCAGAGTTTATGAGGACTCATCCACCCACTTTCTCCGGGAATGCTAACCCGTTGGAAGCCGATGACTGGTTAAGGTCAATTGAGAGGAAGCTACACATTGCTCAATGCATAGGAAATGAGAAGGTACTCTACGCTTCTCATCAGTTGGAAGGAACAATACCGAATGGTGGGAGAACTTCGTGCCACGCAAGAGAAACCTCGTGACATCACTTGGGAGGAGTTCACACCGCATTCCGTCAAGATCACGTGCCTCAAGGAATCATGGATCTCAAGAAGGAGGAGTTCAGAGCACTCAAGCAAGGTAATCACTGTGGGCCGAATACCTGAACAAGTTCACACAGCTTGCTCGCTACGCACCTGAGGATGTAGCGACAGATAAAGCCAGACAGTCTCGCTTCATGAAGGGACTTAACTCAGGACTACAGGTGGGACTGATCACCCACACCTTTCCAGATTTCCAAGAGTTGGTGAATAAGGCGCTTATTCTTGAGGACAAGTGCAAGGAACTGGATGAGAACAGGAAGCGCAGGATGCAGCATCAGGGATCGCGTCAGGGAGTGCAGCAACGTTTGAGGGTTGCGCCAAATCAGTTTTTCAGATTCCAGCCGCAGAATACAACAAGGACACCGTCACCAGTACCAAGACCCGTCAATCGTAACTATCGGACCCGGCCCGGCCCGAACGCCGCTTGAGCGATCCAACAAGGGACAGTGAGACGCTGCTACAACTGCAACGAGCTAGGACACTTTGCCAACAGTTGCCCAAAGAAGACAGCAGGAGTGACCCCAGTTCGCTTCAATCTGGGATCCACACCAGCCAGGACGCCAGCACCAAGAGCCACACCCCAGACTGTGGTGAGAGGCCGAGTCAACCATGTCACCGCAGATGCACTGCAGAATGCTACGGACGTCGTGATCGGGTAAGTTACTTGTTAACTCGATACTGCGATAGCTTTGTTTGATTCCGAGCTTCAGATTCGTTTGTTTCTCAAGGCTTTGCTGCTAAAAATGATTTGGAGATTGCAAGGCTTAAATGCATGCTTTTAGTTCAAACCCCTGGTTCCGAACTCCGAACGAAAGTAGGATGTTCTGGGGTGAGAATACTAATAGATGGGATAGAGTTCCTAGCGAACCTTATTATTTTGGAAACCCAGACCTTAGATGTTATTTTGGGAAAGGATTGGTTATCCAAGCACAAGGTCGTATTGGATTGTGGAAGAAGGACTATCTCAGTTGAGAGCCCGTGTGGAAAGAAAGTAGAATTTCAAGCCACTGCCGTTAGAGATGGACAGTTGATGGTTAACAGTACCAAGGCAATCAGCATAGAGGATGTCTCAGTAGTAAATGAGTACCCAGATGTTTTTCCTGAAGATCTACTTGGTATGCCGCCAGACAGGGACATAGAGTTTGTGATAGAGCTTGTACCTGGTACAGCACCGATAGCAAAGAGACCCTATCGAATGTCCACCGAGGAATTGGTAGAGATGAAGAAACAACTTGAAGAGTTAATGGAGAAAGGATTTATCGAGGCCAGTTAGTCGCCGTGGGGAGCACCGCTTTGTTCGTCAAGAAGAAGGACGGAGTTTCGGGATGTGCATTGACTCATCGTGCACTCAATGAAGTCACCGTGAAGAATAAGTATCCGCTACCCAGATCGATGATTTGTTTGACCAGGTGAGAGGAGCCGGAGTTTTCTCCAAGATTGATCTCGAGATCGGGATACCATCGCTTGAAGATCCGATCGTAAGATATTCAAGATCGCATTCTCGTCAAGATATGGACATTACGAAGCCATCGTTATGTCCTTTGGTCTGACGAATGCACCAGCATATTTCATGAATATGATGAATAAGGTGTTCATGGAATATTTGGACAAGTTTGTTGTTGTGTTCATAGATGATATTATAATCTACTCCAAGACAGAGAATGAACATGCAGAGCACTTGAGGCGAGTTTTGGAAAAGCTGAGAGAACAGCAACTCTTCGCCAAGTTCAGTAAGTGTGATTTTTGGAAGGACAAGGTGGAATTCCTCGGACATGTAATGACCGCAGAAGGAGTCGCCGTTGATCCAAGTAAGGTAGAAGCTGTGTTACATTGGGAGCAGCCAAAGACCGTGACCCAGATCCGGAGTTTTCTTGGAATGGCAGGTTACTACCGCCGCTTCATTGAAGGCTTTTCAACAATTGCGAGACCTCTTACGCAATTGCTGAAAAAGGAGAAGAAGTTTACATGGACGCCAGAGTGCGAGAAAGGATTCCAAGAACTGAAGACGAGATTGACATCAGCACCAGTGTTGGTTCTGCCGGACGTCAATCAAAGCTTTGATATCTATTGTGATGCATCGCACCAAGGACTTGGATGTGTGTTGATGCAGAACGGAAAGGTTGTTGCCTATGCATCAAGGCAGTTGAGGCCGCATGAGGAGAATTACCCGACACATGACCTAGAGTTAGCTGCCGTAGTGCATGCCTTGAAGATATGGCGTCACTATCTGATCGGGAACAGATGTGAAGTGTACACGGATCATAAGAGCCTTAAGTACATATTCACCCAGTCGGATCTGAATATGAGGCAAAGGAGATGGTTGGAGTTGATTAAGGATTACAATGTCGGAATCCATTATCATCCCGGAAAGGCTAATGTAGTGGCCGATGCCTTGAGTCGGAAAAGCCATACCGTGAATATGTTGATAGCCACGAATCAGGATGAGATATGCCAGGAATTTCAGAGAATGAAGATTGAGGTGGTACCTAGTGGATTCTTGGCCGCACTGGAGGTAAAGCCTACCCTAGAAGATCAGATTCGGGAAGGGCAGAAGGATGATGACAAGATCCGCAGGATTAAGTCCAAAATGGAGGAAGACAAGACAAAGGACTTCAAGCTAGATGAGCAGGGCACGTTATGGATGAGGGATCGCATTTGTGTGCCGAACAGGAAGGAACTGAAGCAGTTGATTCTAGAAGAAGCCCATGACTCCAAGTACTCGATTCATCCTGGAAGTGCCAAGATGTATCAAGACTTGAAGGAGAGATTCTGGTGGCCGAGCATGAAGCGTGAAGTTGCCGAGCATGTTGCATTGTGCGACGTATGCCAGAGAGTCAAGGCAATGCATCAGAGACCAGCAGGATTGCTACAGCCGTTGAAAATACCTGAGTGGAAGTGGGAGGAAATCGGAATGGATTTCATCACCGGTTTACCCAAGACTCAAGGAGGTTATGACTCCATATGGGTTATAGTGGATCGCTTGACCAAAGTAGCCCATTTTATCCCCGTAAAGACCACTTACTCGGGGGACAAGTTAGCAGAGTTGTATATGATCAGGATCGTCTGTTTGCACGGAGTGCCAAAGAAGATCGTATCGGACAGAGGTACTCAATTTACCTCAAGGTTCTGGAATAAGCTACATGAAGCCATGGGAACCCGTTTGAACTTTAGTACAGCCTATCATCCACAGACGGATGGACAGACCGAAAGAGTCAATCGATTCTCGAAGATATGCTAAGAGCGTGTGCATTGGCTTATCCTACCTCTTGGGATAAGAGTTTGCCGTATGCCGAGTTCGATTACAATAATAGTTACCAGGCTAGTTCTACGATGTCACCTTTTGAGGCATCAGATGGTCGACCACTGTCGGACGCCATTAAACCGAATGAGGCTCCGGCGCCGTGTCTTCGGGCCTGATATTCTTCAAGAAGCTGAAGAGCAGATTGCCATGATTAGGGAAAGGTTGAAGATAGCCCAATCACGACAGAAGAGTTATGCTGACAATCGTCGCCGGGATTTGAGTTTTGAACCAGAAGACTTTGTATACCTCAGAGTTACGCCGCTCAGAGGAGTTAAGAGATTCCATGCCAAAGGAAAACTTGCACCCCGTTATGTTGGACCATTTAAGATTTTGAGCCGCAGAGGCGAAGTTGCTTACCAGCTGGAGTTACCGCAGTCATTAGCAGGAGTGCATGACGTGTTCCACGTGTCCCAGTTGAAGAAGTGTCTCCGAGTACCTGAGGAACAGACACCGCTAGAGTCAATTGAGTTGCAAGAAGATTTAACTTACAAGGAGCACCCCGTGAAGATTCTAGACACAATGGATCGAGAGACGAGGAACAAGTCAACCCGTTTCTGCAGAGTTCAATGGAGCAACCTTGCAGAGACCGAAGCAACTTGGGAGCGCGAAGAGGATTTGAAGAAAGAGTTTCCAAACCTATTCTGTAGTAGGCCCTGAATCTCGGGGACGAGATTACATAAGGGAGGTTTGTAACATCCCAAAATTTTGCTTTTCCTAAATTCATGTGTGATTTGGCACTTTGGTGAATTTTTGGAATTTTCTGGAATTTATTTGGATTTATTTGGAATTTATTTGAATTTATTCCATTTTGAAATAATTAAAGAATTTAACTTTGCAAATAAAATTTTGTTGGAAATATTTTATTTGAGTCCAAAATGTTCCAAAATATTTTCCAGAATTTTTCTGGAATTTTTCTGAGTCTTTTGCTATTTTTAATGATTTAATTGAATTTCTGATAATTTAATTGGATTAATTAAATCGAGTTGGTTTTACTGTTCCTCCGACCGGACCCAAGTCCGAGTCAGAGTCGAGTCCGACTCGCCGCTTGGTCCAAATTAACCCGCCGTAGAACCCAAACCCGCGTGACCGTTGGATCTTGATCCAACGGCCACGATTGAGCCACGTCACCCGAGCCCGAGCCCGACCGAGCCAGCCAGCTCGCCCGAGTCCGACCCGAACCCAAACCCACGCACCATTGGATCTCGATCCAACGGCTATGGTTGAGCCACGTCATCCTCTCCGTGTCGCCGTCGGACTCCGCCGCCGCAACGGAGCAGGTCTCGCTTTCCGTGCGTTTCACGGACGCCGAGGGCTCTATTTATTGCGCCGCCACCCGTGTCGGGACCGCCACTTCATTGCGCACCCGTAGCCCTAACTCACCTCGCCTGAGCCGCCGTGGTTGCGCCGCTAGAGCTCGTCGGAGTAAGGAGAAGGAGCCGCCGCGGTTTTCGTCAAATCCCGCCGCCGTCCGCCGTCCTCCGTCGCCGTTGACCCCAGATCCGGAACGATGAGATCAAGCCGCGTCGGTGAGCACCACTCACATCGCCGGAGCACGCCCGAAGCGCCGTTGCCGTGGTCGTCGTCCCCAACCCCGGCAAGCCAGCGCCGCCGCAAGCCATCGCCGGACCCCGAGCTCGCTCCACCGTCCGATCCAGATCCAACGGTCTAGATTGCGCCACGTCATCCCACGGTGAGAACCACGTGCGCCTCCCAGATCCATTCTCAACCGTTGGATCTAGATCCAACGGTCCAGATCAAACGCGTTAACCCAAACACGTGAAAGCCAGATCTAATATGGGCCGTTGTTTTTCGAATCAACGGCCGAGATCGTACACGCGTCGAGAAGGCCGATCGCCGCGGCCGCAGCGGCCAATACTCCAGCGCGTGACGCCGACACGCCGGCATGTTAGCGGCTTAGCCGCGAATCGCGACCGCGGACGCCAAGACGGGCCCACTGTCGCCGCCACCAGCCTGCGGCGGTGACGCTACCCATGACATCACCGGTGGGTCCCACTGCCGCCACCGTGGTGAGCCCCCGCCGACGCCAAGAATGACGCCCCCGAGGGGACCCACTGTCGGCCGACACGTGGAGCCGTGGGATCGAGTCCACGGGACCGAGTCCACGGTGGACCGAGCCAAACCATGGACCACGCCCATGAACCTACCGACGCCACCGCCCAATCGAAGGCTGCCACGTGTCCTCGCTGACGCAATAATTAATTTCCGAAAAAGAAAATGATTTATTAATTCGAAATAATGATTTCAGATTTTGATTCAAACTTCAAACGCTTATAACTTTTGCGTTTCAACTCCGATTTGAGTGATTCAAATTTCTAAATTTGTATAAAATTGAGATCTACCTAATTACGAATTTTATTTGATTTTTGGACTAAATTTTTTCTCTGTAATATTATTTAATTGATTATTTAAACTTTAAATAATTAAAACTTTTGCATTTTAACTCCGATTTCAACGATTCCAGTTCCTAAAAATTCATAAAATTATGTTCTCTCTGTTTATGGATTTTATTTGGAGTTTTGGGATGCTTTTGCCTATTGTTTATTTGTGTATTGCTATTTGCACGCATTACGAGTAGACGTTGAAGTGCCCGAAGGCTTCGAAGGAGAAGTATTGACCCAGGAGCCAGCTCAAGACCAAGAACAAGTACTTTTTGAAGGCAAGTTATGCTTTGACCATATTGACCCTATTTTGAAACCTATTTTGATTTAATGTATTGCATGCTAGTTCAAATAGAAAATGCTTTACTTAATTATGGGAAATTAGATAAATGCCTAATTGCTGTATGACACCTTGATTACTTAAATATGTGCCATGACCCCTTGTCACCCTAGTTGTGGATTATTAGTTGGACATTACTAAATTACCAACATGGGTTTGTAGATCGTTGTAGTATATGGCTTAGACCTGCTACGTACTCATGACATGATTTTGGACAATCAAATGTTAATATTGACTTAATGATATATTGAACCTATTTGGAAAGGTATCATGTGATGTTGATGGCACGTGGTGCATGGTAACCAACTGGGTTTGATAAATAGCTTTTGACCGGGGCAGGTGGCAAGAATGATCAGGTGGGCCAGTTGTGGCATTGGGAATGTTGTTTTGGTTCTTCGGGTAGTCTTGCCCTGGTCACCCTAAGGACTTCACCTTGCAAGCCTTTGAACTGAGTCAATCTTGCAACCACATGTCTGTAATGGGACGGATCTAGTTGATTAAGTTGCTAATAACGTACCTGTGGGACCTCAGGAGGTCAACTACACCCTTTGTGTATGTTGTACAGGGAGCGCATCGGCTACGCCAGTACCCATCTAACGGTTGGTTGGCCTAAACTTCGCCTTAGCTAAGGGAAGGGTTAGTGTGCAACAACCGGGAGGACCACTTGTATTGTTAGAAGTTTCCGAAAGACTTTGTTACTGAACTCGCCTTTGTGGTGTTTGATCGTATCTTGTGGGTAAAGTGCATAACCTCTGCAGAGTGTAAAATCTATTCGAATAGCCGTGTCCGCGGTATTGGACATCGCTCCGAATTACAATAAGGGTTAGACTTTCTCAAAAATAACTTGGATTGGAAAGGTTGGGTTGGATTAATAATGATGTTGATGGAAACGTGGATTAGGATGGGAAAGATGTTTACTAAACTCCTTGAAAAGTTATTTATGCTTTACTTGTTACGACTGCTTTCGAATCTACTTATGATACTTGCTAAATGCTCTTACTGCAAAAATACCTTGAGCCACTCCTTTGTATTAAGCCATGCATGTAGTATATTAGCTGCATTCTGTGCATGACTTGCTGAGTACCAAGTACTCACCCTTGCCACAATACAACACTGTTGAAGAGGAGACTACACCACTTTGGAGGAGGAGCTCCAAGAGGAACCGCTCTACTTAGGAGCGAGCCCACTGGTTGCCTGTGGTATACTGGATGGCGCCACGAAGTTATCTTATTTTTCCGCTGCTATTATTTCTCTCTTAATAAGTTTCGCCCTGCGTGGCGTATATTTGTAACTTGACCATAAGGTCGAATAACCAGTTTGACTATTTAATTAAAGTACTTTATTAGTATCGAGTGGTATGATTGTGATATTCACCGATGTTAAGACTGTGTGCACTAGCGCGTTCCTGGACTAGTTCGGAATACACAGAGGGTCCGGATTTGCAAATTCGGGTCCCGACAGGCCATCATGCCGCGTCGAGTGCTTTGGTTGGCAAGACCTACCGGCAAGGTTTCTTCTGGCCCACGGCGGTAACATATGCCAAAGAAATCGTCCGCACATGTGAAGGCTGCCAGTTCTATGCCCGACAGACACATTTGCCAGCGTAGGAGCTGTAAACCATCCCTATCTCCTGGCCCTTCGCAGTCTGGGGGCTCGACTTAGTCGGACCCCTGAAGAAGGCCCAAGGTGGTTTCTCCTAACTCTTCGTGGCCATTGACAAATTCACCAAGTGGATTGAAGCCAAGCCAGTCGCCACAATCACGGCAGTCAAGGCCAAGGAGTTCTTCCAAGATATTGTGGTAAGATTTGGCGTGCCGAACCGGATCATTACGGATAATGGCACACAATTCCAGGGTGAAGAATTTTTAAGAGTGGTGCAATGACATGGGAATCAAGATTTGCTTCGCTTCAGTAAGTCATCCACGAAGCAACGGGCAAGTCGAGCGAGCTAATGGCCTAGTCCTTCAAGGTTTGAAGGCCAGGATCTTCGATTGCCTCAAACCATACGCAGCGCGATGGGTAAGAGAGTTGCCATCAGTGCTCTGGGGGCTCAGAACCACTCCTAGCAGAGCAACTGGGCAAACTCCCTTTTTCTTGGTGTATGGGTCGAAGGTGGTCTTACCGACGAAACTGGAATTCGGGTCCCCAAGGGTCCAGAATCACAAAGAGGCCGAGTCGGAGGGAAGACGATTGGAATAGCTTGATCGACTCGAGGAAGCCAGAAATATTGCAGCAATCCAGTTGGCCAAGTATCTCCAGGGCCTCCGGCGCTACTATTCTCGCAATGTCCGAAATCGTACCTTCTCCAAGGGAGATTTGGTCCTCAGGAAGAGCCAGAAAAGTGAGAATAAGCTCTCCCCAATCTGGGAAGGCCCTTACATTGTCGAGGAGGTAGTTCGCCCGGGAGCTTATTGACTCAAGCGTGAAGACGGCGCGGTCCTGGTGAACACTTGGAATGCCGAACAGCTACGCTGCTTTTACGGACAAAGTTAGAAAAAGGTATTAACCACTCGAGAACGTTGATTCGCAACCGCTAGCCGTCAGAAATTCGGCCCTCCAGTGCCTCGCTGTGGGGGATGGAGACTGGCTAAGGCAAACAAAAAAGGAAAGGACGCTCAAGCCCAGAAAAATGAGAACGGCACGAGATTACTTGATAATTCATGTTTTATTCCATACTAGTAAATTACATTACTGACCTTTTTTTATTTTCTCACGCTAAAAAAAAACTGGCGCTGAGGGGTCGGAGCTGAGGAGCTGGTGCTGAGGAGCCAGGTGCAGGGAGCTAGCCGCGACGCGCGCCCCCCAGGGCCTCGCGGATCAAGTCCGCGACCACCCAAAGTGAGGGAATAAGCCGAAGAAGGGCCTCCACGGTGGCGGCGTCGCGACGCTCCCGCCCGAGGATCTCCTTCAGCATGTCCTCCACCTTCCCCAGCGCCGGCACGGCCTCAACAAGAGCAGCAACGGTGGCCGCATCTTTCGCCACCGCCTTCTCCTCCGCCAACTCCATCATGGAGAAGTCGAGGTCCTCCCAGGCCTCTGCGTTCTCCGAATCGCTATCCGACATTGCAGGAGACACTCCAGAAGAAGATAGGGGCAAAAGGCTTGAGAAAGGGACGATCGCTTTACTAGCGGTGACGCCCTATTTATAAGCCAACCCCAGCTCCAAAAATCGAAGCGTGATGGCTATTCAAGCGAAGCGTCGCGCAATCAATGAAGCACAGAATACAAAGCAGTTTCGCAGATATCCAAGAAGATCAGCACGTTGAACAAAGTCAAAAGATATTTTGAAAGAAACGTGTCAAATTTGCCTTCCCGCTCACTTGATTCAACTAAGCGACAAGCCGGGGGCTGGACCAGTCATCTAGAATGGCGAGCTTCAGCCACTCGGAGAAGCGTGTCTGGGACGAGAAGGCCATGAGCCAGAGTCCCGGCGCTCGGGAGCTGGACTAGTCATCTAGAACGGCGAGCTTCAGCCACTCCGAGAAGCGTGTCTAGGACGAGAAGGCCATGAGCCAGAGTCCCAGCGCTCGGGGCTGGACTAGTCGTCTAGAACAGTGAGCTTCAGCCACTCGGAGAAGCGTGTCTGGGACGAGAAGGCCATGAGCCAGAGTCCCAGAGCTCGGGGGCTGGACCAGTCGTCTAGAACGGCGAGCTTCAGCCACTCGGACAAGCGTGTCTGGGATGAGAAGGCCATGAGCCAGAGTCCTGGCGCTCAGGGGCTGGACCAGTCGTCTAGAACGGCGAGCTTCAGCCACTCGGAAAGCGTGTCTGGGACGAGACGGCCATGATCCAGAGTCCCGGTGCTCGGGGGCTGGACCAGTCGGCTAGGACCGCAACTCGGACAAGCGCTAGCCCGAGTGCCAGACTAGCTGGGGAGAGCGCTAGAATAGTCATTCGACCAAACAAAGTGCAAATGAGACAAATCATATGGAAATATTGAACAATGTCTCAGACAAGGGTCAGCGTTCGACATGAGAATTTACATCAAACTCAGAATTCAAGGTTTTCCAGTAAAGCCTGTGACGTACTGGAGAACTCTTCAAGGAGCACGTCGGCCTTGTCTTCGTCACAAGCGAAACCCTCCTTAACAGCCTCGAGGTCAACTCTCGGATAATGAGATTTGACCACTGCAAGCGCCTGATTTGCACTCAAGGTCGCTGACTCCTTCGCGTAAGACTTGATATTGTCAGCTCCTCCCAAAAGAAGCAGAACGGCGTCGTCCCCCTGGTCCAGTTCTGCTCCCTCGACGCGCAGAAGGTGTTTCTTAAGGGGATTCGCTCTAAAACAACACTTTGGGGACTGGCTCACAGGCGTCACGGAGTTCGGCACGGATGCGTTCGGCAATGGTCGCCCTCTCCTTGTACTCTGTGTGAAAGCCAAGCTGTCACCAGAGAGCGCATCCGGCCTAAGCAAGTCGAATCAGAATTGGGTAGCTTACCCTCTAGTTCTCGCTGAGTCTTCTCCAAGCTAGTCCGAGTTTGAAGGTCAGAGTTTTTTGAGGTTTCCAGCTGCGCTCTGAGCTCGGCAATTGTAGAGTCACGCTCTGAAAACACGGGAAGTCAGTCGTGCCTCCAACCACTCAAGAAGGAAGCATCCGTGCCAGGCCCGAAGAGACTCGCACCTTGAAGTGACCACTGAAGTTCCTCCTTTTCCTCGCAAAGGGCCAGGCATTGAGCTTCAAGCGCATGAACATTCTCCCACTTTCCCGGACTGAGCTCATTTAGCTCGTCTTCATACTTCTGGTGATCCTTGAGCCTGGGCAGCACCTTCTTAAAGAAGTCGGATCTCTTCTCGGAGCGGATCCCCATATCCTGGCCGTCATAGAAGAGTACCAGTAAGGGGTTAGCACTTCAAAGATATGCTGAAGAAGAAGGGGAGATCGGAGGACTTACCCGAACCAGCCGGCTACACTTCACTGTGAGTTCATAAAGCTCCGTTTGGGCTGCTACTTCCACTTTCTCATCCTCCTCCATTCCATCCCAATCGGAAAATTCCCCCTCACCACATTGTTCGAGTCGGAGGTTTCGAGAGAGGACCAAGCAGTGGGGGTTCGCGGCCAATTTCCTCCACTTCAGGGAATGAGGGACCAGCAGTTCCCTCGTGTTCGGGGCCCCCGGACGGCTCAGCGGTCGAACGCATCTCCTCCGCCGGCGCATCCCCTACCGGTGAGGCGACGGGTGAAGCAATCCTCCCTGGAGAAGTCGACTCCGGAGGTCCCCTCTCAGAAGATGCCTCCACTGGAACACCTGTGGAGGGAGCCCTGATCCACCAAAGAGCGAACATGTAGGGACATATACGAAAAGACAAAAACAAGAGTCAAGAGGTAGCACACCTTTTGGACTTCTTGAATTTCATCCCAAGCTTCCTGCGGGCACCAGCACCACTCGGAGGGTAGCCCAAGTCAACGCCAACCTTCGGGGCTGGTGTCGGCTCGGAATATGGAGTTCCTGAATCTTGCTCCTCGGTGCTAACCTTCGGGGCTGGTGCCAGATCGAAAGATGGAGCTCCAGAATCTTGCTCCCGGGGCTAACAGCAGTTGATGGCCCTGCCGGGGAGGGAGCAGGAGCCTCCTCCACTGATGTTTTTTCCTTCTTAGAAGATCCCTGCTCCTCAGCCGAAGAATCAGCCGGTCGCTTGGTTGGAATATTCCACAGCTGAGAGAGGCCGACAGCCAGAACGTCAGAAATGAAGGCTTCACGCTAGTGAAAAGTGGACGATCACATATTGTTAGAATTGCAAATCAGACAAAAACTATGAAGCGACTTCTCAAAAGTGAGGAATACTCACACGGGGAGGAGCCTTCTGCGCCGAAAACTTGCCCGGACAACCTCTATTGGTGATCTTGGTGCCCGGAGAAAAGAAATCAATCACCCGCGCCGCCAAGACATCTCTCGGAAGGGGCGCGTTAGTCTCCCATGTGGGATCCTGAGTCCCACTATACCGGAACCCCAAATGGATTCGCTCCTTCAAGGGTTGCACCCGGCACTTGGCGAAGCTGATGGCGATCCCAATGCCGGTCAAGCCCTGGATTTTCAGATCATCAATCAGCGCAGCTCGGTAACTTGGTCCAATCCGCTGCCCTGTGGGGGATCACTCCAGCATCGAAGGACTGTAGGAGCACGATCGGCGAAGGGAGCAAGAAATGGATCAATGTTGGCGCAATAGAACCACTCTCGCTTCCAACTTTTGAGGGAAGTTTTGAGGGGGATGGTGAAGTAATGCTTCTTCAGGCCCTCCCGCAGTTGGAGTCCGGCTCCCCCAATCGTACTGGGAGCGTTCCGAGTTGGAGGAGGTTTAAGCAAGAAAAGGGAGTGGAATAAGTCAAAATAAGGACGGATCCCCAGATACGCCTCGCAGAGTTGGACAAATATGGCGATTTGAAGAATGGAGTTGGGGTTTAGGTTGATCAGTTCAATCTCGTAAAAGTGAAGAAGCCCCCGAAAGAAAGCACTCCCACGAACACTAAACCCCCGCCAAAAGAAGGATTCGAAGACCACAATTTCGTTGGCCCGCGGAGTGGGGTAGGCTTCACCTGTTGCGGGCCAGGCAGAGATCAGTTCAAGAGGTGGAAGAACGCCGGCGACAACAAGCTCCTCCAGGCGAGCCCCCATGGACAAGGAGGCCTCCCATCTAGCGGCCGCCGGGCCCCGAGCTCGCCTCCGGTGATGAAGAAGAAGACATCTCGGCAGAGTGGGGATTCTGGGGAGAAGTTTTAGGAGCGAAACCGGAAACCCTAGGCTACCAAGATCGCCCGAGGAGTTTTGAAGATTTCCCAACTGTGTTGGTGGAGGGGCAAAGGTGTCTTTCCCCCAACAAGGGTTTCTTCGTTTATAAGAAGTAGGGCTTGGCTTTCACCTCGCGGTGGGAAGGCGGTAAGAGCCCCCGTACGTAATGCTGGGTCAGATCTAGGGCATGCCCCACGATGGGCCGTTTGCTGTGTCGCGCAAGTCACGACCAGGTGTCAAGTCTGGTTCGAGGTTTGGGATAAAGTGCGCCACACGATGGGCCTGAACGCCGGTCGCCACAGAAGATTGGGACTGGGCACTTTCCGAACATCCTCTAGCGATACACCCCATAATTTGGGGTCAATTGCTAGTCATTTCTGCTTTGCGTGATTGGGTACCGTGGGAGGATTTAACCAAAACGGTCTTGAGAATGCGCTCCATGAGAGTCTAAAGCTGTGCACCGTAAACGGGCACGGGCATTACTCTGAATGACCAAGGTATGCCCCAAGAGGGTCAATTGAGCTTTATGAGCCAATTACCGCACACCGTAAACGGGTGCGGGTACCACTCGGCCACGAGCCACTCGGCCATGAGCTGACCTACTTTAGGTACGCCCCAAGAGGGCCAATTGAGCTTTATGAGCCAATTGCCGCACACCGTAAACGGGTGCGGGTACCACTCGACCACGAGACGACCCATCCTTCGGTATACCCCATGAGGGTCAAACAAACGGGCACAAGCGCTACTCGGACATGAGCCGGGAAACGTTGATAATAATCCCAAAAACTAACAAGTCATTTATGATCTCCTTACCTGCAGAAGCGTTTTTGATGTGACAGAATGAGGAAATCCGATCTTAAAGCACTTGGGGGCTACTGTGGGATGTCCGAGACTGGGGTCCTGCAGAGAAGCCCATGGCCGACTGGGCTAGGACGGTGCTCCGGGCCTAAAGTTCGGGAGCGCCACAAAGAGCCCATAGCCAGGGCCCAACTTCTTCTCCAAGGTAGCTGGTTACCTCCCCGACGAAGCTTCATTTCACGTCAGGACAACCCCTCCTAAAGTAAAGCCTGCAGCCTGCAGCCACCAGACCCTGGCAGATCAGCAGGCGCAGGTCGGGAAAGAGATGACCAAATCTCCTGGCAAAAGTTGGGTTCGGCAAACAGAGACAAATAAGATACTCATGAGTCCCCCTGGTCCAAGGCCAGGTGGCACCCCTTTGTAATGTGCCCTCCCCCCAGTATATAAGGTGGGAGGAGACAACCCTTTAAGCATTGTCAAAGGTCATGGACACTTTAAAATAAAGCAACAGATTCTCATCATGTACATTAACACATTTAATCATTCTCGCTATGGCGTAATGTACAACACTAGAAGTCTATTTATTCTCAAGCTAAAGATAACAATCATATTTAATTGATTCAACTCACAAATTAACTTAGAAGTACATCATTTCCATAAACCACATTGTTACATACTACATAACACAGACATAAGATTTCTAAACACCTTCATGGGTCACCTACCCTTGACAAATAGGATGCAACTCCAACTTTAAATATAACCACAGCCCTAGAACAAGAACGAACACTGATAAACAATTTCTTCTTTGCAGGCAAGGAAGAAAAACAAAACCCAAACAAAAATGCAAGGGAGCTCAACTCTCAACTTTCTAGCTCTAGTAGCCAAAACTCTTCAAGAAATCCCAAGATCTACAACTTCCACAAAGGAAGACGGATGCACAAGGGAAGACCAAATATTCAACCCAATCTTTTCCGATAAAAAATTCAAACTTAGCTCCACCCAACTTAAGGTCTGCACCAGGAAAACTCCAACACTTTTCTTAAGTAGGGAGAGCAACAACCACATAAGTTTCCTCCCCGAAATAGTCCACAATAACCAACAAAACCAGGTGTCAAAGCAAAAAATGGCGACCAAAAGAGGCGCAACACGAAACTCTTCTTTTTTGTCTTCACCCAAAGATAACGAAACCACAACCCACCAAAAGAACAATCAGCGAGTACTCAAAACCAAACACTTTTCCTTGGTTCTCAACCACACAAAAACCAAGGAAACCAACCAAAACCGATCGTCAGAACGGTAAAGAAAATCCGAAAGGGTCTACCACCAACTATTCTATTTATCTCCAACTAACTTCCCGATCTTTGACAGAAAAGTCAAGCACTCTCTCCCACGGGAGGTTATTAGTCCTTCGGTGATGGCTCCAACCGGCCACACCGACAAACCCCAACCTTACTATGAACAAAAGGTGACCGAAACCCTTCGGCACCACAATTCACTTAATCACAAATATAGCAACTCAATCAATTCTATCACAAACATAGCAACATACATTATCAAATGTAGCATTCAACATCAAGGCTTAAATATCACATTTAAGCATCAAGCAACGATACCCATACCCTTTCCTACTGTGCATCCTCGTGTGTCAAATTTTAAATTAATTATTCCACTT
Organism: Rhipidocladum racemiflorum; assembly: GCA_036346355.1. Taxonomy (NCBI): domain Eukaryota; kingdom Viridiplantae; phylum Streptophyta; class Magnoliopsida; order Poales; family Poaceae; genus Rhipidocladum; species Rhipidocladum racemiflorum. Next base: position 39,719,249 of record CM070577.1, on the reverse strand, counting down.
ACACAAGTTTTAATGTTGCTATCCTATGGCAAAATTTTAAGTATAACCTAAGCCATAATTCTAGGTTATATCACATCACATTTTAGTTGAATCTATGGTATGACACTAAATACATGTTCCACGGACCTAAAGCCCGCTCTGATACCAACTGTAACACCCCGACACCTAGTATGCTGTTAATGTCACCACAAACGATACTAGCCACAACCAAATCACACATTTAACATTAAATTACAGCAACTATGCCAGTAACTTAAACAAAATTTCGGCAGCATGTACTTTGTTTCTCCATGGTTTTCAGCATCAATAATAGAAGCTTAGCAATATAGCATAATTGAAGACAATTCTTATATGGCAACTAAGGACTTCAGCAACAATTCAAGACCAATACATAACGTAACCATCAAATAAACCAATAAGGAATAAACATTTACTCCTGACAACCACCGAGACAATTAAACCATAGTCTAATTCAATATGGTGACCATCACAACTAAGGGAAGGGTTTGAAATTATTTAATTGAGTGCTGCTAAGTGAAGACGTGCATCTAGCTCCCTTTCCCACATGCCGAATTCAAGGTACCTAAAAAAAATATCAAATAACAAGTGTGAGTTCAACACTCAGCAAAGTGTATTGCAACAAGACAAGAAAACGAGATTAACATACGAGCAAATAAACTTCATGATTTAAACCATGCGAGGAACAATCCATACTATTCCTTTGATCACGATCTCATTTAGACATTCACATTTACCTCCATGTAATGCAACATGCAATGCTCATGCCATGCTCCTTTCATTAGCACATACCGGTATTGCCGAGTGCACACCCGTCGGTGTGCACCCTCTTCCCCTTCCATCCCGTGGAGGGTGCCTACTCTTACTGACTCGCTCCCATTCACAACTATGGATGGAACTACGAGGTAGGTCTTTCTCAAAGGTGCTCCAGATTAGTCATAACTTTCTCATCGACCTTACCGGATTAGTTATGACTTTCTCAACGACCTGGCTTGTCCTCATGCCTTGAATGCATATATGCCATAATCATGAACAACTTGCATAAATACTCATTTTTAACAACTGGCATAACCATAATTAAAAACATGATCATCAACAATGCTCACATCCATAACTTCACATTCATATATAACGAATCAGCTCATGCATAAGAGAGGTAGTAACCCAACAGAAGGATTTCTACCAAGCGGAAGAAACAAACCAAAGCATATTCATTCATTCTCACAGATCATGCATTGCAATACACTTGCCTTAACCTCACGAAACGGTGTGGCGAGAAGTCGACGCCACTCCCAGGGTCACACCACCTACAATTATATACAATCCACTCAAAAATATGCCCGCAAAACAACACGAGAACAATCAACGACATCGACTTCGCACCCACTTCTATAAGCCGAAAAACGTAGAATCTGTCCAACGGGATAGCAGGCTTCCAACAAGCATAACTTGAGTTCTACTACTCCAAATCAGGTAAATGAGTACATTTTCTCGAATCTTAGGAAATTTCCCATATTGTTTTAAGTATTCGCGAAAACTGATTCGGCTTCTAAAATCCTCTAATCTACAGTTGATCACAGACTATACCAATCGCGTCACAGATTGGATAGCATTCGATTAAACATCCATAACTTGGATGAATGGAATTTAATGTTTTTGGTGTCCAATTAAAGGTAATTGAATTATCTACAACTTTTGTAACAGCCGGCTGACCATATCATGATTCTAAAATCGTTAAAAAATGCGTCCGAACGCCAGCTGTCAAACTTGGCCTAGAGCCACTCGCGAGACAGATCTAGAATCCAATTTATCCCATCTAACAATAGCACCTAAACACCAATCTTAAGCATGGTCTCCCCCATCTAACCAGCACCTAAACTCTACAAACAAATTCCCCATAGCATATCTCTTCTTGGCAAACCACCCGATCGACGAACGTCTCCTCCTCGCGATCCAATCTTCCCTCCGCTCGCCGAAAACACCGGAATCGCTGGTTCCCCAAGGATGGAGAGCTCCTAGACAGTGAGTGGAGGGCTACGAGAGGGAGGGGGTGGCGCATGGGGGAAAGGGGTGTGGCTAAGGGGGAGGGGAGGCCGGCGGCTAGGGGAGGGAAGAAGTGGGGGGCACATGGGGGTAGGGTTTGCTGGTCCACTCCTCCCCCACATGGGCCAGGAACCCCCACCATCAGCCCAAACTGTTTACCCCAAAGCCCAAACTCCCCCGGAAAGGCCCAAACTCCCCCGGAGAGGCCCAAACACCCAGAAACAGCTCAAAAACACAATATAACCTCCTACCATAATGCCACAAACTATATTGTCACGTTCCTGTAACACCCCGGCATTTAATATGCCTGAATGCTACCAAACATAGGCTAAACAACATCTAAATACCATAAATTAAGATAAATTACAGCAAAGGAGTAAATGCTAAAAACCGAATTGAAGGAAACACAATAGCATAGCAATATAAGGCAATATGAGAGACATCTAAAATAGCAATAATTAAAGGCATAACAACAATATAAGTCCAATTCCAAGCATTCAATGTCTCCATGAGCCAAACGAACAATAAGACTCTCATATCGCAAAGCTAAACCATAAAAACAATAAGCATCACACTTAATTTATTATCAAAACCCAATTGAATGACTTGTGAGACGAATGAGTGAAACTACTTGTAGAAGTGTGACTATTTCCCTTCCCCGCATGCTGGTCTCATGGTACCTAAAAACAACAAGAAAGCACAAGCGTGAGTTCAACACTCAGTAAGCATATTGCAATGGTACACAAGAACATTTACATGTTTACAACAACTCATATCATGTTTATCATCTCATTCATGTTCACATATCAATATCATCATCATTATGTATGCAATGCGATGCGATGCTCATGTCTCCTTGGAAACTCATACCGGTATGGTTGAGTACACACCCGTCGGTGTGCACCCTCTCCCCCCTTCCATCCCGAAGATGGAGGGTGCCTACTCCTCGCTTCCATACACCGCGGTGGATGGAATCACGATGTAGGACTTACTCATTGGCTCTCCGGAATAGTCATAACTTTCTCACCGACCTTCCCCGGACTAGTTATGACTTTCTCACCGCCCGGGCCATGTATCATGCCATGTATGCAAACATGCCAACATCATAATTAACTTGTACATTAACACATGGCATCATAACATAATAAGCATACTCATCATATCAATGGCAATCATTAAAGCATGGCAAGTGATCATATCATATATTCAATTTCATCTAGTCTCAACTAGCAACCTACAAACCGCTATCCATTACAATACACTTGCCTCAACCACGGGCAACGGATTGGCGAGACGTAGAAGGCACTCCCGGGGTCACACCACCTGCACATAGGTACCACACACTCACAATCATGTCCACAAAACAGTACGCAAACCCTCATCTACCCCCGACATTGCCAACTACTCGCAAAACCCAAAAATAGAGGTTCTGTCCCGTCGGGACAGCAGCCTTCCAAAAGGCATCACTTGGGTTCTAATACTCCGAATCAATTAAACGAGTACATCCTCGCGTAGCTTAGGAAATTTCCCAACTTTTTCTAAGTATAGGGAAAGACTGATTCGGACTCTAAAGTTGTTTAATCTACAAAATACCGTGATCTGTTCTAATCACGTCACATATTTTAACACGCTCGGTAAAACAGCCATAACTTTCAAACGGCTGATCGGAATTACGCGTTATTTATACCCACTGAAAGGTATTGAAATTACCTACAACTTCTTCAACAGGCGGCCGACCAAATTCCGACTCTAAATTGACGAAAACCCAAACCCTAGGTCGACTGCTCATGTTGCCCGAAACAGAGAACGTGGCAACTTCTAGATTTCATCTAATCTACTCAATTCCAGCAGCACCAATTGATCTAAAAACATGATAATCACCCTTAGAACATACCCTAGCCCAACCCCAAGGATCCCCATGGCCATACCTTTGCCCGACGCACGAAAACCCAATAGATTTCCTCCCGGTTCGCGCGATCTCCTTCCTCGCTCCAATCCCACCGGATCTCCTCGTCGCGGAGCGCTCCAACGGATGGATCTTCAAGGTGTTGAGGTGGGTGACTCCCCTAGGGGTAGCAAGGGAGGTGGAGAGGTGGTGGAGGGGTGGTGGTGCCATGGGGGAAGATGGAAAGGAAGGGGAAGGGTGGAGGCGCATGGGGGGCTAGGGGGTGGCGGCTAGGGTTGGGAAAAGGAAGTGTGGGGCGCACCAAGGGGTGGAGGCCAGATTTGGCTGCCCAAAAGTCCCCCCTAGGCACAAACCCTTCCACCGGAGGCCCAACTCAACCCCCAAGGCCCAAAGTCCCTGGAGAGGCCCAAACACCCGAAAACGGCCCAAAAACACACTAAAACACCACACCGTAAAGTTTTTATTCTCTAATTTCACATTTTATAATGTTTTGACATCCCGTAGAATCACAGTTCCATAGTGTTACACCAACGGCTGCTGTTGGATCTAACCCGTAACATGGGATTTTGCACTGGTGACATGGACGAATCTGGACGCTAGGATCTAGATCTAACAGTCTAGATCTAATCTGGATTTTGTGCATGGGATGGTGACGTGGACGAACCTGGGCGTTGGATGGAGATCGGATGGTTGACAGTGCTTACGAGGTCGACGATGGCATGGCGGAACTGGCTTGGTCGGAGACGAAGATGACGACCAACCGAACGGCGTGTCCGTGACTCTCCGACGACGTGAGTGGTCCCCTTCGAAGCGTCTCGTCATGCGGATCCCAGAGCTAGGAACCAATGCGGCAGAGGATGACGGACGGCGCCAGAAACGATGAAATACCGCGGTGGCAACCCTACAAACTAGCGAGCGATTTAGCGCAGGCGGCGGCTCGGGCACGAAGAGCTAGGGCAAAACGTGCGCGATGAAACGATGGTCCTCGGGCGGCTATCCACGCAATAAATAGCCTCGGCATGCACGCTAAAACTGGAACCCTAGGCCCACACGGCGGCGGAGTTCGTATCCGAGTAGGAGACAATGGAGGCGCGACGTGGCACAATCCTGGACGTCCACGTGGCTCGAATAATGGCCTCCATCGCGTGCACATGGGGGCACAAGCACAGCCGTCGGATCTCGATCCAACGCTTCAACGTGCGCGTATACGTGGCTCAATCCTGGCCATTGGATCTCGATTCAACGATCGGCGCGATTAGGGTTCGGTCCGGCTCGTATCTGGTTTGGACATGGCTTGGTCAGACTTGAGTCAGACTCAAGTCTGACTCAGGTCGGTGCTACAGTAAAACCTAGTAGGGTTTTCCCAGTGATTTAATTTTTAAAATAATTTCTAGAAATTCAATTAAATCGAGAAAAATAGCAAAATATTCAGAAAAATTCTGGAAAATACTTTGAAACATTTTGGACTCAAATAAAATATTTCCAATAAAATATTATTTGAAACTTTTAAATATTTAAATAACTCAAAAAGGAAATAATTTTACTTAAATCCAAATAAATTACAGAAAATTCCAAAAATTCAAATTACTCAATAAATTAAATAAGAGCACAAATTTGGGATGTTACAACTGCTCACTTCCCTCTACATGTTTCATAGTAAACATGAAAGCTACCTTTATAACTATCCAGTTAGGAAATAGTGTTTGATAACCCCAAGGTAAACTATTACATAGTAGGGAATGTGACAATCTCAAGTCTAAGGATCATACATCTACTATGTATGAGATACACTGATGACATATAAGAATGTGACATTCTCGCAGTGTCCCATTGCGGGTCTATCTAACACATGTTCTTCAACATGCATTCACAATGTATTGATGATATCTCCATATCCCATGATCATCGATAAATGCATGAGCTGATATATTCAATGTTGTCCTATACGATGATACCCGGTCAGAGATACTTACATAATTATATCAATGAGTAGAGAGTTTCATAAGCAAGTCACATACTTACTGAGCAATATAATGATATACATTCATTGGACAAATAATCATATTATAATTCATAAACATAATCTATATGATTGCATCAAGGGCATAACACTGACACATTCCTCAATGGTTTCATTGAGGAAGAGGTATATGTTAGACAGCCTCCAGGATTTGAGAACCCGAAGTACCATAACCATGTATTCAAGCTTTCCAAAGCTTTGTATCGATTTAAGTAAGCTCCACGAGCTTGGTATGAGAGGCTTAAGTCCTACCTCTTGAGTCATGGTTTTTATATGGGTCAAGTGGCAAGACTCTATAAGTCGGACATTCTGATTTGGACTTTCTCCTAATCCAAATCTGTCAACGACATCATCTTTGGAAGCTCCTCACATTCGCTCGTTACTTAGTTCTCAGATGTGATGAGTACTGAGTTCGAAATGAGCATGATGGGCGAGTTAAGATACTTCCTTAGCATCCAGGTACCTTCTAGCTACCATTGACTATGGTATCTGGTACTCTTCTTCCTCCAGTCTATTCCTTAGAGCCTTTTCAGAAGCAGACTTTGCTGGCTATAGGATAGATAGGAAGAGCACATTTGGTACTTACCAATTCATTGGCACTTCTCTTGTCTCTTAGTCATCTAGGAAGTAGTTCAGAGTTGCATAGTCCACCGTTGAGGCCGAGTATGTTGCTGTAGCCAGGTACTCTGGATGAGATCAACCTTACGGGACTATGTGTTAGCAACAGAGTGTGTTCCACTTTTTTATCATAGCATGTCTACCATTCACATTGCTAAGAACCCAGTGCAGCATTCTCGAACCAAGCATATTGATATTCGTTATCACTTCCTTATAGACCATGTGGAGAAGGGAGACATAGTGCTCCAATTTGTGAAGAGTGGCCACCAGTTGGTTGATATTTTCAACAAGCCTTTGGATAGCTCTAGGTTGCCTTGAGGGGGCAGTGTGGGTTCATGAGCCCATATGTCATATCTTGAGGGGGAGTTGGTTTGTACTATATGTGTCATATGCTTTTCCTTTCTGTTTGCATCTTCTGGGTGTCTTCGGGCTGGTTCTTAGTTTCAAAGTACACAACACTTAGACTTCTGGCATGCCTTAGCATGGACCTCTCATCTTATGCTATAGGTTGCTATCATGCACAATTAGCTTTCTTTCTTCTCTTTAGGTTGAGTTTCCTCACAGACTTGCAGGTCTAGAAGATGTTGGACCCCCTGGGTAGACAAGGTCTGTGTGTACTCCCTAGTTAGAGTCTGTTGAGTTAGCTTTCCTATGTAAGTCATATGGGGAAGGTGTGAGCGAGTCTGAGCTGTAGTGTTCTCTTTCATCTCTTATATGCTCTTAAATCACCCAGCAGTCAGTTTCTTGATTACTTCTTCTCACTTCTGTCTTTCTAGTTTCAATTGAGTTCTTATTTCTTGAATTAAAACTACTAATAACTCAACCTAAATCAAAATTGTGCTTAAAATTGGCTCACTTGTTAAGGGGGAGTTTGAAACTAACTTTCTTTTATGCAATTGATAAAATTATGATAGTTGCATCTAGCTACTTTTCTGAAGATTTTTGCTAGTCTAGGTCACATCTAAATTAGTATATCATGATAAGCTATCCTACATTTAAAGTTGAACTTCCATGAAAAACTTGATGAAACTTAGCTTTTACTTGCTTTATTTCTTCACTAGGTGCTTATGCCATGATTAGTGATATTTTGGGTTTCTACTAGAGTCCCTAGAGCAACTTGGGTTATCTATATTATTTCATTCTACAATCCTTAATATGCTCATGAATCTAAGTGTTGAAATGACAAAAATTTACTTGTTTATGCTAAAAATGAACCCAACACTTTACATCATCGACAAAAGTCTCCTAGGCTTCACTCTCTTCCTCAATTTTGTTTTGCATTGTACAATTTTATTGACTCAGACCATAATCAACCATCTCAAGCAAGAAGCTTAAACAGTGGTCTTGGTCGTACACAATACATTCAAAGTTCATCCCAAGTGCAATGGCTCCTAGTCAAGGATGTGCTTCACTAGTATAAACTCTCCAAACCGTAATGTACTTAATTTTAAAATTTTGCATTTTATAGATGATTAAGCAAGAGGTTTCTCTTATGGACTTGTAGCTTTCCAAAGTGTTGACTAGGTTGAATTCTAGTATATCCATTTAATCCTATTTTAGCGTTGCTTCTAGTCTTGAAATTATGCTAATGTTGAAACCATGCAAAATTTGTATAGTTTCTTTTTGAGCTAGCTAGCAAAATTTAGAATATGACTTTGGATATGACTTAGGATGACATAATCTGAACTTGAGTAGCTTGGTGTCATACTTTGTCTAAAGGGTCACTAGCATAATCTTCAAAGCTCTTTTAGGTTACATTTCATCCATAATTGCTCTCTTGATGCCGATATTGCCAAAAGGGGGAGAAAATTGAAAAAGGCAAAGAGGAAGATTAATTTTTTTTTTAAAAAAATGCTTTCTCATGATCTTGTTGAACAATTGTCCTTGCATTTTGATCATGAGCAAAATTTGACTTATTCGGAGCTTTTGAGAGATTTCTTGGTTTTTTGAGCTTTTGCGGAAAAATTGTTCTTTCTTGTGTTGAGCTCTAAATTTCTTCTCCTCTACTTGGCCATGAGCCTTCTTTATCTTTTCAAAGGACCAAGTATGAATTTTCTTCTAAATTGCTTTCTTTCTCTTATTTTCAAACTCAAACTTATGCTTTTTTGTGGATTTGTCAATATACTCATCAAGGGGGAGATTGAAGGACTATGTGGAGGTCCATCCATATTTGTGATGAGTATTTGACATTACTCAAGCTTGGGTTGCTCAGGTTTGAGTTTGGATTTGAATTGGATTTTCAATTTCAAGCAATTTGACCTATTTCAGTCAAAAGCGATAGCACCGAGTTTGTCTGCGAGAGATGAACTGAATTTAATTCAATATTTTCTTATGAATGGTTAATTGCATATTATTATTGGGCAATACTATGTGAAGGTTCATCCTGTCTTTGATAATTGCAGGGCTTCGATCCGGGGTCATGGTGGGGCGGAGAATGGCCAGGACTAGGCGTGGGAAGCTAGAGGTCTGGATGGCAGGGGATCATCGGAAGATGGCCAGAGATGAAGCTAGAGCAAGTCATGAAGGCAAGGGAATGACGAAGATAGTGGCTTGACTCTGCTCGGATCAAGGAAAGTCATTGGATCGTGGTTCTAGAGGATAGAGTAGTGGTTAAGTCTACTTTGCTTTGAGAAGAGTGCAAAACCCGTTATGTTATCGGGTTTCGGGTTAGCCCAATGAGTAAGTGTGTGGGATCAAATCCTGGTCTTTGGAGGGTAGCTTAGGATAGAAGCAACTCATCCATTGGTGGAGGATGACCCATGGACACTATAAATAGAGGGGTAGGGGTAGCCTCCCTACTTAAAGGTTTTGTGTGCTCCTTTGACCTTTTCCCACTTGTTATGAGGCTTTGTAAACCTCCCCCCCCCAAATACAAAGAGCTTATTTACTATTCTTGTGAATTTAAATTCCGCATTTACATTATATTCTTGTGAATTTATGCAATTTAAATTCAGTATTTATTTTCAAGCATTAAAATGATTGATGAATGAATCTTCTTAGATCATATCCCAATCATCTTGGCTTCACTTCTTCTATGTTCAATCTTTGAGAAATCTTGAAGGTTGTGTTCTTGAAGTTTCTTTCTTGATTTCCTGTTCAAGTATGTTTTCTTTGTGCAGCAGTTCTTGTTTATTTTATAGAAAATCTATATTATCTGATATTGGGGCCATTATTGTTGGAAAAGTTGCATGACTTTCATATCTATCATCTCTCCAAGCAGGCGGTTCATATGAATTATAGTTTTGGAGCTATGTGGTTTTTAGTGAGCCCCAAATTTTCTGTCTGAGTTCTTTTGTGTGGCAAAGATTATTATTTAAATCATAATTTTACTATGCTTGATCTGGATCTAATTTTTGTTGGGTATCTTCATGACTCCATTATCTCATCAGATAAAAATTTGAAATTCAAATGAGTCACATGTTTGGAGAGATCACCTTTTGACTGAGTTTCTTTTGTGTTGAAAATTTACTTTTGCTTTTTAGAAACCGTAGATATTGTCTTATTTATCTCTTTTTTATGGGCGATTTTCAATTGATTTCCTTCTTGATGGACTCTCAATAACCAATATATAGTACCACAAAAAAAATCCTCATGGTCATATAAGCCACAAATTTTTATTCATGGCAATTTTATTAGGGGGATGTGTTGTTGTTTTTAAGACGATCCATGGTTTCCCTTGATTCTTGAGATTTTCTTGCTTGCTTTTATTATTTAACTTGGTTCTTTGGGCTTGTTGTTGGAGAAAGCATCAATCTTGTCCAAGAGGTGGGAATATTGAAATTGGGATCATTCACCCCCTCTCATCGCCATCTCAATCTTTTAGGTACGCAGATCCAACCTTTGATCCACAAGGTACCTTGATCATCCAGATTAAAATCCTTGGCCTTGCCATCATCCATCTTAGGCTTAATTCTTTTAATTTTGGCATCATCTCTTTGGCCTTCTCTGATATGATCTTCTAAAGTCAGCTTCACTTCTAGGGTTGCTAGAAATCATCTCGGCACAACTTCCAACCTTAACTTCTGAAATTCCATACACAACTCAGCCTAGCCCTCTTCAACTAGCATGTTCACACTTTGGCTTTTCCGACTGAAGGCATTAGCTACCACATTTGCTTTATCAGGGTTATAATGAATTCCCACATTATAATCCTTCATTAACTCCAACCGTCTTCTTTGTCTCATATTAAGATCTGATTGAATGAAGATATGCTTTAAACTCCTATGGTTCGTATATATCTCACATCTGTTTCTGATGAGATAATGATTCCATAACTTCAAAGCATGCACTATAGCAGCTAACTCTAAATCTTGCATCAGATAATTCTCTTCATGTAGCCTTAACTTCCTAGAAGAATAAGCAACAACTTTTCCATTCTGCATTAACACACATCCAAGTCCTTGTCTTGAAGCATCACAATAAATATCGACACTACTCTAAACATACGACAACACTAGCACTGTTGCTAGTGTCAATCGCTTCTTTAATTCATGAAAACTCTTCTCGCACTCTGGCAACCATGTAAACTTCTTCTCTTTCTTCAACAATTGTGTAAGAGGTCTAGCAATTGTTGAGAATCCCTAAATGAATCGACGGTAATATCTCACCATTCCAAGGAAACTATGAATCTGAGTAACCGACTTCGACTGCTCCCAATGCAACACTGCTTCTACTTTACTTGGATCAGCAACAACTCCTTTAGATATCATTACATGATCGAGGAATTCCACCTTGTTTTTTCAAAAATCACACTTACTAAATTTAGCATATAACAGCTATTGTCGAAACTTCACAAGAACTGACCTTAAATGCTCTGCATGTTCTTCTGTCTAGGAATAGACAAGAATGTCATCTATGAATACAACAACAAATTTATCCAAATATTCCATGAAAACCTAATTCATCATGTTTATGAAATATGTAGGAGCATTAGTCGGTCCAAACGACATGACTGTAAACTCATAATGTCCATATCTTGTCGAGAATGTTGTCTTGGGCACATCCTCTGTGCGAATCTTCAACTAATGATATCCTGACCGAAGATCAACCTTGAAGAAAACTCCAGCTCCTCTTAAATGATCAAACAAATCATCGATCCTTGGTATTGGATACTTGTTTTTTATTGTCACATCATTAAGCGCTCTGTAATCAATGCACATCCTTAAACTTCCATCCTTCTTCCTGACAAACAAAATAGGTGCTCCCCATGGTGATGAACTAGGTCTTACAAAACCTTTCTCTAACAACTCCTCAATCTACTTCTTCATTTCTCCAGCTTTTTGGTGGGTAATATATATTATCTCTTAGTTGTTGGGGTTGTACCAGGCATCAATTCAATTACAAACTAAATATCTCAGCCTGGTGCATGCTAGGTAAATCCTCAAGAAAGACATCCGGGTATTCACTAACAACTGTTACTTCTTCTAAACTGGTAGCCTTAACATTGTTAACCATCAACTGGCCATTACAAATTGCATTTGCATGAAACTCTACTTTTTTTACTTTTTTGGCTCTCAGTCGACACAACTCTTCGACCACAATTCAAAACAGACTTATGTTTGGATAACCAATCAATGCTAAGGTAACATCTAGGGGCTGGGTATCCAAAATAATAAGGTTCGCTAGGAACTCTACTCTGTTAATGGTCATCTTTACATCCAAACATCCTAGATTAGAATGGAGTTATGATCCAGGGGATTGAACTAATAACACACACTTAAGATTCATAATATTCAACCCATTCCCAATAACAATATCTCGAGAAATAAATGAATGCGAAGATCCAGAATCAAATAAAACTGTTGTAGGTACATAGTTAACTAGAAACTTACTCAGTACGATGTTTATTGCGTCCTGGACTCCATTAGCCACGATGTAATTAAAATGACCTATCAGCATGGCTTGGGGTGTAGCTCTAGCTTGAGCTGCTCCACGGTTCACTCCTGGTGCATGCGTCTTGGTAGTTGTAGGGCCAAGGTTGAAGCGGATTGGTGTAATGACTACCCTCTTAGGACAACTATTGGCAAACTATCCCAGCTCATTGCAATCGAAACAATGCCTCACTGTTGTCTATTGACTTCCTCCTGAAACATTATTTGCTTGAGAAGGTGTCTGAAGATTCTGACCAGCTGGATGTGGTGTAGGGGATGGTGTCTTAAACATAGCCTTTGGTTGAAATCTGACAAACTGATGAGGTGCAATCCTCACTCTCTACTGTACTTCATGAGCTCCCCTTTGTGCCATTCTGTGCTAGCGGTTGTCATCAAGTTCCTTGCACTTGTGTTCTAGGATAAGGGCCTTAATTACCAATTCTTAAAAACCAGCAAAATTGTGTGTAATCAGACCAACTTGTAGTCCTGAGTTTAGTCCCTTTATAAAATGAGACCAACTTGTGTGTAATCAGACTATCTCGCCATATTGGTAGCAACATATTCAGGGGCATAATGAGCAAGCTGTGTGAACTTATTCAAATAGTCAGCCACTGATTGGCTTCTTTGCTTGATTGCTCCGAACTCTTCTTTCTTTAGATCCATAACACCTCTAAGAACATGTTACTGGCAGAAAGCCGCAATAAACTTCTCCCAAGAAATCTCCTATAGATGTTCATAGGAAGCACAGTAGTTCTCCAACCATTCAACAGTTGTTCCTTCTAGTTGGTGAGAAGCATAAAGAACTTTCACATTTCCAACACACTAAGTAATGTGCAACTTCCTTTCAATTGTTCTCAGCCAATCATCTACTTCTATCGGGTTGGTGTTGCCTGAAAATGTGGGTGGACTGGTTCTCTCGAAGTCCAACAACTTAGAGTGTGAATGGTTCCAATTGTTAGCAGCTAGGTTTGCATTATCAGTAGTTACTTGGGTTGCAATGTTCTACATTTGTTGAATCATAGTTAGCATCAACTGAGTCTACATAGCAAGAAAAGCTCCAAAGTTCTCCATATCAACTTGGGGTGCGGGCTAGGGAAATGGCATCTCATCTGTGTTTCCATTGGGCTTGGAACCACTTCCACTAGCTCCATTATTTCCATGAGTCTGAACCATCTATTGATCACTCCAAGGTTTAGAGAAAAGAGGGAAGAAACATAGGCAGGTAATAAAGAAGTAATGCGGGTCAAAGGTTTAAATCCAAACTCCAAAACAAATCTTTATTAAAAACTTTGTACGGTTGCTCACAATTGCCTAAAGGCCATACGACACACTCACAAAGCAATAAAGACACTTATTAACCAAAGCACACAACTCTAGCGTCTAAAGGACAACTTACGAACTAAAACTGACTCAACTCACACACTTGAGTCACCACCGCTAGACTATGACTCATATAATCACTAATCCAACCGGGGTACGGTCCTCCTGGGTAGTAGTGTGGCGGGTGCTGCACCATCGGTGCTGTAGGATCGAAAGACACGAATATAGCAATCAGAGGGCGGGGGGTGAATGATTGTGCAGAAGCTAAAACCAAATTCTTAATTGTCGGGACCCGAATTTGCAAATCCGGACCCTCTATGTATTCAGCACTAGTCCAGGAACGCGCTAGTGCACACAGTCTTAACATCGGTAAATATCACAATCATACCACTCGATACTAAATAAGTACTTTAATTGAATAATCAAACTGGTTGCTTGACCTTATGGTCAAGTTACAAATATACGCCTCGTAGGACAAAACTTAAAAAAAGAGAATTAATAGCAGCGGAAAATAAGATAACATCGTGGCGCCATCCAGTATACCACAGGCAACTGACTGGGCTCGCTCCCTAAGTAGACGGTTCCTCTTGGAGCTCCTCCTCCAAAGCTGGTGTAGTCTCCTCTTCAACTGGTGTTGTATTACGGCAAGGGTGAGTACTTGGTACTCAGCAAGTCATGCACATAATGCAAGCTAATATACTATATGCATGGCTTGATACAAAGGAATAGCTCAAGGTATATTTGCAGTAAACAACATTTAACAAATAATATAAGTAGATTCGAAAGCAGTAGAAACAAGTATATCATTAACAACTTTTCCAGGAGTTAAATAAACATCTTTCCCAATCCTAATCCACATTTCCATCAACATGATTATTAAACCAAACCCAACCTTTCAAGTCCAAGTTATTTTTGAGAAGGTCTAACCCTTGACTGTAATCCCCAAGCGATGTCCAATGCCTCGGACACGGCTATTCGAATAGATTTTACACTCTGCAGAGGTTATGCACTTTACCCACAAGATACAGTCAAACACCACAAAGGCGAGTTCCCGTAACAAAGTCTTTCAGAAACTTCTAACAATACAAGTGGTCCTCTCCGGTGTTGCACACTAACCCTTCCCTTAGCTAAGGCAAAGTTTAGGCCAACCAACCGTTAGATGGGTACTGGCGCAGCCCCAGACGCTCCCCGTTCAACTTACACAAAGGGTGTAGTTGACATCCTGAGGTCCCACAGGTACGTTATTAGCAACTTAATCAACTAGGTCCGTCCCATTACAGACATGTGGTTGCACGTTTGACCCAGTTCAAAGGCTTGCAAGGTTAAGTCCTTAGGGTCACCAGGCAAGACTACCCAAGAACCAAACCAACGTTCCTTGCCACAACTGGCCCACCCGATCAATCTTGCCACATGCCCCAGTCAAAAGCTATTTATCAAACCCCCAGTTGATTACCATGCACCACGTGCCATCAACATCACATGATACCTTTCCAAAACGATTCAATATATCATTAAATCAATATTAACATTTGATTGTCCAAAAACCATGTCATGAGCACGTAGCAGGTCTAAGCAGTATACTATACGGTCTAAAATCCCATGTTGGCAATTTAGTAATGTCCAACTAGTAAACCACAACTAGGGTGACAAGGGTCATGGCACATATATATGATTAACCAAGGTGTCATACAGCAATTTGGCATTTATCTAATTTCCCATAATTAAGTAAAGCATTTTCTAATTAAACTAGCATGCAATAGTTTAAAACAATTTAATTTGAAAATGGGATCAACATGGTCAAAGTACAACTTGCCCTCAAAAAGTACTTGCTCTTGGTCCTGAGCTGGCTCCTGGGTCAATACTTCTCCTTCGAATCCTTCCGGCACTTCAACGTCTACTCGTAATGCGTGCAAATAGCAACAAATGAATAAAATAGTAGACAACAATTGTCCAAACATCCAAATAAATTTCATAAACAGAGAGAACATAATTTTATGAATTTTTAGAAACTGGAATCGTCAAATTCGGAGTTTAAACTCGAAAGTTATAGCATTTTGAAGTTTAAATAATCAATTAAATAATATTACAGAGAAAAACTTTAGTCCAAAAATTAAATAAAATTCATCATTAGGTAGATCTCAATTTTATACAAATTTAGAAATTTGAATCACTCAAATCGGAGTTAAAATTCAAAAGTTATAAGCATTTGAAGTTTGAATCAAATTTGAATTCAATAATTCGGATTATAAATCATTTTCTTTTTCGGAAATTCATTTATTGCGTCAGCAGGGACACGTGTCAGCCCCTGATTGGGCGGCTAACGTCAGCCGGTCCATGGACGTGGTCCATGGTTTGGCTCGGGTCTACCGTGGACCCGGTCCACAGCTCCCCGTGAGACTGACAGGTGGGACCCACTAGGGTGACGTCATTGCTGACGCGTCGGCCGGGGACTCGACCGCTCTTGGCGGTGGGACCCACTGGTGACGTCACTGACGTGTGGGCCTGCCTTGTCAGCGGCTGGGTTCACGCGCGCACGGCGTGGCTGACAGGTGGGCCCTCTGACACGTGGGCCCCGCGTGTCAGAGACACACTCCCACGCGCGGCGCTGACCGCGACGGTCAGACTTCCAGCCATGTGGCGTGATCTCGGCCGTTGATTCGAACATCAACGGCCCAGATTGGATCTGGTGACACACGTTTGGGGTGAACGTGGCCAATCTGGACCGTTGGATCTAGATCCAACGGTTGAGATCCAATCTAACGCGTATAACGCTGCTAACGCTAACCGTACGATCTAGATCTAACGGCTGAGATTGGATCTGGGGTTTGGAATGGGATCTCACCGGTGGGACGACGTGGCGTGATCTGGACCGTGCGATTGTGATCCGACGGCTGAGGGAGCTCGAGTCCCGGCGATGGCGTGCGATGGTGCTGACTGGCCGGAGCTGGGGACGGCGACACGGGCAATGGCGTTTCGGGGCCGCTCCGGCGAGGTGAGTTCTCCCTTCGGATGCGTCTCGTCGCGGGGAGTTCGAATCTGGGGTCATCGGCGGCGGAGGACGGCGGGCGGCGGCGGGAACAACGAAGAACTGCGGCGGTGCTTCACGCAACTACGGCGAGCAATCGCGGGCGCGACGGTGCACTACGGGCGGCGGAGGCTAGGGCAATGGCTGCGCGGGGTTAAGGCGGTCCTCGAGGTGCAACCCGGGCATTAAATACCCTCGGTGTCCGCGCGGAAAACGGAAACCTAGGCCCACACGGCGGCGGAGTCCGTTTCGGACTCGGTGGAGACGACGATGGGCGACCGTCCACGTGGCGCGATCAACGGCCACGATCGCACGGGCGGAACCGGATCCGGCCCGGTCACGGCTCGAACCGGTGCGGTCCAATCCGGACCGTTGGATCCCGATCCAACGGTCGGGATCAAGTAGGGTTAGGATTGGGTTCGGTCGAGTCAGCTGGCTCAGGTCGGACTCAAGTCCGACTCGGGTTCCGACTCGGTCGGATGAATAATACTCGACCCGATTGATTTTTCCAGCGATTTAATAATTCAATTAATTCCCAGAAATTCATTTAATTCATTAAATATAGTAAAATACTCAGAAAAATTCCATTAAATATTTTTGTACTTTTTGGACTCAAATAAAATATTTCCAACAAAATTTTATTTGCAAAGTCAAATTCTTTAATTATTTCGAAATGGAATAAATTCAAATAAATTCCAAAAAATTCCAAAAATTCACCAAAGTGCCAAATCACACATGAATTTAAGAAAAGCAAAATTTTGGGGTGTTACAAACCTGCCCCCCTTAATGTAATCTCGTCCCGAGATTCGTGGCTTTCTAAAGAAATAGGTTCGGAAACTCTTTCTTCAAATCCTCTTCGCGCTCCCAAGTTGCTTCACTCTCCGCGTGGTTGCTCCATTGAACTCTGCAGAAACGGGTTGACTTGTTCCTCGTCTCTCGATCCATGGTGTCCAGAATCTTCACGGGGTGCTCCTTGTAAGTCAGATCTTCTTGCAACTCAATTGACTCTAGCGGTGTCTGCTCCTCAGGTACTCGAAGACACTTCTTCAGCTGGGACACGTGGAACACGTCATGCACTCCTGCTAGTGATTGCGGTAACTCTAGCTGATAAGCAACTTCACCTCTGCGGCTGAGAACCTTGAATGGTCCAACATATCTCGGCGCGAGTTTTCCTTTGGCATGGAATCTCTTAACTCCTCTGAGCGGTGTGACTCTGAGATACACGAAATCCTCTGGTTCAAAACTCAGGTCTCGGCGACGGTTGTCAGCATAACTCTTCTGTCGCGATTGGGCTATCTTTAATCTCTCCCTGATCATGGCAATCTGTCCTTCGGCTTCTTGAAGAATATCCGGCCCAAAGACACGGCTTTCACATGTCTCATTCCAGTTCAACGGTGTCCGACAGGGTCGACCATATAGTGCTTCAAATGGTGACATTTGCAAACTTGCTTGGTAACTGTTGTTGTAGCTGAACTCGGCGTACGGCAGACTTCTATCCCAAGAGGTAGCATAAGCTAAAGCACAAGCTCGTAGCATGTTCTCTAGAATCTGATTAACTCTTTCTGTTTGCCCATCCGTCTGTGGATGATAAGATGTACTGAAGTTCAAACGGGTTCCCATGGTTTCATGCAGCTTATTCCAGAACCTCGAGGTAAACTGGGTACCTCTATCCGATACGATCTTCTTTGGCACTCCGTGCAAACAAACGATCTTGGTCATATAAAATTCAGCTAACTTATCTCCCGAATAAGTGGTCTTCACTGGAATAAAGTGGGCAACCTTAGTCAAGCAGTCCACTATAACCCATATGGAATCATATCCTCCTTGAGTTTTCGGTAAACCGGTAATGAAGTCCATTCCGATTTCCTCCCACTTCCACTCAGGTATCTTCAACGGATGTAGAAATCCTGATGGTATCTGATGCATTGCCTTGACTCTTCCGGCATATGTCGACAAAGACAACATGCTCGGCAACTTCACGCTTCATGTTCGGCCACCAGAATCTTTCTTTCAAATCTTGATACATCTTGGCACTTCCAGGATGAATTGAATACTTGGAGTCATGGGCTTCTTCTAAAATCAACTGCTTCAGCTCCTTCTTGTTCGGCACACAAATGCGACCCTTCATCCATAATGTGCCTTGCTCATCCAACTTGAAGTCCTCTGCCTTGCCTTCATCCATGTTGGTCTTAATCTTGCGGATCTTGTCATCATCCTCTTGTCCTTCTCGGATCTGATCCTCCAGGGTAGGCTTCACTTCCAATGCTGCCAAGAATCCTTCTGGTACGACTTCAATCTGCATTCTATGGAAATCCTCACATAGTTCATCCTGACTTGTGGCTAGCAACATGTTCACGGTATGGCTTTTCCGACTCAGAGCACTCCAGAATCACGCTGGCCTTTCCGGGATGATAATGGATTCCAACGTTGTAGTCCTTGATCAACTCTAACCATCTCCTCTGCCTCATGTTCAGGTCTGATTGGGTGAAGATGTACTTAAGACTCTTATGGTCCGTGTATACTTCACATCTGTTTCCAATTAAATAGTGACGCCATAATTTCAAGGCATGCACTACGGCAGCTAGCTCTAGGTCATGCGTTGGATAATTCTCCTCATGCGACTTCAATTGCCTTGATGCATAAGCGACGACCTTTCCATTCTGCATCAGCACGCATCCAAGTCCTTGACGCGATGCATCACAATAAATATTGAAGTTCAGATTGACGTCCGGTAAAACCAACACCGGGGCTGAGGTCAATGGCTTCTTTAGTTCTTGAAAACCTTTCTCGCACTCTGGCGTCCATGCAAACTTCTTCTCCTTCTTCAGCAATTGCGTAAGAGGTTTCGCAATTGTTGAAAAGCCTTCAATGAAACGGCGGTAGTAACCTGCCATTCCAAGAAAACTCCGGATCTGGGTCACAGTCTTCGGCTGCTCCCAATGTAACACAGCTTCTACCTTGCTTGGATCCACGACGACTCCTTCTGCGATCATTACATGTCCGAGGAACTCCACCTTGTCCTTCCAAAAGTCACACTTACTAAATTTAGCGAAGAGTTGTTGTTCCCCTAGCTTCTCCAAAACTCGCCTTAAGTGCTCTGCATGTTCATCCTCTGTCTTGGAGTAGACTAAGATATCATCTATGAACACAACAACAAACTTGTCCAAATATTCCATGAACACCTTATTCATCATATTCATGAAATATGCTGGCGCATTCGTCAGACCAAAGGACATAACAGTAAACTCGTAATGTCTATATCTTGACGAGAATGCGGTCTTCGGGATATCTTCTGATCGGATCTTCAACTGGTGGTACCCCGATCTCAGATCAATCTTGGAGAAAACTCCGGCTCCTCTTAGCTGATCAAATAGGTCATCGATCCTGGGTAGCGGATACTTATTCTTCACGGTGACTTCGTTGAGTGCACGGTAGTCAATGCACATCCTGAAACTCCCGTCCTTCTTCTTGACAAACAAAACTGGCGCTCCCCACGGCGACGAACTCGGTCTGATAAATCCTTTCTCCATTAACTCTTCAAGTTGCTTCTTCATTTCTACCAATTCTTCAGTGGACATCCGGTAAGGTCTCTTTGCTATCGGCGCTGTACCCGGTACAAGCTCTATCACAAACTCTATGTCTCTGTCTGGCGGCATACCCGGTAGATCTTCAGGAAAAACATCTGGATACTCATTTACCACTGAAACATCTTATATGCCGATTGCCTTGGTACTGTTAACCATCAACTGTCCATCTCTAATGGCAGTAGCTTGAAATTCCACTTTTCTTCCACACGGGCCTTCAACTGAAATAATCCTTCGACCACAATCCAATACGGCCTTGTGCTTGGATAACCAATCCATTCCCAAGATAACATCTAAGGTTTGGGTTTCCAATATAATAAGGTTCGCTAGGAACTCTATCCCATCTATTAATATTCTCACCCCAGAACATCCTACTTTAGTTCGGAGTTCGGAACCAGGGGTTTGAACTAAAAGCATGCATTTAAGTCTTGCAATCTCCAAATCATTTTTAGTAGCAAAGCCTTGAGAAACAAACGAATGCGAAGCTCCGGAATCAAACAAAACTGTTGCAGGTACTGAGTTGACTAGTAACTTACCCAGTACGACGTCCGTGGCATTCTGAAGTGCATCTGCGGTGACATGGTTGACTCGGCCTCTCACCACAGTCTGGGATGTGGCTCCTGGCTGTGCTGTCCCTCGGTTGGCTCCTGGTGCTGGCGTCCTGGCTGGTGTGGATCCCAGATTGAAGCGAACTGGGGTCACTCCTGCTGTCTTCTTAGGACAACTGTTGGCAAAGTGTCCTGGCTCGTTGCAGTTGTAGCAGCGTCTCACTGTCCCCTGTTGACTGCCTGAAGTGACGTTTCTGGCTGGTGCTGGGGTCTGATAGTTCTGATTGACGGGTCTTGGTGCTGGTGACGGTGTCCTTGTCGTATTCTGTGGCTGGAATCTGAAAAACTGATTTGGCGCAACCCTCAAACGCTGCTGCGCTCCCTGACGCGATCCCTGATGCTGCATCCTGCGCTTCCTGTTCTCATCCAGTTCCTTGCGCTTGTCCTCAAGAATAAGCGCCTTATTCACAAGCTCCTGGAAATCTGGAAAGGTGTGGGTGATCAGTCCCACTTGCAATCCTGAGTTAAGTCCCTTCATGAAACGAGACTGTCTGGCTTTATCTGTCGCTACGTCTTCAGGTGCGTAACGTGCAAGCTGTGTGAACTTGTTCAGGTATTCGGCCACCGGCTGATTACCTTGCTTCAGTGCTCTGAACTCCTCCTTCTTGAGGTCCATGATTCCTTCTGGCACATGATACTGGCGAAATGCAGCTGTAAACTCCTCCCAAGTGATGTCCTGTGGGTTATCCCGCGTAGCGCAGAAGTTCTCTCACCATTCGGCGGCTGTTCCTTCCAACTGATGAGAAGCGTAGAGTACCTTCTCATTTCCCATGCATTGAGCAATGTGTAGCTTCCTCTCAATTGACCTTAACAAGTCATCGGCTTCCAACGGGGTAGCATTCCCGGAGAAAGTGGGTGGATGAGTCCTCATGAACTCTGACAGTCTTGTATTCTGGCGTTGTCCCTGATTGACTTGATTAGCAGTGGCCTGAGCGGTGACGTGCTGCATCTGTTGCATCATGGCATGCATCAATTGAGTCTGAGCAGCAAGAAAAGCTCTGAAATTCTGCATATCAACTGGCGGTGCTAGTGCTCCATCATTGGGGTTTTCTGCTGGGCGAGAACCACTTCCATTGCCTCCAAGGTTTCCACGAGTGTTCACCATCTGTGGTTTGCTCCAGGTTTTAGAGACGAGAGGGAAACAAGAATAGACAAGTAATATGGAACTATGCGGGGCGAAGGGTGTAACTCAAGTCCAACTTTATTATTTAATTAATAATAACTTGGTATGGTTGCTTACAATGCCTAGGGGCCTTGCAACACATACTGCACACTCAGCAAACAATGAAAATCCAAATCAAACTAACACTGGAGTTTAACGCCTAATGGGTGACTCTTTATTCTATGACGCGACTCGACGAAGGAGTCTCACTACAACACCTACGCTCACTCATCGAGAAAACCTCCACGGCCTGGGTACGGGTGCTGCGGCATAGGCGCGAAACGATCGCCATGCCCTGCAACTGTGTCAACTGTGGTAGTCGAAGAAGCGGTGTCCTCCTCAAGCTCTGGCTCTTCCGGATCTGGCTCGTGTAGCTCGAGTACTGGCTCCGGCTCTGGTGCGTACAACGCCGTCTCTAACTCTCCAATCCTGTGCAGAAGATGTGACACATACTTCTGAGTCTCCCGCCATCTATTCTTCTCTGCAGTGATCTCCTTGCGGGCCTTCTGTAGCTCCTTGCTCGTATCATCGAGTACATCCTCCTGGGCGACAACAAGTCGTGCCATTTGTGTGATCACGGCGTTCTCATCCTGAATCATCTTCGGGTCGAGAAGGTTATTGCTGCGCGGATGATAACGGAACACCGTGCCCTCTAACTCTCTGGCGTAGATGCGGGCAATGTGCCGCATTGCTCATCGCCACACCTCCTGGATACCCATCTGCATTGTAGACCTCCTGGTAGTGCAATGTTTTGGGCGATTGCCCGGACCCTTCTTCCTGGCAGGTACCACAATCTTCACGTCACAAGCCTTGATCAATCCTGCTTGTCTGATTACGTCCACTTGGTATTTTGGCTTCTCAAAACCTCCGAGAGTCTGCAGCATACACCAAAGTTCTGCGGCGTGACCAACCTCTAGATCGACGTAGTTGATCTCTCCCTCCATCTGTCACAAGAGTGCTCACGTAAGAACTCGAGATTTCTAAATCGTGACGGGGTAAGGAAAAATTCAGCAAGAGACAAGAAAAGAAAGAAAGAAAGGGATAAGTCGAGATGTCATTTCTTGTCTTGACAAACTTTTAGCTTTAGAAAATAGGTTTTATCCTCTCTACGACCTTTCTAGCTAAGGGTGAGGCTACGGTCAGTATGGCTCTGATACCACCTCTGTCGGGACCCGAATTTGCAAATCCGGACCCTCTCAGGTATTCAAGACTAGTCCAGGAATGCACTAGTGCACACAGTCTTAACATCGGTAAATATCACAATCATACCACTCGATACTAAATAAGTACTTTAATTGAATAATCAAACTGGTTGCTTGACCTTATGGTCAAGTTACAAATATACGCCTCGCAGGACGAAACTTAAAAAAAGAGAATTAATTAATAGCAGCGGAAAATAAGATAACATCGTGGCGCCATCCAGTATACCACAGGCAACTGATTGGGCTCGCTCCCTAAGTAGACGGTTCCTCTTGGAGCTCCTCCTCCAAAGCTGGCGTAGTCTCCTCTACAACTGGTGTTTATTACGGCAAGGGTGAGTACTTGGTACTCAGCAAGTCATGCACAGAATGCAAGCTAATATACTATATGCATGGCTTGATACAAAGGAATAGCTCAAGGTATATTTGCAGTAAACAACATTTAACAAATAATATAAGTAGATTCGAAAGCAGTAGAAACAAGTATATCATTAACAACTTTTCCAGGAGTTAAATAAACATCTTTCCCAATCCTAATCCACATTTCCATCAACATGATTATTAAACCAAACCCAACCTTTCAAGTCCAAGTTATTTTTGAGAAGGTCTAACCCTTGACTGTAATCCCCAAGCGATGTCCAATGCCTCGGACACGGCTATTCGAATAGATTTTACACTCTGCAGAGGTTATGCACTTTACCCACAAGATACAGTCAAACACCACAAAGGCGAGTTCCCGTAACAAAGTCTTTCAGAAACTTCTAACAATACAAGTGGTCCTCTCCGGTGTTGCACACTAACCCTTCCCTTAGCTAAGGCAAAGTTTAGGCCAACCAACCGTTAGATGGGTACCTGGCCGCAGCCCCGGTACGCTCCCCCGTTCAACTTACACAAAGGGTGTAGTTGACATCCTGAGGTCCCACAGGTACGTTATTAGCAACTTAATCAACTAGGTCCGTCCCATTACAGACATGTGGTTGCACGTTTGACCCAGTTCAAAGGCTTGCAAGGTTAAGTCCTTAGGGTCACCAGGGCAAGACTACCCGAAGAACCAAACCAACGTTCCCGGTGCCACAACTGGCCCACCCGATCAATCTTGCCACATGCCCTACCAAAAGCTATTTATCAAACCCCCAGTTGATTACCATGCACCACGTGCCATCAACATCACATGATACCTTTCCAAAACGATTCAATATATCATTAAATCAATATTAACATTTGATTGTCCAAAAAACATGTCATGAGCACGTAGCAGGTCTAAGCAGTATACTATACGGTCTAAAATCCCATGTTGGCAATTTAGTAATGTCCAACTAGTAAACCACAACTAGGGTGACAAGGGTCATGGCACATATAAATGATTAACCAAGGTGTCATACAGCAATTTGGCATTTATCTAATTTCCCATAATTAAGTAAAGCATTTTCTAATTAAACTAGCATGCAATAGTTTAAAACAATTTAATTTGAAAATGGGATCAACATGGTCAAAGCACAACTTGCCTTCAAAAAGTACTTGCTCTTGGTCCTGAGCTGGCTCCTGGGTCAATACTTCTCCTTCGAATCCTTCCGGTACTTCAACGTCTACTCGTAACGCGTGCAAATAGCAACAAATGAATAAAACAGTAGACAAAAAGTGTCCAAACATCCAAATAAAGTTCATAAACAGAGAGAACATAATTTTATGAATTTTTAGAAACTAGAATCGTCAAATTCGGAGTTTAAACGCGAAAGTTATAGCATTTTGAAGTTCAAATAATCAATTAAATAATATTACAGGGAAAAACTTTAGTCCAAAAATTAAATAAAATCGGGTTATCAAGATGCTCAGGGTCCAGTGGAGCAACCATTCAGAAGACGAAGCCACGTGGGAACGTGAAGATCATATCCTAGCCGAGTACCCCGATTTCCTTCAAGAGCTTTAGCAATCTCGAGGACGAGATTTTTGTAAGGGGGGTAGGCTGTAATATCCCGAGTATTTTTATACTCGAAACACTGTACCATTGTACACAAACGTTGTTCAACAATACATCAAGTTTGTGTATTTCTGTATTTTGAGCTGAGTAGACTCGACTGGGATCCAAAAGAACCCTTTAACTTAATTAAACTCACTCAAAATCAAATCGAGTTCAATTGCGGTTCGTAATTGTCCTTTTGGACAAATTGGAAATTTAGGAAATTAAATGTCTAAAAGTCCTCAAAAACTATCCAAAATATCTTAGAAGTATTCAAAATCAGCTTTAGATGTTTGAATCTTCAAGTTTTGGCATTGGACCAAATTGCCCTCCATAAGTGCATAGTGTATAAAAGGGTGCATGTCGGGACCCCGAATTTGCAAATCCGGACCCTCTGTGTATTCAGCACTAGTCGAGAGCAGCTAGTGCACCACCAGTCTTAACATCATTATATATCACAATCATACCATACGATACTATCAAAGTACTTTATTTAAATAATCAAGGAGTTACTCGACCTTATGGCCAAGTTACAAATATATGCCTTGCAAGCGAAACTTATTAAAGAGAAATAGCACGCGGAAAATCAAATAAACTTAGTGGCGCCATCGATATACCACGAGCAACTGGCGTGCTCGCATCCCTAAGTAGACGGGTCTTCTTGGAGTTCCTCCTCCAAAGCTGGCGTAATCTCTCTTCAAGCGATATTGTGTTGAGGCAAGGGTGAGTACTTGGTACTCGGCCAAGTCATACCGCGAATGCAAGCTAATATACTATATGCATGGCTTAGTACAAAGGAGTAGCTCGGGGGTATATTTGCGATGCTTGACTTTTGACAAGTAATATAAGTAGATTCGAAAGCGGTAGAAATAAGTAAAGCATAAATAACTTTTCAAGAAGTTTAAATAACATTTTTCCCCATCCTAAACCATATTTCCATCATCTTCCTTGTTAAACCAACCCATCTTTTCAAAACCAAGTTATTTCGGAAAAATCTAACCCTTATTTGTAATTCCCGAGCATTGTCGATCGTGGACTCGGCTATTCAAATAGATTCTACACTCTGCAGAAGGTTATGCACTTTACCCACAGATACAATCCACTCACCACGTCGGTAGTGAATCGCCATACAAGAGTATCTGAATGAGCGATCATAACAAAGCCTTTCGGAAGCCTCAAACAACCGCATGGTGGTCCTCTCAGATGCGTGCTCTACACCATCCTTCCCTTAGCCAGGCGAAGTATGGGACCAACACACCGTTAGATGGGTGCACTGGCTGACCACGATCGCTCCCGTACAATCACACAAGCGGTTATGGCCCGACACCCTGAGGCTCACAAGTGAGTCCTTAGCGACTTAGTCAACTAGGGCCGTCCCATTCCAGCCATGTGGTTGCAAGTATGACCCAGTTCAAAGGCTTGCAAGGTTAAGTCCTTAAGTGACGAGGCAAGACTACAGAAAAACCAAATCAACACTCCCAATGCCACAAGCGGCCCTGATTACTCTTGCCACATGCCCGGTCAAATCATTTATCAAACCCCGGTTGATTACCATGCACCACGTGCCATCAACATCACATGATACTTTTCCAAAACAGGTTCAATATATCATTAAGTCCATATTAGCATTTGATTATCCAAAATCATGTCATGAGCACGTGGCGAGTCTAAGCGTATACTACAGCGATCTAAACCCATGTTGGCAATTTAATAATGTCCAACTAGTAAAGCCACAACTAGGGTGACAAGGGATCATGGCACATACTTAAGTAATCAAGGTGTCATATAGCAAATTGGTATTTATCTAACCCCCAGGTTTTAAACAAAGTATCTTTCTAATTGAACTAGCATGCAATAGTTTAAATCAAAATAGATTTGAAATGGGATCAATATGGTCAAAGCACAACTTGCCTTCAAAAGCACTTGCTCTTGGTCTTGAGTTGGATCTGAGTCAATACTTCTCCTTGAATCCCTCCGGCACTTCAACGTCTACTGGTAAAGCGTGCAAATAGCAAATACACAAATGAACACTATGCAAAAGATCCCAAAACTCCAAATAAAATCCATAAACAGAGAACATAATTTTCTGGATTTTTAGAAACTGGAATAAATCAAATTTGGAGTTAAAGCGCATAAAAGTTATGATTATTTAAAGTTTAAATAATCAATTAAATAATTTTACAGAGAAAAACTTTAGTCCAAAATTAAATAAAATTCATATTTAGGTAGATCTCAATTTTATACAAATTTAGAAATTTGAATCGCTCAAATCGGAGTTGAAGCGCAAAAGTTATAAGCGTTTGAAGTTTGAATCGAATTTGAATCAATATTTCGAATTAATAAATCATTTTCTTTTTCGGAAATTAATTATTGCGTCGGCATGGACACGTGCGCAGCCTCACGATTGGCCTGCTGACGGTCAGCGGTCCATGGACTTGGTCACGCTCGGCTTGGGTCTCAGTGGACTCGGTCACGACTCTCGTGTCGGTGACATGTGGGCCCTCTCGGGTGACGTCATCGCCGGCGGCGTCGGCTCAGCCGCGGTCTTGGCGAGGTGGGACCCATTGTGACGTCATGGGTGGCGTCGGCGCTGGCGAAGTCGACCAGCGACATGCGGCCCCTCGACACGCGGGCGCGGCGTCGGCGTACCTGCCTTGCGCGTGGAGCTGGCGTTGACAGCGGTCCATCTTCGACACGTGGCGCAATCTCAGCGTTGGTTTGAAAATCAGCGCGGATTAGATCGGGGTTAACTGCGTTGAAACTACTCGTTGCTCGTGGGCGTTCGATCTAGATCGGACGGTCGAGATCTAATCCTATATTCGCCCACTTTCTACGACCGTGGCAATTGTGAACCGTTGGATCTTGATCCAACGATTGAATCAATCGGGTTTGGGAACACGTGAGCTCACCTCAACCGTCCGATCTGGATCCGACGGTCCTCCGAGCTTCGCCAGACGGCGATAGCTTCACTGGCGGCCGGCCAGGAGGCGAGGCGGCAGCCGAGCAAGCGGCGTTTGGGGCGTCTTTCGGCGAGATGAAACCTCGCTTAGTGCGTCGTCGCGAGGACTCGGATCTAGGCTCCTTCTCGCGGAAAACGACGGACTGACGGCCGAAGCAGCGCAAACGCGGAGGAAGAGACAACTCCGGCGGCGTGCGGCTCAAGCGGTGGCGCTCGGCCGAAGATGGCTCGAGGCAGGTGCGCAGAGATGAGGGCAACCTCGGGGGGCGTCTCACGCTTTAAATAGCCTCGGCGTCCCGTGCCTGAAGCGGAAACCTAGTTATTCTGGCTGGTAGCGGCGAAGTCGGCACCGGACTTCGGCGAGGCAGCCGAAATCGTGGCGTCCGTAAGCGCGATCAACGGCCCGCGATCGCGAGCGCGATCGGATCCGGCGATTCACGGCTCGAGCGATGCGGGTTGATCTCGGCCGTTGGATCTTGATCAGCGGTTGGGATTGATTAGGAGTTAGGAGTGGGTTAAATTAGTCAGCTGGCTCAAGGTGGACTCGAGTCCGACTCGGTCGGATGTCTGATACTTGACGAGTTGGATTTTCGAATTAATATTTAAAATAATTCGATAATTCATTTAATTCATTAAAAATAGCAAAAGACTCGAGAAAAATTCGGAAAAATTCTGGAAAATATTTTGGAACATTTTGGACTCAAATAAAATATTTCCGACAAAATTTTATTTGCAAAATTAAATTCTTTAATTATTTCAAAATGGAATAAATTCAAATAAATTCCAAATAAATCCAAATAAATTCCAGAAAATTCCAAAATTCACCAAAGTGCCAAATCACACATGAATTTAAGAAAAGCAAAATTTTGGGATGTTACAAACCTCCCCCCTTAATAGAATCTCGTCCCCGAGATTCAGGGCTTACTAAAGGAATAGGTTTGGAAATTCTTTCTTCAAATCCTCTTCACAGCCCTAAGTCGCTTCGCTTTCATGGTTGCTCCTTGAACTCTACAAAACGGGTTGACTTGTTTCTAGTTTCTCGATCCATTGTGTCTAGAATCCTCACAGGATGTTCCTTATAAGTCAAATCCTCTTGCAACTCAATTGACTTCTAGCGGTGTTCTGCTCTCAGAACTCGAGACACTTCTTTAATCGGGACACATGGAATACATCATGTACTCCACCCCAACGATCGTGGGCAACTCCAAATTGATAAGCAACTTCACCTACCGCGACTCAAAATCTTAAATGGTCCAACATAACGGTGCGAAGTTTCCCTTTGGCATGGAACCTCTTAACTTCTCGAGAGGCGAACTCGAGGTATACAAAGTCTTCTCGTTCAAAACTCAAATCTCACGACGATTGTCGGCCATAACTCTTCTGGCCGAGATTGGGCTATCTTCAACCTTTCCTAATTATGGCGACCGCTCTTTCAAATTGAAGAATATCAGCCCAAAGACACACGCCATGGGTCTCATTCCAATTCAATGGCGTCCGACATGGTCGACTACACAAAGGCCTCAAAAGGTGACATCTCAGTAAACTAGCCTCGATAACTATTGTTGTAACTAAACTCGGCATACGGCAAACTTTTATCCCAAGAGGTAGCATAAGCCAATGCACAAGCTCTTAGCATATCTTCCGAATCTGGTTGACTCTTTCACCTGGTCTCCATCCGTCTGTGGATGATAAGGTATCTGAAGTTCAAACGGGTCCCCATGGCTTCATGCAACTTATTCCGTAACCTTGAGGTAAATTGGGTACCTCCGTCCGATACAATCTCTTTGGCACCCGTGCAAACAAACAATCCTCGATCATGTACAACTGCTTAACTTATCTCCCAGTAAGTGGTCTTCACGGGGATAAAATAGGCTACTTTAGTCAAGCGATCCACTATAACCCATATGGAGTCATAACCTCCTTGAGTCTTCGGTAAACCCGTAATGAAATCCATTCGATTTCCTCCCACTTCCACTCGTATTTTCGCAACAGAGTAATCCTCGCCTGGTCTCTCGATGCATTGCCTTGACTTCTCGGCATACGTCGCGACAATGCAACATGCTCCTTGCAACTTCACGCCTATACTGCCACTTAATCTCCTTCGGATCTCCGATACATCTTACGCTCTGTGATGAATCGAGTACTTAGAGTCATGGGCTTCTTCCGTAATCATTGCTTTAACTCCTTTTGTTAGGCACACAAATGCGATCCTTCATCCATAACGTGCCTTGCCTGCCTAGCTTGAAATCCTTTGCCTTGCCTTCCTCCATTTTGGACTTAATCCTGATCTTGTCATCATCCTTCCGCCCTTCCTGATCCGGTCCTCTAAAAGTAGGCTTTACTTCCAAGGCGCCAAGAATCCGCTAGTACAACCTCAATCTTCATTTTCTCGAAATCCTCACATAACTCATCCCGACTTGTGGCTAGCAACGCACTCCGCAGTATGGCTCTTCCGACTGCAGAGCATCGGCTACTACGCTGGCCTTCCTGGATGGTAATGGATTCCAACATTATAGTCCTTGATTAACTCTAGCCATCTCCTTTGCCTCATATTCGGATCCGATCGGTGAATATGTACTTAAGGCTCTTATGATCCGTATATACCTCACATCTGTTTCCAATCGATAGTGACGCCATATCTTTCAAAGCATGCACTACGGCAGCCTAACTCTGGAGGTCATGTGCTCTGGATAATTTTCCTCATGCGGCCTCAACTGCTTTGATGGCATAAGCGCTTACCTTTCCATTCTGCATCAGACACATCCAAGTCCTTACGCGCGTCGTCATAATAAATATCGAAGCTTTGAGCAACATCCTAGAACTACACCTGCCGGCGTCAATCGCTTCTTCTTCACTCCTCAAATCCTTCCTCACATTCCGCGTCCATGCAAACTTCTTTTCCTTCTTCAAAGAATTACGTAGAGGTTTCGCAATTGTTTAAAAGCCTTCGATGCGAAACGGTAATATCCTCGCCATTCCAAGGAAACTCCGAACTGGTCATACTTCTACTGCTCCCAATGTAACACAGCCTTCCACTTTGCTTGATCTACGGCGACTCCTTTCCAAGTCATCACATGTCCAAGAAACTCCACCTTGTCCTTCCAAAAATCACACTTGCTGAACTTGGCTAAAAGTTGTCGCTCCTCACTTTCCAAAACTCGCCTAAGTGTTCGGCATGTTCATCCTCCTCGCCTTGAGTAGATTAGATATCGTCTATGAACACGACGACAAACTTGTCCAAATATTCCATGAACACCTTATTCATCATATTCATGAAAATAAGCCACATTCACACCCCAAAGGACATAATCAGAAACTCGTAATGTCCATATCTTGACGAATGCAGTCTTGAATATCTTCGATCGGATCTTCAATCGATGGTATCCTGATCTCGATCAATCTTGGAGAAAACTCGGCTCCTCTTAATCATCAAACAAATCATCAATCCGGGTAGCGGATACTTATTCTTCACTTGACTTCATTGAGTGCACTGTAGTCAATGCACATCCCGAAACTCCCGCCCTTCTTCTTGACAAACAAATCGTGCTCCCCACGGTGACGTAACTTGGTCCGATAAATCCTTTCTCCATTAACTCTTCTAGCTTCTTCATCTCTACCAACTCTCGGTAGATATCCTGATAGGGTCTCTTTGCTATCGGTCTATACTGTGCACAAGCTCTATCACAAACTCTATGTCCCCTGTCTCAAGCATACTGTAGATCTTCTGAAAAACATCGGGGTACTCATTCACTACCGACATCCTCTATGCCGATTGCCTTGTATCTAACCATCAATCGCCCATCTCTAATCAGCAGTGGCTTGAAATTCCACTTTCTTCCACACGCTCTCAATCGAGATAGTCCTTCGTCCGTAATCCAATACGGCCTTGTGCTTGGATAACCAATCCATTCCCTAATATAACATCTAAGATGTCCGGGTCTCCAAAATTATAAGGTTTGCTAGGAACTCTATTCCATCTATTAGTATTCTCACCCGGAACATCCTACTTCCGCTCGGAGTTCGAACCGTGGTTTGAACTAAAAGCATGCACTTAAGTCTTGCAATTCTCAAGTCATTTCTAGTAGCAAAGCCTTGCGAAACAAACGAATGCGTAAGCTCCAGAGTCAAACAAAATCGTGGTAGTCGAAGTTAACAAGTAACTTACCCAAAGATTTACGGCGTCGTAGATCGTGCAAAGGTATCCGCGGTGACATGGTTGACTCGGCCTCTCACCACGGCCTGTGGCTCTGGTGCTGGCGCCCTAGCTGTGGTTCCTAGATTGAAGCGAATCAGTCGCTCTCCCGGCTGCCTTCTTCGGCAATCATAAGTAAAGTGTCCTGGCTCGTTGCGCTTGTAATATGACCTTGCTCTCTTTGGTCAACGCCTGGGGTAGCGTTTCAGCGGGGGTCAGTTTGGTAGTTCGATTGGCAGTGTCTTGGTGCCGATGGTGTCCTCGCTATGCTCTACGTGGTTGGAATCAAGAATTGATTTGGTGCAACTCTCGGCCATATGCTCCCGACGTGATCCTTGCTGCTGTATCCTGCGCTTCCTCGCTCTCATCCGGGGCCTTTGCGCTTGTCCTCAAGAATAAGTGCCTTATTCACCAACTCTTGGAAATCGAAAGGTGTGGGTGATCAACCCTACGGTAATCCCGAAGTTAAGTCCTTCATAAAGCGAGATGTCTGATTTATCCTGTCGCTACATCCTCAAAAAGTAGCGCATAGCTGTGTGAACTTGTTCAGTAGCCACACCGGCTGATTACCTTGCCTCTGCTCAACTCCTCCTTCTTAAGGTCCATAATTCCTTCAGCACGTGATATCGCCTTGTCGAATGCACTGTGAACTCTTCCCAAGTGATATCTTGAGGGTTCTCTCGTGCACGTAGTTCTCCCCACCATTCTACTGTTCCTTCCAAATCTGATGAGAAGCGTAAAGTACCTTCTCATTCCTATGCATTGAGCTATGTGTAGCTTCCTCTCAATTGATCTTAACCAATCACTCGGCCTCCAATGGATTGGCATTTCCAGAGAAAGTGGGTGGGTGAGTCCTCATGAACTCGACACTTTGTATTCTCAAGCGTGGTCCTCGATTAACTTGATTAGCAAGTTGGCACGGCGAGCAAAGGATTTGCTGCATTTGTTGCATCATAGCATGCATCAACTGGTCCGAGCAAGAAATGCTCCAAAATTCTGCACATCCAAAGGGTGGCCGGTGCTCCATCATTGGGGTTTTCGCTGGGCGAGATCCACTCCCATTGCTTCCAAAGTTCCCACGTGTTCACCATCCTGCTGATTTGCTCTAGGTTTAGAGATGAGAGGGAAACAAGAAATAGACAAGTAATATGGAACTTATGCGGGGCGAAAGGGGTAACTTTAAGGTCCATCTTTATTAGTAATAACTTGGTATGGCTGCTTACAATGCCTAAGGGCCTTGCAACACATACCGCACACTCAAGAAAACAAAGCAAATCCAAATCGAACTAACTCTGAGTCTAACGCCTAAAGGGTGACTCTTTATTTTATGACGCGACTCTCGCCAAGGAGTCTCACTATAGAACCTAAGCTCACTCATCGAGAAAACCTCCACGGCACGTGCTCTTTGCGGCATAGGCGCCGAAACGATCGCCATGTCCAGCGACTATGTCATCTGTGGTAGTCGAAGCAAAGTGTCCTCATCGAGATCTCGACTCCTCCGGATCTGGCTCGTGTAGCTCGAGTACGGCTCTTGGTCCGTCCGTACATAAAGTCATTTCCAACTTCGCCAATCCTTCGCAAGATGCCACATACTCTTGAGCTTCCCGCCATCTGCTCTTCTCTGGCGTGATTCCTTGCGGGCCTTCTGTAGCTCCTGCTTGTATTATCTAGTACATCTTCTGGCGGCGAATTTAATCGTACAATCGTGGTAACCGTGGCATTCTCATCTCAATCGCCTTGGTCAAGAAGGTTATCGCTGGCCGCCGATGGTAACGGAACACCGCATTTCCAACTCTCTGGCGAGACACGGTAATGTGCCGCATTGCTCGTCGTGATACTTCTTGGATACCCATCCGCATTGTAGACCTTCTAGCGGTGCAGTGTATCGGGCGTTGCCTCGGGCCCCTCTTCCCTGGCGTACCTCAATCTTTACGCCACAAGCCTTGATCAATCCCGCTTGCCTGATCACTTCCACTTGGTATTGGGGCTTCTCAAAATCTAGAGTCTGTAGCATATGCCAAAGTTCCGCGGGCGTGACCACTTCCCGAGATCAACGAGTTGAACTCTTCCTCCATCCGTCACAAGCGTGCTTTACGTAAGAACTCGAAATTTTCAAATTGTGACAAGGTAAGGGAAAATTTCAGCAAGAGACGAAAAGAGAGAAGGGGATAAGTCGAGATGTCATTTCTTGTCTTCACAAATTTTTAGCTTTAGAAAATAGGTTTTATCCTCACTACGACTATTCTAGCTTAGGGTTGAGCTCTACGTCAAATAGTATGGCTCGATACCACCTCTTCGGGACTCGAATTTGCAAATCCGACCCTCTTGTATTCAGTACTAGTCCAGAACGCTTAGTGCACAAATGCTAACATCGTATATATCACAATCATACCATACGATACTATCAAAGTACTTTATTTAAATAATCAAAGGGTTACTCACCTTATGGCCAAGTTACAAATATATGCCTTGCAAGGCTAAACTTATTAAAAGAGAAATAGCAAAGAGCGGAAAATCAAATAAACTGTGGCGCCATCCAAGATACCACGTAACCTGATCGCTCATCCCTAAGTAGACTCTTCTTGAGTTCCCTCCTCCAAAGCCGTAATCTCCTCTTCAACTGATATTGTGTTGAGGCAAGGGTGAGTACTTGGTACTCAGAAGTCATGCACACGTAATGCAAGCTAATATACTATATGCATGGCTTAGTACAAAGGAGTAGCTCAGGTATATTTGCAAAGAAATGTGACTTTTGACAAGTAATATAAGTAGATTCGAAAGCGAGAAATAAGTAAAGCATAAATAACTTTTCAAGAAGTTTAAATAACATTTTCCTATCCTAAACCATATTTCCATCATCTTCCTTGTTAAACCAACCCATCTTTCAAAACCAAGTTATTTCCAAAATCTAACCCTTGACCTGTAATTCCCAGTGATTGTCCAAAGTGGACTCGGCTATTCAAATAGATTCTACACTGCAGAGGTTATGCACTTTACCCACAAGATACAATCCACTCACCACGCCACCATGAATCGCCATACAAGAGTATGCGAATGAGCGATCATAACAAAGCCTTCTGAAGCCTCAAACAACACAGTGGTCCTCTCCAGACGTGCTCTACACCATCCCTTCCTCAGCCAAGGCGAAGTATGGGACCAACACACTGCTAGATGGGTACCTGCCACGCCACGATACGCCTCTGCATAATCACACAAACGGTGTAATCGACACCCCCGAGGCTCCACAAGTGAGTCCTTAGCGACTTAGTCAACTAGGGCTCCCATTCCAGCCATGTGGTTGCAAGTATGACCTAGTTCAAAGGCTTGCAAGGTTAAGTCCTTAGAGTGACCAGTGGCAAGACTACCCGAAAAACCAAATCAACACTCCCAATGCCACAACTGCCCACTGACATTACTCTTGCCACATGCCTCCGGCCGAAATTCGTTTATCAAACCCGCTGATTACCATGCACCACGTGCCATCAACATCACATGATACTTTTCCAAAACAGGTTCAATATATCATTAAGTCCATATTAGCATTTGATTATCCAAAATCATGTCATGAGCACGAAAGGCGGCTCCAAGCAGATACTACAACGATCTAAACCCATGTTGGCAATTTAATAATGTCCAACTAGTAAACCACAACTAGGGTGACAAGGATCATGGCACATACTTAAGTAATCAAGGTGTCATATAGCAAATTGGTATTTATCTAACTCCTGTGCTTTAAACAAAGTATCTTTCTAATTGAACTAGCATGCAATAGTTTAAATCAAAATAGATTTGAAATGGGATCAATATGGTCAAAGCACAACTTGCCTTCAAAAAGCACTTGCTCTTGGTCTTGAGTTGGATCCTGAGTCAATACTTCTCCTTCGAATCCTCCAGACTTCAACGTCTGCACTGTGAAAGCGTGCAAATAGCAAATACACAAATGAACACTATGCAAAAGATCCCAAAACTCCAAATAAAATCCATAAACAGAGAATATAATTTTCTGGATTTTTAGAAACTGAATCGCCAAATTTGGAGTTAAAACGCATAAAAGTTATGATTATTTAAAGTTTAAATAATCAATTAAATAATTTTACAGAGAAAACTTTAGTCCAAAAATTAAATAAAATTCATATTTAGGTAGATCTCAATTTTATACAAATTTAGAAATTTGAATCGCTTCAAATCGGAGTTGAAACGCAAAGTTATAAGCGCTTGAAGTTTGAATCAATTTGAATCAATATTTCGAATTAATAAATCATTTTCTTTTCGGAAATTAATTATTGGCGCCAAGCATGGACACGTGGCAGCCTCGGTGCTTTCTTGGCCGACGCCAGGCCCATGGACTTGGTCCACGCCGCTGGGTCTACTGCGGACTCGGCCCACGACTCACGCGGTCGACATGTGGGTTCTCTCGTGACGTCATCGCTGACGCCGCCGGGCTCACCTACTGCCGACAGTGGGACTCATTGTGACGCCATGGGTGACGCGTCAAGCGGGTCAGCCGCATCGACACGCGCCTTCTCGACACGCGGGCCGTGCCAACACGCACGACGCTGCCGCTGCGGATTCGTTGACCGGGCGGTCCATCTTCCGGACACGTGGCGCAATCTCAGCCGTAGCTGGTTTGAAAATCAACCGCGGATTAGATCCAGGGTTAACACGCTGAAACTACTCGTTGCTCGGTAGGCTGCTCGATCTAGATCGACGGCCCGCATCTAATCTCTATATCTCGCGACCGCCACAAAGACGTGGCATCAGGAACCGCTGGATCTTGATCCAACGATCTGCATCCAATCGGTTTGGGAACACGTGAGCTTCACCTCAACCGTCCCGATCTGATCCGACGGTCCTCCGAGCTCGCGACGGCGATGGCTTCACTTCCAAGGCTGCCGCTTGGCTTGACCGGAGACGGGATTTACGACGAGCCCGACGGCAAGGCTTGGGGCGTGCTCGGCGAGATGAAACCTCCTTCGCGCGCCTCCTCGTCATGGACTCTGGATCGGGCTCCTTCTCGCCGGAAGACGACGGACGACTGCGAAACCTACAAGCAAACCGCAGCGTGAGGGAAGAGACAACTCCGGCGAGCGATTGCGGCTCAACTGGCAGGCTCCGGCGAGATGGCTCTCGGGAACGGTGCGCAAGGATGAGGGCAACCCCGGGACGCTCTCACGCTTTAAATAGCCTCGGCCGTGCCAGTTCAGACGGAAACCTAGTTCGCTACTTACGGGCGTAAGCGCGCGGCTCGGCCGCTTCGACTTCGCGAAGATTTACTAAATCGTGGTCGCCCACGTGCGCGATCCGGCCACGATCGCGACGGGCGCGATCGGATCCGCCCTAAGCGATTCGGCCGAATCCCAGACGCAAGGTTGATCTCACCATTGATCTTGATCCAACCCGGGCTGGGATTGATTAGTGGTTAGATGGGTCTTACGAGTCAATCGTTTTCGGCCTGATTTCGAGTCCGATTCTTGATCGGATGAACAGATTTGACCCGAGTTGGATTTTCCAGCTAATTAATATTTAAAATAATTCCTAGAATTCATTTAATTCATTAAAATAGCAAAAGACTTCGGAAAAATTCCGTAAAATTCTCGAAAATATTTTGGAACATTTTGGACTCAAATAAAATATTTCCGACAAAATTTTATTTGCAAAATTAAATTCTTTAATTATTTCAAAATGGAATAAATTCAAATAAATTCCAAATAAATCCAAATAAATTCCAGAAAATTCCAAAAATTCACCAAAGTGCCAAATCACACATGAATTTAAGAAAAGCAAAATTTTGGGATGTTACAGTGCAAGTCTCCAAGCCATCTTCCCAAACCAGCCATTTGCCTCTCCCAAACCGTGAGAGCAAGAAGAGTGGGAGCCCAAGCCCTAGGACACCCAAACCCGCGGATTGGAGGCGATCCGACCGACGGAAACTGACACGGAGGCCGGATTCATCCTCTCCATCGCGATCCCCATCTCCTAGACCCTCTCATGTGAGTTTTCCTTCATTTCCCATGGATGTTTATTTGAGTTCCCGTGGAGTTTTTGCATTCTGACTTGATTTCTCGGCTCCCAGGTCATCCCTCTTGCCGTAGCTACGAGTTTCCCCTTCGTAGCCTCGCATTTCATCAAGTTTCCCTAAACCCTAGCCTAGGTCAAAACTAGGTTCCATGTGTTAGACACGTCGCATGGCAATTGTGCTTTAGAATCTAGACTCAGATCATCGTTAGGCTCATTTAATCCTATAGCCAACCTAGCTTTTAGTCACCATCGTATTCGTTCAAGTCCATCGCTAGGTCTTCGATTTATCGGAGGTCTAGTGGTGCATAGCATGTATAGATTTTTCCCATAGCAGTTCTGGTGGCTAGAGTCGCTACCGGAGGAATCGGAATTCAATTTCGCTAAGCCGAAATTTATTTTATTCATTTAGGTGTTAACTATTTTTACAATGGACCGAAGGTCCATAGCGTATAACGATAGCTCCATTAGCTCTTCTGATAGCCCTGGTTGCGATCAGAAGAGTCGAAATTAAGTTTCGTCAAAACCTGCTACAAGTTGTTAGCTCTAGGTCTCTTTTAATTTATTTTTATTTCATAAAATCCTAGAGCTCCGAGGCATGTATTGACTTTACCATTAGTCCCCTTAGAGGCTAGAAAAGCAGTTAGAATCGCTAGATTTGCATTTTAGCACTTTGCATTTTATTTTAGTAATTATAGGCCTCACAAGCCGTTTAAGGCATTTAGCTTTGTTTAGCTTCGTTTAAGGTCACTAAGGTCGATAGCATGCTTCCCGCGTGTTTTGGATCGCATTCAAGTCACTTTTCGGACTTTTGCCGCTTCTGCAATTACCGAGTTAAGCGGGCAATTGATCAAAAGTCAGAGAAGATTAAGTCATCCATGCTGGGGAATGGCTCCGATAGGTCGTAAGTATCCCTAAGCAACTAGTCGAGGGCTTAAAACAAGTCTCGCGGCATTTCAGCTCAAAACGGCCCTTTTGGGCGAGATTGCTCGTTTTCGAGCAAAATAGCCATTTTGGCCATATTCCACATTTAGGGGTTTCTTCGCCAGTTAGCTGTCGGAATGAGTCACTTAGGGTCATTTAGACTTATTAGAGTCCAAAACGTGCTCCTCGCGCAAGCGGAATCGAGTTTGAGCCGTTTTCGGACCTTGTGCGATCGGGAGCGTATTTAGCGACCCAAAATGCGCTTTCGATCGGAATTCGTTATAGGTTAAGTGAATTTCGGTGGGGTAAGGCCCAGATAGGTCCTAAATACCCTAGACTACCTGGTGGAACAGCCTGGAGAAATCGCAAATCGATTCTGTGCGTTCTGAACAAAAATGGCTTTTGCCCTACGATGAATAGTGCCGTTTTTCCTTTTTCTGAATTTTTCAGCGTTTGTGATTTGGTTTTTGGTGTTTTGGCTCCCGGGCGATCATTTTAATACCAAACGAGTTGCGACAAGTCCCGGTAGGTGTGTTATACCTAATTCTAGGTGTTTAACTAAATTTATTTGAATTTTTCTTTATTTTACGCATTTTATTCACTTTGGCGAGAATTTCACCGAAATCGCCTCATCGGGTCGCGATTGCGCCGTTTTTCGCGTTTTGATCGTTTCTTTTCTTTCTTAGTATCTAGATGAGTTCCGTTTGGTGTTAAGTTGGTGTTTATGCTTCTACAGTCACTTTTTGCTAATTTATTTCTCTGTTCGCTGTTTTTGATGTTTTTATTCGATTAGAGGCGAGTGAGTCCGGAGTCGCCTCGAACAATCCTGAAGTTCGTCCGGATCCATCAGAGCAGCAGCAGCAGACAAGCACCTCCTTTGATCATCTTGATCCAATATTTTACGATGTTTACTTTGATTTTTCAAACTATATGCATGCTTAATTTCGATAAATGTGCTAGTTTGTGGGAATGGTAGATATAACCCAAATTGGTGGTTTTCCTTAATCTATTTCCCATGGTCACATTGATAGCCCTAGTAGAGGTTAGGCAACTTAATAAATGTCACTTGGGTATAAAATATTAATAAATGCATATGCTTAGTCAATGCAATAGATTTGAGTCTAGTCCTTGGCAGTTACACTCATCAATCAAAATATGATTTCAAAATGAATTGAGTCAAAATGGTTAATGGTTAATTGATAAAAATGAGTGGTGTAAATGACTCGGGGAGGAGGTATAGAATGTGAAGGTGATGGTGTGGTTAGGATTGGAGTCCTTGCCCGAGTCAACAAAAATATAAGGACCGAACTCAAAGTTAATGCTGGGTGAGTCTCGCGCAACCACATGAAATGAACTGGGGCATAATGCATATGTACCTGACTTCGGGGGATAGCCAGATTTGTTGGTAGGCCGAAGAGCAAGATGAGAACTTGCGCAGTTGACAGTGTCCGCAATCGGCGGGGTTCTCGGAAGGGACTTCTGTCATCCATTGGACAAAGAAGGGGGTGTTGTGGGTTCCGCTGCAACAATAGTGCCACTCGTGGGGTAATGGGGCCGGGCAAGGGATACCCGTGTTGCGCCGCAGCGCACGGCCGCCTAAATCCGCCAGGTGGGATCACGCTATTGTCGATGTCCGGTGACACCGATGATGGGAACGGCATGGTCAATCTGCAAGAGTCGGGTACTGAAAAGTATCGCGCGTCGTGGCAACACGCTTGCTAGATAGACCCATGTGGGGAATGTGTGCAACTTCTGCAGAAGTTTTAAGTAAAACTAATTGATTAGCCGTGCTCACGGTTAAGAGCATCTAGCCCAGATAAGTATGGAGAGTATAGAAGTTTGGTTTTGTGTCTTCTTCTGAAAAAGTGTGAGTCTCGAACGGAAAGGAAGTGTTTGATGGATAGAGTCGACAATCTAGCCCATCGGTTGCATTCGAAAGGAATGGTGAACCGGTTGGGATAATATACATTATACATATACTGTGAAATATGTTTTATGTCAAATGCTCTTTCAATTACTAATGCTATCGGTTGTTAAATGTTGTTTACAAATAAATGCTGCTTTGTGCAATCAACCTAGTATAGAAGCTTATTCCTGTTGAAATAGCCTGCATTTAACTATATTTCCATACACTAAAGACTTGCGAGTACATACGTGTACTCACCGTTGCTTTGCTGTTGTTAACTAACCTTGTCTCAGAGGATGGTTCCGATGGTGATCCGGATGGCTCAGGTGGTCCTCTGTTCTGCGAGCTGTGCGGCGGTTGTGGTCCTTCCTCCAGTCAGTAGCCTGTGGGGTTGTCAGGCCAGCTGCGCTGGTTTAGTGTTTCTTTTGCTTCCGCTATTATTCTACTTTTGGATTTTGTAATGTGTATGTACAAGATTTACACCTAGTTATGTAATTTAACTTTAGTTCATTACTTTGTGCGTTGATACTCGTGTTGTTGGTACGCGATCATCGGGCTCTTGATCCAGGAACCCAGATCGGATGCGCATAAGCACCGGTCTGGCTAAGGGTCTGATCCCGCCGATCGAATTTTTAGATTCAGATTTTCGATTGTCGAGGCTTCTTTTGCTATACGGTGCTATACGCCCACGATGAGCGTCTGATGCGGTATAGGAAGAGGGTCCTCACATCATTCTTGCCGACGCTGAGGACTCACCAATAGGAGTTCGACTTCCCTTCACCGATGTCACTTGCTTCAC
Source organism: Rhipidocladum racemiflorum (assembly GCA_036346355.1). NCBI lineage: Eukaryota > Viridiplantae > Streptophyta > Magnoliopsida > Poales > Poaceae > Rhipidocladum > Rhipidocladum racemiflorum. Next base: position 39,677,124 of record CM070577.1, on the reverse strand, counting down.
CTGTGGGGAAAGGGGCTTATGGCCGAGCTTGTCCGTCTGCACTACCACTGCACCTCGCTCGCAGGGCAGAGTGCTCCACCCGTCCACAGGGCAGCAGAGTGGGCGTGGAGGTTCGCAGGAGGCCATGCAGTGCCGTGACTTCTTCAGACCGGGGCATGGACGCCTCAATGTGGCCACAGCAGAGCGAGCAGCAGAGGCACCAGATGTGATACTGGCACGTTACTCGTGCATTACATTTCTGCATTGGTACTGTTTGATTCAGCGCCGCATTCTTTCGTTTCTTTGAAGTTTGTGGAACAACAAAGTTTGGAGTCTGTTTGCCTTGAGAGGGATCTAGTGATCCGTTCTCCCGGTTCCATCTTGAGAGCTAAGTTCTATAGCCCGGGTGTTGCTGTCAAAATCAATGGGGTAGCATTCGGGGGTGACTTGATTATCATCGACACCATCGGGCTTGATGTCATCTTGGGCATGGATTGGTTATCCAAGAACCAGGGATGCATTGACTGTGCCAAGAAGTCTATTTCCTTAGTCAATCCCGATGGCATTCATGTCACATATTCAGCCAAGTTGCTTTCCAACCAGTTGGCTATTCTTCATGCCATTTCAGTTCCAGAGGTCAGTCAGGTACCTGTGGTGTGTGAGTACCTGGATGTGTTTCCTGATGAGCTGCCAGGTTTACCTCCTGACCGTGACCTAGAGTTCATCATTGAGTTGATGCAGTGCAGCGCCTATTTCTAAGCGCCCGTACCGGATGCCTTTAGATGAGCTGGCTGAGTTGAAGGCGCAGCTCAAGGAATAGCAGGAGAAAGGGTTCATTCGCCCTAGTTCTTCCCCATGGGGCAGCCCAGTGCTGTTTGTGAAGAAGAAGGATGGCGATCTTCGCTGCGGCCGACTACCGTTCTTTGAATGAAGTGACGATCAAGAACAAGTATCCTCTTCCGCGGATCGACGACTTGTTTGATTAGTTGGGCGGAGCTCAAGTCTTTTCCAAAATTGACTTGAGGTCTGGCTACTTCCAGTTGAAGGTCAGGCATGAGGATATTCCGAAGACCGCCTTCTCTACTCGCTACGGTTTGTACGAGTATACAGTTGTCTCATTTGGCCTCACCAATGCACCAGCCACCTTTATGAATCTGATGAACAAGGTCTTCATGGAGTTCCTTGATAGATTTGTGGTTGTGTTCATTGATGACATCCTCATTTACTCCAAGGATTAGGAAGAGCACGCACTTCACTTGCATATGGTGCTTGACAAGCTTCGTGAGCATCAGCTTTATGCCAAGTTCAGCAAGTGCGAAGTTCGCTGAAGGAAGTGGCATTTCGGGCCACGATTCGTCAAAGGGCGGAGTTGCTGTTGATCCTAGCAAGGTGCAAGATGTGCTCAATTGGGAACCGCCCCGCAATGTCCCGGAGATTCGGAGTTTTCTTGGTTTAGCCGGATATTATCGCCGGTTTATCGAGAATTTCTCCAAGATTGCTAAGCCACTGACAGAGCTACTCAAGAAAGACAAGAAGTATGAGTGGTCGCTTGCTTGTAGATCCAGTTTTCAGAGTCAAGAAGCGACTCACAATCGCTCTCGATCTTGATCCTGCTGCATATTCACAAGGCCTTTGAAATTTATTGCGATGCATCTCGCCAAGGTCTTGGCTGTGTGTTGATGCAGAAGGCAAGGTAGTGGCATATGCTTCTCGTCGCTTGAAGCCCCATGAAGCCAACTACCCGACCCATGATTTGGAGTTGGCAGCAGTGGTTCATGCACTCAAGCTGTGGCGGCATTATCTCATAGGCAACAGATGTGAGATCTATACCGACCACAAGAGCTTGAAGTACTTCTTCTCCCAACCAGATCTGAACCTGAGGCAGCGCAGGTGGCTAGAGCTGATCAAGGATTATGATTTGGGGATTCACTATCACCCAGGCAAGGCAAATGTGGTTGCAGATGCCCTTAGTCGCAAGCTGCATACAGTGAATGCCTTGGGTGTCATCAGTCAGCCTCAATTAGTTGAGGAGTTCAGCAAGCTAAATCTGGAGGTGGTTGAACATGGCTTCATTGTAGCATTGACGGTTCAACCTACTCTAGAATCTCAAATTCTTGAGGCACAGCTCCAAGATGAGGCAATCATTGAGATTAGGCACTAGTTGACTGAAAATGGCGCATCTCCAGGTTTTTCTGTGAAGTCCAATGGGCTGATCTTGCATGGGCAGCAGGTGTATGTCCCTGATGATGTTGAGATCAAGGGGTTGATCCTATCAGAAGCTCATGATACTCCTCTCTCTGTTCATCCTGGCAGCACCAAGATGTACCAGGACCTTCGTAGGCAGTTCTGGTGGCCAGGAATGAACAAAGACATTGCTGCTCATGTAGCACGTTGCGATGTGTGCCAGCGAGTCAAGGCTGAGCACCAGAGGCCAGCAGGGCTACTTCAGCCATTGCAGATTCCTGAGTGGAAGTGGGAAGAGATTGGGATGGATTTTATTACCGGTCTACCGAGGTCCTCCGCCGGTCACGACTCCATTTGGGTGATCATTGACCGCTTGACCAAGGTGGCACATTTCATTCCAGTTCATACCACCTATTCTGGAGCCAAGCTAGCGGAACTCTATTTGCAGAATATTGTTCGGCTCCATGGAGTTTCAAAAGTCATAGTCTCTGACCGTGGTTCGCAGTTCACTTCCAGATTTTGGGAAAGTTTGTAGTCTATTATTGGCACCAGGCTATCTTTCAGCACTGCTTACCATCCCCAGACTGATGGATAGACGGAAAGGGCAAATCAAATCCTAGAAGACATGTTGAGGGCTTGTGTACTGTGCTACAGCAAGTCGTGGGAGAAATGCTTGCCCTTCGCCGAGTTCTCCTACAACAACAGTCACCAAATCAGCCTTCAGATGTCGCCATTCGAGGCTCTTTATGGCAAGAAGTGCAGAACGCCCTTGTTTTGGTCCGAGGTTGGTGAGAGGCAATTCTTCGGACCAGCTATGATTGAAGAGGCTGAAAGGCTAGTTAGCTTGATTCGAGACCGGTGAAAGAAGCTCGGCCTCGTCGGAAGAGCTACGCTGATCGCCGTCGCCATGAGTTGAGCTTTGAGGTGGGTGACTTTGTCTACCTCAAGGTCTCACCACTCCGCGGCACTCGCAGATTTCAAGTCCGCGGGAAGCTAGCTCCGCGATACATCGGTCCGTTCAGCATTCTCGAGAAGGTTGGTGTTGTAGCTTATCGATCGAGCTACCACCACATCTTTCTGACGTTCATGATGTATTCCACATATCCCGGTGAAGAAGAGTCTTCGGGTTCCATCGAGGTTACTCAAGTGGACCATCTTGATCTGCAACCTGACCTTTCAGATCGAGAGTATCCAAATCAGATTCTCGAGACAAAGCGCCATACTCGCAATCGGGTTATCAAGATGCTCAGGGTCCAAAGTGGAGCAACCATTCGTAAGACGGCCACGTGGGAACGTGAAGATCATATCCTAGCCGAGTACCCGATTTCCTTCGAGAGCTTTAGCAATCTCGAGGACGAGATTTTTGTAAGGGGGTAGGTCAGAATATCCCGAGTATTTTTATACTCAAGCACTGCACCATTGTACACAAACGTTGTTCAACAATACATCAAGTTTGTGTATTTACGTATTTTGAGTCGAGTAGACTCGATCGATCCAAAAGAATCCTTTAACTTAATTAAACTCACTCAAAATCAAATCGAGTTCAATTGCAGTTCGTAATTGTCCTTTTGGACAAATTGGAAATTTAGGAAATTAAATGTCTAAAAGTCCTCAAAAACTATCCAAAATATCTTAGAAGTATTCAAAATCAGCTTTAGATGTTTGAATCTTCAAGTTTTGGCATTGGACCAAATTGCCCTCCATAAGTGCATAGTGTATAAAAGGGTGCAAGTCTCCAAGCCATCTTCCCAAACCAGCCATTTGCCTCTCCCAAACCGTGAGAGCAAGAAGAGTGGGAGCCCAAGCCCTAGGACACCCAAACCCGCGGATTGGAGGCGATCCGACCGACGGAAACTGACACGGAGGCCGGATTCATCCACTCCATCGCGATCCCCATCTCCTAGGCCCTCTCATGTGAGTTTTCCTTCATTTCCCATGGATGTTTATTTGAGTTCCCGTGGAGTTTTTGCATTCTGACTTGATTTCTCGGCTCCCGGGTCATCCCTCTTGCCGTAGCTACGAGTTTCCCCTTCGTAGCCTCGCATTTCATCAAGTTTCCCTAAACCCTAGCCTAGGTCAAAACTAGGTTCCATGTGTTAGACACGTCGCATGGCAATTGTGCTTTAGAATCTAGACTCAGATCATCGTTAGGCTCATTTAATCCTATAGCCAACCTAGCTTTTAGTCACCCTCGTATTCGCTCAAGTCCATCGCTAGGTCTTCGATTTATCGGAGGTCTAGTGGTGCATAGCATGTATAGATTTTTCCCATAGCAGTTCTGGTGGCTAGAGTCGCTACCGGAGGAATCGGAATTCAATTTCGCTAAGCCGAAATTTATTTTATTCATTTAGGTGTTAACTATTTTTACAATGGACCGAAGGTCCATAGCGTATAACGATAGCTCCATTAGCTCTTCTGATAGCCCTGGTTGCGATCAGAAGAGTCGAAATTAAGTTTCGTCAAAACTTGCTACAAGTTGTTAGCTCTAGGTCTCTTTTAATTTATTTTTATTTCATAAAATCCTAGAGCTCCGAGGCATGTATTGACTTTACCATTAGTCCCCTTAGAGGCTAGAAAAGCGCTAGAATCGCTAGATTTGCATTTTAGCACTTTGCATTTTATTTTAGTAATTATAGGCCTCACAAGCCGTTTAAGGCATTTAGCTTTGTTTAGCTTCGTTTAAGGTCACTAAGGTCGATAGCATGCTTCCCGTGTGTTTTGGATCGCATTCAAGTCACTTTTCGACTTTTGCCGCTTTCTGCAATTACCGGAGTTAAGCGGGCAATTGATCAAAAGTCAGAGAAGATTAAGTCATCCATGCTGGGGAATGGCTCCGATAGGTCGTAAGTATCCCTAAGCAACTAGTCGAGGGCTTAAAACAAGTCTCGCGGCATTTCAGCTCAAAACGGCCCTTTTGGGCGAGATTGCTCGTTTTCGAGCAAAATAGCCATTTTGGCCATATTCCACATTTAGGGGTTTCTTCGCCAGTTAGCTATCGGAATGAGTCATTTAGGGTCATTTAGACTTAGTAGAGTCGAAAACGTGCTCCTCGCGCAAGCGGAATCGAGTTTGAGCCGTTTTCGGACCTTGTGCGATCGGGAGCGTATTTAGCGACCCAAAATGCGCTTTCGATCGGAATTCGTTATAGGTTAAGTGAATTTCGGTGGGGTAAGGCCCAGATAGGTCCTAAATACCCTAGACTACCTGGTGGAACAACCTGGAGAAATCGCAAATCGATTCTGTGCGTTCTGAACAAAAATGGCTTTTGCCCTACGATGAATAGTGCCGTTTTTCCTTTTTCTGAATTTTTCAGCTTTTCTGATTTGGTTTTTGCTATTTTGGCTCCCGGTCGATCATTGTAATCCCAAACGAGTTGCGACAAGTCCCGTTAGGTGTGTTATACCTAATTCTAGGTGTTTAACTAAATTTATTTGAATTTTTCTTTATTTTACGCATTTTATTCACTTTGGCGAGAATTTCACCGAAATCGCCTCATCGGTCGCGATTGCGCCCGTTTTAGCGTTTGATCGTTTCTTTTCTTTCTTAGTATCTAGATGAGTTCTGTTTGGTGTTAAGTTGGTGTTTATGCTTCTACAATCACTTTTTGCTAATTTATTTCTCTGTCATTGCTTTTGATGTTTTTATTCGATTAGAGGCGAGTGAGTCTGAGTCGCCTCGAACAATCCTGAGTTCGTCCCGGATCCATCGTGAGCAGCAGCATGTGCAAGCACCTCCTTTGATCATCTTGATCCAATATTTTACGATGTTTACTTTGATTTATCAAACTATATGCATGCGTTTAATTTCAAGAATGTGCTAGTTTGTGGGAATGGTAGATATAACCCAAATTGGTGGTTTTCCTTAATCTATTTCCCATGGTCACATTGATAGCCCTAGTAGAGGTTAGGCAACTTAATAAATGTCACTTGGCTATAAAATATTAATAAATGCATATGCTTAGTCAATGCAATAGATTTGAGTCTAGTCCTTGGCAGTTACACTCATCAATCAAAATATGATTTCAAAATGAATTGAGTCAAAATGGTTAATGGTTAATTGATAAAAATGAGTGGTGTAAATGACTCGGGGAGGAGGTATAGAATGTGAAGGTGATGGTGTGGTTAGGATTGGAGTCCTTGCCCGAGTCAACAAAAATATAAGGACCGAACTCAAAGTTAATGCTGGGTGAGTCTCGCGCAACCACATGAACTGAACTGGGGCATAATGCCTATGTACCTGACTTCGGGGGATAGCCAGATTTGTTGGTAGGCCGAAGAGCAAGATGAGAACTTGCGCAGTTGACAGGTCTGCAACTGGCGGGGTTCTCGGAAGGGACTTCTGTCATCCATTGGACAGAAGAAGGGGGTGTTGTGGGTTCCCGCTGCAACAATAGTGCCACTCGTGGGGTAATGGGGCACGGGGCAAGGGATACCCCGTGTTGCGCTGCAGCGTACGGCCGCCTAAATCCGCCAGGTGGGATCATGCTATTGTGTCGATGTCTGGTGACACCGATGATGGGAACGGCATGGTCAATCTGCAAGAGTCGGCATCGAAAGTATCGCGCTGGCCGTGGCAACACGCTTGCTAGATAGACCCATGTGGGGAATGTGTGCAACTTCTGCAAGTGTTAAGTAAAACTAATCGATTAGCCGTGCTCACGCTAAGAGCATCTAGCCCAGATAAGTATGGAGAGTATAGAAGTTTGGTTTTGTGTCTTCTTCTGAAAAAGTGTGAGTCTCGAACGGAAAGGAAGTGTTTGATGGATAGAGTCGACAATCTAGCCCATCGGTTGCATTCGAGCGGGAATGGTGAACCGGTTGGGATAATATACATTATACATATACTGTGAAATATGTTTTATGTCAAATGCTCTTTCAATTACTAATGCTATCGGTTGTTAAATGTTGTTTACAAATAAATGCTGCTTTATGCAATCAACCTAGTATAGAAGCTTATTCCTGTTGAAATAGCCTGCATTTAACTATATTTCCATACACTAAAGACTTGCGAGTACATACGTGTACTCACCGTTGCTTTGCTGTTGTTTACTAACCTTGTCTCAGAGGATGGTTCCGATGGTGATCCGGATGGCTCAGGTGGTCCTCTGTTCTGCGAGCTGTGCGGCGGTTGTGGTCCTTCCTCCAGTCAGTAGCCTGTGGGGTTGTCAGGCCAGCTGCGCTGGTTTAGTGTTTCTTTTGCTTCCGCTATTATTCTACTTTTGGATTTTGTAATGTGTATGTACAAGATTTACACCCAGTTATGTAATTTAACTTTAGTTCATTACTTTGTGCATTGATACTCGTGTTGTTGGTACGCGATACTGGGCTACTGATCCAGGGAACCGGTATCGGATGCGTACAGGCACCGGGTCTGAAGCTAAGGGTTCGATCCCGTCGATCGAATTTTTAGATTCGCACCGTGCGATTGTGATCCGACTACCGAGGAGCTCAAGTCCGGCGATGGCGTCGACGGTCTTGTGGCCGAGCCGGGACGGCGACACGGAAATGGCGTTCGGGCATGCTCGGTGAGGTGAGTTCTCCTTCGTGCGCCTCGTCGCGGGAGTTCGACCGGGGTCGCTTGGCGGAGGACGGCGGGCGGCGGCGGGAACAACGAAGAACCGCGGCGGTGCTTCACGCAACTACGGCGAGCAATCGCGGGCGCGACGGTGCACTACGGGCAGCGGCGACTAGGGCAATGGCTGCGCGGGGTCAAGGCGGTCCTCGAGGTGCGACCCGGGCATTAAATACCCTCGGCGTCCTTGCGGAAAACGGAAACCTAGGCCCACACGGCGGCGGAGTCCGTTTCGGACTCGGTGGAGACGACGATGGGCGACCGTCCACGTGGCGCGATCAACGGCTACGATCGCACGGGCGGAACCGGATCCGGCCCAGTCACGGCTCAAACCGGTGCGGTCCAATCCGGACCGTTGGATCCCGATCCAACGGTCGGGATCGAGTAGGGTTAGGATTGGGTTCGGTCGAGTCAGCTGGCTCGGGTCGGACTCGAGTCCGACTCGGGTTCCGACTCGGTCGGATGAACAGTACTCGACCCGATTGATTTTTCCAGCGATTTAATAATTCAATTAATTCCCAGAAATTCATTTAATTCATTAAATATAGTAAAATACTCAGAAAAATTCCAGAAAAATTCTGGAAAATATTTTGGAACATTTTGGACTCAAATAAAATATTTCCAACAAAATTTTATTTGCAAAGTCAAATTCTTTAATTATTTCAAAATGGAATAAATTCAAATAAATCCAAATAAATCCAAATAATTTCCAGAAAATTCCAAAAATTCACCAAAGTGCCAAATCACACAAGAATTTAAGAAAAGCAAAATTTTGGGGTGTTACATTAATCTATTAAAAGTTCACCCAAAACAGAACCAAATAATTGCCTCGTACTCGACAAAAACAGAATGACAAAGGTTTGGTAAAACGCGAATTTCCAAAGATCCAACCATTAGATTGATCTAAAATTTGGACACAAGAAACTAGATTGCAATACGAATCGAACCCAAAAAGAATAAGCTCGATCGGACTTACGGATCGAAAGTTATGACCTTCGCAAGCTTGCTGTTCCAAAAGATGGTGAGAATAGATCTAACTAGAATTGTAGCTCGCCGAAAGATTTGATGAACTTGATCTTTATTTCTCCTTTCTTTTATCTAAAGTACTCCAAACAAAAGAGTACAACCCTAAAGCTTGCTCAAAGCTTGATGCCTAGGTTGATGCTCTAAACAGGAGACAACCCCTTCTATTTAAAGGAGCAACCACAAGGAGTCCTGAATACAATTCCTACTCCTAATCATAGAAGGAGTCCCACTCCTAATCCTAGAAGGAGTATGTATTCAACACAACTCCACTTGGCCCAACCTGGCCGAGTACAACTCTTGCACGCGTATGGCAATCCTACCATACTCACGTGACTAACACTTTGCACGCGTATGGCCACCTGCCATACTCACGTGACTAACACTTTGCACGTAAATGACCTCCAGCCATTCTCACGTGACTAACCATTCTTCATGTGCACCATTCTCTTAGCTCGAACGTCCCGCATGACATCCTTGACCACCAAGACCTCAGTTCCTCCCTGAACCTAGTCCCGAACCTCAGTTCCTCCATGAACCTAGTTCCGGTCCCGTCATCGACCACATTCGCCCTCGAGCAATACCTGCACATGAACAAACCACAAAACAATTTCGAGCACAAGTCTGCGACTTGACTCAACATTAGTCCATGCAAATACTCACACGAGCATTGCATAAATTCCACTTGAAAACAAGCATCATGAAATTCTCACAAATTTCATAATCTCAAATTTAAATCCAAAAATCAATTCCAAATCGCTCAAAACCCTAACCGAGCAAAAATGCATTCACGACGGACCAAAAAATATGGTCCGACGTACACATGAAAAAGTCACTCAAAAAACCATTCACGACGGATCAAAAAAAATTGGTCCGGCGTACATGTAAAACTTACTGTTTTTAAGAACTTGGTCCTGCGAAAAAACCTTCAGAAGCACATTTACGACATACCAAAAAATTTGGTCTGTCGTACATGGGAAAACGAGGTTGCCAAAAAACATGTTCACGTAGGACCAAAAAATTTGGTTTGTCGTACATCGGAAAATGAGGTTGCCAAAAACATGTTCATGTAGGACCAAAAAATTTGGTCCGTCGTAGATGGGAAAATGAGGTTGCCAAAAACATGTTCACTTAGGACCAAAAAATTTGGTGCGTCGTAGATGGGAAAATGAGGTTGCCAAAAACATGTTCACGTAGGACCAAAAAATTTGGTCAGTCGTAGATGGGAAACTTACTGTTTTCTTTAAGTTTGGTCCGGCGCCAAAGCGAAACTTTCTGTTTCGTGTCAAATTGTCAAAACACATGAACAAACACATTTTGCAAATTCAATTCTAAGCCAATTTTTCAGCACATGATTTCACAATCTCCCCCTTGATGAAAACATTGGCAACACCAATTAGAATTGAACATTTGACATTCACTTTACAAAAGATTTTTAAATCCAAAGGATCAATGGCCAAAAAGAGAAAAAACACAGAATTCCCCCTTTGACCAAAATGCAAAACAAAATCTCCCCCTGAGAAGAAAAATGTGTGTGAATGTGCAATGTGCCCAAAAATTCCAAAAATCTCCAAACTTCTCCCAAAATTCCAGAAACAAATCCCCCTTTTTCTTCTCCCCCTTTTTCTTAAACTTTTCAACGATTCCCAAATTTCTCCCCCTTTGACAATGGATTCATCAAGAGTACTGTAACACCCCGGCATTTAATATGCCTGAATGCTACCAAACATAAGCTAAACAACATCTAAATACCACAATTAAACATAAATTCCAGCGAAGGCGCACATGCTAAAAACCGAGATTTCGGCAGCATCTCCTTTGTTTTAACATGAATTAACACAATATCAATATCATGGCAAGATATGTCATAGCACACGACAAATAAAACATCAACATAAATGGATATATCATCAAATTACGCCAATAAAAGCATGCTCAACCACTTCATAAGCTATAACCAGGCAAATAAGGAATCACAAGCATGCTAAATTAAACCCTACATTAAGTTTATGGCACAACTCTTAATATCATGTCTCCAAGTGATTAATTATGGACTATGATGGTGGAGCTACGTGTAGAAGTGTAGCTAGACCCCTTTTTCCGCATGCCGATCTCAAAGTACCTAAAACAACATAAAACACAAGCGTGAGTTCGAAAACTCAGCAAGCATATTGTAATGGACAACAAGATCATTTACAAGACAATAATACCTTACATCACATATAACATCTCATACTTGAGCACATAACAACATCATCATCATTAAATATGTATTGCAATGCAATGCAATGCAATGCAATGTTATGCTCATATCTCCTTGGAAACTCATACCGGTAGGGTTGAGTACACACCCGTCGGTGTGCACCCTCTCCCCCGTCCATCCCGAAGATGGAGGGTGCCTACTCCTCGCTTCCATTCACCACGTGAATGGAATCACGATGTAGGTCTTACTCAATGGCGTTAGGACTAGTCATAACTTTCTCACCGGCCTTTCCCGGATTAGTTAATGACTTTCTCACACCTCGCCCCATCTCATGTCATGCATGCAACTATGCCAATTATCATATTTCACATGTACATAAACATATGGCATCTCATCATGACAAATATTACACATGGCATCGAATCATGATAAGTATAGACACATAGCATCATATCATGATAATAATACTCAATATATCATTGGAAAACAGTAAGCAAGGCAAGTGATCATAGCAAGTATTCAATCTTTCATCCAATATCAACAAGCAACCTACAATCCGCTATACATTACAACACACTTGCCTCAACCGCGGGCGACGGATTTGTGGGAAGTCGAGGGCACTCCCGGTGTCACAACACCTGCACATAGGCATCACACACTCACAATCATGCCCACAAAACAGTACGCAAAACCCCATCTAACCCGACATTGCCCACTACTCGCAAAACCTAAAAACAGAGGTTCTGTCCCGACGGGACATCAGCCTTGCAAAAAGCATAACTTGAGTTCTGAGACTCCGAATCAATTAAACGAGTACATCCTCGCGTAGCTTAGGAAATTTCCCAACTTTCTCTAGGTATAGGGAAAGACTGATTCGGACTCTAATGTCGTCTAATCTACAGATTACCGTGATCTGTTCCAATTACGTCACAGATTTTAACACGCTCGGTAAAACAGCCATAACTTTTAAACGGCTGGGCGGAATTTAACTTTCTTTATATCCACGGAAAGATAATTAAATTATCTACAACTTCTTCAACATCCGTACGACAAGATTCGGATTCTAAATTGGCGAAAACGTGAACCCTAGCTCGACTGCTCAATCTGCCCGAAAACAGAAACGTGGCAACATCTAGATCTAACCCAAATTACTCAAATCCAGCGCCTCCAATTGATCAAAAAACTTGATAAACTCCCTAATAACAGTACCTAGCTCATCCCCGAGGATCCCCATGATCATACCTTTGCCCGACGCATCTAAAAACTCCAATCGATCTCCTCGCTCCTCGCTCCTCGCTCCTCGGATGGATCCATGAGGATGCAGGGGTGGGGAGGTCACCCTAGGGCAGCAAGGGGGGTGGAGGAGAGGTGGTGTGCAATGGGGAGCAATGGGGGCGCCATGGGGGCAAGAGATGGGGCGGCTAGGAGGTGGAGGGAGGAGGAAGGGTGGCGGCTAGGGTTAGGGGCGCATGGGGTAGGGGTGGACGTCCCAAGGGCTGGTGGGGAGCCCTTTTACTAGCCCCCACACCCAAACCTAGTCCGTTACGGAGACCTACTCCATCCCACCAAAGCCCACCAAGGCCCAAATCTCCCAGAAGGCCCAAAACCCCTAAACGGCCCTAAAAGCTATTAACCTCCATATCCTATAGTTTTAACCTTAATTCCACATCTCATAATGTTATTAACCTTATCATGCACGTTAAATAAGGTTACGACACTCCGTGGTGTCACAACGCTCAAAAGGCCCAAAACGCGAGTAAACCTCAAGCCGTAAGATTTTCTTCTCTAATTTCGCAATTTGTAATGTCACACCAAAACGTAGTGTCACATTCTTCCTTCAACTGGATTCGACCTCGAATCCGAAGGACACCAAAAACAACTACCAAGTCCCCAAGGGACAAAAGGCTTCTCACCGCAAAGGCTCCATCAACCCAAAACGCCGAATCCTCACGACAAACATTTCGCACTTCTATCACAACCAACCCGACTACCACACTCCATCAAACTCAATCATGACACATAATCCCATCTCTTCCAATTATTTGACCCTTTTCACAAAGAATCAAAATTAACTAATGTCACTACGCATATAGCCTTCATCGACAAAACTTTTCTTTTCTTCCACAAACCACGCTACACTTTCATTCTACCCCCTCCCAGGCATAACACACACCCAGGGACAACTAGCTATGACAAAGTTCACGACAGATCACTATATTTCAAATTATCATCACTTTTTAACAATCCAACCATATTCTCAACAAGGTTTGGACCGACATCACCAACTTCCAACATGACCACCCTTCGAACCACAACCAAAGTTCTACGCCTAGCCCAAGGTAGAGCTGTAAATTATTACCAAACCTCAACTGGTTCTTTTCCTATGGGGGTCTCGCCCTCAGACTTTCTCACTCAAAAAACTACCAAACCCATGAGTACAATCCTCCATTATGCTCAACAATTCCATAGACATTTCTATTCACATCTCAAACGAGAATGCCAACAAAGAGCAACTCCCTTAGTCGGATGAACCACATTCATCAACTGGAACCCAAAACACAACAAATCACTTGGAACAAAGGTTTGACAACCTCGAAAGATCACTCGATCTTTTTTCCTAAGTCGAGTCGCAAAGGAAAAACTCCAATCTCAAATCAATGCGATACATCTCGCATCGGGGACCACTCAAACAAAAAGAGAGACTCCACACAATTCTTTGTCGAATTCTCAACAATCAATGACAACTCGACTCACTTTCACCACAGCCAAGCATCTCATAAAAACAACATTGTGGAAGAGAAAACCGATTCTCAAACCAATCGAAAGAATCCACAACCGCCATAATAACTCTCAAGGAAACAAGGAAACCCAATCCTCTTACAACAAAGCCAAATGCCAGGAACTCTTCACTCTTTCTTTTCATGCTAAAGAGCAAATGGTTATCTAGATTCATGACATGAATCCAAGCTTTTCGAGAGCACACCGGATTAGTCATATTTCCCTATATGACTTACTCACCGACCTGGCTCAACGACTCTTTTATCAATAGACATCTATAAATGATGTCATGTTTCCTTTTCACCATCCATTCATCATGTACAACGCTACCAAATAGTCATTCACAAGACAACTTCTTCCTCTGCATCACATGATTAAAACTTGGATAGCATCGATGATTGCGCCCAATCATAAAACTATGAGGGGAACACCATTAACAGGAAAACACCACGTCATACATAACCCGTCGACAATTGAAAGCCAAATTTGTAAAGCATCGCGTTTTAACCAAAATCAACATTTTGAAAGAGAACATCAATTCTCAAAAAGAAATGGGAGACTCATTTTCCCAAAATGAGAACACTTCACCAACCTGAATCACTTATAAACATTCATAAAATCCACCCTTTTGAAACACTCGCAAACACCACATGACCTTTTCCAAATAAATCCAGTTCCAATCAAATAGACTTACAAATTAAATCTCAAGAATTTTCAACACACCCACTATGTCCATCGGCTTCCTTTTAAGATTTACTCCAAGTATGCTTCATAACGCCGAAGGAGCGCGATCCACTCAAAGGCTTTTGGGTGCAAAATCAAACTCATAGCATAAACTGAACAACTTAGCCAAAACCAAAGATGGGCACTAACCTCTACGAGTTTTAGGAAACTCGAAAATGCAACATAAAGAACACCTTGACCAAAAAACATTTAACCAAGATAGCAAACCACCAACCTGCACTAAAAGGTTTTATACACAAGCTCGGCATGAGACTCACCATAACCAGTGTCCCACTATCCTTAACATTTAAGCATTCCATAATCACTATTTACTTATCGAGAAAACCCATCTTAAATCAATCCATACTACCTCCTCAAGAACCCCACAAACCAACACATCATAAAACAACGTATTCTATATTTCAAACGTAGTACTTCAACAGATACTTAAGCATGATCATCCTATCAATTTTTATACCATAAATATGTCAACATCTTGACAATCAAAACTTATTCCATTAACAAATGACTTCAACATACAAATAGTATCTCCATAAGACAAAGTCGAAAATTATGATACTAAGATACACCTTCTTTAGGATACAATTCTATATCATGCTAAAATATCCATGGTTCACTTCATCGCCACATGTTATAATAATCTCTATTTTACAATGGCTTCCAAAAAAGTAATCCAAACAATTACCACCACTACTAAATCATCAATATCCATAAATAGGCATAATCATAGAAACAACTACATTGTTTTTAGTTACACTATCCATATACCATAACAAATTGTCACTGCACAACATACTCCAACTATAAAAACAAATTTAATAGGTTAGACCATCCCAATGCTTTAGCAATAACATAAACAAAGAAAGCCTATGTCTTCACAATTGACATCGATACTAGCATCGTAGGAACACAACTGCATACTTCCAATTATACTAATGGTTTGCGACAATATAAAAAGCAACTCTAATCAACTTCCAAATTAAAGTCACTAGTCAACACGATTAAATCTCTCTATTCATCCATTAGATTAGAACATCTTTAGACAACCAGCAAAGTTTCTTTAACAATATCAGCAGTCTACATCATCTTAATGTTTTAACTATGCATTAGGGTTTAAAACTTTAAACATATTCGAGGGTCATAAGCACTTTCAAAGCAAGGCAACAGATTCTAAGCATGTACATTAACATATTTATTCATTCTCATTATAAGGTAATCTGCAATACTAGAAGTTCATTTAATCTTAAGCTAAGCACAAATATTACTTTTAACTGATTCAGCTCACCAATTAACTTAAGAACAAATCATTTCCAATAACCACATTGTTACATACTACATGACATGCTAAACAACCATTTTCACTTTTGACAAACAGGATGCAACTCCACTTTTAAGGACAACCACAACTCAAGAACCGTAATCTAACACCGATAGAAAATTTCTCCTTTTCCAGGCAAGGAAGAAAACAAAACTCTAACAGAAATGCAGGAGAGTTCCACTCTCAAGTTCTCAAATTTGCCCACAAAACTCTTCAAGAAATCTCAAGATCCATACTTCCAAGAAGGAAGAAGGATGCACTAGGGAAAACAAAATGTTCAACCAAACCTTTTCCGATAAAGTTACAAAACTTAGCTCCACCCAACCTAAGGTCGGCACTAGGATAACTTCAACTCTTTTCTCAGATAGGAGGACAACAACCACATATGTTTCCTCCCTAAGACAATCCACAATAACCAAAGAAACCGGTGTCAAAGCAAAGGCGACTAAAAGGCGCAACTCTAAACTCTTCTTCTTTGTTTCCAACCAAGGAAGACCAAAACCACAAATCGCATACGGAATGATCCGCTAAAAACCAATACTAAACATTTTTCTTTTAGTTTCCATCAACTAAAACCAAGAAAACCAACCAAAACCAACCGTCGTAACGGTGAAGAACATACTGAAGGAACCCACCACCAAACTCTTCTATTTGACTCCCGCCAACTACCCGATCTACGCATGTAAAGGGTAAGCACTCTTCTCCTACAGGGGTTAATAGTTCTTCGGTGATGGCGCTAACCGCCACACCGTCACACTTCACCCTTACAATGAATAAAGAGAGGTGACCTAAACCCTTCGGCACCACAACCCCACTTTAACATAATAACATGAACAATTCAATTCAATTCTTTCATAAACATAGCAACATACATAAACAAATGTAGCATTCAACATCAAGGCTCAAATACAACATTTAAGCCGTAACGCAACGATTCCCATACCCTTTCCTACTGTGCATCCATGTGTGTCAAATTTTAAATTACTTATACCACTTTTGCAAGTTTTAATGTTGCTATCCTATAACAAAGTTTTAGTTAAGACCTAAGCCATGTTTCTAAGTTATTCCACATCACATTTTAGTTGTACCCTATAGCATGATACTAAAAATTCACATTCCAAGGACCTACAACCTGGCTCTGATACTCAATCAGAACACCCTAAGCATATAATATGCCTGAATGCTACCAAACATAAGCTAAACAACATCTAAATACCACAATTAAACATAAATTCCAGTGAAGGCGCACATGCTAAAAACCGAGATTTCGGCAGCATCTCCTTTGTTTTAACATGAATTAACACAATATCAATATCATGGCAAGATATGTCATAGCACACGACAAATAAAACATCAACATAAATGGATATATCATCAAATTACGCCAATAAAAGCATGCTCAACCACTTCATAAGCTATAACCAAGCAAATAAGGAATCACAAGCATGCTAAATTAAACCCTACATTAAGTTTATGGCACAACTCTTAATATCATGTCTCCAAGTGATTAATTATGGACTATGATGGTGGAGCTACGTGTAAAAGTGTAGCTAGACCCCTTTTTCCCGCATGCCGATCTCAAAGTACCTAAAAACAACATAAAACACAAGCGTGAGTTCGAAAACTTAGCAAGCATATTTTAATGGACAACAAGATCATTTACAAGACAATAATACCTTACATCACATATAACATCTCATACTTGAGCACATAACAACATCATCATCATTAAATATGTATTGCAATGCAATGCAATGCAATGCAATGCAATGTTATGCTCATATCTCCTTGGAAACTCATACCGGTATGGTTGAGTACACACCCGTCGGTGTGCACCCTCTCCCCCCTTCCATCCCGAAGATGGAGGGTGCCTACTCCTCGCTTCCATTCACCACGTGAATGGAATCACGATGTAGGTCTTACTCAATGGCGTTCCGGACTAGTCATAACTTTCTCACCGGCCTTTCCCGGATTAGTTAATGACTTTCTCACCGCCCTCGCCCCATCTCATGTCATGCATGCAACTATGCCAATTATCATATTTCACATGTACATAAACATATGGCATCTCATCATGACAAATATTACACATGGCATTGAATCATGATAAGTATAGACACATAGCATCATATCATGATAATCATACTCAATATATCATTGGAAAACAGCAAGCAAGGCAAGTGATCATAGCAAGTATTCAATCTTTCATCCAATATCAACAAGCAACCTACAATCCGCTATACATTACAACACACTTGCCTCAAACCAAGGGCGACGGATTTGTGGGAAGTAGAGGGCACTCCCGGTGTCACACCACCTGCACATAGGCATCACACACTCACAATCATGCCCACAAAACAGTACGCAAAACCCCATCTAACCCGACATTGCCCACTACTCGCAAAACCTAAAAACAGAGGTTCTGTTCCGACGGGACAGCAGCCTTGCAAAAAGCATAACTTGAGTTCTGGGACTCCGAATCAATTAAACGAGTACATCCTCGCGTAGCTTAGGAAATTTCCCAACTTTCTCTAGGTATAGGGAAAGACTGATTCGGACTCTAATGTTGTCTAATCTACAGATTACCGTGATCTGTTCCAATTACGTCACAGATTTTAACACGCTCGGTAAAACAGCCATAACTTTTAAACGGCTGGGCGGAATTTAACTTTCTTTATATCCACGGAAAGATAATTAAATTATCTACAATTTCTTCAACATCTGTACGACAAGATTCGGATTCTAAATTTGCGAAAACGTGAACCCTAGCTCGACTGCTCAATCTGCCCGAAAACAGAAACGTGGCAACATCTAGATCTAACCCAAATTACTCAAATCCAGCGCCTCCAATTGATCAAAAAACTTGATAAAATCCCTAATAATAGTACCTAGCTCATCCCCGATGATCCCCATGATCATACCTTTGCCCGACGCACGAAAACTCCAATCGATCTCCTCGCTCCTCGCTCCTCGGATGGTTTTAACCTTAATTCCACATCTCATAATGTTATTAACCTTATCATGCACGTTAAATAAGGTTACGACACTCCGTGGTGTCACAACGCTTCAAAAGGCCCAAAAATGCGAGTAAACCTCAAGCCGTAAGATTTTCTTCTCTAATTTCGCAATTTGTAATGTCACACCAAAAAGTAGTGTCACAAGTACAAAAGAGAGAACATGTTCAAAATTTTTCTAAAACAATGATTTCACAAAGAGAAACAAGGAAGTGCCAAGATAGGAAAAGATGAGCTCATTCGATCATATAACCTTATATATCACATAATAAGCAAAATACATGATCTTGATGTGATTTTAACAAGTTAGGGAATGACATGCATCTCAACCTCAATTTAGTCAACTATAGCCAAGTACTAAGCAAGATCTTAGCAGAAAAAGCAAGGCTTTAAAATTGAAGCAACTAACAACTTAGGGCGAGCAAGTAGTTTCAACTCCAATCTAGTAGACCAATTTAATCTTTAAACAATAAATTGCATGTGGCATGCTTGAAGCATACTTCTTTTATTTTCTAGGAGTGGCATGCTTGAAGCATACATCTTATCTTTTTAGGGAAAGCATGCCTGAAGCATACAACTTGAAGCTTTTGCTTTTAACAACCCTTTTTTATTGATTCCCTTTTTCTTTTCTTTTTCTTTGATTGTAAACATGCAAAAATGATTAAAAGGTCTTATGAAAGAGTAAAGCTGAAAACACACTTGCTCTATAGCCCAAATTTGTCAAGAAGATTCAATAACAAGCCTAGAAGAGTAAGATATCACAGAGTATTTAGCTATAGGCAATCAGTCCAAGGAATTCTGCAATGTCATTTTTAGTTCAAGTGAGACAATTAGATTATCATATATTAGCTCAATTACATAACATATAAAGAAATATGATAAAGTGAGCTCATCAAGTGAAAAAACTTGCAAGGAAACTCCCCCTCAAAACAAACCCATTGGATGAACAATCCCAAGCAAAACGAGAGGAAGACAAAGGTTTTGTGAAAATGTCTGCCAATTGATGTTCAGTATCCACATGATGAAGCACAATGTTGCCTTTTTTAACATGATGTCTGAGAAAGTGAAATCTGAATTCAATATGTTTTGTTCGAGAGTGTTGCACGGGATTCTTAGCAATGCAAATTGCACTAGTGTTATCACACAAAAGAAGAACACTATCCAAATTAACCCCATAATCTTTAAGTGTAGCTACTATCCAAAGAATTTGAGAACAACTACTAGCAGCAGCTACAAATTCAGATTCAGCAGTTGATTGTGCAACAGAAGATTGTTTTCTAGATGACCATGCAATAAGAGAATTTCCCAAGAAGTGACAAGAACCAGATGTGCTTTTCCTATCAATTCTACATCTTCCAAAATCAGCATTAGAAAAAGCTCTCAAACTAATGCATGAGGAAGCAGAAAGCCAAATGCCAAAATCTTGAGTTCCATGAAGATACCTGAAAATCCTTTTGACAGCTTGTTGATGTGAAGCACGTGGGGAAGCTTGAAAACGAGCACACAAGCACACATCAAACTCCAATTATCTCATCCTCAACAGCATCATCATCATCTTCATCAACAAATATACTCTCCCCCTGAACATATGCACCTGTACCTGCACTATTTGGACTAGTGCCTTTTGCGAAAACAGAGGTGGAAGAAGCATCTTGAAAAATAACACTTTTAGCACGAGATGCACGAGTGAAGGAGAACCAAAACTTATCACTGAGCATATGAAGTGAGCATCCGAAATTTACTAGCCACATGTTCTCCTTCCTCGCGTGAGAAGCCTACATAGAAGCAGAAATTGTCGAGGCCTGCATCGGGTTAGAAATAAGATGTTTAGGAATCCAGTACTGAGACACACGACGCACAACAGTAGGCACAACACGAGCATTCTTATGAACAAAGATAGATTTGTCTTTTCCCGTGTTCTTAGCAACAAAAGGTGTTTGCATCACCCTAGGCACATAATGAGAAACAAAGCGTGCCTGTCTGAAATTAGACCTAGCCTTAGTCATTTCCTTCTTTTGCTGTTTGGCTAGTCTAAAGCAAAAATCTACTAAGTGTCCATCTCTACCACAATGAGTGCAAGTGTACTTGACATGATGTTTAGCTTTAACAGTAGAAGCACATTTTGCATTTATCATAGTAGAAGATAAAAAACCAGCATATTGAAAAGCAATTTTCTTAGGCTCATTAGGAAAACCAATTTTGCAAGGAGTCTGAACAACAGTGCGAGGTTTAGTTTCATATGTGAAAGGATCAAAGATGTCGCCTAGAGGGGGGGTGAATAGGCGAATTAAAATTTACAGCAGAATTAAACTTCCCGGAGCAAGTCAATCCGGAGTCTCCGGGTATTATGTCTGGATACTCCGGCTTGTCCGGAGTGTCCAGTATTTTATCCGGATACTCCGGGTTGGGTGCTCGGGAATGAAACTAGAACTAGACAAGTAAGCGCCTAGATACACGATTAACTACCCGAAAGACACTCTAGTAACTTAAGCAAGAGTAGATCTACAGCAATGAAGTAAAACAATGCTAAATCAAAGATCTATTAGAGCAAATTCACACAAATAAACTAGAATGTAAAAGAGAGAAGTGGAGACACAATTTTTCACCGAAGTTCGGATTCTTGAAGGGAATCCTACGTCTCCGTTGAGGTGGCTCGGTCGCACTTGAGCCGGGGTCTCTTTCAACCCGCTTTCCTCCCGGTGTTGCACAAGTGCACTCACCGGCTTCACTTCTTGTCTCTTTCCTTTCGGAGGTGAGACACGCCTTCACAAACGACCGGGGCTCACCACACGCGTTGGTAGCTCCCGGTGACTCCTAGCCGTCTAGGATACCTTCAACCTCCAAGAGTAATAACACCACGGAAGTCGCTTGGAGGATGAACTAGTGCTCAACAACTCGAATTGAATGCACCTAGCACTTTACTTCTTCCTCTCCTCACCAAAATAGATCAACAACCCAATCAAATGGTGGGAGGAAGTGGGGGCTCTATTGAATGCTTTGAGAGTGTTAGAAATGGCTTGAATGCTGCAATGAATGAGCTCTATTCAGATTATAGCCATTGGGAGAGAGTGGAGGCTTTAAATAGTCTTTCCAGAAACTAGCCGTTACTCTCGTTTTTGTACAGGCCGGAGTGTCCGGACAAATAACCCGGAGACTCCGGGTTATCCGGAGACTCCGGACAAACTGAGACTCAAAGTGACCGAGGGGTCCAACCCGGAGACTCCGGATTGAATTCGGATACTCCGGATTGAATGTCCGGAGACTCCGGGTTACTCAGCTCGGTTGGAATTGAAAACTTTTGCAAACTAAATGCATGAGTGCTAATTTGAGATGCAAGTTTTGACGTTGAGCACATGCACATCCTAAAGGCGATTTCTCGTCGTACCCTCTTAATAGTACGGCTATCCTTAAGACACAAATATAAAATGAAAAATACAACTCTTGTCTTGATGCCGTCTTTTCAACTTTTGAGAGGTTGTGGGTGTATCCAATCCCATTTCAACTTGTTATGATCTCGATATCTGCATTAATCTTAGTTGAAGCATTAGATCACTTTAATTGTGTCATCATTAATCACCAAAATAATTTGAGGGGCCTAGATGCACTTTCAATCTCCCCCTTTTTGGTGAATTGATGACAACACAATTAAAAGAAAATAAAATGATATGAAAATTTACTTTAGCAACTTAACTAAAAGTGGAGCTCCCCCTAAATGTGTGCATTAGAAGTATTGAGTGGAATCAAATGCACATATTTAACGAAAAAATAACCGAGAGCTCCCCCTCAAACATTGCATCCGAGAAAAAACTGAAAGTAATCCATGCATAAGATAAACACAATGTCATTACATGGATAACGAGGAAAAACAGAGTTCACGACAAACATAATAAGCAATAATAGAAAGCAACACATAACAAGTCCACAAGCGACAGCAAAAGATAAACGCGACAACTAAACGAACGACGCTAAAGATAACACTCCCCCTTTGGCATCAAGACACCAAAAGGAGGAGGAACAAGGGAAATCATTCGTCGTCGCCTTCGTTGTCAGACGCAGAATACTCACTGCCAGGGTCATCTCCAGGAGCTAGCGGAGTAGAGGAGGTGATGCCAAAAAGCTGATCTGCGAAGGTGGCATCACTACTCTCCTCAGAAGACCCAGAGGAGTCGCTGGGGGAAATTGCCTCGCCATTGTGGCGGCGGATGCTGCGAATGTCCTGACCATTCTTCTTGATCTGCTGGCTCATCACTTTCTGCTTGGTGGAGATGTCGCGGCAAAGACAGAAGATGTGCTTCAACATCTTCTGGAGCGTGCTGCTCGGGATCTCTGTCTGCTCAGAAGGAACGGCAGGAGGCACAACAGGAGCAGACGTAGAACTCGAAGCGCGACCCCGACGAGTCCTAGGAGGAGTAGGACCAGGAGCTGCAAGAGCAACAGGAGCAGTCGGAGGACGAACCTTGTAAGAAAGATGCTCCTCATCCCTGACAAACTTCAGACCACTGACAGAAGTGATCAAAGCCATCACAAAGGGAGCATAGCTGTAGCTGGCCATGTTGCTCTGCGCATTCTGCCTCATTGTCTCCCACATGAAGTCGACAATGTCAAAAAAGTGGGTGCGCTCGACAAGGTGGAACAGCAGGTTCCTTCCATAGGAATTGATGGCAGAAGCATCTCCCTCCTTGGGCCAAAGAGTGACCCTCAGCATCCTGTTGAGCACGGCAGGCACATCCTTTAGACTCTTGATGGTCCCCACTGTGAAGCTCCTGGATGTGTCATATAGTGACTCAATCTCCTCAGGAGTCAAAACCTTCTTGGCGTGAAGCTTTGGGCTGTCATTGTATCGAAGGTTGAGCACTCTAGCAAACCTCTTCTGGTTGGCAGTGTACCAGACTTTGTGAGTCATCCACCAAATGGCATCCACTGTCTTGTCAAAGTACAAGGTGGCATAGAACTGCATGATCACCTCGTTGTTCAAATCAGACTTGAAAGACATGATGTCCTTGATCTGATGCATCTCACAGATCTCAACAATCTGATCGAACACAGGGTTCTTAGTAGCTGCCATGTACTCCCAGTCAATGGTCTTCATCCTGACCACTAGATGCTCAAGCGGGTAGAGAACCGTCTCATAGTAGTCTGACTGAAACCGGTTCCAAAACCGGCGGTCCACATACTCATCCTGATGGTAGTCGAGCGGATCTTTCTTTCTGTGCTCAACTATGGCCTTGCCCTTGCCAGAACCCGTCCTGTAGTCAATAACTCTCATTGGGTTGACTCCCATAGGATAATTCCACACGGGCCTGGCTTTGGCCAAAGGACCAATGAAGTGGCCAGAAGCACGGAAGTCTCTCCTCTTCTGATCTCTCAGCCTAGCATGAGTGACTGTCGGGTGCTCCTCTGGATCAGGCTGCGGCTGCGGCTGAGGCTGCGGCCCGATCAGCAGCGGACCCTTTGAAGTGGGCCGCTTTTTCGCAACCCGTCTCTGTCTCTTGGGTGCCGGAGCAGTAGACGGAGAGCCCGGGGGCGTATCCGGTGGAGGAGAGTCCCGAGGAGGATCACCACCAGCTGAAGACGCCTGAGAAGGATCCATCTGACCAGCCAAAGTAAGAGACAAAGATTAGCCGCGAGGCAGCTTGAAAATCAGCGAAACCATTTTTGGCCGAGGCACCCAACCCGGAGAGTCCGGACAAATTGTCCGGATACTCTGGATTAACCCGGAGACTCCGGACAAATTGTCCAGATACTCCGGACCAACCCGGAGATTCCGGACCAACAGTCCGAATACTCCGGATGCGCCAGAACGAGCGCACGGGCGGGCCAAAAAAAAGGGATCCAATCCACAAAATGAAATGAATTGAGATTAGATTGCCTCTAGGATGTTCAGGTAAAGATTAGGGCGCAATCTAGCAAAGGATTTCGCGAGATTAGGGCACGGATTGGAACTTACCTCAAAGGATTTGAACAAATGAAGAACGAGGGTGAGTTAGGGTGATCGGATCTCCGATTCTTGAGGGCCAAAGGAATAGAAACCACGTTTCCTAGAAATAGGAGACAAAGAAGAGGCCCTAAGAATAGAAACGAAGACAATCCCGGAATAGAAAGGGTTAGGGCAAAGAAATCTTACCAAGATCTCCAAACCGAGGGAGAGGAGGAGTCCAAGAGCCCTTGGAGATGGAGAGGAGGGGAGGAGAAACTGCCCTAGCCCAGAGGAGAACACGGGAGAGGGAGAGACGCACGGTGGAATAAGGAAAAAAAGAAACCGCGCGGGATTGGGGAACTTAAACCGTCCGCCCCAACCCGGAGACTCCGAATTTCAGTCCGGAGACTCCGGCCCAACCCGGAGAGTCCGGTCAAAAAGTCCGGAGACTCCGGATTATCCGGAGAGTCCGGGTTAAAAACCGGATACTCCGGGTTCCCAGGCTCGGTTAGGAATGAAGGATTTCGCACGACGAACCAAGGAATTTGGCGGAACGAGAGAGAGAGAGAAATCCTATGATGTCAACTTGATATATGACCAGCAAAACAATGAATCATACAAGCTATGGTCACACATCAATGACAAGATCAGAGGATCAAGAGCCAAAAACACAGGATAATTTCAAAGAAAAGAATGAATAAAGTTTTTGAAATTCATTTTTCATTCGTCAAACAATATGTGAGCAGTCCTCAAGCCACGTTACGAGAATCTAAAATATTTAGACCACTTCTCAACTCGCAAAATCTTTTCT
Organism: Rhipidocladum racemiflorum; assembly: GCA_036346355.1. Classification (NCBI taxonomy): domain Eukaryota; kingdom Viridiplantae; phylum Streptophyta; class Magnoliopsida; order Poales; family Poaceae; genus Rhipidocladum; species Rhipidocladum racemiflorum. Next base: position 39,651,582 of record CM070577.1, on the reverse strand, counting down.
CATCAAGGGGCTTGGTAAAAATATCGGCTAATTGATCTATTGTGCTCACATTGTAACACCCCGGCATTTAATATGCCTGAATGCTACCAAACATAAGCTAAACAACATCTAAATACCACATTTAACATAAAATTCCAGCAAAGGTGCATAGGCTAAAAACCGAGATTTCGGCAGCACCTCCTTTGTTTTAACATGGATTTAAGGAGCAACAACAGTATAGCATTATAAGGCAATATGAGAGACATCTAAAACAGCAATAAATGGAGTCTTAACGACAATATAAGACTAACATCAAGCACTTAAAGTCTCCAAGTGTCAAAAGAACAAATAAGCTCTCAAATAGTAAAGCTAAACACTAAAGCAATGATCATCACACGCAATTTATTATCAAACTAATAGAATGACTTGTGGAATCATTAAGGTGAAGCTACGTGTGGGCGTGTGACTATTTCCCTTCCCCGCATGCCGATCTCAAAGTACCTAAAAAAACAACATAAAACACAAGCGTGAGTTCAAACTCAGCAAGTATATTGTAATGGACAACAAGAACAATATCATGGCAATAACATCACCCATCATGTATATCATCTCATTCATGAACACTTAACAGGATCATCATCATTATGTATGCAATGTAATGCAATGCTCATGTCTCCTTGGAAACTCATACCGGTATGGTTGAGTACACACCCGTCGGTGTGCACCCTCTCCCCTTCCATCCCGAAGATGGAGGGTGCCTACTCCTCGCTTCCGCTCACCACGGTGAATGGAATCACGATGTAGGACTTACTCATTGGCTTTCCGGATTAGTCATAACTTTCTCACCGACCTTCCCTGACTAGTTATGACTTTCTCACCGCCTGAGCCATGTAACATGTCATGTATGCAAATATGCCATCATCATCATAAACTTGTATATTTAACACATGGCATCATAGCATACTCATCATATCATAGGAAAACATTAAAGCATGGCAATTGATCATATCATGAAATCCATCTTTCATCTAGTCTCAACAAGCAACATAACATTCGTTATTCATTACAACACACTTGCCTCAACCACGGCAACGGAAAGGCGGGAAGTAGAAGGCACTCCCGGGGTCGCACCACCTGCACATAGGTATCACACACTCACAATCATGCCCACAAAACAGTACGCAAACCCCCATCTAACCCGACATTGCCCACTACTCGCAAAACCTAAAAACAGAGGTTCTGTCCCGACGGGACAGCAGCCTTGCAAAAAGCATAACTTGAGTTCTGGGACACCGAATCAATTAAACGAGTACATCCTCGCGTAGCTTAGGAAATTTCCCAACTTTCTCTAGGTATATGGAAAGACTGATTCGGAATCTAAAGTCGTCTAATCTACAGATTACCGTGATCTGTTCCAATTACGTCACAGATTTTAACACGCTCGGTAAAACAGCCATAACTTTCAAACGGCTGATCGGAATTTAACGTGCTTTATGTCCATGGAAATATAATTAAATTATCTACAACTTCTTCAACATCCATACGGACAGAATCGGATTCTAAATCGATGAAAACTAGAACCCTAGCCCAACTGCTCAATCTGCCCGAAAACAGAAACGTGGCAACATCTAGATCTAACCCAAATTACTCCAATCGAGTACCTCCAATTGATCTAAAAACTTGATAAACACCCTAATAAAAGTACCTAGATCAATTCCAAGGATCCCCATGATCATACCTTTGCCCGACGAACGAAAACTCCAATCGATCTCCTCGCGGATCGCTCCTCGCTCCACGCTCCTCGCTCCTCGCTCCTCGCTCCACGCTCCACGCTCCTCGCTCCACGGGATGATTCCACGAGGTGCAGGGGTGGGGTGGCCACCCTAGGGCAGCAAGGGGTGGAGGAGAGGTGGTGGAGAGGTGGGGAGCAAAGGGGCAAGGGAGGGGGAGGCGCACGGCCAAGGGAGGAGGGAGGCGGCTAGGGCAAGGGCAAGTGGGGGGAAGGGCGCACAAGGGGCAGGGGTGAACGCCCAAGGGCTGGTGGGGAGCCCTTTTACCAGCCCCCACACCCAATCCTAGTCCGTTACGGAGACCTACTCCATCCCACCAAAGCCCACTTAAGGCCCAAACTCTGAAGGCCCAAAACTCAAAACGGCCCAGAAACGGCCCAAAAACGTTATTAACCTCCATACCTTATGGTTTTAACCTGCCATACCATATTTCATAAAGTTTTTGACCTTAACATGCACCATTTAAAAGGTTACGACACTCCGTGGTGACACATCACTTCAAACGGCCCAAAAACGCGAGTAAACCTCAAGCCGAAAGGTTTTATTCTCTAATTTCACATTCTCTAATGTCACACCATACCGTAGTGTCACACACATGTTGAATATCAATTTCGCCCTTGGTTGCATGGTCTCTTAGGAAGTGGTGGCGAATATCGATATGCTTTGTACGGGAGTGTTGAACAGGATTGTTGGCTATTTTTATGGCGCTTTCATTGTCACACAGAAGTGGAACACTCTTGTAGGATAGGCCATAGTCACTCAAAGTTTGTCTCATCCAAAGTAATTGGGCACAACAACTCCCGGCGGCTATATACTCAGCTTCGACAGTGGATAGGGCTACGGAATTTTGTTTCTTGGAAGACCACGAGACTAGGTGTAACACCCCAAAATTTTGCTTTTCTTAAATTCATGTGTGATTTGGCACTTTGGTGAATTTTTGGAATTTTCTGGAATTTATTTGGATTTATTTGGAATTTATTTGAATTTATTCCATTTTGAAATAATTAAAGAATTTAATTTTGCAAATAAAATTTTGTTGGAAATATTTTATTTGAGTCCAAAATGTTCCAAAATATTTTCCAGAATTTTTTTGGAATTTTTCTGAGTATTTTGCTATTTTTAATGAATTAAATGAATTTCTGGGAATTATTTTAATTATTAAATCGCTGGAAAATGCGAGTGGGTTTGTACTGTTCATCCGACCGAGCCCGAGTCAGACTCGAGTTCGAGTCCGACCCGAGCCACGTGACTCGACCGAACCAACTCCAAAACCTAATCGATCCCAACCGCTGGATCAAGATCCAACGGCCAGATTTCCGCATCGCTTTGGCCGAATCCGCCGACCCGATCGCGCTCGCGCGATCGCGGGCCGCTGATCGCGCTTAACGTGGACGGGCCGAGCGCCGCCGTCTCCGCCCGAAGTCCGAAAGCCGGACTCCGCCGCGCCGCCGCCGAGAACTAGGTTTCCGCCTCGCACGAACGCCGAGGCTATTTAAAGCCCGGTCACGCCCGAGGTTGCCCTCGCCTGCGGCGCACCGTGTCCCCAAGCCATCTCGCCGAGCCGCCGCTGCTTGTTCGCATTTAGCTCGAGCTCGGAGTTAGAATCCTGTTCGCCGCGGTTAAAGCCGATTCCGCCGCCGCCGCCCTCCGCCGCCACCGAGCACAGATCTAGGACCCCAGGACGAGACGCACCAAGAGACCTTTCATCTCGCCGAGCGCGCTTTAACGCCGAGACCGTGGTCATCGTCTTCATCTCCGGCCAAGCTAAGCGCCGCCGTGAAGCCATCGCCGACCCGAAGCTCCACCAACCGTCCGATCAAGATCCAAGGGCTCAGATCGCGCCACGCCACCCTCGGTGAGTTCCCGTTGAAAATCCTAGATCTAATCTCAACCGCTGGATCTAGATCCAACGGCTTAGGTCGTGCCACGAGCGGAATCGCACCAAGCTAGATTGGATCTCGACCGTTAGATCAAGATCCAACGGCCAGATCAACTCGCGTGCGCCCCAAGCACTTGAGGCCCAAATCAATCCTAGCCGCCGGTTTTCAAACCAACGGCTACGATCGTGCTAATGCGTGTCCAGGGAGCCGAACGCCGCCACGCGGCGTGCAGCGTGGAGTCATCGACACGCTGGGCTCAGCGGCCGATCGCACCGCGTGGCGTCACCCATGACGTCATCGGTGGGTCCCACTGCCGACCGTGGCCGAGCCCCGCCGACATCGCCTGATGACGCTACCCGAAAGTGGTCCCACATGTCGGGCCTCACGTGGAGCCGTGGACCGGGTCCACTGTAGACCCGAGCCGAGTGTGGACCGAGTCCATGGACCTACCGACGCCAAGAAACCAATCCAAAGTGCTGCCACGTGTCCTCGCCGACGCAATAAATGATTTTCCAAAAGAAAATGATTTAATAATTCGGTTTAATAATTGATTTGAATTTCAAAACTTCAAACGCTTATAACTTTTATGCTTCAACTCCGATTTGAGTGATTCAAATTTCTAAATTCGTATAAAATTGAGATCTACCTAAATATGAATTTTATTTAATTTTTGGACTAAAGTTTTTCTCTGCAAAATTATTTAATTGATTATTTAAACTTTAAATAATCATAACTTTTATGCCTTAACTCCAAATTTGACGATTCCAGTTTCTAAAAATTCATAAAATAATGTTCTATATGTTTATTGATTTTATTTGTATGTTTTTACACTATATGACTATTGTTTATTCGTGTATTTGCTATTTGAACTCTTTACGAGTAGACGTTGAAGTGCCTAAAGGATTCAAGGAGTAGTATTGACTAAGGATACAACTCAGGACCAAGTAAAAGTTCTTTTTGAAGTCAAGTTTTTCTTTGACAATGTTTATCCTATTTCTAAATCTATTTTGATTAAAACTATTTCATGCTAGTTCAATTAGAAAAATACTTTGTTTAAACATGGGGTTAGATAAATACCAATTTGCTGTATGACACCTTGATTATTTAAGTATGTGCCATGATCCCTTGTCACCCTAGTTGTGGATTACTAGATGGACATTATTAAATCGCCAACATGGGTTTAGACCGTTGTAGTACCTTTGCTTAGACACCTTTCGTGCTCATGACATGATTTTGGACAATCAAATGTTAATATTGACTTAATGATATATTGAACCTGTTTTGGAAAGGTATCATGTGATGTTGATGGCACGTGGTGCATGGTAATCAATCAGTTTGATAAAAGCTGATTTCGGCCGGCATGTGGCAAGAGTAATCAGGTGGGCCGGTTGTGGCATTGGGAGCGTTGATTTGGTTCTTCTAGTCTTGCCCTGGTCACCCTAAGGACTTAACCTTGCAAGCCTTTGAACTGGTCTAACGTGCAACCACATGTCTGTAATGGGACGGACCTAGTTGACTAAGTTGCTAATAACGCACTGTGGGACCTCAGAGGTCAACTACACCCTTTGTGTAAGTTGTACGGGAGCGCATCAGCCGAGGCCAGTACCCATCTAACAGTTGATTGGCCTAGACTTCGCCTTAGCGAAGGGAAGGGTTAGTGCGCAATAACCGGGAGGACCACTTGTATTGTTAGAAGTCTCCGAAAGACTTTGTTACTGAACTCGCCTTTGTGGTGTTTGACTGTATCTTGTGGGTAAAGTGCATAACCTCTGCAGAGTTTAGAATCTATTCGAATAGCCGTGTCCGCGGTATTGGACATCGCCGAATTACAGTCAAGGGTTAGATTTTCTCAAAAATAACTTGGTTTGAAAAGTTGGGCTGGATTAATAATGAAGTTGATGGAAATGTGGATTAGGATGGGAAAGATGTTTATTAAATTCCTTGAAAAGTTATCTATGCTATACTTGCTTCTACTGCTTTCGAATCTACTTATGCTACTTGTCAAATGTCTTTATCGCAAATATACCTTGAGCTATTCCTTTGTACCAAGCCATGCATATAGTATATTAGCTTGCATTCTGCAGTGCATGACTTGCCGAGTACCAAGTACTCACCCTTGCCACAATACAACACCGCTTGAAGAGGAGACCGCACAAGCTTTGGAGGAGGAGCTCCAAGAGGATCCGTCTACTTAGGGAAGCGAGCCGGTCAGTTACTGTGGTATCTTGGATGGCGCCACGGGTTATTTGGTTTTCCGCTGCTATTATTTTTCTCTGAATAAGTTTCGCCTTGCGAGGCATATATTTGTAACTTGACCATAAGGTCGAGTAACCAGTTTGACTATCTAAATAAAGTACTTATTTAGTATCGAGTGGTATGATTGTGATATTTACCGAAGTTAAGACTGTGTGCACTAGCGTGTTCCTGGACTAGTGCTGAATACACAAAGGGTCCGGATTTGCAAATTCGGGGTCCCGACACTAGGGACCTACCCAAGAATTGGCAAGTCCCCGAGGTACTCTTCCTATCCACTTTACAACCGGCATAGTCCGCATCGGAATAGCCAATTAACTCAAAGGAGGATACTTTAGGATACCAAAGGCCAAAGTGAGGGGTGTGCACTAAATATCGTAAAATTCTCTTAACGGCCACCATGTGACACTCTTTAGGAGCGGCTTGAAAACGTGCACACATACAAACGCTAAGCATGATATCGGGCCTAGATGCACAAAGGTAAAGAAGAGAACCGATCATCGAACGATATACCTTTTGGATGACCGATTTACCTTCTTTGTCGAGGTCTAGATGCCCGTTGGCTTGCATAGGCGTCTTTATAGGCTTGGCGTCTTCCATTTCGAACTTCTTGAGCATGTCCTTGATATACTTGGTTTGACAAATGAAGGTTCCTTCCTTGAGTTGTTTAACTTGAAAGCCGAGGAAGAACTTCAACTCTCCCATCATGGACATCTCAAATCTTTTAGTCATAATCTTGCTAAACTCTTTACACAAATGTTCATTAGTAGATCCAAATATGATGTCATCGACATATATTTGGCATACAAATAAATCATTATCAATGTACTTAGTAAAGAGAGTAGGGTCGGCCTTTCCGACTACAAAACCTTGTCCGAGAAGGAAATCTCGTAAACACTCGAACCAAGCTCTTGGTGCTTGCTTAAGTCCATAGAGGGCTTTGTGTAAGTAGTAGACGTGGTCCGGGTGTTTTGGATCTTCAAAGCCGGGTAGTTGCTCGACGTAGACCATCTCGGAGAGAGGTCCATTTAAGAAGGCGCTTTTGACGTCCATTTGGTACAACTTAAAATCATGGTGAGTAGCAAAGGCAAGTAATATTCTAATTGATTCAAGCCTAGCTACTGGTGCATATGTTTCATCAAAATCCAAACCTTCGATTTGAGTGTACCCTTGAGCAACCAATCGAGCTTTGTTCCTTGTCACGATCCCGTTTTCATCTTGCTTGTTTCGGAAAACCCACTTAGTGCCGATGACGTTTTGCTTGGGTCTTTTGACAAGCTCCCAGACCTGATTGCGCTTGAAATTGTTTAGTTCCTCTTGCATAGCCATCACCCAATCATGATCTTCAAGTGCTTCATCTACCTTAAGAGGCTCAAGAGAAGACACAAATGAGTAAAATTCACAAAAATTTGCAACTCGAGATCGTGTAGATACTCCCTTGTTAATATCTCCAAGAATGTTGTCGACCGGATGATCCCGTTGAATACTTTGATGAACTCTTGGGTGCGGTATGGTTGAGTCCAAAGCTTGGATAGGACCTTCAACATCTTGGGTGGCATTAGAACCATCTTGAGCTTGCTTGGACGAGGAGGGAGCGTCACCTGAGCCAACCCCATCCGGAGACTCCGGTATTGGACCCGGAGACTCCGGACCAGTCCGGACACTCCGGGTTTCAGTCCGGAGACTCCAGGTTGGAGTGCTCGGGTGAGTTTCCAGAATTTGAGGTCTTACCTCCCCAATTGCCAACTTCTTGATAGCTTCGCACGGTGGTTCTTCCCTGTCAATCACGGCACGATCAACTTGTTCTACTTGAGAACCGTTAGTCTCATCAAAAGTTACGTCACGCGAGATTTCAACCACACCGGAGGTATTGTTGAAAACTCGGTACGCGTAAGCATTAAAACCATAACCAAGTAAGAAACCTTCATCTACTTTAGGAGCAAATTTAGAAGACTTAGCCTTTTTGTTAAGGATATAGCATTTACTCCCAAAGACTCGAAAGTAGGAGACATTTGGTTTCTTGCCGGTGAGCAACTCGTACGCCGTCTTCTTCAAGATCTTGTGGAGGTAGAGGCGGTTGGAGCTGTGGCATGCGGTATTGATGGCTTCCGCCCAAAAGCTGTCGGAAACCTTGTACTCGTCAAGCATCGTCCGCGCCATCTCGATGAGGGTTCGATTTTTCCTCTCGGCCACCCCATTTTGTTGAGGAGAATAGGGAGCCGAGAATTCATGCTTGATTCCTTCTTCATCGAGAAACTCCTCCACACCAATGTTCTTGAACTCGGTACCATTGTCGCTCCGAATTCTCTTGATCTTCACTTCAAATTCATTTTGAGCTCTTCTCATAAACTTCTTCAATGTCACTTGGACTTCCCCCTTGTCATGCAAGAAAAACACCCAAGTGAAGCGAGAAAAATCATCTACAATTACTAGACCATACTTACTTCCCCCGATGCTTATGTAGGCGACCGGACCGAAAAGATCCATATGGAGCATCTCCAACGGTCTTGAGGTTGTCATCACGTTCTTGGCGGGGTGTGAGGCACCAACTTGCTTGCCCGCTTGACAAGCGCTACATACCCTATCTTTCTCAAAGACAACATTAGTTAGTCCAAGGATGTGGTTGCCTTTAACGAGTTTGTGAAGGTTTCTCATACCGACATGGGCTAGTCAGCGATGCCAAAGCCATCCCATGCTAGATTTAGCCATTAAGCACGTTGTAACATCGCTTAATTTTTATTCTCAGAGTTAACATCTCTTATCTGGGTTTGTGGAGGGCCAGTCTGTTGTTTGGTAGGCTGTCAATTCATCTGGTGGGGGAGGGTGAGAGCTAGTGCACTCACTCACCTATTTACCTAACCTCTCCCTCACCTAATCCCTCACTCCCTCATCTCTCTCTCTCTCTCTCCCTCACTTGGCAGCATTTCCTCCCCTTTCATTTCGTGTGGAGGGAGAGCAATGCACCAAGGCAGCAGCTCCCTCTCCCTCCAATGGTCTCCTCCTTCCTTCCCCAAGCCAAGGAGAGCAGCCCAAGCCTCCCCTCCGGCCATGGCTGCCCCATGGAGCTCCTCCTCCTCCTCCAACTCCGGTGGCAGCAGCCCCCCTCTCCTTCCTCCCTTCCTCCTCTAGGTGAGTGCTCCATTTCTTGCCTTGGAGCTCAGATCTAGAGACCCATGGCTGGTTGGTTGAGTTTTAGGGTTGCTAGATGTGAAATTTTGGAGGGAAATGGCTTTAGAAGTGGAGGGAAATCTATGCAGTTTTCGAGCAGATTTTGTGTTGTTCTTTGAGCTGCGATTCCATCTAGTTAGAGGCATTTTATGGATGTCCGTATGTTGCGAAAGTTGTAGGTAATCGAATTATATTTAAATGGAGTACAAGAAGTCGAAAATCCATGAAGCCAAATAAAAGTTATGCCATTTTTAATGTTTGCTGTCCCGAGTAGATTGTTTTGTGAGCTGAAATGTTCAACTGCGTTTTAGACCTAGCTGCAGACCGATTGAGCTTTTCTGTTTGCCTAGAGAGTTGTAGGAAATTTTCTCTAGTTTCAGAAAATGTACTTGTTTTATTGTTTTGGAGTTGGGAATCAAAAATTATGGACTGTTGAAGTGGGATACCCGAAACTGTTTTTCTGTTTGAAATTCAGAGAAGAAGTTATTTCGGGTAAACCACTCTTTTGAAATCTGGTAGTGATTGGAGAATAACTAGCTTGTATGGGTTTGATGTATGGATAGATGGTTGTCTCGCGGTCGATTAGAGCACAAGAACTCCAATTTTGGTTTAGCCAATTAAAAGATATGATAATTTGAATGAAAGCTGTCCGGAATTGAACTCAATGCAAATGACACGTATTCTTTTGAAATCTGGGATTGTTTGATGAAGAACCAGCATAAATGGGTTTGTAATAATGAAAGGTAACCCTTTTGTGGTTAATTAGAGTCTAAGTTTACTCAATTTGGTCAATTGAAGCAAAAGTTATGCTTTGTTGAAAATTGCTATATTAAAAGTTGAACTTCTGAAATGTTCAGACTTTAAACTAAAGTTCAGACTTTAGTTTGAGGACTTTAAAATCATTGGTTGAATAAATGGCTATGGGTTAACTGTAGTTATCCTTTTGTGCTCATTTAGAGTCCAAGAACGTGAACTTTGGTTGAACCATTAGAAAGTTATGCAAATTTTACCTCTTTGCTGTCCAAATTGCAACTATTAGTAGATTCAATTTTGAGTTGTGATTTTGAGCAAGATAGAGGCAGCATTTGAATTTAATTTTGCCTAGAGATAGCTAGAACTTTCTGAGTAGATGCTTAAAATGTCTTTGGTTGCTCAATTTGGAGTTGTTTAGCAATAGTTTTGCTTTGGCAAAGTGGGCTACCCAAACCAGTTTTGGATGAAATTTCATATTTGGGGCAAGTTTGACTTAGGGAGTATTTTTTTTGTGGTTTGTTGTTGTTTGTTGACTCTAGAACTTGTGGAATTGAGTATGTAATTATGTTTCCAGATGGGGTAGCTTCGAGAGTGACCTCTTCTTCCCGCCACTCCATTCCTCTCGGTAGAAGGCAAGTGTGTCATTTCGATTAAATGCTAAAAAGGAATGAATCATGCTTTGCTTGGTGATTTTCATTATGTTGATATTTATGTTGATGCAAATGTTAAGTTCATAAATTTATTCATTTGTCCCTTGTGTGTGTGAATCGATTAGAGGCATATGAAGGTTAAGTATTTGTTAGTGTTTTGGTTGATTTGATGATTATATTGATGAATATGAGAATGGATCGCCATGTGTGTATTCACTTATGTCCATGTGGAAGGATAGAAATGTTTGTTTATGCAATTTAATTGTGTTAATTGCATTTGTGCATTCATAAAAGAAGAGGCGACCCATTCTGATGCGGGCCTCTGTGTTCACACGTAGTGAACACGAAAGTCCTACCTCGTAGTCCCATTCATCGATTGTGAATGGGAGCGAGACAGCAAGAGTAGGCACCTTCCACGGGATGGAAGGGACGTGAGGGTACACACCGACGGGTGTGCACTCGGCAGTACCGGTACGTGCATCTAAAAAGAGCATACATGTGCATTGCATCGCTAACGATTGAGTTTTGTGTGTTAAATGGAGTTGTGAAGAGTTGGGATCGAGTCGTGGACTCACCCAAAAAGATTCAATGAGGTATGTGTATGAAAAGGGCAATGAGGTAAGTGGTAGCGGTACAATTGTTTATGTATTGGTTGAATCTTGTAAGAGTTACATTCTTAATGATGGGTTGGAATTGCTAACTTGTTATTCATATTGATTTGATGCACTTTGCTGAGTTTTCGAACTCACGCTTGTTTGTTAATATTTTTAGGTACTCGGAAGAGCGACTTGCCGGGTTTGGGGCGTAGCTGCACCTCCACTGTGTCTCACGACATGTTTCAGACTTTTGGAATCAATTAGTAAATTTGCAACTAGTTAATCCATTTGTGTAATCATGTGGTATTTAAGTTGAGTTGTTAATGAATGGATTTTTTTGGTAGTGTTAATTGCCTACATGTCATGATGGTTGATTGATTCCATGACATGTTGAAATTATTATTGCTATATTGATAATTGTGATCTCTTTTGCCTGCTGAGTGGATGTCCACTTAGTAGGGGAGGTCTTGCAAAAATTTTTAGTGAAAATTTGATAGGTTTTGGTAGCACTTCGGGCACGTGAGGTGCCGGGGTGTTACACACGTTTCAAGATTAAGTCTATCCGTATTGAAGTCTACGAGATAGAGCTTGCCCTTTAAATGTCCTTTAAAGGCTATTGAACCATCAAACCTCTTAATGACTTCTACACCCTTTTCATTAAACATACAATTATAGCCCGCTTCACATAATTGTGCAACGGACAATAAATTGTAGCTTAATGACTCAACAAGCAAAACATTATTTAATTGAAAATTATTTGAGATAGAAATTTTACCCAATCCAATTACTTCTCCTTTTCCATTGTCTCCAAAGACAATGCTTTCACTATTTGACCCATTTGCGTCCAAGTGTGCGAACATTGCCTTTTCTCCGGTCATGTGATGCGTGCAACCGCTATCCAAAATCCAACTTGTACCGCCAGAGATATAGGCCTACAAAATGACATTTAGTTTTTGCTCTTTGGTACCCAAACTTGGTTAGGTCCACGCACGTTAGCAACTAGAGACTTTGGAACCCAAATGGAGCGAGTAGTAGGAGCATTCTTTGGCTTACGCCCAATATGATAAGCAATGACACGACCAAGGTTAGTCTTTTTTAGAACATAAGAAGCAAAGAACTCGGAGTAAGCCTTGTACTTGGATGTTCCCTCGCCTTTTACAAAGTGAATGGGCTTGCTTAAAGGAGCAACCACGATGTTGCTCTTTTTGCCCTTTGGCGGGACATACCCAAGCCCATGCTTCTTAGGATTACCTTGGCGCTTACCGAGATACTCCTCTAAACCCTTGCTAGCCTTGTAGGACTTTTGAAGTCCATCTTCAAGGATCCCCTTAAGCTTCTCATTCTCATGAGCCAAGACTGTCAATGTCTCACGGTTAGTAGCACAAGTAGCAACATTAATATTATAGCATCTAGCGCATCCATTGCTAGTTGAGGGTATTGAAACATTGGAGTTGTTGATTGAGGTGGAAGCATTAGTCGAGAGATCAACAAGCTTCACTTCAAGAGCCTTGCAAGCATCCATCGCTTGTGCAAGTTGCTCTACGAGTGAAGCATTGGTGATCTCAAGACTAACCATCTTACTCTTAGTCAAATTTGATTTTTTAACTAAGTCCTCATTCTTCTTTCTTTCAAAAGCTAGGCACTTCTCTAGCTCAAGATTCTTCTCCTTTTTAAAAATGAGGAGATCCTCTTGAGCTTCAAGAGTAGCCTCCTTTTGTTCTACCACTTCCTCCAATTTTTCAATGTCTTTATGTAGCAAGTCTAGTTTTTCAATATCAAAATCATTCATAGACTTAAATGCTACTTCCTCATCATCACTACCATCATCACAATCATCTAAACCATAATCAACAATAGAGGGAATGGCGCTCTTAGATGATACCTTGTGCCCCTTTGCCATGAGGCAAATTGGAGCATCTCCTTCGCCGTCGCTTAAGTTGTCGAAGAGGCTCTTCGACTTTGTCGGTGGAGTAGCAATAGCGACGGTGGCAAGTCCTCCTTCATCGTCGGAGTTGGACTCGGACTCGGACTCGGAGTCGGAGTTCCACTCCTTGCTGATGTATGCATGACCCTTGCCCTTGTACTTCTTGTTCTTGTCTTTGTCCTTCTTTTTGAACTTGTCCTTCTTGTAGGGCTTGTCTTCCTTCTTCTCTTTGTGCGGACACTCGGCGATAAAGTGACTGGGTTCTCCACACTCATAGCACTTCCTTGTTGAGTGCCACCCTCTTGACTTGTTGCCATAGCTCTTGGAGTGACTTCCCGGCTTGTAGCCCTTCTTCTTCAAGAACTTGTTGAATCTTCTTACGAGCAAGGCCATGTCTTCATTTGTCAAGGGGCCGCTCGATTCTTCTTCATCGCTTGAGCTTTCTTCGGCTTCTTGTGCAACCTTGACGGCCTTCAAGGACACACCTTTTTTCTTGCCGGATTTGAGCTCTTCTACAACCTCGGCCTCCTTGATCATCATCTCATCCATCATCAACCGGCAAATCACATCATGAGGCGTGAGAGTGTCGAAGTTTGGCTGGTCTCGGATAAGTTGAACAAGATTGCGGTTGGTTGGAGTGATCACACGGAGTATGATCTTCACAACCGCCTTGTCAGTGAGCTCGGAGCTTCCAAGACCCTTAGCTTGATTTACTAGAACCATCAAGCAATCAAACATCTTCGTGTAAGATTCTCCTTCTTCCAAGGTGAATCTACTCAACTCTCCGATGATGAGCTCTATCTTGGACTCACGGACACTTGACACTCCTTCATGAGTTACCATGAGTCTTTCCCATATTTCTTTAGCATTGTCAAGGCCATCAACCCAGTTGAACTCGGAATCGCTCAAAGCATTGAATAAGGCATTGACAGCCAGGTCATTGAAGTGTTGAGCCTTGTCCTCTTCGGATGTGAGATTGTTGGGGTCAACGGGCTTGAAACCTGTTTCAACAATCTTCCAAATGCAAGGGTGAAGTGATCTCAAGTGCATCTTCATCTTATGTTTCCATGCCGCATAGCGAGTGCCATCGAAATGAGGCGCTCGGCCGGAGGACACGGAGACATAAGATGAGGAGTTTGAGACTCCAATTGAGGAATAATCAAAAGGAATTGCGACCGAAACCCCTTTACCGGAACCCGTGGCCTTTTCTTGCTCATGGGTTTCGGTAGTCCTCTCTATTCCCGATATCTTAGATTCTCCAAGCGGTTAAGCTAAACAAAGGAGATTTGGCTCTGATACCAATTGAAAGGATCAAAGATGTCGCCTAGAGGGGTGGGTGAATAGGCGAATGAAAATTTACAGCGGAATTAAACTTCCCGGAGCAAGTCAATCCGGAGTCTCCGGGTATTATGTCCGGATACTCCGGCTTGTCCGGAGTGTCCGGTATTTTATCCGGATACTCCGGGTTGGGTGCTCGGGAACGAAACTAGAACTAGACAAGTAAGCGCCTAGATACACGATTAACTACCCGAAAGACACTCTAGTAACTTAAGCAAGAGTAGATCTACAGCAATGAAGTAAAACAATGCTAAAGCAAAGATCTACTAGAGCAAATTCACACAAATAAACTAGAATGCAAAAGAGAGAAGTGGAGACACAATTTTTCACCGAAGTTCGGATTCTTGAAGGGAATCCTACGTCTCCGTTGAGGTGGCTCGGTCGCACTTGAGCCGGGGTCTCTTTCAACCCGCTTTCCTCCCGGTGTTGCACAAGTGCACTCGCCGGCTTCACTTCTTGTCTCTTTCCTTTCGGAGGCGAGACACGCCTTCACAAACGACCGGGGCTCACCACACGCGTTGGTAGCTCCCGGTGACTCCTAGCCGTCTAGGAGACCTTCAACCTCCAAGAGTAATAACACCACGGAAGTCGCTTCACTACAAGAAACAGGGAAAAATTCGTGGGCCAAAAACCCACGAATTTAGGCCAAAACCCACGAATTTAAGTTAAATTCGTGGGCAAACCGTCGAATTTAGTTCACGAATTTAACTCGACGAAATTAATCAATTAAATTCGTGGGTACCCACGAATTTAAATTAAATTCATGGGTTACTGAAAAAACCCACGAATTTAACTGCTAAATTCGTGGGCTGAAGAAAACCCACGAATTTAATCGCTAAATTGTAATTTGAAGAAACCCACGAATTTAATCATAAATTCGTCATTTGAAGAAACCCACGAAATTAACATAAATTCATGGGTACCCACGAATTTAACCGTTAAATTCGTGGGTTTTAAATGGCTCACGAATTTATCAGACATTTATACAATATATATATATATATATATATCCATATCGATATCACACTCAATACATATAACCATATCGATCACGCATATATATATCGATATGCATCTCATTCAACACAACCATCTTCACATTCAATCTTATTCAACACATCGCAATATTACCTCTACTAAAAGATTGAAACCAACCTTTTAACTCTTTAAAATCGGCTTAAAACTTAGCAGACAAAAAAACATTTGCAGTTATAATATATATATCAATCTCTCAAACCAAAAGTATAAATAAATATTAGTTAGTATGATCTATTGGATTGAAAAAAATGGACGGTTCATATTGAGTTTAGTGTACCGTAAAAGAGTTATATTGTTATCATTTTATATCTACCAAATATAATGGGCAAAACATGTTCATATGATTGGGGCTAGAGCAGATATTTTTATAAATTATACCAAGCTATCAACATTATGGTAGCTTAAAGTTGTAGCCATTCTCTTGCATCTTGCCTTGTCATATTTCGGCTGAGCTGCAAGACCTGTTTCGTGGCTCACTACTTAGATAAACCAACTGTTGTATTGGCAATTCTGTAATACAAAATTTGATTTAAACAGTTGTGCTGGACAGCTATAGAGAATGTCTTTCTCATCCAGCTTTATTTATATTTTGCATCTGGTGGTCATACATCGAAGAAGGTTATTGGCTGTCATGTTGCGCGGACATACATGTTTATATATACCGCAGTTATCATGAATGTCGATGTTTATATATACTCCACAACAACTTTCAGTTAAATGTACAACAATGCCATCAAACATCTACATAGAGGGTTCGAAAATTGTAACCTTTATACGATTCTGATACCGCTTTTCTCAAGTTTCAGATGACAGAAATAAAACTACATGTCACATAAACATTTACTCCTAGCAGTAAATAAAATATTCTAAGCACAGGCCCCAACAAATCTTTGGAATGATACATCATACAGCATTAATCCCTTTGGGCATGGAGAGTTAAATATAGTTGCAGCAAAAAACTTCTGAATGTCTATTTTCTATCATACTCACTTGAGGTATGGAAGAGTCATTATCTTCAACAAGGAAGGATTCCTAGGGACAAAATTCTCCCACTCTGTTCGATCTATTTTCTATCCTAGGGACATCATTAACCACATTAGTCACTGAATCTGTTATAAGCCACAAGAATTATCTACAGCTCAAGTAACAATTGACTAAATTTTTTTATGAAAAGTCCAAAACCTTGTTGTAACACCCCAAAATTTTGCTTTTCTTAAATTCATGTGTGATTTGGCACTTTGGTGAATTTTTGGAATTTTCTGGAATTTATTTGGATTTATTTGGAATTTATTTGAATTTATTCCATTTTGAAATAATTAAAGAATTTAATTTTGCAAATAAAATTTTGTTGGAAATATTTTATTTGAGTCCAAAATATTCCAAAATATTTTCCAGAATTTTTCTGGAATTTTCTGAGTATTTTGCTATTTTTAATGAATTAAATGAATTTCTGGGAATTATTTTAATTATTAAATCGCTGGAAAATGCGAGTGGGTTTGTACTGTTCATCCGACCGAGCCCGAGTCAGACTCGAGTTCGAGTCCGACCCGAGCCACGTGACTCGACCGAACCAACTCCAAAACCTAATCGATCCCAACCGTTGGATCAAGATCCAACGGCCGATTTCCGCATCGCTTTGCCGAATCCGCCGGACCCGATCGCGCCGTCGCGATCGTGGCCGTTGATCGCGCTTAACGGACGGCCGAGCGCCGTCGTCTCCGCCCGAGTCCGAAAGCCGACTCACGCCGCCGCCGCCGTGGAGAACTAGGTTTCCGTCTTGAGCACGAACGCCGAGGCTATTTAAAGCCCGGGTCACGCCCCGAGGTTGCCCTCGTCCGTGCGCACCCGTGTCCCCAAGCCATCTCGCCTGAGCCGTCGCCGTTTGCCCGTACGAGCTCGCCGGAGTTAGAATCTGTTTCGCCGCGGTTAAAAGCCGATTCCGCCGTCGCCGTCCTCGCCGCCACCGAGCACAGATCTAGGACCCCGGGGCGAGACGCACCAAGAGACCTTTCATCTCGCCAGAGCGCCGAACGCCGAGACCGTGGTCATCGTCTTCATCTCCGGCCAAGCTAAGCGCCGCCGTGAAGCCATCGCCGACCCGAGCTCCACCAACCGTCCGATCAAGATCCAAGGGCTCGATCGCGCCACGTCACCCTCGGTGAGTTCCCGTTGAAAATCCTAGATCTAATCTCAACCGCTTGGATCTAGATCCAACGGCCAGGTCGTGCCACGTGGCGGGAATCGCACCAGGCTAGATTGGATGCGGACCGTTAGATCAAGATCCAACGGCCCGAGATCAACCCGTGCGCCCCAAGCACTTGAGGCCCAAATCCAATCCTAGCCGCCGGTTTTCAAACCAACGGCTACGATCGTGCACGTGTCCAGGAGTCGAACCGCCGCTACGGCGCGGCGTGGCGTGGAGTCAGCGACACGCGCGGGCAGCGTGTCGGGCCGCGCGTGGCGTCACCCATGACGTCATCGGTGGTCCCACTGTCGACCGCCGTGGTGAGCCCCGCTGACATCAGCGATGACGTCACCCGAGTGGTCCCACATGTCAGTCTCACGTGGAGCCGTGGACCGGGTCCACGGTAGACCCGAGCCGAGTGTGGACCGAGTCCATGGACCGGCTGATGTCAGCAGACCAATCCGGTCGCCACGTGTCCTCGCCGACGCAATAAATGATTTTCCGAAAAAGAAAATGATTTAATAAATCGGTTTAATAATTGATTTGAATTTCAAAACTTCAAACGCTTATAACTTTTGTGTTTCAACTCCGATTTGAGTGATTAAAATTTCTAAATTTGTATAAAATTGAGATCTACCTAAATATGAATTTTATTTAATTTTTGGCCTAAAGTTTTTCTCTGCAAAATTATTTAATTGGTTATTTAAACTTTAAATAATCATAACTTTTAAGGCCATAACTCCAAATTTGATTTATTCCAGTTTCTAAAAACTCATAAAATTATGTTCTCTCTGTTTATGGATTTTATTTGGATGTTTGGACACTTTTGCCTATTGTTTATTCGTGTATTTGCTATTTGCACGCTTTACGAGTAGACGTTGAAGTCTGGGAAGGATTCGAAGGAGAAGTATTGACTCAGGATCCAACTCAAGACCAAGAACAAGTACTTTTTGAAGGCAAGTTGTGCTTTGACCATGTTGATCCTATTTCAAATCTATTTTGATTTAAACTATTGCATGCTAGTTCAATTAGAAAAATACTTTGATTAAACATGGGGTTAGATAAATACCAATTTGTCAGTATGACACCTTGATTATTTAAGTATGTGCCATGATCCCTTGTCACCCTAGTTGTGGATTACTAGTTGGACATTATTAAATCGCCAACATGGGTTTAGACCGTTGTAGTACACTGCTTAGACCTGCTTACGTGCTCATGACATGATTTTGGACAATCAAATGTTAATATTGACTTAATGATATATTGAACCTGTTTTGAAAAGGTATCATGTGATGTTGATGGCACGTGGTGCATGGTAATCAAGCGGGGTTTGATAAACGCTTTTCGGCCAGGGCATGTGGCAAGAGTAATCAGTGGGCCATTGTGGCATTGGGAGCGTTGATTTGGTTCTTCGGGTAGTCTTGCCCTGGTCACCCTAAGGACTTAACCTTGCAAGCCTTTGAACTGGGTCTAACGTGCAACCACATGTCTGTAATGGGACGGACCTAGTTGACTAAGTTGCTAATAACGTACCTGTGGGACCTCAGGAGGTCAACTACACCCTTTGTGTAAGTTGTACGGGGAGCGCGTCGGCCTGAGGCCAGGTACCCATCTAACGGTTGATTGGCCTAGACTTCGCCTTAGCGAAGGGAAGGGTTAGTGCGTAATAACCGGGGAGGACCACTTGTATTGTTAGAAGTCTCCGAAAGACTTTGTTACGGGAACTCGCCTTTGTGGTGTTTGACTGTATCTTGTGGGTAAAGTGCATAACCTCTGCAGAGTTTAGAATCTATTCGAATAGCCGTGTCCGCGGTATTGGACATCGCTCGGGAATTACAGTCAAGGGTTAGATTTTCTCAAAAATAACTTGGTTTGAAAAGTTGGGCTGGATTAATAATGAAGTTGATGGAAATGTGGATTAGGATGGGAAAGATGTTTATTAAATTCCTTGAAAAGTTATCTATGCTATACTTGCTTCTACTGCTTTCGAATCTACTTATGCTACTTGTCAAATGCTGTTTACTGCAAATATACCTTGAGCTATTCCTTTGTACCAAACCATGCATATAGTATATTAGCTTGCATTCTGTGCATGACTTGCTGAGTACCAAGTACTCACCCTTGCCACAATACAACACCAGTTGAAAAGGAGACTGCACAAGCTTTGGAGGAGGAGCTCCAAGAGGATCCGTCTACTTAGGGAAGCGAGCCCAGTCAGTTGCCTGTGGTATACTGGATGGCGCCACGAAGTTATTTGGTTTTCCGCTGCTATTATTTTTCTCTGAATAAGTTTCGCCTTGCGAGGCATATATTTGTAACTTGACCATAAGGTCGAGTAACCAGTTTGACTATCTAAATAAAGTACTTATTTAGTATCGAGTGGTATGATTGTGATATTTACCGAAGTTAAGACTGTGTGCACTAGCTTGTTCCTGGACTAGTGCTGAATACACAGAGGGTCCGGATTTGCAAATTCGGGGTCCCGACAGAGGTGGTATCAGAGCCAGGTTTGACTGTAGGCTCCACCCTAGCTAGAATGGTCGTAGTGAGGATAAAACCTATTTTCTAAAGCTAAAAAGTTGTCAAGATAAGAAATGACATCTCGACTTATCCCATTCTTTCTTTTCTTGTCTCTTTCTGAATTTTCCTTACCTTGTCACGATTTAAAGATTCCGAGTTCTTACGTAAAGCACTCTCGTGATGTGATGGAGGAAGAGTTCAACTACGTTGATCCGGGAGTTGGTCACGCCGGAACTTTGGCATATGCTACAAACTCTCGGAGATTTTGAGAAGCCGCAATACCAAGTGGAAGTGATCAGACAAGCGGGATTGATCAAGGCTTGTGACGTGAAGATTGAGGTACCTGCTCAGAAAAAGGGCCCAGTGCAATCGCCCGACATATCAGACCGCCAGGAGATCTACAATGCAGATGGGTATCCAAGAGGTATCACGACGAGCAATGCGGCACGTTACCCGTATCTACGCCAGAGAGTTGGAAACACGGTGTTCGTTATCATCCGCGCAGCGATAACCTTCTTGACCCGAAGGCGATTCAGATGAGGATGCCCACGGTTACCAGCTTGGCACGATTTGTTGTCGCCAGGAGGATGTACTAGATAATACAAGCAAGGAGCTACGAAGGCCCGCCAAGGAGATCACGGCAGAGAAGAACAGATGGCGGGAAGCTCAAGAGTATGTGGCACACCTTCTGCGAAGGATTGACGAGTTGGAGATGACTTTGTACGGACTGCACCAGAGCCAAGATTTGAGCTACACGAGCCAGATCCGGAGGAGTCGATCTCGATGAGGACACCGCTTCTTCGACTACCAGATGACACGATTGCAGGACATGGCAATCGTTTCGCGCCTATGCCGCAAAGACCTGCACTCCAGGCCGTGGAGGTTTTCGATGAGTGAGCATAGGTTCTATAGTGAGACCCTTCGCCGAGTCGCGTCATAGAATAAAGAGTCACCCTTTAGGCGTTAGACTCGAGTTAGTTCGATTTGGATTTTCATTGTTTCTTTGAGTGTGCATTATGTGTTGCAAGGCCCTTAGGCATTGTAAGCAACCATACCAAGTTATTAATATCAATAATAAAGTTGGACCTTAAAGTTACACACTGTCGCCCGCATAAGTTCCATATTACTTGTCTATTCTTGTTTCCCTCTCATCTCTAAACCTAGAAGCAAATCGACAGGATGGTGAACACCCGTGGAAACTTTGGAGGCAATGGAAGCGGTTCTCGCCAATGAAAACCCCAATGAGGGAGCACCAGACCGCCACATGGATGTGCAGAATTTCGAGCTTTTCTCGCTGCCCGGACTCGGTTGATGCATGCTATGATGCAACAAATGCAACACGTCACCGCTCAGGCCACTTTGCTAATCAAGTTAATCGTGACCACGCCAGAATACAAGACTGCCGAGTTCATGAGAACTCACCCGCCCACTTTCTCTCGGGAATGCCAATCCATTGGAGGCCGATGATTGGTTAAGATCAATCGAGAGGAAGCTACACATAGCTCAATGCATAGGAAATGAGAAGGTACTCTACGCTTCTCATCACCGAAGGAACAATTACGAATGGTGGGAGAACTTCGTGCCACGCAAGAGAACCCTCAAGACATCACTTGGGAAGAGTTCACAAATGCATTCGACAAGATCACGTGCTGAAGGAATCATGGACCTTAAGAAGGAGGAGTTCAGAGCAATCAAGCAAGGTAATCACCGGTGGCCGACTACGAACAAGTTCACGCAGCCTAGCACGCTACGCTTTGAGGATGTAGCGACGAGATAAATCCAGGCATACCTCGTTTTATGAAGGGACTTAACTCGGGATTGCAAGTAGAATTGATCACCCACACCTTCCCAGATTTCCAAGAGTTGGTGAATAAGGCGCTTATTCTTGAAGACAAGCGCAAGGAATCGATGAGAACAGAAGCGCCGGATGCAACAAAGAAGGATCACGCCCGAACGCAATACCGCTGAGTTGCACCAAATCAATTCTTGATTCCAACCACGTAATGCAACAAGGACACCATCCCCAGCACCAAGACACATCAATCGAACTACTGCACCCAGCCCCGCTAGAAACGCTTACTCGTGCGCTTAGCAAGGAACAGTGAGACGCTGCTACAATCGCAACGAGCCAGACACTTTGCCAACAGCTTGTCCAAAGAAGACAGCAGGAGTGACCCCGGCCGCTTCAATCTAGGAACCACCCCAGCTAGGACGCCAAAGACAGGAGCCACACCCCAGGCCGTGGTGAGAGGCCGAGTCAACCATGTCACCGCAGATGCAACCGCATGCTACGGACGTCGTCTTGGGTAAGTTACTTGTTAACTCGATACACCTGCAATTTTGTTTGACTCGAGCTTCGCATTCGTTTGTTTCGCAAGGCATAGCTGCTAGAAATGATTAGACGAATGCAAGACTTAAGTGCATGCTTTTAGTTCAAACCCTGGTTCCGAACTCCGAGCGAAAGTAGGATGTTCCGGTGAGAATACTAATAGGTGGAATAGAGTTCCTAGCAAACCTTATAATTTTGGAGACCCAGACCTTAGACGTCATATTGGGAATGGATTGGTTATCCAAGCACAAGGCCGTATTGGATTGTGGACGAAGGACTATCTCAGTTGAGAGCCCTTGTGGAAAGAAAGTGGAATTTCAAGCCACTGCAGTTAGAGATGGACAGTTGATGGTTAACAGTACCAAGGCAATCAGCATAGAGGATGTCTCCGTAGTGAATGAGTACCTGAGATGTTTTTCCGAAGATCTACCTGGTATGCCGCCAGACAGGACATAGAGTTTGTGATAGAGCTTGTACCTGCACAAGACCGATAGCAAAGAGACCCTATCGGATGTCCACCGAGGAGTTGGTAGAGATGAAGAAACAGCTAGAAGAGTTAATGGAGAAAGGATTTATCGAGGCCAGAGCTCGTCGTGGGGAGCACCAGTTTTGTTTGTCAAGAAGAAGGACGGAAGTTTCGGGATGTGCATCGACTACCGTGCACTCAATGAAGTCACCGTGAAGAATAAGTATCCGCTACCAGGATTGATGATTTGTTTGATCACCGAGAGGAGCCGGAGTTTTCTCCAAGATTGATCTCGAGATCGGGATACCATCGATTGAAGATCCGATCGTAAGATATTCAAGACCGCATTCTCGTCAAGATATGGACATTACGAGTTCTGATTATGTCCTTTGACTGGATTTAATGCGCCGGCTTATTTCATGAATATGATGAATAAGGTGTTCATGGAATATTTGGACAAGTTTGTCGTCGTGTTCATAGATGATATTCTAATCTACTCCAAAGCGGAGGATGAACATGCCGGACACTTAAGGCGAGTTTTGGAAAAGCCGAGGAACAAGCAACTTTTCGCCAAGTTCAGCAAGTGTGATTTTTGGAAGGACAAGGTGGAGTTTCTTGGACATGTAATGACCGCAGAAGGAGTCGCCGTAGATCCAAGCAAAGTAGAAGGCGTGTTACAATGGGAGCGACCAAAGGCGTGACCAGTTCGAGTTTCCTTGGAATGGCAAGATACTACCGCCGTTTCATCGAAGGCTTCTCGACAATTGCGAAACCTCTTACGCAATTCTTTGAAGAAGGAAAAGAAGTTTGCATGGACGCGCGAATGTGAGAAAGGATTTCAGGAGCTGAAGAAGCGATTGACATCAAGACCGGTGTTAGTTCTACCTGATGTTGCTCAAAGCTTCGATATTTATTGTGACGATCGCGCCAAGGACTTGGATGTGTCTTGTCTGCAGAATGGAAAGGTCGCCGCTTATGCATCAAGGCGATTGAGGCCGCATGAGGAAAATTATCCGACACATGACCTAGAGTTAGCTGCCGTAGTGCATGCCTTGAAGATATCGCGTCACTAACTGATAGGGAACAGATGTGAAGTGTATACGGATCATAAGATCCTTAAGTACATATTCACCCAGTCGGATCTAAATATGAGGCCGAGGAGATGGTTCGATTTAAACAAGGACTATAATGGTGGTATCCATTACCATCCCGGAAGGCCAACGTAGTAGCCGATGCTCGAGTCGGAAAAGCCATACCGTGAGTACGTTGCTAGCCACAAGTCAGGATGAGTTATGTGAGGATTTCCAGAAAATGAAGATTGAGGTGGTACCTAGCGGATTCTTGGCCACATTGGAAGTAAAGCCTACCTTAGAGGATCAGATCCGAGAAGGATGTAGGATGATGACAAGATCCGCGAGGATTAAGTTCATCAAGGAGGAAGGCAAGGCAGAGGACTTCAAGTTGGATGAGCAAGGCACGTTGTGGATGAAGGATCGCATTTGTGTGCCTAACAAAAAGGAGTTAAAGCAACTGATTTTGGAAGAAGCCCATGACTCCAAGTACTCAATTCATCCTGGAAGCGCCAAAATGTATCAGGATCTCAAGGAGAGATTCGGTGGCCGAGTATGAAGCGTGAAGTTGCTGAGCATGTTGTATTGTGCGACATATGCCAGAGAGTCAAGGCAATGCATCGAGACCAGCGAGATTGCTACACCATTGAAAATACCTGAGTGGAAGTGGGAGGAAATCGGAATGGATTTCATTACCGCTTCTTAGAAGACTCAAGGAGGTTATGACTCCATATGGGTTATAGTGGATCGCTTGACTAAATTAGCCCATTTTATCCCGTGAAGACCACTTACTCGGGAGATAAATTAGCGTAATTGTACATGATCGGGATTGTCTGTTTGCACGGAGTGCCAAAGAGGATTGTATCGGACAGAGGTACCCAATTTACCTCAAGGTTCGGAATAAGTTGCATGAAGCCATGGGAACCCGTTTGAACTTCAAGATGTGACTTATCATCCACAGACGGATGGACAGGCCAGAAAGAGTCAACCAGATTCTGGAGGATATGTTGAGAGCTTGTGCATTAGCTTATGCTACCTCTTGGGATAAGAGTTTGCCGTATGCCGAGTTCGATTACAACAATAGTTATCGTGCTAGTTTACGATGTCACCTTTTGAGGCATCGTATGGTCGACTGTCGAACGCCATTGAATTGGAATGAGACCGTGGCGCCGTGTCTTTGGGCCTGATATTCTTCAAGAGGTCAAGAGCGGTCGCCATGATTAGGGAAAGGTTGAAGATAGCCCAATCACGACAGA
Organism: Rhipidocladum racemiflorum; assembly: GCA_036346355.1. Lineage (NCBI taxonomy): Eukaryota > Viridiplantae > Streptophyta > Magnoliopsida > Poales > Poaceae > Rhipidocladum > Rhipidocladum racemiflorum. The sequence goes on along the minus strand of CM070577.1, from coordinate 39,626,387 downwards.
AGAGTTATGCTGACAATCGTCGTAGGGACTTGAGTTTTGAACCAGAAGACTTTGTATACCTCAGGGTTACGCCTCTCAGGGGAGTTAAGAGGTTCCATGCCAAAGGGAAACTTGCACCCCGTTATGTTGGACCATTTAAGATTTTGAGCCGCAGAGGCGAAGTTGCTTATCAGCTGGAGTTGCCACAGTCGTTAACAGGAGTACATGACGTATTCCATGTGTCCCAGTTGAAGAAGTGTCTCCGAGTTCCTGAGGAACAGACACCGCTAGAGTCAATTGAGTTGCAAGAGGATTTGACTTATAAGGAGCATCCCGTGAGGATTCTAGACACAATGGATCGAGAAACTAGAAACAAGTCAACCCGTTTCTGTAGAGTTCAGTGGAGCAACCATGAAGAAAGCGAAGCGACTTGGGAGCGCGAAGAGGATTTGAAGAAAGAGTTTCCAAACCTATTCTGTAGTGAGCCCTGAATCTCGGGGACGAGATTCTATTAAGGGGGGGAGGTTTGTAACACCCCAAAATTTTGCTTTTCTTAAATTCATGTGTGATTTGGCACTTTGGTGAATTTTTGGAATTTTCTGGATTTATTTGGATTTATTTGGAATTTATTTGAATTTATTCCATTTTGAAATAATTAAAGAATTTAATTTTGCAAATAAAATTTTGTTGGAAATATTTTATTTGAGTCCAAAATGTTCCAAAATATTTTCCAGAATTTTTCTGGAATTTTTCTGAGTATTTTGCTATTTTTAATGAATTAAATGAATTTCTGGGAATTATTTTAATTATTAAATCGCTGGAAAATGCGAGTGGGTTTGTATCTTGTTCATTCGATCGAGCCCGAGTCGGACTCGAGTTCGAGTCCGACCAGCCACGTGACTCGACCGAACCAACTCCAAAACCTAATCGATCCCAACCGTTGGATCAAGATCCAACGGTCAGGATTTCCCCGTACCGCTTCGGTCGAATCCGGCCCGGACCCGATCGCGCCCGTGCGATCGTGGCCGTTGATCGCGCCACGTGGACGGCTGAGCGTCGTCGTCTCCGCCCGAGTCCGAGCCGGACTCCGCCGCCGCGCCCGCCGCCGTGGAGAACTAGGTTTCCGTCTCGGGCACATACTTTGATTAAACATGGGGGTTAGATAAATACCAATTTGCTGTATGACACCTTGATTATTTAAGTATGTGCCATGATCCCTTGTCACCCTAGTTGTGGATTACTAGTTGGACATTATTAAATCGCCAACATGGGTTTAGACCGTTGTAGTACACTGCTTAGACCTGCTACGTGCTCATGACATGATTTTGGACAATCAAATGTTAATATTGACTTAATGATATATTGAACCTGTTTTGAAAAGGTATCATGTGATGTTGATGGCACGTGGTGCATGGTAATCAACTGGGGTTTGATAAACAGTTTTCGACCGGGGCATGTGGCAAGAGTAATCAGGTGGGCCAGTTGTGGCATTGGGAGCGTTGATTTGGTTCTTCGGGTAGTCTTGCCCTGGTCACCCTAAGGACTTAACCTTGCAAGCCTTTGAACTGGGTCTAACGTGCAACCACATGTCTGTAATGGGACGGACCTAGTTGACTAAGTTGCTAATAACGTACCTGTGGGACCTCAGGAGGTCAACTACACCCTTTGTGTAAGTTGTACGGGAGCGTCATCTGGCTGAGGCCAGGTACCCATCTAACGGTTGATTGGCCTAGACTTCGCCTTAGCGAAGGGAAGGGTTAGTGCGCAATAACCGGGGAGGACCACTTGTATTGTTAGAAGTCTCCGAAAGACTTTGTTACGGGAACTCGCCTTTGTGGTGTTTGACTGTATCTTGTGGGTAAAGTGCATAACCTCTGCAGAGTTTAGAATCTATTCGAATAGCCGTGTCCGCGGTATTGGACATCGCTCGGGAATTACAGTCAAGGGTTAGATTTTCTCAAAAATAACTTGGTTTGAAAAGTTGGGCTGGATTAATAATGAAGTTGATGGAAATGTGGATTAGGATGGGAAAGATGTTTATTAAATTCCTTGAAAAGTTATCTATGCTATACTTGCTTCTACTGCTTTCGAATCTACTTATGCTACTTGTCAAATGCTGTTTACTGCAAATATACCTTGAGCTATTCCTTTGTACCAAGCCATGCATATAGTATATTAGCTTGCATTCTGTGCATGACTTTGTGAGTTCCTAGTAATCACCCTTGCCACAATACAACACCAGTTGAAGAGGAGACTGCACAAGCTTTGGAGGAGGAGCTCCAAGAGGATCCGTCTACTTAGGGAAGCGAGCCCAGTCAGTTGCCTGTGGTATACTGGATGGCGCCACGAAGTTATTTGGTTTTCCGCTGCTATTATTTTTCTCTGAATAAGTTTCGCCTTGCGAGGCATATATTTGTAACTTGACCATAAGGTCGAGTAACCAGTTTGACTATCTAAATAAAGTACTTATTTAGTATCGAGTGGTATGATTGTGATATTTACCGAAGTTAAGACTGTGTGCACTAGCGTGTTCCTGGACTAGTGCTGAATACACAGAGGGTCCGGATTTGCAAATTCGGGGTCCCGACACTTGTCCAGGATTGTCTCAATAATTTCATTAGATAATCTCATTTCTGATTCATCTAGAAGGGCAATCAACATCTGTTTTACCTGTACAGGAGGATTACAATAGAAGTTTTAGTTCAAAAATGAAGGATAGGATCATGGGAGGAATATTATTGAATTTATTAACTTATATTATTTCAATAGTACATAAGCGCACACACTATTGGATTATCAGCCACACATTGATGACACCCTTTTCCTTGACATCAAAATGGTCAAATATCTGCAAGGTCCATTTCATGTAAATACAACTGAATGTGATAACACACAATACGTAATATCACCATGTGACATATCAAAACCTAAATGAAATTGGTTGCCAAGGGGATGGATACCCGATTAGCAAAAAGATTTTCCTTCCCCCTGTTTTTAAATAATGCAAGCTGGAACTCTTCCTGCATGGTAAAAGTATGGCAAAAATCAATCACTCACAGTTTAAGTTACCAAAGAATCTAGTTCCTGATGACATCGACATTCATGATCTCCAGAAAAGCTTCCTGCGGTATGTTTGAATGTTCCGGCTTTGCCTTCGCTCCTTTTCCAGACAGATTTCACCCAACAGCTCCCCCACCCATCTGAATGTGAATTTCACGGTTTTCTTAAGGAATCCACCAAACAAAACAAAAGAACAAGAAACTTTAACATAATGACATGAATTCTTGAAAAGTTTATGGATTGAACAAAATCACAAAGATCATAATTGTAAGTTAGCTCACACTACTACTGTTCTCTTGCTCTATGACTCCTTTGCACATCAAAAGGCACTATCAACATTATAAGCTCTTAAGATAAGTTTAGACTCTCTGAAAACTTAACATCAACCAATTTTCCTCTGATCACACATAATAGACAGAGAAATGTTTTCTCATCTGGCAGGACATCAGGCGGGATGCTTCCCATCAATTCAATTTCACAAGAGTAGCTACTTGTAGATGTAGTAGCAAGCAAAACGATAGCACTAGGTAGTACACCAAACTGAGCGCTTGAGCAGCTAAAACGAAAGCGAAATCAAAGGAGCTTGTACAGCACAAGATTATCGAATCGCTCCTCGAAGAAGACTTCGCCGGAGGCAAGGATAAGCAGTGACGAGAGGACCAGTATGCCGTGGAGGTTGCAGCCGAGGCGACCCATTGCTGCCGCACCTGCAGCTCGCCGGAGCCCTGAAGAGGCCGGCCGTGGGGAGGAGCAGCAAGGGGAGGACTCGCCGGCCTGGGGAAGGACGTCGGTCAGGGAGAGGAGGCGCCGCCGCTGCTGCTCGCTACTGCTGCTGCTGGCATCGGCTGGGGAAGAACAAGGCGGCGCTCGGTCGGAGGAGAAGCGAGGGGAGGCGGCGCCGGCGCTTGGGGAGGACGGCCAGGCAGCGGCAGCTCGGGATGGAGAACGAGGGGCGGCGCCGGGTTGGACACGGGCACAGGGGCAATTGAGGGGAGGGAGTGAAGAGAGAGACACCCGCGGGGTTAACCCTATGTTAAATTCGTGGGCAAGACGTGGCCCACGAATTTCATTAAATTCGTGCGTTTTTTTTGGCCCACGAATTTAAGTAAATACGTGGGTATTTTTATAAACCGACGAATTTAATATATAAATCCGTGGGTTTTTTTTGGCCCACGAATTTAATTAAATACGTGGGTTTTTTATAAACCGACGAATTTAAATATATAAATTCGTGGGTTTTTTTTTTGCCCACGAATTTAAAAAAACCCACGAATTTTTTCCTGTTTCTTGTAGTGCTTGGAGGATGAACTAGTGCTCAACAACTCGAATTGAATGCACCTAGCACTTTACTTCTTCCTCTCCTCACCAAAATAGATCAACAACCCAATCAAATGGTGGGAGGAAGTGGGGGCTCTATTGAATGCTTTGAGAGTGTTAGAAATGGCTTGAATGCTGCAATGAATGAGCTCTATTTAGATTATAGCCGTTGGGAGAGAGTGGAGGCTTTAAATAGTCTTTCCAAAAACTAGCCGTTACTCTCGTTTTTGTACAGGCCGGAGTGTCCGGACAAATAACCTGGAGACTCCGGGTTATCCGGAGACTCCGGACAAAATGTCCGGATACTCCGGACAAACTGGGACTCAAAGTGACCGAGGGGTCCAACCCGGAGACTTCGGATTGAATGTCCGGAGACTCCGGGTTACTCAGCTCGGTTGGAATTGAAAACTTTTGCAAACTAAATGCATGAGTGCTAATTTGAGATGCAAGTTTTGACGTTGAGCACATGCACATCCTAAAGGCGATTTCTCGTCGTACCCTCTTAATAGTACGGCTATCCTTAAGACACAAATATAAAATGAAAAATACAACTCTTGTCTTGATGCCGTCTTTTCAACTTTTGAGAGGTTGTGGGGGTATACAATCCCATTTCAACTTGTTATGATCTCGATATCTGCATTAATCTTAGTTGAAGCATTAGATCACTTTAATTGTGTCATCATTAATCACCAAAATAATTTGAGGGGCCTAGATGCACTTTCAATATGAAGCATGAAGATCAAAACCTAAACCTTTCTTGTTTGAGCTAACCTTAGATTTATCCAAAATCATGTTCAACTTTTTCTTGCCATTAGTGAATCGTTCCAAAGAACTTTGCAAGTAATCAACTTTCTTAGCAAGAGTTAAACAATTGTTGCAAGGAATATCAACCTTCCCTTTTTGCTTACGACAAGTAGAGCATGAAAGAACCTCATGTGTGAGCAGATTATCAGTTATTTGAGAAACCCTAGCATTTGCATCTTTTAACTTCAATTCAAGAGTTGAGCATTTAGAGCAAGCAATTTGATCATGTAAACTATCAGTAGAGCAACCAATATTTTTCACAAGTTTTTCATTTTTCAATTGTTCGGCATAAACTTGTTCTAGTTTAATCACATGTTCCTCTTTTAGAGACTTAATTTCAAATTTGAGATCTAAGCAAGTATCACAAATATTTTCAGAATTTGAATTTTTAAGATCAAAGTTTTCAGATTTTAGCATGGATAGATCTTTTTCTAAGTTTTTATTTTTGAGTGAAGATTTTCTTAAAGATTTTCTCAATATGACTAAAACTTCACAAAGCTCATAATACAAAGTCATTACCTCATCACTGTCGCTGGGGGTGCTATCGTTGTCACTAGAATCACTAGTGTTCCCTTTTGCCATGAAGCACAATCCGGTGAAATCCTTCTCATTCAGCTTCGTTTGCTTCGCTTCCTTCTCATCTTCAGTTGAGTCATCAATGTCGCTTAGGTCTAAGTGACCAATTGCCGCGAAGACTTTGTTGAGCATCTTCTTTGTCCGTTGCTTATTTTTGTCATTGCTCTCTCTTGGCCGGAAGGATTTGAAAGAGTTGCTTTGCTCCTTCTCCTCTCTATCTTTGTTCTTGAAACAGTTAGCACGGATGTGCCCTGCCTTGCCGCAGTTGTAGCAGTGGATGGAGGCTCCTCTTCTCTCCCTTGATCTCATGTAAGCTGCATTGACATGCTTGGAAAGAAGAGCAAGTGTATCTTCTGGTATTTGATCTAGCTGTTCATCACTAAGAGCACTCAAAGCAGTAATGGAATATGATGATGAAGAACTAGTAGCATTATCATATGAAGAGGAATTAGCATTAAGTGCCAGAGTTATCATTGGATGTTCTTGAAACAATGTCTATCTCAAAAGTCTTGAGACTAGAATATAGTTTATCCAAAGTCATTTCACTCATCTTGTGAGCTTCCCTAAAAGCAGTCACTTTCATTTGCCAGATTTTAAGATCAAGAAATGATAGGAAATGTCTAGCATTTTCAGAGTCAGTGTACTTTACATCTACAGCTCTAAGATTGTTTAAGATTCTGTTAAAGCGAGCAAAACAATCATCTAGAGATTCTCCAGAGTTCATTTCAAATCTAGTGTATTCCTTTTTAAATTGATCTTGCCTAGCTTCTTTTACAGAGTCAGTGCCCTCATGATAATCTTGAAGAGATTTCCAAATTTCATGAGTAGTGAGTAAATGACAGACTCTATCGAATTCTTTTCTAGCAAGTCCTTGAAGCAATATGTTTCTAGCTCTATTATTGTTTTCAACATCTTTTTCAAACTCGATTTTATCAATATCATCATTTGAAGGAAGCTCGTATGGAATCTTTACCTTGCGCCAAATAGCGTTACCTTGAGCTTGAAGGTATGCAGTCATCCGAATTGGCCAGTGGGGAAAGTCTGTGCCATTGAAGATTGGCGGCTTTCTCGAGTATTTCTCTGTTGCCATAACTTACCGTTTACTAATCACCTGTTAAGATGGATTAGTAGAGCCTCGCTCTGATACCACTTGTAGGATCGAAAGACACGAATATAGCAATCAGAGGGGGGGTGAATGATTGTGCGGAAGCTAAAACCAAATTCTTAATCTACTAAATGTTCACCCCAAAACAAAACCAAATAATTGCCTCGTACTCGACAAAAATAGAATGACAGAGGTTTGGTAAAACGCGAATTCCCGGAGATCCAACCGTTAGGTTGATCTGAAATTTGGACACAAGAAACTAGATTCCAATACGAATCGAACCCAAAAAGAATCAGCTCGATCGGACTTACGGATCGAAAGTTATGACCTTCGCAAGCTTGCTATTCCAGAAGATGGCGAGAATAGATCTAACTAGAATTGTAGCTCGCCGAAAGATTTGATGAACTTGATCTTTATTTCTCCTTTCTTTTGTCTAAAATACTCCAAACAAAAGAGTACAACCCTAAAGCTTGCTTAAAGCTTGATGCCTAGGTTGATGCTCTAAACAGGAGCCAACCCCTCCTATTTAAAGGAGCAACCACAAGGAGTCCTGAATACAATTCCTACTCCTAATCCTAGAAGGAGTCCCACTTCTAATCCTAGAAGGAGTATGTATTCAACACAACTCCACTTGGCCCAACCTGGCCGAGTACAACTCTTGCACGCGTATGGCAACCTACCATACTCACGTGACTAACACTTTGCACGCGTATGGCCACCTCCCATACTCACGTGACTAACACTTTGCACGCGAATGACCTCCTGTCATTCTCACATGACTAACCATTCTTCATGTGCACCATTCTCTTAGCCCAAACGTCCCGCATGACATCCTTGACCACCAAGACCTCAGTTCCTCCCTGAACCTTGTCCCGAACCTCAGTTCCTCCATGAACCTAATTCCGGTCCCGTCATCGACCACATTCGTCCTCGAGCAATACCTGCACATGAATAAACCAGAAAACAATTTCGAGCACAAGTCTGCGACTTGACTCAACATTAGTCCATGCAAATACTCACATGAGCATTGCATAAATTCCACTTCAAAACAAGCATCATGAAATTTTCACAAATTTCATAATCTCAAATTTAAATCCAAAAATCAATTCCAAATCGCTCAAAACCCTAACCGAGCAAAAACGCATTCACGACGGACCAAAAAATATGGTCCGGCGTACACATGAAAAAGTCACTCAAAAAACCATTCACGACAGACCAAAAAAAATTGGTCCGGCGTGCATGTAAAACTTACTGTTTTTAAGAACTTGGTCCTGCGAAAAAACCTTCAGAAGCACATTTACGACATACCAAAAAATTTGGTCTGTCGTACATGGGAAAACGAGGTTGCCAAAAAACATGTTCACGTAGGACCAAAAAATTTGGTTTGTCGTACATGGGAAAATGAGGTTGCCAAAAACATGTTCACGTAGGACCACAAAATTTGGTCCGTCGTAGATGGGAAAATGAGGTTGCCAAAAACATGTTCACGTAGGACCAAAAAATTTGGTCCGTCGTAGATGGGAAAATGAGGTTGCCAAAAACATGTTCACGTAGGACCAAAAAATTTGGTCCGTCGTAGATGGGAAACTTACTGTTTTCTTTAAGTTTGGTCTGGCGCCAAAGCGAAACTTACTGTTTCTTGTCAAATTGTCAAAACACATGAACAAACACATTTTGCAAATTCAATTCTAAGCCAATTTTTCAGCACATGATTTCACAGGTGCAAATTGATCATGATGTCCTGGAATCACATTGTAAGAGGTGGACTCCTGCCCCTCAGACTCTATCTCCTCTCAGTCCTCGTCCTCAAGCTCTCACCCCTCCTCTTTTTCTTTGATGTAGAGGGCCTCCCCAAACTCTGCAATCCTCTCTGTTGCCATTATCCTGGTGTCACAAAGATCTGTCTTGGCCTTCCCCAGGGCTTCATATGCTTCTTTAAGTTCCTGGGTGGTAGCCTTCATCATGTCCTCCTGAGCTGCAGCAAACTGAGCAAGATGCACAATAGCAGCATCCTCCTCATCTCTAATCCTATCCCTGTGAGTGGCTCCTCCTTGGGGATGATACCTGAACACAGTCTGATGTAGCTCATCAGCGTAGTCACAAGTGACATGTGGTAGTGCAAGGCGTGCAGACTCCTAGATTCCTGCCTCGAAAGAAGACATCCTCGTCGAGATGTTGATGGGACGATTTCTTTGGTGTTCTCAAAGGCGTAGATTGTAACATTGTAAATTATTCCATGTCCCTTACCATTAACGACCCAATTAGTACCTCTGTAGATGGGTCTGTAAAAAGCCTTCAAGTACTTGCAACACTTTCCACAGCTCAGCGGCATAGCCTCCCTCGCGCTCTCCATAGGTATGAGCCATCCTCATCTGTAGAAGACAACTCTCGTGAAACCTTAACTTAAAACAAAGGAAAAGATAAATTTTTTTAGTAAGGATAGTGTAGGATCGAAAGACACGAATATAGCAATCAGAGGGGGGGGTGAATGATTGTGCGAAAGATAAAACCAAATTCTTAATCTACTAAAAGTTCACCCCAAAACAGAACCAAATAATTGCCTTGTATTCGACAAAAACAGAATGATAGAGGTTTGGTAAAACACGAATTACCAGAGATCCACCTGTTAGATTGATCTGAAATTTGGACATAAGAAACTATATTCCAATACGAATCGAACCCAGAAAGAATCAGCTCGATCGGACTTACAGATCAAAAGTTATGAGCTTCGCAAGCTTGATGTTCCAGAACTTAACGAAAATAAATCCAATCAAAACTTGTAGATTAATCAAGAACAACAAAAGATTAATCAACAAAACTTTGACGAACACTAGATCAATACCCTAGAAATGTTTTTGATGGATCAAATCAAGATGAATATCAAAGAACAAAAATCAATCTAGAATTAGAACAAGCTTGCAAACAAGAACCAAAACAGAAAATACTGTAGCAACGTGGTTACTATAGCACGCAAGGGTATGAAGAGTTGATCTTTATTTCTTTTGTCTAAAGTACTCCCATAAAAAGAGTACAAACCCTAAAACAAAGCTCTAAGTTTTCAATGTGCTCAGCTCTGTTTGATGCCCTTCAACAGGAGACAACCCCTCCTATTTAAAGGAGCAAACTACAGAGAGTCCTGGATACAATTCCTACTCCTAGAAGGATTCCCACTCCTAATCCTAGAAGGAGTATGTATCCAACATAACTCCACTTGGCCTAACCTGGCCAAGTACAACACTTGCACGCGTATGGCAATCCTACCATACTCACGTGACTAACACTTTGCACGCGCATGGCCACCTGCCATACTCACGTGACTAACCATTCTTCATGTGCACCATTCTCTTAGCCTGAACGTCCCGCATGACATCCTTGACCACCAAGACCTTAGTTCCTCCTGAACCTAGTCCCGAACCTCAGTTCCTCCATGAACCTAGTTCTGGTCCCGTCATCGACCACGTTCGCCCTCGAGCAATACCTGCACATGAACAAACCACAAAACAAATCCGAGCACAAGTCCACGACTTGACTCAAAGTCAATCCATGCAATTACTCACACGAGCATTGCATAAAGTCCACTTCAAAACAAGCATCATGAAATTCACACTAATTTCATAATCTCAAATTCAAACCAAGATTCAATTCCAAATTTGCTCAAAACCCTAACTGAGCAAAAAGACATTCATCACGGACCAAAATCCAGTCCAGCGCACACATGTCTCAAAACCCTAGAAGAATCAGTTCATGGCGGACCAAAAAAATTGGTCCGGCGAACATGGCGAAAACAAGCATCAAAAACCCCGTTTGCGACGGACCAAAAAATTTGGTCTGTCGTACATGGAAAAAACGAGGTCGCCAAAAACACGTTTATGAAAGACCGAGATGGCGATCAGAGGGGGGGTGAATGATCCCAAATAAAAATATCCCCTACTCAACGTACTCCAAACAATCCCGCAAAGAAAACCGATGCTCCTTAAAATCGCGAAACCCACAAAAATCGGAACGACTTGACAACTATGTGTATCCCTAGCTTACATGGATAGGAACCATGAATCATGTGAGGGATATTTAAATCACAAATTCTGGTTGTCAAGTGTCCAAAGCAAGGAGGAATCAATTCAAATACTTCTTTTCTAAAAGAGATCAAGCCAAAACACAAAAGCCTCTTTTTAGAAAAGCAAAAGCAGATTTTCAGGAATCCTCAATTAGAGCAGGTGGATGGTGGACTTCTGTTGCTCCAAAAAATTTGGGAATTTTTCAGCCTGTGAGCTGTTGAGTAGTGAAGCACTCCACCAAAAATCACCACCAAACACCTTCTACAAAAAACAGGAAAAATCAAGAACTACGAACAGTCAGGATTTTCAATCAGGAAATTTGGGGCTCGGTTTTCACCTCACAGCTCCCAAATGGTGCATCCAGTGGACTCCAAAATTTTTCCACAGATTGGTATATGAGTCAAGCACCTTCTCCAACAAGAATCAATCAAGAAAGATTTTTCTATATTTTTCTAAAAATCAAAGACTGACTGCTGCGCGAAGAACAAGTTCAAGACAGATTTGCAATCTTGATAGAAACTTGATCTCTAGTCTATCCTAGGGTGCAAGAAAGATGTAAAACCAAATGAGCACCCTCAAGACCTCCTTGATCAACAGCATTTAGAAGGAGAGGAGCAAATCCAAATTAGAAAGTAAATTGCAGAATTTACATGCGGGAAAGTAAATGCTGAATTTAAATTGCGTAAAGTAAAGACATAATGTAAATGCGAATTTAAATTCACAAAAAGTAAAGAAAATCTTTGTATTTTCTGGTTGGAAGGTTTACAAAGCCTCACTTCATGTGGGCAAAGCTCAAAGGAGCAACTCAAACCTTCAAGTGAGGGAGGACACCCTCTCCTCTATTTATACTACTCTAGGGCCACCTACCACCCTTGGATGAGTCCCAAACCCTAGGGCACTCCACCAAGGGCTAGGATTAACCCTCTCATTTCAACCCACACATGGGCTTTACATGGGCCACATTGGCCATACATGGGTTTTAAACAAAACCCGATCAACCCGATGCAACGGGCCTTCATCCGCCGGACTTGACCGCTCAGTTTCCTCCTCTTCGAGCCTCCAACCCGAACCGGAAACCTTGAGCCACCTCAAGTCCATTTCCTTGACGTCCAAGTGAACCCGGTTTGAGCCCAACCATCTCGTCGGCATCCTCGACCGCTCTGGACCTCGGTTCTCCCAACCTAGTCCCGGTCCTTACCAACGACCATAGCTGCCTCAAGAACCTGTACCACAAGGAACAAACCATTTTGCACATACCACAATGCACATACCTTTTCTTCCTGCATGTTAGTCCACAATTATCATTAATTGAAACATGCAATACCGAGTCAAATCAAACTCAAGCCTGAGCACACCTTGCTCAAATAAAGTCAAATACTCATCACAAAAATGGATGGACCTCCACATGGTCCTTCAATCTCCCCCTTGATGAGTATATTGACAAACCACACAAAAGGCATAAATTTGAGTTTGAAAACAAAGGAAGAAAAGCAATTTGATTGCAAAATCATATTTGGTCCAATAAAAAGAGAAAGAAAGCTCATGACCAAATAGATGAGAAGATTTTTAGAGCTCAACACTTGAAAGGACAATTTTTCAACAAGAGCTCCAAAAACCAAGAAATCTCTCAAAAAGCTCAATATTACTCATGATCCAAATGCAAGGACAATTGTTCAACATGATCATGAGAAAGCATTTTTTTTAATTCTCTAAGATGTCTTTTCTACGTTTTCTCCCCCTTTTGGCAATATAGGCATCAAGAGAACAATTTTTTTTTTTGCATGAAATGCAACCTAGAAGAGCTTTGAGGATTATGCAAGTGACCACTTAGACAAAGTATGACACCAAGCTACTCAAGTTCAGATTATGTCATCCTAAGTCATATCCAATGGCATATTTCAATTTTTGCTAACTAGCTCAAAAGAAGTTATAATACTTTGGTATGATTTCAACAATAGCAACACTTAGCATAACTTCAATACTAGAAGCAAAGCCAATCAAACGAGCAAATGGATATACTAGAGTTCAACCTAGTCAACACTTTGGGAAACTACAAGTTCATAAGAGAAGCCTCATGCTCAATCATCTCTTTAAATGCAAATTTTTAGATTAAAGCTCATAAAGCGGTATGAGAGAGTTAGGCTTAGTGAAGCACATCCTCGACTAGGAGCCATCGACAAAGGCCTCCTAAGCTTCACTCTCCTCCACAAACCTTTCGGGGTTTAGAGAGTTTATCCTAGAGAAACACAACCTCGACTAGGAGCCATCGACATAGGTCTCCTAGGCATCACTCTCTTTCTCTAGTTATTTTTGCATTTTTCGATGTATTGACTCAAGCCATTAGCAACCATCTCAAGCAAGAAGCTTAAAAGAGTGGTTTTGGTCATACACACTTCATTCCAAGTTCATCCCAAGTGCAATGGGAAGCAGTCTCGTGAATGAATAGTGTTGAGTTCAATTTTAGCACAAAAGAGTCAAATTATATTTTCAAGCACTTAGATTCATGAGCATTATTGAGGATTCTAGAATGAAACAATGTAGCTAACCCAAGTTGCTCTAGGGACTCTAGTAGAAACCCACTATTTCAATAAGCATGGCATAAGCATCTAGTGAAGAAGTATAGCAAGTAAAAGCCATGTTTCATCAACTTTTCAGAAAGCTCAAGTTTAAAATGTTGGCTAGTTTCACATGATATACCAAATTGGATATGACCTAGATTAGCAAATATCTTGAGAAAAGTAGCTAGGTGCAACATATCTCAATTTTATCAATTGCATAATAGACAAAGCTCGTAAATGAAAAACAAGTCTATATGCAATGCAAAAGAATCAATTCCAAGCTCCTCAACAAGTGAGTTGATTAAGCACAAAACTGATTGAAGTTGAGTTATTAGCAATTTTAGATTCAAAAGGATGAATTGAACTCAACTGAAACCGAGAAAGACAGAAATGATGAGAAGGAATCAAGAAAGCGACAAATGGGTAGTCTAGGAGCATAGATAACATGAAGAGAAACACTAACACTCAGACTCGCTCTCACCTTCCCCATATGACTTATATAGGAAAGCTACAACTCCAACTCCAACCCAGAGCAAACACAGGACCACTGTCTACCCAGGGGCCCAACACCTGCTAGACCTAAAAGGCGTGAGTGAGCTCAACCGAGAAGAAGAGAGGAATAGCACCCTAAAGCATAAGGTGAGAGGTCCATGCCGAGGCATGCCGTAAGTCTAGGTGAAGTGGACTCAACCAAATAAAAACCATCCCAAAGATACCCGGAAGAGAAAGGAAGGCTGAATATACAAACGAACATATAATACAAGCCGGCTCCCCTCAAGATATGCCATATGGGCTCATAATCCCAAGCTCTCCTCTCAGGGAAACAAACACGGAGCTATCCAAAGGCTTGGTGAAAATGTCACCAACTGGTGGTCACTCTCCACAAACCGAGCACTATGTCACCCTTCTCCACATGGTCTCTAAGGAAGTGATAGCGAATGTCAATGTGCTTGGTCCGAGAGTGTTGCACTGGGTTCTTAGCAATGTGAATGGCAGGCGTATTATCACGTAAAAGTGGAACACAATCTGCTACTAACCCAAAGTCCCGCAAGGTCGATCTCATCCAGAGAACACAGCTACAAAGAATCTGCGACAACATACTCGGCCTCGGTGGATCAGGCAACACCGGACTACTTCCTAGACGACCAAGAGACAATAGAAGTGCCAATGAATTGGCAAGTGCCAGAAGAGCTCTTCCTATCTATCCTACACCGGCGAAGTCTGCATCGGAGAAGGCTCTCGAGAGATAGACAGGAGGAAGAAGAGTACCGAATACCATAGTCAATGGTAGCTCGAAGGTACCTAAAGATGCGCTTCACCGCCTGACGGTGAGAGGCGAGGAGAAGCCTGAAACCGAGCACAAAGACATACAGAGAAATGTATGTCAGTCTCGAGGCGATGAGATACAAAGGAGCCGATCATGCTCCGAACTCCTTCGATCAATCGGCTCACCATCCTCGTCGGGCTCGAGGACAGCGATGGTGGCCATAGGAGTCATAAGCGGCTTTCCATCGGACATGTCAAAGCGCTTGAGAGGTCTCGAGTGTACTTGCCTTGATGCAAGAATGTACCCTCCCGAGTCCGCTTAACTGGAAGCCAAGGGCGTAGCTCAACTCGCCCATCATGCTCATCTCGAACTCGGTACTCATCACATCGAGGCGAGTAACGAGCGAATGCGAGGAACAAAATGATGTCGTCGACATAGATTTGGACTAGGAGAAAATCCGAATCAGAATGTCTGACGAACAGAGTCTTGTCCACTTGACCCATATGAAAACCATGACTCAAGAGGTAGGACTTAAGCCTCTCATACCAAGCTCGTGGAGCTTGCTTAAGTCCATACAAAGCTTTGGAAAGCTTGAAGACATGGTTTGGGTACTTGGGGTTCTCAAATCCTGGAGGTTGTCTGACATACACCTCTTCTTCAATGAAGCCATTGAGGAATGCACTCTTGACATCCATTTGAAAAAGCTTGAAGCCCTTGGATGCCGCGAATGCGAGCAGGATCCGGATGGCCTCGAGTCTAGCTACAGGGGCAAAAGTCTCCTCGAAGTCGAGACCCTCGACCTGAGAGAAACCCTGAGCGACTAACCTAGCCTTGTTTCGAACTACAACCCCATCCTCACTCTGCTTGTTTTTGAACACCCATTTGGTCCCAATGATATTGTGACCAGAAGGGGGCTCGACAAGCTTCCAAACTTTGTTCCTCTCGAAGTTTTCAAGTTCCTCATGCATAGCATTAATCCAAGATTCATCAGATAATGCATGAGAAACATCCTTCGGCTCAAAAGAGGCAACAAAAGCAGAGTGAAGGCAGAAAGTGGACAAACCTGACTTAGAGCGAGTGACTCGCTCAAACAGATCTCCAATGATGCAGTCGGTGGATGAGCCTCTTGAATGTGGCGGGGAGGTCCGTAAGCGAAGTGACCTCTACTCCTCGCGTGGGAGAAGTAGGAACAGAGCCACTAGGCTGCTGAAGAGTCTCGAGGGTAAGGGCTGATCTCCCTGAGGTGCGAGATATGGAAATGGGAGGCACCTCGGGAGCAGGAATGGTATTTGGATCGAGGCAAGGCGCCTTCATCTCCGTCATCAACTTCCTCTCGAGAAGATAGATGGGAAAGAGGAGAAGAGCCTGAAATGTCCTGGTCTAGCACCGGGCTAGCCTCATCAAAAGTCACCTCGCAGGTCTCTATGATCCTACCCAAATCTACAGCCCAAATCCTATAGCTACGGGCGAAGTCGAGTAACCCGTAAAGATCCCATCGTGAGCGTGACTCGAACTTATCTAGGTTCCCAGACTTCAAGAAGAAGCACTTGCAACCAAAAACACGAAAATGAGATACACTAGGCTTTCGCCCCTCTCTCAACTCAGAATAAGTGCAATGCAAGTGTGCCCTAAGAAAAACTCTGTTGGCAACATGGCATGCCGTAGCTCCAGCCTCAGCCCAAAACTTCCTAGGAGTATTGTACTCATCTAGCATCGTCCTGGCCATCTCAACCAGTGGTCCTGTTCTTCCTTTCCACTACGCCATTTCTTTGAGGGACGTATGGAGAGGAGAAGCGATGCTCTAAGCCTAACTCCTCACGTAGCTGCTAAAGTAGGAGTTCTTGAACTCCGTGCCATTGTCATCGCGGATCGCTCGTAAGGCACCTGGGAGCTCAACAGACAACCTACGGACCAAACCCTGAAGTGTGAAAAACACTCATCCTTCGAGGCCATGAAAAACACCCAAGAGTACCTCGAAAAATCATCGACAATGACAAGAATATACCACTTCCCACTGCTGACTGCACTCGAGCTGGACCAACAGAGTCCATGTGTAGCAGCTGTCCTGGTGCATCGATCATCACTCGGGTGACTGGAGGATGGGAGGCGACAACCATCTTGCCATGTCGGCAAGGAGAACATACAACATCTTTGACCATCTTGAGTTTAGGCAGGCCACGAATGAGATCATGGCCGCTAACTCGAGTCAAATGATCAAAGCCAATGTGACCAAGTCTCCTATGCCAAAAGGAGAGATCACGGGACTCAGAAGCAATAAGGCAATGGAGAGAGTCTCTAGAGGAAAAAGAAAAATCAGCACGAAAGACTCCCGAAACGAGAAATCCCGCAAACAAACTCCCCAGAAGAATCGAGGATCCTACAAGAGCTCCTCTTAAAATTGACCTCGAAATCGTCATCAAGAAGCTGAGAGACAGAAAGCAAGTTGAAATGCAGCTTACTGACTAAGGCAACGTCCTTAAGAATGAAATGATCGTTAATGCAGACGGTACCTTTAGCAATGACTCTACCCGACGCATCCCCAAAGGTGATTACCTCATCACCGGATCTCGGTCCAGGGAAGAAAACCAACGGAGTCTCCGGTCATGTGGCGAGAACAGCCGGAGTCTACGATCCAAACCTCCTCCTTCCTCGCCCTACGGACTGAATCAAAGAGAGTGAAAGCGGATGTCTCGATGCCGGGATAGATCGGTGCAGATCTAGGAACCCAATCTTGAGTCAAGCGTGCAAGATGAAACAGCGATCAACGGAGTAGAAGAGTGCAATCGGCACCTCTCCGTGACTCGACTCTCACAAAATCAGACTCGCTCGATGGGACGCCTGGGAGCATTGCCGGGTTGGTCCGCCGAGGTGCAAAGGCCGGACCATCCCGATTCTTCTTCTTGCCCGCCGGGAAAGCAAACTCACGCCGCTGATATCTACCTCGATGGGAAAAGCGAGGAATATCAAGAGGACGGCGGAAAGACTGACTCGGGACAGCTCCGCGAAAACCAGTAGAAGCACGAAAACCAAGCCCCATGCGCTGTCCAAAAGCAGGAGACTCTCTAGCTTGTTTATCCTGTCTAAAAGCGTGTGTGCCTTAGGCGCACTCAGTCTGAGGATGACCACTGAATACCCCTAAGAGCATGGACACGCTCACGCCGAGAAATCTTGACGCTGCTCAAGCGTAAATCAGCTATATGTCCATCCTTACGGCCAGAAGGTGCATGTATACTTCGCCTTGGGGGTGAAGTAGCATGAGAAGCACCCTTCGTCGAGGCGTCCGTGGACAATCCTCGCTGATCTAAACATAGTGGTGCTCACTTGTGGAGCCACCACTATCTCTCCGCTCTTGGAGGCACGCACAACAAGGCGGATGCGCCTGTATGCTCCAAGGCATCAAACCCTAGACCTTGATTGAATCTGCTAATCTTGGACTGATCTAGGATAAGATTGAGCTTCTTCTTACCTCCAACAAACTTCTCGAGAGTGCTCATAAGGTACTGACACTCTCGAAAAAGTGAGGCACAAGAAGAGCAAGGGAAGGAGTAGCAGGAAGAGCCGATGGAGAAGAGCGAACTAAACGATCAAATCTCTCCCTATAAAGAGCAGCCTCAATCTTGAGGGACTCGCAAGAAACACATGGAGAGTCTCTAATCCTACCCACCTGGTCTTTGATCTTCTTCCTAAGCTCTACATGAATTTGATTCATGTCCTCTGCTACCCCAACACACAGCATGCAACCATTTTGTGACTTAGCTAGTAGATCCTTAGCATATTTTGAGTTTTCAAGCACCAAGTCATCATAAGCATTTTTAGTTGCATACAGCCTCACATGAGCTGATTGGGTCCTTAGAAGCATGCTTTTCAAGTTCATCATGTCTAGCAGATAGCTTCCTAAGGTGACTACTCATGGCATCTATTTCAGCGATTAGCTTAGTGCAATTAGCCCATGAAGCATTTGTGTGAGTGTGAAGAGAACTAGCATCAACAGGAATAGAAGCTCTTTGGACATGTGCTAGCATCCTTCGACCTAAGTGACTCAAGATCTAAAGCACACTATCATGTAGAGTCCTTAGATTCTCCAACTCCACAAGCAAAGCATCACACAAAGTACAGCTATCGAGTCTCGGGAGGAACAAGATCTAAGTGAAGCTAACTCCGAGATAAGGTACCTACTTCCTTCTCTAGATCAACACACTTAGCTCTAGACTTGGAATGAAATTTTCCTAGTTTGATAAAAGCATCATGGAGCTGGTCATAAGAAGGTACCTCCTCCGTGTCGCCAGACAAATTTCGGTGTCGGGTACTTCCATGGCATTGGAGGCCATGAAGCACATGCCGGAGAAGTCATCGCCGCCCTTCACCTTCTCTTGCGGTTCATCCTCGTCCTCGTCGCTCCATGTCTCCGTGTCGGAGAGGTCAAGGTCGTCGAGCGCGGCAAGGACGCGTGAAAGAGCTTCTTGCCCTTGGCGAACTTGCGGTGTTTCTTCTCTTGCGCCGGCTCATGAGCCGGAGGCTTCTTGTTGCGGTTCTTGTTGATGTAGTCGTTCTTACCCGCACCGCCTTGTTCATAATTGCCCTTCTCCAGCTTGGGGCAGTTTGCCCGAATGTGGTTGGGGCCACCACACTCAAAGCAAGTGAACTTGCCACTCCTCTTTCTATCTCTCACCCTTTTGTAAATGTTCGAAAATTTTCGAGCGACAAGAGCAAGCTCGTCTTCCGAAATTGTTCCAGAATGTCATCGCTACGTCGCAAAGAGCGGGAGAGAAAACCGTAAGAGAAGTCAAGAGGGGGTCCGTAAGAGGAAGACCCAGTGGGATCGGTAACCAATGCCATCGTTTGGGACTTCGTCCTGCGAGCGGCGATGTCGAGCTCATGAGTCTTGAGGCGGGAATACAACCCGTCAAGAGTCAAGGTCGACAAGTCCGTATGGTCCGTGATGGTGGTTACCTTCATCTCCCAAATCCTTAGATCGAGTGCTCAAGAAAATGCCTCGCATTCTCCGAATCGCTGTATGAACAACCCATCGACCGAAGATTGCCGAGAATCTTTGCAAACGAGCAAAGCACTCATCAAGGCTCTCACCAGGCGTCTGCTCAAACTTGTTGTAGTCACGCTTAAATTGATCCTGTCTCACGGACTTGATCTGAGTGGTGCCCTCATGGTAAGCATTGAGGGTCACCCAGATCTCGTGAGCTGATCATAGGTGAGAGACGCGATCATACTCATTGCGGCTAAGTCCCTGTATGAGGAGGTTCTTGGCCTTAGCGTTTGCCTCAACGTCAGCCATGTTTGCGGCGTTGACGTTCTCATCGGCCGGAACCTCATACGGTGCTTCACCTTCTGCCATAAAGAAAAGCCCTGGGCAGTGATGTATGTCTCCATCCGAACTTTCCGTAACGGATAATCAACTCCAGCAAAAATTGGAGGCTTAGTTGAGTACTTGTCCGTCGCCATGGCTCTTGAGACCGGTCAAGATCTATGAAAGAGCAAAACTGGCTCGATACCAATTGAAAGACCGAGATGGCGATCAGAGGGGGTGAATGATCCCAAATAAAAATATCCCCTACTCAACGTACTCCAAACAATCCCAAGAAGAAAACCGATGCTCCTTAAAATCGCGAAACCCACAAAAATCGAACGACTTGACAACTATGTGTATCCCTAGCTTACATGGATAGGAACCATGAATCATGTGAGGGATATTTAAATCACAAATTCTGGTTGTCAAGTGTCCAAAGCAAGGAGGAATCAATTCAAATACTTCTTTTCTAAAAGAGATCAAGCCAAAACACAAAAGCCTCTTTTAGAAAAGCAAAAGCAGATTTTCAGGAATTGTCCTCAATTAGAGCAGGTGGATGGTGGACTTCTGTTGCTCCAAAAATTTGGGAATTTTTCAGCCTGTGAGCTGTTAAGTCGTGAAGCACTCCACCAAAAATCACCACCAAACACCTTCTACAAAAACAGGAAAAATCAAGAACTACGAACAGTCAGGATTTTCAATCAGGAAATTTGGGGCTCGGTTTTCACCTCACAGCTCCCAAATGGTGCATCCAGTGGACTCCAAAATTTTTCCACAGATTGGTATATGAGTCAAGCACCTTCTCCAACAAGAATCAATCAAGAAAGATTTTTCTATATTTTTCTAAAAATCAAAGACTGACTGCTGCGCGAAGAACAAGTTCAGGACAGATTTGCAATCTTGATAGAAACTTGATCTCTAGTCTATCCTAGGGTGCAAGAAAGATGTAAAACCAAATGAGCACCCTCAAGACCTCCTTGATCAACAGCATTTAGAAGGAGAGGAGCAAATCCAAATTAAGCGAGAAAGTAAATTGCGAGAATTTACATGCGGGAAAGTAAATGCTAAATTTAAATTGCGTAAAGTAAAGACATAATGTAAATGCGAATTTAAATTCACAAAAAGTAAAGAAAATCTTTGTATTTTCTGGTTGGAAGGTTTACAAAGCCTCACTTCATGTGGGCAAAGCTCAAAGGAGCAACTCAAACCTTCAAGTGAGGGAGGACACCCCTCCTCTATTTATACTACTCTAGGGCCACCTACCACCCTTGGATGAGTCCCAAACCCTAGGGCACTCCACCAAGGGCTAGGATTAACCTCTCATTTCAACCCACACATGGGCTTTACATGGGCCACATTGGCCATACATGGGTTTTAAACAAAACCCGATCAACCCGATGCAACGGGCCTTCATCCGCCGGACTTGACCGCTCGCTTTCCTCCTCTCGAGCCTCCAACCCGAACCGAAACCTTGAGCCACCTCAAGTCCATTTCCTTGACGTCCAAGTGAACCCGGTTTGAGCCCAACCATCTCGTCGGCATCCTCGACCGCTCTGGACCTCGGTTCTCCCAACCTAGTCCCGGTACTTACCAACGACCATAGCTGCCTCAAGAACCTGTACCACAAGGAACAAACCATTTTGCACATACCACAATGCACATACCTTTTCTTCCTGCATGTTAGTCCACAATTATCATTAATTGAAACATGCAATACCGAGTCAAATCAAACTCAAGCCTGAGCACACCTTGCTCAAATAAAGTCAAATACTCATCACAAAAATGGATGGACCTCCACATGGTCCTTCAGTTTATGATAGACCAAAGAATTTGGTTTGTCATACACATGAAAAACAAGGTCGCCACAAACACGTTTATGACAGACCAAAAAATTTGGTTTGTCATACACATGAAAAACAAGGTCGCCACAAACACGTTTATGACAGACCAAAAAATTTGGTTTGTCATACATGGGAAAAACAAAGTCGCCAAAAACACGTTTATGACAGACCAAAAAATTTGGTTTGTCATACACATGAAATCTATTGTTTCTTGGAAATTTGGTCCGGAGGAAAAGAGAAACACAAGCATGCACAAAACACATTTACACAAGTTTAAAATCATCATCAAGCCAATTTTTCATCACATGATTTCACAATCTCCCCCTTGATGAAAACATTGGCAACACCACTTTAGAATTGAACATTGGCATTCTCTTTTACAACAGATTTTGAGATCCAAAGGATTAACACCAAAACCAAAGTGAGAAGGCAAAGAAACTCCCCCTTTGACAAAAAAAAGCAAAACAAAATCTCCCCCTGAGAATGAAAATGTGTGTGAATGTGCAATGTGTCCAACAATTCCAAAATTCTCCAAACTTCTCCTAAAATACTCAAATTTCCAAAAAAAAACTTTTCCCTTAAAACTTCTCCTCCTTTTTCTTTGAACTTCTCAAATATTCCCAAATTTCTCCCCCTTTGACAATGGATTCATCAAGAGTACAAAAGAGAGAATTTGTTTAAAATTTTTCCTGTAGCAAAGATTTCACAAGGAGAAACAAGAGAGTGCCAAGATAGGAAAAGATGAGCTCATTCGATCATATAACCTTATATATCACATAATAAGCAAAATACATGATCTTGATGTGATTTTAACAAGTTAGGGAATGACATGCATCTCAACCTCAATTTAGTCAACTATAGCCAAGTACTAAGCAAGATCTTAGCAGAAAAAGCAAGGCTTTAAAATTGAAGCAACTAACAACTTAGGGCGAGCAAGTAGTTTCAACTCCAATCTAGTAGACCAATTTAATCTTTAAACAATAAATTGCATGTGGCATGCTTGAAGCATACTTCTTTTATTTTCTAGGAGTGGCATGCTTGAAGCATACATCTTATCTTTGAGGGAATGGCATTCTTGAAGCATACATCTTATCTTTTTAGGGAAAGCATGCCTGAAGCATACAACTTGAAGCTTTTGCTTTTAACAACCCTTTTTTATTGATTCCCTTTTTCTTTTCTTTTTCTTTGATTGTAAACATGCAAAAATGCTTAAAAGGTCTTATGAAAGAGTAAAGCTGAAAACACACTTGCTCCATAGCCCAAATTTGTCAAGAAGATTCAATAACAAGCCTAGAAGAGTAAGATATCACAGAGTATTTAGCTATAGGCAATCAGTCTAGGGAATTCCGCAATGTCATTTTTAGTTCAAGTGAGACAATTAGATTATCATATATTAGCTCAATTACATAACATATAAAGAAATATGATAAAATGAGCTCATCAAGTGAAAGAACTTGGCAAAGAAACTCCCCCTCAAAACAAACCCATTGGATAAACAATCCCAAGTTCTCCCCGAATAAAAGCAAAACGAGAAGAAGACAAAGGTTTTATGAAAATGTCTGCCAATTGATGTTCAGTATCCACATGGTGAATCACAATATTTCATTTTTCTACATGATCTCTAAGAAATTGAAATCCAATATCAATATGCTCAAAAAAAAAAAGAATTACTCAAGAGGTGGCATAAACCAAATGTACTTTTCTAATCGATTCTACATCCTCCAAAATCAGCATCAGAAAAAGCTCTTAAACTAATGCAAGAGGAAGTAGAAAGCCAAATGCAAAAATCTTGAGTACCACGGAGATACCTGAAAATTCGCTTGACCGCTTGTTGATGTGAAGCACGTGGGAAGCTTGAAAACGAGCACACAAGCACACACAAGCACGTGGGAAGAATCTCTCATGTAAACCTCCAATTATCTCATCCTCAACAGCATCATCATCATCTTTATGAACAAAAACACTCTCCCCCTGAACATATGCACCTGTACCTGCATCATTTGGGCTAGTGCCTTTTGCGAAAACAGAAGTGGAAGAAGTATCTCCAAGGGCAACACTTTCTGCACGAGTGAAGAAGAACCAAAACTTATCACTGAACATATGAAGTGAGCATCCGAAATTCACTAGCCACATGTTCTCCTTCCTCGCGTGAGAAGCCTACATAGAAGCAGAAATTGTCG
Source organism: Rhipidocladum racemiflorum (assembly GCA_036346355.1). NCBI lineage: Eukaryota > Viridiplantae > Streptophyta > Magnoliopsida > Poales > Poaceae > Rhipidocladum > Rhipidocladum racemiflorum. The sequence goes on along the minus strand of CM070577.1, from coordinate 39,602,343 downwards.
AGGCCTCGATACTGGGGTTAGAAATAAGATGTTTAGGAATCCAGTACTGAGACACACGACGCACAACAGTAGGCACAACACGAGTATTCTTATGCACAAAAACAGATTTGCCTTTTCCCGTATTTTTAGCAACAAAAGGTGTTAGTTTCACCCTAAGCACATAATGAGAACTAGAGTGTGCCTTTCTGAAATTAGACCTAGCATTAAACCTTTCTCTCTTTTGTTGTTTAGCTAGTCTAAAGCAAAAGTCTACTAAATGTCCATCTCTACCACAATGAGTGCAAGTGTACTTAACATGATGTTTTGCTTTAATAGTAGAAGCACATTTTGCATTCATCATAGTAGAGGATATAAAACCAGCAGATTTAAAACAGTTTTCTTAAACTCATTGACAATTTCAAATTTTTCACTTTCAAGTGTTTTGACAATAGTGGGAGCATGTGATTTATGATGAGCATAAGAATCAAAACCTAAACCTTTGTTCTGAGTGCTGACTTTTGATTGATCCAAAATCATGTTTAGGTTTTTCTTGCCATTAGTGAAACGTTCCAACGAATTTTGCAAGTAATCAACTTTCATAGCAAGAGTTAAACAATTATTGCAGGGAACATCCACTTTTCCTTTTTGCTTGCGACAAGTTGAGCATGAAAGAACCTCATGTGTAAGCAAAGTATTTTTCACTTGAGAAACCCTAGCATTTGCATCATTCAACTTCAATTCTAGTGTGGAGCATTTGAAACATGGAGTTGTATCATGCAAATCAATGGTAGAACAGCTAGCATGTTTAATAAGTTTCTCATTTTCAGCATTAATTTGCTCTAACAAAGTAACATGTTCTTTCCTAAGTAAAGTAAGCTCATTATAAATTAAGTCACATGATTTACAAGCATCATCATCAGGAATCAAGGTCTTAAGTCTAGTAATTTCAGCATTCAATGATTCCACATGGCCAACCGGGAGGAGATCCGTTGGGTTTTCGGTCATCGGGCGAAGGTATGGCCACGGGGATCCTTGGGGTTGGTCTAGGTTCTGTTCTAAGGGTTGATATCATGTTTTTAGATCAAGTGGTGGTGCTGTCCATGGGTAGATTTGGGAGAAAACTAGAGTTGCCACGTTCTCTATTTTGGGCAGATTGAGCAGTCGACCTAGGGTTTGGGTTTTCGCCAATTTAGATTCAACAAAACCACAGATGCACAACATAAACTCTTCTTCTTTGTCTTCAACCAAGGAAGACAAAACCACAAACCGCCTATGGAACAATCCGCGAAAATCCAATACTAAACACTTTTCTTTTGATTTCAATCGACTAAAACCAAGAAAACCAACTAAACCGACCGTCGGGACGGTAAAGAACATATGAAGGAATCCACCACCAAACTCTTCTATTTGACTCCAGTCAACTACCCGATCTACGACAGAAAGGGTAAGCACTCTTCTCCTACAGGGGTTAATAGTTCTTCGATGATGGCGCTAACCGGCCACACCGTCAAACCACACCCTTACTATGAACAAAAAGAGGTGACCGAAACCCTTCGGCATCACAACCCCACTATATCACAACAACAAGAACAATTCAATCATTTATCTCATAAACATAGCAACATGCATTATCAAATGAAGCATTCAACATCATAGCTTAAATACAACATTTAAGCGTAAAGAAACGATACCCATACCCTTTCCTACTGTGCATCCATTGTGTGTCAAATTTTAGATTAGTTATACCACTTTTGCAAGTTTTAATGTTGCTATCCTATGACAAAATTTTAGTTAAACCTAAGCCATGTTTCTAAGTTATTCCACATCACATTTTAGTTGTACCATATAGTAAGACACTAAAAATACACATTCCAAGGACCTACAGCCCGCTCTGATACTAACCTTAACACCCCGGCATTTAATATGCCTGAATGCTACCAAACATAGGCTAAACAACATCTAAATACCATAAACTAAGATAAATTACAGCAAAGGAGTAAATGCTAAAACCGAAATTTCGGCAGCATCTCCTTTGTTTTAACATGAGTTGGAATAAGAGTAATAATAAGGCAAGTTATATCATAGCATAAGTCATCTAAAACAACAACAATAATGAATAAAGTATTACTTATGTCTAAAATATGGAATTCAATCATTCCCTCAAATATAACAAACCAAACGATGAACTCAAGCCCATACACCAAGATTCATGGCACTAATCATTATTTTCATGGCTCCCACTGATTAGACTGCAAAATAGTGTGAAGCTATGTGTAGATGTGTAGCTAATGCCCTTTTCCCGCATGCCGGTTTCATGGTACCTAAGAAAAACAACATAAACACAAGTGTGAGTTCATCGCTCAGCAAGTATATTGCAATGGAACAAGAATATACATTCTAATACCTTCATCACCACTTTTCACATCCAACATCATACACATCTCATATTCATAGCGTAAGCATATCATTGACATCATCATATATCATCATCATATAACATCCTCATATAATGCAATGCAATGAAATGCAATGCGATGCACATATCTTCTGAAAACTCATACCGGTATGGTTGAGTACACACCCGTCGTTGTGCACCCTCTCCCCCCTTCCATCCCGAAGATGGAGGGTGCCTACTCCTCGCTTCCCCACACCGCGGTGGATGGAATCACGATGTAGGACTTACTCATTGGCTCTCCGGAATAGTCATAACTTTCTCACCGACCTTCCCTGGACTAGTTATGACTTTCTCACCGCCCGGGCCATGTATCATGCCATGTATGCAAATATGCCAACATCATGAATAACTTGTACATTAACATATGGCATCATCATGGATAATTTGTACATTAACACATGGCATCATCACATAATAAACATATTCATCATATCAATGGCAAACATTAAAGCATTGCATGTGAACATATCATATATTCAAATTTCAATCGCAATCAATCAAACAACCGACAATCCGCTACCCATTCCAATACACTTGCCTCAACCACGGGCGACGGATTGGCGAGAAGTAGAAGGCACTCCCAGGGTCACACCACCTGCACATAGGTACCACACACTTACAATCAAGACCACAAAAAAGTACGCAAACACCCTTCTACCCCGACATTGCCAACTACTCGCAAAACCCAAAAACAGAGGTTCTGTCCCGTCGGGATAGCAGCCTTCCAAAAGGCACAACTTGAGTTCTAAGACTTCGAATCAATTAAACGAGTACATCCTCGCGTAGCTTAGGAAATTTCCTAACTTTTTCTATGTATAAGGAAAAGCTGATTCGGACTCTAAAGTTATTTAATCTAGAAAATACCGTGATCTGTTCCAATCACGTCACATATTTTAACATGCTCGGTAAAACAGACATAACTTTCAAACGGCTGATCAGAATTACGCGTTCTTTATACCCACTGAAAGGTATTGAAATTACCTACAACTTCTTCAACAGGTGGACGACCAAATTCTGAATCTAAATTGGCGAAAACCCAAGCCCTATGTCGACTGCTCATGCTGCCCGAAACAGAGAACGCGCCACAAGGGGATGGAGGGGCGTGTGGGGGGAGGCTAGGGCAGGGAGGGGGCGCCCCAAGCCCCCTTAGCCTGGTCCCTCCTCCCTCATGGGCCCCTACCCCTTCCACAAAAGCCCACGACTCGTCCCCCTTAGGCCCAAACTTCCCCGGAAGGGCCCAAACTCCCAAAATCGGCCCGGAAACGCGATTAAACCTCATACTGTATAATTTTAAACTCCGATTTCATACTTTTATAATGTTTTTGACCTCAACATTCACCTTATAAGGTTACGACACTCCGTGGTGTCACATTCTTCCCCCCTTCAACAGGATTCGACCCCGAATCCGAGACACGCCACTTCGCAATCAACCAAATCGAAGGGAGCTATGGTTCACGCCTCAGAACCCTACGATTTGCACCAGCCAGCACTCAGAACAAGGAGCTAAGGCTCGAAGACTGACGGCTCTAAAGACAACTTCACGTTCAAAACTTGCCAGAATCTTACTCAACTTTGAAACACAGAATACAAACATAAGGACTCAGAACGTCCCAAGCAAAAGGATAACTTCCTAAACTGACAATGAAGGAAAACGGTCTCAAACTCCTCCTTTCTATGCATTCCTTGGCACTAAAGTGCCCGACCCCTTTAACTGGTGTTTCTCCCCAGAAGAACACGTCACCAACCTCTAGAACCCTCTTCAGCTCCCACGCACAAAAGTGATTCACGTCTCAACCTCTCAACTGTGGTTCGTCGTATTCGAGATGACGCAAACCAAGTGAGACACAACACTCTAAGATTACTATCCGCTTGAACAATCGGGGTTACATTCTGATCTTTTATAACAAGACCAACACCCACCCCACTACAACTGAAAGGAGAAGCCTACTTTATGACCAGGGTTCTGAAAACCCGCAAATTCAACAACAACCGAACATTCCACTTCGGTTGGCACAACACACTCAAAGATCGGTGACAAAAGATCCAATACACTTCCAAAAGGAAAAGCAATTACTAGCAACCACCAAGTGGTCCACTCAAGATTTAATCAGCCCCACCGAGGAACACATCGATGACACAATTCTGCAAGAAGGTTTGAATTGAGACATAGACAACCTTCCTTTGCTCTACACTTCTACACCATTTATGATCAACTACTAGCCACACCAGGTTTCTCTTACTAAGAAAGTCTTGCCCTCACATCCTTCCACTTAAAGGACCAGGACAAAGAGTACCATTATTGAGTAAGCTCAACCATAAAACATGAACCCAATTGGTCCACATACAGCAACTCAAACCCCAAAGCACTAAAAACCACTTTGGAAAGGATCTGGCAACATCCAAAGAGCACACATTTAATTTTTTTCTAAGCCAAATCGCAAAGAAAACTCAAACCTCTAACACCACAGCCAAAATACCACAATTTATTTATTCTTTCCTTCCATACTAGGAAGAAATGGAAATCTCGATACATGACAAGAATGCACACTTTTCAAGAGCACTCCGGATTAGTCATATATCCATATATGACTTTCTCACCGACCTGGCTCACCGACTCATTTATCATTAAACATCTATAAACGATGTCATGCTTCCTTTTCACCATTCATTCATAGTGTAGCAACAATATCGAATAGTCATTCACCAAAAGACTTCTTTCTTGGTATCACATGATTAAAACACAAATAACATCGATGATTGCGCTAATTCATATAGACTAAACTGCAACACCGTTAGCAGGAACACACCATGTCATGTCAGAACCCATCATTTCTCGAAAGCTAAACTTGCAAAACCTCGGATTTTAACCAAAATCAGCATTTTTGAAAAGAACGTCAACTCCAAAGTCAAACATCTGCACACACAACCACCACAAATTTTCTCAAAGAGAAAGGGAAACTCATTTCAAAAGGGAACACTTTACTAACAAAATCACTTATGAAACATTCATAAAATCCACCTTTTGAAGCATTTCCAAACACCGCACTCACTTTTCAAATAACTCCAACTCTAGCCAAATAAAGTTACAAATTGAATCTCAAGAATCTCCAACACAACCCACTAAGACCTTATGCTTCCTTTAAAATTTACTCCAAAGATGATTCAGTGCGAACGCAAAGGAGCGCGATCCGCTCAAAGACTTCTGGATGTGAACTCAAACTATAACACAAACTAAACAAATTCGCCCAAAACCAAAGGTCGACACCAAACACTACGAGTTTTGGGGAAACTCTGAAACTCAACATAAGGAACACCTCAACCGAAAGCATTCAACCAAGATGGCAAACAATCAAACCAGTCCAGAAGGTTTTAAACACAAGCTCAGCATGAAACCCTATACTTACCCTTTTAAACATTCAATATTCACTATTTACTCATCGAGAAACCCCTCAGGTTACAACAAGAGCTTCAAAACAAATTCTTTCTCTTATTATCTTCCCCAATACTTATAAATAAAGTTTATGATGCTTACCAAAAGACATCCAACGAAGACTACGTCAACAAGATCCCCACGGAGCAACATATCATATAACCTCATATTCTAGATTTGAAACAAGTGCTCCAACAAATCTTTCAGCATGATCAACCAATAAATTTCATACCGCCTATATGTAAACGTCTCGACAATCGAAACTTATTTAGTTAACAAGCGACTTCAACATGTAAATATTATCTCCACAAGACAAGGTTCGTAAATATGATTCTAAGACATACATTCATTAAGGATAAAATTGTACATCATGTTAACTATGCAAGGTTCACTCCATCACAACATGTTACAATAACCTCCATTTTAACAATTGTTTCCAACAAATAATCTACACAATTACCACCACTACTTAGTCATCAATAACAACAAATGGGCATAATCATCAACCAACAACATTACTTTTAGCTACCCTATACATAGGTGATAACAAAACTACCACCACACCACATACTCCAACTATTTAAAATAGATTGAATACTAGCAATAACACTGCCCTTAACAACATCATTAACAAAAAGTCTTATGTCTTCTCAATTGATATCCATACTAGCATTATAGAGACACCACTGCATACTTCCAAATATACTAATGGTTTGCAACAACATAGAAAGCAACTCTAATCAACTACCAAGTTAAGGTCACAAGCCAGCATGATTAAATTTCTCTATTAACACGTTAAATTAGAACATCTTTAAACAACCAGCAAGGTTTCTTTAACAATCTCAGTAGTTTACAACACCTTAATGTTCTAACTATGCATCAGGGTTTACAACTTTAAACATTATCGAGGGTCATAAGCACTTTCAAATCATAGCAACAGATTCTGAGCATGTACATTAACCCATTTAATCATTCTCGCTACAGAGTAAACTACAACACTAGTAGTTCATTTAATCTTAAGCTAAACACAAATATTACATTTAACTAATTCAACTCACCAATTAACTTAAGAACAAATCATTTCCATAAACCACATTGTTACATATTACATGACATGCTAAACAACCATTTTCACTTTTGACAAACAGGATGCAACTCCACTTTTAAAGATAACCACAACTCAAGAACCAGAACGAACACCGATAGACAATTTCTCCTTTCCAGGCAAGGAAGAAAAACAAAACTCCAACAGAAATGCAGGAGAGCTCAACTCTCAATTTCCCAAATTTGCCCACAAAACTCTTCAAGAAATCTCAAGATCTATACTTCCAAGAAGGAAGAAGGATGCACCAGGGAAAATCAAATGTTCCTTAAATCTTTTCCGATAGAGATTCAAACTTAGCTTCCCCCAATCTTAAAGTCTGCACAAGGAGAAACTCCAACACTTTTCTTAAATAGGGAGAACAACAACCACAAAAGCTTCCTCCCCAAGGCAATCCACAGTAATCAACAAAACCGGATGTCAAAGCAAAAATTGCGACCCAAAGACGCACAGCATAAACTCTTCTTCTTTCTCTTCAACCAAGGAAGATAAAACCACCAACCGCCTATGGAACAATCCGCGAAAACCCAATACTAAACACTTTTCTTTTGATTTCAATCGACTAAAACCAAGTGTAACACCCCGGCATTTACTATGCCTGAATGTTACCAAACATAAGCTAAACAACATCTAAATACCACATTTAACATCAAATTCCAGCAAAGGCGCATAGACTAAAAACCGAGATTTCGGCAGCACCTCCTTTGTTTTATCATGAATTTAAGGAACAGCAACAATATAGCATTATATGGCAATAAGAGAAACATCTAAAACAGCAATAAATAAAGTCTTAACGACAATAAGAGACTAACATTAAGCTCTTAAGGTTCCAAGTGTCAAACAAACAATAGAACTCTCATTAACCAAGCTAAGACTTAATTTTAAAGACCATCACACGCAATTTATTATCAAACTAAATGAATTGACTTGGGGAAACATTAAGGTGAAGCAACGTGTGAGCGTGTGACTATTCCCCTTTCCCGCATGCCGTTCTCATGGTACCTAAAACAACAAGAAAACACAAGGGTGAGTTCGAAAACTCAGCAAGCATACTGCAATGGACAACAAGCATAACAACATGACAATAACATCTTCCATCATGTATATCATCTCATTCATGATTACTTATCAATATCATCATCAATTTGTATGCGAAGTAATGCAATGCTCCTGATCCTCCGAACCTCATACCGTATGGGAAGTACACACCCGTCGGTGTGCACCCTTTCCTCCCTTCCATCCCGAAGATGGAGGGTGCCTACTCGCTTCCAAACACCACGTGGATGGAATCACGACATAGGACTTACTCAATGGCGTTCGGATTAGTCATAACTTTCACCGACCTTGCCGGACTAGTTAAGACTTTCTCACCGCCCTCGCCCTATCTCATGACATGCATGCAACCATGCCAATTATCATATTAAATTCACATATTAACACATGGCATCATAATATGTTAAACATGCTCATCATATCATATCATTCATTAACACATGGCAAGTGGACATATATCATGTAAACAATTCCATCTAATCTCAACATGCAACCTACAACTCGCTATCCATCACAACACACTTGCCTCAACCACGTGCAACGGATTGGCGGAAAGAAGAGGGCACTTCCGGGGTCTCACCACCTGCACATAGGCATCACACACTCACAATCATAGCCTCCAAACAGTACACAAACCCCCATCTAACCCGACATTGCCAACTACTCGCAAAACCTAAAAACAGAGGTTCTGTCCCGGCGGGACAGCAGCCTTGCAAAAGGCATAACTTGAGTTCTGGGACTCCGAATGAATTAAACGAGTACACCCTCGCGTAGCCTAGGAAATTTCCCAACTTTCTCTAGGTATAAGGAAAGTCTGATTCGGCCTCTAAAGTTGTTTAATCTACAGATTACCGAGATCTGTTCCAATTACGTCACAGATTTTTAGGCGCTCGGTAAAACAGCCATAACTTTCAAACGGCTGATCGGAATTTAACGTGCTTTACGTCCACGGAAAGATAATTAAATTATCTACAACTTCCTTGAAGTCCGTACGGTCGGATTCGGATTCTAAATCGATGGAAACTCGAACCCTAGTTCGACTGCTCAATCTGCCCGAAAACAGAAACGTGGACAAGTTTAGATCTAACCCAAATTACTTCAATCCAGCGCCTCCAATTGATCTAAAAACTTGATAAACATCCTAATAACAGTACCTAGATCAAATCCAAGGATCCCCATGTTCATACCTTTTGCCCGAAGCACAAAACTCCAATCAATCTCCGCGGATCTCCTCGCGAATCGCTCCTCGCTCCACGTTCCTCGCTCCTCGCTCCTCGCTCCTCGCTCCTCGCTCCTCGCTCCACGGGATGACTCCACGAGATGCAGGGGTGGGGAGGCCACCCTAGGGCAGCAAGGGGTGGAGGGGAGGTGGTGTGGAGGTGGAGAGGTGGAGGGGGGGGCGCACAAGAGGGAGAGGGAGAGGGGTGGCGGCTAGGGCTTGGAGGAGAGGTGGGGGAGGGGGCGCATGGGGCTGATGTGGGGCGCAAGGGGGGGCAGGGGGAGCCCCTTTTACCAGCCCCCACACCCTGCCCTAGTCCAATAAGAGTCCCTCTCAATCCCTCCAAAGCCCACCAAGGCCCAAAACTCCCCCAGGAAGGCCCAACACCCCGAAAACGGCCCGGAAACGGCCCGGAAAAGCTATTAACCTCCAATTCCTATGGTTTTAACCTTATTTCCACATCTCATAATGTTTATATCCTCATCATGCTCAATAATTAAGGATACGACACTCCGTGGTGTCACATTCTTCCCCCCTTCAATAGGATTTGACCCCGAATCTAAACGCACCAACACGAAACCCAGCAAAACCAAAAGGTCGAATTTTCACATCACATACCTGAGGCGAACAGCTCGGGATACTTCTCGTGCATGCGAGATTCCAGCTCCCAAGTCGCTTCTCTCTCGGTCTGATGTGACCACAGGACCTTGACAAACTTAAGCGTCCTGTTCTTCATCACTCGCTCTGAAGTCCCCAGAATTTCCACAGGACGGGACTCGAAGGTGAGGTCCTGCTGAAGCACTAATGGTTCCAATGGAACCACCAACTCCGGATCATGCAAGTATTTCTTCAACATCGAGACATGGAACACATTATGCACACCTTGCATGGATCCGTGAGCTCTAGGCGATAGGCCAACCTGCCAACTCGGGCGAGGATAGGAAAAGGCCCAACATACCTTGGGTGAGCTTTCCTTTGGTGCCAAAACGCACCACACGCTTGGTGGGAGATACTCGCAAGAATGCGTTATCACCCACCTCAAACTCCAAGTCTCGCCGCCTCACATCAGCATAGCTTTTCTGTCTGCTCTGTGCTGCGATAAGGTTCTGCCGAACCTCCGACACACGATCAACAGTCTGCTGCACCCAATCCGGTCCAAGAATAGCTCTCTCGCCCACGGCATCCCAACAGAGTGGCGATCTACACTTCCGGCCATACAGCACCTCATAAGGAAGCAGGCCAGGATCTTTGGAATGATAGCTATTATTGTAAGCAAACTCTGCAAGAGGCAAATGATCTTCCCAACTACCCTTCCAAGCCATCACACAGGCCCTGAGCATGTCCTCCAAAGTTTGGATGGTACGCTCAGACTGCCCATCTGTCTAAGGGTGGAAAGCGGTACTAAGGCAAAGGCTGCGTACTCCAAAGCACTCTGCAAACTCTCCCGAACTTGGAGACGAACTTCGCATCCCGATCAGAGATAATGGTCTTGGGTACACCATGCAATCTCACAATCTCCCGCACATAGATGGGAGCCAACTCGCCGCTGAATTGGTCGTGCGGATGGGAATGAAATCTTGCGCAGACTTGCCGAGACGGTCCACCACAACCCAAACAGCATCCTTCCCTCGAGGAGCACGAGGTAAGCCGACCACAAAATCCATAGAGATGTCATCCCATGGCCACACAGAATCTCCAAAGGTCAGAATAAAGCCGGTAGGACGCTTTATGCTCAGCTTTGATCTTACGGCAAATCCCACAAGACGCCACATACTTGGCAATATCCACTCTCATCCTTTTCCACGAAATTCTTCTTCAAGTCCCTGTACATCTTGGTCTCCCGGGATGGACCATGTACGAGGTGCGATGAGCTTCTTTCAGGATGTCTTCTTTCACTTGAGATTTCTGGGCACGCACAGACGGCCCTGAAACCTCAAAGCTCCCGCATCATCAACGGTAAAGTCTCGGACTTGCCTTCCCAAGGCGTTTCCTCACTTGCTGGAGCAAACGATCATCTTCTTTGTGCCTCTCGTGACACGCCAGAATCGCCGACTCAAGAATCATTTGAGTTTCAGCCTGCACGGTCCCCGCAAAGCAATAGGAGACTCCCAAGCGCTCAAAATCAGCAACAAGACAATCAACAACAGGGGCATTGTCTTGCGACGAGGGCGCCGGCCACCACATTTGCTTTCCCGGATGATCTTGGATCGTGAGGTCATAATCCTTTATCAACTCTAGCCACCTCCTCCGCCTCAAGTTCAAATCTTTACGAGTAAAGATGTACTTGAGGCTCTTGTGATCAGTGAAAATATCACAAGACTCACCGTCTGAGTAATGCCTCCATATTTTCAATGCAAACACCACGGCTAGCTCAAGATCATGCGTGGGATAATTCTGCTCATGCTTTTTCAAGCGCCTCGAAGCATAAGCAATCACCTTGCCCTCTTGCATGAGCACACACCCAAGTCCCAACCGAGAAGCATCGAGAATAAGCAGTGAAAGCGCTTCCCGGCTCGGGAAGGGTAAGAACGAGAGCGATCACTAACTTCTCCTTCAAAGTGCGTAAGCCGTGCTCACACTCTGCAGTCCACCGGAATTTCATCCCTTTACGAGTCACCATGAAAGTGGCTTGGCAATGATAGAGAAATCCTGCACAAAACGCCGATAGTAGCCACCAACCCAAGGAAACTACGCACCTCTTTGACATTGGAAGGCCTCTTCCAATCCAAAACTGCCGAGACTTTGCTAGGATCTACTGAGATATGCCCTCTGGATTGATGATGTGGCCAAGAAAACCCACTTAAAATCCGTAACTCGCACTTTTTCAGCTTAGCAAAGAATTGATTCCCCCTCGTGGTACTCGGCTGAAGCCTCAAGTGTCGCTCATGCTCCTCTTCGATTTAGAGTAAATCGAGAATGTCATCGATGAACACTACCACAAACTCATCAAGTACTTGTGTAGCATACTGTTCATCGCCTCCATAAAGACAAATAGGGGCATTAGTTAGTCCAAAAGACATAACTTTAAATTCATAATGCCCATACCTAGTGGAGAAAGCGATCTTCTCAATGTCCTGCTCCCTCACACGGATCTGATTGTACCCGATCAAGATCAATCTTGGAGAACACCTTTGCTCCCTTCAGTTGGTCAAACAGATCCTCGATGCGAGGCAAAGGATACTTGTTTTTGACCGTCACTTGATTAAGAGCACGATAATCAATGCACATACGCCAACTCCCATCCTTCTTCGAGACGAAGAGGACGGGTGCTCCCCATGGCGATACGCTACGCCGAATGAAGCCCGTGGCCAATGATCCTCCAATCGCTTCTTCAACTCGTCTTGAAAAGGACGAGCCAAGCGGTATGGAGAGATAGAAATAGGTCGAGTGCCAGGAACAAGGTCAATACGAAACTCCACATTCCTCACAAGAGGTAGACCAGGCAACTCGTCAGGGAACACATCAACGAACTCCTTCACTACAGAAATCTCCTCAATGGGAACTGAGGAAGATGGCTTCTCAGACAAAGTCATGAGGAAACCCAACAGCCTCAAACGCCGACCAGAAAACAAACTAGTCAAAGCAAAGACGGAATCGAGGGTATACCACCCTGAAAGGTCAACTCTTCACGGACGGGCCTGCAAGGCAACTGTCTTCCGAAACAACAGATCTTAGCACGTCTCGATGCAGCCACCCATGCCCAAAATGACATCAAAAGGAGCCAACTGGATCACCATGAGATTGGCAAAGAAAACCTCATCATCAATGGCAATGGTGCAACCAGGGCAAACCAAAGAACTAGCAATCAACCCCAGGAGAACTGACTAACACGGACTCGTAAATCCATTTGAACTCCCAACTTAGCTCTACTAGCAAACTCCGACGACACAAAAGAGTAGGATGCTCGAATCAAATAGAACAAATGCATCAACGGAATCCACGAGCGAGTACATGAAACCACCTCTGGATGCCCTACCGACTCGGGCGGTCGGCAAAGCGCACACTCCTGGTGGCGGCCGGGACGTATGAGCCCCGACTCAGGCCGATGCCCCAACAAGGCTGGGGCGGAGGAGGCAACTCGAGGAGGAAGCAGACGGCCGCGGGCACCGATGCTGCGCTGGTGGCGCCCATGCAAAGGGTGGTGAGAAACAGGGTAGCCATCATGTGCACCGATCCTCTGGAAGACGCCCCGGAGTGGGAGGAGAAGGCACCGTCTCCCACTTGATGATGCTACCGGGTTCATCCGGCAGACGCCCCATATGGCCGGGCTTGCCACAGTGGTTGCAACTCCGGTCCAACCACACTCAAGCACGGTGCTCGCCACCGCACTTGAAGCACTTCATGCCTGCCGGGCCCGGGGCACAGATCGCTCGCGAAGAAGACGACTGGGTGGCCCCAACTTAGCCCCGAGGAGGAGCCCTGTCCTCCCTTGAACTTCTTGAAGGTGGGTCGAGAGGACCCACCTCCTCCACCAAAGGTCCTCTTCGGCCCCGCTGGGCCGCAGAACCCTGAACCTCCCGGGTTACGCTTGTCCCGGAGAGCTCCAACTCGAGCTCCATGCCCTTCGCTTGCTCCACCACAGAGCGAGAAGTCACGAGGACAGTCGCCCCCATGACAACTCTGAACTCCTGGTTGAGGCCCCTACGGAACCTCCTAGCTTTCTCCCGATCGTTTACCGCCACAATGCAGAAGCGCACCACGCTGTTGAACTCCTTCTCATACTCTGCCACCGACCTCTTTCCCTGGGAAAGAGTGGTCGAGTAAGCTCCATCCTCTCAAGGAAAGACTCGATGGAACTTGGCTCTAAGGCGAGCCACAAAGTCCTCCTGTGTCATCGACCCAGATCGGGGCTCTAGCGGCCAGAACCCCTCCCACCAGATATCGGCTTGGCCCTTCAAATGAAAAGCCACAAAGCGAGTCCTCTGAACCGAGGTCAAATCTAGGACCACAAACCGCCTCTCCATGTACCGCAGCCAATCTGCGGACTGGATTAGCGTGCTGCTCCGTCGAAAGTGTCAAGACGGAGGGACATCCACTCCCGAGACTCATCCTCGGCTCCGGTGCAGCGGGGCAACAGCGAGGCTACTGCGGGAGGCACAACAGCGGGGCTGCCGCATGGCTGGCGCGACTCTGAATCTCCTCTGCGAGCCTGAACTAAATCTTCATTTGCGGCGGGCACCCCGCCCGAACGTGCTTGGTGGAAGCTCCTCCCGAGCTGGCCCACGAGCATTAAGCCAAACGCTACCCTCAAAGAATGCACTCCTCAACTCCTGGGAGCCTCGCCTGGCCTCCACGCCACGGCGTCCACGGCCTCTACCCCTCGGCATGGCTGCTTTAGACAGACAACCACCCAAACACGAAAGCACACAATCAAGATCATAGATCAAACATCATCATAAGCATATTCCTTATCACATAATCAAGCGCGATGCAATGACGAACCAAAACCCATCCTATCACGCATCCAAGTGTGTCAGATTTTAGATTAGTTATACCACTTTTACAAGTTTTAACGTTGCTATCCTATAACAAGGTTTTAGTTAGAACCTAAGCCATGTTTCTAAGTTATTCCACATCATATTTTAGTTGCAACTTAAGGTATGACACTAAAAATACATATTCCAAGGACCTACAGCCCGCTCTGATACCAACTGTAACACCCCGGCATTTACTATGCCTGAATGTTACCAAACATAAGCTAAACAACATCTAAATACCACATTTAACATCAAATTCCAGCAAAGGCGCATAGACTAAAAACCGAGATTTCGGCAGCACCTCCTTTGTTTTATCATGAATTTAAGGAACAACAACAATATAGCATTATATGGCAATAAGAGAAACATCTAAAACAGCAATAAATAAAGTCTTAACGACAATAAGAGACTAACATTAAGCTCTTAAGGTTCCAAGTGTCAAACAAACAATAGAACTCTCATTAACCAAGCTAAGACTTAATTTTAAAGACCATCACACGCAATTTATTATCAAACTAAATGAATTGACTTGGGGAAACATTAAGGTGAAGCAACGTGTGAGCGTGTGACTATTCCCCTTTCCCGCATGCCGTTCTCATGGTACCTAAAACAACAAGAAAACACAAGGGTGAGTTCGAAAACTCAGCAAGCATACTGCAATGGACAACAAGCATAACAACATGACAATAACATCTTCCATCATGTATATCATCTCATTCATGATTACTTATCAATATCATCATCAATTTGTATGCGAAGTAATGCAATGCTCCTGACCCTCTGGAACCTCATACCGGTATGGGAAGTACACACCCGTCGGTGTGCACCCTTTCCTCCCTTCCATCCCGAAGATGGAGGGTGCCTACTCGCTTCCAAACACCACGTGGATGGAATCACGACATAGGACTTACTCAATGGCGTTCGGATTAGTCATAACTTTCTCACCGACCTTGCCGAACTAGTTAAGACTTTCTCACCGCCCTCGCCCTATCTCATGACATGCATGCAACCATGCCAATTATCATATTTAATTCACATATTAACACATGGCATCATAATATGTTAAACATGCTCATCATATCATATCATTCATTAACACATGGCAAGTGGACATATATCATGTAAACAATTCCATCTAATCTCAACATGCAACCTACAACTCGCTATCCATCACAACACACTTGCCTCAACCACGTGCAACGGATTGGCGGGAAGAAGAGGGCACTTCCGGGGTCTCACCACCTGCACATAGGCATCACACACTCACAATCATAGCCTCCAAACAGTACACAAACCCCCATCTAACCCGACATTGCCAACTACTCGCAAAACCTAAAAACAGAGGTTCTGTCCCGGCGGGACAGCAGCCTTGCAAAAGGCATAACTTGAGTTCTGGGACTCCGAATGAATTAAACGAGTACACCCTCGCATAGCCTAGGAAATTTCCCAACTTTCTCTAGGTATAAGGAAAGTCTGATTCGGCCTCTAAAGTTGTTTAATCTACAGATTACCGAGATCTGTTCCAATTACGTCACAGATTTTTAGGCGCTCGGTAAAACAGCCATAACTTTCAAACGGCTGATCGGAATTTAACGTGCTTTACGTCCACGGAAAGATAATTAAATTATCTACAACTTCCTTGAAGTCCGTACGGTCGGATTCGGATTATAAATTGACGGAAACTTGAACCCTAGTTCGACTGCTCAATCTGCCCGAAAACAGAAACATGGACAAGTTTAGATCTAACCCAAATTACTTCAATCCAGCGCCTCCAATTGATCTAAAAACTTGATAAACATCCTAATAACAGTACCTAGATCAAATCCAAGGATCCCCATGTTCATACCTTTTGCCCGAAGCACAAAACTCCAATCAATCTCCGCGGATCTCCTCGCGAATCGCTCCTCGCTCCACGTTCCTCGCTCCTCGCTCCTCGCTCCACGGGATGACTCCACGAGGTGCAGGGGTGGGGAGGCCACCCTAGGGCAGCAAGGGGTGGAGGGGAGGTGGTGTGGAGGTGGAGAGGTGGAGTGGGGCGCACAAGAGGGAGAGGGAGAGGGGTGGCGGCTAGGGCTTGGAGGAGAGGTGGGGGAGGGGGCGCATGGGGCTGATGTGGGGCGCAAGGGGGGCAGGGGGAGCCCCTTTTACCAGCCCCCACACCCTGCCCTAGTCCAATAAGAGTCCCTCTCAATCCCTCCAAAGCCCACCAAGGCCCAAAACTCCCCCGGGAAGGCCCAACACCCCGAAAACGGCCCGGAAACGGCCCGGAAAAGCTATTAACCTCCAATTCCTATGGTTTTAACCTTATTTCCACATCTCATAATGTTTATATCCTCATCATGCTCAATAATTAAGGATACGACACTCCGTGGTGTCACACCAAGAAAACCAACTAAACCGACCGTCGGGACGGTAAAGAACATATGAAGAAATCCACCACCAAACTGTTCTATTTGACTCCAGTCAACTACCCGATCTACGATAGAAAGGGTAAGCACTCTTCTCCTACAGGGGTTAATAGTTCTTCGATCATGGCGCAAACCGGCCACACCGTCAAACCACACCCTTACTATGAACAAAAAGAGGTGACCGAAACCCTTCAGCATCACAACCCCACTATATCACAACAACAAGAACAATTCAATCATTTATCTCATAGACATAGAAACATGCATTATCAAATGAAGCATTCAACATCATAGCTTAAATACAACATTTAAGCGTAAAGAAACGATACCCATACCCTTTCCTACTGTGCATCCATTGTGTGTCAAATTTTAGATTAGTTATACCACTTTTGTAAGTTTTAATGTTGCTATCCTATGACAAAATTTTAGTTAAACCTAAGCCATGTTTCTAAGTTATTCCACATCACATTTTAGTTGTACCCTATAGTAAGACACTAAAAATACACATTCCGAGGACCTACAGCCCGCTCTGATACCAACTGTAACACCCCGGCATTTAATATGCCTGAATGCTACCAAACATAGGCTAAACAACATCTAAATACCATAAACTAAGATAAATTACAGCAAAGGAGTAAATGCTAAAACCGAAATTTCGGCAGCATCTCCTTTGTTTTAACATGAGTTGGAATAAGAGTAATAATAAGCCAAGTTATATCATAGCATAAGGCATCTAAAACAGCAATAACAATGAATAAAGCATCACTTATGTCTAAAATATGGAATTCAACCATTCCCTCAAATATAACAAACCAAACGATGAACTCAAGCCCATACACAAAGATTCATGGCACTAATCATTATTTTCATGGCTCCCACTGATTAGACTGTAATATAGTGTGAAGCTACGTGTAGATGTGTAGCTAATGCCCTTTTCCCGCATGCCAGTTTCATGGTACCTAAGAAAAAGAACATAAACACAAGCGTGAGTTCATCACTCAGCAAGTATATTGCAATGGAACAAGAATATACATTCTAATACCTTCATCACCACTTTTCACATCCAACATCATACACATCTCATATTCATAGCGTAAGCATATCATTGACATGATCATATATCATCATCATATAACATCATCATATAATGTAATGCAATGAAATGCAATGCGATGCACATATCTCCTGGAAACTCATACCGGTATGGTTGAGTACACACCCGTCGGTGTGCACCCTCTCCCCCCTTCCATCCCGAGGATGGAGGGTGCCTACTCCTCGCTTCCCCACACCGCGGTGGATGGAATCACGATGTAGGACTTACTCATTGGCTCTCCGGAATAGTCATAACTTTCTCACCGACCTTCCCCGGACTAGTTATGACTTTCTCACCGCCCGGGCCATGTATCATGCCATGTATGCAAATATGCCAACATCATGAATAACTTGTACATTAACATATGGCATCATCATGGATAACTTGTACATTAACACATGGCATCATCACATAATAAACATATTCATCATATCAATGGCAAACATTAAAGCATGGCATGTGAACATATCATATATTCAAATTTCAATCGCAATCAATCAAACAACCGACAATCCGCTACCCATTCCAATACACTTGCCTCAACCACGGGCGACGGATTGGCGAGAAGTAGAAGGCACTCCCGGGGTCACACCACCTGCACATAGGTACCACACACTCACAATCAAGACCACAAAACAGTACGCAAACACCCTTCTACCCCGACATTGCCAACTACTCGCAAAACCCAAAAACAGAGGTTCTGTCCCGTCGGGACAGCAGCCTTCCAAAAGGCACAACTTGAGTTCTAAGACTCCGAATCAATTAAACGAGTACATACTCGCGTAGCTTAGGAAATTTCCTAACTTTTTCTAAGTACAAGGAAAAGCTGATTCGGACTCTAAAGTTGTTTAATCTACAAAATACCGTGATCTGTTCCAATCACGTCACATATTTTAACATGCTCGGTAAAACAGACATAACTTTCAAACGGCTGATCGGAATTACGCATTCTTTATACCCACTGAAAGGTATTGAAATTACCTAGAACTTCTTCAACAGGCGGCCGACCAAATTCTGAATCTAAATTGGCGAAAACCCAAGCCCTAGGTCGACTACTCATGCTGCCCGAAACAGAGAACGTGGCAACTTCTAGACTAATCTAATCTACTCAATTCTAGCACAACCAATTGATCTAAAAACATGATAATCACCCTTAGAATAGATCCTAGCCCAACCCCAAGGATCCCTGTGGTCATACCTTGGCCCGACGACCGAAAACCCAACGAATCTCCTCCCGGTTCGCGCGATCTCCTTCCTCGCTTCAATTCCGCCGGATCTCCTCGTCGCGGAGCGCTCCAACGAATGGATCTTCAAGGTGTTGAGGTGGAGATCTCCCCTAGGGGCAGCAAGGGAGGTGGAGAGGTGGTGGAGGGGTGGTGGTGCAATGGAGAGGAGGTAGGAGAGGGCGCAAGGCAATGGGGGGGCGGCGGCTAGGGGAGGCGCCACAAGGGGATGGAGGCGCATGTGGGGGGAGACTAGGGCAGGGAGGGGGTGCCCCAAGCCCACTTAGCCTGGTCCTTCCTCTCTCATGGGCCCCTACCCCTTCCACAAAAGCCCACGACTCGTCCCCCTTAGGCCCAAACTTCCCCGAAAGGGCCCAAACTCCCGAAATCGGCCCAGAAACGCGATTATACCTCATACCGTATAATTTTAAACTCTGATTTCATACTTTTATAATGTTTTGACCTCAACATTCACCTTATAAGGTTACGACACTCCGTGGTGTCACACATACCGATATGAGTTTCCAGGAGATATGTGCATCGCATTGCATTGCATTATATGAGGATGTTATATGGTGATGATATATGATGATGTCAATGATATGCTTACGCTATGAATATGAGATGTGTATGATGTCGTATGTGAAAAGTGGTGATGAAGGTATTAGAATGTATTTTCTTGTTCCATTGCAATATACTTGCTGAGTGATGAACTCACGCTTGTGTTTATGTTGTTTTCTTAGGTAGCATGACACCGGCATGTGTGAAAGGGAGCTAGTCACACGTCATCACTTAGCATCACACATATAAACAATGACATGTTCCTTCCTTTAAATTGTGATGGTTAATTTGTGTCCTTGGTTTCCTCATTTACTTCGTTTGGCTCATGAGATGGTTGTAATCTATATTCTAGTCTTATACTGCAGCTAGAACCTTTATTATTGATGATTTAGATGTCATTCTTTATAATATATCCTGTGATCATAATGTTGTTGCTTCAATTCATGGAAAAACAAAGGAGATTCTGCCGAAATTTTCGGTTCTAGCATTTACTCCTTTGCTGTAATTTATCTTAATTTATTGTATTTAGATGTTGTTTAGCCTATATTTGGTAGCATTCAGGCATGCTAGATGCCGGGGTGTTACACTCTGTGTATTCAGCACTAGTCTAGGATCAAGCTAGTGCACACAGTCTCAACATTGGTAAATACCACAATCATACTCAATGAAATAGTAAAGTACTTTATTGAAAGGGAAATATAATTGGTTGCTCGACCTTATGGCCAAGTTACAAAAGTGTGTCTCATAGGGCAAAGTCTTAAATAATAAACTTGCAGCGAAAAAATAAAGAAACGCATGGCGCCAACCAATATGCCACAGGCAACTGACTGGGCTCGCCCCTAGTTCGTTGGCTCCTCCTAGAACTCCTCTTCCAATGCCGGCGTCGATTCTTCTTCAACTGGTGTTTGTATTGTGGCAAGGGTGAGTACTCAAAAGCTCTCAGCAAGTCATGCACAGAGATGCAGTCTAATATTCTATATGCATGGCTTGTTACCAATGACAGGCTATGTGGTTCTTTTGCAGTAAAGCATCATTCATAAATAACAGTAATAGATTGAAAGCAGTAAAATAGTAATAATAATAATACTTTCATAAACAGTTCACAAGTAAAGCATTTATCCACCTAAAGCATGTTCATCATTTCCCACACCAAGTATCCACAAACCAAGTTCATTTTCATAAAGTCTAACCCTTGACTGTAATCACCGAGCGGTGTCCAATACCGTGGACTTGGCTATTCGAATAGGTTGTACACTCTGCAGAGGTTATACACTTTACCCACAAGATACGATCAAACACCACCAAGGCGAGTGACCGTAACGAAGCCTTTCCAAAGCTGCTTCTAGACCCGGTACTGCCCGCTAAGGTTTCAACATTGAAGGGCTGGTTACCACACTCAGGGCCGCCCTCTTGCGCCATGTGAGCCTACCCGCGAACCCGGGCCTCACACCACCACGACAGTACCAAAGACTAGACATCATAGTTTACTCGGCTAGGTCTGTTCTATTCTAGACTTGTGGCTGTATGTTGGACTCTGTTCAAATTCTTGCAATGTTAAGTCCTTTGTTTGACCAAGGCAAGACTACCCAAGGATTCACAAGTAACCAAAGCAATAAAACCAAATGCGACGTCCCAAGTGCCACATCTGGCCCACCAGCACAATCTTGCCACTTGCCCTAGTCTAAATCATTTAATCACCCAGTTGATTACCATGCACCAGGTGCCATCAACATCATCGACAACACATGTAGCAATTCCCAAAATCATGTTCCATCTCTCATTAAGTCAAGATTAATTTCTGACATTCAATAACACGACTGCATGGCTAAGCTGGGTAATTATGGTCTAATTAACCCATGTTGGCAAAGTATTAGTGTCCAACTGTTAATCCACATCCTAGGGAGACGAATGATTCATGGCATACAATTATTGTAGATAAAGTGGCATAATCAGATAGGTCACATAACTATTCCTGGAATTATTCAAAAGCATTTTAATTAAACTAGCATGCAATAATTTAAACCAACATAGTTTCAAAAGTTGGATCAACAAGGTCAAAGCATAACTTGTCTTCAAAGAGTACTGGTTCTGGGTCTTGCACTAGCTCATGGGTCAAAACCTCACCTTCAAAGCCTTCAGGCGGTTCAACATCTACGCGTATCGGATAGATAAACAACAAATAAATAAAATGGAGGAAAACTCATGTCCAAAAATTAATAAAAATTTGCCATTAAATAGAGCTCAATTTTATAAAAATTTAGAACTGGAATCACCTCAACCGGAGTTAAAACGCAAAAGTTATAGCCGTTTGAAGTTTGAAAAATCAATTAAAAGAATAAACCGAATTAATTCATTTATTTTTCTATTGATAGATCCAAAATATGACATCAGCACGCTTTTTGAATTTCCACCAAATTATTTTTCTAAAGAAAAATCAATTTGTTGTGTCATGCTTGCGTCAACCAGTCCATGGGCCTGGTCCATGGTTCGGGTTCGGTCCACCGTGGACCCGGTCCATGGGTACACGTGTCACTAACACGTGGGACCCACTGCTGATGTCATTGCTGATGTCAGCATGGCTCGGCCGAATGGCTCTGACATGCGGGCCCCACCGTGACGTCATGCTGACATCACGGATGACGTCATCGCACGGTGGGATGAGCCGCTGACACGTGGGCCCCACACTGACGTTAGGGTTGACGTTAGCGATGACCGGCCGACGACCGCGCTGACCACGCCGGTTCGGCTTCCTGCGATGTGGCACAATCTGGGCCGTCGGTTTGACATCGGACGGTCAAGATTAGATCTGATCCCGCACATTGCGGATCAACGCGGTTGATCTGGACCGTTCATTTTGAATTGGACGGCTAAGATTGGATATGGATTCTGCACCACCGTGGGGTTGACGTGGCATGATGCGGCGTTCGACGCGTGGCACGATCTGGACCGTACGTTTCCTATCGGACGACCATGATTACATCTAGCGCTACAACGTGAACCAAATCTAACCGTACGATCTTGATCTAATGGCTGAGATCTAATCTAGCACGGTGCAGTACAAGTCGACATCACTAAATCTGGTGCGTTGGATCTAGATCCAACGACTGCTAATAGATCTACACGGTAACAGGGGATCTAACCCTAAACATATGATCTAGATCTAACGGTTGAGATCTAATCTGGAATTTGTGCACAGGGTGGTGACGTGGACGAACCTGGAGCGTTGTTGGATCTTGATCGGACGGTTGACGGTGTTCACGAAGTCGGCGATGGCCCGACGGAGCTGGCTTGGCCGGTGCTGGGGACGATGACCATGGCAACGGCATTTGGGATGTACTCTGGTGAAGTGAATGGTACCCCCAGGTGCGCCTCGTCGCAATGGTCTCAAATCTGGGCACTAACGCGGCGGACGGCGGCGAAAACTCCCCCGAACCCTAAACGAACCCTGATGAACTACGGCGAGCAATCGTGTGCACAATGGAGCTCTACGGGCGGCGGCTAGGGAAAAAGCTATGCAAGGTGAAGGTGATCCTCGGGCTCGCACCCATACCTTAAATATCGGCTCGGACATCGAGATACGCATGGATTTCGCGGTGAGGCCAGTACAGGGCGGCGGAGTCCAGCTCGGACACAGTCGGGCGACGTGGCTCCATCCTAGCCGTCCGCGTGGCTCGATCCAACGGTCCCTTTCACGCGTGCATGCGGACACGAGCACAGCCACTAGATCCCGATCCGATGATACGAAGCATGCGTACACGTGGCTTGATCCTTGCCGTTGGATCTCGATCCAACGGTTCACGCTAACGTGGTTCGGTTCGGTGCGGCTTGGCTCGGTCGGAATCGAGTCTGACTCAAGTCGGACTCGAGTCTGACTCGGGTCGATTCAACGGTGAAAAGGAATTAATTCAAATTAAATCCAAATAAATTCCAGAAAATTTCAAAAATTCAAATAACTCAATAAATTATATAAAAGCACAAATTTGGGATGTTACAAACCTCCCCACTTAACACAATCTCAACCACGAGATTTAGGGCTAACTAAGGAATAGGTTTGGGAACTCCTTCTTCAAGTCTTCCTTGCGCTCCCAAGTCACTTCGTTTTCTAAATGATTGCTCCACTGGACTCTGCAGAAACGGGTTGACTTGTTTGTCGTCACTCGGTCCATTGTGTCCAAAATCTTCACCGGGTGCTCTTTATAAGTCAGATCTTCCTGCAGTTCGATCGACTTCAAAGGCGTCTGTTCATCTGGCACTCGCAGACACTTCTTTAGTTGTGACGCATGGAACACATCATGCACTCTTGCCAATGACTGTGGTAACTCCAATTGGTAGGAAACTTCACCTCTGCGGCTCAAGATCTTGAAGGGTCCAACATATTGCGGTTCGAGTTTCCCTTTGGCATGAAACCTTTTAACTCCCTTGAGAGGTGTAACTCTATGGTATACAAAATCTTCTGGTTCAAAGCTCAAGTCTCAGCGACGGTTATCGGCGTGACTCTTCTGTCTTGATTGTACAATCCTCAGCCTTTCTGGGATCATGGCAATCTGCTCTTCGGCTTCTTGAAGAATGTCTGGTCTGAAGACATGGCGCTCACCTGTCTCATTCCAATTCAATGGCGTTCGACAGGGTCGACCATATAAGGCTTCAAATGGTGACATTTGCAGACTATCTTGATAACTATTATTGTAGCTGAACTCGGCATACGGCAAACACTTGTCCCATGAGGTAGGATATGCTAGAGCACAAGCTCACAGCATGTCCTCAAAAATCTGATTAACTCTTTCTGTCTGTCCATTCGTCTGTGGACGATAAGATGTACTAAAGTTCAAACAGGTCCCCATGTGTCGGGACCTGAATTTGCAAATCCGGACCCTCTGTGTATTCAACACTAGTCCAGGAACACGCTAGTGCACACAGTCTCAACATTGGTAAATATCACAATCATACTCAGCGAAATAATAAGGTACCTTAATTAGTTAACCAAACGGGTTGCTCGACCTTAAGGTCAAGTTACAAATATACGACACGCATGGCGAAAACTTATTAAAAGAGAAATAACTGCAGCGGAAAATAAGATAACTTCGTGGCGCCATCTAGTCACCATAGGTAACTGACTGGGCGCGCTCCCTAGTTAGACGGTTCCTCTTGGAGCTCCTCCTCCAAAGCTGGTGTAGACTCTTCTTCAACTGGTGTTGTATTGTGGCAATGGTGAGTACTTGGTACTCAGCAAGTCATGCACAGAATGCAAACTAATATACTACATGCATGGCTTAGTACAAAGGAGCAGCTCATAGTATAATTGCAGTAAAACAGCATTTGACAAGTAACATAAGTATATTCGAAAGCAGTAAAAACAAGTGTAAGATCAATAACTTTTCCAAGAGTTAATAAACATCTTTTCCATTCCTAATCCACATTTCCATCAATGTCATCATTAAACCAAACCAAACCTTTCAAGTCCAAGTTATTTCAAGAAAGTCTAACCCTTGACTATAATTCCCGAGCGGTGTCCAATACCGCGGACACGGCTATTCGAATAGATTTTACACTCTGCAGAGGTTATGCACTTTACCCACAAGATATAGCCAAACACCACAAAGGCGAGTGTCCGTAACAAAGTCTTTCAGAAACTTCTAACAACACAAGTGGGCCTCCCTGGTTATTGCACACTAACCCTTCCCTTAGCGAAGGCGAAGTTTAGGCCAATCAACTGTTAGATGGGTACCTGGCCGCAGCCCCGGTACGCTCCCCCGTACAACTACACAAAAGGTATAGTTGACACCCCGAGGTCCCACAGGTATGTTATTAGCAACTTAATCAACTTGGTCCGTCCCATTACAGACATGTGGTTGCACGTTTGACTCAGTTCAAAGGATTGCAAGGTTAAGTCCTTAGGGTGACCAGGGCAAGACTACCCGAAGAACCAAATCAACGTTCCCAGTGCCACAACAGGCCCACCCGATCATTCTTGCCACATGCCCAGGTCAAAAACTATTTATGAAACCCCAGTTGATTACCATGCACCACGTGCCATCAACAATCACAACACATGTTACTTCTTCAAAATAGGTTCAATATCCCATTAAGTCAATATTAGCATTTGATTGTCCAAAGCATTTCACGTGGCAAGGCTAAGCAAACTACATCGGTCTAACTACCCATGTTGGTAATTTAATAATGTCCAACTAATTATCCACAACTATGGTGACAAGGGGTCATGGCACATAGATAATAATAATCAAGGTGTCATAGAGCAAAGTTGGCATTTAACTAATTTCCCAAAATTAAGTAAAGCATTTTCTAATTAAACTAGCATGCAATAATGTAAATCAAATTAATTTGAGAATGGGATCAACATGGTCAAAGCACAACTTGCCTTCAAAAAGTACTTGGTCTTGGTCCTGGGCTGGCTCCTGGGTCAACACTACTCCTTCGAAGCCCTCGGGCACTTCAACGTCTACTCGTAAAGCGTGCAAATAGCAATAAATAAATAAACAGTAGACAAAAAGTGTCCAAACAACTAAATGAAGTCCATAAACAGAGAGAGCATAATTTTATGAATTTTTAGGCATTTTAATCGGCAAAATCAGAGTTAAAACGCAAGAGTTACAAGCGTTTAAAGTTTAAATAATTAATTAAATAATATTACAGAGAAAAAATTTGGTCCAAAAATTAAATAAAATTTACCATTAGGTAGATCTCAATTTTATAAAAATTTAGAAATTTGAATCATTCAAACCAGAGTTAAATTGCAAAAGTTATAAGCGTTTGAAGTTTCAAAATTCAAATAAATCAATAATCCGAATTAGTCCATTTATTTTTGTACTGAAAAACCGAATAATGACGTCAGCATAACGTCAACGTGGATTTTGATTTTCCACCAAATTATTTCTCTATTGAAAAATCGATTTATTGCGTCAGCCGGTCCATGGACGTGGTCCACGGTTCGGCTTGGGTCCACCGTGGTCCCGGCCCACTACGGCCGAGCCGACGGTGGGACCCCTCGGTGGCGTCGCCAAGCGTCGACGCCGCACGGTTCGGCCGAGAGCTCTGACAGCTGGGCCCCACCGTGACGTCATCACGACGTCTCGGCTGACGTCATCGAGCCGTTGTAACGGCCGCTGACACGCGGGCCCCACGCTGACGTCATGCGTGACGTCAGCGGTGACCGGGTGGCGACCACGCTGACCGCGACGGTCAGCCTACTGGCCACGTGGCTAGATCTCGGCCGTTGATTTGAAAATCAACGGCCCAGATCGGATCTAGGTTTCACGCGCTGGAAACAGCTCGGTCCATCTGGACCGTTCGATGTTGATCGGACGGTCAAGATCCAATCTAAAGTTACAACGTGGCTAACCCTAGCCATACGATCTAGATCTAACGGCTGAGATCTATCCAAGCACGGTGCAGTTATGGCTACGTGGCATGATCTAAACCGTTGGATCTAGATCCGACGGTTGAAAACAGATCTAAAAACTAAAACGTGAGATTTTACCCGAGGATGACGTGGACGAATCTGGACCCTCGGATCTTGATCGGACGGTGGAGCGAGCTCGGAGACGGCGATGGCTTCACGGCGGAGCTGCGGCTGCCGGCACTGAGGACGATGACGACCGCTTGATCGGCGTTTGGGGCGTGCTCCGGCGAGGTGAGTGGTACTCCCGGACGCGCCTCAACGCGAGGAGTCCGGATCTAGGCTTAGTGATGACGGAGGACGGCGGATAACGGCGGGGCGAAGCAAAAACCGTGGCGGAGGTGAGATCTAACTACGACGAGCAATTGTGGCTACGTGGCGGTGGCTAGGGCTCGGAGAGCTAGGGCAACACGTGCGCACGGGAAAGGGCAACCTCGGGTGATGACCCACGCATTAAATAGCCTCGGTTTCCGTGCCCAATCTGAAACCCTAACGAACGCGGCGGCGCAGTCCGTATCGGACTCCGCGGAGTCGACGCAATCTCGGCCGCACACGTGGCAAGATCAACGGCCGTGATTGCACGGGAGCGCACGGGTTCGACTCGTACTCCACACGGGCGACGTGGCACGATCTCGGCCGTTGGATCTGGATCCAACGGTCGAGGGGTTAGGGTTAGGTTCCGGCTCGGTCCGGCTTAACCGTGGCTCGGGTCGGACTCGGACTCGAGTCTGACTCAGGCTCGGTCACTTGAACAGTAAAAGCCGTTCGGCATTTTCCAGCGATTAAATATTCAAAATAATTCCCAGAAATTCATTTAATTCATGGAAAATAGTGAAATGCTCAGAAAACTTCCAGAAAAATTCAAGAAAATATTTTAGAACATTTTGGACTCAAATAAAATATTTCCAACAAAATTTATTTGTAAAATTAAATTCTTTAATTATTTCAAAAGGGAACAAATTCAAATAAATTCCAATTAAATCCAAATAAATTCCAAAAATTCACGAAAGTGCCAAATTTCATTTAAACTCATGAAAAGCAAAAATTGGGGTGTTACACCATGGCTTCATGCAATTTATTCCGGAACCTTGAGGTGAATTGGGTACCTCTGTCCGACACTATCTTCTTCGGCACTCCATGCAAACAGACAATCCTTGACATGTACAATTCTACTAATCGATCTCCTGAATAAGTGGTCTTCACAGGTATGAAATGTGCAACCTTGGTCAAACAATCCACTATGACCCACATAGAATCATATCCACTTTGATTTTTAGGCAAACCGGTAACGAAGTACATAACGATTTCCTCCAACTTCCATTCAGGTATCTTCAATGGCTGCAACAATCCAGCTGGTCTCTGATGCATGGCTTTAACTCTTTGACATATGTTGCACAAAGCAACATGCTCGACAACCTCAAGCTTCATGCTTGGCCACCAAAATCTCTCTTTTAGGTCTTGATACATCTTGGCACTCCCCGGATGAATTGACTACTTGGAATCATGAGCTTCTTCTAGAATCAACTGCTTCAGCTCCTTCTTGTTCGGCACACAGATGTGATCTTTAATCCACAACGTACCCTGCTCATCCAACTTGAAGTCCTTAGCCTTGCCTTCATCCATCTTGGCCTTAATTCTCTTGATCTTGTCGTCATCCTTCTGATCTTCCCTGATCTGGTCTTCTAAGGTAGGTTTCACTTCCAAGGCTGCTAAAAATCCTTCTGGTACCATTTCTAGCTTCAACTTCCGAAAATCCTTACATAACTCGGCTTAACTCTCTCCTATCAGCATATTCACGGTGTGGCTCTTCTGACTCAAGGCATCGGCTACTACGTTAGCCTTGTCGGGATGATAATGGATTCCAACATTGTAGTCCTTGATCAATTCCAACCATCTCCTTTGCCTCATATTCATATCCGACTGAGTGAAGATGTATTTGAGACTCTTTTGGTCATTATACACTTCACATCTATTCCCAATAAGGTAATGACGCCACAACTTCAGAGCATGCACTACGGCAGCTAACTCTAAGTCATGCGTCGGGTAATTTTCCTCATGCGGCCTTAACTGCCTTGATGCATAAGCGACTACCTTCTGGATCTGCATCAGCACCCATCCAAGTCCTTGACGCGATGCAACATAGTAAATATCAAAACTCTGGTGCACATCCGGCAATACCAATACCGGTGCTGATGTCAGTCGCTTCTTCAACTCTCGGAAGCTCTTCTCGCACTTTGGCGTCCAGGCGTACTTCTTTTCTTTCTTCAACAATTGCATAAGGGGTCTAGCAATCGCTGAGAATCCTTCAATGAATCAACAGTAATATCCCGCCATTCCAAGCAAACTACAGATCTGGGTCACCGACTTCAACTGCTCCCAATGAAATACTACTTCTACTTTGCTAGGATCAACTGCAACTCCCTCAGCGGTCAACACATGTCCAAGAAATTCCACTTTACTCTTCCAGAAATCACATTTGCTAAACTTAGCAAATAACTGCTACTCTCGCAACTTCTTAAGAACTAGCCTCAGATGCTCGACGTGTTCTTCTCTCGTCTTGGAGTAAACAAGTATGTCATCTATGAACACGATGACAAACTTCTTCTGATATTCCATGAAAACTATATTCATCAAGTTCATGAAATATGCGGGCGCATTTGTTAGACCATAGGACATAACTGTGAACTTATAATGACCATATCTTGACGAAAATGCAGTCTTCGGTACATCTTCTGATCGGATCTTTAGTTGATGATATCCTGATTGAAGGTCAATCTTGGAGAAAACTCTAGCTCCTCTTAAATGATCAAACAAGTCATTGATCCTGGGTAGTGGATACTTATTCTTTATCGTCACATCATTGAGTGCGCGATAATCAATACACATCCGAAAACTTCCATCCTTCTTGACAAATAGGACTGGCGCTCCCCATGGTGACGAACTGGGTCTTATAAATCCCTTCTCCAATAGCTCCTCGATCTGCTTCTTCATCTCCACCAACTCATCGGTGGACATCTGATAAGGTCTCTTGGCTATCGGGGCTGTACCGGATACCAACTCAATCACAAACTCTATGTCTCTAACTGGTGGCATATTGGGTAAATCTTCAGGGAAAACATCCGGGTATTCACTGATAACTGGTACATCTTCAATGTTGACTGTCTTCACACTATTGACCATCAGCTGTCCATCTCGAACGGCAGTTGCTTGAAACTCAACTCTTCCACCATCTGTGCTTTCGACTGATATGACTCTTCGTCCATAGTCTAACACAGCCTTATGCTTGGACAACCAATCCATTCCATGTATAACATCTAAAGTCTGGGTATCTAATATAATAAGAGATTCACTAGGAACTCTACCCCATTTATTAATAACTTAACCCCAGAACATCCTACACTAGATCGGAGTTCTGATCCAAGGGATTGAACTAGCAACATATGTCTAAGGTTCACCATTCTTAACCCATTTTAAACAGCAAAATTCCGAGATATAAAAGAATGCGAAGCTCCAAAATCAAATAAAACTATTGCAGGTACTGAGTTAACCAGTAACTTACCCAGTATGATGTCCGATGGGTTATGAACTATGTCAGCAGTGACGTGGTTGATTCTACCTCTCACCGTAGCTTGGGGTGCGGCTCTAGCTTGAGCGGCTCCACGGTTTCCTCCGGGTGCAGGCGTCCTTGTAGGTGTCGTTCCAAGGTTGAGGCGAACAGGCATCACACCTCCTCCTCACTTAGGGCAGTTATTAGAGAAGTGCCCTACCTCGTTGCAATTGTAGAAGCGCTTCACCGTTGCTGGCTGACTTCCTGCAGGTGCAACTCTGGCTTGGGCTGGTGTCTGCTAATTCTGACCGGCCGGTCTTGGTGCTGGCAACAGGGTCTTAGCAACATTCTGAGGCTGGAATCTAAAAAACTGATTGGGCGCAACTCTCAGCCTTTGTGCTCTGGGGCAAGCTCTCTACTGTGCCATCCGGTGCTTCCTATTGTCATCCAGTTCTTTGCGCTTATCCTCCAGGATAAGAGCCCTGTTCACTAACTCTTGAAAATTTGGGAACGTGTGGGTGATCAGTCCCACCTGCAGTCCTGAGTTTAGTCCCTTCATGAAGCGAGACTGTCAGGCCTTGTCCGTCACTACATCTTCAGGTGCGTAGCGAACAAGTTGGGTGAATTTGTTCAAATAGTCAGCCACTTACTGGCTGCCTTATTTCAGAGCTCGAAACTCTTCCTTTTTCAGATCTATTATCCCTTCAGGCACATGGTACTGGGGAAAATCAATCGTGAATTCCTCCCAAGTAATATACTATGGGTTCTCATGCGATGTGCAAAAATTCTCCCACCATTCAACTGCAGTACCCTCCAATTTGACGAGAGGCATAAAGTACCTTCTCATTTCCAATGCAATGGGTAATGTGTAGCTTCTTTTCTATGGACCTCAACCAATCATCTGCCTGAAGTGGGTTTGCATTCGCAGAGAATGTGGGTGGATGGGTCCTCATAAACTCTGAAAGCTTGGAATTCTTACGCTGTCCTTAGTTAGCTTGGTTGGCCTGATTGGCAGCGGCTTCGGCAGTGACTTGCTGCATTTGTTGCATCATTGCATGCATCAACTATGTCTGAGCGTCAAGAAAAGCTTCAAAGTTCTGCATATCAAATGGTGGTGTAGGCTGGGGTGTAGGTATTCCATCATTGGGGTTTCCTGCAGGGCAAGGACCACTTCCACTTCCACTTCCTCCATTGTTGCCACGAGTGTTCACCATCTGTTGATTGCTCCAAGGTTTAGAGAAGAGAGGGAGCAAGAATAGACAAGTAGTACAGAACTTATGTGGGGTGGAAGGTGTAACTCAAAATCCAACTTTATTAATTATTCAATAGTAACTTGGTATGGTTGCTCACAATGCCTAAGAGCTTTGCAACACATACTGCACACTCAGCATTCAAGAAGATCCAAATTAACCTAACACACTAGAGTCTAACGCCTAAAGGGCGACTCTTATTACTCTAAGACGCGACTCAACATTGAAGTCTCAACTGCTAAGCCTAACGCTCACTCATCGATCCATCCCCCATGGGAACAACCCGGGGTACACTTGGGCGGGTGTGACGGCATCGGCGCGAAGCGATATCCATGACCAACGACAGCTGTGGTTGACGAAGCAACATCTTCCTCCAACTCTGGCGCTGGCTGCTGCTTTGGCTCCTCAGGGTCTGGCTCGTGTAGCTCATACACTAGCTCCGGTGCTGGCCCGTACAATGCCATCTCCAACTCGTCGATCCTCCGTGAAGAGTGGGCAATATACTCCTGAGCCTCTCGCAGTTGCCTCACATCCTCGACTTCATCGCGGGCCTTCTACAACTCCTGAACTGTCTCGTCGATAACATCTTCCTGGGCAACAACAAACCTCGCCAGGTGAGTGATCGTGGCATCCTCCTATGCTATCAGCTCCCGTCCAAGGTGACTGTCTCTGCGCGGATGGTGACAAAACATAGTGCCCTCCAACTCTGAAGAGTAGGTGCGAGCGATCTGCCGCATTGCTCGACGCGATGTCTCGATCCCAGCCTCGAACGAAAACCTCCTCGCGGTGATGTAGATAGGATGACTCGCCTTGGTCTTCTCTCTGGCATACACAATGATCTTGTCGTCCTATGCTTGGACCAGTCCTGCCTTCACTATGGTAGTTCCCTGGTAGATCGGTCTGTCAAATCCTCCAAGTAGCTGCCTCATGCGCCATAACTCAGCAGCGTAACCTCCCTGACATTCAGTGTAGTTGTTGATCATCTTCATCTACCAAAGACACTCATGTGATTACGTAACATTTTAAATCAAAGTGGAGATAAAATAATTCAACAAGGGGTATGTACAAGAAAGAATGGGATAAGTCGAGAGTTCATTCATTATCTTGACAAATTTTAACTTTAGAAAATAGTTTTATCCTCACTATGACCATTCTAACTATGGGTAGGCCATACAGTCAGTATGGCTCTGATACCACCTCTGTCAGGACCCAAATATGCAAATTCGGACCCTTTGTGTATTCAGCACTAGTCCAGGATCACGCTAGTGCACACAGTTTCAACATTGGTAAATACCACAATCATACTCAACGAAATAGTAAAGTACTTTATTGAAAGGGAAATATAATTGGTTGCTTGACCTTATGGTCAAGTTACAAAAGTACGCTTCGCATGGCAAAGTCTTAAATAATAAACTTGCAGCTGAAAAATAAAGAAACGCGTAGCGCCAACCAATATGCCACAGGCAACTGACTGGGCTCGCCCCTAGTTCGTTGGCTCTTCCTAGAACTCCTCATCCAATGCTGGCGTCGATTCTTCTTCAACTGGTGTTTGTATTGTGGCAAGGGTGAGTACTCAAAAGCACTCAGCAAGTCATGCACAGAGATGCAGTCTAATATTCTATATGCATGGCTTGTTACCAATGGCAGGCTAAGTGGTTCTTTTACAGTAAAGCATCATTCACAAATAACATTAATAGATTGAAAGCAGTAAAATAGTAATAACAATAATAACTTTCATAAACAGTTCACAAGTAAAGCATTTATCCACCTAAAGCATGTTCATCATTTCCCACACCAAGTATCCACAAACCAAGTTCATTTTCATAAAGTCTAACCCTTGACTGTAATCACCGAGCGGTGTCCAATACAGTGGACTCGGCTATTCGAATAGGCTGTACACTCTGCAGAGGTTATACACCTTACCCACAAGATACGATCAAACACCACCAAGGCGAGTGACCATAACAAAGCCTTTCCAAAGCTACTTCTAGACCCGGTACTTCCCACTAAGGTTTCAACATTGAAGGGACTGGTTACCACACTCAGGGCCCCCCTCTTGCGCCATGTGAGCCTACCCGTGAACCCGGGCCTCACACCACCGCGACAGTACCAAAGACTAGACATCACAGTTTACTTGGCCAGGTCTGTCCCATTCTAGACTTGTGGCTGTATGTTGGACTCAACTCAAATTCTTTCAAGGTTAAGTCCTTAGGTTGACCAAGGCAAGACTACCCAAGGATTCACAAGTAACCAAAGCAATAAAACCAAAAGCGATGTCGGGAGCCGAATCTGCAAATCCGAACCCTCTATGTATTCTGCAATAGTCCAGGATCACGCTAGCGCACACAGTAATAACAGGGATGAAGTACCACAATCATACAGAGCAGAATTAATAATAAAGTACATCAAACATTAAATAAACTGGTTGCAAGACCTTAAGGCCAACTTACAAATTGTTTGCCAAGCAGTGCTTACAATAACAAAAGTAAATAATCAGAAGCGGAATGAAGAACGTCAGTGACTCCCATCAATATGCCACAGGCAACTGACAAGGTCCAACTCCTAGATAATTGCCTCCTCGCGGAACTTCTCCTCCAAAGTTGAAGTCTTCTCCTCAACTGATGATTGTGTTGAAAGCAAGGGTGAGTATACAACATACTCAGCAAGTCATGCACATAGGTGCAGTTCTATTTCTATATGCATGGCTTCTTCCAAAGGAATGGGTTAAGTGGTTATTTTGCATCAAGCAGCATTTTGCTTTTACCAAATAATCCTAATAGATTCAAAAGCAGTGAAACCATATTAAATAATAAGTTATCAATCTCTTTCCAAATAGTTCGACACAAAACTCTAAATCACTTTAGCAATTATCTCTAGCATACAGCCACCCATTCCACATTTTATTTTCGAAAATCTAACCCTTGACTGTAATCCCTGAGTTTTTTCTAGTACCGTGAACTCGGCTATTCGAATAGTTTTGACACACTCTGCAGAGGTTGTACAATTTTCCCACAAGATACAATCAACTCACCACGTCAGCCGTGAATCGCCATACAAGAGTATGCGAATGAGTGATCATAACAAAGATTTTTGAAAACCTCGATCTCCACCTATGACCCTCTCCGGTATTGCCTTCACTACCACTTCCCCCACGAAGGATCGAAGTGTAGGACCGACAATCACCGTTGGATAGGGTACCAAGCCGTAGCTCCGGTACGCTCCCCCACACAACCCCAAGTCTGAGAATGACAAACCCGAGTCATCCAAGTAAGGGGCCAAAAATAACAAAAGCCAAAGTGAAAAGCGGAAGAGCGATTCTACCATGGCCACGTGTAGGATGGATATAGACTAATATAGCAATCAGAGGGGGGGTGAAAGATTGCGCGGAAGCTAAATTAAATTTTTTAGTGATTATCAAAACACCCCTAAACAATATATAAAAGTTTGCTTTGATTTTACGCAAAAAACAGATTGACAGTCATTCGGTAAATCATAAATTCCCAGAAATCCAACCTTCCAATTGATATGAAATTTTTACTGTAGAAACTAGATTCAATTTAGAAACTAACCCAATAAGAATCAACTCAATCGGATCTAAGGATCAAAAGTTATAAGCTTCGCAAGCTGACTGTATTGGAATGACGCGAATTGATTAAACCCTAATTTCGAGATTAAACAAAATCTATGAGGAATTAACCAACCAAACTTTTTAGATCACCTACTTGATACCCTAGGAAGGTTTGGAATAGATCAAATCAAAATTATCATAATGAAATAATGAATTAATCTATTAACCAAAAGCAAGTAATAGTAGAGCACCTGGTTTTTCCGTTGTAACTCATGTAACCCTTCCCTGTGCTACAGTAATTCGCGAGTTACTGTAGCACGTAGGTAGATTGGATGTTGTAGCGCACAATCATAGCAAGAGCACTGTATTGCTGAATTCTTCTTTGACCAGCCGCTGCTAGCTTTGTTCTGGTACTAGCGTACGGCAATCAGGACATGCACAACAATACTTCTCCTGCTCCTAGTTGGAAGTTGGAACAGGCAGGATCGACGAGAGGCACCAGCACCACGTTACTTCGGCCTCGTGCGTTCGCGAGGAGCCACGCGCAGTCGCCACCGATTTTTTTCGTCGTGCACTTGCGCCGCCGAACGCCCAACCGAACAGAGCCGCCTCCTCTCTATTTCTCTCCGTGCGTCTCTATGATGCTGGCTAAAGAAATTATTTTATATCTATTTTGTCTAGTCTGGTTACAGTACTCCGAACAAAAGAGTACAAACCCTAAATCTCCAAAAACACCGAAATAAACAGGGGACACCTCCCCCTATTTATAAGAAAACCATAGAAGAGTTCGCATGCATGTCCACTTGGCCCAACATGGCCCAATACATGCAAACTACCTCAAAACGATTACAACTGCACGCGTACGGCCCACCTGCCGTACTCACGTGACTCACTAGCAACCACGTGCACCGTTCTCTAGTCCGAACGCCCCGCATGACATCCTCGACCACCAAGACCTCGATTCCTCCCTAAACCTAATCTCGAACCTCAGTTCCTCCATGAACCTGGTTATGGTCCCATCACCGACCACGTTCGACCTCAAGCAACACCTGCACATGAACAAACACACAACCGTGTACGAGCACAAGTCCACGACTTGACTCAAGATCAATCCATGCAACCACTCACACGAGCGCATTACATCAAGCAAAACCACTACCATGCTATCACAAGCATATCAAATAATCAACTGTAACAACACATGCACATGCACCACACATGTCATAAGCACAACCACTTTGCAATACCAAAATCATCATTAAGCCAATTTTTCAGCACATGATTTCACAATCTCCCCCTTGATGAAAACATTGGCAACACCACTTAGAACTGAACATTGGCATTCACTTCACAAGAAAAGTTTTTTGAAATAAAAAAGTTTAAAATTGAAAGCCAAAGTGAAAAACACAAAATCTCCCCCTTTGACAAATATGCAAAGTGAAAAACTCCCATTAGGTGAAAATAAGAAAAATCTCCTCCTAAGATGAAAAATGTGTGTGTGAATGTGCAATATGCCCAAAATTCTCCCCCTTTGATAATGGATTCGTCAAGAATACAAAAGAGAGAATAAAATCTTTTTGTTTGTTTTAGTTTGCCATTTTTTTATGTAATGAGCATTATAAAATCATCCACAAATGTAACATCCTCCAAGTCATGCTATCAAAAGTACTTGCACCCTCAAATCTACACATAAATAATGTAGAGTAAGCACAACTAGAAATCAAGTACTATTAACGATTTTTTGCATGGCATGATCTCCCTTTCTGAACTATCTCAAAACCTGAAAACATTGAATTTTTGTGCACTTTTTTGGTGCTTGAAAAGCTGATTTATTTATTAATTGCAACAAAATATAAAATTACAAGGAATTATATGCACCATCAGCCTTACTTTTCAACCATGCCAAGCAATGAGCTTAAGGTTTCATGGTTTCGGTCATACACAACCTCTTCCAAGTTCATATCAGAGTGCAATGATAAGTAGTCTCGTAAAGAAGAAGTACGACAGTGCATAACCTTGATCTTGCATCTATCAAAAATCACTTTTTGAGCTTTTAGCTCTTTAACTTTGAAAACTTTCACATTGAGCATCCTTTTTAGCAGGATCAAGATAGTCAAGAAAGTTCAACCATGACAAGATTTAATTCAAGTTTTCATTCCATTTAAATAGTCATATCATAAACTACACCATATATGCATAAAGATAAAGTTACAAAGACTTTATAGCATAGACATGGCTTCAAATCACATATGTGTATCAAATATAATGCTCAATACTTTTTCATTTTCCCTTTTTCATTTTTTCATTTAAGAAAAAGAAAGAAGAAAGTGTAAACAAAGAATCACAAAGTTTTCACAAACTCCCCCTCAAAACAAGCCTGTTAGGTGAACAACCCCAAGTTCTCCCCGAATAAAAGCAAAACAAGAAGATGACAAAGGTTTTGTGAAAGTATCTGCCAATTGATGTTCAGTATCCACATGATGAAGCACAATATTTCCTTTTTCAACATGATCTCGGAGAAAGTGAAATTTAATCTCGATATGCCCAAGAAAGAGAACTACCTAAGAAGTGGCATGAACCAGATGTACTTTTTCTATCAATTCTACATCCTCCAAAATCAGCATCAGAAAAAGCTCTCAAACTAATGCATGAGGAGCAGAAAGCTAAATGCCAAAATCTTAAGTACCATCGAGATACCTGAAAATTCGTTTTACAGTCTGTCGATGTGAAGCATGGGGAAAAGCTTGAAAACGAGCACACAAGCACAAAGCAAATTGTATATCCAGCCTTCCTCATTCTCAACATCATCATCATCATCTTTATGAACAAATATACTCTCCCTCTGAACATATGCACCTGTACCTGCATCATTTGGACTAGTGCCTTTTGCGAAAACAGAAGTGGAAGAAGCATCTCCAAAAGTAACCCTTTAAGCACGAGATGCACGAGTGAAGGAGAACCAAATCTTATCACCGAACATGTGATGTGAGCATCCGAAATTTACTAGCCATATGTTCTCCTTCCTTGCTTGAGAAGCCTACATAGAAGCAGAAAGTGTCGAGGTCTCGGTACTGGGGTTAGAAATAAGATGTTTAGGAATCCAGTACTGAGACACACGACGCATAACAGTAGGCACAACACGATCATTCTTATGCACAAAAACAGATTTGTCTTTTCTCGTGTTCTTAGCAACAAAAGGTGTTTGCATCACCCTAGGCACATAATGAGAAACAAAGCATGCCTGTCTGAAATTAGACCTAGCCTTAGCTTTTTCTTTCTTTTGTTGTTTGGCTAGTCTAAAGCAAAAATCTACTAAATGTCCATCTCTACCACAATGAATGCAAGTATACTTAACAGAATGTTTGGCTTTAGAAGTAGAAGCAACATTTGCAATCATCATAGTAGAAGATAGCACTCCAACAGACTTAAAGACAGTTTTCTTAGGCTCATTGTCAATTTTAAATTTTCCTCCTTCAAGTGCTTTAACAACAGTGGGAACATGTGATTTATGATGAGCACAAGAATCAAAACCTAAACCTTTATTATGAGTGCTGACTTTTGATTGATCCAAAATCATATTTAGGTTTTTCTTTCCTTTAGTGAAACGTTCTAATGACTTTTCCAAGTAATCAACCTTTTGAGAAAGA
This sequence comes from Rhipidocladum racemiflorum, assembly GCA_036346355.1. Classification (NCBI taxonomy): domain Eukaryota; kingdom Viridiplantae; phylum Streptophyta; class Magnoliopsida; order Poales; family Poaceae; genus Rhipidocladum; species Rhipidocladum racemiflorum. The sequence continues at coordinate 39,562,917 of CM070577.1, read as the reverse complement.
GTTAAACAGTTATTACAGAGAACGTCTACTTTTTCTTTTTGCTTGCGACAAGTTGAGCATGAAAGAACCTCATGTGTAAGCATATCATCAGTCAATTGAGAAACCCTAGCATTTGCATCTTTCAATTTCAATTCAAGAGTTGAGCATTTAGAACAAGAAATTGAACCATGCAAATCATCAGTGGAACAGCTAGCATGTTTAACATGTTTCTCATTTTTCTCATTTAGATGTAACAGAAGAGTGTGTTCTTTCCTAAGCAAGGTGAGCTCATTGTAAATTAAGTCACATGATTTGCAAGTATCATCATTAGGAATCAAAGTCTTAAGTCTAGTAATTTCAGCATTCAATGACTCCACAAGAATATCATGTTTCTTAATTTTTCTATCACGTTTGTCAAGCAATTTTCAAGACGGGCAACAGCATTGGCTAATTCATCATAAGAAGGATCTACCTCATTGAAGTCGCTGTCGCTGCTGTCCTCAGTGAAGCTGTCGCTGCTTTTGGCCATGAGACACAATCCCGTCAACTCATGCTTGCTCTACAACATGGTAAGCTTGCGGGGGCATTTATATTTGCCACGCTATGTTCCTAAATGCCCCGGATTACCTTTTCACGGCGCTTATCAGCCGTCAAGGAAAATGCCATCGGGGAAAACTAATCCCCGGCATTTAGTTTTCCCGGCATTTATTTTGCGCCAACTTTGATGAATTATGGCGGATATTAGGCGCCCCTGTTTCATCAGTATTGGCACATGTTAAATGACCTAGTTAAGTATTTACCGGCAAATGATAAACGCCGTGTTTGGTCCTAGTCCCAGGCATTTGCCAAATGCCGGGTTTGGTCATAGTCCCAGGCGTTTGCCAAATGCCGGGTTTGGTCATAGTCCCAGGCGTTTGCCAAATGCCGGGTTTGGTCCTAATCCCAGGCGTTTGCTAAATGCCGGGTTTGGTCCTAGTCCCAGGCGTTTGCCAAATGCCGGGTTGATCAATATGAGCCGACATTTATTAAATGCTAGGTTTGAACTAGTCCTAGGCGTTTGCCAAATGCCGGGTTTGGACCTCCCAGGCGAGGCCAAATGCCGGGTTTGGTCATGGCGAGGCCAAAGGCCAGATCACACATTCCATTGACAAAACCCATACAGCACACATACAGACGAGGCCAATCAGCACACATACAGCACAATATAACAACACATGCACATTCCATTGACAAAACCTTATAACCATACAGCACACACATCCATTGCTATCCTCCAAAAATTGACAGCACACATAGATCTCAAATCATCTCAAAAAGCACAATGGACAGCACACAAACCTCTCAAATATAATTCGACACATAGATCAAAAGCTACTCACTTTGCACTTTGCCAAATCATCCATCGAATTGCCAACTTTACATGCCACATAACTTTCATATAAGTCAATAGGATATTTCTTTCACATTGAAGAAGTTTAGGTAGCAAAAGGCACATAATTCACACACCTTCCTAGCTTCTACTCATCATTAGTCCCAAAATATAAGTTAATAGCTTTAGATTACATATTGTCTATCACAAAATTATTGGCAGCACTACACCATTGCTATTACCCTCATGTAGCAAAGTACTAATCAAGGCCCATCGCTTAACATTTGTGGAAATCTACAAAACAAGAGCATGGAAGGCTTAGTGGTATACTTTCAAATTTATAATTACTCTTAACTTTGTACATGGCCTTGTAACAATTACCTATTGCTCGCTTGGTCATATTTAGTGGTAAGCTGTCGGGACCCCGAATTTGCAAATCCGGACCCTCTGTGTATTCAGCACTAGTCCAGGAACGCGCTAGTGCACACAGTCTTTAACATCGGTAAATATCACAATCATACCAATCGATACCATAAAAGTACTTTATTAAAGTAATAAAACTGGTTACTCGACCTTATGGCCAATTTACAAATATATGCCTCGTAGGGCTTAAACTTATTCAGAGAGAAACAATAGCGGCGGAAAATCAAATAAACTTAGTGGCGCCATCCAAGATACCACGAGGCAACCGACCGGGCTCGCATCCCTAAGTAGTCGGGTCCTCTTGGAGTTCCTCCTCCAAAGTGGCGTAATCTCCTCTTCAAGCGATATTGTGTTGGGGCAAGGGTGAGTACTTGGTACTCAAGCAAGTCATGCACAGAATGCAAGCTAATATACTATATGCATGGCTTAGTACAAAGGAGTAGCTCAGGTATATTTGCGATGTGACTTTTGACAAGTAATATAAGTAGATTCGAAAGCAGTAGAAATAAGTAAAGCATAAATAACTTTTCAAGAAGTTTAAATAACATTTTTCCCCATCCTAAACCATATTTCCATCATCTTCTTTGTTAAACCAACCCAACTTTTCAAATCCAAGTTATTTTCAGAAAGTCTAACCCTTGACTGTAATTCCCGAGCATTGTCGATCAGTGGACTCGGCTATTCAAATAGATTCTACACTCTGCAGAGGTTATGCACTTTACCCACAAGATACAATCCACTCACCACGTCGGTAGTGAATCGCCATACAAGAGTATGCGAATGAGCGATCATAACAAAGCCTTTCGGAAGCCTCACACAACACAGGTGGTCCTCTCCGGTACGTGCTCTACACCATCCCTTCCCTTAGCCAAGGCGAAGTATGGGACCAACACACCGTTAGATGGGTACCTGGCCACGACCACGATACGCTCCCCGTACAATCACACAAGCGGTGTAATCGACACTGAGGCTCCACAAGTGAGTCCTTAGCGACTTAGTCAACTAGGGCCGTCCCATTCCGACCATGTGGTTGCAAGTATGACCCAGTTCAAAGGCTTGCAAGGTTAAGTCCTTAGAGTGACCAGGGCAAGACTACCCGAAACCAAATCATCACTCCCAATGCCACAACCGCCCACTGATTACTCTTGCCACATGCCCGGTGAAATCTGTTTTATCAAACCCCGCTTGATTACCATGCAACACGTGACATCAACATCACATGATACTTATCCAAAACAGGATCAATATATCATTAAGTCCATATTAGCATTTGATTATCCAAAATCATGTCATGAGCACGTAGCAGGTCTAAGCAGTATACTACAACGATCTAAACCCATGTTGGCAATTTAATAATGTCCAACTAGTAAACCACAACTAGGGTGACAAAGGGTCATGGCACATACTTAAGTAATCAAGGTGTCATATAGCAAATTGGTATTTATCTAACCCCCAGGTTTAAACCAAAGTATCTTTCTAATTAAACTAGCATGCAATAGTTTAAATCAAAATAGATTTTCGAAATGGGATCAACATGGTCAAAGCACAACTTGCCTTCAAAAAGTACTTGCTCTTGGTCTTGAGTTGGATCCTGAGTCAACACTTCTCCCTCGAATCCTTCCGGTACTTCAACGTCTACTCGTAAAGCGTGCAAATAGCAAATACACAAATGAACACTATGCAAAAGATCCCAAAACTCCAAATAAAATCCATAAACAGAGAGAACATAATTTTCTGGATTTTAGAAACTGGAATCGCCAAATTTGGAGTTAAAAGCATAAAAGTTATGATTATTTAAAGTTTAAATAATCAATTAAATAATATTTCAGAGAAAAACTTTAGTCCAAAAATTAAATAAAATTCATATTTAGGTAGATCTCAATTTTATACAAATTTAGAAATTTGAACCACCCAAATCGGAGTTGAAACGCAAAAGTTATAAGCGTTTGAAGTTTGAATCTAAATTTGAATCAATATTTCGAATTAATAAATCATTTTCTTTTTCGAAATTAATTATTGCGTCGGCATGGACACGTGGCAGCTCCTGATTGGCCTGCTGGCGTCCACCGTCCATGGGCTCGGTCCACACTCGGCTTGGGTCCACCGTGGACTCGGTCCACGGCTCCACGTGAGGCCCGACATGTGGGCCCACTCGGGTGACGTCATTCTTTGGCGTCGGCGGGGCTCACCACGCAGTCTTTGACAGTGGGTCCCACCGGATGACGTCATGGGTGGCGTCCACGGTCTGCATCGGCCGACACGCGGGCCCGCGTGTCGGTGACTACGCACGCGTGAAGCGCGACATTTCGGCTTCCTGGACGCGTGGCACAATCGTGGCCGTTGGTTTGAAATCCGACGGCTGGGATTGAGTTTGGCCTCATGTGCTTGGGGCACACGTGACTGATCGTGGGCCGTTGGATCTAGATCCAACGGTTGGGATTAGATCTAGGATTTTCAACGGGAAAACTCACCGAAGTGACGTGGCACGATCTGGGCCTTTGGATCTTGATCGGACGGTTGGTGGAGCTTCGGTCGGCGATGGCTTCACTTCGCGGAGTTCGCAGCTCGGCCCGGCCGAGGCGGCGACCACCCAAACGGCGGTTGGGGCGTGCTCGGCGAGATGGAGGGTGTCTTCGGTGCGCTGGCCGGGGTTTGAATCTGGGGTCAATGGCGGCGGAGGACGGCGGACGGCGGCGAGGCGCAGGCAGGACCGTGGTGGCGCTTCACGCAACTACGGCGAGCGATTCCGGCGAACCTACGGCTAGAGCTCGGCGGGTTAGGGCAAGAAGTGCGCTGGGTCACGGCGGTCTCGAGGTGCGATCCGGGCATTAAATAGCCGGAGGCGTGCTCGGCGGAGCCCTAATCGATCCGCAATGGCGCACTTTCGGCGGCGGAGTCCGGCTCGATTCTGAGAAGACGACGAAATCGTGGCGTCCACGTGTCGCGATCAACGCCACGATCGCCGCGGCGCGATCGGTCCGGTCCGAACACGGCTCGGTCGAGTCGGGCGGATCTCGGCCGTTGGATCTTGATCCAACGGTTGGGATCGATTAGGGTTAGAGTGGGTTCGGTCGAGTCAAGCGGCTCGGTCGGACTCGAGTCCGACTTCGGTCGGATGAACGATACTTGACCCGAGTTGGATTTTCCAGCGATTTAATATTTAAAATAATTCCCGATAATTCATTTAATTCATTAAAAATAGCAAATGACTCGAAAAATTCAAAAATTCTGGAAAATATTTTGGATTATTTTGGACTCAAATAAAATATTTCCAACAAAAATTTATTTGCAAAAATTAAATTCTTTAATTATTTCAAAATGGAATAAATTCAAATAAATTCCAAATAAATCCAAATAAATTCGAGAAAATTCCAAAAATTCACCAAAGTGCCAAATCACACATGATTTTAAGAAAAGCAAAATTTTGGGATGTTACAAACCTCCCCCTTAATAGAATCTCGTCCCGAGATTCGGGGCTCACTAAAGAAATAGGTTTGGAAATTCTTTCTTCAAATCCTCTTCAAGGCGCTCCCAAGTCGCTTCACTTTCTTCATGGTTGCTCCAATTTGAACTCTGAGAATCGGGTTGACTTGTTTCTAGTTTCTCGATCCATTGTGTCTAGAATCCTCACAGGTGCTCCTTATAAGTCAAATCCTCTTGCAACTCAATTGACTCTAGCGGTGCCTGTTCTCGGGAACTCGGAGACACTTCTTCAATCGGGACACATGGAACACGTCATGCACTCCTTGCCAACGATCGTAGCAACTCCAGCTGGTAGGCAACTTCACCTCTGCGACTCAAAATCTTAAATGGTCCAACATAACGGGGTGCGAGTTTCCCTTTGGCATGGAACCTCTTAACTCCCCTGAGAGGCGTAACTCTGAGGTATACAAAGTCTTAGTTCAAAACTCAAATCTCGGCGACGATCGTCAGCATAACTCTTCTGTCGAGATTGGGCTATCTTCAACCTTTCCCTAATCATAGCGATCTGCTCCTCAGCCTCTTGAAGAATATCAGGCCCAAAGACACGGCGCCAGAGTCTCATTCCAATTCAATGGTGTCCGACAGGTCGACCATACAAAGGCCTCAAAAGGTGACATCTCAGAACTAGCCTCGATAACTATTGTTGTAACTAAACTCGGCATACGGCAAACTTTTATCCCAAGAGGTAGCATAAGCCAATGCACAAGCTCTCAACATATCCTCTAGAATCTGGTTGACTCTTTCGCCTGCTCCATCCGTCTGTGGATGATAAGTCAGATCTTGAAGTTTAAACGGGTTCCCATGGCTTCATGCAACTTATTCCGTAACCTTGAGGTAAATTGGGTACCTCTCATCCGATACAATCCTCTTTGGCACTCCGTGCAAACAAACAATCTGATCATGTACAACTCGCTAACTTATCTCCGAGTAAATGGTCTTCACGGGATAAAATGGGCTACTTTAGTCAAGCGATCCACTATAACCCATATGGAGTCATAACCTCCTTGAGTCTTGACAAACCGTAATGAAATCCATTCCGATTTCCTCCCACTTCCACTCGGTATTTTCAGCTGTAGCAACTCCTGCTGGTCTCTCGATGCATTGCCTTGACTCTACGGCATACGTCGCACAATGCAACATGCTCGGCAACTTCACATTTCATACTCGGCCACGAATCTCTCCTTGAGATCCTGATACATCTTGGCGCTTCGGGATGAATCGAGTACTTAGAGTCATGGGCTTCTTCCGAATCGATTGCTTTAACTCCTTTTGTTAGGCACACAAATGCGATCCTTCATCCATAACGTGCCTTGCTCGTCTAGCTTGAAATCCTTTGCCTTGCCTTCCTCCATTTTGGACTTAATCCTACGGATCTTGTCATCATCCTTCTGTCCTTCTCGGATCTGGTCCTCTAAAGTAGGCTTTACTTCCAAGGCGGCCAAGAATCCGCTAGGTACAACCTCAATCCTCATTTTCTGGAAATCCTCACATAACTCATCCTGACTTGTGGCTAGCAACGTACTCACGGTATGGCTCTTCCGACTCAGAGCATCGGCTACTACGTTGGCCTTCCCGGGATGGTAATGGATTTCCAACATATAGTCCTTGATCAATTCTAGCCATCTCCTTTGCCTCATATTCAGATCCGACTGGGTGAATATGTACTTAAGGCTCTTATGATCCGTATATACTTCACATCTGTTTCCAATCAGATAGTGACGCCATATCTTCAAGGCATGCACTACGGCGGCTAACTCTAGGTCATGTGTCGGATAATTTTCCTCATGCGGCCTCAGCTGCCTTGATGCATGTTTAATTTACCTTTCCATTCTCTCGCAGACAAGACACATCCAAGTCCTTGGCGCGATGCGTCACAATAAATATCGAAGCTTTGAGCAACATCAGGTAGAACTAACACCGGTCTTGATGTCAATCGCTTCTTCACTCTGAAATCCTTCCTCACATTCTCAAGGCGTCCATGCAAACTTCTTTTCCTTCTTCAAGCAATTGCGTAAGAGGTTTCGCAATTGTCGAAAAACCTTCGATGAAAGCAGCGGTAATATCCTGCCATTCCAAGGAAACTCGAATGCAGGTCACAGTCTTGGTGCTCCCAATGTAACCACGCCTTCTACTTTGCTTGGATCTACTGGCGACTCCTTCTGCGGTCATTACATGTCCAAGAAACTCCACTTTGTCCTTCCAAAAGTCACACTTGCTGAACTTGGCGAAAAGTTCTTTGTTCCTCGCCTTTTCCAAAACTCGCCTTAAGTGTTCGGCATGTTCATCCTCTGCCTTGGAGTAGATTAGGATATCGTCTATGAACACGACGACAAACTTGTCCAAATATTCCATGAACACCTTATTCATCATATTCATGAAATAAGTGGCGCATTCGTTAAATCGGCCAAAGGACATAATCAGAACTCGTAATGTCCATATCTTGACGAGAATGCGATCTTGAATATCTTACGATCGGATCTTTAAGCGATGATATCGATCTCGAGATCAATCTTGGAGAAAACTCCGGCTCCTCTTAATCGATCAAACAAATCATCAATCCTGGGTAGCGGATACTTATTCTTCACGGTGACTTCATTGAGTGCACGGTGAGTCGATGCACATCCTGAAACTCCCGTCCTTCTTCTTGACAAACAAAAGCGGTGCTCCCCATGGCGACGAACTTGGTACGATAAATCCTTTCTCCATTAACTCTTCTATTTGTTTCTTCATCTCTACCAACTCCTCGGTTGACATCCGATAGGGTCTCTTTGCTATCGGTCTTGTGCAGTACAAGCTCTATCACAAACTCTATGTCCCTGTCGGCGGCATACCTGTAGATCTTCGGGAAAAACATCGGGTACTCATTCACTCTTGGGACATCCTCTATGCTGATTGCCTTGGTAATGTTAACCATCAATCTGTCCATCTCTAAGCTGCAGTGGCTTGAAATTCCACATTCTTCCCAAACGGGCTCTAAACTGAGATAGTCCTTAGTCCACAATCCAATACAACCTTGTGCTTGTATAACCAATCCATTCCCAAAATAACATATAAGGTCCAGGTCTCCAAAATTATAAGGTTTGCTAGGAACTCTATTCCATCTATTAGTATTCTCACCCCGAACATCCTACTTCCGTTCGGAGTTCGGAACCAGGGTTTGAACTAAAAGCATGCACTTAAGTCTTGCAATCCTTAAGTCATTTCTAGTAGCAAAGCCTTGCGAAACAAGCGAATCTGAAGCTCGAGTCAAACAAAGCTGCTGCGAGTCTTGAGTTAACAAGTAACTTACCCGATCTGACGTCAGTAGCATTTTGCAATGCATCCATGGTGACATGGTTGACTCGGCCTCTCACCTGATGCAGGGTGTGGCTCCTGATCTTTGGCGTCCTAGTGGGGTGGTTCCTAGATTGAAGCGAATCGGGTCGCTCTGCTGTCTTCTTCGGACAAGCTGTTGGCAAAGTGTCCTGGCTCGTTCGCGATTGTAGCGGCGTCTCACCGTTCCTGTTTGTTGCTGGGGTAGCGTTTCTAGCGGCTGGGGTTTGGTAGTTACGATTGGCGGGTCTTGGTGCTTTGGGGATGGTGTCCTTGTTGCATTACGTGGTTGGAATCGAAGAATTGATTTGGTGCAACTCTCAAGCGGCTATGCGTTCCCTGACGTGATCCTTCTTTGTTGCATCCTGCGCTTCCTGTTCTCATCCAGTTCCTTGCGCTTGTCCTCAAGAATAAGCGCCTTATTCACCAACTCCTGGAAATCTGGAAAGGTGTGGGTGATCAACCCTACTTGCAATCTGAGTTAAGTCCCTTCATAAAAGCGAGGTATGCTGGATTTATCTGTCGCTACATCCTCAGTGCGTAGCGTGCTAGGCTGTGTGAACTTGTTCGGGTAGTCGGCCACCGGTGATTACCTTGCCTCGGTCTTTCTGAACTCCTCCTTCTTAAGGTCCATAATTCCTTCGAGGCCACGTGATCTTGTCGGAATGCAGTTGTGAACTCTTCCCAAGTGATATCTTGAGGGTTCTCTGCGTGTAGAAGTTCTCCCACCATTCGTAATTTGTTCCTTCCAAGCGATGAGAAGCGTAAAGTACCTTCTCATTTCCTATGCATTGGGCTATGTGTAGCTTCCTCTCAATTGATCTTAACCAATCATCGGCCTCCAATGGATTGGCATTTCGGAGAAAGTGGGTGGGTGAGTCCTCATGAACTCGACACCCTTGTATTCTGGCGTGGTCACGATTAACTTGATTGGCGGTGGCACGAGCGGTGACGTGCTGCATTTGTTGCATCATAGCATGCATCAAGCGGTCTGAGCGACAAGAAATGCTCCAAAATTCTGCACATCCGATTGGCGGTGCTTTGGTGCTCCATCATTGGGGTTTTACATTGGGCGAGATCCACTCCCATTGCTTCCAAAGTTCCCACGGTGTTCACCATCTGTTGATTTGCTATATGTTTAGAGATGAGAGGGAAACAAGAATAGACAATTAATATGGACTTTATGCGAGGCGAAAGGGGTAACTTTAAGGTCCATATTTATTATTAATAACTTGGTATGGCTGCTTACAATGCCTAAGGGCCTTGCAACACATCACGCACACTCGACAAACAAAGCAAATCCAAATCGAACTAACTCTGGAATCTAACGCCTAAAGGGTGACTCTTTATTTTATGACTCGACTCGCGAAGGAGTCTCACTATAGAACCTATACTCACTCATCGAGAAAACCTCCACGGCACTGGTGCGGATCTTTGCGGCATAGGCGCGAACGATCGCCATGTCCGGCGACTATGTCATCTGTGGTAGTCGAAGAAGCGATGTCCTCGTCGAGATCGACTCCTCTGGATCTGGCTCGTGTAGCTCGATCTTGGCTCACGTGCAGTCCGTACAAAGTCATTTCCAACTCGTCAATCCTTCGTAGAAGGTGTGCCACATACTCTTGAGCTTCCGCCATCTGTTCTTCTCTGTCGTGATCTCCTTGCGGGCCTTCGCAGCTCCTTACTTGTATTATCTAGTACATCTTCCTGGCGACGACGAATCGTGCCAAGCGTGTAAAAGTGGCATTCTCATCCTGAATCGTCTTGGTCAAGAAGGTTATCGCTCTTGTGGATGATAACGGAACACCGTGCTTTCCAACTCTCTGGCGTGGATACTAGTAATGTGCCGCATTGCTCGTCGTGAAACTTCTTGGATACCCATCTGCATTGTAGATCTTCTAGCAGTGCAGTGTATCGGGCGATTGCCTGGGCCCCTCTTCTGGCAGTACCTCAATCCTCACGTCACAAGCCTTGATCAATCCTGCTTGTCTGATCACTTCTACTTGGTATTGGGGCTTCTCAAAATCTCCGAGAGTTGTAGCATGTGCCAAAGCTCTGCGGCGTGACCAACTCCCAGATCAACGTAGTTGAACTCTTCCTCCATCTGTCACAAGAGTGCTTTACGTAAGAACTCGTTATTTTCGAATTGTGACATTGTAAGTGATATTTTCAGAAATATACAAGAATAGAGTTAAGGGGTTAAGTCGAGATGTCATTTCTTTTTTTAACAAATTTTTAGCTTTAGATTATAGGTTTTATCCTCGCTACGACCGGTCTAGCTGAGGGTTGAGCCGACAGGCAAGTATGGCTCGATACCACCTCTGTCGGGACCCGAATTTGCAAATCCGGACCCTCTGTGTATTCAGCACTAGTCGAGGAGCAGCGCTAGTGCACACGATCTTTAACATCGGTAAATATCACAATCATACCAATCGATACCATAAAAGTACTTTATTAAAGTAATAAAAGCTGGTTACTCGACCTTATGGCCAAGTTACAAATATATGCCTCGTAGGCGAAACTTATTCAGAGAGAAACAATAGCGGCGGAAAATCAAATAAACTTAGTGGCGCCATCCAAGATACCACGAGGCAATGGCGGGCTCGCATCCTAAGTAGTCGGGTCCTCTTGGAGTTCCTCCTCCAAAGTGGCGTAATCTCCTCTTCAAGCGATATTGTGTTGGGGCAAGGGTGAGTACTTGGTACTCGACAAGTCATGCCTGAGAATGCAAGCTAATATACTATATGCATGGCTTAGTACAAAGGAGTAGCTCGAGTATATTTGCGATGCTTGACTTTTGACAAGTAATATAAGTAGATTCGAAAGCAGTAGAAATAAGTAAAGCATAGATAACTTTTCAAGAAGTTTAAATAACATTTTTCCCCATCCTAAACCATATTTACATCATCTTCTTTGTTAAACCAACCCAACTTTTCAAATCCAAGTTATTTTCGTAAAGTCTACCCCTTATTTGTAATTCCGAGCATTGTCGATCACCGTGGACTCGGCTATTCAAATAGATTCTACACTCTGCAGAGGTTATGCACTTTACCCACAAGATACAATCCACTCACCACGTCGGTAGTGAATCGCCATACAAGAGTATGCGAATGAGCGATCATAACAAAGCCTTTGAAGCCTCAAACAACACAGGTGGTCCTCTCAGATGCGTGCTCTACACCATCCCTTCCCTTAGCCAAGGCGAAGTATGGGACCAACACACCGTTAGATGGGTACCTGGCCACGACCACGATACGCTCCCCGCACAATCACACAAGCGGTGTAATCGACACCCTGAGGCTCCACAAGTGAGTCCTTAGCGACTTAGTCAACTAGGGCCGTCCCATTCCGACCATGTGGTTGCAAGTATGACCCAGTTCAAAGGCTTGCAAGGTTAAGTCCTTAGAGTGACCAGGGCAAGACTACCCGAAAAACCAAATCATCACTCCCAATGCCACAACTGGCCCACTGATTACTCTTGCCACATGCCCGATCAAATCTGTTTATCAAACCCAGGTTGATTACCATGCACCACGTGCCATCAACATCACATGATACTTTTCCAAAACAGGTTCAATATATCATTAAGTCCATATTAGCATTTGATTATCCAAAATCATGTCATGAGCACGTAGCGAGTCTAAGCGTTATACTACAACGATCTAAACCCATGTTGGCAATTTAATAATGTCCAACTAGTAAACCACAACTAGGGTGACAAAGGGTCATGGCACATACTTAAGTAATCAAGGTGTCATATAGCAAATTGGTATTTATCTAACCCCCAGGTTTAAACCAAAGTATCTTTCTAATTAAACTAGCATGCAATAGTTTAAATAAAAATAGATTTCGAAATGGGATCAACATGGTCAAAGCACAACTTGCCTTCAAAAAGCACTTGGTCTTGGTCTTGAGTTGGATCCTGAGTCAACACTTCTCCCTCGAATCCTTCCGGTACTTCAGCGTCTACTCGTAAAAGCGTGCAAATAGCAAATACACAAATGAACACTATGCAAAAGATCCCAAAACTCCAAATAAAATCCATAAACAGAGAGAACATAATTTTCTGGATTTTTAGAAAGCTAGAATAAATCAAATTTGGAGTTAAAAGCATAAAAGTTATGATTATTTAAAGTTTAAATAATCAATTAAATAATATTTCAGAGAAAAACTTTAGTCCAAAAATTAAATAAAATTCATATTTAGGTAGATCTCAATTTTATACAAATTTAGAAATTTGAACCACCCAAATCGGAGTTGAAACATAAAAGTTATAAGCGTTTGAAGTTTGAATCTAAATTTGAATCAATATTTCGAATTAATAAATCATTTTCTTTTCGGAAATTAATTATTGCGTCGGCATGGACACGTGGCAGCTCCTGATTGGCCTGCTGGCGTCGGCATCCATGGGCTCGGTCCACACTCGGCTTGGGTCCACCGTGGACTCGGTCCACGGCTCCACGTGAGGCCCGACATGTGGGCCCCTTTCGGGTGGCGTCATTCTTTGGCGTCGGCGGGCTCGACCGCAGTCTTTGGCAGTGGGTCCCACCGATGACGTCATGGGTGACGTCACGGTACTGTCGCTGACACGCGGGCCCCGCGTGTCAGTGACCACCCACCCGCGCGGGGGCGCGACGGGTCGGCGTCCGGGACGCGTGGCACAATCGTGGCCGTTGGTTTGAAATCCGACGGCTGGGATTGAGTTTGGCCTCATGTGCTTGGGGCGCACGTGACTGATCGTGGGCCGTTGGATCTAGATCCAACGGTTGGGATTAGATCTAGGATTTTCAACGGGGAAACTCACCGAAGTGACGTGGCACGATCTGGGCCTTTGGATCTTGATCGGACGGTTGGTGGAGCTCGGGGTCGGCGATGGCTTCACGGCGGAGTTCGCAGTGCCGTGGCGAGGGCGGCGACCACCCAAGCAGCGGTTGGGGCGTGCTCGGCGAGATGGAGGGTGTCTTGGTGCGCGCTGGCCGGGGTTTGAATGCAGGGTCAATAGCGGCGGAGGGCGGCGGGCGGCGGCGAGGCAAGGACCGTGGTGGCGCTTCACGCAACTACGGCGAGCGATTCGCGAACCTCACGGCGGCTAGAGCTCTCGGCGGAGTTAGGGCAAGAAGTGCGCGAAGTCACGGCGGTCATCGGGGTGCGATCAGGGCATTAAATAGCCCCGTGAGGCGTGCTCAGGGCGGAGCCCTAATCGATCACTGCAATGGCGCACTCGGCGGCGGAGTCCGGCTTCGATTCACGGAAGACGACGAAATCGTGGCCGCCCACGTGTCGCGATCAATAGCCTACGATCGCGCGGCGCGATCGGGTCCGTCGAACACGGCTTCGGTCAAGTGAGGACGGATCTCAGCCGTTGGATCTTGATCCAACGGTTGGGATCGATTAGGGTTAGGAGTGGGTTCGGTCGAGTCAACTGGCTCGGGTCGGACTCGAGTCCGACTCGGTCGGATGAACAGTACTTGACCCGAGTTGGATTTTCCAGCGATTTAATATTTAAAATAATTCCCAGTAATTCATTTAATTCATTAAAAATAGCAAATGACTCAGAAAAATTCCAGAAAAATTCTGGAAAATATTTTGGATTATTTTGGACTCAAATAAAATATTTCCAACAAAAATTTATTTGCAAAAATTAAATTCTTTAATTATTTCAAAATGGAATAAATTCAAATAAATTCCAAATAAATCCAAATAAATTCCAGAAAATTCCAAAAATTCACCAAAGTGCCAAATCACACATGATTTTAAGAAAAGCAAAATTTTGGGATGTTACATAAGCCATCTTTTTGAACAACCTATAGGTAATCAGAGAATTGTAAGCAAGAATTATGCACAGGAATTTTTTTTAAAGACATGCATAGGAAATTTATATGTTGAACCATAAAGTTCAGCACATACATTTTGAAATGGTCAAGCAATGCACCGCCCAATAGCAGCACCCAACTTGGTAGCCTGACCTTGCACTCGAGGCAATAATATATTTTTATCAAGCACAACATCAACTATGACCTCATAATATTCTCCTAAGGGCAGCCCATCTAATCCTTTAGCTTTTTTGTTAGTGCATCTAAGTCTACCATATGCCACAATATTAGAGCCTGTGAGCGACCGTAATGCAACTTCATTGCCATCCTAGAAAATTGATGCCAATATAGTTAAAGTCAGTCTCCATCCTTATCTTTAAATTGTACAACTAAAAATATTTTATAGCAATTTCATACCCCATCTTGTTTCAGTCCAAGCTTCCTAATCCTTGTAAGATTCATGCCTTCCACAAGAACTCCATTATCAGCTGATGATGATTGCAACTGAAGACCATTTGATGTACTCTTACCCTATAGAATTTAATAGTTTACCAACATTAATACAATAAGAAATAAATGTTAAACCATATTATAGAAAGTAAACAGTAAATGTATGTATTCAAAGTACATCACCAGCACATTGTCATGGATGATTCTTCCTCCTTTATGTCTATTAGCAGTTGAAACTTTCTTACGACTGTCACTAGATTGTCCTCCATATTTTGTAATAGCACACCTTGTTCCTTTCTCAACATGAAGGGTTTGTGTTATTTTATCAACAACATCAATTCTTGGTTCATTTTCACAGCCAATGGATCTTTTTTCATTACCTGCACCATTAGTTCTTGCACAATTATTTGCACCAACTGATTTCCTTGGTTCATTTTCATGACTAATAGATCTTCCTTCGTTACTAGCATCAATAAATCTTGCACAATCATCCACACCAACAGATTGTCCACCGTCATTAGCCTCAGTAGATCCTACTGCTGGTGATACTACTCCCTTTGATCCTTCTCTTTGGATGGCTAGTAGCATATTTTTAGTTCATTATAGTTACATTCAGATCTTTCACACCTTCGTTCGGCATTCTCCATCCTCTCTCTTAATTCTGCATTTTCGACCTCCATTTGCCTCACTGCTGCAGTAGCTCTTGCTAGAGCAATAGATTTTGATCCACCCGGTAACAAGCCTAACCCACATATTCTTCCTTTATGCTCCTTTGGAAACACATCAGCATATAAGTCACCATCTTCTATTGATTTTACTCTAAGGCTTTCATCATTTTCAATCCTTTCTCGTATCACATCCTACAAATATTTCATTTATGAGAACTAAACCTACATATATGACATGTATTAGTCACATTGCTTTAAAACACTTACGATTTTTTGTTGACACGCTTCATTAAGGGATTGTCCATTTGCTTTCGTGTGTGTAATAATATACAATTCAGCCCGGGAAGGTTCACGACCAAGTTCATTTTCCTGATCAAGATATAAAACATATAGTTAGACCAAGAATCTCATAAGACAATATGAGATGATATGTTGTTTTCTCATGTAATTGCAAAGAAACTCAAAACTGCTAGAACGGAAACATTGTTACATGGGTGAACCGGAAGGAGTAGTATTTAAGAAGTCTTATTTGATAAGAGAATTGGCACAACTTCTAAGATGTATATCAGATGTAAACAGCAATGGCCTATTTGTTCAAGGTGTATTTTATGCACCAAATCAAAGACAAAAGGATGCACCAATTTAACTGAAGTTGGGTGCGAGACCACTAGTAGAATTTTGTTAAAGTTTAAAGTAATTCATCATTTCAGCAAACTTATGAATTTGTTAAATAGATGGAAATTTATAGACTTAATTACCGAAAACAGTGAAGCATTATTCAAAATTCTGGTGGCAGATACAACTCAGCATTTGCAATTGATTTGTAAGTACCAGAACTGCAGCAAGCTGGAACGGGCAAATTAAAGTACAACTACAAGCATATAACAGCATAATCGTGTTCATTCTAACCGCCAAAAAGCCACAAAATGCCTCTACAAGGAACTCTTGAAGAGAAAAGCATAAAAATGCTTCAAATACAGGAGATAGTTACTAGGCATGCCACAAGAACAAGCAACTAAATAGTAAGTATATAAAGAACATATCAAACAAGAACAAAAAAAGAGTAAAGTTCTTGGAATAAGGCAACAGCTTCCTACCAGTCCAAGTAATTCAAAAGAAAAAACAAGATCCGTTTGCATCAGAAACTCGAATTTGCATCATCCATTTGCATCAGAAACCCATCATGAACCATAGCAAGAGCATAAGCATCTGGTGCGACTCATTTCAAAAAGATTAATACTATAGTTTGCAAGTATGAGAAATCTAGTAAATAAAAAGGCACATAGTAACTATACTCACCAATTGGTGAGATACCACGGCGTAACTTCTTGATCCACATGTATGAAGTGCATTAACTTGGTTTTGACGTACGTCTTTATTCTTTTGAGCTTTAGCCTGTAATAAAAATGCATAGTTTTATTAGTAGCATAACAGTTATAATGCTTCCACATATATTTAAAGGTTTTCATTGTATATGAAAATATAGAAACCTTTGTCTCTTCATTGGACCAATGCTCCACAAGCCATGCCCATTCTGAACTTGGAATCCTATTCTTACAACCATTCGCAATATTCTCCTCTTCAGAAAGATCCTCATCAAAATATGTTTTCTTCAATGTATTTTTAAAGTCACGCCATTTCTTTGAAGCAGATGCCATCACCCACTCTTTGCAAATTGGATCAATTGTAAAATATTTCTGCAATTTACATAAAATGGTGGGAATAAGTACTTTAAAGTGAACATGCACCCAAACATGTAATGTAACGAGAGAAAATAGAAGAGTTGGGAGAGACTACATTGACCAAAGTCCAAATCTTCTCCTTGTCTTCAACCTAACCATCCTCCAATCTTTGTGTTTTAAAGATATATCTCCTCCTTTGACTAGGATGGCAATGAAGTTCGTGAAATTGCATGTCTTTATTCCACATGGTTGACCATACCGATTGATTTTCACATACATTTTCACCTTTCCTTGATTGCAATGATTGATTTCATCTTTGTAGGGCCCCTTACATTTCTTTCCTTTGTTAGTTGTGCTACAAATGTTCAAAGCTTAGAGCATAAGCTAATTATAGTGAGGAAGATTTATTTCAGTGGAGCTAAACAATTGAAACATACCATGTGTCTCTTCTACGAGTTCATAACACACTCCAGCTTGCTCATGAATGCCATCACCCACATCTTCTTCATCATTCTCATCATCTATTTCTTCATTTTCCGCTACATAGTTTGGATCAGCAACATCATCCATATTAGGGACATATCTCTTAGGAAGGGACACCTACATAAAAATTATTTACCAAATATAATCAAATAAGAATAAATTCGTTAGAGTTAGGTATAAATAAGCTCAGTATTTTTACCATGTTCAAGATTTCTGGATGCTGAGATGGGATTTCACCAGGAATAGGTGTAGTTATGAGGTTCAGTTTCTTAAGAAGGGTATTGTTACTTCTAATATTATTGTCACGCTTCAACTCATAAGGTGTTTTACTCTTTGGTTTGTTCTTTTCCTTTTTCTTCCATATTTGCTCCTGAAATATAAAAAAGTATTACTTTAGAAATAACATGGTGCACTAAAATTAATGATAGGAAAAATTGTATAACATATAAAAGAAGAACATAGGCGTTATCAACAGAACTTATACCATTTTGAAGAACATAGGGCATCAACGGTTAGGCCATTAATATCTACCCTAGCACAATTATCATCATCACCGAAGTCAATTGGTATGCCATCAATTGAAGGCTCCCTAGGTCCGTTATAGAAGTACAAGTCATTCTCGTCATCCTTGTCAATTGAGTCCAAATCGTAAACATCTCTTGGATGAGCAAATACTACAGCATGCCACGCTATGTCTATAGGATCTTGCACATAGTATACTTGGGCAGCTTGTCTTGCAAGAATAAATGGCTCATCATAAATGTTGTTGCCTTTGTTTAGCAAGTGGTTGAAGTTCACAAGTGTAACTCCATATTTATCCTTTTGAATACCTCTACCTCGAACTGTATCAACCCAATCACATTTGAATAACACAATTGATCCCCTGTCTGAGTAATTAAGTTCAATTATTTCTTGGATGATACCATAGTATGTAACTTCAGCTGTTACTGGGTTTTGATCTTTAGCACTAGAGAAACTTGATGTTTGTGCAACCACAGCAACACCAAAATTTTGGGTGGCCTTTTCCCCACCATAAGTCTTTGTATGAAACTTATGACCATTTATAGCATAGCTGCTATATTTGGTCACAATTGTATAAGGCTTGTTAGCTAGGACTTTGTAACATCCCAAAATTTTGCTTTTCTTAAAATCATGTGTGATTTGGCACTTTGGTGAATTTTTGGAATTTTCTGGAATTTATTTGGATTTATTTGGAATTTATTTGAATTTATTCCATTTTGAAATAATTAAAGAATTTAATTTTGCAAATAAATTTTTGTTGGAAATATTTTATTTGAGTCCAAAATAATCCAAAATATTTTCGAATTTTTGGAATTTTTACGAGTCATTTGCTATTTTTAATGAATTAAATGAATTATTGGGAATTATTTTAAATATTAAATCATTGGAAAATCCAACTCGGGTCAAGTACTGTTCATCCGGCAAGTCGGACTCGAGTCGACCGAGCCAGTTGACTCGGCCAAGACCCACTCTAACCCTAATCGATCCCAACCGTTGGATCAAGATCCAACGGTGAGATCCACCGACCGGCAAAGCCGTGTTCGGACGGACCCGATCGCGCCGTCGCGATCGTGGCGTTAATCGCGACTGCGTGGGCGGCCACGATTTCGTCGTCTTCCGTAATCGGCCGGACTCCGCCCGAGTGCGCCTTGGCGTGACGATTAGGGCTCATGCTGAGCACGCCTCCGGGGCTATTTAATGCCGGATCGCACCCGAGGACCGCCGTGACCCGCGCACTTCTTGCCCTAACCCGCCGAGCTCTAGCCGCCGTAGGTTCGCGGAATCGCTCGCCGTAGTTGCGTGAAGCGCCACCACAGTCCTTGCCTCGCCTGCCGCCGTCGCCGTCCTCGCCGCCATTGACCCCAGTTAAAACCCGAAGCCAGCGCACCGAAGACACCCTCCATCTCGCCGAGCACGCCCCAACCGCCGTTTGGGTGGTCGCCGTCCTCTCGGCCAGCCGCGGCCGCAACTCCAGCCCGTGAAGCCATCGCCGACCGAGCTCCACTCAACCGTCCGATCAAGATCCAAAGGCCCGGATCGTGCCACGTCGCCGGTGAGTTTTCCGTTGAAAATCCTAGATCTAATCCCAACCGTTGGATCTAGATCCAGCGGCCCACGATCGATCCGCGTGCGCCCCAAGCACATGAGGCCAAACTCAATCGGTAGTCGGTTCAAACCAACGGCCACGATTGTGCCACGCAGCGTCCGGGAAGCCGAGCGAAATCGCGCCCAGCGCGCGTCGTGATCAGCGACAGCGGGGCCCGCGTGTCGGGGCGATGCCGTGGCGTCACCCATGGCGTCATCGGTGGGACCCACTGTCGACCGTGGTGAGCCCGTGACGTCGGCAATGGCGTCACCGAGTGAGCCCACATGTCGATCTCACGTGGAGCGTGGGCCAGGAGTCCACGGTGGACCCAAGCGAGTGTGGACCGAGCCCATGGACGGCTGGCGTCAGCAGGCCAATCAGGAGCTGCCACGTGTCCATCTTGGCGCAATAATTAATTTCGAAAAAAGAAAATGATTTATTAATTCGAAATATTGATTCAAATTTAGATTCAAACTTCAAACGCTTATAACTTTTGCGTTTCAACTCCGATTTAGGTGGTTCAAATTTCTAAATTTGTATAAAATTGAGATCTACCTAAATATGAATTTTATTTAATTTTTGGACTAAAGTTTTTCTCTGAAATATTATTTAATTGATTATTTAAACTTTAAATAATCATAACTTTTTGCGTTTTAACTCCAAATTTGTGATTCCAGTTTCTAAAAATCCAGAAAATTATGTTCTCTCTGTTTATGGATTTTATTTGGAGTTTTAGGATCTTTTGCATAGTGTTCATTTGTGTATTTGCTATTTGCACGCTTTACGAGTAGAGCGTTGAAAGTACCTGGGAAGGATTCGAGGGAGAAGTGTTGACTCGAGGATCCAACTCAAGACCAAGAGCAAGTACTTTTTGAAGGCAAGTTGTGCTTTGACCATGTTGATCCCATTTGAAAATCTATTTTGATTTAAACTATTGCATGCTAGTTTAATTAGAAAGATACTTTGGTTTAAACACAGGGTTAGATAAATACCAATTTGCTATATGACACCTTGATTACTTAAGTATGTGCCATGACCCTTTGTCACCCTAGTTGTGGTTTACTAGTTGGACATTATTAAATTGCCAACATGGGTTTAGATCGTTGTAGTATCTTTGCTTAGACACACTACGTGCTCATGACATGATTTTGGATAATCAAATGCTAATATGGACTTAATGATATATTGAACCTGTTTTGGAAAAGTATCATGTGATGTTGATGGCACGTGGTGCATGGTAATCAAGCGGGGTTTGATAAACGATTTCGGCCAAGGGCATGTGGCAAGAGTAATCGGGTGGGCGGTGTGGCATTGGGAGTGTTGATTTGGTTTTCGGGTAGTCTTGCCCTGGTCACTCTAAGGACTTAACCTTGCAAGCCTTTGAACTGGGTCATACTTGCAACCACATGGCTGGAATGGGACGGCCCTAGTTGACTAAGTCGCTAAGGACTCACTTGTGGAGCCTCGGGGTGTCGATTACACCTTTTGTGTGATTGTGCAGGGAGCGTATCGTGGCCGTGGCCAGTACCCATCTAACGGTGTGTTGGTCCCATACTTCGCCTTGGCTAAGGGAAGGGATGGTGTAGAGCACGTCTGGGAGAGGACCACTGTGTTGTTTGAGGCTTCACGAAGGCTTTGTTATGATCGCTCATTCGCATACTCTTGTATGGCGATTCACTACCGACGTGGTGAGTGGATTGTATCTTGTGGGTAAAGTGCATAACCTCTGCCAGTGTAGAATCTATTTGAATAGCCGAGTCCACTGTGATCGACAATGCTCGGGGATTACAGTCAAGGGTTAGATTTTCTCAAAAATAACTTGGATTTGAAAAGTTGGGTTGGTTTAACAAAGAAGATGATGGAAATATGGTTTAGGATGGGGAAAAATGTTATTTAAACTTCTTGAAAAGTTATTTATGCTTTACTTATTTCTCTGCTTTGAATCTACTTATATTACTTGTCAAAAGCATTTCTTTGCAAATATACCCTGAGCTACTCCTTTGTACTAAGCCATGCATATAGTATATTAGCTTGCATTACATGCATGACTTCTTTGAGTACCAAGTACTCACCCTTGCCCCAACACAATATCAGTTGAAGAGGAGATTACGCCCGGACTTTGGAGGAGGAACTCCAAGAGGACCCGACTACTTAGGGATCTGAGCCCGATCGATTGCTGTGGTATCTTGGATGGCGCCCACAGTTTATTTGATTTTCCGTTGCTATTGTTTCTCTCTGAATAAGTTTAAGCCCTACGAGGCATATATTTGTAACTTTGACATAAGGTCGAGTAACCAGATTTATTACTTTAATAAAGTACTTTAATGGTATCGATTGGTATTATTGTGATAATTACAGATGTTAAATACTGTGTGCACTATCGAGTTCATGGACTAGAGCAGAATAAACAGAGGGTCGGATTTGCAAATTCGGGGTCAGCAGAGGTGGTATCGAGCCAGGTTATTTGTAGGCTCAACCCTAAGCTAGAATGGTCGAGCGAGGATAAAACCTATTTTCTAAAGCTAAAAATTTGTGAAGACAAGAAATGACATCTCGACTTATCCCTTCTCTCTTTTCTTGTCTCTTGCTGAAAATTTCCCTTACCTTGTCACAATTCGAAAATTCGAGTTCTTACGTAAAGCACTCTTGTGACAGGATGGAGGAAGAGTTCAACTACGTTGATCCGGGAGTTGGTCACGCCCATGAGCTTTGGCACATGCTACAAACTCTCGGAGATTTTGAGAAGCCCCAATACCAAGTAGAAGTGATCGGACAAGCGAGGATTGATCAAGGCTTGTGGCGTGAGGATTGAGGTACTGTCGGGAAGAGGGCCAGGCAATCGCCCGATACAACGCCTTTGCTAGAAGATCTACAATGCGGATGGGTATCCAAGAAGTTTCACGACGAGCAATGCGGCACATTACGATATCCACGCCAGAGAGTTGGAAAGCCACGGTGTTCGTTATCATCCGCGCAGCGATAACCTTCTTGACCGAAGGCGATTCGGGATGAGAATGCCAGCGGTTACACGGTTGGCACGATTAAATGCGTCGCCAGGAAGATGTACTAGATAATACAAGTAAGGAGCTGCGAAGGCCCGCAAGGAGATCACGGCGAGAGAAGAACGAGATGGCGGGAAGCTCAAGAGTATGTGGCACACCTTCTACGAAGGATTGGCGAGTTGGAAATGACTTTGTACGGACGGACCGAGCCAAGATTTGAGCTACACGAGCCGATCCGGAGGAGTCGGATCTCGGCGAGGACACGCTTCTTCGACTACCACAGATGACATAGTCATTTGGACATGGCGATCGTTTCGGCGCCTATACCGCATGCATCCGCACCAGGCCGTGGAGGTTTTCGATGAGTGAGCATAGGTTCTATAGTGAGACTCCTTCGCCGAGTCGAGTCATAAAATAAAGAGTCACCCTTTAGGCGTTAGATTCCAGAGTTAGTTCGATTTGGATTTGCTTTGTTTCTTTGAGTGTGCATTATGTGTTGCAAGGCCCTTAGGCATTGTAAGCAGCCATACCAAGTTATTAATAATAAAGATGGACCTTAAAGTTACCCCTTTCGCCTCGCATAAAGTCCATATTACTTGTCTATTCTTGTTTCCCTCTCATCTCTAAACCTAGAGCAAATCAACAGATGGTGAACACCGTGGGAACTTTGGAAGCAATGGGAGTGGATCTCGCCCAGCAGAAAACCCCAATGATGGAGCACCGGCCGCCATGGATGTGCAGAATTTTGGAGCATTTCTTGCTTTGCTCAGACCAGTTGATGCATGCTATGATGCAACAAATGCAGCACGTCACCGCTCAGGCCACGCCAATCAAGTTAATCGAGGACCACGCTTGAATACAAGGCCGCCGAGTTCATGAGGACTCACCCACCCACTTTCTCTGGAAATGCCAATCCATTGGAGGCCGCTGATTGGTTAAGATCAATTGAGAGGAAGCTACACATAGCCCAATGCATAGGAAATGAGAAGGTACTTTACGCTTCTCATCGCTTGGAAGGAACGTGGCCAGAATGGTGGGAGAACTACGTGCCACGCAGAGAACCCTCAAGATATCACTTGGGAAGAGTTCACCAATTTGCATTCCGGCAGTATCACGTGCCTGAAGGAATTATGGACCTTAAGAAGGAGGAGTTCAGAGCAGAGGCAAGGTAATCAGCCGGTGGCCGAGCTACGAACAAGTTCACACAGCTAGCACGCTACGCACCTGAGGATGTAGCGACAGATAAATCCAGACAGTCTCGTTTTATGAAGGGACTTAACTCAGGATTGCAAGTAGGGTTGATCACCCACACCTTTCCAGATTTCCAGGAGTTGGTGAATAAGGCGCTTATTCTTGAGGACAAGCGCAAGGAACTGGATGAGAACAGGAAGCGCAGGATGCAACAAAGAAGGATCACGTCGAGGAATAGCAGCGCTTGAGAGTTGCACCAAATCAATTCTTGATTCCAACCACGAATGCAACAAGGACACCATCCCGACCAAGACCCGCCAATCAGAACTACCAAACCCCAGCCCCGCTTAGAAACGCTACCCCAGCGTCGAGGAACAGTGAGACGCAATGCTACAAGCAGAACGAGCCGAGACACTTTGCCAGTTGTCCGAAGAAGACAGGAGCGACCCCAGTTCGCTTCAATCTAGGAACCACCCCAGCTAGGACGCCAGCACCAGGAGCCACACCCCAGACCGTGGTGAGAGGCCGAGTCAACCATGTCACCGCGGATGCATTGCAAAATGCTACGGACGTCGTACTGGGTAAGTTACTTGTTAACTCAGTACCTGCAGCAGTTTTGTTTGACTCTGGAGCTTCGCATTCGTTTGTTTCGCAAGGCTTTGCTACTAGAAATGACTTAAGGATTGCAAGACTTAAGTGCATGCTTTTAGTTCAAACCCCTGGTTCCGAACTCCGAACGGAAGTAGGATGTTCCGGGGTGAGAATACTAATAGATGGAATAGAGTTCCTAGCAAACCTTATAATTTTGGAGACCCAGACCTTAGATGTTATATTGGGAATGGATTGGTTATCCAAGCACAAGGTGTATTGGATTGTGGGCGAAGGACTATCTCGGTTGAGAGCCCGTGTGGGAAGAAAGTGGAATTTCAAGCCCACTGCGATTAGAGATGGGCGATTGATGGTTAACAGTACCAAGGCAATCAGCATAGAGGATGTCCCGGAGTGAATGAGTACCCGATGTTTTTCCCGAAGATCTACCTGGTATGCCTTGAGACAGGGACATAGAGTTTGTGATAGAGCTTGTAGAAGATGCAACAGACCGATAGCAAAGAGACCCTATCGGATGTCAACCGAGGAGTTGGTAGAGATGAAGAAACAACTAGAAGAGTTAATGGAGAAAGGATTTATCGGACCAAGTTAAATCGCCATGGGGAGCACCGGTTTGTTTGTCAAGAAGAAGGACGGAGTTTCGGGATGTGCATCGACTACCGTGCACTCAATGAAGTCACCGTGAAGAATAAGTATCCGCTACCCAGGATTGATGATTTGTTTGATCAGTTAAGAGGAGCCGGAGTTTTCTCCAAGATTGATCTCGAGATCGGGATATCATCGATTAAAGATCCGATCAGAAAGATATTCAAGGCGCATTCTCGTCAAGATATGGACATTACGAGTTTCTGATTATGTCCTTTGAAGTTTAACGAATGCGCCCGGCTTATTTCATGAATATGATGAATAAGGTGTTCATGGAATATTTGGACAAGTTTGTCGTCGTGTTCATAGACGATATCCTAATCTACTCCAAGGCAGGAGGATGAACATGCCGAACACTTAAGGCGAGTTTTGGAAAAGCCGAGGAACAGCAACTTTTCGCCAAGTTCAGCAAGTGTGACTTTTGGAAGGACAAAGTGGAGTTTCTTGGACATGTAATGACCGCATGAAGGAGTCGCCAGTAGATCCAAGCAAAGTAGAAGCGTGTTACATTGGGAGCACCAAGATCGTGACCCATTCGAGTTTCCTTGGAATGGCAGGATATTACCGCCGTTTCATCGAAGGTTTTTAGACAATTGCGAAACCTCTTACGCAATTCTTTGAAGAAGGAAAAGAAGTTTGCATGGACGCCTTGAGAATGTGAGGAAGGATTTCAGGAGCTGAAGAAGCGATTGACATCGGCACGGTGTTAGTTCTACCGATGTTGCTCAAAGCTTCGATATTTATTGTGACGCATCGCGCCAAGGACTTGGATGTGTCTTTGTCTGAGAATGGAAAGGTCGTAAACATGCATCAAGGCATTTGAGGCCGCATGAGGAAAATTATCCGACACATGACCTAGAGTTAGCCGCCGTAGTGCATGCCTTGAAGATATGGCGTCACTATCTCGATTGGAAACAGATGTGAAGTATATCACGGATCATAAGAGCCTTAAGTACATATTCACCCAAATCGGATCTGAATATGAGGCAAAGGAGATGGCTAGAATTGATCAAGGACTATAATGTTGGAATCCATTACCATCCGGGAAGGCCAACGTAGTAGCCGATGCTCTGAGTCGGAAGAGCCATACCGTGAGTGCGTTGCTAGCCACAAGTCGGGATGAGTTATGTGAGGATTTCAGGAAAATGAAGATTGAGGTTGTACCTAGCGGATTCTTGGCCGCCTTGGAAGTAAAGCCTACTTTAGAGGACCAGATCCGAGAAGGACGGAAGGATGATGACAAGATCCGTAGGATTAAGTCCAAAATGGAGGAAGGCAAGGCAAAGGATTTCAAGCTAGACGAGCAAGGCACGTTATGGATGAAGGATCGCATTTGTGTGCCTAACAAAAAGGAGTTAAAGCAATCGATTACGGAAGAAGCCCATGACTCTAAGTACTCGATTCATCCTGGAAGCGCCAAGATGTATCGGGATCTGAAGGAGAGATTACGGTGGCCGAGTATGAAATGTGAAGTTGCCGAGCATGTTGCATTGTGCGACGTATGCCGTAGAGTCAAGGCAATGCATCGAGAGACCAGCGGGATTGCTACAACCGCTGAAAATACTCGAGTGGAAGTGGGAGGAAATCGGAATGGATTTCATTACCGGTTTGCCAAGACTCAAGGAGGTTATGACTCCATATGGGTTATAGTGGATCGCTTGACTAAAGTAGCCCATTTTATCCCCGTGAAGACCATTTACTCGGAGATAAGTTAGCGAGTTGTACATGATCAGATTGTTTGTTTGCACGGAGTGCCAAAGAGGATTGTATCGGACGAGGTACCCAATTTACCTCAAGGTTCGAATAAGTTGCATGAAGCCATGGGAACCCGTTTAAACTTCAAGATCTGACTTATCATCCACGCACGGATGGACAGACCGAAAGAGTCAACCAGATTCTAGAGGATATGTTGAGAGCTTGTGCATTGGCTTATGCTACCTCTTGGGATAAAAGTTTGCCGTATGCCGAGTTTAGTTACAACAATAGTTATCAGGCTAGTTTACGATGTCACCTTTTGAGAGCATCAGATGGTCGACCACCTGTCGGACACCATTGAATTGGAATGAGACCGTGGCGCCGTGTCTTTGGGCCTGATATTCTTCAAGAGGTGAGGAGCGATCGCTATGATTAGGGAAAGGTTGAAGATAGCCCAATCTCGGCGAGAAGAGTTATGCCGACAATCGTCGCCGAGATTTGAGTTTTGAACCGTAAGACTTTGTATACCTCAGAGTTACGCCTCTCGGGAGTTAAGAGGTTCCATGCCAAAGGGAAACTACTTTGCTATGTTGGACCATTTAAGATTTTGAGTCGCAGAGGTGAAGTTGCCTACCGGTGGAGTTGCCACTGATCGTTGGCGGAGTGCATGACGTGTTCCATGTGTCCCAGTTGAAGAAGTGTCTCAGAGTTCCCGAGGAGCAGGCACCGCTAGAGTCAATTGAGTTGCAAGAGGATTTGACTTATAAGGAGCACCTGTGAGGATTCTAGACACAATGGATCGAGAAACTAGAAACAAGTCAACCCGATTCTCAGAGTAAAGTGGAGCAACCATGAAGAAAGTGAAGCGACTTGGGAGCGCGAAGAGGATTTGAAGAAAGAATTTCCAAACCTATTTCTTTAGTGAGCCCTGAATCTCGGGGACGAGATTCTATTAAGGGGGGGAGGTTTGTAACATCCCAAAATTTTGCTTTTCTTAAAATCATGTGTGATTTGGCACTTTGGTGAATTTTTGGAATTTTCTGGAATTTATTTGGATTTATTTGGAATTTATTTGAATTTATTCCATTTTGAAATAATTAAAGAATTTAATTTTGCAAATAAATTTTTGTTGGAAATATTTTATTTGAGTCCAAAATAATCCAAAATATTTTCCAGAATTTTTCTGAGTCATTTGCTATTTTTAATGAATTAAATGAATTACTGGGAATTATTTTAAATATTAAATCGCTGGAAAATCCAACTCGGGTCAAGTACTGTTCATCCGACCGAGTCGGACTCGAGTCCGACCCGAGCCAGTTGACTCGACCGAACCCACTCCTAACCCTAATCGATCCCAACCGTTGGATCAAGATCCAACGGCCGAGATCCACCCGACTCCCGAGAGCCGTGTTCGGACCGACCCGATCGCGCCCGGCGATCGCGGGCCGTTGATCGCGACATCGTGGGCGGCCACGATTCGTCGTCTTCCCGTAATCGAGCCGGACTCGCCGCCGAAAGTCGCCATTGCGTGATCGATTAGGGCTCCGCCGAGCACGCCTCCGGCTATTTAATGCCCGGATCGCACCCGAGGACCGCCGTGACCCGCGCACTTCTTGCCCTAACCCGCCGAGCTCTAGCCGCCAGAGGGTTCGCCGGAATCGCTCGCCAGTAGTTGCGTGAAGCGCCACCACGGTCCTTGCCTCGCCTCGCGCCGTCCGCCGATCCTCGCCATTGACCCAGTTCAAACCCCGGCCAGCGCACCGAAGACACCCTCCATCTCGCCGAGCACGCCCCAACCGCTGCTTGGGTGGTCGCCGTCCTCAGCCGGCGGCGCAACTCCGCCGTGAAGCCATCGCCGACCCGACCGAGCTCCACCAACCGTCCGATCAAGATCCAAAGGCCCAGATCGTGCCCGCCACTTGGTGAGTTTTCCCGTTGAAAATCCTAGATCTAATCCCAACCGTTGGATCTAGATCCAACGGCCCACGATCGATCACGTCGCCCCAAGCACATGAGGCCAAACTCAATCCCGGTAGTCGGATTTCAAACCAACGGCCACGATTGTACTGCCAGCGTCCGTGAAGCCGAGCCGTCGCGCCCGCAGCGTCGCGTGAGTCACCGACACGCCGAGGCCCAGCGTGTCGGCGGCGATCCGTGGCGTCACCCGCCAGCGTCATCGGTGGGACCCACTGTCCGACCGCGGCCGAGCCCCGCCGACGTCGAGAATGACGTCACCGAGTGAGCCCACATGTCGGGCCTCACGTGGAGCCGTGGACCGAGTCCACGGTGGACCCAAGCCGAGTGTGGACCGAGCCCATGGACCGCTGACGTCAGCAGGCCAATCGAGGAGCTGCCACGTGTCCATGCCGACGCAATAATTAATTTCGAAAAGAAAATGATTTATTAATTCGAAATATTGATTCAAATTTAGATTCAAACTTCAAACGCTTATAACTTTTATGCGTTTCAACTCCGATTTGGGTGGTTCAAATTTCTAAATTTGTATAAAATTGAGATCTACCTAAATATGAATTTTATTTAATTTTTGGACTAAAGTTTTTCTCTGAAATATTATTTAATTGATTATTTAAACTTTAAATAATCATAACTTTTATGCTTTAACTCCAAATTTGTGATTCCAGTTTCTAAAAATCCAGAAAATTATGTTCTCTCTGTTTATGGATTTTATTTGGAGTTTTGGGATCTTTTGCATAGTGTTCATTTGTGTATTTGCTATTTGCACGCTTTACGAGTAGACGTTGAAGTACCGGAAGGATTCGAGGGAGAAGTGTTGACTCAGGATCCAACTCAAGACCAAGAGCAAGTACTTTTTGAAGGCAAGTTGTGCTTTGACCATGTTGATCCCATTTCGAAAATCTATTTTTATTTAAACTATTGCATGCTAGTTTAATTAGAAAGATACTTTGGTTTAAACCTGGGGGTTAGATAAATACCAATTTGCTATATGACACCTTGATTACTTAAGTATGTGCCATGACCCTTTGTCACCCTAGTTGTGGTTTACTAGTTGGACATTATTAAATTGCCAACATGGGTTTAGATCGTTGTAGTATACTGCTTAGACACACTTACGTGCTCATGACATGATTTTGGATAATCAAATGCTAATATGGACTTAATGATATATTGAACCTGTTTTGGAAAAGTATCATGTGATGTTGATGGCACGTGGTGCATGGTAATCAACTGGGGTTTGATAAACAGCTTTCGGCCAAGGGCATGTGGCAAGAGTAATCGTGGGCCAGTGTGGCATTGGGAGTGTTGATTTGGTTTTTCGTAGTCTTGCCCTGGTCACTCTAAGGACTTAACCTTGCAAGCCTTTGAACTGGGTCATACTTGCAACCACATGGGTGGAATGGGACGGCCCTAGTTGACTAAGTCGCTAAGGACTCACTTGTGGAGCCTCAGGGTGTCGATTACACCTTTTGTGTGATTGTGCGGGGAGCGTATCGTGGCTGTGGCAGTACCCATCTAACGGTGTGTTGGTCCCATACTTCGCCTTGGCTAAGGGAAGGGATGGTGTAGAGCACGTCTTAGGAGAGGACCACCTGTGTTGTTTGAGGCTTCGAAGGCTTTGTTATGATCGCTCATTCGCATACTCTTGTATGGCGATTCACGGTACCGACGTGGTGAGTGGATTGTATCTTGTGGGTAAAGTGCATAACCTCTGCAGAGTGTAGAATCTATTTGAATAGCCGAGTCCACGCATCGACAATGCTCGGGGATTACAGTCAAGGGTTAGATTTTCTCAAAAATAACTTGGATTTGAAAAGTTGGGTTGGTTTAACAAAGAAGATGATGGAAATATGGTTTAGGATGGGGAAAAATGTTATTTAAACTTCTTGAAAAGTTATTTATGCTTTACTTATTTCTACTGCTTTCGAATCTACTTATATTACTTGTCAAAAGTTTACCATCGCAAATATACCCTGAGCTACTCCTTTGTACTAAGCCATGCATATAGTATATTAGCTTGCATTCTGTGCATGACTTGCTGAGTACCAAGTACTCACCCTTGCCCCAACACAATATCAGTTGAAGAGGAGATTACGCCAGCTTTGGAGGAGGAACTCCAAGAGGACCCGACTACTTAGGGATGCGAGCCCAGTCAGTTGCTCGTGGTATCTTGGATGGCGCCACTAAGTTTATTTGATTTTCCGCTGCTATTGTTTCTCTCTCTGAATAAGTTTTAGCCCCTCTACGAGGCATATATTTGTAACTTGGCCATAAGGTCGAGTAACCAGTTTTATTACTTTAATAAAGTACTTTTATGGTATCGATTGGTATGATTGTGATATTTACCGATGTTAAAGACTGTGTGCACTAGCGCGTTCCTGGACTAGTGCTGAATACACAGAGGGTCCGGATTTGCAAATTCGGGGTCCCGACAGACTTGTAATTCTTCTGGAACTTTGTTACCTTCACATAGCAATAGATTGACCTATCATAACACAATAACATCACATTTCAACAAAATAAAATACCTCCTATATGTGTCATCAAGCTGAATTATACTTACATATTTAACTAACCATGTGTGAAATGTTTCATGATGAATACGCTTTATATCTCGCTTTTTAAGATGTTTGTCTGCTGAGAGAGAATCAATGTGCTTGCTGCATATATTTTCAACAATTGAGCAAAATCAAAAAATAATAATAGACATATAACTCAAATGAGAATAACATACTCGACATATGGCCCAATGTGTTGATAATTGATCAAAACATATCTATGGGCTTGAACCCATGATGTATTGTCCAAATTGGTACTATAACTACCAACCAGAGGACGACCTGCTCTTGTAAGATATGGTAGTTCAGATGTGCAACTGTTATTGTTTTCATCATGACGACCCCTACGAGTAAACTTGGTTTCACAACCATGTAGGTAACGTGAGCAAAATGTAATGCTCTCATCTAACACATAGCCTTCGGCTATAGATCCTTCTAGGTGACTCCGTGTCCTAACCATTGATTTTAATTTCTTTAGGTACCTACAGTTTGAATTTACACCTTTAGTCTACCAAAATGATATATACATATAAATATATGAGTATGATTCAGTGAACACACCTCTCAATAGGATACATATTTCGATAGTGTACAGGTCCAGCTACCCTAGCTTCTGTTGGAAGATGCACGCACAAATGAACCATGATATCAAAAAATGATGGTGGAAAAATCTTCTCAAGGAGACAAAGTGTTTCAGCAACTTCTAACTCTAACTTCTCCATATCTCTCACATTGATAACTTTGGAGTATATTTGCTTGAAAAGATACTTAAACGAATCAATGCTGTGCAAACCTTTTGTGGCAAAATCCTTCTTATGGCTAGAGGGAGCAAGTGTTGCATTATAACATGACAATCATGACTCTTAAGACCTACTAGTTTCCTTTGATCAACCAAAACCTTGTTATGTAGATTAGATGAATAGCCATCTGGAAATTTGACTTGCTTTAGTACTTGGCAGAACATTTTTTTCTCCGATGGTTTCATTGCGTAGATTGCTGGTGGTAAATAAGTCTTGTTTCCTTCTGCAATTGGATGGAGGTCTAATCTTATGCCCATTGCTTGGAGATCAAGACGAGAGCTTAAACTATCCTTTGACTTTTTATCAACATTTAAAAGGGTATTCACAATGTTGTCAAACACGTTTTTCTCGATATGCATTGCATCAAGGTTATGTCGAATTAAAAGAGTCTCCCAATAGGGCAACTCAAAGAAACAAGATCTCTTATGCCACTTAGGTTGTATCTCCTCATCCCCACGACATCGCTTCTTTGCACGTTTCTTCTCTTCTACCTTTCCAAATACTATGTGTAAATCTTTTGTCTCCTCAGATACATCGTACCCAGAAATCGGGATAGGGGCTTCTCTCAACTCTCTAGTACCATCAAATGATTTTGCATCATTCCTAAACTTGTGGTTCAAAGGTAGGAACCTACGGTGTCCCATGTAACATGCCTTGTGCCCATGTTTTAATCTTAATGAACAAGTTCCAGAGTGGCAAGTAGCACAAGCTACTTTTGTATTAGTTCTTCTTCCAGACAAGTATGCATTGCCTGGGTAATCACT
The DNA here is from genome assembly GCA_036346355.1 of Rhipidocladum racemiflorum. Lineage (NCBI taxonomy): Eukaryota > Viridiplantae > Streptophyta > Magnoliopsida > Poales > Poaceae > Rhipidocladum > Rhipidocladum racemiflorum. The sequence continues at coordinate 39,529,907 of CM070577.1, read as the reverse complement.
AATGGTCCATATTAACGCAGCACGTAGCGTGAACCATTCTGAACAAGATGCATCAAAGGTCCGTACACCTTCATGAAAGAAATGATCAAGTTCTTCAACTAATAGTTGCAAATAAACATCTATATTATTTCCAGGGGATTTCGGCCCAGAGATCAGCAATGAGAGAATGAAATTTGATTGCTTCATGCATATCCATGGTGGGAAATTGTATGGAATCAAAATAACAGGCCATGTGCTATGGGACACACTACAAGTACCAAATGGATTGAAACCATCTGTTGCCAAAGCAAGACGAATATTACGACAGTCTAAACTGAACTCAGGATGGTTGAAATCGAAGTCCTTCCATGCAGTAGAGTCTGCCGGATGCCTCAATAAGCCATCCTTTGTACGACCTTCACTATGCCATCTTGCATCAATTGCTGTCTTAGGAGACATAAATATTCTTTGAAGTCTTCTTTTAAGCGGAAAATGGCGAACAACTTTTACCGGAACTCTATGCACGCGCTTTCCATCTAGACCAGCTTTTTCACTTTTCCATCTAGAAGTGCCGCATGTTGGGCATGAAGAGGCATTTGCATAATCTTTCCTATATAATATGCAATCATTTATGCATGCATCAATAGTGACATATCCAATACCAACATCTTTGACAAATTTTCTAGCCTCATGATAGTTTTTGGGCAAATTTTCACCTTCAGGAAGTGCTTCTTTTAACAATGCAACAAGTTCATCAAAACAAGCATTACTTACTCCCCATAAATTTTTTATGTTAAGGAGCCTGACAATGAACTGCAGCTTTGAAAACCTTTCACAACCCGGGTATAACTCTTTGCTAGCTTCACTGGCCAACCTATAGTATGTTTCCGTGTCTACATCTTTCTTTCCCATGTCTTCATTATTGTTTACATATTTATCACTGTCAGCAAAAAACCCAAGTCCTTCTCTAAGCATGGCATCTATTTCATCATCCATATCAGTTTTTTCTTGCGGATCTGAGTTATGAACAGGTTGAGCACACAAATCCTCCCCATGGAATATCCATTCAATGTACCCTCCCAAAAAACCATTGCAGATCAAGTGATTATAAACGTTACTCTTGTCTAACCAATATAAATTAGCACAACTGCTACAGGGGCAACGGATGGTGTTAGATCTTTCTGACTTGGAAAATGCAAACTCTAAAAACCGATTGACGCCATTTTCGTACTCAATTGTGTGCCTAGGTAAATGCATCCATTTCTTGTCCATGTTTGTGCTGTAAGAAACAACAATTCGTGTGGACATTTCAAATAAAAGCTAGGCAATCGATTCAAAAGGTAACCACACACGCTGAAGTCTTAGCAAAGAATTACCAATGATGGTTAAAGAAATAACTAATGCAAGTATACTGACCTCTTGAATACAAATTAATATAATTCAATAGTTTAGTGCTAGAAGTATTAAAAGTGTACAAATTTACACACAACAGTATGATAGTCATGCCTACTTTAGTTTAGTGCATTAAAGTTGGCATTTAGACATCAGGATAGGGGCATTGAATAAAGGATAGAACAATAATCATCGAGCCACAATTCTTGCATATATATATATATGTGACCGTGATATCAGTATCTAACCTGAAACTTCAAATTGATTGTGATATCAGTATCCCTGTGCCTAGGGATTACGGCGGCTCAAGAGAAAAAGAGCACATCAAACCTGCACATATAAATTCCATCAAGAAATCATCTAAAAATACAAGTTTAACCAAAATGTAGATTAATCTGAAGCAGATATACTTATCATAGATCATTAAAGCCACCACAGGAATTGAAATTTCAGACTATTTACATGAAATTGATTACAGCAGCACCTCCAACCGTTGTCTACCTTCTTACTCCTGCAAAATGTCAAGAAAGCATGAATCAAACGAAATAAAAAAGATGATAAATACTTGATGAAGAGCTAGGATAGGAACGAGCTGCGGAGGAGGAGCAGGGCGTCGGGCGAATGGAGCAGTGCAGCGGCTGGATTGAACAGGGAGAGCGCGTGTTAGGGATTTGAGGGAAGACAGCATAAACGCAATTTATAAGCTCAGAAGTCGATAATTTTACATGTTAACATTAGTTGGTAATGAAACATCCGAGAAGCAATGTAAAAGGTTAAAATCTTTAACACCTTCCCAACCATCTATCGAGAGAGAACCACTTCCTATCACAATTTGGGATTAAGTTTTTTTACTAGAAAGGGCAACAGAATGCCCGGTTCCATATAGAAACACATATATATTACAATGTTCAACTTATCTCACAGAGAAGCAACAAAAAACTTAAACCTTCAGTACAGATATCAAGACATTAGAATTTAATACTCAACCCACAGAGCCAAAACAAACATTCAACTCAACAGGTCTCCAAGGAACTAGAAAAACAAAACTTCTGGAACTTCCTCAACTTCAACCCACAGAATGCTGGGATTAAGTTTAGATCCATGCCTCCTCATTTTGATAGCAGCAGGATCAATAAATGGTTTATACTGTTCAATCAAACCTTAGAATGCATCTACAAATTACCTGCCCATGATCCAAAACCAGATACGCATCATGACAAACTATACCAATCCAGCAGCATCCAGTGGCCTCCCCTGATTAACTAAGTCTAAAGGTACAACTTACCAAGAGCAGGATGGAGAGGAGTAGGGCGCGGCGCCGGCCGGATGGAGTAGGGCGACAGTGGGCGACCAGATGAGTAGGGCGACGATGGCCGGCCGGATGGAGTAGGGCGCGGCGACGGCGGCCAGATGGAGAGGAGTGCTTGCGTGCGCGCGTTAGGGCTGCGGCCAGCCGGATGGAGTGGGGCGGCAGTGGCCGGCCGGATGGAGTAGGGTGATGGGGGCTGGCTGGTTGGATCGATGGATGGCGCGGCGGCAGGATGGAGAGAAGCGCCAGTTAGAAGCGGCGGCCAAATGGTGGAGTCCATGCTCGCGCGCGTTAGGGATTTGGGGGAACCGGGAGAGAAGCAAAGGAACCGGGAGAAGCAAAGGGGAAGATATGTTGGGCGCACACGCGTATCGAGGAGAGTAAGTGAAAAACTCGCGCCTTTACTGTTTTGTTTCCCGCTCGTTATATAACCCGGCGTTTGTAATTTTTGACGTTTATAAACGTCGTGCTTAAGTAATCTCGACGTATACCATGCGCCCTTCTTTCTATAATGGCCGGCGTGTAGTAAGTGCCATCCAAAGTCTAAGCCGGCATTTATATTTGCCTTTTTTATTAACAATATGCTGACATTTATTTTATGCCGCGTAACAATCTATTACAACACTTTATATGTGCCATGCAAGTGAGCGCCCTTGAATTAAGATAAATGCCATAGAATTAATAATAGCTGGCATTTATGCTAAATGCCGAGCACAATTAAATGCCATGTAATCCCTATCCGTGTTGTAGTGGAATATGGTTGAGGTCACCACACTCATAACATCTTGGAGGACCACCACCACATCTCTTCCTCATTCTCACATTCTGCAAACCTTTGTTAAAGCGAGAAGAGAGTGATGCCAAGTCTTCTTCCGGAAATTCCTCAATCTATTCATTGGTTAGTGAAGACAAGAAAGACAAGGCAAAATTTGAAGAAACATTATGATGAGACATGCTAGATTGTGATGATAAAGCAATTGATTTATGTCCATTCTTCCTAGCAAGAATATCCAACTCATGAGTCTTCAGTTTAGAGTAAAGAACATCTAATGTGAGTGTGCTCATGGTAGTAGATTCTTGTATAGATGTTACTTTCATCTCCCACACCGACATGTCCAAAGCATTAAGCAATTGTCGAGCATTTTCAGCATCAGTGTAGCTAACTCCAACAGCACGTAGATTGCTAAGGATTTTATTGAAATGTGCAAAGAAGTCATCTACAGATTCACTAGGTTTCATCTCAAAACGCATGTATTCTTTTTTGTAAATATCTTGGCGAACCTCTTTGACAGTGTTAGATCCCTCATGGTAATCACAAAGAGATTTCCATACCTCATATCTTGGATCGAAGATGAACCACTCGATCAAAATCGCTGCGTCCCAAGCCTTGGATGATCAAGTTGCGCGCCTTACTATTTGCTTCAACATGTGCGCGATTGGTGTCGTTGACGTTGTCGTTTGCAGGGACTTCATATGGCTTGTAAATCTTCTCCCAAATTGCGAAGCCCTGCGCCTGAATGAACGCCTCCATCTTTGCTTTTCAAAACTGAAAATCAACACCATCGAAAACACAAGGTTTTGTCGAATACCTATCCATCGCTACGGTTTCTAATCACCGGTTAAGATTAATTAGAAAGACCAAGCTCTGATACCACTTGTAGGATCGATATAGACTAATATAGCAATCAGAGGGGGGGTGAAAGATTGCGCGGAAGCTAAATTAAATTTTTAGTGATTATCAAAACACCCCTAAACAATATGTAAAAGTTTGCTTTGATTTTACGCGAAAAACAGATTGATAGTCATTTGGTAAATCATAAATTCCCGAAAATCCAATCCAATTGATATGAAATTTTTACTGTAGAAACTAGATTCAATTTAGAAACTAACCCAATAAGAATCAACTCAATCGGATCTAAGGATCAAAAGTTATAAGCTTCGCAAGATGACTGTATTGGAATGACGCGAATTGATTAAACCCTAATTTCGAGATTAAACAAAATCTATGAGGAATTAACCAACCAAACTTTTTAGATCACCTACTTGATACCCTAGGAAGGTTTGGAATAGATCAAATCAAAATTATCATAATGAAATAATGAATTAATCTATTAACCAAAAGCAAGTAATAGTAGAGCACCTGGTTTTTCCGTTGTAACTCACGTAACCCTTCCTGTACTCTGATGGTCGCGAGTTCTTGTAGCACGTAGGTAGATTGGATGTTGTAGCGCACAATCACAGCAAGAAACCTTTGTATTGCTGAATTCTTCTTTGACCAGCCGCTGCTAGCTTTGTTACGGTACTAGCGTCACGGCAATCGTGACATGCACAACAATACTTCTCCTGCTCCTAGTTGGAAGTTGGACCAGGCAGGATCGACGAGAGGCACCAGCACCACGTTACTTCGGCCTCGTGCGTTCGCGAGGAGCCACGCGCAGTCGCCACCGATTTTTTTCGTCGTGCACTTGCGCCGCCGAACGCCCAACCGAACAGAGCCGCCTCCTCTCTATTTCTCTCCGTGCGTCTCTATGATGCTGGCTAAAGAAATTATTTTATATCTATTTTGTCTAGTCTGGTTACAGTACTCCGAACAAAAGAGTACAAACCCTAAATCTCCAAAAACACCGAAATAAACAGGGGACACCTCCCCCTATTTATAAGAAAACCATAGAAGAGTTCGCATGCATGTCCACTTGGCCCAACATGGCCCAATACATGCAAACTACCTCAAAACGATTACAACTGCACGCGTACGGCCCACCTGCCGTACTCACGTGACTCACTAGCAACCACGTGCACCGTTCTCTAGTCCGAACGCCCCGCATGACATCCTCGACCACCAAGACCTTGATTCCTCCCTGAACCTAGTCTCGAACCTCAGTTCCTCCATGAACCTAGTTCTGGTCCCGTCACCGACCACGTTCGACCTCAAGCAACACCTGCACATGAACAAACACACAACCGTGTACGAGCACAAGTCCACGACTTGACTCAAGATCAATCCATGCAACCACTCACACGAGCGCATTACATCAAGCAAAACCACTACCATGCTATCACAAGCATATCAAATAATCAACTGTAACAACACATGCACATGCACCACACATGTCATAAGCACAACCACTTTGTAATACTAAAATCATCATTAAGCCAATTTTTCAGCACATGATTTCACAATGTTGACAGAAGCAAAGCATAGAACACCGGTGACAACAAAGACAGGAGCCTTGAAGGCAAGAAGTATTGTCTCGTCCATCATACGGACAAGCATGACTTTTACGAGTGCTAGGTTATTGGCAAGAAGGTCGAAGAAAAGCTAAAGGTTGCCCTTGCCGAACGCGGCATTGAGCAAATCAAGGAAAAGGCCAACGAAGATGAGCCCGAGTATCGTGAAGCCGAGCACAAGGTGGCCCATATATTTGGAGGATCGGCCACCTACGAGTCCAAATAACAATACAAAGCAGTCGAAAGGGAGGTTAGTTTGATCACTCCACCTTTTCCTCAATTTCTCACATGGTCAAAGGTACCAATCACCTTTGACCAGCGAGATCACCCCGCTGTGATCCCCAAACTGGGTCGATACCCTATGGTGGTTGAGCCCACCATACTCAATATCCGAGTGGCACTAGCCCTAGTCTATGGGAGAAGTTCGCTGAACCTCATCTTCGCCAAAACTTTGGATAAGATGGGCATTTCCCAAACAAGATCAAAGCCAGAGCAGAACCTTTCCACGGTATAACTCCGCATTAGTCATTGATGCTGCTCGGACAGATCGAGCTACCAGTCACGTTTAGCACACCGTAGAATTTTCGTACTAAAGAGATCCTCTTTGATGTTGCAAATTTTAAAACCGTATAAAACCTGATCTTGGGTCATCCCATGCTGGCAAAATTCATGGTAGTGGTGCATTACACTTACCAGACCATAAAAATGCCGACATCCAAAGGAATCCACACAATAAAGGGCGACACACGCTCTACAGTGAGGTGCAAAAAGAAGAACTTCGAGATGGTCAAGGATGTCCGCCCTAGCGACCCTGTTAGTTCGGTCAAACGCCAGAACCACCAGAACACCCCCAACATTCCGTCGGTCAATAGCGTCGACAGCGAGCCCAGAAAAAAGACAGCGGGGAGATCAAGACCATTCCCTTGGATGCGTCGGAACCATCCAAGACGGTCAAGGTGGGCGACAACCTCAGCCCCAAATAGGAACTCGAGCTCATCACCTTCCTCCAAGCAAACCACGATGTCTTCGCTTGGCAACCGTCCGATATGCCTGGAGTCCCCAGGGAGGTGATTGAAGCATCGACTGGTAGTGGACCCCAACATCAAGCCAGTGGTCCAAAAGCAGCGCCGTTTTGCAGAAGACCGCAAGAAGGCCATACAAGAGGAGATTCGCAAGCTTCTCAAGGCCGGCTTCATCCGAGAAGTCCGGCACCCTACGTGGCTGGCTAACCCGGTCCTCGTTAGGAAGCCCAATGGCAAGTGGAGGATGCGTATCAACTACACTGATCTCAATAAAGCATGTCCCAAGGATCCTTTCCCTCTCCTCCGCATTGATCAAATTGTTGATTCAATAGTGGGTTGTGAACTGCTGAGTTTCCTAGATGCCTATTCAGGGTATCACCAAATTAGCATGTCCGCAGAGGATGTGGAAAAGGCATCTTTTATCACCCTATTCGGTGTTTTTTGTTATGTGAAGATGCCCTTTGGGCCTAAATGCGCTGGGGCTACATATCAACGATATATACAAAATTGTTTGAAATCCCAAATCGGGTGCAATGTTGAAGCTTACGTCGATGATATTGTAGTCAAGTCTAAAACCAAGCATGCGCTGGTAGAGGACCTCCGAGAAACGTTTGGCAATCTCAGGAAGTATCGAATGATGCTAAACCCCAACGCTGTTTCGTCAAGTGCAGATAGTCATACGGATCCGGGTCGAGTTGTTTCGATGACCCGATAGGGACTTTCCCACTTAGGCAATAGCTTGTTACGATTATCGTGTTTCTGTACCATTCGTAGTACTAAGTCTCCTCTAGTGAGTACTCTCTCACGGATCCTTTGACTGTGATATCTCCGTAACGCTTGCTGGTACTTGGCCGCTCGGAGGGCAGCTCGATCTCGATATTCTTCGTGTAGGTTTATGTCATCTATTCGTGTATGCTCTTGTTCCTTTTCTGAGTAGTTCTCCACTATAGGTGATTCGTGCATTAGCTCAATCGGGAGCAAAGCTTCAGCTCTGTAGACCAAGAAAAACGGCATTTCATCGGTGGCCCAACTAGCCGAGGTTCGAATAGCCCACAACACCGAGGGTAGCTCCTTCGCTCATCGAGTCGAATAGGCCTTGAGCCTATCGAACACACGAGTTTTGAGTCCCTGCAGGATGAGACCATTGGCTCGTTCGACCTGGCCGTTACTCTGGGGATGAGCAACTGAGGTGAAGCAGAGTTTGATTCCTAGCTCTTCACAAAAGACCGTAAAGGCGTTGCTCTTGAACTGAAAACCGTTATCTGTTATTACTCAATTCGGGATGCCAAATCGGGTAACTATGCTCCTCATGAACTTCTTGGCCACTTTCGAGGTGATATTCCGGATGGGTTCAGCTTCGATCCACTTAGTGAATGTGTCGATGACCACGAACAGGAACTTGTAACCTCCTTGGGCTCTTGGAAAAGGTCCCAAGATGTCCAAACCCCAAGCGGAGAAGGGCCAAGATAGAGGAATAGTTTGCAGTGCTTGGGCTGGTCTGGTGGTTTGCTTGTCAAAAAATTGGCAGCTTTCGCACTTTTTCACCAGCTCGCAAGCATTCTGGAGGGCAGTTGGCCAATAGAACCCTTGTCGGAAGGCTTTTCCGACTAGGGTGCGATAGGATGCATGGTTGCCACTGAAGCCTCCAGGGATATCAAGCAATATTTTATTGCCCTCTTCCTGAGTGATGCACTTCATCAAGATTCCGTTACTCCCCTTTCAGTAGAGCTTGCCGTTTACCAATGTGTACATCCTGGATTTACAAGCAATTTTCTCGGCTGAGGCATCATCGTCAGGGACATGTCGACCTTCGAAATAGGCTTGAAATGGGGTCATCCAAGTCGGCTCGCGTTAGAGTAGAGCAGCATCCGCGTCTGCATGTTCCTCCTCGCTGACTTGACTAGGCTGTTGGTCGAGTTGGGCGGCTTCCGTCTCCTGCCTGGGAGAAGCGGAAGGTTTGAGGAGTTTCTCCATGAAGACTGCTATCGGAGTGGGCGAGCGGGATGAAGTGAGCCTGGCAAGTTCATCGGCTATGGAGTTGTCACCCCGTCGGATGTGTTTCACCTCCATGCCTTCGAACCTGTACTCTAGCTTGCGAACCTCGCACATATATGTTGTGATGTTGTCATCCGCACACTGGTAATCCTTTTGTACTTGCTTTACAACTAGCTGTGAGTCCCCTTTCATGAGTAGTCATTTTATCCCAAGCGAAGCGGCTATCCGAAGCCCATTGGTCAGTCCCTCGTATTCTGCAACGTTATTCGATGCTTGGAAATTGAGTTGGATGACATACCTAAGTTCCTGACCTGTCGAAAATTTTAACAAGATGCCGGAGCCCGCTCCTTGCAGGCTGAGCGAGCCATCAAAGAACATCATTCAGAAGTCATCGGAGGTTTCATGCATCTTCTCCTCGACATGCGTCCACTCTGCTCCGAAGTCCAGTAGGAATCCCGATTTGACGCTGGTTCTTGGAGCGAAGTCAACTCTAAACTCATTGAGCTTGACGACCCATTGGCCTACTCATCATATGTTTTCCTGATTTCGAATTACTTCCTTGAGCGGGTATGTCGTCATCACAGTGATCTTGTGCGCCTAGAAGTAGTGCCCCAACTTTCTGGAAGTCATCAAGACTGTGTATAGTATCTTTTGGATCTGGGGGTACCATAGCTTTGCATCATGCAGAAGCTCACTCAGATAGTAGACTGGCCTCTGTACGTATTGATCCCCGAATGCACAAAATCATTATTCGGCTGAACCTTGATACACTCACATACCGATCCCTTTGCCTCACGATACCAGTCAAGCTCAAGGCGAGATGTGCGCCATCCTTGTTGATAGCTCGACCACTTCACTCAACAGTGTGATGGATAGAAACCATGACTAACTTCTTAGTCATATTAGCACGGCCGTGCGTTTTCCTTATCCATCCACACGAGGGGCCTAGAGGTATCTCTCCCGTTATCTTGGAGGGCAAATCCCATCTTGAACATCACACCCTTGGCGATGTATCGTGGCATACCCAGTAGTCATCTTTATAACTACCCTGTTACGGTGTAGCGTTTGATGATACCAAAGCATACAAGTCTACATGCTAGGTATCCATGACAATCTCAGGTCTAAGGACCATATAGGCGTACCACTTGAGACTATACGCTGATGGCACTATAATGGATAACAACTCACAGCTCTCGGAGTGGGTCTTGTCCGACTACCCATGTTCTCCAACATGTGTCCACATTTATTGGTTCGATATCTCTATATCTATGGTATATGGAACATTACCATCAACCAATACATGTACTGATCAAATCATCACCGCTCCTCGTAATGATATGGATTAGGGACCCGTTTAGAATAATGTCGCTTGACAATGTGTTTCACAATCAGATCGTATCCAATGAACAAAGTCGTAACATATATTCAGGGAACCGATAAATAAAGTTATCATTATTACATGAACAAAGAGGTATTACAATCATCACTATGATTGATCTAGGCATATTCCCTTCAAGGATAACCACGGCCAGGGAGGGCAAGGGCTGGGTAGACTCGAGCTTTCTTCATAAAAGAAAAAGGAGGACGCGTCGGAAGCCATAGAAACCTTAATTCTCTAGCTAAGCAAGAGGGTTCTTGCACCATAAGCTTCGGGAGAATAAGGAGGGGGAGCGAGCTAAAATTTTTTTATTGCAAGTCCTTTCTGTTTATAGCACAAGGAATAGATAAGACACGATGTTTGGGTTGTCAGAGCGCCCGCTCGCATTCCACGCCAGTGGGGTAGATGAGGAGATGCCAAATTATTGCAATTTCGATGGTCAGAATGCCACACAAAAAAACTGCCGAGGTCCAACTCTCCACCTGATGTAACCATCGAGTCGACAGGCAAGGATTACCCGAGTGCTACTCTCAAAAGAGTCGTGGGATGACCTCCCCGACGAGTTCATCAAGTAAGGGAACCTCGAGACACAGGTAACCCGATAAAACATTCAGTTCCATTTTCTTTCTAATACTCCTTTCTTCCTTCTAGCCTAGCCCTAGGCATATGGTTCTTTGCCTGCATTTAGTCGAGCACATACTTAGTACATAAGCAAATCAGACCAAAGCACCACCATGCTTAGGCCCAACAATGAGAAGAATCTATCTCATGCGCATACGGGCAACAGATCATCAGGCATCTAACACCCAGCGTCCAGCGGGAGACGAGGTCTCTATTCGGCTTTTCATGCGTGGTTCGATGGGTCCGAGTATGCTATGCAGCTTAAGTAAAAGGCATCGATAAAGGTTTGCAAAAACCACATGCTTTGGGTTAATGCATAGCCTTTTCTCTTTTTCATTAACTGCCGCCTCGAGCCTTTACTCGAAGGCATCTCGACCTAATAGAGGTTCCCAGAAAGTGTGCAAGTAAAAATCACAAGTGTAACAACCAAAGGGACAATCTGAGAAGAGCTGTAGAAGTACTAAATAAAACTTGCACCTATGATGTGTTACACTTTGTCATCGATAAGGAGAAGGCAGGACACAACACACTAGGCAAGCAAGGTCTTTACCATTGATAAGCATATAACGTTACAAAAGAAAAACAGAAGAGAAGGTCGAGTGTGTCATGGTTCGGGCCCGTGTCATCATAATCCACGAATCACATATGTAACACCTCAATTTTTGATTTTCATGAATTTAAAAGAAATTTTGCACTTTTGAGAATTTTTGGAATTTTCTGGGATTTATTTGGATTTAATTTGAATTTATTCCCATTTGAGATAATTAAATAATTAAAAGTCTAAACTAAAATTTTGTTGGAAATATTTTATTGGAGTCCAAAATGTCTCAAAGTATTTTCCAGATTTTTTCTGGAATTTTTCTTATATTTTGCTATTTTTCTTGAATTATTTGAATTACTAGAATTATTTTGAAATATTAAATCGCTGGAAAAACCCTAACGGGTTTCACTATTCATCTGACCGAGCCAGACCCGAGCCAGACTCGAGTCGGACTCGAGCCCGACCCAAACCGGACCGAGCCGGACCCAAACCCTAACCCACGCGACCATTGGATCGAGATCCAACGGCCTAGATTGCGCCATGTCAACCGAGCCCGTGCCCGTGCGAACCCGTTCGCGCCCGACGCAATCGTGGCCATCGATCATGGACACATGTACGGCCCGGAAGTATCCACATCACCGTGTCCGAGTCCTCACCGGATTCCGCCGCCGCGCCCGTGTGGGCCTCGTTTTCCGCGAATTTCACGGACATCGAGGGGGCTATTTAATGCGCCGCCACTCGTGTCGTGACCGCCTTTTCTGTGCGCACCCGTAGCCCTAGGTCTTCGAGCACTAGCCACTGCCGCCAGCCTGCAATTGCTCGCCGAACTTGGATTCGTGCTCCGCCGCGGTTTTTCACGGTTTCTCGCCGAGTCTGTCGTCCTCCATCTCATTGGTGCCCAGATCCGAAACCGTCACGACGAGACGCATCTGGGAGTACCATTCATCTCGCTGGATTCGTGCCTAAATGCTGTTGGGCGTGTTGTCGTCCCTAGCTTCGGTGACCTAGCTTCGCCACAACATCGCCGAAACCCGCGAGCTCTGTCGGCCGTCCGATCAAGATCCAAGGGCTCAGGTTTGTCCACGTCACCCATACAAAATCCACATTACGGTTTTTAGATCTAATATCAACCGTTGGATCTAGATCCAACACCTCAGATTAAGCCATGTAGCTCCTTTGACCGGACTGTGCTAGATAAGATGTCTACCGTTAGATCTAGATCGTACGGTTAGGATTGATTCGCGTTGTTGCGTTAGATGCAATCTCAACCATTCGATTGAGATTGAACGGTGTAGAATGAGCCACGTGTCACACGCCGGGACATGCCACATCACCCCCATGATGCGGTGAAAATTCGATGGAACCCCAGCCATCCGATCTAAATCGTACGGGTCAGATTCAACCATGTTTGATCCACTATAGCGGATTGTATCTAATCTGGACTGTTGAATTTCAAACCAACGGACCAGAACGTGCCACGTGGCCGGGAGCCGAATCGGCGCGGTCAGTGCAGCGTCGCTCGGTCGTCGCTGACGTCGGCGTGGGGCCCGCGTGTCAGCGTCTGGTCAAACGGCACCATGACGTCATCCGTGACGTCATGATAACGTCACGGTGTCGTGCAAATCCGGATCCTCTATGTATTCTGTACTAGTCCAGGATCACGCAAGTACACACAGTCATACAGGGTTGAATATCACATCCATACACAGCGGAAATATAAAATAAAGTACTTCAAACATTAAATAAACTGGTTACAAGACCTTAAGGTCACATTACAAATAGTCTGCCACACAGGGGCTTACAATAACTCAAGTAGACAAACAGCAGCGGAACGAAGAACGTCGGTGACACCCATCAGCATGCCACAGGCAACTGACAAGGTTCAACTCCTAGATAATTGCCTCCTCGTGGAACTTCTCCTCCTTTGAAGTTGTAGTCTTCTCCTCAACTGATGATTATGTTGAAAGCAAGGGTGAGTATACAACGTACTTAGCAAGTCATGCACAGAGGTGCAATCCTATTACTATATGCATGGCTTCATCCAAAGGAATGGTTTGGTGGTTATTTTGCACTAAACAGCATTTTGCTTTGGTTAAATACTCTTAATAGATTCAAAAGTAATTAAATCATATTGTATAATAAGTTCTCAATCTCTTTTCAAGCAGTTTGGCACAAAGCCCTATATCACTTTGGCATTTATCTCTGGCCTACAGCCACCCATTCCACATTTTATTTTATTTTATTTTATTTTTTGAAAATCTAACCCTTGACTATAATCCCCGAGCAATGTCCAATACCGTGGACTCAGCTATTCGAATAGTTTGAAAACTCTGCAGAGGTTATACACTTTACCCACATGATATAGTTAAACACCACACAGGCGAGTAACCATAACAAAGACTTTCCGAAACTTCCATCCTCGCATGCATACCTCCCGGTATAGTTCCCACTGTCCCTTCCCTTTTGCGGATCGGAAGTAAAGGGCCAACGTATACCGTTGAAGAGGTGTAAGACCAATACGGTAAACACTACACCCTTCTTTCCACATTTATAGCTACAAAAACCACCTGAGGTCTCACATGCTAAGACTTCGGAATCATACTCAACTAGGTCTGTCCCACTCTAGACATGTGGTTGTATGTTAGGCCTAGTTCAAAGGCTTGCAAGGTTAAGTCCTTAGGTTGACCGTGGCAAGACTACCCAAAGTTCACAAAACCAAATTCAATCAACATCTCTCCCATGTGCCACATCGGGCCCCCCATTAATCACTTGCCACTTGCCACAGTCTAAATATTTTCCCACCCCAGTTTGATTATTGTGCAACACATGCCAACAATAATACCAGTTACCATGTAGAAGCACAAAGGTACCTACACTTCACATCATCACGTGGCAAGATTACACTGATTCCAAAATTCATTCCGTATATCATTAGTCAATATTATTTTGCCATTTGAAACACATTTCACGTAAGCATGGCTAAGCAACTATTCACGGTCTAGCCTCCCGTGTTGGCACAATATTAACATCCAACTAAATAAACCAACTTAAGGTGACAATGGATACGTGGCATACAAATATTATCATCAAGGGTGGAATTAACAATTAGGTTTATTAACTATTTTACCCAAATTAAATTAATTCACTTTAATCAACATAGCATGCATAATTTAAATCAAAATACATTTAAAAAAATAGGAGCAATATTGTGAGACCCCGGATCAGCTATCCAGAATCTCCTGTGTATTTCCGTACTAGTCCCAGATCAGTAGCTAGTACACACAGTCACAGTGATACATCATTGCCGAACATAACGAAACTTGTAATGTAAATATTCAAGTATGGGCCACATGGCCACTTATTACAATACTCGGTCCAACGACCGGACACTCAAAACAGCGGAAGCAAAAAGAAAGCAACGAGCGAACGCCACAACGCCACAGGCGACGACTAGGAACGCAACTAGTCCTCCTGGCAATCCTCCTCGAAGAACTCCTCTTCTTCCTCAGCATCTTGATAAATCTCTGATGATTACAATGTTGGTGTAGCACGTGAGTACAAAAGTACTCAGCAAGTCGGGAAATTATGATCATGAGGGGCTTTCCAAAGGAAGCTTAATAGGGTTTATTTGCATAAAGCCACATTTGATTAAATCATACTTAAGTAATAAATTTCACAAAGCATATTTTACAACTCTTTTTAATAATTGAATTAGTTAATATTGTAGTGAGGTTCTAACCACCATCACTAGCATAAAGGCTCTATCCGCCAACAGTTTAAAGGATCAAAGTTAATCATGTGACTCCATCCGTCAAAGGTAAACAGGTTCTATCCACCTGGTTGGCTCTTTCCGCCAAACAACATTCGAGAGTTCCAACCACTCCCGAACCCCAAAACAAAACACTTTTCGGTTTTAAAAACAAAATCAAAGTCTACCAATATGAAAGCATTTCTTGCTTTGCCTTTGACCGTAGGCACGGCTATTCGAATAGTTTATACTCTGCAGAGGTGTACAACTTTACCCACAAGACAAGATAGACCCTTGTTGCCATGCAATTAACACACTTCCTTAGGTGTGCCGGCAGGGATATCTTGACAAGGCCGTTACAATGTATCTACCTAGCTAGACCCACCCGCTGAGGTTTCACCGCTGTTAGGGTTCCCTCCACCCAGTACAGAAGCCCCCTCTTGCGCCGTGTGAGCAAAACAACATCCACAACAATGCCTCCGTCCGGCTCTCACACAACAACCGAGTGGCGAGTCTAAACTAGGCTTCTACAAATTAGTGAGCCAGGTCGTACCATTATAGACATGTGGTAGTACGGTTATGCTTAAAATGGCAATCATAAGCGTCGGTCCTTATATGACTTGGGGCGGTACTTGCACAAAAGGATCAAGACTTGATCCGCTTCCACCCGACATTCCAGGCCGCCCAAGTCAAAATCATTTTCCTTTTCTTTTATTTTAGAAAACAGGACCAAAATCATAATAATAACTTTCAAATCACATTTAATAACTTTCTTTTTGGAATAATCCCACCCATGGGTTGTTTTATCGGAAAAGGTCCTAAGCAATTCTACCGTACTACATAGCAACGGGTACCATATAAACATAAGCATGGTATAAACAATGATCTAGGGTTACAATGGATATGATTAACAATGTCATGGAGGAAACAACAAGTTCGGAATAACTAGCTCTTATATTTGACATATTTAATTAAACATAGCCATGCAACTTTATAAACAATTTTAAATCCTTTCGCAAACATAGGAGCAAAGTGCATCAAGGAGACTTGCCTTCATTCTTGTGGCGGTGTCGAACTCGGAAGGCTCGGCCAGCGAAATCGGCGGTCATGCGGGATCGTCGACTACACGCAAAACGAGGCAACAAATAAATAACGGAAAATAAATAAAATCCAAAAATTATAAAATTAGTACTGGCAGAAAGGTCTTGATTTTAGATGAATTTAGAAATTTGAATGAGGTCAAACGGAGTTCGGATGAGGAAGTTATGAGCTTCCGAAGTTTGAATTTCGAATAAATCGAAAACCGGGAATATTCCGGGAATATTCCCTTCGGGTTTGACTGAGTCAAAGTTTGACCGAGCTTTGACTGGCGTTGACTAGCTTGACTTGGTCTTGAGAGTATGACAGTGGGGCCCATCTTGTCATAGAGAGAGGAAGAGGAGATGACTTCCTCTGGAAGCTTGCTTAGGCCATCCATGGAGGAGAGAGAGAGGTTGAGGGAGAGAGAGAGAGGGAAGGGGAGGGTGGCCGGCCGGAGGGGGGCGGCGGTGGCGGCGCTGGCGGCGCAAGGCGGCGGCCATGGCGGCGAGGCAGGGCGCTGGCGGCTGGCGGCACAGCGATACAGGCGGCGGCGGCGGCCAGCTGGCGGGCGGCAAGGCATGGCGGCGGCCGGGCGGCCGGCGGCGCTGGCTCAGCAGAGCAAAGCTCCACCTCCATGCCAAGAACAGAGAGCCCCAAAAACGAAAAGAACCCTGCTTTTCCAAAAACGATTTTGAACCCAATTTTGCATGGAATCGATCCAAACAAAAAGCTAGAACCTCTAGAGAACATCCTTAAGAACCTCTAGGGGGAAGGAATTGGATTGAAACTCACCGGAACGGATGAATTCGACGAAAAACACGGGTTCGGCCGAAACGAGCAAAACGCGAAATTGCCGAGGAAACTTGATGAACCCTGAAATTGATGGATGGATTAGAGACTAGACATCCATACTAACACATGGAAACGAACGGGAGGAAGAAAGATCCACCGGAGTGGAAGATATGAGCAAGAACACGAAGAACGCGAAGAACACGAGAGCTCGTCGGTTTTCTTGATCTTGCGGCCGATTGGGTTTGAGAGACTAAAGAAGGGTTATACTAACGGAAAGAGGACTCTTATACGGAGAGATGAGAGGTGGAATCACGCGAACGGACTAGGAACGGCGCGCAATCTCCAAAAGAGTGGATTTCGGTTTCTTGCAACCGCTCAAAACCAACGCGATTTCGTGCAACAACTCCATGGATAGGAAGAGGAGTCCGCTGTGATCCCAACGGATCCTGGCGTGATTGATTTGGAGTTGCGTGGAGGGAGTTATGAGTGATTAAAGAGAGCATCTCCATTTTCGTTGACTTGGAGCTCCAAAGTTCATGCCATGGCTAGAGGTTGAGGATGATGAACAAGTGCATGACACGTGGCACCTCCTCATTGGTCCTCCTTTACGCAAATGATTCGCCCTAGAGAAAAATAAGGAAAAATGGCCTAAAAATTCGGAAAAATTCCTAGAGCCATTTTGGATTATTTGGGACTCAATGGAAGTGTTTTGGTTGAATTTGGATGATTTTTGTGGAATTGAATAATCAAGCGCGGATCGCAGGCATTAAACAAAAGCCGCGAGATAAAATAGGAACGGAGGTCCAAAAATCCGGGGAATGATTCCTAAAATCATTTCGGAATATTTGGGACATTTTAGAAGTGGTTTGGAGATTTTTGGAGCACTTTTGGACTCAGGTGAATTTTTAGATGCACGTGATCTTTGGAAAATCCGATTTTTCGCCGAGGGAATTAATTCCCGATTTCGAAGGGGAATGGATGCCAGGTTAATATAAACACCAAAGAAACTCCAAATTTGAATTTACTTTATTTAAATTAGGTTTTTCTCCAGAAAGCCAAAACGAGGATGTTACAAACCTACCCCCCTTAGAGAGAATCTCGTCCCCGAGATTCGGACGGAGAAAGAAAGAGGTCCAACTCGCCGAAGATCTTCTTCACGCTCCCAAGTAGCTTCCTTTTCCGAATGGTTGCTCCACCGAACCTTGCAGAACTTGATTACTCTACCTGGTCCGACGCTCGGCTTCATCCAAAATCTTGACGGGATACTCCGGGTAAGACAAGTCTTCTTTGAGTTCCACGTCTTCCAACGGCAATTGATGTTCTGGCACTCGGAGACACTTCTTTAACTGAGACACATGAAAAACATCATGTACCCCTGACAACTGTGGCGGTAATTCCAATTTATAAGCAACTTCGCCTTTCCGGGCGATCACCTTGAATGGTCCGATATAGCGGGGTGCTAATTTTCCACTGACGCGGAATCGTTTCATTCCTTTCATCGGGGATACCTTCAAATACACATGGTCTCCAGGTACAAAGCTTAATTCCCTTCGACGATTGTCCGCATAACTCTTTTGTCTGGACTGAGCTGTCTTCAGATTTGCCCGGATCTGTCTGACTTGCTCTTCGGCTTCTTTCAGAACATCGGGTCCGATGATTTGTCCTCCTTCGGTCTCTTTCCAATATAAGGGTGTTCTGCACTTTCTTCCATACAAAGCTTCAAAAGGTGCCATCTTCAAACTGGCTTGATAGTCAAGTGTTATAGGAAAACTCGCATAGGGCAAATTCGATCCCACGAGCCTTTATATGTTAGAGCACAAGCTCTCAACATATCCTCTAAAATTTGATTGACCCTTTCGGTCTGGCCATCCGTCTGGGATGATACGCAGATCAAATTAAGATTCGCACTAATACCTCATGCAATTGTGCCGCGTAATCTCGAGGTGAACTGGGAACCGCGATCAGACACAATCTTCTTTGGCACACCGTGTAAACACACAATCTTAGCCATATACAATTCGGCAAGCTTATCTCCAGAATAGGTTGTCCTTACCGGGATAAAGTGGGCCACTTTGGTCAATCGATCCACAATAACCCAGATGGAATCATAACCGGACTTGGTTCTGGGTAAGCCAGTTATAAAATCCATTCCAATTTCTTCCCATTTCCATACAGGCACTTGCAAAGGCTGTAATAGACCAGCAGGTCTCTGATGCTCTGCTTTTACCAGCTGACACACATCACACCGTGCTACGAAGTCAGAAACTTCCTTTTTCAAATTGGACCATGTAACACCCCAAAATTTTGCTTTTCTTAAATTCATGTGTGATTTGGCACTTTGGTGAATTTTTGGAATTTTCTGGAATTTATTTGGATTTATTTGGAATTTATTTGAATTTATTCCATTTTGAAATAATTAAAGAATTTAAATTTGCAAATAAATTTTTGTTGGAAATATTTTATTTGAGTCCAAAATGATCCAAAATATTTTCCAGAATATGATGAATAAGGTGTTCATGGAATATTTGGACAAGTTTGTCGTCGTGTTCATAGACGATATCCTAATCTACTCCAAGACAGAGGATGAACATGCCGAACACTTAAGGCGAAGTTTTGGAAAAGCCGAGGAACAAAGAACTTTTCGCCAAGTTCAGCAAGTGTGACTTTTGGAAGGACAAAGTGGAGTTTCTTGGACATGTAATGACCGCAGAAGGAGTCGCCAGTGGATCCAAGCAAAGTAGAAGCGGTGTTACATTGGGAACAACCAAAGATCGTGACCCGCATTCGAGTTTCCTTGAATGGCAGGATACTACCGCCGTTTCATCGAAGGCTTTTCGACGATTGCGAAACCCCTTACGCAATTGCTGAAGAAGGAAAAGAAGTTTGCATGGACGCCGAATGTGAGAAAGGATTTCAGAGTCAAGAAGCGATTGATATCAAGACCGTGTTAGTACTACCGGATGTTGCTCAAAGCTTCGATATTTATTGTGACGACGCGCCAAGGACTTGGATGTGTGCCGATGCATGGAAAGGTCGTCGCGTATGCATCAAGGCGCTTGAGGCCGCATGAGGAAAATTATCCGACACATGACCTAGAGTTAGCCGTAGTGCATGCCTTGAAGATATGGCGCTACTATCTCGATTGGAAACAGATGTGAAGTATATACGGATCATAAGAGCCTTAAGTACATATTCACCCAATCGGATCTCGAATATGAGGCAAAGGAGATGGCTAGAATTGATCAAGGACTATAATGTTGGAATTCATTACCATCCCTGAAGGCCAACGAGTAGCCGATGCCTTGAGTCGGAAAAGCCATACCGTGAGTGCGTTGCTAGCCACAAGTCGATGAGTTATGTAAGGATTTTCTAAGATGAAGATTGAGGTTGTACCTAGCGGATTCTTGGCCGCATTAGAAGTAAAGCCTACCTTAGAGGATCGGATCCGAGAAGGGCGAAGGATGATGACAAGATCCGCAGGATTAAGTCCATCAAGGAGGAAGGCAAGGCGGAGGACTTCAAGTTGGATGAGCAAGGCACGTTGTGGATGAAGGATCGCATTTGTGTGCCTAACAAAAGGAGTTAAAGCAATCGATTCTCGAAGAAGCCCATGACTCAAGTACTCGATTCATCCCGAAGCGCCAAGATGTATCAGATCTCAAGGAGAGATTCGTGGCCGAGTATGAAACGTGAAGTTGCCGAGCATGTTGCATTGTGCGACGATGCCGTAGAGTCAAGGCAATGCATCGTAGACCAGCAGGATTGCTACAAACCGCTGAAAATACCTCGAGTGGAAGTGGGAGGAAATCGGAATGGATTTCATTACCGGTTTGTCAAGACTCAAGGAGGTTATGACTCCATATGGGTTATAGTGGATCGCTTGACTAAAGTAGCCCATTTTATCCCGTGAAGACCACTTACTCGAGATAAATTAGCGGAATTATACATGATCAGATTGTTTGTTTGCACGGAGTGCCAAAGAGGATTGTATCGACAGAGGTACCCAATTTACCTCAAGGTTCTGGAATAAGTTGCATGAAGCTATGGGAACCCGCTTAAACTTCAAGATACCTTATCATCCACAGACGGATGGATGCACCGAAAGAGTCAACCAGATTCTGGAGGATATGTTAAGAGCTTGTGCATTGGCTTATGCTACCTCTTGGGATAAAAGTTTGCCGTATGCCGAGTTTAGTTACAACAATAGTTATCAGGCTAGTTTACAGATGTCACCTTTTGAGGCACTGTATGGTCGACCCTGTCGGACGCCATTGAATTGGAATGAGACCGGCGAGCGCCGTGTCTTTGGGCCTGATATTCTTCAAGAGGCTGAGGAACAGATCGCTATGATTAGGGAAAGGTTGAAGATAGCCCAATCTCGACAGAAGAGTTATGCTGACAATCGTCGCCGAGATTTGAGTTTTGAACCAGAAGACTTTGTATACCTCAGAGTTACGCCTCTCAGGGGAGTTAAGAGGTTCCATGCCAAAGGGAAACTTGCACCCCGTTATGTTGGACCATTTAAGATTTTGAGCCGCAGAGGCGAAGTTGCTTATCAGCTGGAGTTGCCACAGTCGTTGGCAGGAGTACATGATGTATTCCATGTGTCCCAGTTAAAGAAGTGTCTCCGAGTTCCTGAGGAACAGACACCGTTAGAATCAATTGAGTTGCAAGAGGACTTGACTTATAAGGAGCATCCCGTGAGGATTCTAGACACAATGGATCGGGAAACTAGAAACAAGTTAACCCTGCTTTCAGAGAGTTCAAGGAGCAACCACGAAGAAAGTGAAGCGACTTGGGAGCGAAGAGGATTTGAAGAAAGAATTTCCAAACCTATTCCTTTAGTAAGCCCGAATCTCTGTGACTAGATTCTATTAAGGGGGGGAGGTTTGTAACATCCCAAAATTTTGCTTTTCTTAAATTCATGTGTGATTTGGCACTTTGGTGAATTTTTGGAATTTTCTGGAATTTATTTGGATTTATTTGGAATTTATTTGAATTTATTCCATTTTGAAATAATTAAAGAATTTAAATTTGCAAATAAATTTTTGTTGGAAATATTTTATTTGAGTCCAAAATGATCCAAAATATTTTCCAGAATTTTTCCGAATTTTTCTCGAAAGTCATTTGCTATTTTTAATGAATTAAATGAATTATCGGGAATTATTTTAAATATTAATTATTGAAAGGACCGACGGCCTACATCGTTTCATCCGATCGAGCCCGAGTCGACTCGAAGTTCGAGTCCGACCCGAGCCACGTGACTCGACCAAACCCACTCCTAACTCCTAATCAATCCCAACCGCTGGATCAAGATCCAACTACCGAGATCACCAGACGGCTCGAGCCGTATTCGCCCGGATCCGATCGCGCCGTCGCGATCGTGGCTGCCGATCGTGCCACGTGGACGGCCACGATTTCGTCGTCTTCGCCGAGTCCGAGCCGGACTCCGCCGCGCGCCCGCCAGAATCTAACTAGGTTTCCGCCTAGGGCACGAACGCCGAGGCTATTTAAAGCGTGAGACGCCCCCGAGGTTGCCCTCATCCTTGCGCACTCGCTTCCCGAGCCATCTCGCCGAGCCGCCGCCGTTGAGCCGCAATCGCCGGAGTTGTCTCTTCCTCCGCCGCGGTTTGCGCCGCTTTCCGCTGCCGTCTGGCTGCCTTCCGCCGAAGGAGCCTGATCCGAGTCCCCGCGACGACGACGCACTGGCGAGGTTTCATCTCGCCGAGAAGCCCCGTGGCGCCGTAGCCGTGGTCATCGCCTCAGCTCCGCTGCCAGCGCCGCGTGAAACCATCGCCGTCCGCGAGCTCGGAGGACCGCCGATCCAGATCGAATCGAGCGGTTGAGGTGAGATCACGTGTTCCAAACCCGATTAGATCTGGACCGCTGGATCAAGATCCAACGGTTCACAATCGCCACGCGTCGTAGCAAAGGCGATTATAGGATTAGATCTGGACCGCCCGATCTAGATCGAACGCCCACGAGCATCGAGTAGTTTCAACGCAGCACCCCGATTCAATCCGCGCCGCTGATTTTCAAATCAATCGGCCGAGATCGAGCCACGCCAGTCAGGAAGTTGGACCGACGCTGTCACCGGGCCAGACGCTGCCGCGGACGCCGACACGCCGCTCGCTGCGGTCGGCCGCTCGGCCGAACCACACCATGACGCCACGCCGACGCCATGGCGGGGCCGCTGTCGCCACTGTCCCAAAGAAGCAGGCCGACGCCAAGAATGACGCCATCTGTAGGCCCACATGTCGCCTCACGTGGAGCCGTGGACCGAGTCCACCGTGGACCCGAGCCGAGCGTGGGACCGAGCCCATGGACCGCCGACGCCAGCAAGCCAATCAGGAGCTGCCACGTGTCCATGCCGACGCAATAATTAATTTCCAAAAGAAAATGATTTATGAATTGAATAATGATTTCAAATTTAGATTCAAACTTCAAACGCTTATAACTTTATGCTTTCAACTCCGATTTGAGTGATTCAAATTTCTAAATTTGTATAAAATTGAGATATACCTAAATATGAATTTTATTTAATTTTTGTACTAAAGTTTTTCTCTGTAATATTATTTAATTGATTATTTAAACTTTAAATAATCATAACTTTTATGCTTTAACTCCAAATTTGATTTATTCCAGTTCATAAAAATCCAGAAAATTATGTTCTCTCTGTTTATGGATTTTATTTGGAGTTTTGGTATGTTTTTTCCTATTGTTTATTTGTTTATTGATATTTGCACGCTTTACGAGTAGACGTTGAAGTGCCAGAAGGATTCAAGGAGAAGTATTGACTCAGGATCCAACTCAAGACCAAGAGCAAGTGCTTTTTGAAGGCAAGTTGTGCTTTGACCATATTGATCCTATTTCGAAATCTATTTTGATTTAAACTATTGCATGCTAGTTTAATTAGAAAGATACTTTGGTTTAAACCTGGGGGTTAGATAAATACCAATTTGCTATATGACACCTTGATTACTTAAGTATGTGCCATGACCCTTTGTCACCCTAGTTGTGGTTTACTAGTTGGACATTATTAAATTGCCAACATGGGTTTAGACCGTTGTAGTATGCTGCTTAGACCTGCTACGTGCTCATGACATGATTTTGGACAATCAAATGATAATATGGACTTAATGATATATTGAACCTGTTTTGGAAAAGTATCATGTGATGTTGATGGCACGTGGTGCATGGTAATCAACTGGGGTTTGATAAACAGTTTTCGACCGGGGCATGTGGCAAGAGTAATCAGGTGGGCCAGTTGTGGCATTGGGAGTGATGATTTGGTTTTTCGGGTAGTCTTGCCCTGGTCACTCTAAGGACTTAACCTTGCAAGCCTTTGAACTGGGTCATACTTGCAACCACATGGCTGGAATGGGACGGCCCTAGTTGACTAAGTCGCTAAGGACTCACTTGTGGAGCCTCAGGGTGTCGCTTACACCGCTTGTGTGATTGTACGGGGAGCGTATCGTGGCTGTGGCCAGTACCCATCTAACGGTGTGTTGGTCCCATACTTCGCCTTGGCTAAGGGAAGGGATGGTGTAGAGCACGTCTGAGAGGACCACCTGTGTTGTTTGAGGCTTCCAAAGGCTTTGTTACTGAACTCGCCTTTGTGGTGTTTGATTGTATCTTGTGGGTAAAGTGCATAACCTCTGCAGAGTGTAGAATCTATTTGAATAGCCGAGTCCACTGTGATCGACAATGCTCTGAATTACAAATAAGGGGTAGATTTTCAAAATAACTTGGTTTTGAAAAAGATGGGTTGGTTTAACAAGGAAGATGATGGAAATATGGTTTAGGATGGGAAAATGTTTATTAAACTTCTTGAAAAGTTATTTATGCTTTACTTATTTCTACCGCTTTGAATCTACTTATATTACTTGTCAAAAGTCAGCATCGCAAATATACCTCGAGCTATTCCTTTGTACTAAGCCATGCATATAGTATATTAGCTTGCATTCTGCAGGTATGACTTGTCGAGTACCAAGTACTCACCCTTGCCTCAACACAATACCAGTTGAAGAGGAGACTACGCCGCTGAGGAGGAACTCCAAGAGGACCCGCTACTTAGGGATGCGAGCCCACCATTTGCTGTGGTATACCGGATGGCGCCACGAAGTTTATTTGATTTTCCGCTGCTATTGATTCTCTCTGAATAAGTTCTGCCCTGCAAGGCATATATTTGTAACTTGGCCATAAGGTCGAGTAACCCTTTGATTATTTAAATAAAGTACTTTGATAGTATCGTTTGGTATGATTGTGATATATACCGATGTTAAGACTGTGTGCACTAGCGCGTTCCTGGACTAGTGCTGAATACACAGAGGGTCCGGATTTGCAAATTCGGGGTCCCGACAGACCACCAATACTTCTCTTTCAGATCAGCATACATTTTGGTGCCTCCTGGGTGAATGGAGTAAACTGAATCGTGAGCCTCTTTCAAGATCACGTTCTTGATTTCTTCTTGGTTAGGGACCACTATTCTTTTCCCGAACCAAACAGTTCCCTGGTCATCTTCTGAAAATCCGGGGTGCTTTCCTTTCTTTAGGCCTTCCTTCAGGTTGGCGATACCTTTATCGTCCTTTTGAGCTTCTCGGATCTGATCTTCAAGGGTTGATTTGACCTCCAAAGAATAAATGCACCCTTCATTTACTAATCCCAGGTTAAGGCGCCGAAATTCATCGTGAAGCGTCGGTTGGCTTGGTTGCACTCTCGTATTGTTGCAGTTGAGCTTTCCGCCAAAGCATCTGCAACAACGCTTGCTTTTCCAGGTGATAATGAATTCCCAGATTATAGTCCTTCACCAACTCCAACCATCTTCTCTGCCTCAGGTTAAGATCAGGCTGAGTGAAGATATACTTCAGACTTTTATGATCCGTATAGATTTCACATCTATTGCCGATCAAGTAATGTCTCCATATCTTGAGCGCGTGCACAACTGCGGCTAACTCCAAGTCATGAACAGGATAGTTTTCTTCATGAGGTCGCAATTGTCTAGAAGCATAGGCTATTACCTTTCCTTCTTGCATCATAACACATCCAAGTCCTTGCTTCGAAGCATCACAATACACTTCAAAGCCCTTATGGATGTCCGGTAAAATAAGCACTGGGGCTGAGGTTAATCTCTTTTTCAACTCCTGAAAACTTTGCTCACAGGCTTTAGTCCATTCAAACTTCTTTTCCTTTTTCAGAAGCTGAGTAAGAGGTCTGGCTATCTTCGAGAAACCTTCAATGAATCTCCGATAATAACCAGCTAATCCAAGAAAACTTCGGATCTCCGGGACTGACTTGGGTTGTGTCCAATCCAAGACATCTCTCACTTTCGCCGGATCTACTGCGACTCCTGCAGCAGAAATGACATGACCCAGGAAAGACACTTCCTTCAGCCAGAAGTCACATTTGCTAAACTTAGCATACAGCTGATGCTCCCTTAGTGTTTCCAAGACTATCCGCAGATGGTCTTCATGCTCTTTTCTGCTCTTGGAATAGACAAGAATGTCGTCGATGAATACTACGACGAACTTGTCTAAATACTCCATAAACACCTTATTCATCAGATTCATGAAATAAGAAGGAGCATTGGTTAACCCAAAAGACATGACTGTGAACTCATACAGTCCATATCGGGTGGTGAAGGCTGTTTTCGGAATATCCTCTTTTCTTATCTTCAGCTGATGATATCCCGATCTCAAATCTATTTTGGAGAAGACTTGAGCTCCCTTCAACTGGTCAAACAGATCATCTATCCGAGGCAACGGATACTTGTTCTTGATCGTGAACCTCATTCAACGACACTGTAGTCGATGCACATTCTCGCACTACCATCCTTCTTGGACACAAAGATCACAAAGCGATCCCCAAGGTGACGAACTGGTCCTGATGAATCCTTTTTCTTGCAGTTCTTCAATCGCTTCTTCATCTCGACCAACTCGTTAGAAGGCGATCAGATGCAGTCTCTTCGAGATTGGAGCGTACTGTACTAGCTCAATCACAAATTCCACATCTCGATCCGTGGCATACCAGCAACTCATCCGGAACACATCCGGTACTCATTGACGATCGGTACCTTCTCCAACGGTACCTTTCAAACGGTTTAGGTGCTACCCCTTAGAGGCAAGATTAGATAAGAACTCCACTCTAATCCCCTCAGGGCTGGTAAGAGAGATAGCTCTACTAGCACAGTCTATCTGACCCTTATACTTGGTTAGCCAGTCCATTCCAAGGATTACTTCTATACCCTTAGCATCCAACAGTATTAAGTCCGCTAGGAACTTTACCCCTTGTATTACTATATCCATTTTCGGACAGACAGAAGTTGTTCTTAATTCTTTTCCAGGGGATTGCACTAACAAATGGTTTCTTAACTGTATGGTGTTCCAGTTATGCTTTTTAACCAAGTACTTCGAAATAAATGAATGAGTTGCACCAGAATCAAACAGAATCGGGCAGTGCATCGAGTTCACAACGAACGCATCGTAGACCACGCCTGGCGCATCCCGAGCCTCTTCCGCGGTGATGTGGTTCACACGCCTCTTCCTCGCAGTCCTTGGCGGCGCGAGTCTCGAGGGGTTCCTCTTCCTTGAGCCGGCCAAGCAGGGCGCTGGGTGGCGCCGATCCCAGGTTGAACCTCACCGGGTGACACTGACGTTTCGGGGCGCTTGTTGGCGTAGTGCCCCATCTCCTGAGCTAAAGCACCGCACTCCCGCCATTGCCGCCCCACTCTTCTCGAGCTTGAGCTCTGCCCGCTTTCGCGAGGGCTTGTCGATTGGCGCGCGGGTAGACATTGAGTCCTGGGGCCAGCCAGCTCGCGGCTGCTAGGCTAGATCTTCTTGAAAAGTCGGGGCACAGGCTCTTGGCACCGCGCTGAGTCTCGAAACATCATTTTTCTCTTGCGCGACTCAAAGTCGGCCAGAGCATCCTCTTGAATCAGCGCCTTGTTGATCATGTGCCGAACGACGGTAGTCGCTTGAAACCACCGTACCTTCAAGTTGGGGTCAAGGCCCTCCATGAATCGCCAAATCTTGGCCTCGCTGCGCGACATCCGCGGTCGCTGCATCGACAGCCGAGTGAAGCGATTAAGGTACTCCGAGATGCAGACAAGTTTCCTTCTGTCAAGCTTGTGAAACTCACGATGCTTCATTTCCATAATCCCCTTGGGATATGAGTAGCCTCAAGGCTTCCACAAACTCATTCCATGGAATGTTCTCGCGGTCAAGATGGGCGGCGCAGAGTTTTCCCACCGCTTGATCAAGTTCCTTTGAGCTGGTGAGATGCGTCGCACACTCTCTATGTCATCGTGACCGAGCCAAGTGCGCTTTACGCTCAACTTCCTTGAGCCACCATCCGCATCCAAGCGGATCTCATGATCCAAAGAAAAGTCGGGGTCGAGTCCTCATGAACTCCCCAAACTTAGATTGGGGCGGTTGAGCTTGAGCCGAAGCTGCCGCGGCTTGAGGTTGGTTCAGGACGTTCTGAGCTAACGCCTAAAGAATCTGAAGCTGCATCGCCATCATTTGCTCCATGTTTGGCGGTTGAGCTGGTGGTGGGGGCGGCGGCGGATCATGCTGAGCGGCAGGGTGTTGCACTTGCTCTTGTCCTTGCGGCTGCGGTGGCTCCACTTACTCTGCTTCCTCTTGAAAGTGCACCGGTCCACGGGCTCGTCCACGGCCTCTACCACGGCCTGCGGGCCTTCCACGACCACGACCACGACCAACGTTCTCCATCTGCACAAGGCGGTCAAGCACAAGGAAAGAGGGAGAAGCATAGATAAGCAACGGGGAACTAAACCACATCCTCAACACAAGGGCACAACCACAAGAGCACACAAATCGAAGGAAAAACCAACTAAACTTCAATTAAAATCAAATAGTTTTGGAGGTGGTCAGATTCACAAATGCCTAAAGGCACGATATAATCCAAAGCAATCACTTATTCAACGCTCTAACGCGACAAATTTAAGATCCTGCAGACTAGATCGAAACTATCTAAGAACTAGCGCCATCGGGCGAAGACGCGAGGGACGGGTCCTCCTCTTCCTCCTCCTTCTCGCTCTGCCGCGGAAGGTGAAGCGGCCGCCGAAGATCCTGCTCCTTCAGCGGCAGCCAAAGCAATCGAGAAAACCCTGGCGGCGAAGGAGGAGATTTAACGGACTTGCGCGCGCAGAGTCCAAGCCTCAGGCCTTGATGACGCTTGGTGGGCGGCGCGTCCTGCAGGATGTCGCGGGCGGGCGGTTCCTCCCGAACCGGCCGGTGGCGGCGGCACCACTGCCGTGCCTCCTGCCACAAAGCGGGCGGTGGAGGCGATGGGAGGCTCCTCCTCTCCTCCTCAAACCGAGATCCTCTCTCGCCGCCGCCAAGTCCCGACGCAAACCCAAAGAGCTCATCGACATCCGACATAGGCCTCATCCTGCGCTGGACGAGTGACCCCAAGTGCACCACGGCCGGGTCCCTTTCTGGGCCAAACTCCTAAATCGGGTACACCCGCCCAACCTGGAAGCGGGAAACAAATGTGCACGGAGAGTTCTCCAAAGATGTCGCGGTAGCTCGCCCCAACATGAGGATAGCCTTTCTGGCCGCTGGGCCCTGGCGCAGACGCTAATCGGTCTCTCGGCCGTGAAGTAGAACGGCCGGTCCTCAACGCTGGCGGCGGCTCGCGAAAACTAGCAAGCGGACCTGCCACATGTCCTGGACAAGACCAGGCATTGACTGGTAGCGATACTCCGGGCGATGGGGAAAGCCCAGCTCCTGGAGCATCAGTGACAGTTCCTCGCAAAAGCCTCCAGCCTCGCCGGCAAAGGTGGTGAAAACCGACATCTACAGATTTTGAAAGAAGATGTAATTAGTAACCAAAATTTAAATAAAAGAGAGGATGAGCACAAGATACTAAGATAGAAGAGATAGAAGCAAAGAAACTTAAACTTTTGCAATTACATTTTTATGAAATATAAGTCCTTAAGGCTTTGCCATGCTAACTAGGTCACGCCCTCACGATACGTCTGTGCTCGATACCACCTGAGACCCGGATCGCCTATCCGTAATCTCCTGTGTATTTCCGCATTAGTCCCGGATCAAGAGCTAGTACACACAAATACAAAGGATACATCATTGCCGAACATAACGAAACTTGTAATGTAAATATTCAAGTATGGGCCACATGGCCACTTATTACAATACTCGGTCCAACGACCGACACTCAAAACAATGAAGCAAAGAAAGCAACGAGCGAACGCCACAACGCCACAAAGCATTTACTAGGAACGCAACTAGTCCTCCTGGCAATCCTCCTCGAAGAACTCCTCTTCTTCCTCAAAGCATCTTGATAAATCTCGATGATTACAATGTTGGTGTAGCACGTGAGTACAAAAGTACTCAAGAAGTCGGGAAATTATGATCATGAGGGGCTTTCCAAAGGAAGCTTAATAGGGTTTATTTGCATAAAGCCACATTTGATTAAATCATACTTAAGTAATAAATTTCACAAAGCATATTTTACAACTCTTTTTAATAATTGAATTAGTTAATATTGTAGTGAGGTTCTAACCACCATCACTAGCATAAAGGCTCTATCCGCCAACAGTTTAAAGGATCAAAGTTAATCATGTGACTCCATCCGTCAAAGGTAAATGTGTTCTATCCACCTGGTTGGCTCTTTCCGCCAAACAACATTCGAGAGTTCCAACCACTCCCGAACCCCAAAACAAAACACTTTTCGGTTTTAAAAACAAAATCAAAGTCTACCAATATGAAAGCATTTCTTGCTTTGCCTTTGACCGTAGGCACGGCTATTCGAATAGTTTATACTCTGCAGAGGTGTACAACTTTACCCACAAGACAAGATAGACCCTTGTTGCCATGCAATTAACACACTTCCTTAGGTGTGCCTACAGGATATCTTGACAAGGCCGTTACAATGTATCTACCTAGCTAGACCCACCCACTGAGGTTTCACCGCTGTTAGGGTTCCCTCCACCCAGTACAGAAACCCCCTCTTGCGCCGTGTGAGCAAAACAACATCCACAACAATGCCTCCGTCCGGCTCTCACACAACAACCGAGTGGCGAGTCTAAACTAGGCTTCTACAAATTAGTGAGCCAGGTCGTACCATTATAGACATGTGGTAGTACGGTTATGCTTAAAATGGCAATCATAAGCGTCGGTCCTTATATGACTTGGGGCGGTACTTGCACAAAAGGATCAAGACTTGATCCGCTTCCACCCGACATTCCAGGCCGCCCAAGTCAAAATCATTTTCCTTTTCTTTTATTTTAGAAAACAGGACCAAAATCATAATAATAACTTTCAAATCACATTTAATAACTTTCTTTTTGAATAATCCCACCCATGGGTTGTTTTATCGAAAAAGGTCCTAAGCAATTCTACCGCATTACATAGCAACGGGTACCATATAAACATAAGCATGGTATAAACAATGATCTAGGGTTACAATGGATATGATTAACAATGTCATGGAGGAAACAACAAGTTCGGAATAACTAGCTCTTATATTTGACATATTTAATTAAACATAGCCATGCAACTTTATAAACAATTTTAAATCCTTTCGCAAACATAGGAGCAAAGTGCATCAAGGAGACTTGCCTTCAGTTGCGGCGGCGGTGTCGAACTCGGAAGGCTCGACGGCGAAATCGTGATCATGGCGGGATCGTCGACTACACGCAAAACGAGGCAACAAATAAATAACGGAAAATAAATAAAATCCAAAAATTATAAAATTAGTACTGGCAGAAAGGTCTTGATTTTAGATGAATTTAGAAATTTGAATGAGGTCAAACGGAGTTCGGATGAGGAAGTTATGAGCTTCCGAAGTTTGAATTTCGAATAAATCGAAAACCGGGAATATTCCCTTCGGGTTTGACTGAGTCAAAGTTTGACCGAGCTTTGACTGGCGTTGACTAGCTTGACTTGGTCTTGAGAGTATGACAGTGGGGCCCATCTTGTCATAGAGAGAGAGGAAGAGGAGATGACTTCCTCTGAAGCTTGCTGAGGCCCTCCCTGGAGGAGAGAGAGAGGGTGAGGGAGAGAGCGAGAGAGGGAAGGGGAGGGTGGCCGCGGCCGGAGCGGGGGGGGCGGCGGCGGCGGGCGCGGGTCGCCGGCTGGCGGGCAGGCCGGCCGGCTGGCGAGGCAGCATGGCGGGCTACAAGACACAAGGCTGCGGCGAAGGCACATGGCGGCGGGCGCGGCGGGCGGCCGGCCGGGCGGCGCTGAGCCCACTGCAGGAGCAAAGCTCCACCTCCATGCCAAGAACAGAGAGCCCCCAAAAACGAAAAAGAACCCGGTTTTTCCAAAAAAAACGATTTTGAACCCAATTTTGCATGGAATCGATCCAAACAAAAAGCTAGAACCTCTAGAGAACATCCTTAAGAACCTCTAGGGGGAAGGAATTGGATTGAAACTCACCGGAACGGATGAATTCGACGAAAAACACGGGTTCGGCCGAAACGAGCAAAACGCGAAATTCGTCGAGGAAACTTGATGAACCCTGAAATTGATGGATGGATTAGAGACTAGACATCCATACTAACACATGGAAACGAACGGGAGGAAGAAAGATCCACCGGAGTGGAAGATATGAGCAAGAACACGAAGAACGCGAAGAACACGAGAGCTCGTCGGTTTTCTTGATCTTGCGGCCGATTGGGTTTGAGAGACTAAAGAAGGGTTATACTAACGGAAAGAGGACTCTTATACGGAGAGATGAGAGGTGGAATCACGCGGAACGGACTAGGAACGGCCGCGCAATCTCCAAAAGAGTGGATTTCGGGTTTCTTGCAACCGCCAAAACCAACGCGATTTCGGTGCAAACAACTCCATGGATAGGAAGAGGAGTCCGTTGTGATCCCAACGGATCCGGCGGTGATTGATTTGGAGTTGCGTGGAGGGAGTTATGAGTGATTAAAGAGAGCATCTCCATTTTCGTTGACTTGGAGCTCCAAAGTTCATGCCATGGCTAGAGGTTGAGGATGATGAACAGTGCATGACACGTGGCACCTCCTCATTGGTCCTCCTTTACGCAAATGATTCGCCCTAGAGAAAAATAAGGAAAAATGGCCTAAAAATTCCGGAAAAATTCCTAGAGCCATTTTGGATTATTTGGGACTCAATGGAAGTGTTTTGGTTGAATTTGGATGATTTTTGTGGAATTGAATAATCGGGCGCGGATCGCAGGCATTAAACAAAAGCCGCGCGAGATAAAATAGGAACGGAGGTCCAAAAATCCGGGGAATGATTCCTAAAATCATTTCGGAATATTTGGGACATTTTAGAAGTGGTTTGGAGATTTTTGGAGCACTTTTGGACTCGGGTGAATTTTCTGCACCTGGCAGATCGAAAATCCGGTTTTTCGCCCGGGAGGGAATTAATTCCCGATTTCGAAGGGGAATGGATGCCAGGTTAATATAAACACCAAAGAAACTCCAAATTTGAATTTACTTTATTTAAATTAGGTTTTTCTCCAGAAAGCCAAAACGAGGATGTTACAAATATGGTCGAAGAACAACTTACCTTCAAAGATCAGCTGGCTGTGGTCTAGATCTTGATCTTCACTTCCGACAGCGTCACACAACTCGATGTCTACGCGTAGCAAATAAAGAACCAAATAAACACTCGGAACTACGTATAAACACATTCGAAAACAATGCTACAAATCAAACTAGCTTATAATCCCCATGCAAATATCTAGATAATTATTTTAGCATTTTCTAAGATTTATAAAATTTATTTTGGAATTTTTGGACGTATAGTTTAAGAGATACAAAATTCGTAAGTTTGGACTTTCCGCAAATAAGTTAACAGTGTAAATTTATCTATAAAATTTCATAAAAATTACTGTGGAAAGGTTTTTATTTTTACTAATTAACAAAATTTGTCGCAAGCAATTTGGACTTAAAACGAATTTGTAGGAAAAAGACAAAAATCGCAATTCCTAGAAATTACACATACAACTAGCTTTTAGTTTTCTTGCATGGCACTATTCATGGTGAAAGCACAAACTTCATGCAGACTAGAACGGCATGAGATACGTTAATATATATTTATGTATACATGCGTTCCAAACTCTAGTGTATATACTCGCATGCGGACAAATATATATACGTATCCGTGCTTATAGAAAGTTACACCTGCGAATCAGCCGATTATTTCTACAAGCGCTCGCCTACGTACGGACTAACATGTATAAGTATAAACATGCAAAAATACTCATGATGAGACCACCCGATTGATAGAGATAGTGCGCACAAAAGAGAAAATAAAAATAGTACCGGTCGACGACGGCGGAGGAGACAACGATGGCGGCGACAACGACGACGACGGCGATGCGACGGCGGCGACGACGACGGTGACGACGGCGAAGGTGGCGATGCAACGGCAATGACGACGACAACGGTGACTGCAGTAGAACACTACGGCGGCAGTGCACTACGGTTGAAATCGGTTGGAAATGAACTCTCACGTCTCTTTAAGGATTTTCACTAGCTAGCATTCACTAGCAAATGCATTCACGTCAAATGCATTCACTAGCACTTGCATGGTAATGGAAACGGCTAGGAGATATTGACGTGAAGAACCTAAATAGCAAACGGCTGGAAGATAATTAAAACGTGAATTAAGAAAGGTAATGAGAAAGGCTAGTGAATGGAATGGTGCATGCACCTGGGAGAGGAAACGCCTTGTATTAATTCATGCATGAGAGGAATAGAAGCAACAGGCATGCATATATGCGCTTCATGCATACAAGTATAGGAATTAATGGGAAACGGCTGGAAAGTAAATTGTGAGTTAAGGGATGGAGTGGAAACTCCACTTCGTGCATTCATCCCACATGGCTTGAATGAGTTGGCTAGTGGAAGAAATGAACACACACATGCATGCAAGTGTACTTTTCAAAAAGCTTCACCTCACGCGTGCATGTAGGAATAAAAGAGCTTGAACGTTACTAAACCATGCATGTGGGAATGAAACAGCTGGAGTTAATACACGCATGCGCCTGAAACTGGAAGGAAACAGTTTCAATGAATTAATGTGTACATGCATGGAGTATTCACGTCAAGGCTAGTGGTGGCCAATTACTAGTTGTATTCATGTAGGCACTTGGAACGGCTGGAATGGAAAAATGTAAGCACGGCTTGGAAAATGGATAGTTCATGCGCCTGGAGAAACGGCTGAAAGAATTTTTCGCACCATTGACCATCAACTGGCCATCCCGAGCTACGGTTACTTGAGATTCCTCGCACTTCTGTGATTGCAAACCAAAACCGTCTTGCACACGCGTCACTAATTTAATTCCAGGGATAACATGACATGCATGGGTTTCCAATATGATAAGCTTTATTAAAAACTTAATCTTAAAAAAGACAATTTAACCCTCAACATCCTTTATTACACACGATTTTTGATAAGTACATCATCTGATGCTTCCGAGCTTCATCAGTCTTAATGTGGCTGACTTGCTCTTTCACTAGCGCTTGCGGCAAGGCTTCATCTAAACTTCTTCACCATTCACTTTCTGGCGTAGGTGTCTCGGTATGTGAAGGACTAGGGTTGAAGTGGACAGATATAGCACCTCTTCTCCTAAGACAACTATTGACGAAGTGTTCCGGCTCTCTGCATCTGAAGCAGCGCTTGACTGACGTCTCCTGGCTTCTTCTTGGCCTGGCACCAATCTTTGTAGGGCCAGAGCTGAAATTCACACGGTCCAAAATGATCACTTCCTTTTGAGGGCATTGATTAGCAAAATGTCCTAGCTGGCGACAAACAAAGCAAACTCTAGGCACTAAGCTCCCTCCTTGAGAACTTCCCACCGGGGTGGTGATTTGGAAACTCTGTCTATCGGGGTGAGGCACATGTGAAAGTATCTCGAAAAAGGTCTGAGCGGTATGGCAACTGAGTTGTTGAGGTGCACTCTTCACTCGCCATTGCGGTGGTCCATCCTGATAAGTTTTCTGGCACTTGTAGTTGTCCTCAAATTCTTTGCGTTCACCTCTGAGAACAAGGGTTTTGTTAACCAACCCTTCTTGCTTCAATCGACTCCTTGAGCGAGTTGCTTCCATGGTATTACCACTCACTCTTGGTGCTATAAACTTAACCGATCCAATTTCTGGAATGATCATGACTTCCGAAATTGCTTGATCTTTCTGGGGACATTCCTTACCAAAATGACCTAACTCACCACAGTTGTGACAGGAATGTTTGGGTTGTCTTCCTGGATTGAGGGGACATTCTCTAGCCCAGTGTCCTTGTTTATCACACAAGAAACAGTTCCAGGGTGACCAAGTTTCACTGATTTCCTGAGGTAGAGGGATAGGGTTGACATGTGTCTTCTTCATTTCTTCACATGGCACAGCAAGTGCGGATGACAGTCCTTCTCTCCCTACTAACTCTTGAGCAATGATGGCTCAAAAATCCTCTCGCTGACGCCGAGTCACAGCGGTCACTAATGGATCCAGGGGGCATTGAGCTGGACAATGATCCTGGTCTTCACAAAGATAGCATGTGATATTGCTCATAGGACATTCTCTAGGTAAATGGCTTCCTTCACAGCTGGAACAATTAATTGCATGTTCATCAACAGTTTGTCCTATTTCTCCACAACGGATGCATGCACGGTCTTCTGATTTGCTTGATTGACAACACTTCAAAGAACATCGTCCAAGTATGGTGTCGGGTGGGGGAATACCATTCTTCCTCGGTCTTACTGTGGTTCCACTGTCCTCTGACGAAGTGAGGAATCGATGAAACGCAGTGCTAAACTCTAACCAAGTGATGGTATATCCATCCTCAAAAGTGGCGTAGAAATCTTTCCACCAGGCTAATACATTTCCTTCTAACAGGCAAGTAGCATAGGGAACTTTCTCTTTATCCTCACATTGCACCAAGGCTAGCTTCTCTTCTATGATGTGAAGCCAAATTTCTGCATCTTTGGGAGTGGCTGATCCATCAAATGTGGGTGGTTTAGTCTTCATGAACAAGGAGAACTTGGGTTGCGAACACGCTGTTGCGTTTGTAGTTGTAGGGGTCTTGATTTTGGCACTATTAGCTTCCATCCGTTGCATCACCATCTGCATAAGCTGGGTTTGAGCGGTGAGAAACTGATCCAAGTACTGATTAGTTACTGCCGGTATGGTAGATAGCTGCTTGTTTGTCTCTGCTTTATCATTGGCAACGGTAGCAGCAACTGTATTGACTTGAATTGCTTCAGAAACATTGGTGTGGTCGGTCCTTTCCATCTGTTGACATGCCAAGGTTTAGTTGAGAGGGGAGAGCAAAGGTAAGGTTCAAGAATCCTAGTGTAGGGAAGCAGGTTTTAACCCAAAAACTTATACACATATCATTAATAACTTGGTATGGTTGCTTATCTAAGACTAAAAGCTATGCAACAGATACTGCACACCCAACAAACAATGAAAAACCAAATTTACCTAAGCACACAGTATTCTAACGGCTAAGAGGGTAACTCTCCTATCTGAAGAGACGCGACTCTCACACATGAGTCTCAACTGACGATTAAAGTAATGGTTCTTCAAGCTTCGGGAAGACTTCATCGATCTACTTCTCTTTGAGCTCGATGATTCCTTACTTCCCGATCTTCAGGGTTGGCAGTGAAATCGAGTACTTTCTCCTTAAGTGTGAAACATCGTTAACTATTCAGAATGACTCAGGTAAGATTTCCATTTAAACCGAAGGAAAGGATAGAAGTTTCAGCAAAGAGCAGAGAATAGAAGAATAAGATGAGTCAAGAGCATATTATTCTTTCAAGTTAAATTTTCTCTTTAGAAAATAATTTTGAAGCTCCTAAAGACGGCCAATCTATCTAGGGTCAAGACCGACAGTCAGTATGGCTCTGATACCACCTCTGTCGGGACCCGAATCTGCAAATCCGAACCCTTTGTGTATTCTGTACTAGTCCAGGATCACGCTAGTACACACAGTCATACAGGGTTGAATATCACATCCATACACATGTTTTTCGAAAAAATTTGAAGAGAACACTCTCGTCTTCCAATTGTTTTTATTTTAAACAAAATTTTAGATTTTATGCTTATACAAAATTGCATGATCTTTATTTAATACGATTAGTCCAATAAACTTGACTCCGAATTACTCGCGAGGATTCCAAGTAAATTTTGGAAAATTACAAATAATCCCAGAAACACACTAAATATATTAGAGGCAAATTTTGGGATGTTACACACAGTGAGGCTCGCGTGTCAGAGCCGTTCGGTTGAGTGCGATGACGTAAGCGATGATGTCATCCGAGTGGGTCCCACATATCAGCGACACTGTGCGCATGGACCGGGTCCAAGGTGGACCAAGCCCGAGCCGTGGACCGAGTCCGTAGAACGGAAGACGCAAGCTTGACGTCATAATTCGATTTTTTAATAGAAAAATAATTTGGTGGAAATTCAATTTCACCGCTGAAGTCATGCTAACGTCATAATTAGATTTTTCAATGGAAAAATAAATGAATTAATTTTGTTTACTCTTTTATTTGATTTTTCAAACTTCAAATGCTTATAACTTTTGCGTTTTAACTCCACTTTGGGTGATTCTAATTTCTAAATTTTTATAAAATTGAGCTCTACTTAATGGAAAATTTTATATAGTTTTTGAACTTGAGTTTTCATCTGTTTATATTTATTTAATTGATTTTTCAAACTTTAAACGGATATAACTTTTATGTTTTAACTCTGATGGAGGCGATTCCAATTCCTAAATTTTTGTAAAATTGAGATCTATTTAATGGTGAATTTTATTTGAATTTTTGGACACTTTTTATCTACTATTTATTTATTTATTGCTATTTGTGCGCGTTACGAGTAGACGTTGAAGTGCCCGAAGGCTTCGAAGGTGAAGTTTTGACCCAGGAGCCAGCTCAAGACCAAGAACAAGTACTTTTTGAAGGCAAGTTATGCTTTGATCATATTGCTCCTATTTTTGGAAAATTAGTTTGATTTAAATTATTGCATGCTAGTTTAATTAGAGATTGTTTTAATTATTTCTGGGAATTAGGTAAATGCCAAATTTCTGTGCATGACTTGATGAGTACCAAGTACTCACCCCTTGCAACTACAACATCAGTTGAAGAAAAAGCTATACCTGCTTTGGAGGAGGAGCTCTAGGAAGATTCGGCTAACTAGGGAGCGAGCCCAGTCAGTTGCCTGTGGTATACTGGATGGCGCCACGTTGATGCTTTTATTCCGCTGCAGTTTTTTCCTCTAATAAGTTTTCACCCTGCGTGGCGTATCTTTGTAACTTGACCATAAGGTCGAGCAACCAGTTTGGTATTTTAAATAAAGTACTTGTTGTTTCTTTAAGTATGATTGTGATATTTACCGATGTTGAGACTGTGTACACTAGTGTGATCCTGGACTAGTGCTGAATACACAGAGGGTTCGGATTTGCACATTCGGCTCCGGACAGAGGTGGTATTAGATCCATACTGACTGTAGGACTACCCTTAGTTAGTGTGGTCGTGGTGAGGTTAAAACTTACTTTCTAAAGTTAAAATTTGCCAAGATGATGAATGAAATCTCGACTTAACCCCTTCCCTCTCTTCATACCCCTTTTGTTGAATACTTCTTAATCTCATTTTGATTTTAAAATGTTGCGTTCTTACGCGAGTATCTTTTGGCAGATGAAGATGATCAACAACTATGCTGAGCGTGAGGAGGGCTACGCTGCCGAATTGTGGCGTATGCTATAGGTGCTTGGAGGTTTTGAGAGGCCGCTTTACCAAGGGACCACCGTAGTGCAGGCTAGATTGGTCAAGGCATGGGATGTCAAGATCACCGTGTATGCTCACGAGAAGACGAAGTTCAGCTGCCCATGCTACTTCACGTCCAGGAGGTCCACCTTCCAGATTGGGGTTCAGGAGGTGTCATGCCGAGCAATGCGACACATTGCTTGCACCTATTCTAGAGAGCTGGTGGGCACAGTGTTTCGTCACCACCCACATCGAGACAACCGGGTTGAGTAGGAGCCGATAGAGGATGAGGATGTCACCGTCACACATTTGGCGAGGTTCGTCATCGCACAGGAGGATGCACTCGATGATACGGTGCAGGAGCTGTAGAAGGCCCGTGAGGAGGTCAAGAAAGAGAAGAGAAGAGAAGTCTGCAGGAGGTTCGAGAGTATATCTCGCATCTTCTGCAAAGGATTGATGAGCTGGAAATGGCATTGTATGGATAGGGGCCAGTGCTAGTACTGGAGCTACACGAGCCAGATCCCGAGGAGCCACAGCCAGAGCCACAACCCGCACCAGAGCCCAAGGAGGATGCCATTTCTTCGACAACAGTCATTGTGGGGCATGGCGATTTCTTTGAGCCTATGCTGCCGCACCCGCCGCAAGGAGGTTGTGGAGGTTGGGTCGAGGAGTGAGCGTTCAGACTAGTGGTTGAGACTCCTTCGTCGAGTCGCGTCTAAGAATAAAAAGTCATCCTTAGAGGCGTTAGAATCCAGTGTGTTAGTTCGATTTGGATTTTCATTACTTGCTGAGTGTGCAGTATGTGTTGCAAGGCCCTTAGGCATTGTAAGCAACCATACCAAGTTATTATTGAACAAATAATAAAGTTGGGTTTTGCGTTACACCTTCCACCCCGCATAAGTTTCTCTACACTTGTCTATTCTCGATTCCCTCTCGTCTCTAAACCTTGGAGTAATCGACAGATGGTGAACACCCGCGGAAACCTTGGGGGCAATGGAAGTGGTTCTCGTTCAGCTAAAAACCCCAATGATGGAGCACCTGTGCACCAACCAGCACCAACAATAGACATGTAGAACTTTGGAGCTTTCCTTGCTGCACAGACTCAGTTGATGCATGCCATGATGCAGCAAATGCAGCAAGTCACTGCTCAGGCCACTGCCAATCAAGCTAATCAGGGACAGTGACAGAATTCTAGACTTTCAGAGTTCATGAGGACTCATCCACCCACATTCTCTGGAAACGCCAATCCACTGGAGGCAGTTGATTGTCTGAGATCGATCGAAAGAAAGCTGCACATCACTCAGTGTGTGATAAATGAGAGGGTGCTTTACGCCTCTCATCAGTTAGAAGGTATTGTAGCCAAATGGTGAGAGAACTTCTGTGCTACACATGAGAACCCCCAGGACATCACCGGGGAGGAGTTCACAGCTGCATTTCGTCAGTATCATGTGCCAGAGGGAATAATGGACCTCAAGAAGGAGGGATTCAGAGCTCTAAAGCAAGGCAGCCAGTCAGTGGCTGACTATTTGAATAAGTTCACTCAGTTGGCACGCTACACACCTGAGGATGTAGCAACAGACAAGGCCAGGCAGTCTCGCTTCTTAAAGGGACTAAATTCTGGACTTCAGGTGGGACTGATTACCCACACCTTTCCTGACTTCCAAGAGCTTGTGAACAAGGCGCTCATCCTAGAGGACAAGCGCAAGGAACTGGATGACAACCAAAAGCGTAGGATGGCACAGTAGGGAGCACGCCAAGGAGGGCAATGCCTAAGAGTTGCACCAAATCAATTCTTCAGATTCCAGCCGCAGAATGCTACATGAACACTGTCGCCAGCACCAAGACCTACCAACCAGAACTACCAGACACCAGCTCCATCCAGGAATGCCGCTACCAACAGTCAGCAGGGCGCAGTGAGATGCTGTTATATATGCAATGAACCAGTGCACTTCTCCAACAACTACCCCAAGAAAACAGCAGAGTGACCCCAGTTCGCTCCAATCTGGGATCCAAGCCAGCAAGAGCACCTGTACCAGGAACAAACCGTGGAGCCGCACAGCACGGAGCACAACCTAGACAGTGGTGAGAGGTCGCGTCAACCATGTCACCGCAGAGGCACTGCAGAATGCTATGGACGTCGTACTGGGTAAGTTATTTATCAATTCAGTACCTGCAACAGTTTTGTTTGACTCTGGAGCTTCGCATTCGTTTGTTTCTCGAGATTTTGTTGCTAGAAATGATTTGGGAATTGTGGATCTTAAAGGCATGCTTATAGTTCAAACCCCTGGGTCAGAACTCTGATCTCAAGTAGGATGTTCTGGGGTGAGAATATTAATAAAAGGGGTAGAATTCCTAGCAAACCTCATAATATTGGGAACCCAGACTCTAGATGTTATCTTGGGAATGGACTAGTTATCCAAGCACAAGGCCGTGCTAGATTGTGGACGAAGGATCCTATCTGTTGAGAGCCCCTGTGGAAGGATAGTGGAGTTTCAAGCGATCGCCGTTCGAGATAGACAGTTAATGGTCAACAGCGTGGAAGCAGTCAGCATTGAAGTTGTTCCAATAGTGAATGAGTACCCGGATGTTTTTCCTGAAGATTTACCGGGTATGTTGCCACATAGAGATATAGAGTTTGTAATCGAGTTAGTACCTAGTACAGCACTGATAGCAAAGAGACCTTATCAGATGTCAACCGAGGAGTT
Organism: Rhipidocladum racemiflorum; assembly: GCA_036346355.1. Lineage (NCBI taxonomy): Eukaryota > Viridiplantae > Streptophyta > Magnoliopsida > Poales > Poaceae > Rhipidocladum > Rhipidocladum racemiflorum. The sequence continues at coordinate 39,487,392 of CM070577.1, read as the reverse complement.
GGTGGATATGAAGAAGCACCTCGAGGAGCTGATGGAAAAAGGATTCTTCAGACCTAGTTCGTCGCCATGGGGAGCGCCAGTTTTGTTCGTCAAGAAGGACGGGAGTTTTAGGATGTGCATAGACTACCGTGCACTCAATGAAGTCACTGTGAAGAACAAGTATCCGCTACCCAGGATCGACGACTTGTTTGACCAACTAAGAGGAGCCGGAGTTTTCTCTAAGATTGATCTTAGATCAGGTTATCATCAGCTGAAGATACGGTAAGAAGATATTCCGAAGACCGCATTCTCATCAAGATATGGACATTATGAGTTTACAGTTATGTCCTTTGGTCTGACAAATACGCCAGCATATTTTATGAATACGATGAACAAGGTTTTCATGGAATATTTAGACAAGTTTGTTGTCATGTTCATAGATGATATTTTGGTCTACTCCAAAACCAGAGAAGAGCACAGAGAACACCTGAGGCTAGTTTTGGAGAAGCTGAGAGAACAACAACTATTCGCCAAGTTCAGTAAGTGTGATTTTTGGAAGGACAAGGTGGAGTTCCTTGGACATGTAATGACCGCTGCAGGTGTTGATGTTGACCCAAGCAAGGTGGAAGCTGTGTTACATTGGGAGCAGCCGAAGACAATGACCTAGATTCGTAGCTTTCTTGGAATGGCAGGTTATTACCACCACTTTATTGAGTGATTTTTGACGATTGCCAGACCTCTCACGCAATTGCTGAAGAAAGAAAAGAAGTTTACATGGACGCCTGAATGCGAGAAAGGTTTTCAAGAGCTGAAGAACCGTTTGACGTCAGCACCGGTGTTGGTTCTACCGGATGTTAACCAAAGCTTCGATATATACTGTGATGCATCGCGCCACGGACTTGGATGCGTGCTGATGCAGAATCGGAACGTCGTTGCATATGCATCGAGGCAGTTGAGGCCGCATGAAGAGAACTATTCGACGCATGATCTAGAGTTAGCAGCCGTAGTACATGCCTTAAAGTTGTTGCGTCACTATCTGATTGGAAATAGATGTGAAGTGTATATAGACTATAAAAGTCTTAAGTACATATTCACCCAATCGGATCTGAACATGAGGCAAAGGAGGTGGTTAGAGTTGATCAAGGACTACAATATCGGAATACACTACCATCCCGGAAAGGCCAATGTGGTAGCCAATGCTTTGAGTCGGAAAAGCCACACTGTCAATATGTTGATGGATGAAAGTTAAGTCGAGTTATGCAAGGAATTTCAGAAGATGCAGATTGAGGTGGTACTGGAAGTATTTTTAGCCGCTTTGGAAGTGAGGCCTACCCTTAAGGACCAGATTCGGGAATGACAAAAGGATGATGACAAGATTCTGAGGATCAAGGCCAAGATGGAGGAAGGCAAGGCTAGGGACTTCAAGTTGGATGAGCAAGGTACGCTATGGATGAAGGGTCGTATCTGCGTGCCGAACAAGAAGGAGTTGAAACAGCTGATTGTAGAAGAAGCCCATGACTCCAAGTACTCGATTCATCCAGGAAGCTCTAAGATGTACCAAGATCTAAAGGAAAGATTCTGGTGGCCAAGTATGAAGCGTGAAGTTGCTGAGCATGTTGCACTGTGTGATATATGCCAGCGAGTCAAGGCAATGCACCAAAGGCCGGCAGGATTGCTACAGCCATTGAAGATACCTGAGTGGAAGTGGGAGGAAATTGGTGTGGACTTTATTACCGGTTTGCCGAGAACCCAGGATGGATATGACTCCATATGGGTTATATTAGACCGATTGACAAAGGTCACCCACTTTATTCCTGTGAAGACCACCTACTCAGGAGATAAGCTAGCAGAGTTGTACCTATCAAGGATTGTCTGCTTGCATGGAATGCCAAAGAGGATTGTATCGGACAGAGGTACTCAGTTCACCTAAAGATTTTGGAATAAGCTACATGAAGCTATGGGAACTCGTCTGAATTTCAGCACAGCTTATCATCCGCAGACGGATGAACAGACGGAGAGAGTTAATCAGATTTTGGAGGACATGTTGAGAACTTGTGCCTTAGCTTATGCTACATCTTGGGATAACAGTTTGTTGTATGCCGAGTTCAGTTATAACAATAGTTATCAGTCCAGTCTACAAATGTCACCATTTGAAGCACTGTATGGTAGACTGTAACACCCCGGCATCTAGTATGCCCGAATGCTACCAAACATAAGCTGAACAACATCTAAATAGCAAAAATTAAGGTAAATTACAGCAAGGAGTAAATGCTAAAACCAGAAATTTCGGCAGCATCTCCTTTGTTTTAACATGAAAAGAAGGAAACACAATAGCATAGCAATATAAGGCAATATGAGAGACATCTAAAAATAGCAATAATTAAAGGTACGACGACCAAATAAGTCTAAATCCAAACATTCAATGCCTCCATGAGCCAAACGAACAAAAGCTAAACCATTAAGCATTAAACATCACACTAGTTTATTGTCAAAACCCAAATGAACGACTTGTGGGACAATTGAGTGAATCTACGTGTAGAAGTGTGACTATTTCCCTTCCCCGCATGCCGATCTCAAGGTACCTAAAACAACAAGAAAGCACAAGCGTGAGTTCAACACTCAGCAAGCATATTGTAATGGTACACAAGAACAAATATATGGCTACAACATCTCATATCATGACTTTCATCTCATTCATGATCCCATATCATTATCATAATAATTATGTATGCAATGCGATGCGATGCTCATGTCTCCTTGGAAACTCATACCGGTATGGTTGAGTACACACCCGCTTGTGCACCCTCTCCCCCCTTCCATCCCGAAGATGGAGGGTGCCTACTCCTCGCTTCCAAACACCGCGGTGGATGGAATCACGATGTAAGACTTACTCATTGGCTCTTCGGAATAGTCATAACTTTCTCACCGACCTTCCCCGGACTAGTTATGACTTTCTCACCGCCCGGGCCATGTAACATGCCATGTATGCAAATATGCCAACATCATAATTAACTTGTACATTAACACATGGCATCATAACATAATAAGCATACTCATCATATCATAGGCAATCATTAAAGCATGGCAAGTGATCATATCATATAAAACAATTCCATCTAGTCTCAACTAGCAACCTACAAACCGCTATCCATTACAATACACTTGCCTCAACCAAGGGCAACGGATTGGCGAGATGTAGAAGGTACTCCCGGGGTCACACCACCTGCACATGGGTACCACACACTCACAATCAAGACCACAAAACAGTACACAAACCCTCATCTACCCCGACATTGCCAACTACTCGCAAAACCCAAAAACAGAGGTTCTGTCCCGTCGGGACAGCAGCCTTCCAAAAGGCATAACTCGGGTTCTAAGACTCCGAATCTAATAAACGAGTACATCTTCGCGTAGCTTAGGAAATTTCACAATTTTTTCTAGTTATAATGAAAAACTGATTCGGACTCTAAAGTTGTTTAATCTACAAAATACCGTGATCTGTTTCAATCACGTCATAGATTTTAACACGCTCGGTAAAACAGCCATAACTTTCAAACGGCTGATTGGAATTAAATTTTCTTTATACCCACTGAAAGGTATTGAAATTACCTACAACTTTTTCAACAGGCAGCCGACCAAATTCGGACTCTAAAATTGCGAAAACCCAAACCCTAGGTCGACTGCACAAGCTGCCCGAAACAGAGAACGTGACAACTTCTAGATCTAATCTAATCTACTCAATTCCAACACCACCAATTGATCTAAAAACATGATAATCACCCTTAGAACATACCCTAGCCCAACCCCAAGGATCCCCATGGCCATACCTTCGCCCGACGCACGAAAACCCAATAGATCTCCTCCCGGTTCGCGCGATCTCCTTCCTCGCTCCAATCCCGCCGGATCTCCTCGTCGCGGAGCGCTCCAACAGATGGATCTTCGAGGTGTGGAGGTGGAGAACTCCCCTAGGGGCAGCAAGGGAGGTGGAGAGGTGGTGGAGGCGCCACAAGGAGGAGGTGGGGAGGTGTGGGGGTCGGCTAGGACTTGTGGGGGCGCAAGGGCCCGGAAACGTAAATTAACCTCATAACGTATGGTTTCAACCTCCAATTCCATATTTTATAAAGTTTTTGACCTTAACATTCACATTTTGTAATGCCACAATCTGTAATTTCACATTTTATAAAGTCTCGGCATTCCGTAGTGTCACATAGACCGTGTCGAACACCATTGAACTGGAATGAGACTGGAGAGCATCATGTCTTTGGGCCGGATATTCTTCAAGAAGCCAAAAAATAGATTGCCATGATCCCGTGAAAGGCTGAAGATAGCTTAGTCGAGACAGAAGAATTACGCCGATAATCGTCATAGAGATTTGAGCTTTGAGCCAGAAGATTTCGTATATCTCAGAGTTACACCTCTCAAGGGAGTTAAAAGGTTCCAGGCCAAAGGGAAACTCGCATCGCGCTATGTTGGACCATTTAAGATTTTGAGCTGTAAAGGTGAAGTTGCTTACCAGTTGGAATTGCCGCAGTCGTTGGCAGGAGTGCATGATGTATTCCATGTGTCACAACTATAGAAGTGTCTCAGAGTGCCACATGAGCAGACTCCTTTAGAGTCGATCGAGCTGTAGGAAGACCTGACATACAAGAGCACCCTGTAAAAATTCTGGACACCATGGATCGAGAGACAAGAAATAAGTCAACCCATTTTTGCAGAGTCTAGCGGAGTAACCACTCCGAGAGTGAAGCGACTTGGGAGCGCGAAAAGGAATTGAAGGAGGACTTTCCAAACCTATTCCTTAGTCAGCCCTGAATCTCGGGGTCGAGATTCTGTTAGGGGGGAGGTTTGTAACACCCCAATTTTTGCTTTTCATGAATTTAAATGAAATTTTGCACTTTTGAGATTTTTTGGAATTTTCTGGGATTTATTTGGATTTAATTTGAATTTATTCCCTTTTGAGATAATTAAATAATTAAAAGTTTTAAATAAAATTTTGTTGGAAATATTTTATTTGAGTCCAAAATGTCTCAAAGTATTTTCCAGAATTTTTCTGGAATTTTTCTGATTATTTTGCTATTTTTCTTGAATTATTTGAATTACTAGAATTATTTTTAAATATTAAATCGCTGGAAAAACCCTAACGGGTTTCACTATTCATCCGACCGAGCCAGACCAGAGTCGGACTCGAGCCTGACCCAAACCGGACCGAGTCGGACCCAAACCCTAATCCGCGCGACCGTTGGATCGAGATCCAAAGGCCGAGATTGCGCCACGTCACCCGAGCCCGTGCCCATGCGACCCTATTCGCGCCCGCCGCGATCGTGGCCATTGATCGTGGACATGTGTACGGCCCGAAAGCGTCCACGTCACCGTGTCCTAGTCCTCGTCGGATTCCGCCGCCGCGCCTGTGTGGGCCTCATTTTTAGCAAATTTCACGAACGTCGAGGGGGCTAGTTAATGCGCCACCACCCGTGTCGTGACTGCCTTTTCTGTGTGCACCCGTAGACCTAGGTCTTCAAGCTCCAGCCGCCGCCGCCAGCCCGCAATCGCTCGCCGAAGTTGGATTTATGCTCTGCCGCGGTTTTTCGCCGTGTTGGTGCCCAGATCTGGAACCGTCGCGACGAGATGCGTCCGGAGTACCATTCATCTCGCCGGATTCGCTCCCAAACGCCGTTGAGCGTGTCGTCATCCCCTGCTCCGGTGACCTAGCTCCGCCGCGACATCGCCGAAACCCGCGAGCTATGTCAGCCGTCCGATCAAGATCCAAGGGCTCAGGTTCGTCCACGTCACCCGTACGAAATCCACATTACGGTTTTTAGATCTAATCTCAACCATTGGATCTAGATCCAACGCCTCAGATTAAGCCACGTAGCTCCTTTGACCGCACTGTGCTAGATTAGATCTCAGCCGTTAGATCTAGATCGTACGGTTACGATTGATTCGTGTTTGTAGTGTTAGATGCAATCTCAACTGTTCGATCGAGATCGAACAGTGTAGAATGAGCCACGTGTCGCACGCCGGGACATGCCATGTCACCCCCATGATGCGGTGAAAATCCAATCGAACCCTAGCCGCCCGATCTAAATCGTACGGCTCAAATTCAACCATGTTTGATCCACTTCAGCGGATTGGATCTAATCTGGACCGTTGGATTTCAAACCAACGGCCCAGATCGTGCAACGTGGCCAGAAACCGAACCGGCACAGTCAGCGCAGCATCGCCCGGTCGTCGCTGACATCACGGGTGATGTCAGTGTGGGGCCCGCGTGTTAGCATCTGGTCAAACGGCACCATGACGTCATTCGTGACGTCATCATGACGCTACAGTGGGGCCCGCGTGTCAGAGCCGTTCGGCCGAGTGTGATGACGTCAGCGATGACGTCATCCGAGTGGGTCCCACATGTCAGCGACACTGTGCACATGGACTGGGTCCACGGTGGACTAAGCCCGAGCCGTGGACCGAGTCCGTAGACCGGATGATGCAAGCGTGATGTCATAATTCAATTTTTCAATAGAAAAATAATTCGGTGGAAATTAGATTTCGCCGCTGACGTTGTAATCGGATTTTTCGATAGAAAAATAAATGAATTAATTCGGTTTATTCTTTTATTTGATTTTTCAAATTTCAAACGCTTATAACTTTTGCGTTTTAACTCCGATTTGGGTGATTCTAATTTCTAATTTTTTATAAAATTGAGCTCTACTTAATGGCGAATTTTATATAATTTTTGGACATGAGTTGTCCTCTATTTATATTTATTTAATTGATTTTTCAAACTTTAAACGACTATAACTTTTATGTTTCAACTCCGATGGAGGCGATTCCTCTTCCTAAATTTTTGTAAAATTGAGCTCTATTTAATGGTGAATTTTATTTGAATTTTTGGACACTTTTTGTCTATTTTTTATTTATTTATTGCTATTTGTGCGGGTTACTGTGATGCCTTAGAATTTGGGAGTGACCGTAGGGGTTTTTTCTCTCTTCTTTCGGTTTCGGAAGGAATGAAGGAAATGTTGGGAGATGAAATAATTGAGTTTTAGGTTGCAATTTAATATTAAATTTGGAGTCTTTGGGCCGAGGAAAACCTGGGCCTGGATCGGGAATTCCCCTTCCCACCCCCTCCTCCCCACGCCCTAGTGGGCCGGCCCACTTTTCCCTCAAGAGGGGTGGCGCCCCTTGCAACCCTAGGCACCTCCTCCCACCACTCCCTGGCAGCCGCCCCCTCCTCCCTCTTCCCATCGTGGAGGCTCAAGGATACACCGCGAAACCCGAAGGGAAAATCGAGAAGAGGATGTGAGAAGGTGTGGAGGACGAGCAAATTTTCAGATTTGGTGTTCGTCGCGCGTTCTTCGTGTGTTCACAAGGGAGAACTCAAGGTAAAATTCCCAATCTTTTAATCCCTATTCTACCTAGGATTAGGAGTGTATTAGATCTGGTGGTGTTTGATTTGGATGGGCTTTGATGGGGTAGAAGGGTAGTTGTTCACGTGATGCTGTTTCTGAAAGGGGAGATTGTGCAGCGCGGATTGTTCCGCGGTTTACGTGGCATATATGATTTTTCCTGCAAAAACCTATAACTATAAAGTTGTAGAAAACGTCGAGAACTAGCTTGTGTTTTTTTTTCAGAATTTTTGGGCCGTCGTTCTGAGAGTTATCGCTGTTGGAAGATGACAAATAGAATCTGGAAACAGATTTCGTCCACTATTTTGGACGGTTGTTTAAGCATGTTTAACAGCGGAATTGAAAATTTTTGACCTTCATGAAAGTTGTAGATCTCGTCAATATCTAGCTACTGTAATTTTTTGTATTTTTATGAACAGTATAAAAAAAGATACGAAATTGGGAAGAGAGGGTGCTGCTGTTCGATACGGACAGATCGGGGTTTTTGGCGCTTAAATGGGAACGGGGAGTAGGAAGCGTGTGTTTGAATTGTGTGATCAATTGTGATGTCGCTATGTACTGAAATAATGTTTGTTCAGGTGGTGCCACTGCTGGGCGCATCTAGGTTCATCGTCCACGTCGGTAAAAGCAAGTGGAAGTAGTTGTATTGTTAAGCTATACATCGTTGTTTGCTTCGCCTTCATTATAAACTCCAATTACAGCAATCATACATGGTTTAATCACTTGCTTTGAGGATTGCAATATCTTGACTAGCATTGTGATATTGTGGTTTGGCTATGAATCATGAGTAATGTTAAGAATGATGTTGTTTACCTGATGAATTGTCTAAATACTTCATCTCAATGTTATTTGCTTTCTATCTATGCTATAAGATGATAGGCAAACATGTGAACTCAGTGTGGGAGATTCTGAATGAATTCATGCATGAAGCATTAACTGCATAATCATGCATTGGAAGTTTTGTCGACGCCAATAAGGCGCGATCAAGACGTACAACACCGTTTGTTCCTGAGAAAGGGCACGGTGAGGAGGATCATGGCATAAGCATGTGCACAATCATATGCATTTTACTGAAGTGGTGTGGACTCCTTGATGTGGTATTGGATATGAGGAGTGTGGAATGCTAGATATATGGTGGATGTGTTATTTGTATTAGTTGTTCCGCTTGCTGAGATTACCCAATCTCACTACTTGCTGTTTTGATATTTCCAGGTAGCGCACGTGAGTCGTAAGCATGAAGGGTGGGCTAGCAACACAATAAATCTTCTGGTCTCGTCACGACTCACATGAACTAGTGCTTTAAATAATTCCTTAGTTGGATGCAATTTTATTACATATCGACCCATTGTTGTTCCCTTTAACTTGTTCTCGTTTATGGTTGTCCCATTAGAGATGTGTTATACTTATGGTTGATACCTTGTTGAATTAGACTCTTTGTCTCTAGTATTGATGTCGTGATATTATTCCTATTTGAATTGCTTCCGTATTGTCCTGTTTTAGGGGAAATGCTGTCGAATTTTTCTTGTACAACAGTTGAGATTTATGGGGTGTTACAATGGTATCGAGCGGGCTTTAGGTCCTTGGTGTATGAATTTAGGAAAAGATTCTAGCATGAACTAAAATTTTGCTGTGTGAAATTAGTAGCATTGCTTAGGTTTAAGTTTTAAAATTGCCATAGGATAATAAACTTTAAAATTGACACACTTGCACTATTAGGATGGGATGGGCTGCATTGCATGGCATGCGTATGTTCGACTATATTTATGGTTTGATTGTTAGTGATTTTGATTACGTTTTTATTGGCGTGATTGTTTGTTTGCGGCTTGTTTGGGTACAGTATGCCACCAAAGACGCTACGATGCAATCGTTCGGGAGGGAACGCTCCCGAGCCGTCAGAGGTGGCCGAACCTACCCAGGCTGAGGGTGGTGTTTTGCTGAATTAGTGCCCGCCATGAGGGCGACGCAGAGGAGTTATGGTGCCGAGGCAGGGCGCACAGCCGCCCGCTGTGGGCGCCAGAGCGCCTGCGCTGGGCTGTGGGCGCGGCAGGCGGTGGCATCAAGCTGCGAGAGTGGGTTGGACTGAGGTTGGACAGCTTTGATGGTGCGGGCACTCCGATCCAGGCGGCGGATTGGCTGTCCTTTATGGAGTTGCAGCTGGACGCTTTTGAGGTGGCGGCGCAAGATCGTGTCCGCTTTGTAGCACAGCTCTTGAAGGGAGAAGCGCAAATCTGGTGGAGGGGTGTGCTGTCCTCGAGGGGCGCGCCGGGGGACTTCTCTTGGGAGGAGTTTGTCCGGCAATTTGGGCGGTGGTTCTTTTCCGCCACCTTCCTCGACAAGATGCAGATTGACTTGGGACAGTACACCCAAGACAAGAAGACTGTGGTGGAGTACGAGGTTGGCTTCAACCAGATCAGACGCTTTGTGCCCCATGTGGCACGTGATGAGGTGGAGAAGGCCAGCGGTTCGTGCAGGACTCCATCCCGCCATTCGTCATATGTCGGGCGCTTTTCCCATTGTTGATTTTCGGACAATGGTTGAACAAGCTCTTGGTGTAGAGCTGCAATGAACTACACCGAAGAGCATCGCAAACCTGCCATGGGAGAGCAGGTTAGGGGCCCTCCAAAAGAAGGGCCAATCCTCCGGTACTTGGAGCAAGAAGGGGAAGAACTATCGCCACCAGCCCTATGGTGGCCGTCTGCCAAAGAAGACACCTCAGAGGAGGTGCGCCTCAGCATCGTGCCATCGCTACTCCCGGCATGGGAATGGTATGTTTTCGTTGTGGCACTCCTATCGCCGCAGCCGAGTGCTCATGGAAGGGAAGGTGCACCATCTGTGGTCGGGAGGATCACAAGGATGCGGTGTGTAGAAGAACCCCAACGGCAAGTCGCTGGGGGCCGGTGACATCCTCACCAAAGTGACAGCGTCAAGGAGGCATGATGCATATGTTTCCATCAGCCCCTACCCCGCAGTACCTCCCGGCGCCTACTTCGACTCCTTCGTTCTACCATGCACCATCCCCAGGGACTTACTGGATGCCCCAGTTTCCACCGCCGTCTTCTTCCAGGGCTTCGCCGTGGGTCCCTGCACTGACTTATCCAGAGGCGAGGGCTACTCCATCTCAGATTACCTCGGGAGTCCACGCTTTGCCCTCTTCGGGGGAAGCGGATCGTGGCAATGTGGTGACAGGTACTATTTCTGTTAATTCTGTGGTTGCCAATGTGTTGTTCGACTCTGGCGCTAGCTACTCATTTGTCTCTGTGGATTTTGTTTTTTGGGCTGGTCTGTCAGTACAGAGCTTGGATGATGCCGTGGTGGTTAGTGCACCGCAAGGCTTGATTTCTAGTTCGAGGGTTTGTCAGGGCTGTCACTTTCTGCTAGCTGAAGAGGAGTTCGTGGCGAATTTGGTGGTGATTTCTTTGGAGCCGTTCGATGTCATCCTTGGCATGGACTGCTATCTCGCATTCAAGCGGTGATTGATTGTGCTTGAAGGACGCTTACTTTGCATGCTCCTTCTAGGCAAGAGTTAATTTTCCAAGGAGCGCTATGCGGTACTCCCTCTCCTTTTGTGTCAGCTATTCCCATGCTCCCGGATGTTGAAATCGTGGGTCCTCTCGTCCATGGTTGAGGGTCGAGAGGAAGAGAAGAGTTTGGAGGGCATTGCTATAGTTTGCCATTATCCGGATGTGTTTCCCAGTGAGCTTCCTGGATTGCCCCAGGCGGGAGACTATTTTCCGCATTGATCTTGTTCCTGCACGAGGCCAATCTATAAAACCCGTCACCGGATGGCTCCAATAGAACAAGTTGAGTTGAAGAGGCAATTGGATGAACTCCTAGCTAAGGGGTTTATTAGAGTGAGCTCGTCTCCTTGGGCGGCCCCGGTCTTGTTCGTGGAGAAGAAAGATGGCACTAAGCGGCTATGTGTGGACTACCGGGCGCTCAATCAAGTTACCATTAAGAACAAGTACCCATTGCCTCGTATTGATGATCTTTTTGATCAATTGAGGGGTGCCAAAGTATTCTCCAAGATCGATCTGCAATCTGGGTATCATCAGTCGCGGATTAAGGAGGAGGATATTGAAAAGACGGCTTTCAACACGAGGTATGGGCATTTTGAGTTCGTAGTCATGTCTTTTGGACTAACGAATGCTCCTGCCGTCTTTATGGAAGCCATGAACAGGATGCTCCATGAATATCTTGATGTCTTTATCGTCGTCTTCATTGACGACATTCTTGTCTACTCGAAGTCCGAGGAGGAGCACGCCGTACATCTCGGTCTAGTTTTGGAAGCTCTTCGTAGAAATCAATTCTATGCCAAACTCAAGAAGTGCGCCTTCTGGTTGTCGGAGGTGAGTTTCCTTGGGCATGTCATCAACCAAAATGGTATCACAGTTGACCCAAAGAATGTTGCTGCTGTGGTTGGATGGTGAAGACCGTCTAGTGTGACGGAAATCAGGAGTTTCCTTGGGTTGGCAGGTTATTATCGGTGCTTCGTGCACAATTTTTCTATCATTGCTAAACCGATGACAAGGCTCACACAGAAGGGGGTTCCTTTCATCTGGTCAGGGGAATGTGAGGCTAGTTTCCAGACGCTAAAGAGCAAACTGGTCAATGCACCTATTTTATCCTTACCTGTGAGTGGCAAGCGTTATACAGTGTATGCAGATGCCTCCAGGATTGGTTTGGGTTGTGTGCTCATGCAAGAAGGCTGTGTCATCGCTTATTCTTCAAGATAGTTGAAGACTCATGAACAGAATTATCCCACCCATGACCTCGAGTTAGCCGCTGTGGTTTTTGCCTTGAAATTGTGGAGGCACTATCTTTATGGGGAGTCTTGTGATATTTTCACTGATCATAAGAGCCTCAAATATATATTCACCCAGTGGGAGTTGAATCTGCGGCAGCGTAGGTGGTTGGAATTGATAAAGGACTTTGATGTGTCGATCCAGTATCATCCCGGCAAGGCTAATGTCGTGGCGGATGCCTTGAGTAGAACGGGTGTCCCCAAGACTGCTTTGCCCTTGGTTGCAGAGTTGGAAAGAGGACAGGTCACTTCATCGCTTTGGGGTTGCGCAAGATGAGACTCAGATGATCATTCAGTCTTGCATACCCGAGCGAGTGCATGAGGCTCAGTTGCAGGATCGTTTGCTTCAGGAGGTTCGGCGGAGGATTTCAAAGGGGAAACCTCGGGAATTCAGTATAGATGAGCATGGTTCTATTCGGTTTAGAGGCCGTCTTTGTGTGCCTCAGAAATCGGATGTGAAGATGGACATTCTAAGGGAAGCCCATAGGACTCCGTATTCCGTTCATCCTGGCGAGACCAAGATGTATCGGGATCTGAAACAAAGTTTCTGGTGGAAGAGGATGAGGGTGGATATTGCCAAGTATGTGGCTTCTTGTGGAGCGTGCCAATAGGTAAAAGCTGAGCATAAGAGACCTGCCGGTCTGTTACAGCCATTGGAAATTCCGGAATGGAAGTGGGAACACATCACTATGGACTTTGTGATTGGGTTACCCCGCTCACCACGAGGTGGAGATGCCATTTGGGTGGTTGTGGATAGACTCACTAAGTCCGCACATTTTATTCCAACGAAGACGACCAATTCGGCACCATATCTAGTTCCCTTGTACATGAAGGAAGTGCTTAGGCTTCATGGTGTGCCTAAATCGATTGTCTCCGATCGAGACACTAGGTTTGTGTCCCTGTTTTGGCAGAGCTTGCATAGTGCTTTGGGAACAAAACTCTCTCAGCACATCTTTTCATCCTCAGACAGATGGCCAGTCTGAGCGGACCATCCAGACTCTAGAGGACATGCTTCGAGCGTGTGTTCTTTCTTGGAAGGGAAGTTGGGAGGATCACTTGACCTTGGTAGAGTTTGCCTACAATAACAGTTACCAGGCTAGTATTCGAATGGCTCCATTCGAGGAGCTTTATAGTCGAAAATGTGTTTCTCCGCTTTGCTGGGATACAGTCGGTGAAAAATCATTGCAGGGTCCGGATTGGGTTCAACAGACCTTTGAGAAGGTGCAAGAGATACGGCGGAACCTCCTGGCCGCCCAGAGCCGTCAGAAGAGTTATGCCGATAACAGAAGGCGAGATTTGGAATTTTCAAGGTGATCAAGTTCTCCTCAAGGTATCTCCATCAAAGGGTGTTGTTCGTTTTGGTACCACTGGCAAACTTAGCCCGAGGTACATTGGTCCATTCCCAGTGGTGGCTCGAGTGGGCAGTTTGGCATACCGTTTGGAGTTGCCAGACTCTTTGAGTGGAGTGCATGATGTCTTCCATGTCTCTATGCTACGGAAGTATCTCCACGACCCGGAGCATAAGATTGATCTGGAGCCAATTACGGTTGAGCAAGATTTAACTTTGGAGTGCCATCCACTTCGAATTTTGGACTCTTCAGAACGAGTCATGAGGAGGAGAACCATTAGATATGTGAAAGTTCTGTGGACCAATCAATCTGAGCGGGAGGCAACTTGGGAACTTGAGGACCAGATGCGGAAGAAGTATCCTTTACTTTTTGAGGATGCTGGTGGTAAGACGTATTTATCTTTTGTCTTCCTTTCTCCTGTTTAAAATCGGTAGTTAAAGGAGGAAGATTCGGGGACGAATCCTTTTAAGGAGGGGAGAGTGTGATGCCTTAGAATTTGGGAGTGATCGTAGGGGTTTTTTTCTCTCTTCTTTCGGTTTCGGAAGGAATGAAGGAAATGTTGGGAAATGAAATAATTGAGTTTTAGGTTGCAATTTAATATTAAATTTGGAGTCTTTGGGCCGAGGAAAACCTGGGCCTGGGCCGGGAATTCCCTTTCCCACCCCCTCCTCCCCACGCCCTAGTGGGCCGGCCCAATTTTCCCTCAAGAGGGGTGGCGCCCCTTGCAACCCTAGGCACCTCCTCCCACCACCCCCTGGCAGCCGCCCCCTCCTCCCTCTTCCCAGCGTGGAGGCTAAAGGATACACCGCGAAACCCGAAGGGAAAATCGAGAAGAGGATCCGAGAAGGTGTGGAGGACGAGCAGATTTTCAGATTTGGTGTTCGTCGCGCGTTCTTCGTGGGTTCACAAGGGAGAACTCAAGTTAAAATTCCCGATCTTTTACCCCCTGTTCTAACTAGGATTAGGAGTGTATTAGATGTGGTGGTGTTTGATTTGGATGGTTTTTGATGGGGTAGAAGGGTAGTTGTTCACGTGATGCTGTTTCTGAAAGGGGAGATTGTGCAGCGCGGATTGTTCTGCGGTTTAAGTGGCATAGATGATTTTTCCTGCAAAAACCTATAACTATAAAGTTGTAGAAAACGTCGAGACCTAGCTTGTGTTTTTTTGTCAGAATTTTTGGGCCGTCGGTCTGAGAGTTATCGCTGTTGGAAGATGACGAACAAAATCTGGAAACAGATTTCGTCCACTGTTTTGGACGGTTGTTTAGGCATGTTTAACAGCGGAATTGAAATTTTTGACCTTCATGAAAGTTGTAGATCTCGTCAATATCTAGCTACTGTAATTTTTTTGTATTTTTATGAACAGTATAAAAAGATACGAAATTGGGAAGAGAGGGTGCTGCTGTTTGATCCGGATAGATCGGGGTTTTTGGCGCTTAAATGGGAACGGGGAGTAGGAAGCGTGTGTTTGAATTGTGTGATCAATTGTGATGTCGCTATGTACTGAAATAATGTTTGTTCAGGTGGTGCCACTGCTGGGCGCATCTAGGTTCATCATCCATGTCGGTAAAAGCAAGTGGAAGTAGTTGTATTGTTAAGCTATACATCGTTGTTTGCTTCGCCTTCATTATAAACTCCAATTACAGCAATCATACATGGTTTAATCACTTGCTTTGAGGATTGCAATATCTTGACTAGCATTGTGATGTTGTGGTTTGGCTATGAATCATGAGTAATGTTAAGAATGATGTTGTTTACCTGATGAATTGTCTAAATACTTCATCTCAATGTTATTTGCTTTCTATCTATGCTATAAGATGATAGGCAAGCATGTGAACTCAGTGTGGGAGATTCTGAATGAATTCATGCATGAAGCATTAACTGCATAATCATGCATTGGAAGTTTTGTCGACGCCAACGGCGCGATCAAGACGTACAACACCGTGTGTTCCTGAGAAAGGGCACGGTGAGGAGGATCATGGCATAAGCATGTGCACAATCATATGCATTTTACTGAAGTGGTGTGGACTCCTTGATGTGGTATAGGATATGAGGAGTGTGGAATGCTAGATATATGGTGGATGTGTTATTTGTATTAGTTGTTCTGCTTGCTGAGATTACCCAATCTCACTACTTGCTGTTTTGATGTTTCCATGTAGCGCACGTGAGTCGTAAGCATGAAGGGTGGGCTAGCAACACAATAAATCTTCTGGTGTCATCACGACTTACATGAACTAGTGCTTTAAATAATTCCTTAGTTGGATGCAATTTTATTACATATCGACCCATTGTTGTTCCCTTTAACTTGTTCTCGTTTATGGTTGTCCCATTAGAGATGTGTTATACTTATGGTTGATACCTTGTTGAATTAGACTCTTTGTCTCTAGTATTGATGTCGTGATATTATTCCTATTTGAATTGCTTCCGTATTATCCTGTTTTAGGGGAAATGCTGTCGAATTTTTCTTGTACAACAGTTGAGATTTATGGGGTGTTACAGTTACGAGTAGATGTTGAAGTGCACGAAGGCTTCGAAGGTGAAGTTTTGACCCAGGAGCCAGCACAAGACCAAGAACAAGTACTTTTTGAAGGCAAGTTATGTTTTGATCATATTGCTCCTATTTTTGAAAAATTAGTTTGATTTAAATTATTGCATGCTAGTTTAATTAGAGATTGTTTTAATTATTTCTGGTAATTAGATAAATGCCAAATTGCAGTATGACACCTTGACTATTTAATTATGCGCCATGAACCCTTATCACCAATTAGTTGGTCATTATTAAATTGCCAACATTGGGTATTGAGACCGTTGTAGTATATTGCTTAGACCTGCTACGTACACATGACATGATTTTGGACAATCAAATGTTAATATTGACTTAATGAGATATTGAACCTGTTTTTGAGAAGTATCATGTGTTGTGATGTTGATGATGGCACGTGGTGCATGGTAACCAACTGGGTTTGATAAATGGATTTAGACCGGGGCAAGTGGCAAGAATGATCAGGTGGGCCATGAGTAGCATCGGGAAAGTCATTTTGGTTCTTCGGGTAGTCTTGCCCTAGTCACCCTAAGGACTCAACCTTGCAAGCTTTGAACTGGGTCGAACATGCAACCACATGACTGGAATGGGACGGTCCTAGTTGAGTAAGTTACTAATAACTTGCATGTGGTACCTCGGGGTGTCAACTAGACCTTTTGTGTAGCTTGAAGGGGGAGCGTACCAGGGCTACGGCATGGTACCTGTCCAACGGTATGTCGGTCCCATACTTCGCCTCCACTAAGGGAAGGGATGGTGTATGGCAAAAACCAGAGAGGTTCACTTGTATAGTTTGCGGTTTCCGAAAGGCTTTGTTACGGTTACTCGCCTTTGTGGTATTTGACTGTATCTTGTGGGTAAAGTGCATAACCTCTGTAGAGTGTAAAATCTATTAGAATAGCCGAGTCCGTGGCACTGAACACTACTCGGGGATTACAGTCAAGGGTTAGACTTTCATGAAAACAACTTAGACTAGAAAAGTTTGGTTGGGTTTATTGATGCGTTGATGGAAATGTGGATTAGGAAAGAGAAAGTTTCTGCTTAACTCTTGGAAATGTTATTGATATTATATTTGCTTTTACCGCTTTCGAATCTACTTATGCTACTTGTTGAAAGCTGTTTTGCTGCAAATGAACTATGAAACATTCCTTTGTACTAAGCCATGCATGTAGAATATTAGTTTGCTTTCTGTGCATGACTTGCTGAGTACCAAGTACTCAACCCTTGCAAGTACAACATCAGTTGAAGAAGAACTTATACCTGCTTTGGAGGAGGAGCTCTAGGAAGATCCGGCTAACTAGGGAGCGAGCCCAGTCAGTTGCTTGTGGTATACTAGATGGTGCCACGTTGATGCTTTTATTCCACTGCAGTTTGTTTCCTCTAATAAGTTTTCGCCCTACGTGGCGTATCTTTGTAACTTGACCATAAGGTCGAGCAACCAGTTTGGTATTTTAAGTAAAGTACTTGTTGTTTCGTTAAGTATGATTGTGATATTTACCGATGTTGAGACTGTGTGCACTAGCGTGATCCTGGACTAGTGCTGAATACACAGAGGGTCCGTATTTGCAAATTCAGGTCCTGACAACATATACCCATCATGTCCACTAACGTTGCGGCTAAATCTTTGAAATATTCTACATGGTCGGCGGCTTCAACCAGGTCGCCCGTGAAACCCTCATTCAAGCAGCGGTAATCGAGGTCCGGATGATGACTCTTCACCATGCCAAGCGCGAATGCAGTGGCCCCTCTAGTCGCATCCGTCATATATTAGCAAGGGTTCGATTGCAATCGGGCATGCAGGGCCTCCACTCGAGCTTCGGCTTGCCTCTTCTCGACGATCGCCTTCTCCGTCTCGGCCCAGGCCACCTCTAGTTGAACTCGGAGAGCCGCCAACTCAGCTTTCATGTCGGAAGTCTCTTGGTGGGTAGCCGTAAGCTACTGGCAAGCCCGCTCAAGAAAGGCCTTGAGTCCAATCAGTGCATCTTTCGCCTCGGGCTAGTCTCGAGAAAGTGCCGAAGGCAAAGAGAAGGTTGGGGTCAGGGAAACTGTGGCGCCGGTCGCGGTACCCGATGGGGCAGGATTTCTTCCCGACAAGCCATCGTCCGTTGTCCCTCTATGCGACGTTTTTCGGCCATCAGAATGTCGATGGAATACTGAAGAAACACAAAAGAAGACAAGACTCATTTGTCCATGGGATATCGGATTCGTAATTTCTTCCTCGAAGGATTTGATTCTGATGGTCTAGCATAGGAGCCGATTGTGCCAGGAGGCGCGACGACATCTATCGAGTCAGCCTATGAATCAAGTATGTCACCTACCGACAAGGGCCAGGCAATAACAGTTACACAAAGCATCAATGATACCTGGGTGCTGGTCGAAGGAAGCATTGCTCGAGGCGGTGACTGTGGGGGCACGGTCGATCCCCGAAGGCTATCCCTCTGTTCATCTCGCTGTTCATCCATCAGTCGTTGTATAAATTTGGAGCTAAACTCGTAATAGCCAAGGGAGGAGTTGAAGCTCACCTGGGCAGGCGGCGGCGTCCGAGACTACTTGGAGAGTCGAGAAGGCCCTAGGGTAGAAGCTCCTCACAAGAAGAAGGAATGATTGGCCCCTGGCCACCAGCCGTCTCGTCTGTACTAGGCGCAGGCAGGGTCAGCTGTCATCCAGATTCAGACGATACCAGGAGCATCTCCTGGGTGACCTCATCCTCTTCGGGTATGGCAGCCGAGGGGGTCAGGCCATCACCTACCAAGTCGATGGATCCCTCCGGTAGTCCACCTTCATCCCCAAACTTCGGCTCCTGAGGGTGATGTTGGCTAGTAGTAGGTAACATATGCACGAATGATGCATTGCACAGCCCAAAAGCAACACTCACCAGCGGTCGGGGGAGGACTTTGGAAAAACCCACTACACCGGTGTGGCCCGGGTGGGAACCATGGAATAGTTTGCTCAAGTGGGCACCAATGCCTGTAGGCAGCAAAACTGTGAGGAAAAAATCAAGCATCGGCATAATGCCGCCAGAACAAAAAGAGGAGATACATCACCAACCCTTACTAGCAGGGGAGTCCCTGGTGGCATCTTTGATCCCCTCGTAGTCCCAAGCCAAGTGATCGGCTCTTAAGGGGGCTAATCCGCTAGGTGACAAAGTTGAATGCCACATCCCAGCCAGACAGAGCCAGCTTCGCCAGTTCCGCGGGCAGTCAACGGAGGAGGACGGGACCAAAGCTCGGTGGGGTTCATCAAAAGGCTGCGGTAGGCGATCGAACAATGGTCGGTGTCTGGGGAAGTAATGTAGAACCACTTCTTCTTCCAATCAGCCTGCCAGGAGGAAATAACAGGAACCGAGATGTAGGGATCGGATCTGCCAGATCGAATGCAAAATTCGGCACCCCCACCACCTCTTGCTTTACTCTCGCCAAAATATAAAAGTGGCGGAAGAGGTTGAGGCTGGGTGGGATGCCCGGGTACGCCTCGCAAAAATGCACGAACATGCTCAACATCGTGATCGAGTTGGGCTTCAAGTTGAATAGTTGGACCGAGTAAAAGTCCAAGATGGAGAGAAGGAAAGTGGAAGGCGGAAAATTTAAGCCACGGTAAAAGAAAGATGCAAAGACTACGGTTTCGTCTTGATACTGTGGGGTAGCGTATGGCTCACCCGCAGAGGGATGCCAGTTGACCAGCTCGCGAGAAGGAATAAGGCCCTCCTTCTCCATGTCAACGAGGCGCTCTTCAGACATAATTGAAGTCTGCCAGCATTTCTTAAGGCCCTTGTAACATCCCAAATTTGTGCTTTTGTTCAATTTATGGAGTTATTTGAATTTTTGGAATTTTCTGGGATTTATTTGGATTTAATTTGAATTAATACCTTTATTGAGTTATTTAATATTTAGAAATTTCAAATAAAATTTTATTGGAAATATTTTATTTGAGTCCAAAATGTCTCAAAGTATTTTTCAAAATTTTTCTGGAATTTTTCTGAACATTTTGCTATTTTTCTCGATTTAAATGAATTTTTGGGAATTAATTTAAAGAATAAAACGAGAAAGAAAATCAAAAAACCCTAACGGGTTTGTACTGTTGGATCGGACCTGTTACCGTGCTGGACCCGAACCGGAACCCTAATTGCCCCGACCGTTGGATTTGGATCCAACGGTCGAGATTGCGCCACGTCACCCGCGCGAGTCCGGATCAAATCCGTCCGTGCTAGTCAATCGGAGCCGTTGATAGTGTACGCATGTCCGGTCGAGATTGCGCCACGTTGTCCTCTTCGTGTTCGCGCTGAACTCCGCCGCCCGTACCGACCTCGCCGCAATTTCCACGCCTATCTCGACGTCCGAGCCGGTATTTAATGACCACGTGCGTGCCCGAGGTTCATCTTCGCCTCGCACACCTTTTGCCCTAGCCGCCACCCATGGAGCTCTGTCGCGCCCGCGATTGCTCGTCATAGTGGAAGAAGTCGCTGTAGTCTTTGCAGTTTTCCGCCGTTCTCTGCCGCGATTGAGGCTAGGTCCGGGACCGTCGTGACGAAGTGCACCTGGGAGTAGCACTCACTTCGCCAGAAATGCGCGAAAATGCCATTGGTCGTGTCGTGATCCCCAGCCCTAGCTAGCCAGCTCCGCCGCGACATCGCCGACACCCTCGAGCTCCGCCAGCTGTTCGATGCAGATCCAAGGGCCCAGATTCATCCATGTCGCCATCCCCGTGCCAATCCCAGATTAGATCCCAGCCGTTAGATCTAGATCATACAGTTCGGATTAGATCTAGTGTTACTATTTATATCTATTTACGACCGTTAGATTTAGATCGGACGGGCGAGAGTGAGTCACGTAGACTCGTACTGCACCATGCTAGATTAGATTGTGACCATTAGATCTAGATTGTACGGTTAGATTTGGTTCACATGTTAGCACTGGACTTGATCTCGGTTGTCCGATTTGTGATGTACGGTGTAGATCGTGCCGCGCGTCAAACACCAGGTCATGCCACATCATCCCCATTGACGCGACAAACCAGATCCAATCACAGCCGTCCGATCCAAATCGAACGGTCCAGATCAAATCGCGTGGATCCAATACGTGTGAGGTTAGATCTAATCGTGACCGTCGGATTTCAAACCGATGGCCCAGATCGTGCCACATCGCACGAAGCCGGGCGGCCATGTAAGAGTTGCGTCATCGACGCCACGTGTGACGCCAAGAATCAGAACACCCTGGCATCTAGCATGCCTGAATGCTACCAAACATAGGCTAAACAGCATCTAAATACCATAAATTAAGATAAATTACAGCAAAGGAGCAAATGCTAAAAACCAAAATTTCGGCAGCATCTCCTTTGTTTTAACATGAATTGAAGGAACACAATAGCATAGCAATATAAGGCAATATGAGAGACATCTAAAATAGCAATAATTAAGGGCATGACAACAATATAAGTCTAATCCCAAGCATTCAATGTCTCCATGCGCCAAACGAACAATAAGACTCTCATAACGCAAAGCTAAACCATAAAACAATAAGCATCACACTTAGTTTATTATCAAAACCCAATTGAATGACTTGTGGGACGAATGAGTGAAACTACGTGTAGAAGTGTGACTATTTCCCTTCCCCGCATGCCGGTCTCATGGTACCTAAAACAACAAGAAAGCACAAGCGTGAGTTCAACACTCAGCAAGCATATTGCAATGGTACAAAAGAACAATTACATGGCTACAACAAATCACATCATGTAAATCATCTCATTCATGATCACATATCATTATCATAATCATTATGTATGCAATGCGATGCGATGCGATGCTCATGTCTCCTTGGAAACTCATACCGGTATGGTTGAGTACACACCCGTCGGTGTGCACCCTCTCCCCCCTTCCATCCCGAAGATGGAGAGTGCCTACTCCTCGCTTCCAAACACCGCGGTGGATGGAATCACGATGTAGGACTTACTCATTGGCTCTCCGGAATAGTCATAACTTTCTCACTGACCTTCCCCGGATTAGTTATGACTTTCTTACCACCCGGGCCATGTATCATGCCATGTATGCAAACATGCCAACATCATAATTAACTTGTATATTAACACATGGCATCATAACATAATAAGCATACTCATCATATCATTGGCAATCATTAAAGCATGGCAAGTGATCATATCATATAATCAATTTCATCTAGTCTCAACTAGCAACCTACAAACCGCTATCCATTACAATACACTTGCCTCAACCACGGGCAACAGATTGGCGAGAAGTAGATGGCACTCCCGGGGTCACACCACCTGCACATAGGTACCACACACTCACAATCATGTCCACAAAATAGTACGCAAACTCTCTTCTAACCCGACATCGCCAACTACTCGCAAAACCCAAAAACAGAGGTTCTGTCCCATCGGGACAGCAGCCTTCCAAAAGGCATAACTCGGGTTCGAAAACTCCGAATCGATTAAACGAGTACATCCTCGCATAGCTTAGGAAATTTCCTAACTTTTTCTAAGTATAAGGAAAATATGATTCGGACTCTAAAGTGGTTTAATCTACAGAATACCGTGATCTGTTCCAATCACATCACAGTTTTTGACACGTTCGGTAAAACAGCCATAACTTTCAAACGGCTGATCAGAATTATGCGTTCTTTATACCCACTGAAAGGTATTGAAGTTACCTACAACTTCTTCAACAGGCGGCTGACCAAATTCCGAGTATAAATTGATGAAAATCCAAACCCTATGTCAACTGCTCATGCTGCCCGAAACAGAGAACGTGGCAACTTCTAGATTTCATCTAATCTACTCAATTCCAGCACCACCAATTGATCTAAAAACATGATAATAACCCTTAGAACAGATCCTAGACCAATCCCAAGGATTCCTATGGCCATAACTTCGCCCGACGACCGAAAACCCAATGGATCTCCTCCCGGTTCGCGCGATCTCCTTCCTCACTCCAATCCCGCCGGATCTCCTCATCGCGGAGCGCTCCAACGGATGGATCTTCGAGGTGTCGAGGTGGAGAACTCCCCTAGGGGCAGCAAGGGAGGTGGAGAGGTGGTGGAGGGGTGGTGGAGCAATGGGGGGGCGCACGACAAGCAAGGGAGGTGGAGGTGGAGGTGGGCGGCTAGGGCATAGAGGGGAAAGGAGGGGGCGCAACCAGCTGGGGTGGGGCGCACAAAATGGGCAGGAGGAGGCCCCCAAACAGGTCTCCTACTCCTAAATGGACTCAAACTCTTCCCCACCAAGGCCCACGACCGTTTCCCCTAGGCCCAAATCCCCGGAAACGGCCCGGAAACACAAATTAACCTCATACTGTATGGTTTCAACCTCCAATTTCATATTTCATGAAGTTTTTAACCTCAGCATTCACATTATATAAGGTTACGACACTCCGTGGTGTCACAGCAACGGGCCCGCATGTCTGTGGTTGTGCCCGCGCGTGCATGACGTCGTCGATGACGTCATGGTGGGACCCACCTGTCAGGTTGGCCAGCCACGCCACATGATGATGTCAACGTGATGTCATCTGAGCGGGCCCACGCGTTAGCATCACATGCACTGTGGACCGGGTCCACAGTGGACCGAGCCCGAGCCATGGACCAGGTCTATGGACCAGATGACGCAAGCATGACACAATAAATCGATTTTCCTTTGGAAAAATAATTTTGCTGGAAAAGAAATTGCGTGCTGACATCATGCTGATGTCATATTTCACATTTTTCAATAGAAAAATAAATGAATTAATTCGGTTTAATCTTTTTAATTGATTTTTCAAACTTCAAACGGCTATAACTTTTGCGTTTTAACTCCGATTGAGGCGATTCCAGTTTCTAATTTTTTATAAAATTGAGCTCCATTTAATGATGAATTTTAGTTAATTTTTGGACTTTGTTTTTTTTTGTTTTTATTTATTTGTTGTTTATTTATCTGATATGCGTAGACGTTGAACTGCCCGAAGGCTTCAAAGGAGAGGTTTTGACCCCGGAATAAGTCCAAGACCAGCAATAGGACCTTTTCCAAGGCAAGTTTTGCTCTGACCATATTGATCCCACTTTTGAAATTATGTTGATTTGAATTATTGCATGCTAGTTTAATTAAAAATGCTTTTAAATAATTCGGGAGGTAGTTATATGACCTACTTGATGTATGCCACCTTGTCTAGAATAATTGTATGCCATGAATCCTTGTCACCCTAGTTATGGAATATTAGTTGGACATTAATAATTTGCCAACATGGGTTAATTAGATTGCACGTAGTATGCTTAGCCCTGCAACGTGTCAACGACATTATTTTGGAATGTTATATGCAAATCTTGACTTAATGAGATATGGAACATGTTTATGAAAGATGTGACACATGTTATTGATGATGTTGATGGCACGTGCTGCATGGTAAATCAACGGGGTGATAAAATGATTTAGACTGAGGCAAGTGGCAAGATTGTTTCTGGTGGGCCAGGTATGGCACATGGGAGGTCGTATTTGGTTTTGCTGTTTTAGGTCATTGTGAACTCTTTGGGTAGTCTTGCCTTGGTCACTTAGGGACTTAACCTTGCAAGAATTTGAACTGAGTCCAACATACAGCCACAAGTCTAGACTGGGACAGACCTGGCCGAGTAAACTGTGATGTTTAGATTTTCGATGATGTCATGGTGGTGTGAGCCCCAGGTTAACGGGTGGACTCACAGGTGCAAGAGGGGGCCCAGAGTGTGGTAACTAGTCCCTTCAGTGTTGAAACCTTAGCAGGCAGTACCCGGTCTAGAAGTAGCTTTGGAAAGGCTTTGTTGCGATCTCTCGCCTTGATGGTGTTTGATTGTATCTTGTCGGTAAAGTGTATAACCTCTGCATAGTGTACAACCTATTCGAATAGCCGAGTCCATGGTATTGGACATTGCTCAGTGTTTACAGTTAATGGCTAGACTTTTGTGAAAATGAACTTGGTTTATGGATACTTGGTGTTGGAAATGATGAACCAGTTTAGGTTGATAAATGCTTTACTTGAGAAATTGTTTACAAAGTTATTATTGTTATTACTATTTTACTGCTTTTCCATCTATTATTGATATTGTGAATGTTGCTTTACTACAAATGAACCAGCTTAGCCTATCCTTTGTAATAAGCCATGCGTATAAAATATTAGACTTCATTCTTTGCATGACTTGCTAAGTGCTTTACGTACTCACCCTTGCCACAACACAACCATCAGTGGAAGAAGAATCAACGCCAGCACTAGAGGAGGAGTTCTAGGAGGAGCCGATGAACTAGGGAGCTAGCCCAGTCAGTTGCCTGTGGCATATTGGTTGGTGCCACGCATTTCTTTAATTTCCGCTGCAATTTTATTTGAGTAAGACCGAAGCCCTGCGAGGCATACTTTTGTATCTTGACCATAAGGTCGAGCAACCAGTTATATTTCTGTTTCAATAAAGTACTTTGGCTATTTCATTGAGTACGATTGTGGTATTTACCGATGTTGAGATTGTGTGCACTAGCGTGATCCCAGACTAGTGCTGAATACACAGAGGGTCCAGATTTGCATATTCGGGTCCCGCTAGAGGTGGTATCAGAGCCATACTGACTGTAGGACTACCCTTAGTTAGAATGGCCGTAGTGAGGATAAAACTATTTTCTAAAGTTAAAAGTTTGCCAAGATAATGAATGAACTCTCAACTTATCCCCTCTCTCTTGTTCATACCCCTTGCTGAATTCTTTAGCTCTCACTTTGTTTCAAAGTTTTGAGTTCTTACGCGAGTGTCTTTTGACAGATAAGGATGATCCAGACCTATGGTGAGCGTGAGGGAGGGTACACAGTAGAGCTATGGAGGATGCTTCAAGTGTTAGGAGGTTTCGAGAGGCCGATCTACAGAGCCAGCACTTGGATCGTGAACGGGCATGCCCGAGGCATGGTCACCAAGATCATTGTCTATGCTCGAGAGAAGACCAAGGTAAGTCACCCCATCAACATCACTGTCAGGAGGGCTACATTTGAAGCCGACATCCAGGAGACATCATGTCTTGTGATGAGGAAGATCTCTTTATGCTAAGGAGCTGCATGAGTCCTTTTTCCGCCTTCACCCACAAAAAGGAGGAGTCACTAGTGCACCGATCGACCTAGAGAGCGACGCCGCTGTTGTGCACTTGGCCAGGTTCACTACCGTGCAGGATGCGGTGATGGACCAGACTGTGCAGGAGATGAGCACCACTTACACTATTTTCGAGACCACCGAAAAGGATCTACAGGATGTCAGGATGTGGGCCGTCCAGAGGATCGGCAAACTGGAGGAAGCTTTCTATGGAGGACAGCTTGAGCCAGATGCAGTGCTGGAGCTACATGAGGAGGACCAAGTGGAAGTGCATCCAGAGCCGGAGAAGCAGCCAGCACCAGAGTTGGAGGAGGATGTTGCTTCATCGACCACAACTGTTGTTGATCATGGAGATCGTTTCGCGCCGATGCCGTCGCACCCGCCCAAGTGTACACCGGGATGTTCCCATTTAGGGTGGATCGACGAGTGAGCGTAGGCTTAGTGGTTGAGACTCGAGTGTTGAGTCGTGTCTTAGAATAATAAGAGTCACCCTTTAGGCATTAGACTCCAGTGTGTCAGTTTAATTTGGATCTTCTTACTTGCTGAGTGTACAATATGTGTTGCAAAGCCCTTAGGCATTGTAAGCAAGCATACCAAGCTATTAATAATTAATAAAGTTGGTTTTTGAGTTACACCTTCCACCCTGCATAAGTTCTCTATTACTTGCCTATTGTTGTTTCCCTCTCATCTCTAAACCTTGGAGTACTCAACAGATGGTGAACACTCGTGGCAACAACGGAGGAAGTGGAAGTGGTTCCTGCCCTACAGGAAACCCAATGGTGGAGTACTTGCGCCCCAGCCAGCACCGCCAGTTGATATCCAGAACTTTGGGGCTTTCCTTGCCGCTCAAACACAGTTGATGCATGCCATGATGCAACAG
This sequence comes from Rhipidocladum racemiflorum, assembly GCA_036346355.1. Taxonomy (NCBI): domain Eukaryota; kingdom Viridiplantae; phylum Streptophyta; class Magnoliopsida; order Poales; family Poaceae; genus Rhipidocladum; species Rhipidocladum racemiflorum. The sequence continues at coordinate 39,460,375 of CM070577.1, read as the reverse complement.
ATAAAGCAAGTCACTGCCCAAGCCACTTCCAATCAGGCCAACCAAGCTAATCAGGGACAGAGTCAGAACTCTAGGCTTTCAGAGTTCATGAGGACCCATCCGCCCACATTCTCCGGGAATGCCAACCCACTAAAGGTAGATGACTGGTTGAGATCCATAGAGAGGAAGTTGCACATTACTCAGTGCATTGGGAATGAGAGAGTACTCTATGCCTCTCATCAGCTGGAAGGAACTGCAGCTGAATGGTGGGAGAATTTCTGCACCTCACATGAAAACCCACAGGAGATCACTTGGGAGGAGTTCACAACTGCTTTCCTGAAAGTGCATCTAGGCCCCTCAATTTATTTTGGTGATTAATGATGACACAATTAAAGAGATCTAATGTTTTATCCAAGAATACTGCAGAGATCGAGATCATATCGAGCTTGGAATGACATTGGACGCCCCTATGACTACTTAAGATCAAAAGGACGGCATCAAGACCAAAGTTGTAACCTTTTATTTATTTGTGTCTTAAGGATAGCCGTACTATTAAGAGGGTATGACGAGCAATCGACTTTAGGATGTGCATGTGCTCAACATCAAATATTGCATCTCTAATTAGCACTCCTACATTTGTTTTTGAAAAGTTTCAAATTGAAACCGAACTGGGTAACCCGGAGTCTCCGGATTCCAGTCCGGAGTATCCGGATTCAATCCGGAGTATCCGGACATTTTGTCCGAAATCTCCGGGTTGGACCCCTCGGTTGCTTTTGGTTCCAATGGTCCGAGTATCCGACATTTGGTCCGAGTCTCCGGTTGTTTGTCCGACACTCCGGCCTGTACAAAAACGGGAGTAACGGCTAGTTTTCAAAAAGGGTATTTAAAGCCTCCACTCCACTCCAGCGGCTAGAATCTCTATTGAGCTCATTCATAGAAGCATTCAAGCCATTCCTAACCATCTCTAAGCATTCAATAGAGCCCCCACTTCCTCCCACCAATTGATTTGGTTGTTGATTCTATTTGGTGAGGAGAGGAAGAAGCAAAGTGCTAAGTGCATTCATTTCATCTTGTTGAACACTAGTTCATCCTCCAAGCGATTCTTCGTGGTGCTATTTCTCTTGGAGGTTGAAGGTCTCCTAGACGGCTAGGAGTCACCGGGAGCTACCGACGCGTGTGGTGAGCCCCGGTCGTTTGTGAAGGCAAGTCTCGCCTCCGAAAGGGAAGAGACTAGAAGTGAAGCCGGCGAGTGCATTTGTGCAACACCGGGAGGAAAGCGGGTTGAAAGAGACCCCGGCTCAAGTGTGACCGAGCCACCTCAACGGAGACGTAGGATTCCCTTCAAGAATCCGAACTTCGGTGAAAAATCGTTTCTCTCGCTCTCTCTCTTTTTGCTTGTGTTGCTTGTGTGGATTTGTCTTCGTAATCCCTAGATCTAGCTTTAATTCAAATCCATACTAGCACTTGGTCTAGGTTGTTGTTGTTATTTACTTTTAGTAATATCTTGAGCAAGTTTGAGAAACTTGTGTTGCGTTCCCGAGCCACTCAACTCGGAGACTCAGATTCAATAATGGACACTCCGGACAAGCCGGAGTATCCGGACCAAAACCCGGAGACTCCGGGTTGATCAGCTCGGCCAGTTTAATTCCGCTGCGTAATTTTAAATCCGCCTATTCACCCCCCCTCTAGGCGACATCGTTGGTCCTTTCATTTCCGCTAGTACCATGTGCCCGAAGGAATTATGGACTTTAAGAAGGAGGAGTTTCAAGCTCTGAAGCAAGGCAGCCAGTCAGTGGATGACTATTTGAACAAGTTCACTCAACTTGCTCGCTACGCACCTAAGGATATAGCGACGGACAAGGCCAGACAGTCTCGCTTCATGAAGGGACTGAACTCAAGACTGCAGGTGGGACTAATCACCCACACGTTCCCTAATTTCTAGGAGTTGGTGAATAAAGCTCTTATACTGGAGAACAAGCGTAAGGAACTGGATGATAATAGAAAGCGTTGGATGGCATAGCAGGGAGCTCGCCCAGGAGCGCAAAGGCTGAGAGTTGCACCCAATCAGTTCTTCATATTCCAGCCTCAAAACATCACCAAGACACCGTTACCAGCACCGAGACCTGCCGAACAGAATTTCCAGATGCCAGCACAAGCTAGAATCGCACCAACAGGAAGCCAGTGAGCGACGGTGAGACGTTACTACAGCTGCAATGAGCCAGAGCACTTTGCCAACCATTGTTCGAAGCGAGGAGGAGGTGTGACGCCTATTTGCCTCAACCTTGGGACAACGCCTGCAAGGATACCATCACCAGGAGGAAACCATGGAGCTGCTCAAGCTGGAGCCACACCTCAACCAAACGGTGAGAGGTCAAATCGACCATGTCACCGCCGATACAACTCAGAACACATTGTACGTCGTACTGGGTAAGTTACTAGTTAACTCAGTACCTGCAATAGTTTTGTTTGATTCTGGAGCTTCGCATTCTTTTATATCTCGGAATTTTGCTGCTGGAAATGGGTTAAGAATGGTGAACCTTAGATATGTGTTGCTAGTTCAATCCCCTGGATCATAACTCCGATCTAATGTAGGATGTTCTGGGGTAAAGTTAATAATAAATGGGGTAGAGTTCCTAGTGAACTTTATTATATTAGACACCAGACCGTAGATGTTATACTGGGACTGGATTTGTTGACCAAGCATAATGTTGTGTTAGACTGTGGACACAGAGTAGTATCAGTAGAGAGCCCGGATGGCAAGAAAGTGAAATTTGAAGCAACTGCTGTTCATGATGGGCAACTGATGGTTAACAGTGTGAAGGCAGTCAGCTTTGAAGATGTACCAGTTGTCAGTGAGTACCCGGATATATTTTCCTGAAGATCTACTCGGTATACCACCAGATAGGGACATTGAGTTCGTGATCGAGCTAGTACCTGGTACAGCCCCAATAGCGAAGAGACCTTATCAGATGTCTACCGATTAGTTAGTGGAGATGAAGAAGCAGATTGAGGAGCTGCTGGAGAAAGGATTCATAAGATCCAGTTCGTCGCCGTGGGGAGTGCCAGTCCTATTTGTCAAGAAGGATGGAACTTTTCGGATGTGTATTGATTATCGTGCACTCAATGATGTGACAATAAAGGAAAAGTACCCGCTACCCAGGATCGATGATTTGTTTGATCAATTAAGAGGAGCTGGAGTTTTCACCAAGATTGATCTTCGATCGGGATATCATAAACTAAAGATTCGATCCAAAGACATACCGAAGACTGCATTTTCGTTAAGATATGGACATTATGAGTTTATAGTTATGTCCTTTGGACTGACAAATGCGCCCGCATATTTCATGAACTTGATGAATAAATTTTTCATGGAATACCTGGGTAAGTTTGTCGTCGTGTTCATTAATGACATCCTTGTCTACTCTAAGACGAGAGAAGAACACGCCGAGCATCTGAGGCTAGTTCTTGAGAAGCTATGGGAGCAGTAGTTATTTGCTAAGTTTAGCAAATGTGACTTTTGGAAGAGTAAAGTGGAATTTCTTCGACATGTGATGACTACCGATGGAGTTGCAGTGGACCTGAGTAAAGTAGAAGCAGTATTGCATTGAGAGCAACCGAAGTCGGTGACTCAGATCTGCAGTTTTCTAGGAATGGCGGGATACTACCGTCGATTCATCGAGGGATTCTCAACGATTACTAGACCCCTTACGTGTTGGGGAACGTGGTATGCTACTCTAGCACAAATTAAAATTTCTACCACAAAACCAGAAAAACTACTCGCAAGAAGGGGATCATAGATCAATTACCACTAGACGCGTAGTTATGGAATCCTTCGTCCGTTGATGTAGTGGATCGTGCTCGGTGTTGATCGTTCTCGCTGCGGATCGTCCTCTCCATGCTACACTAGTAGCAGCGTCACCACAGCAGTCCACACGTCCAGGGATGGAACGCCGTGCGTCGGCGTGCAAGCACCGTGTCGCACGGCTGGGGCAGCGAGAGGTGGAGGCTAGGGTTCTGGATGACAGAGGTGTATGATGCCCACCCTTCTCCTCTCCTTATATAGCCACGCGACAAAACCCTAAGCCAGGGCCCATCAGTGTGTTAAGCCCACGAGGTCCATTAATTACGGATCCAATCCGAATTAATGCATCCCAGTCCGTTAAGTGTGTGACCTTGTAGGTTCATGTGCATTTGGACGTAGATTCGGAAAACCTTTTCTAATCCAATAGTTGGTAGTGGCTCCTTGTAGAGCATGCCAACTCCCAAACGCATATGATCAAAGTACTGATGTAATAATCCCTTTGCCAAACTATATGAAGATCGAACTCAAGGCGAGAAGCATGTCATCCTTTGACAGTTCAATCCATCTCTCGTATCCGTGATATATTAATAAGTTGTGATTGACTCCTCAATCACGGCATGGCCATGCACTTCCTTAATAATATCACACGAGTGGCCTAGACATATATCTCCGTTACACCGGAGTGGCAAATCCCATCTTGATCGCTCACTTCCCTCTGCATGTTTCATGAAAGCTACCTTTATAACTATCCGGTTAGGAAATAGTGTTTGGTAACCCCAAGGTAAACTATTACACATGTAGGAAATATGACAATCTCAGGTCTAAGGATCATACATCTACTATGTATGAGATACACTGATGACACATAAGAATGTAACACTCTCGCAGTGTCTCATTGTGGGTCTACCTAACCCATGTTCTTCAACATGTGTTCATAATGTATTGATGATATCTCCATATCCCATGATCTATGAAACATGATCATCGATTAGTACATGTGCTGATCTATTCATCGTCGTCCACTACGATGATATCCGATCAGAGATACTTACAGAATTATATCAATAAATAAAGAGTTTCATAAGCAAGTCACATACTTGTTGATCAATATAATGATATACATTCATTGGACTAATAATCATATTATTATTCATAAACATAGTCATATTACAGTCATCTATATGACTACCTCAAGGGCATAACACTAACATTACGCAATTGTTGAAGAAGAAGAACAAGTTTGCATGGACGCCAGAGTGCGAGAAGAGCTTTCAAGAGTTGAAGAAGCAATTGACAACATCGCCAGTGTTAGTCTTACCTGATGTTCACCAGAGCTTTGATATTTATTGTGACGCATCGCATTAAGGACTTGGATGCGTGTTGATGCAGAATAGAAAGGTAGTTGCTTATGCATCGAGGAAGTTAAGGTCGCATGAGGAGAATTACCCGACGCATCATTTGGAGTTAGCTGTTGTAGTGCATGTTCTGAAGTTGTGGCGTCATTACCTTATTGGGAATAGATGTAAAGTTTATACGGACCATAAAAGTCTTAAATATATCTTCACTCAATCGGACTTGAATATGACTGTAACACCCCGGTATTTACTATGCCTGAATGCTACCAAACAAAAGCTAAACAACATCTAAATACCATAATTAAACATTAATTCCAACAAAGGCGCACATGCTAAAAACCGAGATTTCGGCAGCATCTCCTTTGTTTTAACATGAATTGAAGCAACAACAATAATAACATGTCAATGTGGCATAATGAACGATAGCAATAACATGATCAAACGGAAAAACAGCCACCATACCACTAAGGATATAAATTCTATCCATCACATGACAAATATGGACTAATCAATTACTCATAACGACCAACGAATCATTGAAAACCATAGTTTAGTTCAATGAATTAACCATAACCATAATGGAAGGAACATGTCATTGTTTAAATGTGTGATGCTAAGTGATGACGTGTAACTAGCTCCCTTTCCCGCATGTCGGATTCATGGTACCTAAAAGAAAACAACATAAACACAAGCGTAAGTTCATCACTCAGCAAGTAAATTGCAATGGTACAAACATAAACAATTACATAGCAATAGTATCTCACACCATGTAAACCATCTCATTCATGGTCACATATTATCATCATCATCAATATGTATGAAGTGCAATGCGATGCTCATGTCTCCTTGGAAACTCATACCGGTATGGTTGAGTACACACCCGTCGGTGTGAACCCTCTCCCCCCTTCCATCCCGAAGATGGAGGGTGCCTACTCCTCGCTTCCGTTCACCGCTGTGAATGGAATCACGATGTAGGACTTACTCATTGGCTCTCCGGATTAGTCATAACTTTCTCACCGACCTTCCCCGGATTAGTTATGACTTTCTCACCGCCCGGGCCATGTATCATGCCATGTCATGTATGCAAATATGCCAACATCATAAATCACTCTTACATTAACACATGGCATCATAACATAGTAAGCATATTCATCATATCATTGGCAATCATTAAAGCATGATATGTGATCATATCATATATCCAATTTCATCTATTCTCAACAAGCAACCTACAAACCGTTATCCATTACAATACACTTGCCTCAACCACAAGCAACGCATTGGCGGGAACTAGAAGGCACTCCCGGGGTCGCACCACCTGCACATAGGTACCACACACTCACAAACATGTCCACAAAACAGTATGCAAACCCTCATCTACCCCGACATTGCCAACTACTCGCAAAACCCAAAAACAGCGGTTCTATCCCGTCCGGACAGCAGCCTTCCAAAAGGCATAACTCTGGTTCTAAGACTCCAAATCAATTAAACGAGTACATCCTCGCGTAGCTTAGGAAATTTCCCAACTTTTTCTAGGTATAAGGAAAGACTGATTCGGACTCTAAAGTTGTTTAATCTACAAAATACCGTGATCTGTTCCAGTCACGTCACAGATTTTAACACGCTCGGTAAAACAGTCATAACTTTCAAACGGCTGATCGGATTTGAACGTTCTTTATATCCACGGAAAAATAATGAAATTATCTACAACTTCTTCAACATCCGTACGACCATATTCGTAATCTAAATTGACGAAAAACCGAACCCTAGGTCGACTGCTCATGCTGTCCGAAACAGAGAACGTGACCAACTCAAGAATCCATCTAATCTAATCAAATCCAGCACCACCAATTGATCTAAAAACTTGATAAACATCCTTATAATAGTACCTAGACCAACCCCAAGGATTCCCATGGCCATACCTTTTCCCAACGCACGAAAACTGAATGGATCCCCCCCCGGTTCGCTCCTCGCTCCTCGCTCCTTGCTCCTCGCTCCAATGGATGGATCCTCGAGGTGCAGGGGGTGGGGAGGCCACCCTAGGTCAGCAAGGGGGTGGAGGAGAGGTGGTGGAGCAAAGGGGAGCAATGGGAGAGGTGGAGGCGCCACAAGGAGGAGGTGGAGATGTGTGGGGGCGGCTAGGGCATCATGGGGCGCAAGGGGCAGTATGGGGGCGCAATAAGGGGCTGGTGGAGGCCTCCAACCAGGACTCCTCCCCTCAATTGGACTCAAACTCCATCCCACCAAAGCCCACGACCCCCTCTCTTAGGCCCAAACTCCCCCGGAAAGGCCCAAAACCCCGGAAACGGCCCGGAAACGCGATTAAACCTCATAGCGTATGGTTTTAACCTCCAATACCATATTTCATAATGTTTTTGACCTTATCAAGCACATTAAATAAGGTTACGACACTCCGTGGTGTCACATCACTTCGTAAGGCCCAAAAACGCGAGTAAACCTCAAGCCGTAAGATTTTATTCTCTAATTTCACATTTTACTAGTTATATGCCCGTGCGTTGCTTCGAAAAATAAATATTAAAAAAAATACTATTTCATAAGATCAAACATCTATCTTTAACGCTTCGTTTCTTGCAAAAGCTGGCTAATTAAAGCAACGCTTCGTTTCTTGCGTAGGGCAATTAAGCAGGTTAATTAAGTAGGGCAATTAATGTGACGTGGGAAGAAACTCTCACTTTATATAGTAGAGATAATAAGTAAATTAAAATAGAAACCTTCTTTTCCTTTTCTTGTTCTCCTGTTCTTATCCGGCATGCTAGCAATTTCTTTCGTCATGTGTTAAAGCCTATAACAGAAATATATATACATACTCAGATGGTAGCATAAATATAATAATAGCACTAACATAACGAATTGCAGTAAATCAATGATACTCGGGTTAACATGTATATTTCTAGTGACAAGGTGAAGGTTTTTCTGATTTATTTTATTAACATTTATTTTTCTAGTGACAAGGTGAAGGTTTTGCAGTTATTTTTCAGGTTTTTTCCATTTATTTTATTAACATTTTTCTTAATGTTCACATAAGCAGATTGACCCATTATTCCTTTATCTTTTTCTCTCCCTCCCATGCCCTCCCAAAGACTTCGCCCACCTACCCGACTCACTCCCCTCCTCTAACCCTAAAACTTTTCCTCCCGACATCTCTCTCATCTCCCTCTCTGTGGACACACCTCCTCTCTCTCTCACACGCCGCCGCCTCTCCCTCATCTCCTCTCTCTCTCTCACACGCCATGCCGCCTCCCTCGCTTCTCCTGGCGCCGACGCCTCTCCTCTCCCGGCGCCTCCTCCCTCCTCTCCTCTCCTCGCCATCGCCGCCGCCAGATCGGCCGGGTTTCCCGTCGTTCGCTGTCTCCTCCACTCGCTTCCGCCGCCTCTCGCGATCAAGCGCCGCCTCCTCTCCAGCCACGCCTCCGCCTCCGCCTCCGCCTCCATCTCCTCTACAGCCACGCCTCCGCCTCCGCCTCCTCTCGCACCACGCCTCCTCCACTCGCACCGCCTCCTCTCGGGATCTCGACAAGCCCTCCTCCTCCGCCTCTCTCGCTCACGGCGCCTTCGTTTCCCTCCGCCTCCGCTACTCCACCTCACCGGTGAAGTCTTTCACCTCATCTTCCTCCTCTTCCTCATCTTCTGTTTCTAGCCCATTTTTTCCTCATCGGATTTGTATTACATCTGCTGTTCTAGGTACCTATGAGGGAGAAGAGGAGGGGTTCTCTCAGATCTGCACATTGGGGAGGAGGGAGAGCAAGCAGCCGCCGTCCATTGGAGTTTCCCTTGCTGCTGAACTGAAGGTAAGGATCCCAAATCCTTGTTCTTTACCTCAAATCGCACTGTAGTGTAGTTTGTTGGTAGATTTGATTGCTAGCCTCATTGATCCAGTGACAAATGCTAGAGTATTTAATCTCATTGCATCAATTAAACCAGTGCATGTGATGTCTGCTCTGAGGCTGAAGTGATGGTGCAAGTGATCTATCAGATAATTTTCATTATACTTAGTTCACAATATTGTGCAAGTGATGTCTTTCAAATTGTCAAAATCCTGATACTGTTTATATGATGAGGCTAAAACGGATAGCAATCTGATAATGCTCATTGTTTGCTATAAATGAGATCTTTGGTAACAGTTTGGGCTGCTAGAGTTCTCACTGAAATATAAAACAGTTAATTCATGTGTTCTAAACTGTTTAGTATGAATTAAATAGGACAAGATGTGTTCTATAGGATTTAGTTCAAGCATATAGTTACATTTTTGTTATACCTGTGAATCACCGGTAGTAATTTTTCAATAGTCTCTTGCTCTGTTAGTATTTGTTGTTAGACGTTAGAAGTACTACATCAGTAGTTGTTCTTTAGTCAATAGTTGTTCCTTGCTGCGATTGGAATAGTTCAAAATTGTAATGGCAGCATAGTTAGTGCTTGTTGCCTCTCTATGTAGTCTTCTTCCCCTCAAATTTATTTTCCTCAACCATCACCTTCTTCCTGCTCAAGACATGCATTATTAGTTCCTTTGAACTAAGTATAGCTAATTAGTTCCTTTGTGGACTTCCTGTTCATTCTTTGATCCCTTGCTTGATTAGCCATTGTTTTTTATTGTTAAACTTAAAACATCCGAACAAGTAGCTCGTGCTTCAGTAAATTTTCAGATCATGCAATTTAGCAGGCTCAGTTTTTTTTTCTATTTTCAAAACCTTTATTTTAGTGACTGTTCTTTGAATATGCATTTAGATCAACTGAAAAAGGTGTCTTGTGCCACTGCATGCTAACACTTCCTCGGTTATCTTTTTTCTTGCTAATTTTTTTATATACTTCCAGTTTCATTGTTGCTTAAGAAATTCCTAACCAAAGCATGGATTTATTTGGAACAGGCTTTAGCTGATTCGCTGAAGAAGAGGCTTTTGGAAGAAGGGCGGAAGCCATATGTGATTCCTGTTGGTGGATCAAACTCATTGGGAACTTGGTATTATCCTATATTCAATGCTAACTCAGAAACCACAATTTCTTCTTCTTATTTTGGTGTTTATAGCATACTTTGAACTTAAAACATCCGAACAAGTAGCTTTATGCTATGGAACTTTGGGAATTATCTAGGCACTGAACCTAGCTGCGTGTGCTTTATACTAAGCATGACTAAAGGCAGCTAGTGAGTATATACATACACGTTAAGCTTTAAAAGAGTATATATATGTATACATACAAGATTAATATGCAGCTAGGTACGTTGGTTAATTAAATTGGCGTGCATATTTTGAAAGAGGTATGCGTACATATATACGTATGTATATACTAATTATTTAGCTACACGTCACGCAGAGGGAATTATTTGTGAATGGTGATGAGATGAGCACGACCGTGGTAGATATTCTTATGAGTAGTGACAATGTCACCCTCACACTTTTGCTTTTACCGCCATTAATCTCCGCTTGTCCTTATTTATCTGCTTACTCCTTTGCTCTCTCCCTCATCCCTCTCTCTCCCTCTCTCTCTCTCGCCTCCCTTTCTTGCAACACCTCCATAATATTCTTCACTCTCGCTCCCTTATTCAATACAGCTTGCCTTTTCATATCTTGCTGTCTACACACCTCACCTTTCCCCTGCTGCAGTTGCTGATCTATATATCTCTCTCCCACAGATCACTACCAGAGAGACAAGAGTTACTAATCTTGTTTGTTTTTCCATTTCTATTCGTTCTCCTGTCTTTTCCATTCTGCAGCTTGTTGCATAGCAGTGGATCTTGGAAGAAACAAGTAGCGACAAAGAGAGAGAAAAATCGTCCCAAATATGTATTTATCCTTCTTCGTCAGATCATCAGATCTATCCTCCCTCTGATCCCCAAAGAGGTAAGGATGAGCAAGTTTTTGAATAGCTTGCTAGATGCACCTGAGAGATGCACCTGAGAGAAAAAATTGAGAAGAAAGTTTGCAGTCTAGTCCTCTTTTCTTGCTACTAATATATTATCCATGCTCCCTGAGATTTATGCAAACATCAGGTTATTTTTACTTGGAAATTTGTGCTTCTTGTGCCATATCATCATACATGCACGCATATGCATTCATACAGTGGTTCACTCTCCATGCATTTGTTTTAATTGCCTTTTCTTCTTCTTTAAAGGCTGGGGTATCATTTACTGATATTGAATGGTAAAAAGAAAAAGGGCACTCAAACTAAAGCTTGGTACCTTTTTACTGATATAACAGAAACTAAGGCTGGGGTATCACACATGCATGCTGAACACACTAAAATAAAACATCCAAGAGGACAGTTACAAAACACACTTGCAGCTAAAACAAAACATCCAAGAGGACAGTTACAAAACACACTTGCAGCCATCACACTCAAACCACAGTTGCTAGATATGCCCATCTATTTTCAACAAATCTGGTCACAAATGTGAGATCGACAACTCCCATGACTAACGACCGTCGTAAAGCTGCATGTTACAATAGAAATGTTGCGGTTAATATATTTGGTTTACATATTACAAATTTTTAATGAGTATTTATTTATGATACTGCAACTACTTACTCTCGAGGTCACGTGTCTCATGATGACTTGGATTAAATGAAAATGTTGTGTGGTCTGAAGTCTCCAAGCACCCTATTATCGAGAATTGAAAATTTTTAGTTATTGCAATTAAAACAAATATGCTTATATATAGAGACGTGGAATCACGTACCATGTCTGTTATTTTTTTTAGCATAGTTCCTAAGACAATGTGCTTGCCAGCACAAGCTGATTCCCAGCAGGCTGCGTGACGAGTCAAATATTGACACCAAATGCCAACAATTAAAAGGTTGAACCTATAAATTAAACATAGAAAAATATAAAATTGTGTTATATCTACATATAATCATTGTATATTTTTGACAATGAATTGTTGCTTTCTATCAACTAATAGGTACCTTGTGTCCATTAGTGTGACCTCTCTGTAAAGATTAGGTCCAAAATGCTCCAGTTGACCCTCAAAGGTACAATTATTCCAAATATGTCTACGCCAATGATTGTTAGACAAATTTAGAAATTCTCTTTTATCAATATGTAACTAATTAAGATGCAATGTACGACATGCTTACCTACAAAAGTCTTGTTAGGACGATGGTACACTTCAAAGGAAAGACATAAGATGCTTTGGGTACCGTGGAAACTGAATTGGCACATTGTAAGGCTCAACACTTGTCTTTCGGGTGAAAACACATTCAAATGGGTTTCCTATGCTTCTGAACTCAACCTCCCCATAGTTTGGTTGGAATTGCACCCGATGAATGGTATAGCTATGTCCTTCATTGAGTAGCATGTTTAAAGTATCAACACTATCCCTTGATATGGCTTCAATTTTTGATCCCTTCAAACACAAATTCAAACAATATTAGCTTGTGATAGAATTATTTTGTTACTATTATTAGCATTCGCTATTTTTGGAACTTACAGTCGTATCCATGAGGATAAATCGTTGAAGGTTGCCATGATCTTCAACATGGAACTTGACGTCCACTCTAACAACAATACTCCATAATCTGTCTACGTCCCATAATTCAAGGTCGTCGAAATTTTTAAACCTTGTAAAATAAGGAGCGCATTTTAGTTTTATATTGCTTTATGTTTTATTGTAGGTTAATTTCGATAGATCATAAACTAACATAGTCACCACCGGTTGTCCAGAGAAGTCCGCATACAATCTCTTTCGACTAACATTCATTGGTTCCATTTATGTAATCTAAAAAATATATATTTAGGAAATATGTTAGACTGCGAAGAACAAAATATAACCAGTATAATATATACAAAGTCTACTTCTATATTCACTCTAAAAGGAAGTAATTTAAATTTAGAACATTCGCGCTGTATTATGCATGTTTTGACTCTACTGCATGTTTTGACTCTTTTCATGAATCTCTAAGCATAAGAATAAGAAACACATGAAGCATAAGAACCAACCATGAAGCATAAGAACCATATTAGTACATGCTGCCCATATCGTCTTCTTTAGTTAGCATGGTTGACCATTTACCATTGCAGTATGAGTAGCACAGTAAAGTTTGAAATGCTGAATGGAAATTAAATTTGCATAAGTGCAGTGCTCATGGAAACACATGAAGCATGAGAATAAGAAACACATGAATTGAGAAGAAGGCTAGTAGTGCTTTATGCAAATTTCAGTGTTTTCTGTTTGCATAACTGCAGTTGTTTCATGTTACATAAAGAAGATATATATTAAACCTGGTGGCAGTTGTTTCATGTAACATAAAGAAGATATACTTACATTTCAGTGCTTTATGCTCTCACATTCTATTCCAGATCTTCCAATTGTTCTGTTTAAGAAAAAATTGAGAAGAAGGTTAGTAGTGCTTTATGCAAATTGTTTTCTGTTTAAGAAAAAAATGAGAAGAAGGTTGTGCACATCTATCATTTCTGTTTTAGAAATGTATTCTGGAAAACCAAGATCATTCATGTGCACATATTGCATCCAATACAATATTTCTGACAACCAAAGCCATACTTGAACTTTAAGCAAAACTCACATCATAAAACTGACGAACCTTGTTGAAAAATGTTTGGCAGAGAAAGAGGCATAAACAAGGAAAGCATGTAAAAAAATATCTCACAACCTTACTACATCGTCAATCAACATTCACAGCCACGAAATAGCCAGAACCAATTCACAGATGCTACATATACTTATACTACAAGCTGATAACCAAGGAGCTATCTTTTTTATACTATAACTCTATGACATATTATCTTTTTTTTGCTACAGCATAGTTTGTTTTTGGTTATGGTGCAGAAAGTGAATCTCTAAGCAATGGTAAATGGTATTATGCATGTTTTGACTCTACTGCGTGTTTTGACTCTTTTCCTGAATCTCTAAGCATACTTTGAAGCACAAGCATACTAACACCCAAAGAAAGATAAAACATAAGCACAAGTACATAACACCTGAATTCCAAGCATTTTTTTGCTACAGCATAGTTTGTTTTTGGTTATGGTGCAGAAAGTGAATCTCTAAGCAATGGTAAATGGTATTATGCATGTTTTGACTCTACTGCGTGTTTTGACTCTTTTCTGAATCTCTAAGCATACTTTGAAGCACAAGCATACTAACACCCAAAGAAAGATAAAACATAAGCACAAGTACATAACACCTGAATTCCAAGCATTTTTTTGCTACAGCATAGTTTGTTTTTGGTTATGGTGCAGAAAGTGAATCTCTAAGCAATGGTAAATGGTATTATGCATGTTTTGACTCTACTGCGTGTTTTGACTCTTTTCCTGAATCTCTAAGCATACTTTGAAGCACAAGCATACTAACACCCAAAGAAAGATAAAACATAAGCACAAGTATATAACACCTGAATTCCAAGCATGTTCAGCCTAGCTACATACCAAGGATCACATGTATTGGTAGAAAATTCTAGAAAATATGATGCAGTGTTTCTGTTTGCATAACTGCAGCATGAAGCATGAGAATAAGAACCAGCATGAAGCATGTACTACAAGCTGATAACCAAGGAGCTATCTTTTTAATACTATAACTCTATGACATATTATCTTTTTTTTGCTACAGCATAGTTTGTTTTTGGTTATGGTGCAGAAAGTGAATCTCTAAGCAATGGTAAATGGTATTATGCATGTTTTGTACATAACACCTGAATTCCAAGCATGTTCAGCCTAGCTACATACCAAGGATCACATGTATTGGTAGAAAATTCTAGAAAATATGATGCAGTGTTTCTGTTTGCATAACTGCAGCATGAAGCATGAGAATAAGAACCAGCATGAAGCATGAGAATAAGAACCAGCACTACTAACCTTGCAGGGAGGAAGTTCAGTTGCGGCCAGGCTGCAGATGGAAGGATGGAAGACGCCAAGGTCCAGGGAAGACGCCAGGGTCCAGGGCAGACGGCAGGGTCCAGGGCAGACGCCAGGGTCCAGGTCTTGGCTGCAGATTGAAGTGGTATTTAGATAGTACGTTTTCTTCTCAAGATAGTAGTATATATGTGATACTACGGGTTGGCATAACCTTAGAAAGTGTGAAATTTGCAATTAGAACACTACGGTATGACGTTTTAGCACGTTTCGGGCTGTTTCTGGGTTTTCGGGCCTCTCCGGGGTCGTTTTGGGCCTTGAGGGGAAGTCGTGGGCCGGAGGTGGGACACTTTGGCCCATGTGGGAGTGGTGGGGGGGCAGCACAACCTGCTGCCCTAGCCCCCCCCACCTCCCTTGCGCAGCCCCCACCCCCACCCCTTTAGCCGCCACCTCCCACTCCCCATCTCCTCCTCCTCTTCCTCCTCCCCCTCAAGCCGCACCACCTCTCCTCCTTGCGCCTCCTCTCCCACCACCACGTGCCCTTGCTGCGTCCCCCTCGCTGCCATGCCACGCCATGGTGCTGCCCTCGCCAGTAGGAGGATCCGCGACGAGGAGAACCGGTAGCCACGGCGCGTGGGAAGAGATCGGGTGGAGATCGCGTGGGAAAAGTTCGTCAAATTCGTGGATCTTCAAGAAGGTAATGGGGAAAACCTTTGGGGGTCGTTTAGATGCTGTGTAGTGGTGGTTTACAATGTTTTTGGATCAAGAGGACGTGCTGCTATGGAGTAGATCTGAAAAGAACTAGAGTTGTATTCGCGTTCCAGTTCGGGCAGAATGGGAACCCGAGCTAGGGCAGGCGTTTTCGCCAATTTAGAGTTGGAATCTGGCCGTACGGACTTCTAGGAAGTTGTAGATAATTTCATTATCTTTCAGTGCATATAAAGAAATTGAAATTCCGCCCAGCCGTTTAGAAGTTATGGCCGTTTTACCGAGCGCTGTCAAATCTGTGACGAGATTGAGACAGTTCGTGTTCAACATTAGATTAAACAACCTTAGAGTCCGAATCAGTCTTTCCCTATAACTAGAAAAAGTTGGGAAATTTCCTAAGCTACGCGAGGATGTACTCGTTTATTCAATTTGGAGTCCTAGAACAAAAGTTATGCACGTTGGAAGGCTGCTGTTCCGAAGGGACAGATTTGCTGTTTTCTGATTTTAGGAGTTGTAAGCTAAGTCGGTGTAGCGGGATTTATGTGTGCTGTTTTGTGGACTCAAATTGAGTGTGTGGCACATGTTTGCAGGTGGTGTGCCTCCAGGAGTGCCCTCAACCTCTCGTCACTCCGTTGCCCGTGGTTGAAGGCAAGTGTGTTGTGTGGATTGTATGCTATATGTGTTGCTAGTTGTGCTTCATAGTATTTGGAATAGATAACATGTTGTCTTGCCATGAATTACATGTATTGCTTGATATGAAGCCATTATGCCATGATTTAAATGTACTTATTGTTGATAAGTGGATTACATGCCATGTGATGATATGCAATACTCCTATATATGTGTACATTGTTGTCCATTTTGCATACATGGCATATTTTCATGGCCGACCGGTGAGATAAGTCATAACTATTCCGGGAGGGTCGGTGAGAACCGTTATGACTAGTCCGGGGCTATTCTTGAGTAAGACCTACATCGTGATTCCATTCACCGTGGTGAATGGAAGCGAGTGATAGGCACCCTCCATCTTCGGGATGGAAGGGGGAAAAGGGTGCATGCCGACGGGTGTGCACTCCACCATACCGGTATGAGTTTCCAAGGAGACATGTGCATTGCATTGCATTAATGAAATATGTATATGCTGATGTTTATGAGATGACGATGTGAATACTTATGAGTTGCTCACGAGATGAGTACATGGATGCTTAAAAGGTGTTTGGAATGCTAACTATGTTGTGTTATGATGTGCTTTTGGAGATTGGTGATGATGGTTTGTTGACTTGATCTTTGTTTTTCCATTACAATACACTTTGCTTTGAGTTTTGAACTCACGCTTGTGTTTTATGTTGTTTTTAGGTACCTTGAGATCGGTATGAGGGAAAAGGGAATAGTCACACATCTCCACGTAGTTCACGCAATTGATTCCACAATGGAATCATTTGGAGTCATGACAATAAATTTAATGTGATACAATTGATGTTTATGGTTTAGATGTGTGCTAGAATTGCCGTATTCGTTTCATTTGGCTAATGATGACCTTGTGATGCTTAAAGTGGACTCATATTGCTTCCGTGTCGCTTATTATTGCTGTTTTAGATGTTTCATATTATGTCATATTCTGCCATGCTATTATGGTTGCTCGAGATCATGATTAAACAAAGGAGATGCTGTCGAAATTTTTGGTTCTAGCAATTGTTCCTTTGCTGTAATTTTCTTTTATTTGTAGTTTTTAGATGATACGTAATCTATGTTTGGTAGCATTCAGGCGTATTAGATGCCGGGGTGTTACAGTTGGTATCAGAGCGGGCTGTAGGTCCCTGGAATGTGTATTTAGTGTCATACTATATGTTCAACTAAAATATGAAGTGGGATAACCTAGAAACATGGCTTAGGTTTTACTTAAAACTTTGCCATAGGATAGCAACATTAAAACTTGTGTAAGTGGAATAATTAATTTAAAACTTGACACACTCTGTTGCCTGATAGGAATGGGTATGGGTACCATTGCTTTACGCTTAAATGTTGTATTTAAGCTTTGGTGTTGAATGTTACATTTGGTAATATATGTTGCTATGTTTATGAAAGAATTGATTGTGTTGATACATTTGAGATTATGTGGGTTGTGGTGCCGAAAGGGTTTCGGTCACCTTCTGTTGTTTGTAGTAATGTTGGGTTTGACGGTGTGGCCGGGTAGTGCCATCACCGATGGACTTTTAACCTCCTGTTGGGAGAGTGCTTATCCTTTCTGTCGTAGATTGGGTAGTTGGTTGGAGTCGAGTAGTAGAGTTGTGGATTGACCCTCCGAATTTTCTTTGCCGTTTTGACGAACGGTTTTGGTTGGTTTTTGGTTGGTTGAAATAAAAGAAAAAGTGTTCGGTTTTGGATACTCACCGATGGTTCTTTTGGTGGTTTTGGTTTTGTCTTCTTTGGTTGAAGACAAAAGAAGAATTTCGTGTTGCGCCTCTTTTGGTCGCCTTGTCAGCTTTAACGCCCGATTTGTTGTTTGCCTTATAGAGAAACTTATAGATTGATTCTTGGGTTACCATTCTCCAACTTGAAAGGAAGTTATTGAAGTTCCGATGAAAAATCTAAGTCGCATGGATTTAGGTGTCAAGGTTTTGTCGGAAAGGATGTGGTTGATCGGTTGCTTTACGGAGAAAGATTTCAATTTATTCTTGTGTTTGTCTTTTTTCGAGGTTTAAAAGAGTTATTGCGGTGTTGTGCCAGATCTTGTTGTTGGGGCCTAAGTGGTGTTTGATTGCAATGATGACTTGTTTGGGAATTCATCTTTGAAAAACCGTTTGTTTCGTGAAAGTTTGAAGTTTGGGGTTATGGCCTTATCTGAAAAAAAAAAAATTGGTTCATCGCCGGGTTTTCCCTCTTGCAACCATCTTCCTTCGCGGAAGTTGTTGATCTCGAGAGTTGTGGAGTAGTTGCGTGTCTGCATTTGGGAATTTAAGAGTTGACTTCTCTTGTGATTTATGGTTGAGCGTTCGGGAAGGAAAGGTGTTTTGGGTGTTGTTCTTTTCTGGAGCAATTATGGTTTCCTTAAGAGTTGGGTGTGTGATTCACACGAATGTTTAAGAAGTTAAGTGTATGACGAGAAGTTAGAGTTTTCGGATGATATGAGCTAGTGGTTCGGTTAAAGTGAATTTGTTGTTTGTTTAAAGATAAACTAAAATATTGTGTTGATAAGAGATGATTAAACGAGACGTCAGGTGATCCAAAGTGAAAGTTGACTAGTGGTGTGTGCAAAGTGATGCGGGTTATGGAATCTAATGGATGTTTGAGATTAGTTAGCATATAATGTCTCGGTTGATGAACTTGTTATAGCAAGAAGATGGTGTGAAATTCTACCTATTGTAGCTGGTGGGTCAGTTAATATTGTGGGTCGACAATGTGACTTAAAATTACGTGTAATCAATTAATGAGGATATATGGAATGATTGTAGGAAATGTTGAATTATTCTTGACAGATGTCCGCAGGATCCGTATTTATGAGGGATGTCTAGTGGAGATCGTGTCGCATGGTTAGTATTAATTATTGGTGGAATGAACATGTGATATGGAATATGTGACTTAGGGATTATACCCAGGGTAATTGTTGATTACGCCGGAATAATTGTAAAGAGATGTGTGCTACGCTTGGGATAATAAGTTGCATGAATAATGGTTCGTCATGGTTAGTAGACCAAAAGAAGTTGTTGATATGCGTCTTATGTTGGATTAATCGATAAGATAATTGTCTTTGGAGTTGTGAGAACGTGGTTCTCCTTGTTGATTGTCATCACGGTAGATATGGTCTATGGTTCGTTGGTAATATAATCAATTGTGGTTATATGAATAGTGAAAAGTGATTTTATTAAGAGCGAGATGTTGTAGCTTGTGTGCAACAGTGTTGGATTTCTCGGGTTTTGGATGATTATGACATCCGTATTGGCTAAGAGTATTGGAATGCGAGTAACGGTGGGATTTGAGTCGAACTTTCTTTTGAAGGTTTATGGATTCAAATGAATGTATAAATTTTCTGGGAGTGCCTGCCTCTTTGTTTAGGCGTTTTGATTAGTGTGCAATAAAATCTCCCCTGATTAAGTGGCATTTTGTCAAGTTACAAACTTGACTCCGATGATTGGAAATATGGAGGAAAGAGTAGTATTTGAAGTAACTGGTTTATGGGTTCCAAATGTGGTGTGGTATTGAACCATGCCAATCTTTGGTTTTGGGCTAATCTGTTTAGTCTATGCTATGAGTATGGTTTAACACCCAAAGCGTTGGGGTGGGACGCTCTCTTTAGCGTTCAACTGATTTATCTTTGGTAAACCTGGAGTTAAGCGCTTAAATTGTAATTCTTTCGTGACTAGAGTTGGATTTATTTGGGAAACGTTTGTGGTGTTTGCGAGCGTGTCAAAAAGGTGAATCTTACGATTGTTTCATAAGTGATTTTGTTGGTAAGGTGTTCCCTGCTGTGAATGTGTTTCCTTTCTCTTTAAGAGAATTGGTAGCGGTTATTAGGCGTAGATGTTTGAGTTGAGAGTTGATGTTATCTTCTGTTATTGGCTTTGGTTAAAATGCGATGTTTTGCACGCATTGCGTGCAGTGGTTGTTGGGTTGTGATGCGATATGGTATTTTTTCGGTTAACGCCGTCGTAGTTTATGCGAAATTGAGCAATCATCGATGTTGTTGGGTGTCAATCATGTGACAAAGAGAATGAAGTCTCTTTGTGAATGGTTAATGGGTATCGTGGTTTCATGACTAACAAATGGTGAAAAAGATTCATGACATCGCTTTTATAAGCATAAAAGAGTTGTTGAGCCAGGACGGTGAGGAAGTCATATAGAGATATATGACTAATCCGAGTGCTCTTGAAGAATTCGCATCCGTGTTATGAATCGAGATTTCCATTGCTCTCTAGCATGAAAAGGAATGAATGGATAAATCTTTGGTATTTGGGGTTATGTTATGCAAGGGATTTGAGTTTCCCTTTCTCTTGAGAGTTTTTGTGGCAGTTCTCTTCCAAGATGTTGATTTTGGTTAAAATGAAAAGTTTGGCTGTGGTGAAAGCGAGTCGAGTTGTCTTTAGTTGTTGAGAACTTCCGTCAAGAGAATTGTGTGGAGTCTTTATTTGTTTGAGTGCTCCCCGATGCGAATTGTATCGCGTTGATTGGAGATTTGAGTTTTCCTTTGCGGCTTGACTTAGGAAAAGCAAAAGGGTGGTCTTTCAATGTTATCAGGGTTCTTTCCAAAGTGATTTTTGGCGCTTTGAGGTTCGAGTTGTTGTATGTGGTCTACTTGGATTCAAAAGAATCGTACTGTTTTTGCACTATTGATAGGAGCGAGAATAAGAAGGACATCGGGTTATTGTTGAGTATTATCTAAGAGCTATACTCGTGGGTTTCGTTGTTTGTGTGATTTGTTTCTGAGGGCGACATCCTCTTGGGAAAGTGCCAATTGAGATTTGGTAGTGAGCTACGGTCCTAGCTTGGGCTGGACATTAGTGGTATGAGGGTGGATGATGATGGAGGTTGTTGATGTCGTGGTTTGAATTTGGTTGAAAGTATCGTTGGGTGGAAGCAAATGTTATAGAAATTGTGATGCAAAATGCTTTGTCGTGGATATTGTCTTAGCTAGACGTCCCTGGGTGTGCGTTATACCTGGGAGAGGATAGAATGAAAAGTGTAATGTGGTTGGCAGTCGAAAGGAAAGTATGGTCGATGCAGGTTATGAGCGAAGATGACATTAGTAAATTTTGATTCCTTGCGAAAAGGGGTCAAATAATTGGAAGAGGTGGGGTTTTTGCGTAAATGGTCTTTTTGGGGGGTTCAAATTTGGAACCTCGGTTAACCGTTTTAATACTAATGATGAAAAAGGGATGTGTTTCAAGATGATTGTGTCATTCGGAGTTTATGAATCATGATAGAGATCGAAGTAAATGAGGAATCATGTCAAGTGGTGCTTAGCTAAGCTAAGTCAAGTCACTCTTGTTAATAGATGGATTTGGAGATTTGGGTTGTCGTTGCAACTATTAGGTCTTTGCGTGGGTGTGTTGAGTTCGCAAAGAAGTTGAGTCCCTAGTGGACATTGTTTTAGAGTTGACGTGTAAGATTCGAGGTCGAATCCAGTTAAGGGGGGAAGAATGTGATACTACGGGTTGGCATAACCTTAGAAAGTGTGAAATTTGCAATTAGAACACTACGGTATGACGTTTTAGCACGTTTCGGGCTGTTTCTGGGTTTTCGGGCCTCTCCGGGGTCGTTTTGGGCCTTGAGGGGAAGTCGTGGGCCGGAGGTGGGACACTTTGGCCCATGTGGGAGTGGTGGGGGGGCAGCACAACCTGCTGCCCTAGCCCCCCCCACCTCCCTTGCGCAGCCCCCACCCCCACCCCTTTAGCCGCCACCTCCCACTCCCCATCTCCTCCTCCTCTTCCTCCTCCCCCTCAAGCCGCACCACCTCTCCTCCTTGCGCCTCCTCTCCCACCACCACGTGCCCTTGCTGCGTCCCCCTCGCTGCCATGCCACGCCATGGTGCTGCCCTCGCCGGTAGGAGGATCCGCGACGAGGAGAACCGGTAGCCACGGCGCGTGGGAAGAGATCGGGTGGAGATCGCGTGGGAAAAGTTCGTCAAATTCGTGGATCTTCAAGAAGGTAATGGGGAAAACCTTTGGGGGTCGTTTAGATGCTGTGTAGTGGTGGTTTACAATGTTTTTGGATCAAGAGGACGTGCTGCTATGGAGTAGATCTGAAAAGAACTAGAGTTGTATTCGCGTTCCAGTTCGGGCAGAATGGGAACCCGAGCTAGGGCAGGCGTTTTCGCCAATTTAGAGTTGGAATCTGGCCGTACGGACTTCTAGGAAGTTGTAGATAATTTCATTATCTTTCAGTGCATATAAAGAAATTGAAATTCCGCCCAGCCGTTTAGAAGTTATGGCCGTTTTACCGAGCGCTGTCAAATCTGTGACGAGATTGAGACAGTTCGTGTTCAACATTAGATTAAACAACCTTAGAGTCCGAATCAGTCTTTCCCTATAACTAGAAAAAGTTGGGAAATTTCCTAAGCTACGCGAGGATGTACTCGTTTATTCAATTTGGAGTCCTAGAACAAAAGTTATGCACGTT
Source organism: Rhipidocladum racemiflorum (assembly GCA_036346355.1). Taxonomy (NCBI): domain Eukaryota; kingdom Viridiplantae; phylum Streptophyta; class Magnoliopsida; order Poales; family Poaceae; genus Rhipidocladum; species Rhipidocladum racemiflorum. The sequence continues at coordinate 39,437,599 of CM070577.1, read as the reverse complement.
GGAAGGCTGCTGTTCCGAAGGGACAGATTTGCTGTTTTCTGATTTTAGGAGTTGTAAGCGAAGTCGGGGTAGCGGGATTTATGTGTGCTGTTTTGTGGACTCAAATTGAGTGTGTGGCACATGTTTGCAGGTGGTGTGCCTCCAGGAGTGCCCTCAACCTCTCGTCACTCCGTTGCCCGTGGTTGAAGGCAAGTGTGTTGTGTGGATTGTATGCTATATGTGTTGCTAGTTGTGCTTCATAGTATTTGGAATAGATAACATGTTGTCTTGCCATGAATTACATGTATTGCTTGATATGAAGCCATTATGCCATGATTTAAATGTACTTATTGTTGATAAGTGGATTACATGCCATGTGATGATATGCAATACTCCTATATATGTGTACATTGTTGTCCATTTTGCATACATGGCATATTTTCATGGCCGACCGGTGAGATAAGTCATAACTATTCCGGGAGGGTCGGTGAGAACCGTTATGACTAGTCCGGGGCTATTCTTGAGTAAGACCTACATCGTGATTCCATTCACCGTGGTGAATGGAAGCGAGTGATAGGCACCCTCCATCTTCGGGATGGAAGGGGGAAAAGGGTGCATGCCGACGGGTGTGCACTCCACCATACCGGTATGAGTTTCCAAGGAGACATGTGCATTGCATTGCATTAATGAAATATGTATATGCTGATGTTTATGAGATGATGATGTGAATACTTATGAGTTGCTCACGAGATGAGTACATGGATGCTTAAAAGGTGTTTGGAATGCTAACTATGTTGTGTTATGATGTGCTTTTGGAGATTGGTGATGATGGTTTGTTGACTTGATCTTTGTTTTTCCATTACAATACACTTTGCTGAGTTTTGAACTCACGCTTGTGTTTTATGTTGTTTTTAGGTACCTTGAGATCGGTATGAGGGAAAAGGGAATAGTCACACATCTCCACGTAGTTCACGCAATTGATTCCACAATGGAATCATTTGGAGTCATGACAATAAATTTAATGTGATACAATTGATGTTTATGGTTTAGATGTGTGCTAGAATTGCCGTATTCGTTTCATTTGGCTAATGATGACCTTGTGATGCTTAAAGTGGACTCATATTGCTTCCGTGTCGCTTATTATTGCTGTTTTAGATGTTTCATATTATGTCATATTCTGCCATGCTATTATGGTTGCTCGAGATCATGATTAAACAAAGGAGATGTCTTTAAATTTTTGGTTCTAGCAATTGTTCCTTTGCTGTAATTTTCTTTTATTTGTAGTTTTTAGATGATACGTAATCTATGTTTGGTAGCATTCAGGCGTATTAGATGCCGGGGTGTTACAATATATATAGTATGTAAATGGGCAGGGCAGAACGCTTCGTTTCTTGCTGGAAGCGGGAACTAAAAATCGGAAGTGCAAATTTTGGGGTTTTGAATTTTCCCACGTATGTGTATGTGTACAAAAAGACCCTAGGTTTTGTGTTCCCATGTATGTATTTTGGGTTTTGTGTTCAACTGGAATTGAAGCCATGGAAACGCTTCGTTTCCTGCGCGTAGGGCTGGCCGGCTGGCTTGTATTGAAATGACGCTGGCTTGAATTGAAATGACGCGGGAAGCATTAGGGGGAGCTAATTGAATGATCTGAGACGGACGTGGGAAGAAACTGTGACTTAATATAGTAGAGATAATGCCACACCATACCGTAGTGTCACATTCTTCCCCCCTTCAACAGGATTCGACCTCGAATCCGAAGGACGCCAAAGCCAACAAAAAAACCCCAAGGGACAAAAGACTTCCCTGCAGCACAAAACATCCGCACGAAAACTCAAACCGGAACAAACGACAAGGGAGTTCTCAAAACCAACACTTGGCGAGAAAACTATTGATCTAGCTCAACTAAGGGCAACCTCTCACAGTTCGACCTTCACTTCAATTCCCAAATAGACCACGAAATAAAACGGACTCACGCTCCTCCATCCATTCCTCCTTGGCACTAACGTCCCCGACCCCTTTAATCGAAACTACTCTCCAGAAGGGCACGGTACCAGCCTCTAGAACCCTCTTCATCTCCCACGCACAAACGTGTTTTCACGCCTCAACCTCTCTATAGTGGTTCGCCATATTCAAAACGACGACGAACCAAGAGAGACATACACTCCAAGACCACCAACTATTTGAACAAACGAGGTTAAGACCTTGCAACGGATTGCTCTTTTACAAAAGACCAATACCCAACACTACCGCCTAAAGGAAAAGGCCCACCTTACAATCAGGGTCCTTAAACTCACAAGAAAATGTAACAACCAAACAAAATCGCTACGGTTGACACAACCTCGTTCAACCTCAGCAACAGAAAGGTCCAATATACTCTAAAAAGGAAAACAATTACTAGCAACCACCAAGTGGTCCACTAATAATTTAATCAACCCTACCGAGAAACATCTCAACGACACAATTCTCCAAGAAGGTTTGCATTGAGTCAAACACAACCTTCCCCTCAATGGACCACGATAAAGAGTACAATCATTGAGTGAGCTCAACCAAAATCATGAACCCAATTGATCCACCTACAACAACTCAAACCCCAAAGCGCTAAAACCACTTTGGAAAGGATCCAGCAACATCCAAAGAGCACACATTTTAATTTCCTATGCCAAGACACAAAGGAAACGCAAATCCCCTACATCACAACCAACATACCAGAAATTCTTCATTGCTTCTTTTCATACTAGAAAGCAAGGGAAATCTCATTTCATGACATAAATGCACACTCTTCAGGAGCACTCCGGATTAGTCATATCTCCATATATGACTTTCTCACCGACCTGGCTCAACGACTCTTTTATCATTTAACATGTAAAAACGATGTCATGTTTACTTTTCACCATTCCTTCATCATGTAACAACACTACCGAATAGTCATTCACATGACGACTTCTTCCTCGGTATCACATGAATAAATCTCGAATAACATCGAGAGTTGCGCTAATTCATATAAACTATGACGGCGGCATAGTTAACAGTAAGGCACCACATCATATCAAAACCCACCAACGATAGATAGCAAAACTCGCAAAACATCGCGTTTTAACCAAAATCAACATTTGGAAAAAGACATCGGCTCCAAAGTTAAACATCTGCGCAAACAGCCACCATAAATTTTATCAAAAGAGAGGGAAACTCAATCCTAAAAGAAAACTCTTCACTAACCAAATTTACTTATGAAACATTCATAAAAATCCAGACTTGTGAAACATCCGCACACCAGACACATTTTCCAAATGACTCCAACTCTAGCCAAACAGAGTTACACATCAAGGGCTTAACTCAAAAATTTCCAACACAACCCTTTATGACCATCTGCTTCCTTTTAAACTTAATTCCAAAGATAATCCAGTGCGAACGCGAAAGGGCGCGATCGACTCAAAAAACTTTTGGGGTGTAAATCCATACTCATAGCACCGGCTAAACAAATTAGCCAAAACCAAATATTTGCACCAATTTCTACGAGTTTTAGGGAAACTCTGAAACACAGCTGTCGGGACCCCGAATTTGCAAATCCGGACCCTCTGTGTATTCAGCACTAGTCCAGGAACGCGCTAGTGCACACAGTCTTAACATCGGTATATATCACAATCATACCAAACGATACTATCAAAGCACTTTATTTAAATAATCAAAGGATTACTCGACCTTATGGCCAAGTTACAAGTATATGCCTTGCAAGGCAGAACTTATTAAAAGAGAAATAGCAGCAGCGGAAAATCAAATAACTGTATGGGCGCCATCCAAAGATACCACATGTGCAACCTGACCGGCTCGTGCATCCCTAAGTAGACGGGTCTTCTTGGAGTTCCTCCTCCAAAGTCGGGCGAATCTCCTCTTCAATCGATATTGTGTTGAGGCAAGGGTGAGTACTTGGTACTCAAAGAAGTCATGCACGTAATGCAAGCTAATATACTATATGCATGGCTTAGTACAAAGGAATAGCTCAGTGGTATATTTGCAAAGAAATGTGCTTTTGACAAGTAATATAAGTAGATTCGAAAGCAGTAGAAATAAGTAAAGCATAAATAACTTTTCAAGAAGTTTAAATAACATTTTTTTCCCCATCCTAAACCATATTTCCATCATCTTCCTTGTTAAACCAACCCATCTTTTCAAAACCAAGTTATTTTCAGAAAGTCTACCCCTTGACTGTAATTCCCGAGCATTGTCCAAAGACTGCGGACTCGGCTATTCAAATAGATTCTACACTCGCAGAGGTTATGCACTTTACCCACAAGATACAATCCACTCACCACGCCGCCGTGAATCGCCATACAAAAGTATGCGAATGAGCGATCATAACAAAGCCTTTCTGGGCCTCAAACAACACAGTGGTCCTCTCCTGTCAGGCTCTACACCATCCCTTCCTTAGCCAAGGCGAAGTATGGGACCAACACACTGCTAGATGGGTATCCGGCCACACCACGATACGCCCCTGCATAATCACACAAAAAGGTGTAATCGACACTCCCGAGGCTCCACAAGTGAGTCTCTTAGCGACTTAGTCAACTAGGGCCGCCCCATTCCAGCCATGTGGCTGCAAGTATGACCTGGGCCAAAGGCTTGCAAGGTTAAGTCCTTAGAGTGACCAGGGCAAGACTACCCAAAACCAAATCATCACTCCTAATGCCACAACCGCCCACTGACATTACTTTGCCACATGCCCTGGCCGAAATCGCTTTATCAAACCCCGCTTGATTACCATGCACCACGTACATCAACATCACATGATACTTTTCCAAAATAGGTTCAATATATCATTAAGTCCATATTAGCGCTTGATTGTCCAAAATCATGTCATGAGCACGTAGTGTGTCTAAGCAAAGATACTACAACGGTTCAAAACCCATGTTGGCAATTTAATAATGTCCAACCAGTAAACCACAACTAGGGTGACAAAGGGTCATGGCACATACTTAAGTAATCAAGGTGTCATATAGCAAATTGGTATTTATCTAACCCCTGTGTTTAAACTAAAGTATCTTTCTAATTAAACTAGCATGCAATAGTTTAAATCAAAATAGATTTCAAATGGGATCAACATGGTCAAAGCACAACTTGCCTTCAAAAAGCACTTGCTCTTGGTCTTGAGTTGGATCCTCGAGTCAACACTTCTCCTTCGAATCCTTCCCAGACTTCAACGCCTACTCTGCAAAGCTGCAAATAGCAAATACACAAATAAACACTATGCAAAAGATCCTGTAACTCCAAATAAAATCCATAAAACAGAGAGAACATAATTTTCTGGATTTTTAGAAACTGAATCACAAATTTGGAGTTAAAACGCAAAGTTATGATTATTTAAAGTTTAAATAATCAATTAAATAATATTACAGAGAAAACTTTAGTCCAAAAATTAAATAAAATTCATATTTAGGTAGATCTTAATTTTATACAAATTTAGAAATTTGAATCACTCAAATCGGAGTTGAAACGCAAAAGTTATAAGCGCTTGAAGTTTGAATCTAAATTTGAAATCATTATTCGAATTAATAAATCATTTTCTTTTCGAAATTAATTATTGGCGCCAAGATGGACACGTGGCAGCTCCTGATTGGCTTTTGCCGACGCCACCGTCCATGGCTCGGCCCATGCTCACCGTCCACGGACTTCTGGCCCACGGCCACGTGATCGACGTGGGTTACAGATGACGCTATTGCCGACGCCAAGACACCGGGCCGACAAACAATTGCGGTTCGCCATGACGCCGCCGACGCCATGGTGTGGTTCGGCCGAGTGACACGCCGGGCCTAGCCCAGTCGGGCCACACTGCATTTGCATACCGACCGCTTCGCCCAACTTCCTCGACGCTGGCTCGATTCGACCGCTGATTTGAAAATCAACCGCGATTGATCCGTGGTTAACACGTTGAAACTACCGTTGCTCGTGGGGCCGCTCGATTCAGATCGGACGGTCCAGATCTAATCCTATATTCGCACCGCTACAAAGACGCGGCAATTAGAACCGTTGATCTTTGATCCAACGATCCGCATCTAATCGCGTTTGAAACACGTGAGCTCACTCAACCGTCCGACCGATCCGACGGTCCTCCGAGTCGCGACGGCGATGGTTTACTGCACGCGCTGGCTTGACCGAGACGGACGATTTACGACGAGCCCGACGGCTGCTTGGGGCGTGGTTCGCCAGATGAAGCCTCCTTCGGTGCGCCTCGTCAGCGGACTCCGGATCCGGGCTCCTTCTGCCGGAAGACGACGGACGACGGCGAACCGCAAACCGCAATGGAGGGAAGAGACAACTCCGCGAAGCGACAGGCTCAACGGTGGCGGCCCGGCGAGATGGCTCTGGGAACGGGCGCAAGGATGAGGGCAACCCTGGGACGCCTCACGCTTTAAATAGCCTCTGCCGTCTGCGTTCTAGACGGAAACTCTAGTTCGCTACGCGCAAGCGGCGCGCGCTGGTCCGGCTGACTCGGCGAAGATTTACTTTAAATCGTGGTCGGCCGCCCACGGGCGCGATTAATCGGCCACGATCGTGACGGGGCGCGACGGATTCGCCCTGCCACGCTTCGAACCTGAGACGGCCGATCTCACCGTTGATCTTGATCCAACCGGCTGATTGATTAGGTTTAGAGTGGGTTCTGGCCGAGTCAATCGCCTCGCTGTTCTGTCCGACTTACGGGGTTGAACAAGATTTGACCCGAGTTGGATTTCCAGCGATTTAATATTTAAAATAATTCCCAGAATTCATTTAATTCATTAAAATAGCAAAGACTTTAAAATTCCGTAAAAATTCTCGAAAATATTTTGATCATTTTGACTCGAATAAAATATTTCCAACAAAATTTTATTTGCAAATTTAAATTTTTTAATTATTTCAAAATGGAATAAATTCAAATAAATTCCAAATAAATCCAAATAAATCTTAAAAATTCCAAAATTCACCAAAGTGCCAAATCACACATGAATTTAAGAAAAGCAAATTTTGGGATGTTACAAACCTCCTCCTTAATAGAATCTCGGCCCCCGAGATTCTGTGGCTCACTAAAGAATAGGTTTGGAAACTCTTTCTTCAAATCCTCTTCGCTGGCCCTAAGTCGCTTCGCTTCCTCATGGTTGCTCCACCGAACTCTACAAAACGGGTTGACTTGTTTCTAGTTTCTCGATCCATTGTGTCTAGAATCCTCACGGATGCTCCTTATAGGTCAAATCCTCTTGCAACTCAATTGACTCTAGCTGTCTGCTCCTCAGAACTCGAGACACTTCTTTAATCGGGACACATGGAATACATCATGTACTCCTCGCCAACGATCGTGGGCAACTCCACCGATATAGCAACTTCGCTCGCGCTCAAAATCTTAAATGGTCCAACATAATCTGGTGCGAAGTTTCCTTTGGCATGGAACCTCTTAACTCTCCCGAGAGGCGAACTCGAGGTAAACAAAATCTTCTCGGTTCAAAACTCAAGTCTCGCGACGATTGTCAAGATAACTTCTTTGTCGAGATTGGGCTATCTTCAACCTTACCCTAATCATAGCGACCGCTTCTTCAGCCTCTTGAAGAATATCGTGCCCAAAGACACGGCGCCACGGTCTCATTCCAATTCAATGGCGCCCGACAGGTTTGACTACATACAAAGGCCTCAAAAGGTGACATCTCAGAAACTAACTCCGATAACTATTGTTGTAATCGAACTCAAAGATACGGCAAACTTTTATCCCAAGAGGTAGCATAAGCCAATGCACAAGCTCTCAACATATCCTCCGTAACCGTTGACTCTTTCGCCTGTCCATCCGTCTGTGGATGATAAGTCAGATCGAAGTTCAAACGGGTCCCCATGGCTTCATGCAACTTATTCCCTAACCTTGAGGTAAATTGGGTACTCGTCCTGATACAATCCTCTTTATAACCCGCAAACAAACAATCCTCGATCATGTACAACTCGCTAATTTATCTCCCGAATAAGTGGTCTTCACAGGATAAAATGGGCTACTTTAGTCAAGTTTGATCCACTATAACCCATATGGAGTCATAACCTCCTTGAGTCTTCTAAGCAAACCGCAATGAAATCCATTCCGATTTCTCCCACTTCCACTCAGGTATTTTCAACGTTGTAGCAATCCTCACGGGTCTCGATGCATTGCCTTGACTTCTCCGGGCATACGCCGTGACAATGCAACATGCTCGGCAACTTCACGCTTCATACTCGCCACTGTAATCTCTCCTTCAGATCCCCGATACATCTTGGCGCCTGTGATGAATCGAGTACTTAGAGTCATGGGCTTCTTCCGTAATCGGGCTTGCTTTAACTCCTTTTGTTAGGCACACAAATGCGATCCTTCATCCATAACGTGCCTTGCCTGCCTAGCTTGGAAATCCTTTGCCTTGCCTCTTCCTCCATTTTGGACTTAATCCTACTGATCTTGTCATCATCCTTCGTCTCTTCTCGGATCCGTCCTCTAAAGTAGGCTTTACTTCCAAGGCGTGCCAAGAACTGCTTAGGTACAACCTCAATCTTCATTTTCCTGGAAATCCTCACATAACTCATCCCGACTTGTGGCTAGCAACGCACTACTCGTATGGCTCTTCCGACTGTGAGCATCCGCACATTACGCTGGCCTTCCGGATGGTAATGGATTCCAACATTATAGTCCTTGATCAACTCTAACCATCTCCTTTGCCTCATATTCGATCTGATCGTGAATATGTACTTAAGGCTCTTATGATCCAGATATACCTCAAGACCGCTTCCAATCGATAGTGACGCTTATATCTTCAAAGCATGCACTACGTTAAACTAACTCTAGGTCATGTGTCGGATAATTTTCCTCATGCGGCCTCAACTCGCCTTGATGCATAAGCGATTTACCTTTCCATTCTGCGTGACAAAGACACATCCAAGTCCTTACGCGACAAGCGCTACAATAAATATCGGGCTTTGAGCAACATCCCAGAGAACTAACATCGCGCCGATGTCAATCGCTTCACTTCTCAAATCCTTCCTCACATTCTCGCGCCCATGCAAACTTCTTTTCCTTCTTCAAAGAATTAAGTGCGTAAGAGGTTTTGCAATTGTCTAAAAGCTCGATGAAACGGGCGTAGTATCCTCGCCATTCCAAGGAAACTCAACTGGGTCACGCCTTCTACCGCCTCCCAATGTAACACGCCTTTACTTTGCTTGGATCTACTACGACTCTTCCGCGTCATTACGTTGTCCAAGAAACTCCACCTTGTCCTTCCAAAAATCACACTTGGTCGAACTTGGCGAAAAGTTGTCGCTCCTCGCCTTTCCAAAACTCGCCTTAAGTGTTCTGTGATGTTCATCCTCCGCCTTGGAGTAGATTAGGATATCGCCTATGAACACGACGACAAACTTGTCCAAATATTCCATGAACACCTCATCATATTCATGAAATAGCCGCGATTCGCTTTCCTCAAAGGACATAATCAGAAACTCGTAATGTCCATATCTTGACGAGAATGCATTTCTGAATATCTTCCGATCGGATCTTCAACTCGATGGTATCCCGATCTCGATCAATCTTGGAGAAAACTCCGCCCTCTTAATCGATCAAACAAATCATCAATCCCGGTAGCGGATACTTATTCTTCACTGACTTCATTGAGTGCACTGTAGTCGATGCACATCCCGAAACTCCCGCCCTTCTTCTTGACAAACAAAACTGGTGCTCCTACTGGCACTAACTTGGTCTCGATAAATCCTTTCTATTAACCTCTAGTCAAGCTTCTTCATTTCTACCAACTCCTCGTGAGACATCCGATAGGGTCTCTTTGCTATCGGTGTACTGTACAAGCTCTATCACAAACTCTATGTCCCTCGTCATGCATACCGTAGATCTTCTGAAAAACATCGGGTACTCATTTACTACCGACATCCTCTATGCTGATTGCCTTGGTACTGCTAATCATCAATCGCCCATCTCTAATCGCAGTGGGCTTGAAATTCCACTTCCTTCCCACACTGCTCTTTAACTGAGATAGTCCTTCGTCCACAATCCAATACGGCCTTGTGCTTGGATAACCAATCCATTCCCAATATAACATCTAAGGTCTGGGTCTCCAAAATTATAAGGTTTGCTAGGAACTCTATTCCATCTATTAGTAGTCTCCAAAATTATGAGGCTCCACAAGTGAGTCCTTAGCGACTTAGTCAACTAGGGCCGTCCCATTCCAGCCATGTGGTTGCAAGTATGACCCAGTTCAAAGGCTTGCAAGGTTAAGTCCTTAGAGTGACCAGGGCAAGACTACCCGAAAAACCAAATCATCACTCCCAATGCCAACCTGCCCACCTCGATTACTTTGCCACATGCCCCTTGGCCGAAATCAAGGACAACCCCGCTTGATTACCATGCACCACGTGCCATCAACATCACATGATACTTTTCCAAAATAGGTTCAATATATCATTAAGTCCATATTAGCGCTTGATTGTCCAAAATCATGTCATGAGCACGTGAAAGGGTGTCTAAGCAAAGATACTACAACCCGGCCTCAAACCCATGTTGGCAATTTAATAATGTCCAACTAGTAAAACCACAACTAGGGTGACAAAGGGTCATGGCACATACTTAAGTAATCAAGGTGTCATATAGCAAATTGGTATTTATCTAACCCCTGTGTTTAAACCAAAGTATCTTTCTAATTAAACTAGCATGCAATAGTTTAAATCAAAATAGATTTTCAAATGGGATCAACATGGTCAAAGCACAACTTGCCTTCAAAAAGCACTTGCTCTTGGTCTTGAGTTGATCCTCGAAATAACACTTCTCCTTCTTCGAATCCTTCCCAGACTTCAACGCTCACTGTAAAGCTGCAAATAGCAAATACACAAATAAACACTATGCAAAAGATCCTAAACTCCAAATAAAATCCATAAACAGAGAGAACATAATTTTCTGATTTTTAGAAACTGAATCACAAATTTGGAGTTAAAACGAAAAGTTATGATTATTTAAAGTTTAAATAATCAATTAAATAATATTACAGAGAAAAACTTTAGTCCAAAAATTAAATAAAATTCATATTTAGGTAGATCTTAATTTTATACAAATTTAGAAATTTGAATCACTCAATTCCGGAGTTGAAACGCAAAGTTATAAGGCTGCCAGTTTGAATCTAAATTTGAAATCATTATTCGAATTAATAAATCATTTTCTTTTTCGGAAATTAATTATTAAGGCCAGCATGGACACGTGGCAGCCTCGACATGGCTTGCCGACGCCACGGTCCATGGCCTTCCGGCCCATGCTCACGTGTCCACGCGGACTCGTCCCACTACCACGTGGATCGACATGTGGGCCTGCCAGATGACGCCATTGTCGACGCCAAAGACACCGCCGACAAAAGCCGGTTCGCCATGACGCCATGGACGCCATGGTGGTGGTTCGCCGAGTCCGACACGCCGCCCTGGGGCCATATCGGGCCACGCCACAGACATACCGATCGCTTGGCCCAACTTCTCGACGCCTGGCTCGATCTCTCACCGCTGATTTGAAAATCAACCCGCCGATTGGATCCAGGGTTAACACGCTGAAACTACTCGCTGCTCGTGGGCCGCTCGATCTAGACTCGACGGTCCCGCATCTAATCTCTATATTCGCGATCGCTACAAAGACGTGGCAATTGTGAACCGCTGGATCTTGATCCAACGATCCGCATCTAATCGGGTTTGGAAACACGTGAGCTCACCTCAACCGTCCGACCGATCCGACGGTTCCTCCGAAAGCTCGCTGACGGCAAGGAGCGGTTTACCAAGGCGCTGGCTTGACCGTGAGACGGGACGACGATTTGAGCCCGACGGGCGCTTTGGGGGCGTGTTCGGCGATGAAGCTCCTTCGGGCGCCTCGCCGCGGGGACTCCGATCTCGCTCTTCTCGGCGAAGACGACGGACGACGGCTGAAACCGGCGCGAAACCGGCAGCGAGGGAAGAGACAATCGGCGAAAGCGATCATGCTCAACTGGTATGGCTCCGGCGAGATGGCCTTGGGAACGGGTGCGCAAGGATGAGGGCAACCTCGGGACGCCTCACGCTTTAAATAGCCTCGCCCGCGTCTCTAGACGGAAACCCAGTTCGCTACTTACAAGGCCGCGTAAGTCCGCTCTGACTCGCGAAGACGCACGAATCAGTACGCCCACGTATGGCGCGATCAACGCCACGATCGTGACGCGCGATCGATTCGCCCTGCTACGGCCGAACTCTAAGACGGTTTATTCACGCTGGATCTTGATCCAACGGCCGATTGATTAGGTTTAGAGTGGGTCTGGTCGAGTCAACTGCCTGCTCGGTGGTTCGGGTCCGACTCTGGCTGAATGAAGACTTGACCCGAGTTGATTTCCAATGATTTAATATTTAAAATAATTCCTGAATTCATTTAATTCATTAAAAATAGCAAAAGACTCAGAAAAATTCCAGAAAAATTCTGGAAAATATTTTGGATCATTTTGGACTCGAATAAAATATTTCCAACAAAATTTTATTTGCAAATTTAAATTCTTTAATTATTTCAAAATGGAATAAATTCAAATAAATTCCAAATAAATCCAAATAAATTCCAGAAAATTCCAAAAATTCACCAAAGTGCCAAATCACACATGAATTTAAGAAAAGCAAAATTTTGGGATGTTACAACAGCATATGGAACTCCTTGACCGAAAACCCTTCAACCCAAAAAGGCAAACAACCAAACCAGTCCAAAAGCTTTTGAACACAAGCTCAGCATAAATACAATCATCTCTAGTACTCCTCTACGCTTTCCATTAAAGACTTCAATAATCACTATTTACCCCCTGAGAAGCCCCAAACAATTAAACCAAAAGTTTCACAACAAATTTTCCTCCAGTTACCATTCCTAACACTTTTAATTAAGGTTTATGATGCTTATCAAAAAGGCACCCAACCAATACTATATCGACATGATCCCCACGAATCATCATATCATAATACATCTTATTCTACATTTGAAATATAGTACTTCAACAAATCTTTCAGCAAGATCAGCATAAAAATTTCATACCTCCTATATACTCACGTCCCGACAACCGAACCTTATTCAGTTAAACAATGGCTTCAACATGTAAATATTATCTCCACAGGGAAGAATTCGTAAGTGAGACTCTAAGTTATACTTTCATTAAGGATAAGATCATTTACCATGTTAATTATCCAAAGCTCACTCCATCGCAACATGTTAAAATTTTCCTCTATTTTAACCATGGTTTTCCAACGAGTAATCTAAATAGTTACCACCACTACTTAGTCATCAATAACAACAAAAGGGCATAATCATCAGCCAACAACATTACTTTTAGCTACCCTATACAGAGGTGATAACAAAATTACCACCACACAACATACTCCCACTATTTAAAATAGATTGAATACTAGCATTAACACTGCCTTTAACAACATCATTAGCAATAAGTCTTATGTCTTCTCAATTGATATCAATACTAGCATTGTAGAGACACAATTGCATACTTCCAAATATACTAGTAGTTTGCAACAACGTAAATAGCAACTCTAATCAACTTCCAAATTAAAGTCACTAGGCAACACGATTAAATTTCTCTATTAATCCATTAGATTAGAGCATCTTTAAACAACCAGCAAAGTTTCTTTAACAATAACAGCAGTCTACATCATCTTAATGTTTCAACTACGCATCAGGGTTTAAAACGTTAAACATAATCGAGGATCATAAGCACTTTTATAACAAAGCAACAGATTTTAAGCATATGCATTAACACATTTAATCATTTTCGCTAAGAGCAAACTACAACACTAGTAGTCTATTTAATTTCAAGCTAGAGGTAACAACCGCATTGAATCGTTTCAACTCACAATTTAACTTAACAATAAGTCATCCCATAAACCACATTGGTACATGCTACAAAACATGCTAAACAACAATTCTTACTAGGGACAAACGATTTCAGTCAAAAGACTACTTTCTTTGTTTGCAGCATTTTAGTTTTAAAGCTCATCCCAAAATTCGTAAGGAAACTTGACTCTCAAAATTGCAATGAGACAAACCCAAACTTAGTCATGCAAAAGGAATTTTCCAAAACAATTTTCAATCTCAAAGACTCCCATAAAGGAAAATGGTTGAAAGACAGTTTTCTTAAAGGAAACCAAGCGATCAAGTAATCCATTTCAAATACAACCTTAACCTCAAACCCCAAACTTTCACGAAACAAGAAGGGCTTTCAAAGATGATTTCTCAAACCAGTAAAATGACGAAATCAAACATCATTTACTCCTACAATGCGACAGAACTTCAGCCCTGACAACCAGGTCTGGCATAGCACCTCAATAACTCCTTTAACCTCGGAGAAAGACAAACACAGAAATAAATTGAATGCTTCTTCCCCATAAAGCAATTAACAAACTAAACATCAAAACTGGAACGGCGCCCAAAAGAAGCGCAACACTAAACTCCTCTTCTTCATCTTCAACCAAGGAAGACAAAACCACTGTCGGGACCCCGAATTTGCAAATCCGGACCCTCTGTGTATTCAGCACTAGTCCAGGAACGCGCTAGTGCACACAGTCTTAACATTGGTAAATATCACAATCATACCAATCGATATTATCAAAGTACTTTATTTAAATAACCAAAGTGGTTACTCGACCTTATGGCCAAGTTACAAATATATGCCTCGCAAGGCGAAACTTATTCAGAGAAAAATAATAGCAGCGGAAAATCAAATAGCTTGCGGCGCCATCCAAGATACCACAGCAATCGACCGGGCTCGCATCCCTAAGTAGACGGATCCTCTTGGAATTCCTCCTCCGAAGTGGCGTAGTCTCCTCTTCAACTGGTGTTGTGTTGAGGCAAGGGTGAGTACTTGGTACTCGCAAGTCATGCACAATGCAAGCTAATATACTATATGCATGGCTTGGTACAAAGGAATAGCTCAAGGTATATTTGCGATGTGACTTTTGACAAGTAATATAAGTAGATTCAAAGCGAGAGAAATAAGTAAAGCGTAAATAACTTTTCAAGAAGTTTAATAAACATTTTTCCCCATCCTAAACCACATTTCCATCATCTTCATTATTAAACCAACCCAACCTTTCAAACCAAAGTTATTTTTGAGAAAATCTAACCCTTGATCAGTAATTCCCGAGCGATGTCCAATACCGCGGACACGGCTATTCGAATAGATTCTAAACTCTGCAGAGGTTATGCACTTTACCCACAAGATACAGTCAAACACCACAAAGGCGAAGTTCCCAGTAACAAAGTCTTTCTAAACCTCTAACAATACAAGTGGTCCTCCCGGTTATTGCGCACTAACCCTTCCCTTCGCTAAGGCGAAGTCTAGGCCAATCAACCGTTAGATGGGTACTGGCCTCGGCCCCAGACGCTCCCGCACAACTTACACAAAGGGTGTAGTTGACCTCCCGAGGTCCCACAGTAATGCGTTATTAGCAACTTAGTCAACTAGGTCCATCCCATTACTGAGACATGTGGTTGCACGTTAGACCCAGTTCAAAGGCTTGCAAGGTTAAGTCCTTAGGGTGACCAGGGCAAGACTACCCAAGAACCAAATCAACATCCCCAATGCCACAACTGGCCCACCTGATTACTCTTGCCACATGCCCCGCCGAAATCGTTTATCAAACCCCGCTTGATTACCATGCACCACGTGCCATCAACATCACATGATACTTTTCCAAAACAGGTTCAATATATCATTAAGTCAATATTAGCATTTGATTATCCAAAGTCATGTTATGAGCACGAAAGGTGTCTAAGCGATACTACAACGGTCTATAATCCATGTTGGCAATTTAATAATGTCCAACTAGTAATCCACAACTAGGGTGACAAGGGTCATGGCACATACTTAAATAATCAAGGTGTCATACAGCAAATTGGTACTTATCTAACCCCCATGTTTAAACAAAGTATTTTTCTAATTGAACTAGCATGCAATAGTTTAGATCAAAATGGATTTCGAAATAGGATCAACATGGTCAAAGCACAACTTGCCTTCAAAAAGTACTTGCTCTTGGTCTTGAGTTGGATCCTGAGTCAATACTTCTCCTTCGAATCCTTCCGGCACTTCAACGTCTACTCGTAAAGCGTGCAAATAGCAAATACACAAATAAACAATAGGCAAAAAGTGTCCAAACATCCAAATAAAATCCATAAACAGAAAGAACATAATTTTATGGATTTTTAGAAACTGGAGATAAATCAAATTTGGAGTTAAGACGTTAAAAGTTATGATTATTTAAAGTTTAAATAATCAATTAAATAATTTTACAGAGGAAAACTTTAGTCCAAAAATTAAATAAAATTCATATTTAGGTAGATCTCAATTTTATACAAATTTAGAAATTTGAATCACTCAAATTGGAGTTGAAACGCAAAAGTTATAAGCGTTTGAAGTTTTGAAATTCAAATCAATTATTAAACCGATTTATTAAATCATTTTCTTTTTCGGAAAATCATTTATTGCGTCGCGAGGACACGTGGCAGCCTCTCGATTGGTTGGCTGACGTCGGTAGTCCATGGACTTGGTCCACGCTTGGCTCGGGTCCACTGTGGACTCGGCCCACGACTCTACGTGTCGGCCCGACATGTGGGCCCACTCGGGTGACGTCATCGCCGGCGTCGGCGGGCTCGACCACGGTCTTTGACAGTGGGACCCACCGATGACGTCATGGGTGACGTCGGCGCTTAGGCTGGTCGGCCCGACATGCGGGCCCTCGACACGCGGGCCCGTGTGTCGGCGTCACACGCACGCCGCGTGGGCGACGACCGCGTCGGTCCAACTTCCCGACACGTGGCGCCAATCTCGGCCGCTGATTTGAAATTCAACGGCGCGATTAGATCCAGGGTTAACGTGTTGAATCTACTCGATGATCGTGGGCCGTTCGATCCGGATCGGGACGGTCGGATCTAATCCTATAATAATCACTACCACGGCGCGTGGCGATTGTGAACCGCTGGATCTTGATCCAACGGTCCGAATCTAATCGGGTTTGGAACACGTGAACTCACCTCAACCGCACGATCAAGATCGGACGGCGCCTGAGTTCGCGAGGGCGATGGCGACGCAGCGGAGCTGCAGCCACCGGAGACGGAGACGACGACGAGCCCGACGGCGCTCGGTCGTTCGGCGAAGTGAGTGGTCTCTTCGGTGCGCCGCCGGGGTTCCGCTCGGGCTCCTTCTGGCGGAAGACGACGGACGTCGGCGGAAAACGCGCAAACCGCGGCGGTCACCTCCTCCAACTACGGCGAGCTCGCACGCGAATAAGCGGCGGCGCTCAAGCGAGATGGCTCGGGAACGGGTGCGCAAGGATGAGGGCAACCTCGGGCGTGACCAGGGCTTTAAATAGCCTCGGCGTTACGTGCGAGGCGGAAACCTAATTCTACGGCGGCGGCGTGGCGCGTGAGTCCGGCTCGGACTCGGCGGAGCACGACGCCTGGCCCGTCCATTAGCACGATCCACGGCCACGATCGCCGCGCGATCGGATCCGGGCCGGATACGGCTCGAACCGGTACGGGCGGATCTCAGCCGTTGGATCTTGATCCAACGGTTGGGATTGATTAGGGTTGGGAGCTGGTTTGGTCGAGTCAACTGGCTCGGGTCGGACTCGAGTCCGACTCGGGTTCGGTCGGATGAACAGTACTCGACCCGAGTTGAATTTCCAGCGATTTAATATTTAAAATAATTCCCAGTAATTCATTTAATTCATTAAAAATAGCAAATGACTCAGAAAAATTCCAGAAAAATTCTGGAAAATATTTTGGATTATTTTGGACTCAAATAAAATATTTCCAACAAAATTTTATTTGCAAAATTAAATTCTTTAATTATTTCAAAATGGAATAAATTCAAATAAATTCCAAATAAATCCAAATAAATTCCAGAAAATTCCAAAAATTCACCAAAGTGCCAAATCACACATGAATTCAATAAAAGCAAAATTTTGGGGTGTTACAAACCTCCCCCCCTTAATAGAATCTCATCCCCGAGATTCAGGGCTTACTAAAGGAATAGGTTTGGAAATTCTTTCTTCAAATCCTCTTCGCGCTCCCAAGTCGCTTCGCTTTCTTCATGGTTGCTCCACTGAACTCTACAGAAACGGGTTGACTTGTTTCTAGTTTCTCGATCCATTGTGTCCAGAATCCTCACGGGATGCTCCTTATAAGTCAAGTCCTCTTGCAACTCAATTAACTCTAGCGGTGCCTGTTCCTCAGGAACTCGGAGGCACTTCTTCAACTGGGACACATGGAATACATCATGCACTCCTGCCAACGACTGTGGCAACTCCAGCTGATAAGCAACTTCGCCTCTGCGACTCAAAATCTTAAATGGTCCAACATAGCAGGTGCGAGTTTCCCTTTGGCATGGAACCTCTTAACTCCCCGAGAGGCGTAACTCGAGGTATACAAAGTCTTCTCGTTCAAAACGCAAATCTCGGCGACGATTGTCGGCATAACTCTTCCGTCGAGATTGGGCTATCTTCAACCTTTCCTAATCATGGCGACCGCTTCTTGACCTCTTGAAGAATATCAGGCCCAAAGACACGGCGCCGCGGTCTCATTCCAATTCAATGGCGTCCGACAGCGGTCGACTCATACAAAGGCCTCAAAAGGTGACATCTCAGAACTAGCCTGATAACTATTGTTGTAATCGAACTCGGCATACGGTAAACTCTTATCCCAAGAAGTAGCATAAGCTAATGCACAAGCTCTCAACATATCCTCCGAGAATCTGGTTGACTCTTTCGGCCTGTCCGTCCGTCTGCATGGATGATAAGTTATCAAGTTCAAACGGGTTCCCATGGCTTCATGCAACTTATTCCGTAACCTTGAGGTAAATTGGGTACCTCTGTCCGA
Organism: Rhipidocladum racemiflorum; assembly: GCA_036346355.1. Lineage (NCBI taxonomy): Eukaryota > Viridiplantae > Streptophyta > Magnoliopsida > Poales > Poaceae > Rhipidocladum > Rhipidocladum racemiflorum. Next base: position 39,418,728 of record CM070577.1, on the reverse strand, counting down.
TACAATCCTCTTTGGCACTCCGTGCAAACAGACAATCCTGATCATGTATAATTCGCTTAATTTATCTCCCGAGTAAGTGGTCTTCACGGGATAAAATGGCCTACTTTAGTCAAGCGATCCACTATAACCCATATGGAGTCATAACCTCCTTGAGTCTTTGGCAAACAGGTAATGAAATCCATTCCGATTTCCTCCCACTTCCACTCGGGTAGTTTCAGCGGCGGTAGCAATCCTGCTGGTCTCGATGCATTGCCTTGACTCTCTGGCATACGTCGCACAATCCAACATGCTCGGCAACTTCACGTTTCATACTTGGCCACCAGAATCTCTCCTTCAGATCCTGATACATCTTGGCGCTTCCAGGATGAATTGAGTACTTGGAGTCATGGGCTTCTTCCAGAATCAGTTGCTTTAACTCCTTTTTGTTAGGCACACAAATGCGATCCTTCATCCACAACGTGCCTTGCTCATCCAACTTGAAGTCCTCTGCCTTGCCTTCCTCCTTGATGGACTTAATCCTGCGGATCTTGTCATCATCCTTCTGTCCTTCTCGGATCTGATCCTCTAGGGTAGGCTTTACTTCTAATGCGGCCAAGAATCCCCTAGGTACTACCTCAATCTTCATTTTCTGAAAATCCTCACATAACTCATCCTGACTTGTGGCTAGCAACGTACTCACGGTATGGCTTTTCCGACTCAGGGCATCGGCTACTACGTTGGCCTTCCCGGGGTGGTAATGGATTCCAACATTATAGTCTTTGATCAACTCTAACCATCTCCTCTGCCTCATATTCAGATCCGACTGGGTGAATATGTACTTAAGGCTCTTATGATCCGTATATACTTCACATCTGTTTCCAATCAGATAGTGACGCCATATCTTCAAAGCATGCACTACGGCAGCTAACTCTAAGTCATGCGTCGGATAATTTTCCTCATGCGGCCTCAACTGCCTTGATGCATAAGCGACGACCTTTCCATTCTGCATCAGCACACATCCAAGTCCTTGGCGCGATGCGTCACAATAAATATCGAAGCTTTGAGCAACATCCGGTAGAACTAACACCGGTGCTGATGTCAATCGCTTCTTCAGCTCTTGAAATCCTTTCTCACATTCTGGCGTCCATGCAAACTTCTTTTCCTTCTTCAGCAGTTGCGTAAGAGGTTTCGCAATTATCGAGAAGCCTTCGATAAAGCGGCGGTAGTATCCTGCCATTCCAAGGAAACTCGAATGGGTCACGATCTTGGTGCTCCCAATGTAACACAGCTTCTACTTTGCTTGGATCTACGGCGACTCCTTCTGCGGTCATTACATGTCCAAGAAACTCCACCTTGTCCTTCCAAAAATCACACTTGCTGAACTTGGCGAAAAGTTGCTGTTCCCTCAGCTTTTCCAAAACTCGCCTTAAGTGTTCGGCATGTTCATCTTCCGTCTTGGAGTAGATTAGGATATCGTCTATGAACACGACGACAAACTTGTCCAAATATTCGATGAACACCTTATTCATCATATTCATGAAATAAGCTGGCGCATTAAATCGACCCAAAGGACATAATCAGAACTCGTAATGTCCATATCTTGACGAGAATGCGCCTTGAATATCTTCCGATCGGATCTTCAAGCGATGGTATCCCGATCTCAGATCAATCTTGGAGAAAACTCTGGCTCCTCTCAACTGATCAAACAAATCATCAATCCTGGGTAGCGGATACTTATTCTTCACGGTGACTTCATTGAGTGCACGGTAGTCAATGCACATCCTGAAACTCCCATCCTTCTTCTTGACAAACAAAGCGGTGCTCCCCACGGCGACGAACTCGGCCTGATAAATCCTTTCTCCATTAACTCTTCTAGCTGTTTCTTCATCTCAACCAACTCCTCGATGGACATCCGATAGGGTCTCTTTGCTATCGGTCTTTGTGCAGTCTGAGCTCTATCACAAACTCTATGTCCCCGTCTGGCGGCTTCCCTGTAGATCTTCGGGAAAAACATCTGGGTACTCATTCACTACCGGGACATCCTCTATGCTGATTGCCTTGGTACTGCTAACCATCAATCGCCCATCTCTAATCGCAGGTGGCTTGAAATTCCACTTTCTTCCCACACGGGCTCTCAATCGAGATAGTCCTTCGTCCACAATCCAATACGGCCTTGTGCTTGGATAACCAATCCATTCCCAATATGACGTCTAAGGTCCGGGTCTCCAAAATTATAAGGTTTGCTAGGAACTCTATTCCACCTATCAAGATTCTCACCCGAACATCCTACTTTCGTTCGGAGTTCGGAACCAGGGTTTGAACTAAAAGCATGCACTTAAGTCTTGCAATCCTCAAATCATTTCTAGTAGCAAAGCCTTGCGAAACAAACGAATGCGAAGCTCGAGTCAAACAAAATCAAGCAGGTGTAATCGAGTTAACAAGTAACTTACCCAAGATCTGACGTCAGTAGCATTCGCAGTGCATCTGCGGTGACATGGTTGACTCGGCCTCTCACCACGGCAGGGTGTGGCTCTGGTCTTTGGCGTCCTAGCTGGGTGGTTCCTAGGTTGAAGCGAATCGGGTCACTCCTGCTGTCTTCTTTGGACAATGTTGGCAAAGTGTCTGGCTCGTTCTTGATTGTAGCAGCGTCTCACTGTTCCTTCTTTGTTGCTCGAGTAGTGTTTCTAGCGGGGCTGGGGTCCGTAGTTCGATTGGCGGTCTTGGTGCTGAGGATGGTGTCCTTGTTGCATTCGTGGTTGGAATCGAAGAATTGATTTGGTGCAACTCTCGGTATTGCGTTCCTGGCGTGATCCTTGCTTTGTTGCATTCTGCGCTTCCTGTTCTCATCCAGTTCCTTGCGCTTGTCCTCAAGAATAAGCGCCTTATTCACCAGCTCTTGGAAATCTGGAAAGGTGTGGGTGATCAATCCTACTTGCAATCCTGAGTTAAGTCCCTTCATAAAACGAGACTGTCTGGATTTATCTGTCGCTACATCCTAGGTGCGTAGCGTGCTAGCTGTGTGAACTTGTTCAGGTAGTCGGCCTCTGGCTGATTACCTTGCTTAATGCTCTGAACTCCTCCTTCTTAAGGTCCATGATTCCTTCAGGCACGTGATCTTGTCGGAATGCGGTGTGAACTCTTCCCAAGTGATATCTTGAGGGTTCTCTTGCGTGTACGAAGTTCTCCCACCATTCACAATTTGTTCCTTCCGGTGATGAGAAGCCTAGAGTACATTCTCATTTCCTGTTTATTGAGCTATGTGTAGATACATCTCGATTGATCTTAACCAATCATCTCCCTCCAATGGAGTGGCATTCACAGAGAAAGTGGGTGGGTGTGTTCTCATGAACTCGATAGTCTTGTATTCTCGCGTGGTCCCCGATTAACTTGATTGGCCGTGGTCCGAGCAAAGGACGTGCTGCATTTGTTGCATCATAGCATGCATCAATCGAGTCCGGCAGCAAGAAAAGCTCCGAAATTCTGCATATCCGGTGGCGGTGCGGGTGCTCCATCATTGGGGTTTTCTGCTGGGCGAGAACCACTCCCATTGCTTCCAAGTTTTCCACGGGTGTTCACCATCTGTCGTTTTGCTCTAGGTTTAGAGATGAGAGGGAAACAAGAATAGACAAGTAACATGGAACTTATGCGAGGCGAAAGGGGTAACTTTAAGGTCCAACTTTATTATTAATAACTTGGTATGGCTGCTTACAATGCCTAAGGGCCTTGCAACACATAACGCACACTCGACAAACAAAGCAAATCCAAATCGAACTAATTCTCGAGTCTAACGCCTAAAGGGTGACTCTTTCTTCTATGACGCGACTCGGCGAAGGAGTCTCACTATAGAACCTATGCTCACTCATCGAGAAAACCTCCACGGCACGGGTGCGGTGTCTTTGTGGCATAAGCGTAACGATCGCCATGTCCAAAGAATCGTGTCCTCTATGGTAGTCGAAGAAGCGGTGTCCTCATCGAGATCCGACTCCTCTGGATCTGGCTCGTGTAGCTCGAGCATGGCTCTGGGTGCAGTCCGTACAAGGTCATCTCCAACTCGTCAATCCTTCGTAGAAGGTGTGCCACATACTCTTGAGCTTCCCGCCATTTGTTCTTCTCTGTCGTGATCTCCTTGCGGGCCTTCTGTAGCTCCTTGCTTGTATTATCTAGTACATCCTCCTGGCGACGACAAATCATGCCAAGCGTGTAACCGTGGCATCCTCATCCTGAATCGCCTTGGTCAAGAAGGTTATCGCTGCGCGGATGGTAACAGAACACCGTACTCTCCAATTCTCTGGCGTAGATACGGGTAATGTGCCGCATTGCTCGTCGTGATACTTCTTGGATACCCATCTGCATTGTAGATCTCCTGGCAGTGCAGTGTATCGGGCGATTGCCTGGGCCCTTTTTCCTAGCAGGTACCTCAATCCTCACGTCACAAGCCTTGATCAATCCCGCTTGTCCGATCCCTTCCACTTGGTATTGGGGCTTCTCAAAATCTCCGAGAGTCTCAGAGCATATGCCAAAGTTCTGCAGCGTGACCAACTCCCGGATCAACGTAGTTGAACTCTTCCTCCATCTGTCACAAGAGTGCTTTACGTAAGAACTCGAATTTTTAAATTGTGACAAGGTAAGGGAAAATTTCAGCAAGAGACAAGAAAAGAGAGAAGGGATAAGTCGAGATGTCATTTCTTATCTTGACAATTTTTTTAGCTTTTAGAAAATAGGTTTTATCCTCACTACGACCATTCTAGCTAGGGTTGAGCCTACAGGTCAAGTATGGCTCGATACCACCTCTGTCGGGACCCGAATTTGCAAATCCGGACCCTCTGTGTATTCAAAGCACTAGTCCAGGAACGCGCTAGTGCACACAGTCTTAACATTGGTAAATATCACAATCATACCAATCGATATTATCAAAGTACTTTATTTAAATAACCAAAGTGGTTACTCGACCTTATGGCCAAGTTACAAATATATGCCTTGCAAGGCGAAACGTATTCAGAGAAAAATAATAGCAGCGGAAAATCAAATAGCTTCGTGGCGCCATCCAAGATACCACGAGCAATCGATCGGGCTCGCATCCCTAAGTAGACGGATCCTCTTGGAATTCCTCCTCCGAAGCCGGGCGTAGTCTCCTCTTCAACTGGTGTTGTGTTGAGGCAAGGGTGAGTACTTGGTACTCAAAGAAGTCATGCATGAGAATGCAAGCTAATATACTATATGCATGGCTTGGTACAAAGGAATAGCTCAAGGTATATTTGCGAAATGTGACTTTTGACAAGTAATATAAGTAGATTCGAAAGCGGAGAAATAAGTAAAGCGTAAATAACTTTTCAAGAAGTTTAATAAACATTTTTCCCCATCCTAAACCACATTTCCATCATCTTCATTATTAAACCAACCCAACCTTTCAAACCAAAGTTATTTTTGAGAAAATCTAACCCTTGATCAGTAATTCCCGAGCGATGTCCAATACCGCGGACACGGCTATTCGAATAGATTCTAAACTCTGCAGAGGTTATGCACTTTACCCACAAGATACAACAAACACCACAAAGGCGAAGTTCCGTAACAAAGTCTTTCTAAACCTCTAACAATACAAGTGGTCCTCCCGGTTATTGCGCACTAACCCTTCCCTTCGCTAAGGCGAAGTCTAGGCCAATCAACTGTTAGATGGGTACTGGCCTCACCCGATGCGCTCCGCATAACTTACACAAAGGGTGTAGTTGACCTCCCGAGGTCCCACAGTAATGCGTTATTAGCAACTTAGTCAACTAGGTCCGTCCCATTACAGACATGTGGTTGCACGTTAGACCCAGTTCAAAGGCTTGCAAGGTTAAGTCCTTAGGGTGACCAGGGCAAGACTACCCGAAGAACCAAATCAACATCCCCAATGCCACAACTGGCCCACCTGATTACTCTTGCCACATGCCCCGGTCGAAAACTGTTTATCAAACCCCAGTTGATTACCATGCACCACGTGCCATCAACATCACATGATACTTTTCCAAAACAGGTTCAATATATCATTAAGTCAATATTAGCATTTGATTATCCAAAGTCATGTTATGAGCACGTAGCAGGTCTAAGCAGTATACTACAACGGTCTATAATCCATGTTGGCAATTTAATAATGTCCAACTAGTAATCCACAACTAGGGTGACAAGGGTCATGGCACATACTTAAATAATCAAGGTGTCATACAGCAAATTGGTACTTATCTAACCCCCATGTTTAAACAAAGTATTTTTCTAATTGAACTAGCATGCAATAGTTTAGATCAAAATGGATTTCGAAATAGGATCAACATGGTCAAAGCACAACTTGCCTTCAAAAAGTACTTGCTCTTGGTCTTGAGTTGGATCCTGAGTCAATACTTCTCCTTCGAATCCTTCCGGCACTTCAACGTCTACTCGTAAAGCGTGCAAATAGCAAATACACAAATAAACAATAGGCAAAAAGTGTCCAAACATCCAAATAAAATCCATAAACAGAAAGAACATAATTTTATGGATTTTAGAAACTGGAATCACAAATTTGGAGTTAAGACGCAAAAGTTATTATTATTTAAAGTTTAAATAATCAATTAAATAATTTTACAGAGGAAAACTTTAGTCCAAAAATTAAATAAAATTCATATTTAGGTAGATCTCAATTTTATACAAATTTAGAAATTTGAATCACTCAAATTGGAGTTGAAACGCAAAAGTTATAAGCGTTTGAAGTTTTGAAATTCAAATCAATTATTAAACAGATTTATTAAATTATTTTATTTTTAGGAAAATCATTTATTGCGTCGCAGGACACGTGGCAGCCTCGATTGGTTGGTCGACGTCGGTGGTCCATGGACTTGGTCCACGCTTGGCTCGGGTCCACCGTGGACTCGGCCCACGACTTCACGTGTCGGCCCGACATGTGGGCCCACTCGGGTAGCGTCATCGGCCCGACGTCGGCGGGCTCACCACGGTCTTGGCGAGGTGGGACCCACCAATGACATCATGGGTGACGTCAGCGCTTGGCTGGGTCAGCCGCTGACATGCGGGCCCTCTGACACGCGGGCCCCGCGTGTCAGCGTCACACGCACGCGCGCGTGGACGGCGCTGACCGCGTCGGTCCAACTTCCCGACACGTGGCGCAATCTCGACCGTTGATTTGAAATTCAACGGCCGCGATTAGATCCAGGGTTAACGTGTTGAATCTACTCGATGATCGTGGGCCGTTCGATCCAGATCGGACGGTCCAGATCTAATCCTATAATAATCACTACCACGGCACGTGGCGATTGTGAACCGTTGGATCTTGATCCAACGGTCGTATCTAATCGGGTTTGGAACACGTGAACTCACTCTCAACCGCCACGATCAAGATCGGACGGCGCACAGAGTTCGCGAGGGCGATGGCGACGCGGCGGAGCTGCAGCCACCGGAGACGGAGACGACGACGAGCCCGACGGCGCTCCGGGGTCGTTCCGGCGAAGTGAGTGGTCTCTTCGGGTGCGCCTGGCTTCGGGGGTTCCGGTTCTGGGCTCCTTCTCGGCGGAAGACGACGGACGTCGGCGGAAAACGGCGCAAACCGCGGCGGTCACCTCCTCCAACTACGGCGAGCTCGCACGGGCAAACGGCGGCGGCTCAAGCGAGATGGCTCGGGGGAACGGGTGCGCAAGGATGAGGGCAACCTCGGGGCGTGACCAGGGCTTTAAATAGCCTCGGCGTTCGTGCCCGAGACGGAAACCTAATTCTACACGGCGGCGGGCGCGGCGGCGGAGTCCGGCTCGGACTCGGCGGAGACGACGAAATCGCGGCCGTCCACGTGGCACGATCAACGGCCACGATCGCACGGGCGCGATCGGATCCGGGCCGGATACGGCTCGAACCGGTACGGGCGGATCTCAGCCGTTGGATCTTGATCCAACGGTTGGGATTGATTAGGGTTGGGAGCTGGTTTGGTCGAGTCAACTGGCTCGGGTCGGACTCGAGTCCGACTCGGGTTCCGACTCGGTCGGATGAACAGTACTCGACCCGAGTTGAATTTCCAGCGATTTAATATTTAAAATAATTCCCAGTAATTCATTTAATTCATTAAAAATAGCAAATGACTCGAGAAAAATTCGGAAAAATTCTGGAAAATATTTTGGATTATTTTGGACTCAAATAAAATATTTCCAACAAAATTTTATTTGCAAAATTAAATTCTTTAATTATTTCAAAATGGAATAAATTCAAATAAATTCCAAATAAATCCAAATAAATTCCAGAAAATTCCAAAAATTCACCAAAGTGCCAAATCACACATGAATTCAATAAAAGCAAAATTTTGGGGTGTTACAACCACACACCACATACGGAACGATCCGCGAAAATCAAATACCAAACACTTTTCTTTTGGTTTCCATCAACTAAAACCAAGAACACCAACCAAGACCGACCACAGAACGATAAAGAACCTCTGAAGGAAAATCCACCAGCAAACTCTTCTATTTGACTCCAGTCAACTACCCGTTCTACGACAGAAAGGGTAAACACTCTTCTCCTACAAGGGTTAATAGTTCTTCGGTGATGGCGCTAACCGGCCACACCGTCAAACCTCACCCTTACTATGAACCAAAAGAGGTGACCGAAACCCTTCGGCACCACAACCCCACTTTATCACCACAACAAGCACAATTCAATCATTTATCTCATAGACATAGCAACATACTATATCAAATATAGCATTTAGCAACAAGGCTTAAATACAACATTTAAGCGTAAACAACGAGACCCATACCCTTCCTCATGCATCCATGTGTGTCAAATTTTAGATTAGTTATACCACTTTTGCAAGTTTTAATGTTGCTATCCTATGACAAAATTTTAGTAAAAACTTAAGCCATGTTTCTAAGTTATTCCACATCACATTTTAGTTGTACCCTATAGCATGACACTAAAAATACACATTCCAAGGACCTACAGCCCGCTCTGATACCAACTGTAACACCCCGGCATTTACTATGCCTGAATGCTACCAAACAAAAGCTAAACAACATCTAAATACCATAATTAAACATCAATTCCAGCAAAGGCGCACATGCTAAAAACCGAGATTTCGGCAGCATCTCCTTTGTTTTAACATGAATTGAAGCAACAACAATAATAACATGTCAATGTGGCATAACGAACGATAGCAATAACATGATCAAACGAAAAAACAGCCACCATACCACTAAGGATATAAATTCTATACATCACATGACAAATATGGACTAATCAATTACTCATAACAACCAACGAATCATCGAAAACCATAGTTTAGTTCAATGAATTAACCATAACCATAATGGAAGGAACATGTCATTGTTTAAATGTGTGACGCTAAGTGATGACGTGTAACTAGCTCCCTTTCCCGCATGTCGGATTCATGGTACCTAAAAGAAAACAACATAAACACAAGCGTGAGTTCATCACTCAGCAAGTAAATTGCAATGGCACAAACATAAACAATTACATAGCAATAGTATCTCACACCATGTAAACCATCACATTCATGGTCACATATTATCATCATCATCGATATGTATGAAGTGCAATGCGATGCTCACATCTCCTTGGAAACTCATACCGGTATGGTTGAGTACACACCCGTCGGTGTGCACCCTCTCCCCCCTTCCATCCCGAAGATGGAGGGTGCCTACTCCTCGCTTCCGTTCACCGCGGTGAATGGAATCACGATGTAGGACTTACTCATTGGCTCTCCGGATTAGTCATAACTTTCTCACCAACCTTCCCCGGATTAGTTATGATTTTCTCACCGCCCGGGCAATGTATCATGTCATGTCATGTATGCAAATATGCCAACATCATAAATCACTCTTACATTAACACATGGCATCATAACATAGTAAGCATATTCATCATATCATTGGCAATCATTAAAGCATGACATGTGATCATATCATATATCCAATTTCATCTATTCTCAACAAGCAACCTACAAACCGCTATCCATTACAATACACTTGCCTCAACCACAAGCAACGGATTGGCGGGAAGTAGAAGGCACTCCCGGGGTCGCACCACCTGCACATAGGTACCACACACTCACAAACATATCCACAAAATAGTACGCAAACCCTCATCTACCCTGACATTGCCAACTACTCGCAAAACCCAAAAACAGCGGTTCTGTCCCGTCGGGACAGCAGCCTTCCAAAAGGCATAACTCGGGTTCTAAGACTCCAAATCAATTAAACGAGTACATCCACGCATAGATTAGGAAATTTCCCAACTTTTTCTAGGTATAAGGAAAGACTGATTCGGACTCTAAAGTTGTTTAATGTACAAAATACCGTGATCTGTTCCAATCACGTCACAGATTTTAACACGCTCGGTAAAACAGTCATAACTTTCAAACGGCTGATCGGATTTGGACGTTCTTTATATCCACAGAAAGATAATGAAATTATCTACAACTTATTCAACATCCGTATGACCAGATTCGGAATGTAAATTGACGAAAAACCGAACCCTAGGTCGACTGCTCATGCTGTCCGAAACAGAGAACGTGACCAACTCAACAATCCATCTAATCTAATGAAATCCAGCACCACCAATTGATCTAAAAACTTTATAAACATCCTTAGAACAGTACCTAGACCAACCCCAAGGATTCCCATGGCCATACCTTTTCCCAACGCACGAAAACTGAACGGATCTCCCCCCGGTTCGCTCCTCGCTCCTCGCTCCAATGGATGGATCCTCAAGGTGCAGGGGTGGGGAGGCCACCCTAGGGCAGCAAGGGGGTGGAGGAGAGGTGGTGGAGCAAAGGGGAGCAATGGGGGAGGTGGAGGCGCCACAAGGAGGAGGTGGAGATGTGTGGGGGCGGCCACGACCCCCTCTCTTAGGCCCAAACTCCCCCGGAAAGGCCCAAAACCCCGGAAACGGTCCGGAAACGCGATTAAACGTCATAGCGTATGGTTTTAACCTCCAATACCATATTTCATAATGTTTTTGACCTTATCAAGCACATTAAATAAGGTTACGACACTCCGTGGTGTCACATCACTTCGTAAGGCCAAAAAACGCGAGTAAACCTCAAGCCGTAAGATTTTATTCTCTAATTTCACATTTTATAATGCCACACCATACCGTAGTGTCACAATGAGGGAAAGGAGATGGTTGGAATTGATCACGGACTATAATGTCGGAATCCATTACCATCCTGTCAAGGCTAATGTAGTAGCCGATGCCTTGAGTCGAAAGAGCCATAGTATGAATATGCTAATGGTAGAGTGTGAGACCCCAGATCGGCTACTCAGAATCTCTTTGTATTTCTGTGCTAGTCCCAGATCAATGCTAGCACGCACAGTTCACGGTGACGAATCATTACCAAACAGAATGAAATAATAGCATAAATATAAAGTACCAGCCACATAGCTATTTATTACATCTCGCGGTCACATGACTAGAGTTCACAGCAGCGAAAAGAAACAACAAAAAGATAAAGCCCAAGCGACTCCACAGGTAAACGACTGGAACGCGCGCTTAGTTATCCTGGCGATCTTCAATGAACTCCTCGGCATAGAACTCATCGTCTTCGGCTGCATCTTGGATGTTTTCTAATGATAAAATTTTGTGTAGCACATGAGTACAAAAGTACTCAGCAAGTCTAGGAAATTATGCAACATGTAGGGCTTCCCAAGGAAGGCGTATTAGGGTTCTTTTGCACAAAGCCAAGTTTCATCAAACCATACTTATTAATAATTTTCCCAAAGCATATTTTAGCAATTATTTTAACAATTCAATTTATTTAATACTCTAGCAAAGGTTCTATCCACCATCACTAGTAGACTAGCTCTATCCACTCAGTTTTAAAAGATTAAGGTAATCCAACCTATGATTCCATCCGTCATGATCAAAACAGGTTCCAACTACCTAATTGGCTCAATCTGTCAAATAAACATCCAAGAGTTCTAACCACTCCCAGATCCCAAAACAAGACATCAGTTATTTTTAAATCCAAAATCAAGTCTACCAGTATGAAAGTACTCTTTGCTTTGCACTTGACTGTAGGCACGGCTATTCGAATAGTTTTAAACTCTGCAGAGGTGTACAGCTTTACCCACAAGAGTTATTTTACTTTTGATGTCAGCCATTACACGCTTCCTTTGGCGTGCGACAAAGTAAAACAACACAAGGCCTTTACAATGTATACATCTAACCTAACCCACCCGCTGAGATTTCACCGCTGTTAGGGTTCCATCTACCCAGTACAGAAGTCCCCTCTTGCGCCATGTGGGGGAAGTATGAATTGCCTCCATCCGACACCCACATTCCACCATCTAGTGAGTCTAAGTTAGACTTCTACAAATTATTTATCCAGGTCATACCCATTATAGACTTGTGGTTGTACGGTTATGCTTAGAATGGACAGTCACAAGCGTCGGTCCTTAATTGACTTGGGGCGATACTTGCACAATGAAAACTAGTGCTCTATCCGCACCCGCTTGACATTCCATTCCGCCCAAGTCCAAACCATTTTTCATTTTATTTTTATTTTGTAAAAATAGTACCGAATACATTGCTATATTTCTTTAAAACACATTTTAACCATAGTTTTGAAGAAATTCCACCCATGGGCTTTTTAATCAATTTTGCAACTAAGCACATCTAACGTTCTAAGCATTATATGTCACAATATAATTTAAACATGACATATCACAGTACCCTATGGTTACAAGCAAACATGGATGTCAATAACAAGGAGATGATAGCAAACTCGGAATAACTAATAATCTATATTTGACATAACATGTATATATATAGCAATGCAAGTTGTAAATCATTATAAAACATTTGTAAAACATGGGAACAACATGCGTCAAGGAGACTTGCCTTCGATCGTAGCGAGAGTCTCAATGTCCTGGGGTTCGGCTAAGGCGTCGATGGCTCCGGCGAGTTCTTCGGCTACGCACAAAACGGAGCGACAAATAAATAAAATAAAATAAATAAATTATAGAAATTATAAAAATAATACTGTCAGATAGAGGGTGACTTTAGATGAATTTAGGAATTTGAATCACTCGATTTGGAGTTATGACGAAAGAGAACGAGCCTTTCGAACCTCCCGCCAGACTTGGAGAAGAAATGGCTGCCAGCGGAGCTCTGGCAATCAATTTAAAAATATGATTTTACTAGAGGTAGAGGACATTGATATGGAGCTCCAGTCGAAATTTGAGGCCGAATGGAGGTCGGGAGTGACCGAGAGAGCTCGCCGAAAGTTCGCCAGATGTCGGAAAGAACGGCTTCTACATGGAGATCCGTATGTTGGATTGGAGAAATTCCAATTGGGTTGTGTGGGTAATGAGGGGAGGATTCTGGGGTTAAATTTATAGTACTATCGGACAAGTGGATCACTGGGAAATGCTCATCGGAGTTATGGTCGGAATAGTAACCGATGATGGGAACAGCCAACGGACATCCAATTTGGGGAAACATGAAATCAATGGATTTTTGCAAAACAAAAGGGCGCATCGCGTAGAACACGATGAGACAAACCTAGCGGTGTTGCCAAATTTCATAGGGGATTGCCGGAGTGAGAGAAATCGTCGACAAACGGAGCTCCAATCAGAAACTTCAACCGCAAAATTCGTCGCCGTCCTGCAATGAAAACCAAAATTGGTTGAGGGATTTTGATCATTGAGAAAACAAACACACGATGATGTGAATGGATTTGGAATCGCCTCACCGAATCAAAAGTTGCCTCGACGATGTCGACGAACGGCGACCAGCATCGGTTTCTTCGAGTTCCTGGGAAAATGGAGTGGTGGAGCAAAGAACCGAGATGAGCATCATGTAGAGGGGTTCAAGAAGAAGATTTAGGAAGTGGTGGCTCGTTGTTTTGTGGAGTAACGGCTGAGTTATTGGACATTGATGGCATTTTCGTTTTCCTTCGATCGAGCCGTTTCTGGCGGAATTTAGAATGAATGAAGGTGGGGAATAGAATCCTTGCGACCACACCTTTCAAACGCAACCAGAATCACTCAATTTGGTGGAGTAAATGAGGAGTTATGAGCATTTGAAGTATGGACGCTATTAACGGGACTCTGAAGCTTCTCTGGATCGATCTGCCAAGGAAGACGAACAGTGCTAGACACATGGCAGCCCCTTATTGGTCAATGAATAGTGAAGAAACAATAGCGCACGGGATAAAATAGCAAATAGGGTCTAAAAATTCTAAAAAAATTCCTAAAAATACTAGGGAATATTTGGAACCTAGTAAAATTAGTTTCACTGAATTTGGATGAGTTTTGGATTTTTCATGACACCGGAACGAATAAGTTAAATTTGAATAGTGTTTCGATGAAGGGCATGAAAGATAAAATAGCAACGTAGCTCTATAAATCTTGGAAAAATTCCCCAAAATATTATAGAATATTTGGAACCTAATGCAATAGGTTTTGCGATTTTTGGAGCATTTTAGAACTCGGGTGGAATTTCGAGTAAGGACCGGAATTTAGAATTTCGACTTTGCGGACAGTGAAGGAATGAACTCCAATTTCGGAAGGACAAGGATACCAGGTTACTTAGAATGCCGAAAAACCAAATTTCGAATTTACTTAATTTAAATTAACTTTTGGCAAAAGACCGAAATTAGGGATGTTACATAGAGAGTCAGGCTGAACTATGCAAGGATTTTCAGAAGATGAAGCTGGAAGTGGTACCTGAGGGATTTTTGGCAGCCTTGGAAGTGAAGCCTACCTTAGAAGATCAGACCAGGGAAGGTCAGAAGGATGACGACAAGATCAAGAGAATTAAGGCCAAGATGGATGAAGGCAAGGCTATAGACTTTAAGCTGGATGAGCAAGGTACGTTGTGGATTAAGGATCGCATCTGCGTGCCGAACAAGAAAGAGCTGAAGCAGTTGATTCTGGAGAAAGCTCATGATTCCAAATACTCAATTCATCCGGGAAGTGCCAAGATGTATCAAGACCTGAAAACGAGATTTTGGTGGACAAGCATGAAGCGTGAGATTGCCGAGCATGTTGCTTTATGCGACAAATGCCAAAGAGTCAAAGCAATACATTAGAGACCAGCTGGATTGTTGCAGCCACTAAAGATACTTGAATGGAAGTGGGAGGAAATCGGTATAGACTTCATTACTGGTTTGCCGAGAACTCAAAGTGGATACAATTTCATATGGGATGTAGTGGATCGTTTTACCAAAGTAGCTCATTTCATACCCGTGAAGACCACCTATTCTGGAAATTGTTTAGCAAAGCTATATATGTCAAGGATTGTCTGTTTGCATGGAGTGCCGAAGAAGATCGTATCAGACAGAGGTACTCAGTTTACCTTGAGATTCTGGAATAAGTTGCATGAAGCCATGGGGACCAGTCTGAATTTCAGTACAACTTATCATCCGCAGACGGATGGTCAAATGGAAAGAGTTAATCAGATTCTGGAGGACATGCTGCGAGCTTATGCATTGGCGTAGGCTACTTCGTGGGACAAGTGTTTGCCGTATGCCGAGTTCAGCTATAATAACAGTTACCAACCCAGTTTACAGATGTCACCATTTGAAGCCTTGTATGGTCGACCCTATCGAACGCCGTTGAATTGGAATGAGACAGGTGAGCACCATGTTTTCAGACCAGATATTCTCCAAGAAGCTGAAGAGCAGACTGCCATGATCAGGGAAAGATTGAAGATAGCTCAATCAAGATAAAAGAGTTACACCGATAAACGTCGTCGAAAGCTGAGTTTTGAACCGGAAGATTTTGTATATCTCAGAGTTACACCTCTCGAGGGAGTTAAGAGATTTCACACCAAAGGGAAATTCACACCGCGATATGTTGGACCATTCAAGATCTTGAGTCACAGAGGTGAAGTCGCTTATCAGTTGGAGTTGCCGCAATCGTTGGCGGGAGTACATGATGTGTTTCATGTGTCACAATTGAAGAAGTGTCTAAGAGTGTCGGATGAGCAAACACCTTTAGAGTTGATTGAGCTATGTAACATCCCAAAAATTGCTTTTAATATTTTCAGTGTGTTTCTGGGATTATTTGTAATTTTTTGAAATTCACTTGGAAGCCTCGCGAGTAAGTTGGAGTTAAGTTTATAGGACTAATCGTATTAAATAAAGATCAAGCATTTTTGTATAAGCACAAAATCTAAAATTTTGTTTAAAATAAACATAATTGGAAAACAAGAGTGTTCTCCTCAAATATTTTTGAAAAATATGTTATAAAACTTAAGTCGTTGATTTTACAAAAATCAGTACAAGTGTCTGTTTCACTGAAATAATTTTTACGAAAAATCTACACATCGAAAAATCACGAAACCAACTTAGTTAGGTTCCAAATAGATCCTAGTATTTTAGAGGAATTTTTTGGATTTTTAGAAGCTCCTTGTTATTTTTTTCCGCAACACATTTTGGAACGTATATGCGTATACGTGTATACAAGGACCTTTGCATTCCAGCCGTTTTCACCTTTTCTTTTCCCAGTCGTAGGTGTGCATGCACATTACTAGTCACATTTCCTCCAACCGTTCCAGGACCTTTCCATTTCCCACGCATCTGCTAGCCGTTTCCTCTCTCTTTTTTAGCAGTGCTTGAAGCCAGGCATTTACCATCAGTTACAACCCACGACCTCCACTCAAGACCACACCTTGGCTACGCATATTAACCAACCGAGCCACCTCTACTAGTAACTACTGTGCTACTAGTTACTAGTCACCAGGAATTCCACTTCCAAGTCACACGTGATGATTCTTCCATTCCCTAGTTAATTGCTAGTAACGTGATTGCATTATGGTCATGGGGTGAAGTAGCAACACTAACTCACACATTTCTACATCTCCATGTCCTGGGTGTTCTACCATTTCCAGCCATCTCCATTCCAAGTCCCACGCAAGCTTTCCATCCTCTAGCCACACCATTTCCATTGCCTCGTCGTCGTCGTCGCCGCCGTTACCGTCGTCGCCGCCGCCGTTACCGTCGTTGTCGCCGCCGTTGAAGTCGCCATCGCTGCGTATGCTACTGTCGTCTACGTCATCGCCGCCGTCGTCGCCGCCATCGTCTACGTCGCCGCCGCCGTTGTCATAGCCGTCGTCGTCGCCGTCGCCTTCCCCTGCATTGCCGCCTTCGTTGCTACTGTCTATAGGTAGTATTTCTTTTCTTTCGCGCGTGCTCTATCTTTATTGATCGGTGAATCTCGTCGTGTATTTACGCGTGTGTATAAATATTAGCTTGTATGCATACCCATGTATATGTTAGTTTATAGTCTGCATGCACAAGCGGGCCGTCGCTGTAGCCGCCCGCACGTGGTAGTCGCTGCCACCGCCGACTGATTCCGGCTGACTGCGTTCTCCGCCGTTGTCACTATCTCCGGTCGACTGCGCTCGCTGTTCCGCTCTGGTCGTTTGGCCGATCTCTATTTTTTTTCTCACGTAGCAAATGCCCAAACCGAACCCATATACAACCAAGGAGTATACATGTGACACTACGGTATGGTGTGACATTATAAAATGTGAAATTAGAGAATAAAACCTTTCGGCTTGAGGTTTACTCGCGTTTTTGGGCCTTTTGAAGTGTTGACACCACGGAGCGTCGTAACCTTATAAAAGGTGCATGATGAGGTCAAAAACATATTGAAATATGATATGGGAGGTTAAAACCATAAGGTATGGAGGTTAATAGCGTTGTCGGGCCGTTTCTGGGCCGTTTCCGGGGTTTTGGGCCTTCCCGAGGGAGTTTGGGCCTTAAAGAGGGGGTTGTGGGCTTTGGTGGGATGGAGTGGGAATCCATTTAGGATTAGGAAAGGGGCTTAGGGCTGGTTAAAGGGGGGTTTCCCTGCCCTTTTGGGTGTCCTCCCCCTGCCCCTTGCGCCCCCAAGTGCCCTAGCCGCCTCCCACACCTCCCCACCTCCTCCTTGGGCGCCTCCACCTCCCCCAAGCCTCTCCCCTTGCGCCACCACCCTCTCCACCACCTCTCCACCTCCCTTGCTGCGCCTAGGTGAGTTCTTGACCTCACCACCTCGAAGATCCATCCATTGGAGTGCTCCGCGACGAGGAGATCCAGTGGATTTGGAAGCGAGGAAGGGGATCGCGCGAACCGGGAGGAGATCTATTGGGTTTTCGTGCGTCGGGCAAAGGTATGTCCATGGAAATCCTTGGGGTTGATCTAGGTACTGTTATAAGGGTGTTTATCAAGTTTTTAAATCAATTGGTGGTGCTGGAATTGAGTAATTTGGATTAGATCTAGATGTTGCCACGTTCTGTTTTTGGGACAGCATGAGCAGTCGACCTAGGGTTTGCGTTGTCGTCAATTTAGAATCCGAATCTGTCCGTACGGATGTTGAAGAAGTTGTAGATAATTTCATTATCTTTCAGTGGGTATAAAGCACGTTAAATTCCGCCCAGCCATTTGAAATTTATGGCTGTTTTACCGAGCGTGATAAAATCTGTGACGTAATTGGAACAGATGACGGTAATCTGTAGATTAAGCAATTTTAGAGTCCGAATCAGTCTTTCCATATACCTAGAGAAAGTTGGGAAATTTCCTAAGCTACGCGAGGATGTACTCGTTTAATTGATTCGGAATCCCAGAACTATAGTTATGCCTTTTGCAAAGCTGCTGTCCCGACGGGACAGAACCTCTGTTTTTAGGTTTTGCGAGTAGTTGGCAATGTCGGGGTAGATGAGGGTTTGCGTACTGTTTTGTGGACATGATTGTGAGAGTGTGGTACCTATGTGCAGGTGGTGCAACCCCGGGAGTGCCCTCTACTTCCCGCCAATCCGTTGCCCGTGGTTGAGGCAAGTGTGTTGTGATGGATAGCGATTTGTAGGTTGCTTATTGAGAATAGATGGAATTGACTACATGATATATGATCACTTGCCATGCTTTTATGATTGCCAATGATATGATGAGCATGTTTAATATGTTATGATGCCATGTGTTAATATGTGAGTTAAATATGATGTTGGCATAAATGCATACATGGCATGTTACATGGCTCGGGCGGTGAGAAAGTCATAACTAGTCCGGGAAGGTCGGTGAGAAAGTTATGACTAATCCGGAAAGCCAATGAGTAAGTCCTACATCGTGATTCCATTCACCGCGGTGAACGGAAGCGAGGAGTAGGCACCCTCCATCTTCGGGATGGAAGGGGGGAGAGGGTGCACACCGACGGGTGTGTACTCAACCATACCGGTATGAGTTTCCAAGGAGACATGAGCATTGCATTACATTGCATACATAATGATGATGATATTGTTAAGTGTTCATGAATGAGATGATATATATGATGGGAGATGTTATTGCCATGATATTGTTCTTGTTGTCCATTGCAATATGCTTGCTGAGTTTCGAACTCACGCTTGTGTTTTCTTGTTATTTTAGGTACCATGAGAACGGCATGCGGGAAGGGAAATAGTCACACGCCCACACGTAGCTTCACCATATTGATTCCACAAGTCATTCTATTAGTTTGATAATAAATTGTGTGTGATGATTATTGCTTTAAGGTTTAGCTTTGCTATATGAGAGTTTTATTGTTCGTTCGACCCTTGGAGACATTATGTGTTTGAAACTAGACTTATATTGTTGCTAAGTCGTTAATTATTGCTGTTTTTAGTTGTCTCTCATAATCCATACATTGCTATACTGTTGTTGCTCCTTTAATTCATGTTAAAACAAAGGAGATGTCAAAAACTTTCGGTTTTTAGCATATGTACCTTTGCTGGAATTTATGGTAACTTGTGGTATTTAGATGTTGTTTAGCTTATGTTTGGTAGCATTCAGGCATATTAAATGCCGGGGTGTTACAATACACATATACAAGGAGGAATAGTGCCATGCAACAAGTTTTACGTAATTCTTTTTTTTCCAAATTGCGAATTTTGTCTTTTTCGCTACAAATTCATTTTAAGTCCGAATCGCTTGCAACAAATTTTGTTAATTA
Source organism: Rhipidocladum racemiflorum (assembly GCA_036346355.1). NCBI lineage: Eukaryota > Viridiplantae > Streptophyta > Magnoliopsida > Poales > Poaceae > Rhipidocladum > Rhipidocladum racemiflorum. Next base: position 39,398,812 of record CM070577.1, on the reverse strand, counting down.
TTAAAAATTAATACCTTTCTACGGTAATTTTTATGAAATTTTATAAATAAATTTATACTATTAAATTATTCGCGGAAAGTCTAAACTTACGAATTTTGTAGCTCTTAAACTATACGTCCAAAAATTCCGAAATAAATTTTATAAATCTTATAAAATGCTAGACTAATTATCTGGAAATTGTGATGAAATTACGATCTAGTTTGATCGGTGGTATTTTCCGAATGTGTGTATAATGGGTTGTTTGCTACACGTAGATGTTGAACTTTGCGAGAGTGCGAAAGTTGAAGACCAAGCTCAAGCCCTAGATCAAGATCATCAGCTTTTTGAAGGCAAGTTGTGCTTTGACCATATTGCTCCTAATTTTTGAAATATAGTTTGATTTAAATTATGCATGCTATGTTGTTAAAAATGGATTAGCTTAATTTGGGTTAAGTAGATAATCAACCTAATCGTTAATTCCACCCTTGATGACAATATTTGTATGCCATGTATCCATTGTCACCTTAAGTTGGGTTTAAAATAGTTGGATGTTATGATTGTGCCAACACGGGAGGCTAGACCGTGAGTGGTTGCTTAGCTATGCTTACGTGAAATATGTTTCAAATGGCAAAATAATATTGACTAATGATATATGGAATAAATTTTGGAAATAGTGTAATCTTGCCACGTGATGATGTGAAGTGTAGGTACCTTTGTGGTTCTACATGGTAATTGATTTTATTGTTAGCATGTGTTGCACAATAATTGAATAGGGGTGGGAAAAGATTTAGACTGGGCAAGTGGCAAGATGGCTTTGTGCCAGGTGGGCCTTCATGGCAACGAGATGAGTGATGTGAGGGCTTTGTGCCAAAACTTGAGAGAAGGATGTCTTGCCCTTGATAGTTAAGGACTTCACCTTGCAAGCCTTTGAACTGGGCCTTTCGTACAACCACATGACTGGAGTGGGACGGTCTTGGTTTAGTAGGATTCTGAAATCTTACCTTTGATACCTCAGGGTGACGGTTACATCGGGGTAACTATGTGGGGGAGCGTATCAGAGCTACGGCTTGGCGCCCATCCAACGGTGATTGTCGGTCCAACACTTCGATCCTTCGTGTGGGAAGTGGTAGCGAAGGCAATACCGGAGAGGGTCATAGGTGTAGATGAAGGTTTCTGAAAAACTTCGTTACGATCAATCGCCTTTGTGGTGTGCGACAGTATCATGTGGGAAAAGTGTACAACCTCTGCAAAGTGTGTCAAAACTATTCGAATAGCCGAGTCCATGGTACTGGACAAAGCTCAGGGATTACAGTCAAGGGGTAGATTTTCTAAAATAGATTATGGGAAGATTGGCTGAGTGCCAGAGATGATGATAAATTAACTTAGGCTTTGTGCCATGCTTATGAAATGAGATTGTGAACTTAATATAATATAATATGATTTCACTATTTTTGAATCTATTATAGTTATTCAGTTAAAGCAAAATGTTGTTTAATGCAAAAGAACCCATTTAGCCCTTCCTTTGGAAGAAACCATGCATATAGTAATAGATTGCACCTCCGTGCATGACTTGCTGAGTATGTTGTATACTCACCCTTGCCAATCAACAAAACCTCAGAAGAAGAGTCTACACCCACATGGGAGGAGGAGTATGTTGAGGGCCAGGAGAACTAGGAGGCAACCTTCGTCGGATGCCTGTGGCGTTGTGGAGCTTATCCAGACTTTTATTTTCTGCTGCTTATGTTTACTTGTCTTTATTTAAGTAAGCCCTGTGTGGCTAAATATTGTAAGGTGACCTTAAGGTCTTGCAACAGTTATTTTAATTATTGAAGTACTTATTTATATTCCACTATGTATGATTGTGGTACTTCATCCCTGTTATGACTGTGTGCACTAGCGAGATCCTGGACTAGTGCAGAATACACAAAGAGTTCAGATTTGCAGATTCGGGTCCCGACAAGCCACAATAAGATCTGACATATAAAGAGCACCCGGTGAAGATTTTGGACACAATGGATCGAGAAACGAGAAACAAGTCAACCCGTTTCTACAGAGTTCAGTGGAGCAACATTCAGAAAATGAAGCAATATGGGAGCGCGAAGAAGATTTGAAGCAGGAGTTTCCAAACATATTCCTTAGTTAGCCCTGAATCTCGGGATCAAGATTCCGTTAAGGGGGGAGGTTTGTAACATCCCAAATTTGTGCTTTTATTCAATTTATGGAGTTATTTGAATTTTTGGAATTTTTTGGATTTATTTTGATTTAATTTGAATTAATCCCTTTATTGAATTATTAATATTTAAAATTTTCAAATATAATTTTATTGGAAATATTTTATTTGAGTCCAAAATGACTAAAAAATTTTCAGAATTTTTCTGGAATTTTTCTAAGCTATTTTTCTCGATTTAAATGAATTTCTGGGAATTAATTTAAAGAATAAAATGAGAAAGAAAATCGGAAAACCCTAACGGTTTGTATTGTTGGATCGGACCCATTACCGCACCGGACCCGAACTGGAACCCTATTTGCCCTTACCGTTGGATTTGGATCCAACGGCCGAGATTGCACCACGTCGCCCACGCGTGTCCGGATTGAATCCGTCCATGCTGGTCGATCGGAGCCGTTGATCTTGTGCGCGTTTGTGGTCGAGATTGTGCCACATCGCCCTCTCCGTGCCCGCGCCAGACTCCGCGGCCCGTACTGGCCTCACCACGATTTTCGCGCCTACCTCGACGTCCGAGCCTGTATTTAATGAATACGTGTGTGCCCGAGGTTCGTCTTCGCCTCGTGCACCTTTTGCCCTAGCCGCCGCCCGTGGAGCTCTGTCGCACCCGCGATTGCTCGTCGGAGTGGAAGACGAAGCCGCTGCGGTCTTCGTCGTTCTCCGCCACAACTGAGGCCAGGTCCAGGACCGTCGTGACAAGGCGCACCTGGGAGTAGCACTCACTTTGCCGGAAATACACGAAAACGCCGTCGGTCATGTCGTCGTCCCCAGCCTCGGCCAGCTAGCTCCGCTGTGACATCGCCAACACCCTCGAGCTTCGCCAGCCGCCCGATCCATATCCAAGGGCCCAGGTTCATCCACGTCAACATCCCTGTGCCAATCCCAGATTAGATCCTAGCCATTAGATCTAGATCGTACGGTTCGGATTAGATCTAGTGTTACTGTTTAGATATATTTGCAACCGTTAGATTTAGATCAAACGGGCGAGAGTGAGCCACGTAGACTCTTACTGCACCGTGCTTGATTAGATTGTGACCGTTAGATCTAGATCGTATGGTTAGATTCGGTTCACGTGTTAGCGCTTGACTTGATCTCGGCTCTCCGATCTGCGGTGTACGGTGTAGATTGTGCCACGCGTCAAACGCCGGGTCATGCCACGTCGCACGAAGCCGAAGCGGCGCTGGTCAGAGTCGGTCGTCGCTGACGTCACGCGTGACGTCAGCAACAGGCACGCATGTCAGTGGCTGTGCCCGCGCGTGCATGACGTCAAGATGACATCATGGTGGGACCCACCTGTTAGGTTGGCCAGCCACGCCACATGATGATGTCAGCGTGACGTCATCCGAGCGGGCCCACGCGTCAGCATCACGTGCACCCGTGGACCGGGTCCACGGTGGACCGAGCCCGAGCCATGGACCGGGTCTGTGGACCGAATGACGCAAGCATAACGCAATAAATCAATTTTCCTTTAGAAAAATAATTCGGCTGGAAAAGAAATTGCGCGCTGACGTCATGCTGACATCATATTTCGGGTTTTTAATAGAAAAATAAATGAATTAATTCGGTTTAATCCTCGAACACCGCCTCGCCGGCCTTCGACTCCTTCGACGGGGCCCTATCTCCAGCGATCTTCACACGAGAGCTGGATGCCATTGCAAAGAGGAAAGATTTCTTGTTGGCAAGGAAGACGAAGAAAATGACAAAGAAGACGGAGTTTTCCAAAGCGTAGGTGGCGATGACTTTCTCGAAGACAGGATATATATAGCTCCCCTTGCCAGTATTGGGTGGTTCCGTTTCCCATTACACGGTGCTTCAGACGGAGGAGTAGTTGGAAAGTTGAGTAAGTGCGCGAAGCGTTGCAACTTTTTGCAGACTGTCGCATTTAATGCTGCATATTCCCAACATGGCGATATTTTGAAGCAAATCTTAATTCTGTCTAGCATCGAGTTCTCAAGGTCGATACCGAGCCGTGGGCAGATACTTTGGGAGCTCGATGAAGGCAGACGGTTAGGCCATTGACCCAACATCTCCCTACTCGATCCCAGCAGTCCAACCCTACTCGATGCATTCGACCACGAACATGTAAGGTGTTATTTGTCCAAGTCAAAACTTGAGAATAATCGACCTAACGCTCGAAAGGGACCCATTGCTGAACAGAGTTCGGGGGCTACTGTCGAATATCTAAATATGGGATATATACGCGAAACAGAAAGATGAAGATCATTCCATATATTTCGTACATCTAGACCCATATTTCCATGTGGCGGGATAATACCGGAAGGAGTACCCCTATATCTGGAAGGACTCGATCATGCTCCCAGAACGAGGAGATTAGCTTGAGTACGCCAAGTAATAAGGAAAGTTAGTTACCTTACGAGGATATGGGTTCAAGGATCCCCTGGTCGGGTATGACTAGGAGTCCTCATCTGGCAATATCTCCAGAAGATGTTGTACCCAGCTATAAAAGCAAGTGGAGCCGCACGGAGAAGGGGGACCCAAGGAGGAGAGCAATTAGAGCATACGTGAGAAGAAGACCGAGGAGAGCACCCGCTAGGCCAGAGTCGACTGATTAGATCTAGCTATAGCTTTTCCCGTCCTTATTGTAATCAGAGTTTAGGCACCCCCCTGATCTGTACTCCAAGTTTTATGATCTGATAGTGCAAAACCACAGGAGTAAGGTATTACTCCTCCTAGAGGCCCAAACCTGTCTAAATCTTGCTTCGCCTGTGTCTTTTGATCCTACGAATCCCGAAGGTACCTGTTACAAATTTACCATCAATTTCTTAACCTTCGACAAGTGAAAAGGAAGACATAAGTTCAATTGGTTGAATAACTAACACAAGATTTAATTGAAACAGTTGTTTGTTGAATTAGCATGCAATAGTTTAAAACAATATAACTTTTAAAACATGGGCTCAATATGATCAAACAAAAACTTTCCTTTAAATAGCTCTTGATCCTTCTTTGGACCTTGCTCTTGAGTTAGTCCCTCGCTCACAAGTTCTTCAGGTACTTCAACATCTACACAAAACGATAAAATAAAGAAATAAATACCTCAGAATCCTCTCGATCGGAGTTCGTATGAGAAAGCTATCCTAAAACTTAAATAAAATTCACCATAAAATAGATCATGGTTTTTCAATTTTTTAAGCTCTGAAATCATCTCAATCAGAGTTTGTATGAGCAAGAACGAGCTATCCAAAGTTTAAAAATACAATAAAAAGAATAAACCAAATTAATTGAATTTTTTTATACTGAAAAATAGAAAATATGATGTTTTGGTGATGTTATCACCGAATTGAAATTTGGATGAATCATTTTTCTACCAAAAAACCCATTATGATGTCATGTTGATGTCACTATGACATGTAGACAAATTAGGGGCTGACACGTGTCACCTCTTTTCTATTTTTAGTTTGAATTAAATTTATATTAAAAAAGATAATTATGATGCCATGACAAATTTCATAAATCTAAATAAACAAAATAAAATCTTTTTCTAGAAAAAATGTATTATGCTGACATGCAGGCCCACTACGATGATGTCAGCACTGATGTCACTGCGTATGTCAGCAACGACCGGTGCGACCAATGACGCCTTGGTTTCCACACGACACATAGCGCTACGGGACTAGCACGGGCTGCGATGAAATCATAACCATTCGATTCAAAATCGATGGCTGAGATTGCTCGGATCTATGGCAGAGACGTGGACACATGGCAGAGTAACTCCTAGTCCACATGGAACTACCTAGGCGATTCGATCTAGATCTGACGGCATGATCTTGATCATTCGTTATTGATCCAATGGTCATGATACAACCAGGGACGATGGCGAAGGAACGACAGTGATACTTACCGGAGAAGAGGAAGATGACCATGGTCATAGCACTCCGGTGACCAAACGGCTTCGATTCTATGGGCTTTTGACACGGCGTGATGCAACGAGGCCGAATCTAGAATCCCTCGCGACAAGATCAACGTGACGCTGGCAAAAATTGATGAAATCGATGGTGGTGCATAGCTCTACTTCAATGAGAAATTTCAGTGGTGATAAAAGTATCTTGGCCTTCAAGTCTTAGGGCAATGTGTGTAGCGCGGAACGAGGAACTCGGCATGAAAATCGAGCGCAATAAATACCCCTTGATGTTCGAATTTTGTGCAACTAAATGAGGAGATCCACGGCGGTGATGAAGTCTGTTGAGGTCATGTCTCGATGATGTGGCGTAATCCTAGCTGTTCACGTGGCAAAGATCAAATGGTTCTTGTGTTAGGCGACGTGGCTGATTCTCGCGTAATGGATCATGATCCAACGGTAACAATTCCGGCAAATAGTGTTAACGTGATGCAGGCTGGCTGGGCGCGGATTGGACTGGGCCGTATTGGGCTTTTGGTGGGTTTCGGCCCAAAAGCCTTTTAACTATTTACTGATTTTATTATTTTAAACAATTCTAGTAAATAAAATAAGACAAAATAAATAGTAAACATATAAGAAAATTTTCAAAAAAAATTCTGAAAAATAATTTGAGATATTTTGAACTCAAATAAAATATTTTCTATAGAACTTTATCTAAACTTTTCAAATATTTAAATAATTCAAACAAAAGACTTAATTCAAATAAATCCAAATAAATTCTAAAAAATTCACAAAAATTCAAAAGGCATAATAAATTCAAGAAAAGCAAAAATTGGGATGTTACACCCAGTGTCCCCCACACGTAGCGCCTCCCCCCACAACCACAGTGATGCCCCTGACCACAATGCCTCCCTGACCGTCGCGACCACGCCTAGGTTCCTCTTCTTGTGAGCATGCTCATGAGTTAATTCTTTCTAGATCCTTCTGTGGACGACCACACCTAGGTTCCTCTTCTTGTGAGCATGCTTGAATTCTAGGATGTCTTGTGAATCTGAATGCAATGTACATGGTTTTGCTTTGCAGTTTTGTAATTGAAAGATTTAAACATAGATACAAATTATTTAATGTTGATCCATGAGTTATTCTCCTATCATCTTGAGGTGTGGTAATGTTTGGTGGAGTGGTACACTACACAGTGTGTATGATCCTTTCATCTGTTGCAATTATGACTAGGGGCCCTCAGTTAGGATTAATAACCTAGTCAATGGCACAGTAGGGGAGGCAACATGTACATTGATTTAGAGTGTTTGATTTAAAGTGTGGTCATGCATGCACAGGACCAAATCGTTGAATTAACTGAATTACATCATTGTTCTGACCATTGCATCAAACTATGACTGATTTTTAGAGTTATTTTTTGTGCAAGCAATTCTATCTATAATTTTACCATCACATATATACTGGGCATGAATAATTACCATTTTTTACCATGTTATGGAGAGATGATTAATTATTTTAGAAAGCTAGATGATACGCCTCTTTCTATTGGTGATAAGATCCTAGATCTGAATAATTGAGGCTATAATATTGTCATGTCATCTCAATTTATGCAATGTTCTTTACTTTGGTGAGCAAGACAGGTTAGAGTGCACAAAAACCAGATTGGTCCTCTTTGTGAAATCATGTGCTGAAAAATTGGCTTAGAATTGAATTTGCAAAATGTGTTTGTTCATGTGTTTTGACAATTTGACAAGAAACAGTAAGTTTAGCTTTGGCGCCGGACCAAACTTAAAGAAAACAGTAAGTTTCCCATCTATAACGGACCAAATTTATTTGTCTATCGTAAACATGCTTTGGCAACCTCATTTTCCCATGTACGACAAACCAAGTTTTTTGGTCCGTTGTAAACATGAATCTGAGTCCTTTTGCGCCGAACCGATTCTGTGTACGACGGACCAAGTTTTTGGGTCTATCATGCACATGTTCTTGAGCTCTTGTGCCAAACTCAATTTTCTAAGAAAATAGCAGTTAGCGCATGTACGACGGACCAAGTTTTTGGGTCTGTCGTGGACGTGCTTTTGAGATCATGAGCCGGACTCAATTTTCCAAGAAACCAGTAAGTTTTGCATGTACGTCCGACCAATTTCTTTGGTCAGTCGTGAACGGCTTTTGAGGATTGATTTCGCTTGTACGACGGACTGATTTCTTTTAGTCTGTCGTGAACGTGTTTTCGCCGAAATGATTTCTTCTTGAAACCGAGACTTTCACTTGTACACCGAACCATATTTTTTGGTCCGTCGTGAATGCGTTTTTGCTCGATTAGGGTTTTGAGCAAAATTGGAATTGTGTTTGATTTATTTTTGAGATTATGAAATTTGTGAGAATTTCATGATGTTTGAAGTGGACTTTATGCAATGCTCGTGCGAGTATTTGCATGGATTGATGTGAGTCAAGTCGTGGACTTGTGCTCGGAATTGTTTTGTGGTTTGTTTATGTGCAGGTATTGCTCGAAGACGAACGTGGTCGATGACGGGACCGGAATGGAGGAGCTGAGGTTCGGGACTAGGTTCAGGGAGGAACTGAGGTCTTGGTGGTCAAGGATGTCATACGGGACGTTCGGGCTAAGAGAATGGTGCACATGAAGAATGGTTAGTCACGTGAGAATGCCAGGAGGTCATTCGTGTGCAAAGTGTTAGTCACGTGAGTATGGCAGGTGGCCATACGCGTGCAAAGTGTTAGCCACGTGAGTATGGTAGGGTTGCCATACGCGTACAAGAGTTGTACTCGGCCAGGTTGGGCCAAGAGGAGTTGTATACATACTCCTTCTAGATTAGGAATTGTATTCAGAACTCCTTGTGTTTTGCTCCTTTAAATAGGAGGGGTTGTCTCCTGTTGAAGGGCATCGAATCAATTGGAGCTGAGCGCATTGAGAGCCTCAAGCTCAGTTTTAGGGTTTGTACTCTTTTGATGAGAGTACTTTAGACAAAATAAATAAAGATCAATTCTTCTAGTTCCTTGTGTGCTACAATATTCTCTTTTGGTTCTTGTTTGTTTACTTGTTCTAGTTCTAGATTGATTTTTGTTCTTTGAGTTTCATCTTAATTTGATCCATGAAAAACCTCTCTAGGGTATCGATCTAGTGTTCCTCAAAGTCTTGTTGATAAATCTTTTGTTATTCTTGATCAATCTACAAGTTTCGATTAGATTGATTTTCGTCAAGTTCTGGAATATAAGCTTGCGAAGCTTATAACTTTTGATCCGTAAGTCTGATCGAGCTGATTCTTTTTGAGTTAGATTCGTATTAGAATCTAGTTTCTTGTGTCCAAATTTCAGATCGTTCCTATGGTTGGATCTCCGGCAATTCGCGTTTTACCGAACCTCTATCATTCTGTTTTTGTCGAAAACGAGGCAATTATTTGGTTCTGTTTTGGGGTGAACTTTTAATAGATCAAGAATTTGGTTTTAACTTCCGCACAATCATTCACCCCCCTCTGATTGCTATATTCGTATACTTCGATCCTACAAGTGGTATCAGTGCAAGGTTTTTCTAATCTATCTTAATCGGTGATTAGATTAATGGATCATTATTCGACAAAACCTTGTGTGTTCAATGGTGTTGATTTTCAGTTTTGGAAGGCCAAGATGGAGGCGTTCATCCAAGCTCAGGGATTCGCAATTTGGGAGAAGGTCTACAAGCCATATGAAGTCCCTGCAAACGACAACGTCAACGACACCAATCGCACACATGTTGAAGCAAACAGCAAGGCGCGCAACTTGATCATCCAAGGCTTGGGACGTAGCGACTTCGATCGTGTGATTCATCTTCGATCCGCATATGAGGTATGAAAATCTCTTTGTGATTACCATGAGGGTTCTAACACTATTAAAGAGGTTCGTCAAGATCTTTACAAAAAAGAATACATGCGATTTGAGATGAAACCCGGTGAGTCGCTAGATGACTTTTTTGCACGTTTCAATAAAATTCTTAGTAATCTTCGTCTTTGTAGGAGTTAGCTTTGATGATGTGCTAATGCTAGACAATTGCTTGGTGCTTTAGACATGTCTATTTGGGAGATGAAAGTTACATCCATTAGAGAATCTACCATCATGAGTACACTTACCTTAGATGTTCTTTATTCCAAGTTGAAAACTCATGAATTAGATATTCTTGCTAGAAAGAATGATCATAAATCAATTGCTTTGACATCTCAATCTAGCATATCTCATAATGGTGCTGCTTCAAGCTTTGCTCTATCTTTCTTGTCTTCACTAACCGATGAACAGATTGAGCAATTCCCAGAAGAAGACTTGTCACTACTCTCTTCTCGCTTTAACAAAGCTTTACAAAATGTGAGAATGAGAAAGAGAGGTGGTGGTGGCCCTCCAAGATGCTATGAGTGTGGTGATCTCGACCATATTCGTCCAAACTGTCCTAAACTTGCAGGTAAAGCATCAAGGGAGGAGAAGGACAACGACAAAACAAAAGAGAAGAAGTTCTCTTCAAGTAATAGAAAGAAGAAGAGCTTCATCAACAGCAAAGTTGTCCACCGAGTTCTTTCCGCTCTTGAACAAGTCAATTTGAGCGATGTGGATTCAGGGAGCAGTGAGGACGATGCAACTCCAAGCAAGCATGAGTTGACGGGGTTGTGTCTCATGGCTAAAAGCAGCAACAAATTTTTACCGAGGACGACCACGACAGCGACTTCAATGAGGTAGATCCTTCTTACGATGAATTAGCTATTGCTGTTGCTCGACTTGGTAAATTGCTTGATAAACGTGACAAGAAAATTAAGAAACATGATTTTGTTGTTGAGTCATTGAATGCTGAAATTGCTATATTTAAAACCTTGATTCCTGATGATGATGCTTGCAAATCATGTGACTTAATTTACAATGAGCTTACTTTGCTTAGGAAAGAACATGTTACCTTGTTAGAGCAAATCAATGCTGAAAATGAGAAAAATGAGAAACTTGTTAAACATGCTAGTTGTTCTACCATTGATTTACATGATACAACTCCATGTTCTATATGCTCCATACTAGAATTGAAGTTGTATGATGCAAATGCTAGGGTTTCTCAAATGACAGAAGATTTGCTTACACATGAGGTTCTTTCATGCTCAACTTGTCGCAAGCAAAAAGGAAAAGTGGACGTTCCCTGTAATAATTGTTTAACTCTTTCTCGAAAAATTGATTACTTGGAAAAGTCATTAGAACGTTTCACTAAAGGAAAGAAAAACCTAAACATGATCTTGGATCAATCAAAAGTCAGCACTCATAACAAAGGTTTAGGTTTTGATTCTTATGCTCATCATAAATCACATGCTCCCACTGTTGTCAAAACACTTGAAAGTGGAAAATTTGAAATTGTCAATGAGCCTAAGAAAAGCTGTCTTTAAATCTGCTGGTCTTTTATCTTCTACTATGATGAATGCAAAATGTGCTTCTCTTGTTAAAGCAAAACATCATGTTAAGTACACTTGCACTCATTGTGGTAGAGATGGACATTTAGTAGACTTTTGCTTTAGACTAGCTAAACAACAAAAGAGAGAAAGGTTTAATGCTAGGTCTAATTTGTAAAGGCACACTCTACTTCTCATTATGTGCCTAGGGTGAAACAAACACCTTTTGTTTCTAAAAACACGGAAAAAGGCAAATCTATTTTTGTGCACAAGAATACTCGTGTTGTGCCCTCTGTTGTTGCGTCGTGTGTCTCAAGACTAGATTCCTAAACATCTTATTTCTAACCCCACATCGAGGCCTCGACAATTTCTCGCTTCTATGTAGGCTTCTCACGCGAGGAAGGAGAACATGTGGCTAGTGAATTTCGGATGCTCACTTCATATGTTCATGATAAGTTTTGGTTCTTCTTCACTCGTGCATCTCATGCTAAAAGTGTTGCCTTTGGAGATACTTCTTCCACTTCTTTTAAAAGGCACTAGTCCAAATGATGCAAGTACAGTGCATATGTTCAGGGGAGAGTGTCTTTGTTCATAAAAGATGATGATGATGCTGTTGAGGATGAGATAATTGGAGGTTTACATGAGAGACTCTTCCCACGTGCTTGTGTGTGCTTGTTTTCAAGCTTCCCACGTGCTTCACATCGACAAGCGTTCAAGTGAACTTTCAGGTATCTCCATGGTACTCAAGATTTTGGCATTTGGCTTTCTGCTTCCTTATGCATTAGTTTAAGAGCTTATTCTGGTGTTGACTTTGGAGGATGTTGAATTGATTTGGTTCGTGCCACCTCTCGAATAATTCTCTTTCTTGAACACATTGATATCAGATTTCACTTTCTTAGAGATCATGTTGAAAAAGGAAGCATTGTGCTTCACCATGTGGATACGGAACATCAATTGGCAGACATTTTCACAAAACCTTTGTCTTCTTCTCGTTTTGCTTTTATTCGGGGAGAACTTGGGATTGTTCATCCAATGGGTTTGTTTTGAGGGGGAGTTTCTTTGCCAAGTTCTTTCACTTGATGAGCTCACTTTATCATATTTCTTTATATGTTATGTAATTGAGCTAATATATGATAATCTAATTGTCTCACTTGAACTAAAAATGACATTGCGGAATTCCTTGGTTTGATTGCCTATAGCTAAATACTTTGTGATATCTTACTCTTCTAGGCTTGATATTGAATCTTCTTGACAAATTTGGGCTATGAAGCATGTGCGTTTTCAGCTTTACTCTTTCAAAATACCTTTTAATCACTTTTGCATGTTTACAATCAAAGAAAAAGTAAAGGAAAAGGGAATCAGTTTAAAAAAAAGGGGTTGTTAAAAGCAAAAACCTCAAGTTATGTGCTTCAGGATGCTTTCCCTAAAAGATAAGAGGTATGCTTCAAGCATGCCATTCCCTCAAAAGACAAGATGTATGCTTCAAGCATGCCACTCCAAGGAAATAAAAGAAGTATGCTTCAAGCATGCCTCATGCAGTTTACTATTTAAAGATTAAATTGGTCCACTAGATTGGAGTTGAAACTACTTGCTCATACGATTTGTTATTTGCTTCAACTTTGAGCCTTTGTTTTTCTACTAAAGGTTTTGCTTAGTACTTGGCTATAGTTGACTGAATTGAGGTTGAGATGCATGTCATTCCCTAACTTGCTAAAATCACATCAAGATCATGTATTTTGCATGTTATGTGATATATAAGGTTATATGATCGAATGAGCTCATCTTTTCCTATCTTGGCACTCCCTTGTTTCTTCTTGTGAAATCTTTGCTACAGGAAAAATTTTGAACATGTTCTCTCTTTTGTACTCTTGATGAATCCATTGTCAAAGGGGGAGAAATTTGGGAATCATTGAAAAGTTTAAGAAAAAGGGGGAGAAGAAAAAGGGGGAGTTGTTTGAGAATTTTGGGAGAAGGAAGTTTGGAGAATTTTGAAATTTTTGGGCACATTGCGCATTCACACACATTTTCCTTCTCAGGGGGAGTTTTTGTTTTGCTTTTTGGTCAAAGGGGGAATTCTGTGTTTTCTTACTTTGGTCTTTGATCCTTTGGATTTCAAAATCTTTTGTAAAGTGAATGCCAAATGTTCAATTCTAAGTGGTGTTGCCAATGTTTTCATCAAGGGAGAGATTATGAAATCATGTGCTGAAAAATTGGCTTAGAATTGAATTTGCAAAATGTGTTTGTTCATGTGTTTCGACAATTTGACAAGAAACAGTAAGTTTAGCTTTGGCGCCGGACCAAACTTAAAGAAAACAGTAAGTTTCCCATCTATAACGGACCAAATTTATTTGTCTGTCGTAAACATGCTTTGGCAACCTCATTTTCCCATGTACGACAAACCAAGTTTTTTGGTCCGTTGTAAACATGAATCTGAGTCCTTTTGCGCCGAACCGATTCTGTGTACGACGGACCAAGTTTTTGGGTCTGTCGTGCACATGTTCTTGAGCTCTTGTGCCAAACTCAATTTTCCAAGAAAATAGCAGTCAGCGCATGTACGACGGACCAAGTTTTTGGGTCCGTCGTGGACGTGCTTTTGAGATCATGAGCCGGACTCAATTTTCCAAGAAACCAGTAAGTTTTGCATGTACGTCGGACCAATTTCTTTGGTCAGTCGTGAACGGCTTTTGAGGATTGATTTCGCTTGTACGACGGACTGATTTCTTTTAGTCTGTCGTGAACGTGTTTTCGTCGAAATGATTTCTTCTTGAAACCGAGACTTTCACTTGTACACCGAACCATATTTTTTGGTCCGTCGTGAATGCGTTTTTGCTCGATTAGGGTTTTGAGCAAAATTGGAATTGTGTTTGATTTATTTTTGAGATTATGAAATTTGTGAGAATTTCATGATGTTTGAAGTGGACTTTATGCAATGCTCGTGCGAGTATTTGCATGGATTGATGTGAGTCAAGTCGTGGACTTGTGCTCGGAATTGTTTTGTGGTTTGTTTATGTGCAGGTATTGCTCGAAGACGAACGTGGTCGATGACGGGACTGGAATGGAGGAGCTGAGGTTCGGGACTAGGTTCAGGGAGGAACTGAGGTCTTGGTGGTCAAGGATGTCATACGGGACGTTCGGGCTAAGAGAATGGTGCACATGAAGAATGGTTAGTCACGTGAGAATGCCAGGAGGTCATTCGCGTGCAAAGTGTTAGTCATGTGAGTATGGCAGGTGGCCATACGCGTGCAAAGTGTTAGTCACGTGAGTATGGTAGGGTTGCCATACGCGTGCAAGAGTTGTACTCGGCCAGGTTGGGCCAAGAGGAGTTGTATACATACTCCTTCTAGATTAGGAATTGTATTCAGAACTCCTTGTGTTTTGCTCCTTTAAATAGGAGGGGTTGTCTCCTGTTGAAGGGCATCAAATCAGTTGGAGCTGAGCGCATTGAGAGCCTCAAGCTCAGTTTTAGGGTTTGTACTCTTTTGATGAGAGTACTTTAGACAAAAAAATAAAGATCAATTCTTCTAGTTCATTGTGTGCTACAATATTCTCTTTTGGTTCTTGTTTGCATACTTGTTCTAGTTCTAGATTGGTTTTTGTTCTTTGAGTTTCATCTTAATTTGATCCATGAAAAACCTCTCTAGGGTATCGATCTAGTGTTCCTCAAAGTCTTGTTGATAAATCTTTTGTTATTCTTGATCAATCTACAAGTTTCGATTAGATTGATTTTCGTCAAGTTCTGGAATAGCAAGCTTGCGAAGCTTATAACTTTTGATCCGTAAGTTCGATCGAGCTAATTCTTTTTAAGTTAGATTTGTATTGGAATCTAGTTTCTTGTGTCCAAATTTCAGATCGTTCCGACGGTTGGATCTCCGGTAATTCGCGTTTTACCGAACCTCTATCATTCTGTTTTTGTCGAAAACGAGGCAATTATTTGGTTCTGTTTTGGGGTGAACTTTTAATAGATCAAGAATTTGGTTTTAGCTTCCGCACAATCATTCAACCCCCCTCTGATTGCTATATTCGTATACTTCGATCCTACACTCTTAAACAAATAGCCTACCTTTTTTTCCTTCCTCTCCTTTGAAAATAAATACAAGTAGATATGACATTTGCATTCTTTTGTTTACTAAATGTATGCATGCTGACTGTCTATCCTTATCCACTTAGGATTACAATAGATGATTTGTTTCATTCTTCCTCATGACCATTGGTCTTATCTGGTCCAGTCAAGCATCTATCACATAATGTTGGAAATGCCTTTCACCACAAAAAAAGAAGAGTTCGAAATGCCTTCTTTAATTAACTAGGCTTCTCCTCCCATATTTGTTTCTTGGGTGGAAATTCCTATCTATACACATATAGTTTTAGTGACTCTATACACATATAGTGATACGTATGATATGCATACCAGTACTAGTATTGATGACATACAGTACAGAAAAGGCGACCAAGGCCTCTTTTTGAGCTACCCACAAATCAACAAAAAGGGAAGGTGCTGTCCTTTTTCCTGTATTTGTTTCTTGTGTGGAAATTCCTATCTTTACTATTTAACTGTATGAACATTGATTTTAAGCATTAGATGTGGCATCATTATCGTGTTTTTTGAATCATTTTTACTTTTTGTTACGTTTTAAAAGTTTAGCATTATAGTTAAAAAGAAGATGGCATCCCCTCTTTCATCGTCTCAAGGAGGTGATGAGCTAACGAAAGTAAAACTGATTGGAGTTCTAAGAGGAGCAAATAAAAGGCCGACGAACTGATATACCATGACAACTGTCGATCCAAAAGATGGGTCCCCTACTGAACCAAGAAAGGCAGCGAATGTATTCCGAACAATGTGCGGGATAGTCACATGGGAACGGGTCCCTATCACCAATCCATCTTGGAGGTCATTGACTGATGAGAACCGCAATGGCATGGCGACAGAAATTTTTTTCATTGTTCGAGATCCCAAAAGAATATGTGCTCCTAGTGCGACGGTATGCACTACTAGTGGCGGGAAAGGCGTGGAAGAACTTCAAGAGCATGCTTGTCAAAGAATACATCAACAAGGATAGGACTTCCTACTCTAAGTATGGGCTCATTGATGAGGACATATGGCAATATTTTGTTGAGGTGAAGATGATGGACGAATTCATGCATCAAAGTAAAGCACACAATGTCTTGTAGGCAAGGAACACCTACTCCCACAGACTTAGCACCACTGGGTACACAGGGAAGAGGGCACAATAGGAGAGGGAGGACGAGGAGGTCTCGTGCCATTTGCATTGATCATTGACTAGCGCGCCAAAGATTGGCTAAGAGCGAGGTCATGTGCCACATCTTTCGGCACTGTCTCCTTTACAAACCCTGCAGATGAGGAAGTCTGCCAGTGTAGGGTAAGATATCAAACTACCAATTTTGTACATAATTAGTATATAACTTCATAACTGAAATAACTTGTCGGGATCTTACAGGTAGCGTTGAGTACACAATCTTCTTATGGCTCTTTTTTGCCAGACAAGGAGAAAGGTGTACTCTCGACAGCCTTGGGAAACAAGGAACACCTTTGTCGCATGAGAGGCAAAGGGGTTTTCATTACCTGGAAAACAGGATTCCCAGACGACTGCGATAAATACCGAAGTAGGAAGAGAACCAAAGCTGATTGCGAAGAATGGTTTCTAAAGAATCTTGAGCAAAGGATAAGAAAAGGATTCAATGATAGGATAAGAAGCCTCGAGGAAAGGCTAAATACTTAGGATAGACTACCTACAGAAGCCCAAAAATATATGTGCACAATTCAGCCCCACTACTTGTAGATCAGCCGTGCGTTCACCGCTCACATAGATGAACACGGTGGCAAATTTTCTGTCTGTGACATCAAGCTACTATTATATCTCTTGAATGCTCCATATATATAACTAGCGGACACATTAGCTAATTGTGTACCTTTGTGTAGGAGGCTACGCGGTGCAGTCTCCAAGTGAGAGATGCCAATTGCCCCCTTCCGTTTCCAGCCTCTTGGGGGTTCGTGTATCCATCCACTGAAGGGGTGATGGTGCACAGTACCCTAGTAGCATCGGGTTTCATGACGATCAATGTGGACTATGTATATGATAGTTCAAGATCATCACACTACAGATGCTGCCAAATGACGAGATCGTGACACTGGGCGATGCCATTGGCACATTCATCCAGTGGTCCAGCAACGACATCTCCTTGGACAACCATCCTCCATCGGAAGTACCCCCAACTACTTCAGTCACCTGCTGCACTTGATCAGCAGGCCACCAAATCGGCTACCGTGCCCTCTACATCAAAGGACTTTAATTGATTTCCTGCCCACTCAGCTCTCATGAAGACTCCCTACATTAGAAAGAAAGGCAAAGGCAAATCAAAGTAGATCACAAAGGCTCTCGATATCTAATTACCCTGTTGGCCCAGTTATACAAGCTAGGAGATCCTTTAGTAATGTGAGATCGCCTAAAAGCACTTTCTATTGCTTGCATTAGATTGCATGCTTGGTACATGAAACAAGCTAGCAAACCAGTGTAAGAACGTACAAAGAGTATTATTGTCACCTTCAAGCCTAAGCATCTATTCAACAAGTCATCGGGAGGCTTCTTCAAGGTTGACTTCTAGGACCTATTCAATCTCTGAGACCTCGACACCCTCGACGTCACGCTCTTAAGATGCTAGACATTGCGAGTGTGTGCAATCGCAGTCTAAATTCGTGTAATACCAATAAATAATTGGTGGGTTTCCTTGACCCACACATAGACACGAAGCAAACAACGGATGAAAATATAAAAATAGTCAAGGAATACATGCAACAGGCATTGGTGGCTCAAAAAGATAAAAATTTCATACTTTTACCCCATAACCCAGGGTAAGTGCTGCACTACTTGCTATACTTTGATTTGTACTATGCACATGACTCAATTTTGTTAATTGACCATGGAACCATGGAAACATACCTGTTTAGATTTCACTGGGTTCTAATTGTAATTCATCCAGCCATGAACCAGGTTATTTACCTTGATTCCTTATAGAGCAGCAGCCACTACTTGAATCCTATCGTGAAATTACTCACCAGGTAATCATATTTCCTCCATAGATAACATGGTCATGTAGGTTGTTCAAGGTGTACGTTGCTCCTGGATTGGCTAAGGCTAACCTTTTGCAATCACGTAGGTCATTCAAAGCTCTTAGATAGCCTTTTGGCAAGGACGGGCGAAGCTGCAGTGTGATTTGAAGTTGTCAGTATCTCTATACACAATAATCCTATATCAAAATCTGCAATAATGACTCTGGAACTAACCAATTCTATATTTACAGTGCCATTAATAGGGAAAGGGAAATAACTGATGTGGATTATACGTTTCCCACAACCTGCAAGTCCTCATCAGTACAAAAAAGACCAATGAGGCTATAACTGCGTCGGAAGAGACCGATTTGATGAAAATTCGACAATAGCTTTGTTTCTTCTTGCTAAGTGAAGTCATAAGTAAAAATGGTGAGTTCCACTCTACTTAATTTCAAGAGTTGTGTTTTTTCTGAATTACTACTTGGGTTAATTTGTGAAACTTGTGTTGTGGACTTGTGAATTGTAGTTCTCTATTCCATTAATTGGTTAATAAAATTGAGTTCTATTGGTAATATATATGAGTTCATTTCTGAAATGGATGTGCCGTACAATAATATGCTTTTTTCAGAGGTCATGGCTAGCATTTCCTGAGGCTAGCCAATAAACAGAAAAAGGGCTATCTGTAGGAATACTTATCACAGGCGGTTTTTAGTTAGAACTGTATGTGATATTATAGCATCACAGACGATTTCAGTTTGAAACCATCTGTGATATGACTATATCATAGACGGTTCTAACTAAAAACCATCTGTGATGTTGTATATCATAGACGGTTTGGAAACCGTCTATGATATGCCAAAACGTCATTGACACATGGTTATAGACCGTTCGAAAAACCATCTGTGATGATGGTTCCGAACAGTTTGTGATATACTTTTCTGTAGTAGTGAAGGCATGCAAATAGCACTTCTTTCTTCTCTCCTAGATTCTTCAGAATATAATGACTTATACATCTATTTCAAAATATAATGACTTATACATGCTTGTGATGAATAGTTAGCATACTCTATTTAAACGTACACATACTCCCTTTTACTCAGCAGTACATATATATACTCTTTTCACCACAGCATACTCAAAGGAGTATTTATACCTGTTTTTTTTTAGAGTATGTGTATCTCTCTTGTGGAAGGAGTATGCATATACTTCTATCCATATACAAGTTCTCTTAAAGACCAAAGCAGACGTGTTCTATATTACATTCTGCATGCCCTCTTTTACATGTACTCTCATTTCATAAAGTTCAGACACACTGCTCACCTCCATGCAAACAGGAAGCGTACTCCCTACTCTGTTTGTTCTGTTAAATAGAATAACCCCTTGCTCGATCGGTTGGCCAGCGCGTCATTACGGCCGAGAGTTTCGGGACTGTTGCTATGGTTATGAGGATATTTAGTGAGTCTATGTGGTGGTTAGTGGGTTTATTATGGACACCGAGTGATGCTTGTTAGATAACCTCGCTATCGAATAGTCTGGGGTTGTCTAATAGATCTAAACTAGAGAATAGAGAGAGAGGGAGAGAGACACAATATAAGGAGGAACTGCTCTGTTTTATTATTCTGATTGCACGTGTACACGGGGTGACCCCCTGCCTCCTATTTATAACCTACAGCTAGGGTTTCGGGAGAGTCCACATGGGCCACGAACGGGCCGAGTTTCCTAACACTCCCCCTTGGACTCTTCACCGTGAAATGCATATGCCTTATCAAAACTTCAGAAAAACCCAGTGGGAAAAATACTTGGAGAAAGAGTACATATCATACGCTTGCTGTGTTGCACAGATTGCCTCATCAAAAACATTATGTAAGAAAACTTCAATGAAAAACTTATTAAGGAAAAGAGTACAATCCACCCAAACTTCAATGTTAATCTTCTAGATTCACGTTGGGTACTCAAACTTCATGTTCGAGATTTATGTAGGAGTATGTGAAAATTCTCCTCCTGAAATCTGCACTTCTCTAAGCCTCATCATCCCGATTCCTCTAACACATCTTTCAAAGGAAGATGTCGGGAGTGACTTAGTGATTAAATCTGCAAGATTTTCACACGACTTAGTATGCAGTATCTTTATCTCGTTCATCTTATGCATTTCATGTTCATAAAAGAACTTGGGGTTGATATGCTTTGTGAGATTACTTTTCACATATCCCATTTGCATTTGAGCAACACAAGCTGCATTATCTTCATAGATAATAGTGGGGGTTTGTTCTATGTTCAGACCACATGATTTCTAGATGTGGTGAACCATTCTTCGAAGCTATGCACATTCTCGAGAGGCTTGATACAAGGAAATTATTTTTAAGTGGTTTGTTGACGTCGAGACAAGAGTCTGCTTAGACGACTTCCAAGAAATTACTGTTCCACCGCAAAGGAAAACATACCCGGTTTGTGACTTGCCAGTATGCGGGTTCGATAGGTATTGGCATCGACATAGCCAACCAAATTCAATTCATTATTTCTTCTATAGAACAAGCCGAGATCTTTGCTTCCTTAGAGGTAACGGAAGATGTCCTTCACCCCTTTCTAATGCCTTTTGGTGGGTTCTGCACTGTACCGCGCTAGCAAATTCACGGCGAATGCAATGTCCGGCCTAGTGCTATTTGCAAGGTACATGAGCGCTCCAATTGCACTCAAATATGGGAATTCCACTTCCAGGACTTCCACCCCTCTTCTCTAGGATTGTATAGGTCTAGGTCTGCTTGGAGTGACCTTCCGACCATTGGGGTCTTTGTGGGGTATGCCTTTTCAAAACCAAATCTCTCCAACACTTTCTGCGTGTAAGATGATTGGTGTACCAAGATTCCGCCTTGGACATGTTCAAGCTGTAAGCCTAAATAGAACTTGGTTTTACCCAAGTCTTTCATTTCAAACTCAGACTTCATGTATGAGCATGCTTCTTCAATTTCTTCATCCGTCCCAATGATGTTCAGGTCATCTACATAGACAGAGATTATACAAAATCCATTCGGGGATCGTTGTATAAACACGCATGGACAATTTTCGCTATTTGTGTAGCCTTTCTTGCAGAGATAGTCACTCAAGCGATTGTACTATATTTTTCCTGACTACTTCAATCCATACAATAATTTCTCTAATTTCACACTGTATAAGTTTATGTTTGCTCTGTCTTGGTTCGGGATAGGTATACCTTCCAGTACTTTCATGTATATCTCTGAATCCAAGTTTCCATAAAAATATGCTGTGACAACATCCATTAGCTTTATTCTCAACTTCAAGTTGACTGCCATTGAGATCAAGTATCTAAAGGTAATTCCACCTATGACTGGAGAATAGATTTCTTCATAATCAACCCCAGGACGTTGAGTGAAACTTTGAGCGACAAGCCTTGCCTTGTACCTTACAACTTCATTGTTTTCATTCCTCTTCTGAACCAAAAACCATTTGTGACCTACGGGGTTTATATGGGGAGACGTGCAGCACACAGGCCCAAACGCCTCTCTTTTGTTCAGAGAGACTAACTCTACAGTGATTGCCTTCTTCCATTCTTCCCAATTGAGCCTTTTCTTGCACTCTGCGAGAGATGCGGGCTCAGGATCATGATCAATGATCGTTGCAATCTTCTTTGCAAAGTATGCATCGACATTGGCTGTTGCTCTATTCATTGATTCTCCTATTATTACAAAATTTATAGCCATTTCATCATGGTGTGCTTCATGCACTTCTACTTGCTCTTCACTGTTATTTCTCATTCCAGGTGTAAGCTCCTTTAGTTTTTCTCTGCCAATGTGTGCACACACATTATTTCTGGTGGCTTCCTCCAATGGAAGATTCAGATCTGGAATTGCCTTTTCAACAGGCTTCTGTCCAGTGCCAGGTCTCAACTGGCTCCCCTTCTTTCTTTGGGGCACTTTTGTGATTGGCTGTGGTAAGTCCTCTTGCCCACTTTTCCCCAGATGTCTCTGGATACTTTGGGTTTGAGAAGCCAGATTTCCTGTTCTTTTTCTTTGAGGCCTCTGAACAGGATGAGGGATATCTTCTGCTTTCTTTGGTATTTCCACCCTCTTTGGTGCATTTCTTGTTGGTACATGCGACTTAACCACGCTCTTCAGATCACAAAAATGATCAGGCAGTTCATTTGCTAGATTCTGCAAGTCAATTATCTTCTGGACTTCTTGATTTGCTTCATTAGTGTGAGGGTCATGCGTGGGGATTCCAGTGGAATGCCATACTATTTCCCGGCATTTTTCATCCAATGGTTGATTCTCTCCCCCTAATGACGGGAAATGGTCTTCGTCAAAGATACAGTCAGCGAATCAGACTGTATGCAAGTCTCCAGTCATGGGTTCCAAATACCTGATTATGGATGCACTCTCATAACCAACATATATCCCAGACTTGCGAAGAGAGCCCATTGCAGTCCACTGTGGGGGTGGTATAGGTATATATACCATACAACCAAATTTTCTAAGATGAGAAATCTTCGGGATGACCCCTTGCACTAGTTGCATAGGTGAATAGATGTTGTAGGCCGATGGTCTATAATTGATGATTGCTACTGTGTGCAGGACTGCGTGTCCCCAACAAGTGTTGGGCAAGTTACAACTCTACAAGAGCGGTCGGGCTATGAACTTAATCCTCTTTATTAGTGCTTCAGCTAGTCCATTTTTGCGTATGGATGTGCAGTACAGAGTGCTCAACAGTTATTCCAGTCACTGTGCAATAATCATCAAATGCCTTGGAAGTAAATTCGCCGGCATTGTCCATTCGAATGGACTTCACGTGATGATCAGGAAAAGAATTCTTAATTCTGATGATCTACGAGATCAGCTTTGCAAATTCAGGATTCCTTGTTGACAACAAACATACATGCGACTATTTCGAGGAAGCATCGATGAGCACCATGAAGTATCGAAATAGCCCTAACAAGGGCTGAATCGGGCCACAAATATCCCCTGAATGCGTTCCACGAATGCAGTGATTTCATGTTGCACTTTCATAACAGAGGGTTTAGTTATTAATTTCTCGGTGGCACATGCATGGCACACAAAATCTTCATGATTCGGGGAATTTTTAACATTAATGACATGACCTTCTGAGTTGTTAAATATGTTTCTCATCAATCTAAGACTAGGATGACCTAATCTACAATGCCATAAAGAAAATAATTCAGAGCTTCTAAAGACAGTCTTCAAAGAAGTATACACTGTGTGTGCATTGATTCTCGTGTAGTACAACCCAGAATTATATGAGGGATATTTTTCTATTACCATTTTTCCATATTCCACGTGCTTCACAATGCACAAGTGTTCTTTGCCATTTTCTTCATTGGTTTCTACGTGAAACCCATTGGCGCGGATATCTTTGAAACTTAAGAGAGTGAGAGGTAATTCAGGGTACAAGAGGGCTTCTTCAATTACCAAAGTTGTACCCATTGGCAATATAATTGTGGCTCTTCCAGAGCCTATTATATGCGTATCGCTTCCTGCGATTTTCGTAATTCTTCCATCATTCTTCGTGATCGTCTGGAAATATTTCGACTCTCTTAAGATGATTTTTGTTGTGCCACTATCAACAATGCATATTTTCTCCATTGGGCGCTACACAATTTCAAGATGAAAATAAATATAATTCTAATCAGACAGTGGCAAAGTAATTCAAACATTGCTTGTAAGTAAAGAATACTGGAATAAAGAATAAACTACATATTCATTCATGAGAGAAAAAATGCTGTTATATAACTTGCAATTCATTATGCAATCTGATGTCTATGTGAGATAGTTTTGACCATTCGGGGCCAGTTCTTCAAACTCACTTTTGACAATGCCAGATCTTTGCATATTCACAAGGTTCTTTCATTAGATTACTACGTGCAATCTAATAGAAAGTAGCTACTAGATTCAATAAAATGCATAATTAAATTCTCATGAATTTTCAGCAAACTAAAAGAAAGCAATAATTGCAAGATTCATAAATACAAGACTCATAAGTACAAAATTCATAAATATAAGATAAAGGCAAGATTCAAAAGTACAAGATACATAAATGCAAGATTCATAAGTATTCATAAATACAGCTTCGTGCATGAATGTGAACGGCTTCGTGCATGCGATCGGATTCATGCGCGCGATCGGCTTCGTGCGATCGGATTCATGCGCGCGATCGTCTTCGTGCGATCGGATTCATGCGCGCGATGCAATTTATGGAATAAACAATAATTGCACGATTCATAAATTCATAAATGCGAAAAATAATTTTTCATGAATTTTCGGTATTCTAAACAGGACAATTATTGCAAAATTACATGAAAATATTCACAAATACAGAAAATAAGGCTAAGAGAAATTAAAGTCAAAGCCATACAATTTTCTAGAATTTTCTAGCTATTTTCATAATCTTCTGATAATTTTCAGGATTTTCTAATCAATTTTCTTATTTTCTAATGCATTTTCTGGAAAAGAAATCAGAAAAATCGTAAAGAAATTGGGGGAACGCAAAGGGCTAATTTCCCCTTGCCCTCCCCATGCCCAACCGGTTCCAAAGCCACATTTAACTAGTGGACTTCATGTCAAATAGCCATTGGACTCCATGTCCATGAGCTTTGGTTTCTTGGACTTCATGTCCTATCCCAGCCGATGAAAGAGAGGAGAGGTTGGCGCGGCGTCGTGGTGGCCCGGCGGAGGCTGGCGAGCCGAGGTGGAGCGGTGCCGACGCTGCGCAGAGCGGCAGGCGACGGGCGGCGCCGAGGAGATTAGGGGCGCATCGCGGCGTCGGTGGGCATGGCCTACGAGGCCGAGTCGGGGAGTGCGCGGCGGGCCGTAGAGCTGGAGCCAAGGAGCGCGTGGTGTCCGAGGGTGTGCGGCGTCTGCGGCCTGCGAGGCCAGCAGCCGAGGGACGTGGCGGCGCGTGGTGGACCCGGTGGCCATGCGGCCGAGCGTGGCAAGCAACCGAACCGGGAGCCGTAGGGGCCAGCGGAGCGACGGACCGTGGGATTGGCCGGACGGCGCTTTGGCCGGGTTGGCGCTGAGCCGAAGAGGCGCGCAGGGCTAGCAGCTTCATGCTGCGTAGGTGAACCGGCGTTTCATGGCGAGAGACCAAGCGGCGGCGGCGGTCGTGGCTTCAAGCCACCAGGAGCTTCGTGCTTGGGCGTCATGGCTTCATGCCGTGAGATGATGCTTCCGGCGTGCTTCGTGCGCTTCGGGCCGAAGGCCAGTGCGTATCCAGCGGTGGATGTGGTAAGGCGCGGCTACGTGCCAGGCGGCCAGACGCGGCGAGGTAGTTGGAGTTCCGAGCGGCAATGAGACATCCAGGCGCTGGCAGTTTGGCGCTTCGTGGCCGAGGATTGGCTTCATGTTGCTAAAGCTTCGATGGCTTCGTGCCATCGTGTACTGTAGATTCATGCAAATCACATGTAGCTTCGTGCCACGTAGAGAATATAGTATTTGGAAACGTAGATTAGATACATATATGTATTCATACGAGATTAGATCAATCCCGTGCTTCTCACCTTTCAATCTGTTCGCCGAGTAGAGCTTCGTGCTGATAACGTGTTAGACAACCTCACTATCGAATAGCCCGGGGTTGCCTAATAGATCTAAACTGGAGAACAGAGAGAGAGGGAGAGAGACACAATATGAGAAGGAACTGCTCTGCTTTATTATTCTGATTGCACATGTACACGGGGTGGCCCCCCTGCCTTCTATTTATAACCTACAGCTAGGGTTTCGAAAAAGTCCACATGGGCCACGAACGGCCCGAGTTTCCTAACAATGCTCTCTCAAGCAATAACCCGATCAAAGCAGTGGTATATATGATACCTAGGCCGGTATCTCGAGGCTACGAAACGGTAAATATAATAGAAGTAACTACACCTAGGGTGCGTTTGCCTTAGGGTTAAGGGGTGCGCTAGGGGTTTAACCAGCCAAATACTCATGGGTTAAGCAGGATTAAGTTAATCCGATCAAAGGCTTTTAATATTCCTAACCTAGGATTAAGCTAACCCCACAAAAAAAAGGTGGAATAAGTTAACTCAGTACAACTAACCCTCCTAAATTTTGTTTTTCTGATGCTAATTAACCCAACTAACCCATCTAATATAATCAAACATTAATTTAGATTAACAAAATTTGTTGTCAAATACAAAATTTATGTTAAGATAACCTGGTCGGGCTTAATACAAAATTTGAGGAGTGGCATATATTAAATAAAACCTAAAAAAATTGATAGGTGGGCCCAATAGAAAGAGAAACTATTAAAAAATGGTATTGTGAAGTGTGCTAGAAATAGTGTGGTGGAGAGGTTGTCTCTTTTGCTGTCTCCAGATCGATGATATATATGTGATATGAAGATATTAGAGATAGCACTGTTGTACATATCTTTAGATTGCATGAATTAGTTATCTCGAAATACAAAGGTGTTAGGTTTTCTAATAACAGGTGATTCTTTGAGGGTGAGAATAAAAATACCATCCATGGCAAGTTTTAATTTAATGAGACAGCCATGCATGGTAGAGGCGCATGCAGAGTTGCGTGCTTGCATGCAATTAAGGACAATTAAAACACTCTGGAGGACTCTGTACATCATGTCAAACGCATATGCTGATGCAAAAGACGAAAGATCATGAAGTGACACATTCCAATAAAAAGATGTTACAGGTGATGATCCAAGATTTGGATGGATTAATTTATTTGGACGTTTCTGTAGAGTATGGATGATTATGTTAAAAACAAACTGTTATATATCTATCTTGAGCTAAACAAAGTGGTGGATATATAGGTCATTTTCTGCCAGAGATTAGCTGGACATCTCAGGCCATCTAAAAAGATGTATAAACTATTCAAAATTCTTTATGGCATCGCCCCGGTACATCAAACTGTCACGCTAATTTCGGGTCAAACGAATTCACATGATCACTCGTGTATTACTGGCCAACAGTATTAGTATTTATTTCAAGTTTGTTTTATGCCAGCATGTAGAGTATTTGGATATAGACTTCTCAAACTTCGAGAGAATGTACCAAAATGACTTTTGTAACATATGTGTGTATGCCACACAGGTGCCAGACGAGTTTAAACAAGGGCTGTCACTGCTACAGATCTCACCATCACTACCGGTTTATAAGCGCCATCAATACCGGTTTTTGAACCGGTACCAGCCATCTGGGACTGATGCCCATTGGGCATCAGTACCGATTGGTGGAACCAGTATTGATATGCCCATCAGTACCGGTTAAATCCTCAAACCGGTAGTGATGATCTATTATCAGTACCGGTTGGAGCATCCAACCGGTACTGATAAGATATTGTCAGTACCGGCTGGTGCCTCCAACCGGTACTGATAACAGATCATAAGTACCGGTTGGAGGCACCAGCTGGTACTGACAATATATTATTAGTACCGGTTGGTGTTATGACCTGGTACAAGTGGGATTTTTTAAAAATTTCAATTACTGTAATTAATTAATTTGAGGACATAAATTGATTTATAAATTTTTCATAAATTTATAATGGGTTTTATAAAATATTACCTTGAATAAAAATTTCAGATTTGTTGGATGAGTGCTTAATTCTTAATAATTCTTTTACTTCTTTTTGCATATTTTCTTTGTTCGTAAATAAATTTTTAGATCAAGTAAAAGTAAGTATTATTTTATAATAACGGTGGCGATGTCCTGTCGGTGTTTCCGGCTCCGTCTCCGTCACCGTGCGTGCCTGACAACTGGTGCTCTCGTTGATATCCAAGGCCTAAATTGATGCCGTCTGTGACCCTGGATGGATTGCTTTATGTTGCTCTCTTTTGTTCTGTTTTGGGAATCCATCCAGGGTCACAGACGGCATCAATTTAGGCCTTGGATATCAACGAGAGCACCAGTTGTCAGGCACGCACGGTGACGGAGACGGAGCCGGAAACACCGAGAGGACATCGCCGTCGTTATTATAAAATATAACTTACTTTTACTTGATTAAAAATTTAATTACGAACAAAGAGAATCTGCAAAAAGAAGTAAAAGAATTATTAAGAATTAAACACTCATCCAACAAATCTGAATTTTTTTTTCAAGTTAATATTTTATAAAACCCATTATAAATTTATGAGAAATTTATAAATCAATTTTTGTCCTCAAATTAATTAATTACAGTAATGGAAATTTTTAAAAAATCCCACTTGTACCTGGTCATAACACCAACCGGCTGATTAGTACTCTAATAATGATAATTCTACACAATAATGTTCATAGTTTTGGAAAACTCCAGAAATAGTGCTATCTTACAATAAGGCAATATAATATATATATTATATGTCTTTGTGTGTTAAGTCTACATATATCTATCTATTAATTAAAAGCACATATAATCAATCATGCGCAATTAAATGATAATTAAATCACAAAACTTGTATTAACAACTCTAATTAGAACCAATATGTATCACTAACATTCATTACAGCTTTAATTACAGAACGTTTATGGGCCCCTTCTTTTACGTGCGTCACTCTTGGTAGCCGTAGAAGTCGATTCCGATAGTTCACCAGTCTTTATCGAAGGGCCCCCACCTATTCATCGAAACGTGAAACTCGCCTTTTGGATTTACGACCTCATCGTAAATCCAGCCAACGAGTTGTTCTTGGATTGCTGTCACATGTGCCGGTGTGAATTTCTTACAATCTTGCAAGCGGCAAAGACCTCCGGTCTGGATGTCCGTAAATTGGCACACATAGTAGCCGCATAAATTGTTCCCAGCTGCTGAAGAAAGATCTGTGTTGGAAAAGGCTGAGAGCGTGAAATGGATGCATGGAAATTAAGTTAACTAACTAAAAAGATAGCATGATGGCATACGTACTCGAGTGGCAAGTTTAACAGCGACTTTCTGTTTGAATTCGCCGACGATTTCGACCCGAAATCGTGCGAATGCACCACAAATATGATTGTAAATTGAACATGTTTAGAATTTATTTTGAATGAAGTAGAACTAGCACGATAATGAAAGGAACAAGAATACCGTTCGAGCATGTCGATCACGTTTGGATAACATTCAACTGGTTTCCTCCTCGAGTCCATAACTGTGATCATGCCACGATTTAGCTCGATAATGAGAAGAATCCAGTGAAAGCTGTACATACATATGTCAACGTAGGTAACTGATTAGTTCTAACATCGTGTTATGGAAAAGGGTTAGAACGAGGCAGTATGAAAACACATACTCAAAGTTGTAGGGTACAAGTATCCTTGCTTTATATCTATGACCCATTAGCCCATTGAATATGGTGTTCTCTGTATTGATAGGGCAGCTAGTAACAAATGTGTTGTTAATAACCGAAGGGTCAAGGAAGCCTATGTCGTAAATAGCCTCCTTTCTGCATCTTTGTATCTCCATTCTACATAAGAAGAAATTAGTTAGGCTTGCAAGTTAGAATAGTCAAAGGGCCTGCACAGTAGATTTTTGCAATTAAATAAGAACTTACAGAGTCCAGCAACTCAACATGACCACGTCGAGGGTGTCTGTCTGGTATAGATCGTACATTATGTGCCATTCGACATAAAATTCACCGTAGCCGTGAAAAAAAATCTCGGTCCTTGTACTTGACGGTGAATAGCTCTGTGCCATACCAGAACGCATCCAGGTACCATTCAAGGAATTGGCACATCCTAGTTGGCAGCTGGCCAACCTCCTCACGCCTGATCAATGGTGCGCCCAGTGTAAATGGCCATTTGACTTGAGCAGATTCAATCTCCTGGTTGCCTAATACTTGATCTGGGCAAGACCAGTTTCTTAGAGGAATTTTACCATCTCATGGGCCTTCTGCTCAGCTGATGACGTCTTCTTCTTGCTTGCCTTGACCAGTGTGCGCTTGTAGTCAGAGACACGGGGTTTTTCCTTTGAATCTTTCAAACCTTTGATTGTCCTCAGACCTTTTAGAAATTCTTCTGTACCAGGTTGAACCTTCTTCTCTAGTGACTTGGGTTTCAAAAACTCAGTGACCTCGGCCTTGACTACCTTGGAGGTCTCCTCCTTCGTCATATCGTACGCCCGCTTTGAAGCTACAGCCAGCTTATTGCTTTGGGTGGATCCCGCCTTCTTGTGAGCTATTGGATGAGCTGGCTGGCTTCTCTTGGGCAATGATGTTGGAGTTGGAGTTTCGCGTGTGGGAGTTGGTGTAGGAGACGGGCTTCTTCTGATGGACATCTTCTTTCGTGACTGAGGTGACGATTGAGGTGATGGATGTGTCGGAGAGGACCACTTATGTGTGTCTCTAAAAATGATGTACTTCTTACGCCACAGAATGAAAGTGTGCACTGCCTCTCCTAACGTTATAGTTTCGTCACCTCTGAGAATGTTGAGGTCAAGGTCCTCGCACACTGGGCATACCTCCTCCATCGAAACCTTGGAATAGCCCAGCGGTATCTGCTGGCCATGGATGACCTGCCCCGGCTCCACTTGGTGAGCCATGCCGTGAGCCGCCATAAATGAGATGTTCTTCGCTTGGACGTGCAGCTCACAAGGTGTCCACTGCGTGATGTTGTCTATAGGCCAGTGGCCCAAGTCCTCTTCGGGCAGCCCACCAGAAGCGCAGCTGCTCCGCTGCCCCGTGGGGCTAATGACGTCTGCATTAGTAGGAGGTTCCTAGCTCGCATCCACCCATTGGCTCAAGGCTAACTGCACCTGTCTTTGGACCTCTTCCTTTATGCTTTCTTGTGTTTGATTCATATGTTCTTGAACCATTTGATTCATGCGTTCTTCAAGTATTTGCATTCGCTGTGCCTGTCGGGACTTGCTTCTCGCCTGACTCCTGTAAGTCTCGGCGTCCTTAGCAAAACCAATCTTCCACGGAACAACGCCAACGCATCATGTGCATCCAGGGTGCTCTGGGTTTTGTAGGGCCCTTATTAGCTCATCGTTCTCCCTGTTTGCCACGAAGGTGCCTTGGGAAGAGTCCTCGATCGACTGTACAAGTCTGCTGGCGACATCTATCAGCACATTCCCGAACACCGGGTTTCCATCATCGTCAAGTGCACCGCCGTGAGCATAAAACTAACTCTTCGCTCTGTCTGCCCATTCCAAAGTTGCCGGTGTGACACCCTTCACAAGCAATCCCTGTACCCTCCTCTCCCATTTGGGCATCACCCGACGGTAACCACCAGGGCCGAGGCAGTGGTGATATTGCTTCTTCAGTGCATTCTGAATGTTCTTTTCAGTCAAACATCGACCTTCTTTCGAATTCTTATAGTTCACGAATGCATCCCAGTGATCCTGCAACTTTGGGTGCTTGTTGAAGTCAGGTGTTAGGTCCTTCTTGATATATTCCGTGTTCAACTTCATTTTATATGTCTGGAATGCGATGGCCATCTTCTTCAACGCGTAACTCTTCACCTTCTCTTTGGTCCCTTCGGGGAAGGTGAATGTCTCCTTCAAATCAGTCCATATCATATTCTTTGTATCTTCAGGGACATTCTCCCATTTCGCAATACTAATTGGCACGTGGTCCCTGATGTGGAAGCCGCATGCCAAATTGAACGATGGAATCACCGCATCGGGTTCAATAGGTTGGCCATCATCGCCGACTACAGTAATAATATGTCTGGCTTTCGACATCTTGCTTGGATCTCGGTGACATGATGGCCTACTCGATTGACTAGTCTGAAAATATGGTACAATGATGAACGAGTTAGAATGTTGACTTAGCATGATAGTGGAACCAGCATATACGCATTCGTACTAATTACTGTGGCGGCCTCAGCGGACTCGACGGGCCTTGCTACCTCGGAGGCCTCAGCGTACCAGACGGGCCTTGCTGCCTCGGCAGCCTTAGCGGGTTCACGATCCCGATCCTCTACAATATCATCTCCCGCAATCAAATTCCTCATGAACTCGTCTCCATCAAATCCTTCGTCCACCATCATTATTTCTTAGGCTAGAAAAGGGCACTAAAAATTAACGAAAAAATATCAACAAAAGTATACTTACACATTTAACATATAATTACATAGATAACATATACTTACACATTTTAGAATTCAAATTTTGACTTTACATACGAAATGTGGCATCCAATCGGAATGAATACAATTATGAATTATAGTAGATATGTAGGATGTAAAGAACCAAACAACTAAGCAGTTAAGCACACAATTAGATAAATAACATAGATATAGTACCCACCGTAATTAGTACATCCAATCGGAATGAACCACCCACGGACATAAGTTCTCGGACCATAACCCACAAGCAACAAGGCACACAAGCATTCATTGATTCTAATAGATGGCAGAGAGAGGGGGGAGACAGAGAGGGAGCGAAAGAGGGGGGAGACAGAGAGGGATCGAGAGAGGGAGACTGAGAGGGATCGAGAGAGGGGGGTGGGAAAGAGTGGATAGAGGAAGACAGGCGGCAACGACGAGTATACTATCAACATACTTACACATTTCACATATACATATATATCTCAGAATTCAAATTTACATGAGCCACATTTTACATATACTTACACATTTCAAATTTACACAATTCAAATTTACATATACTTACACATTTCAAATTTACATATATATATCAGCATAATCAACATCCATAATCAACATTTCACATAATCCACAGTAAACATCCACATAAGCAGCATAATCAGCATTGTAACATCGACATTAATAATCAGCATAATCAACATTGTAACATCGACATTAATAATCACCATCCACATAATCCACAATAAACATCCACATAATCAGTAAGCATCCACAGTAAACATGCATCCACATAATCAGTAAGCATCCACAGTAAACATGCATCCACATAATCCACTTAATCAGTAAGCATTGTAACTAGGCGCCGGAGAGGGCTCACCAAGGGCGCGCAGCGCCAGAGAGGAGGATGCGGCATCGGTGTGGAGGAAGCTGGCCGAGGATGCGGTGCCGGGGGTGCGGAAGGCACACGGTGGGTCGTCGAGGACGACGCGGACGCCGGTCGGGTTGTCAGAGGACGGTGCGGACGACGTGGGTTGGAGGCGCGGACGGCAAACGTGCGCACGGCGCTAACGGCTGGGGTGAGGATGGCGCAGACGGCGGAGTCGTTGGAGGCGCGGACGGCGGGGGTGAGGACGGCGCAGACGGCGTGCACGGTGGAATCATCGGAGGAGTGGACGGCTTGAGTTGGAGACTTGGAGGTGGCAGTGGTGAGAAAGACAAGAGTTGGACCTCTCCAATTTTTATACGAGGGGGAATTAGTACAGGGTCATATTACCAACCGGTACTGATAGTAGACATTAGTACCGGTTGGTGAATTCAACCAAGACTGATTCCCCTCCCCGCCAAATGCTGATTGCCCTAGGGGGAATTAGTACTAGTTGGTGGCTTCAACCGGTGCTGAATCCCACCCGCCAAAATGTCCACCAAATATTTTTGCCCTAGGGACTATTAGTACCGGTTGGTGTTATGACCCGGTACTGATGCCCCTATGTACTTGTTGCCCTAGGGGCTATCAGTCCCGGTTGGTGTTATGACCCGGTACTGATGCCCATGTGTACTTGTTGCCCTATAGACTATCATTACTGGTTGGTGTTATGACCCGGTACAAGTGGGATTTTTTACTTCTTTTTGCAGATTTTCTTTGTTTGTAATTAAATTTTTATATCAATTAAAAGTATGTATTATTTTATAATAACGGCGGTGATGTCCTGTCGGTGTTTCCGGCTCCGTCACCGTGCGTGCCTGACAACTGGTGCTCTCTTTTGGGTGTAAAACTACTAAACTAGTTTGTTTAGCTTCAAGTTATCTAGTTATGTGTCATATTTTACCATGCTTGCTGGGAACATCTTATGGCCACACTTTTGCATCGGCCCAACTTAGAAGTCCCTACTAAAGCTAGTAGCTGCTTAATACATCCATGTGGTTATGGATTCGAACTAATGTTGTGAGTAACTAATATGGCTTGTAGCATTGCTAATTATTTGACATATATGCAACAGTACAACTCTACGAGGACTCTGATCTTGGTAGCCTTGGACTAAAGACCTCACGCTAGATGTTGTTAATTTTGGATTGCTTTCTGTTTTCTTCGTAATTAGTAGCTTCAGATTATTGACAAACCCATAAATTGCATTAATTCATACACGAGTTTATATCAGCTAGAGAGAGAGAGAGAGAGAGATATATTTGTATAATAACCATATTCATAATTCATACACGGGTTTATACAACACGGTTGGACTTATTTGCTAACATACTTTGTTTTTACAAGTGATCCTTCGTTATGATCGTGTCGTACATATGGAGATTCTTTTATATCATTCAATACACTTATGTCTATGTCCACCATAAAAGGAGGTAGCTCCTCAAATTGATTGTACTCTTCTTCATCTGTGACGCCCTCAACTCCAACAATCCTTCTTTTTCCTGGAAGAACCATGTGGCGCCTTGGCTGTTCGCTGCTGATAGTCTCCACCTTCTACTTCTTGCTTTTAGGATGCTTGTCCTTCTGCTTTTTCAGTTTGCTGTTCATGTCCATCACAAAGAATACCTGTGCCACATCATTAGCGAGCACGAACGGTTTATCCCTATAGGCCACTTGCATGAGGTCCAAGGTTGTCATACCGTACTCGTCGATCTCAACAGCTGTCAGTTTGACCCATTGGCACCAAAACAGAAGGACTTTTAAAGGTCCATACTCGAGCTCCCAGATCTCCTCTATGCAACCATAGTAGGTGTCCATCTTTACATTTTTGTCGAAGGCATCTATACGAACGTCGCTATTTTGGTTGGTGCTATGTCGGGACCCAAATTTGCAAATCCGGACCCTCTGTGTATTCAGCACTAGCCCAGGATCACGCTAGTGCCCACAGTCTCACCATCGGTATATATCACAATCATATTCAACGAAATAGTAAGGTACTTTATTAAAAGAGAAATATAACTGGTTGCTCGACCTTATGGTCAAGTTACGAAAGTAAGCCTCGCAGGGCTAAAGTCTTACTCGAATAAATCTACAGCGGAATGTAAAGAAAACGTGTGGTGCCAACCAATATGCCACAGGCAACTGACTGAGCTCCTCCCTAGGTAGACTCCTCCTCCTGAAGTTCCTCCTCCAAAGCTGGCGTAACCTCTTCCTCAATTGGTGTTGTTTTGTTGCAAGGGGTGAGTACTTTGGTACTCAGCAAGTCATGCACAGAATGCAGTTCTAATATTCTACATGCATGGCTTATTACAAAGGATAGGCTAACAGGTTCATTTGTAGTAAAGCAGCATATGTAAATATAGTAATAGATTGCAAAGTGGTAAAAACAATAATAAATGGAGTACTTTCACAAGGATGTCACAAGTAAAGCATTTTCCAATCCTAAATCCAATTCATCATTTCAACCCTAACATTTCCCAAAGCCAAGTTATTTTCATGAAAGTCTAACCCATGACTGTAATCCCCGAGTAGTGTCCAATACCGCGAAATCGGCTATTCGAATAGGTTGCACACTCTGCAGAGGTTATGCACTTTACCCACAAGATACAGTCAAACACCACAAAGGCGAGTGTCCGTAACAAAGTCTTTCAGAAGCCTCTAACTATACAAGTGGACCTCCCCGGTTGTTGCACACTAGCCCTTCCCTTAGCAAAGGCGAAGTTGTAACACCCCGGCACCTAGTATGCCACGAATATCACCCAAACAAGTCTAAGCATGACCAAAAACACATAATTAACCATAAATTACAGCAACTACGCTACAAGCTTTTAACAAAAATTCGGTAGCATAACCTTTGTTTTTCCATGGTTTGAGCCACAACAATATTACCATAGTTTCTAAGCAACGACAACAAGTTCATATCACAATAGCATAGGTAATGATATCATCAACTAGGTAATCCATGGGTTCAGCATTAATTCATTGCAAAGATATAAATAACTACGTGACAACAATTAACTATGGGGGTTCATCACGAACCAATCACCATCACAACTTAATAGAAGTAAACAACTCCAAAAGGATTCATAAGTTTTATCAACTAGTGAGCTCAAGATAGTGATGTGGTGTTCTAATCCCTTTTCCCAAAAGCTGAGCATGCGGTACCTAAAAAAAACATAAACAACAAGCGTGAGTTCATCACTCAGCAAAGTGTATTGCATTGGAATAGAACAACAACATTATTCAATAGCATCAATATCACATACCATAACACATCATCATAAGCATCTCATAGTTCATCTTCATAAACATCTCATAATCATCCTCATTCATGCAATGCAATGCAATGCACATGTCTCCTTGTAGCACATACCGGTATTGCCGAGTGCACACCCGTCGGTGTGCACCCTCTTTCCCCTTCCATCCCGTAGATGGAGGGTGCCTACTCTTACTGACTCGCTCCCATACACAACCGTGAATGGGACTACGAGGTAGGTCTTTCGTGTTCACTACGTGTGAACACAGAGTCTCGCATCAAAATGGGACGCCTCTTCCATTATGAATGCAAATATGAAATGAACATGTATAAACTTGCATAAACATTTAATTCAACAATTTCATAACCAATACGTAACCATGTTCATCATATCATAAGCAAATATCAAGCATGGCAAGTTAACACATCATGTAGCCATATTGCACCTATGCAAGTCAAATAATCATACAACACCCAAACCCATCCCAATACATTTGCATAAACATAATTAAACACATGATCACCATCAATGCTCACATCCATAACTTCACATTCACATATAGCTAATCAACTCATGAATAAAAGAGGTAGTAACCCGACAGAACGATTTCTACCAAGCGAAAGAACGAAACAATGCACATTCATTCAATCTCACACATCATGCATCAAAATACACTTGCCTTCAACTGTGAGCGACAGAGTGGCGAGAGGTTGAGGGCACTCCCGGGGTCACACCACCTGCACATAAGTATAATACATTCAAAACATGCCCACAAAGCAGTACAAGAACTCTCATCTACATCGACTTCGCAAACTTCTCCCAAAACCCGAAAACAGAGAATCTGTCCCATCGGGACAGCGGGCTTCCAACAAGCATATCTTAAGTTCTAAAACTCCAAATCAAGTAAACGAGTACATTTACTCGAATATTAGGAAATTTCCTAGCTTTTTCTAAGTATCCGTGAAGACTGAATCGGCCTCTAAAATTGTCTAATCTACAGATCAACACGATCTGTCCCAATCACGTCACAGTTTTGACAATGTTTTGTAAAACAGCCATAACTTTTAAACAGCTGGATGGAATTTAACGTTCTTAGTGTCCAATTAAAGGTAATTCAATTACCTACAATTTTCGTAACAGCCGGCCGATCATAAAACGCTTCTAAAATTGCGAACACTTAAGCCGTAGGTCGGCATGCAAATCTGTCCGAGGACAGAACGTGGGACAGCATAGCAATTTCCCTAATCTCGTCTAGAAATAGCACCTAAATATGGATCTAAAGCATGGATTCAACATTTTTAACAGCACCACAACTCTACAAAAGAATTTACCAACACTTACCTCCCTCGAAGAACACTCGAACGACGAAAAACTTCGATTCCCGGCCCCGATCTCCGTCCAAACGCCGAGCCTGCCGGTTCTTCTCGGTTGCGGAGCTTCCCAACGTAGAGATCAATGGAATAGGAGGGTGTGGCAGCAAGGGAGGGGATGATTCCCTTGTAGGGCCGGCTAGGGGGTGGACGGGAGGCGCAAGATGGCGGAGGAGGGGAGTGTGGCGGCTAGGGTTAGGGAGGGGAGTGGGAGGGGCGGCTAGGGTGCATGGGGCTGAGGTTTGGGGCGCAGGGAGGGCTAGGGTAGGCAGAAATTGCAGGAATTCCACCCCCCATTGGCCCAAAAAATTACCCACAGAAGGCCCATGACTCAACCCCCTAGACCCAACTCCTCCTGGAAAGGCCCAAACCCTCCCGAAAAGGCCCAAATCCTCCCGGAAAGACCTAAATCCTCTGAAATCACAAAAACATGACAAAAGTTCATACCGTAATGTCACATTCTCTCCCCCTTAATAGGATTCAACCTCGAATCCGAAGAACGCCAAGAACAAAAACAAAGCCCCTACGGGACAAGATTTCTTTGCAACACAAAACATCCACGCAAAGACTCGAACCGAACCAAACGACAAACAATTCCCCAAAGTCCTACACTTAGCGAGAAAGAGTTAACTTAGCTCAACTAAGTGTAGCCTCTCACGGTTCCACTTTTACTTCCAATTCCCCAACCATGATCCTCTATTTCACCCACTAAAGGGCTTAATCGAAAATACTAAATACGCCCAAAACCTCACATCAATCATTTCATACAGTTATCGCAGACAACATCTCTACCACCAAACACCAATCAAGAACCAATAAAACACTGGTTCTCAACTCTTGCAATTGGGCTCCCCTTTAAACCGAACGGACCATTCCCGAGGAATGCCATCGAAAGAAAATAACTCACTAAGGCATGTTTGCCTTTCCGATACACAATCACGCTAACATTTAATTCCATCCTCTCCTAGGCAAATCTCATACCCAGAGACGACTAGCTAAGACAATTGCTCACGACAGGACAAACATCATCGAATTACCGTCATCCTCACTACCACCCATCGATACTCTTAATAAAGGTTAAACCCAAACATTATCAACCTCCATCATAATTCATCCTTATACCACTAATGTCCGACCCTAGTCCCAAGCTAGGACCGTAAAACCATACCAAACCACAATCGGCTCCTTTCTTAAGAGGGTCTCTCCCTCACATATTAACACTTAGTAATCAAACCCAAGGGTATACATCTTTAGCATACTCAACGATAAACCATGAACCCTATTGATCCACATGCAACAACTCGAACCTCAAAGTGCAAAAAACCACTTTGGGAAGAATTCGGCAACATCCAAAGAGCACACATTTTATTTTCCTAAGTCAAAATCGCAAAGAAAACTCGAATCTCTTATACCAGAGCCAAAACACCAGAGATTAATCACCCTTTCTTTTCATACAAGAAAACAATGGAAATCTCGATTCATGACATGAATGCAAACTTTTCAAGACCACTCCGGATTAGTCATATATCCATATATGACTTTCTCACCGACCTAGCTCAGCGACTCTTTTATGATAAATTGTACATAAATGTTGTCATGTTTCCATTTCACCATTCATTCATCATGTAACAATCATAACGAATAGTCATTCACCAAGAGACTTCTTCCTCGGTATCACATGATTGAAACACAAATATCATCGATGGTTGCAACAATTCATATAAACTATGACGGCAACACAGTTAACAGTAAAACACCACGTCGCAATACAACCCAACATCAGTTGAAAGCTAAACTTGCAAAACAACGCATTTCAACCAAAATCAACATTTTGGAAGAGAACATCAGAATCTCAAGTCAAGCATCTGCACCTACAACCACCACAATTTATCTCAAAGAGAAAGGGAAGTTCACTCCAAAAAGAACACTTTACCAACAAAATCACTGATGAAACATCCCTAAAAGCCACCTTTTGAAGCACACGCAAACACTAGACACATTTTCCAACTAACTCCAACTCTAGCCAAAACCAAACATTGGCACCATTCACTACAAGTTTACGGAAACTCTGAAACGCAACATAAGGAACACCTTGACCGAAGGCATTCCACCAAAATAGCAAACAACCAAACCAATCCAAAAGTTTTAAACACAAGCTCAGCGTGAATCCCACCATAACTAGTATTCCACTACGCTTACCATTTAAGCATTAAATATTCACTATTTACTCATTGAGAAGGCCCCTCAGGATGCAACAAAACTACAAAACAAATTCTTTCTCTAATTCCCTTTCCCAATACTTATAAATACGATTTATGATGCTTATCATAAGACATCCAACCAAGACTACCTCATCATGATCCCCACGGACCAACACATCATATAACCTCATATTCTAAATTTAAAACATAATACTTCAACAAATACTTTAGCATGATCAACCTATCAATTTTATACCATCCATACGTCAACTTTTCGACAATCGAAACTTATTCAATTAATCAATGACTTCAACAAGTAAATATCATCTC
Source organism: Rhipidocladum racemiflorum (assembly GCA_036346355.1). Lineage (NCBI taxonomy): Eukaryota > Viridiplantae > Streptophyta > Magnoliopsida > Poales > Poaceae > Rhipidocladum > Rhipidocladum racemiflorum. The sequence continues at coordinate 39,358,230 of CM070577.1, read as the reverse complement.
CACAAGACAAAGTTCGTAAATATGATTCTAAGATATACATTCATTAAGGATAAAATTCTATATCATGTTAATTATCCAAGGTTCACTCCATCACATCATGTTACAATTTCCTCCATTTAACCATGGTTTTCAGCAAGTAATCTAAACAATTACCACCACTACTAAGTCATCAATATCAAGAAATGGGCATAATCATCAAACAACAACATTACTTTTAGCTACCCTATACATAGGTTATAACAAAGTTGCCACTGCACAACATTCTCCAACTATTTAAAATAAATTCAATAAGTTGAACCATCACAAAGCTCTTAGGGCAACCACAAAACCTATGTCTTCCCAATTGACATCGATACTAGCATTATAGGAACACAATTGCATACTTCAAAATATACTAATAATTTGCAACGACATAAATAGCAACTCTAATCAACTTCCATGTTAAAGTCACTAGCCAACCCAGTTAAATTTCTCTATTAACACATTAAATTAGAACATCTTTAAACAACCAGCAAAGTTTTTTTAACAATATCAGTAGTTTACACCATCTTAATATTCTAACTATGCAACAAGGTTTAAAACTTTAAACATTATCGAGGGTCATAAGTACTTTTAAAGCAAAGCAACAAATTCTAAGCATGCACATTAACACATTTAATCATTCTCGCTATAGAGTAATCTACAACACTAGTAGTCTACTTATTCTCAAGTCAAAGATAACAATCACGTTGAATTGATTCAACTCACAAATTAACTTAACAATACGTCATTCCGTAAACCACATTGTTACATACTACATAGCACGAACAAAAAAATTTTCTGAACACCTTCATAGGTCACCTACTCTTGACGAATAGGATGCAATTCAACTTTAAAGATAACCACAGCTCAGGAACAAGAACGAACATCGATAAACAATTTCTCCTTTCCAGGCAAGGAAGAAAAACAAAACGCCAATAGAAATGCAGGAGAGCTCAACTCTCAAATTTCCAACTTTAATAGCCAAAACTCTTCAAGAAATCTTAAGGTCTATACTTCCAAGAAGGGAGATGGATGCACAAGGGAAAACCAAATGTTCTACCAAATCTTTTCCGATAAAGATTCAAACTTAGCTCCACCCAACTTAAGGTCTGCACAGGGGGAAACTCCAACACTTTTCTTAGATAGGGAGAACAACACCCACATAAGTTTCCTCCCCAAGACAGTCCACAATAACCAACAAAACCGGGTGTCAAAGGAAAAATTGCAACCAAAAGACACGCAACATAAAACTCTTCTTCTTTGTCTTCACCCAAAGAAGACAAAACCACAAACCGCGAAAAGAACAATCAGCGAGTACTCAAAACCAAACACTTTTCCTTAGTTCCTAACCAACCAAAACTGACCGTCAGAATGGTAAAAAACATCCGAAGGAATCCACCACCAACTCTTAAATTTGTCTCCAGTCAACTACCCGATCTACGACAGGAAAGGTAAGCGCTCTTCCACCACAGGGGGTTAATAGTTCTTCGGTGATGGCTCTAACTGGCCACACCGTCAAACCACAACCTTACTATGAACAAGGGTGACCGAAACCCATCGGCACCACAACCTCACTTAATCACCATAATAAGAACAACTCAATCAATTATCTCATAAGCACGGCAACATACATTACCTAATATAGCATTCCACAACATAGCTTAAATACAACATTTAAGCATAAAGTAACGATTCCCATACCCTTTCCTACTGTGCATCCATGTGTGTCAAATTTTAAATTAGTTATTCCATTTACACAAGTTTTTAAGGTTGCTATCCTATGACAAAATTTTAAGTATAACCTAAGCCATGTTTCTAGGTTATCCCCCATAAAAATTATAGTTGACCCTATGGTATTTCACTGAGTTCATACACCACAGACCTGAAGCCCGCTCTGATTCCAACTGTAACACCACGGCACCTAGTATGCCACGAATGTCACCCAAACAAGTCTAAGAACGACCAAAAACACATAATTAACCATAAATTACAGCAACTACGCTACAAGCTTTTAACAAAAATTCGGCAGCATAACCTTTGTTTTTCCATGGTTTGAGCCACAACAATATTACCGTAGTTTCTAAGCGACGACAACAAGTTCATATCACAATAGCATAGGTAATGATAGCATCAACTAGGTAATCCATGGGTTCAACATTAATTCATTGCAAAGACATATATAACTACGTGACAACAATTAACTATGGGGGTTCATCACGAACCAATCACCATCACAACTTAATAGAAGTAAACAACTCCAAAAGGATTCATAAGTTTTTTCAACTAGTGAGCTCAAGATAGTGATGTCGTGTTCTAATCCCTTTTCCCAAAAGCTGAGCATGCGGTACCTAAAAAAACATAAACAACATGCGTGAGTTCATCACTCAGCAAAGTGTATTGCAGTGGAATAGAACAACAACATTATTCAATAGCATCAATATCACATACCATAACACATCATCATAAGCATCTCATAGTTCATCTTCCTAAACATCTCATAATCATCCTCAGTCATGCAATGCACATGTCTCCTTGTAGCACATACCAGTATTGCCGAGTGCACACCCGTCGGTGTGCACCCTCTTTCCCCTTCCATCCCGTAGATGGAGGGTGCCTACTCTTACTGACTCGCTCCCATACACAACCGTGGATGGGACTACGAGGTAGGTCTTTCATGTTCACTACATGTGAACACAGAGGCTCGCATCAGAATAGAACACCTCTTCCATTATGAATGCACATATGAAATGAACAAGTATAAACTTGCATAAATATTTAATTCAACAATTTCATAACCAATATGTAACCATGTTCATCATATCATAAGCAAATATCAAGCATGGCAAGTTAACACATCATGTAGCCATAATGCACCTATGCAAGTCTAATAATCATACAACACCCAAACCCATCCCAATACATTTGCATAAACATAATTAAATACATGATCACCATCCATGCTCACATCCATAACTTCACATTCACATATAGCTAATCAACTCATGAATAAAAGAGGTAGTAACCCAACAGAAGGATTTCTACCATGCGGAAGAACGAAACAATGCACATTCATTCAATCTCACACATCATGCATCACAAACACTTGCCTTCAACCGTGAGCGACAGAGTGCCGAGAGGTTGAGGGCACTCCTGGGGTCACACCACCTGCACATAAGTACAATACACTCAAAACATGCCCACAAAGCAGTACAATAACTCTCATCTACATCGACTTCGCAAACTTCTCCCAAAACCCGAAAACAGAGAATCTGTCCCATCGGGACAGCGGGCTTCCAACTAGCATATCTTAAGTTCTAAAACTCAAAATCAAGTAAACGAGTACATTTTCTCGAAGCTTAGGAAATTTCCTAGCTTTTTCTAAATATTCGTGAAGACTGAATCGGCCTCTAAAATTGTCTAATCTACAGATCAACACGATCTGTCCCAATCACGTCACAGTTTGTACAACGTTAAGTAAAATAGCCATAACTTTTAAACAGCTGGACGAAATTTAATGTTCTTGGTGTCCAATTAAAGTTAATTCAATTACCTACAACTTTCGTAACAGCCGTTTGTTCATAAAACGCATCTAAAATTGCGAAAACTTAAGCCGTAGGTCGGGGTGCAAATCTGTCCGAGGACAGAACGTGGGACAGCATAGCAATTTCCCTAATCTCGTCTAGGAATAGCACCTAAACATGGATCTAAAGCATGGATTCAACCTTCTAACCAGCACCACAACTCTACAAAAGAATTTACCAACACTTACCTTCCTCGAAGAACACTCGAACGACGAAAAACTTCGATTCCCTGCCCCGATCTCCCTCCAAACGCCGAGTCTACCGGTTCCTCTCATTTGCGGAGCTTCCCAACGGAGAGATCAATGGAATAGGAGGGTGTGGTAGCAAGGGAGGGGATGATTCCCTGCTAGAGCTGGCTAGGGCGTGGAGAGGAGGCGTAAGATGGGGGAGGAGGGGAGTGTGGCGGCTAGGGTGCATGGGGCTGAGGTTTGGGGCGCAGGGAGGGCTAGGGTAGGCAGAAATTCCCCCCCCCCATGGGCCCAAAAACTCCCCACAGAAGGCCCATGACTCAACCCCCTAGGCCCAACTCCTCCTAGAGAGGCCCAATTCCTCCCGGAAAGACCTAAAACCTCTGAAATCACAAAAACATGACAAAAATTCATAACGTAATGTCACAGAAGTTTAGGCCAACCAACCGTTAGATGGGCACGTAGCCACAGCCCCGGAACTCTCCCCCATACAACTACACAAAAGGTATAGTTGACACCCCGAGGTTCCACAAGCAAGTTATTAGCAACTTATTCAACAAGGTTCGTCCCATTCCAGACATGTGGTTGCATGTTTGACCCAGTTCAAAGGCTTGCAATGTTAAGTCCTTAGGGTGACCAAGGCAAGATTACCGAAGAACCAAAATGACTTTCCCCGGTGCCACTCATGGCCCACCAGATCATTTTTGCCACTTGCCCCGGTCTAAACCATGTATCAACCCACAGTTGATTACAATGCACCAAATGCAATCAACATCATCATTAATAACACATGACACTTCTCTAAAACAGGTTCCATGTCTCATTAAGTCAGTATTAACTTGTAATTATCCAAAATCATGTCATGACTACGTGGAAGGGCTAAGCATTATACTACATCGGTCTAAATTCCCATGTTGGCAATTTAAATAATGTCCAACTTCTTAAATCAAACTAGGGTGACAAGGGTTCATGGCATACATTTATTTACGTCAAGATGGCATACAGCTAATTTGCATTTAACTAATTTCCAGAATTAATCAAAGTATTTTCTAATTAAATTAGCATGCAATAATTTGAATTAAAATAATTTTCAAAAGTGGGAACAATATGATCAAAGCATAACTTGCCTTCAAAAAGTACTTGTTCTTGGTCTTGAGCTGGCTCCTGGGTCAAAACATCACATTCGAAGCCTCTGGGCACTTCAATGTCTACTCGTAACGAATGAATAAACACCAAATAAAAAAACAAAGAAAAATCATGTCCAAATATTTAAAAAAATTCACCATTAAATAGAGCTCAATTTTATAAAAATTTAGAAATTGGAATTGCTCAAATCGGAGTTAAAACGCAAAAGTTATAAGCGTTTGAAGTTTGAAAATCAAATAAAAGAATAAACCGCATTATTTCATTTATTTTTCTATTGAAAAATCCGATTATGACGTCAGCTGACGTCAGCGTGGATTTTGAATTTCCACCGATTTATTTTTCTAAAGGAAAATCAAATTATGACGTCATACTTGCATCATTCGGCCTACAGACCCGGTCCACGGCTCGGGCTCGATCCAACGTGGACCCGGTCCATGGGTACACGTGTCACTGACATGTGGGACCCACTGGATGACGTCATCACTGACGTCATCACAGCTCGGCCGAACAGCTCTGACAGCTGGACCCCACCGTGACGTCCGCATGACGTCACGGATGACGTCATCGTGCGGTGGGTTGAGCCGCTGACACACGGCCCCCATGCTAATGTCACGCATGACATCAACGACGACTAGGCCCGGCTCGGCTGACCGCGCCAATTCGTCTCCCAGACACGTGGCACAATCTGGGCCATTGGTTTGAAATCCAACGGTCCATATTAGATCTAATCTCGCTACTATGGAATCACGCGGTTTGATCTGCACCGTTCGATTTGGATCTAAAAACCGTAACGTGGATTTTGTACGGGGTGACGTGGACGAACTTGAGCCCTTGGATCACGATCGGATGGTTGACGGAGCTCGCGGGGTCAGCAATGTCATGGCGGAGCTAAGGCCACCGAAGCTGGGGACGACGACACGCCCAACGGCATTTGGGCGCCAATCTGGCAAGGTGAATGGTACTCCCAGACGCGCCTTGTCGTGACGGTTCCGGATCTAGGCACCAACGCGGCGGAGGACGGCGAAAACGGCAAAAAACCGTGGTGGCGCACACTTCCAACTTCAGCAAGCGATTGCGGGCGAGTGACGGTGGCTGGAGCTCGAAGACCTAGGTCTACGGGTGGGCACGGAAACAACGGTCATGACACGGGTGGCGGTGCATTAAATAGCCCCCTCGACGTCTGTGAAATCCGTGGAAAACGAGACCCACATGAGCGCGGCGGCGGAATACGGCGAGGACTCGGACACAGTGACCGTACACATGTCCACGATCGCATCGGGCGTGAACGGGTTCGCACGGGCACGGGCTCGGGTGACGTGGCGTAATCTCGGCCGTTGGGTCTCAATCCAACGGTCGCGTGGGTTAGGGTTTTGTTGGGCTCGAACGCGGCTCTGTTGGGCTCGAGTCAGACTTGAGTCAGACTCGGGTCGAATGAACAGTAAAACCCGGTTGGGTTTTCTAGCGATTTAATATTTAAAATAATTTCTAGAAATTCAAATAAATCGAGAAAAAAAGCAAAATAATCAGAAAAATTCTGGAAAATACTTTGAGACATTTTGGACTCAAATAAAATTTTTCCAACAAATTTTTATTTAAAATTTGTAATTATTTAATTATCTCAAAAGGGAATAAATTCAAATTAAATCCAAATAAATTCCAGAAAATTCCAAAAATTCATAAATACTCTTTTAAATATAATAAAAGCAAAAATTGGGATGTTTCAAACCTCCCCCAACAGAATCTCGACCTCGAGATTCAGGGCTTAACTAAGAAATAGGTCTGGGAATTCTTTCTTCAGATCCTCCTCGCGCTCCCAAGTTGCTTCGCTTTCTAAATGGTTGCTCCACCGAATTTTGCAGAAGCGGGTTGACTTGTTCCTGGTCTCTCGATCCACCGTGTCTAGAATCTTTACCGGGTGCTCCTTGTAAGTCAGATCTTCCTGCAGCTCTATTGACTCTATGGGTGTCTGTTCATCTGGTACTCGAAGACACTTCTTCAGTTGTGACACATAGAACACATCATGCACTCCCGCCAACGATTGCGACAACTCCAACTAGTAAGCAACTTCATCTCTGTGGCTCAAAATCTTAAATGGTCCAACATAACGCGGTGCGAGTTTCCCTTTGGCATGGTGTAACATCCCCAGTTTCGGCTTTTAGTTAAAATCTATTTTAAATTAAACTAAATTCAAAATTCAGTTCTTCCTCGGTGTTTAACTTAACCTGGCATCCTTATCCTTTCGAAATTGGAGTTCAATCCTCATTCGTCCGAAAAATTGAATTTCCAGATTCCAATCCGTACTCGAGAATTCCACCCGAGTTCGAAAATGCTCCAAAAATTCCGAAACCTATTGCATTAGGTTCCAAATATTACAAAAACATTTTGAGAATTTTCCCAAGATTTTTGGAGACACTCTGGTATTTTATCGCTAGCAGTCTTTCGTTAAATGACCATTATTCGTCCCGGAATATTCTAAATTCCAAATTTCATCCAAATTTCATGAAACCAATTTTATTGAGTTCCAAATATTCCCTCATATTTTTGGGAATTTTTCCAGGATTTTTAGAACATTTTTGCTATTTTTTCTCTCGCACGTAACTCTTCACTTACTCCCGGCCAACCAAGCGTCGCCACGTGGCATGGCACTGTTCATCTTCTCCAACTGGTCGTTTTGGTTTCCAGAGAAACAATTTTTCTTCCTGTTCATATCTTTCAATCTTCAAACCACTACAACTCCTTCATTTCTTCACCAAAACGCGAACGGTCGGATCCGTTGGAAAGGTATCGACGAGGAGATTCCATTCCCCATGACCATTCGTTCCAAATTCCACCGGAAACGGCACAATCAAGCAAAAACCGAAATCCATTACAATGGTCATAACTTGGCCGTTTCACCTCCAATTGACGCACCACCACTTCTCAAACTTTCGTTTTGGAGTCGTCTTCCCGGTGCTATCACTCTTCTTTTGCCACTCCTCATCGTTTGCCAGGGAGATTGCGAAAACCGGCGACCCCCACCACCATTCTTCGTTCTCGTCGGCATATCTCTCGCTCCGGTGAGTCAAACTCGATTCTGTTTGTTCGTAGATGTACGTATGGTTGCCGTGCTCATAGCCCCTCAATCAATTTCAGTTTTCATCAAAGTTTGAATCCGAATTTTGGAGTTGAACCACGATGGCCGCACCGTCGTTCATCGCGAAATTTGTCGTCTCCGGTAATCCTCTTCAAAATCCGACACCACCATTGGATTCGCGTCGTCGAGACCTTTTCGGAGATTACCTTCTTCCATCTTGCTGCCCCTTCCATTGCAAATTCCACATGATCAAACCCTAGGTCCAGTGAGCTCTGTTTGAGGCCAATTTCGCGATTTTACTGTAGCTACAGTAATTTTTCTCTTTTTCCTTGATTTTCCATCATTTTCCAACTTCGAACGCTTATATCTTTTGCGTCCGAACTCCGATTCACTCCATTCAAGTTCCTAAATTTATCTAAATTCAAGATCTACCTGTCAGTATAATTTTTATAATTTTTGGATTTTATTTATTTTATTGTTATTTATTTGTTGTACCGTTTTGCGCGTAGCCGAGGATCCCGCCGAGTCCGCCGCCGAACTTCAAGGTTTCGAGACCTTCGCTGTGCAAGATGGCAAGTCTCCTTGACGCATTTTGATCCATGTTTGCAAATGTTTTACCATGTTTTTAAACTTGCATTGCTATGTTTACAATCATATGTCAAATATAGATGACTAGTTAATCCGAATTGCTGTCCACACCTTGATTATTGATATCCATATTTACTTGTAACCTTAAGACACTTTGCTATGTCATGCCTAATTTATACTATGACATTTGATGATTAGTACGATAGTTGTGCTTAGTTGCAAAATTGATCAAAAAGACCCATGGGTGGGATTATATCAAAGTTATGATTTAAAGTGTGATTTGAGAATTATTGTAAAGTATTTGATACTATTTTTGTAAAATAAAAATGAAATTGTGAAATCATGTGCTGAAAAATTGGCTTTGAACTGAAAAATTAACTTAGATTTGAATTTGCAAAATGTGTTTGTTCATGGGTTTTGACAATTGACAAGAAACAGTAAGTTTTGCCTTGGCGCCGGATCAATCCTAAAGAAAACAGTAAGTTTCCCATCTACGACGGACAAACTTTCTTGGTCCTTTGTAAACATGCTTTTTGACAACCTCTTTCTTCTATGTACAACGGACAAAGTTTTTGTGTCCGTCGTGAACATGATTTTGAGCGCATGAGCCAAACCCTATTTTCCAAGAATCCAGTAAGCTACGCATGTACGACGGACAAAGTTTTTGGGTCTGTCGTGAACGGCTTTTTGAGGATTGATTTCGCATGTACAACGGACAAAGTTTTTGGGTCCGTTGTGAACGTGTTTTCACCAGAATGTTTTCTTCTTGGAACTGAAAGTTTCACATGTACGCCGGACAGAGATTTCTTGTCCGTCGTGAATGGACTTTTTCTAGGTTTTTATTTCTTGTCCGCTAGAACGTGTTTTGCTTTCGGTTGGATGTTTTGCAAGAATTGAAATGGTTTGACCTTGAGATTATGAAATTTGTGATGATTTCATGATGTGTGTTTTGAAGTGGACTTTATGCAATGCTCATGTGAGTAGTTGCATGGATTGACATTGAGTCAAGTCGTGGACTTGTGTTCGGATTCGTTTTGTGATTTGTTCATGTGCAGGTATTGCTCGAAGACGAATGTGGTCGATGACGGGACCGGAACTAGGTTCATGGAGGAACTGAGGTTCGGGACTAGGTTCAGGAGGAACTGAGGTCTTGGTGGTCAAGGATGTCATGCGGGACGTTCGGGCTAAGAAAATGGTGCACATGAAGAATGGTTAGTCACGTGAGAATGGCAGGAGGTCATTCGCGTGCAAAGTGTTAGTCACGTGAGTATGGCAGGTGGCCATACGCGTGCAAAGTGTTAGTCACGTGAGTATGGAAGGGTTACCATACGCGTGCAAGAGTTGTACTCGGCCAGGTTGGGCCAAGTGGAGTTGTGTTGGATACGGATTCCTTCTAGGAAATAGGAATCGTATTCAGAACTCCTTGTGGGTTGGTGCTTTAAATAGGTGGGGGGTCTCCTGTTGAAAGGCACCAAGGAGAGCTGAGCGCATCAAGCTTTGAGCTTGGTTTTAGGGTTTGCACTCTTTTGATGAGAGTATTTTAGACAAGAAATAAAGATCAATTCTTCCAAGATTTTTGCGTGCTACAGTAACCACGTCGCTACAGTGTTTTCTGTTTTGGTTCTTGTTTGCATGCTTGTTCTAATTCTAGATTGGTTTTTGATCGTTGAGTTTCATCTTGATTTGATCCATCAAAAACCGTTCTAGGGTATTGATTTAGAGTTTCTCAAAGTCTAGTTGATCAATCTTTTGTCGTTCTTGTTTAATCTTGAAGTTTTGATTAGATTGATTCTCGTCAAGTTCTGGATCAGCAAGCTTGCGAAGCTCATAACTTTTGATCCGTAAGTCCGATCGAGCTGATTCTTTTTGGGTTCGATTCGTATTGGAATCTAGTTTCTTGTGTCCAAATTTCAGATCAATCTAACGGTTGGATCTCCAGGAATTTGCGTTTTACCGAACCTCTATCTTTCTGTTTTTGTCGAAAACGAGGCAATTATTTGGTTCTGTTTTGGGGTGAACTTTTAATAGATCAAGAATTTGGTTTTAGCTTCCGCTCAATCATTCACCCCCCCTCTGATTGCTATATTCGTATATTTCGATCCTACAAGTGGTATCAGAGCAAGGTTTCTCTAATCTATCTTAACCGGTGATTAGATCAATGGATCGTTATTCGACAAAACCATGTGTGTTCGATGGTGTTGATTTTCAGTTTTGGAAGGCCAAGATGGAGGCGTTCATCCAAGCACAGGGCTTCACAATTTGGGAGAAGGTCTACAAGCCATATGAAGTCCCTGCAAACGACAACGTCAACGACACCAATCGCACACATGTTGAAGCAAATAGCAAGGCGCGCAACTTGATCATCCAAGGCTTGGGACGCAGCGACTTTGATCGTGTGGTTCATCTTCGATCCGCATATGAGGTATGGAAATCTCTTTGTGATTACCATGAGGGTTCTAACACTGTCAAAGAGGTTCGCCAAGATATTTACAAAAAAGAATACATGCGTTTTGAGATGAAACCTAGTGAATCTGTAGATGACTTCTTTGCACGTTTCAATAAAATTCTTAGCAATCTACGTTGTAACACCCCAAAATTTTGCTTTTCTTAAATTCATGTGTGATTTGGCACTTTGGTGAATTTTTGGAATTTTCTGGAATTTATTTGGATTTATTTGGAATTTATTTGAATTTATTCCATTTTGAAATAATTAAAGAATTTAATTTTGCAAATAAAATTTTGTTGGAAATATTTTATTTGAGTCCAAAATGATCCAAAATATTTTCCAGAATTTTTCTGGAATTTTTCTGAGTCATTTGCTATTTTTAATGAATTAAATGAATTATCGGAATTATTTTAAATATTAAATCATTGGAAATCCAAACCGAAGCCTATATCGCTCATCCGATCGAAGCCCGAGTCGACTCGAGTTCGAGTCCGACCGAAGCCACGTGACTCGATCAACCCACTCGGCCGAAGCCCTAATCAGCGTGGCCATTGGATCTTGATCCAACGGCCACGATTGAGCCACGCCACCGAGCCCGAGCCCGACCGAGCCGCCAGCTACCGAGTCCGACCGGACCCAAACTCGCGCACCGTTGGATCGAGATCCAACGGCCGCGCGTGCCACGCCACCCTCTCGTCGCGCCGGACTCAGCCGTCGAAACCGTGTCGACCTCGGTCTCCGTGCGTTTCACGGGCGCCGAGGCTGCTATTTAATGCGCCGCCACCACGGTCGTGACCTAGACTTCAGCGCGCACCAAGACCAGACTCCAGACAATGTCGCCGGAGCCGCCGCCGTTCAGCCGCAATCGCTCGCCGGAGTTGCCGTAACGCTCCGCCGCGGTTTTCGCTACGTTCCGTCGCCGTCCGTCGTTGTCGGGACCCCGAATTTGCAAATCCGGACCCTCTGTGTATTCAGCACTAGTCCAGGAACGCGCTAGTGCACACAGTCTTAACATCGGTATATATCACAATCATACCATACGATACTATCAAAGTACTTTATTTAAATAATCAAAGGGTTACTCGACCTTATGGCCAAGTTACAAATATATGCCTTGCAAGGCGAAACTTTAAAAAGAGAAATAACAAAGAATGAAAATCAAATAAACTTAGTGGCGCCATCCAAGATACCACAGTAAATCGATCGGGCTCGCATCCCTAAGTAGACGGGTCTTCTTGGAGTTCCTCCTCCAAAGCTGGCGTAATCTCCTCTTCAACTGATATTGTGTTGAGGCAAGGGTGAGTACTTGGTACTCAGCAAGTCATGCACAGAATGCAAGCTAATATACTATATGCATGGCTTGGTACAAAGGAATAGCACAAGGTATTTTTGCAGTAAACAGCATTTGAAAAGTAATATAAGTAGATTCGAAAGCAGTAGAAATGAGTAAAGCATAAATAACTTTTCAAGAAGTTTAACAAACATTTTTCCCATCCTAAACCATAATTCCATCATCTTCCTTGTTAAACCAACCCATCTTTTCAAAACCAAGTTATTTTCAGAAAGTCTACCCCTTGACTGTAATTCCCGAGCATTGTCCAGTACCGTGGACTCGGCTATTCAAATAGATTCTACACTCTGCAGAGGTTATGCACTTTACCCACAAGATACAGTCAAACACCACAAAGGCGAGTTCAGTAACAAAGCCTTTCTAAGCCTCAAACAACACAGTGGTCCTCTCCAGACGTGCTCTACACCATCCCTTCCCTTAGCCAAGGCGAAGTATGGGACCAACACACCGTTAGATGGGTACTGGCCACAGCCACGATACGCCTCCCCGCATAATCACACAAACGGTGTAATCGACACCCTGAGGCTCCACAAGTGAGTCCTTAGCGACTTAGTCAACTAGGGCCGCCCCATTCCAGCCATGTGGTTGCAAGTATGACCCAGTTCAAAGGCTTGCAAGGTTAAGTCCTTAGAGTGACCAGGGCAAGACTACCCAAAACCAAATCAACACTCCCAATGCCACAACTGCCCACCTGATTACTCTTGCCACATGCCCTGGCCGAAATCGCTTATCAAACCCCGCTTGATTACCATGCACCACGTGCCATCAACATCACATGATACTTTTCCAAAACAGGTTCAATATATCATTAAGTCCATATTAGCATTTGATTGTCCAAAATCATGTCATGAGCACGAAAGGTGTCTAAGCAAAGATACTACAACTGGTCTAAACCCATGTTGGCAATTTAATAATGTCCAACTAGTAAACCACAACTAGGGTGACAAAGGGTCATGGCACATACTTAAGTAATCAAGGTGTCATATAGCAAATTGGTATTTATCTAACCCCATGTTTAAACAAAGTATCTTTCTAATTGAACTAGCATGCAATAGTTTAAATCAAAATAGATTTTCAAATAGGATCAACATGGTCAAAGCACAACTTGCCTTCAAAAAGTACTTGCTCTTGGTCTTGAGTTGGATCCTGAGTCAATACTTCTCCTTCGAATCCTTCCCAGACTTCAACGCCTACTCGTAAAGCGTGCAAATAGCAAATACACAAATAAACACTAGGCAAAAAGATCCCAAAACTCCAAATAAAATCCATAAACAGAGAGAACATAATTTTCTCGATTTTTAGAAACTGAATCACAAATTTGGAGTTAAAACGCAAAAGTTATGATTTATTAAAGTTTAAATAATCAATTAAATAATATTTCAGAGAAAAACTTTAGTCCAAAAATTAAATAAAATTTATATTTAGGTAGATCTCAATTTTATACAAATTTAGAAATTTGAATCACTCAAATCGGAGTTGAAACGCGAAAGTTATAAGCGTTTGAAGTTTGAATCTAAATTTTGAATCAATATTTCGAATTAATAAATCATTTTCTTTTTCGAAATTAATTATTGCGTCAAGATGGACACGTGTCAGCTCCTGATTGGCTGGTCGACGTCACCGGTCCATGGACTTGGTCCACGCCGCCGTCCACGGTGGACTCGGCCCACGGCTTCCACGAGACTCGACATGTGGGTCCACTCGGGTGACGTCATTCTTGGCGTCAAGACACCGCCGGGACAGTGGCCGACAGCGGTTCGCCATGACGCCATCGTGACGTCATGGTGCGCTTTGGCCGGGCCGACATGCGGGCTCCGGCGTGTCGAGACACGTTCTCATGCGCTGGCGCCGATCGCCGATCACGCGGTTGGCCTTCTCGCCACGTGGCTAGATCTAGACCGCTGATTTGAAAATCAACGGCCGCATTGATCTCGTGTTACGCGTTTGGGGTGAACGCGTTAATCCGGGACTGTTGGATTTAGATCCAATGGTTGAGATTGGATCTAGAGATCGTGAACGAAACCTCACCGTGCGATGACGCGTGGCAAGATCTGGATCGTGCGATCTTGATCGGACGGCCGAGATGGCTCGGGCGACGGCAATGGCGCGGCGGCTTGCGCGCCGGAGTCGATGATTTATGACACGCCTGACGGCGCCGCAGGCCTCCGTGAAGTGGATGGTAGACACGAAGTGCGCTTTGACGCAAGGGATCCGATCTGGGGTCAACGCTTCGGCGGAGGATGGCGACGGTGGCGGAACGGCGCTAAATCATGCGGCGAGTGCTTTACCAACTCCGGCGAGCAATAGCAGCCGAGACGGTGGGGATCCTAGCGGCGTGAGCTAGGTTTCGGGACCGGCGTGGGATGGCGATCCTCGGTGCGATCCGGCATTAAATAGCCCCGGAGGCGTGTTTCGTGGCGGAACCCTAGTTTGCCACGGCGGCGCTTCACCGGCGGAGTCCGGCTCGGACTCGGCGGAGACGACGCAATCGCAGCCGCCCACGTGGCGCGATCAACGGCCCCGATCGCCGGGCGCGATCGGATCCGGCCGGATACGGCTCGGTCGGTTTCGGCGGATCTCACCGCTGGATCTTGATCCAACGGTTGGGATTGATTAGGGTTAGGATGGGTTCGGCCGAGTCACGTGGTTTCGGTCGGACTCGAACACGAAGTCCGACTCGGGCTCTGGCCTGATGAACAAGATTTGACCCGAGTTTGATTTTCCAATGATTTAATATTTAAAATAATTCCTAGTAATTCATTTAATTCATTAAAAATAGCAAATGACTCGAAAAATTCCAAAAAATTCGAAAATACTTTGGATCATTTTGGACTCAAATAAAATATTTCCAACAAAAATTTATTTGCAAAATTAAATTCTTCAATTATTTCAAAATGGAATAAATTCAAATAAATCCCAAATAAATCCAAATAAATTCCAGAAAATTCCAAAAATTCACCAAAGTGCCAAATCACACATGAATTTAAGAAAAGCAAAATTTTGGGGTGATACAAACCTCCCCTTAATAGAATCTCGTCCCTAGATTCAGGGCTTACTAAAGGAATAGGTTTGGAAATTCTTTCTTCAAATCCTCTTCAAGCTCCCAAGTCGCTTCGCTCTCTGCATGGTTGCTCCATCAACTCTACTGAAACGAGTTGACTTGTTTCTAGTTTCTCGATCCATTGTGTCTAGAATCCTCACTGATACTCCTTATAGGTCAAATCCTCCTTGCAACTCAATTGATTCTAACAGTTGTTTGTTCCTCCTAACTCGAAGACACTTCTTCAATCGGGACACATGGAATACATCATGTACTCGCTAACGATCGTGGCAACTCCAATGATAAGCAACTTCGCCTCGCGGCTCAAAATCTTAAATGGTCCAACATAACGGGTGCAAGTTTTCCTTTGGCATGGAACCTCTTAACTCCCCGAGAGGCGAATCTGAGGTATACAAAGTCTTCTCGTTCAAAACTCAAATCTCGGCGACGATTGTCAAGATAACTCTTTTGTCGAGATTGGGCTATCTTCAACCTTTCCCTAATCATAGCGACCGCTTCTTCAAATTTCTTGAAGAATATCAGGCCCAAAGACACGCGCCACGGCCTCATTCCAATTCAATGGCGTCCGACAGGTCGACTCATACAAAGGCCTCAAAAGGTGACATCTCAGAACTAGCCTCGATAACTATTGTTGTAATCGAACTCGCTGATACTGCAAACTCTTATCCCAAGAGGTAGCATAAGCCAATGCACAAGCTCTCAACATATCCTCCGTAATCTGGTTGACTCTTTCTGGCCTGCCCATCCGTCTGCGGGATGATAAGTCAGACTGAAGTTTAAACGGGTTCCCATGGCTTCATGCAACTTATTCCAAAACCTTGAGGTAAATTGGGTACCTCGTCCGATACAATCCTCTTTGGCACTCCGTGCAAACAAACAATCCCGATCATGTATAATTCCGCTTAATTTATCTCCCGAGTAAGTGGTCTTCACGGGATAAAATGGGCTACTTTAGTCAAGCGATCCACTATAACCCATATGGAGTCATAACCTCCTTGAGTCTTCTGCAAACCGGTAATGAAATCCATTCCGATTTCCTCCCACTTCCACTCGTATCTTCACGGTTGTAGCAATCCTGCTGGTCTCTCGATGCATTGCCTTGACTCTCTAGCATACGCCGCACAATGCAACATGCTCGCAACTTCACGCTTCATACTCGGCCACCGTAATCTCTCCTTCGATCCTCGATACATCTTGGCGCTCTGTGATGGATTGAGTACTTGGAGTCATGGGCTTCTTCCGTAATCGCTTGCTTTAACTCCTTTTGTTAGGCACACAAATGCGATCCTTCATCCACAACGTGCCTTGCTTATCCAACTTGAAGTCCTCTCGCTTTGCCTTCCTCCTTGATGGACTTAATCCTACTGATCCTGTCATCATCCTTCGCCCTTCTCGGATCTGGTCCTCTAAAGTAGGCTTTACTTCCAATGCGCCAAGAATCCGCTAGGTACAACCTCAATCTTCACCTTTTGAAAATCCTCACATAACTCATCCCGACTTGTGGCTAGCAACGCACTCACTGTGATGACTTTTCCGACTGTGAGCATCGGCCATTACGCTGGCCTTCCCGGATGGTAATGGATTCCAACATTATAGTCCTTGATCAACTCTAGCCATCTCCTTTGCCTCATATTCAGATCCGATCGGTGAATATGTACTTAAGGCTCTTATGATCCGTGATATACTTCACATCTGCTTCCAATCGATAGTGACGCCATATCTTCAAGGCATGCACTACGGCGGCTAACTCTAGGTCATGTGTCGGATAATTTTCCTCATGCGGCCTCAATCGCCTTGATGCATAAGCGGCGACCTTTCCATTTTGCATCAAGACACATCCAAGTCCTTGGCGCGATGCGTCACAATAAATATCGGGCTTTGAGCAACATCCTAGAACTAACACCGGTCGATGTCAATCGCTTCTTCACTCCTCAAATCCTTTCTCACATTCTGCGCCCATGCAAACTTCTTTTCCTTCTTCAAAGCCATGTAAGAGGTTTCGCAATTGTCGAAAAGCCTTCGATGAAACGGCGGTAGTATCCTCGCCATTCCAAGGAAACTCCGACCGTGTCACGCCTTCTACCGCCTCCCAATGTAACACGCCTTCTACTTTGCTTGGATCTACGGCGACTCCTCTCAGTCATTACATGTCCAAGAAACTCCACCTTGTTCTTCCAAAAATCACACTTGTTTAACTTGGCTAAAAGTTGTTGTTCCTCACTTTTCCAAAACTCGCCTTAAGTGTTCTAAGATGTTCATCCTCTGCCTTGGAGTAGACTAGGATATCGCTCTATGAACACGACGACAAACTTGTCCAAATATTCCATGAACACCTTATTCATCATATTCATGAAATAAGTCGGGCGCATTCGTCACCCCAAAGGACATAATCAGAAACTCAGAATGTCCATATCTTGACGAGAATGCGCCTTCGAATATCTTCTGATCGGATCTTCAATCGATGGTATCCCGATCTCGCATCAATCTTGGAGAAAACTCCGGCTCCTCTTAATCGATCAAACAAATCATCAATCCTGGGTAGCGGATACTTATTCTTCACGGTGACTTCATTGAGTGCACTGTAGTCAATGCACATCCCGAAACTCCCGCCCTTCTTCTTGACAAACAAAACTGTGCTCCCTACGGTGACGAACTTGGTCCGATAAATCCTTTCTCCATTAACTCCTCTAGCTGTTTCTTCATTTCTACCAACTCCTCGTAGACATCCGATAGGGTCTCTTTGCTATCGGTGCTGTACTGTACAAGCTCTATCACAAACTCTATGTCCCTGTCTCAGCGGCATACTGTAGATCTTCGGGAAAACATCGGGTACTCATTCACTACCGACATCCTTTATGCCGATTGCCTTGGTACTGTTAACCATCAATCGCCCATCTCTAATCAAAGTGGCTTGAAATTCCACTTTCTTCCCACACTGCTCTCAATCGAGATAGTCCTTCGCCCACAATCCAATACAGCCTTGTGCTTGGATAACCAATCCATTCCCAATATAACATCTAAGGTCCTGGTCTCCAAAATTATAAGGTTTGCTAGGAACTCTATTCCATCTATTAGTATTCTCACCTAACATCCTACTTCCGCTCGGAGTTCGGAACTGTGGGTTTGAACTAAAAGCATGCACTTAAGTCTTGCAATTCTCAAGTCATTTCTAGCAGCAAAGCCTTGCGAAACAAACGAATGCGAAGCTCCGTGAGTCAAACAAAATCAAGCAGTGTATCGAGTTAACTAGTAACTTACCCAAGACGACGTCCGTAGCATTCTCGCGGCATCTCGCGTGACATGGTTGACTCGGCCTCTCACCACGGCCTGGGTGTGGCTCTGTGCCGGGCGCCCTAGCCGGGTGGTTCCTAGATTGAAGCGAATCGGGTCGCTCTCGCTGTCTTCTTTGGACAATCATGGCAAAGTGTCTCTGGCTCGCTGCGCTTGTAGCAGCTGCCTCACCGCTCCTTGCCGATCGCTCGAGTAGCGCGAAGCGGGGCTGGGTTTGGTAGTTCGATTGGCAGGTCTTGGTGCCGGGATGGTGTCCTCGTTGCATTCTCGTGGTTGGAATCAAGAATTGATTTGGTGCAACTCTCAGCGCCGCTATGCGCTTCGCGTGATCCTTGCTGTTGCATCCTCGCGCTTCTCGTTCTCATCCAGCCTTGCGCTTGTCCTCAAGAATAAGCGCCTTATTCACCAATTCTTGGAAATCTGAAAGGTGTGGGTGATCAACCCTACTTGCAATCCCGAGTTAAGTCCTTCATAAAACGAGACTGCCTGGATTTATCCGTCGCTACATCCTCAAAAAGCGTAGCGTGCTAGCTGGGTGAACTTGTTCGTAGTCGGCCACCGGCCGATTACCTTGCTTCAAAGTGCTCAACTCCTCCTTCTTAAGGTCCATGATTCCTTCAGCACGTGATATCGCCGGAATGCACCGTGAACTCTTCCCAAGTGATATCTTGAGGGTTCTCTCAAGGTGGCATGTAAGTTCTCCCACCATTCTGGCAATGTTCTTCCAAATTGATGAGAAGCGTAAAGTACCTTCTCATTCCCTATGCATTGAGCTATGTGTAGCTTCCTCTCAATTGATCTTAACCAATCATCGGCCTCCAATGGATTGGCATTCCCAGAGAAAGTGGGTGGGTGAGTTCTCATGAACTCGACAGCCTTGTATTCTCAAGCGTGGCCCTCGATTAACTTGATTAGCAAAGTGGCCTGAGCAAAGGACGTGCTGCATTTGTTGCATCATAGCATGCATCAACCGAGTCCGGGCAGCAAGAAAGGCTCCAAAACTCGCATATCAATTGGTGGTGCTTTGGTGCTCCATCATTGGGGTTTTCAGGGCGAGATCCACTCCCATTGCTTCCCAAGTTTCCACGGGTGTTCACCATCTGCTGGTTTGCTCTAGGTTTAGAGATGAGAGGGAAACAAGAATAGACAAGTAATATGGAACTTATGCGGGCAAAAGGTGTAGCCTTAAGGTCCAACTTTATTATTAATAACTTGGTATGGTCACTTACAATGCCTAAGGGCCTTGCAACACATAATGCACACTCAAAGAAACAAAGCAAATCCAAATCGAACTAACTCGAGTCTAACGCCTAAAGGGTGACTCTTTACTCTATGACTCGACTCTGCCAAGGAGTCTCACTATAGAACCTATGCTCACTCATCGAAAACCTCCACGGCCTGGGTACGGTGTCGTGGGCACAGCGCCGAACGACGCCATGTCCAAAGAATCGTGTCCTCTGTGGTAGTCGAAGAAGCGGTGTCCTCATCGAGATCCGACTCCTCCGATCTGGCTCGTAGCTCGAGCATCGCTCGGGTCCGTCCGCATAAAGTCATCTCCAACTCGTCAATCCTTCGTAGAAGGTGTGCCACATACTCTTGAGCTTCCCGCCATCTGTCACAAGAGTGCTTTACGTAAGAACTCTAATTTTTAAATTGTGACAAGGTAAGGGAAAATTTCAGCAAGAGGCAAGAAAAGAGAGAAGGGGATAAGTCGAGATGTCATTTCTTATCTTGACAATTTTTTAGCTTTTAGAAAATAGGTTTTATCCTCACTACGACCATTCTAGCTTAGGGTTGAGCTTCACAATAAGTATGGCTCGATACCACCTCTGCTGACCCCGAATTTGCAAATCCGACCCTCTGTGTATTCAAGACTAGTCCAGAACGCGCTTAGTGCACACAGCCTTAACATCGGTATATATCACAATCATACCATACGATACTATCAAAGTACTTTATTTAAATAATCAAAGGGTTACTCGACCTTATGGCCAAGTTACAAATATATGCCTTGCAAGGCGAAACTTATTAAAAGAGAAATAACAAAGAATGAAAATCAAATAAACTTCGTGGCGCCATCCAAGATACCACAGCAAATCGATCGGGCTCGCATCCCTAAGTAGACGGGTCTTCTTGGAGTTCCTCCTCCAAAGTGGCGTAATCTCCTCTTCAACTGATATTGTGTTGAGGCAAGGGTGAGTACTTGGTACTCAAAGCAAGTCATGCATGTAATGCAAGCTAATATACTATATGCATGGCTTGGTACAAAGGAATAGCACAAGGTATTTTTGCAAAGAAACAAGATTTGCAAAGTAATATAAGTAGATTCAAAGCAGAGAAATGAGTAAAGCATAAATAACTTTTCAAGAAGTTTAACAAACATTTTTCCCATCCTAAACCATAATTCCATCATCTTCCTTGTTAAACCAACCCATCTTTTCAAAACCAAGTTATTTTCGTAAAGTCTACCCCTTGATCAGAATTCCCGAGCATTGTCCAAGATCGTGGACTCTGCTATTCAAATAGATTCTACACTCTGCAGAGGTTATGCACTTTACCCACAAGATACAAATAAACACCACAAAGGCGAAGTTCTGAATAAAGCCTTTCTAAGCCTCAAACAACACAGTGGTCCTCTCCAGACGTGCTCTACACCATCCCTTCCCTTAGCCAAGGCGAAGTATGGGACCAACACACCGTTAGATGGGTACCTGCCACAGCCACGATACGCCTCCCGCATAATCACACAAACGGTGTAATCGACACTCGAGGCTCCACAAGTGAGTCCTTAGCGACTTAGTCAACTAGGGCCGCCCCATTCCAGCCATGTGGTTGCAAGTATGACCCGATTCAAAGGCTTGCAAGGTTAAGTCCTTAGAGTGACCAGGCAAGACTACCCGAAACCAAATCAACACTCCCAATGCCACAACCGCCCACCTGATTACTCTTGCCACATGCCCCTGGCCGAAATCGCTTATCAAACCCCGCTTGATTACCATGCACCACGTGCCATCAACATCACATGATACTTTTCCAAAACAGGTTCAATATATCATTAAGTCCATATTAGCATTTGATTGTCCAAAATCATGTCATGAGCACGAGCGTGTCTAAGCAAAGATACTACAACGGTCTAAACCCATGTTGGCAATTTAATAATGTCCAACTAGTAAACCACAACTAGGGTGACAAAGGGTCATGGCACATACTTAAGTAATCAAGGTGTCATATAGCAAATTGGTATTTATCTAACCCCATGTTTAAACAAAGTATCTTTCTAATTGAACTAGCATGCAATAGTTTAAATCAAAATAGATTTTCAAATAGGATCAACATGGTCAAAGCACAACTTGCCTTCAAAAAGTACTTGTTCTTGGTCTTGAGTTGATCCTGAGTCAATACTTCTCCTTCGAATCCTTCCCAGACTTCAACGCCTACTCAGAAGCGTGCAAATAGCAAATACACAAATAAACACTAGGCAAAAGATCCCAAAACTCCAAATAAAATCCATAAACAGAGAGAACATAATTTTCTGGATTTTTAGAAACTGGAATCACTAAATTTGGAGTTAAAACGCAAAAGTTATGATTTATTAAAGTTTAAATAATCAATTAAATAATATTTCAGAGAAAAACTTTGGTCCAAAAATTAAATAAAATTTATATTTAGGTAGATCTCAATTTTATACAAATTTAGAAATTTGAATCACTCAAATCGGGGGTGAAACGCGAAAGTTATAAGCGCTTGAAGTTTGAATCTAAATTTTGAATCAATATTTCGAATTAATAAATCATTTTCTTTTTTCGAAATTAATTATTGCGCCAAGATGGACACGTGTCACTCCTCGATTGGCTGGCCGACGCCACCGGTCCATGGACTTGGTCCACGCCGGCTCGTCCACGGTGGACTCTGGCCCACTACTTCCACGAGACTCGACATGTGGGTCCACTCGGGTGACGCTATTGCCGACGCCAAAGACACCGGCCGGGACAATCCGACAGCGGTTCGCCATGACGCCATCGTGACGCCATGGTGCGCTTTGGCTGGGCCGCCGACATGCGGGCCTGGGCCAGGTCGTAGACACGCTCATGCGCTGGCGCCGACCGCTGGCCGATCACGGCGGCTGGCCTTCCGCCACGTGGCTAGATCTAGACCGCTGATTTGAAAATCAACGGCCCGCATTGATCTCGTGTTACGCGCTTGGGGTGAACGCGTTAATCCGGGACTGCTGATTTAGATCCAATGGTTGAGATTGGATCTAGAGATCGAATCGAAACCTCACCGTATGATGACGTGGCAAGATCTCGGATCGCGGCGATCTTGATCGGACGGCCGAGATGGCTCGCGGCGACGGCAATGGCGCGCGGCGGCTGGCGCGCCGGAGCCGATGACGATGACACGCCTAACGGCGCCGCAGGCTCTCCGCGAAGTGGATGGTAGACACGGTGCGCTTTGACGCAAGGGATCTCGATCTGGGGTCAACGCTTACGAGGATGGCGACGGTGGCGGAACGGCGCTAAACCGCGGGCGAGTGCTTTACCAACTCCGGCGAGCAATAGCAGCGAGACGGTGGGGATCCTAGCGGCGTGAGCTAGGTTTCGGACCGGCGTGATGGCGATCCTCGGTGCGATCCGGCATTAAATAGCCCCGGAGGCGTGTTTCGGGCGGAACCCTAGTTTGCCACGGCGGCGCTCACCGGCGAGTCCGGCTCGGACTCGCGGAGACGACGCAATCGCAGCCGCCCACGTGGCGCGATTAACGGCCCCGATCGCACGGGGCGCGATCGATCCGGCCGATACGGCTCGGGTCGGGTCGGCGGATCTCACCGCTGATCTTGATCCAACGGCTGGGATTGATTAGGGTTAGGAGCGGTTCGGCCGAGTCACGTGGTTTCGGCCTGACTCGAACACGAGTCTGACTCGCTCGGCCGGATGAACAAGATTTGACCCGAGTTTGATTTTCCAAATGATTTAATATTTAAAATAATTCCTAGTAATTCATTTAATTCATTAAAAATAGCAAATGACTCGTAAAAATTCCAGAAAATTCGAAAATACTTTGGATCATTTTGGACTCAAATAAAATATTTCAACAAAAATTTATTTGCAAAATTAAATTCTTCAATTATTTCAAAATGGAATAAATTCAAATAAATCCCAAATAAATCCAAATAAATTCCAGAAAATTCCAAAATTCACCAAAGTGCCAAATCACACATGAATTTAAGAAAAGAAAATTTTGGGGTGTTACAAACCTCCTCTTAATAGAATCTCGCCCCTAGATTCAGTGGCTTACTAAAGGAATAGGTTTGGAAATTCTTTCTTCAAATCCTCTTCGCTCCCTAAGTCGCTTCATCTCTGCATGGTTGCTCCATCGAACTCTACGTAAACGAGTTGACTTGTTTCTAGTTTCTCGATCCATTGTGTCTAGAATCCTCACTGATACTCCTTATAGGTCAAATCCTCCCGCAACTCAATTGATTCTAATAAAGGTTTGTTCCTCCTAACTCGAAGACACTTCTTCAATCGGGACACATGGAATACATCATGTACTCCTCGCTAACGATCGTGGCAACTCCAAATTGATAAGCAACTTCGCCTCTGCGCTCAAAATCTTAAATGGTCCAACATAACGGGTGCAAGTTTTCCTTTGGCATGGAACCTCTTAACTCCCCGAGAGGCGAACTCGAGGTATACAAAGTCTTCTCGTTCAAAACTCAAATCTCGGCGACGATTGTCAAGATAACTCTTTTGTCGAGATTGGGCTATCTTCAACCTTTCCTAATCATAGCGACCGCTTCTTCAAATTCTTGAAGAATATCAGGCCCAAAGACACGGCGCCACGGCCTCATTCCAATTCAATGGCGTCCGACAGGTCGACTCATACAAAGGCCTCAAAAGGTGACATCTCAGAACTAGCCTCGATAACTATTGTTGTAATCGAACTCGGCATACTGCAAACTCTTATCCCAAGAGGTAGCATAAGCCAATGCACAAGCTCTCAACATATCCTCCGAATCTGGTTGACTCTTTCTGGCCCGCCCATCCGTCTGTGGATGATAAGTCAGATCAAGTTTAAACGGGTTCCCATGGCTTCATGCAACTTATTCCAAAACCTTGAGGTAAATTGGGTACCTCTGTCCGATACAATCCTCTTTGGCACTCCGTGCAAACAAACAATCCCGATCATGTATAATTCCGCTTAATTTATCTCCCGAGTAAGTGGTCTTCACGGGATAAAATGGGCTACTTTAGTCAAGCGATCCACTATAACCCATATGGAGTCATAACCTCCTTGAGTCTTCTAAGAAACCGTAATGAAATCCATTCCGATTTCCTCCCACTTCCACTCGTATCTTCAGCGTTGTAGCAATCCCGCCGGTCTCGATGCATTGCCTTGACTCTCCGCATACGCCGCACAATGCAACATGCTCGCAACTTCACGCTTCATACTCGCCACCGTAATCTCTCCTTCAGATCCTCGATACATCTTGGCGCTTCCAGATGGATTGAGTACTTGAGTCATGGGCTTCTTCCGTAATCGCTGCTTTAACTCCTTTTGTTAGGCACACAAATGCGATCCTTCATCCACAACGTGCCTTGCTTATCCAACTTGAAGTCCTCTCGCCTTGCCTTCCTCCTTGATGGACTTAATCCTACGGATCTTGTCATCATCCTTCCGCCCTTCTCGGATCTGGTCCTCTAAAGTAGGCTTTACTTCCAATGCGGCCAAGAATCCGCTTAGGTACAACCTCAATCTTCACCTTTTGAAAATCCTCACATAACTCATCCCGACTTGTGGCTAGCAACGTACTCACGGTATGACTTTTCCGACTCAGGGCATCGGCTACTACGTTGGCCTTCCCGGGATGGTAATGGATTCCAACATTATAGTCCTTGATCAACTCTAGCCATCTCCTTTGCCTCATATTCAGATCCGACTGGGTGAATATGTACTTAAGGCTCTTATGATCCGTATATACTTCACATCTGTTTCCAATCAGATAGTGACGCCATATCTTCAAGGCATGCACTACGGCGGCTAACTCTAGGTCATGTGTCGGATAATTTTCCTCATGCGGCCTCAACTGCCTTGATGCATAAGTGACGACCTTTCCATTTTGCATCAGCACACATCCAAGTCCTTGGCGCGATGCGTCACAATAAATATCGAAGCTTTGAGCAACATCCGGTAGAACTAACACCGGTGCTGACGTCAATCGCTTCTTCATCTCCCAAATCCTTTCTCACATTCTCAAGCGCCCATGCAAACTTCTTTTCCTTCTTCAAATAGCCATGCGTAAGAGGTTTCGCAATTGTCGAAAAGCCTTCGATGAAACGGCGGTAGTATCCTGCCATTCCAAGGAAACTCCGACCAGGTCACGCCTTCTACTGCTCCCAATGCAACACGCCTTCTACTTTGCTTGGATCTACTGGCGACTCCTCTCAGTCATTACATGTCCAAGAAACTCCACCTTGTTCTTCCAAAAATCACACTTGTCGAACTTGGCTAAAAGTTGTCGCTCCTCGCCTTTCCAAAACTCGCCTTAAGTGTTCGGCATGTTCATCCTCCTGCCTTGGAGTAGACTAGATATCGCCTATGAACACGACGACAAACTTGTCCAAATATTCCATGAACACCTTATTCATCATATTCATGAAATAAAGGCGCATTAAATCGTGCCAAAGGACATAATCAGAACTCGTAATGTCCATATCTTGACGAGAATGCAGCCTTGAATATCTTCTCGATCGGATCTTCAATCGATGGTATCCCGATCTCGCATCAATCTTGGAGAAAACTCCGCTCCTCTTAATCGATCAAACAAATCATCAATCCTGGTAGCGGATACTTATTCTTCACGGTGACTTCATTGAGTGCACGGTAGTCAATGCACATCCTGAAACTCCCGCCCTTCTTCTTGACAAACAAAATCGTGCTCCCCACGGTGACGAACTTGGTCTCGATAAATCCTTTCTCCATTAACTCCTCTAGCTGTTTCTTCATTTCTACCAACTCCTCAGAGACATCCGATAGGGTCTCTTTGCTATCGGTGCCGTACTGTACAAGCTCTATCACAAACTCTATGTCCCTGTCTCGCGGCATACTGTAGATCTTCGGGAAAACATCGGGTACTCATTCACCATCGACATCCTTTATGCTGATTGCCTTGGTACCGTTAACCATCAACTGTCCATCTCTAATCGCAGTGGCTTGAAATTCCACTTTCTTCCCACACTGCTCTCAATCGAGATAGTCCTTCGCCCACAATCCAATACAGCCTTGTGCTTGGATAACCAATCCATTCCCAATATAACATCTAAGGTCCGGGTCTCCAAAATTATAAGGTTTGCTAGGAACTCTATTCCATCTATTAGTATTCTCACCCTTAACATCCTACTTCCGCTCAGAGTTCGGAACTGTGGGTTTGAACTAAAAGCATGCACTTAAGTCTTGCAATTCTCAAGTCATTTCTAGCAGCAAAGCCTTGCGAAACAAACGAATGCGAAGCTCCAGAGTCAAACAAAATCAAGCAGGTGTATCGAGTTAACTAGTAACTTACCCAAGACGACGTCCGTAGCATTCTCGCAAAGGCATCTGCGGTGACATGGTTGACTCGGCCTCTCACCACGGCCTGGGTGTGGCTCTCGTGCCGGGCGCCCTAGCCGGGTGGTTCCTAGATTGAAGCGAATCGGGTCGCCTCGCTGTCTTCTTTGGACAATCAAGGCAAAGTGTCCTGGCTCGTTGCAGGCTTGTAGCAGCCTCACTGCTCCCTTGCCGACGCTCGAGTAGCGTTCTAGCGGGGCTGGGGTTTGGTAGTTCTGATTGGCAGGTCTTGGTGCTGGGGATGGTGTCCTCGTTGCATTCTCGTGGTTGGAATCAAGAATTGATTTGGTGCAACTCTCAGCGCTGCTATGCTTCCTCGGGCGTGATCCTTGTCGTTGCATCCTCGCGCTTCCTGTTCTCATCCAGCCTCCTTGCGCTTGTCCTCAAGAATAAGCGCCTTATTCACCAATTCTTGGAAATCTGAAAGGTGTGGGTGATCAACCCTACTTGCAATCCCGAGTTAAGTCCCTTCATAAAACGAGACTGCCTGGATTTATCTCGTCGCTACATCCTCAGGTGCGTAGCGTGCTAGCCGGGTGAACTTGTTCGTAGTCGGCCACCGGCCGATTACCTTGCTTCAAAGGCTCGAACTCCTCCTTCTTAAGGTCCATGATTCCTTCAGGCACGTGATAATCGCTTAATGCACCGTGAACTCTTCCCAAGTGATATCTTGAGGGTTCTCTGCGTGCACGAAGTTCTCCCACCATTCTGGCCAATGTTCCTTCCAGTGATGAGAAGCGTAAAGTACCTTCTCATTCCCTATGCATTGAGCTATGTGTAGCTTCCTCTCAATTGATCTTAACCAATCATCGGCCTCCAATGGATTGGCATTCCCAGAGAAAGTGGGTGGGTGAGTTCTCATGAACTCGACAGCCTTGTATTCTCAAGCGTGGCCCTCGATTAACTTGATTAGCAAAGTGGCCTGAGCAAAGGACGTGCCGCATTTGTTGCATCATAGCATGCATCAACCGAGTCCGGGCAGCAAGAAAGGCTCCAAAACTCGCATATCAACTGTGGTGCTGGTGCTCCATCATTGGGGTTTTCTGGCGAGATCCACTCCCATTGCTTCCCAAGTTTCCACGGTGTTCACCATCTGCTGGTTTGCTCTAGGTTTAGAGATGAGAGGGAAACAAGAATAGACAAGTAATATGGAACTTATGCGGGCAAAAGGTGTAGCCTTAAGGTCCAACTTTATTATTAATAACTTGGTATGGTCGCACAATGCCTAAGGGCCTTGCAACACATAATGCACACTCAAGAAACAAAGCAAATCCAAATCGAACTAACTCGAGTCTAACGCCTAAAGGGTGACTCTTTACTCTATGACTCGACTCGGCCGAAGGAGTCTCACTATAGAACCTATGCTCACTCATCGAGAAAACCTCCACGGCCTGGTACGGTGTCGTGGCACAGCGCCGAAACGATCGCCATGTCCAAAGAATCGTGTCCTCTCGTGGTAGTCGAAGAAGCGGTGTCCTCATCGAGATCTCGACTCCTCCGATCTGGCTCGTAGCTCGAGCATCGCCTCGGTCCGTCCGTACAAAGTCATCTCCAACTCGTCAATCCTTCGTAGAAGGTGTGCCACATACTCTTGAGCTTCCCGCCATCTGTCACAAGAGTGCTTTACGTAAGAACTCGGAATTTTTAAATTGTGACAAGGTAAGAAAAATTTCAGCAAGAGGCAAGAAAAGAGAGAAGGGGATAAGTCGAGATGTCATTTCTTATCTTGACAATTTTTTTAGCTTTTAGAAAATAGGTTTTATCCTCACTACGACCATTCTAGCTTAGGGTTGAGCTTCACAAATAAGTATGGCTCGATACCACCTCTGCCGGGACCCCGAATTTGCAAATCCGACCCTCAGTGTATTCAAAGACTAGTCCAGAACGCGCTTAGTGCACACAGTCTTAACATCGGTATATATCACAATCATACCATACGATACTATCAAAGTACTTTATTTAAATAATCAAAGGGTTACTCGACCTTATGGCCAAGTTACAAATATATGCCTTGCAAGGCGAAACTTTAAAAAGAGAAATAACAAAGAATGAAAATCAAATAAACTGTGGCGCCATCCAAAGATACCACAGCAATCGATCGGGCTCGCATCCCTAAGTAGACGGGTCTTCTTGGAGTTCCTCCTCCAAAGTCAAGCGTAATCTCCTCTTCAACTGATATTGTGTTGAGGCAAGGGTGAGTACTTGGTACTCAGAAGTCATGCACACGTAATGCAAGCTAATATACTATATGCATGGCTTGGTACAAAGGAATAGCACAAGGTATTTTTGCAAAGAACAAAGATTTGCAAAGTAATATAAGTAGATTCAAAGCGAGAAATGAGTAAAGCATAAATAACTTTTCAAGAAGTTTAACAAACATTTTTCCCATCCTAAACCATAATTCCATCATCTTCCTTGTTAAACCAACCCATCTTTTCAAAACCAAGTTATTTTCGTAAAGTCTACCCCTTGACTGTAATTCCCGAGCATTGTCCAAGACTGGACTCGGCTATTCAAATAGATTCTACACTCTGCAGAGGTTATGCACTTTACCCACAAGATACAAACAAACACCACAAAGGCGAAGTTCCCGTAATAAAGCCTTTCTAAGCCTCAAACAACACAGTGGTCCTCTCCAGACGTGCTCTACACCATCCCTTCCCTTAGCCAAGGCGAAGTATGGGACCAACACACCGCTAGATGGGTACCTGCCACGCCCACGATACGCCCCCCGCATAATCACACAAACGGTGTAATCGACACCCTGAGGCTCCACAAGTGAGTCCTTAGCGACTTAGTCAACTAGGGCCGCCCCATTCCACCATGTGGTTGCAAGTATGACCAGTTCAAAGGCTTGCAAGGTTAAGTCCTTAGAGTGACCAGGCAAGACTACCCAAAACCAAATCAACACTCCCAATGCCACAACCGCCCACTGATTACTCTTGCCACATGCCCCTGGCCGAAAATCATTATCAAACCCCGCTTGATTACCATGCACCACGTGCCATCAACATCACATGATACTTTTCCAAAACAGGTTCAATATATCATTAAGTCCATATTAGCATTTGATTGTCCAAAATCATGTCATGAGCACGTAGTGTGTCTAAGCAAAGATACTACAACGGTCTAAACCCATGTTGGCAATTTAATAATGTCCAACTAGTAAACCACAACTAGGGTGACAAAGGGTCATGGCACATACTTAAGTAATCAAGGTGTCATATAGCAAATTGGTATTTATCTAACCCCCATGTTTAAACAAAGTATCTTTCTAATTGAACTAGCATGCAATAGTTTAAATCAAAATAGATTTCGAAATAGGATCAACATGGTCAAAGCACAACTTGCCTTCAAAAAGTACTTGCTCTTGGTCTTGAGTTGGATCCTGAGTCAATACTTCTCCTTCGAATCCTTCCCAGACTTCAACGCCTACTCGTAAAGCGTGCAAATAGCAAATACACAAATAAACACTAGGCAAAAGATCCCAAAACTCCAAATAAAATCCATAAACAGAGAGAACATAATTTTCTGGATTTTTAGAAACTGGAATCACTAAATTTGGAGTTAAAACGCATAAAAGTTATGATTTATTAAAGTTTAAATAATCAATTAAATAATATTTCAGAGAAAAACTTTAGTCCAAAAATTAAATAAAATTTATATTTAGGTAGATCTCAATTTTATACAAATTTAGAAATTTGAATCACTCAAATCGGAGTTGAAACGCGAAAGTTATAAGCGTTTGAAGTTTGAATCTAAATTTTGAATCAATATTTCGAATTAATAAATCATTTTCTTTTTCGAAATTAATTATTGCGTCGGCATGGACACGTGTCGACTCGATTGGCTGGCCGACGCCACCGTCCATGGACTTGGTCCACGCCGGCCGGGTCCACGGTGGACTCGGCCCACGGCTCCACGAGCCCGACATGTGGGTCCACTCGGGTAGCGTCATTCTTGGCGTCGACACTGCCGGGACATTCCGACAGCGGGCCCGCCATGACGCTATCGTGGACGTCATGGTGCGCTTTGGCTGGGGCCGACATGCGGGCCCAGGCGTGTCGTAGACACGCTCATGCGCTGGCGCCGACCGCGCCGATCGCGCGGTTGGCCTTCGCCACGTGGCTAGATCTAGACCGCTGATTTGAAAATCAACGGCCCGTATTGATCTCGTGTTACGCGCTTGGGGTGAACGCGTTAATCCGGGACTGTTGGATTTAGATCCAATGGTTGAGATTGGATCTAGAGATCGTGAATAAAACCTCACCGTGCGATGACGTGGCAAGATCTCGATCGTGCGATCTTGATCGGACTACCGAGATGGCTCGAGCGACGGCAATGGCGTCGCGGCGGCTTGGCGCGTCGAGCCGATGACGATGACACGCCCGACGGCGCCGCAGGCCCCTCCGCCGAAGTGGATGGTAGACACGGTGCGCCTTGACGCAAGGGATCTCGATCTGGGGTCAACGCTTACGGAGGATGGCGACGGTATGAAACGCGCGAAACCGCGGCGGAGTGCTTTACCAACTCCGGCGAGCAATAGCAGCGAGACGGTGGGGATCCTAGCGGCGTGAGCTAGGTTTCGGACCGGCGTGGGATGGCGATCCTCGGGTGCGATCCGGCATTAAATAGCCCCGAGGCGTGCTCAGGCGGAACCCTAGTTTGCCACGGCGCGCTCACGGCGGAGTCCGGCTCGGACTCGGCGGAGACGACGCAATCGCAGCCGCCCACGTGGCGCGATCAACGGCCCCGATCGCACGGGCGCGATCGGATCCGGCCGGATACGCTCGGTCGGGTCGGCGGATCTCAACCGCTGGATCTTGATCCAACGGTTGGGATTGGTTAGGGTTAGAGTGGGTTCGGTCGAGTCACGTGGCTCGGCCTGACTCGAACACGAAGTCCGACTCGGGCCTGGTCGGATGAACAAGATTTGACCCGAGTTTGATTTTCCAGCGATTTAATATTTAAAATAATTCCTAGTAATTCATTTAATTCATTAAAAATAGCAAATGACTCGTAAAAATTCCAGAAAAATTCGAAAATACTTTGGATCATTTTGGACTCAAATAAAATATTTCCAACAAAAATTTATTTGCAAAATTAAATTCTTCAATTATTTCAAAATGGAATAAATTCAAATAAATCCCAAATAAATCCAAATAAATTCCAGAAAATTCCAAAAATTCACCAAAGTGCCAAATCACACATGAATTTAAGAAAAGCAAAATTTTGGGGTGTTACAGTCGTCCTCTGCCGCCGTTGACCCCAGATCCGGACTCACCGCGACGAGACGCACCCGAAGGGATCTCTCACTTCGCCGGAGCGCGCCAGAAACGCCGTCGGCAAGGTCGTCGTCCTCCGCGCCGGTGAGCCAGCGCCGCCGCAAGCCATCGCCGGACCGCGAGCTCTCTCAGCCGTCCGATCAAGATCCAACGCTCGAGATCACGCCACGTCAGCGCACGGTGAGATTGCGTTACGATTTCCAGATCTAATCTCGACCATCGGATCTAGATCCAACGGTCCGAAATCAATGCGTTAACCCAAACGCGTCAACACTGGGTCTAATCCGCCGCTGATTTTCAAATCAACGGCCGAGATCGAGCCACGCGTCCGGGAAGTTGGACCGACGCGGTCAGCGCCGTACGCGCGTGACGCTGACACGCGGGGCCCGCGTCGGTCACGCTCGGCCGAACCACACCATGACGCCACGCCGACGTCATGGCGGGCTCAAGATGTCACGGCCGCCCCACCGAGCGCCGACGCCAAGAATGACGCTACAGTGGGTCCCACATGTCGCCGACCACCGAGTCCCCGCCGACGTCGGGCCGATGACGCTACCCGAGTGGGCCCACATGTCGGCGACACGTAGAGTCGTGGACCGAGTCCACTGAGACCCGAGCCGAGCGTGGACCAAGTCCATGGACCGGTGACGTCGACCAACCAATCGAGGCTGCCACGTGTCCATGATGACGCAATAATTAATTTCCGAAAAGAAAATGATTTAATAAATCGGTTTAATAATTGATTTGAATTTCAAAACTTCAAACGCTTATAACTTTTATGCGTTTCAACTCCGATTTGAGTGATTCAAATTTCTAAATTTGTATAAAATTGAGATCTACCTAAATATGAATTTTATTTAATTTTTGGACTAAAGTTTTTCTCTGTAATATTATTTAATTGATTATTTAAACTTTAATAAATCATAACTTTTGCATTTTAACTCCGATTTGAACGATTCCAGTTCCTAAAAATCCAGAAAATTATGTTCTTTCTGTTTGTGGATTTTATTTGGATGTTTGGACACTTTTTGCCTAGTGTTTATTTGTGTATTTGCTATTTGCACGCTTTACGAGTAGACGTTGAAGTGCCGGAAGGATTCGAAGGAGAAGTATTGACTCAGGATTCAACTCAAGACCAAGAGCAAGTACTTTTTGAAGGCAAGTTGTGCTTTGACCATGTTGATCCTATTTCGAAATCTATTTTGATTTAAACTATTGCATGCTAGTTCAATTAGAAAGATATTTTGTTTAAACATGGGGGTTAGATAAATACCAATTTGCTATATGACACCTTGATTACTTAAGTATGTGCCATGACCCTTTGTCACCCTAGTTGTGGTTTACTAGTTGGACATTATTAAATTGCCAACATGGGTTTAGACCGTTGTAGTATACTGCTTAGACCTGCTACGTGCTCACAACATGATTTTGGATAATCAAATGTTAATATTGACTTAATGATATATTGAACCTGTTTTGGAAAGGTATCATGTGATGTTGATGGCACGTGGTGCATGGTAATCAACTGGGGTTTGATAAACGATTTCGGCCAGGGCATGTGGCAAGAGTAATCAGGTGGGCGATTGTGGCATTGGGGATGTTGATTTGGTTTTTCGTGTAGTCTTGCCCTGGTCACTCTAAGGACTTAACCTTGCAAGCCTTTGAACTGGGTCATACTTGCAACCACATGGCTGGAATGGGACGGCCCTAGTTGATTAAGTCGCTAAGGACTCACTTGTGGAGCCTCAGGGTGTCAATTACACCGTTTGTGTGATTGTACGGGGGAGCGTATCGTGGCTGTGGCCAGATACCCATCTAACGGTGTGTTGGTCCCATACTTCGCCTTGGCTAAGGGAAGGGATGGTGTAGAGCACGAACCGGAGAGGACCACCTGTGTTGTTTGAGGCTTCCGAAAGGCTTTTTTCCGGGATGTCGCCTTTGTGGTGTTTGACTGTATCTTGTGGGTAAAGTGCATAACCTCTGCAGAGTTTAGAATCTATTCGAATAGCCGTGTCCGCGGTACTGGACAATGCTCGGGAATTACAGTCAAGGGTTAGATTTTCTCAAAAATAACTTTGGTTTGAAAGGTTGGTTTGGTTTAACAATGAAGATGATGGAAATGTGGTTTAGGATGGGGAAAATGTTTATTAAATTTCTTGAGAAGTTATTTATGCTTTACTTATTTCTACTGCTTTCGAATCTACTTATATTACTTGTCAAAAGCTGTTTACTGCAAATATACCTTAAGCTATTCCTTTGTACCAAGCCATGCATATAGTATATTAGCTTGCATTCTCAGGCATGACTTGCTTGAGTACCAAGTACTCACCCTTGCCTCAACACAATACCGGTTGAAGAGGAGACTACGCCACTTTCGGAGGAGGAATTCCAAGAGGACCCGTCTACTTAGGGATGCGAGCCCGCCGTTGCCTGTGGTATCTTTGGATGGCGCCACGGTTATTTGATTTTCATTGTTGTTATTTCTCTTTTAATAAGTTTCGCCTTGCGAGGCATATATTTGTAACTTGACCATAAGGTCAAGTAACCTGTTTGGTTATTTAAACAAAGTACTTTGATAATATCGATTGGTATGATTGTGATATTTACCGATGTTAAGACTGTGTGCACTAGCGCGTTCCTGGACTAGTGCTGAATACACAGAGGGTCCGGATTTGCAAATTCGGGGTCCCGACAGAGGTGGTATCAGAGCCATACTTGACCGTAGGCTCAACCCTAGCTAGAATGGTCGTAGTGAGGATAAAACCTATTTTCTAAAAGCTAAAAGTTTGTCAAGATAAGAAATGACATCTCGACTTATCCCCTTCTCTCTTTTCTTGTCTCTTGCTGAAATTTTCCCTTACCTTATCACAATTTAAAAATTCCGAGTTCTTACGTAAAGCACTCTTGTGACAGATGGAGGTTTTCTCGATGAGTGAGCATAGGTTCTATAGTGAGACTCCTTCGCCGAGTCGCGTCATAGAATAAAGAGTCACCCTTTAGGCGTTAGACTCCAGAGTTAGTTCGATTTGGATTTGCTTTGTTTGCGGAGTGTGCAGTATGTGTTGCAAGGCCCTTAGGCATTGTAAGCAGCCATACCAAGTTACTAATAATAAAGTTGGACCTTAAGGCTACACCTTTCGCCCCGCATAAGTTCCATATTACTTGTCTATTCTTGTTTCCCTCTCATCTCTAAACCTAGATCAAATCGACAGATGGTGAATACCCGTGGAAACTTTGGAAGCAATGGGAGTGGTTCTCGCCCAGCAGAAAACCCCAATGATGGAGCACCAGCACCGCCACTGGATATGCAGAATTTCGGAGCTTTTCTTGCTGCCTGCACTCGATTGATGCATGCTATGATGCAACAAATGCAGCACGTCACTGCTCAGGCCACTGCTAATCAAGTTAATCATGGACAACGCCAGAATACAAGGCTGTCAGAGTTCATGAGGACTCACCCACCCACTTTCTCTGGGAATGCCAATCCATTGGAGGCCGATGATTGGTTAAGATCAATCGAGAGGAAGCTACACATAGCTCAATGCATAGGGAATGAGAAGGTACTCTCGCTTCTCATCGCTTGGAAGGAACAATTGGCCGAATGGTGGGAGAACTTCGTGCCACGCAAGAGAACCCTCAAGATATCACTTGGGAAGAGTTCACAATGCATTCCGACAAGATCACGTGCTGAAGGAATCATGGACCTTAAGAAGGAGGAGTTCAGAGCATCAAACAAGGTAATCACCAGTGGCCGACTACTGAACAAGTTCACACGGCTAGCACGCCACGCACTGAGGATGTAGCGACAGATAAATCCAGGCAGTCTCATTTTATGAAGGGACTTAACTCAGATTGCAAGTAGGATTGATCACCCACACCTTTCCAGATTTCCAAGAGTTGGTGAATAAGGCACTTATTCTTGAGGACAAGCGCAAGGAACTGGATGAGAACAGAAGCGCAGGATGCAACAAGCAAGGATCACGCCAGGAACGCATAGCGGCGCTTGAGAGTTGCACCAAATCAATTCTTGATTCCAACCACGTAATGCAACAAGGACACCATCCTCGGCACCAAGACCTGTCAATCAAAACTACTGCACTCCCACCCGCTAGAAACGCTACTCCGTGCAATCAGAAGGAACCGTGAGACGCCGCTACAATCGCAACGAGCCAGACACTTCGCCAACAAATTGTCCAAAGAAGACAGCGAGGAGCGACCCCGCCGCTTCAATCTAGGAACCACCCCAGCTAGGACGCCAGCACCAGGAGCCACACCCCAGACCGTGGTGAGAGGCCGAGTCAACCATGTCACCGCAGATGCACTGCAGAATGCTACGGACGTCGTACTGGGTAAGTTACTTGTTAACTCAGTACCTGCAGCAGTTTTGTTTGACTCTGGAGCTTCGCATTCGTTTGTTTCGCAAGGCTTTGCTACTAGAA
The DNA here is from genome assembly GCA_036346355.1 of Rhipidocladum racemiflorum. Lineage (NCBI taxonomy): Eukaryota > Viridiplantae > Streptophyta > Magnoliopsida > Poales > Poaceae > Rhipidocladum > Rhipidocladum racemiflorum. Next base: position 39,321,153 of record CM070577.1, on the reverse strand, counting down.
ATGATTTAAGGATTGCAAGACTTAGATGTATGCTTTTAGTTCAAACCCCTGGTTCCGAACTCCGAACGAAAGTAGGATGTTCCGGGGTGAGAATACTAATAGGTGGAATAGAATTCCTAGCGAACCTTATAATTTTGGAGACCCAGACCTTAGACGTCATATTGGGAATGGATTGGTTATCCAAGCACAAGGCCGTATTGGATTGTGGACGAAGGACTATCTCAGTTGAGAGCCCGTGTGGGAAGAAAGTGGAATTTCAAGCCACTGCAGTTAGAGATGGACAGTTGATGGTTAACAGTACCAAGGCAATCAGCATAGAGGATGTCCCAGTAGTGAATGAGTACCCCGATGTTTTTCCCGAGGATCTACCTGGTATGCCGCCAGACAGGGACATAGAGTTTGTGATAGAGCTGGTACTGCACAAAGACCGATAGCAAAGAGACCCTATCGGATGTCCACCGAGGAGTTGGTAGAAATGAAGAAACAAATAGAAGAGTTAATGGAGAAAGGATTTATCAGACCGAGTTCGTCGCGTAGGGAGCACCGCTTTGTTTGTCAAGAAGAAGGACGGGAGTTTCAGGATGTGCATTGACTACCGTGCACTCAATGAAGTCACCGTGAAGAATAAGTATCCGCTACCCAGGATTGATGATTTGTTTGATCAGTTAAGAGGAGCCGGAGTTTTCTCCAAGATCGATCTGAGATCGGGATACCATCAGTTGAAGATCCGATCGTAAGATATTCAAGATCGCATTCTCGTCAAGATATGGACATTACGAGTTTACTGATTATGTCCTTTGGGCCGATTTAACGAATCGCCCGGCTTATTTCATGAATATGATGAATAAGGTGTTCATGGAATATTTGGACAAGTTTGTCGTCGTGTTCATAGACGATATCCTAATCTACTCCAAGACAGAGCGAACATGCCGAACACTTAAGGCGAGTTTTGGAAAAGCCGAGGAACAAAGAACTTTTCGCCAAGTTCAGCAAGTGTGATTTTTGGAAGGACAAGGTGGAGTTTCTAGGACATGTAATGACCACAGAAGGAGTCGCCGTAGATCCAAGCAAAGTAGAAGCTGTGTTACATTGGGAATGACCAAAGACGGTGACCCAGTCGGAGTTTCCTTGGACTGGCAGGATACTACCGCCGTTTCAGCGAAGGCTTCTCGGCAATTGCGAAACCTCTTACGCGCCTGCTGAAGTAGGAACAGAAGTTTGCATGGACGCCTTGAGAATGTGAGAAAGGATTTCAGAGCTGAAGAAGCGATTGACGCCAAGACCGGTGTTAGTTCTACCTGATGTTGCTCAAAGCTTCGATATTTATTGTGACGCATCGCGCCAAGGACTTGGATGTGTCTTGATGCAGAGCGGAAAGGTCGCCGCTTATGCATCAAGGCGATTGAGGCCGCATGAGGAAAATTATCCGACACATGACTTAGAGTTAGCTGCCGTAGTGCATGCTTTGAAGATATGGCGTCACTATCGATTGGAAGCAGATGTGAAGTGTATACGGATCATAAGAGCCTTAAGTACATATTCACCCAATCGGACTGAATATGAGGCGAGGAGATGGTTAGAGTTAATCAAGGACTACAATGTTGGAATCCATTACCATCCGGGAAGGCCAACGTAGTAGCCGATGCCCTGAGTCGGAAAAGCCATACCGTGAGTGCGTTGCTAGCTACAAGTCGGGATGAGTTATGTGAGGATTTTCAAAAGATGAAGATTGAGGTTGTACCTAAGCGGATTCTTGGCCGCATTGGAAGTAAAGCCTACTTTAGAGGACCAGATCCGAGAAGGATGAAGGATGATGACAAGATCCGCAGGATTAAGTCCATCAAGGAGGAAGGCAAGGCGAGGACTTCAAGTTGGATGAGCGAGGCACGTTGTGGATGAAGGATCGCATTTGTGTGCCTAACAAAAGGAGTTAAAGCAACTGATTTTGGAAGAAGCCCATGACTCAAGTACTCAATTCATCCTGGAAGCGCCAAGATGTATCGAGATCTCAAGGAGAGATTCAGTGGCCGAGTATGAAATGTGAAGTTGCCGAGCATGTTGCATTGTGCGATGTATGCCGTAGAGTCAAGGCAATGCATCGAGACCAGCAGGATTGCTACAACCGCTGAAAATACCGAGTGGAAGTGGGAGGAAATCGAATGGATTTCATTACCGGTTTGTCAAGACTCAAGGAGGTTATGACTCCATATGGGTTATAGTGGATCGCTTGACTAAAGTAGCCCATTTTATCCCGTGAAGACCACTTACTCGGGAGATAAATTAGCGTAATTATACATGATCGATTGTCTGTTTGCACGGAGTGCCAAAGAGGATCGTATCGGACAGGTACCCAATTTACCTCAAGGTTCTCGGAATAAGTTGCATGAAGCCATGGGAACCCGTTTGAACTTCAAGATGACTTATCATCCACCAGACGGATGGACAGACCGAAAGAGTCAACCAGATTCGGAGGATATGTTGAGAGCTTGTGCATTAGCTTATGCTACCTCTTGGGATAAGAGTTTGCCGTATCTTTGAGTTCGATTACAACAATAGTTATCAGGCTAGTTCTGAGATGTCACCTTTTGAGGCCTCAGATGGTCGACTCGCTTGACGCCATTGAATTGGAATGAGACCGTGGCGCCGTGTCTTCGGCCTGATATTCTTCAAGAGGTCAAGAGCGGTCGCTATGATTAGGGAAAGATTGAAGATCGCCCAATCTCGGCAGAAGAGTTATCTTGACAATCGTCGCCGAGATTTGAGTTTTGAACCGTAAGACTTTGTATACCTCGAGTTACGCCTCTCAGGGGAGTTAAGAGGTTCCATGCCAAAGGGAAACTTGCACCCCGTTATGTTGGACCATTTAAGATTTTGAGTCGCAGAGGCGAAGTTGCTTATCAGCTGGAGTTGCCATAGTCGTTGGCAGGAGTGCATGATGTATTCCATGTGTCCCAGTTGAAGAAGTGCCTCCGAGTTCCTGAGGAACAGACACCGCTAGAGTTAATTGAGTTGCAAGAGGACTTGACTTATAAGGAGCATCCCGTGAGGATTCTGGACACAATGGATCGAGAAACTAGAAACAAGTCAACCCGTTTCTGTAGAGTTCAGTGGAGCAACCATGAAGAAAGCGAAGCGACTTGGGAGCGCGAAGAGGATTTTAAGAAAGAGTTTCCAAACTTATTCTGTAGTGAGCCCTGAATCTCGGGGACGAGATTCTATTAAGGGGGGGAGGTTTGTAACACCCCAAAATTTTGCTTTTCTTAAATTCATGTGTGATTTGGCACTTTGGTGAATTTTTGGAATTTTCTGGGATTTATTTGGAATTTATTTGAATTTATTCCATTTTGAAATAATTAAAGAATTTAATTTTGCAAATAAAATTTTGTTGGAAATATTTTATTTGAGTCCAAAATGATCCAAAATATTTTCCAGAATTTTTCTGGAATTTTTCTGAGTCATTTGCTATTTTTAATGAATTAAATGAATTATCGAATTATTTTAAATATTAAATCATGGAAATCCAAACCGAAGCCTACATTGTTTCATCCGATCGAGCCCGAGTCGACTCGAGTTCGAGTCCGACCGAAGCCACGTGACTCGGCCAGAACCCACTCCGAAAGCCTAATCAGCGTGATCGTTGGATCTTGATCCAACGGCCACGATTGAGCCACGCCACCGAGCCCGAGCCCGACCGAGCCGGCTCGCCGAGTCCGACCGGACCCAAACTTCGCGCACCGTTGGATCGAGATCCAACGGTGTCGCGGCGTGCCACGTCACCCTCTCGTCTGCCGCCGGACGGTTTCCGTCGAAAGCGTGTCGACCTCGGTCTCCGTGCGTTTCACGGACGCCGAGGCTGCTATTTAATGCGCCGCCACCACGGTCGTGACCTAGACTTCAGCGCGCACCCGTAGACCTAGACAATGTCGCCGGAGCCGCCGCCGTTCAGCCGCAATCGCTCGCCGGAGTTGCCGTAACGCTCCGCCGCGGTTTTCGCTGCGTTTCGTCGCCGTCCGTCGTCCTCTGCCGCCGTTGACCCCAGATCCGGACTCACCGCGACGAGGCGCACGAAGGATCTCTCGCCAGCCGAGCGCGCCCGAAGCGCCGTCGGCAAGGTCGCGTCGTCCTCCGCGCCGGTGAGCCAGCGCCGCCGCAAGCCATCGCCGGACCGCGAGCTCTCTCAGCCGTCCGATCAAGATCCAACGTTCGAGATCACGCCACGTCATCGCACGGTGAGATTGCGTTACGATTTCCAGATCTAATCTCGACCATCGGATCTAGATCCAACGGTCCGAAATCAATGCGTTAACCTAAACGCGTCAACACTGGATCTAATCCGCGCCGTTGATTTTCAAATCAACGGCCGAGATCGAGCCACGCGTCCGGGAAGTTGGACCAAGCGGTGCCGCCAGACGCGTGCGTGACGCCGACACGGGCCCGCGTGTCGGGCTCGGCCGAACCACACCATGGCGCCACGCCGGCGTCATGGCGGGCTCAAGATGTCGGGCCGTGTCCCAGCCGGCGCCGACGTCGACAATGACGCTACGAAAGGTCCCACATGTCGCCGACCGTGGTGAGTCCCCGCCGACGTCGGCGATGACGCGTCACCCGAGTGGGCCCACATGTCGGCCGACACGTGAAGTCGTGGACCGAGTCCACTGAGACCCGAGCCGGCGTGGACCAAGTCCATGGACCGGTGACGTCGACCAACCAATCGAGAGGCTGCCACGTGTCCCTGATGACGCAATAATTAATTCCCGCAAAAAGAAAATGATTTAATAAATCGGTTTAATAATTGATTTGAATTTCAAAACTTCAAACGCTTATAACTTTTGCGTTTCAACTCCGATTTGAGTGATTCAAATTTCTAAATTTGTATAAAATTGAGATCTACCTAAATATGAATTTTATTTAATTTTTGGACTAAAGTTTTTCTCTGTAATATTATTTAATTGATTATTTAAACTTTAATAAATCATAACTTTTGCATTTTAACTCCGATTTGAACGATTCCAGTTCCTAAAAATCCAGAAAATTATGTTCTTTCTGTTTGTGGATTTTATTTGGATGTTTGGACACTTTTTGCCTAGTGTTTATTTGTGTATTTGCTATTTGCACGCTTTACGAGTAGACGTTGAAGTGCCGGAAGGATTCGAAGGAGAAGTATTGACTCAGGATTCAACTCAAGACCAAGAGCAAGTACTTTTTGAAGGCAAGTTGTGCTTTGACCATGTTGATCCTATTTCGAAATCTATTTTGATTTAAACTATTGCATGCTAGTTCAATTAGAAAGATATTTTGTTTAAACATGGGGGTTAGATAAATACCAATTTGCTATATGACACCTTGATTACTTAAGTATGTGCCATGACCCTTTGTCACCCTAGTTGTGGTTTACTAGTTGGACATTATTAAATTGCCAACATGGGTTTAGACCGTTGTAGTATCTTTGCTTAGACACCTACGTGCTCACAACATGATTTTGGATAATCAAATGTTAATATTGACTTAATGATATATTGAACCTGTTTTGGAAAGGTATCATGTGATGTTGATGGCACGTGGTGCATGGTAATCAACTGGGGTTTGATAAACGCTTTCGGCCAGGGCATGTGGCAAGAGTAATCAGGTGGGCCGATTGTGGCATTGGGGATGTTGATTTGGTTTTTCGGGTAGTCTTGCCCTGGTCACTCTACGGACTTAACCTTGCAAGCCTTTGAACTGGGTCATACTTGCAACCACATGGCTGGAATGGGACGGCCCTAGTTGACTAAGTCGCTAAGGACTCACTTGTGGAGCCTCGGGGTGTCAATTACACCGTTTGTGTGATTGTGCGGGGAGCGTATCGTGGCTGTGGCCAAATACCCATCTAACGGTGTGTTGGTCCCATACTTCGCCTTGGCTAAGGGAAGGGATGGTGTAGAGCACGAACCGGAGAGGACCACCTGTGTTGTTTGAGGCTTCCGAAAGGCTTTGTTACGGGAACTCGCCTTTGTGGTGTTTGACTGTATCTTGTGGGTAAAGTGCATAACCTCTGCAGAGTTTAGAATCTATTCGAATAGCCGTGTCCACGGTACTGGACAATGCTCGGGAATTACAGTCAAGGGTTAGATTTTCTCAAAAATAACTTTGGTTTGAAAGGTTGGTTTGGTTTAACAATGAAGATGATGGAAATGTGGTTTAGGATGGGGAAAATGTTTATTAAATTTCTTGAGAAGTTATTTATGCTTTACTTATTTCTACTGCTTTCGAATCTACTTATATTACTTGTCAAAAGTCATTTCTTGCAAATATACCTTAAGCTATTCCTTTGTACCAAGCCATGCATATAGTATATTAGCTTGCATTCTCAGGCATGACTTGTCGAGTACCAAGTACTCACCCTTGCCTCAACACAATACCGCTTGAAGAGGAGACTACGCCACTTCGGAGGAGGAATTCCAAGAGGACCCGTCTACTTAGGGATGCGAGCCCGATCGGTTACTGTGGTATCTTTGGATGGCGCCACTGTTATTTGATTTTCCGCTGCTGTTATTTCTCTTTTAATAAGTTTCGCCTTGCGAGGCATATATTTGTAACTTGACCATAAGGTCAAGTAACCTGTTTGGTTATTTAAACAAAGTACTTTGATAATATCGATTGGTATGATTGTGATATTTACCGATGTTAAGACTGTGTGCACTAGCGCGTTCCTGGACTAGTGCTGAATACACAGAGGGTCCGGATTTGCAAATTCGGGGTCCCGACATACGTGCTGTTGGAGTTAGCTACACTGATGCTGTAAATGCTCGACAATTGCTTAGTGCTTTGGACATGTCAGTGTGGGAGATGAAAGTAACATCTATACAAGAATCTACTACCATGATCACACTCACATTAGATGTTCTTTACTCTAAGTTGAAAACTCATGAGTTGGATGTTCTTGCCAGGAAGGGTAACATTAAATCAATTGCTTTGATCTCTAACCCTAACATGTCAAATGCAAATTCTTCTTCTAGCTTTGCCTTGTCTTCCATGTCTTCTTTAACAGATGAGCAACTTGAAGAGTTTCCTGAAGAAGATCTGGCACTACTCTCTTCTCGCTTTAACAAAGCTTTGCAGAATGTGAGAATGAGAAAGAGAGGTGGTCCTCCAAGATGCTATGAGTGTGGTGACCTCAACCATATTCGCACAAATTGTCCTAAGCTTGCAGGAAAAACATCAAAGGAGGAGAAGGACAACAACGACAGATGGAATGAGAAGAAAAGGGTCTCGTCAAATGATAGGAAGAAGAAGAGCTTCATCAACCGCAAGGTGGTTCACCGAGTTCTTTCCGCTCTTGAACAAGTCAATTTGAGCGATGTGGACTCGGAGAGCAGCGAAGATGATGCAACTCCAAGCAATCATGATTTGATAGGATTATGTCTCATGGCAAGCAGCAAGGATAGCTTCACTGAGGGCGACCACGACAAAGAATCGCAATGAGGTAGATCCCTCTTATGATGAATTAGCTATTCTTTGTTGCTCGTCTTGGAAAATTGCTTGACAAAGCGTGATAAGAAAATTAAGAAACATGATTTCATTATTGAATCATTGAATGCTGAAATTGCTAGACTTAAGACTTTGATTCCTAGTGATGATACTTGCAAATCATGTGACTTAATTTACAATGAGCTCACCTTGCTTAGGAAAGAACATGCTCTTTTGTTGCATCTAAATGAGAAAAATGAGAAGCATGTTGTACATGCTAGCTGTTCCACTGATGATTTGCATAGTTCAACTTCTTGTTCTAAATGCTCAACTCTTGAATTAAAATTGAAAGATGCAAATGCCAGGGTTTCTCAATTAACTGATAATTTGCTTTCACATGAAATTCTCTCATGCTCAACTTGTCGCAAGCAAAAAGGAAAAGTAGATATTCCCTGCAACAATTGTTTAACTCTTGCTAAGAAAGTTGATTACCTGCAAAACTCTTTGGAACGTTTCATTAATGGCAAGAAAAAGTTGAACATGATTTTGGATCAATCTAAGGTTAGCACAAACAAGAGAGGTTTAGGTTTTGATCCTTATGCCACATATGAAACTAAACCTCGCACTGTTGTTCAGGCTCCTTGCAAAATTGAGTTATCTAATGAGCCTAAGAAAATTGCTTTTCAATCTTTGGTTTTTATCTTCTACTATGATGAATGCAAAATGTGCTTTTCTTGTTAAAGCTAAACATCATGTCAAGTACACTTGCACTCATTGTGGTAGAGATGGACACTTAGTAGATTTTTGCTTTAGACTAGCCAAACTGCAAAAGAAGGAAAGAAGCGAGGCTAGGTCAAATTTCAGCAAAGCACATTTTTATGCGCCTAGAGTGATGAAAACACCTTCTGTTCCTACAAACATGGGAAAAGGCAAATCTGATTTTTGCATAAAAATTATCGTGTTGTACCCTCTTGTTGTGTCGTGTGTCTCGATCGATTCCCAAAAGTCTCATTCCTAACCCCAAGATCGAGGCCTCGACATGTTTTGCTATGTAGGCTTCTCGCGCAAGGAAGGAGAACATATGGCTAGTGGATTCGGATGCTCACGCCACATGTCCGGTGATAAGAATTGGTTCTCCTCCTCCTCACTGCATCTCGTCTTTGAAAGTGTTACTTTTGGAGATGCTTCTTCCTCTTCTGTTGTGGCAAAAGGTACAATAAAGGTAAGTGACAAGTTTATGTTCAAAGATGTGGCTCTTGTTGAAAATTTGAAATATAACTTGCTTTCATCTCACAAATGCTTGATGAAGATCTTGAGATAAGCTTTAAGAAAAATGAATGCAAAGTGCTAGATGCTTGAGGTGATCTTGTGTTCAAAATTTCTCGTTTTGGAAGAGTCTTTAAAGCTGATTTTGATGCATCACCTTCTTCTAAGCATAGGTGTCTAATTGCCAATGTTTCTAAAGATTTATTCTTTTGGCATCGTAGACTTGGTCATGTTGGTTTTGATCATCTTACTCGTGTAAGTGGTTTAGATCTTATACGTGGCCTGCCTAAGCTTAAGGGTGATAGCAATCTAGTATGTTCTTCTTGTAGACATGGTAAGATGATTGCAGGTTCACATCCACCTCTTACCATGATGATGACAAACGCTCCAGGACAGCTTCTACATCTTGATACAGTTGGACCATCTCGAGTTCAATCCTTTGGAGGCAAACGGTATGTGCTTGTGATTGTTGATGATTTTTCTAGATACTCTTGGGTGTATTTTATGGCATCTAAGGATGAGGCTTTTAGTCATTTTAGAAGTCTTGTTCTTAGGCTTTCTGTTGACCAGCCAGGAGCTCTCAAAGCTATTAGAAGTGATAATGGAACTGAATTCAAAAATGCTTCCTTTGATCTCTTTTGTACTGAAAAAGGAATTGATCATCAATTTTCATCTCCTAGAGTGCCTCAATAAAATGGTGTAGTCGAAAGAAAAAACAGAACGTTAGTTGAGATGGCTAGAACCATGTTAGATGAATATCTCTCTCCTAGAAATTTTTGGGCTGAAGCTATTTCAACTGCTTGTTATGTTTCAAACTGTGGGCCCCCGGATCGGCTATCCGGAATCCCCTGTGTATTTCTGTACTAGTCCCAGATCAGTAGCTAGTACACACAGTCAAAAGTGATGAATCAACAACCATATCACGAATACAAATAATTAAATAAAAATAATACCGAATAAAAGCAAAGACCTTATGGTCAATGTTTACCATTACGGCCTGAACAGGCTGAACAACTCGAACAATCGGCGGAAGACGAAAACGCCAATGCGACCCATCCAAATGCCCACAGGCAATCGAGTGGAGAACGCACCCTAGTCGATGGAAATCTTGAACAGCTTCTTTCACTTCTGAGAGAGGATTAGAATGTAGCACGTGAGTACATAAAGTACTCCGCAAGTCTAGGAAATTATGCACAATGTAGGCTTAACCAAAGATGGCTTATTATGGTTCTTTTGCATAAAGCCAAGTTCCAACAAATCATACGTGATAATAATTTTCCCAAAGCGTATTTGAGCAATTCTTTTTAATAGTTGAATTATGTAATATTGCAGTGAAGGTTCTAACCACCACTCACTAATATACAGGCTCTATCCGCCACATCTCAACAAATTCAGGGTTCAATCCATGCACATGGCTCTATCTGCCACGATTCACAAATCAGGTTCCTTCCACCTACCTGGCTAGCCGCCAGAAGCACACCCGAGAGGTCTAACCGCTCCTGGATCCCAAAACAAACCATTGTTTAGTTTAACCAAAAACCAAAGTCTACCAGTATGAAAGCATTCAGCAAGCTTTGCCCTTGACCGTAGGCACGGCTATTCGAATAGTTTTAACTCTGCAGAGGTGTACAACTTTACCCACAAGACATGATATTCCCTTGATGCCACGCGATTAACACACTTCCTTGGGTGTGCCGGCAGGGATATCATGACAAGGCCTTTACAATGTATACGCCTAACCCGACTCACCCGCTGAGGTTTCACCGCTGTTAGGGTTATGTCCACCCAGTACAGAAGCCCCCTCTTGCGCCGTGTGAGATAAACAACAACAACAACAACAACAATGCCTCCGTCCGGCACTCACACAACCACCGAGTGGTGAGTCTAAGTCAGGTTTCTACAAATTAGTTAGCCAGGTCGTGCCCACTTTGACATGTGGTTGTACGGTAATGCTTAGAATGGAGACAGTCATAAGCGTCGGTCCTTAATTGACTTGGGGCGGTACTTGCACAAAAGAACCAAGGATTGGTTCGCTTCCACCCGACATTCCAGGCCGCCCAAGTCGAAATCATTTTTCATTTTATTTTTATTTTGTAAACCGACGGCAATACCCTTGCCTATAACTTTCAACACAAGGTTTTCAAGATATAATTGAAAGTCCCACCCATAGGTGAATATTGACCGATAAGCGAGGCTAAGCATTTCTACCGTACTATTCTATTCTACCAATAGGTTATTTTTATAAAATACAAATCTCGTGGGTTGATGACAATCCTTATAACCAATTCTTTACTCTCCAATAATCATTAAATTGCCCTAATGGCACAATCATATGAATAATGCGATTCAATATCGTATCCATAAATTATTGAGTATATCATGGTAATATCCTAACTCTCAAAATCATATTAAACCCCAATTAGGTGTGTCTATTTCCCTTGAACTATGACTTGTATTAATGAATTGACCATCAGTCTTATAGCGATCGTCGTATCATCCACAAAGAATATTTCACAAATTCATCTCTAATCATTTCGAATACAATCCACCGATAATACTTCATCACACCCTATATTTAATCCTTCACATTATCACCCTTAAATCATCTATTTTAATCCACCAAAAATACGCAATAATATTATTCACTAAACCACCAAACATCCTGAACTATTCACAATCTCCCTAAATGATTATCACATAGCATTCTAGTTAAAAATCCAATCTAAATATAACTTACCACTTGTTCTATTTGATCTATACATATGACTCTCAATAACATTCATTTACTCTCACCGACTATTATCCCTGACATTATACATCTTCCAACATCCTCCCAATCCACCAAAATACATGAACTACCATTCATAGATCAATGTTATGATTACAAGCCCCATATCAACTCTAATATTCATCTATCTCCAATTTGCATTCCACCCCAATCCATACTCATTATATTGTTAACTACTATCACAATCCAACTCCTCAACATTTAAATGATCACCACCATAAATCAACTTCATAATAACAATCCTCACATTATCACTAATATCCATCCGTCTCCCAATTACATTGTCCCCGATTAACTCTATTCAAACTATCTGCTAAATAGTCATTTTCCCCATCAAAATGTATTTTATTAAAAATATTTATTATGGTGGATCCCTGTTCTAGGTCGACAAAGGGTCAGGGATAACAAATCTCAAGGAGGTATAAACAACTGGTATAACTAACCACTTAACGTTTTGACATCACCATTTTATGTAATTAGCAATGCAGTTTGTAAAACAGGGTAAAACATTTATAAAGCATAGGTTCAGTATGCGTCAAGGAGACTTGCCTCGGTCACAGCGAGAAGGTTGAACTCTCTGAAGTCCGGCGGCGGGGTCGGCGAACTCGGCGGAAGCGTCGACTACGCGCAAAACGAGGCAACAAATAAATAAAAGAAAATAAATAAAATCCAAAAATTACAAAATTAGTACTGGCAGGTAGATCTTGATTTTAGATGAATTTAGAAACTTGAACGGAGTCAATCGGAGTTCGGATGCAAAAGTTATAAGCGTTCGAAGTTGGAAAATGATGGAAAATCAAGGAAAATAGAAAAGTTACTATTTGCTACAGTAACTTACGAGAATGAATTGTTCCAGAACTGAACCAAACTACAGAGCCCCCCTTTTCTTCCAAAAATCCGGATTTTTACCCCATTTTCGCACGGATTTGGATCAAACAAAAGCCTAGAACCTCTAGATAACATCCTTAGCTACATCTAGGAGGAAGGAAAAGGATTGATTCTCACCGGAGACGATGAATTTCGCGATGAACGACGGTTCGGCCAAAGCGACAAAAATCCGAAATTCGTCGCCAATCCTTGAGGGATCCTAAAATTGATTGTTGGGTTAGACTCTACACTCAATCACGGTCACAAGGAACCAATTGGAGTTGAGAAAAACCCACCGGAATGGATGCTAGGAGGATGAACTTGAAGAACACCGAAAAAATGGCGACCCGGCGTTGGTTTTCTTGATCTAGCGGGCAAATGAGTTGGAGAGGCTAAAGGAGACGCATACCACGGGGGTTCTTATAGGGAGAGGATGGAGGTGGTGGTGCGCCGTTTGGAGTAGTAACGCCCGAGATAAAGCCATTTTAGTGGATTTTGGTTTCTCTTGAATGGGGCCGTTTCCGGCGAGCTTGATGGCGCACCGAGGTGGGGAATTGGAAGAGCTCATCGGCGCGGATCCAACGCAACCGACGGTTCGCGTTTTGGAGTTAAATTGGAGGAGTTATGGGGGTTGGAAGCTTGCCCTAGCCATGAATGCAAAGGTTGGAGCTCTCTGTTGTTTTCCTTGCACGACCAATGAAGAAGATGAACAGTGTTCGCCATGTGGCACTCCACGGTTGGCCGGCTAATACGCAAATGAACCGCCCTAGGGAAAAATTAGGAAAAATGGCCTAAAAAATTCCGAAAAAATTCCTAGAGCCATTTTGGATTATTTGGGACCCAATAAAATTGGTTTGGTTGAATTTGGATGAAATTTGTGGAATTGAATATTCAGGTGCGAATCGCAGGCATTAAACAAAAGCCGCGCGAGATAAAATAGGAACGGAGGTCCAAAAATCCGGGGAAAGGTTCCTAAAATCATTTTGGAATATTTGGAACATTTTAAAAGTGGTTTGGGACTTTTTGGAGCATTTTTGGACTGGGGTGAAATTTCGGGTACTGGCGGTACTGGAAATTCCGATTTTTCGCCCGGGAGGGAATTAATTCCCGATTTCGAAGGGGAATGGATGCCAGGTTATTATAAACACCAATAAACTCCAAATTTTGAATTTAGTTTATTTAAATTAGGTTTTTCTCTAGAAAGCGAAAACTAGGGTGTTACAAACCTACCCCCCTTAGAAAGAATCTCGTCCCCGAGATTCGGACGGAGAAAGAAAGAGATCGGGAAACTCTGCTCGAAGATCTTCACGCTCCCAGGTAGCTTCCTTCTCAGAATGGGTACTTCACTGAACCTTGCAGAATTTGATCACTCGGCTCCGCGTCCAACGCTCGGCTTCATCCAAAATCTTGACGGGATACCCCAGACATGACAGGTCCCTTTCTGGTTCCATACTTTTAAACAGCCTCTTATGCTCAGGCACTGCGCTACACTTGATTCCTGACGACAGTTATCAGCATAGCTCGTTTATCTTGACGGGGCAGTCTTCAGATTTACATGGATCTGTCTGACTTACTCTGCGGCTTCTTTTAGACTATCCGATCTACTGATTTGTCCATTATCGGTCTCTTTTCCAATACAAGGGTATTCTGTCTTGTCTTGCATACAGAGCTTCACAAGGTGTCGTCTTCAGTTTCGTCGGAGACTGTTGTTATTCTGATCCCACGACCCTTGACATGTCACCGCACACGCTCTCAACCTCTTCTACAATCTGATTGACTCTTTCCGTCTGGCCATCGGTCGGGGAATGGTAAGCAACGCTGGAATTCCCATTTGGACCGCAAAACTTTATACCACTTCTGTCAAAACCTTGAGGGAAACTGAAAACCTCGATCTGACACGATCTCCTTGGGCGCACACTGAAAATGCACTGCTTTAGCCACGCAAAGTTCCACAAGTCCATCACCAAATAGGGTTATCTTGCATGAAACAAAGTGTGCAACTTTTGTCGATCTGTCCACACTACCCCCCTTAGAAAAAATCCTATCCGGACTTAGTTCCAAGGGGTTCAACGGTGAAATTCATTTTTATTCCTCTCCATGTTTCGGACGAGAACTATGGCTCTTCGGCCATCCTTTAAACATCCCCGTACTGGTGTCCAAACATAATTATGTTTCAAGAACTATCAACAAAAATCCACTTCCACAATTATAATTCTTCCAACTCTTTATTGATAACAATACTGACGCTTACACCTTACAGACTGATCATTACACAACTCTTTTATTTATTCTTTAAAAGAGGTAGGGTACTTCTGAAGGTACCATCTACTAACATTTATTGCTAACATCAAGTTTCAGTTGCTTCTTCTTCAACTTCAGGGACCATGAGCAGACCTGATGTCCTATATCGCGTAACACAGTGAAGTTGCCGATTGCGCCTCCCACCTGCTGCCGGGGTTATAGTCCGAAGAAGAACAACATCTGGAAGGTTGGAATTGGAAGAAGATGCTTGGCGTCCTTGCATCACTGGTTGCACTTCTGGTCCTGGGGTCTTGATTAAGGTTGCTTCTTGGGCTTGGTTAAGTTGAAATTGGTCCACACGAAGCCGAGAATTACTGGCAACATATCGCCTCTGACTTACTCCCTTCCTTTTGCGAGAATCCGGTTGATGACAGTTGTCTTCGGGAAGATCGCTTTGCCTTTGCCAGCTGGAGGAATCTTCGTTACTTGGGGCAGCTTAGAAGGTACTTCCCCACTGACTTCTGCCGCTGGAATTGCTTGTTTTGATAAGATGTTTTGTTTTCCCAAGGGACATTGTTTCACATAATGCCCTTCCCTGCCACAAAGGTTGCAAACCCGCATCAATCTCCTTTCTGCGAGGGCACTTGCGGAATTGGTGTCCAATCCTGTTGCAGTGACTACAGTGGGTATCTTCTTTAGCCTTGCCCTGTTGGGGACAACTATAAGCAACATGTCCTTTTTCACCACATCGATAGCAGACGACATATCTCCACGGATGAAGGTTTACAGGAGGGGTATTGCTAGCGCCACCATCACCTAGTACTTCAGGAGTCTTGGTCTTTAGTAGCTCATCCAACGGGTACTGCTGAGGAGTTATAGGTGTAGGGATCACCGAGGCTGGCTTGTTCAGTTGTTGTATCATCAATTGCATGAGCTGAGTCTGAGTCACCATGAACTGATTCATATTCTGAAGAAATGCTGTTATCACCTCGGATGGTTGCTGGTTGAGCTCGGTAGCAGCCCTGACGTTGACAGTCGGAACTTCACTGGTGTTACCATTGACGTTGACCGAAGGATTGGAACTTGATGCAGCAGCTTCTTTCTCCATCTGACGGCAGAACAAGGCTTCCAGATGAGAGGGAACAGCACAGACGAGCGAGAAAGGGGAGGTTCTAACAACACCAAAACCAACTGTCCAGGCAAGGGACAGCGCAAACGACGAAAATCAAAACATTTTTAACACCAAGCAAATCCAATCGTCTACTCGGTAACACTACTCACTCTACTGAACAAGGCGGCTCCAACAAAGAACGAAACCGGGACCAACTTAACCTATAGGGTTAATCTAAGATCAGCCTTGCTTCTTTGGTCTTCGACGATCAACCGTTGGATCCTCACCATGAAGACGCACACTTCAGTAGCAACTTTCTGAATGGCTCTTCTTTAGTCCTCAAGCCTTGAAGTCGAAAGAGGAAACTCGATTACCCTAATATAGAAGTTGTTAAGGGAGGTAGGGTCCAATTTTCATTCCCAAAAAGGTGAAGCAGCAAGCGATTCGAGGAAATTAGGAATAGAACGAGAGAGAAAAGACAAGACTAGCACTTTATTTGATTTTTCTTGTTAGAAAATAAGTTTTGAAGCTTCCTAAAACGACCATTCTAACTAAGGGCACGTCCTACAGTCGAAATGGCTCTGATACCACCTTTGTGGGCCCCGGATCGGCTATCCGAATCCCACAATGTATTTACGTACTAGTCCCGGATCGGTAGCTAGTACACACAGTCAAAAGTGATGAATCAACAACCATATCACGAATACAAATAATTAAATAAAAATAATACCGAATAAAAGCAAAGACCTTATGGTCAATGTTTACCATTACGGCCTGAACAGGCTGAACAACTCGAACAACTGCAGCGGAAGACGAAAACGCCAATGCGACCCATCCAAATGCCCACAGGCAATCGAGTGGAGAACGCACCCTAGTCGATGGAAATCTTGAACAGCTTCTTTCACTTCTGAGAGAGGATTAGAATGTAGCACGTGAGTACATAAAGTACTCCGCAAGTCTAGGAAATTATGCACAATGTAGGCTTAACCAAAGATGGCTTATTATGGTTCTTTTGCATAAAGCCAAGTTCCAACAAATCATACGTGATAATAATTTTCCCAAAGCGTATTTGAGCAATTCTTTTTAATAGTTGAATTATGTAATATTGCAGTGAAGGTTCTAACCACCACTCACTAATATACAGGCTCTATCCGCCACATCTCAACAAATTCAGGGTTCAATCCATGCACATGGCTCTATCTGCCACGATTCACAAATCAGGTTCCTTCCACCTACCTGGCTAGCCGCCAGAAGCACACCCGAGAGGTCTAACCGCTCCTGGATCCCAAAACAAACCATTGTTTAGTTTAAAACCAAAAACCAAAGTCTACCAGTATGAAAGCATTCAGCAAGCTTTGCCCTTGACCGTAGGCACGGCTATTCGAATAGTTTTAACTCTGCAGAGGTGTACAACTTTACCCACAAGACATGATATTCCCTTGATGCCACGCGATTAACACACTTCCTTGGGTGTGCCGGCAGGGATATCATGACAAGGCCTTTACAATGTATACGCCTAACCCGACTCACCCGCTGAGGTTTCACCGCTGTTAGGGTTATGTCCACCCAGTACAGAAGCCCCCTCTTGCGCCGTGTGAGATAAACAACAACAACAACAACAACAACAATGCCTCCGTCCGGCACTCACACAACCACCGAGTGGTGAGTCTAAGTCAGGTTTCTACAAATTAGTTAGCCAGGTCGTGCCCACTTTGACATGTGGTTGTACGGTAATGCTTAGAATGGAGACAGTCATAAGCGTCGGTCCTTAATTGACTTGGGGCGGTACTTGCACAAAAGAACCAAGGATTGGTTCGCTTCCACCCGACATTCCAGGCCGCCCAAGTCGAAATCATTTTTCATTTTATTTTTATTTTGTAAACCGACGGCAATACCCTTGCCTATAACTTTCAACACAAGGTTTTCAAGATATAATTGAAAGTCCCACCCATAGGTGAATATTGACCGATAGCGAGGCTAAGCATTTCTACCGTACTATTCTATTCTACCAATAGGTTATTTTTATAAAATACAAATCTCAGGGGTTGATGACAATCCTTATAACCAATTCTTTACTCTCCAATAATCATTAAATTGCCCTAATGGCACAATCATATGAATAATGCGATTCAATATCGTATCCATAAATTATTGAGTATATCATGGTAATATCCTAACTCTCAAAATCATATTAAACCCCAATTAGGTGTGTCTATTTCCCTTGAACTATGACTTGTATTAATGAATTGACCATCATTCTTATAGCGATCGCTCGTATCATCCACAAAGAATATTTCACAAATTCATCTCTAATCATTTCGAATACAATCCACCGATAATACTTCATCACACCCTATATTTAATCCTTCACATTATCACCCTTAAATCATCTATTTTAATCCACCAAAAATACGCAATAATATTATTCACTAAACCACCAAACATCCTGAACTATTCACAATCTCCCTAAATGATTATCACATAGCATTCTAGTTAAAAATCCACCGAAATATAACTTACCACTTGTTCTATTTGATCTATACATATGACTCTCAATAACATTCATTTACTCTCACCGACTATTATCCCTGACATTATACATCTTCCAACATCCTCCCAATCCACCAAAATACATGAACTACCATTCATAGATCAATGTTATGATTACAAGCCCCATATCAACTCTAATATTCATCTATCTCCAATTTGCATTCCACCCCAATCCATACTCATTATATTGTTAACTACTATCACAATCCAACTCCTCAACATTTAAATGATCACCACCATAAATCAACTTCATAATAACAATCCTCACATTATCACTAATATCCATCCGTCTCCCAATTACATTGTCCCCGATTAACTCTATTCAAACTATCTGCTAAATAGTCATTTTCCCCATCAAAATGTATTTTATTAAAAATATTTATTATGGTGGATCCCTGTTCTAGGTCGACAAAGGGTCAGGGATAACAAATCTCAAGGAGGTATAAACAACTGGTATAACTAACCACTTAACGTTTTGACATCACCATTTTATGTAATTAGCAATGCAGTTTGTAAAACAGGGTAAAACATTTATAAAGCATAGGTTCAGTATGCGTCAAGGAGACTTGCCTCGGTCACAGCGAGAAGGTTGAACTCTCTGAAGTCCGGCGGCGGGGTCGGCGAACTCGGCGGAAGCGTCGACTACGCGCAAAACGAGGCAACAAATAAATAAAAATAAATAAATAAAATCCAAAAATTACAAAATTAGTACTGGCAGGTAGATCTTGATTTTAGATGAATTTAGAAACTTGAACGGAGTCAATCGGAGTTCGGATGCAAAAGTTATAAGCGTTCGAAGTTGGAAAATGATGGAAAATCAAGGAAAATAGAAAAGTTACTATTTGCTACAGTAACTTACGAGAATGAATTGTTCCAGAACTGAACCAAACTACAGAGCACCCCTTTTCTTCCAAAAATCCGGATTTTTACCCCATTTTCGCACGGATTTGGATCAAACAAAAGCCTAGAACCTCTAGATAACATCCTTAGCTACATCTAGGAGGAAGGAAAAGGATTGATTCTCACCGGAGACGATGAATTTCGCGATGAACGACGGTTCGGCCAAAGCGACAAAAATCCGAAATTCGTCGCCAATCCTTGAGGGATCCTAAAATTGATTGTTGGGTTAGACTCTACACTCAATCACGGTCACAAGGAACCAATTGGAGTTGAGAAAAACCCACCGGAATGGATGCTAGGAGGATGAACTTGAAGAACACCGAAAAACGGCGACCCGGCGTTGGTTTTCTTGATCTAGCGGGCAAATGAGTTGGAGAGGCTAAAGGAGACGCATACCACCGGACGGGGTTCTTATAGGGAGAGGATGGAGGTGGTGGTGCGCCGTTTGGAGTAGTAACGCCGAGATAAAGCCATTTTAGTGGATTTTGGTTTCTCTTGAATGGGGCCGTTTCCGGCGAGCTTGATGGCGCACCGAGGTGGGGAATTGGAAGAGCTCATCGGCGCGGATCCAACGCAACCGACGGTTCGCGTTTTGGAGTTAAATTGGAGGAGTTATGGGGGTTGGAAGCTTGCCCTAACCATGAATGCAAAGGTTGGAGCTCTCTGTTGTTTTCCTTGCACGACCAATGAAGAAGATGAACAGTGTTCGCCACGTGGCACTCCACGGTTGGCCGGCTAATACGCAAATGAACCGCCCTAGGGAAAAATTAGGAAAAATGGCCTAAAAAATTCCGAAAAAATTCCTAGAGCCATTTTGGATTATTTGGGACCCAATAAAATTGGTTTGGTTGAATTTGGATGAAATTTGTGGAATTGAATATTCAGGTGCGAATCGCAGTCATTAAACAAAAGCCGCGCGAGATAAAATAGGAACGGAGGTCCAAAAATCCGGGGAAAGGTTCCTAAAATCATTTTGGAATATTTGGAACATTTTAAAAGTGGTTTGGGACTTTTTGGAGCATTTTTGGACTGGGGTGAAATTTCTGCATCACAGTGATCGAAATTCGATTTTTCGCCCGGGAGGGAATTAATTCCCGATTTCGAAGGGGAATGGATGCCAGGTTATTATAAACACCAATAAACTCCAAATTTTGAATTTAGTTTATTTAAATTAGGTTTTTCTCTAGAAAGCGAAAACTAGGGTGTTACACAAACCGTGTGTTTTTGAGATCAAAATTGGGTAAGACTCCATATGAGCTTCGGTTTGGACATAGACCTTCTGTTTCTCACTTTCGAGTTTTTGGATGCAAATGTTTTGTCTTGAAATCTGTAAATCTTGATAAATTTGAAGCTAGATCAACTGATGGCATTTTTCTTGGATATCCTGCTCATACTCGTGGCTATCGTGTGCTTGTTTTGGAGACTAACAAAATTGTGGAAACTTGTGAAGTTACTGAAGGATCATTGTTGTTTTTATCCATGTGTTTTTTGATGATGAGTATTTGAATATTCGAAGAAATTTGAAAAGATTTGAGTTGATTTGATTTTGGCTCAGTATTTGAAAAAGATTTGAAACCAATTTGAACCAGTTTATTTTTTGGTTTCTTTATTTGAAAAAATCTGAAATCAGTTGGTTGTATGGATTAAATTGAGTCAAGTCGCGAACTTGGGCTCGGAAATTGTTTGTGTGTTTTTGTTCATGTGCAGGTGTTGCTCGAGGTCGAACATGGTCGATGACAGGACCGAGACTAGGTTCAGGGAGGAACTGAGGTCGTGAGGGTCGAGGGTGTCATGCGAGATGTTTCGGACTAGAGAAACGGTGCACGTGAGGTCGAGATCGTTCAGCCGGCAGGAGCTCGCGAGGCCGACGCAGCGGCAAGGTCGGTGGCGGCCGACGCGGTAAACCGCAGCACGGCAGCCTTCGGCGGCTGGAGCGGCTAGCAACCAGCGGCTTCGTCGCACTGCCGGATCGTCGGGTGGCCGATCGAAGCCGATGGCGATATCGCTGGCGACTCAGCGATGCTGGCGGCGCGGCGACCGACGTCGGCGCCGATGCCGGCAGACGGCCGCCGACGCAGTAGAACCGGCAAGTGCAGCGCCTCAGCCGCGGCCGAGCCGGCAGACCGGGCCGACGCGGCAATCGCAAAGCGCAATGGCGGCGGCGGCTCTGACGGTGCAAAGAAAGTGACGGGATTCGGCGGTAGGCAAGGCATGCGTACATGCAAGGAAGACGACATGCGTGCATGCAAGGAAGAGTCCAAGTCAATTCGGTTGGAAGCATGTACGTGATGCATGCATGGAAGTAATGCATGCAAACGGCAAGATGAGCAACTACGTGTGTCACGACTTCGACAGTACACGTGAGGTGGCTTGGAGGCGCCACGAGAGGATTATGGCAAGCAATGTCCAAGATGGATACGGTTGGTGGAATCGAGAAGCGGCAAAGGAAAATTCGTTTTTGGTTTCTTCGTGGACTCTGAAAGGATGTCCAGAAGGAGACAGAGCCAGCCGGTTTGCCGTATACAAGAAGGAATCAACTGCTATGGAGCCCTTTAAATAGGGGGTTCTAGGGGCTTAGAAATCATCCAAGAAAAAGGGCAAGAAGCAAGAGGTGCCTACAACAAAGAAGAGATTTTGTGTTTTCTTTAGTTTGTTTAAGGTTTTCTAATCTTGTGAGATTAGAGATTTTGGTGGTTTTCTAATCTTGTGAGATTAGAGATTTTGGTGGTTTTCTAACCTTGTGAGATTAGAGATTTTGGTGTCCTCCCGGAAGGAGTGGCTTTGGAATAAAGAAAAGGTTATGCAATTCTTTACATACTCTTTTGCTATGATTCTTGATTAGAAGGTTTGTTCGATTTTTTTTGATAGAACTAGTTTTGATTTTTGTTCGTCTTGTCTCGCTAATTAATCTAGGGTTTTGATCTCTCAATATTAGATATTCTTCCGTTTTTTTTTTTTTTTTTTTTTTTTTAGGGGTCTTTAATTTTCCGAAAGAAATAGTTGAATTTTATTCGGCATCTATTCACCCCCCCTCTAGTTGCCTACTCGGTCCTACAAGTGGTATCAGAGCCAGGCTCTACTAATCCATCTTAACAGGTGATTAGTAAACGGTAAGTTATGGCAACAGAGAAATACTCAAACAAGCCGCCAATCTTCGATGGCACAGACTTCCCCAATGCGGATCCGGATGACTGCATATCTTCAAGCTCAAGGTAACGCGATTTGGCGCAAGGTAAAAATTTCGTACGAGCTTCCTTCTAATGATGATATTGATAAAATCGAGTTTGAGAAAGATGTTGAAAACAATAATAGAGCTAGAAACATATTGCTTCAAGGACTTGCTAGAAAAGAATTCGATAGAGTCTGTCATTTACTCACTGCTCATGAAATTTGGAAATCTCTTCAAGATTATCATGAGGGCACTGACTCTGTAAAAGAAGCTAGGCAAGATCAATTTAAACAGGAATACACTAGATTTGAAATGAACTCTGGAGAATCTCTAGATGATTGTTTTGCTACTTTATGAATCTTAAACAATCTTAGAATTTGTAGATGTAAAAGTACCTTGACTACGAAAATGCTAGACATTTCCTATCATCTCTTGATCTTAAAATCTGGCAAATGAAAGTGGCGCTTTTAGGGAAGCTCATAAGATAGGAGTGAAATGACTTTGGATAAACTATATTCTAGTCTCAAGACTTTTGAGATAGACATTGTTTCAAGAACTTCCAATGATAACTCTATGGCTCTTAATGCTAATTCTTCATATGATAATGCTACTAGTTCTTCATCATCATATTCCATTCTTGCTTTGAGTGCTCTTAGTGATGAACAGCTAGATCAAATACGAGAAGATACACTTGCTCTTCTTTCCAGCGTGTCAATGCAGCTTACATGAGATCAAGGGAGAGAAGAGGAGCCTCCATCCCTTTGCTACAAGCTGCGTGGTAAGGCCGGGCACATCCGTGCTAGCTGTTTCAAGAACAAAGATAAAAGAGGAAAAGAGCAGCAACTCCTCCAAGTCCTTAGGCCAAAAGAGCAAGGACAAAAATAAGCACGGACAAAGAAGATGCTCAACAAAGTCTTCGGCAATTGGTCGCAGACTTAGCGACATTGATGATTCAATGACGATGAGAAGGAGCGAAGCAAACTAAATTTGAGCGAGAAAGATTTCACGGGATGTGCTTCATGGCGAGGAACACTAGTGATTCTAGTGACAAGCGACAACACTTCCAGCGACGGTGATGAGGTAATACCTTCGTATGATGAGCTTTGTGAAGTTTTAGTCATATTGAGAAAATCTTTAAGAAAATCCTCACTCCAAAAATAAAAACTTAGAGAAAGATCTATCCATCTTGAAAACGAAAATTTTGATCTTAGAAATTCAAAGTGCGAAAAAGACATGTGATTCTTGCTTAGATCTCAAATTTGAAATTAAATCTTTAAAGAAGGAACATATGATTAAACTAGAACAAGTTTATGCCAAAAATGAAAAACTTGTGAAAAATGTTTAACTGCTCTTGATGGTTTACATGGTCAAACTTCTGGTTCTAAATGTCCCATACTAGAATTGAAGTTGCAGGATGCAGATGCTCAGATTACTCAATTGGTTAATGATTTACTTCCACATGAAGTTCTTTCATGCTCAAATTATATAAGCAAAAGAAAAAGTAGATGTTTTACGTAATAATTGTTTTAACACTCTCTCGAAAAAATTGATTACTTGGAAAAGTCCTTAGAGCGTTTTACTAAAGGAAAGAAAAATCTAAATATGATTTTGGATCAATCAAAAGTCAGCACTCATCACAAAGGTTTAGGTTTTGATCCTTATGCTCATCACAAATCATATGCTCCTACTATTATTAAAACTCTTGAAAGTGGAAAGTTTGAAATTGTCAAAGAACACGAGAAAGCTGTCTTCAAATCTGCTGGAATTTTATCTTCTACAATGATGAATGCAAATGTTATACCTTCTAAAGACAAACCATCTGGTAAGTACAATTGCACTCATTGTGGAAAAGATGGCCATTTGATGAATTTTGTTTTAGACTAGCCAAACAACAAAGAAAGGAAAAATCAAAGGCTAAGTCTAACTTTAGACAAACACGTATCATTTCTCCACATGTTCCGCTAGTGAAAGCAAACAAAATACCTGGAAATTCATTTACTTTGCATTCACAAGCTTTTGTCTGATCACCTCCTCGTCGAGTGATTCAGTCTGGATACCTAAATCATATTTCTCTAACCCAGTAATGAATCCTCAACATCTTACATTCATAACATGTAGGTGATACGAGAAGGAAGGAGAACATCTGGGTTGTTGATTCAGTCTTTGTCAACACATGACGCAACCCAAGTTGGTTCTCCTCCTAACAAAAGCATCTGAGGAGCAAACAATCACTTTTGGAGATGCTACTCTTGGGACGTCATTGCAAAAGTCTTGTGAAGGTGAATGATCATTTTACTTTGAAGAATGTCTCTTTGGTGTCTAAACTGAAATTCAACCTTCTATCGTATCTCAATTGTTGGATGAAAATTTTGAAGTGAGTTTTAAACCAAATGCATGTAAAGTACTGATGCTTAAAACTTGACTCTTGAGATATCTAGACTTGGAAAAATTTTCATAGCAAATTTTAGCAATGCTTCAAGTTCACATTGTTTTGTTGCTTCAGAATCTAGAAATCTCAATTTTTGGCATCGTCGATTAGGTCATATGGGCTTTGATCTGTTATCTAGATTGAGTGGTCTAGACTTAATTAAGTGGCTTGCCAAAATTAAAATCTTGCAAAGACATTGTTTGTGCTTCTGTCGACATGGTAAGATGGTGGAGCCCTCATGCTCTGTCTCCTTGTAATGACCAGCGGCCCGAGCAACTTCTTCACATGGATACAGTGGGACCATCTCGTACAATCGGCCGGAGAGTAAGTGGTACTTTCTAGTAATAGTTGATGATTATTGAGATACTCTTGGGTGCATTTTCTGTCTTCAAAGATGAGATTTTTGGTCTCTTTCATGTCTTCATTAAGAGATTGATAAATGAATTGCCTAAATCATTGAAAGCCATAGAGCAGAGATAATGGTACGAATTCAAAAAATGCCTTGTTTAAAACTTTTTGTGAAACTAATGGGATTGAACATCAATTTTCTTAGCCATATTCTCCCTCACGAGAATGGTGTTGTAGAAAGGAAAAATAGAACTTTGATTCAAATGGCTAGAACTATGCTAGATGAATACAACACTTCAAGAAAATTTTGGGCGAGGCAATTTCTTACTTGCTATATATCAAATAGGGTCTATCTCGAGCTTTACTTGGTAAAACATCTTATGGCGAGATTTGATCGTAAACCATCTGTTTCTCACTTACGAGTGTTTGGTTGCAAATGCTTTATTCTTAAACATGGAAATCGTGATAAATTCGAAGCTCGTGTATGAGATGGTATTTTCCTTGGCTATTCATTGCACTCTCGTGGATATCGTGTACTTGATTTATCGACTAACAAATTGTTGGAGACATGCGATGTTACTTTTGATGAGGCTAGCCACAGGCTAGACCCGACATTTCAGATTCACGAGAAGATTTAGAGCCAATCTTTTTGGATAAAAGATTGAAGAAAATGATGAAGATAATGATGATGATGAGCTCATACCTCACAGGCGGGAAGTTGTTTAGAACAAATTGATGTGACTACTACTTGATTCTCCTACACCTCCCCACGGCCAGTGAAACAATTGGACCTCCCCTTCTTGTTTTGAAGAACCATCCTCTGAACAAATTGTGGAAGTCTTCATGAAAGGGTGACACGTTCTAATTCATCTCAAACTCTTTTATGCATGCGTTGCTTTTGTTGCAAATTTTGAACCTAAGAACATTACTCATGCTTTGTGATAGTTCTTGGGTAGATCACGATGCATGAAGAGTTAGAAAACTTTGAAAGGAATAAAGTTTGGTCTTTAGTGGAACCTCCTAAAAATCAAAACATTATTGGAACAAAATGGGTTTTTAAGAACAAGTTAAATGAAGATGGAATAATTGTTAGAAACAAAGCTAGACTTGTAGCTCAAGGTTTCTCTCAACTTGAAGGAATTGATTTTGATGAAACATTTGCTCCTGTTGCTCGTTTAGAAGCTATTCGCATCCTCTTGGCTTTTGCAGACTTCAAAAGGTTTTAAGTTATTTCAAATGGATGTGAAAAGTGCTTTTCTAAGCGGTTTTATAGAAGAAGAAGTTTTTGTGAAACAACCCCTGGTTTTGAAAATGAAAAATTTCTAAACATGTGTATGTATCGTTTATCAAAAGCTCTTTATGGATTAAAACAAGCTCCTCGTGCATGGTATGATAGATTAAAGGCTTCTTGCTTCAACATAATTTTGAGATGGGAAAAGTTGATAAAACTCTGTTTACTCAAAATTCAAATGATCAATTCCTTGTGGTGCAAATTTATGTGGATGATATTATCTTTGGAGGATCCTCCCACTCTCTTGTGTTGCAGTTTTCCGAGTGATGTCCAGGGAATTCGAGATGAGTATGATGGGTGAGTTGACATACTTCCTTGGATTTCAAATCAAAACAGCGAAGAAGGAATCTTCTTGCACCAATCCAAGTATACAAAGGAGCTACTAAAGAAATTCGACATGGGAGAAGGAAAGTCGATTATCTACTCAATGAGCACAACAACAATTTTGGATCTTAGCGAGAATGGTGTCGAGATGGACCAAAAGAATACTGAAGCATGATTGGATCATACGTACTTGGCGCTCGAGGCGACATACATTTTGCAGATATGTTTGTGCTCGATTTCAAGCCTCTCCTCGAGAATCACATGACAGCAATTAAAAGAATTTTCCAGGTATCTTCGCTCCATACGAATTTGGCATTTGGTATTCTTGTTCTTCTTCGCTTACACTCTAGGATATTACGATGCTGATTTTGCGGGGTGTAAGATTAGATAGAAAGAGTACTTACGGCACATGTCATTTTCTTGGCACTTCACTTGTTTCTTGGTCTTCTAAGAAACAGTCTCGATTACTCAATCTCTTCTTTGAAGGTGAATCGTTGCGCTAGTTGTTGTTCACAAATTCTTTGGATCACTTCAACTCTTAAAGATTACGGCATTAACTAATAGTGTTCCACTTCTTTGTGATAATACTAAGTGCAATTCACATCGCTAAAAATCTGTTCAACATTCAAGGACTAAACACATTGATGTTCGATATCATTTTCTTAGAGATCATGTTGAAAAAGGAGCTATTGAGCTGAAATTTGTTGGATTCGGATGCTCAAATTCTTTGATATTTTCACTAAGCAGCTTGATTCTTCTCGCTTTGCTTTCTTACAGCGGTGAACTTGGGATCATTCATCCCCATGGGTTGATTTGAGAAGTCTTGATTTTAACTCTTCCATTTGTGTTACTTGACTTTGGTTACTACAAGAAGCTATTTTGTCGTTACACTTAGCGAAAACTCCCTGTTTTCATTGCATCATGTAGTACAAAGCTTTGACTATTCTTGTGTATATAAGTCAAATTAATGCTACATTGCCTCACTTCTCACTAAAGACTAAAAGACTAAAATAATTCAATTTGAGATGCTTTTTGAGAATATTTTGGCTCTTGTTCATTATGGTATTGCATTTGTGAAATAGGCTTAAAAGTTTCTTGTCATCATTGAAAGGCTAGGTGATTAGAAACTATGTGTGAGCTTTTGTTGGACTTCAAATGATCATTATGAGTCTCAAAGCAAAATCGGTGTTTTAAAAGATAAAAGCAAGTTGAAAAGATGCAAGCAAAAGCTACTTGGCTAAACACAAGTTTAGTACAGTAATGTGACTTCCTTGCCGAGATTTAAATTCAAAGATGCAAGAAAAGGCTACTTGTCTAAACAAAAGTTCAGAACAATGTGAAGCCACTTGCCAATTTAAATGAGAAAGATACAAGAAAGAACTACCTACTCATACACAAGTATGGGCTAGTGTGCGATTACTTGTCATCCACATTGATCTAAAAGCAAAATTGTCAAACTTGCTAAAAGCGAAAAAGGAAATTCAAATTTTTGAAAAGGCTTGAGACAAACATTAGTGAATTTGAAAGTCTCTTTTTGCTCATGATAGATTTCTTTTTAGTTTTGGCAAAATCAATTTATGACATTTTACTTGTTTGCTCTAATTTGCTTATGCAACAACTATTCTATGTGTTAGAGCCT
This sequence comes from Rhipidocladum racemiflorum, assembly GCA_036346355.1. NCBI lineage: Eukaryota > Viridiplantae > Streptophyta > Magnoliopsida > Poales > Poaceae > Rhipidocladum > Rhipidocladum racemiflorum. Next base: position 39,292,785 of record CM070577.1, on the reverse strand, counting down.
CCATATTCTCACAATTTGCTTTCTCATTGGATAAATTAACACAAAATGTGAAAACTCTTGTAAAAACTCTCCAAATGCTTTACTTTGATTATATACCTTGAATATACTTCAAAGCTTGAGATACTGCATTCATTAAGGGGGAGTTTTGAGATCTTGATGACTATTTTGTCAAAAAGGGGGAGAGCAAAAGTCAAGAAGAAGAAAAATAAAAAGAGAGGAGAATTTCAAACTGTTTGAGAATTTGGATTTACTTGGTCTTTACTTGGTCTTGGAATCTTTTGGGTCTCAAATTTTTTTCTCTTTACTCTTGTCAAATCTTATTGTGTTTTGTCAAATTACTCATCAAGGGGGAGATTGAAGGATCATTGTTGTTTTTATCCATGTTTTTTTGATGATGAGTATTTGAATATTCGAAGAAATTTGAAAAGATTTGAGTTGATTTGATTTTGGCTCAGTATTTGAAAAAGATTTGAAACCAATTTGAACCGGTTTATTTTTTGGTTTCTTTATTTGAAAAATCTGAAATCAGTTGGTTGTATGGATTAAATTGAGTCAAGTCGCGAACTTGGGCTCGGAAATTGTTTGTGTGTTTTTGTTCATGTGCAGGTGTTGCTCGAGGTCGAACATGGTCGATGTGACAGACCGAGACTAGGTTCAGGAGGAACCGAGGTCGTGAGGGTCGAGGTGTCATGCGAGATGTTTGGACTAGAGAAACGGTGCACGTGAGGTCGAGATCGTTGCAGCGCAGGAGCTCGCGAGGCCGACGCAAGGCGGCCGGTGGCCGACGCAGTAGGCGCAGGCGCGGCCGGCGGCTGAGCGGGGCAACCAGCGGCTTCGTCGCATCAAGCGGATCGTCGGGGTACCGTGATCGAAGAGCCGATGGCGTCAAGCTCGGCGACAAGCTTCGGCCTGCGATGGCGAGGCGGTACCGCCGACACGGCGTCGGCGCCGATGGCTGCAAGACGGCACGGCCGACGTAGAACCGGCAGCGAAGTCTGCGGCCGCCTCGCGACGGCGGCCGACGCGCAGACCGGCGACGGCAATCGCAAAGCGCAATGGCGGCGGCGGCGGCGCTGGACGTGCAAAGAAAGGCGGGATTCGGCGGTGAGCAAGGACAAGATGCGTACATGCAAGGAAGACGACATGCGTGCATGCAAGGAAGAGTCCAAGTCAATTCGGTTGGAAGCATGTACGTGATGCATGCATGGAAGTAATGCATGCAAACCAGCATGAGCAACTACGTGTGTCACGACTCGGACAGGTACACGTGAGGTGGCTTGAGGCGCACGAGAGGATTATGGCAAGCAATGTCCAAGATGGATACGGTTGGTGGAATCGAAGCGGCAAAGGAAAATTCGTTTTTACGGTTTCTTCTGTGGACTCGAAAGGATGTCCGAGAAGGAGACAGGAGCCAGCCGGTTTGCCGTATACAAGAAGGAATCAACTGCTATGGAGCCCTTTAAATAGGGGGTTCTAGGGGCTTAGAAATCATCCAAGAAAAAGGGCAAGAAGCAAGAGGTGCCTACAACAAAGAAGAGATTTTGTGTTTTCTTTAGTTTGTTTAAGGTTTTCTAATCTTGTGAGATTAGAGATTTTGGTGGTTTTCTAATCTTGTGAGATTAGAGATTTTGGTGGTTTTCTAACCTTGTGAGATTAGAGATTTTGGTGTCCTCCCGGAAGGAGTGGCTTTGGAATAAAGAAAAGGTTATGCAATTCTTTACATACTCTTTTGCTATGATTCTTGATTAGAAGGTTTGTTCGATTTTTTTTTTATAGAACTAGTTTTGATTTTTGTTCGTCTTGTCTCGCTAATTAATCTAGGGTTTTGATCTCTCAATATTAGATATTCTTCCGTTTTTTTTTTTTTTTTTTTTTTAGGGGTCTTTAATTTTCCGAAAGAAATAGTTGAATTTTATTCGGCATCTATTCACCCCCCCTCTAGTTGCCTACTCGGTCCTACAGTTACTTTTGATGAGGCTAGTCCAGGCACTAGTCCAAGTGATGCAGGTACAGGCGCATACATTCAGGGGGAGAAAATCTTTGAAGATGATGATGATGTTGAAGATGAGGTCTTGACTCTTCCTAATGCACAACAAGATGTAGCACCTTTGGCACCTACTACTACATCACCTACAGCTAACCATCCTCAAGCTACAACATCATCTGTACATGCTGAAAATGAAGAAGGAGAAGGAGAAGTCTCAAAAGCCAATGCTCCCTTGCACATTCAAAAATGCATCCATCTCGAACAAATGATTGGAGACCTAAATGAGAGAGTCACTCGATCCAGGTTTATTCATTCTGACACTCATGCTCATTCTGCTTTAGTTGCTTCTTTTGAACCCAAAGATATATCTCATGCATTATCTGACGAATCTTGGATCAATGCCATGCATGAAGAATTAGAGAATTTTGAACGAAATAAAGTTTGGAAACTTGTCTCACCACCTCCTGATTTTAATGTTATTGGAACTAGATGGGTTTTCAAAAATAAACAAAGTGAGGATGGTGTTGTTGTTAGAAACAAGGCTAGATTGGTTGCTCAAGGTTACACTCAAATTGAAGGCTTAGATTTTGATGAAACCTTTGCCCCTGTTGCTAGAATTGAAGCCATTAGAATCCTTTTAGCTTTTGCTGCATCCAAAGGTTTCAAATTGTATCAAATGGATGTGAAAAGTGCTTTTCTTAATGGCTACATAAATGAGGAGGTTTATGTCAAGCAACCACCTGGTTTTGAAAATCCAAAGTTTCCAAATCATGTGTTCAAACTATCAAAAGCTTTGTATGGTTTGAAACAAGCCCCTAGAGCATGGTATGATAGGCTAAAAACCTTTTTACTTGAAAAAGGTTTTTCAATGGGAAAGGTTGACAAAACTCTCTTTTTACACAAACAAGGCAATGATCAACTATTCGTTCAGATTTATGTTGATGATATTATCTTTGGTGGTTCCTCTCATGTTTTAGTGTCTCGAAGTTTTCGTAAACAATGAGGAAGGAGTTTGAGATGAGTATGATGGGTGAGTTGACATACTTTTGGGATTTCAAATCAAGCAAACAAAGGATGGTACCTTTGTACATCAAAGCAAATACACAAAAGACTTGTTGCATAGATTTGGGATGGAAAACAGCAAACCAATCATGACACCTATGGAAAGCAATTGCACACTTGATCCGGATGAAGATGGTGAGCCGGTTGATCAAAAGGAATATAGAAGCATGATAGGTTCACTTTTGTACCTCAACTGCATCAAGGCCGGATATACAATTTGCTGTATGCTTGTGTGCTCGTTTTCAAGCTTCCCCACGTGCTTCACATCGACAAGCTATCAAAAGGATTTTCGTGTATCTTCATGGAACTCAAGATTTTGGCATTTGGCTTTCTGCTTCCTCATGCATTAGTTTGAGATCTTTTTCGATGCTGATTTTGGAGGATGTAGAATTGATAGGAAAAGCACTTCTGGTTCATGTCACTTCTTGGGAAATTCTCTCATTGCATGGTCATCTAGAAAGCAATCTTCTGTTGCACAATCAACTCTGAATCTGAATATGTGGTCGCTAGTTGTTGTTCTCAAATTCTTTGGATAGTAGCTACGCTTAAAGATTATGGGGTTAATTTGGATAGTGTTCCTCTTTTGTGTGATAACACTAGTGCAATTTGCATTGCTAAGAACCCTGTACAACACTCTAGAACAAAACACATTGACATCAGATTTCACTTTCTTAGAGATCATGTTGAAAAAGGCAACATTGTGCTTCATCATGTGGATACTGAACATCAATTGGCGGACATTTTCACAAAACCTTTGTCTTCTTCTCGCTTTTGCTTTTATTCGGGAGAACTTGGGATTGTTCATCCAATGGGTTTGTTTTGAGGGGAAGTTTCCTTGCCAAGTTTTTTCACTTGATGAGCTCACTTTATCATATTTCTTTATATGTTATGTAATTGAGCTAATATATGATAATCTAATTGTCTCACTTGAACTAAAAATGACATTGCGGAATTCCACAGTCTGATTGCCTATAGCTAAATACTCTGTGATATCTTACTCTTCTAGGCTTGATATTGAATCCTCTTGACAAATTTGGGCTATGAAGCAAGTGTGGTTTCAACTTTACTCTTTCATAAGACCCTTTAATCACTTTTGCATGTTTACAATCAAAGAAAAAGGGAAAAGAAAAGGGAATCAATATAAAAAAGGGGTGTTAAAAGCAAAAGCTTCAAGTTGTATGCTTCAGGCATGCTTTCCTTAAAAAATAAGATGTATGCTTCAAGCATGCCATTCCCTCAAAGATAAGATGTATGCTTCAAGCATGCCACTCCTAGAAAATAAAAGAAGTATGCTTCAAGCATGCCACATGCGATTTATTGTTTAAAGATTAAATTGGTCTACTAGATTGGAGTTGCAACTACTTGCTCGCCCTAAGTTGTTAGTTGCTTCAATTTTTAAAGCCTTGCTTTTTCTGCTAAGATCTTGCTTAGTACTTGGCTATAGTTGACTAAATTGAGGTTGAGATGCATGTCACTCCCTAACTTGTTAAAATCACTTCAAGATCATGTATTTTGCATATTATGTGATATATAAGGTTATATGATCGGATGAGCTCATCTTTTCCTATCTTGGCACTCCCTTGTTTCTCCTTGTGAAATCTTTGCTACAGGAAAAATTTTGAACCTGTTCTCTCTTTTACTCTTGATGAATCCATTGTCAAAGGGGGAGAAATTTGGAAATCGTTGAAAAGTTAGTTTAAGGAAAAAGAGGGAGAAGAATAAGGGGGAGTTGTTTTTGGAAATTGGAGTTGTTTTTGGAAATTTGAGAAGTTTGGAGAGAATTTTGAAATTTTGGCCACATTGCACATTCACACACATTTTACTTCTCAGGGGGAGATTTTGTTTTGCCATTTTGGTCAAAGGGGGAATTCTGTGTTTTCTTACCTTGGTCTTTGATTCTTTGGATTTTAAAATCTTTTGTAAAGTGAATGCCAAATGTTCAATTCTAAGTGGTGTTGCCAATGTTTTCATCAAGGGGGAGATTGTGAAATCATGTGCTGAAAAATTGGCTTTGAACTGAAAAATTAACTTAGATTTGAATTTGCAAAATGTGTTTGTTCATGGGTTTTGACAATTGACAAGAAAGCAGTAAGTTTTGCCTTGGCGCGGATCAATCCTAAAGAAAAGCAGTAAGTTTCCCATCTCTGACGGACAAACTTTCTTGGTCCTTTGTAAACATGCTTTTTGACAACCTCTTTCTTCTATGTACAACGGACAAAATTTTTGTGTCCGTCGTGAACATGATTTTGAGCGCATGAGCCAAACCCTATTTTCCAAGAATCCAGTAAGCTACGCGTATGCGACGGACAAAGTTTTTGGGTCCGTCGTGAACGGCTTTTTAAGGATTGATTTCGCATGTACAACGGACAAAGTTTTTGGGTCCGTTGTGAACGTGTTTTCACCGAATGTTTTCTTCTTGGGCCGAGAGTTTCACATGTACGCCGGACAGAGATTTCTTGTCCGTCGTGAATGGACTTTTTCTAGGTTTTTATTTCTTGTCCGTTGTGAACGTGTTTTGCTCGATTTGGATGTTTTGCAAGAATTGAAATGGTTTGACCTTGAGATTATGAAATTTGTGATGATTTCATGATGTGTGTTTTGAAGTGGACTTTATGCAATGCTCATGTGAGTAGTTGCATGGATTGACATTGAGTCAAGTCGTGGACTTGTGCTCGGATTCGTTTTGTGATTTGTTCATGTGCAGGTATTGCTCGAAGACGAATGTGGTCGATGACGGACCGAACTAGGTTCATGGAGGAACTGAGGTTCGGGACTAGGTTCAGGAGGAACTGAGGTCTTGGTGGTCAAGGATGTCATGCGGGACGTTCGGGCTAAGAGAATGGTGCACATGAAGAATGGTTAGTCACGTGAGAATCGCAGGAGGTCATTCGCGTGCAAAGTGTTAGTCACGTGAGTATGGCAGGTGGCCATACGCGTGCAAAGTGTTAGTCACGTGAGTATGGAAGGGTTACCATACGCGTGCAAGAGTTGTACTCGGCCAGGTTGGGCCAAGTGGAGTTGTGTTGGATACGGATTCCTTCTAGGAAATAGGAATCGTATTCAGAACTCCTTGTGGGTTGGTGCTTTAAATAGGTGGGGGGTCTCCTGTTGAAAGGCACCAAGGAGAGCTGAGCGCATCAAGCTTTGAGCTTGGTTTTAGGGTTTGTACTCTTTTGATGAGAGTATTTTAGACAAGAAATAAAGATCAATTCTTCCAAGATTTTTGCGTGCTACAGTAACCACGTCGCTACAGTGTTTTTCTGTTTTGGTTCTTGTTTGCATGCTTGTTCTAATTCTAGATTGGTTTTTGATCGTTGAGTTTCATCTTGATTTGATCCATCAAAAACCGTTCTAGGGTATTGATTTAGAGTTTCTCAAAGTCTAGTTGATCAATCTTTTGTCGTTCTTGTTTAATCTTGAAGTTTTGATTAGATTGATTCTCGTCAAGTTCTGGATCAGCAAGCTTGCGAAGCTCATAACTTTTGATCCGTAAGTCCGATCGAGCTGATTCTTTTTGGGTTTGATTCGTATTGGAATCTAGTTTCTTGTGTCCAAATTTCAGATCAATCTAACGGTTGGATCTCCGGGAATTTGCGTTTTACCGAACCTCTGTCTTTCTGTTTTTGTCGAAAACGAGGCAATTATTTGGTTCTGTTTTGGGGTGAACTTTTAATAGATCAAGAATTTGGTTTTAGCTTCCACTCAATCATTCACCCCCCCTCTGATTGCTATATTCGTATATTTCGATCCTACAGAAATGAAAAATGATTTGGACTTGGGCGGAATGTAATGTCGGGCGGGTGCAGATAGAGCACTAGTTTTATTGTGCAAGCACCGTCCCAAGTCAATTAAGGACCGACGCTTATAAATGTTCTCATTCTAAGCAATATCGTACTACCACATGTCTATAATGGTACGACCTGACTAAATAATTTGTAGAAACCTAACTTAGACTCGCTAGTTGGTGGAATGTGGGTGCCAGATAGAGGCAAGTTGTACTCCCCACACGGCGCAAGAGGGGGCTTCTGTACTGGGTGGATAGAACCCTAACAGCAGTGAAACCTCAGTGGGTGGGTTGAGTTAGGCGTATACATTGTAAAGGCCTTGTCATGATATCTCTCCCGGCACACCTAAGGAAGTGTGTTAATCGTGTGGCACTAAGAGAATATCATGTCTTGTGGGTAAAGTTGTACACCTCTGCAGAGTTAAAACTATTCGAATAGACGTGCCTACGGTCAAGGGCAAAGCGAAGAATGCTTTCATACTGGTAGACTTTGGTTTTGGTTTTAAAAATAAATAATGTTTTGTTTTGGGATTCGGGAGTGGTTAGAACTCTCAGATGTTTTGTTGGCGGACTGAGCCAACCAAGTAGATGGAACCTATTTTGATCATGACGGATAGAGTCATGAATTGGATTACTATAATCTTTTAAAATGTGGCGGATAGAGCCTTTATACTGGTGATGGTGGATAGAACCTTCGCTAGATTATTAAATAATTCAATTGTTAAAACAATTATGAAAATGTGCTTTGTGCAAATTATTATTATGTATGGTTTGATGAAACTTAGTTTTATGCAAAAGAACCATAATAAGCCTTCCTTGGAAAGCCCTACATATGCATATTTTCCCAGACTTGCTGAGTACTTTTGTACTCACATGCTACACAATTGTTGTCATCAGAAAACTACTAGGATGCAGCCGATGACGGTGAGTTCTATGATGATGAGTTCTTTGAAGATCGCCAAGACAACTAAGAGCGCGTTCCTTATCGTCGCCTGTGGAGTTTTATGGGTTTTATCTCTTGTTGCTTTTATTTTCGCTGTCATGAACTCTGGTCATGTGACCGAGTGTTGTAATAATAGCCATGTGGCTGACACTTATTGTCTATTACTTTATTTCATACTATTCGGTAATGATTCATCACTGTCTGACTGTGTGTACTAGCAACTGATCTGGGACTAGTACAGAAATACACAGGAGGTTCTGGATAGCCGATCCGGGGTCTCACAACGGTGGTATCAGAGCCTGGACAACTGTAGGACGTGACTTAGTTAGAATGGCAAGCCTTAAGGATTATTATGTTTATAAAAATCCAATTATAAAACTTTAGGTTCCTTTGCTTCTATCTTTCCTATCTTGGCATCTTGCTCTTGTCTCGTCTTCTATTTAAAACATTTTGTCAACCTCGTCTCATCTCAAAATTTCTAGATGCTTTCCTTTACTTCGATTGTCGAGAAGGATGAGGAGTCTACTTCAGCAGCGATGAGCCCAGCAAGGAGGATCCGTTCTTTCGTGTCCCTAAGGAGGGTAAAGGGAGTAGATAGTTTTAGTCTTTGCCTATAGCACCTATCTTTCTTTCACGCTAAAACGGTTAATAATTATGCGTGATGGTTTGTATTGTGCTTTATGCGCTAGTGATACAGCCATCTTATTAAAACTATTTTGTTTTAATCGAGATTTCAGTGGTGTTTCTTTCAGTGCGGTTGTTCTTGTTTTGTGGTGGGTGTTGTTTAGTCCCCTGTTTTCTTACCTGTGCTTCTGCCTCTTTCCTTGCGCTTTCCCCACCCTTGGTTTCAGATGGAGAACCCTGGCAGAGGACGTGGAAGAGGAAGAAGAGGAGGCCGCGGTAGAGGCTGTGGTCATGGATGAGGAAGAGTTCAGTTCCCAGAAGAGGAAGTTCATGAGGAGCAGCATTATCAGGCAAATGATCCAGTGCCACCACCTCCAGAGCAGCACCAACAAGTGCCACCCCCACCCCCGAATCATCCACCCAATATGGAACAAATGATGGCAATGCAGCTTCAGATTCTTCAGGCATTGGCACAGAATGCCCTTAACCAGCCTCAAGCCGCCCCAGTCTAAGTTTGGGGAGTTCATGAGGACTAGACCCCCAACCTTTGCTGGATCTGTGGATCCATTGGAAGTTGACGACTAGCTCAAGGAAGTTGAAAGGAAGTTATACTTGGCTCAGTGTGATGAAGTGGAAAGTGTGCGGTTTGCTTCGCACCAACTTAAGGGTACAACAGCTAGCTGGTGGGAGTATTACTGTGCCGCCCATGAAGATTCCCAGAATATCTCCTGGAACAAGTTTGTTGAAGCTTTTCGGGCTACTCACATCCCTAAAGGGATCATGGAGATGAAGAGGAGAGAGTTCCACAAACTGCAGTAGGGGAATCTATCAGTGTCAGAATACCTGAACCGCTTCACTCAGCTATCTCGTTATGCCACTAAGGATGTTGCCACTGATGAGGCGAAGATATGGCGCTTTATGGAGGGTCTTGATCCCAATATCAAGGTTCAGCTGGTGTCAAACGACTTCCCTTCTTTCCAGCATATGGTGAATAAGGCTTTGATTCAAAAAGATGCTCAGCGTCAACTCTTTGAGTCTAGAAAGAGGAAGATGATGTTCCAGAATCAGCATGGTCAACCATACAGTGCCTCAAAAGGTGACATCTGTAGATTGGCCTGATAGCTGTTGTTGTAGCTGAACTCGGCATACGACAGACTCTTATCCCAAGAGGTAGCATACGCCAATGCACAAGCTCTTAGCATATCCTCCAGAATCTGATTAATTCTTTCAGTCTGTCCATCCGTCTGCGGATGATATGCTATACTGAAGTTCAAACGGGTCCCCATGGCTTCATGTAACTTAATCCTGAAATTCCAATAAATCATTGAGGGCAATAAAAATGCCAGGAAAATTCTAGAAAAATTCTAGAAAATATTTTGAGACATTTTGAACTCAAATAAAATATTTTCAACAAAACTTTATATAAACTTTCCTAATACTTAATTAATTTCAATAAAAGGGCTTAATACAAATCAATTTCAATTAAATCCGATAAATAGCAAACGAGCTCCGAAAAACCTCAAAAATTACAGAAGAATTTCTTGGAATACAAGGAACCCAAATAAAATTTAATTAATTTTATTTAAAATATAAAATAATCAAATTAAATTGTTTTCGCTTTTAGAAAATCGAGTTTACACTTCATAAACGCGAGAAAATCAACGAAAATTTTTGGAAAGCTAAACTAAACAAAACAATTTTGAAAACCCAAATTTTGGGATGTTACAAACCTCCCTCCTTAACAGAATCTCGTCCCCAAGATTCAAGGCTGGCTATAGAAATAGGTTTAGGGGGACTCAGTTCTTGAGGTTTCTTCGAACTTCCAAGCGGTTGAACACTGGACCAGGTCACTTCCGAACAAACGCTTGACAATGTCCAAAATTTGTAGGCTGTTCTTTGCGGATGAGATCCTCTTGCAGCTCCATTGATTCCAACAGTGTCTGCTTTTCTGGCACGAGAAGGCACTTCTTCTGCGGGAAATCTTGATACCTCCACTGTCGGGAAATCTTGAACATCTCAAGCACTCACGCTGACGTTTCTAGCAACTCCATCGGTAGGCATCCTTTCTTTTGTTCCTGAACACTTGATTTCCTGCTTCTGCTAGGAATTGGACAAGCTGTATCTGACAACGAAGCCTACTTGAAATTCTGCAGTCTTGAACTAGACTTGAACAGCACTCCGGTTTGTCTTGTACTATCTTTGTCGGCTTGATTCTCGAGTATTGACTTGAACTCTAATCAACTGATTACTCCTTCACATTGAACTCAAGCTTCAACTATTATTGGGATAATGGTAATTGTTTGCTGGCAGGTACTGCGGTAGCTAGAGTAATTCTTCAGGAAGACAATTATCCTTTGTAGTTACTAAGCACACGCAGCAACTCTTTGTTCCGATGTGATGGCACACCCATCTTCTTAACTCCACCATAGCGGAATAGACGGTCCTCCGCTATCCCCAATGTACTGAAATTAACCTGATCGCAACTCTAACTCAGGTACACTTTAGCTCCTTTTGACTGATTGCATCTCCAACCATAGACCAAAACTACCTTCCTCTTGGGTAACTGACTTAACTCCAGGCATAAACATCTCGAGCATGGTTTCCAATATGATAAGTTTTATTGAGAACTTAATCTTATCAATGGACAAATTAACTCCCAACATCCAGCATTACATATGACTTTTGATCAGTACAAAATCTGATGCTTTCTAAGCTTCACCAGTCATAATGTGGTTGACATGACTTTTACTGGCGCTGGCAGCATGCCTCCCTCTTGATCTGCTTCACAATTCACTTTCTGGCGCAAGTGTCTCGGTAGGTGGGGAACTAGGATTGAAGTGAACAGGTATAACACCTTTTTCTCCTAGGACAACTATTAGCAAAGTGTCCCGACTCATTGCATCTGAAGCAATGCTTGACTGGCATCTGTTGGTTTCCTCTGGATGTATCACTAATCTTGATAGGGGCAGAGCTAGAATTCACGTGGTCCAAAGTGATAACTTTCTTCTGAAAGCAGTTATTAGCAAAATGTCCTAGCTTACAATAGGTATAGCAAACTCTAGGCAGTAAGCTTCCTACTTGAGAACTTTTCACCAGGTTGGCGCTATGAAAACTCTAACCATCGGGGTGAAGCACAGGTGAAGGTGTCTCGAGCAAAGTCTGGGTAGTAGGGCAACTGTGTTGTTGAGGGGCACTCCTCATTCGCTGTTGCGGTGGTCCTTCCTGACAAACTTTATGACGCTTGCGGTGGTCTTCCAATTCCTTGCACTCATCTTCTAGATCAAGGGTCTTGTTAACCAACTCTTCTTTCTTCAACTGACTCCTTGAGCAAGTTGCTTCCATTGTCTTACCACTCGCTTTCGGTGTTATCACTACTACAAAACTGCAAATAGGAGACGCCCTATTAGTGGCGGTTTGTTTGGAACCGCCACTAATAGGAGTATCAGTGGCGGTTCTTGAGTGCAAACCGGTGACAGGATCATTCGTGACGGTTTTTGTTCCGAACCGCCACAGATAGTGTCATATCAGTGGCGGTTTGTGGTTATAACCGCCACAAATACTGCGACAACTATAAGTGGCGGTTTTAACCCTAAACCGCCATCGATAGTCCACTATCTGTGGCGGTTCGGAACAAAAACCGCCACTGATAGGTAGGTATTATCAGTGGCGGTTGGAGGACAAAACCGTCACTTATAATGAGCTTATTTGTGGCGGTTCTAAAAAAAAAACGCCACAAAAACACTTATCTGTGGCGGTTTTGTTTAGAACCGCCACAAATAAAACCCCTATATATACTAGTCGCTACAAAGACTCTACAGGAGCTCATGGTCATCTTCCTCCCCGAGAAGAAAAGCAAAATTTCAGATCTGAGATTTTGTTTGCAAAGAAACTTGAGTTTTTACTTTGTAGGGTTGTTCCAAGGTGAGTAATTTGTTCTCCTCTCTTCATTTGTGGTGATGTAGTTGCAATTTAATGGCTAGATCTAGTTTATTTAAGATTTTCCTTTCTTGAATGGCAAAGCTTAGATTCAATTTTTTTTTATTTACCTAGCATTTTTAGATTAATTTATATCTAGATGATGAATTTATTACCTTGCTCCATTAGATTATTTGTTGTCTACCTTTTTAGATGACAAAATATGGCAAGCATATATTAAATTTATTTAATTAAGATTGTTGGATATTAATACACATTAAATTTAATGTATATGGTATATAGGTGATCATGAAGTTGCCTTGCATTTTGAGATGATGAATTATGTACCTCTTTGAGAGGATAAATTTAATTTTGGCTATGCATAGTACTTAAGATTTGTTTCTAATTACCATTAATTTTCTTACTACCTTGCTCTATTAGATCGGTCTTGGTTGCCTTCTATAGCTCTATTAGATTAAGTTGTCTACCTTTTTTGGATGATAAATTATGATTGAGCATATATTAAATTTATTTAATTAAGGTTATTGGATAGTAACAAATAATGGATTAATGATTTATGTAATTAAGATTATTGCATATTATTAATTGTTACATTAATTAATTGTAGATGGACCGGAGATGGATGTACAATGCGAACCGTTGCAGCCGAGAATACATCGACGGCGTATCTGCTTTTCTACGAGTAGCCGAGGAGAACAGATTGCAAAAGAAGACGGAGTACATACATTGTCCATGCATTGATTGCAAGAATGAGAAGATGTTTTCGGACAAAGACCAAATCCACTTGCACCTGATTCGGAGGGGCTTTGTACCTAGCTATACATTGGACAAGGCACGGTGAAGAGGAGATCATACTTCAATGTGATAATGTCGACGGCAGCGAAGCCGCCAATATGGCGGTGACATCGGGTATGGAACCGATGAGGATAGGTTGGTCGTTGACGATGACAATAATCTGGCTCAAATGTTGCGCGATGCGAAGGAAACTACAGAGTGAGAGAGAGTTTAATCAGTTCAAGGGTTTGATAGAGGACTCGGAGAAACCTTTGTTCCCAGGTTGCAAGGAGGAATACACAAAGTTGCACTGTGTGCTTTCACTACTGAAATTGAAGGCAAGCAATGGTTGGTCCGACAAGAGTTTCACAGAGTTGCTACGTCTCTTAGCGGACATGCTTCGAGAGGGCAACCTGTTGCCTAAGACCACGTATTTTGCCAAGAAGGTTGTATGTCCCTTGGGATTGGAGGTAGAAAGAATACACGCAGCGTGTCCAAGCGATTGTATACTCTATCGCAAAGACTATGCGAACACGCATGTATGTCCGTGTGCAAAGCATCGCGATACAAGCGTAAGGGCGAGGAAAACGAAGGCATAGAAGTGAAGAATGGAGCTCCCGCTAAAGTGGTGTGGTATTTGCCGGTAATACCTCGTCTAAAGCGTTTATTTGCAAATAAAAAGCATGCCAAGCTGATGCGATGGCACTTTCGGAAAAGCGAAAGAGGGATGGAAAGTCGAGGCACCTGCTGATTACGCGATGGAGAACCATCGATAGGCTCTTTAGGAGAACTGAAATGAGCCAAGGAACATAAGGTTTGGGTTGAGTACGGATGGAATGAATCCTTTCGGTAACATGAGCGATATTCATAGCACTTGGCCCGTGACTCTCTGTATCTACAACCTTCCTCCTTGGCTGTGTATGAAGCGAAAATACATTATGATGTCATTTGCTTATCCAAGGGCCGAGACAACCTGGAAACGATATTGATGTATACCTACAACCATTGGTGGAAGATCTTGTGCTCTTGTGGAATGAAGGTGTGCAGGTATGGGATGAGTACAAGCGGGAGTACTTCACTCTACGCGCAATGTTGTTCTGCACCATCAATGATTTACCAGCCCTAGGTAACCTGTCGGCCGTACTATAAAAGGAGCTAAAGCTTGCCCCCAATGCCTGGATGAAACTAGTAGCGTGTGGCTTAACAACTCGAGGAAAAGCAGTCTACATGCGTCACCGTCGGTTGCCTTCGAAAGAATCATCCGTGACCGTAATATGAAAAAACAATTTGACGGTACAAAGGAGGGCCAGTTCAGCTCAAGGCCTCTTCTTGGGGAAGAGGTATATGATATGGTTAAGGATATTAATGTTGTACTTGGAAAGGGGATACCTCGAGGTCCCGTACTGAGAAAACCACATGGAAGAAGAGATCCTTATTTTGGGATTTGCCCTATTGGAAGGACTTAGAAGTTCGACATTGCATCGACGTCATGCATGTAGAAAAGAATGTATGTGACAGCGTGCTTGGTCTTTTACTGAATATTCCTAGCAAAACAAAGGATGGGTGAAGGCACGAAGGGACTGGAAGATATGAAGATCAGAGCCGAGCTACATCCTCAAGAAAGGCCGACTTTACCTTCCCCCAGCTTGCCATACTCTGTCCAAGAAAGAGAAAACAGACCTCTGCAAGTGCTTGCGTAGTGTGAAAGTTCCGTCCGGTTACTCCGCAAACATCAAGAAACTGGTATCGATGAAAGATTTGAAGTTAACTGGTATGAAGTCTCATGATTGTCATGTGATGATGACACAAATGCTCCCTATTGCAATTAGAGGTATTTTGCCTGACAAGGTTCGAGAGGCAATCATGAGGTTGTGTTTCTTCTTTAACGCGATTTCCACAAGGTCATCGATCCCGTTGGACTTTATGAAGCTATGGTCGATGTGGTCAACACTGCGGTCGCCTAGAGATGTATTTTCCTCCATCATTTTTCGATATCATGGTTCATCTCATTGTTCACCTTGTGAATGAGATAAATATTTGTGGGCCGATATTCACTGCATCGATGTATCCTGTCGAAAGGTACATGGGTGTTCTGAAGAAATATGTACGTAATCGATTGCGACCGGAAGGTTCCATGGTAGAAGGTTATGCAACTGAGGAGGTTATTGAGTTCTGCGTCGATTACATGGACGAGGTTGAACCGGTAGGAGTGCTCAGATCACGCCATGAGGGAGGCTAGCGGCAAAGGAGTAATCGGAAAGAAATCCACAAATTCTTACGATCATTTTTTGTTCGAACAAGCTCATTTCACGCAGTCTTGCAAAGCGATATCGAGGTATCCCGTTTATGGACATGCACAAGGAAAAGCTACAGAGGGAAAATCGTGGACGATCGAGGTTTGGATAACAAAAGAGCACAATCGTGTGTTCAATCATTGGTTCAAGGAGCACATATCGGTGAAGAAACCGGTGTTACGTTGAGGTGGTTGGCAAAAGGGCCATCGTGTACAATCGTGACATGGCAAGGATACGACATAAATGGATATACATTTTACACGAGAGCTCAGGATAGCAAAAGTACTTACCAAAACAAGTGGTGTCCGTATAGATGCCTACGACAATACAGCGATGAAGAAGCGGCTTCTATGGGTTTATAGAGGAGATTTGGGAGCTCGACTCTTGCATTTTCAAGATCCCGATGTTTCGGTGTCGTTGGGTCCAACTCCCAAAGGGTGTCAAGGTGGACAAATATGGCTTCACTACTTGGACATCGAGCAAGTCGGATATAGAGACGAACCATTCGTACTTGCGAAGCAAGTTGCACAGGTCTTCTATGTAATCGATCCGGCAGATAAGAAGCGTCATGTAGTTCTTCAAGGAAAACAAAGGATCGTCGGAGTTGAGAATGTCGTGGATGAGGAAGAGTACAACCAGCTTGATGAGTTGCCTCCTTTTCGTAGATGGCAAGCATCGAGGCTCGACGAAGCAACCACTCAGAAGCCACCTATCATCGTGATGATCATGAAGAAGGCCAAATTGTGAAAGAAAATAATTAGCTACGAGTAATGGCAAAATGTGTGTATTTATGTGGGGTAATGGAAATGTAATGTCGTAAATATGCATTTATGTGGAGTAATGGCATTTTTGTTAAAAATATGCTTTATATTAATTCATGGCTTTATATTAATAGAAGGAAATCTGAAAAATATGCTTTATATTAATTTATATTAATCGAGATTCAAATTTCATAAGAATATAAATTTATATATCCTAGATAAATTAGTTATGAATAATTAGTAGTTAATATATATGATAGGTTCACTAATACATTAATTCATGGCTTTATATTAATAGAAGGAAATCTTAAAAATATGCTTTATATTAATTTATATTAATAAGGGGTTCAAATTTCATAAGAATATAAATTTATATAGCATAGATAAATTAGTTATGAATAATTAGTAGTTAATATATATGATAGGTTCACTAATACATTAATTCATGGCTTTATATTAATAGAAGGAAATCTTAAAAATATGCTTTATATTAATTTATATTAATCAGGGATTCAAATTTCATAAGAATATAAATTTATATATCCTAGATAAATTAGTTATGAATAATTAGTAGTTAATATATATGATAGGTTCACTAATACATTAATTCATGGCTTTATATTAATAGAAGGAAATCTTAAAAATATGCTTTATATTAATTTATATTAATCGTGATTCAAATTTCATAAGAATATAAATTTATATATCCTAGATAAATTAGTTATGAATAATTAGTAGTTAATATATATGATAGGTTCACTAATACAGTAATTCATGGCTTTATATTAATAGAAGGAAATCTTAAAAATATGCTTTATATTAATTTATATTAATAAGGGGTTCAAATTTCATAAGAATATAAATTTATATAGCATAGATAAATTAGTTATGAATAATTAGTAGTTAATATATATGATAGGTTCACTAATACAGTAATTCATGGCTTTATAATTGAAGGAAATCTGAAAAATAGTATTAGTGGCGGTTTTTAATTACAACCGCCACTGATAATTTTATCTGTGGCGGTTTTTAATTACAACTGCCACTGATAAACCTTATCTGTGGCGGTTTTAATTAACAACCGCCACTGATATGTCCCCCTATATAAACCACGGCAAAGTGGTCAGTCCTCACCAGTAGCTTTGAACCCTACCGCCTCCCTCCCGCGCCCGGCGACCCCGCCGCCTCCCTCCCTCGCCCGGTGACCCCGCCGCCTCCCTCCCTCGCCCGGTGACCCCGCCGCCTCCCTCCCGCGCCCGGTGACCCCGCCTCCTCCTGGTGCCCCTCGACGCCGCCACTGCTCCAGTCCGGCCTCCCTCGCTCCCCGGCCGTCGGCCACCCCCGCGCCCTCTGCTCTGCCCGTCTCCTCCCAGTGCCCTCGACTCCGCTGCCCGTTCGGTGGAGCGCCGTCCCGCCAAAGACAAGGTCTCCTGAGCCGTCCCGCCCCCGTCGGCCACCCCCCCGCCTTCCTCCGCTTCCAGCCACTGGCCCCCGCCATTGAAGGTGAGCCCCGTCCGACCGGAATGGAGTAGTATATATTAGATTAATGAAAATGGCGAGACCGTATAATCTTGGATTGGAGTAGTATGTATGTATGTTAAATTAATAGTGATTGGTTACCTCGTTGTTCCATATGCTCTTCGTGCTGACAGATCAAATGAAAAATTATGATTGATTAGCTGTTGGCTCTTTAGTGAACCTTACTGGTTGAAACTAATATGCTCACTAGTCACTATTCAGCACTAATATGGTCTTACATTAATTATCTTGTATATTCAATTCTCGAGATTTGTGTTGCGCTACAATAACATTTGTCTCCATTGGTCCACCCTTGTCGCTATAGTTTGGATGCTACAGAGTTCAAATTAACCTGTAGTTCTCTCTAAACCTTGAATTCTGCTTATGAAAACATTGCAAAGACTTTAGATGAAAATACCGACTTTCCATTCCTTGTTAGTACTATATGCAAGCAAACTGTACACACTATATGCAGCCAAAGTAAGGAAACTATGTTAAGAGCTGTTGAATGAGATCCATTGCATGCACACTTATTACATTGCACTGAATAGACACTAAGCGGCAAATTGATTAGCGTTTCATACTTTCTTTGAATGATCTGCACAATTACAATGGTTTCTTTGTCAACCATATAACCATATGAGGTAGCCTTCTACTTTGATAATACTCCATACAGTCCCTTTCATAAGGAAACTCCATGCAGTTCATATTGTTGATACCATTCATTATGATGAATTGTACTTCGATCCCGACGGCTAAATAGGGATTGATAAGATGTATTTAAGGACTGATGTACATATTTATATGCTCAATCTGTTTGATGTGTAAAATCCTGAAATAGTGAGTAATACTTGTGCTTACTATTTATATGCTCATGCTTCAAATTAATCTGACATCTTCTCTCTTCTTTAAAAACAAAACCATAATGGACCACTTCTTTAAAAACACTACATATGGCTGTCACTTTGTTATTGAAAGCACATTGTGCAAGAAAATGGTCTCATTTTTCTTTGCTTGTTGCGTGGTGACTAGAATAATATGCCAATTTTGGAACATTTGCTTAACTCGTATGCTCTGGATGAATTGTTGGTACTGTGGGTAATTCTCTTGTGAGGAGTCGGCTTAAATGAGACGAGGTTGTGACAAGATAAGTAAAGTCTGAAATTAGTTAACTTGTTATTAGTATTTTGTCAAATTCCTTTCTTGGTTGTTGTGTTGATTACTTAGTTCAGTTCATCATTACTTATCTAGTTCGTTACTTTTGTCGGTTTGTGAATAGGCTTTGATCTTTCTCATTAAAGTCGTGCATGATATAGTTTGATTGTGTATGTCCTAAGCAACTCAATAACAGGAGGTAAACTATGTTGACAAAACTGAGAACTAATTTCAAATTTTGCTAGAAGTACTGTCACAACTAAGTCTATGATCTAGTTGCCTTTGTGGCGAGGAAGGCTAATCTTTTGATTAAGCAACCCGACATCCGGAGAGAAAGACTAAAATCAACTCTTCTTCTTGTTCTCTTAGATTCTCTCCCGTGGGACTATAATCAACCCACTGCTCGGACACTAGGGTTTTTAGTGTTCTCTTATTTGCATCTTATGGTGTTCATGTTCTTCAGTAGCAATAGGTGCGACTCGAGGCGCGTAGACCTCGAGGAGTTCTTGGTGCTCTGACACCAAGATTCTTGTTTCTTACCTCATTGCTTAAGAACTTGGCCATAAGACCTTCTAATTAATACAAGACTTCTTCTCTTTTAATCAAATTGCTGTTCTTAAGGATGTACCTATTCTCGGTCTTAGCCGCCTTGCTTTTAACTACATATTTTTACCGACGCATAACGTGTAAACCTACCTAGTCCGGTCTTAGTTGCCTTCTATAGCTGCCGAGTAGTTTTACTGTTGGTTAGGATTTCTCAACATTATTTATCACATCGGTTGATCTCTCTACACAATAAGACCTCTTGTTCACATTATCTTCAAATGACTATGTTTACTTTAAAATGTAGTTCTTATGGAGCCTGAGGCCCGGCTGGGTTGGAGGATGCTTCCAACCCGTCCCCGAACTCAAGCCCGAGTAGATACCTGTTGGACCATCCAACCTTCGAAGGTGCCGAAGCCTCCTTCGCTGTCGGAGATGCTGATGCTCCCGTTGCAAGACGTCGAGGCCGAGGGAAAACTAAGAAGCCTGAAGGCCGGCATACTGTAACATCCCAAAATTTTGCTTTTCTTAAATTCATGTGTGATTTGGCACTTTGGTGAATTTTTGGAATTTTCTGGAATTTATTTGGATTTATTTGGAATTTATTTGAATTTATTCCATTTTGAAATAATTAAAGAATTTAATTTTGCAAATAAAATTTTTTTTGGAAATATTTTATTTGAGTCCAAAATGATCCAAAATATTTTCCAGAATTTTTCTGGAATTTTTCTGAGTCATTTGCTATTTTTAATGAATTAAATGAATTACTGGGAATTGTTTTAAATATTAATTATTTGGAAAATCCAACTCGGGTCAAGTATCGTTCAATCGATCGAAAGTCGGACTCGAGTCCGACCGAGCCGATTGACTCGACCGAACCCACTCCTAACTCCTAATCAATCCCAACCGTTGGATCAAGATCCAACGGCCGAGATCCGCCTCGACCAGGACCCGAGCCGTGTCCGATCGGACCGGTCGCGCCGCTACGATCGTGGCCGTTGGTTGTGCCACGTGGGACGGCCACGATTTCGTCGTCTTCCCGAGTCCGAGCTGGACTCCGCCGCCGCGCCGCCGCCGTAGCAAATTAGGTTTCCGTTTTCTGCACGGACGCCGAGGCTATTTAATGCCCGGGGCATACCCCGAGGACCGCCGTGATTCCGCGCCCTCCCTTCTCTACTTCACCGAGGCTAAGTCGCCGCCGTTTAGCCGTGCGAGCTCGCCGTGAATTCTTGCGCCGCGCCACGGTCTTTGCTTCGTTCCGCCGCCGTCGCGTCCCTGCCGTTGACCTCGGTCCGACTCACCGCGACGAGACGCGCGAAGGACCCTTCATCTCGCCGAGCAACCCGGAGCCCGTTGGGCTCGCTGTCGTTTTCAACTCCGGCGTGCGTGCGCCACCACGGCCATCGGCCCTCGCGAGCTCACGTACCGCGTCGGATCGGTCGGACGGTTGAGGTGAGTTCACTTGTTCTAAACCCGATTAGATTCGGGCCGTTGGATCAAGATCCAACGGTTCACAATCGCCGCGTCGTAGCGATGCGATTATAGGATTAGATCCGACCGTCCGATCTAGATCGAACGCCCACGAGCATCGAGTAGTTTCAACGTGTTAAACCCTGGATCCAATCCGCCGTTGATTTTCAAACCAACGGACGAGATTGCGCCACGTGTCGGGAAGTTGGACCGACGCTGTCGCCAGCCCACGCGCTGGCAGTGGCAGGACGCCGACACGCGGCCCGCGTGTCGTAGGGCCCGCATGTCGCTGGCTAACCTCAAGCGCCGACGCCGATGACGCCACCCGAAAGGGGCCCACATGTCGGGCCACGTGAGCCGTGGGACCGAGTCCACCGTGGACCCGAGCCGAGCGTGGACCAAGCCCATGGATCGGCCGACGCCGCAGGCCAATCAGGAGCTGCCACGTGTCCATGCTGACGCAATAATTAATTTCCGAAAAAGAAAATGATTTATTAATTCGAATAATGATTTCAAATTTAGATTCAAACTTCAAACGCTTATAACTTTTTGCGTTTCAACTCCGATTTGAGCGATTCAAATTTCTAAATTTGTATAAAATTAAGATCTACCTAAATATAAATTTTATTTAATTTTTGGACTAAAGTTTTTCTCTGTAAAATTATTTAATTGATTATTTAAACTTTAAATAATCATAACTTTTATGCTTTAACTCCAAATTTGACGATTCCAGTTTCTAAAAATCCAGAAAATTATGTTCTCTCTGTTTATGGATTTTATTTGGAGTTTTGGGATCTTTTGCATAGTGTTTATTTGTGTATTTGCTATTTGCACGCTTTTACGAGTAGACGTTGAAGTGCCTAAGGATTCGAAGGAGAAGTGTTGACTCAGATCCAACTCAAGACCAAGAACAAGTACTTTTTGAAGGCAAGTTGTGCTTTGACCATGTTGATCCTATTTCGAAATCTATTTTGATTTAAACTATTGCATGCTAGTTCAATTAGAAAGATACTTTGTTTAAACATGGGGTTAGATAAATACCAATTTGCTATATGACACCTTGATTACTTAAGTATGTGCCATGACCCTTTGTCACCCTAGTTGTGGTTTACTAGTTGGACATTATTAAATTGCCAACATGGGTTTAGATCGTTGTAGTATGCTGCTTAGACCTGCTACGTGCTCATGACATGATTTTGAACAACCAAATGCTAATGTGGACTTAATGATATATTGAACCTGTTTTGGAAAAGTATCATGTGATGTTGATGGCACGTGGTGCATGGTAATCAAGCGGGGTTTGATAAACAGATTTCGACCGGGCATGTGGCAAGAGTAATCGTGGGCCGGTTGTGGCATTGGGAGTGATGATTTGGTTTTTCGTAGTCTTGCCCTGGTCACTCTAAGGACTTAACCTTGCAAGCCTTTGAACTGGGTCATACTTGCAACCACATGGTCGAATGGGACGGCCCTAGTCGACTAAGTCGCTAAGGACTCACTTGTGGAGCCTCAGGGTGTCGATTACACCTTTTGTGTGATTGTACGGGGAGCGTATCGTGGGCCGTGGCCGTACCCATCTAACGGTGTGTTGGTCCCATACTTCGCCTTGGCTAAGGGAAGGGATGGTGTAGAGCACGAACCGGAGAGGACCACCTGTGTTGTTTGAGGCTTCCAAAGGCTTTGTTATGATCGCTCATTCGCATACTCTTGTATGGCGATTCACTACCGACGTGGTGAGTGGATTGTATCTTGTGGGTAAAGTGCATAACCTCTGCAGAGTGTAGAATCTATTTGAATAGCCGAGTCCACTGTGATCGACATTGCTCGGGAATTACAAATCAAGGGTTAGATTTTCCAAAATAACTTGGATTTGAAAAGTTGGGTTGGTTTAATAATGAAGATGATGGAAATGTGGTTTAGGATGGGGAAAAATGTTTATTAAATTTCCTGAAAAGTTATTTATGCTTTACTTATTTCTGCTTTCGAATCTACTTATATTACTTGTCAAAAGTCAATTTACATAAATATACCTTGAGTTATTCCTTTGTACCAAGCCATGCATATAGTATATTAGTTTGCATTACTGCATGACTTGCCGAGTACCAAGTACTCACCCTTGCCCCAACACAATATCGCTTGAAGAGGAGATTACGCCACTTTGGAGGAGGAACTCCAAGAGGACCCGTCTACTTAGGGATGCGAGCCCGATCAGTTGCTGTGGTATATCTTGGATGGCGCCACTAAGTTTATTTGAATTTCCATTCTTTGTTATTTCTCTTTTAATAAGTTTCGCCTTGCAAGGCATACATTTGTAACTTGGCCATAAGGTCGAGTAACCAGTTTGGTTATTTAAATAAAGTACTTTGATAATATCGATTGGTATGATTGTGATATTTACCGATGTTAAGACTGTGTGCACTAGCGCGTTCCTGGACTAGTGCTGAATACACAGAGGGTCCGATTTGCAAATTCGGGTCCCGACACATACCATCTCGAGAGGTCTCAGATCTTGGAGTCGGTTAAACCGCAAAACAAAGACAAAATATAGGTCAACATGCGGGTACATCGCAAGGGATAAAGTGCCAATCACCTATTTGGATTGGCACAAAGTGCCCGACGCCATCAAAATGGATCTATGGACAGAGCTGAAAGAAACTTTCGAATTCCCTGAAGGAGCCGAAGAGCTCGTGCGTCATAATGCATTGATGTCAATGGATGTCGCATGGAGGAACTTCAAGTCCAAGCCGAATACGCAATATGTGATGAAAAATCGGTCACCATCAGAGATTATCCTAAAGTAGAGCCATATTGGGATGAATTTATTGCAATGAAGCAAGACGAAGCAGCAATAAAATCCAGTGAGGACCACCGCCAGATCGCAAGGATGAACACTCACCCCCACAGACTAGGCACGAGTGGAGTACGCGTAAGATTCCTCACCGGGAGAGGCAAGAATTGATGCAATCCGATCGACCGCACAAGTCCCTTGGCGGTCTACGGACCGAGTTAAGCATTATGTGCTAGCAAGGGCATCTGTCATGCCTAGTGGGGCTTATCATTCAAAAGCAACGATGATGAAGCAATCTCCCAACGAATTCAGAGCCTGCACGCCGAGTCCACCCAAGGAAATTTTCACGCAGATAGGGAGAAGGACGAACTAACAGCTGACCTTGGGAAATAAAGAGCATCCTGGTCGGACACGAGGCGTAGGGGTCAAGGTTCCTGGAAGATTGGTTTCCCGAGCACGGAGACTCAGACAGAGTCGCAAGAGAGCGAAAGAAGAGCGTCTTGAACGGGCTATGGAGGAGATGAAGCAAAAGATGCTTCAAGAATTACAAAGCACCATAGAACAACAAGTTCAACAAAAGTACAAGAAGCCATGAGCCGCCGCAAGGACACAACATCGTTCTCGCCAAATTTCTACGAATCGCCAGAGCGCTTGCGCTGGCCCACACCATTGGTACAACCGATAACACGCATTATCCTGTGGACGACATACAAGACCCCACACCTGCCAGCTCAATGTGCCTGTCATGACCATATTTTTACAGTGTCGCTACGAGGATAGCTTATCCATACCTACAAGGGGATGTTTTGCACAACTCTCCGATAGCTCCGGGTTATGCAAAGGTCCAGGTGGACACGGTGCTTCCACAGCTTCTTGAGGTTGGACCGAAATGCCTTGCAATGATGAGGTCACAACTCTAGGAAGTGCCGTTCACACTTTCATCCATGGCGTAAGCGTGACATCGCCTTGGATCATGAACCGCCAGCCTCTCCTGCAGCATACAACCGCCAGCCTCTCCTGCAGTACAACTCGCCCATTCATCACCAACACCTGAAGGCCAAATGGCTAGTGCGCCCACTATAAAGGAGCTCGCTCTAGGAGCCCATTCGTCACCGCCTCAACATCAAAAGCTTAGTGTGACCACTTCAAAAGACGAAGGTACAACACTGATCCGAAGAAATGGCCCGTTAGACAAGCCATATCGGTTAGATCAAAGCGGCTGAACAGTATGATGTCATCGGAGGAAAAGGAAAGGGCAAAGCGAAATCTCAAGTACAAGATAATCACGAAGGTGAAATACGAGCTTGGAAAGCCATTAGTCACCGAATCGAAGTTGAAGAGCCTAACACTCATGATGCGACTACATGGCGGTACATGATGCGATCCAATCAACATTTACTCCCGAAGATGATCACCGCCATTTACGGAGAGGAACATTTTCACCATGAGGGGTTGGCTACTTCATGATAGAATTCGATAACTTGCACAACTTGTTCTATCACGACGCCCTCGACGTGTCTTTTTTTTATGGCGTCGACACCGTAAGTGTCTACTATATAAATCATGGTTTACATTCACGTAATACCGATAAATGTGTTGTCTAACTTTTTCCTTATCTAGATACGAGACTATTGAATTGAGAAGAACCAAGGGCCCAATGGGATTCCTCGACCCAGGAACGGTGTGCCAGATCGAAATCTTAAGAGCACCAAATGAGGTTGAGGAATACATATACAGTATGCTAAAACTACAAGACAAGGAATTCATACTTGTTCCATACAATTTTAAGTAAGTTTCTCACTGGCTAGTTAAATCACTTGTTGAATTCGCTCATTTCTCTTATCCTAGGGCTAATGACTATAGCATCATACATGTATATGTAGGTTCCATCGATTCTTGTAGTAGTGACCCCGAGAAAGAGCAAGTTGCCGGTCATGGATTCGATGGACAAAGATAAAAAGACTACGAAGAGTCGCTAAGTGTAATGAATGCGGCGTTCAAAAGATATTGTACAAAGAGCTTGAGATACCGCCCATTCCGTAAATCCCTTCATCGAACTAAATTTCCGGTACGCACGCAAGAAATATTCTTATATCGCATTTCATAGTAAATAACTCCTTCCATGACATTTTAGTTTATTCAATTTTTGTAGTGTCACAAGCAGTCGCAAGGCACAAATTTATGTGGGTACTTCGTGTGCCAATACATGCGCGAAATCTTATCTTCTACAATAATAGACAATGACGTAGAGGTTTGTCATGCTAACATTACACATTTATTCGCACCACTCAATTTCTATATATACTCTTAGATTTATTTTTCGTACTTGTAGCGCCTCAAATTGCCTCTGACGAGGACTACATCCTCTTGACATCCAAGCCATTCAGTGACAGCTCGCTTACTTCCTCATGAAGGAAGTCATCAACAAAAAGGGCGAGTTTTATGATGAAGACAACAATGATCAATTGCTCCATGTCTTTGTTAAACGCGTCGTTCGCCTCCAAAGAATCCCTAAAGGCTCGTAGGCTTAAGATTGTGTGAGAAGATACTAGGTCTTGGATGTGGACTTGTAAATTGTAAACGAGAGCATGACAAACTTTAGAAGCGAAGATACTCTCTTGGTCAATATGACTAATCTTATTTATTATCAATCTATTACAATGTGTGTGATATAATAGTTTTGCTTGTGATATAATTATCGATCTATTACACCGAATGTTGTAATGCTGATTGGTTTTTGTGATATAATTATTCTCTCGTCTCATCGTGAACTCCTCCTTCACTGCATCATCGCATCACGAACTCCTCGCATCACGCCATCGTGTGCCTCCCTCTCAAATGTGGTTAGGATGTAGTGATGATGGTGCTCATCTTTGAATTCCCCGAAGATGACCATCAATGTTGGTTTATCATTTGTAATGTGTTGAATGGGTTGCCACTTATAGTTCACTTCGAAAGCTGTCCAAAATGGATATGAGAGCATGCATTATGTGGGTGGCCATGGCTAGCAATTCCTGTTTGCACATTTTTGTTAACCTGTTCTCACAATGTTGGCCTATGTTTGCATGTGCTTTTGGCCATATTTCTTTTTTGAGTTACTTAATTGGTGAATTAATATGTTCTCTATTAGCATATGAAAGATACAGGTGAAGTGCTTGTTGGGCGTCACATTAGATTGTGGTCAGCACTTAATATGTGGTAAAGTTACTTGCGAATTATCATATTATCAAACTATAATCACTTGGTTAGTGTAATTTTGACATGTTTTGACTCAATGTAGTTATAACTATGGAACTGTTGAGGCATATGATCAGCAAAATGGCTTTCACAAGGTACTGTTATTACTTTCTCTTGTGCAATGTCATATTAGTACAGTTATTTTTATTTGTTGTTTTATTGCAATACTAAAAAAAAATCATAAAGTTTATATTAAAAAAATCATAAAGTTTGTCCTGCTTTGTTGTTTTATTGCCCAATATTAATAACTTGGAAGTTTATATCATACAAAAAATGCTTATAAAGTAAAATGTAGTGTCAACAGCTTCATAGCTTCATATGTATCTCCCTGCAGGTCTGGGGAATGGGGGGATCATCTGACCTTACAAGCGGTCAGAGACCTGTAATATGGTACTTCTAGTTTCAAGATGTCCAAATGGTTATCTGAGCAAAACCTTTTAGTCGCAGCATTTTTGCATTAATGTTATTGTGTTTCTCAAATTCTGACTATAGCTGGAACTTACAATTATTTTATCCCTTATGGATCTTACTTCAAGATATGAAAATAATAGATGCGTTTGATGTCATTGGTTCATTGTTGATGAAAATTCATTTGGCAATACTTGTTGAAAATGCTTGAAATCTCTCTGATGAATTTGGATCACAATGTTTAGTGGTTGGTGATTGTTGTGTTTTTGGTTTCATGAATATGATAAGATGCTTTTCCTGGACATTGCAGAGAAATAGGTGGTGAAGGTTCTTGAGCATGCAAGTACAAGTACAAGATCTCTGTATGGTATTAGGGATGAAATTTGTTAGCACAATAATCGATCAAGTTCATAGCAGTCTAGATGACTCTATTGGTAAGGACCACAAGAGCATTAACAATGATATCCTGTCAAAACTTGATAGGACTATAGCTACCCTTAATAAGGAAAAAGTGTTGAGGCTAAAGAAGGTAATACATATCTTCCATTCAGATTTGCCAACCAATTGTTCTCTTCCTACATTATAGTTCCATTTATTTTCAATTTAATTGCAACAAATATGAGAAGGGGTGCACAGTTTTGAGTATATATATTGTTGTGTGACTTGTATATCTGTCCATGATATATTGTCATGATCATTGCTAGCCATATTTTGTTAGAATGGACTATTAAAATAATGCATTTCAAAGATTCATGCTGTTCTTCATATGTGATTTTGTATGGTTTTGTAAACTACAAGCTCTATTTCCTAACAATAACTTTGGATATTTCAGGCAACTATTGAGGAAGGTGTTGTAGTTGGTGGTGGATGTAGCCTATTAAGATTATGTAAGAAGATCGACAGGCTCAAGGAGTCAATGGATAATATAGAGCAAAGGTACCTCACGCCTTCTTTGTTGTCGATAAAAGGGTAACATGTGGCGGTTTGGATATGTGTAGCTTGCAACGCTTGATTCCACAAGCGATTATTTAAGTGTTTGGTTTTGTCCTTGGCATGTATCATCTTGTGGTTCTTTTGTAATTCCTGTGTAATGGTGAAATGGATGGACAGACGATAGCTATATAGTTCTTCGTATCTTGTTTCAGAGGGCATGGCTAGCAATTCCCGAGGCTAGCCAAAAATACGTATTTTTTTATATCGACGGGATTATCAGTGGCGGTTTGATCCACAAACCGCCACTGATAATAATACCAGTGCCGGTTTTACTTTTAAAAACGCCACTGATAATTCAATAACAGTTACGGTTTTACCCACAAACCGCCATCAGCAGAATACCAGTGGCGGTTTTACCCACAAACCGCCACTGATAATGGCAATATCAGTGGCGGTTTTGACCACAAACCGTCACTGATAATAATATTTGTGGCGGTTCTAAAACCGCCACTGATAATCGCCGAATATTAGTGGCGCTTAATCTGTGGCGGTTCAAAAACCGCCACTAATGTCAGTTTAGAACCGCCACTAATGTGCTTCTCTATAGCAGTGTATAATCTTTACTGAAGTAATTTCAGGGATGATAATGGCTTCAGAAATTGCTTGATCTTTCTGTGGGCACTCCTTAACAAAATGGCCTAACTTACCATTGTTGTAACATGAATGTTTGGGTCGTCGTGCCGGGTTGATGGGGCATTCTCTAGCCCAATGACCTCGTTTATCAAACAAGAAACAATTCCATGGTGACCAAGTGTCACTAATTTCCTGAGGTAGATGGTTAGGGTTGACATGTTTCTTCTTCATCTCTTCACGTGGCACAGCTAGTGCGGATGACAATCTTTCTCTTTTCGCTAACTGTTGGGCAATGACGGCTCGAAAATTCTCTCGCTGATGCCAGGTCACAGCGGTTACTATTGGATCCAGGGGACATTTAGATGGCAATGACCCCAACCTTCACATAGATAGCATGTGATGTTGCGCATAGGACATTCTCCAGGTAAATGGCTTCCTTCACAGCTGGAACAATTGATTGCATGTTCATCAGCAGTATGTCCTATTTCTCCACATCGGATGCATGCACGATCTTCTGACTTGTTTGGTTGACAACACTTCAAAGAACAACGTCCAGGTATGGTATCGAGTGCGGAGGCACCATTCTTCCTTGACCTTACTATGGTTCCACTGTCTTCTGACGAGGTGAAGCGCCGACAAAAAGGCGATGGTAAACTCTAACCAAGTGATGGTATGTTCATACCCAGAAGTGGCGTAGAAACCTTTCCACCAGGCTAATGCATCTCCTTCTAACTGGCAAGTAGCGTAGGGAACCTTCTCTTCATCTTCACATTGCACTAAAGCTAGCTTCTCTTATATGACACGAAGCCATATTTCTACATCCTTAAGAGTGGCTGATCCATCAAACGTGGGTGGTTTGGTCTTCATCAACCAGGCAAACTTTGACTGTGAATAGGAGGTTGTGACTTCAGTTGTGGAGGGGTTGATTTTGGCACTGATAACATTTATCTGTTGCACCATTGTCTGCATAAGCTGAGTTTGGGCAGTTACAAACTGATCCAAGTTTCAAATTGTCACGGTTGGTGCGGGGAACAGCTGTTGGTCACAATCTGCTTTAACACTAACACCGGTAATAGCAACTGAACTAACTTGAACTGCCTCGAAGTCAATGCTGTAGTTGGCCCTTTCCATTTGTTGATCACTCCAAGGTTTAGGTAAGAGGGAAATAACACATATGAGGTTCAAGAATCCTAGTGCAGGGGAGCAGGTTTAACCCAATAACTTATACAAACATTATTAATAACTTGGTATGGTTGCTTATAAAAGCCTAAAAGTTATGCAATGCATACTGCACACTCAGCTATCAAGAAAGATCCAAATTCCTAAGCACACATTAATCTAGTGTCTAAAAGGGTAACACTCTTATCTTAAGAGACGCGACTCTCACACATGAGTCTCAACTTACTACTAAGCACTGGTTCTTCAAGCTTCTGGAACACTTCATCGATCCACTTCTCTTCGAGCTCAATGATTCCTTACTTCACAATCTTCAAGGTTGACAGCGACATCGAGTACTTTCACCTTAAGTGTGAAACATCATTAACTATTCAGAACGACTCAGGTAAGATTTCCATTTAAATCGAAGGGAAGGATAGAAGTTTCAGCAAAGAGGAAAGAATAGAAGAATAAGATAAGTCAAGAACATATTATTCTTTCAAGTTAAATTTTCTCTTTAGAAAATAAGTTTGAAGCTCCTAAAGACGGCCAATCTATCTAGGGTCAAGACCTACAGTCAGTATGGCTCTGATACCACCTCTGTCGGGACCCGAATGTGCAAATTCGGACCCTCTGTGTATTTAGCACTAGTCCAGAATCACGCTAGTGCACACAGACTCAACATAGATGAATATCACAATCATACACAGCAGAATAATAAAAATAACTCAAATGTAGAATATAAACTATTAACGACCTTAAGGTCAACCTTACATTTGTGAGGCCTTGATGGCTTCAACTCCAAATAAGCAGCAGCGGAATGAAGAACATCGGTGAATCCCATCAATACGCCACAGGCAACTGACAGGGTTCGACTCCTAGATAATCGCCTTGTCACGAAACTTCTTCTTCTTCGACGATGTAGACTTTTGCTCACTGGTGATTGTTTGTTTGCAAGGGGTGAGTACATAAAGCACTCAGCAAGTCATGCACAGAATGCAAGTCTAATAACTATATGCATGGCTTATTCCAAATGACAGGCTGAATGGGGTATTTTGCAATAAACAACATTCACAAATATTCATAATAAATTGTAAAGCAGTAAAACAAATAACAATAGTAATAAAATTTCATAGTCGTTTCACAAGTAAACCATTTTACATCCTTAAACAGTTATCACTTTTCCACACGCAAACTGCCTCCAAGCCCAAGTTTACTTTTAAGAAAAGCTAACCCTTGACTGTAATCCCATAGCATTGTCCAGTACCGCGGACACGGCTATTCGAATAGATTTTACACTCTGCAGAGGTTATACACTTTACTGTCGGGACCCCGAATTTGCAAATCCGGACCCTCTGTGTATTCAGCACTAGTCCAGGAACGCGCTAGTGCACACAGTCTTAACATCGGTAAATATCACAATCATACCAATCGATACTATCAAAGTACTTTATTAATAAAAGGGTTACTTGACCTTATGGCCAAGATACAAATATATATGCCTTGCAAGGCGAAACTTATTAAAAGAGAAATAGCAGCGGAAAATCAAATAAACCGTAGCGCCATCCAAGATAAATTACCAGGCAATCGATCGGGCTCGCATCCCTAAGTAGAGCGGGTCTTCTTGGAAATCCTCCTCATCGGCGTAGTCTCCTCTTCAAGCGTATTGTGTTGAGGCAAGGGTGAGTACTTGGTACTCAAACAAGTCATGCAGAATGCAATAATATACTATATGCATGGCTTGGTACAAAGGAATAGCTCAAGGTATATTTGCAAGATGCATGACTTTTGACAAGTAATAAATGTAGATTCGAAAGCAGTAGAAATAAGTAAAGCATAAATAACTTTTCCAAGAAGTTTAACAAATATTTTTCCCATCCTAAACCACATTTTCCATCATCTTCCTTGTTAAACCAACCCATCTTTTCAAAACCAAGTTATTTTCAGAAAGTCTAACCCTTATTGTAATTCAGCATTGTCGACAGTGGACTCGGCTATTCAAATAGATTCTACACTCTGCGAGAGGTTATGCACTTTACCCACAAGATACAAAGTCAAACACCACAAAGGCGAGTTCAGTAACAAAGCCTTTAGGAAGCCTCAAACAACACAGGTGGTCCTCTCAGGTTAGTGCTCTACACCATCCTTCCCTTAGCCAAAGGCGAAGTATGGGACCAACACACACGTTAGATGGGTATCGGCCCACACGACACGTCGCTCCCGATACAATCACACAAAGGTGTAATCGACACCACTGAGGCTCCACAAGTGAGTCCTTAGCGACTTAGTCAACTAGGGCCGTCCATTCGCCATGTGGTTGCAAGTATGACCCAGTTCAAAGGCTTGCAAGGTTAAGTCCTTAAGTGACCGAGGGCAAGACTACCCTAGAAAACCAAATCATCATCCCGGTGCCACCTGGCCCACGATTACTCTTGCCACATGCCCGGTCAGCGTTTATCAAACCCCGGGTTGATTACCATGCACCACGTGCCATCAACTTCACATGATACTTTTCCAAAACAGTTCAATATATCATTAAGTCCATATTAGCATTTGATTATCCAAAATCATGTTATGAGCACGTGGCAGTCTAAGCGACATACTACAACGATCTAAACCCATGTTGGCAATTTAATAATGTCCAACTAGTAAACCACAACTAGGGTGACAAAGGGTCATGGCACATACTTAAGTAATCAAGGTGTCATATAGCAAATTGGTATTTATCTAACCCCCCATGTTTAAACAAAGTATTTTTCTAATTGAACTAGCATGCAATAGTTTAAATCAAAATAGATTTCGAAATGGGATCAATATGGTCAAAGCAATAACTTGCCTTCAAAAAGTACTTGCTCTTGGTCTTGAGTTGGATCTGAGTCGGCCACTTCTCCTTGAATCCTTCCCAAGACTTCAACGTCTACTCGTAAAGCGTGCAAATAGCAAATACACAAATGAACACTATGCAAAAAGATCCCAAAAACTCCAAATAAAATCCATAAGCAGAGAGAACATAATTTTCTGGATTTTTAGAAACTGGAATCAAATCAAATTTGGAGTTAAAGCATAAAAGTTATGATTATTTAAAGTTTAAATAATCAATTAAATAATTTTACAGAGAAAAACTTTAGTCCAAAAATTAAATAAAATTCATATTTAGGTAGATCTTAATTTTATACAAATTTAGAAATTTGAATCACTCAAATCGGAGTTGAAGCATAAAAGTTATAAGCGTTTGAAGTTTGAATCTAAATTTGAAATCATTATTCGAATTAATAAATCATTTTCTTTTGGAAATTAATTATTGCGTCGGCATGGACACGTGGCAGACTCTGATTGGCCTGGCGGCGTCGGTGTCCATGGGCTCGGTCCGCGCTTCGGCTTTCGGGTCCACGGTGGACTCGGTCCGGCTCAACGTGGCCCGACATGTGGGCCCACTCGGGTAGCGTCATTCTTTGGCGTCGCTTAGGTTGGGTTAGCCAGCGACATGCGGGCCCTCGACACGCGGGCCCGCGTGTCGGCGTCTACACTGCAGCAGCGTGGGCCGGCGCCGACCGTCGGTCCAACTTCGACACGTGGCGCCAATCTCGTCCGTTGGTTTGAAAATCAGGCGCGGATTGAATCCGAGGTTTAACACGCGTTGAAACTACTCGATGCTCGTGGGCCGTTCGATCTAGATCGGACGGTCCGGATCTAATCCTATAATCGCCTTTGCTACGGCGCGTGGCGATTGTGGAACCGTTGGATCTTGATCCAGCGGCCCCGAATCTGTCGGGTTTGGAACACGTGAACTCACCTCAGCCGTCCGTCTGGATCCGACGGCGGTGCCCGCGAGGCTGCGATGGCCGTGGTAGGCGCCGCACGGCTGCCGGAGTTGAAGACTTTGACAGCGAGCCCAACGGCGTTCGGGGTTGCTCGGCGAGATGAAGGTCCTTCGTGCGTCGTCGCGGTGAGTCCGGATCGGAGGTCAGCGGGCGGGGGGCGGACGGCCAGAGTGAAGCAAGGCAAGTAGACCGTGGCGAGCAGCGCGCAACTCTGGCGAAGCTCGCACGGCTAAACGGCGGCGACTTAGCACCGGTGAAGTAGAAGAAGGAGAGGCGGAATCACGGCGGTCCTCGGTATGCCCCGGGCATTAAATAGCCTCGGCGTCCGTCTCGGAAACCTAACTTGCTCTGGCGAGCGCGGCGGAGTCCGGCTTCGGACTTCGGTGAAGGACGGCAATGGTCGTGGCCGTCCGTGCGGCACAACCAATACCACGATCGCGGCGTGACGTCGTCCGGACCGCGGCTCGGTCGAGTCGAGCGGATCTCGGCCGCTGGATCTTGGATCCAACGGTTGGGATGATTAGGGTTAGAAAGTGGGTTCGGTCAGAGTCAACGGCTCGGACTGAAGTCCACTCGGTCGATTGAGCATTCTGACCCGAGTTGGATTTTCCAGCGAATTAATATTTAAAATAATTCCTAGTAATTCATTTAATTCATTAAAAATAGCAAATGACTCAGAAAAATTCCAGAAAAATTCTGGAAAATATTTTGGATCATTTTGGACTCAAATAAAATATTTCCAACAAAAATTTATTTGCAAAATTAAATTCTTTAATTATTTCAAAATGGAATAAATTCAAATAAATTCCAAATAATTCCAAATAAATTCCAGAAAATTCCAAAAATTCACCAAAGTGCCACATCACACATGAATTTAAGGAAAGCAAAATTTTGGGGTGTTACATTTACCCACAAGATACAATCAACTCACCATGTCAACTGTGAATCGCCATACAAGAGTATATGAATGAGTGATCATAACAAAGCCTTTCGGAAACTTCTAACTACACAAGTGAACCTCTCTGATTTTTGCCATACACCATCCCTTCCCTTAACAAAGGCGAAGTATGGGACCGACATACCGTTGGACGGGTACCATGCCGCAGCCCTGGTACGCTCCCCCTTCAAGCTACACAAAAGATGTAGTTGACACCCCGAGGTACCACATGCAAGTTATTAGTAACTTACTCAACTAGGTCCGTCCCATTACAGACATGTGGTTGTATGATTGACTCAGTTCAAAGGCTTGCAAGGTTAAGTCCTTAGACTGACCAGGGCAAGACTTACATCAGTACTCTCAAAGAAATCCATCACTCCAACACTCATACATATATCATGTTTCAAACCTTCCCAACCACCAAACTGGCCACCATAATTCTTGCCACTTGCCCAAGTCTAAATCATTTTATCACCCCAGTTGATTATTGCGCAACACAATGCCAACAACAACTCAACATCCTTGAAGAAGCACGAATGCCTCCGCATATCAACATCATCGTGTCGGCAACACGTCACACCATTTCAAAATACATTGCATATTCCATTAATTAATATTGGCATTTGTGTTTCCAAAACGATGTCAAAGGTACGTTGCATGGCTAAGCAAACTACTACCGGTCTAAATAACCCACGTTGGCAAAGTATTGAGCTACCAACTATTAATCAACAATCCTAGGACAAATGAATCATGGCATACAATTATCGTAAACAAGGTGGCTTTAACGAGTAGGTCGATTATCTAATCCCAAATTAATTGAAATCAGTTTAACTTAAACTAGCATGCAATAATTTGAAACAACATAAGTTTTGAATTGGGATCAACATGGTCAAAGCACAACTTGCCTGGCCCTTGCAATTTTTTACTATTCTTTACTCTTAATCTTCGATCCTTGATCCTCGATCTTCGGTCTTCACTTCCTTAATCTTCAGCTCTGTAGAACAGCTTCCGGACGACGCGTCTAACGATTAAAGAAGAAGCAAATACAAACCAATTCAAAGGACAAATCAAGTAAAATTCCAAATTAAGAACAAATAGCACTGGTACAACAGCTTGGAAGAAATTAGGAACTTGATACGGATTAAACCGGAGGTTTAGACAAAAGAGAACGGCTTTCGGCAAATACACCGAAGAGGGAAAGACTAATAACTGAGAGGGAAAGAATAATATTCCAAAGAATATTTCTTCCGAAGTTATTATCTTGATTGGACAAACAAGGACATATGGGCACTCGATCTATAGATCGGGTCCATAAGGATATGTTAGTTCACAATGAACTAAACTGATTCTCCAAGTTGACTTTTGTTGACCGAATGGACATAGTCAAACAAAAGAGAGATGGATAGATTAGATCGGGCACAAGGGCATGACAGATGGCCAATGGTTTATCGACCAAGTCCACGAATGAAGTCTAGGTTAAAGGCATATTAGATTTTCAGGGATAAGACAAGACAAGTGTCATACCACGATTGAAACAACGAGAAAGATTGCAAAGATAACAACGCTGCTCACGATGAACTTAGTTCATCGAACCGGTCTTAGGTTAGGGTTTTGATTCGGCTTTGAAGATGATATGACGATGAGGCTAGGCTCACATCATGATGATAGAGAAGACGAAGGCATCGCACTAGGATCTGTGCATGAATGCACATATGCGATGACAACGAAGCGATGAGAGCCAAGCGTTAACGATGAAGCATTAACGGCAAACGTTAACGGAGGAGCGTTAACGGCAAAACGTTAACGGCGAAACGTTAACGGCGAAACGTTAACGGATGAAACGTTAACCGCGAAGGTCAAACAATGATAGGATACTCATGAAACAAGGTAGCGACCGTCAGTGCAATGACATGACCACGATAAAGTGCTACCAAGGATGGATCACCGAGGCGCGAACCGATAACAACGGCTAGGTTGAAAGACGACAGTTTTAGGCCGGAATCGGGCTCCGACAGCAAACGGAGACCAAAAGAACTCTAAATATGGACCAAAAAAGTACATGATGATCCACCAGATGCAACAACATGGCCGGAGCAAACCAAAATAACCAGCGTCAAATGACGGCGCATGGCGGCGGCTAAACGGCGGCCTAAATATAAAAAAAATTCTAGGGTATAAGATGGCAAAGGGAGAATGTCTACCACGTAGAACGCGGCGAGACGAACTCAACGGTATAGGCGGATTTTCCGGCGCCCCTTCGGATTGATCACAAACTACCGATTAACGGGTTTCGGATCTAAACTTTCGACGGCCATAACTTCTAGAATAATGATCGGAACTTAACGAAATTTGACCGAGAGCTAGATGGGACCAAGAGGCACATCATGACATAAGTGTCTCGAAGAATTACCTTCTGGATCAGTGGGGAACGCACGAGGAAGTTTGTCGCTGTCTGATCGTAGTCTGATCGGAGAAAATATTTTTCTGCGCACAACCCAGAGAGCAAAACCATGAGGCAAGATGTGAATCATGTAGAGGACATCCCCGGGAGTCTACACAAAAAAGTTCACGGTCAAACTCGAAAAATTGAGGGAGATATGGCCTCGGCAATATTCGGCATTGAAACGGCCATTACTTTTGATTCCGCGGGCCAAATTCTCTGAAATTTGGAGGATAGACAGATGGGACATCCAAGCTCACCATGGCAAAGACGGATCTTGAAAAGAGTTGACGAGCTAACCGGAACATGGCTCCAAAGTTTAGCCGTCGTCGGGCGACATCCAGAGCTCTCGGCGGCGATTTCGGAGTTTTGAGAATTGATCTGAGTTGTAGGGGGCGTAGGAGAGGTCATGGGGGGTCTATACTGGGTTGGGGTGGCGGCTAGGTCAAGAAAAATCAATTTTAGAGGTGATTTGGTCGGTTTGGGCATTTTATCGAGCATTTGCCGTGCATCAAACAGACTCAGCCGACGTGGCGCCACGTGGGCGCGACATGTGTCCGGGGGGGCAGTCGCGCGGGCTGGCCCGGCTCGGCCGGGAGGCTAGCGCACCCTGGCGCCACGCTGGGCCAGTGAGGGCGCGACCCAGGCGAGAGGGGGCGGCCCTACTGGCTGGCCGGGCGCGGAGGAGCCGGGTGGTCGGGCGCAGGAAGGCGGCCATTGGCGGCGTGAGCTAGCGCATGGGAGAAGAGGAGGTTCAGCCCAAAACACAAAATCCGATTTTTTAATCCTTTTTCGAATTAATTTAATTCCAGAAATTCCAATAAATCATTGAGGACAATAAAAATACCAGGAAAATTCTAGAAAAATTCTAAAAAATATGTTGAGACATTTTGAACTCAAATAAAATATTTTCAATAAAACTTTATATAAACTTTCTTAATATTTAATTAATTTCAATAAAGGGCTTAATACAAATCAATTTCAATTAAATCCGATAAATAGCAAACGAGCTCCGAAAAACCTCAAAAATTACAGAAAAATTTCTTGGAACACAAGGAACCCAAATTAAATTAAATTAATTTTATTTAAAATATTAAATAATCAAATTAAATTGTTTTCGCTTTTAGAAAATCAAGTTTACACTTCATAAACGCGAGAAAATCAACGGAAATTTTTGGAAAGATAAACTAAACCAAAAAATTTTGAAAACCCAAATTTTGGGATGTTACAAGTTTTAGGTAAATCGGTAATGAAATCTATTCCGATTTCCTCCCACTTCCACTCAGATATTTTTAGTGGCTGCAGCAATCCTGCTGGCCTCTGATGCATTGCCTTGACTCTCTGACATATGTCACACAACGCAACATGTTCAGCAACCTCGCGTTTCATGCTCGGCCACTAGAATCTTTTCTTCAGGTCTTGATACATCTTGGCACTTCCTGGATGGATCGAATACTTGGAGTCATGGGCTTCTTCCAGAATCAGCTACTTCAGCTCATTTTTTTTCGGCACGCAGATGCGGTCTTTAGTCCACAACGTACCCTGCTCATCCAACTTGAAGTCCTTAGCCCTGCCTTCATCCATCTTGAACTTAATCCTACGGATTTTATCATCATCCTTCTGTCCTTCTCAGATCTGATCTTCCAGACTAGGCTTTACTTCTAATGCAGCTAAAAATCCTTCCGGTACGACTTCCAACTCAATGCATCGGCCACCACATTGGCCTTCCTGGGATGGTAGTGGATTCCGACATTGTAATCTTTGATCAACTCTAGTCATCTCCTCTGCCTCATGTTCAGATCCGATTGGGTGAATATGTACTTAAGACTCTTATGGTCCGTGTACACTTCGCATTTGTTCCCAATCAGATAGTGACGCTACAACTTCAAGGCATGCACTACGGCTGCTAACTCTAGATCATGTGTCGGATAGTTCTCTTCATGCAGCCTCAACTGCCTCGATGCATATGCAACAACCTTCCGATTCTACATCAACACACATCCAAGTCCCTGGCGTGATGCATCACAATAGATATCAAAGCTTTGATTAACATCCAGTAGAACTAACACCGTGCTGATGTCAATCGCTTTTTCAGCTCTTGAAAACCCTTCTTGCACTCTAGCGTCCATGTAAACTTCTTATCCTTTTTCAACAATTGCGTAAGGGGTCTTGCAATCGTCGAAAAGCCTTCAATAAAGCAGCGGTAGTAACCTGCTATCCCAAGGAAACTCCGAATCTGGGTCACTACCTTCGACTGCTCCCAATGTAACACAGCTTCCACCTTTCTTGGGTCAATTGCAACTCCTTCTGCGGTCATCACATGTCCAAGGAATTCCACCTTGTCCTTCCATAAGTCACACTTGTTGAACTTGGCAAAGAGTTGCTGTCCCCTCAGCTTCTCCAAAACTAGTCTCAGATGTTCTGCGTGCTCTTCACTTGTCTTGGAGTAGACTAGGATGTCATCTATGAACACAACAACAAACTTGTCCAAATACTCCATGAAGACCTTATTCATCATATTTGTAACACCCCGGCATCTAATACGCCTGAATGCTACCAAACATCGATTATGTATCATCTAAATACTACAAATAAAAGAAAATTACAGCAAAGGACCAATTGCTAGAACCAAAAATTTCAGCAGCATCTCCTTTGTTTAATCATGATCTCGCGCAACCATAATAGCATAGCAGAATATGACATAATATGAAACATCTAAAACAGCGATAATAAGCGGCACGGAAGCAATATAAGTCCCCTTTAAGCATCCCAAAGTCATCATTAGCCAAATGAAACGAATAAGGCAATCCTAGCACACATCTAAACCATAAACATCAATGGTATCCCATTAAGTTTATTGTCATGACTCCAAATGATTCCATTGTGGAATCAATTGCGTGAACTACGTGGAGATGTGTGACTATTCCCCTTTTCCCTCATGCCGATCTCAAGGTACCTAAAAACAACATAAAACACAAGCGTGAGTTCAAAACTCAGCAAAGTGTATTGTAATGGAAAAACAAAGATCAAGTCAACAAACCATCATCACCAGTCTCCAAAAGCACATCATAACACAACATGGTTAGCATTCCAAACATCTTTTAAGCATCCATGTACTCATCTCGTGAGCAACTCATAAGTATTCACATCGTCATCTCATAAACATCATCATATACATATTTCATTAATGCAATGCAATGCACATGTCTCCTTGGAAACTCATAGCGGTATGGTTGAGTGCACACCCGTCGGCATGCACCCTTTTCCCCCTTCCATCCCGAAGATGGAGGGTGCCTATCACTCGCTTCCATTCACCACGGAGGATGGAATCACGATGTAGGTCTTACTCAAGAATAGCCCCGGACTAGTCATAACGGTTCTCACCGACCCTCCCGGAATAGTTATGACTTATCTCACCGGCCGGCCATGAAAATATGCCATGTATGCAAAATGGACAACAACGTACACATATATAAGAGTATTGCATATCATCACATGGCATGTAATCCACTTATCAACAATAAGTACATTTAAATCATGGCATAATGGCTTCATATCAAGCAATACATGTAATTCATGGCAAGACAACATGTTATCTATTCCGAATGCTATCTAGCGAATCTAGCAACGCATATAACATACAATCCACGCAAAACACTTGCCTTCAACCACGGGCAACGGAGTGACGAGAGGTTGAGGGCACTCCCGGAGGCACACCACCTGCAAACACGTGCCACACACTCAAATAGAGTCCACAAAATAGCACACATAAGAATCCCACTACCCGACTTCGCTTACAACTCTAAAAATCAGAAAACAGCAAATCTGTCCCTTCGGGACAGCAGCCTTCCAATGGGCATAACTTCTGTTATAAGACTCAAAATCGATTAAACGAGTACACCATCGCGAAGCTTAGGAAATTTCCTAGCTTTCTCTAGGTATTGGGGAAAGCCAAATCGGCCTCTAAAATTATTTAATCTAACGTTGAACACGAACTGTCTCAATCTCGTCACAGATTTGACAGCGCTTGGTAAAATAGCCATAACTTCCAAACGGCTGGACGGAATTTCAATTTCTTTATATCCACGGAAAGATAATGAAATTATCTACAACTTCCTAAAAGTCCGTACGGTCAGATTCAATCTCTAAATTGGCCAAAACGCCTGCCCTAGTTCGGGTTCCCAATCTGCCCGAACCAGAACGTGAATACAACTCTAGTTTTCATCAATCCTACCCCATGGCAGCACCTCCCTTGATCTAAAAACATGGTAAACCACCCCTACACAGCATCTAATTGATCCCCAAAGGTTTTCCCCATTACCTTCTTGAAGATCCACCAATCTACCGCTTCTGTTCGCGCGATCTCCACCCGATCTCTTCCTTCCACCGTTTCTTCTCGTCGTGGATCCTACCACCGGCGAGGGCTGCACCGAGGCGTGGCATGGCAGCGAGGGGGACGCAGCAGGGCACCTAGTGGTGGGGGAGGAGGCGCAAGGAGGAGGAGGTTGGTGCGGCAATGGGGGTGGAGGAGGAGGACTAGAGAGGAGGAGGAGATGGGGGCTATGGGGGCTGCGCAAGGGAAGTGGGGGGACTAGGGCAGCAGGTTGTGCTGCCCCCCCACCAATCCCACAAGGGCCCAAGCATTCCACCTCCGGCCCACGACTTCCCCTCAAGGCCCAATTCGACTCCGGAGGGGCCCAAACTCTCGAAAACGGCCCGAAACGCGTCTAAAACGTCATGCCGAATAGATTTTAACCTTTGATTCCACATTTTATAACGTTCTTGACCTCAATACTCTTATTTTATAAGATTACGACAATCCGTGGTGTCACAATATTCATAAAATAAGCTAGCGCATTCGTCAAACCGAAGGACATGATAGTAAACTCGTAATGTCCATATCTCGACGAGAATGCGGTCTTCGAAATATCCTCTGATCGGATCTTCAACTGGTGATATCTTGACCTCAAATCAATCTTGGAGAAAACTCCGTCTCCTCTCAACTGGTCAAACAGATCATCAATCGTAGGTAGCAGATACTTATTCTTCACAGTGACTTCATTGAGTGCACGGTAATCAATGCACATCCTGAAACTCCCGTCCTTCTTCTTGATGAACAGAACTGGGGCTCCCCACGGCGATGAACTAGGTCTGATGAATCCTTTTTCCATCAGCTCCTCGAGCTGCTTCTTCATATCTACCAATTCTTCCATTGACATCCGGTAGGGTCTCTTGGCTATCGGGGCTGTACCAGGTACTTGCTCAATTACGAACTCGATGTCTCTGTCTGGTGGCATACCAGGTAGGTCTTCAGGGAAAACATCAGGGTACTCGTTCACCACTGGAACATCATCTATGTTGATTGCCTTCACACAGTTGACCTTCATCTGTCCATCACGAACAGCAGTCGCTTGGAACTCCACTTTTCTTCCACAGGGGCTCTCAACAGATATGATTCTTCATCCACAATCCAGCACGGACTTGTGCTTGGATAACCAATCCATTCCCAAGATAACATCTAAAGTCTGGGTTTCCAATATAATAAGGTTCGCTAGGAATTTTACCCCATCTATCAATATTCTCACCCCAGAACATCCTACTTTAGTTCGAAGTTCGGAACCAGGGGTTTGAACTAGAAGCATGCATTTTAGATCCACAATCTCCAAATCATTTTCAGCAGCAAAACCTTGAGAAACGAATGAATACGAAGCTCCATAGTCAAACAAAACTGTTGCAGGGACTGAGTTGACCAGTAACCTACCCAGTACTATGTCTGAAGCATTCTGAAGTGCATCTGCGGTGACATGATTAACGCGGCCTCTCACCACAGTCTGAGTTGTGGCTCTAGGTTGTGTAGCTCCACAGCTTGATCCTGGTGTAGGTGTTCTTGCTGGCGTGGATCCCAGATTGAAACAAACTGGCATCACTGCTGCTACCTTTTGGGGCAATAGTTGGCAAAGTGCCCTGGCTCGTGGCAGTGGAAGTAATGCTTCACTGTACTCTACTGACTCCCTGCAGCTGCATTCTCGGCTGGCACTGGCGTCTGGTAGTTCTGATTTGCAGGTCTCGACGCTGGCGACAGTGTCCTTGCAGTGTTCTTCGGCTGGAACCTGAAGAACTGATTCGGCGCAACCCTTAAATGCTGCACTCCTTGGCGTGCTCTCTGTTGTGCCATCCTGCACTTCCGGTTGTCTTCAAGTTCTTTGCGCTTGTCTTCCAAGATGAGCGCCTTATTCACCAACTCCTGGAAGTCGGGAAATGTGTGGGTAATCAACCCCACCTGAAGTCCAGAATTCAGTCCCTTCATAAAACAAGACTACCTTGCCTTATCCGTTGCTACGTCCTCAGGTGCATAGCGAGCTAGCTGGGTGAACTTGTTCAGATACTCAGACACTAGCTACGTGCCTTGCTTCAAAGCCCTGAACTCCTCCTTCTTGAGGTCCATGATCCCTTCCGGCACATGATACTAGTGAAATGCAGTCGTGAACTCCTCCCAAGTGATAGCTTGTGGGTTCTCATGTACGGCACAAAAATTCTGCCACCATTCAGCTGCAGTTCCTTCTAGCTGATGAGATGCATATAGCACTCTCTCATTCCCCACACACTGGGTAATGTGCAGCTTCCTCTCGATCGACCTCAATCAGTCATCTGCCTCCAATGGGTTGGCATTCCCCGAAAAATTGGGTGGGTGAGTCCTCATGAACTCAGAAAGCCTGGAGTTCTGTCGCTGTCCCTGATTAACTTGATTGGCAGCGGCCTAAGCAGTGACTTGTTGCATTTGCTGCATCATGGCATGCATCAGCTGAGTCTGTGCAGCAAGGAAAGCTCCAAAGTTCTGCATGTCAACTGGCGGTGCTGGCTGGGGTGCAAGGACTCCATCATTGGGGTTTCTAGCTGGGCGAGAACCACTTCCGTTGCCTCCAAGGTTTCCGCGAGTGTTCACCATCTATCGATTGCTCCAAGATTTAGAGATGAGAGGGAAACAAGAATAGACAAGTAGTAGAGAAACTTATGTAGGGTGGAAGGTGTAACTCAAAACCCAACTTCATTATTTATTCAATAATATCTTGGTATGGTTGCTTACAATGCCTAAGGACCTTGCAACACATACTGCACACTCATCAAGCAATGAAAATCCAAATCGAACTAACACACTGGAGTCTAATGCCTCTAAGGGTGACTCTTTATTCTTAGACGCGACACGACGAAGGAGTCTCAACTTCTAATCCTGAACGCTCACTCCTCGAGCCAACCACTACAGCAACTCCCCGGCGGGTACACTGGTGGGTGGGACGGCATTGGTGCAAAGCAATCACCATGCCCTACCACAACCGTGGTTGACGACGTGACGTCCTCCTCTGGCTCTGGCTCTGGCTCTGGCTCTGGCTCTGGCTGCTGCTCTGGCTGTGGCGCAGGTGGCGCCTCCTCTAGGTCCTCCTCTGGATCTGGGTCGTGAAGCTCCAACACCGGTTCTGGTTCAGGTCCGTACAGCGCCACCTCCAGCTCACGAACCCTCTGAATAGAGTGAGCTAGATACTCTTGAGCTTCTTGTAGTTGCTTCTTGACATCCTTGACTTCATCACGAGACTTATGT
The DNA here is from genome assembly GCA_036346355.1 of Rhipidocladum racemiflorum. Lineage (NCBI taxonomy): Eukaryota > Viridiplantae > Streptophyta > Magnoliopsida > Poales > Poaceae > Rhipidocladum > Rhipidocladum racemiflorum. The sequence goes on along the minus strand of CM070577.1, from coordinate 39,247,988 downwards.
AACTCCTGAACTGTATCATCAATCACATCCTCCTGAGCGACGACAAACCTCGCCAGATGAGTGATCGTGGCGTTCTCATCATCTATCGGCTCGCGATCAAGGCGGTTGTCTCAGCGCGGGTGGTGATGAAACACGGTGCCCTCCAACTCCCTAGAGTAGACGCGAGCGATATGCCGCATCGCTAGACGCGACATCTCCTGGATCCTTGCCTTAAACGAAGACCTCCTCACGGTGAAGTAGAGTGGACGGCTTACCTTCGTCTTCTCTCGGGCATACACAGTGAGTTTGATGCACCATGCTCGGACCAGTCCTGCCTGCACTATGGTGGTCCCTCGGTAGAGCGGTCTCTCGAAACCTCCAAGTACCTGTAGCATACACCACAACTCAGCGGCGTAGCCTCCCTCACTCTCGGCGTACTTGTTGATCATCCTCATTTGCCAAAGACACTCACGTGAGAACGCAATATTTTAAATTCAAAGTGGAGACAAAAACAATTCAGCAAGGGGTATGAACAAGAGAGAGGGGGATAAGTCGAGAATTCATTCTTTATCTTGGCAACTTTTAGCTTTAAAAATATTTTTTATCCTCTCTACGACCATTCCAACTAGAGGTAGTCCTACAGTCAGTATGGCTCTGACACCACCTCTGTTGGGACCCGAATTTGCAAATCCGGGTGCCTTCAGCACTAGTCCAGGATCACGCTAGTGCCCACAGTCTCAACATCAGTATATATCACAATCATACTCAACGTAATAGTAAGGTACTTTATTAAAAGGGAAATATAACTGGCTGCTCGACCTTATGGTCAAGTTACAAAAGTACGCCTCATAGGGCTAAAGTCTTACTCGAATAAATCTGCAGCGGAATGTAAAGAAAACGTGTGGCGCCAACCAATATGCCACAGGCAACTGACTGGGCTCCTCCCTATGTAGACGGCTCCTCCTGAAGTTCCTCCACCAAAGCTGGCGTAACCTCTTCTTCAACTGGTGTTGTTTTGTTGCAAGGGGTGAGTACTTTGGTACTCAACAAGTCATGCACAGAATGCAGTTCTAATATTCTACATGCATGGCTTATTACAAAGGATAGGCTAACAGGTTCATTTGTAGTAAAGCAGCATATGTAAATACAGTAATAGATTACAAAGCGGTAAAAACAATAATAAATGGAGTACTTTCACAAGGATGTCACAAGTAAAGCATTTTCCAATCCTAAGTCCAATTCATCATTTCAACCCAAACATTTTCCAAAGCCAAGTTATTTTTATGAAAGTCTAACCCATGACAGTAATCCTCGAGTAGTGTTCAATACCGCGGACTCGGCTCGAATAGGTTGTACACTCTGCAGAGGTTATGCACTTTACCCACAAGATATAGTCAAACACCACAAAGGCGAATGTCCGTAACAAAGTCTTTTGGAAGCCTCTAACTATACAAGTGGACCTCCCCGGTTGTTGCACACTAACCCTTCTCTTAGGAAAGGCGAAGTTTAGGCCAACCAATCGTTAGATGGGTACCTAGCCACAACCCCGGTACGCTCCCCCGCACAACTACACAAAAGGTATAATTGACACCCCGAGGTTCCACAAGCAAGTTATTAGCAACTTATTCAACTAGGTCCGTCCCATTCCAGACATGTGGTTGCATGTTTGACCTAGTTCAAAGGCTTGCAAGGTTAAGTCCTTAGGGTGACCAAGGCAAAACTACCGAAGAACCAAAACGACTTTCCCCGGTGCCACTCATGGCCCACCAGATCATTCTTGCCACTTGCCCCGGTCTAAACCATTTATCAACCCCCAGTTTATTACCATGCACCACGTGCCATCAACATCATCATTAATAACACATGACACTTCTCCAAAACAGGTTTCGTATCCCATTAAGTTAGTATTAACATGTAATTATCCAAAATCATGTCATGACTACATGGAAGGGCTAAGCATTATACTACATCGGTCTAAATTCCCATGTTGGCAATTTAAATAATCTCCAACTTCTTAAATCAAACTAGGGTGACAAGGGTTCATGGCATACATTTATTTATGTCAAGGTGGCATATAGCTAATTGGCATTTAACTAATTTCCAGAATTAATCAAAGCATTTTCTAATTAAATTAGCATGCAATAATTTGAATTAAAACAATTTTCAAAAGTGGTAACAATATGATCAAAGCATAACTTGCCATCAAAAAGTACTGGTTCTTGGTCTTGAGCTGGCTCCTGGGTCAAAACTTCACCTTCGAAGCCTTCGGGCACTTCAACATCTACTCGTAACGGATGAATAAACACCAAATAAATAAAAACTGAGAAAAACACATGTCCGAAAATTAAATAAAATTCACCATTAAATAGAGCTCAATTTTATAAAAATTTAGAAATTAGAATCGCTCAAATCGGAGTTAAAACGCAAAAGTTATAAGCGTTTAAAGTTTGAAAAATCAAATAAAAGAATAAACCGAATTAATTCATTTATTTTTCTATTGAAAAGTCCGATTATGACGTAGTCAGGGTGGATTTTGAATTTCCACCGATTTATTTTTCTAAAGGAAAATCGAATTATGACATCATGCTTGCGTCATCCGGCCTACAGACCCGGTCCACGGCTCGGGCTCGGTCCACCATGGACCCGGTCCACGGGTACACGTGTCATTGACATGTGGGACCCACTGGATGACGTCATCCCTGACGTCATCATAGCTCGGCCGAACAGCTCTGACAGCTGGACCCCACCGTGGCGTCAGCATGACATCACGGATGACGTTATCGTGCGGTGGGTTGAGCCACTAACACGCGGTCCCACGCTGATGCCACGCGTGACGTCAGTGACGATCGGGCATGGCTCGGCTAACCGCGTCGGTTCATCTCCCGGACACGTAGCAGTCTGTGCTGTTGGTTTGAAATCCAACGATCTAGATTAGATCTAATCTCACTACTTTGGAATCACGCGGTTTGATCTGGACTATTCGATTTGGATCAGACAGTCGAGATCCGATCGGGTTGATGCGTCACCGAGGGCCGATGTAGCTTTTCCCGGTGCTCGACACGTGGCTCAATGTACACCGTTCGATCTCGATCGAACGGCTGAGATTTCATCTAATGCTACAACGCGGGTCAATTCTAACCGTACGATCTAGATGTAACGGCCGAGATCCAACGTAGCTTGGTGCGGTCAAAGGGCTACGTGGCTTAATCTAAGACGTTGGATCTAGATCCAATGGTTGATATTAGATCTAAAAACCATAACGTGGATTTCGTATGGGTGACGTGGATGAACCTGAGCCCTTGGATCACGATCAGACGGTTGACGGAGCTCGCGGGGTCGGCGATGTCACGGCGGAGCTAAGGCCACCGGAGCTGGGGACGACGACACGCCCAACGGCGTTTGGGCATGAATCTAGCAAGGTGAATGGTACTTCTAGACGCGCCTTGTCGTGACGATTCTGGATCTGGGCAACAACGCGACGGAGGATGTCGAAAAACCACAGCGGCGCACACTTCCAACTTCGGCGAGCGATTGCGGGCGAGCGGCGATGGCTGGAGCTCGAAGACCTAGGGCTACGGGTGCGCACGGAAATGGTGGTCATGACACGGGTGGCAGCGCATTAAATAGCTCCCTCGATGTCCGTGAAATTCGCAGAAAACGAGGCCCACACGGGCGTGGCGGCGGAATCCGGCGAGGACTCGGACACAGTGACGTGGCCGCATCCTGGCCGTACACGTGTCCACGATCACGTCGGGTGCGAACGGGTTCGCACGGGCACGGGCTCGGGTGACGTCGCGTGGGTTACAGTTTGGTTGGGCTCAGGTCTAGCTCGAATGCGGCTCGGTTGCGCTCGAATCAGACTTGAGTCTAACTCGGGTCGGATGAACAGTAAAACCCGGTTGGGTTTTCCAGCGATTTAATATTTAAAATAATTTTTAGAAATTCAAATAAACCGAGAAAAATAGCAAAATAACCAGAAAAATTCTGAAAAATACTTTGAGACATTTTGGACTCAAATAAAATATTTCCAACAAAATTTTATTTAAAATTTCTAATTATTTAATTATCTCAAAAGGGAATAAATTCAAATTAAATCCAAATAAATTCCAGAAAATTCCAAAAATTCACAAATACTCTTTTAAATATAATAAAAGCAAAAATTGGGGTGTTACATGCTCTTGCTATCCTTGGCAGTCGTGTAAAATGTGTACCCATTTATCTCATACCCATGGAATGATATGATTGTAGTGGATGGTCCCCGAGCCAAGAGTTTGAACTGTTCATTGTCTGTTTGGTTGCCTATCAGCTGATTTTGTAACCAACCGCCGAAATGATCCATTTGCTCTAGTGCGCTCCACTTTTCTGACTTCTCTGGGTATTGGTCGCGCAGAATCATCTAATGATCATGGATATACTGAGCCACTACAGTTGCTTGTCTCAAGACTGTGAAATGTGCTTGTTTAAATGAAAGTAGATCATCGCTAAAGAATTCTTTTCTCCCTAGAGTCCCTTTTCCCTGTAGCCTCCCCTCATGGCGTGATACAGGGACGACAATTGGATTCAGATCATCAATGTAATTGACACAAAATTCAATCACCTCCTCTGTGCCAACACCTTGTGCAATGCAGCCTTCTGGACGAGACCGGTTGCAAACATACTTCTTTAGGACACCCATGTACCTCTCGAATGGGAACATACTATGCAGGAAAACAGGCCCGAGAATTTCTATCTCTTTGACAATGTGGACCATGAGATGGACCATAATATCAAAGAAGGACGGAGGGAAGATCATCTCAAGGCTGACCATACTATCGACCACATCATGCTGCAGCTGAGATACGTTATTTGGCTCGATGACCTTCTGCGACACCGCGTTGAAAATGAGCACAACTTTATGATTGTCCCTCGTACCTAGTCCGGGAAAATACCTCTCACCGCCACTGGGAGCAGCTGTGTCATCAACATGTGACTATCATGGGATTTCAGGTGTACGATTTTATTCTCTTTCATGTTTATGAGTCTCTTTATGTTCGAGGAGTATCCAGAAGGGACCTTCACGATGCTCAAGAACTTAATCATGTTTTTTCTCTCTTCCTTGCATAGAGTGTAGCTTGCGGGGTGGAGGTAATGTTGTCTTTTCGCTCTCTTTTTCGGATGTAGGTCGTTCCTGAGTCCCAGTAGTGAAGGGAATATGCCCTAGATCAATCATAGTGATGATTGTAACACGTCTTTGTTCATGTAATTATGATAACTTTGTTTATCGGTTCCCTGAATAAATGTTACGACTTTGTTCATTGGATACGATCTGATTGTGAAACATATTGTCAAAGTGACATTATTCTTAACGGGTCCCTGATCCATATCATTACGAGGAGCAGTGATGATTTGATCAGCACATGTATTGGTTGATGGTAATGTTTCGCATACCATAGATATGGATATATCAAACCAATAATGTGGACACATGTTGGAGAACATGGGTAGTCGGACAAGACCCACTCCGAGACGCTGTGAGTTGTTATCTATTATAGCGCCATCAGCGTATAGTCTCGAGTGGTACGCCTATATGGTCCTTAGACCTGAGATTGTCATGGATACCTAGCATGTAGACTTGTATGCTTTGGTGTCATCAAACGCTACACTGTAACAGGGTAGTTATAAAGATCAATACTGGGTATGCCACGATACATCGCCAAGGGTGTGATGATCAAGATGGGATTTACCCCTCCTAGATAACGGGAGAGATACCTCTGGGCCCCTCGTGTGGATGGATAGGGAAAGCGCACGGTCATGCTAATATGACTAAGGAGTTAGTCATGGTTTTGTATCCATCACACTATCGAGTGAAGTGGTCAAGCTATCAACAAGGGTGGCGCGCATCTCGTCTTGAGCTTGACTAGTATCGTGAGGCAAAGGGATCGGTATGTGAGTGTATCAAGGTTCGGCCGAATGTTGATTCTGTGCATTCGGGGGTCAATACGTACTGCTAGGTGCCGCTGTTGATCAATGAATTGGAAACGGGTTTCCGGATTCATGTCCGACTTGCACCGAACCTAACGGATCATACACTTAACGAGTTGGAAGCTGTTTAATGGGTTTGAGCATGGATAAGATCCGTGTTGGAGATGGAACCCTAGCGGGCTTCAGCCCACTAGCGTGTCTATAAAAGGTGAGGCCAGGAACAGTGCACTGTATGCGATCAGAACCCTCACCACGTTCAGCCGTCTAGCACCTCTCCTGCTCCCCAGAAACCCTAGCCGTGTGGCGAGGTGCTAGCACACCCCGCACGGCATTCCTGCTCGGTACGTGTGGATACTGTTAGAGGCGCTGCCATCCGTGGACGCGTTGCTCGGTTGGATTTACGGCTATTTTCGGTGTTCAATCTCGACTAGATCGGAGGTCAGGAACCACTCGGCGTTGGTCGGGAACCACTCGGCAGAGGTCGGCGACCTCTCGGTGGAGATCGGCAACCACTCGGGGGAGGTCGGTGACTACTCGGGGTAGATCGGGAAGTGAACGACTACTTCCTCCACGCGCGTATATCTGCTTCTGCTGCATCGGCGCGTCAAGGGTAATGATCCATGATCCCCTACTTGCATGTGATCTTGGGTGTTCGTGGTAGAAAATTTGTATTTTATGCTAGCGTAGCCTACCCGTATCCCAACAGTGGTATCAGAGCCAATCATGTGTAGTTTAGGATATGGATCGCACGCACATGTTGATGTGTTGTTGTGTTTATCACGGGTTGATTGGATCAATCGGTATCGGGGAAATATGAGGTATGAGTTGGTAGATCTACATGATCAAAAAGATTAGTTCGTGCTCATTTCAGATTCATGCCATGCATTACCCCTACCGGCTGGTAACACCATCGGGGTAGTAGCAAGTGCCGAACAGACCGAGCCAACAGATCGAGATCGTTGTGATTGCCGCCTTCTCAAGGGGACCTCGCGCGTTGGATCGATGAGATCGATCCTATGGAAACTGAGGCATTCTGATGACTCTGAATCGGCTTGATTTGATCAATCCAAATAAATTTCCATAGCGTTTTCATAGATGCGATCTATGTTCCCCAAAAAAAAATTTCCACGGGCGCTGCCTGCGCCTGCGAGGGGGTGCTGCCCCTTCGAACCCCGCACGCTAAACGGCTAGCGGGACCACTGTTATAGTCAGCATAGCGCCCATAAATTAAAACTTGTTCACTTCCCGCGCGCTAGAATCAATCCAGCGCCTAACTTGTTTTTATAGGGTATGTTGTGAACAGTATGGACCCTTTGTGTATGTGATACATGATTGTATATTTCATGGCCTGCGAGTCATGGTTAATTGCAGCTGTGAGCTATCCTGTTATTGTATAACGGCCTGCGTGCCAGCATGTGATGCCTTGAATCCTCATGTAATTTTGCTACTAGCTGCTAGATGTAGTAGTTTGGTACATGTTCTTGAAGGCTTCAATCCTGATGGCCGGGTGTGCAAGGTTGGTCGTGGAAGATGGAGATCGCCACGTCATGGGCCATACTAGTTCATAGTCTAATTTGATTGCCTGTGATGTTTTACCTTGCATTGCTATTCTTTCACGTCATATGTGGTGAATATGTTAACTTGATTGAATAGTTTCCCTCGAAAAATTAAGAGTTAGATGCCTTTTTCCAATAACGACATCTATGGTCTTGTACGTTGGTGGATAAGGTCTTGACAAGTCAGGAACGCCGCCCTCTTACTTGTACAATAGGGTGAGTGTAGCCTAACCTGTGCACTCACAAGCATAGGATTGGTTTGCTTAACAAAGTCATCCAAATAGGATTTGGGACTTCGGGGCATCAGTGTTGGGCGCCGGGGCATATGATGCCACCCCAACAAGCAAGAGTCACATACGATGTGATTGGCAAGTTGTTGCCTACCAATGTCGCGGGATCAAGTGGTATTGACAAGTCCTTACCCGAACCGCAGCGACCATGGATCTTGTTCCATGAAGATTGCCGGAGGGAAAGTGATCTTAATGGAAGCATCTTTTATTGAATTGTTTAATAAGAGATTAACATGAACATAGTGCTAAAACTTTGCTTATTTATGTTGTAGATGGCACCAAACGTTGTTAATGCAAACACTGGTTTTAACTTGCGGTCGATTCTAGAGAGGGAAAAACTCTCTGGGATGAATTTTATGGATTGGTATTGTAACTTGAGAATCGTTCTCAAGTCTGAAAAGAAGGAATATGTTCTAGACGGTCCATATCCTGATGAATTGCCTAAAAATGCATCCGCTGCTGATAAGCGTGCTTATGAGAAGCACACTAACAATGCCCTAGACGTCAACTGTCTCATGCTTGCCACGATGAACTCTGAGCTTCAAAAGCAATATGAGCATGCCGATGCCTACACTATGATTGTGGGTCTCAAGGGCATGTTTGAGAACAAGCAAGGGCTGAAAGATATTCGATATCTAAAGCATTGTTTGCGTGCAAGCTGGCTAAGGGTGCTCCTGTTAGTCCTCATGTAATTAAGTTGATTGGTTACATTAAGAGCCTGGAGAAGCTCAGTTTTCCACTGCATAATGAATTGGCCACAGATGTGATTCTCTAATCGCTCCCTGTGAGCTTTAAGCCATTCATTTTAAATTTTCACATGAACAGCCTGGAGAAGAATCTGACCGAACTGCATGGGATGCTGAAAACAGCGGAAGAAAGCATAAAGAAAGGCACACATCATGTGATGATGATTCAAAAGGATAAGAAAAGGAAGCGCAAGGCTACAAGTAATGGTGAGGATAAAATCCAAGACCCAAAACCAAAGCCTAAAGAAAGGCCAAAGGTTGGCCCTAACGCTTCTGATAAATGTCACTATTGCAAGGGCAATGGGCACTAGAAGAGAAACTATCCGAAGTACCTAAAAGACAAAAAGAAAGGAAAGGTTCCTTCTACTTCAGGTATTAATGTTATAGAAGTAAATCTTGCAACTTGTCCTACCAAGTCTTGGGTATTTGATACCGGATCAATGATTCATACTTGCAAATCGTTGCAGGGGTTAAGAAGGACTAGAGATTGCAAGATTGGCGAGTTGGAAATTCACGTCGGCAATGGAGCAATGGTTGCTGCGAAGGCCGTTGGAGTCTATCCCTTGTCATTACCTTCTGGCTTAGTCATGGAATTGAATAATTGTTATTACATTCCTGCCGTGAGTAAGAACATTATCTCTTCTTCTTGTTTAGAGGAAGATGGCTATGATTTTGTAATAAAGAACAGGAATTGTTCTATTTATTTCAAAGGCTTGCTCTATGGTAACTGTCCATTGGTGAATGGACTGTATGTGCTAGATCTTGGTAATGCTTCTATAAACAATGTTAATGCTAAGAAACTCAAAACAAATGATACTAATTCCACTTATTTGTGGCATTGTCGTTTGGGCCATAAAAATAAAAGATGCATGGAGAAACTCCATAAACATGGTCTTCTTGGTTCATTAGATTTGGAATCTTTTGAAACATGCGAGTCTTGTTTACTTGGCAAGATGACAAAGGCACCCTTCACTGGTTCGAGTGAAAGAAAGTGCGAGATGTTGGCTCTCGTGCATACTGATGTATGTGGACCAATGAGCTCAATGGCCAGAGGTGGTTATCAGTACTTCATTACTTTCACCGATGACTTTAGTAGATATGGCTATATCGATCTAATGAGGCATAAGTCTGAATCTTTTGAAAAGTTCAAAGACTTTCAGAATGAAGTACAAAATCATTTGGGTAAGAAAATTAAATTTCTACAGTCCGACCGTGGAGGTGAATATTTGAGCCAAGAGTTTAGTGATCATTTAAAGAGTTGTGGAATTGTTCCGCAATTGACTCCGCCCGGTACGCCACAGTGGAATGGGGTATCCGAAGGGAGGAACCGAACTTTGTTGGACATGGTACGGTCTATGATAAGTCAAGTCGATCTTCCAGTGTCATTTTGGGGACACACTCTAGAGACAGCTGCGTTCAAGCTAAATAGGGTCCCATCTAAATCCGTTGATAAGACACCATATGAGATATGGAAGAGGGAACATCCTGACTTGTCTTATCTTAAAATTTGGGGCTGTGAGGCTTATGTAAAACGTATGACGTTTGATAAGCTTCACGCCAAGTCGGATAAGTGCTTCTTTGTGGGGTACCCAAGGGAAACAAAAGGGTATTATTTTTATAACCGGGAAGAAGGCAAAGTGATTGTCGCTCGGACTGGTGTCTTTTTGGAGAATGAGTTTTCCAAAAGAGCTAGTGGGAGCAAGGTGCAACTCGAAGAAGTTTGAGAAATACCTGAAAATGTTTCAGCTCCAGCTAGTCCTCAGTAGGATGAGCAACGTGTTGTTGAACCTGTTGATGAGGCGCTATCCCCACGGAGATCCTCACGGGCAAGCCACGCTCCTAAGAGGTTCATGTTCCTCATGACGAAGCAACGCGATGTGTTATTATTAGAAAATGACGAGCCCAAGGACTATGAGGAAGCTATGGTGGGCACGGACTATAAGAAATGGCTGGAGGCCATGAGATCCGAGTTAAAGTCCATGTATGATAATCAAGTTTGGAACTTGGTTGATTTGCCTAATGGTGTAAAAACTATCGAGTGCAAATGTGTCTTTAAGAAGAAGATAGACGCCAATGGAAATGTTCACATTTATAAGGCACGATTGGTGGCAAAAGGGTATAAGCAGATTCATGGTGTGGACTATGATGAAACTTATTCGCCAGTCGCCATGGTAAAGTCTATCCGAATCATGCTAGCAATTGCCGCATATCATGATTATGAGATTCGGCAAATGGATGTCAAAACGGCTTTCCTAAATGGAAACCTAAGAGAGGATGTGTACATGGTACAGCCCGAGGGTTTTGTTGATCCTACTAATGCTGGCAAGGTATGCAAGCTTAGGAAGTCCATTTATGGACTGAAGCAAGCATCTCGGAGTTGGAACCTTCGCTTTGATGAAGTGGTCAAACAGTTTGGTTTCATCAAAAATGAGGAAGAGCCTTGTATTTACAAGAAGGCTAGTGGGAGCATACTTGTATTTCTGGTCTTGTATATGGATGACATACTATTGATCAGAAATGATATTCCGATGTTAGATGCTGCACAAACTTATCTGAGAAAGAGTTTCTCAATGAAAGACTTGGGAGATGTAGCTTACATTTTGGGCGTAAAGATCTATAGAGATAGATCAAAAAGGCTAATTGGATTGAGCCAAAGTACGTACATTGACAAGATACTGAAACGGTTCAACATGCATGATTCCAAGAAAGGTTTCTTGCTAATGTCACATGGTGTAAGTCTTAGCAAGACTCAGTGTGCTTCGACACCAGATGAGCAAGAGAGAATGAGTCGGATTCCAAACTCTGCAAGAACTCCAGGGCGCGTCGGTCCATGTACATCCATCGCCGGTCCATCTACATTATGTTACATCAAGGTAGCTATTAGCTTATTTTCCAATAATGAATTTTTGAACATTTCTCAAAATTCATAGGTGTTCAAGACAAAAATTATGTGCAAGGTGTTATATTGTAACACCCCAATTTTTACTTTTCATGAATTTAAATGATATTTTGCACTTTTGAGAAATTTTGGAATTTTCTTGGATTTAGTTTGAATTTATTCCCTTTTGAGATAATTAAATAATTAAAAGTTTTAAATAAAATTTTCTTGGAAATATTTTATTTGAGTTCAAAATGTCTCAAAGTATTTTCCAGACGCGACTCTCACACATGAGTCTCAACTGACTACTAACGCACTGGTTATTCAAGCTTCGAGAAGACTTCATCGATCTACTTCTCCTTGAGCTCGATGATTCCTTACTTCATGATCTTCAGGGTTGACAGCGACATCCAGTACTTTCTCCTTAAGTGTGAAACGTTGTTGATTATTCAGAATGACTCAGGTAAGATTTATATTTAAACCGAAGGGAAGGATAGAAGTTTCAGCAAAAGGGAAAGAATAGAAGAATAAGATAAGTCAAGAGCTTATTATTCTTTCAAGTTAAATTTTCTCCTTAGAAAATAATTTTGAAGCTCCTAAAGACGGCCAATCTATCTAGGGTCAAGACCTACAGTCAGTATGGCTCTGATACCACCTCTGTCGGGACCCGAATCTGCAAATTCAGACCCTATGTGTATTCTGTACTAGTCCAGGATCACGCTAGTACACACAGTCGTTCAGTGGTTGAATATCACAATCATACACAACGGAAATATAATAAAGTACATCAAAACCTTAATATAAATTGTTGCAAGACCTTAAGGTCACCTTACAATATTCAGCCACGCAGGGCTTACAATAACAAAAGTAGATAATCAGCAGCGAAATGAAGAACATCGGTGACACCCATCAGTATGCCACAGGCAACTGACAAGGTTCAACTCCTAGATAATAGCCTCCTCGTGGAACTTCACCTCCTTCAAAGTCGTAGTCTCCTCCTCAACTGATGATTGTGTTGAAAGCAAGGGTGAGTATACAACATACTCAGCAAGTCATGCACAGAAATGCAGTTCTAATACTATATGCATGGCTTCTTCCAAATGAAGGGCTTCAGTGGTTAATTTGCATTAAACAACATTTTGCTTTGATTAAATAATCTTAATAGATTCAAAAGCAGTAAAACCATATTATCTAATAAGTTATCAATCTCTTTTTCAAATAGTTTGGCACGAAGCCCTAAATTACTTTAGCATTTGTCTCTGGCACTCAACCACCCATTCCCACATATTTATTTTAGAAAATCTAACCCTTGACTGTAATCCCCGAGCTTTGTCTAGTACTGTGGACTCGGCTATTCGAATAGTTTTGACACACTCTGCAGAGGTTGTACACTTTACCCACATGATACAGTCGCACACCACAAAGGCGATTGACCGTAACTGTAACACCCCGGCATCTAGTATGCCCTGGATGTCACCAAACATAGACTAAACAACATCTAAATACCACATCTAAAGGTAAATTACAGCAAAGGAGTACATGCAAAAACTGAAAATTTCGGCAGCATCTCCTTTGTTTTTCCATGGTACGGAGCATCAACAATAATATCACAAGTTATATCATAATGGGAAGCATCTAAAGCAGCAATAACAGGTAACATAGCAACTATTTAAGTCTAGCATAATGAATTTAACCACTCCATGATCTAAAACGAAGTAAATAATATGACCAAGCACACAAATAAGTCATACTCCAAGTTCTCAACGCATTAACTTATAATCATAACTACGAATGGCAAAATTGTATATATTTTAATGAGTGAAACTTTGTGATGATGTGCCACTAAGCCCCTTTCCCGCATGTCGGTTTCATGGTACCTAAAAACAACATAAAACACAAGCGTGAGTTCATCACTCAGCAAGTATATCGCAATAGGTCATAAAGAATAAATCAAGGCCAACAACAATACATACCATACTTTAACATCATGATCAAATCATAATTTCATCCACAACATCAGCCATGACCAAGCACATTGTTCACAACTCATTTTCATCATCATGTATGCAATGCAATGCGATGCACATGTCTCCTGGAAGCATATACCGGTATTGCTGAGTGCACACCCGTCGGCGTGCACCCTCTTTCCCCTTCCATCCCGTAGATGGAGGGTGCCTACGCATCGCTTCCACTAACCACGTGGGTGGAATCATGAGGTAGGTCTTACAACCATGGCGCTCTGGATTAGTCATAACTTTCTCACTGACCTTACCGGACTAGTTATGACGTTCTCACCGACCTGGCCAGCTTTCATGACATGTATGCAACATATGCCATAAACATAAACAACTTGCATCAAACCGAACTAAACATGGCATAACATCATATTAATCCATTTTCATCATGACATGGGCAAGCACTAATCATAGAAAGATATCACAACATGTAATCATGACAAGATAGCACATCATATAAATAATTTGCACCTAGTCTCAATTATCAACATTCAACACGCTACCCATTACAATACACCTGCCTTAACCTCGGGCGACGGATTGGCGAGAGGTTGAGGGCACTCCCGGGGTCACATAACCTGCACATAGAGACCACACACTCAAAACGTGCCCACAAAACAGTACCCACTTGCTCATCTACCCCGACTTCGCAAACTACTCCCAAAATTGAAAAACAGAGAATATGTCCCGTCGGGACAGCAGGCTTCAAACTAGCATAACTTGGGTTATAGGACTCCAAATCAAGTAAAAGAGTACATCATCGTGAAGCTTAGGAAATTTCCTAGCTTTTTCTAAGTATTGGGAAAAGCTGATTCGGCCTCTAAAATTGTTTAATCTACACAACAACGTAATTTGTTCCAATCTCGTCACAGTTTTGAACACGTTCGGTAAAACGACCATAACTTTCAAACGGCTTGGTGGAATTGGACGTTCTTTATGTCCACTGAAAGGTATTGAAGTTACCTACAACTTTCTCAACAGGCGGCCGACCAAATTCCGACTCTAAGGTCACGAAAACTCAAACCCTAGGTTGACTGCACAATCTGCCCGAAGCAGAGAACGTGGCAAACTCTAGTTTTCATGTAATCTACCCAATCATAGCACCACCACTTGATCTAAAAGAAGCCAAATACCCTCTATCATAGGACCTAGACCAACCTCAAGGATTTCCCTAGCCATACCTTTGCCCGACGAACGATGAACCGACGAATCTCCTCCCGGTTCACGCGATCTCCTTCCTCTCTCCAAATCCACCGGATCTCCTCGTCGTGGAGCGCTCCAATGGTGAAAACAGCGGGTTGGTGAGGTGAGGGGCTCCCCTAGGGTAGCAAGGAAGGTGGAGAGGGGAGGCGAGAGGTGGAGGCGCCATGGGGGAAGATGGAGAGGAAGGGGAAGGGTGGAGGCGCATGGGGGGGCTAGGGGGTGGCGGCTAGGGTTGGGAAAGGGAGTGGGGGGTGCACCAAGGGGTGGGGGCCAGATTTGGCTGCCCAACAGTCCCCCCTTGGGCCCAAACCCTTCCATCGGAGGCCCAACTCAACCCCCAAGGCCCAAAGTCCCCCGGAGAGGCCCAAACACCCGAAAACGGCCCAAAAACACGCTATAAAGTCGTACCAAAATGCCGAATTCTAAAATGTCATATTCTGGGGTGTCATAGTAACGAAGCTTTTCAGAAACCTCCATCTACACCTATGACCCTCTCCGGTATTGCCTTCACTACTACTTCCCCCACGAAGGATCGAAGTGTAGGACCGACAATCACCGTTGGATAGGGTACCAAGCCGTAGCCCAGGTACGCTCCCCCGCACAATTACCCCAGTGTAACTGTCACCCTAAGGTATCAAAGGTAAGACTTCAGAATCCTACTAAACTAAGACCGTCCCACTCCAGTCATGTGGTTGTACGAAAGGCCCAGTTCAAAGGCTTGCAAGGTGAAGTCCTTAACTGTCCAGGGCAAGACATCCTTCTCACAGTCCCTGACCCAAATCTTCTCACATCACTCATCCCATTGCCGCAAAGGCTGTTATCTCAAAATCTATGCCATAAAGGCCCACCTGGCATAAAGCCTCATACCACTTGCCCCAGACTAAATCTTTTTCCCACCCCTGTTCCATTATTATGCAACACATGCCAACAATAATATCAGTTACCATGTAGAACCACAAAGGTACCTACATTTCACATCTTCACGTGGCAAGATTACACTGATTCCAAAATTCATTCCATATATCATTAGTCAATATTATTTTGCCATTTGAAACACATTTCACGTAAGCATGGCTAAGCAACTATTCGCGGTCTAGCCTCCCGTGTTGGTACAATAGTACATCCAACTAATTAACCCAAACTAAAGGTGACAAGGAATTCATGGCATACAAATATTAATCTTCAAGGGTGGAATTAACAATTAGGTTTATTAACTATTTTACCCAAATTAATCTAAATTCATTTTAAACAACACAGCGTGCATAATTTAAATAAAAATACATTTCAAAATTTAGGAGCAACATGGTCAAAGCACAACTTGCCTTCGTAAAGCAGCGAGTCTTGGTCTAGAGCTTGATCCTCGAAATCCGCGTCCTCACACAGCTCGACGTCTACACGTAACAGATAAAGAACCAAATAAACACGCAAAACAACGTACAAACACACATTCAGAGAAATGCTGCAAATTAAACTAATTCATAATTTCACATAAACTTCCAAATAATTAGTCTAGCATTTTCTAAGATTTATAAAATTTATTTCGCTATTTTTGAACGTATAGTTTAAGAGCTACAAAATTCGTAAGTTTGGACTTTTCGCAAATAATTTAATAGTATATATTTAATTATAAAATTTCATAAAAATTACTGTAGAAAGGTATTAATTTCTACTAATTAACAAAATTTTTTGTAAGCGATTCGGACTTAGAACGAATTTTTAGCGAAAAAGACAAAATTCGTAATTTGGAGAAAAATGAATTACGTAACATTTTTGCATGGCACTATTCCCCCTTGTATATGTGTATACTCCTTGGTTGCATATGAGTTTGGTTTGGGCATTTGCTACGTGAGAAAAAAAATAGAGATCGGCCAGACGACCAGAGCGGGACAGCAACCTGGCGGCGGGCCGACGGCGGCCCGGTGAACGCTTGATTAGCCGGAATCGATTAAGCGGCAGCGAATATGGCGAGCAGGCCGCAACAGCGAATATGGCGCACAGGCGGCTACGGCGAATATGGCGCGCTTGTGCATGCAGGCTAGAGAGGAGTCGCGATCGGCGATGCCAATTACAGTAGGGTACCCAAATTATAATATATGCGTAGGCATGCATATGGAAAATTGTACTAGCGAATCAGCTGAATGTAACCACAGGCATACATGCTACGACTAATGTAAAAACATGCCTGCTACGTAGTATATATATACATATATATACTAGCATATATCTGTAAGCACTCACGCAGCCAGCATGCGCCTACCCATATACATATATTCTTGCATTCAATCTAACTTAGTATATACACATATACACACGGATGATGGCTACAGAAACCAGTATATATCCTCAAGTACTCATGGCGAGATCACCAATGGATAAAAAAAAAGCAGGGCCAGACGAGAGGGAGTACCAGGTTAACGGCGGCGACAAGAACCGTCGGCGCAGGCGGTGGCGTGGCCGGAAAGCGCGCCGGTGTGGACGTAACGACGGCGGTGACGCAGGGGAAGGCGAGGCTGAGGGATGTACTAGCGGCGACGTCCACGGCAGCAGCGATGTAGACGGCAGCGGCGACGTAAACCGCGGTGGCGATGTCAATGATGACGGCGACAGCGGTGTCGACGGCGGCGGGTTCAACGGCGATGATGACAGTGGCGACGAGACGGCGGCGTCGAAGTCCAACGGCGACGGCGACAAGATAACGAAAATAGTGTGGTTAGAGATGAAATGGAGCAGCGGGATGATTTACTTGGCAAATCCAGAAAAAGGAAACGGCTGGGAGAGGAAAAAGTTCATGCGTGTGTTGCTTGTAAATGGGATCGGCTGGAAGATTGAATGTTTCTGCATGTGAAGTGGAGAATCGGTTGGAGAATGCATATGCGTGTGGAGAGATGGAGCATACATGCATGCTAGAAAAGAAAAGGCACGCAGGCATTACTAGTGAAAATGGGAACGGCTGGTCCTCTCACACGCAAGGAATTGAAAACTTCCAAATAGGGCCCCCATGCATGCAAATGGAAATGGAAACGTCAAACATGAATAACCAGTAACGCTTCATGCGTGAGATTGCTCATAATGCTCCATGCGTGGAGGAAAAAGAAAGAATTGGAACCGGCCAGGACGTACTGCATTGCTAGGATACGAACAGGCATATACATATACGTATATACGTTCTTTAAAACATGTTTATGGGAAAAAATAGCACAGGGGTTCTAAAAATCCAGAAAATTCCTCTAAAATATTAGGAACTATTTGGAACTTAACAAAGTTGGTTTCGCGATTTTTCGACGTGTAGATTTTTCGTAAAAATTCTTTTCGTGAATCAGACACCTGTACCGATTTTTATAAAATCAACGACTTAAGCTATATAGCATGTTTTTCGAAAATATTTGAAGCAAACACTCTCGTCTACCAATTATCTTAATTATCAATAAAATTTTAAATTTTATGCTTATTTGAAAATGCCTTATCTTTATTTAATACGATTAGTCCAAGAAACTTGAATTCAAATTACTCGCAAGGCTTCCAAGTAGATTTCGAAAAAATTACAAATAATCCCAGAACCACACTAAATATATTAAAAGAAATTTTGGGATGTTACACAAACCCTAACCCACGTGACCGTTGGATCCCGATCCAACGGCCGGCGTTGCGCCGCGTCGCCCCGCGCCCCGAGCCGTCCGATCCGGGCCGGATGGATGCACGGGATGGCGCCACATCACCGTCGTCACCGAGCCTAACTCAGTTTCCGCCGCGCAATGGTCGCGCCGAGATTTCCGCGGAGAACCTGAACGCCGAGGCCCTACTTATTGCGTCGTCACTCGTGTCGTGACCCCCTTTCCATTGCGCATGTTTTGCCCCAACCCATGCCGCCTGAGCCGCTGCCACCGCCGAGTAATCGCTCGTCAAAGTTGGATTCGTGCTCCATCGCGGTTTTCCGCCGTTTCCCACAGTGTCTGCCATTCCCCGCAGCAACCAAGCCCGAATCCGGACTCCCCAAGTCAAGACGCATCAAGTGCAACCACGCACCTCGCCGGAAATGCACGGAAATGCCGTTGGCTAGGTCGTTGTCCCCAGCTCCGCCACGCCATCGCCGGGTTCGCGAGCTACGTTAACCGTCCGATCCAGATCCGACCGCTACGGTGAGTCCACGTCGCCCTGATCCCATAGAGAACCAGATTAGATCTAGACCGTTAGATCTAGATCCTAGCATCCAGATGCGTCCACGTCACCCGTACGTGAAATCCACGTTACGACTTTAAATCTAATAGCAACCGTTGGATCTAGATCCAACGCACGGGATTAAGCCACATAGCCGTAACTACGTCGAGCTAGGATTAGATCTCAACCCTTAGATATAGATCGTACGGTTAGATTTAAACCGCGTTGTAGCGCTAGATTAGATCTCGACTATTCGATCTAAATCGTACGGTTTAGATGCAGCCACGTGTCGCACGCCGGGTCATGCCACGTCGCCCCTGATGCGGCCGAACCCGATTGGATCCCAGCCGTGTGATTCGAATCGAATGGTCCAGATCAACCGCGAAGATCCAAAACGCGTGAGGTTAGATCCAATCCTGACCATCGGATTTCAAACCGACGGTCCAGATCGCG
Source organism: Rhipidocladum racemiflorum (assembly GCA_036346355.1). Lineage (NCBI taxonomy): Eukaryota > Viridiplantae > Streptophyta > Magnoliopsida > Poales > Poaceae > Rhipidocladum > Rhipidocladum racemiflorum. The sequence goes on along the minus strand of CM070577.1, from coordinate 39,228,752 downwards.
CCACGTGGCCAGAAGCTGAACCGACGCGGTCAGCGGGGGTGTTGCCCGGTCGTCGCTGACGTCACGTGTGATGTCAACTTTGGGCCCGCTTGTCAGCGTCTTGGCCACCCCCACGATGACGTCATCCATGACGTCATGATGACGTCACGGTGGGGCCCACATGTCTGGCCGTTCGGCCGAGCATGCTGACGTCAGCAGCTAATGTCACTCGGGTGGGGCCCACGTGTTAGTGACACTGTACCCGTGGACCAGGTCCACGGTGGACCAAGCCCGAGCCGTGGACCGAGTCCATAGACCGGATGACGCAATGCTGTCATAATTCGATTTTTCAATAGAAAAAAAGTCAGTGGAAATTCAATTTTCACGCTGACGCAATCCTGACATCATAATCGGATTTTTCAATAGAAAAATAAATGAATTAATTCGGTTTATTCTATTATTTGATTTTTCAAACTTCAAACGCTTATAACTTTTGCATTTTAACTCCGATTTGGGTGATTCCAATTTCTAAATTTTTATAAAATTGAGCTCTAATTAATAGTGAATTTTATTTAATTTTTGGACATGAGTTTTCCTCTATTTATATTTATTTAATTGATTTTTCAAACTTTAAACGGCTATAACTTTTACGTTTTAACTCCGATTGAGGCGATTCTAATTTCTAAATTTTTACAAAATTTAGGTCTTTTTAATGGTGAATTTTATTTAATTTTTAGACATGAGTTTTTCTCTATTTTTATTTATTTGATGTTTATTTATCCATTACGAGTAGACGTTGAAGTACCCGAAGGCTTCGAATGTGAAGTTTTGACCCAGGAGCCAGCTCAAGACCAAGACTAAGTACTTTTTGAAGGTAAGTTATGCTTTGACCATATTGTTCCCACTTTGGAAATTATTTCGATTTAAATTATTGCATGTTAATTTAATTAGAAAATACTTTGATTAATTCTGGAAATTTGTTAAATGCCAAATTGCTGTATTCCACCTTGACATAAATAATTGTATGCCATGACCCCTTGTCACCCTAGTCTGGTTTAAGTAGTTGGACATTATTAAATCACCAACATGGGTATTTATACCGTTGTAGTATTATGCTTAGACCTGCCACGTAGTCTTGACACGATCTTAGATAATTAAATGCTAATATTAACTTAATGAGATATTGAACCTGTTTTGGAGAGTGTCATGTGTTATTGATAATGATGTTGATGGCACGTGGTGCATAGTAATCAATTAGGGGTTTGATAAATAGATTTAGACCGGGGCAAGTGGCAAGAATGATCTGGTGGGCCATGAGTGGCACCGGGAATGTCATTTTGGTTCTTCGGCAGTCTTGCCTTGGTCACCCTAAGGACTTAACCTTGCCATCCTTTGAACTGAGTCAAACGTGCAACCACATGTCTGTAATGAGACGGACCTAGCTGAATAAGTTGCTAATAACTTGCTTGTGGAACCTCGGGGTGTCAACTACACCTTTTGTGTAGTTGTACGGAGGAGCGTACCGGGGCGATGACTAGGTACCCATCTAACGGTTGGTTCGCCTAGACTTCACCTTTGCTAAGGGAAGGGTTAGTGCGTAACAACCGGGGAGGTCCTCTTGTGTAGTTAGAGGCTTCCGAAAGACTTTGTTACGGACACTTACCTTTGTGGTATTTGACTGTATCTTGTGGGTAAAGTGCATAACCTCTGCAGAGTGTAAAATCTATTCGAATAGCCGAGTCCGTGGTATTGGACACTACTCGGGGATTACAGTCAAGGGTTAGACTTTCGTGAAAATAACTTGGTCTTTGGAAAACGGTTGGTTTGAAATGATGGATTGGACCTAGGATTGGAAAATGTTTTACTTATTAAATCATTGTGAAAGTACTCTATTTATTATTGTTTACTGCTTTGCAATCTATTACTGTATTTATACTTGCTGTTTTACTGCAAATGCACCTGTTAGCCTATCCTTTGTAATGAGCCATGCATATAGAATATTAGCTTGCATTTTGTGAATGACATTGTAACACCCCGGCATTTAATATGCCTGAATGTTACCAAACATAAGCTAAACAACATCTAAATACCACATTTAACATAAAATTCCAGCAAAGGTGCATAGACTAAAAACCGAAATTTCGGCAGCACCTCCTTTGTTTTATCATGAAATTAAGGAACAGCAACAATATAGCATTATATGGCAATAAGAGAAACATCTAAAACAGCAATAAATAAAGTCTTAACGACAATAAGAGACTAACATTAAGCTCTTAAGGTTCCAAGTGTCAAACAAACAATAGAACTCTCATTAACCAAGCTAAGACTTAATTTTAAAGACCATCACACGCAATTTATTATCAAACTAAATGAATTGACTTGGGGAAACATTAAGGTGAAGCAACGTGTGAGCGTGTGACTATTCCCCTTTCCCGCATGCCATTCTCATGGTACCTAAAACAACAAGAAAACACAAGGGTGAGTTCGAAAACTCAGCAAGCATACTGCAATGGACAACAAGCATAACAACATGGCCATAACATCTTCCATCATGTATATCATCTCATTCATGATTACTTATCAATATCATCATCAATTTGTATGCGAAGTAATGCAATGCTCCTGACCCTCTGGAACCTCATACCGGTATGGTGGAGTACACACCCGTCAGTGTGCACCCTTTCCTCCCTTCCATCCCGAAGATGGAGGGTGCCTACTCGCTTCCAAACACCACGTGGATGGAATCACGACATAGGACTTACTCAATGGCGTTCCGGATTAGTCATAACTTTCTCACCGACCTTGCCGGACTAGTTAAGACTTTCTCACCGCCCTCGCCCTATCTCATGACATGCATGCAACCATGCCAATTATTATATTTAATTCACATATTAACACATGACATCATAATATGTTAAACATGCTCATCATATCATATCAATCATTAACACATGGCAAGTGGACATATATCATGTAAACAATTCCATCTAATCTCAACATGCAACCTACAACTCGCTATCCATCACAACACACTTGCCTCAACCACGTGCAATGGATTGGCGGGAAGAAGAGGGCTCTCCCGGGGTCACACCACCTTTGCCCGAAGCACAAAACTCCAATCAATCTCCGCGGATCTCCTCGCGAATCGCTCCTCGCTCCACGTTCCTCGCTCCTCGCTCCTCGCTCCTCGCTCCTCGCTCCACGGGATGGATCCACGAGGTGCAGGGGTGGGGTGGCCACCCTAGGGCAGCAGGGGGTGGAGGGTAGGTGGTGTGGAGGTGGAGGAAGGGGAGGGGGCGCGGTATGGGGCGGCTAGGGCTTTGGGATGGGGGAGGGAGGCGCAAAGAGGGAGGTGGGGCGCAATAGAGGGGGGCCGCATAAAAGGCAGGGAGGGCCTCCTTTCAGCCCTCAACAAGGAAACCTACGCTCATACGGACTCAAACATCTCCCCACTAAAGCCCACGTAAGGCCCAAACTCCCCCGGGAAGGCCCAAAACCCCGAAAACGGCCCGGAAACAGCCCGGAAACGTTATTAACCTCCAATTCTTATGGTTTTAACCTTATTTCCACATCTCATACTGTACTTAACCTTATCATGCCCGCTAAATAAGGTTACGACACTCCGAGGTGTCACATTCTTCCCCCCTTCAACAGGATTCGACCTCGAATCTAAACGCACCAACACGAAACCCAGCAAAACCAAAGACAGCTAGGTTTTCACATCACATACCTGAGGCGAAAAGCTCGGGATACTTCTCGCGCATGCGAGATTCCAGCTCCCAAGTCGCTTCTCTCTCGGTCTGATGTGACCACAGGACCTTGACAAACTTAAGCGTCCTGTTCTTCATCACTCGCTCTGAAGTCCCCAGAATTTCCACAGGACGGGACTCGAAGGTGAGGTCCTGCTGAAGCACTAATGGTTCCAACGGAACCACCATCTCCGGATCATGCAAGTATTTCCTCAACATCGAGACATGGAACACATTATGCACACCTTGCATGGATTCCGGTAGCTCTAGGCGATAGGCTAACCTGCCAACTCGGGCGAGGATAGGAAAAGGCCCAACATACCTTGGGTGAGCTTTCCTTTCGTGCCAAACGCACCACACCCTTGGTGGGAGATACTCGCAAAATGCGTTATCACCCACCTCAAACTCCAAGTCTCGCCGCCTCACATCGGCGCATAGCTTTTACATGCGCTCTGTGCTGCGATAAGGTTCTGCCGAACCTCCGACACATGATCAACGATCTGCTGCACCCAATCCAGTCCAAGAATAGCTCTCTCGCCCACGACATCCCAACAAAGTGGCGATCTGCACTTCAGCCATCTGACACCTCATAAGGAAGCGGGCCAGGATCTTTGGAATGATAGCTGTTATTGTAAGCAAACTCTGCAAGGGGCAAATGGTCTTCCCAGCTACCCTTCCAAGCCATCACACAGGCCCTGAGCATGTCCTCCAAAGTTTGGATGGTGCGCTCAGGCGCCCATCTGTCTGAGGGTGAAAAGCGGTACTAAGGCGAAGAGCTGCGTACCCAAAGCACTCTGCAAACTCTCCCGAACTTGGAGGCGAACTTAGCATCCCGATCAGAGATAATGGTCTTGGGTACACCATGCAATCTCACGATCTCCCGCACATAGATGGGAGCCAACTCGCTCATTGAATTGGTCGTGCGGATGGGGATGAAATCTTGTGAGACTTCTTTGAGGCAGTCCACCACAACCCAAACAGCATCCTTCCTCGTGGAGAACGAGGTAAACCAACCACAAAATCCATGGAGATGTCATCCCATGGCCATACAGAATCTCCAAAGGCATGTGAGGCCAGGTAGGCGCTTATGCTCAGCTTTGATCTTCGGCAAATCCCACAAGGCGCCACATACTTGGCAATATCCACTCTCATCCTTTTCCACGAAATTCTTCTTCAAGTCCTCTGTACATCTTGGTCTCCCGGGATGGACCGTGTCTGGTGCGATGAGCTTCTTTCAGGATGTCTTCTTTCACTTGAGATTTAGGGTACACACAGACGGCCACTGAAACCTCAAAGCTCCCGCATCATCAACGGTAAAGTCTCCGGACTTGCCTTCCTCAAAGCGCTTCCTCACTCTTTGGAGCAAGCGATCATCTTCTTTGTGCCTCTCACACGTTCGAGAATTGCGACTCAAGAATCATTTGAGTTTCAGCTGCACGGTCCCATAAAGCAATAGGAGACTCCCAAGCGCTCAAAATCAGCAACAAGACAATCAACAACGAGGGGCATTGTCTTGCGGTGGCGTCGGCCACCACATTTGCTTTCCCCGGATGATACTGGATCGTGAGGTCATAATCCTTTATCAACTCTAGCCACCTCCTCTGCCTCAAGTTCAAATCTTTCTGAGTAAAGATGTACTTGAGGCTCTTGTGATCAGTGAAAATATCACAAGACTCACCGTACAGGTAATGCCTCCATATCTTCAATGCAAACACCACGGCGGCTAGCTCAAGATCATGCGTGGGATAATTCTGCTCATGCTTTTTGTGAAATCATGTGCTGAAAAATTGGCTTTGAACTGAAAAATTAACTTAGATTTGAATTTGCAAAATGTGTTTGTTCATGTGTTTTGACAATTTGACTAGAAACAGTAAGTTACGCATTAGCGCCGGACAAAGTTCTCAAGAAACAGTAAGTTTCCCATCTGACGATTTGATGTTTTTGGGTCTCATAGAACATGTTTTTGAGCCCATGACCGGAAGTCATTTTCACATGTACAACTACGCTTTTTCTTGGTCCGCTAGAACAAGCTTTTTCGGTTTGGATAATTTCTTGAACCAAGATTTTCACATGTACAACGGACTAATTCTTTTGTCCGGTCGTGGAATGGACTTTTTCTAGGGTTTTACTTTTGTGAAACCGAAGGCACGCTTGCGCCTGACAAGCTTCGGGTCAGTTGTGAACTTGTTTTGAGCTCATGACCGGGCCATTTTGCATGTACAAATCTAACCAACTTTGTTTGTCCGCTGTGAACGTGTTTTTCCGCGCTTGGTTGGCTTCTGAACAGAAACTTTTCTTATACAACGGACCAACTTTGTTTGTCCGTCGTGAATGCTCGATTAGGGTTTTGAGCGATTTTGATTTGAATTTTGAATGTGAATTTGAAATTTGTAATGATTTCATGATGCTTCTTTTGAAGTGGACTTTATGCAATACTCATGTGAGTAGTTGCATGGATTGACATTGAGTCAAGTCGTGGACTTGTGCTCGGATTTGTTTTGTGGTTTGTTCATGTGCGGTATTGCTCAAAGACGAATGTGGTCGATGACGGACCGGAACTAGGTTCATGGAGGAACTGAGGTTCGGGACTAGGTTCAGGAGGAACCGAGGTCTTGGTGGTCAGGATGTCATGCGGGACGCTCGGGCTAAGAGAATGGTGCACATGAAGAATGGTTAGTCACGTGAGAATGGCGGGAGGTCATTCACAGTAAAGTGTTAGTCACGTGAGTATGGCGGTGGCCATACGCAGTAAAGTGTTAGTCACGTGAGTATGGTAGGTTGCCATACGCTGCAGTAAGAGTTGTACTCGGCCTGGTTGGGCCAAGTAGAGTTGAGTTGGATACGATTCCTTCTAGGGAATAGGAATCGTATTCAAACTTCTTTGTGGGTTGGTGCTTTAAATAGGTGGGGGTCTCCTGCTGAAAGGCACCAAGTAGAGCTGAGCGCATCACTGCTTTGAGCTTGGTTTGGGTTATGCATTTCTTTTGATGAGAGTATTTTAGACAAGAAATAAAGATCAATTCTTCCAAGATTTTTGCGCCTACAAGAACTCACGCCGCTACAAAGCATTTTCTCTGCTTTGGTTCTTGTTTGCATGCTTGTTCTAGTTCTAGATTGGTTTTTGTTCTTCAAGTTTTATCTTGATTTGATCCATCAAAAACCTCTAGGGTATTGATCTAGTGTTTCTCAAAGTCTAGTTGATCAATCTTTTGTCGTTCTTGTTTAATCTTGAAGTTTTGATTAGATTGATTCTCGTCAAGTTCTGGATCAGCAAACTTGCGAAGCTCATAACTTTGATCCGTAAGTCCGATCGAGCTGATTCTTTGGGTTCGATTCGTATTGGAATCTAGTTTCTGTGTCCAAATTTCAGATCGTTTCGACGGTTGGATCTCCGGAATTCTCGTTTTACCAAACCTCTGTCTTTCTGTTTTGCCGAAAACGAGGCAATTTTTTTGGTTCTGTTTTGGGGTGAACTTTTAATAGGTCAAGAATTTGGTTTTAGTCACAATCATTCACCCCCTCTGATTAAGCTATATTCGATACTTCGATCCTACAAGTGGTATCGTGAGCAAGGTTCTCTAATCTATCTTAACCGGTGATTAGATCAATGGATCGTTATTCGACAAAACCATGTGTGTTCGATGGTGTTGATTTTCAGTTTTGAAAGGCCAAGATGGAGTATGCGTTCATCCAAGCACAGGGCTTCACAATTTGGGGAGAAGGTCTACAAACCATATGATGTCCTGCAAATGACAACGTCAACGACACCAATCGCGCACATGTTGAAGCAAATAGTAAGGCGCGAACTTGATCATCCAAGGCTTGGGACGTAGCGACGATCGCAGATTCATCTTCGATCTGCATATGAGGTATGGAAATCTCTTTGTGATTACCATGAGGGTTCTAACACTATTAAAGAGGTTCACAAGATCTTTACAAAAAGAATACATGCGATTTGAGATGAAACCCGTGAGTCGGTAGATGACTTCTTTGCACGTTTTAATAAGATTCTTAGCAATTATGCGTCTTGGAGTTAGCTTTGATGATGCGCTAATGCTAGACAATTGCTTAGTGCTTTGGACATGTATGGGTGTGGGAGATGAAAGTAACATCTATACAAGAATCTACTACCATGAGTACACTTACTTTAGATGTTCTTTATTCTAAGTTGAAAACTCATGAATTAGATGTTTTTGCTAGAAAAAATGATCATAAATCAATTGCTTTGACATCTCAATCTAGCATATCTCATAATGGTGCTGCTTCAAGTTTTGCTCTATCTTTCTTGTCTTCACTAACCGATGAAGCATTGAGCAATTCTCAAGAGGAAGACTTGTCACTACTTTTCTCTCGCTTTAACAAAGCTTTGCAAAATGTGATAAAGAGAAAGAGAAGTGGTGGTGATCCTCCAAGATGCTATGAGTGTGGTGATCTCAGACTAATTCGTCCAAACCTGGTCCAAAACTTGCAAGTAAAGCATCAAGGAGGAGAAGGACGCATTTATTAAGAAAAGAGAAGAAGAAGTTCTCTCCAAGTGATAGAAAGAAGAAGAACTTCATCAACCGCTTAAAGTTGTCCATCGAGTTCTTTCCGCCTTGAACAAGTCAATTTGAGCGATGTGGATTCGAGGAGTAGCGAGGATGATGCAACTCCAAGCAAGCATGAGTTGACGGGGTTGTGTCTCATGGCCAAAAGCAACATACTTCACCGAAGCCGATCATGACAAATGACTTCAATGAGGTAGATCCTTCTTACGATGAATTAGCTATTGCCGTTGCTCGCCTTGGTAAATTGCTTGATAAACGTGACAAGAAAATTAAGAAACATGATTTTGTTGTTGAATCATTGAATGCTGAAATTGCTAGACTTAAAACTTTGATTCCTGATGATGATGCTTGCAAATCATGTGACTTAATTTGGAATGAGCTTTACTTCGCTTAGGAAAGAACATGCTTCCTTGATTGAGAAAATTAATGCCGAAGTGAGAAAAATGAGGAAACATATTAAACATGCTAGGTATTTCACTGATGATTTGCATAGTTCAACTTCTTGTTCTAAATGCTCAACTCTTGAATTAAAATTAAAAGATGCAAATGCTAGGGTTTCTCAATTGACTCGATGATCTCGCTTACATGAGGTTCTTTCATGCTCAACTTGTCGTAAGCAAAAAGGAAAAGTGAATGTTCCTTGCAATAATTGCTTAACTCTTTCTAAAAGTTGATTACTTGGACAAATCATTAGAACGTTTCACTAAAGGAAAGAAGAACCTAAACATGATTTTGGATCAATCAAAAGTCAGCACTCATAACAAAGGTGTAGGTTTTGATTCTTATGCTCATCATAAATCACATGCTCCCACCGTTGTTAAAACACTTGACTGAGGAAAATTTGAAATTGTCAATGAGCCTAAGAAAATTGTCTTTAAGTCCGGAGTGTTATCTTCTACTATGATGAATGCAAATGTTGCTTCTACTTCTAAAGCCAAACATCCCTGTTAAATACACTTGCACTCATTGTGGTAGAGATGGATATTTAGTAGATTTTTGCTTTAGATCTAGCCAAACAACAAAAGAAAGAAAGAGCTAAGGCTAGGTCTAATTTCAGAAAGGCACGCTTTGCTTCTCACTACGTGCCTAGGGTGATGCAAGCACCTTTGTTGCTAGAAACACGGAATGTGCAAATTTGATTTTGTGCATAAGACTGCTTTGTGTTGTGCCTACCGTTGTCCGTCAGGTGTCTCAAGATCGGATTCCTAAACATCTTATTTCTAACCTCAGCATCGAGACCTCGACACTTCTTCTCGCTATGTAGGCTTCTCACGAGGAGGAGAACATGTGGCTAGTGAATTTCTGGATGCTCACTTCATATGTTCAGTGATAAGATTTGGTTCTCCTTCACTGCAGCATCTCATGCTGAAAGTGTTGCCTTTGGATGCTTCTTCCACTTGCTTTGCATAAAGGCACTAGTTCAAATGATGCGGTACAAGTGCATATGTTCAGGGGGAGAGTGTCTTTGTTCATAAAGATGATGATAATCTGTTGAGGACTAGATAATTAGAGGCTTACATGAGAGACTCTTCCCACGTGCTTGTGTGTGCTTGTTTTCAAGCTTCCCACGTAAGGCCACATCGACAAGCTATCAAAAGGATTTTCAGGTATCTTCATAGAACTCAAGATTTTGGCATTTGGCTTTCGCTTCCTCATGGATTAGTTTAAGAGCTTTTTCTGATGTTGACTTTGGAGGATGTTGATTTGATTTGGTTCGTACTCTTGAGTAATCCCTTTTCTTGAGCATATTGATATTGGATTTCACTTTAAAGATCATGTTGAAAAAGAAAAAATTGTGCTTCATCATGTGGATACCTTGAACATCAATTGTGGACATTTTCACAAAACCTTTGTCTTCTTCTCGCTTTTGCTTTTATTCGGGAGAACTTGGAAGTGTTCATCCAATGGGATTGTTTTGAGGGGGAGTTTCTTTGCCAAGTTCTTTCACTTGATGAGCTCACTTTATCATATTTCTTTATATGTTATGTAATTGAGCTAATATATGATAATCTAATTATCTCACTTGAACTAAAAATGACATTGCGGAATTCTCTGGATCTGATTACCTATAGCTAAATACTGTGATATCTTCCTCTTTCTAGGCTTGATATTGAATCCTCTTGACAAATTTGGGCTATGAAGCAAGTGTGGTTTCAACTTTACTCTTTCATAAGACCTTTTAATCACTTTTGCATGTTTATAATCAAAGAAAAATGAAAAGAAAAGGGAATCAATAAAAAAGGGTTGTTAAAAGCAAAAAACCTCAAGTTATGTGCTTCAGGTGCTTTCCCTAAAAGATAAGATGTATGCTTCAAGCATGCCATTCCCTCAAAAGATAAGATGTATGCTTCAAGCATGCCACTCCTAGAAAATAAAAGAAGTATGCTTCAAGCATGCCACATGCAACTTATTGTTTAAAGATTAAATTGGTCTACTAGATTGGAGTTGAAACTACTTGCTCACCCTAAGTTGTTAGTTGCTTCAATTTTTAAAGTCTTGCTTTTTTCTGCTTAGATCTTTCTTAGTACTTGGCTATAGTTGACTAAATTGAGGTTGAGATGCATGTCATTCCCTAACTTGTTAAAATCACATCAAGATCATGTATTTTGCATATTATGTGATATATAAGGTTATATGATCGAATGAGCTCATCTTTTCCTATCTTGGCACTCCCTTGTTTCTCTTGGTGAAATCATTGTTTCAGAAAATTTTGAACCTGTTCTCTCTTTTACTCTTGATGAATCCATTGTCAAAGGGGAGAAATTTGGAAATCTTTCTTTGAAAAGTTTAAAGAAAAGGAGAGTTGTATTTGGAAATTTGAGAATTTTGGGAGAAGTTTGAGATTTTTGAAATTTTGGGCGCATTGCACATTCACACACATTTTCATTCTCAGGGAGATTTTGTTTTGCATTTTGGTCAAAGAGAGATTTCTGTGTTTTCTTACTTTGGTCTTTGATCCTTTGGATTTCAAAATCTTTTGAAAAGTGAATGCCAAATGTTCAATTCTAAGTGGTGTTGCCAATGTTTTCATCAAGGGGAGATTGTGAAATCATGTGCTGAAAAATTGGCTTGAACTCAAAATTAACTTAGATTTGAATTTGCAAAATGTGTTTGTTCATGTGTTTTGACAATTTGACTAGAAATGCGATAAGTTACGATTAGCGGACAAAGTTCTCAAGAAACAAGAAGTTTCCCATCTGCGGCGACGGATGTTTTGGGTCTCATTAGAACATGTTTTGAGCCCATGACCGAAGTCATTTTCACATGTACAACGGACAGCTTTTTCTGGTCCGTTGTGAACAAGCTTTTTCGGTTTGGATAATTTCTTGGAACCAAGATTTTTCACATGTACAACTGAATAATTCTTTTTGTCCGTCGTGAATGGACTTTTTCTAGGGTTTTACTTTTGTGAAACCGAGCGTGTGCACGCTTGCGCGGACAAGCTTCCTGGGTCCGCTAGAACTTGTTTTTGAGCTCATGACCAAGCCATTTTTAGATGTACAACGAACCAACTTTGTTTGTCCGCTAGAACGTGTTTTTCGCGCTTGGTTGGCTTCTTGGAACAGAAACTTTTCTTATACAACGGACCAACTTTGTTTGTCCGTCGTGAATGCGCTTTCGCTCATTAGGGTTTTGAGCGATTTTGATTTGAATTTTGAATGTGAATTTGAAATTTGTAATGATTTCATGATGCTACATTTGAAGTGGACTTAATGCAATACTCATGTGAGTAGTTGCATGGATTGACATTGAGTCAAGTAGAGGACTTGTGCTCGGATTTGTTTTAGGTTTGTTCATGTGCAGGGTGTATTGCTCAAAGACTAATGTGGTCGATGTGGGACCGGAACTAGGTTCATGGAGGAACTGAGGTTCGGGACTAGGTTCAGGAGGAACCGAGGTCTTGGTGGTCAAGGATGTCATGCGCGGACGCTCGCTAAGAGAATGGTGCACATGAAGAATGGTTAGTCATGCGGAGAATGGCGGTGAGGTCATTCGCGGTAAAGTGTTAGTCACGTGAGTATGGCAGGCCATACGCTGCAAAGTGTTAGTCACGTGAGTATGGTAGGGTTGCCATCGCACGCAGTAAGAGTTGTACTCGGCACTGGTTGGGCCAAGAGTTGAGTTGATACGGATTCCTTCTAGGAATAGGAATCGTATTGAACTTCTTGTGGGTTGGTGCTTTAAATAGGTGGGGGTCTCCGTTGAAAGGCACCAAGTAGAGCTTGAGCGCATCAAGCTTTGAGCTTGGTTTTAGGGTTTGTACTCTTTTGATGAGAGTATTTTTAGACAAAGAAATAAAGATCAATTCTTCCAAGATTTTTGGCATACAAGAACTACGCCGCTACAAGATTTTTCTGTTTTGGTTCTTGTTTGCATGCTTGTTCTAGTTCTAGATTGGTTTTGTTCTTCAAGTTTTATCTTGATTTGATCCATCAAAAACCTCTTTAGGGTATTGATCTAGTGTTTCTCAAAGTCTAGTTGATCAATCTTTTGTCGTTCTTGTTTAATCTTGAAGTTTTGATTAGATTGATTCTCGTCAAGTTCTGGATCAGCAAACTTGCGAAGCTCATAACTTTTGATCCGTAAGTCCGATCGAGCTGATTCTTTTTGGGTTCGATTCGTATTGGAATCTAGTTTCTTGTGTCCAAATTTCAGATCGTTTCGACGGTTGGATCTCCGGGAATTCTCGTTTTACCAAACCTCTGTCTTTCTGTTTTGTCGAAAACGAGGCAATTTTTTTGGTTCTGTTTTGGGGTGAACTTTTAATAGGTCAAGAATTTGGTTTTAGCTTCCGCACAATCATTCACCCCCCCTCTGATTGCTATATTCGTATACTTCGATCCTACACTTTTTCAACTGCCTCGAAGCATAAGCAATCACCTTGCCCTCTTGCATGAGCACACACCCAAGTCCCAACCGAGAAGCATCAGAATAAACAGTGAAGCGCTTCCCCGGCTCGGGAAGGGTAAGAACGAGGCGATCACTAACTTCTCCTTCAAAGTGCAGGTGTGCTCACACTCTGCAGTCCACTGGAACTTCATCCCTTTACGAGTCAGGTTTGTGAAAGTGGCTTGGCAATGATAGAGAAATCCTGCACAAAGCCGATAGTAGCCAGCCAACCCAAGGAAACTACGCACCTCTTTGACATTGGAAGGCCTCTTCCAATCCAAAAGCTGAGACTTTGCTAGGATCTACTGAGATATGCCCTCTGGATTGATGATGTGGCCAAGAAAACCCACTTACGAAATCCGAACTCGCACTTTTTCAGCTTAGCAAAGAATTGATTCTCCCTCAAGGTACTCGGCACAAGCCTCAAGTGCCGCTCATGCTCCTCTTCGATTTAGAGTAAATCGAGAATGTCATCGATGAACACTACCACAAACTCATCAAGGTACTTGTGTAGCATCTTGTTCATCGCCTCCATAAAGACAGCGAGGAGCATTAGTTAGTCCAAAAGACATAACTTTAAATTCATAATGCCCATACCTAGTGGAGAAAGCGATCTTCTCAATGTCCTGCTCCCTCACACGGATCTGATTATACCCGATGAAGATCAATCTTGGAGAACACCTTTGCTCCCTTCAGTTGGTCAAACAGATCCTCGATGCGAGGCAAAGGATACTTGTTTTTGACTGTCACTTGATTAAGAGCACGATAATCAATGCACATACGCCAACTTCCATCCTTCTTCGAGACGAAGAGGACGGGTGCTCCCCATGGCGATACGCTACGCCGAATGAAGCCCTTGGCCAACAGATCCTCCAACTGCTTCTTCAACTCGTCTTGAAAAGGACGAGCCAAGCGGTATGGAGAAATAGAAATAGGTCTAGTACCCGGAACAAGATCAATACGAAATTCCACATTCCTTACGGGAGGTAGACTAGGCAACTCGTCAGGGAACACATCAACGAATTCCTTCACTACAGGAATCTCCTCAATGGAAACTGAAGAAGATGGTTTCTCAGACAAAGTCATGAGGAAACCCATGACCTCAAGCGCCAGGCAGGAAAACAAACTAGTCAAAGCAAAGACGGAGGCCGGAGGGTATACCACCCTGAAAGGTCAACTCTTCCCGGACGGGCCTGCAAGGAAAGCTGTCTTCCGAAACAACAGATCTTAGCAGTGCGATGCAGCCAGTCCATGCCCAAAATGACATCAAAAGGAGCCAAGCTGGATCACCATGAGATTGGCAAAGAAAACCTCATCATCAATGGCAATGGTGCAACCAGGGCAAACCAAAGAACTAGCAATCAACCCCGGAGAATCGACTAACACGGACTCGAGAAATCCATTTGAACTCCCAACTTAGCTCTACTAGCAAACTCCGACGACACAAAAGAGTAGGATGCTCAGAATCAAATAGAACAAAGGCATCAACGGAATCCACGAGCGAGTACACGAAACCACCTCTGGATGCCGGTGACTCGGCGGTCGGCAAAGCGTACACCCTGGTGGCGGCAGGGACAGAGCCCGACTCGGTGATGCCCCAACAAGGCTGAGGCGGAGGAGGCAAGCGAGGAGGAAGCAGGCGGTGCAGTACCCGATGCCGCCGGTGGCGCCACGCAAAGGCGGTGAAAGCGAGCAGCCATCATGTGCACCGATCCTCTAGAAGACGCCGGCTGGAGTGGGAGGAGAAGGCACCGTCTCCCACTTGATGATGCTACCGGGTTCATCCGGCGGACTCGCCCCATATGGCCGGGCTTGCCACGGTGGTTGCAACTCCGGTCCAACCACACTCTGAAGCACGGTGCTCACCACCGCTTTCGAAATGATCATGAAAATCCAATACAAAACACTTTTCTTTTGGTTCAGCTCAACTAAAGCCAAGAAAAACAGCGAAACCCACCGTCGAGCAATGAGAACAAGCGAAGGAACCACCATCAACTCTTCTATTTGACTCAGTCAACTACCCGATCAAGGGCGAAAGGATAAGCACTCTTCTCCTACGAGGGTTAAAAGTTCTTCGGTGATGGCGCTAACCGGCCACACCGTCAAACCTCACCGTTACTATGAACCAAAAAGAGGTGACCGAAACCCTTCGGCACCACAACCCCACTTTTATCACCACAACAGGAACAATCCAATCATTTATACAGACAGACTCCGCAACTCTCTGGGAGCCTCGCCCCTGGCCTCCACGGCCACGGCGTCCACGGCCTCTACCCCTCGGCATGGCTGCTTTAGACAGACAACCACCCAAACACGAAAGCACACAATCAAGATCATAGATCAAACATCATCTTAAGCATATTCCTTATCACATAATCAAGCGCGATGCAATGACGAACCAAAACCCATCCTACTGTGCATCCAAGTGTGTCAGATTTTAGATTAGTTATACCACTTTTACAAGTTTTAACGTTGCTATCCTATAACAAGGTTTTAGTTAGAACCTAAGCCATGTTTCTAAGTTATTCCACATCATATTTTAGTTGCAACTTAAGATATGACACTAAAAATACATATTCCAAGGACCTCTGACCGCTCGATACCAATCAGTAACACCCGGCATTTAATATGCCTGAATGTTACCAAACATAAGCTAAACAACATCTAAATACCACATTTAACATAAAATTCCAGCAAAGGCGCATAGACTAAAAACCGAAATTTCGGCAGCACCTCTGAAGGATCATTGTTTTTTGATCCATGTGTTTTTGATGATGAGTATTTGAAAAGAGTTGAAATTGATTTGATTATTTGATAAGATTTGAAAGTGGTTTGATTATTTAGTGGTTGTATGGATTAATGTGAGTCAAGTCGCGGACTTGGGCTCGGAAATTGTTTGTGTGTTTTTGTTCACGTGCAGGTGTTGCTTGAGGTCGAACGTGGTCGGTGACGGGTCCGAGACTAGGTTCGAGAGAATGCGAGGTCGTGAGGGTCGAAGGTGTCATGCGAGACGTTCGACTAGAGAACGATTGCGTGAGGTCGAGATCGTTGCGTATGCAGCGTGGCGGCGGGCGTCTGGCGTGTTCTGAAAATTTTTAAATGCATGTGTAGATACAGTATTTATGCATGTGTGCGTGTGTGTCATGCATATGTATGTGCGTGTGTTGCACATGTGTGTGCCATACGTGAGGTTGCATGGACATGCAAGCATGCATGACGTGATGCATGTGTGCATAGGGGTGAGAAATTCCATGCCGTGAGAAGTGGTTGTTTGCATGCGAAATTAATAGATGCTGTGAGTGCGTGTCCTGTGAACTGAATCGGCTAGGAGGTTAGCGAATCCGAGTGGAGAACTGCTGGCTGCCGTGAGGTACGAGTTATTTCCGAGTGCGAGTCGGCCGGGCAAGCAGTGTTCGAGTCATTGAAGAATCGGAAAAGGATTCTGTTCTCTTGTCCTTTAAATAGGGGTTCTAGGTGCTTAGAATCCATCAATCCAATGCAAAGGGCAAGAAGCAAAAGGTGCCTACAACAAAGAAAAGCTTTTGTGCTCTCTTTAGTTTGTTTAGGGTTTTCTAATCTTGTGAGATTAGAGATTTTGGTGGTTTTCTAATCTTGTGAGATTAGAGATTTTGGTGGTTTTCTAATCTTGTGAGATTAGAGATTTTGGTGTCCTCCCGGAAGGAGTGGCTTTGGAATAAAGAAAAGGTTATGCAATTCTTTACATACTCTTTTGCTATGATTCTTGATTAGAAGGATTGTTCGATTTTTGATAGAACTAGTTTTGATTTATGTTCAACTTGTCTCGCTAATTAATCTAGGGTTTTGATATCTACGATATTAGATATTCTTCCGCTATTTAGGGGTCTTTAATTTTCCGAAAGAAATAGTTGAATTTTATTCGGCATCTATTCACCCCCCTCTAGTTGCCTACTCGGTCCTACAAGTGGTATCAGAGCAAGGTTCTACTAATCCATCTTAACAGGTGATTAGTAAACGGTAAGTTATGGCAACAGAGAAATACTCAAACAAGCCGCCAATCTTCGATGGCACAGACTTCCCATTTGGCGGATCCGGATGATCGCATATCTTCAAGCTCAAGGTAACGCGATTTGGCGCAAGGTAAAAATTTAAATCTGAGCTTCCTTCTAATGATGATATTGATAAAATCGAGTTTGAAAAAGATGTTGAAAACAATAATAGAGCTAGAAACATATTGCTTCAAGGACTTGCTAGAAAAGAATTCGATAGAGTGTCATTTACTCACTTTGCTCATGAAATTTGGAAATCTCTTCAAGATTATCATGAGGGCATGACTCTGTAAAAGAAGCTAGGCAAGATCAATTTAAAAGGAATACACTAGATTTGAAATGAACTCTGGAGAATCTCTAGATGATTGTTTTGCTCGCTTTAATGTAATCTTAAACAATCTTAGAGCTGTAGATGTAAAGTACACTTGACTCTGAAAATGCTAGACATTTCCTATCATCTCTTGATCTTAAAATCGGCAAATGAAAGTGATCGCTTTTAGGGAAGCTCACAAGATGAGTGAAATGACTTTGGATAAACTATATTCTAGTCTCAAGACTTTTGAGATAGACATTGTTTCAAGAACTTCCAATGATAACTCTATGGCTCTTAATGCTAATTCTTCATATGATAATGCTACTAGTTCTTCATCATCATATCCCATTCTTGCTTTGAGTGCTCTTAGTGATGAACAGCTAGATCAAATACCGGAAGATACACTTGCTCTTCTTTCCAAGCGTGTCAATGCAGCTTACATGAGATCAAGGGAGAGAAGAGGAGCCTCCATCCACTTTGCTACAAGCTGCGGCAAGGCCGGGCACATCCGTGCTAAGCTGCTTCAAGAACAAAGATAGAGGCGAGAAGGATCAAAGCAACTCCTCCAAATCCTTAGGCCAAAAGAGCAAGGACAAAAATAAACAACGAGCGAAAAGATGCTCAACAAAGTCTTCGCTGCAATTGGTCGCTTAGACTTAAGCGACATTGATGACTCAAGCGATGATGAGAAGGAAGCGAAGCAAGCGAAGGTTGAGCGAGAAAGATTTCACCGGATTGTGCTTCATGGCGAAAGGGAACACTAGTGATTCTAGTGACAACGACAAGACACCTCGACGGTGATGAGGTAATACCTTCCTATGATGAGCTTTGTGAAGTTTTAGTCATATTGAGAAAATCTTTAAGAAAATCTTCACTCAAAAATAAAAACTTAGAGAAAGATTTATCCATGCTGAAAACTGAAAACTTTGATCTTAAAAATTCAAATTCTGAAAAGACATGTGATTCTTGCTTAGATCTCAAATTTGAAATTAAATCTCTAAAAGAGGAACATATGATTAAACTTGAACAAGTTTATGCCAAACAATTGAAAAATGAAAAACTTGTGAAAAATGTTGGTTGCTCTCTTTGATGGTTTACATGGTCAAACTTCTTGTTCTAAATGTCCCATACTAGAATTGAAGTTGCATGATGCAGATGCTAAGATTACTCAATTGTTTAATGATTTGCTTACACATGAAGTCCTTTCATGCTCAACTTGTCGCAAGCAAAAAGAAAAAGTAGATGTTTCCTGTAATAATTGTTTAACACTCTCTCGAAAAATTGATTACTTGGAAAAGTCTTTAGAACATTTTACTAAAGGAAAGAAAAATCTAAATATGATTTTGGATCAATCAAAAGTCAGCACTCATCACAAAGGTTTAGGTTTTGATCCTTATGCTCATCACAAATCATATGCTCCTACTATTGTTAAAACTCTTGAAAGTGGAAAGTTTGAAATTGTCAAAGAACCTGAGAAAACTGTCTTCAAATCTGCTGGAATTTTATCTTCTACTATGATGAATGCAAATGTTGCTTCTGTTTCTAAAGTCAAACCATCTGTTAAGTACAATTGCACTCATTGTGGAAAAGATGGTCATTTGATGAATTTTATCTTCTACTATGATGAATGCAAATGTTGCTTCTGTTTCTAAAGTCAAACCATCTGTTAAGTACAATTGCACTCATTGTGGAAAAGATGGTCATTTGATGAATTTTTGTTTTAGACTAGCCAAACAACAGAGAAAGAAAAATTCAAAGGCTAGGTCCAACATTAGACAAACACGTATCATTTCTCCACATGTTCCGCTAGTGAAAGCAAACAAAATACCTGGAAATTCATCTACTTTGCATTCACAAGCTTTTGTACGATCACCTCCTCGTCGAGTGATTCAGTGCTGGATACCTAAATCATATTTCTCTAAACCCAGCGCTGAATCCTCGACATCTTCTGTTCATAACATGTAGGTGGTACGAGAAGGAAAGGAGAACATCTGGGTTGTTGATTCAGGATGCTGCCAACACATGACAGGCAACCCAAGTTGGTTCTCCTCCCTAACAAAAGCATCTGGGAACGAAACAATCACTTTTGGAGATGCTACTACTGGACGCGTCATTGCAAAAGGTACAGTGAAGGTGAATGATCACTTTACTTTAAAGAATGTCTCTTTGGTGTCTAAACTGAAATTCAACCTTCTGTCTGTATCTCAATTGTTGGATGAAAACTTTGAAGTTAGTTTTAAACCAAATGCATGTAGAGTACTCGATGCTTCTAGAAACTTGACTCTTGAGATATCTAGACTTGGAAAAATTTTCATAGCAAATTTTAGCAATGCTCCAAGTTCACAATGTTTTGTTGCTTCAGAATCTAGAAATCTCAATTTTTGGCATCGTCGGTTAGGTCACATAGGCTTTGATCTGTTATCTAGATTGAGTGGTCTAGACTTAATTCGTGGCTTGCCAAAGTTAAAATCTTGCAAAGACATTGTTTGTGCTTCCTGTCGACATGGTAAGATGGTTGGAGCCCCTCATGCTCCTGTCTCTACTGTAATGACCACTGGCCCCGGTCAACTTCTTCACATGGATCTGATGGGACCATCTCGAGTACAATCGGCCGGAGGTAAGTGGTACTTTCTAGTAATAGTTGATGATTATTCGAGATACTCTTGGGTGCATTTTCTGTCTTCAAAAGATGAGATTTTTGGACTCTTTCATGTCTTCATTAAGAGATTGATAAATGAATTGCCTAACTCATTGAAAGCCATAAGAACAGATAATGGTACAGAATTCAAAAATGCCTTGTTTAAATCTTTTTGTGAAACTAATGGGATTGAACATCAATTTTCTTCGCCTTATTCTCCCTCACAGAATGGTGTTGTAGAAAGGAAAAATAGAACTTTGATTCAAATGGCTAGAACTATGCTAGATGAATACAACACTTCAAGAAAATTTTGGGCTGAGGTAATTTCTTCTGCTTGCTATATATCAAATAGGGTCTATCTCAGAGCTTTACTTGGTAAAACATCTTATGAACTGAGATTTGATCGTAAACCATCTGTTTCTCACTTACGAGTGTTTGGTTGCAAATGCTTTATTCTTAAACATGGAAATCTTGATAAATTCGAAGCTCGTAGTACAGATGGTATTTTCCTTGGCTATTCATTGCACTCTCGTGGATATCGTGTACTTGATTTATCGACTAACAAATTGTTGGAGACATGCGATGTTACTTTTGATGAGGCTAGCCCTGGAGCTAGACCCGACATTTCAGGTTCACGAGAAGATTTAGAGCCAATCTTTTTGGATAAAAGATTCGAAGAAAATGATGAAGATAATGATGATGATGATGAGCTCATACCTACAGAACGGGAAGATGTTCCTGAACAAATTGATGTGACTACTACTTCAGATTCTCCTACACCTCCCACGACGACTGAAACAACTGGACCTCCCCTTACTGTTTTGAAGAACCATCCTCCTGAACAAATTATTGGAAGTCTTCATGAAAGGGTGACACGTTCTAATTCATCTCAAACTCTTTTATGCATGCATTCTGCTTTTGTTGCAAATTTTGAACCTAAGAACATTACTCATGCTTTAATTGATAGTTCTTGGGTAGATGCGATGCATGAAGAGTTAGAAAACTTTGAAAAGAATAAAGTTTGGTCTTTAGTGGAACCTCCTAAAAATCAAAACATTATTGGAACAAAATGGGTTTTTAAGAACAAGTTAAATGAAGATGGAATAATTGTTAGAAACAAAGCTAGACTTGTAGCTCAAGGTTATTCTCAACTTGAAGGAATTGATTTTGATGAAACATTTGCTCCTGTTGCTCGTTTAGAAGCTATTCGCATCCTCTTGGCTTTTGCAGCTTCAAAAGGTTTTAAGTTATTTCAAATGGGTGTGAAAAGTGCTTTTCTAAACGGTTTTATAGAAGAAGAAGTTTTTGTGAAACAACCCCCTGGTTTTGAAAATGAAAAATTTCCTAATCATGTGTATCGTTTATCAAAAGCTCTTTATGGATTAAAACAAGCTCCTCGTGCATGGTATGATAGATTAAAAGGCTTCTTGCTTCAACATAATTTTGAGATGGGAAAAGTTGATAAAACTCTGTTTACTCAAAATTCAAATGATCAATTCCTTGTGGTGCAAATTTATGTGGATGATATTATCTTTGGAGGATCCTCCCACTCTCTTGTGTTGCAGTTTTCCGAGCTGATGTCCAGGGAATTCGAGATGAGTATGATGGGAGAGTTGACATACTTCCTTGGATTTCAAATCAAGCAAGCAAAAGAAGGGATCTTCTTGCACCAATCCAAGTATACAAAGGAGCTACTAAAGAAATTCGACATGGGAGAAGGAAAGTCAGTATCTACTCCAATGAGCACAACAACAATTTTGGATCTTGACGAGAATGGTGTCGAGATGGACCAAAGAATCTGAAGCATGATTGGATCATACATGCTTGATTTGCTTGAGGCCTGACATACATTTTGCGATATGTTTGTGCGCTCGATTTCAAGCCTCTCCTCGAGAATCACATCGACAAGCAATTAAAAGAATTTTCAGGTATCTTCGCTCCACTTCGAATTTGGCATTTGGTATTCTTGTTCTTCTTCGCTTACACTCCTAGGATATTCGATGCTGATTTTGCGGGGTGTAGATTAGATAGAAAGAGTACTTCCGGCACATGTCATTTTCTTGGCACTTCACTTGTTTCTTGGTCTTCTAAGAAACAGTCCTCGATTGCTCAATCTACTGCTTTGAAGCTGAATACGTTGCGGCCGCTAGTTGTTGTTCACAAATTCTTTGGATCACTTCAACTCTTAAAGATTACGGCATTAACTTTAGTAGTGTTCCACTTCTTTGTGATAATACTAGTGCAATTCACATCGCTAAAAATCTGTTCAACATTCAAGGACTAAACACATTGATGTTCGATATCATTTTCTTAGAGATCATGTTGAAAAAGGAGCTATTGAACTGAAATTTGTTGATTCGGATGCTCAAATTGCTGATATTTTCACTAAGCCGCTTGATTCTTCTCGCTTTGCTTTCTTACGCGCTTAACTTGGGATCATTCATCCCCATGGGTTGATTTGAGAAGTCTTGATTTTAACTCTTTCATTTGTGTTACTTGACTTTGGTTACTACAAGGAGCTATTTTGTCGTTACACTTAAAGAAAACTCCCTGTTTTCATTACATCATGTAGTACAAAGCTTTGTTGACTATTCTTGTGTATATAGTCAAATTAATGCTACATTGCTTCACTTCTCACTAAAAGACTAAAAGACTAAAATAATTCAATTTGAGATGCTTTTGAGAATATTTTGGCTCTTGTTCATTATGGTATTGCATTTGTGAAATAGGCTTAAAAGTTTCTTGTCATCTGTTGAAAGGCTAGAGCTGATTAGAAACTATGTGTGAGCTTTTGTTGGACTTCAAATGATCATTATGAGTCTCAAGCAAAATCAGTGTTTTAAATGATAAAAGCAAGTTGAAAAAGATGCAAGCAAAAGCTACTTGGCTAAACACAAGTTTAGTACAATGTGCAGCTTCCTTGCCAGGGATTTAAATTCAAAAGATGCAAGAAAAGGCTACTTGTCTAAACAAAAGTTCAGAACAATGTGAAGCCACTTGCCAATTTAAACTGAGAAAGATACAAGAAAGAACTACCTACTCATACACAAGTATGGGCTAGTGTGCAGTTACTTGTCATCCCTGTTGATCACAAAGCAAAATTGTAAAACTTGCTAAAAGAGAAAAAGGAAATTCAAATTTTTGAAAATGCTTGAGACAAACATTAGTGAATTTGAAAGTCTCTCTTTGCTCATGATAGATTTCTTTTTTAGCTTTGGCAAAATCAGTTTATGACATTTTACTTGTTTGCTCTAATCTGCTTATGCAACAACTATTCTATGTGTTAGAGCCTCCATATTCTCACAATTTGCTTTCTCATTGGATAAATTGATACAAAATGTGAAAACTCTCGTAAAAACTCTCCAAATGCTTTACTTTAATTATATGCCTTGAATATACTTCAAAGCTTGAGATACTGCATTCATTAAGGGGGAGTTTTGAGTTCTTGATGACTATTTTGTCAAAAAGGGGGAGAGCAAGTCAAGAAGAAGAAAAATAGAAAGAAAGGAGAAATTCAAACTGTTTGAGAATTTGGATTTACTTGGTCATGGAATCTTTTTGGTCTCAAACTCTCATTTGGTATTTTTCTATACCCTTGTCAAATCTTATATTGTGTTTTGTCAAATTACTCATCAAGGGGGAGATTGAAGGATCATTGTTTTTTGATCCATGTGTTTTTGATGATGAGTATTTGAAAAGAGTTGAAATTGATTTGATGTAACACCCCGGCATTTACTATGCCTGAATGTTACCAAACATAAGCTAAACAACATCTAAATACCACATTTAACATCAAATTCCAGCAAAGGTGCATAGACTAAAAACCGAGATTTACGACACCTCCTTTGTTTTATCATGAATTTAGGAACAGCAACAATATAGCATTATATGGCAATAAGAGAAACATCTAAAACAGCAATAAATAAAGTCTTAACGACAATAAGAGACTAACATTAAGCTCTTAAGGTTCCAAGTGTCAAACAAACAATAGAACTCTCATTAACCAAGCTAGGACTTAATTTTAAAGATCATCACACGCAATTTATTATCAAACTAAATGAATTGACTTGGGGAAACATTAAAGTGAAGCAGCGTGTGGCGTGTGACTATTCCACTTTCCCGCATGCCGTTCTCATGGTACCTAAAACAACAAGAAAACACAAGGGTGAGTTCGAAAACTCAGCAAGCATCTGCAATGGACAACAAGCATAACAACAAGTCAATAACATCTTTCATCATGTATAACATCTCATTCACTTGAATACTTATCAATATCATCATCAATTTGTATGCGATGTAATGCATTGCTCCACGACCCTCTAGAACCTCATACCGGTATGGGAAGTACACCGTCGGTGTGCACCTTTCCCCCTTCCATCCCGAAGATGGAGGGTGCCTACTAAGCTTCCAAACACCGCGTGGATGGAATCACGACATAGGACTTACTCAATGGCGTTCGGATTAGTCATAACTTTCTGCTTGACCTTGCCGGACTAGTTAAGACTTTCTCACCGCTCGCCCTAGCTCATGACATGCATGCAACCATGCCAAATATCATATTCAAGTCACATATTAACACATGGCATCATAATATGTTAAACATGCTCATCATATCATATCAATCATTAAAACATGGCAAGTGGACATATATCATGTAGGCAATTCCATCTAATTTCAACATGCAACCTACAACACTATCCATCACAACACACTTGCCTCAAACACGTGCAGCAGTTGGCGGGAAGAAGAGGGCTCTCCGGGGTCACACCACCTGCACATAGGCATCACACACTCACAATCATAGCCTCCAAACAGTACACAAACCCTCATCTAACCCGACATTTGCCAACTACTCGCCAAAACCTAAAACAGAGGTTCTGTCGGCGGGACAACAGCCTTACAAAAGGCATAACTTGAGTTCTGGGACTCCCAAATCGAATAAACTTAGTACACCGTCGCGAAGCTTAGGAAATTTCCCAACTTTTTCTAGTTATAGGGAAAGACTGATTCGGACTCTAAAATTGTTTAATCTACAGATTACCACAATCTGTTCCAGTTACGTCACAGATTTTAGGCGCTCAGTAAAACAGCCATAACTTTCAAACGGCTGATCGAAATTAACGTGCTTTACGTCCACGGAAAGATAATTAAATTATCTACAACTTCCTAGAAGTCCGTACGGTCTGATTCGGATTCTAAATCGACGGAAACTCGAACCTAGTTCGACTGCTCAATCTGCCCGAAAACAGAAACGTGGACAAGTTTAGATCTAACCCAAATTACTTCAAACCAGCGCCTCCAGTTGATCCTAAAAACTTGATAAACACCCTAATAACAGTACCTAGATCATCCCCAAGGATCCCCAAGATCATACCTTTGCCCGAGCGCCAAAACTCAATCAATCTCCATGAATCTCCTGTCGCGGAATCGCTCCTCGCTCCACGTTCCTCGCTCCTCGCTCCTTGCTCCTCGCTCCTCGCTCCACGGGATGTATCCACGAGGTGCAGGGGTGGGAGTGGCCACCCTAGGGCAGCAAGGGGTGGAGGAGATGGTGTGGAGGTGGAGAAAGGTGGAGGCGCCCGGTTTGGGGAGGGCTTAGGGAGGGAGGAGGAGGAGAGGCGCAAGAGGGGGAGGTGGGCGCAAGGGCCTGAGGTGGGGCGCAAAGGGGCAGAGGCCCTTTTAACAGCCCTCAACCCAATCTGGTCGATTCTGGAGTCCTAATCCATCCCACCAAAGCCCACCAAGGCCCAAAACTCCCCGGGAAGGCCCAAAACCAACGACCGAGCGGCCCGGAAGCGTTATTAACCCCGATCCATATGATCTTAACCTTATTTCCACATCTCATACTGCATTTAACCTTATCATGTTCAAAAAATTAAGGATACGACACTCAAAGTGTCACATTCTTCCCCTTCAACGGATTAGACCTCGAATCTCGCGCACCTAACACGAAACCCAGCCAAAACCAAAAGACAGCTAGGTTTTCACATCACACACCACAGTGCTCGGGATACTTCTCGCATCACGAGATTCCAGCTCCCAAGTCGCTTCTCTCGGTGATGTGACCACAAGACCTTGACAAACTTAAGCGTCCTGTTCTTCATCACTCGCTCACTGAAGTCCCGGAATTTCCACAGGACGGGACTCGAAGGTGAGGTCCTGCTGAAGCACTAATGGTTCCAATGGAACCACCAACTCGGATCATGCAAGTATTTCCTCAACATCGAGACATGGAACACATCATGCACACCTTGCATGGATTCCAGGTAGCTCTAGGCGATAGGCCAACCCTTCCAACTCGGGCAAGGATAGGAAAAGGCCCAACATACCTTGGGTGAGGCTTTCCTTTGGTGCCAAAGCGCACCACACACCCTTGGTAAGATACTCGCAAGGAAATGCGCTGTCGCCCACCTCAAACTCCAAATCTCGCCGCCTCGCATCGGCCTCAAGCTCTTCATGCCTGCTCTGTGTGCGAAGGTTTTGCCGAACCTCCGACACGCGATCAACGATGCGCTGGGCAATCCGGCCCAAGAATAGCTCTCGCCCACAGCATCCCAACAAGCGCGATCTGCACTTCCGACCATACAGACCTCATAAGGAGAGCGGCCAGGATCTTTGGAATGATAGCTGTTATTGTAAGCAAACTCTGCAAGGGGCAAATGGTCTTCCCGGCCTACCCTTCAAGCCATCACACAGGCCCTGAGCATGTCCTCCAAAGTTTGGATAGATGCGCTCAGGTGCCCATCTGTCTGAGGAGTGAAAAGCGGTACTAAGCGAGTGCGTACCCAATGCACTCTGCAAACTCTCCCAGAACTTGGAGGCGAACTTCGCATCCCGATCGAGAGATAATGGTCTTGGGTACACCATGCAATCTCACAATCTCCCGCATAGATGGGAGCCAACTCGCTTCGCCTGAATTAGTGCGTGATGGGAATGAAATCTGTGAGACTTCTTTGAGGCAGTCCACCACAACCCAAAGCAGACATCCTTCCTCGTGGAGAACGAGGTAGACCAACCACGAAATCCATGGAGATGTCATCCCATGGCCACCACGAGAACCTCCAATGGTACCTTGAGGCGGCCAGGGCGCTTATGCTCGACTTTGATCTTACGGCAAATCCCACAAGGCGCCTGACAAACTTGGCAATATCCACTCTCATCCTTTTCCACGAAATTCTTCTTCAAGTCCTGTACATCTTGGTCTCTCCGGGATGGACCGTGTGCGAGTGCGATGAGCTTCTTCGAGGATGTCTTCTTTCACTTGAGATTTACGGGCACGCCTGCACCCTGAAACCTCAAAGCTCCGCATCATCAGCGATAAAGTCTCGGACTTGCCTTCCCAAGCGTTTCCTCACTTCTTTGGAGCAAGCGATCATCTTTGATGTGCCTCTCGCTGCAGCTCGAGGAATCGCTGACTCAAGAATCATTTGAGTTTCAGGCACCACGGTCCACCCAAAGCAATAGGAGACTCCCAAGCGCTCAAAATCAGCAACAAGACAATCAACAGAGGCATTGTCTTGCGGTGGCGTCGGCCACCACATTTGCTTTCCCGGATGATCTTGGATCGTGAGGTCATAATCCTTTATCAACTCTAGCCACCTCCTCTGCCTCAAGTTCAAATCTTTACGAGTAAAGATGTACTTGAGGCTCTTTATGTCGATGAAAATATCACAAGACTCACCCGTCACAGTGTAATGCCTCCATATCTTCAATGCAAACACCACGCGGCTAGCTCAAGATCATGCGTGGGATAGTGCTCATGCTTTTTCAACTGCCTCGAAGCATAAGCAATCACCTTGCCCTCATGCATGAGCACACACCCAAGTCCCCAGCAGAAGCATCGGAATAAGCAGTGAAGCGCTTCCCAGGCTCGGGAAGGGTAAACGAGGAAGCGATCACTAACTTCTCCTTCAAAGTGCGAAGAAGCTGTGCTCACACTCTGTGATCCTTTGGAATTTCATCCCTTTACAGTCAGGTTTGTGAAAGTGGCTTGGCAATGATAGAAATCACAAAGCGCCGATAGTAACCTGACCCAAGGAAGCTCGCACCTCTTTGACATTGGAAGGCCTCTTCCAATCCAAAAGCTATTTGAGACTTTGCTAGGATCTCTGAGATATGCCCTCTGGATTGATGATGTGGCCAAGAAAACCCACTTACGAAATCAGGAACTTCGCACTTTTCAGCTTAGCAAAGGTGATTCTCCCTCGGTACTCGGCACAAGCCTCAGAAGTGTAATAGCTCATGCTCTCTTCGATTTAGAGTAAATCAGAATGTCATCGATGAACACTACCACAAACTCATCAAGGTACTTGTGTAGCATCTTGTTC
The DNA here is from genome assembly GCA_036346355.1 of Rhipidocladum racemiflorum. Classification (NCBI taxonomy): domain Eukaryota; kingdom Viridiplantae; phylum Streptophyta; class Magnoliopsida; order Poales; family Poaceae; genus Rhipidocladum; species Rhipidocladum racemiflorum. The sequence continues at coordinate 39,200,281 of CM070577.1, read as the reverse complement.
ATCGCCTCCATAAAGACTTGGCCAGGAGCATTAGTTAGTCCAAAAGACATAACTTTAAATTCATAATGCCCATACCTGAGTGGAGAAGCAGTCTTCTCAATGTCTGCTCCCTACTTACGGATCGATTATACCCAGTGAAGATCAATTTTGGAGAACACCTTTGCTCCCTTCGCTAGTTGGTCAAAGCAGATCCTACGATGCGAAACAAGGATACTTGTTTTTTAGTATCACTTGGTTAAACACGATAATCAATGCACATCGCCAACTTCCATCCTTCTTGAGACAAAGAGGCCAGGTGCTCCCCATGGCGTACGCTCGCCACGAATGAAGCCCTTGGCCAGCAGATCCTCCAATTGCTTCTTCAACTTTCGTCTTGAAAAGGTCGAGCTAAGCGGTATGGAGAGATAGAAATAGGTCGAGTGCCGGAGCAAGATCAATCTGAGAAACTCCACATTCCTCACGGGAGGTAGACCGGGCAACTCGTCGGGGAACACATCAACGAACTCCTTCGCTCTGAAATCTCCTCAATGGGGCGAGGAAGATGGTTTCTCGAGACAAAGTCATGAGAAACCAACAGCCTCAAGCGCCGACCGGAAAACAAACTAGTCAAAGCAAAGCGGGCTGGAGGGTATACCACCCTGAAGGTCAACTCTTCCGACCAGGCCCGCTTTGCAAAACAGCGTCTTCGAAACAACAGAATCTTAGCAGTCTTGATGCAGCCGATCCATACCCAAAATGACATCAAAAGGAGCCAAGCCCTGGATCACCGCATGAGATTGGCAAAAAAACCTCATCATCAATGGCAATGGTGCAAGCTTGAGGGCAAACCAAAGAACTAGCAATCAAACCCCGGAGAAGCCCGGCTAACGGACTCAATCCATTGAACTCCCAACTTAGCTCTCTTAGCAAACTCGAAGCTGACACAAAAGAGTAGGATGCTCGAGAATCAAAGAGAACAAAGGCATCAGCGGAATCCTGACAGTACACGAAACCACCTCTGGATGCCCGGCTAACTCGGTCGGCCGCGTACACTCCCTGGTGGCGCCGGGACAGAAAGCCCGACTCGGTGATGCCCCATCAAGGTTGGGGCGGAGGAGGCAAGCGAGGAGGAAGCGAGGCAGTGCGAGGCACCCGATGCGCTGGTGGCGCCCACGCATAAAGGTGGGTGAGAAGCAGGGCAGCCATCATGTGCCGATCCTCTGAAAGCGCCCCATTTGGAGTGGGAGGAGAAGCACCGTCTCCCCTTGATGATGCTCTTGGGATTCATCCGGCGGTTCGTCCCATGGCCGGAGCTTGCCACGATGGTTACGCTCCCGGTCCAACCACACACTCACAGTGCTCACCACACGCTCCTCGAGCGATCCGCGAAAATCCAATACAAAACACTTTTCTTTGGTTCACTCAACTAAAGCCAAGAAAAGCAGCGAAACCGTCGTGAGCGAGCGAGAGAACATCGAGGACCACCATCAACTCTTCTATTTGACTCCAGTCAACTACCCGATCAAGGCGAGAAAGGATAAGCATTCTTCTCCTCGAGGGTTAATAGTTCTTGAGTGATGGCGCTAACGCCACACCGTCAAACCTCACCCAGTTACTATGAACCAAAGAGGTGGCCAGAAACCCTTCGGCACCACAACCCCACTTTTATCACCACAACAGGAACAATCCAATCATTTATACAGGCCGACTCCACTTCTCTGGGAGCCTGCGCCCACAGCCTCACGACCCACGGTGTCCCGGCCTCTACCCCTTGGCATGGCATGCTTAGAGACAACCATCCAAACAGAAACATAAACACAAAATCACACAATCAAGATCATAGATCAAACATCATCATAAGCATATCCTTCATTAAATAATTAAAGCGCAATGCAATGATGAACCAAAACCCCATCCCTCTTTGTGCAACCAGGTGTGTCAAATTTTAGATTAGTTATACCACTTTTACAAGTTTTAATGTTGCTATCCTATAACAAAGTTTTAGTTAAGACCTAAGCCATGTTTCTAAGTTATTCCACATCACATTTTAGTTGTACCCTATAGCATGACACTAAAAATTCACATTCCAGGACCCTACACCGGCTCACGATACCAAGCGTAACACCCAGGCATTTTACTATGCAGAATATTTACCAAACATAAAGCTAAACAACATCTAAATACCACATTTAACATCAAATTCCAGCAAGGTGCATAGACTAAAAAGCGAGATTTCGACAGCATCTCCTTTGTTTTATCATGAATTTAAGGAACAGCAACAATATAGCATTATATGGCAATAAGAAAACATCTAAAACAGCAATAAATAAAGTCTTAACGACAATAAGAGACTAACATTAAGCTCTTAAGGTTCCAAGTGTCAAACAAACAATAGAACTCTCATTAACCAAGCTAGGACTTAATTTTAAAAAGATCATCACACATAATTTATTATCAAACTAAATGAATTGACTTGGGGAAACATTAAAGTGAAGCAACGTGTGGCGTGTGACTATTCCCCTTTCCCGCATGCCGTTCTCATGGTACCTAAAACAACAAGAAAACACAAGGGTGAGTTCGAAAACTCGGCAAGCATACTGCAATGGACAACAAGCATAACAACAAGTCAATAACATCTTTCATCATGTATAACATCTCATTCATGAATACTTATCAATATCATCATCAATTTGTATCTGCGATGTAATGCATTGCTCCACGACCCTCACGGAACCTCATGCAGGTATGGGAAGTACACACCGATCGGTGTGCACCCTTTCCCCTTCCATCCCGAAGATGGAGGGTGCCTACTCGCTTCCAAACACCACGTGGATGGAATCACGACATAGGACTTACTCAATGGCGTTGGGATTAGTCATAACTTTCTCCGACTTGCTTAGGACTAGTTAAGACTTTCTCACCGCCTCATCTATCTCATGACATGCATGCAACCATGCCAAATATCATATTCAATTCACATATTAACACATGGCATCATAATATGTTAAACATGCTCATCATATCATATCAATCATTAAAACATGGCAAGTGGACATATATCATGTAGGCAATTCCATCTAATTTCAACATGCAACCTACAACTTGCTATCCATCACAACACACTTGCCTCAAACACGTACAGCGGATTAGGCGGGAAGAAGAGAGGCTCTCGGGGGTCACACCACCTGCACATAGGCATCACACACTCACAATCATAGCCTCCAAACAGTACACAAACCCTCATCTAACCCGACATTGCCAACTACTCATAAAACCTAAAACAGAGGTTCTGTCCCGGGACAGCAGCCTTACAAAAGGCATAACTTGAGTTCTGGGACTCCAAATCAGATAAAGCAGTACACCGTCGCGAAGCTTAGGAAATTTCCCAACTTTTTCTAGTTATAGGAAAGACTGATTCGGACTCTAAAATTATTTAATCTACAGATTACCACAATCTCTGTTCAGTTACGTCACAGATTTTTAGGCGCTCGGTAAAACAGCCATAACTTTCAAACGGCTGATCGGAAATTAACGTGCTTTACGTCCACGGAAGATAATTAAATTATCTACAACTTCCTAGAAGTCCGTACGGTCTGATTCGGATTCTAAATCGACGGAAACTCGAACCCTAGTTCGACTGCTCAATCTGCCCGAAAACAGAAACGTGGACAAGTTTAGATCTAACCCAAATTACTTCAAACCAGCGCCTCCAATTGATCTAAAAACTTGATAAACACCCTAATAACAGTACCTAGATCATCCCCAAGGATCCCCAAGATCATACCTTTGCCCGAAGCGCAAAACTCCAATCAATCTCAGCGAATCTCCTCGCGAATCGCTCCTCGCTCCACGTTCCTCGCTCCTCGCTCCTTGCTCCTCGCTCCTCGCTCCATGGGTTGTATCCAGGTGGTGCTGGGGTGGGGTGGCCACCCTTGGGCTGCATGGGGGTGGAGGAGATGGTGTGGAGGTGGAGAAGGTGGAGGCGCGCGGTTTGGGGGGAGGGGCTTAGGGGAGGAGGGAGGAGGAGAGGCGCAAGAGGGAGGTGGGGCGCAAGGGCCTGAGGTGGGGCGCCAGAGGCAGGAGGCCTTTTAGCAGCCCTCGGCCCAATCCTAGTCCGTTCTGGAGTCCTAATCCATCCACTAAAGCCCACCAAGGCCCAAAACTCCCGGAAGGCCCAAAACCAGCGGCCGGAAGCGGCCACGAAGCGTTATTAACCCCCGATCCATATGATCTTAACCTTATTTCCACATCTCATACTGCATTTAACCTTATCATGTTCAAAAATTAAGGATACGACACTCCGAGGTGTCACATTTGATTATTTGATAAGATTTGAAAGTGGTTTGATTATTTAGTGGTTGTATGGATTAATGTGAGTCAAGTCGCGGACTTGGGCTCGGAAATTGTTTGTGTGTTTTTGTTCACGTGCAGGTGTTGCTTGAGGTCGAACGTGGTCGGTGACGGGTCCGAGACTAGGTTCAGGGAGTAACTGAGGTCGTGAGGGTCGAAGGTGTCATGCGAGACGTTCGGACTAGAGAACGATTGTGCGTGGTCGAGATCGTTGCAGCGTAAGCGGCGGCCGGGCGTCAGCGTGTTCTGAAATTTTTAAATGCATGTGTAGATACAGTATTTATGCATGTGTGCGTGTGTGTCATGCATATGTATGTGCGTGTGTTGCACATGTGTGTGCCATACGTGAGGTTGCATGGACATGCAAGCATGCATGACGTGATGCATGTGTGCATAGGGGTGAGAAATTCCATGCCGTGAGAAGTGGTTGTTTGCATGCGAAATTAATAGATCTTTGTGAGTGCGTGTCTGTGGAACTGAATCGGCTAGGAGGTTAAGCGAATCCGAGTGGAGAAGCTGGCTGCCGTGAGGTACGAGTTATTTCCGAGTGCGAGTCGGCCGGGCAAGCAGTGTTCGAGTCATTGAAGAATCGGAAAAGGATTCTGTTCTCTTGTCCTTTAAATAGGGGTTCTAGGTGCTTAGAATCCATCAATCCAATGCAAAGGGCAAGAAGCAAAAGGTGCCTACAACAAAGAAAAGCTTTTGTGCTCTCTTTAGTTTGTTTAGGGTTTTCTAATCTTGTGAGATTAGAGATTTTGGTGGTTTTCTAATCTTGTGAAATTAGAGATTTTGGTGGTTTTCTAATCTTGTGAGATTAGAGATTTTGGTGTCCTCCCGGAAGGAGTGGCTTTGGAATAAAGAAAAGGTTATGCAATTCTTTACATACTCTTTTGCTATGATTCTTGATTAGAAGGATTGTTCGATTTTTGATAGAACTAGTTTTGATTTATGTTCAACTTGTCTCGCTAATTAATCTAGGGTTTTGATATCTACGATATTAGATATTCTTCCACTATTTAGGGGTCTTTAATTTTCCGAAAGAAATAGTTGAATTTTATTCGGCATCTATTCACCCCCCTCTAGTTGCCTACTCAGTCCTACAACCTCCTTTGTTTTATCATGAAATTAAGGAACAGCAACAATATAGCATTATATGGCAATAAGAGAAACTTCTAAAACAGCAATAAATAAAGTCTTAACGATAATAAGAGACTAACATTAAGCTCTTAAGGTTCCAAGTGTCAAACAAACAATAGAACTCTCATTAACCAAGCTAAGACTTAATTTTAAAGACCATCACACGCAATTTATTATCAAACTAAATGAATTGACTTGGGGAAACATTAAGGTGAAGCAACGTGTGAGCGTGTGACTATTCCCCTTTCCCGCATGCCGTTCTCATGGTACCTAAAACAACAAGAAAACACAAGGGTGAGTTCGAAAACTCAGCAAGCATACTGCAATGGACAACAAGCATAACAACATGGCAATAACATCTTCCATCATGTATATCATCTCATTCATGATTACTTATCAATATCATCATCAATTTGTATGCGAAGCAATGCAATGCTCCCGACCCTCTGGAACCTCATACCAGGTATGGTGGAGTACACACCGTCGGTGTGCACCCTTTCCTCCCTTCCATCCCGAAGATGGAGGGTGCCTACTCGCTTCCAAACACCACGTGGATGGAATCACGACATAGGACTTACTCAATGGCGTTCCGGATTAGTCATAACTTTCTCACCGACCTTGCCGGACTAGTTAAGACTTTCTCACCGCCCTCGCCCTATCTCATGACATGCATGCAACCATGCCAATTATCATATTTAATTCACATATTAACACATGACATCATAATATGTTAAACATGCTCATCATATCATATCAATCATTAACACATGGCAAGTGGACATATATCATGTAAACAATTCCATCTAATCTCAACATGCAACCTACAACTCGCTATCCATCACAACACACTTGCCTCAACCACGTGCAACGGATTGGCGGGAAGAAGAGGGCTCTCCCGGGGTCACACCACCTTTGCCCGAAGCACAAAACTCCAATCAATCTCCGCGGATCTCCTCGCGAATCGCTCCTCGCTCCACGTTCCTCGCTCCTCGCTCCTCGCTCCTCGCTCCACGGGATGGATCCACGAGGTGCAGGGGTGGGGTGGCCACCCTAGGGCAGCAGGGGGTGGAGGGGAGGTGGTGTGGAGGTGGAGGAAGGGGAGGGGGCGCACGGTATGGGGGGGCGGCTAGGGCTTAGGGAAGGGGGAGGGAGGCGCAAAGAGGGGAGGTGGGGCGCAATAGAGGGGAGGGGGGCGCATAAAAGGCAGGGAGGGCCTCCTTTCAGCCCTCAACAAGGAAACCTACGCTCATACGGACTCAAACACCTCCCCACTAAAGCCCACGTAAGGCCCAAACTCCCCCGGGAAGGCCCAAAACCCCGAAAACGGCCCGGAAACAGCCCGGAAACGTTATTAACCTCCAATTCTTATGGTTTTAACCTTATTTCCACATCTCATACTGTACTTAACCTTATCATGCCCGCTAAATAAGGTTACGACACTCCGAGGTGTCACAGACATGCTGAGTACCAAGTACTCACCCTTGCCGCAATACAAACACCAGTTGAAGAAGAATTGACGCCAGCTCTGGAGGAGGAGTTCCAAGAGGAGCTTACGAACTAGGGGCGAGCCCAGTCAGTTGCCTGTGGTATATTGGTTGGCGCCAAGCATTTTTTTATATTCCACTGCAGATTTATTCGAGTAAGACTTTAGCCCTGCGAGGCGTAGTTTTGTAACTTGACCATAAGGTCGAGCAACCAGTTTGGCTTAATTAATTGAAGTACTTTACTATTTCGTTGAGTATGATTGTGATATATACCGATGTTGAGACTGTGTGCACTAGCGTGATCCTGGACTAGTGCGCAATACACAGAGGGTCCGGCTTTGCAAATTCGGGTCCCAACATATATCTCCACCAAATGGTTAAACATAGAATTAGCCCCTCCAATCACAAAAACATGTTGTTTTCTACATCGACATCAGTAAACAAAACTTTGATTACTAATTTATATTGTAAGGATTGGTAGATCAAAGTCTAGATATTATTTTTAAAAACTTTTCTCAAATTTTGAACTCATTTTATATTTTCTATAAAGCCATTTTATATTTCTGATATTATTTTAATTCGCAAATGAATTTAAATTTCTTCTTTTTCACATAACTATTGCCATTTGAAGATCCCAAACTCCATGATTTTCATGCACCATTCTTAATGTCCCCAACTCTGTACAACTAAACCTCATCCTTCATCGATCGATGAAACTAAAACGTAAATTTGAGCTAGATCCACACCTTAAATGCGAGCTATATTATAATCCAAGCAAATTCTAAGCTTACACAACAAGTTTTTGTATCCTATCATAATCTTTCATCGATTATGGGGAAAAAATCAAATTTTCTTCATGATTCAAGCAAAGAAGAGGCTCCATTTAAGACCAAATGTAGTGAGGAATGATGTTACTAACCTTAGTTACCTTGGTTGCGAGTAAAATGACCAAAAATTTGAAATTTTGGCAGCACCTCCCCTCCCTTGAAGCTCTTGGCCGAAGCTCCTGTTCTTCTCGCGCGATGAACTGTTCTTACTTTGGCAGAGAGCGGGAGGACGAAGAAGTTTAAATTGGTCTGACATCAGTACCGGTTCAACGTACCAACCGGCCCTGATGTTAGACCATTAGTATCGGTTGGTTCCTTGAACCGGTACTGATATCCCCCCGCAGCCCTGTAGCCGTTGAACCGATAGATAGTACCGGTTCGGGAGACAAACCGGTACTGATGTGGGGATTCAGTACCGGTTGATTTTACGAACCAGTACTAACTCTCTAATATTAGTACCGGTTGATGTAACCAGCCGGTACTGATGGTAGAGATCAGTACCGATTGGTCTTATCAACCGGTACTAATATGCCTTGTAACCGTTGAACCTCTAGTTGACATAATTTTTGAATGATTTTCTCATTTTGGCATAATTTTTCTTCCGATTTTCACCGATTTTCTCCTGATTTTCTCCTGATTGTTGACATAAGCCATTTTTTTAACGATTTTCTCATTGTGGCATTATTTTTTTGAACGTTTTTTTTACGTTCCATAATTTTTTTGAATATTTGAATTTAACGGTTGAGGCGGTGGAGATTCAAAAAGGGGGAGGAAAAAATATTATATGTAGATCATAAAATATTATATTAATTACAATAATTCATAACATAACAATATTTTAATTACAATATATATATATATATATAGCGGTGGCGCGGCGCGCGGGTGGTGGGTGGTGCGATCACTGATACCACCACTTGTCGTCGCTGCTGAGGTGGCTGGATCGAAAAACCAAGAATTCGATCGGATGAAAACGAATTAAGAGTTCTCAGTTCTCACATTGTAAAGGTGTGCGGGATCTAGGGGGCGCGCAGGAGACGAAGTGTGGACTGCATTAGTACCGGTCAAAAACACCAACCGATGCTGATGTGCTAACATCAGTACCGGTTGGTTACACCAACCCATACTAATCAGCACAGGAGACGAGGAGGGTGCCGGTTGGTGTTTTTGATCGGTACTAATGATCCCCCCGGACCTGTAGACCGTTGAATCGGGACTGATGTAAAGGTCAGTCCCGGTTCATGCATAACCGGTATTAATGGGCCGGTATGGAAGGCCAGATCTGTAGTAGTGTGTAACAGTGAGACTGCTCGTTTGTATTGTGTCTACAGCATAAAAATTTGTGGGGAAGCATCTCCATTTTTTATCGAACAAATATTTGGTAAGGTCTCATACGTTTCAGCATGATATAGATACACAAAATACTGACCATTTTATGTTTTTAGATAATTTTTCCACCAAATATTGTTACTAAGTTGATGAATTAATGAAGCAGTCACTACTACAAAACACTAAATATTCTTCATTCTTCAATTGAGTTTGCATGATGCATATGCCGATTACTAGCTAATTTGTTCTAGATATTGCACACTTAACTTGTCAAGGCCTTATTGCAGCAAAGTTTTCTTTCGAAATTTTTTTAAAATATTACTAATTATAATCGAAATTGCAAAACTATACATTGGGACAACGAAATTACAGAAATGTATGTCTGTCGCCCGTTAGTTGGGCGACAGTATGATATCGTCGAACCAACGGGCGATAGAACAAAATCGTGCTAGATTTTCTAGATCTACAAATACAAAAAATAAAGAACGAGAAAATACCTAAATATGAAATGCAGTGACTCAAAAATCGTGCTCTCCTTTTCTTCCCTCCCCTCTCTTCTTCTCTCTTTTTTCCTCTCTTCTTCTCTTTTTTTCTCTCCTCTTCTCTCTTCTCCTCTTTTGCTTCTGCTGCTTCTGCCGGCCGGCCGGGCACGCGCGGTGCTTTATAAAATAAGCCTGTCGCTCGTTGATCGGGCGACATAGACCCCGCACCCTTTATGTCGCCTATTGATCGGGGGATTTTTAATCACTCGCCTGTTCATCGGGCGATATAAGCCTATCGCCCGTGTAACGGGCGACATACACACGAAAGGTCCCTTGTCGCCCGTCGCCCATTGGACCGGCGATAGACGTATAAAACTGAAATTTCTTATGGCCCACATTTACTTTTGCAATTTTGAATAAAATATAGTTTATTAAAAAAAAATTCGTTTTCTTTCTTTAATTTGTAGAACCAAAGTGCCTGTACTCTTGTAAGCACATTTTGTTTGTGCTATAGGTTTCTAAAAATATGCAAAGGTTTAGATTGATGTATGATGTGTGTGTATGCCTTGTGTATATTGGAATTTTGGGTTAGCATCATGTCTCATCTATGTATGTTGATTATATTGCTGTTCCAAAAGGCACGGCCAGTGGTTTCTGAGGCTAGTCAAAATGCTGATTTTTTATTTTTCAGTCTAGCATTATTTGTGTCGGTTCTTGGTAGGAACCGATACTGATAGGTGAACTATGTGTGTTGGTTCTTTTTGGGAACTAACACTGATATGTTGACTATCTGTGTCGATGCTTGGTGGGAACAGATATTGATAGTACAACTATTTGTGTTGGTTCTTGTTTAGAATCGACACTAATAATTTTATTTGTGTTGGTTTACAAACCGACATTAATAATCCCTATTATTAATGTCGCTACATCTATGTCGGTTTGAACACAACACTAATGTCGGTTTCGAACCAACACAGATAAACTTATTTGTAGTAATGAGTAGTATTAGATAGATGAGCATACGATCACACAAGGTGTGAATTTGGTTCAAGGTACGTAGCATTATCATCCCTCTTTCTCCCTGAAAGAACTCTATTTTTATTAACATGCTTTTATTTTACGGTCTCTTAATTTGTTCCAAAAACACAAAACAGGCTATGTATTCTGCTCGACTGATGCAAGTCGGAAATATCCGAATATTTAAAAATATTGTTAGTCAAAGTTTTAAAACTTATCCAAAGGAATGTTACTAAACCGAGTAAAGTGGCTGCGTGTACTGTGCAATGTTACTAAACCGAGTAAAGTGGCTACGTGTACTGTGCAGATGTCGGCACACACGTGTGAAGGTCTGAAGGATACTGTAGCTTTATGAAACAGGCTTGTGTGTCGTGCGAATGTTATGTTCGATGGAATTAATTCAGAAGCTTGTGTATACTATTAAATCGGTATATTAAAAGTGCTGGAAAGATTTTTCTGATAGACTTTGACTTCTTGGTGGGGTTTATTGGAATTAATTCAGAATTAATTTATATAAGAAGTCAAAGGGGGTGTTGAGTTAAAAGTATAGAACTTTAGTATTATATTGCTTAGGTAGATGGAGTGAAACCAACTTATAAGGGAAGTACATCTATGGACTGTAGTATGAGTTGGTGGCAAGGCTAGAAGTACACATAATTGGCTATGCAAGGCTATGTTCACACACACGCACGCAGGTGTAAATCGTGTATTTCGCATGTTTATCGCGTGACTTGTGACTTATGACGATGCTTGACTGAGATATGCTAAGTGTACTAAACCTTTTGCCACGTGTACCGACTATGTCACATCACCTTACACCTCAACTGTCAATGTGGCACCGCAGACGAGAGACGCACGTTAGTGTGCGGTTAGTCTGTACGCCTATGATGCGAGATTCCATTGGACAGTTTCTGGAATTATGGCAGTTTGATCTGCGTGATCGGGAGGTGGTTTTGGAAATAAACACGCTTTCTTAAAGGGAGACGTCCCCGTACGTGAGAAGATAAGCGATAGAAAACCAATCTCAATCTTCTCCAACGATCTCTACTTCCTTCGGCGCCTGCTGCCACCCGAGTCGTTCTGTCCCTTCGCTCGTCGTGCAATAGGCGTGAGGAGAGCAGTGTCTCCGATCCGACACCGTCCACTTGACGCCCTGCACGGGAGACTGACGATCAGGTTTCTGGGTAGCGCCCTTCCACGCGACTGCTCAAGTTCATCTTCGATCAACGCGTGTCGCTCCTTCGCAGCTTCTCGTTCTTCATCAAACCCTCAGTAAGTGTCTTGGACCAATTGGTTGTTGGTCTAAGTAATGTTTTATTGTGATCAAATCTGTGTAGGTATACTTTCAATACTAGCAATTATTGTATTTTTTGAATATTTGTTGGCTGCTAGTAATTATGTTATAGGTGCACTGTTTACTTTTCTGTTTTTATTACGTATCTTTGAAATTAAATTAATAATTTACCATGTTAATTGTCCAACAATGTGGAGACTTGAGGCCCCGCGCGTCACACGTGGCCGAAGAGGACACACAGAAAGATCGGTATGGTACAACTTACGCACGAAGGCAACACATCGATAATCAAACCACATCAAGTGATAGTACATACCAGTGGAGCTAATAACACTACTACAGAACCGCGCTTTCACAAGCGGTTGAAAACCACCTCCAGAAGCAGTTTTACAATCGCTTCTAAGCAACTGCGAGTGATACCCCGAGGGGTATCACAAGCGGTTCTAGGAACCGCTTGTGGTGGTGCGACACCAAGCGGTAAAATACGGTAATAATATCATGGGAATGGGATTCAAACCCAAGACCAACACTCCATCCTCGTGACCCGTCTCATCCATCTAGCCAACCCACCCACGCATGCTCTCTGATAGAATAGGGCACGCATCCCTTTTATTATTTCTAAAACTAGGTTTCTACAAACGGTTCGTGACACGAACCCCTTCTGAAGGGGGTCTTTAGAAGCGGTTTGTGGCACGAACCCCTTCGAAAGCCCCAGCTTTAGAAGCGGTTGGGGACACGAACCGCTTGTAAAGATCTTTAGTCACGAACCCCTTCTAAAGGTGGGGCTTTAGAAGGGGTTCATGCCACGAACCGTTTCTAGAGATCCCCTCCGGCCTGTTGCCACGAATCGCTTCTGGTGCGAGCATTACAACCGGTTCGCACCAAACCGTTTCTAATAGACCGGTTGTGATGCCCAGTTTAGTAGTAGTGTAAGCTTTTCCTAAACTTCAAGAAAAGGCCGAAGAAGATTAAAGACCAACACTTCAGAATAGGTTAAGTCCATCACGTGACTAGACGCGTGATAGACTTACGCTGCGACCATCAAGGTAGCTGAGCTCGGATCAAAGGATGATCGATGCGATGCGAGCATGGTAGCAATGGCAAATGAGCTCCTAACACAAGTTTCTACTCAGATGACGATGACAGCTGGCGGCGGGATTAATTTTAGGTTTCACCGAGGTTAGAGAGGGGTTCAGCAGGACACCAGAATTTTGGGAAGGGGGGAGGTGGTAGCCTGTCAGTGGAGCATCAGAACAACGACGCAGTAATATTGGCGCAACCCGCCGTAGGATTGGAGGAGGGCGGTGGACAGCGGCGGTGAGCTGAGTGGCATGGTGACGAGTCGAGCTAGAACATAAGTTGGGCGGGTTGACGGCGGCAGGCAGCTAGAGGAAGGGAAGGACGAGCTGCAAGGAAAGGGGAGAGTGAGCACGCCGATATCAGCATCAAATAAAGCTGTTGGAACTAATTTTGTAATTAATTAGGAAAGTTGAGTCCATATGAACAGGGGATGTCCAAGTTATAGACGAGTCTGGCTTGGTTACCGTATTCCAGTAGGAGTTCGAGGACGTGTGTTAGTCGGAGGGTATAGCTTATATAAACAGAGATTTTGTATCTATTTTACAAGTAAGCAAGAGAAAAAACATACTCTTGCCTCTAAAAATATTTTGGGTGTCCTGCTCCAATAAAAACTATATCTCCTCCGATGATATATCATTGGGTACATGCTCCCATAATGGTAAAGCGAGGAAATACAATGTCCTTCGTTCTGAACAGAGCCTAATTAAATCTAAAATATTGCCATACATGAGGTTAGTCGAAATTTACCGCCTTCCTGGTTGGTCACTGTACCTGCTGACTGTGTTGTTACCCATTTTTTGCCGGGTATGGCACGGTCGAGCGGCCTAGATGATCAGCCGTGATTAGGGCAAGTAGTAGTCACTACGTTCAATGACTTTTGAGTCAAATTAAACCCTCCCGGAATCCATCCAAAGAGCCAGAGAACCCATATGCATGTGTGAGTCAGCGAGGGTTGTAAGCTTTCCCGTTGAATTGAACCGCATGCATGATGCAGTCATGCAGCAGCACGGAAGCACTACATGGCCGGCCGGAGCAGCGGATTCACCAGTTACTCCTCGCTGACGGCGTGGGGCCGCCGTGTCGGTGTGACGTCAGTTCAAACGTGAGCGGCGAGAGAGGCGCGGAGGTGACGCGGGTGGAATAAAAGAGGAGAGGGCGCGCGCGGGGCCGACAAAAGCACAAGGAACCAAAGACGTATTACATGTACAAAGAGGAGAGAGAACACAAACATAGAATACTCTTACTCTACTCTCTCACTCTCACTCTTACTGTCTTACTCTCTCTCTCTCTCTCGAACAGGATCATCGATCACAGACAAAACGAATATTAAGCACATGTACGAACTACGCACTCAAAAGAAATAATTGTGCTTCGATCTGTGGGTGTCTTTTGAGAGAGAGAAAAAATGAGGAAGAGGAAAGAGAAGAGGCAATAGTGTTTATCTAACCTTGTACAAGCAGAATTTTCAATTTTGAAAATTTTATGTACAATATTTGGTTCTGACTGCCGCCTCCCACCCCATTCGTATTTTCAAATACAGAATTATTACAGCTAGGGTAACTACAATTCTAGTAGTAGTACTAGTAGTCTTTGCGACATGTTTGGTGCAGAGAAGTAGTATTACATATGTCCATAATTGCATGCAAATATATATATATATATATATATACAGTATATAAAGAGAACAAGGGTAAGTGATAAAATTGAAACATAGGTGTTTTCCAGAAGTGTTTGCATGCATGACTTATCTGCATGCATGCTAAAATCTCCCATGAACAACATACTATTATGCTTAGATCATTCTGGGGAGCATGAATAAAAAATACACCTCAAGATCGATCGACGTTCTACTCATTGCGTGTACCTACAAATCCTTGCAGGCACTATAGAACTCAGAGGTAATATATGGAGTAGTGGAGAGTTACAGAGACAAAAGAGCTAGCAAACCTAGGCTAGGTATATATTAGTCAATCCCTGAGTTACAGAACACTCAAATTAACAAACTACCTTTTCGAGTCAATTATGTGAATTTCATCTATAATTCTTAAGGCATATATAATTTTTTTAATATAAAATAGATATATCTTTGTTGGGAATACCCGATTGTACAAAATTTTTAAAGAACAATTTAAGCTCGTGTCTTTCAGGAAAAAAGGTATACGGTATGTAAATACTCTTATATTTAATTATCTGACTGAAAATTTCCATTACATGCACTTCTTTATTTTTACGTATTCCAAACCTTTATTTATATACAGCCAGTTCTACTTTAACTTTTTTTATATTTATGTAATTAGCTCTAGAAAAACACCTGTATATTCATAAGGTTTAAGAATGCACCCGTGGAGATTTATTACAGTAAATACTCCTAATATAAGTACAAAAAAATGATCAAGACAAAAAGAGACATATCAATATGCCGGCAACCAGAACGAAAAAAAAAAAAAGAAGACCATGCATGAGATCACCAGAAAACTAAAATAGAACGAAACCAAAAGAAAAAGACGAGAGGGATGGCGTTGCACATGGAAAAGAAGTAAGATGACAGCAGAAGCAATTATATGGATTCAGGAAGCTTATGTTATACTGATACATTGTATCGATACCGACATTTGATGTGTAACTTTTCGTGTATGTTTATATCTCTTTCTATTCATACATACATACATACATACACACGCCACACCAGTACACCACATCAAAATTGTTAAATCATAAACAATGCACGACAGTACTGCTCATTCTCTGTGAAGTCAAAGGAAAAAACTCTTATTTTTTTTCCTTTGCAAGGACATCACAAATATGCAAAACACCCTATATAAAAATGAAGCCTGAACAATCACTGTTCCAAATATATATGTGTCCCTTTTTCCAGATACAGTGTCATTTGAGAGTGAAATGGTGATGAATGGGACCAAGAAAATGGAGGGAAAACTAACGGAATATAATAATGGATAAGACTATACGAAGCACTAAGACAACCGATATCAATTGCTAATCAGGACCCGTCAGACTATAAATTCATATCAAAGTGGCCCTATTGCACTCAAATCAGCAAACAGTAAAGCTTGAGCAGCCCACATATGAACAAAAATATAGTATAGAGATGAAGCAAAGAAAGTTGTCTTTCTTTTATTTCTAAGAATTAAATTTTTTTCTTCAAGTTAATTGACAGCTTTTTTATGTACTCGATCCTAATTAACATGATCCTATGAACCACTTAGATCTCTCTTAGACCAACAAATACCAACAGTAATAATAATAGTAAGCAACTAAAAATTAAGATTACCAATGTAGGATTAGAATTTGGATGCGATGGAATAATCAAAAGGGTAAATGATCATCTACACTTATCACGAACTCGGTGCTGATCCTTCTGCTGCTTCCTTCCCTCTTATCGTCGCGGTGACCGCCGCCGCAGTACTAGCGCCGGCGCTACTCCTCCTAGTTGGACGAGTAGGAGACACCGGCGTTGTCTGTTGTTGCTCAGTAGACTGCGACGGCTCGTCCTCCTCCTCCTCGCCGCCGCCCGACGTTCCTGCCGCCTCCGCTGTGACGACGGGAGGCCGCGCCACGGGGGGCGAAGCGGTGCTCCCGCTGCGCTTGCGCTTCTTCTTCTCGTAGGGAATCCCGCGCGCCTTGGCCTGCGCCTCGCGCACCTCGCGCAGATAGATGCGCACGGCGCGCGCAGCGAAGGGGTTGGACTCGGGGCGGCCGCCGGACTCCTCGTAGGCGGCTCGGAGGCGGCCGATGAGCGCGTCGAGGCTACCCCAGGCCTGCCGGAGCGGGCAGGCGCACGGCGCCGGCGGGTTGGGCTGGCCGAAGTAGGCGCAGCCGTCGGCGTGCACCTTGGTCTTGCCGAACTGGTCGAGGTACTTGAGGAACTCGATGACATGCGCGCCGCTGCATCGCGGCATCGTCAGCGGCGGCTTGTGGTTGCGCAGGTACTGCAGGAACGTGTTCCAGTCCCGCCGCTTCTGCGACTCGTACCGGCTCAGACCCGCCGGCACGGGCGCCGGCGGCGGCTGCTGCGACAGCGGCTGCGGCTGCTCCTGCGCTGCTTCTTGCGCTCCACCTCCTCCTCCTGGGTGCTGAGCCTGCCTCTGTCCTCCTTGCTCTGCCTGGCTCGAGGACGACGACGGTCCAGCCTCCGCGGGCGAACTCGCTGCCCCACCGCGAGGCGCATCGGGGGCCGGCTCCATGGTCGACTAGGCTCCTCTCTCCTCTCTGCCCCTATGTGGTCTCTCTCCGGCCGCCTGGCCTGCCTGCTTGAGTGTATACGCGTGTAGGTATGTAGGTATGTAGATAAACAGAGGAGGGTTGAGAGGGAGTGCGTTTCAGGGGGGAGGGAGGAGACTTGTTGGCAGTGTGGCATCCTTTGCGGCTTTTGTCTCTGCTGGTTGGGTTAATAGCGTCTCCACTACACACTGTCGCGCTATTATGACATGATTTCTTATTGTTCGGCATAAGTACCCCGTACTATATATGAATACATTATATATATATATATATGTATGTAATTACATATATATATATATATATAATTACATACATATATATATAGACACACACGTATGTAATTATTTGGGAACACCATGGAGCCTGGGTTCCTGATTCAAAACTGTATTTTTCTTATCTATCGCATGCAAGACTTTATAAAACTTTTAGGATGTTGAGTTTAACCCGTTCACTGACAAATTCAAATTCAAACTAAGTTCTCTTTTGTGATAATAGTTTGATTGTAGGTATATGCTAATTTTATATATAAATCAACAAATCATGCAATCTAAATTTGTTCAAAATCTTTAAATTTGAGTAATTTTTTTAAAGGTATGTGTTTCATTTGAATTGCTATTGTAGGACCGAATATAGCAATCAGAGGGGGGGTGAATGATTGTGCAGAAGCTAAAACCAAATTCTTGATCTATTAAAAGTTTACCCCAAAATAGAACCAAATAATTGCCTCATTTTCGAAAAAAACAGAATGATAGAGGTTTGGTAAAACGCGAATTCCTGGAGATCCAACCGTCCGATCGATCTGAAATTTGGACACAATAAACTAGATTCCAATACGAATCAAACCCAAAAAGAATCAGCTCAATCGGACTTACGGATCAAAAGTTATGACCTTTGCAAGCTTACTGTTCCAGAAGATGCGAGAACAAATCTAACTAGAATTGTAGCTCGCCGAAAGATTTGATGAACTTGATCTTTATTTCTCCTTTCTTTTGTCTAAAATACTCCAAACAAAAGAGTACAACCCTAAAGCTTGCTCAAAGCTTGATTGCCTTCAACAGGAGGCAACCCCTCTATTTAAAGAAGGCAAACACACCTAATCCTAGAAGGAGTCCTAATCCTAGAAGGATTCCTAATCCTAAAAGGATTCCCACTCCTAATCCTAGAAAGAGCATGTATTCAACACAACTCCACTTGGCCCAACCTGGCCGAGTACAATTCTTGCACGCGTATGGCAACCCTACCATACTCACGTGACTAACACTTTGCACGCGAATGACCTCATGCCATTCCCACGTGACTAACCATTCTTTATGTGCACCATTCTCTTAGCCCGAACGTCCCGCATGACATCCTTGACCACCAAGACCTCAGTTCCCCCTGAACCTAGTCCCGAACCTCAGTTCCTCCATGAACCTAGTTCCAGTCCCGTCATCGACCACATTCGCCCTCAAGCAATACCTGCACATGAACAAACCACAAAACGATTCCGAGCACAAGTCCGCGACTTGACTCACATTAAACCATGCAACCACTCACAGGAGTGCATTGCATTAAATATTCTAAGAACACGATTTCAAAACACGAACAAAAACCTTTGCAAAAATCAAAAGCTTTTCAAATAATCAAACTGATTTGAGATCTTTTCAAATAAAGAAACCAAAAATAAATCTTGTCGAAATATCAAACTGGTTTCAAATCTTTTTCAAATACTCATCATCAAAATCAATCGATCAAAAATAACGATCCTTCAATCTCCCCTTGATGAGTAATTTGACAAAACACAATATAAGATTTGACAAGAGATTGAGCAAGAACCAAAAGACCAAATAATCCCAATTCAAAAACCTCCTTGACTTGTTCTCCCCCTTTTTGACAAAATAGTCATCAAGATCTCAAAACTTCCCCTTAATGAATGCAGTATCTCAAGCTTTGAAGTATATTCAAGGTATATAATCAAAGTAAAGCATTTGAAGAGTTTTTAGGAGAATTTCTCATTTTGTATCAAATTATCCAATGAGAAAGCAAATTGTGAGAATATGGAGGCTCTAACACATAGAATAGTTATTGCATAAGCAAATTAGAGCAAACAAGTAAAATGTCATAAACAGATTTTGCCAAAGCGAAAAAGAAATCTATCATGAGCATAAAGAGACTTTCAAATTCACTAATATTTGTCTCAAGCCTTTTTCAACCATTTGAATTTCCTTTTTCTCTTTTAGCAAGTTTGACAATTTTGCTTTGTGATCAACAGGGATGACAAGTAACTGCACACTAGCCCATACTTGTGTATGAGTAGGTAGTTCTTTCTTGTATCTTTCTCAGTTTAAATTGGCAAGTGGCTTCACATTATTCTAAACTTTTGTTTAGACAAGTAGCCTTTTCTTGCATCTTTTGCATTTAAATCCCTGGCAAGGAAGCTGCACATTGTACTAAACTTGTGTTTAGCCAAGTAGCTTTTGCTTGCATCTTTTCAACTTGCTTTTAACATTAAAACACTGATTTTGCTTGAGACTCATAATGATCATTTGAAGTCCAACAAAAACTCACACATAGTTTCTAATCACTCTAGCCTTTCAACAGATGACAAGAAACTTTTAAGCCTATTTCACAAATGCAATACCATAATGAGCAAGAGCCAAAATATTCTCGAAAAGCATCTCAAATTGAATTATTTTAGCCTTTTAGTGATAAGTAAAGCATTGAGCATTAACTTGGCTATATACACAAGAATAATCACCAAAGCTTTGTACTACATGATGCAATGTAAACAGGGTTTTTTACTTGAGGTGTAAAGTCAAAATACCACTTATAAAAAAATCACTTCTAGGAACCAAAGTCAAGTAACCCAAAAAGAGATAAACTCAAGACTTCTCAAATCAACCCATGGGGATGAATGATCCCAAGTTCACCGCGTAAGAAAGCAAAAGCGAGAAAAATCAAGCGGTTTAGTGAAAATATCGACAAGTTGAGCACTGAATCAACAAATTTCAGTTCAATAGCTCTTTTTTTCAACATGATCTCTAAGAAAATGAAATCTGATGTCAATGTGTCCAAGAAAGAGAATTACTCAAGAAGTGGCATGAACCAGATGTACTTTTTCTATCAATTCCACATCCTCCAAATTCAGCATCAGAGAAAGGTCTTAAACTAATGCGTGAAGAAGCAGAAAGCCAAATGCCAAAATCTTGAGTACCACGGAGATACCTTAAAATCCTCTTGATAGCTTGTCGATGTGAAGCACGCGGGGAAGCTTAAAAAACGAGCACACAAGCACACAGCAAACTCCAATTATCTCATCCTCAATAGCATCATCATCATCTTCATCAACAAAGATACTCTCCCCCTGAACATATGCACATGTACCTGCACTATTTGGACTAGTGCCTTTTGCGAAAACAGAGGTGGAAGAAGCATCTTGAAAAATAACACTTTTAGCACGAGATGCACGAGTGAAGGAGGAACCAAAACTTATCACTGAACATATGAAGTGAGCATCCGAAATTCACTAGCCACATGTTCTCCTTCCTCGCGTGAGAAGTCTACATAGAAGCAGAAAGTGTCGATGTCTCTCGATCTTTGGGGTTAGAAATAAGATGTTTAGGAATCCAAGATCAGACACATGACACAACAGTTGGCACAACACGAGCATTCTTATGCATAAAAGCAGATTTGTCTTTTCTCGTGTTCTTAGTAACAAGAGGTGTTTGCATCACCCTAGGCACATAATGAGAAATGAAACGTGCATGTCTGAAATTAGACCTAGCATTA
Source organism: Rhipidocladum racemiflorum (assembly GCA_036346355.1). Taxonomy (NCBI): domain Eukaryota; kingdom Viridiplantae; phylum Streptophyta; class Magnoliopsida; order Poales; family Poaceae; genus Rhipidocladum; species Rhipidocladum racemiflorum. The sequence goes on along the minus strand of CM070577.1, from coordinate 39,179,295 downwards.
AACCTTTCTCTCTTTTGTTGTTTAGCTAGTCTAAAGCAAAAGTCTACTAAATGTCCATCTCTACCACAATGAGTGCAAGTGTACTTAACATGATGTTTTGCTTTAACAGTAGAAGCACATTTTGCATTCATCATAGTAGAAGATAAAAGACCAAAGATTTAAAGACAGCTTTTCTTAGGCTCATTGACAATTTCAAATTTTCCACTTTCAAGTGTTTTGACAACAGTGGGAGCATGTGATTTATGATGAGCATAAGAATCAAAACCTAAACCTTTGTTCTGAGTGCTGACTTTTGATTGATCCAAAATCATGTTTAGGTTTTTCTTGCCATTAGTGAAACGTTCCAAAGAATTTTGCAAGTAATCAACTTTCTTAGCAAGAGTTAAACAATTATCACAAGGAGTGTCAATTTTAGCTTTACTGCTTACGGCAATTTGAACACGAGTTAATTTCTTGAGTGAACATGTCATTTGTTAATTGGGTAACTCTACAATTTGCATGTTTTAATTTCAACTCAAGAATTGAACATTTAGAGCAAGCAATTTGATCATGTAAACTATCAGTAGAGCAACCAATATTTTTCACAAGTTTTTCATTTTTCAATTGTTCGGCATAAACTTGTTCTAGTTTAATCACATGTTCCTCTTTTAGAGACTTAATTTCAAATTTGAGATCTAAGCAAGTATCACAAATATTTTCAGAATTTGAATTTCTAAGATTAAAGTTTTCATATTTTAGCATGGATAGATCTTTTTCTAAGTTTTTATTTTTGAGTGAAGATTTTCTTAAAGATTTTCTCAATATGACTAAAACTTCACAAAGCTCATCATACGAAGGCATTACCTCATCACCGTCGCTGGAGGTGCTGTCGTTGTCACTAGAATCACTAGTGTTCCCTTTTGCCATGAAGCACAGTCTGGTGAAATCCTTCTCATTCAGCTTCGTTTGCTTCGCTTTCTTCTCATCTTCAGTTGAGTCATCAATGTCGCTTAAGTCTAAGCGACCAATTGCCGCGAAGATTTTGTTGAGCATCTTCTTCGTCCATTGCTTATTTTTATCCTTACTCTCTCTTGGCCGGAAGGACTTGGAGGAGTTGCTTTGCTCCTTCTCCTCTCTATCTTTGTTCTTGAAACAGTTAGCACGGATGTGCCCTGCCTTGCCGCAGTTGTAGCAGTGGATGGAGGCTCCTCTTCTCTCCCTTGATCTCATGTAAGCTTGAGCTTGAAGATATGTAGTCATCCGGATCCGCCAGTGGGGAAAGTCTGTGCCATCGAAGATTGGCGGCTTGTTCGAGTATTTCTTTGTTGCCATAACTTACCGTTTACTAATCACCTGTTAAGATGGATTAGTAGAACCTGGCTCTGATACCACTTGTAGGACCGAATATAGCAATCAGAGGGGGGGTGAATGATTGTGCAGAAGCTAAAACCAAATTCTTGATCTATTAAAAGTTTACCCCAAAATAGAACCAAATAATTGCCTCATTTTCGGAAAAAACAGAATGATAGAGGTTTGGTAAAACGCGAATTCCCGGAGATCCAACCGTCCGATCGATCTGAATTTTGGACACAATAAACTAGATTCCAATACGAATCAAACCCAAAAAGAATCAGCTCAATCGGACTTACGGATCAAAAGTTATGACCTTTGCAAGCTTACTGTTCCAGAAGATGGCGAGAACAAATCTAACTAGAATTGTAGCTCGCCGAAAGATTTGATGAACTTGATCTTTATTTCTCCTTTCTTTTGTCTAAAATACTCCAAACAAAAGAGTACAACCCTAAAGCTTGCTCAAAGCTTGATTGCCTTCAACAGGAGGCAACCCCTCTATTTAAAGAAGGCAAACACACCTAATCCTAGAAGGAGTCCTAATCCTAGAAGGATTCCTAATCCTAAAAGGATTCCCACTCCTAATCCTAGAAAGAGCATGTATTCAACACAACTCCACTTGGCCCAACCTGGCCGAGTACAACTCTTGCACGCCAGCGTATGGCAACCCTACCATACTCACGTGACTAACACTTTGCACGCGAATGACCTCATGCCATTCCCACGTGACTAACCATTCTTCATGTGCACCATTCTCTTAGCCCGAACGTCCGCATGACATCCTTGACCACCAAGACCTCGGTTCCCCCTGAACCTAGTCCCGAACCTCGGTTCCTCCATGAACCTAGTTCCAGTCCGTCATCGACCACATTAAGCCCTCGAGCAATACCTGCACATGAACAAACCACAAAACGATTCCGAGCACAAGTCCGCGACTTGACTCACATTAAACCATGCAACCACTCACTGGAGTGCATTGCATTAAATATTCTAAGAACACGATTTCAAAACACGAACAAAAACCTTTGCAAAAATCAAAAAGCTTTTCAAATAATCAAACTGATTTCAGATCTTTTCAAATAAAGAAACCAAAAAATAAATCTTGTCGAAATATCAAACTGGTTTCAAATCTTTTTCAAATACTCATCATCAAAATCAACTGGATCAAAAATAACGATCCTTCAGCTATAGATGGGTTGTGAAATCATGTGCTGAAAAAATGGCTTAGAATTGAATTTGCAAATGTGTTTGTTCTTGTGTTTTGACAATTTGACAAGAAACAGTAAGTTTCGCTTTGGCGCCGGACCAAACTTAAAGAAAACAGTAAGTTTCCCATCTACGACGGACAAAGTTTTTGGGTCTGTCGTGAACGTGTTTTTGAGCTCATGAGTCGAACTCAATCTTCCAAGAAACCAGTAAGTTTTGCATGTACGGCGGACAAACTTATTTGGTCAGTCGTGAATGGCTTTTTGAGGTTTGATTTCGCATGTACGACGGACCGATTTTGTTTGTCCGTCGTGAATGTGTTTTCGCCGGAATGATTTCTTCTTGGAACCGAAACTTTCACATGTACAACGGACCGATTTTGTTTGTCCGTTGTGAATGGTTTTTTTGAGTGCTTTTTCATGTGTACGCCGGACCATATTTCCTTGTCCATCGTGAATGCGTTTTTACTCGATTAGGGTTTTGAGCAAAATTGGGATTGTGTTTGATTCATTTTTGGGATTATGAAATTTGTGAGAATTTCATGATGCTTCTTTTGAAGTGGACTTTATGCAATGCTCGTGTGAGTATTTGCATGCATTGATGTGAGTCAAGTCGTGGACTTGTGTTCAGAATTGTTTTGTGGTTTGTTCATGTGCAGGTATTGCTCGAAGACGAACGTGGTCGATGACGGGACCGGAACTAGGTTCATGGAGGAGCTGAGGTTCAGGGCTAGGTTCAGGGAGGAACTGAGGTCTTGGTGGTCAAGGATGTCATGCGGGACGTTCGGGCTAAGAGAATGGTGCACATGAAGAATGGTTAGTCACGTGAGAATGGCAGGAGGTCATTCGCGTGCAAAGTGTTAGTCACGTGAGTATGGCAGGTGGCCATACGCGTGCAAAGTGTTAGTCACGTGAGTATGGTAGGGTTGCCATACGCGTGCAAGAGTTGTATTCGGCCAGGTTGGGCCAAGTAGAGTTGTGTTGGATACAGATTCCTTCTAGGGAATAGGAATCGTATTCAGAACTCCTTGTGGGTTGGTCCTTTAAATAGGAGGGGTTGTCTCCTGTTGAAGGGCATCAAGCCTTGAGCAAGTTTTAGGGTTTGTACTCTTTTGATGAGAGTACTTTAGACAAAAGAAATAAAGATCAATTCTTCCAAGATTTTTGCGTGCTCTGAGAACCACGTTGCTCTACGTTGTTTTTCTCTGTCTTGGTTCTTGTTTGCATGCTTGCTCTAAATCTAGATTGGTTTTCGATCTTTGAGTGTCATCTTGATTTGATCCATCAAAAACCTTTCTAGGGTATTGATTTAGAGTTCCTCAAAGTCTAGCTGATTAAACTTTTGTCGGTTCTGTTAAAACTTTCAAGTTTACGTTAGATCAATTCTCGTCAAGTTCTGGATCAGCAAGCTTGCGAAGCTCATAACTTTTGATCCGTATGTCCGATCGAGCTGATTATTTTTGGGTTTGATTCGTATTGGAATCTAGTTTCTTTTGTCCAAATTTCAGATCAATCTAACGGTTGGATCTCCGGGAATTCTCATTTTACCGAACCTCTGTCATTCTGTTTTTGTCAAAAACGAGGCAATTATTTGGTTCTGTTTTGGGGTGAACTTTTAGTAGATCAAGAATTTGGTTTTAGCTTCCGCACAATCATTCACCCCCCCTCTGATTGCTATATTCGTATACTTCGATCCTACAAGTGGTATCAGAGCGAGGTCTTTCTAATCTATCTTAACCGGTGATTAGATTAATGGATCGTTATTCGACAAAACCATGTGTGTTCGATGGTGTTGATTTTCAGTTTTGGAAGGCTAAGATGGAGGCGTTCATCCAAGCACAGGGATTCACAATTTGGGAGAAAGTCTACAAGCCATATGAAGTCCCTGCAAACGACAACGTCAACGACACAAATCGCACACATGTTGAAGCAAACAGCAAGGCGCGCAACTTGATCATCCAAGGTTTGGGACGCAGCGACTTTGACCGTGTGATCCATCTCAAATCCGCATATGAGGTATGGAAATCTCTTTGTGATTACCATGAGGGTTCTAACACTATCAAAGAGGTTCGTCAAGATCTTTACAAAAAAGAATACATGCGATTTGAGATGAAGCCCGGTGAGTCACTAGATGACTTCTTTGCACGTTTCAATAAAATTCTTAGTAATCTTCGTGCTGTTGGAGTTAGCTTTGATGATGCTGCTAATGCTAGACAATTGCTTGGTGCTTTAGACATGTCTATTTAGGAGATGAAAGTTACATCCATTAGAGAATTTACTATCATGAGTACACTTACATTAGATGTTCTGTATTCTAAATTAAAAACTCATGAGTTGGATGTTCTTGCAAGGAAAGGTAATATTAAATCAATTGCTTTGATCTCTAACCCTAACATGTCAAATGCAAATTCTTCTTCTAGCTTTGCCTTGTCTTCCATGTCTTCTTTAACAGATGAGCAACTTGAAGAGTTTCCTGAAGAAGATCTGGCACTACTCTCTTCTCGCTTTAACAAAGCTTTGCAGAATGTGAGAATGAGAAAGAGAGGTGGTCCTCCAAGATGCTATGAGTGTGGTGACCTCAACCATATTCGCACAAATTGTCCTAAGCTTGCAGGAAAAACATCAAAGGAGGAGAAGGACAACGAAATAAGGAATGAGAAGAAAAGGTTCTCGTCAAATGATAGGAAGAAGAAGAGCTTCATCAACCGCAAGGTGGTTCACCGAGTTCTTTCCGCTCTTGAACAAGTCAATTTGAGCGATGTGGACTCGGAGAGCAGCGAAGATGATGCAACTCCAAGCAAGCATGATTTGATGGGATTGTGTCTCATGGCAAGCAGCAAGGATAGCTTCACCGAGGACGGCAATGACAAATGACTTCAATGAGGTAGATCCTTCTTATGATGAATTAGCTAATGTCTTTGTTACTGTCTTGGAAAATTACTTGACAAACGTGATAGAAAAATTAAGAAACATGATATTCTTGTGGAGTCATTGAATACTGAAATTACTAGACTTAAGACTTTGATTCCTGATGATGATACTTGTAAATCATGTGACTTAATTTACAATGAGCTCACCTTGCTTAGGAAAGAACACGCTCTTCTGTTGCATCTAAATGAGAAAAATGAGAAACATGTTAAACATGCTAGCTGTTCCACTGATGATTTGCATGGTTCAACTTCTTGTTCTAAATGCTCAACTCTTGAATTAAAATTGAAAGATGCAAATGCTAGGGTTTCTCAATTGACTGATAATCTGCTTACTCATGAGGTTCTTTCATGCTCTACTTGTCGTAAACAGAAAGGGAAGGTCAATATTCCCTGTAATAATTGTTTAACTCTTTCTCGAAAAATTGATTACTTGGAAAAGTCATTAGAACGTTTCACTAAAGGAAAGAAAAACCTAAACATGATCTTGGATCAATCAAAAGTCAGCACTCATAACAAAGGTTTAGGTTTTGATTCTTATGCTCATCATAAATCACATGCTCCCACTGTTGTTAAATCATTTGAAGGAGGAAAATTTGAAATTGTCAATGAGCCTAAGAAAATTGTCTTTAAGTCTGCTGGAGTGTTATCTTCTACTATGATGAATGCAAATGATGCTTCTACTTCTAAAGCCAAACATCCTGTTAAGTACACTTGCACTCATTGTGGTAGAGATGGACATTTAGTAGATTTTTGCTTTAGACTAGCCAAACAACAAAAGAAAGAAAAAACTAAGGCTAGGTCTAATTTCAGACAGGCACGCTTTGTTTCTCATTATGTGCCTAGGGTGATGCAAACACCTTTTGTTGGTAAGAACACGGGAAAAGGCAAATCTGATTTTGTGCATAAAAATTATCGTGTTGTACCTACTGTTGTGCGTCGTGTGTCTCAGTACTGGATTCCCAAAAATCTCATTCCTAACCCCAGTACTGAGACCTCGACATGTTTTGCTATGTAGGCTTCTCGCGCAAGGAAGGAGAACATATGGCTCGTGGATTCCGGATGCTCATGCCACATGTCCGGTGATAAAAATTGGTTCTCCTCCCTCACTCGTGCATCTCGTGCTGAAAGTGTTACTTTTGGAGATGCTTCTTTCTCTTCTGTTGTGGCAAAAGGTACAATAAAGGTAAGTGACAAGTTTATGTTCAAAGATGTGGCTCTTGTTGAAAATTTGAAATATAACTTGCTTTCTGTCTCACAAATGCTTGATGAAGATCTTGAGATAAGCTTTAAGAAAATGAATGCAAAGTGCTAGATGCTTCAGGTGATCTTGTGTTCAAAATTTCTCGTTTTGGAAGAGTATTTAAAGCTGATTTTGATGCATCACCTTCTTTTAAGCATAGGTGTCTAATTGCCAATGTTTCTAAAGATTTATTCTTTTGGCATCGTAGACTTGGTCATGTTGGTTTTGATCATCTTACTCGTGTAAGTGGTTTAGATCTCATACGCGGCTTGCCTAAGCTTAAGGGTGATAGCAATCTAGTATGTTCTTCTTGTAGACATGGTAAGATGATTGCGTGTTCACATCCACCTCTTACCATGGTGATGACAAACGCTCCAGACAGCTTCTACATCTTGATACAATTTGGACCATCTCGAGGTCAATCTTTTGGAGGCAAGTGGTATGTGCTTGTGATTGTTGATGATTTTTCTAGATACTCTTGGGTATACTTTATGGCATCTAAGGATGAGGCTTTTAGTCATTTTAGAAGTCTTGTTCTTAGGCTTTCTGTTGATCATCCAGAGCTCTTAGAGCGATTAGAAGTGATAATGGAACCGAGTTTAAAAATTCTTCTTTTGATCTCTTTTGTCTTTGAAAAGGAATTGATCATCAATTTTCATCACCTAGAGTGCCTCAACAAAGCGGTGTAGTCGAAAGGAAAACAGAACGTTGGTTGAGATGGCTAGAACCATGTTAGATGAACATCACTCTCCTAGAAATTTTTGGGCTGAAGCTATTTCAACCGCTTGTTATGTTACAAACCGTGTGTTTATGAGATCCAAATGGCGTAAGACTCCAAATGAGCTGCGGTTTGGACATAGACAATCTGTATCTCACTTTCGAAGTTTTTGGATGCAAATGTTTTGTATTGAAATCTGGAAATCTTGATAAATTTGAAGCTAGATCAACTGATGGCATTTTTCTTGGATATCCTGCTCATACTCGTGGCTATCGTGGTGCGTGTTTTGTATACTAACAAAATTGTGGAAACTTGTGATGGTTCTTTTGATGAGGCTAGTCCTGGTTCTAGTCCAAGTGATGCAGTGCACAAAGCATACATTCAGGGGGAGAAAATCTTTGAAGATAATGATGATGTTGAAGATGAGGTCTTGACTCTTCCTAATGCACAACAAGTCAGTAGCACCCTTGGCACCTACTACTACATCACCTACAATAACCATCCTCAAGCTACAACATCATCTGTACATGCTGAAAATGAAGAAGGAGAAGGAGAAGTCTCAAAAGCCAATGCTCCCTTGCACATTCAAAAAATGCATCCATCTGAACAAATGATTGGAGACCTAAATGAGAGAGTCACTCGATCCAGGTTTATTCATTTTGACACTCATGCTCATTCTGCTTTAGTTGCTTCTTTTGAACCCAAAGATATATCTCATGCATTATCTCGATTTAATCTTGGATCAATGCCATGCATGAAGAATTAGAGAATTTTGAACGAAAAAAAGTTTGGAAACTTGTCTCACCACCTCCTGATTTTAATGTTATTGGAACTAGATGGGTTTTCAAAAATAAACAAAGTGAGGATGATGTTGTTGTTAGAAACAAGGCTAGATTGGTTGCTCAAGGTTACACTCAAATTGAAGGCTTAGATTTTGATGAAACCTTTGCTCCTGTTGCTAGAATTGAAGCCATTAGAATCCTTTTAGCATTTGCTGCATCCAAAGGTTTTAAATTGTATCAAATGGATGTAAAAAGTGCTTTTCTAAATGGTTTTATTAATGAGGAGGTGTATGTCAAGCAACCACCTGGTTTTGAAAATCCAAAGTTTCCAAATCATGTGTTCAAACTATCTAAAGCTTTGTATGGTTTGAAACAAGCCCCTAGAGCATGGTATGATAGGCTAAAAACCTTTCTACTTGAAAGGGGGTTTTCAATGGGAAAGGTTAACAAAACTCTCTTTTTACTCAAGCAAGGCAATGATCAACTATTCGTTCAGATTTATGTTGATGATATTATCTTTGGTGGTTCCTCTCATGTTTTAGTGTCTGAGTTTTCAGAAACAATGAGGAAGGAGTTTGAGATGAGTATGATGGGTGAGTTGACATACTTTTTGGGATTTCAAATGAAGCAAACAAAGGATGGTACCTTTGTACATCAAAGCAAATACACAAAAGACTTGTTGCATAGATTTGGGATGGAAAACAACAAACCAATCATGACACCTATGGAAAGCAATTGCACACTTGATCCGGATGAAGATGGTGAGCCGGTTGATCAAAAGGAATATAGAAGCATGATAGGTTCACTTTTGTACCTCACTGCATCAAGGCCGGATATACAATTTGCTGTGTGTTTGTGTGCTCGTTTTCAAGCTTCCCCACGTACTTCACATCGACAAGCTGTCAAGCGAATTTTCAGGTATCTTCATGGAACTCAAGATTTTGGCATTTGGCTTTCTGCTTCCTCATGCATTAGTTTAAGAGCCTTTTCTGATGCTGATTTTGGAGGATGTAGAATTGATAGAAAAAGCACATCTGGTACATGCCATTTCTTGGGTAACTCTCTTATTGCATGGTCATCAAGAAAACAATCCTCTGTTGCACAATCAACTGCTGAATCTGAATATGTGGTTGCTGCTAGTTGTTGTTCTCAAATTCTTTGGATAGTAGCTACACTTAAAGATTATGGGGTTAATTTGGATAGTGTTCCTCTTTTGTGTGATAACACTAGTGCAATCTGCATTGTTAAGATCCCCGTGCAACACTCTAGAACAAAACACATTGACATCAGATTTCACTTTCTCAGAGATCATGTTGAAAAAGGCAACATTGTGCTTCATCATGTGGATACTGAACATCAATTGGCAGACATTTTTACAAAACCTTTGTCTTCTTCTCGTTTTGCTTTTATTCGGGGAGAACTTGGGATTGTTCATCCAATGAGTTTGTTTTGAGGGGGAGTTTCTTTGCCAAGTTCTTTCACTTTATGAGCTCACTTTATCATATTTCTTTATATATTGTGTAATTGTGCTAATATATGATAATCTAAATTGTTCCACTTGAACTAAAAATGACTTTGCGGAATTCCTTGGTTTGATTGCCTATAGTTAAATACTCTGTGATATCTCACTCTTTTAAGCTTGATATTGAATCTTCTTGACAAATTTGGGCTATGAAGCAAGTGTGTTTTCAGCTTTACTCTTTCATAAGACCTTTTAATCATTTTTGCATGTTTACAATCAAAGAAAAAGAAAAGAAAAAGGGAATCAATAAAAAAGGGTTGTTAAAAGCAAAAGCTTCAAGTTGTATGCTTCAGGCATGCTTTCCCTAAAAAAAATAAAGATGTATGCTTCAAGCATGCCATTCCCTCAAAGATAAGATGTATGCTTTAAGCATGCCACTCCTAGAAAATAAAAGAAGTATGCTCCAAGCATGCCACATGCAATTTATTGTTTAAAGATTAAATTGGTCTACTAGATTGGAGTTGAAACTACTTGCTCGCCCAGAGTTGTTAGTTGCTTCAATTTTGAGCCTTTGTTTTTCTACTAAAGGTTTTGCTTAGTACTTGGCTATAGTTGACTGAATTGAGATTGAGATGCATGTCATTCCCTAACTTGTTAAAATCACATCAAGATCATGTATTTTGCATATTATGTGATATATAAGGTTATATGATCGAATGAGCTCATCTTTTTCTATCTTGGCACTCCCTTGTTTCTTCTTGTGAATTCATTGTTTCAGAAAAATTTTGAACATGTTCTCTCTTTTGTACTCTTGATGAATCCATTGTCAAAGGGGGAGAACTTTGGGGGAATCATTGAAAAGTTTAAAGAAAAAGGGGGAGTTGTTTTTGAGAAGTTTGGAGGATTTTGAAATTTTTGGGCACATTGCACATTCACATACATTTTTCTTCTCAGGGGGAGATTTTGTTTTGCATTTTGGTCAAAGGGGGAATTCTGTGTTTTCTCTTTTTGGTCCTTGATCATTTGGATTTCAAAATCTTTTGTAAAATGAATGCCAAATGTTCATTTCTTAGTGGTGTTGCCAATGTTTTCATCAAGGGGGAGATTGTGAAATCATGTGCTGAAAAATTGGCTTAGAATTGAATTTGCAAATGTGTTTGTTCTTGTGTTTTGACAATTTGACAAGAAACAGTAAGTTTCGCTTTGGCGCCGGACCAAACTTAAAGAAAACAAGAAGTTTCCCATCTACGACGGACAAAGTTTTGGGTCCATCGTGAACGTGTTTTTGAGCTCATGAGTCGAACTCAATCTTCCAAGAAACCAAGAAGTTTTGCATGTACGGCGGACAAACTTCTTTGGTCGATCGTGAATGGCTTTTGAGGTTTGATTTCGCATGTACGACGGACCGATTTTGTTTGTCCGTCGTGAATGTGTTTTCGCCGGAATGATTTCTTCTTGGAACCGAAACTTTCACTTGTACAACGGACCGATTTTGTTTGTCCGTTGTGAATGGTTTTTTGAGTGCTTTTTCATGTGTACGTCGGACCATATTTCCTTGTCCGTCGTGAATGCGTTTTTGCTCGATTAGGGTTTTGAGCAAAATTGGAATTGTGTTTGATTCATTTTTGGGATTATGAAATTTGTGAGAATTTCATGATGCTTCTTTTGAAGTGGACTTTATGCAATGCTCATGTGAGTATTTGCATGGATTGATGTGAGTCAAGTCGTGGACTTGTGCTCGGAATTGTTTTGTGGTTTGTTCATGTGCAGGTATTGCTCGAAGACGAACGTGGTCGATGACGGGACCGGAACTAGGTTCATGGAGGAGCTGAGGTTCAGGACTAGGTTTAGGGAGGAACTGAGGTCTTGGTGGTCAAGGATGTCATGCGGGATGTTCGGGCTAAGAGAATGGTGCACATGAAGAATGGTTAGTCACGTGAGAATGGCAGGAGGTCATTCGCGTGCAAAGTGTTAGTCACGTGAGTATGGCAGGTGGCCATACGCGTGCAAAGTGTTAGTCACGTGAATATGGTAGGGTTGCCATACGCGTGCAAGAGTTGTATTCGGCCAGGTTGGGCCAAGTAGAGTTGTGTTGGATACAGATTCCTTCTAGGGAATAGGTATCGTATTCAGAACTCCTTGTGGGTTGGTCCTTTAAATAGGAGGGGTTGTCTCCTGTTGAAGGGCATCAAGCCTTGAGCAAGTTTTAGGGTTTGTACTCTTTTGATGAGAGTACTTTAGACAAAAGAAATAAAGATCAATTCTTCCAAGATTTTTGCGTGCTACAGTAACCACGTTGCTACAGTGTTTTTCTGTCTTGGTTCTTGTTTGCATGCTTGCTCTAAATCTAGATTGGTTTTCGATCTTTGAGTGTCATCTTGATTTGATCCATCAAAAACCTTTCTAGGGTATTGATTTAGAGTTCCTCAAAGTCAAGTCTAGCTGATTAAACTTTTGTCGGTTCTGTTAAAACTTTCAAGTTTACGTTAGATCAATTCTCGTCAAGTTCTGGATTAGCAAGCTTGTGAAGCTCATAACTTTTGATTCATAAGTCCGATCGAGCTGATTCTTTTTGGGTTTGATTCGTATTGGAATCTAGTTTCTTGTGTCCAAATTTAAGATCAATATAACGGTTGGATCTCTGGGAATTCTCATTTTACCAAACCTCTGTCATTCTGTTTTTGTCGAAAACGAGGCAATTATTTGGTTCTGTTTTGGGGTGAACTTTTAGTAGATCAAGAATTTGGTTTTAGCTTCCGCACAATCATTCACCCCCCCTCTGATTGCTATATTCGTATACTTCGATCCTACATGGGTATATACCCTAAACCTGATATTTGTGAAAGAAAAAAAATCCGAATTTTAGCTTGAATTCGCTCATGTGAAATCATGAAGCCTGGGCTCCATGGTGCCATACTCCGGGGAGTATATACTCACGCCTTATATATATAGTAAATGGTTCCATACTCCTGGGAGTATATACTCCCACTTTATATATATAGAAGAAAATAAAGGGCTACGATGAATTTTTTTAACCATGTTACATTGGAATATATATCTTAGAATTATGCATTCCTGAGAGTACGAAAAAGGCTTTATATATATTCGTGGTAGCTTTTTTCCTTTTGTACATGATTTTTTTATTTATTGTTGGGGCTGTTGAAAAGTGATGTGGCGGGGGGTTAGGGTGAGGTGGTACCATAGTTCAAAATCCCAGCGAAAGTTTGGAAAATCTCATATTTCGATCGGTGACAAGATTGAAAAATTCGGCGGAATGAAAAATTTTGAAAATTTTCAAAATGCTACACTAAATTAATTTTAGCCAATTTTGTTGAGATTTCGGCCATTTGGACCAAAATTGCTACAAAATCGATCGGATTTTATGTTTTTAGGATGTGATTTGGACTGTAATACAAGTGAACTAGCTGCTTAGGAGAGTTGGCTCTCACCCGAGAAACCAAGGTTCGAGTCTCGGCAACCAAATTTTTTATATAGCAGGGATATGCTCAAAACATTGTGTGCATATTCATGACTTTGTGTGTGTGTATAATTACTTGGGCACCAAGGAGCCTAGGGGAAAAAATGCTCGAATATACAACAGGAAAAATGAAATTACAAAAATATACAACATTCAAATAAAATAGCAAAAATGACGTGGCGGCCGCCACACCGCACTGCGGCCGCCACGCCGAACGGCGGAAGGCCTGGCTGCCGCCACGGACGGCAGCGGCAGTGGCACCCTGTTGCGCCTCGCCGCTTGGCCGGCCACGCTCACGTGCCACCGCCAGTGCCGCCAGCACTTGTGCCCGTGGAGAAACAGAAGCAAGCCACCTAGAAGCTCCCATGTGCTCTTTCCAAACCTTCGGTGAAAAAGCACACCCTTTGGACCTGAATCAAATCCAAAAGCGGATTTAATTCTATTTGCGTTCTAAGGCTGTGCCTTGCGCTGTGAACCAAAGAGTTAAGGGCTAAATGCTCAAATATACAACAGTGAAATACCAAATTGCAAAAATATACAACAAGAAAAAAAAATAGCGGCCCCCTCGTCGCGCAACATGTTTGTGTTTTTTTCAAAAATTTTATTTTTAATTTTAGTTCGTCGTCGCCCCCCTAGCCGCCACGCCGGCAGCCAAGTCTCATGCGCTTTTTTTAATATTTTCTCTGATTTTTCGACCGGACCCGATTGAAATGCAGGTAACTTTCGCTATACAACTCAAAATTTAATAAGACAACTTTCTAAATTTGAATAAAATCATGTAGATTATGAATATGCGAAATAATTTTAGTTTTGAATATTGTGCAGCAAACGATCGGATCAGCTGCACCTCTGAATTTTCCTCGTCCTAATCCTCTCCTGTTTCAGTTGTTACCCACTTTTCTTTTCTAGTTTTAGCCAATTGAAAGAGATATAAGCGCAGCTTGCGACTTCAGTTTCGTAAGTTTGCGCGCCAGCAAAGGGATAGACATGTACATGCATGGTAGTATGGATGGATAATTCTAGTCTAATTCAAAGGGATAGACATGCACTTGCAATGTAGGATGGCTTTCATGGCTCAACAGGAAAGAAAAGGAATCAAGCAAATAAGGCTACCAATTGATGACTACTTTTACGATCATTGTGAAAAGCACGTACATGCAGGCAGTAACCTTAGGAACAAAACTCAACCTTAGTAGGGCACATGCAACGAAAGTTTAGATGATGAAATAAGCAACATATTATATTACAAGGGCATTACAACAGTGACGATATTGCTAGCAGAAGTGACGATAACACTGATTGTCATGGTGGAACAAGTGATCGTTCTGCCTATGTTCGTAGAGTGGGAATGATGCCATACATTTTCTACATATTACATCACCCGTCAATCTTTCGTGATTTGTTCTCGGACACCGCTCAATCTCTCTTATGAAAGAGCTCCATGGCCGTGGGCAGTGCTCCCAGCTACTGCCGAATGGGTAGCCTATGCCATACGTCTCTGGGGTATAAGAAGTAACTTGTTTGTGTGCATTCTGTGGAGTTCTGCCCTCCCATATGGGCATGCCATCCCGATATTCGGCGCCCACTATGTTAATACCGCCCGGGTTCCCTGATGGTCTCTGTAACCCGGCAAGGATTTCTTGCATTGTGCGGACCTCGGCCGGCTTCTTCCCCTTGTCCCTTCTTAGAGTGGAGGAACCCTCTTCCACTTTTGGTGCCTTGCGAAGACGTCTTCTCTATTTTGGCCCGCACTCCACTATATGGTGCAGGAGTTGCGTGTTGGGCTTGTCCTTGTACAACCAGAAGCGCGCCCTGTAGTCCATACAGTATGCCCGCTGTAGTCGTTTCATAATACCTTTGGCGTACTCGGGGTCTGGCTTTTCGGGGCGGAAGTAGCACCACGGAGAGGGTTGCTCCCCCAGTTATCCCATATGGGAAGTTTGAGATGTGGGTGGTACTTCTCCGGATCCACCCAGTTGAAGTAGGTGCACCACTCATCCTCGGCCAAGGGGCACCGGTAGAATCTCCGGTCCGCTAGATCCCCTTGGCAGGTATCAACCACTGCTTGCAGGTCGTGATCACAAAATTCGGGGCTTTCGGGTGCAGGCCCTTGAGGAGGTTTCTCCTTTGACTTTATCAATTTTGCAAGTTTCTTCTTGAAGTCCTGTATATGACGAAGCGGTTTAGAATTACTACTTTGTGACTATGTAACATTAGCATGTCGCATGAAACTCACCGATTGCTTGCTCCCTTGGCCACCGGCCATAAACTCCGATCGATCTAGAAGGGGGACATATCCCGGCGGCCTCTCCCACCGGGTGAAGTTCTCGGGCGAAGTGGGGTAGGCGTCGTGGCAGTTGTTAAGAAATTCGTAGTCACGTTGTTCCGGCCCGTTGATCCATTGGAAGAAGCAACACCGGTCCATGCAGTAGAAAACAAAGAACGACGCATGAAATGGTGGTGGTACCCTGTACTATACGGACAACAGTAGGTTTACCTCATAGCCGTGTGCACAACAGTAATGAGCGCGGGCGGCCGTAGCTCCGTGCTTAGACTGCATGATCTTCGCTGGAAGGTTGCAGGCGCAATTAGGTCGGGGCAACTCCGGTAGAACTGAAGCATCAACACTACTCGCATCTGGGTATTCGGGGCGGGTTAAGTTTCGCTTGTTGAAGAGGTAACGGTAGAATGACATCGTGCCCTAATTTGTGTAAAGTCTGCTGAATTTTATTGCCGGTCTGTTGGTAATGGATGTGTATCCCTCCACCGGTTTTTATAGTGGTGGTAAGCTAGATGGCCTGCCATCCATTTGGCAAAGCTGCATGACCTGTCTCCCTCTTTGAAAGCTGCACAACCTGTTACGCCTTTGGCAAAGATGAATGACATGTCACGCCTTTGGCAAAGCTGCACAACTTGTCACGCTTTGTGAAAGCTACACGACAGCGTAGTCCAATCAGTCTGAGAAAGCTGACAGTAGCGTGTTGTCAAATCGCATTGAGGGTGACAGGTCGTGCAGCTTTGATTGAGGGTGATAGGTCGTGCAGCATTCATTGAGGGTGATAGGTCATGCAGCTTTGATTGAGGGGAATGTAACTCCAGTGAACTTTAGCAATGTGCACCTTGATTTCCTCAGCAACAGATTTACGATGAAAATGTATTCTAACTTCAGTTGTCTCCGTACCGTGATTTCCTTTGCATAACCAAAACAGAAGCACAATTAATAATACTCAAGCTATGAATAAACTACATCACTTTGACACATTAAGCGATAACATAACCACACGATAGTACTCAAACAGCTTCGCTTTCGCAGCAGCTTGACTACTCAAATAGCCACGTCGCAGAGAATAGCTAGCCTTCGCACTCACTGGAAGCTCACACTCACTGCAACCTCGCACTCACTTGAAGCACTCACTGGAACCTCGCACTCGCTGCAACTTCTTACACGCGAACATCGCTCTCCCCTCCCTCCTTCTTATAGGCCAGAGAATGGCCAGCTAATCTCAATGACAAATCACGCATGCCAGATATTGGCCAGCTAATCGCAATGACAAATCCGCTAATCGCAATATCAAATCAGGAATCTTCAATTAGCGTCAATTTACGCATGACTTTAGTCACTTCGTTGTCTGCCTTTGCCTTTAGTCACTTCACTGTCTGCCTTTGCTTTGGTCATTTCATGCCCTATGCCTTTGCTTCACCTTATGGCTGCACACGATACCTTTGATTCATCTGCACGCCAAAGTGAAATGTGTGCATGGGGGGCGGGGAGAACCGGTAGCAGGGCGAGCAGGGGCAGGCTGCGTCGGCGTGACACCTGGTTGCCTCCGTGCCATGTGGCTGCAGCCAGGCAGGCATGCGATAGGGGTGCGACGATGGCCGGCTGCCACGGTGACACCTGGCTGCCGCTGTGCCGTGTGGCGGCAGCCAGGGCTACCGCCGTCCTACGTGGTGGCCACCGTTCGGCATGGCGGCCGCCATGTCATTTTTGCAATTTTTTAATTTTGTTGTATATTTTTGCTATTTTGTATTATCGTGTTGTATATTTGAGCTTTTTTCCGGAGCCTAGGCTCCATGATCTAAAATGGGTATTTCCCATATGTATTGCATACGATTTTTTTTTAAATTTTTGGGATGTTGAGTTTAACCAGTTCACTAACTAGTTCAGACAAGTTTGAACTAAAATTCAAAGTAGAGTTCTCTTTTGTGATAATTGTTTGGTTGTAGGTATATGCTGATTTTATATATAAATAAACAAAGCATGCAATCAAAATTCGTTCAAAATCATTGAATTGGAGTAATTTTTTTCAAAGGTATGTGTTTCATTTGAATTGTTATAGATGAGTATATACCCTAAAACTAAAATTTTTGAGAAAAAAATCTGGATTTAGCTTGAATTTGCTCATTTGAAATCATGGAGCCCAGCCTCCATGCTACCCCATTTCAATGATATATATATATATATATTTGTGGTAGCTTTTGTTCCTTTCGTACATGATTTTTTGTTTATCGTTGAGGTGTTGAAAAGTGATGTGATAGGGGTTAGGGTGAGGTAGGACCATAGTTCAAAATCCTGGTGAAATTTTGAAAAATCTTGAATTTTGGTTAATAACGAGATTGAAAATCCCGATGAAAGCAAAAAATATAGAAAATCTTCAAAATGCTAAAGTAACTCAATGAATTTCAACCCATTTCGTTGAGATTTCAGCCATTCGGACCAAAATTGCTACAAAATCGACCGGATTTGATATTTTTATGAATGGATTTGGACCAAAGTACATGTGAACTAGACGTTTAGGAGAGTTGGCTCTCACCTAAGAGACACAGGATTGAGTCCCGACAACCAAATTTGTTTATATAACAGGGATATGCTCATAACATTGTGCGCATATTCATGACTATATATGAATACATTACATACATACATACATACATACATACATACATACACACAGTATATATAATTACTTAGGGCACCATGGAACCTAGTTTCCATGATCCAAAACAGGTATTTTCCTTATGTATCGCATGCAAAAAAATTTAAATGTTTAGTATGTTGAGTTTAACCACTTCACTAACTATTTCAAACCAGTTTCAACTGAAATTCAAACTAGAGTTCTCATTTGTGATAATAGTTTGATTGTAGGTATGTGCTGATATATATAAATAAACAAAGCATGTAATCTAAAGTCGTTCAAAATCTTTGAATTCAAGTAGTTTTTTCAATGGTATGTGTTTCATTTGAATTTTTATTGATGGATATATGCCCTAAAACTGAATTTTTTGAGAAAAAAACCCAAATTTATTTTGAATTTAGTCATTTGAAATCATGGAGCCCAGGATCCATGGTGCCCCCATTTCAGCGATTTATATACAGTAGCGCTATTCACTACTACAAATTATAACATCACAGACAATTTCGAAGCGCCATCACAGATGGTTTTTTGAACCGACTGTAACCATGTGTTAGTGATATAACATCACATCACAGATAGTTTGGACACCAGTTATGGTTAAAAACCGTTTGTGATACTGTAACATCACAGACAGTTTTCGTTAGAAACTATTTATGACACTGTAACAGCGCAAACAGTTTCTAACTACAACGAACATTTGTGATTCTGTATATCACAGAAAGTTTTTATCTAGAACCGCCTGTGATCCCTTTTTTCCCTACCACCCTCAGTAGAATTTCCATCATTAGTATCTATGGTTTGAAATTTTTCTTCTGCTTAGATGTTTCTGCAATGACATTTACAAGGCACAACCAGTTATAGATTTTGTAATTGGATATCTAAACATCATAGATGCATCAAGGCATCAGCTTGTCTGATCAGGATTACCTTAAAATATGAACATTTGTAAAGCTTTTATCTCCTTTTTTTATTATAATGTTGATGGTTTCTAAAGTAACATCCATTTTATTTCATAGTTCATCTTGAACGCTCACTACTACAGATAATGACAACATAGACGGTTCGAAATCGTCATCATAGAAGGTTTTTTGTACCGTCTGTGACCACGTGTTAGTGATATAACAGCCTATCACAGGCGGTTTGGTCATCGTTTGTGATATAAACATCACAGATGGTTTCTAAGACAAAATCTATTTTATTTCATAGTTTGTCTTGAACGCTCACTACTACAGATAATGACATCATAGACGGTTCGGAATCGTCATCACAGATGGTTTTTTGAACCAATTATGAACATGTGTTAGTGATATAACAACCTATCACAGATGGTTTGGTCACCTTCTGTGATATAAACATAACAAACGATTCTGGTTAGAAATCATTTGTGATACTACAATATCACATATGGTTGTAGTTAGAAACCATCTTTGATACTACAATATCACAGACGGTTTCTAAATAGAACCATCTATGATCCCCTTTTTTTCCTACATCACTCAGCAGAACTTTTATCATTAGTATATGTTGTTCAAAATTTTCATCTACTTAGATATTTCTGCAACGACATGTACAAGGCACATTCAGTTATAGGTTTTGTAACTAAATATCTAAACATCATAGATGCATCGATGCAATAGCTTGTTTGATCAGGATCATCTTAAAATATGAACATTTGTTGCGCTTTCATCTCCTTGTTTTTATAACGTTGATGGCTTCTAAGGCAAAATCCATTTCCTTTCATAGTTTGTCAGGAACGTTGTCATGCTTTGATTTATCACTTCCACTTCATCCTCGTCCCCGAACAAGAATACCATAGGGAGCCTAGCTTCTTCAATTGTAAAGTTGATTAACTCATCATATAGAATTGACTAAGTCATAGTATAGAGTCTATTTCATGAATCAATCAACTATATAAGTTTAATTAATAAACTCTATATGATAACTTAATCAACTCCATACGTTGAGTTAATAAACTTTATAATTCAAGAAAAAAGGTTGCCGAGAGAATTCTCATTTGGCTATGAGGATAATGTGATAGCGATAAATCAACGCATGACACCCTTCAGGACAAACTATAGAATGAAACGCATTTTACCTTAGAATCCATCAACATTATAATAAGAAGGGAGATGAAAGTGCTACAAATGTTCATATTTTAAGACAATCCTGATTAGAGAAGCTGTTGCCTCAATGCATCTAGGATGTTTAGATATTCAATTACAAAATCTATAACTGGTTATGCCATGTAAATTTCGTTGCAGCAATATCTAAGTAGATAAAAATTTTGAACAACATATACTAATGATAGAAGTTCTACTAAGGGGTGTAGAAAAAACAGTTGGTTGATAGGGAATTACCAGTTGTAATTAGTTTGGAAATTGGTTGAGGATTGGCATTCATTGGCAACATACAGTAGTAGCGTGCTGGAGAAGTGGAATAGGATGAGATGAGAGTTTAGTGTAACACCCTGGCACATCTAGTGCCCAGAATGTCACCAAAATAGTCACAAATAATAGCCAATACTCCAAATATAAAAAAATACAGCAAACAACCTAATTAAGATTATCTCAACCATAAGATATCAAGACCACAAATATGGACATAAACATATAGGCGACTATGAAGCATTAATCTCAGGCCGCAAAGCAATTAGAAAAGCATTCTACATTTAAATTCAGCAACATAACATAGCAAAGATAATCCAACAAATAGGCACATCACAAAACTCTATTCTTCGCATGACCAAGACGGTAAGAAATAAGTAAGTTCAATATGTGCACAACTACAAGATAAACTAGGTTCTACGTTTGAACAACTAAATTGTTCTCTAAGATGATATTTCTCCAACTCTAATTATTATGCGTGGCATGACGGGTGAAGCGGTGAAGCTAAGTCCCATCCCGGAATGTTGTCAATGAAGTACCTATAATAACAAACAACAACAAGCGTGAGTTCAAAAACTCAGGAAAGTATAACTTACAAGAAAGATCATACAAGAGTTCATTCGATAACCTATTGCAACCTTGTTCATGAGCTTGCGAGTAGTGACAACAAAAGAATGTCTCTTAGTATTTCATCCATACAATGCATCATGCTCTTATGCTCAAGAATGCTTGCTTTTAAGTCTATACCGGTATAACTTGAGTGCACACCCGTCGGTGTTGCATCATTCCCTTCCATCCCTGCGGAGGGGTCTACTCTTAAGTTCTCACCCCCATCCATCCCTGTGGATAGGACTGCGAGGTAGATCTTTCCAAGAGCACTCCGGATTAGTCATATGTCCACATATGACTTTCTCATCGACTAGGCTCGTATCTCTTTTCATGATACAAATGCAAATGATGCAATAAAGCAACTAAACTTCATTTTTGCCATTAATCATCTTTACAAGAATGGGCATAAACGATATAAATGATTACAATACGCACATAATTCATCAAGGTACAAACTTAATAACAATCACTATCGCTCATCACAAGACATCCTCAATAGTACGTTATACTTGCCTCTTTACCACGCGACGAGGTGGAGCGGGAGCTTGAGGCCTCACCCGGAATCACACCACCTGCAGCAAACACACACACACACACACACACACACAAAACAAGCCACCATAGCACATACACCAACAAAAAAATGATAACAACACGCAACTAAGCATCGTTCCCCGGGATGCACTATCACTATCGGTAATTACAACCCTTTGCTATCCTAACGATCCAAACACCATAATTCCAATCCAAGAGCCCCAAAATTAGGAACCCAATAACTATATAGACACTATACAAGAATGCCCACAATATTCTAGTTTCCCAACATTTTTAAAGACTAGCCTCAATCCGTCAAATTCAACCCAGAAAATCGATCTGTCCACAATCTGGACAGCAGCCTTCACAATTTCATAACTATTTTATACAGTGCCAAATTTAGTAAATGAGGACATTTTTGAGATCTACAGAAAATTTGTCAACTTTTTCTAAGTATTGATAAAGTTTAATTCAGCCGCTAACTAGCCCTAAAGCACCTATCGTAACACCCTGGCACCTTGTGTGCCCAGAATGCCACTACAAAGAGCAAGATTAACAATTAAATAACAATTTAATGACTAAATTCTAGCAATGACATTAACAATTTATATGAAATTTTGGTAGCAATTATCCACTTTAACTAAGTTCTACGCATCAACAATAAATAGTAGCATAACGGAATAGATAAAGATATTAACAATGACTTAAACCAAGGATTTAAAACCTTCTCATGATAGAAAAATAAGTCTTAGTCACACATGAATGTTTACGAGATAAACATTTAACCAAGTGACCAACGAGACATAACCCACGACATAATTCACTTGAAGAAGCTATTACAAAGAAATTCAATTATGTATTTGTCTAGTTGTGTGATGCTAGGTGAAGTGGTGGTTCTAACTCCTTTGCCCATATGATGATCGCATGGTACCTAAAAAAATATTAAACAACAAGCATGAGTTCAAAACTCAACAAAGTGCATCATGCTATGAAAACAAAACATAATCATGAAATCCGGAATCATAACTCATATCTTCAAACCATACATGAAAATAAACAACTTAACATTTTCCATCACATCTCTTTGTTCATACAATGAATCATGCATGCTCATAAATGCACATCACATAGCAAATATTAATATTGCTGAGTGCACATCTGTCGATGTGCACCCTCTCAATCCCTTCCATCCTATGGAGGGACCTACTCGTATTTACTCGCTCCCATCCATCCCTGTGGATGGGACTACGAGGTAAGTCTTTCGTGCTTACTACGTGTGAGCACAGAGGCCTACATCCACATGGGTCGCTTCTTCTATCATGAATGCACATATTCAAATGACATAAACAAATCACAAATTGCATTCTTTTCCAACATTCTTATAGTCATAATCAAATACATAAACATTAACATATCCTCATGTAACATCCTGAAATATTGCTCAAATAAAATGGATCTTTTGGAAATGTGAAAATTTAATTTCTTGAATCTACTCTTTAACATGGATTTGATTTAAAAAAAAGAAGAGAGAAAAGCATTATTTGGATTTAGAAAAATGGTGAAAAGTAAAAAGTAAAAGTAATTTGGTGAAAAAACTTTTACTAAAGTAATTTCGACCTGTAAAAACCTTTTTCCAAAGTAAAAAGTGAATTTTGGGGATTTTCGTTTGATTAAACTAAAAGAAAAAGTTTGGATTTGACAAGCTTGTTGAGTTGATCAAAATTTTGTGCAACTCCTTTGAAGCCAAAAATTTTGCCTTTTACCCCCTCTCAGTAATTCCCACCTTAGGTAAAAATTTTAGAAATTAATAACTATCTTTGGTATTTTTTCAAAAAAATTCAAAAATAGCAAAAGTGGTAAATTGGATTTGGTGCAAAAGATTTGTTTAAAAATAAATATTGATCCAATTACTTTGAAATTTTTACTGAAGGATTAAAGTTCTATTTAAAACCCTAGTTAAAATTATCAAAAATTAATGTTGCATTTTAGTCCCTCACTTAAATGCTTTTATGAAAATTGGAAAATTGGTTGCCCCACTTGTCAGATTTCTCTAAAATAACCTACAAGGTGTTTTTACTTCAAAATTTTACAGTAGTAGGAAGATCTTTCTAGGACCGTAATTAAAAAATTTCAAAATGTTCCAAATCAGTTTGACCCCTCATTTAATTGCTTCACAGTGGCCGGCTGGGAGGAGGTCAAATGAGCAGTACTTCTCCTTCTCTCCTTTACTCACTGCCAGTGGGTCCCACGGCCAGTCCACACGCATCAGCCGGCCCAACTCCCACCTGCTCCCTCTCCCTTTGCCAAGCGGGCCTAGCCCCCACCTGCCAGTGCCTCCCCTCTCCTCCCTTCTCTTCCTCCTTCGCTCCCCTCCTTCTCTCTCCCGTGCAGGGCACAAAACAGCTCCTCGCCGCTCCCCTCTTTGTCTGGTGGACATAGCCCCGCCTCGAGGACGCTCGAATCACCTGCCCTAGGACGCCGACCGCAACCTACTCTGGGATTGACCTGCGCCATGCCGTCCATTCCTCTGTCCCGTCACATTTCTGCCGAAAACCCGAGGCTCTGCCTCTCCTTTCCTCGGCCAAACTCGTGCCTCGCCGGCTATAAGAACGCCGGAAGCATTCCCTTAATCCTCTTTCACTCCCCTGGACGCTCCCAGAGCCCCCCAAGTAGCATTGAGGTCCATTCGGCGCCCTTCTCCACCTTCGACTGGAACGCCGCCGTAAACCACGCACACGCGTTCTCCACCTCCAAGCGCTTTCCCCTCAATTCTTTCGACGAGAGCTTCACCGGGCATCGCTGAGCTATTTCCCTCTGCCAATTTTAGGTTAGCTCACCTCTGGAGCCGCCGCACTGCTACTCGTCTTCCCCGGCTCCGGTCAACCGCCGCTGCGCCTCCACAGGCCCGCTCCGGTTGTGCTAGGTAAGGGGAATCGACCCACGCACCTCATTAATGCTCGTTCCACCGTTCAATCGAGCGCTAACCTCCCCCTTTTTTCCTCGCCGGCTAGCCGACTCGAGCCGCGCCGCCCTTTGCCGTCGCAAGCTCCCTTCTAGTCGTGTCGAAGCCGTACCGAGACCTCCTTCGTGTTCCTCTCAATGCCCTCGAGCTCCCCAGCAACTCGCTCGGACCTCTCCACCACTCCTTCGCCGTCGGTGAGCGCGCCGCCGCCTCCCCTGTCCTCTGTCGCCGACTAGTGGGGCTCGGCTGTCAGCCCCGCCCTCTCTCTAGCACGTGCCAGGCCATTGATGGGCCGACCCCGCCTGTCTGCCGCTCGTGGCCCGTGGCACTCTTTCTCTCTCTCATGCTCAGTCACTGCCACGAGGACCCCACCTGTCAGTGCATTGGTTTTAGAAACTTGCCGAAAAGGGGAAAGGCACTTTCCCAAATGGAAAGCGCATTTCCGTTTTTGGAAATAGTTTAAACTTAGGTTTCAAACATTTGTAAATTGTGCAAAATAAATCCAAAAATTTCAAAAAAAAATATGTAAATTCATGGTTTGACATGTAGATCAATAGTATGTAAAAATATTGAATTGTTGAGCACCGTTTTAAATTTAAATTCAAATTCAAATTTAGGATTGATTATGTGGTATAAATGGAATTTGAGCAAACGAACTCCGTTTCACGTGAAACCAATTTTGTTAGTCTCCATGTACTTAGAATAACCCAAATATGCAAAAACATTTAGGGTTGTTCATGCATTAGATCATTTTATTAATTAGAATCCTGCTCTAGGTGATAATATACATATATGCATAAATTGGGAATTTAAATGCTTTAAAGAAGTGAAGCAACCTCTTGGTAGATGACCTAAAAACAGTAAGGAGTGTGTTGGGATGAAAATGATTAGGGTATTGTGTTTGCTTTACATGTAAACTCCATTCAATGGCTAATGACTTGTGCGTAGATAACCCTAGTTTACCTAAAAGTTAAATGACATGGAAACCGTAGAACCTACCCTCAGAACCACGTTTAATGACTGTAATATGTGTGTATAGATATATTGTTTGATTCCTATTTGTATTCTTTTGCTTTATTGAGTTTTCATTAATTGCTATGTACTGTGTGATGACGGGTAGAATCCGACGTAGCGAACGACTCCATTCTCGAATCCGACTTCCCTCTCGACGACAACGACTCGCAAGGCAAGCACCCTTTGAACATGTTGATCCTAGATTTAGAAATGTTTTCATACTATTTTACATGCATGCAATATGTTCGTACAATGTTACTTTGTGGTATCATGGTAGTTATAACCCTCATTATGGGTATCCTCAATTAAATTGCCATGTGAGCCTTGATAACCATAGGACATGAAACGGCACATGGGAAATGTGATTTGGGTATATACACACTTAATAATTGCACATGCTTAGTTGTTTAGAATGGAAACATTAGTCTTTACAAAAGTTAAAAAGGTTGGATGTGACAATAAAGGATACCGATATGTTAATAAAAAAATAAAAACAAAACTATGATTTGGACACGGGTGATCTATTGGCAATAGCCGGTTGTGTAAGGGTGTGCTCACACGTAGTTAGGGGGAGATTGTCGCCCGGGTCGAATTAAGGACCGAACTCAGTGTTGTATGATCCAAGATTAACCGTACAACCACAATGCCGGTATGGGACGGCTATAACTAATTAAGTTACTCAAATACTGACTTTGCACATTGGAAGGCTGTAGTAGCACGGGCTGTTCCTGCAGGATTGCTCGTAGGGGTGTCCACACAAAGGTGTGGGTTAGACACATACCAATGCAACAGTATACGCCTTACTAATGGGGAGAAACGGGACGATTGGTTCGCCCGAGATGATGAGTTCGTCATGCTATGTATACTTTATCCTTCTACCGCCATTAGTAAGGGTTGACAGTACTAGGCTAGTGCAAAGTTGGGATTTAGGAATGTAAAGGTTATATATGATTTTCCTCATGGCACACCTAAGGAAGTGTGTTCAATATGCATTGCAAAAAAGAAAAATCATTATTTGTGGGTAAAGCTGTACCACTCTGCAGAGTTAAAAACTAATCGATTAGCCGCGCTCTCGGTTTTGAGCACTTGGTGAACTTGCACTAGTTAAAAGGTGTTTTAATCATTTTACTAAAATGGGAGGATAAAATTTCGAATAGAGAACTTACCCCTCAGATGAGTCAACGCTTGACATCCGTTGGCAAGGTTGAACTCAGCTGTTGTGTCATGTGTTGGCAAATATAGCGGATTTATGTCTATGTTGGTATTATGGTGATTTGTGCCATGTGTTGGCCTTGGGAATGGGTAAAGTGACATGATTACGTTCAGTTGAGACATGCTGATAACATCGCTCCTTACTTTACTTATTAACCAATTGCTTTTACAAGTTATGCCTTCAAGTTACTATTCAGTATTTACTTTTGAAATTCGCTTTATGCAATCAACCGTAGAGATCCACTTTGTATCAACTTGCATACATTTGGTTTGCAAGCACTTGAAGTCTTGCGGAGTACAAAATGTACTCACCCTTGCCTTGTTGTTGTTTTTAGGTGCAGAATTAGATTACTTCGATGAACCGTATGTTGACACGGGTTATAATGACAACGATTGCTCTTCTACCTAGCTAGTGTCTTACCTAGTCAGATGCCTGTGGTGTATGGGTGGTGGCAATCTGCAGGATAAGGGTGTTTAACACTTTTGTACTTGTAATATTATGATGTATGAAATAACTTTGCTGCCGTTGTAATATTTTGGTAATGTATGGTTGTGATGGCAAATTGTGTGTATGCGTGCTGGCTACTGATCCAGGGAACAGCACAGGTTGCATACTTAGAACCTCTCTTTTGTGATAATACCGAGTCACAGAAGGGAGGGTCTCACAAGTTTGTATTAGAGCCATACTGACCATAGATAACCCTAGGTAGAATGGTCGTTGGACGTAATTTAAAAATTTGAGTTAGACAACCTTATATTAGGGATATGAGACCTGATATATATATCACTAACCTCTTCCTAGTTATACTCCCTACTATTAATCCTCTCCTCATCATGTATATATTTATTATCATTTATATACTTCTTTAGTTACTTTACAGCCTGTGTTTAATTTGTACCCCCTGTTGTTTTTAGAGACAAGATGATCCTGAAAAGAAGCAGCCGCATAGAGCAAATGTTTTCTTAGCAACTCACAAAAGGAAAAGTGGCAAAGATAAACACGAGCAAGTGGTATATGCCATATACACAATTCTTTCTCAGATATCAAGTTATTATTTCCTATACCATATAGAGTACCCATGCATTATTCATTTCTAGGTTGCATTGGAAAACCTCATTGATGAACAACCAATGTTGGCACAAAATGACCAAGGAAGAGTTGCATGGAAAGCTGATGCATTGCATCAAGTATTGTGTGACACCACGGAGTGTCGTAATCTTATAAAATGTGAATGTTGAGGTCAAAACATTATAAAATGTGAAATCGGAGGTTAAAACTATACGCTGTGAGGTTTATTCGCATTTCGAGGCTGTTTTCGGGAGTTTGGGCCTCTCCGAGGGAGTTCGGGCCCAAGGGGGATCTGTCGTGGGCCTTTGTGGGAGGATTTTTGGGCCCATGAGGGAGGGGGAGGCAGGATAACCTGCCTTGGGGGCGTCCTCCCCCTGCCCACATGCGCCCCACAACCCTAGCCGCCACTCCACCTCCTCCTCCCACCACCCAAGACGCCACCCCCCACTTTGGGCGCCTCCTCTCCCCTTTGCGCCATCCCCTCCCCTCTCCACCACCCCTTGCTGCCTTAGGGAAGCCTCTCCACCTCACCACCCTGAAGATCCGTCCATTGGAGCACTCCGCGACGAGGAGATCCGGTGGAATTGGAGCGAGGAAGGAGATCGCGCGAACCGGGAGGAGATCCATTGGTTCTTCGTTCGTCGGGCGAAGGTATGGCCACGAGAATCCTTGGGGTTGGTCTAGGTACTGTTCTAGGGGTGGATATCATGTTTTTAGATCAATTGGTGGTGCTGTAATTGGGTAGATTAGATGGAATCTAGAGTTTGCCACGTTCTCTGTTTCGGGCAGCATGAGCAGTCGACCTAGGGTTTGGGTTTTCGCCAATTTAGATTCGGAATTTGGTCGGCCGCCTATTTTGGGCAGCATGAGCAGTCCAATTCCGCCCAGCCGTTTGAAAGTTATTCTCGTTTTACCGAACGTGTTAAAAACTGTGATGTGATTGGATCAGATCACGGTATTCTGTAGATTAAACCACTTTAGATTCCGAATCAGTTTTTCCATATACTTAGAAAAAGTTAGGAAATTTCCTAAGCTACGCTAGGATGTACTCGTTTAATCGATTTGGAGTTTTATAACCCGAGTTATGCTCGTTGCAAGTCTGCTGTCCCGACGGGACAGAACCTCTGTTTTTGGGTTGTGCGAGTATATTGCGAAGTCGGGGTAGAAGAGTGTTTGCGTATTGTTTTGTGGGCATGATTTTGAGTGTGTGGTGCCTATGTGCAGGTGGTGTGACCCCGGGAGTGCCCTCTACTTCTCGCCAATCCGTCGCCCATGGTTGAGGCAAGTGTATTGGAATGGGTAGCAAGTTGTTGATTGCTAGTTTTGTTGAGTTGAAATTGGATATAGAATATGTTCACATGCCATGCTTTAATGTTTGCCCTTGATATGATGAATATGGTTTATTATGTTGTGATGCCATGTGCTATTGTACAAGTTATCTTTGATGTTGGCATGTTTGCATACATGGCATGATACATGGCCGGGTCGATGAGAAAGTCATAACTAGTCCGGTAAGGTCGGTGAGAAAGTTATGACTAGTCCGAGGCACCATTAGTAAGTCCTAAATCGTGATTCCATCCACCGCGGTGAATGGAAGCGAGGAGTAGGCACCCTCCATCTTCGGGATGGAAGGGAGGAGAGGGTGCACATCGACGGGTGTGTACTCAACCATACCGGTATGAGTTTTCAGGAGACATGTGCATCGCATCGCATTGCATACATTATGATGATGATAATGATATGTGAACATGAATAAGATGATAGACATGATGTGAGTTGTTGTAGCCATGTAAATGTTCTTCTGTACCATTGCAATATACTTGCTGAGTGTTGAACTCACACTTGTGCTTTCTCGTTGTTTTAGGTACCATGAGACCGGCATGCGAGGAAGGGAAATAGACACACTTCTACACGTAGCTTCACTTATTTGTTCCCACAGTCGTTCAATTGGAGTCTTGATAATAAATTTAGTGTGATGCTTATTGATTTATGGTTTAGTTTTGCGATATGAGAGTCTTATTGTTCGTTTGGCTCATGGAGACATTGAATGCTTGGAATTAGACTTATGTTGCTGTCATGCCGTTAATTATTGCTATTTTAGATGCCTCTTATATTGCCATATATTGCTATGCTGTTGTTGTTCCTCAATTCTTGTTAAAACAAAGGAGTTGCTGCCGAAATTTCGGTTTATAGCATTCGTGCCTTTGCTGTAATTTACTTGTATTTGTGGTATTTAGAGGTTGCTTAGTCTATGTTTGGTAGCATTCGGGCATATTAAATGTCGGGGTGTTACAGTTGGTATCAGAGCGGGCTGTAGGTCCCTGGAATGTGTATTTTTAGTGTCATGCTATAGGATACAACTAAAATGTGATGTGGAATAACTTAGAAACATGGCTTAGGTTTTAACTAAAATTTTGTCATAGGATAGCAACATTAAAACTTGCAAAAGTGGTATAATTAATCTAAAATTTGACACACAAGGATGCACAGTAGGAAAGGGTATGGGTATCGTTTCTTTATGCTTAAATGTTGTATTTAAGCTCTGATGTTGAATGCTTCATTTGATAATGCATGTTGCTATGTCAATGAGATAAATGATTGAATTGTTCTTGTTGTTGTGATAGAGTGGGGTTGTGGTGCCGAAGGGTTTCGGTCACCTCTTTTTTTTCATAGTAAGGGTGTGGTTTGACGGTGTGGCCGGTTAGCGCCATCATCGAAGAACTATTAACCCTTGTGGGAGAAGAGTGCTTATCCTTTTTGTCAAAGACCGGGTAGTTGGCTGGAGTCGAATAGAAAAGTTCGTGGTGGATTCTTTCAGTTGCTCTTTACCGTTCTAACGGTCGGTTTCGGTTGGTTTTCTTGCCTCTGGTTGATTGAAATCAAAAGAAAAGTGTTTGGAATTGGATTTTCGCGGAGTGTCCCTTCGGTGTTTCTTGGTTTTGTCTTCTTTGGGTGAAGACAAAGAAGAAGAGTTTTGTGTTGCGCGTCTTTTGGTCGCCTTTGGCTTTGACACCGGTTTTGTTGGTTGCCTTGCAAAGAAAAGTATAGTTGTGACACCACGGAGTGTAGTAACCTTATATAATGTGAATATTGAGGTCAAAAACTTTATGAAATATGAAATTGTAGGTTGAAAACATACGCTATGAGGTTTATTTGCATTTCAGGGACGTTTCCGGGAGTTTGGGCCTTTTCGGGTGAGTTTGGGCCTAAGAGAAGGGGTTGTGGGCTTTGGTGGGATGGAGTATGAGTCCATTTAGGATTAGGATTCCTGTTTAGGCTGGTAAAAAGGGGCTCCCCTGCCCCTTATTGTGCCCCCACCCCAGCCCTTGTGCGCCCCCACCTCCCCTTGTGCCCTAGCCGCCCCCTCCTCCCCTCTCCCTCTTGCCGTGCGACCCCCCCATTGCTCCCCACCTCTCCACCACCTCTCCTCCACCCCTTGCTGCCCTAGGGTAGCCTCTCCACCCCAGCACCTCGAAGATCCATCCGTTGGAGCGCTCCACGACGAGGATATCCGGCGGGATTGGAGCGAGGAAGGAGATCGCGCGAACCGGGAGGAGATCTATTGGGTTTTCATGCGTCGGGCGAAGGTATGGACATGGGACTCCTTGGGGTTGGCCTAGGTACTGTTCTTAGGGTCATTATCATGTTTTTAGATCAATTGGTGGTGCTGGAATTGAGTAGATTAGATGAAATCTAGAAGTTGCCACGTTCTCTGTTTCGGGCAGCATGAGCAGTCGACCTAGGGTTTGGGTTTTTGTCAATTTAGATTCCGAATTTGGTCGTACGGCTGTTGAAGAAGTTGTAGGTAATTTCAATATATTTCCGTGGGTATAAAGAACGTCCAATTCCGTCCAGCCGTTTGAAAGTTATGATCGTTTTACCGAACGTATTAAAATCTATGACGTGATTGGAACAGATCACGGTTTTCTGTAGATTAAACCATTTTAGAGTACGAATCAGTCTTTCCATATACTTAGAAAAAGTTGGGAAATTTCCTAAGCTACGCGAGGATGTACTCGTTTAATTGATTCGGAGTCTTAGAACCTGAGTTATGCCTTTTGGAATGCTGCTGTCCCGACGGGACAGAACCTCTGTTTTTTGGTTTAGCGAGTAGTTTGCGATGTCGGGGTAGAAGAGGGATTGCTTACTGTTTTGTGGACATGATTGTGAGTGTGTGGTACTCATGTGCAGGTGGTGTGACCCCGTGAGTGCCTTCTACTTCTCGCCAATCCGTTGCCCACGGTTGAGGCAAGTGTATTGTAATGGATAGTGGTTTGTAGGTTGCTAGTTAAGACTAGATGAAATTGATTATATGATATGATCACTTGCCATGCTTTAATGATTGCCAATGATATGATGAGTATGCTTATTATGTTATGATGCCTTGTTTTAATGTACAAGTTAATTATGATGTTGGCATATTTGCATACATGGCATGTTACATGGCCCGGGTGGTGAGAAAGTCAACTAGTCTGGGGAAGGTCGGTGAGAAAGTTATTGTAGGATCGAAGTATACGAATATAGCAATCAGAGGGGGGGTGAATGATTGTGCGGAAGCTAAAACCAAATTCTTGACCTATTAAAAGTTCACCCCAAAACAGAACCAAATAATTGCCTCGTTTTCGACAAAAACAGAATGACAGAGGTTTGGTAAAACGAGAATTCCCGGAGATCCAACCGTCAAAACGATCTGAAATTTGGACACAAGAAACTAGATTCCAATACGAATCGAACCCAAAAAGAATCAGCTCGATCGGACTTACGGATCAAAAGTTATGAGCTTCTCAAGCTTGCTGATCCAGAACTTGACGTGAATCAATCTAATCAAAACTTCAAGATTAAACAAAAACGACAAAAGATTGATCAACTAGACTTTGAGAAATACTAGATCAATACCCTAGAGAGGTTTTTGATGGATCAAATCAAGATAAAACTTGAAGAACAAAAACCAATCTAGAACTAGAACAAGCATGCAAACAAGAACCAAAACAGAAAATATCTTGAGCTTAATGGATTCTTATGTAGCACGCAAAATCTTGGAAGAATTGATCTTTATTTCTTGTCTAAAATACTCTCATCAAAAAGAGTACAAACCCTAAAACCAAGCTCAAAGCTTGATGCGCTCAGCTCTACTTGATGCCTTTCAACAGAGACCCCCACCTATTTAAAGCACTAACCCATTAAAGAGTTCTCGAATCGATTCCTATTCCTTACAAGGAATCTGTATCCAACTCAACTCTACTTGGCCCAACCAGGCCGAAAGTACAACTCTTGCACGCTGTGATGGCAACCCTACCATACTCACGTGACTAACACTTTAACGCCAGATGGCCACCCGCCATACCACGCGATTAACACTTTGCACGCCAATGACCTCCCGCCATTCTCACGTGACTAACCATTCTTCATGTGCACCATTCTTCTTAGCCCGAATGTCCCGCATGACATCCTTGACTACCAAGACCTCGGTTCCTCCTGAACCTAGTCCCGAACCTCAGTTCCTCCATGAACCTAGTTCGGTCCCGCCATCGACCACATTCGCCTTCTTGAGCAATACACTGCACATGAACAAACCACAAAACAAACCGAGCACAAGTCCACGACTTGACTCAATGTCAATCCATGCAACTACTCACATGAGTATTGCATAAAGTCCACTTCAAAAGAAGCATCATGAAATCATTACAAATTTCAAATTCACATTCAAAATTCAAATCCAAATCGCCAAAACCCTAATTGAGCGTAAAAACGATTCACGACGGACAAACAAAGTTGGTCCGCTGTATAAAGAAAAGTTTCTGCTCCAAGAAGCCAACCAAACGCGAAAAACACGCTCACAACGGACAAACAAAGTTGGTCCGCTGTACATGCAAAAATGGCCTTTGGCCAAGAGCTCAAAACAAGTTCACAACGGACGTAGCTTGTCCCACGCAAGCGTATACGCCGGTTTCACAAAAAGTAAAACCCTAGAAAAAGTCCATTCACGACGGACAAAAGAATTAGTCCGTTGTACATGTGAAAATCTTGGTTCCAAGAAATTATCCAAACCGAAGAAGCTTGTTCACAACCCGGACCAAGAAAAAGCTGGTTGTACATGTGAAATGACTTCGGTCATGGGCTCAAAAACATGTTCACAACAGACCCAAAAACACTGTCGTCGCAGATGGGAAACTTACGCTTCTTGAGAACTTTGTTCGGCGCTACGCGTGAACTTCTTGCTTTCTTGTCAAATTGTCAAAACACATGAACAAACACATTTTGCAAATTCAAATCTAAGTTAATTTTTCAGTTCAAAGCCAATTTTTCAGCACATGATTTCACAATCTCCCCTTGATGAAAACATTGGCAACACCTACTAGAATTGATCATTTGGCATTCACTTTACCAAAGATTTTGAAATCCAAAGGATCAAAGACCAAAGTAAGAAAACACAGAAATCCCTCTTTGACCAAAATGCAAACAAAATCTCCTCGAGAATGAAAATGTGTGAATGTGCACAATGCGCCCAAAAATTTCAAAAATTCTCCAAACTTCTCCCAAAATTCTCAAATTTCCAAATACAACTCTCCTTTTTCTTTAAACTTTTCAAAGAAAGATTTCCAAATTTCTCCCCTTTGACAATGGATTCATCAAGAGTAAAAGAGAGAACAGGTTCAAATTTTTCTGAAACAATGATTTCACAAAGAGAAACAAGGAGTGCCAAGATAGGAAAAGATGAGCCTCATTCGATCATATAACCTTATATATCACATAATATGCAAAATACATGATCTTGATGTGATTTTAGCAAAGTTAGGGAATGACATGCATCTCAACCCCTCAATTTAGTCAACTATAGCCAAGTACTAAGCAAGATCTTAGCAGAAAAAGCAAGGCTTTAAAAATTGAAGCAACTAACAACTTAGGGCGAGCAAGTAGTTTCAACTCCAATCTAGTAGACCAATTTAATCTTTAAACAATAAGTTGCATGTGGCATGCTTGAAGCATACTTCTTTTATTTTCTAGGAGTGGCATGCTTGAAGCATACATCTTATCTTTGAGGGAATGGCATGCTTGAAGCATACATCTTATCTTTTTAGGGAAAGCAAGCCTGAAGCACATAACTTGAAGCTTTTGCTTTTAACAGCCCCCTTTATATTGATTCCCTTTTTCTTGTTCCATTTTCATCGATTGTAAACATGCAAAAGAGATTAAGGGTCTTATGAAAGAGTAAAGTTGACAACACACTTGCTTCATAGCCCAAATTTGTCAAGAAGATTCAATATCAAGCCTAGAAGAGTGAGATATCACAGAGTATTTAGCTATAGGCAATCCAGTGAATTCCAATGTCATTTTTAGTTCAAGTGAGATAATTAGATTATCATATATTAGCTCAATTACATAACATATAAAGAAATATGATAAAGTGAGCTCATTAAGTGAAAGAACTTTGGCAAAAACTCCCCTCAAAACAAAACCCATTGGATGAACAATCCCAAGTTCTCCCGAATAAAAGCAAAACGAAGAAGACAAGGTTTTGAAAAATGTCGCCAATTGATGTTCAAAGATTCACATGGTGAAGCACAATATTTTATTTTTCAACATGATCTCTAAGAAAGTGAAATCCAATATCAAATGCTCAAGAAAGAGGATTACTCAAGAGGTGGCACGAACCAAATCAATTCAACATCTTCCAAAGTCAACATCGAATAAGCTCTTAAACTAATGCATATGAAGCAAAAGCCAAATGCCAAAATCTTGAGTACCATGGCGATACCTGAAAATTCACTTGGACTGCTTGTTGATGTGAAGCACGTGGGAAGAGTCTCTCATGTAAACCTCCAATTATCTCATCCTCAACAGCATCATCATCTTTATGAACAAAGACACTCTCCCCCTGAACATATGCACCTGTACCTGCATCATTTGGACTAGTGCACTTTGCGAAACAGAAGTGGAAGAAGCATCTCTAAAGGCAACACTTTCAACATGAGATGCACGAGTGAAGGAGAACCAAATCTTATCATGAACATATGAAGTGAGCATCCTAAATTCACTAGCCACATGTTCTCCCTCCTCGTGAGAAGCCTACATAGAAAGCAGAAGTGTCGAGGTCTCGATCGGGTTAGAAATAAGATGTTTAGGAATCCAAGATCTTGACACACCTGACGGACAAAGAGGGCACAACACGAGCATTTTATGCACAAAATCAATTTTGCCTGCTCCCCGTGTTTCTAGCAACAAAGGTGCTTGCATCACCCTAGGCACGAGTGAGAAGCAAAGCGTGCTGCCTTTCTGGAAATTAGACCTAGCCTTAGCTCTTTCTTTCTTTTGTTGTTTGGCTAGTCTAAAGCAAAAATCTACTAAATGTCCATCTCTACCACAATGAGTGCAAGGTGTATTTAACAGATGTTTGGCTTTAGAAGTAGAAGCAACATTTGCATTCATCATAGTAGAAGATAACACTCCAGCAGACTTAAAGACGCTTTTCTTAGGCTCATTGACAATTTCAAATTTTCCTCGTCAAGTGTTTTAACAACGGTGGGGAGCATGTGATTTATGATGAGCATAAGAATCAAAACCTAAACCTTTGTTATGAGTGCTGACTTTTGATTGATCCAAAATCATGTTTAGGTTCTTCTTTCCTTTAGTGAAACGCTCTAATGATTTTTCCAAGTAATCAACTTTTCGAGAAAGAGTTAAACAATTATTGCAAGGAATATCTACTTTTCCTTTTTGCTTACGACAAGTTGAGCATGAAAGAACCAAATGTGTAAGCAGATCATCAGTCAATTGAGAAACCCTAGCATTTGCATCTTTTAATTTTAATTCAAGAGTTGAGCATTTAGAACAAGAAGTTAAACCATGCAAATCATCGGTGAAATAAAGCTAGCATGTTTAACATGTTTCTCATTTTTCTCACTTCGGCATTAATTTTCTCAATCAAGGAAGCATGTTCTTTCCTAAGCTTAAGTAAGCTCATTCCAAATTAAGTCACATGATTTGCAAGCATCATCATCAGAATCAAAGTTTTAAGTCTAGCAATTTCAGCATTCAATGATTCAACAACAAAATCATGTTTCTTAATTTTCTTGTCACGCTTATCAAGCAATTTACCAAGACGAGCAATGTTAATAGCTAATTCATCGTGAAGAAGGATCTACCTCTACTGAAGTCGCTGTCGCCATGATCGCCTCTGAAGCTGTTGCTTTTGGCCATGAGACACAACCCCGCCAACTCATGCTTGCTTGGAGTTGCATCATCCTCGCTGCTCTCCGACCACATCGCTCAAATTGACTTGTTCAAGAGCGGAAAGAACTCGATGGACAACTTTGTGGTTGATGAAGTTCTTCTTCTTTCTATCACTTGGGGAGAACTTCTTCTTCTCTTTTCTTCTGCGTTGTCCTTCTCCTCCCTTGATGCTTTACTTGCAAGTTTTGGGCCGCTTTGGACGAATATGGTCAAGATCACCACACTCATAGCATCTTGGAGGATCACCACCACCTCTCTTCTCTTTATCACATTTTGCAAAGCTTTGTTAAAGCGAGAAGAGAGTAGTGACAAGTCTTCTCGAATTGCTCAATCTGCTCACTCGGTTAGTGAAGACAAGAAAGATAGAGCAAAACTTGAAGCAGCACCATTATGAGATATGCTAGATTGAGATGTCAAAGCAATTGATTTATGACTTCATTCTTTCTAGCAAAAACATCTAATTCATGAGTTTTCAACTTAGAATAAAGAACATCTAAAGTAAGTGTACTCATGGTAGTAGATTCTTGTATAGATGTTACTTTCATCTCCCCACCGACATGTCCAAAGCACTAAGCAATTGTCTAGCATTAGCAGCATCATCAACGCTTAACTCCAACAGCACGCAAATTGCTAAGAATCTTATTAAAACGCAAAGAAGTCATCTACACTCACCGGTTTCATCTCAAATCGCATGTATTCTTTTTTGTAAAGATCTTGACGAACCTCTTTAATAGTGTTAGAACCCTCATGGTAATCACAAAGAGATTTCCATACCTCATATGCAGATCGAAGATGAATCACACGATCGAGTCGCCTACGCCCCAAGCCTTGGATGATCAAGTTGCGCGCTACTATTTGCTTCAACATGTGCGCGATTGGTGTCGTTGACGTTGTCGCTTGCAGGACATCATATGGTTTGTAGACCTTCTCCCAAATTGCGAATCCCTGAGCTTGGATGAATGCCTCCATCTTGGCCTTCCAAAACTGAAAATCAACACCATTGAACACACAAGGTTTTGTTTAATAATGATCCATTGATCTAATCACCGATTAAGATAGATTAGAAAAACCTTGCTCTGATACCACTTGTAGGATCGAAGTATACGAATATAGCAATCAGAGGGGGGGTGAATGATTGTGCGGAAGCTAAAACCAAATTCTTGACCTATTAAAAGTTCACCCCAAAACAGAACCAAATAATTGCCTCGTTTTCGACAAAAACAGAATGACAGAGGTTTGGTAAAACGAGAATTCCCGGAGATCCAACCGTCAAAACGATCTGAAATTTGGACACAAGAAACTAGATTCCAATACGAATCGAACCCAAAAAGAATCAGCTCGATCGGACTTACGGATCAAAAGTTATGAGCTTCTCAAGCTTGCTGATCCAGAACTTGACGTGAATCAATCTAATCAAAACTTCAAGATTAAACAAAACGACAAAGATTGATCAACTAGACTTTGAGAAATACTAGATCAATACCTGTGAGAGGTTTTTGATGGATCAAATCAAGATAAAACTTGAAGAACAAAAACCAATCTAGAACTAGAACAAGCATGCAAACAAGAACCAAAACAGAAAATATCAGAGCGACGTGGTTACCTGTAGCACGCAAAAATCTTGGAAGAATTGATCTTTATTTTTGTCTAAAATACTCTCATCAAAAGAGTACAAACCCTAAAACCAAGCTCAAAGCTTGATGCGCCAGCTCTACTTGATGCCTTTCAACAGAGACCCCACCTATTTAAAGCACCAACCCACAAAGAGTTCTGAATACGATTCCTATTCCTTACAAGGAATCGTATCCAACTCAACTCTACTTGGCCCAACCAGGCCGAGTACAACTCTTGCACGCTGCATGGCAACCCTACCATACTCACGTGATTAACACTTTGCACGCCGTATGGCCACCGCCATACTCACGTGACTAACACTTTGCACGCGAATGACCTCACCTGCCATTCTCACGTGACTAACCATTCTTCATGTGCACCATTCTCTTAGCCCGAACGTCCCGCATGACATCCTTGACCACCAAGACCTCGGTTCCTCCCGAACCTAGTCCCGAACTCCCGTTCCTCCATGAACCTAGTTCCGGGTCCCGCCATCGACCACATTCGTCTTCGAGCAATACCGTGCACATGAACAAACCACAAACAAATCCGAGCACAAGTCCACGACTTGACTCAATGTCAATCCATGCAACTACTCACATGAGTATTGCATAAAGTCCACTTCAAAAGAAGCATCATGAAATCATTACAAATTTCAAATTCATTCAAAATTCAAATCCAAATCGCTCAAAACCCTAATTGAGCTTAAAACGCATTCACGACGGACAAACAAAGTTGGTCCGCTGTATAAAGAAAAGTTTCGTTCCAAGAAGCCAACCAAACGCTGGAAAAACACGTTCTCGGACAAACAAAGTTGGTCCGTTGTACATGCAAAAAAATGGCTTTGGCCAAGAGCTCAAAACAAGTTCTACAACGGACCCGTGCTTGTCCGCGCAAACGCTACGCCGGTTTCACAAAAGTAAAACCCTAGAAAAGTCCATTCACGACGGACAAAAAGAATTAGTCCGCTGTACATGTGAAAATCTTGGTTCCAAGAAATTATCCAAACCGGAAGCTTGTTCACAACGGATCAAGAAAAACTGTCCGCTGTACATGTGAAAATGACTTCGGTCATGGGCTCAAAAACATGTTCTACAACAGACCCAAAAACACCGTCCGGTCGCAGATGGGAAACTTACTGCTTCTTGAGAACTTTGTCCGCGCTTAATGCGTAATCTCATCAAGCTTTCTTGTCAAATTGTCAAAACACATGAACAAACACATTTTGCAAATTCAAATCTAAGTTAATTTTTCAGTTCAAAGCCAATTTTTCAGCACATGATTTCACAGTTATGACTATTCCGGAGAGCCAATGAGTAAGTCCTACATCGTGATTCCATTCACCGTGGTGAACGGAAACGAGGAGTAGGCACCCTCCATCTTCGGGATGGAAGGGGGGAGAGGGTGCACACCGACGGGTGTGTATTCAACCATACCGGTATGAGTTTCCAAGGAGACATGAGCATCGCATCGCATTGCATACATAATGGTGACGATATTGATATGTGATCATGAATGAGATGAAAGACATGATATGAGTTGTTGTAGCCATGTAATTATTTTTGTGTACCATTGCAATATGCTTGATGAGTGTTGAACTCACGCTTGTGCTTTGTTGTTGTTTTTGGTACTATGAGATCGGCATGCGGGGAAGGGAATTAGTCACACTTCTACACGTAGTGTCACTCAATTGTTCCCACAGTCACTCAATTGGGTCTTGATAATAAATTAAGTGTGATCACTACTACAGAATGACACATTACTATCGCTTCATCTGTGTCGGTTCTAAACTTTTGACTTCAGAACCGATTGTGATAAGTATATTCCATTTGGAAATCTTGGTAACAGGTTATCACAATCGGTTCTGAGAGCGAACCGATTGTGATACGATAATAATCCCAATCGGTACTAGATAAGAACTGATTGTGATAATAATTTTGTTATCACAATCGGTTTTTATCTAGAACCGATTGTAATAAGTAGGTATTAGCACAATCGGTTTTGGGAAGAAACCGATTGTCCTGAGCACAGGGGTTATCACAATCAGTTCTTTTCCAGAACCGATTGTAATGAGAAGGTATTATCATAATCGATATTGGGAAGAAACCGATTGTGATGAGCACAGGGGTTATCACAATCAGTTCTTTTCCAGAACCAATTGTGATGATTTTTTGGCAACAGAATGCCCAGTTCCATTAGGTGCAACCAAGAACAGTTCAACAGAAACATAGTTTTTGTGAGATCCTCCACTCACACATTTCCCCTTCAGGGAAGAAGAAAAAAACAAACTCCAACACAGCCCGCTCTGCTAGAATCCCAACACAAACCTCTTGTACCCTTCATTCATGCTTTAATATTTGTGCAACTTGTATTTTCGGACGATGAACAATACCGATATGCTAGAATCCCAACTCGCGGTTCAACTCTCAGACAATTTATGTAGACACATGTAGTGATGCAAATTATATATAACATTATAGTAGCATGCATGCAGCAGATAATAATAATATATATACCATTCCACACATTATACTTGTTTTTTTGATCAATAGGACATGAAACATTTTGACTTGGAACAACAGAACATTAGAAAGATACAATCCACAAAAATATAAAAGAGACTCAAAATAGGGTGTAAAGGTAGCCGAATAGACTTCATCTGCACTAGGCCAACAACCCTAATATATTAAACAAGCTGTACTTCATTACAATATATCACCACATCCATTGTTTATAATTATTAAACATATAAAGGGGGACTGCATTACACCTAATATATTAAATTTACGACTCGCGGCTCTCGCCCGAGTAACCCGAGTCAACCGAGTCACCCGAGTCACCCGAGTAGCCAGAGTCGGTGTCGCTGGAGACTACGCGGACTAGTGATGGTTCATCCTCCGAGGATGAACCCGATCTAGACGAGGCGCCGGTCCCTATGGTGATCGGCGCGTAGTACTCCGCCTCCTCCTCCTCCTCCTCCTCCTTCTCCTCTTCGTCCTCCTCCTTGTCGTCGTCGTCGTCGTCTTCCTCGTAGTCGTCGTCGTCCTCGTCGTCGTCGTCCTCCTCGTCGTCGTCGTCGTCTTGATCGCCATCTCTGGGGCGCTTCCTGCTGCCTTTGGAGGCGCCCGGATGGGGTGAGGCGCCGAGGGGCCGAGAGGCGTCGGAGACAGCAGTGGGCGCGCCATAGCCGAGTGAGGCCAGCCGGAGAGGCTGGCGCTGCCGTGGCAGTGGAGGATCGTACGGTGACTCCACGGTGGAGTCAGACTTTGCCGGAGAAGGAGGGGGCGCTGCCATTGCTGCGGTCGAAAGGAGAAGTCAGACCTTGCAGAGAAGAAAGGAGCTATATGAAAGAGAAGAAAGGAGCTATATGCATGGAAGAGCTATATGAAAGAGAAGAAAGGAGCCATTGCTGCCATTGCCAGAGGAGTCAGACCTTGCAGCAGAGAAGAAAGGAGCTATATGTTTGAACGCGATCAGACCTTGCAGCAGTCAGACCTTGCCGGAGGAATGGAACGCGAGCAGACCTTGTAGCAGTCAGACCTTGCCGGAGGAATGGAACGCGATCAGACCTTAGAAGAGTATGACTGATGATCAGAAAGGAGCTATAGAGTTATATATTTGAACGGTCAAATTGGTGGGGAAGCCGAGGGGGTGGATTAATATCCGTGTCGGTTCATATCCCGAACCGACTGTTATGACTTAAGTTATTGCAGTCGGTTCTTTTTGAGAACCGACACAGATATATTATCTGTGTCGGTTCTATAAAGAAACCGACAATGTTGAGGATCCAAATTATCACAGTCGGTTTTACATATAAGCGACGGTGATAACTAATTAATCACAAACGGTTCTTCTATAGAACCGATTGTGATGAGGCTCGCTAGGTTTTATATGTACCGTCTGGACTCGGGAATGAACTTATTAACTCTCGTTGAGTTGGTTCGCTAGGCGATTTCTCTATTTTCTAGCCTATCTTACCTGTGGCTTTATTCAAAAGGTGGGGCCCATTCCTTCGAATCCCT
This sequence comes from Rhipidocladum racemiflorum, assembly GCA_036346355.1. Taxonomy (NCBI): domain Eukaryota; kingdom Viridiplantae; phylum Streptophyta; class Magnoliopsida; order Poales; family Poaceae; genus Rhipidocladum; species Rhipidocladum racemiflorum. Next base: position 39,136,584 of record CM070577.1, on the reverse strand, counting down.
TCAATTTTGTAATAACGTACGTTATTCGATTTTGATTTGGTCTCATTAGCAGAGTGTATGGTGGAGGAGATCAGTGCGTTGAAGGTCTCCGTTAATTGAAACCCTAGCTAGCTTGATCAGGAGCTAGATTTCCCCTCGTTTGTGGTTTTCGTTGAAAGGTGACCAGCATTAATTCTTAGAAATCTCTTCAATATTGCAGTAGGACTTAAATTAATTTTTTTTATTTGGTGAATGTGTACATTACATGTCATAATTGTTTTAATATAATTAATATGATCAATTATATAGTAGTTAATTAGGCTGCGTAACCTATGCGTCTCCCGTTCGAGGGTGCTTGTTTATAAGTATGCTAAAATGGCATATTTATAAATAAGCAGTCTCGAATTGTCCATGTTTTTTGGACAGTTCGAGGATATGTGGCTCGGGCAAGTTCCTAAGCTGTTGTACAAACTATAGAGAAAGTTTCGCCAGCATCTCCCTGGCCAGTGTTCTCCGAATACACATTCTCTTTTGACATGTTGTCGATACGTGTATTTGGAGAACAGCGGGGAGATGCTGCCGAAATTTTCTCTAGAGTTGTACAACATCTTAGGAACTTGCTCGAACCACATATCCTCGAATGGGATTAGGACCTAACCTAATTAGAGATTAGGATTCATTGTTGGTACGTACGTACTTAGTCGGTCTACAGATATACATTTCTTTAAGATCATTCAACAAAAAAACTTTGTTTTCGGGTTGAACCCTTCTTTTATTTCATTGATTAGGGCATTATTAATTTATTGTTTGCGGTTTACTTGTAGATGGACCGTGAAGAATGGATGTATCACAAGAGCCGTGTGAGTGCTGAATTTCAGAGGGGAGTTAAGGAGTTCATAAGAATTGCAGAAGAAGATATGGTTATGAGGGGTGTAAAGTTCATATATTGTCCTTGTATTGATTGCACCAATCTCAGGAGATTTAACAACTCAGCTCAAATTGAAGGGCATTTGATTCGACGTGGCCGTGAGGAATTACACGTGTTGGATCCATCATGGGGAGATAGGTAGTACCTCTGTGCTCACGCAACGAAGACATCTTTGGAAGCCGATCACGAGTTGGAGCGTGATATGTTTGATGACGATAATTTAGATCAAATGTTGCGGGATGTGGAGGGAAATTACACGGAAAGAGAGTTCAAAAAATTTAAAAGCTTGATGGATGACGATGCCAAACCATTGTTTTCAGGTTGCAAAGGGGAATACACCAAGTTGGGTTCGGTCCTTGCATTGTTTGAACTGAAGGCAAAACACCGTTGGACAGATACAAGTTTCAATGCACTTTTAATACTTCTATCGGATATACTTCCAGAGGGAAACGAGTTGCCAACAAGTATTTATGAAGCGAAGAAGCTATTATGTCCCATGGGAATGGAAATAAAAAGGATACATGCATGTCCAAATGATTGCATACTATACCGCAACGTCCATAAGGAATCAAGCATTTGTCCTGTTGTGGTGTACCCGATACAAACAAAATGAGAAGCGTAATGACAAGAAGCGTAAGAACCGAATTGACGACGGTGAAGATGTAAAAAAGGGGCACCAGCCAAGGTGTTGTGGTATTTGCCCATCATTCCCCGTTTAGAGCGGTTATTTGCAAATCCTAAAGAGGCAAAATTGTTGCGTTGGCATTATGAATCTCGAAAGGAAGATGGCAAGTTGAGACATCCCGCTGGTTCGGCTCAATGGAGAAACATTAATTGGCAACATGAGGAGTTTGGTGCCGAGATGAGGAACATAAGATTTGGATTGAGTACGGATGGTATGAATCCGTTTGGTAATATGAAGCGATCGACACAAGATTACTTGGCCGATTTTGTTGTGTATCTACAATTTGCCTCCTTGGTTATGCATGAAGCGGAAGTATATCATGATGTCGTTGCTAATCTCAGGACCCAAACAGCCGGGTAATGATATTGATGTGTACCTATCACCACTAATTGAGGATTTGGTAAAATTGTGGAATGTGGGGGTTGAGGTGTGGGATGCATACAAAAGAGAGAACTTCACCCTACAGGCTATGATATTTTGCACCATAAATGATTTTCCAGCCCTTGGTAATTTGGCGGGCTATAGCACGAAGGGAGCCAAAGCTTGTCCAATTTGTGAAGAGGACACTGATAGCTTGTCGCTGCCGGTCGAGACGAAAACGGTGTACATGGGTCACCGTAGGTTTCTACCCAAGTAATCGATATCGTAAGATGGATGACAAATTTGATGGAAAGAGGGAAGTTCGTGCAGCCCATGACCTATGACCTGGAAGGCAAGTATATTCACGCGTAGAGGATATCGATGTTCAGTATGGTAAGAGCCGTAAATCTGTTAGTCCCAGGACCATTTGGAAAAAGAGGTCGATATTTTGGGACTTACCATATTGGAAGGAGTTAGATGTCCGTCAATGTATTGATGTCATGCACGTTGAGAAAAATGTTTGTGATAATTTGGTAGGCATCCCGCTGAACATACACAGGAAGACCAAGGATGGTGTGAATGCTCGCCGCGATATGACCTACATGGGGATCAGGCCCAAGCTTGCAGTGATGGAGGAGGATGGAAAAGGGCCGTACATCCCCGCTGCATGCTACACCTTATCCAAGAAAGAGAAAGAAGACCTCTGCAAGTGTCTCCACGATATTAATGTTCCATCGGGCTACTCCGCAAACATTAAGAAGCTTGTGTCTATGGATGATTTGAAGTTGTTCGTTATGAAGTCCCACGACTGTCATGTCTTGATGACCCAAATGCTCCCTGTTGCAATCAGAAATATCCTACCAGATGACGTTAGGTTGGCAATCACGAAGCTATGCTATTTCTTCAATGCGATTTCATGCAAGGTTATTGATCCCGATATACTGGACAACTTATAGAGTGAGGTGGTGCAGACTCTTTGTCAGCTTGAGATGCATTTCCCCCCGTCGTTCTTCGACGTCATGGTCCACCTCGTTGTTCACCTTGTTAGAGAGATTAAGATTTGTGGACCCGCATTCCTGCGTTATATGTATCCGTTCGAGAGGTACATGGGTATATTAAAGTCATACGTGGGGAATAGGTCGAAGCCTGAGGGTAGTATTATTGAAGGTTATGGGACTGAAGAGGTTATTGAGTTCTGCATGGACTATCTAGGTAAAATACAACCGATTGGTGTTCCTATATCTCGTCATGAGGGCAGACTTGGTGGCAAAGGAACCATTGGGTCAAATCTAATGAGCCCACAATTTGATATGTACTGTAAAGCGCATTTCACAGTCTTGCAACACACAGTGTGAAGTTCATCCATACATCCAACATCACAAGTTGATATTACGGGAAGAGAATCCACTTATGGATGAGCTTTCCATCACACGAGAACACAACGATCGATTCCTCACATGGTTCAAAGAAAAGGTGAAGGTCTCCGTTAGTACCGAAGATGTCAAATGGTTGGCTGACGGACCAAGATTTAATATACAGACATGGCAAGGTTACGATATTAATGGCTACACATTTTATACTGAAAGTCAAGATGCAAAGAGTACAGTGCAAAACAGTGGTGTGAGCATAGATGCTTTGTCCGATGATCACTCAATTAGAGGATCGTCAATCGCAATGAATCATTACTACGGGATGATCGAAGAAATATGGGAGCTCGACTACGGAATATACCAAGTTCCATTGTTCCGATGTAAGTGGCTGAGACTTCCTCACAGAGTTAAGGTCGACAAGACAGGTTTTACAATTGTTGATCTGAATAGATCGCCTCTGAGAGATGAACCGTTCGTCCTCGCAAAGCAAGCAACTCAAGTTTTCTACATGCGTGATCCGGCCAATCCAAGGTTGCACGTCGTACTTCATGGCAAGAGGAGGATTGTTGGAGTTGAAAATGTCGTAGATGAAGAAGAGTACAACTAATTTGATGAAACACCTCCGTTTGCAGATGGGGCATGTCTTAGTGGTGACGACGGCACACATGGAACACATTACATGCGTGTAGATCATCAAGAAGGGTTGTATTTTAAATAAATTAAGTTGTAAGAATTCCCTGTATAATGTAGCATTTTGTAGAATATATATGTCAAATGGATCTTATAGTATAGCAAATTTGAAAAAGATTTGAATTTTGACTCTTTTGAATGAAGACTCTGTTTTAAAAAAAATTAGAAATTGGATCATAGTCATCACAATCGGTTCGTTTAGGAAACCGACACAGATAGTATAATTGCGATCAGTTTTTTTAAAGAACCGACACAGATACTCCACATATTGCGATCGGTTTTTCTATAGAACCGACATAGATACTCCACATATTGCGATCGGTCTCTTTGGTTAACCGACCGTGATAAAACCCAAAGCATTTTCATTTCGGCGCGCACACTCAGTTCATTTCGGCGCGCACTGATTTCGTTTCAATTCATTCCACAACCCTAGCTCGACCACCTCCCCCACCGGCGCCTCCCCCTCCGGCTCGTCCCCCCGGCTCGTCCCACACCCCCCGGCTCCTCCCCCATTGGCGGGTACCCCGTGGGCGCCTCCCCCCCGGCGCCTCCCCCTCCGGCTCCTCCCCCCCATCGGCGCCTCCCCCATCGGCTCCTCCCCCATTGCCGACTCGGTTCGGCGCCTTTGTAAGATGCATTTTGACTGGGCTGTAATTGGTTGTACATCGCTCGATGATGATTGCCTCACATTGAGGCTTGATTAATCTGATGAGTAAAGGAACTTGCTAGACCTAGAACAACTCTGCTCTTAGCTGACAATTTGGTGCCACTTGCTCTTAATGCATTGTTCTAGGAGTCGAGCAAAGGTTGTGCTTATTCCTTTATGCTCTTAGTGACAATTTGGTGGCACTTGCTCTTAATGCATTGTGGTAGGGTTAGAAGCAGTGCTATATTCATTCTGTGCTATCTTTGTACTTGTTGTTTTACGTGCTAGAGCGGTCTTTGTTCTAGGAGTTGTAATCCTGAAATTTTTAGATGTAATAGCCGGTGATATATTGGCCCTCTAGAAGTTGGACGGCTAATTAATTTAGCAACCCTTCTATAGCAATCTGAGAGCAATCCACCTCGGCTAATTAATTTAGCAACCCTTCTATAGTAATTTCCTTGCATTATATTCTCATTGCAATTTGAAACTTGTAACACATACTATATTATCGCACTTTATTATCGAGTTTAGTTGCGTAACCTATGCGTCTCCCGTTCGAGGGTGCTTGTTTATAAGTATGCTAAAATGGCATATTTATAAATAAGCAGTCTCAAATTGTCCACGTTTTTTGGACAGTTCGAGGATATGTGGCTCGGGCAAGTTCCTAAGTTGTTGTACAAACTCTAGAGAAAGTTTCGGCAGCATCTCCCTGGTGTTCTTCGAATACATACCCTCTTGACCTGTTGTCGAGACGTGTATTTGGAGAACAATGGAAGATGTCGCCAAATTTTCTAGAGTTGTACAACAGCTTAGGAACTTGCTCGAACCACATATCCTCGAATGGGATTAGGACCTAACCTAATTAGAGATTAGGAGTCATCGTTGAGTAATGCACGCATTTAGTCGGTTCTGAGATAGACATGTGAATTGCTTTCTATTATGTGAAATTTGAATTGCTTTCTCTCATGAAGTTTAGGTTTGACATATACGTACTTACTTCGAAATGTCGCAAAGAGAGAGCACCGGCTCAACGCCAGAGAGAGAAGAAGGTCCTGCTACCCCATCGAGGAAGGTTAGAAAGGGCAGAGGACCGAATAAAGGAGCCACAGGGAGAACGCCGCAAGTGCTCCACTTCAATGCCATGGGGGTTTGCACAGGTCCTAGCAAGTTTAAGGGGCGCTACTCCTCTTTTCTCGGCCAATTGGTGAGGGAGCGAGTGCCGATCACAATTAAGGACTGGTGGAAGGAAGTAAGCGACGAGCAGAAGAATCGACTGTGGGACGAAGTTAAGGGAAAATGGATTATACCAGAGGAAAATGAAATCAATGCGAGACGGTACGCCTTGAAGAGAATGGGTGTGGCTTTGAGGCATTTCAGGGTGACCATGCTTGCCGAGTTCGTGTTGAAAAACCGTACTCCCTTCCAAAGGTATCCATTTGTTACACCCGATGTTTGGGAGGAGTTCACAAGGATGAGGAATACACCCGAGGCGGATGAGCTGAGAGAGAAGAATATTGCTATACAGAGGCGTAACACACACGCGCACCACCTCGGTTCCGGTGGGTATGTCGGGAAGAAGGCAGAGTGGGCGCGACTAGCGGAGGAGTGTGCAACCTCTGGGACAACGATGCCTTACTCCCACATATGCGAGGAGCGGGCACGCGACTGGGTATTAGCGAGGATGAAGAAAACCTCTGACGGTCAGATTGTCATTCCAAACCCCACGACCGCACAGATCGTCACGACCATCGTAAGATATCTAACATAGTACATTAATTGCATATTATATTCCCATTGTATTTTAGCAATAATTTAGATTTGCGACCTGCAGGAGGAGGTAAGCCTGCAGAAAGAGCAAGGAGCATTTGAAAGCCAAGGGTCAAGAGACATCCTGTGTTCGGCAATCGGGAAGCCCGATCATAAGGGGCGGGTGCTTGCCGCAGGTGCGGGGTATACGAAGAGGTCCTTCTTTGTAGAGGAGAGCGCTTCCAGTGCCAGGGCAAGATCATGGGAAGCACGTGAGGCGCGGATTAGGGCGCAGATGAAGGAGGAGTTGAAGGAGGAGTTAAAGGCTGAGATGATGGCTGAGATGATGGCGATGTTCTCCCAGAATCAGATTCCTCAACCATCGCCTATGCTATGCCCTAGCAGCTGCGCTTCCAATAAGGAACTGTGCATTCCACACCTCAAGGTAATAACTGTTTTGGACCAAAAGTATCGGGACCCCGAATTTGCAAATCCGGACCCTCTGTGTATTCAGCACTAGTCCAGGAACACGCTAGTGCACACAGTCTTAACTTTGGTAAATATCACAATCATACCACTCGATACTAAATAAGTACTTTATTTAGATAGTCAAACTGGTTACTCGACCTTATGGTCAAGTTACAAATATATGCCTCGCAAGGCGAAACTTATTCAGAGAAAAATAATAGCAAATGAAAACCAAATAACCGTGGCGCCATCCAAGATACCACAGGCAACCTGACCGGCTCGCTTCCCTAAGTAGACGGATCCTCTTGGAGCTCCTCCTCCAAAGCTTGTGCGATCTCCTCTTCAACCGGTGTTGTATTGTGGCAAGGGTGAGTACTTGGTACTCGGCAAGTCATGCACGTAATGCAAGCTAATATACTATATGCATGGCTTGGTACAAAGGAATAGCTCAAGGTATATTTGCGATGAAACAGATTTAACAAGTAGCATAAGTAGATTCAAAGCGGTAGAAGCAAGTATAGCATAGATAACTTTTCAAGGAATTTAATAAACATCTTTCCCATCCTAATCCACATTTCCATCAACTTCATTATTAATCCAGCCCAACTTTTCAAACCAAGTTATTTTTGAGAAAATCTAACCCTTGATCAGTAATTCCCGAGCGATGTCCAATACCGCGGACACGGCTATTCGAATAGATTCTAAACTCTGCAGAGGTTATGCACTGTACCCACAAGATACCGTCAAACACCACAAAGGCGAGTTCAGTAACAAAGTCTTTCGGAGACTTCTAACAATACAAGTGGTCCTCCCTGTTATTGCGCACTAACCCTTCCCTTCGCTAAGGCGAAGTCTAGGCCAATCAACTGTTAGATGGGTACTGGCCTCACCCCGAGACGCTCCCCGTACAACTTACACAAAGGGTGTAGTTGACCTCCTGAGGTCCCACAGTGCGTTATTAGCAACTTAGTCAACTAGGTCCGTCCCATTACACATGTGGTTGCACGTTAGACCCAGTTCAAAGGCTTGCAAGGTTAAGTCCTTAGGGTGACCAGGGCAAGACTACCCGAAGAACCAAATCAACGCTCCCAATGCCACAATGGCCCACCTGATTACTCTTGCCACATGCCCCTGGCCGAAAACTATTTATCAAACCCCGCTTGATTACCATGCACCACGTGCCATCAACATCACATGATACCTTTCCAAAACAGGTTCAATATATCATTAAGTCAATATTAACATTTGATTGTCCAAAATCATGTCATGAGCACGTAGTGAGTCTAAGCGTGTACTACAACGGTCTAAACCCATGTTGGCGATTTAATAATGTCCAACTAGTAATCCACAACTAGGGTGACAAGGGATCATGGCACATACTTAAATAATCAAGGTGTCATACGGCAAATTGGTATTTATCTAACCCCATGTTTAAACAAAGTATTTTTTTCTAATTGAACTAGCATGCAATAGTTTAAATCAAAATAGATTTCAAATAGGATCAACATGGTCAAAGCACAACTTGCCTTCAAAAAGTACTTGTTCTTGGTCTTGAGTTGGATCCTGAGTCAATACTTCTCCTTCGAATCCTTAGGCACTTCAACGCGTCTACTCGTAAAGCGTGCAAATAGCAAATACACGAATAAACAATAGGCAAAAAGTGTCCAAACATCCAAATAAAATCCATAAACAGAGAGAACATAATTTTATGAGTTTTTAGAAACTGGAATCGTCAAATTTGGAGTTAAGACGCAAAAGTTATGATTATTTAAAGTTTAAATAATCAATTAAATAATTTTGCAGAGAAAAACTTTAGTCCAAAAATTAAATAAAATTCATATTTAGGTAGATCTCAATTTTATACAAATTTAGAAATTTGAATCACTCAAATCGGAGTTGAAACGCAAAAGTTATAAGCGTTTGAAGTTTTGAAATTCAAATCAATTATTAAACCGATTTATTAAATCATTTTCTTTTTCGGAAAATCATTTATTGCGTCAGCAGGGACACGTGGCAGCACTGGATTGGTCTGCTGACGTCAGCCGGTCCATGGACTCGGTCCACACTCGGCTCGGGTCTACCGTGGACCCGGTCCACGGCTCCACGTGAGACTGACATGTGGGACCACTCGGGTGACGTCATCGCTGACGTCAGCGGGGCTCAGCCCACGGTGCTGACAGGTGGGACCCACCGATGACGTCATGGGTGACGTCCGCGGTGCGATCGCTGTGAGCCCGCGTGTCGATGACTCCACGCGCGCCCGCGTGGCGCGGCCGGTTCGGCTCCCTGGACACGCATTAGCACGATCGTAGCCGTTGGTTTGAAAACCGACGGCTAGGATTGGATTTGGGCCTCAAGTGCTTGGGGCGCACGGGTTGATCTGGGCCGTTGGATCTAGATCTAACAGTCCAGATCCAATCTAACTTTGGTGCGATTCCCGCTACGTGGCACGACCTAAGCCGTTGGATCTAGATCCAACGGTTGAGATTAGATCTAGGATTTTCAACGGGGAACTCACCGAGGGTGACGTGGCGCGATCTGAGCCCTTGGATCTTGATCGGACGGTTGGTGGAGCTCGGGGTCGGCGATGGCTTCACGGCGGCGCTAGCTTGGCCGGAGATGAAGACGATGACCACGGTCTCGGCGTTCCGGGCGCGCTCCGGCGAGATGAAAGGTCTCTTCGGGTGCGTCTCGTCCTGGGGGTCCTAGATCTGTGCTCGGTGGCGGCGGAGGACGGCGGACGGCGGCGGAATCGGCTTTTAACCGCGGCGAAACAGGATTCTAACTCCGGCGAGCTCGTACGGGCAAACGGCGACGGCTCAGGCGAGATGGCTTGGGGACACGGGTGCGCACGGACGAGGGCAACCTCGGGGCGTGACCCGGGCTTTAAATAGCCTCGGCGTTCGTGCCCGAGACGGAAACCTAGTTCTCCACGGCGGCGGGCGCGGCGGCGGAGTCCGGCCGACTTCCAGGACGACGACGGCGCTCGGCCGTCCACGTGGCGCGATCAGCGGCCACGATCGCCGCGGCGCGATCGGGTCCGGCGGATTCGGCAAAGCGATGCGGAAATCGACCGTTGGATCTTGATCCAACGGTTGGGATCGATTAGGTTTTGGAGTTGGTTCGGTCGAGTCACGTGGCTCGGTCGGACTCGAACTCGAGTCGACTCGGGCTCGATCGGATGAACAGTACAAACCCACTCGCATTTTCCAGCGATTTAATAATTAAAATATTTCCCAGAAATTCATTTAATTCATTAAAAATAGCAAAATACTCAGAAAAATTCCAGAAAAATTCTGAAAAAAATTTTGGAACATTTTGGACTCAAATAAAATATTTCCAACAAAATTTTATTTGCAAAATTAAATTCTTTAATTATTTCAAAATGGAATAAATTCAAATAAATTCCAAATAAATCCAAATAAATTCCAGAAAATTCCAAAAATTCACCAAAGTGCCAAATCACACATGAATTTAAGAAAAGCAAAATTTTGGGGTGTTACAAACCTCCCCCCCTTAATAGAATCTCGTCCCCGAGAGATTCAGGGCTCACTACAGAATAGGTTTGGAAACTCTTTCTTCAAATCCTCTTGTGGCTCCCAAGTCGCCGCTTTCTTCATGGTTGCTCCACTCGAACTCTACGTAAACGGGTTGACTTGTTTCTAGTTTCTCGATCCATTGTGTCTAGAATCCTCACGGGATGCTCCTTATAAGTCAAATCCTCTTGCAACTCAATTGACTCTAGCGGTGTCTGTTCCTCAGGAACTCGGAGACACTTCTTCAACTGGGACACATGGAATACGTCATGTACTCCTGTTAACGCATCGTGGCAACTCCGGTGATAAGCAACTTCGCCTCTGCGGCTCAAAATCTTAAATGGTCCAACATAACGGGGTGCAAGTTTCCCTTTGGCATGGAACCTCTTAACTCCCCTGAGAGGCGTAACCCTGAGGTATACAAAGTCTTCTGGTTCAAAACTCAAGTCCCTACGACGATTGTCAGCATAACTCTTCTGTCGTGATTGGGCTATCTTCAACCTTTCCCTAATCATGGCGACCGCTCTTGACCTCTTGAAGAATATCAGGCCCAAAGACACGGCGCTCGCCGGTCTCATTCCAATTCAATGGCGTCCGACAGTGGTCGACCATCTGATGCCTCAAAAGGTGACATCTGTAAACTAGCCAGATAACTATTGTTGTAACTTAACTCGGCATACGGCAAACTCTTATCCCAAGAGGTAGCATAAGCTAATGCACAAGCTCTCAACATATCCTCCAGAATCTGGTTGACTCTTTCGGTCTGTCCATCCGTCTGTGGATGATAAGCTGTACTGAAGTTCAAACGGGTTCCCATGGCTTCATGCAACTTATTCCAGAACCTTGAGGTAAATTGGGTACCTTTGTCCGATACAATCCTCTTTGGCACTCCGTGCAAACAGACAATCCTGATCATGTAGAATTCTGCTAATTTATCTCCCGAGTAAGTGGTCTTCACGGGGATAAAATGGGCTACTTTAGTCAAGCGATCCACTATAACCCATATGGAGTCATAACCTCCTTGAGTCTTCGGCAAACCGGTAATGAAATTCATTCCGATTTCCTCCCACTTCCACTCCGTATTTTCAGTAATTTGTAGCAATCCTGCTGGTCTCTGATGCATTGCCTTGACTCTCTGGCATATGTCGCACAATGCAACATGCTCAGCAACTTCACGTTTCATACTCGGCCACCAGAATCTCTCCTTCAGATCCTGATACATCTTGGCGCTTCCAGGATGAATTGAGTACTTGGAGTCATGGGCTTCTTCCAAAATCAGTTGCTTTAACTCCTTTTTGTTAGGCACACAAATGCGATCCTTCATCCACAACGTGCCTTGCTCATCCAACTTGAAGTCCTCTGCCTTGCCTTCCTCCTTGATGAACTTAATCCTGCGGATCTTGTCATCATCCTTCTGTCCTTCTCGGATCTGATCCTCTAAGGTAGGCTTTACTTCCAATGTGGCCAAGAATCCGCTAGGTACCACCTCAATCTTCATTTTCTGGAAATCCTCACATAACTCATCCTGACTTGTGGCTAGCAACGCACTCACGGTATGGCTTTTCCGACTCAGAGCATCGGCTACTACGTTGGCCTTCCCGGGATGGTAATGGATTCCAACATTGTAGTCCTTGATTAACTCTAACCATCTCCTCTGCCTCATGTTTAGATCCGACTGGGTGAATATGTACTTAAGGCTCTTATGATCCGTATACACTTCACATCTGTTCCCGATCAGATAGTGACGCCATATCTTCAAGGCATGCACTACGGCAGCTAACTCTAGGTCATGTGTCGGATAATTTTCCTCATGCGGCCTCAACTGCCTTGATGCATAAGCGACGACCTTTCCATTCTGCATCAGCACACATCCAAGTCCTTGGCGCGATGCGTCACAATAAATATCGAAGCTTTGAGCAACATCCGGTAGAACTAACACCGGTGCTGATGTCAATCGCTTCTATAGCTCCTGAAATCCTTTCTCACATTCTAGCGTCCATGCAAACTTCTTTTCCTTCTTCAGCAATTGCGTAAGAGGTTTCGCAATTGTCGAGAAGCCTTCGATGAAACGGCGGTAGTATCCTGCCATTCCAAGGAAACTCCGAATCTGGGTCACAGTCTTTGGCTGCTCCCAATGTAACAGAGATTCTAATTTGCTTGGATCTACGGCGACTCATTATGCGGTCATTACTTTTCCAAGAAACTCCACGTTGTCCTTCCAAAAATCACTCGTGCTGAACTTTGCGATAAGTTGCTGTTCCTCGACTTTTCCAAAACTTCGCCTTAAGTGTCCTAAGCATGTTCATCCTCCGTTTTGGAGTAGATTAGAATATCATCTATGAACACGACGACAAACTTGTCCAAATATTCCATGAACACCTTATTCATCATATTCATGAAATAAATTTGGCGCATTCGTTAGTCCAAAGGACATAAGCGTAAACTCGTAATGTCCATATCTTGGCGAGAATGCAGTCTTGAATATCTTCTGATCGGATCTTCAATCGATGGTATCCCGATCTCGAGATCAATCTTGGAGAAAACTCGGCTCCTCTCGGTGATCAAACAAATCATCAATCCTGGGTAGCGGATACTTATTTTTCACGGTGACTTCATTGAGTGCACGGTAGTCGATGCACATCCTGAAACTTCCGTCCTTCTTCTTGACAAACAAAAGCGGTGCTCCCCACGGCGGCGCTCGGTCGATAAATCCTTTCTCCATTAACTCTTCTAGTCTGTTTCTTCATCTCTACCAACTCCTCGGTGGACATCCGATAGGGTCTCTTTGCTATCGGTCTTTGTGCAGTACAAGCTCTATCACAAACTCTATGTCCCTGTCTGGCGGCATACCAGGTAGATCTTCGGGAAAAACATCTGGGTACTCATTCACTACGGAGACATCCTCTATGCTGATTGCCTTGGTACTGTTAACCATCAACTGTCCATCTCTAACTGCAGTGGCTTGAAATTCCACTTTCTTTCCACAAGGGCTCTCAACTGAGATAGTCCTTCGTCCACAATCCAATACGGCCTTGTGCTTGGATAACCAATCCATTCCCAATATGACGTCTAAGGTCTGGGTCTCCAAAATTATAAGGTTTGCTAGGAACTCTATTCCACCTATTAGTATTCTCACCCCGGAACATCCTACTTTCGTTCGGAGTTCGGAACCAGGGGTTTGAACTAAAAGCATGCACTTAAGTCTTGCAATCCTCAAATCATTTCTAGTAGCAAAGCCTTGCGAAACAAACGAATCTGAAGCTCGTAGTCAAACAAAGCTGTTGCAGTCTTGAGTTAACAAGTAACTTACCCGATCTGACATCCGTAGCATTCTCGCGGTGCATCTGCGGTGACATGGTTGACTCGGCCTCTCACCACGATGCAGGGTGTGGCTCTGTCTTTGGCGTCCTAGCTGGGGTGGTTCCTAGATTGAAGCGAATCGGGGTCACTCCTGCTGTCTTCTTTGGACAAGCTGTTGGCAAAGTGTCACTGGCTCGTTCTGATTGTAGCGTCTCACTGTTCCTTCTTGCCGATTGCACAGAGTAAGCGTTTCTAGCGGGGCTGGGTGCAGTAGTTACGATTGAGGTCTTGGTGCTGAGGATGGTGTCCTTGTTGCATTCGTGGTTGGAATCAAGAATTGATTTGGTGCAACTCTCGGTATTGCGTTCCTGGCGTGATCCTTCTTTGTTGCATCCTGCGCTTCTGTTCTCATCCAGTTCCTTGCGCTTGTCTTCAAGAATAAGCGCCTTATTCACCAACTCTTGGAAATGCAGGAAGGTGTGGGTGATCAATCCTACTTGCAATCCTGAGTTAAGTCCCTTCATAAAAGCGAGGTATGCGGATTTATCTGTCGCTACATCCTCAGTGCGTAGCGTGCTAGGCTGCGTGAACTTGTTCAGGTAGTCGGCCACCGGGCTGATTACCTTGCTTGATGCTCACGAACTCCTCCTTCTTAAGGTCCATGATTCCTTCAGGCACGTGATAATCTGTCGCAATGCAATTGTGAACTCTTCCCAAGTGATATCTTGAGGGTTCTCTTGCGTGGCACGAAGTTCTCCCACCATTCGTAATGTTCCTTCCAGGTGATGAGAAGCGTAGAGTACCTTCTCATTTCCTATGCATTGAGCTATGTGTAGCTTCCTCTCGATTGATCTTAACCAATCATCGGCCTCCAATGGATTGGCATTCCCGAGAGAAAGTGGGCGGGTGAGTTCTCATGAACTCGGCGGTCTTGTATTCTGGCGTGGTCCCCGATTAACTTGATTAGCGGTGGCCTGGCGGTGACGTGTTGCATTTGTTGCATCATAGCATGCATCAATCGAGTGCAGGCAGCGAGAAAAGCTCCGAAATTCTGCACATCCAAATGGCGGTGCTGTGCTCCCTCATTGGGGTTTTCTTGGCGAGAACCGCTTCCATTGCCTCCAAAGTTTCCACGGTGTTCACCATCTGCCGATTTGCTTCTAGGTTTAGAGATGAGAGGGAAACAAGAATAGACAAGTAATATGGAACTTATGCGAGGCGACAGTGTAACTTTAAGGTCCAACTTTATTATTGATATTAATAACTTGGTATGGTTGCTTACAATGCCTAAGGGCCTTGCAACACATAATGCACACTCAAGAAACAATGAAAATCCAAATCGAACTAACTCGAGTCTAACGCCTAAAGGGTGACTCTTTATTCTATGACGCGACTCGCGAAGGAGTCTCACTATAGAACCTATGCTCACTCATCGAGAAAACCTCCACGGCACGAGTACGGGTGCTGCGGCATAGGCGAAACGATTGCCATGTCTAGCAAGCTGTGTCATCTGTGGTAGTCGAAGAAGCGATGTCCTCATCGAGATCCGACTCCTCCGGATCGGCTCGTGTAGCTCGAATCTTGGCTCTGGGTCCGTCCGTACAAAGTCATCTCCAACTCATCAATCCTTCGCGAAGGTGTGCCACATACTCTTGAGCTTCCCGCCATCTGTTCTTCTCTGTCGTGATCTCCTTGCGGGCCTTCAGCAGCTCCTTGCTTGTATTATCTAGTACATCCTCCTGGCGACAACAAATCGTGCCAAGCTGTGTAACCGTGGCATCCTCATCCTGAATCGCCGGGTCAAGAAGGTTATCGCTGCGCGGATGATAACGGAACACCGTGCTCTCCAACTCTCTGGCGTAGATACGGGTAACGTGCCGCATTGCTCGTCGTGATACCTCTTGGATACCCATCTGCATTGTAGATCTCCTGGCAGTGCAGTGTATCGGGCGATTGCCTGGGCCCTTTTTCCTAGCAGGTACCTCAATCTTCACGTCACAAGCCTTGATCAATCCCGCTTGTCTGATCACTTCCACTTGGTATTG
The DNA here is from genome assembly GCA_036346355.1 of Rhipidocladum racemiflorum. NCBI lineage: Eukaryota > Viridiplantae > Streptophyta > Magnoliopsida > Poales > Poaceae > Rhipidocladum > Rhipidocladum racemiflorum. The sequence continues at coordinate 39,120,831 of CM070577.1, read as the reverse complement.
CGGCTTCTCAAAATCTCTGAGAGTTTGTAGCATATGCCAAAGTTCCGCGGCGTGACCAACTCCCAGATCAACGTAGTTGAACTCTTCCTCCATCTGTCACGAGAGTGCTTTACGTAAGAACTCGGAATCTTTAAATCGTGACAAGGTAAGGAAAATTCAGAAAGAGACAAGAAAAGAAAGAATGGGATAAGTCGAGATGTCATTTCTTATCTTGACAACTTTTTAGCTTTAGAAAATAGGTTTTATCCTCACTACGACCATTCTAGCTAGGGTGGAGCCTACAGTCAAGTATGGCTCTGATACCACCTCTGTCGGGACCCCGAATTTGCAAATCCGGACCCTTTGTGTATTCAGCACTAGTCCAGGAACACGCTAGTGCACACAGTCTTAACTTTGGTAAATATCACAATCATACCACTCGATACTAAATAAGTACTTTATTTAGATAGTCAAACTGGTTACTCGACCTTATGGTCAAGTTACAAATATATGCCTCGCAAGGCGAAACTTATTCAGAGAAAAATAATAGCAATGAAAACCAAATAACCCGTGGCGCCATCCAAAGATACCACAGGCAACTGACTGGGCTCGCTTCCCTAAGTAGACGGATCCTCTTGGAGCTCCTCCTCCAAAGCTTGTGCGGTCTCCTCTTCAACTGGTGTTGTATTGTGGCAAGGGTGAGTACTTGGTACTCGAGAAGTCATGCACAGAATGCAAGCTAATATACTATATGCATGGCTTGGTACAAAGGAATAGCTCAAGGTATATTTGCAGATGCTTGACATTTGACAAGTAGCATAAGTAGATTCGAAGCAAGAGAAGCAAGTATAGCATAGATAACTTTTCAAGGAATTTAATAAACATCTTTCCCATCCTAATCCACATTTCCATCAACTTCATTATTAATCCATGCCCAACTTTTCAAACCAAGTTATTTTTGAGAAAATCTAACCCTTGATCAGTAATTCGGCGATGTCCAATACCGCGGACACGGCTATTCGAATAGATTCTAAACTCTGCAGAGGTTATGCACTTTACCCACAAGATACAGTCAAACACCACAAAGGCGAGTTCAGTAACAAAGTCTTTCGGAGACTTCTAACAATACAAGTGGTCCTCCCGGTTGTGCGCACTAACCCTTCCCTTCGCTAAAGGCGAAGTCTAGGCCAATCAACCGTTAGATGGGTACTGGCCTCAGCCCGATGCGCTCCCCGCACAACTTACACAAAGGGTGTAGTTGACCTCCCGAGGTCCCACAGTGCGTTATTAGCAACTTAGTCAACTAGGTCCGTCCCATTACAGGACATGTGGTTGCACGTTAGACCCAGTTCAAAGGCTTGCAAGGTTAAGTCCTTAGGGTGACCAGGGCAAGACTACCGAAGAACCAAATCAACGCTCCCAATGCCACAATGGCCCACTGATTACTCTTGCCACATGCCCTGGCCGAAATCATTTATCAAACCCCGATTGATTACCATGCACCACGTGCCATCAACATCACATGATACCTTTCCAAAACAGGTTCAATATATCATTAAGTCAATATTAACATTTGATTGTCCAAAATCATGTCATGAGCACGTAGCAGTCTAAGCGATGTACTACAACGGTCTAAACCCATGTTGGCGATTTAATAATGTCCAACTAGTAATCCACAACTAGGGTGACAAGGGATCATGGCACATACTTAAATAATCAAGGTGTCATACAAAGAAATTGGTATTTATCTAACCCCATGTTTAAACAAATAATTTTTCTAATACAAAAAGCAAGCAATAGATTAAATCAAAATAGATTTCAAATAGGATCAACATGGTCAAAGCACAACTTGCCTTCAAAAAGTACTTGTTCTTGGTCTTGAGTTGGATCCTGAGTCAATACTTCTCCTTGAATCCTTCCCACTTCAACGTCTACTCGTAAAGCGTGCAAATAGCAAATACCCAAATAAACAATAGGCAAAAAGTGTCCAAACATCCAAATAAAATCCATAAACAGAGAGAACATAATTTTATGAGTTTTTAGAAACTGGAATCGTCAATTTTGGAGTTAAGGCCTTAAAAGTTATTATTATTTAAATTTTAAATAATCAATTATATAATTTTTCAGAGAAATTATTCAGTACAAAAATTTTATAAAATTCATATTTAGTTAGATCTAAATTTTATACAAATTTAGAAATTTGAATCACTCAAATTGGAGTTTAAACGCAAAATTTATAATCGTTTGAAGTTTTTATATTCAAATCAATTATTAAACCGATTTATTAAATCATTTTCTTTTCGAAAAATCATTTATTGCGTCAGCAGGGACACGTGGCAGCACTGGATTGGTCTGCTGACGTCAGCCGGTCCATGGACTCGGTCCACACTCGGCTCGGGTCTACCGTGGACCCGGTCCACGGCTCCACGTGAGACTGACATGTGGGACCACTCGGGTGACGTCATCGCTGATGTCAGCGGGGCTCGGCCGCAGTGGCGGCAGTGGGACCCACCGATGGCGTCATGGGTGGCGTCCGCGGTGCGATCGGCCCGACACGCGAGCCCAGCGTGTCGATGACTCCACGCCGCGCGCCGCGTGGCGCGGCGGTTCGGCTCCTGGACACGTGGCACGATCTTAGCCGTTGGTTTGGCAAACCGACGGCTAGGATTGATTTGGGCCTCAAGTGCTTGGGGCGCGGGTTGATCTGGGCCGTTGGATCTTGATCTAACGGTCGAGATCCAATCTAACTTTGGTGCGATTCCGCTACGTGGCACGACCTAAGCCGTTGGATCTAGATCCAGCGGTTGAGATTAGATCTAGGATTTTCAACGAACTCACCGAGGGTGGCGTGGCGCGATCTGAGCCCTTGGATCTTGATCGGACGGTTGGTAGAGCTCGGGGTCGGCGATGGCTTCACAGCGGCGCTAGCTTGGCCGGAGATGAAGACGATGACCACGGTCTCGGCGTTCGGCGCGCTCGGCGAGATGAAAGGTCTCTTGGTGCGTCTCGTCACGGGGTCCTAGATCTGTGCTCGGTGGCGGCGGAGGGCCGGCGGCGGCGGCGGAATCGGCTTTTAACCGCGGCGAACAGGATTCTAACTCCGCGAGCTCGTGCGGGCAAGCAGCGACGGCTCGGCGAGATGGCTTGGGGACACGGTGCGCCGGACGAGGCAACCTCGGGCGTGACCGGGCTTTAAATAGCCTCGGCGTTCGTGCGAGGCGGAAACCTAGTTCTCCACGGCGGCGGCGGCGGCGGCGAGTCGGCTCGGACTCGGGCGGAAACGACGCTCGGCCGTCCACGTGGCGCGATCAGCGCCACGATCGCGCGGCGCGATCGGTCGGCGGATTCGACCAAAGCGATGCGGGAAATCGGCCGTTGGATCTTGATCCAACGGTTGGGATCGATTAGGTTTTGGAGTTGGTTCGGTCGAGTCACGTGGCTCGGGTCGGACTCGAACTCAAGTCTGACTCGGGCTCGGTCGGATGAACAGTACAAACCCACTCGCATTTTCCAGCGATTTAATAATTAAAATAATTCCTAGAAATTCATTTAATTCATTAAAAATAGCAAAATACTCGGAAAAAATTCCAGAAAAATTCTGGAAAATATTTTGGAACATTTTGGACTCAAATAAAATATTTCCAACAAAATTTTATTTGCAAAATTAAATTCTTTAATTATTTCAAAATGGAATAAATTCAAATAAATTCCAAATAAATCCAAATAAATTCCAGAAAATTCCAAAAATTCACCAAAGTGCCAAATCACACATGAATTTAAGAAAAGCAAAATTTTGGGGTGTTACAAAAAGGTAGATGAGTAAGCTTAACAAAGATTATGATGAAGATGCTGATCACTTCTTGCAGGGTCCTGCCAAGTGCCTGCTAGTCCTGATCGACGACGGAATACACATTGAGGCTGCGCGCGGGGTTGCATTTCCAAGCAAGGAGGATGACACGGTGCATGGTATACCTTTGGGGATGGCCTACATGAGGGTGCGGTGGACTATGTCCACGATGTTTACATGTCTCATGCCCTGGAGTTCCCCCCGAACGAAGATATCACCACTCTCGGGCAAGCACAGATGTCGTTCATCAAGTGGCCCGCGACGGGTGTTGTAGTGCAAGCACCTCCTCCTGCTGCTGCTGCTCACGCTCTTGCTCTTTGCTAGTACCTTAGTGCGCTCGTGCTACTTCTTGGTACTCTGGCTCACGCTCTGCTAGTCTTGATGCGCATCTTTGGTGCTGCACCTGCTCCTGCTACTATTGTTGATGCACCTGCTCCTGTTACTGCTACTGCTGGTACTGCCGCAGCTGCTCCTGCTACTGCTACTACTCCTGCTGCTGCTGCTGCTCCTACTCCTACTACTGCTGCTCCTGCTCCTGCTGCACATGCTCCTGCCCCTGCTACACAACCTGCACCTACGCCTGCAGCTGCACCTCCTGCACCAACGCCTGCAGCTACAAATGCTGGTGCGCAGGTGGTGCGCAAAAGGACTTCTACCACGCTGACGAAAGATACAAAGCAGAGTTCAGAGAGTCCATCCGTGAAGAAGGCAAAGTTGTCAGAGGACACAGAGCACCCTGATGATCACAAGCGGTACATACATGGAAAGCCCTTTCTCCCAAGCCAAGAATTGAATTCTTTGGGCTTGTTCACTCGCCACCTACATGGATGGTACATCGATAGGTCACATGAGGATGAGCCTCGCCACGATTTCGTAGTGAAGTATCGAGCGGGCCAATTCCACTGCAACGAGGATGGGACCTTCCCAGTCAGTTTTGAGGATCTGTACTTTATGTACAGCTTGAAAGCCGTCGATATTTCTACCATACGATCCTGGACGCTGTGAGTCTCGCACCATACTCAATCGGATGACTATTTACTGATTTTGTATTATATTTTTTAACAATTGACATGAATTACAGGATCATGAGGCAGCGAGCCGTGACGGGTCGACACCCTGTCGGGTTTGTCGACCCCGAGATGGTGTCTGCGACCATGGCTAAGTATCAATCGGAGTTCCTTGCAGGATACATCAAGCAGGCATTGCATGACGAGGCAAAAAAGGACTTCATTCTCTTCCCATACCACCAGGAGTATGTACTACTATACAATTCAATTACATGTACACACTTCAACCTTGTATTAACTTATTCTCTTGCATTGTGTACCGTTTAATAAGCAACCATTGGGTTCTACTTGTGGTTGTTCCGAGTCAAAACAAGGTCTACACGTTGAACTCACTCGAAAATAGACCGATGGACTATGCGATCGAGCCTGTTTTGCAGATGTAAGTACATTCCTCTAGCCTAACACTTTACATATTGAACTACGTTAGGTATTTTTAACCTCAATGGCATCTCTCCAATGTATAGGGCTTTCATGTCTTACGTTGCTGAACGTGGCCGACACAATGATAAACAAGGCACCAAACTCGAGTGGAAGCGCTTCAAGGTACAAGTGTCTATCATAGGATTTTTTTCTGACACCTATTTTTAATTCGTCTCCTAATTTAAGTTTCTTTGTTCACAGTGTTATCAACAAGGGTGCGATGATCTGTGTGGCTTTTACGTGATGCATCACATGCTGATTTTGGTTGGTCGCTCACATCTTTTCCCTAAAGTATAGAGCAGATTATTTGCACTACTGTCTATGTGATATTTGTTTACAAGCATAATACTATCAGCATGTTTTTATTCCAATTTAAGACTTAAATATATTAGTGCACTACTATCTATTTTGCAGGACCTTGATATCATCCGGAAGAGCCTAACCAACGCTGATCTCAAGAAATTACGAGACCATTTATGCCAGTGGTACTGGACAGAAGTTATAACGGATGATGGTAGATATAGAGACCATTCAAGCAAATACTAGTCCATAAAGTGTAAACAAAATTTATCTGAATGTGAATGTGATCTGTTACAGATTGTAAACAATATTAATTTGAATGTAATGTGTGTAGATTGTGATGTATATGTTCTGTGATATTGTGGATTGTGATGAATGTGTCATGTTGTCAATGCAAGGCCATTTTCGGACGATAAACAATAACATCATCACAATCGGTTCTTGGTTGGAACCGATTGGGATAGGTACAGTATCACAATCGGTTCTTACTGGAACCGATTGGGATATTTTTAGTATCGCAATCGGTTTGCATAAAGAACCGATTTTGATAATATTCTTATCCCCATCGGTTTCAATAAAAAACCGATTGTGATAATGTAATAATTTGAATCGGTTCTAAAAAAGAACCGATTGTGATATTATACTTATCCCCATCGGTTTCAACACAAAACCGATTGTGATAATGTAATTATTTGTATCGGTTGTAAAAAAGAACCGATTGTGATATTATACTTATCGCAATCGGTTCTAAGTGGAAACCGATTGTGATAAGTGTAATATCACAGTCGGTTGCTAAAAAGAACCGACAGTGATAATGTATTATTACTGTCGGTTAAAAACCGACTGTGATATATCTACCTTATCACTGTCGTTGGACTTTGTATCGCCACCAAAACCGACTGTGATGACCAAAAAGAACCGATTGTGATGTACGGATCTGTAGTAGTGGATGCATATTGATTTATGGTTTAGTTTTGCGATATGAGAGTCTTATTGTTCGTTTGGCTCATGGAGACATTGAATGCTTGGGATTAGACTTATATTGCTGTCATGCCTATAATTATTGCTGTAATTTACCTTAATTTATGGTATTTAGATGTTGTTTAGCCTATGTTTGGTAGCATTCAGGCATGCTAGATGCCGGGGTGTTACAGTAGTTTTGGTTCTTGTGTATTACTCTAAGTTTAATAGAAGTTATCGAAGCACGTGCAAAAAGTTAAGTTGTGTCGATTTATGTTTTGTGCTTTTGTCCGTAAAGGTTTACTTGATCGCTTGGTTCCCTCCTGTGGGAGTCTTTAAGATTGAAATGTGTTTTGGAGTCATGTCCCATGCAACTTTGAGAGTCAAACTTCTTTGTGAGTTTTGGTTGAGTATTAAAAGAAAAATGCTGCAAATAAAGTAAGTATTTGTTTGACTGAAATTACTTGTCAAAAGTGAAAATTGTTGTTTAGCATGTTATGTAGTATGTAACAATGTGGTTTATGGAAATGATGTACACCTTAGTTAATTTGCGAGTTGAATCAATTAAATGTAATTGTTACCTTTATCTTAAGATTAAATGAACCTCTAGTGATGTAGAGTACCCCATGGTGGGAATGATTAAAGGTGTTAATGTACATGCTTAGAATACGTTGCTTTGCTTTAAAAGTGCTTATCACCCCCTGATTATGTTTAAAGTTTTAAACCCTGATGCATAGTTAGAACATTAAGATGATGTAGACTGCTGTTATTGTTAAAGAAACTTTGCTGGTTGTTTAAAGATGTTCTAATCTAACGGGTTAATGGAGAAATTTAATCGTGTTGGCTAGTGACTTTAATTTGGAAGTTGATTAGAGTTGCTATTTATGTTGTTGCAAACCATTAGTATATTTGGAAGTATGCAGTTGTGTCTCTACAATGCTAGTATTGATATCAATTGAGAAGACATAAGACTTATTGTTAATGATGTTGTTAAGGGCAGTGTTAATGCTAGTATTCAATCTATTTTAAATAGTTAGAGTATGTTGTGTGGTGGTAATTTTGTTATAACCTATGTATAGGGTAGCTAAAAGTAATGTTGTTGGTTGATGATTATGCCGATTATTGATATTGATGACTTAGTAGTGGTGGTAATTGTGTAGATTACTTGTTGGAAACCATTGTTAAAATGGAGATTATGGAGTGAACCATAGATGATTAACATGATGTAGAATTTTATCTTTAATGAATGTATGTCTTAGAATCATAGTTATGAACTCTGACTTGTAGAGATAATATTTACATGTTGAAAGTCATTAATTAATTGAATTAGTTCCGATTGTCGAAAAGTTGATGAATGGATGGTATAAAAAGCGTATATGTTGATCATGCTGAAAGATTTGTTGAAATACTATGTTTCAAACTTGGAATAAGATGTATTATGAGTTGGTGATCCGTGGGGATCATGTCAATGTAGTCTTGGTTGGGTGCCTTTTTAATAAGCATCATAAACCTTAATTAAAGGTGTTGGGAATGGTAACTAGAGAAAGAAATTGTTATGTAAATTTTTTTAAATCCGGTTGGACTTTCACAATGAGTAAGTAGTCAAAGTCTTTAATGGAAAGCGTAGTGGAATAATAGAGATGATTGCAATTATGCTAAGCTGGTGTTTAAAAACCTTCTGGACTGGTTTGGTTGTTTGCTATCTTGGTTGAATGCTTTTGGTCAAAGTGTTCTTTATGTTGAGTTTCAGAGTTTTCCCTAAAACTCGTAGAAATTGGTGCCAATATCTGGTTTTGGCGAATTTGTTTAGTTTGTGCTATGAGTATGGATTTTTACACCCAAAAGTTGTTGAGTGGATCGCGCTTCTTCGCGTTCGCACTAAATTATCTTTGGAATCATTATTTTAAAAGGAAGCAGATGGTCATAATGGGTTGTGTTGAAAAATTTTGAGTTAAGCCCTTGATGTGTAACTCTTTTTTGGCTAGAGTTGGAGTTATTTGGAAAATCTGTGTGGTGCTTGCAAGTGCTTCAAAAGGTGGTTTTTGTGGATGTTTCATCGGTGAAGCTGTTAGTGAAGTGTTCTCTTTTGGAAATGAGTTTCCCTTCTCTTTGAGAAAATTTATGGCGGTTGTGTGTGCAGATGTTTAACTTTAGAGCCGTTGTTCTTTTCCAAAAAGTTGATTGTGGTTAAAGTGCGAGGTTTTGCAAGTTTAGTTCTTCAATTGACATGGGTTCTTTTACGATGTGATGTTTCCCTGTTAATGGTGTTGCCATCATAGTTTATATATGAATTTCGCAGCCATCGATGTTAATTGTGTTTCAATCATGTGATACCGAGGAAGAAGTTTTTTTGTGAATGACTACTTGGTATTGTTTATAGATGTTTAATGATGAAAGAGTCGGTGAGCCAGGTCAGTGAGAAAGTCATATATGGATATGACTAATCCGGAGTGATCTTGAAAGGTTTGCATTCATATCATGAATTGAGATTTCCATTGCTCTCTAGCATGAAAAGAAAGAGTGAATAATTTCTGCCATTTGGCTATGCTGTAAGAGGATTGGGTTTCCTTGTCTCCTTGAGAGTTATTACAGCGGTTGTGGATTCTTTCGATTGATTGAGAATCGGTTTTATCTTCCACAATGTTGTTTTGGTTAAAATGGGATGTTTGGCTGTGGTGAAAGGGAGTCGAGTTGTCATTGATTGTTGAGAACTTTTGTTAAGGAATTGTGTGGGGTCTCTCTTTTGGTTTGAGTGCTCCCCGATGCGAAATGTATCGCATTGATTTGAGATTTGAGTTTTTCCTTTGCGGCTTGACTTAAAAAAAAAGAAAAGGGAGTGGTCTTTGGATGTTGTCGAATCTTTGTTCCAAAGTGATTCGTAGCGCTTTGGATTCAAGTTGATGAATGTGGTTCATCCGGCTAAAAGGGAGTTGCTTCTTGTTGGCATTCTCGTTTGAGATATGAATAGAAAGGCTTATGAAATTGTTGAGTAAATGGAAGATTATGCTCATGGGCTTGGTAGTTTTTGAGTGAGGAAATGTGAGGGCAAGACCCTCATAAAAAAGAAAGAAAGAATCAGTTGTGGTTGATAAGAATGTAACACCCCGGCATTTAATATGCCCGAATGCTACCAAACATAAGCTAAACAACAACTAAAAATCACATTTAAATATAAATTCCAGCAAAGGTACATATGCTAAAAACCGATATTTCGGCAGCATCTCCTTTGTTTTTTCATGAATTAACACAATATCAATATCATGGCAAGATATATCATAGCACACGACATCTAAAACATCAACATAAATGGATGTATCATCAAACTACGCCAATAATACCACGCTCAACCACTTCATAAACTATAACGAAGCAAATAAGGGATCACAAGCATGCTAGATTAAACCATACATTAACTTTATGGCACAACTCTTAAAATCATGTCTCCAAGTGATTAATCATAGACTATGATGGTGGAGCTACGTGTAGAAGTGTAGCTAAACCCCTTTTTCCCGCATGCCGATCTCAAAGTACCTAAAATCAACATAAAACACAAGCGTGAGTTCGAAACTCAGCAAGCATATTGTAATGGACAACAATAACAATATCATAGAAAATAACATCTCACATCATGTATATCATCTCAATCATGAACACTTTAACAAAATCATCATCATTGTGTATGCAATGCAATGCAATGCTCATATCTCCTTGGAAACTCATACCGGTATGGTTGAGTACACACCCGTCGGTGTGCACCCTCTCCCCCCTTCCATCCCGAAGATGGAGGGTGCCTACTCCTCGCTTCCACAACCCACGGTAGATGGAATCACGATGTAGGACTTACTCTATTGGCTCTCCGGATTAGTCATAACTTTCTCACCGACCTTCCCGGATTAGTTAATGACTTTCTCACCGCCCGGGCCATGTAACATGTCATGTATGCAAGCATGCCAACATCATATAAAACTCATATTTTAACACATGGCGTCATAACATCTTAAACATGCTCATCATATCATAGCAATCATTAACACATGGCAAGTGGACATATATCATGTAAACAATTCCATCTAATCTCAACATGCAACCTACAACTCGCTATCCATCACAACACACTTGCCTCAACCACGTGCAACGGATTGGCGGGAAGTAGAAGGCACTCCCGGAGTCACACCTCCTGCACAGGGGTATCACACAATCACAATCATAACCACAAAACAGTACACAAACCCCCATCTAACCCGACATTGCTCCCTACTCGCAAAACCTAAAACAGAGGTTCTGTCCCGTCGGGACAGCAGCCTTGCAAAAGGCATAACTTGAGTTCTGGGACTCCGAATGAATTAAACGAGTACACCCTCGCGTAGCTTAGGAAATTTTCCAACTTTGTCTAGGTATATGGAAAGACTGATTCGGACTCTAAAGTCGTCTAATCTACAGATTACCGAGATCTGTTCCAATCGCGTCACAGATTTTAACACGCTCGGTAAAACGGCCATAACTTTCAAACGGCTGATCGGATTTTAACGTGCTTTATGTCCACGGAAAGATAATTAAATTATCTACAACTTCTTTTAAGTCCGTACGGACAGATTCGGATTCTAAATCGATGAAAACTCGAACCCTAGCCCGACTGCTCAATCTGCCCGAAAACAGAAACGTGGCAACGTCTAGATCTAACCCAAAGAACTCCAATCCAGCACCACCAATTGATCTAAAAACTTGATAATCACCCTAAGAACAGTACCTATATCAATTCCAAGGATCCCCATGATCATACCTTTGCCCAACGAACGAATCTCCAATAGATCTCCTCGCGGATCGCTCCTCGCTCCACGCTCCTCGCTCCTCGCTCCTCGCTCCAACGGATGGATCCACAAGGTGCAGAGGTGTGGAGACCACCCTAGGGCAGCAAGGGGGTGGAGGAGAGGTGGTGGAGAGGTGGGGAGCAATGGGGCAAAGGGGGAGGTGGAGGCGCACAAGAGGGAGAGGGAGAGGGGGTGGCGGCTAGGGCTTATGAGGGGGAGGTTGGGGCGCCCAAGTGCAGGGGGAGCACGCCCAAAAGGCTGGTGGGGAGCCCTTTTACCAGCCCCCACACCCAATCCTAGTCCGTTACGGAGACCTACTCCATCCCACCAAAGCCCACCAAGGCCCAAACTCCCCCGGGAAGGCCCAAAACCCCGGAAACGGCCCGGAAAAGCTATTAACCTCCATATCCTATAGTTTTAACCTTAATTCCACATCTCATAATGTTATTAACCTTATCATGCACGTTAAATAAGGTTACGACACTCCGTGGCGACATAACACTTCAACCGGCCCAAAAACGCGAGAAAACCCTAAGCCGAAAGGTTTTATTCTCTAGTTTCACCTTCTATAACGTCACACCAAACCATAGTATCACAAAGAATCTACAACCCTAGCTTGGTCTAGGCGTAGAAGATTGGTTGTGATTCAAAAGGTGGTTATGATGGAAGCTTGTGATGTCAGTTCAAGTTTTGTTGAGATTAATGAGATGTGGTAGACAGGTTGAGGAGTGAAATTAAGGTTTGTGAATGAAGTTGAAAAGAGAAGTTGTACTCATTTCATCAGGTTGGTTGTGACAGTAGTATGAAGGGTTTGACGTGAGGGTTTGGGCATATGTAGTATTTTCAATTGAACCCTTTAATGGGTGAAATCGAGGAATTCGATTGGGGAATTGGAAGTAAAGGTGGAACCGTGAGAGGATTGCACTCTGTTGAGCTAAATCAACATTTTCTCGCCAAGTGTTGGTTTTGAGAACTCGCTTGTCTTTTGTTCCGGTTTAAGTCTTTGTGTGAATGTTTTGGTGTTGCAAAGAAGTCTTTTGTCCCTTGGGGACTTTGTTGTTGCTTTTGGCGTTCTTCTGATTCGAGGTCGAATCCTGTTTAAGGGGGAGAATGTGACACCACGGAGTGTCATAATCTTATAAAATGTGAATGTTGAGGTCAAAACATTATAAAATATGAAATCAGAGGTTAAAACTATACGCTGTGAGGTTTATTCGCATTTCCAGGCTGTTTTCGGGAGTTTCGGCCTCTCCGGGGGAGTTCGGGCACAAGGGGGATCTGTCGTGGGACTTGGTGGGAGGATTTTTGGGCCCATGAGGGAGGGGGAGGCAGGATAACCTGCCTTGGGGGCGTCCTCCCCCTGCCCACATGCAGCCCTCAACCCTAGCCGCCACTCCACCTCCTCCTCCCACCACCCAAGCCGCCACCCCCACTTTGGGCGCCTCCTCTCCCCTTTGCGCCATCCCCTCCCCTCTCCACCACCCCTTGCTGCCCTAGGGAAGCCTCTCCACCTCACCACCCCGAAGATCCATCCATTGGAGCTCTCCACGACGAGGAGATCTAGTGGATTTGGAGCGAGGAAGGAGATCGCGCGAACCGGGAGGAGATCCGTTGGTTCTTCATTCGTCGGGCGAAGGTATGGCCACGGGAATCCTTGGGGTTGGTCTAGGTACTGTTCTAGGGGTGGATATCATGTTTTTAGATCAATTGGTGGTGCTGTAATTGGGTAGATTAGATGGAATCTAGAGTTTGCCACGTTCTCTGTTTCGGGCTGCATGAGCAGTCGACCCAGGGTTTGGGTTTTCGCCAATTTAGATTCGGAATTTGGTCAGCCGCCTAATGAAGCAGTTGTAGGTAATTTCAATACCTTTCAGTGGGTATAAAGAATGTCCAATTCTGCCCAGCTGTTTGAAAGTTATTCCCGTTTTACCGAATGTGTTAAAAACTGTGACGTGATTGGATAAGATCACGGTATTCTGTAGATTAAACCACTTTAGATTCCGAATCAGTTTTTCCATATACTTAGAAAAAGTTAGGAAATTTCCTAAGCTACACTAGGATGTACTCGTTTAATCGATTCGGAGTCTTAGAACCCGAGTTATGCTCGTCGCAAGTCTGCTGTTCCAACGGGACAGAACCTAAAGTAGGGTAGAAGAGTGTTTGTGTATTATTTTGTGTGCATGATTTTGAGTGTGTGGTGCCTATGTGCAGGTGGTGTGACCCCGGGAGTGCCCTCTACTTCTCGCCAATTCGTCGCCCGTGGTTGAGGCAAGTGTATTGGAATGGGTAGCAAGTTGTTATTGCTAGTTTTGTTGAGTTGAAATTGGATATAGAATATGTTCACATGCCATGCTTTAATGTTTGCCCTTGATATGATGAATATGGTTTATTATGTTGTGATGCCATGTGTTATTGTACAAGTTATCTATGATGTTGGCATGTTTGCATACATGGCATGATACATGGCTGGGTCGGTGAGAAAGTCATAACTAGTCCGGTAAGGTCGGTGAGAAAGTTATGACTGGTCCGGGGCGCCATTGAATAAGTCCTACATCGTGATTCCATCCACCGCGGTGAATGGAAGCGAGGAGTAGGCACCCTCCATCTTCGGGATGGAAGGGAGGAGAGGGTGCACATCGACGGGTGTGTACTCAACCATACCGGTATGAGTTTCCAGGAGACATGTGCATCGCATCGCATTGCATACATTATGATGATGATAATGATATGTGAACATGAATAAGATGATAGACATGATGTGAGTTGTTGTAGCCATGTAAATGTTCTTTTGTACCATTGCAATATACTTGCTGAGTGTTGAACTCACGCTTGTGCTTTCTCGTTGTTTTAGGTAACATGAGACCGGCATGCGGGGAAGGGAAATAGACACACTTCTACACGTAGCTTCACTTATTTGTTCCCACAGTCGTTCAATTGGAGTCTTGATAATAAATTTAGTGTGATGCTTATTGATTTATGGTTTAGTTTTGCGATATGAGAGTCTTATTGTTCGCTTGGCTCATGGAGACATTGAATGCTTGGAATTAGACTTATGTTGCTGTCATGCCGTTAATTATTGCTATTTTAGATGCCTCTTATATTGCCATATATTGCTATGCTGTTGTTGTTCCTCAATTCTTGTTAAAACAAAGGAGATGCTGCCGAAATTTCGGTGTTTAGCATTCGTGCCTTTGCTGTAATTTACTTGTATTTGTGGTATTTAGAGGTTGCTTAGTCTATGTTTGGTAGCATTTGGGCATATTAAATGTTGGGGTGTTACATATTGGGAAAAGAAAAACCTGGCAAGTTCGTGGCATGGGATTGCTTCATGTACCTAAAAAAGTCTATGGTCATACACCACATCAGCTTAAGAACATAAATATTACTACAATAGATAGCTCATCATCTGAGGATGGGATGCATGTTGTGGAAGAAGTAGAAGAGTTGAGGGAACAAGTGAAGAAACAAGGCCTACTTAATCAAGAGTTGCTAAACAAGCAGGCAAGCTTTGGGAACAAGGAACCCGTAGTGGTAATTATGATTTTATTTTTGACTAGTAGTGGTAATTATGATTTTTTTTTGACTTTCATATAGAAATTTAACTAATACTTGATATACATTTTGTAGTTGAATTCCCAAACAACTAATATTGACAATGTTCAATAAAAAGCGGTGCATTCTAAAAGAAAGGTATTTGTCAAAATTCTAATCCAATCTTGGCTCTCTTCAATTTCACTTTATCATTATCTAAATATGTAGAGAGTTTAGTGCGATGCACCAGACCTAGAAGACTCAATGAGTGGGCAATGAGATACATTAATGGTAATTGCCAAATTATTACATTTTTTCCCTTTCTACATTCATACTCGTACATAATAATTATTGTTTGTCCATTGGACTAAAGAATAAAGAAAGATACATGGGCCAACAGATCATACATGAGGATAATCATCTTTTATTTTCTAGTAAAAAGGTAAGGATATTGCTATTACTCATTTTATAAAGGCACTACAAATAGATGATTTACATGGCTGTACGATGGAACAGTTACCATGCCAAGAAGGATCATCATCACCACCATGCATTGCTCCTGATTTGCGACAAGAAGAGGTAATTCTTATGTGTTGAGAAATCTGCTAGTTAGCTAGTGTTCAATCCATGTGACTATGACATTGGTGAGAAACTTACACTAATTAGCTAAAGTTGATACAAAATATTTACTACATTAGTTACTGATGGACTGTTTATGATTTATAGAGACTAAACAATTGAAGGTTTGGTTGTAGTATAAATGCCAAACATTCTGACTAAGTTGAAGTGCAATTTAACAAACATGAACTATGTTGTTCAATCCTGATACTTAAGGGATAATTTTCAGATAATATGTAAAGGAAGGTAACAAATAGCAGTGAAGTAGACCATCCACTCCATATTTCAATTGAGTTTCAATTCACTTTCATAGTTATAATATATTCCGATGATCACACCAAAATGAATGTCTTTAATTTTGACAAACATTTATTCTAATTTGTTGTGTATTGCCTTACCAATCGTTTTCTCGTTTTTAGTTTGATATGCAAAGAACAAATTCTATTGAAGGTAGAAAAATGATGTTAGCGCAGGTAAGATTATCTATCCCATATATTTATTTGTAGAGAAAACACAATGTGAATTTTAGGCACAAAATTGCTAGTGTGATACAAATTGTATCCTATCTCTCCATAGATGAATAAGAAGCGGCAAAATTTACAAGAGACTACAAACAGAACACAACAACAAGGCACTTAAAAGAAGACTCTACAGCATAAGTCTTCAAAGCAAATGCAGCCATCTCTAATGAAGGTACAAAAACATCACAAAAAATTATTTGATTCTAATTGATACAATTAATTCATTTTTTCCATTTACTCATTTGACTATATTAATGCCAATATAGGCTGGTACCATGGTAATTCTCAAGACTACAACGTATCCAAATAAAGAATGTGTGGCATATGGTACGTTTGTGAGTAGTGATCCGCATGCAATAGTTGATGATGTTGAGATAGGTAACCAATTTATGAAAGTGGTTATCAATTATCCTGTTATGGAAAAAGAGGAGTTAGTAAGGCCAATCAAGTAGTGCAAGACAATTGGTGATGCCCATGTGGAAGCAAGACCGATTGCTTGGCCTTCCTTTTGTGTATGTTAATTGTTTCTTGCTTCAATTGTGATGAAGTGTATATATCATATTCTGTAATTGCAATCATAAAGGTTAATACTTTCTTTTGTGCAGGTTGAAAAAAAATCAATGGTTGAAATTCATACATTTGGTTGCTTACCACATGAAGGGATCTAGAAGCAAAGAATTTCATGAAGATTAGGCAATATTAGATATATTTTATATTCTTTTTATTTAGAACAATGTATTTCGAACTCTTAGACTAAAGATTTGCCTTCTCTAGAAATCAAATGGTTATGTATTCTATCGAATGGTGTGAAATATTTATTTGTTTGATGCAATGCAATATGTTATGATTGTTGCACTTATGGTCATTTGTGTTTTATATTGTACAATGTGTTATGCTTATCAAAAGATATTCTATGAAACAATTTTAATTTGTACATTCACAAAAAAATAAGAAAATAAGAAAGATATTTAAATTTATTTTAGGAGCTCAATATTGTGTCGTTGTCGTTCAAAAAGGGTGTTACTAATTTCAATTATTGTATCTAAAAATGTGTTACTAGGGTCTATGGAAACACATGCTACTATGTTGCTTTAGCAAAAATAAGGTGTTACTAGGGTCTATGGCAACACACGCTACTACGTTGCTCTTGCTAAAAAAGGTGTTACTTGTCGGGACCCCGAATTTGCAAATCCGGACCCTCTGTGTATTCAGCACTAGTCCAGGAACGCGCTAGTGCACACAGTCTTAACATCGG
Source organism: Rhipidocladum racemiflorum (assembly GCA_036346355.1). NCBI lineage: Eukaryota > Viridiplantae > Streptophyta > Magnoliopsida > Poales > Poaceae > Rhipidocladum > Rhipidocladum racemiflorum. The sequence continues at coordinate 39,103,525 of CM070577.1, read as the reverse complement.
TAAATATCACAATCATACCACTCGATACTAGTAAAGTACTTTATTTAAATAGTCAAACTTGGTTACTTGACCTTATGGTCAAGTTACAAATGTACGCCTCGCAGGGCGAAACTTATTAAGAGAGAAATAATAGCAGCGGAAAATCAAATAACCATTGGCGCCATCCAAGATACCACAGGCAACCGACTGGCTCGCTCACTAAGTAGACGGATCCTCTTGGAGCTCCTCCTCCAAAGCTGGTGTAGTCTCCTCTTCAACTGGTGTTGTATTGAGGCAAGGGTGAGTACTTGGTACTCAGCAAGTCATGCACAGAATGCAAGCTAATATACTATATGCATGGCTTGGTACAAAGGAATAGCTCAAGGTATTTTTGCAGTAAACAGCATTTAACAAGTATCATAAGTAGATTCGAAAACAGTAGAAACAAGTAAAGTATAAATAACTTTTCAAGGAGTTTAATAAACATCTTTCCCATCCTAATCCACATTTCCATCAACATCATTATTAATCCAACCCAACCTTTCAGATCCAAGTTATTTTTGAGAAAATCTAACCCTTGACTGTAATTCCCGAGCGATGTCCAATACCGCGGACACGGCTATTCGAATAGATTGTACACTCTGCAGAGGTTATGCACTTTACCCACAAGATACAGTCAAACACCACAAAGGCGAGTTCCCGTAACAAAGTCTTTCGGAAACCTCTAACAATACAAGTGGTCCTCCCCGGTTATTGCACACTAACCCTTCCCTTAGCTAAGGCGAAGTTTAGGCCAATCAACCGTTAGATGGGTACCTGGCCTCAGCCCCGGTACGCTCCCCCGTACAACTTACACAAAGGGTGTAGTTGAAGGGAATATGCCCGAGAGGCAATAATAAATTGTTTATTATCTTATTCCATGTTTATAATAGATGTTTATTTCTCATGCTAAAATTGTATTAACCGGAAACGTTGATACATGTGTGTGTAATAAACAAACAAAAGGTTCCTAGTAAAGCCTCTCTTTTAAACTAGCTTGTTGATTAACTGATGATCAAGGTTTCCTGATCATGAACATTGGATGTTGTTAATAACGGGGTCACATTATTAGAAGAATGATGTGATGAACACACACCCAAGTTGGTATAGCAAATTCGATCAAGTCATTAAAGTTTGTTGCTTTATCTTGAACATATACATAATCGCTCTTTTCCTTAGACCATGATATGATGTCAATCACTAACTCCGGATTAGTACTTTGATGACATCAAACATCACTCCGTAACACGGTGACTATAAAGATGGATTTGGGTACTATGAAAGTATTAGTTGAGGCTCATGCATCAAGAGTGGGATTTGTCCATCCGGATGACGGAGAGATATACTCTGGGCCCTCTCGGTGATATCACATTGACATCGCTTGCAAGCACGTGACTAGGTCACAAGAATGTCATATCACGGAACGAGTAAAGAGTACTTATCGGTAACGGATCAAACTAGGTATAGTTGATACCAATGATCGGATCTCGGATAAGTAATATATCGCGAGACAAAAGGAATTGGTTATGTTGGTTTTGGTTCACACGATCACTAGTTCATCGTTGAGTAAGTGGGAATCATTATGGATCTCCGTGATCCCGCTGATGATTATTGATCGTAGAGGTGTCTTGATCATGTCCATTTTATTCACGAACCGTAGGGTGACACACTTAAGGTTCATCGACGCTTTTGAGTGGATACGAACACCGAGAAAAGTTTGGACAGCACCGAATAGTTTCGGATATCGTAACATTCACATGAAGAGAATGGAGAGTCCATTCACATGGAGAGTCCATTCACATGGAGAGAATGGAGAGTCCATTCACATGGAGAGTCCATTCACATGGAGAGTCCATTCACATGGAGAGAATGGAGAGTCCATTCACATGGAGAGAATGGAGAGTCAACTCACTCCTATAAAAGGGAGGGTGGAGCTCCTCTCTCATGACTAATCTCTATGACCCTTTGGTTGGTCTTTTCTCCTTCCTCCTGTTGCTCCACCTTTCAAGCGGTAGCTTAAGCGCTGCTGAAACAGTTTCTCCACCACCACCACTAAGTCGTAGTGTTGTTGGAGTTTCCCGTGGATCCTCTACTTCCGCTGCCCCGCTGGATCGAGGGATTGGAGGTCGTCGTTGTTCCGTACGTGTGACCAAGTACGGAGGCGCTGCCGTTTGTGGCGCTCATCTTCGCGACTTTGAAGTCGGGCGTGTACCTCTACTTCAACCACGTTTGTTTGCGGGAACGTTATTCCCGCTTTCGGTCTACGAGGGTGAGTCCTTCTGAAACCGTTTGCATGCATCTCCTAGATATGATCTTGGTGTTTGGTTGCATTCGTAGGAAAATTTTTGTTTTCCATGCTTCGAAACCCATCAGTAGTTGACCTCCTGAGTTCCCACAGGTACGTTATTAGCAACTTAGTCAACTAGGTCCGTCCCATTACAGACATGTGGTTGCACGTTAGACCCAGTTCAAAGGCTTGCAAGGTTAAGTCCTTAGGATGACCAGGGCAAGACTACCCGAAGAACCAAATCAACATCCCTAATGCCACAACTGGCCCACCTGATCATTCTTGCCACATGCCCCGGTCGAAAACTATTTATCAAACCCCAGTTGATTACCATGCACCACGTGCCATCAACATCACATGATACCTTTCCAAAACAGGTTCAATATACCATTAAGTCAATATTAATATTTGATTGTCCAAAATCATGTCATGAGCACGTAGTGTGTCTAAGCGTTACTACAACGGTCTAAAACCCATGTTGGCAATTTAATAATGTCCAACTAGTAATCCACAACTAGGGTGACAAGGGTCATGGCACATATTTAAATAATCAAGGTGTCATACAACAAATTGGTATTTATCTAACCCCCATATTTAAATAAAGTATTTTTCTAATTGAACTAGCATGCAATAGGTTAAATCAAAATAGATTTCAAAATAGGATCAACATGGTCAAAGCACAACTTGCCTTCAAAAAGTACTTGTTCTTGGTCTTGAGTTGGATCCTGAGTCAATACTTCTCCTTCGAATCCTTCCAGCACTTCAACGTCTACTTGTAAAGCGTGCAAATAGCAATACACAAATAAACAATAGGCAAAAAGTGTCCAAACATCCAAATAAAATCCATAAACAGAGAGAACATAATTTTATGAATTTTTAGAAACTGGAATCGTCAAATTTGGAGTTAAAATGCAAAAGTTATAGCATCTTGAAGTTTAAATAATCAATTAAATAATTTTACAGAGAAAAACTTTAGTCCAAAATTTAAATAAAATTCATATTTAGGTAGATCTCAATTTTATACAAATTTAGAAATTTGAATCACTCAAATCGGAGTTGAAACGCAAAAGTTATAAGCGTTTGAAGTTTGAATCAAAATCTGAAATCATTATTTCGAATTAATAAATCATTTTCTTTTTCGGAAATTAATTATTGCGTCAGCCTGGACACGTGGCAGCCTCTGATTGGTTGGCTGACGTCAGCCGGTCAATGGACTTGGTCCACGCTCGGCTCGGGTCTACCGTGGACTCGGTCCACGGCTCCTCGTGAGACTGACATGTGGGTCCCACCCGTCAGTGGGTCACGTGCACGATGCGACTCTCGGGCGAGACACTGACATGCGGGCCCCGCATGTCGGTGGACGCCGATCACGCCCAGGCTCGGCCGCTGGCACGCGGGCCCAGCCTGTCAGTGACTCAACGCACGGCGCGGCGGCGGCTACGTGGCATGATCACGGCCGTTGGATCTAGATCCAATGGTCTAGATCTACCCTAAGTTAACGCAGTTTCCAGCACGTGGCGATCGTGGGCCGTTGGATCTTGATCCAACGGTCCAGATCCGATCTGGTTTTCCAAAGTTTCGGGGAAACGTGGACTCACCGTGATCGTCCGATGAAGATCCAACGGTGCACGGAGCTCGTGGACGGAGATGGCAACACGGCAGGGCTGGGTTGCCGGCGCTAGGGAAGATGACCACGGGCGCGGCGATACGGGTGTTCTCCGGCGTGATCGAGATGTCCCGCAGGTGCGCCTTGTCTTGGGGGTTCCGAACCTGGGCTCCAACACGGCGAACAAGGGCTATCGGTGCCGGAGAAGATGAGGAAACCGTAGCGGCTCCGCCCAACTTCGGCGAGCACCCGCACGGCCTGGCGGCTTGAGCTCTATTAGCTAGGGCAAACGGGGCGCATGGAAGAGGGCAACCTCGGGGGCCGGTCCGGGCCTTAAATAGCCTAGGCATGCGCGCAGAACCCGAAACCCTAACGAACCCGGCGGAGGACTGTAACACCCCAAAATTTTGCTTTTCTTAAATTCATGTGTGATTTGGCACTTTGGTGAATTTTTGGAATTTTCTGGAATTTATTTGGATTTATTTGGAATTTATTTGAATTTATTCCATTTTGAAATAATTAAAGAATTAAATTTTGCAAATAAAATTTTGTTGGAAATATTTTATTTGAGTCCCAAATACCCTAAAATATTTTCCAGAATTTTTCTAGAATTTTTCTGAGTCTTTTGCTATTTTTAATGAATTAAATGAATTACTGGAAATTATTTTAATTATTAAATCGCTGGAAAATCAAGTCGGGTCAAGTACTATTCATCCGACCGAGTCGAAACCCGAGTCGGACTCGAGTCCGACCCGAGCCACGTGACTCGACCGAACCAGCTCTAAAACCTAATCGATCCCAACCGTTGGATCAAGATCCAACGGTCAGGATTTCCCCGTACCGCTTCGATCGGATCCGGCCCGGATCCGATCCCGCGCGCGCATCGTGGCCGCTGATCGTGCCACGTGGACGGCTGTCCGTCGTCGTCTCCGCCCGAGTCCGAGCCGGACTCCGCCGCCGTGGGGAACTAGGTTTCCGTTTTCTGCGCGGAAGCCGAGGCTATTTAATGCCCGGATCACACCCCGAGGATCGCCTTGACCTTGCGCAGCCGTTGCCCTAGCCGTCGCCGCCGCAGCGTTTCGACGCGCCGCAATCGCTCCCGAGTCGTAGCAGCCCTCGCCAGTTCGCTTGATTCCGCCGTCCGTCGTCCCCCCGCCGCCATTGACCCCAGATCCGGACTCACCGCGATGAGACGCACCCGAAGGGACCTCTCACCTCGCCGGAGGAGGCCGCAAACGCCGTTGCCCGTGTCGCCGTCCCCAGCTCCGGCCGGCCAGCTCCGCCGCACGCCATCGCCGTCGTTCGAAGCGTCTCAGCCGTCCGATCAAGATCCAACGTCCCAGATCACGCCACGTCATCTCACGGTGAGATTCCGTCCAAAACCACTAGATCCAATCTTGACCGTCCGATCTAGATCCAACGGTCCGGATCAACCGCGTTCACCCCAAACGCGTGAGTCCAGATCCAATCTGGACCGTTGATTTTCAAATCAACGGTCGAGATCTAGCCACGTGTCCGGGAAGGCTGACCGCCGCGGTCAGCGCCATCCACGCGCGCGAGCGTGTGACGCTGACACGCGGGGCCCGCATGTCAGCGGCCCGGCCAAACCGCACCATGACGTCAAGCTGACATCATGGCGGGCCCGCATGTCGCCAAATGTCCCGTACCTGCACCGACGTCACCCATGGGACCCACCTGTCGACCGTGGTCGAGCCACGACGCCAAGAATGACGTCACCCGAGGGGGACCCACATGTCAGTGACACGTGGAGCCGTGGATGGCGCTGACCACTTGTATTGTTAGAAGTTTCCGAAAGACTTTGTTACGGGAACTCGCCTTCGTGGTGTTTGACTGTATCTTGTGGGTAAAGTGCATAACCTCTGCAGAGTGTAGAATCTATTCGAATAGCCGTGTCGGCGGTATTGGACATCGCTCGGGAATTACAGTCAAGGGTTAGATTTTCTCAAAAATAACTTGGATTTGAAAGGTTGGGTTGGATTAATAATGATGTTGATGGAAATATGGATTAGGATGGGGAAGATGTTTATTAAACTCCTTGAAAAGTTATTTATGCTTTACTTGTTTCTACTGCTTTCGAATCTACTTATGATATTTGTCAAATGCTGTTTTACTGCAAATATACCTTGAGCTACTCCTTTGTACCAAGCCATGCATATAGTATATTAGCCTGCATTCTGTGCATGACTTGCTGAGTACCAAGTACTCACCCTTGCCACAATACAACACCAGTTGAAGAGGAGACTACACCAGCTTTGGAGGAGGAACTCCAAGAGGAACCGTCTACTTAGGGAAGCGAGCCCACTGGCTGCCTGTGGTATATCTTGGATGGCGCCACGGGTTATTTGATTTTTCCGCTGCTACTATTTCTCTTTTAATAAGTTTACTGCCAGGCGTGCATTGTAACTTGACCATAAGGTCGAGTAACCAGTTTGACTATTTAAATAAAGTACTTTATTAGTATCGAGTGGTATGATTGTGATATTTACCGATGTTAAGACTGTGTGCACTAGCGTGTTCCTGGACTAGTGCTGAATACACAGAGGGTCCGGATTTGCAAATTCGGGGTCCCGACATAGGTGGTATCAGAGCCATACTGACCGTAGGCTCAACCCTAAGCTAGAATGGTCGTAGTGAGGATAAAACCTATTTTCTAAAGCTAAAAATTTGTCAAGATAAGAAATGATATCTCGACTTACCCCCTTCTCTCTTTCCTTGTCTCTTGCTGAATACTCCCTTACCTTGTCACGATTTAAAATTCCGAGTTCTTACGTGAGCACTCTTGTGACAGATGGAGGGAGAGTTCAACTACATCGATCTGGAGGTTGGTCACACCGCGGAACTTTGGCATATGCTTCAGACTCTCGGAGATTTTGAGAAGCCGCAATACCAAGTGGAAGTGATCAGACAAGCAGGATTGATCAAGGCTTGTGACGTGAAGATTGAGGTACCTGCTAGGAAAAAGGGCCAGCAATCGCTCGATACACCAGACCGCCAGGAGGTCTACAATGCAGATGGGTATCCAAGAAGTATCACGACGAGCAATGCGGCACATTACCCGTATCTACGCCAGAGAGTTGGAGAGCACGGTGTTCCGTTATCACCCGCGCAGCAATAACCTTCTTGACCCGAAGGCGATTCAGGATGAGGATGCCATGGTTACACAGTTGGCACGACTTGTTGTCGCCCAGGAGGATGTACTCGATGATACAAGCAAAGAGCTACAGAAGGCCCGCAAGGAGATCACAACAGAGAAGAACAGATGGCAGGAAGCTCAAGAGTATGTGTCACACCTTCTGCGAAGGATTGACGAGTTAGAGATGGCTTTATACGGACCAGAACCAGAGCGATTTCCGAGCTACACGAGCCGTATCCGGAGGAGTCGATCTCGATGAGGACACCGCTTCTTCGACTACCACAGATGACACGATTCTTTGGACATGGCAATCGTTTCGCGCCTATGCCGCAGCATCCGTACCAGGCCGTGGAGGTTTTCTCGATGAGTGAGCATAGGTTCTATAGTGAGACTCCTTCGCCGAGTCGCGTCATAGAATAAAGAGTCACCCTTTAGGCGTTAGACTCGATGTCGATTCGATTTGGATTTTCATTGTTTGTTGAGTGTGCATTATGTGTTGCAAGGCCCTTAGGCATTGTAAGCAACCATACCAAGTTATTAATATCAATAATAAAGTTGGACCTTAAAGATTACACCTTTCGCCCATCATAAGTTCCATATTACTTGTCTATTCTTGATTCCCCCTCATCTCTAAAACTTAGAGCAAATCGACAGATGGTGAACACCCGCGGAAACTTTGGAAGCAATGGAAGTGGTTCTCGCCAAACAGAAACCCCAATGATGGAGCACCAAAGACCGCCAATTGATATGCAGAATTTTGGAGCATTTCTTGCTGCTCAGACTCGCTTGATGCATGCTATGATGCAACAAATGCAACACGCCACCGCTCAGGCCACGGCTAATCAAGTCAATCGGGGACAACGCCTTAATACAAGACTGCCGAGTTCATGAGGACTCCCCCACCCACTTTCTCCAGGAATGCCAATCCATTGGAGGCCGATGATTGGTTAAGATCAATTGAGAGGAAGCTACACATAGCTCAATGCATAGGAAATGAGAAGGTGCTCTACGCTTCTCATCAGTTGGAAGGAACAGCCGCCGAATGGTGGGAGAACTTACATGCCACGCATATGAGAACCCTCAAGATATCACTTGGGAAGAGTTCACAGTGCATTCCGTCAAGATCACGTGCCTGAAGGAATCATGGACCTTAAGAAGGAAGAGTTCAGAGCATCAAGCAAGGTAATCACCGGTGGCCGACTACCGAACAAGTTCACACAGCTAGCACGCTACGCACCTGAGGATGTAGCAACAGATAAAGCCAGACAGTCTCGCTTCATGAAGGGACTTAACTCAGGATTGCAAGTAGGATTGATCACCCACACCTTTCCAGATTTCCAAGAATTGGTGAATAAGGCGCTTATTCTTGAGGACAAGCGCAAGGAACTGGATGAGAACAGGAAGCGCAGAATGCAACAGCGAGGATCACGCTAGGGAACGCAATGGCGTCGAGAGTTGCACCAAATCAATTTTTCAGATTCCAGCCACAATGCTACAAGGACACCGTCACCAAGCACCAAGACCCGTCAATCGTAACTACTGCACCCAGCCCGCTAGAAACGCCGCTTCCAGCAAATAAGAAGGAAACAGTGAGACATTACAACCGCAACGAGCCAGGACATTTTGCCAACGATTGTCCAAAGAAGACAGCAGGAGTGACCCCGTTCGCCTTAACTTGGGAACCACCCAGCTAGGACGCCAAGCACCAGGAACCACATCCTGCAGTGGTGAGAGGCCGAGTCAACCATGTCACCGCAGATGCACTTTGCAGAATGCTACCAGGCGTCGTCTTGGGTAAGTTACTTGTTAACTCGATGCACCTGCAGCTTTGTTTGACTCTGGAGCTTCGCATTCGTTTGTTTCGCAAGGCTTTGCTGCTAGAAACGACTTGGGGATTGCAAAACTTAAGTGCATGCTTTTAGTTCAAACCCCTGGTTCCGAACTCCGAACGAAAGTAGGATGTACCGGGGTGAGAATACTAATAGATGGAATAGAGTTCCTAGCGAACCTTATAATTTTGGAGACCCAGACCTTAGACGTTATTTTGGGAATGGACTGGTTATCCAAGCACAAGGCCGTATTGGATTGTGGACGAAGGACTATCGCAGTTGAGAGCCCGTGTGGAAAGAAAGTGGAATTTCAAGCTACTGCCGTTAGAGAAGGACAGATGATGGTTAACAGTACCAAGACAATCAGCATAGAGGATGTCTCAGTAGTGAATGAGTACCCAGATGTTTTTCCCGAAGATCTACCTGGTATGCCGCCAAACAGGGACATAGAGTTTGTGATAGAGCTTGTACTTGGTACAGCACCGATAGCAAAGAGACCCTATCGGATGTCCACCAAGGAGTTGGTAGAGATGAAGAAACAGCTAGAGGAGTTAATGGAGAAGGGATTTATCAGACCGAGTTCGTCGCCGTGGGGAGCACCAGTTTTGTTTGTCAAGAAGAAGGACGGGAGTTTCAGGATGTGCATTGACTACCGTGCACTCAATGAAGTCACCGTGAAGAATAAGTACCCGCTACCCAGGATTGATGATTTGTTTGATCAGCTGAGAGGAGCCGGAGTTTTCTCCAAGATTGATCTGAGATCGGGATACCATCAGTTGAAGATCCGATCGTAAGATATCCAAGATCGCATTCTCGTCAAGATATGGACATTACGAGTTTACAGATTATGTCTTTTGGATCGACGAATGCGCCAAAGATATTTCATGAATATGATGAATAAGGTGTTCATGGAATATTTGGACAAGTTTGTTGTCGTGTTCATAGATGATATCCTAATCTACTCCAAGACAGAGGATGAACATGCCGAACACTTGAGGCGAGTTTTGGAAAAGCTGAGGGAACAGCAACTCTTCGCCAAGTTTAGTAAGTGTGATTTTTGGCAGGACAAGGTGGAGTTTCTTGGACATGTAATGACCGCAGAAGGAGACGCCGTTGATCCAAGAAAAGTAGAAGCTATGTTACATTGGGAGCAACCAAAGACTGTGACCCAGATCCGGAGTTTCCTTGGAATGGCAGGATACTACCGCCGTTTCATTGAAGGCTTTTTGACAATTGCGAAACCTCTTACGCAATTGCTGAAGAAGGAGAAGAAGTTTGCATGGACGTCAGAATGTGAGAAAGGATTTCAGGAGCTGAAAAAGCGATTGACATCAGCACCGGTATTAGTTCTACCGGATGTTGCTCAAAGCTTTGATATTTATTGTGACGCATCGCGCCAAGGACTTGGATGTGTGCTGATGCAGAATGGAAAGGTCGTCGCCTATGCGTCAAGGCAGTTGAGGCCGCATGAGGAGAATTATCCAGCACATGACCTAGAGTTAGCTGCCGTAGTGCATGCCTTGAAGATATGACGTCACTATCTGATTGGAAACAGATGTGAAGTATACACGGATCATAAGAGCCTTAAGTACATATTCACCCAGTCGGATCTGAATATGAGGCAAAGGAGATGGTTAGAGTTGATCAAGGACTACAATGTTGGAATCCATTACCATCCCGGAAAGGCCAACGTAGTTGCCGATGCCTTGAGTCGGAAAAGCCACACTGTGAGCATGTTGCTAGCCACAAGTCAGGATGAGCTATGTGAGGATTTCCAGAGAATGAAGATTGAGGTGGTACCTAGCGGATTCCTGGCCGCATTGGAAGTAAAGCCTACCCTAGGGGACCAGATCCGGGAAGGACAGAAGGATGATGACAAGATCCGCAGGATTAAGTCCATCAAGGAGGAAGGCAAGGCAGAGGACTTCAAGTTGGATGAGCAAGGCATGTTATGGATGAAGGATCGCATTTGTGTGCCCAACAAGAAGGAATTAAAGCAACTGATTTTGGAGGAAGCCCATGACTCCAAGTATTCAATTCATCCTGGAAGCGCCAAAATGTATCAGGATTTGAAGGAAAGATTCTGGTGGCCAAGCATGAAGCGTGAAGTTGCCGAGCATGTTGCATTGTGCGATGTATGCCAGAGAGTCAAGGCAATGCATCAGAGACCAGCAGGATTACTACAGCCGCTGAAAATACCTGAGTGGAAGTGGGAGGAAATCGGAATGGATTTCATTACCGGTTTGCCTAAGACTCAAGGAGGTTATGACTCCATATGGGTTATAGTGGATCGTTTGACCAAAGTAGCCCATTTTATCCCCGTGAAGACCACCTACTCGGGAGATAAGTTAGCAGAGTTGTACATGATCAGGATCGTCTGTTTGCACGGAGTGCCAAAGAGGATTGTATCAGACAGAGGTACCCAATTTACCTCAAGGTTTTGGAATAAGTTGCATGAAGCCATGGGAACCCGTTTAAACTTCAGTACAGCTTATCATCCGCAGACGGATGGACAGACCGAAAGAGTCAATCAGATTCTGGAGGATATGTTAAGAGCATGTGCATTGGCTTATGCTACCTCTTGGGATAAGAGTTTGCCGTATGCCGAGTTCAGTTACAATAATAGTTACCAAGCTAGTTTACAGATGTCACCTTTGAGGCACTGTATGGTCGACCCTGTCGGACGCCATTGAATTGGAATGAGACCGGCGAGCGCCGTGTCTTCGGGCCTGATATTCTTCAAGAGGCTGAAGAGCAGATTGCCATGATTAGGGAAAGGTTGAAGATCGCCCAATCACGACAGAAGAGTTATGCTGACAACCGTCGCCGAGACTTGAGTTTTGAACCAGAAGACTTTGTATACCTCAGAGTTACGCCTCTCAGGGGAGTTAAGAGGTTCCATGCCAAAGGAAAACTTGCACCCTGTTATGTTGGACCATTTAAGATTTTGAGCCGCAGAGGCGAAGTTGCTTATCAGCTGGAGTTGCCACAGTCGTTAGCAGGAGTACATGATGTATTCCATGTGTCCCAGTTGAAGAAGTGTCTCCGAGTACCTGAGGAACAGACACCGCTAGAGTCAATTGAGTTGCAAGAAGATTTGACTTACAAGGAGCATCCCGTAAAGATTTTGGACACTATGGATCGAGAGACCAGAAATAAGTCAACCCGTTTCTGTAGAGTACAGTGGAGCAACCACACGGAGAGTGAAGCAACTTGGGAACGCGAAGAGGATTTGAGGAAAGAGTTTCCAAACCTATTCCTTTAGTAAGCCCTGAATCTCGGGGACGAGATTCTATTAAGGGGGGGAGGTTTGTAACACCCCAAAATTTTGCTTTTCTTAAATTCATGTGTGATTTGGCACTTTGGTGAATTTTTGGAATTTTCTGGAATTTATTTGGATTTATTTGGAATTTATTTGAATTTATTCCATTTTGAAATAATTAAAGAATTAAATTTTGCAAATAAAATTTTGTTGGAAATATTTTATTTGAGTCCCAAATACCCTAAAATATTTTCCAGAATTTTTCTGGAATTTTTCTGAGTCTTTTGATATTTTAATGAATTAAATGAATTACTGGAAATTATTTTAATTATTAAATCGCTGGAAAATCAAGTCGGGTCAAGTACTATTCATCCGACCGAGTCGGAACCTGAGTCGGACTCGAGTCCGACCCGAGCCACATGACTCGACCGAACCAGCTCTAAAACCTAATCGATCCCAATCGTTGGATCAAGATCCAACGGTGAGGATTTCCCCGTACCGCTTCGATCGGATCCGGCCCGGATCCGATCCCGCGCGCGCATTGTGGCCGCTGATCGTGCCACGTGGACGGCTGTCCGTCGTCGTCTCCGCCCGAGTTCGAGCCGGACTCCGCCGCCGCGTCCGCCGCCGTAGGGAACTAGGTTTCCGTTTTCTGCGCGGAAGCCGAGGCTGTTTAATGCCCGGATCACACCCCGAGGATCGCTTTGACCTTGGCGCAGCCGCTGTTCTAGCCTATCGCCGCCACGCCGCATGCCCACGCGCTCGCAATCGCCGCCGAGTCGTAGCAGCCTCCGCCATGATTACGCTTTGATTCCGCCGCCGTCCGCCCGCCCTCGCCGCCATTGCCCCAGATCCGGACTCACCGCGACGAGACGCACCCAAAGGACCTCTCACCTCGCCGGAGGAGGCCGCATAACGCCGCGTTGCCGTGTCGCCGCCCCGGCTCGGCGCCGGCTCCGCCGCTGCGCCATCGCCATCGCTCGAAGCTTCTCGGTCCGATCAAGATCCAACGCCCCAGATCATGCCACGCCATCTCACGGTGAGATTCCGCCCAAAACCACTAGATCCAATCTTGACCGTCCGATCTAGATCCAACGGTCCGGATCAACCGCGTTCACCCCAAACGCGTGAGTCCAGATTCAATCTGACCGTTGATTTTCAAATCAGCGGCCGAGATCTAGCCACGTGTCCGGAAGGCCGATCGCCGCGGTCGGCTGGCCCACGCCGAAGCGCAGACGCCGACACGCTGGGCCCCGTGATGTCGGCCGCCAAACCGCACCATGACGTCACGCCGACGCCATGGCGGGCCCGCATGTCGGCGGTGTCCCAGTGCGGCGCCGACGCCAAGAATGACGCTACCCATGGGACCCACTCACAAGACTGTGGTGAGCCCGCCGACGCCAAGAATGACGTCACCCGAGGGGACCCACATGTCGCTGACACATGGAGTGTCGGGACCCCGAATTTGCAAATCCGACCCTCTGTGTATTCAGACTAGTCCAGAACGCGCTTAGTGCACACAGTCATAACATCGGTAAATATCACAATCATACCAATCGATATTATCAAAGTACTTTATTTAAATAACCAAACAGGTTACTAGACCTAATGGTCAAGATACAAATATATGCCTCGCAAGGCTAAACTTATAAAAAGAGAAATAACGGCGGAAAATCAAATAACTGCGTGGCGCCATCCAAAGATACCACAGGCAACTGATCGGGCTCGCATCCCTAAGTAGACGGGTCCTCTTGGAATTCCTCCTCCGGCTGGCGTAGTCTCCTCTTCAACTGATATTGTGTTGAGGCAAGGGTGAGTACTTGGTACTCAAGAAGTCATGCACGTAATGCAAGCTAATATACTATATGCATGGCTTGGTACAAAGGAATAGCTTAAGGTATATTTGCGAAATGTGACTTTTGACAAGTAATATAAGTAGATTCGAAAGCAGTAGAAATAAGTAAAGCATAAATAACTTCTCAAGAAATTTAATAAACATTTTCCCCATCCTAAACCACATTTCCATCATCTTCATTGTTAAACCAAACCAACCTTTCAAATCCAAGTTGTTTTTGAGAAAATCTAACCCTTGACTGTAATTCCCGAGCATTGTCCAGTACCGTGGACACGGCTATTTAAATAGATTCTAAACTCTGCAGAGGTTATGCACTTTACCCACAAGATACAGTCAAACACCAAAAAGGCGAGTTCAGAACAAAGCCTTCTAGCCTCAAACAACACAGTGGTCCTCTCAGGTTCGTGCTCTACACCATCCCTTCCCTTAGCCAAGGCGAAGTATGGGACCAACACACCGTTAGATGGGTATCTGGCCACGCCCACGACACGCTCCCCGCACAATCACACAAACGGTGTAATTGACACCCTGAGGCTCCACAAGTGAGTCCTTAGCGACTTAATCAACTAGAGCCGTCCCATTCCAGCCATGTGGTTGCAAGTATGACCCAGTTCAAAGGCTTGCAAGGTTAAGTCCTTAGAGTGACCAGGGCAAGACTACCCGAAGAACCAAATCAACATCCCCAATGCCACAACTGGCCCACCTGATTACTCTTTGCCACATGCCCCGGTCGAAAACTGTTTATCAAACCCCAGTTGATTACCATGCACCACGTGCCATCAACATCACATGATACTTTTCCCAAAACAGGTTCAATATATCATTAATTCAATATTAACATTTGATTGTCCAAAACCATGTCATGAGCACGTAGCAGGTCTAAGCAGTATACTACAACGGTCTAAACCCATGTTGGCAATTTAATAATGTCCAACTAGTAAACCACAACTAGGGTGACAAAGGGTCATGGCACATACTTAAGTAATCAAGGTGTCATATAGCAAATTGGTATTTATCTAACCCCCATGTTTAAACCAAGTATTTTTCTAATTGAACTAGCATGCAATAGTTTAAATCAAAATAGATTTCGAAATAGGATCAACATGGTCAAAGCACAACTTGCCTTCAAAAAGTACTTGCTCTTGGTCTTGAGTTGGATCCTGAGTCAATACTTCTCCTTCGAATCCTTCCAGCACTTCAACGTCTACTCGTAAAGCGTGCAAATAGCAAATACACAAATAAACACTAGGCAAAAAGTGTCCAAACATCCAAATAAAATCCACAAACAGAAAGAACATAATTTTCTGGATTTTTAGGAACTGGAATCGTTCAAATCGGAGTTAAAATGCAAAAGTTATGATTTATTAAAGTTTAAATAATCAATTAAATAATATTACAGAGAAAAACTTTAGTCCAAAAATTAAATAAAATTCATATTTAGGTAGATCTCAATTTTATACAAATTTAGAAATTTGAATCACTCAAATCGGAGTTGAAACGCAAAAGTTATAAGCGTTTGAAGTTTTGAAATTCAAATCAATTATTAAACCGATTTATTAAATCATTTTCTTTTTCGGAAATTAATTATTGCGTCATCATGGACACGTGGCAGCCTCTGATTGGTTGGCTGACGTCAGCCGGTCCATGGACTTGGTCCACGCTCGGCTCGGGTCCACCGTGGACTCGGTCCACGACTCTACGTGAGACTGACATGTGGGCCCACTCGGGTGACGTCATTGCTGACGTCAGCGGGGACTCAGCCCACGGTGCTGACATGTGGGACCCACTGACACGCGGGCCCCGCGTGTCAGCGTCACACGCACGCGCGCGTGGACGGCGCTGACCGCGTCGGTCCAACTTCCCGACACGTGGCGCAATCACGGCCGTTGGTTTGAAAATCAACGGCGCGGATTAGATCCAGGGTTAACACGTTGAAACTACTCGTTGATCGTGGGCCGTTCGATTTAGATCGGACGGTCCAGATCTAATCCTATAATAACACTACTACGGCACGTGGCAATTGTGAACCGTTGGATCTTGATCCAACGGTCCAGATCCAATCGGGTTGGGGACACGTGAACTCACCTCAACCGTCCGATCTGGATCTGACGGTTCACCGAGCTCGCGAAGTCCGGCGATGGCGCGGCGAGGCTTGGGCACCGGAGACGGGGACGATGACCAAGAGCGCGCGCTACAGTGGCTCCTCCGCGACGCGTGCGTGGTCACGCTCGAGTCGCCTTGGCTCGGGATCCTGCTCGGCCTCCTTCTCCTACGGCGGACGGCGGCGGAAGGTGAGAAAAACCACCACAATACCCTAAGCTACTACGGCGAGCAATCCCGAGCAAGCGGCGGCTGCTAGGGTTTAGCAAGCTAAGGCAAAAAGTAGCGCAAGGTCACGGCGGTCCTCGGGGTGCGATCCGGGCATTAAATAGCCCCGGGAGGCGTGCTCAGGGCGGAGCCCTAGTCGGTTACGGCGGCGCACTCGGCGGCGGAGTCCGGCTCGGACTCGGCGGGGAATGATGAGGACATCACTCCTATGCATACGACCGAGCCCCCTCCAGTTGTGATGCAAGGACCCATCACAAGAGCACGAGCACGACAATTGAATCAACAGGTGAGCTCCTTCCTAAGTGCCCGTGCAGATACTTGTGAGGATGGTATGCTACCTAATGATATTATTGATTATATTGTACTTAGGAACTTTGGAGAGGACCATGAAGGCCTTGGAAACCAGCAAGGACCAAGAGGGAGGCAAGGAGGGTGTCCAAGTCAAGTTGGAGGTTCAATTCATCTCGGAGTCGACCACCTCGGCCACCAGGAGCAGCGTTCACTAAAATCGTCGCCCAGGCCACAAACGGGCTCCGATTTTGATGATCCACATATGCATGGAAAGCTAAGGAGATAAGCTTTACAATGGCACTGGTTTCAGGTCATTTGGACTTCGGAGTCGACGGGAATCAACGTTTCAAGCTGGCGGACAGAATCTGTCCCAGTGCTGCGTCACCAATTTGGGCCGTTGGCCCATGTATCGTGTTGAGTCCATCACGGACACGTCTAGGGTTTCTAGGACGTCCCATAGCCTTTATATCCAGTAGCCGCCGCTAGGGTTTGCTTTGGGTTTTGCTTAGATTAATTCTGTCTTTGAACAGATTGCCGTTCATCGGTTTGTGAGACCCCAACTCGTGAGATTCATTCTCAATTTTCAAATTCAGTGCATCTTTCTTGTTCTTGCTTGTGTTCTCGATTCATTGGCAGGGATTAGCCTTCGTGGCGAGGTCAGCCGGCAGCGCGGTTGATAACCGAGGACGTGTGGTGCTGCGATTGCAGGGGTTTTTGATCGTGTCGATCAAGAAGCCGATCGTGAGTGTCTCGCTCCGCCTAATCGACTTATCCTCCACCGACGGAAGTTCGGGCATCCCTTTACACCCCCATCGTGAAGACGGCACGAGAACCGCCCACGTGTCCAGATCAGCGCCCCGATCGGACCGGGCGCGAACGGGTTTGGGCCGGACACGGCTCAACCGTGCAGGCGGATCTCACCGTTGGATCTTGATCCAACGGTTGGGATTGATTAGGTTTAGGAGTGGGTTTGGTCGAGTCACGTGGCTCGGTCGGACTCGAACTCGAGTCTGACTCGGGCTCGATCGGATGAACACGATACTTGACCCGAGTTGATTTTCCAGCGATTTAATATTTAAAATAATTCCCAAGAATTCATTTAATTCGTTAAAAATAGCAAATGACTCGAAAAATTCCAGAAAAATTACGAAAATATTTTGGATCATTTTGGACTCAAATAAAATATTTCCAACAAAATTTTATTTGCAAAATCAAATTCTTTAATTATTTCAAAATGGAATAAATTCAAATAAATTCCAAATAAATCCAAATAAATTCGAAAATTCCAAAATTCACCAAAGTGCCAAATCACACATGAATTCAAGAAAAGCAAAATTTTGGGGTGTTACAAACCTCCCCTTAATAGAATCTCGTCCCGAGATTCGTGGCTTACTAAAGGAATAGGTTTGGAAACTCTTTCTTCAAATCCTCTTCGCGCTCCCAAGTCGCTTCGCTCTCTGCATGGTTGCTCCATCGAACTCTGAGAAACGGGTTGACTTGTTTCTAGTTTCTCGATCCATTGTGTCTAGAATCCTCACAGATGTTCCTTATAAGTCAAGTCCTCTTGCAACTCAATTGACTCTAGCGGTGTCTGCTCTCGGGAACTCGGAGACACTTCTTTAATCGGGACACATGGAATACATCATGTACTCCTGCTTAACGATCGTGGCAACTCCGGTGATAAGCAACTTCACCTCTGCGGCTCAAAATCTTAAATGGTCCAACATAACGGGTGCGAGTTTCCCTTTGGCATGGAACCTCTTAACTCCCCCGAGGCGTAACTCGAGGTATACAAAGTCTTCTCGTTCAAAACTCAAATCTCGGCGACGATTGTCAAGATAACTCTTCTGCCGAGATTGGGCGATCTTCAATCTTTCCCTAATCATGGCGATCTGCTCTTCACCTCTTGAAGAATATCAGTCCAAGACACGGCGCCACGGTCTCATTCCAATTCAATGGCGTCCGACAGTGGTCGACCATACAAAGGCCTCAAAAGGTGACATCTCAGAACTAGCCTGATAACTATTGTTGTAATCGAACTCGGCATACGGCAAACTCTTATCCCAAGAGGTAGCATAAGCTAATGCACAAGCTCTCAACATATCCTCCGAATCTGATTGACCCTTTCGGTCTGTCCATCCGTCTGTGGATGATAAGTCGATCTTGAAGTTCAAACGGGTTCCCATGGCTTCATGCAACTTATTCCGTAACCTTGAGGTAAATTGGGTACCTCTGTCCGATACAATCCTCTTTGGCACTCCGTGCAAACAGACAATCCTGATCATGTATAATTCTCGCTAATTTATCTCTCGAGTAAGTGGTCTTCACGAGGATAAAATGGGATACTTTACTCAAGCGATCCACTATAACCCATATGGAGTCATAACCTCCTTGAGTCTTGATAAACCGTAATGAAATCCATTCCGATTTCCTCCCACTTCCACTCGAGGTATTTTCAGCAGTAGTAATCCTGCTGGTCTCTCGATGCATTGCCTTGACTCTCCGGCATACGTCGCACAACGCAACATGCTCGGCAACTTCACGTTTCATACTCGGCCACCGTAATCTCTCCTTCAGATCCTCGATACATCTTGGCGCTTCCAGATGAATTGAGTACTTGGAGTCATGGGCTTCTTCCAAAATCAGTTGCTTTAACTCCTTTTTGTTAGGCACACAAATGCGATCCTTCATCCACAACGTGCCTTGCTCATCCAACTTGAAGTCCTCTGCCTTGCCTTCCTCCTTGATGAACTTAATCCTGCGGATCTTGTCATCATCCTTCTGTCCTTCTCGGATCTGATCCTCTAGGGTAGGCTTTACTTCTAATGCGGCCAAGAATCCGCTAGGTACTACCTCAATCTTCATTTTCTGGAAATCCTCACATAACTCATCCTGACTTGTGGCTAGCAACGTACTCACGGTATGGCTTTTCCGACTCAGGGCATCGGCTACTACGTTGGCCTTCCCGGGATGGTAATGGATTCCAACATTATAGTCCTTGATCAACTCTAACCATCTCCTTTGCCTCATATTCAGGTCCGACTGGGTGAATATGTACTTAAGGCTCTTATGATCCGTATATACTTCACATCTGTTTCCAATCAGATAGTGACGCCATATCTTCAAAGCATGCACTACGGCAGCTAACTCTAAGTCATGTGTCGGATAATTTTCCTCATGCGGCCTCAACTGCCTTGATGCATAAGCAACAACCTTTCCATTCTGCATCAGCACACATCCAAGTCCTTGGCGCGATGCGTCACAATAAATATCGAAGCTTTGAGCAACATCCGGTAGAACTAGCACCGGTGCCGACGTCAATCGCTTCTTCAGCTCCCGAAATCCTTTCTCACATTCTGGCGTCCATGCAAACTTCTTTTCCTTCTTCAGCAGTTGCGTAAGAGGTTTCGCAATTGTCGAGAAGCCTTCGATGAAGCGGCGGTAGTATCCTGCCATTCCAAGGAAACTCCGAATCTGGGTCACAGTCTTCGGCTGCTCCCAATGTAACACCGCTTCTACTTTGCTTGGATCTACGGCGACTCCTTCTGCGGTCATTACATGTCCAAGAAACTCCACCTTGTCCTTCCAAAAATCACACTTGCTGAACTTGGCGAAAAGTTGTCGCTCCTCGGCTTTTCCAAAACTCGCCTTAAGTGTTCGGCATGTTCATCCTCTGTCTTGGAGTAGATTAGGATATCGTCTATGAACACGACGACAAACTTGTCCAAATATTCCATGAACACCTTATTCATCATATTCATGAAATAAGCTGGCGCATTCGTCAGCCCAAAGGACATAATCAGAACTCGTAATGTCCATATCTTGACGAGAATGCGATCTTGAATATCTTCTGATCGGATCTTCAACTGATGGTATCCCGATCTCAGATCGATCTTGGAGAAAACTCCGGCTCCTCTTAACTGATCAAACAAATCATCAATCCTGGGTAGCGGATACTTATTCTTCACTGTGACTTCGTTGAGTGCACGGTAGTCAATGCACATCCTGAAACTCCCGTCCTTCTTCTTGACAAACAAAACTGGTGCTCCCCACGGCGACGAACTTGGTCTGATAAAGCCTTTCTCCATTAACTCTTCTAGCTGTTTCTTCATTTCTACCAACTCCTCGGTGGACATCCGATAGGGTCTCTTTGCTATCGGTGCTGTACCAGGTACAAGCTCTATCACAAACTCTATGTCCCTGTCTGGCGGCATACCAGGTAAATCTTCGGGAAAAACATCGGGGTACTCATTCACTACTGGGACATCCTCTATGCTGATTGCCTTGGTACTGTTAACCATCAACTGTCCATCTCTAATCAAGTGGCTTGAAATTCCACTTTCTTCCCACACGGGCTCTCAACTGAGATAGTCCTTCGTCCACAATCCAATACGGCCTTGTGCTTGGATAACCAATCCATTCCCAATATGACGTCTAAGGTCTGGGTCTCCAAAATTATAAGGTTCGCTAGGAATTCTATTCCACCTATTAGTATTCTCACCCCGAACATCCTACTTTCGTTCGGAGTTCGGAACCGTGGGTTTGAACTAAAAGCATGCACTTAAGTCTTGCAATCCTTAAATCATTTCTAGTAGCAAAGCCTTGCGAAACAAACGAATGCGAAGCTCAGTCAAACAAAATCTGTTGCAGTCTTGAGTTAACAAGTAACTTACCCAAGATGACGTCAGTAGCATTCTCGCAGTGCATCTGCGGTGACATGGTTGACTCGGCCTCTCACCACGGTGCAGGGTGTGGCTCCTGGTCTTTGGCGTCCTAGCTGGGTGGTTCCTAGATTGAAGCGAATCGGGTCGCTCTCGCTGTCTTCTTTGGACAATCTGTTGGCAAAGTGTCCGGCTCGTTGCGATTGTAGCATCCTCATTGCTCCTCGCCGATTGCTCGAGTAGTGTTTCTAGCGGGGCTGGGTGCCGTAGTTACTGATTGACCGGTCTTGGTCTTTGAGGATGGTGTCCTTGTTGCATTCTCGTGGTTGGAATCGAAGAATTGATTTGGTGCAACTCTCAGCGCCGCTATTGCGTTCCTGGCGTGATCCTTGCTTTGTTGCATCCTGCGCTTCTGTTCTCCTCCGGGCCTTGCGCTTGTCCTCAAGAATAAGCGCCTTATTCACCAACTCTTGGAAATCTGGAAAGGTGTGGGTGATCAATCCTACTTGCAATCCGGAGTTGAGTCCCTTCATAAAACGAGACTGTCTGGATTTATCTGTCGCTACATCCTCAAAGCGTGGCGTGCTAGCTGTGTGAACTTGTTCAGGTAGTCGGCCACTTTGGCCGATTACCTTGCTTGATGCTCAACTCCTCTTTCTTAAGGTCCATGATTCCTTCAGGCACGTGATACCGTCGAATGCAACCGTGAACTCTTCCCAAGTGATATCTTGAGGGTTCTCTTGCGTGGCACGTAAATTCTCCCACCATTCGGCCATGTTCCTTCCAGCTGATGAGAAGCGTAGAGTACCTTCTCATTTCCTATGCATTGAGCTATGTGTAGCTTCCTCTCGATTGATCTTAACCAATCATCGGCCTCCAATGGATTGGCATTCCCAGAGAAAGTGGGTGGGTGAGTCCTCATGAACTCTGATAGTCTTGTATTCGGCGTGGTCCCCGATTAACTTGATTGGCTGTGGCCTGAGCAAAGGACGTGCTGCATTTGTTGCATCATAGCATGCATCAACTGAGTCTGGGCAGCAAGAAAAGCTCCGAAATTCTGCATATCAACTGGCGGTGCTGGTGCTCCATCATTGGGGTTTTCTACTGGGCGAGAACCACTCCCATTGCTTCCAAAGTTTCCACGGGTATTCACCATCTGTCGATTTGCTCTAGGTTTAGAGATGAGAGGGAAACAAGAATAGACAAGTAATATGGAACTTATGCGGGCGAAGGTGTAGCCTTAAGGTCCAACTTTATTATTAGTAACTTGGTATGGCTGCTTACAATGCCTAAGGGCCTTGCAACACATCTGCACACTCAAGAAACAAAGCAAATCCAAATCGAACTAACTCGAGTCTAACGCCTAAAGGGTGACTCTTTATTCTCTGACGCGACTCGGCGAAGGAGTCTCACTATAGAACCTATGCTCACTCATCGAGAAAACCTCCACGGCCTGGTACGGTGCTTTGTGGCATAAGCGCCGAAACGATTGCCATGTCCAAAGAATCGTGTCCTCTGTGGTAGTCGAAGAAGCGATGTCCTCATCGAGATCGACTCCTCTGGATCGGGCTCGTGTAGCTCGATCTTGGCTCGGTCTGGTCCGTACAAAGTCATCTCCAACTCGTCAATCCTTCGCAGAAGGTGTGCCACATACTCTTGAGCTTCCCGCCATCTGTTCTTCTCTGTCGTGATCTCCTTGCGGGCCTTCTGTAGCTCCTTGCTTGCATTATCTAGTACATCCTCCTGGGCGACGACAAATCGTGCCAACTGTGTAACCGTGGCATCCTCATCCTGAATCGCCTTCGGGTCAAGAAGGTTATCGCTGCGCGGATGATAACGGAACACCGTACTCTCCAACTCTCTGGCGTAGATACGGGTAATGTGCCGCATTGCTCGTCGTGATACTTCTTGGATACCCATCTGCATTGTAGATCTCCCGGCAAAGGCAAAGTTGTATCGGCCGATTGCCTGGGCCCTTTTTCCTAGCAGGTACCTCAATCCTCACGTCACAAGCCTTGATCAATCCCGCTTGTCTGATCACTTCCACTTGGTATTGGGGCTTCTCAAAACCTCCGAGAATTTGTAGCATATGCCAAAGTTCCGCGGCGTGACCAACTCCCAGATCAACGTAGTTGAACTCTTCCTCCATCTGCCACAAGAGTGCTTTACGTAAGAACTCGAAATTTTTTAAATTGTGACAAGGTAAGGGAAAATTTCAGCAAGAGACAAGAAAAGAGAGAAGGGGATAAGTCGAGATGTCATTTCTTGTCTTCACAAATTTTTAGCTTTAGAAAATAGGTTTTATCCTCACTACGACCATTCTAGCTAGGGTTGAGCCTACAGTCAAGTATGGCTCTGATACCACCTCTGTCGGGACCCCGAATTTGCAAATCCGGACCCTCTGTGTATTCAGCACTAGTCCAGGAACGCGCTAGTGCACACAGTCTTAACATCGGTAAATATCACAATCATACCAATCGATATTATCAAAGTACTTTATTTAAATAACCAAACAGGTTACTTGACCTTATGGTCAAGTTACAAATATATGCCTCGCAAGGCGAAACTTATTAAAAGAGAAATAACAAAGAATGAAAATCAAATAACCCGTGGCGCCATCCAAGATACCACAGGCAATCGATCGGGCTCGCATCCCTAAGTAGACGGGTCCTCTTGGAATTCCTCCTCCGAAGCTGGCGTAGTCTCCTCTTCAACTGATATTGTGTTGAGGCAAGGGTGAGTACTTGGTACTCAGCAAGTCATGCACAGAATGCAAGCTAATATACTATATGCATGGCTTGGTACAAAGGAATAGCTTAAGGTATATTTGCGAAATGACTTTGACAAGTAATATAAGTAGATTCGAAAGCAGTAGAAATAAGTAAAGCATAAATAACTTCTCAAGAAATTTAATAAACATTTTCCCCATCCTAAACCACATTTCCATCATCTTCATTGTTAAACCAAACCAACCTTTCAAATCCAAGTTGTTTTTGAGAAAATCTAACCCTTGACTGTAATTCCCGAGCATTGTCCAGTACCGTGGACACGGCTATTTAAATAGATTCTAAACTCTGCAGAGGTTATGCACTTTACCCACAAGATACAGTCAAACACCAAAAAGGCGAGTTCCTCAGAATAAAGCCTTTCTAAGCCTCAAACAACACAGGTGGTCCTCTCCGGTTCGTGCTCTACACCATCCCTTCCCTTAGCCAAGGCGAAGTATGGGACCAACACACCGTTAGATGGGTATCTGGCCACAGCCACGATACGCTCCCCCGTACAATCACACAAACGGTGTAATTGACACCCTGAGGCTCCACAAGTGAGTCCTTAGCGACTTAATCAACTAGAGCCGTCCCATTCCAGCCATGTGGTTGCAAGTATGACCCAGTTCAAAGGCTTGCAAGGTTAAGTCCTTAGAGTGACCAGGGCAAGACTACCCGAATAACCAAATCAACATCCCCAATGCCACAACTGGCCCACCTGATTACTCTTTGCCACATGCCCCGGTCGAAAACTTTTTATCAAACCCCAGTTGATTACCATGCACCACGTGCCATCAACATCACATGATACTTTTCCCAAAACAGGTTCAATATATCATTAAGTCAATATTAACATTTGATTGTCCAAAACCATGTCATGAGCACGTAGCAGGTCTAAGCAGTATACTACAACGGTCTAAACCCATGTTGGCAATTTAATAATGTCCAACTAGTAAACCACAACTAGGGTGACAAAGGGTCATGGCACATACTTAAGTAATCAAGGTGTCATATAGCAAATTGGTATTTATCTAACCCCCATGTTTAAACCAAGTATTTTTCTAATTGAACTAGCATGCAATAGTTTAAATCAAAATAGATTTCGAAATAGGATCAAAATGGTCAAAGCACAACTTGCCTTCAAAAAGTACTTGCTCTTGGTCTTGAGTTGGATCCTGAGTCAATACTTCTCCTTCGAATCCTTCCGGCACTTCAACGTCTACTCGTAAAGCGTGCAAATAGCAAATACACAAATAAACACTAGGCAAAAAGTGTCCAAACATCCAAATAAAATCTACAAACAGAAAGAACATAATTTTCTGGATTTTTAGGAACTGGAATCGTTCAAATCGGAGTTAAAATGCAAAAGTTATGATTTATTAAAGTTTAAATAATCAATTAAATAATATTACAGAGAAAAACTTTAGTCCAAAAATTAAATAAAATTCATATTTAGGTAGATCTCAATTTTATACAAATCTAGAAATTTGAATCACTCAAATCGGAGTTGAAACGCAAAAGTTATAAGCGTTTGAAGTTTTGAAATTCAAATCAATTATTAAACCGATTTATTAAATCATTTTCTTTTTCGGAAATTAATTATTGCGTCAGCATGGACACGTGGCAGCCTCTGATTGGTTGGCTGACGTCAGCCGGTCCATGGACTTGGTCCACGCTCGGCTCGGGTCTACCGTGGACTCGGTCCACGACTCTACGTGAGACTGACATGTGGGCCCACTCGGGTGACGTCATTGCTGACGTCAGCGGGGACTCAGCCCACGGTGCTGACATGTGGGACCCACTGACACGCGGGCCCCGCGTGTCAGCGTCACACGCACGCGCGCGTGGACGGCGCTGACCGCGTCGGTCCAACTTCCCGACACGTGGCGCAATCACGGCCGTTGGTTTGAAAATCAACGGCGCGGATTAGATCCAGGGTTAACACGTTGAAACTACTCGTTGATCGTGGGCCGTTCGATTTAGATCGGACGGTCCAGATCTAATCCTATAATAACACTACTACGGCACGTGGCAATTGTGAACCGTTGGATCTTGATCCAACGGTCCAGATCCAATCGGGTTGGGGACACGTGAACTCACCTCAACCGTCCGATCTGGATCTGACGGTTCACCGAGCTCGCGGGTCCGGCGATGGCGCCGGCGAGGCTTGGGCACCGAGACGGGACGATGACCAAGAGCGCGGGCGCTACAGGCTCCTCCGGCGATGTGCGTGGTCACGCTCGAGTCGCCTTGGCTCGAGATCCTGCTCGGCCTCCTTCTCCTCGACGGCGGACGGCGGCGGAAGGTGAGAAAACCACCACAATACCCTAAGCTACTACGGCGAGCAATCCCGAGCAAGCGGCGGCTGCTAGGGTTTAGCAAGCTAAGGCAAAAAGTAGCGCAAGGTCACGGCGGTCCTCGAAGTGCGATCCGGCATTAAATAGCCCCGAGGCGTGCTCATGGCGAGCCCTAGTCGATTCTGGCCAAGACTCGGCGGCGGAGTCCGCTCGGACTCAGCGGGGAAGACGGCACGAGAACCGCCCACGTGTCCAGATCAGCGGCCCGATCGGACCAGCGAACGGGTTTGGGCCTGACACGGCTCAACCGTGCAGGCGGATCTCACCGCTGGATCTTGATCCAACGGTTGGGATTGATTAGGTTTAGGAGTGGGTTTGGTCGAGTCACGTGGCTCGGTCGGACTCGAACTCGAGTCCGACTCGGGCTCGATCGGATGAACAAGATTTGACCCGAGTTGATTTTCCAGCGATTTAATATTTAAAATAATTCCCGATAATTCATTTAATTCGTTAAAAATAGCAAATGACTGAAAAATTCCAGAAAAATTCTGGAAAATATTTTGGATCATTTTGGACTCAAATAAAATATTTCCAACAAAATTTTATTTGCAAAATCAAATTCTTTAATTATTTCAAAATGGTATAAATTCAAATAAATTCCAAATAAATCCAAATAAATTCCAGAAAATTCCAAAAATTCACCAAAGTGCCAAATCACACATGAATTCAAGAAAAGCAAAATTTTGGGGTGTTACAGGAGCCGTGGACCGAGTCCACGGTAGACCCGAGCCGAGCATGGACCAAGTCCATGGACCGGCTGACGTCAGCCAACCAATCAGCGGTTGCCACGTGTCCAGGCTGACGCAATAATTAATTTCCGAAAAAGAAAATGATTTATTAATTCGAAATAATAATTTCAGATTTTGTTTCAAACTTCAAACGCTTATAACTTTTGCGTTTCAACTCCGATTTGAGTGATTCAAATTTCTAAATTTGTATAAAATTGAGACCTACCTAAATATGAATTTTATTTAATTTTTGGACTAAAGTTTTTCTCTGTAAAATTATTTAATTGATTATTTAAACTTTAAATAATCATAACTTTTGCATTTTAACTCCAAATTTGACGATTCCAGTTTCTAAAAATTCATAAAATTATGTTCTCTCTGTTTATGGATTTTATTTGGATGTTTGGACACTTTTTGCCTATTGTTTATTTGTGTATTGCTATTTGCGCGCTTTACGAGTAGACGTTGAAGTGCCAGAAGGATTTGAAGGAGAAGTATTGACTCAGGATCCAACTCGAGACCAAGAGCAAGTACTTTTTGAAGGCAAGTTGTGCTTTGACCATGTTGATCCTATTTCGAAATCTATTTTGATTTAACCTATTGCATGCTAGTTCAATTAGAAAATACTTTATTAAAATTTGGGGAATTAGATAAATACCAATTTGCTGTATGACACCTTGATTATTTAAATATGTGCCATGACCCTTGTCACCCTAGTTGTGGTTTACTAGTTGGACATTATTAACTTGCCAACATGGGTTTTAGACCGTTGTAGTAAACTGCTTAGACCTGCTACGTGCTCATGACATGGTTTTGGACAATCAAATGTTAATATTGAATTAATGATATATTGAACCTGTTTTGGAAAGGTATCATGTGATGCTGATGGCACGTGGTGCATGGTAATCAACTGGGGTTTGATAAATAGTTTTTCGACCGGGGCATGTGGCAAGAATAATCAGGTGGGCCAGTTGTGGCATTGGGGATGTTGATTTGGTTCTTCGGGTAGTCTTGCCCTGGTCACCCTAAGGACTTAACCTTGCAAGCCTTTGAACTGGGTCTAACGTGCAACCACATGTCTGTAATGGGACGGACCTAGTTGACTAAGTTGCTAATAACGTACCTGTGGGACCTCAGGAGGTCAACTACACCCTTTGTGTAAGTTGTACGGGGGAGCGTACCGGGGCTGAGGCCAGGTACCCATCTAACGGTTGATTGGCCTAAACTTCGCCTTAGCTAAGGGAAGGGTTAGTGTGCAATAACCGGGGTGCAATAACCGGGGAGGACCACTTGTATTGTTAGAAGTTTCCGAAAGACTTTGTTACGGGAACTCGCCTTCGTGGTGTTTGACTGTATCTTGTGGGTAAAGTGCATAACCTCTGTAGAGTGTAGAATCTATTCGAATAGCCGTGTCGGCGGTATTGGACATCGCTCGTGAATTACAGTCAAGGGTTAGATTTTCTCAAAAATAACTTGGATTTGAAAGGTTGGGTTGGATTAATAATGATGTTGATGGAAATATGGATTAGGATGGGGAAGATGTTTATTAAACTCCTTGAAAAGTTATTTATGCTTTACTTGTTTCTACTGCTTTCGAATCTACTTATGATATTTGTCAAATGCTGTTTTACTGCAAATATACCTTGAGCTACTCCTTTGTACCAAGCCATGCATATAGTATATTAGCCTCGTGATTCTCATGTAGATGACTTGCCGAGTACCAAGTACTCACCCTTGCCACAATACAACACCAGTTGAAGAGGAGACTACACCAGCTTTGGAGGAGGAACTCCAAGAGGAACCGTCTACTTAGGGAAGCGAGCCCAGTCAGTTGCCTGTGGTATACTGGATGGCGCCACGAAGTTATTTGATTTTTCCGCTGCTACTATTTCTCTTTTAATAAGTTTCGTCATGAGGCGTGCATTTGTAACTTGACCATAAGGTCGAGTAACCAGTTTGACTATTTAAATAAAGTACTTTATTAGTATCGAGTGGTATGATTGTGATATTTACCGATGTTAAGACTGTGTGCACTAGCGTGTTCCTGGACTAGTGCTGAATACACAAAGGGTCCGGATTTGCAAATTCGGGTCCCGACAGAGGTGGTATCAGAGCCATACCGACCGTAGGCTCAACCCTAAGCTAGAATGGTCGTAGTGAGGATAAAACCTATTTTCTAAATCTAAAAATTTGTCAAGATAAGAAATGATATCTCGACTTACCCCTTCTCTCTTTCCTTGTCTCTGCTGAATACTCCCTTACCTTGTCACGATTTAAAATTCCGAGTTCTTACGTGAGCACTCTTGTGACAGATGGAGGGAGAGTTCAACTACGTCGATCTGGAGGTTGGTCACGCCATGAACTTTGGCATATGCTTCAGACTCTGAGATTTTGAGAAGCCGCAATACCAAGTGGAAGTGATCGGACAAGCGATTGATCAAGGCTTGTGACGTGAAGATTGAGGTACTGCTAGAAAAAGGGCCCTGTGCAATCGCCTCGATACACCGTGACCGCCAGAGGTCTACAATGCAGATGGGTATCCAAGAAGTATCACGACGAGCAATGCGGCACATTACCCGTATCTACGCCAGAGTTGGAGAGCACGGTGTTCCGTTATCACCACAAGAGCAATAACCTTCTTGACCCGGGCGATTCAGGATGAGGATGCCATGGTTACACAGCTTGGCACGACTTGTTGTCGCCAGGAGGATGTACTGATGATACAAGCAAAGAGCTACTGAAGGCCCGCAAGGAGATCACAACAGAGAAGAACAGATGGCGGAAGCTCAAGAGTATGTGTCACACCTTCGCGAAGGATTGACGAGTTAGAGATGGCTTTATACGGACCGTAACTGTGAGCCAAGATTGAGCTACACGAGCCAGATCCGGAGGAGTCGATCTCGATGAGGACATCGCTTCTTCGACTACCACAGATGACACACTTGCCGGACATGGCAATCGCTTTCGCGCCTATGCCGCAAAGATCCGTACTCCAGGCCGTGGAGGTTTTCTCGATGAGTGAGCATAGGTTCTATAGTGAGACTCCTTCGCCGAGTCGCGTCATAGAATAAAGAGTCACCCTTTAGGCGTTAGACTCAAAGGTCGGGCCTTCGATTTGGATTTTCATTGTTTGTCGAGTGTGCAAGATGTGTTGCAAGGCCCTTAGGCATTGTAAGCAACCATACCAAGTTATTAATATCAATAATAAAGTTGGACCTTAAAGTTACACCTTTCGCCCGCATAAGTTCCATATTACTTGTCTATTCTTGATTCCTCATCTCTAAAACTTAGAGCAAATCGATAGATGGTGAACACCCGCGAAACTTTGGAAGCAATGGAAGTGGTTCTCGCCAGCCAGAAACCCCAATGATGGAGCACCAGACCGCCAATTGATATGCAGAATTTTGGAGCATTTCTTGCTGCTCAGACTCGATTGATGCATGCTATGATGCAACAAATGCAACACGCCAACGCCAGGCCACAGCTAATCAAGTCAATCAGTGACAACGCCGTAATACAAGACTGCCGAGTTCATGAGGACTCACCCACCCACTTTCTCCGGAATGCCAATCCATTGGAGGCCGATGATTGGTTAAGATCAATTGAGAGGAAGCTACACATAGCTCAATGCATAGGAAATGAGAAGGTACTCTACGCTTCTCATCGCTTGGAAGGAACAGCCGCTAAATGGTGGGAGAACTTCGTGCACGCAATGTAACCCTCAAGATATCACTTGGGAAGAGTTCACACCGCATTCCGTCAAGATCACGTGCCTGAAGGAATCATGGACCTTAAGAAGGAAGAGTTCAGAGCATCAAGCAAGGTAATCAGCCGATGGTCGACTACCTGAACAAGTTCACACAATAGCACGCTACGCACCGAGGATGTAGCAACAGATAAAGCGCATACGCCTCGCTTCATGAAGGGACTTAACTCAGATTGCAAGTAGGATTGATCACCCACACCTTTCCGCATTTCCAAGAATTGGTGAATAAGGCGCTTATTCTTGAGGACAAGCGCAAGGAACTGGATGAGAACAGAAGCGCAGAATGCAACAAACAGGATCACGCCAGTGAACGACTTCGCTCGCCTTAACTTGGGAACCACCCGGCTAGGACGCCAAAGACCAGGAACCACATCCAGGCAGTGGTGAGAGGCCGAGTCAACCATGTCACCGCAGATGCACTGCAGAATGCTACGGACGTCGTCTTGGGTAAGTTACTTGTTAACTCGATTGCACAGCTTTGTTTGACTCTGGAGCTTCGCATTCGTTTGTTTCGCAAGGCTTTGCTGCTAGAAACGACTTGGGGATTGCAAAACTTAAGTGCATGCTTTTAGTTCAAACCCCTGGTTCCAAACTCCGAACGAAAGTAGGATGTACCGGGGTGAGAATACTAATAGATGGAATAGAGTTCCTAGCGAACCTTATAATTTTGGAGACCCAGACCTTAGACGTTATTTTGGGAATGGACTGGTTATCCAAGCACAAGGCCGTATTGGATTGTGGACGAAGGACTATCGCAGTTGAGAGCCCGTGTGGAAAGAAAGTGGAATTTCAAGCTACTGCCGTTAGATTGACTATTTAAATAAAGTACTTTATTAGTATCGAGTGGTATGATTGTGATATTTACCGATGTTAAGACTGTGTGCACTAGCGTGTTCCTGGACTAGTGCTGAATACACAGAGGGTCCGGATTTGCAAATTCGGGGTCCCGACAAGGACGCGGCGGCGCAGTCTGGATCGGACTCGGCGGAGACGACGACCCGCGGCCGTACACGTGTCCGATCAACGGCCATGATTGCCAGGCGCGCACGGGTCCGAGCCGGACCCGGTCGAAACAGTGCGGCCCAATCCTGACCGTTGGATCTCGATCCAACGGTTGGGATCGATTAGGTTTAGAGCTGGTTCGGTCGAGTCACGTGGCTCGGGTCGGACTCGAGTCGGACTCGGACTCGGGTCCGGTCG
Source organism: Rhipidocladum racemiflorum (assembly GCA_036346355.1). Taxonomy (NCBI): domain Eukaryota; kingdom Viridiplantae; phylum Streptophyta; class Magnoliopsida; order Poales; family Poaceae; genus Rhipidocladum; species Rhipidocladum racemiflorum. The sequence continues at coordinate 39,071,415 of CM070577.1, read as the reverse complement.
GATGGACAGTACTTGACCCGACTTGATTTTCCAGCGATTTAATATTTAAAATAATTCCCAGAAATTCATTTAATTCATTAAAAATATCAAAAGACTCAGAAAAATTCCAGAAAAATTCTGGAAAATACTTTAGATCATTTTGGACTCAAATAAAATATTTCCAACAAAATTTTATTTGCAAAGTTTAATTCTTTAATTATTTCAAAATGGAATAAATTCAAATAAATTCCAAATAAATTCCAGAAAATTCCAAAAATTCACCAAAGTGCCAAATCACACATGAATTTAAGAAAAGCAAAATTTTGGGGTGTTACATTACTGCAGTCTATAGCAACACATTTGATACATGTTGTCGTGGCATGGTTGCAACATCTTTTTTTATATACAAGAACACTTCTTACATGTTACAATAGACCCTTCTATAGCAACATAGGCTATAGTAACACTAAACAATTAAGTTGCAATAGGACTCAGTAACACTTTTTTTGAGTTATAGTAGCACATATGCGTGTTACTATAGGCCCATCCTGACGCAGTGTTCCTTGATTAAATGTGTAGATGGCTGGCACTACGTTGTGCTTCGAGTCCACCCAGGGTGAGACAAGCGGGATGATGGGCATTCTGTCCATCATGCTACAGTACGCTGGGTTCGAGAGTCCCCCGCACTACGTCGTCTACTGGTTGCCCCTCATTGGCTAGGTGCTGGAGTACGGAGCGCGCGTCCATGTCCTGCCGAGAGCTACAGTTGACGAGGGAGACCATTTCTTCGACGGCTACGCCTCTTCTGTCATGATGGCCATGAATGAGGCCACTTACGTTGCAGTAGTGCGTATGCGTCACACCTTGCCGAAGTTGGGCGTGATGTATCGCTCCTTCCCTGGACTGTAATGCCCCGGCACCACATGTGCCCTGAATGTTACACCCTCAAAGATGCACTAGCACAAGAAACTAGAATAATTTAGCAAAACAAGCTAGCATACTTAGCAACTTACCGAAATTATTAGAAATTTCGGCAGCACCTCCCCTAAAACTAGGACATCCACTCAACAAACAAAAGACAACATTTAACATAACAACATAATAAGCAACTAAAAGTAACCAACCAAGCACAAACATAGGTCATGGTATCAACCACCCACCATGACCCCACTAAGCACATAAACAACTACCAGAAATTTATTACAAGACATGAATTCACAAAGATTAGAAGCGACACGACAGTATGAAACTAAGGTGAATCAACACGTGTTCGTGCCACTACCCCCATCCATGCATGTCGGCTCCAAGGTACCTACAAACAATAAACAAGCAAGTGTGAGTTTGAAACTCAACAAAGTGCATTAAAAGGTAGAATCTTAATCTTTTAACAACCGAGAATACTAATGGAACAATTTTCTTCCTACTTGAACTCAACAAGTACCTAGAACCATAATTACCCCCGCCAATTGTGGAGGATACAAGGACCGGGTATGCACACGTAGAAGGTTCTGGAGGACCGTTCAAGAGCGCGTGTCCGATCCATCCGACCATGTTGTAACTAAAAGGAAAGATTGTAACCATAAAGGAAGCTATCCTAAATAAGGAAGGATATGATCCCTTTGCTTGTAACCAACTCGGATTTATGTTCTAGTAACCAAGTTGGATTCCACCCCCCTCTCCCTGTATATAAGAGAAGGGGGAGGGAGAACAGAGGGGGACATCATACGACACAACATATAATCCCAGAAAACAGGACCAGGGTATTACCTCCACCGTCGAGGGTCTGAACCTGTATAATTCCTTGTCTTGTGTTACCATCGAGATCCTAATCCAGTGCCTTGCCCCACAAATTCACACCCCCTAAGATTATTGCCAACATAAAACGTTGATAGTCGGCGCGCCAGGTAGGGGTAGCGCGAAAATCAATCCGAGTGATTTCGATGGCTTTCGAAAATGGCATCACCTTCGCTCCAGGCCAGGGTTTTTGCTTTGGAAGTCTACACTTCATCACCAACGAGCATGGCGCCCTCATCCTCTCGAACTCAGATTTGATCCGGTTCGAGAGCTTTCCCGGTTTCCGTTCGGTATTTGTGATCGGAAGCAGTCTTCCCGAATCACAGAATCGACGGGGACCCGGGGAGACCGAGACAGAGCATGCATTACATGAAGATCCAGACGATCGCGCTCGGTCACTTCAAAATCGGGCACATAATGTCAACGACGACATCTTGCATCATGGCCACCAAGACGCTCCATGACACCTTGGGACCCATGATCGAATTTGATAGCCCGGCTGCACCGATCATGGCACAAGTAAAAGCTATGGTGACGGCTGCGGTGATTCAACACAACTAGTGGGGCAAAATGACGAAGCCCTCACGTACAAGAGAAGAAACTCACACGGCTAGCAGTCAGACTGGCCACAGTCGGACGAGGAGCAGTCGGCACAGGTCCCCCGCCACAGGGACTTATGCTCCACCATCCACCGCGACCTTCGCCAAGACCTCGATGCTAGGAGAAGAGAACGGGACGATCATGAGCGACGCCATCGGGACGACGACCATGAACGTTTTGGCATTGATCGTGAACATAATAGTCGGCATATCCGTAACCAGACCTCCGACTATCACAAAAGCCAACACAGCCCACACCGGGATGAAGAACACCGAGTGGATTCTTCGCCGCGCCACCATCATACTCAGTGCGATGAAGGCCCTATTGACGGGATCCCAGCATTCACTGCTCGCCTCTGCCGAGTGCAGTGGCCAGATGGTTTTAATCCAAAAGGCATTGCCAAGTTTGACGGAGAAAGAGATCCAGAAGCCTGGATGCAGGTCTACTCCTGTAACACCCCGGCATCTAATATGCCCTGGATGTCACCAAACATAGACTAAACAACATCTAAAGGTAAATTATAGCAAAGGAGCACAAGCAAAAATCGAAAATTTCGGCAGCATCTCCTTTGTTTTTCCATGGTACGGAACAACAACAATAAGTAAAATGAGCATAACTTTCAAACGGCTCAGAGGAATTGGACGTTCTTTATGTCCACTGAAAGGTATTGAAATTACCTACAACTTACTCACCAGGCGGCCGACCAAATTCGGAATTTAAATTAGCGAAAACCCAAACCCTAGGTCGACTGCTCATGCTGCCCGAAACAGAGAACGTGGCAAACTTTAGATTCCATCTAATCTACCCAATTACAGCACCACCAATTGATCTAAAAACATGATATCCACCCATAGAACATTACCTAGACCAACCCCAAGGATTCCTGTGGCCATACCTTCGCCCGACGAACGAAGAACCAACGGATCTCCTCCCGGTTCGCGCGATCTCCTTCCTCGCTCCAAATCCACCGGATCTCCTCGTCGTGGAGCGCTCCAATGGATGGATCTTCGGGGTGGTGAGGTGGAGAGGCTTCCCTAGGGCAGCAAGGGGTGGTGGAGAGGGGAGGGGATGGCGCAAGGGGGAGAGGAGGCTCCCAAAGTGGGGGGTTGGCGGCTTGGGTGGTGGGAGGAGGAGGTGGAGTGGCGGCTAGGGTTGTGGGGCGCATGTGGGCAGGGGGAGGACACCCCCAAGGCAGGTTATCCTGCCTCCCCCTCCCTCATGGGCCCAAAAATCCTCCCACCAAGGCCCACGACACATCCCCCTTGGGCCCGAACTCCCCCGGAGAGGCTCAAACTCTCGAAAACAGCCCGGAAATGCGAATAAACCTCACAGTGTATAGTTTTAACCTTCGATTTCATATTTTATAATGTTTTGACCTCAACATTCACATTTTATAAGATTACGACACTCCGTGGTGTCACATTCTCCCCCCTTAAACAGGATTCGACCTCGAATCCGAAGAACGCCAAAATCAACAACAAAGTCCCCAAGGGACAAAAGACTTCTTTGCAACACCAAAACATTCACACAAAGACTTAAACCGGAACAAACGACAAGCGAGTTCTCAAAACCAACACTTGGCGAGAAAATGTTGATTTAGCTCAATAGAGTGCAACCTCTCATGGTTCCACCTTTACTTCCAATTCCCCAATCGAATTCCTCGATTTCACCCATTAAAGGGCTCAATTGAAAATACTACATATGCCCAAAACCTCACGTCAATCATTTCATACAATTATCGCAAACGATAATGCTACCACCAAACACCAATCAAGAACCAAGAAAACACTGGTTCTCAACTCTTGCAATTGGGCGCCCTTTAAACCGAGCGGACCATTCCCGAGAAATGCCACCGAACGAAATGACTCACTACAGCACATCTACCTTTCCGATACACAATCACGCTAACATTTCATTCCATCCACTCCCAGGCAAATCTCATACCTATACCTAGAGACAACTAGCTAAGACAATTGCTCACGATAGGGCATTTATCTTCGAATTACCTTCCTCTTATCTACCACCCATCGATACTCTCAATACAAAACTGAACAACGGCATCAACAACCTCCATCAAAATCCACCATTTATACCACTAATATCCAACACCTAGCCCAAGCTAGGACCGTAGAACCTTACCAAACCACCATTGGTGCGTTTCCCAAGAGGGTGTCGCCCTCACAAACTTTTCACGCAACCAACCAAGCCCAAGAGTATACATCCTTAGCATACTCAACCATAAACCAAGAACATTCATATCCTCACTCCCATCTATAGAGCAAAAGAAGTACAATTCTTTTGAACCCAAGTGGACCACATACGACAACTCAAATCCAAAGCGTTAACAACCACTTTGGAAAGAATTCGGCAACATTCAATGAGAACTCATTTATTTTCCTAAGCCAAATCACAAAGGAAACACAAATCTCCTATACCACTACCAAATTACCATAAGTTATTCATTCTTTCTTTTCATACTAGAAAGCAATGGAAATATCGATTTATGACATGAATGCACACTTTTCGAGAGCGCTCCGGATTAGTCATATATCCATATATGGCTTTCTCACCGCCCTGGCTCAATGACTCAATTATGATTAATTCTACATAAATGATGTCATGTTTCCTTTTCACCATTCATTCATCATGTAACAACAATGCCGAATAGTCATTCACAAAACGACTTCTTCCTCGGTATCACATGATTAAAACTCAAATATCATCGATGGCTGCGAAATTCAAATAAACTATGACGGCAACACCAATAACAGGAAAACACCACGTCGTAAAAGAACCCACGTCAATTGAAAAACTAGACTTTGCAAAACCTCACATTTTAACCACAATCAACATTTGGAAAAGAACATCGGCTCCAAAGTCAATCATCTGCACACACGACCACCACAAATTTTCTCAAAGAGAAAGGGAAACTCATTTCAAAAGGGAACACTTCACTAACAAAATCACTTATGAAACATTCATAAAAATCCAGCCTTGTGAAGCATCCGCACATCAGACACATTTTCCAAATAACTCCAACTCTAGCCAACTAGAGTTACACATCAAGGGCTTAACTCAAAAGTTTCCAACACAACCCATTATGACCATCTGCTTCCTTTTAAGCATCTATTCCAAAGGTAATTCAGTGAGAACGCGAAAGAGCGCGATCCTCTCAAAGACTTTTGGGTGTCAACTCATACTCACAACACAAACTAAACAAATTCGCCAAAACCAAAGATTGGCACCAATTTCTATGAGTTTTAGGGAATCTCTGAAACTCAACATAAGGAACACTTTTGACCAAAAGCATTCAACCAAGATAGCAAACAACCAAACTAGTCCAGAAGGTTTTAAACACCAGCTTAGCATAAATACAATCATCTCTAGTGTTCTACTACGCTTTCCATTAAAGACTTCAAAATTCACTACTTACTCATTGAGAAAGTCCAACCGGTTTTAACAAAAATTACATAACAAATTCTTTCTCTAGTTATCATTCCCAACACTTTTAATTAAAGTTTATGATGCTTGTCAAAAAGGCACCCAACCAAGATTACATTGACATGATCCCCACGGATCACCAAATCATAATACATCTTATTCTAAATTTGAAACATAGTACTTCAACAAATCTTTCAGCAAGATCAACCTATAAATTTCATATCACCTATATGTTCAAGTCTCGACAACCGAACCTTATTCAGTTAAACAACGACTTCAACATGTAAATATTATCTCCGCAGGGAAGAATTCGTAAGTGAGACTCTAAGTTATACTTTCATTAAGGATAAAATCATTCATCATGTTAATTATCCAAAGCTCACTCCATCGCAACATGTTACAATTTCCTCTATTTTAACCATGGTTTCCAACAAGTAATCTACACAATTACCACCACTACTAAATCATCACTATCAATAAATGGGCATAATCATAAACAACAACGTTGTTTTTTCGTTACTCTATCCATATATCATAACAAATTGTCACTACACAACATACTCCAACTATTAAAGTAAATTTAATAAGTTAGATCAGCACAATGTTCTTAAAACAACAACAAGACCTATGTTTTTCTCAATTGACATCGGTATTAGCATTATAGGAACACAACTGCATACTTCCAAATATACTAATGGTTTGCAACAACATAAATAGCAACTCTAATTACCTTCCAAGTTAAGGTCACAAGCCAACATGATTGAATTTCACTACTAACATGTTAAAATTAGAACATCTATAATCAACCAGTAAGGTTTCTTTAACAATATTAGTAATTTACATCACCTTAATGTTCTAACTATGCATCAGGGTTTAAACTTTAAACATTATCGGGGGTCATAAGCACTTTTAAAGCAAAGCAACAGATTGTAACCATGTACATTAACACATTTAATTATTCCCACTATGGGGTACTCTACATCACAAGAGGTTCATTTAATCTTAAGCTAAAGGTAACAATTACATTTAATTGATTCAACTCGCAAATTAACTAAGGTGTACATCATTTCCATAAACCAACCGAAACCGACCGTTAGAATGGTAAAGAGCAACTGAAAGAATCCACCACGAACTCTTCTATTCGACTCCAGCCAACTACCCGGTCTACGACAGAAAGGATAAGCACTCTTCTCCCACAGGGGTTAATAGTTCTTCGATGATGGCGCTAACCGGCCACACCGTCAAACCACACCCTTACTATGAACAAAAAGAGGTGACCAAAACCCTTCGGCACCACAACCCCACTCTATCACAACAACAAGAACAATTCAATCATTTATCTCATTGACATAGCAACATGCATTATCAAATGAAGCATTCAACATCAAAGCTTAAATACAACATTTAAGCGTAAAGAAACGATACCCATACCCTTTCCTACTGTGCATCCATGTGTGTCAAATTTTAGATTAGTTATACCACTTTTGCAAGTTTTAATGTTGCTATCCTATGACAAAATTTTAGTTAAAACCTAAGCCATGTTTCTAAGTTATTCCACATCACATTTTAGTTGTACCCTATAGCATGACACTAAAAATACACATTCCAGGGACCTACAGCCCGCTCTGATACCAACTGTAACACCCCGGCATCTAATATGCCCTGGATGTCACCAAACATAGACTAAACAACATCTAATAACCACATCTAAAGGTAAATTACAGCAAAGAAGTACATGTAAAAACCGAAAATTTCGGCAGTATCTCCTTTGTTTTTCCATGGTACGGAGCAACAACAATAATATCACAAGTTATATCATAATGGGAAACATCTAAAGCAGCAATAACAGGCGATAAAGCAACTATTTAAGTCTAGCATAATGGAATTAACCACTCCATAATCTAAAACGAAGTAAATAATATGACCAAGCAAACAAATAAGTCATACTTCAAGCTCTCAACGCATTAACTCATAATTACAAATATGAATGGCAAAATTGCATATATCTTAATGAGTGAAACTTTGTGAAGATGTGCCACAAAGCCCTTTTCGCGCATGTCGGTTTCATAGTACCTAAAAACAACATAAACACAAGCGTGAGTTCATCACTCAGCAAGTATATTGCAATGGGTCATACATAGCAATTCAAATATTATCACCACTACATAACAAACTCAACATCATGATCAAGTCATACTTCATATGCAACATCATATTCATGTCTCAACCTCATCGAGATCATTTCATCATCATCATCATGAATGCAATGCAATGCACATGTCTCCTCGACGCAAATACCGGTATTGCCGAGTGCACACCCATCGGCGTGCACCCACGTCCCCCTTCCATCCCGTAGATGGAGGGTGCCTACTCCTCGTTTCCACTCACCGCTTGGGTGGAATCACGAGGTAAGTCTTACATCCATGGCACTCCGGATTAGTCATAACTTTCTCACCGACCTTACCGGAATAGTTATGACGTTCTCGCCGCACGGGCCAAGTTTCATGCCATGTATGCAACATATGCCATAATCATAGATAACTTGTACAATAACACATGGCATCACAACATAATAAACCATATTCATCATATCAATGGCAAACATTATAGCATGGCATGTGCACATATCATATATTCAATTTCAACTCAACAAAACTAGCAATCTACAACCCGCTACCATTCCAATACATTTGCCTCAACCACGGGCGACGGATTGGCGAGAAGTAGAGGGCACCATCGGGGTCACACCACCTGCACATAGGCACCACACACTCAAAATCATGCCCACAAAACAATACACAAACACTCTTCTACCCCGACTTCGCAAACTACTCACGCAACCCAAAACAGAGGTTTTATCCCGTCGGGACAGCAGATTTGCAACGAGCATAACTCGGGTTCTAAGACTCCGAATTGATTAAAAAAGTACACCCTCGCATAGCTTAGGAAATTTTCTAACTTTTTCTAAGTATATGGAAAAACTGATTCGGAATCTAAAGTGGTTTAATCTACAGAATACCGTGATCTGTTCCAATCACGTCACAGTTTTTAACACGTTCGGTAAAATGAGCATACCTTTCAAACGGCTGGGCGGAATTGGAGGTTCTTTATGTCCACTGAAAGTTATTGAAATTACCTACAACTTCCTCAACAGGCGGCCGACCAAATTCGGAATCTAAATTGGCGAAAACCCAAACCCTAGGTCGACTGCTCATGCTGCCCGAAACAGAGAACATGGCAAACTTTAGATTCCATCTAATCTACCCAATTACAGCACCACCAATTGATCTAAAAACATGATATCCACCCATAGAACATTACCTAGACCAACCCCAAGGATTCCTGTGGCCATACCTTCGCCCGACGAACGAAGAACCAACGGATCTCCTCCCGGTTCGCGCGATCTCCTTCCTCGCTCCAAATCCACCGGATCTCCTCGTCGCGGAGCGCTCCAATGGATGGATCTTCGGGGTGGTGAGGTGGAGAGGCTTCCCTAGGGCGGCAAGGGGTGGTGGAGAGGGGAGGGGATGGCGCAAGGGGGAGAGGAGGCGCCCAAATTGGGGGTGTGGCGGCTTGGGTGGTGGGAGGAGGAGGTGGAGTGGCGGCTTGGGTTGTGGGGTGCATGTGGGCAGGGGGGACGCCCCCAAGGCAGGTTATCCTGCCTCCCCCTCCCTCATGGGCCCAAAAATCCTCACATCAAGGCCCACGACACATCCCCCTTGGGCCCGAACTCCCCCGGAGAGGCCTAAACTCCCGAAAACAGCCCAGAAATGCGAATAAACCTCACAACGTATAGTTTTAACCTCCGATTTCATATTTTATAATGTTTTGACCTCAACATTCACATTTTATAAGATTACGACACTCCGTGGTGCCACAACTCCCTCGTAGTCAAAGCGGCTGGAGGTGACCACAATGTGATGGCTAATTATCTGCCAGTCATGTTGGCTCCTTCGGCCAAGCGTGGCTTACAGTGCTTCCAAGAGATTCCATCAATTCTTGGGGAGACCTTTGTGACCAATTTATCACAAATTTCTAGGGCACTTTCGATAAGCCTGGAACCTCCTGGGACCTCTACCAGCTCCATCAGAAGAAAAATGAATCCCTGAGGGAGTTCATCCGGCGATTCACGCAGAAAAAGAATACTGTTCGAGACGTCTCTGATGCGGTCGTCATCGTGGCCTTCCAGAAAGGCATCAGTGACCCCGATCTCATCAAGAAGATGTTCCGAAAACCTCCGACCACAGCTAGGGAGATGTTCGCCCAGGCTGATCGCTACGCAGCTGCATCAGATGCATTAGCAGAGCGCTGGGAGGATCGACCTCAGCAAAAAGACAAAAGAGATCATACCGAACCCGAAACAAAAGGAGAAAAAGCGGAAGGGAGAAGATCTGGTTGCTACGGCTGAGCATGGAAGGGCGAGAGCTCCCCAGAACAAAGAGTATGACGAAGTAATGAATGCCCAATGCCCTTTCCACCCGAAGGGAAAGCACACGGCAAAAGATTGCTTCACTTTGAAAAGATTTGCACGAGAAAATTGGAGCCGGTCAGAACCCAAAGATAAGAAGGAAGCCGGGAAGAAAGATGACCCCTCCGCAGAGGGCGAATTCCCAGAAATCGAACAAGAGCTCAACTTCATATTTAGGGGCTCAGGCGCATATGAGTTCAAGCGGAAGCAAAAGCTTACCGCTCAGGATATTAATGCAATCGCTCTAGCGACCCCCCGATACCTGAAGTGGTCAGAAGCTCCCATCACCTTCGATCGCTCTGATCATCCCGACCACATACCTTTTCCGGGCAGATATCCCTTGGTGTTGATCCAGTCAACCACAGTGTAAAACTCAAGAGGGTGCTGATCGATGGAGGCAGTGGGCTCAATATTCTATTTGCCAAAATCCTCGACGACATGAAGATCCCTCGGACCGAACTCAAGCAAAGTTCATCACCTTTCCATGGCGTGATTCCGGGGACTTCCTCGGTACCACTCGGGAAGATTGTCTTGCCCGTCACGTTTTCCACAAAAGACAATTACAGGACAGAGTACATGAACTTCGAGGTAGCCGATTTCGAGACAGCGTACCACGCTATCTTGGGAAGACACGGCTTGGCGAAATTCATGGCAGTTCCGTACTACACCTACTCAATGCTTAAGATGCCAGGACCCAAAGGAGTCATCGCAATCTGTGGGGACATACGATAATCTTACCTATGCGACAAGGAGAGTTGCGAGCTGGCCAAGGTCTTAAAGGCATCAGCCGACTTGCAAAAAATCCGGTTAGCAGCATCCACTTCGCAGGACGGGAACGTGCCAGCCAAGAAACAGGCAAAGGCAGGGATCCGGCCTGGCAAATAGGTCAAGAAAATAATGCTCGACCCGTCCAACCCAGCCAAAATGGCCTTAATTGGGACAGGGCTCGATCAAGAATAGGAAAGCGCGCTCGTCACCTTTCTCCGGGCAAACCAGGACATTTTCGCCTGGAAGCCTTCAGACATGCCTTGTGTTCCGAGGGAAGTGATAGAGCACGCGCTAAATGTAAACCAGAATGAGAAACCAATCAAGTAGCGTCTTCGACGTTTCACCCAAGATCGTCGTGACGCAATCAAAGAAGAGATCACCAAACTCTTAGCCGTGGGCTTTATAAAAGAGGTGTATAATCCCGATTGGTTAGCAAATCCGGTCTTGGTTCGCAAGAAGAATAAAAGCTGGCGTATGAGTGTTGATTATACCGACCTCAACAAAGCATGCCCTAAGGATCCTTTCGGGTTACCTCGCATCGACCAAGTTGTGGATTCCACCGCCGGCTGCGAACTCCTGAGCTTTCTGGATGCCTATTCAGGGTTTCACCAGATCAGCCTCAAGGAAGAAGATTGCATCAAAACCTCATTCATCACGCCGTTCGAAGCTTTCTGCTACGTCACAATGCCCTTCGGGTTGAAGAACGCCAGCGCGACCTATCAGCGCGCGATACAACAGTGTTTCCACAATCAACTCGAACGCAATGTGGAGGCCTACGTGGATGATGTTGTGGTAAAATCCCGGTTGAAAAGAGATCTCATCTCGGACTTAACCGAAACATTCGAAAGCCTAAGGGCCTACCGGATGAAATTCAACCCCGAGAAGTGCACTTTCGGAGTCCCTTCGGGAAAACTTCTCAGGTTCATCGTGTCGCATCGCGGCATCGAAGCAAATCCGGAGAAAGTTAGCACCATCCTAAAAATGAAGCCACCAGCAAATCAAAAGGACATCCAGAAGCTTACAGGATGCCTGGTGGCACTCGGCAGTTTTGTCTCTCGCTTAGGGATGCGAGGAACACTGTTCTTCAAACTCCTGAAAAAGCAAGACCAGTTCGAGTGGACCACCGAAGCACAGCAAGCCTTCGACAATCTCAAGACCTTTCTGACAAAACCCCTGGTACTGGCATCCCCACTACCGGAGGAACCGCTCATGCTCTACATAGCCGCGACAACCCATGTGGTTAGCGCAACAATCGTCATCGAGCGCAAGGAAGACGGGCACCAACAGAAGGTACAACGTCCGGTTTACTTCGTCAGTGAAGTATTGGGCAAATCTAAAACACGGTACCCGCAAATCCAGAAGCTCATCTACGCGGTGCTGATCACCTCCCGAAAGCTCAAGCATTACTTCTAGGAACACACAAATTTGGTGGTCACTTCTTTCTCGATTAGAGATATAATCCATAACAGGGAAGCCACTGGGAGGATTGCCAAATGTGCAGTAGAGTTGGGAGCCTTCAAAATTATGTTCAAACCACGCACCGCCATAAATTCACAAGCATTAGCCGACTTCACTGCTGAGTGGACGGAACTACAAAAACCATCAACCAGCAAAGAACTCGAGCACTGGACAATGCACTTCGATGGTTCCCTCGTGCAAATCCATTTCCCAGCATCAAACAACGCCGCTGAGTACGAGGAACTCATCCATGTGCTTCGTATCGCTATATCACTCAGAATCCGACGGTTAGTGTTTCGCGGAGATTCCCAGCTCGTGATCAACCAAGTACAAAAGGATTGGTCGTGCGTTGACGATATGATGATCTCGTACTGCCAAGAGGTGTGTAGATTGGAATAAAAGTTTGATGGGCTGGAGCTGTCCCATGTGCTCAAACGGGATAACGAAGTCGCCGACGAACTTGCCAAGCTGGGCTCCAGTCGGGCAGACGTACCAGCCGGCGTCTTCGTTCAAGAACTTCACAAGCCCTCAGCCACATTACGCCAAAGAGACAAGGAAGTATCCCTCCCAGCTGACGTAGAGGTGTTGGTCATCAGCACCGACTGGACAAGACCCTACTTAGATTACCTGGTAAAAGATGAACTCCCAGAAGACCGCACCGAAGCAGAGCGCATCGCGCGTAGGAGCAAAAGCTACACAGTCATCGAGGGAGAACTTTTCCAGAAGAGCTCCTCTGGAATGCTCAGACGCTGCTTCTCTGAGCAAGAAGGAAAAGACCTCCTCAAAGAAATCCACTCGGGAGTTTGCGGACACCATGCGGCCTCAAGAACCCTAGTCGGAAAAGCTTATCGCCAAGGATTCTTCTGGCCGACTGCAGTAATGGACGCAGAGGGCATCGTTCGTACCTGTGAAGGCTGCCAATTCTTCGCTCGGCAAATCCACATGCCAGCTCAAGAGTTGCAGACAATACCGATCACTTGGCCATTCGCAGCTTGGGGTTGGACAAGGTAGGACCACTAAAAAAGGCACAAGGAGGATTTACACATCTTTTTGTCGCTATTGATAAGTTCACCAAGTGGATTGAAGCCAAACCAGTCGCCACCATAACAGTAGTAAAGGCCAAGGACTTCTTCTAATGCATTGTGGTTCGCTTCGGCATGCCAAACAGAATCATCACCGACAACGGCACCCAATTCAGAGGAAAGAGTTCCAGGATTGGTGCGAGGAACTAGGAATTAAAATCTGCTTTGCTTCCGTGGCACACCCACGGAGTAACGGCCAGGTCGAGAGAGCGAACAACATGGTGCTTCAAGGACTAAAAGCAAGGATCTTCGATTGCCTTAATCCATATGCCACCCGATGGGTCAAGGAATTGCCTTCGGTGCTATGGGGGCTCAGAACCACTCCCAGTCGGGCAACCGGGCAGTCCCCCTTTTTTTTTGGTATATGGGTCTAAGGCGGTCCTACCTACCAAGCTGAAATTCGGGTCCCCAAGGATTCGGAACAACAACAAAGCTAAGTCAGAAGAAAGCAGATTGGACGACCTCGACCAACTTGAAGAAGCAAGGGATGTAGCTGCAATCCGATCGGCCCGATATCTCCAAGGCCTGCGCCGCTATCACGACCGCAATATCAGGGGCCGCGCTTTCTCCAAAGGAGATCTGGTTCTAAGAAAAAAAATCAGAAAAGCGAACACAAGCTTTCCCCAAGCTGGGAGGGTCCCTATATTGTCGATGAAGTGGTACGGTCGGGAACTTATCGGCTTAAACAAGAAGATGGAGCCATCATCAGCAACACCTAGAACACAGAACATCTACATCGTTTCTACGCTTAAGTCTTGTATTCTCATTACATCATTTTTAAATGAAATATTTCATGAATTTCCTGAGCACTCCTTTTCCTTGAAGCGTGGGCAAAGACTTCCAAGCACGTATAAATCCTAACTTATGAAAACGCAAAACCGTACACGATCAAGCCCAAAACCCCCGCAAGAAGTGCCTAGGGAGAGAAGCAACTAGCAAACTACCGGCATTCGGGGGCTGGGCATAGTTGGGCGGAATGCGTAAATAACAAAGGGTGTGGCGCTTGGACGAATTGAAAAAACCACGTTGAATGGAAAAAAGGATGGACACAGGGCAATTCTAGAGGAATATATCATTTCATTTCATTCCATTTCTTTTTCATTACATATATATACATACAAAATAAGGGGAGGTCTAACAACACCACCCGCTCAAGCTTCGTCGCGGCGCACTCGCCCGATCGCCTCAATGAGGGCATCCCGCACCCTAAAAAGACGCGGGATGACCTCAAGAAAGGTGTCCACGGCTGCGACGTCGCGCTCAACAGAATGCTCCTCCTCAAGCTCTTCCAGGATGGCCTGGAACTGCCGCCACAACGCCGCCTCCTCCGTTCCTGGTTTCCCAAAATAACTGCAACTGTCGGGCCCAGTCCACCAACGGCTCGCCATCAAGGAAGGAGAAGAAGTAGGAGAAGAAGAAGAAGGATGCGAGAGGTGTATCCACAACAGGCTTCCCCCAACCCTTCTTATACGAAGGGGCGCGAAAGACGAAGCGCACAGGATTAAAGGAAGGGGAGGGAAGCCAGAACGACTCAGCAACAGTCCCAAGGCAAGTTCTAACCAACCACACAAGCAGTACGACGAAAACGGCCCGGTGATGTCATAATCCCCCCACTTTTAATTACTCTATTTTTTGCCTTACGACCTAGTTGGCTCTCAACTAGGCAGTAAGCTGGGGGCTACACTTAATAAGTGCACGTTTGCATGTGCATCAGTCCCCTATTTAAATCACTCAGCCTAACGGTCATAACACTTAATAAGTGAATGCTAAATGCTCCCGCAAGTTGTCTCTCCTTAACTCCAGGGGTGACCAGAAAAGCACTCGGGCGGCAAAGCAGTCGGAAGAAGTGCCAAGCCGACAGTCTGTGGAGCACTCGAGAACCTCACCACTCGGACAAACGGTGGTCGGATGACTTCCTAGTCGGACAAATCAGCAAGCAGCCAACACGCCAAAAGATGGGAGGCCAAAACAAAAATTCACATTCGTCCTCACAAAGTTCATACATACGCCTGCGCAGGATCCAAGCAAAGGTTCTCTGCTAAAGCTTCTGAGATGCTATCAACCTCCCTCAGAAGAACAGTAGCCTGCTCATCATCCACAATACAAGCGAAACCTTCCTTGATGGCCTCAAGCTCCACTCGTGGATACAGCAACTTCACGATCGCCAACGTCTGGTTGGAGCACATAATCGTCATTTTCCGCATGTGGGCCCTAAGCCTCTCGAGGGCTGCTCCAGACGCGGAAGAACCTGGCTCCCGTTGCTCGGATCGCCAGGGTGCAGGAAGGCCAGCACTGATTCAGAAGCTTGTCGAAACACCGAGCATAGTGCGTCAGCACGCTGAATCCTTCCTTCAAGATCGTCGAATTGTGCCCGCACCCTTCTCTTGTACTTTGCAAACAAGGGCGGGTCAACGACCCAGAACGTCCCACAACCCGACAAGGCAAGGAGACAAAAGACCAGGCACGAACCTTCGAGATCCCCCGATAGCCTCTCCTGCTTGGCCTTGGCCTGGCGCTCCCGGGCCTCCGCGCCTCAGAGCCTCTCCTAGTCCTTGCACCGGTCTTCCGAGGCCGTAAACTGCCCCCGAAGTTGTGTATAAGCCGTGTCCCTAACTGCGAAGTCTAGGCAAGGTCAGAAGCAAAAGCAAGAAGACTGCAAAGGTCAGACACCCAAGAAGAAAACTCGCCTCGGAGAGAACCCAATGCGTCCAACGTCTCCAAGCGAAGAGACTGAACTTCGTCCCGAAGCTGTTGCAGTTCCTGGGAACGCTCATTCCGAACCTCCGCTAATTCGTCCCCATGTTCCTGGCTCATCTTGATGGAAGGAAGGATACGACGCAAGAAGTCGGTCTTCTTCCTCAGGTGGCCTCCTAGGGACTAAGGGCGGCGGAAGAAAAATGAATATACGTCCCAAGGAAAACAAAAACACAGAAGAGAGCTACAAGTCTACCTGGATTAGTCGGGAACACCGCATAGAGTACTCGTGGAGATCCTCCACCTCCTGCTCTTCAGCGGTATCGTCGAATGTGTCCCACTCTTCCTCTTCACTGTCCCAAGTGCCCAGCATGAGTACAGGCTTGGCGCGGGGGGGGGGGGTCGGATGTGGGATCTCTTTCGCTAGGAGGGAGGTGCGCCCGGCCGACCCCTGCACCTCCACTCTTGCCGATGGCGGCGAACGGTCCAGGGCGAACGGCCCAGGCGGAGCTACCTCGGGCACGACCTCAGCACACTCCCGGTCGGCCGCACCCAAAGAAGATAGCCCATCCCGACTGAGGACACCATCGGGGCCAAGACCCTGGGGAGTCTCGGTTGACACCCCGGCAGGAACGTCAGCCGATGGCCTCCTGACATACAAAAGAAGAGGGTCAAAATCCCACGTTAGCAAACCAACAAGAAATGACAAGAGAAATAAAGCAAGGAAATACTGAGTGGACCGCTTTATCTTTAGCCTCGGCCCACGCTAGGCAAACGAGCCACTGCCACAAGAAACGGACTCTGGGACCAGCTCCTGGGTCCGCGGAGAGAATGCTGCTGGAGATGGACCAGGAGGACTGTGAATGACTGGACTACCACTCAGAGCATCAGGGGAGGGCCGAGGGCTTAAAGTCTTCCGCGTCGCCACTCCCTTTCCTTTCTCTGCACTCGGCATGGCAGCTGAATCGCCGTCCAAGACCGCAGGGGGAGGAGATGGACTAGGGGAGACTCACCCAGATGCCCGCCTTCCCCTCTTAGCACTCGGAGCAACAGGCGAGGCCGAAGCCGACTGCTTCAAGCTTACCCCCGGGCGAGGAACACCTCCCGGGGAAGCAGTCGAAACCGAAGATTCTGAAGCTTTCGGTGTTACCGCTCCCGCGTCTTCAAGGATCCCCTCGGACGCAGGCTGGCCAGGTCTCCTTAACCTATCTCCCGGATAGTCAGGGTACCTGGGGACCGGAGCGTCCGAAAAGAAGGCTTCTCGCCCCTACAAAAAGGGAAAAAGAACAACAATTCAGACCAAAGCAGCCGAAAATAGGAGCTCCGAAAGCACCCGGGGAATTTGATAATCACCGGGGGAGGTGGGCGACCGAAGCGAAAAGACTTCGGGCATCTCCTGCAGTCCAGCATGGTGCCAGGTGCAAAGAAGTCATTCAGCCACCTGTCCAACACCTCCGCCGGAAGTTGTGCGGGTAGCTCCCGAGTGGGGTCCGACCTTCCCAAATATTCAAACCCTGGGTCAATTCGCTCCTTGATCGGTTGAACACAGCGAATGACGAAGCTTGCGGCAATACCTACCCCGTGCAAACCGGCATTCTTCAGATACTGGATGATGGCCATAATCTCTCCGACTTGATCCTTGTCGTAGTCGGGAGGAGGCTTAGTCCAAGAAACCAATACTAAGGGTCTCCACCTGGTCAACGCTGGGAGGTATGGCTCGCGGTTAGAGCAATAAAACCACTCGTAATGCCAGCACTTATTAGAAGACCAGAAAGGAATGGTGAAGTAAGATTTCTTCAACCCGTCCCGCAACTGAAGGCCGGCACCCCCAACCAGATTGGGGGCGTTCTTGTTTGGAAGGGCTTGAGGAGAAAGAGGTGGTGGAAAAGGCTAAAATGCGGGTGGATGCCAATGCAGGCTTCACAAAGATGCATAAAGACATCAATTTGAAGAACGGAGTTGAGATTAAGATGGGTCAGCTCGATCCCATAATAATGAAGAAGGCCACGAAACAAGGCGCTGTAGGGTAAACTGAAACCGCACCAGAAAAAAGACTCAAAGACGACGAGCTCCTCAGGATGAGGGGTAGGGGAGGACTCACCCACCACCAGCACGTGCCCCGATCAGCACCGAAGGAGGAAGGACCCCAGCCGAAGCCATGGCGTCCAATCGCTCTTCCGTCACAACCAAGACGGCCCAATCTTGCGGCGCGAGCGACGTGTCGGGCCTGGTGGCGGCGGAGGATGCCATTCCAAAAACAGAAGAAGAAATGGCGGATGTTGGGTTGAGAACAGAACCCTAAGGAGCGCCACACCAAAGGCGACAGCAGGAAGACGGAGACTGAGGGAAAGAGAAATCGCCTCTTCCCCCGAAAACCACATTAAATGTGTCGTAGGGTGCAAGAGACCCGTCTACGAGCGGAAAAAGCGGGATTTCCTCCCTCGCAAAAGGAGCGATGCGGATCTAAAGGCGCATTTCCAATTCAAATCCAATTAAGGGTTTCGGGTCCGGACAAAGTCAAAGCTTCTTGCATACGCCTCTGAATGAGAGACAAGGACGCCGCAAAGATAATGAAGGTGGGGCTGGGTGTAATTGTCATTCGGCCTGCGTCCCATTGGATGCAACCCAGGTGCGCCCCATGTCGGGCTGATCACCAGTGTCCTAGTGGATGCAAGCCCGGTGCGCTCCAAGTCGGGCTGATCACCAGCATCCTATTGGATGCAACCCCGGTGCGCCCCAAGTCGGGCTGATCACCAGTGTCCTAGTGGATGCAAGCCCGGTGCGCCCCAAGTCGGGCTGATCACCAGCATCCTATTGGATGCAACCCCGGTGCGCCCCAAGTCGGGATGATCAGCAGCGTCCTATTGGATGCAACCTCGGTGCGCCCCAAGTCGGGATGATCACCAGCGTCCTATTGGATGCGACCCAGGTGCGCCCCAAGTCAGGATGATCACCAGCGTCCTATTGGACGCAACCTCGGTGTGCCCCAAGTCGGGATGATCACCAGCGTCCTATTGGATGCAACCTCGATGCACCCCTAGTCGGGAATCACCAGCGTCCTATTTGATGTAACCCAGATGCGCCCCAAGTGGGGATGATCACCAGTGTCCTACTGGATGTGACCCAGGTGCGCCCCAAGTTGGGATGATCACCAGTGTCCTATTGGATGCAACCTCGGTGCGCCCCAAGTCGGGCTGATCACCAGCGTCCTATTAGATGCCACCTCGGTGCGCCCCAAGGCGGGGCCGATCACTGGCCCAACACAAGGAGGTCTCCTAAATAAGTTCAAGCGATAAATCGAGTCCCTTGCAAACTCCTTGCCTGCTGTCAAGCACTCGGGTGATGTGAACAGAGGACCGGTGGGCCATGCCCTCTACACAAGAGCAAAAATCAAATGCAACTCGATTGCAAAGCACTCGGGGGCTACTGTGGAGGATACAAGGACCGGGTAAGCATGCGTAGAAGGTTCTGGAGGACTGTTCAAGAGCGCGCGTCTGATCCATCCGACCATGTTGTAACTAAAAGGAAAGATTGTAACCGTAAAGGAAGCTAACCAACTCGGACTTATGTTCTAGTAACCGAGTTGGATTCCACCCCCCTCTCCCTGTATATAAGAGAAGGGGGAGGAAGAACAGAGGGGGACATCATACGGCACAACATATAATCCCAGAACACAGGACTAGGGTATTTCCTCCACCGTCGAGGGTCTGAACCTGTATAATTCCTTGTCTTGTGTTACCATCGAGATCCTGATCCATCACCTTGCCCCACAAATTCACACCCCCTAAGATTATTGCCGACATAAAACGTCGACACCAATCATCGCATTTCACTTTATAACTCGATTTTGATGGGGTCTAAACTTCAATTAATACACATACCTCAAATCGATAACCTCGGATGAGTCCACGACTCAATCCATTCTCAATCTATCTATTGCCATCAACTCAGAGATAATCATCTACCCTTCATTATTAGTATTATCATACAATGCGACAGGCATACTCGATATTGAACAACTCAGAGCACAAGCACATAATTTGTCACAATCAACACATTGACCCACACTCATCTTTTCCATGCTATGCAATGCACTTATGATTTCATGCTCAACATGCACCTTTCATTGCTCATACCGGTATGGCTGAGGGAACACCCATCGATGTTCACCCTCTACCTCCATCCCGTGGAGGTGCCTACTCTTATTGTCTCGCTCCCATCCACCTCGATGGATAGGACTACGAGGTAGGACTTACTCTTGGGCGCTTCGATTTAGTCATAACTTTCTCACCGACCTCATCGGATTAGTTATGACTTTCTCACCGACCTGGCCCATGCAATTACTTGGATATGAATGAGAATGATGCAATGTTTCTCATCCTATACTTTACAAATTCATTTAACCATATATCAATACCTTACATCCCATAAGCATTTCATATCCGTCGTATAAGAAAGTATGATCCAACAACAATAGTAAGAAAAAGAAACAGGGTATTAAGTTTTAACGTTAAATATTACCAATTCGTCCTACTATTCTACATGCACTTGCAAATAACATGAATAATAAACAAAAGAAAATGTAACCTTTGTTCCTTTCCCACAACCGTATAGTCATAACCAAATGCATAAGCCTATCCTGAAATATAAATCATGTCTTGCAGCCATACATGGAAATACACAACCTAAAATAATCCAACACCCTTCTACAATCATGCAATGCATCATGCACTTAAATCGTAATTATGAATAAGCATATGGCCACTGGGCCGCATTCACACAATACACTTGCCTTTAACCTCGGCGATAGCTGAAGTCTGATTTGCAGTAATAGAGACCTCCGACCCTAGAGAAATAAAACAGTACTCAAAATCCGTTCCTCATGTGAATAATGCCACTATTTCGACGATAAAACTCTAGTGATAAGTGTTACTCCCTATCCCAATAATACAAACGCCATCATCATTGATCAACAGTTATTCAATTAGACTTTCGGAATTACCCTCTCATATCTAGCTAGCTTAGCTTCGACAAGGATAGATTCGGCCATAGAAATATAATCACAAGTTTAGCAAAAAGGAAACAATGTATGAATTACAAGTATTCAGATCAGGATTCATCAGGGAATAGCCACAACTAATAAGCAATCCATGGCATCAACATCATCATTTACCAGGTAAACTAACCAAAGCCACTATCAGTAAGTTATGGCTAAGCATTCAAACCATCAAAGCACTGCCTAGTATCAATCAACTCATCATCTACTAAGCTAATTCTTTTATACCTAACCCACAATAAGGTATCCCACAATTAATCACTCGAGCACATCACAGATAGATTAAACATCTCATATCAGAGATCAACTAAGAAATCACAAATTATAGCAGCACAATCTCAATGTAAGCACCAACCTCAAATTCCTAACATCACTTTGCAACCATCCTCACAAATAGCCATCCCAAATATAGAATCGGCATAGTCATCAAAGAAAGAAATGCATATCCTAACATCTGACTCAGTACAATCACTTTCTAAAAGAATAAAGTTAAGCCATCTATGGCATCAACCTCAACAAAGACCACTGTCAACATGCCTCAGCTAAACATTCAGAGGAGTATCCAATACACTAGTATCAGGATTATCATCTACTCAACCCATTCACCTCAGTGAAATTTGAGAAATGATTTACTAACTAAACCCTTCATGCACATCACAGATCAAAGAAAAATGACCTCAGTATCCACTTATTCATCATCAAATCCACCATAAATCAAACATTGCCAATGCAAACTTGAGATGAGGAACTACTAGCTCTTGTAGGCATTTCCACAAACACTTGACATGCACAAATTTAATCATAATCTAGAACCTCACATGCCCTTACCACACTGGAAGAGGGTAGGGGAGAGGCGCCAGCTGGGACGAGAGGGGTGACGCCGGAGCAGGCTAGGGCGACGCTAAATGCCGGGAAGGACCAGGGGGCGGCAGCGTCATCGGCTGGATTGGGGAGGTGCAATGGCGTCGTTAGCCAGAGGGAGAAGCAGACGGCTCTGGCCGGGAGGGAGAAACTAGAGGGAGGGCGTCGCCGACCGAGAGGAGAAAAGGGGCGGGGCGGGGCCGTTCGGGTTGGGCAGGGAGCGGCGTCGGCCGGCGAGGAGGGAATCGGGCTGATGGGGAGGCGAGCCAGGGAGAGGTCCAACCGGGTGGGAAGGGGTGGGAAGGGTGAGGGGTAAGGTTAGGTGAGGAAACAATTATAAAGAAGAGTACAAGATTTCTTTGCACACCTAACCTTGGAATTCCACAGATCACAAGGAGGACCACCGAATGACCGGACTGGGAATTTCAGGACTTGGAAAACAAACCACGGTATTACACGGACGTCCACCCGTAGGAGACACCTACTACGCCGACACTGCGAGTTACCACACCGAGACGTTTCGCAGTCTCGTGGATTTCATCAGGGCCTCCAGTGAGTACCACCGTCAGGCGGTGGGCGAGCTTCTCAAGGCTCGTCGCCGCGTGGCTTACTTGGAGACCCTGATCACACACTACGTGACTATGGGGATGGTCTCTAGGGCCGACTTAGAGGGAGGTCCTACACTACTGACGTCGCCAGGCCCACACGACGATCTCGTTGCCACCTCAGCCGCTACCTACACCCTACGATCCCACTCCGAAACTCTGAAATTAGTTTTCTACCGAACGAGACAACATATTTCAAATGACCATAACTTGAGTTCTACAACTCCAAATCCAGTAAACAAGGACATTTTTGTGATCTATAGGAATTTTTCAACTTTTTCTAAGTATTGAGAAAATCTAATTCAGCATCTAAATTGCCCTAAATAGCAAATTACCACAAGTGCTGTCATCAACGATAAAATCTAGACAGTCTTCGCTAAAACAATAATAACTTTTAAATGGATGGACAAAACTTCATGATTTCAGTCTCTAATGAAATATAAGATGAAGATCTACAACTTTCTCTAGAGACAAACCCTCACGAAATGAGCCTAGGTGCCCCAAAACGTGACCCTAAGACTGACCCAAAAATCTACGTGAAACTGAACCTCCCCCAATCCCGCCCTAGCAACACTCCGACCTTCCCCCACCAGAAACTACATCCTAGCAACACTCTAAGCTAGGGAAAATAGCTACAAGAGTTAGCCCTAGAGTTATACCTACACAGAGAAGTCTGGAGAGCGATCCCACCACTCGATCCTTTGCGCTCACGCGATTCCTTGGTGTCGATCGGCTAGGGCACAAGGGGGCAGGGAGGAGGCAGTTGGGGGAGTGCCACGTAGGGAGGGGAGATGTTGGGTGTGCAAGCGAGCCAGGTGGGGGTGTCCAAGGGGGCTAGGGGGAACCAGGGTTTGGGGGGTGGAAAAACCCCTTTTAGGCCCAAAACTTGGCCTGAGGGCCTAATACCGGCCCAAACCTAAAAAAAACCTTAAATATCAAATTACTTTCTCTAAAGTTCATCCGAGAAATCACATTCTCCTTAAAGTTCATCTAGAATATTACACCAATTACCACAGGTGCTATCAGCAGCGACAGATTCTAAACAACTTTCAGTAAAACAACCATAATATTTAAATGGCTGAACCAAACTTCATGATTTTGGTCTATAATGAAACTTAAGATGATTATATACAACTTTTTCTATATCCAAACCCTCAGAAAATGAACTTAGATAACCCAAAATGCGATCCTAAGAGCAAACGATGAACCTACGCGAATCTGAACATTCTCTCAACGCATTCTAGCAGTCAATCCAACCCACCACCGCTAGGAAAAACACCCTTCTATCATCCCAAGGTAGGTACAATAATACCAAAGGTTAGCCCTAGGGTTATACCTACACGGAGAGGCCCGAAGACGCGATCCCAACACAAGCTCCTTCCTGGTCGCGCGTTCCTTGCCTTCCTCAAAGCCCGGCTCCTATCCAAAATCCCTCAATCCTTTCTCCACCTCTAAGGCAGCAACAATGGTGGTGACGCAGGCTCTAGCCACTGAGGAGGGGGCGGCTATGGTGGAGGGAAGAGGGAGGGAGGTGGCGTAGCAATGGAGGAAAGGGGAAGGAGGAGACACAAAGGGGAAGGATGGTTGCTGGATGGGGCGCATGCGGGTAGGGAGGTGCAGTCAAGGGGGGTGGGGGAAGGTGTTTAGGGTTTGGGGGAAAATCCCTCTTTACAGGCCCAAAAGGCTGGCTTGTTAGCCCAGAAACTGGCCCAAACTGAAAATTCGTCAAAAAAATTAAATATTTTCCCTCTAAAGGTCACATTAAATATTACATTCTCACCCCTTAATAGAATTCGTTCATGAATTCTACACACGCTTCTACGCAATGGAAAAAGAGAAATGTTAGAGTAACTAAGCCGTTCACATACTTGTGGTGAACAACTCGGGATACTTCTAACGCATGTGAGACTCCAATTCCAAAGTGGATTCTCACTT
Source organism: Rhipidocladum racemiflorum (assembly GCA_036346355.1). NCBI lineage: Eukaryota > Viridiplantae > Streptophyta > Magnoliopsida > Poales > Poaceae > Rhipidocladum > Rhipidocladum racemiflorum. The sequence continues at coordinate 39,046,674 of CM070577.1, read as the reverse complement.
GGACTGGTGTGACCATATATAGGACTTTGACAAATTAATTTGAGTGTCATGTTTTTCAATACTCAGATTCCCATAAGATTTGCAATGGCCGGGACTCGAAAGTGAGATCATGATCGATCACTAATGGCTCAAGTGGATCTACAAGCTCTGGGTCGTGCAGTTATTTCCTTAACATGGACACATGGAACAAATCGTGCACTCCATGCATTGCACTGGGAAGCTTCAATCGATAAGCCACTTTTTCAACCCTTGCGACATTAGGGAACGGGCCTACATACCTTGGGCTAAGCTTTCCATTTGTAACACCCCGGCATCTAGTATGCCTGAATGCTACTAAACATAGACTAAGAAACATCTAAATACCACAAATAAAGATAAATTACAGCAAAGGAGCAAATGCTAAAACCAAAAATTTCGGCAGCATCTCCTTTGTTTTGTCATGAATTGAAGCAATAGCAATAACATGACAAGTCATATCATAACATAAATCATCTAAAGCAGCAATATTAATGGATATAGCATCAACATAAGTCAATAATACCAGGTCCAACCACACCATAAACTATAGCAAAGTAAATAAGGAACATAAGCACACAATTTAATTCATACGCCAAGCTTCATGGCATTATTACTATGATCACGACTTAAGTTGATAAATCTGCCTATAGGTGTGGAGCTACGTGAAGATGTGTGGCTAATGCCCCTTCCCGCATGCCGGTTTCATGGTACCTAAAAACAACATAAAACACTAGCGTTAGTTCATCACTTAGCAAGTATATTGCAATGGACCATAAAGAACAATTCAATATTTACATCACTACATACCAAGCTCAATCATCATGATTAAGTCATAATTTCAAACACAACATCATATCCATGTCTCAATCTCATTGTACTCATTTCATCATCATCATCATGTATGCAATGCGATGCAATGCACATGTCTCCTCGAAGCATATACTGGTATTGCTGAGTGCACACCCGTCGGCGTGCACCCTCTTCCCCCTTCCATCCCGAAGATGAAGGGTGCCTACTCATCGCTTCCACTCACCACGTGGGTGGAATCACGAGGTAGGTCTTACAACCATGGTGCTCCGGGTTAGTCATAACTTTCTCACCGACCTTACCGGACTAGTTATGACGTTCTCACCGACCGGGCCAGTTTTCATACCATGTATGCAACATATGCCATAAACATAAACAATTAACCATTGCGTAGCATCATAAAATACCATTATCACCATAACATGGGCAAGCACTAATCATGGCAAGGTAGCATATCATGAAAGCAAATTGCATCTAGTCAAGTCTAGTAATATTCAACACGATACCCATTCCAATACACTTGCCTTAACCGCGGGCGACGGATTGGCGAGAGGATGAGGGCACTCCTGGGGTCAAACCACCTGCACATAAGTACCACATACTCAAAACGTGCCCACAAAATAGTACAAACTCGTTCATCTACCCCGATTTCGCAAACTACTCCCGAAAACGAAAAACAGAGAATCTGTCCCCCGGGACAGCAGACTTCAATCTAGCATAACTTCAGTTCTAGGTCTCCAAATTAAGTAAACGAGTACATCATCGCGAAGCTTAGGAAATTTCCTAGCTTTCTCTTATTGGGAAAAGCTGATTCAGCCTCTAAAACTGTTTAATCCACAAAACATTACGTTCTATCCCAATTACGTCACAGATTTGAACACATTCGGTAAAACGATCATAACTTTCAAACGGCTGGGTGGAATTGGACGTTCTTTGTGTCCAATTAAAGGTATTGAAGTTATCTACAACTTCTACAATAGGAGGACGACCAAATTCCGACTCTAAAATTGTGAAAACTTGAACCCTAAGACGTGTGCCCAATCTGCCCGAAACAGAGAACTATGCAATCTCTAGTTTTCATCCAATCTACCCAATCACAGCACCTCCTCTTGATCTAAAAGCATCAAATCAACCTCTAGATCAGCACCTAGACCAACCCCAAGGATCACCCATACCATACCTTTGCCCGACGAACGACGAACGCCGAATCCTCTCCTCCCGGGTTCCCCGATTGTCTTTCTCGCGCCGGAACCACCGGATCTCCTCATCGCGGGGCTTCCCGATGGAGGGAACAGCGGGGTGGCGAGGTGGGGAGCTCCCCTAGGGCAGCAAGGATGGTGGAGAGGGGAGGGGAGAGGTGGTGGCGCTAGAGGGACGCGTGGAGAGGGAGGGGAGGGTTGGCGGCTTGGATGGGGGAAGAAAGGGGAGGGGAGGCGCCTAGGGCAAAGGGAGGGCGCCCCCAAGGCAGGGAACCAGGTCTACCCCTCCCTCATGGGCCTAAAACCCTTCCCACTAAAGCCCACGACTCATCCCCTTGGGCCCAAACTCCCCCCAGAGAGGCCCAAACTCCCGAAATCGGCCCGAAAACTCGATTAACCTTCATAACGTAAAGTTTTAACCTCCTGTCGATGATCGGTTCCGCCGGCAATGAGATTTGTGATTCGAGGGGATTCGTGCGAGATCAAGGCAAGATGGTAACACAGGATGCGAGGGTGATCTTTTTGACAGGTTCGGGCTCTCACGGTGGAGATAATACCCTAGTCCTGTGTTCTTGTTGATATGAGTCTCCTCTCTTTTCTCTTTTTCTTCCTCCCTCTCTACAGGGTTGCCCCTCCCGCCTTATATACTGGAGGGAGGGGATATTACACGGGGGTCCACCTGGCATTGCATCAGGTTGGCCCATGAGTATCCTATTTGTCCTCACTCGTCTGGCTCAGCTGCCACCGAAGGATCTGCTCTCCACTTTCCCGACCCACGCCTGTCGATTCGCCAGGGTTAGTTGGTCTCAGGCTATGGGCGTCAGACCGTGCGCCCTACTTTATGCAGAGGGTTCTGTCGCGGGGTGGAGTCCGGTCGGGCAGGTGGTATGCCGTGGGCCTTGAAGAAGAGTTGGCCTGCGGCCTTTTGCGCTTGAAACCATGGTAACCTTGTGGCCCGGTTGTCGGGACCCGAATTTGCAAATCTAGACCCTCTGTGTATTCAGCACTAGTCCAGGAACGTGCTAGTGCACACAGTCTTAACATCGGTAAATATCACAATCATACCACTCGATACTAATAAAGTACTTTAATTAAATAGTCAAACTGGTTGCTTGACCTTATGGTCAAGTTACAAATATACGCCACGCAAGGCGAAACTTATTAAAAGAGAAATAATAGCAGCGGAAAAATAAGACAACTTCGTGGCGCCATCCAGTATACCACAGGCAACTGACTGGGCTCGCTCCCTAAGTAGACGTTTCCTCTGGAAACTCCTCCTCCAAAGCTGGTGTAGATTCTTCTTCAACTGGTGTTGGATTGTGGCAAGGGTGAGTACTTGGTACTCAGCAAGTCATGCACAGAATGCAGCTAATATACTACATGCATGGCTTAATACAAGGAGTAGCTCAAGGTATATTTGCAGTAAAACAGCATTTGACAAGTAGCATAAGTAGATTCGAAAGCAGTAGAAACAAGTATAATGTAAATAACCTTTCCAAAAGTTTAATCAACATCCTTCCCATTCCTAAACCACATTTCCATCAACATCATTATTTAACCGAACCCAACCTTTCAAGTCCAAGTTATTTTCAAGAAAGTCTAACCCTTGACTGTAATTCCCGAGCGATGTCCACTACCGCGGACACGGCTATTCGAATAGATTTTACACTCTGCAGAGGTTATGCACTTTACCCACAAGATACAGTCAAACACCACAAAGGCGAGTTCCCGTAACAAAGTCTTTCGGAAACTTCTAACAATACAAGTGGTCCTCCCCGGTTGTTGCACACTAACCCTTCCCTTAGCTAAGGCGAAGTTTAGGCCAACTAACCGTTAGATGGGTACCTGGCCGCAGCCCCGGTACGCTCCCCCGTACAACATACACAAAGGGTGTAATTGACCTCCTGAGGTCCCACAGGTACGTTATTAGCAACTTAATCAACTAGGTCCATCCCATTACAGACATGTGGTTGCAAGATTGACTCAGTTCAAAGGCTTGCAAGGTGAAGTCCTTAGGGTGACCAGGGCAAGACTTCCCGAAGAACCAAAACAACATTCCCAATGCCACAACTGGCCCACCTGATCATTCTTGCCACATGCCCCGGTCAAAAGCTATTTATCAAACCCCAGTTGGTTACCATGCACCACGTGCCAATAACATCACATGATACCCTTTCAAAACAGGTTCAATATGTCATTAAGTCAATATTAACGTTTGAGTGTCCAAAATCATGTCATGAGCACGTAGCAGGTCTAAGCCATAAACTACAACGATCTACAAACCCATGTTGGCAATTTAGTAATGTCCAACTAGTAATCCACACTAGGGTGACAAGGGGTCATGGCACATACTTAAGTAATCAAGGTGTCATACAGCAATTTGGCATTTATCTAATTTCCCATATTTAAATAAAGTATTTTATAATTGAACTAGCATGCAATAAGTTAAATAAAAATAGGTTTCAAAATAGGATCAACATGGTCAAAGCATAACTTGCCTTCAAAAAGTACTTGTTCTTGGTCTTGAGCTGGCTCCTGGGTCAACACTTCTCCTTCGAAGCCTTCGGGCACTTCAACGTCTACTCGTAATACGTGCAAATAGCAATACACAAATAAACAATAGGCAAAAGCATCCCAAAACTCCAAATAAAATCCATAAACAGAGAGAACATAATTTTATGAATTTTTAGGAACTGGAATCGTTCAAATCGGAGTTAAAATGCAAAAGTTATAATTATTTAAAGTTTAAATAATCAATTAAATAATATTACAGAGAAAAACTTTAGTCCAAAAATTAAATAAAATTCATAATTAGGTAGATCTCAATTTTATACAAATTTAGAAATTTGAATCACTCAAATCGGAGTTGAAACGCAAAAGTTATAAGCGTTTGAAGTTTGAAACAAAATCTGAAATCATTATTTCGAATTAATAAATCATTTTCTTTTCCGAAATTAATTATTGCATCAGCGAGACACGTGGCAGCCTCGATTGGGCGGTGGCGTCGGTAGTTCATGGACGCGGTCCATGGTTTGGCTCGGTCCACCGTGGACTCGGTCCACGGCTCCACGTGTCGCTGACAGGTGGGTCCCCTCGGGTGACGTCATTCTTGGCGTCGGCGGGCTCGGACCCAGTCTTGACAGTGGGACCCAGGTGGCGTCACCGCCGCAGGTGGGGTGGCGGTAGCCAAGGTGGGCGTCTTGGCGTCATGGTGCGGTTGCGGCTAAGCCGGCCCGACCACCTTGAGCGGCGTGTCGGCGTCAGCGGCGTGGAGTGCGTTAGGCTGCGGCCGATGGCGGTCGGCCTTCTGGGCGCGTGTACGATCTCAGCCGTTGATTCGAAAATCAACGGCCCAGATTAGATCTGGCTTTCACGCATTTGGGTTAACGCGTTTGATCTGGACCGTTGGATCTAGATCCAACGGTTGAGAATGGATCTAGGAGGCGCACGTGGTTCTCACCGTGGGATGACGTGGTGCAATCTAGAGCGTTGGATCTGGATCGAACGGTGGAGCGAGCTCGGGGTCTGGCGATGGCTTGCGGTGGCGCTGGCTTGCCGGGGTTGGGGACGACGACCACGGCAACGGCGTTTCGGGCGTGCTCCGGCGATGTGAGTGGTGCTCACCGACGTGGCTTGATCTCACGGTTCCGGATCTGGGGTCAACGGCGACGGAGGACGGCGGACGGCGGCGGGATTTGACGAAAACCGCGGCGGCTCCTTCTCCTTACTCCGGCGAGCTCTAGCGGCGCAACCACGGTGGCTCAGGCGAGGTGAGTTAGGGCTACGGGTGCGCAATGAAGTGGCGGTCCTGACACGGGTGGTAGCGCAATAAATAGAGCCCTCGGCGTCCGTGAAACGCACGGAAACCGAGACCTGCTCCGTTGCGGCGGCGGAGTCCGACGGCGACACGGAGAGGATGACGTGGCTCAACCACAGCCGTTGGATCGAGATCCAACGGTGCGTGGGTTTGGGTTCGGGTCGGACTCGGGCGAGCTGGCTGGCTCGGTCGGGCTCGGGCTCGGGTGACGTGGCTCAATCGTGGCCGTTGGATCAAGATCCAACGGTCACGCGGGTTTGGGTTCGGCCGAGCGGGTTCGGCTGGACCAACTGGCGCGAGTCGGACTCGAGTCTGACTCGGACTCGGGTCCGGTCGGAGGAACAGTAAAACCAACTCGATTTAATTAATCCAATTAAATTCTCAGAAATTCAATTAAATCATTAAAAATAGCAAAAGACTCAGAAAAATTCCAGAAAAATTCTGGAAAATATTTTGGAACATTTTGGACTCAAATAAAATATTTCCAACAAAATTTTATTTGCAAAGTTAAATTCTTTAATTATTTCAAAATGGAATAAATTCAAATAAATTCCAAATAAATCCAAATAAATTCCAGAAAATTCCAAAAATTCACCAAAGTGCCAAATCACACATGAATTTAAGAAAAGCAAAATTTTGGGGTGTTACACCGGTACCCTCTAGCAGGCCGGTCGTGGGCTCCTTTAAAGGACCCCGACCTCAGCTATTCCACAGCAGCTCCCAAGTGCTTTAGGATCGGAGTACCTTGTCCTGCTACTTCAGAGAGCCTCGAGGGTAAGAAGATCATAAAGGACTTGTTAGTACCCAGAACTACCATCGGGGCTTGGCAGCTCTCGCTCAAGCGGTTACTCCATCGGGGCCGAACGGCTTGCAGCCGCATGGCTCATGGCAGGGTGGCTCGTGGCCGAGTGGCTCATGGCCGAGTGGTACCCGCGCTCGATCACGGTACGCGGCAATCGGCTTAGAGCTCATTTGACCCTCATGGGGCGTACCTGAAATTGGTTGGCTCAAGGTCGGGTGGCTCGTAGCCGAGTGGTACCCGCGCCCGATTACAGTACGCGGCAATCGGCTTAGAGCTCAATTGACCCTCATGTGGCGCACCTGAAATTGGTTGGCTCAAGGCCGGGTGGCTCGTAGCCGAGTGGTACCCGCGCCCGATTACGGTACGCGGCAATCGGCTTAGAGCTCAATTGACCCTCATGGGGCGTACCTGAAATTGGTTGGCTCAAGGCCGGGTGGCTCGTAGCCGAGTGGTACCCGCGCCCGATTACGGTACGCGGCAATCGGCTTAGAGCTCAATTGACCCTCATGGGGCATACCATGGTCGCGCAGAGTGATACCCACGCCCGTTTACGGCGCGCGGCTTTGACTCTCATGGAGCGTATCCTCAAGACCGTTTCGGTTGGATCCTCCGACGATACCCAATCATGCAGAACAGCCATGACCAGCATTTGACTCCAAATTATGGGATGTACTGCTAGAGGATGTTCGGAAAGTGCCCAGCCCCAATCTTCCGTGGCGGCCGGCGTTCGGGCCCATCATGGGGAGCACTTTATCCCAAACCTTGAACAAGACTTGACACCTGGTCTCGCCTTGCGCGACACAGCGTAGGGCCCAACGTGGGGTGTGCCCTAGATCTGGCTCAGTGATATGTGTGCGGCCCGTTACTGTCTTCCCATCGCACGATAGAAATTTGGCCCCACTTCCTACAAACAGGGGAACTCTTGCTGGGGGAAAGACACTTCTACCCCCCCAGAGCAGTTATCACGCCTCCGAGGCTTCTGAAGACGATCTCGAGGCCTAGGGTTCCCAGTTTCATGCCCAAAGTTTGCGGCGGTTCCTCCCACAGGCCTTACTTCTTCGAGATGTCTTCTTCTTCAGCCTCTTCGTCGTCATCGGAGGGTAGCACTGGCCCGGCGACCGCGGGGTGGGAGACCTCCATTACTATGAAGTCTCGCCTGGAGGAGCTGGTCACGGTCGGCGTTCTTCCTCCGCTGGAATTGATCTCCGCCCGGCCCGCCGCAGGTGAACCTTACCCCATACCTCAGGAGAATGAGATTGTGGTCTTCGAGTCCTTCTTTTGGCGGGGGTTCAGTGTTCCTGGGAGCACCTTTTTCCGAGGGCTCCTTCACTTCTACGAAATCGAGCTGATCAACTTGAATCCCAACTCCATTCTTCACAGCGCTATTTTCGTTCAGTTTTGCGAGGTGTTTCTTAGAATCCGGCATCATTTCGATTTGTTCCGATCCATCTTCTTCATGAAGCCCCACCCGACTCGGAGCTCTCCCAGTGCCATCGGGGGCGCGGGGTTCCAGCTGCGGGAGGGCATGAAAAGATACTACTTCTCCATCCCCTTCAAATCTTCTCTCAAGGGGTGGAAACGGGAGTGGTTTTACTGCGCCAACATTGACCCCTTCCTCGCTCCTTTCACTGGCCGCGCCCCCAAAGCCTCTCGATGCTGGGGCGATGCCCCAGATGGCCGCCCCAAGCTGACCAAGATCGCCGATCTGCTGGCTCTGATTGGAGAACTGAAGGTCAAGGGCTTGACCGGAGTCAGCATTGCCATCAGCTTCGCCAAGCGCCGGGTGTAGCCGTTGAAGGAGCGGGTTCACTTCGGGTTCCAGTACAGTGGGACCCAGGACCCCACCTGGGAATCGGACGCACCCCTCCCGAGAGATATGCTCGCGGCGCGGGTGATTGACTTTTTCGCTCCAGGTACTGAGATCACCAACAGGGGCTGCCCTCACAAGTTTTCGGTGGCAAACCCTCCCCCTACTGTGTGTACTTTTTGAAGTTGCTTCGTGAGCTCTGCCTGATCCATGGCCTTGAAAATTGGTGGTCGTCTGTCTTCCAGGAACGCGGTGCTTTCATTTCTGACGCTCCGGCCGTCGGCCTCTCTCGGCTGCGGAACCTTCAGGTCAAACGCGCGGCTGACATTTCGACCGATGAGCTGCGCCGGCGGTCATTGGAGGAGGCTTCTGATCCCTCACCGGCTGGGCCTTCAACCTCCAGTGTCCCCGGGCAACAAGGCAGAGAGCCCAGGCCCTCTAGCTCAAGAGCAGCCCCGACTGCTGGCATCGGGTTGGGCTCCCCTCCGAGTGGTGCCGGGACTCGGATGAGGCCTGGGATGAAGTTTAAGAAATCCAGGAGGTATTCTTTCGGGTAATCCTTGCCTTTTTGTTTTTACCTGTGCTGACATGCTTCCTTTTTGACGACCCGGTGGAGGAGTCTCATGAAAGGGAGCCCCCGAAGCCAACTTCTCCAAGGGGACCACCTCCTTGTCGGCTAGGTCGCAGTCTCCTCCGGCAGCTGGGGCGCCGCCCCCTTCGGCGGCTGGCTCGACCGCCGAGCCGTCGGGTGGTCCGGCGGTCGAGGAGCTTGACCCGGCTTCGTCTCCCGAAGTGGAGAAGGTCCATCGAGAGCCGCCACCGCTTGGTCCTCTCCCGAAGCCCCCGACCCGGACCATGTGGTGGGATGGGGGTTCCGACTGGAATGGAATGGAGGAGGACGAGGAAGCGGAGGTGGCGGCCCGGATGGAGCTCTATGAGCTCACTATCAGGTGCAGCGAGCTCGTACGGGTAAGTCTTCTATTCTTCTTTAGTCTGTTAACATCACGAAATGATGACCCCCTCCCGAGACTTTGCTGTGACACCCAGGATATGGGGGAGCGCTCGGAGAAGAGATCACGGTTTTTTCGGAAGGTGCTCCCCAAGCTCAAAGAGCACCAAAAATATCAAGACAAGATCAATGAGATCGGCGAAGGAAGATGGAGAGAGGTCCATGGGCTGGAGGCCCAGTGCATGAACTCCGAGAGGAAAAGGCGGAGCTTGAGCATACGCTCCAAGGTAAGATTCTCCCCTGGGTTGGGCATGGACGCTCTCTTAAATAATTGGGAAGAATGACGGCATCCTCGTGTTTCAGGACGTGACTCGACAATCGCCCAGCTCGAGGCACAGCTAGAGGCTTCGAGGAAGTCCGATTCTGATGGCAAAGTTTACCTGGAGAGGACTCGGCTGGAGTTGGAGAGTAAGTCATTCGGCTCCGCTTCGGTTTGCTTGAGGCGGACATGTTTACTGACAACGGTTCGGCTTCTGTGCAGAGTGCAAGAAGGAAGCGGAGACTGCTCAGCAAAAGCGTGTCGAGCTGCGCGACGCCTGCGAGCCGCATCGGGCCTCTGGCGGCGATGAAGCCGAAGCCGCCTCGCGGACGACGCCATTCCACTCCTCACGAGCGGGGTTGAGAGAGTGAGGGCGTATGCCAGGGAGTCGACGTCATTAAGTGCGAACCAAGCTCTGGCGGTCGTGAAGTCCCTCTACCCTCGAGTTGACCTCGAAGCTATTAAGGAGGGATTTACTTGCGACGAAGGGCAGGCCGATGCGCTTCTGGAAGAGGTCTCCAGCACAATGCAGGCTTTATTGGAGAATCTTGATCTTTGACTTTTAACGTAGACCGATGTTGAATGCCTGATCTTGTTCAAGACGTTGTATTTCTTATTTGAATATAATTTGCCAGCTTTGTTCTCCGCTAAGTGAGCTCACAACCTCCTTCGCTCTTTTCCGCTTGTCTGAGTTGCTAACACATAGGCTCACGGCCTTTTCGCCCCCGTGACGCCTTTCTGGATGGCCTTCGGCCGACTGGTGCGGCCCCCGAGCACCGGGACTTTGGCTCGTGGCCTTTTTGCCCCCGTCACGCTTTTCCAGGTGGCCTTCAGCCGACTGGTATAGCCCCCGAGCGCCGAGACTTAGGCTCGTGGCCTTTACGCCCCAGATGGTGTTGTGCACGTTCCATCTGTGGGACCACATCGAGTGGTGTGTGTGATTTTTTTTTCGGCCCACGCGTTGATCATCTGCGTATTTTGAAAATATCAGCAGCGTCGCAGCGCCGCTTCGTCTTCTGTGCTTTTAAATGGTGTCGTCTCGGCTTCCGGGCCATGCATGGTCTATAAATGGGGCGTTACCGCTCTTGAGCGATCGCCCTCTTTTTTGAGTCTTCTTCTTCTTCTTCCTCCAGGCGTCCCGCCATGTCTATCATGAGGAGATTGCTCGGCCCTCACACAGCATTTTTCCGCCACCGCTTCTTCGGCCTGCTTTATAGCTTGGAGGAGGCGGAGTATTGGGAAGACCACGACTTCGCTGTACTGGAGGCGCAGGAGCAGGCTGGGGCTGCCAGGGACGCCGCCGTCGTGGCCGCCTTATTGGAGGCGGCGCCGGGGCTTTCTGAGGTAGCTGAAGTCATCACGGAGATGGTAGGGCGCGAGCGTCGCGACGCCCTAGCCGCTGAGACGCTCGTCCACCTCGTACCACCCCTTTGGGTGGTCGAGGATGAGATCGTCGCGGCTCTAGGCCGCGCGCGCCGCGCCTAACCTCGGTGACCCCGACTCCGACAGTCCCAGCAGCCGCACCAGCACCAGTACCGGCAGCGCCCCCTTTTTTTTAATGCGAGAAAATGGGGTGAAAAAAGATTAGCGATGTAAAAAGTTTATTATGGAATAAAACATAAACTTTTGCCCAGTCTACGTTGTTTTAATTTTTCTGAGCTTAAGGTTTTGCCTAGTTAGCTATCCTAGCCAATCGCTCCAGCGCCAACAGCGAGGCATTGAGGCTCGAACTTTTGATAGTTAGAAACTTGTGACTAGGTGTTGCTTTCTCGGAAAATTTTTGGCGCTGCAAATTGTAGTCCGCGAGTGGTCAGTATTTTCTAGCTTTGTTTTTCCCGTTTCGCGCACTGGTACAAACTGCCGGATTCACCCGCTCAATACGGTCTTCATTTCCATGCGTTTTGCACCGGCGCGACTGGGATTAAACGCTATACTAGTCGGATAATAACCACTCGGGACTAACATTACACAGTAGGAATTCAGAAAATGAAACAGTTCACAACTTTATTTAACGCGTGAGAGTCGGGTACATAACTTATGCGTAGAAGCATCGCAGCTGTTCGGCGTTCCAAGTATTCGCCAAAACCGCGCCATCTCCATGTCTGAGTCGATAGGCACCTGGTCGAACTATCTCCTCTACAATGTACGGGCCCTCCCAAATCGAAGAGAGCTTGTGCTCACTTTTCTGGTTCCTTCTGAGGACCAAATCTCCTTTTGAGAAGGCACGACTTCGGACATTGTGAGAATGGTAGCGCCGAAGTCCCTGGAGGTACTTGGCTGACTGGATGGCTGCAACATTTTGAGCCTCCTCGAGTTGATCAAGCTCTACCACTCGGCTTTCCTCGGACTCGGCTTCCTGGTAATTCCGGACCCTCGAGGATCCAAATTCTAGGTCGGTTGGCAAAACCGCCTCTGCACCGTAAACTAGGAAAAAGGGAGTTTGCCCAGTTGCTCGGCTAGGAGTGGTTCTGAGTCCCCAAAGTACTGACGGTAATTCTTTCACCCATCGGGCAGCGTATGGCTTGAGGCGATAAAAAATCCTGGCTTTGAGACCCTGGAGGACCAAGCCATTAGCCGCTAAACCTGCCCATTGCTCCGCGGATGACCCACCGAGGCGAAGCAAATCTTGATTCCGACGCTTTCGCACCACTCTTGAAATTCTTTGCTCCTGAATTGGGTGCCATTGTCTGTAATGATTCGGTTGGGAACTCCAAATCTGACCATAATATCCTGGAAGAATTCCTTGGCCTTGACCGCAGTGATCGTGGCGACTGGTTTAGCTTTGATCCACTTGGTGAACTTGTCAATGGCTACGAAGAGGTAGGCGAAGCCGCCTTGTGCCTTCTTGAGGGGTCCGACTAGGTCGAGCCCCAGACCGCGAAGGGCCAAGAGATGGGGATGGTTTGCAGCTCCTGTGCCAGCAAATGTGTCTGTCTCGCATAGAACTGGCAGCCCTCACAAGTTCGAATGATCTCTTTCGCATCCGTCACCGCTGTAGGCCAAAAGAAGCCCTGCCGGTAAGCTTTCCCAACCAGGGCGCTTGATGCAGCGTGATGGCCGCACATTCCCGAGTGGATTTCTTTGAGCAGGTCCTTTCCCACTTGTTTTGAAATGCACCGCCTAAGGATACCGGAGGCGCTCTTTCGAAAGAGCTCTCCCCCAATCACCACGTAGGACTTGGCTTGTCGCGAAATGCGCTCGGCCAGAGTTGGAGTTTCAGGAAGTTTGTCCTTCAAGAGATAATCTAGATATGGAGCCGTCCAGTCCGGGTTAATGACCAGGACTTCAGTCTCAGGATCCTTACTTGGCTCTCGTTGTTTAGTAATTGTTGGCTCGTAAAGATCCTAGACGAAGATTCCACTCGGGACCTCTGCCCGAGTGGCTCCCATCTTAGCCAACTCGTCCGCTGCTTCATTATTGCTGCGCAGGACATGGACCAGCTCCAGTCCGTCAAACTTGCCCTCCAATTCTTGGACCTGTTGACAATACGTCGTCATAGTCTGATCGACACACGACCAGTCCTTCTGTACCTGGCTCACCACCAACTGTGAGTCTCCACGGACCGCCAATCATCGGATCCCGAGCGATATGGCGATGCGAAGCCCATGGATTAGTGCCTCGTACTCTGCGGCGTTGTTCAAGGCCGGAAACTGAATCCAAAGGACGTACTTGAGTCGATCGCCTCTCGGCGAGATGAGGAGAATTCCAGCCCCGGCCTCACCGAGCATGAGAGATCCGTCGAAATGCATGGTCCAATACTCCAGCTCTTTTTCGACACGGGGAGCGTGGAATTCAGTCCACTTGGCCGTGAAGTCGGCCAAGGCCTGGGACTTGATGGCGGTGCGCGGCTTGAACGAGATGTCGAAGGCTCCAAGCTCGGCCACCCATTTTGAGATTCTCCCAGCAGCTTCCCGATTATGGAGGACCTCTCCCACCAGGAAAGAAGTCACTACTGAAATCGAGTGTCCTTGGATATCGCACCTTAGATTCGCCCAGTACTTCGCTGACGAAGTAGACCGGGCGCTGTACACCTTGAGTTGTTGCCCTGATTCCTCCCGCTCCACAACTATTGTGGCACTGACTACATGAGTTGTTGCCGCTATGTAAAGCAGGAGAAGTTCTCCTGGAACCAGCCAGACTAGGATTGGGGGGGTGGAGAGGAACACCTTGAGTTCTTCGAAGGCTTGTTGTGCCTCAGCTGTCCACTCGAAACGGTCCTGCTTCTTGAGGAGCTTAAAGAAAGGCATCCCCCGAACCCCCAACCAGGAGATGAACCTGCCAAGCGCCACCATGCAATCAGTAAGCTTTTGAACATCTTTCTGGTTGGTAGGTGGCCCCATCCTCATGATGGCCTCGATCTTCTCTGGATTTGGCTCGATCGCACGATGAGAGACAATGAATCTGAGCAATTTCTCGGAAGAAATTCCGAAAACACACTTCTCAGGGTTCAACCTCATCCGAAACGCCCTTAGACTTTCAAACGTCTCGGCCAGATCAGAGGTGAGACTGTCCTTCACTCGCGTTTTAACCACTACATCATCTACATATGCCTCCACGTTGCGTCCGAGCTGATGGTGAATACACCGCTGTATCACGCGCTGATAAGTCGCGCCAGCGTTTTTCAGCCCAAACGGCATCGTTACATAGCAATATGCTCCAAATGGAGTGATGAATGAAGTCTTCTCGCAATCCTCCTCTCGAAGCCGGATTTGGTGATAGCTTGAGTAGGCGTCCAGGAAACTGAGGAGTTGACATCCAGCAGTGTAGTCTACCACTTGATCGATGCGGGGTAAACCAAAGGGATCTTTTGGGCATGCCTTGTTGAGGTCGGTATAATCAACACACATGCGCCAACTTTTATTCTTCTTTTGAACGAGTACAGGGTTTGCCAGCCAGTTGGGATGATACACTTCTTTGATAAAGCGTGCGGCTAACAGCTTTGTGATCTCCTCCTTGATGGCTTCCCAGCGGTCTTGAGCGAACCGTCGCAACCTCTGCTTGATCGGCCTGGCCGCTTCATTCATGTTCAGCGCATGCTCGATCACCTCCCTAGGAACTCCAGGCATGTCCGACGACTTCCAGGCAAAGACGTCTTTGTTTGCCCGCAGAAAGGTGACAAGCGCGTCTTCCTATTTCTCTCCGAGCCCTGTCCCGATCAAGGCCATTTGAGCCGAATTGGACGGGTCGAGGATAATTCTCTTGGTACCTTCTTCGGGACCAATTCCAGAGTTCGGCGCCCTGCGGGTAGGGACGCTGCCTTCCGGCTTGTCGGAATCCGCCTCTTGCCGAATCCTCTCCCAGCCTGCTTGCGCCCCCAGCGTCTCGGCCATCTCGCAGCTCTCCCTGTCGCAAGAAAAAGACTGCTTGATATCACCACGTAAAGTGATAATACCACTCGGCCCTGGCATTTTCAGTGTCAGGTACGCATAGTGGGGCACTGCCATGAATTTGGCTAGCGCTGGCCTTCCCAAGATGGCATGATACGCTGTCACGAAATTAGCCACCTCGAAGCTGAGGTTCTCTGTTCGGTAGTTATCTCTTGCGCCGAAAGTGACCGGCAGAGTGATTTGTCCGAGTGGTGTCGCCGACGTTCCGGGTATCACGCCGTGAAAAGGCGACGACCCACGCTTAAGCTCCGACCGGGGAATTCCCATGTTGTCGAGAGTTTTCACAAAGAGGACGTTGAGCCCACTTCCGCCGTCAATCAACACCCTCTTGAGCTTGATGCCGCGGACAACCGGCGCCAAGACAAGCGGATATCTACCGGGGAAGGGGACTCGATCCGGGTGATCCGAGCGGTCGTAAGTTATCGCGACCTCGGACCACCGTACATACTGGGGGGTCTCCGGCGCTATTGCGTTGATGTCTCGGGCGGTAAGCTTTTGCTTCCGCTTGGACTCGTACGCGGCCGGACCCCCGAATATGTAATTAAGCTCGAGATCGGCTTCCTGATAGTCTTCCTCAGCTTCGGGGGGAGGCTGCTTGGCGGCGTGTCCACTCGGACCTTGTCCAGCCTGCTTCTTGCTCTCCCGGGCGAATCTCTTCAAAGTGAAGCAGTCCTTGGCGGCATGTCTTCCCTTCGGATGGAAGGGGCAAAGCGAGTTCATCACCTTGTCATACCCATCCTCCTTGAGTGCACGAGGGCGGGCATGTTCAGCGACTGCCACTAGCTCTTCACCTTTGCGCTTCTTCTCCTTCCGCCTGGAGGGCTCGGCCTGATCCTTCTTCTCATCGTGCCGCTCCGCCAAGGCCTCAGAGGCGGAAGCGTAGCGGTCCGCTAGGGCGAACAGCTCACGAACCGACGTTGGTGGCTTCCGGGACATCTTCTTGATGAGATCAGGGTCGCCGACTCCCTTCTGGAAGGCAGCTATCACAACCGCATCCGTGACATCCTAAACAGCACTTTTCCTGTGCATAAAGCGCTTGATGAACTCCCGCAGGGACTCATTCTTCTTTTGGTGCAGCTGATACAGGTCCCAGGGGGTGCTGGGGCACTCATACGTGCCTTGGAAATTTGAAATAAACTGTTCACATAGCTCTCCCTAGGAATCTATAGAGTTCGCTGGGAGTCCGGTGAGCCAAGCTTGGCCCAGGGGCGAGAGAGTAACCGGCAAGTAATTTGCCATCACTTTCTGATCCCCCCGGCAG